>JASUAB010000015.1:2500-9745000 GCA_037013595.1 Dicorynia guianensis | reverse complement strand
AAAAGTTTTGTGGAGAGGGAGGGCAAGAGAGATAAGATAAATAGAGAGAGGTAGAGAGAGAGACAGAGATAGAGATTGTGAGAGTGAGAGAGAGAGAGAGAGAGAGAAAGCATATGAGAGAACTTCAAGAGAGATAGAGACAGCATATGAGGGAAGTTTTAAAGGCAGAGAGAGAGGCTTTAGGGAGAGCAAGAGAGATAGAGAGAGTGAAGTTTTAGTGAGAGCGAGAAAGAGTAGTATTAGGGAGAGAGCAAGAGAGAGAGGAAAGCTTTAGAAAGAATGAAAGAAAGAGAGATAGAAAGTGAGAAAGAAAAGATTCACACAGAGAGAGACAGAGAACTTTTGGAGAGAGAATGTGAGGGAGAGACAGACAAATAGAGAAAGTGAAGTTTTTGTGAGAAAAAGTAGGAGAAAAGAAGTTTTTGAGAGAAGGAGAAGGGGGAGAGAGAGAGAAGTTTTGGAACAGCAACAGAGAGGGAGAGGAAGAGAGAGAAAGAGAGAGGTAAAGAGAAAGAGAAAGACAGAGAGTGAACAAGAAAGAGGGAGGAAGAGAATGGTGGGGGAAAAAGGTGAGAGAGATTGCTGGGCAAAGAGAGAGAGAGTGTATGTGTGTGGGGCGGAAAGAGAAAGAGAGAGACCAAAGTTTTATACAAAGAGAGAGAGAGAAAAAAGAGGAAGGTATTGGGAGAACAAGAGTGAGAGATAGAGAAAAGTTTCAAAAAGAGCAAGTCTGAGAGAAGTTTTAGAGAGAACTAGAGAAAGAGGGAGATATATATATATATATATATATCGAGAGAGAGAGAGAGAGAGAGGAGTTTTAGATGCAGAGAGATAACGTATGGCAGAAGTTTTAGAGGAAAAAAGGGGGAGACAGAGAGGGTAAAGTTTTAGGGAGGATGAGGTCAGTAAGTTTTAGAAAGAGAGATAAAGTTCAGTTTTTGAGAGAGAAAAAGGTTTAAGAGAGAGACTGCAAGGTAGAGCAATAGAGAGAAGAGAGAAAGAATGGTCGAGAGAGACAGAGATGTAGAGAAAGAGAGAGAAAGGGAGAGTGTGTGTGTTGGGGATGGGGAGAAAGAGATAGACTTAGTGATAGACAAATATTAGACAAAGAGAGAAAGAGGCAGACAGAAGTTTTTGAGAGAAAGCGAAAGAAGTTTTAAACAAAGAGAGGAGTTTTAGTGAGAGAGGGGGGGAGATGTTGGGGACAGTGAGTGTGAGAGAGAAAGGTTCTAGAGAGAGCAAGTGATAGAGAAGTTTCAGAGAGAACTATATAGAGAGAGAACTTTTAAATAGAAAAAGGCACAGAGATAGAGCAACATAGAGAGAGAAAGAGTGAGGAGAGAGAAGTCTTAGAAAGGAAGTGTCCCAAAACTTCTCTTTCCCTCTCTCTTCCTCTCTCTCCTATTAAAATTCTTTCTCTCCCACTCTCCCACTCTCTCTCTCTCTCACTCTCAAAATGTTCTCTTTCTCTCTTTGTCTCTTTTTCTTTCATTCTTTCTAAAGCTTCCCTCTCTCTCTAGCTCTCTTCCTAAAACCTCTCTCTCTCTCTCTCTCTCTCTCTAAAACTTCTCTCCCCCTTGCCTACCCTAAAGCTTCACACTCCCTCTCTCTCTCTCTTCCCCTAAAACATCTGTCATAAGCTCTCTCTCTCTCTCTGAAACCTCTCTCATATGCTCTCTTTCTCCCTCTCTCTTGCTCTAAAACTTCTCTCCCTCTTTTTGTTTTCACTCTCCCCAACACCTCCCTCTGTCCCTAAAACATCTCTTTTTGTTTAAACCTTCTTATGTTTTCTCTCAAAAACTTCTACCTGTCTCTTTTTCTCTTTGTCTAAAATTTCTCTCTCACTAACACAATCTCTCTCCCCCCCTCCCTCCCTCCCCAACACACACATGCCTTCCCTCTCTCTTTACCACTCTCTCTCTATTTCATTCTTTCGAAAGCATCCATTTGTTTGTCCTCCTCTCTCCCTCCCCAACACTCTTTCTTTCACTCTCGCTCTCTCCAAAACTTCTCTTTGTCTCTCTCTTAAACTTCTTTCTTTCCTGCTCTCTCTCAACAACTTTGCCTTCTTTGTCTGTCTGTCTCTCTCTCTCTCTTTTCCCCTCTCTCTCTTGAACATCTTTCTCCCTACTTCTCACCCTCAAAAACTTCACTCTCTCTGTCTATTTGTCTCTCTTTCCCTCTCTCTCTCAATCTCTCTCTAAAACATCTCTTTCTCTTTCTCTCTTCTATCTCTCTTCCTCACTTTGATTCTGTCTAAAGCTTCCCTGTCTCTCTCTAGTTCTCTCCTTAAAACTTCTCTCACTCTCTCTCTCTTGCTCTCTGTAAAACTTCAATCTCTCTTTCCCCTCCTCTTAAACTTCTTGCATATGTTATCTCACTCTTTAAAACTTCTCTCTTTGATTAAATTTGTCTCTCATTAACTCTATCTCTCCCTCTTTCTCTCTTAAACTTCTTTCTCTCCCATTCACTCTCTCAACAACTTCACTTTCTCTCTCTGTCTATCTCTGTCTATCTTTCTCTGTTGCTCTCCCCAAAACTTCTTTTTTTCTCTCTCACCCTCTCTCTCTCTTAAACTTCTTTCTCTCCCACTCTATCTCAAAAACTTCACTTTCTCTCTCTATCTATTTCTTGCTCTCTTTCCCTCTCTCTTTTGCAGTCTCTCTCAAAAACCTCTCCCTCTACACATGTTTTCTTTCTCTCCCTCTATGCCTCTCTCTCTCTCCCCCCAACACTTTCATTTTTTCTAAAGGTTCCCCCTTTCTAGCTCTCTTCCTAAAACTTGAGTCTCTCTCTCTCTCTCTCTCTCCTCCTCTAAAACTTCTTCCCTATGTTGTCTCTCTCTGAAACTTCTCTCATATGCTGTCTCTCTCTCTCTTTGCAAGTTGCTTTCTGCCTCCCCTTGCTCCCTCTCTCTCTCTAAAATTCTCCCTTTTTTTAAAACTTTTTTTGCTTTCTCTCAAAAACTTCTATCTGTCTCTATCTCTCTTTGTCTAAAATTTGTCTTTCACTAACTCTATCTCTCCCTCTCTCTTTCTCTCTCTCTCTTAAACTTCTTTTTCTCTCACTCTTTCTCTCAAAACCTTTGCTTTCTCTATCTGTCTGTCTGTCTCTCCCTTTCCCTCTCTCTCTGTCTCCCTCTCTCTTACTCTCCCTCTCTATCTCTCTTTCCAAAACTTCTTTCTCTCCCACTTCCTCTCTCAACAACTTCACTTTCTCTTTCTGTCTATCTATCTGTCTACCTCTCTCTCTCTCTCCGAATTTTCTCTTCCCCTTTGATTATAGAGGCATGGCAGATACAGCTGATTCAATTTATATTCCAATTACAAGAGCTAGAGCTAAAAGGTTTAAAGAAGCTTTTAATGGATTGATGTAGAACATTTGGGTTGAGAAACGTTTTTTGAGGCCCAAATACTTGGATTCAAGTGCAGATCAAGGATAGATTTCATTGATCCAAGTGGTGGAGTAATTTCAGCACTTTGCTAAAGCCCATACATGTGGAAGAAGCTCATACACTTGGAAGGATTACTTTCAGCTCAATCATGTGGAATCATTCAGCAATTACAGGACATACTTAGCAAGATTCACTTGGATTTAAGAGATTTAAGGAGATCAATTTGGCTAATTATTGAAGATCAGATCAGTTTCAGTTTTCTCTTTGGTTCTTTGAAGAAATTTTTGAACTTATCAAGAACTTGTTCTTGTGGCATTCATCCGACTTATCAAACGATTCACCATCTCGTTTGTCGTATTTTCACATACCAAGGATTGTGTTTTCTTATAAACAGCAGGTTGAGGTTTCCACCCACAAATCTCATCATAAAATGGTTTTGCAAATAAATTTCATTGTTGGTCTTGTTATTCTTGGCAGGGTTCGCATCACTCTTGCTCTGTCTCTTTTTCTCTTTCTAACTCTATCTCTCACTCTCTCTACCTCTCTCGCTATCATCTCACTCTTGTTCTCCCTCTCAGTCTCTCTCTCTAAATCTTCTCTTTCTCTCTCATAAATTTCTTACTCTCCCACTCTCTCTCTCTTTCAAAAATTTCACTTTATCTCTCTGACTATCTGTCTCTGCCTCTTTTGCAGTCTCTCTCTAAATCTTCTCTCTCTCTCTCTCTCTCTCTCTCTCTCTTTCTATTTTGCTCTCTCTTTCTCTCATGCAGCCTCCCTCAAATTCTCTTTGTCTCTCTCGCTCCAAATCTTCTCCTTCTCTCTCCCTCTTTCATTCTTTCTAAAGCTTCCCTCTCTCTATCTATCTCTCCCCTCCCTAACACTCTTTCCGCCTCTATCTCTCTCTATCTTCTCTCTCCTATTCTCCCTTTCTGTCTCTCTCTGCAAAATTTGCTTTCTCTCTCCCCCTCTCTCTCTTAAACTTCTTTCTCTCCCACTCTTTCTCCCAAAAACTTCACTTTCACTTTCTTTCTCTTTCCCTCTCTCTCTCTCTCTCTCTCTCTCTCTCTCTCTCTCTCTCTCCAAATGTTTCTCTTTCTCTTTGTCTCTCTCTCCAAAACTTCTCTTTCTCTCCCCTTAAACTTTTTTCTCTCCCACTCTCTCTTTCAAAATCTTCACTTTCTCCCTCTGTCTGCCTCCCTCTCTTGCAAACTCTCTCAAAAACCCCTCCCTCTCCAAAGGTTCTCTTTCTCTCCCTCTGTCTCTCTCTCCCCCAGGGTTTCATTTTTTCTAAAGATCTCTCTCTCTCTAACTCTCCCCCTAAAACTTCTTGCTCTCTCTTTTACTCTTCCTAAAACTTTAGTCTCTCTTAGTCCCCCCCTTCTCCAAAACTTCTCCCACAATTGTCTCTCTCTCTCTCTCTCTCTCTCTTGCTCTCCCCATCACCTCCCTTTCTCTCTAAAACCTCTCCCTTTGTTTAAAACTTCTTTTGCTTTCTCTCAAAAAAACTTCTGTCTGTCTCTTTCTCTCTTGGTCTAAAATTTGTCTTTCACTAGCTCTATCTCTTCCTCTCTCTCCTTTAAACTTCTTTCTCTACCACTCTCTCAACAACTTCACTTTCTCTCACTAAGTCTATCTTTCCCTCTCTCTTAAACTATCTCTCCTACTCTTTCTCTAGAAAACTTAACTTTCTGTCTCTTTGTCTGTCTTTTACTCTTTCCCTCCCTCTATCTCTCTCTTCAACTCTCTCTCTTTGTCTCTCTTTCCCAAACTTCTCTTTGTCTTTCTCACCCTCTCTCTCTCTGTTAAACTTCTTTCTCTCTCACTCCCTTGCTCAACAACTTCACTTTCTCTTTTTGTTTGTTTGTCTATTGATCTCTCTCCCTACCTTCTCTCTCTTGCTCTCCCTCTCAATCTCTCTCTCCAATACTTCTCTTTCTCTCTCACTCACACTCTCTCTCTTAAATTTTTTTCTCTCCCACTCTCTCTTAAACTTCTTCCCCTATCAGTCTCTCTCAAAAACTTCACTTTATCTCTCTGTTTGTCTCTCTCCCTCTTGTAGTCTTTCTCTAAAACTTCTCTCTCTTTTTTGTTTTGCTCTCTCTCTCTTGCAGTCTCCCACTAGAACTTATCTTTGTCCCTCTCTCCAAATCTTCTCCTTCTCTCTCTCTCTCTCTCTTTCATTATTTCTAAAGCTTTCATATCTCTCTCTCCACCTCCACAACACTCTTTGTCTCTCTCTATCTTCTCTCTCCTACTCTCCCTCTCTGTCTCTCTCTGCAAAATTCTTTCTCTCTCTCTCTCTCTCTCTCTCTCTCTCTCTCTCAAACTTCTTTCACCCCCACTCTCTCTCTCAAAAGCTTCACTTTCTCTCTCAGTTTGTCTCTGTATCTCCAAATGTTTCTCTTTCTCTCTTGCTATCATTATTTATAAATCTTCCCTCTCTCTCTAGCTCTCTCCCTAAAACTTCTTGCAGTGTCTCTCTTGCTCTGCCTAAAAACTGCAATCTCTGTCCCTCCTCCTCCTCTAAAACTTCTCACTTGTGCTGTCTCTATCTCTAAACCTTCTCTTATATGCTGTCCATCTTCTCTCTCTCTCTCTCTCTCACACTCTTTACCTCTCTCTCATTCTCTCTCCCTTACTTTCTCTAACATTCTCCCTCCAAAACTTCTCTTTCTCTCTCCCTCTCCCTTCTACTCTCACTCTTTGTATCTTCTCCCTTTTGATCTTCCTCTCTGTCTCTCTATCCAAAACTTCTCTTTCTCTCTCTCGCTCTCTCTTAAACTTCTTCCTCTCCCACACTCTTTCTCAAAAATTCAATTTTCTATTTGTTTGTCTATCTGACTATTTGTCTCTCTCTCTCTCTCTCTTGTAGTCTCTCTCTAAACTTCTCTGTCTCTCTCTCCATCTTCTCTCTCTTCTCTCCCTCTTTGTCTCTCTCTCTCTAAAACTTCTCCCTATCTTCTTTCCCTTCCTCTCTCTCTCTCTCTCTCTCGCTCTTCCCAATACTCACACACACACTCTCTCTCTACATCTCTCTCTATATGTTCTCTACCTTACTCCCCCTCTCAATCTCAATTTCTCTCTCACTTAAACCTCTTTCTCTCCCACTCTTCCCCTAAATGCTTCACTTTATCCCTCTCTTTCTCTCTCTCTCTCCAAATCTTCTCATGCTGTCTGTCTTGCTCTCCCCAACACTCACATATTCTCTCTCTCCCTGCCAAACAATCTCTTTCTTTTTCTCTCTACCTCTCTCTCTCTTGAAATTCTTTCTCTCCCACTCTCTCTCAAAAACTTTACTTTCTCTCTCTATGTAGCCATATGGCTCTCTCCTTCCCTCTTTGTCTCTCTCTCTGAAACTTTTCTATCTCTCTCTCTCTACAAATCTGCTCTTTCTCTCTCTGTCTCTATTTCTTTCATTCTTTCTAAAGCTTCCCTCTCTCTTTAGCTCTCTCCCTAAAACTTCTCTCTATCTCTCTCCTTCTTTCTCTCCTCCTTTAAAACTTCTCTCATGTGCTCCCTCACTCTCTATGTTGCTTTCTCTCTCCCTCACTCTCTTCATCTTCTCTCCCCTACTCTCCCTGTCCATCTCTCTCTCCAAAGCTTTTCTTTCTCTCTCTCACCCTCTCTCTCTCTTTTAAACTTCTTTCTCTCCCACTCTCTCTCAACAACTTCACTTTCTGTTTTTGTCTGTCTGTTTGTCTCTCTCTAAAACTTCCTTTTCTCTCTCTTTCCTCTCTCTATGTCTCTCTTGCATTCATTCTTTCTAAAGCTTCCCTCTCTCTCTAGCTCTCTCCTTAAAACATCACTCTTAATCTTTCTAAAACTTCTCTCTTTCTCATCCACCCTAAAGCTTCACACTCTCTCTCTGTCCTCCCCTAAAACTTTTCTCTTATTAACTATCTCTCCCTCTCTCTCTGTCTCTCTCCCTTTCTATATAAAAGATCTTTCACTCTCTCTAGTTCTTTTTAAAACTCCTCTTTCTCTCTTGTTCTCGATCTTCCCAACACCTCTCCCTTTCTTTAAAAATTTTTTTGCATTCTCTCAAAAACTTCTACCTGTCTCTTTTTCTCCTTGTCTAAAATTTGTCTTAGTAACTCTATCTCTCTCTCTCCTTCCCCAACACATACACACACACATGCACACTTTCCCTCTCTCTACCTTTCTCTCTGAAACTTCTTCCCCTCTCTCTTTCTCTCTCTCACTCTTGCTCATGCTCTTGCCCTCCCTAACATTCACATATCTCTGTCTCTGCCCAACAATCTCTCTCACTCTCTCCCCCCACTATGTTCTCTCTCTCTCTTCTCTCTTGCTCTTCCACTTAGTCTCTTTGCCCAAAACTTCTCTCTCTCTCTCACCCTCCCTAAAACTTTCTCAGTCTTTCCCTTTTCCTCCTCTAAAACCTTTGTAATATGCTGTCCCTTTCTCTGAAACTTCTCTCCCCCCAACACTCTCTCTTTGACTCTCTTTCTCTGTGTCTCTCTCTAGTTCTCTAAAGCTTCTCTCTGACTCACTCTCTTTGAAACTTCTCTCTCCCTCTCTTGTGCTTACACCAACACCTCCCTCTCTCTCTAAAACTTCTGTCTCTTTCTCTCTCACTCTCTCTCTTTCTCTCCCCAACACTCACAGTCTCTCTCTGGCCAACAATCTCTCTCACTTTCTCCCTCCACCATTCACTCTCTCCCTCTTTCTCCCTCCCTCTCTCTCTCTCTCTCTCTCTCTCTCTCTCTCTCATTCTCTTTTTCTCTACCACTCCCTCTCTTTCTATCTATCTATTTATCTATCTTCACTCCCTTGCTCTTCCTCTCTGTCTCTCTTGTGAAAACTTGTCATTCTCTCTCTCAATAACTTCACTTTATCTCTCTCTGCCTCACTCTGTCTTCTCTCTTGTACTCTCCCTCTTTGTCTCTCTGTCCAAATCTTCTCTTTCTCTCTCTTGTCCTCTCCTCTCTCTTAAACTTCTTTCCCTCCCACTCTCTCTTAACAACTTCACTTTCTCTCTCCATCTTTCTGTCTGTCTCTCTCTTTAAATCTTCTCTTTCTCTCTTGCTGTCTCTCTTTCTTTCATTCTTTCTATAGCTTCCCTCTCTCTCTCTCTCTCTCTTTAAAACTTTTCTCTCTTTTGCTCGCCCTAAATCTTAACTTTTTTCTCTCTCTCTCTTTCCTCTTCTAAAACTTCTCTAAATGCTGTCTCTCTCTGTCTGAAACCTCTGTCATATGCTCTCTCTCACTCTAAAACTTCTCTCTCCCCCGCACTCTCTCTATATTGCTCACTCTCTCTCTATCTTATTCTATATAAAACTTCTCTCTCTCTTGTTCTCTCCAAAACATCTCCGTCACTCACTCTTGCTCTTCCTAACACCTTCCTTTCTCCCTAAAACTTTCTTTGTTCAAAACTTCTTTTACTTTCTCTCAAAAACTTTTGTTTGTCTCTTTCTCTCGCACTCTCTCTATCTATCTTTTTCTATATAAAAGTTCTCTCTCTCTCTCTCTCTCTCTCTAGTTCTCTGTAAAACTTCTTTCTCTCTCTCACACACACTCTCTCTCTTTCTCTACATCTCTGTCTCTCTCTACCTCACTCTCTCTTCTCTCTCTTGCCTTACCCCACAATCTCTCTCTCCAAAACTTCTCTTTCTCTCTCTCCCACTCTCTTTCTCTCACTCTATCTTTTTCTATATAAAAGTTCTCTCTTAAACTTCTTTGTGACTCATTCTCTCTAGAACTTCTCTCTCTTGCTCTCACTTTCCCCAACACCTAACTCACTCTAAAACTTCTCTCTTTGTTGGAAACTTCTTTAACTTTCTCTCAAAAACTTCTGTCTATCTCTTTCACTCTTTGTCTAAAATTTGTATCTCACCAGCTCTATCTCTCTCTCCCTCCCCAACACACACTTACACACTCTCCCTCTGTCTCTCTCTCTTCTCTCTCTTTCTCTCCCATCTCTCTCTCTCTTTTGTCTCTCTAAAACTTCTCTCCTTTCACCCTCTGGAAAACTTCACTCTCTCTGTCTCTCCTTTTCCTCAGCTAAAACTTCTGTCATATGCTGCCCCTCTCTCTCTGAAATTTCTCTCTCCTGCACTCTCTCTTTATGTCACTCTCTCTCTCTCTCTTGCTTTCTGCAACACTCACACACACTCTCTCTGTCTAACATTCTTGCTCACTTTCTCTCCCCACCATTTTCTCTTCCCCTTTTCTCCCTTCCTCTCTATCTTCTCTGTCTTGCTCTCCCGCTATGTCACTCTCACCAAAACATCTCTTTCTCTCTCTTAAAAACTTCACTTTACCTCTCTTTGTCTCTCTCTCTCTCTCCCCCTCTCTGTCTCTTACTTTCATTCTTTCTCAAGCTTCCCTCTCTCTCAAGCTCTCTCCCTAAAATGTCTCTCTCTCTCTCACTCTCCCTAAAACTTCAATCTCTGTCTCTCTCCTCCTCTGTCATCTCTCTCTTGCTCTCTATCTCCGTCTCTCTCTTCTCTTTCTCCCTCTTTGTCTTTTTCCACTTAAATGTTCTCTTGCTCTCTCTGGCTTGCACATTCTCTCTCTCTCTATCTATCTTTTTATATATAAAAGTTCTATCTCTTTCTAGCTCTCCCTAAAACTTCTCTCTCTCACTTTCTCTTTGTGCCTTTTTCTATATAAAAGCTCTATTTCTCTCTGGCTCTCTCTAAAACTTCTCTCTCACACTAGCTCTCTCTGAAACTTTTTTCTCTTACTTGCTCTCAAACTTTTCTCTCTCACTCATTCTCTCTAAAACTTCTCTCTCTCTTTATCTCTTACACCCTCTCTATCTTTCTCTCTCCAAAACTACTGTTTCCCTCTCTATTAAACATTGTTCTCTCCCACTCTCTCTATCTCTCAAAAACTTCACTTTCTTTGTCTATTTGTCTCTCTCTGCCTTTCTCTCTTTCGCATTCTATCTCTGAATCTTCTCTTTCTCTCTCTGTCTCTCTTTCTTTCATTATTTCTAAAGCTTCCATCTCTCTCTCTGTACCTTTGTCCCTAAAACTTCTCTCTCTTCCTCTCCCAAAAACTTCATTCTCTCTCCCTCCTCCTTTAAAACTTCTCCCATATGTTGTCTCTTTATCTCTTAAACTTCCTCTCATATGCTCTCTCTCTCTATTTGATGCTTTCTCTCTCTATCTTCTCTCTCTTGTCCCTCTCTCTAAAACTTCTTTCTCTCCCACTCTCTTTGAAAAACTTCACCTTTTCTCTATATGCCTATTGCTCTCTCTCTCTCTTGCCCTACCTCTCTCTCTATCTACTCTCACTAACTCTCTGTCTCTGTATCTGTCTCCAAAACTTCTCTTTCTCTCTCTTAAACTTCTTTCTTTCCCATTCTCTCTCTCAACAACTTCTCTTTCTCTCTATGTCACTCTCTCTTTTCTTCTACCTCTCTCTTCTCTTCTCACTCTTGCTCTCTATCTTTGTCACTCTCTCCAAAACTTCTCTTTCTCTCTCACTCCCTCCCTTTCTCTTAAACTTCTTTCTCTTGCACTGGCTGCCTCAAAAACATCACTTTACCTCCCCTTGTCTATCTCTCTCTCTCCCTTTCTCTCTCTGTCATCTATATAAAGCTTCCCTCTCTCTTCTACCTCTATCCCAAAGCCTTCTCTCTCTCTCTCTCTCTCCCTCACTGTCCCCAAAGCCTCACTCTCTCTCTTTCTCTAAAACTTTGCATAGCTCACTCTCTCTCTGAAACTTCTCTCTCCCCACTCTCTCTCTATGTTGCTCTCTCTCTCTCTCTGTCTTTTTCTATATAAAAGTTCTATTGCTCTCTCTAGCTCTCTCTCTTTATGAAGCTCTCTTGCATGCTCTCACTCTCTTTCTCTCTCTCTAATGAAGTCCCACATTGGTTAGGCAGAGAGGTCTTGGGTGTTATATATATGGGTTCACAAACTTTTCCTTACAAGCTAGCTTTTGAGGTGGAGTTAGGCAGGTTCATATCATATGGTATCAAAGCTTGTCTATATTGGTTTGGCAGAGAAGTCTTGGGTGTTATATATATGGGTTCGCAAACCTCCCCGTACGAACTAACTTTTGAGGTGGAATTACACTGTTCATATCATATGGTATTAGAACTGCCCTGCTCGGGTCGGTGTGGGCCATGGATCCTAGTTCTTTGTATGAGGAAGTACTGTCTAAAGGGATCAGGATGGTAAAGTCTCACATTGGTTAGGTAGAGAGGTCTTGGATGTTATATATATGAGTTCACAAACCTTCTCTTATAAGCTAGCTTTTGAGGTGAAGTTAGGCAGGTTCATATCATTCTCCCTCTTCTCTATCTTTTTCTATATAAAAGTTCTCTCTCTGTTGAGTTCTCTCTAAAATTTCTGTCACTTGCTCTCTCTAGAACCTCTCTCTCTTTCACTCTTGCTGTCCCGCAACACCTCTCTCTCTCTCTCTCTCTATATATATATATCTCTAAAACTCCTCTCTTTGTTTAAAACTTCTTTTACTTTCTCTTAAAAACTTCTGTGTGTCTCTTTCTCTCTTTGTCTAAAATTTGTCTCTCACTAAATCTATCTCTCTCTCTCTCCCCCTTCCCAGCACACAAACACACTCTGCCTCTCTCACTTTCTCTAGATCTTTGTCTCTCTCTACTACTCTTTCTCTCTTCACTCTATTGCTCTCCCTCATAGTCTCTCTCTCCAAAACTTCTGTTTTCTCTCTTAAACCATTTTCTCTCCCACTTTCTCTTACTCAAAAATTGAACTTTATCTCTCTCTCTCTCTCTAAAACTTACTCTTTCTCATCCTCCCTAAAACATCACTCTCTTTTTGTCCCCCTTTCTTCCTCTAAAACTTCTGTCATACCCTGTCTCTCTCTCTTTCTATGTCACTCTCACTCTCCCTCTAGTTCTCTCTAAAACTTCTCTTGGACTGACTCTCTTTCAAAATTCTCTCTCTCTCTCTCTCGGTCTTGCTATCCCCAACACCTCTCTCTCTCTAAAACTTCTCTCTTTGTACAAAACTTCTGTCTCTCTCTCTCTCTCTCTTTCCTTATCTCTTTCTTTTCTTCCCCAACACTCTTTCTCTCTCTCTCTCTTCCTCTCTGGCCCCCAACACACTCTCTTTCTGTGTCCAACAATCTCTCTCACTTTTTCCCTCTTTCTCTCTTTGTCTTTCTTTTTCTCTCTTTCTCTCTCTCTATCTTCCCTCTCTTCCTCTCCCTCTTTGTCTCTCTCACCAAAACTTCTCTTTCTCTCTCTTAAAAACTTAACTTTATCTCTCTCTGTCTCCATCTGCTCTCACCTACTCTCCCTCTCTGGCCCTCTCTCCAAAACATTTTTTTCACTCTCACCATCTCTCTCTCTTAAACTCTTTTCTCTCCCATTCCTTCTCTCAACAACTTCACTTTCTCTCTATTTGTTTGTCTGTCTCTCTCTATCTCTCACTTTTTCTCTTGCTCTCTCTCTTCCTCTATCTATCTATCTCTGTCACTCTCTCCAAAACTTCTCTTTTTCTCTCCTCTCCCTCTCTCTTAAACTTCTTTCTCTTGTACTCTCTCCCTAAAAAACATTACTTTATCTCTATCAGTCTATCTCTCTCTCTCTCTCTCTTTCATCTATCTAAAGCTTCCCTCTCTCTCTAGTTCTCTCCCGAAGACTTCTCTTTCTCTCTCTCTCTTGCTCTCTCAAAAACTTCTCTCTCTCTCGTCCTCCCCAAATCTTCACTCTCTCTATCTCCTCCTCTAAAACTGTTCTCATATGCTGTCACTCTCTGAAACTTCTCTCATACACTTTCTTTCTAAGACTTCTCTCTCCTCACTCTTTCTCTCTCTATGTTGCTCTCTCTCTGTGCCTTTTTCTATATAAAAGTTCTTTCACTCTCTACAGCTCTCTCTCTATGTCACACACTATCTCTATCTTTTTTTATTTAAAAGTTCTCTCTAAAACTTCTCTGTCACTTGCTCTCTCTAGAACCTTTCTCTCTCACACTCGCTGTCCCCAACATCTCCCCCCCTCTCTCACTAAAACTCCTCTCTTTGTTTAAAACTTCTTTCACTTTCTCTCAAAAACTTCTGTCTGCCCCTTAAACCATTTTCTCTTTCTCTTCAAAAGCTGAACTGTCTCTCTCTCTCTCTAAAACTTACTCTCATCCTCCCTAAAACTTCACCCCCTTTGTCTCCCCCTTTCTTCCTCTAAAACTTCTGCCGTATGCTATCTCTTTGCATCTAAAACTCCTCCTCCTCCTCCTCCCTCTCTCTCTCTCTCTCTCTCTATGTCTCTCTCCCTCTTTCTCTAGTTCTCTCTAAAACTTCTCTCAGACTTGCTCTCTTTGAAACTTTCCTCTATCTCTCACTCTCACTCTCCCCAATACCTTCTTCTTCTTTCTCTCTCTCTCTCTCTCTCTTCGTATAAAACTTTGGTCTCTCTCTTTCTCTTTCCCCCCAACACACATACATGCTCTCTCTCTTTGCCCAACAATCTCTCTCACCTTTTTCCCCCACCATTCTCTTCCTCCATCTTTCTCGATCTCTCTCTATCTTTCTTTTTCTCTTTACCTCTCTCTTTCTCTCTCTTCCTCTCCCTCTTTGTTGCTCTCGCCAAAACTTCTTTCTCTTGATTGATTTAACCTTATTAGTTGCACTAGAGTTAGGCTTTGTTTAACTCAACCTTACCATTTGCATTAGAGTCGATCCTCGTTTGACTCAACCTTATCATTTGTGCTAGAGTTGGGACTCGTTTGACTCAGCCTTACTATTTATACTAGAGTCGGGTCTCGTTTGGCTCAACTTTATAATTTGTGCCAGAGTCAGGTCTCATTTGACTCAACCTTACTATTTGTGCTGGAGCTGGCCTCATTTGACACAAATCTTACCATTTATGCCAGAGTTGAGTCTCATTTGACTCAACCTTATCTTTGTGTTAGAGTTAGGCCTCGTTTGACTCACCCTTATCATTTGTATCAGAGTCAGGCCTCGTTCGACTCAACCTGATCATTTGTGTTAGAGTAATTCCTCGTTTGACTTAACTTTATCATTTGTGTTAGAGTCAGGCCTCATTTGACTCACCCTTATCATTTGTATCAGAGTTGGGCCTTGTTTGACTCAACCTTACCATTTGTACTGGATCGGGTCTCATTTGACTCAACCTTATCATTTGTGTCAGAGTTGAGCCTCGTTTGAGTTAACCCTTTATACTCTAGCCAAAGTCAAGCTTCAATCGACTTAACCCTACATTGTTCCGAATGAAATTGTGTCTTCTACCTTTGCTTACTTTCTAGTTCCTAGAAATATAAGCAAATGGGGGCAGTTGTAGACACCAAATTTTGTCTAGAACCCTAAACTAAGTTATGTTAGATTTTTAAACGAAATAAACAATAAACAATACTAAAAATGACTATAAAAAATTAAATATAAGAAAAAGCCAAAAAAAGAGAAAGAAGAAAAAGAAGAAAAAAGAAGAAAGAGTAAAAATAATAAAATTTAAAAAAAAAATTAAAAAAAGATATGCATGAGGAGGGGTTGGCTCCCTTGCAGAGAACTGACCACCCTTTGTTTGCTAATTCCCCTTCCAAGCTGGTCTCTTCCCTTAGGAACCCCTTCTTTTCCTTTGAAGTCGGTGCCTTATTCCCCTTGAGAAGTCGGTTCCTCCTTCTTCCTCTAAGAGCAAGCTAAGTCAGCACTCTTCCCTCATTAAACATCAGCATCCTCCACTAGATGTTACAGCAGGAGAACATCAGAAGATATGATGGACATGGATGGCACAGCAGAATGGAATAGCAGGGGAAGAGTAGCTCCACTGCCCCTCATCAAACTTCAGCAGCTTCCACTGGCTGCTATGGTAGCAGTTGGACTGGGTAGGGTGCAGAACCTGCAGGTTGCAGCAACTAACTTGCAGAACAGTGCCAAAAGTGTGCAGAAAACAACAAAGTCATGGTGGGTGAATGGAGCAAAGAGACGGCTAGCAAAGGCAAATGGGGTGGGCACTGTGACATGGCAGAGGAGGCAGCAACGTGGAGTTGCATGCAAGCAAAAGAAGAAAGCCACTTGCATTGGTGATGGAACATGTGTCACCACTCTACAAGCTGTGCTAGCTGCCACAGCAGCAAGGACAGCAGAGACAAGCTGTGGCAACATACGAGCCACAACACACCAGCAAGGTGACGGCTTGCAGCATGACATTGTAGATGCCAGAAGTGTGTGAAACAAGACAGCAGAATAGTAGCAAGAGTGATGCCCTGCCTGGAAGAGGGGCGGTGACCCATTGATAGAAGAAAGCTAGTCCCAATGTTGGCTATAAAAGGAGAGTTCCTTCTCCAGCCGGACAGGGATACAAAAATTCTATCATCATCAAAGAGCTATCGGGACCTAGAGTCTCCAAGCATCGGAGAGTTTCTTCCATCCGAGAGCACTTGAAGAGGTCATTCCCCTGTCCAAGAGCATAAAAACTGGGTGCACACATACAAGAGGAACCAAGTTCCTTCTCCCACCTAGAACCCCCAAGAATCTCAGGTATTGCACCAAAAGGAATACCATGAAGCCTTTGTACAATGAGCCAGAGAATAGAGATGGGTAGACACCCAAAAAACTGCTGCACATAAGGACAAAGAGGTATGCTCTGCTCCCTATTTTGGTTTGCTTCGGTTCTATATTTTCACGAATGTGATTGAGTTTGGATCCTCTTGGCTTTTGTATGACTATTGGTTCTTGATAAGTTGTGTCTATAACTCATTCTTCTTACTTTGGCCCTACTTGCTGTGTGCAATTTGCTGAGTTGTGGCATGCATTGTGTAGATGTTGGCTAAATGAGTTCCGGCCATGCTTGTTGTATGCATATTGCTGAGTTTTGGCATGTTTATCCTAGTTCTGGCATGAATAAAAGCTGAAATCATTTTGCATAGCACTATTCTTCAGTGCATGTCACTGTACACAGTCTGTAATTGGCTGAATTCGTATAACCATATTGAGTCAACCACTGACCTGACTCGCTAAACTTGGATGATCACACTGAGTCAACTCGCTGAGTTGATAAAACTCGGCCATGCATAATTTTTTTTGAGTTTCTACACACTAGATGTCTTGTTTCATGGCATTTTAGGTGCATCATTGATTTTGTCTCTCTGTTTATGCATGATGTCACACATTCCATGCTCAAATTTGATAAATGGAATAAATAAACAAGCAAAGTAAGAGAAAATAAAAATGAGCATGAGAACTTTTCCTTTAAATACTATCCTTTTGCAAAATAATTTCTCTTTTAAAGTTGTAAGAGTAAAGGCGAAGGCATTTACTTTTATGACTTGTAACGGCATAACCTAAAGAGGAATGGCGTATTTCAATCTATTTTTGCAAAAAACTACCCAAATAAGCTTTTTAAAAATAAATTACAAGAAGCAAAGGTGAAGGCATTTCTTCTTGTAACTTAATTAGACTCCCACTTGAATAGGAACGAGTCTACACCTATATTTCTTATCAAATTTCCCATCAAAATCAATGTTTTTACTAAAAAATGTCAGGGGAACTAAAGGCGAATGCATTTCTTCCCATGAGCCTGAATTAGGCGCCCACCTGAATAGGATGAGCCTATTTTTTTAAAATATTTACAATAAAAAATCATAACATTTAATTTTCTCTAGTAAGGAAGCATAGACAAAATTCATGGCAACCGTAAGTGGCATAAAATTAAGATGTTACCGAAAGGGTATTGTAAGAGTGCTAATATCTTCCTTACATGTAAGTAACCCCTGAAACTATTTTAAAAATGAACGCAGACCATTCTTTTAAGGTGTCCGATCTCACCAAGATTTTAGATCAGTGGCGACTCCTTGCTTTCTTTAAAACATATTTGTGTAAATAAACTTGATGATTGATGTCGATAAACTTGATTGTTTTTCTCCTGCTTGCGTCGTGCAGACATTGTGACAGCTTGGCAACTCTACTGGGGACACTTTTAGAGGGTTAAACCATGCAGATTAATTTTATGTTGCATTATGGGAATGTTATTTATTATCATGCTTCACATTTGTGGTTTCATTCTGAGGTCTTGTCTTCACATGCTTTGTGTATTTGGTAATTATAGTTTTTCACATAAATTGTGATGATACTAAGACACAAGGTATGCTTTCTGCCTTCTCATGAGAGAATGTTTTATCTTAGATAATTTCTTCAGTATTCCTATTTGTACCATCTTTCTCTTGTGATAGAGGTTTTTGTGGGTGTTAGTTTCGTTCCCTTCACACACTGCACTCTCAGTTTCACACACTATAAAAGGGGAGGTGATGATCCCTGTGCCCTATACTTGGGCTGCATAGGTCACCATTCTAGGCTAGAGGGGGCAATGTAGGGTTAGCCTTCGAGAGACCTTGTTTCCATGCAGGCACCTGACAAACCCCCACTCAAATTGAACCCTTTTTGTTTGTAGTCTGTCATGGGCAAGGATTGGAGGCCTCTCCTAACTAAGCATAGAACAATTTGGGAACCTAATGTAGGATCCTAGAACCTAACCATCACATTAATTGAAATTTAGAATTAACCCACTTAAGAGGTGTAACCTTTGGGTCAAGAATAAAGCCTAGAATCCACCCTTTTAGGAGTCAGGGGAATACTTTTGCATCATGACTACCATTGCATGTTTGTTACATTCTTTAATGCTCATCTTCCCCATTGCATGTATAACATCATTGTTTACAAAGGACTAGATAGGAGCGGAGTAAGGTTAGCCTTCAAGAAGCCTTTGTTTCTATGAAGGTGCTTGAAACTCTCCTAAGGGTTAATTTAAGTCCATGAAATGAGCTTTTCTTGGGCATTGTGCATTATAGGATTGTCAAAGTAATCATTACATGGCTCATTCCACTATACCACCATCCATGGGGTCCCTGATTGATACTGAAGATGGAGTTAGAGAATCACAGCATAGACATCAAAAGGAATGTGGGGATTGCATACTTGCTGATTATGTCCTTGTCCTACCGAAAGTCAGAAGAATTGCCTTCAAGCAGCATGATTTGACAGACCTTAAACAGATTTGGAATGCCATGACCAAAAAAGAGGAGTTTGAAAAGAGATATGGACATTTAGCCTACCTCTTGTTTGTGCCAGTGGATGAATCTCTAACCAGAGCTCTACTCTCTTTTTGGGACCCAGTATATCAAGTATTCACATTTGAAGAATATGATGCCATTCTGAAAATTGACTCTGGTGCTAGTACAAAAATATACTTTCACAACTCAAATCTTCTCCCAATAGACAATTGGCCAATATCTTGGGAATTATGACTCAAGATGCTAAATATCTCTATGAAACCAAGGGAAGTTTTTAAGACGTCCCAATTAATGTGATTATGACAATGTTGAAGCAGCACATTGATACCAAGAGAGGTTTTAGTCTATTGGCTTTAGCTATATATGGGTTGATTTTGTATCCAAGATTCAAGGGCTATATTGATCATCAGGCTACCCTGCTATTTGTGCAAGTGGAGCATGGGGTTCATCCAACACCACCTATCTTATATGAAACATTGAGCTTATTGTGCTATCTTCAAGAAAAGGGAGAAGGGTACTTGCTGGTTGTGCTCAACTCTTAACTATCTGGGCCTTCAGCCACCTACCAACAATGAGCATTTAGGGTATCCCACTATAAGTCTCTCTCATGACTTTAACACTAGAAGAAACACTCTTTTTGAGCTTGCCAACCTGCAGTGGCCTAAAGAGGGACCTGCAATTAGCCAATGGATGCAAGCTTTATCCAAGCTAAAGGGAGTTAGATGGAAGGCACCTTGGTTGCCTGTTGTCCCTACCCTATATCAATGTGGTAATAACACTGGAGTTCCCCTTGTTGGTCCCCAAGGAATAATTGATTATGCACCTATGATGGTGAGAAGATAGATGGTTGGCATGCAATTCATTCCTGCAACTCATGCATTGGGTCTTTTAGATGCTTCTTATGGAGAAAATTCTAATATGACTAGCATGAGAGAGGCCTGAGTTGCATGGCCAAATGCTAGGTATATCGAGCCCTTGATAAGCACAAAAAGGGTTACTATGGAAGCATATCTTTACTATCAAAGAACTAAAGGAGGGTTTTGTGCCGTTAATAGTTCACACACTCGCACTTCCTAAGCTAGGTGAAGAGGTTGCCCAAGTCCCTACAATGTTGAAGTCATAGAAAAGCAAGCCTATCAGCAGTTGCAAGCCCAATATAAAGAAATGTGCAAGAACTTCAAAAATAGAGGTAGAATGCAGGGCAAAGAACAGCAACTATTAATCCAAGATATGCAGTCAAGAAAAAGGATAGAGTTGCTTAAAAAAGATATTAATAGAAGGAAGGAGGTAGAACAAGAAAAGGCGGGCCAGTACAAGAAAATGTTTAAGAATTTCGAGAGCAAGCTAGAGAGAGCTACCAAAAAACAAAAGACTACTAAATAAGATCTGAGGGAAGCACGTGATTCTCTAGGATCTGAAGTGTTGGCACTTAAAAAGGAGAACTGAGAGCTGCAACAGGCCCAAATTAAGCATGCCCAAGCCATCTGAACCTTGAAGAGGGAAAAAGAGCAAATGGTTGGCTGTATTCAGTGTAATCAATTTTGATATGAAGAAAAATTCAAGATTTAAAGAGGCAACTAGATAATTACTAAGAAGTGCTCGAAAAAGTAAATGTGCATCTCCACCATACTTTAGTGCTCCAAGAAGAAGGATTAAGGAGAGACAATATGGCCCGACTAGACCTGTCATTAGGAAAGCTAGAGTTGGTCCTAGAACAAGATCACTTCGAGAGGATGGCTCATGAACCTTTGACCAATGATGGAGGATAGCACAAGAGGCTAGAGTTAGAGCCCAAACAATAGTGGAGCATGACATCCCCCCTGACCCTATCGGAGATTTTCTTTGGATTTGTACAAAGACCTTGATATGCTAGGAAGTTTTGAGTAGTCGAGTATCTTTTGTAAAACCTCAAAAGTTTGAGTCTTGCATACTTAAAAGGAACCCATGGATGTTTATTGTACTTAAAATTGCTTTTGATAAATGTAATGGTTATTTTGCAATTCTTATTGTTCACACTTCCATCATTTCATTACTTACTCATTTACATTAGCATCGCATGTTTCATCTTTCATTCAATAACATGTTTTATTCTTTAGAGGTTTCATCAAAAAAAGGAAAAAAGAAAAAAAAAAAGAAGAAAAAAATGTTGCTTTCTTCTTTGTACATATCTTTCATGTAGTCTTATGGCAAAGAGTCATCCTTAACTCTTGATACATGCCCCCATACATAATTCATTAGAAACATCATATGCATTCTCATGTGTCCTAAAAAAGAGAAAAGGAAAAATGTTGCCATGGCATCTGTTAATGGTCCTGGCCAAGACCTTGGCAATGACTATGTATGGGCACCCTTTTGAATTTAGTAAGACATCTTGCATGATGAATGTATTGTATGTCATTTCATTCCTTCCCCTTTTATATAATTCCTTTATCTAATATTATGAGCGATGATGAATGGTAGACACTTAAGGATGGGGTACTATTACCAAAATAAACTGGGGGCAATCAAGGTTAGAATAGCTTTTCATGTTTTGGTGTCTAAGAGCAATAAATTGTTAATTAGTTATCTTAATTTCGTCCTACTCAGATTCATTTCGCCAATGACAAAATTAGATTGCCTTAAAAATATTCAATTCTCTTAGATGACAGAATAGATCAAGTAATATAAGTAGTGGTGAGGGTGTGATATCTTATAGCACATAAGACTGCTATGAGAAAACAAGTATCCTAGAACTTGCTTGAATGTCCCTTGAGACAATTCGTTAAACACTGCAATAGCTAGAGAAGTGATCTATGCCATCTTTGGACTATTTGGACCTTTCAAGCTAACTTTAATGTGAAATATCCATAGTCACCCATTTGAGCCTTAAAGGATACAAAGACCACTATCAAATGTTCTTTTCTTTGACCCTCATTTACCTTGACCTCTCAACAAAAATATATATATAATGATGATTCTTACCCTAAAGGAGAGTCAAAGGAGCAACAAAGTTATTGGCTGAGAGAGAATGCTATAAGGAATAACTCGGCAATGCTTTTCCATTTGGTCAAAGCCTTAGCTATGAAAAGGCAAAAATAAAAGGGAATCTTCGGAAATAAAAAAAGAACTAAAAAAGAAAAAGGAGTCAGCCCAAAGCAAAAAGATGGGCAGAAGAAAGTAGATTTCTCCTTGTTCTAGTAAGATTCCCAAATTGTTGAAAATGAAAAGGCAAATACAAGGATTTGTATGCTCAATCTTGCACTCTCCATTAGACCTCTATCCATTTCTTTCAAGCTATTACTTAAACCTTACATTACAAGCTAAATGAAGTCCTAGTGATCTAGTTAATGTGGTGAAATAATAAATGCGGAGAGAGACATGAAAACAAGCTTATGGGATACTTCTCCCTTAGTCTCTCTCAAAATCTTCTCCCTCCCTCTCCAAATGTTTCTCTTTCTCTCCCTATCTCTCTCTCTCTTTCTGCTTTCATTCTTTGTAAAGCTTCTAATGAAGTCTTACATTGGTTAGGCAGAGAGGTCTTGGGTGTTATATATATGAATTTGCAAACCTCCCCTTCTAAGCTAGCTTTTGAGGTAGAGTTAGGTGGGTCATATCATATGGTATTAGAACCTACCCTGCTCTGGTCAGTATGGACCATGGATCCTGGTTCTCTATACAAGGACATATAGTCTAAAGGGGTCGGGAATGATGAAGTTCTGCATTGGTTAGGTAGAGAGGTCTTGGGTGTTATATATATGAGTTCGTAAACCTCTCCTTACAAGCTATCTTTTGAGGTGGAGTTAGGTGGGTTCATATCAGCTTCCCCTCTCTCTAGCTCTCTCCCTAAAACATCTCTCTCTCTCTTTCACTCTCTGTAAAACTTCAATGTCTCTTTCTCCTCCTCTTAGACTTTTCACATACGCTGTCTCTGTCTCTGAAACTTCTCATATGTGTCCCTCTCTTTCTAGGTTGCTCTCTCTCTCACTCTCTCTATATTCTCTCTATATTCTCTCTCTTGCTCTCTATCTTTATCTCTTTCTCCAAACTTCTTTTTCTCCCTCTCTCGCTTAAACTTCTTTCTCTTGCACTCTCTCTCTCAAAAACATCACTTTCTCCCTCACTCCTTCTCTCTCTCTCACTCTTTCTAAAGCTTCCTTCTCTCTCTAGCTCTCTCCCTAAACCTTCTCTCCTTCTCTCTCTCTCTCTCTCTCTCTCTTGTTCTCTTTAAAATTTCTCTCTTTTGCCCTCCCTAAAGCTTCACTCTCTCTATCTCTTAAACTTCCCTCCCCACTATCTCTCTATGTCTCTCTCTCTCTCTCTTTTTCTATATATAAGTCCTCTCCCTAACTCTAACCAAAACTTCTCTCTCTCTTGCATTTGTTCTCTCTAAAACTTCTCTCTTTTACTCTCCCTAAAGCTTCACTCTCTCTCTTAAACTTCTCTCTCCCCACTCTCTCTCTATATCACACACTCTCTCTCTCTTTTTCCATATATAAGTTCTCTCTCTAGCTCTATCCAAAACTTCTCTCTCTCTTTGTGTTTTGCTCTCTCTCTCTCTCTCTCTTGCAATCTCCCTCTAAAACTTCTCTTTCTCTCTTTCTCCAAGTCTTCTCCTTTTCTCTTTATCTCTCTTTGTCTCTCTTCTTCTCTACAACTCTCTATCTTCTCTCTCCTACTCTCCCTCTCTCTCTCTCTCTCTCTCTCTCTCTCTCTCTCTTTCCCCAAATTTTCTCTTTCTCTTTTTGTCTTTCTTTCATTCTTTCTAAACCTTCCCTCTCTCTCTGTAGCTCTCTCCCTAAAACTTCTTTCTCTCCCCCCAAAATTTCTCTCTCATGCTGTCTCTCTTAAACTTCTGTCATATGCTCTCTATAACTCTATGTTGGTCTATCTCTCTCCCTCTCTCTCTTAACTTCTCTATTTGTTTAAAACTTCTTTTGCTTTTTCTCAAAAACTTCTATTTGTCTCTTTCTCTCTTTGCCTAAAATTTGTCTCTCACTAACTCTATCTCTTCCCTCCCCAACATACTCACACACCCACTCCCTCTCTCTTGCAATCTCACTCCAAAATTTCTCTCTCTCTCTCTCTCTCTCTCTCTCTCTCTCTCTCCATCTTCTCCATCTCCCTCTCACTCTCACTTTTTCCAACACTCACACACTCTCCCACCTTGCCCAACAAACTTTCTCTCTTTCTCCTAACCTCTCTCTCTCTCTCTCTCTCTCTCTCTATGTCTCGTAAACTTCTTTATCTCCCACTCTCTCCCTCTGAAACATCACTTTATCTCCCTCTATCTTCTCTCTCTTCCTCTCGCTCTTTGTCTCTCTCTTCAAAACTTCTCTTTCTTTCTTTCTTCCCCTCTCTCTCTTAAACTTCATTCTCTCCCACACTATCTCTCAAAAAACTTCACTTTCTCTCTCTGTCTGGCTATCAGTCTCTCTCTTTCCCTCTCTCTATCTCTGTCTCCAAAAGCTTCTCTCTCTCTCCTACTCTTCAACTTCTTTCTCTCCCACTCTCTCTCCCAAAAACCTCTCTTTCTCTCTCTCAGCCCAACAATCTCTCTATTTTTTTCCACATCTCTTCCTCTTAGTCTTTCTTTCCAAAACTTCTCTTTCTCTCAGTCTCTCCCTTTTGCTCTCCCTTAACCTTCCTTCTCTCCCACTCTCTCTCTTAAAAACTTCTATTTCTCTTTTTGTTTGGCTCTCTATCTCTCTCTTGGAATCTCTCTCTAAAACTCTGTCTCTCTCTCTCTCTCTCTCTCTTTCTCTCCAAATCTTCTTTCCCTCTTTGTCTCTCTTTCCTTCATTCTTTCTAAAGCTTCCCACTCTCTCTCTGTCTCTCTCTCTCTGTGTCACTCTATCTAAAACTTCTCTCTAGCTCACTCTCCCTAAAACTTACACTCTCTTTCCTCCTTGAAAACTTCTCTCATACATCACTCTCTCTTAAACTTCTCTGATATGCACTCTCTCTCTCACTCCCTGTCTCTCTCTAGCTCTCTCTATCTTCTCTCTCTTTCTCTCCCACTCTGTCTCTCTCTCCAAAACTTCTATTTCTCTCCTTCTCTCCCTCTCTCTTTTTCTTAAACTTCTTTCTTTCCCCCACTCTCTCTCAAAAACTTGACTTTCTCTCTCTGTTTGTTTGTCTGTCTGTCTCTCTCTCTCTCTCTTTCTCTCTTTCTCTCTATATTTTCTTTCCTACTCTCCCTTTCTGTCTCTCTTTCTCCAAAACTTCTCTTTCTCTCTCTCACCCTCTCTCTGTTAAACTTCTTTCTCTCCCACTCTCTCTCAACAATTTCACTTTCTCTTTTTGTCTGTTTGTCTTCCTCTCCCTCTCTTTTTCTAAAACTTCTCTCTCTCTCTCTCTCTCTCTCTCTCTCTCTCTCTCTCTCTCTCCGAATCTTCTCTTTCTCTCTCGACCGCTGTTTCTTTCATTCTTTCTAATGCTTCTCTCCCTTTCTCTCTTGCTCTCTTGCTAAAACTTCTCCCTCACTCTCTCTGAAACTTTTCTCTCTTGACTATCCAAAACCTTCACTCTCTCTCTCTCTGTCCTCCTCTAAAACTTCCATCATATGCTGTCTCTCTCTCTGCAACCTCTCTCATATGCTCACTCTATCTTTTCTATATAAAAGTTCTTTCTCTCTCTCTTGTCCTCTCTAAAACTTCTCTCTCCCCCCAACACCTCCCTCCTTTTCTCTAAATTTTCTCCTTTTGTTTAAAACTTCTTTTGCTTTCTCATGAAAATTTACGTCTGTTCTTTCTCTCTTTGTTTAAAATTCATCTCTCGTGAACTATATCCCTCCCTCCTTCTCTCTCTTAAACTTCTTTCTCTCCCACTCTCTTTCAACAACTTCACATTCTCTCTCTGTCTGTCTCTCTCCCTCTTGCACTCTAAACCTCTCTCTCTCCCCCTTTTAAACATCTATCTCTTCCACTCTCTCTTTCAAAAACTTCACTTTCTCTCTCTATCTGTTTCTCTCTCTCTCTCTCTCTCAGCTTCAAATGTTGTCTTTTTCTCTTTATCTTCTCTAGCTCTCTCCCTATAACTTCCCACTCTCTCGCTGTCCCTAATACTTCAATCTCTCTCTCCTATTTTAAAACTTATCTCATATTCTGTCTATCTCTCTCTAGGTGCCTCTTGTGCTCTCTATCTCTCACTCTCTCTCTTATGCTCACTCTCTCTATCTTCTCTCTCTTGCTCTATTTCTCTGTCTCTATCTATCCAAAGCTTCTCTTTCTCCTTCTCTCCCTCTCTCTCTTAAACTTCTTTGTCTCGTATTCTCTCTCAAAAACATCACTTTTTCTTTGTCTCCCTCTTTTTTGCTCACTCTAAAACTTCTCTCTCTTGCCCTCCCTAAAGCTTCACTTTCTCTCCCCACTCACTCTGTCCATGTTGGTCTCTCTCTCTGACTTTTTCTATATAAAGTTCTCTTACTCTCTTTAGCTCTCTGTCTATATCACCCTCTCTCTTTCATACGCTTCCTCTCTCTATCTTCTCTCTCTTGCTATATATGTCTGTCTCTCACCAAAACTTCTTTCTTTCTCTCTTAAACTTCTTTTTCTCACACACTCTCTCTCTCTTTCCCTTTCTCTCTCTTTCATTCTTTCTAAAGCTTCCCTTTCTCTCTCTAGCCTTCTCCCTAAGCCCTCTCTCTCTCTCAATCTCTCTAAAACTTCTCTCTCTCTTGCCCTCCCTAAAGCTTCACTTTTTCTCTCTAAAACTTCTCTCTCTCCACTCTCTCTTTCTCACTCTATCTGTTTGTCGATCTATTCTCCTCTCTCAAGTCTCTCTCAAAAACTTCTCTTTCTTTTTCTCTATCTCTCTTTCTTTGCTTCTTTCTAATGTTTCCCTTTCCCTCTCTCTTCTCTAGCTCTCTCCCTATAACTTCCCACTCTCTCGCCGTCCCTAATACTTCAATCTCTCTCTCCTATTTTAAAACTTATCTCATATTCTGTCTATCTCTCTCTAGGTGCCTCTTGTGCTCTCTATCTCTCACTCTCTCTCTTATGCTCACTCTCTCTATCTTCTCTCTCTTGCTCCATTTCTCTGTCTCTATCTATCCAAAGCTTCTCTTTCTCCTTCTCTCCCTCTCTCTCTTAAACTTCTTTGTCTCGTATTCTCTCTCAAAAACATCACTTTTTCTTTGTCTCCCTCTTTTTTGCTCACTCTAAAACTTCTCTCTCTTGCCCTCCCTAAAGCTTCACTTTCTCTCCCCACTCATTCTGTCCATGTTGGTCTCTCTCTCAGACTTTTTCTATATAAAGTTCTCTCACTCTCTTTAGCTCTCTGTCTATATCACCCTCTCTCTTTCATACGCTTCCTCTCTCTATCTTCTCTCTCTTGCTATATATGTCTGTCTCTCACCAAAACTTCTTTCATTCTCTCTTAAACTTCTTTTTCTCACACACACTCTCTCTCTTTCCCTTTCTCTCTCTTTCATTCTTTCTAAAGCTTCCCTTTCTCTCTCTAGCCTTCTCCCTAAGCCCTCTCTCTCTCTCTCAATCTCTCTAAAACTTCTCTCTCTCTTGCCCTCCCTAAAGCTTCACTTTTTCTCTCTAAAACTTCTCTCTCTCCACTCTCTCTTTCTCACTCTATCTGTTTGTCGATCTATTCTCCTCTCTCAAGTCTCTCTCAAAAACTTCTCCTTCTTTTTCTCTATCTCTCTTTCTTTGCTTCTTTCTAATGTTTCCCTTTCCCTCTCTCTTCTCTAGCCCTCTCCCTATAACTTCCCACTCTCTCGCCGTCCCTAATACTTCAATCTCTCTCTCCTATTTTAAAACTTATCTCATATTCTGTCTATCTCTCTCTAGGTGCCTCTTGTGCTCTCTATCTCTCACTCTCTCTCTTATGCTCACTCTCTCTATCTTCTCTCTCTTGCTCCATTTCTCTGTCTCTATCTATCCAAAGCTTCTCTTTCTCCTTCTCTCCCTCTCTCTCTTAAACTTCTTTGTCTCGTATTCTCTCTCAAAAACATCACTTTTTCTTTGTCTCCCTCTTTTTTGCTCACTCTAAAACTTCTCTCTCTTGCCCTCCCTAAAGCTTCACTTTCTCTCCCCACTCACTCTGTCCATGTTGGTCTCTCTCTCAGACTTTTTCTATATAAAGTTCTCTCACTCTCTTTAGCTCTCTGTCTATACCACCCTCTCTCTTTCATACGCTTCCTCTCTCTATCTTCTCTCTCTTGCTATATATGTCTGTCTCTCACCAAAACTTTTTTCATTCTCTCTTAAACTTCTTTTTCTCACACACTCTCTCTCTCTTTCCCTTTCTCTCTCTTTCATTCTTTCTAAAGCTTCCCTTTCTCTCCCTAGCCTTCTCCCTAAGCCCTCTCTTTCTCTCTCAATCTCTCTAAAACTTCTCTCTCTCTTGCCCTCCCTAAAGCTTCACTTTTTCTCTCTAAAACTTCTCTCTCTCCACTCTCTCTTTCTCACTCTATCTGTTTGTCGATCTATTCTCCTCTCTCAAGTCTCTCTCAAAAACTTCTCTTTCTTTTTCCCTATCTCTCTTTCTTTGCTTCTTTCTAATGTTTCCCTTTCCCTCTCTCTTCTCTAGCTCTCTCCCTATAACTTCCCACTCTCTCGCCGTCCCTAATACTTCAATCTCTCTCTCCTATTTTAAAACTTATCTCATATTCTATCTATCTCTCTCTAGGTGCCTCTTGTGCTCGCTATCTCTCACTCTCTCTCTTATGCTCACTCTCTCTATCTTCTCTCTCTTGCTCTATTTCTCTGTCTCTATCTATCCAAAGCTTCTCTTTCTCCTTCTCTCCCTCTCTCTCTTAAACTTCTTTGTCTCGTATTCTCTCTCAAAAACATCACTTTTTCTTTGTCTCCCTCTTTTTTGCTCACTCTAAAACTTCTCTCTCTTGCCCTCCCTAAAGCTTCACTTTCTCTCCCCACTCACTCTGTCCATGTTGGTCTCTCTCTCTGACTTTTTCTATATAAAGTTCTCTCACTCTCTTTAGCTCTCTGTCTATATCACCCTCTCTCTTTCGTACGCTTCCTCTCTCTATCTTCTCTCTCTTGCTATATATGTCTGTCTCTCACCAAAACTTCTTTCATTCTCTCTTAAACTTCTTTTTCTCACACACTCTCTCTCTCTTTCCCTTTCTCTCTCTTTCATTCTTTCTAAAGCTTCCCTTTCTCTCTCTAGCCTTCTCCCTAAGCCCTCTCTCTCTCTCTCAATCTCTCTAAAACTTCTCTCTCTCTTGCCCTCCCTAAAGCTTCACTTTTTCTCTCTACAACTTCTCTCTCTCCACTCTCTCTTTCTCACTCTATCTGTTTGTCGATCTATTCTCCTCTCTCAAGTCTCTCTCAAAAACTTCTCTTTCTTTTTCTCTATCTCTCTTTCTTTGCTTCTTTCTAATGTTTCCCTTTCCCTCTCTCTTCTCTAGCTCTCTCCCTATAACTTCCCACTCTCTCGCCGTCCCTAATACTTCAATCTCTCTCTCCTATTTTAAAACTTATCTCATATTCTGTCTATCTCTCTCTAGGTGCCTCTTGTGCTCTCTATCTCTCACTCTCTCTCTTATGCTCACTCTCTCTATCTTCTCTCTCTTGCTCCATTTCTCTGTCTCTATCTATCCAAAGCTTCTCTTTCTCCTTCTCTCCCTCTCTCTCTTAAACTTCTTTGTCTCGTATTCTCTCTCAAAAACATCACTTTTTCTTTGTCTCCCTCTTTTTTGCTCACTCTAAAACTTCTCTCTCTTGCCCTCCCTAAAGCTTCACTTTCTCTCCCCACTCACTCTGTCCATGTTGGTCTCTCTCTCAGACTTTTTCTATATAAAGTTCTCTCACTCTCTTTAGCTCTCTGTCTATATCACCCTCTCTCTTTCGTACGCTTCCTCTCTCTATCTTCTCTCTCTTGCTATATATGTCTGTCTCTCACCAAAACTTCTTTCATTCTCTCTTAAACTTCTTTTTCTCACACACTCTCTCTCTCTTTCCCTTTCTCTCTCTTTCATTCTTTCTCAAGCTTCCCTTTCTCTCTCTAGCCTTCTCCCTAAGCCCTCTATCTCTCTCTCAATCTCTCTAAAACTTCTCTCTCTCTTGCCCTCCCTAAAGCTTCACTTTTTCTCTCTAAAACTTCTCTCTCTCCACTCTCCCTTTCTCACTCTATCTGTTTGTCGATCTATTCTCCTCTCTCAAGTCTCTCTCAAAAACTTCTCTTTCTTTTTCTCTATCTCTCTTTCTTTGCTTCTTTCTAATGTTTCCCTTTCCCTCTCTCTTCTCTAGCTCTCTCCCTATAACTTCCCACTCTCTCGCCGTCCCTAATACTTCAATCTCTCTCTCCTATTTTAAAACTTATCTCATATTCTGTCTATCACTCTCTAGGTGCCTCTTGTGCTCTCTATCTCTCACTCTCTCTCTTATGCTCACTCTCTCTATCTTCTCTCTCTTGCTCTATTTCTCTGTCTCTATCTATCCAAAGCTTCTCTTTCTCCTTCTCTCCCTCTCTCTCTTAAACTTCTTTGTCTCGTATTCTCTCTCAAAAACATCACTTTTTCTTTGTCTCCCTCTTTTTTGCTCACTCTAAAACTTCTCTCTCTTGCCCTCCCTAAAGCTTCACTTTCTCTCCCCACTCACTCTGTCCATGTTGGTCTCTCTCTCAGACTTTTTCTATATAAAGTTCTCTCACTCTCTTTAGCTCTCTGTCTATACCACCCTCTCTCTTTCATACGCTTCCTCTCTCTATCTTCTCTCTCTTGCTATATATGTCTGTCTCTCACCAAAACTTCTTTTATTCTCTCTTAAACTTCTTTTTCTCACACACTCTCTCTCTCTTTCCCTTTCTCTCTCTTTCATTCTTTCTAAAGCTTCCCTTTCTCTCTCTAGCCTTCTCCCTAAGCCCTCTCTCTCTCTCTCAATCTCTCTAAAACTTCTCTCTCTCTTGCCCTCCCTAAAGCTTCACTTTTTCTCTCTACAACTTCTCTCTCTCCACTCTCTCTTTCTCACTCTATCTGTTTGTCGATCTATTCTCCTCTCTCAAGTCTCTCTCAAAAACTTCTCTTTCTTTTTCTCTATCTCTCTTTCTTTGCTTCTTTCTAATGTTTCCCTTTTCCTCTCTCTTCTCTAGCTCTCTCCCTATAACTTCCCACTCTCTCGCCGTCCCTAATACTTCAATCTCTCTCTCCTATTTTAAAACTTATCTCATATTCTGTCTATCTCTCTCTAGGTGCCTCTTGTGCTCTCTATCTCTCACTCTCTCTCTTATTCTCACTCTCTCTATCTTCTCTCTCTTGCTCTATTTCTCTGTCTCTATCTATCCAAAGCTTCTCTTTCTCCTTCTCTCCCTCTCTCTCTTAAACTTCTTTGTCTCGTATTCTCTCTCAAAAACATCACTTTTTCTTTGTCTCCCTCTTTTTTGCTCACTCTAAAACTTCTCTCTCTTGCCCTCCCTAAAGCTTCACTTTCTCTCCCCACTCACTCTGTCCATGTTGGTCTCTCTCTCTGACTTTTTCTATGTAAAGTTCTCTCACTCTCTTTAGCTCTCTGTCTATACCACCCTCTCTCTTTCGTACGCTTCCTCTCTCTATCTTCTCTCTCTTGCTATAAATGTCTGTCTCTCACCAAAACTTCTTTCTTTCTCTCTTAAACTTCTTTTTCTCACACACTCTCTCTCTCTTTCCCTTTCTCTCTCTTTCATTCTTTCTAAAGCTTCCCTTTCTCTCTCTAGCCTTCTCCCTAAGCCCTCTCTCTCTCTCTCAATCTCTCTAAAACTTCTCTCTCTCTTGCCCTCCCTAAAGCTTCACTTTTTCTCTCTACAACTTCTCTCTCTCCACTCTCTCTTTCTCACTCTATCTGTTTGTCGATCTATTCTCCTCTCTCAAGTCTCTCTCAAAAACTTCTCTTTCTTTTTCTCTATCTCTCTTTCTTTGCTTCTTTCTAATGTTTCCCTTTCCCTCTCTCTTCTCTAGCTCTCTCCCTATAACTTCCCACTCTCTCGCCGTCCCTAATACTTCAATCTCTCTCTCCTATTTTAAAACTTATCTCATATTCTGTCTATCTCTCTCTAGGTGCCTCTTGTGCTCTCTATCTCTCACTCTCTCTCTTATGCTCACTCTCTCTATCTTCTCTCTCTTGCTCCATTTCTCTGTCTCTATCTATCCAAAGCTTCTCTTTCTCCTTCTCTCCCTCTCTCTCTTAAACTTCTTTGTCTCGTATTCTCTCTCAAAAACATCACTTTTTCTTTGTCTCCCTCTTTTTTGCTCACTCTAAAACTTCTCTCTCTTGCCCTCCCTAAAGCTTCACTTTCTCTCCCCACTCACTCTGTCCATGTTGGTCTCTCTCTCTGACTTTTTCTATATAAAGTTCTCTCACTCTCTTTAGCTCTCTGTCTATATCACCCTCTCTCTTTCGTACGCTTCCTCTCTCTATCTTCTCTCTCTTGCTATATATGTCTGTCTCTCACCAAAACTTCTTTCTTTCTCTCTTAAACTTCTTTTTCTCACACACTCTCTCTCTCTTTCCCTTTCTCTCTCTTTCATTCTTTCTAAAGCTTCCCTTTCTCTCTCTAGCCTTCTCCCTAAGCCCTCTCTCTCTCTCTCTCAATCTCTCTAAAACTTCTCTCTCTCTTGCCCTCCCTAAAGCTTCACTTTTTCTCTCTACAACTTCTCTCTCTCCACTCTCTCTTTCTCACTCTATCTGTTTGTCGATCTATTCTCCTCTCTCAAGTCTCTCTCAAAAACTTCTCTTTCTTTTTCTCTATCTCTCTTTCTTTGCTTCTTTCTAATGTTTCCCTTTCCCTCTCTCTTCTCTAGCTCTCTCCCTATAACTTCCCACTCTCTCGCCGTCCCTAATACTTCAATCTCTCTCTCCTATTTTAAAACTTATCTCATATTCTGTCTATCTCTCTCTAGGTGCCTCTTGTGCTCTCTATCTCTCACTCTCTCTCTTATGCTCACTCTCTCTATCTTCTCTCTCTTGCTCCATTTCTCTGTCTCTATCTATCCAAAGCTTCTCTTTCTCCTTCTCTCCCTCTCTCTCTTAAACTTCTTTGTCTCGTATTCTCTCTCAAAAACATCACTTTTTCTTTGTCTCCCTCTTTTTTGCTCACTCTAAAACTTCTCTCTCTTGCCCTCCCTAAAGCTTCACTTTCTCTCCCCACTCACTCTGTCCATGTTGGTCTCTCTCTCTGACTTTTTCTATATAAAGTTCTCTCACTCTCTTTAGCTCTCTGTCTATATCACCCTCTCTCTTTCGTACGCTTCCTCTCTCTATCTTCTCTCTCTTGCTATATATGTCTGTCTCTCGCCAAAACTTCTTTCTTTCTCTCTTAAACTTCTTTTTCTCACACACTCTCTCTCTCTTTCCCTTTCTCTCTCTTTCATTCTTTCTAAAGCTTCCCTTTCTCTCTCTAGCCTTCTCCCTAAGCCCTCTCTCTCTCTCTCTCAATCTCTCTAAAACTTCTCTCTCTCTTGCCCTCCCTAAAGCTTCACTTTTTCTCTCTACAACTTCTCTCTCTCCACTCTCTCTTTCTCACTCTATCTGTTTGTCGATCTATTCTCCTCTCTCAAGTCTCTCTCAAAAACTTCTCTTTCTTTTTCTCTATCTCTCTTTCTTTGCTTCTTTCTAATGTTTCCCTTTCCCTCTCTCTTCTCTAGCTCTCTCCCTATAACTTCCCACTCTCTCGCCGTCCCTAATACTTCAATCTCTCTCTCCTATTTTAAAACTTATCTCATATTCTGTCTATCTCTCTCTAGGTGCCTCTTGTGCTCTCCATCTCTCACTCTCTCTCTTATGCTCACTCTCTCTATCTTCTCTCTCTTGCTCCATTTCTCTGTCTCTATCTATCCAAAGCTTCTCTTTCTCCTTCTCCCCCTCTCTCTCTTAAACTTCTTTGTCTCGTATTCTCTCTCAAAAACATCACTTTTTCTTTGTCTCCCTCTTTTTTGCTCACTCTAAAACTTCTCTCTCTTGCCCTCCCTAAAGCTTCACTTTCTCTCCCCACTCACTCTGTCCATGTTGGTCTCTCTCTCTGACTTTTTCTATATAAAGTTCTCTCACTCTCTTTAGCTCTCTGTCTATATCACCCTCTCTCTTTCGTACGCTTCCTCTCTCTATCTTCTCTCTCTTGCTATATATGTCTGTCTCTCACCAAAACTTCTTTCTTTCTCTCTTAAACTTCTTTTTCTCACACACTCTCTCTCTCTTTCCCTTTCTCTCTCTTTCATTCTTTCTAAAGCTTCCCTTTCTCTCTCTAGCCTTCTCCCTAAGCCCTCTCTCTCTCTCTCTCAATCTCTCTAAAACTTCTCTCTCTCTTGCCCTCCCTAAAGCTTCACTTTTTCTCTCTACAACTTCTCTCTCTCCACTCTCTCTTTCTCACTCTATCTGTTTGTCGATCTATTCTCCTCTCTCAAGTCTCTCTCAAAAACTTCTCTTTCTTTGCTTCTTTCTAATGTTTCCCTTTCCCTCTCTCTTCTCTAGCTCTCTCCCTATAACTTCCCACTCTCTCGCCGTCCCTAATACTTCAATCTCTCTCTCCTATTTTAAAACTTATCTCATATTCTGTCTATCTCTCTCTAGGTGCCTCTTGTGCTCTCTATCTCTCACTCTCTCTCTTATGCTCACTCTCTCTATCTTCTCTCTCTTGCTCCATTTCTCTGTCTCTATCTATCCAAAGCTTCTCTTTCTCCTTCTCTCCCTCTCTCTCTTAAACTTCTTTGTCTCGTATTCTCTCTCAAAAACATCACTTTTTCTTTGTCTCCCTCTTTTTTGCTCACTCTAAAACTTCTCTCTCTTGCCCTCCCTAAAGCTTCACTTTCTCTCCCCACTCACTCTGTCCATGTTGGTCTCTCTCTCTGACTTTTTCTATATAAAGTTCTCTCACTCTCTTTAGCTCTCTGTCTATATCACCCTCTCTCTTTCGTACGCTTCCTCTCTCTATCTTCTCTCCCTTGCTATATATGTCTGTCTCTCACCAAAACTTCTTTCTTTCTCTCTTAAACTTCTTTTTCTCACACACACTCTCTCTCTTTCCTTTCTCTCTCTTTCATTCTTTCTAAAGCTTCCCTTTCTCTCTCTAGCCTTCTCCCTAAGCCCTCTCTCTCTCTCTCTCAATCTCTCTAAAACTTCTCTCTCTCTTGCCCTCCCTAAAGCTTCACTTTTTCTCTCTACAACTTCTCTCTCTCCACTCTCTCTTTCTCACTCTATCTGTTTGTCGATCTATTCTGCTCTCTCAAGTCTCTCTCAAAAACTTCTCTTTCTTTTTCTCTATCTCTCTTTCTTTGCTTCTTTCTAATGTTTCCCTTTCCCTCTCTCTTCTCTAGCTCTCTCCCTATAACTTCCCACTCTCTCGCCGTCCCTAATACTTCAATCTCTCTCTCCTATTTTAAAACTTATCTCATATTCTGTCTATCTCTCTCTAGGTGCCTCTTGTGCTCTCTATCTCTCACTCTCTCTCTTATGCTCACTCTCTCTATCTTCTCTCTCTTGCTCCATTTCTCTGTCTCTATCTATCCAAAGCTTCTCTTTCTCCTTCTCTCCCTCTCTCTCTTAAACTTCTTTGTCTCGTATTCTCTCTCAAAAACATCACTTTTTCTTTGTCTCCCTCTTTTTTGCTCACTCTAAAACTTCTCTCTCTTGCCCTCCCTAAAGCTTCACTTTCTCTCCCCACTCACTCTGTCCATGTTGGTCTCTCTCTCTGACTTTTTCTATATAAAGTTCTCTCACTCTCTTTAGCTCTCTGTCTATATCACCCTCTCTCTTTCGTACGCTTCCTCTCTCTATCTTCTCTCCCTTGCTATATATGTCTGTCTCTCACCAAAACTTCTTTCTTTCTCTCTTAAACTTCTTTTTCTCACACACACTCTCTCTCTTTCCCTTTCTCTCTCTTTCATTCTTTCTAAAGCTTCCCTTTCTCTCTCTAGCCTTCTCCCTAAGCCCTCTCTCTCTCTCTCTCAATCTCTCTAAAACTTCTCTCTCTCTTGCCCTCCCTAAAGCTTCACTTTTTCTCTCTACAACTTCTCTCTCTCCACTCTCTCTTTCTCACTCTATCTGTTTGTCGATCTATTCTGCTCTCTCAAGTCTCTCTCAAAAACTTCTCTTTCTTTTTCTCTATCTCTCTTTCTTTGCTTCTTTCTAATGTTTCCCTTTCCCTCTCTCTTCTCTAGCTCTCTCCCTATAACTTCCCACTCTCTCGCCGTCCCTAATACTTCAATCTCTCTCTCCTATTTTAAAACTTATCTCATATTCTGTCTATCTCTCTCTAGGTGCCTCTTGTGCTCTCTATCTCTCACTCTCTCTCTTATGCTCACTCTCTCTATCTTCTCTCTCTTGCTCTATTTCTCTGTCTCTATCTATCCAAAGCTTCTCTTTCTCCTTCTCTCCCTCTCTCTCTTAAACTTCTTTGTCTCGTATTCTCTCTCAAAAACATCACTTTTTCTTTGTCTCCCTCTTTTTTGCTCACTCTAAAACTTCTCTCTCTTGCCCTCCCTAAAGCTTCACTTTCTCTCCCCACTCACTCTGTCCATGTTGGTCTCTCTCTCTGACTTTTTCTATATAAAGTTCTCTCACTCTCTTTAGCTCTCTGTCTATATCACCCTCTCTCTTTCGTACGCTTCCTCTCTCTATCTTCTCTCTCTTGCTATATATGTCTGTCTCTCACCAAAACTTCTTTCTTTCTCTCTTAAACTTCTTTTTCTCACACACTCTCTCTCTCTTTCCCTTTCTCTCTCTTTCATTCTTTCTAAAGCTTCCCTTTCTCTCTCTAGCCTTCTCCCTAAGCCCTCTCTCTCTCTCAATCTCTCTAAAACTTCTCTCTCTCTTGCCCTCCCTAAAGCTTCACTTTTTCTCTCTAAAACTTCTCTCTCTCCACTCTCTCTTTCTCACTCTATCTATTTGTCGATCTATTCTCCTCTCTCAAGTCTCTCTCAAAAACTTCTCTTTCTTTTTCTCTATCTCTCTTTCTTTGCTTCTTTCTAATGTTTCCCTCTCTCTCTAGGCTCTCCCTAAAACACCTCTCTCTCACACTCTCTCTAAAACTTCTCTCTCTCTCACTCCTAAGCTTCACTCTCTCCCTCTAAAACTTCTCTGTCCCTACTCTCTCTCTCTTTCTCACTTTATCATCTATTTGTCTCTCCTCTATTGTAGTCTCTCTTTAAACTTCTCTTTCTCTCTCACTGCCTCTTTTTCTCTTAAATTTCTTTCTCTCCCACTCTCTCTCTCTCTAAAACTTCACTTTCTGTTTGTCTATTTGTCTATCTTTCTCTCTCTTGTAGTCTCTCTCTAAAACTTCTCTTTCTCTCTCTCTCTCTCTCTCCAAATGTTCTGCTTCTCTCTCTGTCTCTCTTTCTTTGCTTCTTTCTAATGCTTCCCTCTCTCTAGCTCTCTCCCTAAAACTTCTCTATCTATCTTCTCTCCCCTCTCTGTCTCTCTCCCAAAACTTCTCTTTCCCTCTCTCTCCTATTAAAGTTCTTTCTCTCCCACTCTCTCTCTCTCTCACTCCCAAAATGTTCTCTTTCTCTCTCCATCTCTTTTTCTTTCATTCTTTCTAAAGCTTCCCTCTCTCTCTAGCTCCCTTTCTAAAACTTCTCTCTCTCTCTCACTCTTTCTAAAACTTCTCTCCCCCATGCCTACCCTCAAGCTTCACTCTCCCTCTCTCTCTCGGTGAAACCTCTCTCATATGCTCTCTTTCTCTCTCTCTTGCTCTAAAACTTCTCTCTCTCTTTTGTTCTCACTCTCCCCAGCACCTCCCTCTGTCCCTAAACCTTCTCTCTTTGTTTAAAACTTCTTATGTTTTCTCTCAAAAACTTCTATCTGTCTCTTTCTCTCTTTGTCTAAAATTTGTCTCTCACTAACACATCCCTTCCTCCCAAACATACACATGCCTTCCCTCTCTCTTTACCTCTCTCTCTCAAAACCTCCTTTCCATGTCGTTCTAATAGAACCTCTCTCTCTCTCTCTCTCTCTCTTCCCTATTTCTCTCAATCTCTTTCTCTTAAACTTCTTTTTCTCCCACTCTCTCTCAACAACTTTGCTTTCTTTATCTGTCTGTCTATCTCTCTCTCTCTCTCTCTCTTTTCCCTATTTCTCTCAATCTCTTTCTCATTTGCTCTCTCAACAACTTCACTTTCTCTCTCTATCTCTCTCTATCTTCTCTCTCTTGCTCTCCCTCTCTGTTGCTCTCTCCAAAACTTCTCTTTTTCTCTCTCACCCTCTCTCTCTTAAACTTCTTTCTCTCCCACTCTCTCTCTCAAAAACTTCATTTTCTCTCTCTATCTACCTCTCGCTCTCTTTCCCTCTCTCTCTTGCAGTCTCTCTCAAAAACCTCTCACCTCTACACATGTTCTCTTTCTCTCCCTCTAAGCCACTCTCTCTCTCTCCCCCCCACACTTTCATTTTTTCTAAAGGTTCCCACTCTCCAGCTCTCTTCCTAAAACTTCTCACCCTCTCTCTCTCCCTCCCTAAAACTTTAGTTTCTCTCTCTCTCCTCCTCCTCTAAAACTTCTTCCCTACATTGTCTCTCTCTGAAACTTCTCTCATATGCTCTCTCTCTCTCTCTCTCTCTCTCTCTTTGCATGTTCCTTTCTCCCTCTCCCTCTCTAAAATTCTCCCTTTTTTTTAACTTCTTTTGCTTTCTCTCAAAAACTTCTATCTGTCTCTTTCTCTCTTTGTCTAAAATTTGTCTTTCACTAACTCTATCTCTCCCTCTCTTTCTCTCTTAAACTTCTTTCTCTCCCACTCTTTCTCCCAAAACATTTGCTTTCTCTATTTGTCTGTCTATCTCTCTCATTCCCTCTCTCTCTGTCTCCCTCTCTCTTACTCTCCCTCGCTATCTCTCTTTCCAAAACTTCCTTCTCTCCCACTCCCTCTCTCAACAACTTCACTTTCTCTTTCTATCTATCTATCTGTCTACCTCTCTCTCTCTCTCTCTCTCTCTCCAAATCTTCTCTTCCTCTTTGATTATACAGGCAAGGCAGATACAGCTGATCCAATTTATATTCCAACTTGTCCAATTACAAGAGCTAGAGCTAGAAGGTTTAAAGAAGCTTTCAATGGATTGATGTAGAACATTTGGGTTGAGGAACGTTTTTTGAAGCCCAAATACTTGGACTCAAGTGCAGATCAAGGATGGATTTCTTTGATCCAAGTGGTGCAGTAATTTCAGCACTTTGCTGAAGCCCATACATGTGGAAGAAGCTCATACACTTGGAAGGTTTACTTTCAACTTAAGTATGTGGAATCATTCAGCAATTACAGGCCATACTTAGCAAGATTCACATGGATCTGAGAGATTTAAGGAGATCAATTTGGCTTATTACTGAAGATCAGATCAGTTTCAGTTTTTTCTTTGGTTCTTTGAAGAACTTTTTGAACTTATCAAGAACTTGCTCTTATGGCATTTATCCGACTTATCAAATGATTCACCATCTCGTTTGTGGTATTTTCACATACCAAGGTTCGTGTTTTCTTATAAACAATAGGTCGAGGTTTCTACCTACAAATCTGATTGTAAAATGGTTTTGGAAATGAATTTTATTGTTGCGTCTTGTTATTTTTGACAGGATTTGCATCACTCTTGCTCTGTCTCTTTCTCTCTTTCTCAACTCTGTCTCTCACTCTCTCTACCTCTCTCGCTATCAACTCTCTCTTGTTCTCCCCCTCAATCTCTCTCTCTAAATCTTCTCTTTCTCTGTCTTAAATTTCTTACTCTCCCACTCTGTCTCTCTCAAAAACTTCACTTTATCTCTTGGGCTGTCTGTCTCTCCCTCTTTTGTAGTCTCTCTCTAAATCTTCTCTCTCTCTTTCTATTTAGGTCTCTTTCTCTCTTGCAGTCTCCCTCTAAAATTCTCTTTGTCTCTCTCTCTCTCTCTCTCGCTCTAAATCTTCTCCTTCTCTCTCTCTCTTTCAATCTTTCTAAAGCTTCCCTCTCTCTCTCTATGTATCTCTCCCCCTCCCTAACACTCTTTCTCGTCTATCTCTCTCTATCTTTTCTCTCCTATTCTCCCTTTCTGTCTCTCTCTGCAAAATTCTCTCTCTCTCCCCCCTCTCTCTCTTAAACTTCTTTCTCTCCCACTCTTTCTCCTAAAAACTTCACTTTCACTTTCTCTCTCAGTCTCTCTCTCTCTCTTTCCCTCTCTCTCTCTCCAAATATTCTCTTTCTCTCTGTCTCTCTCTCCAAAACTTCTCTTTGTCTCTCTCACCCTCTCTCTCTCTTAAACTTCTTTGTCTCTCATCTCTCTCTCAACAACTTCACTTTCTCTCTGTCTATCTCTCTCTCTATCTCTCTCTCCAAAACTTCTCCTTCTCTCCCTCTTAAACGTTTTTCTCTCCCACTCTCTCTTTCAAAATCTTCACTTTCTCCCTCTGTCTGCCTCTCTCCGTTGCAACCTCTCTCAAAAACCCCTCCCTCTCCCAATGTTCTCTTTCTCACCCTCCGTCTCTCTCTCCCCATGGTTTCATTTTTTCTAAAGATCCCTCTCTCTAGCTCTCCCCCTAAAACTTCTCACTCTCTCTTTTACTCTTTCTAAAACTTCAGTCTCTCTTAGTCCCCCCTCCTCCAAAACTTCTCCCACATATTGCCTCTCTCTAAAACTCTCTCATAAGCTGTCTCTCTCTCTCTCTCCCTCTTGCTCTCCCCAACACCTCCCTCTCTCTCTAAAACTTTGCCCTTTGTTTAAAGCTTCTTTTGCTTTCTCTAAAAAACTTCTGACTGTCTCTTTCTCTCTTGCTGTAAAATTTGTCTTTTACTAACTCTATCTCTCCCTCTCTCTCCCTTAAACTTCTTTCTCTCCACTCTCTCAACAACTTCACTTTCTCTCACTAAGTCTATCTTTCCCTCTCTCTTAAACTATCTCTCCCACTCTTTCTCTAGAAAACTTAACTTTCTTTCTCTTTGTTTGTCTTTTCTCTTTCCCTCCCTCCATCTCTCTCTCCAATTCTCTCTCTTTGTCTCTCTTTCCAAAACTTCTCTTTGTCTTTCTCACCCTCTCTCTCTCTTTTAACTTCTTTCTCTCTCACTCCCTCTCTCAACAACTTCACTTTCTCCTTTTTTTCGTTTGTCTATTGATCTCTCTCTCTCTCTCTCTCTCTCTCTCTCTTTCTCTACATCTATCTCTCACCCTCTCTACCTCTCTCTCTATCTTCTCTCTCTTGCTCTCCTCTCACTCTCTCTCCCCAAAACTTCTTTTTCTCTCTCACTCACACTCTCTCTCTTAAATTTTTTTCTCTCCCACTCTCTCTTAAACTTCTTCCTCTATCACTCTCTCTCAAAAACTTCACTTTATCTCTCTGTTTGTGTCTCCCCTCTTGTAGTCTTTCTCTAAAACTTCTCTCTCTTTTTGTTTCTCTCTCTCTCTCTCTTGCAGTCTCCCACTAAAACTTCTCTTTGCCTCTCTCTCCAAATCTTCTCCTTCTCTCTCTCTCTCTCATTCTTTCTAAAGTTTTCATATCTCTCTCTCTACCTCCCCAACTCTCTTTCTCTCTCTCTATCTTCTCTCTCCTACTCTCCCTCTCTGTCTCTCTCTGCAAAATTCTCTTTCTCTCTCTGTCTCCCTTTCTCTTAAACTTCTTTTGCTCCCACTCTTTCTCTTAAAAACTTCACTTTCTCTCTCAGTTTGTCTCTCTCTCTCTCCAAATGTTTCTCTTTCTCTCTTGCTTTCATTATTTATAAATCTTCCCTCTCTCTCTAGCTCTCTCCCTAAAACTTCTTGCTCTGTCTCTCTTGCTCTCCCTAAAAACTTCAATCTCTGTCCTTCCTCCACTAAAACTTCTTGCTTGTGCTGTCTCTATCTCTAAAACTTCTCTCATATGCTGTCCATCTCTCTCTCTCTCTCTTACTCTCTCTACCTCTCTCTCACACTCTTTACCTCTCTCTCATTCTCTCTCCCTTACTCTCTCTTGCAGTCTCCCTCGAAAACTTCTCTTTCTCTCTCCCTCTCTCTTCTACTCTCACTCACTGTATCTTCTCCCTCTTGATCTCCCTCTCTGTCTCTCTGTCCAAAACTTCTCTTTCTCTCTCTCTCTCTCTCTCTCTCTCTCTCTCTCTCTCTCTCTCTTAAACTTCTTTCGCTCCCACACACTCTCTCAACAAAATTCAGTTTTTCTATTTGTTTGTCTATCTGTCTATTTCTCTCTCTCTCTCTAATACTTTGCTTTCTCTTTCTCTCTCCATCTTCCTCTCTCTTAAACTTCTTTTTCTCGCACTCTCTCTTTCAAAAATTTCACTTTCTCCTGGTCATCTGTCTGTCTCTCTCTATCTCTTTCCCTCTATCACTCTCCCTCTCTCTCTAGCTTGCTTCCTAAACCCTCTTTGTCTCTAAAACATCTCTTTTTGTTTAAAACTTCTTTCACTTTCCCTCTAATACTACTATCTCTCTTTTTCTCTCTTTGTCTAAAATTTGTCTCTCACTAAATCTTTCTCTCCCCCCAACACATACACACACACTCTCCCTCTCTCTCTAAACTTTCTCTATGTTGCTATCTTTGAAACTTTCTCTCTCTATTATCTCTCTCTCTTTCTCTCTATTTCTCCCCCTCTCTATCTTCTCTCTCTGTCTTTCTATCTCTCTCTCCCTCTTGTAGTCTCTCTCTAAAACTTCTCTCTCTCTCTCTCTCTCTCTCTCTCTCTCTCTCTCTCTCTTTCTCCAAATCTTCTCTTTCTCTCTCTCTGTCTCCCTTTTCTTTCATTCTTTCTAAAGCTTCCTTGTCTCTTGCTCTCTTCCTAAAACTTCATGCACACACTCTCTCTCCTCCTTTAAAACTTTTCTCATACACTATCTCACTCTTCCTCTTAAAGTTAGCTCTTATGCTCTCTCTCCCCCCTTTTCTGTAAAAAAGTTCTATCCCCCTCTCTAGATCTCTCTAAAATTTCTCTCTCTTACTTCCTTTCTCTAAAACTTCTCTTTTTCTTAAACTTCTTTCTCTCACATTCTCTCTCAAAAACATCACTTTTTCTCTGTCTGTCTATTTGTTTGTCTCTCCCTTTTCTATGAAAAAATTCTTTGTCCCTCTCAAGCTCTCCTTAAAACTTCTCTCTCACTCAATCTCTTTGGAGATTCTCTCTCTTTATAAAACTTCTATCTCTTTTTTCACACACCCTTTCTTTGTCTCACTCTCTCTCCCCCTCACACACTCTTTCTCTCTCTCTTGCTCTCACAGTACCCAACATTCACACTCTCTCTCCCCACCTAACAATCTCTCTCTCTCTCTCTCTCTCTCTCTCTCTCTTTTCTACAGCTCTCCCTCTCAATCTCTCTCCAAAATTTTCTTTTCCTCTCTCCTTTTCTCTCTCTTAAACTTCTTTCTCTCTCAAAAACATCACTTTATCTCATTTGTCTCTCTCTCTCTCTCTCTCTATCTCTCTCATGGCCTCCCTCCAAAACTTTTCTTTCTCTCTGACTCTCTCTTTCCTACTCTTACTCTCTCTTTCTCTCCCTATCTTTTCCCTCTTGCTTTCCCTCTCTGTCTCTCTTATCTTTTCCTTTAAACAATTTTTCCATTGTATTTGCCAGAATTAATTAATTTCTAAGACGTACTACTCTCTTCTAGACTATCTCCTAGTAGTGAACACGTCTTACTGCTAGTCCAAGTCTTACGGCAGTTCTGCTACCTTCCTAATCCTAGAGGGGAGAGTGGACTTAGATTTTGATTAATTAATAGTAGCAACACTGAACAAACTGTTTAAATATAAAAGATAGAAACAAGGCTCTGATACCATATTTGGACATCAAGTAAAGATGATAAAAGTGTAATGGATTATACTTTAATAAATAAACAAGAAGTTACAATAAAAGATTTAAAGCAAAAACTTAGGAACTCGTCAATTCCTGAGCATAAGATTAGTCAAGTATATCAGGTGGGTATACTCAATAACTTAACCCATGATTATGTCATAAAAATAGCCAAACATACTTTGGCCTTAGAAAGTCTCCAAGAAACTATAGATCTTCTAACAGTAGAGTTAATAAAAGAACATCGAAGAAAAGGATTTAAGTTTATTCATGTTGGATTAATACAAGTAGCAATTAAACCTCTTCATAGGCTAGGAATAGATGCTCTTATCTGTGTAATATCAAGAGATTCTCATCCAATAAAATTTAAAGATCAACTATTATCTATAATAGAAGCTAACTTAAATGATGGCCCTGTTTTCTTTAATAATTTTGTTAATTATACTGCAGATATAAGAACTTTGGATGCTCATCATAATATCAAATTAGATGTTAGAATCCCTGAAGGAATCTAGAATCCAAACTCTTACCCTTTAGCTATTGTTTATAAAATCTACTACAAAATAATGAGAACTAATATTAAACCAAAAGTTTTAAATGTTTCTTCTAAATCTGAAACTCTTTTATTACAAGTAAACCTTAATCAATCTAATTATGTAACTCCTAAACCTTTAAATCATGAAGAAATCTCTAGAGGATTAGAATGGAATTTAGAAAATATTTTAACTCCTGAAAAGGAAACTCCTCCTACACTTAGTAACATAATAGAATATAAGTCAGGAAATCTTACTTTAGACTTTTAAAGAAGTCCTTCTGTAAGAATAATATCCAAAAATAATCCCACAGAACCAAGTTATCATTCAGTCAACATAGGGTCAACCTCTCTTCCTAAATCTTTAAAATTAAAAGGAATTCTCCCCCATCCAGTTACTCCTCAACCAGAATATCAAGTAGAAAATCCCTCTACAAATCAAGCTAGCAACTCTCCCACTCAATCTGAAATAGGATCTTATAATCAATTAAACATGCTTTCTATTTTTGAAATTGATAAAGAAAAAATAAAACAAGGATTTTATACTCCTGAAAATGATGAAAAAAGAGAATGGTATTTTTCAACTTTTTCTCATAAAGACCTTAAAAAAGTAGAGAAGATTTTTATAATTATTTATTACAAATAGAAGACCATGTCCCTTTTTTTGATTGGTTTGAAAATGAAATTTTAGATACTTTAAGTATAGAAATCTTGGAAAGTTTCCCTGAACATTGCAAAATTGCCCGAGGAAAAAATATTATAGGAAATGTTCCCCCCTCGAAAAAATAATATTTTTAAACCGAAACAATATTGAAATAACCGCTTCCCCTTTAAAGAAAATGCTTTCTGCAGGAGAAGAACTAAGTGTTTCCGCCTCTAAACGAGATATAAAAAATGTTCAAGAACAACTCAACTATACTAATAAAGTAATTCATAATATAGCTTTATCTATAACAGCTAATGAATACTCATCTGTCTCTAGTTCTAAGCCAGAATTAGAAAACCCATTATTTAAGCCCTTTAAATTTTCTAATGAAGAAATATCTGAAATAAAACTAGGAAATTCTTTTGATAATATCTTAGGAGAAATAGATAAAAAATTAAGAGCCCTTAAAGATAATTTATTATAATTGGGTTTTTCTGTCCCAAAAAGCATTAGGAATATCGGCACAAATTTCAGTCTTAATTTGGTTTTCTAAAAGAGAAATTTTTTCTAGAATCTGGGGAGAAAGAAGTTTCTGCTCAATTTGCTTAGAATCGATCTCTTTTTTAAGAAAGCATATTTGATTCTGTTTTTGTTGAAGAAGATTAAAGTAGTGGTCTTTATCTATTAAATTAATTTCTTTCTTCCTTTTTGGGCTGATGAATTCAAAGAAAAGTTCAACGTCCTTTATAAATGTTTTTATGCCTATTTCTCCTATATGGTGGATAGGATAAAGTTGAATCAAAAAAGGGTTTCCTAATATTATCTATTCTTTAATATTTTTAGTGAGTAAACATTCATTGGGAAGACATATCCCATTATTACAAATACAAGAGTTTGTTAATTTATATTTAATATTCATGCTATGACTAACTAGCTGAATACAAATTTTGAAGAGTTTTTTTATAATATTGAGTAGGTATTAATCCTTCTTGTATACAATTTAGGTCGGCTCCTGAATCTATTAGGGCAATTAAGGATTTATGAAAACTTTGTCCTATTCTTAAATCAACTTTACATCTCCATTTTTGTTGTAAAAGATTTATTTTTTGTAAGAAAATTTTGTCTTTAGAAAGTTCTTGGTTTTCTACAGAAGTTTGGAATTCATTGGCTAAAGATTCTAATTCATTATTAGTTTCTAATATTTTTATTTTTTCATTTAAAATTCTTACTTCAGTTTTTAAGATTTTTACTTCCTTATTTAATTCAGGAATACCTAAAGGCTTTTCTTGTTCGTGAGCTATATTTAAAATTTTTGTTAAATCATAGGGTTCAAATGAAGGGGTGTTTAAGTCTTCTTCATCAGTTTTTATTAGCTTTTATAACTTAAGGAAATATTGGTATTTTAAGTCAGTATCTTCAATTTTATCAATTATATCTATTAAGAATTTTGAATCATTTGTTAAAGTTTTACAGTAGAATAATTAAGCTTTACAATTTTCACAAGGGGATTTACTAGTTAATTCATCTTCACTACTACTAGAGGTTTCTAGATTTTCTATTGGAGCTTCACTATCAAAGGGTTAGAAGTGTCTGGACTACTATAAGTACTATCAAATTTATAAAGTAAAATTTCTGCTAATTGGGTTTTTACAGGGTCTTCTAGACTTAATTCATTTATTTTCTTTTTTACATAACAGTTTTTTGCAATATGACCTTTTCTTCCACATTTATAGCAAGTGAGGGTTTCATTAATTTTTTATTTTTTCTTTTTAATTTTTTGAGGGATTTTTCTATATATTCTGGTGGATTATTCTTCCTATATTTTTTATGTTTTTTAAAGAACTTCTTTTGTTTTTTAGATTTTTTAGAAGGGACTTCTATTTTTTTTAGACCATATTGTTGACAAAATATCCTAGTTCTTTTCGGACTGATTTATCTTCTTTAAGAATTTGGGTTGTTAATGACAACTGATTGCATTGTTCTAATCCTGTCTTAATTATATTAGAAATGATTTGACCATAAGTCATAAGGTTTAGACTTAATGTTTCATGTTCTAGCCTATCTCTTACCTTCTGGGCAAAGGCTCTAGGTAAACCAGAAATAAATTTCTCTTTCCAATATAAAGCAGGGGCGTCTTGTCTTACTAATAGTTTTGCTAGAAAATTATCTTTATACCATCTAAAGTCAGATAATTGGGGACATCTTAAAGCATGTAAGATTTCACTAGATCTTTCTTCAAATAGTTTAGGGTCTCCAATGAAGCTTTGGGAGATTGCTAATATTAAGGATTCTACCTGAGTTTCTATCTCTTGACCAGTAGCAGGTTCTATTTTTATGGCTGTTAAAATAGTAAAACGCTCTGTTTCAGTAAGTATATTATCCCACCAGCTTTTTAGAGTTCCAGTAAATCCAGAAATAAGAAGCTGGGCTGCATGTCTACTATTATTACCATGCTTGAGGTAAGCAGTAGAGGCCATTGTCATAGAATTTAATTTTTGAAGTATTAGATGTTCAGTAAGGCCATCTATATTCCATTCAATTATACTATTACCATCAAAAGTAGCAGGGTTATCTAAATCCCATTCTTCATGCTGAATATCTGGAAGAGTTGGTCTATTATAATAGTTGCATGAAATAGGATAAGGTCTATGAGTTCTTATTCTTTGAATATTTTCTGGCTCTTCTTGAGTTTGTAAAGTATTAATGACAACATTCTTTTATTTTTTTATCTTTAATTATTTTAAGGGCTCTTAATTTTTTGTCTATTTCTGCTAAGATATTATCAGAAGAATTTCCTAGTTTTATTTCAAATATTTCTTCATTAGAAAATTTAAAGGGCTTAAATAATGGGTTTTCTAATTCTAGCTTAGAACTAGAGACAGATGAGTATTCATTAGCTGTTATAGATAAAGCTATATTATGAATTACTTTATTAGTATAGTTGAGTTGTTCTTGAACATTTTTTATATCTCGTTTAGAGGCAGAGACACTTAGTTCTTCTCCTGCAAAAAGCATTTTCCTTAAAGGGGAAGCCGTTATTTCAATATTGTCTTGGTTTAAAAATATTATTTCTTCGAGGGGGAAACATTTCCTATAATATTTTTTCCTCAGGCAGTTTTCCAATGTTGAGGTAAACTTTCCAAGATTTCTATACTTAAAGTATCTAAAACTTTATTTTCAAACCAATCAAAAAAAGGGACATGGTCTTCTATTTGTAATAAATAATTTCCTATATTTTCTACTTGATATCCTGGTTGAGGAGTAACTGGATGGGGGAGAATTCCTTTTAATTTTAAAGATTTAGGAAGAGAGGTTGACCCTATGTTGACTGACTGATGACTTGGTTCTATGGGATTATTTTTGGATATTATTCTTACCGAAGGACTTCTTTGAAAGTCTAAAGTAAGATTTCCTAACTTATATTCTATTATGTTACTAAGTGTAGGAGGAGTTTCCTTTTCAGGAGTTAAAATATTTCTAAATTCCATTCTAATCCTCTAGAGATTTCTTCATGATTTAAAAGTTTAGGAGTTACATAATTAGATCAATTAAGGTTTACTTGCAATAAAAGAGTTTCAGATTTAGAAGAAACATTTAAAGCTTTTGGTTTAATATTAGTTCTCATTATTTTGTAGTAGATTTTATAAACAATAGCTAAAGGATAAGAGTTTGGATTCCAGATCAGGGATTCTAACATCTAATTTGATATTATGATGAGCATAAAAAGTTCTTAGATCTGCAGCATAATTAGCAAAATTATTAAAGAAAATAGGGCCATCATTTAAGTTAGCTTCTATTATAGATAATAGTTGATCTTTAAATTTTATTGGACGAGAATCTCTTAATATTACACAAATAGGAGTATCTATTCCTAGCCTATGAAGAGGTTTAATTGCTACTTGTATTAATCCAACATGAATAAACTAAAATCCTTTTTTTCGATATTCTTTGATTAACTCTACTGTTAAAAGATCTATAGTTTATTGGAGACTTTCTAAGGCCAAAGTATGTTCGGCTATTTTTATGACATAATCATGGGTTAAGTTATCGAGTATACCCACCTGACATACTTGACTAATCTTATGCTCAGGAATTGACCAGTTCCTAAGTTTTTGCTCTAAATCTTCTATTGTAACTTCTTGTTTATTTATTAAAGTATAATCCATTACACTTTTATCATCTTTCCAAAACTTCTCTTTGTCTTTCTCACCCTCTCTCTCCCTCTCTTAACTTCTTTCTCTCTCACTCCCTCTCTGAACAACTTCACTTTCTCCTTTTGTTTGTTTGTCTATTGATCTCTCTCTCTCTCTACATCTATCTCTCACCCTCTCTACCTCTCTCTCTATCTTCTCTCTCTTGCTCTCCCTCTCAGTCTCTCTCTTTAAAACTTCTTTTTCTCTCTCACTCACACTCTCTCTCTCTTAAATTTTTTTCTCTCCCACTCTCTCTTAAACTTCTTCTTCTATCACTCTCTCTCTCTCTCAAAAACTTTACTTTATTTCTCTGTTTGTCTCTCCCCTCTTGTAGTCTTTCTCTAAAACCTCTCTCTCTTTTTGTTTCACTCTCTCTCTCTCTCTTGCAGTCTCCCACTAAAACTTCTCTTTGCCCCTCTCTCCAAATCTTCTCCCTCTCTCTCTCTCTCTCTCTCTCTCTCTCTCTCTCTCTTTCATTCTTTCTAAAGTTTTCATATCTCTCTCTCTACCTCACCAACTCTCTTTCTCTCTCTCTATCTTTTCTCTCCTACTCTCCCTCTCTGTCTCTCTCTGCAAAATTCTCTTTCTCTCTCTGTCTCCCTTTCTCTTAAACTTCTTTCGCTCCCACTCTCTCTCTTAAAAACTTCACTTTCTCTCTCTCTCCAAATGTTTTCTCTTTCTCTCTTGCTTTCATTATTTATAAATCTTCCCTCTCTCTCTAGCTCTCTCCCTAAAACTTCTTGCTTTTTCTCTCTTGCTCTCCCTAAAAAACTTCAATCTCCGTCCCTCCTCCTCTAAAACTTCTTGCTTGTGCTGTCTCTATCTCTAAAACTTCTCTCATATGCTGTCCATCTCTCTCTCTCTCTCTTACTCTCTCTACCTCTCTCTCACACTCTTTACCTCTCTCTCATTCTCTCTCCCTTACTCTCTCTTGCAGTCTCCCTCCAAAACTTCTCTTTCTCTCTCCCTCTCTCTTCTACTCTCACTCACTGTATCTTCTCCCTCTTGATCTCCCCCTCTGTCTCTCTATCCAAAACTTCTCTTTCTCTCTCTCTCTCTCTCTCTCTTTAAAACTTCTTTCTCTCCCACACACTCTCTCAAAAAATTTAGTTTTTCTATTTGTTTGTCTACCTGTCTATTTGTCTCTCTCTCTCTAATACTTGTCTTTCTCTTTCTCTCTCCATCTTCCTCTCTCTTAAACTTCTTTTTCTCGCACTCTCTCTTTCAAAAATTTCACTTTCTCCTGGTCATCTGTCTGTCTCTCTCTATCTCTTTCCCTCTATCACTCTCCTTTTGTCTCTAGCTTGCTTCCTAAACCCTCTTTGTCTCTAAAACATCTCTTTTTGTTTAAAACTTCTTTCACTTTCCCTCTAATACTACTATCTCTCTTTTTCTCTCTGTCTAAAATTTGTCTCTCACTAAATCTTTCTCTCCCCCCAGCACATCCACACACTCTCCCTCTCTCTCTCTAAACTTTCTCTATGTTGCTATCTTTGAAGCTTTCTCTCTCTATTATGTGTCTCTCTTTCCCTCTATTTCTCCACCTCTCTATCTTCTCTCTCTATCTTTCTTTCTCTCTCTCCCTGTTGTAGTCTCTCTCTAAAACTTCTCTCTCTCTCTCTCTCTCTCCTCCTTTAAAACTTCTCTCATACACTATCTCACTCTTCCTCTTAAAGTTTCTCTTATGCTCTCTCTCCCCCTTTTCTGTAAAAAAGTTCTATCCCCCTCTCTAGATCTCTCTAAAATTTCACTCTCTTACTTGCTTTCTCTAAAACTTCTCTCTTTCTTAAACTTCTTTCTCTCATACTCTCTTTCAAAAACATCACTTTTTCTCTGTCTGTCTATTTTGTTTGTCTCTCCCTTTTCTATGAAAAAATTCTTTGTCCCTCTCAAGCTCTCCTTAAAACTTCTCTCTCACTCAATCTCTTTGGAGTTTCTCTCTCTTTATAAAACTTCTATCTCTTTTTTCACAGCACCCTTTCTTTATCTCACTCTCTCTCCCTGCTCTCTCTCCCCCTCACACACTCTTTCTCTCTCTCTTGCTCTCACACTACCTAACACTCGCACTCTCTTTCCCCACCTAACAATCTCTCTCTCTCTCTCTCTCTTTTCTACAGCTCTCCCTCTCAGTCTCTCTCAAAAACATCACTTTATCTCATTTGTCTCTCTCTCCCTCTCTCTGTTTTGCTCTCTCTATCTTTCTCATGGCCTCCCTCCAAAACTTTTCTTTCTCTCTCTCTCCCTGACTCTCTCTTTCCTACTCCTACTCTCTCTTTCTCTCTCTATCTTTTCCCCCTTGCTTTCCCTCTCTGTCTCTCTGTCCAACACTTCTCTGTCTCTCTCACAATCTGTCTCTCAAAAACTTGACTTTCTTTGTCTGTATTCCCTCTCTCCTTATAGTCTCTCTCTAAAACTTCTATGTCTCTCACTTTCCAAATCTTCTCTTTCTCTCTCTGTCACTCTTTGTTTTATCCTTTCAAAGCTTCCCTGTCTCTTTAGCTCTTTCCCTAAAACTTCACTTTCCTGCTCTATCTAAAACTTTTCTCTTTCTCCCTCCCTAAAAACTTCACACTCTCTCTCTCCTCCTTTAAAACTTCTCTCATATGCTGTTTCTCTCTCTTAAACTTCTCTCACATGCTCTCTCTCTTGCTCTCTGTCTATCTCTCTGCCTCTCTCTCTACCATCTTTTCTCTCTTGCTCTCCCTCCTTGTCTTTCTCTCTTGAATACTTCTCTTCTCTTTCTCTCTGTTAAAGTTCATGTTCTCTTTGCCTATCTATCTGTCTCTCTCAATCCCTCTGTCACTCTCAGTCTCTCTCTCTCACATGCGAGCAATCTCTTTTTATAACTTCCCTTTCTCTCTCTCACTCTCTCTAGCTCACTCCCTAAACCTTCTCTCTCTTTAAAATTTCTCTTTTTGTTTAAAACTTTTTTGGCTTTCTCTCTGCAAACTTCTGTCTCTTTCTCTTTCTCCTTTTGTCTAAAATTCATCTCTCACTAATTCTCTCCTCCATAACACTCTTTGTCTCTCTCTCTAAACTTTCTCTCTTTGTTGCTCTCTGTGAAACTTTCTCTCTCTATGTCTCCCTCTCTCTCTCCCTCTACTTCTGTCTCTCCTTCCCCCTCACTCTAGCTCACTTCTTAATCGTTCTCTCTCTCTAAAAGTTCTCTCTCTTTCTATCATTGTCTAAAATTTGTCTCTCACAAATTCTCTCTCTTTCTCCCCAAAACACACACACACTCTCCCTCTCTACCTTCTCTCTATTTCACTCTCTTCGACATTTTCTCTTTCCCTCTATTTCTCTCTCTCTTGCAGTCTTTCTAAAACTTCTCTCTCTCTCTTGCTCCCTCTCTAGTCTTTTTCTATATATAGGATCTATTTCTCTCTATCTCTCTCTCAAACTTCTCTCTTTCGCACTTGCTCACTGTAAAACTTCTCTTTCTCTCTCTCTTCTCTCTCTTCTCTCTCTCTTTTCTTTTTCTATATAAAAGTTCTCTCTGTAAAACTTCTCTGTCACTCGCTCTTTCTAAAACTTCTTTCTCTATCTCACTCTTGCTCTCCCCAACACCTTTGTGTCTCTAAAACATTTCTCTTTGTTTAAAACTTCTTTTGCATTCTCTCTAAAAACTTCTTTCTCTTTTTTTTATCTAAAATTTGTCTGGCACAAACTCTATCTCTCTGTCTTTCCTTAAGACACACTCACACACTCGGCCCTTCTGTTTGTCTCTAATCCTTCTCTTCGTGTTGTCTCTCTAAAACTTCTCTCTCTCCCCACCATTCCCAACACACACTCTCTCTTGCTCTCACACTCCTCAATACTCACACACTCTTTGTCTCTCTCTACCTAACAATCTCCTACACTCTCTCCCCCCACCATTTTCTCTCCCTCTCTCTCCCTCACTCCCTCTCTCTTTCTCTCTGTACCTCTGTCTCTGTCACTCTCTCTCTAAAATATCTCTCTCTCACACTCCCTAAAGTTTCTCTCTCTCTCTCACCTCTCCTCTAAAACTTCTCTCATACGTTATATCTCTCTCTAAAACTTCTTTCTCTCTCTCTCCCTCTAAAACTTCTCTCATACGTTATATCTCTCTCTAAAACTTCTTTCTCTCTCTCTCCCTCTAAAACTTCTCTCTTTGTTTAAAACCTCTTTTGTTTTCTATGTAAAACTTCTATCTCTCTCTTTCTCTCATTTTCTTAAATTTGTCTCTCACTAACTCTCTGTCTCTATCTCCAACACACACACACACACTCCCTCTCTCTACCTCTGTCTTTGTCTCTCTCTCTCGCCCTCCCTAAAGATACACACTCTCTCTCTTTTGCCTTCCTTAGACATCACTCACTCTCTCCCCTCCTCTAAAACTTGTCTCATATGTTGTCTCTCTATTTCTTAAACTGTCCTAATACACTCTCTCTTGAAACTTCTCTCTACCCACTCTCTCTTTATGTCTCTTTCTCTCTATCTTTTTCTATATATAAGTTCTCTCTTCCTCTAGCTCTCTCTAAAACTTCTTTCTCTCACTTGTTCTCTCCAAAACTTCTATCTCTCTCTCTACCTTTCTTTGTGTCTTCTCTTTCCTACTCTCCCTCTTTGTCTATCTCTCTCCAAAACTTCTCTTTCTCTCTCTTTTAAACTTATTTCTCTCCTACCCTCTTTCTGAAAATCTTTACTTTCTCTGTCTATGTATCTGTTTGTCTCCCTCTCTCTCTCTCTCCCTCTCTCTTAAAGTTATTTCTCTCCCACTTTCTCTCTTAGAAAGATTACTTTATCTTTCTCTTTGTCTTTATCTCTGTCTCTGTCTCTATCTCTCTCTTTGTTTTACTCTTTCTGTGTCTTTCTCGTAGTCTCCCTCCAAAACTTTGCTTTCTCTCTCTCTTCTCTCTCTTGCTTCATCTCAATCTCTCTCTCTCCCTCTCTCTCTCTCTCTTAAACTTCTTACTCTCCCACTCATTCTCTCAAATACTTCACTTTCTCTCTCTGTTTGGCTGTTTGTTTCTCTCTTTCCCTTACTTTCCCTCTAAAACATCTCTCTCTCTCTCTCTCCAAATCTTCTCTTTTTCTCTCTATCTCTCTTTCTTTCATTCTTTCTGAAACTTCCCTCTCTCTAGCACTCTCCCTAAAACTTCTCCTCTCTCTTGCTCACTCGCTCTCTCTAAAACTTTTCTCTCTCCTCCTTCAAAACTTCTCCCATATGCTCTCTCTCTCTCTCTTAAACTTCTCTCATATGCTCTCTCTCTCTTTATCTCTCTTGTACTCTCTGTCTGTCTCTATCTTCTTACTCTTGTTCTCCCTCTCTATCTCTCCCTCCAAAACTTCTCTTTCTCTCTCTCTCTCTCTCTTTCTCTCTCTCCTAAACTTCTCTCTCTTCCACTCATAAAAACTTTTTCCCTCTATGTCTTTTTGTTTCTCTCTCTCTCTCTCTCTCTCTCTCCTTCTTTACCTCTCTCTCTATCTTCCTTCTCCTACTCTACTTCTCAATCTCTCTCTCCAAAAGTTCTCTTTCTCTTTTTAAAACTTCTTTCTCTCCTACTCTCTCAACAAATTCACTTTCTCTTTCTTTATGTCTGTCGCTTTCTCACTCTCCTCTGTCTCTCTTTAAAACTTCTCTTTCTCTTTCTCTCTTTCTGTAGTCTTTCTAAAGCTTCCCTCTTTCTCCCTCTAGCTCTCTCCCTAAAACTTCTCTCTCTCTAAAATTTCTCTGTCGCTTGCTCTATCAATAACTTCTCTCTCTCTCTTTTTAAAACTTCTCTATCACTCACTCTTTCTACAACTTCTCTTTCTCTCCTACTCTCTCTCTTTTGCTCTCACTCAACCCAACACCTCACTCTCTCTGCCTCTATCTTAAACTTCTCTATTTGTTTAAAACTTCTTTTGTATTCTCTCTAAAACTTCTGTCTCTCTCTCTTTCTCTTTTTGTCTAAAATTTGTCTATTACTAACTCTATCTCTCTCCCTATCACACACACACTGGCCCTTTCCCTTTATCTCCAAACCTCTCCATGGCACTTTCACTAAAAGTTTTCTCCCTCTCCCTCTCCCCCATCCCAACACTCTTTTTCTCTCCCTTTCGCTCTTGTGCTCCCTAACACTCTCTATCTCTCTCTGCCTAACAATCTCCCTCACTCTTTCCCCCCACCATTTTCTCTCTCACTCTCTCTACTGTAGACAACAAATTTCATCTAGAACCCAAAATAACTTCTATTAGAATTTTTTTAATAAATAAAAAATAAAAAAATATTTTTGAGTAATTAATTTATTTGATAATTAAAATAACAATGATAATAATAATAATAATAATAATAATAACAAAACTTGTTATGTTATTAGCTAGTTTCTTGATTTAACCCATGTGTACCCTTCTTTTGTTTTAAATTTTAAATAAATAAGTTTTTTTAAAATAATAATAAAATAAAAAATAAAGAAATAAACAAAACAAAAGTAAAGTAAAGTAAAAATGAAAGAACCTAAAAATATATACATGTATGTAGTAAAAAAGGAAGAGGGGGCTCAGATCCTTGGCTTAACCAAACTGCCCCTTTTCTTTGAGAAGTCGGTGCCTCCCCTCAAGAACAAACTGAACCCCAACTCCACCCTGAAGACCGAACTATGCACCCTCAAGAGCTACTGCACTGCAACCATTAAATCTCACCAGCGGCTGCAACAAGAGAAGGGGCAGTAAGAAGCTGTAAAATGGCACACAAGCTGCAGGACAGCAATCGCAGAGCAGTGCACAACTACAAGACAGCAACAGAATGAAGTGACGAGGGTGCACAAACTGCACCACCCTCATTGAAGCATCAGCAACTGCTGCAGCAAGAAGGTGCAGAATGGCAGCTGCATGGACAACAGTTACAGAGTAGAGCACCACCACCCTTTAAACACCCATCAACTCCCACTTGCACGGGAGAAAAGACAGCCGAAATGCAGCATAAAAGTGGTAGTTGCTGGATGCATGAAGGATAGTGGAAAATAGAGAGCAACAGTAAGGAACAGGGCTTGAGTAAGGAAGAACAAAGGTGACACTAGAATGAAGAGGACAGTGACCCACAGTATGGTGTAAAACCAGTGTGCAATTTCAGCTATAAAAAAGGTGGATGATCCAGAACCTCAAGGATATTTATAATTCAGAAACCCCAAACATACAATTGATAGGGAACAAGAAAAGATGGAGAACTCCCAACCTATTGAACCCCCAAATGACTAATGTAAATGGAAATGCAAATAATTAGTTGATTAAGAAATCAAGAACAGAAATTTCATTAGGATGTAAGTACCTTGATGAAGTTCAATTCTTGATGCAATAGAGATTAAAGCAAGCTTGAACAAAGAGTAAAACTCCAAAACAATTTTTGTTTTCATTCTCTTTTGATCCTCGAACATGTATTAAGGTATTTATACCTCCACAAGTTCAAATAACCTAGACTATTAGGTTAGGCCTTAAACTTGGCATTCCAACAAAAAAAAACAAGTCCAAATGCAAATTACAAGTAGTGATCTACCCAAAAACTAATCTATTAACTTGGAATGATGAACTAAACATAGGTTGGACCCATATTGCAAATTCAGCCCAATTTGATTTGGTAAAGCTCCATTGACCTTCATTGCATCTTGAGCTTCCATTCCTTCTAACATTCTACCCATATAAGTTTGAAGTAATTCCTTGAACTTTTTGGCCCTCAATCTTGTAATTGGTCCTTGAGGTAATGTTAGGTCATCTATTGCTCCTCTCCTCTCACCATCCATGCTTGTTGATGATAAAAGCATGACAGATACGGCTGATCCAATTCAAATTCCAAGTGGTCCAATTACAAGAGCTAGAGCTAAAAGGTTCAAGGAGGCTTTCAATGGATTGATATAGAGCATTTGGGTTGAGGAGTGCTTTTTAAGGCCCAAATACTTAGACTCAAGTGCAGACCAAGGGTGGATTTCGTTGGTCCAAGTGGTGGAGTAATTTCAACCTTTTTCTAAAGCCCATACACTTGGAAGGATTAATTTTAGCCTTTTTATTGAAGCCCATACACTTGGAAGGATTACTTTCAGCTCAAGCATGTGGATTTGAGAGAATCAAGGAGATTAGATTTGGCTGATTATTACCCAGCGAAGTTGGGATAACTTTCCTTTTTTATGGGATTTAGTCAGCCTTTTGGAATATATTCTCAGTAATTATTGCATTTGGCTGATTATTTGGCTAATTATTCTCATGTAAAGGTTGGCATGCCATGATTATAGGGATTACCTTCCTTTGCTAGTTGTTTCCTTTTTCAAATTGTAATAACTTAGCTTATATATATGTATACCAAGGTAAGAAGTTCAGATTAGTTATCTAGATAAAAGTTGAGAGTTTTCTCTTTAGTTCTTTGAAGAGCTTTCCGAACCTATCAAGAACTTATTCTTGTGGCATTCATCTGACTTATCAAACGGTTCACCATCCCATTTATGGCATCTACAAATACCAAGGTTCGTGTTTTCTTATAAACATCGGGTCAAGATTTTCACCTACAAAAATCTGATCGTAGAGTGGTCTTGGGGATCAATTTCGTTGACGGGTCTCGTTATTCTTGGCAGGGTTCGCATCACTTGTGCTCACATCATTCCCTCCCTCCTCAAAAGGATTTGTCCTCGAATCTGAATCAAGTTCAAAAAGAGATAGGTCAGAAACATTGAAAGTAGCAATTACATTATACTCACCTAGTAAGTTTATCTTGTATGCATTATCATTGATGCGCTCCAAGACTTGGAATGGTTTATCACCCCTTGCATCAAGCTTCGATTTCCTTTGCTATGAAAACCTCTCCTTTCACATGTTTAACCAAACCCAATCTCCTGGTTCAAAGGTAACCTACTTACAACCCTTATTGGCATGTTGCGCATACATGCGGTTCTTCTTCTCAATCTGCTCACATACTTTCTCATGTATTGTTTTAACCATTTTTGCCTTTTTCTTTCCATCTAAGCTAGCAATTTCACTCAAAGACAAAGGTATTAAATCTAACACAATCAATGGATTAAAACCATACACAATCTCAAATGGTGAAAAACCTGTGGAAGAATATATAGCACAATTATATGAAAACTCAATAAATGGCAACCAATCCTCCCAAGTTTTCAAATTCTTACCAATGATAGCATGTAACAAGGTTCCTAAAGTCCTATTCACTACTTTAGTTTGTCCATCAGTTTATGGGTGACATGTAGTAGAAAACAAAAGTTTAGTACCTAACCTTCCCCACAACACTCTCCAAAAATGACTTAGGAACTTAACATCTCTATCTGAAATAATGGTTCTTGGCACACCATGAAGCCAAACCACTTCCCTAAAGAAAAGGTCAACAATATTTGTTGCATCATCAGTCTTATGGCAAGCAATGAAATGAGCCATCTTACTAAATCTATCCACAACAACAAATATGCTATCCCTACCCTTCTAGTCCTAGGCAAATCCAAAACAAAGTCCATGGATATGTCTGTCCAAGGTTGCATAGAAACAAGGTTGTTTTTGAACTTTTTCACTCCTCTCTTTTCCTTTCTTTTCACTCTTTTTCTTTTTATCACTCACTAACTTATTCTCTTCTACACATCTCACTTTCTTTTCCTCACTTGTGTAGTCACTCAACATTGGGCCTTTATCTTTATTCTTCTCTCTCATGGCCTTTGTTCTTTTATTATTCTTTTTCACCTCACTACCTGAACTCCCACAAGCTAATTGTTGAAGCTTAACCTGATCATGGTAAGCTTCTTTAGGTGATGAAGGTGTCAAAGTGATTTTCTTGCCATCATGCTCAAAGGAGTATCTATTTCTATACCCATCATGCATCACACACCTATCAAATTGCCAAGGTCTCCCCAACAATAAATGACTAGCATGCATGGGTACTACATCACACACAGCTTCATCAATATACTTCCCAATAGTAAAAGCTACCACAACCTGCCTAGTAACTTTCACTTCTCCACCATCATTCAACCATGTAACCTATAAGGAGTAAGGTGTTTAATACATTTCAGCCCCAATTTATGCACCAAAGTGGTGGTAGTCACATTAGCATAACTATCCCCATCAATAATCATGCTACAAACTTTGACGCCAACTAAACATCTAGTGCAAAATATAGTTTCTCTTTGTTCTAAGCTTTCTTCTTTAAAATTCAGATTCAATGCACACCTAGCAACAAGAGATTCACCATGAGCAGCATATTCAACATCTCAATCAACATTCCTCTAAAGGTGGCATGCTACTCTCACTACCATTCCCGTCACAATCATTATCATTTTCAGATTTGGAAACAATCTCATCACCTTTATGTACATGGACTTTCTATTAGGACAATCAGATGCATAATGACCACAACCTTGACACTTAAAACACTTTATATCTCTATGTTTAGAGGTTTTTGAAAAACAATCAGAAGTACCCTTTTGAGTTGAAGTACTCTTGTCCTTGTTTTTGTTTGCATCCAGCCCCTTTTCCTTGGAATCAATGGCTTTCTCCTTCTTCTTCTCATCATATTTGTTCCATTTTGAACTCCATTTGCTGCTGGAATTCGAAAATGACTTGGCTGCTCCCCTTTGTTTTTGTTGTCTCTCCACCTTCATGGCCATGTTAACTAGGTCCTCCATCTCAATGTAATGGTGCAACTCCACTACATTAGCTATCTCCTTGTTCAGACCTCCTATAAACCTAACCATTGTCACATATCTATCCCCCTCAATGTTAGCTTTAATCAAGAGCATCTCCATCTCCTTATGGTAATCTTCCACTGATTTTGACCCTTGAGTAAGCTTATGCAACTTCTGGTGCAACTCTCTATAGTAATAAGAAGGCACAAATTGCTTCTTCATTACTCTCTTCATCTCATCCCAGTTCTCAATAGGACATTCACCAGTTCTCCTCCTAGACTATACTAATTCATCCCACCAAACTAAAGCATAATCTGAAAATTCTATTGCAATCAACCTTACCTCCTTCTCTTTAGAATAGTTGTGACAAGCAAATATCAAATCCACTTTTCTCTCCCACTCCAAGTACACTTTAGCATCATTTCTACCCTTGAATGGAGGTATATTCATCTTGATAGTATTTAGATTACTATCCCTCCTATTTTCTATTCTAACTTCGCCCTTTCTATTTCGAGTCAAGCTTCCCTCTTCAAATTCATTTTCAAACAGCCCCTGATCAAACTCATTTTGATGCCTATTCCCATCATTAGTTCGTCTACCATTCCTTGGCAAGCTTTATGACAACTCCCTCTTCCATTCATCCAACTCATCTAGCCTACTATTCAACTTTTGAAATTGACTAGTAAAGGCCCTATACATCAATGTCATGTTTGGAGTCATGTTAACTTCATCATCTGAGGGCTCTTTACCCTCCCTCCTTGTTGAAGGATCACTCATTTTATGAACCTGCAAGAAATGTTAGTAAAACAACCTCACAAAACACTCCCTCACGTGTTTCACTCAAAAGATGGCACTCCACTTGTGTTTCACACAATTGTTGGCTTTTTTCCTCTTTAAGCTCATACACGCAAGCCTTTTACCACTCAAACTTGTTGTTCTCAATTGCACTTCCGAATTAATCCTCAAACCAAAATACTCACAAATAGCAAATTAATACTAGGATTGCAATGAAAACATTTAGCAAGGAAGACAAGCACAAAAACTAGAAGCAAATATACCAAAATAAATAAATTGAAATGAGCATGCAAGATATGAAGAGTTTGCTGCCAAAAATACAGATATTGAATTAACAAGAATCAAATTGTTAATTATGGTGTATATGGAAGCAAGAGCAGGAGAAACCAAAAATAGCAACTTAGATTTGAAGAAAAAAGACAAACTAATGCAGAAATGCAGAAATTGATGTTTCCTTAGTGGAAAAATCAATTTTGATGTAAAAAGATAAAAAGACACAAAGGAAAGAAATTAAATAGGTTTCCTAATTTTAATCATACCCTTAATTCTCCCCCCCCCCCCCAAAAAAAAAGTGTACAAGTTCAAAGAACTTGCTGCTAACCAGATTAAACATTTCTGTGGTGCTTTTCTTCTTTTAACTGCAACTCTTTCAATTTTGCTCCTTTTTTCTTTTTTTTTTTTAACAGCAGCACAAATATATTATTTTTAACAGTGGCACAATTTTTTTTTAATATAGGATAAACAGCAAATAACACCAAAATATTAAAAAAAAATCAAAATCAAATCCCAAACAATCAAACCAGCCACAATATGCACTCTATACCCAGATCTGGTTCTAGTTGAATTCACCCTAATTTGGCTTTGATACCAAATGATGCGGAACCCCAAGGATATTTATAATCCAGAAACCCCAAATAAACAATTGATAGGGAACAAGAAAAGACAGAGAACGCTCTACCTAATGAACCCCGAAATGACTAATGCAAATGGAAACGCAAGTAATTGGTTGATTAAGAAATCAAGAACAGAAATTTCACTAGGATGTAAGTACCTGATGAAGTTCAATTCTTGATGCAATAGAGATTCAAACTAAGCCTTGAACAAAGAGTATAAAACTCCAAAACAATTTTTTTTTTCATTCTATATCCTCGTACATGTACTTGGATATTTATACCTCCACAAGTTCAAAGAACCTAAACTATTAGGTTAACCTGTAAATTGGGCCTCCCAAAAAAAAAAAAAAAACCCAAATGCAAATTGCAAGTAGTGAACTGCCTAAAATCTAATCTATAAACTTGGAATGATGAATTAAACATAAGTTGGACCCATCTTGCAAATTCAGCCGAATTTGATTAGGTGAAGCTCCACTAGCCTTCATTGCATCTTGAGCTTCCATTCCTTCTAACATTCTGCCCATATAAGTTTGAAGTGATTCCTTGAACTTTTTGGCCCTCAATCTTGTAATTGGTCCTTGAGGTAATGTTAGCTTATCCGATGCTCCTCTCCTCTTGCCATTGATGCTTGTGCTCACATCAGTGGAAGTGAAGGAATTGAAAGAGAGTTTTTCTCCTGGTTGAGAGTCTTCAAAAACAAGGAGAGCTCAAAACTAGAAAGGGCCCGTCCAAGAACAAAAAAATAGAGTATATAAATATAAGAAGAATCCTCCATAATTGCAGTACCTAGATAGGTGAAGTAGGGCATTCCTAGCACAAAGGAATCACTATAGCATCCCAGTACAACCCTCCGACACTCAGTAGTGCCAAGGACCACTCACAGCCACCCACAAAATCAGAGACAAATGTGCACAAGCAGTGTAAACCCAAAAACGTGGTGGAGAGCATTGAAGTGGAGTGGCAAGACTTGCCTTGTTTCCAAAAGGGGTGAATAAAGGAGTAGTTGAAACAAAGGAGAAGACTTTAGAGCACTATGTCAAAATAATTCAGCCCGATTCTGTTCCTTACAAGCTGACCTATTTCGTGCATTTGGAGGTGGCCATTGGAGCTTGGTAGCTTCTGGTTGGTTTGTTTTTATTTCTTTTACCTTTCTGTACACTAGCCATAAACTTAGATGCCTTGAGTTAGGAGGATAGTAAGTTTTATCATCAATCTCTCAGTGCATGGTTGATTGTTGTTGTGGGGACTAACCACTTAGCTAGCTAGCTAGCTAGGTTCAACGGGGCATCATGTCCATTTGCATTTTGGCCATTTCTAACAGAAAAGTGCTGGTCTGTTTCATTAAAAAAAATAATGATAAATAAATAAATATAATAATAAAAGTGAATATATATAAAAAATAAAAATATGAGAAAATTTCTTTTTTTTTTTTTTGTACCATTCTTTTGCAAAACAAATTTTTTTAAGTTGTAGAAAAAAGGCAAAGGCATTTATTTTATAACTTATATAGGCCTTGCCTGGGGAATGGTCTATTTTAATGTTCATTAAAACTCAAATACTTTGCAAGAAATCATCCAATTAAGCTTTCTAAGAAAAGTTATGAGAAACAAAAGAAAAGTATTTTTTTTTTCTTATAACTTGATTAGATCCCTACCTGAAGAGGGATGAATCTGTATCAATAATCCTTAAAAAGCTTATTAGTAAGAGAGTCCTAAAATTTACCAAAAATTCATACTCTTTTTTTTTTTTACTAAAGGAAGTTAGGGAAGCAAAGGCAAACGCATTTATTCCCATAATCTTAAAGTAGTTCCCCACCTAAAAAGGACAGGCCTATCTTTTTCAAAAATTGGCAATATAAAGATCAAATTATTCAACCTTTATAATTTAGATATATATATATATTAAGGAAGTATAGACAAAATTTATTGCAAGTATAAATGGCATAAAATCAACATGGCAACGAAAGGGTGTTGTAGGGTACTATATTTTTCTTTCACATAATCAACCTCTGAACCCTTTTTTTAAAAAAAAACACAGACTATTTTTTTTAATATAAAGGTGTCCGATCTTACTAAGATTTTAGATTAATGACAACTGCCTTTTTTCTTTTAAACCCCATTTCTCCCATTTTACAAATAATGCTATCCATCCCTTTTCTTTTTTCACAAAAGGATATATACAAAAAAATAAATTTTTTTACCTGCATCACGTGGATGTCGTGACAGCTTGGCGACTCTACTAAGGACACTTTTAGAGGGTTAAGCCATGCAGGTCAATTTTATGTCGTATTGTGGTACTATAATTTGCAATTGTCATGCTTCAGATTTGTAGTTTTGTTTTGTGGTCTCATCTTTTCATGCTTTGTGTATTTGGTAATTATAGCTTTTTCATATAAATTGTGAAGATACCAAGACACAAGGTGCACTTTCTACCTTCTTGTGCAAGAATGTTTTATCTTCAACAATTTCTTTGGCATTCCTATTTGTACAGTCTTTCTCTTGTGGTGTAGGTTCTTGTAAGTGTTAGTTTCATTCCCCTCACACACATGCACTCTCACTTCCACACACTATAGAAAGAGGGGTGATGACCCCTGTGCCCTATAGTTGGGCCACATAGGTCACCCTTTTGGGCTAGAGCGGAAAATGTAGGGTTAGACTTGAAGAGACCTTTGTCTCCATGTAGGCACTCAAAAAATCCCCCACTCAAATTGAAGTCTTTCTGTCTGTGGCCTATTATGGGCAAGGATTAGGTGCCTCTACTAATCAAGTGTGAGGATAATTTGGGAACCCAATGTAAGAATTTAGAACCTACCTATCACGTTAGTTGAAATCTAGAGCTAACCCACTCAAGAGGTGCAACCTTAACCTTTGGATCAAAAAGAAAGCCTAGAATTCACCCTTTTAGATGCCATGGGGAACACTTTTGCATCTTGATTGTTGCTACTTATTTGTCATTGCATGTTTATTTCCTACTTGTACATGTGCACAAGATAGATTACTCAACACTCATCTTTTCACTATTGCATGCATAAAGTCCTCTACCCAGATGTTGTTCACCTATAGATTAGACAAGAGCAAAGTAAGGCTAGTCTTTGAGAAACCTTTGTTTCTGTATAAGGCTTGAAACTCTCTTACTCAAATTAAAATCCTTTACTAGCCAAGTGTGGTGTAGTAAGGATAATTTGAGAACCTGTGTAGGACTATCCCTCCCTCCCTCTCACTTTCTCTCTCCCCCTCACTCCTTTTGAAAACTCCATTTCTCTCTATCTTTTTCTAAAATTTCTCTCTCTCTAACATTTCTCTTTCCCTCTGCTGTTTGAAGGTTCATGCACACTCTTTCACTCCCTCTCTCTCTTCTGCTCTCTCTAAAACCTCACTCTCTCTTGCTCTCCCTAAAACTTTACTCTCTCTCTATGTTGCACTCTCACACTCTCTCCCTTGCTCTTTCTCTCACTCTTTTCTTCTCTCTCTTGCTCTCCCTCTTAGTGACTCTCCCCAAAGCTTCTTTTTCTCACTCTCTCTCTTTCTCCCTCTCTGTCTCTCAAACTTCTTTCTCTCCCACTCTCTCTCACAATGTCTTCACTTTCTCTTTTTGTCTGTCTCTTTCTCTACCACTCTCTTCCCCTCTATCTCTCTCTCTCAAACTTCTCCATCCCTTTCTCTCTCAACAGCTTCACTTTCTCTGTCTATCTCCCTCTCCAAATCTCTCTATCAACAGCATCACTTTCTTTGTCTATCTCTCTCTCTCTCTCTCTTTCTTTCCCTCTATCTCTATCTCTATCTCTCTTTGCTACTCTCTCCTTTGTCTCTCTTAAACTTCTTTCTCTCCCACACTCTTTCTCAAAAATTTCACTTTCTCAGCCAGTCTGTCTATCTCTTTGTCTCTCCCTCTCTCTTACAGTCTCTCTATAAAACTTCTTTTTCTCTCTCTCTCTCCAAATGTTCTCTTTCTCTCATTCTTTCTAAAGTTTCCCTCTCTCTAGTGCCCTCCTTAAAACTTCTCTCTCTCACTAACTCTCTTTCTCTCTCCTCCTCTAAAACTTCTGTCATATGCTGTCTCTCTTTGTGAAACCTCTATCATTTGCACTCTGTCTCGCTCACTCACTACAATGCTCTCTGTCTCTCTTTCTCTCTCTCTCTCTCTCTCTATCTTTTTCTATATAAATGTTCTCACTCTCTGGTTCTTTCTAAAACGTCTTTGTCACTTGCTTTCCCTAAAACTTTCCTCCGTCTCTCACTCTTGCTCTAAAACTTCTTTCTTTGTGCAAAATTTGTCTCTTACTAACTCTATCTCTCTTTCTCTCTCTGCTCAACACACACACACACACACACACACTCTCTCTCTCTCTCTCCCTCTCTCTCTAAAACCTTCTTTTCATGTTGCTCTATCTAAGACTTCTCTCTCTCTCTCTCTCTCTCTCTCTCTCTCTCTCTTTCTATGTCTACAACTCCCTCTTAATCTTCTCCTCTCTTTCTTTGTGTTTGTCTATCAGTCGATCTATCTCTCTGTCTTGTAGTCTCTGTCTAACACCTCTCTCTCTCTCTCTCCAAATCTTCACTTTCTGTCCCTCTTATCTCTCAGTCTATTTGTTTCTCTCTCCCAAAGTCTCTCTCTAAAACTTTTCTCTCTCTTTTTCTCTTTCTCTCTCCTATAGACTCCCTCTAAAAACTTCTCTTTTCCTTTCTCTATAATCTCTCTCCTACTCTTCCTCTCTATCTCTCTCTCCAAAACTTCTCTTTCACTCTCTTCCCCTCTCTCTCTTACACTTCTTTCTCTCCCACTCTCACTCTTAACAACTTCACTTTCTATATCTGTATCACTCCCAGCCTTGCTGTAAAACTTCTCTTTCTCTCTGTCTCTATTTCTGTCATTCTATCTAAAGCTTCCCCTTCCCTCTCCAAAACTTCTCTCTCTCCCTCTTGCTCTCTCTAAAATTTCTTTCTCTCTTGCTCTCCTAAAAACTTCATTCTCTCTCATTATCTTTTCCCTCTTGCTCTCCATCCTTGTCTCCCTCTCCATAACTTCTCTTTCTCTCTCCCTCCTCTCTCTCTCACTCTTTGTCTCTATCTCTCTCTAAAACTTCTCTTTGTTTCTCTCTCCCTCTATCTCTCTGTCTTAAACTTCTTTCTCTCCCACTTTCTTTCTCAAAAACATCACTTTCTCTCTTTGTCTATCTCTCTCTTTCCCTCTATCTCTTTCTGTCTGCTCCTCTCTTTCACAATCTCTTTCTAAAACTTCTCCTTCTCTCTCCCTTTCCAAATCTTCTCTTTCTCTCTCTGTCTCTCTTCCTTTCATTCTTTCTAGAGCATCCCTCTCCCTCTCTCGCTCTCTTCCTAAAACTTCTCTCTTTCTCTCTCTCTCTTAAACTTCTTTCTCTCCTACCTCTCTCAAAACTTCACTTTTTCTCTTCTTCTATCTATTTCTCCCTATCCTCTCTCTCCTGCTTGTCCTCTCCGTCTCTCTCTCCAAAACTTCTCTTTCTCTTTCTCTTCCTCTACCTCTCCCTCTCTAATAATCTTCAATTTCTCTCGTTCTCTCTCCCTAAAACTTCTCTCTCTCTTGTGCTCTGTTTGAAACTTCTCTCACATGATGTCTCTCTCTCTATGCCACTCTCTCTCTCAACCTCTCTCTCTCACACTCTCTCTATCTTCTCTCTCTTGTTCTTTATCTCTTTCTCTCTCTCCAAAACTTTTCTTTCTTTCTCTCTCTGTCTCTCTGTGCCTCTCTCTCAAAAACTTCACTTTCTCTCTTCTTCTATCTGTCTCTATCTTTTCTCTCCTACTCCCCCACTCTGTTTCTCTCTCTCCAAACTTCTCTTTCTCTCTCTCTCCCTCTCCCTCTTTGAAAAACTTCACTTTCTTTCGTTCGCTCTCCCTAAAACTTCTCTTTCTCTCTCTCTAGCACTCACTCTCTCTCTCATGCTTTCCCTAAAATTGCTCTCATATGCTATTTTTCTCTCTATATTGCTCCTTCTCTTCACCTCTTTCACACTCTCTCTCTATCTTCTCTCTCTTGCTCTCTCTATCTCTGTCTCTCTCTCCAAAATTCTCTTACCCTCTCTCTCACTTTCTCTCTCTTAAACTTCTTTCTCTCGCACTCTCTCAAAAACATCACTTCCTCTCTCGGTATGTCTATCTCTCTCTCTCTCACATTCTCTAGAAAACCTCTCTCTTTCACCCTCCCTAAAGCTTCACTCTCTCTCTCTCCCCTCCTGCTCCTCTAAAACTACTCCTCATACACTGTCTCTCTCTTTGAAACTTGTCTCTATCCACTCTTCCTCTGAAACTTCCTTCTACACCCACTCTCTCTGTATGCCTCTCTCTCTCTCTCTCTTTGTCTTTCTCTCTATCTTCTCTCTCTTGCTCTCCCTCTCTGTTTCTCTCTCCAGACTTCTTTTTCTTTCTCTCCAACTGTCTCCCTTAAACTTCCTTCTCCCCCACTCTTTCTCTCAAAAACTTGACTCTCTCTCTCTCTCTCTCCAGATCTTCTCTCTCTCTCTCTCCAGATCTTCTCTCTCTCTCTCTCTCTCTCTCTCTTTCTTTCATGCTTTCTAAAGCATCCCCCTCCCTCTCTATCTTCTCTTTCCTACTCTCCCTCTTTGTCTTTCTCTCCAAAGCTTCTCTTTGTCTCTCTTTTCCACTCTCCCTCTTTGAAAAACCTCACTTTCTCTTGCTCTCTCTCCCTAAACTTCTCTCTCTTTCTCTCTCCCTCTCTCATGCTCTCTCTAAAACTTCTCTCATATGCTGTTTCTTTCTCTGTCTATGTCAGACTTTCTCTACCTCTCTCACACACTCTATCTTCTCTCTTTGCTCTCTATCTATCTCTCTCTCCAAAACTTCTCTCTCTGCCCCTCTCTGTCTCATGCTCTCTTTCTCTACTAAAACTTCCATCTCTCTCTCCCTTGCAACACTCTCTCTTTCTTTCTCTCTCTCTCTCTCTCTTCCTCCTTCCCTTTCTCACCCTTGTTCTCTCACTTTCTTTCTTGCTCTGTCTCCATCTCTCTCTCCCTTTATCTCTCTCTCTCTCTGTCTCCCCTTAGTACCCTCTCTCTGGCCCTAAAATTCACTCTCTTTCTCTTTCCAACGTATCACTCTCTCTCTCCTTGGAACTCATCTCTCTCCAGCAAGTCCCTCTCTCTTTTTCCCTCTCTCACTTTCTAACTCTCTTTTGCTCTGCCTCCTCTCTCTCTCTCTCTCTCTCTCTCTCTCTCTCTCTCTCTCTCTCTCTCTCTCACACACACAAAAACATACACATGTTCTCTTTCTAAAACTTCTCTTTCTGTATCTCCCTTTCTATCTCTCGTTGCAACACGTCTCTCTCTCTCTCTCCCTTTCTCACTTGCTCTCACTCTCCCTTTCTCTTTCTCTCTCTCCCCCCTCCCACCCTCTCCCCAACATACACAAAAACTCTCTTACCCCTCAACACACTCTCTCTCTCCTCCACCAACATGTTTCTCTTTCTCTCTCTCTAAAACTTCTCTTTATATCTCTCTTTGTCCCCCTCTATCTAAACATCTCTTTCTCTGCTCTCTCTAAAGCTCTTACTTAAACTTCTCTCTCTCTCTTTCTCTCTCTCACTCACTCTAAAACATTTCTCTCTCTCTCTCTCTCTCTCTCTCTCTCTAAAATCTGTCTCTAGAACTTCTTCCCCTCTCTGTCACTAAAATCTCTCTCTATCTAAAACATCTCTTTTCCTTTCTCTCCCTTTATCTCCTAATTCACTCACTTTCTCTCTCTAAAACTTCTCTATCTCTCTCTCTGTCCAAAACTCCTTTCACACTCTCTCTCTTTCACTCTTTTCCTAAAACTTCTTTCACTCTTTCTCTCTCTCTCTCAAACTTCTATCTCTCTCTTTCTCCCTCTCTCCAAAATATCTCTCTCACTGTCTCCAAAACTTCCCCCCCTCTGTTGTTGAAACCTCTCTATATCTAAAACTTCTCTTTCCTTTTCTCTCCCTGTTTTTCTCTAATTTACTCACTTTCTCTCTCTAAAACTACTCTCTTTGCTTAAAAGTTCTCTATATCTCTCTCCAAAACTCCTCTCACACACTCTCTCTTGCTCAAACCAAGTTTTCTTTCTCTCATTCTCTCTAAAAACTTCTCTCTTCATCTAAATCTTCTCTTTCTCTCTCTCCATGTATCTCTTTGTCTAAATTTTCTCTCTCTCCCCCCTCACTTTGAAAGTTCTCTCTCACACTCACTCTTTTTATCTTTCTCTCTATGTCTGTCTGTTTATCTCTCTCTCGATAGCTTCCCTTTCTCTCTCAATAGCTCTCCCTCTCTCTCTTAGTCTGTCTAAATTTTCTCTCTCACACACTCTCTCTTTAAAACTTCACTTCCTTTCCCTCTCTCCCCAACATGTCTCTATCTCTCTTTAAAACTTTTCTCATTTTTTCTATGTAAAACTTTGCACTATCTCTCTATAAAAGTTCTCTTTTGCTCTTTCCCACACTCTCTCCCAAAAACTTCATAGTCTCTTTCTCTCTCTGAATCTTGTCTTTCTCTCTTTGTCTCTCTCTCTTCCTCTGTAATGCCTATGGGATTAAAAAAAGGGAGAGGGGTTGGAGAGAGAGGGAGAGACAGAGATAGAGAAAGGCAAAATGGAGGGACAGAGGGAATGAGAGAGGCCTATTAGAGAGAGAGGGAAACAAAGAGAGATAGACAGATAGATTGATAGAGAGATATGGGACAAAGAGAGAGAGAGGGTAAGGAAGAGAGGAACAGAAAGAGAGACAGAGAACGAGTTGTTGAAGTTCTCAAGACTCTTGAAGGAAGGCGCAAGAAAGAAGAAAGAAAGAAAACTTCAGAACTCCAAGATGTGAAAGTTCTGAAATATAAATCTGATTCAAATGAAATTAATCTACAAATGATGTAGCTGAGATTACAATTTATAGACTAAGACTCAATGACTGAATTACACTAATGTCCCTAAGTAATAAAGTGAAGACAAGATTAATAGAGTAACATCAGAACCATACGAGACTCTTGCTGCACCTACACTCACCAAAGCAGCCTAAGCAGCCTTATCTCTAACATCCCCCCTCAAGCTCAGTGGCATGACTTGGAAGAGGAATGACACTGAGCTTGTCTCTAAGTTGAAGAAACCTTGAAGTTGAGACTGCCTTGGTGAGGATATCTGCTGTTTGATCAAGAGACGGAATATGATAGACTTCAATTTCTTTATTGTTGACCTTTTCACGAACAAAATAAAGATCTAGTTCAATATGCTTAGTCTTTGAATGAAGGACCGGATTTGCTGACAAGCTGACTGTGCTCATATTGTCACAATATATTCTAGGAGCTTTTGGTAGTTGAATGCTGAGTTCTTTGAGTAAAGACTGCAGCCAAGCCAATTCTGCCACTGCACTTGCAAGACTCCTATATTCAGCTTCAGTACTTGATCTAGACACTGTTGCTTGCTTTTTAGATGACCAAGAAACGAGATTAGGGCCAAGATAAACACAAAAACCTGAGGTGCTGCGCCTATCATCAATATCTGATGCCCAATCAGCATCACAAAAGGCAGTAAGCTCAAGAGCTGATGATCTTTGGAGAACTAGAGCATGACATATGGTGCCTGCAAGATACCTCAGTATTCGTTTAACCAACTTCCAATGTACATCTGTAGGGCAATGCATAAATTGACAAGCTTTGTTCACACTATATGATAATTCTGGTCTAGTAATGGTAATATATTGTAATGCTCCCACAAGTGATCTGTATGCAGCTTGATCAGAAATAGGAGAACCACTACTAGCTGAGATATGTGGTGTTGAGGCCATAGGAGAGGGCATAGACTTTGCACCTTGCATACTAGCCCTAGTAAGAAGATCCTTAATGTATTTGGACTGAGATAAGTATATTGCACCAGCAGAACTGTAAGTAACTTCAATACCTAAGAAGTATTTTAGTTTCCCAAGATCCTTTAATGAGAACTTTGCATTCAGTTGATCAATCAAGTGCTGAACCAAAGTTGGTGAAGATCCAGTAATCAAAATATCATCCACATAGACTAAAACATAGAGAGAATGATGAGAAGTAACCTGAAGAAACAAGGAAGAATCACATTTTGCCTTGGTAAAGCCAAGATCAAGTAAAGCTTCAGACAATTTTTGAAACCATGCACGAGGAGCTTGCTTAAGGCCATAGAGAGCCTTATGAAGCTTGCAAATTTGAGATGAGTCAGCTGATTCATAACCAGGAGGCTGCAACATGTATACATCTTCATTCAAATCACCATTTAAAAAGGCATTATTAACATCTATTTGATGGATGTTCCACCCTTTTGATAAGGCCAAAGTGAGAAGAACTCGAATTGTGACTGGCTTTACTACTGGACTGAAAACTTCATGAAAATCAACTCCTACCTCTTGATTATACCCTTTTGCAACTAATCTTGCTTTATATTTGTTGACAGTGCCATCTGGATTTTCTTTAACTTTAAACACCCATTTACACCCTATAGGCCTCCTACCTTTGGGTAGAGCTTCTAAACTCCATGTCTTGTTGCTCATGAGCGCTGCATACTCAAGATCCATGGCACACTTCCATTCTGGTATGTTAAGAGCTTCTTCAACAGTTTAAGGCTCTCTAGAGACAGTAAGCACTGTTGGTGCAGTTCCTCTTGCTTTGCTACTAGTCACCATTGAGTGATTGTTTGAATTGAGTGCCTTTGCTTTGCTACGGGTCATCATTGGGTGGACATTTTGAGGGACACGTTGAGGAACTTCAAATTCTGTAGAGGTACCTAAAACATGCTGCAAAGAATCCACAACATTGGTATTATTAGCAAGTGCACATGAGTTATTTGTTTGTTCAGCAAATGCATTGGTATTCTGAGAATGTCTTGCATTAGAGAATGATAGAATAGGAGGTATGGCTGAAGGTGGAGGAGGAACAAAATGGGATTTGTTACTGGAAGGTGACTGCTGTGAGGAACCCTTGCTGTTCTTGAATGGAAAACTACTTTCATCAAATATGACATCTCTAGATATAATTGTTTTCCCATCAGGATGCAAACACTTGTATCCTTTGTGTGCTGGACTATAACCAAGCAAGGTGCACTCAATGGATTTGAACTGAAACTTGGGATTATTGTAGGGCCTTAGGTTAGGATAGGCTGCACACCCAAAGACTTTGAGAGAAGAATAATCAGGTTTGATTTTGTACAAGGTTTCAAAAGGAGTAGAACCATTTAGGACTGGTGTGGGTAGTCTATTAATGAGATACACAGCTGTGCTAAAAGCTTCAGTCCAAAATGAACTAGGTAAAGATGATTGGTGAAGCAAGGCTAGTCCAGTCTCAGTTATATGTCTATGTTTCCTTTCTGCAAGCCCATTTTGTTCATGTGTATAAGGGCATGAAACACGGTGAACTATCCCTTGGTCTTTCAAATATTCAGTGAAAGCTCTAAACTCTCCTCCCCAATCAGTTTGTAAGGCAAGGATTTTGTGGTTGGTTTGAAGTTCTACTTGTTTCTTGAAATGAATAAAGGTCTGTAATGCATCAGACTTGCTTTTGAGAAAGTAAATCCATGTGTAACGGGTAAAGGTATCTACAAAATGTATGTAATATCTATGTCCCTCTCTTGACAGCATAGGTGCTGGTCCCCACAGATCAGAATGAATTAGTTGAAGAGGTTTTGAGTATTCTGTTTGAGAAGAGGCAAAAGGAAATTTATGTAATTTACTAAGGCAGCAAGATGAACAAAAGGAAAGCTCTTTATTTGGTATTCTGATGTTACAAGAAGTGAGTACATTCTTGACAGTTTGTGTAGAAGCATGGCCCAATCTAACATGCCATTTGTCTAACTCAGAACAAGAATTTAACAAAGAAGAGGTATGGGAACTATGTACAGCAGGTGAAGTAATATTTGGTGACTGAGTTGTTGACACCTTTGCATTGATACATGGTCCTTTTTCAATGCGAAATTCATCAAAGACATACAAGCCTTTTCTAACAGTCCCCTTCAAAAGTATTTGATGAGTATCCTGAGATTTAACATAACAAGAGTCAGGATGGAACTCAAAATAGACATAATTGTCTTTTGCAAACTGAGAAACACTCACAAGGTTTTTGGTAATATTTGGAACATGAAGAAGTGAGTTTAGGTGAAGATTTTGATTAGAAAAGCAAGACTTAATCTGAGAATTACCAATGTTTTTAATGAACAAACCTGAGCCATTACCAATGTGCACCTTCTCCTTTCCATTATATGGAGTCTTCTGCACAATGTTAGAGGCATCCACTGTCACATGATTAGTGGCCCCAGAATCAGGATACCATTCTTGATCAATGCCATTGCTGCTGCTGTTAGAAGTGAGCATTGCATAGGGTGTGTTTCTGACATTGCCATTGGCGCCATTGGCTGTCTTGCTGAAGTGGCTAGGCACTTGAGCTGGTCCTTGAAAACTCTCATCAAATCTGTGATAACAACTCCAGGACTGATGTCCATATTTCCCACATAATTGACATTGAATGTTGCTTTTATCAGAAAACCTTCCATTTCTACCAGAAAACCTCCCATTGTTGTAACTCCCTTTGCCTCTGAAAAAGTTTCCTCTACCTCCAAACCTTCCTCTATTTGCATACTGACCAGGGAAACTTTGATAACACTTCTGTTCACATTGTAATTCTGAGGATGTGTAGCAAGATTCACTATCATAGCTTCTACTTCTTTATGATGCTTCTCAATTCTATTTTCTTGTGCAAGCAATAATGCTTCAATCTCTTCAACTGAATACGGATCAGTTCTAGAAAGAATGGATGTAACAAAACCATCATATTCTAAGGAAAGACCATCAAGAATTACCTCTATATGGTCACTTTCTGTAATTGCATGTCCAACTGAAGCCAAAGAATCAACAAGATTCTTGATCTTTAAAAGATAATCAGTGGCTGTCATGGATCCCTTCTTCATGGTCTGCAGCTGCGCCTTGAATTGCTTGATCTTTGCCTTCGTATGAGAAGCAAAGAAAGTTTCCACTTTCTCCCAGACCTGGTACGAAAATTCACACCCTACCATTCTTGTAAGAATGGTTTCTGACATTGTTGACAGCAGCCAAGACAGCAAGAGCTGATCTTGCTTCTTCCAAAGAACATACTGCTGACTCAAGATTCCAAGAACTCTTCCTTGCTCATCTATTGCAAATCTTGATGGCACTTCTTGACCACCACTGATGTATTTCTCTAGTTCATGCCCTCTGATGGCTGCAAGAACTTGTTGTTTCCACAGCAAATAGGAATTGCTGTCTAATTTCATAGAAATTGAATGACTAAAAGAAACTAGTGAAGCATTCAAAGATGCTAAAGAAAACGTATTCATATTCTCTCCCATTGGATCAAAGCTCTGATACCATGTTGAAGTTCTCAAGACTCTTGAAGGAAGGCGCAAGAAAGAAGAAAGAAAGAAAACTTCAGAACTCCAAGATGTGAAAGTTCTGAAATGTAAATCTGATTCAAATGAAATTAATCTACAAATGATGTAGCTGAGATTATAATTTATAGACTAAGACTCAATGACTGAATTACACTAATGTCCCTAAGTAATAAAGTGAAGACAAGATTAATAGAGTAACATCAGAACCATACGAGACTCTTGCTGCACCTGCACTCACCAAAGCAGCCTAAGCAGCCTTATCTCTAACACGAGTGAGAGAGAACAATTAAGAGGAGAGAAAGAGAAAGTACATGTTGGGGAGGAAGTGAGAGAGAGAAAAAACAGATAGGGAGAGAAAATATTGGGGAGAGAGAAAGAGAAGTTTGGAAGGAGATGGAGATAGAGAAAGAGAGAAGGTTAGGAAGAGATGGAGAGAGTGTGTGTTAGGGAGGGATATAAAGAAAGGAGTAAGCAAGAGAAAGAAAGAAATGTGTTAGGGGGAGAGCAAGAGAAACAAATGGAGAGAGGCATGGTAGGAAGAGAGAGAAAGGAAGAGAGATAGAGAAAGTCGCTTTGGTGGGAGAGAGTATTAAGGAGATGGAAAGAGATAGATAAAGAGAGAGCTAGAGAGATACAAGGACAGATAGAGAGGTAGACAAAGAGGGATGTGTCAGTAGGAGAGAGAAAGAGAGAATACGGAGATGGAGAGAGAGAGAGAGAGAGAGTGTTGAAAAGAGGGAGACAGAGAGAGTAAGAAAGAAAGAAGAGAGAAAAGAGAAGAGAGAGAAACAGAGATGGTATGGGGGAGGGGAATTGAGAGAGAAAGGGAGGGTATGGGAGAGGGGGATTAAAAGAGAGACAAAGAGAGTGAGAGAGAGAGAGAGAGAGAGAGAGAGAGAGAGAGAGAGAGAGAATGAGTGTTAGGGAGGGGGCATAGAGAGAGAGGGACAGAGTGATAGATGGGGTTGAGAGCAAGAGAGAGAAAGAGAGATTGGGTGAAAATTTAGAGGGAGAGTGTGAGAGAGAGAAATTTGATAGAGGGAGTTGTTTTAGAGAGAGAAATAGAGTGAGTAGCTTTAGAGAGAGGGGGAGAGAGAAAAAGAGAGAAGATTTAAAGAGAGTGAGAGAGTAATTTTAGAGAGATAAAAGTTTTAGAGAGAAAGAAAGTGAATAAGAGGGGAGGGAGGGAGATAGATAGAGAGAGATAGAAAGAGAGTAAGAGAGAGAGGTTTTAGAGTGGGGGAGAGAGAGACATAGAGAGAGACAAAGAGAGGAAGAAGTTTTACAGGGAGAGGGAAAGAGAGAAGACAAGTTTCATAGAGAGAGAGAGAGTAAGGGAAGTTTTAGGGAGAGAAAGAGGGAAAGAGAAAAAGTGAACTTTTAGAAAGAGAGTGTGAGAAGTTTTATAAAGGGGGAGACACAGCGAGAGAGAGAGAGAGAGAGAGAAACACAAGTTTCAAAGAAAGAGACTAAGAAGTTTTAAGGAGAGAAAGAGAGGGAAAGAAGAAAAGAGATCTTTTAGAGAGAGATTGAGAACTTTTACAAAGAAAAAGAGAGAGAAGTTTTACTGACAGAAAGAGACGTGTTGGGGAGAAAGGGAAAGGTAGTAAAGTTTTAGAGAGAGAGTGTGTGTGAGAGAGAAATTTTGGACAAACAGAGAGAGGGAGAGCTATAGATAGAGAAAAGAAAACTTTGGATAGACAGAGAGACAGACAGACAGAGAGAAAGGAAAAGAGAAAGTGAGTGAGAGAGAGAACTTTCAAAGTAAAGGAGAGAGAGAGAGACAAAAGAGATGTTTTAGAGAGAGAGAGTGGTGATGGAGTGAGAGGGAGAGAATTTTAGTGAGAATAAGAGAGAGTGAGATGTTTTTAGGAGAGAGAGATTGAGAGAGAAATTTTAGACAAAGAGACAGAGGGGGGAGAGAGAGAGAGAAAGAGAGCAAGATAGAAGTTTTGGAGAGGGAGATAGAGGCATAGGAAGAGAGAAAGAGACAGTAAGAGAACTTTTAGAGAGAGGGAAAGGGGAGGGAGAGAGAGAAAGAGAAGATTCGTATAGAGAGAGAAGTTTTAGAAAAAGAGAACTTAATTCAAGCAAGAGAGAAAGAGTAAGGGGAGTTTTGGAGAGAGATATAGAGAAGTTTTAAGTAGAGAGAGTAGTTTTAGGGAGAGAAAGTGAGTAAATGAGAGAAAAAGGGAGGGAAAGGGAAAGAGAAATTTAGATAGAGAGAGAGGTTTCAGCAAGAGAGGGGTAGAAGTTTTAGAGACACAAAGAGAGAGGTTTTGGAGTGAGAAGGAGAAAGAGAGAGAGAAAGTTTCTAGAAAGAGAGAAATAGTGTGAGTGTGAGAGAAGTTTTGGAGAGAGAGTAGTTTTAGAGAGAGAAAGTGAGTAAATGTGAGAAAGATGGATAGAGAGAGGGAAAGAGATGTTTTAGATAAAGAGAGGTTTCAATGAGAGAGGGAGACAAGTTTTAGAGCTAGAGAGACAGAGAGAGAGAGAGAGAGAGAGAGAGAGAGAGAGAGAGAGAGAGAGAGATGGAGAGTGATGATAAAAGCATAGTGGAAATAGCTGATCCAATTCAAATTCCAAGTGATCCAGTTACAAGAGCTAGAGCTAAAAGGTTCAAGGAGGCTTTCAATGGATTGATGCAGAGCATTTGGGTTGAGGAGTGCTTTTTAAGGCCCAAATACTTAGACTCAAGTGCAGACCAAGGGTGGATTTCATTGGTCCGAATGGTAGAGTAATTTCAGCCTTTTTCTAAAGGCCATACACTTGAAAGAATTAATTTTAGCCTTTTTATTGAAGCCCATACACTTGGAAGGATTACTTTCAGCTCAAGCATGTGGATTTGAGAAAATCAAGGAGATTAGATTTGGCTGATTATTACCCAGCGAATTTGGGAGAACTTTCCTTTTTTATGGGATTTGGTCAGCCTTTTGGAATATATCTTCAACAATTATTGTATTGGGCTGATTATTTGGCTAATTATTCTCATGTAAAGGCTGGCATGCCATAATTATAGGGATTACCTTCCTTTTACTATTTGTTTCCTTTTTCAAATTGTAATAACTCAGCCTATATATATGTATACCAAGGCTGAGAAGTGCAGATCAGTTTTCTAGATAAAAGTTGAGAGTTTTCTCTTTGGTTCTTTAAAGAACTTTCCGAACTTATCAAGAACTTGTTCTTGTGGCATTCATCCAACTTATCAAATAGTTCACCATCCCGTTTGTGGCGTCTACACATACCAAGGTTCGTGTTTTCTTATAAACATCAGGTCGAGGTTTCCACCTACAAAATCTGATCATAGAATGGTCTTGGGAATCAATTTCGTTGACAGGTCTCGTTATTCTTGGCTGGTTCACATCAAAGAGTTAGTGAGATAGAGATAAAGTGGAATAGAAAGACAGAAATAGAAGTTTTAGAGAGAGAGAAAGAGAGAGACAAAGAGAAAAAAAGTTTTTGAGAGAGACTAAGAAAAGTTTTATAGAGAAAGGGAAAAACAAAAAGAGAACTTTTAGATAGAGAGTAAGAAGTTTTACAGAGGAAGAGAGAGAGACAAGTTTCAGAGAGAGAAAGAGACTATGTTGTTTTTGGGAGAGAGTGTGGGAAAGACCAAAAGAGAACTTTTATAGAGAGATAGTGCAAAGTTTTACATAGAAAAAGAGAGAAAGTTTTAGAGAGAGATAGAGACATGTTGGGGAGAGAGGGAAAGGAAGTGAAGTTTTAAAGAGAGAGTGTGTGAGAGAGAAAATTTAGACAGACTACGAGAGAGAGGGAGAGCTATTGAGAGAAAGGGAAGCTATGGAGAGAGAGATAGACAGACAGACATAGAGAGAAAGATAAAAAGAGTGAGTGTGAGAGAGAACTTTCAAAGTGAGGGGGGAGAGAGAGAAAATTTAGACAAAGAGATAGGGGAGAGGGAGAAAGAGAAGATTTAGATGGAGAGAGAAGTTTTTAGAGAGAATGAGAGAAAGAAAACTTGGTTTGAGCAAGAGAGAGATAGGGGGTGTCGGTAATTTTGACACAAGATATTATAGAGAGAATAATAGTTTAAAATAGATGGATTTCTTATATACAAAATTCTGATTAAAGGAAAATAATAAACAGGAATGCAAATCAAATATGAGAAATTTAAAGGAGTGAATTAGAAACTCAAAAAACTTCTCTAAATCTCTCTCATCCCTCTGTAAAGCTCTCAGTATTTCTGTAAGATTTTCACTCTTTAATAAAGTTTAAATTTAAGTATGCTCTGCACTTGTCTTACGAGGATCCTGTGCATCAGAAATTTCTATTTGTGTTTTTAATTTGCATTCCTTTAAATTTCCAATATTTGATTTGCATTCCTGTTTATTATTTTCCCTCCAACTGTCTCCCTTAAACTTCCTTCTCCCCCACTCTTTCTCTCAAAAACTTGACTCTTTCTCTCTCTCTCTCTCTCTCTCTCTCTCTCTCTCTCTCTCTCTCTCTCTCTCTCTCTCTCTCTCTCTCTCTCTCTCTCTCTCTCTCTTTCATGCTTTCTAAAGCATCCCCCTCCCTCTCTATCTTCTCTTTCCTGCTCTCCCTCTTTGTCTTTCTCTCCAAAACTTCTCTTTGTCTCTCTTTCCCACTCTCTCTCTTTGAAAAACCTCACTTTCTCTTGCTCTCTCTCCCTAAAACTTCTCTCTCTTTCTCTCTCCCTCTCTCATGCTCTCTCTAAAACTTCTCTCATATGCTGTTTCTTTCTCTGTCTATGTCAGACTTTCTCTACCTCTCTCACACACCCTATCTTCTCTCTTTGCTCTCTATCTGTCTCTCTCTCCAAAACTTCTCTCTCTCCCCCTCTCTGTCCCAAACTTCTATGTCTCACATTCTCTCTCAAAAGCATCACTTTTTGTCTCTGTTTGTCTATCTCTTACTCTCTCTTTCCCTTTCTTTCTCACTCTCTTGAAATCTTCTCTCTCTCTCTCACCTGCCTGAAATCTTCACTTTCTTTCTCCTGCTCTAAAACTTCTTTCATATGCTATCTTCCACTCGTTGAAACTTCTCTCATACACAAAAGGGAGAGACTGAGAGAAAGAGAAGTTTTGGAAAGAAAGACTAAGAGGGAGAGATGTAGAAAAAAAATAGAGAGAGAGAGAGAGATTGTTGGACTGAGAGAGAGAAAGAGAGGTTTTTGGAAGAGAGAATGGGAGAGAAAGAAGTTGAAGAGTAGGAGAGAGAGAAGTTTTAGAGACAGAGACAGAGAGAGGTAGAGAGAGACTGACAGCCAGTCAAAGAGAGAAAGTGAAGTTTTTTTTAGAGATAATGTGCAAGAGAATGAAGTTTAAGAGAGAGAGGGGATGAAACAAAGAAAGAGAATTTTGGAGAGAGAGACAGAGAGCAAGAGGAAGAGAGAAGATAGAGGGAGATAAAGTGATGCTTCAGAGGGAGAGAGTGGAAGATAAAGAAGTTTAAGAGACATAGAAAGAGAGAGAGAGAGAGAGAGAGAGAGAGAAAGAGAGGCTCTGGAGACTAAGATTGAGAGGGAGAGATCTAGAGATGGAGAGAGAGAGAGAAAGAGAAAGAGGTAAGGAGAAATAGAGAAAGTTTGTTGGACAAGGTGAGAGAATGTGTGAGTGTTGGAAAAAGTGAGTGAGAGGGAGATGGAGATGATGCGAACCCCACCAAGAATAATGAGGCCCATCAACGAAATTGATTCCCAAGACCTTTCTATGATCAAATTTTGTAGATGAAAACCTCAACCCGATGTTTATAAGAAAACATGAATCTTAGTATGTGTAGATGCCATAAACGGGATTGTGAACCATTTGATAAGTTAAATGAATGCCATAAGAACAAGTTTTTGATAAGTTCAGAAAGAACCAAAGAGAAAACTCTTAACTTTTATTTAGAAAACTGATCTGAACTTCTCAACCTTGGTATATATATATATAGGCTGAGTTATTACAATTTGAAAAAGGAAACAAATAGCAAAAGGAAGGTAATCCCTGTAATTATGGCATGCCAGCCTTTACAAGAGAATAAGTAGCCAAATAATCATCCCAATGACAAATTGCTGAAAATATATTCCAAAAGGCTGATCAAATCCCATAAAAAAGGAAAGTTATCCCAAATTCGCTGGGTAATAATCAGTCAAATTTAATCTCCTTGATTCTCTCAAATCCACATGCTTGAGTTGAAAGTAATCCTTCCAAGTGTTTAGGCTTCAATAAAAATGCTGAAATTAATCCTTCCAAGTGTATGAGCTTCAGAAAAAGGTTGAAATTACTCCACTACTTAGACCAACGAAATGCACCCTTGATCTGCACTTGAGTCTAAGTATTTTGGCCTTTAAAGCACTCCTTAACCCAAATGCTTTGCATTAATCCATTGAAAGCCTCCTTGAACCTTTTAGCTCTAGCTCTTGTAATTGGACCACTTGGAATTTGAATTGGATCAGCCATATCTGCCATACTTTTATCATCATTCCCCTCCTCTTGAGGATGATTTGTCCTCAAATCATCACCTACATCAAAGGGGGTTAAATCAGTAATATTGAAAGTGGCTCTAACATTATACTCACATGGCAAATCTAGCTAGTATACATTGTCATTTATGTGCTCAAGAACTTGGAATGGTCCATCCCCTCTTGAAAGCAACTTAGAATGCCTTTGTGCTGGAAATCTTTCTTTCCTCATGTGCAACCAAACCCAATCTCCAAGTTCAAAAATGAGCTTATGACGCCCCTTGTTGGCTTGTTTCGCATATTACTCCATTCGATGCTCAATGTTGAACTTTGCCTTCTCATGTATGTACTTGACAAATTCAGCTTTCTTTTTGCCATCTAAATTAACACACTCTTTCAAAGGTAATGGTGTTAAATCTAATGGAGTTAAAGGATTAAAACCATAAACAATTTCAAAAGGTGAAAATCTCATTGCAGAATGAACAGTATAATTATAAGCAAATTCAACATGTGGTAACCAATCTTCCCAAGTTTTGATATTCTTTTTAATGATAGCCCTCAACAAATTGTCAAAGTCCTATTTACTACTTTGATTTGACCATCAGTTTGTGGATGACAGGTAGTAGAAAATAATAACTTAGTCCTTAATTTACACTACAAAGTCTTTCAAAAGTAGCTCAAAAACTTAGCATCACGATCCGAAATGATTATCCTAGGCATCCCATGTAACCTTACAACCTCCCTAAAGAACAAATTAGCAATGTGTGATGCATCATCTGTTTTGTGACATGGAATAAAATGTGCCATCTCTTTTCATGTGTGGCCAAAAGAAATGCTCTTGCAGTATGGCTATTGTCTTAGCGACTCCAAAGTGTCCCATTAATCCTCCTCCATGGGATTCCCTCTCTAACAAGTCTCGCAATGAGCAATTAGGCACACATAGTTTATTCTCTTGAAACAAGAAATCATCATGTCTAAAGAACTTACCCATGGTCTTGCCTTCATAATTCCTATACTCTTCACAGAAATCTTGGTCTAATGGATACAATTCTTTAATGTGTTCAAAACCAAGCAATTTTGCATCAAGAGTAGAAATCAAGGCATACCTGCAAGAGAGTGTATCAGCGACGGTGTTTTCCTTACCTTGCTTATATCGGATGACATATGGGAATGCCTCAATGAACTCCACCCATCGTGCATGCCTCCTATTCAACTTATGTTGGCCCTTCAGATGCTTCAAGGACTCATGATTAGTGTGAATCACAAACTCTTTAGGCCAAAGGTAGTGTTGCCACGTCTCCAATGCTCGGACTAATGCATACATTTCCTTGTCATAAAGTAGGGTAGTTTAAAGCTGTGCCATTAAGCTTCTCACTGAAATATGCAATTGGTCATCCACCTTGCATAAGAACAGGACCTCTTCCTATACCTGAAGCATCACATTCAATTTCAAATGTTTTAGTAAAATCAGGTAAAGCAAGTAAAGGTGCATGAGATAATTTTTCCTTGTGTAGTTTGAATGCCTCTTCTTGCTTTTCCTCCCATTTCAACCCAATGTCTTTCTTGATCACTTTAGTAAGTGGTGCAGCTATGCTACTGAAGTCTTTTATGAACCGTTAGTAAAAACTTGCAAGTCCATGGAAAACTGCTTTTAAAACAAAACATGGATTGTATGAGTGGTTAATGATGCCGTTTGGACTAACTAACGCATCAAGTACTTTCATGCGATTAATGAACCATGTTTTGCATCCATTTATAGATAGGTTTGTTGTTGTGTATTTTGATGATATACTCATTTATAGCAAGAGTTCAAATTCCAAGTGGTCCAATTACAAGAGCTAGAGCTAAAGGTTTAAGGAGGCTTTCGATGGATTGATGCAAAGCATTTAGGTTGAGGAGTGCTTTTTAAGGCCCAAATACTTAGACTCAAGTACATATCAAGGGTGGATTTTGTTGGTTTAAGTAGTGTAGTAATTTCAGCCCCATACACTTGGAAGGATTACTTTTAGCTCAAGCATGTGGATTTGAGAGAATCAAGGAGATTAGATTTGGCTGATTATTACCCAGTGAATTTGGGATAACTTTCCTTTTTTATGGGATTTGATCAGCCTTTTGGAATATATTTTCAGCAATTTGTCATTGGGCTGATTATTTGGCTACTTATTCTCTTGTAAAGGCTGACATGCCATAATTATAGGGATTACCTTCCTTTTGCTATTTGTTTTCTTTTTTAAATTGTAATAACTCAGCCTATATATATGTATTCCAAGGCTGAGAAGTTCATATCAGTTTTCTAGATAAAAGTTGAGGGTTTTCTCTTTGGTTCTTTAAAGAACTTTTCGAACTTATTAAGAACTTGTTCTTGTGGCATTCATTCGAGTTATCAAATGGTTCAACATCCCGTTTGTGGCGTCTACACATACCAAGGTTCGTATTTTCTTATAAACATTGGGTCAAGGTTTCCACCTACAAAATCTGATCATAAAATGGTCTTGGAATCAATTTTGTTGACTGGTCTCATTATTCTTGGCGGGATTCGCATCATTTTGGTATCAGAGCCTGGTTCTAGTCTCAAGTTTTGCCTATCCAATTTTAGTTTTGCGGACAATATTCTTTGTTTTCTTTTGTTTAGATTCCAACTTCAGTTGATACATATTTAGAAAAAAAAGAAGAAAGAAAAGAAAAGCTGCGAAAAAAAAAGAAAAAAAAACATGGTATTTAGCAAAAGGAAAGAAGAACAAGTCAGAAACTGCCAAAAACTCCCCTTTGCATGATTTTAGTGATTCCCTTGATTCCATACTCTTCCTTGAACCATTGATAAGCTTGTGATTGAATTGTTGCTGGAAAAGGTTCTTGTTCTTGTTTGGATAAGTTTGAAAAGAACTAAAAGAGAAAATTATGAGTGGAAAAAGGCTGAAATTACTCCACCACTTGGACCAATGAAATCCACCCTTGATCTGCACTTGAGCCTAAGTATTTGGGCCTTAAAAAGACTCCTCAACCCAAATGCTTTGCATCAATCCATTGAAAGCCTCCTTGAACCTTTTAGCTCTAACTCTTGTAATTGGACCACTTGGAATTTGAATTGGATCAGCCGTGTCAGCCATACTTTTATCATCAGGAAAAGATGGAGAGAGAGAGAGAGAGAGAAATTTTGGAGGGAGATTGCAAGAGAGAGGAAGTGGGTGTCTGAGTGTGTTTAGGAGGGAGAGAGATAGAGTTAGTGAGAGACAAATTTTTGACAGAGAGAGAGACAAATAGAAGTTTTTGAGAGAAAGCAAAAGAAGTTTTAAACAAATAGAGAAGTTTAGAGAGAGAGGGATAGAGATAGATCGACATAGAGTGATAGGGAGCATATGACAGAAGTTTAAGAGAGACAGCATCAGAGAGAAATTTTGGGGGGAGAGAAAGAAGTTTAAGGGAGAGAGCTAGAGAGAGAGAGGGAACGTTTAGAAAGAATGAGAGAAAGACAGAGAGAAAGAGAAAATTTGGAGAGAGAGAGAGAGAGAGAGAGAGAGAGAGAGAGAGAGACCAGGTAGACAGGCAAACAGAAAGAGAAAGAGAAGTTGTTGAGGGAGAGAATGGGAGAGAAAGAAGTCTGAGAGGGTGAGAAGAGAAACCAAAATTTTTTGGAGAGAGAGAGACAGAAAGGGAGAGTAGGAGAGAGAAGATAGAGAGGTGTAGAGAAGGAAAAGAGAGACAGAAAGAGATAAAGAGAGAAGAAGAAGACTTGGAGAGAGAGAGAAAGAGAAGTTTTAGAGGGAGATTGCAAGAGAGAGAGGGAGAGCAAAAAACAAAGAGAGAGAGAAGTTTTAGAGAAAAGCTGCAAGAGAGAGGAACAAAAAGACACAGAGATAATATGAAAGAGAGAGAGTGGGAGAGAAAGAAATTTAAGAGAGAGAGAGAGGGAGTAAGAGAGAAAGAGAAGTTTTGGAGAGAGAGAGACTAAGAGGGAGAACAAGAGAGAGATGCAAGAGAGGGGAAGGGAAGATTTGGAGAGGGCGAGGAGATAGAAAGAGACAAACAGACAGATGGAAAAAGTGAAGTTATTGAGAGAGAGGGTGGGAAAGAAAGAAGTTTAGGAGAGAAAGCAAAAGAAGTTTTAAACACAGAGAGAAATTTTAAAGAGAGAGAAGGTTTAGGGAATGAGCTTGAGAGAGGGTGAGAGAGAGTAGAGAGGGAGAGTAGGAGAGAGAAAAGAGAGAGGGGCAGAGAGAGATCTATAAAGAAAGGGTATTGCAGGGAGAGAGAGAAGTTTTGGATAGATCTAGAGAGAGAACTTATATATAGAAAAAGAGAGAGTGTGTGACATAGAGAGAGAGTGGGGAAAGAGAAGTTTAAGAGAGAGAGTGAAGCTTTAGGGAGGGCGAAAGAGAGATGTTTTAGAGAGAACAAGTGCGAGAGAGAGGAGAGAGAGAGAGAGAGGAGAGAGAGAAGTTTTGGTTAGAGTTAGGGAGAGAACTTATATAGAGAAAAAGAGAGAGAGAGAGACATAGAGAGAGAGTGGGGAGAGAGAAGTTTAAGAGAGAGAGAGTAAAGCTTTAGGGAGGGCAAAAGAGAGAAATTTTAAAGAGAGCAAGAGAGAGAGAGAAGGAGAGAAGGTTTAGGGAGAGAACTAGAGAGAGAAGGAAGCTTTAGAAAGAATGAGAGAGAGAGAAGGAGTGAGGGAGAAAGTGATGTTTCTGAGAGAGAGGGAGAGAATTTTTAAGGTGAGAGCTAGAGAGAGACACGGAGGCTTTAGACAGAATGAAAGCAAGGAAGAGAGACAGGAGAAAGAAAGAGAAAGGGATGTTTTAGAGAGAGATTAAGAGAGAGAGGGAAAGAGAGATAGACAGATGGAGAAAGTGAAGTTTTTGAGGGTGAGAGGTAGGGAGAAAGTTGTTCAAGAGAAAGAGGGGAAAAGAGAGAGAGAGAGAGACAGACAAACAAGCAAAGAAAGCAAAGTTGTTGAGAGAGAGTGGGAGAGAAAGAAGTTTAAGAGAGAGATAAGAGAAGTTTTGGAGAGAGAGAGTGAAAGAAAGAGTGTTGGGGAGGGAGAGAGAGGACAGAGAGATGTATGCTTTCGAAAGAATGAAAGAGAGAGAGAGAGAGAAGTTTTATTAGAGCAACATGGAAAGGAGGTTTTGAGAGAGGTAGAGAGAGAGGGAAGGCATGTGTGCGTTGGGGAGGGAGGGAGAGGGGAGAGAGATTGTGTTAGTGAGAGACAAATTTTAGACAAAGAGAGAATATAGACAGAAGTTTTTGAAAGAAATTAAAAGAAGTTTTAAACAAAGAGAGAAGTTTTAGGGAGAGAAGGAAGTGTTGGGGAGAGCGAGAACAAAAGAGAGAGAGAAGTTTCAGAGCAAGAGAGAGAGAAAGAGAGGATATGAGAGAGGCTTCAAAGAGAGAGAGAGCTTATGACAAACATTTTAGAGGAAGAGAGAGAGAGGGAGAGTGAAGCTTTAGGGTAGGCGAGGGGGAGAGAAGTTTTAGAAAGAGTAAGGGAGAGACATAGAGAGAGAGAGAGAGAGAGATAAGTTTTAGGAAAGAGCTAGAAAGAGAGAGATGACAGCCAGACAGAGAGAGAAAGTGAAGTTTTTTGTGAGATAGTGTGGAAGAGAATGAAGTTTAAGAGAGAGAGGAAAGAAAGTAAGAAAGAGAAGTTTTGGAGCGAGAGACAGAGAGCAAGAGGAAGAGAGAGAAGATGGAGGGAGATAAAGTGATGTTTCAGAGGGAGAGAGTGGGAGATAAAGAAGTTTAAGAGATATATATATATATATATATAGAGAGAGAGAGAGAGAGAGAGAGAGAGAAAGAGAGGTTTTGGAGAGTGAGATTGAGGGGTAGAGATCTAGAGATGGAGAGAGAAAGAGAGTTAAGGAGAAACAAAGAGAGTTTGTTGGGCAAGGTGATAGAGTGTGTGAGTGTTGGAAAAAGTGAGAGTGAGAGGGAGATGGAGAAGATTCTAAGAGAGAGAGAGAGAGAGAGAAATTTTGGAGGGAGATTGCAAGAGAGAGGGAGTGGGTGTGTGAGTGTGATGGGGTGGGAGAGAGAAAGAGTTAGTGAGAGACAAATTTTAGGCAAAGAGAGAAAGAGACAAATAGAAGTTTTTGAGAGAAAGCGAAAGAAGTTTTAAACAAATAAAGAAGTTTTAAAAAGTTGCATATATACAAGAGTGGATCAACTTGACAAATTTTGTCTATTTTAATATTTTTATGTAAAATTTAATATTTTATACTTAATTTTATAAAATATTTATAGATAAACTTTTATAAGAATAACTTTTTTTAAAATCTTTTATAAACATCTGAGAAAGACATAGGGAACTTTTTTTTTTATATATTTATAATAAAATAATGATTAAATATTGATTTTTTGAAAGGAATTAAATATTGATGTTGGTAGTGATGCATTGATTAGAAGTAAAATTATTATATGAATTTGTGCAGAAAAGAAACGAACAGAGGAAATGAAAGGAGAAAGAAGTAAAAGGGTTTTAAGAAATTTGGCCATTTTTAATGTGCAAATATATATTCAGTCTTTTTAATATTTTTTATAATCTTTTAAAATTTTAATTAATGAATTATTTTATACTTTATTTGTTCTAAATTTATTTTTTAATGTTTAATTTATAATATATTAATATGAACTTTTATATAAGGGATAAATAAAATTTTTTATCATTTATTATTTTTAAATATTATTTATTATTTAATTAGACAAATAAATTACTTATATTAATTTAATATAATATAGTGTAAAAGATAATTTAAGAAATATTGATATATTAAAATTTTAATTTAAAATAATAATATTTTATAATTATTTATTTGATATTTTATTTAATTTATATTAATTTTTATTTTATCTAATTTAGATAGTGAATTTTGTTTATTAGAATAAAATTTTATTTTTTATTATAATTAAATTCATTCAAATAATTTATAAAAATATTATATATTAATAATTATATGAGTGTTATATAATTACTAATATTTATTTGTAAATAAAAATATTTTTTATTTTTATAATAACTAAAAAAAATGTATGTTTATTAAAATTTTTAATTAAAAAATATAATTATAAATAATTTAATAAAAAAATTTATTTATTTTAATATTTTAATAATTTTAAAAAATTATTTTTATCCGTTAAATAAAAAATATTTTAAGTAATAAAATATGTATATATTTTTTCTTAAAAAATCATGGTAAACGCATATGTTCACTTCTAAAATTTCTTATTAGATTAAATAAAGAATTACGTTCCTAAAATAAGTAATTTGTCAAACCGTAGAGATAGATTGGATCCACGCTTGGAGATGTGAGCTCGGATTTGCTACCTCCACTCCCATTCAGGTCTATCTCTCTGACGGAGCTCCTCACCGGATCTTTCGCTGTTCACTCAGAGAACTTCCACCTCAGCCAGCTCTCTGCTTTCCGAAGTCTTCACAACTGACCCTTTCAATTCCGCTCCCACAGATTCAATTTTCGTATCCATATCAAATACCCATTTGACTTTTTTAAAGAAGTAAGCTTTGGTCTGAGTCCCATTCTCTGCATTTCGAAGATCCATTTTCTTATCTACTTGTGGCTTTAATTTTCTGCCTTTCTTCAAGTTTTCGGTCATTTTGCTTTGAGCTTGTATAGTGCTCTGTTTGGTGTTGCGAAAGATCATGGTACTCTCTGCTTGCTGGGAAAAATGTGAATTCAAATTAATAAAATGGGTTATTGTGTTCTTGATTTTCTTTTGTTTTGGTTGAAATGCTGAAAGAATCTGAACTGGGTCCTATTTAATCTGGTTACTGGGTACAAACAACGTGCCGAGCCCCATAATGCTTTATTCTTCTTTCTTTAACCGGATTGTTGGCCCAACCTTATTTCACTCTGGCAATGCGGGATTGCAATTTTCCAGAGAGAAGTGATTGTCATCTCTGAAGTGTTGTAGTGTGCACTTTTCAGAATTTTTTTGTTTTAATTTATCTTTCTGAATCTTAAATTTTTTCTCCATCTCTCATGTTGTAGAAATAGCACAATTGCTAAGTTTTGTTGCAGTTCAGCATTGTAAAGGGTTAGCTTGCCATGGAAGAGTAAGTGTACCTTTATCTCATCAAATTTCTTCAACCCAAATTCTGGTATATTTCCTGTTATTAGTGATAATCTGATAAATTGCAGGGAAAATGCCATTGAGCTTCTGCAGCGGTACCGCAGGGACAGACGAATTCTTCTTGATTTTATACTGTCAGGTAGCTTAATCAAGAAAGTTGTCATGCCTCCTGGGGCAGTTACTCTGGATGATGTAGATCTGGATCAAGTCAGTGTTGATTATGTCCTCAACTGTGCTAAAAAGAGTAAGTTGAAAGTGGTTCTTTCCCTTGTGTTTTCATACGTATTACTTTTTTTTAAGTTCTTGTCTTAATCACATTCCCTTATATGTAGGGTTACTGCTTGAACTTTCTGAAGCAATTAGAGATTATCATGACCACACCGGGTTACCTCAAATGGTATGCTATGGCTTGGGCCTATTGATCTTTTATATTTTTCATTTATGTATGAAGGTCCTTTAGTGCACTCTGAAGAATGATAAACGTTTTCGGCTTCTGCACTCTCCAATGACTATTGACTTTTGTACTTTGAAACTTACTGAAATTATGATGCATGTTCATAATTCTTCTGCTCAATATTTTTATTCATGCTTTGTGAGTCATGTTTTTTTCCTCATTCAAACTTTTGTGTAATTGCATGTGAGCATCATGTTTAAACTTGGAATGCTTCTGCCTTGACCAGAGTGATACAGGTTCAGTTGGTGATTTTTATTTGGTCACCGATCCTGAATCTTCAGGTTCACCTCCTAAAAGGGCTCCACCGCCAATTCCTATTTCCACACCACCTCCTGTTTCTGTTTCCACACCGCCTCCTGTTTTTGCACCATCTCCAGTTGTGTCAAGTGTATCAAGATCAGAGTCTTTTGATTCTACACAAGAGAAAGAGCTGACAGTAGATGATATTGAAGACTTTGAGGACGATTATGATGCTGAGGTAGAGAATATCAGGACAAGAAGGACTTTAAATGATGCTTCTGATCTTGCAGTAAAATTGTCTTCCTTTTCAACAGGTGATTGCTCTAAAACATTTGGCTGTTAGATAATTCTTACCCCTGAATCCTATACAGTCCAGCTATTATGAGCTCTGGTTATCTGCTCAATGCACAGGAGCTAGGGAATAGTTTTTGGAAGAAAATACATGGAATGCCATGAAAATAAGAAGACCTAACCTTTTCTGAACCTGCATCGTTTAAAATTTTGGTGGTAATAACTTCTTCAAAGAAGTGATTGCTTAGGTGTAAACTTGTATAATCAAGAGTACAATAGTTCTATGCTTGCTCTTGGGCCTTCTAATAGGTAGATAACATGTCTTATAATTTCCGTTTGTTCTTATCTCTCCATGACTAGCCAAGTTTAGCTTTTGTAATGCTGTGGGAAAACTGATTTAGATGTAGGGAAATGTGTAGTCCCAGAGTTAGGCTTCTGCAGCGAAAGGTATAAACATTAGACCCTTATTTTGTAGTGTTTATGTTGAATGGTAGAGAATGTACATAGAGAGACTAAATTATCAGGAAAATTGAAGTCTACACACTACACAGAAAGGTAGCCTCCTGTTATGTCAATATTGTGTTTGGGATCCATATAATGACTATTATAACCTTGACATTCACTAATAACATACAAAAAATTTCTGACAATAATGACATGGCCTTCCTACGCTGGAATGTATAATGTCAGCTCAATGTTGCTAGAAAGGTTAAATCTCATTTACTGACTAAAGAAAAAAGGGTTAAACCTCATTGTTTTATGTGAGTTGTAGATCAAGCAAAGGTTATCATCTTATCCTAAGCCAATAAGATGTCGTAAACTATGATGAATTTGTGCAATTATTTCTTAGTATATTCTAATACTTCTTTCCTGAAAATAGAATTAATGTTATGATGATTGTATGCAAAATTATGAGGCACCCTTTCTGCCCCCAAAATTTGGATATGCTGATTAAAGTTAGCCACTAACAGAACTCTTGGATGGTTTTAAAATTTATATTAGCATGAAAGGTAAAACTAAACCTATGAAAATTTTCTTAATTTGAGGTGTTACTGTTTCTAGGCATCACAGATGATGATATCCGTGAAACTGCATATGAAATCCTCTTGGCATGCGCTGGAGCCACAGGGTATCTTTCCATGAATTGTTTAATTTGAAGGCATATTTTTCCATGTTAAAGTAGCTCATCTTTTATATGTTTCTTGTTCAATAAACAGGGGTTTGATTGTTCCAGCAAAGGAAAAAAAGAAAGATAAAAAGTCCAGGTTGATGAGAAAGCTTGGGCGCAGTAAAAGTGGAAGTGTCGTGTCCTAGTCTCAGAATGCTTCTGGATTGGTTGGTTTGTTGGAAACCATGCGTGTCCGAATGGAGGTATATAATTTGTTCTTCCTGTTTCTATGGAGTTGATTTTCTGCATTCTTTTTATGACTGCTTTCCTACCCAACCCCCTCTTTGTGCTTACGGTTAGATCTTACTGTGGCTTCTATGTTCTTCCTTGTCTCATAGTAGAAGTTCTTAATCGATTATGGGATTACACTAATTTAGTACCACTTTTTTGCTTGCTCCTTCTATTGCACCATATATTTGAGAGCAGGTATCTTCTTTTTCGAAGTTAGTTTAACTCAGTCCCATTTAATCATACTTTGATCCTTCATCTTCTCTAGAATTTTGTATTATATAGCCTGTTGGGGTTACTGACTTTTCCACTAGTATGGTTTTTAATTTTTAATTTTTAATTTTGTATTGCGCCTGAAACACCCCATTCAAATTTATCCTTCCAAGGGCAATTTGGGGACCTGATGTAAGAAACATAGAACCTACCTTTGCACTAATAATAACCTTAGAGCTGTCCCTTGTGAGAGGAAGTGCTGGCCTAAGCCCATGAGAGTGAACAAGGACCCAGGACTTACCTGAAATTAGGCACAATGAGGAATATTTCTTTTATCTTTTCACATGTTTATAATTATGTTTTAAATACAATTTCTTTGTCACATACATCTTATTTCTATATGTATGAAGTCCCTAAACCTAAGGTTTATTTACTTTTAGGATAGATGGGGGTAAAAAAAAAAAGAATAGCTGTTTAAGATTTCTATATGTATGAAGTCCCTAAACCTAAGGTTTATTTACTTTTAGGATAGATGGGGGTAAAAAAAAGAATAGCTTTTTAAGATTTCTAAAACTCTTTCTTTGACAAGATAAATTAGAATAGGGGATAATTTAGGGATTTGCCTATGAGATGTAGACCTTTACCAATAGGGGTAGAAATAGGTCTTAAAAAAAAAGCATGCAGTCTTCATTAACACTTGGCCTCTTTTGCATAAGTTGCACACTTTTAGCTTCATGCATGGTATCACATTCATATGCATACGTTCTCATTTGCATACCAATAATGTATTATTTACTTCCAAGTGGTTAACTTTTGAGCTTGAGCAACCAAGACCAGATATTCATAATAATCCCTTACCTAATCATGACAATCCAAAAACTCAACACTAGAGCGGTATGGGCAAAATCAAGATTTTGTCATTGGAAGAGAACCAGTTAGCTTGAGATAGTGGATCTATTCTTGCACCACCTACTAAGTTGCACTTTTTCCTACCTTCATATTTATTTTGCATCTTTTTAAGTTTTTATTTTATGGCACTTGCTAATAGCCCTACCCAAGGCCTTAGCAAGAAGTTTGTATAAGCACACCTTTCAATTCAATAAAATGCTTAGCATGATGAATGCATTACTTTTTATCCAATTTCTTTTGCCTATTAGACTAAATAAACACTGGGGGAATATGGTTTATCCCAAATATTGACACTCATGAGCTAATAAATGAAGAAAATTTTTCTTAATCTCATTCTTAATAAATCCAATTGCCAATGATAAAATTGATTTGCTTGAATACTTAATTCTCTTGGATGACCGAGTGTCTTCTAATTAAAGAAAAATGAAAAAGAGAGCCTATAGTGAGAGTGTACTTGTCGTGAGAAAACGGATACCCTAGAACTTGTCTAAATGCCCCTTGAGGCTATTTGTTGGATACCGCATTATTCAAGAAATGACCTAGGCCATCTTTGAACAGTTTGAGCCTTTCAAGCTAAACCCTATCATTAAAACTCCCATAGTCACCTATTTGAGCCTATAAAAGGATGGTAAGATCACCATCCAACTTCCTTCCTTTGACCTATGCCAGCTTTAACCTTTCAATTTGAAAATCTATTACTCTACCTTGAAGGAGAGCTAAAAGGAGTATCCTTACTATCAAAAAGGTAAAATGCTATGAGCAACAATCTAAGGCTCAAGTGAAAGGATTGAAATCATCCTTCCAAACTATGTGAAAAAGAAAAAAAAAGGAAAAAAAAAAACAGAAGAAAATATTGAGAAAGAAAATGAAAAAGAAAAGTGCTAGACAAAAAACAAGGGGCTAGCTGTAAAAAAAAAGAGACTAGTAAAGAGAAATGGATTTCATCTTGAGCCACAAGCTTATCCAAAAAAGAAAAAGTGAAAAATTAGACATCATATGCTCAATACTTCATGCTCTCCTTATTTGATAAATCCTTTGCTCTTATTCATACCTATTACCTAAGCCTTACATTACAAGCTATGTAAAGTCCTAGTGATCTTGGCTAATATGGTGAACTAATTGAAGTGGAGAGGGACACAAAAACAAGCCTATGGGGTATCTGTATGTGCAAACATGTTAGAGAGTGCAAACACTTAAGAGTGATTAGAGTAAACACTTAATTAAAGTGCAAATACTAGAGGAATTAGAGTGAGTGCTTAACAGCACACTTTCGATTCCAGAGAATTGAATAATTATTATGAGCATTCCCTTGAGGCATGACTTGGATAATAAAAGAGAATGAGTTAAGAAAAACTCTTTTCAACATTTTTTGCTCATGGGCAGTCAAAATCTAAATTGGGGGTGATCAAATAGAAAAACCCATACCCAAATGACCCACCTTTAAAGAAAAGAGAGACTTCGAAAGATATAAAGAAGCTTCTCCTATGGGGCTATAACCCACCAAAAGGAATCAAGCTTGATCCCCAAAGGTATTACTCCCAAAGTTTCCAACACTTTGACTGGCTTAAATTGGGGCAATGGGTTATTGATCAATCCATTGATCTCTCCTTTAAAAGGCCAAAGTACCAAGTTGCATATCCTTTGTCATAAGCCATCCTCATTTTTTTAAAAATGCATTCTCATGCAAAGCAAAAATTGTCAGGTGCCAGTAAAAGGTATTGCTTAAATAGACAAAACATGAATTGAAAATTAGCGAAACACATAAGTGTCTCCCCCTGGTCCTAACATAAGTGTAACTTTGTAAAAGATTCTTACATATTGGTATGCCTTTTAGTCTCCTAACTTTTATAGTGGGTCCACTCCTTTTCAAATGTATATTGGTTTGAAGATCTACTTTACTTTGCGGAGCATGCTTGGATGTGTTATTACTTACAGAGATTGCTGACTTAAACTTGGAAGTCTTATTCTATCTTTGCTCACAACAATATCTTCTTTTTTTATAATTAAATATATGTTTTTCTAATAGAAATTTAATCCTTTGTGGCTGAACAAGATTAACAAGTTCTTGTCATTTTCTTCTCTTTTGGGCCTGAGCAAGATTAACAAGAATGCAGTTCATCATTTTAATATGATGGCAGGTAAGCAAAATTGAAGTCAGTAAGGCTTTTGAGTTGTAGTGATGACAATATTGACAGTTTTAGTTATTTATTTTGAACAAGTAGGGTTTTTAATTTGGGAATTTTGATTTGTGCAATTAGTGAATTTGTCCTAAGTTTAGATAGGAATATCTTGTTTTAGTTTATTGCCTATTTAGTTGTTTGTCTTGGATGTCTATGAATAGCACATTTAGATAGGAATATAATATTTGGGAATTTTGATTTTTTCAATTTGAGATTTTATCTTAAGTTTAGATAGGAATATCCTGTTCTAGTTTATTGCCTGTTTGGTTGTTTCTTTTGGATGTTTATGAATTGGCCATATTTTATAACTTGAAGGATAGTGTTATTGATTATTGAATTATTCAGAGATTAGTCACTATTGAGAGTCTTGTTGACCTAGTGTTCTATGTCATGTAGTCTCTTCTTCACTTTATTATGTTCTAGAAGTTTAATCCTTTTTTAATATGCTTGCATACTATGGTAACATTTTACTCTCTTGAACATTTGATTAATCAAATAGTATAGTCAAGGCACTTGTGCCATTCTAGGAGCATTATTTTGATGAATGAGGCATTAATAACAGTATAGGTTTTAGTTTAACTGTTTGATATATTATTCTTTTTTAATGCGAGATATTTTTTATGACCTATATAACAACATTGTGTTGAATTTATCCGCACCTTGACAGGTTCTTATAATCTGTGATTTTTTATATTCATGCATTTTTGAATTCGAAAATTAAGGTTGCTGAATTATACAATGTCTTTTTTTGAGGCAATGTTTGTTTCTTTAATAATTAATTCTCTCAAATTTTGGCAATTGCTAAATTCATTCCCATTTGGTTTTACAGTGGAGCAGTATGAGTAAGAAATCTAGTAGAGGTCTGTTATTATACTCTTCTTTGTAATTCTATAGACATTGCTTAATTTGATTTTTGCTTGCTTTAAAGTGCTTTTTGTGAGCCTAGTAATGTTCAGTTAGGAATGCATCATTATTTAATGTTACTTTGATATCTATGGGCATTCACATTTCTTGTTACATTATACAATAGCTATTTTTTTTTTATTGGTTTTTTTCCCATCTTCGATCAATGAAGTTGCAACCATTTTCAATTATGATCATTCTTCCATCTTTTAAGCTAAATATTATACGTGTTTATACAAGATGTTTAAATTTGATGCATATTATGATAAATTATTTTGTTAAAGTCATAATCATTTTTTTTCATTTCCTAATTATTCAATTTAAACCTTGTGGCTTATTTACTTGATATGAGTAAGACGGTCACTTGAGATGCTCATTTCTTTTTTCTTTGGTACCATACTATCATCTAGTTAAGGCCCTATATAAGCATCTTTATCAATATCAACATTGACCTTTCATAATACAAGTAAGTTATCTCTCTTTACCCCAATCCCTCCCCTCTATGCGTGCACATGCATTCTCTATGTCCAAGCATATCTTCTTGTTTCTATTCTTTCATATTCATATGTACATACGTCTGTGTTTCTATGCATGCAGTATTTTCTTGTTTCGTTGTAGGCATATTCATATAACTCTGTGCAATATACATTTTTATGATTGGGTTATATAAGCACACTCTCTTTCCTCTCTAAAATGTCTCTCTCCCCTCTCTCTCTCTCTACAAATATATACATGTACATACATATATATATATATCTTTCTCTCAAACTTCTCTCTCTTCCCTCCCTCTCATCCTCTCCCTAAAATTGCTTTATCTTTGTCTCTCCTCCTCTGCCTATTTGTCTCCGTCTCTAAAACTTGTCTTTCTCTCACACACTCTTTCCCTAATTGCCATAAAGGATGGTAATGCCTTTGTTGATCGGTACTACCATATGTTGCATGAAAGCCCTGAGTTTGTGCATAGGCATTATCAAGATACAAGTAAGTTTGGTTTCGTGAGAGGAATGGAATCTGGGTACTACAACCACAATGCAAGTGAGTTCTCTCTCTACACCTATCCCTTCACAATGCACGTGTTGTTTCTATTCTTGCATCTTCATATATACATGCATCTTCCTGCATATTTATATATATGCATGTCATCCTATTTCTATGCATGTAGTGGCTTTTTGTTTGTTTGTGGGCATGTTTGTAACTGTGTACTGTACATTTCTGTGATTGGATTATATAAGCACACACTCTTTCTCCTCTCTTGAATTTGTCTCTCTCGTTTCCTCTCACTCTCTATATATACATGCATTTCTTTCTCTCAAACTTTTCTCTCCCTCCCTCTCCCCCTCTCTTGAACTTTTTCCGCTCTCTCTATCTTTAAAACATTTTTATCTTTGTCTCTCCCTCTACTCTCTGTCTCTCTCTTTCTAAAACTTATCTTTTTGTCACACACACTCTAAATATTCTCTCTCTCTTGTTCTTGCATTCTCTAAAACTTGTCTCCCCATGTTTTTTTCCCATTCTAACCTTCTCTCTCTCACCAAAACTTCTATTTGTCTCCCTCTCAAAAATTTTCTCACTTTATATTTTCCTCCTCTTCTCTCTAAAACTTCTATCTCTATCTCTCTTTCTCCCTCTTCTCCTTTCTTCTCTCTTCTAAATTTTTTTTCTCATACTCCCTATTTCTCTAAAACTCCTCTCTCTCTTAAACTTGTCTTTCTTTCTCTTTGTCTCTCTCTCCCCTTCTCTTTTTTGCTCTCTTTCCCAAAGTTCTCTCTCTTCTCGTTGTGCTTCTCTCTCTCAAACTTTTCATTCTCCCTCTCTCTCCCTCTCCCCCTTTCTAAAACTTATTTCTTTCTCTCTTTAAAATTACTCTCTTTCACACACAAAAGAATGAGACATTAACAATAGTATAGGTTTTCTTTTAATGTTTTTGATACATCTTTACTTTATTACATGGTATACTTTTTGTACTCTATTTAATAATATCTTGTATATTTCTGCAATTGGACAGGTTATGGTAATTTATGATTTTTGACATTGATGTGTTTTAGAATTTTAATAAGAGAGAAGTTAAAGTTGATCGGTGTTGTCTTTCTTTAGACTTTGCTTGTTGCTTGAATAGATAATTCTCCTAAACTTTTGCAATTGCTAAATCCATTACCATTTAGTTTTACAGAAGAGTAGTATTGTAAAAAATTTAGTACATTTTCATGTTTTATGTTCTATTATTTTATTCTTTGTAACTTGGAAGCAATGCTTAATTTGTTCGGATGTGTTAGGTGGATATTATAAGTGCTCATACAAAGTATTAAAATATGATGCTTTTTATGATAAATTATTTTCTTAAAGTTACACCTATTTTTTTGGCTCAGTTAATGTTATATGTATGTTCACATGCAATTGAAAGTTGACATGTTTCGTTGTTAATGTCAATGTATTTGACTTCCCTAATTGCCATAAAGGATGGTAATGCCTTTGTTGATCGGTACTACCATATGTTGCATGAAAGCCCTGAGTTTGTGCATAGGCATTATCAAGATACAAGTAAGTTTGGTTTCGTGAGAGGAATGGAATCATGGGTACTACAACCACAATGCAAGTGAGTTCTCTCTCTACACCTATCCCTCCACAATGCACGTCTTGTTTCTATTCTTGCATCTTCATATATACATGCATCTTCCTGCATATTTATATATATGCACGTCATCCTGTTTCTATGCATGCAGTGGCTTTTTGTTTGTTTGTGGGCATGTTTGTAACTGTGTACTGTACATTTCTGTGATTGGATTATATAAGCACACACTCTCTCTCCTCTCTAGAATTTGTCTCTCTCTCTTCCTCTCACTCTATATATACACGCATTTCTTTCTCTCAAACTTTTCTCCCCCTCCCTCTCCCCCTCTCTTGAACTTTTTCCTCTCTCTCTATCTTTGAAACATTTTTATCTTTGTCTCTCCCTCTACCCTCTGTCTCTCTCTTTCTAGAACTTATCTTTTTGTCACACACACTCTAAATATTCTCTCTCTTGCTCTTGCATTCTCTAAAACTTGTCTCCCCATGTTTTTTCCCGTTCTAACCTTCACTCTCTCACCATGTTTCTATTCTTGCATCTTCATATATACATGCATCTTCCTGCATATATATATATATGCATGTCATCCTATTTCTATGCATGCAGTGGCTTTTTGTTTGTTTGTGGGCATATTTGTAACTGTGTACTGTACATTTCTGTGATTGGATTATATAAGCACACTCTCTCTCTCCTCTCTAGAATTTGTCTCTCTTTCTTCCTCTCACTCTCTATATATACATGCATTTCTTTCTCTCAAACTTTTCTCCCCCTCCCTCTCCCCCTCTCTTGAACTTTTTCCTCTCTCTCTATCTTTAAAACATTTTTATCTTTGTCTCTCCCTCTACTCTCTGTCTCTCTCTTTCTAAAACTTATCTTTTTGTCACACACACTCTAAATATTCTCTCTCTCTTGCTCTTGGATTCTCTAAAACTTGTCTTCCCATCTTTTTTCCCATTCTAACCTTCTATCTCTCACCAAAACTTCTATTTGTCTCCCTCTCAAAAATTTTCTCACTCTATCTTTTCCTCCTCTTCTCTCTAAAACTTCTATCTCTATCTCTCTTTCTCCCTCTTCTCCTTTCTTCTCTCTTCTATTTTAGCCACTCTCCAAAACTTCTCTCTGTGAATCTTCTGTAGGCTTAAAACTTTTGTCACTTTATGTCTCTTTGTCTAAAATTTCTCTCTCACTCACTCTCTCCCTCTTTCTCCCCAACACCCTCTTTCCATCTTTGCCTATGCTTCCCTAAGAATCTTTTTATCTTTCTCTCCCTAACACTCTCACACAGACACATTCTCTCTCTACCTCTCTCTCAAAAACTTCTCTATTTGTCCCTCTCTCTCTTGCCAACACACACTATCTTTATCTCCCCAACACCCTCTCTCTATTTCTCTCACTTCCTCCCTAACTCCCTCTCTCTCTCCTTCTCTTTGTTTCTTGCTCTCTCTCTCCCCCCGCAACCTTTCTCCCTCTCTTGCTCCCTCCCTAACACTCTGTCTCTCCTTATCATTATCTCTCTCTCATAGTTTCTTTGTTGCTTTTTCACTCCCTCTATCTCTTAGTCAAACATTTTGCTCTTTCTCTTTCTATGTTTAAAACTTCCCTTGCCTTCTCTCTAATACTTCTATCTCTCTGTCTCTAATGAAAATTTCTTACTCACTCTCTTTGTCTCTGAAACTTCTCCTTCTCTCTCTAAAACGTTTCTTTCTCCCCCTCTCTTTCTCTTTCTCTCTCCCTATCACTCTTGTTCCATCCTTAACACTTTCTCACTCTAGAACTAAGAAAAATGGTATGGTATAATGGAAGAAACTGGACTTAACACTCCTTCTCTCTCTCTCCCCAACACATACACACTCTTTCTCTATCTAACACATCTCTCTCTATCTCTAAAACTTCCCTCTCTCTTTCTCCAACATGTCTGTCTATCCATCTCTCTAAAACTTCTATGTTTTTACCTCTCTCTAGCTCTCTCTAATTTCCTAACAATCTCTCTCTCTCTCTCTCTCTCTCTCTCACACTCTTTAAAACTAAGAAAAGGGGTATGGTATGGTATAATGAAAGAAATTGGACTTAATAAATATATCTCTCTATCTCTCTCTCCCTCCCTTGCTCTCCCTCTCTCTCCCCAGTTCACACACTCTCTCTGTGTCCAACATGTCTTTCTTTGTCTCTCTCCCTCTCTCCCTCTCCCCCTAAAACCCTCTATCTATCTCTCTCATTCCCTCCTCAACACTCTATCTCCCCAAGGCATTCTTTCTCTCCCTTTCCCTAACTCTCTCTCTAACACATTCTCTCTTTCTTTCTCTCTCTAACACGTCTCTCCCTTTCTCACTCTCCTCGCACTCTCGCTCTCTAAAACTAATAAAAAGGATATGGTATAATGGAAGAAATTGAACTTGGCACACCTCTATCTCCCTCTTTCTCCCTCTCACTTACTTTCTAAAATTTTTCTCTCTCACTCTCTCTCCCCCTCTTTCTCTCTCTTGCCAACATGTCTCTCTCTCACTCTCTATTTGTCCTTGTCTTTGTCTCTCTCCCTCTCTAACTTCTTGCTCTCTGTCATCTCTCTCCCCTTCTTTCTCTGTCTAATGCATCTCCTCCCCCCAACACTCTCCCTCTCTCTCCTTAACACACACTTTGTCTCCTCTTTCTCTCTCTTTCCAACACATCTCTCTTTGTTTTTGCCTCTATCTCTCTCTCTCTCTCACTCTCTCCCCTCCCTAAAACTTCTCCCTGCTTAAAAATTCTCTCACATTTTCTCTCAAACTTGTAACCTTCTCATTATCTATCTAAAATTTTTCTCTTCCTCTTGCTCTCTCTTACCACCACGTCCCTCTCTCACTCTCTCTTTGTCTCTGTCATTCTCTCTCTCTCTCTTTTCTCGTCGCCCTTCCTTCCTCCCAACAGTCTTTCTCACACTCCGTCTCTCTCTCTCTGCCTGAGACACAATCTACACCTCTCACTCTTTCTCTCCCTTTTCAACATGTCTCTCTCTGTGTTTAAAACTTCTCTAACTTTCTCTTTAGAACTTCTATCTCTCTATCTTTCTATCTAAAATTTCTCTCCTTCTCTTGCTCTCTCTTCCAAACACCTTCTCTCTCTACCCAGCACACACTCTCTCTGCCTCTTCTCTCTCTCTTTCTCTCTTTGTATTGCTCTTTCCTTGTCCAACAAATCTCCCTTGTATTCAAAACTTCCCTCTCTCCCCTTCTCCAACATGTCTATCTCTCTCTAAAACTTCTCTCTCTCTTTACCTCTCTTCCTATCTCTCTCTAACTTTCCAACAATATCTCTCTCCCCCTATTACCCTCTCTCTATCTCTCTTGCTCCCTTCACAACACTCTCTCCATCTACCTAACACAAGCTCTCTCTCTCTCCCTCACACACACTCACTCTCTAAAACTAAGAAAAAGGGTATGGTGTAATGGCAGAAATTGAACTTGACACTCTCTATCTCTCTCTTTCTCCCTCTCAGCCACTCTTAAAATGTCTCTCTCTAAAGTTTTGTTTGTTTAAAACTGTTGTCACTCTATGTCTCTGTCTATCTAAAATTTCTTTCTCCCTTCAACACCCTCTTTCCATCTCTCTCTATCCCTCCCCAACAATCTTTCTCTCTCTCCCAAATGCACTCACATAGACACATTCTCTCTCTAAAACTTTTCTAACTATCTCTCTCTCTCTCTTGCCAACATACACTATCTCTCTCTCTCCCCAACATGCTCTCTCTATCTCTCCTGCTTCTTCCCTAAGTCCCTCTCTCTCTTTCTCTATCACTCTCTCCCTCCTTCTCTCTATCTCTTGCTCTCTCTCCCTGCAACATTCTCTCTCTATCTCTCTTTCTCTCTCTCTAACACTCCCTCTCTCCCCTCATTATATCTCTCTCTCTCTTATCTCTTTGCTGCTCACTCCCTCTATCTCTCTATCCAACATGCCTCTCTCTCTTTCTTTCTCACTCACTATCTCTTTCCCTATCTTTGAAACTTCTACTTCTCTCTCTCCCTCTCTCTTTCTCTATCTCTCTCCCTCCTCAACACACTCTCACTTTTTCTAAAACTAAGAAAAAGGGTATGGTATAATGGAAAAAACTGCAATTAACACTCTTTCTCTTTCTCTCTCTAAAACTTCCCTCTCTCTTTCTCCAACATGTCTATTTTTCTCTAAAACTTCTCTCTCTTTGTACCTCTCTCCCTGTCTCTCTCTCTTTGTCTGTCACTCTCTAAAACTAAGAAAAGGGATATGGTATAATGGAAGAAATCAAATTTAACATATCTCTCTCTCTCTCTCTCTCTCTCTCTCTCTCTCTCCCTTCCTTCCTCATTCTCCTAAACACACTCTCTTTATGTCCAACACGTCTCCCTTCCCTCTCTCTTTCTCCAATGTGTTTCTCTCTCTTTATCTCTCTCCTTAACTCTCTCCAATTCCTAGTACTCTCTATATCTCTCTCCCACTCTCTATCTCTCTTGCTCCCTTCTCAACACTCTCTCCCTATCTCCCCAACATGTTCTCTCTCTTTCTCTCTCAAACATGTCTCTCCCTTTCTCACTCTCTAAAATTCTCTCTCTCTCTTTCTCCAAAACTTCTATCACTCTATTTCTCTGTTTGTGTAAAATTTCTCTCTTACTCTCTCTCTCTCCCCCACTCCCCAGCTCTCTCTACCATCTTCCATGTTCCCAACACAAACACTCCTTCTCTCTCTCTCTAAGACCCTCTTTCCATCTCTATCTATTGCACCCCAAAAATTTGTCTCGCTCCCCCCAACACACACTCTTTCTCTCCCCAACTCATCTTCCTCTCTTTCTCTTTCCATCTCTCTCTCCCCAACATATGCACACATTTTCCCTCTTTCTTTCTCTCTCTCTCTGAGTCTCTCTCTAACTTCTCTATCTGTCTCAATCTCTTTGCCTCTGTCTCTCTCTCTCCCCTCCCAACACACACATAGAGTCTATCTCTTCCCAATAGCCTCCCTCTCTCTCTCACTCCCTCCCCAGCAGCCTCTCCTTCTTGTTGACACCAAATTTCTTTCGGAGCCCTAAACTAAGTTATGTTGAATTTTTAAACAAAATAAACAATAAAAGACAATAAAAAAGTAAATATAAGTAAAAGCCAAAAAAAAGAGAAAAAGAAGAAAGAAAAAAAATAAAAACAAAAAAGAAGGAAAAAAGAAAGAAATGAAAATTTTAACTAATATAATAATATAATATAATAATGATAAAAATTATTAAAATAAAAAGTGCATGCAAAGGAGGAGTTCGGTTCCTTTTCAAAGAACTGACTCCCCCTTTTATGCTCATTTCTCTCCGTTATTCCTTTTCCAACCAGCCCCTTCCCTTTGGCTTGATTCCTTTCGTTGAGGCCGGAAGCTCCCCTTTAGGATGGAACTAAGTTGTAGTTCCACAGTTGAGCTTTAGCTCTCTCCACTGCCATCACCAACACATCATAATGGCTTCCACCAGCTGCTGAAACACACCTAATTGCCACCACCTTTAAAAAAACACACCCTGCACCTCAGTAGCTGCCATAGAGACGAAAGAGTAAGCAAACCCATGACGACTACAACAATAGCTGGATAGTTGAAGTACAGTAGGAAAAAAGGAGTGGAGCAAAGTGGCGGCTTACAACAGCTGCCACGGCAGGAGAAAATGATAGAAGTAGGATTGCAGCTGCTCCACTGCCCTTCATGAAAATTTAGCAACTTCCACTAGCTGCTGTGGCTGCAGAATGGAAGCATGATGGCTGCTGCAGAATGGTTCACCAGCTGCAAGATGAAACGGCATGGCCAAATGGCTCCACCGCCCCTCATTAAAACATCAGCAACTCCCCCTAGCTGCTACACCTGGTGCTAGCAGCAACACAATAGCGAAAAAGTGGAGCATAGCTGTTGCAGCGTCAAACTGGGAAGGACGGTGATCAGTTGGTCACAGCAACTGGGAATGTGCAGAGACAATGGAGACAGGATGGTGCAGCATTGGCCCATCAGGGTGGCAGTGTCCACTTGCTGAAACCATAATAGATGGACAGGGAGGAACTGCTACACGGTCACCCTTCAACCACACGAAAATGGGACAGTAGCAGTTTGTAGCAGAAATGGTGGGCGACATGAGCAGCAACTTGGAAGAGGGGTGGTGACCCTTTAGTGTAGGCAAGCCAGTCCCAAGCTCAGCTATATAAGGAGAGTTCTTCCTCTAGACAGGGGGACGGAAAAAAAAAAAGAAAAAAAACTTCTAGACCGAAGACTGAGAACTACATACGGAAATTCCATCACCATCAAAGAGCTATCAGGACCTAGAGTCTCCAAGCATCAAAGAGTTTCTTCCATCCGAGAGCACTTGAAGAAATCATTCCCCTGTTCCAAAATCGAAAAATAGAGTGCACACAAACCGAATTCCTTCTCCCACCTAGGACCCTCAAGAAGCTCAGGTATTGGACTCAAAGGAGGACCATGAAGCCTCTGCACAATAAGCCAAAGAGCAGAGAGGGATAAACATCTAAAAATCACTACACAAAAGGACAAGGAGGAGAGGTTGCACCGAGGACTGGAGGTATGCTCTGCTCCTTATTTCGGTTTGCTTTAGTTCTGTATTTTCATGGGTGGGATTGAGTTTGGATCCTCTTGGTTTTTGTGTGACTGTTGGTTCTTGATGAGCTGTATCTATAACTCATCCTTGCTTTGGCTCTGTGCGCAAGATGTTGAGTTATGGTATGCATGGCGTGTAGGTTGGCTAGATGAGTTCCAGCCATGTTTGTTGCGCACATGTTGCTGAGTTTTGCTGAGTTTTGCCATGTTTGTCCTTGTTTTGCCATGAATAGAAGCTGAAATCGGTTTGCAAATCACCACTTTTCAGTGCATGTCACTATGCACGGTTTGCAAATTGGCTCAACTCGTGTGACATTGAGTCAACACACTGAGTTGACTCGCCAAACTAGGATAATCACACTGAGTTGACTCGCTGAGTTGAGAGGCTTAGATAAACATAATTTTGTTGAAATTTCTGCATATTAAGATGCTTTGTTTCATGATGTTTTGGCACCCCGATGATTTTGTTTCTTTGTTTATGCATGATATCACACATTCCACACTCAAATTTGATACATGAAATAATAAACAAGCAAGGCAAGGGAAATGAGCATGAAAGCTTTCCTTTTAAATATGCTCCTTTTTGGAAAATAATTTCTCTTTTAAAGTTGTAGAAATAAAGGCAAAGGCATTTATTTTTACAACTTGTAGGCTTCACCTGAAGAGGAATGGCCTATTTTTATCTTTTACTAAAGGATTCCAAATAAACTTTCTAGGAAAAGTTACAAGAAACTAAGGCGAAGGCATTTTTTCTTGTAACTTGATTAGACTCTCACCTGAAATGGAACTAGTCTATATCTGTATTTCTTAAAAAGTTTATTGGTACAAGATTTCTAAAATTAATTTTCTTACCAAAATTAATACTTTCTCTACTTCTACTAAAGGAAGTCATGGGAAATAAGGGCAAATACATTTACCCTCATGAACTTAAAATAGGTTCCCACTTGAAGAGGAGGAGCCTATCAATTTTCCAAGGAGTTTGCAATAAAAAAAATCAACCATTCAATTTTCTTTAATAAGGAAGCATAGACAACAATCGTGACAATTACAAGTGGCATAAAATTAACATGGTACCAAAAGGGCGTTGTAGGGTGCTAACACCTTCCTTACACGTAATCAACCCCCGAACCCTTTTTAAAATAAAGGCAGACCATTCTTTTTAAGGTTTCCGATCTCACCAAGATTTAGATCGGTGGTAACTCCCAACTTTCTTATTAAACCCCTTCCTAGACCCCATTTTACAAATAATCTCATCCACCCTTTCTTTTAAAGACATTTGTGTAAAATAAAATCATGATTTTTTTGGATCGCCTGCGTTGCATGGTCGTCACGACAATTCTCTCTCTGTCTCTCCCTAAAGTTTTTCTCTTACTCCTTGTTTCTCTGCCTCTCCCTTCCTAACACTTTCTCTCCCTAATGCACACTCTCTCTCTATGGCACTCTCTTTATCTCTCTCCTTTTATCTTATTCCAACATCTCTCTCTCCCCAACAAACTCACACTCTCATTCCCCCTCTTTCCCTCTCTCCTTCTCTTTCTCTATTGTGTGCTTTCTCTCTCTCTTTCTCTCTTTGTGTTCAAAACTTCTCTTGTTCTTCTACTTTTCTCTCACTAATGAAGATTTCTCTCTCACTCGCTCTCTCTTTGTGTCCCTGAAATTTCCCCTTCTCTCTCACTCCCCCTCTCTTTCTGTATCTCTCTCCTTGTCTCTCTCTCGCTCCCTCCTCAACACACTCTCACACCAACAGACACACACTCTCTCACTCTTTGTCCAACATGTCTCTCTCTCTCTCACTCAGTCTCTAAAACTAAGAAAAATGGTATAGTATAATGGAAGAAATTGGTCTTAACACACACTTTCTCTCTTACATTCTTTCTTTCCCCAATACACACACTCCATCATTCTATCTCTATCCAACACGTCTCTCTTTGTCTCTAAAACTTTCCTCTCTCTCTTTCTCCAACATATCTATCTTACTCTAAAAAACTTCTCTCTCTTTAACTCTCTCCCTATCTCTCTGTAACTTCCCAACAATCTCTCTCTCTCTCCCTCTCCCCTAACATCCTCTCTCTGTCTCTCTTGCACCCTCCTTAACCCTCTTTCTTTGTCTCCCCAACCCATTCTCTCTCTCTCCCTAACACAAACTCTCTCTTCCTCTCTTTCTCTCTCTCTCACTCTCTAAAACTAAGAAAAAGGGTATGGCATAATGGAAGAAATTGAACTTGACACTCTCTCTGTCTCTCTTTCTCCCTTTCACTCACTCTCTTAAACTTCTCTCCCTCACTCTCTCTCCACCCCTCTCTTTCCCTCTTTGGCTTGCTCTCTAAATCTTCTCTTTCCCTTCCTCCCTCTCTCTAAATCTTCTCTTTGCCACTCTCTCTCTCTCTCTCTCTCTCTCTCTGTTTCTCTCTCACTTACTCTCTTTCTCCCTCCAAAACTCTTGTTCTATCTCCAACACATCCCTCCCTTTATCTCTCACTCACTCTCTAAAACTAAGAAAAAGGACATGGCATAATGGAAGAAATTGAACTTGACATTCTCTCTCTCTCACTCTTTAAAACTTCTTTCTATCCATCCCTCTCACTCTTTCCCTCCTTGTCTCCCTCTCTGCTCTATGTCACTCTTTTTCTCTACATTTTCTCTTTCTCCCCTCTCTTTCCCTCTTTCTCTCTCACTTACTTTCCTTTTTGATGAAGTCCCACATTGGTTATGTAAAGAGGTCTTGGGTGTTATATATGGGTTCACAAACCTCCCCTTACAAGCTAGCTTTTGAGGTGGAGTTAGGTGGGTTCATATCATTTTGGTATCAGAGCTCTCAGGTTTTGCCTATCCAATTTTAGTTTTGCAGCTAATATTCTTTGTTTTCTTTTGTTTAGATTCCAACTTTAGTTGATACATATTCCAAAAAAAAAGGAAAGAAAAGAAGAGCTTCAGAAAAAGAAAGAAAGAAAAGAAAAGCTGAAAAAAAAAAGAAAAAAAAGTGATATTCAGCAAAAAAAAGAAGAACAAGTCAGAAACTACCAAAAGCTCCCCTTTCTTGTATTCTTAACCCCTTTTAGTGATTTTATTGATTCCCTTGATTCCATACTCTTCCTTGAACCATTGATAAGTTTGTGATTGAATTGTTGTTAGAAAAGGTTCTTGTTCTTGTTTGGATAAGCTTGAAAAGAATTGAAAGAGAAAATTACGAGTGGAAAAAGGTTGAAATTACTCCACCACTTGGACCAACCAAATCCATCCTTGATCTAAGCTTGAGTCTAAGTATTTGGGCCTCAAAAAACACTCTTCAACCCAAATGCTCTACATTAATCCATTGAAAGCCTCCTTGAACCTTTATCTCTAGCTCTTGTAACTGGACCACTTGGAATTTGAATTAGATAAGCTATATCTGCCATGCTTTTATCATCACTTTTTCCTCTAAAATAACTTTCTCTCTAAAACTTTTCTTGTTATTTTTCCCTCATTAAAACATCTCTCAGTCTCTCTCTTTCTATCAATGACTCTCTGAATCTTTCTGTCCCATAATTTCTCTCTAACTCACACACTCTTTCTCCCTCACTCTTTCATTCTCTATGTCTCTCCCTGAAACACACATTCTGTCTATATCGTGCCCACACTATCCAAAACATCTCTCTGTCTCTGAAACTTCCCTCTCTCCCTTTATCTAACATGTTTGTCTCTCACTCTTTAAAACTTCTCTCTGTCTTTGTTGTGGTCTCTCCTTCTCTCTCTCTCTTGCCAACACATGCTTTCTTTCCCCCTTCTCTCTCTAGTTTTCTCTCCTGCTTTGTCTTTCTCTCTCTCTATTGATCTCTCTTTATCCAACAAGTCTCTCTTATCTCTAAAACTTCCCTCTGTCCCTTTTTGTAGCATGTCTATCTCTCTTTTCTTTACCTCTTCCTTGTCTCTCTAAAATTTACCAACAATCTCTCTCTCTCCTTCTCTCCTCATCAGCCTCTCTCTATCTGTACTGCTCCCTCCTTAACACTCTCTGTCTCCCCAACACAAACTCTCTCTTCTGCTCTCTCTGTCTCCCCAATATCTCTCTGCTCCTCTCTCTCTCTCACACACTCACTCTCTAACACTAAGAAAAAGGGTATGGTATAATGGAAGAAATTGAACTTGACACTCACTATATCTCTCTTTTTCTCTATCTCAACCACTATCTAAAACTTCTCTTTGTCAATCTTCTATTTGGTCAAAACTTTTGTCACTCTCTGTCTATCTAAAATTTCTCTCTCACTCACTCTTTCTCTCCCTCTCTCTCCCCAACACCCACTTTCCATCTCTCCCTATTCCTCCCCAACAATCTTTCTCTCTCTCCTCAACACTCTCACAAAGACAATTTCTCTTTGCCTCTCTCTCTAAAACTTCTCTCTTAGTCTCTCTCTAAAACTCCTATATTTGTCTCTCTCTCTCTCTCTCTTGCCAACACACATTATCTTTCCCTCCCCAACATCCTCTCTCTGTCTCTCTCGCTTCCTCCCTAACTTCCATTCTCTCTCTCTCTTTCTCTTTGTCTCTTGCTCTATTGCTCCCTCCAACAACCTCTTTCTATCTCTCTTGCTCCTTCCCTAATACTCTCTCTCTCTCTCCTTATCATTATCTCTCTCTCTCTCTCTCTCTCTCTATTTGAAACTTTTATTGCCTTCTAATACAAAAATTCTGTCTTTGACAAAAATTTCTCACTCACTCTCTTTGTCTCTGAAACTTCTCCTTCTCACTCTAAAACTTCTCTCTCCCTCTCTCTTTCTCGATCTCTTTCCTTGTCTCTCTTGTTTCCCTCCTCAACACTTTCTCTCTCTCTAAAACTAAGAAAAACAGTATGGCATAATGGAAGAAACTAGACTTAACACTCCTTCTCTCTCTCTCTCCCCCCAACACACACACTCTTTCTGTATTTAACACATCTCTCTGTGTCTCTAAAACTTCCCTCTCATTTTCTCCAACATGTTTGTCTCTCTCTCTAAAACTTCTCTCTCTCCTTAGCTCTCTCCCTGTCTCTCTCTCTAATTGCCCAATAATCTCTCTCTCTCTAAAACTAAGAAAAAGGGTTTGGTATAATGGAAGAAATAGGACTTAATACATATCTCTTTCTATCTCTCTCTCCCTCACTCCCTTGTTCTCCTTTCTCTCCCTAACACACATTCTCTCTTTGTCTCTAAAACTTCCCCCTCTGTTTCTCCATCATGTTTGTCTCTCTCTCTAAAACTTCTCTCTCTTTACCTGTCTCTCTCTAACTTCCTAGCAATCTCTCTCTTTGTGTCTCTCCCTCTCCCCCTATGCCCTCTCTTTATCTCTCTTGCTCCCTCCTCAACACTCTCTCATTGTCTCCCCAACACATTCTCTCTCTCTTTCCCTAACTCTCTCTCTCTCCATGACATTCTCTCTCTTTCTCTCTCCAACACTTTCTTAATCTCTCTTTGACACTTGCTCTCTAAAACTAAGAAAAAGGTATGGTATAATGGAAGAAATTAAGCTTGACACACCTTTATCTCCCTTTCACTTTGTAAAATTTCTCTCTCTCTCTTACTCTCTCTTCAAAATTTCTCTCTGTTTCAAACTTATATCACTCTATCTCTTTGTTTGTCTAAAATTTCTCTCTCACTCACTCTCTCCCCCACTCCCAAGCTCTCTCTCTATCCCCCTATCTATTCCCAACACACACACTCCTTCTCTGTCTCCCCAAGACCCTTTTTCCATCTCTCTCTATCGCTCCCCAAAAATCTCTCTCCCCCGAACACACACACACTCTTTCTCTCCCCAACTAACCCTCCCTCTCTTTCTCTCTCCATCTCTCTCTCCCCAACATATGCAAACATTTTCCTTCTTTCTCTCTCTATAAGAGTCTCTCTCGAAAGTTCTCTATTTGTCTCAATCTCTTTGTCACTGTCTCTATCTCTCTCTTCTCAACACACAAACTCTCTCTCCCCCCAATAGCCTTTCTCCATCTCTCTTGTTCCCTCCCCAATTGCCTTTCCTTCACTCTTTGTGTATCTCCCTAAAGCTTTTCTCTCTATCCTTCTCTCTCTCTGTCTCTCCCACCCTAACACACACACTCTCTCTCTCTGCCTCTATTTTTCCTACATCCCTCTCTCTCACTCTCTCTCCCTTCCCCCAACACACACTATCACTGTCCCTATCCAACATGTCTCTCTCTATCTCTAAGTCATCCTTCTTTTTCTTTTTCCAACATTTCTATCTCTCCCTAAAAAACTTCTCTCTCTCTTTACCTCTCTCCTGATCTCTCTCTGACTTCCCAACAGTCTCTCTCTCTTACACCCCAACACACTCACTTTCTCATTCCCCCTCCTTCCCTCTCTTACTCTCTGTTTTGCTCTCTCTCTTTCTCTTTATCTCTCTCTCTCTCTTGGAGTTCAAAACTTCTCATGGCTTCTCTCTAATACTTCTATCTCTCTCTCATTGACGAAAATTTCTCTCTCAGTCACTCTCTCTATGTCTCTGAAATTTTCCCTTCTCTCCCTAAAACTTCTTTCTCCCTCCCTCTCTATTTCTCTATCTCTCTCCTTGCCCTTCTTGCTCACTCCTCAACACACTCTCTCTCACTCTTTGTCTAACATGTCTCTCCCTCTCACACACTCTCTAAAACTAACAAAAAGTGTATTGTAAAATGGAACAAATTGGTCTTAACACACACACACTCTCTCTCTTACATTCTCTTTCTCTCTAACATGCACTCTATCACTCTATCCCTATCCAACATGTCTCTCTCTCTCTCAAACTTTCCTCTCTTTCTTTCTCCAACAAATCATCTCTCTCTAAAAAACTTCTCTCTCTCTTTACTTCACTCCCTCTCTCTCTCTCCTCCTATTAACACCCTCTATCTCTCTTGATCCCTCTTCAACTCTCTCTCTGTCTCCCTAATGCATTCTCTCTCTATGTCTTTGTCTATCTCTCTCTCTCTCTCTCTCACTCTCTAAAACTAAGAAAAGGGGTATGGCAAAATGGAAGAAATTGAACTTCCCACTCTCTCTATCGCTCTCTCTCTCTTTCTCCCTCTCTCTTTCTTCCTCTCACTCACTCTTTAAAACTTCTCTCTCTCACTCTCTCTCCACCCCTCTCTCATTCACTCTTTGGCTCACTCTTTAAAACTTCTCTCTCTCTAAATCTTCTCTTTCTCTCCCTCTTTCTCTCTCACTTACTCTCTTTCTCCCTCCAAAGCTTCTCTCTCTTTTTGTGCCTCTCTCTTTAAAACTTCTCCCATTATCTTTCTCCCTCTAACTATCTCTCTAAAAGTTTTCTCTCTCCTAGTCTCTCTCTCACTCTCTCTCTCATTCTCTCTGAGCACATCTCTCCCTCTATCTTCCCTTGCTATCTCTTAAACTAAGAAAAAGGATATGGCATAATGGAAAAAATTGAACTCAATAGTCTCTCTATCTCTCTCTTTCTCCCTCTCACTCACTCTCTAAAACTTCTCTCTCTCCACCCCTCTTTCTTTCCCTCCTCTTCTCACTCTTTAAAACTTCTCTCTTTGTGTCTCTCTTTCTCTCCCTCTCTTTCCCTCTTTCTCTCTCACTTACTCTCCTTTTCCCTCTAAAATAACTCTCTCTATAGAATTTCTCTCTCTTTAAAATCTCTCTCTCTCTCTCTCTCTTTCAATGACTCCCTAAAACTTTCTCTCTCCCAGTCTCTCTCACACACTCTCTCTCTCCCTCTCACTCTTCGGTTCTCTCTGTCTTGCTCTCTTGTTCTCTCTCGCCCCCAACACACACTCTTTCTTTATCACCTCTCACTGTCCAACATGTCTATCTCTATCTCTAAAACTTCCTTTTCCCTCTTTATCTAACATATCTGTTTTACACTCTCTAAAACTTCTCTCACTCTTTACCTCTCTCCCTATCTCTCTATAACCTCCAAACAATCTCTCTTTCCCTCTCTCTGTCTCTCTTGCTCCCTCCTCAATACTCACTCTTTGTCTTCCCAACACTAACTCTCTCTTACTCTCTTTCTCTCTCTCTCCTCTCTCTCTATCTCTCTCATTCAGTCTCTAAAACTAAATAAAAGGGTATGGCTGAACTTGATACTCTCTCTATCTCTCTTTCTCTTTCTCCCTCTCACTCACTCTCTAAAACTTCTCTCTCTCCAACCCTCTATCTTTCCTTCCTTGTCTCACTCTTTGAAACTTCTCTCTCTTTCTCTCTAAATCTTCTCCTTCTCTCTCACTTACTCTCTTTCTTCCTCTAAAACAACTCTCTCACTCCAAAACTTTGTAGTCTCTAAGTCTCTCTCTTTAAAACTTCTCTCACTCTCTTTAAAACTTTTCTCCCTCCCACTCTCTCTCTGTGTCTCTCATTCTCTCTCTTCCCTCCCCCACACACTCTCTCTATTGCTCTCTCTACCCAACACGTCTCTCTTTATCTCTAAAACTTTTCTCTCTCTCTTTATCGACTGTATCTATTTCTCACCCTCTAAATCTTCTCTTTCTCTTTACCTCTCTCTCTCTCTCTCTCCCTTTAGAACCCACTCAATCTATCTCTCTCACTCCCTCCTCAACACTCTCTATGTCTCCCTAACACATTCTCTTATATGAACCTGTCTAACAGCACCTCAAAAGCTATAAGAGAAGGTTTGCGAACCCATATATATAACACCCAAGACCTCTCTGCCTAATCGATGTAGGTCTTCATCATTCTTGACCCCTTTAGACTGTATATCCTTGTATGGAGAACCAAGATCTATGGCCTATACTGACCAAAGCAAGGCAGGCTTTGATACCATATGATATGAACCTGCCTAACTCCACCTCAAAAGCTAGCTCATAAGGGAAGGTTTAAAATCCCATATATGTAACACCCAAGACCTCTCTGCCTAACTGATGTGGGACTTCATCATTCTCTCTCTACAATACAAACTCTCTTGCTCTCCCTCTCTGTCCAACAAGTCTTTCTCATCTCTAAAATTTTCCCCTTTCCCCTTCTCCAACATGTCTTTCTCTCTCTTTACCTCTCTCCCTATCTCTCTAAGTTCCCAATAATCTCTCTCTCTCCTTGTCCCCCTATCAACCTCTCTATCTCTCTTGTCCCTTATCAACACTCTCTCTATCTTCCCAACACAAACTCTCTCTTCCTCTCTCTCCCCCCAATATGTCTCTCCACCTCTCTCTCACACACACTCACTCTTTAAAACTAAGAAAAAGGGCATGGTGTAATGGAAGAAATTAAACTTGACACTCTCTCTATCTCTCTTTTTCTCCGTCCTAGCCACCCTCTAAAACTTCTCTCTCTAAATCTTCTATCTATTTAAAACTTCTATCACTCCATATCTCTCTATCTAAAATTTCTCTCTCAATCACTTACTCTATCTCCCTTACTCCCCTACTCTCCCTCTCTCCTTCTCTCTCTTCCCAACACCCTCTTTCCATATCTCTCTATCCCTCCCCAATAATCTTTCTCTCTCCCTAACACACTCACATAGGCACATTCTCTCTCTTTGCCTCTCTCTCTAAAACTTCTCTATGTATCTTTCTCTCTCTCTTGCCAACACACACTATCTCTTTCTACTTAACACCCTCTCTTTATCACTCTTGTTTCTTGCCTAACTCCTTTTCTCCATCACACTCTCTCTCTCCTTCCGTCTATCTCTTGCTATCTCTCCCCCAAACATCATCGCTCTATCTCTCCTTCTCCTTCCCTAACACTCTCTCTCTCCCCATCTTTATCTCTTTCTCTCTCATTCTCTTTGTTGCTTTGTCACTCCCTCTATCTCTTTGTCCAACATGTCTCTCTCTCTCTCTCTCTGTGTTTAAAACTTCTCTTGCATTCTCTCTAATACTTCTATCTCTCACTGTCACTGAAAAAAATTTGTCACTCACTCTCTCTATGTTTCTGAAACCTCTCCTTCTCTTTCTAAAATTTCTCTCTCTCCCTCTCTCTTCCTCTATGTCTCACCCTATCACTCTCACTCCCACCTCAATACTCTCTCTCCAACACACACTCTCTCTATTGCTCTCTCTCTGTCTCTAAAACTTCCCCCCCTCTCTCTCTCTCGATCCCTCCCTCCCTTTCCCCCTAACACCCACTCATTCTATCTCTTTCCCTCCTCAACACTCTTTCTTTGTCTCCCTAGCATAAGTTCTCTCTTCCTCTCCCTCTCTCCCCCTTTATCACTCTGTCTAACACACTTTCCCTCTTTCTTGCTCTCTGTCTCTCTCCATCTCTATCATGCTCTCTCCTTTTCTCTCTCCCTTTCTTCCTAACACACACATGCATATGCACTCTATATATCTTCCTAGCACTCTCTCTCTCTCAAAAATGTCTCATTCTCCCTCACTAAATCCTCCTTCTCTCTCTCTCTCTGTAACTCTCTCTCCCCCCAAGATACACACCATCACTCTCTGTCCTTACACACACTCTCTTTATCTAACATGCCCCTCCCTAAAACTTCTCTGTTTAGAACTTCTCTCATTTTAAACCTTCTATCATCTATCTCTCTATTTGTTTAAAATTTCTCTCTCACTCTCTCTCCCTCCCCTGCTACCTAATTCTCTCTCACTATCTCTCTCGCTCTATGTCTCTCTCCCTCTACCCCCTAAACATCCTCTATCTATCCCTCCCCAATAATCCTTCTCTCTCCCCCTAGCACTTGCACACATTCCCCTCTCTCTTGCTCTCTCTGTCTCTCCCTCTCTCTTGCTCTCTTTCCCTCTCCCTCTCTCTGTCACTCTTTGTAGCTCTCTCTCTCCTTCTATCTCTCTGTCCAACACGTCTCTCTATCTCTCTCTCTATTTAAAACTTCTCTTACCTTCTCTTTAATAGTTTTTTCTCTATCTCTCCAACAAAAATTTCTCGCTTGCTCAATCTCTCTCTTGCAAATAAAATTAAGAAAAAAGGTATGATATAATGGAAGAAATTGGACTTAACACCCTACCTTTCTCTCTCTCCCCCTCTCTTCCCAACACACTCTCTCATTCCCTCTCTAGCCTCTCTCTCTCGCGATCTCTCTCTCCCCTACCACACTCTCTCTCTTGTCGCTCCCTCTTTGTTAAACACATCTCTCTTTCTCTAACAATTCCCTCTCTCTGTCACTCTCTTTGTCCAACATGTCTCTCTCTTTGAAACTTCCCTCCCTCTCTTTCTACCCAACACACACTCTCTCATTCTCTCTTGTGCTCTCACCTTTTCTCTCCCTCTTCCCAACATAGGCACTTTCTCTAACCTCTCTCTCTCACTTTATGTCTCTCTCTTCCAAAAACACACTCTCTCTCTCCCTGTCTCTCTGTCCGCCTGACACATACTCTATCCCTCTCACTCTTTCTCTTACTTTTCAACATGTCTATCTCTCTCTCTGTGTTTAATACCTCTCTCTCTATCTCTTTTGCTCCCTCCTCAACACTCTCTGTGTCTCCCCAACACATTCTCTTTCTTTCTCTCCCTAATACAAACTCTCTCTTTCTCTCTCTGTCTCACTCACTCTCTAAAACTAAGAAAAAGGGTACTGCATAATGGAAGAAATTGAACTTGATACTCTCTATCTCTCTCTTTCTCCTTCTCACTCACTCACTAAAAGTTCTCTCTCTTACTCTCTCCCTCTAACCCTGTCTCTTTCCCTCCTCGGCTCACTCTATAAAACTTCTTTCTCTTTGTCTCTCTTTCTCTCTAAATCTTCTCTTTCTCTCTCACTTACTCTCTTTCTTCATCTAGAACAACTCTCTCTCTAAAACTTCTCTCTCTCTTTAAAACTTCTCATACTCTCTCTCTGTTTGTCTAAAATTTCTCTTACCCCTCCTCAACACTCTCTTTGTGTCTTCCTAACACAAACTCTCTCTTCCTCTCTCTCTCTCTTTCCAACATCTCTCTCTCTCTCTCTCTCTTCTCTCTCTCACACATACTCTCTAAAACTAAGAAAAAGGTATGGCATAATGGAAGAAATTGAACTTGATACTCTCTCTTTCTCCCTCTCACCCACTTTCTACAACTTCTCTCTCTAAATCTTCTCTCTATTTAAAGCTTTTGTCACTCTATGTCTTTATTTGTCTAAAACTTCTCTCTCACTCATTCTCTCTCCCCTTACTCCTTAACTCTCTATCTCTCTTCCTCTCTCTTTGTCCACAACGCACACAAACACTCCATCTCTCTCTCTCCTTTCTCTCTCTCTCTCTCTCTCTCTCTTCCTTACACGTGCACATAGAGACTCTGTCTCTCCCCCAACTCTCTCTCTCTCCATCTCTATCAAATCAACACATGCACACATTTTCCCTCTCTCTTTCTCTTGCTGTTTCACCTTCTCTCTCTCTCATTCTCTCTCTGTCTCTTGCTCTCTCTCCCCCCAACATGCTCTCTTTATCTCTCTTGCTACCTCCTTAACACTCTCTTTCTCCCTGTCATAATCTCTCTCTCTCTCTCTTTGTCACCCTTTCTCCTTCTATCTCTCTATCCAACATGTTTCTCTCTCTCTCTCTCTCTCTCTCTCTCTCTCTCTCTCTCTCTCTTTGTGTTTAAAACTTCTCATGCCTTCTCTCCAATAATTCTATCTCTTTGATGAAAATTTCTCTCACTCACTCTCTTTGTCTCTGAAACTTCTCCTTCTCTCTTTGTCCCTCTCTCTTTCTCTGTCTCTCTCCCTAACACTCTTGCTCCCTTCTCAACACTTTCTCTCTCCCTCAACTCTCTTTGTTTCTGTCTTTCTTTCTCACTTACTCTCTAAAACTAAGAAAAGGGTATAGTATAATGGAAGAAACTGGACTTAATGCTCTTTCTATCTATCATTCTCTCCCTTTCTCTCTCTCTATCTCTTGTTCTCTCCCTCTCTCCCCAACACACTCTCTTTGTCTAACATGCCTCTCTCTGTTTCTAAAACTTCCCTCTCTCTTTCTCCAACATGTCTATCTCTCTCTCTAAAACTTCTTTCTCTTTATCTCTATTCCTGTCTCTCTCTAACTTCTCAACAATTTCTCTCTCTGTCTCTTTCTCTCTCTCACTCATTCTCTAAAACTAAGAAAAAGGACGTAATGGAAGGAATTAGACTCAACACATCTCTCTCCTTCTCCCTTCTTCCCTCTCTCATTCTCTCTCTCTCTGTCCCTAACACACTCTTTCTCTATTGCTCTCTCTGTCCAACACGTCTCTCCTTATCTCTAAAACTTCCCTCTCTCTCTCTCTCTCTCTCTCTCTCACAGTCTCCAATGTGTCCATCTCTCTCTCCCATTATGAAACTTCTCTCTCTTTACCTCTCTTCCTGTCTCTCTCTAACTTCCCAACAATCTTTGTCCCTCTCCCCCTATCACCCTCTCTTTATCTCTCTTGCCTACTCCTCAATCCTCTCTCTCTATCTCCCCAACACATTCTCTCTCTTTTCCAGCATGTTTTTACCTTTCTCACTTTCTCTCTCACACTCACTCTCTAAAACTAAGAAAAAGGGTATGGTATAGTGGGAAAAAATTTTTGACACTCTCTTGATCTCCCTCTTTCTCCCTCTCACTTACTCTCTAAAACTTCTCTATCTCTCACTTGCCAAGCCTCTCTCTCTAAAACTTCTCTCTTAGTTTCTCTCTAAAACTTCTCTATCTGTCTCTCTCTCTCTTGCCAACATGCATTATCTCTCACTCCCCAACATCCTCTCTCTATCTCTCGCTTCCTCCCTAACTCCTTCTCTTTCCCCTTCTCTTTATCTCTTGCACTCTCTCCCCCTAACCACTCTTTTTATCTCTCTTGCTCCATCCCTAACACTCCCTCTCCCTATCATTATCTCTCTCTCTTGGTCTCTTTGCCGCTCTCTCACACCCTCTCTCTCTCTCTCTCTCTCTCTCTTTATGTTTAAAACTTTTCTTGTCTTCTTTCTAATACTTCTATCTCTCTCTGCCTCTGACAAAAATTTCTCACTCACTATTTCTCTCTGTCTTTGAGACTTCTCCGTCTCTCTCTAAAACTTCTTTCTCTCCCTCTCTCTTTCTCTATCTCTCTCCTTGTCACTCTCACTCCCTCCTCAACACAGTCTCTCCCTAATGCTCTCTCTCTCTCTCTCTCTCTGTCTCTCTCTGTGTTTGAAACTTCTCTTGCCTTCACTCTAATACTTCTATCTCTCACTGTCTCTGATAAAAATTTATCACTCACACTCTCTCTCTATCTTTGAAACTTCTCCTTCTCTCTCTAAAATTTCTTTCTCCCTCTCTCTTTCTCTATCCCTCTCCCTATCATTCTCACTCTTACCTCAATACTCTCTCTATCTCTCTCCCAAACACACACTCTCTATATTGCTCTCTCTTTGCCCAACATGTCTCTCTCTGTCTCTAAAACTTCTTATCTCTCTCTCTCTCTCCCTCCCTCCCTCTCCCCCGAGCACCCACTCACTCTATCTCTCTCACTTCCTGCTCAACACAAGCTCTCTCTTCTTCTCCCTCCCTCCCTCTATCACTCTTCCACCACACTATCCCTCTTTGTTGCTCTCTGTCTCTCTCTATCCCTATAGTGCTCTCTCCTTCTCTTTCTTCTTGTCTCTCTATCTCTTTCTCTATTCCTAACACACACATACACACTCTCTCAATATATCTTCCCACTACCCTCTCTCTCTCAGACACATCTTATTCTTTCCTACTAAATCATCTTTCTCTCTCTCTGCAAGTCTCTGTCCCCCTCAAGATACACCATCTCTCTCTCTCTCACTATCTAAAACTAACAAAAAGGGTATTGTATAATGGAAGAAATTGGTCTTAACACACACTCTCTCTTTTACATTCATTTCTCTCTAACACACACTCTATTGTTCCATCTCCATCCAACACGTCTCTCTCTCTAAAACTTGCCTCTCTCTTTCTCCAACAGATCAGTCTCTCTCTAAAAACTTCTCTCTCTCTTTACCTTACTCCCTCTCTCTCTCCCCTCCTGCTAACTCCCTCACTCTATTTGTCTCATTCCCTCTTCAACTCTCCCTCTTCATCTCCCCAATGCATTCTCTCTCTCTCCCCAACAAAAACTTTCTCTTCCTCTCTCTCTCACAAGATAGATTACTCAACACTCATCTTTTCACTATTGCATGCATAAAGTCCTCTACCCAGATGTTGTTCACCTATAGATTAGACAAGAGCAAAGTAAGGCTAGTCTTTGAGAAGCCTTTGTTTCTGTATAAGGCTTGAAACTCTCTTACTCAAATTAAAATCCTTTACTAGCCAAGTGTGGTGTAGTAAGGATAATTTGAGAACCTGTGTAGGACTATCCCTCCCTCCCTCTCACTTTCTCTCTCCCCCTCACTCCTTTTGAAAACTCCATTTCTCTCTATCTTTTTCTAAAATTTCTCTCTCTCTAACATTTCTCTTTCCCTCTGCTGTTTGAAGGTTCATGCACACTCTTTCACTCCCTCTCTCTCTTCTGCTCTCTCTAAAACCTCACTCTCTCTTGCTCTCCCTAAAACTTTACTCTCTCTCTATGTTGCACTCTCACACTCTCTCCCTTGCTCTTTCTCTCACTCTTTTCTTCTCTCTCTTGCTCTCCCTCTTAGTGACTCTCCCCAAAGCTTCTTTTTCTCACTCTCTCTCTTTCTCCCTCTCTGTCTCTCAAACTTCTTTCTCTCCCACTCTCTCTCACAAAGTCTTCACTTTCTCTTTTTGTCTGTCTCTTTCTCTACCACTCTCTTCCCCTCTATCTCTCTCTCTCAAACTTCTCCATCCCTTTCTCTCACAATAGCTTCACTTTCTCTGTCTATCTCCCTCTCCAAATCTCTCTATCAACAGCATCACTTTCTTTGTCTATCTCTCTCTCTCTCTCTTTCTTTCCCTCTATCTCTATCTCTATCTCTCTCTGCTACTCTCTCCTTTGTCTCTCTTAAACTTCTTTCTCTCCCACACTCTTTCTCAAAAATTTCACTTTCTCAGCAAGTCTGTCTATCTCTTTGTCTCTCCCTCTCTCTTACAGTCTCTCTATAAAACTTCTTTTTCTCTCTCTCTCTCTCCAAATGTTCTCTTTCTCTCATTCTTTCTAAAGTTTCCCTCTCTCTAGTGCCCTCCTTAAAACTTCTCTCTCTCACTAACTCTCTTTCTCTCTCCTCCTCTAAAACTTCTGTCATATGCTGTCTCTCTTTGTGAAACCTCTATCATATGCACTCTGTCTCGCTCACTCACTACAATGCTCTCTTTCTCTCTCTCTCTCTCTCTATCTTTTTCTATATAAATGTTCTCACTCTCTGGTTCTTTCTAAAACGTCTTTGTCACTTGCTTTCCCTAAAACTTTCCTCCGTCTCTCACTCTTGCTCTAAAACTTCTTTCTTTGTGCAAAATTTGTCTCTTACTAACTCTATCTCTCTTTCTCTCTCTGCTCAACACACACACACACACACACACTCTCTCTCTCCCTCTCTCTCTAAAACCTTCTTTTCATGTTGCTCTATCTAAGACTTCTCTCTCTCTCTCTCTCTCTCTTTCTATGTCTACAACTCCCTCTTAATCTTCTCCTCTCTTTCTTTGTGTTTGTCTATCAGTCGATCTATCTCTCTGTCTTGTAGTCTCTGTCTAACACCTCTCTCTCTCTCTCTCTCTCTCCAAATCTTCACTTTCTGTCCCTCTTATCTCTCAGTCTATTTGTTTCTCTCTCCCAAAGTCTCTCTCTAAAACTTTTCTCTCTCTTTTTCTCTTTCTCTCTCCTATAGACTCCCTCTAAAAACTTCTCTTTTCCTTTCTCTATAATCTCTCTCCTACTCTTCCTCTCTATCTCTCTCTCCAAAACTTCTCTTTCACTCTCTTCCCCTCTCTCTCTTACACTTCTTTCTCTCCCACTCTCACTCTTAACAACTTCACTTTCTATATCTGTATCACTCCCAGCCTTGCTGTAAAACTTCTCTTTCTCTCTGTCTCTATTTCTGTCATTCTATCTAAAGCTTCCCCCTCCCTCTCCAAAACTTCTCTCTCTCCCTCTTGCTCTCTCTAAAATTTCTTTCTCTCTTGCTCTCCTAAAAACTTCATTCTCTCTCATTATCTTTTCCCTCTTGCTCTCCATCCTTGTCTCCCTCTCCATAACTTCTCCTTCTCTCTCCCTCCTCTCTCTCTCACTCTTTGTCTCTATCTCTCTCTAAAACTTCTCTTTGTTTCTCTCTCCCTCTATCTCTCTGTCTTAAACTTCTTTCTCTCCCACTTTCTTTCTCAAAAACATCACTTTCTCTCTTTGTCTATCTCTCTCTTTCCCTCTATCTCTTTCTGTCTGCCCCTCTCTTTCACAATCTCTTTCTAAAACTTCTCCTTCTCTCTCCCTTTCCAAATCTTCTCTTTCTCTCTCTGTCTCTCTTCCTTTCATTCTTTCTAGAGCATCCCTCTCCCTCTCTCGCTCTCTTCCTAAAACTTCTCTCTTTCTCTCTCTCTCTTAAACTTCTTTCTCTCCTACCTCTCTCAAAACTTCACTTTCTCTCTTCTATCTATTTCTCCCTATCCTCTCTCTCCTGCTTGTCCTCTCCGTCTCTCTCTCCAAAACTTCTCTTTCTCTTTCTCTTCCTCTACCTCTCCCTCTCTAATAATCTTCAATTTCTCTCGTTCTCTCTCCCTAAAACTTCCCTCTCTCTTGTGCTCTGTTTGAAACTTCTCTCACATGATGTCTCTCTCTATGCCACTCTCTCTCTCAACCTCTCTCTCTCACACTCTCTCTATCTTCTCTCTCTTGTTCTTTATCTCTTTCTCTCTCTCCAAAACTTTTCTTTCTTTCTTTCTCTCTCTCTCTGTGTCTCTCTCTCAAAAACTTCACTTTCTCTCTTCTTCTATCTGTCTCTATCTTTTCTCTCCTACTCCCCCACTCTGTTTCTCTCTCTCCAAACTTCTTTTTCTCTCTCTCTCTCCCTCTCCCTCTTTGAAAAACTTCACTTTCTTTCGTTCGCTCTCCCTAAATCTTCTCTTTCTCTCTCTCTAGCACTCATCTCTCTCTCATGCTTTCCCTAAAATTGCTCTCATATGCTATTTTTCTCTCTATATTGCTCCTTCTCTTCACCTCTTTCACACTCTCTCTCTATCTTCTCTTTCTTGCTCTCTCTATCTCTGTCTCTCTCTCCAAAATTCTCTTACCCTCTCTCTCACTTTCTCTCTCTTAAACTTCTTTCTCTCGCACTCTCTCAAAAACATCACTTCCTCTCTTGGTATGTCTATCTCTCTCTCTCTCACATTCTCTAGAAAACCTCTCTCTTTCACCCTCCCTAAAGCTTCACTCTCTCTCTCTCCCCTCCTGCTCCTCTAAAACTACTCCTTATACACTGTCTCTCTCTTTGAAACTTGTCTCTATCCACTCTTCCTCTGAAACTTCCTTCTACACCCACTCTCTCTGTATGCCTCTCTCTCTCTCTCTCTCTCTCTCTCTCTTTGTCTTTCTCTCTATCTTCTCTCTGTCTTTGTCTTTCTCTCTATCTTCTCTCTGTCTTTGTCTTTCTCTCTATCTTCTCTCTCTTGTTCTCCCTCTCTGTCTCTCTCTCCAGACTTCTTTTTCTTTCTCTCCAACTGTCTCCCTTAAACTTCCTTCTCCCCCACTCTTTCTCTCAAAAACTTGACTCTCTCTCTCTCTCTCTCTTTCTTTCATGCTTTCTAAAGCATCCCCCTCCCTCTCTATCTTCTCTTTCCTACTCTCCCTCTTTGTCTTTCTCTCCAAAGCTTCTCTTTGTCTCTCTTTTCCACTCTCCCTCTTTGAAAAACCTCACTTTCTCTTGCTCTCTCTCCCTAAAACTTCTCTCTCTTTCTCTCTCCCTCTCTCATGCTCTCTCTAAAACTTCTCTCATATGCTGTTTCTTTCTTTGTCTATGTCAGACTTTCTCTACCTCTCTCACACACTCTACCTTCTCTCTTTGCTCTCTATCTATCTCTCTCTCCAAAACTTCTCTCTCTGCCCCTCTCTGTCTCATGCTCTCTTTCTCTACTAAAACTTCCATCTCTCTCTCCCTTGCAACACTCTCTCTTTCTTTCTCTCTCTCTCTCTCTTCCTCCCTCCCTTTCTCACCCTTTTTCTCTCACTTTCTTTCTTGCTCTGTCTCCATCTCTCTCTCCCTTTATCTCTCTCTCTCTCTCTGTCTCCCCTTAGTACCCTCTCTCTGGCCCTAAAATTCACTCTCTTTCTCTTTCCAACGTATCACTCTCTCTCTCCTTGGAACTCATCTCTCTCCAGCAAGTCCCTCTCTCACTTTCTAACTCTCTTTTGCTCTCCCTCCCTCTCTCTCTCTCTCTCTCTCTCACACACACACACACACACACAAAAACATACACATGTTCTCTTTCTAAAACTTCTCTTTCTGTATCTCCCTTTCTATCTCTCGTTGCAACATGTCTCTCTCTCTATCTCTCCCTTTCTCACTTGCTCTCACTCTCCCTTTCTCTTTCTCTCTCTCCCCCCTCCCACCCTCTCCCCAACATACACAAAAACTCTCTTACCCCTCAACACTCTCTCTCTCTCCTCCACCAACATGTTTCTCTTTCTCTCTCTCTAAAACTTCTCTTTATATCTCTCTTTGTCCCCCTCTATCTAAACATCTCTTTCTCTGCTCTCTCTAAAGCTCTTACTTAAACTTCTCTCTCTCTCTCTCTCTCTAAAATCTGTCTCTAGAACTTCTTCCCCTCTCTGTCACTAAAATCTCTCTCTATCTAAAACATCTCTTTTCCTTTCTCTCCCTTTATCTCCTAATTCACTCACTTTCTCTCTCTAAAACTTCTCTATCTCTCTCTCTGTCCAAAACTCCTTTCACACTCTCTCTCTTTCACTCTTTTCCTAAAACTTCTTTCACTCTTTCTCTTTCTCTCTCAAACTTCTATCTCTCTCTTTCTCCCTCTCTCCAAAATATCTCTCTCACTGTCTCCAAAACTTCCCCCCCTCTGTTGTTGAAACCTCTCTATATCTAAAACTTCTCTTTCCTTTTCTCTCCCTGTTTTTCTCTAATTTACTCACTTTCTCTCTCTAAAACTACTCTCTTTGCTTAAAAGTTCTCTATATCTCTCTCCAAAACTCCTCTCACACACTCTCTCTTGCTCAAACCAAGTTTTCTTTCTCTCATTCTCTCTAAAAACTTCTCTCTTCATCTAAATCTTCTCTTTCTCTCTCTCCATGTATCTCTTTGTCTAAATTTTCTCTCTCTCCCCCTCACTTTGAAAGTTCTCTCTCACACTCACTCTTTTTATCTTTCTCTCTATGTCTGTCTGTTTATCTCTCTCTCGATAGCTTCCCTTTCTCTCTCAATAGCTCTCCCTCTCTCTCTTAGTCTGTCTAAATTTTCTCTCTCACACACTCTCTCTTTAAAACTTCACTTCCTTTCCCTCTCTCCCCAACATGTCTCTATCTCTCGTTAAAACTTTTCTCTCTTTTTCTATGTAAAACTTTGCACTATCTCTCTATAAAAGTTCTCTTTTGCTCTTTCCCACACTCTCTCCCAAAAACTTCATAGTCTCTTTCTCTCTCTGAATCTTGTCTTTCTCTCTTTGTCTCTCTCTCTTCCTCTGTAATGCCTATGGGATTAAAAAAAGGGAGAGGGGTTGGAGAGAGAGGGAGAGACAGAGATAGAGAAAGGCAAAATGGAGGGACAGAGGGAAAGAGAGAGGCCTATTAGAGAGAGAGGGAAACAAAGAGAGATAGACAGATAGATTGATAGAGAGATAGTGGGACAAAGAGAGAGAGAGGGTAAGGAAGAGAGGAACAGAAAGAGAGACAGAGAACGAGTGAGAGAGAACAATTAAGAGGAGAGAAAGAGAAAGTACATGTTGGGGAGGAAGTGAGAGAGAGAAAAAAGAGATAGGGAGAGAAAATATTGGGGAGAGAGAAAGAGAAGTTTGGAAGGAGATGGAGATAGAGAAAGAGAGAAGGTTAGGAAGAGATGGAGAGTGTGTGTGTTAGGGAGGGATATAAAGAAAGGAGTAAGCAAGAGAAAGAAAGAAATGTGTTAGGGGGAGAGCAAGAGAAACAAATGGAGAGAGGCATGGTAGGAAGAGAGAGAAAGGAAGAGAGATAGAGAAAGTCGCTTTGGTGGGAGAGAGTATTAAGGAGATGGAAAGAGATAGATAAAGAGAGAGCTAGAGAGATACAAGGACAGATAGAGAGGTAGACAAAGAGGGATGTGTCGGTAGGAGAGAGAAAGAGAGAATACGGAGATGGAGAGAGAGAGAGAGAGAGAGTGTTGAAAAGAGGGAGACAGAGAGAGTAAGAAAGAAAGAAGAGAGAAAACAGAAGAGAGAGAAACAGAGATGGTATGGGGGAGGGGAATTGAGAGAGAAAGGGAGGGTATGGGAGAGGGGGATTAAAAGAGAGACAAAGAGAGTGAGAAAGAGAGAGAGAGAGAGAGAGAGAGAGAGAATGAGTGTTAGGGAGGGGGCATAGAGAGAGAGGGACAGAGTGATAGATGGGGTTGAGAGCAAGAGAGAGAAAGAGAGATTGGGTGAAAATTTAGAGGGAGAGTGTGAGAGAGAGAAATTTGATAGAGGGAGTTGTTTTAGAGAGAGAAATAGAGTGAGTAGCTTTAGAGAGAGGGGGAGAGAGAAAAAGAGAGAAGATTTAAAGAGAGTGAGAGAGTAATTTTAGAGAGATAAAAGTTTTAGAGAGAAAGAAAGTGAATAAGAGGGGAGGGAGGGAGATAGATAGAGAGAGATAGAAAGAGAGTAAGAGAGAGAGGTTTTAGAGTGGGGGAGAGAGAGACATAGAGAGAGACAAAGAGAGGAAGAAGTTTTACAGGGAGAGGGAAAGAGAGAAGACAAGTTTCATAGAGAGAGAGAGTAAGGGAAGTTTTAGGGAGAGAAAGAGGGAAAGAGAAAAAGTGAACTTTTAGAAAGAGAGTGTGAGAAGTTTTATAAAGGGGGACACACAGCGAGAGAGAGAGAGAGAGAGAGAGAGAAACACAAGTTTCAAAGAAAGAGACTAAGAAGTTTTAAGGAGAGAAAGAGAGGGAAAGAAGAAAAGAGATCTTTTAGAGAGAGATTGAGAACTTTTACAAAGAAAAAGAGAGAGAAGTTTTACAGACAGAAAGAGACGTGTTGGGGAGAAAGGGAAAGGTAGTAAAGTTTTAGAGAGAGAGTGTGTGTGAGAGAGAAATTTTGGACAAACAGAGAGAGGGAGAGCTATAGACAGAGAAAAGGAAACTTTGGATAGACAGAGAGACAGACAGACAGAGAGAAAGGAAAAGAGAAAGTGAGTGAGAGAGAGAACTTTCAAAGTAAAGGAGAGAGAGAGAGACAAAAGAGATGTTTTAGAGAGAGAGAGTGGTGATGGAGTGAGAGGGAGAGAATTTTAGTGAGAATAAGAGAGAGTGAGATGTTTTTAGGAGAGAGAGATTGAGAGAGAAATTTTAGACAGAGACAGAGGGGGGAGAGAGAGAGAGAAAGAGAGCAAGATAGAAGTTTTGGAGAGGGAGATAGAGGCATAGGAAGAGAGAAAGAGAGAGTAAGAGAACTTTTAGAGAGAGGGAGAGGGGAGAGAGAGAGAGAAAGAGAAGATTCGTATAGAGAGAGAAGCTTTAGAAAAAGAGAACTTGGTTCAAGCAAGAGAGAAAGAGTAAGGGGAGTTTTGGAGAGAGATATAGAGAAGTTTTAAGTAGAGAGAGTAGTTTTAGGGAGAGAAAGTGAGTAAATGAGAGAAAAAGGGAGGGAAAGGGAAAGAGAAATTTAGATAGAGAGAGAGGTTTCAGCAAGAGAGGGGTAGAAGTTTTAGAGACACAAAGAGAGAGGTTTTGGAGTGAGAAGGAGAAAGAGAGAGAGAAAATTTCTAGAAAGAGAGAAATAGTGTGAGTGTGAGAGAAGTTTTGGAGAGAGAGTAGTTTTAGAGAGAGAAAGTGAGTAAATGTGAGAAAGATGGATAGAGAGAGGGAAAGAGATGTTTTAGATAAAGAGAGGTTTCAATGAGAGAGGGAGACAAGTTTTAGAGCTAGAGAGACAGAGAGAGAGAGAGAGATCATGGGAACAGGAAGAGAGGGAGATGAAGTATGTGTGTGTGTTGGAACAAAGAGAGAGACAGAGAGAGTTAGGGAATAGGGGAGAGAAAGTGAGTGAGAGAGAAATTTTAGATAGACTGAGAGATCAAGTGACAGAGAGTGTGTGTGTGTGTGTGTGTTAGGGTGGGAGAGACAGAGAGAGAGAAGGATAGAGAGAAAAGCTTTAGGGAGATACACAAAGAGTGAAGGAAAGGCAATTGGGGAGGGAACAAGAGAGATGGAGAAAGGCTATTGGGGGGAGAGAGAGTTTGTGTGTTGAGAAGAGAGAGATAGAGACAGTGACAAAGAGATTGAGACAAATAGAGAACTTTCGAGAGAGACTCTTATAGAGAGAGAAAGAAGGAAAATGTGTGCATATGTTGGGGAGAGAGAGATGGAGAGAGAAAGAGAGGGAGAGAAAGAGAGAGAGAGAGAGAGAGAGAAGTTTTGGACTCACTCTCTTTCAAAATTCTCTCTCTCTCTCTCTCTCTCTCTCTCTCTCTTTCTCTCTTTCTCTTTCCCTATCTCTTTCTTCTCTTTCCCAACACTCTTTCTCTCTCTCTCTCTTCCTCGCTGCCCCCCAACACACTCTCTCTCTGTGTCCAACAATCTCTCTCACTTTTTCCCTCTCTCTCTCATTGTCTTTCTTTTTCTCTCTTTCTCTCTCTCTCTATCTTCCCTCTCTTCCTCTCCCTCTTTGTCTCTCTCACCAAAACTTCTCTTTCTCTCTCTCAAAAATTTAACTTTATCTCTCTCTGTCTCTATCTGCTCTCACCTACTCTCCCTCTCTGGCCCTCTCTCCAAAACATCTTTTTCACTTTCTCACCATCTCTCTCTCTTAAACTTTTTTCTCCCCCATTCCTTCTCTCAACAACTTCACTTTCTCTCTCTATTCGTTTGTCTGTCTCTCTCTCTATCTCTCACTTTTTGTCTTGATCTCTCTCTTCCTCTATCTATCTATCCCTATCACTCTCTCCAAAACTTCTCTTTCTCTCTCCTCTCCCTCTCTCTTAAACTTTTTTCTCTTGCACTCTCTCCCTAAAAAACATTACTTTATCTCTGTCTCTGTCTCTGTCTCTGTCTCTCTCTCTCTCCCTCTCTCTCTCTCTTTCATGTATCTAAAGTTTCCCTCTCTCTAGTTCTCTCCCAAAGACTTCTCTTTCTCTCTCTCTTGCTCTCTCAAAAACTTCTCTCTCTCTTGCCCTCCCTAAAGCTTTAATCTCTCTCTCTCCTCCTCTAAAACTTTTCTCATATGCTGTCTCTCTTTGAAACTTCTCTCATACACTTCCTTTCTAAGACTTCTCTCTCCTCACTCTTTCTCTCTCTATGTTGCTCTATCTCTGTGCCTTTTTCTATTTAAAAGTTCTCTCTCTATATAGTTCTCTCTGAAACTTCTCTATCACTTGCTCTCTCCTTGAACCTTTATCTCTAGCTCTTGTAACTGGACCACTTGGAATTTGAATTAGATAAGCTATATCTGCCATGCTTTTATCATCACTTTTCCCTCTAAAATAACTTTCTCTCTAAAACTTTTCTTGTTATTTTTCCCTCATTAAAACATCTCTCAATCTCTCTCTTTCTATCAATGACTCTCTGAATCTTTCTGTCCCATAATTTCTCTCTAACTCACACACTCTTTCTCCCTCACTCTCTCATTCTCTATGTCTCTCCCTGAAACACACATTCTGTCTATATTGTGCCCACACTATCCAAAACATCTCTCTGTCTCTGAAACTTCCCTCTCTCCCTTTATCCAACATGTTTGTCTCTCACTCTTTAAAACTTCTCTCTGTCTTTGTTGTGGTCTCTCCTTCTCTCTCTCTCTTGCCAACACATGCTTTCTTTGCCCCTTCTCTCTCTAGTTTTCTCTCCTGCTTTGTCTTTCTCTCTCTCTATTGATCTCTCTTTATCCAACAAGTCTCTCTTATCTCTAAAACTTCCCTCTGTCCCTTTTCGTAGCATGTCTATCTCTCTTTTCTTTACCTCTTCCTTGTCTCTCTAAAATTTACCAACAATCTCTCTCTCTCCTTCTCTCCTCATCAGCCTCTCTCTATCTGTACTGCTCCCTCCTTAACACTCTCTGTCTCCCCAACACAAACTCTCTCTTCTGCTCTCTCTGTCTCCCCAATATCTCTCTGCTCCTCTCTCTCTCTCACACACTCACTCTCTAACACTAAGAAAAAGGGTATGGTATAATGGAAGAAATTGAACTTGACACTCACTATATCTCTCTTTTTCTCTATCTCAACCACTATCTAAAACTTCTCTTTGTCAATCTTCTATTTGGTCAAAACTTTTGTCACTCTCTGTCTATCTAAAATTTCTCTCTCACTCACTCTTTCTCTCCCTCTCTCTCCCCAACACCCACTTTCCATCTCTCCCTATTCCTCCCCAACAATCTTTCTCTCTCTCCTCAACACTCTCACAAAGACAATTTCTCTTTGCCTCTCTCTCTAAAACTTCTCTCTTAGTCTCTCTCTGAAACTCCTATATTTGTCTCTCTCTCTCTCTTACCAACACACATTATCTTTCCCTCCCAGAGAGAGAGAGAGCAACATAGAGAGAGAGTGGGGAGAGAGAAGTTTCAGAGAGAGAGAGCGCTATGCAAAGTTTTAGAGAAAGAGAGAGAGAGTGAGGCTTTGGGGACAGTGAGGGAGAGAGAGAGAGAGAGGGAAGCTTTATATAGATGACAGAGAGAGAAAGGGAGAGAGAGAGATAGACAAGGGGAGGTAAAGTGATGTTTTTGAGGCAGCCAGTGCAAGAGAAAGAAGTTTAAGAGAAAGGGAGGGAGTGAGAGAGAAAGAGAAGTTTTGGAGAGAGTGACAAAGATAGAGAGCAAGAGTGAGAAGAGAAGAGAGAGGTAGAAGAAAAGAGAGAGTGACATAGAGAGAAAGAGAAGTTGTTGAGAGAGAGAATGGGAAAGAAAGAAGTTTAAGAGAGAGAAAGAGAAGTTTTGGAGAGAGATACAGAGACAGAGAGTTAGTGAGAGTAGATAGAGAGAGAGGTAGGGCAAGAGAGAGAGAGAGCAATAGGCATATAGAGAAAAGGTGAAGTTTTTCAAAGAGAGTGGGAGAGAAAGAGGTTTTAGAGACAGGGACAAGAGAGAGAAGATAGAGAGAGAAAGCATCAAATAGAGAGAGAGAGCATATGAGAGGAAGTTTAAGAGATAAAGAGACAACATATGGGAGAAGTTTTAAAGGAGGAGGGAGAGAGAATGAAGTTTTTGGGAGAGGAAGAGAGAGAAGTTTTAGGGACAAAGGTACAGAGAGAGAGATGGAAGCTTTAGAAATAATGAAAGAAAGAGAGACAGAGAGAGAAAGAGAAGATTCAGAGATAGAATGCGAAAGAGAGAAAGGCAGAGAGAGACAAATAGACAAAGAAAGTGAAGTTTTTGAGAGATAGAGAGAGTGGGAGAGAACAATGTTTAATAGAGAGGGAAACAGTAGTTTTGGAGAGAGAAAGATAGAGAGGGAGTAAGAGATAAAGAGAGAGAGAAGTTTTAGAGAGAATGAGTGAGAGAGAAAAGTTTGAGAGCAAGTAAGAGAAAAAAGTTTCAGAGAGAGCTAGTGTGAGAGAGAAGTTTTAGAGAGAGCCAGAGAGAAATAGAGCTTTTATATAGAAAAAGGCACAAAGAGAAAGTGAGAGAGAGAAGTTTTAGGGAGAGCTAGAAAGAGATAGAACTTTTATATATAAAAAGATAGAGAGAGAGAGAATGTGCAAGCCAGAGAGAGCAAGAGAACATTTAAGTAGAAAAAGACAAAGAGGGAGAAAGAGAAGAGAGAGACAGAGATAGAGAGCAAGAGAGAGATGATAGAGGAGGAGAGAGACAGAGAGATTGAAGTTTTAGGGAGAGTGAGAGAGAGAGAGACATTTTAGGGAGAGAGCTTGAGAGAGAAGGAAGCTTGAGAAAGAATGAAAGTAAGAGACAGAGAGGGGGAGAGAGAGAGAGACAAAGAGAGGTAAAGTGAAGTTTTTAAGAGAGAGAAAGAGATGTTTTGGTGAGAGTGACATAGCGGGAGAGCAAGACAGAGAAGATAAAGAGGAAGGGAGAAAAGGGGAAGAGAAAATGGTGGGGAGAGAAAGTGAGCAAGAATGTTAGACAGAGAGAGTGTGTGTGAGTGTTGCAGAAAGCAAGAGAGAGAGAGAGAGTGACATAAAGGGAGAGTGCAGGAGAGAGAAATTTCAGAGAGAGAGGGGCAGCATATGACAGAAGTTTTAGCTGAGGAAAAGGAGAGACAGAGAGAGTGAAGTTTTCTAGAGGGTGAAAGGAGAGAAGTTTTAGAGAGACAAAAGAGAGAGAGAGATGGGAGAGAAAGAGAGAGAAGAGAGAGAGACAGAGGGAGAGTGTGTAAGTGTGTGTTGGGGAGGGAGAGAGAGATAGAGCTGGTGAGACACAAATTTTAGACAAAGAGTGAAAGAGATAGACAGAAGTTTTTGAGAGAAAGTTAAAGAAGTTTCCAACAAAGAGAGAAGTTTTAGAGTGAGTTAGGTGTTGGGGAAAGTGAGAGCAAGAGAGAGAAGTTCTAGAGAGAATGAGTCACAAAGAAGTTTAAGAGAGAACTAGAGAGAGAACTTTTATATAGAAAAAGATAGAGTGAGAGAAAGAGATGGGAGAGAGAGAAAGAGAAGTTTTGGAGAGAGAGATTGTGGGGTAAGGCAAGAGAGAGAAGAGAGAGTGAGGTAGAGGGAGACAGAGATGTAGAGAAAGAGAGAGAGTGTGTGTGAGAGAGAGAAAGAAGTTTTACAGAGAACTAGAGAGAGAGAGAGAGAACTTTTATATAGAAAAAGATAGATAGAGAGAGTGCGAGAGAAAGAGACAAACAAAAGTTTTTGAGAGAAAGTAAAAGAAGTTTTGAACAAAGAAAGTTTTAGGGAGAAAGGAAGGTGTTAGGAAGAGCAAGAGTGAGTGACGGAGATGTTTTGGAGAGAACAAGAGAGAGAGAAGTTTTATATAGAATAAGATAGAGAGAGAGTGAGCAATATAGAGAGAGTGCGGGGGAGAGAGAAGTTTAGAGTGAGAGAGAGCATATGACAGAGGTTTCAGACAGAGAGAGACAGCATTTAGAGAAGTTTTAGAAGAGGAAAGAGAGAGAGAGAGAAAAAAGTTAAGATTTAGGGTGAGCAAAAGAGAGAAAAGTTTTAAAGAGAGAGAGAGAGAGAGAGAGAGAGAGAGAGAGAGGGAAACTATAGAAAGAATGAAAGAAAGAGAGACAGCAAGAGAGAAAGAGAAGATTTAAAGAGAGAGACAGACAGAAAGATGGAGAGAGAAAGTGAAGTTGTTAAGAGAGAGTGGGAGGGAAAGAAGTTTAAGAGAGAGGAGAGGACAAGAGAGAAAAAGAGAAGATTTGGAGAGAGAGACAAAGAGGGAGAGTACAAGAGAGAAGACAGAGTGAGGCAGAGAGAGATAAAGTGAAGTTATTGAGAGAGAGAATGACAAGTTTTCACAAGAGAGACAGAGAGGAAGAGCAAGGGAGTGAAGATAGATAAATAGATAGATAGAAAGAGAGGGAGTGGTAGAGAAAAAGAGAATGAGAGAGAGAGAGAGAGAGAGAGAGAGAGAGAGGGAGAGAGTGAATGGTGGAGGGAGAAAGTGAGAGAGATTGTTGGCCAGAGAGAGACTGCGAGTGTTGGGGAGAGAAAGAGAGAGAGTGAGAGAGAAAGAGACAGAAGTTTTAGAGAGAGAGGGAGGTGTTGGTGTAAGCACAAGAGAGGGAGAGAGAAGTTTCAAAGAGAGTGAGTCAGAGAGAAGCTTTAGAGAACTAGAGAGAGACACAGAGAAAGAGAGTCAAAGAGAGAGAGAGTTGGGGGGAGAGAAGTTTCAGAGAAAGGGACAGCATATTACAAAGGTTTTAGAGGAGGAAAAGGAAAAGACTGAGAAAGTTTTAGGGAGGGTGAGAGAGAGAGAGAAGTTTTGGGCAAAGAGACTAAGTGGAAGAGCAAGAGAGAAGAGAGAGAGAGAACATAGTGGGGGGAGAGAGTGAGAGAGATTGTTGGGCAGAGACAGAGATATGTGAATGTTAGGGAGGGCAAGAGCATGAGCAAGAGTGAGAGAGAGAAAGAGAGAGGGGAAGAAGTTTCAGAGAGAAAGGTAGAGAGAGGGAAAGTGTGCATGTGTGTGTGTATGTGTTGGGGAAGGAGAGAGAGAGATAGAGTTACTAAGACAAATTTTAGACAAGGAGAAAAAGAGACAGGTAGAAGTTTTTGAGAGAATGCAAAAAAATTTTTAAAGAAAGGGAGAGGTGTTGGGAAGATCGAGAACAAGAGAGAAAGAGGAGTTTTAAAAAGAACTAGAGAGAGTGAAAGATCTTTTATATAGAAAGGGAGAGAGACAGAGAGAGAGGGAGAGATAGTTAATAAGAGAAAAGTTTTAGGGGAGGACAGAGAGAGAGTGTGAAGCTTTAGGGTGGATGAGAAAGAGAGAAGTTTTAGAAAGATTAAGAGTGATGTTTTAAGGAGAGAGCTAGAGAGAGAGGGAAGCTTTAGAAAGAATGAATGCAAGAGAGACATAGAGAGAGGAAAGAGAGAGAAAAAGAAGTTTTAGAGACAGACAAACAGACAGACAAAAACAGAAAGTGAAGTTGTTGAGAGAGAGTGGGAGAGAAAGAAGTTTAAAAGAGAGAGAGAGGGTGAGAGAGAGAAAGAAAAGCTTTGGAGAGAGAGATAGACAGGGAGAGTAGGGGAGAGAAGATGAAGAGAGTGAGGGAGAGAGAAAGCAACATAGAGAGTGAGGGAGCACATGAGAGAAGTTTTAAAGGAGGAGAGAAAGAAGGAGAGAGATAGAGAGAAGTTTTAGGGAGAGAGCTAAAGAGAGAGGGAAGCTTTAGAAAGAATGAAAGAAATAGAGACAGAGAGAGAAAGAGCAGATTTGTAGAGAGAGAGAGATAGAAAAGTTTCAGAGAGAGAGACAAAGAGGGAAGGAGAGAGCCATATGGCTACATAGAGAGAGAAAGTAAAGTTTTTGAGAGAGAGTGGGAGAGAAAGAATTTCAAGAGAGAGAGAGGTAGAGAGAAAAAGAAAGAGATTGTTTGGCAGGGAGAGAGAGAGTATGTGAGTGTTGGGGAGAGCAAGAGAGACAGAATGAGAAGATTTGGAGAGAGAGAGAGAAAGAGAGGGATAAAGTGAAGCATTTAGGGGAAGAGTGGGAGAGAAAGAGGTTTAAGTGAGAGAGAAATTGAGATTGAGAGGGGGAGTAAGGTAGAGAACATATAGAGAGAGATGTAGAGAGAGAGAGAGTGTGTGAGTATTGGGAAGAGCGAGAGAGAGAGAGAGAGAGGAAGGGAAAGAAGATAGGGAGAAGTTTTAGAGAGAGAGAGACAAAGAGGGAGAGAAGAGAGAGAAGATGGAGAGAGAGACAGAGAAGTTTAGAGAGAGACTACAAGAGAGAGAGAGAGAGAGAGACAAATAGTCAGATAGACAAACAAATAGAAAATTGAATTTTTTGAGAAAGAGTGTGGGAGAGGAAGAAGTTTAAGAGAGAGCGAGAGAGAGAAAGAGAAGTTTTGGATAGAGAGACAGAGAGGAAGATCAAAAGGGAGAAGATACAAAGAGTGAGAGTAGAAGGGAGAGGGAGAGAGAAAGAGAAGTTTTGGAGGGAGAATGTTAGAGAAAGTAAGGGAGAGAGAATGAGAGAGAGGTAAAGAGTGTGAGAGAGAGAGAGAAGATGGACAGCATATAAGAGAAGGTTTAGAGATAGAGACAGCACAAGTGAGAAGTTTTAGAGGAGGAGGAGGGACAGAGATTGCAGTTTTTAGGGAGAGCAAGAGAGACACTGCAAGAAGTTTTAGGGAGAGAGCTAGAGAGAGAGGGAAGATTTATAAATAATGATAGCAAGAGAGAAAGAGAAACATTTGGAGATACAAAGACAAACTGAGAGAGAAAGTGAAGCTTTTGAGAGAGAGAGTGGGGGCGAAAGAAGTTTGAGAGAGAGAGAGAAAGAATTTTGCAGAGAGAGACAGAGAGGGAGAGTAGGAGAGAGAAGATAGAGAGAGACAAAGAGTGTTGTGGAGGTGGAGAGAGAGATATGAAAGCTTTAGAAATAACGAAAGAGAGAGAGAGAGAGAGAGAAGGAGAAGATTTGGAGAGAGGGACAAAGATAAGTTCTAGTGGGAGACTGCAAGAGAGAGAGAGAGCAAAACAAAAAAGAGAGAGAAGTTTTAGAGAAAGACTACAAGAGGGAGAGAGACAAACAGAGAGATAAAGTGAAGTTTTTGAGAGAGACTGATAGGGGAAGAAGTTTAAGAGAGAGTGGGAGAGAAAAAAAATTTAAGAGAGAGAGTGTGAGTGAGAGAGAAAGAGAAGTATTGGAGAGAGAGATTGAGAGGGAGAGCAAGAGAGAGAAGATAGGGAGAGAGATCAATAGACAAACAAACAAAAAGAGAAAGTGAAGTTGTTGAGCGAGGGAGTGAGAGAGAAAGAAGTTTAACAGAGAGAGAGAGGGTGAGAAAGACAAAGAGAAGTTTGGGAAAGAGAGACAAAGAGAGAGAGTTGAAGAGAGAGATAGAGGGAGGGAAAGAGTAAAAGACAGACAAAGAGACAGAAAGTTAAGTTTTCTAGAGAAAGAGTAGGAGAGATAGTTTAAGAGAGAGGGAAAGATAGACTTAGTGAGAGAAAGTGAAGTTGTTGAGAGAGTGGTAGAGAAAGAAGTTTAAAGGAGAGAGAGGAAGAGATAGAGCTAGTGAAAGACAAATTTTAGACCAAGAGAGAAAGAGACAGACAGAAGTTTTTTTGAAAGAAAGCAAAAGAAGTTTTAAACAAAGGGAGAGGTTTTAGAGAGAAAGGGAGGTGATGGGGAGAGCAAGAGAGAGAGAGAGAGAGAGAGACAATTGTGGGAGAAGTTTTGGAGAAGGGGGGGACTAAGAGAGACTGAAGTTTTAGGAAGAGTAAGAGAGAGAGCAAGAAGTTTTAGGGGGAGAGTTAGAAAGAGAGAGATCTTTAGAAAAAATGAAACCCTGGGGGAGAGAGAGACAGAGGGAGAGAAAGAGAACCTTTGGAGAGGGAGGGGTTTTTGAGGGAGTTTGCAAGAGAGGGAGGCAGACAGAGGGAGAAAGTGAAGATTTTGAAAGAGAGAGTGGGAGAGAAAAAAGTTTAAGGGGAGAGAAAGAGAAGTTTTGGAGAGAGAGACAAAGAGAAAGAGAAACATTTGGAGAGAGAGAGAGAGAGAGAGAGAGAGGGAAAGAGAAAGAAAGTGAAAGTGAAGTTTTTGGGAGAAAGAGTGGGAGAGAAAGAAGTTTAAGAGAGAGAGGGGAAGAGAGAAAGCAAATTTTGCAGAGAGAGACAGAAAGGGAGAATAGGAGAGAGAAGATAGAGAGAGATAGAGGCGGAAAGAGTGTTAGGGAAGGGAGAGATAGATAGAGAGAGGGAAGCTTTAGAAAGAATGAAAGAGGGAGAGAGAAGGAGAAGATTTGGAGAGAGAGAGACAAAGAGAATTTGAGGGAGGCTGCATGAGAGAAAGAGAGAGCAAAATAGAAAGAGAGAGAGAGAGAAGATTTAGAGAGAGACTGCAAAAGAGGCAGAGACAGATAGTCAGAGAGATAAAGTGAAATTTTTGAAAGAGAGAGAGAGTGGGAGAGTAAGAAATTTATGAGAGAGAAAGAGAAGATTTAGAGAGAGAGACTGAGAGGGAGAACAAGAGTGAGATGATAGCGAGAGAGGTAGAGAGAGTGAGAGATAGAGTTAGAAAGAGAGAAAGAGACAGAGCAAGAGTGATGCGAACCCTGCCAAGAATAACAAGACCAACAATGAAATTTATTTGCAAAACCATTTTATGATGAGATTTGTGGGTGGAAACCTCAACCTGCTGTTTATAAGAAAACACAATCCTTGGTATGTGAAAATACGACAAACGAGATGGTGAATCGTTTGATAAGTCGGATGAATGCCACAAGAACAAGTTCTTGATAAGTTCAAAAATTTCTTCAAAGAACCAAAGAGAAAACTGAAACTGATCTGATCTTCAATAATTAGCCAAATTGATCTCCTTAAATCTCTTAAATCCAAGTGAATCTTGCTAAGTATGTCCTGTAATTGCTGAATGATTCCACATGATTGAGCTGAAAGTAATCCTTCCAAGTGTATGAGCTTCTTCCACATGTATGGGCTTTAGCAAAGTGCTGAAATTACTCCACCACTTGGATCAATGAAATCTATCCTTGATCTGCACTTGAATCCAAGTATTTGGGCCTCAAAAAACGTTTCTCAACCCAAATGTTCTACATCAATCCATTAAAAGCTTCTTTAAACCTTTTAGCTCTAGCTCTTATAATTGGAATATAAATTGGATCAGCTGTATCTGCCATGCCTCTATAATCAAAGGGGAAGAGAAAATTTGGAGAGAGAGAGAGAGGTAGACAGATAGATAGACAGAAAGAGAAAGTGAAGTTGTTGAGAGAGGAAGTGGGAGAGAAAGAAGTTTTGGAAAGAGAGATAGAGAGGGAGAGTAAGAGAGAGGGAGACAGAGAGAGAGGGAAAGGGAGAGACAGACAGACAGATAGAGAAAGCAAAGGTTTTGAGAGAAAGAGTGAGAGAGAAAGAAGTTTAAGAGAGAGAGAGAGAGAGAGAGAGAGGGAGAGATAGAGTTAGTGAAAGACAAATTTTAGACAAAGAGAGATAGAGACAGATAGAAGTTTTTGAGAGAAAGCAAAAAAAGTTTTAAAAAAAGGGAGAATTTTAGAGAGAGAGAGGGAGCAAGGGGAGGGAGAAAGCAACTTGCAAAGAGAGAGAGAGACAGCATATGAGAGAAGTTTCAAAGAGAGACAACATAGGGAAGAAGTTTTAGAGGAGGAGAGAGAGAGAGAGAGACTCAAGTTTTAGGAAGAGAGCTAGAAAGGGGGAACCTTTAGAAAAAATGAAAGTGTTGGGGGGAGAGAGAGAGAGGCATAGAGGGAGAGAAAGAAAACATGTGTAGAGGGAGAGGTTTTTGACAGAGACTGCAAAAGAGAGAGGGAAAGAGAGCAAGAAACAGATAGAGAGAGAAAGTGAAGTTTTTGAGATAGAGTGGGAGAGAAAGAAGTTTAAGAGAGAGAGGGTGAGAGAGAAAAAAAGAAGTTTTGGGGAGAGCAACAGAGAGAAGATAGAGAGAGATAGACAGAGAGAGAAAGTGAAGTTGTTGAGAGAGTGAATGGGAGAGAAAGAAGTTTGAGAGAAAGAGGGAGAGATAGAGTTAATGAGAGACAAATTTAATCAAAGAGAGAAGTTTTAAAGAGTGAGATAACATATGCAAGAAGTTTAAGAGGAGGGGAAAGAGAGATTGAAGTTTTACAGAGAGCAAGAGAGAGAGAGTGAGAGAAGTTTTAAGGAGAGAACTAGAGAGAGACAGGGGTTTAAAACTTTAGACAGAATGAAAGTGAGGAAGAGAGACAGAAGAGAGAAAGAGAAAGAGATGTTTCAGAGAGAGATTGAGAGAGAGAGGGAAAGAGAGACAAATAGACAGAGAGAGTGAAGTTTTTGAGGGTGAGAAGTAGGGAGAAAGATGTTCAAGAGAGAGAGGGGAAAAGAGAGAGAGAGAGACAGACAGACAAAGAAGGCAAAGTTGTTGAGAGAGAGCGGGAAAGAAAGAAGTTTAAGAGAGAGACAAAGAGAAGTTTTGGAGAGAGCGAGAGTGAAAGAAAGAGTGTTGGGGAGGGAGAGAGGAGGACAAACAGATGGATGCTTTCGAAAGAATGAAATAGAGAGAGAGAGGTAAAGAGAGAGGGAAGGCATGTGTGTGTTGGGGAGGGAGGGAGGGGGGGAGAGAGATTGTGTTAGTGAGAGAGAAATTTTAGACAAAGAGAAAAAGAGACAGGTAGAAGTTTTTGAGAGAAAACATAAGAAGGTTTAAACAAAAAGAGATGTTTTAGGGACAGAGGGAGGTGTTGGGGAGAGTGAAAACAAAAAGAGGGAGAGAAGTTTTAGAGCAAGAGAGAGGGAGAAAGAGAGCATATGAGAGAGGTTTCAGAGAGAGAGAGAGAGCTTATGACAGATGTTTTAGGGGAAGAGAGAGAGAGAGGGAGTGTGAAGCTTTAGGGTAGGCAAGGGGGAGAGAAGTTTTAGAGAGAGAGAGAGAGAGAGAGAGAGAGAGAGGGAAGCTTTAGAAAGAATGAAAGAAAAAGAGACAAAGAGAGAAAGAGAACATTTTGAGAGTGAGAGAGAGAGAGAGTGGGAGAGTGGGAGAGAAAGAATTTTAATAGGAGAGAGAGGAAGAGAGAGGGAAAGAGAAGTTTTGGGACACTTCCTTTCTAAGACTTCTCTCTCCTCACTCTTTCTCTCTCTATGTTGCTCTATCTCTGGGCCTTTTTCTATTTAAAAGTTCTCTCTCTATATAGTTCTCTCTGAAACTTCTCTATCACTTGCTCTCTCTAGAACCTTTCTCTCTCACACTCACTGTCCCCAACATCTCCCCCCCTCTCTCACTAAAACTCCTCTCTTTGTTTAAAACTTCTTTCGCTTTCTCTCAAAAACTTCTATCTGCCTCTTTCTCTCTTTGTCTAATATTTGTCTATCACTAAGTCTATCTCTTTCTCCCCATCCCCAACACACACACTCTCCCTTTCTCTCTCTTTCTCTACATCTCTGTCTCTCTCGACCATTCTTTCTCTCTTCTCTCTATTGCTCTACCTTGCAGTCTCTCTCTTAAACCTTTTTCTCTCTCAAAAACTGAACTTTATCTCTCTTTCTAAAACTTACTGACCTCATCCTCCCTAAAACTTTACCCTCTCTGTCTCCCCCTTTTTTCCTCTAAAACTTCTGCCATACGTTATCTCTCTGCATCTAAAACTCCTCTCTCTCTCTCTATCTCTCTCTCTCTCTCTCTCGATATATATATATATATATATATCTCCCTCTTTCTCTAGTTCTCTCTAAAACTTCTCTCAGACTTGCTCTTTTTGAAACTTTTCTCTATCTCTCACTCTTGTTCTCCCAATACCTTCCTCTTTTTTCTCTCTCTCTCTTTGTATAAAACTTTGGTCTCTCTCTTTCTCTTTCCGCCCCACGCACATACACTCTCTCTCTCTTTGCCCAGCAATCTCTCTCACCTTTTTCCCCCACCATTCTCTTCCTCCCTCTTTCTTGTTCACTCTCTGTCTTTCTCTTTCTCTTTACCTCTCTCTTTCTCTCTCTTCCTCTCCCTCTCTGTTGCTGTTCCAAAACTTCTCTCTCTCTCCCCCTTCTCCTTCTCTCAAAAACTTCTTTTCTCCTACTTTTTCTCACAAAAACTTCACTTTCTCTATTTGTCTGTCTCTCCCTCACATTCTCTCTCCAAAAGTTCTCTGTCTCTCTCTGTGTGAATCTTTTCTTTCTCACTTTCTATCTCTCTTTCTTTCATTCTTTCTAAAGCTTTCCTCTCTCTCTTGCTCTCTCCCTAATACTACTCTTTCTCGCTCTCACTAAAACTTCACTCTCTCTATCTCTCTTGCTCTCCCTAAAGCCTCTCTCTCTGCCTTTAAAACTTCCCTCATATGCTGTCTCTGTCTCTCTTGAAGTTCTCTCATATGCTCTCTCTCTCTCTCTCTCTCTCTCTCTCTCTCTCTCACTCTCACAATCTCTATCTGTCTCTCTCTCTCTACCTCTCTCTATTTATCTTATCTCTCTTGCCCTCCCTCTCCACAAAACTTTTCTTTCTCTCTCTCATCCTCTCTCAAATTTCTTTCCCTTCCACTCTCTCTAACAAAAACTTCAACTTCTCTATCTGTCTGTCTCTCTCTCTTGCCCTACCTCTCTCCCTCACCCTCTCTCTATCTTCTCTCTTCTACTTTCCCTCTCTGGCTCACAGAAACTTCTCTTTCTTTCTCTCACCCTCTCTCTCTCTCTCCCCCTAATCTTCTCTTTCGCTCTCATTGTCTCTCTTTCTTTCATTCTTTCTAAATTTTCCCTCTTTCTCTCTAGCTCTCTTTGTAAAACTCCTCGCTCACTCTCTCTCTTGCTCTCTTTAATACTTCTCTCTCAGCAGCCCTTAAGCTTCACTCTCTATCTCTCTTTCTCCTCCTCTAAAACTTCTCTCATATGCTGTCTCTCTCTCTCTCCAGAACCTCTCTTATATGCTCTCTCGCTTCCTCTCACTCTTAAACTTTCCTCTCCCTCTCTCTCTCTCTCTCTCTCTCTCTCTCTCTCTCTCTCTCTCTTTCGTTTTCTAAATAAAAGTTCTCTCTGAAACTTCCTTGTCACTCGCTCTCCTAGAACTGCTCTCTCTCACACTTGCTCTTCCCAACTCCTCCTTCACTCTCTCTCTAAAACTTCTTTCTTTGTTTATAGCATCTTTCACTTTCTCGTAAAAGCTTCTTTCACTAACTCTAGCTCTCTCTCTCTCCCCCCTCTCTCCTAATCTTCTCTTTCTTTCTCACTGTCTCTCTTTCTTACATTCTTTCTAAAGCTTCTCTCTCTAGGTCCCTCCTAAAACTTCTCTCTCTCTCACTATCTCTCCTGCCCTCTCTCTCTATCTTTTCTCTCTCTTGCATGCCTTAAAGTTTCACTCTCTCTCTTCTCCTCTAAAACTTCTCTCATATGCTGTCTCTCCCTCTCTGGAACCTCTCTCATACTTTCTGTCTCTTGCTCTCTCTCTTTTGCTCCCTATCTCTGTCTCTCTCCAAAGCTTCTCTCTCTCTCTTAAACTTCTTTCATTCACACTCACTCACAAAAACATCACTTTCTATGTGTGTGTGTGTCTCTCTCTTCCTCTCCCTCTTGCTGCCTCTAAAACTTCTCTCTCACTCTCTTTCTCTCTGAAACTTCTCTCTCCCCACTCTTGCTCTATGTCACTCTCTCTCCCTGTTGTTTACAATATAAAAGTTCTCTCGCTCCCACTAGCTCTCACTATGTCTCTCTCTCTTAAACTTCTCTCATATGCTCACTCTCCCTATGTTGCTTTCTCTCCCTCTATCTTCTCTCTCCTACTCTTCCTCTCTCTCTCTCTCTCTCTCTCTCTCTCTCCCTCTCCAAAACTTCACTTTTGCTCTCTCACCCTCTCTCTCAAACTTCTTTCTCTCCTGCTCTCTCTCTCAATAACTTCACTTTCTCTTTGTGTCTATCTATTTGTCTGTCTCTCCCTCTTTCTCTCCTTGTCTCTCTCTAAAACTTCTCTTTCTCTCTCTCTAAACTTCTTTTTCTCTCTCTCATTCGCTACATCTTGCTATACCTCTCTCTCTCTCTCTCTCTATGTCACTTTCTTTAGCTGTCTGTCTCCTTCTTTTCCTCTCTCTCTCTCTCTACAAATCTTCTCTCTCTTTCTCTCTCTTTCTTTCATTCTCTTTAAACCTTCCCTCTTTCTCTAGCTTTATCCCTAAAACTTCTCTCTTTCTCTCTTTCATTCTTTTAAAAGCTTCCCTCTCTCTATCTCTCTCCCCTTCCCCAACACTCTTTTTTTCGCTCTCTCTCTTTCCAAAACTTCTCTTTCTCTCTCTCTCTTAAACTTCTTTCTCTCCTGTTCCCTCTCAACAACGTCACTTTCTCTATTTGTATCTGTTTCTCTCTCTCTTTCCCTCTTTCTCTTTTAAACTTCTTTCTGCCCCCTTTCTCCCTCAAAAACTTCACTTTCTGTGCCTATTTGTCTCTCTTTCCCTCTCTCTCTTGTAATCTCTCTTTAAAACCCCTCTCTCTCTCTCTCTCTCTCTCTCTCTCCAAATCTTCTTATTCTCTCTCTATCTGTCTCTCTCTCCCTTGCTTACATTCGTTCTAAAGCTTCCCTCTCACTCTAGCTCTCTCCCTAAAACTTCTCTCCCTCTCTCTCTCTCACACTCCTAAACTTCTCTCTCTTTCTTGGTCTCCATAAAACTTCAATCTCTCTCTCCCCTCCTCCAAAACTTCTCTCATACATTGTCTCGCTCTCTATAACTTCTCCCAAATGTTTTTCTCTCTCTCTTTGTCTCTATGTCACCTCTCTCTCTCTCTCCATCTCTCATTCTCACTCTCTCCACCTCTCTCCCACACTCTCTCTCTGCCTCTCTCCATCTGTCTTTATCTTTTTCTATATAAAAGTTTTCTAGCTCTCTCTCTATGTTACTCTCTCTCTCTTTCTCTCTCTCTCTATGTATATATATAAGTTCTCTCTCTCCCTAGCCTTCTTTATAACTTCTCTCTCCCTTGCTCTCTCAGAAACTTCTTTTTCTCTCTCCATCTCTCACTCTCACTCTCTCCACCTCTCTTTCACACACACTCTCTCTCCCTCTCTCCATCTGTCTTTATCTTTTTCTATATAAAAGTTTTCTAGCTCTCTCTCTATGTTACTCTCTCTCTCTCTAGCCCTCACTATAACTTCTCTCTCCCTTGCTCTCTCAGAAACTTCTCTCTCTCTCTTTCTCTCTCCACACAGCACCCTTTCTTTCTCTGTCTCTTCACACAACACCCTTTCTTTCTCTTTCTCTGTCTACCTCTTTGTCTTCTCTCTACTACTCTCCGTCTCTTCATCTCTCTCCAAAACTTCTTTTTCTCTCTCTCTTCCTCTCTCTCTTAAACTTCTTGCTCTCCTACTCTCTCTCTCAAAAACTTCACTTTCTTTGTCTCTCTCTCCATCTTCTCTCTCTCCAAAACTTCTCTTTCTCTCTCCCCTTCTCTCCCTCTTGAACTTCTTTCTCTCCCACTCTCTCCATCAAAAGCTTCACTTTCTACTCTGTTTGTCAGTCTCTCTCTTTTTAAAACTTCTCTCTCTATCTCATTCTTTCTCTCTCCAAAACTTCTCTTTTTTTCTCCAACCATCTCTCTCTTAAACTACTTTCTCTCCCACTCTCTCTCAACAACTTCACTTTTACTTTTTGTTTATCTGTCTGTCTGTCTGTCTGTCTCTCTCTCTTATACTCTCACTCTAAAACTTCTCTCTTTATCACTCTCTCTATGTGACTTGCTCTCTCTGAAACTTGTCTTTCTCTTTCTTGGTCTTGTTCTCCCCAACACCTCCCTCCCTCTCTCTCTAAAACTTCTTTCTTTGTTTAAAACTTCTTTTGCTTTTTGTCAAAAACTTGTGATAGTCTCTTTCTCTCTTTGACTAAAATTTGTCTGTCACTAACTCTATTTCTCCCTTTCTCTCTCTCTTAAACTTCTTCTCTCCCACTCTCTCTCTCAACAACCTCACTTTTTTCTTAGTCTATCTCTCCCTCTATCTTCTCTCTCTTGCTCTCCCTCTCTATCTCTAAAACTTTTCTTTCTCTTTCGCACCCTCTCTCTCTTAAACTTCTTTCTCTCCCACTCTCTCTCAAAAACTTCTCTCTCTCTCTCTCTCTCTCTCTCCCTCTTTCCCTCTCTCTCTTGCTATCTCTATCAAAAACCTTTCTCCTTTGCAAATGTTCTCTTGCTCTCCCTCTGTCTCTCTCTCTTGTACGCAATCATTTTTTCTAAAGATTCCCTCTCTCTCTAGTTATCTCCCAAAAACTTCTTGCTCTCTCTCACTCTCTCTAAAATTTCAGTCTCTCTCTATCTCTCCTCCTCTAAAACTTCTCCCACATGTTCTCTCTGTCTCCCTCTCGCTCCTCCTAGCATCTCCCTCTCTCTTTGTTTTGAAACTTCTCCCTTTGTTTAAAACTTCTTTTACTTTCTCTTAGAAACTTCTGTCTATCTCTTTTTCTCTTTGTCTAAAATTTGTCTCTCACTAACTCCATCTTTTCCTCTCTCTCCCTTAAACTTTTTTCTCTGCCACTCTTTCTCCACATCTTCACTTTCTCTCACTAAGTCTATCTCTCCCTTCTTCTCCTTCTCTCTCTTAAACTTCTTTCTCTCCCACACTTTCTCTCAAAAACTTCACTTTCTCTTTCCATCTATCTCTCTTTCTCTTTCCCTCTCTCTCTCTCTCTCTTTCTGTCTCTTTCCCCTACTCTCCCTCTCTATCTCTCTTTCCAAAGCTTCTCTTTCTCTCTTAAACTTATTTCTCTCTCACTCCCTCTCTCAACAACTTCACTTTCTCTTTCTGTCTGTCTATATGTCTCTCTCTCTCTCTCTCTCTCTCTCTCTCTTTCTCTACATCTATTCTCGCTCTCTCTACCTCTCTCTCTATCTTCTCCCTCTCAGTCTCTCTCTAAAACTTCTCTTTCTCCCTCATTCCCTCTCTCTGTCTCTTAAATTTCTTTCTCTCTCACTCTCTCTTAAACTTCTTCCTCCCCCACACTCTCTCAAAAACTTCACTTTATCTCTCTGTATGTTTGTCTCTCCCTCTCTCACAATCTCTCTTTGACTCTCTCTCCAAATCTTCTCCTTCTCTCTCTCTATCTCTCTCTTTCATTCTTTCTAAGATTCCCTTATCTATCTCTCTCTCCCCCTCCCCAACACTCTTTTTGTCTCTCTCTCTCTCTCTCTATCTTCTCTCTCCTACTCTACCTCTGGGTCTCTCTCTGTAAAACTTCTCTCTCTCTCTCTCTCTCTCTCTAAAACTTCTTTCTCTCCCACTCTCTCATTCAAGAACTTCACTTTATGTCTCAGTCTGTCTCTCTCTCACTTTCCCTCTTTCTCCCTCAGTCTCTCTCCCTCTCCAAATGTTTCTCTTTCTCTCTCTATCTCTCTCTCTTTCTCGCTTTCGTTCTTTGTAAAGCTTTCCTCTCTAGCTCTCTCCCTACAATGTCTCTCTCTCTCTCTCACTCTCTCTAAAACTTCAATGTCTCTCTCTCCTTCTCTTAGACTTCTCGCATATGCTGTCTCTGTCTCTGAAACTTCTCATGTGTCCCTCTTTTCTAGGTTGCTCTCTCTCTCAAACTCTCTCTATATTCTCTCTCTTGCTCTCTATCTTTATCTCTCTCTCCAAAACTTCTTTTTCTCCCTGTCTCCCTCTCTCTCTTAAACTTCTTTCTCCTGCACTCTCTCTCTCAGAAACATCACTTTCTCCCTCACTCCTTCTCTCTCTCTCTTAAACTTCTCTCTCCCCACTATTTCTCTATGTCTCTCTCTTTCTCTCTTGCACTTGTTCTCTCTAAAACTTCTCTCTTTCACCCTCCCTGAAGCTTCACTCTCTCTCTTAAACTTCTCTCTCCCCACTCTCCCTCTATGTCACACAGTCTCTCTCTTTTTCTATATATAAGTTCTCTCTCTAGCTCTATCCAAAACTTCTCTCTCTCTCTCTCTCTCTCTCTCTCTCTCTCTCTCTCTCTCTCTCTCTCTTGTGCACTTGTTCTCTAAAAGCCTTCCCTCTCTCCCTGCAATACCCTTTCTTTATAGATCTCTCTCTGCCTCTCTCTCTTTTCTCTCTTCTACTCTCCCTCTCTACTCTCTCTCACCCCTCTCCTAAACTTCTTTCTTTCCCACCCTCTCTCTCAATAACTTCACTTTTTCCATCTGTCTGTTGTCTCTCTCTATCTCTCTCTCCCTTTCCAAATCTTCTCTTCGCCTCTCTTGCATCTCTCTCTTGTTCTCCTTCTCAGTCTCTCTTTCCAAAACTTCTCTTTCTCTCTTACTCCCTCTCTCTCTCTCTTAAATTTCTTACTCTCCCACTCTCTCTCTTTCATTTTATCTCTATGTTTGTTTGTCCCTCTCTCTTGCATTTTTCTCTAAAACTTCTCTCTCTTTGTGTTTTGCTCTCTCTCTCTCTCTCTCTCTCTCTTGCAATCTCCTTCTAAAACTTCTCTTTCTCTCTGTCTCCAAGTCTTCTCCTTCTCTCATTATCTCTCTCTGTCTCTCTTCTCCTTCTCTCCCTCTCTATCTCTCCCTTTCCAAAAAATTTTGCTTTCTCTTCTCACCCTCTCAGACTTCTTTCTCTCCCATTCTCTCGCTCAACAACTTCTCTTTCTCTTTTTGTTTGTCCATCTGTCTGGTCTGTCTCTCTCTTTCCCTCCCTCTCTCTCTCTCTCTCTCTCCAAATTTTCTCTTTCTCTCTTTGTCTTTCTTTCATTCTTTCTAAACCTTCCCTCTCTCAGTAGCTCTCTCCCTAAAACTTCTTTCTCTCCCCCCAAAATTTCTCTCTGATGCTGTCTCTCTTAAACTTCTGTCATATGCTTTCAATCACTCTATGTCAATCTATCTCTCTCCCTCTCTCTCTAAACTTCTCTATCTGATTAAAAATTCTTTTGCTTTCTCTCAAAAACTTCTATTTGTCTCTTTCTCTCTTTGCCTAAAATTTGTCTCACACTAACTCTATCTCTCTCCCTCCCCAACACACTCACACACCCACTCCCTCTCTCTTGCAATCTCCCTCCAAAATTTCTGATGAAGTCCCACATTGGTTAGGCCGAGAGGTCTTGGATGTTATATATATGAATTCACAAACCTCCCCTTACAAGCTAGCTTTTGAGGTGGAGTTAGGTGGGCTCATATCATATGGTATTAGAGCCTACTCTGCTTTGGTCAATGTGGGCCATGGATCCTGGTTCTCTATACGAGGACATATAGTCTAAAGGGGTCAGGAATAATAAAGTCTCACATTAGTTAGGCAGAGAGGTCTTGGGTGTTATATATATGAGTTCGCAAACCTTCCCTTACAAGCTAGCTTTTGAGGTGGAGTTAGGTGGGTTCATATCAATTTCTCTCTCTCTCTCTGTCTCTCTCTCCATCTTCTCCATCTCCCTCTCACTCTCACTTTTTCCAACACACACACTCTCTCACCTTGCCCAACCAGCTTTCTCTCTTTCTCCTTATCTATCTCTCTCTCTCTCTCTCTCTCTCTCTCTCTCTCTGTGACATTTAAACTTCTTTATCTCCCACTCTCTCCCTCTGAAACATCACTTTATCTCCCTCTTTCTTCTTCCCCTCTCTCTCTTAAACTTCATTCTCTCCCACACTATCTCTCAAAAAACTTCACTTTCTCTCTCTGTCTGGCTGTCAGTCTCTCTCTTTCCCTCTTTCTCTGTCTCTGTCTCCAAAACTTCTCTCTCTCTTACTCTTCAAGTTCTTTCTCTCCCTCTTTCTCTCCCAAAAACCTCTCTTTCTCTCTCTTAGCCCAACAATCTTTCTCTCTATTTTTTTTCTACATCTCTCCCTCTTAGTTTTTCTTTCCAAAACTTCTCTTTCTCTCAATCTCTCACTTTCACTCTCTCTTAACCTTCTTTCTCTCTCACTCTCTCTCTTAAAAACTTTTATTTCTCTTTTTGTTAGGTTGTCTCTCTCTTTTCCTCTCTCTCTAAAACTTCTGTCTCTCTCTCTCTTTCTCTCCAAATCTTCTTTCCCTCTTTGTCTCTCTTTCCTTCATTCTTTCTAAAGATTCCCTTTCTCTCTCTGTCTCTCTCTCTGTCACTCTATCTAAAACTTCTCTCTAGCTTACTCTCCCTAAAACTCACACTCTCTTTCCTCCTTGAAAACTTCTCTCAACATCTCTCTCTCTTAAACTTCTCTGATATGCTCTCTCTCTCTCACTCTCTGTCTCTCTCTACCTCTCTCTATCTTCTCTCTCTCTCTCCTGCTCTGTCTCTCTCTCCAAAACTTCTATGTCTCTCTTTCTCTCCCTTTCTCCTTTTCTTAAACTTCTTTCTTTCCCACACTCTCATTCAAGAACTTAACTTTCTCTCTCTGTTTGTCTCTCTCTCTCTCTCTCTCTCTCTCTCTATCTTTTCTCTCCTACTCTCCTTCTCTGTCTCTCTTTGTCCAAAACTTCTCTTTCTCTCTCTCATCCTCTCTCTATTAAGCTTCTTTCTCTCCCACTCTCTCTCAAAAACATCACTTTGTCTTTTTGTCTGTCGGTCTTTCAACAACTTCACGCTCTCTCTATCTGTCTCTCTCCCTCTTGCACTCTCAACCTCTCTCTCTCCCCCTTTTAAACATCTATCTCTTCCACTCTCTCTTTCAAAAACTTTGCTTTCTCTCTCTATCTGTTTGTCTCTCTCTCTCTCTCTGAGCTTCAAATGTCATCTTTTTCTCTCTCTATCTCTTTCTCTCTCCTTTGTTTTCATTCTTTCTAAAGCTTCCCTCTCTCTTCTCTAGCCCTCTCTCTCTCTCTCTCTCTCAATCTCTCTAAAACTTCTCTCTCTCTTGCCCTCCCTAAAGCTTCACTCTTTCTCTCTAAAACTTCTCTCTCCCCACTCTCTCTTTCTCACTCTATCTGTTTGTCGATCTATTCTCCTCTCACAAGTCTCTCTAAAAAACTTCTCTTTCTCTTTCTCAATCTCTCTTTCTTTGCTTCTTTCTAATATTTCCCTCTCTCTCTAGCACTCCTCCTAAAACCTCTTTGTCTCACACTCTCTCTAAAATTTCTCTCTCTCTCACCTCCTAAGCTTCACTCTCTGCCTCTAAACTTCTCTCTCCCTACTCTCTCTCTCTCTTTCTCACTCTATCATCTATTTGTCTCTCCTCTCTTGCAGTCTCTCTCTAAACTTCTCTTTCTCTCTCACTGCCTCTCTTTCTCTTAAATTTCTTGCTCTCCCACTCTCTCTCTCTATGTTAGAGATAAGGCTACTTAGGCTGCTTGTCTTGGTGCAGTGTGCAGGTGCAGTGCTTAAGGAGTCACGTGGGGTTCTGATCTTGCTTATTAATCTTGTCTTCAGTTTATTAGTTAGGGACATTAGTGTAATTCAGTAATTGAGTCTTAGTCTATAAATTGTAATCTCAGCTACATCATTTGTAGATTAATTCATTTGAATCAGATTTACATTTCAGAACTTTCACATCTAGGAGTTTTGAGTTTTCTTTCTTTCTTCTTTCTTGCGCCTTCCTTCTAAGATTCTTGAGAACTTCAACATGGTATCAGAGCTTTGATCCAATGGGAGAGAATATGAACACGTTTTCTTTAGCATCTTTGAATGCTTCACTAGTTTCTTTTAGTCATTCTATTTCTGTGAAATTAGACAGCAATTCCTATCTACTCTGGAAACAACAAGTTCTTGCAGCCATCAGAGGGCATGAACTAGAGAAATACATCAGTGGTGGTCAAGAAGTGCCATCAAGATTTGCAATAGATGAGCAAGGAAGAGTTCTTGGGATCTTGAGTCAGCAGTATGTTCTTTGGAAGAAGCAAGATCAGCTCTTGCTGTCTTGGCTGCTGTCAACAATGTCAGAAAACATTCTTACAAGAATGGTAGGATGTGAATACCCGTACCAGGTCTAGGAAAAGGTGGAAACTTTCTTTGCTTCTCATACAAAGGCAAAGATCAAGCAATTCAAGGCGCAGCTACAGACTATGAAGAAGGGATCCATGACAGCCACTGATTATCTTTTAAAAATCAAGAATCTTGTTGATTCTTTGGCTTCAGTTGGACATGCAATTACAGAAAGTGACCATATAGAGGTAATTCTTGATGGTCTTTCCTCAAAATATGATGGTTTTGTTACATCCATTCTTTCTAGAACTGATCCGTATTCAGTAGAAGAGATTGAAGCATTATTGCTTGCACAAGAAAATAGAATTGAAAAGCATCATAAAGAAGTAGAAGCTATGACAGTGAATCTTGCTACACATCCTCAGAATTACAATGTGAACCGAAGTGGTTATCAAAGTTTCCTGGTCAGTATGCAAATAGAGGAAGGTTTGGAGGTAGAGGAAACTTTTTCAGAGGCAAAGGGAGTTACAACAATGGGCGGTTTGCTGGTAGGAATGGAAGGTTTTCTGATAAAAGCAACATTCAATGTCAATTATGTGGGAGATTTGGACATCAGTCCTGGAGTTGTTATCACAGATTTGATGAAAGTTTTCAAGGACCAGCTCAAGTGCCTAGCCACTTCAGCAAGACAGCCAATGGCGCCAATGGCAGTGTCAGAAACACACCCTATGCAATGCTCACTTCTAACAGCAACAGCAATGGCATTGATCAAGAATGGTATCCTGATTCTGAGGCCACTAATCATGTGACAGTGGATGCCTCTAACATTGTGCAGAAGACTCCATATAATGGAAAGAAGAAGGTGCACATTGGTAATGGCTCAGGTTTGTTCATTAAAAACATTGGTAATTCTCAGATTAAGTCTTGCTTTTCTAATCAAAATCTTCACCTAAGCTCACTTCTTCATGTTCCAAATATTATCAAAAACCTTGTGAGTGTTTCTCAGTTTGCAAAAGACAATTATGTCTATTTTGAGTTCCATCCTGACTCTTGTTATGTTAAATCTTAGGATACTCATCAAATACTTTTGAAGGGGACTGTTAGAAAAGGCTTGTATGTCTTTGATGAATTTCGTATTGAAAAAGGACCATATATCAATGCAAAGGTGTCAACAACTCAGTTACCAAATATTACTTCACCTGCTGTACATAGTTCCCATACTTCTTCTTTGTTAAATTCTTGTTCTGAGTTAGACAAATGGCATGTTAGATTGGGCCATGCTTCTGCACAAACTGTCAAGAATGTACTCACTTCTTGTAACATCAGAATACCAAATAAAGAGCTTTCCTTTTGTTCATCTTGCTGCCTTAGTAAATTACATAAATTTCCTTTTGCCTCTTCTCAAATAGAATACTCAAAACCTCTTCAACTAATTCATTCTGATTTGTGGGTACCAGCACCTATGCTGTCAAAAGAGGGACATAGATATTACATACATTTTGTAGATACCTTTACCCGTTACACATGGATTTACTTTCTCAAAAGCAAGTCTGACGCATTACAGACCTTTATTCATTTCAAGAAACAAGTAGAACTTCAAACCAACCACAAAATCCTTGCCTTACAAACTGATTGGGGAGGAGAGTTTAGAGCTTTCACTGAATATTTGAAAGACCAAGGGATAGTTCATCGTGTTTCATGTCCTTATACACATGAACAAAATGGGCTTGCAGAAAGGAAACATAGACATATAACTGAGACTGTACTAGCCTTGCTTCACCAATCATCTTTACCTAGTTCATTTTGGTCTGAAGCTTTTAGCACAGCTGTGTATCTCATTAATAGACTACCCACACCAGTCCTAAATGGCTCTACTCCTTTTGAAACCTTGTACAAAATCAAACCTGATTATTCTTCTCTTAAAGTCTTTGGGTGTGCAGCCTATCCTAACCTAAGGCCCTACAATAATCCCAAGTTCCAGTTCAAATCCATTGAATGCACTTTCCTTGGTTATAGTCCAGCACACAAAGGATACAAGTGTCTACATCCTGATGGGAAAACAATTATATCTAGAGATGTCATATTTGATGAAAGTAGTTTTCCATTCAAGAACAGCAAGGGTTCCTCACAGCAGTCACTCTCCAGTAACAAATCACATTTTGTTTCTCCTCCACCTTCAGCCATACCTCCTATTCTATCATTCTCTAACGCAAGACATACTCAGAATACCAATGCATTTGCTGAACAAACAAATAACTCATGTGCACTTGCTAATAATGCCAATATTATGGATTCTTTGCAACATGTTTCAGGTCCCTCTGCAGAATTTGAAGTTCCTCAACGTCTGCCTCAAAATATCCATCCAATGGTGACCCGTAGCAAAACAAGGGCACTCAATTCAAACAATCACTCAATGGTGACTAGTAGCAAAGCAAGAGGAACTATACCAACAGCACTTACTGTCTCTAGAGAGCCTCAAACTGTTGAAGAAGCTCTTAATATACCAGAATGGAAGTGTGCCATGGATCTTGAGTATGCAGCACTCATGAGCAACAAAACATGGAGTTTAGAAGCTTTACCCAAAGATAGGAGGCCTATAGGGTGCAAATGGGTGTTTAAAGTTAAAGAAAATCCAGATGGCACTGTCAACAAATATAAAGCAAGATTAGTTGCAAAAGGGTATAATCAGGAGGCAGGAGTTGATTTTCATGAAGTTTTCAGTCCAGTAGTAAAACCAGTCACAATTCGGGTTCTTCTCACTTTAGCCTTATCAAAAGGGTGGAACATCCATCAAATAGATGTTAATAATGCCTTTTGAAATGGTGATTTGAATGAAGATATATACATGCTGCAGCCTCCTGGATATGAATCAGCTGACTCATCTCAAGTTTGCAAGCTTCATAAGGCTCTCTATGGCCTTAAGCAAGCTCCTCGTGCATGGTTTCAAAAATTGTCTGAAGCTTTACTTGATCTTGGTTTTACCAAGGCAAAATGTGATTCTTCCTTGTTTCTTCAGGTTACTTCTCATCATTCTCTCTATGTTTTAGTCTATGTGGATGATATTTTGATTACTGGATCCTCACCAACTTTGGTTCAGCACTTGATTGATCAACTGAATGCAAAGTTCTCATTAAAGGATCTTGGGAAACTTAAATACTTCTTAGGTGTTGAAGTTACTTACAGTTCTGCTGGTGCAATATACTTATCTCAGTCTAAATACATTAAGGATCTTCTTGCTAAAGCTGGTATGCAAGGTGCGAAGTCTATGCCCTCTCCTATGGCCTCAACACCACATATCTCAGCTAGTAGTGGTTCTCCTATTTCTGATCAAGCTGCATACAGATCTCTTGTGGGAGCATTACAATATATTACCATTACTAGACCAGAATTATCATATAGTGTGAACAAAGCTTGTCAGTTTATGCATTGCCCTACGGATGTATATTGGAAGTTGGTTAAACGAATACTGAGGTATCTAGCAGGCACCATATGTCATGCTCTAGTTCTCCAAAGATCATCTGCTCTTGAGCTCACTGCCTTTTGTGATGCTGATTGGGCGTCAGACATTGATGATAGGCGCAGCACCTCAGGTTTTTGTGTTTATCTTGGCCCTAATCTCGTTTCTTGGCCATCTAAAAAGCAAGCAACAGTGTCTAGATCAAGTACTGAAGCTGAATATAGGAGTCTTGCAAGTGCAGTGGCAGAATTGGCTTGGCTGCAGTCTTTACTCAAAGAACTCAGCATTCAACTACCAAAAGTTCCTAGAATATATTGTGACAATATGAGCACAGTCAGCTTGTCAGCAAATCCGGTTCTTCATTCAAAGACTAAGCATATTGAACTAGATCTTTATTTTGTTCGTGAAAAGGTTAACAATAAAGAAATTGAAGTCTATCATATTCCATCTCTTGATCAAATAGCAGATATCCTCACCAAGGCAGTCTCAACTTCAAGGTTTCTTCAACTTAGAGACAAGCTCAGTGTCATTTCTCTTCCAAGTCATGCCACTGATCTTGAGGGGGGATGTTAGATATAAGGCTGCTTAGGCTGCTTGTCTTGGTGCAGTGTGCAGGTGCAGTGCTTAAGGAGTCACGTGGGGTTCTGATCTTGCTTATTAATCTTGTCTTCAGTTTATTAGTTAGGGACATTAGTGTAATTCAGTAATTGAATCTTAGTCTATAAATTGTAATCTCAGCTACATCATTTGTAGATTAATTCATTTGAATCAGATTTACATTTCAGAACTTTCACATCTAGGAGTTCTGAGTTTTCTTTCTTTCTTCTTTCTTGCGCCTTCCTTCTAAGATTCTTGAGAACTTCAACACCTTGCATACCAGCTCTAGCAAGAAGATCCTTAATGTATTTGGATTGAGATAAGTATATTGCACCAGCAGAATTGTAAGTAACTTCAATACCTAAGAAGTATTTAAGTTTCCCAAGATCCTTTAATGAGAACTTTGCATTCAGTTGATCAATCAAGTGCTGAACCAAAGTTGGGGAGGATCCAGTAATCAAAATATCATCCACATAGACTAAAACATAGAGAGAATGATGAGAAGTAACCTGAAGAAACAAGGAAGAATCACATTTTGCCTTGGTAAAACCAAGATCAAGTAAAGCTTCAGACAATTTTTGAAACCATGCACGAGGAGCTTGCTTAAGGCCATAGAGAGCCTTATGAAGCTTGCAAACTTGAGATGAGTCAGCTGATTCATATCCAGGAGGCTGCAGCATGTATACATCTTCATTCAAATCACCATTTAAAAAGGCATTATTAACATCTATTTGATGGATGTTCCACCCTTTTGATAAGGCCAAAGTGAGAAGAACCAGAATTGTGACTGGTTTTACTACTGGACTGAAAACTTCATGAAAATCAACTCCTGCAACTTTACTTTATCTGTTTGTCTGTCTATCTATCTTTCTCTCTCTTGTAGTCTCTCTCTGAAACTTCTCTCTCTCTCTCTCCAAATGTTTTGCTTCTCTCTCTGTCTCTCTTTGCTTCTTTCTAATGCTTCCCTCTCTCTCTAGCTCTCTCCCTAAAACTTCTCTCTCTATCTTCTCTCCCTCTCTGTCTCTCTCCCAAAACTTCTCTTTCCCTCTCTCTTCCTCTCTCTCCTATTAAAATTCTTTCTCTCCCACTCTCCCACTCTCTCTCTCTCTCACTCTCAAAATGTTCTCTTTCTCTCTTTGTCTCTTTTTCTTTCATTCTTTCTAAAGCTTCCCTCTCTCTCTAGCTCTCTTCCTAAAACTTCTCTCTCTCTCTCTCTCTCTCTCTCTCTCTCTCTAAAACTTCTCTCCCCCTTGCCTACCCTAAAGCTTCACACTCCCTCTCTCTCTCTCTTCCCCTAAAACATCTGTCATAAGCTCTCTCTCTCTCTCTGAAACCTCTCTCATATGCTCTCTTTCTCCCTCTCTCTTGCTCTAAAACTTCTCTCCCTCTTTTTGTTTTCACTCTCCCCAACACCTCCCTCTGTCCCTAAAACATCTCTTTTTGTTTAAACCTTCTTATGTTTTCTCTCAAAAACTTCTACCTGTCTCTTTTTCTCTTTGTCTAAAATTTCTCTCTCACTAACACAATCTCTCTCCCCCCCTCCCTCCCTCCCCAACACACACATGCCTTCCCTCTCTCTTTACCTCTCTCTCTCTATTTCATTCTTTTGAAAGCATCCATCTGTTTGTCCTCCTCTCTCCCTCCCCAACACTCTTTCTTTCACTCTCGCTCTCTCCAAAACTTCTCTTTGTCTCTCTCTTAAACTTCTTTCTTTCCCGCTCTCTCTCAACAACTTTGCCTTCTTTGTCTGTCTCTCTCTCTCTCTCTCTTTTCCCCTCTCTCTCTTGAACATCTTTCTCCCTACTTCTCACCCTCAAAAACTTCACTCTCTCTGTCTATTTGTCTCTCTTTCCCTCTCTCTCTCAATCTCTCTCTAAAACATCTCTTTCTCTTTCTCTCTTCTGTCTCTCTTCCTCACTTTCATTCTGTCTAAAGTTTCCCTGTCTCTCTCTAGTTCTCTCCTTAAAACTTCTCTCACTCTCTCTCTCTTGCTCTCTGTAAAACTTCAATCTCTCTTTCCCCTCCTCATAAACTTCTTGCATATGTTATCTCACTCTTTAAAACTTCTCTCTTTGATTAAATTTGTCTCTCATTAACTCTATCTCTCCCTCTTTCTCTCTTAAACTTCTTTCTCTCCCATTCACTCTCTCAACAACTTCACTTTCTCTCTCTGTCTATCTCTGTCTATCTTCTCTCTGTTGCTCTCCCCAAAACTTCTTTTTTTCTCTCTCACCCTCTCTCTCTCTTAAACTTCTTTCTCTCCCACTCTATCTCAAAAACTTCACTTTCTCTCTCTATCTGTTTCTTGCTCTCTTTCCCTCTCTCTTTTGCAGTCTCTCTCAAAAACCTCTCCCTCTACACATGTTTTCTTTCTCTCCCTCTATGCCTCTCTCTCTCTCCCCCCAACACTTTCATTTTTTCTAAAGGTTCCCCCTTTCTAACTCTCTTCCTAAAACTTGAGTCTCTCTCTCTCTCTCTCCTCCTCTAAAACTTCTTCCCTATGTTGTCTCTCTCTGAAACTTCTCTCATATGCTGTCTCTCTCTCTCTTTGCAAGTTGCTTTCTCCCTCCCCTTGCTCCCTCTCTCTCTCTAAAATTCTCCCTTTTTTTAAAACTTTTTTTGCTTTCTCTCAAAAACTTCTATCTGTCTCTATCTCTCTTTGTCTAAAATTTGTCTTTCACTAACTCTATCTCTCCCTCTCTCTCTCTCTCTCTCTCTCTCTCTCTCTCTCTCTTAAACTTCTTTCTCTCTCACTCTTTCTCTCAAAACCTTTGCTTTCTCTATCTGTCTGTCTGTCTCTCCCTTTCCCTCTCTCTCTGTCTCCCTCTCTCTTACTCTCCCTCTCTATCTCTCTTTCCAAAACTTCTTTCTCTCCCACTTCCTCTCTCAACAACTTCACTTTCTCTTTCTGTCTATCTATCTGTCTACCTCTCTCTCTCTCTCCAAACTTTCTCTTCCCCTTTGATTATAGAGGCATGGTAGATACAGCTGATCCAATTTATATTCCAATTACAAGAGCTAGAGCTAAAAGGTTTAAAGAAGCTTTTAATGGATTGATGTAGAACATTTGGGTTGAGAAACGTTTTTTGAGGCCCAAATACTTGGATTCAAGTGCAGATCAAGGATAGATTTCATTGATCCAAGTGGTGGAGTAATTTCAGCACTTTGCTAAAGCCCATACATGTGGAAGAAGCTCATACACTTGGAAGGATTACTTTCAGCTCAATCATGTGGAATCATTCAGCAATTACAGGACATACTTAGCAAGATTCACTTGGATTTAAGAGATTTAAGGAGATCAATTTGGCTAATTATTGAAGATCAGATCAGTTTCAGTTTTCTCTTTGGTTCTTTGAAGAAATTTTTGAACTTATCAAGAACTTGTTCTTGTGGCATTCATCCGACTTATCAAACGATTCACCATCTTGTTTGTCGTATTTTCACATACCAAGGATTGTGTTTTCTTATAAACAGCAGGTTGAGGTTTCCACCCACAAATCTCATCATAAAATGGTTTTGCAAATAAATTTCATTGTTGGTCTTGTTATTCTTGGCAGGGTTCGCATCACTCTTGCCCTGTCTCTTTCTCTCTTTCTAACTCTATCTCTCACTCTCTCTACCTCTCTCGCTATCATCTCACTCTTGTTCTCCCTCTCAGTCTCTCTCTCTAAATCTTCTCTTTCTCTCTCATAAATTTCTTACTCTCCCACTCTCTCTCTCTTTCAAAAATTTCACTTTATCTCTCTGACTATCTGTCTCTGCCTCTTTTGCAGTCTCTCTCTAAATCTTCTCTCTCTCTCTCTCTCTTTCTATTTTGCTCTCTCTTTCTCTCATGCAGCCTCCCTCAAATTCTCTTTGTCTCTCTCTCTCCAAATCTTCTCCTTCTCTCTCCCTCTTTCATTCTTTCTAAAGCTTCCCTCTCTCTATCTATCGCTCCCCTCCCTAACACTCTTTCCGCCTCTATCTCTCTCTATCTTCTCTCTCCTATTCTCCCTTTCTGTCTCTCTCTGCAAAATTTGCTTTCTCTCTCCCCCTCTCTCTCTTAAACTTCTTTCTCTCCCACTCTTTCTCCCAAAAACTTCACTTTCACTTTCTTTCTCTTTCCCTCTCTCTCTCTCTCTCTCCAAATGTTTCTCTTTCTCTTTGTCTCTCTCTCCAAAACTTCTCTTTCTCTCCCCTTAAACTTTTTTCTCTCCCACTCTCTCTTTCAAAATCTTCACTTTCTCCCTCTGTCTGCCTCCCTCTCTTGCAAACTCTCTCAAAAACCCCTCCCTCTCCAAAGGTTCTCTTTCTCTCCCTCTGTCTCTCTCTCCCCCAGGGTTTCATTTTTTCTAAAGATATCTCTCTCTCTAACTCTCCCCCTAAAACTTCTTGCTCTCTCTCTTACTCTTCCTAAAACTTCAGTCTCTCTTAGTCCCCCCCTTCTCCAAAACTTCTCCCACAATTGTCTCTCTCTCTCTCTCTCTCTCTCTCTTGCTCTCCCCATCGCCTCCCTTTCTCTCTAAAACCTCTCCCTTTGTTTAAAACTTCTTTTGCTTTCTCTCAAAAAAACTTCTGTCTGTCTCTTTCTCTCTTGGTCTAAAATTTGTCTTTCACTAGCTCTATCTCTTCCTCTCTCTCCTTTAAACTTCTTTCTCTACCACTCTCTCAACAACTTCACTTTCTCTCACTAAGTCTATCTTTCCCTCTCTCTTAAACTATCTCTCCTACTCTTTCTCTAGAAAACTTAACTTTCTGTCTCTTTGTCTGTCTTTTACTCTTTCCCTCCCTCTATCTCTCTCTTCAACTCTCTCTCTTTGTCTCTCTTTCCCAAACTTCTCTTTGTCTTTCTCACCCTTTCTCTCTCTGTTAAACTTCTTTCTCTCTCACTCCCTCGCTCAACAACTTCACTTTCTCTTTTTGTTTGTTTGTCTATTGATCTCTCTCCCTATCTTCTCTCTCTTGCTCTCCCTCTCAATCTCTCTCTCCAATACTTCTCTTTCTCTCTCACTCACACTCTCTCTCTTAAATTTTTTTCTCTCCCACTCTCTCTTAAACTTCTTCCCCTATCAGTCTCTCTCAAAAACTTCACTTTATCTCTCTGTTTGTCTCTCTCCCTCTTGTAGTCTTTCTCTAAAACTTCTCTCTCTTTTTTGTTTTGCTCTCTCTCTCTTGCAGTCTCCCACTAGAACTTATCTTTGTCCCTCTCTCCAAATCTTCTCCTTCTCTCTCTCTCTCTCTTTCATTATTTCTAAAGCTTTCATATCTCTCTCTCCACCTCCACAACACTCTTTGTCTCTCTCTATCTTCTCTCTCCTACTCTCCCTCTCTGTCTCTCTCTGCAAAATTCTTTCTCTCTCTCTCTCTCTCTCTCTCTCTCTCAAACTTCTTTCGCCCCCACTCTCTCTCTCAAAAGCTTCACTTTCTCTCTCAGTTTGTCTCTGTATCTCCAAATGTTTCTCTTTCTCTCTTGCTATCATTATTTATAAATCTTCCCTCTCTCTCTAGCTCTCTCCCTAAAACTTCTTGCAGTGTCTCTCTTGCTCTCCCTAAAAATTGCAATCTCTGTCCCTACTCCTCCTCTAAAACTTCTCATTTGTGCTGTCTCTATCTCTAAACCTTCTCTTATATGCTGTCCATCTTCTCTCTCTCTCTCTCTCTCACACTCTTTACCTCTCTCTCATTCTCTCTCCCTTACTTTCTCTAACATTCTCCCTCCAAAACTTCTCTTTCTCTCTCCCTCTCCCTTCTACTCTCACTCTTTGTATCTTCTCCCTTTTGATCTTCCTTTCTGTCTCTCTATCCAAAACTTCTCTTTCTCTCTCTCGCTCTCTCTTAAACTTCTTCCTCTCCCACACTCTTTCTCAAAAAATTCAATTTTCTATTTGTTTGTCTATCTGACTATTTGTCTCTCTCTCTCTCTCTCTCTTGTAGTCTCTCTCTAAACTTCTCTGTCTCTCTCTCCATCTTCTCTCTCTTCTCTCCCTCTTTGTCTCTCTCTCTCTAAAACTTCTCCCTATCTTCTTTCCCTTCCTCTCTCTCTCTCTCTCTCGCTCTTCCCAATACTCACACACTCTCTCTCTCTCTACATCTCTCTCTATATGTTCTCTACCTTACTCCCCCTCTCAATCTCAATTTCTCTCTCACTTAAACCTCTTTCTCTCCCACTCTTCCCCTAAATGCTTCACTTTATCCCTCTCTTTCTCTCTCTCCCTCCAAATCTTCTCATTCTGTCTCTCTTGCTCTCCCCAACACTCACATACTCTCTCTCTCCCTGCCAAACAATCTCTTTCTTTTTCTCTCTACCTCTCTCTCTCTTGAAATTCTTTCTCTCCCACTCTCTCTCAAAAACTTTACTTTCTCTCTCTATGTAGCCATATGGCTCTCTCCTTCCCTCTTTGTCTCTCTCTCTGAAACTTTTCTATCTCTCTCTCTCTACAAATCTGCTCTTTCTCTCTCTGTCTCTATTTCTTTCATTCTTTCTAAAGCTTCCCTCTCTCTTTGGCTCTCTCCCTAAAACTTCTCTCTATCTCTCTCCTTCTTTCTCTCCTCCTTTAAAACTTCTCTCATGTGCTCCCTCACTCTCTATGTTGCTTTCTCTCTCCCTCACTCTCTTCATCTTCTCTCCCCTACTCTCCCTGTCTATCTCTCTCTCCAAAGCTTTTCTTTCTCTCTCTCACCCTCTCTCTCTCTTTTAAACTTCTTTCTCTCCCACTCTCTCTCAACAACTTCACTTTCTGTTTTTGTCTGTCTGTTTGTCTGTCTCTAAAACTTCTTTTTCTCTCTCTTTCCTCTCTCTATGTCTCTCTTGCATTCATTCTTTCTAAAGCTTCCCTCTCTCTCTAGCTCTCTCCTTAAAACATCACTCTTAATCTTTCTAAAACTTCTCTCTTTCTCATCCACCCTAAAGCTTCACACTCTCTCTCTGTCCTCCCCTAAAACTTTTCTCTTATTAACTATCTCTCCCTCTCTCTCTGTCTCTCTCCCTTTCTATATAAAAGATCTTTTACTCTCTCTAGTTCTTTTTAAAACTCCTCTTTCTCTCTTGTTCTCGATCTTCCCAAACACCTCTCCCTTTCTTTAAAAATTTTTTTGCATTCTCTCAAAAACTTCTACCTGTCTCTTTTTCTCCTTGTCTAAAATTTGTCTTAGTAACTCTATCTCTCTCTCTCCTTCCCCAACACATACACACACACATGCACACTTTCCCTCTCTCTACCTTTCTCTCTGAAACTTCTTCCCCTCTCTCTTTCTCTCTCTCACTCTTGCTCATGCTCTTGCCCTCCCTAACATTCACATATCTCTGTCTCTGCCCAACAATCTCTCTTACTCTCTCCCCCCACTATGTTCTCTCTCTCTCTTCTCTCTTGCTCTTCCACTTAGTCTCTTTGCCCAAAACTTCTCTCTCTCTCTCACCCTCCCTAAAACTTTCTCAGTCTTTTCCTTTTCCTCCTCTAAAACCTTTGTAATATGCTGTCCCTTTCTCTGAAACTTCTCTCCCCCCAACACTCTCTCTCTTTGACTCTCTTTCTCTGTGTCTCTCTCTAGTTCTCTAAAGCTTCTCTCTGACTCACTCTCTTTGAAACTTCTCTCTCCCTCTCTTGTGCTTACACCAACACCTCCCTCTCTCTCTAAAACTTCTGTCTCTTTCTCTCTCACTCTCTCTCTTTCTCTCCCCAACACTCACAGTCTCTCTCTGGCCAACAATCTCTCTCACTTTCTCCCTCCACCATTCACTCTCTCCCTCTCTCTCTCTCTCTCTCTCTCTCATTCTCTTTTTCTCTACCACTCCCTCTCTTTCTATCTATCTATTTATCTATCTTCACTCCCTTGCTCTTCCTCTCTGTCTCTCTTGTGAAAACTTGTCATTCTCTCTCTCAATAACTTCACTTTATCTCTCTCTGCCTCACTCTGTCTTCTCTCTTGTACTCTCCCTCTTTGTCTCTCTCTCCAAATCTTCTCTTTCTCTCTCTTGTCCTCTCCTCTCTCTTAAACTTCTTTCCCTCCCACTCTCTCTTAACAACTTCACTTTCTCTCTCCATCTTTCTGTCTGTCTCTCTCTTTCAATCTTCTCTTTCTCTCTTGCTGTCTCTCTTTCTTTCATTCTTTCTATAGTTTCCCTCTCTCTCTCTCTCTCTCTCTCTCTCTCTCTCTCTCTCTCTTTAAAACTTTTCTCTCTTTTGCTCACCCTAAATCTTAACTTTTTTCTCTCTCTCTCTCTTTCCTCTTCTAAAACTTCTCTAAATGCTGTCTCTCTCTGTCTGAAACCTCTGTCATATGCTCTCTCTCACTCTAAAACTTCTCTCTTCCCCGCACTCTCTCTATATTGCTCACTCTCTCTCTATCTTATTCTATATAAAACTTCTCTCTCTCTTGTTCTCTCCAAAACATCTCCGTCACTCGCTCTTGCTCTTCCTAACACCTTCCTTTCTCCCTAAAACTTTCTTTGTTCAAAACTTCTTTTACTTTCTCTCAAAAACTTTTGTTTGTCTCTTTCTCTCGCACTCTCTCTATCTATCTTTTTCTATATAAAAGTTCTCTCTCTCTCTCTCTAGTTCTCTGTAAAACTTCTTTCTCTCTCTCACACACACTCTCTCTCTTTCTCTACATCTCTGTCTCCCTCTACCTCACTCTCTCTTCTCTCTCTTGCCTTACCCCACAATCTCTCTCTCCAAAACTTCTCTTTCTCTCTCTCCAAAACTTCTCTTTCTCTCTCTCCCATCTCTTTCTCTCACTCTATCTTTTTCTATATAAAAGTTCTCTCTCTAGTTCTCTCTTAAACTTCTTTGTGACTCATTCTCTCTAGAACTTCTCTCTCTTGCTCTCACTTTCCCCAACACCTAACTCACTCTAAAACTTCTCTCTTTGTTGGAAACTTCTTTAACTTTCTCTCAAAAACTTCTGTCTATCTCTTTCACTCTTTGTCTAAAATTTGTGTCTCACCAGCTCTATCTCTCTCTCCCTCCCCAACACACACTTACACACTCTCTCTCTTCTCTCTCTTTCTCTCCCATCTCTCTCTCTCTTTTGTCTCTCTAAAACTTCTCTCCTTTCACCCTCTGGAAAACTTCACTCTCTCTGTCTCTCCTTTTCCTCAGCTAAAACTTCTGTCATATGCTGCCCCTCTCTCTCTGAAATTTCTCTCTCCTGCACTCTCCCTTTATGTCACTCTCTCTCTCTCTCTTGCTTTCTGCAACACTCACACACACTCTCTCTGTCTAACATTCTTGCTCACTTTCTCTCCCCACCATTTTCTCTTCCCCTTTTCTCCCTTCCTCTCTATCTTCTCTGTCTTGCTCTCCCGCTATGTCACTCTCACCAAAACATCTCTTTCTCTCTCTTAAAAACTTCACTTTACCTCTCTTTGTCTCTCTCTCTCTCCCCCTCTCTGTCTCTTACTTTCATTCTTTCTCAAGCTTCCCTCTCTCTCAAGCTCTCTCCCTAAAATGTCTCTCTCTCTCTCACTCTCCCTAAAACTTCAATCTCTCTGTCTCTCTCCTCCTCTTTCATCTCTCTCTTGCTCTCTATCTCCGTCTCTCTCTTCTCTTTCTCCCTCTTTGTCTTTTTCTACTTAAATGTTCTCTTGCTCTCTCTGGCTTGCACATTCTCTCTCTCTCTCTCTCTCCCTCTCTCTCTCTCTCTCTCTCTCTCTCTCTCTCTATCTTTTTATATATAAAAGTTCTATCTCTTTCTAGCTCTCCCTAAAACTTCTCTCTCTCACTTTCTCTTTGTGCCTTTTTCTATATAAAAGCTCTATTTCTCTCTGGCTCTCTCTAAAACTTCTCTCTCACACTAGCTCTCTCTGAAACTTTTTTCTCTTACTTGCTCTCAAACTTTTCTCTCTCACTCATTCTCTCTAAAACTTCTCTCTCTCTTTATCTCTTACTCCCTCTCTATCTTTCTCTCTCCAAAACTACTGTTTCCCTCTCTATTAAACACTGTTCTCTCCCACTCTCTCTATCTCTCAAAAACTTCACTTTCTTTGTCTATTTGTCTCTCTCTGCCTTTCTCTCTTTCGCATTCTATCTCTGAATCTTCTCTTTCTCTCTTTGTCTCTCTTTCTTTCATTATTTCTAAAGCTTCCATCTCTCTCTCTGTACCTTTGTCCCTAAAACTTCTCTCTCTTCCTCTCCCAAAAACTTCATTCTCTCTCCCTCCTCCTTTAAAACTTCTCCCATATGTTGTCTCTTTATCTCTTAAACTTCCTCTCATATGCTCTCTCTCTCTATTTGATGCTTTCTCTCTCTATCTTCTCTCTCTTGTCCCTGTCTCTAAAACCTCTTTCTCTCCCACTCTCTTTGAAAAACTTCACCTTTTCTCTATATGCCTATTGCTCTCTCTCTCTCTCTTGCCCTACCTCTCTCTCTATCTACTCTCACTAACTCTCTGTCTTTGTATCTCTCTCCAAAACTTCTCTTTCTCTCTCTTAAACTTCTTTCTTTCCCATTCTCTCTCTCAACAACTTCTCTTTCTCTCTATGTCACTCTCTCTTTTCTTCTACCTCTCTCTTCTCTTCTCACTCTTGCTCTCTATCTTTGTCACTCTCTCCAAAACTTCTCTTTCTCTCTCACTCCCTCCCTTTCTCTTAAACTTCTTTCTCTTGCACTGGCTGCCTCAAAAACATCACTTTACCTCCCCTTGTCTATCTCTCTCTCTCCCTTTCTCTCTCTGTCATCTATATAAAGCTTCCCTCTCTCTTCTACCTCTATCCCAAAGCCTTCTCTCTCTCTCTCTCTCTCTCTCTCTCCCTCACTGTCCCCAAAGCCTCACTCTCTCTCTCTTTCTCTAAAACTTTGCATAGCTCTCTCTCTCTCTGAAACTTCTCTCTCCCCACTCTCTCTCTATGTTGCTCTCTCTCTCTCTGGGAGGGAAAGATAATGTGTGTTGGTAAGAGAGAGAGAGAGAGAGACAAATATAGGAGTTTTAGAGAGAGACTAAGAGAGAAGTTTTAGAGAGAGAGGCAAAGAGAAATTGTCTTTGTGAGAGTGTTGAGGAGAGAGAGAAAGATTGTTGGGGAGGAATAGGGAGAGATGGAAAGTGGGTGTTGGGGAGAGAGAGGGAGAGAAAGAGTGAGTGAGAGAGAAATTTTAGATAGACAGAGAGTGACAAAAGTTTTGACCAAATAGAAGATTGACAAAGAGAAGTTTTAGATAGTGGTTGAGATAGAGAAAAAGAGAGATATAGTGAGTGTCAAGTTCAATTTCTTCCATTATACATACCCTTTTTCTTAGTGTTAGAGAGTGAGTGTGTGAGAGAGAGAGAGGAGCAGAGAGATATTGGGGAGACAGAGAGAGCAGAAGAGAGAGTTTGTGTTGGGGAGACAGAGATTGTTAAGGAGGGAGCAGTACAGATAGAGAGAGGCTGATGAGGAGAGAAGGAGAGAGAGAGATTGTTGGTAAATTTTAGAGAGACAAGTAAGAGGTAAAGAAAAGAGAGATAGACATGCTACAAAAAGGGACAGAGGGAAGTTTTAGAGATAAGAGAGACTTGTTGGATAAAGAGAGATCAATAGAGAGAGAGAAAGACAAAGCAGGAGAGAAAACTAGAGAGAGAAGGTGGAAAGAAAGCATGTGTTGGCAAGAGAGAGAGAGAAGGAGAGACCACAACAAAGACAGAGAGAAGTTTTAAAGAGTGAGAGACAAACATGTTGGATAAAGGGAGAGAGGGAAGTTTCAGAGACAGAGAGATGTTTTGGATAGTGTGGGCACGATATAGACAGAATTTGTGTTTCAGGGAGAGACATAGAGAATGAGAGAGTGAGGGAGAAAGAGTGTGTGAGTTAGAGAGAAATTATGGGACAGAAAGATTCAGAGAGTCATTGATAGAAAGAGAGAGACCGAGAGATGTTTTAATGAGGGAAAAATAACAAGAAAAGTTTTAGAGAGAAAGTTATTTTATAGTGAAAAGTGATGATAAAAGCATGGCAGATATAGCTTATCTAATTCAAATTCCAAGTGGTCCAGTTACAAGAGCTAGAGATAAAGGTTCAAGGAGGCTTTCAATGGATTAATGTAGAGCATTTGGGTTGAAGAGTGTTTTTTGAGGCCCAAATACTTAGACTCAAGCTTAGATCAAGGATGGATTTGGTTGGTCCAAGTGGTGGAGTAATTTCAACCTTTTTCCACTCGTAATTTTTGTTAGAGAGAGTGGGAGGGAAAGAAATTTGAGAGAGGATGAGAGAGAGAAAGAAAAGTTTTGTGGAGAGGGAGGGCAAGAGAGATAAGATAAATAGAGAGAGGTAGAGAGAGAGACAGAGATAGAGATTGTGAGAGTGAGAGAGAGAGAGAGAGAGAAAGCATATGAGAGAACTTCAAGAGAGATAGAGACAGCATATGAGGGAAGTTTTAAAGGCAGAGAGAGAGGCTTTAGGGAGAGCAAGAGAGATAGAGAGAGTGAAGTTTTAGTGAGAGCAAGAAAGAGTAGTATTAGGGAGAGAGCAAGAGAGAGAGGAAAGCTTTAGAAAGAATGAAAGAAAGAGAGATAGAAAGTGAGAAAGAAAAGATTCACACAGAGAGAGACAGAGAACTTTTGGAGAGAGAATGTGAGGGAGAGACAGACAAATAGAGAAAGTGAAGTTTTTGTGAGAAAAAGTAGGAGAAAAGAAGTTTTTGAGAGAAGGAGAAGGGGGAGAGAGAGAGAAGTTTTGGAACAGCAACAGAGAGGGAGAGGAAGAGAGAGAAAGAGAGAGGTAAAGAGAAAGAGAAAGACAGAGAGTGAACAAGAAAGAGGGAGGAAGAGAATGGTGGGGGAAAAAGGGGAGAGAGATTGCTGGGCAAAGAGAGAGAGAGTGTATGTGTGTGGGGCGGAAAGAGAAAGAGAGAGACCAAAGTTTTATACAAAGAGAGAGAGAGAAAAAAGTGGAAGGTATTGGGAGAACAAGAGTGAGAGATAGAGAAAAGTTTCAAAAAGAGCAAGTCTGAGAGAAGTTTTAGAGAGAACTAGAGAAAGAGGGAGATATATATATATATATATATCGAGAGAGAGAGAGAGAGAGAGGAGTTTTAGATGCAGAGAGATAACGTATGGCAGAAGTTTTAGAGGAAAAAAGGGGGAGACAGAGAGGGTAAAGTTTTAGGGAGGATGAGGTCAGTAAGTTTTAGAAAGAGAGATAAAGTTCAGTTTTTGAGAGAGAAAAAGGTTTAAGAGAGAGACTGCAAGGTAGAGCAATAGAGAGAAGAGAGAAAGAATGGTAGAGAGAGACAGAGATGTAGAGAAAGAGAGAGAAAGGGAGAGTGTGTGTGTTGGGGATGGGGAGAAAGAGATAGACTTAGTGATAGGCAAATATTAGACAAAGAGAGAAAGAGGTAGACAGAAGTTTTTGAGAGAAAGCGAAAGAAGTTTTAAACAAAGAGAGGAGTTTTAGTGAGAGAGGGGGGGGATGTTGGGGACAGTGAGTGTGAGAGAGAAAGGTTCTAGAGAGAGCAAGTGATAGAGAAGTTTCAGAGAGAACTATATATATAGAGAGAGAGAGAGAGAGAGAGAGAGAACTATATAGAGAGAGAACTTTTAAATAGAAAAAGGCACAGAGAGAGAGGGAGAGAGAGAGAGAGAGAGAGACAGAGACAGAGACAGAGATAAAGTAATGTTTTTTAGGGAGAGAGTGCAAGAGAAAAAAGTTTAAGAGAGAGGGAGAGGAGAGAGAAAGAGAAGTTTTGGAGAGAGTGATAGGGATAGATAGATAGAGGAAGAGAGAGATCAAGAAAAAAGTGAGAGATAGAGAGAGAGACAGACAAACGAATAGAGAGAGAAAGTGAAGTTGTTGAGAGAAGGAATGGGGGAGAAAAAAGTTTAAGAGAGAGAGATGGTGAGAAAGTGAAAAAGATGTTTTGGAGAGAGGGCCAGAGAGGGAGAGTAGGTGAGAGCAGATAGAGACAGAGAGAGATAAAGTTAAATTTTTGAGAGAGAGAAAGAGAAGTTTTGGTGAGAGAGACAAAGAGGGAGAGGAAGAGAGGGAAGATAGAGAGAGAGAGAAAGAGAGAAAAAGAAAGACAATGAGAGAGAGAGGGAAAAAGTGAGAGAGATTGTTGGACACAGAGAGAGAGTGTGTTGGGGGGCAGCGAGGAAGAGAGAGAGAGAAAGAGTGTTGGGAAAGAGAAGAAAGAGATAGGGAAAGAGAAAGAGAGAGAGAGAGAGAGAGAGAGAGAATTTTGAAAGAGAGTGAGTCCAAAACTTCTCTCTCTCTCTCTCTCTCTCTCTCCCTCTCTTTCTCTCTCCATCTCTCTCTCCCCAACATATGCACACATTTTCCTTCTTTCTCTCTCTATAAGAGTCTCTCTCGAAAGTTCTCTATTTGTCTCAATCTCTTTGTCACTGTCTCTATCTCTCTCTTCTCAACACACAAACTCTCTCTCCCCCCAATAGCCTTTCTCCATCTCTCTTGTTCCCTCCCCAATTGCCTTTCCTTCACTCTTTGTGTATCTCCCTAAAGCTTTTCTCTCTATCCTTCTCTCTCTCTGTCTCTCCCACCCTAACACACACACACACACACACTCTCTGTCACTTGATCTCTCAGTCTATCTAAAATTTCTCTCTCACTCACTTTCTCTCCCCTATTCCCTAACTCTCTCTGTCTCTCCCTTTGTTCCAACACACACACATACTTCATCTCCCTCTCTTCCTCTTCCCATGATCTCTCTCTCTCTCTCTCTGTCTCTCTAGCTCTAAAACTTGTCTCCCTCTCTCATTGAAACCTCTCTTTATCTAAAACATCTCTTTCCCTCTCTCTATCCATCTTTCTCACATTTACTCACTTTCTCTCTCTAAAACTACTCTCTCTCCAAAACTTCTCTCACACTCACACTATTTCTCTCTTTCTAGAAATTTTCTCTCTCTCTTTCTCCTTCTCACTCCAAAACCTCTCTCTTTGTGTCTCTAAAACTTCTACCCCTCTCTTGCTGAAACCTCTCTCTCTATCTAAATTTCTCTTTCCCTTTCCCTCCCTTTTTCTCTCATTTACTCACTTTCTCTCCCTAAAACTACTCTCTCTACTTAAAACTTCTCTATATCTCTCTCCAAAACTCCCCTTACTCTTTCTCTCTTGCTTGAACCAAGTTCTCTTTTTCTAAAGCTTCTCTCTCTATACGAATCTTCTCTTTCTCTCTCTCTCTCCCCTCTCCCTCTCTCTAAAAGTTCTCTTACTCTCTCTTTCTCTCTTCCTATGCCTCTATCTCCCTCTCCAAAACTTCTATCTTGCTCTCTTTCTCTCTCTCTCTCCCCCCTCTGTCTCTTTGTCTAAAATTTCTCTCTCAATCTCTCTCTCCTAAAAACATCTCACTCTCTTATTCTCACTAAAATTCTCTCCCTCTCACTCCATCACCACTCTCTCTCTCTAAAACATCTCTTTTGTCTCTCTCTCTCTCCTTTACTTTGAAAGTTCTCTCTCTCACTCACTTTCTCTTTTCCTTTCTCTCTGTCTGTCTGTCTCTCTGTCTATCCAAAGTTTCCTTTTCTCTGTCTATAGCTCTCCCTCTCTCTGTTTGTCCAAAATTTCTCTCTCACACACACTCTCTCTCTAAAACTTTACTACCTTTCCCTTTCTCCCCAACACGTCTCTTTCTGTCTCTAAAACTTCTCTCTCTTTTTCTTTGTAAAAGTTCTCAATCTCTCTCTAAAAGATCTCTTTTCTTCTTTCCCTCTCTTTCTCTCCTTAAAACTTCTTAGTCTCTTTCTTTGAAACTTGTGTTTCTCTCTCTCTCTCTCTCTCTCTCTCTCTCGCTGTGTCTCCCCCTTTATAAAACTTCTCACACTCTCTTTCTAAAAGTTCACTTTTTCTCTTTCCCTCTTTCTCTCCCTAAAACTTCCCTTACTCTCTCTCTCTCTATGAAACTTGTCTTCTCTCTTTCCCTCTCCCTGTAAAACTTCTTCCTCTCTTTGTCTCTCTCTATGTCTCTCTCTCCCCCACTCTAAAACCTCTCTCTCTTACTCTCTTTCTATCTCTCTCTATCTATCTCCCTCCCTCCCCTCTTATTCACTTTCTTTCTCTCTAAAACTTTTATCTCTCTAAAATTACTCTCTCACTCTCTTTAAATCTTCTCTCTTTTTCTCTCTCCCCCTCTCTCTAAAGCTACTCACTCTATTTCTCTCTCTAAAACAACTCCCTCTATCAAATTTCTCTCTCTCACACTCTCCCTCTAAATTTTCACCCAATCTCTCTTTCTCTCTCTTGCTCTCAACCCCATCTATCACTCTGTCCCTCTCTCTCTATGCCCCCTCCCTAACACTCATTCTCTCTCTCTCTCTCTCTCTCTCTCTCTCTCTCTCTCTCTCTCTCTCTCTCTCTTCTCACTCTCTTTGTCTCTCTTTTAATCCCCCTCTCCCATACCCTCCCTTTCTCTCTCAATTCCCCTCCCCCATACCATCTCTGTTTCTCTCTCTTCTCTTTTCTCTCTTCTTTCTTTCTTACTCTCTCTGTCTCCCTCTTTTCAACACTCTCTCTCTCTCTCTCTCTCCATCTCCGTATTCTCTCTTTCTCTCTCCTACCGACACATCCCTCTTTGTCTACCTCTCTATCTGTCCTTGTATCTCTCTAGCTCTCTCTTTATCTATCTCTTTCCATCTCCTTAATACTCTCTCCCACCAAAGCGACTTTCTCTATCTCTCTTCCTTTCTCTCTCTTCCTACCATGCCTCTCTCCATTTGTTTCTCTTGCTCTCCCCCTAACACATTTCTTTCTTTCTCTTGCTTACTCCTTTCTTTATATCCCTCCCTAACACACACTCTCTCCATCTCTTCCTAACCTTCTCTCTTTCTCTATCTCCATCTCCTTCCAAACTTCTCTTTCTCTCTCCCCAATATTTTCTCTCCCTATCTCTTTTTTCTCTCTCTCACTTCCTCCCCAACATGTACTTTCTCTTTCTCTCCTCTTAATTGTTCTCTCTCACTCGTTCTCTGTCTCTCTTTCTGTTCCTCTCTTCCTTACCCTCTCTCTCTCTTTGTCCCACTATCTCTCTATCAATCTATCTGTCTATCTCTCTTTGTTTCCCTCTCTCTCTAATAGGCCTCTCTCTTTCCCTCTGTCCCTCCATTTTGCCTTTCTCTATCTCTGTCTCTCCCTCTCTCTCCAACCCCTCTCCCTTTTTTTAATCCCATAGGCATTACAGAGGAAGAGAGAGAGACAAAGAGAGAAAGACAAGATTCAGAGAGAGAAAGAGACTATGAAGTTTTTGGGAGAGAGTGTGGGAAAGAGCAAAAGAGAACTTTTATAGAGAGATAGTGCAAAGTTTTACATAGAAAAAGAGAGAAAAGTTTTAACGAGAGATAGAGACATGTTGGGGAGAGAGGGAAAGGAAGTGAAGTTTTAAAGAGAGAGTGTGTGAGAGAGAAAATTTAGACAGACTAAGAGAGAGAGGGAGAGCTATTGAGAGAGAAAGGGAAGCTATCGAGAGAGAGATAAACAGACAGACATAGAGAGAAAGATAAAAAGAGTGAGTGTGAGAGAGAACTTTCAAAGTGAGGGGGGAGAGAGAGAAAATTTAGACAAAGAGATACATGGAGAGAGAGAGAAAGAGAAGATTTAGATGAAGAGAGAAGTTTTTAGAGAGAATGAGAGAAAAAAAACTTGGTTTGAGCAAGAGAGAGTGTGTGAGAGGAATTTTGGAGAGAGATATAGAGAACTTTTAAGCAAAGAGAGTAGTTTTAGAGAGAGAAAGTGAGTAAATTAGAGAAAAACAGGGAGAGAAAAGGAAAGAGAAGTTTTAGATATAGAGAGGTTTCAACAACAGAGGGGGGGAAGTTTTGGAGACAGTGAGAGAGATATTTTGGAGAGAGGGAGAAAGAGAGAGATAGAAGTTTGAGAGAGAGAGAGAGAAAGAGTGAAAGAAGTTTTAGGAAAAGAGTGAAAGAGAGAGAGTGTGAAAGGAGTTTTGGACAGAGAGAGAGATAGAGAAGTTTTAGAGAGAGAAAGTGAGTGAATTAGGAGATAAAGGGAGAGAAAGGAAAAGAGATGTTTTAGATAGAGAGAGATTTTAGTGACAGAGAGGGGAAGAAGCTCTAGAGACAGATTTTAGAGAGAGAGAGAGAGAGAGAGAGAGAGAGAGAGAGAAGTTTAAGTAAGAGCTTTAGAGAGAGCAGAGAAAGAGATGTTTAGATAGAGGGGGACAAAGAGAGATATAAAGAGAAGTTTTAGAGAGAGAGAAAGAGAAACATGTTGGTGGAGGAGAGAGAGAGAGTGTTGAGGGGTAAGAGAGTTTTTGTGTATGTTGGGGAGAGGGTGGGAGGGGGGAGAGAGAGAAAGAGAAAGGGAGAGTGAGAGCAAGAGAGAAAGGGAGAGAGAGAGAGACATGTTGCAACGAGAGATAGAAAGGGAGATACAGAAAGAGAAGTTTTAGAAAGAGAACATGTGTATGTTTTTGTGTGAGAGAGAGAGAGAGAGAGAGAGAGAGGGAGGGAGAGCAAAAGAGAGTTAGAAAGTGAGAGAGGGAAAAAGAGAGAGGGACTTGCTGGAGAGAGATGAGTTCCAAGGAGAGAGAGAGTGATACATTGGAAAGAGAAAGAGAGTGAATTTTAGGGCCAGAGAGAGGGTACTAAGGGGAGACAGAGAGAGAGAGAGAGAGATAAAGGGAGAGAGAGATGGAGACAGAGCAAGAAAGAAAGTGAGAGAAAAAGGGTGAGAAAGGGAGGGAGGAAGAGAGAGAGAGAGAGAAAGAAAGAGAGAGTGTTGCAAGAGAGAGAGAGATGGAAGTTTTAGTAGAGAAAGAGAGCATGAGACAGAGAGGGGCAGAGAGAGAAGTTTTGGAGAGAGAGATAGATAGAGAGCAAAGAGAGAAGATAGAGTGTGTGAGAGAGGTAGAGAAAGTCTGACATAGACAGAGAAAGAAACAGCATATGAGAGAAGTTTTAGAGAGAGCATGAGAGAGGGAGAGAGAAAGAGAGAGAAGTTTTAGGGAGAGAGAGCAAGAGAAAGTGAGGTTTTTCAAAGAGGGAGAGTGGAAAAGAGAGACAAAGAGAAGCTTTGGAGAGAAAGACAAAGAGGGAGAGTAGGAAAGAGAAGATAGAGAGGGAGGGGGATGCTTTAGAAAGCATGAAAGAAAGAGAGAGAGAGAGAGAGAGAGAGAGAGAGAGAGAGAGAGAGAAGATCTGGAGAGAGAGAGAGAGAGTCAAGTTTTTGAGAGAAAGAGTGGGGGAGAAGGAAGTTTAAGGGAGACAGTTGGAGAGAAAGAAAAAGAAGTCTGGAGAGAGAGACAGAGAGGGAGAACAAGAGAGAGAAGATAGAGAGAAAGACAAAGAGAGAGAGAAGATAGAGAGAAAGACAAAGAGAGAGAGAGCGAGAGAGAGAGAGAGGCATACAGAGAGAGTGGGTGTAGAAGGAAGTTTCAGAGGAAGAGTGGATAGAGACAAGTTTCAAAGAGAGAGACAGTGTATGAGGAGTAGTTTTAGAGGAGCAGGAGGGGAGAGAGAGAGAGTGAAGCTTTAGGGAGGGTGAAAGAGAGAGGTTTTCTAGAGAATGTGAGAGAGAGAGAGATAGACATACCAAGAGAGGAAGTGATGTTTTTGAGAGAGTGCGAGAGAAAGAAGTTTAAGAGAGAGAAAGTGAGAGAGAGGGTAAGAGAATTTTGGAGAGAGAGACAAAGATAGAGAGAGCAAGAGAGAGACGATAGAGAGAGAGTGTGAAAGAGGTGAAGAGAAGGAGCAATATAGAGAGAAAAATGGCATATGAGAGCAATTTTAGGGAAAGCATGAGAGAGAGATGAGTGCTAGAGAGAGAGAAAGAGAAGATTTAGGGAGAGCGAACGAAAGAAAGTGAAGTTTTTCAAAGAGGGAGAGGGAGAGAGAGAGAAAGAGAAGTTTGGAGAGAGAGAAACAGAGTGGGGGAGTAGGAGAGAAAAGATAGAGACAGATAGAAGAAGAGAGAAAGTGAAGTTTTTGAGAGAGAGGTTGAGAGAGAGAGTGGCATAGAGAGAGACATCATGTGAGAGAAGTTTCAAACAGAGCACAAGAGAGAGAGAAGTTTTAGGGAGAGAGAACGAGAGAAATTGAAGATTATTAGAGAGGGAGAGGTAGAGGAAGAGAAAGAGAAAGAGAAGTTTTGGAGAGAGAGATGGAGAGGACAAGCAGGAGAGAGAGGATAAGGAGAAATAGATAGAAGAGAGAAAGTGAAGTTTTGAGAGAGGTAGGAGAGAAAGAAGTTTAAGAGAGAGAGAGAAAGAGAGAAGTTTTAGGAAGAGAGCGAGAGAGGGAGAGGGATGCTCTAGAAAGAATGAAAGGAAGAGAGACAGAGAGAGAAAGAGAAGATTTGGAAAGGGAGAGAGAAGGAGAAGTTTTAGAAAGAGATTGTGAAAGAGAGGGGCAGACAGAAAGAGATAGAGGGAAAGAGAGAGATAGACAAAGAGAGAAAGTGATGTTTTTGAGAAAGAAAGTGGGAGAGAAAGAAGTTTAAGACAGAGAGATAGAGGGAGAGAGAAACAAAGAGAAGTTTTAGAGAGAGATAGAGACAAAGAGTGAGAGAGAGAGGAGGGAGAGAGAAAGAGAAGTTATGGAGAGGGAGACAAGGATGGAGAGCAAGAGGGAAAAGATAATGAGAGAGAATGAAGTTTTTAGGAGAGCAAGAGAGAAAGAAATTTTAGAGAGAGCAAGAGGGAGAGAGAGAAGTTTTGGAGAGGGAGGGGGAAGCTTTAGATAGAATGACAGAAATAGAGACAGAGAGAAAGAGAAGTTTTACAGCAAGGCTGGGAGTGATACAGATATAGAAAGTGAAGTTGTTAAGAGTGAGAGTGGGAGAGAAAGAAGTGTAAGAGAGAGAGGGGAAGAGAGTGAAAGAGAAGTTTTGGAGAGAGAGATAGAGAGGAAGAGTAGGAGAGAGATTATAGAGAAAGGAAAAGAGAAGTTTTTAGAGGGAGTCTATAGGAGAGAGAAAGAGAAAAAGAAAGAGAAAAGTTTTAGAGAGAGACTTTGGGAGAGAGAAACAAATAGACTGAGAGATAAGAGGGACAGAAAGTGAAGATTTGGAGAGAGAGAGAGAAAGAGAGAGAGAGAGGTGTTAGACAGAGACTACAAGACAGAGAGATAGATCGACTGATAGACAAACACAAAGAAAGAGAGGAGAAGATTAAGAGGGAGTTGTAGACATAGAAAAAGAGAGAGAGAGAGAGAGAGAAGTCTTAGATAGAGCAACATGAAAAGAAGGTTTTAGAGAGAGAGGGAGAGAGAGAGAGTGTGTGTGTGTGTGTTGAGCAGAGAGAGAAAGAGAGATAGAGTTAGTAAGAGACAAATTTGGCACAAAGAAAGAAGTTTTAGAGCAAGAGTAAGAGACGGAGGAAAGTTTTAGGGAAAGCAAGTGACAAAGACGTTTTAGAAAGAACCAGAGAGTGAGAACATTTATATAGAAAAAGATAGAGAGAGAGAGAGAGAGAGAAAGAGAGACAGAGAGCATTGTAGTGAGTGAGCGAGACAGAGTGCATATGATAGAGGTTTCACAAAGAGAGACAGCATATGACAGAAGTTTTAGAGGAGGAGAGAGAAAGAGAGTTAGTGAGAGAGAGAAGTTTTAAGGAGGGCACTAGAGAGAGGGAAACTTTAGAAAGAATGAGAGAAAGAGAACATTTGGAGAGAGAGAGAGAGAAAAAGAAGTTTTATAGAGAGACTGTAAGAGAGAGGGAGAGACAAAGAGATAGACAGACTTGCTGAGAAAGTGAAATTTTTGAGAAAGAGTGTGGGAGAGAAAGAAGTTTAAGAGAGACAAAGGAGAGAGTAGCAGAGAGAGATAGAGATAGAGATAAAGGGAAAGAAAGAGAGAGAGAGAGAGATAGACAAAGAAAGTGATGCTGTTGATAGAGAGATTTGGAGAGGGAGATAGACAGAGAAAGTGAAGCTGTTGAGAGAGAAAGGGATGGAGAAGTTTGAGAGAGAGAGATAGAGGGGAAGAGAGTGGTAGAGAAAGAGAGAGACAAAAAGAGAAAGTGAAGACTTTGTGAGAGAGAGTGGGAGAGAAAGAAGTTTGAGAGACAGAGAGGGAGAAAGAGAGAGAGTGAGAAAAAGAAGCTTTGGGGAGAGTCACTAAGAGGGAGAGCAAGAGAGAGAAGAAAAGAGTGAGAGAAATAGCAAGGGAGAGAGTGTGAGAGTGCAACATAGAGAGAGAGTAAAGTTTTAGGGAGAGCAAGAGAGAGTGAGGTTTTAGAGAGAGCAGAAGAGAGAGAGGGAGTGAAAGAGTGTGCATGAACCTTCAAACAGCAGAGGGAAAGAGAAATGTTAGAGAGAGAGAAATTTTAGAAAAAGATAGAGAGAAATGGAGTTTTCAAAAGGAGTGAGGGGGAGAGAGAAAGTGAGAGGGAGGGAGGGATAGTCCTACACAGGTTCTCAAATTATCCTTACTACACCACACTTGGCTAGTAAAGGATTTTAATTTGAGTAAGAGAGTTTCAAGCCTTATACAGAAACAAAGGCTTCTCAAAGACTAGCCTTACTTTGCTCTTGTCTAATCTATAGGTGAACAACATCTGGGTAGAGGACTTTATGCATGCAATAGTGAAAAGATGAGTGTTGAGTAATCTATCTTGTGAGAGAGAGAGGAAGAGAAAGTTTTTGTTGGGGAGAGAGAGAGAATGCATTGGGGAGATGAAGAGGGAGAGTTGAAGAGGGAATGAGACAAATAGAGTGAGGGAGTTAGCAGGAGGGGAGAGAGAGAGGGAGTAAGGTAAAGCGAGAGAGAAGTTTTTAGAGAGAGACTGATCTGTTGGAGAAAGAGAGAGGGAAGTTTAGAGAGAGAGACGTGTTGGATGGAGATGGAACAATAGAGTGTGTGTTAGAGAGAAATGAATGTAAAAGAGAGAGAGTGTGTGTTAAGACCAATTTCTTCCATTATACAATACCCTTTTTGCTAGTTTTAGATAGTGAGAGAGAGACAGATGGTGTATCTTGAGGGGGACAGAGACTTGTAGAGAGAGAGAAAGATGATTTAGTAGGAAAGAATAAGATGTGTCTGAGAGAGAGAGGGTAGTGGGAAGATATATTGAGAGAGTGTGTATGTGTGTGTTGGGAATAGAGAAAGAGATAGAGAGACGAGAAGAAAGAGAAGGAGAGAGCACTACAGGGATAGAGAGAGACAGAGAGCAACAAAGAGGGATAGTGTGGTGGAAGAGTGATAGAGGGAGGGAGGGAGAAGAAGAGAGAGCTTGTGTTGAGCAGGAAGTGAGAGAGATAGAGTGAGTGGGTGCTCGGGGGAGAGGGAGGGAGGGAGGGAGAGAGAGAGATAAGAAGTTTTAGAGACAGAGAGAGACATATTGGGCAAAGAGAGAGCAATATAGAGAGTGTGTGTTTGGGAGAGAGATAGAGAGAGTATTGAGGTAAGAGTGAGAATGATAGGGAGAGGGATAGAGAAAGAGAGAGGGAGAAAGAAATTTTAGAGAGAGAAGGAGAAGTTTCAAAGATAGAGAGAGAGTGTGAGTGATAAATTTTTATCAGAGACAGTGAGAGATAGAAGTATTAGAGTGAAGGCAAGAGAAGTTTCAAACACAAAGAGAGACAGAGAGACAGAGACAGAGAGAGAGAGAGAGATAATGATCGGGAGAGAGAGCATTAGGGAGAGACTGTGTTGAGGAGGGAGTGAGAGTGACAAGGAGAGAGATAGAGAAAGAGAGAGGGAGAGAAAGAAGTTTTAGAGAGAGACGGAGAAGTCTCAAAGACAGAGAGAAATAGTGAGTGAGAAATTTTTGTCAGAGGCAGAGAGAGATAGAAGTATTAGAAAGAAGACAAGAAAAGTTTTAAACATAAAGAGAGAGAGAGAGAGAGAGAGAGGGTGTGAGAGAGCGACAAAGAGACCAAGAGAGAGAGATAATGATAGGGAGAGGGAGTGTTAGGGATGGAGCAAGAGAGATAAAAAGAGTGGTTAGGGGGAGAGAGTGCAAGAGATAAAGAGAAGGGGAAAGAGAAGGAGTTAGGGAGGAAGCGAGAGAGATAGAGAGAGGATGTTGGGGAGTGAGAGATAATGCATGTTGGCAAGAGAGAGAGAGACAGATAGAGAAGTTTTAGAGAGAAACTAAGAGAGAAGTTTTAGAGAGAGAGGCTTGGCAAGTGAGAGATAGAGAAGTTTTAGAGAGTAAGTGAGAGGGAGAAAGAGGGAGATCAAGAGAGTGTCAAAAATTTTTTTCCACTATACCATACCCTTTTTCTTAGTTTTAGAGAGTGAGTGTGAGAGAGAAAGTGAGAACGGTAGAAACATGCTGGAAAAGAGAGAGAATGTGTTGGGGAGATAGAGAGAGAGGATTGAGGAGTAGGCAAGAGAGATAAAGAGAGGGTGATAGGGGGAGAGGGACAAAGATTGTTGGGAAGTTAGAGAGAGACAGGAAGAGAGCTAAAGAGAGAGAAGTTTCATAATGGGAGAGAGAGATGGACACATTGGAGACTGTGAGAGAGAGAGAGGGAAGTTTTAGAGATAAGGAGAGACGTGTTGGACAGAGAGAGCAATAGAGAAAGAGTGTGTTAGGGACAGAGAGAGAGAGAATGAGAGAGGGAAGAAGGGAGAAGGAGAGAGATGTGTTGAGTCTAATTCCTTCCATTACGCCCTTTTTCTTAGTTTTAGAGAATGAGTGAGAGAGAGAAAGAGACAGAGAGAGAAATTGTTGAGAAGTTAGAGAGAGACAGGAATAGAGATAAAGAGAAAGAAGTTTTAGAGAGAGAGATAGACATGTTGGAGAAAGAGAGAGGGAAGTTTTAGAAACAGAGAGAGGCATGTTAGACAAAGAGAGTGTGTTGGGGAGAGAGGGAGAGAACAAGAGATAGAGAGAGAGAAAGGGAGAGAATGATAGATAGAAAGAGCATTAAAGTCCAGTTTCTTCCATTATACTATACCCTTTTCTTAGTTTTAGAGAGTAAGTGAGAAAGAAAGACAGAAACAAAGAGAGTTGAGGGAGAGAGAAAGTGTTGAGAAGGGAGCAAGAGTGTTAGGGAGAGAGACAGAGAAAGAGAGAGGGACAAAGAGAGAAGGAGAAGTTTCAGAGACAAAGAGAGTGAGTGAGAGAAATTTTCATCAAAGAGATAGAATTATTAGAGAGAAGGCATGAGAAGTTTTAAACACAAAGAGATAGAGAGAGAGAGAGAGAGAGAGAGAGAGAGAGAGAAACGTGTTGGATAGAGAGATAGAAGGAGAAAGGGTGACAAAGAGAGAGAGAGATTATGACAGGGAGAAATCCATTATGCCATACCTTTTTCTTAGTTTTAGAGAGTATGTGTGAGAGAGAGAAGAGAGAGAGAGAGAGAGAGAGATGTTGGAAAGAGAGAGAGAGAGGAAGAGAGAGTTTGTGTTAGGAAGACACAAAGAGAGTGTTGAGGAGGGGTAAGAGAAATTTTAGACAAACAGAGAGAGAGTATGAGAAGTTTTAAAGAGAGAGAGAAGTTTTAGAGAGAGAGTTGTTCTAGATGAAGAAAGAGAGTAAGTGAGAGAGAAAGAGAAGATTTAGAGAGAAAGAGAGACAAAGAGAAAGAAGTTTTATAGAGTGAGCCGAGGAGGGAAAGAGACAGGGTTAGAGGGAGAGAGTAAGAGAGAGAACTTTTAGTGAGTGAGTGAGAAGGAGAAAGAGAGAGATAGAGAGTATCAAGTTCAATTTCTTCCATTATGCAGTACCCTTTTTCTTAGTTTTAGAGAGTGAGTGAGACAGAGAGAGAAAGAGAGAGTTTGTATTAGGGAGAGAAAGAAAGAGAATGTGTTGGGGAGACACAGAGAGTGTTGAGGAGGGAGCAAAAGAGATAGAGAGAGAGGTATTAAACACAGAGAGAGAGATAGACATGTTGAAAAGTAAGAGAAAGAGTGAGAGAGATAGAGTATGTGTCAGGCGGACAGAGAGACAGGGAGAGAGAGTGTGTGTTTTTGGAAGAGAGAGACATAAAGTGAGAGAGAGAGGTTAGAGAAAGTGCCTATGTTGGGAAGAGGGAGAGAAAAGGTGAGAGCACAAGAGAGAATGAGAGAGTGTGTGTTGGGTAGAAAGAGAGGGAGGGAAGTTTCAAAGAGAGAGACATGTTGGACAAAGAGAGTGACAGAGAGAGGGAATTGTTAGAGAAAGAGAGATGTGTTTAACAAAGAGGGAGCGACAAGAGAGAGAGTGTGGTAGGGGAGAGAGAGATCGCGAGAGAGAGAGGCTAGAGAGGGAATGAGAGAGTGTGTTGGGAAGAGAGGGGGAGAGAGAGAAAGGTAGAGTGTTAAGTCCAATTTCTTCCATTATATCATACCTTTTTTCTTAATTTTATTTGCAAGAGAGAGATTGAGCAAGCGAGAAATTTTTGTTGGAGAGATAGAGAAAAAACTATTAAAGAGAAGGTAAGAGAAGTTTTAAATAGAGAGAGAGATAGAGAGACATGTTGGACAGAGAGATAGAAGGAGAGAGAGAGCTACAAAGAGTGACAGAGAGAGGGAGAGGGAAAGAGAGCAAGAGAGAGGGAGAGACAGAGAGAGCAAGAGAGGGGGGAATGTGTGCAAGTGCTAGGGGGAGAGAGAAGGATTATTGGGGAGGGATAGATAGAGGATGTTTAGGGGGTAGAGGGAGAGAGACATAGAGCGAGAGAGATAGTGAGAGAGAATTAGGTAGCAGGGGAGGGAGAGAGAGTGAGAGAGAAATTTTAAACAAATAGAGAGATAGATGATAGAAGGTTTAAAATGAGAGAAGTTCTAAACAGAGAAGTTTTAGGGAGGGGCATGTTAGATAAAGAGAGTGTGTGTAAGGACAGAGAGTGATGGTGTGTATCTTGGGGGGAGAGAGAGTTACAGAGAGAGAGAGAGAAGGAGGATTTAGTGAGAGAGAATGAGACATGTTTGAGAGAGAGAGAGTGCTAGGAAGATATATAGAGTGCATATGCATGTGTGTGTTAGGAAGAAAGGGAGAGAGAAAAGGAGAGAGCATGATAGAGATGGAGAGAGACAGAGAGCAAGAAAGAGGGAAAGTGTGTTAGACAGAGTGATAAAGGGGGAGAGAGGGAGAGGAAGAGAGAACTTATGCTAGGGAGACAAAGAAAGAGTGTTGAGGAGGGAAAGAGATAGAATGAGTGGGTGTTAGGGGGAGAGGGAGGGAGGGATCGAGAGAGAGAGAGGGGGGGAAGTTTTAGAGACAGAGAGAGAGCAATAGAGAGAGTGTGTGTTGGAGAGAGAGTATTGAGGTGGGAGTGAGAGTGATAGGGTGAGACATAGAGGAAGAGAGAGGGAGAGAGAGAAATTTTAGAAAGAGGAGGAGAGGTTTCAGAAACATAGAGAGAGTGAGTGACAAATTTTTTTCAGTGACAGTGAGAGATAGAAGTATTAGAGAGAAGGCAAGAGAAGTTTTAAACACAGAGAGAGAGAGAGAGAGACATGTTGGACAAAGAGATAGAGGGAGTGACAAAGCAACAAAGAGAATGAGAGAGAAAGAGATAAAGATGGGGAGAGAGAGAGTGTTAGGGAAGGAGAAGGAGAGATAGAGCGATGATGTTTGGGGGAGAGATAGCAAGAGATAGACGGAAGGAGAGAGAGAGTGTGATGGAGAAAAGGAGTTAGGCAAGAAACAAGAGTGATAAAGAGAGGGTGTTAAGTAGAAAGAGATAGTGTGTGTTGGCAAGAGAGAGAGAAAGATACATAGAGAAGTTTTAGAGAGAGAGGCAAAGAGAGAGAATGTGCCTATGTGAGTGTGTTAGGGAGAGAGAAAGATTATTGGGGAGGGATAGAGAGATATGGAAAGAGGGTGTTGGGAAGAGAGAGAAGGAGAGAGGGAGAGTAGGGGAGTAAGGGAGATAGAGTAAGTGATTGAGAGAGAAATTTTAGATAGAGAGATATGGAGTGATAGAAGTTTTAAATAGATAGAAGATTTAGAGAGAGAAGTTTTAGAGGGTGGCTAGGACGGAGAAAAAGAGAGATAGAGAGAGTGTCAAGTTTAATTTCTTCCATTACACCATGCCCTTTTTCTTAGTTTTAAAGAGTGAGTGTCTGTGAGAGAGAGGTGGAGAGACATATTGGGGGGAGAGAGAGGAAGAGAGAGTTTGTGTTGGGAAGATAGAGAGAGTGTTGATAAGGGACAAGAGAGATAGAGAGGTTGATAGGGGGACAGGGAGAGAGAGAGATTATTGGGAACTTAGAGAGATAGGGAGAGAGGTAAAGAGAGAGAAAGACATGTTGGAGAAGGGGAAAGGGGAAAATTTTAGAGATGAGAAAGACTTGTTGGACAGAGAGGGAGAGCAAGAGAGTTTGTATTGTAGAGAGAGAATGATGAAGTCCCACATCAGTTAGGCAGAGAGGTCTTGGGTGTTACATATATGGGATTTTAAACCTTCCCTTATGAGCTAGCTTTTGAGGTGGAGTTAGGCAGGTTCATATCATATGGTATCAAAGCCTGCCTTGCTTTGGTCAGTATAGGCCATAGATCTTGGTTCTCCATACAAGGATATACAGTCTAAAGGGGTCAAGAATGATGAAGACCTACATCGATTAGGCAGAGAGGTCTTGGGTGTTATATATATGGGTTCGCAAACCTTCTTTTATGAGCTAGCTTTTGAGGTGCTGTTAGATAGGTTCATATAAGAGAATGTGTTAGGGAGACATAGAGAGTGTTGAGGAGGGAGTGAGAGAGATAGATTGAGTGGGTTCTAAAGGGGGAGAGAGAGAGAGAGAGAGAGAGAGAGAGAGAGAGAGAGAGAAAGAGAGAGGTAAAGAGAAAGAGAAGATTTAGAGGGTGAGAAATAGATACAGTCGATAAAGAGAGAGAGAAAAGTTTTAGAGATAAAGAGGGACGTGTTGGGTAGAGAGAGCAATAGAGAGAGTGTGTGGGGAAGGGGAGAGAGAGAATGAGAGACACAGAGAGAGAGTGGGAGGGAGAAAAGTTTTAAAGAGAGTGAGAGAAGTTTTAAAGAGAGAGACTTAGAGACTACAAAGTTTTGGAGTGAGAGAGTTGTTTTAGAGGAAGAAAGAGAGTAAGTGAGAGAGAAGGAGAAGATTTAGAGAGAAAGAGAGAGAAGTTTCAAAGAGTGAGACAAGGAAGGAAAGATAGAGGGTTGGAGAGAGAGAAGTTTTAGAGAGTGAGTGAGAGGGAGAAAGAGAAAGAGAGATAGAGAGAGTATCAAGTTCAGCCATACCCTTTTATTTAGTTTTAGAGACTGAGTGAGAGAGATAGAGAGAGAGGAGAGAGAGAGAAAGAGAGTAAGAGAGAGTTAGTATTGGGAAGACAAAGAGTGAGTATTGAGGAGGGAGCAAGAGAGATAGAGAGAGGGAAAGAGAGATTGTTTGGAGGTTATAGAGAGATAGGGAGAGAGGTAAAGAGTGAGAGAAGTTTTAGAGAGTGTAAAACAGATATGTTAGATAAAGAGGGAAAAGGAAGTTTTAGAGATAGAGATAGACATGTTGGACAGTGAGAGGTGATAAAGAAAGAGTGTGTGTTGGGGGCGAGAGAGAACAAGAGAGCAAGACAGAGAGAACCGAAGAGTGAGAGGGAGAGAGAGAGTGTGTGAGAGAGACTGGGAGAGAGAAAGTTTTAGGGAGTCATTGAAAGAGAGAGAGAGAGAGAGATTTTAAAGAGAGAGAAATTCTATAGAGAGAGTTATTTTAGAGGGAAAAGGAGAGTAAGTGAGAGAGAAAGAGGGAAAGAGAGGGAGAGAAAGAGAGACACAAAGAGAGAAGTTTTAAAGAGTGAGAAGAGGAGGGAAAGAAAGATGGGTGGAGAGAGAGAAGTTTTAGAGAGTGAGTGAGAGGGAGAAAGAGAGAGATAGAGAGACTATTGAGTTCAATTTTTTCCATTATGCCATATCCTTTTTCTTAGTTTAAGAGATAGCAAGGGAAGATAGAGGGAGAGATGTGCTCAAAGAGAATGAGAGAGAGAGTGAGAGAGAGACTAGGAGAGAGAAAACTTTTAGAGAGATAGTTAGAGGGAGAAAGATAATGGGAGAAGTTTTAAAGAGAGAGGGACAAAAAGAGAGAGAAGCTTTGGAGGGAGAAAGAGAGTAAGTGAGAGAGAAAGAGGGAGAGAAAGAGAAGATTTAGAGAGAGAGAAGTTTTTAAGAGTGAGCCAAAGAGTGAATGAGAGAGGGGTGGAGAGAGAGTGAGAGAGAGAAGTTTTAAAGAGTGAGTGAGAGGAAGAAAGAGAGAGGGAGAAAGAGAGAGAGAGCGATAGAGAGAGTGGGAAGTTCAATTTCTTCCATTTTGCCATACCCCTTTTCTTAGTTTTAGAGAGTGAGAGAGAGAGAGAGAGAGAGAGAGAGAGAGAGAGAGAGAGAGATAGACAAAGACATAGAGAGAGAATGCATTAGGGAGACAAAGAGAGAGAGTTGAAGAGGGATCAAGAGAGATAGAGGGTGTTAATAGGAGGAGAGAGAGAGAGGGAGTGAAGTAAAGAGAGAGAGAAGTTTTTTAGAGAGAGATGATCTGTTGGAGAAAGAAAGAGAGGAAAGTTTGAGAGAGAGAGAGACATGTTGGATAGGGATAGAGTGATAGAGTGCATGTTAGAGAGAAAGAGAATGTAAGAGAGAGAGTGTGTGTGTGTTAAGACCAATTTGTTCCATTTTACAATACACTTTTTGTTAGTTTTAGAGAGTGTGTGAGAGGAAGAGACATGTTAGACAAAGAGTGAGAGAGAGTGTGTTGAGGAGTGAGCAAGAAGGGCAAGGAGAGAGATAGAGAAATAGAGAGGGAGGGAGAAAGAAGTTTTAGGGAGAGAAGGGAAAATTTCAGAGACATAGAGAGAGTGACTGAGAGAGAAATTTTCGTCAATGAGAGAGAGATAGAAGTATTAGAGAGAAGCCATGAGAAGTTTTGAACTCCAAGAGAGAGAGAGAGATAAAGAGAAAGAGAGAGAGCAAAACAGAGAGTAAGAGAGGGAAGGATGGGGAATGAGAAAGTGAGTGTGTTGGGGTGTAAGAGAGAGAGACTGTTGGGAAGTCAGAGAGAGATCAGGAGAGAGGTAAAGAGAGAGAGAAGTTTTTTAGGGAGAGATAGAAATGTTGGAAAAAGAAAAAGAAGGATGACTTAGAGATAGAGAGAGACATGTTGGATAGGGACAGTGATAGTGTGTGTTGGGGGAAGGGAGAGAGAGTGAGAGAGAGGGATGTAGGAAAAATAGATGCAGAGAGAGAGAGTGTGTGTGTGTGTGTTAGGGTGGGAGAGACAGAGAGAGAGAAGGATAGAGAGAAAAGCTTTAGGGAGATACACAAAGAGTGAAGGAAAGGCAATTGGGGAGGGAACAAGAGAGATGGAGAAAGGCTATTGGGGGGAGAGAGAGTTTGTGTGTTGAGAAGAGAGAGATAGAGACAGTGACAAAGAGATTGAGACAAATAGAGAACTTTCGAGAGAGACTCTTATAGAGAGAGAAAGAAGGAAAATGTGTGCATATGTTGGGGAGAGAGAGATGGAGAGAAAAAGAGAGGGAGGGTTAGTTGGGGAGAGAAAGAGTGTGTGTGTGTGTTGGGGGGAGAGAGAAAGATTTTTGGGGAGCGATAGAGAGAGATGGAAAAAGGGTCTTGGGGAGACAGAGAAGGAGTGTGTGTGTTGGGAATAGATAGGGGGATAGAGAGAGAGCTTGGGAGTGGGGGAGAGAGTGAGTGAGAGAGAAATTTTAGACAGACAAAGAGATAGAGTGATATAAGTTTGAAACAGAGAGAAATTTTGAAGAGAGAGTAAGAGAGAGAGAGAAATTTTACAAAGTGAAAGGGAGATAAAGGTGTGTCAAGTTTAATTTCTTCCATTATACCATACCTTTTTCTTAGTTTTAGAGAGCAAGTGTCAAAGAGAGATTAAGAAAGTGTTGGAGAGAGAAAGAGAGAGAATGTCATGGAGAGAGAGAGAGTTAGGGAAAGAGAGAGAGAATGTGTTGGGGAGACAATGAGAGAGTGTTGAGGAGGGAGCAAGAGAGATAAAGAGAGGGCATAGGGGGAGAGGGAGAGACACAAAGAGAGAGATTGCTAGGAAGTTAGAGAGAGACAGGTAAAGCGAGAGAAGTTTTAGAGAGAGAGACAAACATGATGGAGAAACAGAGGGGGAAGTTTTAGAGACAAAGAGAGAATGTGTGTTGGGAGAGAAAAGGAGAACAAGGGAGTGAGGGAGAGAGAGATAGAAAGAGATATGTATTAAGTCCTATTTCTTCCATTATACCAAACCCTTTTTCTTAGTTTTAGAGAGAGAGAGATTATTGGGCAATTAGAGAGAGAGACAGGGAGAGAGCTAAGGAGAGAGAGAAGTTTTAGAGAGAGAGACAAACATGTTGGAGAAAATGAGAGGGAAGTTTTAGAGACACAGAGAGATGTGTTAAATACAGAAAGAGTGTGTGTGTTGGGGGGAGAGAGAGAGAGAAGGAGTGTTAAGTCTAGTTTCTTCCATTATGCCATACTGTTTTTCTTAGTTTTAGAGAGAGAGAAAGTGTTGAGGAGGGAAACAAGAGAGACAAGGAAAGAGATCGAGAAAGAGAGAGGGAGAGAGAAGTTTTAGAGTGAGAAGGAGAAGTTTCAGAGACAAAGAGAGTGAGTGAGAAATTTTTGTCAAAGACAGAATTTTTGTATTAAGAGAAGGCAATAAAAGTTTCAAATAGAGAGAGAGAGAGAGAGAGAGAGAGAGAGAGAGAGAGAGAGATAATGATAAGGAGAGAGAGAGAGTATTAGGGAAGGAGCAAGAGAGATAGAAAGAGGTTGTTGGAGGGAGCAATAGAGCAAGAGATAAAGAGAAAGAGAGAGAGAGAATGGAAGTTAGGGAGGAAGCGAGAGAGACAGAGAGAGGATGTTGGGGAGGGAAAGATAATGTGTGTTGGCAAGAGAGAGAGAGAGAGAGAGACAAATATAGGAGTTTTAGAGAGAGACTAAGAGAGAAGTTTTAGAGAGAGAGGCAAAGAGAAATTGTCTTTGTGAGAGTGTTGAGGAGAGAGAGAAAGATTGTTGGGGAGGAATAGGGAGAGATGGAAAGTGGGTGTTGGGGAGAGAGAGGGAGAGAAAGAGTGAGTGAGAGAGAAATTTTAGATAGACTGAGAGTGACAAAAGTTTTGACCAAATAGAAGATTGACAAAGAGAAGTTTTAGATAGTGGTTGAGATAGAGAAAAAGAGAGATATAGTGAGTGTCAAGTTCAATTTCTTCCATTATACCATACCCTTTTTCTTAGTGTTAGAGAGTGAGTGTGTGAGAGAGAGAGAGGAGCAGAGAGATATTGGGGAGACAGAGAGAGCAGAAGAGAGAGTTTGTGTTGGGGAGACAGACAGTGTTAAGGAGGGAGCAGTACAGATAGAGAGAGGCTGATGAGGAGAGAAGGAGAGAGAGAGATTGTTGGTAAATTTTAGAGAGACAAGGAAGAGGTAAAGAAAAGAGAGATAGACATGCTACAAAAAGGTACAGAGGGAAGTTTTAGAGATAAGAGAGACTTGTTGGATAAAGAGAGATCAATAGAGAGAGAGAAAGACAAAGCAGGAGAGAAAACTAGAGAGAGAAGGGGGAAAGAAAGCATGTGTTGGCAAGAGAGAGAGAGAAGGAGAGACCACAACAAAGACAGAGAGAAGTTTTAAAGAGTGAGAGACAAACATGTTGGATAAAGGGAGAGAGGGAAGTTTCAGAGACAGAGAGATGTTTTGGATAGTGTGGGCACGATATAGACAGAATGTGTGTTTCAGGGAGAGACATAGAGAATGAGAGAGTGAGGGAGAAAGAGTGTGTGAGTTAGAGAGAAATTATGGGATAGAAAGATTCAGAGAGTCATTGATAGAAAGAGAGAGACTGAGAGATGTTTTAATGAGGGAAAAATAACAAGAAAAGTTTTAGAGAGAAAGTTATTTTAGAGGGAAAAGTGATGATAAAAGCATGGCAGATATAGCTTATCTAATTCAAATTCCAAGTGGTCCAGTTACAAGAGCTAGAGATAAAGGTTCAAGGAGGCTTTCAATGGATTAATGTAGAGCATTTGGGTTGAAGAGTGTTTTTTGAGGCCCAAATACTTAGACTCAAGCTTAGATCAAGGATGGATTTGGTTGGTCCAAGTGGTGGAGTAATTTCAACCTTTTTCCACTCGTAATTTTCTCTTTCAATTCTTTTCAAGCTTATCCAAACAAGAACAAGAACCTTTTCTAACAACAATTCAATCACAAACTTATCAATGGTTCAAGGAAGAGTATGGAATCAAGGGAATCAATAAAATCACTAAAAGGGGTTAAGAATACAAGAAAGGGGAGCTTTTGGTAGTTTCTGACTTGTTCTTCTTTTTTTTGCTGAATATCACTTTTTTTTCTTTTTTTTTTTCAGCTTTTCTTTTCTTTCTTTCTTTTTCTGAAGCTCTTCTTTTCTTTCCTTTTTTTTTGGAATATGTATCAACTAAAGTTGGAATCTAAACAAAAGAAAACAAAGAATATTAGCTGCAAAACTAAAATTGGATAGGCAAAACCTGAGAGCTCTGATACCAAAATGATATGAACCCACCTAACTCCACCTCAAAAGCTAGCTTGTAAGGGGAGGTTTGTGAACCAATATATAACACCCAAGACCTCTTTACCTAACCAATGTGGGACTTCATCAAAAAGGAAAGTAAGTGAGAGAGAAAGAGGGAAAGAGAGGGGGAGAAAGAGAAAATGTAGAGAAAAAGAGTGGCATAGAGCAGAGAGGGAGACAAGGAGGGAAAGAGTGAGAGGGATGGATAGAAAGAAGTTTTAAAGAGTGAGAGAGAGAGAATGTCAAGTTCAATTTCTTCCATTATGCCATGTCCTTTTTCTTAGTTTTAGAGAGTGAGTGAGAGATAAAGGGAGGGATGTGTTGGAGATAGAACAAGAGTTTTGGAGGGAGAAAGAGAGTAAGTGAGAGAGAAACAGAGAGAAAGAGAGAGAGAGAGAGAGAGAGAGAGAGAGAGAGAGAGAGAGTGGCAAAGAGAAGATTTAGAGAGAGGGAGGAAGGGAAAGAGAAGATTTAGAGAGCAAGCCAAAGAGGGAAAGAGAGGGGTGGAGAGAGAGTGAGGGAGAGAAGTTTAAGAGAGTGAGTGAAAGGGAGAAAGAGAGACAGAGAGAGTGTCAAGTTCAATTTCTTCCATTATGCCATACCCTTTTTCTTAGTTTTAGAGAGTGAGAGAGAGAGAAAGAGAGGAAGAGAGAGTTTGTGTTAGGGAGAGAGAGAGAATGGGTTGGGGAGACAAAGAAAGAGGGTTAAGGAGGGTGCAAGAGAGACAGAGAGAGGATGTTAGGGGAGAGGGAGAGAGAGAGAGATTGTTGGGAAGTTACAGAGAGATAGGGAGAGAGTTAAAGAGAGAGAAGTTTTTTAGAGTAAGATAGATATGTTGGAGAAAGAGAGAGAGCAAAGTTTTAGAGACAAAGAGAGACGTGTTGGATAGAGATAGAATGATGGAGTGCGTGTATTGGGGAAAGAAAGAATGTAAGAGAGAAAGTGTGTGTTAAGACCAATTTCTTCCATTATACTATACCATTTTTCTTAGTTTTAGAGACTGAGTGAGAGAGAGAGAGACATGTTGGACAAAGAGTGAGAGAGTGTGTGTCTATGTTGGTGTGAGAGTGTGTGTTGAGGAGGGAGCGAGAGAGAGACAAGGAGAGAGATAGAGAAAGAGAGGGGGAGTGAGAGAGAAGGGGAAATTTCAGGGACACAAAGAGAGAGCGAGTGAGAGAGAAATCTTCATCAGTGAGAGAAAAGTAGAAGAACAAGAGAAGTTTTGAACACAAAGAGAGAAAGAGAGAGAGAAAGCACACAATAGAGAAAGAGAAGGAGAGAGGGAAAGAGGGGGAATGAGAGTGTGAGTTTGTTGGGGAGAGAGAGATGTTGGAATAAGATAAAAGGAGAGAGATAAAGAGAGTGCCATAGAGAGAGAGTGTGCATTAGGGAGAGAAAGTGTCAGGAAGGGAGAGGCAGAGAAACAAGGAGTAAGAGAAAAACTTTAGGGAGAGACAGAGAGAGAATTGTCGTGACGACCATGCAACGCAGGCGATCCAAAAAAATCATGATTTTATTTTACACAAATGTCTTTAAAAGAAAGGGTGGATGAGATTATTTGTAAAATGGGGTCTAGGAAGGGGTTTAACAAGAAAGTTGGGAGTTACCACCGATCTAAATCTTGGTGAGATCGGAAACCTTAAAAAGAGTGGTCTGCCTTTGTTTTAAAATGGGTTCGGGGGTTGATTACGTGTAGGGAAGGTGTTAGCACCCTACAACGCCCTTTTGGTACCATGTTAATTTTATGCCACTTGTAATTGTCACGATTGTTGTCTATGCTTCCTTATTAAAGAAAATTGAATGGTTGATTTTTTTTATTGCAAACTCCTTGGAAAATTGATAGGCTCCTCCTCTTCAAGTGGGAACCTATTTTAAGTTCATGGGGGTAAATGTATTTGCCCTTATTTCCCATGACTTCCTTTAGTAGAAGTAGAGAAAGTATTAATTTTGGTAAGAAAATTAATTTTAGAAATCTTGTACCAATAAACTTTTTAAGAAATACAGATATAGACTAGTTCCACTTCAGGTGAGAGTCTAATCAAGTTACAAGAAAAAATGCCTTCGCCTTAGTTTCTTGTAACTTTTCCTAGAAAGTTTATTTGGAATCCTTTAGTAAAAGATAAAAATAGGCCATTCCTCTTCAGGTGAAGCCTACAAGTTGTAAAATTAAATGCCTTTGCCTTTATTTCTACAACTTTAAAAGAGAAATTATTTTCCAAAAAGGAGCATATTTAAAAGGAAAGCTTTCATGCTCATTTCCCTTGCCTTGCTTGTTTATTATTTCATGTATCAAATTTGAGTGTGGAATGTGTGATATCATGCATAAACAAAGAAACAAAATCATAGGGGTGCCAAAACATCATGAAACAAAGCATCTTAATATGCAGAAATTTCAACAAAATTATGTTTATCTAAGCCTCTCAACTCAGCGAGTCAACTCAGTGTGATTATCCTAGTTTGGCGAGTCAACTCAGTGTGTTGACTCAATGTCACACGAGTTGAGCCAATTTGCAAACCGTGCACAGTGACATGCACTGAAAAGTGGTGATTTGCAAACCGATTTCAGCTTCTATTCATGGCAAAACAAGGACAAACATGGCAAAACTCAGCAAAACTCAGCAACATGTGCACAACAAACATGGCTGGAACTCATCTAGCCAACCTACACGCCATGCATACCATAACTCAACATCTTGCGCACAGCAAGCAGAGCCAAAGCAAGGATGAGTTATAGATACAGCTCATCAAGAACCAACAGTCACACAAAAACCAAGAGGATCCAAACTCAATCCCACCCATGAAAATACAGAACTAAAGCAAACCGAAATAAGGAGCAGAGCATACCTCCAGTCCTCAGTGCAACCTCTCCTCCTTGTCCTTTTGTGTAGTGATTTTTAGATGTTTATCCCTCTCTGCTCTCTGGCTTATTGTGCAGAGGCTTCATGGTCCTCCTTTGAGTCCAATACCTGAGCTTCTTGAGGGTCCTAGGTGGGAGAAGGAATTCGGTTTGTGTGCACTCTATTTTTCGATTTTGGAATAGGGGAATGATTTCTTCAAGTGCTCTCGGATGGAAGAAACCCTTTGATGCTTGGAGACTCTAGGTCCTGATAGCTCTTTGATGGTGATGGAATTTCCGTATGTAGTTCTCAGTCTTCCGTCTACAAGTTTTTTTTCTTTTTTTTTTTCCGTCCCCCTGTCTAGAGGAAGAACTCTCCTTATATAGCCGAGCTTGGGACTGGCTTGCCTACACTAAAGGGTCACCACCCCTCTTCCAAGTTGCTGCTCATGTCGCCCACCATTTCTGCTACAAACTGCTACTGTCCCATTTTCGTGTGGTTGAAGGGTGACCGTGTAGCAGTTCCTCCCTGTCCATCTATTATGGTTTCAGCAAGTGGACACTGCCACCCTGATGGGCCAATGCTGCACCATCCTGTCTCCACTGTCTCTGCACATTCCCAGTTGCTGTGACCAACTGATCACCGTCCTTCCCAGTTTGGCGCCGCAACAGCTATGCTCCACTTTTTCGCTATTGTGTTGCTGCTAGCACCAGGTGTAGCAGCTAGGGGGAGTTGCTGATGTTTTAATGAGGGGCGGTGGAGCCATTTGCCCATGCTGTTTCATCTTGCAGCTGGTGAACCATTCTGCAGCAGCCATCATGCTTCCATTCTGCAGCCACAGCAGCTAGTGGAAGTTGCTAAATTTTCATGATGGGCAGTGGAGCAGCTGCAATCCTACTTCTATCATTTTCTCCTGCCGTGGCAGCTGTTGTAAGCCGCCACTTTGCTCCACTCCTTTTTTCCTACTGTACTTCAACTATCCAGCTATTGTTGTAGTCATCATGGGTTTGCTTACTCTTTTGTCTCTATGGCAGCTACTGAGGTGCAGGGTGTGTTTTTTTAAAGGTGGTGGCAATTAGGTGTGTTTCAGCAGCTGGTGGAAGCCGTTATGATGTGTTGGTGATGGCAGTGGAGAGAGCTAAAGTTCAACTATGGAACTACAACTTAGTTCCATCCTAAAGGGGAGCTTCCGGCCTCAACGAAAGGAATCAAGCCAAAGGGAAGGGGCTGGTTGGAAAAGGAATAACGGAGAGAAATGAGCATAAAAGGGGGAGTCAGTTCTTTGAAAAGGAACCGAACTCCTCCTTTGCATGCACTTTTTATTTTAATAATTTTTATCATTATTATATTATATTATTATATTAGTTAAAATTTTCATTTCTTTCTTTTTTCCTTCTTTTTTGTTTTTATTTTTTTTCTTTCTTCTTTTTCTCTTTTTTTTGGCTTTTACTTATATTTACTTTTTTATTGTCTTTTATTGTTTATTTTGTTTAAAAATTCAACATAACTTAGTTTAGGGCTCCGAAAGAAATTTGGTGTCAACAAGAAGGAGAGGCTGCTGGGGAGGGAGTGAGAGAGAGAGGGAGGCTATTGGGAAGAGATAGACTCTATGTGTGTGTTGGGAGGGGAGAGAGAGAGACAGAGGCAAAGAGATTGAGACAGATAGAGAAGTTAGAGAGAGACTCAGAGAGAGAGAGAAAGAAAGAGGGAAAATGTGTGCATATGTTGGGGAGAGAGAGATGGAAAGAGAAAGAGAGGAAGATGAGTTGGGGAGAGAAAGAGTGTGTGTTGGGGGGAGCAAGACAAATTTTTGGGGTGCAATAGATAGAGATGGAAAGAGGGTCTTAGAGAGAGAGAGAAGGAGTGTTTGTGTTGGGAACATGGAAGATGGTAGAGAGAGCTGGGGAGTGGGGGAGAGAGAGAGAGTAAGAGAAATTTTACACAAACAGAGAAATAGAGTGATAGAAGTTTTGGAGAAAGAGAGAGAGAGAGAATTTTAGAGAGTGAGAAAGGGAGAGACATGTTTGAGAGAAAAAGAGAGAGAACATGTTGGGGAGATAGGGAGAGAGTGTTGAGAAGGGAGCAAGAGAGATAGAGAGTGGGAGAGAGATATAGAGAGTACTAGGAATTAGAGAGAGTTAAGGAGAGAGATAAAGAGAGAGAAACACATTGGAGAAAGAGAGAGGGAAGGGAGACGTGTTGGACATAGAGAGAGTGTGTTTAGGAGAACGAGGAAGGAAGGGAGAGAGAGAGAGAGAGAGAGAGATGTGTTAAATTTGATTTCTTCCATTATACCATATCCCTTTTCTTAGTTTTAGAGAGTGACAGACAAAGAGAGAGAGACAGGGAGAGAGGTACAAAGAGAGAGAAGTTTTAGAGAAAAATAGACATGTTGGAGAAAGAGAGAGGGAAGTTTTAGAGAGAGAAAGAGAAAGAGTAATTGCAGTTTTTTCCATTATACCATACCCTTTTTCTTAGTTTTAGAAAAAGTGAGAGTGTGTTGAGGAGGGAGAGAGATAGAGAAAGAGAGAGGGAGAGAGAGAAGTAGAAGTTTCAAAGATAGGGAAAGAGATAGTGAGTGAGAAAGAAAGAGAGAGAGGCATGTTGGATAGAGAGATAGAGGGAGTGAGCAGCAAAGAGATAAGAGAGAGAGAGATATAATGAGGGGAGAGAGGGAGTGTTAGAGAGAGAGAAAGAGAGATAGAGAGAGAATGTTGCAGGGAGAGAGAGCAAGAGATAGAGAGAAGGAGGGAGAGAGTGATAGAGAAAGAGAGAGAGGGACTTAGGGAAGAAGCAGGAGAGATAGAGAGAGCATGTTGGGGGGAGAGAGAGATAGTGTATGTTGGCAAGAGAGAGAGAGAGATAGTTAGAAAAGTTTTAGAGAGAGAATGTTCTATGTGAGTGCATTTGGGAGAGAGAGAAAGATTGTTGGGGAGGGATAGAGAGAGATGGAAAGAGGGTGTTGAAGGGAGAAAGAAATTTTAGATAGACAGAGACATAGAGTGACAACAGTTTTAAACAAACAAAACTTTAGAGAGAGACATTTTAAGAGTGGCTAAGAGGGAGAAAGAGAGAGATAGAGAGTGTCAAGTTCAATTTCTGCCATTACACCATACCCTTTTTCTTAGTTTTAGAGAGTGAGTGTGTGTGAGGGAGAGAGAGAGAGCTTGTGTTAGGTAGATGGAGAGAGTGTTGTGAAGGGAGCAAGAGAGATAGAGAGAGGGTAATAGGGGGAGAGAGATATTGTTGGAAAGTTAGAGAGAGATAGGAAGAGAGGTAAAGAGAGAGAGAAGTTTTAGAGAGAGATAGACATGTTGGAGAAGGGGAGAGAGGGAAGTTTTGAATACAAGGGAGATTTGTTGGACAAGGAAAGAGCAATACAAAGAGAGAAAGAGAGAGAGAAGAGGCAGAGAGAGTGTGTGCTGGGTAGAGAGAGAAGGTGTTTGGAAGAGAGTGCAAGAGAAGGAGAGAAATTTTAGATAGAAAGATAGAGAGATAGAAGTTCTAAAGAGAAAGTTAGAGAAGTTTAAAACACAGAGAGAGACATGTTGAAAAGGGAGAGAAAGAGTGAGAGGTGTAGATTGTGTCTCAGGCAGAGAGAGAGAGACGGAGTGTGAGAAAGACTGTTGGGAGGAAGGGAGGGCGACGAGAAAAGAGAGAGAGAGAGAATGACAGAGACAAAGAGAGAGTGAGAGAGAGACATGGTGGTAAGAGAGAGCAAGAGGAAGAGAAAAATTTTAGATAGATAATGAGAAGGTTACAAGTTTGAGAGAAAATGTGAGAGAATTTTTAAGCAGGGAGAAGTTTTAGGGAGGGGAGAGAGTGAGAGAGAGAGAGAGATAGAGGCAAAAACAAAGAGAGATGTGTTGGAAAGAGAGAGAAAGAGGAGACAAAGTGTGTGTTAAGGAGAGAGAGGGAGAGTGTTGGGGGGAGGAGATGCATTAGACAGAGAAAGAAGGGGAGAGAGAGTGACAGAGAGCAAGAAGTTAGAGAGGGAGAGAGACAAAGACAAGGACAAATAGAGAGTGAGAGAGAGACATGTTGGCAAGAGAGAGAAAGAGGGGGAGAGAGAGTGAGAGAGAAAAATTTTAGAAAGTGAGAGGGAGAAAGAGGGAGATAGAGGTGTGCCAAGTTCAATTTCTTCCATTATACCATATCCTTTTTATTAGTTTTAGAGAGCGAGAGTGCGAGGAGAGTGAGAAAGGGAGAGACGTGTTAGAGAGAGAAAGAAAGAGAGAATGTGTTAGAGAGAGAGTTAGGGAAAGGGAGAGAAAGAATGCCTTGGGGAGATAGAGTGTTGAGGAGGGAATGAGAGAGATAGATAGAGGGTTTTAGGGGGAGAGGGAGAGAGGGAGAGAGACAAAGAAAGACATGTTGGACACAGAGAGAGTGTGTGAACTGGGGAGAGAGAGGGAGAGCAAGGGAGGGAGAGAGAGATAGAGAGATATATTTATTAAGTCCAATTTCTTTCATTATACCATACCCCTTTTCTTAGTTTTAAAGAGTGAGAGAGAGAGAGAGAGAGAGAGAGAGAGAGAGAAAGAGAGAGAGAGAGATTGTTAGGAAATTAGAGAGAGGTAAAAACGGAGAAGTTTTAGAGAGATGGATAGACAGACATGTTGGAGAAAGAGAGAGGGAAGTTTTAGAGATAGAGAGAGATGTGTTAGATAGAGAAAGAGTGTGTATGTGTTGGGGAGAGAGAGAGAAGGAGTGTTAAGTCCAGTTTCTTCCATTATACCATACCATTTTTCTTAGTTCTAGAGTGAGAAAGTGTTAAGGATGGAACAAGAGTGATAGGGAGAGAGAAAGAGAAAGAGAGGGGGAGAAAGAAACGTTTTAGAGAGAGAAGGAGAAGTTTCAGAGACAAAGAGAGTGAGTAAGAAATTTTCATTAGAGATAGAGAGATAGAAGTATTAGAGAGAAGGCAAGAGAAGTTTTAAACATAGAGAGAGAAAGAGCAAAATGTTTGACTAAGAGATAGAGGGAGTGAAAAAGCAACAAAGAAACTAAGAGAGAGAGATAATGATAAGGAGAGACGGAGTGTTAGGGAGGGAGCAAGAGAGGGAGAAAGGTTGCGGGGGGAGAGAGAGAGCAAGAAACAAAGAGAAGGAGAGAGAGAGGGAGTTAGGGAGGAAGTGAGAGAAATAGAGAGAGGGTGTTGGGGAGATAAAGATAGTGTGTGTTGGCAAGAGAGAGAGGGACAAATAGAGAAGTTTTTGAGAGAGAGGTAGAGAGAGAATGTGTCTGTGTGAGAGTGTTAGGGAGAGAAAGATAAAAAGATTATTAGGGAAGCATAGGCAAAGATGGAAAGAGGGTGTTGGGGAGAAAGAGGGAGAGAGTGAGTGAGAGAGAAATTTTAGACAAAGAGACATAAAGTGACAAAAGTTTTAAGCCTACAGAAGATTCACAGAGAGAATAGAAAAAAGAGAGATATATTGAGGTCATGTTCAATTTCTTCCATTATACCATACCCTCTTTCTTAGTGTTTGAGAGTGAGTGTGTGGGAAGAGAGAGATAGAGAGACATGTTAGGGAGAGAGCGAGAGCAAAAGAGAGGAGTTTGTGTTGGGGAGACAGAGGGAGTGTTAAGGGGGGAGCAAGAGAGATAGAGAGAGAGGGTGATGGGGAGAGGGAGAAAGATTGTTGGGAAGTTAGAGAAAGATAGGGGGAGAGGTATAGGGAGATACAGAGAGAGAGATAGACTTGTTATAGAAGGGGAAAGAGGGAACTTTTAATGACGAGAGAGACTTGCTGGATAGAGAGAGCGATAGAGAGAGAGAAAGACAAAGAGGGAGAGAAAGCTAGAGAGAGGGAAAGAGAGAAGGAAGGAGAGAGTGTATGTGTGTGTGTTGGGAGGAGAGGGAGAGTAAAGGAGAGAGAATGACAGAGATGGAAAGAGACAGAGAGTAAGAAATAAGGACAGTGTGTTGGATAAAGTGATAGGAGGGGAGAGAGGGACAGAAAGAGAGAGCTTGTGTTGGGGAGGAGAATGTGTTGGGGACATAGAGAGTGTTGAGAAGGGAGTGAGAGAGACAAAGTGAATGGTGTTAGGTGGAGAGGGGGAGAAAAGGGAAAGAGGGAGAGAGAGAGAGTTGGGAAGTTAGAGAGAGACATGGAGAGAGGTAAAGAGAGAGTGAGAGATGTTTTAGAGAGACAAATATGTTGGATAAAGAGAGAGTGGAAGTTTGAGAGAAAGTGAGAGAGACATGTTGGATAGAGAGAAAGGATGCATGCACTTACATGAGAGAGAGGACGAATGAGAGAATGAGAGAGAGACTGAGAGAGATAAAGGAGAGAGAAAAGTTTTAGAGAGAGTGAGAGAATTTTTAAAGAGAAAGAGTGAGAGAGAGAGATTGTTTTAGAGGGAGGAAGAGAGAAAGTGAGAGAGAAAGAGAAGATTTAGAGACAAAGAGAGAAGTTCTAGAGAGTAAGACAAGGAGGGAAAGAGAGAGAGAAGGTTACAGAGAGAGAGAGAGAAGTTTTAGAGAGTGAGTGACAGAGAAAAAAAAAGTGATAGAGAGAGTATGAAGGCCAATTTCTTCCATTATGCCATACCCTTTTTCTTAGTTCTATATAGTGAGTGAGAGAGAGAGAGACAAAGAGTAACAGAGAGTTTGTGATGGGTAGAGAGGGAGAATGCATTAGGGAGACAATGAGAGAGTGTCAAGGAGGGAGCAAGATAGACAAAGACAGAGGGTGTTAGGGTAAGAAGGAAAGAAACATTAGAGAGAGGGATGGAGAGATTGTTTAGAAGTTAAAGAGAGACAGGGAGAGAGGTAAAGGGAGAGAATTTTTAAGTAGTGAGGCACAGATATGTTGGATAAGGAAAGAAAGGAAAGTTTTGGAGACAGAGAGACATGTTGGATAGTGAGAGCATGATATAGAGAGATTGTGTGTTGCAGAGAGAGAGAGAACAAGAGAGTAAGGGGGAGACAGTGTGTGTGAGAGAGAGAGGGAGAGAGAAAGTTTTCGAGAGTCATTGAAAGAAAGAGAGGGACTAAGAGATGTTTTAATGAGAGAGAGACAAAGAGAGAGAGAGAGAAGTTTTGAGAGAGAGGGTTCTTTTAGAGGGAAAAGGAGAGTAAGCGAGAGAGAAAGAGGGAAAGAGAGGGGGAGAAAGAGAAGATTTAGAGAAAAGAGAGACACAAAAGGGAAGTTTTAGAGAGAGAGACATGGAGGGGAAGAAAGAGAAGGGTGGAGAGAGAGAAGTTTTAAAAAGTGAGTGAAAGGGAGAAAGAGAGAGACAGACTATCGAGTTCAATTTCTTCCATTATGCCATATCCCTTTTCTTAGTTTTAGAGAGTGAGTGAGAGACAGCAAGAGAGAGAGGGAGAGAAAGGAAGAAAGAGAAGTTTTAGAGAGCAAGCCAAAGAAGGAAAGAAAGAGGGGTGGAGAGAGAGTAAGAGTGAGAAATTTTAGAGTGAGTGAGAGGGAGAAAGAAAGAGACAGAGAGAGCGTCAAGTTCAATTCCCTCCTTTATGCCATACCTTTTTTTTTAGCTTTAGAGAGAGAGAGAGAGAGAGAGAGAAAGAGGAAGAGGGGAATGGGTTGAGGGGAGAGAGAGGAAGAGAGAGTTTGTGTTGGGGAGACAAAGAGAGAGTTCAGGAGGGAGCAAGAGAGATAATGATGTGAGCACAAGCATGGATGGCAAGAGAAGAGGAGCAGTGGATGAGCTAACATTACCTCAAGGACCAATTACAAGATTGAGGGCCAAAAAGTTCAAGGAATCACTTCAAACTTATATGGGCAGAATGTTAGAAGGAATGGAAGCTCAAGATGCAATGAAGGCCAATGGAGCTTCACCTAATCAAATTGGGCTAAATTTGCAAAATTGGTCCAATCTATGTTTAATTCATATTCCAAGTTAATAGATTAGTTTTTGGGCAGTTTACTACTTGCAATTTCGTTTGGGCTTGTATTTCTTATTGGGAGGCCCATGTTTAAGGCCTAACCTAATAGTCTAGGTTATTGAACTTGTGGGGGTATAAATACCCTAGTGTATGGACGAGTTTCAGCAGAATGAATGAAAAAACAGATTTGTTTTGGAGTTTTATACTCTTGTTCAAGGCTTGGCCTGAATCTCTATTGCATCAAGAATTGAACTTCATCAAGGTATTTACATCCTAGTGAATTTCTGTTCTTGATTCCTCAATCAACCGATTATTTGTGTTTCCATTTGCATTAGTCATTTGGGGGTTCAATAGGTTGGGAGTTCTCCATCTGTTCTTGTTCTCTATCAATTGTGTGTTTGGGGTTTCTGGATCTTGAATATCCATGGGGTTCCGCATCATTTGGTATCAGAGCTAGATTAGGGTGAATTCTTATTTATCCTAGGTTATAGTTTGCTGTTTTCTTTTGTGCACTGTTCATGGGTTCCTATTCACACTGTGTTTGAGTTCTTTATATTTTCTGCAGTTGAAACTATTGTATATAGTTTCCTACTAAAACTGCAATTCTTGGTTGCAATTTCCATCTGAAACTGTAACTCTTGGTTGCAGTTTCCATCTGAAACTGTAACTCTTTTATTTTTTTTTTTTTTTTAGAATTTGGGTCACACCCAAAAGCATAACATCTGGGTATAGAAGTGCATGTTGCAGCTGGTTTGATTGTTTGGGATTTGATTTTGATCTTTTTTTTTTCGTTCATATTTTGGTGTTATTTACTGTTTATCCTATATTTAAAAAAAAAAAGAGTTGGAATGCTGCTTCAAAAAAAAAAAGAAAAGGAACAAAATTGAAAAGAGTTGCAGCTAGAAGAAGAAAAGCACCAGAGAATTGTCTAATTAGGTTGGCAGCAAGTTCTTTGAACCTATACACCTTTTTGGGTAGAATTCAGGGTATGATTGAATTCAAGTCTGAACACACTTTGGGTTTTGGAGATTAATTAGCAAAGTCAAAGAAGTATAAGCACAATTTGTGGGATTAGCATCATTCTAGGAAACCTACTTAATTTCTTTCCTTTTTTGTCTTTATGCCTTTTCTTTCGTCCAAATTGATCTTTCCATTAAAGAAACATCAATTTCTGCATTTATGCATTAATTTCGTCCTTTTCTTTCAAATCTCAGTTGCTATTTTTGGTTACGCCTGCTTTTGCTTTCATATACACCATAATTAACAATTTGATTCTTGTTAATTGGAGATCAGTATTTTGGGCAGCAAACTCTTCATATCTTGCATGCTCATTTCAATTTATTCTGGTATATTTGCTTCTAGTTTTGTACCTGTCTTCCTTGTTAAGTGTTTTCATTACCATCCTAGTATTTTGGTTTGAGGATTAATTCTGAAGTGCAATTGAGAACAACAAGCTTGAGTGGTAAAAGGCTTGAGTGTGTGAGCTTAAAGAGGGCAAAAGCCAACAATTGTGTGAAACACGAGTGGAGTGCCATCTTTTGAGTGAAACACATGAGGGAGTGTATTGTGAGACTGTCTTACTAACATTTCTTGCAGGTTCATAAAATGAGTAATCCTTCAACAAGGAGGGAGGGTAAAGAGCCCTCAGATGAAGAAGTTAACATGACTCCAGACATGAAATTGATATATAGAGCCTTTACTAGTCAATTTCAAAAGTTGAATAGTAGGCTAGATGAGTTAGATGAATGGAAGAGGGAGTTGTCGGAAAGCTTTCCAGGAAATGGTAGGCGAATTAATGATAGGAATAGGCATCAAAATGAGTTTAATCAAGAGCTGTTTGAAGATGAATTTGAAGAGAGGAGTTCAACTCGAAATAGAAGGGGTGAAATAAGAATAGACAATAGGAGGGATAGTAATCTAAATGCTATCAAGATGCATATACCTCCATTTAAGGGTAGAAATAATGCTGAAGTGTACTTGGAGTGGGAGAGAAAAATGGATTTATATTTGCTTGCCACAACTATTCCGAAGAGAAGAAGGTGAGGTTGGCTGCAGTAGAATTCTCAGATTATGCCTTAGTTTGGTGGGATGAATTAGTGAAGTCTAGGAGAAGAAATGGTGAATATCCTATTGAGAATTGGGATGAGATGAAGAGAGTAATGAAGAAGCAATTTGTGCCTTCTTATTACTATAGAGAGTTGCACCAAAAGTTGCATAAGCTTACTCAAGTGTCAAAATCAGTGGAAGATTACCACAAGGAGATGGAGATGCTCTTGATTAAAGCTAACATTGAGGAAGATAGGGATGTGACAATGGCTAGGTTTATAGGAGGTCTGAACAAGGAGATAGCTGATGTAGTAGAGTTACATCACTACGTTGAGATGGAGGACCTAGTTAACATGGCCATGAAGGTGGAGAGACAACAAAAACAAAGGGGAGCAGCCAAGTCATTTTCGAATTCCAGCAGCAAATGGAGTTCAAAATGGAACAAATATGATGAGAAGAAGAAGGAGAAAGCCACTGATTCCAAGGAAAAGGGGCTGGATGCAAACAAAAACAAGAAGAGTATTTCAACTCAAAAGGATACTTCTGATTCCTTCTCAAAAACCTCTAAACATAGAGATATAAAAGGTTTTAAGTGTCAAGGTCGTGGTCATTATGCATCTGATTGTCCTAATAGAAAGACCATGTGCATTAAAGGTGATGAGATTGTTTCTGAATCTGAAAATGATTATGATGGGAATGTTAGTGAGAGTAGCATGCCATCTTTAGAGGATTGTTCTGATGTTGAATATGCTACTCATGGTGAATCTCTTGTTGCTAGGCATGCATTGAATCTGAATGTTAAAGAAGAAAGCTTAGAACAAAGAGAAAATATATTTCACACTAGATGTTTAGTTGGTGATAAAGTTTGTAGCATGATTATTGATGGGGGTAGTTGTGCTAATGTGGCTAGCACCACTTTGGTGGATAAATTGGGGCTGAAATGTATTAAACACCCTACTCCTTATAGGCTACAATGGTTGAATGATAGTGGAGAGGTGAAAGTTACTAGGCAAGTTGTGGTAGCTTTTACTATTGGGAAGTACAGTGATGAAGCTGTGTGTGATGTAGTACCCATGCATGCTGGTCATTTATTGTTGGGGAGGCCTTGGCAATTTGATAGGCGTGTGATGCATGATGGGCATAGAAATAGATATTCCTTTTAGCATGATGGCAAGAAAATCACTCTGGCACCTTTATCACCTGAAGAAGCTTACCTTGATCAAGTTAAGCTTCAACAATCAGCTTGTGGGAGTTCAGGTAGTGAGGTGAAAAAGAATAATGAGAGAAAAGAGGCCATGAGAGAAAAGAATAAAGAAAAAGGCCCAATGATGAGTGACTGCACAAGTGAGGAAAAGAAAGTGAGATGTGCAGAAGAGAATAAGTTAGTGAGTGATAAAAAGAAAAAGAGTGAACAGAAAGGAAAAGAGAGGAGTGAAGAAGTTAAGAAACAACCATGTTTCTATGCAAAGGAGAGAGATTTAAAGAGTGCATACTTAGGCAAGAGAGCTTTGATTTTGATTCGGTTTAAGGAAACTTTGTTTACTGAAATTGACCTTAACCCCAAATTGCCTAGTGTGTTTGTGACTTTATTGCAGGAATTCAGTGATGTCTTTCCTGAGGAGATACCCCACGGGTTACCACCTAAAAGAGGAATTGAGCATCAGATTGATTTTGTACCTGGAGCACAAATTCCCAACCGACCAGCTTACCGAAGCAATCCGGAGGAGACAAAGGAGTTGCAAAGGCAAGTAGATGAGTTGTTGGCAAAAGGGTATATAAGAGAAAGCATGAGTCCTTGTGCTGTACCAGTTCTTTTGGTACCCAAGAAAGATGGAACTTGGAGAATGTCCGTGGATTGTAGGGCAGTCAACAAAATCACTGTAAAGTATCGCCATCCTATCCCTAGGTTAGATGATATGCTAGATGAATTGCATGGTGCATGTGTATTCACTAAAATTGATTTAAAAAGTGGCTATCATCAAATTAGGATGAAAGCAGGAGATGAGTGGAAAACTGCATTTAAGACTAAATATGGATTGTATGAGTGGTTAGTAATGCCATTTGGGTTAACTAATGCACCTAGTACTTTCATGCGCTTAATGAATTATGTCTTGCGTGAGTTTCTTGGCAAATTCGTGGTTGTATATTTTGATGACATTTTGATTTACAGCAAATGCATAGATGATCATGTCTTGCAAGTTAGGGCTATTTTGGATGTGCTTAGGAAGAATAACTTGTATGCAAACCTTAAGAAGTGTTCTTTTTGCATGGATAAAGTTGTCTTCTTAGGTTTTGTGGTGAGTTCTAAGGGAGTTGAGGTTGATTCTGAAAAAGTGAAGGCTATTCAAGATTGGCCAACACCTAAGTCTGTTAGTGAGGTAAGAAGTTTCCATGGTTTGGCAAGTTTTTATAGGCGATTTGTTCAAGATTTCTCTACTATTGCTGCACCACTAAATGAAGTTGTTAAAAAGAATATGGGGTTAAAATGGGGTAAAGAACAAGAAGAAGCATTTAACACTTTAAAGAAAAAGTTATGTACTGCACCTGTTTTAAGCTTGCCTGATTTTTCTAAAACTTTTGAAATTGAATGTGATGCTTCTGGGGTTGGTATAGGAGCTGTTTTGATGCAGGAAAACCGACCCATAGCATATTTCAGCGAAAAGTTGAGTGGACCTGTTTTGAACTACTCTACTTATGATAAGGAGTTCTATGCTTTGGTGAGAGCTCTTGAAGTGTGGGAACATTATTTGCTGCCTAAGGAGTTTGTCATACATAGTGATCACCAATCACTCAAGTACTTAAAGGGACAAGGCAAGCTGAGCAAGAGGCATGCAAGGTGGGTAGAGTATCTTGAAATATTCCCATATGTGATCAAGTACAAGCAAGGGAAAGATAATGTTGTTGCTGATGCACTATAACGGAGGTATGCTTTGATTTCTATGCTTAGCTCCAAATTACTTGGTTTTGAACATTTGAAAGAGTTGTATGCCAATGATTCTAATTTCACTGGTCCTAACCCAGCACACATACTTCTCTAAGCTCAGGAATCTGAAGGTAGTTTGAGGCCCTTGCCACATTACTGTGCCCCATTGTTTGGTTGCTCTGTTCTAAAGTGATGTGCACTATGTAGAATCAAAGCCTAGCGCAACCCTGTTTGCTTGGTTCATCAATGACCAAAACAGAGTCATTGAATATTCACCGTCAGCTACAACTCACCATCCATTCTGAAGCCGATTTAAGATCACACTCCTAGTCATCCCAACAATTGTGGTATCAGAGCCTAGTTCTTGATTAAACTAGGCATTGTTTTGTGGGTTCATTGCTGAAGCAAGCTGCAAAAGTGAAGTATTCACCATGTCTAATAGTGAGTGCCTTGAGTGTTTCTCAATTAGCATTGGTGCCCATCTTCAATGGAGAAAATTGTGCTTTTTGGAGCATTAAAATGAAGACATTTTTCATGTCCCAAGAGCTATAAGACCTTGTAGAGAATGGGTTTGAAGAATTTGACAAGGTTGAGAGAGCAATTGAGATGAGGGAGTTACGTAAGAAGGATGCCAAGGCATTGCTCATCATACAACAAGTAGTGATAGTCTTTATCTTTCCCCGAATTGCAAATGACTTGAAAGCAAAAGAAGCTTGGACCATTCTACGACAAGAGTTTCATGGGGACAATAAGGTAACCATTGTGAAACTCCAAACTCTTCATAGAGATTTTGAGAACTTGTGTATGAAAAATAGTGAGATGGTTAAAGATTATATTGGTAGAGTCTTTGTTATTGTAAATCAAATTAGAACATATGGGGAGACAATTAGTGACTAGACTATCATAGAAAAGGTCTTGAGAAGTCTGCCTCCTAAATTTGATTATATTGTTATTGCTATTGAAGAATCAAAAGATATGTCTCATTACTTTCTTAATGAGCTAACTAGTTTATTGTTAACACATGAAGAAAGAATGAATAGGCCTATAGAAAATAGCAGGTAAACCTTTCAAAAAAAATTTGAAATTTTAGGGAAGGAGAAAAATAATGACTACACAAGAGGCAAAGGTAGATGCAGGTGTAGGGGTGGATACCATGGATATGGTAGAGGTTATGGAAGTGTAAATTCAGGCTAACAAGATACCAAAAGTGGTGAAAAAGACAATTAGAGGCATAACTATAAGTGAGAGAGAGAGAGACATGTTGGACAAAGAGTGAGAGACTGTGTGTCTGTGTTGGTAAGAGAGAGTCTATTGAGGAGGGAGCAAGAGAGATAGGGAGAGAGATAGAGAAAGAGAGAGGCAAGGAGAGAAGTTTTAGAGAGAGAAGAGGAAGTCTCAAAGACACACAAAGAGAGTGAGTGAGGGAGAAATTTTTGTCAATGAGAGAAAGATAGAAGAGCAAGAGAAGTTTTGAACACAAACACAGAGAGAGAAAGAGTGAGTGAGAGAGAGAGAGAGAGGGAGAATAATAGAGAGAGAGAAGAAGAGAGAGCAAGACAAAGAGCGAGGGAAAGAGGGGGAATGACAGAGTGAGTTTGTTGGAAGGAGAGAGATGTAGGAAAAAGAGAGAGGAGAGAGATAAAGAGTGTTGCAAAAAGAGAGAGAGAGAGAATGATGTGGAGAGAGAGAGTGTTAGGGAGGGAGAGATTGAGAGAGAGAAGGAGAGAGCAAAAAGCTTCAGGGAAAGACACAAGGAGAGGCTATTGGGGAAGAGGGAGACAGAGAGGTTGTTGGGGAGAGAGTGTGTGTGTGTTGGGAGGAGAGAGAGAGAGAGGAGAGAGAGCAAGAGGGAAAATGTGTATGTGTTGAGGAGAGAGAGACAAAGAGAAAGAGAGGGAGATGAATTGGGGAGAGAAAGAGTGTGTGCTTAGGGGAGAGGGAAAGATATTTGGGGGAGTGATAGAGAGAGATGGAAAGAGGGTCTTGGGGAAAGATGAGAAGAAGTATGTGTGTCTGTGTTGGGAATAGAGATGGTGGCAAAGAGAGAGTTGGGGAGTGAGGGAGAGAGAGTGACTGATATAGAGAGATCGAGTGATAGAAGTTTTAAATAGAGAGAAGTTTTGGAGAAAGAGAGAGTGAGAGAGAGACAAAATTTTAGAGAGTAAGTGAGGGGGAGAAAGAGGGAGATAAAGAGAGTGTCAAGTTCAACTTCTTCTATTATACCATACCCTTTTTCTTATTTTTAGAGAGCAAGTGTGAGAGAAAGAGAGACAATGTTTTGGAGAGAGAGAGAATGTGTTGGGGAGACAGAGAAAGTATTGAGAAGGGAGCAAGAGAGATGGTGAGAGGTGATAAGGGGGAAAGGGAGAGGAAAGAGATAGAGATTGCTGGGAAGTTGGAGAGAGACAAGGAGAGAGGTAAAGAAAGAAAGAAGTTTGAGAGAGAGAGACAAACACATTGGAGAAAGAAAGAAGGATGTTTAAGAGACAGAGGGAGATATGTTAGACAGAGAAAGAGCAATATAGAGAGAATGTGTGTTTAGGAGATAGAGAGGAAGAGAATGAGGAAGGGAGGGGGAGAGAGAATGCGTTAAGTCTAATTTCTTCCATTTTACCACACCCTTTGTCTTAGTTTTAGAGTGACACAAAGAGAGAGGAGAGAGAGAGAGAGATTGTTGGGAGGTTAGAGAGAGGCAGTGAGAGAGGTAGAGAGAGAAGTTTTAGAGAAAGATAGACATGTTGGAGAAGAAAGAGAGAAAGAGAGTCAGTTTCTTCCATTATACCATATGCTTTTTCTTAGTTTTAGAGAGAGAGTGTGTTAAGGAGGGAGCAAGAGTGACAAGAAGAGAGATAGAAAAAGAGAGAGGGAGAGAAAGAAGTTTAAGAGAGAGAAGGAAAGTTTCAAAGGTAGAGAGAGGGATAGTGAGTGAGAAATTTTTGTCAGAGACACAGAGAAATAGAAGTATTAGAGTGAAGGCAAGAGAAGTTTTAAACACAAAGAGAAAGAGAGAGAGAGAGAGATAATGATAGGGGGAGAGCATGTTAGGGAGAGGGAACAAGAGAGATAGAGAGCAAGAGACAAAGAGAAGGCGAGAGAGAAAAAGGGAAAGAGAGGGAGTTGGGGAGGAATTGAGAGAGACAGAGAGAGGATGTCGGGGAGAGAGAGATAGTGTGTGTTGGCAAGGGAAAGAGACAAATAGAGAAGTTTTAGAGAGAGACTAAGAGAGAAGTTTTAGAGAGAGAATGTGTCTATGTGAATGTGTTAAGGAGAGAGAGAGAGAGAGAGAGAGAGAGACTGGTAGAGAGTGTAGAGGAGTGTGGGGAGAGAGAGTGATTGAGAAAGAAAATTTAGACAGATAGAGATATAGAGTGATAGAAGTTTTAAACAGATAGAAGTTTAGAAAGAGAAGTTTTAGAGAGTGGCTAAGGACAAAAAGAGAGATAAAGAGTGTCAAGTTCAATTTTTTCAATTATACCATACCCTTTTTCTTAGTTTTAGAGAGTGAGTATGTGGGAGAAAGAGAGAAAGCAGAAGAGAGAGTTTGTGTTAGGGAGATAGAGAAAGTGTTGAGGAGGGAGCAAGAGAGATAGAGAGAGATGGTGATAGAGGGAGGAGAGAGTGATTGTTGGGGAGTTAGAGAACAACAAGAAAAGCGGTAAAGAGAGAGAGAAATTTCAAAGAGAGATAGACATGTTGGAGAAAGGGAGAAAGGAAAGTTTTGAAGATGAGAAAGAGTTGTTGGACAAAGAAAGAGGGAGAGAATCTAGAGAGAAGGGGGAGAGTGAGTGTGTGTTGAGGAGGGAGAGAGGGTGTTTGGAAGAGAGAGTGAGAGAGGGAGAGAAATTTTAGATAGAAAGACACAAACAGAGACAGAAGTTCTAGAAAGAAAGTAAGAGAAGTTTTAAACATAGACAGAGATGTGTTGAAGAGAGAGAGATGAAGTGAGAGTGAGACATGTTGGTAAGAGAGAGAAAGAGGGAGAGATTATGTGTTGGGGAGGGAGAGAGAAATTTTAGATAGATAGTGAGAGAGAGAGTCAAAAGTTTGAGAGAGAATGCAAGAGAACTTTTAAGTAAAGAGAGAAGTTTTAGCAAGGGAGGGGGAGGGAGAGTGAGAGAGAGAGATAAAGAGAAGGACAGAGAGAGACATGTTGGAAATAGATAGAAGAGACAAAATGTATGTTGGGGAGAGAAAGGGAGAGCGAGAGAGAGTTTTTGAGGGAGAGATACACGTTGGATAGAGAAAGAGAGGGTAGGAAAGTGACAGAGACAGAGAGAGACATTAGAGAGGGAGAGAGACAAAGGTAGGGACAAAGAGAGAGTAAGAGAGAGACATGTTGGTAAAAGAGAGAATGAGGGAGAGAGATTGTGTTAGAGAAAGAGAGTGAGAGAGAGAGAAATTTTAGGGAGTAAGTGAGACAGAGAAAGAGGGAGATAGAGTTGTGTCAAGTTCAATTTCTTCCATTATACCATACCCTTTTTCTTAGTTTTAGAGAGCGAGTGAGAAAGGAAGAGATGTGTTGGCGAGAGAGAGAGAGAAAGAGTGTTGAGGAGTGAACAAGAGAGATAGAGAGAGGGTGATAGGGGGAGAGACAGAGATAGAGATTGCTAGGAAGTTAGAGAGAGACAGGAGAGAGGTCAAGAGAGAGAGAGAGAGACAAATGCATTAGAGAGAGAAAGAGAGGGAAGTTTTAGAGACAGAGAGACATGTTGGCCAGAAAGGGAAAGAGGGAAATCTTAGAGAGTGTGTTGGGGGGAGAAAGACATGTTGGGCAAAGAAAGAGAGGGAGAGAGGGAGAGAGAGAGAGAGAGAGAGAGAGAGGCTATATAGAGGAGAGGGAGAGAGAGTCACAGAGATAGAGAGATAGAGAACAAGAGAGAGAGTGAAGTCTATTGGGGAGGGGAGAAGGTGTTATGGAAAGAGAGAGTATTTATTTCAGGAAGAGAGAGAGAGATAGAGAAAGAGAGACATGTTGGAAAGAGAGGGAAAGAGAGAGAGAGTATGTATGTGTTGGGGGGGAGAGAGAAAGTGATGTGTCAGACAAAGAGAGAGGGAGATATATGTATATACATAGAGATAGAGAGACACATAGAGAGAGATGTGCTAGACACAAAGAGAGAGAGAGAGCATTGTAGAGAAAGTGTGTGTTGGGTAAAGAGAGAGAGACGATATGTTGGGCAGAGAAAGTGTGTTGGGAGGGAGAGAGATAGAGAATATGTGTTGGGAGGAGAGAGAAAGGGTGTGGGGAAGATAAAGAGAGTGTGTGTTGGAAGACATGTGTTGGTGAGAGAGAGAGAGTTGGGGGAAGAGAGTGTGTGTTAGGGAGAGAGTAGGGAGAGAAAGAGCAATTTTCATTTTAGAGAGACAAAAGTATTAGAGAGATGGCAAGAGAAGTTTTAAACATAGAGAGAGAGAGAGACCAAGAGATTGAGGAAGAGAGAGAGCAATGGAGAGTGATGGAGAGAAGGGGGGAGAGAGAGAAGGAGAGAGAGTGAGAGAGGGAGGGAGAGGCACAAAAAGAGAGATAGACACTTGTTGGAAAGATGGAGAGAGAGTGTGTGTAGGGGAGAGAGAGTCTTAAGGAGTGTTAGAGATAAGGCTGCAGGCTGCTTTTCTTGTTGGGTGCAGGTGCAGTGCTTAAGGAGTCACGTGGTTCTGATCTTGTTCTATTAGTTTTGTCTTCAGTTTATTACTTAGGAACATTAGTGTAATTCAGTAATTGAGTCTTAGTCTATAAATTGTAATCTCAGCTACATCATTTGTAGATTAATTCGTTGAATCAGATTTACATTTTAGAGCTTTCACATCTAGGAGTTCTGAGCTTTCTTTCTTTCTTTCTTCCGTCTTTCTTCTAAGATTCTTGAGAACTTCAACATGGTATCAGAGCCTTGATCCAATGGGAGAGAATATGAATACGTTTTCTTTAGCATCTTTGAATGCTTCACTAGTTTCTTTTAGTCATTCTATTTCTGTGAAATTAGACAGCAATTCTTATCTACTCTGGAAACATTAAGTTCTTGCAGCCATCAGAGGGCATGAACTAGAGAAATACATCAGTGGTGGTCAAGAAGTGCCATCAAGATTTGCAGTAGATGAGCAAGGAAGAGTTCTTGGGATCTTGAGTCAGCAGTATGTTCTTTGGAAGAAGCAAGATCAGCTCTTGCTATCTTGGCTGCTGTCAACAATGTCAGAAAACATTCTCACAAGAATGGTGGGATGTGAATACTCATACCAGGTCTGGGAAAAGGTGGAAACTTTCTTTGCCTCTCATACAAAGGCAAAGATCAAGCAATTCAAGGCGCAACTACAGACTATGAAGAAGGGATCCATGACAGCTACTGATTATCTTTTAAAGATCAAGAATCTTGTTGATTCTTTGGCATCAGTTGGTCATGCAGTTACAGAAAGTGACCATATAGAGGTAATTCTTGATGGTCTTTCCTCAGAATATGATGGTTTTGTTACATCCATTCTCTCTAGAACTGATCCGTATTCAATAGAAGAAATTGAAGCATTATTACTTGCACAAGAAAATAGAATTGAGAAGCATCATAAAGAAGTAGAGGCTATGACAGTGAATCTTGCTACACATCCTCAGAATTTCAATGTGAACCGAAGTGGTCATCAAAGTTTCCCTGGTCAGTATGCAAATAGAGGAAGGTTTGGAGGTAGAGGAAATTTTTTCAGAGGCAAAGGGAGTTACAACAATGGGCGGTTTGCTGGTAGGAATGGAAGGTTTTCTGATAAAAGTTACATTCAATGTCAATTATGTGGGAGATATGGACATCAGTCCTGGAATTGTTATCATAGATTTGACGAAAGTTTTCAAGGACCAGCTCAAGGGTCTAAGTACTTCAGCAAGACAGCCAATGGCGCCAGTGGCAGTGTTAGAAACACACCCTATGCAATGCTCACTTCTAGCAGTAGCAGTAATGGCATTGATCAAGAATGGTATCCTGATTCCGGGGCCACTAATCATGTGACAGTGGATGCCTCTAACATTGTGCAGAAGACTCCATATAATGGAAAGGAGAAGGTGCACATTGGTAATGGCTTAGGTTTGTTCATTAAAAACATTAGTAATTCTCAGATTAAGTCTTGCTTTTCTAATCAAAATCTTTACCTAAACTCACTTCTTCATGTTCCAAATATTACCAAAAATCTTGTGAGTGTTTCTCAGTTTGCAAAAGACAATTATGTCTATTTTGAGTTCCATCCTGACTCTTGTTATGTTAAATCTCAGGATACTCATCAAATACTTTTGAAGGGGACTGTTAGAAAAGGCTTGTATGTCTTTGATCAATTTCATATTGAAAAGGAACCGTATACCACTGTAAAAGTGTCAACTCAGTCACCAAATGTTACTTCACCTGCTGTACATAGTTCCCATACTTCTTCTTTGTTAAATTCTTGTTCTGAGTTAGACAAATGGCATGTTAGATTGGGCCATGCTTCTGTACAAACTGTCAAGAGTGTACTCACTTCTTGTAACATCAGAATACCAAATAAAGAGCTTTCCTTTTGTTCATCTTGCTGTCTTAGTAAAATACATAAATTTCCTTTTGCCTCTTCTCAAACGAAATACTCAAAACCTCTTCAACTAATTCATTCTAATTTGGGGGGACAGCACCAGTGCTGTCAAAAGAAGGACATAGGTATTACATACATTTTGTGGATACCTTTACCCGCTACACATGGATTTACTTTCTTAAAAGCAAGTCTGATGCATTACAGACCTTTATTCATTTCAAGAAACAAGTAGAACTTCAAACCAACCACAAAATCCTTGCCTTACAAACTGATTGGGGAGGAGAATTTAGAGCTTTCACTGAATATTTGAAAGACCAGGGGATAGTTCATCGTGTTTCATGCCCTTATACACATGAACAAAATGGGCTTGTAGAAAGGAAACATAGACATATAACTGAGACTAGACTAGCCTTGCTTCACCAATCATCTTTACCTAGTTCATTTTGGACTGAAGCCTTTAGCACAGCTGTGTATCTCATTAATAGACTACCCACACCAGTTTTAAATGGTTCTATTCCTTTTCAAACCTTATACAAAATCAAACCATATTATTCTTCTCTTAAAGTCTTTGGGTGTGCAGCCTATCCTAACCTAAGGCCCTACAATAATCCCAAGTTTCAGTTCAAATCCATTGAATGCACCTTTCTTGGTTATAGTCCAGCACACAAAGGATACAAGTGTCTGCATCCTGATGGGAAAACAATTATATCTAGAGATGTCATATTTGATGAAAGTAGTTTTCCATTCAAGAACAGCAAGGGTTCCTCATAGCAGTCACCTTCCAGTAACAAATCACATTTTGTTTCTCCTCCACCTTCAGCCATACCTCCTATTCTATCATTCTCTAATGCAAGACATACTCAGAATACCAATGCATTTGCTGAACAAACAAATAACTCATGTGCACTTGCTAATAATACCAATATTATGGATTCTTTGCAACATGTTTCAGGTCCCTCTACAGAATTTGAAGTCCCTCAACGTCTGTCTCAAAATGTCCACCCAATGGTGACCCGTAGCAAAGCAAGGGCACTCAATTCAAACAATCACTCAATGGTGACTAGTAACAAAGCAAGAGGAACTGTACCAATAGCACTTACTGTCTCTAGAGAGCCTCAAACTGTTGAAGAAGCTCTTAATATACCAGAATGGAAGTGTGCCATGGATCTTGAGTATGCAGCGCTCATGAGCAACAAGACATGGAGTTTAGAAGCTTTACCCAAAGATAGGAGGCCTATAGGGTGCAAATGGGTGTTTAAAGTTAAAGAAAATCCAGATGGCACTGTCAACAAATATAAAGCAAGATTAGTTGCAAAAGGGGATAATCAGGAGGCAGGAGTTGATTTTCATGAAGTTTTCAGTCCAGTAGTAAAACCAGTCACAATTCGGGTTCTTCTTACTTTGGCCTTATCAAAAAGGTGGAACATCCATCAAATAGATGTTAATAATGCCTTTTTAAATGGTGATTTGAATGAAGATGTATACATGCTGCAGCCTCCTGGATATGAATCAGCTGACTCATCTCAAGTTTGCAAGCTTCATAAGGCTCTCTATGGCCTTAAGCAAGCTCCTCGTGCATGGTTTCAAAAATTGTCTGAAGCTTTACTTGATCTTGGTTTTACCAAGGAAAAATGTGATTCTTCCTTGTTTCTTCAGGTTACTTCTCATCATTCTCTCTATGTTTTAGTCTATGTGGATGATATTTTGATTACTGGATCTTCACCAACTTTGATTCAGCACTTGATTGATCAACTGAATGCAAAGTTCTCATTAAAGGATCTTGGGAAACTTAAATACCTCTTAGGTATTGAAGTTACTTATAGTTCTGCTGGTGCAATATACTTATCTCAGTCCAAATACATTAAGGATCTTCTTACTAGAGCTGGTATGCAAGGTGCGAAGTCTATGCCCTCTCCTATGGCCTCAACACCACATATCTCAGCTAGTAGTGGTTCTCCTATTTCTGATCAAGCTGCATACAGATCACTTGTGGGAGCATTACAATATATTACCATTACTAGACCAGAATTATCATATAGTGTGAACAAAGCTTGTCAATTTATGCATTGCCCTACAAATGTACATTGGAAGTTGGTTAAACGAATACTGAGGTATCTAGCAGGCACCATATGTCATGCTCTAGTTCTTCAAAGATCATCTGCTCTTGAGCTCACTACCTTTTGTGATGCTGATTGGGCATCAGACATTGATGATAGGCGTAGCACCTCAGGTTTTTGTGTTTATCTTGGCCCTAATCTCGTTTCTTGGTCATCTAAAAAGCAAGCAATAGTGTCTAGATCAAGTACTGAAGCAGAATATAGGAGTCTTGCAAGTGCAGTAGCAGAATTGGCTTGGTTGCAGTCTTTACTCAAAGAACTCAGCATTCAACTACCAAAAGTTCCTAGAATATATTGTGACAATATGATCACAGTCAGCTTGTCAGCAAATCTGGTCCTTCATTCAAAGACTAAGCATATTGAACTAGATCTTTATTTTGTTCGTGAAAAGGTCAACAATAAAGAAATTGAAGTCTATTATATTCCGTCCCTTGATCAAACAGCAGATATCTTCACCAAGGCAGTCTCAACTTCAAGGTTTCTTCAACTTAGAGACAAGCTCAGTGTCATTCCTCTTCCAAGTCATGCCATTGATCTTGAGGGGGGATGTTAGAGATAAGGCTGTAGGCTGCTTAGGCTGCTTGTCTTGTTGGGTGCAGGTGCAGTGCTTAAGGAGTCACGTGGTTCTGATCTTGTTCTATTAGTTTTGTCTTCAGTTATTACTTAGGGACATTAGTGTAATTCAATAATTGAGTCTTAGTCTATAAATTGTAATCTCAGCTACATCATTTGTAGATTAATTCATTGAATTAGATTTACATTTTAGAGCTTTCACATCTAGGAGTTTTGAGCTTTCTTTTTTCTTTCTTCCGTCTTTCTTCTAAGGTTCTTGAGAACTTCAACAAGGAGGGAACAAGAGAGATAGAGAGAGGGTGTTGGGCAGAGAAAAAGAACAAGTGATAGACAAAGAAAGAAAGAGAAAAGTTTTATAGAGAAACAAAGAGGCATGTTAAGGAGAGAGAGAGGGTAGGTTTTGGGGTGGAAGTGAGAGAGATAGTTAAAGGGTGTTGGGGAGAGATAGAGAGAGAGGGAGTGAGAGAGTTGGGGGAAGAGAGAGAATATGTGTGTGTGTTAGGGGGAGAGAGAAAGATTGTTGGGGAAGGGTAGATAGAGATAGAGAGAGGGTGTTGGAGAGACAGAGAGGGAGAGAGAGTATTTATGCACTTTAGGAAGAGAGAGAGAGACTGAGAGAGGGAGTTAGGGAGTGGGAAAGAGGAAGAGGTAAGTGAAAGAGAAATTTTAGACAAATAGAGAGATAGAGTGATAGAAGTTTTAGACAGACAAAAGTTTTGGAGAAAGAGAGAGGGACAGGAAGTGACATAGAGAAAGAATGTTGGGGTAGAGAGAGGGACAGTGTGGAGTAGAATGAGAGAGAAGTTTTAGTGAGAGAGAAAGATATTTGTTGGAGAAAGAGAGAAAGGAAAGATTTAGAGAGAGAAAGAGGGAGGAAAATTTTAGAGAGAAAAAAGGGGAGAGAGAGAGAGATAGTGAGAGACAAAGAATGTGTGTTAGGGGAGAGACAAAGGGTGTTGGGCAGATAAGGAGAGAAAGTGTGTTGGGAAGAGAGAGAGAGACAAGGAGAGAGAGAGATACTTGTTGGGGGCGAGAAAGAGAGAGAGAGAGGGAGGAAGAGAGAGAAATTTTAGGCAGATAGAGAAAGTTAGAGAAGTGTTAAATAGAGAGGGCTCTTTCACACAAAGAGAGAGAGAGAGTGAGAAAGAGAGAGTTGGGCAGAGAGAGGTAGTGTGTTAAGGAGAGAGAGAAAGAGAGGGAGATGATTGCTATGGGATTAACTTTCAAAATTTTTCATAATTGCTCCTAGACTGGTGGCATACAAAGCTTTAGAAAAAGCAAAAAATACTTTACTTTTGGTACCATAATTCCCTGCAAGCATAATGACGAACCTCATAATGCTAGACCCACTGAAAGCAAAAGGAAAAGTTAACGAAAAGCTAAAGGTAGTGTTATATGGCATCTACTTTCTGCCAAAGATATAAGAATTCATGGATTCTTTTCAAAAATTTTTAAGTCTACACAATAATCAGCAATAACTAAAGATTCTCAAATCCACTTCATAGAGGGACTAAAGTCCAGTCCATAGGAGTCTATTTAAGGATCTTCTTTCCTTGTAAATGGCAAAACAAAAAATCATTGCCTAAATTTTCTCTATAAACATAGACACTGAGAACTTATTAAAGTATTACTGGAGTAATCACTTTAGAAGTTCTCTGCCTACATATTGTAAGCATTTATTTTAATGAAATTTTAATGATTTTAAGAGTTTTATTTAGATTATTTTCCATCATTGTTTATTACTCTCTATCTCTTAATCATCTATCCTTCTTAACATCTCATCGATCCAATCCCTAATAAAAAATATCTTTTAGAAAGGTTGTATGAAGTTACAATCTTTTCTCAATTTGATATAAAATAGGATTCTATCAAATTAAGCTTCGAGAACAAGATCAATACAAAACTGCTTTTACAGTTCCTTTTGGACATTATGAATGGAATGTAATGCCCATGGGACTTAAAAACACCCCTTCCGAATTTCAAAATATAATGAATGAAATTTTCAATCCCTATACTGACTTTGTAATAATTTATTTAGATGATGCTTTGGTCTATTCAAAATCCTTAGATCAATACTTTAAACATCAAAATATCATTTTAAAAGCCATTAAACATAATGGACTAGTAGTGTCACCCCAAAAGATAAAATTGTTCCAAACCCAAATCAGGGTTTTAGGCCACAATATTTATCAAGGCACTATTACCCCAATAAATAGAAGTTTAGAATTTGCTAATAAATTCCTAAATGAAATTAAAGAAAAGCAGCAACTTCAAAGATTTCTTGGCTGTCTCAATTATATCTCTAATTTTATTCCTAATATTCAAATTCTCTGTAAACCTCTTTTGAAAGGCTTCAAAAGAGTCCTCCTCCATGGTCACTAGAAATGACCCAAATAGTAATGCAAATCAAGTCTCTAGTCAAGAGTCTCCCTTGCTTGGAAATTCCCCATCCTGAGGCATTGCTAATTGTTGTGATAGATGCCTTTGAAATTGGCTTTCGAGGTTTTCTTAAGCAAATTCATCCCTCAAATTCCACAAAACATATTATTAGATTCCATCCTAGTTCTTGGAATTCATCCCAGTTAAAATATAGTAATATTAAAAAAGAAATTTTGTCAATTGTTTTGTGCATTACAAAATTTCAAGATGATTTAATCAGTAAAGAATTTCTTTTGAAAATCTATTGTAAGGTTGCAAAAGATGTTTTACAAAAGGATAGAAACAACCTAAGAAATAAGTGTCCCTAATGCAGATATTTTCCTGAATAGAATTACAGCCATACAATAAAAATGGAGATATAAAGTGCACTTAAAAATTGGAAAAAGTTTCTATAAAACTTTTATTGCTCTGATAGATTTTGGAGCAGATCTTAATTGTATCCAAAAAGGATTAATACTAACCCAATATTACGAAAAAAAACTCCAAAATTTTCACACAGCTAATAGTCAAAGTCTAAATGTTCAATATAAATTGACCAATGCTTATATTTGCAATAATGGAATTTGTTTACCTGATAGTTTTTTGTTAGTAAAAATCATCAAAGAACAATTAATCTTAGGAACCCCATTCCTAACCCAAATGGATAACTAAAAAAGGATTAAAGACAAATAAAAACAATATAGCACTTTATTTTGAATTTATTCATCCAAAAGTACAAAAAGAAATAAACCTTATTGAGGAAAATCAATACTTTAATCTTTTAAGCCAAAAGATTAGCTAGATGGCTTTTCTTTCTAAAGAACTTAATTTTAAAAGAATAGAAGAACAATTAAAATGATTTCAGCATACAAGAAAAAATTAAAAATTTACATAAAAAGATAGAAAAAGAAATTTGTGCAGAAATTCCAAATGCTTTTTGGAAAAGAAAGACTCATATGGTATCTTTGGCATATGAACCTAATTTTCACAAAAGTAAAATACTAGCTAAGGAGAGACCTATTCAGATAAATAAGGAAACCTTACAATATTATAACAACAAATTCAAGAATTTATTGACAAAAAATTAATAAGACCTAGTGACTCTCCCTAGAGCTGTGTAGCATTTTATGTACAAAACTCTTCTGAATTAGAAAGAGGTGTTCCTAGGATGATAATTAATTACAAGTCTTTAAATAGAGTCCTTAAATGGATTATCCAATCCCTAATAAAAAAGATCTTTTAGGAAGGTTGTATGAAGTTACAATCTTTTCTAAATTTGATATGAAATTAAGATTCTATCCAATTAAGGTTCAAGAAGAAGATACATACAAAATTGCTTTTACATTTCCTTTTTGGACATTATGAATGGAATGTAATACCCACGGGACTTAAAAATGCCCCTTCAAAATTTCAAAAAATAATGAATGAAATTCTCAATCCCTATACCAACTTTGTATTAGTTTATTTAGATAATGTTTTGGTCTATTCAAAATCCTTAGATCAACACTTTAAACATCTAGATATCTTTTTAAAAGCCATTAAACAAAATGGAATAGTAGTGTCAGCTAAAAAGATAAAATTGTTCCAAACCCAAATTAGGTTTTTAGCACATAATATTTATCAAGGCATTATTACCCCCAATAAATAGAAGTTTAGAATTTGCTAATAAATTCCCAGATGAAATTAAAGAAAAGTAGCAACTTTATAGATTTCTTGGCTGTCTCAATTATATCTCTAATTTTGTTCCTAATATTTGAATTCTCTATAAACCTCTTTTTGAAAGGCTTAAAAAGAGTCCTCCTTCATGGTTACCAGAAATTACCCAAACCGTAATCCAAATCAAGTCTCTAGTCAAGAGTCTCCCTTACTAGGGAATTCCCCATCTTGAGGCTTTACTAATTGTTGAAACAAATACCTCTAAGATTAGCTTTAGAGGTATTCTTAAACAATTTCATCTCTCGAATTCCAAAGAATAGATTATTAGATTTTATTATAGTTCTTGGAATTCATCCCAATTAAAATATAATACTATTAAAAAAGAAATTTTGTCAATTGTTTTGTGCATTTCAAAATTTCAAGATAATCTTAATAAAGAATTTCTTTTGAAAACCAATTGCAAGGCTACAAAAGTTGTTTTACAAAATGATGTTAAAAACTTAGTATCTGAACAAATTTTTACCAAATGGTAGTCAATTTTATCATGTTTTGATTATAAAATTAAGTATATAAAAGGAGAGCAAAATAGCCTCTAGATTTCTTAGCTAGAGAATTCTTGCAAGGTTCAAAATGAGTGAAAAATTGCCCTCATGGCCTTGACAAAAGCTCAATTTGCTATGCCAAACCAGCAAGTAAATCTTTCTAATATTGCAGGTACATCTTATGCCTCTCAAGTGAGAGCCAAAAGTATCAGGCCGGCTTCCTTGGTAATAACCCAATGTTCCTTGGTAGAAGCCAATTGATTTCATCCTTTAAATATCCCTTCAGTAGGTATTGAAAAATCACCTTGCCAACTCAAAAACAAAGCCTTCCAAGTACCAAAAATCTATTTGGAGCCAGAACTTTCCAACTCAAACCTAGACCAAATTAATGCCTTTCCTGATGTTCTTGGATTTCTAATGACTATAAGAAAATCAAAAGGTTTTATGAAGCCATTCTAGTAGACATAGATTCAATTATAATAATCCTAAAACAAACCCAAATGACCGCACTATGGTCACTTATTCTAAATTGAAAGTCCCTAAAGTAATTTCTTTAGCAGAATGGAAACAATATCCATGCACTGCTAAGAAATTTTCCTTTACTTTTGATCCCCCTCTTTCAATTACTATGATTATAAAGAAGCCTAATATAATGTGCTATTTGAGCCATTAATCTCACATTCTTGGTTTTTAAATTTAAAAGAGCTTAATCAGCTTTTTCAAGCTGATTCCAAGAATGGTTCCTATATTTTGGGCCTCTTCATGCCTATTTTCCACCCAACATGAAAAAGACTTTTAATGAATTTTAAAAGATAGCTATTTCAATTCCTTTGCATAAAAAATTTTTGGCATTTTGTTCTCAAATGAGTATAAGATGGATCATGCAGTGGAAATACAATATTAATCAAGTGCTCCCAGATGGGTATCCATAGTCTTTAGTTTGCATTACTCAAGTGAGATGGTGGGATAAATTCAATAAAAAAAATTTTTCTTGATAAATTTAAATCTTGGAAGAAACAAGAAATTTCTCTAAGCACTACAACCAAGCTAGTTCAAAGAAAGAAAACAATTGCATAAGCAAATTGTTTGGCAGAATTGCCAGATATCATAACTTTTCACTCTAGTCAAAAGCTCAAATTTAAGAAAAAGCTATTAGAGAGTCTCATCCATTGATTCAGAAGAAGAAAGATTGGATGAGGTTGAATCCAGCCCTAGCTATCTTCAAAAGGAAGATGATTGCTATGGGATTAACTTTCAAAATTCTCCATAATTGCTCCTAGATAGATGGTAGACAAAGCTTTTGAAAAAGTAGAAAAGACTTTATTGTCAATGCATAATTCTCTCCAAGCATAATGACTAACCTAATAATGCTAGACCCACTGAAAGCAAAAGGAAAAGTTGATAGAAAGCTAAAGGTACTATTAAATAGCATCTACTTGCTGCCAAAGAGATAAGAATTCACTGATTCTTTTCAAAAATTTTGAAGTCTGCACCATAATTAACAATAATTGAAGATTCTCAAATCCACTTCATAGAGGGGCTGAAGTCTGGTCCATAGGAGTCTATACAAGGATCTTCTTTCATTGTAAATGGCAAGACAAAAGTCCTCACCTAAATTTTCTCTCTAAACTTAGACACTAAGAGCTTATTGAAGTATTACTGGAGTAATCACTTTAGAAGTTCTCTACCTACAAATTGTAAGCATTTATTTCAATGAAATTGTAATGATTTTAAAAGTTTTATTTAGATTATTCTACATCATTGTTTATTACTCTCTATCGCTTAATCATCTCTCCTTAACATCTCATCAATCCATCAGAGCCTAGTTTTTGTCTTTTTCATTTAATCAGTTTCTTTTGAATTACTGCTATTTATTGATTAATTTTTAAATTATGAAAAACCCTTCTAGGAGTAGGATGATAGAAGAATCATAGTAAGACCTGAATTGGCAATAAAGCATGTTCACTACTCAGGATACTCTGAGATAATTAATAGGAATTTAAAGATTAATTAAGAATGGAAGAAAAAACAAAGAAATTGTTTATAGGAAAAGAAAATTAGGTGAAGGAGAACCCAATTGTATTAATAATCAAGACGACAAAAGTGTAATCGGTTACACTTTAATTAATAAACAAGAAGTAACAGTCAAAGATGTTGAACATAAATTTAGGAATTGGACCATTCTTGAACAAAAAATCAAACAAGTCTACCAAGTAGATATACTTGATAATCTTTCCTATGATTATGTGATTAAAATTGCAAAACATATGATGGCCTTGGAAAAACTTCAAGACACCATAGATATGTCTTTTTCAATTTATCCACATCGAATTAATTCAAGTACTGTTAAATCCTTACATAGATTAGGAATAGATACTCCTGTTTGTGTATGCCTAAGAGACTCGAGGCCAATCCAATTTAAAGGTTAATTATTATTCATAATTAAAGCTAATCTTAATAATAGTCCAGTATTTTTCAATAATTTTATAAATTATACTACAGACCTTAGAACATTTGACTATAATCATCATAATATTAAACTAGATGTTAGGATGTCAGAAGGAATTTGGAACCCAAACTCATATCCTTTAGCAATGATATGTAAAATCTATTATAAAGTTATGAGAACTAACATAAAACCTAAAGTTTTAAATGTCTCTTCCAAGTTGAAACACTCCTATTGCAAGTTAATATTAAAAAATCTAATTATGTTACTCCAAGAATATTACATCATGATGAAGTTTGTAGAGGTTTAAAATGGGATTTAGAATATATTCTAACCCCAAAAAAGGAAGAACTCCCTATTCTTAATAAAATCATAGAATATAAATTTGGAAGTGTAAGAATAAATTTTTGAAGTAGCTCTTCTATGAGAACTTTTTCAACAATAGGATCTATAGAACCTTCCAAAAAGTCAGTAGATATAGAATCTATGACTATTCTAAAAACATTAAAGTTAAAAGGAATTCAATTTGACCCAGTAACTCCTAAACTAGAATATTAGGTAGAACCACCTCCTACAGTTCAAGACAGTAATTCCCTAACTTAATCCAAGTTGGAAACCTTTATCCAATTAAACATGTTAAATATTTTCCAAATAGATAAAGAAAAGATTATGCAATCATTTTATGTTCCTGAAAATGATGAAAAGAGAAAGTGGTATTTCTTTACCTTTTCGTAAGAAAATCTTTTTAATTATAGAGAACAATTTTATAATTATCTTCTTCAAATAGAAGACCATATTCCTTTCTTTGACTGATTTGAAGAATTTATTTAGAAACCTTAGATACAAATATATTAGAAAGCATGCTTCAAAGCTTGACAACCTCTAGAGGAAAAAGATAGTAGGAAAAGTTCTGCCACAAGAAGAAATAATTTTCCTTAATCCTAATAATACAGAACTAATCTCCTCTCCTCTAAAAAACATGTTCTTATTAGAAGATGCATTAAGAATAGCTGCCTCCAAAAAAGACATTAAAAATGTTCAAGAACAATTGAATTACACTAATAGATGCGTGGGATAAAGAGAGAGAGCGAAGTTTTAGAGATAAAGAGGGATGTGTTGGACAAAGAGAGCAATAGAGAAAGGGTGTGTGTTGGGAAGAGAGAGAGAATGCACATGCCCAAGAGAGAGAGAGAATGAGAGATACTGGGAGAGAGAAAAGTTTTAAAGAGAGAGAGACTTAGAGAGTGCAAAGTTTTGGAGAGAAGGAGTTGTTTTAGAGGGAGAAAGAGAGTAAGTGAGAGAGAAGATAGACAAAGAAAGAGAAGTTTTAGAGAACAAGACAAGGAGGTAAAGAAAGAGAGCATTAGAGAGAAAGAGTGTGAGAGAGAGAAGTTTTAGAGAGTTAGAGAGTGAGAAAGAGAAAGAGTGTCAAGTTCAATTCCTTCCATCATGCCATAACCTTTTATTTAGTTTTAGAGAGTGAGTGAGAGACAAAGAGAGGGAGAGAGAGAATCTTGCAAAGTTAGAGAGAGACAAGGCGAGAGGTAAAGAGCAAGAGAAGTTTTAGAGATTGAAAGATAAATATGTTGGATAAAGAGAGAGAGAGAAGTTTTAGAGACAGAGAGAGACATGTTGGATAGTGAGAGCATGAGAGTGTGGTGTGTGTGTTATGGGAGAGAGAGAACAAGAAAGCAAGAGAGAGAGGAAGACAAAGAGAACAAGTGAGTGAGGGGGAGAGAGAGTGTGTGAGTGAGGGAAAGAAGGGGAGAGAGAAAGTTTTAGGGAGTCATTGAAAGAGAGAGACAAAGAGAGAGAAATTTTATAGTGAGAGTTGTTTAAGAGGAAAAACGAGAGTAAGCGAGAGAGAAAGAAGGAAAGGGAGGGAGAGGAAGAAAGACAAAGCGAGAAAGGTTTTAGAGACGAGACAAGGAGGAAAAGAGAGAGGGGTAGAGAAAGCGAAGTTTTAGAGAGTGAGTGAGGGGGAGAAAGAGAGAGATAGAGAGAGTGTCGAGTTCAATTTCTTCCATTATGCCATATTCTTGTTCTTAGTTTTAGAAAGTGAGTGAGAGACAGCAAGGGAGAGATGTGTTCAAGAGAGAAAGAGAGAGAGTGTGAGAGTGAGATAGAGAGAGACAAGGAGAGAGAAAAGTTTTAGAGAGACAGTGAGAGGGAAAAAGAGAGTGAGAGAAGTTTTAAAGAGAAAGGGACAAAGAGAGACAGAGAAATTTTAGAGAGTGAGCCAAAGAATGAAAGAGAGAGGGATAGAGAGAATGAGAGAGGGAAGTTTCAAAGAGTGAGTGAGAGGGAGAAAGAAAGACATAGAGAAAGTGTCAAGTTCAATTTCTTCCACTAAGCCATGCTCTTTTCTTAGTTTTAGAGAGCAAGAGAAAGATAGAGGCAGAGACATAGAGAGAGAGGAAGAGAGAGTTTGGGGTAGGGAGAGAGAATCTGTTGGGGAGACAAAGTGAGAGAGTTGAAGAGGGAGCGAGAGAGATAGAGAGAGGGAGTGAGGTAAAGAGAGAGATAGATATGTTGGAGAAAGAGAGAGAGGGAAGTTTTAGAGAGAAAGATGTGTTGGATCGAGATAGAGTAATAGAGTGTATGTGCATTAGAGAGAGAGAGTGTTTGTTAAGACCAATTTCTTCCATTATACAATACACTTTTTTGTTAGTTTTAGAGAGAGAGTGAAAGAGAGAGATGTGTTGAGCAAGGAGTGAGAGGGAGTGTGTTGAGGAGGGAGTAAGAGGGATAGGAAGAGAGATTGAGAAATAGGGAGAGAGGGAGACAAAAGTTTTAGAAAGAGAAGAGGAAGTTTTAGAGACACAGAGAGAGTGAGTGAGAGAGAAATTTTCATCAATGAGAGAGAAATGGAAGTATTAGGGAGAAATGAAGACAAGTTTTGAACACAAAGAGAGAGAGAGATAGAAAGAGAGTGATAGAGAGAGAGTACGAGAGGGAAAGAAGGGGAATGAGAAAGTGAGTGTGTTGGGGTGAGAGAGAGATTGTTGGAAAGTTAAAGAGAGACCAGTAGAGAGGTGAAGAGAGAGAGAAGTTTTTCGAAGAGAGACAGATGTGTTGGTGAAAGGGAAAGAGGGATGTTTTAGAGATATAGAGAGACATGTTGGATAGAGATAGTTATAGAGTCTATGTGTTAGGGGATGGGAGAGAGAGAGATGTAGGAAAAAGAGAGAGGAAGAGAGTAAAGATAGTGTTGCAGAGAGAGAGAGAGAGTGAAAGGGAGGGAAAGATAGAGAGAGTGAAGGAGAGGCTATTGGGGAGAAAGAGAGTGTATGTGTGTGTTGGATGGAGAGAGATAGAGACAGAGATAGAGAGATTGAGATAGATAGAGAAGTTTTAGAGAAAGACTCTAAGAGAGAGAGAGAGAGAAAGAGAGAAAATGTGTGCATGTGTTAGGGAGAGAAATAGTGTGTATGTGTTGAGGAGAGAGAAAAATTTTTAGGGAGTGATAGAGTGAGATGGAAAGAGGGTCTTGAGGAGAGAGAGAGAGTGTGTGTCTCTATATGTGTGTGTTGAGAATAGAGAGGGTGACAGAAAGAGGGCTTAGGAGTGGGGGAGAGAGTGAGAGAGAAATTTTAAACAAAGGGATAGAGTTATAGAAGTTTTAAATAGAGAGAGAAATTTTGGACAAAGAGTGAGAGAAAGAGAAATTTTAAAGAGTGAGAGGGAGATAGAGGTGTATCAAGTTCAATTTCTTCCATTATACCATACCCTTTTTCTTAATTTTAGAGAGTGAGTGTGAGAAGGGGAGTGAGAAAGCGGGCAACATGTTGGAGAGAGAAAGAGAGAATGTGATGGAGAGAGAGAGTTAGGGAAAGAGAGGGAGAATGTCAAGATGGAGAAAGAGAGAGATACAGTGAGTGTCAAGTTCAATTTCTTCCATTATACCATACCCTTTTTCTTAGGAACCAAAAGTGAGGGTGTGGGAGAGAGAGAGAGATGGAGAGACATGTTAGAGAGAGAGAGGGAGAACAGAAGAGAGAGTTTGTGTCGGGGAGACAGAGAGAATGTTGAGGAGGGAACAAGAGAGATAGAGAGAGGGTGGAGAGAGAGATTGTTGGGAAGTTAGAGAGAGACAAGGGGAGAGATAAAGAGAGAGAGAGATAGACAGTTGTAGAAGGGGAGAGAGAAAAGTTTTAGAGAGAAGAGAGACTGTTACATATAGAGAGAGGATAGAGCAAGAGAGACAAAGAGGGAGAGAGAGAGAGAGAGAGAGAGAGAGAGAGAAGGTGGAGAGAGTGTGTGTTGGGAAGAGAGAAAGAGAGAAGCAGAAAGTATGGTAGAGATAGAGAGCAAGAAAGAGGGACAGTGTGTTAGACAGAGAGATAGAGGTTGAGAGAGGGAGAGGAAGAGAGAGCTTGGGTTGGGGAGACAAAGAGAGAGTGTTGAGGAGGGAGTGAGAGGGATAAAGTGAGTAGGTATTAGGTGGAGAGGGGGAGAAAGGGAGAGAGAGAGTGTTGGGAAGTTAGAGAAAGACAAGGAGAGAGGTAAAGAGAGGGAGATGTTTTAGAGAGTGAGGGACAAACATGTTGTATAAAGAGAGATTGGGAAGATTTTGGGAAAGAGAGACAAGTTGGATAAAGAAAAAGTGTGTGTTGGGGAGAGAGAGAATGCATGCACCTATGCCAGCAAAAGAGAGGGGGAATGAGAGAATGAGAGAATGAGAGAGTAAGAGAGATATGGGAGAGAGAAAAGTTTTAGAGAGTGAGAGAACTTTTAAAGAGAAAAAGACAAAGAGAAAGAGAAGTTTTGGAAAGAGAGAAAATTGTTTCAGAGGGAGAAATAGAGAAAGTGAGAGAGAAATTAGGAGAGAGAGAGAGAGAGACAAAGAGAGAGAAGTGTTAGAGAGCAAGACCAGGAGGGAAAGAGAGAGTGTTGAGGAGGGAGTGAGATAGACAAAGACAGAGGGTGTTAGGGTAGGAGGGAGAGAGAGAGATAGAGAAAGGGATAGAGAGATTGTTGGGAAGCTTGAGAGAGACAGGGAGAGAGGTAAAGAGAGAGAAGTTTTAGAGAGTGAGAGACAGATATGTTTCATAAAGAGAGAAAGAGAAGTTTGGAGATAGAGAGAGACATGTTGGAAAGTGTGAGTGCAATATAGATAGAGAACAAGAGAGCAAGGGAGAGAGATAGAAAGAGACAGAGAGAATGAGAGACTATGTGTGAGAGAGAGAGGAAGAGAGAGAAATTGGGAGAGAGAAAGTTTTAGAGTCATTGAAAGAAAGAGAGACTGACAGATTTTTTAATGAGAGAGAGATGAGAGAGTTGTTTTAGAGGGAAAAGAACAGTAAGTGAGGGAGAAAAGGGGAAAGAGAGGAGGAGAAAGAGAAGATTTAGAGAAAAAGAGAGACAAAGAGAGAAGTTTTAAAGAGCGAGACAAGTTGGGAAAGAGAGAGAAGTTTTAAAGAGTGGGTGAGATGGAGAAAGAGAGAGATGGAGAGAGTCTCAAGTTCAATTTCTTCCATTGTGCCATACCCTTTTTCTTATTTTTACAGAGTAAGTGAGAGACAGCAAGAAAGAGAGAGGGACAAACGTGTTGGAGACAGAATAAGAGAGAGTGACAGTGAGAGAGAGAGAGAGAGAGAGAGAGAGAGAGAGAGAAAGAGAGCGAGACTAGGAGAGAGAAAAGTTTTAAAGAGACAATGAGAGGAAGAAAGAGAGTGAAGGAAATTTTAAAGAGAGAGGAACAAAGAGGGAAAGAAGTTTTGGAGGGAGAAAGAGAGTAAGTGAGAGAGAAAGAGAAGATTTAGAGAGAGAGGAAGAGAGAGAGAAGTTTTAGAGAGCGAGCCAAAGAGGGTAAGAGAGAGGCTTGGTGCGAGAGTGAGAGAGAAAAGTTTTAGAGAGTGAGTGACAGGGAGAAAGAGAGAGACAGAGAGAGTGTCAAGTTCAATTTCTTTCATTATGCCATACCCTTTTTCTTTGTTTGAAAGAGAGAGAGAGAGAGAGAGAGAGAGAGAGAATGTGTCGGGGAGACAAAGAAAGAGTTAAGGAGGGAGAGTGAGAGATGGAGAGAGGGTGTTATTGGGGGAGAGAGAGAGAGCAAGAGAGAGAGATTGTTGGGAAGTTAGAGAGAGATAGGGAGAGAGGTAAAGAGAGAGAGAAGTTTTTCAAGGAGAGACAGATTTGTTGGAGAAAGAGAGAGAGGAAAGTTTTAGGGATAGAAAGAGATGCATTGGATAGTGACAGAACAATGGAGTGTGTGTGTTGGGGAAAGAGAAAATGTGAGAGAGAGTGTGTGTGTTTAGACTAATTTCTTCCATTATACCATACCTTTTTTCTTAGTTTTAGAGATGAGTAAGTGAGAGAGAGAGAGAGAGAGAGAGAGGTGTTGGACAAAGAGTGAGAGAGTGTGTCTCTGTGTTAGTGAGATAGAATGTGTTGAGAAGAGAGTGAGAAAGATAGGGAGAGATATAGAGAAAGAGAGAGGGAGGGAGAGAGAAGTTTTAGAGAGAGGAGGGGAAGTTTCAGGGACATAGAGAGAGTGAGTGAGAGAGAAATTTTTTTTAATGAGAGAAAGATAGAAGAGCAAGAGTTTTAAATAGAACACAGAGAGAGAGAGAGAGCAATAGAGAGAAAGAAGGAGAGAGATTAAGACAAAGAGTGAGAGAATGAGAGAGAGGGAATGAGAGAGTGAGTTTGTTAGGGAGAGAGAGAAAAGGAAAGAGGGAAAGAGATAAAGAGTGTTGTGGTGGGAGAGTGTGTGTGTTGGGAAGAGAGAAAGAATGATGGGGGGAGAGAGAGTGTTAGGGAGGGAGAGATAAAGAGAAAAGGAGAGAGAGAAAAGTTTTAGGGAGAGGCACAGAGAGGGAAGAAGAGTCTGCTGGGGAGGGAACGAGAGAGAGACAGTGTATGTTAAGACCAATTTCTTCCATTCTACGATACCCTCTCTTAGTTTTATAGAGTGAGTGTGAGAGAGAAAGCCATGTTGGATAGAGAGATTGAGAGAGTGTCTTTGTGTTGGAGAGAGAAAGTGTGTCGAGGAGGGAGTGAGATAGATAAAGGGAGAGGGAGGGAGAAAGAAGTTTTAGCAAGAGAGTGAGAGAGAGAAAGAGGAGGAATAAAAGAGCAAATGTGTGTGGGGGGGGAGAGAGATATGTAGGAAAGAAAGAGAGAGAGAGTGTGTGTGTTGGGGAGGGAGAGAGAGAGAGAGAGAGAGAGAGAGAGAGAGAGAGAGAGAGAGAGAGAGAGAGAGAAGGGAAGAGAGAAAAGTTTTAGGGAGAGCTAGAGAGTGGGAAAGAGAAAGGCTATTGGGGAGAGAGAGATTGTGTGTTAGGTGGGGGGGAGAGAGAGAGAGAGACAAAGACAAAGAGATTGAGATAGATAGAGAAGTTTTAGAAAGAGACTGAGAGAGAAGTTTTACAAACAGATACACAGAGAGAGAGAGAGAAAGAGGGAGAAGGAGAAATAGTGAGGGAAAATGTGTGCATGTGTTGAAGAGAGAGAGAGAGATAGAGAGAGAATAGAGGGTGAGAAGTTAGGGGAGAGAGAGTATGTGTATGTTGGGGGGAGAGAAAGATTGTTGGGGAGGGATAGAGAGGGATGGAAAGAAGGTCATGGGAAGAGGGAGAGAGAGGGAGATGAAGTGTGTGTGTGTGTTGGGAGCAAAGAGAGAGACAGAGAGAGAGTTAAGGAATAGGGGAGAGAGAGTGAGTGAGTGAAATTTTAGACAGAAAGCGAGATAGAGTGACGGAAGTTTTAAACAAAGAGAAGTTTTAGAGAGAGAGAAATTTTAGAGAGTAAGTGAGAGGGAGATAGAGAGAGTGTCAAACTCAATTTCTTCCATTATACCATACCCTTTTTCTTAGTATTAGAGAGTGAGTGTAGAGAGAGTGAGAAAGGGAGAAATATGTTGGAAAGAAAAAGAGAGAGAGAATGTATTGAGGAGATAGAGAAGAGTGTTGAGGTGGGAGTGAGAGAGATACAAAGAGGGTGATAGGGGGAGAGGGATAGCAATTGTTGGGAAGTTAGAGAGAGATAGGAAGATAGGTAAAGAGAGAAAAGTTTCATAGAGAGAGAGATAGACACATTGGAGAAACAAAGAGGGAAGTTTATAGACAGAGAGAGACGTATTGGATAGAGAGATCAACAGAGAGAGACTATGTGTTAGGGAGAGAGAGAGAGAGAGAATGAGAGAGGGAGGGAGGGAGGGAGGGATGGAGGGAGAGAGAGATATGTTAAGTCCAATTTCTTCCATTACACCATACCCTTTTTCTTAGTTTTAGAGAGTGAGTGAGAGAGAGAAAGAGATAGAAAGGGACATTGTTAGGAAGTTAGAGAGAGATAGGAAGAGAGATAAAGAGAGAGAAGTTTTAGAGAGAGAGACAGTCATGTTGGAGAAAGAAAGGGAAGTTTTACAAACTGAGAGAGGCATGTTAGAGAAAGAGTGTGTGTATGTGTGTTGGGGGGAGAGAGATAGAATGAGGGATATAGAGAGAGAGCAAGGGAGAGAATGGTAGAGAGAAAGATCATTAAGTCCAGTTTCTTCCATTATACCATACCCTTTTTCTTAATTTTAGAGAGTGACTGAGAGAGAGTGAGAGAGAGAAAGAGAGAGAGTTAGGGGAGAGAGAAAGTGTTTAGAAGGGAGCGAGAATGACAGGGAGAGAGATAGAGAAATAGAAAGGGACAAAGAGAAAAGGAGAAGTTTCAGAGACAGAGAGAGTGAGTGAGAGAAATTTTCATCAAGGAAAGATAGAAGTATTAGAGAGAAGGCAAGAGAAGTTTTAAACACAAAGAGAGAGAGGGAGAGACATGTTGGATAGAGAGATAGAGGGAAAAAGGGCAACAAAGAGAGAGAGAGATAATGATGGGGAGAAAGATAGTGTTAGGAAGGGAGCAAGAGAGATAGAGAGAGGGTGTTGGGGGGATAGAGGGAGCAAGAGACAGACAAGGAAACACAAAGAGAGAGAGAGAGAAGGAGAAATAGAGAGAGAAAGAGAGAGGGAAAATGTGTGCATGTATTGATTTGAGAGAGATAGAGAGAGAGAGAGAGTTAGGGGGAGAGACAAAGTGTCTGTGCACATGTGTTGGGGAGAGAGAGATGGAAAGAAGGTGTTAGGGAGAGAAAGATGGAGTGTGTGAGGAAGAAAGAGAGAGAACTAGGGAGTGGAGGAAGAGAGTGTGAGAGAGAAGTTTTAGACAAATAAAGACATAGAGTGACAAAAGCTTTAAATAGAGAGAAGATTTAGAGAGGGAGAAGTTTTAGAAAGTGGGTAAGAGGGAGAAAGAGAGAATGTCTAGTTCAATTTCTTCCATTATGCCTTCGTTTTAGAGAGTGAGTGTGGGAGAGAGTGAAAGAGAGAGAGACAAAGAAAGATGTTGGAAGGAGAAAGAGAGAGGGGAGAGAGAGAGCAAGGAAGAGAGAGTTTGTGTAGGGAGACAAAGAGAGAGTGTTGAGTAGGGGGTGAGAGAATTAGAGAGAAAGGTTGATAGCGAGAGAGGGAAAGAGGGAGAGAGATTGTTGGGAAGTTAGAGAAAGGTAGAGAGACAGAAGTTTTAGAGTGAGAGACAAACATGTTGGAGAAGGAGAGAGAGAGAAGGAGAGGGAGAGAAATCTAGAGAAAGAGGGAGAGAAGTTTTAAACACAAAGACAGAGATAAGGAGAGAAAGTGTGTTTGTATTGGGGGGAAAGGGAGAGAAGTGATAGCGTGAGAGAGAGAACGAAAGAGAGTGTGTGTTGGGTAGAGAGAGGGAGGGAAGTTTCAAAGAGAGAGAGACGTGTTGGATAGAGAAAGCAATAGAGAGAGAGAGAGAGAGAGAGAAAAGTTTTAGAGAGAGACATATGTTGGAAAGAAAGGGAGCGACAAAAGAGAGTGTGTTAGGGGAGAGAGAGATTGCAAGAGAGAGCGAGAGAGAGGGAAGGAGAGAAAGTGTATTGGGGAGAGAGGGAGAGGGAAAGAAAAAGATAGAGTGTTAAGTCTAATTTCTTCCATTATACATACCCTTTATCTTAATTTTAAAGAGTAAGAGAGAGACGTGTTGGGGAGAGAGAGAGTGAATGAGAGAGAATTTTTTGTTAGAGAGATGGAGACAAAACTATTAAGGAAGGTAAGAGAAGTTTTAAACAGAGAGAGGTAGAGGGACATGTTGGATAAAGAGATAGAGGGAGGGAGAGAGAGAGAAAAACAGACACAAAGGGAGGAAGAGGGAGAAAGAGTGAGAGAGACAGACAAAAGAGAGAGTGAGTGAGAGAGAAATTTTAGACAAACACAGAGAGAGAGTCAGAGTGAGAGAGTAAGAGAGAGACTAGCAAAGAGAGAAAAGTTTTAAAGTTTTAGGGAGAGAGTAAGAGAAGTTTTAAAGAGGGAAACAAAGAGAGAGAAGTTTTGAAGAGAGAGTTGTCTTAGAGGGAGAAAGAGAGTAAGCAAGGGAGAAAGAAGGAGAGAAAGAGAAGATTTAGAGAGAAAGAGAGACAAAGAGAGAGAAGTTTTAGAGAGCGAGACAAGGAGGGAAAGAGAAAGGGTTTGGGAGAGAGAGTGAGAGAGAGAGAACTTTTAGAGAGTGAGTGAGAAGGATAAAGAGAGAGATAGAGAGAGTGTCAAATTCAATTTCTTCCATTATGCCATACCCATTTTCTTAGTTTTAGAGTGTGAGTGAGAGAGAGAGAGAGAGGCACAGAGACAAAGATAGAGAGAAAGAGAAAGAGGAAGAGAGAGTTTATGGTGGGAGGAGAGAGAAAGAGAATGTGTTGGGGAGATAAAGAAAGAGTGTTGAACAGGAAGTGAGAGAGATTGAGAGAGCTTTTAAACACACACACACATAGAGTGAGTGAGAGAAGTTCTAGAGACACACAAAGAGAGAAATTTTAGAGAGAGAAAGAGAGTGAACAAGAGAAAGGGAAACAAAGAGAGAGAGAGAAGTTTCAAAAAAAGTGAGAGAGAGACAAAGAGAGTAAAGTTTCAATGAGAGTAAGATAGGGAACAGAGAAAGAGGTTCTATAAAGATACACACAGAGATAGAAAGGGAAGGTTTAGAGGGAAAGAAAGAAAGCTAGTGAGAGAAAGTAGGATAGAGAGAGATGCAAACAAGAGGGAGAGAGAATGAGGGAAAGGGAAGTTTTAGAGAGAGAAATAGTAAGTTGGTGAGTGCTAGAGTGAAAGGAGAGAGTGAGAGTGAAAGAAAGTGAGTAAGAGAGTGAGAGAGAGGGAGAGAAGTTTTTGCAAAAGACAAAAAGAAAGAGGAGAGAGATAGAAATTTCAAAGAGAGCAAAGATAGAGAACTTCTTGACAAACTGAGAAATAGAAAAAAAGAGAAGTTTCAAAGAGAGTGAGACAGAGAGAAAGAGAAGTTTTACATAGCAAGAGAGGTTTTAAAGAGAGCAAGAGAGGGACAATATTTTTTAGGGTGGACAGAGAGAGAGAGAGAGCGAGCGAGAGAGAGAAGTTTTAAAGAGAGAGTGAAAGAGTGTGAGAGGGAAGTTTTGGAGAGGGAGAGACACAAATAGAGAAAGAAAGCAAGTGGGATAGAGAGAGTGTGAGAGAAAGTGAAGTTTTAGAGAGAGATATAGGGATAGTAGGTCAATGAGTGCTAGAGTAAGGGGAGAAAGAGAGGAAAAGAGAAAGAGAGTGTGTAAGAGAGTGAGAGAGAGAAAGCGGGAAGGGAGAGAAGTTTCAGAGGTAGAGAAAGAGAGAGAGAAGTTTTAAAGAAAGCAAGAGAGAGAAGAAAAGAGTGAGATAGAAAGAGAGAGAGATGAGTTTCAGAGAGAACAAGATAGAGAGCAAGAGACATGTAGTAGAGAGAAAGAGATGGGGTGATATGAGCCCACCTAACTCTACCTCAAAAGCTAGCTTGTAAGGGTAGGTTTACAAACCCATATATATAACACCCAAGACCTCTCTGCCTAACCAATGTGAGACTTCATCATTCCTAAACCCTTTAGACTATACGTCCTCGTATAGAGAACGAGGATCCATGGCCCACATCGACTAGAGTAGGGTAGGCTTTGATAACATATAATATGAACCCACCTAACTCCACCTCAAAAGCTAGCTTGTAAGGGAAGGTTTGCAAACCCATGTATAAAACACACAAGACCTCTCTGTCTAACCAATGTGGGACTTCATCTAGGGGAGAGGGGAGAGAGAGAAAGAGAGTGAATGAGAGAAGGTGGGAGAGGGAGTTACAGAGACAAAGGGAGTGAGTAGGAGACACAAAGAGTGAGAGAAAGGGATTAGGAGGGGGAGTGAGAGATACAAAGAGAGCAAGAGAGATAGAAATTTTAAAGAAAACAAGAGAGAGGGAGAGGGAGAGGTGGAGAGAGAGCACAAGAGAGAAAGAAATTTTAAAGAGAAAGAGAGAGAGAGAGAGAAGTTTTAGAGAGATAGAGAAGGGGAAGTTTCTAAGAGACAAAGAGGTAGAAAGAGAAAGAGTCCATGAGAGAAGTTCTAGCTAGGCACAGATAGACAGAAAGAGGGGGAGGGTGAGACAAGAGAGAAAGAGAGAGAAAAGGAGAGAGAAAGAGAGAAAGCAAGAGAGACATTTCATGAAGATGAGAGGGATGCTTTAGAGAGAGAAAGAGAAGTTATAGAGAGAGAAAGTGAATGAATTAGAGAGAAAAGGAAAGAGAGAGATAGATAGAGAAGTTCTAGAGAGACATACAGAGATAATGGTAGACATAGAGAGAGAAGAGGAGAGTTTTAAAGAGAGAGTAGTTTTAGAAAGAGAGAAGGAAGTTTTAAGGAGAGCTAGAGAGTGATAGAGAAAAAGAGGGAGAGAGAAGTTGTAGAGGGACCAAAAGGGGGGGGGGGAGAAGGAAGTTTCAAAGAAGGAGAGACAAAGATAGAGAAGCTTTAGATAAATTGAGAGAGAAAGTGAGAGACGAAGAGAAGTTTTAGACATTGCAAGAGAGGGAGAGAAAGAGCGAGAGAGAAAGAGTCAATGGGAGAGAGTGGTAAATAGATTGCTATGGAGAAGGGGAGAGAGAGTGAAATAAAGGAAGAAAGAGAGAAGTTTCAAAGAGAGAGACAAAAGTTCCATAGAGACACAAAGAGAGAAAGGGAAGTTTTAGAGAAAGAGAAGTTTTATGGAGAGAGTGATTGAGAGAAGTTCTAGGGAGGCACAAGGAGAGAGAAAGAGTAAGGGAGACACAGGAGAGAGAGAGAAGGAAAGGGACAGAGAAAGAGAGGCATTTTTGAGAGAGTGAGAGAGAAGTTTCAAAGAAAGAGAAAGAAGTTTTAGAGGGAGAGAGAGAGAGAAAGAGAGAGAGAGAGAGAGAGGGAAAGAGAGAGATCAATTTCACACTGAGAGAGAGGGAGAGAGAAAGAAGTTCTAGAGAGGCATACACAGAAAGAGAGAGACATTGAGAGAGATAAATTTTAGAGAGGGAGTAGTTCTAGAAAGTGAGAGTGAGAGAGAGAGTAAGGGAGAGAGAGAGAGTGTGTGTTAAAGAGATAGAGAGAGATATGCTTTAAGGAGAGCTATAGAGTGACCAAGAGAGAAAGAGAGGGAGAGAAGTTTTGGAGAGATCATGAGAGAAAGAAAGGGAAGTTTCAAAGAGGGAGAAAGCAACAAAGTGACAAAGAGAGAAGTTTCAAAAAGACCAAGAGAGAATGAGAAGGGGAGAGAAGTTTTAGATATACAAAGAGAGGAGAGAGAGAGAGAAAGAGTGAGTGGAGAGAGCACTATGGAGAGGGAGACAGAGAGTGTTAGTGTGTGTTAGAAAGAGAGAGAGAAGTTTAAATGAGAGTAAGACTAAGAGAGAAAGAGAGCAGTTTCAGAAAGAGACAAAGAGAGGGAGAAGTTTTTGCCAAAGAGTGAGTGACAGAAGTTCCAGAGAGACACAGAGAAAGACAAAGAAAGAGGGAAAAGAAGACACAGAGAGAGAGAAAGAGAGTAAGTTAGAGAGAGAGGGAAAGAAAGAGAGTAGTTTTAGAGGGACCAAGAGAGAAAGAGATAGAGAGAGGTTCTATGAAGACAAAGAGCGAGAGAGAGAAAGGGAAGTTAGAGAGAAGATTCTTGACAACTCAAGACACAAAGATGAGGAGAAGTTTAAGAGTGAACATGCAAGAGAAAGGGAGAGAGAGAAAGAGAAAGAGAAGTTTTAGAGAAAGAGATAGGAAGGGAGACAGGGAGAGAGAAAGAGAAGTTTTTAAGAGAGAAAGAGAGTGAATGAGAGAGAGTCGAAAAGAGAGAGAAAGAGAGAAGTTTCAAAGAAAGTGAGAGAGAGATAAAGAGAAAAAGAGATGTTTTATAAAGACATAGAGAGAGAGAAAGGGAAGTTACAAAGAACTCTCTTAACAAACTGAGAAACAGAGATGGAGAGAAGTTTAAGAGTGAGCATGCAAGAGAGAGACAGAGAAAAAAAGAGAGAAGTTTCAAAGAAAGAGAGAGAAAGGGAGAGAGGGAAACATAGAGAGAGAGAGAGAGAATGAAAGAGAAGTTTTTGAGAGAGAAAGAGTGAGTGGGAAAGAGAGAGAGAAGTTTCTGAGTGAGCAAGAGAGAGATAAAGAGAAAGAGAGAGGACCTATAAAGACACAGAGAGAGAAAGAGAGAGAGAGCTCTCTCTCTCCCTCTAAACTACTGTCTCTCTCCCTCTCTATCAAACTTTTCCCTTCTTGTTCTCTCTCTAACTCTCTCATTTTTGGCTCTTTCTCTCTCTATTTATCTTTATTTCTCTCTATGTCCCTCTCCCTCTCTCTTTAAGTCACACACTCTCTCTAAAACTTCTCCTCTCTCTCTCTCTCTCTCTCTCTATATATATATATATATATCTTCACTAAAACTTCTCCCTCTTTCTTAGAACACTTCTCTCTCTCCCTCTTTTGAAAACTTCTCATTCTCTCTCTATCTTTCCATGTGTTTAAAATTTCTCTTTGACTCTCATGCTCTTTCTCTCTAAAGCTTCCATTTCTCTCTCTCTCCCGCAACACTCTCTCTTTCTCTCTCTCCCTCCCTCCCTTGCTCTCTTTGCTTGTTCCTCTGTCTCCATCTCTCTCTCTCTGTTTATCTCTCTCTGTGTGTCTCACCCCCCAACATGTTCCCTCTAGCCCCAAAATTCACTCTCTTCCTCTGCCCAACATGTCTCTTTCTCTCTCTCTCTCTTTGGAACATGTCTCTCTCCAACAAGTCTCTCTCTCTCTCCCTCTAACACTCTCTCTCCTATTCTCACACTCTAACTCTCTCTCCCTCTCTTTTTCTCTCTATCACAAATACACACACTCTCTCTAAAACTTCTCTCTCTGCCTCTCCCTTTCTCTCTCTGTGTTTCTTGCTCTCTCATGTTGCAACATGTCTCTCTCTCTCCCTTTCTAACAATCTCGCTCTCTCTCCCCCTCCCTCCCTCTCCCCAACACACATGCTCTCTCTTTCTCCAACACATTTCTCTCCCTCTCTCTCTTTGAAGCTTCTCTTTTTCTTTTTCTCTGCCTCTCTCTAATGCTCTCAATGAAACTTCTCTCACTCTCCTTCTTTCTCTCTTGCTAAAACTTCTCTCTTTCTCTCCCCTTCTCTCTCTCACTATTTCTCTCTTTGTCTCCCACTCTCTCTAAATCATCTCTTACTCTCTCTCTCTCTCACAGTAACTCTCTATCTCTCCCTCTGTCTCACTCATTCTCTCTCTCTCATTCACTCTCTTTCTCTCTCTATAAAACTTCTCTCACTCTTTTTCTCTCTCTTTCTAAAACTTCTCTCACTCTTTTTTTCTCTCTTTCTAAAACTTCTCTCACTCTCTCTTCCCCTTTTTCTTTCATTTACTCATTTTCTCTCTCTAAAACTACTCTATGCTTAAAACTCTCTATTTCTCTCTCCAAAACTCCTCTTGCTCATTCCCTTTATGACATCAAACCAGGTTCTCTTTCTCTCTCTATCAAATCTTCTCTCTCTCTGCACCCCTCTCCCTCTCTCTAAAACTTCTTTCATTCTCTTATTCTCTCTCCCTATGTCTCTATCTCTCTTTACAAAACTTTTGTCTTGCTCTCTTTCTCTTTCTCTCTCTCTCTCTCTCTCTCTCTCCCTCCCTCCCTCCTTTCCTGCTCTCTTTCTCCCTCTCTTTCCTTATTCCTCTGTCTCCATCTCTCCCTCCCTTAGAGAGAATGAGAGAGAGAGTGACAAAGATAGAGTGGGGGAGAGAGAAGTTTCAAAGCCAAAGACAGAGAGAGCATATGAGAGAGGTTTCAAAGAGAGAAAAAGAGAGAGAGAGAAAGCATATGATAGGAGTTTTAGAGGAGGAGGTAGAGAGAGAGTGTGTTAAGCTTTAGGGATTGTGAGAGAGACTAAAGCTTTAGGGTAGGCAAGAGAGACAGAAGCTTTAGGGCAGGTGAGAGAGAGAGAGAGAGAGAAGTTTTAAGGAGAGAGACAGAGACAGACAGATAGAAAAATAGTCAAAGAGAGAAAGTTTAGTTACAGAGAGAGAATGGGAGAGAAAGAAGTTTAAAAGAGAGAGAGAGAAGTTTTGGTGATAAAGATAGAGAGGGAGAGAAAAAGAGAGAAAAATAATGTTGGTGAGCAAGAGAGAGAGAGAGAAGTTTTAAGGAGAGAGCTAGAGAGAGGGAAGCTTTAGAAAGAACAAAAGAGAGAGAGAGAAAGGCAAAGAGAGAGAAAGAGAAGATGTAAAGAGAGAGAAGTTTTAGGGAGAGAGCTATAGAGAGAGGGAAGCTTTAGAAAGAACAAAAGAAAGAGAGACAGAGAGGCAGAAAGAGAAGATTTGGAGGGAGAGAGATAGAGAAGTTTTAGATGGAGGCTGCAAGAGAGAGAGGAAGAGCAAGAGAGAAAAGATAGAAGAGAGAGAAAGATAGACAGATAGACAAACAAAGAAAGTGTTGCTATAAAGAGTGAGTGGGAGAGAAAGAGAGAAGCTTGGAGAGAGAGACAAAGAGGGAAAGAAAAAGAAAGAAGATAGTGTTGGTGGGTGAGAGAGATAGAGCGAGAGGGAAGCTTTAAAAAGAATGAGAGAAGAGAGAGAGAGAGACAAAGAGAGAGAAAGAGTAGATTTAAAGGGGGGGAGAGAGAGAGAGAGAGATTGTTGGATAGGGGAAAGAAAGAGTGTGTGCGAGTGTTGGGGAGAGCAAGAGCAAGAGCGAGAAGGAGAAGTTTAGAGGGAGACAGTGAGAGAGAAAAAGAAGTTTTGAAGGAAGACTGCAAGAGTGACAAAGAGGGCAAAACAGAGAAAGAGACAATGAGAGGAGAAGTGATGTTTTTGAGAGAGAGAGAGTGGGAGAGAAAGAAGTTTAAGGAGAGAAAAAGGAAGAGAGGTTTTCGACAAGGAGACTAAGAGGGAAAGATGTAGAGAAAGAGAGATACATAGAGGGAAAGAGAGAGAGAGAGAGAGAGAGAGAGAGGTAGAGAGAAACAAGAGAGAAATTGTTGGGCAGGGAGAGAGAGTGTGTGTGTGAGTGTTGGGAGAGCAAGAGCAAGAGAGAGAAGGAGAAGATTTGAGAGTGAGAGAGAGAGAGAGAGAGAGAAAGAGTAACTTTAGAGGGTGACTGCAAGAGAGAGAGAGTAGGAGAGAAAGAGGCTCAAGAGAGAGAAAAAGAAGTTTTGGAGAGAAAGACAGAGAGGGAAAGCAAGAGAGAGAAGATAGAGAGAGATAAAGAGAGGGAGAGAGAGAATGGTGGGGGGGAGAGTGGGAGAGTGTGTGAGTGTTGGAGAGAGCGAGAGGAAGAGAGAGAGAGAGAGAGGGAGAGAGAGAAATTTAAGAGAGATAGACAGATAGAGTGAGAAAGTGAAGTTATTGGGAGAGAGAGTGGGAGAGAAAGAGAAGTATTGGAGAGAGACACGGAGAAGGAAAGCAAGAGAGAGAAAATGGATAGAGAGATAGAGAGTGAGAGAGAAAGCAAGAGAGAAAGAGACATGAAGAGAGAGAGCATATAAGAGAAGTTTAAGAAAGAGAGAGAGAGAGAGAGGGAAAGAGAGAGGCAGATCAACAGATAGAGAGAGATAAAATGTTTTTTTAGAGAAAGTGGGAGAGAAGGAAGTTTAAGAAAGAGAGAAGGAGAGAGAGGGAGAAAGATAAGTTTTGAGGAGAGAGGCAAGGAGGGAGAGCAAGAGAGAGAAGATAGAGAGTAAGAGTGAGAGAAAGAAGGAGAGAGAGAGAAAGAGAAGTTTGTGAAGGAGACTACAAGAGAGATAGAGAGAGCAAAACAATGAGACACACAGAGACAAAGAGACAGAGAGAGATAAAGTGATTTTTTTGAGAGAGAGTGTGGAAGAGAAAGAAGTTTAAGAGAGAGAGGGAGGGAGGGAAAGATAGAGCAAAAGAGAAGTTTTGGAAAGAAAGACTAAGGGGGGGAGATGTGGAGAAAGAGAGAGGTAGAGAGAAACGGGGAGAGACAAATTGTTATGTAGGGAGAGAGTGTGTGAGTGTTGGGGAGAGCAAGAGCAAGAGTGAGAAAAAGAAGAAGATTTGGGGGGAGAGAGAGAGAGAGCAAAATAGAGAGAGGGAGACAGAGAGAGAAAAAGTGAAGTTTTTTGTGAGAGAGAGAATGGAAGAGAAAGAGGTTTAAGAGAGGGAGAAAGAAGTTTTGAAGAGAGAAACTGAGAGGGCGAGCAAGAGAGAGAAGATAGAGAGAGACAGATGTAGAGAATGAGAGAACTTTTATAGAGAGAATAGTGGGGGGGGAAGAGTGAGAGAGAATGTTGGGCAGAGAGAGAGGAAGTGTGTGAGTGTTAGGGAGAACGAGAGAGAGAGAGAGAGAATGGTGAGGGGAGAGAGAGTGAGAGTTTGTTGGGCAAAGAGAGAAGGAGTGTGTGTGTGTGTGTTGGGAGAGCAAGAGCAAGAGAAAAGAGAGAGAGAAAGTGTGTTAAGGAGGGGAAGAGATAGAGAGAGAGAAGTTTTAGAGAGAGGGAAAGTGCATGTTTGTTCAATAGGGAGGGATAGAGAGAGAGAGAGATAGAGTTAGTGTGAGATAAATTTTAGACAAAGAGACAATTAGAAGATTTTGAGAGAAAGCAAAAGAAGTTTTAAACAAAGAGAAAAGTTTTAACGAGAGAGGGAGTTGTTGGGAAGAGTGAGAGTGAGAGAGAGAAGTTTTAGAAAGAGGGAGTGATACGGAAGTTTTAGAAAGTACTAGAGAGAGTGTGAACTTTTATATAGAAAAAGATGAAGGGAAAGAGAGAGTAGGGGACAAAGAAGTTTCAAAGCAAGAGAGAGAGTGTATCAAAGAGGTTTCAGAGAGAGAGAGACAGTATGTGGTAGAACTTTTAGAGAAGGACAAAGAGAGAGAAGTTTTAGGGAGATAACTAGAGACAAAGAGAGGTGCTTTAGAAAGAGAGAGACAGAGAACGAGTGTGTAAGTGAAACAGAAAGGTAAAGAGAGTTAAGTTTCAAGGAGAGCAAGAGAAAAGAATGTTTTAGAGAGAGCAAGGGAAAAAGAAGTTTTAGAGGGAATGAGAGAGAGAAAAAGAAGTGTTAAAGAGAGATTGTGAGAGAGAGAGTGAGGAGAGGGAGAGAGACAGATAGATAGACAGAGAGAGAAAGTGAAGTTGTTGAGAGTGAAAGAGTGGGAGAGAAAGAAGTTTAAGAGATTAAGAGAGAGGGAGAGAGAGAAAGAGAAGTTTTGGAGAGAGAGACAAAGAGGGAGAGTAGGAGAGAGAAGATAGAGAGAGGTAAAGAGAGAGACAAGCAGACAGAGAGAGAAAGTGATATTTTTGAGAGAGAGTGGGAGAGAAAGCAGTTTAAGAGAGAGAGGGAGAGAGGGAGAGAGTGAGAGAGAAAGAGAAGTATTCAAGAGAGAGAGAGAGAGAGAGGGAGAGCAAGAGAGAGAAGATAGAGAAAGAGGTAGAGACAGAGAGGGAGAGAGTGAGAGGGAGAACAAGAAAGAGAGACATAGAGATAGAGAGAGGATATGGGAGAAGTTTAAGACAAAGAGAGAACATATGAGAGAAGTTTTAAAGGAGGAGAGAGAGAGTGAAGTTTGAGGGAGAGCTAGAGAGAAAGAAATTTTAAAGAGAGTGAGAGAGAGAGAGAGGTTTGAGGAGAAGAGCTAAAGGGAGAGAGGGGAAGCTTTAGAAAGAATGAAAGAAAGAGAGACAGAAAGGGAGGAAGAGAAGATTTGGAGAGAGAGAGAGAGAGAGAGAGCAGTTTTAGAGAGACACTACGAGAGAGAAGAGGGAAACAGAGAGAGACAGACTAATTGACTAACTGAGAAATTGAAGTTGTTGAGAGAGAGTGGGAGAGAAAGAAGTTTAAGAGAGAGGGGGAAAGAGAGAGAGAGAAAGATAAGTTTTGGTAAGAGAGATAGAAAGTGAGAGAAAGAGAAAGAGAAGTTTGGGACGAGGCGGCAAGGGAGACAAAGAGAGCAAAATAGAGAGATGAGAGAGCACAATAGGGAGAGATAATGTGATGTTTTTGAGAGAAGGAATGGAAGAGAAAGAGGTTTAAGTGAGAGAGGGAGAGAGAGAGAGAGAAGTTTTGGAAAGAGAGAGATAGTGGTAGAGAGAAAGAGAGAGAGTGTGTGAGTCTTGGGGAGAGCAAGAGCTAGAGAGAAGGAGAAGATTTGGAGAGAGAGAGAGAGAGAGTGAGAGAGAAAAAGAAGTTTTAGAGCGAGATCACAAGATAGACAATGAAAGAGAGAGAAAGAGATAAAACTTTTCTCTCTCTCCTTCCCTCTCTCACTCTCTTTCTCTCTTGCTAAAACTTCTCTCTCTCACCTTCTCTATCTTTCTATCTTTGTCTCTAAAACTTCTATTTCTCTCTTTCTCTTCCACTCTCTCTAAAACATCTCTTACTATCTCTCTCTCAATAATTCTATCTTTCTTTGTGTCTCACTCACTCTCTCTCTAAAACTTCTCTCACTCTCTTTCTCACTCTTTCTAAAACTTCTTGTACTCTCTCTCTTAAACTTCCCTATGTCTCATTCAATCTTTTTCTCCCTCTCTCTAAAACTTCTCACTCTGTTTCTAAAACTTCTCTTTTTGTCTCTCTATCTCTCTTTCTCCTTCTTTCTATGTCCCTACAACTTCTCCCCCTCTCTCTCTTTCTAAAACTTCTCTCCCTCACTCTCTTTCTCTCTAAAACTTCTATCTCTCTTTCTTTCTCCCTCTCTATACAAAACTTCTCTCTCTCTCTCTCTCTCATTCTGTGTCTCTAAGACTTCTCCCCTCTCTAGTTGAAACCTCTCTCTATCTAAAACTTTTCTTTCCCTCTTTTTCTTTCATTTACTCACTTTCTCTCTCTAAAACTGCACTCCTTGCTTAAAACTTCTCTATATCTCTCTCTAGAACTCCTTTCACACTCTCTGCATCTTGCTCAAACTAACTTCTCTTTCTCTCTCTATCTAATTCTTTTCTTTCTCTCTCTCCTTCCCCCTTTCCCTCTCTCTAAAACTTCTCTCATTCTCTCATTCTCTCTCTATGTCTGTCTATCTTCCTGTCTCTCTCCAAACCTTCCTTTTCTCTCTTTATAGGTATTCCTCTCACTCTCAGCCTGTCTAAAATTTCTCTCTCATACACTCTATAAAACTTCACTCTTTTCCCTCTCTTCCCAACATATCTCTATCTCTCTGAGACTTCTCTCTCTTTTTCTTTGTAAAATTTCTCACACTCTCTCGCTAAAAGTTCTCTTTTGCTCTTTCCCTCTCTCTCTCCCTAAAACTTCTTAGTCTCTCCTCTGAAACTTGTCTCTCTCTCCCTCTCTCTCTCTCTAGGTCTAAAATTTCTCTTTCACTCCCCCTTTCTCTCTCTTTATCCCACAACACATACTCTCTTTCTCTCCCTCTCTCTTTAACTTTTTCCTATCTTTCTCTCCCTCTGTGTCTTTCTCTCTCTCTCTCACTCACTCACTCTCTTTCTCTCCTACTCTAATTAAAATTTGTCTCTCATGCTCTCTCTCTCAGAAACTACTTCTCTCGCTCTCTCGTAAAGTTGTCTTTATCTTATTCTCCCATTCTATCCCTCCCCAAATCTCTCTCTTCTTCTCTTCTCCTCTTCCCAACTCTCTCTCTCCCCATATGTCTCTCTTTGTCCCCCTAGCACCTCTCTCTCTTTCTCACTCTTTCTCTCTCCACCACATCTCTCTCTGTTTCTCTCCCTCTGTCTCCCTGATACTCTCTCTCTCTCACTCACTCACTCACTTTCTAAAATTTGGCTGTCTCTCTCTCACTCACTCTAAAAATTTTAATCTCTTGCTCTTTTTCTCTCTCCCTCTATAACATCTCTTTCTCTCTCCCCAAAACCTCCCTCTCTTTCTTTCTAAAACCAATTTGTCTATCTCTCTAAAACTTCTCTTTCTCTCTCTGGCTAAAGCTTCTCTCTTACATTCTCTAAAACATCTCTCTCTTTTTCTTTCTGTCTCTCTAAAAGTTCTCTCTATTTCATTGTCTCTCTCTGTTCCTATCTCTAACACCCAATCTCTTTCTTTATCTCTAAAACTTCTCTAGTGATCTCTCTTTCTCTCTGTAAAACTTTTCTTTATCCCACTATCTCTCTCTAAAACTTCTGTTACACTCTCTATTTGTCTCACTCTAAAACATCTCTTTCTCTTTATGTCCCTCTCCTTCTCTCTCACCCACTCACACTCTTTCTCTCTAAAACTTTATTTTTTCTCATTCTCTCTCTGTATTCTCTCCTTGTCTAAAACTTCCATCTCTCTCTTTCTCTCTCCCTCTAAATTACTCTGTATCTCTCCCTCTCTATCAAACTTCCCCCTCTTTTTCTCTCTCTAACTCTCTCGTTTTAGTTCTTTCTCTCTCTCTATTTCTCTCTATGTCCTTCTCCCTCTGTCTCTAACTCACACTCTCTCTCTTTTGATGGTCCACTCACACACTTTCTCTAAAGCTTCTCTCTCTTTGTGTATGTCTGAAATTTCTCTTTAATTCTCATGCTCTCTCTCTAAAACTTCCATCTCTCTCTCCTTCCCTCCCTCTCTCTCTCTCTCTCTCTATTCTCCCCCCACCCAACACGCTCTTCCTGGCCCCAAAATTCACTCTCTCTATCTCTAGCAAGTCTCTCTTTCTTCCCCCAGCACTCTCTCTCCCTCTCCCTCTCCCTCTCTTCCTCCCCCTCTCTCTCTAATACACACACACACACTCTCTTTCAAACTTCTATCTCTGTCTCTCTTGTTGCAACATACTCTCTCTCTCTCTTTCTCCCTTTCTCACTCTCTCCCTCTCTCTCTCTCTGTGTTTCTCTTTGTCTCTCTCTCCCTCTCTTGCTCCAACACACAAACTCTCTCGACCCCTAACACACACTTTCTCTTTCCCCAATATGTTTCTCTATCTCTCTCTTTAAAACATCTTTTTATCTCTTTCTCCATCTCTCTTTGATACTCTCACTAAAACTTCTCTCTCTCCTTCTCTCTCTTACTCTCTTTCTCTCTCTAAAACTTCTATCTCTCTTTCTCTCCCACTCTCTTTAAAATTGTCTTACTCTTTCTCTCTCTCACTAACTCTCTGTCTGTCTCTTGTCTCACTCTCTCTCATTCACTTTCTTTCTGTCTCTAAAACTTCTCCCTCTTCCTCTTGCTAAAACCTCTTTGTCTATCTAAAACATTTCTCTCCCTCCCTTTCTCCCTCTTTCTCACATTTACTCACTTTCTCTCTCTAAAACTATTCTCTGTACTTAAAACTTGTCTATCTCGCTCTTCAAAACTCCTCTCACACTCTCTCTCTTTCTAAAACTTCTTTGACTCTCTCTCTAAAACTTCAATGTCTCTCTTTCTCCCTCTCTCTCCAAAACTTCTCACTCTTTCTGTGTCTCTAAAACTTCTCCCCCTCCATTGCAGAAGTCTCTCTCTATTTAAAACTTCTCTTCCCCTTGCTCTCCCCATTTTTCTCTGATTTACTCATTTTCTTCTTCTAAAACTACTCTTTTTGCTTAAAACTTCTCTATATCTCTCTCTAAAACTCCTCTTACTCTCTCTTGCTCGAACCAAGTTTTCTTTCTCTCACTCTCTCTAAAACATCTTTCTCCATCTAAATCTTCTCTTACTCTGTCTCTTTACCCCAGTCTCTTTGTCTAAAATTTCTCTCTCTCACTCACTTTCTCTCCTGAAAACCTCTCTATCTCTCTCTGTCTCTGTCTCTGTCTCTTTCTCATTCTCTCTAAAATTTCTCTCCCTTTCTCTCTCTCTCAAAAACTTCTCTTGTCTCTCTCCCCCTCACTTTGAAAGTTCTGTCTTTCACTCACTCTCTCTTTATCTCTCTCTCTATGTCTATTTATCTCTATCAAATGCTTCCCTTTCTCTCTTAGTCTGCCCAAAATTTCTCTCTCACACACTCTCTCTCTAAAACTTCATTCCCTTTTCCTCTCTCCTTAACAGGTCTCTAGATCTACATAAAACTTCTCTCTCTTTTTCTATAAAACTTCACACTCTCTCTCTAAGAGTTCTCTTTCACTTTCTCTCCCTAGAACCTCTTAGTCTTTCTCTAAAACTTTTCTGTCTCTCATTTTCACTTTATCACTCTCTCTTTGTCTAAAACTTCTCCCTCTCTCTCCCTCTAAACTACTCTGTCTCTCTCCCTCTGTATCAAACTTTTCCCCTCTTGTTCTCTCTCTAACTCTCTCATTTTGGGCTCTTTCTCTCTATGTCCCTCTCCCTCTCTCTCTAAGTCACACTCTCTCTAAAGCTTCTCCTCTCTCTCCCTCTCTCTCTATATATATATCTTCACTAAAACTTCTCCCACTTTCTCTATAACTTCTCTCTCTTTCTTATAACACTTCTCTCTGTCCCTCTCTCTAAAACTTCTCTTTCTCTCTTCATCTTTCCATGTGTTTAAAATTTCTCTTTCACTCTCATGCTTTCTCTCTCTCCTGCAACACCCTATCTTTCTCTCTCTCCCTCCTCCTTCCCTCCCTCACTCTCTTTCTCTTTCTCTTTCCTTGTTCTCTATCTCCATCTCTCTCTCTCTCCCTTTATCTCTCTCTCAATGTCTCCCTGCCAACATGCTCTCTCTAGCCCCAAAATTCACTCTCTTCCTCTGCCCAACTTCTCTCTCTCTCTCTCTCTGGAACATGTCTCTCTTTGTGTCTCTCTCCAACAAAACTCTCTCTCTCCCTCTCTTTCTCCCTCTCTCACAAATACACATACTCTCTATCTAAAACTTCTCTCTTTGCATCTCCCTCTCTCTCTCTCTGTGTTTCTCGCTGTCTCTTGCTGCAACATGTCTCTCTCTCTCCTTTTCTAACAATCTCGCTCTTGCTCCCTCTTCCTCTCTTTCTCTCTCTCCCCCTCCCTCCCTCTCCCCAACACACACTCTCTCTCTTTCTCCAACACATTTCTCTCTCTCTCTCTCTCTCACTGATCTTCTCTTTTTCTTTTTCTCTACCTCTCTTTAATGCTCTCATTGAAACTTCTCTCTAATGATAAAAGCATGGCAGATATGGTGGATCCAATTCAAATTCCAAGTGGTCCAGTTACAAGAGCTAGAGCTAAAAGGTTCAAGGAGGCTTTCAATGGATTGATGCAAAGTATTTGGGTTGAGGAGTGTTTTTTGAGGCCCAAATACTTAGACTCAAGTGCAGATCAAGGATAGATTTTGTTGGTCCAAGTGGTGGAGTAATTTTAGCTTTTTTCTGAAGCCCATACACTTAGAAGGATTAATTTCAGCCTTTTTATTGAAGCCCATACACTTGGAAGGATTACTTTCAGCTCAAGCATGTGGATTTGAGAGAATCAAGGAGATCAATTTGGCTGATTATTACCCAGTGATTTTGGGATAACTTTCCTTTTTTATGGGATTTGGCTAGCCTTTTGAAATATATTTTTAGAAATTGTTGTCATTGGGCTGATTATTTAGCTAATTATTCTCATGTAAAGGCTAATTATTTGTTTTCTTTTTCAAATTGTAATAACTCAGCCTATATATATGTATACCAAGGCTGAGAAGTTCAGATCAGTTTTCTAGATAAAAGTTTAGAGTTTTTCTCTTTGGTTCTTTAAAGAACTTTCTGAACTTATTAAGAACTTGCTCTTGTGGCATTCATCCGACTTATCAAATGGTTTACCATCCCATTTGTGGCGTCTCCATATACTAAGCTTCGTATTTTCTTATAAACATCAGTTGAGGTGTCCACCTAGAAAAATCTAATCATAGAACGGTCTTAGGAATCAATTTTATTAATAGGTCTCATTATTCTTGGCGGAGTTTGCATCACTCTCTCTCTCTCCATCTTTCTCTCTTACTCTCTTTCTCTCTCTAAAACTTCTATTTCTCTCTGTCTCCCTCTCTCTCTAAATCATGTCTTACTCTTTCTCTCTCTCACTGACTCTCTGTCTCTCCTTGTGTCTCACTCACTCTCTCTTTCTCATTCACTCTCCTTCTCTCTTTATAAAACTTCTCACTTTTTTTCTCTCTCTTTCTAAAACTTCTCTCATTCTCTCTTCCCCTTTTTTCTTTCATTCACTCACTTTCTCTTTGTAAAACTACTCTTTCTGCTTCAAACTTCTCTATATCTCTCTCCAAAACTCCTCTTATCCCTCTATCACATCAAACTAGGTTCTCTTTCTCTCTCTAAAACTTCTATGTCTCTCTTTGTCTCCCGCTCTCTCTAAAACTTCTCTTTCTCTCTCTCACTGACTCTCTGTCTCTCCTTGTATCTCACTCTCTCTATCTTTCATTCACTCTCCTCTCTTTATAAAACTTCTCTCACTCTTTTTCTCTCTCTATCTAAATCTTCTCTCTCTCCTCACCCTTTTCGTTCTTTCTAAAACTTCTCTTATTCTCTGTCCCTATGTCTCTATCTCTCTTTACAAAACTTTTGTCTAGCTCTCTCTCTCTTTTTCCCTGTCTTTTGGTCTCTTTCTCTCTATGTCTGAAATTTCTCTTTGAATCCCACACTCTCTCTAAAGCTTTCATCTCTCTCTCTTGCCCGCAACACTCACTTTCTCTCTCTCTCTCCCTCCCTCCTTTCCTGCTCTCTTTCTCTCTCTCTTTCCTTCTTCCTTTGTCTTCATCTCTCCCTCCCTTTATCTCTCTCTCTGTGTCTCCACCCGAACATGGTCTCTCCGGCTCCAAAATTCACTCTATCTTTCTCTGCCCTGCACTCTCTCTCTCTCTTTGGAACACATTTCTCTTTGTGTCTCTCTCTCCCCCAACAACTCTCTCTATTTGGAACATGTCTCTCTTTGTGTTTCTCTCTAACAAGTCTCTCACTCTCTCTCCCTTTCTCACTCTCTAACTCTCTCTCTGTGCCTTTCCCTCTCTTAGACACACACACACACTTACTCTCTCTTCCCCCAATACAAACTCTCTCTCTCGTCCCAACATGTCTCTTTCTCCTTCTGTCTCTTTCAAATACACATGCCTCTCTCTAAAACTTCTCTATCTCTCCCTTTCTCTCTCTCCCCAACACTTTCTCTTCCTTTCTCACTCTATCACTCTCTCTCCCCTCACTCTCCCAACCATGCATGCACACACTTACTCTCTCTCTTCCCAACATGTCTTTTCCTCACTCTCTCAAATACACATGCCTCTCTAAAACTTCTCTCTCTCTCAAATACACATGCCTCTCTCTAAAACTTCTCTCTCTATCTCTCCCTTTCTCTCTCTCCCCAACACTTTCTCTTCCTTTCTCACTCTATCACTCTCTCTCTCCTCACTCTCCCAACCATGCATATACACATTTACTCTCTCTCTCCCCAACATGTCTTTTCCTCTCTCTTTCCAAAATACACACTCTCTCTATCTAAAACTTCTCTCCCTGTCTCATCCTTTCTCACTCACTCTCTCTCCTCTCTCTCTCTCCCTTTTTCTCTCCTTTGCTCACTTTCTCTCTTTAAAACTACTCTCCCTACTTGAAACTTCTCTATATCTCTCTCCAAAACTCCTCATTCACTCTCTCTATCTAAATCTCCTCTCTCTCTCTTTCTCCCTTTCCCCTTCTCCCTCTCTCTAAAACTTCTCTCACTCTCTCTTTCTCTCTCCCTATGTTGCTATTTCTCTCCAAAGCTTCTGTGTCACTCACTCTCTCTCCCCTTTGTCTCTTTGTCCAGAAGTTCTATCTCTCACTCTCTTTCTCTCTTGAGAACTTCTCACTCTCTCTCCCTCATTCTCTGTAAAACTTCTCTCCCTTTCTCTCTCTCCATCACCTCTCTCTCTCTCTAAAATGTCTCTGCCCTTTTGTCTCTCTCTCTCTCTCTCTCACTCACTCTCTCTTTGTCTTTCTTTATGTCTGTCTCTCTTTGGCTATTCCTCTCTCTGTCTATCTAAAATTTCTCTCTTTCACACATATACTCTCTCTATAAAACTTCACTCTCTTTCCCTCTCTTCCCAACATGTCTCTATCTCTCTCTAAAACTTCTTTCTCTTTCTCTCTATAAAACTTCTCACTCTCTGTCTAAAACTTCTCTTTTGCTCTTTCCCTCTCTCTCCCCCTAAAACTTCTCTGTCTCTCTTTCTCTCTCTCTCTCTCTCCCTCCCTCCCTCCCTCAAAAACTTCTTCCTCTCTTTGTCTCTCTCTCTCTTGTCTCCATCTCTTACTCTGTGTCTCCAAATCTTTTCTCTCTCTCTCTCTCTTGCTCTTTCTCTCTTTCTTTCTCTCTCTCTCTCTCCCCCTCCCTCTCACTCACTCTCTTTCTCTCTAAAACTTTTGTTTCTCTAAAATTACTTCTCACTCTCTTTAAATCTTCTCTCTCTTTGTCTCTCTCTCTCTCTCTTAGTCTATCTTTAAAAATTCTCTCTCTTAAAATCTTCTTCCTCTCTCTCACTCGCTTTGTTTCTCTCTCTAAAGTAACTCTCTCTCTTTAAGACTTCTCTTTCTCTTTCTTTCTCCATCTAAAATTTCACTCTCTCTCTGTCTCTCTCTCACTCTCTATCTCTCTTTCTTTCTTCCTTTAAAACTTCTCTCACTCACACACACACACTCCCTCTCTAAACTTCTCGTCCTCTTTCTCTCTTTGTGCGTCTGTCAAGCTTTGCATTCTCTCAATCTTTCCCACTCTCTTACTTTCTCTCTCTAAAAATCATATTTCTCTCTTTCTTTCCTTCTCTATCTAAAACTTCTCTTTCTTACTTTCTTCCTCTTTCTCTCATTTATTGACTTTCTCACTCTAAATCTACTCTCTCTACTTAAAACTACTCTTTCTCTTTAAAACTCCTCTCACTCATTTTAAAGAGAGAGAAAGAAAACTTGGTTAGAGACACCAAGAGAGTGAGAGGAGTTTTGGAGAGAGAGATAGAGAAGTTTTAAGCAGCAAAAGTAGTTTTACAGAGAGAAAGTGAGTAATGAGAGAGAGGGAGAGAGAAAGGGAACAACAAATTTTAGATAGAGAGAGGTTTCAGCAAGAGAGAGTGGAGAAGTTTTATAGACACGAGAGAGAAAGAAGTTTTAGAGAGAGACATAAAGAGAGAGAAAGAGAGAAGAGACTTTAGGGAGAGAAAGTGAATGAGTGAGAGAGAGAGACAAAGAGACATAGAGAGAGACATGAGTTAGTTAGGGAGAGAGAGGGGGAGAGAAATAGAGAAATGGAAGTTTTAGAGAGAGAAAGAAAGTAAGAGAGAGAAGTATCAATGAGAGCATCAGAGAGAGAGAAAAAAGAGAGAAAAAGAGTGAGAGAAAGAGTGAGAGAAGGTTTAGAGGGAGAGAGAAAGTGAGAGAGTGTAAGAGAGGGAGAAGTTTTAGAGAGACAAAAAGAGAAGTTTTTGAGAGAGTTAGAGAGAATGAGAAAGAGAAAGAGAGAGATAGGGAAGTTTCAAAGAGATAGAGATAGGGAAGTTTTAAAGAGAGTGATTGAGTGAGACAGAAGTTTTAGACATAGAGAGAGACACATAGGGAAGGGAAGGAGAAGTTTTAGAGAGAGAGATTTTAGAGAGGGAGGGAGAGAGAGAAAGGAGTTTTGAAGAGAAAGAGAAAGAATAGTTTAAGAGTGAGAAAGTCAGTAGAGAGAGGACAAGAAGTTTTAGATAGAGAGAAGTTTCACAGAGAGAGAAAGACTAAGAGAACTTTTAGGGAGAGAGAGGGGAAGAGAAAAAGAGAACTTTTAGAGAGAGTGTGTGAGAAGTTTTGTAGGGGAAGAGAGAGAAAGAGACAGAGAGAGAGAAAGAGGGAAAGACGAGTTCCCAAGAGAGAGAGACTAAGAAGTTTTAGGAAGAGAAAGAGAAGGAAAAAGCAAAAGAGATCTTTTAGAGAGAGTAAGAACTTTTACAGAGACAAAGAACGAGAAGTTTTAGAGAAAGAAAAGACATGTTGGGGAAAGAGGGAAAGGGAATGAAGTTTTAGAAAGACCCTATGCATGAGAGAAATTTTAGATAGACTGAGAGGGAGAGCTATAGAGAGAGAAAGTGAAACTTTGGAGAGACAAAGAGATAGACAGACATAGAGAGAGATAAAGAGAGAGTGAATGAGAGAGAACTTTCAGAGTAAGGGGGAGAGACAGAGAGAGAAGAGAAGTTTTAGAGAGAGAGGTGATGAGTGAGAAAGAAACGGAGAGAAGTTTTAGAGAGAATGAGAGAGAGAGTGAGGAGTTTCCAAGAGAGAGAGTGAGAGAGAGAAACTTTAGACAAAGAGACAAAGGGCAAGAGAGAACGAGTGAGATAGAAGTTTTGGAGAGACAGATAGAGACACAAGGAGAGAAAAAGAGAGTGAGAGAAATTTTAGAGAAAGAGGAAGGGGAGAGAGAGAAAGAGAGAAAGAGAGAAAGAGAAGATTTAGATAGAGAGAAGTTTTAGAGAGAGCTGTGTTGGGGAGAGTGAGGGAGAGGAAGAAGTTTGAGAGAGCGAGGCTGAAGTGTTATGGAGAAATAGACAGAAGTTCCAGTGAGAGAATGAAAGATGTTTTAGAAAAGAGAGAGAGATAAAGAGAAAGAGGTAAACAGAAGTTTTAGAGAGAAAGGGAGTGGGACATAGTGAGAAATAAAAAAGAAGTTTTAGCAAGAGAGACAAAGAGAGGGAGAAAGAGAGACATGTTGGAGAGAGACACAGAGAGAGATGTGTTGCAGAGACAGAGCATGTTGGGGAGAGAAAGAGAGAGTGAATTCTAGGGCAGAGACAAAGCATGTTGGAGGGGACACAGAGAGAGAGAGACATGCTGGAGAGAGACATGTTGCAGAGAGAGCATGTTAGGGAGAGAAAGAGAGTGAATTTTAGGGCAAAGAAAACGTGTTAAGGAGGGAGACACAGAGAGAGAGATAAAAGGAGAGTTACAGATAGAGGGAGTAAGAAACAGAGAAAGAAAGAAAGCAAGAAAAGGAGGGAGAGAGAAAAAGTGAGAAAGAGAGAGTGAGAGTGGAAGAGAAATTTCAAACATAGAGAAAGAGAAGTTTTGGAGAGAGTGTGTGTGTGTTGTGGGAGAGAGAGAGTGAGAGTGAAAGAGAAATTTTAGACCTAGAGAGAGAGAAGTGTTACAGCAAAAGAGAGGGAACTTTAAGAGAGAGAGTAAGAGCAGTTTTACTGAAGGGAGAGAGAACAAAAGAGAGAAAATGAAGTTTTAGAATAGAGTGAGTTAGAGTAAGGGAGGGGGGACATAAAGAGAAATAGAGAGAGAGAGAGAGATCAGTTTAAAGAGGATGAAAGATGTAAGTTTTACAAAGAGAAAGAAGTTTTAGCAAGAGTGACAGAGACAGCATAAGAGAAAGAGAAGTTTTAGGGGGAGAAAGAGTGAGAGTGAGACAGAGAACGAGAGAATGAGAGGGACAGAGAGAGAAAGAGGTATTTAGTGAGAGGGAGTGAGATATAGAAAACTTTTAGAAAGAGAAAGAGAAATAATGAGAGATGTTTTAGACAGAAAGAAAGAGATTGAGTGAGAGAGAGAGGAGGAGATAGACAGAGAAATGAGAGGAATTTTAGAGAGAGAGAAGGAACACAGAGAGTGAGGAGAGAAAAAGAAAGAGATGTCTTAGAGAGAGTAAAAGAGAAGTTTTAAACACAGGGAGAGACAGAGACAGAGAAAACAAGAGAGAGAGAGAGAGAGAGAGAGAGAGAGAGAGAGAGAGAGAGAGAGAGACAAATAGAGAGGGAAAAGTTTTGCAGAGACAGATAGAGGCAGAGGTTTTAGAGAGAAAGAGAGGGAAAGTTTTGGGGAGAAAGAAATAGAGAGAAGGAGAAGTTATGGAGGGTGAGAGGGAGAAAGATTGAGAGATTCAAGTTTTAGAGAGTGAGTGGAGAGAAAGAGACAGAGACCAAGAAAAAGAGACAAGTGAGAGAAAGAGAGACACAGAAAGAGAGAGAGAGAGGGAGAGAGAGAGAGAGAGAGAGAGAGAGATAGAAAGAGAGAAAGTCAATTTTTAGAGATAGAGAGAGAAGTTTTAGAGAGAGTGGGAGAGAGAGATGGAAAGAGAGAAAATCAATTTTTAGAGTTAAAGAAAGAGAGATAAAAAGAGAAGTTTTAGAGAGAGAGAAAGACGTGTTGGGTAGAGAGAGTTTGTGCACACTGGGGAGAGAAAGGGAAAGAGAAGTGTTGAAGAGAGAAAGAGAGTTGTTGGGGTGAAAGAGTGAGCAAGGGAGAAAGAGTGTTGGGAAGAGAGAAAGGGAGAAACAAAGAGAGAAGTTTTAGAGAGGAAAAAGAGAGACATGTTGGCGGGGAGAGAGAAAGGGACAGAGAGAGATAGAAAGAGAGAAATAGAGAGAGAAAGATGTGTTGGGTAGAGAGAGTTTGTGCACACTGGGGAGAGAAAGGGAGAGAGACAAAGAGAAGTGTTGGGGAGAGAAAGAGAGTTGTTGGGGTGAAAGAGAGTTAGAAAGAGTGAGCAAGGGAGAAAGAGTGTTGGGAAGAGAGAAAGGGAGAAACAAAGAGAGAAGTTTTAGAGAGGAAAAAGAGAGACATGTTGGGGGGGGAGAGAGAAAGAGACAGAGAGAGATAGAAAGAGAGAAATAGAGTGAGAAAGACATGTCGGGTAGAGAGAGTTTGTGCACACTGGGGAGAGAAAGGGAGAGAGACAAAGAGAAGTGTTGGAGAGAGAAAGAGAGTTGTTGGGGTGAAAGAGAGAGTGAAAGAGTGAGCAAGGGAGAAAGAGTGTTGGGAAGAGAGAAAGGGAGAAACAAAGAGAGAAGTTTTAGAGAGGAAAAAGAGAGACATGTTGGGGGGGAGAGAGAAAGAGACAGAGAGATAGAAAGAGAGAAAGTCAATTGCTAGAAATAGAGAGAGATAGAGAGAAGTTTTAGAGAGAGAGACATGTTGGGTAGAGAGAGTTTGTATCCATCAAGGAGAGGGAGGGAGAGAGACAAAGAGGAAGTCAATTTTTAGAGGTAGAGAGAAAGAGACAAAGAGAGATAGAGAGAGAGAGACAAAGACATGTTGGGTAGACAGAGTTTGTGCATGTTAGGAAAGTGTTGGAAAGAGAAAGAGTGAGAAAAAGGGAGAGAGAGAGAGAGAGAGGTGCTAGGTGAGAAAGTGATCAGAAGAGAGAGAGCGAGAGACAAAGAGAGAGGTTTTAGAGAGAGAGAAAGAGAGAGATTGACTGAGGGAGAAAGAGAGGGAGAGGGAGAGAGTGAAGGAGTAAGAAAGGGCAAAAGAGAGAGAAAGAGTGAGAGAGAGAGAGACATGTTGCAAAGAGAAAGATACATGTGGGGGGAGAGAAACGTGTTGGGGAGAATGAAAGAGAGAGAGAAGTTTAAGCGAGAGAAAGGCCAAAGTGTTACCAAGAAAGAGATAGAAGTTTTAGAGAGAGAGTGAAAGAAAGAGGGAAAGAGAACGTTTAGAGAGAGAGCAAGTTAAAGAGAAAAAGAGAGGGACATAGTGAGAAATACGGAGAGAAGTTTTAGCAAGTGAGATAGAGAGAGAGAGAGAGAGTGGGAGAAGTTTGATAGAGAGGGAGAGACAAAAGTTTTGAAGAGAGTTTTAGACAACGAGAGATAGAACGAAGTTTTAGAGAGAGAGTAAGAGAAGGTTCAGTGAGAGTGATAGAGAGAGAATGAGAGGTTTTAGAGAGAGAAAGTGTGAGCAAGAGAGAGAGAGATAGAGAGAAAGAGATGTTTTAGAGAGAGGAAGTGGGATAAAGAAAACTTTTAGAGAGAGAAAGAAAAAGAGTGAAAGAAAGAGATTGAGTGAGAGAGAAAGGGGGGAGAGAGAGAGATGTTTTAAAGATAGTGAGAGAGAAGTTTTAGGGAGACAGAGAGAGGCAAAGGTTTTAAAAAGAATGAGAGGGAAGTTTTGGTAAGAGAGAAAAAGAGAAGTTGTAGAGGGTGAGAGAGAGAAAGAGTGAGAGATTAATGTTTTACAGAGTGAATGAGAGAGAGAAAGAGAGAAAGTCAAATTTTAAAAATAGAAAGAGAGTGGGTGAGAGAGAGATAAGTTTTAGAGAGTAAGTCTGGTAGAGAGAGATAGAGAAGTTTCAGAGAGAGAGAGATAAAGAAGTTTTAAGGAGAGCAAAACAGAGTGAGTGAAAGAGAAATGGGTAGACAAGGACAAAGAGATAGAGAGTGTTTTGGGGTCAGAGCAAGAGAGATAGTGAGAGAGGGCATTGGGGTAGAAAGAGAGTGAGTGAGAGACAGTTACAGAGAAAGAGAGAGAGAAGAATGTTAGGGGGAGGAAGAGAGAGAAAGGGAGAGGGGGGAGAAGGAGAGAGAGGCATGAGGAGAGAGGGAGACAGAGAGAGAGTGTGTCATGGAGTGGAAGACACAGAGAGAAAAAGAGGCTAATAGAAGTTTTAGGGAAAGAAAGAGAGTGAATGAGAGGGAGAGAAAGAGAGAGAGAGAGAGAGAAGATTTAGGGAGAGTGGGGAAGAGAGAGAGGGAGAAGTTTTACAAAGAGAAAGAGAGAGTGAGAGAAGTTTGAGAGAGAGAGATATGTTGGTAGAAAAGAGAGGGAAGTTTTAGAAAGAGAGAGAGAGAGGGAGGCAAGTTTTAGAAAGAAAGACAGAGATAGAGAAGTTTTAGAGAGAGAGAAAAAGTGAGAGAGAGACAGAGACAATGAGAGAGAGAATGTTGGGGGAAGAGTGAGAGATGAGTTGGAGAGAGATAGAGGCTTGTTAGGTAGAGAGTATTGTAGAGAGAGAGAGAGAGACAAAGAGAGGGAGAGACAGGTAGAAAAAGAGAGAGTGAGAAAGAGGAAGAAAGAGAGAGACTCTATGTGTTGAAAGAGAGAGAGTGAGAAGTTTTAGAGGGAGAAAGTGAATGAATGAGAGAGAGAAAGAAGTTTTGGAGAGTGAGTGAGAAACAAAGAAAGAAAAGTTTTAGGAACAAAGAGAAAGTGGGAAAGAGAAGTTTCAGAGCGAGTGAAAAATTCTAAATATAGAAAGACAGATGTTTTAGAGAGAAAGTGAGAGAAGTCTAAATAGAGAGAGAAGTTTTAGAGAGAGAAGGACATCTTGGACATAGAGAGAGAGAGTAGAGGGAACGAGAGAGAGAGAGAGAGAGAGAAGTTTTAGACAAAAAGAGAAAGCAAGAAAAGTTTTAATGAAATAGAGACAAGTTTTTGAGAGAGAGACAGAGGAACAGTGTGTGTGTGTGTGTGTGTGTGTGTTTATGTGTTGGAGAGAGAGACAGAGAGATAGAGGGAGAGAAAGAGTAACAAAGAGGGGGAAGACAGACTATGCATTAGGGATAGAGAGGGAGAGATTGACATATTCGAAAGGGAGAGAAAGCAATAGATAGAGAGTGTTGGAAAGCGATAGTGTGTGTATCTTGGGAAGAGAGAGAGGGCATTGGGGAGAGAGAGAGAAAAGTTTTAAAGAGAGAGAGATAAATAGCAATGGAGAAAGAGAGATGAATGTTGGGTGAGAGAGAGACATAAAGAGAGGGAAGGAGAGAGAAAATTTTGGTGTGAGAGAGAGACATAGAGAGAGAGGGAGGGAGAGAGAGAGCATGTTGGGCTGAGAGATAGAGAGAAGTTTTAGAAAGTGAGGGAGAGAGAGGTTAAGAGTGAGAGAGAAGTTTTGTGGAGAGAGAAGTTTTTGCAAAAGAAAGAGAGATAAAGAAAAAAAGAGAGGTGGTGAGAGAGAGAGGGAAAGTGTAACAAAGAGGAAAAGGGATAGAATTTTCAGAGAGAAGAAAGAGTGAAAGAGCCTTTAGAGAGAGAAAAGGAGTGAGGGAGAGTGAGGGACACACACAAAGAGAGAGTGTGTGACAACAGGTTTAAAGATAGAGAATTAGAGAGAGAAGTTTTACAAAGAGAAAGAGAGTGAGAGAAGTTTTAGAGAGAGAGTGATTGAGACAGATGTGTTGGTGAGAAAGAGAGGGGAAAGTTTTAGAAAGATAGGAAGAGGGAGGTAATTTTTAGAACAAAAGACAAAGATAAAAAAGTATTAGAGAGCAAGAAAGTGAGAGACAAAGAGAAAAAGACAGGGAGAGAGAACAAGAGTTGGGGAGACAGTGATAGATAGAGAGAGAGAAGGAGAAAGAGAATGGTGGGGGGAGAGAGGGAGGGAGAGCAAGAGAGAGACTATGTGAGGGTGTGTTAGGGAGAGAGAGAAGGAGAAGTTTTAGAGGGAGAAAGAGAGTGAATGAGTGAGAGAAAGAAGTTTGAGAATGAGTGAGAAATAGAGAATGAAGTTTTAGGGACAAAAAGGAGGAAAGAAAAGTTTCAGAGAGAGAGAGTGAGAGAGAAATTATAGATAGATAGAGAGAGATAGAAGTTGTAGAGAGAAAGCTAGAAAAGTTTCAAATAGAGAGAGATGGTTTAGGGAGAGAGGGGAGGGAACAAGAGAGAGAGACATTTTAGACAAAAACAGAAAGCAAGAGAAGTTTGAAATAGAGAGAGAAGTTTTGGAGAGAGAGATAGAGGGAGAGTGAGTGTGATTGTGTTGGGGAGAGAGAGAAAGAGAAGGGGAGAGAAAGAAAGAGAAGGATAGAGTTCAAAAAAGAGGGAGAGTGAGTGGGAGAAAGGGCAAAAGAGGTTTGTTGAGCATAGAGAGGGAGAGAGAAACATGTTGGAAAGAGAGAGATAGTGAGAGATAGAGTGTCTTAGGGGGGGAGAGAGAGAGTGTGTGTGTGTGTTTTGAAAAGAGAGTGTGTGTTGGGGTCAGAGTGAGAGAGATAGTGAGAGAGGGTATTGGAGAGAGGGAGAGTGTGTGTTGGGGTCAGGGTGAGAGAGAGATAGAAGTTGTAAGAGTCAAAGAGAAATTTTAGACACAGAGAGAGAGAGAGAGAGAGAGAGAGAGAGAGAAGTTTTAGAGAGAGTGTGTGAGTTGACCATCAAAAGATAGAGTATGAGTTAGAGAGGAGAAGGACATAGAGAGAGAGAGAGAGAGAGAGAGAGAGAGCTAAAATGAAAGAGTTAGAGAGAGAAAAAGAGGGAAAAGTTTGATAGAGAGAAGTCTAGGACAAAGAGAGAGTGACAGAGAGAGATTGAGAAAAAGAAAAATTTTAAAGAGAGAAAGTCTGAGTGAGAGAGAGAGAGAGAGAGAGAAGGAGAGGGACATAAAGTGAAAGAGATGTTTTAGAGAGAGAGAGTGTGTGAGAAGTTTTAGAGAGGAGTGGGATTAAAAAAAGTTTTACAGAGAGAAAGAGATCGTTAGAGAAAGAAAAAAAGAGATTGAGTGTGAGAGAGAGGAAGAGTTAGAGACAATGAAATAGAGAGAAGTTGTAAAGAGACAAAAAGATAGAGAGATGTTTTAGAGAGAGAGAGGGAAGTTTTTGACAGAGAAAGTAAGAAAAGTTTTAGAGAGACAAACAGAGGTAGAGGTTTTAGAAAAAGAGAGGCAAGTTTTGGGGAGAGAGAAAGAGATGTTATAGAGGGAGGGAGTGAGAGAGAAGTAAAAGATTCAAATTTTAGAGTGAGTGAGACAGAGACTGAGAAAGAGAGAATGCCAAATTTTAGAGAGTGAGTGAGTGTGAGAGAGGGAGTTCATTAGGGAGAGGGAGGGAGGGAGATAGAGAGAGACATGGTGGAAAGAGAAAGAGTTAGAAAGAGAGAGAAAGGTGTTGGGGGGACAGAGAGAGACATAGGGGGAGAGGAAGAAAGAGAAATTTGGAGAGGGAGAGAGAGTGAGAGAATAAGAGAGACGATTTCAAGAGAGAACAAGAGAGAAAAATTTAACAAGGGAGGAGAGAGAGAAATAGAGGGAAGTTTTTGAGAGAGAGAGAGAGAGAGAGAGAAAATGAGAGAAAAATTTTAGTTAGCATAGGAGAGAAAGAGAGTGAGTGAGAGAGAGGGAGAGAGAGAGAGAAAGAAAGGATAAAGTTAGAGAGAGTGAGAGAAAGAGTGTGTGTGTGTGTGTGTTGTGGGACACAGAGTGAGAGTGAAAGAGAAATTTTAGACCTAGAGAGAGAGAGAAAGAGAGACAAATTAATAGAGAGAAGTTTTAGAGAAAGAGAAAAAAAGAGAGAGGGAGAGAGAGGAGAGAGAGTGTGTGAGAGAGAGGGGAAGGAGAAGTTTTAGAGAGTGTGTGTGAGTGAGTGAAGTTTTAGAGACATAGAGATACAGAGACTGGAAGAGAAAGAGAGAGAGTGAAATTTTGAGGGAGAAAGAGAAGTTTTAAAGAGAGTTGTTTTAGAGAGAGAAAGAGAGCAAGTGAGAGAAAGAAGATTTGAGACTGGGAGAATGAGGCAAAGAGAGAACAGTTTTAAAGAGAGAAAAAGAGAAAGAAGATTGAGTAAGAGTAATTTTAGAGAGACAGAATTTTTAGAGAGAAAGAGAAAAAAGTTTTGGAGAGAGAGAAATAGAGTGGGTGAGAGTGACAAAGAGAGAGAGAGAGAGAGAGAGAGAGAGAGAGAGAGATTTTAGATTGGGGGAGAGAGACATAAAGAGAGATGAAGAGAAGTTTAAGAGGGAGGGGATGGGCAGAGAGCGAGAGAGTGAGAAAGGTAGAAGAATATTGGGGAGAGAGATGTAATGCAGCGAGAAAGAGAGAAGTTTTAGAGAATGTGTGTGTATTTGAGAGAGAGAGAAAGTGTGTGTGTGTGTGTGTGTGTGAGAAAAGGAGAGAGTCAGACTTGTTAAAGAGAGACACAGAGAGACATGTTCCAGAGAGAGAGAGAGAGAGATGTTGGGTAAAGGAGGAGAGTGAATTTTGGGGCTAGAGAGAGTGTGCTGGGGGGAGACAGAGAGAGAAAGGGAGAGAGAGATGGAAACTTTAGAGAGAGAGAGACCATGAGAGTCAAAGAGAAATTTTAGACATAGAGAGAGATAGAGAGGGAATGAGAAGTTTTAGAGAGAGGGAGAAAGAGCTGGAAGTTTTAGAGAGAGACAAATGGATAGAGAGAGAGTGAGAGTGAGAGTGAAATTTTAGACATAGAGAGAGATGTTATAGAAAGAGCGGGAGAAGTTTTAGTGAAGAGAGAGAGAGGAAGAAAAATTTTAGAAAGAGGGAGAATGAGAGAGTGAGAGAAGTTTTAGAGAGGGGATGCGCAAGAGAAGTTCTAGAGAGAGAGTGCATTAGGGAGAGGGAGGGAGAGAGACAGAGAAAGAATGTGAAAAAGTTAGGTGTTTGGGGCAAAGAGTATTGGGGGGATAGAGAGAGACATAGGGGGAGAGGGGGAGAGAGAAAGAGTTTTAGGGATGGAGAGAGAGTGAGAGAAATAGAGAGAAACAACTTCAAGAGGGAGAAATTTAACAGGTGGAAGAGAAAGAGAGAGACGAGTTCAAGACAAAGAGAGACGGAAGTTTTAGAGAGAGAGTGAGAGAAAAATTTTAGTTAGAGTAGGGGAGAAAGAGAGTGAGTGACAGAGAGACAAAGAGAGAGAGAAAGAGAGGATAAAGTTAGAGAAAGGGAGAGAAGGAGAGTGTGTGTGTGTGTGTGTGTTTTGAGAGAGAGAGAGACAGACATATTAATGAAGAGAAGTTTTAGAGAGAGGTGGAGAGAGTGTGTGCACAACAAAGAGAGGGGAGGAGAGGTTTTAGAGGGAGAGAGAGATGTTTAGAAAGAGTGAGAGAGAAGTTTTAGATAGAGAGAGAAAGAGAAGCTTTAAAAAGATAAACTTCGAGGTTTTAGAGAGAAAGAGAGGGAAGTTTGCAGGGAGAGAAGAAGAGTTGTTATAAAGGGTGAGAGAGAAAGAGCAAGAGATTCAAGTTTGAGACGGAGAGTGAGAGAGACAAGGAATGAGAGAAAGTCAAATTTTAGCGAGTGAGTGGCGGAGAGAGGGAGTATTAGGGGGGACACAGAGATTATTGGGGAGATAGAATAGTTTTAGAGAGAGTGAAAGAGAGAAAAGTTTTAAAGAGACAAAAAGAGAAGTTTTTGAGAGAGATGGAGAGAATATGAGAAAGAGAAAGAGAGAGAGGGAAGCTTTAAAGAGATAGAGGGAGAGAAGTTTTAGAGAGAGTGATAGAGCAAGACAGAAATTTTAGACACAAAGAGAGACACATAAGGAAAGGAAGGAGAAGTTTTAGAGAGGGAGAGAGAATGAGAGAGAGCAAAGTTTTAGAGAGGAAGAGAGAGGAGTTTTGAAGAGAAAGAGAAAGAGAAACAGTAGTTTTAAGTGGAGAGAGTAGTTTTAGAGTGAGAAAGTTTGTAATTGAGAGAAAGAGGGAGTAAGACTAGTTTTAGATAGAGAGAGGTTTCAGAGAGAGAGAGAGAGTGAGTCAAGGATGTTTTAAAAAGAGAGAGAAGTTTTAGATAGAATGGGAGAGAAAGAGAAAAAAGGAGCTTTGGAGAGAATGAGAACAAGAGAGACAGAGAAGTTTTAGAGAGAAGGGGGAGAGAGTGTGCGAGAGAGAGAGAGAGAGAGAGAGGAGGGGAAGTTTTAAACAGAGTGTGTGTGAGTGAGAGAAGTTTTATAGATTGTGAGAGTGTGTAAATTTTAGAGGGAGAAAACAAGAAAAATGGAAGTTTAAAAAAGACTTATTTTAGAGAGAGAAACAAAGAGAGCAATTTTAGAAAGAGAGAGAAGATTCAAAGGAAGTGAGAGAGTAATTTGAGAGAGATAGAAGTTTTAGAGAGAAAGAAAGAGAAAGAGATTGACTGAGAGGGAGGAAGAGAGGCAAAAAGAGAGAGAGGGAGAGGTTTTAAAGTGGGAGAGAGAGATAAACATAGAGAGAGGCAAAGAGAGGAAAAGTTTTAGAGGGAGAGAGAAAGAGAGAAAAACAAATTTTAGAGAGAGAGACAAACAGACAAGAGAACTTTTAGAGAGAGAGTGTAAGAAGTTTTCTAGAGGAAAAGAGAGAAACAAATAGAGAGAAAGAAGCAAAAGACAAGTTTTTGAGAGAGAGAGACTAAGAAGTTTTAGGGAGAGAAAGAGAGGGAAAGAGCAAAAGAGATTTTTTATAGAGAGAGTGAGAACTTTTACAGAGAAAGAGAGAGAAGTTTTAGAGAGAGAAAGAGACACATTGGGGTGAAAGGGAAAGGGAGTGAAGTTTTAGAGAGAGTGTGTATGAGAGAAATTTTAACAAACAAAGAGAGATGGAGAGCTATAGAGAGAGAAAGGGAAACTTTGGAGAGACAGACAAACATAAAGAGAGATAAAGAGAGAGAGTGAGAGAGAGAACTTTCAGAGAAAGGGGAGATAGAGAAGAGAAGTTTTAGAGAGAGAGATGATGGAGTGAGAGAGAAAGGGAGAGAAGTTTTAGAGAGAATGTGAGAGAGAGAGTAAAAAGTTTTCAAGAGAGAAAGAGAGTGAGAGAAATAAATTTTAGGCAAAGAGACAAAGGGGGAGAGAGTGAGATAGAAGTTTTGGAGAGAGATATAGAGACATAGGGAGAGAGAAAGGGAGAGAGAGAACTTTTAGAGAGAGGGAGAAGGGGAGGGAGAGGAAGAGAAGATTTAGATAGAAAGAGAAGTTTTAGAGAGAGAGAACTTGGTTTGAGCAAGAGAGAAAGAGGAAGAGGAGTTTTGAAGAGAGATATACATAAGTTTTAAGCAAAAAGAGTAGTTTTAGAGAGAGAAAGTGAGTAAATGAAAGAAAAAGGGAGAGACATGCTTTAGATGAAGAGAGGTTTCTGTGAGAGAGGGAGAGAGAGAGAGAGAGAGAGAGAGGGAGGGAGAGAGTGAGTGAGACATAGAGAGAGTGAGAGAACTTTTAGAGAGAGTGGGAGAGAATGAGAGAAATAGAAGTTTTAAAGAGAGAAAGAGAGTAAGAGAGAGAGAATGGGAGGGAGAGAAGTTTTAGTGAGAGATTAGAGAGAGATAGAGAAAGAGATCTTTAGAGAGAGAAGTTTCAATGAGAGCAGAAGAGAGAGATAGAAAAAGAGAGTTTGAGTTAAAGAGAGAGGGAGAGGGATATAGAGAGAGAAAAATGCAAAATGTGAGAGTTAGAGAGAAAAAGAGGTGTATGTTTGAGAGACAGGGAGATAGACAGAGAATTTAGAGAGAGAGGGGGGAGTGAGAGAAATTTTGGAGAGAGTGACAGATAGAGAATGAGAGAAAGAAAAGTTTTAGAAAGTAAAAGAGTACAAGTGAGTGGGAGAAAGAGAAGAGAGGGACATAAAGACAAAGAGATGCTTTAGAGAGAGACAAAGAGAGAGAGTGTAACAAAAGTTTTAGAGAGAGGGAGTGGGATAAAAAAGAGTTTTAGAGAGAGAAGGAAAGATAGGTGGAGAGGTTTTAGAGAGAAAGAAAGAGATTGCATATGAGAGAGAGGAAGAAAAAGAGATAAAGAAATAGAAAAGTTTTAAAGAGTCAGAAGAAAAAAAGAGAGATGTTTTAGAGAGAGTAAGAGAGAAGTTTTAGACACAGACAAAGAAAGAGATGTTTTAGAAAAAAAGAGAGGGAAGTTTTGGGAAAAGAGAAGGAGATGTTATAGAGGGTGAGAGTGTGAAAGAGCGAAAGATTCAAGTTTTTGAGAGTGAGTCAAAGAGAGATTGAGAAAGACAGAAACCCAATTTTAGAGAGAGACATCGAGAAGAGGGAGGGAGAGAGACATGGTAGAAAGAGAAAGAGAGAGAAATTTAGGGAGGGAGAAAGAGTGAGAGAAACAGAGAGAGACAACTTTGAGAGAGAGAAATTCATCGGGGGGAAGAGAGTGAAAGAGAAATAGAGAGACATGTTTGAGATAGAGTAAGAGAGGGAAGTTTTTGAGAAAGAGAGTGAGAGAACAATTTTAGTTAGAGAAGAGAGAAAGAGTGAGTGTGAGAGAGGGAAAGAGAGAGAGAGGCAGAGAGAAAGAGAGGAAAAAGTTAGAGAGGGAGAAAAAGAGTGTGTGTTTGTGTGTGTGTGTTGCGGGACATACAGAGTAAGAGTGAAAAAGAAATTTTAGACTAAGAGAGAGAGAGAGAGAGAGAGACTGATAGACAGTCAGATTAATAGAGAGAAGTTTTTCACAGAGAGAGAAAGAGAGGGTTGGAGAGAGAGATGTTTAGGGAGAGTGAGAGAGAAGTTTTAGATAGATAGACAGATATAGAGGTTTTAGAGAGAAAGAGAGGGAAGTTTTGGGGAGAGAGAGAAAGAGCAAGACAAGTTTTAGAAAGTGAGTGAGAGAGAGGAAGAGAAAGTCAAATTTTAGAGAGTAAGTTAGAGAGAGAGTGTTGGGAAGACGTCAAGATAGAGACAGAAAGAGATGTTTTGGAGAGAAAAAGTGTGAGAAAGAGAGAGAGAGAGAGAGAGGTGTTAGAGGACATAGAGAAAGAGTTTTGGGGAGACAGAGAGAGATACAGGGTAGAGAGAGTTGGGGATAGGGGAAGAGAGAAAGAGAGAGAAATTTGAGGAAGAAGAGCGAGAGAGAGAAATAGAGAGAGATGTCTTCAAGAGAAAACAAGAGAAGGAAATTTACAAGAGAGAGAAATAGAGACGTGTTCGAGAGAAAGTGAGAGAAATTTTAGTTAGAGAGAGAAAGAGAGAGAGTGAGATGGAGAAAGAGAGAAAGAGAGAAGGAGAGGAAGAAGTAGTAGAGGGAAGGAGAGAAAGGGAGGGAGGGAGGGGGAGATAGAGAGATAGGGAGAGAAGTTTAAGAGAGAATGAGAGAGTGCAAGAGAAAAGTTCTCAGGAGAGAAAGAGATTAAGAAAGAGAAATTTTAGGCAAAGAAACAAAGGGAGAGAAAGAAAGACCAAGACAAAAGTTTTGGAGAGAGAGATACAGGCATAGGGAGAGAGAAAGAGAGAGTGAGAGAAGTTTTAGAGAGAGGGGAGGGAGAGAGAGAAGTTTTAGATAGAGTAAGAAAGAGAGAGAGAGAGTTTTGGAGAGACATAGAGAAGTTTTAAGCAGAGAGAGTAAATGAGAGAAATAGGGAGAGAGAGAGAGGGAAAAATAAGTTTTAAATAGAGAGAGATTTTAGCAATAGAGAGGGGGAGAAACACAAAGAGAGAAGTTTTAGAGAGAGAGGGAGAAAGAGAGAGATAGCAAGAGAAGCTTTAGAGAGAAAAAGACAAGTTTTAGAAAGAGAGAGGGGTAGAGTGAGAGCAAGAGAAGCTTTAGAGAGAAACAAACATAGAGAGAAAAGGGGAGAGAGAGAGAAGAAAAGTTATAGAATGAGAGAGAGGCATTGGAGAGAGAGAAAGGGAGGGGAGTTTTAGAGATAATGTGAGAGCAATAAGAGTTTTCAAAAAAATGAGAAGTTTCAAAAAGAGAGTATGTGTGTGTTGAGAGAGAGAGTGAGCATGTGTGCGAAAGAGAAGTTTTAGAAAGAAAGAGAAAGGGAGAGAGTGGGAGAGAGAAAGTAGTATTAGAGAGATGAAAAGAGAAGTTTTGAGAGAGACTGAGAGAAGGAGAGGGAGGGAGGGAGCGAGACAAAGAAGTTTTAAGAGAGGGAGAAAATGAGGGTGAGAGTGAGAGGAGTTTTAAAGAGAAAGAGTAGTTTTAAGTAGAGAGAGTAGATTTAGAGTGAGAAAGTCAGTAAATGAGAGAAAGAGGAAGAAAGTAAGAAAGAGAAGTTTTAGATAGAGAGGGGTGTTAGAGACTGAGAGAGTGAGTCAGAGATGTTTTAGAAAGAGAGAAAGAGAAGTTTTAGATAGAGAAGGAAAGAAAGAGAGAAATATGAGTTTTAGAGAGAGAAAGTAAGAGAGTGGGAAAGATTGAGAGAATGCAAAGCTTTCGAGAGACACACAAAGAGAGAAAGAGGACGGGAAGTTTAGAGAGGGAGTGTGTGTGTGTGAGTGAGAGAAGTTTTAAAGGCAGAAAGAAAGAGAGATAAAGAGTGAGAGTGAAATTTTAGATGGAGAAAGAAAGAGAAAGAGAAGTTTAAAAGAGAAAGGGTTATTTTAGAGAGAGAAAGAAAGCGAGTGAGAGAGAGGAAGAAGATTTTAAGAGAGAGAATTTTTAAAGATAGACTAAGAGAGAGAGAGACAAAGAGAGAGAAGATTTAAAAAGAGTGAGAAGTAATTTTAGAGAAACAAAAGTTTTAGAGAGAAAGAGAGTGTGTGAGAGGCGGGAGAGAGAGAGAAAGAAAGAGAGAAAGAGCAAGAGAGAGAGAAAAGATTTGGAGACACAGAGAAAGAGATGGAGACAAGAGAGAGAGAGAGAGACAAAGATAGGAAGAAGTTTTTAAGGGAGGGAGGGGGAGGGAGGGAGAGAGAGAGACAAAGAGAAGTTTTAGGGGGAGAGAGAGGGAAAGAGCAAAAGAGAACTTTTAGAGCGAGAGTGAGAAGTTTTACAGAGAGAAAGAGAGAAAGTTTTAGAGAGAGATAGAGACATGTTGGGAAGAGAGGGAAAGAGAGTGAAGTTTTATAGAGAGAGTATATGTGTGAAAGAGAGAAATTTTAGACAAACAAAGAGAGAGGAATAGCCAAAGAGAGAGAAAGGGAGGCTTTACAAAGAGAGACAGACAAGCAGACATAAAGAAAGACAAAGAGAGAGAGAGTGAGAGAGAGAGAGAGAGAGAGAAGAGAAGAGACATTTTAGAGAGAGGGAGAGAGGTGATGGAGAGAGAGAAAGGGAGAGAAGTTTTACAGAGAATGAGGGAGAGAGAGTGAGAAGTTCTTAGGAGAGAAAGAGTGTGAGATAGAAATTTTAGACAAAGAGACAAAGGGGAGAGAGAGTGAGTGACATAGAAGCTTTGGAGAAAGAAATAGCGACATAGGGACAGAGAAAGAGAGAGTAAGAGAAGTTTTAGAGGAGGGAGAAGGGGAGATGGAGAAAGAGAGAGAGAGGAGATTTAATAGAGAGAGTGAATGAGGAGTTTTGGAGAGAGATATAGAGAAGTTTCAGGTAGGGAGAGTAGTTTTAAAGAGAGAAAGTGAGCAAAGGAGAGAAAAAGGGAGAGAGAGTGAGTGAGAAAGGGTGAGACAGGGAGATAAGTTTTAGATAGAGAGTGTGTGTATTTTGAAAAGAGAGAGGAAAAGACATTTTGGGGGGAGAGAGAGTAAGTGTGTGCATGCATGGTTGGGAGAGTGAGGAGAGAGAGTGATAGAGTGAGAAAGGAAGAGAAAGTGTTGGTGAGAGAGAGAAAGGGAGAGATAGAGAGAGAAGTTTTAGAGAGAGGCATGTGTATTTGAGAGAGAGAGTAGTTTTAGAGAGAGGTGTGTATATTTGAGAGAGAAAGGAAAAGACATGTTGGGGAGAGAGAGAGTAAGTGTGTGCATGCATGGTTGGGAGAGTGAGGGGAGAGAGAGTAAGTGTGTGCATGCATGGTTGGAAGAGTGAGGGGAGAGAGAGTGATAGAGTGAGAAAGGAAGAGAAAGTGTTGGGGAGAGAGAGAAAGGGAGAGATAGAGAGAGGCATGTGTATTTGAGAGAGGGAGGAAAAGACATGTTGGGAAGAGAGAGAGTAAGTGTGTACAAGCATAGTTGGGAGAGTGAGGGGAGAGAGAGTGATAGAGTGAGAAAGGAAGAGAAAGTGTTGGGAGAGAGAGAAAGGGAGAGATAGAGAGAGAAGTTTTAGAGAGAGGCATGTGTATTTGAAAGAGAGAGTAGGAGAAAGAGACATGTTGGGACAAGAGAGAGAGTTTGTATTGGGGGAAGAGAGAGTAAGTGTGTGTGTGTGTGTCTAAGAGAAGGAGAGGCACAGAGAGAGTGTTAAAGAGTGAGAAAGAGAGAGAGTGAGAGAGACTTGTTAGAGAGAAACACAAAGAGAGACATGTTCCAAAGAGAGGGAGATGCTAGGGGAGAGAGAGACACAAAGAGAGATGTGTTCCAAAGAGAAAGAGAGAGAGATGCAGGGCAGAGAAAGATAGAGTGAATTTTCGGGCCATAGAGACCATGTTTGGGGGGAGACACAGGGAGAGAGATAAAGCGAGGGAGAGATGGAGACAGAGGAAGAAGGAAAGAGAGAGAGAAAGAGAGTGGGAAAGGAGGGAGGGAGAGAAAGAGAGAGAGAGAGAGAGAAAGTGAGTGTTGCGGGCAAGAGAGAGAGACAAAAGCTTTAGAGAGAGTGTGAGATTCAAAGAGAAATTTCAAACATAGAGAAAAAGAGACGAAGAGATAGGGAGAAAGAGAGAGAGAGCTAGACAAAAGTTTTGTAAAAAGAGATAGAGACATAGGGATAGAGAATAAGAGAAGTTTTAGAAACAACGCGAGGGGTGAGGAGAGAGAGAAGATTTAGATAGAGAGAGAAAGAGAACCTGGTTTGATGTGATAGAGGGATAAGAGGAGTTTTGGAGAGAGAGATAGTAATTTTAGAGAGAGAGGGGGAGAGAGAAAATGAGAGAAAATTTAAAGAGAGAGTAATTTTCAAGAGATAGAAATTTTAGAAAAAAAAGAGCAAATAAGGAAGATGAGAGAGACAGAGAGATAAAGAGAGAGAGATAGAAACAGAGCATGAGAGAGAGACATAAAGAGAAATTTTAGATGAGAGAGAGAGAGAGACAAAGAGAAAAAAATTTGTGGAAGAGATAAAAAAAGAAAGACAAGTTTCAGAGAGAGAAAGAGAGACTAAGAGAAGTTTTGGGGAGAGAAAGAGGGAGAAAGAGAAAAAAGAGAGCGTGAGAAGTTTTATAGAGAAAGAGAGAGAGAAAGAAGGAAAGACGAGTTTTGAGAGAAAGAGACCAAGAAGTCTTAAGGAGAGAAAGAGAAAGGAAGAGCAAAAGAGATCTTTTAGAGAGAGTGAAAACTTTAACAAGAAAAAGAGAGAAGTTTTAGAAAGAGAAAAAGACATGTTAAGGAGAAAGAGAAATGAAAGTTTTGGAGAGAGAATGTAAGAGAAACTGAGAGAGGGAGAGATATAGAGAGAGAAAGGGAAACTTTGGAAAGACAAAGAGACAGGCAAACATAGAGGTAAAGAGAGAGTAAGCGAGAGAAAACTTTCAAAGTAAGGGGGAGAGAGAGGAGAAGTTTTAAAGAGAGATGATGAAGTGAGAGAGAAAGGGAGAAAAGTTTTAGAGAGAAACAGAGAGAGCAAGAAGTTTTCAGGAGAGAGAGTGAGCAAGAGAATATGAGATAAAAGTTTCAAAGAGATAAAGACATAAGGAGAGAGAAAGAGAGAGTGAGAGAACTTTTAAAAAGAGGGAGAAAGGGAGGGAGAGAATGAGAAGATTTATATAGAGAGAAAGAGAATTTGGTTCAGCCGAGAGAAAAAGAGTGAGAGGAGTTTTGGAAAGAGATATAGAGAAGTTTTGAACAAATAGAGTAGGTTAGAAAGAGAAACTGAGTAAATGAGAGAAAAAGGAAGAGAGAGGAAAAGAAAATTTTAGAAATAGAAATAGGTTTTAGTAAGAGAGGGAAAAGTTTTAGAGACACAAAGAGAGAAATTTTGGAGTGAGAAGGAGAAAGAAAGAGACAAAAGCTTAGAGAGAGAAGTTCTAGAAATAGAGAGTGTGAGAGGAGTTTTCAAGAGAAAGTATTTTTAAAAAGAGAAAGTTAGTAAATAAGAGAGAGGGGAGAGAGGGAGAGAAAGATATTTTAGATAGAGAAAAGTTTTAGTGAGAAAGGAAACAAGTTTTAGAGGCACAAAGAGAGAAAGAGAGAGGGAGAGAAAAGTTTTAGAGAGTGGAAGGAAAAAAAAGAAATAGAAGTTTTAGATAGAGAAAGAGAGTAAGAAAAGTTTCAATGAGAGCATCAAAGACAAATAGAGAAAGAGATGTTTTGAAGAGAGAAGAGAGAGAGCAAGAGAGTGTGTTAGGGAGAGGGAGAGAGAGAGAAAAGCAAAGCAGAGAGAAGTTTTAGAGAGTGAGTGTGTATTTCACAAAAAGAGAGGGAGAAAGAAAAAGACGTGTTAGGGGAAGAGAGAGTGAGTGTGTATATATTTGGGGGGAAAGAAAGAGAGAAACAAAGCTGGGGAGTGCAGGGGGACAGAGAGACTTGTTAGAGAGAGACACAAAGAGAGGTGTTCCAAAGAGACAGAGAGATGTTGGGGGATGAAAGAAAGAAAGAGAGAGAGAAAGATGTTGGACAGAGAAAGAGTGAATTTTAGGGCCCAAGAAAGCATGTTGGGAGGACACAGAGAGAGAGAGAGAGAGAGAGAGAGAGAGAGAGAGAGAGATAAAAGGGAGAGCAAGATGAAGACAAAGGGAGAAAGAAAGAGAGCGAGATAGGAAGGGAGGGGGAGAGAGTGTGAGTCAAAGAGAAATTTTAGACATAAAGAGAGAGAGAGAGAGAGAGAGAGAGAACGTCTAGATGAAGGGAGGGATAGAAAGATAGAAGTTTTAGAGAGAGACACAGAGAGAGTGAGAGTGAAAGAGAAATTTTAGACAAAAACAGAGAGAGAGAGAGAGAGCAAGAGAGATAGAGAGAACAAAATGTTTGAGAGTAATAGTGAGTGAGAGAGAGAGAGTGAAAGGGAAAGAGTGTGTTAAGGAGAAAGAGAAAGGGAGAGATAGAGAAAAAAAAATTCTAGAGCGTGTCTTTTAGAGAGAGAGAGAGTTTGTATTGGGAGGAGAGAGAAAGAGAAAGAGAGGAAGTGAGTTAGAGAGTGCAAAAGGCAGAAATTGTTAGGGCTAGAGAGAGAGACTTCTTGGAGAGAGACACAAAGAGTGACATGTTTCAAAGAGAGAGAGACATGTTGGGAGGGAGGGAGGGAGAGAGAAAGCAATAACAAGAAAGTAATAAGTGATCTACCCTAAAATTTGTTATATTTTTTTTAGTTTTCTAGAATAAAGATACTAATAAGAAATATTTAAAAGAACAATAAATAAAACTAAAAGAATCTAATGGGAAATAGAAAAAGAATACTTTAAAATTAAGTTTTACAACCCAAACAAAAATTAAAGAAAAATAAAAAATAAATATAAAAGAGAAACAAAATTAAGAGAAAATGAAAAAAAAAAAAAAAACCAACTCCGATTGCTTCTATGTAGCTTACAATCTAAAAACTTGAAGTCCCAAAATTACCTTCAAAAGAAAAGAATCAAAGTTAGCAAAAAGGACCTTTAATAATGCCAACTAAAAACAAGAACTCTTTTTTTTTTTTACAAATAATAAAGATGCCAACCAAAATTAAATATAACAATAGGAATTTAAAGAAATCAAAGAAAAGACAAACAAAACTAATGACAACCCTAAATTAGAAATAGCCTAATTTGTATTAATATTAGCCTATGTAAGGTAAATTCCCTACAACAGCATTAAAAACTTGATGTGGAATTAGTTACACTAATATTCTTAAGTGCAAGTACACACTATTAGATATACTAAAGCAATATTCCTAAGATGTCAAACCTATAAAGATGTGGCTAATAATCTAACCACTAAAATTGTCTCAGGCTAAAATTTATTTGGGAAGTTAGAAATATGTAAAATAAACAATCTAAACAAAAAATGTAGAACTAAACTATCTAGCTAAAAAGATTACAATAATGTTCTTTTAACAAATTAAAAGACTAAGGATTTCACAATTTCATTAACAATCCTAATCAACTAATAATCTTACTATTTTTTAACCTTAAAGACTACCAATCAATGCACTTTTATACGTAATCCTTTATTTCTAAAGTGATTAAGTTTACCCCTGCATCTAATCGATTAGATGCGTATATCAATAGAATTAAGAAACGCATGAAGCTTGGGCATATAAAACATTGCACCTATAGTTAGGGACATTTTACGTAATTAAACCTAGAGTAAGGTTATCTATTTCTAGTATCACTTAACTTTTTTTTAAATCTAATTAGTTGATTAAGTTAATTAAATTCATTAAGCTTAAAGTAAAAAAAAAAAAAATCTTTAGGTCAAGAATAGAAAAAACAACTAATTTACCAACTATTCATGTCAGCTCAAATGCTAATCCCTAACAAAGATTTAGCCACACATAATCATAAAATTCAAATCAAGATTTAAATATATACAAGTTGCCATGTAATCAAAATCTTGAAAAGAATTAAAGAAATTAAGAAGAACAAGAATAATAACAAAGATACAAAACAAGAATTAAAGAAATCTAATTTTAAGGTATCTATTCCTAGACTCTCTTGAACAAGGTCTCTTTTCTCCTTAGATCACACTTTCAAGCCTGCAAGAACATGTTTAGCCTAAGATTCAAGTGTAGATCATTTTCTTGTATTCAAGATTCCATTGCCACGCTTAGATCCTTACCAAGATGTGCTACACTCTTGGTTTCTTCACCAAGATTTACCTCCAAGATGTGTTACCCCTCTCTCTGAGTTAGAAAATATGCTTTTACAACTATTAAGTACCACAAACTCGCCCCAAACCCATGGATCACTAAAAATGAGTTTGATCCAGAACTTTTGAATCTATGTTAGACATTGCAATGTAATTTTGGAATGGAGGATTACTAAATTTAGGCTTGTAGCCCTTTTACTTTTTGTAACTAAAGCCAAATGGACCTTAAATTAGCAAAAAAAGCACAACTCCATAACATCTTACACTCATTTCTACACCAAAAACTTCATGCAATAGAGAAAGAAAGCTTCCAAGTTGGGAAGAAACATTGAATGGTCCATAAAAATACCAGACTAACTCCATAATTGATGAGCTCATAAGCAACACCACAATGCAATAAGAGGTGACTGCTTATTCAGATCTTTGGTAATAAATCACACCAAGAAGTAATGAGCAAGCAAATGGGTAAAATTCAAATTCAATTGAACTTACTTACATTTAAGACTACTTAATTGTTTTAATTTTGATAAATATACTTATATAGCGTCTTAACTAGATGATATGATGGTGTAAAAAAACCATAACGAGGCATATCAAGCAATGCCCTTACTTATGTGAATAGGCACTAAGGTTTTAAATGTAATACTAGAAAATGGAATCCAAACAAAAAAAGAAAAAGATTAGAATGACTTTCTTTTGGTAGACTAATGACTTTTTCAAACTACATCTTAAATCACCTTATGCGAACACTTAAAATATTTAACCCAGAATAATGAACAAAAGAACAAATGATCAAAATTGTGATTGGTTGCAGCTACATCTAGGTAAGATGACAACAACATCAGTAACAAAAGAAAAATCAATATCATTCTGTAATGCATTAGGGAATGTCAATAGCCATCAATGTAAAAAATATTTATGCAACATTAAATAGTGATGCATCCCAAATAGAATAGATTCAATTTCACAAAGGGCATCTTCAAAACAAGCTAAGATTATACAGCATAGCAAATAATAAGGCTTCAAAGATAACAATCTACTAAATTTGTTACTCATCATATTGCTCTATTGTAAAATTAAATGCTAATGGATATAGCATTGCAAAAATCTCATGCAATTAAATGTTGAAGATATAAGCATAGCCCACAAGAAAGACAATGCATACATGACCAACCTTAATTTGTCCTTTATTTAGAATTGTAAACCACATGAATGTCACAAATCACAGATTACTACAACCTGTCAAGTTGCAAGCAGATAGAATATAAAAGCAAAGAAAATCATCCCACATTAAAGGAATGATAAAACAAAACATGAAAATAACACCTATAATGTGCATAAATGCCTCGATCATGAGAACAATGTATCAAGAAAGGCACAAGTACCTTGATGGTAGATTTTGATTAATCAATTGCTCAGTAGGGTAAGATATGATCAAAATATGCAAGCACACAAATCAAGGAGAATAAATATTAGTAATCCAAAATTGTTATTTAACTCAAGAAATTGTATAACTGTGACTAACCTCTAGTACATATCTGAGTAATGTTATACCAACACCCATGCTTATTAACTTCAACACCTTCTTCATATAGCAAATTGGATCTAAGAAACATGAAAAAGAATAATATTGTTATTATTAATATTCTTATTATTATCATTATTATGAAATGAAAAACATTGAACACAAAATGTTGTCTAGTCGCATTAGATCAGGTCAAGTCAACCAAAAGCAAAAAAGAAACATAACATTATGCATAGGTAATGCCAAATAAATACAAAATGGGCTAGTGGTAGTAACGTAATTGCAAGACAATATATCAACCTTCTGCAACTTCTAATATGGAACCACTTCTATCCCTCTATTCCAAATATCCTAGACTGCCCTCTAAGTGACATTACCAACCTAGTAACTATGATATGGAATTAGAAAATAATACTCTTTTTATGGTCAATTAGATTTTCCAATTCCAGTACACACAATGAACCTTTAATGTTTTCTCAGAGTCTAAATAAAAATTAAAAAAAGACAATTCCAAAGATGTAGATCCTACTAAGAATTTAATGCACCTTAAAAGATCAGTTCAAAACTCAAGCAAAGTATATTTCCAAACCTAAAGTAGAATATATACTGAAATATTAAAATTCAAGTAGGCATAAAAAATTTTTATGAGAAGAGCCTCTCTTCTAATATAACATTCTTGGACAAGCCAAACTAAACCTTCCATGTTAGAACTAAGCATTGCAGTGTAATATGGAACAATATCATAAATTGCAACCACATGATATCAGTAGATCACAACCCAAGTTCAAAACTTATACTTCTCTTTCTCCACTACAAGGTCAACTTGTGATGAGGTAGTCAACCAATATATTATATCAAAGAAGTATAAACTGTTTTGTGAAGCATAAAAACAAAATGGATAATAATCCTCAAACATAATTTTGGACACATCATCCTCACTTTATGTGGGACCCCACAAATGGTGTGCATCCCACACCATATGATGTGACACTTGCACCATCTGAGGATTCCAGCATGATTATGTAAAAATGGTATATCCAAAATTATATGCAAATAGTGTCACCAAAATAATATATCACAGTTAAACCAACACAAAACAGGAAGCAAACAATAATTGTTACTCAAGCTTGGAAACTTTCAACACCAAAAACTAGACACCTTGCATTTGTGATGATTTCAATTCCAACACGATCAATTAGCAGTAAAAGAAAGACATAAAATAAAGCTGAGACAACGCTATCTTGTTGTGTGATGATAGTATCAAGTGAAAAATATGTTTATTGGCATAGAAGATGCACCCATTGGACAAATCAGCACTCCTAAGTCACCACTTTCTTCATTAGCCACCTTTTCAACTAGACATTGTTCAGCTAGTGCATTCTTAATATCAATAAACATGGTCTTCTCCAACAATACCTCCCACACACAATACAGTAGTTTCATGTGGCCAAAAATGGTTTCTGATCACTAACGCAACAAACCAATGCACAACCCAACCTAATTTTAGATTGCCCAACTCCAGACCAGTCAATTTTTACACTCAATCACACCAAATTGCAGCCACCCAAGTCACTAACGCATAAAATTACAGTCAAACGAACACAACTGGAGCTACCCACTCACAGTCACGTCCCAACACAACAACCAACCACAAGATTGCACCCCCTAGATCAATTTTGCAACAAGCTCAAGTTATAGGCCCAAAGATCTCCAAATGCAACACCCTAGATCGCAAACCTCATGCCAAACACGACTCAATGTCGCAGCCCCATCTAAGAGTCATGGCATTCCCAGCCATACAAAGGAAGGGAAGGAGAAATGCCATGGTTCAATTAGCAAAGGAAAATTTTAAGGTTATGGATAGAGTTCCTAGATCAAGGTTAGGGCTTTAGTAATTTGAGGTTTTAAGCTTTGAGGAGGAGTAGAAACTAGATAAAATAGTATGAAAATAGTTATTTTAGCACTTCACAAGTAAAGACAACTCTAAATGTATAAAGACCAAATAAAGATAAGCAACAAGGGTTACAAAACTATGTTGGTTGTTACTAAAACCTAGCTAGCTCTGCCCAAACTAATGTCACAACTCAGCTTGGTTCAAGTTACAACTCAACTACCGCAAAACCTATACAAGAAATGTCAATGCCTTCTAACACTTCATGTCTAACAAGGTTTTTCATTGTTGAACAACATTAACTTCCTCGTAGAGTTGTTTTATTAGTTTAGCCTGTGTCAATCACTAAACATGTAACATGAAGAAAAGTAAAGAACTACAACAGTACACCTTTTTGTTCAATGATATAGTTTTGCAATGGACTCAAACAACTAAAGAATGTTTTTATCATAATAGTCTATGACAAGCTGATAGCATTTTATAAAAAGATAGTAAAAAGTACATGGAAAGAATAACCTTAGTGGTGGAATTCAAATCCACATAGATAACAACAGGAGCATCAACAAAGGATTTTGAAACAAACTTGGCCCTATCTGGTAGCACTTTAACTTGCTAGATAGAGATATATAGCAAACATAGAAAGAAATTACAAAAAAGAATTTGAAATAAATTTTTTTTAAATGCAGCTTCCAAAATAATCAAGAATTTGAAGGGTAAAAAACAACCAGAATCATAGGACATTAAATATATTATTTGCTGTTCAAACAAGTAAACAATTGACAAATTGACAAAAATGCATATTCAATCGAATTTCTAAACATTTAAGACATTGCGCAGCATTCAAAAAAATTGCAAATTGTAAAGAGAATGTTGATACGTATAAATATACCTTATAGGGTCATAACTATATGACAGTATGGTGCAAAAATAATCATAAAGGGGGCTTCAAGCATCCCACTTACTAAATTCAAGTGAATAGGCACAAAGGTTTCAAATGAATGATGGCATATGAAACACAAATACAATATGACTTCAACAGAAAACAATTATCATCAAATTGCATCATATTTGGCATTTGAAAAGAAAAAATATTTTAAAGAAACTGTAGTACGATTTTCAATGAACATAGATGTGGACACATGTAGAAGGATATTACTATACGAACTTACAGTGACCAAGTCTAGCTTTTATCAAGAAACTCCATATTAGAGAAGTGCAGCCACCATAATAAGGCCTTCCTTATTCAGTATGTCGATGTTGCCTAATAAATAAACATTATGTTGTAAGCAATAAAGAATTAATTAAAGAAGCAATTCTAATTGGTGCCCATTTAAGTTAGCCTTTTAATTTTACCATTTGAAATTTGCATATAGTAATGATCCACATATCATTTATTCACTACTACTAAGATACATCAAAACCATTAAATAATAGCTATATAGTTGCAACAAAGACTAATATAATAAAAAAAGAAACAAAAAGCCAAAAAGGGTGTAGATAAACTAAACAATTATAATGTTACATTCAAAAGATTAATTAATTGTGACAGGGTGGAATATTTTTCAACATTTAGGTCCCAACCCAACAAAACTACAAGTTCATGTACTTGGACAGCCTTAGCCACAGCAAAAACGTGTACTTCTATATATTTCTATTTTCTAATTTTGCGTTAGCTTATAATATTTTCATTACAATCAAATTTCACATAAATATTATATAATCTCCAAAGTCAAAAGATTTTAATATCTCAATTACTTCCCAGGAATTCATATAGAAATATATCATGAATTCGGCAAATGTATATCTAAAATAAAGTTTATTGTGAATTATTCTTGTCAAGTAGAAAATTAGTAAACATGGAACAAAAACCATACCAACAATAGAGAGGATAGAGCACTCAATATTCCAACTTGGAATAAGGCAAACATTTAAAAGAGCTATAAGTTGCATGAAGGAATAGCAAAACGATATAAACATACAAATTCTAGATGAATAAAACATACAACTGCACTGCAAACTGATTTGAAATTCATATACTATAATGCATATCCAATAACACTACAACTTGCAAAGTAGAATGCAATTCCATTAAAGAATTTAAAATCATATTTTATAAAATTTGGTAGCTAATAAAATCAATTACAAATTTAAAGACTCAAAAAGAACATCAAATATATTTATTGTTCAAAGTAGTTAAAAGCTACAAGACGGACAAATTTCATATTCAATTGAATTTGCCTATGTTTAAGAGTACTTCATAGCTATAAAAAAAAATAGCAAGGTATAAGGGGGCATTGTTGATATTGATAAAGATGCTTATATAAAGTCTTAACTTGATGACAGCATAGTGTAAAAAAAAAAAAAATAAAATGAAACCATTAAGTGGCATCTCAAGAAACTCCCTTACTCAATTCAAGTGAATAAGGCACCAAGGTTTCAAATGAATGACAGGGATATCAAACAAAAAAAAATGACTTAATGAAAATAATTTAATCATCAAATTGCAGCATTTTAAACACATTATACCAACACTTTATAATATTTAGCCAATCAAATAATTAAAAGATGCAAAGGTAATCATGATTAGAAACCATTGCAACAGCATTGATGGAAGATGGGAAGAAACCAGCCTTAATTTCTCCCCAATCAGGATTGCAAAGGCCGTCAATGTTACAAATCATATATTGCTTGAATCTGTCAAGCTACAGATAGATATAATACGATATTGTTATATAGAGCACAAAAAATCATCCCATGTTACAAAGGAATCATATTAAAAAAAATATGTTGTTATACTCAGTTGCTCATTCATCAAAAGAATGCTCCAAGAGGGGCACAAGTACCTTGATAGTATATTTTGGTTAATCAACTATCAAGAGGGTAAAATATAATTAAAATCTACAAGCACATTGACCAAGGATAAAAATGAGTAAAACAAAAATTATTATATAGCTCAGCATAAATTGTATGACTACATGACGTACATCTCTTACACATCTAAGTAACATTATCTCAAAGTCCCCCATGTTAAATTCAATGCATTCTTCATATGGCAAACTGAACCTAAGAGACATCAAGATGAATAATATTATTATTAGTATCATTATCATTATTATAAAACAAAGAAAATTACTCAAAATCTTGTTTGAAGGCATTAGGACCAGTCAAGTTAACCAAAAACAGAAAAGAAAAATAACTTTCATACATAGATAAAGCCAATTAAATGTAAAATGAGTCAACGGTATAAACATAAACACAAGACAAAATAGAAACAAAGAAAGCACAACAAATACCACAAAAATTCAATACCACAGAAGTATTAATTTCAATTTGTTAGGCATATATACAAAAAAACATCACCTATTCCAAATGCAATCTTTCCATGCCTCATATTTGGAAATGTTAGAGCTACATATTTATTCTTACACATTTCCTATAGATCACCATTTGACATCGGTATTCTATGGGTTTCAAAATTTTGCACCATTCGACACTAGTTTTCTATTAACATTTGTACAAAATATATAGATATAGTAGTGTAAGCCTAACATTACTCTATTTGAAATTCAACTTTTCACTATGCATAATATTTCCATAACTCAATTTTTGACTAGTGATTTTTGGTAATATCATTTCTTTTAGCATTCAATATATATGGGACAATTATGTATACAAAACAAAAAGAAAATATGAATTGACATCCAAAGTGCAAAAGATACATATAATTTTGTGTAGCAAAAAAGAAGCTTAACAAGAACAATGCGTGCAAGAATGTCATGAATGCAAAATCATTAGCAAAGAAAATTGACATTGATAAGTCAAATGCGGCATTTAGGTTTCAAAATAAACATGGCACAAAATGAAGTTATAGAGAATTAAATGTTGAAGAAATAAGTAGAGTCCTCAATAAAGACAATGCATACATGACCAATCTTAATTTATCCTCTATTTAGAATTATAAAGCACATGAATGTTACAAATCATAGATTACTAGAACCTCAAGAAAGACAAATGCGTACATGACCAACCTAAATTTGTCCTCTATTTAGAATTGCAAACCACATGAATGTTACAAATCACAAATTACTAGAACCTGTCAAGCTACAGGTAGATACCTCACAAAAGCATAAGAAATCATCCCACATTATAAAGGAATGATTAAAAAAATAAAAATAAAACTTATAATATGTATCAATGCCTCATTTATGAGAAGAATGTATTAAGAAAGGCACAAGTACCTTGATGAAAGATTTTGATCAGTCAATCGCCCAATAGGGTGAGATATGATCAAAATATGCAAGCACACAAATTAAGGATCATAAACATTAGTAAACAAAAATTGTTATCTAGCTCAAAAGAAATTGTATAACTACATCACATGCCTCTAGTACATATCAGAATAACACTATATCAACACCCACTCTTATAAACTTCAACAAATTCTTCATATAGCAAATTGGACCTAAGAGACAAGAAGAAGAATAATATTGTTATTAGTAATATTCTTATTATTATCATTATTATGAAATGAAGAACATTGAACACAAAATGTTGTTCGGGGGCACTAAGTCAGTTCAAGTCAACCAAAAACAGAAAAGAAAATTAACATTATGCATAGGCAATGCCAAATAAATAAAAAATGGACTAGTGGTACTAATGTTATTATAAGACAATACCCAAAAAGAGAAAGGACCCACAACAAACACCACAAAAATTTAATGTCACAAGTATTAATTTCAATTTTTCAAGCATATGTACCTCTGATAGACATTAACTGTTCCAAACAATTTATTTCCATGCCTCATTTGGAACAAGACTTTTCTCTGCACATCACATTTGCATATATCAATTCATATTAGACTAGAGAATTTTGACAATATCATTTTAGCCTTACAGTTAAATGGGCAATTAAGGATACAAAACAGAAATGATGTACACATTGACCTCCAAGATGCAAAAGATACATTGATTAGTTAAAATTGGCATTTAGATTTCAAAATAAACATGGCACAAAATGAAGCCATATAGAACCTTCATCGTGTGCCATAAGGTTGCACAACCATAAATTGGAATGCTTGTCTGCATTTATATGTTGATTGAAACATTGTTAGACTTCACTATGCAACACAAATCAAATTTTTGGGAGAAAAACATGGTATAAAACATAATTAGTCAACAAGAGGATAATTACCTTCCAAATGCCACTATAGCCTTTAAGCTTTGACTTTTCATTCAAATCATGAAATCTATCAACCTTCTTCAAGTTCTAATAAGAAACCACTTCTATCCCTCTATTCCAAGTATCCTAAACTGCCCTCAAAGTGACATTACCAACCTAGTAACTATGATATGAAACTAGCAAATAATATTCTTTTTATGGTCAATTAGATTTTCCAAGTCCAATACACACAAGAAACCTTTAATGTTTTCTGAAAGTCTAAACATATAACAAAAAAATTTCAAAGATGTAGATCCAATAGAGCATTTAATGCACCTTAAATGATTGGTTCAAATCTCAAGCAAACTATATTTCCAAAACTAAAGTAGAATATGTACTGAAATATTAAAATTCAAGTAGCCATAAAGAATTTATAAGAGAAGAGTCTCTCTTCCAATATATCATTATTGGACAAGTCAAACAAAACCTTCTATGTTAGAACTAAGCATTGCAGTGTAATATGTAACATTATGATTAATTGTAACCACATGATATCAGCAGACCACAATCCAAGATCAAAACTAATACTTCTCTTTCTCCACTACAAGTTCAATGTGTAATGAGGCAGTCAACAAATATATTATATCAAAGAACCATAAACCGTTTTGTCCAGGATAAAAACAAAATGGATAATGATCCTCAAACATAATTTGGGACACATCATCCTCAATGTGGAACCCCATGGATGGTGTGGGTCCAACACCATATGATGTGACACCTACACAATCCAAGGATTCCAACATGATTATGTAAAAATGATATATCCAAAAATATATGGAAATAGTGTCACCAAAACAAAATATCACAGTTAAACCAACACAAAACAGGAAGCAAACAATATTTATTACTCAAGCTTGGAAAATTTCAACACTAAAGACTAGGCACTCTTGCATATCTGATTATTTAAATTCCAACACAATCAATTAGTAGCAAAAAAATGACCTAAGATAAAGTTGATAAATAATGGAAGAGCTACCTATCCCTCAATTCCCTATGCTCCTTTGCAGTTTCAGTAAAGTCTTACAAGATTTTCATCATATAATGTTTAAGCCTTATGCACTTTAAAACCCTACCTAAGGTGTGTTTTTGGTAAAAGACCAATGTACAAAACCAACTAATTCTATCTATTACAACCCATCATCACATTTTAATTATACATGATTGTGTCATGGGCATCATAATAACACACGTATTTTTCATCAAAGGTGACCAAAATCATCATAAAGATTATCTTACATAGTTCTTTATTAGTGTTCATTGGTAAAATAAACAAATTATAACACACAAAGCAAGCAACTGGTCACAGAATTGAACCCTAAACTTAATCCTAATTTTCCAAAAAGCCCTAACAACAATTTTTTGTTCTCTTCTAACCAACCTTAAGACCCATCCGCCCCTCCCTTCGAAGGCCAAGAGAGTCATGATCTTTTGTGGAGTCCAACCTAGAGATAGTTGCAAATGGAGCTTGAGAAGGACCTTGAGAGTCACATCTAACTAAATTGCAACCTGCTTCTTGTGTTTGAGTCAAGGTCGATCCAAATATGAATGTTTTTAGCGGCAAAGTCGCAATTCCTTGTGTAAGTTGAAGCATTCAAGTCACAATTTAGTGGGGCAAGTCACTAAGAAACAAAGTGGCTTCAATTGTTGATGTGCAAAGACCTATTTGGAGTGGTTTACATTGGATAAGAGAGATTTCATTTAATTTGAATGTTCTGTAATTAGGCATCCTGAAATCAAGGCAGAGTCTGCATTCTTTAAATTGTGGTAGGGACAAAAGGCCAAGGCTGAACTCTTTCTGACCATCTTATCTATTGGAGAACACTATCTTCTTGTATGATGATAGCATCAAGTGGAGCATTGTTTACTGGCACAAGAAATGCACCCATTGAACAAAGCCAGACTAGAAAAAAATCATAGGAAGAAAGTAAGTATATGAAAATGGTGATTGAAATCATATCTATCACTAAAATCATAGATAGTGTGAAAACAATATTGACTTGGTAGATCATCTGACTGAAAGCCCTCCATCTATTAATGATTGTTTAATTCAACAATCATCATCGACATATTTTTTGCCACTTTGCTAGAAGGAGGATCGTCCATTAGATGGACTCATAAATCAATTTAATTAAGGTATCTCCGGAATGTCCTCTTCCACTATCTATTATTCTTTATTCCTTTCAAGTATTGCATTAGATATAATCCTTAGTCAATACTCGTAAGTCATCACTTTCTTCATTAGCCACCGTTTCAATTTGAAATTGTTCAACCAATGCATTCTCAATATTAGTAAACATGGTCTTCACCAACAATAGCTCCTACACACCAATATAGTGGTTCCATGTGGCCAAAAATGGTTTCCAACCACTGATGCACCAAACCAATGCACAACCCAACTTAATTTTAAATTGCCCAACTCCAGAACAATCAATTTTTACACTCAATCACACCAAATTTTAACCACCCAGGTCACTAATGCATAAAATTACAGCCAAACAAACTCAATTGGAGCTACCCACACACAGTCACATGCCAACACAACAACCAACCACAAGATTGTGTCCCCTAGATTGATTTTGCAACAAGCTCAAGTCGCAGGCCCAAAGATTTCCAAATGTGACACCCAATATCACAAACCTCATGCCAAACGTGACTCCACGTCGTAGCCCCATCTAAGAGTCATGGCACTCCAAGCCACATGAAGGAAGGGAAACGGAAAAGCCATGGTCTGATTAGCAGGGGAAAATTTTAGGGTTACGGATAGAGTTCAAAGATCAAGGTTAAGGCTTTAGTAATTGGAGGTTTAAAGCTCTAAGGAGGAGTAGAAACTAGATAAAATTGTATGAAAATAGTTGTCTTAGCACTTCGCAAGTAAAGACAACTCTAAATGTATGAAGGACAAACAAGGATAAGCAACAAGTGTTACAAAACTATGTTGGTTGTTACTACAACCTAGCTAGCTCAGCCCAAACTAACATCACAACTCAGCTTAGTTCAAGTTACAACTCAACTCCCACAAAACCTATACAAGAAATATCAATGCCTTCAAACAATTCATGTCTAACAAGGTTTTTCATTGTTTAACAACATTAACTTCCTTGCAGTGTTGTTTTATTAGCTTAGCCTATGTCAACCACTAAACATGTAACATGAAGAAAGTAAAGAACTACAATGTAAAACTTGTTTCAATCACTAAACATATAACATGAAGAAAGTAAAGAACTACAAGAGTACACCTTTTTGTTCGGTGATATAATTTTGCAATGAACTCATACAAATAAAGAATATTTGTGTCATAATAGTTTGTGATAGGCTGATGGCATTTTATAAAAACATAGAAAGATAAATGGAAAGAATAACCTTAGTGGTGGAATTCAAATCCACATAGATAACAACAGGAGCATAAGCAAAGGATTTTGAAACAGCCTTGGTCCTATCAATAGCACTTTATCTTGCTAAATAGAGATATATAGTAGATATAGAAAGAAATTACAAAAAAGAATTTGAAATAATTTTTCTTAAATGCAACTGCCAAAATAATCAATTACAAATTCGAAGACTTAAAAAGAACCAAAATCATAGGACATTAAATATATTATTTGCTATTCAAACAAGTAACCAGTTGTCAGATGGATAAAAATGCAAAATCAATCAAAATTGCAAACGTTTAAGACATTGCGCAACTTAGAAAAAAATTGCAAACAATAGAGAGACAATGTTAATACATGTAAAGATACCTTATAGGGTCAAAACTAAATGACAGTATGGTACAAAAATTCATAAGGGGGCCTTCAAGCATCCAATTACTAAAGTGACTAGGCACAAACGTTTCGAATGAATGATGGCATATGAAACACAAAAACAATATGACTTCAACAAAAAACAACTTATCATCAAACAACATCATATTTGGCATTCAAAAAGAAACGGCATTTTAAAGAGATTGTGGTAAGATTTCGGTGGACATAGATGTGGATACATGTAGAAGGATATTACTATATGAATTAACAATGACCAAGTCTAGGCATCATGAAGAAACTCCATATAGAGAAGTGCAGCAATCATAATACAGCCTTCCTCATTCAGTATGTTGATGCTGCATTTATCTAAAAAATAAATAAATATCCAGTTGCAAACAATAAAGAATCAATGAGAGAAGTAATTCTAATTGACACCCATTTATATTGGCCTTTTAATTTTACCATTTCAAATTTGCATATGGCAATGATCCACATATCATTTATACACTCCTACTAAGGCATATCAAAATCATTAAATAATAGCTATACAGTTGCAAAAAAGACTAAAACCAAGAGCCAAAAAGAGAATGGATAAACTAAACAATTATAATGTTACATTCAAAGAATTAATTAATTGTGACAGGATGGAATATTTTTCAGCATTTAGGTCCCAACTCAACAAAACTACAAGTCCATGCACTTGGACAACCTTAGGCACACAAGCAAAAAATTGTACTTCTATATATTTCTATTTTCTAATTTTGCATTAGCTTATAATATTTTCATTACAATCAAATTTCACATAAATGTTAGACAATATCCAGAGTCAAAAGATTTCAATATCTCAATTACTTCACAGGAATTCATATAGAAGTATACTATGAATTCAACAAATTTATATCTGAAATAAAGTTCACTCTGAATTATTCTTGTCAAGTAGAAAATTAGTATATATTATGATTTGAGTTGTATAAATTTGTCTCTAACTTGATATGGATGAGTTCTTCCTAAAATAGTTTTTCATTGATATCAGATGAGATGCTTATGCTTGTGCATGTTTGACATGATAATGTAGAATCTCAATTTTTAATTTTAGGGACATGCTTGACCTGTGAAAGTTTAAATTTTTTAAGAATTTAGGAAATGATAGTATGCTTGCATGAAATGATGCAATATTATCCTATGATGATGCATGCTGACATATTTAAAAGTGCTACTCCATGACCTTTGGGAGCTTTTGAGTTGACTTTGGCACTTTTGGGTCTTCTAACTTGATCTCTCTAGAAGGATTGGCCGAGTGTCATTGAATTCTTAGTACATTCCTTGACCAAGTTTTCTATTCATGTCATTATTTGTCTCTTTCTCTTCTAAGAGAAATTAAGGTTGTGATGCTTTGAGTATTAACTTAAGATATTTTTCATTCATCATGTCTTGAAGTCATAGTTTAAAACTTTTTTTCTCTCATCATTAGAGTTTTGCCAATTTTCAATCCATGTCTTATCCGTTTAGGTAGTACCTTCTACTGGCACCTGACAATTTTTGCTTTGCATGAGAATGCATTTTAAAGAATAAGGATGGCTTATGACATAAAGGATATGCAACTTGGTGCTTTGGCCTTTCAAATGAGATATCAATGAATTGATCAATAACCCATTGCCCCAGTTTAAACAGGTTAAAGTGTTGGAAACTTTGGGAGCAATACCTTTGAGGATCAAGCTTGATTCTTTTTGGTGGGTTATAGCCCCATAGGAGAAGTTTCTTTATATCTTTCTGAGTCTCTCCTTTCATTAAAGGTGGGTCAATTAGGTATGGTTTTTTCTATTTGATTGCCCCCCAATTTAGATTTTGACTGCCCATGAGCAAAAAATGTTGAAAAGAGTTTTTCTTAACTCATTCTCTTTTATTATCCAAGTCATGCCTCAAGGGAATGCTCATAATATATTCAATTCTCTGGAATCAAAAGTGCTTTGTTAAGCACCTGCTCTAATCTCTCTAGTATTTGCACTTTAGTTAAGTGTTTACTCTAATCACTCTTAAGTGTTTACACTCTTTGATATGTGTTTGCACTCACAGATACTCCATAGGCTTGTTTTTGTGTCCCTCTCCACTTCAATTAGTTCACCATATTAGCCAAGATCACTAGGACTTTTCTTAGCTTGTAATGTAAGGCCTAGGTAACGGGTATGAATAAAAGAGGTAAGGTTTTATCAAATAAGGAGAGCATGAAGTATGATGTCTCATTTTTTCACTTTTTCTTTTTTGGATAAGCTTGTGGCTCAAGATGAAGTCTATTTCTCTTTCCTAGTCTCTTTTTTCTTTCAACTAGCCCCGCTTTTTTTTGGTCTAGCACTTTTCTTTTTCATTTTTCCTCAATATTTCTTCTCTTTTTCTTTTTTCTATTTGTGCTTTTTCACATAGTTTTGGAAGGAATACCTTCAATCCTTTCACTTGAGCCTTATATTGTTGCTCATAGCATTTTCCTTCTTTGATAGTAAGGATACTCCTTTTAGCTCTCCTTCAAGGTAAAGTAATAGCTTTTCAAATTGAAAGGTTAAAGTTGACGCAGGTCAAAGGAAGGAAGTCAGATGGTGGTCTTGCCATCCTTTTATAGGCTCAAATGGGTAACTATGGAAGTTCTGATATTAGGGTTTGGTTTGAAAGGCTCAAACTGTCCAAAGATGGCCTAGGTCATTTCTTAAATAATGTGATGTCTAACAAATAGTCTCAAGGGGCATTCAGACAAGTTCTAGGGTATCTGTTTTCCCATAATAAGCACACTCTCACTATAGGCTATTTTTTCATCATTCTTTAACAATAAGACACTTAGTCATCCAAGAGAATTGAGTATTTAAGCAAATGTATTTTATCATTGGCAATTGGATTTATTAAGAATGAGATTAAGAAAAGTTTTTCTTCATTTATTAGTTCATGAGCGTCAATCGTATTGCTCCAGTGTTAATTTAGTTTAATAGGCAAAAGAAATTGGATGAAAAGTAATGCATTCATCATGCTAAGCATTTTATTGAATTGAAAGGTGTGCCCATACAAACTTCTTGCTAAGGCCTTGGACAGAACCATTAGTAGGTATCATGAAAACTTGAAAAGATGCAAAACAAAGAAATAGTTCAACTTGCTATAAGTGGTGCGAGAATGGACCCATTATCTCAAACCAACTGGTTTTCTCTGATCACAAGGTTTTGATTTTACCTACTTTGAGAACGTGTTGTCGGAGCCATAATTACTTCTTTATCCTTTGGAGTAAAGAATGCATTATTGGTGTGCAAATGAGAATATATGTATGTGAATGTGATGCCATGCATGAAGTCGAAAGTGTGCAACTTATGCAAGTGTTAATGAAGAATGCATGCTTCTTTTTTTTTTTTTAGACCTATTTCTACCCATGTTGGTAAAGGTCTACATTTCCTAGGCAAATGCCTAAATTATCCCCTATTCTAATTTACTTTGTCAAAGAAAGGGTTTTAGAAATCTCTAAAGGCTCTTCCCTTTTCCTTTTTTTTTTTTTTTTGCCCCCATCTATCCTAAATGTATATAAATTTTAACTTAGGGACTTCATGTATATAGAAATAACATGTATATGGTAGGAGAATTGAGCTAAAAATATAATCACAAACACACGATGAAATAAAGGAAATGTTCCCCATTGTGCCTAATTTCAGGTAAGTCCTAGGTCCTTATTCACTCTCATGGGCTTGGGCCAACACTTGCTCTCACAAGGGGCAGCTCTAAGGCTATTATTAGTGCGAAGGTAGGTTTTATGTTTCCTACATCAGATCCTCAAATTGCCCTTAGAAGGATAAATTTGAGCGGGGTGTTTTGGGCGCCTATGCGGAGAACAAAAGTTTCTCAAAGGCTAACCTTACTACACCCCTCTAGCCTACAAGATACCTTAAATGGCTCGAGTATAGGGCACAGGGGTCATGACTTCCCCTTTATTCTAGTGCGTGGTAAGGTGACACTATGTGTAGGGAATCATATCCAAATCTATATAAAAAAAAAAAATCACGTGGCAATATATACATTTATAAAAATAAATAGGTACAAATTTTAAACATTTAAAAACACTAAAAGCTAGTAAGCGTACCTTTTATTTCATCATCTTCACAAAAATAAACCAACAAATCAAGTAAAAAAAAATTAAGAAGATCATTTTTAAATTGGCCTAACCCTCTAATGTCCCCAGTGGAGTCGCCAAGCTGTTGACCCTAAAATTTGATTTTGGAGTCGCCATCGACCTAAATTATCTAAGGGTGAGATCGGACACCTAATTGAAAAATAGTCTACATTTCAGAAATTGGGTTCGGGGGTTGGTTACATTTTAGGGAAGGTGTTAGCACCCTAAATGCCTTTGCAGTACCAAAAATGATCTAATTAATTTATCTTAATTAATTTATGTTAGTTTAAAAAGATTTTGAAAATAATCCCTGCCCATTCCGGATTGGGATAAAAAATAATTTTTGAGAAAAATTCCCTTCCTATTCCAGTCCTGGGTTTTGAAAATAATTTTAAGAAAACTCCCTTCCTATTCCAGTCTGAGGTTTTGAAAATAATTTTAAGAAAATCCCCTTCTTATTCCAGTCCAAGTTTTTAAAAATAATTTTAAGAAAAATCCCCTTCCTATTCCAGTCCGGGGTTTTGAAAATAATTTTAAAAAAAAGAAAAAAAAATGTTTACATCACCTAATTTAAATTCATGTGTTATGTTAAATGCTAATGCCAACTAATAACTCATTTTCATTTTTTCCAATTTCCTAAAAGTTTACATAAAATAAAGACATGCAAAGTCTGACCTCTTTCAAAATCAAAACTCACGTCTTTTTCCTCATGTCTACCTTATACCATGCGCTTCCAAGCCGAAAAACAAAATTGGACAGCTTCCAAACTCCATTGCGCACACATGAAATCTCAAAACTTGTCAAACACATGAAACTCAAACTTCATAAAAATCCCACCGTCATAACAGTAAGAGGGGATCAGCAAGTTCCAAAGACTTAGTTGCCGTACCTTTTAACTTCAATGAGCGTAGATGGACCAACAAATTCTCAGCGACGCAAGCACAATGTAGTCCTACGGTATGGCTCTCGTCGTTAGCTTTAGACCTCAAGCAAAAACTACCGCCTTCTGTGGCTGTCAGTGGCGTTTCGGCTGCAACAAAAGCAGCGAGGTGGTGAAGCCGAGTCAACGGTGCAACAATGGCTCGACCTAACTTCAAACAACAACAACAGCGACGGCAGTAGATTGGCGATGACAAGGGAAGCAAAACGTGCAGTGAACGTGGGTGCCAAAGAGTGAAACACCGAACTGTGCTCAAGTTCTGTGTGTGCTCTGTTTTCGTGATTATGTCTGAGACGAAGGTGTTTCTGGTTCTGTGTGTGCTCTGTCACGTTTCGGTTTCCTTGTGTGCTGCAGGTTTCGTTCTTGGGCTGGGATAAGGATGCTGGAGAGTGAAGTGCATGCGCAGCTCAAGAGTGTTGTGTGGTTCAAGAGTGTCGTGTGTTGCTGTTCTTGGCTGGGTGTTCCTTATAGGCTCCGGTTTCTGTTTCTGTGTGTGTCGTGATGTGTAGAAGCTTTCTTTGTTTAAGATTCCTATGTGCTGGTTGATGGGTAGCAAAGAGTGCCGTGAGGTGTTGGTTGTGAAAGATGAAGATCCAAGTCGATGGCTTTGTGGCAAGGAGTGCAGTTCTTCTTTTGTCTCCGTAGGTTCTCTTTTTTTTGGGCTGGAATGTGTGTTTTTGTTTTTGGTTATTTGGCTTGAATTACGTATAGCAAGGAAAGGAGGGTGTTGAGATATTGGAACTGTTGCTTGGGTGCTAGGTGGTCCCGGGTTCAAGGATGAGTTGTGGTGAGAGTGGAAGTGCTTCCCTCTTCTTTTTTCCGGTTTTTTCCCCCTTTTGTCCGTGAAAAGCCCTCCCTCTGTATGCATGTGATGTGCATGTTTTATAGTTTTTTAGTTTTTGCAGAATTTGTTCCCAAGTTTAACTCTTTTTTTTCCTAACTTTATCCTAACTTTTATCCTTTTATCTAACATGTTCTTATTCATTTTTTTAAATTTCTGATTTTTATCTCTCATATTTTATCATATCTTAATTTTATCTATTATCTTTCATTTATTTTTGCTGATTTTCTTAGATTTATTCTTGATTTTTGGACTTTTCTTGGATTTATCTTTATTTTTCTGATTTATCTTGGAAGTATCTTTATTTTTCTGAATTATCTTGGATTTATTTGATTTTTCTGATTTTTTGAATTTTTCTCTTATTTTTTATTTGAGATTTTTCTTGAATTACAAATTTTATCTTGTATCTTTTATCATATTATTTTTATCTTTTATCCTTATTTTTATTATCTTATTTCTTTTTATTTATCTTATACTATCATTTTTAAATTTTGGTCATCTTTTATTTTTTCTCGTTTTATTTTAGTTTTATTTTTAAAAATTTTATTTTTAGGTGTGGGCTTAGTTTTATTTTTGGGTTTACTTATATTTTGGACTTAATCTTATTTTATTTTGTTATTTTAAGTTTGGGTTTGTAATTTATGTTAAAGTTTTGAGAAGTGGGCCAGACAAAATTAGGTGTCTACATATACTATATCAAAGAAACAAATTGTTTTGTTAAGTATAAAAACAAAATGCATAATGATCCTCAAACATAATTTTGGACACATCATCCTCACTTTATGTGGGACCCCATGGATGGTGTGGGTCCCACACCATATGATGTAACATCTACACCATATGAGGATTCCAGCATGATCATGTAAAAATGGTATATCCAAAATTATATGAAAATAGTGTCACCAAAACAAAAATCACAGTTAAACCAACACAAAACAGAAAGCGAACAATAATTATTACCCAAGCTTGGAAAATTTCAACACCAAAAACTGGACGCTCTTGCATATCTAATGAGTTGAATTCCTACACAATCAATTAGCAACTAAAAAAAAGACCCAAAATAAAGCTGATAAATAATCAAAGAGCCACCTATCCAACAATTCCCTCCACTCCCTTGGTGTTTTAGTAAAGTCTTCCAACATTTTCATCAAATAATGTTTAAGCTTTATGCACTTTAAAATCCTACCCGGGGCGTGTTTTTGGTAAAAGACCAATGTACAAAACCAACTAATTTTATCTATTACAACCCATCCTCACATTTTAATTATACATGACTGTGCCATGGGTATCATAACAAAACAAGTGTTTTTCATCAAAGGTGACCAAAAACATCATAAAAATCACCTTACATAGTTCTTTATTAGTGTTGACTGGTAAAATAAACAAATTTTAACACGCAAAGCAAGCAACTGGTCACAAAACTGAGCCCTAAACTTAACCCTAATTTTCCAAAAAACCCTAACCACAATTTTCTGTTCTTCTCTTCTGACCAAACCTTAAGACCTATCCGCCCCTTCCTTTGAAGGCAAACAAAGTCATGATCTTCTGTGGAGTCCAACTTAGAGGGAGTCGCAAATGGAGCTTGAGAAGGACCTTGAGAGTTGCATCTGACTAACTTGCAACTTGCTTCTTGTGTTTGAGCCAAGGTCGATCCAATTATGAATGTTTTTAGCAGCAAAGTCACAATTCCTTGTGAAAGTTGAAGCAATCCAATCACAATTTAGTGGGGGAAGTCATTAAGAAACAGAGTGGCTTCAATTTTTGATGTGCAAGGACCTATTTGGAGTGGCTTACACTGGATAGGAGAGATTTCACTTGATTTTGATGTTCTGTAATTGGGCATCTTGAAATCGAGGCAAAGTCTACATTCTTTAAATTGTGGTAGGGACAAAAGGCCAAGGCTGAACCTTTTCTGACCATCTTATCTGTTGGAGAACACTATCTTGTTGTGTAATGATAGCATCAGGTGCAAAACATGTTTACTGGCATAGGGGATGCACCCCTTTGAACAAAGCCAAACTTGAATAAAATTGAAGGAAGAAAGTAATTATATGAGAATGGTGACTGAAATTATATCTAACACCAAAATCATAGATAGTGTGAGGACAATATTGACTTGGGAGATCATCTGACTGAAGACCCTCCCTCTAATAATGATTGTTTAATTCATTAATCATCACCTATATATTTTTGGCCACTTTGCTAGAAGGAGGATCATCCATTAGATGGACTAATAAATCAATTCCATTAAGGTATCTCCGAAATGTCCTCTTACACTATCCATTATTCTTTCTTCCTTTCAAGCATGGCATTGGATATAATCCTTAGTCAACACTCCTAAGTCACCACTTTCTTCATTAGCCACCTTTTCAACTTGACATTATTCAGCCAATGCATTCTCGATACCAGTAAACCTAACCTTCACCAACAATAGCATCCACACACCAACGCAATAGTTCCACGTGGCTAGAAATGGTTTCCAACCACTAATGCAGTGAACCAATGCACAACCCAGCCTAATTTCAAATTGCCCAACTCCAGACCAGTCAATTTTTACCCTCAATCACACCAAATTGCAGCCACCCAGGTTACTAACACATAAAATTACAGCCAAACGAACTCAACTGGAGCTACCCATGCACAGTCACGTCCCAACACAACAACCAACCACAAGATTGTGTCCCCTTGATCAATTTTGCAACAAGCTCAAGTTGCAAGCCTAGAGATCTCTAAATGCGACATTCTAGGTCATAAACCTCATGCCAAACGTGACTCAATGTCGTAGCCCCATTTCAAAGTCATGGCACTCCAAGCCACATGAAGGAAGGGAAAGTAAAAGCCATGGTCTGATTAGCAAGGGAAAATATTTGGGTTATGGATAGAGTACCTAAATCAGGGTTAGGGCTTTAGCAATTTGAGGTTTTAACCTTTGAGGAGGAGTAGAAACTAGATAAAATTGTTGAAAACAATTATCTTAGCACTTCACAAATAAAGACAGCTCTAAATGTATAAAGACCAAATAGGGATAAGCAACAAGGGTTGCAAAACTATGTTGGTTGTTACTACAACCTAGCTAGCTCAGCCCAAACTAACGTCACAACTCAGTTTGGTTCAAGTTACAACTCAACTCCTACAAAACCTATACAAGAAATATCAATGCCTTCAAACACTTCATGTCTAACAACACTTCATGTCTAACGAGGTTTTCCATTGTTTAACAGCATTAACTTCCTTGCAATGTTGTTTTATTAGCTTAACCTATGTCAATCACTAAACATGTAACATGAAGAAAGTAAAGAACTACAATGTAAAACTTGTGTCAATCACTAAACAAAGTAAAGAACTACAAGAGTACACCTTGTTGTTTGGTGATATAGTTTTGCAATGGACTCAAACAAACAAAGAATATTTGTATCATAATAGTCTATAACAGGCTGACAACATTTTATAAAAAGATAGTAGAAAATACATGGGAAGAATAACCTTAGTGGTGGAATTCAAATCCACATAGATAACAACAGGAGCATCAACAAAGGATTTTGAAACAGCCTTGGCCTTATCCAATAGCACTTTAACCTGCTAGACAAAGATATATAGCAAATATAGAAAGAAATTATAAAAAAGAATTTGAAATAATTTTTTTTAAATGCAGCTACCAAAATATTCAATTAAGAATTCAAAGACTAAAATAGAACCAGAATCATAGGACATTAAATATATTATTTGTTGTTCAAAAAAGTAAACAACTGGCAGTTGGGCAAAATGCATATTCAATCGAAATTGCAAACAATTTAAGACATTGTGCAGCTTTGAAAAAAATTGTAAACGTTAAAGAGACAATGTTGATACGTATAAAGATGCCTTATAGAGTTATAAAGAATCAATGAGAGAAGCAATTCTAATTGACACCCATTTAAATTGGCCTTTTAATTTTACCATTCAAAATTTGCATATGGCAATGATCCATATATAATTTATTTAATATCGCTAAGATTTATCAAAATCATTAAATAATAGCTATATAGTTGCAACCAAGACTAATATGACAGAAAAAGAAACCCAAAGCCAAAAAGAGAATGGATAAACAAAACAATTATAATGTTACATTCAAAGAATTAATTAATTGTGACAGGATGGAATATTTTTCTGCATGTAGGTCCCAACTCAACAAAACTACAAGTTCATGTACTTGGATAACCTTAGGCACACAAGCAGAAAAATGTACTTCTGTATATTTCTATTTTCTAATTTTGCATTAGCTTATAATATTTTCATTACAATCAAATTTTACATAAATGTTAGACAATATACAGAGTCAGAAGATTTCAATATCTCAATTACTTCACAAGAATTCATATAGAAGTATACCATGAATTCGGCAAATTTATATCTGAAATAAAGTTCACTCTGAATTATTCTTGTCAAGTAGAAAATTAGTAAACATGGAACAAAAACCATACCAACAATAGAGGATGGAGCACTCAATATTCCAACTTGGAATAAGGCAAACATTTGAAAGAGCTATAAGCTGCATGAAGGAATAGCAAAACAATATAAACTTACAAATTCTAGATGAATAAAACATACAACTACACTGCAAACAGATTTGACATTAAAATGTCATAATGCATATCTAGTACCACTACAACTTGCTAGACAAAAATCGATCATAGAAGTAGAATGCAATTACAGACTCCATGCAATCTCTCCAAATAGAGTAGCCTTCCTTAAAATGTAAAAATGTGCAACTGTTATGAAACTACAACAAACATAGCATACCTATCAAGAGTCAGCACATTGTGTGGTGTACAATGTGTAACATGCCATCAACATTACAACCTTACATAATATACAAATCAGGAAAGCACTCTAGATTCTACAAATCTACATCATATAATTAGTATTAATCAATTGAGTAGTGCTATTCAAAAGATGAACTTGTACATGTACCAACAGCAGAATAGTACATACCAGGGCAAAAATTTAGAGCACCATACAAACAATATTAACTAAAATTTTCTTGAACAGGTTATCAAAAAGATGATTCTTATACTAATGAAGCAAACTCTTCTTTGATCCTTAAGAGCATAAAGGCTAACCCCACATACATCTAGAATCCTTGTCATCTTCACAATCTACTAAAGTATATCAAATACTGGTAAATTTTCTCTTCCATTACACTAGTTGATCTCTTTCTCAAATTGTAATATCATATCCACCATTTAAGACAAAAAATCTTAAAAACTAGTCACTGCAAAAGATTTTAGACTGACCAACAATGCAATCATTTCATTGCTTCTCTAATTATCATAGCTAGGTATACTCATGTTTAGAATTTTTAGCTACAAAACTTCCTCATCATCTCTTGCACTTTAATTTTTATTAATGGAAAGGTATATATCAAACAGTTGAAGGAACAATAACTATAGTATATTAAATTAGTCTTTTCTCTTAAAAAAATGTCGTTAACAGTGAATAAAAATAACAAAATCCAAAGAACCAAAAAATGTAAACCTAGTGGCAAAAGAAACGTAGTGTATATAGTATCATGCATCCTAGGGTAATCTGAACTAAATATCAACAATAAGAGCACATTAGAATACTATGTATATAACAGATATAAGTAAGAAATGCATGATGAAAAAAGTTATGCCACAGCTGACCATAAAAAATTCCAAACATTACCAGCTGAACTAAGGTAATCAAACAAGTTGTACACAAACACAAATTCTATACAAGGGATTATGCTCATGTCCCTACTATGTTCTCAGAAAGCATTGAGTATACTATAATGAAAATAAACAAAATATTGATTATTTCGTGCAGTTTGTCATGTCCTTATGTTTATAAATCAACTTTTGTCTAATAAGCTACTTGGTTTAATTGTTGATTTCACATATAACATAATTAGTTAACATGTAACAAATGCTCAGCAACTAAAGTAGTAAAGTACTACTTGAAACTGACATAAAATTACAATCCGTAACATTTATCCATTGAAAGGAATGCGCAATGGTTTTTCTCAAAATAACTTCAAGGCATGGAAAACAAATAAATTATCTGCACAAAAGTTATATTTTAAATTTTCCTCTTCCTTCTATGAATTATCTTTTAGACTTTAAATGTTATTATGTCAACGTCTGTCTCTCTTTCAACCAAAACAAATGAAAGGAAAAATGAAGAAGAAAAATAAACAACACCAGCAAAAATAAATAAATAAATCAATAATTTCAAGTGTAATGAGTGTAGCAATAATGAAAAAAAAATGCCTAATAGAAGATTGTAAAACCTTGGCAAATGCAGCAAGCTTGTAGCTAACACAAATGGAGGAGCACAAGTGATGTGAGTAGGGCACCTGAAAGAATATCACAACTAAGAATATAACATATAGAATCATTTCACTAACACTAGTCAACAATCTGATTCAAGATAACAATATGAATAATATAACTTTTTACAAACAAACAAACTAAAACAGCAATAGTGAAATAAGCTAATGAGAACCCCAAACAACAGAATTGGATTCCCAATTGGCATAAAACATTTGCAACATAAGCTATGTGACATACAAATGAGTCCAAATGGGCTATTTTCCTCATAAGTCACATACTTTCATAAAAAATCAGTAAGGCATAAAAGCATTTCATGATTCATGGCAGTGTTAAAAATGAATGTGTCAACTAAAGAACATATTGGAGTAAATTCACCAACAATTGCACACTAAAGATATTTTCATTTTGGATTGCATCTTTATTCATAAATCATAAGCATGTACGACATGAAGAAAAGAGATACAAAGATAACCAACTGACAGAAATAGTAGTGTAGCAAGCTCGGACATCAATTTCACCTTCATCATGCATCCTGATTAAAGTATTCAATAATGCAAAAGAACTAATTAACAAGGATGGACCAAATCAAATCAACAATGAAACTAATAAGCACTAATGCATCAGTAGGCCATTATTTATAATGAATCTGTAGCTTTGAAATAACATAATAAGCTAAAACAGATCTAAACTCTTATTTCTAAAACAACCCATGGAGATGAATATGATATCACACCTGAATCCCCCACCAGGATGTTTCATCCGCCGCAAGAACCCAAACAATTTATGTCTGGAAAATTTGATATTATTTTTAAAGATCCTATCAATACTTCCAAATGTCTGAAAATTATAGCTAAAACAAGAAATATAATATTCCATACTATGAAAGCTTGCTTTCAAGAGAATAAACTGACCACCTATTAATTGATGACAAAGATTTGTTACCACCCAAAGTAATTAATGAATTGACTGCAGATAAGTCATGGCATATTTATTATTTTTAACTCTTAAAGAATGCAAAGACACAGCATTATTGCTTTAAATGTTCAAAAAATTCAAATTCTTCAAAGCTGACAGTGCAGCAACAAATTTTTAAAAAATTTAGGGGAAAAAAAACATAACAATATTAGGCGTCTACCCTTCCCCCCTTACCAGCCAAAGAAGAAAAGATCAGATTAAAAGAAGTACTTAATAAATTTTTTAACAAGATGACATGCGGACAAAACTAATAATAGGAAGGCCTCACACATTCAATTACAATTGATTAAACTTAAATACTACAACCTTTTCGAGCCACCCAGCCAATTCATTTGAGCACTGTGCTAAATAACACCCCCTTGCTTACACTATGCTACATATGTACAGACCCATACATTACCTCATTGCTAAAACGTTATCACCTATTTTTTATGCTCAAATAAATTAATATAACAGTTTGCATGAGAGCAAGAGATGAAAAATGCAATTTCAGAGAGAATGAAATACAGAGAGGTTAAGAATAAAGTCTAACAAAATTTCAAAACAAATCTACTGATATACTAGTGGTAGAATTCAACAAGAACATAGCTCAACACTCATCAACAAATGGGTCAAAAGTAGAATAGATGCTTGCCTAACCAGGTCCACCACCATATCCACCATTTGGATCCTGCAAGTATAAGAAAACCATGGAAAAGAAATAAAATGAGAAAAAGCGGCCAGGAAAGAATTGTCTGTCTTAATGAAAAGAACACTAAACATGTCATGCTTACACGACAACAATTAATGGATCAGCTAATAACAACTAACGATAAAATCACCAACAACACAATATATATAAGTGACAATGAAATTGTAGTATGCCATTGATATACAAGTTAAGGAGCTAAGAGGCTCACCCGGTGAGAAATCAGCCAAATTAGTAGCAACAGCCATAGTAGCACCACTAGAGGTGTCACCTAGAACTCGAGTAGGCTCAGTAGGATTCGTTAGTGTTCCATAATGCTTATTTTCACCGCTAATACTAAAAATAAAGAACGTTGAAAAGAACAAAAATTTTCTCATAACCAAAAAAACCCAGCAGATTGAATCATAGGTCTAAAACAATGTCATACCAAATCCAGTGTGCAGTATCAGTGCATAAAACTCACATTTGTTATTAACTACATTGTAAAAAACGTATACAAGTTACATCTGGTTTCTATTTGGTATGCAACTAGTACACCCAAGTCCCAAAAAGTTTGAAATTTCTGTTTGTACAGCACTGACTGCAAACAACTTAACAACCTAACATCAACATATATTTCTTCAAAAGTATCATTACTTATTTTAAAGCAGGCCTACAGGATATCTTACAAGCAAATAATCAAACAAAGGCCCACCTATTTATTGTTAATAAAGGCCTTTAAGCATGCAGATTAGAGCAGTGGCTATTAAAACAAATTTTACTTAATTCCATCTTGACATAATATCTGGGTTATGGCATTCCCTGCAGTTTCATATGATGCTAACAATAAACTAGAAAACGGAGGCATTTTACATATGCACATTAGAGCAATGGCTACCAATACAAGTTCTCCGTCCTTCCATTTTGTCATAACCTCAGGAACTCAGGTGCTCTCCAGATTTCTAATATGATAGTTATCTATGGAAGTTTGGAAGAAGGACATTAAGGTTGCTAAAAGCAAGATGATTAGGAGAATGTTACTGGATTCCTTATATGGTAAAAGGAAGATAATTTGAAGCATATTTTCCAACAAACTTTGCTGCAAAGGCTATGCACTGATCATTCAGATTTTCAGGTTAACGCTTGGGCTGAATTTAGACAGCATAACCTTTAAAGATTAATCGTTTCACTAATTAAATTGATGGGGAGGTTAATTTTGTTCAAATGTTTTCTTTTCAATAAATTGCTAATTACCTTAGCAAGGAACACAAACCCTAACCCCCCTTCCCACTAAGATGAAGCCCAAGGGGTTATTATTGAATGTCATTTATTGAAATGGATGTAGAAAAAGCACCCAGTTAGGCACTTATCAGTTTCGGTATTAGATTAAATTACATCTACAGTTGATAGGCTGTAGTAAAATTGCAAAAGAATATGATACCAACCCATATGCTAGTTCATCCACAACAGTTCTCCCAATGCAGGTTGCACCGTCTTCAACAAGAGCGGAAACTGCAGGAGATGTTCGAGAAGCTGCTTCATGCATTCTTGTCCAGTCTGGATGGCCAAACGTGGTAACTTGTCCATCTATGTGAAACCTGGCAACCATTTGACAAGATTCTTTCTTTTAATTTAAAGACCACACGAGCTACAATAGCAAATGTAAATGTGCATAGAGAGGTAGCCCTATGGACCTAGCACTACATGCAAATGAAAATTAAAGAATAGAAATTCTTCAGAAAAACCAAAGAATTCATTATATGGATCAAGAAAGGAAAATTTTCTGTAGCGAGAAGCCCAAATATACATAATGAATAGAGTGCAGTGAGATATTAGAGTCAGCCAATCAAGCATGACAATAAACTAACTCACTATTTTGCAATTCCCTTAATGAATTTTCCTGGGAAACAAAGAAATCTACAAGAAGAGAGAACTAAAGAGTGTCTCACACGTCAAAAATGGCAAAAGTGAGGCCAGTGAGTGGATGAGGAACTTTAGGGGGAGCGGGCTGCGGTGGAGGAAGTAGCAGAAACTTCTCAACAAAAGCACCAAAGTCTTCTTGAGCTTTCTAGTCATCAGCAGAATTCCAGTAAGACCCAACCCAAAAGAACCCAAAGATTGACGGATTGAGACGCCATGTGTTCGAGGAAATTCCACAAATCTACAAAATGAATTGCCGGAGACGAATGGAGAAGAGTGGGATGGAATAGCAGAGTATAGTAAAGACCGAAACCTAGAAAGAGAGACCAGGAAGAAAGAGTAAGAGAAGATGGAAGCACCAAGCTGAAACAAATATGTAATCGTAAAACTTTTATGACGTCTTCTGAGTTTCAGCTATTTTAGCCCACCACACACCATAAAAAATTAATTTTTATTAAATTAACCAAATTAAAAATTTTCTGTTTCAAGTTATAATTTTATTGATATGAAAAAAATTAATTTTTATTAAAAAAATTATTTTTTATTAAATTGATCAAATTAAAAAATTTTATAAAAAGATATCATCTTTTTATTTTTATATTTATAATTTTAATTTTTTCATTAAATTAAATTATTATATTTGTTAAATTTTATATATTAAATTATAAAATTTTACTAATTTAATAATCTTTACAATATGTAAATTTTTATTGTTATAATAAATAATTATGACTTGATTATAACAAAAATTTATAATAAAATTAAGATAGAATCATTATATATTTTTATATTAAAAAAGAATTTTTTTAATATTCTTTTAATATTTATTGTCACCATAATTGAAGAATCAAAATTAAACCAAAAAAAATTGTGTAAAGAAATAACTGATTAATTGTCAAAATAAAAGTAATTATTTAAATTGATTTATTGTTAAAAGTTATTTATTATTATAATAAATATTAACATTAATAATTAAAAATAAAATTAAATAATTGAAATATACTAAAATTTAAAATTAAAATTTATTAACATTAAATAATTTAAAATAGATGAAAAGTAAAATAAGGAAACAAAAAAGAAAACTCTTAAGTATCCTTCCATATTAGAGCGTAAAATTATCCAAAAAAAAATAAAATTATGAGTTTAAAAAATGAGTTAGGAGAATTGAATCGCGTGACTGAACTGTAGATTCTAATTAATGTAAGAATATTTCAAGAATTTGGGTTACCATTGACTGTTGAGTTTTGGTTTTACGAAACAAGTCTAATTAAATAATAATAATAAGGATGAGTTAGCTTTTTAGACGCGGGTAGAGTCAATTTTTACAATCTATTATGGGCAGACTACAAGGTTTTGTTTGAGGCCAAATTCCTTTTTGTCTATTAGTAAGTACCCTGTATGGCCATTCAATATCTATGGATAAGGAAAAGCAGAGGAAAACTTTAATTTCAATATGTATACTTGTGCATGTAAAGTTTGCATTAGTGTTTTCTTTCAATATTATTGTTGTGTATGCTTGAATCTCTTCTTGAGCAGCAATGGTTTAGTAAGAATTTGTTGCCAAATTAATTTGCTACCATGGAATCAATTTATTTTGCTGCCATGTTATCAAAATGTTTGGTAAGAACTTTCATCTTGATTCTTGATTAATTATATAATTGTGTGGTTTTAGATTAGTATACATATTAAAATTCTTACATGTGGCACTAGAGCATGTTATACTCAATCTAAAACCCCAATTATTTGCATCTTTAATTTAAGATATAAGATACATTTTGTGAAATTATTCTGTTGTATTAAAGTGTAAAATTATTTCTTCTAAATATATATAACTTTAGAATATTCAAAATAAAGCATGATACAAATATGATATGTGTTTGCCTATGCATGTTGCTTTTCTTTAGTCTATGCAATCTAAATCTCAACTACTAATCATTGACCAAATTTTTCTCTTTTAACACATTTTGACTTTATTAATTATGACTAGAAAAAAAAAATCATATTCCATTCATGAGAAAGTTTTTTCTTAAGCGTAGAGATTCAAAAGGGAATGTTGTCCTTATTGCCATTAATCTTGTGAATGGAATTAAAAAGAATTCGTAAGAAAATCCATTGAAGCTCACCGTAGTCTCACAATAGTCCATCATTGTGGATTTGAGGAGACCACTGTGCCTCCTTTGAGAATGCCATCATTCTAGGATTATTAGGCAGAAAGAAACCCAAATGATGGATGCTATTTGCAGTTTGGAGCCATTGGCCACTGTGCTTCTTCTAAGAACTTTCATGCCATGGGTTGTTGTGGCACCATGGCATGGTTTGCAAGCTAGGTTGCAGCACTGATGAAGCAACTAGGTCACCGGGTAAAGCTTAGGTTGCGAGAGATTCTATGAGTTATAGAGATGCAACTAAAATATGGTGAAACCAACCATTTTGGATTAAAGGTGTGCTTAGGTCCAAGTGGCTGATGGGTTAGGTTTCAATCAGAATTACCAAATGCTAAACTATCATAAGAGTTTATTGATTCTGCATTGAAAAACCACAGTATTGTCTTCTCAGGCTATACAAAGTGAAAATGGCACTAGGTTAAAGAAGAGCAAAGAGCGGGATCTAAAACTATGGTTAGCAATAACTTAGGCCCAAGGCTAATATGAGTCAAGAACAAATGTCTCCTCTTGATCAGCTATAATAATAATTAATAAATAAATTTAACATTAGAAAAAAAACTAAAAATTAGATGCACTTGTGCTTTATGGTTTAAGACTCATGTATGGGAGGATTATTTTTTGACTCCTTTCCTCTAAGGACTAAGATGAGGCTACTTTTTTCAGCTTGATTTTCATATGATTAGAACTAAATGTTTTGTATAATTTATTGCTTGAGAATTATTTAGATAAAGAAATAATTGAGCTAAAAACTTAATAAGCTAGGGTATGGTCCTTGCCAAAAATTTTGTTAATGAGATAAATGCTACTACCACAATGGCACATTTATTAAATCAACTAAAATTTTTATTGTACTTAATAGAAATGTTTGTGTTATTTAAATTAATTTATGTAATATTTTTATCTACAGATGATTATTATATAAATTATTTAAGTAACATGCAGTCTTTAAAATGATAGATATGTTAATTATCTTGCTGCCTATAAGTGTTAGATATTAATTTTACCTATTATTTTATTATTGTGATATTTTGAATTACCTTAAAAGGATGTGATATTTCTATTGAAAATTTTATTGACAAGGACAAATATTTGTGACCATAATGACTCATTTATTTAAATAAATAAATTTTCTATTATAATTTACAGGATGTTATTACTATTTAATTAATTTGGGTAGCATTCTGCTCATAGGTAGTTATTACATAAATTGTTTAATTAAGCATGGAGTTGTTACAATAATGAGCAATTTAGGAACCTTCTGCACATAATATTGGACACTAAATTTGTTTTTCATTTTATAACTAGTTACTTTTAAGGAATTACCATATTTTATTCCTAATTTGAAATTATTATTGTTTGTCCATATATTTGGACAAAATATATAAAACCCCCTACACTTTACCTCATATGCAAAAGACCCACTGCGCTTCAAATTGCATCAAATATATTCTTACACTTTACACATTGTGTAAATCACCCCCTCCATCCAAAATTGTTTGTTCCTCTGTTAGTGGCGTAGAACACAGGTCATTCACTTGGGAACTACTTTGCAAATTGAACCCTAATCCCCAAATCAACCCAAGCACCCACATAACTGTAACCCCAAATCAACCCACAAGAACCTTAAGCCCCAAATTGACCACAAATTAAAGGCAAATCAAAGGCAACTTGTTTTGGTCTCCTAAAATCGAAGGCAACTCATTTCAATCTCCTCTTCAAAGGCTACCACTCCATTTCAACATGAGGAGGTATTGGCAAGGAGGTTTTGGCATAGGTCACTCACAACTTACTCTATTTCTAGTTGTTGCTCCATTTCTATGCTCCATTTTAGGATGGACCACTCACCGAATCCAAGGTATGTAATTAAACTCCTTTGCTTCAATGATCATGTATACTGCACTAAGTTTCTAATGTTGCCCAGTGGCAACAATTTGTAGTAAATTGAGTGTGTGGTCCTCATTGATAGTGAACATGTGTGTGTTCCAAGACCATTATTGAATGTTAAAGTAAAGTAAGCAGTTCCCTTCTTTTTGTGAATTGATGAATATAATAGAATTTTATAATGGATTATTTGCAACTGATATGTTATAAAGCAAAATCTTTACCATGGAAGTTGACAAAGTAAGTGCTTCCCTTTGCAACTATAGGTAACTTTTGATTGATTAAAGCAACTCTGTTATAAGACAAATATTGACTCTATTTTACCATGCCGTATAACAATGTTGGTAATGCTAGTGCTTCCACATATGTTGCTAATTAAGAATAATTAATTAAAAAACTACATGGTTTAAAAACTTAAGTGTGGATCAAGAAAAGTGTTTGAAGTTTTTAGGTTTTTTTCAAGGGAAAGGAAAGTTTGAGTTTAAAGGTTGGAAATAGTATAAAATTTATACTTACCAATTACGAAGAAATTTCTTCACTTGGCTCATCATTGTGACCAACTTTGGTACTTTGATCACAAGTGCTTCCACTTCCACCTATGTTAACCAAGATACAATCATTAAAATTTATATAATTTTTGTTAGGGGAATTTGTAGCTGAAACCTTGGATACCATGCTCTTAATATTAAATTAAGTTGATTGAGCATTAGGGAACCTTTCTTTTTTTTTTTTTTTTTGGTCAACAAATTTAGCATCTTATATTATTCTAGTAGAAGGATGGCAAATTTGTCCTTAATTATTGTAGCAGCAAGAGTCATAAGCTTACTTTGAGGTTACCCTAAGAACTGAAATATGGAACTTTGGACACAAAATGCTTCTAAGTTCCAAGAGGAAAAATATGTATCCCATGATGACTTTACATTGCCTATAGTTACTAGATTTGCTCTTACCTCTTTGTCTCACAAATTGGTTCAGCCTCTTGAATTGGGTACAATGTTCTATGCATTACTTTTTTATTATTAAGTGACGTACACAAACTTAGTTTAGTGTCTTGAGTCATGATATGCTACCAACCTGATAATTGATATGATGCATACCCATTCATTAATACATTGCTTTCATGTTTCTTCTATGTATATGATATTCCATGGATAATTCAAAGGCAGGAATGATAGCAAAAGAGGTTGGTCATGCTTTATTGCCTAGCAATATGTGTTCAAGAAGATAAAACTTTTGGTACTTCAATTTATGCTAATATCCATTAGTTTCACATGACATGTGGTTTGTGTCTATGGTGAGTTGGAATGAATAGGGCTAAGATGAGAGTGAAGGGTAATAAAGTATGTATGACCATTTAACAAGTCATTTGACATAAGCTTCATGATATTTCCCACCTATCCCTCTATCATTTCTATAGATATGTCTTGATTGACGTAAGCTTCATTCTGGACTTTCATAAGTGCTTTTCAGTGGGGCTTAAAGTTCAAAAATAGTGAGAGTAATGATATCTTGGTAGGGGTTTGATTAAGCTGCTCAATCACTCAATACTCACTTTGCTTGATCAGCTGGAGGAACTCAAATGCTTCTTCTTTAGATATTAACTTTCTAATAGATTCCCGAGCAATCTTCTCTATCTTCACAGGGTCTGGCTCTTCACGAACATCTTTCCCTATTTCACGATTTTCGCCCCCTCCTTACCCCGTTTTCTTACCTCAAAAATTGGAGTAGGGCCGTAGCATCATCCACTCCTTGTAATGCCACTAACACCTAATATGTTAGTCACAAGTAGTTCTTCTAATGAGTTTCCTATGACTATCTTACAGTCATGATTCCATGGGACGATCATATTGCATTTATAAGGAAATGGTTTGGGGACCTTGATGGTCACCTTCTTCATTTTAGTTGTAACAGCTAGAGGTTCCTGATAATATTAGATAATTACCGGTTTAAAACCAGTTAGTGCACGAGGAAATACTAGGATCATTCTTTGGTCCTCATCTTGTGGGCCAATGGCTTGCACTTCATTGGTTAGCTCTCTCCTTGTGCCTACTTGTAAAATTTTTCTATTAAGCAGGTCTTGAAGGAAAACCTTAAAGGTCTCACAATCCACTAACTTGTGATGCATGTCGCATTTAGAGAATTAACAACCAAACTTGTGATCTTCCTTTGTCTCTATAAACCTATTCTCAAATAGAACTTTCAAAATGTAATTCAAAGGCATCTTGATGTTTAATACATAATCCTTTAAAATTAATTTACCATCATTAGAAATGGTGTTAATAGGCCTCTCCCCATAATTTGGTAAAGGATTTTGATTAACACTGGGTAGAGGAGGAATCTTCTGAAAATCTAACCATTTGGCATCTATTAATTGTTGTACTTTCCTTTTTAAAGTCTTACAATTATCTGTTGACCCTAGGACCCCTCCATGATAATCGCAAATGTCATTTTCATTGTACCACACTAGGTATGGAGGTTGCAATGGTTTGAGCGGGGTCACCATTACACCCTTATTCTCAATCAACTAAGGTAACAATTGGGTATAAGACATGGGTATTGGGTCAAAGTGTTCCATTCTTCTAGCTTGCGGCCTCAGTTGACTTGGTTGTGGGTACTGAGGTGTAGATTGGCTTCGTGCCATAAATCATAGTGCTAAAGTGATAACACTCACAGGGGAATCCTGATGAGTGTAAAATGACTGATAAGGTTTCTTTTGCACATACCATCCACGATATCTTCCTTCATATGCCACAATGTTTGCTTCCTCTTTTTTCTTCCCAAATGAGGGCTTTTTGGCTGAAGACTTTGACATTGCATTTGGCATCTTTCCACTTTTCATTCCATTTTCAATTCTTTTCCCAATAATCACTAAATCCGCTAAATTATTGGAAGAATTGCTGATCATTCTATAATAGTAGAATGTGGGGAGGGTGTCGATGAAGATAGAGACCATCTCTTTATCTGACTGGGGCAGTTGAATCTATGTCACTACCTCTCTCCACCTTTTAGCATAGTTCTTAAAGAATTCAATAGGAACCTTTTCCATATTTTGTACGTAAAGACAATCTGGTGCCGTGTCTAAGTTGAATTTATAATTGCATGAATGCTTCAGACAATTCCCTCCAAGTTCTTATCACTACACGATCAAGACCCATATACCATTCCATTGCAACACTAGTGAGACTGTCTTGGAAGATGTGGATGAGCAATTTTTCATCCTTAGAGTATGCTGGCATTTTTCTTGAATACATTACCAGATAGGCTCCTGGGCATGTAGTCTCGTCATACTTATCAAATTCAAGTACTTTGAATTTATGTGGTATTACTATGTCTAGTACCACACACATAGGATTAAGCAAGAACTTGATTCTTTTCCCAATATACAGGAAGAAATGTCATTTTAAGCAACTTATTGAATATCACAATTCAAATAAGCATGTAGCACTCAACCACACATCAAAATGCGCTTGCCTCTTTTATCTCTATTTTTGCTTGTGTGAACCCAAGTACACCATTATGGTAACATCAAGCAGATAGTAACATAGAATGCACAAGACATACACAACTAGTAACTTCAGACTGGGCATCTAGTTCACAAAAGGAGCCCTCAAGAGCTGAAGATTCAAAAACAGTTTTAAAGTATAAACATAGGATTATTTTCAACCTAATACAAAATGAGATAGTGTGGCATCTTTTTTTGGCTTCTTTTCTTCCCAATACATCCAAACACAAGCATAGACCAAATAGAGCAGCTGACACTATCTAGCTCAATTCAAACCCATACTAGCTCATAATGCAACAACAAGCGAGTAGCATATGACTACATTCTTTGTTGCTTTTTAGAAATAAATTTCTACCCTCAAATTTGGTTAAGATTATATCCTTAACTTATAGTTGTTAATTATGAATTGCACACTATTGAGCATCAAGCTCCAAATAAAGGATTTGGCCTTAAAGGCAGCATTAGATTTCCAAAGGCATTTATCAAGAAGCAATTTTTCTGTAAATGGAGTACAAGTATTGGGCGAGAAGTATGAAAGAGAAATTATGAGAATGCACATGAGGATAAATGCCAAACAGTGTAAAATTTTACTACATGTAAAAACTAATGATCACTACACATACTATGTTAGGGTTTTTTCCCCCCATAAAAACTGATAAAAAGACAAATCCCCCACCCCACTTGATGATTGAAAATTTTAAGGGAATTATAAACATACACCCTAGAAAGAGGACGTGTGCAATATGGTTTACCTAAAAATAAAAATAAAAAGTGAAAAGCATAATCAAAGGAATTTTAAACAAGCTTCAATACTACAAACAGAAAACATCATAAAAGGGCACTAGCCTAAACACAATTATTCAAAACTGATTTTTATGTCCCCCAAAATCCTCTTTTTATACTGAATACCAGATTATATACCACTCCAACAGCATAATAAAACTCTATATCCAACTTATCAATCGACCATAGAGTTTGTTAAAAAATGTATGCATAGTTGTATATTAAGATAAATTAACAACTTCACATAATAGAAAAAAAAATTCATGAATAAAATAAATGTATGTCTAACAACCTTAATTAGATACCTGTAAAGCAGACTAGAAAGTCTTACCATTGCTCATAAAATAGTCAAAGGTCTCAAGGGCCTCAGAAGTATTTCGGTATATGTTGGGAGATAGAACATGCATCAAGTGATTATCAACCCACCTGTATCATGACAGTAAAAAACAACTAGCTTAATAGATTTATAGGCTAAGCCAAAGGCAGGATTCAATCATGTCCACTTGCTTTTCCTCCAATTGAATTTTCTGTAACTAGTTCAATTTAATCCAATCACTGACAGCAACCTAGGTTGTTTATATAATCAAAACTTAGTAAACAATGCAAGAGTGTTGGCTTGTTTGAAAGGTCAGTTTAAATTATATGCAATGGATGCTAACGAGTCAGCAGCCTTGTCTACAATTTAACTCTCATTAGGAAGAAAGTTTCAACATTATCCTCAGTATTAAATGCCAGCGAAATAGCCCCAGAGCTATGTAAAGGGCATTAGATGGTTGAACCATTCATGTCAAAACTAAACAGTTAGAAGGTTAACTGTATCCAACCACAATTATGATTTAATAAACATGCATAGTTGATAGTACAAAGGTTGTTAGCATGTTATACGTCCCATAACAAGGAAAGACAATCATATCCAGTATGGAAAGAAAGCTAGTAATTAACAGCATCAGGCAGAAATGGAGTAGCAACTTAACCAATAATGTATTTACATACTAAAGACTCCATTGGATGTATGCTTGATAGTGAAACATCTATAAATATACAATGTAGAAAGAACATAAAAATCTTTTTAAAATAATAAAAGACATACTCTCTTACATGCTATAGCTTAAGGGAGTAAATGAAAGAAAGAACAAGAAACAAAGAAAGCAATTAAGTCTTCTGTTCTTCTGTTCCAATTACATAGGCACCACCTTCAATAAAGTCAAGTAATAGTGTCCAACTTTTGAGACAAAATCAAGCAGAAAGAGCAAAATGCACATGCAATAACTTCACTCTCTGGCACCTGTTAGAGATGTGCATATGCTTAATTGAAACAAAGAAACAGACAAAAAGAAAGAGATATATACCTCCGCCATTTTGTCTTTTAGCATCCTCTGAGGTTGAGTCTCTTTCTTCCTTCAACAGAATTTTCTGGCTCAACTTGTGGATTATAGCTGCAAAAGCAAAGGCAAAATTAATCAAACTTTGTAGAATAGATCATTCAGTGGAAATAAGTCAATGAGAAAACTTAATTAATTTTGAGGCAAAAATGTCAAGAACCTAATGAGTCATTCAGCTGCTCGCCATCTACCATCAATATTGGCATCTTTTCGTAATCAGACCATTTGATTTCTTTCTTACTAATTGGATTGACCTCCACAACTTGGTAAGGTATATCATAATAGTCCAAGAATGCTGATAAAGCAATTCAAATATCAGCAACAGCAAGCAGTAATATGCTGTTTAAACTTCAAAGGAACTAAAGCAAACACAAAACCCAAAGTATCACAATAAGTATCATCATCCTAGCACCCCATCACCCTTACATGCGAGATTGATTAATGGGAAAATGAGCTCACTCATAAGTGATAATTAACTACCATTAAGGTCTTTATCTTTTCTTTCAAGAGTCAGGCATCCATTTAATTTTAAAAATAGCAATCCCAGGTCAAGAAGAAAAAAGAAGGAGGAAGAACAGAACAGAAACTCTTTCCCCTCATTTGAATTTATTTATTTATGTTCTAGGAAACAAGTTTTACATTGATCTGAGCGTTATATAAGTATTAATAATTTCTATAGTATTTAAAACTATGTGAAGATAAAACAGTGAAAGTTTAATAATGTTAAATTGCAGATCACAATAATAAGTGGACATTCTTAGCTTTTCATCCATCTGTACCAAACACATCTTGACAAAACAAACGCCATGTGCTTCAAAACTTAAAGAGGAAAATATAGAAAGAAATTACCTTTAACTTTGTTACAGAAAGGGCAAGCCTCACACTGATAAAGAACAACGTCCTTTGGAATAGCCTCCAGCAGTTGGGGCTCCCTTGCATAAACTTCCTGACAAAACGAAGTGGCGGCAGCAACTATGATTAGAGCTCTGGCGATGCTGAGGGACGCCCCATGCACAGAGCTCCCAAAAAATGGGCCGAGTACGGAAGAAGACCACTTACGGGGAGTGTTCGCATTGCCGGTGCTGCTACCATAAAGAGCCACCTGGAGGAGACGTGATTGAGCGGCAATTGAGGTGGCGACCACGCTGGCTCCGCCGTGAGCAACGGCAAGGGTTCTGGACAGAACGGGGGAGGCAAGGGTCGACGCTCTTCTCATAGTGTGATAGATAGAGAGGCGAGGGAGGTGACGCGGAGATATCTCTCCAGTCTCTTCTATGTTAAGGTCATTAGAACCAAAACAGAATAGTTTATGTCGGCTTGCAGGACACGAAAATGGGGTCTCAGCGTTGCACGCCTGGGATTGTCGTTGCTGACATGGAGTTGAGTAAATTAGTTTTTTTTAATAACAATAAATTTTTTTTTATAAAATTTATATTTTATTTCAATTTAATCATATTAATTAATTTTTATTCAAAAATTTAAATAAAATATTTTAAAGTAATTTAATATAATTTTACATGTATTTTTAAAAATTAAACTTAAAAATATATAAATTAATTAAAAAATTTCATACAACTAATATTTTTTATAAAAATTTTAAAAATTTTTACTATAAAAACTAATTGAATGATTATTAATTTAATATGTTTAATTAATTTATTTAAAAATAAAGTTTATAAGATTTAAAATTTAAAAATGCTAAATATTAAAATTTAGAATCTTAAACTTAAAATCCTTAAATTTAAGCATAACTCCAAACATATATGGCATTGAATATTTAACTTTAAAATCTTAAATAATAAACCTTAAAATCTTAAAATCCTAAAATATAAAATGCTAAACTTTAAATACCACATGATACTAAACTCTTATCTATAAATTTCATATCATAAATTATAAATCTAAAATTAAATATCTTAAAACTTAAAACCCCAAACATAATGTTCTTTTAAGCCCAAAATCTAAAACACTATATCCTAAACTCTATATAATATAACCTTAATATGTTAAACTCTAAAATGTTAAATCTAAAAACATTAATATAAACATTTTAGACCCCAAAACCCTTAGTTGAATGGTACATTAACTCCTAAACTACAAAACAAACACCTCTAAATCTTACACCTCAAATTTTAAATCCTAAACTCTAAAACTCAAAATATTAAAATCTTGGGATAAGAGTAGGAGGAAAGGAAAAGAAGAGCATTAGGAAAACAATATTGGGATTAAATAATATTAAAACAATATTTCTAAAATATGGGATCCTCACTTGAGGCAAGTACAGAGCATACTTAAGGAAAATAAAATTTAATAAAATGGAAGATAAAAAATTAAAAATAAGTCTTTATTTAAAAATTTGAAAAGAGCTTACAATTAAAGGGTAGAGATCTATGGAAGTGGTATCATCAATATATTCTTACAAGACTCTCTATGTCTATTTTTAAGGAGAGGTGAGGTTTTTCTAAGAACTTTTTAGGATTACTCAAAACTTGCCTATTATAATAGGAGAAGTGGTACTTATTTTTTACTGAAGAGTCAGACTTCAAACAAACTCTTTTAAAATTCTCTGAAGAATCTTTTTATTGTGCAAACTTGAAATTCTTGGCTTTCAATTCTGCCTCTTATCTACTGGGCCTTTGCTTTCGGCAAAAAAGCAGATGCTGTTAGCTGAGCAGTTTAACTTTTAGATTTATCTTTTTCTTTTGCCTTTGGTGGATGCTGACTGGCATAGACTGGCACCAAAAGTAGATGGCTTTTGTCAATCACCTACTTGGAAGTCATTATGGCAAGTTTTGAAAATTTAGTCCATAACAATCATCTTCGTTATGAAGATAGCTTGGATAACTGAGGACTTCATTTGAGTACTTCTCATCTGAGTTGATTGAAGATGATAACTCTGGTAGTTTCTTTTTAAATTCTTTTAATTATTTTGAATTATGTGTTTTGGGTTTGGTAGCTTGACAACACATGTAGCCCCTGGTATGGTCTTTTTCATTTTGGTTAGCTTAGCCTGAGGAGTGATCTTTTGGATCTTCCATGCTTTATATTTATTAACAACAATTTGTACATCAAATTTATCCCACCACCAAACACAGGCAATGCAGACAAGAAACTGGGGATATCCTCGAGGAAGAACTTGGTTAATGACATACTTTAATTGCATTATCCATCCAACTCTCATGTGAGAGCAAAAAATTAAAAATTTCTCCTATAATGGAATTGAGATTGCTTTCTTTTTAAATTCATCATAAATTTGTTTGGGTTTAGGAGGGAATTGGCCTAAAAGGGGTAAATAAAGGAACCACTCTTGGAACCAGACTGGATAGGTGAGCTAGCCTATTTTAAAAGTTAAGAAACCATGAATGAATAGGTGAAGGTTCATACAGTACATTATACCAGGCTTCTTGGTAATCATAATAATTAAAATGAGGTGGGTCAAAATTAAAGAAAACTTTTTTAGCTGTGCAAGGGTGCTGTTTCCAATCTAACAAGGAAAGGATTCTAAGGACTTTAAGTTTAGAGTAGGTGACCTTGGAAGGGATTTTAGGGTCAGTTTCTTTGGTGATCATAGCCAATTCGATGTCTACTAGAATGGCTTCATAAAAGGTTTTAGTCTTTTTATAGTCATTTAGGATCCAAGTCTATCTTCGAGTAAAGACTTGTTAGCAATTTGTTCTGAATTAAGGTTGTATTGCTCTGGCTCCAAAGGAAGTATAGGAATATGGGTATTTTTTTTTTAAATAGGTAAGGCTAAGCTTTAGTACTTGTTGAATGTGTTTGAAGGGGAAGGAAGCAATTTGCTTTTGATAATAAGGATTTGGTTATTGTCAAAGAAGTCGGCCTTATACTTTGAGCTCGCACGCACGAGGCATATGATGTACCTACAATATTAGAAACATTAGTAGAGGAAGTTGCTTGCCTATGTGGCATGGCAAACTAAGCTTTAGTCAGGGGTCATGAGGGCAGTTTCTCACTTAGCTTGAACCCTATAAAAATTCTCTAGTTAGAAAGTGGGAAGGTTATTTTGCTCTTCTTTTACATGTTCGATTTTAAAATCAAATCATGATAAAATTGATTGCCATCTAGCAAAAATTTGTTTAGAGACAAGGGTTTTAGTGTCCTTTTGTAAAACATTTTTTGTAGCTTTGCAATCCATTTTCAAAAGAAACTCTTTATTTATTAAATCATCTTGAAATTTAGTAATGCATAAAACAATTGATAATTTTTTTTTACTAGTACTATATTTTAATTGGGAAGAATTCCAAGATCCAAAGTGGAAACAAATAACTTGTTCTTTGCAACCCTCAGGATGAATTTGTTTTAGAATACCTCTGAATCCAACTTCAAAGGCATCACATTCAATAACTACGGAAGCATTGGGATGAGGAATTCTTAGACAAATGAGATTCTTTACAAGAGACTTTATTTAAATTATAGCTTGAGTCATTTCTAAGGACCAAGGGGGAGGACTCCTTTTGTGTCCTTTTAAAAAAGAGGGTTACAAATGATACAGATATTAGGAATAAAGTAAGAAACATAATTAAGACAATCAAGGAATCTTTGAAGCTGCTACTTTTCTTTTATTTCATTTAGAAATTTATCAACAAATTCTAGACTCTTATTAATTGTGTAATAGTGCCTTGATAAATGTTATGTTTAAAAACCTAATTTCGGTTTAGAATAACTTTATCTTTTTAACCGACACTACTAGCCCATTATGTTTTATTGCCTTTATGAAAATATTTAAATATTTAAAGTGTTGATCTATCGACTTTGAATAAATCAAGACATCATCTACATAGACTATTATAAAATCAATATAATCATTAAATATTTCATTTATTATCTTTTGAAACTCAGTAAGAGCATTTTTTAATCCCATGGGCATTACGTTCCATTCATAATGCGCATAAGGCACAGTGAAACTAAGGCTTCATATAATCTTCCTAGAAGGTCTTTCTTGTTAGGGATTAGATATCTAATCCATTTAAGGGCTTTATTTAAAAGTTTCTAATTAATTACCATTCTTGGAGCTCCTTTTTCTAACTCGGAAGGATTCTACACATAAAAGGTTGCATAACTCCAAGGAGATTTACTGGGCCTAATTAATTTTTTAGCAAGAAATTCTTGGATTTCCTTTTTATAGTATTCTAAGGTTTCCTTATTCATTTGAATAGGATGGCCTTTAGTTGAAATTTGCTTTCATGAAAGTCAAATTCATAGGGTAATGATACCATATGAGTCTTTCTTTCCTAAAAACCATTTGGAATATCTGCACAAATTTCTTTCTCAATTCTTTGTTGTAGATTTTTAATTTTCTCTTATATTTTGGGATTTTTTTAGTTGTTCTTCAATTTGCTTAAATTTTATCTCTTTAGATAGAAAAGCTATCTAGCTATTATTTTGATTTAAGAGATTAAAATAGTGGCTTTATTCTACTAAATTAATCTTCATTTCTACTTTAGGGTGATGAATTCAAAGAAAAGTTTTACATTATTTATATTAGTTTCTATTCCCTTTTTAGTTATTGTCATTGGATAAATGTGTTAAAAAAGGGCTTCCTAGGATTAATTGTTCTTTTATATCTTTATCTAATAAAAATTCATTAGGAAGGCAAACTACATTATTACAGATATAAGAATTTGTTAGCTTATATTTTACATTTAAACTATGGCTACTTGTTGAATAAAAATTTTGAAGGGTTTTTTCATAATATTGGGTAGGTATTGGTCCTTCGTGGATACAATTAAGATCAGCTCCTAAGTCTATTAAAGCATTAAAAGTTTTATGGAAGCTTTTTTCTATCCTTGGATCTATATTACATTGTCATTTTTGTCGCACAGCTTTTATTCTATTAAGGAAAGTTTTTTCTTTAATTTAGTCTCCTATCTTATAAGTAATTTCCAATTCTTTTGCTAGGGCTTCTAACGACCTTTTGTTTTTGAAGTTCTAACATTTTCTTTTAATTGTTTAACTTCATGTTTTAGATTTTTTAACTCTTTATTTAGTTCTAGTATTCCTAAGAGTTTTTCTTTCTCTTGGTCTATTTTTAAGATTTTATTTAAATCATAGGGTATGAAGGAAGGGACTAGTTCCTTCTCTTCTTCTTTTACACCTATTATGTTTCTTAATCTAAGAAAATATTTATACTTAAGGTTGGATTCTTCTATTTTATCTATTATATCTATTAAAAACTTAGAATCTTCGGTTAAAGTATTGCAATAAAAAATTTCTTATTTACATTACTCACATGGGTTGTTAGCTTCGCATTTATCACAAGAATTTTTTTATTTCTTCTTCTTCAGTGCTACTTGCACTAGATTCTTCTAATTGTTCTAGCAAAGATTCTTCGTCTAACAAAATATCTTCAGTTTCTAAATTACTTTCATTATGTAAACTAAGTTCATTTATTCTCTTTCTAACATAATAGGTTTTTGCAATATGACCTTTTCTACCACACTTGTAGCAGGTTAAGGCTTCATCAAACCTCTTTTCATGTGTTTCTTTTTAACTTTTTAGGGGACTTGTTTTCTTCTTTCTGATATTTTTGTATTTTATTTTTTTTAAGTATTTTCTTTTGTTTTTTATTTTTTTTAGAGGGTGGCTTAAAACGATATAGACCTTACTGTTGACAAAAATATCCTAATTCTTTTTAGATAGATTTGTCTTCTCTTAAGATTTGAGAGGTTAGAGACAGCTGATTACATTGTTCTAAACTTGTTTTAATTATTGTAGATATGACTTGGCCATAAGTCATATTTTCTTGTTCTAACCTATCTCTGACTCACTGAGCAAATGCTCTTGGAAGTTCAGATATAAATCTTTCCTTCCAATGAGGTGTTGAGACATCTTGCCTAATTAAAAGTTTAGCTAATACATTATCTTTGTATCATCTAAAATCTAACAACCTAGGACATCTTAGGGAATGCAAAATTTCACTAGATCTTTCTTCAAAAAGTTTAGGATCACCAATAAAGCTTTGAGCAAAATATTGAGGCTTCTACTTGGGTTCCTACTTCCTGCTGGGTAGTAGGTTCAAGTTTTATTGAATTTAAAATATTGTTTCTATCTACTTCAGTAGTTATGTTATCCCACAAACCCTTTAGATTTCTAATACAACCAAAAATAATTAGCTGAGTGGTGGCTCTACCATTATTTTTATGTTTTTTATAGGCAGTGGCCACCATAATCATCTCATTTAATTTTCTCATTATTAAATGCTCAGTTAGACCATCTATATTCTATTCTATTATTCCTTCTCCATTAAAGCTAGAGGGGTTGTCTAAGTCTCATTCTTCAAATTGGATGTTAGGAAAGGTAGGTTTTTTTATAATAATTTCTAGTGGTAGGAAATTGCTTTTTTCCGTAGATTCTATGGATTTGCTCTTGACCCGGATCAGGGTATTTCTCACTACTTCTTTTTGTATTTTATCTTCATTTATTTTTAAAGCTTTAAGTCATTTATCAATTTCATCTAAAATTTCATTAGTTAATTTTCCTAATTTTATATTAGCTAACTCTTCATCAGAAAATTTATAAGGTTCAAATAATAGTTTTTCTAATTCTGGCTTAGAACTAGAATAAGAAGGCTTTTCTTGATTTATTACAACTACTAAGTCATGCACAATTTTATTGGTGTAATTTAATTGTTCTTGACCATTTTTTATGTCTTTTTTAGTGGAGAAGCTGTTATTTCTATATTATGGGGATTGACGAAAATTATGTCTTCTAAGGGAGGAACTTTTTCTATTATTTTCTTTCCTCTAAAGGTTTTCCAGCTTTGCGACATGCTTTCTAAGACATTAGTAGTTAGGGTTTTTAAGACATACACACTCTCTCTCTCTTTAAACCTTCTCTCCATGTTGCTCTCTCTATAACTTCCCTCTCTTTTTCTTTCTCTCTCACTCTCGCTCTTCCCAACACACACATTTTGTCTCTCTTACTTTGCCTACCAATCTCTTTTGCTACCTCCCCACAATTCTCTCTCTCTATGTCTTTCTCTATCTTCTCTCTCTCAAACCTCTTTCTCTCCCACCCTCCCTCTTAAAAACTTCACTTTATCTCTTTGTCTCATACTCTCCTACTAAAAATTTTCTTACTCTTTCTTTCCCAAATCTTCCCCTTCTCTCTCTCTCCCCAACACTCACACTCTCTCCCCACCCAACAATCTCTCTTTCTATTTCTCTACATCTCTCCCTCTCTTCCTCTCTCTTCAAATTCTTGCTTTCCCACTCTTATTTCAAAAACATCACTTTATCTCTGTCTTTCTCTCTGTCTATCACTCTATTTTGCTGTCTTTCTCCCTCATAGACCCCCTACAAAACTTCTCTTTCTCTCGTTCTCTTTCTATCTTCTATCTCTCTCTATTCCTAATGATCTCTCTTACTATCTCCCCTACCATTCTCTCTCTTGCTGTCCCTCTTAGTCTCTCTCTCTCTCTCTCTTTCTTTACGTCTCTCCTTCTCAATCTCTTTTTCCAAAACTTCTCTTTCTTCCTCCCTTTCTTTCTCTCTCTTAAACTTCTTTCTCTCACACTCTCTCAGAAACATCACTTTATCTCTCTTTGTCTCTCTATCGCTCTCTCTTTGTTTTGCTCTCTCTATGTCTCTCTTGTTGTCTCCCTTCAAAACTTTTCTTTCTCTCTCTCCAAATCTTCTTCTTCTTCTTCTCTCTCTCTCTCTCACTCACTCTTTTTATTTTCTCTCTCTTGCTCTCTTTCTCTGTCTTTCTCTAGCAAAAACTTTACTTTCCCTCTCGTCTAGCTATTTGTCTCTCTCCCCCCATGCAATCTCTCACTAAAACTTCTCTACCTCACTCTCCAAATCTTCTCTTTGAAACCTCTTTCTCTTGCTCCTACTTCACCAAACACCTCCCTTTCTCTCTCTTTACAACTTTTCTCTTTGTTTAAAACCTGTTTCGCTTTCTCTCAAAAACTTTTGTCTATCTCATTCTCTCTTTGTCTAAAAGTTCTCTCACTAACTCTATCTCTCTCTTCCTCCCCAACACACACACTTCCTCTATCTCTCTCTCTAAACCTTCTCTCCATGTCACTCTCACTAAAACCCCCCTTCTCTCTCTCTCTCTCTATCATTTACACTTTCCCCAACTCACACACTCTCTCTCCCAAACCATAAATCTTTTTAAAAATTTTCAAATTAAAATATGTCGACATGCGACGCAGTGCGGCGATCCCGAGGAGATAAAAAAAATAGATTTAAATTTTGGTGAGGTTTTAGAAAATGATAAAAAAATAGAATCGCCATCAACCTAGATTGAAATGGTGAAGTTGGACACCGAATAGTATGGTCTGCATCACAAAAAAATGGATTCGGGGGTTGGTCACGTGTGGGGAAGATATTAGCACCCTACAACGCCCTTTCGGTACCACGTTGGTGTTTGCTGCTTTTGATTTCAAGACTATGCTTTATCTTTTGTTAAATAAATTGATTTTTGCATGTGATCGTGATTTAAGATTATTTGTAAATGCCTCAATAGAGTCATGCCAGTTGACTAGCTAAACTCATGATATAATTTCCTTTAAGATAATTATGTAGCGGCCAGTTGACTAGCAACTATATTTATCCATTATTGGAAATTTCTTTTCAATGCATCAATAGAACCATGCCAGTTGACTGACTAGATTCGTGACATGATTTCCCTCAAGATAGTTTGATGGTGGCCAGTTGACTGGCAACCTTCTTTGTCCATCATTGAAATCTCTTCTTAAAGGCATTAATTCATGAGGCAATTTCCCTCAGGATAGTTTGACAGCGGTCAGTCGACTGGCAACTACATTTATCCATCGTCGGGAGTTTCTTTCTAACTAAGATAGTGGATCAAAATAGTTGACTGGAAACTCCTTGTGTTTGCTTACCTTCATAAGCATACAGGGAGACGAAGTTTATGGGCTCAATTATAGGATTTTAGCATTACAACAGCTCAATCATGGAATTTAGCATTATGACAGTGTGATTATAAAAAATTACAGCAATATAATAGCTTAATCACGGCAACTTCACAGTATTGCAATTTAATTGCAGCATTACAGTAATACAGCAATGAGGCAGCACAATAGCTTAATTACAGCACTATAGTGATGCAGCAACTTAATTACAACAATGCAGGAAATAATATAGCAGAATACAGAAACAACATACAAAACTACAGCAATAGAAACAGAGAAAATAATACAGCAGAATGCAAAAACAGCATGCAGCATTACAGCATCAAAGTCAGAGAAAATATCACAGCAGGATGTAGAAACAGCATGCAATATTACAGCAACAAAAACAGAGAACTGAATAATACAGCAGCATACAGAAACAGAATGCAGAATCATGGCAGCAGAAACAGAAACAGCAGAATACAGAAACAGAATGCAGAATTACAGCAGCAGAAACAGAGACAGCAGAATACAGAAACAGAATGCAAGCTTATAGCAACAGAATATATAAAAATGCACAGCTAACAGATGAACTAGCATTTACGCCAAACCAGGACAAAGAACTGGGACGGAGGGCAACATAAGGCATGTAATGCTGCGGGTACATCATCATATGCTGCTGCATCATGGCCATGGCTGCAGCCGAATACTGCATGGTCACTCATTGATGCTGGTACTACTGCAGCTGCTGTGCCCATTGCTGTGGATGTGATGCTGGTTCAGATCGGCTGCAAAACTATTTGTAGGCCAAGTCATGGTCCTAATTTCATTTTTTTTTCTTCACTCACGGCTCCTTTCTCTGATTTTCTCCTCCTTCAACCGAGTTCCTTCTTTTTCCTCTTTCTTACGGGCTACCTTCCCCACTCACTTTCTCTAGTTTTTTCTTCCTCTTCATCTCAGCTCTCTTTCCCTTTTTCCCCTCTTTTTTCCTCCTTTCTTCAACATTTTCTTCTCTTCTTTCAACAATTTCTCCTCTTCTTCATCATTTTCCTACTTCCTTCAACATTTGCTTCTCTTCTTTCAACAATTTCTCCTCTTCTTCATCATTTTCCTACTTCCTTCAACATTTTCTTCTCTTCTTTCAACAATTTCTCCTCATGGCCAACAACCCTTTTCACTCTTTCCACCTTCACCCACCTTCTTTGATTTGCTTTTCTTCAATTCACACTTCTTTTTTCTTTTGTTCTCTTTTTTTTCTTTTTTCTAATTTTTTAATTTTTAACAATTTTTGAACAATATTATTCACATTTGGGACCCAAAAATGTCTTTAAATTTTTTATTTTCGCTCAATTAATTTCTAGAAAAATATATATTCAAGTAGGATAATTTTAGAATTTATGCATGGGTCCACTTTAATTTTTAAGGTCTGGACAAAATCTAGTGTCTACAGATTGCCCCCATTTGCCTATCTTTTAGGGACTAAAAGATAGGCAAAGGTTGAGAGACACTCTTTTATCCAGATGCGAAGGGTTACCATCCACCCAATGGGGATACTGAAGGGTACTAAATCCAACTTTGGGGATACCTAAGAGTAACTTAGGATTTGAAACAACCTGAGGTAACCCGTCTCAGGATGAACTTGGGATAACTAGTCCCAAGTTTTGAAATAATTACCTGGAGAAACCCATTCCAGGATTTGAAAGGGTTATGATCCACCCAATGGGGATACCTAAGAGCAACTTAGGATTTAAAATAACCTGAGGTAACCCGTCTCAGGATGAACTTAGGGTAACTCGTCCCAAGTTCAAAATAATCACCTGGAGAAACTCATTCCAAGATTTAAAAGAGTTATGATCCACCCAATGGGGATACCTAAGAGCGACTTAGGATTTAAAATAACCTGAGGTAACCCATCTCAGGATGAACTTAGGGTAACTAGTCCCAAGTTTTGAATTACCTGGAGAAACCTATTCCAGGATTTGAAACAAAATAACCTGAGGTAACCCGTCTCAGGATTTAAAGAAAAGAACTTGGGGTAACCCGTCCCAAGTTTTAAATTACCTGGAGAAACCCATTCTAGAATTTGAAAACAACCTGAGGTAACCCGTCTCAAGATGAACTTAGGGTAACTCATCCTAAGTTTTGAAACAATTACCTAGAGAAACTCGTTCCAGGATTTAAAAACAACCTGAGGTAACCTGCCTCAGGATAAACTTGGGATAACTCATCCCAAGTTTTGAATTACCTGGAGAAGCCCGCTCCAGGATTTAAAGAAAAGAAACTTGGGGTAACCCATCCCAAGTTACAATATCTTGAAAAATCATGTTCCAAGATTTGAAGGGTTTTAATCCACCCAGTGGAGACACCTAAGAGCGACTTAGGATTTGAAGAGTTTTAATCCACCCAGTGGGGATACCTAAGAGCGACTTAGGATTTGAAACCAAATAATCTGAGGTAACCCGTCTCAGGATTTAAAGAAAAGAACTTGGGGTAACCCGTCTCAAGTTTGAAATAATCACCTGGAGAAACTCGTCCAGGACTTAAAAAAAAACTGAGGATTTCCTTACTTACCTAGGCTTGATCTATGACTTATGAATTTGATTTAACATGAAGAGTTACTATCCTTCCAATAGGAACCAAAGATTATGATCTAAGATTTCCTTGCTTACCTAGGCTCAAGGGGTTAAGTCGAATGAAGCCCAACTCTGGCATTGGTGACAAGGGGTGAGTCAAACAAGGCCCAACTCTGGCACAAATGATAAGGACGAGTCAAATAAGGCTCGACTCTGGCACAAATGATAAAGATGAGTCAAACGAGGCTTGACTCTGGCATAAATGATAATTGATTGAGTCAAACGAAGCCCGACTTTGGCTTGTCTTGCTTGACAGGATAAGGTACTTGACACATGGAGAGGCTTAACCTCAAAATGGCATGCTTGACATGCGAACCTGCTTAACAAGATAATGTGCTTGACACATGGAGAGGCTTGACCTCAAAGTGGCATGCTTGACATGAGAACCTACTTGACAGGATAATGTGCTCGACACATGGAGAGGCTTAACCTCAAAGTAGCATGCTTGACATGCGAACCTACTTGACAGGATAACGTGCTTAACACATGGAGAGGTTTGACCTCAAAATAGTATATTTGGCATGCAAACCTACTTGACACAGCTTAGCATGCAAACCTACTTGATAGGATAATGTGCTTGACACATGGAGAGGCTTGACCTCAAAGTAGCATGCTTGACATGTGAACCTGCTTAACAGGATAATGTGCTTGACACATGGAGAGGCTTGACCTCAAAATAGTATATTTGTCATGCGAACTTACTAGACACGGCTTAGCATGCGAACCTACTTGATAGGGCTTGGCGCATAAAGAGGCTTAACCTCAAAATGATATATTTGGCATGCAAACTTGCTTGACAAGGCTTAGCATGCGAACCTGCTTAACATGGCTTTGTATGCGAACCTACTTTACAAGGCTTGGCACATGGAGAGGCTTGACCTCAAAATGATATATTTGGCATGCGAACCTGCTTGACAATGTTTGGCACATGAAGAGGTTTGACCTCAAAATGATATATTTGGCATGCAAACCTGCTTGATAGGGCTGCATGTGAACTTGCTTGACATGGCTTTGTATGTGAACCTGCTTTACAGGGCTTGGCACATGAAGAGGCTTGACCTCAAAATGATATATTTGGCATGCGAACCTACTTGATAGGATTTGATGTGCAAACCTGCTTGACAGGGCCTGCTTGGTAGGATTTGATGTGCAAACCTGCTTGACAGGGCTTGGTGTGCAAACCTGCTTGACATGGCTTAGCACATAGAGAAGCTTGACCTCAAAATGATATATTTGGCATACAAACCTGCTTGATAGGGCTTAGCATGTGAACCTGCTTGACAGAGCTTTGTGTGTGAACCAGCTTGATAGTGTTTGGCACATGAAGAGGCTTGACCTCAGAATGATATATTTAGCACGCAAACCTACTTGACAGGGCTTAGCATGCGAATCTTCTTAACAGGATTTGATGTACGAACCTGCTTGATAGGGCCTGGCACATGAAGAGGCTTGACCAAAGCCATGATATATTCGGCATGTGAAAGGCTTAAATGACATGCTTAATATAAAAAGGCTTGACCTGAAAATAGCATGCTTGATAATACAAAATTGCTTGACCTGAAATGGCATGCTTGTCATGCTTGACATGCAAAAAAAGTTTGACAAATGAGGAGGTCGACCTAAAATAGCATGCTTGACATGCAAACGTGCTTGATATATGAAAGGCTTGACCTTAAATGGCATGCTTGATATAAAAGACTTGACCTAAAAATGGCATGGTTGAGATGAATACATGCTTGACATGTGAAATGTTTAACTTGAAATGGCATGCTTGACATGCTAGGCTTGACCTTAAAATAGCATACACGACATTCTTGCCATGCTAACATGCTTAACACATGATGGACTTGACTGAAATGGCATGTTTGATATGCAAACATGCTTGGATCCTATCCACACAAAAGAGATTCTCATCTTGTCAGAGACAGCTTGTCTGATGCAGAATTACCAAATGTGGACAGGATCGACAGGATGAGGATAGGTGCAACGAAGGATATTACAGAGAGAGATATATGTTAAAGTAATCGGAGTTCTTATATACGATATTCTATTTAAAGGAAAATAATTAATAGGAACACAAATTAAATAAGGAAAATTTAAAGGAATACAGATTAAAAACATTAAATTAAACTGAAAGAAGAAAATAAAGTAATAAATTTTTTGATGCACAGGATCCTCAAGAGGCAAGTGCAGAGCATACTTAAATTTTATTGAAAATAAAATGCTTACAGAGATTTAGAGCTTTACAAGGAGTTCATACAGTGACTTTTCTGTTCTAAATTCGCTCTGCCTGAACGATTACAAGGATGAGGGATTTATAGGGAGAGCCGGACATCAAACTTTTATTCATTTGAGTTTGATACGCCGGACTTTACAAGTTTTTACAATAGAGTTTAATTCGGAACTCAGAATTTGAAGTCCGAAAGTTGATAGCTGGTGATATCTTCTTTAGTCGACTTTTATGGGATCTATAAAGACATACAGAGAGAAAAAGAAAGGGAAGTTAGAGAGAATTTTGTTGAAAAACCAAGAAACAGAGATGGAGAGAAGTTTAAGAGTGAGCATGTGAGAGAGAGAGGGAGGGAGAGGCAGAGAGAAAAAGAGAGGGAGAAGTTTTAGAGAAGAAAGAGAAAGCGAGAGAGCGAGGGAGAAAGAGATAGAAATTTTAGGTGGAGAAAGAGATAGAAATTTTAGGTTGAGAAAGAAAGAGTAAAAGAGAAGTTCTTGAGAGGCAAAGACAATGAGTTAGAGATAGTGGGAAAGAGAGAGAGATTTATCAAAGAGAGTGAGAGAGAGACACACAGAGAGAGAAAGGGAAGTTTTAGAGAGAGAGAGAACTTTCTTTACAAATTGAGAAACAAAGAGAGAGATGTTTTACATAGGGTGAGAGAGAGATAGTAAGTCAATGAGTGCTAGAATGAGGAGGAGAAACAGAGCAAGAGAGGGAAGTTTTAAAGAGTGTGAGAGAGAGATAGAGAGAAAGAGAGAGGTTCTATAAAGACTCAGAGAGAGAGAGAGAGAAAGGGAAGTTGGGGAGAACTTTCTTGACAAAGCAAGAAGCAGAGAAGGAGAGAAGTTTAAGAGTGAGCATGCAAACGAGAGAGAAGGAGGGAGAGAGCAAGAGATAGAGAGCGAAAGAAAGAGAGAAGTTTCAGAGAAAGAGTGAGAAAGGGAGAGAAGGGGATACAAAGAGAGGGGGGAAAGAGAGGGAGTGAAAGAGAAGCATTCAAAAGAAAAAGAGAGAGTGTGGGTAAGATAAAGTGGGATAGAGAGAGATAGCAAGCAAAAGATAAAAAGAGAGAAATCAAAAGTAAGTGAGTGCTAGAGTGAGTGGGAAAGAGAGAGGGAGAGAGAAAGAGAGTAAGTAAGAAAGTGAGAGAGAGAGAGGGAGGGGGAGACAGGATTCAAAGAAACAGAGTGAGAGAGAGAGAAAGGAATGTTTTACAGAGAGAGAAAGAGAAGTTTCAGATGGAGGAAAGTTTTAGATAGATTGATAGAGAAAGAGAGGGAAGTTTGAGAGAGAGAACAAGAGAGAAAGGGAAAAACCAAGCTAGAAAGAGAGTGGAAGAGAGAGAAATTTCTGAGAGAACACAAGAGAGAGAGCGAGAGGAGGAGGGGAGAGAAAGAGAGGGAGAGATGGAGAAAGACTGACAAAGAGAGAGGGAGATAGAGAAGTTTTAGATAAAGTAAGAGAGAAGGGGACAAAGAGGGAGGGAAAGAGAGTGAGTGAGAGAGAGTGTTGTGGAGAGGAAGCTTGAGAGTGTGGAGTGTATTAGAGAGAGAGAAAGGGAGAGAGGTTTTAGAGAGAGTGAGACAGAGAGAGAAAGAGAGAAGTTTTAAAGGGAGAGAGAAACAGAGAGAAGAGTTCTTTAGAGACAGAGAGAGGGAGAAGTTTTCTAGAGAGAGTGAGTGTGAGTGTGACAAGTTCTATAGAGACACAGAGTGAGATAGAAAAAGAGGGAGAGGGAGACACAAAGACAAAGAGGGGAAAGAGAGAGAGATAAAGATAGAGGTTCTATAAAGACACATAGAGAGAGAAGGGAAGTTAAAGAGAACTCTCTAGATAACCAAGAAACAGAGATGGAGAGAAGTTTAAGAGTGAGCATGTAAGAGAGTGAGGAGAGAGAGAGAGAGAAGGAGAAGTTTCAGAGAAAGACAAAGAAAGGGAGAGAGTGAGGGAGAGAGAGAAAGAGTTAAAGAGAAATTTTTATAAAGAAAGACAATAAGTAAGAGAGAGTGGGAAAGAGTGAGAGATGTTTTAGAGAGAGCGAGAGAAGATAGAGAGAGGTTTAATAAAGAGTCAGAGAGAGTGTGAGAGAAGTTTTAAAGAGAGAGAAAAAGAGAGAACTTTCTTTACAAGTTAAGAAATAGAGAGAGAAGTTTCAGAGAGAGCCAGAGAAAGATAGTAAGTCAGTGAGTGCTAGAATGAGGGGAAGAGAGAGAGTGAGAGAGAGAAGTTTTAGAGAGTATGAGAGAGAGATAGAGAGAAAGAGAGGGGTCTCTGTAAAGACATACACAGAGAGAGAGAGAGAGAGAGAGAGAGAGAGGGAAGTTAGAGAGGACTTTCTTAAGAAAGTAAGAAACATAGATGGAGAGAAGTTTAAGAGTAAGTACATGAGAGAGAGAGGGAGGGAGAGAGAGAGAGAGTAGAAAATAGAGGGAGAAGTTTTATAGAAAGAAAGAGAAAGGGAAGGGTGAGGGAGTAAGAGACAGAATTTTTAGGTTGAGAAAGAAAGAGTGAAAGAGAAGTTCTTAAGAGGGAAAGACAGTGAGTTAGAGATAGTGGGAAAGAGAGAGAGATGTATCAAAGAGAGTAAAAAGACAGATAGAGAGAAAGAGAGAGGTTTAATAAAGACATTGAGAGAGAAAGGGAAGTTTTAGAGAGAGAGAAAGAGAGAGAGAACTTTCTTTACAAATTAAGAAATGAAGAGAGAGAAGTGTCAGATAAAGTAAGAGAGAGATAGTAAGTTAGTGAGTGCTAGAATGTGGGGGAGAAACAGAACGAGAGAGAGAAGTTTTAAAGAGTGTAAGAGAGAGATAGAGAGAAAGAGAGAGGTTCTATAAAGACACAGAGAGAGTGAGAAAGGAAAGTTAGGGAGAACTTTCTTGTCAAACCAAGAAATAGAGAAGGAGAGAAGTTTAAGAGTGAGCACACAAGAGAGAGAGAAGGAGGGAGAGAGTGAGAGATAGAGAGAGAAAAGAAGAGAGACGTTTCAGAGAAAGAGCAAGAAAGGGAGAGAAGAGAACACAAAGAGAGGGGGGGGAGAGAGACAAAGAGTGGAAGAGAAGCTTTCGAGAGAGAAAGAGAGTGAATGAGAGAGAGTGAGAAAGAGAAAGAGAAATTTCAAAGAGAGTAAGGGAGAGACTGAGAGAAAGAGAGAGGTTCTATAAAGACACAGAGAAAAAGGGAAGTTTTAAAGAGAGAAAGAGAGAGAGAGAGAGAGAGAGAGCTTTCTTGAGAAACTGAGAAATTGAGAGAGAGAAGTTTCAGATAAAGAGAGAGATAGTAAGTCAAAGGTGCTAGAATAAGGGCAAGAGAGGAAGAGAAAAAGAGAGCGAGACAGAGAAGTTTTAGAGAAAGAAAGCAAGAGAAAGAGCAAGGTGGAGGGAAAGAACTTTCTTGATAAACCAAGAAACAAAGAGAGAGAAGTTTTGGAGAGAATGAGAAAGAGAAACATAAGTTTTTGACATAGAGAGAGATAGAGGGAAGTATTGAAGAATGCAAGAAAGAGAGAGACAAAAAGAGACTAAGAGACGGAAAGAAAGGAAAATAGTTTGGAAGAAAGACACAAAAGTTTCAAAGAGGGAGATAGAGAGAGGTTCAAAGCAAGAGAGAGACAAGTTTTCAAGAGAGAGATAGAGAAAGAAAGAGAAGTTTTAGAGTGAAAGTGAGAGAGGAAAGTTCTAGAGAGCAAGAGAGAGACATAGAGAAAGTGAAGTTTTAGAGAGAGAAAGAGAGAGAGCGAGTAAGATAAAGTGGGATAGAGATAGATAGCAAACGAGAGATAAAAAGAGAGAAATTATAAGTCAGTGAGGGCTAGAGTGAATGGGAAAGAGAAAGAGAGTAAGTCAGAAATGAGAGAGAGAGAGGGAGAGGGAGAGAAGTTTTAAAGAAAGAGAAAGAGAGAGAAAGGGATATTTTACGGAGAGGGAAAGAGAAGCTTCAGACAAAGGGAAGTTTTAGAGAGACTGAAAGAGAAAGAAAGGGAAGTTTTAGAAAGAGAGCAAGACAGAAAGGGAAAGAGCAAGATAAAAAGAGAGTGGGAGAAAGACAAGTTTCAAGGAGAACGCAAGAGAGAGAGGGAGAGAGAAGAGGGGAGAGATGGAGAAAGACAAGGAGAGCAAGAGATAGAGAAGTTTCTAATAAAGCAAGAGAGAAGGGGACGGAGAGAGAGGGAAAGAGAGTGAGTGAGAGAAAGTGTTGTGGAGAGGGAGAATGAGAGTGTCAGAGTGTATTGGAGAGAGAAAGAGCGAGAGAAGTTTCAGAGAAAGCAAGACAAGGTGAGAAAGAGAGAAGTTTTAGAAAGAGAGAGAAAGACAAAGAAGAGTTCTTTAGAGACATAGAGAGAGGGAGAAGTTTTATGGATAGAGTGAGTGTGAGAAGTTCTATAGAGACATGGAGTGAGGTAGAGAAAGAAGGAGAGGGAGACACAAAGAGAGAGGGGGAAAGAAAGTGAGTGAGAGAAAAAGGGAAAGAGAAAGAGAAAAGTTTTAAAGAGAGCAAGAGAAAGAGGTTCTATAAAGACATGAAGAGAGAGAAAGGGAAGTTAGAGAGAACTTCTTAACAAAGCAAGAAATAGAGATGAAGAGAAGTTTAAGATTAAGCATGCAAGAGAGAAAGGGAGGGGGAGAGAGAGATACCATTTGTGCCGGAGTCGGGCCTCGTTTGACTCAACCTCATCATTTGTGCCAGAGTCGGGACTCGTTTGACTCAACCTTGTCATTTGTCCCAGAGTCGGGCCTCGTTTGACTCAACCTTACCATTTGTGCGAGAGTTAGGCCTCATTTGACTCACCCTTATCATTAGACTCAACCTTACCATTTGTGCTAGAGTCGGGCCTCGTTTGACTCAACCTTACCATTTGTGCCATAGTCAAGCCTCGTTTAACTCAACCTTCGAGCCTTGTTTGATTCAACCTTACCATTTGTGCTAGAGTCGAGCCTCGTTTGACTCACCATTATCATTTGTGCCAGAGTCAGGCCTCGTTTGACTCAACCTTACCATTTGTACCAGAGTCGAGCCTCGTTTCACTCAACCTTACCATTTGTGACAAAGTTGGGCCTCATTTGACACCACCCTTATCATTTGTACCAGAGTCGTCCTCCTTTGACTCAACCTTACCATTTGTGCCAGAGTCAGGCCTCGTTTGACTCACCCTCATCAATTGTGCTAGAGTCAGGCCTTATTCAACTCAACCATGCCATTGTGCCAAAGTCGGGCCTCGTTTGACTCACTCTCATCATTTGCGTAGGAGTCAAGCCTCGTTTGACTTAACCTTACCATTTGTCTCGAAGTTGACTCGACCTTCAAGCCTCATTTGACTCAACCTTACCATTTGTCCTAGAGTTAGGCATCGTTTGACTCACTATTATCATTTATGCCAGTGTCAGGCCTCGTTTGACTCACCCTTATTATTTGTGCTAGAGTTTAGCCTTGTTTGACTCAACCTTACCATTTGTGCCAGAGTTGGGCCTTGTTTAACTCAGCCTTACCATTTGTACTAGAGTTAGGCGACAGTTGTACCATTTATGCCAAAGTTAGGCCTCATTTGACTCAGCCTTATCATTTATGCTGGAGTCAGGCCTTGTTTGACTTAACCTTACCATTTGTGCCAGAGTCAGTCCTCGTTTGACTCTCCCTTATCCTTTGTGCTAGAGTTGGACCTCGTTTGACTCAACCTTACCATTTGTGTTAGAGGTGGGCCTTGTTTGACTCAACCTTACCATTTGTGTCAGAGTTGGGCATCGTTTGACTTACCTTTATCATTTGTGTTGGAGTCTATCCTTGTTTGACTGAACCTTATCATTTGTGTTAGAGTTGGCCCTCATTCGACTCACCCTTATCTTTTGATCAGAAGTCGATGCTCATTTGACACAACGTTACAATTTGTGCTAGAATTGAGCCTTGTTTGACTCAACCTTACCATTTGTGCTGGAGTTGGGCCTCGTTTGAATCACCCTTATCATTTGTACCAAAGTCAAGACTCGTTTGACTCAAGCTTACAATTTGTGCCAAAGTTAGGACTCATTTGACTCAGCCATACCATTTGTGTCAGAGGCGGGCCTCGTTTGACTCAACCTTACTATTTGTACCGAAGTCGGGCCTTAATTATACCAATTGTGCTAGAGTCGGGCCTTGTTTGACTTAACCTTATCATTTCTGCCAGAGTCGGGCCTTGTTTGACTTAACCTTATCATTTCTGCCAGAGTCAGGCCTTGTTTGACTGAACCTTACCATTTATACCAAAGTTAGGCCTCGTTTGACTCACCCTTATCATTTGTGCTAGAGTCGGGTCCGTTTGACTCAACCTTACCATTTGTAATGGAGTCGAGCCTTGTTGGACTCAACCTTATCATTTGTGCCACAGTTGGGTCTCGTTTCACTCTCCCTCATCAATTATGCTGGGGTTGGGCCTCGTTTAACATAACCATATGATTTGTTCTAGAGTTAAGCCTCGTTTGACTCAACCTTACCATTTATGCTATAGTCGTGGGCTCTTTGGACTTAACCTTACCATTTGTGTTGGAGTCAGTTCTCAATTGACTCACCCTCATCAATTGTACTAGAATTGGACCTCGTTTGACTCACCCTTATCGTTTGTGCTAGAGTCGGGCCTCGTTTCATTCAACCTTACCATTTGTGCTGGAGTTGGGCCTCGTTTGACTTTCCCTCATCATTTGTGTCAGAATCAGGCCTCATTCTACTCAACCATACCATTTGTGCTAGAAGTGGACCTCGTTTGACCTAACCTTACCATTTGATCTGGAGTCAGGCCTCGTTTGAGTCACCCTGATCATTTGCACTAGAGTCGGGCTTGTTTGACTCAACCTTACCATTTATGCCAGAGTTGGGCATCATTTGATTGATCCTTACCATTTGTACTAGAGTTAGGCCTTGTTTGACTCACCTTTATCATTTATTGACTCTCGTTTGACTCAACCTTTAGATTTGTACTAGAGTTAGGCCTTATTTGACTTACCCTTATCATTTGTTCAGTAGTCAAGACTCATTTGACACAACCTTACCATTTATGCTAGAGTTGAGCCTCATTTGACTCAACCTTACCATTTGCACCAGAGTTGGGCCTTGTTTCAATCACCCTTATCATTTGTGCTAGAGTCGGGCCTCATTTGACTAAATCATTTGCACTGGGGCCAGGCCACGTTTAACTCAACCTTTAGGCCTCGTTTGATTCAACCTTACCATTTATGCTAGAGTTGGGACTCGTTTTAGTCACCCTTATCATTTGTACCAAAGTTGGGCCTCATTTGACTTAACCTTACTATTTGTACCAGAGTCGAGCCTCGTTTGACTCAACTTTACCATTTGTGCCAGAGTTGGGCCTCGTTTGATACCACCCTTATCATTTATGCCAAAGTCGGGCCTCATTTCACTCACCCTCATCAATTGTGCCAGATTCGAGCCTTATTCGACTCAAGCATACCATTGTGCCAGAGTCGGGCCATGTTTGACTCAACCTTACCATTTGTACCGGACTCAGGCCTCATTTGACTAAACTATACCATTTATGCCAGAGTCAGGCCTTGTTTGACTTAATCTTACCATTTGTGCAAGAGTCAGGCATCGTTTGACTAAACTATACCATTTGTGCCAGAGTCAAGCCTTATTTGACTCAACCTTACCATTTGTACCAGAGTAGGGTCTCGTTTGACTGATCCTTACGATTTGTGCCAGAGTTAAGCCTCGTTTGACTCACCCTAATCATTTGTGTCAGAATTGATACTCGTTTGACTCAACCTCTAGATTTGTACTGGAGTCGGGCCTTATTTGACTCACCCTTATCATTTGTTTCAAAGTCAGGACTCATTTGACACAACCTTATCATTTATGCTAGAGTCGAACCTCATTTGACTCAACCTTACCATTTGTGCTAGAGTTGGGCCTCATTTGAATCACCCTTATCATTTGTGATAGGGTTGGGCCTCATTTGACTTAAGCTTATCATTTGTGCTGGGGCCAGGTCTCGCTTGATTTAGCCTTGCCATTTGTGCCAGAGTTGGGCCTCGTTTGACTCACCCTTATCATTTGTGCCAGAGTCGAGTCTTGTTTGACTCAACCTTATCATTTGTTCTAGAGTCGAGCCTCGTTTGACTTAACCTTGCCATTTGTGCCAGAGTTGGGCCTCGTTTGATACCACGCTTATCATTTATGCCAAAGTCGGGCCTCATTTGACTCAACTATACCATTGTGCTAGAGTCAGGCATCATTTGACTCACCCTTAATCATTTGTTCTAAAGTCTAGGCTCAATTGACACAACCTTACCATTTGTACCAGAGTCGAGCCTCATTTGACTTAACCTTACCATTTGTGCTAAAGTTGGGCCTTGTTTGATTTACCCTTTTCATTTGTGCCAGAGTCGGGAGTCATTTGAGTCACCATACAATATGCGCTGGAGTAGGGAGTTGTTTGACTCAACCATACTATTTGTGTTAGAGGCAGGCCTCATTTGACTCAACCTTACCATTTGTGCTAGAGTTAGGCCTCGTTTGACTCAACCTTAATATTTGTACCGATGTCGGGCCTTGGTTGCACCACTTGTGCTAGAGTCAGGCCTTATTTGACTTAACCTTATCATTTGTACCGGAGTCAGGCCTGGTTTAACTCAACCTTACCATTTATGCCAACATTGGGCCTCGTTTGACTCACCCTTATCATTTATGCTGGAGTCGGGTCTCGTTTGACTTAACCTTACTATTTGTACTAGAGTCGAGCCCTATTTGACTTAACAATATCAATTGTACCAGAGTTAGGTCTCATTTGACTCTCCCTCATCAATTGAGCTAGAGTCGGGGCTCGTTCAACACAACCATACCATTTATGCCAGAGTTGGGTCTCGTTTGACTTAACCTTAAAATTTGTGTCAGAGTCGGGACTCATTTGACTCATCCTTACCATTTGTGCTGGAGTCGGACCTCGTTTGACTCACCCTCATAATTTGTGCTAGAGTTAGGCCTCATTTGTCTCAACCTTACCATTTGTCCAAGAATCAGGTCTCATTTGGCTCAACCTTTGGGACTTGTTTGACTCAACCTTGGGTACACGTTTGATTGAACCTTACCATTTGTGCTAGAGTTAGGCCTCATTTGACTTACCCTTATCATTTGTGCCAGAGTTAAGCCTAGTTTGACTCACTTTTATCATTTGTGCTAGAGTCAGGCCTTATTTGACCCAACCTTATCATTTGTACCAGAGTTAGGCCTCGTTTGACTCAACCTTACCATTTATATTGGAGTCGGGCCTTGTTTGACTAATCCTTATGATTTGTGCTAGAGTTAGGCTTCGTTTGACTCGCCTTTATCATTTGTGTCAAAGTCAATCCTTGTTTAACTCGACCTGTAGATTTATGCCAGAGTCAGGGCTCATTTGACTCATCCTTATCATTTGTTCCAAAGTCGGGACTCGTTTGATACAACCTTACCATTTATACTGGAGTCGAGCCTCATTGGACTCAATCTTACCATTTGTGCCAGAGTTGGACCTCGTTTGAATCACCCTTATCATTTGTGCCAAAGTTGGGCCTCGTTTGACTTAACCTAATCATTTGTGCTGGGGCCAGGCCTCGTTTAACTTAACCTTTAGGCCTCGCTTGATTCAACCTTGCCATTTGTACCAAAGTTAGGCCTCGTTTGACTCACCCTTATCATTTGGGCTAGAGTTGGGTCTCGTTTGACTCAACCTTACCATTTGTTCTAGAGTCGAACCTCGTTTGACTCAACCTTGCCATTTGTGCCAGAGTTGGGCCGCATTTGACACCACCCTTATCATTTATGCCAAATTCAGGCCTCCTTTGACTTAACCATTCCATTTGTTCCAGAGTCGAGTCTCATTTGACTCAACCTTATCATTTATGCCAGAGTTGGGTCTTGATTGACTTAACCTTAATATTTGTCTAAAGTCGGGACTCGGTTGCACCACTTACGTTAGAGTCGGGCCTTGTTTGATTTAACCTTATCATTTGTACCGGAGTCAGGCCTGGTTTGACTCAACCTTACCATTTGTGCTAATGTTGGGCCTCGTTTGACTCACCCTTATCATTTGTGTCAGAGTTAGGCCTCGTTTGACTTAACCTTATCATTTGTACCAGAGTCAAGCCTTGCTTGACTCAAACATATCAATTGTTCCAAAGTTGGGTCTCATTTGACTCTCTCTCATCAATTGTCCCAAGGTCGGGCCTCGTTTGACTCAACCTTTGGGTCTCGTTTGACTCAACCTTACCATTTCTGCCAGAGTTACGGCTCATTTAACTCACCCTTATCATTAGTGCCTGAGTTGAGCCTTGTTTGACTCAACCTTACCACTTTTGCTAGAGTTAAGCCTTGTTTGACTCAATCTTACCATTTGTACCATAGTCAAGCCTCGTTTAACTTAACCTTCGAGCCTCGTTGGACTCAACCTTACCATTTTTGCCAGAGTCAGGCCCCAGTTGACTCACCCTTATCATTTATGCCAGAATCGGGCCTCGTTTTGACTCAACCATACCATTTGTGCCAGAGTCGAGCCCCATTTAACTCACCCTTATCATCTGTGTCAGAGTCAGGCCTTATTTGATCCAACCTTACCATTTGTGCCAGAGTTGGGCTTTGTTTAACTAGGCCTTACCATTTATGCTAGAGCTGAGCCTCGGTTATATGATTTGTGCCGAGGTTGGGCTTCCTTTGTCTTGCCCTTATCATTTGTGTTGGATTTAGGGCTCGTTTAGCTTAACCTTGCCATTTGTGTATTAGTTAGGCCTTGTTTCACTCAACCTTACCATTTGTGCTAGAGTCAGGCTTTGTTTGACTCACGCTTACCATTTGTGCCAGAGTCAGGCCTCGTTTAACTCAACCTTACCATTTGTATCAGAGTCGGGTCTCGTTTGACTCACCCTTATCATTTGTGCTGGAGTTAGGCCTCGTTTGACTCAACCTTACATTTGTGTTGGAGTTGGGCCTTATTTGACTCAAACTTACCATTTGTGCCAAAGTTGAGCCTCGTTTAACTCTCCCTTATCATTTGTGTTAGAATCAGTCTGAGTTTGACTCAACCTTACCATTTGTGCCGGAGTTGGTCCTCGCTTCACTAAACCTTACCATTTGTGCCGGTCTTGGGCCTTATTCAACTCAACCTTACCATTTGTACCGAAGTCAGGCCTTGTTTGACTCACCCTTATCATTTATGTCAGAGTCGGTCCTTGCATGACTCACCCTTATTGTTTATTCCGAAGTCGGGGCTCATTTGACACAACCTTACCATTTGTGTCAGAGTCAGGCCTCGTTTGACTCAACCTTACAACCTTACCATTTGTGTCAAAGGCGGGCCTTGTTTACCTCAACCTTACCACTTATACCAAAGTTAGGCTTTGGTTGTACCACTTGTGCCAAAGTTGGTCCTCGTTTGACTTAACCTTATCATTTGTGCTAGGGTCGGGCCTCGTTTAACTCAACCTTCTAGACTTGTTTGATTCAACCTTACCATTTGTTCTAGAGTCGAGTCTCGTTTGACTCACCCTTATCATTTATGCTAGAGTTGGGACTCATTTAACTCAACCTTACCCTTTATACCAGAGTTGAGTCTTATTTCACTCAACCTTACCATTTGTGATAGAGTTGGGCCTTGTATGACACCACCCTTATCATTTGTACCAAACTCAAGCCTCCTTTGACTCAACTTTACCATTTGTACCAGAGTCGGGCCTTGTTTGACTCACCCTTGTCAATTGTGCCAGAGTCAGGCCTTATTTGACTTAACCATGTCGGCCCTTATTTGACTCACCCATAAGTTTGTACCTCGAGTCGGTCTTTGTTTGACTCACCCTTATCATTTGCAGCTTGAGTCAAGCCTCGTTTGAGTCACCCATGTGTTTGCGCCTCGAGTTAGGCCTTGTTTGACTCACCCATATCATTTGCACCACAAGTCGGGCCTTGTTTGACACAACCATATCATTTCCGCCTCGAGTCGGGCCTCGTTTAACTCACCGATACCATTTGTACCTTGAGTTGGGCCTTGTTTGACTGAACCATATCATTTGCACCTCGAGTCGATCCTCGTTTAACTTAACCATATCATTTGCGCCTTAAGTCGGCTTCGTTTGACTCAACCATATCATTTGCACCTCGAGTCAGGCCTCGTTTGACTTAACCATATCATTTCTGCCACGACTCATGCCTCGTTTGACTCAACTATATCATTTGTGCCTTGACTCGGGCCTCATTTGACTCAACCATATCATTTGTGCCTTGAGTCAGGCCTCGTTTGACTCACCGATACCATTTGTGCCTCGAGTTAGGCCTCGTTTTACTCAACTGTATAATTTGCGCCTAGAGTTGGGCCTTCTTTGACTCATCGATAACATTTGTGCCTCGAGTTCGGCCTTGTTTGACTCAACCATATCATTTATGCATCAAGTCAGGCCTCGTTTGACTCAACCATATCATTTTTGCCTCGAGTTGGGCCTCGTTTAACTCGCTGATACCATTTGTGCCTCGAGTTAGGCCTCGTTTGACTCAAACATATCATTTGTGCCTCGAGTCAGGCGTCGTTTGACTCAACCATATCAATTACGCCTTGAGTTGGGCCTCGTTTGACTCACCGATATGATTTGTGCATCGAGTTGGGCCTCGTTTGACTTAACTATATGATTTGTACCTCAAGTCGAGCCTTGTTTGACTCAACCATATCGTTTGCACCTCGAACAGGGCCTCATTTGACTCAACCATATCATTTGTGCCTCGAGTCGGGCCTCGTTTGACTCAACCATATCATTTCTGCCTCGAGTCAGGCCTCATTTGACTAAACCATATCATTTGCGCCTCGAGTCGAACCTTGTTTGACTCACTGATACCATTTGTGCCTCGAGTTGGGCCTCGTTTGACTCAACCATATCATTTGTGCCTTGATTTAGGCCTCGTTTGACTCAACCATATCATTTGTGCCTTGATTTAGGCCTCGTTTGACTCAACCATATCATTTGCGCCTCGAGTCGGACCTCATTTGACTCAACCATATCATTGATGCCTCGAGTCAGGCCTCGTTTGACACAACCATATCATTTGCGCCTTGAGTCAGGCCTCGTTTCACTCAACCATATCATTTCTACCTCGAGTCAGGCCTTGTTTGACTAAACCATATCATTTGCGACTCGAGTCGGGCGTTGTTTGACTCAACCATATCATTGATGGCTCGAGTTAGACCTCGTTTGATTCAACCATATCATTTGCGCCTCTAGTTGGGTCTCGTTTGACTCGTTGATACCATTTATGCCTTGAGTTGGGCCTCGTTTGACTCAACCATATCATTTGTACCTCGAGTTTGGCCTCGTTTGACTTAACCATATCAATTACACTTTGGGTCGAGCCTCGTTTGACTCACCGATATGATTTGTGCCTCGAGTTGGGCCTCGTTTGACTTAACTATATGATTTGTGCCTCAAGTGGAGCCTTGTTTGACTCAACCATATCGTTTGCACCTCGAATAGGGCCTCATTTGACTCAACCATATCATTTGCACCTAGAGTCAGGTCTTGTTTGACTTAACCATATCATTTGTGCCTTAAGTTGGGCCTCGTTTCTCTCACCGATACCATTTTTGCCTCAAGTTGGGCCTCATTTGACTCAACCATATCATTTGTGCCTCAAGTCAGCCTCGTTTGACTCAACCATATCATTTGTACCTCGAGTTGGGCTGCCTTTGACTCAACCATATCATTTGCGCCTCGAGTTGGGCCTTGTTTGACTCAACCATATCATTTGTGGCTCGAGTCAGGCCTTGTTTGATGCACCCATATGCTTGAGCCTTGAGTCAGGCCTTATTTGACTCACCCATATGTTTGCGCCTCGAGTCGGTCTTCATTTGACTCACCTTTACCATTTGCACCTCGAGTTAAGCCTCGTTTGACTCACCCATGTGTTTGTGCCTCGCATCAGGCCTAGTTTGACTCACCCATATAATTTGCACCTCGAGTTGAGCCATGTTTGACTTAACCATATCATTTACGCCTTGAGTCGGGTCTTGTTTGACTCACCGATACCATTTGTTCCTCGAGTTGGGCCTCGTTTGACTCAACCATATCATTTGTGCCTCGAGTTAAGCCTCATTTGACTCAACCTTATCATTTGCGCCTCGGGTCAGGCATGGTGATCCTCAACCATATCATTTGTGCCTGCAGTCGAGCCTCGTTTGACTCAACCATATCATTTGCGCCTCGAGTCAGGCCTTATTTGACTCACCCATATGTTTGCGCATCAAGTCAGGCCTTGTTTGACTCAACCATATCATTTCTGCCTCGAGTCTGGCCTCGTTTGACTCAATCGTATCATTTATGCTCAAGTCAGGCCTCGTTTGACTTAACCATATCATTTAAACCTCGAGTCGGGCTTTGTTTGACACAACCATATCATTCTGCCTCAAGTCAGGCCTCGTTTGACTCAACCATATCATTTGCGCCTCGAGTCAGGCCTCATTTGACTCACCGATACCGTTTGTGCCTTGAGTTGGGCCTCGTTTGACTCAACCATATCATTTGCGCCTCGAGTCGGGCCTCCTTTGACTCACTGATACCATTTGTGCATCGAGTTGGACCTCGTTTGACTGAACCATATGATTTGCGCTTAGAGTCAGGCCTCGTTTGACTCAACCATATCATTTGTTCCTCGAGTCAGGCCTCGTTTGACTCAACCATATCATTTGCACCTCAAGTCAGGCATCATTTGACTCAACCATATCCTTGATGCCTCGAGTCAGGCTTCGTTTGACTCAACCATATAATTTGTGCCTCGAGTCAGGCCTCGTTTCACTCAACCATATTATTTGCACCTCGAGTTGGGCCTCGTTTGACTCAACCATATCATTTCTACCTCAAGTCAGGCCTCGTTTGACTAAATCATATCATTTGTGCCTCGAGTCGGGCCTCGTTTGACTCACTGATACCATTTGTGCTTCGAGGTGGGCCTTGTTTGACTCAACCATATCATTTGTGCCTCAATTCAGGCCTCGTTTGACTCAACCATATCATTTGCGCCTCGAGTCGGGCATCATTTAACTCAACCATATCATTGATGCCTCGAGTCAGGCCTCGTTTGACTCAACGATATGATTTTGGCCTCGAGTTGGGCCTCGTTTGACTTAACTATATGATTTGTGCCTCGAGTTAGGCCTTGTTTGACTCAACCATATCGTTTGCGCCTCGAAGAGGGCCTCATTTGACTCAACCATATCATTTGCGCCCCAAGTCAAGCCTTGTTTGACTTAATGATATCAATTGCACCTCAAGTTAGGCCTCATTTGACTCACCGATACAATTTGTGCCTCGAGTTGGGCCTCATTTGACTCAACCATATCATTTGTGCCTCAAGTCAGGCCTCGTTTGACTCAACCATATCATTTACGCCTCGAGTCGGGCCGCCTTTAACTCAACCATATCATTTGCGCCTCGAGTCAGGCCGCCTTTGACTTAACCATATCATTTGCACCTCGAGTCGGCCCTTGTTTGACTCACCCATAATTTGAGCCTCGAGTCAGGCCTTATTTGACTCACCAATATGTTTGCGCTTCGAGTTGGTCTTCGTTTGACTCACCGTTATCATTTGCACCTCGAGTCAAGCCTCGTTTGACTCACCCATGTGTTTGCGCCTCAAGTCAAGTCAAGCCTAGTTTGACTCACCCAAATCATTTGCGCCTCGAGTCGGGCTAGGTTTGACTCAACCATATCATTGACGCCTTGAGTCAGGCCTCGTTTGACTCACCGCTACCATTTGTGCCTTGAGTTGGGCCTCGTTTGACTTAACCATATCTTTTGTGCCTCGAATCAGGCCTCGTTTGACTCAATCATATCATTTGCGCGTCGAGTCGGGCATCGTTTGACTCAACCATATCATTGACGCCTCGAGTCAGGCCTCATTTGACTCAACCATATCATTTGTGCCTCAAGTCGGGCCTTGTTTGACTTAACCATATCATTTCTGCCTCGACTCATGCCTCGTTTGACTCAACCATATCATTTGTGCCTCAACTCATGCCTCATTTGACTTAACCATATCATTTGTGCCTCGAGTCGGGCCTCGTTTGACTCACCGATACCATTTGTGCCTCGAGTTAGGCCTCGTTTGACTCAACCGTATAATTTGCGCCTCGAGTCAGGCCTCGTTTGACTCATCGATAACATTTGTGCCTCGAGTGGGGCCTCCTTTGACTTAACCATATCATTTGTGTGTCGAGTCAGGCCTCGTTTAACTCAACCATATCATTTGCACCTTGAGTCGGGCCTTGTTTAACTCGCTGATACCATTTGTGCCTCGAGTTAGGCCTTGTTTGACTCAACCATATCATTTGTGCCTTGAGTCAGGCATTGTTTGACTCAACCATATCAATTACGCCTTGAGTCGGGCCTCGTTTGACTCACCAATATGATTTGTGCCTCGAGTTGGGCCTCGTTTGACTTAACTATATGATTTGTGCCACATGTCGAGCCTTGTTTGACTCAACCATATCATTTGCACCTCGAACAAGGCCTCATTTGACTCAACCATATCATTTGTGCCTCGAGTTGGGCCTCGTTTGACTTGACCATATCATTTGTGCCTCAAGTTGGGCCTCGTTTGTCGCACCAATACCATTTGTGCCTCGAGTTGGGCCTCATTTGACTCAACCATATCATTTGTGCCTCAAGTCAGGCCTCGTTTGACTCAACCATATCATTTGTGCCTCAAGTCAGGCCTCGTTTGACGCAACCATATCATTTGTACCTCAATTTTTGGGCTGACTTTGACTCAACCATATCATTTGCACCTCGAGTCGGGCCTTGTTTGACTCAACCATATCATTTGTGGCTCGAGTCAGGCCTTGTTTGCCTCACCCATATGCCTGAGCCTCGAGTCAGGCCTTATTTGACTCACCCATATGTTTGTGCCTCGAGTCGGTCTTCGTTTGACTCACCCTTATCATTTGCACCTCGAGTCAAGCCTCATTTGACTCACCCATGTGTTTGTGCCTCGCATCAAGCCTAGTTTGACTCACCCATATCATTTGCGCCTCGAGTCGAGCCATCTTTGACTCAACCATATCATTTACACCTTGAGTCAGGCCTCGTTTAACTCACCGATACCATTTGTGCCTCAAGTTGGGCCTCGTTTGACTCAACCATATCATTTGTGCCTCGAGTTAGGCCTCATTTGACTTAACTATATCATTTGCGCCTCGGGTTGGGCATGGTTTGCCTCAACCATATCATTTGTGCCTCGAGTCAAGCCTCGTTTGACTCAGTCATATCATTTGCGCCTCGAGTCAGGCGTTATTTGACTCAGCCATATGTTTGCGCATCGAGTCGGGCTTTGTTTGACTCAACCATATCATTTCTGCCTCAAGGCTGGCCTCGTTTGACTCAACCGTATCATTTACGCCTCGAGTCAGGCCTCGTTTGACTCAATCATATCATTTGAGCCTCGAGTCGGGCCTCGTTTGACACAACCATATCATTCTGCCTCATGTCAGGCCTCGTTTCACTCACTAATCTGTTTGTGCCTCGAGTTAGGCCTCATTTGACTCAACCATATCATTTGCGGCTCGAGTCGGGCCTTGTTTGACTCACTGATACCATTTGTACATTGAGTTGGACCTCGTTTGACTCAACCATATGATTTGCACCCTGAGTCAGGCCTCGTTTGACTCAACCATATCATTTGTGCCTCGAGTTAGGCCTCGTTCAACTCAACCATATCATTTGCGCCTCGAGTCAGGTGTCATTTAACTCAACCATACCATTTGTGCCAGAGTCATGCCCCATTTAACTCACCCTTATCATCTGTGTCAAAGTCGGGCCTCATTTGATCCAACCTTACCATTTGTGCCAGAGTTGGGCCTTGTTTAACTAGGCCTTACCATTTATGCTAGAGCTGAGCCTCGGTTATATGATTTGTGCCGAGGTTGGGCTTCCTTTGTCTTGCCCTTATCATTTGTGTTGGATTTAGGGCTCGTTTGACTTAACCTTGCCATTTGTGTATGAGTTAGGCCTTGTTTCACTCAACCTTACCATTTGTGCTAGAGTCAGGCTTTGTTTGACTCACGCTTACTATTTGTGCCAGAGTCAGGCCTTGTTTAACTCAACCTTACCATTTGAATCAGAGTCGTGCCTCATTTGACTCACCCTTATCATTTGTGCTGGAGTCAGGCCTCGTTTGACTCAACCTTACATTTGTGTTGTAGTTGGGCATAATTTGACTCAAACTTACCATTTGTGCCAAAGTTGAGCCTCGTTTGACTCTCCCTTATCATTTGTATTAGAATCGGTCCGAGTTTGACTCAACCTTACCATTTGTGCCAAAGTCGGTCCTCGCTTCACTAAACCTTACCATTTGTGCCGATCTTGGGCCTTATTTGACTCAACGCTACCATTTGTGCCAAAGTTGGGCCTCCTTTGACTCTCTCTCGTTCGACTCAACCTTACCATTTGTACCGAAGTCAAGCCTTGTTTGACTCACCCTTATCATTTATGTCAGAGTCGGTCCTTGCATGACTCACCCTTATTGTTTATTCCGAAGTCGGGGCTCATTTGACACAACCTTACCATTTGTGTCAGAGTTAGGCCTCGTTTGACTCAACCTTACAACCTTCCCATTTGTATCAAAGGTGGGCCTCGTTTACATCAACCTTACCACTTATGCCAAAGTTAGGCTTTGGTTGTACCACTTGTGCCAAAGTTGGTCCTCGTTTGACATAACCTTATCATTTGTGCCAGGGTCAGGCCTCGTTTAACTCAACCTTCTGGACTTGTTTGATTCAACCTTACCATTTGTGCTAGAGTCGAGTCTCGTTTGACTCACCCTTATCATTTGTGCCAGAGTCGGGACTCATTTAACTCAACCTTACCCTTTATACCAGAGTTGAGTCTTATTTCACTCACCCTTATCATTTGTGCTAGACTCAAGCCTCCTTTGACTCAACTTTACCATTTGTGCCAGAGTCGGGCCTTGTTTGACTTAACCATGTCGGCCCTTATTTGACTCACCCATAAGTTTGTACCTCGAGTCAGTCTTCGTTTAACTCACCCTTATCATTTGCACCTCGAGTCAAGCCTCATTTGAGTCACCCATGTGTTTGTGCCTCGAGTTAGGCCTTGTTTGATTCACCCATATCATTTGTACCATGAGTCAGGCCTTGTTTGACACAACCATATCATTTGCGCCTCGAGTCGGGCCTCGTTTAACTCACCGATACTATTTGTGCCTCGAGTTGGGCCTCATTTGACTGAACCATATCATTTGCACCTCGAGTTGAGCCTCGTTTAACTTAACCATATCATTTACGCCTCGAGTCGGCTTCGTTTGACTCAACCATATCATTTGCGCCTCGAGTCGGCTTCGTTTGACTCAACCATATCATTTGCGCCTCGAGTTGGGCCTCGTTTGACTTAACCATATCATTTCTGCCTTGACTCATGCCTCGTTTGACTCAACCATATCATATGTGCCTCGACTTGGGCCTCATTTGACTCAACCATATCATTTGTGCCTCGAGTCGGGCCTCGTTTGACTCACCAATACCATTTGTGCCTCGAGTTAGGCCTCGTTTGACTCAACTGTATAATTTGCGCCTAGAGTTGGGCCTTGTTTGACTCACCGATAACATTTGTGCGTTGAGTTCGGCCTTGTTTGACTCAACCATATCATTTGTGCATCGCGTCAGGCCTCGTTTGACTCAACCATATCATTTCTGCCTCGAGTCGGGCCTCGTTTAACTCGCTAATACCATTTGTGCCTCGAGTTGGGCCTCGTTTGACTCAACCATATCATTTGTGCCTCGAGTCAGGCCTTGTTGGACTCAACCATATCAATTACGCCTTGAGTCGGGCCTCGTTTGACTCACCGATATGATTTGTACCTCGAGTTGGGCCTTGTTGGACTTAACTATATGATTTGTGCCTCAAGTCGAGCCTTGTTTGACTCAACCATGTCGTTTGCACCTCGAACAAGGCCTCATTTGACTCAACCATATCATTTGCGCCTCGAGTCGGGCCTCGTTTGACTCGACCATATCATTTCTACCTTGAGTCAGGCCTCGTTTGACTAAACCATATCATTTGCGCCTCGAGTCGAACCTCATTTGACTCACTGATACCATTTGTGCCTCGAGTTGGGCCTCGTTTGACTCAACCATATCATTTGCGCCTCGAGTCGGGTGTCGTTTGACTCAACCATATCATTGATGCCTCGAGTCAGGCCTCGTTTGACTCAACCATATCATTTGTGCCTTGAGTCAGGCCTCGTTTCACTCAACCATATCATTTGCACCTCGAGTCGGGCCTCGTTTGACTCACTAATACCATTTATGCCTCGAGTTGGGCCTCGTTTGACTCAACCATATCATTTGTTCCACGATTCAGGCCTCATTTGACTCAACCATATCATTTGCACCTCGAGTCGAGCCTTGTTTGACTCACCGATACCATTTCTGCTTCGAGTTGGGCCTTGTTTGACTCAACCATATCATTTGTGCCTCGAGTCGGGCCTTGTTTGACTTAACCCTATTATTTGCACCTCAAGTTGGGCCTCGTTTGACTCACTGATACTTTTTGTGCTTCGAGTTAGGCCTCGTTTGACTCAACCATATCATTTGTGCCCCAAGTCAGGCCTCGTTTGACTCAACCATATCATTTACGTCTCGAGTTGGGCCGCCTTTTGACTCAACCATATCATTTGCACCTCGAGTCGAGCCTTGTTTGACTCACCCATAAGTTTGAGCCTCGAATCAGGCATTATTTGACTCACCCATATGTTTGCACCTCGAGTCAATCTTCGTTTGACTCAGCCTTATCATTTGCACCTCGAGTCGAGCCTTGTTTGACTCACCCACGTGTTTGCGCCTCGATTAGGCCTAGTTTGACTCACCCATAACATTTGCGCCTCGATTTGGGCCATGTTTGACTCAACCATGTCATTGATGCCTTGAGTCAGGCCTCGTTTTACTCATCGATACCATTTGTGCCTCGAGTTGGGCCTTGTTTGACTCAACCAAATCATTTGTGCCTCAAGTCAGACCTCGTTTGACACGACCATATCATTTGCGCCTCGAGTCAGGATGGTTTGCCTCAACCATATCATTTGCACCTTGAGTCGGGCCTCGTTTGACTCCACCATAGCATTTGATCCTCAAGTCGGGCTTTATTTGACTCACCCATATGTTTGCGTATCGAGTCGGGCCTCGTTTGAATCAACCATATCATTTCTGCCTCGAGTCAGGCCTCGTTTGAATCAACCATATCATTTGTGCCTCGAGTCAGGCCTCGTTTGACTCAACCATATCATTTCTACCTCGAGTCAGGCCTTGTTTGATTGAACCATATCATTTGTGCCTCGAGTTGAGCCTTGTTTGACTCACCGATACCATTTTTGCCTCGAGTTGGGCCTCGTTTGACTCCACCATATCATTTACGCCTAGAGTCGGCCCTTGTTTGACTCATCGATACCATTTGTGCCTCAAGTTGGGACTCGTTTGACCTAACCATATCATTTGTGCCTCGAGTCAAGCCTCGTTTGACTCAACCATATCATTTGTGCCTCAAGTCGGGCTTCTTTGACTCAACCATATCATTTGCTCCTCGAGTCAGGCCTTGTTTCGCTCAACTATATCATTTGTGCCTCGAGTCTGGCCGCCTTTGACTTAACCATATCATTTGTGCCTCAAGTCAGGCCTTGTTTGACTCTACCATATCATTTGTGCCTCAAGTCGGGCCTTGTTTGACTCACCCATATGTTTGCGCCATGAGTTGGGCCTCGTTTGACTCAACAATATCAGTTATGCCTTGAGTTAGGCCTTGTTTGACTCAACAATATCATTTATGCCTCGAGTTGGGCCGCCTTTTGACTCACCGATACCATTTGTGCCTCGAGTTAGGCCTCGTTTGACTCAACCATATCATTTGTGCCTCGAGTCGGGCCTCATTTGACTCACCAATACCATTTCTGCTTCGAGTTGGGCCTCGTTTGACTCAACCATATCATTTGTGCCTCGAGTCAGGCCTCGTTTGACTCTACCATATCATTTATACCTTGAGTCGGGCCTCGTTTGACTCACCGATACCATTTGTGCCTTGAGTCAAGCCTCATTTGACTCAACCATATCATTTGCGCCTTGAGTCAGGCCTCATTGGACTCAACCATATCATTTGTGCCTTGAGTCATGCCTAGTTTGGCTCAACCATATCATTTACGCCTCGATTCAGGCATCATTTGACTAAACCATATCATTTGCGCCTCGAGTTGAGCCTCATTTGCCTCACTGATATGATTTGTGCCTCGAGTTGGGCCTCGTTTGACTTAACTATCTAATTTGTGCCTCGAGTTGGGCCTTGTTGACTCAACCATATCGTTTGCGCATTCAACAGGGCCCCATTTGACTCAACCATATCATTTGCACCTCAAGTCGGGCCTCGTTTGACTCACCGATACTAGTTGTGCCTCAAGTTGGGCCACGTTTGACTTAACCATATCATTTGTACCTCGAGTCAGCCCTCGTTTGACTCAACCATATCATTTATGGCTTGAGTCGGGCCTCATTTGACTCACCAATGCCATTTGTGCTTCGAGTTGGGACTTGTTTGACTTAACCATATAATTTGTGCCTTGAGTCAAGCCTCGTTTGACTAAACCATATTATTTGCACCCCGAGTTGGGCCTCATTGGACTCATCGATATGATTTGTGCCTTAAGTTGGGCCTCGTTTCACTTAACTATATGATTTGTGCCTCGAGTCGGGCCTTGTTTGACTCAACCATATCGTTTGCGCCTCAAACAGGGACTCATTTGACTCATCCATATCATTTGTACCTCGAGTCGGTCCTTGTTTAACTTAACCATATCATTTGCGCCTCGAGTTGGGCCTAGTTTAACTCGACGATACTATTTGTGCCTCGAGTTGGGCCTCATTTGACTCAACCATATCATTTGTGCCTCAAGTCAGGCTTTGTTTGACTCAACCATATCATTTGCACCTCGAGTTGGGCCGCCTTTTGACTCAACCATATCATTTGCACCTTGAGTCGACCCTTGTTTGACTCACCCATAAGTTTGAGCCTCGACTTAGGCCTTATTTGACTTACCCATATGTTTGTGCCTCGAGTCAGTCTTCGTTTGTCTCACCCTTATCATTTGCACCTTGAGTTAAGCCTCGTTTGACTCACCCATGTGTTTGTGCCTCGAGTTAGGCCTAGTTTGACTCAACTATATCATTTGCGCCTCGAGTCGGGCCATGTTTGACTCAACCATATCATTGACACCTTGAGTCAGGCCTCGTTTGACTCACTGATACCATTTATGGCTCGAGTTAGGACTCGTTTGGCTTAACTATACAATTTGTGCCTCAAGTCAAGCCTCGTTTGACTCAACCATACATTTGCGCCTCGAGTCGATCCTCGTTTGACTCAACCATATCATTTGTGCCTTGAGTCGAGCCTCATTTGACTAAACTATACCATTTACGCCTCGAGTTGGGCCTCGTTTGACTCACCAATACCATTTGTGCCTCAAGTTGTGCCACGTTTGACTCAACCATATCATTTGTAACTTGAGTCAGGCCTCGTTTGACTCAACCATATCATTTACGCCTTGAGTCGGGCCTCGTTTGACTCACCAATACCATTTGTGAATCGAGTTGGGACTCGTTTGGCTTAACCATATAATTTGTGTCTCGAGTCAAGCCTTGTTTGACTCAATCATATCATATGCGCCTCAAGTCGGGCCTCGTTTGACTCAACCATATCGTTTGTACCTCGAGTCATGCCTAGTTTGACTCAAACATATCATTTACGCCTCGAGTCAGGCCTCGTTTGTCTCACCAATACCATTTGTGCCTCGAGTTGGGCCTCGTTTGACTCAACCATATCATTTGTGCCTCAAGTTAGGCCTTGTTTGATTCAACCATATCATTTGTACCTCGAGTTGGGCCGCCTTTGACTCAACCATATCATTTGTGGCCTCTAGTCGGGTCTTGTTTGACTCAACCATATCATTTGTGGCTCGAGTCAGGCCTTATTTGACTCAACCATATGTTTGCGCCTCAAGTCGGTCTTCGTTTGACTCACCCTTGTCATTTGCACCTCGAGTCAAGCCTCGTTTGACTCACCCATGTGTTTGCGCCTCGTATCAGGCCTAGTTTGACTCACCCATATAATTTGCGCCTCGAGTCGAGCGATGTTTGACTCAACCATATCATTTCCGCCTTGAATCGGGCCTCGTTTGACTCACCGATACCATTTGTGGCTCGAGTTGGGCCTCGTTTGACTCAACCATATCATTTGCGCCTCGCGACAGGCCTTATTTGACTCACCCATACGTTTGCACATTGAGTCGGGCCTTGTTTGACTCAACCATATCATTTCTCCCTCGAGTCTGGCCTCGTTTGACTTAACCATATCATTTATGCCTCGAGTCAGGCCTCATTTGACTCAACCATATCATTTGAGTCTCGAGTCGGGCCTCGTTTGACACAACTATATCATTCTGCCTCGAGTCAGACCTCGTTGCACTCAACCATATCATTTGCGCCTTGAGTCGGGCATCATTTGACTCCACCATATCATTAATGCCTCGAGTCAGGCCTCATTTCACTCAACCATATCATTTGCGTCTCGTGTCAGGCCTAGTTTCACTCAACCATATCATTTGCGCCTCGAGTCGGGCCTTGTTTGACTCAACCATATCATTTCTACCTCAAGTCAGGCCTCGTTTGACTAAACCATATCATTTGTGCCTCAAGTCCGGCCTCGTTTGACTCACCCATTTCATTTGTGCCTCGAGTCAGGCCTCGTTTAACTTAACCATATCATTTCTGCCTCGAGCCTGGCCTCGTTTGACTAAACCATATCATTTGTGCCTCGAGTCGGACCTCGTTTGACTCATTGATACCATTTGTGCCTCGAGGTGAGCCTCGTTTGACTCAACCATATCATTTGTGCCTCGATTTAGGCATCGTTTGACTTCACCATATCATTTACGCCTTGAGTCAGGCCTCGTTTGACTCAACCATATCATTTATGCCTCGAGTCATGCCTAGTTTGACTCAACCATATCATTTATGCCTCGAACCGGGCCTCGTTTGACTAAACCATATCATTTGTGCCCTGAGTTGGGCCTCATTTGACTCACCGATATGATGTGTGCCTCGAGTTGGGCCTCGTTTGACTTAACTATATGATTTGTGCTTCGAGTCGGGCCTTCTTTGACTCAACCATATCATTTGCGCATTGAACAGGGCCTCATTTGACTCAACCATATCATTTGCACCTTGAGTTGAGCCTTATTGGACTTAACCATATCATTTGCACCTCGAGTTGGGCCTCGTTTGACTAACTGATACCATTTGTGCCTCTAGTTAGTCCTTGTTTGACTCAACCATTTCATTTGTACCTCGAGTCAGGCCTTGTTTGACTCAACCATAACATTTACGCCTTGAGTTGGTCCTTGTTTGACTCACTGATACCATTTGTGCCTCGAGTTAGGACTCGTTTGACTTAACCATATAATTTGTGTCTCGAGTCAAGCCTTGCTTGACTCAACCATATCATTGGCACCTCGAGTCGGGCCTCGTTTGACTCAACCATATCATTTGTGCCTCGAGTCATGCCTAGTTTGACTCAAACATATCATTAACGCCTCGAGTCGCACCTCATTTGACTCAATGATATGATTTGGGCCTCGAGTTGGGCCTCGTTTGACTTAACTATATGATTTGTGCCTTGAGCTAGGCATTGTTTGACTCAACTATATCGTTTGCGCCTCAAAGAGGGCCTCATTTGACTCAACCATATCATTCGTGCCTCGAGTTGGGCCTCGTTTGACTCACTGATACCTTTGTGCCTCGAGTTAGGCCTCGTTTGACTCATCCATATCATTTGTGCCTCAAGTTAGGCCTCGTTTGACTCAATCATATCATTTGTGCCTCGAGTCGGGCCGCCTTTAACTCAACCATATCATTTGCGCCTCGAGTCAGGCATTGTTTGACTTAACCATATCATTTGCACCTCGAGTCGGGCCTTGTTTGACTCACCCATATCATTTGCGCCTCGAGTTGGGCCTTGTTTGAGTCACCCATAAGTTTGAGCCTCAGGTCAGGCCTTATTTGACTCAACAATATGTTTCTGCCTCGAGTCAGTCTTCGTTTGACTCACCCTTATCATTTGCACCTCGAGTCAAGCCTCGTTTGACTTGCCCATGTGTTTGCGCCTCGAGTCAAGCCTAGTTTGACTCACCCATATCATTTGTGCCTTGAGTCAGGCCACGTTTGACTCACCGATACCATTTGTGCCTCGAGTTGGGACTCGTTTGACTTAACCATAAAATTTGTTCCTCGAGTAAAGCCTTGTTTGACTCAACCATATCATTTGCACCTCGAGTCAAGCCTTGTTTGACTCACCCATGTGTTTGTGCCTCAAGTCAGGCCTAGTTTAACTCACCCATATCATTTGCACCTCGAGTCGGGCCATGTTTGACTCAACCATATTATTGATGCCTTGAGTCAGGCCTCGTTTGACTGACTGATATCATTTGTGCCTCGAGTTGGGCCTTGTTTGACTCACCCATAAGTTTGAACCTCGAGCCAGGCCTTATTTGACTCACCAATATGTTTGTGCCTCGAGTTGGTCGTCATTTGACTCACCCTTATCATTTGCATCGCGAGTCAAGCCTTGTTTGACTCACCCATGTGTTTGCGCCTCGAGTCAAGCCTAGTTTGACTCACCCATATCATTTGCGCCTTGAGTTGGGACATGTTTGACTAAACCATATCATTGACACCTTGAGTCAGGCCTCGTTTGACTCACCGCTACCATTTGTGGCTTGAGTTAGGCCTCATTTGACTCAACCATATCATTTGTGCCTCAAGTCATATCATTTGCGTCTCGAGTCAGGCGTCGTTTGACTCAACCATACCATTGATGCCTCGAGTCAGGCCTCGTTTGACTTAACCATATCATTTGCACCTTGAGTCAGACATCGTTTGGCTCAACCATATCATTTCTACCTCGAGTCAGCCCTCGTTTGGCTAAACCATATCATTTGCTCCTCAAGTCTGGCCTTGTTTGACTCACCCATATCATTTGTGCCTGGAGTTGGGCCTCGTTTGACTTAACCATATCATTTTTGCCTCGAGTCTGGCCTCGTTTGACTAAACCATATCATTTGCGTCTCGAGTCGGGTCTTGTTTGACTCACTGATACCATTTGTGCCTCGAGTTAGGCCTCATTTGACTTAACCATATCAATTGTGCCTTGATTCAGACGTCGTTCAACTCAACCATATCATTTACGCCTCGAGTTGGGCCTCGTTTGACTCACCGATACCATTTGTGCCTCGAGTTGGGACTCATTTGACTTAACCATAAAATTTGTGCCTCGAGTCAAGCCTTGTTTGACTCAACCATATCAATTGCGCCTCGAGCCGGGCCTTGTTTGACTTAACCATATCTTTTGTGCCTCGAGTCAGGCCTCGTTTGACTCAACCAAATCATTTGTGCCTCGAGACGGGCCTCGTTTGTCTCACTGATACCATTTTTGCCTCGAGTTGGACCTCGTTTGATTGAACCATATCATTTGTGCCTTGAGTCATGCCTAGTTTGACTCAACCGTATCATTTGCGCCACGAGTCGGGCCTCGTTTGACTCACTGATACCATTTCTGCCTCGAGTTAGGCCTCGTTTAACTCAACCATATCATTTGCGTCTCGAGTCAGACCTCGTTTGACTCAACCATATCATTTCTACCTCAAGTCAAGCCTCGTTTGACTAAACCATATCATTTGCGCCTTGAGTCTGGCCTCGTTTGACTCACCCATATCATTTGTGCCTTGAGTTGGGCCTCATTTGACTTAACCATATCATTTCTGCCTCGAGTCCAGCCTCGTTTGACTGAACCATATCATTTGCGTCTCGAGTCGGGCCTCGTTTGACTCACTAATACCATTTGTGCTCGAGTTAGGCCTCGTTTGACTCAAGCATATCATTTGCAGCTCGATTCAGATGTCGTTTGACTTAACCATATCATTTACGCCTCGAGTCGGGCCTCGTTTGACTCAACAATACCATTTGTGCTTCGAGTTAGGACTCGTTTGAGTTAACCATAAAATTTATGCCTCGAGTCAAGCCTTGTTTGACTCAACCATATCATTTGCGCCTCGAGCTGAGCCTCGTTTGACTCAACCATATCTTTTGTGCCTCGAGTCAGGCCCCGTTTGACTCAACCATATCATTTACGCCTCGAGACGGGCCTCGTTTGACTCAACCATATCATTTGTGCCTCGAGTCCGGCCTCGTTTGACTCACCCATATCATTTATGCCTCGAGTTGGGCCTCGTTTGACTTAACCATATCATTTCTGCCTCGAGTCCGGCCTCATTTGACTTAACCATATCATTTGTGCCTCGATTCGGGCCTCGTTTGACTCACTGATACCATTTCTGCCTCTAGTATGGCCTTGTTTGACTCGACCATATCATTTTTTCCTCGAGTCAGGCCTCGTTTGACTCAACGATATCATTTGCGCCTTGAGTCAGGCCTCGTTTGACTCAACCATATCATTTATGCCTCGAGTCATGCCTAGTTTGACTCAAACATATCATTTATGCCCCGAGTCGGGCCTCGTTTGACTAAACCATATCATTTGGGCCTCGAGTTAGGCCTCATATGACTCAACGATATGATTTGGGCCTCGAGTTGGGCATCGTTTGACTTAACCATATGGTTTGTGCCTCGAGTTAGGCCTTATTTGACTCAACCATATCGTTTGCGCCTAGAAGAGGGCCTCATTTGACTTAACCATATCATTTGCGCCCCGAGTCGGGCCTTGTTTGACTTAACCATATCATTTGCGCCTCGAGTTGGGCCTCGTTTGACTCACCGATACAATTTGTGCCTTGAGTTGGGCCTCGTTTGACTCAAACATATCGCTTGTGCCTCAAGTCAGCCCTTATTTGACTCAACCATATCATTTACACCTCGAGTCAGGCCGCCTTTAACTCAACCATTTCATTTGCGCCTCGAGTCGAGCCTTCTTTGACTTAACCATATCATTTGTGCCTCGAGTCAGGCCTTGTTTGACTCACCCATAAGTTTAAGTCTCGAGTCAAGCCTTATTTGACTCACCAATATGTTTGCACCTCGAGTCAGTCTTCGTTTGACTCACCCTTATCATTTGCACCTCGAGTCAAGCCTTGTTTGACTCACCCATGTATTTGCACCTCGAGTCAAGCCTAGTTTGACTCACCCATATCATTTGCACCTCGATTTAGGCCAGGTTTGACTCAACCATATCATTGACGCCTTGAGTAAGGCCTCATTTGACTCACCGCTACCATTTGTGCCTTGAGTTGGGACTTGTTTGACTCAACCATATTTTTTGTGCCTCGAGTCAGGCCTCGTTTGACTCAACCATATCATTTGTGCCTCGAGTCAGGCCTCGTTTGACTCAACCATATCATTTGCGCCTAGAGTCGGGCATCATTTGACTCAACCATATCATTGATGCCTCGAGTCAGGCCTCGTTTGACTCAACCATATCATTTGTGCCTTGAGTCAGGCCTCGTTTCACTTAACCATATCATTTGCGCCTCGAGTCGGGCCTCGTTTGACTCAACTGTATCATTTCTACCTCGAGTCAGGCCTCGTTTGACTCAACCATATCATTTTTGCCATGAATTGGTTCTCATTTGACTCACCAATACCATTTGTGCCTCGAGTTGGGACTCGTTTGACTTAACCATATAATTTGTGCATCGAGTCAAGTCTTGTTTGACTCAACCATATCATTTGTGCCTTGAGTCAGGCCTTGTTTGGCTAAATCATATCATTTGTGTCTCGAGTCATGCCTAGTTTGACTCAAACATATTAGTTACGCCTTGAGTCGGGTCTCGTTTGACTAAACCATATCATTTGCGCCCTGAGGTGGGCCTTATTTGACTCACCGATAAGAGTTGTGTCTCGAGTTGGGCCTCGTTTGACTTAACTATATGATTTGTGCCTTGAGTCGGGTCTTGCTTGACTCAACCATATCGTTTGCGCCCCGAACAGGGCCTCATTTGACTCAACCATATCATTTGCGCCTCGAGTCGGGCCTTGTTTGACTTAACCATATCATTTGCGCATCGAGTTGGGCCTCGTTTGACTCACTGATACTATTTGTGCCTCGAGTTGGGCCTCATTTGACTCAACCATATTATTTGTGCCTCAAGTCAGGCCTTGTTTCACTCAACCATATCAATTGCGCCTCGAGTCGGGCTGCCTTTTGACTCAATCATATCATTTGCACCTCGAGTCGGGCCTTGTTTGACTCACCCATAAGTTTGAGCCTCGAGTCAGGCCTTATTTGACTCACCCATATGTTTGCGCCTCGAGTCGATCTTCGTTTGACTCACCCTTATCATTTGCACCTCGAGTCAAGCCTTGTTTGACTCACCCATGTGTTTGCGCCTTAAGTCAGGCCTAGTTTAACTCACCTATATCATTTGCACCTCGAGTCGGGCCATGTTTGACTCAACCATATCATTGATGCCTTGAGTCAGGCCTCGTTTGACTGACTGATATCATTTGCGCCTCGAGTCGGGCCTTGTTTGACTCACCCATAAGTTTGAACCTCGAGTCAGGCCTTATTTGACTCACCAATATGTTTGTGCCTCGAGTTGGTCTTCATTTGACTCAACCTTATCATTTGCATCGCGAGTCAAGCCTTGTTTGACTCACCCATGTGTTTGCGCCTCGAGTCAAGCCTAGTTTGACTCACCCATATCATTTGCGCCTTGAGTTGGGACATGTTTGACTAAACCATATCATTGACACCTTGAGTCAGGCCTCGTTTGACTCACCGCTACCATTTGTGGCTTGAGTTAGGCCTCATTTGACTCAACCATATCATTTGTGCCTCGAGTCATATCATTTGCGTCTCGAGTCAGGCGTCGTTTGACTCAACCATACCATTGATGCCTCGAGTCAGGCCTCGTTTGACTTAACCATATCATTTGCACCTCGAGTCAGACATCGTTTGGCTCAACCATATCATTTTTACCTCGAGTCAGCCCTCGTTTGGCTAAATCATATCATTTGCTCCTCAAGTCTGGCCTTGTTTGACTCACCCATACATTTGTGCCTCGAGTTGGGCCTCGTTTGACTTAACCATATCATTTTTGCCTCGAGTCTGACCTCGATTGACTGAACCATATCATTTGCGCCTCGAGTCGGGTCTCGTTTGACTCACTGATACCATTTGTGCCTCGAGTTGGGCCTCGTTTAACTTAACCATATCAATTGTGCCTCGATTCAGACGTCGTTTGACTCAACCATATCATTTACGCCTCGACTCGGGCCTCGTTTGACTCACCGATACCATTTATGCCTCGAGTTGGGACTCATTTGACTTAACCATAAAATTTGTGCCTCGAGTCAAGCCTTGTTTGACTCAACCATATCAATTGGGCCTCGAGCCAGGCCTTGTTTGACTCAACCATATCTTTTGTGCCTCGAGTCAGGCCTCGTTTGACTCAACCAAATCATTTGTGCCTCGAGACGGGCCTCGTTTGTCTCACTGATACCATTTCTGCCCTGAGTTAGGCCTCATTTGACTCAACCATATCATTTGTCCCTTGAGTCATGCCTAGTTTGACTCAACCGTATCATTTGCGCCACGAGTCGGGCCTCGTTTGACTCACTGATACCATTTTTGGCTCGAGTTAGGCCTCGTTTGACTCAACCATATCATTTGTGTCTCGAGTCGGACCTCGTTTGACTCAACCATATCATTTCTACCTCAAGTCAAGCCTCGTTTGACTAAACCATATCATTTGTGCCTTGAGTTGGGCCTCATTTGACTTAACCATATCATTTCTGCCTCGAGTCCGACCTCGTTTGACTGAACCATATCACTTGCGTCTCGAGTCGGGCCTCGTTTGATTCACTAATACCATTTGTGCTCAAGTTGGGCCTCGTTTGACTCAAGCATATCATTTGCACCTCGATTCAGATGTCGTTTGACTCAACCATATCATTTACGCCTCGAGTTGGGCCTCGTTTGACTCAACGATACCATTTGTGCTTCGAGTTGGGACTCGTTTGACTTAACCATAAAATTTATGCCTCGAGTTAAGCCTTGTTTGACTCAACCATATCATTTGCACCTCGAGCTGAGCCTCGTTTGACTCAACCATATCTTTTGTGCCTCGAGTCAGGCCTCGTTTGACTCAACCATATCATTTACGCCTCGAGTCGGGCCTCGTTTGACTTAACCATATCATTTGTGCCTCGAGTCCGGCCTCGTTTGACTCACCCATATCATTTGTGCCTCGAGTTGGGCCTCGTTTGACTTAACCATATCATTTCTGCCTCGAGTCCGGCCTCATTTGACTTAACCATATCATTTGCGCCTCGATTCGGGCCTCGTTTGACTCGACCATATCATTTGATCCTCGAGTCAGGCCTCGTTTGACTCAACGATATCATTTGCGCCTTGAGTCGTGCCTCGTTTGACTCAACTATATCATTTATGCCTCGAGTCATGCCTAGTTTGACTCAAACATATCATTTATGCCCCGAGTCGGGCCTCGTTTGACTAAACCATATCATTTGGGCCTCGAGTTAGGCCTCATATGACTCAACGATATGATTTGGGCCTCGAGTTGGGCATCGTTTGACTTAACTATATGGTTTGTGCCTTGAGTTAGGCCTTATTTGACTCAACCATATCGTTTGCGCCTAGAAGAGGGCCTCATTTGACTTAACCATATCATTTGCGCCCCGAGTCGGGCCTTGTTTGACTTAGCCATATCATTTGTGCCTCGAGTTGGGCCTCGTTTGACTCACCGATACAATTTGTGCCTCGAGTTGGGCCTCGTTTGACTCAACTATATCGCTTGTGCCTCAAGTCAGCCCTCATTTGACTCAACCATATCATTTACGCCTCGAGTCAGGCCGCCTTTAACTCAACCATTTCATTTGCGCCTCGAGTCGGGCCTTGTTTGACTTAACCATATCATTTGTGCCTCGAGTCAGGCCTTGTTTGACTCACCCATAAGTTTAAGCCTCGAGTCAGGCCTTATTTGACTCACCAATATGTTTGCACCTCGAGTCAGTCTTCGTTTGACTCACCCTTATCATTTGCACCTCGAGTCAAGCCTCGTTTGACTCACCCATGTATTTGCATCTCGAGTCAAGCCTAGTTTGACTCACCCATATCATTTGCACCTCGATTTAGGCTAGGTTTGACTCAACCATATCATTGACGCCTTGAGTAAGTCCTCATTTGACTCACCGCTACCATTTGTGCCTTGAGTTGGGACTTGTTTGACTCAACCATATCTTTTGTGCCTCGAGTCAGGCCTCGTTTGACTCAACCATATCATTTGTGTCCCGAGTCAGGCCTCGTTTGACTCAACCATATCATTTGCGCCTAGAGTCGGGCGTTGTTTGACTCAACCATATCATTGATGCCTCGAGTCAGGCCTCGTTTGACTCAACCATATCATTTATGCCTTGAGTCGGGCCTCGTTTGACTCAACCGTATCATTTCTACCTCGAGTCAAACCTCGTTTCACTAAACCATATCAATTGTGCCTCGAGTCTGGCCTTGTTTGACTCTCCCATATCATTTGTGCCTCGAGTTAGTCCTCGTTTGACTTAACCATATCATTTCTGCCTCGAGTCCGGCCTCGTTTGAATGAACGATATCATTTGCACCTCGAGTCGGGCCTCATTTGAATCACTGATACCATTTCTACCTCGAGCTGGGCCTCGTTTGACTCAACCATATCATTTGTGCCTTGAGTCATGCCTAGTTTGACTTAACTGTAACATTTGCGCCACGAGTCGGGCCTCGTTTGACTCACTAATACCATTTCTGCCTCAAGTTGGGCCTCGTTTGACTCGACCATATCATTTGTGCCTCAAGTGAGGCCTCGTTTGACTCAACCATATCATTTGTGCCTCAAGTCAGACCTCGTTTGACTCAACCATATCATTTCTACCTCGAGTTAGGCCTCGTTTGACTAAACCAAATCATTTGCACCTTGAGTCCAGCTTCGTTTGACTCACCCATATCATTTGTGCCTCGAGTTGGGCCTCATTTGACTTAACCATATCATTTCTGCCTCGAGTTCGGCCTCGTGTGACTGAACCATATCATTTGCGCCTTGCGTCGGGCCTCGTTTGACTCACCGATACCATTTGTGCCTCGAGTTGGGACTCGTTTGACTTAACCATAAAATTTGTGCCTCGAGTCAAGCCTTGTTTGACTCAACCATATCATTTGTGCCCCAAGTCGGGCCTCGTTTGACTCAACCTTATCATTTGTGCCTCGAATCATGCCTAGTTTGACACAAACATATCATTTACGCCTCGAGTCGGGACTCGTTTAACTAAACCATATCATTTGGGCCTTGAGTTGGGCCTCATTTGACTCACTGATACCATTTCGGCCTTGAGTTAGACCTCGTTTGACTCAATCATATTATTTGTGCCTCGATTCAGACGTCGTTTAACTCAACAATATCATTTTCGCCTCGAGTTGGGCCTCGTTTGACTCACTGATACCATTTGTGCCTCAAGTTGGGACTCGTTTGACATATCCATAAAATTTGTGCCTCGAGTCAAGCCTTGTTTGACTCAACCATATCATTGGCGCCTCGAGCTGGGCCTCGTTTGACTCAACCATATCTTTTGTGCCTCGAGTTAGGCCTCGTTTGACTCAACCATATCATTTATGCCTCGAGACGGGCCTCGTTTGACTCACTGATACCATTTCTGCCTCGATTTGGGTCTCGTTTGACTCAACCATATCATTTGTACCCTGAGTCCTTCCTAGTTTGACTCAACCGTATCATTTGCGCCACGAGTCGGGCCTCGTTTGACTCACTGATACCATTTCTGCCTCGAGTTGTGCCTCGTTTGACTCGACCATATCTTTTGTGCCTCAAGTCGGGCCTCGTTTGACTCAACCACATCATTTGCACCTCGAGTCGGACTTCGTTTGACTCAACCATATCATTTCTACCTCGAATAAGTCCTCGTTTGACAAAAACCATATCATTTGTGCCTCGACTCCGGCCTCGTTTGACTCACCCATATCATTTGTGCCTCGAGTTGGGCCTCGTTTGACTGAACCATATCATTTGTGCCATGAGTCGGGCCTCGTTTGACTCACTGATACCATTTGTGCCTCGAGTTGGGCCTCGTTTGACTCAACCATATCATTTGTGCCTTGATTCAGACGTCGTTTGACTCAACCATATCATTTACGCCTCGAGTCGGGCCTCGTTTAACTCACCGATACCATTTATGCCTCGAGTTGGGACTCGTTTGACTTAATCATAAAATTTATGCCTCAAGTCAAGCCTTGTTTGACTCAACCATATCATTTGCGCCTCGAGCCGGGCCTTGTTTGGCTCAACCATATCTTTTGTGCCTCGAGTCAGGCCTCGTTTGACTCAACCATATCATTTACGCCTCGAGACGGGTCTCATTTCACTCACTGATACCATTTGTGCCTTTAATTGGGTCTCGTTTGACTCAACCATATCATTTATGCCTCGAGTCAGGCCTCGTTTGACTAAACCATATCATTTGCGCCCCGAGTTGGGCCTCATTTGACTCACCGATATGATTTGTGCCTCTAGTTGGGCCTCGTTTGACTTAACAATATGGTTTTTGCCTCGAGTCGGGCCTTGTTTGACTTAACCATATAGTTTGCGCATTGAACAGCCTCATTTAACTCAACCATATCATTTGCACCTTGAGTCTGGCCTTGTTTGACTTAACCATATCATTTGCGCCTTGAGGTGGGCCTTGTTTCACTCACTGATACCATTTGTGCCTCGAGTTGGGCCTTGTTTGACTCAACCATATCATTTGTGCCTCGATTCAGACGTCGTTTGACTTAAGCATATCATTTACACCTCAAGTAGGGCCTCGTTTGACTCACCAATACCATTTGTGCCTCGAGTTGGGACTCGTTTGACTTAACCATAAAATTTGTGCCTCGAGTTAAGCCTTGTTTGACTCAACCATATCATTTGCGCCTCGAGCCGGGCCTTGTTTGGCTCAACCATATCTTTTGTGCCTCGAGTCAGGCCTCGTTTGACTCAACCATATCATTTACGCCTCAAGACGGGCCTCATTTCACTCACTGATACCATTTGTGCCTTTAATTGGGCCTCGTTTGACTCAACCATATCATTTATGCCTCGAGTCAGGCCTCGTTTGACTAAACCATATCATTTGCGCCCCGAGTTGGGCCTCATTTGACTCACCGATATGATTTGTGCCTCTAGTTGGGCCTCGTTTGACTTAACAATATGGTTTTTGCCTAGAGTCGGGCCTTGTTTGACTCAACCATATAGTTTACGCATTGAACAGCCTCATTTAACTCAACCATATCATTTGCACCTTGAGTCTGGCCTTGTTTGACTTAACCATATCATTTGCGCCTCGAGGTGGGCCTTGTTTCACTCACCGATACCATTTGTGCCTCAAGTTGGGCCTTGTTTGACTCAACCATATCATTTGTGCCTCGATTCAGACGTCGTTTGACTTAAGCATATCATTTACGCCTCGAGTAGGGCCTCGTTTGACTCACCAATACCATTTGTGCCTCGAGTTGGGACTCGTTTGACTTAACCATAAAATTTGTGCCTAGAGTTAAGCCTTGTTTGACTTAACCATATCATTGGCGCCTCGAGCTGGGCCTCGTTTGACTCAACCATATCATTTGTGCCTTGAATTATGCCTAGTTTGACTCAAACATATCATTTACGCCTCGAGTGGGGCCTCGTTTGACTAAACCATATCTTTTGGGCCTCGAGTTGGGCCTCATTTGACTCACTGATACCATTTGTTCCTCAAGTTGGGCCTCGTTTGACTCAACCATATCATTTGTACCTCGATTCAGACGTCGTTTGACTCAACCATATCATTTACGTTTCAAGTCGGGCCTCGTTTGACTCACCGATACCATTTGTGCCTCGAGTTGGGACTCGTTTGACTTAACCATAAAATTTATGCCTCGAGTCAAGCCTTGTTTGACTCAACCGTATCATTGGCGCCTCGAGCTGGGCCTTGTTTAACTCAACCATATCTTTTGTGCCTCGAGTCAGCCCTCGTTTGACTCAACCATGTCATTTGCGCCTCGAGACGGGCCTCGTTTGACTCACTGATACCATTTCTGCCTCGAGTTGGGCCTCGATTGACTCAACCATATCATTTGTGCCTTGAGTCCTTCCTAGTTGGACTCAACCATATCATTTGCGCCACGAGTCGGGCCTCGTTTGGCTCATTGATACCATTTCTGCCTCGAGTTGGGCCTCGTTTGACTCGACCATATCATTTGTGCCTAAAGTTAGGCCTCGTTTGACTCAACCATATCATTTCTACCTCGAGTTAGGCCTTGTTTGACAAAAACCATATCATTTGTGCCTCGTGTCTGGCCTCGTTTGACTCACCCATATCATTTGTGCCTCGAGTTGGGCCTCGTTTGACTTAACCATATCATTTCTGCCTCGAGTCCGGCCTCGTTTGACTGAGCCATATCATTTGCGCCTCGAGTCGGGCCTCCTTTGACTCACTGATACCATTTGTGCCTCGAGTTGGGCCTCATTTTACTCAACCATATCATTTGTGCCTCGATTCAGATGTCATTTGACTCAACCATATCATTTACGCCTCGAGTCTGGCCTCGTTTGACTCATCGATACCATTTGTGCCTCGAGTTGGGACTCGTTTGACGTAACCATAAAATTTGTGCCTCGAGTCAAGCCTTGTTTGACTCAACCATATCATTTGCTCCTTGAGCCAGGCCTCGTTTGACTCAACCATATCTTTTGTGCCTCGAGTCAGGCTTCGTTTGACTCAACCATATCATTTACGCCTCGAGACGGGCCTTATTTGACTCACTGATACCATTTGTGCCTTGAGTTGGGCCTTATTTGACTCAACCATATCATTTGTGCCTTGAGTCATGCCTAGTTTGACTTAACCATATCATTTGCACCTCGATTCGGGTCCCGTTTGACTCACTGATACCATTTCTGCCTCGAGTAGGGCCTTGTTTGACTTGACCATATCATTTGTGCCTTGAGTCAGGCCTCGTTTGACTCAACCATATCATTTGCGCACTCAACCATATCATTTGTGCCTCGAGTCATGCCTAGTTTAACTCAACCATATCATTTATGCCCCGAGTTGGGCCTCGTTTGACTAAACCATATCATTTGGGACTCGAGTTAGGCCTCATATGACTCAACGATATGATTTGGGCCTCGAGTTGGGCCTCGTTTGACTTAACTATATGATTTGTGCCTTGAGTTAGGCCTTGTTTGACTCAACCATATCGTTTGTGCCTCGAAGAGGGCCTCATTTGACTCAACCATATCATTTGCATCCCGAGTCGAGCCTTGTTTGACTTAACGATATCATTTGCGCTTCGAGTTGCCCCTAGTTTGACTCACCGATACAATTTGTGCCTCGAGTTGGGCCTCGTTTGACTCAACCAAATCGCTTGTGCCTCAAGTCATGCCTCATTTGACTCAACCATATCATTTATGCCTTAAGTCGAGCCTTGTTTGACTCACCCATAAGTTTAAGCCTAGAGTCAGGCCTTATTTGACTCACTAATATGTTTGCGCCTCGAGTCAGTCTTCGTTTGACTCACCCTTATCATTTGCACCTCGAGTCAAGCCTCGTTTGACTCACCCATGTGTTTGTGCCTCGAGTCAAGCCTAGCTTGACTCACCCATATCATTTGCACCTCGAGTCGGGCCAGGTTTGACTCAACCATATCATTGACGCCTTGAGTAAGGCCTCATTTGACTCACCGCTACCATTTGTGGATTGAGTTGGGACTTGTTTGACTCAACCATATCATTTGCGCCTCGAGTTGGGCGTCATTTGACTCAACCATATCATTAATGCCTCGAGTCAGGCCTCGTCTGACTCTACCATCTCATTTGCGCCTTGAGTCAGGCCTCGTTTAACTCAACCACATCATTTGCACCTCGAGTTGGGCCTTATTTGACTCAACCATATCATTTCTACGTCGAGTCAGGCCTCGTTTAACTAAACCATATCATTTGCGCCTCGAGTCCGGCCTTGTTTGACTTACCCATATCATTTGTGCCTCGAGTTGGGCCTCGTTTGACTGAACGATATGATTTGCGCCTCGAGTCGGGCCTCGTTTGACTCACTGATACCATTTCTACCTCGAGCTGGGCCTCGTTTGACTCAACCTTATCATTTGTGCCTCGATTCAGGCATCGTTTGACTCAACCATATCATTTACGCCTTGAGTCGAGCCTCGTTTGACTCACCTATACCATTTGAGCATCGGGTAGGGACTCGTTTGACTTAACTATATAATTTGTGCCTCGAGTCAGGCCTCGTTTGACTCAACCATATCATTTGCACCTTGAGTCAGGCCTCATTTGACTCAACCATATCATTTATGCCTCGAGTCATGCCTAGTTTAACTCAACCATATCATTTACGCCTCGAGTCAGGCCTCGTTTGACTAAACCATATCATTTGCGCCCCAACTTGGGCCTCATTTAACTCACCGATATGATTTGTGCCTCCAGTTGGGCCTCGTTTGACTTAACTATATGATTTGTGCCTCGAGTCGGGCCTTGTTTGACTCAACCATATAGTTTGCACATTGAACACGGCCTCATTTAACTCAACCATATCATTTACATCTTGAGTCTGGCCTTATTTGACTTAACCATATCATTTGCGCCTCAAGGTGGGCCTCGTTTCACTCACCAATACCATTTATGCCTCGAGTTAGGCCTCATTTGACTCAACCATATCATTTGTACCTCGAGTCAGGCCTCGTTTGACTCAACCATATCATTTACGCCTTGGGTCAGGCCTCGTTTGACTCACCGATACCATTTGTGCCTTGAGTCAAGCCTTGTTTGACTCAACCATATCATTTGCTCCTCAAGTCGAGCCTCGTTTGACTCAACCATATCATTTGTGCCTCAAGTCATGCCTAGTTTGACTCAACCATATCATTTACACCTCGAGTCGGGCCTCGTTTGACTAAACCATCTCATTTGGGCCTCGAGTTGTGCCTCATTTGACTCAACGATATGATTTGGGCCTCGAGTTGGGCCTCGTTTGACTTAACTATATGATTTGTGCCTCGAGTTAGACCTTGTTTGACTCAACCATATCATTTGTGCCACGAAGAGGACCTCATTTGACTCAACCATATCATTTGTGCCCCGAGTCGGGCCTTGTTTGACTTAACCATATCATTTGCGCCTCGAGTTGGGCCTCGTTTGACTCACCGATACAATTTGTGCCTCGAGTTGGGCCTCGTTTGACTCAACCATATCGCTTGTGCCTCAAGTCAGGCTCATTTGACTCAACCATATCTTTTACACCTCGAGTTGGGCCACCTTTAACTCAACCATATCATTTGCGCCTCGAGTCGGGCCTTGTTTGAATTAACCATATCATTTGTGCCTCGAGTTGTGCCTTGTTTGACTCACCCATAAGTTTAAGCCTCGAGTCAGGCCTTATTTGACTTGCCAATATGTTTGCGCCTCAAGTCAGTCTTTGTTTGACTCACCCTTATCATTTGCACCACGAGTCAAGCCTTGTTTGACTCACCCATGTGTTTGCGCCTCGAGTCAAGCCTAGTTTGACTCACCCATATCATTTGCACCTCGAGTTGGGCCAGGTTTGACTCAACCATATCATTAACACCTTGAGTAAGGCCTCATTTGACTCACCGCTACCATTTGTGCCTTGAGTTGGGACTTGTTTGACTCAACCATATCATTTGTACCTCGAGTCAGGCCTCGTTTGACTCAACCAAATCATTTGCACCTCGAGTCGAGCGTCATTTGACTCAACCATATCATTGATGCCTCGAGTCAGGCCTCGTTTGACTTAACCATATCATTTGCGCCTCGAGTCAAGCCTTGTTTCACTCAACCATATCATTTGCACCTCGAGTCGGGCCTCATTTGACTCAACCATATCAATTCTACCTTGAGTCTGGCCTCGTTTGACTCACCCATATCATTTGTTCCTCGAGTCGGGACTTGTTTGACTTAACCATATCATTTCTGCCTCGAGTCCGACCTCGTTTGATTGAACCATATCATTTGCGCCTCGAGTCGGGCCTCGTTTGACTCACTGCTACCATTTCTACCTCGAGCTAGGCCTCGTTTGACTCAACCTTATCATTTGTGCCTCGATTTAGCTATCGTTTGACTTAACCATATCATTTACGCCTTGAGTCGGGCCTCGTTTGACTCACCGATACCATTTCAGCATTCGGTAGGGACTCGTTTGACTTAACTATATAATTTGTGCCTCGAGTCAAGCCTCATTTGACTCCACCATATCATTTGCACCTCAAGTCAGGCCTCGTTTGAGTTAACCATATCATTTATGCCTTGAGTCATGCCTAGTTTGACTCAATCATATCATTTATGCCTCGAGTCAGGCCTCGTTTGACTAAACCATAAAATTTACGCCCTGACTTGGGCCTCATTTGGCTCACCGATATGATTTGTGCCTCCAGTTGGGCCTCGTTTCACTTAACTATATGATTTGTGCCTCTAGTCGGGCCTTGTTTGACTCAACCATATAGTTTGCGCATTGAACACAGCCTCATTTAACTCAACCATATCATTTGCACCTTGAGTCTGGCCTTGTTTAACTTAACCATATCATTTGCGCCTTGAGGTGGGCCTCGTTTCACTTACCAATACCATTTGTGCCTCGAGTTAGGCCTCGTTTAACTCAACCATATCATTTGTACCTTGAGTCAGGCCTTGTTTGACTTAACCATATCATTTACGCCTTGAGTCAGGCCTCATTTGACTCACCGATACCATTTGTGCCTCGAGTTGGGAGTCGTTTGACTTAACCTATAATTTGTGCCTCGAGTCAAGCCTTGTTTGACTCAACCATATCATTTGCGCCTCAAGTCGGGCCTAGTTTGACTCAAACATATCATTTATGCCACGAGTCGGGCCTTGTTTGACTAAACCATATGATTTGGGCCTCGAGTTGGGCCTCATTTGACTTAACGATATGATTTGGGCCTCGAGTTGGGCCTCGTTTGACTTAACTATATGATTTGTGGCTCGAGTTAGGCCTTGTTTGACTTAACCATATTGTTTGCACCTCAAAGAGGGCCTCATTTAACTCAACCATATCATTTGCACCCCGAGTCGGGCCTTGTTTGACTTAACCATATCATTTGCGCCTCGAGTTGGGGCTCGTTTGACTCACTGAAACCAGTTGTACCTCGAGTTAGGCCTCGCTTGATTCAACCATATCATTTGTGCCTTAAGTCAGGCCTCGATTGACTCAACAATATCATTTACGCCTCGAGTCGGGCCACCTTTGACTCAACCATATCATTTGCGCCTCGAGTCGTGCCTTGTTTAACTTAACCATATCATTTGCGCCTCGAGACGGGCCTTGTTTGACTCACCCATAAGTTTGAGCCTCGAGTCAGGCCTTATTTGACTAACCAATATGTTTACACCTCGAGTCGGTCTTCGTTTGACTCACCCTTATCATTTGCACCTCGAGTCAAGCCTCGTTTGACTCACCCATGTGTTTACGCCTCGAGTCATGCCTAGTTTGACTCACCTCGAGTCAAGCTTTGTTTGGCTAGGTTTGACTCAACCATATCATTGACACCTTGAGTCAAGCCTCATTTGACCCACTGCTACCATTTGTGCCTTGAGTTGGGCCTCGTTTGACTTAACCATATCGTTTGTGCCTCGAATCAAGCCTCGTTTGACTCAACCATATCATTTGCGCCTTCAGACTGGCCTCGTTTGACTCACTAATACCATTTCTGTCTCGAGTCGGGCCTCGTTTGACTCACTGATACCATTTCTGCCTCGAGTTGGGCCTCGTTTGACTCAACCATATCATTTGTGCCTCGATTCAGGCCTCGTTTGACTTAACCATATCATTTATTCCTTGAGTCGGGGCCTCGTTTAACTCACCGATACCATTTGTGCCTCGAGTTGGGACTCATTTGACTTAACCATATAATTTGTGCCTCGAGTCGGGCCCCGTTTGACTCAACCATATCATTTGTGCCTCGAGTCAGGCCTCGTTTGACTAAACCATATCATTTGCGCCCTGAGTTGGGCCTCATTTGACTCAACGATATGATTTGTTCCTTGAGTTGGCCTCGTTTGACTTAACTATATGATTCGTGCCTAAAGTCGGGCCTTGTTTCACTCAACCATATCATTTGCACGTCAAATAGGGCCTCATTTGACTCAACCATATCATTTGCGCCTTGAGTCGGGCCTTGTTTGACTTAACCATATCATTTGTGCCTCGAGTTGGGCCTCGTTTCACTCACCATGCCATTTGTGCCTCAAGTTGGGCCTTGTTTGACTCAACCATATCATTTGTGCCTCGAGTCAGGCCTTGTTTGACTCAACCATATCATTTGCACCTCGAGTCGGGCTGCCTTTGACTCAACCATATCATTTGCACCTCGAGTCGGGCCTTGTTTGACTCACTCATAAGTTTGAGCCTCGAGTCAGGCCTTATTTGACTCACCCATATATTTGCACCTCGAGTCGGTCTTCATTTGACTCACCCTTATCATTTGCTCCTCGAGTCAAGCCACATTTGACTCACCCATGTGTTTGCGCCTCGAGTCAGGCCTAGTTTGACTCACCCATATCATTTGCGCCTCGAGTCGGGACATGTTTGACTAAACCATATCATTGACACCTTGAGTCAGGCCTTATTTGACTCACCGATACCATTTGTGCCTCGAGTTCGGCCTCGTTTGACTTAACCATATCATTTGTGCCGCGAGTCAGGCCTCGTTTAACTCAACCATATCATTTGCGGCTCGAGTCGAGACTCGTTTGACTCACCGATACCATTTCTGCTTCGAGTTGTGCCTTGTTTGACTCAACCATATCATTTGCTCCTCTAGTCAGGCCTCGTTTGACTCACTGATACCATTTGTGCCTCGAGTTAGGACTCGTTTGACTTAACCATATAATTTGTGCCTCGAGTCAAGCCTCGTTTCACTCAACCATATCATTTGCAACTTGAGTCGGGCCTCATTTGACTTAACCATATCTTTTTTATCTCGAGTCATGCCTAGTTTGGCTCAACCATATCTTTTACGCCTCGAGTCAGGCCTCATTTAACTAAACCATATCATTTGCGCCCCGAGTTGGGCCTCATTTGACTCACCGATATGATTTGTGCCATGAGTTGGGCCTCGTTTGACTTAACTACATGATTTGTGCCTCGAGTTAGGCCTTGTTTGACTCAACCATATTGTTTGCGCATTGAACAGGGCCTCATTTGACTCAACCATATCATTTGCATCTCGAGTCGGGCCTTGTTTGACTTAACCATATCATTTGCGCCTCGAGTTGGGCCTCGTTTGACTCACCGATACCATTTGTGCCTCGAGTTGGGCCACATTTGACTCAACCATATCATTTGTACCTTGAGTTAGGCCTCGTTTGAGTCACCCATATTATTTACGCTTGAGTCGAGCATCGTTTGACTCACAATACCATTTATGCCTCGAGTTGGGACTCGTTTGACTGAACCATATAATTTGTGCCTCGAGTCAAGCCTTGTTTGACTTAAACATATCATTTGCGCCTCGAGTCGGGCCTCATTTGACTCATCCATACCATTTGTGCCTTGAGTCATGCCTAGTTTGACTCAAACATATCATTTGCGCCCCGAGTTGGGTCTCATTTGACTCACTGATATGATTTGTGCCTCGAGTTAGGCCTCGTTTGACTTAACTATATGATTTGTGCCTCGAGTCAGGCCTTGTTTGACTCAACCATATCGTTTGCGCCTTGAATAGGGCCTCATTTGACTCAACCATATCATTTGCGCCTCGAGTTGGGCCTTGTTTGACTTAACCATATCATTTGCATCTCGAGTTGGGCCTCGTTTGACTCAACGATACTATTTGTGCCTCGAGTTGGGCCTCATTTAACTTAACCATATCATTTGTGCCTCAAATCAAGCCTTGTTTGACTAAGCCATATCATTTGCGCCTCGAGTCGGGCTGCCTTTTGACTTAACGATATCATTTGCACGTTAGTCGAGCCTTGTTGGACTCACCCATAAGTTTGAGCCTCGAGTGAGGCCATATTTGACTCACCTATATGTTTGCGCCTTGAGTCGGTCTTCGTTTGACTCACCCTTATCATTTGAACCTCGAGTCAAGCCTCGTTTGACTCACCCATGTGTTTGCACCTCGAGTCTAGCCTAGTTTGACTCACCCATATCATTTGTGCCTCGAGTCGGGCCATGTTTGACTCAACCATATAATTGACTCCTTGAGTCAGGCCTCGTTTGACTCACTAATACCATTTGTGCCTCGAGGTAAGACTCATTTGACTTAACCATATAATTTGTGCCTCGAGTCAAGCCTCGTTTAACTCAACCATATCATTTACGCCTCGAGTCGGGCCTCGTTTGACTAAACCATATCATTTACGCCTCGAGTTGGGCCTCGTTTGACTCACCAATACCATTTGTGCCTCGAGTTGGGCCATGTTTGACTCAACCATATCATTTGTACCTCGAGTCAGGCCTCGTTTGAATCAACCATATCATTTACGCCTTGAGTCGGGCCTTGTTTGACTTGCTAATACCATTTGTGAATCGAGTTGGGGCTCGTTTGACTTAACCGTATAATTTGTGCCTCGAGTCAAGCGTTGTTTGACTCAACCATATCATATGCGCCTCCAGTCGGGCCTCGTTTGATTCAACCATATCATTTGTGTCTCGAGTCATGCCTAGTTTGACTCAAACATATCATTTATGCCTCGAGTCCGGCTTCGTTTGACTAAACCATATCATTTGCGCCCCGAGATGGGCCTCATTTGACTCATCGGTATGATTTGTGCCTCGAGTTGGGCCTCGATTGACTTAACTATATGATTTGTCCCTCGAGTCGGGCCTTGTTTGACTTAACTATATTGTTTGTGCCTCGAACAGGGCCTCATTTGACTCAACCATATCATTTGAGCCTCGAGTCAGGCCTTATTTGACTCACCCATATGTTTGTGCCTCGAGTTAGTCTTCGTTTGACTCACCCTTATCATTTACACCTCGAGTCAAGCCTCGTTTGACTCACCCATGTGTTTGCACCTCGAGTCAGGCCTAGTTTTACTCACCCATATCATTTGCGCCTCAAGACGGGCCATGTTTGACTCAACCATATCATTGACGCCTTGAGTCAAGCCTCGTTTGACTCACCGATACCATTTGTGCCTCGAGTTGGGCCTCGTTTGACTCAACCATATCATTTGCGTCTTGAGTCAGACCTCGTGTGACACAAGCATATCATTTATGCCTCGAGTCGGGATGGTTTGCCTTAACCATATCATTTGCATCTTGAGTCGGGCTTCGTTTGACTTAACCATATCATTTTTGCCTCGAGTCAAGCCTCGTTTGACTCAACCATATATTTGCACCTCGAGTCGGGCTCGTTTGACTCAACCATATCATTTCTACCTCGAGTCAGGCCTCGTTTGACTCAACCATATCATTTGTGCCTGGAGTCGAGCCTCGTTTGACTCACCGATACCATTTCTGCCTGGAGTTGGGCCTCGTTTGACTCAACCGTATGATTTGTGGCTCAAGTTAGTCCTAGTTTGAGTTCACCACATCATTTGCACCCCGAGTTGGGCCTCATTTGCCTTACTGATATGATTTGTGCCTCGAGTTAGGCCTTGTTTGACTTAACTATAAGATTTGTGCCTCGAGTCGGGCCTTGTTTGACTCAACCATATCGTTTGCGCATTGAACAGGACCTCATTTGACTCAACCATATCGTTTGCACCTCGTGTCGGGCCTTGTTTGAATTAACCATATCATTTGTGCCTGGAGTTGGGCCTCATTTGACTCACCGATACCATTTGTACCTCAAGTTGGGCCATGTTTGACTCAACCATATAATTTGTACCTCGAGTCTAGCCTCGTATGACTCAACCATATCATTTACGCCTTGAGATGGGCCTCGTTTGACTCACCAATACCATTTGTGCCTCGAGTTGGGACTTGTTTGACTTAACCATATAATTTGTGCCTCGAGTCAAGCCTTGTTTGACTCAACCATATTATTTGCGCCTCGAGTCGGGCCTCGTTTGACTAAACCATATCATTTGCGCCCCGAGTTAGGCCTCATTTGACTCACTGATATGATTTGTGCCTCGAGTTGGGCCTCGTTTGACTTAACTATATGATTTGTGCCTCGAGTCGGGCCTTGTTTGACTCAACCATATCGTTTGCGCCTCGAACAGGGCCTCATTTCACTCAACCATATCATTTGCACCTCGAATTGAGCCTTGTTTGACTTAACCATATCATTTGTGCCTTGAGTTGGGCCTCGTTTGACTCACTGATACTATTTGTGTCTCGAGTTAGGCCTTGTTTGACTCAACCATATCATTTGTGCCTCAAGTCAGGCCTTGTTTGACTTAACCATATCATTTGTGCCTTGAGTTGGGCCACCTTTTGACTCAACCATATCATTTGCACCTCGAGTTGAGCCTTGTTTGACTCACCCATAAGTTTGGGCCTCAAGTCAGGCCTTATTTGACTCACCCATATGTTTGCAACTCGAGTCGGTCTTCGTTTGACTCACCCTTATCATTTGCAACTCGAGTCAAACCTCGTTTAACTCACCCATGTGTTTGCGCCTCGAGCCAGGCCTAGTTTGACTCATCCATATCATTTGCGCCTTGAGTTGGGCCTTGTTTAACTTAATTATATGATTTGTCGAGTCGGGCCTTGTTTGACTCAACCATATCATTTGCACCTCAAATAGGGCCTCATTTGACTCAACCATATCATTTGCGCCTCGAGTCAGGCCTTGTTTGACTTAACCATATCATTTGCGCCTCAAGTTGGGCCTCGTTTGACTCAACGATACTATTTGTGCCTTGAGTTGGGCCTCGTTTGACTCAACCATATTATTTGTGCCTCAAGTCAGGCCTTGTTTGACTCAACTATATGATTTGCACCTCGAGTCGAGCCTTGTTTAACTCACCCATAAGTTTGGGCCTCGAGTCAGGCCTTATTTGACTCACCCATATGTTTGCGCCTCGAGTCAGTCTTCGTTTGACTCACCCTTATCATTTGCACCTCGAGTCAAATCTCGTTTGACTCACCCATGTGTTTGCGCCTCAAGTCAGGCCTAGTTTGACTCACCCATATCATTTGCGCCTCGAGTCAAACCTTGTTTGACTCAACCATATCCTTGACGCCTTGAGTCGGGCCTCGTTTGACTCACTAATACCATTTGTGCCTCAAGTTAGGATTCGTTTGACTTAACCATATAATTTGTGTCTTGAGTCAAGCCTTGTTTGACTCAACCATATCATTTGTGCCTCGGGTCAGGCCTCGTTTGACTCAACCATATCATTTGTGCCTCGAGTCATGCCTAGTTTGGCTCAACCATATCATTTATGCCTCGAGTCAGGCCTCGTTTGACTAAACCATATCATATGTGCCCCGAGTTGGTCCTCATTTGCCTCACCGATATGATTTGTGCCTCGAGTTAGGCCTCATTTGACTTAACTATATGATTTGTGCCTCGAGTTGGGCCTTGTTTGACTCAACCATATCATTTGCGCATTGAATAGGGCCTCATTTGACTCGACCATATCATTTGCACCTCGAGTCGGGCCTTGTTTGACTTAACCATATCATTTGCGCCTCGAGTTGGGCCTCGTTTAACTCACTGATACTATTTGTGTCTCGAGTTAGGCCTCGTTTGACTCTACCATATCATTTGTGCCTCAAGTCAGGCCTCATTTGACTCAACCATATCATTTGTGCCTTGAGTTGGGCCGCCTTTTGACTCAACCATATCATTTGCACCTCGAGTCGAGCCTTGTGTGACTCACCCATAAGTTTGGGCCTCGAGTCAGGCCTTATTTGACTCACCCATGTGTTTGCACCTTGAGTCGGTCTTCGTTTGACTCACCATTACCATTTGCACCTCGAGTCAAACCTCATTTGACTCACCCATGTGTTTGCTCCTCGAGTCAGGCCTAGTTTGACTCACCCATATCATTTGCGCCTTGAGTTGGGCCTTGTTTGACTTAATTATATGATTTGTGCCTCGAGTCGGGCCTTGTTTGACTCAACCATATCGTTTGCGCCTCGAACAGGGCCTCATTTGACTCAACTATATCATTTGCGCCTCGAGTCGGGCCTTGTTTGACTTAACCATATCATTTGCACCTCGAGTTGGGCCTCGCTTGACTCAACGATACTATTTGTGCCTCGAGTTGGGCCTCGTTTGACTCAACCATATCATTTGTGCCTCAAGTCAGGCCTTGTTTGACTCAACCATATCATTTGCACCTCGAGTTGAGCCTTGCTTAACTCACCCATAAGTTTGGGCCTTGAGTCAGGCCTTATTTGACTCACCCATATGTTTGCGCCTTGAGTCGGTCTTCATTTGACTCACCGTTATCATTTGCACCTCGAGTCAAACCTCATTTGACTCACCCATGTGTTTGTGCCTCGAGTCAGGCCTAGTTTGACTCACCCATATCATTTGCGCCTCGAGTCGGGCCTTGTTTGACTTAACCATATCCTTGACGCCTTGTGTCGGGCCTCGTTTGACTCACTAATACCATTTGTGCCTCGACTTAGGACTCGTTTGACTTAACCATATAATTTGTGTCATGAGTCAAGCCTCATTTGACTCAACCATATCATTTGTGCCTCTGGTTGGGCCTCGTTTGACTCAACCATATCATTTGTGCCTCAAGTTAGGCCTCGCTTGATTCAACCATATCATTTGTGCCTCGAGTCAGGACTTATTTGACTCACCTATATGTTTGCGCATCGAGTTAGGCCTCGTTTGACTTAACCATATTGTTTGTGCCTCGAGTCATGCCTCGTTTGACTGAACCATATAATTTGTGCCTCGATTCAGGCCTCATTTGACTCAACAATATCATTTGCGCCTTGAGTCGGGCCTCGTTTGACTCAACCATATGATTTGTGCCTCAGGTCAGGCCTCGTTTAACTCAACAATATCATTTGCACCTTGAGTTGGCCCTCATTTGACTCAACCATATCATTTGCACCTCGAGTTGGGCTTTGTTTGACTACCCATATGTTTGAGCCTCGAGTCGGGCTTCGTTTGACTCACCCTTATCATTTGCACCTCGAGTCAAGCCTCAATTGGCTCACACATGTGTTTGCGCCTTGAGTTAGGCCTTGTTTGACTCAGCTATATCATTTGTGTCTCGAGTCGGGCCTTGTTTGACTCACCCATATCATTTGTGCCTCAAGTCAGGCCTTGTTTGACACACCCATATCATTTGCACTTCGAGTCGAGCCTTGTTTGACTCACCGATACCATTTGTGCATCGAGTTGGGCTTCGTTTTACTCAACAATATGATTTGTGCCTCGAGTTAAGCCTCGTTTGACTGAACCATATAATTTGTGCCTCGAGTCAGGCCTTGTTTGACTCAACCATGTCATTTGTTCCTCGAGTTAAGCCTCATTTGACTCAACCATATCATTTGTGCCTCAAGTCAGGCCTCGGTTGACTCAACCATATAATTTGTGCCCTGAGCTAAGCCTCATTTGACTCAACCATATCATTTGACTCAAGTCAGGCCTTGTTTGACTCAATCATATCATTTGCGCCTCGAGTCGGGCCATATTTGCCTTAACCATATCATTTCCGCCTCGAGTCAGGTGTCATTTGAGTCCCCGATACCATTTGTGCCTCAAGTTGGGCCATGTTTGACTCAACCATATCATTTGTGCCTCGAGTTGGGCCTTGTTTGACTCACCCATATGTTTGAGCCTTGAGTCGGGCCTTATTTGACTCATCCATACGTTTACGCCTCGAGTCGGTCTTCGTTTGAATCACCTTTATCATTTGCAATTCGAGTCAAGCCTCGTTTGACTCACCCATGTGTTTGCGCCCGAGTCAGGCCTTGTTTGACTCACCTATATCATTTGCGCTTCGAGTCGGGCCTTGTTTAACTCACTGATACCATTTGTGCATCGAGTTGGGCCTTGTTTGACTCAATCCTATGATTTGTGCCTCGAGTCAGGACTCGTTTGACTCAACCATATCATTTGTCCCTTGAGTCATGCCTCGTTTGACTCGACCATATCATTTGCGACTCGAGTCGGGCTTCGTTTGACTCAACCATATCATTTGTTCCTCGAGTCGGGCCTCGTTTGACTCACCGATACCAGTTGTGCCTCGAGTTTGGCCTCATTTAACTCATACATATGATTTGTGCCCCGAGTGGGGCCTCATTTGACTCAACCATTTCATTTGTGCCTCGAGTCCTGCCTCATTTTACTCAACTATATCATTTACACCACGAGTCGGGCCTCGTTTGACTTAACCATATCATTTGTGCCTCGAATCGGGCCTTATTTGACTTAACCATATCAATTACACCTCGAGTTGGGCCTTCTTTGCCTCAACCATATCATTTGCACCCAGAGTCGGGCCTTGTTTGACTCACCGATATGATTTGTGCCTCAAGTTGGGCCTCGTTTGACTCAACTATATGATTTGCGCCTCGAGTCGGGCCTTGTTTGACTCAACAATATCATTTGTGCCTCGAGTCGGGCCTCGTTTGACTCACCGATACCAGTTGTGCCTCGAGTTTGGCCTCATTTAACTCATACATATGATTTGTGCCCCGAGTGGGGCCTCATTTGACTCAACCATTTCATTTGTGCCTCGAGTCCTGCCTCATTTTACTCAACTATATCATTTACACCACGAGTCGGGCCTCGTTTGACTTAACCATATCATTTGTGCCTCGAATCGGGCCTCATTTGACTTAACCATATCAATTACACCTCGAGTTGGGCCTTCTTTGCCTCAACCATATCATTTGCACCCCGAGTCGGGCCTTGTTTGACTCACCGATATGATTTGTGCCTCAAGTTGGGCCTCGTTTGACTCAACTATATGATTTGCGTCTTGAGTCAGGCCTTGTTTGACTCAACAATATCATTTGCGCCTCGAGTCGGGCCTCGTTTGACTCAACCATATCATTTGCTCCTCGAGTCGGGCCTTGTTTGACTTAACCATATCATTTGCACCTCGAGTTGGGCCTCGTTTGACTCAACGATACTATTTGTGCCTCGAGTTGGGCCTCATTTAACTCAACCATATCATTTGTGCCTCAAGTCAAGCCTTGTTTGACTAAGCCATATCATTTGCGCCTCGAGTCGGGCTGCCTTTTGACTTAACCATATCATTTGCACGTTAGTCGAGCCTTGTTGGACTCACCCATAAGTTTGAGCCTCGAGTGAGGCCATATTTGGCTCACCTATATGTTTGTGCCTCGAGTCAGGCCATCTTTGCCTAAACCATATCATTTGCATCCCGAGTCGGGCCTCGTTTAACTCAACTATATGATTTGTACCTCGAGTCGGGCCTTGTTTGACTCAACAATATCATTTGTGCCTCAAGTCGGGCCTTTTTGACTTACCGATAGCATCTGGGCCTCGAGTGAGGCCTCGTTTGACTCAACCATATCATTTGTGCCTCGAGTCAGCCTCGGTTAACTGAACCATATCATTTGCATCCTGAGCCGGTCTTCGTTTGACTCACCCTTATCATTTGCACCTCGAGTCAAGCCTCGATTGACTCATACATGTGTTTGCGCCTCGAGTTAGGCCTTGTTTGACTCACCCATATCATTTGCATCTCGAGTCGGGCCTTGTTTCACTCACCCATATCATTTGTGCCTCAAGTCGAGCCTTGTTTTTCACACCCGTATCATTTGTGCTTCGAGTCAGGCCTTGTTTCACTCACCGATACCATTTGTGCATCAAGTTGGGCCTCGTTTGACTCAACCTTATAACATACGCCTTGAGTCGGGCCTTCTTTGCCTCAACCATATCATTTGCACCCTGAGTCGGGCCTCGTTTGACTCAACTATATGATTTGCGCCTCAAGTCGGGCCTTGTTTGACTCAACAATACCATTTGCACCTCAAGTCGGGCCTTTTTGACTCACGGATAGCATTTGGGCCTCGAGTGTGGCCTCGTTTGACTCAACCATATCATTTGTGCCTCGAGTCAGGCCTCGGTTGACTGAACCATATCATTTGCATCCTGAGCCGGTCTTCTTTTGACTCACCCTTATAATTTGTACCTCGAGTCAAGCCTCGATTGACTCATACATGTGTTTGTGCCTCAAGTTAGGCCTTGTTTCACTCACCCATATCATTTGTGTCTCAAGTCGGGCCTTATTTGACTAACCCATATCATTTGCGTCTCAAGTTGGGCATTGTTTTTCACACCCATATCATTTGCGCTTCGAGTCGGTCCTTGTTTGACTCACCGATACCATTTGTGCATCGAGTTGGGCCTTGTTTGACTCAACCATATGATTTTTGCCTTGAGTCAGGCCTCGTTTAACTAAACCATATCATTTGCACCTCAAGTCAGGCCTCGTTTGACTCAACCATATCATTTGTGCCTTAAGTCAGGCATCATTTGTCTCAACCATGTCATTTGTGCCTCGAGTCAGGCCTCGGTTGACTCAACCATATCATTTTTTCCCTGAGCCGGGCCTCGTTTGACTTAACCATATCATTTGCACCTCGAGTCGGTCCTTATTTGACTCACCTGTACGTTTGCGCCTTGAGTCGGTCTTCGTTTGACTCACCTTTATCATTTGCAATTCGAGTCAAGCATCGTTTGACTCACCCATGTGTTTGCGTCCGAGTCAGGCCTTGTTTGACTCACCTATATCATTTGCGCTTTGAGTCGGGCCTTATTTGACTCACCGATACCATTTGTGCATCGAGTTGAGCCTTGTTTGACCTTGCCCTATGATTTGTGCCTCGAGTCAGGCCTCGTTTAACCCAACCATATCGTTTGTCCCTCGAGTCAGGACTCGGTTGACTCAACCATATCATTTTTGCCCTGAGCTGGGCCTCGTTTGACTCAACCATATCATTTGCACCTTGAGTCGGGCCTTATTTGACTCACCCATATGTTTACGCCTCGACTCGGTCTTCGTTTGACTCACCTTTATCATTTGCAATTCGAGTCAAGCCTTGTTTGACTCACCCATGTGTTTGTGCCCGAGTCAGGCCTTGTTTGACTCACCTATATCATTTGCGCTTTGAGTCGGGCCTTGTTTGACTCATCGATACCATTTGTGCATCGAGGTGGGCCTCGTTTGACTCAGCCCTATGATTTGTGCCTTGAGTCAGACCTCATTTGACTCAACCATATCGTTTGTCCCTCGAGCCATGCCTCGTTTGACTCAACCATCTCATTTGTGCCTCGAGTTAGGCCTTGGTTGACTCAACCATATCATGTGGGCCCTGAGCCGGGCCTCGTTTGACTCAACCATATCATTTGCACCTCAAGTCGGGCCTCGTTTGACTTAACCATACCATTTGTGCATCGAGTTGGGACTCGTTTGACTTAACCCTATGATTTGTGCCTTGAGTCAGGCGTCGTTTGACTCAACCATATCATTTGTCCCTCGAGTCATGCCTCGTTTGAGTGAACCATATCATTTGTGCCTCAAGTCAGGCCTTGTTTGACTCAACCATATCGTTTGTCCCTCGAGTCATGCCTCGTTTAACTCAACCATATCATTTGTGACTCGAGTCGGGCCTTGTTTAACTCAACCATATCATTTGTGCCTCGAGTCAGGCCTCTGTTGACTCAACCATATCATTTGGGCCCTGAGCCGGGCCTCGTTTGAATCAACCATATCATTTGCACCTTGAGTCGGGCCTCGTTTGACTCACTGATATCATTTGTGCCTCAAGTTGGACCTCATTTGACTCAACCATATCATTTGCGCCTCGAGTCGTGCCTCATTTGACTCAACCATATCATTTGCACCTCGAGTTAGGCCTCGTTTGACTCAACCATATCATTTACGCACTGAGTCGGAACTTATTTGACTCACCCATATGTTTGTGCATTGAGTCAGGCCTTATTTGACTCACCCATATGTTTGCACCTCGAGTCGGTCTTCGTTTGACTCACCTTTATCATTTGCAACTCGAGTCAAGCCTCGTTTGACTTACCCATGTGTTTGCGCCCGAGTCAGCCTTGTTTGACTGAGCCATATCATTTGCGTCTCGAGTCGGGCCTTGTCTGACTCACCCATATCATTTGTGCCTCCAGTCGGGCCTTGTTTAACACACCCATATCATTTGCGCCTCGAGTCGGGCCTCGCTTGACTCACCCATATCATTTGCGCCTTGAGTCGGGACTTATTTGACTCACCCATATGTTTGTGCATCAAGTCAGACCTCGTTTGACCCAACCATATCGTTTGTGCCTTAAGTCATCCTTCGTTTGACTCAATCATATCGTTTGCACCTCGAGGCAGGCCTTATTTGACTCACCCATATGTTTGCGCCTCGAGTCGGTCTTCGTTTGACTCACCTTTATCATTTGCAATTCGAGTTAACCCTCGTTTCACTCACCCATGTGTTTGCACTCGAGTCAGGCCTTGTTTGGCTTACCCATATCATTTGCACCTTGAGTCGGGCCTTGTTTGACTCAACCATATCATTTTTGCCTCGAGTCGTGCCTCATTTAACTCACTGATACTATTTGTGCCTCGAGTTGGTCCTCATTTGACTCAACCATATCATTTGTGCCTCGAGTCATGCCTCATTTGATTCAACCATATCATTTGCACCTCGAGTCAGGCCTCGTTTGACTCAACCGTATCATTTTCGCCTCAAGTCGGGACTTGTTTGACTCACGCATATGTTTGCGCATCGAGTCAGGCTTTATTTGACTCGCCTATATGTTTGTACCTCGAGTCGGTCTTCGTTTGACTCACCTTTATCATTTGCAACTTGAGTCAAGCCTCGTTACACTTACCCATGTGTTTGCGCCCGAGTTAAGCCTTGTTTGACTTAGCCATATCATTTGTGTCTCGAGTCGGGCCTTGTTTGACTCACCCATATCATGTGGACCTCAAGTCGGGCCTTGTTTGACACACGCATATAATTTGTGCCTCAAGTCGGGCCTCGCTTGACTTAACCATATCATTCGCGCCTCGAGTCAGGACTTATTTGACGTACCCATATGTTTGTGCATGGAGTTGGGCCTCATTTGACTCAACCATATCATTTGTGACTTGAGTCATGCCACATTTGACTCAACCATATTATTTGCGCCTCAAGTCGGGCCTCGTTTGACTCAACCATATAATTTGTGCCTCGAGTCAGGCCTCGTTTGACTCAACAATATCATTTGCGCCTCGAGTTGGCCCTCATTTGACTCAACCATATCATTTGCAACTTGAGTCGGGCCTTGTTTGACTCACCCATATGTTTGAGCCTCGAGTCGAGCCTTATTTGACTCACCTATATGTTTACGCCTCGAGTCAGTCTTCATTTGGCTCACCCTTATGATTTGCACCTTGAGTCAAGCCTCGATTGACTCACACAAGTGTTTGTGCCTCGCGTTAGGCCTTGTTTGACTCACCCATATCATTTACATCTTGAGTAAGGCCTTGTTTGAGCCACCCATATCATTTGCGCCTCAAGTCGGGCCTTGTTTGATACACCCATATCATTTGCGCCTCATGTCGGGCCTTGTTTGACTCACCGATACCATTTGTGCATCGAGTTGGGCCTTGTTTGACTTAACCATATGATTTGTGCCTAGAGTCAAGCCTCGTTTGACTGAACCATACCATTTGTACCTCGAGTTAGGCCTTGTTTGACTCAACCATGTCATTTGTGCCTCGAGTCAGGCCCCATTTGACTCAACCATGTCATTTGTGCCTCAAGTCAGGCCTCATTTGACTCAACCATATCATTTGTGCCTCGAGTCAGGCCTCGGTTGACTCAACCATATAATCTGTGCCCTGAGCCGAGGCTCGTTTGTCTCAGCCGTATTATTTGCACTTCGAGTTGGGCCTTATTTGACTCTCCCTTATCATTTGACTCAAGTCGGGCCTCATTTGACTTAATTATTCATTTGCGCCTCGAGTCGGGCCATGTTTGCCTCAACCATATCATTTCTGCCTCGAGTCAGGCCTCGTTTGACTCGCCGATACCATTTGTGCCTCGAGTTGGGCCATGTTTGACTCAACCATATCATTTGCGCCTCAAGTCGGGCCTTGTTTGACTGAAATATATCATTTGTGCCTCGAGTCGGGCCTTGTTTGACTGACCCATATGTTTGAGCCTCGAGTCGGGCCTGATTTGACTCACCTATATGTTTGCGTCTCAAGTCGGTATTCGTTTGACTCACCTTTATCATTTCCAATTCGAGTCAAGCCTCGTTTGACTCACCCATGTGTTTGCGCCCGAGTCAGGCCTTGTTTGACTCACCTATATCATTTGCACTTTGAGTCGGGCCTTGTTTGACTCACTGATACCATTTGTGCATCGAGTTGGGACTCGTTTGACTCAACCCTATGATTTGTGCCTCATGTCAGGCCTCGTTTGACTCAACCATATCGTTTGTCCCTCGAGTCATGCCTCGTTTGACTCAACCATATCATTTGTGACTCGAGTCGGGCCTCGTTTGACTCAACCATATCATTTGTGCCTCGAGTCAGGCCTCGGTTGACTCAACCATATCATTTGGGCCCTGATCTGGGCCTCGTTTGACTCAATCATATCATTTGCACCTCGAGTCAGGCCTCGTTTGACTCAACCATACCATTTGTTCATCGAGTTGGGACTCGTTTGACTCAACCCTATGATTTGTGCCTCAAGTCAGGCCTCGTTTGACTGAACCATATCGTTTGTCCCTCGAGTCATGCCTCGTTTGACTCAACCATATCATTTGTGACTCGAGTCGGGCCTCGTTTGAATCAACCAAATCATTTGTGCCTCGAGTCAGGCCTCCTTTGACTCACCGATACCATTTGTGCCATGAGTTCGGCCTCGTTTGACTCAACCATATAATTTGTGCCTCGAGTCGGGCCTCGTTTGACTCAACCATATCATTTGCGCCTCAAGTCGTGTCTCGTTTGACTCAACCATATCATTTCCGCCTCGAGTCGGGACTTGTTTGACTCACGCATATGTTTGCGCATCGAGTCAGGCCTTATTTGACTCACCTATATGTTTGTACCTAGAGTCGGTCATCGTTTGACTCACCTTTATCATTTGCAACTTGAGTCAAGCCTCGTTGCACTTACCCATGTGTTTGCGCCCGAGTTAAGCCTTGTTTGACTTAGCCATATCATTTGTGTCTCGAGTCGGGCCTTGTTTGACTCACCCATATCATGTGGGCCTCAAGTCGGGCCTTGTTTGACACACGCATATAATTTGCGCCTCGAGTCGGGCCTCGCTTGACTTAACCATATCAGTCGTGCCTCGAGTTAGGACTTATTTGACGCACACATATGTTTGCGCATGGAGTCGGGCCTCGTTTGACTCAACCATATCGTTTGTGCCTTGAGTCATGCCACATTTGACTCAACCATATCATTTGCGCCTCGAGTCAGGCCTAATTTGACTCAACCATATCATTTATGCCTCGAGTTGGGCCTCGTTTGACTCATCGATACCATTTGTGCCATGAGTTCGGCCTCGTTTGACTCAACCATATCATTTGTGCCTCAAGTTGGGCCTCGTTTGACTCAACCATATCATTTGTGCCTCAAGTTGGGCCTCGTTTGACTCAACCATATCATTTGCGCCTCGAGTCGGGGCTTGTTTGACTCACCCATATGTTTGAGCCTCGAGTCGGGCCTTATTTGACTCACCCATATGTTTGCACCTCGAGTCGGTCTTCGTTTGACTCACCTTTATCATTTGCAACTCGTGTCAAGCCTCATTTAACTTTCCCATGTCTTTGTGCCTGAGTCAGGCCATGTTTGACTCAGCCATATCATTTGCGTCTCGAGTCAGGCCTTGTTTGACTTGCCCATATCATTTGTGCCTCAAGTCGGGCCTTGTAAGACACACCCATATCATTTGCACTTCGAGTCGGGCCTTGTTTGACTCACCGATACCATTTGTGCCTCGAGTTGGGCCACGATTGACTCAACCATATCATTTGCGCCTCGAGTCGGGCCTTGTTTGATTGAACTATATCATTTGTGCCTCGAGTCGGGCCTTGTTTGACTCACCCACATGTTTGAGCCTCGAGTCGGGCCTTATTTGACTCACCCATATGTTTGCGCCTCGAGTCAGTATTCGTTTGACTCACCTTTATCATTTGTAATTCGAGTCAAGCCTCAGTTGACTCACCCATGTGTTTGCACCCGAGTCAGGCCTTGTTTGACTCACCTATATCATTTGCGCTTTGAGTCGGGCCTTGTTTGACTCACCGATACCATTTGTGCATCAAGTTGGGCCTCGTTTGACTCAACCCTATCATTTGTGCCTTGAGTCAGGCCTCATTTGACTCAACCATATCGTTTGTCCCTCGAGCCATGCCTTGTTTGAGTCAATCATATCATTTGCGACTTGAGTCGGGCCTTGTTTGACTCAACCATATCATTTGTGCATTGACTCAGGCCTCGGTTGACTCAACCATATCATTTGGGCCCTGAGCCGGGCCTCGTTTGACTCAACCATATCATTTGCACCTCGAGTCGGGCCTCGTTTGACTCAACCATACCATTTGTTCATCGAGTTGGGACTCGTTTGACTCAACCCTATGATTTGTGTCTTGAGTAAGGCCTCGTTTGACTCAACCATATCGTTTGTCCCTCGAGTCATGCCTCGTTTGACTCAACCATATCATTTGTGGCTCGAGTCAGGCCTTGTTTGAATCAACCAAATCATTTGTGCCTCAAGTTAGGCCTCGTTTGACTCACCGATACCATTTGTGCCATGAGTTCAGCCTCGTTTGACTCAACCATATCATTTGTGCCTCGAGTCGGGCCTCGTTTGACTCAACCATATCATTTGCGCCTCAGGTCAGGCCTCGTTTGACTCAACCATATCATTTGCGCCTTGAGTCAAGCATCGTTTGACTCAACCATATCATTTGCGCCTCGAGTCGGGCCTTGTTTGACTCACCCATATGTTTGAGCCTCGAGTCGGGCCTTATTTGACTCACCCATATGTTTGCACCTCGAGTCAGTCTTCGTTTGACTCACCTTTATCGTTTGCAACTCGAGTCAAGCCTCGTTTGACTTTCCCATGTGTTTGCGCCCGAGTCAGGCCATGTTTGACTTAGCCATATCATTTGCGTCTCGAGTCAGGCCTTGTTTGACTCACCCATATCATTTGTGCCTCAAGTCGGGCCTTGTATGACACACCCATATCATTTGCACTTCGAGTCGGGGCTTGTTTAACTCACCCATATGTTTGATCCTCGAGTCGGGCCTTATTTGACTCACCCATATGTTTGCACCTCGAGTCGGTCTTCGTTTGACTCACCTTTATCATTTGCAACTCGTGTCAAGCCTCGTTTGACTTTCCCATGTCTTTGCGCCCGAGTCAGGCCATGTTTGACTCAGCCATATCATTTGCATCTCGAGTCAGGCCTTGTTTGACTCACCCATAACATTTGTACCTCAAGTCGGGCATTGTATGACACACCCATATCATTTGCACTTCGAGTCGGGCCTTGTTTGACTCACCGATACCATTTGTGCCTCGAGTTGGGCCACGATTGACTCAACCATATCATTTGCGCCTCAAGTCGGGCCTTGTTTGACTGAACTATATCATTTGTGCCTCGAGTCGGGCCTTGTTTGACTCACCCACATGTTTGAGCCTCGAGTCGGGCCTTATTTGACTCACCCATATGTTTGCACCTCGAGTCAGTATTCGTTTGACTCAACTTTATCATTTGCAATTCGAGTCAAGCCTCAGTTGACTCACCCATGTGTTTGCGCCCGAGTCAGTCCTTGTTTGACTCAACTATATCATTTGCGGTTTGAGTTGGGCCTTGTTTGACTCACCGATACCATTTGTGCATCGAGTTGGGCCTTGTTTGACTCAATCCTATGATTTGTGCCTCAAGCCAGGCCTCGTTTGACTCAACCATATCGTTTGTCCCTCAAGCCATGCCTCGTTTGACTCGACCATATCATTTGCGACTTGAGTCGGGCCTCGTTTGACTCAACCATATCATTTGTGCATCGACTCAGGCCTTGGTTGACTCAACCATATCATTTGGGCCTTGAGCTGGGCCTCGTTTGACTTAACCATATCATTTGCACCTCGAGTCGGGTCTCGTTTGACTCAACCATACCATTTGTTCATCGAGTTAGGACTCGTTTGACTCAACCCTATGATTTGTGCCTCGAGTCAGGCCTCGTTTGACTCAACCATATCATTTGTCCCTCGAGTCATGCCTTGTTTGACTCAACCATATCATTTGTGACTCGAGTCGAGCCTCGTTTGAATCAACCAAATCATTTGTGCCTCGTGTCGGGCCTCGTTTGACTCACCGATACCATTTCTGCCATGAGTTCGGTCTCGTTTGACTCAACCATATCATTTGTGCCTCGAGTCAGGCCTCTTTTGACTCAACCATATCATTTGCGCCTCAAGTCGTGCCTCGTTTGACTCAACCATATCATTTGCGCCTTGAGTCGGGCCTCGTTTGATTCAACCATATCATTTGCGCCTCGAGTCGGGCCTTGTTTGACTCACCCATATGTTTGAGCCTCGAGTCGGGCCTTATTTGACTCACCCATATGTTTGCACCTTGAATCGGTCTTCGTATGACTCACCTTTGTCATTTGCAACTCGAGTCAAGCCTCGTTTGACTTACCCAGGTGTTTGCGCCTGAGTCAGGCCTTGTTTGACTCAGCCATATCATTTCCACCCCGAGTCGGGCCTTGTTTGACTCACCGATATGATTTGTGCCTCGAGTTGGGCCTCGTTTCACTCAACTATATGATTTGCGCCTTGAGTCGGGCCTTGTTTGACTCAACAATATCATTTGTGCCTCGAGTCGGGCCTTTTTGACTCGCCGATAGCATTTGGGCCTCGAGTAGGGCTTCGTTTGACTCAACATATCATTTGTGCCTCGAGTCAAGCCTCGGTTGACTTAACCATATCATTTGCGTCCTGATCTAGTCTTCGTTTGACTCACCCTTATCATTTGCACCTTGAGTCAAGCCTCGATTGACTCACACTTGTGTTTGTGCCTCGAGTTAGGCCTTGTTTGACTCACCCATATCATTTGCGTGTCGAGTCGGGCCTTGTTGACTCACCCATATCATTTGCGCATCAAGTCAGGCCTTGTTTTTCACACCCATTTCATTTGTGCTTCGAGTCGGGCCTTGTTCGACTCCCCGATACCATTTGTTCATCGAGTTGGGCGTTTGACTCAACCATATGATTTTTGCCTCGAGTCAGGCCTCGTTTGACTGAACCATATCATTTTCGCCTCGAGTCAAGCCTCGTTTGAGTCAATCATATCATTTGTGCCTCGAGTCAGGCCTCGGTTGACTCAACCATATCATTTACGCCCTGAGCCGAGCGTTGTTTGACTCAACCATATTATATGTACTTCGAGTCGGGCCTTCTTTGACTCACCCTTATCATTTGGCTCAAGTCGGGCCTTATTTGCCATAATTATATCATTTGCGCCTCGAGTTGGGCCATGTTTGCCTCAACCATATCATTTCCGCCTCGAGTCAGACCTCGTTTGACTCACTGATACCATTTGTGCCTCGAGTTGGGCCACATTTCACTCAACCATATCATTTGCGCCTCGAGTCGGCCTTGTTTGACTGAACTATATTATTTGTGCCTCGAGTTAGGCCTTGTTTGACTCACCCACATGTTTGAGCCTCGAGTCGAGCCTTATTTGACTCACCCATATGTTTGCGCCTCGAGTCGGTCTTCATTTGACTCACCTTTATCATTTGCAATTCGAGTGAAGCCTAGTTTGACTCACCCATGTGTTTGCGCCCAAGTCAGGCCTTGTTTAACTCACCTATATCATTTGCGATTTGAGTCGGGCCTTGTTTGACTCACCAATACCATTTGGGCATCGAGTTGGTCCTTGTTTGACTCAACCCTATGATTTGTGCCTCGTGTCAGGCCTCATTTGACTCAACCATATCGTTTGTCCCTCGAGTCATGCCTCGTTTGACTCAACCATATCATTTGCGACTTGAGTCGAGCCTCGTTTGACTCAACCATATCATTTGTGCCTTGAGTCAGGCCTCGTTTGACTCATCGATACCATTTGTGCCTCGGGTTTGGCCTCGTTTGACTCATCCATATCATTTACGCCTTGAGTGGGGCCTCGTTTGACTCAACCATATCATTTGTGTCACGACTCTTGCCTCGTTTGACTCAATCGTTTCATTTGCGCCTCGAGTCCAGCCTTGTTTGACTCAACCATATCATTTGCGCCACGAGTCAGGCCTCCTTTGACTTATCCATATCATTTGTGCCTCAAGTCGGGCCTCGTTTGACTCAACCATATCAATTACGCCTCGAGGCGGGCCTCTTTGCCTCAACCATATCATTTGCACCCCGAGTCGGGCCTTGTTTGACTCACCGATATGATTTATGCCTCGAGTTAGGCCTCGTTTGACTCAACTATATGATTTGCGCCTTGAGTCGGGCCTTGTTTGACTCAACAATATCATTTGCGCCTCGAGTCGGGCCTTTTTGACTCACCGATAGCATTTGGTCCTCAAGTAGGGCTTCGTTTGACTCAACCATATCATTTGTGCCTCGAGTCAAGCCTCAGTTGACTTAACCATATCATTTGCATCCTGATCCAGTCTTCGTTTGACTCACCCTTATCATTTGCACCTTGAGTCAAGCCTCGATTGACTCACACATGTGTTTGCGCCTCGAGTTAGGCCTTGTTTGACTCACCCATATCATTTGCGTGTCGAGTCGAGCCTTGTTTGACTCACCCATATCATTTGCGCCTCAAGTCGGGCCTTGTTTTTCATACCCATTTCATTTGTGCTTCGAGTCCGGCCTTGTTCGACTCCCCGATACCATTTGTTCATCGAGTTGGGCCTCATCTGACTCAACCATATGATTTTTGCCTCGAGTCAGGCCTCGTTTGACTGAACCATATCATTTGCATCTCGAGTCAAGCCTCGTTTGAGTCAACCATATCATTTGTGTCTCGAGTCAGGCCTCGGTTAACTCAACCATATAATTTATGCCCTGAGCTGAGCCTCGTTTGACTCAACCATATTATATGCACTTCGAGTCGGGCCTTCTTTGACTCACCCTTATCATTTGGCTCAAGTCGGGCCTTATTTGCCACAATTATATCATTTGCGCCTCGAGTCGGGCCATGTTTGCCTCAACCATATCATTTCTGCCTTGAGTCAGGCCTCGTTTGACTCATTGATACCATTTGTGCCTCGAGTTGGGCCACGTTTCACTCAACCATATCATTTGCGCCTCAAGCCGGGCCTTGTTTGACTGAACTAGATCATTTGTGCCTCGAGTCGGGCCTTGTTTGACTCACCCACATGTTTGAGCCTCGAGTCGGGCCTTATTTGACTCACCCATATGTTTGTGCCTCGAGTCGGTCTTCATTTGACTCACCTTTATCATTTACAATTCGAGTGAAGCCTAGTTTGACTCACCCATGTGTTTGCGCCCAAGTCAGGCCTTGTTTGACTCACCTATATCATTTGCGGTTTGAGTCGGGCCTTGTTTGACTCACCGATACCATTTGGGCATCGAGTTGGGCCTCGTTTGACTCAACCCTATGATTTGTGCCTCGTGTCAGGCCTCATTTGACTCAACCATATCGTTTGTCCCTCGAGTCATGCCTCGTTTGACTCAACCATATCATTTGCGACTTGAGTCGGGCCTCGTTTAACTCAACCATATCATTTGTGCCTTGAGGCGGGCCTCGTTTGACTCACCGATACCATTTATGCCTCGGGTTTGGCCTCGTTTGACTCATCCATATCATTTGCGCCTTGAGTGGGGCCTCGTTTGACTCAACCATATCATTTGTGTCACGATTCTTGCCTCATTTGACTCAACCGTTTCATTTGCGCCTCGAGTCTGGCCTTGTTTGACTCAACCATATCATTTGCGCCACAACTCGGGCCTCGTTTGACTTAACCATATCATTTGTGCCTCAAGTCGGGCCTCGTTTGACTCAACCATATCAATTACACCTCGAGCTGGGCCCTCTTTGCCTCAACCATATCATTTGCACCCTGAGTCGGGCCTTGTTTGACTCACCGATATGATTTGTGCCTCGAGTTGGGCCTCGTTTGACTCAACTATATGATTTGTGCCTCGAGTCGGGCCTTGTTTGACTCAACAATATCATTTGCGCCTCAAGTCGGGACTTTTTGACTCACCGATAGCATTTGGGCCTCGAGTGGGGCCTTGTTTGACTCAACCATATCATTTGTGCCTTGAGTTAGGCCTCAGTTGACTCAACCATATACTTGCGCCCTGAGTCGGGCCTCATTTGACTCAACCATATCATTTGCAACTCGAGTCGGGCCTTATTTGACTCACCCATATGTTTGCGCCTCGAGTCAATCTTCGTTTGACTCACCTTTATAATTTGCAATTCGAATCAAGCCTCGTTTGACTCACCCATGTGTTTGTGCCTGAGTCAGGCCTTGATTGACTCGCCCATATCATTTGCACCTTGAGTCGGGGCTTGTTTGACTCAACCATATCATTTGTGCCTCGAGTCGGGCCTCGTTTGACTCACTGATGCCATTTGTGCCTTGAGTTGGGTCTCATTTGACTCACCCATGTGTTTGCACCTCGAGTTAGGCGTCATTTGACTCACCCATATCATTTATGCCTCGAGTCGAGCCTCGTTAGACTCACTGATACCATTTGTGCATCGAGTGGGTCCTTGTTTGACTCAACCATATCATTTGCGCCTCGAGTGGGGCCTCATTTGACTCAACCATATCATTTGTGTCTCGACTCTTGCCTCATTTGACTCAACCATTTCATTTACGCCTTGAGTCTGGCCTTAATTGACTCAACCATATCATTTGCGCCACGAGTCGGGCCTCATTTGACTCAACCATATAATTTGTGCCTCGAGTCAGGTCTCGTTTGACTCAACCATATCATTTGCGCCTTGAGTCGGGCCTCGTTCGACTCACCCACGTTATTTGCACCTCGAGTTAGGCCTCGTTTGACTCACCCATATTATTTGCGCCTCGAGTCGAGCCTCGTTTGACTCACTATACCATTTGTGCATCGAGTGGGTCCTCATTTGACTCAACCACATCATTTGCGCCTCGAGTCAGGCCTTATTTGACTCAACCATAACATTTGTGCCTCGAGTCAGGCCTTGTTTGACTCAACCATATCATTTGTGCCTCAAGTCGGGTCTTGTTTGACTCACCCAAATGTTTATGCCTCGAGTCGGGCCTTGTTTGACTCAATGATATCATTTGACTTAACCATTTCATTGGCGCCTCGAGTCAGGCCTCGTTTGACACCACCATATCATTAGTGCCTCGAGTCGGGCCTTATTTGACTCACCCATACCAGTTGCACCTGGACTCGGGCCTCGTTTGACTCAACCATATAATTTGCGCTTCGAGTCGGGCCTTGTTTGCCTCAACCATATCATTTTTACCTCTAGTCAGGCCTCGTTTGACTCACCGATATCATTTGTTCCTCGAGTTGGGCCTCGTTTAACTCAACCATATCATTTGTGTCTCGAGTTGGGCATCGTTTAACTCAACCATATCATTTATACCTCGAATCAGTCCTCATTTGAATCAATCATATCATTTGCGCCTCGAGTCCGGCCTCGTTTGACTCAACTATATCATTTGCGCCTCGAGTCAGGCCTCATTTGACTCAACCATATCATTGGCGTCTCAAGCCGGGCCTTGTTTGACTTACCCATGTCATTTGCGCCTCGAGTTAGGGCTCGTTTGACTCACCCATGTGTTTGCGCCTCGAGTCAGGCCTTGTTTGACTCACCCATATCATTGGCACCTTGAGTCGACCCTCGTTTGACTCACTGATGCCATTTGAGCATCGAGTCAGGCCTCGTTTGACTTAACGATATCATTTGCGCCTCGAGTCAGGCCTCGTTTAACTCAACCATATATTTTGTGCCTCAAGTCAGGCCACATTTGACTCAACCATATCATTTGCGCCACCAATCAGGCCTCGTTTGACTCCACCATATCATTTGTGCCTCGAGTCGGGCCTTGTTTGACTCACCCAAATGTTTACGACTCGAGTCGGGCCTTGTTTAACTCAACGATATCATTTATGCCTCGAGTTAGGACTTGTTTGACTCAACCATTTCATTTGCGCCTTGAGTCAGGGCTCATTTGACTCAACCATATCATTTGTGTCTCGAGTCGGGCCTTCTTTGACTCAACCATATCATTTACGCCGTGACTCGGGCCTCATTTGACTGAACCATATCATTTGCGCCTCGAGATGGGCCTTATTTGACTCACCCACATCATTTGTGCCCTGACTCGGGTCTCGTTTGACTCAACCATATCATTTGCACCTCGAGTCGAGCCTTGTTTGCCTCAACCGTATCATTTCTGCCTCTAGTTAGGCCCCGTTTGACACAGCGATATCATTTGCGCCTCGAGTCAGGCCTCGTTTGACACAACCATATCATTTGTGCCTCGAATCAATCCTCGTTTGAATCAACCATATCATTTGCACTCGAGTTGGGCCTTGTTTGACTTAACCATATAATTTGTGCCTCGATTCGGGCCTCCTTTGACTCAACCATATCATTTGCGCCTCGAGTCAGGCCTCGTATGACTCAACCATATCATTTGCGCCTCGAGTCAGGCCTCGTTTGACTCAACCATATCATTTGTGCCTCGAGTCAGACCTCATTTGACTCAACCATATCATTTGCGCCTCGAGTCAGGCCTCGTTTGACTCAACCATATCATTTGCGCCTCGAGTCAGGCCTCGTTTGACTCAACCATATCATTTGCGCCTCAAGTCGGGCCTCGTTTAACTCAACCATATCATTTGCGTGTCGAGTCGGGCCTTGTTTCCCTCAACCATATCATTTTCGCCTCGAGTCAAGCCTTTGTTTGACTCATCGATATCATTTGCGCCTCGAGTTGGGCCTCGTTTAACTCACCGATACGATATGTGCATCGAGTTGGGCATAGTTTGACTCAACCATATGATTTGCGCCTCGAGTCGGGCCTTGTTTTCCTCAACCATATCATTTGTGCCCTGAGTCGGGCGTCGTTTGACTCATCGATATGATTTGTGCCTTAAGTTGGGCCTCGTTTGATTCAACTATATGATTTGTGCCCCGAGTCGGGCCTCGTTTAACTCAACCATATCATTTGTACCACGAGTCGGGCCTCATTTGACTCAACCATATCATTTATGCCTCGAGTCAGGCCTTGTTTGCCTCAATTATATCATTTCTGCCTCTAGTCAGGCCTCGTTTGACTCACCGATATCATTTGTGCCTCGAGTTGGGCCTCGTTTAACTGAACCATATAATTTGTGCCTCGAGGCGGGCCTCATTTGACTCAACCATATCATTTGTACCTCGAGTCAGGCCTCGTTTGACTTAACCATATCATTGTTACCTCGAGTCAGGCGTCGTTTGACTTAACCATAACATCTGCGCCTCGAGTCAGGCCTTGTTTGACTCATTGATATCATTTGTGCCTCGAGTTAGGCCTTCTTTAACTCAACCACATCATTTGCACCTCGAGTCAGGCCTCGTTTGACTCAACCACATTATTTGTGCCTCGAGTCAGGCCTCATTTGACTCAACCATGTCATTTGCGCCTCGAGTCAGGCCTCGTTTGACTCACCCATGTGTTTGCGCCTCGAGTTAGGCCCCGTTTGACTCACCCATATCATTTGCGCCTCGAGTCGAGTGTCGTTTGACTCACCCATGTGTTTGCGCCTCGAGTTAGGCCTTGTTTGACTCACCCATATCATTTGCGCCTCGAGTCGAGTGTCGTTTGACTCACTGATACTATTTGTGCATTGAGTGGGGCCTCGTATGACTCAACCATATCATTTGCGCCTCGAGTCAGGCCTCGTTTGACTCAAACATATCATTTGCGCCTCGAGTCAGGCCTCGTTTGACTCAACCATATCATTTGTGCCTCGAGTCAGGCCTTCTTTGACTCAACCATATCATTTGTGCCTCAAGTCAGGCCTCGTTTGACTCAGCCATATCATTTGTGCCTCGACTTGGGCCTTGTTTGACTCACCCAAACGTTTACTACTCGAGTCGGGCTTTGTTTGACTCAACGATATCATTTGTGCCTCAAGTTAGGCCTCGTTTGACTCAACCATTTTATTTGCACCTCAAGTCGGACCTCGTTTGACTCAACCATATCATTTGTGCCTCGAGGCGGGCCTTTTTTGCCTTCACCATATCATTTCTGCCTCTAGTCAGGCCTCGTTTGACTCACCGATATCATTTGTTCCTCGAGTGGGGCCTCGTTTAATTCAACCATATCATTTACACCTCGAGTCGGGCCTCGTTTGACTCAACCATATTATTTGTGCCACGAATCAGTCCTCGTTTGAGCCAACCATATCATTTGTGCCTCGAGTCAGGCCTCGTTTGACTCAACCATGTCATTTGCGCCTCGAGTTAGGCCTCGTTTGACTCACCCATGTGTTTGCGCCTCGAGTCAGGCCTTGTTTGACTCACCCATATCATTTGCGGCTCGAGTCGAGTGTCGTTTGACTCACTGATACTATTTGTGCATTGAGTGGGGCCTCATATGACTGAACCATATTATTTAAGCCTCGAGTCAGGCCTCATTTGACTTAACCATATCATTTGCGCCTCGAGTCAGGCCTCGTTTGACTCAACCATAACATTTGTGCCTCGAGTCAGGCCTCATTTGACTCAACCATATCATTTGCGCCTCAAGTCAGGCCTCGTTTAACTCAGCCATATCATTTGTGCCTCGACTCGGGCCTTGTTTGACTCACCCAAATGTTTACTACTCGAGTCAGGCTTTGTTTGACTCAACGATATCATTTGTGCCTCAAGTTAGGCGTCATTTAACTTAACCATTTTATTTGTACCTCAAGTCGGGCCTCGTTTGACTCAACTATATCATTAGCACGTGGAGGCGGGCCTTATTTGACTCATCCATATCATTTGCACCTCGACTAGGGCCTCGTTTGACTCAACCATATCATTTGTGCCTCGAGGTGGGCCTTGTTTGCCTCAACCATATCATTTCCACCTCTAGTTAGGCCTCGTTTGACTCACCGATATCATTTGTGCCTCGAGTGGGGCCTCGTTTAATTCAACCATATCATTTACACCTCGAGTCGGGTCTCGTTTGACTCAACCATATTATTTGTGCCACGAATCAGTCCTCGTTTGAACCAACCATATCATTTGCACCTCGAGTCGGGCCTCATTTGACTCAACCATGTCAATTGCGCCTCGAGTTAGGCATCGTTTTACTCACCCATGTGTTTGTGCCTCGAGTCAGGCCTTGTTTGACTCACCCATATCATTTGCGCCTCGAGTCAAGTGTCGTTTGACTCACTAATACTATTTGTGCATTGAGTGGGACCTCGTGTGACTCAACCATATCATTTGCGCCTCGAGTCAGGCCTCGTTTGACTCAACCATATCATTTCTGCCTCGAGTCAGGCCTCATTTGACTCAACCATATCATTTGCGCCTCAAGTCAGGCCTTGTTTGACTCAGCCATATCAGTTGTGCCTCGACTCGGGCCTTATTTGACTCACCCAAATGTTTACTACTCGAGTCGGGCTTTGTTTGACTCAACGATATCATTTGTGCCTCAAGTTAGGCCTCGTTTGACTTAACCATTTTATTTGCTCCTCAAGTCGGGCCTCGTTTGACTCAACTATATCATTAGGCGTGGAGGCGGGCCTTATTTGACTCACCCATATCATTTGCGCCTCGACTAGGGCCTCATTTGACTCAACCATATCATTTGTGCATCGAGGTGGGCCTTGTTTGCCTCAACCATATCATTTCCGCATCTAGTCAGGCCTCGTTTGACTCACCGATATATTTGTGCCTCGAGTGGGGCCTCGTTTAATTCAACCATATTATTTACACCTCGAGTCGGGCCTCGTTTAACTCAACCATATTATTTGTGCCACGAATCTGTCCTCGTTTGAACCAACCATATCATTTGCACCTCGAGTCGGGCCTTGTTTGACTCAACGATATCATTTGCGCCTCGAGTCAGCCTCGTTTGACTTAACCATATCATTTGCGCCTCGAGGCAGGCCTTGTTTGCCTCAACCATATCATTTTCGCCTCTAGTCAGGCCTCGTTTGACTCACCGATATCATTTGTGCCTCGAGTGGGGCCTCGTTTAATTCAACCATATCATTTACAACTCGAGTTGGGCCTCGTTTGACTCAACCATATTATTTGTGCCACAAACCAGGCCTCGTTTGAATTAACCATATCATTTGCGCCTTGAGTCGGGCCTCGTTTGACTCAACCATATCATTTGCGCCTCGAGGCGAGCCTTGTTTGCCTCAACCATATCATTTCCGCCTCTAGTCCAGCCTCGTTTGACTCACCGATATCATTTGTGCCTCGAGTGGGGCCTCGTTGAATTCAACCATATCATTTACACCTTGACTCGGGCCTCGTTTAACTTAACCATATCATTTGTGCCTCAAGTCAGGCCACATTTGACTCAACCATATCATTTGCGCCACCGGTCAGGCCTTGTTTGACTCTACCATATCATTTGTGCCTCGAGTAGGGCCTTGTTTCACTAGTCCAAATGTTTACGCCTCGCGTCGGGCCTTGTTTGACTCAACGATATCATTTGTGCCTCGATTTAGGCCTCGTTTGACTTAACCATTTCTTTTGCGCCTCGAGTCGGGGCTCGTTTGACTTAATCATATCATTTGCGCCTCGAGACGGTCCTTCTTTGAGTCAACCATATATTTGCGCCTCGACTCGGGACTCATTTGACTCAACCATATCATTTGCGTCTCGAGACAGGCCTTATTTGACTCACCCATATCATTTGCGCCTCGACTCGGGCCTCGTTTAACTCAACCATATCGTTTGCGCCTCGAGTCGAGCCTTGTTTGCCTCAACCATATCATTTCTGCCTCTAATAAGGCCTCGTTTGACTCACAAATATCATTTGCCCATCGAGTCGGGCCTTGTTTGACTCAACCATATCATTTGTGCCTCGAATCAGGCCTCGTTTGAATGAACCATATCATTTGCGCCTTGATTCGGGCCTCGTTTGACTTAACCATATCATTTGTGCCTCGAGTCAGGCCTCGTTTGACTCAACCATATCATTTGCACTTCGAATTAGGCCTCGTTTGACTCACCCATATCATTTGTGCCTCGAGTCAGGCCTCGTTTGACTCAACCATATCATTTGCGCCTCAAGTCGGGCCTCGTTTGACTCAACCATATCATTTGTGCCTCGAGTCGGGCCATGTTTGCCTCAACCATATCTTTTTTGCCTCTAGTCAGGCCTTGTTTGACTCACCGATATCATTTGTGCCTCGATTCAGGGCTCGTTTGACTCACCGTTATCATTTGTGCCCGTGTTGGGCCTCGTTTAACTCAACTATATCGTTTGCACCTTGAGTCGGGCCTCGTTTGACCCAACCATATCATTTGCGCCTCGAGTCGGACCTTGTTTGACTCAACCATATCATTTGTACCATGAGCTGGGCCTTGTTTGACTCTACCATATCTTTTGTGCCTCGAGTCAGGCCTTGTTTGACTCAACCATATCATTTGCATCTCTAGTCGGGCCTCGTTTGACTCAACTATGTCATTGGCATCTCGAGTTAGGCTCGTTTGACTCACCCATGTGTTTGCACCTCGAGTTAGACCTTGTTGGACTCACCCATATCATTTGCGCCTCGAGTCGAGCGTCATTTGACTCACTGATACCATTTGTGCATCGAGTGGGGCATCGTTTGACTCAACCATATCATTTGCGCCTCGTGTCAGGCATCGTTTGAATTAACCATATCATTTGTGCGTTGAGTCAGGCCTCATTTTACTTAACCATATCATTTGCGCCTCCAGTCAGGCCTCATTTGACTCAGCCATATCATTTGTGCCTCGAGTCGGGCGTTGTTTGAGTCACCCAAATGTTTACCCTTGAGTCAGGCCTTCTTTGACTCAATGATATCATTTATGTCTCGAGTTAGGCCTCATTTGAATTAACCATTTCATTTGCGCCTCGAGTCGGGCCTCATTTGACTCAACCATATCATTAGCGCATCGAGTTGGGCCTTATTTGAATCATCCATATCATTTGCGCCTCGACTCGGGCGTCGTTTGACTCAACCATATCATTTGCGCTTTGAGGCGGGCCTTGTTTGCCTCAACCATATCATTTTCGCCTCTAGTCAGGCCATGTTTGACTCATTGATATCATTTGTGCCTCGAGTGTGGCCTCATTTAATTCAACCATATCATTTACGCCTCGAGTCGGGCCTCGTTTGACTCAACCATATCATTTGTGCCACGAATCAGACCTCGTTTGAATTAACCATATCATTTGTGCCTCGAGGCGGGCCTCGTTTGACTTAACGATATCATTTGCGCCTTGAGTCAGGCCTCGTTTGACTTAACCATACCATTTGCGCCTCGAGCCGGGCCTCATTTGACTAACCCATGTCATTTGTGCCTCGAGCTAGGCCTCAATTGACTCACCCATGTGTTTGCACCTCGAGTCAGGCCTTGTTTGACTCACCCATATCATTTGCGCCTCGAGTCGAGCCTCGTTTGACTCACTGATACCATTTGTGCATCGAGTGAGGCCTGGTTTGACTCAGCCATATCATTTGCGCCTCAAGTCAGGCCTCGTTTGACTCAACCATATCATTTGCGCCTCGAGTTAGGCCTCGTTTGACTCAACATATCATTTGCGCCTCAAGCCAGGCCTCGTTTGACTCAGCCATATCATTTGTGCCTCGACTCAGGCCTTGTTTGACTCACCCAAATGTTTACTACTCGAGTCGGGCTTTGTTTGACTCAACGATATCATTTGTGCCTCAAGTTAGGCCTCGTTTGACTTAACTATTTTTTTCGCGCCTCAAGTCGGACCTCGTTTTACTCAACTATATCATTAGCGCATGGAGGTGGGCCTTATTTGACTCACCCATATCATTTGCGCCTCGACTAGGGCCTCGTTTGACACAACCATATCATTTGTGCCTCGAGGCAGGCCTTGTTTGCCTCAACCATATCATTTCTGCCTCTTGTCAGGCCTCGTTTGACTCATTGATATCATTTGTGCCTTGAGTGGGGCCTCGTTTAATTCAACCATATCATTTACACCTCGAGTCGGGCCTCGTTTGACTAAACCATATTATTTGTGCCACGAATCAGTCCTCGTTTGAACCAACCATATCATTTACGCCTTGAGTCGAGCCTCGTTTGACTCAACCATATCATTTGCGCCTCGAGTCAGGCCTCATTTGACTCAACCATATCAGTTGCACCTGGAGGCGGGCCTTGTTTGCCTCAACCATATCATTTCCGTCTCTAGTCAGGCCTCGTTTGACTCACCGATATCATTTGTGCCTCGAGGGGGGCCTCGTTTAATTCAACCATATCATTTACACCTCGAGTTGGGCCTCGTTTGACTCAACCATATTATTTGTGCCACGAATCAGGCCTTGTTTGAATTAACCATATCATTTGCGCCTCGAGTCGAGCCTCGTTTGACTCAACCATATCATTTGCGCCTCGAGGCGGGCCTTGTTTGCCTCAACCATATCATTTCTGCCTCTAGACAGGCCTCGTTTGACTCACCGATATCATTTGTGCCTCGAGTGGGGCCTCGTTTAATTCAACCATATCATTTACACCTCGAGTTGGGCCTCGTTTAACTCAACCATATCATTTGTGCCTCAAGTCAAGCCACATTTGACTCAACCATATCATTTGCACCACCAGTCAGGCCTCGTTTGACTTTACCATATCATTTGTTCCTCGAGTAGGGCCTTGTTTCAGTCGTCCAAATGTTTACGCCTCGCGTCGGGCCTTGTTTAACTCAACAATATCATTTGTGCCTCGATTTAGGCCTCGTTTGACTTAACCATTTCTTTTGCGCCTTGAGTCGGGGCTCGTTTGACTCAACCATATCATTTGCGCCTCGAGACAGTCCTTCTTTGAGTCAACCATATCATTTGCACCTCGACTTGGGTCTCATTTGACTCAACCATATCATTTGTGCCTCGAGACAGGCCTTATTTGACTCACCCATATCATTTGCATCTTGACTCGGGCCTTGTTTAACTCAACCATATCGTTTGCGCCTCGAGTCGAGACTTGTTTGCCTTAACCATATCATTTTCGATTCTAGTAAGGCCTCGTTTGACTCACTGATATCATTTGCCCCTCGAGTCAGGCCTTGTTTGACTCAACCATATCATTTGTGCCTCGAATTAGGTCTCGTTTGAATGAACCATATCATTTGCACCTCGACTTTGGCCTTGTTTGACTCAACCATCCCATTTGTGCCTTGATTCGGGCCTCGTTTGACTGAACCATATCATTTATGCCTCGAGTCAGGCCTCGTTTGACTCAACCATATCATTTGCACTTCGAGTTAGGCCTCGTTTGACTCAACCATATCATTTGTGCCTCAAGTCGGGCCTCGTTTGACTCAACCATATCATTTGCGCCTCGAGTCGGGCCATGTTTGCCTCAACCATATCATTTTTGCCTCTAGTCAGGCATTGTTTGACTCACCGATACCATTTGTGCCTCGAGTCAGGCCTCGTTTGACTCACCATTATCATTTGTGCCCGTGTTGGACCTCGTTTAACTCAACTATATCGTTTGTGCCTCAAGTCGGGCCTCGTTTGACCCAACCATATCATTTGCGCCTCGAGTCAGGCCTTGTTTGAATCAACCATATCATTTGTGCCTTGAGTCAGGCCTTGTTTGACTCAACCATATCATTTGCACCATGAGCTGGGCCTCATTTGACTCAACCATATCTTTTGTGCCTCGAGTCAGGCCATGTTTGACTCAACCATATCATTTGTGCCTCGAATCAGGTCTCGTTTGAATGAACCATATCATTTGCACCTCGACTTTGGCCTCGTTTGACTCAACCATACCATTTGTGCCTTGATTCGGGCCTCGTTTGACTGAACCATATCATTTGCATCTCGAGTCAGGCTCGTTTGACTCAACCATATCATTTGCACCTCGAGTCAGGCCTCGTTTGACTCAACCATATCATTTGTGCCTCAAGTTAGGCCTCGTTTGACTCAACCATATCATTTGTGCCTCGAGTCAGGCCTTGTTTGACTCAACCATATCATTTGTGCCCCGAGTCAGGCCTCGTTTGACTCACCGATACCATTTGTACCTCGAGTCAGGCCTCGTTTGACTCATCGATATCATTTGTGCCCGTGTTGGGCCTCGTTTAACTCAACTATATCGTTTGTGCCTCGAGTCGGGCCTCGTTTGACCCAACCATATCATTTGCGCCTCGAGTCGGGCCTTGTTTGACTCAACCATATCATTTGTGCCACGAGTCAGGCCTTGTTTGACTCAACCATATCATTTGCACCATGAGCTGGGCCTCATTTGACTCAACCATATCTTTTGTGCCTCGAGTCAGGCCTCGTTTGACTCAACCATATCATTTGCACCTCTAGTCGAGCCTCGTTTGACTCAACTATGTCATTTGCATCTCGAGTTAGGACTCGTTTGACTCACCCATGTGTTTGCGCCTCAAGTCAGACCTTGTTGGACTCACCCATATCATTTGTGCCTTGAGTCGAGCGTTCTTTGACTCACTAATACTATTTGTGCATCGAGTGGGGCATCGTTTGACTCAACCATATCATTTGCGCCTTGTGTTAGGCATCGTTTGAATCAACCATATCATTTGTGCGTCGAGTCAAGTCAGGCCTCATTTTACTTAACCATATCATTTGCGCCTCCAGTCTGCCTCATTTGACTCAGCCATATCATTTGTGCCTCGAGTCGGGCCTTGTTTGAGTCACCCAAATGTTTACCCTCGAGTCGAGCCTTCTTTGACTCAACGATATTATTTATGTCTCGAGTTAGGCCTCATTTGAATTAACCATTTCATTTGCGCCTCGAGTCGGGCCTTGTTTGACTTAACCATATCATTTGTGCCTCGAGTCGAGCGTCATTTGACTCACTGATACCATTTGTGCATCGAGTGGGGCATCATTTTACTCAACCATATCATTTGCGCCTCGTGTCAGGCATCGTTTGAATCAACCTTATCACTTGTGCATCGAGTCAGGCTTCATTTTACTTAACCATATCACTTGTGCCTCAAGTCAGGCCTCATTTGACTCAGCCATATCATTTGTGCCTAGAGTCGGGCATTGTTTGAGTCACCCAAATGTTTACCCTCGAGTCGGGCCTTCTTTGACTCAACGATATCATTTATGTCTCGAGTTAGGCCTCGTTTTAATTAACCATTTCATTTGCGCCTCGAGTCGGGCCTCGTTTGACTCAACCATATCATTGGCGCATCGAGTCAGGCCTTATTTGAATCATCCATATCATTTGCGCCTCGACTCGGGCGTCGTTTGACTCAACCATATCATTTGCGCTTTGAGGTGGGCCTTGTTTGCCTCAACCATATCATTTTCGCCTCTAGTCAGGCCATGTTTGACTCACTGATATCATTTGTGCCTCGAGTGTGGCGTCGTTTAATTCAACCATATCGTTTACACCTCGAGTCGGGCCTCGTTTGACTCAACCATCTCATTTGTGCCACGAATCAGGCCTCGTGTGAATTAACCATATCATTTGCGCCTCAAGGCGGGCCTCGTTTGACACAACGATATCATTTGCGCCTCGAGTCAGGCCTCGTTTGACTCAACCATACCATTTGCGCCTCGAGCCGGGCCTCGTTTGACTCACCCATGTCATTTATGCCTCGAGCTAGGCCTCAATTGACTCACCCATGTGTTTGCACCTCGAGTCAGGCCTTGTTTGACTCACCCATATCATTTGCGCCTCGAGTCGAGCCTCGTTTGACTCACTGATACCATTTGTGCATCAAGTGAGGCCTCGTTTGACTCAGCCATATCATTTGTGCCTCAAGTCAGGCCTCGTTTGATTCAACCATATCATTTGCGCCTCGAGTCAGGCCTCGTTTGACTCAACCATATCATTTGTGCGTCGAGTCAGGCCTCATTTGACTCAACCATATCATTTGCGCCTCAAGTCAGGCCTCGTTTGACTCAGCCATATCATTTGTGCCTCGACTCAGGCCTTGTTTGGCTCACCCAAATGTTTACTACTCGAGTCAGGCTTTGTTTGACTCAACGATATCATTTGTGCCTCAAGTTAGGCCTCGTTTGACTCAACTATTTTATTTGCGCCTCAAGTCGGACCTCGTTTTACTCAACTATATCATTAGCGCGTGGAGGCAGGCCTTATTTGACTCAACCATATCATTTGCGCCTCGACTAGGGCCTCGTTTGACTCAACCATATCATTTGTGCCTCGAGGCGGGCCTTGTTTGCCTCAACCATATCATTTCTGCCTCTAGTCAGGCCTCGTTTGACTCACCGATATCATTTGTGCCTCGAGGGGGGCCTCGTTTAATTCAACCATATCATTTACACCTCGAGTTGGGCCTCGTTTGACTCAACCATATTATTTGTGCCACGAATCAGGCTTTGTTTGAATTAACCATATCATTTGCGCCTCGAGTCGGGCCTCGTTTGACTCAACCATATCATTTGCGCCTCGAGGCGGGCCTTGTTTGCCTCAACCGTATCATTTCTGCCTCTAGACAGGCCTCGTTTGACTCACCGATATCATTTGTGCCTCGAGTGGTGCCTCGTTTAATTCAACCATATCATTTACACCTCGAGTTGGGCCTCGTTTAACTCAACCATATCATTTGTGCCTCAAGTCAAGCCACATTTGACTTAACCATATCATTTGCACCACCAGTCAGGCCTCGTTTGACTCTACCATATCATTTTTGCCTCGAGTAGGGCCTTGTTTCAGTCGCCCAAATGTTTACGCCTCGCGTCGGGCCTTGTTTAACTCAACAATATCATTTGTGCCTCGATTTAGGCCTCGTTTGACCTAACCATTTCTTTTGCGCCTTGAGTCGGGGCTCGTTTGACTCAACCATATCATTTGTGCCTCGAGACAGTCCTTCTTTGAGTTAACCATATCATTTGCACCTCGACTCGGGTCTCATTTGACTCAACCATATCATTTGCGCCTAGAGACAGGCCTTATTTGACTCACCCATATCATTTGCATCTCGACTCGGGCCTTGTTTAACTCAACCATATCATTTGCGCCTCAAGTCAGGCCTCATTTGACTCAGCCATATCATTTGTGCCTCGAGTCGGGCATTGTTTGAGTCACCCAAATGTTTACCCTCGAGTCGGGCCTTCTTTGACTCAACGATATCATTTATGTCTCGAGTTAGGCCTCGTTTGAATTAACCATTTCATTTGCGCCTCGAGTCGGGCCTCGTTTGACTCAACCATATCATTAGCGCATCGAGTCGGGCCTTATTTGAATCATCCATATCATTTGCGCCTCGACTCGGGTGTCGTTTGACTCAACCATATCATTTGCGCTTTGAGGCGGGCCTTGTTTGCCTCAACCATATCATTTCCGCCTCTAGTCAGGCCATGTTTGACTCACTGATATCATTTGTGCCTCGAGTGTGGCCTCGTTTAATTCAACCATATCATTTACGTCTCGAGTCGGGCCTCGTTTGACTCAACCATATCATTTGTGCCACGAATCAGGCCTCGTTTGAATTAACCATATCATTTGCGCCTCAAGGCGGGCCTCGTTTGACTCAACAATATCATTTGCGCCTCGAGTCAGGCCTCGTTTGACTCAACCATACCATTTGCGCCTCGAGCGGGGCCTCGTTTGACTCACCCATGTCATTTGGGGCTCGAGCTAGGCCTCAATTGACTCACCCATGTGTTTGCACCTCGAGTTAGGCCTTGTTTGACTCACCCATATCATTTGCGCCTCTAGTCGAGCCTCGTTTGACTCACTGATACCATTTGTGCATCAAGTGAGGCCTGGTTTGACTCAGCCATATCATTTGTGCCTCAAGTCAGGCCTCATTTGACTCAACCATATCATTTGCACCTTGAGTCAGGCCTCGTTTGACTAAACCATATCATTTGTGCCTCGAGTCAGGCCTCATTTGACTCAACCATATCATTTGCGCCTCAAGTCAGGCCTCGTTTGACTCAGCCATATCATTTGTGCCTCGACTCAGGCCTTGTTTGACTCACCCAAATGTTTACTACTCGAGTCAGGCTTTGTTTGACTCAACGATATAATTTGTGCCTCAAGTTAGGCCTCGTTTGACTCAACTATTTTATTTGCGCCTCAAGTCGGACCTCGTTTTACTCAACTATATCATTAGCGCGTGGAGGCAGGCCTTATTTGACTCACCCATATCATTTGCGCCTCGACTAGGGCCTCGTTTGACTCAACCATACATTTGTGCCTCGAGGCGGGCCTTGTTTGCCTCAACCATATCATTTCCGCCTCTTGTCAGGCCTCGTTTGACTCGCTAATATCATTTGTGCCTCGAGTGGGGCCTCGTGTAATTCAACCATATCATTTACACCTCGAGTCGGGCCTCGTTTGACTCAACCATATTATTTGTGCCATGAAACAGTCCTCGTTTGAACCAACCATATCATTTGCGCCTTGAGTCGGGCCTCGTTTAACTCAACCATATAATTTGTGCCTCGAGTTAGGCCTCATTTGACTCAACCATATCAGTTGCACCTGGAGGCGGGCCTTGTTTGCCTTAACCATATCATTTCCGCCTCCAGTCAGGCCTCGTTTGACTCCCCGATATCATTTGTGCCTCGAGTGGGGCCTCGTTTAATTCAACCATATCATTTACACCTCGAGTTGGGCCTCATTTGACTCAACCATAATATTTGTGCCACGAATCAGGCCTCGTTTGAATTAACCATATCATTTGCGCCTCGAGTTGGGCCTCGTTTGACTCAACCATATCATTTGCGCCTCGAGGCGGGCCTTGTTTGCCTCAACCATATCATTTTCGCCTCTAGACAGGCCTCGTTTGACTCACCGATATCATTTGTGCCTCGAGTGAGGCCTCGTTTAATTCAACCATATCATTTACACCTCGAGTTGGGCCTCGTTTAACTCAACCATATCATTTGCGCCTCAAGTCAAGCTACATTTGACTCAACCATATCATTTGCGCCACCAGTCAGGCCTCGTTTGACTCTACCATATCATTTTTGCCTCGAGTAGGGCCTTGTTTCACTCGCCCAAATGTTTACGCCTTGCGTCAGGCCTTGTTTAACTCAACGATATCATTTGTGCCTCGATTTAGGCCTCGTTTGACTTAACCATTTCTTTTGCGACTCGAGTCAGGGATCGTTTGACTCAACCATATCATTTGCTCCTCGAGACAGTCCTTCTTTGAGTCAACCATATCATTTGCGCCTCGACTCGGGTCTCATTGCACTTAACCATATCATTTGCGCCTCGAGACAGGCCTTATTTGACTCACCCATATCATTTGTGTCTCGACTCGGGACTTGTTTAACTCAACCATATCATTTGCGCCTCGAGTCGAGACTTGTTTGCCTTAACCATATCATTTTCGCCTCTAGTAAGGCCTCGTTTGACTCACTGATATCATTTGCCCCTCGAGTCGGGCCTTGTTTGACTCAACCATATCATTTGTGCCTCGAATCAGGTCTCGTTTGAATGAACCATATCATTTGCACCTCGACTTTGGCCTCGTTTGACTCAACCATATCATTTGTGCCTTGATTCGGGCCTCGTTTGACTGAACCATATCATTTACGCCTCGAGTCAGGCCTCGTTTGACTCAACCATATCATTTGCACTTCGAGTTAGGCCTCGTTTGACTCAACCATATCATTTGCGCCTCAAGTCGGGCCTCATTTGACTCAAGCATATCATTTGCGCCTCGAGTCATGCCTCATTTGACTCAACCATATCAGTTGCGCCTGGAGGCGGGCCTTGTTTGCCTCAACCATATCATTTCTGCCTCTAGTTAGGCCTCGTTTGACTCCCCGATATCATTTGTGCCTCGAGTGGGGCCTCGTTTAATTCAACCATATCATTTACACCTCGAGTTGGGCCTCATTTGACTCAACCATATTATTTGTGCCACGAATCAGGCCTCGTTTGAATTAACCATATCATTTGCGCCTCGAGTCGGGCCTCGTTTGACTCAACCATATCATTTGTGCCTCGAGGCGGGCCTTGTTTGCCTCAACCATATCATTTTCGCCTCTAGACAGGCCTCGTTTGACTCACCGATATCATTTGTGCCTCGAGTGTGGCCTCGTTTAATGCAACCATATCATTTACACCTCGAGTTGGGCCTCGTTTAACTCAACCATATCATTTGTGCCTCAAGTCAAGCCACATTTGACTCAACCATATCATTTGCGCCACCAGTCATGCCTCGTTTGACTCTACCATATCATTTGTGCCTCGAGTAGGGCCTTGTTTCACTCACCCAAATGTTTACGCCTCGCGTTGGGCCTTGTTTAACTCAACGATATCATTTGTGCCTCGATTTAGGCCTCGTTTGACTTAACCATTTCTTTTGCGACTCGAGTCGGGGCTCGTTTGACTCAACCATATCATTTGCGCCTCGAGACAGTCCTTCTTTGAGTCAACCATATCATTTGCACCTCGACTCGGGTCTCATTTGACTCAACCATATCATTTGCGCCTCGAGACAGGCCTTATTTGACTCACCCATATCATTTGCGTCTCGACTCGGGCCTTGTTTAACTCAACCATATCGTTTGCGCCTTGAGTCGAGACTTGTTTGCCTTAACCATATCATTTCCGCCTCTAGTAAGGCCTCGTTCGACTCACTGATATCATTTGCCCCTTGAGTCGGGCCTTGTTTGACTCAACCATATCATTTGTGCCTCAAATCAGGTCTCGTTTGAATGAACCATATCATTTGCACCTCGACTTTGGCCTCGTTTGACTCAACCATATCATTTGTGCCTTGATTCGGGCCTCGTTTGACTGAACCATATCATTTGCGCCTCGAGTCAGGCCTCGTTTGAGTCAACCATAACATTTGCACTTTGAGTTAGGCCTTTTTTGACTCAACCATATCATTTGTGCCTCAAGTCTAGCCTCGTTTGACTTAACCATATCATTTGCGCCTCAAGTCGAGCCTCGTTTGACTCAACCATATCATTTGCACCTCGAGTCGGGCCATGTTTGCCTCAATCATATCATTTTCGCCTCAAGTCAGGCCTTGTTTGACTCACCGATACCATTTGTGCCTCGAGTCAGGCCTCGTTTGACTCACCGATATCATTTGTGCCCGTGTTGGGCCTCGTTTAACTCAACTATATCGTTTGTGCCTCGAGTCGGGACTCGTTTGACCCAACCATATCATTTGCGCCTCGAGTCGGGCCTTGTTTGACTCAACCATATCATTTGTGCCTCGAGTCAGGCCTTGTTTGACTCAACCATATCATTTGCACCATGAGCTGGGCCTCGTTTGACTCAACCATATCTTTTGTGCCTCGAGTCAGGCCTCGTTTGACTCAACCATATCATTTGCACCTCTAGTCGGGCCTTGTTTGACTCAACTATGTCATTTGCATCTCGAGTTAGGCCTCGTTTGACTCACCCATGTGTTTGCGTCTCGAGTCAAACCTTGTTGGACTCACCCATATCATCTGTGCCTCGAGTCGAGCGTCATTTGACTCACTAATACCATTTGTGCATCGAGTGGGGCATCGTTTGACTCAACCATATCATTTCCGCCTCTAGTCAGGCTTCGTTTGACTCAACCATATCATTTGTGCCTCGAATCAGGCCTCGTTTGAATCAACCATATCATTTGCATCTTGACTCAGTCCTCGTTTGACTCATCCATATCATTTGCACCTCGATTCGGGCCTCGTTTGATTTAATCATTTCATTTGCACCTCGAGCCAGGCCTCGTTTGACTCAACCCTATAATTTGCACTTCAAGTCAGGCCTCGTTTGACTCAACCATATCATTTGTGCCTCGATTCAGGCCTCATTTGACTTAACTGTATCATTTGTGCCTCGTTTGACTCAACCATATCATTTGCGCCTCGAGTCGGGCCTTGTTTGCCTCAACCATATCATTTCCGCCTCTAGTTAGGCTTCGTTTGACTCACCGATATCATTTGTGCCTCGAGTTGGGCCTCGTTTAACTCAACCATATCATTTTCACCTCGAGTAGGGCCTCGTTTGACTCAACCATATCATTTGCGCCTTGAGTCAGGCCTCGTTTGACTCCACCATATCATTTGCACCTCGAGTCAGGCGTCGTTTGACTCAACCATAACATCTGCGCCTTGAGTTAAGCCTCGTTTGCCTCAACCATATTATTTTTGCCTTTAGTCAGGCCTCGTTTGACTCACTGATATCATTTGTGCCCCGAGTTAGGCCTTGTTTAACTCAACCGCATCATTGCACCTCGAGTTAGGCCACGTTTGACTCAACCATATCATTTACGCCTCGAGTCAAGCCTTGTTCGCCTCAACCATATAATTTTCGCCTCTAGTCAGGCCTCGTTTGACTCACCGGTATCATTTGTGCCTCGAGTTAGGCCTTGTTTAACTCAACCACATCATTTGCACCTTGAGTCTGGCCACGTTTGACTCAACCATATTACTTGTGCCTCGAGTCAGGCCTCATTTGACTCAACCATATCATTTGCGCCACGAGTCAGGACTCGTTTGACTCAACCATATCATTTGTGCCTCAAGTCAGGCCTCGTTTGACTTAACCATTTCATATGCATCTCGACTCGGGCCTCGTTTGGTTCAACCATATCATTTGCGGCTCGAGTCAGGACTTATTTGACTTACCCATATCATTTGTGCAACGGGTTGGGCCTGGTTTGCCTCAACCATATCATTTGTGCCTCTAGTCAGGCCTCGTGTGGCTCAACCATATGATTTGTGCCTCTAGTCGGGCCTTGTTTGCCTCAACTATATCATTTGCGCCCTGAGTCGGGCCTCGTTTCACTCACCGATACCATTTGTGCCTCAAGTCAGGCCTCGTTTGACTTAACCATATCATTTGTGCCTCGAGTCAGGCCTCGTTTGACTCAACCATATCGTTTGCGTCTTGAGTCAGCCCTCGATTGACTCATCCATATCATTTGTGTCTTGAATCAGGCCTCGTTTGACTCAACCATATCATTTGTGCCTCGAGTTTGGCCTCATTTGACTCACCCATGTGTTTGCACCTCGAGTTAGGCCTTGTTTGACTCACCCATATCATTTGCGTCTCAAGTCAGGCCTCGTTTGACTCAACCATATCATTTGTGCCTTGAGTCCATCCTAGTTTGACTCAACCATATCATCTATGGCTCGAGTCAGGCCTCATTTGACTCAACTATACCATTTACGTCTCAAGTTAGGCCTCGTTTGACTTAACCATATCATTTGCGCCTCGAGTTGATCCTTGTTTGACTCACCCAAATGTTTGCACCTCGAATTGGGCCTCGTTTGACTCAACGATATCATTTGTGCCTCAAGTCAGGCCTCGTTTAAGTCAACCATTTCATTTGCACCTCGAGTCGAGCCTCGTTTGATCAACCATATAATTTTCGCCTCGTGTCGGGCCTTATTTGACTCACCCATATCATTTGCGCCCCGAGTCGAGCCTTGTTTGACTCAACCATTTAATTTGTGCCTCGACTCCGGCCTCGTTTTCTTCAACCTTATCATTTTTAGCTTGGGTTGGGCCTTATTTAACTCCCCCATATCATTTGCACCTCGAGTTGGGCCTCCTTTAACTCAACTATATCATTTGCACCTCGAGTCGTGCCTCGTTTGACTCAACCATATCATTTGTGTCTCTAGTCAGGCCTCGTGTGACTCAACCATATGATTTGTGCCTCGATTCATGCCTTGTTTGCCTTAATCATATCATTTGTGCCCCGAGTCAGGCCTCATTTCACTCACCAATACCATTTATGCCTCGAGTCAAGCCTCGTTTGACTCAACCATATCATTTATGCCTCGAGTCAGGCCTCGTTTGACTGAACCATATCATTTACGTCTTGAGTCAGGCCTTGTTTGACTCATCCATATCATTTGTGTCTTGAGTCGGGCCTCGTTTGACTCAACCATATCATTTGTGCCTCGAGTTAGGCCTCATTTGATGCACCCATGTGTTTAGACCTCGAGTCAGGCCTTGTTTCACTCACCCATATCATTTGCATCTCGAGTTAGGCCTTGTTTGACACAACTATATCATTTGCGCCTCGAGTCAGGCCTCGTTTGACTCAACCATATCATTTGTGCCTCGAGTCAGGCCTCATTTGACTCAACTATATCATTTGTGCCTCATGTCAGGCCTCGTTTAACTCAACCATATCATTTGTGCCTCGAGTCGGTCCTTGTTTGATTCACCCAAATGTTTGCGCCTTCAATCGGGCCTTGTTTGACTCAACGATATTATTTGTGCTTCGAGTCAAGCCTCGTTTGACTCAACCATTTCATTTGCGCCTCGAGTCAGGCCTCGTTTGATCAACCATATCATTTGCGCCTCGAGTCGGGTGTTATTTGACTCACCCATATCATTTGTGCCTCGAGTTGAGCCTCGTTTGACTTAACCATTTCATTTGTGCCTTAAGTCGGGCCTTGTTTGCCTCAACCATATCATTTCTGCCTCTAGTCAGGCCTCGTTTGACTCACCGATAGCATTTGTGCCTGAGTTAGGCCTCGTTTAACACAACTATATCTTTTGCGCCTTGAGTTGGGCCTCGTTTAACCCAACCATATCATTTGTGCCTTGTCACAGGCCTTGTTTGACTCAACCATATCATTTGCGCCATGAGCTGAGCCTTGTTTGACTTAACCATATCGTTTCTACCTCGAGTAGGCCCTTGTTTGACTCAACCATATCATTTGCGCCTCAAGTTGAGCCTCAATTGACTCAACCATATCATTTGTGCCTCGAGTCGGGCCTTGTTTGCCTCAACCATATCATTTCTGCCTCTAGTCAGGCCTTGTTTGACTCACCGATATCATTTGTGCCTCGAGTCGGGCGTCGTTTAACTCAACCATATCATTTTCGCCTCGAGTCGGGCCTCGTTTGACTCAACCATATCATTTGCGCCTCGAGTTAGGCCTCGTTGGACTCAACCATATCATTTGCACCTCGAGTCAGGTGTCGTTTGACTCAACCATAACATCTACGCCTCGAGTCAGGCCTCGTTTACCTCAACCATATCATTTCTGCCTCTAGTTAGGCCTCATTTGACTCCACCATATCGTTTGTGCCTTGAGTCGAGCCTTATTTGACTCACCGATATCATTTGTGGCTCAAGTTGGGTACTCTTTAACTCAACCACATCATTTGCATCTCGAGTCAGGCCTCGTTTGACTCAACCATATTATTTGTGCCTTGAGTCGGGCCTCATTTGACTCAACGGTATCATTTGTGCCTCGAGTCCGGCCTCGTTTGACTCAACCATTTCATTTGCGCCACGACTCGGGCCTCATTTGGTTCAACCAAATAATTTGTGGCTCGAGTTGGGCCTTATTTGACTCCCTCATATCATTTGCGCCTCGAGTTGGGCCTCGTTTAACTCAACTATATCATTTGTGCCTCGAGTCAGGCCTCGTTTGACTCAACCATATTATTTGTGTCTCTAGTCAAGCCTCGTGAGACTTAACCATATGATTTGCGCCTCGAGTCGGTCCTTGTTTGCCTCAACCATATCATTTGCTCCCCGAGTCGGGCCTCGTTTCACTCACCAATGCCATTTGTGCCTTAAGTCAAGCCTCGTTTGACTCAACAATAACATTTGTGCCTCGATTCAGGCCTTGTTTGACTCAACCATATCGTTTGCGTCTTGAGTCAGGCCTCGATTAACTCATCCATATCATTTGTGTCTTGAATCGGGCCTCGTTTGACTCAACCATATCATTTGTGCCTCGAGTTAGGCCTCGTTTGATGCACCCATATCATTTACGCCTCAAGTCTGGCCTTGTTTGACTCAACCATGTCATTTGCACCATGAGCTGGGCCTCGTTTGACTCAACCGTATCTTTTGTGCCTCGAGTCTGGCCTTATTTGACTCCACCATATCATTTGTGCCTCGAGTCGGGCCTCATTTGATGCACCCATGTGTTTGGACCTCGAGTCAGGCCTTGTTTGACTCACCCATATCATTTGCGCCATGAGTCGGGCCTTGTTTGACACAACCATATCACTTGCACCTCGTGTCAGGCCTCGTTTGACTCAACCATATCACTTGCGCCTCGAGTCAGGCCTCGTTTAACTCAACCATATCATTTGTGCCTCGAGTTAGGCCTCATTTGACTCAAGTATATCATTTGTGCCTCATGTCAGGCCTTGTTTGACTCAACCGTATCATTTGCGCCTTGATTTGGTCCTTGTTTAATTCACCCAAATGTTTGAGCCTTGAATCGGGTCTCGTTTGACTCAACGATATCATTTGTGCTTCGAGTCAAGCCTCGTTTGACTCAACCATTTCATTTGTGCCTCGAGTCAGGCCTCGTTTGATCAACCATATCATTTGTGCCTCGAGTCGGGTGTTATTTGACTAACCCATATCATTTGTGCCTCGAGTCGAGCCTTGTTTGACTTAACCATTTCATTTGTGCCTTAAGTCGGGCCTTGTTTGCCTCAACCATATCATTTCCACCTCTAGTCAGGCCTCGTTTGACTCACCGATATAATTTGTGCCCGAGTTGGGCCTCGTTTAACTTAACTATATCGTTTGCGCCTCGAGTCGGGCCTCATTTGACCCAACCATATCATTTGCGCCTCGACACGGGCCTTGTTTGACTCAACCATATCATTTGCGCCATGAGCCAGGCCTTGTTTGACTCAACCATATCATTTTCGCCTCGAGTCTGCATTGTTTGCCTCAACCATATCATTTCCACCTCAAGTCCGGCCTCGTTTGACTCACCGATATCATTTGTGCCTCGAGTCAGGTCTCGTTTGACTCAACCGTTTCATTTGCGCCTTGAATCGGGCCTCATTTGACTCACCCATATCATTTGCGCCTCGAGTTGAGCCTGGTTTGACTTAACCATTTCATTTGCGCCTCAAGTCGGCCCTTGTTTGCCTCAACCATGTCATTTCCGCCTCTAGTCAGGCCTCGTTTGACTCACCTACATCATTTGCGCCTCGAGTCGGACCTCGTTTGACTCAACCATATCATTTGCGCCTCAAGTCTGGCCTTGTTTGACTCAACCATGTCATTTGCACCATGAGCTGGGCCTCGTTTGACTCAACCATATCTTTTGTGCCTCGAGTCAGGCCTCATTTGACTCCACCATATCGTTTGTGCCTTGAGTCGGGCCTCATTTGACTCAACGATATCATTTGTGCCTCGAGTCTGGCCTTGTTTGACACAACCATTTCATTTGCGCCACGACTCGGGCCTCGTTTGGTTCAACCAAATAATTTGTGGCTCAAGTTGGGCCTTATTTGACTCCCCCATATCATTTGCGCCTCGAGTTGGGCCTCGTTTAACTCATCTATATCATTTGTGCCTCGAGTCGAGCCTCGTTTGACTCAACCATATCATTTGTGTCTCTAGTCAGGCCTCGTGTGACTTAACCATATGATTTGCGCCTCGAGTCGGTCCTTGTTTGCCTCAACCATATCATTTGCTCCCCGAGTCGGGCCTCGTTTCACTCACCAATGCCATTTGTGCCTTAAGTTAAGCCTTGTTTGACTCAACCATATCATTTGTGCCTCGAGTCAAGCCTTGTTTGACTCAACCATATCGTTTGCGTCTTGAGTTAGGACTTGTTTGACTCATCTATATCATTTGTGTCTTGAGTCGGGCCTTGTTTGACTCAACCATATCATTTGTGCCTCGAGTTAGGCCTCATTTGATGCACCCATGTGTTTGCACCTCGAGTCGGGCCTTGTTTGACTCAACCATATAATTTACACCATGAGCCGGGCCTCGTTTGACTCAACCATATCTTTTGTGCCTCGAGTCAGGCCTCGTTTGACTCAACCATATCATTTGCACTTCGAGTCAAGCCTCGTTTGACTTAACCATATCATTTGTGCCACGAGTCAGGCCCCATTTGACTCAACCATATCATTTGTTCCTCGAGTCAGGCCCCATTTGACTCAACCATATCATTTATGCCTCAAGTCAGTCCTCGTTTGACTCAACCATATCATTTGCGCCTCGAGTCGGGCCTTGTTTGCCTCAACCATATCATTTCTGCCTCTAGTTAGGCCTCGTTTGTCTCACTGATATCATTTGTGCCTCGAGTTGGGCCTCGTTTAACTCAACCATATCATTTTTGCCTCGAGTCGGGCCTCGTTTGACTCAACGATATCATTTTTGCCTCGAGTCAGGCCTCGTTTGACTCAACCATATCATTTACATCTCGAGTCAAGCGTCATTTGACTCAACCATAACATCTACGCCTCGAGTCAGGCCGTGTTTGCCTCAAGCATATCATTTTCGCCTCTAGTCAGGCCTCATTTGACTTACCAATATCATTTGTTCCCCGAGTTGGGCCTTGTTTAACTCAACCACATCATTTGCACCTCGAGTCAGGCCTCGTTTGACTCAGCCATATTATTTGTGCCTCGAGTCAGGCCTCATTTGACTTAACCATATTATTTGCGCCTCGAGTCGGGCCTCGTTTGACTCAACGATATCAATTGTGCCTCGAGTCTGGCCTCGTTTGACTTACCATTTCATTTGCGCATCGACTCGGGCCTCGTTTGGTTCAACCATATCATTTTTGGCTCAAGTTGGGCCTTATTTGACTCCCCTATATCATTTGCACCTCGAGTTGGGCCTCGTTTAACTCAACTATATCATTTGCGCCTCGAGTCGAGCCTCATTTCACTCAACCATATCATTTGTGTCTCTAGTCAGGCCTTGTGTGACTCAACCATATGATTTATGCCTCGAGTCGGGCCTTGTTTGCCTCAATCATATCATTTGCGCCCCGAGTCAGGCCTCGTTTCACTCACCAATACCATTTGTGCCTTGAGTCAAGCCTCGTTTGACTCAACCATATCATTTGTGCCTCAAGTCAGGGCTTGTTTGACTCAACCATATCATTTGCGCCTCGAGTCAGGCCTCGTTTGACTTAACTATATCGTTTGCGTCTTGAGTCAGGCCTTGTTTGACTCATCCATAACATTTGTGTCTTGAGTCGGGGCTCGTTTAACTCAACCATATCATTTGTGCCTCGAGTAAGGCCTCATTTGATGCACCCATGTGTTTGGACCTCGAGTTAGGCCTTATTTGACTCACCCATATCATTTGCGCCACGAGTCGGGCCTTGTTTGACACAACCATATCACTTGCGCCTCGAGTCAGGCCTTGTTTGACTCAACCATATCATTTGTGCCTTGAGTCAGGCCTCATTTGACTCAACTATATCATTTGCGCCTCATGTCAGGCCTTGTTTGACTCAACCATATCATTTGTGCCTTGATTCGGTCCTTGTTTAATTCACCCAAATGTTTGCACCTTGAATCGGGTCTCGTTTGACTCAACAATATCATTTGTGACCCAAGTCAAGCCTCGTTTGACTCAACCATTTCATTTGTGCCAGGAGTCAGGCCTCGTTTGATCAAACATATCATTTGTGCCTCAAGTCGGGCCTTATTTGACTCACCCATATCATTTGCGCCTCGAGTCGAGCCTCGTTTGACTTAACCATTTCATTTGCACCTCGAGTCGGCCCTTGTTTACCTCAACCATGTCATTTCCGCCTCTAGTCAGGCCTCGTTTGACTCACCGATATCATTTGTGCCCATGTTGGGCCTCGTTTAACTCAACTATATCGTTTGCGCCTCGAGTCGGGCCTCGTTTGACTGAACCATATCATTTGCGCCTCAAGTCTAGCCTTGTTTGACTCAACCATATCATTTGCACCATGAGCTGGGCCTCGTTTGACTCAACCATATCTTTTGTGCCTCGAGTCAGGCCTCATTTGACTCAACCATATCATTAGCACCTCTAGTCGGGCCTCGTTTGACTCAACCATGTCAATTGCGTCTCGAGTTAGGCCTCGTTTGACTCACCCATGTGTTTGCGCCTCGAGTCAAGCCTTGTTTGACTCACCCATATCATTTGTGCCTCAAGTCGAGCGTCATTTGACTCACTGATACCATTTCTGCATCGAGTGGGGCCTCGTTTGACTTAACCATATCATTTGCGCCTTGAGTCAGGCTTCGTTTGACTCAACCATATCATTTGTGCCTCGAGTCAGGACTCATTTGACTTAACCATATCAATTTGCGCCCACGTCATGCCTCGTTTGACTCAGCCATATCATTTGTGCCTCGAGTTGGGCCTTGTTTGACTCACCCAAATGTTTACGCCTCGAGTTGGGCCCAGTTTGACTCAATGATATCATTTGTGCTGCGAGTTAAGCCTTGTTTGACTCAACCATTTCATTTGCGCCTCAAGTCGGGACTCATTTGACTCAACCATATCATTAACGTGTCGAGTCGGGCTTATTTGACTCACCCATATCATTTGAGCCTCGTCTCAGGCATCGTTTGACTCAACCATATCATTTGTGCCTTGAGGCAGGCCTTGTTTGCCTCAACCATATCATTTCTGCCTCTAGTCAGGCCTCGTTTGACTCACCGATATCATTTATGCCTCGAGTGGGCCTCGTTTAACTCAACCATATCATTTACGCCTCGAGTCGGGCCTCGTTTGACTCAACCATATCATTTATCCCACGAATCTGGCTTCGTTTAAATTAACCATATCATTTGCGCATGGAGTCGGGCCTCGTTTGACTCAACCATATCATTTGCATCTCGAGTCAGGCCTCGTTTGACTCAACCATATCATTTGCGCCTCGAGCTGGGCCTCGTTTGACTCGCCCATGTCATTTGCGCCTCGAGTTAGGCCTCGTTTGACTCACCCAAGCATTTGCACCTCGAGTCAGGCCTTGTTTGACTCACCCATATCATTTGTGCCTCGAGTCGAGCCTTGTTTGACTCATTGATACCATATGTGCATCAAGTGGGGCCTCATTTGACTCAACCATATCATTTACGCCTCGAGTCAGGCCTCGTTTGACTCAACCATATCATTTGTGCCTCGAGTTAGGCCTCATTTGACTCAACCATATCATTTGCGCCTCAAGTCGGGCCTCGCTTGACTCAACCATATCATTTGTGCCTCGAGTCAGGCCTTGTTTGACTCACCCAAATGTTTATGCCTCGAGTCGGGCCTTGTTTGACTCAACGATATCATTTGGACCTCGAGTTAGGCCTCGTTTGACTCAACGATATCATTTGCGCCTCGAGTCAGGCCTCGTTTGATTCAACCATATCATTTGGGCCACGAGTGAAGCCACATTTGACTCAACCATATCATTTGCGCCACCAGTTAGGCCTCGTTTGACTCTACCATATCATTTGCGCCTCGAGACAGGCTTTCTTTGACTCAACCATATCATTTGCGCCTCGACTTAGGCCTCATTTGACTCAACAATATCATTTGCGCCTCGAGACGGGCCTTATTTGACTCACCCATATGATTTGTGCCTCGAGTCAGGCCTCGTTTGACTCAACCATTTCATTTGCACCTCGAGTCAGGCCTCGTTTGACTCAACCATATCATTTGTGCCTCGAGACGGTCCTTCTTTGAGTCAACCATATCATTTGTGCCTCGACTCGAGACTCATTTGACTCAACCATATCATTTGCGTCTTGAGACAGGCCTTATTTGTCTCACCCATATCATTTGCGCCTCGACTAGAGCCTCGTTTAACTCAACCATATCATTTTTGCCTCTAATAAGGCCTCGTTTGACTCACTAATATCATTTGCCCATCGAGTCGGGCCTTGTTTGACTCAACCATATCATTTGTGCCTCGAATCAGGCCTCGTTTGAATGAACCATATCATTTGCGCCTTGATTCGGGCCTCGTTTGACTTAACCATATCATTTGTGCCTCGAGTCAGGCCTCGTTTGACTCAACCATATCATTTGCACTTCGAATTAGGCCTCGTTTGACTCACCCATATCATTTGTGCCTCGAGTCAGGCATCGTTTGACTCAACCATATCATTTGCGCCTCAAGTCGGGCCTCGTTTGACTCAACCATATCATTTGTGCCTCGAGTCGGGCCATGTTTGCCTCAACCATATCTTTTTTGCCTCTAGTCAGGCCTTGTTTGACTCACCGATACCATTTGTGCCTCGATTCAGGGCTCGTTTGACTCACCGATATCATTTGTGCCCGTGTTGGGCCTTGTTTAACTCAACTATATCGTTTGCGCCTCGAGTCGGGCCTCGTTTGACCCAACCATATCATTTGCGCCTCGAGTCGGGCCTTGTTTGACTCAACCATATCATTTGTACCATGAACTAGGCCTTGTTTGACTCTACCATATCTTTTGTGCCTCGAGTCAGGCCTTGTTTGACTCAACCATATCATTTGCACCTCTAGTCGGGCCTCGTTTGACTCAACTATGTCATTTGCATCTCGAGTTAGGCCTCGTTTGACTCACCCATGTGTTTGCGCCTCGAGTCAAACCTTGTTGGACTCACCCATATCATTTGCGCCTCAAGTCGAGCGTCATTTGACTCACTGATACCATTTGTGCATCGAGTGGGGCATCGTTTAACTCAACCATATCATTTGCGCCTTGTGTCAGGCATCGTTTGAATTAACCATATCATTTGTGTGTCGAGTCAGGCCTCATTTTACTTAACCATATCATTTGCGCCTCCAGTCAGGCCTCATTTGACTCAGCCATATCATTTGTGCCTCGAGTAGGGCGTTGTTTGAGTCACCCAAATGTTTACCCTCGAGTCGGGCCTTCTTTGACTCAACGATATCATTTATGTCTCGAGTTAGGCCTCGTTTGAATTAACCATTTCATTTGCGCCTCGAGTCGGGCCTCATTTGACTCAACCATATCATTAGCGCATCGAGTCGGGCCTTATTTGAATCACCCATATCATTTGTGCCTCGACTCGGGCGTCGTTTGACTCAATCATATCATTTGCGCTTTGAGGCGGGCCTTGTTTGCCTCAACCATATCATTTTCGCCTCTAGTCAGGCCATGTTTGACTCACTGATATCATTTGTGCCTCGAGTGTGGCCTCATTTAATTTAACCATATCATTTACGCCTCGAGTCGGGCCTCGTTTGACTCAACCATATCATTTGTGCCACGAATCAGGCCTCGTTTGAATTAACCATATCATTTGCGACTCGGGGCGGGCCTCGTTTGACTCAACGATATCATTTGCGCCTCGAGTCAGGCCTCGTTTGACTTAACCATACCATTTCCGCCTCGAGCCGGGCCTCATTTGACTCACCCATGTCATTGGTGCCTCGAGCTAGGCCTCAATCGACTCACCCATGTGTTTGCACCTCGAGTCAGGCCTTGTTTGACACACCCATATCATTTGCGCCTCGAGTCGAGCCTCGTTTGACTCACTGATACCATTTGTGCATCGAGTGAGGCCTCGTTTGACTCAGCCATATCATTTGTGCCTCAAGTCAGGCCTCGTTTGACTCAACCATATCATTTGCGCCTCGAGTCAGGCCTCGTTTGACTCAACCATATCATTTGCGCCTCAAGTCAGGCCTCGTTTGACTCAGCCATATCATTTGTGCCTCGACTCAGGCCTTGTTTGACTCACCCAAATGTTTACTACTCGAGTCGGGCTTTGTTTGACTCAACGATATCATTTGTGCCTCAAGTTAGGCCTCGTTTGACTTAACTATTTTATTTGCGCCTCATGTCGGACCTCGTTTTACTCAACTATATCATTAGCGCGTGGAGGCGGGCCTTATTTGACTCACCCATGTCATTTGCGCCTCGACTAGGGCCTCGTTTGACTCAACCATATCATTTGTGCCTCGAGGCGGGCCTTCTTTGCCTCAACCATATCATTTTCGCCTCTTGTCAGGCCTCGTTTGACTCACTGATATCATTTGTGCCTCGAGTGGGGCCTCGTTTAATTCAACCATATCATTTACACCTCGAGTCGGGCCTCGTTTGACTCAACCATATTATTTGTGCCACGAATCAGTCCTCGTTTGAACCAACCATACCATTTACGCCTTGAGTCGGGCCTCGTTTGACTCAACCATATCATTTGCGCCTCGAGTCAGGCCTCATTTGACTCAACCATATCAGTTGTGCCTGGAGGCGGGCCTTGTTTGCCTCAACCATATCATTTTCACCTCTAGTCAGGCCTCGTTTGACTCACCGATATCATTTGTGCCTCGAGGGGGGCCTCGTTTAATTCAACCATATCATTTACAACTCGAGTTGGGCCTCGTTTGACTCAACCATATTATTTGTGCCACGAATCAGGCCTTGTTTGAATTAACCATATCATTTGCGCCTCGAGTCCAGCCTCGTTTGACTCAACCATATCATTTGTGGCTCAAGTTGGGTACTCTTTAACTCAACCACATCATTTGCGCCTCGAGTCGAGCATCATTTGACTCACTAATACCATTTGTGCATCGAGTGGGGCATCGTTTGACTCAACCATATCATTTTCGCCTCTAGTCAGGCCTCATTTGACTCCACCATATCGTTTGTGCCTTGAGTCGGGCCTCATTTGACTCAACGATATCATTTGTGCCTCGAGTCTGGCCTTGTTTGACACAACCATTTCATTTGCGCCACGACTCGGGCCTCGTTTGGTTCAACCAAATAATTTGTGGCTCAAGTTGGGCCTTATTTGACTCCCCCATATCATTTGCGCCTCGAGTTGGGCCTCGTTTAACTCATCTATATCATTTGTGCCTCGAGTCGAGCCTCGTTTGACTCAACCATATCATTTGTGTCTCTAGTCAGGCCTCGTGTGACTTAACCATATGATTTGCGCCTCGAGTCGGTCCTTGTTTGCCTCAACCATATCATTTGCTCCCCGAGTCGGGCCTCGTTTCACTCACCAATGCCATTTGTGCCTTAAGTTAAGCCTTGTTTGACTCAACCATATCATTTGTGCCTCGAGTCAAGCCTTGTTTGACTCAACCATATCGTTTGCGTCTTGAGTTAGGACTTGTTTGACTCATCTATATCATTTGTGTCTTGAGTCGGGCCTTGTTTGACTCAACCATATCATTTGTGCCTCGAGTTAGGCCTCATTTGATGCACCCATGTGTTTGCGCCTCGAGTCGGGCCTTGTTTGACTCAACCATATCATTTGCACCATGAGCCAGGCCTCGTTTGACTCAACCATATCTTTTGTGCCTCGAGTCAGGCCTCGTTTGACTCAACCATATCATTTGCACTTCGAGTCAAGCCTCGTTTGACTCAACCATATCATTTGTGCCTCGAGTCAGGCCCCATTTGACTCAACCATATCATTTGTGCCTCAAGTCGGTCCTCGTTTGACTCAACCATATCATTTGCGCCTCGAGTCGGGCCTTGTTTGCCTCAACCATATCATTTCCGCCTCTAGTCAGGCCTCGTTTGTCTCACCGATGTCATTTGTGCCTCGAGTTGGGCCTCGTTTAACTCAACCATATCATTTTCGCCTCGAGTCGGGCCTCGATTGACTCAACCATATCATTTTTGCCTCGAGTCAGGCCTCGTTTGACTCAACCGTATCATTTGCACCTCGAGTCAAGCATCATTTGACTCAACCATAACATCTACGCCTCGAGTCAGGCCGTGTTTGCCTCAAGCATATCATTTCCGCCTCTAGTCAGGCCTCATTTGACTTACCAATATCATTTGTTCCTCGAGTTGGGCCTTGTTTAACTCAACCACATCATTTGCACCTCGAGTCAGGCCTCGTTTGACTCAACCATATTATTTGTGCCTCGAGTCAGGCCTCATTTGACTCAACCATATTATTTGTGCCTCGAGTCGGGCCTCGTTTGACTCAACGATATCAATTGTGCCTCGAGTCTGGCCTCGTTTGACTTACCATTTCATTTGCGCATCGACTCGGGCCTCGTTTGGTTCAACCATATCATTTTTGGCTCAAGTTGGGCCTTATTTAACTCCCCTATATCATTTGCACCTCGAGTTGGGTCTCGTTTAACTCAACTATATCATTTGCGCCTCGAGTCGAGCCTCATTTCACTCAACCATATCATTTGTGTCTCTAGTCAGGCCTCGTGTGACTCAACCATATGATTTATGCCTCGAGTCGGGCCTTGTTTGCCTCAATCATATCATTTGCGCCCCGAGTCGGGCCTCGTTTCACTCACCAATACCATTTGTGCCTTCAGTCAAGCCTCGTTTGACTCAACCATATCATTTGTGCCTCAAGTCAGGCCTCGTTTGACTCAACCATATCATTTACGCCTCGAGTCAGGCCTCGTTTGACTCAACTATATCGTTTGCGTCTTGTGTCAGGCCTTGTTTGACTCATCCATATCATTTGTGTCTTGAGTCGGGCCTCGTTTAACTTAACCATATCATTTGTGCCTCGAGTAAGGCCTCATTTGATGCACCCATGTGTTTGGACCTCGAGTTAGGCCTTATTTGACTCACCCATATCATTTGCGCCATGAGTCGGGCCTTGTTTGACACAACCATATCACTTGCGCCTCGAGTCAGGCCTCGTTTGACTCAACCATATCATTTGTGCCTCGAGTTAGGCCTCATTTGACTCAACTATATCATTTGCGCCTCATGTCAGGCCTTGTTTGACTCAACCATATCATTTGTGCCTTGATTCGGTCCTTGTTTAATTCACCCAAATGTTTGCACCTTGAATCAGGTCTCGTTTGACTCAACAATATCATTTGTGACCCGAGTCAACCCTCGTTTGACTCAACCATTTTATTTGTGCCTCGAGTCAGGCCTCGTTTGATCAACCTTATCATTTGTGCCTCAAGTTGGGTGTTATTTTACTAACCCATATCATTTGTGCCTCGAGTCGAGCCTTGTTTGACTTAACCATTTCATTTGTGCCTTAAGTCGGGCCTTGTTTGCCTCAACCATATCATTTCCGCCTCTAGTCAGGCCTCGTTTGACTCACCGATATCATTTGTGCTCGAGTTGGGCCTCATTTAACTTAACTATATCGTTTGCGCCTTGAGTCGGGCCTCATTTGACCCAAACATATCATTTGCGCCTCGACACGGGCCTTGTTTGACTCAACCATATCATTTGCGCCATGAGCCAGGCCTTGTTTGACTCAACCATATCTTTTGTGCCTCGACTCAGGCCTCGTTTGACTCAACCATATCAATTGTGCCTCGAGTCAGGCCTAATTTGACTCAACCATATCATTTGCGCCTCGAGTCTGCATTGTTTGCCTCACCCATATCATTTCCGCCTCTAGTCAGGCCTCGTTTGACTCACCGATATCATTTGTGCCTCGAGTCAGGTCTAGTTTGACTCAACCATTTCATTTGCGCCTCGAGTCGGGCCTCGTTTGATCAACCATATCATTTGCGCCTCGAGACGGGCCTTATTTGACTCACCCATATCATTTGCGCCTCGAGTCGAGCCTCATTTGACTTAACCATTTCATTTGCGCCTCGAGTCGGCCCTTGTTTGCCTCAACCATGTCATTTCCGCCTCTAGTCAGGCCTCGTTTGACTCACCGATATCATTTGTGCCCATGTTGGGCCTCGTTTAACTCAACTATATCATTTGCGCCTCGAGTTGGGCCTCGTTTGACTCAACCATATCATTTGTGCCTCAAGTATAGCCTTGTTTGACTCAACCATATCATTTGCACCATGAGCCGGGCCTCGTTTGACTCAACCATATCTTTTGTGCCTCGAGCCAGGCCTCATTTGACTCAACCATATCATTTGCACCTCTAGTCGGGCCTCGTTTGACTCAACCATGTCAATTGCATCTCGAGTTAGGTCTCGTTTGACTCACCCATGTGTTTGCGCCTCGAGTCAGGCCTTGTTTGACTCACCCATATCATTTGTGCCTCGAGTCGAGCGTCATTTGACTCACTGATACCATTTATGCATCGAGTGGGGCCTCGTTTGACTTAACCATATCATTTGCGCCTCGAGTCAGGCTTTGTTTGACTCAACCATATCATTTGTGCCTCGAGTCAGGGCTCATTTGACTTAACCATATCAATTTGCACCCACGTCATGCCTCGTTTGACTCAGCCATATCATTTGTGCCTCGAGTCGGGCCTTGTTTGACTCACCCAAATGTTTACGCCTCGAGTCGGGCCCTGTTTGACTCAATGATATCATTTGTGCCGCAAGTTAGGCCTCGTTTGACTCAACCATTTCATTTGCGCCTCAAGTCGGGACTCATTTCACTCAACCATATCATTAGCGTGTCGAGTCGGGCCTTATTTGACTCACCCATATCATTTGAGCCTCATCTTAGGCGTCGTTTGACTCAACCATATCATTTGTGCCGTGAGGCAGGCCTTGTTTGCCTCAACCATATCATTTCTGCCTCTAGTCAGGCCTCGTTTGACTCACCGATATCATTTATGCCTCGAGTGGGCCTCGTTTAACTCAACCATATCATTTACACCTCGAGTTGGGCCTCGTTTGACTCAACCATATCATTTATCCCACGAATCTGGCTTCGTTTAAATCAACCATATCATTTGCGCATGGAATCGGGCCTCGTTTGACTCAACCATATCATTTGCGTCTCGAGTCAGGCCTCGTTTGACTCAACCATATCATTTGCGCCTCGAGCTGGGCCTCGTTTGACTCGTCCATGTCATTTGCGCCTCGAGTTAGGCCTCGTTTGACTCACCCAAGCATTTGCACCTCGAGTCAGGCCTTGTTTGACTCACCCATATCATTTGTGCCTCGAGTCGAGCCTTGTTTGACTCATTGATACCATATGTGCATCAAGTAGGGCCTCGTTTGACTCAACCATATCATTTGCGCCTCGAGTCAGGCCTCGTTTGACTCAACCATATCATTTGTGCCTCGAGTTAGGCCTCATTTGACTCAACCATATCATTTGCGCCTCAAGTCGGGCCTCGCTTGACTCAACCATATCATTTGTGCCTCGAGTCAGGCCTTGTTTGACTCACCCAAATGTTTACGCCTCGAGTCGGGCCTTGTTTGACTCAACGATATCATTTGGGCCTCGAGTTAGGCCTCGTTTGACTCAACCATTTCATTTGCACCTCAAGTCGGGCCTCGTTTAACTCAACGATATCATTTGCGCCTTGAGTCAGGCCTCGTTTGATTCAACCATATCATTTGGGCCACGAGTCAAGCCACATTTGACTCAACCATATCATTTGCGCCACTAGTTAGGCCTCGTTTGACTCTACCATATCATTTGCGCCTCGAGACAGGCCTTCTTTGACTCAACCATATCATTTGCGCCTCGACTCAGGCCTCGTTTGACTCAACAATATCATTTGCGCCTCGAGACGGGCCTTATTTGACTCACCCATATGATTTGTTCCTCGAGTCAAGCCTCGTTTGACTCAACCATTTCATTTGCACCTTGAGTCAGGCCTCGTTTGATCAACCATATCATTTGCGCCTCGAGTTGGGCCTTATTTGACTCACCCATATCATTTGTGCCCCGAGTCGAGCCTCGTTTGACTTAACCATTTCATTTGTGCCCCGAGTTGAGCCTCGTTTGCCTCAACCATGTCATTTTCGCCTCTAGTCAGGCCTCCTTTGACTCAACGATATCATTTGTGCCCGTGTTGGGCCTCATTTAACTTAACCATATCGTTTGTGCCTCGAGTCAGGCCTCGTTTAACTCAACCATATCATTTTCGCCTTGAGTCTGGCCTCGTTTGACTCAACCATATCATTTGCACCATGAGCCGGGCCTCGTTTGACTCAATCATATCTTTTGTGCCTCGAGCGAAGCCTCGTTTGACTCAACCATATCATTTGCACCTCTAGTCGGGCCTCGTTTGACTCAACCATGTCATTTGCGTCTCGAGTTAGGCCTTGTTTTACTCACCCATGTGTTTGCACCTCGAGTCAGGCCTTGTTTGACTCACCCATATCATTTGTGCCTCGAGTTGAGCGTCATTTGACTCACTTATACCATTTGTACATCGAGTGGGGCCTCGTTTGACTCAACCATATCATTTGCGCCTGGAGTCAGGCCTTGTTTGACTTAACGATATCATTTGCGCCCTGAGTCAGGCCTCGTTTGACTCAACCATATCATTTGTGCCTCGAGTTAGGCCACATTTGACTCAACCATATCATTTGCGCCACCAGTCAGGCCTCGTTTGATTCTACCATATCACTTGCGCCTCGAGACGGGCTTCTTTGACTCAACCATATCGTTTGCGCCTTGACTCGGGCCTTGTTTGACTCAACAATATCATTTGTGCCTTGAGACGGGCCTTATTTGACCCACCCATATAATTTGCGCCTCACGTCGGGCCTCGTTTGACTCAACCATATCATTTGTGCCACGAATCAGGCCTCGTTTAAATCAACCATATCATTTGTGCCTGGAGTTGGGCCTCGTTTCACTCAACCATATCATTTGCGCCTCGAGTCAGGCCTTGTTTGCCTCAACCATATCATTTGCACCCTAAGCCAAGCCTCGTTTCACTTACCGATACCATTTGTGCCTCGAGTCAAGCCTCGTTTGACTCAACCATATCATTTGTGCATCGAGTCAGGCATCGTTTGACTTAACCATATCGTTTGCGTCTTGAGTCAGGCCTTGATTGACTCATCCATATCATTTGTGTCTTGAGTCGGGCCTCGTTTGACTCAACCATATCATTTATGCCTCGAGTTAGGCCTCATTTGACTCACCCATGTGTTTGCACCTCGACTCAGGCCTTGTTTGACTCACCCATATCATTTGCGCCTCGAGTCGGGCCTCGTTTGACTCAACCATATCATTTGTGCCTCGAGTTAAGCCTCGTTTGACTCAACCATATCATTTGTGCGTCGAGTCAGGCCTCATTTGACTTAACTATATCATTTGTGCCTCAAGTCAGGCCTCGTTTGACTCAACCATATCATTTGCGCCTCAAGTCGGTCCTTGTTTGACTCAATGATATCATTTGTGCCTCGAGTCAGGCCTCGTTTGGCTCAACCATTTCATTTGTGCCTCGAGTCGAGCCTCGTTTGATTAACCATATCATTTGCACCTCGAGTTGGGCATTATTTGACTCACCCATATCATTTGCACCTCGAGTCGAACCTCGTTTAACTTAACCATTTCATTTGCGCCTCGAGTTGAGCCTTGTTTGCCTCAACCATATCATTTTGCCCTCTAGTCAGGCCTCGTTTAACTCACCGATATCATTTGTGCCTCGAGTTAGGCCTCATTTAACTCAACAATATCATTTGCACCTCGAGTCGGGCATCGTTTGCCTCAACCATATCATTTCCGCCTCTAGTCAGTCCACGTTTGACTCACCGATATCATTTGTGCTTAGAGTAGAGCATCGTTTAACTCAACCATATCATTTGTGCCTCGAGTCTAGCCTTGTTTGACTCACTGATGCCAATTGGATATCGAGTGGGGCCTCGTTTGACTCAACCATATCATTTGTGCCTGGAGTCGGGCCTCGTTTGACTCAACCATATCATTTGCGCCTCGACTCGGGCCTCGTTTGGTTCAACCATATCATTTGCAGCTCGAGTCGGGCCTTATTGAACTCACCCATATCATTTGCATCTCGAGTCAGGCCTTGTTTGCCTGAACCATATCATTTTTGCCTCTAGTTAGGCCTCGTTTGACTCTCCGATATTATTTGTGCCTCGAGTTGGGCCTCCTTTAACTCAACTATATCATTTGCGCCTCGAGTCGGGCCTTGTTTGACTCAACCATATCATTTGTGCCTTTAGTCAGGCCTCATGTGACACAACCATATGATTTGCGCCTCGAGTCAGGCCTTGTTTGCCTCAACCATATCATTTGCGCCCCGAGTCGGGCCTCGTTTCACTCACCAATACCATTTCTGCCTCGAGTCAAGCCTCGTTTGACTCAACCCTATCATTTGTGCCTCGAGTCAGGCCTCGTTTGACTCAACCATATCATTTGTGTCTTGAGTCAGGCCTCATTTGACTCATCCATATCATTTGTAACTTGAGTCGGGCCTTCTTTGACTCAACCATATCATTTATGCCTCGAGTTAGGCCTCATTTGACTCACCCATGTGTTTGCACCTCGACTCAGGCCTTGTTTGACTCACCCATATAATTTGCGCCTCGAGTCGAGAGTCATTGGACTCACTTATACCATTTGTACATCGAGTGGGGCCTCGTTTCACTCAACCATATCATTTGCACCTCGAGTCACGCTTCGTTTGACTCAACCATATCATTTGTGCCTCGAGTCAGGCCTCATTTGACTTAACCATATCATTTGCGCCTCGAGTCAGGCCTCGTTTGACTGAACAATATCAATTGCGCCTCGAGCTGGGCCTCGTTTGACTCACTCATGTCATTTGCGCCTCGAGTTAGGCCTCATTTGACTCAACCAAGCATTTGCACCTCGATTCAGGCCTTGTTTGACTCACCCATATCATTTGTGCCTCGAGTTGAGCCTTGTTTGACTCATTGATACCATTTGTGCATCGAGTGGGGCCTCGTTTGACACAACCATATCATTTGTGCCTCGAGTTAGGCCTTGTTTGACTTAACGATATCATTTGCGCCCCGAGTCAGGCCTCGTTTGACTAACCATATCATTTGTGCCTCGAGTTAGGCCACATTTGACTCAACCATATCATTTGCGCCACCAGTCAGGCCTCGTTTGACTCTACCATATCACTTGCACCTCGAGACGAGCTTCTTTGACTCAACCATATCGTTTGCGCCTTGACTCGGGCCTTGTTTGACTCAACAATATCATTTGAGCCTTGAGACGGGCCTTATTTGACCTACCCATATAATTTGCGCCTCACGTCGGGCCTCGTTTGACTTAACCATATCATTTGTGCCATGAATCAGGCCTCGTTTAAATCAACCATATCATTTGTGCCTGGAGTCGGGCCTCATTTCACTCAACCATATCATTTGTGCCTCGAGTCAAGCCTTGTTTGCCTCAACCATATCATTTGCGCCCTAAGTCGAGCCTCGTTTCACTCACCGATACCATTTGTGCCTCGAGTCAAGCCTCGTTTGACTCAACCATATCATTTGTGCATCGAGTCAGGCATCGTTTGACTCAACCATATCATTTGCGTCTTGATTCAGGCCTCGATTGACTCATCCATATCATTTGTGTCTTGAGTCGGGCCTCGTTTGACTCAACCATATCATTTGTGCCTCGAGTTAGGCCTCATTTGACTCACCCATGTGTTTGCACCTCGACTCAGGCCTTGTTTGACTCACCCATATCATTTGCGCCTCGAGTCGGGCCTCGTTTGACTCAACCATATCATTTGCGCCTCGAGTTAAGCCTCGTTTGACTCAACCATATCATTTGTGCGTTGAGCCAGGCCTCATTTGACTCAACTATATCATTTGTGCCTCAAGTCAGGCCTTGTTTGACTCAACCATATCATCTGCGCCTCAAGTCGGTCCTTGTTTGGCTCAACGATATCATTTGTGTCTCGAGTCAGGCCTCATTTGACTCAACTATTTCATTTGCGGCTCGAGTCGGGCCTCGTTTGATTAACCATATCATTTGCGCCTCGAGTTGGGAATTATTTGACTCACCCATATCATTTGCGCCTCGAGTCGAGCCTCGTTTGACTTAACCATTTCATTTGCACCTCGAGTTGAGCCTTGTTTGCCTCAACCATATCATTTTTGCCTCTAGTCAGGCCTCGTTTAACTCACTGATATCATTTGTGCCTCGAGTTAGGCCTCATTTAACTCAACAATATCATTTGCTCCTCGCGTCGGGCCTCGTTTGACTAAATCATATCATTTTCGCCTTGAGTCAAGCCTCGTTTGACTCAACCATATCATTTGCACCTCGAGTCAGGCGTAGTTTGACCCAACCATAACATCTGCACCTCGAGTCAGGCCTCGTTTGACTCAACCATATCATTTCCACCTCCAGTCAAGCCTCGTTTGACTCACCGATATCATTTGTGCCTCGACTTGGGCCTTGTTTAACTCAACCACATCATTTGCACCTCGAGTCAGGCCACGTTTGATTCAACCATATCATTTGCGCCTTGAGTCAGCCCTTGTTTGCCTCAACCATATCATTTTCGCCTCTAGTCAGGCCTCGTTTGACTCACCGATATCATTTGTGCCTTGAGTTGGGCCTTGTTTAACTCAACCACATCATTTGTACCTCGAGTCTGGCCACGTTTGACTTAACCATATTATTTGTGCCCCAGGTCTGGCCTCATTTGACTCAACCATATCATTTACGCCTTGAGTCGGGCCTCGTTTGACTCAACTATATCATTTGTGCCTCTAGTCAGGCCTCGTTTGACTCAACCATATCATTTGTGCCTTGAGTTAGGCCTCATTTGACTCACCCATGCGTTTGTACCTCGACTCAGGCCTTGTTTGACTCACCCATGTGTTTGCACCTCGACTCAGGCCTTGTTTGATCACCCATATCATTTGCGCCTCGAGTCGGTCCTCGTTTGGCTCAACCATATCATTTGTGCCTCGAGTTCAGCCTCGTTTGACTCAACCATATCATTTGCACCTCGAGTCAAGCGTCGTTTGACTCAACCATAACATCTGTGCCTCGAGTCAGGCCTCGTTTGCCTCAACCATATCATTGCCGCCTCTAGTCAGGCGTCGTTTTTACTCAATCATAACATTTGCACCTCGAGTCAGGCCTCTTTTGCCTTAACCATATCATTTCTGCCTCTAGTTAAGCCTCGTTTGACTCACCAATATCATTTGTGCCTTGAGTAGGGCCTTGTTTAACTCAACCACATCATTTGCACCTCGAGTCAGGCCACGTTTGACTCATCCATATCATTTGCGCCTCGAGTCAGGCCTTGTTTGCCTCAACCATATCCTTTGCACCTCTAGTCAGGCCTCATTTGACTCACTGATATAATTTGTGCCTCGAGTTGGGCCTTGTTTAACTCAACCACATCATTTGTACCTCGAGTCTGGCCACGTTTGACTTAACCATATTATTTGTGCCTCGACTCGGGCCTCGTTTGGTTCAACCATATCATTTACGCCTCGAGTCGAGCCTCGTTTGACTCAACCATATCATTTGCCTTGAGTTAGGCCTCGTTTGACTCAACCATGTCATTTGTGCCTCGACTCGGGCCTCGTTTGGTTCAACCATATCATTTGCGGCTCGAGTCGGGCCTTGTTTAACTCACCCATATCATTTGCGCCTCGAGTCAAGCCTTGTTTGCCTCAACCATATCATTTTTGCCTCTAGTGAGGCCTCGTTTGACTCTCTGATATTATTTGTGCCTCGAGTTGGGCCTCCTTTAACTCAACTATATCATTTGTGCCTCAAGTCGGGCCTCGTTTGACTCAACCATATCATTTGTGCCTTTAGTCAGGCCTCGTGTGACTTAACCTTATGATTTGTGCCTCGAGTCAAGCCTTGTTTGCCTCAACCATATCATTTGCGCCCCGAGTCGGGCCTCGTTTCACTCACCAATACCATTTGTGCCTCGAACCAAGCCTCGTTTGACTCAACCATATCATTTGTGCCTCGAGTCAGGCCTCGTTTGACTCAACCATATCGTTTGCGTCTTGAGTCAGGCCTCATTTGACTCATCCATATCATTTGTAACTTGAGTCGGGCATCCTTTGACTCAACCATATCATTTATGCCTCGAGTTAGGCCTCATTTGACTCACCCATGTGTTTGCAGCTCGACTCAGGCCTTGTTTGACTCACCCATATCATTTGCGCCTTGAGTCGAGCGTCATTTGACTCGCTTATACCATTTGTACATCGAGTGGGGCCTCGTTTGACTCAACCATATCATTTGCGCCTAGAGTCAGGCTTCATTTGACTCAACCATATCATTTGCGCCTCGAGTCAGGCTTCATTTGACTTAACCATATCATTTATGCTCGAGTCAGGCCTTGTTTCACTCGGCCATATGATTTATGCCTCTAGTCGGGCCTTGTTTGACTCACCCAAATGTTTACGCCTCGAGTCAGGCCTTGTTTGACTCAATGATATCATTTGTGCCATGAGTTAGGCCTCGTTTGACTCAACCATTTCATCTGCACCTCGAGTCGGGACTCGTTTGACTCCACTATATCATTAGCGCATCGAGTCGGGCCTTATTTGACTCACCCATATCATTTGTGCCTCGACTCAGGCGTCATTTGACTCAACCATATCATTTGCGCCTCGAGGCGGGCCTTGTTTGCCTCAACCATATCATTTCCGCCTCTAGTCAGTCCACGTTTGACTCACCGATATCTTTTGTGCTTAGAATAGGGCATCGTTTAACTCAACCATATCATTTGTGCCTCGAGTCCGGCCTCGTTTGACTCACTGATACCATTTGGGCATCGAGTGGGGCCTCGTTTGACTCAACCATATCATTTGCGCCTGGAGTCGGGCCTCGTTTGACTCAACCATATCATTTGTACCTCGAGTCGGGCCTTGTTTGACTAAACAATATCAATTGCGCCTCGAGCTGGGCCTCATTTGGCTCAGCCATGTCATTTGCGCCTCGAGTTAGGCCTCGTTTGACTCAACCAAGCATTTGCACCTCGAGTCAGGCCTTGTTTGACTCACCCATATCATTTGTGCCTCGAGTTGAGCCTTGTTTGACTCGTTGATACCATTTGTGCATCGAGTGGGGCCTCGTTTGACACAACCATATTATTTGCGCCGCGAGTCAGGCCTTGTTTTACTTAACGATATCATTTGCGCCCCGAGTCAGGCCTCGTTTGACTCAACTATATCATTTGTGCCTCGAGTTAGGCCACATTTGACTCAACCATATCATTTGTGCCACCAGTCAGGCCTCGTTTGACTCTACCATATCACTTGCGCCTCGAGATGGGCTTCTTTGACTCAACCATATCATTTGCGCCTTAACTCGGGCCCTGTTTGACTCAACAATATCATTTGCGCCTTGAGACGGGCCTTATTTGACCCACCCATATAATTTGCGCCTCACGTCAGGCCTCGTTTGACTCAACCATATGATTTGTGCCATGAATCAGGCCTCGTTTAAATCAACCATATCATTTGTGCCTGGAGTCGGGCCTCGTTTCACTCAACCATATCATTTGCGCCTCGAGTCAGGCCTTGTTTGCCTCAACCATATCATTTGCGCCCTAAGCAGAGCCTCGTTTCACTCACCGATACCATTTGTGCCTCGAGTCAAGCCTCGTTTGACTCAACCATATCATTTGTGCGTCAAGTCAGGCATCGTTTGACTCAACCATATCGTTTGCATCTTGAGTCAGGCCTCGATTGACTCATCCATATCATTTGTGTCTTGAGTTAGGCCTCATTTGACTCACCCATGTGTTTGCACCTCGACTCAGGCCTTGTTTGACTCACCCATATCATTTGTGCCTCCAGTCGGGCCTCGTTTGACTCAACCATATCATTTGCGCCTCGAGTTAAGCCTCGTTTGACTCAACCATATCATTTGTGTGTTCAGTCAGGCCTCATTTGACTCAACTATATCATTTGTGCCTCAAGTTAGGCCTCGTTTGACTCAACCATATCATTTACGCCTCAAGTCGGTCCTTGTTTGACTCAACGAAATCATTTGTGCCTCGAGTCAGGCCTCGTTTGACTCAACCATTTCATTTGCGCCTCGAGTCGGGCCTCGTTTGATTAACCATATCATTTGCGCCTCAAGTTGGGCATTATTTGACTCACCCATATCATTTGTGCCTCGAGTCGAGCCTCGTTTGACTTAACCATTTCATTTGTGCCTCGAGTTGAGCCTTGTTTGCCTCAACCATATCATTTGCGCCTTGAGTTCAGCCTCGTTTGACTCAACCATATTATTTGCGCCTCAAGTCAGGCCTCATTTGACTCAACCATATCATTTGCACCTCGAGTCAGGCGTCGTTTGACTCAACCATAACATCTGCGCCTCGAGTCAGGCCTCGTTTGCATCAACCATATCATTTCTGCCTCTAGTCAGGCGTCATTTTTTCTCAATCATAACATTTGCACCTCGAGTCAGGCCTCGTTTGCCTCAACCATATCATTTCCGCCTCTAGTTAGGCCTCGTTTGACTCACCAATATCATTTGTGCCTCGAGTAGGGCCTTGTTTAACTCAACCACATCATTTGCACCTCGAGTCAGGCCACGTTTGACTCAACCATATCATTTGCGCCTCGAGTCAGGCCTTGTTTACCTCAACCATATCCTTTGCACCTCTAGTCAGGCCTCGTTTGACTCACTGATATCATTTGTGCCTCGAGTTGGGCCTTGTTTAACTCAACCACATCATTTGTGCCTCGAGTCTGGCCATGTTTGACTTAACCATATTATTTGTGCCTCGACTCGGGCCTCATTTGGTTCAACCATATCATTTAGGCCTCGAGTCGAGCCTCGTTTGACTCAACCATATCATTTGTGCCTCGAGTCAGGCCTCGTTTGACTCAGCCATGTCATTTGTGCCTCGACTCGGGCCTCGTTTGGTTGAACCATATCATTTGCGCCTCGAGTCAAGGCTTGTTTGCCTCAACCATATCATTTTTGCCTCTAGTCAGGCCTCGTTTGACTCTCTGATATTATTTGTGCCTCGAGTTGGGCCTCCTTTAACTCAACTATATCATTTGCACCTTAAGTCGGGCCTCGTTTGACTCAACCATATCATTCGTGCCTTTAGTTAGGCCTCGTGTGACTCGACCTTATGATTTGCGCCTCGAGTCAGGCCATGTTTACCTCAACCATATCATTTGCGCCCCGAGTTGGGCCTCGTTTCACTCACCAATACCATTTGTGCCTCGAGTCAAGCCTCGTTTGACTCAACCATATCATTTGTGCCTCAAGTTAGGCCTCGTTAGACTCAACCATATCGTTTGCGTCTTGAGTCAGGCCTCATTTGACTCATCCATATCATTTGTAACTTGAGTCGGGCCTCCTTTGACTCAACCATATCATTTATGCCTCGAGTTAGGCCTCATTTGACTCACCCATGTGTTTGCACCTCGACTCAGGCCTTGTTTGACTCACTTATACCATTTGTACATCGAGTGGGGCCTCATTTGACTCAACCATATCATTTGCACCTCGAGTCGGGCTTCGTTTGACTTAACCATATCATTTGTGCCTCGAGTCAGGCCTCATTTGACTTAACCATATCATTTGCGCCCAAGTCAGGCCTCGTTTGACTCGGCCATATGATTTATGCCTCTAGTCGGGCCTTGTTTGACTTACCCAAATGTTTACGCCTCGAGTCGGTCCTTGTTTAACTCAATGATATCATTTGTGCCTTGAGTTAGGCCTCGTTTGACTCAACCATTTCATCTGCACCTCGAGTCGGGACTCGTTTGACTCACCGATATCATTAGTGCTTAGAGTAGGGCATCGTTTAACTCAACCATATCATTTGTGCCTCGAGTCAGGCCTCGTTTGACTTACTGATACCGTTTGGGCATCGAGTGGGGCCTCGTTTGACTCAACCATATCATTTGCGCCTCGAGTCAGGCCTCGTTTGACTGAACAATATCAATTACGCCTCGAGCTGGGCCTCATTTGAGTCAACCATGTCATTTACGTCTCGAGTTAGGCCTCGTTTTACTCAACCAAGCATTTGCACCTCGATTCAGGCCTTGTTTGACTCACCCATATTATTTGTGCCTCGAGTTGAGCCTTGTTTGACTCATTAATACCATTTGTGCATCGAGTGGGGCCTCGTTTGATACAACCGTATTATTTGCGCCTCGAGTCAGGCCTTGTTTGACTTAACGATATCATTTGCGCCCCGAGTCAGGCCTTGTTTGACTCAACCATATCATTTGTGCCTCGAGTTAGGCCACATTTGACTCAACCATATCATTTGCGCCACCAGTCAGGCCTCGTTTGACTCTACCATATCACTTGCGCCTCGAGATGGGCTTCTTTGACTCAACCATATCGTTTGCGCCTTGACTCAGGCCTTGTTTGACTCAACAATATCATTTGCGCCTTGAGACGGGCCTTATTTGACCCACCCATATAATTTGTGCCTCACGTCAGGCCTCGTTTGACTCAACCATATCATTTGTGCCACGAATCAGGCCTCGTTTAAATCAACCATATCATTTGTGCCTGGAGTCGGGCCTCGTTTCACTCAACCATATCATTTGCGCCTCGAGTCAGGCCTTGTTTGCCTCAACCATATCATTTGCGCCCTAAGCTGGGCCTCGTTTCATTCACCGATACCATTTGTGTCTCGAGTCAAGCCTCGTTTGACTCAACCATATCATTTGTGCGTCAAGTCAGGCCTCATTTGACTCAACCATATCGTTTGCGTCTTGAGTCAGGCCTTGATTGACTCATCCATATCATTTGTGTCTTGAGTCAGGCCTCGTTTGACTCAACCATATCATTTGTGCCTCGAGTTAGGCCTCATTTGACTCACCCATGTGTTTGCACCTCGACTCAGGCCTTGTTTGACTCACCCATATCATTTGCGCCTCGAGTCGGGCCTCGTTTGACTCAACCATATCATTTGCGCCTCGAGTCAGGCCTCATTTGACTCAACTATATCATTTGTACCTCAAGTCAGGCCTCGTTTGACTCAACCATATCATTTGCGCCTCAAGTTGGTCCTTGTTTGACTCAACGATATCATTTGTTCCTCGAGTCAGGCCTCGTTTGACTCAACCATTTCATTTGCGCCTCGAGTCGGGCCTCGTTTGATTAACCATATCATTTGCGCCTCGAGTTGGGCATTATTTGACTCACCCATATCATTTGCGCCTCGAGTCGAGCCTCGTTTGACTTAACCATTTCATTTGTGCCTCGAGTTGAGCCTTGTTTGCCTCAACCATATCATTTCTGCCTCTATTCAGGCCTCGTTTAACTCACCGATATCATTTGTCCCTTGAGTTAGGCCTCATTTAACTCAACAATATCATTTGCACCTCGAGTCGGGCCTCGTTTAACTAAATCATATCATTTGCGCATCGAGTCAAGCCTCGTTTGACTCAACCATATCATTTGCACCTCGAGTCAGGCATCGTTTGACCTAACCATAACATCTGCACCTCGAGTCAGGCGTCGTTTGCCTCAACCATATCATTTCTACCTCTAGTCAAGCCTCGTTTGACTCACCGATATCATTTGTGCCTCGATTTGGGCCTTATTTAACTCAACCACATCATTTGCACCTCGAGTCAGGCCACGTTTGACTCAACCATATCATTTGCGCCTTGAGTCAGCCCTTGTTTGCCTCAACCATATCATTTTCGCCTCTAGTCAGGCCTCGTTTGACTCACTGATATCATTTGTACCTCGAGTTGGGCCTTGTTTAACTCAACCACATCATTTGTTCCTAGAGTCTGGCCATGTTTGACTTAACCATATTATTTGTGCCTCGAGTCTGGCCTCATTTGACTCAACCATATCATTTACGCCTTGAGTCGGGCCTCGTTTAACTCAACCATATCATTTGTGCCTCTAGTCAGGCCTCGTTTAACTCAACCATATCATTTGTGCCTCAAGTTAGGCCTCATTTGACTCACCCATATTATTTGTGTCTTGAGTCAGGCCTCGTTTGACTCAACCATATCATTTGTGCCTTGAGTTAGGCCTCATTTGACTCACCCATGTGTTTGCACCTCGACTCAGGCCTTGTTTGACTCGCCATATCATTTGCGCCTCGAGTCGATCCTCGTTTGACTCAACCATATCATTTGCGCCTCGAGTTCAGCCTCGTTTGACTCAACCATATCATTTGTGCCTCGAGTCAGGCCTCGTTTGACTCAACCATATCATTTGCACCTCGAGTCAGGCATCGTTTGACTCAACCATAACATCTGTGCCTCGAGTTAGGCCTCGTTTGCCTCAACCATATCATTTCCGCCTCTAGTCAGGCGTCATTTTTACTCAATCATAACATTTGCACCTCGAGTCAGGCCTCGTTTGCCTCAACCATATCATTTCTGCCTCTAGTTAGGCCTCGTTTGACTCACCAATATCATTTGTGCCACGAGTAAGGCCTTGTTTAACTCAACCACATCATTTGCACCTCGAGTTAGGCCACGTTTGACTCAACCATATCATTTGCACCTCGAGTCAGCCCTTGTTTGCCTCAACCATATCCTTTGCACCTCTAGTCAGGCCTCGTTTGACTCACCGATATCATTTGTGCCTTGAGTTGGGCCTTGTTTAACTCAACCACATCATTTGTACCACGAGTCTGGCCACGTTTGACTTAACCATATTATTTGTGCCTCGACTCGGGCCTCGTTTGGTTCAACCATATCATTTACGCCTCGAGTCAAGCCTCGTTTGACTCAACCATATCATTTGTGCCTCGAGTTAGGCCTTGTTTGACTCAACCATGTCATTTGCACCTCGACTCGGGCCTCGTTTGTTTCAACCATATCATTTACGGCTCGAGTCGGGCCTTATTTAACTCACCCATATCATTTGCGCCTCAAGTCAGGCCTTGTTTGCCTCAACCATATCATTTTTGCCTCTAGTCAGGCCTCGTTTGACTCTCCGATATTATTTGTGTCTCGAGTTAGGCCTCCTTTAACTCAACTATATCATTTGCGCCTCGAGTCGGGCCTTGTTTGACTCAACCATATCATTTGTGCCTTTAGTCAGGCCTCGTGTGACTCAACCATATAATTTGCGTCTTGAGTCAGGCCTTGTTTGCCTCAAGCATATCATTTGCGCCCCGAGTCGGGCCTCGTTTCACTCACCAATACCATTTGTGCCTCGAGTCAAGCCTCGTTTGACTCAACCATATCATTTATACCTCGAGTCAGGCCTCGTTTGACTCAACCATATCGTTTGCGTCTTGAGTCAGGCCTCATTTGACTCATCCATATCATTTGTAACTTGAATGGGGCCTCCTTTAACTCAACCATATCATTTATGCCTCGAGTTAGGCCTCATTTGACTCACCCATGTGTTTGCACCTCGACTCAGGCCTTGTTTGACTCACCCATATCATTTGCGCCTCGAGTCGAGCATCATTTGACTCACTTATACCATTTGTACATTGAGTGGGGCCTCGTTTGACTCAACCATATCATTTGTGCCTCAAGTCAGGCTTCGTTTGACCCAACCATATCATTTGTGCCTCGAGTCAGGCCTCATTTGACTTAACCATATCATTTGCGCCCAAGTCAGGCCTCGTTTGACTCGGCCATATGATTTATGCCTCTAGTCGGGCCTTGTTTGACTCACCCAAATCATTTGTACCTAGAGTCGGGCCTCATTTGACTCAACCATATCATTTGCGCCTCGAGTCAGGCCTCGTTTGACTGAATAGTATCAATTGCGCCTCGAGCTGGGCCTCGTTTGACTCACCCATGTCATTTGTACCTCGAGTTAGGCCTCGTTTGACTCAACCAAGCGTTTGCACCTCAAGTCAGGCCTTGTTTGACTCACCCATATCATTTGTGCCTCGAGTTGAGCCTTGTTTGACTCATTGATACCATTTGTGCATCGAGTGGGGCCTCGTTTGACACAACCATATCATTTGCACCTCGAGTCAGGTCTTGTTTAACTTAACGATATCATTTGCGCCCCGAGTTAGGCCTCGTTTGACTCAACCATATCATTTGTGCCTCGAGTTAGGCCACATTTGACTCAACCATATCATTTGTGCAACCAGTCAGGCCTCGTTTGACTCTACCATATCACTTGCGCCTCGAGACGGGCTTCTTTGACTCAACCATATCGTTTGCACCTTGACTCGGGCCTTGTTTAACTCAACAATATCATTTGCGCCTTGAGACGGGCCTTATTTGACCCACCCATATAATTTGCGCCTCGCGTCGGGCCTCATTTGACTCAACCATATCATTTGTGCCACGAATCAGGCCTCGTTTAAATCAACCATATCATTTGTGCCTGGAGTCAGGCCTTCTTTCACTCAACCATATCATTTGCGCCTCGAGTCAGGCCTTGTTTGCCTCAACCATATCATTTCCGCCCTAAGCTGGGCCTCGTTTCATTCACCGATACCATTTGTGTCTCGAGTCAAGCCTCGTTTGACTCAACCATATCATTTGTGTGTCAAGTCAGGCCCCGTTTGACTCAACCATATCGTTTGCGTCTTGAGTCAGGCCATGTTTGACTCATCCATATCATTTGTGTCTTGAGTCGGGCCTCGTTTGACTCAACCAAATCATTTGTGCCTCGAGTTAGGCCTCATTTGACTCACCCATGTGTTTGCACCTCGACTCAGGCCTTGTTTGACTCACCCATATCATTTGCACCTCGAGTCGGGCCTTGTTTGACTCAACCATATCATTTGCGCCTCGAGTTAAGCCTCGTTTGACTTAACCATATCATTTGTGCCTCGAGTCAGGCCTCATTTGACTCAACTATATCATTTGCGCCTCAAGTCAGGCCTCGTTTGACTCAACCATATCATTTGCGCCTCAAGTTAGTCCTTGTTTGACTCAACGATATTATTTGTGCCTCGAGTCAGGCCTCGTTTGACTCAACCATTTCATTTGCGCCTCGAGTCGGGCCTTGTTTGATTAACCATATCATTTGCACCTCGAGTTGGGCATTATTTGACTCACCCATATCATTTGCGCCTCGAGTCGAGCCTCGTTTGACTTAACCATTTCATTTGCGCCTTGAGTTGAGCCTTGTTTGCCTCAACCATATAATTTCTGCCTCTAGTCAGGCCTCGTTTAACTCACCGATATAATTTGACTAAATCATATCATTCGCGCCTCGAGTCAAGCCTCGTTTGACTCAACCATATCATTTGCACCTTGAGTCAGGCGTCGTTTGACCCAACCATAACATCTGCGCCTCGAGACAGGCCTCATTTAACTTAACCATATCATTTCCACCTCTAGTCAAGCCTCGTTTGACTCACCGATATCATTTGTGCCTCGAGTTGGGCCTTGTTTAACTCAACCACATCATTTGCACCTCGAGTCAGGCCACGTTTGACTCAACCATATCATTTGCGCCTTGAGTCAGGCCTTGTTTGCCTTAACCATATCATTTTCGCCTCTAGTCAGGCCTCGTTTGACTCACCGATATCATTTGTGCCTCGAGTTGGGCCTTGTTTAACTCAACCACATCATTTGTACCTAAAGTCTGGCCACGTTTGACTTAACCATATTATTTGTGCCTCGAGTCTGGCCTCATTTGACTCAACCATATCATTTACGCCTTGAGTTGGGCCTCGTTTGACTCAACCATATCATTTGTGCCTCTAGTCAGGTCTCGTTTGACTCAACCATATCATTTGTGCCTCGAGTTAGGCCTCATTTGACTCACCCATATCATTTGTGTCTTGAGTCAGGCCTTGTTTGACTCAACCATATCATTTGTGCCTTGAGTTAGGCCTCATTTGACTCACCCATGTGTTTGCTCCTCGACTCAAGCCTTGTTTGAGTCACCCATATCATTTACGCCTCGAGTCGGTCTTCGTTTGACTCAACCATATCATTTGCGCCTCGAGTTAAGCCTCGTTTGACTCAACCATATCATTTGCACCTCGATTCATGCATCGTTTGACTCAACCATAACATCTGCGCCTCGAGTCAGGCCTCGTTTGCCTCAACCGTATCATTTCCGCCTCTAGTCAGGCGTTGTTTTTACTCAATCATAACATTTGCACCTCGAGTCAGGCCTCGTTTGCCTTAACCATATCATTTTCGCCTCTAGTTAGGCCTCGTTTGACTCACCAATATCATTTGTGCCTCGAGCAGGGCCTTGTTTAACTCAATCACATCATTTGCACCTCGAGTCAGGCCACGTTTGACTCAACCATATCATTTGCACCTCGAGTCAGGCCTTGTTTGCCTCAACCATATCCTTTGCACCTCTAGTCAGGCCTCGTTTGACTCACCGATATCATTTGTGCCTCGAGTTGGGCCTTGTTTAACTCAACCACATCATTTGTACCTCAAGTCTGGCCACATTTGACTTAACCATATTATTTGTGCCTCGACTCGGGCCTCGTTTGGTTCAACCATATCATTTGCGGCTCGAGTCGGGCCTTATTTAACTCACCCATATCATTTGCGCCTCGAGTCAGGCCTTGTTTGCCTCAACCATATCATTTTCGCCTCTAGTCAGGCCTCGTTTGACTCTCCGATATTATTTGTGCCTCGAGTTGGGCCTCCTTTAACTCAACTATATCATTTGCGCCTCAAGTTGGGCTTCCTTTGACTCAACCATATCATTTGTGCCTTTAGTCAGACCTCGTGTGACTCAACCATATGATTTGTGCCTCGAGTCAGGCCTTGTTTGCCTCAACCATATCATTTGCGCCCCGAGTCGGGCCTCGTTTTACTCACCAATACCATTTGTGCCTCAAGTCAACCCTCGTTTGACTCAACCATAGCATTTGTGCCTTGAGTTAGGCCTCGTTTGACTCAACCGTATCGTTTGCGTCTTGAGTCAGGCCTCATTTGACTCATCCATATCATTTGTAACTTGAGTCGGGCCTCCTTTGACTCAACCATATCATTTATGCCTCGAGTTAGGCCTCATTTGACTCACCCATGTGTTTGCACCTCGACTCAGGCCTTGTTTGAGTCACCCATATCATTTGCGACTCGAGTCGAGCGTCATTTTACTCACTCATACCATTTGTACATCGAGTGGGGCCTCGTTTGACTTAACCATATCATTTGCGCCTCGAGTCAGGCTTCGTTTGACTCAACCATATCATTTGTGCCTCGAGTCAGGCCTCATTTGACTTAACCATATCATTTGCGCCCAAGTCAGGCCTCATTTGACTCGGCCATATGATTTATGCCTCTAGTCGGGCCTTGTTTGACTCACCCAAATGTTTACGGCTCGAGTTGGGCCTTGTTTGACTCAATGATATCATTTGTGCCGTGAGTTAGGCCTTGTTTGACTCAACCATTTCATCTGCACCTCGAGTCGGGACTCGTTTGACTCCACCATATCATTAGCGCATCGAGTCGGGCCTTATTTTACTCGCCTATATCTTTTGTGCCTCGACACAGGCATCGTTTGATTCAACCATATCATTTACACCTCAAGGCGGGCCTTGTTTGCCTCAACCATATCATTTTTGCCTCTAGTCAGTCCACGTTTGACTCATCGATATCATTTGTGCTTAGAGTAGGGCGTCATTTAACTCAACCATATCATTTGTGCCTCGAGTCCAGCCTCGTTTGACTCACTGATACCATTTGGGCATCGAGTGGGGCCTCGTTTGACTCAACCATATCATTTGCGCCTGGAGTCGGGCCTCGTTTGACTCAACCATATCATTTGCGCCTCGAGTTAGGCCTCGTTTGACTGAACAATATTAATTGCGCCTCGAGCTGGGCTTTGTTTGACTCACCCATGTCATTTGCGCCTCGAGTTAGGCCTCGTTTGACTCAACCAAGTGTTTGCACCTAAAGTCAGGCCTTGTTTGACTCACCCATATCATTTGTGCCTCGAGTTGAGCCTTGTTTGACTCATTGATACCATTTGTGCATCGAGTGGGGACTCGTTTGACACAACCATATCATTTGTGCCTCGAGTCAGGCCTTGTTTGACTTAACGATATCATTTGCACCCCGAGTCAGGCCTCATTTGACTCAACCATATCATTTGTGCCTTGAGTTAGGCCACATTTGACTCAACCATATCATTTGCGCCACCAGTCAGGCCTCATTTGACTCTACCATATCACTTGCGCCTCGAGACAGGCTTCTTTGACTCAACCATATCGTTTGCGCCTTGACTCGGGCCTTGTTTGACTCAACAATATCATTTGCGCCTTGAGACAGGCCTTATTTGACCCACCCATATAATTTGCGCCTCGTGTCGGGCCTTGTTTGACTTAACCATATCATTTGTGCCACGAATCAGGCCTTGTTTAAATCAACCATATCATTTGTGCCTGGAGTCGGGCCTCGTTTCACTCAACCATACCATTTGCGCCTCGAGTCAGGCCTTGTTTGCCTCAACCATATCATTTGTGCCCTAAGTCGGGCCTCGTTTCACTCACCGATATCATTTGTGCCTCGAGTCAAGCCTCGTTTCACTCAACCATATCATTTGTGCATCGAGTCAGGCCTCATTTGACTCAACCATATCGTTTGCACCTCGAGTCGGGCCTTGTTTGACTCACCCATATCATTTATGTCTTGAATTGGCCCTCGTTTGACTCAACCATATCATTTGTGCCTCGAGTTAGGCCTCATTTGACTCACCCATGTGTTTGCACCTCGAGTCGGGCCTTGTTTGACTCACCCATATCATTTGCGCCTCGAGTCGGGCCTCGTTTGACTCAACCATATCATTTGCGCATCGAGTTAAGCCTCGCTTGACTCAACCATATCATTTGTGCCTCGAGTCAGGCCTCATTTGACTTAACTATATCATTTGCGCCTCAAGTCAGGCCTCGTTTGACTCAACCATATCATTTGCGCCTCAAGTCGGTCCTTGTTTGACTCAATGATATCATTTGTGCCTCGAGTCAGGCCTCATTTGTCTCAACCATTTCATTTGTGCCTCGAGTCGGGCCTCGTTTGATTAACCATATCATTTGCGCCTCGAGTTGGGCATTATTTGACTCACCCATATCATTTGCACCTCGAGTCGAACCTCGTTTGACTTAACCATTTCATTTGCGCCTCGAGTTGAGCCTTGTTTGCCTCAACCATATAATTTCTGCCTCTAGTCAAGCCTCGTTTAACTCACTGATATCATTTGTGCCTCGAGTTAGTCCTCATTTAACTCAACGATATCATTTGCACCTCGAGTTGGGCCTCATTTGACTAAATCATATCATTTGCGCCTCGAGTCAAGCCTCGTTTGACTCAACCATATCATTTGCACCTCGAGTCAGGCGTTGTTTGACCCAATGATAACATCTGCACCTCGAGTCAGGCCTCGTTTGCCTCAACCATATCATTTCCACCTCTAGTCAAGCCTCGTTTGACTCACCGATATCATTTGTGCCTCGAGTAGGCCTTGTTTAAATCAACCACATCATTTGCACCTCGAGTCAGGCCACATTTGACTCAACCATATCATTTGCGCCTTGAGTCAGGCCTTGTTTGCCTCAACCATATCATTTTTGCCTCTAGTCAGGCCTCGTTTGACTCACCGATATCATTTGTGCCTCGTGTTGGGCCTTGTTTAACTCAACCACATCATTTGTACCTCGAGTCTAGCCACGTTTGACTTAACCATATTATTTGTGCCTCAAGTCTGGCCTCATTTGACTCAACCATATCATTTACGCCTTGAGTTGGGTCTCGTTTGACTCAACCACATCATTTGTGCCTCTAGTCAGGCCTCCTTTGACTCAACCATATCATTTGTGCCTCGAGTTAGGCCTCATTTGACTCAACCATATCATTTGTGTCTTGAGTCAGGTCTCGTTTGACTCAACCATATCATTTGTGCCTTGAGTTAGGCCTCATTTGACTCACCCATGTGTTTGCACCTCGACTCAGGCCTTGTTTGACTCACCCATATCATTTGCGCCTCGAGTCGGTCCTCGTTTGACTCAACCATATCATTTGCGCCTCGAGTTAAGCCTCGTTTGACTCAACCATATCATTTGCGCCTCGAGTCAGGCCTCGTTTGACTCAACCATATCATTTGCACCTCGAGTCAGGCGTCGTTTGACTCAACCATAACATCTGCGCCATGAGTCAGGCCTCGTTTGCCTCAACCATATCATTTCTGCCTCTAGTCAGGCATCATTTTTACTTAATCATAACATTTGCACCTCGAGTCAGGCCTCGTTTGCCTCAACCATATCATTTCCGCCTCTAGTTAGGCCTCGTTTGACTCACCAATATCATTTGTGCCTCGAGGAGGGCCTTGTTTAACTCAACCACATCATTTGCACCTCGAGTCTGCCCACGTTTGACTCAACCAGATCATTTGTGCCTCAAGTCAGGCCTTGTTTGCCTCAACCATATTCTTTGCACCTCTAGTCAGGCCTCGTTTAACTCACCGATATCATTTGTGCCTCAAGTTGGGCCTTGTTTAACTCAACCACATCATTTGTACCTCGAGTCTGGCCACGTTTGACTTAACCATATTATTTGTGCCTCGACTCGGGCCTCGTTTGGTTCAACCATACCATTTACGCCTCGAGTCGAGCCTCGTTTGACTCAATCATATCATTTGTGCCTCGAGTCAGGCTACGTTTGACTCAACCATGTCATTTGCGCCTCGACTCGGGCCTCATTTGGTTCAACCATATCATTTGCGGCTCGAGTCGGGCCGTATTTAACTCATCCATATCATTTGCGCCTCGAGTCAAGCCTTGTTTGCCTCAACCATATCATTTTTGCCTCTAGTCAGGCCTCGTTTGACTCTCCGATATTATTTGTGCCTCGAGTTGGGCCTCCTTTAACTCAACTATATCATTTGCGCCTCGGGTCGGGCCTCGTTTGACTCAACCATATCATTTGTGCCTTTACTCAGGCCTCGTGTGACTCAACCATATGATTTGCGTCTCGAGTCAGGCCTTGTTTGCCTCAACCATATTATTTGCGCCCCGAGTCGGGCCTCGTTTCACTCAACAATACTATTTGTGCCTCGAGTCAAGCCTCATTTGACTAAACCAAATCATTTGTGCCTCGAGTCAGGCCTCGTTTGACTTAACCATATCGTTTGCGTCTTGAGTCAGGCCTCATTTGACTTATCCATATCATTTGTAACTTGAGTCGGGCCTCCTTTGACTCAACCATATATTTTATGCCTCGAGTTAGGCCTCATTTGACTCACCCATGTGTTTGCACCTCGACTTAGGCCTTGTTTGACTCACCCATATCATTTGCGCCTCGAGTCGGGCCTCGTTTGACTCAACCATATCATTTGCGCCTCGAGTTAAGCCTCGTTTGACTCAACCATATCATTTGTGCCTCGAGTCAGGCCTCATTTGACTCAACTATATCATTTGCACCTCAAGTCAGGCCTCGTTTGACTTGACCATATCATTTGTGCCTCGAGTCGGTCCTTGTTTGACTCAACGATATCATTTGTGCCTCGAGTCAGGCCTCGTTTGACTCAACCATTTCATTTGCGGCTCGAGTCGGGCCTCATTTGATTAACCATATCATTTGCGCCTCGAGTCAGGCATTATTTGACTCACCCATATCATTTGCGCCTCGAGTCGAGCCTCGTTTGACTTAACCATTTCATTTGCGCCTCGAGTCGAGCCTCGTTTGCCTCAACCATATCATTTCTGCCTCTTGTCATGCCTTGTTTGACTCACCGATATCATTTGTGCTCAAGTTGGGCCTCGTTTAACTCAACTATATCATTTGCGCCTCAAGTCGAACCTCATTTGACCCAACCATATCATTTGCGCCTCGAGACGGGCCTTGTTTGACTTAACCACATCATTTGCACCTCAAGTCGGGCCTCGTTTGAATCAACCATATCTTTTGCACATCGAGTCGGGACTTGTTTGAGTCAACGATATCATTTGTGCCTCGAGTCATGCCTCGTTTGATCAACCATATCATTTTCGCCTCGAGTCGGGCCTCGTTTGACTCAACCATATCATTTGTGCCTCGAGTCGGGCCTCGTTTGACTTATCCATTTCATTTGCGCACCGAGTCGGGCCTTGTTTGCCTCAACCATATCATTTCTGCCTCGAGTCAGGCCTCGTTTGACTCAGCAATATCATTTGTGCCTCGAGTTGGGACTCGTTTAACTCAACTATATCATTTGCACCTCGAGTTGGGCTTTGTTTGAGTCAACCATATCATTTGCGCCTCGAGTCAGGCGTCATTTGCCTCAACCATATCTTTTGCGCCCAGAGTCAGGTGTCGTTTGACTCACCGATATGATTTGTTCCTCGAGTTGGGCCTTATTTGACTCACCCATATGTTTGTGCCTCAAGTCGGTCTTCGTTTGACTCACCCTTATCATTTGCACCTTGAGTCAAGCCTCGTTTGACTCACCCATGCGTTTGCGCCTCGAGTCAGGCCTTGTTTGACTCATCCATATCATTTGCACCTTCAATCGAGCATTGTTTGACTCAACCATATCATTTACGCCTTGAGTCGAACCTACTTTGACTCATCGATACCATCTGTGCCTCGAGTTAGGCCTCGTTTGACTCAACCATATCATTTGTGCCTCGAGTCAGGCCTCGTTGACTTAACCATATCATTTACGCCTCGAGTCGGGCCTTGTTTGCCTCAACCATATCATTTGCGCCCCAAGTCGGGCCTCGTTTGACTCACCAATATGATTTGTGCCTCGAGTTAGGCCTAGTTTGTCTCAACTATATGATTTGTGCCCCGAGTCGAGCCTCATTTGACTCAACCATATCATTTGTGCCTTGAGTCATGCCTCGTTTGACTCAACCATATCGTTTGTGCCTTGAGTCGGGCCTCGTTTGACTCAACCATAACATTTGCACCTCAAGTCAGGCCTCATTTGACTCAACCATATCATTTGCGCCTCAAGGCGGGCCTTGTTTGCCTCAACCATATCATTTTCGCCTTTAGTCAGGCCTCGTTTGACTAACCGATATCATTTGTGCTTAGAGTAGGGCATCGTTTAACTCAACCATATCATTTATGCCTTGAGTCTGGCCTCGTTTGACTCACTGATATCATTTGGGCATCGAGTGGGGCCTCGTTTGACTCAACCATATCATTTGCGCCTTGAGTCAGACCTCGTTTGACTCACCGATACCATTTGTGCCTCGAGTTGGCCCTCATTTGACTCAACCATATGATTTGCGCCTCGAGTCAGGCCTCGTTTGACTCAAATATATCATTTATGCCCCGAGTCGAGCCTTGTTTAACTCACCCATATCATTTGTGCCTCGAGTCAGGCCTCATTTGACTCAACCATATCATTTGCACCTCAAGTCGGGCCTTATTTGACTTATCCATATGTTTGCGCATCGAGTCGGGCGTCGTTTGACTCAACCATATCATTTGTGCCTCGAATCATGCCTCGTTTGACATAACCATCTCATTTACGCCTCGAGTCAGGCCTCGTTTGACTCAACCATCTATTTGCGCCTCGAGTCAGGCCTTGTTTGCCTCAACCATATCATTTGTGCCCTCTGTCGGGCCTCGTTTGACTCAACTATATGATTTGTGCCCCGAGTCAAGCCACGTTTGACTCAACCATATCATTTGTGCCACGAGTCATGCCTTGTTTGACTCAACCATATCGTTTGCGCTGCGAGCCAGGCCTCGTTTCACTTAACCATATCATTTATGCCTCGAATCAGGCCTCGTTTGTCTTAACCTTATCATTTGCGCCTCGAGTTGGGCCTTGTTTGCCTCAACCATATCATTTTCGCCTGTTGTCAGGCCTTGTTTGACTCACCGATATCATTTATACCTCAAGTAGGGCCTCGTTTGACTCATTGATACCATTTGTGCATTGAGTAGGACCTCGTTCGACTCAACCATATCATTTGCGCCTCGTGTCAGGCCTCGTTTGACTCACCGATACCATTTGTGCCTCGAGTTGGCCCTCGTTTGACTTAACCATATGATTTGTGCCTCAAGTCAGGCCTCGTTTGACTCAAACATATCATTTACGACTCGAGTCGGGCATTGTTTAACTCACCCATATCATTTGTGCCTTGAGACAGGCCTCATTTGACTCAACCATATCATTTGTGTCTCAAGTCAGGCCTTGTTTGACTCAAACATATCATTTGCGCCTCGAGTCGAGGCTTGTTTGACTCACCGATACCATTTGTGTGTCGAGTTGGGCTTCGTTCGACTCAACCATATCATTTGCGCCTCGAGTCAGGCCTTGTTTGACTTAACCATATAATTTGCGCCTCAAGTCGAGCTTTGTTTGACTCAACCATATTATTTGCGCCTCGAGTCGGGCCTTGTTTGAATCAACCATTTCATTTGCGCCTCGAGTCGGGCCAGGTTTAACTCAACCATATCATTTATGCCTCGAGTTAGGCCTCGTTTGACTCAACCATATCATTTGTGCCTCGAGTCAGGTGTTGTTTGAATCAACCATATCATTTGTGCCTCGAGTCGGGCTTTATTTGACTCACCCATATGTTTGCACCTCGAGTTAGGCCTCATTTGACTCAACGATACCATTTGTGCCTCGAGTCAGGCCTCGTTTGACTCGACCATATGATTTGCGCCTCGACTCAAACATCGTTTGACTCAACCATATCATTTGTGCCTCGAGTTAGGCCTCATTTGACTCAACCATATCATTTGCGGCTCGAGTCAGGCTTTATTTGACTCACTCATATGTTTGCGCCTCGAGTTGGGCCTTGTTTGACTCAACGATATCATTTGTGCCTCGAGTTAGGCCTCGTTTGACTCAACCATTTCATTTGCGCCTTGAGTCAGGCCTCGTTTAACTCAACCATATCATTTGCACCTCGAGTCAGGCCTCGTTTGACTCACCCATATTTGTGCCTCGAGTCTGGCCTCGTTTGACTCAACCATATCATTTGCACCTCGAGTCAAGACTTGTTTGCCTCAACCATGTAATTTGCACCCCGAGTCGGGCCTCGTTTAACTCACCGATATGATTTGTACCTCGAGTTGGGCCTCATTTGACTTAACTATATGATTTGCGCCCCGAGGGAAGCCTCGTTTGACTTAACCATATCATTTGCTCCTCGAGTCGGCCCTCGTTTGACTCATCGATACCATTTATGCCTCGAGTTGGGCCTCGTTTGACTCTACCATATATTTGTGCCTCGTATTAGGCCTCATTGACACAACCATATCATTTACGCTTTGAGTCGGGCCTCATTTGACTCACCCATATCATTTGTGCCTTGAGTCAGGCCTTGTTTGCCTCAACCATATCATTTGTGCCTTGAGGCAGGCCTCGTTTGACTCACCGATATGATTTATGCCTTAAGTCGGCCCTCGTTTGACTCAACAAAATGATTTGCGCCTCGAGTTAGGCCTCGTTTAATTCAACCATATCATTTGTGCCTCGATTCCTGCCTTGTTTGACTCAACCATATCGTTTGCGCCTCGAGTCATGCCTCGTTTGACTCAACCATATCCTTTACGCCTCGAGCCGGTCCTTCTTTGACTCAACCATATCATTTACGCCTCGAGTGAGGCATTGTTTGACTCACCCATATCATTTTTGCCTCGAGTCGGGCGTTGTTTGACTCAATCATATCATTTGCACCTCAAGTCGGGCCTTACTTGACTCACCGATACCATTTGTGCCTCGAGTAGGGCCTCGTTTTAATTAACTATATCATTTCTGCCTCAAGTCGGGCCTTGTTTGTCTCACCAATTCCATTTCCGCCCAGAGTCAAGCCTCATTTGACTCAACCATATCATTTTTGCATCGACTCATGCCTCGTTTGACTCAACAATATCATTTGCGTCTTGAGTCATGCCTCGTTTGGCTCAACCATATCATTTGCGCCTCGAGTTGGTCCTTGTTTGACTCAACCACATCATTTGCACCTCGAGTTGGGTCTCGTTTGACTCAACCATATCAATTGCGCCTCGAGTCGGGCCTCGTTTGACTCAACCACATCATTTACGCCTCGAGTTCAGACTTGTTTGCGTCAACCATATAATTTGCGCCCCGAGTCGAGTCTCGTTTAACTCACCGATATGATTTGTGCCTCGAGTTGGGCCTCATTTGACTTAACTATATGATTTGCGCCCTGAATCAAGCCTCGTTTGACTCAACCATATCATTTGTGCCTCGAGTCGGCCCTTGTTTGACTCACCGATGCCATTTGTGCCTCGAGTTGGGCCTCGTTTGACTCAACCATATCATTTGTGCCTCGTATTAGGCCTCGTTGACACAACCATATTATTTACGCCTCCAGTCAGGCCTCATTTGATGCGCCCATATCATTTGTGCCTCGAGTCAGGCCTTGTTTGCCTCAACCATATCATATGCGCCCCAAGGCAGGCCTCGTTTGACTCATCGATATGATTTATGCCTCAAGCTGGCCCTCGTTTGACTCAACGAAATGATTTGCGCCTCGAGTTAGGCCTCGTTTGACTCAACCATATCATTTGTGCTTGATTCTTGCCTCGTTTGACTCAACCATATCATTTGCGCCTCAAGTTGGTCCTTCTTTGACTCAACCATATCATTTACGCCTTGAGTGGGGCATTGTTTGACTCGCCCATATCATTTCCGCCTCGCGTCGGGCGTTGTTTGACTCAACCATACCATTTGCGCCTCAAGTCAGGCCTCGCTTGACTCACCGATACCATTTGTGCCTCGAGTAGGGCCTCGTTTTAATCAACCATATCATTTCTGCCTCGAGTCGGGCCTCGTTTGTCTCACCAATACCATTTTCGCCCAGAGTCAAGCGTCGTTTGACTTAACCATATCATTTTTGCTTTGAGTCATCCTCGTTTGACTCAACCATATCATTTGCGGCTCAAGTTGGGCCTCGTTTGGCTCAACCATATCATTTGTGCCTCGAGTTGGTCCTTGTTTGACTCAACCATATCATTTGCACCTCGAGTCAGGCCTCGTTTGACTCAACCATATCATTTGCGCCTCGAGTTTGGACTTGTTTGCCTCAACCATATAATTTGCACCCCGAGTCGAGCCTCGTTTTCACCGATATGATTTATGCCTCGAGTTGGGCCTCATTTGACTTAACTATATGATTTGCGCCCTGAGTCAAGCCTCGTTTGACTCAACCATATCATTTGCGCCTCGAGTCGGCCCTCGTTTGACTCACCGATGCCATTTGTGCCTCGAGTTGGGCCTCGTTTGACTCAACCATATCATTTGTGCCTCGTATTAGGCGTCGTTGACACAACCATATCATTTACGCCTCGAGTCGGGACTCATTTGACTCACCCATATCATTTGTGCCTCGAGTTAGGCCTTGTTTGCCTCAACCATATCATTTGCGCCCCAAGGCAGGCCTTGTTTGACTCACTGATATGATTTATGCCTCAAGTTGGCCCTCGTTTGACTCAACCATATCATTTATGCCTCGATTCTTGCCTCGTTTGACTCAACCATATCGTTTGCGCCTCAAGTCAGGCCTCGTTTGACTCTACCATATCATTTGCGCCTCGAGTCTGTCCTTCTTTGTCTTAACCATATCATTTACACCTCGAGTGGGGCATCGTTTGACTTACCCATATCATTTGCGCCTTGAGTCGGGCCTTGTTTGACTCAACCATATCATTTGTGCCTCAAGTCGGGCCTCGCTTGACTCACCGATACCATTTGTGCCTCGAGTAGGGCCTCGTTTGAATCAACCATATCATTTCTACCTCGAGTCGGGCCTCGTTTGTCTCCCCAATTCCATTTGTGCCTCGAGTTGGGCCTCGTTTGACTCAACTATATCATTTCTGCCTCGAGTCAGTCCTCGTTTGGGTTAACCATATCATTTGCACCTCGAGTCAGGCGTTCTTTGACTCTCCCATATGTTTAAGCCTCGAGTCAGGCCTGATTTGACTCACCCATATGTTTGCGCCTCGAGTTGGTCTTTCTTTGACTCACCCTTATCATTTGCACCTCGAGTCAAGCCTCGTTTGACTCACACATGCATTTGCACCTCGAGTCGGGCCTTGTTTGACTCACCCATATCATTTGTGCCTCGAGTCAGGCCTTGTTGGAGTCACCTATTTATTTATGCGTCGAGTTGGGCCTCATTTGACTCACCCATGTCATTTGCGCCTCGAGTAAGGCCTTGTTTGACTCACCCATGAGTTTGCGCCTTGAGTCAGGCCTTGTTTGACTCTCTCATATAATTTGTGCCTCGAGTCGGGCCTCGTTTGACTCACCGATACCATTTGTGCCTTGAGTTGGGCCTCGTTTAACTCAACCATATCATTTGTCCCTCGAGTAAGGCCTCGTTTCACTCAACCATATTATTTGCACCTCGAGTCGGGCCTTGTTTGCCTCAACCATATCATTTGTGCCTCGAGTGGGGCCTTGTTTGACTCCCCGATGTGATTTGTTCCTCGAGTTGGGCCTCGTTTGACTCACTGATACCATTTGTACCTCGAGTTGGGCCTCGTTTGACTCAACTATATCATTTGTGCCTTGAGTTAGGCCTCATTTGACTCAACCATATCATTTGCAACTCGAGTCTGGCCTCGCTTGACTCAACCATATCATTTGCGCCATGAGTCAGACCTTGTTTGACTCAACCATATCAAATGCACCTCGAGTCCAGCCTCGTTTGACTCAACCGTATTATTTGTGCCTCGAGTCAGGCCTCGTTTGACTAAACCATCTCATTTGCGCTACGAGTCAAGCCTCGTTTGACCCAACCATATCATTTGCACCTCGAGTCGGTCTTCGTTTGACTCACCCTTATCAATTGCACCGCGAGTCAAGCCTCGTTTCACTCATCCAAGTGTTTGCACCTCGAGTCAGGCCTTGTTTGACTCACCGATATCATTTGCGCCTCGAGTCGTGCCTTGTTTAACTCAACCATATCATTTGCGCCTCCAGTCGGGCCTCATTTGACTCACCGATACCATTTGTGCCTCGAGCTGGTTGTTGGTGGACTCAACCATATCATTTATGCCCCGAGTCAGGCCTCATTTGACTTAACCATATCATTTGTGCCTTGAGTTGGTCCTTGTTTGACTCAACCATATCATTTGCACCTCGAGTCAGGCCTCGTTTGACTCAACCATATCAATTGCGCCTCGAGTCTAGCCTTGTTTAACTGAACCATATCATTTGTGCCTCGAGTTTGGACTTGTTTGCCTCAACCATATAATTTGCACCCCGAGTCGAGCTTCGTTTTCACCGATATGATTTATGCCTCGAGTTGGGCCTCATTTGACTTAACTATATGATTTGCGCCCTGAGTCAAGCCTCGTTTGACTCAACCATATCATTTGCGCCTCGAGTCGGCCCTCGTTTGACTCACCGATGCCATTTGTGCCTCGAGTTGGGCCTCGTTTGACTCAACCATATCATTTGTGCCTCGTATTAGGCGTCGTTGATACAATCATATCATTTACGCCTCGAGTCGGGACTCATTTGACTCACCCATATCATTTGTGCCTCGAGTTAGGCCTTGTTTGCCTCAACCATATCATTTGCGCCCCGAGGCAGGCCTTGTTTGACTCACTGATATGATTTATGCCTCAAGTTGGCCCTCGTTTGACTCAACCATATCATTTATGCCTCGATTCTTGCCTCGTTTGACTCAACCATATCGTTTGCGCCTCAAGTCAGGCCTCGTTTGACTCTACCATATCATTTGCGCCTCGAGTCTGTCCTTCTTTGTCTCAACCATATCATTTACACCTCGAGTGGGGCATCGTTTGACTTACCCATATCATTTGCGCCTTGAGTCGGGCCTTGTTTGACTCAACCATATCATTTGTGCCTCAAGTCGGGCCTCGCTTGACTCACCGATACCATTTGTGCCTCGAGTAGGGCCTCGTTTGAATCAACCATATCATTTCTACCTCGAGTCGGGCCTCGTTTGTCTCCCCAATTCCATTTGTGCCTCGAGTTGGGCCTCGTTTGACTCAACTATATCATTTCTGCCTCGAGTCAGTCCTCGTTTGGGTTAACCATATCATTTGCACCTCGAGTCGGGCGTTGTTTGACTCTCCCATATGTTTAAGCCTCGAGTCAAGCCTGATTTGACTCACCCATATGTTTGCGCCTCGAGTTGGTCTTTCTTTGACTCACCCTTATCATTTGCACCTCGAGTCAAGCCTCGTTTGACTCACACATGCATTTGCACCTCGAGTCGGGCCTTGTTTGACTCACCTATATCATTTGTGCCTCGAGTCAGGCCTTGTTTGAGTCATCTATTTATTTATGCGTCGAGTTGGGCCTCATTTGACTCACCCATGTCATTTGCGCCTCGAGTAAGGCCTTGTTTGACTCACCCATGAGTTTGCGCCTTGAGTCAGGCCTTGTTTGACTCTCTCATATAATTTGTGCCTCGAGTCGGGCCTCGTTTGACTCACCGATACCATTTGTGCCTTGAGTTGGGCCTCGTTTAACTCAACCATATCATTTGTCCCTCGAGTAAGGCCTCGTTTCACTCAACCATATTATTTGCACCTCGAGTCGGGCCTTGTTTGCCTCAACCATATCATTTGTGCCTCGAGTCGGGCCTTATTTGACTCCCCGATGTGATTTGTGCCTCGAGTTGGGCCTCGTTTGACTCACTGATACCATTTGTACCTCGAGTTGGGCCTCGTTTGACTCAACTATATCATTTGTGCCTTGAGTTAGGCCTCGTTTGACTCAACCATATCATTTGCGCCATGAGTCAGACCTTGTTTGACTCAACCATATCAAATGCACCTCGAGTCCAGCCTCGTTTGACTCAACCGTATTATTTGTGCCTCGAGTCAGGCCTCGTTTGACTAAACCATCTCATTTGCGCTACGAGTCAAGCCTCGTTTGACCCAACCATATCATTTGCACCTCGAGTCGGTCTTCGTTTGACTCACCCTTATCAATTGCACCGCGAGTCAAGCCTCGTTTCACTCATCCAAGTGTTTGCACCTCGAGTCAGGCCTTGTTTGACTCACCGATATCATTTGCGCCTCGAGTCGTGCCTTGTTTAACTCAACCATATCATTTGCGCCTCCAGTCGGGCCTCATTTGACTCACCGATACCATTTGTGCCTCGAGCTGGTTGTTGGTGGACTCAACCATATCATTTATGCCCCGAGTCAGGCCTCATTTGACTTAACCATATCATTTGCGCCTCGAGTCGGGCCTCGTTTGACTCAACCATATCTTTTGCACCTCGAGTCGGGCCTCGTTTGACTCAACCATATCATTTCTGCCTCGAGTTAGATCTCGTTTGACTCAACCATTTCATTTGCACCTCGATTTGGGCCTTATTTGACTGACGCATATCATTTGCGCCATGAGTCGGGCCTCGTTTGACTCAATCATACCATTTGCGCCTCGAGTCGGGCCTTGTTTGCCTCAACCATATCATTTGCGCCTCGAACCGAGCCTCATTTGACTCACCGATATCATTTGTGCCTCAAGTTGGGCCTCGTTTGACTCAACCATATCATTTGTGTCTCGAGTTAGGCCTCGTTTGACTCATCCATATCATTTATGCCCCGGGCCTCGTTTGACTCACCGATATGATTTGTGCCTTGAGTTGGGCCTCGTTCGACTCACTGATACCATTTGTGCCTCGAGTTAGGCCTCGTTTAACTCAACTATATCATTTGTGCCTCGAGTCAGGCCTCGTTTGACTTAACCATATCATTTGTGCCTCGAGTCAGGCTTTGTTTGACTCAACCATATCATTTGCGCCTCGAGTCGGGCCTTGTGTGCCTCAACCATATCATTTCCGCCTCTAGTCCAGCCTCGTTTGACTTACCGATATCATTTGTGCCTTGAGTTGGGCCTCGTTTAACTCAACTATACCATTTGTGCCTCGAGTCAGGTCTCGTTTGACTCAACCATATCGTTTGGACCTCGAGTCGGGCCTCATTTGACTCAACCATATCATTTGTGCCTCAAGTCAGGCCTCGTTTGACTCAACCATATCATTTGCACCTCGAGTTGGGCCTTGTTTGACTCAAATATATCATTTGCCCCTCGAGTCGAGCCTGATTTGCCTCAACCATATCCTTTCCAACTCTAGTCAGGCCTCGTTTGACTCACTGATATAATTTGTGCCCCGAGTCGGTCCTCGGTTAACTTAACTATATCATTTGTTCCTTGAGTCGGGCCTCGTTTGACTCAACCATGTAATTTGCACCTCGAGCCGGGCCTCGTTTGACTCAACCATATCATTTGTGCCTCGAGTCAGGTCTGGTTTGCCTCAACCATATCATTTGCACCCCGAGTTATGCCTCATTTGACTCACCGATATGATTTGTACCTCGATTTGGGCATTGTTTGACTCAACTATATGATTTGTGCCCCGAGTTGAGCCTCGTTTGACTCAACCATATCATTTGTGCCTCGAGTCGGGCCTTGTTTGACTCAACCATATCATTTGCGCCTCAAGTCAGACCTCGTTTGACTCAGCGATATCATTTGTGCCTCGAGTTGGGTGTCGTTGGACTCCACCATATTATTTGTGCCCTGAATCAGGCCTCATTTGACTCAACCATATCATTTGCGGCTCGAGTCGGGGCTCATTTGACTGAACCACTTCATTTGTGCCTCGAGTCGGGCCTCGTTTGATTTAACCATATCATTTGCACCCCGAGTCGGGCCTTATTTGACTCACCCATATCATTTGCACCTTGAGTTGGGCCTCGTTTGACTTAATCATACCATTTGCACCTCGAGTTGGGCGTTGTTTGCCTCATTCATATCATTTGTGCCTCAAGTCGAGCCTCGTTTGGCTCACCAGTATCATTTGTGCCTCGAGTTGGGCATCGTTTGACTGAACCATATCTTTTGCGCCTCGAGTCAGGCCTCGTTTGACTCAATCATATCATTTGCACCTCGAGTCAGGCTTTGTTTGACTCAACCATATCATTTGTGCCTTGGGTCTGTCCTTGTTTGCCTCAACCATATCATTTACGCCTTGAGTCGGGCCTTGTTTGACTCAACCATATCATTTGCGCCCTGAGTTGGGCCTCATTCGACTCAACCATATCGTTTACGCCTCGAGTCAGGCCTCATTTGCCTCAACCATATCATTTGTGCCTCAAGTTGAGCCTCGTTGGACTCACCGATACCATTTGTGCCTTGAGTTAGGCCTTGTTTGATTCAACCCTATCATTTGCACCTCGAGTCGGGCCTTATTTGACTCACCCATATCATTTGCACCTCGACTCTGGCCTCATTTGACTCAACCATATCGTTTGTGCCTCGAGTCGAGCCTCGTTGGACTCACCGATACCATTTGTGCCTCGAGTTAGGCCTTATTTGACTCAACCATATCATTTGTGCCTCGAGTTGGGCCTTGTTTGACTCACTGATACCATTTGTGCCTCGAGTCAAGCCTCGTTTGACTCAACCATATTATTTGTGCCTCGAGTCATGCCTTGTTTGCCTCAACCATATCATTTATGCCTCGAGTCGAGCCTCGTTTGACTCACCGATATCATTTGTGCCTCGAGTGGCGCCTCATTTGACTCAACCATATCATTTGTACCTTGAGCCAGGCCTCGTTTGACTCAATCATGTCATTTATGCCTTGAGTCAGGCTTTGTTTGACTTAACCATATCATTTGTGCCTCGAGTCCGTCCTTATTTGCCTCAACTATATAATTTGTGCCTCGAGTCGGGCCTCGTTTGACTCACCGATATGATTTGTACCTCGAGTTGGGCCTCATTTGACTCACTGATACCAATTGTGCTTCGAGTTGGGCCTTGTTTGACTCAACTATATCATTTGTGCCTCAAGTCAGGCCTCGTTTGACTCAACCATATCATTTGCTCCTCAAGTCGGGCCTTGTTTGGCGCAACCACATCATTTGTGCCTCGAGTCGGGCCTTGTTTGCCTCATCCATATCATTTGTGCCTCAAGTCGAGCCTCGTTTGGCTCACCGATATCATTTGTGCCTCGAGTTGGGCATCGTTTGACTGAACCATATCTTTTACGCCTCGAGTCAGGCCTCGTTTGTCTCAACCATATCATTTGTGCCTTGAGTCAGGCTTTGTTTGACTCAACCAAATCATTTGTGCCTCGGGTCCATCCTTCTTTGCCTCAACCATATCATTTGTGCCTTGAGTTGGGCCTTGTTTGACTCAACCATATCATTTGCGCCCCGAGTTGGGCCTCATTTGACTCAACCATATCATTTGTACCTCGAGTTAGGTCTTGTTTGACTCAACCATATCATTTATGCCTCGAGTCGGGCCTTGTTTGCCTCAACCATATCATTTTTGCCTTTAGTTAGGCCTCGTTTGACTCACCGATATCATTTGTGCCTCGAGTTGGGCCTCGTTTAACTCAACTATACCATTTATGCCTCCAGTCGGGCCTCGTTTGACACAACCATATCATTTGCACCTCAATTCGGGCCTCGTTTGACTCAACCATGTCATTTGCACCTCGAGTCGGGCCTAGTTTGCCTCAACCATATCATTTGCGCCTCTAGTCGGGCCACGTTTGACTCATCGATATGATTTCTACCTCGAGTTGTGCCTCGTTTGACTTAACTGTATGATTTGCGCCCTGAGTCGAGCATCGTTTGACTCAACCATATCATTTGTGCTTCGAGTCATGGCTCGTTTGACTTAACCATATCGTTTACGCCTCGAGTCGGGCCTCGTTTGACTCAACCATATCATTTCTGCCTCAAATCGGGCCTCGTTTAACTCACCGATACCATTTGTGCCTTGAGCTGGGCGATGTTGGACTCAATCATATATTTGTGCCTCAAGTCAGGCCTCATTTGACTCAACCATATCATTTGCGCCTCGAGTTGGGCCTCATTTGACTCAACCATTTCATTTACGCCTCGAGTTAGGCCATGTTTGATTCAACCTTATCATTTGCACCTCGAGTCGGGCCTTATTTAACTCAACCATATCATTTGCACCTCGAGTCGGGCCTCATTTGACTCAATCATATCATTTGCGCCTCGAGTCGGGTCTTGTTTGCCTCAACCATATCATTTGTGCCTCGAGTCGAGCCTCGTGGACTCACCGATACCATTTATGCCTTGAGTTAGGCCTTGTTTGACTCAACCGTATCATTTGCGCCTCGAGTTGGGCCTCGTTTGACTCACTGATACCTTTTGTGCCTTGAGTCAATCCTCATTTGACTCAACCATATCATTTGTGCCTCGAGTCATGCCTCGTTTGACTCAACCATATCGTTTGCGCCTCGAGTTTGGCCTCATTTGAGTCACCGATACCATTTGTGCATCGAGTTGGGCCTCATTTGGCACAACCATATCATTTGCGCCTAGAGTCGGGCATTGTTTGACTCAACCATAACATTTGCCCCTCGAGTCGGGCCTCGTTTGACTCAATCATACCATTTGTGCCTCGAGTCGGGCCTTGTTTGCCTCAACCATATCATTTATGCCTCGAGTCGAGCCTCGTTTGACTCACCGATATCATTTGTGCCTCGAGTTGGGCCTCGTTTGACTCAACTATATCATTCGTACCTTGAGTCAGGCCTCATTTGACTCAACCATGTCATTTGCAGTCAGGCTTTGTTTGACTCAACCATATCATTTGTGCCTCGAGTCCATCCTTATTTGCCTCAACCATATCATTTGTGCCTCGAGTCGGGCCTCGTTTGACTCACCTATATGATTTGGGCCTCAAGTTGGGCCTTGTTTGACTCACTGATACTAATTGTGCTTCGAGTTGGGCCTTGTTTGACTCAACTATATCATTTGTGCCTAGAATCAGGCTCGTTTGACTCAACCATATCATTTGCTCCTCAAGTTGGGCCTTGTTTGGCTCAACCATATCATTTGTGCCTCGAGTTAGGCCTCATTTGACTCAACCATATCATTTGTGCGTCGAGTCAGGTCTCGTTTCACTTAACTATATAATTTGCACCTTGAGTTGGGCCTTGCTTGCCTCAACCATATCATTTTCGCCTCTAGTCAGGCCTTGTTTGACTCACCAATATCATTTGTGCCACGAGTTGGGCCTCGTTTCACTCAACTATACCATTTGTGCCTCCAGTTGGGCCTTGTTTGACTCAACCATATCATTTGCGCCTCAAGTCAGGCTTGGTTTGCCTCAACCATATCATTTGTGCCCCAAGTCAGGCCTCATTTGACTCACCGATACCATTTGTGCCTCGAGTTGGGCCTCGTTTCACCCAACGATATCATTTGTGCCTCGAGTCAGGCCTCGTTTAACTCAACCATATCATTTGCGCCTTGAGTCGGGTCTCATTTGACTCAACCATATAATTTGTGCCTCGAGTGAGGCCTTGTTTGACTCAACCATATAATTTGTGCCTCGAGTCAGGCCTTGTTTGACTCAACCATATCATTTGTGCCCCGAGTCGGGCCTCGTTTGACTCACCGATATAATTTATACCTCGAGTTGGGCCTCGTTTTACTCAACCATATCGTTTTTACCTCAAGTCAGGCCTCGTTTAACTCAACCAAATCATTTGTGCCTCGAGTCATGCCTCGTTTGCTTAACCATATTGTTTGCGCCTCGAGTCGGGCCTGATTTGATTCAATCATATCAATTGTGCCTCGAGTCCAAACTCGTTTGACTTAACCATTTCATCTGTGTCTCGAGTTAGGCCTCGTTTGACTCAGCCATATCATTTGCCCCTCGAGGCATGCATTCTTTGACTTAACTATTTCATTTGTGCCTTGAGTCGGGCCTTCTTTGCCTCAACCATATCCTTTCTACCTCTAGTCATGCCTTGTTTGACTCACTGATATCAATTGTGCCTCAAGTTGGGCCTCGTTTAACTCAACTACATCATTTGTGCCTCGAGTCGGGCCTCATTTGACTCAACCATATCATTTGCACCTCGAGTCGGTCCTCGTTTGACTCAACCATATCATTTGTGCCTCGAGTCGGGCGTTGTTTGCCACAAGCATATCATTTGCACCCTGAGTCAGTCCTCGTTTGACTCAACGATATGATTTGTACCTCGAGTTGGGCCTTGTTTGACTCAACTATATGATTTGGGCCTCGAGTCGAGCCTCGTTTCACTCAATCATATCATTTGTGCCTTGAATCATGCCTCATTTGACTCAACCATATCATTTGCGTCTCGACTCGGGCCTCGTTTGACTCAACCAATCATTTGCGCCTCAAGTTAGGCCATGATTGACTCAACGATATCATTTGTGCCTCAAGTTGGGCCTCATTTGACTCAACCATATCATTTGGGCATCGAGGCAGGCCTTGTTAGACTCAACCATATCATTTGCGCCTTGAGTCGGGCCTTGTTTGACTCAACCAAATCATTTGCGCCTCGAGTCAGGCCTTCTTTGCCACAACCATATCATTTCCGCCTCTAGTCAGGCCTCGTTTGACTCATTGATATCATTTGTGCCTCGAGTTAGGCCTCGTTTAACTCAACTACATCATTTGTGCCTTGAGTCGGGCCTCGTTTGACTCAACCATATCATTTGCACCTCGAGTCGGGCCTCGTTTGACTTAACCGTACCATTTGCGCCTCGAGTCGGGCATTGTTTGCCTCAACCATATCATTTGCGCCCTGAGTTGGGCCTCGTTTGACTCACCGATATAATTTGTACCTCGAGTTGGGCCTTGTTTTACTCAACCATATCGTTTGCGCCTCGAGTCAGGCCTCGTTTAACTCAACCATATCATTTGTGCCTCGAGTCATGCCTCATTTGACTCAACCATATCGTTTGCGCCTCGAGTTGTGCCTCGTTTGACTCAACCATATAATTTGTGCCTCGAGTAGGGCCATGATTGACTCAACGATATCATTTGCGCCTCGAGTTGGGCCTCATTTGACTCAACCATATCATTTGTGCATCGAGTCAGGTCTCGTTTCACTCAACTATATAATTTGCGCCTTGAGTTGGGCCTTGCTTGCCTCAACCATATCATTTTCGCCTCTAGTCAAGCCTCGTTTGACTCACCGATATCATTTGTGCCACGAGTTGGGCCTCGTTTCACTCAACTATACCATTTGTGCCTCCAGTCGGGCCTTGTTTTACTCAACCATATCATTTGCGCCTCAAGTCGAGCCTGGTTTGCCTCAACCATATCATTTGCGCCCCGAGTCAGGCCTCGTTTGACTCATCGATACCATTTGTGCCTCGAGTTGGGCCTCGTTTCATGCAACGATATCATTTGTGCCTCGAGTCAGGCCTCGTTTCACTCAACCATATCATTTGCGCCTTGAGTCAGGTCTCATTTGACTCACCGATATAATTTGAACCTCGAGTTGGGCCTCGTTTTACTCAACCAGATCGTTTACGCCTCAAGTCAAGCCTCGTTTAACTCAACCATATATTTGTGCCTCGAGTCATGCCTCATTTGACTTAACCATATCGTTTGCGCCTCGAGTTGTGCCTCGTTTGACTCAACCATATAATTTGCGCCTCGAGTAGGGCCTCGTTTGAGTCACCGATACCATTTATGCCTCGAGTTGGGCCTCGTTTGACTCAGCCATATAATTTGTGCCTTGAGTTTGGCCTCGTTTGACTGAGCCACGAGTCGGGCCTGATTTGATTCAATCATATCAATTGCACCTCGAGTCCAAACTCGTTTGACTTAACCATTTCATTTGTGTCTCGAGTTAGGCCTCGTTTGACTCAGCCATATCATTTGCGCCTCGAGGTAGGCATTCTTTTTTTTAACTATATCATTTGTGCCTCGAGTCAGGCTTGTTTGCCTCAACCATATCCTTTCTGCCTCTAGTCATGCCTCGTTTGACTCACCGATATCAATTGTGGCTCAAGTTGGGCCTCGTTTAACTCAACTACATCATTTGTACCTCGAGTCGGGCCTCGTTTGACATAATCATATCATTTGCACCTCGAGTCAGTCCTCGTTTGACTCAACCATATCATTTGTGCCTCGAGTCGGGCGTTGTTTGCCTCAAGCATATCATTTGCGCCCCGAGTTAGTCCTCGTTTGACTCAACGATATGATTTGTACCTCGAGTTGGGCCTCGTTTGACTCAATTATATGATTTAGGCCCCGAGTCGAGCCTCGTTTCACTTAACCATATCAGTTGTCCCTTGAATCATGCCTCGTTTCACTCAACCATATCATTTGCGCCTCGACTCGGGCCTCGTTTGACTCAACCATATCATTTGCGCCTCGAGTTAAGCCATGATTGACTCAATGATATCATTTGTGCCTCGAGTTGGGCCTCATTTGACTCAACCATATCATTTGGGCATCGAGGCAAGCCTCGTTTGACTCAACCATATCATTTGCGCCTTGAGTCGGGCCTTGTTTGACTCAACCAAATCATTTGCGCCTCGAGTCGAGCCTTGTTTGCCACAACCATATCATTTCCGCCTCTAGTCAAGCCTCATTTGACTCACCGATATCATTTGTGCCTCGAGTTAGGCCTTGTTTAACTTAACTACATCATTTGTGCCTCGAGTTGGGCCTCGTTTGACTCAACCATACCATTTGCGCCTCGAGTCGGGCATTGTTTACCTCAACCATATCATTTGCGCCCTGAGTCGGGCCTCGTTTGACTCACCGATATAATTTGTACCTCGAGTTGGGCCTCGTTTTACTCAACCATATCGTTTGTGCTTCGAGTCAGGCCTCGTTTAACTCAACCATATCGTTTGCGCCTCGAGTTGTGCCTCGTTTGACTCAGCCATATAATTTGTGCCTCGAGTAGGGCCTCGTTTGAGTCACCGATACCATTTGTGCCTCGAGTTGGGCCTCGTTTGACTTAGCCATATAATTTGTGCCTTGAGTTTGGCCTCGTTTGACTCAACCATATCATTTGAGCCATGAGTCGGGCCTGATTTGATTCAATCATATCAATTGTGCCTCGAGTCCAGACTCGTTTGACTTAACCATTTCATTTGTGTCTCGAGTTAGGCATCGTTTCACTCAGCCATATCATTTGCGCCTCGAGGCAGGTATTCTTTGACTTAACTATATCATTTGTGCCTCGAATCGGGCCTTGTTTGCCTTAACTGTATCCTTTCCGCCTCTAGTCATGCCTTGTTTGACTCACCGATATCAATTGTGCCTCAAGTTGGGCCTCGTTTAACTCAACTATATCATTTGTGCCTCGAGTCGGGCCTCATTTGACTCAACCATATCATTTGTACCTCGAGTCGGTCCTCGTTTGACTCAACCATATCATTTGTGCCTCGAGTCAGGCGTTGTTTGCCTCAAGCATATCATTTGCGCCCCGAGTCGGTCCTCATTTGACTAAATGATATGGTTTGTACCTCGAGTTGGGCCTCGTTTGACTCAATTATATGATTTGGGCCCCGAGTCAAGCCTCGTTTCACTCAACCATATCATTTGTGCCTTGAATCATGCCTCGTTTGACTTAACCATATCATTTGCGCCTCGACTCGAGCCTCGTTTGACTCAACCATATCATTTGCGCCTCGAGTTAGGCCATAATTGACTCAATGATATCATTTGCGCCTTGACTCGGGCCTCGTTTGACTCAACCATATCATTTGCGCCTCGAGTTAGGCCATGATTGACTCAACGATATCATTTGTGCCTCGAGTTGGGCCTCATTTGACTCAACCATATCATTTGTGCATCGAGGCAGGCCTCGTTTGACTCAACCATATCATTTGCGCCTCGAGTCGGGCCTTGTTTGACTCAACCAAATCATTTGCGCTTCGAGTCGGGCCTTGTTTGCCTTAACCATATCATTTTCGCCTCTAGTCAGGCCTCGTTTGACTCACCGATATCATTTGTGCCTCGAGTTGGGCCTCGTTTAACTCAATTACATCATTTGTGCCTCGAGTCGGGCCTCGTTTGACTCAACCATATCATTTCCACCTTGAGTCAGGCCTCGTTTGACTCAACCATACCATTTGCGCCTCCAGTCGGGCATTGTTTGCCTTAACCATATCATTTGCGCCCTGAGTCGGGCCTCGTTTGACTTACTGATATAATTTGTACCTCGAGCTGGGCCTCGTTTTACTCAACCATATCATTTGCACCTCAAGTCAGGCCTCGTTTAACTCAACCATATCATTTGTGCCTCGAGTCATGCCTCGTTTGACTCAACCATATCGTTTGCACCTCGAGTTGTGCCTCGTTTGACTCAACCATATCATTTGCGCCTCGAGTCTGTCTTCGTTTGACTCACCCTTATCATTTACACTTTGAGTTAAGGCTTGTTTGACTCACCCATGTGTTTACAGCTCGAGTCAGGCCTTGTTTGACTCGCCCATATCATTGGCGCCTCAAATTGGGCCTTGTTTGCCCCAACCGTATCATTTGCGCCCAGAGTCGGGCCTCGTTTGACTCACCGATATGATTTGTACCTCGAGTTGGGCCTTGTTTGAGTTAACTATATGATTTGCACCCCGAGTCGAGCCTCGTTGGCATCAACCATATCATTTGTCTCTCGAGTCATGCCTTGTTTGACTCAACCATATCGTTTGTGCCTTGAGTCAAGCCTCATTTGACTTAACCAAATCATTTGTGCCTTGAGTCAGGACTTGTTTGACTCAACCATATCATTTGCGCCTCGAGTCTGCCCTCGTTTGACTCAACCATATCATTTGTGCCTCGAGTCTGGCCTCGTTTGACACAACCATATCATTTCTGCCACAACTCGGGCCTCATTTGACTCAACCGTACCATTTGCGCCTCAAGTTGGTCTTCGTTTGACTCACCCTTACCGATTGCTCCTCAAGTCAAGCCTTATTTGACTCAACCATCTTTTTGCACCTCGAGTCAGGCCTTGTTTGACTCATCCATATCATTGGGCCTTGTTTGGCGCAACCGTATCATTTGCGCCTAGAGTCGGTCTCGTTTGACTCACCCATATGATTTGTACCTCGAGTTGGGCCTCGTTTGACTTAACTATTTGATTTACGCCCCGAGTCGAGCCTCGTTGGACTCAACCATATCATTTGTCCCTCGAGTCATGCCTCGTTTGACTCAACCATATTGTTTGGGCCTCGAGTCAAGCCTCGTTTGACATAACCAAATCATTTGTGCCTCGAGTTGGGCCTTGTTTGACTCAACCATATTAGTTGTGCCTCGAGTCGGGCCTCGTTTGACTCAATCATATCATTTGTGCCTCGAGTCAGGCCTTGTTTGACTCAACCATATCATTTGTGCCCTGAGTCGGGCCTCATTTGACTCACCGATAGGATTTGTGCCTTGATTTGGGCCTCGTTTGACACAACTATATGATTTGCATCTTGAGTCAGGACTCATTTGACTCAACCATATCACTTGTGCCTTGAGTCGGGCCTTATTTGACTCCCCGATAGCATTTGTGCCTCGAGTGGGGCCTCATTTGACTCAACCATATCATTTGTGCCTCGAGTCTGGCCTCATTTGACTTAACCATATCATTTGCGCCACGAGTCGGGCCTCGTTTGACTCAACCATATCATTTGCGACTCGAGTCAAGCCTTGTTTGACTCAACCATATCATTTGCGCCTCGAGTCGGGCCTCGTTTGACTCACCGATCCCATTTGTGCCTCGAGTTGGGCCTCGTTTGACTCAACCATATAATTTGTGCCTCGTGTCAGGCCTCGTTTGACTCAACCATATCATTTGCACCTCGAGTCAGGCCTCGTTTGACTCAACCATATAATTTGCACCTCGAGTCGGGCCTCGTTTGACTCAACCATATCATTTGCGCCTTGAGTCAGGCCTCGTTTGACTCAACCATATCATTTGTGCCTTGAGTCGAACTTCATTTGACTCAACCATATCATTTGTGCCTTGAGTTGGCCCTTGTTTGGCTCACCAAAATGATTTGCGCCTCGAGTTGGGCGTCGTTTGACTCAACTATATGATTTGCGGCTCGAGTCAGGCCTCGTTTGACTCAACTATATCATTTGTGCCTCGAGTCGGGCCTTGTTTGACTTATCGATAGGATTTGTGCCTCGAGTGGGGCCTCGTTTGACATAACCATATCATTTGTACCTCGAGCCAGGCCTCATTTGACTCAACCTTATCATTTGCGCCATGAGTCGGGCCTCGTTTGAGTCAACCATATCATTTGCGCCTCGAGTCTGGCGTCGTTTGACTCAACCATATCATTTGCACCACAACTCGGGCCATATTTGACTCAACCATATCATTTGCGCCTCGAGTCAGTCTTCGTTTGACTCACCCTTATCATTTGCACCTCGAGTCAAGGCTTATTTGACTCACCCATGTGTTTGCAGCTCGAGTCAGGCCTTGTTTGACTGACCCATATCATTGGCGCCTCAAATTGGGCCTTGTTTGCCGCAACTGTATCATTTGCACCCGGAGTTTGGCCTCGTTTGACTCACCAATATGATTTGTACCTCGAGTTGGGCCTCGTTTGACTTAACTATATGATTTGCACCTTGAGTCGAGCCTCGTTGGCATCAACCATATAATTTGTCCCTCGAGTCATGCCTTGTTTGACTCAACCATATCTTTTGTGCCTTGAGTCAAGCCTCGTTTGACTCAACCAAATCATTTGTGCCTCGAGTCTACCCTTGTTTGACTCAACCATATCATATGCACCTCGAGTCTGGCCTCGTTTGACACAACCATATCATTTCTGCCATAACTCGGGCCTCATTTGACTCAACTTTATCATTTGCGCCTCGAGTCAAGCCTCATTTGACTCACCCATGTTTTTGCACCTCGAGTCAGGCCTTATTTGACTCACCCATATCATTGGGCCTTGTTTGCCGTAACCGTATCATTTGCGCCCAGAGTCAGGCCTCGTTTGACTCACCGATATGATTTGTACCTTGAGTGGGGCCTCGTTTGACTTAACTATATGCTTTGCACCCCGAGTCGAGTGTCGTTGGACTCAGCTATATCATTTGTCCCTCGAGTCATGCCTCGTTTGACTCAACCATATTGTTTATGCCTCGAGTCGAGCCTCGTTTGACACAACCAAATCATTTGTGCCTCGAGTCGGGCCTTGTTTGACCCAACCATATTAGTTGCGCCTCGAGCCAGGCCTTGCTTGACTCCCCGATACCATTTGTGCCTCAAGTTGGGCCTCGTTTGACTCAACCATATCATTTGTGCCTTGAGTTAGGCCTTGTTTGACTCAACCATATCATTTGCGCCTTGAGTCGAGCCTCGTTTGACTCACCAATATGATTTGTGCTTTGAGCTGGGCCTCGTTTGGTACAACTATATGATTTGCACCTCGAGGCAGGCCTCGTTTGACTCAATCATATCACTTGTGCCTCGAGTCAGGCCTCATTTGACTCCCCAATAGCATTTGTGCCTTGAGTGGGGCCTCGTTTAACTCAACCATATCATTTGTGCCTCGAGTCTGGCCTCATTTGACTTAACCATATCATATGCGCCACAAGTCGAGCCTCATTTGACTCACCTTTATCATTTGCACCTCGAGTTAGGCCTTGTTTGACTCACCCATATCATTTGTGCCTCAAGTCGGGCCTTGTTTGACTCAACCATATCATTTGCGCCCCAAGTCAAGTCTTGTTTGACTCACCTATACCATTTGTGCTTCGAGCTGGGTGTCGTTTGACTCAACCATATCATTTGTGCCCCGAGTCAGGCCTCATTTGACTCAACCATATCATTTGCGCCTTGAGTCGGGCTTCTTTTGACTTAACCATATATTTTGTGCCTCAAGTCAGGCTTCGTTTGACTCAACCTTACCATTTCCCTTCCGAGTCAGGCCTCGTTTTACTCAACCATTTCATTTGCGCCTTGAGTCAGGCCTCATTTGACTCTATCATGTCATTTATGCCTTGAGTCGGGCCTTGATTGCCTTAACCATATCATTTGTTCCTCAAGTCGGGTCTCGTTTGACTCACCGATACCATTTGTGCCTCGAGTTGGGCATCGTTTGACTCAACCATATCTTTTGTGCCACGAGTCGGGCCTCATTTGACTCAACCATATCATTTGCGCCTCGAGTCGGGCCTCGTTTGACTCAACCATATCATTTGCACCTTGAGTCAGGCCTCGTTTGGCTCACCAATATGATTTGTGCCTGAGTTGGGCCTTGTTTGACACAACTATATAATTTGCGCCACGAGTCAGGCCTCATTTGACTCAACCATATCATTTGTGCCTCGAGTCAGGCATTGTTTGACTCACCGATAGCATTTGTGCCACGAGTTGGGCCTCGTTTGAGTCAACCATATCATTTGCGCCTCGAGTCTGGCCTCATTTGACTCAACCATATCATTTGTGCCTTGAGTCCGCCTCGTTTGACTCAAGCATCTCATTTGTGCCAAGAGTCGGGTCTTGTTTGACTCAACCATATCATTTGCACCTCGAGTTGGTCTTTGTTTGACTCACCCTTATCATTTGCACCATGAGTCAAGTCTCGTTTGACTCACCCATGTGTTTGCACATCGAGTCATGCCTTGTTTGACTCGCCCATATCATTTGTGCCTCGAGTCGGGCCTTGTTTAACTCAACCATATCATTTGCGCCTTCAGTCACGCCTCGTTTGACTCACCGATATCATTTCTGCCTCGAGTCAAGCCTCGTTTGACTCAACCATTTCATTTGTGCCTCGAGTCGAGCCTCGTTTGACTCAACCATATCATTTGTGCCTCAAGTCGGGTATCGTTTGACTCACTGATCCCATTTGTGCCTCGAGTTGGGCCTCGTTTGACTCAACCATATCATTTGTGCCTTGTGTCAAGCCTCGTTTGACTCAACCATATTATTTGCGTCTCGAGTCGGGCCTTGTTTGACTCAAGTATATGATTTGTGCCTAGAGTTGAGCCTCATTTGACTCAACCAAATCATTTGTGCCTCGAGTCGGGCCTTGTTTGACTCAACCATATCATTTACGCATCGAGTCAGGCCTCGTTTGACTCACCGATACCATTTGTGCCTCGAGTTGGGACCCGGTTGGCTCAACCATATCATTTGCACCTTGAGTCAGGCCTTGTTTGACTCCCCGATATGATTTGTGCCTCAAGTTGGGCCTCGTTTGACTCAACTATTTCACTTGTGGCTCGAGGCGGGCATTGTTTGACTCACCGACAGCATTTGTGCCTCAAGTAGGGCATCGTTTAACTCAACCATATCATTTGTGCCTCGAATCCGGCCTTGTTTGACTCAACCATATCGTTTGCACCATGAGTCGGGTCTCGTTTGACTTACCCTTATCATTTGTACCTCGAGTTAGGCTTTGTTTGACTCACCCATATCTTTGTGCCTCGAATCGGGCCTTGTTTGACTCAACCTTATCATTTGTGCCTCGAGTCATGCCTCGTTCGACTTCACCATATCATTTGTGCCTCGAGTCAGGCCTTGTTTGACTCAACCATATCATTTGCGCCTTGAGTCAGGCTTGGTTTGACTCAACGATATCATTTGTTGCTCGAGTTGGGCCTCGTTTGTCTTAACCATATCATTTCTGTCTCGAGTCAGGCCTTGTTTGACTCCACCATATCATTTGCGCCTCGAGTCAGGCCACGTTTGTCTCAACCATGTCATTTGTGCCTCGAGTTGTACCTGATTTGACTTAACCATATCATTTGTGCCTCGAGTCGGGCCTCGCTTGACTCACTGATACCATTTGTGCCTCGAGTTGGGTCTCGTTTGACTCAACCATATCATTTGTTTCTCGAGTCAGGACTCGTTTGACTCAGCCATATAATTTGCGCCTCAAGTCGGGCCTCGTTTGACTCACTGATACCAGTTGTGCCTCGAGTCGGGCCTCTTTTGACTCAACCATATCATTTGTGCCTGAGTCAAGCCTTGTTTGACTCAACCATATCATTTGCACCTCGAGTCGGGGCTTGTTTGACTCAACCATGTCATTTGCACCTTGAGTCGGGCCTTGTTTGACTCAACCATATCATTTGTGCCTCGAGTTATGCCACATTTGACTCAACCATATCATTTGCGCCTCGAGTGGTGCCTCGTTTGACTTAACCATATCATTTGTGCCTCGAGTCGGGCCTCGTTTGACTCACCGATACCATTTGTGCCTCGCGTTGGTCCTCGTTTGACGCAAGCATATCATTTCTACCTCCAGTCAGGCCTTGTTTGACTCAACCGTATCATTTGCGCCTCGAGGCAGGCCTTGTTTGACTCACTGATACCATTTGTGCCTTGCGTTAGGCCTCGTTTAACTCAACCATATCATTTTTGCCTCAAGTCAGACCTTGTTTGACTCAACCATATTATTTGTGCCTCGTGTCGGGCCTTGTTTGACTCAACCCTCTCATTTCTGCCTCGAGTCATGCCTCATTTGACTCACCGATACCATTTGTGCCTCAAGTTGGGCCTCATTTGACTCAACTATATCATTTGCATCTTGAGTCAGGCCTCGTTTGACTCAACCATATCATTCGGGCCTGTTCTGACTCAACCATATCATTTACGCCATGAGTGGGGCCTCGTTTGACTCTCCGATACCATTTGTGCCTCAAGGTGGGCCTCGTTTGACTCAACCATACTAGTTGTGCCTCGAGTCATGCCTTCTTTGACTCAACCATATCATTTACGCCCCGAGTTGGGCCTTGTTTCACTCAACCATATCATTTGTGCCTTGAGTCGGGCCTCGTTTGATGCCACCATATTATTTGTTCCTCCAGCCATGCCTCGTTTGACTCAACCATATCATTTGCGTCTCGAGTCGGGCCTCGTTTGACTAAACCATATCATTTGGGAATCAAGTCAGGCCTCGTTTGACTCAACCATATCATTCGGGCTTGGTCTAACTCAACCATATCGTTTACGCCATGAGTCGGGCCTTGTTTGACTCTCTGATAGCATTTGTGCCTCGAGTTGGGCCTTGTTTGACTCAACCATACCAGTTGTGCCTCGAGTCAGGTCTTCTTTGAGGTCGGGCCTCGTTTCACTCAGCCATATCATTTGCGCCTTGAGTCGGGCCTCGTTTGACGCCACCATATTATTTGTTCCTCGAGCCATGCCTCATTTGACTCAACTATATCATTTGCGTCTCGAGTCAGGCTTCTTTGACTAAACCATATCATTTGCGCCTCAAGGTGGGCTTGGTTTGACTCAACCATATCATTTGCGCCGCGAATTAGGCCTCGTTTGACTGAACCATATCATTTGTAACTCGAGTCAAGCCTGGTTTGACTCAACCATATCATTTGTTCCTTGTGTCAGGACTTGTTTGACTCAACCATATAATTTGCGCCTCGAGTCGGGCCTCGTTTGACTCACTGATACCAGTTGTGCCTCGAGTTGGGCCACTTTTGATTCAACCATATCATTTGCGCCTCGAGTCAAGCCTTGTTTGACTCAACCATATCATTTGCACCTCGAGTCGGGCCTTGTTTGACTTAACCATATCAATTGCGCCTCGAGTTAAGCCATCTTTGACTCAACCATATCATTTGTGCCTCGAGTTGTGCCTCGTTTAACTTAACCATATCATTTGTGCCTCGAGTCAGGCCTCGTTTGACTCACCGATACCATTTGTGCCTCGCATTGGGCCTCATTTGACGGAACCATATCATTTCTGCCTCTAGTCAGGCCTTGTTTGACTCAACCATATCAATTGCGCCTTGAGTCGGTCCTCGTTTCAGTCAGTCACATCATTTGCACCTCGAGTTGGGCCTCGTTTGACTCACCAATACCATTTATGCCTCGAGTTACGCCTCGTTTGACTCAACCATATCATTTGCGCCTCAAGTTATGCCTTGTTTGACTCACCGATACCATTTGTGCCGCGAGTCAGGCCTCGTTTGAATCAACTATATCAATTGTACCTCGAGTCGGGCCTCATTTTACTAAATCATATGATTTGCACCTTGAGTTAGGACTCGTTTGGTTCAACCATATCATTTCTGTCTCGGTCCGACCTTGTTTGACTTAACCATATTATTTGCAACTCGAGTCAGGCCTTGTTTGACTTAACCATATCATTTGTTTCTCGAGTCAGGACTTGTTTGACTCAGCCATATAATTTGCACCTCGAGTCGGGCCTCATTTGACTCACTGATACTAGTTGTACCTTGAGTCGGGCCTCTTTTGACTCTACCATATCATTTGCGCCTTGAATCAGGCCATGTTTGACTTAACCATATCATTTGCAGCTCGAGTCGGGCCTTGTTTTACTCAACCATATCATTTGTGCCTCGAGTCAGGCCACCTTTGACTCAACTATATTATTTGCGCCTCGAGTCGGGCCTCGTTTGACTCAACCATATCATTTCTGCCTCGAGTCATGCCTCGAGTCATGCCTCGTTTGACTCACCGATACCATTTGTGCCTCGAGTTGGGCCTCATTTGACTCAACCATATCATTTGCGTCTCAAGTCAGGCCTCGTTTCCTTAACCATTTATTTGCGCCTTGAGTCAGGCCTCGTTGGACCCAACCATATCATTTACGAATCAAGTCAGGCCTGCTTTGACTCAACCATATCATTTGCGCCTCGAGTTGGGTCTTGTTTGACTCAACCTTATGATTTGTGCCTCGAGTCATGCCTCGTTCGACTTCACCATATCATTTGCGCCTCGAGTCAGGCCTTGTTTGACTCAACCATATCATTTGCGCCTTGAGTCAGGCCTGGTTTGACTCAACGATATCATTTGTTGCTCGAGTTGGGCCTCGTTTGTCTTAACCATATCATTTCTGTCTCGAGTCAGGCCTTGTTTGACTCCACCATATCATTTGCGCCTCGAGTCAGACCACGTTTGTCTCAACCATGTCATTTGTGCCTCGAGTTGTACCTCATTTGACTTAACCATATCATTTGTGCCTCGAGTCGGGCCTCGCTTGACTCACTGATACCATTTGTGCCTCGAGTTGGGTCTCGTTTGACTCAACCATATCATTTGTTTCTCAAGTCAGGACTCGTTTGACTCAGCCATATAATTTGCGCCTCGAGTCAGGCCTCGTTTGACTCACTGATACCAGTTGTGCCTCGAGTCGGGCCTCTTTTGACTCAACCATATCATTTGTGCCTCGAGTCAAGCCTTGTTTGACTCAACCATATCATTTGCACCTCGAGTTGGGCCTTGTTTGACTCAACCTTGTCATTTGCACCTTGAGTCGGGCCTTGTTTGACTCAACCATATCATTTGTGCCTCGAGTTATGCCACCTTTGACTCAACCATATCATTTGCGCCTCGAGTGGTGCCTCGTTTGACTTAACAATATCATTTGCGCCTCGAGTCGGGCCTCGTTTGACTCACCGATACCATTTGTGCCTCGCGTTGGGCCTCGTTTGACGCAAGCATATCATTTCTACCTCCAGTCAGGCCTTGTTTGACTCAACCGTATCATTTGCGCCTCGAGGCAGGCCTTGTTTGACTCACTGATACCATTTGTGCCTCGCGTTAGGCCTCGTTTGACTCAACCATATCATTTTTGCCTCAAGTCAGACCTTATTTGACTCAACCATATTATTTGTGCCTCGTGTTGGGCCTTGTTTGACTCAACCCTCTCATTTCTGCCTTGAGTCATGCCTCATTTGACTCACCGATACCATTTGTGCCTCGAGTTGGGCCTCGTTTGACTCAACTATATCATTTGCATCTTGAGTCAGGCCTTGTTTGACTCAACCATATCATTCGGGCCTGTTCTGACTCAACCATATCATTTACGCCATGAGTCGGGCCTCGTTTGACTCTCCGATACCATTTGTGCCTCAAGGTGGGCCTCGTTTGACTCAACCATACCAGTTGTGCCTCTAGTCATGCCTTCTTTGACTCAACCATATCATTTACGCCCCGAGTTGGGCCTTGTTTCACTCAACCATATCATTTGTGCCTTGAGTCGGGCCTCGTTTGATGCCACCATATTATTTGTTCCTCCAGCCATGCCTCGTTTGACTCAACCATATCATTTGCGTCTCGAGTCGGGCCTCGTTTGACTAAACCATATCATTTGGGAATCAAGTCAGGCCTCGTTTGACTCAACCATATCATTCGGGCCTGGTCTAACTCAACCATATCGTTTACGCCATGAGTCGGGCCTCGTTTGACTCTCTGATAGCATTTGTGCCTCAAGTTGGGCCTCGTTTGACTCAACCATACCAGTTGTGCCTCGAGTCAGGTCTTCTTTGAGGTCGGGCCTCGTTTCACTCAGCCATATCATTTGCGCCTTGAGTCGGGCCTCGTTTGATGCCACCATATTATTTGTTCCTCGAGCCATGCCTCATTTGACTCAACCATATCATTTGCGTCTCGAGTCAGGCTTCTTTGACTAAACCATATCATTTGCGCCTCGAGGTGGGCTTGGTTTGACTCAACCATATCATTTGCGCCTCGAGTCAGGCCTCGTTTGACTCACCGACACCATTTGTGCCACGAGTTAGGCCTCGTTTGACTTAACCATATCATTTTTGCCTCGAGTCACACCACGTTTGACTCCACCATATCATTTGCGCCTTGAGTTGGGCCTCGTTTGACTCATCGATACCATTTATGCCTTGAGTTAGGTCGTTTTACTCAACCATATCATTTGTGCCTCGAGTCAGGCCTTCTTTGACTCAACCCTATCAATTGCGCCTTGAGTCAGGCCTCATTTGACTTAACCATATCATTTGCGCCTTGAGTCGGGCCTGGTCTGACTCAACCATATCGTGTACGCCTCGAATCGGGCCTCGTTTGACTCACCGATACCATTTGTGCCTCGAGTTAGGCCTCCTTTGATTCAACCATATTAGTTGTGCCTTGAGTCAGGCCTTCTTTGACTCAACTATATCATTTGCGTCCTGAGTCGGGCCTCGTTTCACTCAACCATATCAATTGCGCCTTGAGTCGGGCCTCGTTTGACGTAACCAAATCATTTGCGTCTCGAGTCGGCCCTCGTTTGACTAAACCATGTCATTTGTGCCTTGAGTCATGCCTGTTTTTACTTAACCACATCATTTGCGCCTCGAGTCGAGCCTCGTTTGACTCACCGATATCATTTGTGCCTCGAGTTAGGCCTCGTTTGACTAAACCATATCATTTGTGCCTCGAGTCGAGCCTAGTTTGACTCAACCATATCATTTGTGCCTTGAGTCGGGCATCGTTTGACTCAACCATATCATTTGCGTCTCGAGTCGGGCCTCGTTTGACTCAACCATATCGTTTGTGCCTCAAGGCGGGCCTTATTTGACTTACTGATACCAGTTGTGCCTCGAGTTGGGACTCGTTTAACCCAACCATATCATTTGCGCCTCGAGTCAGGTGTCGTTTGACTCAGCCACATCATTTGCACCTCGAGTTGGGCCTCGTTTGACTCGCTGATACCATTTATGCCACGAGTTAGGCCTCGTTTGACTCAACCATATCATTTGTGCCTCGAGTTGGGACTCATTTCACTCATTGACACAATTTATGCCTCGAGTCAGGCCTCGTTTGACTCAACCATATCATTTGTGCCTCGAGTCAGGCCTTGTTTGACTAAATCATATCATTTGCGCCTTGAGTCAGGCCTCGTTTGGCTCAACCATATCATTTTTGTCTCGAGTCAAGTCTTGTTTGACTCAACCATATCATTTGCACCTCGAGTTAGGCCACGTTTGACTCAACCATATCATTTGTGCCTCGAGTTGTGCCTCGTTTGACTCAACCATATCATTTGTGCCTCGAGTCGGGCCTCGTTTGAGTCACCGATACCATTTGTGCCTCGAGTTGGGTCTCGTTTGACTCAACCATATCATTTGTTTCTCGAGTCAGGACTCGTTTGACTCAGCCATATAATTTGCGCCTCGAGTCGGGCCTCGTTTGACTCACTAATACCAGTTGTGCCTCGAGTTAGGCCTCTTTTAACTCAACCATATCATTTGTGCCTCGAGTCAAGCCTTGTTTGACTCAACAATATCATTTGCACCTCGAGTCGGGCCTTGTTTGACTCAACCATATCATTTGCGCCTCGAGTTATGCCTCGTTTGACTTAACCATATCATTCGTACCTCGAGTCGGGCCTCGTTTGACTCACTGATACCATTTGTGCCTCGCTTGGGGCCTTGTTTGATGCAACCATATCTGCCTCCAGTTAGGCCTTGTTTGACTCAACCATATCATTTGCATCTCGAGGCAGGCCTTGTTTGACTCACTGATACCATTTGTGCCTCGTGTTAAGCCTCGTTTGACTCAACCATATCATTTTTGCCTCGAGTCAGGCCTTGTTTGACTCAACCATATCATTTGCGCCTTGTGGCGGGCCTCGTTTGACTCAACCATATCATTTCTGCCTCGAGTCATGCCTCATTTGACTCACCGATACCATTTGTGCCTCGAGTTGGGCCTCGTTTGACTCAACCATATCATTTGCATCTTGAGTCGGGCCACGTTTGCCTCAACCATTTATTTGCGCCTTGAGTCGGGCCTCGTTTGACTGAACCATATCATTTGCGAATCAAGTCAGGCCTCGTTTGACTCAACCATATCATTTGGGCCTTATTTGACTCTCTGATACCATTTGTGCCTCAAGTTGGGTCTCATTTGACTCAACCATATCAGTTGTGCCTCGAGTCAGGCCTTCTTTGACTCAACCATATTATTTGTGCCCCGAGTCGGGCCTCGTTTTACTCAACCATATCATTTGTGCCTTGAGTTGGGCCTCGTTTGATGCAACCATATTATTTCTGCCTCGAGCCATGCCTCGTTTGACTCAACCATATCATTTGCGTCTCGAGTTGGGCCTCGTTTGACTAAACCATATCATTTACGCCTTGAGGTGGGCTTGGTTTGCCTTAACCATATCATTTACGCCTTGAGTTGGGTCTCGTTTAACTCACCGGTACAATTTCTGCCACGAGTTAGGCCACGTTTGACTCAACCATATCATTTGTGCCTCGAGTCAGGCCCAGTTTGACTCAACCATATCATTTGTGCCTCTAGTTGGGCATCGTTTGACTCAACCATATCATTTGCGCCTCGAGTCGGTCCTCGTTTGACTCAGCCACATCATTTGCACCTTGAGTTGGGCCTCGTTTGACTCACTGATACCATTTGTGCCCTGAGTTAGGCTTTGTTTGACTCAACCATATCATTTGCGCCACGAGTTAGGCCTCGTTTGACTCACCAATACCTTTTGTGCCTCGGGTTAAGCCTTGTTTGACTCAACCATATCATTTGCGTCTCGAGTCGGGCCTCGTTTGACTAAACTATATCATTTGTGCCATGAATCAGGCCTCATTTGACTAAACCATATCATTTGTGCCTCGAGTTAGGTCTCGTTTGACTCAACCATATCATTTGTTTCTCGAGTCAGGACTCGTTTGACTCACCCATATAATTTGCGCCTCGAGTCGGGCCTTGTTTGACTCACTAATACCAGTTGTGCCTCGAGTCGGGCCTCTTTTGACTCAACCATATCATTTGCGCCTCGAATCAGGCCTTGTTTGACTCAACCATATCATATGCACCTCGAGTCGGGCCTTGTTTGACTCAACCATATCATTTGCACCTCGAGTTGGGCGTCGTTTGACTCACCGATACCATTTATGCCTCGAGTCAAGCCTCGTTTGACTCAACCATATCATTTGCGCCTCGAGTTAGGCCTCGTTTGACTCACCGATACCTTTTGTGCCTCCATTCAAGCCTCATTTGACTCAACCATATCATTTGCGTCTCGAGTCGGTCCTCGTTTGACTAAACCATATCATTTGCGTTATGAGTCAGGCCTCGTTTGGCTCAACCATATCATTTCTATCTCGAGTCAGGCCTTGTTTGACTCAACCATATCATTTGTGCCTCGAGTCGGGCCTCGTTTGACTCAACCATATCATTTGCGCATCGAGTCCGGCCTCGTTTGACTCACCGATACCATTTGTGCCTCGAGTTAGGCCTCGTTTGACTTAACCATATCATTTGCACCTCAAGTCGGGCCTGGTTTGACTTAACCATATCATTTGTGCCTCGAGTCAGGCCCCGTTTGACTCAACCATATTATTTGCGCCTCGAGTCGGGACTGGTTTGACTCAACCATATCATTTGCGCCTCGAGTCGGGCCTCGTTTGACTCACCGATACCAGTTGTGCCTCGAGTCGGGCCTCGTTTGACTCAACCATATCATTTGCACCTCGAGTCGGGCCTCGTTTGACTCAACCAAAGCATTTGCCCCCCGAGTTGGGCCTCGTGTGACTCAACCCTATTATTTGCGCCTCAAGTCGGGCCTTATTTGACTCACTGATACCATTTGTGCATCGAGTTGGGCCTCATTTCACTCTACCATATCATTTCTGCCTCGAGTCAGGCCTTGTTTGACTCAACCATATCATTTGCGCCTCGAGTCAGGCCACGTTTGACTCAACCATATCATTTGCGCCTCGAGTTGTGCCTCGTTTGACTCACCGATACCATTTGTGCCTCAAGTCAGGTCTTGTTTGACTCAAGCATATTATTTGTGCCTCGAGTCGGGCCTCGTTTCACTCAACCATATCATTTGCGGCTCGAGTCAGGCCTCGTTCGACTCAGCCACATCATTTGCGCCTCGAGTTGTGCGTTGTTTGACTCAACAATACCATTTGCGCCACGAGTCAGGCCTCGTTTGACTCAACCATATCATGTGCACCTTGAGTCGGGCCTCGTTTGACTAAACCATATCATTTGCGCCTTGAGTTAGGCCCCGTTTGTCTCATCCATATCATTTCTGTCTTGAGTCAGGCCTTGTTTGACTCAACCATATCATTTGTGCCATGAATTAGGCCTCGTTTGACTAAACCATATCATTTGTGCCTCGAGTTAGGTCTCGTTTGACTCAACCATATCATTTGTTTCTCGAGTCAGGACTCGTTTGACTCACCCATATAATTTGCGCCTCGAGTCGGGCCTCGTTTGACTCACTAATACCAGTTGTGCCTCGAGTCGGGCCTCTTTTGACTCAACCATATCATTTGCGCCTCGAGTCAGGCCTTATTTGACTCAACCATATCATATGCACCTCGAGTCGGGCCTTGTTTGACTCAACCATATCATTTGCACCTCGAGTTGGGCGTCGTTTGACTCACCGATACCATTTATGCCTCGAGTCAAGCCTCGTTTGACTCAACCATATCATTTGCGCCTCGAGTTAGGCCTCGTTTGACTCACCGATACCTTTTGTGCCTCGATTCAAGCCTCATTTGACTCAACCATATCATTTGCGTCTCGAGTCGGTCCTCGTTTGACTAAACCATATCATTTGCGTCATGAGTCAGGCCTCGTTTGGCTCAACCATATCATTTCTATCTCGAGTCAGGCCTTGTTTGACTCAACCATATTATTTGTGCCTCGAGTCGGGCCTCGTTTGACTCAACCATATCATTTCTGCCTCGAGTCATGCCTTATTTGACCCGCTGATACCATTTGTGCCTCGAGTTGGGCCTCGTTTGACTCAACCATATCATTTGCATCTCGAGTCAGGCCTCGTTTTCCTTAACCATTTATTTGTGCCTCGAGTCAAGCCTCGTTTGACCTAACCATATTATTTGCGAATGAAGTCAGGCCTCGTTTAACTTAACCATATCATTTGCGCTTCGAGTCGGGCCTTCTTTGACTCAACCTCATCATTTCTGCCTCGAGTCATGCCTCGTTCGACTCCACCATATCATTTGTGCCTCGAGTCAAGCCGTGTTTGACTCAACCATATCATTTGCGCCTCGAGTCGGGCTTGGTTTGACTCAACGATATCATTTGTTCCTCAAGTTAGTCCTTGTTTGTCTCAACCGTATTATTTCTGTTTTCAGTTAGGTCTTGTTTGACTCAACCATATCATTTGTGCCTCGAATCAGGCCATGTTTGACTCAACCATATCAATTGTGCCACGAGTTGTGCATCGTTTGACTCAACCATATCATTTGCGCCTTGAGTCAGGCCCATTTGACTCACTGATACCATTTGTGCCTCGAGTTGGGTCTCATTTGACTCATCCATAACATTTGTTTCTCGAGTCAGGACTCGTTTGACTCAGCCATATAATTTGCGCCTCGAGTCGGGCCTCATTTGACTCACTGATACCAGTTGTACCTGGAGTCGGGCCTCTTTTGGCTCAACCATATCATTTGTGCCTCGAGTTTGGCCTTGTTTGACTCAACCATACCATTTGCACCTCGAGTCGGGCCTCATTTGGCTTAACCATATCATTTGCGCCTCGAGTCAGGCCACCTTTGACTCAACCATATCATTTGCGCCTCGAGTTGTGCCTCGTTTAACTTAACCATATCATTTGTGCCTCGAGTCGGGCCTCGTTTGACTCACCAATACCATTTGTGCCTCGCGTTAGGCCTCGTTTGACACAACCATATCATTTCTGCCTCCAGTCAGGCCTTGTTTGACTCAACCATATCATTTACACCTCAAGGCGGGCCTTGTTTGACTCACTGATACCATTTGTGCCTCGTGTTAGTCCTCGTTTGAGTCAACCATATTATTTGCGCCTTGTGTCAGGCCTCGTTTGACTCAACCATATCATTTCTGCATTGAGTCATGCCTCATTTGACCCACCGATACCATTTGTGCCTCGAGTTGGGTCTCGTTTAACTCAACCATATCATTTACATCTTGAGTGAGGCCACGTTTGCCTCAACCATTTATTTGTGCCTCGAGTCAGGCCTCGTTTGACTGAACCATATATTTGTGAGTAAAGTCAGGCCTCGTTTGACTCAACCATATCATTTGCGCCTCGAGTCGGGCCTCGTTTCACTAAACCATATCATTTTTGCCTTGAGTCACACCTCGTTTGACTCCACCATATCATTTGCGCCTCGAGTTGGGCCTCGTTTGACTCCCTGATACCATTTGTGCCTTGAGTTGGGCCTCATTTTACTCAACTGTATCATTTGTACCTCGAGCTAGGCCTTCTTTGACTCAACCCTATCATTTGCGTCTCGAGTCGGGCCTCATTTGACTCAACCATATCACTTGCACCTTGAGTCGGCCTGGTCTGACTCATCGATATCATTTACGCCTCGAGTTGGGCCTCGTATGACTCACCGATACCATTTGTGCCTTGAGTTAGGCACCATTTGACTCAACCATATCAGTTGTGCCTCGAGTCAGGCCTTCTTTGACTCAACCATATCATTTGCACCCCAAGTCGGGCCACATTTCACTCAACCATATCATTTGTGCCATGAGTCGGGACTCGTTTGACGCAACCATATTAATTGTGCCTCGAGTCAGGCATTGTTTGACTCAACCATATCATTTGCGCCTCGAGTCGAGCCTGGTTTGACTCAACCATATCGTTTACACCTCGAGTCGGGCCTCGTTTGACTCACTGATACGATTTATGCCTCGAGTTAGGCCTCGTTTGACTCAACCATATCATTTGCGTCTCGAGTTGGGCCTCGTTTGACTCACCGATACCATTTGTGCCCCGAGTCAGGCCTCGTTTGACTCAACCATATCATTTGTTCCCCGAGTCAGGTCTCGTTTGACTAAACCATATCATTTGCGCCTTGAGTCAGGCCTTGTTTGGCTCCACCATATCATTTCTGTCTCGTGTCAACCCTTGTTTGACTCAAACATATCATTTGCGCCTCGAGTCAAGCCATGTTTGACTCAACCATTTCATTTGTGCCTCGAGTTGTGCCTCGTTTGACTCAACCCTATTATTTGCGCCTCGAGTCGGGCCTCGTTTGACTCACTGATACCATTTGAGCCTCGAGTTGGGTCTCGTTTGACTCAACTGTATCATTTGTTTCTCAAGTCAGGACTCATTTGACTCAGCCATATAATTTGTGCCTCGAGTCGGGCCTCGTTTGACTCCCTGATACCAATTGTGCCTGAGTCGGGCCTCTTTTGACTCAACCATATCATTTACGCCTCGAGTCAAGCCTTGTTTAACTCAACCATATCTTTTGCACCTCGAGTTGACCCTTGTTTGACTCAACCATATCATTTGCGCCTCGAGTCAGGCCACCTTTGACTCAACCATATCATTTGCACCTCGAGTTGTGCCTCGTTTGACTTAACCATATCATTTGTGCCTGGAGTCAGGCCTCGTTTGTCTCACCGATACCGTTTATGCCCCGCGTTGGGCCTCGTTGGACGCAACCATATCATTTCTGCCTCCAGTCAGGCCTTGTTTGACTCAACCATATCATTTGCATCTCGAGGCGAGCCTTGTTTGACTCACTGATACCATTTGTGCCTCACGTTAGGCCTTATTTGACTCAACCATATCAATTCTGCCTCGAGTCAGGCCTTGTTTGACTCAACCATATTATTTGCGCCTCGTGTCGGGCCTCGTTTGACTCAACCATATAATTTTTGCCTCAAGTCATGCGTCATTTGACTCACCGATACCATTTGTGCCTCGCGTTGGGCCTCGTTTGATGCAACCATAACATTTCTACCTCCAGTCAGGCCTTGTTTGACTCAACCATATCATTTGCGCCTCGAGGCGAGCCTTGTTTGACTCACTGATACCATTTGTGCCTCGCGTTAGGCCTCGTTTGACTTAACCATATCATTTCTGCCTCGAGTCAGGCCTTCTTTGACTCAACCATATCATTTGCACCCCGAGTCGGGCCTCGTTTCACTCAACCATATCATTTGCGCCTTGAGTCAAGCGTCGTTTGTTGCAACCATATTATTTGTGCCTTGAGCCATGTCTCGTTTGACTCAACCATATCATTTGTGTCTCGAGTCGGGTCTCGTTTGACTAAACCATATCATTTGCGCCTCGAGGTGGGCCTGTTTTGACTCAACCATATCATTTGCGTCTCGAGTCGGGCCTTGTTCGACTCACTGATACCATTTGTTCCATAAGTTAGGCCTCATTTGACTCACCCATATCATTTCTGCCCCGAGTCACACCTGTTTGACTCTACCATACCATTTGCGCCTCGAGTTGGGCCTTGTTTGACTCACCGATACCATTTGTGCCTCGAGTTAGGCCTTGTTTTACTCAACCATATCATTTGTGCCACGAGTTAGGCCTTCTTTGACTCAACCCTATCATTTGCGCCTTGGGCCGAGCCTTATCTGACTCAACCATATCATTTGCGCCTTGAGCCAAGCCTGGTCTGACTTAACCATATTGTTTATGCCTCGAGTCGAGCCTCGTTTGACTCTCCGACACAATTTGTGCCTTGAGTTGGGCCTCATTTGACTCAACCATATAGTTGTGCCTCGAGTCAGGCCTTCTTTGACTCAACCATATCATTTGCGCCCCGAGTTGGGCCTCGTTTCACTGAACCATATCATCTGCGCCTTGAGTCAGGCCTTGTTTGATGCAACCATATCATTTGTGCCTCGAGTCATGCCTCGTTTGACTCAACCATATCATTTGCGCCTCGAGTCGGGCCTCGTTTGACTAAACCATATCATTTACGCCTCAAGTCGGCCCTGGTTTGACTCAACCATATCATTTGCGCCTCGAGTCGAGCCTCAATTGACTCACCGATATCATTTGTGCCTCGAGTTAGGCCTCGTTTGACTAAACCATATCATTTGTACCTTGAGTCGGGCCTAGTTTGACTCAAACATATCATTTGTGCCTCGTGTCGGGCGTCATTTGACCTAACCATATCATTTGCGTCTCGAGTTGGGCCTCATTTGACTTACCGATACTAGTTGTGCCTCGAGTCGGGCCTCGTTTGACTCAACCATATCATTTGTGCCTCGAGTCGGGCCTTGTTTGACTCAGCCACATCATTTGCACCTCAAGTTGGGCCTCGTTTCACTCATCGATACCATTTCTGCCTCGGGTTAGGCCTCATTTGACTCAACCATATCATTTGCTCCTCGAGTCAGGCCTCGTTTGACTTAGCCACATCATTTGCACCTCGAGTTGGGCCTCGTTTGACTCACCAGTACCATTTATGCCTCGAGTTAGGCCTCGTTTGAGTCAACCATATCATTTCTGCCTCGAGTCAGGCCTTGTTTGACTCAACCATATTATTTGCGCCTCGTGTCGGGGCTCATTTGACTCAACCATATCATTTCTGCCTCGAGTCATGCCTTATGTGACTCACCATTGCCATTTGTGCCTCGAGTTGGGCCTCATTTTACTCAACCATATAATTTCTGCCTCGTGTCACGCATCGTTTAGCTTAGCCATATCATTTGCGCCTCGAGGTGGGCCTCGTTTGACTACCGATACCATTTGTGCCTTGAGTTGGGCCTCATTTGACTTAACCTTATGATTTGCACCTCGAGTTGGGCCTCGTTTTACTCAACCATATAATTTCTGCCACGTGTCGCCATCGTTTGGCTCAGCCGTATCATTTGCGCCTCGAGGTGGGCCTCGTTTGACTCACCGATACCATTTGTGTCTCGAGTTGGGCCTCGTTTGACTCAACCATATTATTTGTGCCTCGAGTCAGGCCTTCTTTGACTCAACCCTTTCATTTGCATCTCGAGTTGGGCCTCATTGGACTCAACCATATCATTTGTGCCTTGAGTCAGGCATGGTCTGACTCAACCATATCGTTTACGCCTCAAGTTGGGCCGCGTTTGACTCACCGATACCATTTGTGCCTCGAGTTGGGCCTCGTTTGACTCAACCATATTATTTATGCCTCAAGTCAGGCCTTCTTTGACTCAACGATATCATTTGCGTCTTGAGTCAAGCCTCGTTTGATGCAACCATATCGTTTGCACCTCGAGTCAGGCCACGTTTGACTCAACCATCCCATTTGTGCCTCGAGTTATGCCTCGTTTGACTCAACCATACCATTTGTACCTCGAGTCGGGCCTCGTTTGACTCAGCCACATCATTTGCACCTCAAGTTGGGCCTCGTTTGACTCACCGATACCATTTATGCCTCGAGTTAGGCCTCGTTTGACTCAACCATATCATTTGCGCCACGAGGTGGGCCTCGTTTGATTCACTGATACCATTTGTTCCTCAAGTTAGGCCTCGTTTCACTCAACCATATCATTTACGCCTCGAGTCGGGCCTCGTTTGACTAAACCATATCATTTGCGCCTTGAGTCAGGCCTCATTTGGCTCAACCATATCATTTCTGTCTCAACTCAGGCCTTGTTTGACTCAACCATATCATTTGCGCCTCGAGTCAGGCCACGTTTGACTCAACCATATCATTTGTGCCTCGATTTGTGCCTCGTTTGACTCAACCATATCATTTGCGCCTCGAGTCGGGCCTCGTTTGACTCACTGATACCAGTTGTGCCTCAAGTCAGGCCTCTTTTGACTCAACCATATCATTTGCGCCTCGAGTCAAGCCTTGTTTGACTCAACCATATCATTTGCACCTCAAGTCAGGCCTTGTTTGACTCAACCATATCATTTACGCCTTGAGTCAGCCCATCTTTGACTCAACCATATCATTTGTGCCTCAAGTTGTGCCCTGTTTGACTTAACCATATCATTTGTGCCTCGAGGCGAGCCTTGTTTGACTCACTGATACCATTTGTACCTCGCGTTAGGACTCGTTTGACTCAACCATATCATTTCTGCCTCGAGTCATGCCTCATTTGACTCACTGATACCATTTGTGCCTCGAGTTGGGCATTATTTGACTCAACCATATCATTTACAACTTGAGTCGGGCCATGTTTGCCTCAACCATTTATTTGCGCCTCGAGTCGGGCCTCGTTTGACTTAATCATATCATTTGCGAATCAAGTCAAGCCTCATTTGACTCAACCATATCATTCGGGCCTGGTCTGACTCAACCATATCATTTAGGTCTCGAGTTGAGCCTCGTTTGACTCTCCGATACCATTTGTTCCTCAAGTTGGGCCTCGTTTCACTCAACCATATCATTTGCGCCCTGAGTCGGGCCTCGTTTCACTTAACCATATCATTTGCGCCTTGAGTTGGGCCTCGTTTGACGCAACCATATTATTTGTGCCTCGAGCCATACCTCGTTTGACTTAACCATATCATTTGCATCTAGAGTCGGGCCTCATTTGACTAAACCATATCATTTGCACCTCGAGGTAGGCTTGGTTTGACTCAACCATATCATTTGCACCTCGAGTCGGGCCTCGTTTGGCTCACCGATACCATTTGTGCCATGAGTTATGCCACGTTTGACTCAACCATATCATTTGCGCCTCGAGTCAGGCCTCGTTTGACTCAACCATATCATTTGTGCCTCGAGTTGGGCATCCTTTGACTCAACCATATCATTTGCACCTCGAGTCAGGCCTCGTTTGACTCAACCATATCGTTTGCGCCTCGAGTCGGGCCTCGTTTGACTCACCAATACTAGTTGTGCCTCGAGTCGGGCCTCGTTTGACTCAACCATATCATTTGCGCCTCGAGTCGGGCCTTGTTTGACTCAGCCACATCATTTGCACCTCGAGTTGGGCCTCGTTTGACTCACTGATACCATTTGTGCCTCGAGTTAGGCTTTGTTTGACTCAACCATATCATTTGCGCCTCAAGTTAGGCCTCGTTTGACTCACTGATACCTTTTGTGCCTCGAGTCAAGCCTCGTTTGACTCAACCATATCATTTGCGTCTCGAGTCGGGCCTCATTTGACTAAACCATATCATTTGCGCCATGAGTCAGGCCTCGTTTGGCTCAACCATATCATTTCTGTCTCGAGTCAGGCCTTGTTTGACTCAATCATATCTTTTGTGCCTCGAGTCAGGCCACGTTTGTCTTAACCATACCATTTGTGCCTCAAGTTGTGCCTCGTTTGACTCAACCATATCATTTACGCCTCGAGTTGGGCCTCGTTTGACTCACCGATACCATTTGTGCCTCGAGTTGGGTCTCGTTTGACTCAACCATATCATTTGTTTCTCGAGTCAGGACTTCTTTGACTCAGCCATATAATTTGCGCCTTGAGTCGGGCCTCGTTTGACTCATTGATCTTAGTTGTGCCTCGAGTCGGGCCTCTTTTGACTCAACCATATCATATGCACCTGGAGTCGGGCCTTGTTTGACTTAACCATATCATTTGTGCCTCGAGTCAGGCCATCTTTGACTCAACCATATTATTTGCGCCTTGAGTCAGGCCTCGTTTGGCTAAACCATATCATTTGCGCCTTGAGTCAGGCCTCATTTGACTCAACCATATCATTTACGCCTCGAGGCGAGCCTTGTTTAACTCACTGATACCATTTGTGCGTCGCGTTAGGCCTCATTTGACTGATCCATATTATTTGCGCCTCGAGTCAGGCCACGTTTTACTCAACCATATTATTTGCGCCTTTAGTCAGACCTTGTTTGACTCAACCATATCATTTCTGCCTCGAGTCATGCCTCGTTTGACTCACCGATACCATTTGTGCCTCGAGTTGGGCCTCGTTTCACTCAACTGTATCATTTGCGTCTCGAGTCAGGCCTCGTTTACCTCAACCATGTATTTGCGCCTCGAGTCAGGCCTCGTTTGACTCAACCATATCATTTGCGTCTCGAGTTGGGCCTCGTTTGACTCAACCATGTCATTTGTGCCTCGAGTCATGCCTCATTTGACTCAGCCACATCATTTGCGTCTCGAGTTGGGCCTCGTTTGACTCACCAGTACCATTTATGCCTCGAGTTAGGCCTCGTTTGACTCAACCTTATCATTTCTGCCTCGAGTCAGGCCTCATTTGATTCAATCATATCATTTGTGCCTCGAGTCGAGCTTCGTTTGACTCACCGATACCATTTGTGCCTCGAGTTTAGCCTCGTTTGACTCAACCATATCATTTGCACCTCGAGTCGGGGCTCGTTTGACTCAACCATATAATTCCTGCCTCGTGTCATGCCTCGTTTGACTCAACCATATCATTTGCGCCTCAAGTCGGGCCTCGTTTCACTCACCGATACCATTTGTGCATCGAGTTGGGCCTCGTTTGACTTAACCATATTATTTATGCCTCGAGTCAAGCCTTCTTTGACTTAACCATATCATTTGCACCTCGAGTCGGGCCTTGTTTGACTCAACCATATCATTTACGCCTCGAGTCAGCCCACCTTTGACTCAACCATATCATTTGCGCCTCAAGTTGTGCCTTGTTTGACTTAACCATATCATTTGTGCCTCGAGGCTGGCCTTGTTTGACTCACTGATACCATTTGTACCTTGCGTTAGGACTTGTTTGACTCAACCATATCATTTCTGCCTTGAGTCATGCCTCATTTGACTCACTGATACCATTTGTGCCTCGAGTTGGGCATTGTTTGACTCAACCATATCATTTAAATCTTGAGTCAGGCCACGTTTGCCTCAACCATTTATTTGCGCCTCGAGTTGGGCCTCGTTTGACTTAACCATATTATTTGTGCCTCAAGTCAGGCCTTCTTTGACTCAACCATATCATTTGCACCTCAAGTCCGGGCCTCATTTGACTCAACCATACCATTTGCGCCTTGAGTCAGGCATGGTCTGACTCAACCATATCCTTTACGCCTCGAGTCGGGCCTCGTTTGGCTCACCGATACCATTTGTGCCATGAGTTGGGCCTCGTTTGACTCAACCATATCAGTTGTACCTCGAGTCAGGCCTTCTTTGAGTCAGCCATATCCTTTGCACCCCGAGTCAGAGCTCGTTTCACTCAACCATATCATTTGCGCCTTGAGTCGGGCCTCATTTAACGCAAGCATATCATTTGTACCTCGAGTCGAGCCTCGTTTGAGTCACCGATACTAGTTGTGCCTCGAGCAGGGCCTCGTTTGACTCAACCATATCATTTGCACCTCGAGTCGGGCCTCGTTTGAGTCAGCCACATCATTTGCACCTTGAGTTGGCCTCGTTTGACTCACATATACTATTTGTGCCCCGAGTTAGGCCTCGTTTGACTCAACCATATCATTTGCACCTCGAGTTGTGCCTCGTTTGACTGACTGATACCATTTGTGCCTCGAGTCAGTCCTCGTTTGACTAAACCATATCATTTGCGCCTTGAGTCAGGCCTCGTTTGGCTTAACCGTATCATTACTATCTTGAGTCAGGCCTCATTTCGCTCAACCGTATCATTTCAATCTTGAGTCAGGCCTTGTTTGACTTAACCATATCATTTGCACCTCGAGTCAAGTCACGTTTCACTCAACCATATCATTTGTGCCTCGAGTTGTGCCTCGTTTAACTCGACCATATCATTTGCGCCTCGAATTGGGACTCATTTGACTCACTGATACCAGTTGTGCCTCGAGTCGGGCCTCTTTTGACTTAACCATATCATTTGCGCCTCGGGTTAGGACTTGTTTGACTTAACCATATCATTTGCACCCCAAGTCGTGCCTTGTTTGACTCAACCATATCATTTACGCCTCGAGTCAGGCTACCTTTGACTCAACCATATCATTTGCGCCTCGAGTTGTGCCTCGTTTGACTCAACCATATCATTTCTGCCTCAAGTCAGGCATCATTTGACTCAACCATATCATTTGCGCCTCGAGTCGGGTCTCGTTTAACTAAACCATATCATTTACGCCTTGAGTCAAGCCTTGTTTGGCTCAACCATATCATTTCTGTCTCGAGTCAGGCCATGTTTGACCCTACCATATCATTTGCGCCTCGAGTCAGGCTACGTTTGACTCAACCGTATCATTTGTGCCTCGAGTCGGGCCTCGTTTGACTCACCGATACCATTTGTGCCTCGAGTTAGGTCTCCTTTGACACAACCATATCATTTGTTTCTCGAGTCAGGACTAGTTTGACTCAGCCATATAATTTACGCCTTGAGTCGGGCCTCGTTTGACTCACTGATACCAGTTGTGCCTCAAGTCGGGCCTCTTTTGACTCAACCATATCATTTGCGCCTCGAGCCAGGCCTTGTTTGACTCAACCATATCATTTGTCCCTCGAGTCGAACCTTGTTTGACTCAACCATATCATTTGCGCCTCGAGTCAGGCCACCTTTGACTCAACCATATTATTTGTGCCTCGAGTCGGGCCATGTTTGACTTAACCATATCATTTCTGACTCAAGTCATGCCTCGTTTGACTCATCAATCCCACTTGTGCCTCGAGTTGGGCCTTGTTTGACTCAACCATATCATTTGCAAATCAAGTCAGGCCTCAATTGACTCAACCATATCATTTGTGCCTCGAGTCGGGCCTCGTTTGACTCGACCATATAATATGTGTCTCGAGTTATGCCTCATTTGACTCAACCATATCATTTGCGCCTCGAGTCAAGCCTTGTTTGACTCAACCATATCATTTGCGCCTCGAGTCGGGCCTGGTTTGACTCAACGATATCATTTGTTCCTCGAGTTGGGGTTCGTTTGACTCAACCATATCATTTCTGCCTCGAGTCAGGCCTCGTTTGACTCAATCATATCATTTGCACCTCGAGTCAAGCCTCATTTGACTCACCGATACCATCTGTGCCTCGAGTTAGCATTGTTTGACTTAACCATATCATTTGTGCCTCGAGTCAGGCCTCGTTTGACTCAACCATATCATATGCACCTCGAGTCGGGCCTTGTTTGACTTAGCCATATCATTTGCACCTCGAGTCAAGCCACCTTTGACTCCACCATATCATTTGTGCCTCGAGTCAGGCCTTCTTTGACTCAACCCTATCATTTGAGCCTTGAGTCGGGCCTCATTGGACTCAACCATATCATTTGCGCATTGAGTCAGGCCGGTCTGACTCAACCATATCGTTTACTCCTCAAGTCGAGCCTCGTTTGACTCACCGATAGCATTTGTGCCTCGAGTTGGGCCTCGTTTGACTCAACCATATCAGTTGTGCCTCGAGTCAAGCCTTGTTTGACTTAACCATATCATTTGTGCCCCAAGTCGGGGATCGTTTCACTCAACCATATCATTTGTGCCTTGAGTGAGGCCTCGTTTGACGTAACCATATCATTTGTGCCTCGAGTCATGCCTCGTTTGACTCAACCATATCCTTTGCGTCTCAAGTCAGGCCTCATTTGACTAAACCATATCATCTGTGCCTCGAGTCGGGCCTGGTTTGACTCAACCATATCATTTGCGCCTCGAGTCTGGCCTCGTTTGACTCACCGATACCATTTGTGCCTCGAGTTAGGCCTCGTTTGACTCAACCATATCATTTGACCCTCGAGTCAGCCTGGTTTGACGTACCGATACCATTTGTGCCTTGAGTTAGGCCTTGTTTGACTGAACCATATCATTTGCGCCTTGAGTCATGCCAGGTTTGACTCAACCATATCATTTATACCTTGAGTCGGTCATCGTTTAACTCAACCATATATTTGTGCCTTGCGGCGGGCCTGGTTTGAGTCAACGATATCGTTTGCGCCTCGAGTCGGTCCTCGTTTGACTCACCAATAGCAGTTATACCTCGACTCAGGCCTCGTTTGACTCAACCTTATCATTTGTGCCTCCAATCGGGCCTTGTTTGACTCACCGATACCATTTGTGCCCCAAGTCAAGCCTCATTTGACTCAACCATATCATTTGCGCCTCGAGTCAGGCTACGTTTGACTCAACCGTATCATTTGTGCTCGAGTCGGGCCTCGTTTGACTCACCGATACCATTTGTGCCTCGAGTTAGGTCTCCTTTGACTCAACCATATCATTTGTTTCTCGAGTCAGGACTTGTTTGACTTAGCCATATAATTTGCGTCTCGAGTCGGGCCTCGTTTGACTCACTGATACCAGTTGTGCCTTAAGTCGGGCCTCTTTTGACTCAACCATATCATTTGCGCCTCGAGCCAAGCCTTGTTTGACTCAACCATATTATTTGCGCCTCGAGTCAGGCCACCTTTGACTCAACCATATTATTTATGCCTCGAGTCGGGCCTCATTTGACTCAACCATATCATTTCTGACTCAAGCCATGCCTCGTATGACTCATCAATGCCACTTGTGCCTCGAGTTGGGCCTCGTTTGACTCAACCATATCATTTGCGAATCAAGTTAGGCCTCGATTGACTCAACCATATCATTTGTGCCTCGAGTCGGGCCTCGTTTGACTCGACCATATAATTTGTGTCTCGAGTCATGCCTCGTTTGACTCCACCATATCATTTGCGCCTCGAGTCAAGCCTTGTTTGACTCAACCATATCATTTGCGCCTTGAGTCAGGCCTGGTTTGACTCAACGATATCATTTGTTTCTCGAGTTGGGCATCGTTTGACTCAACCATATCATTTCTGTCTCGAGTCAGGCCTCGTTTGACTCAATCATATCATTTGCGCCTTGAGTCAAGCCTCATTTGACTCACCGATACCATCTGTGCCTTGAGTTAGCATCGTTTGACTCAACCATATCATTTGTGCCTCGAGTCAGGCCTCGTTTGACTCAACCATATCATATGCACCTCGAGTCGGGCCTTGTTTGACTCAACCATATCATTTGCACCTCGAGTCAAGCCACCTTTGACTCCACCATATGATTTGTGCCTCGAGTCAGGCCTTCTTTGACTCAACCCTATCATTTGCGCCTTGAGTCGGGCCTCATTGGACTCAACCATATCATTTGCGCATTGAGTCAGGCCAGTCTGACTCAACCATATCGTTTACGCCTCAAGCCGAGCCTCGTTTGACTCACTGATAGTATTTGTGCCTCGAGTTGGGCCTCGTTTAACTCAACCATATCAGTTGTGCCTCGAGTCAGGCCTTCTTTGACTCAACCATATCATTTGTGCCCCGAGTCGGGGCTTGTTTCACTCAACCATATCATTTGTGCCTTGAGTGAGGCCTCGTTTGACGTAACCATATCTTTTATGCCTCGAGTCATGCCTCGTTTGACTCAACCATATCCTTTGCGTCTCAAGTCAGGCCTCATTTGACTAAACCATATCATCTGCGTCTCGAGTCGGGCCTGGTTTGACTCAACCATATCATTTGCGCCTCGAGTTAGGCCTCGTTTGACTCACCGATACCATTTGTGCCTCGAGTTAGGCCTCGTTTGACTCAACCATATCATTTGTCCCTCGAGTCAGCCTGGTTTGACTCACCGATACCATTTGTGCCTTGAGTTAGGCCTTGTTTGACTCAAGCATATCATTTGCGCCTTGAGTCATGCCTGGTTTGACTCAACCATATCATTTATGCCTTGAGTCGGGCATCGTTTAACTCAACCATATATTTGTGCCTTGAGGTGGGCCTGGTTTGAGTCAACGATATCGTTTGTGCCTCGAGTCGGTCCTCGTTTTACTCACCGATACCAGTTATACCTCGAGTCAGGCCTCGTTTGACTCAACCATATCATTTGCGCCTCCAATCGGGCCTCGTTTGACTCACCGATACCATTTGTGCCCCAAGTCAAGCCTCGTTTGACTCAAACATATCATTTGTGCCTCGAGTTGGGCCTTGTTTGACTAAACCATATCATTTGTGCCTCGAGTCAGGCCTCGTTTGGCTCAACCATATCATTTCTGTCCCGAGTCAGGCCTTGTTTGACTCAACCATATCATTTGCGCCTCGAGTCAGGCCATGTTTGACTCAACCATATCATTTGTGCCTCGAGTTGTGTCTCGTTTGACTCAACCATATCATTTGCGCCGCGAGTCAGGCCTCATTTAACTCATCGATGCCATTTGTGCCTCGGGTTCGGTCTCGTTTGACTCAACCATATCATTTGTTTCTCGAGTCAAGATTCGTTTGACTCAGCCATATAATTTGCACCTCTAGTTGGGTCTCATTTGACTCACTGATACCAGTTGTGCCTCGAGTCGGGCCTCTTTTGACTCAACCATATCATTTGCGCCTCGAGTCAGGCCTTGTTTGACTCAACCATATCATTTGCACCTCAAGTTGGGCCTTGTTTGACTCAACCATATCATTTGCGCCTCGAGTCAAGCCACGTTTGACTCAACCATATCATTTGCGCCTCGAGTTGTGCCTTGTTTGACTCAACCATATCATTTGCGCCTCGAGTCAGGCCTCGTTTGACACACCGATACCATTTGTGCCTCGTGTTGGGCCTCGTTTGATGCAACCATATCATTTTTGCCTTCAGTCAGGCCTTGTTTGACTCAACCATATCATTTGCGCCTCGAGGCAAGCCTTGTTTGACTCATCGATACCATTTGTGCCTCGCGTTAGGCCTCGTTTGACTCAACCATATCATTTTTGCCTCGAGTCCGGCCTTGTTTGACTCAACCATATTATTTGCGCCTCGTGTTGGGTCTCGTTTGACTCAACCATATCATTTCTGCCTCGACTCATGCCTCGTTTGACTCATCGATACCATTTGTGCCACGAGTTGGTCCTAGTTTGATTGAACCATATCATTTACATCTTGAGTCAGGCCTTGTTTACCTCAACCATTTATTTGCGCCTCGAGTCGGGCCTCGTTTGACTCAACCATATCATTTACGAATCAAGTCAGGCCTTATATGTCTCAACCATATCATTTGCGCCACGAGTCGGGCCTCGTTTGACTCAACCATATCATTTGTGCCTCAAGTCATGCCTCGTTTGACTCAACCATATCATTTGTGCCTCGAGTCAGGCGTTGTTTGACTCAACCATAATATTTGTGCCTCGAGTCGGGCCTCGTTTAACTCAACCATATCATTTGTTCCTCGAGTTGGGCCTCGATTGACTCAACCATATCAATTCTGCCTCGAGTCAGGCCTCGTTTGACTCAATCATATCATTTGCACCTCGAGTCGAGCCTTGTTTGACTCAACGATAACATTTGTGCCTTGAGTTAGGCCTTGTTTGACTCAACTATATCATTTGCGGCTAGAGTCAGGCTTCGTTTGACTCAACCATATCATTTTTGCCTCGAGCCACACCTCGTTTGACTCAACCATATCATTTGCACCTCGAGTCAAGCCTTGTTTGACTCATCGATGCCATTTGTGCCTCGAGTTGGGCCTCGTTTGACTCAACCATATCAATTGCGCCTCGAGTTAGGCCTTCTTTGAGTCAACCCTATCATTTGCGCCTCGAGTCGGGCCTCGTTTGACTCAACCATATAATTTGCGCCATGAGTCGGGCCTGGTCGGACTCAACCATATCGTTTACACCTCGAGTCAGGCCTCGTTTGACTACCGATACCATTTGTGCCTCGAGTTGGGTCTCGTTTGACTCAATCATATCATTTGTGCCTCGAGTCAAGCATTCTTTCACTCAACCATATCATTTGGGCCTCGTGTTGGGCCACGTTTGACGCAACCATATAATTTCTGCCTCCAGTCAGGCCTTGTTTGACTCAACCATATCATTTGCGCCTCGAGGCAGGCCTTGTTTGACTCACTGATACCATTTGTGCCTCGCGTTAGGCCTCGTTTGACTTAACCAGATCATTTCTGCCTCGAGTCAGGCCATGTTTGACTCAACCATATTATTTGCATCTCGTGTCGGGCCTCGTTTGACTCAAGCATATCATTTCTGCCTCGAGTCATGTCTCGTTTGACTCACCGATACCATTTGTGCCTCGAATTGGTCCTCGTTTGACTCAACCATATCATTTGTGTCATGAGTCAAGCCTCGTTAACCTCAACCATTTATTTGCGCCTCAAGTCAGGCCTCGTTTCACTCAACCATATCATTTGCAAATTAAGTCAGGCCTCGTTTGACTCAACCATATCATTTGTGTCTCGAGTCATGCCTCGTTTGACTCATCCATATCATTTGCACATCGAGTTAGGCCTTGTTTGCCTTAACCATATCATTTGCGCCTCGAGTCGGGCCTGGTTTGACACAACGATATCATTTGTTCCTCGAGTTGGGCCTCGTTTGACTCAACCATATCATTTCTGCCTCGAGTCAGGCCTCGTTTGACTCACCGATACCATTGGTACCTCGAGTTAGGCCTCATTTGACTCAACCATATCAATTACACCTCGAGACAGGCCTCATTTGGCTCAACCATATCATTTCTGCCTCAAGTCACGCATCGTTTGAGGCAACCATATCATTTGCGCCTCCAGTCGGGCCTCGTTTAACTCACCGATAGCATTTGTGCCTCGACTTGGGCCTCATTTGACTTAACCATATCCTTTGTGCCTCGAGTTAGGCCTTCTTTGACTCAACCCTATCATTTGCGCCTCGAGTCGGGCCTTGTTTGACTCAACCATATCATTTGCGCCTTGAGTCGGGCCTGCTCTGACTTAACCATATCCTTTTCGCCTCGAGTCGACCCTCGTTTGACTCACCGATACCATTTGTGCCTCGAGTTAGGCCTCGTTTGACTCAACCATATCATTTATGTCTCGAGTCGGGCCTGGTTTGACTAACTGATACCATTTGTGCCTTGAGTTGGTCCTCGTTTGACTCAACCATATCATTTGTGCCTCGAGTCAGGCCTCGTTTGACTCAACCATATCATATGCACCTCGGGTCGGGCCTTGTTTGACTCAACCATATCATTTGCGCCTCGAGTCAGGGCACGTTTGACTCAACCATATTATTTGCGGCTCGAGTTGTGCCTTGTTTGACTCAACCATATCATTTGCGCCTCGAGTCAGGCCTCGTTTGACACACCAATACCATTTGTGCCTCGTGTTGGGTCTCGTTTGATGCAACCATATCATTTCTGCCTCCAGTCAGGCCTTGTTTGACTCAACCATATCATTTGTGCCTCGAGGCAAGCCTTGTTTGACTCACCGATACCATTTGTGCTCGCGTTAGGCCTCGCTTGACTCAACCATATCATTTTTGCCTCGAGTCAGGCCTTGTTTGACTCAACCATATTATTTACGCCTCGTGTTGGGCCTCGTTTGACTCAACCATATCATTTCTGCCTCAAGTCATGCCTCGTTTGACTCATCGATACCATTTGTGCCACGAGTTGGTCCTCGTTTGATTGAACCATATCATTTGCATCTTGAGTCAGGCCTTGTTTCCCTCAACCATTTATTTGAGCCTCGAGTTGAGGCTCGTTTGACTCAACCATATCATTTATGAATCAAGTCAGGCCTTATATGTCTCAACCATATCATTTGCGCCTCGAGTCGGTCCTCGTTTGACTTAACCATATCATTTGTGCCTCAAGCCATGCCTCGTTTGACTCAACCATATCATTTGCGCCTCGAGTCAGGCATTGTTTGACTCAATCATAATATTTGTGCCTCGAGTCGGGCCTCGTTTAACTCAACTATATCATTTGTTCCTCGAGTTGGGCCTCGTTTGACTCAACCATATCAATTCTGCCTCGAGTCAGGCCTTGTTTGACTCAACCATATCATTTGCACCTCGAGTCGAGCCTCGTTTGACTCAACCATAACATTTGTGCCTCGAGTTAGGCCTTGTTTGACTCAATCATATCATTTGCGGCTAGAGTCAGTCTTCGTTTGACTCAACCATATCATTTTTGCCTCGAGCCACGCCTTGTTTGACTCAACCATATCATTTGCACCTCGAGTCAGGCCTCGTTTGACTCACCGATGCCATTTGTGCCTCAAGTTGGGCCTCATTTGACTCAACCATATCAATTGTGCCTCGAGTTAGGCCTTCTTTGACTCAACCCTATCATTTGCGCCTCGAGTCGGGCCTTGTTTGACTCAACCATATAATTTGTGCCTTGAGTCGGGCCTGGTCGGACTCAACCATATCGTTTACGCCTCGAGTCAGGCCTCGTTTGACTCACCGATACCATTTGTGCCTCGAGTTGGGTCTCGTTTGACTCAACCATATCATTTGTGCCTCGAGTCAGGTATTCTTTCACTCAACCATATTATTTGTGCCTCGCGTTGGGCCACGTTTGATGCAACCATATAATTTCTGCCTCCAGTCAGGCCTTGTTTAACTCAACCATATCATTTGCGCCTCGAAGCAGGCCTTGTTTGACTCACCGATACCATTTGTGCCTCGCGTTAGGCCTCGTTTGGCTCAATCATATCATTCTGCCTCGAGTGATGCATTGTTTGAGGCAACCGTATCATTTGCGCCTCCAGTTGGGCCTCGTTTAACTCACCGATAGCATTTGTGCCTCGACTTGGGCCTCCTTTGACTCAACCATATCCTTTGTGCCTCAAGTTAGGCCTTCTTTGACTTAACCCTATCATTTGTGCCTCGAGTCGGGCCTCGTTTGACTCAACCATATCATTTGCTCCTTGAGTCGGGCCTGGTTTGACTCACTGATACCATTTGTGCCTCGAGTTAGGCCTCATTTGACTCAACCATATCATTTATGTCTCGAGTCGGGCCTGGTTTGACTCACTGATACCATTTGTGCCTCCAGTTGGGCCTCGTTTGACTCAACCATATTATTTGTGCCTCAAGTCGGGCCTTCTTTGACTCAACCATATCATTTGCGCCTCAAGTCGGGCCTCGTTTCATTCAACCATATCATTTGCGCCATGAGTCGGGCCTCGTTTGACTCACTGATACCATTTGTGCCTCAAGTAGGGCATCGTTTGACTCAACCATATCATTTGTGCCTTGAATCCGGCCTCGTTTGACTCAACCATATCATTTATGTCTCGAGTCGGGCCTGGTTTGACTAACTGATACCATTTGTGCCTTGAGTTGGTCCTCGTTTGACTCAACCATATCATTTGTGCCTCGAGTCAGGCCTCGTTTGACTCAACCATATCATATGCACCTCGGGTCGGGCCTTGTTTGACTCAACCATATCATTTGCGCCTCGAGTCAGGGCACGTTTGACTCAACCATATTATTTGCGGCTCGAGTTGTGCCTTGTTTGACTCAACCATATCATTTGCGCCTCGAGTCAGGCCTCGTTTGACACACCAATACCATTTGTGCCTCGTGTTGGGTCTCGTTTGATGCAACCATATCATTTCTGCCTCCAGTCAGGCCTTGTTTGACTCAACCATATCATTTGTGCCTCGAGGCAAGCCTTGTTTGACTCACCGATACCATTTGTGCTCGCGTTAGGCCTCGCTTGACTCAACCATATCATTTTTGCCTCGAGTCAGGCCTTGTTTGACTCAACCATATTATTTACGCCTCGTGTTGGGCCTCGTTTGACTCAACCATATCATTTCTGCCTCAAGTCATGCCTCGTTTGACTCATCGATACCATTTGTGCCACGAGTTGGTCCTCGTTTGATTGAACCATATCATTTGCATCTTGAGTCAGGCCTTGTTTCCCTCAACCATTTATTTGAGCCTCGAGTTGAGGCTCGTTTGACTCAACCATATCATTTATGAATCAAGTCAGGCCTTATATGTCTCAACCATATCATTTGCGCCTCGAGTCGGTCCTCGTTTGACTTAACCATATCATTTGTGCCTCAAGCCATGCCTCGTTTGACTCAACCATATCATTTGCGCCTCGAGTCAGGCATTGTTTGACTCAATCATAATATTTGTGCCTCGAGTCGGGCCTCGTTTAACTCAACTATATCATTTGTTCCTCGAGTTGGGCCTCGTTTGACTCAACCATATCAATTCTGCCTCGAGTCAGGCCTTGTTTGACTCAACCATATCATTTGCACCTCGAGTCGAGCCTCGTTTGACTCAACCATAACATTTGTGCCTCGAGTTAGGCCTTGTTTGACTCAATCATATCATTTGCGGCTAGAGTCAGTCTTCGTTTGACTCAACCATATCATTTTTGCCTCGAGCCACGCCTTGTTTGACTCAACCATATCATTTGCACCTCGAGTCAGGCCTCGTTTGACTCACCGATGCCATTTGTGCCTCAAGTTGGGCCTCATTTGACTCAACCATATCAATTGTGCCTCGAGTTAGGCCTTCTTTGACTCAACCCTATCATTTGCGCCTCGAGTCGGGCCTTGTTTGACTCAACCATATAATTTGTGCCTTGAGTCGGGCCTGGTCGGACTCAACCATATCGTTTACGCCTCGAGTCAGGCCTCGTTTGACTCACCGATACCATTTGTGCCTCGAGTTGGGTCTCGTTTGACTCAACCATATCATTTGTGCCTCGAGTCAGGTATTCTTTCACTCAACCATATTATTTGTGCCTCGCGTTGGGCCACGTTTGATGCAACCATATAATTTCTGCCTCCAGTCAGGCCTTGTTTAACTCAACCATATCATTTGCGCCTCGAAGCAGGCCTTGTTTGACTCACCGATACCATTTGTGCCTCGCGTTAGGCCTCGTTTGGCTCAATCATATCATTCTGCCTCGAGTGATGCATTGTTTGAGGCAACCGTATCATTTGCGCCTCCAGTTGGGCCTCGTTTAACTCACCGATAGCATTTGTGCCTCGACTTGGGCCTCCTTTGACTCAACCATATCCTTTGTGCCTCAAGTTAGGCCTTCTTTGACTTAACCCTATCATTTGTGCCTCGAGTCGGGCCTCGTTTGACTCAACCATATCATTTGCTCCTTGAGTCGGGCCTGGTTTGACTCACTGATACCATTTGTGCCTCGAGTTAGGCCTCATTTGACTCAACCATATCATTTATGTCTCGAGTCGGGCCTGGTTTGACTCACTGATACCATTTGTGCCTCCAGTTGGGCCTCGTTTGACTCAACCATATTATTTGTGCCTCAAGTCGGGCCTTCTTTGACTCAACCATATCATTTGCGCCTCAAGTCGGGCCTCGTTTCATTCAACCATATCATTTGCGCCATGAGTCGGGCCTCGTTTGACTCACTGATACCATTTGTGCCTCAAGTAGGGCATCGTTTGACTCAACCATATCATTTGTGCCTTGAATCCGGCCTCGTTTGACTCAACCATATCATTTATGTCTCGAGTCGGGCCTGGTTTGACTAACTGATACCATTTGTGCCTTGAGTTGGTCCTCGTTTGACTCAACCATATCATTTGTGCCTCGAGTCAGGCCTCGTTTGACTCAACCATATCATATGCACCTCGGGTCGGGCCTTGTTTGACTCAACCATATCATTTGCGCCTCGAGTCAGGGCACGTTTGACTCAACCATATTATTTGCGGCTCGAGTTGTGCCTTGTTTGACTCAACCATATCATTTGCGCCTCGAGTCAGGCCTCGTTTGACACACCAATACCATTTGTGCCTCGTGTTGGGTCTCGTTTGATGCAACCATATCATTTCTGCCTCCAGTCAGGCCTTGTTTGACTCAACCATATCATTTGTGCCTCGAGGCAAGCCTTGTTTGACTCACCGATACCATTTGTGCTCGCGTTAGGCCTCGCTTGACTCAACCATATCATTTTTGCCTCGAGTCAGGCCTTGTTTGACTCAACCATATTATTTACGCCTCGTGTTGGGCCTCGTTTGACTCAACCATATCATTTCTGCCTCAAGTCATGCCTCGTTTGACTCATCGATACCATTTGTGCCACGAGTTGGTCCTCGTTTGATTGAACCATATCATTTGCATCTTGAGTCAGGCCTTGTTTCCCTCAACCATTTATTTGAGCCTCGAGTTGAGGCTCGTTTGACTCAACCATATCATTTATGAATCAAGTCAGGCCTTATATGTCTCAACCATATCATTTGCGCCTCGAGTCGGTCCTCGTTTGACTTAACCATATCATTTGTGCCTCAAGCCATGCCTCGTTTGACTCAACCATATCATTTGCGCCTCGAGTCAGGCATTGTTTGACTCAATCATAATATTTGTGCCTCGAGTCGGGCCTCGTTTAACTCAACTATATCATTTGTTCCTCGAGTTGGGCCTCGTTTGACTCAACCATATCAATTCTGCCTCGAGTCAGGCCTTGTTTGACTCAACCATATCATTTGCACCTCGAGTCGAGCCTCGTTTGACTCAACCATAACATTTGTGCCTCGAGTTAGGCCTTGTTTGACTCAATCATATCATTTGCGGCTAGAGTCAGTCTTCGTTTGACTCAACCATATCATTTTTGCCTCGAGCCACGCCTTGTTTGACTCAACCATATCATTTGCACCTCGAGTCAGGCCTCGTTTGACTCACCGATGCCATTTGTGCCTCAAGTTGGGCCTCATTTGACTCAACCATATCAATTGTGCCTCGAGTTAGGCCTTCTTTGACTCAACCCTATCATTTGCGCCTCGAGTCGGGCCTTGTTTGACTCAACCATATAATTTGTGCCTTGAGTCGGGCCTGGTCGGACTCAACCATATCGTTTACGCCTCGAGTCAGGCCTCGTTTGACTCACCGATACCATTTGTGCCTCGAGTTGGGTCTCGTTTGACTCAACCATATCATTTGTGCCTCGAGTCAGGTATTCTTTCACTCAACCATATTATTTGTGCCTCGCGTTGGGCCACGTTTGATGCAACCATATAATTTCTGCCTCCAGTCAGGCCTTGTTTAACTCAACCATATCATTTGCGCCTCGAAGCAGGCCTTGTTTGACTCACCGATACCATTTGTGCCTCGCGTTAGGCCTCGTTTGGCTCAATCATATCATTCTGCCTCGAGTGATGCATTGTTTGAGGCAACCGTATCATTTGCGCCTCCAGTTGGGCCTCGTTTAACTCACCGATAGCATTTGTGCCTCGACTTGGGCCTCCTTTGACTCAACCATATCCTTTGTGCCTCAAGTTAGGCCTTCTTTGACTTAACCCTATCATTTGTGCCTCGAGTCGGGCCTCGTTTGACTCAACCATATCATTTGCTCCTTGAGTCGGGCCTGGTTTGACTCACTGATACCATTTGTGCCTCGAGTTAGGCCTCATTTGACTCAACCATATCATTTATGTCTCGAGTCGGGCCTGGTTTGACTCACTGATACCATTTGTGCCTCCAGTTGGGCCTCGTTTGACTCAACCATATTATTTGTGCCTCAAGTCGGGCCTTCTTTGACTCAACCATATCATTTGCGCCTCAAGTCGGGCCTCGTTTCATTCAACCATATCATTTGCGCCATGAGTCGGGCCTCGTTTGACTCACTGATACCATTTGTGCCTCAAGTAGGGCATCGTTTGACTCAACCATATCATTTGTGCCTTGAATCCGGCCTCGTTTGACTCAACCATATCATTTATGTCTCGAGTCGGGCCTGGTTTGACTAACTGATACCATTTGTGCCTTGAGTTGGTCCTCGTTTGACTCAACCATATCATTTGTGCCTCGAGTCAGGCCTCGTTTGACTCAACCATATCATATGCACCTCGGGTCGGGCCTTGTTTGACTCAACCATATCATTTGCGCCTCGAGTCAGGGCACGTTTGACTCAACCATATTATTTGCGGCTCGAGTTGTGCCTTGTTTGACTCAACCATATCATTTGCGCCTCGAGTCAGGCCTCGTTTGACACACCAATACCATTTGTGCCTCGTGTTGGGTCTCGTTTGATGCAACCATATCATTTCTGCCTCCAGTCAGGCCTTGTTTGACTCAACCATATCATTTGTGCCTCGAGGCAAGCCTTGTTTGACTCACCGATACCATTTGTGCTCGCGTTAGGCCTCGCTTGACTCAACCATATCATTTTTGCCTCGAGTCAGGCCTTGTTTGACTCAACCATATTATTTACGCCTCGTGTTGGGCCTCGTTTGACTCAACCATATCATTTCTGCCTCAAGTCATGCCTCGTTTGACTCATCGATACCATTTGTGCCACGAGTTGGTCCTCGTTTGATTGAACCATATCATTTGCATCTTGAGTCAGGCCTTGTTTCCCTCAACCATTTATTTGAGCCTCGAGTTGAGGCTCGTTTGACTCAACCATATCATTTATGAATCAAGTCAGGCCTTATATGTCTCAACCATATCATTTGCGCCTCGAGTCGGTCCTCGTTTGACTTAACCATACCATTTGTGCCTCAAGCCATGCCTCGTTTGACTCAACCATATCATTTGCGCCTCGAGTCAGGCATTGTTTGACTCAATCATAATATTTGTGCCTCGAGTCGGGCCTCGTTTAACTCAACTATATCATTTGTTCCTCGAGTTGGGCCTCGTTTGACTCAACCATATCAATTCTGCCTCGAGTCAGGCCTTGTTTGACTCAACCATATCATTTGCACCTCGAGTCGAGCCTCGTTTGACTCAACCATAACATTTGTGCCTCGAGTTAGGCCTTGTTTGACTCAATCATATCATTTGCGGCTAGAGTCAGTCTTCGTTTGACTCAACCATATCATTTTTGCCTCGAGCCACGCCTTGTTTGACTCAACCATATCATTTGCACCTCGAGTCAGGCCTCGTTTGACTCACCGATGCCATTTGTGCCTCAAGTTGGGCCTCATTTGACTCAACCATATCAATTGTGCCTCGAGTTAGGCCTTCTTTGACTCAACCCTATCATTTGCGCCTCGAGTCGGGCCTTGTTTGACTCAACCATATAATTTGTGCCTTGAGTCGGGCCTGGTCGGACTCAACCATATCGTTTACGCCTCGAGTCAGGCCTCGTTTGACTCACCGATACCATTTGTGCCTCGAGTTGGGTCTCGTTTGACTCAACCATATCATTTGTGCCTCGAGTCAGGTATTCTTTCACTCAACCATATTATTTGTGCCTCGCGTTGGGCCACGTTTGATGCAACCATATAATTTCTGCCTCCAGTCAGGCCTTGTTTAACTCAACCATATCATTTGCGCCTCGAAGCAGGCCTTGTTTGACTCACCGATACCATTTGTGCCTCGCGTTAGGCCTCGTTTGGCTCAATCATATCATTCTGCCTCGAGTGATGCATTGTTTGAGGCAACCGTATCATTTGCGCCTCCAGTTGGGCCTCGTTTAACTCACCGATAGCATTTGTGCCTCGACTTGGGCCTCCTTTGACTCAACCATATCCTTTGTGCCTCAAGTTAGGCCTTCTTTGACTTAACCCTATCATTTGTGCCTCGAGTCGGGCCTCGTTTGACTCAACCATATCATTTGCTCCTTGAGTCGGGCCTGGTTTGACTCACTGATACCATTTGTGCCTCGAGTTAGGCCTCATTTGACTCAACCATATCATTTATGTCTCGAGTCGGGCCTGGTTTGACTCACTGATACCATTTGTGCCTCCAGTTGGGCCTCGTTTGACTCAACCATATTATTTGTGCCTCAAGTCGGGCCTTCTTTGACTCAACCATATCATTTGCGCCTCAAGTCGGGCCTCGTTTCATTCAACCATATCATTTGCGCCATGAGTCGGGCCTCGTTTGACTCACTGATACCATTTGTGCCTCAAGTAGGGCATCGTTTGACTCAACCATATCATTTGTGCCTTGAATCCGGCCTCGTTTGACTCAACCATATCATTTGCACCACGAGTCGGGTCTTGTTTGACTTACCCTTATCATTTGAACCTCGAGTTAGGCTTTGTTTGACTCACCCATATCTTTGTGCCTCGAGTCGGGCCTTGTTTGACTCAACCATATCATTTGCGCCACAAGTCAGGCCTTGTTTGACTCACCTGTACCATTTCTGCCTTGAGCTGGGTGTCGTTTGACTCAACCATATTATTTGTGCCCCGAGTCAAGCCTCATTTGACTCAACCATATCATTCGCACCTCGAGTCGGGCCTCGTTTGACTCAACCATATATTTTGCGCCTCGAGTTGGGCCTCGTTTGACTCAACCATATCATTTTTGCCCGGAGTCAGGCCTCGTTTGGCTCAACCATGTCATTTGTGCCTCGAACCGGGCCTCGTTTGACTCAATCATATCATTTGTGCCTTGGATCGGGGCTTGTTTGCCTTAACCATATGATTTGTACCTCGAGTCAGGCCATGTTTGACTCACCGATACCATTTGTGCCTTGAGTTGGGCCTCATTTCACTCAACCATATCATTTGTGCCATGAGTCAGGCCTCGTTTGACTAAACCATATCATTTGCACCTTGAGTCGGGCCTTGTTTGACTTAGCGATATGATTTGTGCCTCGAGCTGGGCCTTGTTTGACACAACTATATGATTTATGCCTCGAGTCAGGCCTCGTTTGACTCAACCATATCATTTGCGCCACTAGTCAGGCCTCATTTGACTCACCCTTATCATTTGCACCTCAAGTTAGGCCTTGTTTGACTCGCCCATATCGTTTGTTCCTCGAGTCGGGCCTTGTTTGGCTTAACTGTATCATTTGCGCTCCAAGTCGGGCCTTGTTTGACTCACCTGTACCATTTGTGCCTCGAGTTGGGTGTCGTTTGATTCAACCATATTATTTGTGCCCCGAGTTAGGCCTCGTTTGACTCAACCATATCATTTGCGCCTCGAGTTGGTCCTCGTTTGACTCAACCATATATTTTGCACCTCGAGTCGGGCCTTGTTTGAGTCAACCATATCATTTTTGCCCCGAGTCAGGCCTTTTTGACTCAACCATATCATTTGCATCTCGAGTCTGCCCTCGTTTGACTCAACCATATCATTTGCGCCATAAGTCGGGCCTCGTTTGTGTCAACCATATCATTTGCGCGTCGAGTCCAGCCTTGTTTGACTCAACCATATTAATTGCGGCTCGAGTCGGGCCTCGTTTGACTCAACCATTTCATTTGCACCTCAGTCAGGTGTGACTCAACCATATCATTTGCGCTTCGAGTTGGGCCTTATTTGACTCACTGATACCATTTGTGCCTCGAGTTAGGCCTCATTTGGCTCAACCATATCATTTGTGCCTCGCATCAGGCCTCATTTGACTCAACCTTATCATTTGCGCCTCGAGTCGAGCCTCGTTTGAACCAACCATATCATTTGCACCTCGAGTTGGGCCTTATTTGACTCACCGATACCATTTGTGCCTCGAGTTGGGCCTCATTTGACTCAACCAACTCATTTGTGCCTCGCGTCAGGCCTCATTTGACTCAACCAAATCATTTGTGCCTCAAGTCGGCCATCGTTTGACTCAAACATATCATTTGCGCCTCGAGTCGGGCTGGTTTGACTCAACCATATCGTTTGCGCCTTGAGTCGAGCATTGGTTGACTCACTGATGCCAGTTGTGCCTCGAGTCGGGCCTCGTTTAACTCAACCATATAATTTGTGCCTCAAGTCGGGCCTCGTTTGACTCAGCCACATTATTTGCACCTCGAGTTAGGCCTCATTTAACTCACCGATAGCATTTGTGCCTCGAGTGAGGCCTCGTTTGACACAACCATATCATTTGCACCTCAAGTTGGGCCTCGTTTGACTCACCGATACCATTTGTGCCTCGAGCCAGGCCTCGTTTGACTCAACCATATCATTTGCGCCTCGAGTCAGGCCTCGTTTGACTAAACCATATCATTTGTGCCTTGAGTCAGGCCTCGTTTGGCTCAGCCATATCATTTCTGTCTCGAGTTAGGCCTTGTTTGACTCAACCATATCATTTGCGCCTTCAGTCAGGCCATGTTTGACTCAATCATATCATTTGTGCCTCGAGTTATGCCTCGTTTGACTCAACCATATCATTTGCGCCTCGAGTCAGGCCTCGTTTCACTCACCGATACTATTTGTGCCTCGAGTTTGGTCTCGTTTGACTTAGCCATATCATTTGTGCCTTGAGTCAGGACTCGTTTGACTCAGCCTATAATTTGCTACTTGAGTCGGGCCTCGTTTGACTCACCGATACCAGTTGTGCCTTGAGTCGGGCCTCTTCTGACTTAACCATATCATTTGCACCTCGAGTCGGGCCTTGTTTGACTCAACCATATCATTTGCGCCTTGAGTCAGGCCACCTTTGACTTAACCATATCATTTACGCTTCAAGTTCTACCTCGTTTGACTCAACCATATCATTTGCGCCTCGAGTCGGGCCCTGTTTGACTCACCGATACCATTTGTGCCTCGCGTTGGGCCTTGTTTGATGCAACCATATCATTTCTGCCTCCAGTCAGGCCTTGTTTGACTCAACCATATCATTTGTGCCTCGAGGCAGGCGTTGTTTGACTCACCGATACCATTTGTGCCTCTTGTTAGGCCTCGTTTGACTAAACCATATCATTTCTGCCTCGAGTTAGGCCTTATTTGACTCAACCATATTATTTGCACCTCGAGTTAGGCCTCGTTTGACTTAACCATATCATTTGCATCTTGAGTCAGGCCTTGTTTGACTCAACCATATCATTTGCACCTTGAGTGAGGCCATGTTTGACTTAATCATATCATTTGTGCCTCGAGTTATGCCTCGTTTAACTCAACCATATCATTTGCACCTTGAGTCGAGCCTCGTTGGACTCACCGATACTATTTGTGCCTCGAGGTGGGTCTCGTTTGACTCAGCCATATCATTTGTGCCTCGAGTTAGGACACGTTTGACTCAGCCATATAATTTGCTGCTTGTGTCGGGCCTCATTTGACTCACTGATACCAGTTGTGCTTCGAGTCGGGCCTCTTTTGACTTAACCATATCATTTGCACCTCGGGTCGGGCGTTGTTTGACTCAACCATATCATTTGCGCCTCGAGTTCTACCTCGTTTGACTCAACCATATCATTTGCGCCTCGAGTCGGGCCTCGTTTGACTCATCGATACCATTTGTGCCTCGCGTTGGGCCTCGTTTGATGCAACCATATCATTTCTACCTCCAGTCAGGCCTTTTTGACTCACCGATACCATTTGTGCCTCTCGTTAGGCCTTATTTGACTCAACCATATTATTTACACCACGAGTCAGGCCTCGTTTGACTCAACCATATCATTTGCGTCTCGAGTCAGGCCTCGTTTGCCTCAACCATTTATTTGCGGCTCGAGTCGGTCCTCGTTTGACCCAACCATATCATTTGCAAATCAAGTCAGCCTCGTTTGACTCATCCATATCATTTGCGCCTCGAGTCGAGCCTCGTTTAACTCAACCATATCATTTGTGCCTTGAGTCATGCCTCGTTTGACTCAACCATATGATTTGCAACTCGAGTGCGGCCTTGTTAGACTCAACCATATCATTTACGCCTCGAGTCGAGCCTGGTTTGACTCAACGATATTGTTTGTTCCTCAAGTTAGGCCTCATTTGACTCAACCATATCATTTGTGAATCAAATCAACCTCGTTTGACTCAACCATATCATTTGCGCCTCGAGTTGGGCCTGGTTTGACTGAACCATATCATTTGTGCCACGAGTCGGGCATCGTTTCACTCAACCATATCATTTGTGCCTCTAGTCAGGCTGTTTGACTCAACGATATCATTTGTTCCTCGAGTTGGGGCTCGTTTGACTCAACCATATCATTTTTGCCTCAAGTCAGGCCTGGTTTCACTGATTTATATCATTTGCGCCTCGAGTCAGGCATGGTCTGACTCAACCATATCGTTTGCGCCTTGAGTCAGGCCTCGTTTGACTCACCGATACCAGTTGTGCCTTGAGTCGGGCCTCGTTTGACTCAACCATATTAATTACACCTCGAGTCGAGCCTCGTTTGACTCAAACATATCATTTGCACCTCAGTTGGGCCTCGTGTGACTCAACCATATCATTTACGCCTCGAGTCAGGCCTCAGTTGACTCACCGATACGATTTGTGCCTCGAGTTAGGCCTCGTTTGACTCAACCATATCATTTGCCCCTCGAGTCGGGCCTGGTTTGACTGAATCATATCATTTGTGCTGTGAGTCAGGCATCGTTTGACTCAACCATATCATTTGCGCCTCGAGTCAGGCCTGTTTGACTCAATGATATCATTTGTTCCTCGAGTTGGGGCTCGTTTGACTCAACCATATCATTTTTGCCTCGAGTCAGGCTTGGTTTCACTGATTTATATAATTTGCGGCTCGAGTCGGCCTCGTTTGACTCACCGATACCATTTGTACCTTGAGTTAGGCCTCGTTTGACTCAACCATATCATTTGCGCTTCGAGTCAGGCCTTGTTTCACTGGACCATATCATTTGTACCGTGCGTCGGGCATCGTTTGACTCAACCATATCATTTACGCCTCGAGTCGGGCCTGTTTGACTCAACCATATCTTTTGCGCCTCGAGTCGGGCCTCGTTTGACTCACCGATACCATTTGTGCCTCGAGTTAGGCCTCATTTGACTCAACCATATCATTTGCGTCTTGAGTTGGGCCTGGTTTGACTCAACCATATCATTCGTGCCTCGAGTCATGACTCGTTTGACTCACCGATACTAGTTGTGCCTCGAGTCGGGGCTCGTTTGACTCAACCATATCATTTGCGCCTCGAGTCGGGCCTCGTTTGACCCAACCATATCATTTGCACTTCGAGTCAGGCCTCGTGTGACTCAACCCTATCATTTACGCCTTGAGTCGGGCCTTATTTGACTCACCGATACCATTTGTTCCTCGAGTTGGGCTGCATTTGACTCAACCATATCATTTGTGCCTCCCGTCAGGCATCGTTTAACTCAACCATATCATTTGCGCCTCGAGTCGAGCCTCATTTGACCTAACCATATCATTTGCGCCTCGAGTCGAGCCTCGTTTGACCTAACCATATCATTTGCACCTCGAGTCGGGCATTATTTGACTCACCGATACCATTTGTGCCTCCAGTTGTGCCTTGTTTGACTCAACCATATCATTTGCACCTTGGGTCGGGCCTCATTTGACGCAACCATATCATTTGTGCCTCGAGTCATACCTGGTTTGACTCAACCATATCATTTGTGTCCTGAATCGGGCCTCGTTTGACTAAACCATATCATTTGTGCCTCTAGTCAGGCCTGATTTGACTCAGCCATATCGTTTGCGCCTCGAGTCAGGCCTCATTTGACTCAACCATATCAATTGTGCCTCGAGTCGGGCCTTGTTTGACTCAACCATATCATTTGCACCTCAGTCGGGCCTCGAGTGACTCAACCATATCATTTGCGCCTCGAGTCAGGCCTGGTTTCACTGATTTATATCATTTGCGCCTCGAGTCGGCCTCGTTTGACTCACCGATACCATTTGTGCCTCAAGTTAGGCCTCGTTTGACTCAACCATATTATTTGTGCCTCGAGTCGGGCTTGGTTTGACTGAACCATATCATTTGTGCCGCAAGTCGGGCATCGTTTGACTCAACCATATATTTGCGCCTCAAGTCTAGCCTGTTTGACTCAACCATATCATTTGCGCCTCAAGTCGGGCCTCGTTTGACTCACCAATACCATTTGTGCCTCGAGTTAGGCATCAATTGACTAACCATATCATTTGCGTCTCGAGTTAGGCCTGGTTTGACTCAACCATATTATTTGTGCCTCGAGTCGGGCATCGTTTGACTCAACCATATCATTTGCGCCTTGAGTCAGGACTGGTTTGACTTAACCATATTGTTTGTGCCTCGAGTCGGGACTGGTTTGACTCAACGATACCAGTTGTGCCTCGAGTCGAGGCTTGTTTGACTCAGCCATATCATTTGCTCCTTGAGTCGGGCCTCGTTTGACCCAACCATATCATTTGCACCTTGAGTCGGGCCTCGTGTGACTTAACCCTATCATTTGCGCCTCTAGTCGGGCCTTATTTGACTCACCGATACCATTTGTGCCTCGAGTTGGGCCTCATTTGACTCAACCATATCATTTGTGCCTCTCGTCAGGCATCGTTTGACTCAACCATATCATTTGCGCATCGAGTAGAGCCTTGTTTGACCCAGCCATATCATTTGTGCCTCAAGTCAGGCATTATTTGACACACCAATATCATTTGTGCCTCAAGTTGGGCCTCGTTTGACTCAACCATATCATTTTGACCTTGGGTCGGGCCTCATTTGATGCAACCATATCGTTTGTGCCTCGAGTCATGCCTCGTTTGACTCAACCATATCATTTGTGTCTCGAGTCGGGCCTCGTTTGACTAAACCTTATCATTTGCGCCTCAAGACAGGCCTGGTTTACTTAGCCATAATGTTTGTGCCTTGAGTCGGGCCTCGTGTGACTCAACCATATCATTTGCACCTCAGTCGGGCCACGTGTGACTCAACCATATCATTTGCACCAAGTCAGACCTCGTTTGAATCACCAATACCATATGTGCCTCGAGTTAGGCCTCGTTTGACTCAACCATATCATTTGTGCCTCGAGTCGGGCCAGGTTTGATTGAACCATATCATTTGTGCCACGAGTCAGGCATCGTTTGACTCAACCATATCATTTGCGCCTCGAGGCGGGCCTGTTTGACTCAACGATATCATTTGTTCCTCGAGTTGGGGCTCGTTTGACTCAACCATATCATTTCTGCCTCGAGTGAGGCTTGGTTTCACTGATTGATATCATTTGTGCCTCGAGTCGGGCCTTGTTTGACTCACCGATACCATTTGTGCCTCAAGTTAGGCCCAATTTGACTCAACTATATCATTTGCACCTCGAGTCGGGCCTTTTTGACTTAACCATATCATTTGTGCCTCGAGTCGGGCCTCGTTTGACTCACTGATACCATTTGTCCCTCGAGGTAGGCCTCATTTGACTAAATCATATAATTTGCATCTCGAGTTGAGCCTGGTTTGACTCAACCATATGATTTGTGCCTTGAGCCGGGCATCGTTTGACTCAACCATATCATTTGCGCCTCGAGTCGGGCCTTTTTGACTTAACCATATCATTTGTGCCTCGAGTCGGGCCTCGTTTGACTCACTGATACCATTTGTCCCTCGAGGTAGGCCTCATTTGACTAAACCATATCATTTGCATCTCGAGTTGAGCCTGGTTTGACTCAACCATATGATTTGTGCCTCGAGCCGGGCATCGCTTGACTCAACCATATCATTTGCGCCTCGAGTCGGGCCTTGTTTGACTCACTGGTACCAGTTGTGCCTCGAGTCAGGGCTCGTTTGACTTAACCATATCATTTTCGTCTCGAGTCGGGCCTCGTTTGACCCAACCATATCATTTGCACCTCGAGTCGGGCCTCGTGTGACTCAACCCTATCATTTGTGCCTCGAGTCGGGCCTTATTTGACTTACTGATACCATTTGTGCCTCGAGTTAGGCCTCATTTGACTCAACCATATAATTTGTGCCTCCCGTCAGGCATCGTTTGACTCAACCATATCATTTGTGCCTCGAGTCGAGCCTTGTTTGACCCAACCATATCATTGCGCCTCGAGTCAGGCAATATTTAACCCACTGTACCATTTGTGCCTCGAGTTGGGCCTCGTTTGACTCAACCATATCATTTTGGCCTCGAGTTCAACCTTCTTTGACTCAACCCTATCATTTACACCTCGAGTCGGGCCTTATTTGACTCACTGATACCATTTGTGCCTCGAGTTGGGTCTCATTTGACTCAACCATCATTTGTGCTTCCCGTCAGGCATCGTTTGACTCAACCATATCATTTGCGCCTCGAGTCGAGCCTCGTTTGACCCAACCATATCATTTGCGCCTCGAGTCGGGCATTATTTGACCCACCGATTTGTGCCTCGAGTTAGGCCTCCTTTGACTCAACCATATCATTTGCGCCTTGGGTCGGGCCTCATTTGATGCAACCATATCATTTGTGCCTTGAGTCATGCCTCTTTTGACTTAACTATATCATTTGTGTCTCGAGTCGGGCCTCGTTTGACTAAACCATATAATTTGCGCCTCGAGTCGGGCCTGGTTTGAATTAACCATATCATTTGAGCCTCGAGTCAGGCCTCGTTTGACTCATCGATATTATTTGTGCCTCGGGTTAGGCCTCATTTGACTGAACCATATCATTTGCAACTCGAGTCAGGCCTGGTTTGACTCAACCATATCATTTGTGCCTCGTGTTAGGACTCGTTTGACTTAGCTATATAATTTGTGCCTCGAGTCGGGCCTCATTTGACTCACTGATACCAGTTGTGCCTCAAGTTGGGCCACTTTTGATTCAACCATATCATTTGTGCCTCGAGTCAAGCCTTGTTTGACTCAACCATATCATTTGCACCTCGAGTTGGGCCTTGTTTGACTTAACCATATCATTGCACCTCGAGTTAGGCCATCTTTGACTCAACCATATCATTTGCGCCTCGAGTTGTGCCTCGTTTAACTTAACCATATCATTTGTGCCTCGAGTCGAGCCTCGTTTGACTCACCGATACCATTTGTGCCTTGCATTGGGCCTCGTTTGACGGAACCATATCATTTCTGCCTCCAGTTAGGCCTTGTTTGACTCAACCATATCAATTGCGCCTTGAGTCGGGCCTCGTTTGAGTTAGCCACATCATTTGCACCTCGAGTTAGGCCTCGTTTGACTCACCGATACCATTTACACCTCGAGTTAGGCCTCGTTTGACTCAACCATATCATTTGTGCCTCGAGTTGTGCCTTGTTTGACTCACCGATACCATTTGTGCCCCGTGTCAGGCCTCGTTTGAATCAAGTATATCATTTGTGCCTCGAGTCGGGCCTCATTTTACTAAACCATATGATTTGCACCTTGAGTTAGGACTCATTTGGTTCAACCATATCATTTCTGTCTCGAGTTAGGCCTTGTTTGACTTAACCATATTATTTGCACCCCGAGTCAGGCCCTGTTTGACTTAACCATATCATTTGTTTCTCGAGTCAGGACTCGTTTGACTCAGCCATATAATTTGCACCTCGAGTCGGGCCTCGTTTGACTCACTGATACTAGTTGTGCCTTGAGTCAGGCCTCTTTTGACTCAACCATATCATTTACGAATCAAGTCAGGCCTCCTTTGACTCAACCATATCATTTGCGCCTCGAGTTGGGTTTTGCTTGACTCAACCTTATCATTTGTGCCTCGAGTCATGCCTCGTTCGACTCCACCATATCATTTGCGCCTCGATCAGGCCTTGTTTGACTCAACCATATCATTTGCGCCTTGAGTCGGGCCTGGTTTGACTCAACGATATCATTTGTTGCTCGAGTTGGGCCTCGTTTGTCTCAACCATATCATTTTTGTCTCAAGTCAGGCCTTGTTGGACTCAACCATATCATTTGCGCCTCGAGTCAGGCCATGTTTGTCTCAACCATGTCATTTGTGCCTCGAGTTGTGCCTCGTTTGACTCAACCATATCATTTGCGCCTCGAGTCGGGCCTCGCTTGAGTCACTGATACCATTTGTACCTCGAGTTAGGTCTCGTTTGACTCAACCATATCATTTGTTTCTCGAGTCAGGACTCGTTTGACTCAGCCATATAATTTGCGCCTCGAGTCGGGCCTCGTTTGACTCACTGATACCAGTTGTGCATCGAGTCAGGCCGCTTTTGACTCAACCATATCATTTGTGCCTCGAGTCAAACCTTGTTTGACTCAACCATATCATTTGCACCTCGAGTCGGGTCTTGTTTGACTCAACCATATCATTTGCGCCTCGAGTTATGCCACCTTTGACTCAACCATATCATTTGTGCCTCGAGTTGTGCCTCGTTTGACTTAACCATATCATTTGTGCCTCGCGTTGGGCCTCGTTTGACGCAACCATATCATTTCTGCCTCCAGTCAGGCCTTGTTTGACTCAACCGTATCATTTGCGCCTCGAGGTAGGCCTTGTTTGACTCACTGATACCATTTGTGCCTCGCATTAGGCCTTGTTTGACTCAACCCTCTCATTTCTGCCTCGAGTCATGCCTCATTTGACTCACCGATACCATTTGTGCCTCAAGTTGGGCCTCGTTTGACTCAACTATATCATTTGCATCTTGCGTCAGGCCTCGTTTGACTCAACCATATCATTCGGGCCTGTTCTGACTCAACCATATCATTTACGCCATGAGTCGAGCCTCGTTTGACTCTCCGATACCATTTGTGCCTCAAGGTGGGCCTCGTTTGACTCAACCATACCAGTTGTGCCTCGAGTCATGCCTTCTTTGACTCAACCATATCATTTACGCCCCGAGTCGGGCCTCGTTTCACTCAACCATATCATTTGCGCCTTGAGTCGGGCCTCGTTTGATGCCACCATATTATTTGTTCCTCGAGCCATGCCTTGTTTGACTCAACCATATCATTTGCGTCTCGAGTCGGGCCTCGTTTGACTAAACCATATCATTTGCGAATCAAGTCAGGCCTCGTTTGACTCAACCATATCATTCAGGCCTGGTTTGACTCAACCATATTGTTTATGCCATGAGTCGGGCCTCGTTTGACTCTCTGATGCCATTTGTGCCTCAAGTTGGGCCTCGTTTTACTCAACCATACCAGTTATGCCTCGAGTCAGGTCTTCTTTGAGGTCGGGCCTCGTTTCACTCAACCATATCATTTGCGCCTTGAGTTGGGCCTCGTTTGATGCCACCATATTATTTGTTCCTCGAGCCATGCCTCGTTTGACTCAACCATATCATTTGCATCTCGAGTCAAGCTTCTTTGACTAAACCATATCATTTGCGCCTTGAGGTGGGCTTGGTTTGACTCAACCATATCATTTGCGCCTCGAGTCAGGCCTCATTTGAGTCACCGATACCATTTGTGCCACGAGTTAGGCCTCGTTTGACTCAGCCATATCATTTGCATCTCAAGTCAGGCTTCTTTGACTAAACCATATCATTTGCGCCTCGAGTCGGGCCTGGTTTGACTCAACCATATCGTTTGCGCCTCGAGTCGGGCCTCATTTGACTCACTGATACGATTTATGTCTTGAGTTAGGCCTCGTTTGACTCAACCATATCATTTGCGCCTCGAGTTGGGCCTCATTTGACTCACCGATACCATTTGTACCCCAAGTCAGGCCTCGTTTGACTCAACCATATCATTTGTGTCCCGAGTCAGGCCTCGTTTGACTAAACCATATCATTTGTGCCTTGAGTCAGGCCTTGTTTGGCTCTACCATATCATTTTTGTCTCGAGTCAAGCCTTGTTTGACTCAAACATATCATTTGCGCGTCGAGTCAAGCCATGTTTGAGTCAACCATATCATTTATGCCTCGAGTTATGCCTCGTTTGACTCAACCATATTATTTGCACCTCGAGTCGGGCCTCGTTTGACTCACTGATACCATTTGTGCCTCGAGTTGGGTCTCGTTTAACTCAATCGTATCATTTGTTTCTCAAGTCAGGACTCGTTTGACTCAGCCATATAATTTGTGCCTCGAGTCAGGCCTCGTTTGACTCCCTGATACCAGTTGTGCGTGAGTCGGGCCTCTTTTGACTCAACCATATCATTTGCGCCTCGAGTCAAGCCTTGTTTGACTCCACCATATCATTTGTACCTCGAGTCAGGCCACCTTTGACTCAACCATATCATTTACGCCTCGAGTTGTGCCTCGTTTCACTTAACCATATCATTTGTGCCTGGAGTCGGGCCTCATTTGTCTCACCGATACCGTTTGTGCCCCACGTTGGGCCTCGTTTGATGCAACCATATCATTTCTGCCTCCAGTCAGGCCTTGTTTGACTCAACCATATCATTTGCATCTCGAGGTGAGCCTTGTTTGACTCACTGATACCATTTGTGCCTCACGTTAGGCCTCGTTTGACTCAACCATATCATTTTTGCCTCGAGTCAGGCCTTGTTTGACTCAACCATATTATTTGCGCCTCGTGTCGGGCCTCGTTTGACTCAACCATATCATTTTTGCCTCGAGTCATGCGTCATTTGACTTACCGATACCATTTGTGCCTTGCGTTGGGCCTCGTTTGACGCAACCATAACATTTCTGCCTCCAGTCAGGCCTCGTTTGACTCAACCATATCATTTGTGCCTCGAGGCGAGCCTTATTTGACTCACTGATACCATTTGTGCCTCGCGTTAGGCCTCGTTTGACTTAACCATATCATTTCTGCCTCGCGTCAGGCCTTCTTTGACTCAACCATATCATTTGTGCCCCGAGTCGGGCCTCGTTTCACTCAACCATATCATTTGTGCCTTGAGTCGGGCCTCGTTTGACGCAACCATATTATTTGTGCCTTGAGCCATGCCTCGTTTGACTCAACCATATCATTTGTGTCTCAAGTTGGGTCTCGTTTGACTAAACCATATCATTTGCACCTCGAGGTGGGCCTGTTTTGACTTAACCATATCATTTGCGTCTCGAGTTGGGCCTCGTTTGACTCACCGATACCATTTGTGCCACGAGTTAGGCCTCGTTTGACTCACCCATATCATTTCTGCCCCGAGTCACACCTCGTTTGACTCCACCATATCATTTGCGCCTCGAGTTGGGCCTTGTTTGACTCACCGATACCATTTGTGCCTCGAGTTAGGCCTCGTTTTACTCAACCATATCATTTGTGCCACGAGTTAGGCCTTCTTTGACTCAACCCTATCATTTGCGCCTTGGGCCAGGCCTCATTTGACACAACCAGATCATTTGCGCCTTAGGTCAGGCCTGGTCTGACTCAACCATATTGTTTATGCCTCGAGTCGAGCCTCGTTTGACTCTTCGACACAATTTGTGCCTTGAGTTGGGCCTCATTTGACTCAACCATATCAGTTGTGCCTCAAGTCAGGCCTTCTTTGACTCAACCATATCATTTGCGCCCCGAGTTGGGCCTCGTTTCACTGAACCATATCATCTGCGCGTTGAGTCAGGCCTCATTTGACTCAACCATATCATTTGCGTCTCGAGTCAGGCCTCGTTTGACTAAACCATATCATTTACGCCTCGAGTCGGCCCTGGTTTGACTCAACCATATCATTTGCGCCTTGAGTCGAGCCTCATTTGACTCACCGATATCATTTGTGCCTCGAGTTAGGTCTCGTTTGACTAAACCATATCATTTGCGCCTCGAGTCAAGCCTCATTTGACTTACCGATACGAGTTGTGCCTCGAGTTGGGCCTCGTTTGACTCAACCATATCATTTGCGCCTCGAGTCGGGCCTCGTTTGACTTAGCCACATCATTTGCACCTCGAGTTGGGCCTCGTTTGACTCATCGATACCATTTCTGCCTCGGGTTAGGCCTCATTTGACTCAACCATATCATTTGCTCCTCGAGTTAGGCCTCGTTTGACTCAGCCACATCATTTGCACCTCGAGTTGGGCCTCGTTTGACTCACCGGTACCATTTATGCCTCGAGTTAGGCCTCGTTTGAGTCAACCATATCATTTTTGCCCCGAGTCAAGCCTTGTTTGACTCAACCATATTATTTGCGCCTCGTGTCGGGGCTCATTTGACTCAACCATATCATTTCTGCCTCGAGTCATGCCTCATGTGACTCACCATTGCCATTTGTGCCTCAAGTTGGGCCTCGTTTGACTCAACCATATGATTTGCACCTCGAGTTAGGCCTCGTTTTACTCAACTATATAATTTCTGCCTCGTGTCACGCATCGGTTGGCTCAGCCGTATCATTTGCGCCTCGAGGCGGGCCTCGTTTGACTCACCGATACCATTTGTGCCTCGAGTTGGGCCTCGTTTGACTTAACCATATGATTTGCACCTCAAGTTGGGCCTCATTTTACTCAACCATATAATTTTTGCCTCGTGTCACGCATCGTTTGGCTCAGCCGTATCATTTGCGCCTCGAGGCGGGCCTCGTTTGACTCACCGATACCATTTGTGCCTCGAGTTAGGCCTCGTTTGACTCAACCATATCATTTGTGCCTCGAGTCATGCCTCGTTTGACTCAGCCACATCATTTGCACCTCGAGTTGGGTCTCGTTTGACTCACCGGTACCATTTATGCCTCGAGTTAGGCCTCGTTTCACTCAACCATATCATTTCTGCCTCGAGTCAGGCCTCGTTTGATTCAACCATATCATTTGTGCCTCGAGTCGAGCCTCGTTTGACTCACCGATACCATTTGTGCCTCGAGTTCAGCCTCGTTTGACTCAACCATATCATTTGCGCCTCAAGTCGGGCCTCATTTGACTCACCGATACCATTTGTGCCTCGAGTTGGGCCTCGTTTGACTTAACCATATTATTTGTGCCTCGAGTCAGGCCTTCTTTGACTCAACCATATCATTTGCACCTCTAGTCGGGCCTTGTTTGACTCAACCATATCATTTACGCCTCGAGTCAGCTCACCTTTGACTCAAACATATCATTTGCGCCTCAAGTTGTGCCTTGTTTGACTTAACCATATCATTTGTGCCTCGAGGCGGGCCGTGTTTGACTCACTGATACCATTTCTACCTCGTGTTAGGACTCGTTTGACTCAACCATATCATTTTTGCCTCGAGTCATGCCTCATTTGACTCACTGATACCATTTGTGCCTCGAGTTGGGCATTGTTTGACTCAACCATATCATTTACATCTTGAGTCGGGCCACGTTTGCCTCAACCATTTATTTGCGCCTCGAGTCGGGCCTCGTTTGACTCAATCATATCATTTGCAAATCAAGTCAAGTCTCGTTTGACTCAACCATATCATTCGGGCCTAGTCTGACTCAACCATATCATTTACGTCTCGAGTCGAGCCTCGTTTGACTCTCCGATACCATTTGTTCCTCAAGTTGGGCCCCGTTTCACTCAACCATATCATTTGCGCCCTGAGTCGGGCCTTGTTTCACTTAACCATATCATTTGCGCCTTGAGTTGGGCCTCGTTTGACGCAATCATATTATTTGTGCCTCGAGCCATACCTCGTTTGACTTAACCATATCATTTGCGTCTCGAGTCGGGCCTCGTTTGATTAAACCATATCATTTGCGCCTCGAGGTGGGCTTGGTTTGACTCAACCATATCATTTGCGCCTCGAGTCTAGCCTCGTTTGGCTCACCGATACCATTTGTGCCACGAGTTATGCCACATTTGACTCAACCATATCATTCGCGCCTCGAGTCGGGCCTCGTTTGACTCAACCATATCATTTGTGCCTCGAGTTGGGCATCCTTTGACTCAACCATATCATTTGCACCTTGAGTCGGGTCTCGTTTGACTCAACCATATCATTTGCACCTCGAGTTGGGCCTCGTTTGACTCGCCAATACCAGTTGTGCCTCGAGTCGAGTCTCGTTTGACTCAACCATATCATTTGCGCCTCGAGTCGGGCCTCGTTTGACTCAGCCACATCATTTGTACCTCGAGTTGGGCCTCGTTTGACTCACCGATACCATTTGTGCCTCGAGTTAGGCTTTGTTTGACTCAACCATATCATTTGCGCCTCAAGTTAGGCCTCGTTTGACTCACCGATACCTTTTGTGCCTCGAGTCAAGCCTCGTTTGACTCAACCATATCATTTGCGTCTCGAGGCGGGCCTCGTTTGACTAAACCATATCATTTGCGCCATGAGTCAGGCCTCGTTTGGCTCAACCATATCATTTCTGTCTCGAGTCAGGCCTTGTTTGACTCAACCATATCTTTTGCACCTCGAGTCAGGCCACGTTTGACTCAACCATACCATTTGTGCCTCGAGTTGTGCCTCGTTTGACTCAACCATATCATTTGCGCCTCGAGTCAGGCTTCGTTTGACTCACCGATACGATTTGTGCCTCGAGTTGGGTCTCGTTTGACTCAACCATATCATTTGTTTCTCGAGTCAGGACTCGTTTGACTCAGCCATATAATTTGCGCCTTGAGTCGGGCCTCATTTGACTCACTGATCTCAGTTATGACTCGAGTCGGGCCTCTTTTGACTCAACCATATCATATGCACCTGGAGTCGGGCCTTGTTTGACTCAACCATATCATTTGCGCCTCGAGTCAGGCCATCTTTGACTCAACCATATCATTTGCGCCTCGAGTTGTGCCTCGTTTGACTCAACCATATCATTTGCACCTCGAGTCGGGCCTCGATTGACTCACCGACACCATTTGTGCCTCATGTTGGGCATTGTTTGATGCAACCATAACATTTCTGCCTCCAGTCCGGCCTTATTTGACTCAACCATATCATTTGCGCCTTGATGCAGGCCTTGTTTGACTCACCGATACCAATTGTGCCTCGTATTAGGCCTTGTTTGACACAACCATATAATTTCTGACACGAATCAGGCCTCGTTTGACTTACCCATATTATTTGCGTCTTGAGTCAGGCCTCGTTTGGCTAATCCATATGATTTGCGCCTTGAGTCAGGCCTCATTTGACTCAACCATATCATTTGCACCTCGAGGCGAGCCTTGTTTAACTCATCGATACCATTTGTGCCTCGCGTTAGGCCTCGTTTGACTCATCCATATTCTTTGCGCCTCGAGTCATGCCTCGTTTGACTTACTGATACCATTTGTGCCTCGAGTTGGGCCTCGTTTGACTCAACCGTATCATTTGCGTCTCGAGTCAGGCTTCGTTTGCCTCAACCATGTATTTGCGCCTCGAGTCAGGCCTCGTTTGACTCAACCATATCATTTGCGTATCAAGTCAAGCCTCGTTTGACTCAACCATATCATTTGCGTCTTGAGTTGGGCCTCGTTTGACTCAACCATATCATTTGTGCCTCGAGTCATGCCTCGTTTGACTCAGCCACATCATTTGCACCTCGAGTTGGGCCTCGTTTGACTCACCGGTACCATTTATGCCTCGAGTTAGGCCTCGTTTGACTCAACCTTATCATTTCTGCCTCGAGTCAGGCCTTGTTTGATTCAACCATATCATTTGTGCCTCGAGTCGAGCCTCGTTTGACTCACTGATACCATTTGTGCCTCGAGTTCAGCCTCGTTTGACTCAACCATATCATTTGCACCTCGAGTCGGGGCTCGTTTGACTCAACCATATAATTCCTGCCTCGTGTCATGCCTCGTTTAGCTCAACCATATCATTTGCGCCTCAAGTCGGGCCTTGTTTGACTCACCAATACCATTTGTGCCTCGAGTTGGGCCTCGTTTGACTTAACCCTATCATTTGTGCCTCGAGTCAGGCCTCATTTGACTCAACCATACCATTTGCGCCTTGAGTCAGGCATGGTCTGACTCAACCATATCCTTTACGCCTCGAGTCGGGCCTTGTTTGGCTCACCGATACCATTTGTGCCATGAGTTGGGCCTCGTTTGACTCAACCTTATCAGTTGTGCCTTGAGTCAGGCCTTTTTTGACTCAGCCATATCCTTTGCACCCCGAGCCAGGGCTTGTTTCACTCAACCATATCATTTACGCCTTGAGTCGGGCCTCGTTTAACGTAAGCATATCATTTGTGCCTCGAGTCGGGCCTTGTTTGAGTCACCGATACCAGTTGTGCCTCGAGCAGGGCCTCATTTGACTCAACCATATCATTTGCGCCTCGATTCGGGCCTCGTTTGAGTTAGCCACATCATTTGCACCTTGAGTTTGGCCTCGTTTGACTCACATATACCATTTGTGCCCCGAGTTAGGCCTCGTTTGACTCAACCATATCATTTGCACCTCGAGTTGTGCCTCGTTTGACTACTGATACCATTTGTGCCTCGAGTCAGGCCTCCTTTGACTAAACCATATCATTTGCGCCTTGAGTCAGGCCTCGTTTGGCTCAACCGTATCATTTCTATCTTGAGTCAGGCCTCATTTGGCTCAACCGTATCATTTCTATCTTGAGTCAGGCCTTGTTTGACTCAACCATATCATTTGCACCTCGAGTTAAGCCATGTTTGACTCAACCATATCATTTGTGCCTCGAGTTGTGCCTCGTTTGACTCGACCATATCATTTGTGCCTCGAATCGGGACTCGTTTGACTCACTGATACCAGTTGTGCCTCGAGTCGGGCCTCTTTTGGCTTAACCATATCATTTGTGCCTCGGGTTAGGACTTGTTTGACTCAACCATATCATTAGCACCTCGAGTCGGGCCTTGTTTGACTCAACCATATCATTTGCGCTTCGAGTCAGCCTACCTTTGACTCAACCATATCATTTGCGCCTCGAGTTATGCCTCGTTTGACTCAACCATATCATTTCTGCCTCGAGTCATGCCTTGTTTGACTCAACCATATCATTTGCACCTCGAGTCGGGTCTCGTTTGACTAAACCATATCATTTACGACTTGAGTCAGGCCTCGTTTGGCTCAACCATATCATTTCTGTCTCGAGTCAGGCCTTGTTTGACTCTACCATATCATTTGCGCCTCGAGTCAAGCTACGTTTGACTCAACCATATCATTTGTGCCTCGAGTCGGGCCTCATTTGACTCACCGATACCATTTGTGCCTCGAGTTAGGTCTCCTTTGACTCAACCATATCATTTGTTTCTCGAGTCAGGACTCGTTTGACTAGCCATATAATTTACGCCTCGAGTCGGGCCTCGTTTGACTCACTGATACCAGTTGTGGCTCAAGTCGGGCCTCTTTTAACTCAACCATATCATTTGCGCCTCGAGCCAGGCCTTGTTTGACTCAACCATATCATTTGTCCCTCGAGTCGAACCTTGTTTGACTCAACCATATTATTTGCGCCTCGAGTCAGGCCACCTTTGACACAACCATATTATTTGCACCTCGAGTCGGGCATCGTTTGACTCAACCATATCATTTCTGACTCAAGTCATGCCTCATTTGACTCATCGATGCCACTTGTACCTCGAGTTGGGCCTCGTTTGACTCAACCATATCATTTGTGAATCAAGTCAGGCCTCGATTGACTCGACCATATCATTTGTGCCTCGAGGCGGGCCTCGTTTGACTCGACCATATAATTTGTGTCTCGAGTCATGCCTCGTTTGACTCAACCATATCATTTGCGTCTCGAGTCAGGCCTTGTTTGACTCAACCATATCATTTGCGCCTCGAGTCGGGCCTGGTTTGACTCAATGATATCATTTGTTCCTCGAGTTGGGCTTCGTTTGACTCAACCATATCATTTCTGTCTCGAGTCAGGCCTCATTTGACTCAATCATATCATTTACGCCTCAAGTCAAGCCTCATTTGACTCACCGATACCATCTGTGCCTCGAGTTAGCCTCGTTTGACTCAACCATATCATTTGTGCCTCAAGTCAAGCCAACTTTGACTCCACCATATCATTTGTGTCTCGAGTCAGGCCTTCTTTGACTCAACCCTATCATTTGCGCCTTGAGTCGGGCCTCATTTGACTCAACCATATCATTTGCGCATTGAGTCAGGCCTGGTCTGACTCAACCATATCGTTTACGCCTCAAGTCGAGCCTCGTTTGACTCACCGATAGCATTTGTGCCTCGAGTTGGGCCTCGTTTGACTCAACCATATTAGTTGTTCCTCGAGTCAGGCCTTCTTTGACTCAACCATATCATTTGTACCCCGAGACGGGCTCGTTTAACTCAACCATATCATTTGTGCCTTGAGTGAGGCCTCGTTTGACGTAACCATATCATTTGTGCCTTGAGTCATGCCTTGTTTGACACAACCATATCCTTTGCGTCTCAAGTCAGGCCTTATTTGACTAAACCATATCATCTGCGCCTCGAGTCGGGCCTGGTTTGACTCAACCATATCATTTGTACCTCGAGTCAGGCCTCGTTTGACTCACCGATACCATTTGTGCCTCGAGTTAGGCCTCGTTTGACTCAACCATATCATTTGTCCCTCGAGTCAGCCTGGTTTGACTCACCGATACCATTTGTACCTTGAGTTAGGCCTTGTTTGACTCAACCAAATCATTTGCGCCTTGAGTCATGCCTGGTTTGACTCAACCGTATCATTTATGCCTTGAGTCGGGCATCGTTTAACTCAACCATATGATTTGCGCCTCGAGTCGGTCCTCGTTTGACTCACCGATACCAGTTGTACCTCGAGTCAGGCCTCGTTTGACTCAACCATATCATTTGCGCCTCCAATCGGGCCTCGTTTGACTCACCGATACCATTTGTGCCCCAAGTCAAGCCTCATTTGACTCAACCATATCATTTGCGCCTCGAGTTGGGCCTCGTTTGACTAAACCATATCATTTGTGCCTCGAGTCAGGCCTCGTTTGGCTCAACCATATCATTTCTGTCTCGAGTCAGGCCTTGTTTGGCTCAACCATATCATTTCTGTCTCAAGTCAGGCCTTGTTTGACTCAACCATATCATTTGCGCCACGAGTCAGGCCACGTTTGACTCAACCATATCATTTGTGCCTCGAGTTGTGCCTCGTTTGACTCAAGCATATCATTTGCGCTGTGAGTCAAGCCTTGTTTAATTCACCGATGCCATTTGTGCCTCGGCTTGGGTCTCGTTTGAGTCAACCATATCATTTGTTTCTCGAGTCAAGATTCGTTTGACTCAGCCATATAATTTGCGCCTCGAGTTGGATCTCATTTGACTCACTGATACCAGTTGTGCCTCGAGTCAGGCCTCTTTTGACTCAACCATATCATTTGCGCATCAAGTCAAGCCACGTTTGACTCAACCATATCATTTGCGCCTCGAGTCAGGCCTCGTTTGACACACTGAAACCATTTGTGCCTCGTGTTGGGCCTCGTTTGATGTAACCATATCATTTCTGCCTCCAGTCAGGCCTTGTTTGACTCAACTATATCATTTGCGCTCGAGGCAAGCCTTGTTTGACTCACTGATACCATTTGTGCCTCGCGTTAGGCCTCGTTTGGCTCAACCATATCATTTTTGCCTCGAGTCCGGCCTTGTTTGACTTAACCATATTATTTGCGCCTCGTGTTGGGTCTCGTTTGATTCAACCATATCATTTCTGCCTCAAGTCATGCCTCGTTTGACTCATCTATACCATTTGAGCCACGAGTTAATCCTAGTTTGATTGAACCATATCATTTGCATCTTGAGTCAGGCCTTGTTTAGCTCAACCATTTATTTGTGCCTCGAGTCGGGCCTCGTTTGACTCAACCATATCATTTACGAATCAAGTCAGGCCTTATATGTCTCAACCATATCATTTGCGCCACGAGTCAGGCCTCGTTTGACTCAACCATAACATTTGTGCCTCAAGTCATGCCTCATTTGACTCAACCATATCATTTGCGCCTCGAGTCAAGTGTTGTTTGACTCAACCATAATATTTGTGCCTCGAGTTGGGCCTCGTTTAACTCAACCATATCATTTGTTCCTCGAGTTGTGCCTCATTTGACTCAACCATATGAATTCTGCCTCGAGTCATGCCTCGTTTGACTCAACCATATCATTTACACCTCGAGTCGAGCCTCGTTTGACTCAACGATAACATTTGTGCCTCGAGTTAGGCCTTGTTTGACTCAACCATATCATTTGTGGCTAGAGTCAGGCTTCGTTTGACTCAACCATATCATTTTGCCTCGAGCCATGCCTCGTTTGATTCAACCATATCATTTGCACGTCAAGTCAGGCCTCGTTTGACTCACCGATGCCATTTGTCCTCGAGTTGGGCCTCATTTGACTCAACCATATCAATTGCGCCTCGAGTTAGGCCTTCTTTGAGTCAACCCTATCATTTGCGCCTCGAGTCGGGCCTCATTTGACTCAACCATATAATTTGCGCCTTGAGTCGGGCCTGGTCGGACTCAACCATATCGTTTACGCCTCGAGTTAGGCCTCGTTTGACTACTGATACCATTTGTGCCTCGAGTTGAGTCTCGTTTGACTCAACCATATCATTTGTGCATCGAGTCAGGCCTTCTTTCACTCAACCATATCATTTGGGCCTCGCGTTGGGCCACATTTGATGCAACCATATAATTTCTGCCTCCAGTCAGGCCTTGTTTGACTGAACTATATCATTTGTGCCTCGAGGTAGGCCTTGTTTGACTCACCGATACCATTTGTGCCTCGCGTTAGGCCTTGTTTGACTCAACCATTTATTTGTGCCTCGAGTCAGGCCTCGTTTGACTCAACCATTTCATTTGCGAATCAAGCCAGGCCTCGTTTGACTCAACCATATCATTTGTGTCTCGAGTCATGCCTCGTTTGACTCATCCATATCATTTGCACATCGAGTTAGGCCTTGTTTGCCTTAACCATATCATTTGCGCCTCGAGTCAGACCTCGTTTGACTCAACGATATCATTTGTTCCTCGAGTTGGGCCTCGTTTGACTCAACCATATCATTTCTGCCTCGAGTCAGCCCTCGTTTGACTCACCCATACCATTGGTGCCTCGAGTTAGGCCTCATTTGACTCAGCCATATCAATTGCACCTCGAGTCAGGCCTCGTTTGGCTCAACCATATCATTTCTGCCTCGAGTCACACGTCGTTTGAGGCAACCATATCATTTGCACCTCCAGTCGGGCCTCGTTTAACTCACCGATAGCATTTGTGCCTCGACTTGGGCCTCATTTGACTGAACCATATCCTTTGTGCCTCGAGTTAGGCCTTCTTTGACTCAACCCTATCATTTGTGCCTCGAGTCGGGCCTCGTTTGACTCAACCATATCATTTGCGCCTTGAGTCTGGCCTACTCTGACTTAACCATATCGTTTTCACCTCGAGTCGGCCCTCGTTTGACTCACTGATACCATTTGTGCCTCGAGTCAGGCCTCGTTTGGCTTAACCATATCATTTCTGTCTCGAGTCAGGCCTTGTTTGACTCAACCATATCATTTGCGCCTCGAGTCAGGCCACGTTTGACTCAACCATATCATTTGTGCCTCGAGTTATGCCTCGTTTGACTCAACCCTATATTTGTGCCTCGAGTCGGGCCTCGTTTGACTCAACCATATCATTTGCGCCTTGAGTCTGGCCTGCTCTGACTTAACCATATCGTTTTCACCTCGAGTCGAGCCTCGTTTGACTCATCGATACCATTTGTGCCTCGAGTTGGGCCTCGTTTGACTCAACCATATCATTTATGTCTCGAGTCGGGCCTGGTTTGACTCACTGAGTAATCATTTGTGCCTCAAGTCGTGCCTCGTTTGACTCAACCATATCCTTTGCGTCTCGAGTCGGGCCTCGTTTGACTAAACCATATCATTTGTGCCTCGAGTCGAGCCTGGTTTGACTCAACCATATCATTTGCGCCTCGAGTCAGGCCTCGTTTGACTCACCGATACCATTTATGCCTCGAGTTAGGCCTCATTTGACTCAACCATATCATTTGTCCCTCGAGTCAGTCCTGGTTTGACTCACCAATACCATTTGTGCCTTGAGTTAGGCCTCGTTTGACTCAGCCATATCATTTGCGCCTCGAGTCATGCCTGGTTTGACTTAACCATATCATTTATGCCTCGAGTCGGGCATCGTTTAACTCAACCATATCATTTGCGCCTCGAGTCGGGCCTGGTTTGTGTCAACCACATCGTTTGCGCCTCGATTCGGTCCTCGTTTGACTCACCGATACCAGTTGTGCCTCAAGTCAAGCCTCGTTTGACTCAACCATATCATTTGCACCTCGAGTCGGGCCTCATTTGACTAAACCATATCATTTGTGCCTCGAGTCAGGCCTCGTTTGGCTCAACCATATCATTTCTATCTCGAGTCAGGCCTTGTTTGACTCAACCATATCATTTGTGCCTCGAGTCAGGCCACGTTTGACTCAACCATATCATTTGTGCCGCGAGTCGGGCCTCGTTTAACTCACCAATGCCATTTGTGCCTCGGGTTGGGTCTCGTTTGACTCAACCATATCATTTGTTTCTCGAGTCAAGATTCGTTTGACTCAGCCATATAATTTGCGCCTCGAGTTGGACCTCATTTGACTCACTGATACTAGTTGTGCCTCGAGTCGGGCCTCTTTTGACTCAACCATATCATTTGCGTCTCGAGTCAGGCCTTGTTTGACTCAACCATATCATTTGCACCTCGAGTCGGGACTTGTTTGACTTAACCATATCATTTGCGCCTCGAGTCAGGCCACGTTTGACCCAACCATATCATTTGCGCCTCGAGTCAGGCCTTGTTTGACTCAACCATATCATTTGCACCTCGAGTCGGGACTTGTTTGACTTAAACATATCATTTGCACCTCGAGTCAGGACTTGTTTGACTTAACCATATCATTTGCGCCCCGAGTCAGGCCACGTTTGACCCAACCATATCATTTGCGCCTCGAGTTGTGCCTTGTTTGACTCAACCATATCATTTGCGCCTCGAGTCAAGCCTCGTTTGACACACCGATACCATTTGTGCCTCATGTTGGGTCTCGTTTGATGCAACCGTATCATTTCTGCCTCCAGTCAGGCCTTGTTTGACTCAACCATATCATTTGCGCCTCGAGGCAAGCCTTGTTTGACTCACCGATACCATTTGTGCCTCGCGTTAAGCCTCGTTTGACTCAACCATATCATTTTTTCCTCGAGTCAGGCCTTGTTTGACTCAACCATATTATTTACGCCTCGTATTGGGCCTCGTTTGACTCAACCATATCATTTTTTCCTCAAGTCATGCCTCGTTTGACTCATCGATACCATTTGTGCCACGAGTTAGTCCTCGTTTGATTGAACCATATCATTTGCATCTTGAGTCAGGGCTTGTTTGCCTCAACCATTTATTTGAGCCTCGAGTTGTGCCTCGTTTGACTCAACCATATCATTTATGAATCAAGTCAGGCCTTATATGTCTCAACCATATCATTTGCGCCTCGAGTCGGGCCTCGTTTGACTTAACCATATCATTTGTGCCTCAAATCATGCCTCGTTTGACTCAACCATATTATTTGCGCCTTGAGTCAGGCATTGTTTGACTCAACCATAATATTTGTGCCTCGAGTCAGGCCTCGTTTGACTCAACTATATCATTTGTTCCTCGAGTTGGGCCTCGTTTGACTCAACCATATCAATTCTGCCTCGAGTCAGGCCTCGTTTGACTCAACCATATCATTTGTACCTCGAGTCGAGCCTCGTTTGACTCAACAATAACATTTGTGCCTCAAGTTAGGCCTTGTTTGACTCAACCATATCATTTGCGGCTAGAGTCAGTCTTCGTTTGACTCAACCATATCATTTTTGCCTCGAGCCACGCCGTGTTTGACTCAATCATATCATTTGCACCTCGAGTCAGGCCTCGTTTGACTCACCGAGGCCATTTATGCCTCGAGTTGGGCCTCATTTGACTCAACCATATCAATTGTGCCTCGAGTTAGGCCTTCTTTGACTTAACCCTATCATTTGCGCCTCGAGTCGGGCCTCGTTTGACTCAACCATATAATTTGTGCCTTGAGTTGGGCCTGGTCGGACTCAACCATATCGTTTACGCCTCGAGTCAAGCCTCATTTGACTCACCGATACCATTTGTGCCTCGAGTTGGGTCTCGTTTCACTCAACCATATCATTTGTGCCTCGAGTCAGGCATTCTTTCACTCAACCATATCATTTGTGCCTCGCGTTGGGCCACGTTTGATGCAACCATATAATTTTTGCCTCCAGTCAGGCCTTGTTTGACTCAACCATATCATTTGCGCCTCTAGGCGGGCCTTGTTTGACTCACCGATACCATTTGTGCCTTGCGTTAGGCCTCGTTTGGCTCAACCATGTCATTTCTGCCTCGAGTGACGCATCGTTTGAGGCAACCGTATCATTTGCACCTCCAGTCGGGCCTCGTTTAACTCACCGATAGTATTTGTGCCTCGAGTTGGGCCTCGTTTGACTCAACCATATCCTTTGTGCCTCGAGTTAGGCCTTCTTTGACTCAACCCTATCATTTGCGCCCTGAGTCGGGCCTCGTTTGACTCAACCATATCATTTGCGCCTTGAGTCGGGCCTGGTTTGACTCACTGATACTATTTGTGCCTTGAGTTGGGCCTCGTTTGACTCAACCATATTATTTGTGCCTCAAGTCAGGTGTTCTTTGACTCAACCATATCATTTGCGCCTTGAGTCGGGCCTCGTTTTATTCAACCATATCATTTATGCCATGAGTCGGGCCTTGTTTGACTCACCAATACCATTTGTGCCTTGAGTTAGGCCTCGTTTGACTCAACCATATCATTTGCGCCTTATGTCAGGCCTCGTTTGACTCAGCCATATCATTTGCGCCTTGAGTCGGGCCACGTTTGACTCAACCGTATCATTTACGTCTCGAGTCGGGCCTTGTTTGACTCACCGATACCATTTGTGCCTCGCGTTGGGCCTCGTTTGATACAACCATATCATTTCTGCCTCCAGTCAGGCCTTGTTTGACTTAACCATATCATTTGCACCTCGAGGCGGGCCTTGTTTAACATATCGATACCATTGTGCCTCGCGTTAGGCCTTGTTTGACTCAACCAGATCATTTCTGCCTCGAGTCAGGTCTTGTTTGACTCAACCATATTATTTGCGCCTCGTGTCGGGCCTCGTTTGGCTCAACCATATCATTTCTACCTCGAGTCATCCCTCGTTTGACTCATCGATACCATTTGTGCCCCGAGTTGGTCCTTGTTTAACTCAACCATATCATTTGCGTCTCGAGATAGGCCTCGTTTCGCTCAACCATTTATTTGCGCCTCGAGTCGGGCCTCGTTTAACTCAACCATATCATTTGCGAATCAAGTCAGGCATCGTTTGACTCAACCATATCATTTGCGCCTCAAGTCGGGCCTCGTTTCACTCAACCATATCATTTGTGCCTCGAGTCATGCCTCATTTGACTCAGCCATATTATTTGCGCCTCGACTCAGGCCTTGTTTGACTAAACCATATCATTTCTACCTTGAGTCATTCCTCGTTTGACTCATCGATACCATTTGTGCCTCGAGTTGGTCCTCATTTGACTCAACCATATCATTTGTGGCTCGAGTGGGGCCTGGTTTTACTTAACGATATCATTTGTTCCTTGAGTTAGGCCTCGTTTGACTCAACCATATCATTTCTGCTTTGAGTTAGGCCTTGTTTGACTCAACGACATTATTTGCACCTCGTGTCGGGCCTCGTTTGACTCAACCATATCATTTCTACCTTGAGTCATGCCTCGTTTGACTCATCGATACCATTTGTGCCTCGAGTTAGTCCTCATTTAACTCAACCATATCATTTGCGTCTCGAGTCTGGCCTCGTTTGCCTCAACCATATCATTTGCGTGTCAAGTCAGGCCTTGTTCGACTCAACCATATCATTTGCGCCTCGAGTTGGGCCTGGCTTGACTCAATGATATCATTTGTTCCTTGGGTTGGGCATCGTTTGACTCAACCATATCATTTCTGCCTTGAGTCAGGCCTCGTTTGACTCAACCATATCATTTGCGCCTCGAGTCAAGCCTCGTTTGACTCACCGATACCATTTGTGCCTTGAGTCAGGCCTCATTTGACTCAACCATATCATTTGCACCACGAGTCAGGCCTCGCTTGACTCAACCATATCATTTCTGCCTCGAGTCATGCCTCGTTTGACTCAACCATATCATTTGGGCCTCGATTAGGCCTTCTTTCACTCTACCCTATCATTTGTGCCTCGAGTCGGGCCTCGTTTGACTCAACCAGATCATTTGCACCTTGAGTCGGGCCTCGTTTGACTCACCGATACCATTTGTGCCTCGAGTTGGGCCTCGTTTGACTCAACTATATCATTTGTGCCTCGAGTCAGGCCTTCTTTGACTTAACCATATCATTTGCGCCATGAGTCAAGCCCTGTTTGACTCACCGATACCATTTGTGCGTTGAGTTAGGTCTCGTTTGACTCAACCATATCATTTGTTTCTCGAGTCAGTACTCGTTTGACTCAGCCATATAATTTGCGTCTCGAGTTGGGCCTCGTTTGACTCCCTAATACCAGTTGTGCCTCGAGTCAGGCCTCTTTTGACTCAATCATATCATTTGTGCCTCGAGTCAAGCCTTGTTTGACTCCACCATATCATTTGCACCTCGAATCAGGCCTTGTTTGACTCAACCATATCGTTTGCGCCTCGAGTCAGGCCACCTTTGACTCAACCATATTATTTGCACCTCGAGTCTGGCCTCGTTTGACTCAACCATATCTTTTTTACCTCGAGTCATACCTCGTTTGACTCACCGATACCATTTGTGCCTCGAGTTGGGCCTCGTTTGACTCAACCATATCATTTGCATCTCGAATCAGGCCTCATTTGCCTCAACCATTTATTTGCGCCTCGAGTCAGGCCTCGTTTGACTCAACCATATCATTTGCGCCTCGAGTCGGGCCTTGTTTGACTTAACCATATAATTTGTGCCTCGAGTCATGCCTCGTTTGACTCAACCATATCATTTGCGCCTCGAGTCAAGCCTTTTTTGACTCAACCATATCATTTCTGCCTCGAGTCAGGCCTCGTTTGACCCAACCATATCATTAGCGCCTCGAGTCGAGCCTCGTTTAACTCACCGATACCATTTATGCCTTGAATTAGGCCTCGTTTGACTCAACCATATCATTTGCACCTCGAGTCGGGCCTCATTTTACTCACCGATACCATTTGTGCCTCGAGTTTGGCCTTGTTTGACTCAACCATATCATTTGTGCATCAAGTCAGGCCTTGTTTGACTCAACCATATCATTTGCGCCTCGAGTCTAGCCACCTTTGACTCAACCGTATCATTTGCAACTCGAGTGGAGCCTTGTTTGACTCACCGATACTATTTGGGCCTCGAGTTGGGGCTCGTTTGATTCAACCATATCATTTTTGTCTCAAGTCAGGCCTCGTTTGACTCAACCATATCATTTGCGCCTCGAGTTGAGCCTCGTGTGACTCACCGATACCATTTGGGCCACGAGTTAGGCCTCGTTTGACTCAACCATATCATTTGCACCTCGAGTCAAGCCTTGTTTGACTCAACCATATCATTTTTGCCTTGAGTCACGTCACGTTTGACTCAACCATATCATTTGCGCCTCGAGTCGGGCCACGTTTGAGTCACCGATACCATTTGTGCCTCGAGTTGGGGCTCGTTTGACTCAACCATATCATTTGTGCCTTGAGTTAGGCCTTTTTTGACTCAACCCTATCATTTGCGCCTCGAGTCGGGCCTTGTTTAACTCAACCATATCATTTGCGCCTTGAGTCGGGCCTAGTTAGACTCAATTATATCGTTTACGGCTCGAGTCGGGCCTCGTTTGACTCACCAATACCATTTGTGCCTTGAGTTGGCCCTCGTTTGACTCAACCATATCATTTCTGCCTCAAGTCAGGCCTTCTTTGACTCAACCATATCATTTGTGCCTCGAGTCGGGCCTCGTTTCATTCAACCATATCATTTGCGCCATGAGTTGGGCCTCGTTTGATTCACCGATACCATTTGTGCCTCGAGTTAGGTCTCCTTTGACTCAACCATATCATTTGTTTCTCGAGTCAGGACTCGTTTGACTCAGCCATATAATTTGTGCCTCGAGTCGGGCCTCATTTGACTCACTGATACCAGTTGTGCCTCGAGTCAGGCCTCTTTTGACTCAACCATATCATTTGCGCCTCGAGTCAGGCCTTCTTTGACTCAACCATATCATTTGTGCCTCGAGTCTGGCCACCTTTGACTCAACCATATTATTTGCACCCCGAGTCAGGTCTCGTTTGACTTAACCATATCATTTCTGCCTCGAATCATTCCTAGTTTGACTCACCGGTACCATTTGTGCCTCAAGTTGGGCCTTGTTTGACTTAACCATATCATTTGCATCTTGAGTCAGGTCTTATTTGACTCAACCATATCATTTGCGCCTCGAGTCGGGCCTTGCTTGACTCAACCATATCATTTGCGCCTCGAGTCTGGCCTCGTTTGACTCAACCATATCATTTCTGCCTCGAGTCATGCCTCATTTGACTCACCGATACCATTTGTGCCTCGAGTTGGGCCTCGTTTGACTCAACCATATCATTTGCATCTCGAATCAGGCCTCATTTGCCTCTACCATTTATTTGCATCTCGAGTCGGGCCTCGTTTTCATTTGCGCCTCGAGTCAAGCCTTGTTTGACTTAACCATATCATTTGTACCTCGAGTCATGCCTCGTTTGACTTAACCATATCATTTGCGCCTCGAGTCAAGCCTTGTTTGACTCAACCATATCATTTCCGCCTCGAGTCGGGCCTGGTTTGACTCCACGATATCATTTGTTCCTCGAGTTGGGCCTCGTTTGACTCAACCATATCATTTCTGCCTCGAGTCAGGCCTCGTTTGACCCAACCATATCATTTGCGCCTCGAGTCGAGCCTCGTTTGACTCGCCGATACCATTTGTGCCTTGAATTATTCCTCGTTTGACTCAACCATATCATTTGCACCTCGAGTTGGGCCTTGTTTGACTCAAGCATATCATTTCTGCCTCGAGTCCTGCCTCGTTTGACTCATCCATATCATTTGTGCCTCGAGTCGGGCCTCATTTTACTCACCGATACCATTTTTGCTTCGAGTTGGGCCTCGTTTGACTCAACCATATCATTTGTGCGTCAAGTCGGGCCTTGTGTGACTTAACCATATCATTTGTGCCTCGAGTCAGGCCAACTTTTACTCAACCATATCATTTGCACCTCGAGTCGAGCCTTGTTTGACTCACCGATACCATTTGGGCCTCAAGTTGGAGCTCGTTTGACTCAACCATATCATTTCTACCTCGAGTCAGGCCTCGTTTGACTCAACCATATCATTTGCGCCTCGAGTCGAGCCTCGTTTGACTCGCCGATACCATTTGGGCCTCGAGTTAGGCCTCGTTTGACTTAACCATATCATTTGCACCTTGAGTCAGGCCTCGTTTGACTCAGCCATATCATTTCTGCCTCAAGTCATGCCTCGTTTGACTAAACCATATCAGTTGCGCCTCGAGTCGGGCCTTGTTTGACACACTGATACCATTTGTGCATCGAGTTGGGGATCGATTGACTCAACCTTATCATTTGTGCCTCGAGTCGGGCCTCGTTTAACTCAACCATATCATTTGCGCCTTGAGTCGGGCCTGGTCTGACTCAACCATATCGTTTACGCCTCGAGTCGGGCCTCAATTGACTCACCGATACCATTTGTGCCTTGAGTTGGCCCTCGTTTGACTCAACCATATCATTTGTGCCTTGAGTCAGGCCTTCTTTGACTCAACCATATCATTTGCGCCTCGAGTTAGGCCTCGTTTCATTCAACCATATCATTTGTGCCATGAGTTGGGCCTCGTTTGATTCACCGATACCATTTGTACCTCGCGTTGGGTCTCGTTTGTCTCAACCATATCATTTGTTTCTCGAGTCAAGAATCGTTTGACTCAGCCATATAATTTGTGCCTCATGTCGGGCCTCGTTTGACTCACTGATACCAGTTGTGCCTCGGGTCAGGCCTCTTTTGACTCAACCATATCATTTGTGCCTCGAGTAAGGCCTTGTTTGACTCAACCATTTCATTTGCACCTCAAGTCGGGCCTTGTTTGACTCAACCATATCATTTGCGCCTCGAGTCAGGCCACCTTTGACTCAACCATATTACTTGCACCTCGAGTCGGGCTTCGTTTGACACAACCATATCATTTCTGCCTCGAGTCATGCCTCGTTTGACTCACCGGTACCAATTGTGCCTCGAGTTGGGCCTCGTTTGACTTAACCATATCAGTTGCATCTCGAGTCAGGCCTCGTTTGACTCAACCATATCATTTTCGCCTCGAGCTGGGCCTTGTTTGACTCAACCATATCATTTGCGCCTCGAGTCGGGCCTTGTTTGACTCATCGATACCATTTGTGCCTCGCATTGGGCCTCGTTTGATGCAACCATATCATTTCTGCCTCCAGTCAAGCCTTGTTTGACTCAACCATATCATATGTGCCTCGAGGGAGGCCTTGTTTGACTCTCCGATACCATTTATGCCTCATGTTTGGCCTCATTTGACTCGACTAGATCATTTCTGCCTCAAGTCAGGCCTTGTTTGACTCAACCATATTATTTGCGCCTCGTGTCGGGCCTCGTTTGACTCAACCATATCATTTCTGCCTCGAGTCATGCCTCGTTTGACTCACCGATACCATTTATGCCTCGAGTTAGTCCTCATTTGACTCAATCATATCATTTGCGTCTCGAGTTAGGACTCGTTTGCCTCAACCATTTATTTATGCCTCAAGTCATGCCTCATTTCACTCAACCATATCATTTGCGCCTCGAGTCAGGCCTTGTTTCCCTCAACCATTTCATTTGTGCCTCGAGTCAGGCCTGGTTTGACTCAACGATATCATTTGTTCCTTGAGTTGGGCCTCATTTGACTCAACCATATCATTTCTGCCTCGAGTCAGGCCTCGTTTGACTAACCGATACCATTTGTGCCTCGAGTTAGGCCTTGTTTGACTCAACCATATCAATTGCACCTCGACTCAGGCCTCGTTTTGCTCCACCATATCATTTCTGCCTTGAGTCATGCCTCGTTTGACTCAACCATATAATTTGTGCCTCCAGTCGGGCCTCGTTTGACTCACTGATAGCATTTGTGCCTTGAGTTGGGCCTCATTTTACTCAACCATATGATTTATGCCTCGAGTTAGCCTTCTTTGACTCAACCCTTTCATTTGCGCCTCGAGTCGGGCCTCGTTTGACTCAACCATATCATTTGCGCCTTGAGTCAGCCCTGGTCTAACTTAACCATATCGTTTTTGCCTCGTGTCGGGTCTCATTTGACTCACCGATGCCATTTATGCCTCGAGTTGGGCCTCGTTTGACTCAATCATATTATTTATGCCACGAGTCAGGCATTCTTTGACTCAACCATATCATTTGCGCCTCGAGTTGGGCCTCGTTTGACTCAACCATATTATTTGTGCCTCAAGTTAGGCCTTGTTTGACTCAACCATATCATTTGTGGCTCGAGTCAGGCATCGTTTGACTCAGCCATATAATTTGTGCCTCGAGTCGGGCCTCGTTTGACTCACTGATACCAGTTGTGCCTCGAGTCAGGCCTCTTTTGACTCAACCATATCATTTGTGCCTCGAGTCAGGCCTTGTTTGACTCAACCATTTCATTTGCACCTCGAGTAAGGCCTCGTTTGACTCAACCATATCATTTGCGCCTCGAGTCAAGCCACCTTTGACTCAACCATATTATTTGCACCTTGAGTTGGGCCTCGTTTGACTCAACCATATCATTTCTACCTCGAGTCATGCCTCGTTTGACTCACCGATACCATTTGTGCCTCGAGTTGGGCCTCATTTGACTCAAGCATATCATTTGCTCCTCGAGTTAGGCCTGGTTTAACTCAACCATATTATTTGTGCCTCGTGTTAGGCCTCGTTTGACTCAACCATATCATTTCTGCCTCAAGTCATGCCTCATTTGACTCACCAATACCATTTATGCCTCGTCGTTTGACTCAACCATTGCATTTGCGTCTCCAGTTAGGCCTCGTTTCCCTCAACCATTTATTTGCACCTTGAGTCAGGCCTCGTTTGACTTAACCATATCATTTGCGAGTCAAGTCAGGCATCGTTTGACTCAACCATATCATTTGCACCTCGAGTCGGGCCTCGTTTGACTCAACCATATCATTTGTGCCTCGAGTCATGCCTCGTTTGACTCAGCCATATTATTTGCGCCTCGAGTCAGGCCTTGTTTGACTCAGTCATATCATTTGTGCCTCGAGTTAGGCCTCGTTTGACTCAACCGTATCAATTGCGCATCGAGTCGGGCCTCATTTGTCTTAACCATACCATTTGTGCCTCGAGTTTGGCCTCGTTTGACTCAACCATATCATTTGTGCCTCGAGTCAGGCCTCGTTTGCCTCAACCATATCATTTCTGCCTTGAGTCATGCCTCGTTTAACTCAACCATATCATTTGTGCCACGAGTCGGGCCTCGTTCGACTCACCGATACCATTTGTGCCTCGACTTAGGCTTCGTTTGACTCAACCATATCCTTTGTGCCTCGAGTTAGGCCTTCTTTGACTCAACCCTATCATTCACGCCTCGAGTCGGGCCTTATTTGGCTTAACCATATCATTTGCGCCTTGAGTCGGGCCTGGTCTGACTTAACCATATCATTTTCGCCTCGAGTCGGGCCTCGTTTGACTTACCGATACCATTTGTGCCTTGAGTCACGCCTCGTTTGAGTCAACCATATCATTTGCGCCTCTAGTTGGGCCTCGTTTGACTCACCGATAGCAATTGTGCCTCGAGTTGGGCCTCGTTTGACTCAACCATACCCTTTGTGCCTCGAGGTAGGCCTTCTTTGACTCAACCCTATCATTTACGCCTCGAGTCGGGCCTCGTTTGGCTCAACCATATCATTTGCGCCTTGAGTCGGGCCTGGTCTGACTTAACCATATCGTTTTCACCTCGAGTCGGGCCTCGTTTGACTCACCGATACCATTTGTGCCTCAAGTTGGGCCTTGTTTGACTCAACCATTTTATTTGTGCCTCGAGTCAGGCCTTCTTTGACTCAACCATATCATTTGTGCCTCGAGTCAGCCATCATTTCATTCAACCATATCATTTGCGCCATGAGTCAGGCCTCGTTTGACTCACCGATACTATTTGTGCCTCGAGTTAGGCCTCATTTGAGTCAACCATATCATTTGTGCCTCAAGTCGGGCCACGTTTGACTCAACCATATCATTTACGCCTCGAGTTGTGCCTCGTTTGACTCAACCATATCATTTGCACCTCGAGTCGGACCTTGTTTGACTTACCGATACCATTTGTGCCTTGCGTTGGGCCTCGTTTGACGCAACCATATCATTTCTGCCTCTAGTCGGGCCTTGTTTGACTCAACCATATCATTTGCACCTCGAGGCGGGCCTTATTTGACACACCGATACCATTTGTGCCTCATGTTAGGGCTCGTTTGACTCAACCAGATCATTTCTGCCTCGAATCAGGCCTTGTTTGACTCAACCATATTATTTGCGCCTCGTGTCGGGCCTCGTTTGACTGAACCATATCATTTCCGGCTCGAGTCATGCCTCGTTTGACTTACCAATACCATTTGTGCCTCGCATTGGGCCTCGTTTGACGCAACCATATCATTTCTGCCTTGAGTCAGGCCTTGTTTGACTCAACCATTTATTTGTGCATTGAGTCGGGCCTCGTTTGACTCAACCATATCATTTGTGAATCAAGTCAGGCATCGTTTAACTCAACCATATAATTTGCGCCTCGAGTCGGGTCTCGTTTGACTCAACCATATAATTTCTGTCTCGAGTCGGGTCTCGTTTGACTCAACCATATCATTTCTGCCTCGAGTCGGGACTTGTTTGACTCAACCATTTATTTGCGCCTCGAGTCGGGCCTCGTTTGACTCAACCATATCATTTGCGAATCAAGTCAGGCATCGTTTGACTCAACCATATCATTTGCGCCTCGATTCGGGTCTCGTTTGACTCAACCATATCATTTGTGGCTCGAGTCATGCCTCGTTTGACTCAACCATATCATTTGCACGTCGAGTCAGGCCTTGTTTAACTCAACCATATCATTTGTGCCTCGAGTCATGCCTCGTTTGACTCAACCATATCATTTGCGCGTCGAGCTAGGCCTTGTTTGACTCAACCATATCATTTGCGCCTTGAGTCGGGCCTGATTTGACTCAACGATATCATTTGTTCCTTGAGTTGGGCCTCGTTTGACTCAACCATATCATTTCTGCCTTGAGTCAGGCCTCGTTTGACTCAACCATATCATTTGCGCCTCGAGTCAAGCCTCGTTTGAGTCACCGATACCATTTGTGCCTCGAGTTAGGCCTCGTTTGACTCAACCATATGAATTGCACCTCGAGTCATGCTCGTTTGGCCTAACCATATAATTTTTGCCTCGAGTCATGCCTCGTTTGAGTCAACCATATCATTTGTGCCTCTAGTCGGGCCTCGTTTGACTCACCGATAGCATTTGTGCCTCGAGTTGGGCCTCGTTTGACTCAACCATATCCTTTGTGCCTTGAGTTAGGCCTTCTTAGACTCAACCCTATCATTTGCGCCTCGAGTTGGGCCTCGTTTGACTCAACCATATCATTTGCACCTTGAGTCGGGCTTGGTCTGACTTAACCATATCATTTTTGCCTCGAGTCGGGCCTCGTTTGACTCAACCATACTATTTGTGCCTCGAGTTGGGCCTCGTCTGACTCAACCATTTTATTTGTGCCTCGAGTTATGCCTTCTTTGACTCAAGCATATCATTTGCGGCTCGAGTCGGGCCTCGTTTCATTCAACCATATCATTTGCACCACCGATACTGTTTGTGCCTCGTGTTACGCCTCGTTTGACTTAACCATATCATTTGTGCCTGGAGTCGGGCCACGTTCGACTCAACCATATCATTTGTGCCATGAGTTGTGCCTCGTTTAACTCAACCATATCATTTGCGCCTCGAGTCGGGCCTTGTTTGACTCACCGATACCATTTGTGCCTCGCGTTGGGCCTCGTTTGACGCAACCATATCATTTCTTCCTCCAGTCTGGCCTTGTTTGACTCAACCATATCATTTGCACCTCGAGGGAGGCCTTGTTTGACACACCGATACTATTTGTGCCTCGCGTTAGGCCTCGTTTGACTCAACCAAATCATTTTTGCCTCGAGTCAGGCCTTGTTTGACTCAACCATTTTATTTGCGCCATGTGTCGGGCCTCGTTTGACTCAACCATATCATTTCTGCCTCGAGTCATGCCTCATTTGACTCATCAATACCATTTGTGCCTCGAGTTGGTCCTCGTTTGACTCAACCATATCATTTGCATCTCGAGTCAGGCCTCGTTTCCCTCAACCATTTATTTACGCCTCGAGTCGGTCCTCGTTTGAGTCAACCATATCATTTACGAACCAAGTTAGTCCTCGTTTGACTCAACCATATCATTTGTACCTCGAGTCCGGCCTCGTTTGACTCAACCATATCATTTGTGTCTCAAGTCATGCCTTGTTTGACTCAACCATATCATTTGCACCTTGAGTCAAGCCTTCTTTGCCTCACCCATATCATTTGTGCCTTGAGGCGGGCCTGGTTCGACTCAACATATCATTTATTCCTCGAGTTGGGCCTCGTTTGACTCAACCATATCATTTCTGCCTCGAGTCGGGCCTTGTTTGACTCACTGATACCATTTGTACCTTGCGTTAGGCCTCGTTTGACTCACCATATCATTTTTGCCTCGAGTCCAGCCTTGTTTGACTCAACCATATTATTTGCGCCTCGTGTCAAGCCTCGTTTGACTTAACCGTATCATTTCTACCTCGAGTCGGTCCTTGTTTGACTCAACCATATCATTTACGAATCAAGTCAGGCCTTATTTGACTCAACCATATCATTTGCGCCTCGAGTCGGGTCTCGTTTGACTCAACCATATCATTTGTGTCTCGAGTCATGCCTCGTTTGACTCAACCATATCATTTGCACCTTGAGTCAGGCCTTCTTTACCTCAACCATATCATTTGTGCCTTGAGGTGGACCTGGTTTAACTCAACGATATCATTTGTTCCTCGAGTTGGGCCTCGTTTGACTCAACCATATCATTTCTGCCTCGAGTTAGGCCTCGTTTGACTCACCGATACCATTTGTGCCTCGAGTTAGGCCTCGTTTGACTCAACCATATCAATTGCACCTCAATCAGGCCTCGTTTGGCTCAACCATATCATTTCTGCCTCGAGTCACGCCTCGCCTGAGTCAACCATATCATTTGCGCCTCTAGTCGGGCCTCGTTTGACTCACCGATAGCGTTTGTGCCTCGAGTTAGGCCTCGTTTGACTCAACCATTTTATTTATGCCTCGAGTTATGCCTTCTTTGACTTAGCCATATCATTTGCGCCTCGAGTCGGGCCTCGTTTCATTCAACCATATCATTTGTGCCATGAGTTAGGCCTTGTTTGACTCACTGATGCCATTTGTGTCTCGAGTTATGCCTCGTTTGACTTAGCCATATCATTTGTGCCTCGAGTCGGGCCATGTTTGACTCAACCATATCATTTGCGCCACGAGTTGTGCCTCATTTGACTCAACCATATCATTTGCGCCTCGAGTCGGGACTTGTTTGACTCACCGATACCATTTGTGCCTCGCGTTGGGCCTCGTTTGACGCAACCATATCATTTCTTCCTCCAGTCAGGCATTGTTTGACTCAACCATATCATTTGCACCTCGAGGCAGGCCTTGTTTGACACACCGATACCATTTGTGCTTCGCGTTAGGACTTGTTTGACTCAACCAGATCATTTCTGCCTTGAGTCAGGCCTTGTTTGACTCAACCATATTATTTGCGCCACGTGTCGGGCCTTGTTTGACTCAACCATATCATTTCTACCTCGAGTCATGCCTCGTTTGACTCACCGATACCATTTGTTCCTCGAGTTGGTCCTCGTTTGACTCAACCATATCATTTGCGTCTCGAGTCAGGCCTCGTTTCCCTCAACCATTTATTTGCGCCCCGAGTCGGTCCTCGTTTGACTCAACCATATCATTTACGAACCAAGTCAGGCCTCGTTTGACTCAACCATATCATTTACGAACCAAGTCAGGCCCCGTTTGACTCAACCATATCATTTGCACCTCGAGTCGGGCCTCGTTTGACTCAACCATATCATTTGTTTCTCAAGTCATGCCTCGTTTGACTCAACCATATCATTTGCACCTTGAGTCAGGACTTCTTTGCCTCAACCATATCATTTGTGCCTTGAGGCGGGCCTGGTTTAGCTCAATGATATCATTTGTTCCTCGAGTTAGGCCTCGTTTGACTCAACCATATCATTTCTGCCTCGAGTCAAGCCTCGCTTGACTCACCGATACCATTTGTGCCTCGAGTTAGGCCTCGTTTGACTCAACCATATTAATTGCACCTCAATCAGGCCTCGTTTGGCTCAACCATATCATTTCTGCCTCAAGTCACGCCTCGCTTGAGTCAACCATATCATTTGCACCTCTAGTCGGGCCTCGTTTGACTCACTGATAGCATTTGTGCCTCGAGTTAGGCCTCATTTGACTCAACCATTTTATTTATGCCTCGAGTTATGCCTTCTTTGACTCAGCCTTATCATTTGCACCTCGAGTCGGGCCTCGTTTCATTTAACCATATCATTTGCACCATGAGTCGGGCCTCGTTTGACTCACTGATACCATTTGTGCCTCGAGTTAGGCCCTGTTTGACTCAACCATATCATTTGTGCCTCGAGTCGGGCCACATTTGACTCAACCATATCATTTGCGCCATGAGTTGTGCCTTGTTTGACTCAACCATATCATTTCTGCCTCGAGCCAGGCCTCGTTTGACTCACCGATATCATTTGTGCCTCGAGTTAGGCCTTGTTTGACTCAACCATATCAATTGTACATCGAGTCACGCCTCGTTTGGCCCAACCATATCATTTCTGCCTCGAGTCACGCCTCGTTTAAGTCAACCATATCATTTGCGCCTCTAGTCGAGCCTCGTTTGACTCACCGATAGCATTTGTGCCTCGAGTTGGGCCTCGTTTGACTCAACCATATCCTTTGTGCCTCGAGTCAGGCCTTCTTAGACTCAACCCTATCATTTGCGCCTCGAGTCGGGCCTCGTTTGACTCAACCATATCATTTGCGCCTTGAGTCGGGCTTGGTCGGACTTAACCATATCGTTTTTGCCTCGAGTCGGGCCTCGTTTGACTCATCGATAACATTTGTGCCTCGAGTTATGCCTTCTTTGACTCAGCCATATCATTTGCGCCTTGAGTCGGGCCTCGTTTCATTCAACCATATCATTTGCGCCATGGGGCGAGCCTCGTTTGACTCACCGATACCACTTGTACCTCGAGTTACGCCTCGTTTGACTTAACCATATCATTTGTGCCTCGAGTCGGGCCACGTTTGACTCAACCATATCATTTGCGCCATGAGTTGTGCCTCGTTTGACTTAACCATATCATTGGCACCTCGAGTCAGGCCTTGTTTGACTCACCGATACCATTTGTTCCTCGCGTTGGGCCTTGTTTGACGCAACCATATCATTTCTTCCTCCAGTCAGGCCTTGTTTGACTCAACCATATCATTTGCACCTCGAGGCAGGCCTTGTTTGACACACCGATGCCATTTGTGCCTCGTGTTAGGCCTCGTTTGACTCAACCAGATCATTTTTGCCTCGAGTCAGGCCTTGTTTGACTCAACCATATTATTTGCGCCACGTGTCGGGCCTTGTTTGACTCAACCATATCATTTCTGCCTCGAGTCATGCCTCGTTTGACTCACCGATACCATTTGTGCCTCGAGTTGGTCCTCGTTTGACTCAACCATATTATTTGCGTCTCGAGTCAGGCCTCGTTTCCCTTAACCATTTATTTGCGCCTCGAGTCGGTCCTCGTTTGACTTAACCATATCATTTACGAACCAAGTTAGGCCTCGTTTGACTCAACCATATCATTTGTGCCTTGAGTCGGGCCTCGTTTGACTCAACCATATCATTTGTGTCTTAAGTCATGCCTCGTTTGACTCAACCATATCATTTGCACCTTGAGTCAGGCCTTCTTTGCCTTAACCATATCATTTGTGCCTTGAGGCGGGCCTGGTTTAACTAAACGATATCATTTGTTCCTCGAGTTGGGCCTCGTTTGACTCAACCATATCATTTCTGCCTCGAGTCAGGCCTCGTTTGACTCACCGATACCATTTGTGCCTCGAGTTAGGCCTCGTTTGACTCAACCATATCAATTGCACCTCAATCAGGCCTCGTTTGGCTCAATCATATCATTTCTGCCTCGAGTCACGCCTCGCTTGAGTCAACCATATCATTTGCGCCTCTAGTCGGGCCTCGTTTGACTCACCGATAGCATTTGTGCCTCGAGTTAGGCCTCGTTTGACTCAACCATTTTATTTGTGCCTCGAGTTATACCTTCTTTGACTCAGCCATATCATTTGCGCCTTGAGTCGGGCCTCATTTCATTCAACCATATCATTTGTGCCATGAGTCGGGCCTCGTTTGACTCACTGATACCGTTTCTGCCTCAAGTTATGCCTCGTTTGACTTAACCATATCATTTATGCCTCGAGTCGGGCCACGTTTGACTCAACCATATCATTTGCGCCACGAGTTGTGCCTTGTTTGACTCAACCATATCATTTGCGCCTCGAGTCGGAACTTGTTTGACTCACCGATACCATTTGTGCCTCGCGTTGGGCCTCGTTTAACGCAACCATATCATTTCTTCCTCTAGTCAGGCCTTGTTTGACTCAACCATATCATTTGCACCTCGAGACAGGCCTTGTTTGACACACCGATACCATTTGCGCCTCGCGTTAGGCCTCATTTGACTCAACCAGATCATTTCTTCCTCGAGTCAGGTCTTGTTTGACTCAACCATATTATTTGCGCCACGTGCCGGGCCAAGTTTGACTCAACAATATCATTTGTGCCTTGAGGCGGGCCTGGTTTAACTCAACGATATCATTTGTTCCTTGAGTTGGGCCTCGTTTGACTCAACCATATCATTTCTGCCTCGAGTCAGGCCCCGTTTGAGTCACCGATACCATTTGTGCCTCGAGTTAGGTCTTGTTTGACTCAACCATATAAATTACGCCTCAATCAGGCCTCGTTTGGCTCAACCATATCATTTCTGCCTCGTGTCACGCCTCGCTTGAGTTAACCATATCATTTGCGCCTCAAGTCGGGCCTCGTTTGACTCACCGATAGCATTTGTGCCTCGAGTTAGGGCTCGTTTGACTCAACCATTTTATTTGTGCCTCGAGTTATGCCTTTTTTGACTCAGCCATATCATTTGCGCCTCGAGTTGGGCCTCGTTTCATTCAACCATATCATTTGCGCCATGAGTCGGGCCTCGTTTGACTCACCGATACCATTTGTGCCTCGAGTTAGGCCTCATTTGACTCAACCATATCATTTCTGCCTTGAGTCGGGCCACGTTTGACTCAACCATATCATTTGCGCCACGAGTTGTGCCTCGTTTGACTCAACCATATCATTTCTGCCTCGAGTCAGGCCTTGTTTGACTCACCGATACCATTTGTGCCTCGAGTAAGGCCTCGTTTGACTCAACCATATCAATTACACCTCGAGTCAGGCCTCGTTTGGCCCAACCATATCTTTTCTGCCTCGAGTCATGCCTTGTTTGAGTCAACCATATCATTTGCGCCTCTAGTCGGTCCTCGTTTGACTCATCGATAGCATTTGTGCCTCGAGTTGGGCCTCGTTTGACTCAACCATATCCTTTGTGCCTCGAGTCAGGCCTTCTTAGACTCAACCCTATCATTTGCGCCTCGAGTCGGGCCTCGTTTGACTCAACCATATCATTTGCGCCTTGAGTCGGGCTTGGTCTGACTTAACCATATCATTTTCGCCTCGAGTCGGGCCTCATTTGACTCACCGATAACATTTGTGCCTCGAGTTATGCCTTCTTTGACCCAGCCATATCATTTGCGCCTCAAGTCGGGCCCCGTTTCATTCAACCATATCATTTGCGCCATGGGTCGGGCCTCGTTTGACTCACCGATACCGTTTGTGCCTCGAGTTATGCCTCGTTTGACTTAACCATATCATTTGTGCCTTGGGTCGGGCTGCGTTTGACTCAACCATATCATTTGCGCCATGAGTTGTGCCTCATTTGACTTAACCATATCATTTGCGCCTCGAGTCGGGCCTTGTTCGACTCACTAATACCATTTGTGCCTCGTGTTGGGCCTCGTTTGACGCAACCATATCATTTCTTCCTCCAGTCAGGCCTTGTTTGACTCAACCATATCATTTGCACCTCGAGGCAGGCCTTGTTTGACACACTGATACCATTTGTACCTCGCGTTAGGCCTCGTTTGACTCAACCAGATCATTTCTGCCTCGAGTCAGGCCTTATTTGACTCAACCATATTATTTGCGCCACGTGTCGGGCCTTGTTTGACTCAACCATATCATTTCTGCCTTGAGTCATGCCTCGTTTGACTCACCGATACCATTTGTGCCTCGAGTTGGTCCCCATTTGACTCAACCATATCATTTGCGTCTTGAGTCAGGCCTCGTTTCCCTTAACCATTTATTTGCACCTCGAGTCGGTCCTCGTTTGACTCAACCATATCATTTACGAACCAAGTCAGGCCTCGTTTGACTCAACGATATCATTTGCGCCTCGAGTCGGGCCTCGTTTGACTCAACCATATCATTTGTGTCTCAAGTCATGCCTCGTTTGACTCAACCATATCATTTGCACCTTGAGTCAGGCCTTCTTTGCCTCAACCATATCATTTGTGCCTGAGGCGAGCCTGGTTTGACTGAACAATATCATTTGTTCCTCGAGTTGGGCCTCGTTTGACTCAACCATATCATTTCTGCCTCGAGTTGGTCCTCATTTGACTCACCGATACCATTTGTACCTCGCGTTAGGCCTCGTTTGACTCAACCATATCATTTTTGCCTCGAGTCCAGCCTTGTTTGACTCAACCATATTATTTGTGCCTCGTGTCAGGCCTCGTTTGACTCAACCATATAATTTTTGCCTCCAGTCAGGCCTTTTTTGACTCAACTATATCATTTGCGCCTCGAGGCGGGCCTTGTTTGACTCATCGTTACCATTTGTGCCTCGCGTTAGGCCTCGTTTGACTCAACCATATCATTTCTGCCTTGAGTTAGGCCTTGTTTGACTCAACCATATTATTTGCGCCTCGTTTCGGGCCTCATTTGACTCAACCATATCATTTCTGTCTCGAGTCATGCCTCGTTTGACTCATCGATACCATTTATGCCTCAAGTCGGTCCTCGTTTGACTTATCCATATCATTTTCATCTCGAGTCAGGCCTCGTTTCCCTCAACCATTTATTTGTGCCTCGAGTCGGTCCTCGTTTGACTCAACCATATCATTTACGAACCAAGTCAGGCCTCGTTTAACACAACCATATCATTTGCGCCTCGAGTCGGGCCTCGTTTGACTCAACCATTTCATTTGTGTCTCGAGTCATGCCTCGTTTGACTCAACCATATCATTTGCACCTTGAGTCAGGCCTTCTTTGCCTTAACCATATCATTTGTGCATTGAGGCGGTCCTGGTTTAACTCAACGATATCATTTGTTCCTCGAGTTGGGCCTCGTTTGACTCAACCATATCATTTCTCCCTCGAGTCAGGCCTTGTTTGACTCACCGATACCATTTGTGCCTCGAGTTAGGCCTCATTTGACTCAACCATATCAATTGCACCTCAATTAGGCCTCGTTTGGCTCAACCATATCTTTTCTGCCTCGAGTCACGCCTCGCTTGAGTCAACCATATCATTTGCGTCTCTAGTCGGGCCTCGTTAGACTCACTGATAGCATTTGTGCCTCGAGTTAGGCCTCGTTTGACTCAACCATTTTATTTGAGCCTCGAGTTATGCCTTCTTTGACTCAGCCACATCATTTGCGCCTCGAGTCAGGCATCGTTTCATTCAACCATATCATTTGCGCCATGAGTCGAGCCTCGTTAGACTCACCGATACCATTTGTGCCTCGAGTTAGGCCTTGTTTGACTCAACCATATCATTTGTGCCTCGAGTCGGGCCACGTTTGACTCAACCATATCATTTGCGCCATGAGTTGTGCCTCGTTTGACTCAACCATATCATTTCTGCGTCGAGTCAGGCCTCGTTTGACTCATCGATACCATTTGTGCCTCGAGTTAGGCCTCGTTTGACTCAACCATATCAATTGCACCTCGAGTCAGGCCTCGTTTTGCTCAACCATATCATTTCTTCCTTGAGTCATGCCTCTCTTGAGTCAACCATATCATTTGCGCCTCTAGTCGGGCCTCGTTTGACTCATCGATAGCATTTATGCCTAGAGTTGGGCCTCGTTTGACTCAACCATATCCTTTGTGCCTCGAGTTAGGCCTTCTTTGACTCAGCCCTATCATTTCTGCCTCGAGTCAGGCATCGTTTAACTTAACCATATCATTTGAGCCTTGAGTCGGGCCTGGTCTGACTTAACCATATCGTTTTTGCCTCGAGTCGGGCCTCGTTTGACTCACCGATACCATTTGTGCCTCGAGTTGGGCCTTGTTTGACTCAACCATTTTAATTGTGGCTCGAGTCAGGCCTTCTTTGACTTAACCATATCATTTGTGCCTCGAGTCGGGCCTCGTTTCATTCAACCATATCATTTGCACCATGAGTTGGGCCTCGTTTGACTCACCGATACCATTTGTGCCTCAAGTTGGGTCTCGTTTGACTCAACCATATCATTTGTTTCTCGAGTCAGGACTCGTTTGACTCAGCCATATAATTTGCGCCGCCAGTTGGGCCTTGTTTGACTCACTAATACCATTTGTGCCTCGCGCTGGGCCTCGTTTGATGCAACCATATCATTTCTGCCTCCAGACAAGCCTCGTTTGACTCAACCATATCATTTGTGCCTCGATTCGGGCCATGTTTGACTCAACCATATCATTTGCGCCTCACGTTATGCCTCGTTTGACTCAACCATATCATTTGCGCCTCGAGCCGGGACTTGTTTGACTCAGCAATACCATTTGTGCCTCGCGTTGGGCCTCGTTTGATGCAACCATAACATTTCTGCCTCCAGTCAACCCTTGTTTGACTCAACCATATCATTTGCATCTCGAGGCGTGCCTTGTTTGACTCTTCGATAGCATTTGTGCCTCATGTTAGGCCTCGTTTGACTTAACCAGATCATTTCTGCCTCGAGTCAGGCCTTGTTTGACTCAACCATATTATTTACGCCTCGAGTCAGGCCACATTTGACTCAACCATATCATTTACGCCTCAAGTTGTGCCTCGTTTGACTCAAGCATATCATTTGCGCCTCGAGTCAGGCCTCGTTCAACTCACCGATACCATTTGGGCCACGGGTTGGGTCTCGTTTGACTCAACCATACCATTTGTTTCTTGAGTCAGGACTCGTTTGACTCAACCATATCATTTGCACCTCGAGTCAGGCCTTGTTTGACTTAACCATATCGTTTGCACCTCGAGTCAGGCCTTGTTTGACTCAACCATATCATTTGTGCCTCGAGTCTGGCCACCTTTGACTCAACCATATCATTTACGCCTCGAGTTGTGCCTCGTTTGACTCAACCATATCATTTGCGCCTCGAGTCGGGCCTTGTTTGACTCATCGATACCATTTGTGCCTCGCGTTGGGCCTCGTTTGACATAACCATATCATTTCTGACTCCAGTCAGGCCTTGTTTGACTCAACCATATCATTTGCACCTCGAGTCGGGCCTTGTTTGGCTCAACCATATCATTTGTGCCTCGAGTTAGGCCACCTTTGACTCAACCATATCAGTTGCGGCTCGAGTTGTGCCTCGTTTGACTCAACCATATCATTTGCGTCTCGAGTTAGGCCTTGTTTGACTCACCCATACCATTTGTGCCTCGCGTTAGGCCTCGTTTGACTCAACCATATCATTTCTGCCTCGAGTCTGACTTTGTTTGACTCAACCATATTATTTACGCCTCGTGTCGGGCCTCGTTTGACTCAACCATATCATATCTGCCATGAGTCATGCCTCGTTTGACTCAACCATATCATTTGTGCCTCGAGTCAGGCCTTTATTGACTCAACTGTATCATTTATGCCTCGAGTCGGGCCTGGTTTCACTCAACCATATTATTTATGCCTCGAGTCGGACATCGTTTGACTCAACCATATTATTTGCGTCTCGAGTCAGGCCTCGTTTGCCTCTACCATTTATTTGCGCCTCGAGTCGGGCCTTGTTTGACTCAACCATATCATTTGCGAATCATGTCAGCCTCGTTTGACTCAACCATATCATTTGCGCCTCGAGTTAGGCCTCGTTTGACTCAACCAAATCATTTGTGCCTTGAGTCATGCCTTGTTTGACTCAACCATATCATTTGCGCCTCGAGTCAGGCCTGGTTTGCCTCAACCATATCATTTGTGCCTCGAGTCGAGCATCGTTTGACTCAACCATATCATTTGTGCCTCGAGTCAGGCCTGCTTTGACTCAACCATATCATTTGCGCCTCGAGTCAGGCCTTGTTTGACATAGCCACATCATTTGCACCTCGAGTTCAGCCTCGTGTGACTCACCGATACCATTTGTGGCTCGAGTTAGGCCTCGTTTGACCCAACCATATCATTTGCATCTCGAGTTGGGTCTCGTTTGACTCACCGATACCATTTGTGCCTCGAGTCAGGCCTCGTTTGTCTTAACCATATCATTTGTGCCTCAAGTCAGGCCTTGTTTGACTCAACCATATCATTTGTGCCTCGAGTCAGGCATCATTTGGCTCAACCATATCATTTGCACCTCGAGTCGGGGCTGGTTTGACTCAACCATATCATTTGCGCCTCGAGTTGGGCGTCGTTTGACTCACCGATACCATTTGCGCCTCAAGTTAGGCCTTGTTGGACTCAACCATATCATTTGCGCCTCAAGTTGGGCCTTGTTTGACTCACCGATATCATTTGCGCCTTGAGTGAAGCATCGTTTGACTCAACCATATCATTTGCGCCTCGAGTCGGGCCTAGTTTGACTCAACCATATCGTTTCTTCCTTGAGTCATGCCTCGTTTGACTCACCGATACCATTTGTGCCTCGAGTCGGGCGTTGTTTGACTCACCGATACCAGTTGTGCCTTGAGTCGGGCCTCGTTTGACTAAACCATATCATTTGCGCCTCAAATTAGGCCTCGTTTGACTCACCGATACCATTTGTGCCTCTAGTTGGGCCTCGTTTGACTCAACCAAATCATTTGTGCCTCGAGTCAGACCATGTTTGACTCAACCATATCATTTCTTCCTCGAGTCATCCCTCGTTTAACTCACCGATACCATTTGTGCCTCGAGTTGGGCCTCGTTTGACTTAACCATATAATTTGTGACTCGAGTCAGGCCTTGCTTGACTCATCGATGCCATTTGTGCCTTGAGTTAGGCCTCATTTGATGCAACCATATTATTTTTGCCTCGAGTCAAGCCTCGTTTGACTCAACCAAATCAATTGTGTCTCCAGTCAGGCCTCATTTGACTAAACCATATCATTTGTGCCTCGAGTCTGTCCTAGTTTGACTCAACCATATCAATTGCGCCCAGAGGCAAGCCTCATTTGACGCGCCGATACCATTTGTGCCTCGAGTCAGGCCTTGTTTCACTCAACCATATCATATCGCCTCGAGCCGGGCCTGGTTTGACTCAACCATATCATTTGTACCTTGAGTTGGGCATCGTTTGACTCACCGATACCAATTGTGCCTCGCGTTAGGCCTCATTTGACTCAACCATATCATTTCTGCCTCGAGTCCAGCCTTGTTTGACTCAACCATATTATTTATGTCTCGTGTCGGGCCTCGTTTGACTCAACCATATCATTTACATCTCGAGTCAGGCGTCGTTTGCCTTAACCGTTTATTTGTGCCTCGAGTCGGGGCTCGTTTGACTTAACCATATTATTTACCACTCGAGTCGAGCATCGTTTACTCAACCATATTATTTGCATCTGGAGTCAGGCCTCGTTTGCCTCAACCATTTATTTGCGTCTCGAGTCGGACCTTGTTTGACTCAACCATATCATTTGCAAATCAGGCCGGCCTCGTTTGACTTAACCATATCATTTGTGCCTCGAGTCAGGCCTCGTTTGACTCAACCATATCATTTGCGCCTCGAGTCAGGCCTTGTTTGACTCAACCATATCATTTGTGCCTCGAGTCAGGCCTGGTTTGACTCAACCATATCATTTGTGCCTCGAGTCAAGCATCATTTGACTCAACCATATCATTTGCACCTCGAGTCAGGCCTGGTTTGACTCAACCATATCATTTGTGCCTCGAGTCGGGCCTCGTTTGACATAGCCACATCATTTGCACCTCGAGTTCGGCCTCGTGTGACTCACCGATACCATTTGTGGCTCGAGTTAGGCCTCATTTGACCCAACCATATCATTTGCGCCTCGAGTTGGGTCTCGTTTGACTCACCGATACCATTTGTGCCTCGAGTCAGGCCCCGTTTGTCTCAACCATATCATATGCGCCTCAAGTCGGGCCTCGTTTGACTCAACCATATCATTTGTGCCTCGAGTCGAGCATCATTTGGCTCAACCATATCATTTGCACCTCAAGTCGGGGCTGGTTTGACTCAACCATATCATTTGCGCCTCGAGTTGGGCCTCGTTTGACTCACCGATACCATTTGCGCCTCGAGTTAGGCCTTGTTGGACTCAACCATATCATTTGCGCCTCGAGTTGGGCCTCGTTTGACACACTGATACCATTTGTGCCTAGAGTCAGGCCTCATTTGACTCAACCATATCATTTGCGCCTCGAGTCGGGCCTCGTTTGACTAAACCATATCATTTGTGCTTGGAGTCAAGCCTCGTTTGGGTTAACCATATCATTTCTGTCTCGAGGCAGGCCTTCTTTGACTAAACCATATCATTTACGCCTCGAGTCGGGCCTCGTTTGACTCACCGATACCATTTATGCCTCGAGTTGGGCCTCGTTTGACTAAACCATATCATTTGTGCTTCGAGTCGGGCCTGGTTTGACTCAACCATATCATTTGTGCCTCGAGTCGGGCATCATTTGACTTAACCAAATCATTTGCTCCTCGAGTCAGTCCTGGTTTGACTCAACCATATGGTTTGTGCCTCGAGTCGGGCCTTATTTGACTCAACCATATCATTTGCGCCTTGAGTCAGGCATCGTTTGACTCAACCATATCATTTGCGCCTCGAGTTAGGCCTGGTTTGACGCAACCATATCGTTTGTGCCTCGAGTCGGGCCATGTTTGACTCAACCATATCATTTCTTCCTCGAGTCATACCTCGTTTGACTCACCGATACCATTTGTGCCTCGAGTTGGGCGTCGTTTGACTCACCGATACCAGTTGTGCCTTGAGTCGGGCCTCGTTTGACTCAACCATATCATTTGCACCTCGAATCAGGCCTTGTTTGACTCACCGATACCATTTGTGCCTCGAGTTGGGCCTCGTTTGACTCAACCAAATCATTTGCGCCTCGAGTCGGGCCATTTTTGACTCAACCATATAATTTCTTCCTCGAGCCATGCCTCGTTTAACTCACCGATACCATTTGTGCCTTGAGTTGGGCCTTGTTTGACTCAACCAAATCATTTGCGCCTCGAGTTGGGCCATGTTTGACTCAACCATATCATTTCTTCCTCGAGTCATGCCTCGTTTGACTCACCGATACCATTTGTGCCTCGAGTTGGGCCTCGTTTAACTTAACCATATCATTTGTGCCTCGAGTCAGGCCTTGCTTGACTCACCGATGCCATTTGTGCGTTGAGTCAGGCCTCGTTTGACGGAACCCTATCATTTTTCCTCGAGTCAAGCCTCGTTTGACTCAACCAAATCAATTGTGTCTCCAATCAGGCCTCATTTGACTAAACCATATCATTTGCACCTCGAGTCAGTCCTAGTTTGACTCAACCATATCAATTGCGCCTAGAGGCAGGCCTTGTTTGACTCACCGATACCATTTGTGCCTCGAGTTAGGCCTTGTTTCACTCAACCATATCATATGCGCCTCGAGCCGGGCCTAGTTTGACTCAACCATATCATTTGTGCCTTGACTTGGGCATCGTTTGACTCCCCGATACCATTTGTGCCTTGTGTTAGGCCTCGTTTGACTCAACCATATCATTTCTGCCTCGAGTCCAGCCTTGTTTGACTCAACCATATCATTTCTGCCTCGAGTCATGCACCGTTTGACTCACTAATACCATTTGTGCCTCGAGTTGGTACTCGTTTGGCTCAACCATATCATTTGCATCTCGAGTCAGGCCTCGTTTGCCTTAACCGTTTATTTGCGCCTCGAGTCGGGCCTTGTTTGACTCATCCATATCATTTGCGCCTCGAGTCAAGCATCGTTTACTCAACCATATTATTTGCGTCTCGAGTCAGGCCTCGTTTGCCTCAACCATTTATTTGCGCCTCGAGTCGGGCCTTGTTTGACTCAACCATATCATTTGCGAATCAAGCCGGCCTCGTTTGACTCAACCATATCATTTGCGCCTCGAGTCAGGCCTCGTTTGACTCAACCAAATATTTGTGCCTCAAGTCAGGCCTTGTTTGACTCAACCATATCATTTGCACCTCGAGTCAGGCCTAATTTGACTCAACCATATCATTTGCGCCTCGAGTCAGGCCTCGTTTGACTCACCGATACCATTTGTGCCTCGAGTTGGGCCTCGTTTGACTCAACCAAATCATTTGTGCCTCGAGTCGGGCCATTTTTGACTCAACCATATCATTTCTTCCTCGAGCCATGCCTCGTTTGACTCACCGATACCATTTGTGTCTGGAGTTGGGCCTCGTTTGACTTAACCATATCATTTGTGCCTCAAGTCAGGCCTTGCTTGACTCACTGATACCATTTGTGTCTCGAGTTGGGCCTCGTTTGACTTAACCATATCATTTGTGCCTCGAGTCAGGCCTTGCTTGACTCACCGATGCCATTTGTGCCTTGAATCAGGCCTCATTTTACGCAACCATATCATTTTGCCCTCGAGTCAAGCCTCGTTTGACTCAACCAAATCAATTGCGTCTCCAGTCAGGCCTTGTTTGACTAAACCATATCATTTGCGCCTCGAGTCAGTTCTAGTTTGACTTAACCATATCAATTGCGCCTAGAGGCGGGCCTTGTTTGACTCACCGATACCATTTGTGCCTCAAGTTAGGCCTTGTTTCCCTTAACCATATCATATGCGCCTCGAGTCGGGCCTGGTTTGACTCAACCATATCATTTGTGCCTCGAGTTGGGCATCGTTTCACTCACCCATATCATTTGTACCTCGCGTTAGGCCTCGTTTGACTCAACCATATCATTTCTGCCTCGAGCCTGGCCTTGTTTGACTTAACCATATTATTTATGCCTCGTGTCGGGCCTCGTTCGACTCAACCATATCATTTCTGCCTCGAGTCATGCCTCGTTTGACTCACCAATACCATTTGTGCCTCGAGTTGGTCCTTGTTTGACTCAACCATATCATTTGCATCTCGAGTCAGGCCTCGTTTGCCTTAACCGTTTATTTGCGCCTTGAGTCGGACCTCGTTTGACTTAACCATATCTTTTGCGAATCAAGTCGGCCTCGTTTAACTCAACCATATCATTTGCGCCTCGAGTCAGACCTCATTTGACTCAACCATATCATTTGTGCCTCGAGTCATGCCTCATTTGACTCAACCATATCATTTGTGCCTCGAGTCAGGCCTTGTTTGACTCAACCATATAATTTGTGCCTCGAGTCAGGCCTCGTTTAACTCACTGATACTATTTGTGCCCCGAGTTTGGCCTCGTTTGACTCAACCATATCATTTGCGACTCGAGTCAGACCTCGTTTGACTCAACCATATCATTTTTGTCTCGTGTCACGCCTCGTTTGACTCAACCATATTATTTGCGCCTTGAGTCGGGCCTCGTTTGACTTGCCGATACCATTTGTGCCTCGAGTTGGGCTCATTTCACTCAATGATATCATTTGTGCCTTGAGTTAGGCCTTGTTTGACTCAACCCTAACATTTGTGCCTCAAGTCGGGCCTCATTTGACTCAACCATATCTTTTGCGCCTTGAGCCGGGCCTGGTTTGACTCAACCATAACGTTTACGCCTCGAGTCGGCCCTCGTTAGACTCACCGATACCATTTGTGCCTCGAGTTGGGCCTCGTTTGACTCTACCATCTCATTTATGCCTCGAGTTAGGCCTTCTTTGGCACAACCATATCATTTGCGCCTCGAGTCGGGCCTCGTTTCATTCAACCATATCATTTGCGCCATGAGTCGGGCCTCATTTGACTCACCGATACCATTTGTTCTTCAAGTTAGGACTCGTTTGACTCAACCATATCATTTGTGCCTTGAGTCAGGTCTCGTTTGACTCAGCCATATCATTTGCGCCTCGAGTCGGGCCACGTGTGACTCAACCATATCATTTCTGCCTTGAGTCAGCCTCGTTTGACTCACCGATACCATTTGTGCCTCGAGCTGGGACTTGTTTGACTCAACCATATCATTTGTGCCTCGAGTCAGGCCTTGCTTGACTCATCGATGCCATTTGTGCCTTAAGTCGGGCCTCGTTTGACGACACCATATCATTTGTGCCTCGAGTCATGCCTCGTTTAACTCAACCATATCATTTGTGTCTCAAGCCGGGCCTCGTTTGACTAAACTATATCATTTGCGCCTCGAGTCGAGCCTGGTTTGACTCAACCATATCATTTGCGCCTTGAGTCGGGCCTCGTTTGAATCAACCATATCATTTGCGCCTCGAGTCGGGCCTGGTTTGTCTCAACCATATCATTTGCGCCTCGAGTCGGGCCTCGTTTGACTCGCCGGTACCAGTTGTGCCTCGAGTCGGGCCTGGTTTGACTCAACCATATCATTTGCGCCTCAAGTCGAACCTCGATTGACTCAGCCACATCATTTGCACCTCAAGTTGGGCCTCGTTTGACTCACCGATACCATTTGCGCCTCGAGTCAGGCCTCGTTTGGCTCAACCATATCATTTCTATCTCGAGTCAGGCTTTGTTTGACTCAACCACATCATTTGCACCCCGAGTCAGGCCACCTTTGTCTCAACCATATCATTTGTGCCTCAAGTTGTGCCTCGTTTGACTTAACCATATCCTTTGCGCCTCGAGTTAGGCCTCGTTTAACTCACCAATACCAATTGTGCCGTGGGTTGGGTCTCGTTTGACTTAACCATATCATTTGTTTCTTGAGTCAGGACTCGTTTGACTCAACCATATCATTTGCACCTCGAGTTAGGCCTTGTTTGACTCAACCATATCATTTGTTCCTTGAGTCAGGCCACCTTTGACTCAACCATATCATTTGCGCCTCGAGTTGTGCCTCATTTGACTCAATCATATCATTTGCGCCTCGAGTCGGGCCTTGTTAGACTCATTGATACCATTTGTGCCTCGCGTTGGGCCTCGTTTGACATAACCATATCATTTCTGACTCCAGTCATGCCTTGTTTGACTCAACCATATCATTTGCAACTCGAGTCAGGCCTTGTTTGGCTCAACCATATCATTTGTGCCTCAAGTCAGGCCACCTTTTACTCAAGCATATCATGTGCGCCTCGAGTTGTGCCTCGTTTGACTCAACCATATCATTTGCGCCTCGAGTCAGGCCTCGTTTGACTCACCGATACCATTTGTGCCTCGCGTTAGGCCTCGTTTGACTCAACCATATCATTTCTGCCTCGAGTCCAGCCTTGTTTGACTCAACCATATTATTTGCGCCTCATGTCGGGCCTCGTTTGACTCAACCATATCATTTTTGCCTCGAGTCATGCCTTGTTTGACTCACCGATACCATTTGTGCCTCGAGTTGGTCCTCGTTTGGCTCGACCATATCATTTGTGTCTCAAGTCAGGCCTGATTTGCCTTAACCATTTATTTGCACCTCGAGTCGGGCCTCGTTTGACTCAACCATATCATTTGCGAATCCAGTCGGCCTCGTTTGACTCAACCATATCATTTGCACCTCGAGTCAGACCTCGTTTGACTCAACCATATCATTTGTGCCTTGAGTCATGCCTCGTTTGACTCAACCATATCATTTGCGCCTCGAGTTGGGCCTGCTTTGACTCAACCATATCATTTGCGCCTCGAGTCAGCCCTCGTTTGACTCACTGATACCAGTTGTGCCTCAAGTCGGACCTCGTTTGACTCAATCATATCATTTGCACCTCAAGTCGGGCCTCGTTTGTCTCACCGATACCATTTGTGCCTTGTGTTAGGCCTCGTTTCACTCAACCATATCATTTCTGCCTAGAGTCATGCCTTGTTTGACTCACCAATACCATTTGTGCCTCGAGTTGGTCATCATTTGGCTCAACCATATCATTTGCATCTCGAGTCAGGCCTCGTTTGCCTCAACCATTTGTTTGCTCCTCGAGTCGAGCCTCGTTTGACTTAACCATATCATTTGCGAATCAAGTCGGCCTCGTTTGACTCAACCATATCATTTGCGCCTCGAGTCAGGCCTCATTTGACTAAACCATATCATTTGCGCCACAAGTCGAGCCTGGTTTGACTCAACCATATCATTTGTGCCACGAGTCAAGCATCGTTTGACTCAACCATATCATTTGTGCCTCGAGTCGGGCCTCATTTAACTCACCGATACCAGTTGTGCCTCGAGTCGGACCTCGTTTGACTCAACCATAACTTTTGCGCCTCAAGTCGGGCCTTGTTTGACTCAGCCACATCATTTGCACCTCGAGTTCGGCCTCGTGTGACACACTGATACCATTTGTGCCTCGAGTCAAGCCCCGTTTGTCTCAACCATATCATTTGCGCCTCAAGTCGGGCCTCGTTTGACTCAACCATATCATTTGTGCCTCGAGTAGGGCATCATTTGGCTCAACCATATCATTTGCACCTTGAGTCGGGCCTCGTTTGACTCACCGATACTAATTGGGCCTCGAGGCGGGCCTCGTTTGAGTCAACCATATCATTTGCGCCTCAAGTCGGGCCTCGTTTGTCTCAGCCACATCATTTGCCCCACGAGTTGGGTCTCGTTTGACTCACCGATACCATTTGCGCCTTGAGTTAGGCCTTGTTAGACTCAACCATATCATTTGTGCCTCGAGTTGGGCCTCGTTTGACTCACCGATCCCATTTGTGCCTCGAGTCAGGCCTCATTTGGCTCAACCATATCATTTTTGCCTCGAGTCGGGCCTCGTTTGACTAAACCATATCATTTGCGCCTCGACTCAGGCCTCGTTTGGTTTAACCATATCATTTCTGTCTCGAGGCAGGCCTTGTTTGGCTAAACCATATAATTTACGCCTCGAGTCGGGCCTCGTTTGACTCACCGATACCATTTGTGCGTCGAGTTGGGCCTCGTTTGACTAAATCATATTATTTGTGCTTCGAGTCGGGCTTGGTTTGACTCACGCATATCATTTGTGCCTTGAGTCAGACATCGTTTAACTCAACCATATCATTTGCACCTCGAGTCGGGGCTCGTTTGACTAAACCATATCATTTGCGCCTAGACTCAGGCCTCGTTTGGCTTAACTATATCATTTCTGTCTCGAGACAGGCCTTGTTTGGCTAAACCATATCATTTACACCTCGTGTCAGGCCTCGTTTGACTCACCGATACCATTTGTGCCTCGAGTTAGGCCTCGTTTGACTCAACCATATCATATGCGCCTCGAGTCGGGCTTGGTTTGACTCAACCATGTCATTTGTGCCTCGAGTCAGGCATCTTTTGACTCACCGATACCGTTTGAGCCTCGCGTTATGCCTCATTTGACTCAACCATATCATTTTTGCCTCGAGTCCTGCCTTGTTTGACTCAACCATATTATTTGCGCCTCGTGTCGGGCCTCGTTTGACTAAACCATATCATTTCTGCCCCGAGTCTTGCCTCGTTTGACTCACCAATACCATTTGTGCATCGAGTTGGTCCTCGTTTGACTCAACCATATCATTTGCACCCCAAGTCGGGCCTGGTTTGACTCAACCATATCATTTGCGCATCGAGTCAGGCCCCGTTTGACTCACCGAGACCAATTGGGCCTCGAGTCGGGCCTTGTTTGAGTCAACCGTATCATTTGCGCCTTAAGTCGGGCCTCGTTTGTCTCAGCCACATCATTTGCCCCTCGAGTTGGGCATCGTTTGACTCACCGATACCATTTGCGCCTCGAGTTAGGCCTTGTTGGACTCAACCATATTATTTGCGCCTCGAGTTGGGCCTCGTTTGATTCACCGATACCATTTGTGCCTCGAGTCAGGCCTCATTTGACTCAACCATATCATTTTTGCCTCGAGTCGGGCCTCGTTTGGCTTAACCATATCATTTTTGTCTCGAGGCAGGCCTTGTTTGGCAAAGCCATATCATTTGTGCCTCGAGTCCGGCCTCGTTTGACTCACCGATACCATTTGTGCCTCGAGTTGGGCCTCGTTTGACTAAACCATATCATTTGTACTTCAAGTCGGGCCTGGTTTGACTCAACCATATCATTTGTGCCTCGAGTCGGACATCGTTTAACTAAACCATATCATTTGTGCCTCGAGTCGGTCCTGGTTTGACTCAACCATATAGTTTGCACCTCGATTCGGGCCTTGTTTAACTCAACCATATCATTTACGCGTTGAGTCAAGCATCGTTTGACTCAACCATATCATTTGCGCCTCGAGTCGACCCTAGTTTGACTTAACCATATTGTTTGCGCCTCGAGTCGGGCCTCGTTTGACTCACCGATACTGTTTGAGCCTCGCGTTATGCCTCGTTTGACTCAACCATATCATTTCTGTCACGAGTCCGGCCTTGTTTGACTCAACCATATTATTTGCACCTTGTGTCGGGCCTCGTTTAACTAAACCATATCATTTCTGCCTTGAGTCATGCCTCGTTTGACTCACCAATACCATTTGTGCCTCGAGTTGGTCCTCGTTTGACTCAACCATATCATTTGCGCCTCGAGTCGGGCCTGGTTTGACTCAACCATATCATTTGTGCCTCCAGTCGGGCCTCGTTTGACTTACCGATACCAATTGGGTCTCGAGTCGGGCCTCATTTGAGTCAAGCATATCATTTGCGCCTCGAGTCGGGCCTCGTTTGTCTCAGCCACATCATTTGCCCCTCGAGTTAGGCCTCGTTTGACTCACCGATACCATTTGCGCCTCGAGTTAGGCCTTGTTGGACTCAACCATATCATTTGCGCCTCGAGTTAGGCCTTGTTTGACTCACCGATACCATTTGTGCCTTGAGTCAGGCCTCATTTGACTCATCCATATCATTTTCGCCTCGAGTCAGGCCTCGTTTGGCTTAACCATATCATTTCTATCTCAAGGTAGGCCTTGTTTTGCTAAACCATATCATTTGTACCTCGAGTCGGGCCTCGTTTGACTCACCGATACCATTTGTGCCTCGAGTTGGGCCTCGTTTGACTAAACCATATCATTTGTGGTTCAAGTCGGGCCTGGTTTGACTCAACCATATCATTTGTGCCTCGAGTCAGACATCGTTTCACTAAACCATATCATTTGTGCCTCGAGTCGGTCCTGGTTTGACTCAACCATATAGTTTGTACTTCGATTCGGGCCTTGTTTAACTCAACCATATCATTTACGCGTTGAGTCAGGCATCGTTTGACTCAACCATATCATTTGCGCCTCGAGTCGACCCTAGTTTGACTTAACCATATTGTTTGCGCCTCGAGTCGGGCCTTGTTTGACTCACCGATACTGTTTGAGCCTCGCGTTAAGCCTCGTTTGACTCAACCATATCATTTTTGTCTCGAGCCCGGCCTTGTTTGACTCAACCATATTATTTGTGCCTTGTGTCGGGCCTCGTTTGACTAAACCATATCATTTCTGCCTTGAGTCATGCCTCGTTTGACTCACCAATACCATTTGTGCCTCGGGTTGGTCCTCGTTTGACTCAACCATATCATTTGCACCTCGAGTCGGGCTTGGTTTGACTCAACCATATCATTTGCGCCTCCAGTCGGGCCTCGTTTGACTTACCGATACCAATTGGGCCTCGAGTCGGGCCTCATTTGAGTCAAGCATATCATTTGCGCCTCGAGTCGGGCCTCGTTTGTCTCAGCCACATCATTTGCCCCTCGAGTTAGGCCTCGTTTGACTCACCGATACCATTTGCGCCTCGAGTTAGGCCTTGTTGGACTCAACCATATCATTTGCGCCTCGAGTTAGGCCTCGTTTGACTCACCGATACCATTTGTGCCTTGAGTCAGGCCTCATTTGACTCATCCATATCATTTTTGCCTCGAGTCGGGCCTCGTTTGGCTTAACCATATCATTTCTATCTCGAGGTAGGCCTTGTTTTGCTAAACCATATCATTTGTGCCTCGAGTCGGGCCTCGTTTGACTCACCGATACCATTTGTGCCTCGAGTTGGGCCTCGTTTGACTAAACCATATCGTTTGTGCTTCAAGTCGGGCCTGGTTTGACTCAACCATATCATTTGTGCCTCGAGTCGTACATCGTTTGACTAAACCATATCATTTGCGCCTCGAGCCGGTCCTAGTTTGACTCAACCATATAGTTTGCACCTCGATTCGGGCCTTGTTTGACTCAACCATATCATTTGCGCGTTGAGTCAGGCATCGTTTGACTCAACCATATCATTAACGCCTCGAGTCAGCCCTAGTTTGACTTAACCATATCGTTTGCTCCTCGAGTCGGGCCTCGTTTGACTCACCGATACCAGTTGTGCCTCGAGTCGGGCCTCGTTTGACTCAACCATATCATTTGCACCTCAAATCAGGCCTCGTTTGACTCACCGATACCAATTGTGCCTCGTGTTGGGCCTCGTTTGACTCAACCATATCATTTGTGCCTCGAGTTAGGCCTTGCTTCACTCACCGATGCCATTTGTGCCTTGAGTTAGGCCTCGTTTGACGCAACCATATCATTTTTGCCTCGACTCAAGCCTCGTTTGACTCAACCAAATAAATTGTGTCTCTAGTCATGCCTCATTTGACTAAACAATATCATTTGTGCCTTGAGTCAGTCCTAGTTTGACTCAACCATATCATTTGCGCCTAGAGGCAGGCCTCATTTTACTCACTGATATCATTTGGGCCTCCAGTTAAGCCTCGTTTGACTCAACCATATCATATGCGCCTCGAGCCGGGCCTGGTTTGACTCAACCATATCATTTGTGCCTCGAGTCGGGCATCATTTGACTCAACCATATCATTTGCGCCTTGAGTCGGGCCTACTTTGACTCAACCATATCGTTTGCACCTCGAGTCGGGCCTTGTTTGACTCACCGATACTAGTTGTGCCTCGAGTCGGGTATCGTTTGACTCAACCATATCATTTGCGCCTTGAGTCGCGCCTGGTTTGACTTAACCATATCGTTTGCGCCTCGAGTCGGGCCTCAATTGACTCAGCCACATCATTTGTACCTCGAGTTGGGCCTCGTTCGACTCCCCGATACCAATTGTGCCTCGAGTTTGACCTCGTTTGACACAACCATATCATTTGCGCCTCAAGTTAGGCCTCGTTTGACTCACCGACACCAATTGTGCCTCGAGTCAGGCCTCGTTTGACTCAACCATATCATTTGTGCCTCGAGTTAGGCCACCTTTGACTCAACCATATCATTTGCGCCTCGAGTCGGGCCTAGTTTGACTCACCGATACCATTTGTGCCTCGCATTAGGCCTTGTTTGACTCAACCATATCATTTGTGACTCCAGTCAGGCCTTGTTTGACTTAACCATATCATTTGTGCCTAAAGGCGGGCCTTGTTTGACTCACTGATACTATTTGGGGCTCGAGTTAGGCCTCGTTTGACTCAACCATATCATATGCGCCTCGAGCCGGGCCTGGTTTGACTCAACCATATCATTTGTCGGGCATCATTTGACTCAACCATATCATTTGCGCCTCGAGTCGGGCCTACTTTGACTCAACCATAACGTTTGCACCTCAAGTCGAGCCTTGTTTGACTCACCGATACCAGTTGTGCTTCGAGTCAGGCATCGTTTGACTCAACCATAACATTTACGCCTCGAGTCGCGCCTAGTTTGACTCAACCATATCGTTTGCGCCTCAAGTCGAGCCTCGATTGACTCAGCCACATCATTTGTACCTCGAGTTGGGCCTCGTTTGACTCACTGATACCATTTGTGCCTCGAGTTAGGCCTCATTTGACTCAACCATATCTTTTGCGCCTCGAGTTAGGCCTCGTTTAACTCACTGACACCATTTGTGCCTCGAGTCAGGCCTCGTTTGACTCAACCATATCATTTGTGCCTCGAGTCAGGCCACCTTTGACTCAACCATATCATTTGCACCTCGAGTTGTGCCTCATTTGACTCAACCATATCAGTTGCGCCTCGAGTCGGGCCTTATTTGACTCACCGATACCATTTGTGCCTCGCGTTACGCCTCGTTTGACTCAACCATATCATTTCTGACTCTAGTCAGGCCTTGTTTGACTCAATCATATCATTTGCACCTCGAGTCGGACCTTGTTTGGCTGAACCATATCATTTGTGCCTCGAGTCAGGCTACCTTTGACTCAACCATATCATTTGCTCCTCGAGTTATGCCTCGTTTGACTCAACCATATCATTTGCGCCTTGAGTCGGGCCTCGATTGACTCACCGATACCATTTGTGCCTCGCGTTAGGCCTCGTTTGACTCAACCATATCATTTCTGCCTCGAGTTCAGCCTTGTTTACCTCAACCATATTATTTGCGCCTTGTGTCGGGCCTCGTTTGACTCAACCATATCATTTCTGCCTCAAGTCATGCCTTGTTTGACTCATCGATACCATTTGTGCCTCGAGTTGATCCTCGTTTGACTCATCCATATCATTTGCGTCTCGAGTTAGCCCTCATTTGCCTCAACCATTTATTTGTGCCTCGAGTCGGGCCTCGTTTGACTCAACCATATCATTTGCGAATCAAGTCGGCCTCGTTTGACTAAACCATATCATTTGTGCCTTGAGTCAAGCTTGTTTGGCTCAACCATATCATTTGCGCCTCGAGTCGGGCCACGTTTGAAACAACCATATCATTTGTGCCTCAAGTCAGGCCTGGTTTGACTCAAACATATCGTTTGCGCCTCGAGTCGGGCGTCGTTTGACTCACCGGTACCAGTTGTGCCTCGAGTTGGGCCTGGTCAGACTTAACCATATCATTTGCGCCTCGAGTCAGGCCTCGATTGACTCAGCCACATCATTTGCACCTCGAGTTAGGCCTCGTTGGACTCACCGATCCCTTTTGTGCCTCAAGTTAGGCCTCATTTGACTCAACCATATCATTTGCGCCTCGAGTTAGGCCTCGTTTGACTCACCGACACCATTTGTGCCTCGAGTCAAGCCTCGTTTGACTCAACCATATCATTTGTGCCCCGAGTCAGGCCACCATTAACTCAACCATATCATTTACGCCTCAAGTTGTGCCTTGTTTGACTCACCCATATCAATTGCGCCTCGAGTCGGGCCTCGTTTGACTCACCGATACCATTTGTGCCTCGCGGTAGGCCTCGTTTGACTCAACCATATCATTTTTGACTCTAGTCAGGCCTTGTTTGACTCAACCATATCATTTGCACCTCGAGTCGGACCTTGTTTGGCTCAACCATATCATTTGTGCCTCGTGTCAGGCCACCTTTGACTCAACCATATCATTTGCTCCTCGAGTTGTGCCTCGTTTGACTCAACCATATCATTTGCGCCTCGAGTCGGGCCTCGTTTGACTCACCGATACCATTTGTTCCTCGCGTTAGGCCTCGTTTGACTTAACCGTATCATTTCTGCCTCAAGTCCAGCCTTGTTTGACTCAACCATATTATTTACGCCTTGTGTCGGGCCTCGTTTGACTTAACCATATCATTTATGTCTCGAGTCATGCCTTGTTTGACTCACCAATACCATTTGTGCCTCAAGTTGATCCTCGTTTAGCTCAACCATATCATTTGCATCTCGAGTCAGCCCTCGTTTGCCTCAACCATTTATTTGTGCCTCGAGTCGGGCCTCGTTTGACTCAACCATATCATTTGCGAATAAAGTCGGCCTCGTTTGACTCAACCATATCATTTGCGCCTTGAGTCAAGCCTTGTTTGACTCAACCATATCATTTGTGCCTTGAGTCATGCCTCGTTTGACTCCACCATATCATTTGTGCCTCGAGTCAGGCCTTGTTTGACTCAACCATATCATTTGTGCCACGAGTCAAGCCTGGTTTGACTCAACCATATCGTTTGTGCCTCGAGTCGGGTCTCGTTTGACTCAACCATATAATTTGCGCCTCGAGTCAGGCCTGCTTTGACTCAACCATATTGTTTGCGCCTCATGTTGAGCCTCGTTTGACTCACCCATACCAGTTGTGCCTTGAGTCGGGCCTTGTTTGACTTAACCATATCATTTGCGCCTCGAGTCAGGCCTTGTTTGACTCAGCCACATCATTTGCACCTCGAGTTGGGCCTTGTTTGACTCACCGATACCATTTGTACCTCGACTTTGGCCTTGTTTGACTCAACCATAGCATTTGTGCCTCGAGTCAGGCCTCATTTGTCTCAACCATATCATTTGTGCCTCGAGTCAGGCCTCGTTTGTGCCTTGATTCGGCCCTCGTTTGACTCAACCATATCATTTGCGTCTCCAGTCGGGCCTCGTTTGGCTAAACCATATCATTTGCGCCTCGAGTCAGGCCTAGTTTGACTCAACCATATCATTTGCGCCTCGAGGCGGGCCTCGTTTGACTCATCGATACCATTTGTGCTTCGAGTCAGGCATCATTTGACTTAACCATATCATTTGTGCCTCGAGTCGGGCCTCGTTTGACTCAGCCACATCATTTGCACCACGAGTTGGGCCTCGTTTGACTCACTGATACCATTTGTGCCTCGAGTTAGGCCTCGTTTGACTCAACCATATCATTTGCGCCTCGAGTTGGGCCTTGTTTGACTCACCAATACCATTTGTGCCTCGAGTCAGGCCTCGTTTGTCCCAACCATATCATTTGCGCCTCGAGTCAGGCCTCGTTTGACTAAACCATATCATTTGTGCCTCGAGTCGGGCATCATTTGGCTCAACCATATCATTTGCACCTTGAGTCAGGCCTCATTTGACTCAACCATATTGATTGTGCCTCGAGTCAGGCCTCGTTTGATTCACTGATACAAATTGGGCCTCTAGTCGGGCCTCGTTTGACTCAACCATATTTTTTGCGCCTCGAGTAGGTCCTCAATTGACTCACCGATACCATTTGTGTCTCTAGTCGGGCCTCGTTTGACTCAACCATATCATTTGCACCTCGAGTCGGGCCTGGTTTGACTCAACCATATCATTTGTGCCTTGAGTCGGGCATCGTTTGACTCAACCATATCATTTATGCCTCGAGTTTGGCATCGTTTGAATCAACCATATCATTTGCGCCTCGAGTCGGGCCTAGTTTGACTCAACCATATCGTTTGCGCCTCGAGTTGGGCCTCGTTTGACTCAACCATATCATTTGCGCCTTGAGTCAGGCCTCGTTTGACTCACCGATACCATTTGTACCTCGAGTTAGGCCTCGTTTAACTCAACCATATCATTTGCGCCTCGAGTCAGGCCTCGTTTCAGTCAACCATATCATTTACGCGTTGAGTCAGGCCTCGTGTGGCTCGAACATATCATTTCTGTCTCGAGTCTGGCCTTGTTTGACTTAATCATATCGTTTGTGCCTCGAGTCAGGCCACGCTTGACTCAACTATATCATTTGTGCCTCGAGTTATGCCTCGTTTGACTCAACCATATCATTTACGCCTCGAGTAAGGTCTCGTTTGACTCACCTATACCATTTGTGCCTCGAGTTAGGCCTCGTTTGACTCAACCATATCATTTGTGCCTCGAGTCAGGAGTCGTTTGACTCGGCCATATAATTTGCGCCTCGAGTCGGGCCTCATTTGACTCAACAATACCAGTTGTGCCTCAAGTTGGGCCTCTTTTGACTCAACCATATCCTTCGTGCCTTGAGTCAGGCCTTGTTTGATTCAACCATATCATTTGCACCTCGAGTCGTGCCTTGTTTGACTCAATCGTATCATTTGTGCCTCGAGCCAGGCCACATTTGACTCAACCCTATCATTTGTGCCTCGAGTGGTGACTCATTTGACTGAACCATATCATTTGCGCCTTGAGTCGGGCCTCATTTCACTCACTTATACTATTTGTGCCTCGCGTTGGGCCTCGTTTGACGCAACCATATCATTTCTGTGTTGAGGCAGGCCTTGTTTGTCTCAACCATATCATTTGCGCCCCGAGTAGGGCCTGGTTTGACTCAACCATATCATTTGTGCTCGAGTTAGGCATTGTTTGACTCAACCATATCATTTGCGCCTCGAATCGGGCTTGGTTTGACTCAACCATATCATTTGCACCTCGAGTCGGGCCTCGTTTGGCTCACCGATACCAGTTGTGCCTCGAGTCGGGCCTCGTTTGACTCAGCCACATCATTTGCACCTCGAGTTGGGCCTCGTTTGACTCACCGATGCCATTTGTGCCTCGAGTTTGGCCTTCTTGACTTAACCATATCATTTGCACCTCGAGTTAGGCCTCATTTGACTCATCGATACCATTTGTGCCTCGAGTCAGGCCTCGTTTGTCTCAACCATATTATTTGCGCCTCGAGTCGGGCCACATTTGACTAAACCATATCATTTCTTTCTCGAGTCAGGCCTTCTTTGACTCAACCATATCATTTGCGCCTTGATTCGGGCCTTATTTGACTCACCGATACCATTTGTACCTCGAGTTAGGCCTCGTTTGACTCAACCATATCATTTGTGCCTAGAGTCAGGCCTCATTTGACTCAGCCATCTCATTTGCGCCTCGAGTCGGGCCATGTTTGACTCAACCATATCATTTCTACCTCGAGTCATGCCTCATTTGACTCACCAATACCATTTATGCCTCGAGTTGGGCCTCGATTGACTAAACCATATCATTTGTGCCTCGAGTTAGGCCTGGTTTGGCTCAACCATATCGTTTACGCCTCGAGTCAGGCCTCGTTTAACTCAATGATCCTAGTTGTGCCTCGAGTCGGGCTTCGTTTGACTCAACCATATCATTTGCGCCTCAAGTTGGGCCTCATTTGACTCACCGATACCATTTGTGCCTGGAGTTAGGCCTCGTTTGACTCAACCATATCAGCTGTGCCTCGAGTCAGGCCTTCTTTGACTCAACCATATCATTTGCTCCCCGAGTCGGGCCTCGTTTCACTCAACCATATCATTTGCGCCTTGAGTCGGGCCTGGTTTGGCTCAACCATATCGTTTGCGCCTCGAGTCGGGCCTCGTTTGACTCATTGATCCTAGTTGTGCCTCAAGTCGGGCCTCATTTGACTCAACCATATCATTTGCGCCTCAAGTCGGGCCTCGTTTGACTCATCGATACCATTTGTGCCCCGAGTTAGGCCTCGTTTGACTTAACCATATCAGTTGTGCCTCGAGTCAGGCCTTCTTTGACTCAACCATATCATTTGTGCCTCAAGTCGAGCCTCGTTTCACTCAACCATATCATTTGTGCCTTGAGTCAGGCCTCGTTTGGCTCAACCATATCATTTGTGCCTCGAGTCATGCCTCTTTTGACTGAACCATATCATTTGCATCTCGAGTCGGGCCTCGTTTGACTAAGCCATATCATTTGCGCCTCGAGTCGGGCCTGGTTTGACTCAACCATATCATTTGCGCCTCGAGTCGAGCCTTGTTTGACTCATCGATACCATTTGTGCCTCGAGTTGGGCCTCGTTTGACTCAACCATATCATTTGTGCCTCGAGTCAGGCCTTGTTTGACTCAACCATATTATTTGTGCCTCGAGTCGGGCCTGTTTTGACTCAACCATATCATTTGCGCCTCGAGTCGGGCCTTGTTTGACTCACCGATACCATTTGCGCCTCGCGTTGGGCCTCGTTTAACTCAACCATATCATTTCTGCCTCGAGTCAGGTGTTGTTTAACTCGACCATATCATTTGTGCCTCGAGTCAGGCCTTGTTTGACTCACCGATACCATTTGTGCCTCGAGTGGGGCCTCGTTTGAGTCAACTATATCATTTGTGCCTCGAGTCGGGCCTCGTTTGACTCAACCATATCATTTGTGCCTCGAGTCAGACATCGTTTGACTTAACCATATCATTTGCGCCTCGAGTCAAGCCTGGTTTGACTCAACCATATCGTTTGCGTCTCGAGTTGGGGCTCGTTTGACTCATCAATACTAGTTGTGCCTCGAGTCGAGACTCGTTTGACTCAACCATATCATTTGCGCCTCGAGTCGGGCCTCGTTTGACTCAGCCACATCATTTGTACCTCCAGTTGGGCCTCGTTTGGCACAACCATATCAATTGTGCCTCGAGTCAGGCCATGCTTTGACTCAACTATATCATTTATGCCTCGAGTTAGGCCATGCTTGACTCACCAATGCCATTTGTGCCTTGATTCCGCCCTCGTTTGACTCAACAATATCATTTGCATCTCCAGTCGGGCCTCGTTTGACTAAACCATATCATTTGCGCCTCGAGTCAGGCCTAGTTTGACTCAACCATATCATTTGCACCTCGAGGCGAGCCTCGTTTGACTCATCGATACCATTTGTGCTTCGAGTCAGGCATCGTTTGACTTAACCATATCATTTGTGCCTAGAGTCAGGCCTCGTTTGACTCAGCCACATCATTTGCACCTCGAGTTGGGCCTCGTTTGACTCACTGATACCATTTGTACCTCGAGTTAGGCCTCGTTTGACTCAACCATATCATTTGCACCTCGAGTTAGTCCTTGTTTCACTCACCGATACCACTTGTGCTTCGAGTCAGGCCTCGTTTGTCTCAACCATATCATTTGCGCCTCGAGTCAGGCCTCGTTTGACTCAACCATATCATTTGTGCCTTGAGTCAGGCATCATTTGGCTCAACCATATCATTTGCACCTCGAGTCGGGCCTCGTTTGACTCAACCATATTATTTGCGCCTCGAGTCGGGCCTCGTTTGATTCACCGATACAAATTGGGCCTCTAGTCGGGCCTCGTTTAACTCAACCATATCATTTGCGCCTCAAGTAGGGCCTCGATTGACTCACCGATACCAGTTGCGTCTCTAGTCGGGCCTCGTTTGAGTCAACCATATCATTTGCGCCTCGAGTCGGGCCTGGTTTGACTCAACCATATCATTTGTGCCTCGACTCGGGCATCGTTTGACTCAACCATATCATTTGCGCCTCGAGTCGGGCCTGGTTTGACTCAACGATATCGTTTGTGCCTCGAGTCGGGCCTCATTTGACTCATCGATACTAGTTGTGCCTCGAGTCGGGCCTCGTTTGACTCAACCATATCATTTGCGCCATGAGTCGGGCCTCGTTTGACTCACCGATACCATTTGTACCTCAAGTCAGGCCTCGTTTAACTCAACCATATCATTTGTGCCTCGAGTTGGGCCTCCTTTCACTCAACCATATCATTTACGCATTGAGTCAGGCCTCGTTTGGCTCAAACATATCATTTCTGTCTCGAGTCTAGCCTTGTTTGACTCAATCATATCATTTGCGCCTCGAGTCAGGCCATGCTTGACTCAACCATATCATTTGTGCCTCGAGTTGTGCCTCGTTTAACTCAACCATATCATTTACGCCTCGAGTCGGGTCTCATTTGACTCACCTATACCATTTGTGCCTCGAGTTAGGCCTCGTTTGACTCAACCATATCATTTGTGCCTCGAGTCAGGAGTCGTTTGACTCAGCCATATAATTTGCGCCTCAAGTCGGGCCTCATTCGACTCACCGATACCAGTTGTGCCTCAAGTTGAGCCTCCTTTGACTCAACCATATCCTTCGCGCCTTGAGTCAGGCCTTGTTTCACTCAACCATATCATTTGCACCTCGAGTCGTGCCTTGTTTGACTCAACCGTATCATCTGCGTCTCGAGTCAGGCCACATTTGACTCAACCATATCATTTGTGCCTCGAGTGGTGCCTCGTTTGACTCAACCATATCATTTGTGCCTCGAGTTGGGCCTCGTTTAACTCACTTATACTATTTGTGCCTCGCGTTGGGCCTCGTTTGATGCAACCATATCATTTCTGTCTCGAGGCAGGCCTTGTTTGACTCAACCCTATCATTTGCGCCCCGAGTAGGGTCTGGTTTGACTCAACCATATCATTTGTGCCTCGAGTCAGGCATCGTTTCACTCCACCATATTGTTTGCATCTCGAATCGGGCTTGGTTTGACTCAACCATATCGTTTGCGCCTCGAGTTAGGCCTTGTTTGACTCAGCCACATTATTTGCACCTCGAGTGGGGCCTCGTTTGACTCACCGATACCATTTGTGCCTCGAGTTTGGCCTTGTTTGACTCAACCATATCATTTGCACCTCGAGTCAGGCCTCGTTTGTCTCAACCATATCATTTGCGCCTCGAGTCGGGCCACATTTGACTAAACCATATCATTTCTATCTCGAGTCAGGCCTTCTTTGACTCAACCATATCATTTGTGCCTCGAGTCGAGCCACGTTTCACTCAACCATATCATTTGTGCCTTGATTCGGGCCTCATTTGACTCACCGATACCATTTGTACCTCGAGTTACGCCTCGTTTGACTCAACCATATCATTTGTGCCTAGAGTCAGGCCTCATTTGACTCAGCCATATCGTTTGCGCCTCGAGTTGGGCCATGTTTGACTCAACCATATCATTTCTACCTCGAGTCATGCCTCATTTGACTCACCAATACCATTTGTGCCTCGAGTTGGGCCTCGTTTGACTAAACCATATCATATGTACCTCGAGTTGGGCCTGGTTCGGCTCAACCATATTGTTTACGCCTCGAGTCGGGCCTCGTTTGACTCACCGATCCTAGTTGTGCCTCGAGTCGGGCTTCGTTTGACTCAACCATATCATTTGCGCATCAAGTTGGGCCTCGTTTGACTCACCGATAGCATTTGTGCCTCGAGTTAGGCCTCGTTTGACTCAACCATATCAGCTGTACCTCAAGTCAGGCCTTCTTTGACTCAACCATATCATTTGATCCCCGAGTCAAGCCTCGTTTCACTCAACCATACCATTTGCGCCTCGAGTCGGGCCTTATTTGGCTTAACCATATCGTTTGCGCCTCGAGTCGGGCCTCGTTTGACTCAACCATATCATTTGTGCCTCAAGTCGGGCCTCGTTTGACTCATCGATACCATTTGTGCCTCGAGTTAGTCCCCGTTTGACTTAACCATATTAGCTGTGCCTCGAGTCAGGCCTTCTTTGACTCAACCATATCATTTACGCCCCGAGTCGAGCCTCGTTCACTCAACCATATCATTTGCGCCTTGAGTCAAGCCTCGTTTGGCTCAACCATATCATTTGTGCCTCGAGTCATGCCTCGTTTGACTCAACCATATCATTTGCATCTCGAGTCGGGCCTCGTTTGACTAAGCCATATCATTTGCGCCTCGAGTCGGGCCTGGTTTGACTCAACCATATCATTTGCGCCTCGAGTCGGGCCTCGTTTGACTCACCGATACCATTTGTGCCTTGAGTTAGGCCTCGTTTGACTCAAAGATATCATTTGCGCCTCGAGTCAGGCCTATTTTGTCTCAACCATATCATTTGTGCCTCAAATCGGGCATCGTTTGACACAACCATATCATTTGCGCCTCAAGTAGAGTCTCATTTGACTCACCGATACCATTTGTGCCTCGAGTTGGGCCTCGTTTGATATAACCATATCATTTGCACCTCGAGTTGGGCATCGTTTGACTCACTGATACTAGTTGTGCCTCGAGTCGGGACTCGTTTGACTCAACCATATCATTTGCACCTCGAGTCGAGCCTTGTTTGACTCAACCACATCATTTGCACCTCGAGTTGGGCCTTATTTGACTCAACCATATCAAATGCGCCTCGAGTCAGGCCTGCTTTGACTCCACCATATTGTTTGCGCCTCAAGTCAGGCCTCATTTGACACAAGCATATCATTTCTGTCTCGAGCCATGCCTCGTTTGACTCAACCATATCATTTGTGCCTCGAGTCATGCCTCGATTGACTCACTGATACCATTTGTGCCTCGAGTTGGGCCTCGTTTGACTCAACCATATCATTTGTGCCTCGAGTCAGGCCATGCTTGACTCTCCAATGCCATTTGTGCCTTGAGTCGGGCCTCATTTCACGTAACCATATCATTTGTGCATCGAGTCTTGCCTCGTTTGACTTAACCATATCATTTGCATCTCCAGTCGGGCCTCGTTTGACTAAGCCATATCATTTGTGCCTCGAGTCAGGCCTAATTTGACTCAACCATATCATTTGCGCCTCGAGGCGGGCCTCTTTTGACTCACCGATACCATTTGTGCCTATAGTCAGGCCTCGTTTGACTTAACTATATCATTTGTGCCTCGAGTTGGGCCTCGTATGACTCAGCCAGATCATTTGCACCTCAAGTTAGGCCTCATTTGACTCACCGATACCATTTGTGCCTCGAGTTAGGCCTCGTTTGACTCAACCATATCATTTGCACCTCGAGTTGGGCCTGGTTTGACTCACCGATACCATTTGTGCCTCGAGTCAGGCCTCATTTGTCTCAACCATATCATTTGCGCCTCGAGTCGAGCCCCATTTGACTCAACCATATCATTTGTGCCTTGAGTCGGGCATCGTTTGACTCAACCATATCATTTGGTTGGTTTGACTCAACCATATCGTTTGCGCCTGGAGTCGGGCCTCGTTTAACTCCTCGATACCAGTTGGGCCTCGAGTCAGGCCTCGTTTGACTCAACCATATCTTTTGCGCCTCGAGTTGGGCCTCGTTTGACTCAGCCACATCATTTGCATCTCGAGTTTGGCCTCGTTTGACTCAACCAAATCATTTGCGGCTCGAGTTGGGCCTCATTTGACTCACTGATACCATTTGTGCCTTGAGTCAGGCCTCGTTTAACTAAACAATATCATTTGCGCCTCGATTCGGGCCTTGTTTGACTAAACTATATCATTTGTGCCTTGAGTCAGGCCTCGTTTGGCTCAACCATATCATTTCTATCTCGAGTCAAGCCTTGTTTGACTCAACCATATCATTTGTGCCTCAAGTCAGGCCACGTTTGACTCAACCATATCATTTGTGCCTCGAGTTATGCCCCGTTTGACTCAAACATATCATTTGCGCCTCGAGTCGGGCCTCGTTTGACTCACCGATACCATTTGTTCCTCGAGTTAGGCCTCATTTGACTCAACCATAGCATTTAGACCTCGAGTCAAGACTCGTTTGACTCACCGATACCATTTGTGCCTCGAGTTAGGCCTCATTTCACTCTACCATATCATTTAGGCCTCGAGTCAGGACTCGTTTCACCCAGCCATATAATTTCCACCTCGAGTCGGGCCTCGTTTGACTCACTAATTCTGGTTGTGCCTCGAGTCGGGACTCGTTTGACGCAACCATATCATTTGTGCCTCAAGTAGGGCCTCGTTTGACTCACCGATACCATTTGTGCCTCGAGTGGGGCCTCGTTCGACTTAACCATATCATTTGCATCTCCAGTCGGGCCTCGTTTGACTAAGCCATATCATTCGTGCCTCGAGTCAGGCCTAGTTTGACTCAACCATATCATTTGCGCCTCGAGGCGGGCCTTGTTTGACTCATCGATGCCATTTGTGCCTCTAGTCAGGCCTCGTTTCACTTAACTATACCATTTGTGCCTCGAGTTAGGCCTCGTTTGACTCAACCATATCATTTACGCCTCGAGTTGGGCCTAGTTTGACTCACCGATACCATTTGTGCTTCGAGTCAGGCCTCATTTGTCTCAACCATATCATTTGCACCTCGAGTCGGGCCTCGTTTGACTCAACCATATCATTTGTGCCTCGTGTCGGGCATCGTTTGACTCAACCATCTCATTTGCGGCACGAGTCTGGCCTGGTTTGACTCAACCATATTGTTTGTGCCTCGAGTTGAGCCTCGTTTGACTCCCCGATACCAGTTGGGCCTCGAGTCGGGCCTCGTTTGACTCAACCATATATTTTGTGCCTCGAGTCGGGCCTCGTTTGATTCACCGATACAAATTGGGCCTCTAGTCGGGCCTCGTTTAACTCAACCATATCTTTTGCGCCTCGAGTTAGGCCGGTTTGACTCACCGATACCATTTTTGCCTCGAGTCAGACCTCATTTGTCTCAACCATATCATTTGCACCTCGAGTCGGGCCTCGTTTGACTGATCCATATCATTTGTGCCTCAAGTCGGGCATTGTTTGACTCAACCATATCATTTGCGGCTCGAGTCTGGCCTGGTTTGACTCAACCATATCGTTTGTGCCTCGAGTCGGGCCTCGTTTGACTCCCCGATACCAGTTGGGCCTCGAGTCGGGCCTCGTTTGACTCAACCATATATTTTGTGCCTCGAGTCGGGCCTTATTTGACACAGCCACATCATTTGCATCTCGAGTTAGGCTTCGTTTGACTTACCGATACCATTTGTGCCTCGAGTTAGGCCTCATTTGACTCAACCAAATCATTTGCGCCTCGAGTTGGGCCTCATTTGACTCACTGATACCATTTGTGCCTCGAGTTAGGCCTCGTTTAACTAAACCATATCATTTGCGCCTCGATTCGGGCCTTGTTTGACTAAACTATATCATTTGCGCCTTGAGTTAGGCCTCGTTTGGCTCAACCATATCATTTCTGTCTCGAGTCAAGCCTTGTTTGACTTAACCATATCATTTGTGGCACGAGTCAGGCCACATTTACTCAACCATATCATTTGTGCCTCGAGTTGTGCCTCGTTTGACTCAAACATATCATTTGCGCCTCGAGTCGGGCCTCGTTTGACTCACCGATACCATTTGTGCCTCGAGTTAGGCCTCATGTGACTCAACCATTTCATTTGGGCCTCGAGTCAAGACTCGTTTGACTCACCGATACCATTTGTGCCTCGAGTTAGTCCTCATTTGACTCTACTATATCATTTGGGCCTCGTGTCAGGACTCGTTTCCCTCAGCCATATAATTTGCGCCTCGAGTCGGGCCTCGTTTGACTCACTAATTCCGGTTGTGCCTCGAGTCAGGCCTCATTTGACGCAACCATATCATTTGCGCCTCAAGTAGGGCCTCGTTTGACTCACCGATACCATTTGTGCCTCGAGTAGGGCCTCGTTCGACTCAACCATATCATTTGCATCTCCAGGCGGGCCTCGTTTGACTAAGCCATATCATTTGCGCCTCGAGTCAGGCCTAGTTTGACTCAACCATATCATTTGCGCCTTGAGGCGGGCCTCGTTTGACTCACCGATACCATTTGTGCATTTAGGCAGACCTCGTTTGACTTAACTATATCATTTGCGCCTCGAGTCGGGCCTCGTATGACTCAGCCAGATCATTTGCACCTCGAGTCGGGCCTTGTTTGACTCACCGATACCATTTGTGCGTTTAGGCAGACCTTGTTTGACTTAACTATATCATTTGCGCCTCGAGTCGGGCCTCGTATGACTCAGCCAGATCATTTGCACCTCGAGTTAGGCCTCATTTGACTCACTGATACTATTTGTGCCTCGAGTTAGGCCTCGTTTGACTCAACCATATCATTTGCGCCTCGAGTCGGGCCTCGTTTGACTCACCGATACCATTTGTGCCTCGAGTTAGGCCTCATTTGACTCAACCATTTCATTTGGGCCTCGAGTCAAGACTCGTTTGACTCACCGATACCATTTGTGCCTCGAGTTAGTCCTCATTTGACTCTACTATATCATTTGGGCCTCGTGTCAGGACTCGTTTCACTCAGCCATATAATTTGCGCCTCGAGTCGGGCCTCGTTTGACTCACTAATTCCGGTTGTGCCTCGAGTCAGGCCTCATTTGAAGCAACCATATCATTTGCGCCTCAAGTAGGGCCTCGTTTGACTCACCGGTACCATTTGTGCCTCGAGTAGGGCCTCGTTCGACTCAACCATATCATTTGCATCTCCTGGCGGGCCTCGTTTGACTAAGCCATATCATTTGCGCCTCGAGTCAGGCCTAGTTTGACTCAACCATATCATTTGCGCCTTGAGGCGGGCCTCGTTTGACTCACCGATACCATTTGTGCATTTAGGCAGACCTCGTTTGACTTAACTATATCATTTGCGCCTCGAGTCGGGCCTCGTATGACTCAGCCAGATCATTTGCACCTCGAGTTGGGCCTCATTTGACTCACTGATACTATTTGTGCCTCGAGTTAGGCCTCGTTTGACTCAACCATATCATTTGCGCCTCGAGTTGGGCCTGGTTTGACTCACCGATACCATTTGTGCCTCGAGTCAGGCCTCATTTGTCTCAACCATATCATTTGCGCCTCGAGTCGGGCCTTGTTTGACTCAACCATATCATTTGTGCCTCGAGTCGGGCATCGTTTGACTCAACCATATCATTTGCGGCTCGAGTCTGGCCTGGTTAGACTCAACCATATCGTTTGCACCTCGAGTCGGGCCTCGTTTGACTCCCCGATACCAGTTGGGCCTCAAGTCGGGGCTCGTTTGACTCAACCATATCTTTTGCACCTCGAGTCGGGCCTCGATTGACTTAGCCATATCATTTGCATCTCGAGTTAGGCCTCGTTTGACTTACGGATACCATTTGTGCCTCGAGTTAGGCCTCGTTTGACTCAACCAAATCAGTTGCGCCTCGAGTTGGGCCTCATTTGACTCACTGATACCATTTGTGCCTCGAGTCAGGCCTCGTTTAACTAAACCATATCATTTACGCCTCAAGTCGGGCCTCGTATAACTCGGCCAGATCATTTGCACCTCAAGTTAGGTCTCATTTGACTCACCGATACCATTTGTGCCTCGAGTTAGGCCTCGTTTGACTCAACCATATCATTTGCAACTCGAGTTGGGCCTGGTTTGATCCACCGATACCATTTGTGCCTCGAGTTAGGCCTCATTTGTCTCAACCATATAATTTGTGCCTCGAGTCGGGCCTCGTTTGACTCAACCATATCATTTGTGCCTCGAGTCGGGCATCGTTTGACTCAACCATATCATTTGCGGCTCGAGTCTGGCCTGGTTTGACTCAACCATACCGTTTGCGCCTCGAGTCGGGCCTCGTTTGACTCCCCGATACCAGTTGGGCCTCGAGTCAGGCCTTGTTTGACTCAACCATATCTTTTGCGCCTCGAGTTAGGCCAGTTTGACTCACCGATACCATTTGTGTCTCGAGTCAGGCCTCATTTGTCTCAACCATATCGTTTGCACCTCGAGTCGGGCCTCGTTTGACTCCACCATATCATTTGCGCCTCGAGGCGGGCCTCGTTGGACTCACCGATACCATTTGTGCCTTTAGTCAGACCTCGTTTGACTTAATTATATCATTTGCGCTTCGAGTCGGGCCTTGTATGACTCAGCCATATCATTTGCACCTCGAGTTGGGCCTCATTTGACTCACCGATACCATTTGTGCCTCGAGTTAGGCCTCGTTTGACTCAACCATATCATTTGCGCCTCGAGTTGGGCCTGGTTTGTCTCATCAATACCATTTGTGCCTCGAGTCAGGCCTCATTTGTCTCAACCATATCATTTGCACCTCAAGTCGGGCCTTGTTTGACTCAACCATATCATTTGTGCCTCAAGTCGGGTATCGTTTGACTCAACCATATCATTTGCGGCTCGAGTCAGGCTTGGTTTGACTCAACCATATCGTTTGCGCCTCGAGTCGGGCCTCGTTTGACTCCCCGATACCAGTTGGGCCTCAAGTCGGGCCTCGTTTGACTCAGCCATATCTTTTGCACCTCGAGTCGAACCTCGTTTGACTCAGCCACATCATTTGCATCTCGAGTTAGGCCTCGTTTGACTTACAGATACCATTTGTGCCTCGAGTTAGGCCTCGTTTGACTCAACCAAATCATTTGTGCCTCGAGTTGGGCCTCATTTGACTCACTGATACCATTTGTGCCTCGAGTCTGGCCTCGTTTAACTAAACCATATCATTTGCGCCTCGATTCGGGCCTTGTTTGACTAAACTATATATTTGCGCCTTGAGTCAGGCCTCGTTTGGCTCAACCATATCATTTCTGTCTCGAGTCAAGCCTTGTTTGACTCAACCATATCATTTGTGCCTCGAGTCAGGCCACGTTTGACTCAACCATATCATTTGTGCCTCGAGTTGGGCCTCGTTTGACTCAAACATATCATTTGCGCCTCGAGTCGGGCCTTGTTTGACTCACCGATACCATTTGTGCCTCGAGTTAGGCCTCATTTGACTCTACCATATCATTTGGGCCTCGAGTCAGGACTCGTTTCACTCAGCCATATAATTTGTGCCTTGAGTCGGGCCTCGTTTGACTCACTAATTCCGGTTGTGCCTCGAGTCTGGCCTCGTTTGACGCAACCATATCATTTGCGCCTCAAGTAGGGCCTCGTTTGACTCACCGATACCATTTGTGCCTCGAGTGGGGCCTTGTTCGACTCAACCATATCATTTGCATCTCCAGGCGGGCCTCGTTTGACTAAGCCATATCATTTGCGCCTCGAGTCAGGCCTAGTTTGAGTCAACCATATCATTTGCGCCTCGAGGCGGGCCTCGATTGACTCACCGATACCATTTGTGCCTCTAGTCAGGCCTCGTTTGACTTAACTATATCATTTGCGCCTCGAGTCGGGCCTTGTATGACTCAGCCAGATCATTTGCACCTCGAGTTGGGCCTCATTTGACTCACTGATACCATTTGTGCCTCGAGTTAGGCCTCGTTTGACTTAACCATATCATTTACGCCTCGAGTTGGGCCTAGTTTGACTCACTAATACCATTTGTGCCTCGAGTCAGGCCTCATTTGTCTCAACCATATTATTTGCGCCTCAAGTCGGGCCTCGTTTGACTCAACCATATCATTTGTGCCACGAGTCAGGCATTGTTTGACTCAACCATATCATTTGCGCCTCGAGTCTGGCCTGGTTTGACTCAACCATATTGTTTGCGCCTTGAGTCGGGCCTCGTTTGACTCAAACATATGTTTTGCGCCTTGAGTTAGGCCTCGTTTGACTCAACCAAATCATTTGCACCTCGAGTTGGGCCTCATTTGACTCACTGATACCATTTGTGTCTCGAGTCATTCCTCGTTTAACTAAACCATATCATTTGCGCCTCGATTCGGGCCTTGTTTGACTAAACTATATCATTTGCGTCTTGAGTCAGGCCTCGTTTGGCTCAACCATATCATTTCTGTCTCGAGTCAAGCCTTGTTTGACTCAACCACATCATTTGTGCCTCGAGTTAGGCCACGTTTGACTCAACCATATCATTTGTGCCTCCAGTTGTGCCTCGTTTGACTCAAACATATCATTTGCGCCTCGAGCCGGGCCTTGTTTGACTCACCGATACCATTTGTTCGTCGAGTTAGGCCTCATTTGACTCAACCATATCATTTGGGCCTCGAGTCAAGACTCGTTTGACTCACCGATATCATTTGTGCCTCGAGTTAGGCCTCATTTGACTCTACCATATCATTTGGGCCTCGAGTCAGGACTTGTTTCACTCAGCCATATAATTTGCGCCTCGAGTCGGGCCTCGTTTGACTCACTAATTCTGGTTATGCCTCGAGTCAGGCCTCGTTTGACGCAACCATATCATTTGCGCCTCAAGTAGGGCCTCATTTGACTCACCGATACCATGTGTGCCTTGAGTGGGGCCTCGTTCGACTCAACCATATCATTTGCATCTCCAGTCAGGCCTCGTTTGACTAAGCCATATCATTTGCACCTCGAGTCAGGCCTAGTTTGACTCACCCATATCATTTGCGCCTCGAGGCGGGCCTCGTTTGACTCACCGATACCATTTGTGCCTCTAGTTAGGCCTCGTTTGACTTAACTATATCATTTGCGCCTCGAGTCGGGCCTCGTTTGACTCACCGTTACCATTTGTGCCTCGAGTTAGTCCTCATTTGACTCAACCATATCATTTGGGCCTCGAGTCAAGACTCGTTTGACTCACCGATACCATTCGTGCCTCGAGTTAGGCCTCATTTGACTCTACCATATCATTTGGGCCTCGAGTGTGGACTCGTTTCACTCAGCCATATAATTTGCGCCTCGAGTCGGGCCTCGTTTGACTCACTAATTCTGGTTGTGCCTCGAGTGGGGCCTCGTTTGACGCAACCATATCATTTGTGCCTCAAGTATGGCCTCGTTTGGCCCACCGATACCATTTGTGCCTCGAGTCGGGCCTGGTTTGACTCAACCATATGTTTTGTGCCTCGAGTCGGGCATCGTTTGACTCAATCATATCATTGGCGCCTCGAGTCGGGCCTGGTTTGACTTAACCATATCGTTTGTGCCTCGAGTCGATCCTTGTTTGACTCATCGATACCAATTGTGCCTCGAGTCAGGCCTCATTTGACTCAACCATATCATTTGCGCCTCGAGTCGGGCCTCGTTTGACTCACCAATACCATTTATGCCTCGAGTAGGGCCTCGTTTGTCTCACCGATACCAATTGGGCCTCAAGTTGGGCCGCTTTTGACTTAACCATATCATTTGCGCCTCGAGTCAGGCCTTGTTTGACTCAACCATATTATTTGCATCTCGAGTTGGGCCTTGTTTGACTCAACCGTATCTTCTGCGCCTTGAGTCAGGCCACAGTTGACTCAACCATATCATTTACGCCTCGAGTTGCGCCACGTTTGCCTCGAGCATATCATTTGCGCCTCGAGTTGGACCTCGTTTGACTCACCGATACCATTTGTGCCTCGTGTTGGGCCTTGTTTAACGCAACCATATTATTTTTGTCTTGAGGTAGGCCTCGTTTGACTCAACCATATCATTTGCGCCTCGAGTCGGGCCTCGTTTGACTTAGCCACATAATTTGCACCTTGAGTTGGGTCTCGTGTAACTCACCGATACCATTTGTGCCTCGAGTTTGGCCTTGTTTGCCTCAACCATATCATTTGCGCTTCGAGTTGGGCCTTGTTTGACTCACCGATACCATTTGTGCCTCGAGTTCAGCCTCATTTGACTCAACCATATCATTTACGCCTCGAGTCGGGCCTCGTTTGACTAAACCATATCATTTGCACCTTGAGTCAGGCCTCGTTTGACTCAACCATATCATTTCTGTCTCGAGTCAGGCTTTCTTTGACTCAACCATATCATTTGCGCCATGAGTCGGCCTCGATTCACTCAACCATATCATTTGCGCCTTGAGTCAGGCCTCGTTTGACTCACCGATACCATTTGTTCCTTGAGTTAGCCCTCGTTTGACTCAACCATACCATTTGCGAATCAAGTTAGGTCTCGTTTGACTCAACCATATCATTTGCGCCTCGAGTCAGGCCTCGTTTGGCTCAACCATATCATTTGTGCCTCGAGTCATGCCTCGTTTGACTCAACCATATCATTTGTGCCTCGAGTCGGGACCCGTTTGACTCAACCATATCATTTGCGAATCAAGTCAGGCCTCGTTTGACTCAACCATATCATTTGTACCTCGAGTCGGGCCTCGTTTGACTCAACCATATCATTCGTGCCTCGAGTCATGCCTCAATTGACTCAACCATATCATTTGTGCCTCGGGTCAGGACCCTTTTGACTTAACCATATCATTTGCACCTCGAGTCGGTCCTCGTTTGACTCAACAATATCATTTGTTCCTTGAGTTGTGCCTCATTTGACTCAACCATATCATTTTTGTCAAGAGTCAGGCCTCGTTTGATTCAACCATATCATTTGTTCCTCGAGTCGAGGCTCGTTTGACTCAACCATATCATTTGCGCCTCGAGTCAGGCCTTGTTTGACTCACTGATACCATTTGTGCCTTGCATTGGGCCTCGGTTGACTAAACCATATCATTTCTGCCTCGAGTAAGCCCTTGTTTGACTCAACCATATTATTTGCGCCTCGAGTCGGTCCTTGTTTGACTCAACCATATCATTTGTGCCTCGAGTCAGGCCTTGTTTGACTCACCGATACCATTTGTGCCTCGAGTCGGGCCTTGTTTGACACAACCATATCATTTGCGAATCAAGTCAGGCCTCGTTTGACTCAACGATACCATTTTTGCCTCGAGTCAGGCCTTGTTTGACTCAACGATATTATTTGTGCCTCGAGACGGGCCTCGTTTGACTCAACCATTTCATTTCTGCCTCGAGTCATCCCTCGTTTGACTCACCGATACCATTTGTTCCTCGAGTTGGGCGTCATTTGACTCAACCATATCATTTGCGTCTTAAGTCAGGCTTTATTTGCCTCAACCATTTATTTGTGCCTCGAGTCGAGCCTCATTTGACTCAACCATATCATTTGCGAATCAAGTCAGGCCTCGTTTGACTCAACCATATCATTTGTGCCGGGCCTCATTTGAATCAACCATATCATTTGCGCCTCGAGTCAGGCCTTGTTTGACTCAACCATATCATTTGCGCCTCGAGTCGGGCCTGGTTTGACTCAACGATATCGTTTGTTCCTCGAGTTGGGCCTCATTTGACTCAACCATATCATTTTTGCCTCGAGTCAGGCCTCGTTTGACTCAACCATATCATTTGCGCCTCGAGTTGAGCCTCGTTTGACTCATCGATACCATTTGTGCCTCGAGTTAGGCCTCGTTTGACTCAACCATATCATTTGCACCTCGAGTCTGGCCTCGTTTGACTCAACCATATCATTTCTGCCTCGAGTCACACCTTGTTTGACTTAACCGTATCATTTGCGCCTCGAGTTGTGCCTCAATTGACTCACCCATACCAATTGCGCCTCGAGTTGGGCCTCGTTTGACTCACCGATACCATTTGTGCCTCGCGTTGGGCCTCGTTTGACTCAACCGTATTATTTGCGCCTCGAGTCGGGCCTCGTTTGACTCATCGATACCATTTGTGCCTTGAGTTGGGCCTTGTTTGACTCAACCATATCATTTGTGCCTCGAGTCAGGCCTTCTTTGACTTAATCCTATCATTTGCGCCTCGAGTCGAGCCTGGTTCGACTCAACCATATCATTTGCGCCTTGAGTCGGGCATGGTCTGACTAAACCATCTCGTTTACGCCTCGAGTCGGGCCTCGTTTGACTCACTGATACCATTTGTGCCTCGAGTTGGGCCTTGTTTGACTCAACCATATCATTTGCGCCTCGAGTTGGGCCTTGTTTAACTCACCGATACCATTTGCGCCTCGAGTCAGGCCTCATTTGTCTCAACCATATCATTTGTGCCTCGAGTCGGGCCTCGTTTGACTCAACCATATCATTTGTGCCTCGAGTCAAGCCTTGTTTGACTCAACCATATCATTTGTGCCTCGAGTCAGGCCACATTTGACTCAACCATATCATTTGTGCCTCGAGTTGTGCCTCGTTTGACTCAAACATATCATTTGTGCCTCGAGTCGGGCCTCGTTTGACTCACCCATACCATTTGTGCCTCGAGTTAGGCCTCATTTGACTTAACCATATCATTTGGGCCTCGAGTCAAGACTCGTTTGACTCACCGATACCATTTGTGCCTCGAGTTAGGCCTCATTTGACTCTACCATATCATTTGGGCCTCAAGTCAGGACTCGTTTCACTCAGCCATATAATTTACGCCTCGAGTCGGGCCTCGTTTAACTCACTAATTCTGGTTGTGCCTCGAGTCAGGCCTCGTTTGACGCAACCATATCATTTGTGCCTCAAGTAGAGCCTCGTTTGACTCACTGATACCATTTGTGCCTCGAGTGGGGCCTCGTTCGACTCAACCATATCATTTGCATCTCCAGTTGGGCCTCGTTTGACTAAGCCATATCATTTGCGCCTCGAGTCAGGCCTAGTTTGACTCAACCATATCATTTGCACCTCGAGGCAGCCCTCGTTTGACTCACCGATACCATTTGTGCCTCTAGTCAGGCCTCGTTTGACTTAACTATATCATTTGCGCCTCGAGTCGGGCTTCGTATGACTCAGCCAGATCATTTGCACCTCGAGTTGGGCCTCATTTGACTTACCGATACTATTTGTGCCTCAAGTTAGGCCTCATTTGACTCAACCATATCATTTGCGCCTCGAGTTGGGCCTCGTTTGACTCACCGATACTATTTGTGCCTCGAGTCAGGCCTCATTTATCTCAACCATATCATTTGTGCCTCGAGTCGGGCCTCGTTTGACTCAACCATATCATTTGTGCCTTAAGTCGGGCATCGTTTGACTCAACCATATCATTTGCGCCTCGAGTCTGGCCTGGTTTGACTTAACCATATCGTTTGCGCCTCGAGTCGGCCCTCGTTTGACTCCTCGATACCAGTTGGGCCTCGAGTCGGGCCTCGTTTGACTCAACCATATCTTTTGCGCCTCGAGTCGGGCCTCGTTTGACTCAGCCACATCATTTGCATCTCGAGTCAGGCCTCGTTTAACTAAGCCATATCATTTGCGCCTCGAGTCAGGCCTAGTTTGACTCAACCATATCATTTGCACCTCGAGGCAGCCCTCATTTGACTCACCGATACCATTTGTGCCTCTAGTCAGGCCTCGTTTGACTTAACTATATCATTTGCGCCTCGAGTTGGGCCTCGTATGACTCAGCCAGATCATTTGCACCTCGAGTTCGGCCTCATTTGACTCACTGATACCATTTGTGCCTCAAGTTAGGACTCGTTTGACTCAACCATATCATTTGCGCCTCGAGTTGGGCCTAGTTTGACTCACCGATATCATTTATGCCTCGAGTCAGGCATCGTTTGACTTAACCATATCATTTGCGCCTCGAGTCTGGCCTGGTTTGACTCAACCATATCGTTTGCGCCTCGAGTCAGGCCTCGTTTGATGCCCCGATACCAGTTGGGCCTCGAGTCGAGCCTCGTTTGACTCAACCATATCATTTCTGCCTCGAGTCATCCCTCGTTTGACTCACCGATACCATTTGTTCCTCGAGTTGGGCGTCGTTTGACTCAATCATATCATTTGCATCTCAAGTCAGGCTTCATTTGCCTCAACCATTTATTTGCGCCTCGAGTCGGGCCTCATTTGACTTAACCATATCATTTGCAAATCAAGTTAGGCCTCATTTGACTCAACCATATCATTTGTGTCGGGCCTCATTTGAATCAACCATATCATTTGCGCCTCGAGTCGGGCCTGGTTTGACTAAATGATATCGTTTGTTCCTCGAGTTAGGCCTCGTTTGACTCAACCATATTATTTTTGCCTCGAGTCAGGCCTCAACCATATCATTTGCGCCTCGAGTTGAGCCTCATTTGACTCATCGATACCATTTGTGCCTCGAGTTAGGCCTCGTTTGACTCAACCATATCATTTGCACCTCGAGTCTGGCCTCGTTTGACTCAACCATATCATTTCTGCCTCGAGTCATGCCTCGTTTGACTCAACCGTATCATTTGCGCCTCGAGTTGTGTCTCGTTTGACTCACCCATATCAATTGCGCCTCGAGTCGGGCCTTGTTTGACTCACCGATACCATTTGTGCCTTGCGTTAGGCCTCGTTTGACTCAACCGTATTATTTGCGCCTCGTGTCGGGCCTCGTTTGACTCACCGATACCATTTGTGCCTTGAGTTGGGCCTTGTTTGACTCAACCATATCATTTGTGCCTCGAGTCAGGCCTTTTTTGACTCAACCCTATCATTTGCGCCTCGAGTCGAGCCTTGTTCGACTCAACCATATCATTTGCGCAATGAGTCGGGCCTGGTCTGACTGAACCATCTCGTTTACGCCTCGAGTCGGGCCTCGTTTAATTCACTGATACCATTTGTGCCTCGAGTTGGGCCTTGTTTGACTCAACCATATTATTTGTGCCTCAAGTTGGGCCTTGTTTGACTCACCGATACCATTTACGCCTCGAGTCAGGCCTCATTTGTCTCAACCATATCATTTGTGCCTCGAGTCGGGCCTCGTTTGACTCAACCATATCATTTGTGCCTCGAGTCGGCATCATTTGGCTCAACCATATCATTTGCACCTCGAGTCAGGCCTCGTTTGACTCAACCATATTGTTTGCGCCTCGAGCCGGGCCTCGTTTGACTCACTGATACAAATTGGGCCTCTAGTCGGGCCTCGTTTGACTCAACCATATCATTTGCACCTTGAGTAGGGCCTCGATTGACTCACCGATAGCATTTGCGCCTCGAGTCGGGCCTCGTTTGACTCAACCATATCATTTGCGCCTCGAGTTGGGCCTCATTTGACTCAGCACATCATTTGCACCTCGAGTTGGGCCTCGTTTGACTCATTGATACCATTTGTGCCTCGAGTTAGGCCTCGTTTGACTTAACCATATAATTTACGCCTGGCGTTGGGCCTTGTTTGACTCATCGATACCATTTGTGCCTCGAGTCAGGCCTCGTTTGTCTCAACCATATCATTTGCGCCTCGAGTCGGGCCTCGTTTGACTCAACCATATCATTTGTGCCTCGAGTCGGGCATCATTTGGCTCAACCATATCATTTGCACCTCGAGTCAGGCCTCGTTTGACCCAACCATATTGTTTGCGTCTCGAGTCGGGCCTCGTTTGACTCGCTGATACAAATTGGGCCTCTAGTCGGGCCTCGTTTGACTCAACCATATCATTTGTGCCTCAAGTAGGGCCTCGATTGACTCCCCGATACCATTTGCGTCGCGAGTCGGGCCTCGTTTGACTCAACCATATCATTTGCGCCTCGAGTCAGGCCTGGTTTGACTCAACCATATCATTTGTGCCTCGAGTCGGGCATCGTTTGACTCAACCATATCTTTTGCGCCTCGAGTCAGGCCCGGTTTGATCAGCCATATTGTTTGGGCCTCAAGTCAGGACTCGTTTGACTCAGCCATATAATTTACGACTTAAGTCGGGCCTCATTTGACTCACCAATTCCTGTTGTGCCTCGAGTCGGGCCTTGTTTGACTCAACCATATCATTTGCGCCTCGAGTAGGGCCTCGTTTGACTCACCGATACCATTTGTGCCTCGAGTGGGCCTCAACCATATCATTTTTGCCTTAAGTCAGGCCTGGTTTGACTCAACCATATCTTTTGTGGCTCGAGTCGGGCATCGTTTGACTCAACCATATCAGTTGCACCTCGAGTCGGGCTTGGTTTAACTCAACCATATTGTTTGTGCCTCGAGTCGGTCCTCGTTTGACTCATTGATACCAGTTGTGCCTTGAGTCAGGCCTTGTTTGACTCAACCATATCATTTGCGCCTCGAGTCGGGCCTCGTTTGACTCACCAATACCATTTGTGCCTCGAGTCGGGCCTCGTTTGACACACCGATACCAGTTGTGCCTCAAGTCGTGCCTCTTTTGACTTAACCATATCAATTGCGCCTCGAGTCAGGCCTTGTTTGACTCAACCATATCATTTGCATCTCAAGTCGGGCCTTGTTTGACTCAACCGTATCTTCTGCGCCTCAAGTCAGGCCACATTTGACTCAACCATATCATTTGCGCCTCGAGTTGTGCCACGTTTGACTCGAGCATATCATTTGCGCCTCGAGTCGGGCGTCGTTTGACTCACCAATACCATTTGTTCCTCGCGTTGGTCCTAGTTTAAAGCAACCATCTCATTTCTATCTCGAGGCAGGCCTTGTTTGACTTAATCATATCATTTGCGCCTCGAGTCGGGCCTGGTTTGACTCAACCATATCATTTTTTGCCTCGAGTCAGGCATCATTTGACTCAACCATATCATTTGTGCCTCGAGTTGAGCCTGGTTTGACTCAACCATATCGTTTGCACCTCGAGTTGCGCCTCGTTTGACTCACCGATACAAGTTGTGCCTCAAGTCGGGCCCCGTTTGACTCAACCATATCATTTGCGCCTCGAGTCGGGCCTCGTTTGACTCAGCCACATCATTTGCACCTCAAGTTGGGCCTCCTTTGACCCGCCGATACCATTTGTGCCTCGAGTTAGGCCTTGTTTGCCTCAACCATATCATTTACGCCTCGAGTTGGGCCTCATTTGACTCACCGATACTATTTGTGCCTCGAGTTAGGCCTCGTTTGGCTCAACCATATCATTTGCGCCTCGAGTCGGGCCTCGTTTGACTCAGCCACATCTTTTGCACCTCGAGTTGGGCCTCGTTTGACTCACCGATACCATTTGTGCCTCGAGTCAGGCCTCGTTTGACTCAACCATATTATTTGCGCCTCGAGTCGGGCCTCGTTTGACTAAACCATATTATTTGCGCCTCGAGTCGGGCCTCGTTTGGCTTAACCATATCATTTCTGTCTCGAGTCAGGCTTTCTTTGACTCAACCATATCATTTGCGCCATGAGTCGGGCCTCGTTTCACTCAACCATATCATTTGCGCCTTGAGTCAGGCCTCGTTTCACTCACCCATATCATTTGTGCCTTGAGTTAGGCCTCGTTTGACTCAACCATATCCTTTGCGAATCAAGTCAGGTCTCGTTTGACTCAACCATATCATTTGCGTCTCGAGTTGGGCCTGGTTTGACTTAACGATATCGTTTGTTCCTCGAGTTGGGCCTCATTTTACTCAACCATATCATTTTTGCCTCGAGTCAACCCTCGTTTGACTCAACCATATCATTTGCGCCTCGAGTTGAGCCTCGTTTTACTCATCGATACCGTTTGTGCCTCGAGTTAGGCCTCGTTTGACTCAACCATATCATTTACACCTCGAGTTTGCCCTCGTTTGACTCAACCATATCATTTCTGTCTCGAGTCATGCCTCGTTTGACTCAACGGTATCATTTGCGCCTCGAGTCGGGCCTCATTTGACACACCGATACCATTTGGGCCTCGACTTGGGCCTTGTTTGCTCAAACATATCATTTGTGCCTCGAGTCAGGCCTTCTTTAACTCAACCCTATCATTTGTGCCCCGAGTCGAGCCTCGTTCAACTCAACCATATCATTTGTGCCTTGAGTCGGGCTTGATCTGACTGAACCATCTCGTTTACGCGTCGAGTCGGGCCTCGTTTGACTAACTGATACCATTTGTGCCTCGAGTTGGGCCTCGTTTGACTTAACTATATCATTTGTGCCTCGAGTCAGGCATCATTTGGCTCAACCATATCATTTGTGCCTTGAGTCGGGCCTCGTTTGACTCAACCATATCATTTGGGCCTCGAGTCGGGCATCATTGGGCTCAACCATATCATTTGCACCTCGAGTCGGGCCTTGTTTGACTCAACCATATTGTTTGTGCCTCGAGTTGGGCCTCGTTTCACTCAACCATATTGTTTGCGCCTCGAGTCGGGCCTCGTTTGACTCACCGATACAAATTGGGTCTCTAGGGGGGCCTCATTTGACTCAACCATATCATTTGCGCCTCAAGTAGGGCCTCAATTGACTCAGCGATACCATTTGTGCCTCGAGTCGGGCCTCGTTTGACTCAACCATATCATTTGTGCCTCGAGTCGGGCCTCATTTCACTCAGCCACATCATTTGCACCTCGAGTTGGGCCTCGTTTGACTCACTGATACCATTTGTGCCTTGAGTTAGGCCTTGTTTGACTCAACCATATCATTTGCGCCTCGAGTTAGGCCTTGTTTGACTCACCGATACCATTTGTGCCTCGAGTCAGACCTCGTTTGTCTCAACCATATCATTTGCGCCTTGAGTCGGGCCTCGTTTGACTAAACAATATCATTTGTGCCTCAAGTCAGGCATCATTTGGCTCAATGATAACATTTGCACCTCGAGTCGGGCCTCGTTTGGCTCAACCATATCATTTGCACCTCGAGTCGGGCCTCGTTTGACTCAACCATATTGTTTGCGCCTCGAGTCGGGCCTCGTTTGACTCACTGATACAAATTGCGCCTCTAGTCGGGCGTCGTTTGACTCAACCATATCATTTGGGCCTCGAGTCGAGCATCGTTTGACTCACTGATACCATTTGTGCCTCGAGTTAGGCCTCGTTTGCCTCAACCATATCATTTGTGCCACAGGACAGGACTCGTCTGACTTAACCAAATCATTTTCGCCTCAAGTCAGACCTTGCTTGACTCATCGATACCATTTGTGCATCGAGTTAGGTCTCGTTTGACTCAACCATATCATTTGTGCCTCCAGTCAGGCCTTCTTTGACTCAACCATATCGTTTGTGCCTCGAGATAGGCCTCGTTTGACTCAACCATATGATTTATGTCTCGAGTCAGGCCTCGTTTGACTCACCATTCTGGTTGTACCTCGAGTTAGGGCTCGTTTGACTCAACCAGATCAATTGTGCCTCGAGTCAGGCATTCTTTGACTAAACCATATCATTTGCTTCTCAAGTTGGGCCTCGTTTGACTCAACCATATCATTTGCGCCTCGAGTTGGGCCTTGTTTGACTCAACCATATAATTTGCGCCTTGAGTCAGGCCTTGTTTCACTTAACCATATCATTTGCACCTCGATTCGGGCCTCGTTTGACTCCTCGATAGCATTTGCGTCTTGAGTTAGGCCTCGTTTGACTTAACTATATCATTTGTGCCTCGAGTCAGGCCTCGTTTGACTCAACTATATCATTTGCCCCTCGAGTCGGGCCTCGTTTGACTCAACCATATCATTTGCGCCTCGAGTCGGGTATCGTTTGACTCACTTATACCATTTGTGCCTCAAGTTAGGCCTCGTTTGACTCAACCATATCATTTGTGCCTCAAGACAGGGCTCGTTTCACTCAACCATATCATTTGCACCTTTAGTCGAGCCTTGTTTGACTCAACCATATCATTTGCGCCTCGAGTCGGGCCTCGTTTGACTCCCCGATACCATTTGTGCCTCAAGTTAGGCCTCATTTGACGCAACCATATCATTTGTGCCTCGAGTCAGGCCTCGTTTGACTCAACCATATCATTTGCCCCTTGAGTCGGGTCTCGTTTGACTCAACCATATACTTTGCGCCTCGAGTCGGGTATCGTTTGACTCGCTGATATCATTTGAGCCTCGAGTTAGGCCTTGTTTGACTTAACCATATCATTTGTGCCTCAAGACAGGTCTCGTTTGACTCAACCATATCATTTGCGCCTCGAGTCGGGCTTCGTTTGACTCAACCATATAATTTTTGCCTCGACTCATGCCTCGTTTGACTAAACCATTTCTTTTATGCCTCGAGTCGGACCTTGTTTAACGCAACCATATCATTTGAACCTCGAGTCGGGCATCGTTTGACTCAACCATATCATTTGTGCCTCGACTCAGGCCTTGTTTGACTCAACCATATCATTTGCGCCTCAACTCAGGCCTCGTTTGGCTAAACCATATCATTTGCGCCTCGAGTCAGACCTGGTTTGAGTCAACCATATCATTTGCGCATTGAATCGGGCCTCGTTTGACTCATCGATACCATTTCTGCCTCGAGTTGGGCCTCGTTTGACTCAACCATATCATTTGTTCCTCGACTCAGGCTGTGTTTGGCTCAACCATATATTTGCTCCTCGAGTCGGGCCTCGTTTGACTTAACCATATCATTTGCTCATCAAGTCAGGCCTCGTTTGACTCAACCATATCATTTGTGCCTTGAGCCGTGCCTCGTTTGACTCACCGATACCATTTGTGCCTCGAGTCAGCCCTCGTTTGACGTAACCATATCATTTATGCCTCGAGTCAGGACTCATTTGACTCAACCATATCATTTGCATCTCGAGTCAGGCCTCGTTTAACTAAACCATATCATTTGTGCCACGAGTCGGGCCTGGTTTGACTCAACCATATCATTTGCGCCTTGAGTTGGGCCTCGTTTGACTCAACCATATAATTTTTGCCTCGAGTCATGCCTCGTTTGACTCAACCAAATCATTTATGCCTTGAGTCGAGCCTCATTTGACCTAACCATATCATTTGCACCTCGAGTTGGGCCTCGTTTGATTCACCGATGCCATTTGTCCCTCGAGTTGGTCCTCATTTGAGTCAACCAAATCATTTGTGCCTCGAGTCAGGCATTCTTTGACTCAACCATATCATTTGCGCCTCAAGTCAGGCCTCGTTTGACTCAACCATATCATTTGCGCCTCGAGTCGGGCCTTGTTTGGCTCAATCATATAATTTGCGCCTCGAGTCGGGCCTTGTTTCACTCAGCCATATCATTTGCACCTCGAGTCGGCCCTCATTTGACTCCTCGATACCATTTCTGCCTCGAGTTAGGCCTCGTTTGACTCAACCATATCATTTGTTCCTCGAGTTAGGCCTCGTTTGACTCAACCATATCATTTGCCCCTCGAGTCGGGCCTCGTTTGACTCAACCATATCATTTGCGCCTCGAGTCGGGTACCGTTTGACTCACTGATACCATTTGTGCCTCAAGTTAGGCCTCGTTTGACTCAACCATATCATTTGCCCCACTAGTCGGGCCATTTTGACTTAACCACACCATTTGTGCCTCGAGTTGGTCCTCATTTGAGTCAACCAGATCATTTGTGCCTCGAGTCAGGCATTCTTTGACTTAACCATATCATTTGCGCCTCGAGTTGGACCTTGTTTGACCCAACCATATCATTTGCGCCTCGAGTCGGGCCTCGTTTGACACAACCATATCATTTGCGCCTCAAGTCAGGCCTTGTTTGACTCAACCATATCATTTGCGCCTCGAGTCAGGCCTCGTTTGGCTAAATCATATCATTTGCGCCTCGAGTCAGGCCTTGTTTGACTCACCGATACCATTTCCGCCTCGAGTTGGGCCTCGTTTGACTTAACCATATCATTTGTGTCTCGCGTCAGGCCGTGTTTGGCTCAACCATGTATTTGCTCCTCGAGTTGGGCCTCGTTTGACTCAACCATATCATTTGCGCATCAAGTCAGGCCTCGTTTGACTCAACCATATCATTTGCCCTTGAGCCGTGCCTCGTTTGACTCACCGATACCATTTGTGACTCGAGTCAGCCCTCGTTTGATGCAACCATATCATTTGTGCCTCGAGTCAGGACTCGTTTGACTCAACCATATCATTTGCGTCTCGAGTCAGGCCTCGTTTGATGCAACCATATCATTTGTGCCATGAGTCGGGCCTGGTTTGACTCAACCATATCATTTGCGTCTCAAGTCGAGCCTTGTTTAACTAAACCATATCATTTGTGCCACGAGTTGGGCCTGGTTTGACTCAACCATATAATTTGCGCCTCGAGTTGGGCCTCGTTTGACTCAACCATATAATTTCTGCCTCGAGTCATGCCTCGTTTGACTCAACCAAATCATTTTTGCCTCGAGTCAAGACTAGTTTGACTTAACCATACCATTTGCACCTCGAGTCGGGCCTCGTTTGACTCACTGATACCATTTGTGCCTCGAGTTGGTCCTCGTTTGACTTAACCATATCATTTGTGCCTCAAGTCAGCCCTCGTTTGTCTAAACCATATCATTTGTGCCTCGAGTCGGGCCTCATTTGACTCACCGATACCATTTGTGCCTTGAGTTGGGCCTCGTTTGACTCAACCATATCATTTGTGCCTCGAGTCAGGCCATGTTTGACTCAACTATATCATTTGTGCCTCGAGTCGGGCCTCGTTTGACTCAACCATATCATTTGTGCCTCGAGTGGGGCCTTGTTTGAATCAACCATATCATTTGTGCCTTGAGTCGGGCCTCGTTTGACTAACTGATACCATTTGTGCCTTGAGTCGGGCCTTGTTTGACGCAACCATATCATTTGTGCCTTGAGTCATGCCTCGTTTGACTCAACCATATCATTTGCGTCTCGAGTTGGGCATCATTTGACTAAACCATATCATTTACGCCTCGAGTCGGGCCTTGTTTGACACAACCATATCATTTGTGCCTCGAGTCGAGCCTCGTTTGACTCACCGATACCATTTGTGCCTCGAGTTGGGCCTCATTTGACTCAACGATATCATTTCTGCCTCGAGTCTAGCCTCGTTTGACTCAACGATATCATTTGTGCCTCGAGTCGAGCCTGGTTTGACTCAACCATATCATTTACGCCTTGAGCTGGGCCTCGTTTGACTCACCGATACCATTTGTATCTCGAGTCAAGCCTCGTTTCAGGCAACCATATCATTTGTGCCTCAAGTCATTCCACGTTTTACTCAACCATATCATTTGCCTCTCGAGTCGGGTCTCTTTTGACTAAACCATATCACTTGCGCCTCGAGTCAGGCCTGGTTTGACTCAACCATATCATTTGCGCCTCGAGTTGGGCCTCGTTTGAGTCATCGATACAATTTGTCCCTCGAGTTAGGCCTCGTTTGACTCAACCATATCATTTGTGCCTCAAGTCAGGCCTTGTTTGACTCAACCATATCGTTTGCGCCTCGAGTCAAGCCTTGTTTGACTCTACCATATCATTTATGCCTTGAGTAGGGCTTGTTTGACTCAACCATATCATTTGCGCCTCGAGGCGAGCCTCGTTTGACTCATCGATACCATTTGTGCCTCGAGTTAGGCCTCATTTGACTCAACCATATCATTTGTGCCTCAGGACAGGACTCGTTTGACTCAACCATATGATTTGCGTCTCGAGTCGGACCTAGCTTGACTCATCGATACCATTTGTGCCTCGAGTCAGGCCTCGTTTGACTCAACCATATCATTTGTGCCTTGAGTCAGACCTTCTTTGACTCAACCATATCATTGTGCCTCGAGACAGGCCTCGTTTGACTCAACCATATCATTTGTGGCTCGAGTTGGGCCTCGTTTGACTCACCAATACCATTTGTACCTCGAGTTGGGCCTCGATTGACTTAACCAGATCATTTGTGCCTCGAGTTAGGCATTCTTTGACTCAACCATATCATTTGCGCCTCGAGTCAGGCCATGTTTCACTCAACCATATCATTTGCACCTCGAGTCGGGCCTTGTTTGACTCAACCATATCATTTGCGCCTCGAGTTAGGCCTCGTTTGACTCAACCATATCATTTGCGCCTCGAATCGGGCCTTATTTGACTCATCGATACCATTTGTGCCTCGAGTGATGCCTCGTTTGAGTCAACCATATCATTTGTGCCTCGAGTCAGGCCTCGTTTGACTCAGCCATATCATAAGCCCCTCGAGTTGGGCCTCGTTTGACTTAACCATATAATTTATGCCTCGAGTCGGGCATCGTTTGACTCACTGATACCATTTGCGCCTCGAGTTAGGCCTTATTTGACTTAACCATATCATTTGTGCCTCAGGACAGGACTCGTTTGACTCAACCATATTATTTGCGCCTCGAGTTGGAGCTCGCTTGACTCATCGATACCATTTGTGCCTCGAGTTAGGCCTCGCTTGACTCAACCATATCATTTGTGCCTCGAGACAAGCCTCGTTTGACTCAACCATATCATTTGTGCCTCGAGTCGGGCCTCGTTTGACTCACCGATACCATTTGTACCTCGAGTTGGGGCTCATTTGACTCAATCAGATCATTTGTGCCTCGAGTCAGGCATTCTTTGACTCATCCATATTATTTGTGCCTCAAGTTGCGCCTCGTTTGACTCAACCATATCATTTACGCCTCGAGTCGGGCCTTGTTTGACTCAACCATATCATTTGCGCCTCGAGTCGGGCCTCGTTTGACTCCTCGATACCATTTGTGCCTCGAGTTAGGCCTCGTTTGACTCAACCATATCATTTGTGCCTCGAGTCAGGCCTCGTTTGACACAACCATATCATTTGCCCCTCGAGTCGGGCCTCGTTTGACTTAACCATGTAATTTGCACCTCTAGTCGGGTATCGTTTGACTCACTGATACCATTTGTGCCTCGAGTAAGGCCTCGTTTGACTCAACCATATCATTTGTGCCTCAAGACAGGGCTCGTTTGACTCAACCATATCATTTGCGCTTCGAGTTGGGCTTTCTTTGACTCAACCAAATAATTTTTGCCTCGACTCATGCCTCGTTTGACTCAACCATATCATTTACGCCTCGAGTCGGGCCTTGTTTAGGGTTTAGACCCAACCATATCATTTGTGTGTTGAGTCAGGCCTCGTTTGACTCAACCATATCATTTGCGCCTCGAGTCGGGCCTTATTTGACTCAACCATATCATTTACGCCTCGAGTCAGGCCTCGTTTGGATAAACCATATCATTGGTGCCTCGAGTCAGACCTAGTTTGAGTCAACCATATCCTTTGCGCATTGAATCGAGCCTCGTTTGACTCACCGATACCATTTCTGCCTTGAGTTGGGGCTCGTTTGACTCAACCATATCATTTGTGCCTCGAGTCAGGCCTCGTTTGACTAAACCATATCATTTCTGCCTCGAGTCAGGCCGTGTTTGGCTCAACCATATATTTGCGCCTCAAGTCGGGCCTCGTTTGACTCAACCATATCATTTGCGCATCAAGTTAGGCCTCGGTTGACTCAACCATATCATTTGCGCCTTGATCCGTGCCTCATTTGACTCACTGATACCATTTGTGCCTCGAGTCGACCCTCGTTTGATGCAACAATATCATTTGTGTCTCGAGTCGGGCCTCATTTGACTAAACCATATCATTTGTGCCCCGAGTCAGGCCTGGTTCGACTCAACCATATCATTTGCGCCTCGAGTTATGCCTCGTTTGACTCTACCATATCATTTCTGCCTCGAGTCAGGCCTCGTTTGTCTCAACCATAACTTTTGTGCCTCGAGTTGGGCCCCGTTTGACTCAACTATATCATTTGTGCCTCGAGTCATACCTCGTTTAACTCAACCACATCATTTGTGTCACGAGTCAGGCCTCGTTTGACGAAACCATATTATTTGCGCCTCGAGTCGGGCCTTGTTTTACTCAACCATATCATTTGCGCCTCAAGTCGAGCCTCGTTTCACTCACCGATACCATTTGGGCCTCGAGTTGGGCATCGTTTGATTCAACCATATCATTTGTGCCTCGAGTTAGGCTTTGTTTGACTCAACCATATTATTTGCGCCTCAAGTCAAGCCTTGTTCAACCATATCATTTGCGCCTCGAGTCAGCCCTCGTTTGACTAAACCATATCATTTGTACCTCGAGTCAGACCTGGTTTGAGTCAACCATATCATTTGCACATCGAATCGGGCCTCGTTTGACTCACTGATACCATTTGTGCCTCGAGTTGGGCTCGTTTGACCAACCATATCATTTGTGCCTCGAGTCAGGCCTTGTTTGACTAAACCATATCTTTTGCGCCTTGAGTCAGGCCTCGTTTGACTCAGCCATATCATTTGTGCCACAAGTTGGGCCTTGTTTGACTCAACCATATCATTTGCGCCTCGAGTCAGCCCTCGTTTGACTAAATCATACCATTTGCGCCTCGAGTCTGACCTGGTTTGAGTCAACCATATCATTTGTTCATCGAATCGGGCCTCGTTTGACTCACCGATACCATTTGTGCCTCGAGTTGGGCCTCGTTTGACTTAACCATATCATTTGTGCCTCGAGTCAAGCCTCGTTTGGCTCAACCATAAATTTGCACCTCGAGTCGAGCCTCGTTTGACTCAACCATATCATTTGCGCATCAAGTTAGCCCTCGTTTGACTCAAGCATATCATTTGCGCCTCAAGTCAGGCCTCGTTTGACTAAACGACATTATTTGCACCTTGACCTGGGCCTCGTTTGACTCATCGATACCATTTGTGCCACGAGTCGGGCCTCGTTTGATGCAACGATATCATTTGTGCCTTGAGTCATGCCTCGTTTAACTCAACCATATCATTTGTATCTCGAGTCGGGCCTCATTTGACTCAACCATATCATTTGTGCCTCGAGTCAGGCCTTCTTTGACTCAACCATATCATTTGCGCCTCGAGTTGGGCCTCGTTTGACTCAACCATATTATTTGTGCCTCGAGTAGGGCCTTGTTTGACTCAACCATATCTTTTACGCCTTGAGTCGGGCCTCATTTGACTCATGGATACCATTTGTGCCTCAAGTTAGCCCTCGTTTGACTCAACCATATCATTTGTAACTCGAGTCAGGCATCGTTTGACTCAACCATATCATTTGCCCCTCGAGGCGGGCCTCATTTGACTCAACCATATCATTTCTGCCTCGAGTCAGGCCTCGTTTGGATTAACCGTATATTTGCGCCTCGAGTTAGGCATTGTTTGTCTGAACCGTATATTTGCGCCTCAAGTTTGACCTCGTTTGACTCAACCATATCATTTACGCATCAAGTCAGGCCTCGTTTGACTCAACCATATCAATTGCGCCTCGAGGTGGGCCTCGTTTGACTCAACCATATCAATTGCGCCTCGAGGTGGGTCTCGTTTGACTCAACCATATTATTTGCACCTCGAGCCTGGCCTGGTTTGACTCATCGATATCATTTGTGCCTCGAGTTGGGCCTTGTTTGACTTAACAATATCATTTGTGCCTCGAGTCAGGCCTTGTTTGACTCAACCACAATATTTGCGCCTCGAGTCGGGCCTCGTTTGACTCAACCACATCATTTGTGCCTTGAGTCAAGCTTTTTTTGACTCAACCATATAATTTGCGCCTCAAGCTGGGCATCATTTGACTCACTGTTACCATTTGTGCCTCGAGTTAGGCCTCGTTTGGCTCACCGATACGATTTGTGCCTCGAGTTGGGAATCGTTTGACTCAACCATATCATTTGTGCCTCGAGTCAGGCCTTGTTTGACTCAACTATATCATTTGTTCCTCAAGTCGGGCCTCGTCTGACTCAACCATATCATTTGCGCCTTGAGTCGGGCCTCGTTTGACTAACCGATACCATTTGTGCCTTGAGTCGAGCCCTGTTTGACGCAACCATTTCATTTGTGCCTTGAGTCATGCCTCATTTGCCTTAACCATATCATTTGTGTCTCGAGTTGGGCATCGTTTGACTAAACCATATATTTATGCCTCGAGTCGGGCCTTGTTTGACACAACCATATCATTTGCGCCTCGAGTAGGGCCTGTTTGACTCAACCATATCATCTGCGCCTTGAGGCGAGCCACGTTTGACTCATCGATACCATTTGTGCCTCGAGTTGGGCCTCGTTTGACTCAACCATATCATTTGTGCCTCAGGATAGGACTCGTTTGACTCAACCATATCATTTGCGCCTCGAGTCGGGCTTTGTTTGACTCAAGCATATCATTTTTGCCTCGAGTCATGCCTCATTTGACTCAACCATATCATTTGCACCTCGAGTCGGTCCTCGTTTGACTCAACCATATCATTTGTGCCTCGAGGACGCAACCATATCATTTACGCCTCGAGTCGGGCCTCGTTTGACTGACCGATACATTTGTGCCTCGAGTTAGGCCTCGTTTGACTCACCCATATGTTTGAGCCTTGAGTCGGGCCTTATTTGACTCACTCATAAGTTTGTGCCTCGAGTCGGTCTTGTTTGACTCAACCATATCATTTGCGCCTCGAGACGGGCCTTGTTTGACTCAACCATATATTTGCGCCTCGAGGCCCAACCATATCATTTGTGCCTCGAGTCAGGCCTCGTTTGACTCAACCATATCATTTGCGCCTTGAGACGGGCTCGTTTGACTCAACCATATCATTTGCGCCTCAAGTCGGGCCTTGTTTGACTCACCCATATGTTTAAGCCTCGAGTCAGGCCTTATTTGACTCACTCATAAGTTTGTGCCTCGAGTCGGGCTTGTTTGACTCAACCATATCATTTATGCCTCGAGCCGGGCCTTGTTTGACTCAACCATATATTTGCGCCTCAAGGCGGGCCTCGTTTAACGCAACCATATCATTTGTGCCTCGAGTCAGGCCTCGTTTGACTCAACCATGTCATTTGCGCCTTGAGTCGGGATCGTTTGACTCAACCATCTCATTTGCGCCTCGAGTTGGGACTCGTTTGACTCACCGATACCATTTGTGCCTTGAGTTGGGCCTCGTTTGGCTCAACCATATCATTTATGCCCCGAGTCAGACCTCGTTTGACTCAACCATATCATTTGTGCCTCGAGTCAGGCTCGTTTGACTCAACCATATCATTTGCACTGCGAGTTGAGCCTTGTTTGACTCAACCATATCATTTGCGCCTCAAGGCGGGCCGCATTTGACTCAACGATACCATTTGTGCCTCGAGTACTGCCTCGTTTGACTTAACCATATTATATGCCCCTCGACTCAGGCCTCTTTCGACTTAACCATATCATTTCTGCCTTGAGTCAGGCCTCGTTTGGCTCAACCATATATTTGTGCCTCGAGTCGTGCCTCGTTTGACTCAGCCATATCATTTGCGCATCAAGTCAGGCCTCATTTGACTCAACCTTATCATTTGCACCTCGAGTCGGGCCTCATTTAACTCAACCATATCATTTTTGCCTCGAGTCATGACTCGTTTCACTCAACCATATCATTTGCGCCTTAGTCGGGACTCGATTGAGTCAACCATATCATTTGCGCCTCGAGTCCGGCTTTGTTTTATTCAACCATATATTTACGCCTCGAGTCGAGCCTCGTTTGACTCAACCATATCATTTGCGCATCAAGTCAGGCCTCGTTTGACTCAACCATATCATTTGCGCCTCAAGTCAGGCCTCGTTGGACTCAACCATATCATTTCTGCCTCGAGTCATGCCTCATTTGACTCAACCATATCATTTGCGCCTCGAGTCAGTCCTTGTTTGACTCAACCATATCATTTGCGCCTCGAGTCGGGCCACGTTTGACTCAACCATATCATTTCTGCCTTGAGGTAGGCCTTGTTTGGCTCAACCATATATTTGTGTCTTGAGTCGGGCCTCGTTTGACTTAACCATATCATTTGCACATCAAGTCAGGCCTCATTTGACTCAACCATATCATTTGCGCCGCGAGTTTAGCCTCGTTTGACTCACCCATATCATTTGCGCCTTGAGTCGGGCCTTCTTTGACTACACCATATATTTGCGCCTCGAGTCGAGCCTCGTTTAACCTAACCATATCATTTGTGCAACAAGTTAAACCTCGTTTGACTCAACCATATCATTTGCACCTCGAGTTAGGCATCGTTTGACTCAACCATATCATTTTTGCCACGAGTCATGCCTCATTTGACTCAACCATATCATTTGCGCCTCGAGTCGGGCTTTGTTTGACTCAACCATATCATTTGCACCTCGAGTCAGACCTCGTTTGACACAACCATATCATTGGCGCCTCGAGTTGGGCCTTGTTTGACGCAACCATATCATTTGCGCCTCGAGTCGGGCCTTGTTAGACTCCACCATATCATTTCTGCCTCGAGCCATTCCTCATTTGACTCAACCATATCATTTGCGCCTTGAGTCGGCCCTGGTTTGATTCAACCATATCATTTGTACCTTGAGTTGCATTGTTTGACACAACCATATCATTTGTGCCTCGAGTCATGCCTCGTTTGACTCAACCATATCATTTGTGTCTCGAGTCGGGCCTCGTTTGACTAAATCATATCATTTGCGCCTCGAGTCGGGGCCGGTTTGACTCAACCATATCATTTGCGTCTCGAGTCGTGCCTCGTTTGACTCAACCATATCATTTGTGCATCAAGTCAAGCCTCGTTTGACTTAACCATATCATTTGGGCCTCAAGTCGGGCCTCGTTTGACTCAAGCATATCATTTTTGCCTCAAGTCATGCCTCATTTGACAAAACTATATCATTTGTGCCTCAAGTTGGTCCTCGTTTGACTCAACCATATCATTTGTGCCTCAAGTCGGTCCTCGTTTGACTCAACCATATCATTTGCATCTCGAGTCGGACCTCGTTTGACACAACCATATCATTGGCGCCTCGAGTTGGGCCTTGTTTGACGCAACCATATCATTTGCGCCTCGAGTCATGCCTCGTTTGACTCAACCATATCATTTGTGTCTCGAATCAAGCCGTGTTTGACTTAACCATATCATTTGTGCCTCGACTTGGGGCTAGTTTGACTCAACCATATCATTTGCGCCTCGAGTCGGGCCTCGTTTGACTCAACCATATCATTTGCACCTCGAGTCGGGCCTTGTTTCACTCAACCATATCTTTGCGCCAGGAGTCGGGCCTCGTTTCACTCAACCATATCATTTGCTCATCAAGTCAGGCCTCGGTTTACTCACCGATACCATTTGTGCATCAAGTTGGCCCACGTTCGACTCAACCATAAGATTTGAACCTCGAGTCAGGCCCCGGATGACTCAACCATATCATTTGTGCCTCAAGTTAGGCCTGGTTTGACTCAACCGTACTATTTGCGTCTTGAGTCGGGCCTCGTTTGACTCAACTATATCATTTGTGCCTCGAGTCGGGCCTTGTTTGACTCAACCATATCATTTACGCCTCGAGTCGGGCTTCGTTTGACTCAACCATATCATTTGTGCATCAAGTCAAGCCTCGTTTGACTCAACCATATCATTTGCGCCTCGAGTCGGGCCTCGTTTGACTCAAGCATATCATTTCTGCCTCGAGTCATGCCTCATTTGACTCAACCATATCATTTGCGCCTCGAGTCGGTCCTCGTTTGACTCAACCATATCATTTGTGACTTGAGTCGGGCCTCGTTTGATTCAACCATATCATTTGTGCCTCGAGTTGCATCGTTTGACACAACCATATCATTTGTACCTCAAGTCATGCCTCATTTGACTCAACCATAACATTTGTGTCTCGAGTCAGGCCTCGTTTGACTAAACCATATCATTTGCACCTCAAGTTGGGGCTAGTTTGACTCAACCATATCATTTGCGCCTCGAGTCGGGCCTTGTTTGACTCAACCATATCTTTGCGCCAGGAGTCGGGCCTCGTTTCACTCAACCATATCATTTGCGCATCAAGTCCGGCCTCGTTTTACTCACCGATACCATTTGTGCATCTAGTTGGCCCTCGTTCGACTCAACCATAAGATTTGAACCTCGAGTTAGGCCCCGCTTGACTCAGCCATATCTTTTGTGCCACAAGTCAGGCCTGGTTTGGCTCAACCGTATTATTTGCGTCTCGAGTCGGGCCTCATTTGACTCAACTATATCATTTGTGCCTCGAGTTAGGCCTCGTTTGACTTAACCATATCTTTTGCGCCTCAAGTCGGGCTTCGTTTGACTCAATCATATCATTTGTGCATCAAGCCAAGCCTCGTTTGACTCAACCATATCATTTGCGCCTCGAGTCGGGCCTCGTTTGACTCAAGCATATCATTTCTGCCTCGAGTCATGCCTCATTTGACTCAACCATATCATTTGCGCCTCGAGTCGGTCCTCGTTTAACTCAACCATATCATTTGCGCCTCGAGTCAGGCCTCGTTTGATTCAACCATATAATTTGTGCCTCGAGTTGCATCGTTTGACACAACCATATCATTTGTACCTCGAGCCATGCCTCGTTTGACTCAACCATATCATTTGTGTCTCGAGTCAGGCCTCGTTTGACTAAACGATATCATTTGTGCCTCAAGTCGGGGATAGTTTGACTTAACCATATCATTTGCGCCTCGAGTCAGTCCTCGTTTGACTCAACCATATCATTTGCGCCTCGAGTCGGTCCTCGTTTGACTTAACCATATCATTTGCGCCTCGAGTCGGGCCTCGTTTGATTCAACCATATCATTTATGCCTCGAGTTGCATCGTTTGACACAACCATATCATTTGTACCTCGAGTTAGGCACCGTTTGACTCAACCATATCATTTGCGCCTCGAGTCGGGCCTCGTTTGACTCAACTATATCATTTGTGCCTCGAGTCAGGCATCGTTTAAGTCAACCTTATTATTTGCGCCTCGAATCGGGCTTCGTTTGACTCAACCATATCATTTGTGCATCAAGTCAAGCCTTGTTTGACTCAACCATATCATTTGCGCCTCGAGTCGGGCCTCGTTTGACTCAAGCATATCATTTCTGCCTCGAGTCATGCCTCATTTGACCCAACCATATCATTTGCGCCTCGAGTCGGTCCTCATTTGACTCAACCATATCATTTGTGCCTCGAGTCAGGCCTTGTTTGATTCAAACATATCATTTGTGCCTCGAGTTACGTCGTTTGACATAACCATATCATTTGTACCTCGAGTCAGGCCCCGCTTGACTCAACCATATCATTTGTGTCTCGAGTCAGGCCTCGTTTGACTAAACCATATCATTTGTGCGTCAAGTCGGTGCTAGTTTGACTCAACCATATCATTTGTGCCTTGAGTCGGTCCTCGTTTGACTCAACCATATCATTTGCGCCTCGAGTCGGGCCTTGTTTGACTCAACCATATGTTTGCGCCAGGAGTCTGGCCTCATTTCACTCAACCATACCATTTGCAGATCAAGTCAGGCCTCGTTTTACTCACCGATACCATTTGTGCATCAAGTTGACCCTCGTTCGACTCAACCATAAGATTTGAACCTCGAGTCAGGCCCCGCTTGACTCAACCATATCATTTGCGCCTCGATTCGGGCCTCGTTTGACTCAACCATATCATTTCTGCCTCGAGTCATCCCTCATTTGACTCAACCATATCATTTGCGCCTTGAGTCGGTCCTCGTTTGACTCAACCATATCATTTGCGCCTCGAGTTGCATCGTTTGACACAACCATATCATTTGTACCTCGAGTCATGCCTCGTTTGACTCAACCATATCATTTGTGTCTCAAGTCAGGCCTCGTTTGACTAAACCATATCATTTGTGCCTCAAGTCGGGGCTAGTTTGACTGAACCATATCATTTGTGCCTCGAGTTGGGCCTTGTTTGACTCAACCATATCATTTGTTCCTCGAGTCGGGCCTTGTTTAACTCAACCATATCTTTGCGCCAGGAGTCAGGCCTCGTTCCAATCAACCATATCATTTGCGCGTCAAGTCAGGCCTCGTTTTACTCTCCGATACCATTTGTGCATCAAGTTGGCCCTCGTTCGACTTAACCATAAGATTTGAACCTCGAGTCAGGCCCCGCTTGACTCAACCATATCATTTGTGCCTCAAGTCAGGCCTGGTTTGGCTTAACCGTATTATTTGCATCTCGAGTCTGGCCTCGTTTGACTCAACTATATCATTTGCGCCTCGAGTCGGGGTTAGTTTGACTCAACCATATCATTTGCGCCTCGAGTTGGGCCTCGTTTAACTTAACCATATCATTTGCGCCTCGAGTCGGGCCTTGTTTCACTCAACCATATCTTTGCGCCAGGAGTTGGGCCTTATTTCACTCAACCATATCATTTGCGCATCAAGTCCGGCCTTGTTTTACTCACCGATACCATTTGTGCATCAAGTTGGCCCTCGTTCGACTCAACCATAAGATTTGAACTCGAGTTAGGCCCCGCTTGACTCAACCATATCATTTGTGCCTCAAGTCAGGCCTGGTTTGGCTCAACCGTATTATTTGCATCTCGAGTCGGGCCTCGTTTGACTCAACTATATCGTTTGTGCCTCGAGTCAGTCCTCGTTTGACTCAACCATATCATTTGCGCCTCGACTCGGGCTTTGTTTGACTCAACCATATCATTTGTGCATCAAGTCAAGCCTCGTTTGACTCAACCATATCATTTGTACCTCGAGTCGGGCCTCGTTTGACTCAAGCATATCATTTCTGCCTCGAGTCATGCCTCATTTGACTCAACCATATCATTTGCACCTCGAGCCGGTCCTCGTTTGATTCAACCATATCATTTGTTCCTCGAGTTGTATCGTTTGACACAACCATATCATTTGTACCTCGAGTCATGCCTCGTTTGACTCAACCATATCATTTGTGTCTCGGGTCAGGCCTCGTTTGACTAAACCATATCATTTGTGCCTCATGTCGGGGCTAGTTTGGCTCAACCATATCATTTGTGCCTCGAGTCGGACCTCGTTTGACTTAACCATATCTTTTGCGCCTCGAGTCGGGCTTCATTTGACTCAACCATATCATTTGTGCATCAAGCCAAGCCTTGTTTGACTCAACCATATCGTTTGCGCCTCGAGTCGGGCCTCGTTTGACTCAAACATATCATTTCTGCCTCGAGTCATGCCTCATTTGACTCAACCATATTATTTGCGCCTCGAGTCGGTCCTCGTTTGACTCAACCATATCATTTGCGCCTCGAGTCGGGCCTCGTTTGATTCAACCATATCATTTGTGCCTCGAGTTGCATCGTTTGACATAACCATATCATTTGTACCTCGAGCCATGCCTCGTTTGACTTAACCATATCATTTGTGTCCCGAGTCAGGCCTCGTTTGACTAAACGATATCATTTGTGCCTCAAGTCGGGGCTAGTTTGACTTAACCATATCATTTGTGCCTCGAGTCGGGCCTCGTTTGACTCAAGCATATCATTTCTGCCTCGAGTCATGCCTCATTTGACTCAACCATATCATTTGCACCTCGAGTCGGTCCTCGTTTGACTCAACCATATCATTTGTGCCTCAAGTCGGGGCTAGTTTGACTCAACCATATCATTTGCGCCTCGAGTCGTGCCTCGTTTGACTTAACCATTTCTTTTGCGCCTCAAGTCGGGCATCGTTTGACTCAACCATATCATTTGTGCAATAAGCCAAGCCTCGTTTGACTCAACCATATCATTTGTGCCTCGAGTCGGGCCTCGTTTGACTCAAGCATATCATTTCTGCCTCGAGTTATGCCTCATTTGACTCAACCATATAATTTGCGCCTCGAGTCGGTCCTCGTTTGACTCAACCATATCATTTGCGACTCGAGTCGTGCCTCGCTTGATTCAACCATATCATTTGTGCCTCGAGTTGCATCGTTTGATACAACCATATCATTTATACCTGGAGTCATGCCTCGTTTGACTCAACCATATCATTTGTGTCTCGAGTCAGGCCTCGTTTGACTAAACGATATCATTTGTGCCTCAAGTCGGGGCTAGTTTGACTCAACCATATCATTTTTGCCTCGAGTCGGTTCTCGTTTGACTCAACCATATCATTTGCGCCTCGAGTCGGTCTTCGTTTGACTCAACCATATCATTTGCGCCTCGAGTCGGGCCTCATTTGATTCAACCATATCATGTGTGCCTCGAGTTGCATCGTTTGACATAACCATATCATTTGTACCTCGAGTCAGACATCGTTTGACTCAACCATATCATTTGCGTCTCGAGTCGGGCCTCATTTGACTCAACTATATCATTTGTGCCTTGAGTCAGGCATCGTTTGAGTCAACCATATCATTTGCGCCTCGAGTCGAGCCTCGTTTGACTCAAGCATATAATTTCTGCCTCGAGTCGAGCCTCGTTTGACTCAAGCATATCATTTCTGCCTCGAGTCATGCCTCATTTGACTCAACCATATCATTTGCGCCTCGAGTCGGTCCTCGTTTGACTCAACCATATCATTTGTGCCTCGAGTCGGGCCTCGTTTGATTCAAACATATCATTTGTGCCTCGAGTTGCATCGTTTGACACAACCATATCATTTGTACCTCGAGTCAGGCCCCGCTTGACTCAACCATATCATTTGTGTCTCGAGTTAGGCCTCGTTTGACTAAACCATATCATTTGTGCCTCAAGTCGGGGCTGGTTTGACTCAACCATATCATTTGTGCCTTGAGTCGGGCCTCGTTTGACTCAACCATATCATTTGCGCCTCGAGTCAGGCCTTGTTTGACTCAACCATATGTTTGCGCCAGGAGTCAGGCCTCGTTTCACTCAACCATACGTTTTGCCATCAAGTCAGGCCTCGTTTTACTCACCGATACCATTTGTGCATCATGTTGGCCCTCGTGCGACTGAACCATAAGACTTGAACCTCGAGTCACGCCCCGCTTGACTCAACCATATCATTTGCACCTCGAGTCGGGCCTTGTTTGACTCAACCATATCATTTCTGCCTCGATTCATGCCTCATTTGACTCAACCATATCATTTGCGCCTCGAGTCGGTCCTCGTTTGACTCAACCATATCATTTGCGCCTCGAGTTGCATCGTTTGACATAACCATATCATTTGTACCTCGAGTCATGCCTTGTTTGACTCAACCATATCATTTGTGTCTCAAGTCAGGCCTCGTTTGACTAAACCATATCATTTGTGCCTCAAGTCAGGGCAAGTTTGACTGAACCATATCATTTGTGCCTCGAGTCGGGCCTTGTTTGACTCAACCATATCATTTGTGCCTCAAGTCAGGCCTGGTTTGGCTTAACCGTATTATTTGCATCTCGACTCTGGCCTCGTTTGACTCAACTATATCATTTGTGCCTCGAGTCGGGGTTAGTTTGACTCAACCATATCATTTGCGCCTCGAGTTGGGCCTCGTTTGACTCAACCATATCATTTGCGCCTCAAGTCGGGCCTTGTTTCACTCAACCATATCTTTGTGCCAGGAGTCGGGCCTCGTTTCACTCAACCATATCCTTTGCGCATCAAGTCCGTCCTCGTTTTACTCACCGATACCATTTGTGCATCAAGTTGGCCCTCGTTCGACTCAACCATAAGATTTGAACCTCGAGTCAGGACCCGCTTGACTCAACCATATCATTTGTGCCTCAAGTCAGGCCTGGTTTGGCTCAACCGTATTATTTGCGTCTCGAGTCGGGCCTCGATTGACTCAACTATATCGTTTGTGCCTCGAGTCAGGCCTCATTTGACTCAACCATATCATTTGCGCCTCGAGTCGGGCTTCGTTTGACTCAACCATATCATTTGTGCATCAAGTCAAGCCTCGTTTCACTCAACCATATCATTTGCACCTCGAGTCGGGCCTCGTTTGACTCAACCATATCATTTCTGCCTCGAGTCATGCCTCATTTGACTCAACCATATCATTTGCACCTCGAGCCGGTCCTCGTTTGATTCAACCATATCATTTGTTCCTCGAGTTGTATTGTTTGACACAACCATATCATTTGTACCTCGAGTCATGCCTCGTTTGACTCAACCATATCATTTGTGTCTCGGGTCAGGCCTCGTTTGACTAAACCATATCATTTGTGCCTCATGTCAGGGCTAGTTTGACTCAACCATATCATTTGCGCCTCGAGTCGGACCTCGTTTGACTTAACCATATCTTTTGCGCCTCGAGTCGGGCTTCATTTGACTCAACCATATCATTTGTGCATCAAGCCAAGCCTCGTTTGACTCAACCATATCATTTGCGCCTCGAGTCGGGCCTCGTTTGACTCAAACATATCATTTCTGCCTCGAGTCATGCCTCATTTGACTCAACCATATTATTTGCGCCTCGAGTCGGTCCTCGTTTGACTCAACCATATCATTTGCGCCTCGAGTCGGGCCTCGTTTGATTCAACCATATCATTTGTGCCTCGAGTTGCATCGTTTGACACAACCATATCATTTGTACCTCGAGCCATGCCTCGTTTGACTCAACCATATCATTTGTGTCTCGAGTCAGGCCTCGTTTGACTAAACGATATCATTTGTGCCTCAAGTCAGGGCTAGTTTGACTCAACCATATCATTTGTGCCTCGAGTCGGGCCTCGTTTGACTCAAGCATATCATTTCTGCCTCGAGTCATGCCTCATTTGACTCAACCATATCATTTGCGCCTCGAGTCGGTCCTCGTTTGACTCAACCATATCATTTGTGCCTCAAGTCGGGGCTAGTTTGACTCAACCATATCATTTGCGCCTCGAGTCGTGCCTCGTTTGACTTAACCATTTCTTTTGCGCCTCAAGTCGGGCATCGTTTGACTTAACCATATCATTTGTGCAACAAGCCAAGCCTCGTTTGACTCAACCATATCATTTGTGCCTCGAGTCGGGCCTCGTTTGACTCAAGCATATCATTTCTGCCTCGAGTTATGCCTCATTTGACTCAACCATATAATTTGCGCCTCGAGTCGGTCCTCGTTTGACTCAACCATATCATTTGCGACTCGAGTCAGGCCTCGTTTGATTCAACCATATCATTTGTCCCTCGAGTTGCATCGTTTGACACAACCATATCATTTATACCTCGAGTCATGCCTCGTTTGACTCAACCATATCATTTGTGTCTCGAGTCAGGCCTCGTTTGACTAAACGATATCATTTGTGCCTCAAGTCGGGGCTAGTTTGACTCAACCATATCATTTGTGCCTCGAGTCGGTCCTCGTTTGACTCAACCATATCATTTGCGTCTCGAGTCGGTCCTCGTTTGACTCAACCATATCATTTGCGCCTCGAGTCGGGCCTCGTTTGATTCAACCATATCATGTGTGCCTCGAGTTGCATCGTTTGACATAACCATATCATTTGTACCTCGAGTCAGGCATCGTTTGACTCAACCATATCATTTGCGTCTCGAGTCGGGCCTCATTTGACTCAACTATATCATTTGTGCCTCGAGTCAGGCATCGTTTGAGTCAACCATATCATTTGCGCCTCGAATCGGGCTTCGTTTGACTCAACCATATCATTTGCGCCTCGAGTCGGGCCTCGTTTGACTCAAGCATATCATTTCTGCCTCGAGTCATGCCTCATTTGACTCAACCATATCATTTGCGCCTCGAGTCGGTCCTCGTTTGACTCAACCATATCATTTGTGCCTCGAGTCGGGCCTCGTTTGATTCAAACATATCATTTGTGCCTCGAGTTGCATCGTTTGACACAACCATATCAGTTGTACCTTGAGTCAGGCCCCGCTTGACTCAACCATATCATTTGTGTCTCGAGTTAGGCCTCGTTTGACTAAACCATATCATTTGTGCCTCAAGTCGGGGCTGGTTTGACTCAACCATATCATTTGTGCCTTGAGTCGGGCCTCGTTTGACTCAACCATATCATTTGCGCCTCGAGTCAGGCCTTGTTTGACTCAACCATATGTTTGCGCCCGGAGTCAGGCCTCGTTTCACTCAACCATACGTTTTGCACATCAAGTCAGGCCTCGTTTTACTCACCGATACCATTTGTGCATCATGTTGGCCCTCGTGCGACTCAACCATAAGATTTGAACCTTGAGTCAGGCCCGCTTGACTCAACCATATCATTTGCGCCTCGAGTCGGGCCTTGTTTGACTCAACCATATCATTTCTGCCTCGAGTCATGCCTCATTTGACTCAACCATATCATTTGCGCCTCGAGTCGGTCCTCGTTTGACTCAACCATATCATTTGCGCCTCGAGTTGCATCGTTTGACACAACCATATCATTTGTACCTTGAGTCATGCCTTGTTTGACTCAACCATATCATTTGTGTCTCAAGTCAGGCCTCGTTTGACTAAACCATATCATTTGTGCCTCGAGTTGGGGTTAGTTTGACTCAACCATATCATTTGCGCCTCGAGTTGGGCCTCGTTTGACTCAACCATATCATTTGCGCCTCGAGTCGGGCCTTGTTTCACTCAACCATATCTTTGTGCCAAGAGTCGGGCCTCGTTTCACGCAACCATATCATTTGCGCATCAAGTCCAGCCTCGTTTTACTCACCGATACCATTTGTGCATCAAGTTGGCCCTCGTTCGACTCAACCATAAGATTTGAACCTCGAGTCAGGCCCCGCTTGACTCAACCATATCATTTGTGCCTCAAGTCAGGCCCGGTTTAGCTCAACCGTATTATTTGCGTCTCGAGTCGGGCCTCGTTTGACTCAACTATATCATTTGTGCCTCGAGTCAGGCCTCGTTTGACTCAACCATATCATTTGCGCCTCGAGTCGGGCTTCGTTTGACTCAACCATATCATTTGTGCATCAAGTCAAGCCTCGTTTGACTTAACCATATCATTTGCACCTCGAGTCGGGCCTCGTTTGACTCAACCATATCATTTCTGCCTCGAGTCATGCCTCATTTGACTCAACCATATCATTTGCACCTCGAGCCGGTCCTTGTTTGATTCAACCATATCATTTGTTCCTCGAGTTGTATCGTTTGACACAACCATATCATTTGTACCTCGAGTCATGCCTCGTTTGACTCAACCATATCATTTGTGTCTCGGGTCAGGCCTCGTTTGACTAAACCATATCATTTGTGCCTCATGTCGGGGCTAGTTTGACTCAACCATATCATTTGCGCCTCGAGTCGGACCTCGTTTGACTTAACCATATCTTTTGCGCCTCGAGTCGGGCTTCATTTGACTCCACCATATCATTTGTGCATCAAGGCAAGCCTCGTTTGACTCAACCATATCATTTGTGCCTCGAGTCGGGCCTCGTTTGACTCAAACATATCATTTCTGCCTCGAGTCATGCCTCATTTGACTCAACCATATTATTTGCGCCCTGAGTCGGTCCTCGTTTGACTCAACCATATCATTTGCGCCTCGAGTCGGGCCTCGTTTGATTCAACCATATCATTTGTGCCTCGAGTTGCATCGTTTGACACAACCATATCATTTGTACCCCGAGCCAAGCCTCGTTTGACTCAACCATATCATTTGTGTCTCGAGTCAGGCCTCGTTTGACTAAACGATATCATTTGTGCCTCAAGTCGGGGCTAGTTTGACTCAACCATATCATGTACGCCTCGAGTCGGTCCTCATTTGACTGAACCATATCATTTGCGCCTCGAGTCGGTCCTCATTTGACTCAACCATATCATTTGCGCCTCGAATCGGGCTTCGTTTGACTCAACCATATCATTTGTGCATCAAGTCAAGCCTCGTTTGACTCAACCATATCATTTGCGCCTCGAGTCGTGCCTCATTTGACTCAACCATATCATTTGTGTCTCAAGTCAGGCCTCGTTTGACTAAACCATATCATTTGTGCCTCAAGTCAGGGCTAGTTTGACAGAACCATATCATTTGTGCCTCGAGTCGGGCCTTGTTTGACTCAACCATATCTTTGCGCCAGGAGGCGGGCCTCGTTCCACTCAACCATATCATTTGCGCATCAAGTCAGGCCTCGTTTTACTCTCCGATACCATTTGTGCATCAAGTTGGCCCACGTTTGACTCAACCATAAGATTTGAACCTTGAATCAGGCCCGGCTTGACTCAACCATATCATTTGTGCCTCAAGTCAGGCTTGGTTTGGCTTAACCGTATTATTTGCATCTCGAGTCAGGCCTCGTTTGACTCAACTATATCATTTGTGCCTCGCGTCGGGTTAGTTTGACTCAACCATATCATTTGCGCCTCGAGTTGGGCCTCGTTTGACTCAACCATATCATTTGCGCCTCGAGTCAGGCCTTGTTTGACTCAACCATATCTTTGCGCCAGGAGTTGGGGCTCGTTTCACTCAACCATATCATTTGCGCATCAAGTCCAGCCTCGTTTTACTCAGCGATACCATTTGTGCATTAAGTTGGCCCTCGTTTGACTCAACCATAAGATTTGAACCTCGAGTCAGGCTCCGCTTGACTCCACCATATCATTTGTGCCTCAAGTCAGGCCTGGTTTGGCTCAACCGTATTATTTGCATCTCGAGTTTGGCCTCGTTTGACTCAACTATATCATTTGTGCCTCGAGTCAGGCCTCGTTTGACTCAACCATATCATTTGCGGCTCGAGTCGGGCTTTGTTTGACTCAACCATATCATTTGTGCATCAAGTTAAGCCTCGTTTGACTCAACCATATCATTTGCTCCTTGAGTCGGGCCTCGTTTGACTCAACCATATCATTTCTGCCTCGAGTCATGCCTCATTTGACTCAACCATATCATTTGCGCCTCGAGTCGGGCCTCGTTTGATTCAACCATATCATTTGTGCCTCAAGTTGCATCGTTTGACACAACCATATTATTTGTACCTCGAGTCATGCCTCGTTTGACTCAACCATATCGTTTGCATCTCGAGTCGGGCCTCATTTGACTCAACTATATCATTTATGCCTCGAGTCATGCCTCGTTCGACTCAACCATATCTTTTCGCCTCGAGTCGGGCTTCGTTTGACTCAACCATATCATTTGTGCATCAAGTCAAGCCTCGTTTAACTCAACCATAGCATTTGTGCCTCGAGTCGGGCCTCGTTTGACTCAAGCATATCTTTTCTACCTCGAGTCATGCCTCATTTGACTCAACCATATCATTTGCGCCTCGAGTCGGGCCTCGTTTGATTCAACCATATCATTTGTGCCTCGAGTTGCATCGTTTGACATAACCATATCATTTGTACCTCGAGTCATGCCTCGTTTGACTCAACCATATCATTTGTGCCTCGAGTCAGGCCTCGTTTGACTAAACGATATCATTTGTGTCTCAAGTCGGGGCTAGTTTGACTCAACCATATCATTTGCGCCTCGAGTCGGCCCTCATTTGACTCAACCATGTCATTTGCGCCTCGAGTCGGGCCTTGTTTGACTCAACCATATCTTTGCACCAGGAGTCGGGCCTCGTTTCACTCAACCATACCATTTGCGCATCAAGTCAGGCCTCGGTTTACTCACCGATACCATTGGTGCATCAAGTTGGCCCTCGTTCGACTCAACCATAAGATTTGAACCTCGAGTCAGGCCCGCTTGACTCAACCATATCATTTGTGCCTCAAGTTAGGCCTGGTTTGGCTCAACCGTATTATTTGCGTCTCGAGTCGGGCTTCGTTTGACTCAACCATATCATTTGTGCATCAACCCAAACGTTGTTTGACTCAACCATATCATTTGCGCCTCGAGTCAGGCCTCGTTTGACTCATCCATATCATTTCTGCCTCGAGTCATGCCTCATTTGACTCAACCATATCATTTGCGCCTCGAGTCGATCCTCGTTTGACTCAACCATATCATTTGCGCTTCGAGTCGGGCCTCGTTTGATTCAACCATATCATTTATGCCTCGAGTTGCATCGTTTGACACAACCATATCATTTGTACCTCGAGTCATGCCTCGTTTGACTCAACCATATCATTTGTGTCTCGAGTCAGGCCTCGTTTGACTAAACCATATCATTTGTGCCTCAAGTCGGGGCTAGTTTGACTCAACCATATCATTTGCGCCTCGAGTCGGGCCTCATTTGACTCAACCATATCATTTGCGCCTCAAGTCGGGCTTCGTTTGAATCAACCATATCATTTGTGCATCAAGTCAAGCCTCGTTTGACTCAACCATATCATTTGTGCTTCGAGTTGGGCCTCGTTTGATTCAACCATATCATTTGTGCCTCGAGTTGCATCGTTTGACACAACCATATCATTTGTACCTCGAGTCATGCCTCGTTTGACTCAACCATATCATTTGTGTCTCTTGTCAGGCCTCGTTTGACTAAACCATATCATTTGTGCCTCAAGTCGGGACTAGTTTGACTCAACCATATCATTTGTGCCTCGAGTCGGGCCTCGTTTGACTCAACCATATCATTTGCGCCTCGAGTCGGGCTTCGTTTGACTTAACCATATCATTTGTGTATAAAGTCAAGCCTCGTTTGACTCAACCATATCATTTGCACTTCGAGTCGGGCCTCGTTTGATTCAACCATATCATTTGTGCCTCGAGTTGCATCGTTTGACACAACCATATCATTTGTACCACGAGTCATGCCTCGTTTGACTCAACCATATCATTTGTGTCTCGAGTCAGGCCTCGTTTGACTAAGCCATATCAATTGCGCCTCGAGTCGGGCCTTGTTTGACTCAACCATATCTTTGTGCCAGGAGTCGGGCCTCGTTTCACTCAACCATATGATTTGCGCATCAAGTTAGGCCTCGTTTTACTCACCGATACCATTTGTGCATCAAGTTGGCCCTCATTCAACTCAACCATAAGGTTTGAACCTCCAGTCAGGCCCCGCTTGACTCAACCATCGCATTTGCGCCTCAAGTCTGGCCTGGTTTTGCTCAACCGTATTATTTGCGTCTCTAGTCGGGCCTCGTTTGACTCAACTATATCATTTGTGCCTCGAGTCAGGCATTGTTTGACTCAACCATATCATTTGCGCATCGAGTCGGGCTTCGTTTGACTCAACCATATCATTTGTGCACCAAGTCAAGCCTCGTTTGACTCAACCATATCATTTATGCCTTGAGTCGGGCCTCGTTTGACTCAAGCATATCATTTCTGCCTCGAGTCATGCCTCATTTGACTCAACCATATCATTTGCGCCTCGAGTCGGTCCTCGTTTGAATCAACCATATCATTTGCGCCTCGAGTCGGGCCTCGTTTGATTCAACCATATCATTTGTGCCTCGAGATGCATTGTTTGACACAACCATATCATTTGTACCTCGAGTCATGCCTCGTTTGACTCAACCATATCGTTTGTGCCTCGAGTCAGGCCTCGTTTGTCTAAACGATATCATTTGTGCCTCAAGTCAGGGCTAGTTTCACTCAACCATATCATTTGCGCCTCGAGTCAGGCCTCGTTTGACTCAACCATATCTTTGCGCCAGGAGTCGGGCCTCGTTTCACTCAACCATACCATTTGCGCATCAAGTCAGGCCTCGTTTTACTCACCGATACCATTTGTGCATCAAGTTGGCCCTCGTTCGACTCAACCGTAAGATTTGAACCTCGAGTCAGGCCTGGTTTGGCTCAACCGTATTATTTGCGTCTCGAGTCGGGCCTCGTTTGACTCAACTATATCATTTGTGCCTCGAGTCAGGCCTCGTTTGACTCAACCATATCATTTGCGCCTCGAGTCGGGCTTCGTTTGACTCAACGATATCATTTGTGCATCAAGCCAAACCTCGTTTGACTTAACCATATCATTTACGCCATGAGGCGGGCCTCGTTTGACTCTACCATATCATTTCTGCCTCGAGTCATGCCTCATTTGACTCAACCATATCATTTGCGCCACGAGTCGGTCCTTGTTTGATTCAACCATATCATTTGCGGCTCGAGTTGCATTGTTTGACACAACCATATCATTTGTACCTCGAGTCATGCCTCGTTTGACTCAACCATATCATTTGTGCATCAAGTGAAGCCTCGTTTGACTCCACCATATCATTTGCGCTTCGAGTTGGGCCTCGTTTGATTCAACCATATCATTTGTGCCTCGAGTTGCATCGTTTGACACAACCATATCATTTGTACCTCGAATCATGCCTCGTTTGACTCAACCATATCATTTGTGTCTCAAGTCAGGCCTCGTTTGACTAAAGCATATCATTTGTGCCTCAAGTCGGGGCTAGTTTGACTGAACCATATCATTTGCGCCTCGAGTCGGGCCTCGTTTGACTCAACCATATCATTTGCATCTCGAGTTGGGCCTTGTTTGACTCAACCATATCTTTGCGCCAGGAGTTGGGCCTCGTTTCACTCAACCATATCATTTACGCATCGAGTCAGGCCTCGTTTTACTCTCCGATACCATTTGTGCATCAAGTTGGCCCACGTTCGACTCAACCATAAGATTTCATCCTCGAGTCAGGCCCTGCTTGACTCAACCATATCATTTATGCCTCAAGTCAGACCTGGTCTGGCTCAATTGTATTATTTGCGTCTCGAGTTGGGCATCGTTTGACTCAACTATATCATTTGTGCTTCGAGTCAGGCCTCATTTGACTCAACCATATCATTTGTGCCTCGAGTCGGGCTTTGTTTGACTCAACCATATCATTTGTGCATCAAGCCAAGCCTCGTTTGACGCAACCATATCATTTGTGCCTCGAGTCGGGCCTCGTTTGACTCAAGCATATCATTTCTGCCTCGAGTCATGCCTCATTTGATTCAACCATATCATTTGCGCCTCGAGTCGGTCCTCGTTCGACACAACCATATCATTTGCGCCTCGAGTCGGGCCTCGTTTGATTCAACCATATCATTTGTGCCTCGAGATGCATCGTTTGACACAACCATATCATTTGTACCTCGAGTCATGCCTCATTTGACTCAACCATATCATTTGTGCCTCGAGTCAGGCCTCGTTTGACTAAATGATATCATTTGTGCCTCAAGTCAGGGCTAGTTTCACTCAACCATATCCTTTGCGCCTCGAGTCGGACCTCGTTTTACTCAACCATATCATTTGCGCCTCGAGTCGGGCCTTATTTGACTCAACCATATCTTTGCGCCAGGAGTCGGGCCTCGTTTCACTCAACCATACCATTTGCGCATCAAGTCCGGCCTCGTTTTACTCACTGATACCATTTGTGCATCAAGTTGGCCCTCGTTCGACTCAACCATAAGATTTGAACCTCGAGTCAGGCCCCGCTTGACTCAACCATATCATTTGTGCCTCAAGTCAGACCTGGTTTGGCTCAACCGTATTATTTGCGTCTCGAGTCGGGCCTCGTTTGACTCAACTATATCATTTGGGCCTCGAGTCAGGCCTCGTTTGACTCAACCATATCATTTGCGCCTCGAGTCAGGCTTCGTTTGACTCAACCATATCATTTGTGCATCAACCCAAACCTCGTTTGACTCAACCAAATCATTTACGCAATGAGGCAGCCCTCGTTTAACTCAACCATATCATTTCTGCCTCGAGTCATGCCTCATTTGACTCAACCATATCATTTGCGCCTCGAGTCGGTCCTCGTTTGACTCAACCATATCATTTGTGCCTCGAGTTGCATTGTTTGACACAACCATATCATTTGTACCTCGAGTCATGCCTCGTTTGACTCAACCATATCATTTGTGTCTCAAGTTATGCCTCGTTTGACTAAACCATATCATTTGTGCCTCAAGTCGGGGCTAGTTTGACTGAACCATATCATTTGCGCCTCGAGTCGGGTCTCGTTTGACTCAACCATATCATTTGCATCTCGAGTCGGGCCTTGTTTGACTCAACCATATCTTTGCGCCAGGAGTTGGGCCTCGTTTCACTTAACCATATCATTTACGCATCAAGTCAGGCCTCGTTTTACTCTCCGATACCATTTGTGCATCAAGTTGGCCCACGTTCGACTCAACAATAAGATTTGATCCTCGAGTCAGGCCCTGCTTGACTCAACCATATCATTTGTGCCTCAAGTCAGGCCTGGTTTGGCTCAATTGTATTATTTGCGTCTCGAGTCAGGCCTCGTTTGACTCAACTATATCATTTGTGCCTCGAGTCAGGCCTCATTTGACTCAACCATATCATTTGTGCCTCAAGTCGGGCTTCGTTTGACTCAACCATATCATTTGTGCATCAAGCCAAGCCTCGTTTGACTCAACCATATCATTTGCGCCTCGAGTCGAGCCTCGTTTGACTCAAGCATATCATTTCTGCCTCGAGTCATGCCTCATTTGACTCAACCATATCATTTGCGCGTCGAGTCGGTCTTCGTTTGACTCAACCATATCATTTGCGCCTCGAGTCGGGCCTCGTTTGATTCAACCATATCATTTGTGCCTCGAGATGCATCGTTTGACACAACCATATCATTTGTACCTCGAGTCATGCCTCGTTTGACTCAACCATATCATTTGTGCCTCGAGTCAAGCCTCATTTGACTAAACGATATCATTTGTGCCTTGAGTCGGGGCTAGTTTCACTCAACCATATCATTTGCGCCTCAAGTTGGGCCTCGTTTGACTCAACCATATCATTTGCGCCTCGAGTCGGGCCTTGTTTGACTCAACCATATCTTTGCGCCAGGAGTCGGGCCTCGTTTCACTCAACCATACCATTTGCGCATCAAGTCAGGCCTCGTTTTACTCACCGATACCATTTGTGCATCAAGTTGGCCGTCGTTCAACTTAACCATAAGATTTGAACCTCGAGTCAGGCCCCGCTTGACTCAACCATATCATTTGTGCCTCAAGTCAGGCTTGGTTTGGCTTAACTGTATTATTTGAGTCTCGAGTCGGGCCTCGTTTGACTCAATTATATCATTTGTGCCTCGAGTCAGGCCTCGTTGGACTCAACCATATCATTTGCGCCTCGAGTCGGGCTTTGTTTGACTCAACCATATCATTTGTGCATCAAGCCAAACCTCGTTTGACTCAACTATATCATTTACGCCACGAGGCGGCCCTTGTTTGACTCAACCATATCATTTCTGCCTCGAGTCATGCCTCATTTGACTCAACCATATCATTTGCGCCTCGAGTCGGTCCTCGTTTGACTCAACCGATATCATTTGCGCCTCGAGTTGCATTGTTTGACACAACCATATCATTTGTACCTCGAGTCATGCCTCATTTGACTCAACCATATCATTTGTGTCTCAAGTCAGGCCTCGTTTGACTAAACCATATCATTTGTGCCTCAAGTCGGGGCTAGTTTGACAGAACCATATCATTTGTGGCTCGAGTCGGGCCTCGTTTGACTCAACCATATCATTTGCGTCTCAATCGGGCCTTGTTTGACTCAACCATATCTTTGCGCCAGGAGTTGGGCCTCGTTTCACTCAACCATATCATTTACGCATCAAGTCAGGCCTCGTTTTACTCTCCGATACCATTTGTGATCAAGTTGGCCCACGTTCGACTCAACCATAACATTTGAACCTCGAGTCAGGCCCCGCTTGACTCAACCATATCATTTGTGCCTCAAGTCAGGCCTGGTTTGGCTCAACCGTATTATTTGCATCTCGAGTCGGGCCTCGTTTGACTCAACTATATCATTTGTGCCTCGAGTCAAGCCTCGTTTGACTCAACCATATCATTTGTGCCTCGAGTCAGGCTTCGTTTGACTCAACCATATCATTTGTGCATGAAGCCAAACCTCATTTGACTCAACCATATCATTTGCACCTCGAGTCGGGCCTCGTTTGACTCAACCATATCATTTCTGCCTCGAGTCATGCCTCATTTGACTCAACCATATCATTTGCGCCTCGAGTCTGCCCTTGTTTGACTCAACCATATCATTTGCGCCTCGAGTTGCATCATTTCACACAACTATATCATTTGTACCTCGAGTCATGCCTCGTTTGACTCAACCATATCATTTGTGTCTCAAGTCGGGGCTAGTTTGACTAAACCATATCATTTGCGCCTCGAGTCGGGCCTCGATTGACTCAACCATATCATTTGCATCTCAAGTCGGGCCTTGTTTTACTCAACCATATCTTTGTGCCAGGACTTGGGCCTCGTTTCACTCAACCATATCATTTGCGCATCAAGTCAGGCCTCATTTTACTCTCCGATACCATTTGTGCATCAAGTTGGCCCACGTTCAACTCAACCATAAGATTTGATCCTCGAGTCAGGCCCTGCTTGACTCAACCATATCATTTGTGCCTCAAGTCAGGCCTGGTTTGGCTCAATTGTATTATTTGCGTCTCAGGTCGAGCCTCGTTTGACTCAACTATATAATTTGTGCCTCGAGTAAGGGCTCATTTGACTCAACCATATCATTTGCGCGTCGAGTCGGGCTTCGTTTGACTCAACCATATCATTTGTGCATCAAGCCAAGCCTCATTTGACTCAACCATATCATTTGCACCTCGAGTCGGGCCTCGTTTGACTCAAGCATATCATTTCTGCCTTGAGTCATGCCTCATTTGACTCAACCATATCATTTGCGCCTCAAGTCGATCCTCGTTTGACTCAACCATATCATTTGCGCCTCGAGCTGGGCCTCGTTTGATTCAACCATATCATTTGTGCCTCGAGTTGCATCGTTTGACATAACCATAACATTTGTAGCTCGAGTCATGCCTCGTTTGACTCAACCATATCATTTGTGTCTCGAGTCAGGCCTCGTTTGACTAAACCATATCATTTGTGCCTCAAGTCGGGGCTAGTTTGACTCAACCATATCATTTGCGCCTCGAGTCGGGCCCCGTTTGACTCAACCATATCATTTGCGCCTCGAGTCGGGCCTTGTTTGACTCAACCATATCTTTGCGCCAGGAGTCGGGCCTCGTTTCACTCAACCATATCATTTGCACATCAAGTCAGGCCTCGTTTTACTCACCGATACCATTTGTGCATCAAGTTGGCCCTCGTTTGCCTCAACCATCGCATTTGTGCCTCAAGTCAGGCCTGGTTTGGCTCAACCGTGTTATTTGCATCTCGAGTCGGGCCTCGTTTGACTCAACTATATCATTTGTGCCTCGGGTCCGGCCTCATTTGACTTAACCATATCATTTGCGCCTCGAGCCGAGCTTCGTTTGACTCAACCATATCATTTGTGCATCAAGTCAAGCCTCGTTTGACTCAACCATATCATTTGCGCCTCAAGTCGGGCATCGTTTGACCCAACCATATCATTTGTGCCTCGAGTCGGGGCTAGTTTGACTCAACCATATGATTTGCGCCTCGAGTTAGGCCCCGTTTGACTCAACCATATCATTTGCGCCTCGAGTCGGGCCTTGTTTGACTCAACCATATCTTTGCGCTAGGAGTCGGGCCTCGTTTCACTCAGCCATATCATTTGCGCATCAAGTCCGGCCTCGTTTTACTCACCGATACCATTTGTGCATCAAGTTGGCCCTCGTTCGACTCAACCATAAGATTTGATCCTCGAGTCAGGCCCCGCTTGACTCAACCATATCATTTGTGCCTCAAGTCATGCCTGGTTTGGCTCAACTGTATTATTTGCGTCTCGAGTCGGGCCTCGTTTGGCTCAACTATATCATTTGTGCCTCGAGTCAGGCCTCGTTTGACTCAACCATATCTTTTACACCTCGAGTCGGGCGTCGTTTGACTCAACCATATCATTTGTGCATCAAGCCAAGCCTCGTTTGACTCAACCATATCATTTGCGCCTTGAGTTGGACCTCGTTTGACTCAAGCATATCATTTCTGCCTCAACTCATGCCTCATTTGACTCAACCATATCATTTACGCCTCGAGTCGGTCCTCGTTTGACTCAACCATATCATTTGCGCCTCGAGTCAGGCCTCGTTTGATTCAACCATATCATTTCTGCCTCGAGTTGCATCGTTTGACATAACCATATCATTTGTACCTCGAGTCATGCCTTGTTTGACTCAACCATATCATTTGTGTCTTGAGTCAGGCCTCGTTTGTCTCAACCATATCATTTGTGCCACAAGTCGGGGCTAGTTTGACTCAACCATATCATTTGCGCCTCCATTCGGGCCTCGTTTGACTCAACCGTATCATTTGTGCCTCAAGTCGGGCCTTCTTTGACTCAACCATATCTTTACGCCAGGAGTCGGGCCTCGTTTCACTCAACCATACCATTTGCGCATCAAGTCAGTCCTCGTTTTAGTCACCGATACCATTTGTGCATCAAGTTGGCCCTCGTTCGACTCAACCTTAAGATTTGAACCTCGAGTCAGGCCCCGCTTGACTCAACCATATCATTTGTGCCTCAAGTCAGGCCTAGTTTGGCTAAACTGTATTATTTGCATCTCGAGTCGGGCCTCGTTTGACATAACCATATTATTTGTACCTCGAGTCATGCCTCGTTTGACTCAACCATATCATTTGTGTCTCAAGTTGGGGCTAGTTTGACTAAACCATATCATTTGCGCCTCGAGTCGGGCCTCGTTTGACTCAACCATATCATTTGTGCCTCAAGTCGGGCCTTGTTTGACTCAACCATATCTTTGCACCCAGAGTCGGGCCTTGTTTCACTCAACCATATCATTTACGCATCAAGTCAAGCCTCGTTTTACTCTCCAATACCATTTGTGCATCAAGTTGGCCCTCGTTCAACTCAACCATAAGATTTGAACCTCGAGTCAGGCCCCGCTTGACTCAACCATATCATTTGTGCCTCAAGTCAGGCCTGGTTTGGCTTAACTGTATTATTTACGTCTCGAATCGATCCTCGTTTGACTCAACTATATCATTTGTGCCTCAAGTCAGGCCTCATTTGACTCAACCATATAATTTGCGCCACGAGTCAGGCTTCGTTTGACTCAACCATATCATTTGTGCATCAAGCCAAACCTCGTTTGACTCAACCATATCATTTGCATCTCGAGTCGGGCCTCGTTTGACTCAACCATATCATTTCTGCCTCGAGTCATGCCTCATTTGACTCAACCATATCATTTGCACGTCGAGTCTGTCCTTGTTTGACTCAACCATATCATTTGCGCCTCGAGTTGCATCGTTTGACACAACCAGATCATTTGTACCTCAAGTCATGCCTCGTTTGACTCAACCATATCATTTGCTGCTCGAGTCGGGCCTTGTTTGACTCAACCATATCTTTGCGCCAGGAGTCGGGCCTCGTTTCACTCAACCATATCATTTGCGCATCAAGTCAGGCCTCGTTTTACTCTCCGATACAATTTGTGCATCAAGTTGTCCCTCGTTCGACTCAACCATAAGATTTGAACCTCGAGTCAGGCCCCGCTTGACTCAACCATATCATTTGTGCCTCAAGTCAGGCCTGGTTTGGCTCAACTGTATTATTTATGTCTCCAGTCGGGCCTCGTTCGACTCAACTTTATCATTTGTGCCTCGAGTCAGGCCTCGTTTGACTGAACCATATCATTTGCACCTCGAGTCGGGCTTTGTTTGACTCAACCATATCATTTGTGCATCAAGCCAAGCCTCGTTTGACTCACCCATATCATTTGCGCCTCGAGTCGGGCCTCATTTGACTCAAGCATATCATTCCTGCCTTGAGTCATGCCTCATTTGACTCAACCATATCATTTGCGCCTCGAGCCGGGCCTCGTTTGATTCAACCATATCATTTGTGCCTCGAGTTGCATCGTTTGACACAACCAAATCATTTGTACCTTGAGTCATGCCTCGTTTGACTCAACCATATCATTTGTATCTCGAGTCATGCTTCGTTTGACTAAACCATATCATTTGTGCCTCAAGTCGGGGCTAGTTTGACTCAACCATATCATTTGCGCCTCAAGTCGGGCCTCGTTTGACTCAACCATATCATTTGTGCCTCGAGTTAGACCTTGTTTGACTCAACCATATGTTTGCACCAGGAGTCGGGCCTCGTTTCACTCAACCATACCATTTGCACATCAAGCCATGCCTCGTTTTACTCACCGATACCATTTGTGCATCAAGTTGGCCCTCGTTCGACTCAACCATAAGATTTGAACCTCGAGTCAGGCCCCACTTGACTCAACCATATCATTTGTGCCTCAAGTCAGGGCTGGTTTGGCTCAACCGTATTATTTGTGTCTCAAGTCGGGCCTCGTTTGACTTAACTATATCATTTGTGCCTCGAGTCAGGCCTCGTTTGACTCAACCATATCATTTGCACCTCGAGTCGGGCTTTGTTTGACTCAACCATATCATTTGTGCATCAAGTCTAGCCTCGTTTGAGTCAACCATATCATTTGCACCTCGAGTCGGGCCTCGTTTGACTCAAGCATATCATTTCTGCCTCGAGTCATGCCTCATTTGACTCAACCATATCATTTGCGCCTCGAGTCAGTCCTCGTTTGACTCAACCATATCATTTGCGCCTCGAGTCGGGCCTCGTTTGATTCAACCATATCATTTGTGCCTCAAGTTGCATCGTTTGACATAACCATATCATTTGTACCTCGAGTCATGCCTCGTTTGACTCAACCATATCATTTGTGTCTCGAGTCAGGCCTCGTTTGACTAAGCCATATCAATTGCGCCTCGAGTCGGGGCTTGTTTGACTTAACCATATCTTTGCGCTAGGAGTCGGGCCTCGTTTCACTCAACCATATCATTTGCGCATCAAGTCAGGCCTCGTTTTACTCACCGATACCATTTGTGCATCAAGTTGGCCCTCGTTCGACTCAACCATAAGATTTGAACCTCGAGTCAGGCCCCGCTTGACTCAACCATCACATTTGTGCCTCAAGTCAGGCCTGGTTTGGCTCAACCGTATTGTTTGTGTCTCTAGTCAAGCCTCGTTTGACTCAACTATATCATTTGTGCCTCAAGTCAGGCCTCGTTTGACTCAACCATATCATTTGCGCCTCGAGTCGGGCTTCGTTTGACTAAACCATATCATTTGTGCATCAAGTCAAGCCTCGTTTGACTCAACCATATCATTTGCTCCTCGAGTCGGGTCTCGTTTGACTCAAGCATATAATTTCTGCCTTGAGTCATGCCTCATTTGACTCAACCATATCATTTGCGCCTCGAGTCAGTCCTCGTTTGACTCAACCATATCATTTGCGCCTTGAGTTGGGCCTCGTTTGATTCAACCATATCATTTGTGCCTCGAGTTGCATCGTTTGACATAACCATATCATTTGTACCTCGAGTCATGCCTCGTTTGACTCAACCATATCATTTGTGTTTGAGTCAGGCCTCGTTTTACTCACCGATACCATTTGTGCATCAAGTTGGCCCTCGTTCGACTCAACCATAAGATTTGAACCTCGAGTCAGGCCCCACTTGACTCAACCATATCATTTGTGCCTCAAGTCAGGCCTGGTTTGGCTCAACCATATTATTTGCGTCTCGAGTCGGGCCTCGTTTGACTCAACTATATCATTTGTGCCTCGAGTCAGGCCTCGTTTGACTCAACCATATCTTTTACGCCTCGAGTCGGGCTTCGTTTGGCTCAACCATATCATTTGTGCATCAAGCCAAGCCTCGTTTGACTCAACCATAACATTTGCGCCTTGAGTCGGGCCTTGTTTGACTCAAGCATATCATTTCTGCCTTGAGTCATGCCTCATTTGACTCAACCATATCATTTGCGCCTCGAGTCGATCCTCGTTTGACTCAACCATGTCATTTGCACCTCGAGTCGGGCCTCGTTTGAGTCAACCATATCATTTGTTCCTCGAGTTGCATCGTTTGACACAACCATATCATTTGTACCTCGAGTCATGCCTCGTTTGACTCAACCTTATCATTTGCGCCTCGAGTCGATCCTCATTTGACTCAACCATACATTTACGCCTCGAGTCGGGCATCGTTTGATTCAACCATATCATTTGTGCCTCGAGTTGCATCGTTTGACCCAACCATATCATTTGCGCCTCGAGTCGGGGCTAGTTTGACTCAACCATATCATTTGCGCCTCGAGTCGGGCCTTTTTTGAGTCAACCATATCTTTGCGCCTCGAGTCAGGCCTCGTTTCACTCAACCATATCATTTTCGCATCAATTCAGGCCTCGTTTTTCTCACCGATACCATTTGTGCATCAAGTTGGCCTTTGTTCGACTCAACCATAAGATTTGAACATCGATTCAGGCCCCGCTTGACTCAACCATATCATTTGTGCCTCAAGTCAAGCCTGGTTTGGCTCAACCATATTATTTGCGTCTCGAGTCGAGCCTCGTTTGACTCAACTATATCATTTGTGCCTCGAGTCAGGCCTCGTTTGACTCAACCATATCATTTGCGCCTCGAGTCAGGCCTCGATTAAGTCAACCAAATAAGTTGCACCTCGAGTCGGGCCTCGTTTAACTCAACGTTACCATTTGTGCCTTGTGTTGGGCCTCGTTTGACTCAACCATGTCATTTGCGCCTCGAGTTAGGACTCGTTTGACTCACGCATGTGTTTGCGCCTTGAGTCAGGCCTTGTTTGACTCACCCATATCATTTGCGCCTCGAGTCAGGCTTCGTTTGACTCACCGATACCATTTGTGCATCAAGTTAGGCCTCGTTTACCTCAACCATAAGATTTGAATCCTGAGTTAGTCCCCGTTTAACTCAACCATATCATTTGTGCCTTGAGTCAGGCCTTGTTTGGCTCAACCATATCATTTACGGCTCGAGTCGGGCATCGTTTGACTCAACCATATCATTTGCGCCTCGTGTCAGGCCTCATTTGTCTTAACCATATCATTTGCATCTCGAGTCGGGCCTCATTTGAAGAAACCATATCATTTGCACCTTGAGTCGGGCCTCGTTTGACGAAACCGTATCATTTGCGCCTCGAGTCGGGCCTCGTTTGACTCAACCATATCATTTGTGCCTCAAGCCTCGTTTGACTCAACCATATCATTTGCGCCTCGAGTCGGGCCCCATTTGACTTAACCATATCATTTGCGCCTCGACTCGGGCCTTGTTTGACTCAACCATGTGTTTTTGCCTTGAGTCAGGCCTTGTTGCACTCATGCATATCATTTATGCCTCGAGCTGGGCCTCGTTTGACTTAACCATATCATTTGTGCCTCGATTCAGGCCTCGTTTGACTCAACCATATCTTCTGTACCTCGAGTCAGGCCTGGTTTAACTCAACCATATCATTTATGCCTCAAGTCATGCCTCGTTTGACTAACCATATCATTTGTGCCTTGAGTCGGGCCTCATTTAACTTAACCATATCATTTGTGCCTCGAATCAGGCCTTATTTGGCTCACCCATATGTTTGTGCACCGAGTTGGGCCTCGTTTGACTCAACCATATCATTTGTCCCTCAAGTCATGCCGCATTTGACTGAACCATATCATTTGCGCTTCAAGTCGGGCCTCATTTGACTCAACCATATCATTTGTGCCTCAAGTCGGGCCTCATTTGACTCATCGATACCATTTGTGCCTCGAATTGGGCCTCATTTGACTCAACCATATCATTTGTGTCTCGAGTTCGACCTCATTTGACTCTACCAAATCATTTGCGCCTTGAGTCAGGCCTTGCTTGACTCATCCATATATTTGGGCCTCTAGTCGGGCCTCGTTTCACTCAACCATATCATTTGCACCTTGAGTCGGGCATCGTTTGATTCAACCATTTGATTTGTGCCTCGACTCTTGCCTCATTTGACTCAACCATATCATTTGCGCTTCGAGTCAGTCCTCGTTTGACTCAATGATATTATTTATGTGTCGAGTCAGGCCTCGTTTGACTCAACCATTTGATTTGTGCCTTGAGTCAGGCACTGTTTGACTTAACCATATCATTTATGCCTTGAGTCGGGCCTTGTTTGACTCACCGATAGCATTTGTGCCTCGAGTGGCGCCTCGTTTGACTCAACCATATCATTTGGGCCTCAAGTCAGGCTCATTTGTCTCAACCATATCATTTGCGCGTCGAGTCTAGCCTCGTTTGACACAACCATATCATTTGCGCCACGAGTTGGGCCTCGTTTGACTTAACCATATCATTTGCGCCCCAAGTTAGGCCTCGTTTGACTCAACCATATCATTTGCGCCTCGAGTTAGGACTTCTTTGCCTCAACCATATCGTTTGCACCCCGAGTCAGGTCTTGTTTGACTCATTGATACGATTTGTGCCTCGAGTTGGGCCTCGTTTGACTCAACCATATCATTTGCGCCTCGAGTCCGGCCTCATTCGACTCTACCATATCATTTGTGCCTCGAGTCGGGCGTCATTTTACTCAACCATATGATTTGCGTCCCGAGCTGGGCCTCGTTTGACTCAACCATATGATTTGCACCTCGAGTCGGGCCTTATTGGACTCACCCATATCAATTGTGCCTCAACTCGGTCCACGTTTGACTCAATCATATCATTTGCGCCTTGAGTCGGGCCATGTTTGCCTTAGCCATATCATTTTCGCCTCGAGTCAGCCCTCGTTTGACTCACTGACACCATTTGTGCCTCAAGTTGGGCCACGTTTGGGTCAACCATATCATTTGCGCCTCGAGTCAGGCTTCGTTTGACTCAACCATATTTTTTCCACCTCGAGTCGGGCCTCGTTTGACTCAACCATATCATTTGTCCCTCGAGTCAGTCCTCATTTGGGTCAACCATATTATTTGCGCCTCGAGTTGGGCCTCGTTTGACTCAACCATATCATTTGTGCCTTGAGTTGGGCCTTCTTTGCCTCAACCATATCATTTGCACCCCTAGTCGGGCCTGGTATGACTCACTGATATGATTTGTGCCTCGAGTTGGGCCTCGTTTGACTCAACTATATGATTTGCGCCTTGAGACGGGCCTTGTTTGTCTTAACCATATCATTTGCACCTCGAGTCAGGGCTGGTTTGTCTCACTGATATGATTTGTGCCTTGAGTTAGGCACCGTTTGACTTAACCACATCATTTATGCCTCGAGTTGGGCCTTGTTTGACTCACCGATAGCCTTTGTGCCTCGAGTGGGGCCTCGTTTGACTCAACCATATCATTTGGCCCTCAAGTCAGGCTCATTTGTCTCAACCATATCTATTGCGCCTCTAGTCCAACCTCGTTTGACTCAACCATATCATTTGTGCCACTAGTCGGGTCTCGTTTGACTTAACCATATCATTTCCGTCTCGAGTTAGGCGTCGTTTGACTCAACCATATCATTTGCGCCTCGAGTCAAGAATTCTTTGCCTCAACCATATCATTTGCACCCCGAGTTGGGTCTTGTTTGACTCACTGATATGAATTGTGCATCGAGTTGGGCCTCGAGTCAGGCTTATTTGTCTCAAACAGATCATTTGCGCCTCGAGTCTGGCCTCGTTTGACTCTACCATATCATTTATGCCCTGAGTCAGGCCTCGTTTGACTCAACCACATCATCTGCGCCTCGAGTCAGGCCTCATTTTACTCAACCATATGATTTGCACCTCAAGTCGGGCCTCGTTTGAGTCAACCATATGATTTACACCTCGAGTCGGGCCCTATTGGATGCACCCATATCAATTGTGCCTCAACTCGGTCCTCATTTGACTCAATCATATCATTTGCACCTCGAGTCGGGCCATGTTTGCCTCAGCCATATCATTTTCGCCTCGAGTCAACCCTCGTTTGACTCCCTGACACCATTTGTGCCTTGAGTTGGGCCACGTTTGAGTCAACCAAATCATTTGCGCCTCGAGTCGGGCCTTTTTTGAGTTAACCATATCTTTGCGCCTCGAGTCAGGCCTCGTTTCACTCAACCATATCCTTTGCGCATCAATTCAGGCCTTGTTTTACTCACCGATACCATTTGTGCATCAAGTTGGCCCTTGTTCGACTCAACCATAAGATTTGAACATCGAGTCAGGCCCTGCTTGACTCAACCATATCATTTGTGCCTCAAGTTAGGCCTGGTTTGGCTCAACCATATTATTTGCATCTCGAGTCGGGCCTCGTTTGACTCAACTATATCATTTGTGCCTCGAGTCAGGCCTCATTTGATTCAACCATATCATTTGCGCCTCGAGTCAGGCCTCGTTTGACTCAACCATATCATTTGCGCCTTAAGTCGGGCCTCGTTTAACTCAACGTTACCATTTGTGCCTGGTGTTGGGCCTTGTTTGACTCAACCACGACATTTGTGCCTCAAGTTAGGACTCGTTTGACTCACCCATGTGTTTGCGCCTCGAGTCAGGCCTCGTTTGACTCACCAACACGATTTGTGCATCAAGTTGGGCCTCGTTTGCCTCAACTTGAAGATTTGAATCTCGATTCTGTCCTCGTTTAACTCAACCATATCATTTGTGCCTCGAGTCAGGCCTTGTTTGGCTTAACCATATCATTTACGGCTCGAGTCGGGCATCGTTTGACTCAACCATATCATTTGCACCTCGAGTCAGGCCTCGTTTGTCTTAACCATATCATTTGCGTCTTGAGTCGGGCCTCATTTGATGAAACCATATCATTTGCACCTTGAGTTTGGCCTTGTTTGATGAAACTATATCATTTGTGTCTCGAGTTGGGCCTTGTTTGACTCAACCATATCATTTGTGCCTCGATTCAGGCCTCGTTTGACTCAACCATATCTTCTGTACCTCAAGTCAGGCCTGACTCGAGTTGGGCCACGTTTGAGTCAACCATATCATTTGCGCCTCGAGTCAGGCTTCATTTGACTCAACCATATTATTTCCACCTAGAGTCGGGCCTCGTTTGACTCAACCATATCATTTGTCCCTCGAGTCAGGCCTCATTTGGGTTAACCATATTATTTGCACCTCGAGTTGGGCCTCGTTTGACTCAACCATATCATTTGTGCCTTGAGTTGGGCCTTCTTTGCCTCAACCATATCAATTGCACCCCGAGTCGGGCCTGGTATGACTCACTGATATGATTTGTGCCTCGAGTTGGGCCTTGTTTGACTCAACTATATGATATGCGCCTTGAGACGAGCCTTGTTTGTCTTAACCATATCATTTGCACCTCGAGTTGGGGCTGGTTTGTCTCACTAATATGAGTAGCGCCTTGAGTCAGGCACCATTTAACTTAACCACATCATTTATGCCTCGATCTGGGCCTTGTTTGACTCACCGATAGCATTTGTGCCTCGAGTGGGGTCTCGTTTGACTCAACCATATCATTTGGGCCTCAAGTCAGGCTCATTTGTCTCAACCATATCTATTGTGCCTCGAGTCTAGCCTCGTTTGCCTCAACCATATCATTTGCGCCACGAGTCGGGTCTCGTTTGACTTAACCATATCATTTCCGCCTCGAGTTAGGCCTCGTTTGACTCAACCATATCATTTGCGCCTCAAGTCAGGACTTTTTTGCCTCAACCATATCGTTTGCACCCCGAGTTGGGTCTTGTTTGACTCACTGATACGATTTGTGCATCGAGTTGGGCCTCGAGTCAGGCTTATTTGTCTCAAACAAATCATTTGCGCCTCGAGTCCGGCCTCGTTTGACTCTACCATATCATTTGTGCCCCGAGTCAGGCCTCGTTTGACTCAACCACATCATCTGCGCCTCGAGTCAGGCCTCATTTTACTCAACCATATGATTTGCGCCTCGAGGCTGGCCTCGTTTGACCCAACCATATGATTTGCACCTCGAGTCGGGCCTTATTGGACTCACCCATATCAATTGTGCCTCAACTCGGTCCTCGTTTGACTCAATCATATCATTTGCGCCTCGAGTCGGGCCATGTTTGCCTCAGCCATATCATTTTCGCCTCGAGTCAGCCCTCGTTTGACTCCCTGACACCATTTGTGCCTCGAGTTGGGCCACGTTTGAGTCAACCATATCATTTGCGCCTCGAGTCAAGCTTCGTTTGACTCAACCATATTATTTGTGCCTCGAGTCGAGCCTCGTTTGACTCAACCATATCATTTGTGCCTCGAGTCAGGCCTCATTTGACTCAACCATATTATTTGTGCCTCGAGTTGGGCCTTGTTTGACTCAACCATATCATTTGCGCCTTGAGTCGGGCCTTCTTTGCCTCAAGCATATCATTTGCACCCCGAGTTGGGCCTGGTTTGACTCACTGATATGATTTGTGCCTCCAGTCGGGCACTGTTTGACTTAACCATATCATTTATGCCACGAGTCGGGCCTTGTTTGACTCACCGATAGCATTTGTGCCTCGAGTGGGGCCTCGTTTCACTCAACCATATCATTTGGGCCTCAAGGTAGGATCATTTGTCTCAACCATATCATTTGTACCTCGAGTCATGGCTCGTTTGACTCAACCATATCATTTGTGTCTCGAGTCAAGCCACGTTTGACTTAACCATATCATTTATGCCTCGAGTCGGGGCTAGTTTGACTCAACCATATCATTTACGCCTCGAGTCGAGCCTTATTGGACTCACCCATATCAATTGTGCCTCAACTCGGTCCTTATTTGACTCAATCATATCATTTGCGCCTCGAGTCGGGCCATGTTTGCCTCAGCCATATCATTTTCACCTCGAGTCAGCCCTCGTTTGACTCCCTGACACCATTTGTGCCTCGAGTTGGGCCACGTTTCAGTCAACCATATCATTTGTGCCTTGAGTCAAGCTTCGTTTGACTCAACCATATTATTTGTGCCTTGAGTCGGGCCTCGTTTGACTCAACCATATCATTTGTGCCTCGAGTACGGCCTCATTTGACTCAACCATATTATTTGCGCCTCGAGTTGGGCCTCGTTTGACTCAACCATATCATTTGTGCCTTGAGTTGGGCCTTCTTTGCCTCAACCATATCATTTGCACCCCGAGTCGGGCCTGGTATGACTCACTTATATGATTTGTGCCTCGAGTTGGGCCTCGTTTGACTCAACTATATGATTTGCGCCTTGAGACGGGCCTTGTTTGTCTTAACCATCTCATTTGCACCTCGAGTCGGGGCTGGTTTGTCTCACTAATATGATTTGTGCCTTGGGTCGGGCACCATTTGACTTAACCACATCATTTATGCCTCGAGTTGGGCCTTGTTTGACTCACCGATAGCATTTGTGCCTCGAGTGGGGCCTCGTTTCACTCAACCATATCATTTGGGCCTCAAGTCAGGCTCATTTGTCTCAACCATATCTATTGCGCCTCGAGTCCAGCCTCGTTTGACTCAACCATATCATTTGCGCCACGAGTTGGGTCTCGTTTGACTTAACCATATCATTTCCGCCTCGAGTTAGGCCTCGTTTGACTCAACCATATCATTTGCGCCTCGAGTCAGGACTTCTTTGCCTCAACCATATCGTTTGCACCCTGAGTTGGGTCTTGTTTGACTCACTGATACGATTTGTGCATAGAGTTGGGCCTCGAGTTAGGCTTATTTGTCTCAAACAGATCATTTGCGCCTCGAGTCCGGCCTCGTTTGACTCTACCATATCATTTGTGCCCCGAGTCAGGCCCCGTTTGACTCAACCACATCATCTGCACCTCGAGTTAGGCCTCGTTGTACTCAACCATATGATTTGCGCCTTGAGTCGGGCCTTGTTTGACTCAACCATATGATTTGCACCTCGAGTCGGGCCTTATTGGACTCACCCATATCAATTGTGCCTCAACTCGGTCCTCGTTTGACTCAATCATATCATTTGCGCCTCAAGTTGGGCAATGTTTGCCTCAGCCATATCATTTTTGCCTCGAATCAGCCCTCGTTTGACTCCCTGACACCATTTGTGCCTCGAGTTGGGCCACGTTTGAGTCAACCATATCATTTGTGCCTCGAGTCAAGCTTCGTTTGACTCAACCATATTATTTGTGCCTCGAGTCGGGCCTCGTTTGACTCAACCATATCATTTGTGCCTCGAGTCAGGCCTCATTTGACTCAACCATATTATTTGTGCCTCGAGTTGGGCCTTGTTTGACTCAACCATATCATTTGCGCCTCGAGTCGGGCCTTCTTTGCCTCAAGCATATCATTTGCACCCCGAGTCGGGCCTGGTTTGACTCACTGATATGATTTGTGCCTCGTGTCGGGCACTGTTTGACTTAACCATATCATTTATGCCTCGAGTCGAGCCTTGTTTGACTAACCGATAGCATTTGTGCCTCGAGTGGGGCCTCGTTTGACTCAACCATATCATTTGGGCCTCAAGGCAGGATCATTTGTCTCAACCATATCATTTGTACCTCGAGTCATGCCTCGTTTGACTCAACCATATCATTTGTGTCTCGAGTCAAGCCGTGTTTGACTTAACCATATCATTTGTGCCTTGAGTCAGTTTGACTCAACCATATCAATTGTGCCTCAACTCGATCCTCGTTTGACTCAATCATATCATTTGCGCCTCGAGTCAGGCCATGTTTGCCTCAGCCATATCATTTTCGCCTCGAGTCAGCCCTCGTTTGACTCCCTGACACCATTTGTGCCTCGAGTTGGGCCACGTTTGAGTCAACTATATCATTTGCGCCTCGAGTCAAGCTTCGTTTGACTAAACCATATTATTTGTACCTCGAGTCGGGCCTCGTTTGACTCAACCATATCATTTGTGCCTCGAGTCAGGCCTCCTTTGACTCAACCATATTATTTGTGCCTCGAGTTGGGCCTTGTTTGACTCAACCGTATCATTTGCGCCTCAAGTTGGGCCTTCTTTGCCTCAAGCATATCATTTGCACCCCGAGTCGGGCCTGGTTTGACTCACTGATATGATTTGTGCCTCGAGTTGGGCCTCGTTTGACTCAACTATATGATTTGCACCTTGAGACGGGCCTTGTTTGTCTTAACCATATCATTTGCACCTCGAGTCGGGCCTGGTTTTACTCACTGATATGATTTGTGCCTCGAGTCGGGCACTGTTTGACTTAACCATATCATTTATACCTCGAGTCGGGCCTTGTTTGACTCACCGATAGCATTTGTACCTCGACTGGGGCCTCGTTTGACTCAACCATATCATTTGCGCCACGAGTCGGGTCTCGTTTGACTTAACCATATCATTTGCGCCTCGAGTTAGGCCTCATTTGACTCAACCATATCATTTGTGCCTCGAGTCAGGACTTCTTTGCCTCAACCATATCGTTTGCACCCCTAGTCGGGTCTTGTTTGACTCACTGATATGATTTGTGCCTCGACTTGGGCCTTGAGTCAGGCTTATTTGTCTCAAACATATCATTTGCGCCTCGAGTCCGACCTCATTTGACTCTTCCATATCATTTGTGCTCCGAGTCAGGCCTCGTTTGACTCAACCACATCATCTGTGCCTCAAGTCAAGCCTCGTTTTACTCAACCATATGATTTGCGTCTCCAGTTAGGCCTCGTTTGACTCAACCATATGATTTGCACCTTGAGTCAGGCCTTATTGGACTCACCCATATCAATTGTACCTCAACTCGGTCCTCGTTTGACTCAATCATATCATTTGCGCCTCAAGTCGGGCCATGTTTGCCTTAGCCATATCATTTTTGCCTCGAGTCAGCCCTCGTTTGACTCACTGACACCATTTATGCCTCGAGTTGGCCACGTTTGAGTAAACCTTATCATTTGCGCCTCGAGTCAAGCTTCGTTTGACTTAACCATATTATTTGTGCCTTGAGTCGGGCCTCGTTTGACTCAACCATATCATTTGGCCCTCGAGATAGGCCTCATTTGACTCAACCATATTATTTGCACCTTGAGTTGGGCCTTGTTTGGCTCAACCATATCATTTGCGCCTTGAGTCGGGCCTTCTTTGCCTCAACCATATCATTTGCACCCTAAGTCGGGTCTGGTTTGACTCACTGATATGATTTGTGCCTCGAGTTAGGCCTTGTTTGACTCAACTATATGATTTTTGCCTTGAGACGGGCCTTGTTTGTCTTAACCATATCATTTGCACCCCGAGTCGGGCCTAGTTTGACTCACTGATATGATTTGTTCCTCGAGTCGGCACCGTTTGAGTTAACCATATCATTTATGCCTCAAGTCGGTCCTTGTTTGACTCACTGATAGCATTTGTGCCTCAAGTGAGACCTCGTTTGACTCAACCATATCATTCGGGCCTCAAGGCAGGATCATTTGTCTCAACCATATCATTTGCGCCTCGAGTCCAGCCTCGTTTGACTTAACCATATCATTTGCGGTATGAGTCGGGTCTCGTTTGACTTAACCATAACATTTGCGCCTCGAGTTAGGCCTCGTTTGACTCAACCATATCATTTGCGCCTTGAGTCAGGACTTCTTTGCCTCAACCATATCGTTTGCCCCCCTAGTCGGGTCTTGTTTGACTCACTGATACTATTTGTGCCTCGACTTGGGCCTCTAGTCAGGCTTATTTGTCTCAAACATATCATTTGCGCCTCGAGTCCGACCTTGTTTAACTCTACCATATCATTTGTGCCCTGAGTCAGGCCTCGTTTGACTCAACCACATCATCTGCGCCTCGAGTCGGGCCTCGTTTTACTCAACCATATCATTTGCACCTCGAGTCGGGCCTTCTTTGCCTCAACCATATCATTTGCACCCCGAGTCGGGCTTGGTTTGACTCACTAATATGATTTGTGCCTCGGGTTGGGCCTCGTTTGACTCAACTATATGATTTGCGCCTTGAGATGGGCCTTGTTTGTCTTAACCATATGTTTTGCGCCTCGAGTGGGGCCTTGTTTGACTGATCGATAGCATTTGTGCCTCAAGTGGGGCATCGTTTGACTCAAACATATTATTTATGCCTCGAGTCAAGCCTCGTTTGACTCACCCATGTGTTTGCTCCTCGAGTCAGGGCTTGTTTGACTCACTCATATCATTTGCGCCTTGAGTCGGGCCTTGTTTGACTGAACTATATCATTTACGCCTCAAGTCGGGCCTCGTTTGACTCACCGATACCATTTGTGCCTCGAGCTGGGCATCGTTTGACTCTACCATATCATTTGCGCCTTAAGTTGGGCCTCGTTTAACTCAACGATACCATTTGTGCCTTGTGTTGGGCCTCGTTTGACTCAACCATGTCATTTGCGCCTCAAGTTAGGACTCATTTGACTCACCCACGTGTTTGCGCCTCGAGTCAGGCCTTGTTTGACTCACCCATATCATTTGAACCTCGAGTCAGTCCCCGTTTGACTCAACCATAACATTTGTGCCTTGAGTCAGGCCTTGTTTGGCTCAACCATATCATTTACGGCTCGAGTCGGGCCTCATTTGACTCAACCATATCTTTTGCACCCCGAGTCAGGCCTCGTTTCACTCAACCATATCATTTGCACCTCGAGTCGGGCCTCGTTTGACTCAACCATCACATTTGCGCCTCGAGTCAGGCCTCGTTTGTCTTAACCATATCATTTGCGTCTCGAGTCGGGCCTCGTTTGACGAAACCATATCATTTGTGTCTTGAGTCGGGCCTCGTTTGATGAAACCGTATCATTTGTGCCTCGAGTTGAGCCTCGTTTGACTCAACCATATCATTTGCGCATCAAGTCAGGCCTCATTCGACTCACCGATACCATTTGTCCATTAAGTTGGGCCTTGTTTGACTCAACCAGATTTGATCCTCGAGTTAGGCTCCATTTGACTCAACCATATCATTTGTGCATCGAGTCAGGTGTTGTTTGGCTCAACCATATGATTTGCAACTCAAGTCAGGCCTCGTTTGACTCAACCATATCATTTGCGCCTCGAGTCGGGCTTCGTTTGACTCAACCATATCATTTGCGCCTCGAGTCGGGCCTCATGTGACTCACCGATATCATTTATGCCTCGTGTTGGGCCTCGTTTTACTCAACCGTATCATTTGTGCCTCGAGTTGAGCCTCGTTTGACTCAACCATATCATTTGTGCCTCGAGTGGAGGCTCATTTGACTCAACCATATCATTTGTGCCTCGAGTGGAGGCCTCGTTTGACTCACCGATACCATTTGTGCCTTGAGTTGGGCCTCATTTGACTCAACCATATCATTTGTGCCTCGACTCGGGCCTTGTTTGACTCAACCATATAATTGCGCCTCGAGTCGGGCCTCGTTTGACTTAACCATATCATTTGTGCATCAAGTCAGGCCTTGTTTGACTCAATCCTATCATTTGCACATCGAGTCAGGCCTCGTTTGACTCACTGATACCATTTATGCCTCGAGTCACGCCTCATTTGACTAAACCATATCATTTGCGCCTTGAGTTGGGCTCGTTTGACTCAACCATATCATTTGCGCCTCGAGTCGGGCCTCGTTTGACTCACCGATACCATTTATGCCTTGACTTGGGCCTCGTTTGACTAAACCATATCATTTGTGCCTCGAGTTAGGCCTCGTTTGACTTAACCATATCATTTGTGTCTCGAGTCAGGCTCGTTTGACTCAACCATATCATTTGCGCCTCAAGTTGAGCCTTGTTTAACTCAACCATATCATTTGCGTCTCGAGGCGGGCCTCATTTGACTCAACCATACCATTTGTGCCTCGAGTTATGCATTGTTTGACTCAACCATATTATTTGCCCCTCGACTCAAGCCTCATTTGACTTAACCATATCATTTCTGCCTTGAGTCAGGCCTCGTTTAGCTCAACCATATATTTGCACCTCGAGTCGTGCCTCGTTTGACTCAACTATATCATTTGCGCATCAAGTCAGGCCTCATTTGACTCAACCTTATCATTTGTGCCTCGAGTCAGGCCTCATTTGACTCAACCATATCATTTCTTCTTGGAGTCATGCCTCGTTTGACTCAACCATATCTTTTGCGCCTTGAGTTGGGACTCGATTGAGTCAACCATATCATTTGCGCCTCGAGTCGGGCTTTCTTTTACTCAACCATATATTTGTGCCTCGAGTCGAGCCTCGTTTGACTCAGCCATATCATTTGTGCATCAAGTCAAGCCTCGTTTGACTCAACCATATCATTTGTGCCTCGAGTTGGGCCTCATGTGACTCACCGATATCATTTGTGCCTCGTGTTAGGCCTCGTTTTACTCAACCGTATCATTTGCACCTCGAGTCGAGCCTCGTTTGACTCAACCATATCATTTGTGCCTTGAGTGGAGGCTCGTTTGACTCAACCATATCATTTGTGCCTCGAGTTAGGTCTCGTTTGACTGACCGATACCATTTGTGCCTTGAGTTGGGCCTCATTTGACTCAACCATATCATTTGTGCCTCGAGTCGGGCCTTGTTTGACTCAACCATATAATTGCGCCTCGAGTCGGGCCTCGTTTGACTTAACCATATCATTTGTGCATCAAGTCAGGCCTTGTTTGACTCAATCCTATCATTTGCGCGTCGAGTCGGGCCTCGTTTGACTCACTGATACCATTTGTGCCTCGAGTCACGCCGTGTTTGACTCAACCATATCATTTGCGCCTTGAGTCGGGCTCGTTTGACTCAACCATATTCATTTGCGCCTCGAGTCGGGCCTCGTTTGACTCACCGATACCATTTATGCCTTGACTTGGTCCTCGTTTGACTCAACCATATCATTTGTGCCTCGAGTCAGGCCTCGTTTGACTCAACCATATCATTTGTGTCTCGAGTCAGGCTGGTTTGACTCAACCATATCATTTGTGCCTCAAGTTGAGCCTTGTTTAACTCAACCATATCATTTGCGCCTCGAGGTGGGCCTCATTTGACTCAACCATACCATTTGTGCCTCGAGTTATGCCTTGTTTGACTCAACCATATTACTTTCCCCTCGACTCAGGCCTCATTTGACTTAACCATATCATTTCTGTCTTGAGTCAGGCCTCGTTTGGCTCAACCATATATTTGCACCTCGAGTCGTGCCTCGTTTGAGTCAACTATATCATTTGCGCATCAAGTTAGGTCTCATTTGACTCAACCTTATTATTTGTTCCTCGAGTCGGGCCTCATTTGACTCAACCATATCATTTTTTCCTCGAGTCATGCCTCGTTTGACTCAACCATATCATTTGCGCCTTGAGTCGGGACTCGATTGAATCAACCATATCATTTGCGCCTTGAGTCGGGCTTTGTTTTACTCAACCATATATTTACGCCTTGAGTCGAGCCTCGTTTGACTCAGCCATATCATTTGTGCATCAAGTCAAGCCTCATTTGACTCAACCATATCATTTGTGACTCGAGTCGGGACTCGTTTGACTCAACCATATCATTTTTGGCTTGAGTTATGCCTCATTTGACTCCACCATATCATTTGTGCCTTGCGGCGGTCCCCATTCGACTCAACCATATCATTTGCGCCTCGAGTCGGGCCTCGTTTGACTCAACCATATCATTTGCGCCTCGAGTTAGGAATCATGTGACTCACCGATATTATTTGTGCCTCGTGTTGGGCCTCGTTTTACTCAACCGTATCATTTGCGCCTCGAGTCGAGCCTCATTTGACTCAACCATATCATTTGTGCCTCGAGTGGAGGCTCGTTTGACTCAACCATATCATTTGCGCCTCGAGTCAGGCCTCGTTTGACTCACCGATACCATTTGTGCCTTGAGTTGGGCCTCTTTTGACTCAACCATATCATTTGTGCATCGAGTCGGGTCTTGTTTGACTCAACCATATAATTGCGCCTCGAGGCGGGCCTCGTTTGACTTAACCATATCATTTGTGCATCAAGTCAGGCCTTGTTTGACTCAATCCTATCATTTGCGCGTCAAGTCAGGCCTCGTTTGACTCACTAATACCATTTGTGCCTCGAGTCACACCTCGTTTGACTCAACCATATCATTTGCGCCTTGAGTCGGGCTCGTTTGACTCAACCATATCATTTGCGCCTCGAGTCGGGCCTCGTTTGACTCACTGATACCATTTATGCCTTGACTTGGGCCTCATTTGACTCAACCATATCATTTGTGCCTCGAGTCAGGCCTCGTTTGACTCAACCATATTATTTGTGTCTCGAGTCAGGCTGGTTTGACTCAACCATATCATTTGCGCCTCAAGTTGAGCCTTGTTTGACTCAACCATATCATTTGTGCCTCGAGTCGGGCCTCATTTGACTCAACCATACCATTTGTGCCTCGAGTTATGCCTTGTTTGACTCAACCATATTGCTTTCCCCTCGACTCAGGCCTCATTTGACTTAACCATATCATTTCTGTCTAGAGTCAGGCCTCGTTTGGCTCAACCATATATTTGCACCTCGAGTCGTGCCTTGTTTGACTTAACTATATCATTTGCGCATCAAGTCAGGTCTCATTGGACTCAACCTCATCATTTCTGCCTCGAGTCAGGCCTCATTTGACTCAACCATATCATTTCTTCCTCGAGTCATGCCTCGTTTGACTCAACCATATCATTTGCGCCTTGAGTCGGCACTCGATTGAATTAACCATATCATTTGCGCCTCGAGTCGGGCTTTGTTTTACTCAACCATATATTTACGCCTCGAGTCGAGCCTCGTTTGACTTAGCCATATCATTTGTGCATCAAGTCAAGCCTCATTTGACTCAACCATATAATTTGCGCCTCGAGTCGGGCCTCGTTTGACTCAACCATATCATTTGCGCCTCGAGTTGGGGCTCATGTGACTCACCGATATCATTTGTGCCTCGTGTTGGGCCTCGTTTTGCTCAACCGTATCATTTGCGCCTCGAGTCGAGCCTCGTTTGACTTAACCATATCATTTGTGCCTCGAGTGGAGGCTCGTTTGACTCAACCATATCATTTGCGCCTCGAGTCAGGCCTCGTTTGACTCACCGATACCATTTGTGCCTTGAGTTGGGCCTCATTTGACTCAACCATATCATTTGTGCCTCGAGTCGGGCCTTGTTTGACTCAACCATATAATTGCGCCTCGAGTCAGGCCTTGTTTGACTCAATCCTATCATTTGCGCATCGAGTCGGGCCTCGTTTGACTCACTGATACCATTTGTGCCTCGAGTCACACCTCGTTTGACTCGACCATATCATTTGCGCCTTGAGTCGGGCTTGTTTGACTCAACCATATCATTTGCGCCTCGAGTCAGGCCTCGTTTGACTCACCGATACCATTTATGCCTTGACTGGGGCCACGTTTGACTCAACCACATCATTTGTGCCTCGAGTCAGGCCTCGTTTGACTCAACCATATCATTTGTGTCTCGAGTCAGGCTGGTTTGACTCAACCATATCATTTGTGCCTCGAGTCACACCTCGTTTGACTCAACCATATCATTTGCGCCTTGAGTCGGGCTCGTTTGACTCGACCATATCATTTGCGCCTCGAGTCGGGCCTCGTTTGACTCACCGATACCATTTATGCTTTGACTTGGGCCTCGTTTGACTCAACCATATCATTTGTGCCTCGAGTCAGGCCTCGTTTGACTCAACCATATCATTTGTGTCTCGAGTCAGGCTGGTTTGACTCAACCATATCATTTGCGCCTCAAGTTGAGCCTTGTTTGACTCAACCATATCATTTGCGCCTCGAGGCGGGCCTCATTTGACTCAACCATACCATTTGTGCCTCGAGTTATGCCTTGTTTGACTCAACCATATTGCTTTCCCCTCGACTCATGCCTCATTTGACTTAACCATATCATTTCTGTCTTGAGTCAGGCCTCGTTTGGCTCAACCATATATTTGCACCTCGAGTCGTGCCTCGTTTGAGTCAACTATATCATTTGCGCAACAAGTCAGGTCTCATTTGACTCAACCTTATCATTTGTGCCTCGAGTCGGGCCTCATTTGACTTAACCATATCATTTCTTCCTCGAGTCATGCCTCGTTTGACTCAACCATATCATTTACGCCTTGAGTCGGCACTCGATTGAATCAACCATATCATTTGCACCTCGAGTCGGGCTTTGTTTTACTCAACCATATATTTGTGCCTCGAGTCGAGCCTCGTTTGACTCAGCCATATCATTTGTGCATCAAGTCAAGCCTCATTTGACTCAACCATATCATTTGCGCCTCGAGTCGGGACTTGTTTGACTCAACCATATCATTTCTGCTCGAGTCATGCCTCATTTGACTCAACCATATCATTTGTGCCTCGAGTCGTTCCCTATTCGACTCAACCATATCATTTGCGCCTCGAGTCGGGCCTCGTTTGACTCAACCATATCATTTGCGCCTCGAGTTGGGCCTCATGTGACTCACCGATATCATTTGTGCCTCGTGTTGGGCCTCGTTTTACTCAACCGTATCATTTGCACCTCGAGTCGAGCCTCGTTTGACTCAACCATATCATTTGTGCCTCGAGTGGAGGCTCGTTTGACTCAACCATATCATTTGCGCCTCGAGTCAGGCCTCGTTTGACTCACCGATACCATTTGTGCCTTGAGTTGGGCCTCATTTGACTCAACCATATCATTTGTGCCTCGAGTCGGGCCTTGTTTGACTCAACCATATAATTGCGTCTCGAGTCGGGCCACGTTTGACTTAACCATATCATTTGTGCATCAAGTCAGGCCTTGTTTGACTCAATCCTATCATTTGCGCATCGAGTCGGGCCTCGTTTGACTCACTGATACCATTTGTGCCTTGAGTCACACCTCGTTTGACTCAACCATATCATTTGCGCCTTGAGTCGGGCTCGTTTGACTCAACCATATCATTTGCGCCTCGAGTCGGGCCTCGTTTGACTCACCGATACCATTTGTGCCTTGACTTGGGCCTCGTTTGACTCAACCATATCCTTTGTGCCTCGAGTCAGGCCTCGTTTGACTCAACCATATCATTTGTGTCTCGAGTCAGGCTGGTTTGACTCAATCATATCTTTTGCGCCTCAAGTTGAGCCTTGTTTGACTCAACCATATCATTTGTGCCTCGAGGCAGGCCTCATTTGGCTCAACCATACCATTTGTGCCTCGAGTTATGCCTTGTTTGACTCAACCATATTGCTTTCCCCTCGACTCAGGCCTCATTTGACTTAACCATATCATTTCTGTCTTGAGTCAGGCCTCGTTTGGCTCAACCATATATTTGCACCTCGAGTCGTGCCTCGTTTGACTCAACTATATCATTTGCGCATCAAGTCAGGTCTCATTTGACTCAACCTTATCATTTGTGCCTCGAGTTGGGCCTCATTTGACTCATCCATATCATTTCTTCCTCGAGTCATGCCTCGTTTGACTCAACCATATCATTTGCGCCTTGAGTCGGCACTCGATTGAATCAACCATATCATTTGCACCTCGAGTCGGGCTTTGTTTTACTCAACCATATATTTGCGCCTCGAGTCGAGTCTCGTTTGACTCAGCCATATCATTTGTGCATCAAGTCAAGCCTCATTTGACTCAACCATATCATTTGCGCCTCGAGTCGGGACTTGTTTGACTCAACCATATCATTTCTGCCTCGAGTCATGCCTCATTTGACTCAACCATATCATTTGTGCCTCGAGTCGTTCCCTATTCGACTCAACCATATCATTTGCGCCTCGAGTCGGGCCTCGTTTGACTCAACCATATCATTTGCGCCTCGAGTTGGGCCTCATGTGACTCACCGATATCATTTGTGCCTCGTGTTGGGCCTCGTTTTACTCAACCGTATCATTTGCGCCTCGAGTCGAGCCTCGTTTGACTCAACCATATCATTTGTGCCTCGAGTGGAGGCTCGTTTGACTCAACCATATCATTTGCGCCTCGAGTCAGGCCTCGTTAGACTCACCGATACCATTTATGCCTTGAGTTGGGCCTCATTTGACTCAACCATATCATTTGTGCCTCGAGTCGGGCCTTGTTTGACTCAACCATATAATTGCGCCTCGAGTCGGGCCTCGTTTGACTTAACCATATCATTTGTGCATCAAGTCAGGCCTTGTTTGACTCAATCCTATCATTTGCGCATCGAGTCGGGCCTCGTTTGACTCACTGATACCATTTGTGCCTCGAGTCACACCTCGTTTGACTCAACCATATCATTTGCGCCTTGAGTCGGGCTCATTTGACTCGACCATATCATTTGCGCCTCGAGTCGGGCCTCGTTTGACTCACCGATACCATTTATGCTTTGACTTGGGCCTCGTTTGACTCAACCATATCATTTGTGCCTCGAGTCAGGCCTCGTTTGACTCAACCATATCATTTGTGTCTCGAGTCAGGCTGGTTTGACTCAACCATATCATTTGCGCCTCAAGTTGAGCCTTGTTTGACTCAACCATATCATTTGCGCCTCGAGGCGGGCCTCATTTGACTCAACCATACCATTTGTGCCTCGAGTTATGCCTTGTTTGACTCAACCATATTGCTTTCCCCTCGACTCATGCCTCATTTGACTTAACCATATCATTTCTGTCTTGAGTCAGGCCTCGTTTGGCTCAACCATATATTTGCACCTCGAGTCGTGCCTCGTTTGAGTCAACTATATCATTTGCGCAACAAGTCAGGTCTCATTTGACTCAACCTTATCATTTGTGCCTCGAGTCGGGCCTCATTTGACTTAACCATATCATTTCTTCCGCGAGTCATGCCTCGTTTGACTCAACCATATCATTTACGCCTTGAGTCGGCACTCGATTGAATCAACCATATCATTTGCACCTCGAGTCGGGCTTTGTTTTACTCAACCATATATTTGTGCCTCGAGTCGAGCCTCGTTTGACTCAGCCATATCATTTGTGCATCAAGTCAAGCCTCATTTGACTCAACCATATCATTTGCGCCTCGAGTCGGGACTTGTTTGACTCAACCATATCATTTCTGCTCGAGTCATGCCTCATTTGACTCAACCATATCATTTGTGCCTCGAGTCGTTCCCTATTCGACTCAACCATATCATTTGCGCCTCGAGTCGGGCCTCGTTTGACTCAACCATATCATTTGCGCCTCGAGTTGGGCCTCATGTGACTCACCGATATCATTTGTGCCTCGTGTTGGGCCTCGTTTTACTCAACCGTATCATTTGCACCTCGAGTCGAGCCTCGTTTGACTCAACCATATCATTTGTGCCTCGAGTGGAGGCTCGTTTGACTCAACCATATCATTTGCGCCTCGAGTCAGGCCTCGTTTGACTCACCGATACCATTTGTGCCTTGAGTTGGGCCTCATTTGACTCAACCATATCATTTGTGCCTCGAGTCGGGCCTTGTTTGACTCAACCATATAATTGCGTCTCGAGTCGGGCCACGTTTGACTTAACCATATCATTTGTGCATCAAGTCAGGCCTTGTTTGACTCAATCCTATCATTTGCGCATCGAGTCGGGCCTCGTTTGACTCACTGATACCATTTGTGCCTTGAGTCACACCTCGTTTGACTCAACCATATCATTTGCGCCTTGAGTCGGGCTCGTTTGACTCAACCATATCATTTGCGCCTCGAGTCGGGCCTCGTTTGACTCACCGATACCATTTGTGCCTTGACTTGGGCCTCGTTTGACTCAACCATATCATTTGTGCCTCGAGTCAGGCCTCGTTTGACTCAACCATATCATTTGTGTCTCGAGTCAGGCTGGTTTGACTCAATCATATCTTTTGCGCCTCAAGTTGAGCCTTGTTTGACTCAACCATATCATTTGTGCCTCGAGGCAGGCCTCATTTGGCTCAACCATACCATTTGTGCCTCGAGTTATGCCTTGTTTGACTCAACCATATTGCTTTCCCCTCGACTCAGGCCTCATTTGACTTAACCATATCATTTCTGTCTTGAGTCAGGCCTCGTTTGGCTCAACCATATATTTGCACCTCGAGTCGTGCCTCGTTTGACTCAACTATATCATTTGCGCATCAAGTCAGGTCTCATTTGACTCAACCTTATCATTTGTGCCTCGAGTCGGGCCTCATTTGACTCATCCATATCATTTCTTCCTCGAGTCATGCCTCGTTTGACTCAACCATATCATTTGCGCCTTGAGTCGGCACTCGATTGAATCAACCATATCATTTGCACCTCGAGTCGGGCTTTGTTTTACTCAACCATATATTTGCGCCTCGAGTCGAGTCTCGTTTGACTCAGCCATATCATTTGTGCATCAAGTCAAGCCTCATTTGACTCAACCATATCATTTGCGCCTCGAGTCGGGACTTGTTTGACTCAACCATATCATTTCTGCCTCGAGTCATGCCTCATTTGACTCAACCATATCATTTGTGCCTCGAGTCGTTCCCTATTCGACTCAACCATATCATTTGCACCTCGAGTCGGGCCTCGTTTGACTCAACCATATCATTTGCGCCTCGAGTTGGGCCTCATGTGACTCACCGATATCATTTGTGCCTCGTGTTGGGCCTCATTTTACTCAACCGTATCATTTGCGCCTCGAGTCGAGCCTCGTTTGACTCAACCATATCATTTGTGCCTCGAGTGGAGGCTCGTTTGACTCAACCATATCATTTGCGCCTCGAGTCAGGCCTCGTTAGACTCACCGATACCATTTATGCCTTGAGTTGGGCCTCATTTGACTCAACCATATCATTTGTGCCTCGAGTCGGGCCTTGTTTGACTCAACCATATAATTGCGCCTCGAGTCGGGCCTCGTTTGACTTAACCATATCATTTGTGCATCAAGTCAGGCCTTGTTTGACTCAATCCTATCATTTGCGCATCGAGTCGGGCCTCGTTTGACTCACTGATACCATTTGTGCCTCGAGTCACACCTCGTTTGACTCAACCATATCATTTGCGCCTTGAGTCGGGCTCATTTGACTCGACCATATCATTTGCGCCTCGAGTCGGGCCTCGTTTGACTCACCGATACCATTTATGCTTTGACTTGGGCCTCGTTTGACTCAACCATATCATTTGTGCCTCGAGTCAGGCCTCGTTTGACTCAACCATATCATTTGTGTCTCGAGTCAGGCTGGTTTGACTCAACCATATCATTTGCGCCTCAAGTTGAGCCTTGTTTGACTCAACCATATCATTTGCGCCTCGAGGCGGGCCTCATTTGACTCAACCATACCATTTGTGCCTCGAGTTATGCCTTGTTTGACTCAACCATATTGCTTTCCCCTCGACTCAGGCCTCATTTGACTTAACCATATCATTTTTGTCTTGAGTCAGGCCTCGTTTGGCTCAACCATATATTTGCACCTCGAGTCGTGCCTCGTTTGACTCAACTATATCATTTGCGCAACAAGTCAGGTCTCATTTGACTCAACCTTATCATTTGTGCCTCGAGTCGGGCCTCATTTGACTCAACCATATCATTTCTTCCCCGAGTCATGCCTCGTTTGACTCAACCATATCATTTGCTCCTTGAGTCGGGACTCGATTGAATCAACCATATCATTTGCGCCTCGAGTCGGGCTTTGTTTTACTCAACCATATATTTGCGCCTCGAGTCGAGCCTCGTTTGACTCAGCCATATCATTTGTGCATCAAGTCAAGCCTTATTTGACTCAACCATATCATTTGCGCCTCGAGTCGGGACTTGTTTGACTCAACCATATCATTTCTGCTCGAGTCATGCCTCATTTGACTCAACCATATCATTTGTGCCTCGAGTCGTTCCCTATTCGACTCAACCATATCATTTGCGCCTCGAGTCGGGCCTCGTTTGACTCAACCATATCATTTGCGCCTCGAGTTGGGCCTCATGTGACTCACCGATATCATTTGTGCCTCGTGTTGGGCCTCGTTTTACTCAACCGTATCATTTGCGCCTCGAGTCGAGCCTCGTTTGACTCAACCATATCATTTGTGCCTCGAGTGGAGGCTCGTTTGACTCAACCATATCATTTGCGCCTCGAGTCAGGCCTCGTTTGACTCACCGATACCATTTGTGCCTTGAGTTGGGCCTCATTTGACTCAACCATATCATTTGTGCCTCGAGTCGGGCCTTGTTTGACTCAACCATATAATTGCGTCTCGAGTCGGGCCTCGTTTGACTTAACCATATCATTTGTGCATCAAGTCAGGCCTTGTTTGACTCAATCCTATCATTTGCGCGTCGAGTCGGGCCTCGTTTGACTCACTGATACCATTTGTGCCTTGAGTCACACCTCGTTTGACTCAACCATATCATTTGCGCCTTGAGTCGGGCTCGTTTGACTCAACCATATCATTTGCGCCTCGAGTCGGGCCTCGTTTGACTCACCGATACCATTTGTGCCTTGACTTGGGCCTCGTTTGACTCAACCATATCATTTGTGCCTCGAGTCAGGCCTCGTTTGACTCAACCATATCATTTGTGTCTCGAGTCAGGCTGGTTTGACTCAATCATATCTTTTGCGCCTCAAGTTGAGCCTTGTTTGACTCAACCATATCATTTGTGCCTCGAGGCAGGCCTCATTTGACTCAACCATACCATTTGTGCCTCGAGTTATGCCTTGTTTGACTCAACCATATTGCTTTCCCCTCGACTCAGGCCTCATTTGACTTAACCATATCATTTCTGTCTTGAGTCAGGCCTCGTTTGGCTCAACCATATATTTGCACCTCGAGTCGTGCCTCGTTTGACTCAACTATATCATTTGCGCATCAAGTCAGGTCTCATTTGACTCAACCTTATCATTTGTGCCTCGAGTCGGGCCTCATTTGACTCATCCATATCATTTCTTCCTCGAGTCATGCCTCGTTTGACTCAACCATATCATTTGCGCCTTGAGTCGGCACTCGATTGAATCAACCATATCATTTGCACCTCGAGTCGGGCTTTGTTTTACTCAACCATATATTTGCGCCTCGAGTCGAGTCTCGTTTGACTCAGCCATATCATTTGTGCATCAAGTCAAGCCTCATTTGACTCAACCATATCATTTGCGCCTCGAGTCGGGACTTGTTTGACTCAACCATATCATTTCTGCCTCGAGTCATGCCTCATTTGACTCAACCATATCATTTGTGCCTCGAGTCGTTCCCTATTCGACTCAACCATATCATTTGCGCCTCGAGTCGGGCCTCGTTTGACTCAACCATATCATTTGCGCCTCGAGTTGGGCCTCATGTGACTCACCGATATCATTTGTGCCTCGTGTTGGGCCTCGTTTTACTCAACCGTATCATTTGCGCCTCGAGTCGAGCCTCGTTTAACTCAACCATATCATTTGTGCCTCGAGTGGAGGCTCGTTTGACTCAACCATATCATTTGCGCCTCGAGTCAGGCCTCGTTAGACTCACCGATACCATTTATGCCTTGAGTTGGGCCTCATTTGACTCAACCATATCATTTGTGCCTCGAGTCGGGCCTTGTTTGACTAACCATATAATTGCGCCTCGAGTCGGGCCTCGTTTGACTTAACCATATCATTTGTGCATCAAGTCAGGCCTTGTTTGACTCAATCCTATCATTTGCGCATCGAGTCGGGCCTCGTTTGACTCACTGATACCATTTGTGCCTCGAGTCACACCTCGTTTGACTCAACCATATCATTTGCGCCTTGAGTCGGGCTCGTTTGACTCGACCATATCATTTGCGCCTCGAGTCGGGCCTCGTTTGACTCACCGATACCATTTATGCTTTGACTTGGGCCTCGTTTGACTCAACCATATCATTTGTGCCTCGAGTCAGGCCTCGTTTGACTCAACCATATCATTTGTGTCTCGAGTCAGGCTGGTTTGACTCAACCATATCATTTGCGCCTCAAGTTGAGCCTTGTTTGACTCAACCATATCATTTGCGCCTCGAGGCGGGCCTCATTTGACTCAACCATACCATTTGTGCCTCGAGTTATGCCTTGTTTGACTCAACCATATTGCTTTCCCCTCGACTCATGCCTCATTTGACTTAACCATATCATTTCTGTCTTGAGTCAGGCCTCGTTTGGCTCAACCATATATTTGCACCTCGAGTCGTGCCTCGTTTGACTCAACTATATCATTTGCGCAACAAGTTAGGTCTCATTTGACTCAACCTTATCATTTGTGCCTCGAGTCGGGCCTCATTTGACTCAACCATATCATTTCTTCCTCGAGTCATGCCTCGTTTGACTCAACCATATCATTTACGCCTTGAGTCGGCACTCGATTGAATCAACCATATCATTTGCACCTCGAGTCGGGCTTTGTTTTACTCAACCATATATTTGTGCCTCGAGTCGAGCCTCGTTTGACTCAGCCATATCATTTGTGCATCAAGTCAAGCCTCATTTGACTCAACCATATCATTTGCACCTCGAGTCGGGACTCGTTTGACTCACCGATACCATTTATGCCTTGACTCAGGCCTCGTTTGACTCAACCATATCATTTGTGTCTCGAGTCAGGCTGGTTTGACTCAACCATATCTTTTGCGCCTGAAGTTGAGCCTTGTGTGACTCAACCATATCATTTGCGCCTCGAGGCGGGCCTCATTTGACTCAACCATACCATTTGTGCCTCGAGTTATGCCTTGTTTGACTCAACCATATTGCTTTCCCCTCGACTCAGGCCTCATTTGACTTAACCATATCATTTCTGTCTTGAGTCAGGCCTCGTTTGGCTCAACCATATATTTGCACCTCGAGTCGTGCCTCCTTTGACTCAACTATATCATTTGTGCATCAAGTCAGGTCTCATTTGACTCAACCTTATCATTTGTGCCTCGAGTCGGGCCTCATTTGACTCAACCATATCATTTCTTCCTCGAGTCATGCCTCGTTTGACTCAACCATATCATTTGCGCCTTGAGTCGGCACTCGATTGAATCAACCATATCATTTGCGCCTCGAGTCGGGCTTTGTTTTACTCAACCATATGTTTGCGCCTCGAGTCGAGCCTCGTTTGACTCAGCCATATCATTTGTGCATCAAGTCAAGCCTCATTTGACTCAACCATATCATTTGCGCCTCGAGTCGGGCCTCGTTTGACTCACCGATACCATTTATGCCTTGACTTGGGCCTCGTTTGACTCAACCATATCATTTGTGCCTCGAGTCAGGCCTCGTTTGACTCAACCATATCATTTGTGTCTCGAGTCAGTCTGGTTTGACTCAACCATATCATTTGCGCCTCAAGTTGAGCCTTGTTTGACTCAACCATATCATTTGCGCCTCGAGGCGGGCCTCATTTGACTCAACCATACCATTTGTGCCTCGAGTTATGCCTTGTTTGACTCAACCATATTGCTTTCCCCTCGACTCAGGCCTCATTTGACTTAACCATATCATTTTTGTCTTGAGTTAGGCCTCGTTTGGCTCAACCATATATTTGCACCTCGAGTCGTGCCTCGTTTGACTCAACTATATCATTTTCGCATCAAGTCAGGTCTTATTTGACTCAACCTTATCATTTGTGCCTCGAGTCGGGCCTCATTTGACTCAACCATATCATTTCTTCCCCGAGTCATGCCTCGTTTGACTCAACCATATCATTTGCTCCTTGAGTCGGGACTCGATTGAATCAACCATATCATTTGCGCCTCGAGTCGGGCTTTGTTTTACTCAACCATATATTTGCGCCTCGAGTCGAGCCTCGTTTGACTCAGCCATATCATTTGTGCATCAAGTCAAGCCTCATTTGACTCAACCATATCATTTGCACCTCGAGTCGGGACTCGTTTGACTCACCGATACCATTTATGCCTTGACTCAGGCCTCGTTTGACTCAACCATATCATTTGTGTCTCGAGTCAGGCTGGTTTGACTCAACCATATCTTTTGCGCCTGAAGTTGAGCCTTGTGTGACTCAACCATATCATTTGCGCCTCGAGGCGGGCCTCATTTGACTCAACCATACCATTTGTGCCTCGAGTTATGCCTTGTTTGACTCAACCATATTGCTTTCCCCTCGACTCAGGCCTCATTTGACTTAACCATATCATTTCTGTCTTGAGTCAGGCCTCGTTTGGCTCAACCATATATTTGCACCTCGAGTCGTGCCTCCTTTGACTCAACTATATCATTTGTGCATCAAGTCAGGTCTCATTTGACTCAACCTTATCATTTGTGCCTCGAGTCGGGCCTCATTTGACTCAACCATATCATTTCTTCCTCGAGTCATGCCTCGTTTGACTCAACCATATCATTTGCGCCTTGAGTCGGCACTCGATTGAATCAACCATATCATTTGCGCCTCGAGTCAGGCTTTGTTTTACTCAACCATATGTTTGCGCCTCGAGTCGAGCCTCGTTTGACTCAGCCATATCATTTGTGCATCAAGTCAAGCCTCATTTGACTCAACCATATCATTTGCGCCTCGAGTCGGGCCTCGTTTGACTCACCGATACCATTTATGCCTTGACTTGGGCCTCGTTTGACTCAACCATATCATTTGTGCCTCGAGTCAGGCCTCGTTTGACTCAACCATATCATTTGTGTCTCGAGTCAGTCTGGTTTGACTCAACCATATCATTTGCGCCTCAAGTTGAGCCTTGTTTGACTCAACCATATCATTTGCGCCTCGAGGCGGGCCTCATTTGACTCAACCATACCATTTGTGCCTCGAGTTATGCCTTGTTTGACTCAACCATATTGCTTTCCCCTCGACTCAGGCCTCATTTGACTTAACCATATCATTTTTGTCTTGAGTTAGGCCTCGTTTGGCTCAACCATATATTTGCACCTCGAGTCGTGCCTCGTTTGACTCAACTATATCATTTTCGCATCAAGTCAGGTCTTATTTGACTCAACCTTATCATTTGTGCCTCGAGTCGGGCCTCATTTGACTCAACCATATAATTTCTTCCCCGAGTCATGCCTCGTTTGACTCAACCATATCATTTGCTCCTTGAGTCGGGACTCGATTGAATCAACCATATCATTTGCGCCTCGAGTCGGGCTTTGTTTTACTCAACCATATATTTGCGCCTCGAGTCGAGCCTCGTTTGACTCAGCCATATCATTTGTGCATCAAGTCAAGCCTCATTTGACTTAACCATATCATTTGCGCCTCGAGTCGGGACTCGTTTGACTCAACTATATCATTTCTGCCTCGAGTCATGCCTCATTTGACTCAACCATATCATTTGTGCCTCGAGTCGGTCCCCATTCGACTCAACCATATCATTTGCGCCTCGAGTCGGGCCTCGTTTGACTCAACCATATCTTTTGTGCCACGAGTTGGGCCTTATTTGACTGAACCATATCATTTATGCCTCGAGTCGGGCCTTGTTTGACTCAACCATATAATTGCGCCTCGAGTCGGGCCTCGTTTGACTTAACCATATCATTTGTGCATCAAGTCAAGCCTTGTTTGACTCAATCCTATCATTTGCGCATCGAGTCGGGCCTCGTTTGACTCACTAATACCATTTGTGCCTTGAGTCACACCTCGTTTGACTCAACCATATTATTTGCGCCTTGAGTCGGGCTCGTTTGACTCAACCATATCATTTTCGCCTCGAGTCGGGCCTCGTTTGACTCACCGATACCATTTATGCCTTGACTTGGGCCTCGTTTGACTCAACCATATCATTTGTGCCTCGAGTCAGGCCTCGTTTGACTCAACCATATTATTTGTGTCTCGAGTCAGGTTGGTTTGACTCAACCATATCATTTGCGCCTCAAGTTGAGCCTTGTTTGACTTAACCATATCATTTGTGCCTCGAGGCGGGCCTCATTTGACTCAACCATACCATTTGTGCCTCGAGTTATGCCTTGTTTGACTCAACCATATTGCTTTCCCCTCGACTCAGGCCTCATTTGACTTAACCATATCATTTCTGTCTTGAGTCAGGCCTCGTTTGGCTCAACCATATATTTGCACCTTGAGTCGTGCCTCGTTTGACTTAACTATATCATTTGCGCATCAAGTCAGGTCTCATTTGACTCAACCTTATCATTTGTGCCTCGAGTCGGGCCTCATTTGACTCAACCATATCATTTCTTCCTGGAGTCATGCCTCGTTTGACTTAACCATATCATTTGCGCCTTGAGTCGAGACTCGATTGAATCAACCATATCATTTGCGCCTCGAGTCGGGCTTTGTTTTACTCAACCATATATTTGCACCTCGAGTCGAGCCTCGTTTGACTCAGCCATATCATTTGTGCATCAAGTCAAGCCTCATTTGACTCAACCATATCATTTGCGCCACGAGTCGGGCCTCGTTTGACTCAACTATATCATTTGCGCCTCGAGTTGGGCCTCATGTGACTCACCGATATCATTTGTGCCTCGTGTTGGGCCTCGTTTTACTCAACCGTATCATTTGCGCCTCGAGTCGAGCCTCGTTTGACTCAACCATATCATTTGTGCCTCGAGTGGAGGCTCGTTTGACTCAACCATATCATTTGCACCTCGAGTCAGGCCTCATTTGACTCACCGATACCATTTGTGCCTTGAGTTGGGCCTCATTTGACTCAACCATATCATTTGTGCCTCGAGTCGGGCCTTGTTTGACTCAACCGTATAATTGCGCCTCGAGTCGGGCCTCGTTTGACTTAACCATATCATTTGTGCATCAAGTCAGGCCTTGTTTGACTCAATCCTATCATTTGCGCGTCGAGTCGGGCCTCGTTTGACTCACTGATACCATTTGTGCCTCGAGTCATACCTCGTTTGACTCAACCATATCATTTGCGCCTTGAGTCGGGCTCGTTTGACTCAACCATATCATTTGTGCCTCAAGTCGGGCCTCGTTTGTCTTAACCATATCATTTGCGTCTCGAGTCGGGCCTCATTAGACGAAACCATATCATTTGCGCCTTGAGTCAGGCCTAGTTTGACGAAATCGTATCATTTATGCCTCGAGTCAAGCCACGTTTGACTTAACCACGTCATTTGTGCATCAGGTCTGGCCTCGTTTGACTCACCGATACCATTTGTGCATCAAGTTGGGCCTCGTTTGACTCAACCATAAGATTTGATCCTCGAGTCACGCCCCATTTGACTCAACCATATCATTTGTGCATCGAGTCAGGTGTTGTTTGGCTCAACCATATCATTTGCATCTCGAGTCGGGCCTCGTTTGACTCAACCATATCATTTGCGCCTCGAGTCGGTCCTCATTTGACTCATTCATATCATTCGCGCCTCGAGTCGGGCCTCGTTTTACTCAACCATATCATTTGTGTCTCGAGTCAGGCCTCGTTTGACTCAACCATATCATTTGTGCCTCGAATGGGGTCTCGTTTGACTGAATCATATCATTTGCGCCTCGAGTCGGGCCTCGTTTGACTCACCGATACCATTTGTGCCTTCAGTTGGGCCTCATTTGACTCAACCATATCATTTGTGCCTCGAGTTGGGCCTTGTTTGACTCAACCATATAATTGCGCCTCGAGTCGAGCCTCGTTTAACTTAACCATATCATTTGCGCATCAAGTCAGGCCTCGTTTTACTCACCGATACCATTTGTGCCTCGAGTCAGGCCTTGTTTGGCTCAACCATATCATTTGCGCCTCGAGTCGGGCTTTGTTTTACTCAACCATATATTTGCGCCTCGAGTCGAGCCTCGTTTGACTCAGCCATATCATTTATGCATCAAGTCAAGCCTCATTTGAGTCAACCATATCATTTGCGCCTCGAGTCGGGCCTCGTTTGACTCAACTGTATCATTTGCGCCTCGAGTCGGGCCTCACGTGACTCACCGATATCATTTGTGGCTCATGTTGGGCCTTGTTTTACTTAACCGTATCATTTGCGCCTCGAGTCGAGCCTCGTTTGACTCAACCATATCATTTGTGCCTCGAGTGGAGGCTCGTTTGACTCAACCATATCATTTGCGCCTCGAGTTAGGCCTCGTTTGACTCCCTGATACTATTTGTGCCTTGAGTTGGGCCTCATTTGACTCAACCATATCATTTGTGCCTCGAGTCGGGTGTTTGACTCAACCATATAATTGCGCCTCGAGTCGGGCCTTGTTTGACTTAACCATATCATTTGTGCATCAAGTCAGGCCTTGTTTGACTCAATCCTATCATTTGCGCTCGAGTCGGGCCTTGTTTGACTCACTGATACCATTTGTGCCTCGAGTCACGCCTCGTTTGACTCAACCATATCATTTGCGCCTTGAGTCGAGCTCGTTTGACTCAACCATATCATTTGCACCTCGAGTCGGGCCTCGTTTGACTCACCGATACCATTTATGCCTTGACTTGGGCCTCGTTTGACTCAACCATATCATTTATGCCTCGAGTCGGGCCTCGTTTGACTCAACCATATCATTTGTGTCTCAAGTCAGGCTCGTTTGACTCAACTATATGATTTGCTCCTCAAGTTGAGCCTTGTTTGACTCAACCAGATCATTTGTGCCTCGAGGCGGGCCTCATTTGACTCAACCATACCATTTGTGCCTCGAGTTATGCCTTGTTTGACTCAACCATATTATTTTCTCCTCGACTCAGCCCTCATTTGACTTAACCATATCATTCCTGTCTTGAGTCAGGCCTCGTTTGGCTCAACCATATATTTGCACCTCGAGTCGTGCCTCGTTTGACTCAACTATATCATTTGCGCATCAAGTCAGGTCTCATTTTACTCAACCTTATCATTTGTGCCTTGAGTCGGGCCTCATTTGACTCAACCATATCATTTCTTCCTCGAGTCATGCCTTGTTTGACTCAACCATATCATTTGCGCCTTGAGTCGGGACTCGATTGAATCAACCATATCATTTGCGCCTCGAGTCGGCCCTCGTTTGATGCAAACATATCATTTATGCCTCGAGTTGGGCCTTGTTTGACTGACCGATACATTTGTGCCTCGAGTTGGTCCTCGTTTGACTCAATCATATCATTTGCACCTCGAGTCGAGCCTCGTTTGACTCACCGATACCATTTGTGCCTCGAGTTAGGCCTCATTTGACTCAACCATATAATTTGCGCCTCGAGTTGGGCCTCATTTGACTCACCCATATCATTTGCGCCTCGAATCGGGCCTTGTTTGACTCAACCATATATTTGCGCCTCGAGGCGGGCCTCGTTTAACCTAACCATACCATTTGCGCCTCGAGTCGGTCCTCGTTTGACTCAACCATATCATTTGCGCCTCGAGTCGGGCCTCGTTTGACTCAACCATATCATTTGCGCATCAAGTCAGGCCTCGTTTTACTCACTGATACCATTTGTGCATCAAGTTGGCCCTCGTTCGACTCAACCATAAGATTTGAACCTCTAGTCAGGCCCTGCTTGACTAAACCATATCATTTGTGCCTTAAGTCAGGCCTGGTTTGGCTCAACCATCTTATTTGTGTCTCGAGTCAGGCCTCGTTTGACTCAACTATATCATTTGTGCCTCGAGTCAAGCCTCGTTTGACTCAACCATATCATTTACGCCTCGAGTCAGGCTTCGTTTGACTCAACCTTATCATTTGCGCCTCGAGTCGGGCCTCGTTTAACTCAACGATACCATTTGTGCCTTGTGTTGCGCCTCGTTTGACTCAACCATGTCATTTGTGCCTCGAGTTAGGACTCGTTTGACTCACCCATGTGTTTGTGCCTCGAGTCAGGCCTTGTTTGACTCGTCCATATCGTTTGCACCTCGAGTCGGGCCTCATTTGACTCACCGATACCATTTGTGCATCAAGTTGGGCCTCGTTTGCCTTAACCATAAGATTTGAACCTCGAGGCAGTCCCCGTTTGACTCAACCATATCATTTGTGCCTCAAGTCATGCCTTGTTTGGCTCAACCATATCAATTACGGTTCGAGTCAGGCCTCGTTTGACTCAACCATATCGTTTGCTCCTCGAGTCGGGCCTCGTTTGGCTTAACCATATCATTTGCGCCTCGAGTCGAGCCTCGTTTGTCATAACCATATCATTTGCGTCTCGAGTCGGGCCTCGTTTGACGAAACCATATCATTTGCGCCTTGAGTCGGGCCTAGTTTGATGAAACTGTATCATTTATGCCTCGAGTCGAGCCGCGTTGGACTCAACCACATCATTTGTGCATCAAGTCAGGCCTCGTTTGACTCACCGATACCATTTGTGCATCAAGTTGGGCCTCGTTTGACTCAACCATAAGATTTGATCCTCGAGTCACGCCCCATTTGACTCAACCATATCATTTGTGCATCGAGTCAGGTGTTGTTTGGCTCAACCATATCATTTGCATCTCGAGTCGGGCCTCGTTTGACTCAACCATATCATTTGCGCCTCGAGTCGGTCCTCGTTTGACTCATTCATATCATTCGCGCCTCGAGTCGGGCCTCATTTTACTCAACCATATCATTTGTGTCTCAAGTCAGGCTTCGTTTGTCTCAACCATATCATTTGTGCCTCGAATGGGGTCTCGTTTGACTCAACCATATCATTTGCGCCTCGAGTCGGGCCTCGTTTGACTCACCGATACCATTTGTGCCTTCAGTTGGGCCTCATTTGACTCAACCATATCATTTGTGCCTCGAGTCGGGCCTTGTTTGACTCAACCATATACTTGCGCCTCGAGTCGGGCCTCGTTTGACTTAACCATATCATTTGCGCATCAAGTCGGCCTCGTTTTACTCACCGATACCATTTGTGCCTCGAGTCAGGCCTTGTTTGGCTCAACCATATCGTTTGCGTTTCGAGTCGGGCCTTGTTTGACTCACCGATAACATTTGTACCTCGACTTGGGCCTTGTTTGACTCAACCATATCATTTGTGCCTCGAGTCAGGCCTCATTTGACTCAACCATATCATTTGCGCCATGAGTCGGACCCCGTTTGACTTAACCATATCATTTGTGCCTCGAGTCGGGCCTTGTTTGAATCAACCATATCATTTGCGCCTCGAGTCAGGCCATGTTTGACTCACTCATATGTTTGAGCATCGAGTCAGGCCTTATTTGACTTACCTATATGTTTGCGCCTCGAGTCAGTCTTCGTTTGACTCTCCCTTATCATTTGTGCCTCGAGTCAAGCATCGTTTGACTCACCCATGTGTTTGCACCTAGACTCCGGCCTAGTTTGACTCACCCATATCATTTGTGCCTCGAGTCGAGCCATGTTTGACTCACCCATATCATTTGTGCCTCTAGTTGGGCCATGTTTGACTCAACCATATCATTTACGCCTTGAGGCGGGCCTCGTTTGACTCACCGATACTATTTATGCCTTGAGTTAGGCCTTGTTTGACTCAACCATATCATTTGCGCCTCGAGTCGGGCATGGTTTGACACACCCATATCATTTGCGCCTCGAGTCAGGCCTTATTTGACTCACCCATATGTTTGCGCATCAAGTCGGGCGCCGTTTGACTTAACCATATCGTTTGTGCCTTGAGTCATGCCTCGTTTGACTCAACCATACATTTGTCCCTCGAGTCGGGCATCGTTTGACTCAACCATATCACTTGTGCCTCGAGTCAGGCCTTATTTGACTCACCCATAGGTTTGCGCATCGAGTCGAGCCTCGTTTGACTTAAACATATGATTTACGCCTCGAGTCGGGCCTTGTTTGAATCAACCATATCATTTGTGCCTCGAGTGGGGCCTCGTTTGACCCAACTATATGATTTACCCCTCGAGTTGAGCCTTGTTTGACTCAACCATGTCATTTGTGCCTCGAGTCATGCCTCAATTGACTTAACCATAACATTTTCGCCTCGAGTTGGGCCTTGTTTGACTCAATCCTATCATTTGCATGTCGAGTCAGGCCTTGTTTGACTCACCGATACCATTTATGCCTCGAGTCACGCCTCGTTTGACTCAACCATATCATTTGTGCCTCGAGTCAAGCCCCGTTTGACTCAACCATTTCATTTGTGCCTCAAGTAGAGCCTTGTTTGACTCAACTATATCATTTACACCTCGACTCGGGCCTTGTTTGACTCGCCCATTTGTTTGTGCCTCGAGTTGGTCTTTGTTTGGCTCACCCTTATCATTTGCACCTCGAGTCAAGCCTCATTTGACTCACCCTTATCATTTGCACTTCAAGTGAAGCCTCATTTAAGTCACCCATGTGTTTGCGCCTCGAGTCTGGCCTTGTTTGACTCACCCATACCATTTGCGCATTGAGGCGGGCCTTATTTGACTCAACCATATCATTTGTGCCTTGAGTCCAGCCTCGTTTGACTCAACCATATCATTTGCACCTCTAGTCTGGCCTTGTTTGACTCAACCATATCATTTGCGCCTCGAGTTGGGCCTTGTTTGACTCAGCCATATGTTTATGCCTCCAGTTGGGCCTTATTTTACTCAACCATATCATTTGCGCCTCGACTCGAGCCTTATTTGGCTTAACCATATCATTTGCACCTCAAGTCTAGCCTCGTTTCACTCAACCATGTGCTTATGCCTCGAGTTGGGCCTTGTTCGACTCAACCATATCATTTACTCCTTGCGTCGGGCCTCGTTTGACTCATCGAGTTAGGCCTCGTTTGACTCAACCATATTATTTGCGCCTCGAGTCGGGCATCGTTTGACTCAACCATATCATTTGTGCCTCAAATCTTGCCTTGTTTGACTCAACCATATCATTTGTGCCTCGAGTCGGGCCTTGTTTGACTCACCGATATCATTTGCACCTCGAATCAGGACTCGTTTGACTCAACCATATCAATTGTGACTCGAGTTCGGCCGCGTTTGACTCAACCATATCATATGCGTCTCGAGTCGGGCCTTGTTTCACTCACCCAAATGATTGCGCCTCAAGTCGGGCCTCATTTGACTCAACGATATCATTTGTGCCTCATGTTAGGCCTCGTTTGACTTAACCAATTCATTTACGCCTCGAGTCTCTCCACGTTTGACTTAACGATATCATTTGCGCCTCGAGTCAGGCCTTGTTTGACTCACCCATATCATTCGCACCTCGAGTCGGGCCTTGTTTGCCTTAACCATATAATTTGTGCCTCGAGTTGGGCCTTGTTTGACTCAACATTATCATTTATGCCTCGAGTCAGGCCCTGTTTGGCTCACCGATATGATTTGTGCCTCGAGTTGGGCCTCGTTTGACTCAACTATATGATTTACCCCTCGAGTCGGGCCTCGTTTGACTCAACCATATCATTTGTGCCTCGAGTCAAGCCTTGTTTGACTCAACCATATCATTTGCACCTCGAGTCGGGCCCTGTTTGACTTAACCATATCATTTGCGCCTCGACTCGGGCCTTGTTTGACTCAACCATGTGTTTGCGTCTCGAGTCAGGCCTTGTTGCACTCATGCATATCATTTACGCCTCGAGTTGGGCCTCGTTTGACTCAACCATATCATTTGTGCCTCGATTCAGGCCTCGTTTGACTCAACCATATCTTCTGTACCTCGAGTCAGGCCTCGTTCGACTCAACCATATCATTTGTGCCTCGAGTCGTGCCTCGTTTGACTAACGATATCATTTGTGCCTTGAGTCGGGCCTCATTCAACTTAACTATATCATTTGTGCCTCGAGTCGGGCCTTATTTGGCTCACCCATATGTTTGCGCATCGAGTCGGGCCTCGTTTGACTCAACCATATCATTTGTCCCTCAAGTCATGCCTCATTTGACTTAACCATATCATTTGTGCTTCAAGTCGGGCCTCGTTTGACTCAACCATATCATTTATGCCTCAAGTCGGGCCTCGTTTGACTCATCGATACCATTTGTGCCTCGGATTGGGCCTTGATTGACTCAACCATATTATTTGTGTCTCGAGTTCGGCCTCGTTTGACGCTACCATATCATTTGCGCCTTGAGTCAGGCCTTGCTTGACTCATCCATATATTTGTGCCTCTAGTCAGGCCTCGTTTCACTCAACCATATCATTTGCGCCTTGAGTCGAGCCTCATTTGATTCAACCATTTGATTTGTGCCTCGACTCTTGCCTTGTTTGACACAACCATATCATTTGCGCTTTGAGTCGGTCCTCGTTTGACTCAATGATATTATTTATGCATCAAGTCAAGCCTCGTTTGACTCAACCATTTGATTTGTGCCTCAAGTCGGGCACCGTTTGACTTAACCATATCATTTATGCCTCGAGTCGGGCCTTGTTTGACTCACCGATAGCATTTGTGACTCGAGTGGGACCTTGTTTGACTCAACCATATCATTTGGGCCTCAAGTCAGGATCATTTGTCTCAACCATATCATTTGCACCTCGAGTCCAGCCTCGTTTGACTCAACCATATCATTTGTGCCACGAGTCGGGCCTCGTTTAACTTAACCATATCATTTGTGCCTCGAGTTAGGCCTCGTTTGACTCAACCATATAATTTGCGCCTCGAGTCTGGACTTCTTTGCCTCAACCATATCGTTTGCACCACGAGTCGGGTCTTGTTTGACTCACTGATACGATTTGTGCCTCGAGTTGTGCCTCGAGTCAGGCTTATTTGTCTCAAACATATCATTTGCGCCTCGAGTCCGGCCTCATTTGACTCTACCATATCATTTGTCCCTGAGTCAGGCCTCGTTTGACTCAACCACATCATCTGTGCCTTGAGTCGGGCCTCGTTTTACTCAACCAGATGATTTACGTCTCGAGTCGGGCCTCGTTTGACTCAACCATATGATTTGCACCTCGAGTCGGGCCTTATTGGACTCACCCATATCAATTGTGCCTCAACTCGATACTCGTTTGACTCAATCATATCATTTGTGCCTCGAGTCGGGCCATGTTTGCCTCAGCCATATCATTTTCGCCTCGAGTCAGCCCTCGTTTGACTCACTGACACCATTTGTACCTTGAGTTGGGCCACGTTTGAGTCAACTATATCATTTGCGCCTCGAGTTAAGCTTCGTTTGACTCAACCATATTATTTGTACCTCGAGTCGGGCCTCGTTTCACTCAACCATATCATTTGTGCCTCGAGTCAGGCCTCATTTGACTCAACCATATTATTTGCACCTTGAGTTGGGCCTCGTTTTACTCAACCATATCATTTGCACCTCGAGTCAGGCCTTCTTTGCCTCAACCATATCATTTGCACCCCGAATCAGGCCTGGTTTGACTCACTGATATGATTTGTGCCTCCGGTTGGGCCTCGTTTGACTCAACTATATCATTTGCGCCTTGAGATGGCCTTGTTTGTCTTAACCATATGTTTTACGCCTCGAGTGGGGCCTTGTTTGATTGAACGATAGCATTTGTGCCTTGAGTGGGGCATCGTTTGACCCAATCATATCGTTTGTGCCTTGAGTCAAGCCTCGTTTGACTCACCCATGTGTTTGCTCCTCGAGTCAGGGCTTATTTGACTCATTCATATCATTTGTGCCTTGGGTCGGGCCTTGTTTGACTAAACTATATCATTTGCGCCTCAAGTCGGGCCTCGTTTGACTCACCGATACCATTTGTGCCTCGAGCTGGGCATCGTTTGACTCTACCATATCATTTGTGCCCCGAGTCAGGCCTTGTTTGACTCAACCATATCATCTGCGCCTCAAGTTGGGCCTCGTTCCACTCAACCATATGATTTACGCCTCGAGTCGAGCCTCGTTTGACTCATTCATATCATTCGCGCCTCAAGTCGGGCCTCGTTTTACTCAACCATATCATTTGTGTCTCGAGTCAGGCCTCGTTTGACTCAACCATATCATTTGTGCCTTGAGTTGGGCCTTATTTGACTTAGCCATATCATTTGTGCCTCAGGTTGGGCCTTGTTTGACTCAATCATATCATTTGTGCCTCGTATCAGGTCATGTTTGCCTCATCCATATCATTTCAGCCTCGAGTTAGGCCTCGTTTGACTCACTGATAGCATTTGTGCCTCGAGTTGATCCTTGTTTGATTCAACCATATCATTTGTGACTCGAGTCAAGCCTTGTTTGACTCAACCATATCATTTGCACCTCGAGTCGGGCCTTGTTTGACTCAACCATATCATTTGTGCCTTGAGCCAGGCCTCATTTGACTCAACCATATCATTTGCGCCTCAAGTTGGGCTTCATTTGACTCAACCATATCATTTGCGCCTCGAGTCGGGCCTTGTTTGACTCAACCATATTATTTGCGCCTTGAGTCGGGCCTTGTTTGCCTCAACCATATCATTTCTGCCTCAAGTCAGGCCTCGTTTGACTCACTGATATCATTTGTACCTTGAGTTCGATCTCATTTGACTCAACCATGTCATTTATACCTTGAGTCAGCCATCGTTTGACTCACCGATACCATTTATGCATCGAGTCGGGCCTCGTTTGACTCAACCATATCCTTTACGCCTTGAGTTGGGTCTTATTTGACTCACCCATATCATTTGCGCCTTGGGTCGGGCCTCGTTTGACTCAACCATATCATTTGTGCTTCGAGTTCGACCTCGTTTTACTCAACCATATCATTTACGCCTTGAGACGGCCGTCGTTTGACTCACCAATACCATTTACGCATCGAGTCGGGCCTCGTTTGGCTCAACCATTTCGTTTGTCCCTTGAATCATGCTTTGTTTGACTCAACCATATCATTTACGCATCGAGTAGGGCCTCGTTTGACTTAACTATATCATTTGCACCTCGAGTCAGGCCTCGTTTGCCTCAACCATATAATTTGTCCTTGAGTTGGGCCTTGTTTGACTCAACATGATCATTTGCGCCTCGAGTCGGGCCTTGTTTAACTCACCGATATGACTTGTGCCTCGAGTTGGGCCTCGTTTGACTCAACTATATGATTTACCCCTCGTGTCGGGCCTCGTTTGACTCAACCATATCATTCGTGCCTCGAGTCAAGCCTCGTTTGACTCACCGATACCATTTGTGCCTCGAGTCAAGCCGCTTTTGACTCAACCATATCATTTGCGCCTCGAGTCAGGCCCGTTTGACTTAACCATATCATTTGTGCCTCGAGTCGGGCCTTGTTTGACTCAACCATATCATTTGGACCTCAAGTGTAGCCTCGTTTCACTAAACCATGTGTTTGCACCTCGAGTCAGGCCTTGTTGCACTCACGCATATCATTTGCGCCTCGGGTTGGGCCTCGTTTGACTCAACCATATCATTTGTGCCTCAATTCAGGCCTCGCTTGAATCAACCATATCTTTTGTACCTCGAGTCAGGCCTGGTTTGACTCAACCATATCATTTGTGCCTCGAGTCGTGCCTCGTTTGACTAACCATATCATTTGCGCCTCGAGTTGGGCCTCATTTAACTTAACCATATCATTTGCACCTCGAGTCGGACCTTACTTGACTCACCCATATGTCTGCGCAACGAGTTGGGTGTCATTTGACTCAACCATACCATTTGTCCCTCGAGTCATGCCTCATTTGACTTAACCATATCATTTGCGCCTCGAGTCGGGCCCTGTTTGACTCAACCATATCATTTGTGCCTCGAGTCGGGCCTCGTTTGACTCATCGATACCATTTGTGCCTCGAATTGGGCCTCGTTTGACTCAACCATATCATTTGCGTCTTGAGTTTGGTCTCGTTTGACTTTACCATATCATTTACGCCTTGAGTTAGGCCTTGCTTGACTCAACCATATATTTGTGCCTCTAGTCGGGCCTCATTTGACTCAACCATATCATTTGCGCCTTGAGTCGAGCCTCATTTGACTCAACCATTTCGTTTGTGCCTCAACTCTTGCCACGTTTGACTCAACCATATCATTTGTGCTTCGAGTCGGTCCTTGTTTGACTCAACGATATTATTTATGCGTCGAGTCAGGCCTCGTTTGACTCAACCATTTGATTTATGCCTCAAGTCGGGCAGTGTTTGAGTTAACCACATCATTTATGCCTCGAGTCGGGCCTTGTTTGACTCACCGATAGCATTTGTGCCTCGAGTGGGGCCTCGTTTTACTCAACCATATTATTTGGGCCTCGAGTCAGGCTCATTTGTCTCAACCATCTCATTTGCACCTCGAGTCTGGCATCGTTTGACTCAACCATATCATTTGCGTCACGAGGCGGGTCTCATTTGACTTGACCATATCATTTGCGCCTCGAGTTAGGCCTCATTTGACTTAACGATATCATTTGTGCCTCAACTTGGGACTTCTTTGCCTCAACTATATCATTTGCATCCTGAGTCAAGCCTTGTTTGACTCACTGATATGATTTGTGCCTTGAGTTGTGCCTCGAGTCAGGCTCATTTGTCTCAAACATATCATTTGCACCTCGAGTCTGGCCTCGTTTGACTCTACCATATCATTTGTGCCCCGAGTCAGGCCTCGTTTGACTCAACCATACCATCTGCACCTCGAGTCGAGCCTCGTTTTACTCAACCATATCATTTGCGTCACGAGTTGGGCCTCGTTTGACCCAACCATACCATTTCTGCTTCAAGTCAATTCTCGTTTGACTCAACCATTTCATTTGCGCCTTGAGTTGGCCTCATTTGACTCAACCATATGATTTGCACCTCGAGTCGGGCCTTATTGGACTCACCCATATCAATTGTGTCTCAAGTCGGTCCTCGTTTGACTCAATCATATCATTTGCGCCTCGAGTTGGGCCATGTTTGCCTTAACCATATCATTTTCGCCTCGAGTCAGCCCTCGTTTGACTCACTGACACCATTTGTGCCTCAAGTTGGGCCATGTTTGAGTCAACCATATCATTTGCGGCTCGAGTCAGGCCTCGTTTGACTCAACGATATTATTTGCGCCTCGAGTCGGGCCTTGTTTGACTCAACCATATCATTTGTGCCTTGAGTCAGGCTTCATTTGACTCAAGCATTTGACTCAACCATATTATTTGCGCCTCGAGTTGGGCCTCGTTTGACTCAACCGTATCATTTTCGCCTCGAGTCAGGCCTTCTTTGCCTCAACCATATCATTTGCATCCCGAGTCAGGCCGGGTTTGACTCACTGATATGATTTGTGCCTCGAGTTGGGCCTCGTTTGACTCAACTATATGATTTGCGCCTTGAGACAGGTCTTGTTTGCCTCAACCCTATCATTTTTACCTCGAGTCAGGCCTCAATTGACTCACTGATATCATTTGATCCTTGAGTTCGACCTCGTTTGAGTCAACCATGTCATTTACACCTTGAGTCGGCCGTCGTTTGACTCACCGATACCATTTGCGCATCGAGTCGGGCCTCGTTTGACTCAACCATATCATTTACGCCTTGAGTCGGGCCTTATTTGACTCACCCATATCATTTGCACCTCGGGTCGGGCCTCGTTTGACTCAACCATATCATTTGCGCCTCGAGTCGGGCCTTGTTTGCCTCAACCATATCATTTCCACCTCGAGTCTGGCCTCGTTTGACTCACCGATATCATTTGTGCCTCGAGTTCGACCTCGTTTTACTCAACCATATCATTTACGCCTTGAGTCGGCCGTCGTTTGACTCACCAATACCATTTGCGCATTAAGTCGGGCCTCGTTTGGCTCAACCATTTCGTTTCTCCCTCGAACGATGCCACGTTTGACTCAACCATATCATTTACGCGTCGAGTAGGGCCTCATTTGACTTAACCAAATCATTTGCGCCTTGAGTTAGGCCTCGTTTGGCTCAACCATATAATTTGTGCCTCGAGTCGGCCCTTGTTTGACTCACTGATACGATTTGTGCCTCGAGTCGAGCCTCGTTTGACTCAACTATATGATTTACCCCTTGAGTCGGACCTCATTTGACTCAACCATATCTTTTCTGCCACGAGTCAAGCTTTGTTTGACTTACCGATACCATTTGTGCCTCGAGTCAAGCCTCGTTGGACTCAACCATATCATTTGCGCCTCGAGTCGGGCCCCGTTTGACTTAACCATATCATTTGCGCCTCGACTCGGGCCTTGTTTGACTCAACCATATCAATTGGACCTCAAGTCTAGCCTCGTTTCACTAAACCATGTGTTTGCGCCTTGAGTCAGGCCTTGTTGCACTCACGCATATCATTTGCGCATCGAGTTGGGCCTCGTTTGACTCAACCATATCATTTGTGCATTGAGTCGGGCCTCGTTTGACTCAACCATTTCATTTGTGCCTCGACTCTTGCCTCGTTTGACTCAACCATATCATTTGTCCATCGAGTTGGTCCTTGTTTGACTCAACGATATTATTTATGCATCGACTCAGGCCTTGTTTGACTCAACCATTTGATTTGTGCCTCGAGTCGAGTACCGTTTGACTTAACCATATCATTTATGCCTCGAGTCGGGCCTTGTTTGACTCACCGATAGCATTTGTGCCTCGAGTGGGGCCTCGTTTTACTCAACGATATCATTTAGGCCTCGAGTCAGGCTCATTTGTCTCAACCATATCATTTGCACCTTGAGTCTGGCCTCGTTTGACTCAACCATATCATTTGCGCCATGAGTCGGGTCTCGTTTGAGTTAACCATATAATTTGCACCTCGAGTTAGGCCTCATTCGACTCAACCATATCATTTGCGCCTCGACTCGGGACTTCTTTGCCTCAACCATATCATTTGCACCCCGAGTCGAGCCTTGTTTGACTCACTAATACGATTTGTGCCTTGAGTTGGGCCTCAAGTTAGCCTCATTTGTCTCAAACATATCATTTGCACCTCGAGTCTGGCCTTGTTTGACTATGCCATATCATTTGTGCCCTGAGTCAGGCCTCATTTTACTCAACCATATCATCTATGCCTCGAGGCGAGCCTCGTTTTACTCAACCATATGATTTGCGTCTCGAGTCGGGCCTCGTTTGACTCAACCATATCATTTTTGCTTCAAGTCAGTTCTCGTTTGACTCAACCATTTCATTTGCGCCTTGAGTCGGGCCTCGTTTGACTCAACCATATGATTTGCACCTCGAGTTGGGCCTTATTGGATTCACCCATATCAATTGTGCCTAAAGTCGATCCTCGTTTGACTCAATCATATCATTTGCGCCTCGAGTCGGGCCATGTTTACTTCAGCCATATAATTTTTGCCCCGAGTCAGTCCTTGTTTGACACACTGACACCATTTGTGCCTCGAGTTGGGCCACGTTTGAGTCAACCATATCATTTACGGCTCGAGTCAGGCCTCGTTTGACTCAACCAGGTGTTTGCTCCTCGAGTCAGGGCTTGTTTGACCACTCATATCATTTGTGCCTCGAGTCGGGCCTTGTTTGACTAAACCATATCATTTGTGCCTCAAGTCGGGCCTCGTTTGACTCACCGATACCATTTGTGCCTCGAACTAGGCATCGTTTGACTCTACCATATCATTTGTGCCCCGAGTTAGGCCTCGTTTGACTCAACCATATCATCTGCGCCTTGAGTTGGGCCTCGTTTCACTCAACCATATGATTTACACCTCAAGCCAGGCCTCATTTGACTCAACCATATCATTTCTGCCTCGAGTCAGGCCTCATTTAACTTAACCATTTCATTTGCGCCTTGAGTTGGGCCTCGTTTGATTTAACCATATCATTTGTGCCTCAAGTTGGGACTTATTTGACTCACCCATATCATTTGTGCCTCAAGCCGGGCCTTGTTTGACATAATCATATAATTTGCGCCTCGAATCAGGCCATGTTTGCCTTAGCCATATCATTTCAGCCTCAAGTTAGGTCTTGTTTTCCTCACCGATAGCATTTGTGCCTCGAGTTAGGCCTCGTTTGACTCAACCATATCAAATGTGCCTCGAGTCAAGCCTCGTCCATATCATTTCCGCCTCGAGTCGGGCCTTGTTTGCCTTGAGTTTGACCTCGTTTGACTCAACCATGTCATTTACGCCTTGAGTCACCCGTCGTTTGACTCACCGATACCATTTGCGCATTGAGTCGGGCCTCGTCTGACTCAACCATATCATTTACACCTTGAGTCGGGCTTTATTTGACTTACCCATATCATTTGCACCTCAAGTCGGGCCTCGTTTGACTCAACCATATCATTTGTGCCTCGAGTCGGGCCTTGTTTGCCTCAACCATATCATTTCCGCTTCGAGTCTGGCCTCGTTTGACTCAACGATATCATTTGTGCCTCGAGTTTGACCTCGTTTGACTCAACCATATCATTTACGCCTTGAGTAGGCCGTCGTTTGACTCACCGATACCATTTCCGCATCGAGTCGTGCCTCGTTTGACTCAACCATTTCATTTGTCCCTCGAATCATGCATCATTTGACTCAACCATATTATTTACGCATTGAGTCGGGCCTCGTTTGACTAAACCATATCATTTGCGCCTCGAGTCGAGCCTTGTTTGATGCAACCATATCATTTGCGCCTTGAATCGGGCCTCATTTGACTCACTGATACCATTTGTGACTCAAGTTAGGCCTCGTTTGAGTCAACCATATCATTTGCACCTTGAGTCAGGACTTGTTTGACTCACCCATATGTTTGAGCCTCGAGTCGGGCCTTATTTGACTCACCCATAAGTTTGCGCCTCAGGTCGGTCTATGTTTGACTCACCCTTATCATTTGTACCTCGAGTCAAGCCTCGTTTGACTCACCCATGTGTTTGCGCCTCGAGTCAGGCCTTATTTGACTCAACCATATCATTTCTTCCTCGAGTCGAGCCTCGTTTGACTCACCGATACCATTTGTGCCTTGAGTTGGGCGTTGTTTGACTCAACCACATGATTTGCACCTCGAGTCAGGCCTCATTTGACTCAACCATATCATTTATGCCTCGAGCCAGCCCTCATTTCACTTAACCATATCATTTGCACCCCGAGTCAGGCCTGGTTTGACTCACTGATATGATTTGTGCCTCGAGTTGGGCCTCGTTTGACTCAACTATATGATTTGCGCCTCGAGACGGGCCTTATTTGTCTCAACCATATCATTTGCACCTCGAGTGGGGCCTTGTTTGACTGACTGATAGCATTTGTGCCTCGAGTGGGGCCTCGTTTGACTCAACCATATCATTTGTGCCTCGAGTCAAGCCTCGTTTGACTCACCCATGCGTTTGCTCCTCGAGTCAGAGCTTGTTTGACTCACTCATATCATTTGCGCCTCGAGTCGGGCCTTGTTTGACCAAACCATATCATTTGTGCCTCAAGTTGGGCCTAGTTTTACTCACCGATACCATTTGTGCCTCGAGCTGGGCGTCGTTTGACTCTACCATATCATTTGTGCCCCGAGTCAGGCCTCATTTGAGTTAACCATATCATCTGCGCCTTGAGTCAGGTCTCATTTCACTCAAGCTTATGATTTACACCTCGAGCCGAGCCTCGTTTGACTCAACCATATCGTTTCTGTCTCGAGTCAGGCTTCATTTAACTCAACCATTTCATTTGCGCCTTAAGTCTGGCCTTGTTTGATTCAACCATATCATTTGTGCCTCGACTTGGGCCTTACTTGACTTACCCATATCATTTGTACCTTAAGTCGGGCCTTGTTTGACTCAATCATATCATTTGCACCTCGAATCAGGCCATGTTTGCCTCAGCCATATCATTTCAGCCTCGAGTTAGGCCTCGTTTGACTCACCGATAGCATTTGTGCCTCGAGTTGGGCCTCGTTTGACTCAACCATATCATTTGTGCCTCGAGTCAGGCCTTGTTTGACTCAACCATATCATTTGTACCTCAAGTTAGGCCTCATTTGACTCAACCATATCATTTGCGCCTCGAGTCGGGCCTCGTTTGACTCAACCATATCATTTGCGCCTCGAGTCTAGCCTAATTTGCCCCAACCATATCATTTCTGCCTCGAGTCTGACCTCGTTTAACTCACCGATATCATTTGTGCCTCGAGTTTGACCTCATTTGACTCAACCATATCATTTACGGCTTGAGTCGGCCGTCGTTTGACTCACCGTTACCATTTGCGCATCGACTCGGGCCTCGTTTGACTCAAACAATTGTTTGTCCCTTGAATCATGCCTCGATTGACTCAACCATATCATTTGCACATTGAGTCGGTCCTCATTTGACTCAATCATATCATTTGTGCCTCGATTCGGGCCTCGTTTCACTCACCGATACCATTTGTGCATCAAGTTGGGCCTCGTTTGACTCAACCATATCATTTGCACCTTGAGTCGGGCCTTGTTTGACTCACCCATATGTTTGAACCTCGAGTCAGGCCATATTTGATAGACGCATATGTTTGTGCCTCGAGTCGGTCTTCATTTGACTCAACCTTATCATTTGTACCTCGAGTCAATCCTCGTTTGACTCACCCATGTATTTGCGCCTCGAGTCAGGCCTTATTTGACTCAACCATATCATTTGCGCCTCAAGTCAGGCCTCATTTTACTCACTGATACCATTTATGCCTCGAGTTGGGCCTTGTTTGACTCAACCACATGATTTGCGCCTCGAGTCAAGCCTCGTTTGACTCAACGATATCATTTATGCCTCGAGTCAGGCCTCATTTCACTTAACCATATCATTTGTGCCCCGATTCGGGCCTGGTTTGACTCACGGATATGATTTGTGCCTTGAGACGGGCCTTGTTTTCTCAACCATATCATTTGTGCCTCGAGTGGGGCCTCGTTTGACTAACCGATAGCATTTGTGCCTCGAGTGAGGCCTCGTTTGACTGAACCATATCATTTGTGCCTCAAGTCGGGCCTCGTTTGACTCACCGATACCATTTGTGCCCTGAACTGGGCATCGTTTGACTTTACCATATCATTTGTGCCCTGAGTTAGGCCTCGTTTGACTTAACCATATCATCTGTGCCTCGAGTCGGGCCTCGTTTCACTCAACCATATGATTTACGCCTTGAGTCGGGCCTCGTTTGACTCAACCATATCATTTCTGCCTCGAGTCAGGCCTCGTTTGACTCAACCATTTCAATTGTGCCTTGAGTCGGGCCTCGTTTGATTCAACCATATCATTTGTGCCTCGAGTTAAGCCTTATTTGACTCACCCATATCATTTGTGCCTCAAGACGAGCCTTGTTTGACTTAATCATATCATTTGCGCCTCGAATCAGGCCATGTTTGCCTCAGCCATATCATTTCATCCTCGAGTTAGGCCTCGTTTGACTCAACCATATTATTTGTCCCTCGAGTCAGGCCTTGTTTGACTCAGCCATATCATTTGTACCTCGAGTTAGGCCTCATTTGACTCAACCATATCATTTACGGCTCGAGTTCGACCTCGTTTTACTCAACCATATCATTTACGCCTTGAGTTGGCCGTCGTTTGACTCACCGATACCATTTGCGCATCGAGCCGGGCGTCGTTTGACTTAAACATTTCGTTTGTCCCTCAAATCATGCCTCGTTTGACTCAACCATAACATTTGCGCCTCGAATTGGGCCTCATTTGACTCACTGATACCATTTTGCCTCAAGTTGGGCCTCGTTTGACTCAACCATATCATTCGCATCTCGAGTCGGGCCTTGTTTGACTCACCCATATGTTTGAGCCTCGAGCCAGGCCTTATTTGACTCACGCATATGTTTGCGCCTCGAGTTGGTCTTCGTTTGACTCACCCTTATCATTTGTACCTCAAGTCAAGCCTCGTTTGACTGATCGATATGTTTGCGCCTCGAGTCAGGCCTTGTTTGACTCAACTATATCATTTGCGCCTCGAGTCGGGCCTAGTTTGACTCACCGATACCATTTGTGCCTCGAGTTGTGCCTTGTTTGACACAACCACATGATTTATGCCTCGAGTCAGGTCTTGTTTGACTCAACCATATCGTTTGCACCTCAAGTCGGGCCTCGTTTGACTCAACCATATCATTTGCGCCTTGAGTTGGGGTTCATTTGACTCAACCATATCATTTGCGCCTTGAGTCAGGCCTTCTTTGCCTCAACTGTATCCTTTGCACCCCGAGTTAGGCCTTGTTTGACTCACTGATATGATTTGTGCCTTGAGTTGGGCCTCGTTTGACACAACCACATGATTTGTGCCTCAAGTCAGGCCTCATTTCACTTAACCATATCATTTGCGTCTCAAGTCGAGCCTGATTTGACTCACTGATATGATTTGTTCCTCGAGTTGGGTCTCGTTTGACTCAACTATATGATTTGCGCCTCGAGACGGGCCTTGTTTGTCTCAACCATATCATTTGCGCCTCGAGTGGGACCTTGTTTGACTGACCGATAGCATTTGTGCCTTGAGTGGGGCCTCGTTGGACTCAACCATATCATTTGTGCCTCGAGTCAAGCCTCGTTTGACTCACCCATGTGTTTGCCCCTCGAGTCAGGGCTTGTTTAACTCACTCATATCATTTGCGCCTCGAGTCGGGCCTTGTTTGACTAAACGATATTATTTGCGCCTTAAGTCGGGCCTCATTTGACTCACTGATATGATTTGTGCCTCGAGTTGGGCCTTGTTTGACTCAACTATATGATTTGCGCCTCGAGGCAGGCCTTGTTTGTCTCAACCATATCATTTACGCCTGGCGTGGGGCCTTATTTGTCAGACCGATAGCATTTGTGCCTCAACTGGGGCCTCGTTTGACTCAACCATATTATTTGTGCCTCGAGTCAAGCCTCGTTTGACTCACCCATGTGTTTGCTCCTCGAGTCAGGGCTTGTTTGACACACTCATATCATTTGCGCCTCGAGTCGGGCCTTGTTTGACTAAACGATATCATTTGTGCCTCAAGTCGGGCCTCGTTTGACTCGCCGATACCACTTGTGCCTCGAGCTGGGCATCGTTTGACTCTACCGTATCATTTATGCCCCGAGTCAGGCCTCGTTTGACTCAGCCATATCATCTGCGCCTTGAGTCAGGCCTCATTTGACTCAACCATATGATTTAAGCCTCGAGTCGGGCCACGTTTGACTCAACCATATCATTTCTGCCTCGAGTCAGGCCTCATTTGACTCAACCATTTCATTTGCGCCTCGAGTCGGGCCTTGTTTGACTCAACCATATCATTTGCGCTTTGAATCGGGGTTCGTTTGACTCACCAATACCATTTGTGCCTCAAGTTGGGCCTCGTTTGACTCAACCATATCATTTACGCCTTGAGTTGGGCATCGTTTGACTCACCGATACCATTTGCGCATCAAGTCGGGCATCGTTTGAGTTAACCATATCATTTGTCCCTCGAGTCATGCCTCATTTGACTCAACCCTATCATTTGTGCCTCAAGTCGGGCCTCGTTTGACTCAACCATATCATTTTTGCCTCGAGTCAGGCCTCATTTGACTAAACCATTTTATTTGCGCCTCGAGTCAGGCCTTGTTTGACTCAACCATATCATTTGTGCCTCGAATTGGGGCTCGTTTGACTTACCGATACCATTTGTGCCTCAAGTTGGGCCTCGTTTGACTCAACCATATCATTTATGCCTTGAGTTGGGCGTCGTTTGACTCACGATACCATTTGCGCATTAAGTCGGGCGTCGTTTGACTTAACCATATCGTTTGTCCCTCGAGTCATGCCTTATTTGACTCAACCCTATCATTTGTGCCTCGAGTCGGGCCTCATTTGACTCAACCATATCATTTGCGCCTCGAGTCGGGCCTTGTTTGACTCAACCATATCATTTGCGCCTCGAATCGAGGCTCGTTTGACTCATCGATACCATTTGTGCCTCAAGTTGGGCATCGTTTGACTTAACCATATCATTTGTGCCTCAAGTTAGGCCTCATTTGACTCAACAGTATCATTTGCGCCTCAAGTTGGGCCTCATTTGACTCAACCGTATCATTTGCGCCTTGAGTGGGGCCTTGTTTGACTAACTGATAGCATTTGTCCCTTGAGTAGGGCCTCGTTTGACTCAACCATATCATTTGTGCCTCGAGTGAAGCCTCGTTTGACTCATCGATACCATTTGTGCCTCGAGCTGGGTGTCGTTTGACTCTACCATATCATTTGTGCCTTGAGTCAGGCCTTATTTGACACAACCATTTCATTTGCGCCTTGAGTCGGGTCTCATTTGACTCAACCATATCATTTGTGCCTCGAGTCGGGCCTTATTTGACTCACCCATATCAATTATGTCTCGAGTCAGGCCTCATCTGACTCTACCATATCATTTGCGCCCTGAGTCAGGGCTCATTTAACACAACCATTTCATTTGCGCCTTGAGTCGGGTCTCATTTGACTCAACCATATCATTTGTGCCTCGAGTCGGGCCTTATTTGACTCAACCATATCATTTGCGCCTCAAGTCGGGCCTCATTTGACTCAATCATATCATTTGCGCCTCACGTCAGGCCATGTTTGCCTCAACCATATCATTTTCGCCTCGAGTCAGGCCTCATTTGACTCACTGATACCATTTGTGCCTCGAGTTGGGCCGCATTTGACTCAACGATATCTTTTGCGCCTTAAGTCAGGCCTCATTTGACTTAATCATATCTTTTGCGCCTCGAGTCGGGCCATGTTTGCCTCAACCATATCATTTCGGCCTCGAGTCATGCCTCGTTTGACTCACTGATACCATTTGTGCCTCGAGTTGGGCCACGTTTGACTCAACGATATCATTTGCGCCCCAATCAGGCCTCGTTTGGCTCAATCATATGACTTGCGCCTCGAGTCAGGCCATGTTTGCCTCAACTATATCATTTCCGCCTCGAGTTAGTCCTCGTTTGACACACTGATACCATTTGTGCCTCGAGTTAGGCCACGTTTGATTTAACCATATCATTTATGCCTTGAGTCAGGCCTTGTTTGACTCAACCATATCATTTGCACCTCAAGGCGTGCCTTGTTTAACTCACCCATATGTTTGAGCCTCGAGGCGGGCTTTGTGTGACTCACCCATATGTTTAAGCCTCGAGTCGGGCCTTATATGACTCACCCATATGTTTGCGCCTCGAGGCGGCCCTTGTTTGACTCAACCATATCATTTGTGCCATGAGTCAGGCCTCGTTTGACACAACCATATCATTTGTGCTCGAGTCAGGCCTCGTTTGACTTAACCATATCATTTGCACCTCAAGTCGGGCCTTGTTTGTCTCAACCATATCATTTATGCCTCGAGTCGGGCCTTGTTTGATGCACTGATAGCATGTGTGCCTCAAGTGGGGCCTCGTTTGACTCAACCATATCATATGTGTGCCTCGAGTCAGGCCTCGGTTGACTCAACCATATCATTTGCGAAATGGGTCCGGCCTCGTTTAACATAACCATATCATTTGCGCCATGAGCTGGCCCTCGTTTGACTCAACCATATCATTTGCGCCTTGAGTCAGTCTTTGTTTGACTAACCCTTATCTTTTGTACCTCAAGTCAAGCCTCGTTTGACTCACCCATGTGTTTACGCCTTGAGTCAGGACTTGTTTGAGTCACTGATACCATTTGCGCCTCGAGTCGGGCCATGTTTGCCTCAGCCATATCATTTTCGCCTCGAGTCAGGCCTCGTTTGACTGAACCATACCATTTGCGCCTCAAGTTGGGTGTTGTTTGACTCAACTATATCATTTGTGCCTCGAGTTGGGCATTGTTTGACTCACCCATATGTTTGCGCCACTAGTCGGGCCTCGTTTGACTCAACGATATCATTTACGCTATGAGTCAGGCCTCATTTGACCCGACCATTTGATTTGCGCCTCGAGCCAGGCCTCGTTTGACTCAACCATATCATTTGCGCCTCAAGTCCGGCCTTGTCTGCCTCAACCATATCATTTCTGCCTCGAGTCAGGCCTCGTTTTACTCACCGATATCATTTGTGCCTTGAGATGGGGCTCGTTTGACTCAACAAATCATTTAGGCCTTGAGTCGGGCCTCGTTTGACTCACCTATACCATTTGTGCATCGAGTCGAGCCTCCTTTGACTCAACCATATCGTTTGTGCCTCGAGTCGGGCCTCGTTTGACTCAACCATATCATTTGTGCCTCAAGTCGGGCATCGTTTGACTCACCGATACCTTTTGTGCCTCGAGTTGGGCCTCGTTTGACTCAACCATATCGTTTGTGCCTCGAGCTTGGCTTTGTTTGATTAACCATATGATTTGTGCCTCGAGTCAAGCCTTGTTTGACTTAACCACATCATTTGTGCCTCAAGTCAGGCCTTGTTTGACTGACCGATAGCATGTGGGTCTCGAGTGGGGCCTCGTTTGACTCAACCATATCATTTGTGCCTCAAGTCAGGCTTCGGTTGACTCAACCATATCATTTGCACCTTGAGTCAGGCCTCGATTGACTTAACCATATCATTTGCGCCACGAGCCGAGCCTCATTTGACTCAACAATATCATTTGTGCCTCAAGTCGGTCTTCATTTGACTCACCCTTATCTTTTGTATCTCGAGTCAAGCCTCAATTGACTCTCCCATGTGTTTGCGCCTCGAGTCAGGGCTTGTTTGACTCACCCATATCTTTTGCGTGTCGCGTCAGGCCTCGTTTGACTCAACCATATCATTTGTGCCTCCAGTCAGGCCTCATTTGACTCACCGATACCATTTATGCCTCGAGCTAGGCATCATTTGACTCTACCATATCATTTGTGCCCTGAGTCAAGCCTCGTTTGACACAACCATTTCATTTGCGCCTTGAGTCAGGTCTCGTTTGACTCAACCATATCATTTGTGCCTCGAGTCAGGCTTATTTGACTCACCCATATCATTTGTGCCTCAAGTCGGGCCTCGTTTGACTCAATCATATCATTTGCGCCTCGAGTCAGGCCATGTTTGCCTCAACCATATGATTTCCGCCTCGAGTCAGGCCTCGTTTGACTCACTGATATCATTTGTGCCTCGAGTTGGGCCACATTTGACTCAACGATATCATTTGCGCCTCAAGTCGGGCCTCGTTTGACTTAATCATATCTTTTGTGCCTCGAGTCAGGCCATGTTTGCCTCAACCATATCATTTCAGCCTTGAGTCAGGCCTCGTTTGACTCACTGATTCCATTTGTGCCTCGAGTTGGGCCACGTTTGACTCGAAGATATCATTTGCGCCCCAAGTTGGGCCTCGTTTGACTCAATCATATGACTTGAGGCTCGAGGCGGGCCTTGTTTAACTCACTCATATGTTTGAGCCTCGAATCGGGCCTTATTTGACTCACCCATATGTTTGCGCCTCATGTCGGTCATTGTTTGACTCGCCCTTATCATTTGCAACTCAAGTCAATCCTCGTTTGACTCACCCATGTGTTTACGCTCGAGTTAGGCCTTGTTTGACTCTCCCATATCATTTGCACCTCGAGTCGGGCCCTGTTTGACTCAACCATATCATTTGCACCTCGAGTCGGGCCTCGTTTGACTCACCGATACCATTTGTGCCTCGAGTTGGGCCTCGTTTGACTCAACCATTTGATTTATGCCTCGAGTCGAGCACCGTTTGACTCAACCATATCATTTGTGCCTCGAGTTGGGCCTTGTTTGATTCACCGATAGCATTTGGGCCTTGAGTAGGGCCTCGTTTGACTCAACCATATCATTTATGCCTCGAGTCAGGCTTGTTTGACTTAACCATATCATTTGCGCCACGAGCCGAGCCTCATTTGACTCAACAATATCATTTGTGCCTTAAGTCGATCTTCATTTGACTCACCCTTATCTTTTGTATCTCGAGTCAAGTCTCAATTGACTCTCCCATGTGTTTGCGCCTCGAGTCAGGGCTTGTTTGACTCACCCATATCTTTTGCGTGTCGCGTCAGGCCTCGTTTGACTCAACCATATCATTTGTTCCTCCAGTCAGGCCTCATTTGACTCACCGATACCATTTATGCCTCGAGCTAGGCATCATTTGACTCTACCATATCATTTGTGCCCTGAGTCAAGCCTCGTTTGACATAACCATTTCATTTGCGCCTTGAGTCAGGTCTCGTTTGACTCAACCATATCATTTGTGCCTCGAGTCGGGCTTATTTGACTCACCCATATCATTTGTGCCTCAAGTTGGGCCTCGTTTGACTCAATCATATCATTTGCGCCTCGAGTCAGGCCATGTTTGCCTCAACCATATGATTTTCGCCTCGAGTCAGGCCTCGTTTGACTCACTGATATCATTTGTGCCTCGAGTTGGGCCACATTTGACTCAACGATATCATTTGCGCCTCAAGTCGGGCCTCGTTTGACTTAATCATATCTTTTGTGCCTCGAGTCAGGCCATGTTTGCCTCAACCATATCATTTCAGCCTTGAGTCAGGCCTCGTTTGACTCACTGATACCATTTGTGCCTCGAGTTGGGCCACGTTTAACTCAAAGATATCATTTGCGCCCCAAGTTGGGCCTCGTTTGACTCAATCATATGACTTGAGGCTCGAGGCGGGCCTTGTTTGACTCACTCATATGTTTGAGCCTCGAATCGGGCCTTATTTGACTCACCCATATGTTTGCGCCTCGAGTCGGTCATTGTTTGACTCGCCCTTATCATTTGCAACTCAAGTCAATCCTCGTTTGACTCACCCATGTGTTTACGCTCGAGTTAGGCCTTGTTTGACTCTCCCATATCATTTGCACCTCGAGTCGGGCCCTGTTGGACTCAACCATATCATTTGCACCTCTAGTCGGGCCTCGTTTGACTCACCAATACCATTTGTGCCTCGAGTGGGGCCTCGTTTGACTCAACCATTTGATTTATGCCTCGAGTCGAGCACCGTTTGACTCAACCATATCATTTGTGCCTTGAGTTGGGCCTTGTTTGATTAACCAATAGCATTTAGGCCTTGAGTAGGGCCTCGTTTGACTCAACCATATCATTTATGCCTCGAGTCAGGCTTGTTTGACTTAACCATATCATTTGTGCCTCGAGTCCGGCCTCGTTTGACTTAACCATATCATTTGCACCATGAGTTGGGCCTCGTTTGACTCAACCATATCATTTGTGCCTCGAGTCAGGCCTCGTTTGACTCAACCATATGATTTGCGCCTCGAGTCAGGCCTCGTTTGACTGAACCATATCATTTGCGTCTCGAGTCCGGCTTCGCTTGACTCAACCATATCCTTTGCGCCACGAGTCGGGCCTCATTTGACTCAATGATATCATTTATGCCTCGAGTAAGGCCTCGTTTGACTCAACCATTTGATTTGCGCCTCGAGTCAGGCACCGTTTGACTCAACCATATCATTTACACTTCGAGCCGGGCCTTGTTTGACTCACCGATAGCATTTGTGCCTCGAATGGGGCCTCGTTTAACTCAACCATATCATTTGTGCCTCGAGTCAGGCTCGTTTGACTTAACCATATCATTTGCGCCTCAAGTTCGACCTCGTTTAACTCAACCATATCATTTGCGCCATGAGTCGGGCCTTGTTTGACTCAAGCATATCATTTGCGCCTCGAGTCGGGCCTTCTTTGCCTCAACCATATCATTTGCAACCCAAGTTGGGCCTTGTTTGACTCACCGATATGATTTGTGCCTCGAGTTGGGCCTCGTTTGACTCAACTATATGATTTGTGCCTCGAGATGGGCCTTGTTTGTCTCAACCATATCATTTGTGCCTCGAGTCGGGCCTTGTTTGACTCCCCGATAGCATTTGAGCCTCGAGTGGGGCCTCGTTTGGATCAACCATATCATTTGTGCCTCAAGTCAGGCCTCGGTTGACTCAACCATATCATTTGCGCCTCGAGTCTGGCCTCGTTTGTCTTAACCATATCATTTATGCCATGAGCCGAGCCTCATTTGACTCAACCATATCATTTGCGCATCGAGTCAGTCTTTGTTTGACTCAGCCTTATCATTTGTACCTTGAGTCAAGCCTTGTTTGACTCACCCTTGTGTTTGCACCTCGAGTCAGGGCTTGTTTGACTCACCGATACCATTTGTGCGTTGAGTCAGGCCATGTTTGCCTCAGCCATATCATTTCTGCCTCGAGTCAGGCCTTGATTGGCTCACCTATACCATTTTTGCCTCAAGTTGGGCTATGTTTGACTCAACCATATCATTTGTGCCTCGAGTTAGGCCTCATTTGATTGAACCATATCATTTGTGCCTCGAGGTGGGCCTTGTTTGACTCAACCATATCATTTATGCCTCGAGTCAGGCCTCGTTTGACTCAACCATATCATTCGTGCCTCAAGTTGGGCGGCGTTTGACTTAACCATATCATTTGCGCCTCGAGTCAGGCCTCGTTTGACTCACCCATATGTTTGCGGCACGAGTCAGGCCTCGTTTGACTCAATGATATCATTTATGCCTCGAGTCAGGCCTTGTTTGACTCAACCATTTAATTTCTGCCTCGAGTCAGGCCTTATTTGACTCAGCCATATCATTTGCGCCTCGAGTTAGGCCTTGTTTGACTCACTGATACGATTTGTGCCTCGAGTTAGGCCTCGTTTGACTCAACTATATGATTTGTGCCTCAAGATAGGCCTTATTTGTTTCAACCATATCATTTGCGCCTTGAGTGGGGCCTTGTTTGACTGACCGATAGCATTTGTGCCTCAAGTAAGGCCTCGTTTGACTCAACCGTATCATTTGTACCTTGAGTCAAGCCTCGTTTGACTCACCCATGTGTTTGCTCCTCGAGTCAGGGCTTGTTTGACTCACCCATGTGTTTGCACCTCGAGTCAAGCCTCGTTTGACTTACCCAAGTGTTTGCGCCACGAGTCAGGGCTTGTTTGACTCAACCATATCTTTTGCGCCTCGAGTCGAGCCTTGTTTGACTCAATCGTATCATTTGCGCCTCAAGTCGGGACTCGTTTAACTCATCGATACCATTTATGCCTTGAGCTAGGCGTCATTTGACTCTACCATATCATTTGTGCCCCGAATCATGTCTCGTTTAACTCAACCATATCATCTGTGCCTTTAGTCGGGACTCATTTGACTCAACCATATGATTTGTGCCTCGAGTGTGCCTTATTTGACTCAACCATATCATTTCTTCCTCGAGTCAAGCCTCGTTTGACTGAACCATTTCATTTGCGCCTTGTGCCGGGTCTCGTTTGACTTAACCATATCATTTGCACCTCAAGTTGGGCCTTATTTGACTCACCCATATCATTTGCACCTCAAGTCGGGCCTCGTTTGACTCAATCTTATCATTTACGCCTCGAGTTAGGCCATATTTTACTCAACCATATCATTTACGCCTCGAGTCGGGCCCTGTTTGACTCACCGATACCATTTGTGCCCTGACTCAGGCATTGTTTGACTCAACCATATCATCTGCGCCTCAAGTTGGGCCTCGTTTAACTCAACCATATCATTTGTGCCTAGAGTCAGGCTTCATTTGACTCACCCATATCATTTATGCATTGATTCAGGTCTTGTTTGACTCAACCATATCATTTATGCCTCGAATCGGGCCTCGTTTGACTCCATATCAATTGTGCTTTGGGCCATGCCTCGTTTGACTCAACCATATCATTTACGCCTCGAGTCGTGCCTCGTTTGACTTAACCATATAATTTGTGCCTCCAGTCAGGCCTCGTTTGACTCAACAATATCATTTGCACCTCGAGTCGGCCCTCGTTTGACTCAACCCTTATCTTTTGCACCTCTAGTCAAACCTTGTTTGACTCACCCATGTGTTTGCGCCCGAGTCAGGCCTTGTTTGACTCACCCATATCATTTGTGCCTTAAGTCGAGTCTTGTTTGACTCAACCATTTCATTTGCACCTCGAGTCGGGCCTTGTGTGACTCATCCATATGTTTGAGCCTCGAGTCGGGCCTTATTTGACTAAACCATATGTTTATGCCTTGAGTCGGTCTTTAGTTGACTCACCCTTATCATTTGCACCTTGAGTGAAGCCTCATTTGACTCACCCATGTGTTTGCAGCTCGAGTCAGGCCTTGTTTGACTCACCCATATCATTTGCGCCTCTAGTCGGGCCTCGTTTGACTTAATCATATCGTTTGCGCCTCAAGTCCGGTCTCGTTTGTCTCAACCATATCATTTGCGCCTTCAGTCGGGCCTCGATTGACTCACCAATACCATTTGTGCCTCGAGTTGCGCCTCGTTTGACTCAACCATATGATTTGCGCCTCGACTCAGGCCTCGTTTGAATCAACCATATTATTTATGCCTCGAATCTGCCTCGTTTGACTCAACCATATCATTTGTGCCTCGAGTCAGTCCTCGTTTGACTCAACCATATCATTTACACCTCGAGTTGGGCCTTGTTTGACTCACCAATACCATTTATGCCTTAAGTTGGGCCTTGTTTGACCCAACTATATGATTTGCGCCTCGAGTCAGGCCTCATTTGACTTAACCATATCGTTTACGTCTCGAGTCTGGCCTCGTTTGACTCAACCACATCATTTGTGCCTTGTGTCAGACCTCGTTTGACTCAACGATATCATTTACGCCTCTAGTCGAGCCTTGTTAGACTCATCCATATGTTTGTGCCATAAGTCGAGCCTCATTTGACTCAACGATATCATTTATTCCTCGAGTCAGGCCTCGTTTGACTCAACTATTTGATTTGCGACTCGAGTCAGGCCTTGTTTGACTCACCCATATCACTTGTGCCTCTAGTCGGGCCTTGTTTGACTCAACCATCTCATTTGCACCTCGAGCCGAGCCTTGTTTGACTCAACCATCTCATTTGCGCCTCGAGCCGAGCCTTGTTTGACTCACCGATAACATTTGTTCCTCGAGTGGGACCTCGTTTGACTTAACCATATCATTTGTGCCTCGAGTTTGGCTCGTTTGACTCAACCATATTATTTGCGCCTCGAGTCCAACCTCGTTTGACTCAACCATATCATTTGCGCCACGAGTCAGGCCTCTTTCGACTTAACCATATTATTTACGCCTCAAGTCGAGCCTCGTTTGACTCAACCATATCATTTGCACCTCGAGGTGGGACTTCTTTGCGTCAACCATATCATTTGCACCCCGAGTCAGGCCTTGTTTGACTCAACGATATGATTTGTGCCTTGAGTTAGGCCTCCTTTGACCCAACTATATGATTTGCACCTTGAGACAGGCCTTGTTTGTCTCAACCACATCATTTGCACCTCAAGGCGGGCTTGTTTCACTCATTAATAGCATTTGTGCCTCGAGTCAGGCCTCGGTTGACTCAACCATATCATTTGTGCCTCAAGTCTGGCCTCGTTTGACTCAATCATATCATTTCTGCCTCGAGTTAGGCCAAGTTTGCCTCAACCATATCACTTCTGCCTTGAGTCAGGCCTCTTTTGACTCACAGATACCATTTATGTCTCGAGTGGGGCCTCGTTTGACTGAATCATATCATTTGTGCCTCGAGCCAAGCCTCATTTAACTCACCCATGTGTTTGCCCTCGAGTCAGAGCTTGTTTGACTCACACAAATCATTTGTGCCTCGAGTTGGGCCTTGTTTGACTAAGCCACATCATTTGTGCCTCAAGTCGGGCGTCGTTTGACTCACCGATACCATTTGTGCCTCAAGCTGGGCATCGTTTGACTCTACCATATCATTTGTGCCCTAAGTCAGGCCTCGTTTGACTTAACCATATCATCAACACCTTGAGTCAAAGCTCGTTTTACACAACCATATGTTGCGCCTTGAGTCGGGCCTCATTTGACTCAACCATATCATTTCTGCTTCAAGTCAGGCCTCGTTTGACTCAACCATTTCATTTGCACCTTGAATTGGTCCTTGTTTGACTCAACCATATCATTTGCGCCTCGAGTTGGGCCTTATTTGTCTCACCCATATCAATTGTGCCTCAAGTCAGGCCTCGTTTGACTCAATCATATCATTTGCGTCCGAGTCAGGCCTTGTTTAACTCACTGATACCATTTGTGCCTCGAATTAGGCCATGTTTGCGTCAACCATATCATTTGCGCCTCGAGTCAAACCTCGTTTGACTCAACCATATCATTTCTGCCTTGAGTCGGGCCTTGTTTGACTCAACCATATCATTTGTGCCTCGAGTCAGGCCTCGTTTGACTCGACCATATCATTTGCGCCTCGAGTTGGGCCTCATTTGACTCAACCATATCATTTGCGCCTCGAGTCAGGCCTTCTTTGCCTCAACCATATCATTTGCACCCCGAGTCAAGCCTGGTTTGACTCACTGATATGATTTGTGCCTCGAGTTGGGCCTCGTTTGACTCAACTATATGATTTGCGCCTCGAGACAGGCCTTGTTTGTCTCAACCATATCATTTGTGCCTCGAGTGGGGCCTTGTTTCACTGACTGATAGCATTTGTGCCTCGAGTGGGGCCTCCTTTGACTCAACCATATCATTTGTGCCTCGAGTGAAGCCTTGTTTGACTCATCGATACCATTTATGCCTCGAGCTGGGTGTCATTTGACTCTACCATATCATTTGTGCCCCGAGTCAGGCCTCATTTGACTCAACCATATCATCTGTGCCTCGAGTCGGTCCTCGTTTCACTCAACCATATGAATTACGCCTCGAGTTGGGCCTTGTTTGACTCAACCATATCATTTCTGTCTTGAGTCAGGCCTCATTTAACTCAACCATTTCATCTACACCTTGAGTGGGGCCTCGTTTGATTCAACCATATCATTTGTGCCTCGAGTTGGGCCTTATTGGACTTACCCATATCATTTGTGCCTCAAGTCAGGCCTCGTTTGACTCAATCATATCATTTGCGCCTCGAGTTAGGCCATGTTTGCCTTAGCCATATCATTTCAGCCTCGAGTTAGGCCTCGTTTAACTCACTGATAGCATTTGTGCCTCGAGTTAGACCTCATTTGACTCAACCATATCAATTGCGACTCGAGTCAGGCCTCGTTTGACTCACCCATATCATTTGCGCCTCGAGTCGCACCTTGTTTGACTCAACCATATCATTTGCGCCTTGAGTTGTGGCTCGTTTGACTCAACCATATCATTTGCGCCTCGAGTCGGGCCTGATTTGACTCATCCATATCAATTGTGTCTCAAGTCAGGCCTCATTTGACTCAACCATATCATTTGTGCCTCGAGTCGGGCCTTGTTTGACTCAACCATATCATTTACACCTCTAGTTGGGGTTCGTTTGACTCAACCATATCATTTGCGCCTCGAGTCGGGCCTTCTTTGGCTCAACTGTATCATTTGCACCCTGAGTTGGGCCTTGTTTGACTCACTGATACGATTTGTGCCTCGAGTTAGGCCTCGTTTGACTCAACTATATAATTTGTACCTCGAGACGGGCCTTGTTTGTCTCAACCATATCATTTGCGCCTCGAGTGAGGCCTTGTTTAACTCACCGATAGCATTTGTGCATCAAGTGGGGCCTCGTTTGACTGAACCATATCATTTATGCCTCGAGTCGAGCCTCATTTGACTCACCCATGTGTTTGCTCCTTGAGTCAGAGCTTGTTTGACTCACACATATCATTTGTGCCTCGATTCAGGCCTTGTTTGACTAAGCCACATCATTTGCGCCTCAAGTCATGCCTCGTTTGACTCACCTATACCATTTGTACCTCGAGCTGGGCATCGTTTCACTCTACCATATCATTTGTGCCCCTAGTTAGGCCTCGTTTGACTCAACCATATCATCTACACCTTGAGTCGGGCCTCGTTTGACTCAACCATTTCATTTGCGCCTGGAGTCGGGCCATGTTTGCCTCAGCCATATCATTTCTGCCTCGAGTCAAGCATCTTTTGACTCACCAATGCCATTTATTTCTCAAGTTGGGCCTCGTTTGACTCAACCATATCATTTGTGCCTCGAGTCAGGCCTTGTTTGACTCAACCATTCCATTTGCGCCTCGAGTCAGGCTTCGTTTGACTCAACCATTTGATTTGCGCCTCGAGTCAGGCCTTATTTGACTCAACCATATCATTTGCGCCTCGAGTCGGGCCTGGTTTGCCTTATCCATATCATTTTCGCATCGAGTCAGGCCTCATTTGACTCACCAATATCATTTGTGCCTCAAGTTAGACCTCATTTGACTTAACCATATCATTTACGCCTTGAGTCAGGCGTTGTTTGTCTCATTGATACCATTTGCGCATCGAGTCAAGCCTCGTTTGACTTAACCATATCGTTTGTCCCTCGAGTTATGCCTTGTTTGACTCAACCATATCATTTGTGCCTCGAGTCGGGCCTCGTTTGACTCAACCATATCATTTGCGCCTTGAGTCAGGCCTCATTTAACTAAACCATATCATTTGCGCCTCGAGTAGGGCTTCGTTTGACTCAACCATACCATTTGCGCCACGAATCAGGCCTCGTTTGACTCATCGATACCATTTGTGCCTCAAGTTGGGCATCGTTTGACTTAACCATATCATATGTGCCTCAAGTTAGGCCTCATTTGACTCAACAGTATCATTTGCGCCTCAAGTTGGGCCTCATTTGACTCAACCGTATCATTTGCGCCTTGAGTGGGGCCTTGTTTGACTGACTGATAGCATTTGTCCCTTGAGTGCGGCCTCGTTTGACTCAACCATATCATTTGTGCCTCGAGTGAAGCCTCGTTTGACTCATTGATACCATTTGTGCCTCGAGCTGGGCGTCGTTTGACTCTACCATATCATTTGTGCCTCGAGTCAGGCCTCATTTGACTAAACCATATCATCTGTGCCTCGAGTCGGTCCTCGTTTCACTCAACCATATGAATTACGCCTCGAGTTGGGCCTCGTTTGACTCAACCATATCATTTCTGCCTCGAGTCAGGCCTCATTTGACTTAACCATTTCATTTGCACCTTGAGTCAGCCCTCGTTTGATTTATCCATATCATTTGTGCCTCAAGTCGGGCCTCGTTTGACTCAATCATAACATTTGCTCCTCGAGTCAGGATATGTTTGCCTTAGCCATATCATTTCAGCCTCGAGTTAGGCGTCGTTTGACTCACCGATTGCATTTGTGCCTCGAGTTAGACCTTGTTTGACTCAACCATATCAATTGCGCCTCGAGTTAGGTCTCGTTTGACTCACCCATATCATTTGTGCCTCGAGTCGTGCCTTGTTTGACTCAACCATATCATTTGCGCCTCGAGTTATGGCTCGTTTGACTTAACCATATCATTTGCGCCTCAAGTCGGGCCTGATTTGACTCACCCATATCAATTATGTCTCGAGTCAGGCCTCATCTGACTCTACCATATCATTTGCGCCCTGAGTCAGGGCTCATTTGACACAACCATTTCATTTGCGCCTTGAGTCGGGTCTCATTTGACTCAACCATATCATTTGTGCCTCGAGTCGGGCCTTATTTGACTCAACCATATCATTTGCGCCTCAAGTCGGGCCTCATTTGACTCAATCATATCATTTGCGCCTCACGTCAGGCCATGTTTGCCTCAACCATATCATTTTTGCCTCGAGTCAGGCCTCATTTGACTCACTGATACCATTTGTGCCTCGAGTTGGGCCGCATTTGACTCAACGATATCTTTTGCGCCTTAAGTCAGGCCTCATTTGACTTAATCATATCTTTTGTGCCTCGAGTCGGGCCATGTTTGCCTCAACCATATCATTTCGGCCTCGAGTCACGCCTCGTTTGACTCACTGATACCATTTGTGCCTCGAGTTGGGCCACGTTTGACTCAACGATATCATTTGCGCCCTAATCAGGCCTCGTTTGGCTCAATCATATGACTTGCGCCTCGAGTCAGGCCATGTTTGCCTCAACTATATCATTTCCGCCTCGAGTTAGTCCTCGTTTGACACACCGATACCATTTGTGCCTCGAGTTAGGCCACGTTTGATTTAACCATATCATTTATGCCTTGAGTCAGGCCTTGTTTGACTCAACCATATCATTTGCACCTCAAGGCGTGCCTTGTTTAACTCACCCATATGTTTGAGCCTCGAGGCGGGCCTTGTTTGACTCACCCATATGTTTAAGCCTCGAGTCGGCCCTTATATGACCCACCCATATGTTTGCGCCTCGAGGCGGCCCTTGTTTGACTCAACCATATCATTTGTACCATGAGTCGGGCCTCATTTGACACAACCATATCATTTGTGCTCGAGTCAGGCCTCGTTTGACTTAACCATATCATTTGCACCTCAAGTTGGGCCTTGTTTGTCTCAACCATATCATTTACGCCTCGAGTCGGGCCTTGTTTGATGCACTGATAGCATGTGTGCCTCAAGTGGGGCCTCGTTTGACTCAACCATATCATATGTGTGCCTCGAGTCAGGCCTCGGTTGACTCAACCATATCATTTGCGAAATGGGTCCGGCCTCGTTTAACATAACCATATCATTTGCGCCATGAGCTGGCCCTCGTTTGACTCAACCATATCATTTGCGCCTTGAGTCAGTCTTTGTTTGACTAACCCTTATCTTTTGTACCTCAAGTCAAGCCTCGTTTGACTCACCCATGTGTTTACGCCTTGAGTCAGGACTTGTTTGAGTCACTGATACCATTTGCGCCTCGAGTCGGGCCATGTTTGCCTCAGCCATATCATTTTCGCCTCGAGTCAGGCCTCGTTTGACTGAACCATATCATTTGCGCCTCAAGTTGGGTGTTGTTTGACTCAACTATATCATTTGTGCCTCGAGTTGGGCATTGTTTGACTCACCCATATGTTTGCGCCACTAGTCGGGCCTCGTTTGACTCAACGATATCATTTACGCTATGAGTCAGGCCTCGTTTGACCCGACCATTTGATTTGCGCCTCGAGCCAGGCCTCGTTTGACTCAACCATATCATTTGTGCCTCGAGTCCGGCCTTGTCTGCCTCAACCATATCATTTCTGCCTCGAGTCAGGCCTCGTTTTACTCACCGATATCATTTGTGCCTTGAGATGGGGCTCATTTGACTCAACAAATCATTTAGGCCTTGAGTCGGGCCTCGTTTGACTCACCTATACCATTTGTGCATCGAGTCGAGCCTCCTTTGACTCAACCATATCGTTTGTGCCTCGAGTCGGGCCTCGTTTGACTCAACCATATCATTTGTGCCTCAAGTCGAGCATCGTTTGACTCACTGATACCTTTTGTGCCTCGAGTTGGGCCTCGTTTGACTCAACCATATCGTTTGTGCCTCGAGTTTGGCTTTGTTTGATTAACCATATGATTTGTGCCTCGAGTCGAGCCTTGTTTGACTTAACCACATCATTTGTGCCTCAAGTCAGGCCTTGTTTGACTGACCGATAGCATGTGGGTCTTGAGTAGGGCCTCGTTTGACTCAACCATATCATTTGTGCCTCAAGTCAGGCTTCGGTTGACTCAACCATATCATTTGCACCTTGAGTCAGGCCTCGATTGACTTAACCATATCATTTGCGCCACGAGCCGAGCCTCATTTGACTCAACAATATCATTTGTGCCTCAAGTCGGTCTTCATTTGACTCACCCTTATCTTTTGTATCTCGAGTCAAGCCTCAATTGACTCTCCCATGTGTTTGCGCCTCGAGTCAGGGTTTGTTTGACTCACCCATATCTTTTGCATGTCGCGTCAGGCCTCGTTTGACTCAACCATATCATTTGTGCCTCCAGTCAGGCCCCATTTGACTCACCGATACCATTTATACCTCGAGCTAGGCATCATTTGACTCTACCATATCATTTGTGCCCTGAGTCAAGCCTCGTTTGACATAACCATTTCATTTGCGCCTTGAGTCAGGTCTCGTTTGACTCAACTATATCATTTGTGCCTCGAGTAGGGCTTATTTGACTCACCCATATCATTTGTGCCTCAAGTCGGGCCTCGTTTGACTCAATCATATCATTTGTGCCTCGAGTCAGGCCATGTTTGCCTCAACCATATGATTTCTGCCTCGAGTCAGGCCTCGTTTGACTCACTGATATCATTTGTGCCTCGAGTTGGGCCACATTTGACTCAACGATATCATTTACGCCTCAAGTCGGGCCTCGTTTGACTTAATCATATCTTTTGTGCCTCGAGTCAGGCCATGTTTGCCTCAACCATATCATTTCAGCCTTGAGTCAGGCCTCGTTTGACTCACTGATACCATTTGTGCCTCGAGTTGGGCCACGTTTGACTCAAAGATATCATTTGCGCCCCAAGTTGGGCCTTGTTTGACTCAATCATATGACTTGAGGCTCGAGGCGGGCCTTGTTTGACTCACTCATATGTTTGAGCCTCGAATCGGGCCTTATTTGACTCACCCATATGTTTGCGCCTCAAGTTGGTCATTGTTTGACTTGCCCTTATCATTTGCAACTCAAGTCAATCCTCGTTTGACTCAACCATGTGTTTACGCTCGAGTTAGGCCTTGTTTGACTCTCCCATATCATTTGCACCTCGAGTCGGGCCCTGTTTGACTCAACCATATCATTTGCACCTCAAGTCGGGCCTCGTTTGACTCATCGATACCATTTGTGCCTCGAGTTAGGCCTCGTTTGACTCAACCATTTGATTTATGCCTCGAGTCGAGCACCGTTTGACTCAACCATATCATTTGTGCCTCGAGTTGGGCCTTGTTTGATTCACTGATAGCATTTGGGCCTTGAGTAAGGCCTCGTTTGACTCAACCATATCATTTATGCCTTGAGTTAGGCTTGTTTGACTTAACCATATCATTTGTGCCTCGAGTCCGGCCTCATTTGACTTAACCATATCATTTGCACCACGAGTTGGGCCTCGTTTGACTCAACCATATCATTTGTGCCTCGAGTCAGGCCTCTTTTGACTCAACCATATGATTTGCTCCTCGAGTCAGGCCTCGTTTGACTGAACCATATCATTTGCGTCTCGAGTCCGGCTTCGCTTGACTCAACCATATCCTTTGCGCCACGAGTCGGGCCTCATTTGACTCAATGATATCATTTATGCCTTGAGTAAGGCCTCGTTTGACTCAACCATTTGATTTGCGCCTCGAGTCAGGCACCGTTTGACTCAACCATATCATTTACACTTCGAGCCGGGCCTTGTTTGACTCACCGATAGCATTTGTGCCTCGAATGGGGCCTCGTTTAACTCAACCATATCATTTGTGCCTCGAGTCAGGCTCGTTTGACTTAACCTTATCATTTGCGCCTCAAGTTTGACCTCGTTTAACTCAACCATATCATTTGCGCCATGAGTCGGGCCTTGTTTGACTCAAGCATATCATTTGCGCCTCAAGTCGGGCCTTCTTTGCCTCAACCATATCATTTGCAACCCAAGTTGGGCCTTGTTTGACTCACCGATATGATTTGTGCCTCTAGTTGGGCCTCGTTTGACTTAACTATATGATTTGTGCCTCGAGACGGGCCTTGTTTGTCTCAACCATATCATTTGTGCCTCGAGTCGGGCCTTGTTTGACTCCTCGATAGCATTTGAGCCTCGAGTGGGGCCTCGTTTGGATCAACCATATCATTTGTGCCTCAAGTCAGGCCTCGGTTGACTCAACCATATCATTTGCGCCTCGAGTCTGGCCTCGTTTGTCTTAACCATATCATTTATGCCATGAGCCGGGCCTCATTTGACTCAACCATATCATTTGCGCATCGAGTCAGTCTTTGTTTGACTTAGCCTTATCATTTGTACCTTGAGTCAAGCCTTGTTTGACTCACCCTTGTGTTTGCACCTCGAGTCAGGGCTTGTTTGACTCACCGATACCATTTGTGCGTTGAGTCAGGCCATGTTTGCCTCAGCCATATCATTTCTGCCTCGAGTCAGGCCTTGATTGGCTCACCTATACCATTTTTGCCTCAAGTTGGGCTATGTTTGACTCAACCATATCATTTGCGCCTCGAGTTAGGCCTCATTTGATTGAACCATATCATTTGTGCCTCGAGGTGGGCCTTGTTTGACTCAACCATATCATTTATGCCTCGAGTCAGGCCTCGTTTGACTCAACCATATCATTCGTGCCTCAAGTTGGGCGGCGTTTGACTTAACCATATCGTTTGCGCCTCGAGCCAGGCCTCGTGTGACTCAACCATATCATTTGCGCCTCGAGTCTGGCCTTGTCTGCCTCAACCATATCATTCCTGCCTCGAGTCAGGCCTCGTTTTACTCATCGATTTCATTTGTGCCTTGAGATGGGGCTCGTTTGACTCAACAAATCATTTAGGCCTTGAGTCGGGCCTCGTTTGACTCACCTATACCATTTGTGCATCGAGTCGAGCCTCCTTTGACTCAACCATATCGTTTGTGCCTCGAGTCGGACCTCGTTTGACTCAACCATATCATTTGTGCCTCAAGTCGGGCATCGTTTGACTCACCGATACCTTTTGTGCCTCGAGTTGGGCCTCGTTTGACTCAACCATATCGTTTGTGCCTCGAGTTTGGCTTTGTTTGATTAACCATATGATTTGTGCCTCGAGTCGAGCCTTGTTTGACTTAACCACATCATTTGTGCCTCAAGTCAGGCCTTGTTTGACTGACCGATAGCATGTGGGTCTCGAGTGGGGCCTCGTTTGACTCAACCATATCATTTGTGCCTCAAGTCAGGCTTCGGTTGACTCAACCATATCATTTGCACCTTGAGTCAGGCCTCGATTGACTTAACCATATCATTTGCGCCACGAGCCGAGCCTCATTTGACTTAACAATATCATTTGTGCCTCAAGTCGGTCTTCGTTTGACTCACCCTTATCTTTTGTATCTCGAGTCAAGCCTCAATTGACTCTCCCATGTGTTTGCGCCTCGAGTCAGGGCTTGTTTGACTCACCCATATCTTTTGCGTGTCGCGTCAGGCCTCGTTTGACTCAACCATATCATTTGTGCCTCCAGTTAGGCCTCATTTGACTCACCGATACCATTTATGCCTCGAGCTAGGCATCATTTGACTCTACCATATCATTTGTGCCCTGAGTCAAGCCTCGTTGGACACAACCATTTCATTTGCGCCTTGAGTCAGGTCTCGTTTGACTCAACCATATCATTTGTGCCTCGAGTCCGGCTTATTTGACTCACCCATATCATTTGTGCCTCAAGTTGGGCCTCGTTTGACTCAATCATATCATTTGCGCCTCGAGTCAGGCCATGTTTGCCTCAACCATATGATTTCCGCCTCGAGTCAGGCCTCGTTTGACTCACTGATATCATTTGTGCCTCGAGTTGGGCCACATTTGACTCAACGATATCATTTGCGCCTCAAGTCGGGCCTCGTTTGACTTAATCATATCTTTTGTGCCTCGAGTCAGGCCATGTTTGCCTCAACCATATCATTTCAGCCTTGAGTCAGGCCTCGTTTGACTCACTGATACCATTTGTGCCTCGAGTTGGGCCACGTTTGACTCAAAGATATCATTTACGTCCCAAGTTGGGCCTCGTTTGACTCAATCATAAGACTTGAGGCTCGAGGCGGGCCTTGTTTGACTCACTCATATGTTTGAGCCTCGAATCGGGCCTTATTTGACTCACCCATATGTTTGCGCCTCAAGTTGGTCATTGTTTGACTTGCCCTTATCATTTGCAACTCAAGTCAATCCTCGTTTGACTCAACCATGTGTTTACGCTCGAGTTAGGCCTTGTTTGACTCTCCCATATCATTTGCACCTCGAGTCGGGCCCTGTTTGACTCAACCATATCATTTGCACCTCAAGTCGGGCCTCGTTTGACTCATCGATACCATTTGTGCCTCGAGTTAGGCCTCGTTTGACTCAACCATTTGATTTATGCCTCGAGTCGAGCACCGTTTGACTCAACCATATCATTTGTGCCTCGAGTTGGGCCTTGTTTGATTCACTGATAGCATTTGGGCCTTGAGTAGGGCCTCGTTTGACTCAACCATATCATTTATGCCTTGAGTTAGGCTTGTTTGACTTAACCATATCATTTGTGCCTCGAGTTCGGCCTCATTTGACTTAACCATATCATTTGCACCACGAGTTGGGCCTCGTTTGACTCAACCATATCATTTGTGCCTCGAGTCAGGCCTCTTTTGACTCAACCATATGATTTGCTCCTCGAGTCAGGCCTCGTTTGACTGAACCATATCATTTGCGTCTCGAGTCCGGCTTCGCTTGACTCAACCATATCCTTTGCGCCACGAGTCGGGCCTCATTTGACTCAATGATATCATTTATGCCTTGAGTAAGGCCTCGTTTGACTCAACCATTTGATTTGCGCCTCGAGTCAGGCACCGTTTGACTCAACCATATCATTTACACTTCGAGCCGGGCCTTGTTTGACTCACCGATAGCATTTGTGCCTCGAATGGGGCCTCGTTTAACTCAACCATATCATTTGTGCCTCGAGTCAGGCTCGTTTGACTTAACCTTATCATTTGTGCCTCAAGTTTGACCTCGTTTAACTCAACCATATCATTTGCGCCATGAGTCGGGCCTTGTTTGACTCAAGCATATCATTTGCGCCTCAAGTCGGGCCTTCTTTGCCTCAACCATATCATTTGCAACCCAAGTTGGGCCTTGTTTGACTCACCGATATGATTTGTGCCTCTAGTTGGGCCTCGTTTGACTTAACTATATGATTTGTGCCTCGAGACGGGCCTTGTTTGTCTCAACCATATCATTTGTGCCTCGAGTCGGGCCTTGTTTGACTCCTCGATAGCATTTGAGCCTCGAGTGGGGCCTCGTTTAGATCAACCATATCATTTGTGCCTCAAGTCAGGCCTCGGTTGACTCAACCATATCATTTGCGCCTCGAGTCTGGCCTCGTTTGTCTTAACCATATCATTTATGCCATGAGCCGGGCCTCATTTGACTCAACCATATCATTTGCGCATCGAGTCAGTCTTTGTTTGACTTAGCCTTATCATTTGTACCTTGAGTCAAGCCTTGTTTGACTCACCCTTGTGTTTGCACCTCGAGTCAGGGCTTGTTTGACTCACCGATACCATTTGTGCGTTGAGTCAGGCCATGTTTGCCTCAGCCATATCATTTCTGCCTCGAGTCAGGCCTTGATTGGCTCACCTATACCATTTTTGCCTCAAGTTGGGCTATGTTTGACTCAACCATATCATTTGCGCCTCGAGTTAGGCCTCATTTGATTGAACCATATCATTTGTGCCTCGAGGTGGGCCTTGTTTGACTCAACCATATCATTTATGCCTCGAGTCAGGCCTCGTTTGACTCAACCATATCATTCGTGCCTCAAGTTGGGCGGCGTTTGACTTAACCATATCGTTTGCGCCTCGAGCCAGGCCTCGTGTGACTCAACCATATCATTTGCGCCTCGAGTCTGGCCTTGTCTGCCTCAACCATATCATTCCTGCCTCGAGTCAGGCCTCGTTTTACTCATCGATTTCATTTGTGCCTTGAGATGGGGCTCGTTTGACTCAACAAATCATTTAGGCCTTGAGTCGGGCCTCGTTTGACTCACCTATACCATTTGTGCATCGAGTCGAGCCTCCTTTGACTCAACCATATCGTTTGTGCCTCGAGTCGGACCTCGTTTGACTCAACCATATCATTTGTGCCTCAAGTCGGGCATCGTTTGACTCACCGATACCTTTTGTGGCTCGAGTTGGGCCTCGTTTGACTCAACCATATCGTTTGTGCCTCGAGTTTGGCTTTGTTTGATTAACCATATGATTTGTGCCTCGAGTCGAGCCTTGTTTGACTTAACCACATCATTTGTGCCTCAAGTCAGGCCTTGTTTGACTGACCGATAGCATGTGGGTCTCGAGTGGGGCCTCGTTTGACTCAACCATATCATTTGTGCCTCAAGTCAGGCTTCGGTTGACTCAACCATATCATTTGCACCTTGAGTCAGGCCTCGATTGACTTAACCATATCATTTGCGCCACGAGCCGAGCCTCATTTGACTTAACAATATCATTTGTGCCTCAAGTCGGTCTTCGTTTGACTCACCCTTATCTTTTGTATCTCGAGTCAAGCCTCAATTGACTCTCCCATGTGTTTGCGCCTCGAGTCAGGGCTTGTTTGACTCACCCATATCTTTTGCGTGTCGCGTCAGGCCTCGTTTGACTCAACCATATCATTTGTGCCTCCAGTTAGGCCTCATTTGACTCACCGATACCATTTATGCCTCGAGCTAGGCATCATTTGACTCTACCATATCATTTGTGCCCTGAGTCAAGCCTCGTTGCACACAACCATTTCATTTGCGCCTTGAGTCAGGTCTCGTTTGACTCAACCATATCATTTGTGCCTCGAGTCCGGCTTATTTGACTCACCCATATCATTTGTGCCTCAAGTTGGGCCTCGTTTGACTCAATCATATCATTTGCGCCTCGAGTCAGGCCATGTTTGCCTCAACCATATGATTTCCGCCTCGAGTCAGGCCTCGTTTGACTCACTGATATCATTTGTGCCTCGAGTTGGGCCACATTTGACTCAACGATATCATTTGCGCCTCAAGTCGGGCCTCGTTTGACTTAATCATATCTTTTGTGCCTCGAGTCAGGCCATGTTTGCCTCAACCATATCATTTCAGCCTTGAGTCAGGCCTCGTTTGACTCACTGATACCATTTGTGCCTCGAGTTGGGCCACGTTTGACTCAAAGATATCATTTACGTCCCAAGTTGGGCCTCGTTTGACTCAATCATAAGACTTGAGGCTCGAGGCGGGCCTTGTTTGACTCACTCATATGTTTGAGCCTCGAATCGGGCCTTATTTGACTCACCCATATGTTTGCGCCTCAAGTTGGTCATTGTTTGACTTGCCCTTATCATTTGCAACTCAAGTCAATCCTCGTTTGACTCAACCATGTGTTTACGCTCGAGTTAGGCCTTGTTTGACTCTCCCATATCATTTGCACCTCGAGTCGGGCCCTGTTTGACTCAACCATATCATTTGCACCTCAAGTCGGGCCTCGTTTGACTCATCGATACCATTTGTGCCTCGAGTTAGGCCTCGTTTGACTCAACCATTTGATTTATGCCTCGAGTCGAGCACCGTTTGACTCAACCATATCATTTGTGCCTCGAGTTGGGCCTTGTTTGATTCACTGATAGCATTTGGGCCTTGAGTAGGGCCTCGTTTGACTCAACCATATCATTTATGCCTTGAGTTAGGCTTGTTTGACTTAACCATATCATTTGTGCCTCGAGTTCGGCCTCATTTGACTTAACCATATCATTTGCACCACGAGTTGGGCCTCGTTTGACTCAACCATATCATTTGTGCCTCGAGTCAGGCCTCTTTTGACTCAACCATATGATTTGCTCCTCGAGTCAGGCCTCGTTTGACTGAACCATATCATTTGCGTCTCGAGTCCGGCTTCGCTTGACTCAACCATATCCTTTGCGCCACGAGTCGGGCCTCATTTGACTCAATGATATCATTTATGCCTTGAGTAAGGCCTCGTTTGACTCAACCATTTGATTTGCGCCTCGAGTCAGGCACCGTTTGACTCAACCATATCATTTACACTTCGAGCCGGGCCTTGTTTGACTCACCGATAGCATTTGTGCCTCGAATGGGGCCTCGTTTAACTCAACCATATCATTTGTGCCTCGAGTCAGGCTCGTTTGACTTAACCTTATCATTTGTGCCTCAAGTTTGACCTCGTTTAACTCAACCATATCATTTGCGCCATGAGTCGGGCCTTGTTTGACTCAAGCATATCATTTGCGCCTCAAGTCGGGCCTTCTTTGCCTCAACCATATCATTTGCAACCCAAGTTGGGCCTTGTTTGACTCACCGATATGATTTGTGCCTCTAGTTGGGCCTCGTTTGACTTAACTATATGATTTGTGCCTCGAGACGGGCCTTGTTTGTCTCAACCATATCATTTGTGCCTCGAGTCGGGCCTTGTTTGACTCCTCGATAGCATTTGAGCCTCGAGTGGGGCCTCGTTTGGATCAACCATATCATTTGTGCCTCAAGTCAGGCCTCGGTTGACTCAACCATATCATTTGCGCCTCGAGTCTGGCCTCGTTTGTCTTAACCATATCATTTATGCCATGAGCCGGGCCTCATTTGACTCAACCATATCATTTGCGCATCGAGTCAGTCTTTGTTTGACTTAGCCTTATCATTTGTACCTTGAGTCAAGCCTTGTTTGACTCACCCTTGTGTTTGCACCTCGAGTCAGGGCTTGTTTGACTCACCGATACCATTTGTGCGTTGAGTCAGGCCATGTTTGCCTCAGCCATATCATTTCTGCCTCGAGTCAGGCCTTGATTGGCTCACCTATACCATTTTTGCCTCAAGTTGGGCTATGTTTGACTCAACCATATCATTTGCGCCTCGAGTTAGGCCTCATTTGATTGAACCATATCATTTGTGCCTCGAGGTGGGCCTTGTTTGACTCAACCATATCATTTATGCCTCGAGTCAGGCCTCGTTTGACTCAACCATATCATTCGTGCCTCAAGTTGGGCGGCGTTTGACTTAACCATATCGTTTGCGCCTCGAGCCAGGCCTCGTGTGACTCAACCATATCATTTGCGCCTCGAGTCTGGCCTTGTCTGCCTCAACCATATCATTCCTGCCTCGAGTCAGGCCTCGTTTTACTCATCGATTTCATTTGTGCCTTGAGATGGGGCTCGTTTGACTCAACAAATCATTTAGGCCTTGAGTCGGGCCTCGTTTGACTCACCTATACCATTTGTGCATCGAGTCGAGCCTCCTTTGACTCAACCATATCGTTTGTGCCTCGAGTCGGACCTCGTTTGACTCAACCATATCATTTGTGCCTCAAGTCGGGCATCGTTTGACTCACCGATACCTTTTGTGGCTCGAGTTGGGCCTCGTTTGACTCAACCATATCGTTTGTGCCTCGAGTTTGGCTTTGTTTGATTAACCATATGATTTGTGCCTCGAGTCGAGCCTTGTTTGACTTAACCACATCATTTGTGCCTCAAGTCAGGCCTTGTTTGACTGACCGATAGCATGTGGGTCTCGAGTGGGGCCTCGTTTGACTCAACCATATCATTTGTGCCTCAAGTCAGGCTTCGGTTGACTCAACCATATCATTTGCACCTTGAGTCAGGCCTCGATTGACTTAACCATATCATTTGCGCCACGAGCCGAGCCTCATTTGACTTAACAATATCATTTGTGCCTCAAGTCGGTCTTCGTTTGACTCACCCTTATCTTTTGTATCTCGAGTCAAGCCTCAATTGACTCTCCCATGTGTTTGCGCCTCGAGTCAGGGCTTGTTTGACTCACCCATATCTTTTGCGTGTCGCGTCAGGCCTCGTTTGACTCAACCATATCATTTGTGCCTCCAGTTAGGCCTCATTTGACTCACCGATACCATTTATGCCTCGAGCTAGGCATCATTTGACTCTACCATATCATTTGTGCCCTGAGTCAAGCCTCGTTGGACACAACCATTTCATTTGCGCCTTGAGTCAGGTCTCGTTTGACTCAACCATATCATTTGTGCCTCGAGTCCGGCTTATTTGACTCACCCATATCATTTGTGCCTCAAGTTGGGCCTCGTTTGACTCAATCATATCATTTGCGCCTCGAGTCAGGCCATGTTTGCCTCAACCATATGATTTCCGCCTCGAGTCAGGCCTCGTTTGACTCACTGATATCATTTGTGCCTCGAGTTGGGCCACATTTGACTCAACGATATCATTTGCGCCTCAAGTCGGGCCTCGTTTGACTTAATCATATCTTTTGTGCCTCGAGTCAGGCCATGTTTGCCTCAACCATATCATTTCAGCCTTGAGTCAGGCCTCGTTTGACTCACTGATACCATTTGTGCCTCGAGTTGGGCCACGTTTGACTCAAAGATATCATTTACGTCCCAAGTTGGGCCTCGTTTGACTCAATCATAAGACTTGAGGCTCGAGGCGGGCCTTGTTTGACTCACTCATATGTTTGAGCCTCGAATCGGGCCTTATTTGACTTACCCATATGTTTGCGCCTCAAGTCAGTCATTGTTTGACTCGCCCTTATCATTTGCAACTCAAGTCAATCCTCGTTTGACTCACCCATGTGTTTACGCTTGAGTTAGGCCTTGTTTGACTCTCCCATATCATTTGCACCTCGAGTCGGGCCCTGTTTGACTCAACCATATCATTTGCACCTCGTGTCGGGCCTCATTTGACTCATCGATACCATTTGTGCCTCGAGTTGGGCCTCGTTTGACTCAACCATTTGATTTATGCCTCGAGTCGAGCACCGTTTGACTCAACCATATCATTTGTGCCTCGAGTTGGGCCTTGTTTGATTCACCGATAGCATTTGGGCCTTGAGTAGGGCCTCGTTTGACTCAACCATATCATTTATGCCTCGAGTCAGGCTTGTTTGACTTAACCATATCATTTGCGCCACGAGCCGAGCCTCATTTGACTCAACAATATCATTTGTGCCTCAAGTCGGTCTTCATTTGACTCACCCTTATCTTTTGTATCTTGAGTCAAGCCTCAATTGACTCTCCCATGTGTTTGCGCCTCGAGTCAGGGCTTGTTTGACTCACCCATATCTTTTGCGTGTCGCGTCAGGCCTCGTTTGACTCAAGCATATCATTTGTGCCTCCAGTCAGGCCTCATTTGACTCACCGATACCATTTATGCCTCGAGCTAGGCATCATTTGACTCTACCATATCATTTGTGCCCTGAGTCAAGCCTCGTTTGACACAACCATTTCATTTGCGCCTTGAGTCAGGTCTCGTTTGACTCAACCATATCATTTATGCCTCGAGTCGGGCTTATTTGACTCACCCATATCATTTGTGCCTCAAGTCGGGCCTCGTTTGACTCAATCATATCATTTGCGCCTCGAGTCAGGCCATGTTTGCCTCAACCATATGATTTCCGCCTCGAGTCAGGCCTCGTTTGACTCACTGATATCATTTGTGCCCCGAGTTGGGCCACATTTGACTCAACGATATCATTTGCGCCTCAAGTCGGGCCTCGTTTGACTTAATCATATCTTTTGTGCCTCGAGTCAGGCCATGTTTGCCTCAACCATATCATTTTAGCCTTGAGTCAGGCCTCGTTTGACTCACTGATACCATTTGTGCCTTGAGTTGGGCCACGTTTGACTCAAAGATATCATTTGCGCCCCAAGTTGGGCCTCGTTTGACTCAATCATATGACTTGAGGCTCGAGGCGGGCCTTGTTTGACTCACTCATATGTTTGAGCCTCGAATCGGGCCTTATTTGACTCACCCATATGTTTGCGCCTCGAGTCGGTCATTGTTTGACTCGCCCTTATCATTTGCAACTCAAGTCAATCCTCGTTTGACTCACCCTGTGTTTACACTCGAGTTAGGCCTTGTTTGACTCTCCCATATCATTTGCACCTCGAGTCGGGCCCTGTTTGACTCAACCATATCATTTGCACCTCGAGTCGGGCCTCGTTTGACTCACCGATACCATTTGTGCCTCGAGTTGGGCCTCATTTGACTCAACCATTTGATTTATGCCTCGAGTCGAGCACCGTTTGACTCAACCATATCATTTGTGCCTCGAGTTGGGCCTTGTTTGATTCACCGATAGCATTTGGGCCTTGAGTAGGGCCTCGTTTGACTCAACCATATCATTTATGCCTCGAGTCAGGCTTGTTTGACTTAACCATATCATTTGTGCCTCGAGTCCGGCCTCGTTTGACTTAACCATATCATTTGCACCACGAGTTGGGCCTCGTTTGACTCAACCATATCATTTGTGCCTCGAGTCAGACCTCGTTTGACTCAACCATATGATTTGCGCCTTGAGTCAGGCTTCGTTTGACTTAACCATATCATTTGCGTCTCGAGTCCGACTTCGCTTGACTCAACCATATCCTTTGCGCCACGAGTCGGGCCTCATTTGACTCAATGATATCATTTATGCCTCGAGTAAGGCCTCGTTTGACTCAACCATTTGATTTGCGCCTCGAGTCAGGCACCGTTTGACTCAACCATATCATTTACACTTCGAGCTGACCCTTGTTTGACTCACCGATAGCATTTGTGCCTCGAATGGGGCCTCGTTTAACTCAACCATATCATTTGTGCCTCGAGTCAGGCTCGTTTGACTTAACCATATCATTTGCGCCTCAAGTTCGACCTCGTTTAACTCAACCATATCATTTGCGCCATGAGTCGGGCCTTGTTTGACTCAAGCATATCATTTGCGCCTCGAGTCGGGCCTTCTTTGCCTCAACCATATCATTTGTAACCCAAGTTGGGCCTTGTTTGACTCACCGATATGATTTGTGCCTCGAGACGGGCCTTGTTTGTCTCAACCATATCATTTGTGCCTCGAGTCGGGCCTTGTTTGACTCCCCGATAGCATTTGAGCCTCGAGTGGGGCCTCGTTTGGATTAACCATATCATTTGTGCCTCAAGTCAGGCCTCGGTTGACTCAACCATATCATTTGCGCCTCGAGTCTGGCCTCGTTTGTCTTAACCATATCATTTATGCCATGAGCCGGGCCTCATTTGACTCAACCATATCATTTGCGCATCGAGTCAGTCTTTGTTTGACTCAGCCTTATCATTTGTACCTTGAGTCAAGCCTTGTTTGACTCACCCTTGTGTTTGCACCTCGAGTCAGGGCTTGTTTGACTCACCGATACCATTTGTGCACTGAGTCAGGCCATGTTTGCCTCAGCCATATCATTTCTGCCTCGAGTCAGGCCTTGATTGGCTCACCTATACCATTTTTACCTCAAGTTGGGCTATGTTTGACTCAACCATATCATTTGCGCCTCGAGTTAGGCCTCATTTGATTGAACCATATCATTTGTGCCTCGAGGTGGGCCTTGTTTGACTCAACCATATCATTTATGCCTCGAGTCAGGCCTCATTTGACTCAACCATATCATTCGTGCCTCAAGTTGGGCGGCATTTGACTTAACCATATCATTTGCGCCTCGAGTCAGGCCTCGTTTGACTCACCCATATGTTTGCGGCACGAGTCAGGCCTCGTTTGACTCAATGATATCATTTATGCCTCGAGTCAGGCCTTGTTTGACTCAACCATTTGATTTCTGCCTCGAGTCAGGCCTCGTTTGACTCAGCCATATCATTTGCGCCTCGAGTTAGGCCTTGTTTGACTCACTGATATGATTTGTGCCTCGAGTTAGGCCTCGTTTGACTCAACTATATGATTTGCGCCTCAAGATAGGCCTTGTTTGTCTCAACCATATCATTTGCGCCTTGAGTGGGGCCTTGTTTGACTGACCGATAGCATTTGTGCCTCAAGTAAGGCCTCGTTTGACTCAACCGTATCATTTGTACCTTGAGTCAAGCCTCGTTTGACTCACCCATGTGTTTGCTCCTCGAGTCAGGGCTTGTTTGACTCACCCATGTGTTTGCACCTCGAGTCAAGCCTCGTTTGACTCACCCAAGTGTTTGCGCCACGAGTCAGGGCTTGTTTGACTCAACCATATCTTTTGCGCCTCGAGTCGAGCCTTGTTTGACTCAATCGTATCATTTGCGCCTCAAGTCGGGACTCGTTTAACTCATCGATACCATTTATGCCTTGAGCTGGGCGTCATTTGACTCTACCATATCATTTGTGCCCCGAATCATGTCTCGTTTAACTCAACCATATCATCTGCGCCTTGAGTCGGGACTCATTTGACTCAACCATATGATTTGCGCCTCGAGTTGGGCCTTATTTGACTCAAGCATATCATTTCTTCCTCGAGTCAAGCCTCGTTTGACTGAACCATTTCATTTGCGCCTTGTGCCGGGTCTCGTTTGACTTAACCATATCATTTGCACCTCGAGTTGGGCCTTATTTGACTCACCCATATCATTTGCACCTCAAGTCGGGCCTCGTTTGACTCAATCTTATCATTTACGCCTCGAGTTAGGCCATATTTTACTCAACCATATCATTTACGGCTCGAGTCGGGCCTCGTTTGACTCACCGATACCATTTGTGCCCTGACTCAGGCATTGTTTGACTCAACCATATCATCTGCGCCTCAAGTTGGGCCTCGTTTAACTCAACCATATCATTTGTGCCTAGAGTCAGGCTTCATTTGACTCACCCATATCATTTATACATCGATTCAGGTCTCGTTTGACTCAACCATATCATTTATGCCTCGAATCGGCCTCGTTTGACTCCATATCAATTGTGCTTTGGGCCATGCCTTGTTTGACTCAACCATATCATTTACGCCTCGAGTCATGCCTCGTTTGACTTAACCATATAATTTGTGCCTCCAGTCAGGCCTCGTTTGACTCAACAATATCATTTGCACCTCGAGTCGGCCCTCGTTTGACTCAACCCTTATCTTTTGCACCTCTAGTCAAACCTTGTTTGACTCACCCATGTGTTTGCGCCCGAGTCAGGCCTTGTTTGACTCACCCATATCATTTGTGCCTTAAGTCGAGCCTTGTTTGACTCAACCATTTCATTTGCACCTCGAGTCGGGCCTTGTGTGACTCATCCATATGTTTGAGCCTCGAGTCGGGCCTTATTTGACTAAACCATATGTTTATGCCTTGAGTCGGTCTTTAGTTGACTCACCCTTATCATTTGCACCTTGAGTGAAGCCTCATTTGACTCACCCATGTGTTTGCAGCTCGAGTCAGGCCTTGTTTGACTCACCCATATCATTTGCGCCTCTAGTCGGGCCTCGTTTGACTTAATCATATCGTTTGCGCCTCGAGTTCGGTCTCGTTTGACTCAACCATATCATTTGCACCTCCAGTCGGGCCTCGATTGACTCACCAATACCATTTGTGCCTCGAGTTGCGCCTCGTTTGACTCAACCATATGATTTGCGCCTCGACTCAGGCCTCGTTTGAATCAACCATATTATTTATGCCTCGAATCTGCCTCGTTTGACTCAACCATATCATTTGTGCCTCGAGTCAGTCCTCATTTGACTCAACCATATCATTTGCACCTCGAGTTGGGCCTTGTTTGACTCACCAATACCATTTATGCCTCAAGTTGGGCGTTGTTTGACCCAACTATATGATTTGCGCCTTGAGTCAGGCCTCATTTGACTTAACCATATCGTTTACGTCTCGAGTCCGGCCTCGTTTGACTCAACCACATCATTTGTGCCTTGAGTCAGGCCTCGTTTAACTCAACGATATCATTTGCACCTCTAGTCGAGCCTTGTTAGACTCACCCATATGTTTGTGCCATAAGTCGAGCCTCATTTGACTCAACGATATCATTTATTCCTCGAGTCAGGCCTCGTTTGACTCAACCATTTGATTTGCGACTCGAGTCAGGCCTTGTTTGACTCACCCATATCACTTGTGCCTCTAGTCGGGCCTTGTTTGACTCAACCATCTCATTTGCACCTCGAGCCGAGCCTTGTTTGACTCACCGATAACATTTGTTCCTCGAGTGGGACCTCGTTTGACTTAACCATATCATTTGTGCCTCGAGTTTGGCTCGTTTGACTCAACCATATTATTTGCGCCTCGAGTCCAACCTCGTTTGACTCAACCATATCATTTGCGCCACGAGTCAGGCCTCTTTCGACTTAACCATATTATTTACGCCTCAAGTCGAGCCTCGTTTGACTCAACCATATCATTTGCACCTCGAGGTGGGACTTCTTTGCGTCAACCATATCATTTGCACCCCGAGTCAAGCCTTGTTTGACTCACCGATATGATTTATGCCTTGAGTTAGGCCTCGTTTGACCCAACTATATGATTTGCACCTTGAGACAGGCCTTGTTTGTCTCAACCACATCATTTGCACCTCAAGGCGGGCTTGTTTCACTCATTAATAGCATTTGTGCCTCGAGTCAGGCCTCGGTTGACTCAACCATATCATTTGTGCCTAAAGTCTGGCCTCGTTTGTCTTAACCATATCATTTGCGCATTGAGCTGGCCCTCGTTTGACTCAACCATATCATTTGTGCCTCGAGTCGGTCTTCGTTTGACTCACCCTTATCATTTGCACCTCGAGTCAAGCCTCGTTTGACTCACCCATGTGTTTGGGCCTCGAGTCAGGGCTTGTTTGACTCACCCGATACCATTTGCACCTCGAATCGGGTTATGTTTGCCTCGACCATATCATTTCCGCCTTGAGTCAGGTCTTGATTGACTGACCGATACCATTTGTGCCTCGAGTTAGGCCACGTTTGACTTAACCATATCATTTGCGCCTCGAGTTAGGCCTTGTTTGACTGAACCATATCATTTGCGCCTCGAGGCGGGCATTGTTTGACTCAACCATATCTTTGTGCCTCGAGTTAGGCCTCATTTGACTCAACCATATTATTTGTGCCTCAAGTTGGGTGTCGTTTGACTCAACCATATCATTTGCGCATCGAGTCGGGCCTTGTTTGACTCACCCATATGTTTGCACCTTGAGTCGAGCCTCGTTTGATTGAGCCATATGATTTCTGCCTCAATTCGGTCCTTGTTTGCCTCAATCATATCATTCTCGCCTTGAGTCAATCGTCGTTTGACTCCCCGATATCATTTGTGCCTCGAGTTGGGCCTCGTTTGACACAACATATCCTTTACGCCTTGGGTCAGGCCTCGTTTGACTCATCGATACCATTTGCGCATCGAGTCATGGCTCATTTGACTCAGCCATATCGTTTGTCCCTCGAGTCATGCCTCATTTGACTCAACCATATCATTTGTGCCTCGAGTTGGGCCTTGTTTGACTTACCCATACGTTTGCGCCATGTGTCGGGCCTCGTTTGACTCAATGATATATTTACGCCTTGAGTCAGGCCTCGTTTGACACAACCATTTGATTTGCGCCTCGAGTCAGGCCTTGTTTGACTGAACCATATCATTTGCACCTCGAGTCATGCCTCATTTGACTCAACCATATCATTTGTGCCTCGAGTCGGGCCTCGTTTGACTCACCGATACCATTTGTGCCTCGAGTTGGGCCTCGTTTGACACAACCATATCATTTGTGCCTCGAGTCAGGCCTCGTTTGACTCAACCATATATTTGTGCCTCGAGTCGGGCCTCGTTTGATTCAACCATATCATTTGCGCCTCGAGTCATGCCTTGTTTGACTCAACCATATCATTTGTGCCTCGAGGCAGGCCTTGTTTGAATCACCCATATGTTTGAGCCTTGAGTCGGGCCATATTTGACTCACCCATATGTTTGCACCTCGAGTCGGTCTTCGTTTGACTCAACCATATCATTTGCGCCTCGAGTCGTGCCTCATTTGACTCAACCATATCATTTGCGCCTAGTCGAGCCTCGTTTGACTCACCGATACCATTTGTGCCTCGAGTTGGGCCTCGTTTGACTCAACCATATCATTTGTGCCTAGAGTCAGGCCTCGTTTGACTCAACCATATATTTGTGCCTCAAGTCGGGCCTCGTTTGACTCAACCATATCATTTGCGCCTTGAGTCGGGCCTTGTTTGACAAAACCATATCATTTGCGCCTCAAGGCGGGCCTTGTTTGACTCACGCATATATTTGAGCCTCGAGTTGGGCCATATTTGACTCAACCACATGTTTGCGCCTCGAGTCGGTCTTCGTTTGACTCACCCTTATCATTTGCACCTCGTGTCAAGCCTTGTTTGACTCACCCATGTGTTTGCGCCTCGAGTCAGGCCTTGTTTAACTCACCCATATCATTTGCGCCTCGAGTCGGGCCTTGTTTGACTCAACCTATCATTTATGCCTTGAGTCAGTCCTCGTTTGACTCACTGACACCATTTGTGCATCGAGTTGGGCCTCGTTTGACTCAACCATATCATTTGTGCCTCGAGTTCGGCCTCATTTGACTCAACCATATTATTTGCGTCTTGACTCAAGCCTCGTTTGACTCAATCATATCATTTGTGCCTCGACTCTTGCCTCGTTTGACTCAACCATATCATTTGCGCCTTGAGTCTGGCCTTGTTTGACTCAACCATATCATTTACGCCACGAGTCGAGCCTCGTTTGACTCAACCATATCATTTGCACCTCGAGTTGGGCCTCGTTTGACTCACCGATAGCATTTGGGCCTCGAGTGGGGCCTTATTTGACTCAACCATATAATTTGCGCCTTGCCTCGGGCCTTGTTTGCCTCAACCATATCATTTGTGCCTAGAGTCAGGCCTTGTTTGACTCAACCATATCATTTACGCCTCGGGTCGAGCCTCGTTTGACTCAACCATATCATTTGCGCCTCGAGTTGGTCTTCGTTTGACTCACCCTTATCTTTTGCGCCTCGAGTCAAGCCTCGTTGGACTCAACCATATCATTTGCGCCTCGAGTCTGGGCTTGTTTAACTCACCCATATCTTTTGCGCCTCGAGTCGGGACTTGTTTGACACAACCATATCATTTGCGCCCCAAGTCGGGCCTCGTTTGACTCACCGATACTATTTATACCTCGAGCTGGGCATCGTTTGACTCTACCATATCATTTGTGCCTTGAGTCAGGCCTCGTTTAACTCAACCATATTATCTGCGCCTCGAGTTGGGCCTTGTTTGACTCAACTATATCATTTGTGCCTAGAGTCAGGACTCGTTTGACTCAACCATATCATTTTGCCTCGAGTCGGGCCTCGTTTGACTCAACTATATCATTTATGCCTCGATTCATGCCTCGATTGACTCAACCATATAATTTGCGCCTCGAGTCGGGCCTCGTTTGACACAACCATATAATTTGTGCCTCGATTCAGGCCTTATTTGAATCAACAATATCATTTTTGCCTCGAGTCAGCCCTCGTTTGACTCAACCATATCATTTGCACCTCGAGTCAGCCTTGTTTGACTCAGCCATGTGTTTGAGCCTCAAGTCAGGCCTTATTTGACTCACCCATATGTTTGCGCCTTAAGTCAGTCTTTGTTTGACTCACCCTTATCATTTGCACCTCGAGTGAAACCTCGTTTGTCTCACCCATGTGTTTGCAGCTCGAGTCAGGCATTGTTTGACTCACCCATATCATTTGCGCCTCGAGTCGGGCCTCGTTTGACTTAATCATATCATTTGCACCTCGAGCCCGGCCTCGTTTGACTCAACCATATCATTTGCGCCACGAGTCGGGCCTCATTTGACTCAACCATGTCATTTGTACCTCAAGTCGGGCCTCGTTTGACTCAACCATATCATTTGTGCTTCGAGTCAGGCCTCGTTTGGCTCTACCATATCATTTGTGCCTCGAGTCAGGCCTTGTTTGACTCAACCATAACATTTGTGACTCGAGGTGGGCCTTGTTTGACTCACCCAAATGTTTGACCCTCGAGTCGGGCCTTATTTGACTCACCCATATGTTTGTGCCTTGAGTCGGTCTTCGTTTGACTCACCCTTATCATTTGCACCTCGGGTCAAGCCTCGTTTGACTCACCCTTGTGTTTGTGCCCCAAGTCAGGCCTTGTTTGACTCACCCATACCATCTGTGCCTCGAGTTAGTCCTCATTTGACTCAGCCATATCTTTAGTGCCTAGAGTCAGCCCTTATTTGACTCAACCATATCTTTTGCGCCTCGAGTCAAGCCTCGCTTGACTCAACCATACCATTTGCGTCTCGAGTCGGGCCTCATTTGACTCAACCATATAATTTGCGCCTCGAGTTAGGCCTTGTTTGACTCAATAATATCATTTGCGCCTCAAGACGAGCCTCATTTGACTCAACCATATCATTTACACCTCAAGTCAAGCCTTGTTTAACTCAACCATATCATTTGCACCTCGAGCGGGCCTCGTTTAACTCACCGATACCATTAGTGCCTTGAGTTAGGCCTCGTTTGACTCAACCATATCATTTGTGCTCGAGTTGAGCCTCATTTGACTCAACCATATCATTTGCGTATCGAGGCGGGCCTCGTTTGACTTAACCATATCATTTGCGCCTCGAGTTGGGCCACGTTTGACTTACTGATACCATTTGTGCCTTGAGTCAGGCCTCGTTTGACTCAACCATATCATATGCGCATCGAGTCGGGCCTCGTTTGACTCAACCATATCATATGCGCCTCGAGTCGGGCCACATTTGACTCAACCATATCATTTGCGCCTCGAGTCGGGCCTTGTTTGACTCAACCATATCATTTGCGCCTCGAGGCGGGCCTTGTTTGACTCACCCATATGTTTGAGCATCGAGTCGGGCCTTATTTGACTCACACATATGTTTGCCCCTCGAGTCGGTCTTCGTTTGTCTCACCCTTATCATTTGCACCTTGTGTCAAGCCACGTTTAACTCACCCATGTGTTTGCGACTCGAGTCAGACCTTGTTTAACTCACCCATATCATTTGCGCCTCGAGTCGGGCCTCGTTTAACTTAATCATATTATTTGCGCCTCGAGCCCGGCCTTGTTTGACTCAACCATATCAATTGCGCCATGAGTCAGGCCTCGTTTGACTCAACCATATCATTTGCCCCTCGAGTCATGTCTCGTTTCACTCAACCATATCATTTGACTTACCCTTATCATTTGCACCTTGTGTCAAGCCTCGTTTGACTCACCATTGTGTTTACGCCTCGAGTCAGGCCTTGTTTAACTCACCCATATCATTTACGACTCGATTCGGGCCATGTTTGACTCAACCATATCATTTGTGCCTCGAGTTCGGCCTCGTTTGACTCAACCATATCATTTGCGCCATAACTTGAGCCCCGTTTGACTCAACCATATCATTTATGCCTTGACTCTTGCCTCGTTTGACTGAACCATATCATTTGTGCCTTGAGTCTAGCCTCGTTAACTCAACCATATCATTTGTGCCACGTGTTAAGCGTCGTTTGACTCAATCATATCATTTGCGCCTCGAGTCGGGCCTCGTTTGACTCAACCATATCATTTACACCTTGAGTCGGGCCTTCTTTGCCTCAACCATATCATTTGCACCCCGAGTCGGGCCTTGTTTGACTCAACCATATCATTTGCGCCTCAAGTCGGGCCTCGTTTGACTCAACCATATTATTTGCCCCTCGAGTCGGGCCTTCTTTGCCTCAACCATATCATTTGTGCCTCGAGTCAGGCCTCGTTTGACTCAACCATATCATTTATGCCTCGAGTTAGGCCTCATTTGACTCAACCATATCATTTGTTCCTCAAGTCAGGCGTTGCTTGACTCAACCATATCATTTACGCCTCAAGGCGGGCCTTGTTTGACTCACCCATATGTTTAAGCCTCGAGTCAGGCATTATTTGTCTCACCCATTTGTTTGCACCTTGAGTCGATCTTCGTTTGACTCAACCATATCATTTGCACCTCGAGTCAAGCCTCGTTTGACTCAACCATGTGTTTGCGCCTCGAGTCAGGCCTTGTTTTACTCACCCATACCATTTGTGCATCGAGTTGGGCCTCGTTTGACTCAACCATATCATTTATGCCTCGAGTCAGGCTTCGTTTGACTCAACCATATCATTTGTGCCTCGATTCGGGCCTTGTTTCACTCAACCATATCATTTGCGCCTCGATTCGGGCCACGTTTAACTCACCGATACCATTTGTGCCTCGAGTTGAGCCTCGTTTGACTCAACCATATCATTTGCACCTCGTGTCAAGCCTCGTTTGACTCACCCATGTCTTTGCGCCTCGAGTTAGGCCTTGTTTAACTTACCCATATCATTTGTGCCTCGAGTCGGGCCTTGTTTGACTCAACCATATCATTTACGCCTTCAGTCAGTCATCGTTTGACTCATCGATACCATTTGTGCCTCTAGTTGGGCTCGTTTAACTTAGCCATATCATTTGTACCTCGAGTCAGGCCTTGTTTGACTCAACCTTATCATTGTGTCTTGAGGTGGGCCTTATTTGACTCACCTATATGTTTACGCATCTAGTCGGGCCTCGTTTGACTTAACCATATAGTTTGTGCATCGAATCATGCCTTGTTTGACTCAACCATATCATTTGTGCCTCGAGTCGGGCCTCTTTTGACTCACCGTTCGGGCCTCGTTTGATCCAACCATATTATTTGCGCCTTGAGTTAGGCCTCATTTGACCCAACCATATCATTTGTGCCTCGAGTCAGGCCTCGTTTAACTCAACCATATCATTTGCACCTCGAGTCGGGCCTTGTTTTACTCATCCATTTGCTTGAACCCCGAGTTGGGCCTTATTTGACGCTCCTATATGTTTACGCCTTGAGTTGGTCTTTGTTTGACTCACCCTTATCTTTTTTATCTCGAGTGAAGCCTCGTTTGACTCACACATCTGTTTATGCCTCGAGTTAGGCCTTGTTTGACACACCCATATCATTTGTGCCTCGAGTCGGACCTTGTTTGACTTACCCATATCATTTACGCCTCGAGTTGGGCCTTGTTTGACTCACCCATTTATTTATGCCTGAGTCGGGCCTTATTTGACTTACCCATGTCATTTGCGCCTCGAGTTATGCCTCGTTTAACTCTCCCATGTATTTGTGCCTCGAGTCAAGCCTTGTTTGACTCACCCATATCATTTGCGCCTTGAGTTGGGCCTCGTTTGGGTCAGCGATACCATTTGCGCATCGAGTTGGGCCTCGTTTGACTTAACCATATGATTTGCGCCTCCAGTCGGGCCTTGTTTACCTCAACCATATGATTTGTGCCCTGAGTTGGGCCTCGTTTAACTTACTGACATGATTTATGCCTCGAGTTGGGCCTTGTTTCACTCAACTATATGATTTGCGCCTCGAGTCAGGCCTCATTTGCCTCAACCATATCATTTGTGCCTCGAGTCATGCCTCGTATAACTCAACCATATCATTTGCGCCTCGAGTTAGGCCTCGTTTGACTCACTGATACCATTTGTGCCTTGAGTTGGGCCTCGTTTGACTCAACCATATCATTTGTGCCTTGAGTTAAGCCTCATTTGACTCAACCATATCATTTGCACCTCGAGACGGGCCTTGTTTGACTCACCCATATGTTTGAGCCTCGAGTCGGGCCTTATTTGACTCACCTATATGATTACGCCTCGAGTTGGTCTTCGTTTGACTCACCCTTATCATTTACACATCGAGTCAAAGCTCGTTTGACTCACACATGTGCTTGCACCTCGAGTTAGGCCATGTTTGACTCACCCATATCATTTGCGCCATGAGTCAGACCTTATTTGACTCATCCATATAATTTGTGCCTCGAGTCGGGCCTTAATTAACTCAACTATATCATTTGTGCCTCGAGTCAGGCTTCGTTTGACTCAATCATATCATTTGCATCTTGACTCGGGCCTCGTTTGACTCACCGATACCATTTGTGCCTTGAGTTGGGCCTCGATTAACTTTGCCATATCATTTGTGCCTCGAGTCGGGCCTCGTTTGACTCACCGATACCATTTGTGCCTTGAGTTAAGCCTCGTTTAACTCAACCATATCATTTGTGCCTCGAGTCAGGCCTAGTTTGACTCAACCATATCATTTGCACCTTGACTCGGGCCTTGATTGCCTCAACCATATCATTTGCGCCTTAAGTCGGGCCTTATTTGACTCACCCATATGTTTGAGCCTTGAGTCTGGCCTTATTTGACACACCCATATGTTTACGGCTCGAGGTGGGCCTTGTTTGACTCAACCTGTCATTTAAGCCTCGAGTCAGGCGTTGTTTGACTCAACCATATGTTTACACATTGAGTTAGGCGTCATTTGAGTTAACCATATAATTTGTGCCTCGAGTCAGGCGTTGTTTGCCTCAACCATATCATTTGCGCCTAGAGTCAGGCCTTGTTTGACTCAACCATATCATTTACGCCTCGAGTCAGGCCTCGCTTGACTCAACCATATCATTTGTGCCTTGAGTCGGGCCTTGTTTGACTCAACGATATGATTTGTGCCTCGAGTCAGTCCTCATCTGACTTGACCATATCATTTGCGCCTCGAGTCGGGCCTTATTTGACTCCCCCATATGTTTGCGCATCGAGTCAGCCCTCGTTTGACTCAACCATATTGTTTGTGGCTCGAACCGGGCCTCGTTTGACTCAACCATATCATTTGCGCCTCGAGTCCTACCTCATTTGACTCACTGATACCATTTGTGCCTCGAGTTGGGCCTCGTTTGACTCAGCCATATCATTTGTGCCTCGAGTCAGGCCTTGTTTGACTCAACCATATCATTTGCACCTCGAGTCAGGCCTTGTTTCACTCGCCCATATGTTTGAGCATCGAGTCAGGCCTTGTTTCACTCACCCATATGGTTGAGCATCGAGTTGGGCCTTATTTGACTCACCCATATGTTTACGCATCGAGTCAGGCCTCGTTTGACTCAACCATATCATTTGTGCCTCGAGTTATGCCTCATTTGACTCAACCACATCATTTATACCTCGAGTCGAGCCTCATTTGACTCAACCATATCATTTGCGCCTTGAGTTGGGCCTCGTTTGACTCACTGATACCATTTGTGCCTTGAGTTGTGCCTCATTTGATTCAACCATATCATTTGTGCCTCAAGTCAGGCCTCACATGACTCAACCATATTATTTATGCCTCGAGTCAGGCCTTGTTTGACTCAACCATATCATTTGCACCTCGAGTTGGGCCTTATTTGTCTCAACCATATCATTTGTGCCTAGAGTCAAGCCCCACTTGACTCAACGATACCATTTGTGCCTCGAGTCGGGCCTCGTTTAACTCAACCATATCATTTGTGCCTCGAGTCAGTCCTCGTTTGACTCACCCATATTTTTGCACCTCGAGTCGGGCCTTGTTTGACTCAACCATATCATTTTTTCCTCGAGACGGGCCTTGTTTGACTCACCCATAGGTTTGCGCCTCGAGTCGGTCTTCGTTTGACTCACCCTTATCATTTACACCTCGTGTCAAGCCTCATTTGACTCACCCATGTGTTTACGACTCGAGTCAGACCTTGTTTAACTCACCCATATCATTTGCACCTCGAGTCAGTCCTTGTTTGACTCACCCATATGTTTGCACCTCGAGTTGGTCTTTGTTTGACTCAACCTTATCATTTACACCTCGTGTCAAGCCTTGTTTGACTCACGGATGTGTTTGCGACTCGAGTGAGACCTTGTTTAACTCACCCATATCATTTGTGCCTCGAGACGAGCCTTGTTTGACTCACCCATGTGTTTGCGACTTGAGTCAGGCCCTATTTCACTCACCCAAACGTTTGCGCCTCGAGTCGGGCCTCATTTGACTCAATCATATCATTTGCGCCTAGAGTCAGGCCTCGTTTGACTCAACCATATCATTTGCGCCTCGAGTCGGGCTTTATTTGACTCCCCCATATCAATTGCACCTCAAGTCGGTACTTGTTTTACTCAACCATATGATTTGTGCCTTGAGTCGGGCCTTGTTTGCCTCAACCCTATCATTTCTTCCTCTAGTCAGGCTTCGTTTGACTCACCGATATATTTGTGCCTCGAGTTGGGCCTCGTTTGACTCAACCATATCATTTGTGCCTCGTGACGGGCCTCGTTTGACTCAACCATATGTTTGAGCCTTGAGTCTAGCCTTATTTGACTCACCCATATGTTTACGCCTCGAGGTGGGCCTTGTTTGACTCAACCATATTATTTGCACCTCGAGTCGGGCCTTGTTTGCCTCAACCCTATCATTTCTGCTTCTAGTCAAGCTTCTTTTGACTCACTGATATCATTTGTGCCTCGTTTGAATCAACTATATCATTTGTGCCTCGAGTTGGGCCTCATTTGAATCAACTATATCATTTGTGCCTCGTGTCAGGCCTCGTTTGACTCAACCATATCATTTGCGCCCTGAGTTGAGCCTCGTTTGACTCAACCATATCATTTGCGCCTCGAGTTGGGCCTGGTTTGACTCAACCATATCATTTGGCCTCGAGTCGGTCCTCGTTTGAGTCACTGATACCATTTGTGCCTCGAGTTGAGCCTCGTTTGACTCAACCATATCATTTGTGCCTTGAGGCAGGCCTGGTTTGCCTCAACCATATCATTTGCACCTTGAGTCAGGCCTTGTTTGACTCAACCAAATGTTTGAGCCTTGAGCCTGGCCTTATTTGACTCACCCATATGTTTACGCCTCGAGGTGGGCCTTGTTTGACTTAACCATATCATTTGTGCCTCGGTCAGGCCTCGTTTGACTTAACCATATCATTTGCACCTCGAGTAGGGCCTCATTTGACTCAACTATATCATTTGCGCCTCGAGTCAGGTCTCGTTTGACTCAACCATATCATTTGTGCATCGTGATGGGCCTCGTTCGACTCAACCACATCATTTGCGCCCCGAGTCGAGCCTCGTTTGACTCAACCATATCATTTGTGTCTCGAGTTATGCCTGGTTTGACTCAACCATATCATTTGCGCCTCGAGTCAGGCCTCGTTTGACTCACTAATATCATTTGTGCCTCGAGTTGAGCTTCGTTTGACTCAACCATATCATTTGTGCCTTGAGTCAGGCCTGGTTTGCCTTAACCATATCATTTGCACCTTGAGTCGGGCCTTGTTTGACTCACCCATATGTTTGAGCCTTGAGTCTGGCCTTATTTGACTCGCCCATATGTTTACGCCTCGAGGTGGGCCTTGTTTGACTTAACCATAACATTTGTGCCTCGAGTAAGTCCTCGTTTGACTTAACCATATCATTTGCACCTCGAGTCGGGGCGCATTTGACTCAACCATATCATTTGCGCCTCAAGGCGAGCCTGGTTTGACTCTACCATATCATTTGTGCCTCGAGTGGGGCCTCGTTTGACTCAACTATATCATTTGCGCCTCGAGTCAAGCCTCGTTTGACTCAACCATATCGTTTGTGCCTCGTGACGGGCCTCGTTCGACTCAACCACATCATTTGCATCCCGAGTCGAGCCTCGTTTGACTCAACCATATCATTTGCGCCTCGAGTTCTGCTTGGTTTGACTCAACCATATCATTTGCGCCTCGAGTCGAGCCTCGTTTGACCCACCAATACCATTTGTGCCACGAGTTGAGCATCGTTTGACTCAACCATATCATTTGTGCCTCGAGTCAAGCTTGGTTTGACTCAACAACATCATTTGCGCCTCGAGTTGGGCATGGTTTGACTCAACCATATCAATTGCGCCTCGAGTCGGGCCTTGTTTGACTCACCCATATCATTTGTGCCTCGAGTCACTCCTTGTTTGACTCAACCATATCATTTGTGCCTCGAGTCGAGGCTTGTTTGCCTCAACCATATCATTTGTGCCTTGAGTCAGGCCTTGTTTGACTCACCCATATGTTTACGCCTCGAGGTGGGCCTTGTTTGACTTAACCATATCATTTGCGCCTCGAGATGGGCCTTATTTGACTCACCTATATCATTTACGCCTCGAGTCGGTCCTGGTTTGACTCAATCATATCATTTGCGCCTTGTGACGGGCCTCGTTTGACTCATTGATTCCATTTGTGCCTCGAGTTAAGCCTCGTTTAACTCAACCATATCATTTGTGCCTCGAGTCAGGCCTGGTTTAACTCAACCATATCATTTGCACCTCAAGTCGAGCCTTGTTTGCCTCAACCATATCATTTGCGCCTTGAGTCGGGCCTTGTTTGACTCACCCATATGTTTGAGCCTTGAGTCTGGCCTTATTTGACTCACCCATATGTTTATGCCTCAAGGTGGGCCTTGTTTGACTCAACCATATCATTTGAGCCTCGAGTCAGGCCTTGTTTGACTCAACCATATGTTTACACATCGAGTCAGGCCTCATTTGACTTAACCATATAATTTGTGCCTCGAGTCGGGCCTTATTTGGCTCAACTATATCATTTGTGCCTAGAGTCAGGCTTTGTTTGACTCAACCATATCATTTACGCCTCGAGTTGGGCCTCGCTTGACTCAACCATATCATTTGTGCCTTGAGTCGGGCCTTGTTTGACTCAACGATATGATTTGTGCCTCGAGTCAAGCCTCATTTGACTTAACCATATGATTTGCGCCTTGAGTCAGTCCTGGTTTGACTCAACCATATCATTTGTGCATCGAGTCGGGCCTTATTTCACTCCCCCATATGTTTGCGCATCGAGTCGGCCTTCGTTTGACTCAACCATATCATTTGTGGCTCGAACCGGGCCTCGTTTGACTCAACCATATCATTTGCGCCTTGAGTCCGACCTCATTTGACTCACTGATACCATTTGTGCCTCGAGTTAGGCCTTGTTTGACTCAACCATATCATTTGTGCCTCGAGTCAGGCCTCGTTTTACTCAACCATATCATTTGCACCTCGAGTCGGGCCTTGTTTCACTCGCCCATATGTTTGAGTATCGAGTCGGGCCTTATTTGACTCGCCCATATGTTTACGCATCGAGTTGGGCCTCGTTTGACTCAACCATATCATTTGTGCCTTAAGTTATGCCTCGTTTGACTCAACCATATCATTTACGCCTCGAGTCGAGCCTCATTTGACTTAACCATATCATTTGCGCCTCGAGTTGGGCCTCGTTTGACTCACTGATACCATTTGTCCCTCGAGTTGCGCCTCATTTGACTCAACCATATCATTTGTGCCTCGTGTCAGGCCTCGCATGACTCAACCATTTTATTTGTGCCTCGAGTCGGGCCTTGTTTGACTCAACCATATCATTTGCATCTCGAGTTGGGCCTTATTTATCTCAACCATATCATTTGTGCCTAGAGTCAGGCTCCACTTGACTCAACGATACCATTTGTGCTTCGAGTTGGGCCTCGTTTGACTCAACCATATCATTTGTGCCTCGAGTCAGGCCTCGTTTGACTCACCCATATCATTTGCACCTCGAGTCGAGCCTTGTTGGACTCAACCATATCATTTTTGCCTCGAGATGGGCCTTGTTTGACTTACCCATAGGTTTGCGCCTCGAGTCGGTCTTCGTTTGACTCACCCTTATCATTTACACCTCGTGTTAAGCCTCGATTGACTCACCCATGTGTTTGCAACTTGAGTCAGACCTTGTTTAACTCACCCATATCATTTGCACCTCGAGTCAGGCCTTGTTTGACTCACCCATATGTTTGTGCCTCAAGTCGGTCTTTGTTTGACTCAACCTTATCATTTACACCTTGTGTCAAGCCTCGTTTGACTCACGGATGTGTTTGCGACTCGAGTGAGGCCATGTTTATCTCACCCATATCATTTGTGCCTCGAGATGGGCCTTGTTTGACTCACCCATATGTTTGCGCCTCGAGTCGGTCTTCGTTTGAGTCACCCTTATCATTTACACCTCGTGTCATGCCTTGTTTGACTCACCCATGTGTTTACGACTCGAGTCAGGCCCTATTTCACTCACCCAAATGTTTGCGTCTCGAGTCGGGCCTCATTTAACTCAACCATATCATTTGCGCCTAGGTCAGGCCTTGTTTGAATCAACCATATCATTTGCGGTTCAAGTCGGGCCTTATTTGACTCACCCATATCAATTGTGCCTCGAGTCGGTCCTTGTTTTACTCAACCATATGATTTGCGCCTTGAGTCGGGCCTTGTTTGCCTCAACCCTATCATTTCTGCCTCTAGTCAGGCTTCGTTTGACTCACCGATATATTTGCGCCTCGAGTCAGGCCTCGTTTGACTCAACCATATCATTTGCGCCTCGTGACGGGACTCGTTTAACTCAACCATATGTTTGAGCCTTGAGTCTAGCCTTATTTGACTCACCCATATGTTTACGCCTCGAGGTGAGCCTTGTTTGACTCAACCATATCGTTTGCACCTCGAGTCAGGCCTTATTTGACTCACCCACATCATTTGCGCCTTGAGTTGGTCCTTGTTTGACTCAACCATATCATTTGCGCCTTGAGCCAGGCCTTGTTTGCCTTAACCCTATCATTTCTGCCTCTAGTCAGGCTTCGTTTGACTCACCGATATCATTTGTGCCTCGAGTTGGGCCTCATTTGAATAAACTATATCATTTGTGCCTCGAGTTGGGCCTCGTTTGAATCAACTATATTATTTATGCCTCAAGTCAGGCCTCATTTGACTCAACCTTTTATTTGTGCCTCGAGTCGGTCCTCGTTTGACTCAACCATATCATTTATGCCTCGAGTCGAGCCTTATTTGACTCACCCATATCATTTGCGCCTTGAGTCGGGTCTTGTTTGACTCTCCCATATGTTTGAGCCTTGAGTCTGGCCTTGTTTGACTCAACCATATCATTTGTGCCTCGAATCAGGCCTTGTTTGACTCAACCATATCATTTGCACCGTCAGTCGGGCCTCGTTTGACTCCACCATATCATTTGTGCCTCGAGACGAGCCTCGTTTGACTCAACCATATCATTTGCGCATCGAGGCGAGCATGGTTTGACTCAACCACATGATTTGTGCCTCGAGTCGGGCCTCGTTTGACTCAACCATATCATTTGTGCCTCGAGTCAGGCCTCGTTTGACTCAACCATATCATTAGCGCCTTGAGTCGGGCCTCATTTGACTCAACCATATCATTGGCCCCTCGAGTCGGCCCTTGTTTGACTCACCCATATGTTTGAGCCTCGTGTTTGGCCTTATTTGACTCACCCATATGTTTACACCTCGAGTTGGGGCTTGTTTGACTCAACCATATCATTTGTGCCTCGAGTCAGTCCTCGTTTGACTCAACCATATCATTTACACATCGAGTCGGGCCTCGTTTGACTCAACCATATTGTTTGTGCCTCGAGTCAGACCTTGTTTGACTAAACCATATCATTTGTGCCTCGAGTCAGACCTCGTTTGACTCAACCACATCATTTGCGCCTTGAGGCGGGCTTGGTTTGACTCAACCACATCATTTGCGCACCGAGTTGAGCCTCGTTTGACTCAACCATATCATTTATGCCTTTAGTTGGGCCTGGTTTGACTCAACCACATCATTTGCGCCTCGAGTCGGGCCTCATTTGACTCACCGATACCATTTGTGCCTCGAATTGGGCCTCATTTGACCTAACCATATCATTTGTGCCTCGAGTCAAGCTTGGTTTGACTCCACCACATCATTTGCGGCTCGAGTGGGGGCATGGTTTGACTCAACCATATGAATTACGCCTCGAGTCGGGCCTTGTTTGACTCAACCATATCATTTGCGCATTGAGTCGGGTCTTGTTTGACTCACCCGTATGTTTGAGCCTTGAGTCTGGCCTTCTTTGACTCACCCATATGTTTACGCCTCGAGGTGGGCCTTCTTGACTCAACCATATCATTTGTGCCTCGAGTCAAGTCTCGTTTGACTCAACCATATCATTTGCACCTAGGGTCGGGCCTCGTTTGACTCAACCATATCATTTGTGCCTCGAGTCAGGCGTTGTTTGACTCAATCATATTATTTGCGCATCGAGGCAAGCATGGTTCGACTCAACCATATTTGCGCCTCGAGTCGTGCCTCGTTTGACTCAACCATATCTTTTGCGCCTCGAGTCGGGCCTCGCTTGACTCAACCATTTCATTTGCATCTCGAGTGGAGCCTCATTTGACTCAAACATATCATTTTTGCCTCGATCGGGCCTTGTTTGACTCCCCGAAACGTTTGCACCTCGAGTCTGGCCTCATTTGACTCAACAATATCATTTGTGCCTTGAGTCAGGCCTCGTTTGACTCAACCTTTTATTTGTGCCTCGAGTCGGTCCTTGTTTGACTCAACCATATCATTTGTGCCTCGAGTCGAGCCTTATTTGACTCACCCATATCATTTGCGCCTTGAGTTGGGCCTTGTTTGACTCTCCCATATGTTTGAGCCTTGAGTCTGGCCTTATTTGACTCACCCCTATGTTTGCGCCATAAGGTGGGCCTTGCTTGACTCAACCATATCATTTGCACCTTGAGTCGGGCCTCGTTTGACTCAACCATATTATTTGTGCCTCGAGTCGAGCCTCGTTTGACTCAACCATATGATTTGCGCATCGAGGCGAGCATGGTTTGACTCAACCATATGATTTGCGCCTCGAGTTGGGCCTCGTTTGACTTAACCATATCATTTGTGCCTCGAGTTGGGCCTTGCTTTCAACCATTTCATTTGTACCTCGAGTCGAGCCTCATTTGAGTTAACCATACCATTTGTGCCTCGAGTTGAGCCTTATTTGACCGAACCATATCATCTGTGCCTCGAGTCAAGCTTGGTTTGAAACCATCACATCATTTGCGCCTCGAGTTGGGTATGGTTTGACTCAACCATATCAATTGCGCCTCGAGTCGGGCCTTGTTTGACTCAACCATATCATTTGCGCCTTGAGTAGGGCCTTGTTTGACTCGCCCATATGTTTGAGCCTTGAGTCTGGCCTTCTTTGACTCACCCATATGTTTACACCTCGAGGTGGGCCTTGCTTGACTCAATCATATCATTTGTGCCTCGAGTCTAGCCTCGTTTTACTCAACCATATCATTTACACCTTGAGTCGGGCCTTGTTTGACTCAACCATATCATTTGTGCCTCAAGTCGGGCGTCGTTTGACTGAACCATATTATTTACACGTCAAGGCGAGCATGGTTTGACTCAACCATATCATTTGCGCATTGAGTCATGCCTCATTTGACTCAACCATATCATTTGTGCCTCGAGTCGGGCCTTGCTTGACTCAACCATTTCATTTTTGTTTTGAGTCAAGCCTCATTTGAATCAACCATATCATTTTCGCCTCTAGTCGGCCTTGTTTGACTCACCCAAACATTTGCGCTTCGAGTCGGGCCTCGTTTGACTCAACAATATCATTTGTGCCTCGAGTCAGGCCTCGTTTGACTCAACCTTTTATTTGTGCCTCAAGTCGGTCCTCATTTGACTCAACTATATCATTTGCGCCTCGAGTCGTGCCTTATTTGACTCACCCATATCATTTGCATCTTGAGTCGGGACTTGTTTGACTCTCCCATATGTTTGAGCCTAGAGTCTGGCCTTATTTGACTCACCCATATGTTTGTGCCTCAAGGTGGGCCTTGTTTCACTTAACCATATCATTTGTGCCTCAAGTCAGGCCTTGTTTGACTCAACCATATCATTTGCACCTTGAGTCAGGCCTCGTTTGACTAAAACATATCATTTGTGCCTCAAGTCGAGCCACGTTTGACTCAACCATATCATTTGCACATCGAGGCGAGCATGGTTCGACTCAACCATATGATTTGCGCCTCGAGTCGGGCCTCGTTTGACTTAACCATTTCATTTGTGCCTCGAGTCGGGCCTCGCTTGACTCAACCATTTCATTTGCGCCTCGAGTCGAGCCTCATTTGACTTAACCATATCATTTTCGCCTCGAGTCGGGCCTTGTTTGACTCACCCAAACATTTGCGCCTCGAGTCAGGCCTCGTTTGACTCAACCATATTAATTGCGCCTCGAGTCAAGCGTTATTTGACTCACCCATATCATTTGCGCCTCAAGTCGGTCCTTGTTTGACTCAACCATATTATTTGTGCCTCTAGTCGGGCCTTGTTTGCCTCAACCCTATCATTTCTGCCTCTGGTCTGGCCTCGTTTGACTCACCAAAATTATTTGTGCCTCAAGTTGGGCCTTGTTTGACTCAACTATATATTTGCACCTCGAGTCGGGCCTCGTTTGACTCAACCATATCATTTGTGCCTCGTGACGGGCCTCGTTCGACTCAACGATATCATTTACGCCCCGAGTCAGGCCTCGTTTGACTCAACGATACCATTTGTGCCTGGAGATGGGCCTCGTTTGGCTCAACCATATCATTTGCGCCTCGAGTCGGGCCTCGTTTGACTCAACCATTTCATTTGTGCCTCGAGGCATGCCTCGTGTGACTCAACCATTTCATTTGCGCCTCGAGTCGGGCCTCCTTTGACTCAACCATATCATTTTTGCCTCGAGTCAGGCCTTGTTTCACTCACCCAAACGTTTGCGCATCGAGTCGGGCCTCGTTTGACTCAACCATTTCATTTGTGCCTCGAGTCAGGCGTCGTTTGACTCAACCATTTCATTTACGTGTCGAGTCAGGCCTTGTTTGACTCAACCATTTCCTTTGCACCTCAAGTCGGGCCTTGTTTGACTCACCCATATGTTTGAGCCTCGAGTCGGGGCCTTGTTTGACTTAGCCATATATTTGGACCTCGAGTTGGGCCTCATTTAACTCACCCATATGTTTACGCCTCGAGTTGGTCTTCGTTTGACTCACCCTTATTATTTGCATCTCGAGTCAAAGATCGTTTGACTCACAGATGTGTTTGCACCTCGAGTTAGGCCTTGTTTGACTCACCCATATCATTTGCGTCTCTAGGCAGGACTTATTTGACTCACCCATATCATTTGCGCCTCGAGTCGGGCCAGGTTTGACTCAACCATATCATTTATGCCTCAAGTGTGGCCTTGTTTGACTCAACCATATTATTTGCACCACGAGTCGGGCCTTGTGTGACTCAACCATATCATTTACGCCTTGAGTCGGGCCTCGTTTGACTCAACGATACCATTTGTGCCTTGAGATGAGCCTCGTTTGACTCAACTATCTCATTTGTGCCTCGAGTCAGGCCTCGTTTGACTCAACCATATCATTTGCGCCACAAGTCGGTCCTTATTTGACTCACCCATATGTTTGCGCATCGATTCGGGCCTTGTTTGACTCAACCATATCATTTATGCCTCGAGTCATGCCTCGTTTGGCTCAACCATATCATTTGCGCCTTGAGTTAGGCCTTATTTGACTCAACCATATCATTTGCTCATCAAGTCGGGCCTCGTTTAACTCACCGATACCATTTGTGCTTCGAGTAGGGCCTCGTTTGACTAAACTATATCATTTGTGCCTCGGGTCGGTCCTCGTTTGACTCAACCATATCATTTACCCCTCGAGTCAGGCCTTGTTTGACTCACCCATATGTTTGAGGCTCGAGTCAGGCCTTGTTTGCCTCCACCCTATCATTTCCGCCTCTAGTCAGACCTCATTTGACTCACCGAAATCATTTGTGCCTCGAGTTGGTCCTTGTTTGACTCAACTATATGATTTGCGCCTCGAGTCGGACCTCGTTTGACTCAACCATATGATTTGTGCCTCGAGTCGATCCTCGTTTGACTCAACTATATAATTTACACCTCGAGTCTAGCCTGGTTTGACTCAACCATATCATTTGCGCCTCGAGTCGGGCCTCGTTTGACTCAACCATATCATTTGTGCCTCGAGTCAGGCCTTATTTGACTCACCCATATGCTTACGCATCGAGTTGATCCTCGTTTGACTCAACCATGTCGTTTGTGCCTTGTGTCATGTCTCGTTTGACTCAAACATATCGTTTGCACCTCGAGTCGGGCCTCGTTTGACTCACCAATACCATTTGTGCCACGAGTTGGGCCTCGTTTGACTGAACCATATCATTTGTGCCTCGAGTCAGGCCTCATTTGACTCAATCATATCGTTTGCGCTTTGAGTCGATTCTCGTTTAACTCAACCATATGATTTGCCCCTCGAGTTGGGCCTTATTTGACTCACCCATATGTTTGAGCCTTGATTCCGGCCTTATTTGACTCACCCATATGTTTATGCCTCGTGTTGGTCTTCGTTTGACTCACCCTTAACATTTGCACCTCGAGTCAGGCCTCGTTTAACTCACACATGTGTTTGTGCCTTGAGTTAGACCTTGTTTGACACGCCCATATGATTTGCGCCTCGAGTCGGGCCTTGTTTGACTCACCCATATCATTTACACATTGAGTCGGGCCTTGTTTGACTCACCCATTTATTTGTGCCTCGAGTCGGGCCTTGTTTGACTCACCCATGTCATTTACGCCTCGAGTTAGGCCTCGTTTGACTCACCCATGTGTTTGTGCCTCGAGTCAGGCCTTGTTTCACTCACCCATATCTTTTGCGCCTCGAGTTGGGCCTCGTTTGACTCACCAATACCATTTGTACATCGAGTTGGGCCCCGTTTGACTCAACCATATGATTTATGCCTCGAGTCAGGCCTTGTTTGCCTCAGCCATATCATTTGCGCCCTGAGTTGGGCCTCGTTTAACTCACCGATATGATTTGTGCCTCGTGTTGGGCCTTGTTTGACTCGACTATATGATTTGCGCCTCGAGATGGGCCTCGTTTGACTCAACCATCTCATTTGTACCTCGAGTCATATCTCGTTTGACTCAACCATATCATTGCACCTCGAGTCGGGCCTTATTTGACTCAATCATATCATTTGCGCCTCGAGTCGGGTCTTGTTTGACTCAACCATATCATTTGCATCTCAAGTCGAGCCTCACTTGACTCACTGATACCATTTGTGAATCGAGTTGGGCCTCGTTTCACTCAATCATATCATTTGCGCCTCGAGTCAAGCCTCGTTTCACTCAACCATATCATTTGCGTCTCGAGGCGGGCATCGTTTGACTCAACCATTTCATTTGCGCCTCAAGTTGCACCTCATTTGACTTAACCATATCATTTTTGCCTCGAGTCGGGCCTTGTTTTACTTGCCCAAACGTTTGCGCCTTGAGTCGGGCCTCGTTTGACTCAACGATATCATTTGTGCCTCGAGTTAGTCCTCATTTGACTCAACCATTTCATTTGCGCCTCGAGTCGGGCCTCGTTTGACTCAACCATATCAATTGCGCCTCGAGTCGGGCCTTATTTTACTCACCTATATCATTTGTGCCTCGAGTCAGTCCTTGTTTGACTCAACTATATCATTTGTGGCTTGAGTCGGCCCTTGTTTGCCTAAACCCTATCATTTCTGCATCTAGTCAAGCCTCGTTTGACTCACCGATATCATTTGTGCCTCCAGTCGGCCCTCGTTTGACTTAGCCATATCATTTGCGCCTCGTGATGGGCCTCGTTTGACTCAACCATTCCATTTGCGCCCTGAGTCGGGCCTTGTTTGACTCAACCATATCATTTGCGCCTCGAGTCAGGCCTTTTTTGACTTACCCATATGTTTACGCCTCGAGTTGGGCCTCGTTTAACTTAACCATACCATTTGTGCCTCAAGTCAGGCCTTGTTAGACTTAACCATATCATTTGCACCTCGAGTCGGGTCTCGTTTCACTCAACCATATCATTTGCGCCTAGAGGCAGGCCTGGTTTAACTCAATTATATCATTTGCACCTTGAGTTGGGCCTCGTTTGACTCAACCATATCATTTGCGCCTCGAGTCGAGCCATGTTTAACTCAACCATATCATTTGCGCCTCAAGGTGAACCTTGTTTGACTCACCCATATGTTTATGCCTCGAGTCGGTCTTTGTTTGACTCACCCTTATCATTTACATCTCGTGTCAAGCCTCGTTCGACTCAACCATTTGTTTACGCCTCGAGTCAGGCCTTGTTTAACTTATCCATATCATTTGTGCCTTGAGTCAGACCTTGCTTGACTTAACCATATCATTTACGCCTTGAGTCAGGCCTCGTTTGACTCAACGATACCATTTGTGCCTCGAGCTGGGCCTCATTTCACTCAACCATATCATTTGTGTGTCGAGTCAGGCCTCGTTTGACCTAACCATATCAATTGCGCCTCGAGTCAGGCCTGGTTTGACTCAACCATATCATTTGCGTCTCGAGTCGGGCCTCATTTGACTCAACCATATCATTTGCGTCTCGAGTTGAGCCTCGTTTGACTCAACCATATCATTTGCGCCTTGACGCGGGCCTCAATTGACTCAACCATATCATTTTCGTCTCGAGTCGGGCCTTGTTTCACTCAACCAAACATTTGCGCCTCGAGTTGGGCCTCATTTCACTCAACGATATCATTTGTGCCATGAGTCAGTCCTCGTTTGACTCAACCATTTCATTTGCGCCTCGAGTCGGGCCTCATTCGACTCAACCAAATCATTTGTGCCTCGAGTCAGGCCTCGTTTGACTCAACCATTTCATTTGCACCATGAGTCGGGCCTCATTTGACTCAACCATATCATTTCTGCCTCGAGTTAGGCCTTGTTTGACTCAACCATATCATTTGCGCCTCGAGTCGGGCCTCATTTGACTCAACCATATCATTTCTGCCTCGAGTCAGGACTCGTTTGACTTAACCATATCATTTATGCCTCGAGTCTGTCCTCATTTGACTTAACCATTTCATTTACGACTCGAGTCGGGTCTCGTTTGACTCAACCATATTATTTTTGCCTTGAATCGGGCCTTGTTTCACTCGCCCAAACATTTATGCCTCGAGTCAGGCCTTATTTGACTCACCCATATGCTTGAGCATCGAGTCGGGCCTCGTTTGACTTAACCATATCGTTTGTGCATCGAGTTTTGCCTCGTTTGACTCAACCATATCATTTGTGCCTCAAATTTGGCCTCGTTTGACTCAACCATATCATTTGTACCTTGAGTTGGGCCTCGTTTGACTCGTCGACACCGTATGTGCCTCGAGTTGGGCCTCGTTTAACTCAACTATATCATTTGCGCCTCGTGACAGGCCTTATTTGACTCAACCATATCATTTGTGCCTCATGTTGAGCCTCATTTGACTCAACCATATCATTTGTGCCACAAGTCTGGCCTGGTTTGACTCAACCACATCATTTGCACCTCGAGTTGGGCATGGTTTGACTCAACCATATCATTTGCGCCTTGAGTCAGGCCTTGTTTGCCTCAACCATATCATTTGCACCTTGAGTCAGGCCTTGTTTGACTCACCCATATGTTTGAGCATTGAGTCTGGCCTTATTTGACTCACCTATATGTTTATGCCTCGAGGTGGGCCTTGTTTGACTCAACCATATCATTTGTGCCTCGAGTCAGGCCTCGATTGACTCAACCATATAATTTGCACCTCGAGTCGGGCCTCGTTTGACTCAACCATATCATTTCTGCCTCGAGATGAGCTTGCTTTGACTTAACCATATCATGTGTGCCTCGAGTTGGGCCTCGTTTGACTCAGCTATATCATTTCGCGCCTCGTGTCGGGCCTCGTTTGACTCAACTATATCATTTGCGCCTCATGAGGGGCCTCGTTTGACACAACCATATCATTTGCACCCCGAGTCGAGCCTTGTTTGACTCAACCATATCATTTGTGCCTTGAGTTGGGCCTGGTTTAACTCAACCATATCATTTGCGCCTCGAGTCAGGCCTCGTTTGACTCACCGATACCATTTGTGCCTCGAGTTAAGCTTGGTTGGACTCGACCATATCATTTGTGCCTTGAGACAGGCCTGGTTTGACTTAACCATATCATTTGCGCCTCGAGTTGGGCATGGTTTGACACAACCATATCATTTATGCCTCAAGTCAGGCCTTGTTTAACTCAACCATATCATTTGCGCCTTGAGTCGGTCCTTGTTTGACTAACCCATATGTTTGAGCCTTGAGTCTGACCTTATTAGGCTCACCCATATGTTTACGCATCGAGGTGGGCTTTGTTTGACTCAACCATATCATTTGTGCCTTGAGTCAGGCCTCGTTTGACTCAACCATATCATTTGCGCCTCGAGTCGGGCCTCATTTGACTCAACCATATCATTTGCGCATCGAGACGAGCCTGGTTTTACTTAACCATATCATTTACGCCTCGAGTCAGGCCTCGTTTGACTCAACCATATCATTTGTGCCTTGAGTCGGGCCCCACTTGACTCAACCATTTCATTTGCACCTCGAGTCGGGCCTCATTTGACTCAACCATATCATCTTCGCCTCGAGTCGGGCCTCGTTCGACTCAACCAAATCATTTGTGCCTCGAGTCAGGCCTCGTTTGACTCAACCATTCCATTTGCGCCTTGAGTCGGGCCTCATTTGACTCAACCATATCAATTGCGCTTCGAGTCGGGCCTTATTTGACTCACCCATATCATTTGGGCCTCGAGTCGGTCCTTGGTTGACTCAACCATATCATTTGTGACTCGAGTCGGGCCTTGCTGGCCTCAACCCTATCATTTCTGCCTGTAGTCAGGCCTCATTTGACTCACCAATATCATTTGTGCCTCGAGTTGGGCCTTGTTTGACTCAACTATATCATTTGCACCTCGAGTCGGGCCTCCTTTGACTCAGCCATATCATTTGTGCCTCGTGACTGGCCTCATTCGACTCAACCATATCATTTGTGTCCTGAGTCGGGTCTCTTTTGACTCAACCATATCATTTGCGCATCAAGTTAGGACTGATTTAACTCAATCATATCATTTACGCCTCGAGTCGGGCCTCGTTTGACTCACTGATATGATTTGTACCTCGAGTTGAGCCTCGTTTGACTCAACCATATCATTTGCGCCTCAAGTTGGGCCTGATTTGACTCAACCATATCATTTGCGCCTCGAGTCGGGCCTTGTTTCCCTCAACCCTATCATTTCTGCCTCTAGTCAGGCTTCGTTTGACTCACCGATATACTTTGTATCTCGAGTTGGGCCTCGTTTGAATTAACTATATCATTTGTGCCTCAAGTTGGGACTCGTTTGAATCAACTATATCATTTGTGCCTCGAGTTAGGCCTCGTTTGACTTAACCATATCATTTGCGCCCCGAGTCGAGCCTCGTTTCACTCAACCATATCATTTGCGCCTCGAGCTGGGCTTAGTTTAACTCAACCATATCATTTGCACCTCGAGGCCTTGTTTCCCTCAACCATATCATTTGTGCCTCAAGTCAGGCCTTGTTTGACTCACCCATATGTTTGATCCTCAAGTTTGGCCTTATTTGACTCACCCATATGTTTACGTCTCGAGTTGGGCCTCGTTTGACTCAACCATATCATTTATGCCTCGAGTCAGGCCTCGTTTGACTCAACCATATCGTTTGTGCCTCGAGTCACGTCTCATTTGACCCAACCATATCATCTGTACCTCGAGTTATGCCTCGCTTGACTCAACCATATCATTTGTGCCTCGAGTCGAGCCTTGTTTGACTCACTGATACCATTTGTGCCACGAGTTTGGCCTCGTTTGACTCAGCCATATCATTTGTGCCTCGAGTCGGGCCTCATTTGACTCAACCATATCATTGGCCCCTCGAGTCGGGTCTTGTTTGACTCACCCATATGTTTACGCCTCGAGTTGGGGCTCGTTTGACTCCACTATATCATTTGTGCCTTGAGTCAGGCCTCGTTTGAGTCAACCATATCATTTGCACCTCGAGTCGGCCCTCATTTAACTCAACCATATTATTTGCGCCTCGAGTCAGACTTCGTTTGACTTAACCATATCATTTGCGCCTTGAGACGGGCCTAGTTTGATTCAACCATTCATTTGCGCCTCGAGACAGGCCTGGTTTGACTCAACCATATCTTTTGCACCTTGAGTCGGGCTCGTTTTACTCAACCATATCATTTACACCGCGTGTCAAGTCTCATTTGACTCACCCATGTGTTTGCGCCTCGATTCAGTCCTTGTTTAGCTCACCCATATCACTTGCGCCTCGAGTTGGTCCTTGCTTGACTCAATCATATCATTTACACCTTCAGTCGGGCCTCATTTGACTCAACAATGCAATTTGTGCCTCGAGATGGGCCTCATTTGACTCAACTATACTTTTTGTGCCTCGAGTCAAGCCTTGTTTAACTTAACCATATCATTTACGCCTCGAGTCAGGCCTAGTTAAACTCAACCATATCATTTATGGCTCGAGTCAAGCCTCATTTGACTCAACCAAATGATTTGCGCATCGAGTTGAGCCTCGTTTGGCTCAACCATATCGTTTGTGCCTCGAGTCATGCCTCGTTTGACTCAACCATATCAGTTGCGCCTTGAGTCGAGCCTCATTTGGCTCAACCTTATCATTTGCACCTCGAGTCAGGCCTCATTTGACTCAACGATATCATTTGTACCTCGAGTCAGGCCTCGTTTGACTCAGCCATATCATTTGTGCCTCGAGTCAGGCCTTATTTGACTCACCCATATGTTTGAGCCTCGAGGCGGGCCTTGTTTGCCTCAACCCTATCATTTTCGCCTCTAGTCGGGCCTCGTTTGACTCACCGACATTATTTGTCCCTCGAGTTGGGCCTTGTTTGACTCAACTATATCATTTGCGCCTTGAGGCGGGCCCCGTTTGACTCAACCATATGATTTGCGCCTTGAGTCAGGCCTCGTTTAACTCAAACATATCATTTGCGCCTCGAGTCAGGCCTCGTTTAACTCAACCATTTCATTTGCAACTCGAGTCAGGCCTCGTTCGACTCAACCATATCATTTGTGCCTCGAGTTGGGCCTTATTTGACTCAACCATATCTTTTGCGCCTCGAGTCAGTCGTTGTTTGACTCAACCATATCATTTGCGCCTCGAGTCGGGCCTTGTTTGTCTCAACCCTATCATTTCTGCCTCTAGTCAGGCCTTGTTTGACTCACCGATATCATTTGGGCCTCGAGTTGGGCCTCATTTGACTCAACTATATCATTTGTGCCTCGAATCGGGCCTCGTTTGACTCAACCTTATCATATTGGCATCGTGACGGGCCTCGTTTGACTCAACCATATCATTTGCGCCTCGAGTCAGGTCTCGTTTAACTAAACCATTTCATTTGCACCTCAAGTTAGGCCTCGTTTGACTTAACCATGCCATTTTCGCCTTGAGTCGGGCCTTGTTTGACTCACCCAAACATTTGTAGGTCAAGTCGGGCCTCGTTTGACTCAACGATATCATTTGTGCCTTGAGTCAGGCCTCGTTTGACTCAACCATTTCATTTGCACCTTGAGTCGGGCCTCGTTTGACTCAACCATATCATTTGCGCCTCGGGTCGAGCCTTATTTGACTCACCCATATGTTTGTGCATTGAGTCGGGTCTTGTTTGACTCAACCATATCATTTGTGCCTCGAGTCATGCCTCGTTTGACTAAACCCTCAGGCCTTGATTGACTCAACCATATCATTTGCACCTCGAGTTGGCCCTCGTTTGACTCACCGATACCATTTGTGCCTCGAGTTGGCCCTCGTTTCACTCAACCATATCGTTTGTGCCTTGAGTCATGCCTCCTTTCACTCAACCATATTGTTTGTGCCCCGAGTCATGCCTCATTTGACTCAACCAAATTATTTGCACCTCGAGTTGAGCCTCGTTTGACTCAACCATATCATTTGCACCTCAAGTCAGGCATCATTTGACTGAACCATATCATTTACGCCTTGAGAGTTAGGCCTCATTTGACTCACTGATACCATTTGTTCCTCGAGTTAGGCCTCGTTTGACTCAACCATATCATTTGTGCCTCGAGTCAGGCCTCGTTTGACTTAACCATATCAATTGCACCTCAAGTCAGGCCTTGTTTAACTCACCCATATCATTTGCGCCTCGAGTCGAGCCTTACTTGACTCAACCATATCATTTACGCCTTGAATTGGGCCTCGTTTGACTCACCGTTACCTTTTGCGCCTCAAGTTGGGGCTCATTTGACTCAACCACATCATTCGTGCCTCGAGTCAGGCCTTGTTTGACTCACCCAATCGTTTGCGCCTCGTGTCGGGCCTCGTTTAACTCAACGATATCATTTGTGCCTTGAGTCAGGCCTCGTTTGACTCAACGATTTCATTTGAACCTTGAGTCGGGCCTCTTTTGACTTAACCATTTCATTTGAACCTTGAGTTGGGCCTCTTTTGACTCAACCATATCAATTGTGCTTCGAGTCAGGCCTTATTTGACTCACCCATATCATTTGGGCCTCGAGTCGGTCCTTGTTTGACTCAACCATATCATTTATGCCTCGAGTTGGGCCTTGTTGGCCTCAACCCTATCATTTCTGCCTCTAGTCAGGCCTCGTTTGACTCACCAATATCATTGGTGCCTTGAGTTGGGCCTTGTTTGACTCAACTATATCATTTGCATCTCGAGTCGGGCCTCGTTTGACTCAACCATATCATTTGCGCCTCGTGACGGGCCTCATTCGACTCAACCATATCATTTGTGTCCCGAGTCGGGACTCTTTTGATTCGACCATATCATTTGTGCATCAAGTTGGGCCTAATTTGACTTAACCATATCATTTACGCCTCGAGTCGGGCCTTGTTTGACTCACTGATATGATTTGTACCTCGACTTGAGCCTCGTTTGACTCAACCATATCATTTGCGCCTCGAGTCGAGCCTCGTTTCCCTCAACCCTATCATTTCTGCCTCTAGTCACGCTTCGTTTGACTCATCGATATCATTTGTGCCTCGAGTTGGGGCTCGTTTGAATCAACTATATCATTTGTGCCTCGAGTTATGCCTCGCTTGACTCAACCATATCATTTGCACCTCGAGTCGGGCCTCATTTGACTCATCGATACCATTTGTGCCACGAGTTGGGCCTCGTTTGGCTCAACCATATCATTTGTGCCTCGAGTCAGGCCTCGTTTGAGTCAGCCATATCATTTGCGCCTCGAGTCGGGCCTCATTTGACTCAACCATATCATCGGCCCCTCGAGTCGGGCCTTGTTTGACTCACCTATATGTATGAGCCTCGTGTTTGGCCTTATTTGACTCACCCATATGTTTACGCCTCGAGTTGGGGCTCGTTTGACTCAACCATATCATCTGTGCCTCGAGTCAGGTCTCGTTTGACTCAACCATATCATTTGCACCTTGAGTTGGGCCTCGTTTGACTCAACCATATTATTTATGCCTCGAGTCAGACTTCATTTGACTAACCATATGATTTGCGCCTCGAGACAGGCTTGGTTTGACTCAACCATATCTTTTGCACCTCGAGTCAGGCCTCGTTTGACTCAACCATATCATTTGCGCCTTGAGGCGGGCCTTGTTTTACTCACCCATATGTTTGCACCTCGAGTCGGTATTCGTTTGACTCACCCTTATCATTTACACCACGTGTCAAGTCTCATTTGACTCACCCATGTGTTTGTGCCTCGTGTCAGGCCTTGTTTGGCTCACCCATATCACTGGCGCCTCGAGTCGGGCCTTGCTTGACTCAATCATATCATTTACACCTTCAGTCAGGCCTCGTTTGACTTAACGATACCATTTGTGCCTCGAGATGGGACTCAATTGACTCAACTACATTATTTGTGCCTCGAGTCAGGCCTTGATTAACTTAACCATATCATTTGCGCCTGGAGTCAGGCCTGCTTAAACTCAACCATATCATTTGCGCCTCGAGTCAGGCCTCGTTTGACTCAACTAAATGATTTGCGCATCAAGTCGAGCCTCGTTTGACTCAACCATATCATTTGTGCCTCGAGTCATGTCTCGTTTGACTCAACCATATCAGTTGCGCCTTGAGTCGAGCCTCATTTGGCTCAACCTTATCATTTGCGCCTCGAGTCGGGCCTCGTTTGACTCACCGATACCATTTGTGCCTCGAGTTGGGGCTCGTTTGGCTCAACCATACCATTTGTGCCTTGAGTCGGGCCTCGTTTGACTCAACCATATCATTTGCACTTCGAGTCGGTCCTTGTTTGACTCACCCATATGTTTGAGCCTCAAGGCGGGCATTGTTTGCCTCAACCCTATTATTTTTGCCTCTAGTCGGGCCTTGTTTGACTCACCGACATCATTTGTGCCTCGAGTTGGGCCTTGTTTGACTCAACTATATCATTTGCACGTTGAGTCGAGCCTCGTTTGACTCAACCATATGATTTGCGCCTTGAGTCAGGCCTCGTTTAACTCAAACATATCATTTGTGCCTCGAGTCAGGTCTCGTTTGACTCAACCATTTCATTTGTGCCTCAAGTCAGGCCTCGTTGGACTCAACCATATCATTTGCGCCTCGAGTCGGGCCTTATTTGACTCACCCATATCTTTTGCGCCTTGAGTCGGTCCTTGTTTGACTCAACCATATCATTTGCGCCTCAAGTCGGGCCTTGTTTGCCTCAACCTTATCATTTCTACCTCTAGTTAGGCCTCGTTTGACTCACCGATATCATTTGGGCCTCGTTTGACTCAACTATATCATTTGCACCTCGAATCGGGCCTCGTTTGACTCAACCTTATCATATGCGCCTCGTGACGAGCCTCGTTTGACTCAACCATATCATTTGCGCCTCGAGTCAGGTCTCGTTGAACTCAACCATTTCATTTGCGCCTCGAGTCAGGCCTCATTTGACTTAACCATGTCATTTTCGCCTTGAGTCGGGCCTTGTTTGACTCACCCAAACATTTGCAAGTCAAGTCGGGCCTCGTTTGACTCAATGATATCATTTGTGCCTTGAGTCAGGTCTCGTTTGACTCAACCATTTCATTTGCACCTCGAGACAGGCCTTGTTTGACTCAACCATATCATTTACGCCTCGAGTCGGGCCTTATTTGACTCACCCATATGTTTGCACATTGAGTCGGTCCTCGTTTGACTCAACCATATCGTTTGTGCCTCGAGTCATGCCTCGTTTGACTCAACCCTCAGGCCTTGATTGACTCAACCATATCGTTTGCACCTCGAGTCGGCCCTCGTTTGACTCACTGATACCATTTGTGCCTCAAGTTGGCCCTCGTTTCACTCAACCATATCGTTTATGCCTTGAGTCATGCCTCGTTTGACTCAACCACATTGTTTGTGCCCCGAGTCGAGCCTCGTTGGACTCAACCATATTATTTGCACCTCGAGTCGAGCCTCGTTTAACTCAACCATATCATTTGCACCTCGAGTCGGGCCTCATTTGACTCAACCATATCATTAACGCCTTGAGTTAGGCCTCGTTTGACTCACCGATACCATTTGTGCCCCGAGTTGGGCCTCGTTTGACTCAACCATATCATTTGTGCCTCAAGTCAGGCCTCGTTTGACTTAACCATATCAATTGCACCTCGAGTCAGGCCTTGTTAAACTCACCCATATCATTTGCGCCTCGAGTCGGCCTTACTTGACTTAACCATATCATTTACGCCTTGAGTTGGGCCTCGTTTGACTCACCGATACCATTTGTACCTCGAGTTGGGCCTCATTTGACTCAACCATATCATTTGTGCCTTGAGTCAGGCCTCGTTTGACTCAACCATATCATTTGCACCTTGAGTTAGGCCTGGTTTGACACAACCATATCATTTGTGCCTCGAGTCGGGTCTCGTTTGACTCAACCATATCATTTGCACCTCGAGTCAGGTCTCATTTGACTCAACCATATCATTTGCGCCTCTTGTCAGGCCCCGTTTGACTCAACCATATCATTTGAACCTCGAGTCGGGCCCTGTTTGTCTCACCCATATGTTTGAGCTTCGGGTCAGGCCTTATTTGACTCACCCATATCATTTGCGCCTCAAGTCGAGCCTCGTTTGACTCACCGATACCTTTTCTGTATCGAGATGGGCCTCATTGGACTCAACCATATGATTTGTGCCACGAGTCAGGCCTTATTTGACTCAACCATATTATTTGCGCCTTGAGTTAGGCCTCGTTTGACTCAACCATATCATTTGTGCCTCGAGTCGGGCCTTATTTGACTCACCCATATCATTTGTGCCTCGGGTTGGGCTTTGTTTGACTCAACCATATTATTTGCACCTTGAGTCGGGCCTTGTTTGCCTTAACCCTGTCATTTCTACCTCTAGTCAGGCCTCATTTGACTCACCGATATCATTTGTGGGTCAATTTGGGCCTTGTTTGACTCAACTATATCATTTGCTCCTCGAGTTGGGCCTCATTTCACTCAATTATATGATTTGCACCTTGAGTCAGGCCTCGTTTGACTCAACCATATCATTTGTGCCTCAAGTCAGGCCTCGTTTGACTCAACCATATCATTTGCACCTCAAGTCGGGCCACGTTTGGCTCACCCATATCATTTGCGTCTCGAGTCATGCCTTGTTTGACTCAACCATTTATTTGTGCGTCGAGTTGGGCCTCGTTTACCCATGTCATTTGCGCCTCGAGTTAGGCCTCGTTTGAATCGCCCATGTGCTTGCGCCTCGAGTCAGGCCTTGTTTGACTCACCCATATCATTTGCACCTTGAGTCGAACCTCATTTGACTCAACCATATCATTTGCGCCTCGAGTCGGGCCCTGTTTAACTCCACGATATCATTTGCACTTCGAGGCGGGCCTTGTTTGACTCACCCATATGTTTGAGTCTCGAGTCGGGCCTTATTTGACTCGCCCATATGTTTGTGACTCGAGTCGATCTTCGTATGACTCACCCTTATCTTTTACACCTCGTGTCAATCCTCGTTTGAATCACCAATGTGTTTGCGCCTCAAGTCAGGCCTTGTTTAACTCACCCATATCATTTGTGCCTTGAGTCGGGGCTTGCTTGACTCAACCATATCATTTACGCCATGAGTCGGGCCTCGTTTGATTCACAGATACCATTTGTGCCTCGAGTTGGGCCTCGTTTGACTCAACCATATCGTATGTGCCTTGAGTCAGGCCTCATTTGACTTAACCATATCATTTGCGCCTCGAGTCGGCCTGGTTTGACACAACCATATTATTTGCGCCTTGAGTTGGGTCTCGTTTGACTCAACCATATTATTTGCGCCTCGAGTCGGGTCTCGTTTTACTCAACCATATCATTTGCGCCTGAGTCAGACCCGTTTGACTTAACCACATCATTTGCACCTCGAGTCAGGCCTTGTTTGACTCACCCATATGTTTGAGCCTCGAGTCAGGCCTTATTTGACTCATCCATATCATTTGTGACTCGAGTCGAGCCTCGTTTGACTCACTGATACCTTTTCTGCATCGAGATGGGCCTCATTGGACTCAACCTTCTGATTTGTGCCTCGAGTCAGGCCTCGTTTGACTCAACCATATCATTTGTGCCTTGAGTCGGGCCTTATTTGCCTCAACCATATCATTTGTGCCTCGGGTCGGGCTTTGTTTGACTCAACCATATCATTTGCATCTCGAGTCGGGCCTTGTTTGCCTCAACCCTGTCATTTCCGCTTATAGTCAATCCTCGTTTGACTCACCGATATCACTTGTGGATCGATGTGGGCCTCGTTTGACTCAACTATATCGTTTGCTCCTTGAGTTGGGCCTTATTTGACTCGACTATATGGTTTGTAGCTTGATTCAGGCCTCGTTTGACACAATCATATCATTTGTGCCTCGAGTCATGCCTCGTTTGACACAACCATATCATTTGCGCCTCGAGTCGGGCCTTATTTGACTCAACCATATCATTTGCGCCTCGGGTCCGGCTTTGTTTGACTCAACCATATCATTTTGCCTCGACTCAGGCCTCGTTTGACTCACCAATATCATTTGTGCCTCGAGTTGGGCCTTGTTTGACTCAACCATATCATTTGCGCCTCGAGTCGGCCCTCGTTTGACTGACTGATACCATTTGTGCCTCGAGTCGGCCCTCGTTTCACTCAACCATATCATTTGTACCTCGAGTCATGCCTCGTTTCACTCAACCATATTGTTTGTGCCTCGAGTCATGCCTCGTTTGACTCAACCATATCATTTACGCCTCGAGTCGGGTTTCATTTGATTCACTGATACATTTGTACCTCGAGTTGGCCCTCGTTTGACTCAACTATATGATTTGTGCCTCGAGTCAGGCCTCGTTTGACTTAAACATATCATTTGCACCTCGAGTCGGGCCTCGTTTGACTCACCCATATCGTATGTGCCTTGAGTCATGCCTTGTTTGACTCAACCATATCGTTTGTGGCTCAAGTCATGCCTCGTTTGACTCAATCATATCTTTGCACCTCGAGTTGGGCCTCGTTTGACTCACTGATACCATTTGCGCCTCGAGTCATCCCTCGTTTGACTCACCAATACCATTTGTGCCTCAAGTTTGACTCAATGATACCATTTGTGCCTCGAGTTGGGCCTCGTTTGACTCAACCATATCATTTGTGCATCGAGTCAGGCCTCGTTTGACTCAACCATATCATTTGTGCCTCAAGTCGGGCCTTATTTGATTCAACCATATCATTTGCGCCTCGAGTCGGGCTTTGTTTGACTCAACCATATCATTTGTGTCTCGAGTCGGCCCTTGTTTGCCTCAACCCTGTCATTTCTGCCTATAGTCAATCCTCGTTTGACTCACCGATATCACTTGTGGATCGATTTGGGCCTCGTTTGACTCAACTATATCATTTGCTCCTTGAGTTGGGCCTCATTTGACTCGACTATATGGTTTGTAGTTGATTCAGACCTCGTTTGACACAACCATATCATTTGTGCCTCGAGTCATACCTCGTTTGACACAACCATATCTTTTACACCTCGAGTCAGGCCTCATTTGATTCACCGATACATTTGTACCTCGAGTTGGCCCTCGTTTGACTTAAACATATCATTTGCGCCTCGAGTCGGGCCTCGTTTGACTCACCCATATCGTATGTGCCTCGAGTCATGCCTCGTTTGACTCAACCATATCGTTTGTGCCTCGAGTCATGCCTCGTTTGACTCAACCATATCTTTGCACCTTGAGTCGGGCCTCGTTTGACTCACTGATACCATTTGCGCCTCGAGTTGTCCCTCGTTTGACTCAACCATATCATTTGCACCTTGAGTCAGGCCTTGTTTAACTCACCCATATCATTTGCGCCTCGAGTCGGGCCTTACTTGACTCAACCATATCTTGAGTTGGGCCTTGTTTGACTCACCGATACCATTTGTGCCTCGAGTTGGGACTCGTTTCACTCAACCATATCATTTGTGCCTCGAGTCAGGCCTTATTTCACTCAACCATATCATTTGCACCTCGAGTTAGGCCTGCTTTGACATAACCATATTATTTGTGCCTCGAGTTGGGTCTCGTTTGAATCAACCATATCATTTGCGCCTCGAGTCGGGTCTCGTTTGACTCAACCATATCATTTGTGCCTCGAGTCGGGCCTTATTTGACTCACCCATATCATTTGCGCCACGTGTCGGGCTTTGTTTGACTCAACCATATCATTTGCGCCTTGAGTCGGGCCTTGTTTACCTTAACCCTGTCATTTTTGCCTCTAGTCAGGCCTCGTTTGACTCACCGATATCATTTGTGGGTCGATTTGGGCTTCGTTTGACTCAACTATATCATTTGCTCCTCGAGTTGGGCCTCATTTGACTTGGCTATATGATTTGCACCTTGAGTCATGCTTCGTTTGACTCAACCATATCTTTGCACCTCGAGTCGGGCCTCGTTTGACTCACTATACCATTTGCGCCTCGAGTCGTCCCTCGTTTGACTCACCGATACCATTTGTGCCTCGAGTTTGACTCAATGATACCATTTGTGCCACGAGTTGGGCCTCGTTTGACTTAACCACATCATTTGTGCATCGAGTCAGGCCTCGTTTGACTCACCCATATCATTTGCACCTTGAGTCAGGCCTTGTTTAACTCACCCATATCATTTGTGCCTCGAGTTGGGCCTTACTTGACTCAACCATATCATTTACGCCTTGAGTTGAGCCTCGTTTGACTCACCGATACCATTTGTGCCACGAGTTGGGACTCGTTTGACTCAACCATATCATTTGTGCCTCGAGTCAGGCCTCATATGACTTAACCATATCATTTGCATCTCGAGTTAGGCCTGCTTTGACCTAACCATATCATTTGTGCCTCGAGTCGGGTCTCGTTTGAATTAACCATATCATTTGTGCCTCGAGTCGGGCGTTCTTTGACTCACCCATATCATTTGTGCCATGGGTCGGGATTTGTTTGACTCAACCATATCATTTGCGCCTCGAGTCGGGCCTTGTTTACCTTAACCCTGTCATTTCCGCCTCTAGTTAGGCCTCGTTTGACTCACCGATATCATTTGTGGGTTGATTTGGGCTTCGTTTGACTCAACTATATCATTTGCTCCTCGAGTTGGGCCTCATTTGACTCGACTATATGATTTGCACCTTGAGTCATGCCTCGTTTGACTCAACCATATCTTTGCACCTCGAGTCGGGCCTTGTTTGACTCACTGATACCATTTGCGCCTCGAGTCGTCCCTCGTTTGACTCACCGATACCATTTGTGCCTCGAGTTTAACTCAATGATACCATTTGTGGCTCAAGTTGGGCCTCGTTTGACTTAACCATATCATTTGTGCATCGAGTCAGGCCTTGTTTGACTCAACCATATCATTTGCACCTTGAGTCAAGCCTTGTTTAACTCACCCATATCATTTGCGCCTCGAGTCGGGCCTTACTTGACTCAACCATATCATTTATGCCTTGAGTTGGGTCTCGTTTGACTCACTGATACCATTTGTGCCTCGAGTTGGGACTCGTTTGACTTAACCATATCATTTGTGCCTCGAGTCAGGCCTCATATGACTCAACCATATCATTTGCACCTCGAGTTAGGCCTGCTTTGGCACAACCATATCATTTGTGCCTCGAGTCGGGTCTCGTTTGAATCAACCATATCATTTGTGCCTCGAGTCGGGTCTCGTTTGACTCAACCATATCATTTGTGCCTCGAGTCGGGCCTTATTTTACTCAACCATATCATTTGCACCTCGGGTCGGGCTTTGTTTGACTCAACCATATCATTTGCGCCTCGAGTCGGGCCTTGTTTACCTTAACCCTGTCATTTCCGCCTCTAGTCATGCCTCGTTTGAGTCACCGATATCATTTGTGGGTCAATTTGGACCTCGTTTGACTCAACTATATCATTTGCTCCTTGAGTTGGGCCTCATTTGACTCAACCATATCATTTGTGCCTCGAGTCATGCCTCATTTGACACAACCTATCATTTGCGCCTCGAGTCGGGCCTCGTTTGACTCAACCATTATATTTTTGCCTCGAGTCAGGCCTTGCTTGACTCACTGATACCATTTGTGCCTCAAGTTGGGCCTTGTTTGACTCAACTATATCATTTATGCCTCTAGTCTGGCCTCGTTGGAATCACCTATTTATTTGTGCCTCGAGTCGGGCCTTGTTTGACTCACCATGTCATTTGCGCCTCGAGTTAGGCCTCGTTTGACTTACCCATGTGTTTGTGCCTCGAGTCAGGTCTTGTTTGACTCACCCATATCATTTGCACCTCGAGTCGGGCCTCGTTTAACTTAACCATATCATTTGCGCCTCGAGTTGGGCCTCATTTGACTCACTGGTACCATTTATGCCACAAGTAGGGCCTCGTTTGACTCAACCATATCATTTGTGCCTCGAGTCAGGCCTCATTTGACTTAACCATATCATTTTCACCTCGAGTCGGGCCTCGTTTGGCTCACCCATATCATTTGCATCTCGAGTCGGGCCTTGTTTGACTCACCCATTTATTTGTGCCTCGAGTCGGAACTCGTTTGACTCACCCATCTCATTTGCGCCTTGAGTTATGCCTCGTTTGACTCACCCATATCATTTGCGCCTCGAGTCGGGGCTTGTTTGACTCAACCATATCATTTGCACCTCGAGGCGGGCCTTGTTTGAGTCTCGAGTTGGTTCTTATTTCACTCACCCATATGTTTGTGACTCAAGTCGGTCTTTGTTTGACTCACCCTTATCATTTACACCTCGTGTCAAGCCTCATTTTATTCAACCATATGTTTGCGCCTCGAGTCAGGCCTTGTTTAACTCACCCATATCATTTGTGCCTCGAGTCGGGCCTTGCTTGACTCAACCATATCATTTATGCCTTGAGTCGGGCCTTGTTTGACTCACCGATACCATTTGTGCCTTGAGTTGGGCCTCGTTTGACTAAACCATATCATTTGTGCCTCGAGTCAGGCCTCGTTTGACTCAACCATATCATTTGCGCCTTGAATCAGTCCTGGTTTGACACAACCATATAATTTGTGCCTCGAGTCGGGTCTCGTTTGACGTAACCATATCATTTGTGCCTCGTGTCTGGCCTCGTTTGACTTAACCATATCATTTGCGCCATGAGTCGGGCCTTATTTGACTCACCCATATCTTTGCACATCGAGTCGGGCCTCATTTGACTTAACCATATCGTTTGAGCCTCAGTCATGCCTCGTTTGACTCAACCATATCATTTGCGCCTTGAGTCGGGACTCGTTTGACTTAACCCTATCATTTGCGCCTCGAGGTGGGCCTCGTTTAACTCACCAATACCATTTGTGCCTCGAGTTGGGCCTCATTTGACTCAACCATATCATTTGCGCCTCGAGTCAGGCCTCATTTGACTTAACCATATTATTTGCACCTCGAGTCAGTCCTGATTTGACTCAACCACATCATTTGCCCCTCGAGTCAGGCCTTGTTTGACTCACCCATATGTTTAAGCCCTGAGTCAGGTCTTATTTGACTCACCCATATCATTTGTGCCTCGAGTCGGGCCTCCTTTGACTCACTGATACCATTTGTGCATCGAGATGGGCCTCGTTTGACTCAACCATATGATTTGCACCTTGACTTAGGCCTCATTTGACTCAACCATATTTTTTACGCCTTGAGTCAGGCCTCGTTTGACTAAGCATATCATTTGTGCCACGAGTTGGGGCTTGTTTGCCTTAACCATATCATTTACGCCTCGAGTTAGGCCTCGTTTGACTCAACCATATCATTTGTGCCTCAAGTCGGGCCTTGTTTACCTCAACCATATCATTTGTGCCTTGAGTCAGGCCTCATTTGACTCAACCATATCGTTTACGCCCCGAGTTGGGCCTTGTTTGACTCAACTATATGATTTGCGCCTCGAGTCGAGCCTCATTTGACTGAAGCATACCATTTGTGCCTCGAGTGATGCCTCGTTTGACTGAACCATATCGTTTGTGCCTCGAGTGATGCCTTGTTTGACTCACCCATATCATTTGCGACTCGAGTCGAGCCTCGTTTGACTCACTGATACCTTTTCAGCATCGAGATAGGCCTCATTGGACTCAACCTTATGATTTGCGCCTCGAGTTAGGCCTCGTTTGACTCAACCATATCATTTGTGCCTCGAGTCTAGCACTATTTGCCTCAACCATATCATTTGCGCCTCGGGTCGGGCTTTGTTTGACTCAACCATATCATTTGCATCTCGAGTCAGGCCTTGTTTGCCTCAACCCTGTCATTTCCGCCTATAGTCAATCCTCGTTTGACTCACCGATATCACTTGTGGATCGATGTGGGCCTCGTTTGACTCAACTATATCGTTTGCTCCTTGAGTTGGGCCTCATTTGACTCGACTATATGGTTTGTAGCTTGATTCAGGCCTCGTTTGACACAACCATATCATTTGTGCCTCGAGTCATGCCTCGTTTGACAAAACCATATCATTTGCGCCTCGAGTCGGGCCTTATTTGACTCAACCATATCATTTGCGCCTCGGGTCCGGCTTTGTTTGACTCAACCATATCATTTTGCCTCGACTCAGGCCTCGTTTGACTCACCAATATCATTTGTGCCTCGAGTTGGGCCTCGTTTGACTCAACCATATCATTTGCGACTCGAGTCAACCCTCGTTTGACTGACCGATACCATTTGTGCATCGAGATGGACTCAACCATATGATTTGTACCTTGACTTAGGCCTCGTTTGACTCAACCATATTTTTTACGCCTTGAGTCAGGCCTCGTTTGACTAAGCATATCATTTGTGCCTCGAGTTGGGGCTTGTTTGCCTTAACCATATCATTTACGCCTCGAGTTAGGCCTCATTTGATTCAACCATATCATTTGTGCCTCGAGTCGGGCCTCCTTTGACTCACCGATACCATTTGTGCATCGAGATGGGCCTCATTTGACTCAACCATATGATTTGCACCTTGACTTAGGCCTCGTTTGACTCAACCATATTTTTTACGCCTTGAGTCAAGCCTCGTTTGACTAAGCATATCATTTGTGCCTCGAGTTGGGGCTTGTTTGCCTTAACCATATCATTTACACCTCGAGTTAGGCCTCGTTTGACTCAACCATATCATTTGTGCCTCAAGTCGGGCCTTGTTTACCTCAACCATATCATTTGCGCCTTGAGTCAGGCCTCATTTGACTCAACCATATCGTTTACGCCCCGAGTTGGGCCTTGTTTGACTCAACTATATGATTTGCGCCTCGAGTCGAGCCTCGTTTGACTGAAGCATACCATTTGTGCCTCAAGTGATGCCTCGTTTGACTGAACCATATCGTTTATGCCTCGAGTGATGCCTCGTTTGACTCAACCATTATGTTTGTGCCTAGAGTCAGGCCTTGTTTGACTCAACCATATCATTTGCGCCTCGAGTCGGGCCTCGTTTGTCTCACCCATATATTTGCGTCTCGAGTCGGGCCTTGTTTGACTCACCCATTTATTTGTGTGTCAAGTCATGACTCGTTTGACTCACCCATCTCATTTGTGCCTCGAGTCAGGGCTCATTTGACTCACCGATATGATTTGTGCCTCGAGTTGGGCTTAGTTTGACTCATCTATATAATTTGCGCCTGGAGTCAGGCCTCGTTTGGCTCAACATATCATTTGAGCCTCTAGTCGGGCCTTATTTGACTCAACCAAATCATTTGCGCCTCGAGTCGGTCCTTGGTTGACTCACCCTTTTCAACTGTGTCTTAGGTCTGGCCTCGTTTAACTCAACCATATCATTTGCACCTCGTGTCGGGCCTCGTTTTACTCACCCATATCATATGTGCCTCGAATCATGCCTCATTTGACTCAACCATATCGTTTGTGCCTCGAGTCATGCCTCGTTTGACTCAACCCTATCTTTGCACCTCGAGTTGGGCCTCATTTGACACACTGATACCATTTGCGCCTCGAGTTGGCCCTTGTTTGACTCACCGATGCCATTTGTGCCTCAAGTTGGCCCTCGTTTCACTCAACCATATCGTTTGTGCCTCGAGTCATGCCTCGTTTGACTCAACCATATCATTTGTGCCTCGAGTCGGGTCTCGTTTGACGTAACCATATCATTTGTGCCTCGTGTCTGGCCTCGTTTCACTTAACCATATCATTTTTGCCGCGAGTCGGGCCTTATTTGACTCACCCATATGTTTGCATATCGAGTCGGGCCTCGTTTGACTCAACCATATCGTTTGTGCCTCTAGTCATGCCTCGTTTGACTCAACCATATCATTTGTGCCTTGAGTTGGAACTCATTTGACTCAACTCTATCATTTGCGCCTCGAGGTGGGCTTCGTTTAACTCACCAATACCATTTGTGCCTCGAGTTAGGCCTCATTTGACTCAAATTTGCGCCTCGAGTAAGGCCTCGTTTGACTCAACCATATCATTTGCACCTCGAGTCAGTCCTGATTTGACTCAACCACATCATTTGCCCCTCGAGTCAGGCCTTGTTTGACTCACCCATATGTTTAAGCCCTGAGTCAGGCCTTATTTGACTCACCCATATCATTTGCACCTCGAGTCGGGCCTCGTTTGACTCACCGATACCATTTGTGCATCGAGATGGGCCTCGTTTGATTCAACCATATGATTTGCTCCTTGACTTAGGCCTCGTTTGACTCAACCATATCATTTGTGCCTTAAGTCGAGCCTTGTTTACCTCAACCATATCATTTGCACCTTGAATCGGGCCTCGTTTGACTCAACCATATCATTTACGCCCTGAGTTGGGCCTTGTTTGACTCAACTATACGATTTGCGCCTTGAGTCGAGCCTCGTTTGACTGAAGCATACCATTTGTGCCTCGAGTGATCCCTTGTTTGACCGAACCATATCATTTGTGCCTCGAGTGATGCCTTGTTTGACACAACCATTATGTTTGTGCCTCGAGTCGGGCCTCGTTTGACTCAACCATATCATTTGCACCTCAAGTCAGGCCTCGTTTGTCTCACCCATATATTTGTGTCTCGAGTCGGGCCTTGTTTGACTCACCCATTTATTTGTGCGTCGAGTCAGGACTCGTTTGACTCACCCATCTCATTTGTGCCCCGAGTCAGGACTCGTTTGACTCACCGATATGATTTGTGCCTCAAGTTGGGCTTAGTTTGACTCATCTATATAATTTGCGCCTCGAGTCAGGCCTGGTTTGGCTCAACATATCATTTGCGCCTCTAGTCGGGCCTTATTTGACTCAACCAAATCATTTGTGCCTTGAGTCGGTCCTTGGTTGACTCACCCTTATCATCTGCGTCTCAGGTCTGGCCTCGTTTGACTCAAACATATCATTTGCGCCTCGTGTCAGGCCTCGTTTGACTCAAACATATCATTTGCACCTCGTGTCGGGCCTCGTTTGACTCACCCATATCATATGTGCCTTGAATCATGCCTCATTTGACTCAACCATATTATTTGTGTCTCGAGTCATGCCTCGTTTGACTCAGCCATATCTTTGCACCTCGAGTCGGGCCTCATTTGACTCACTGATACCATTTGCGCCTCGAGTCGGCCCTTGTTTGACTCACCAATACCATTTGTGCCTCAAGTTGGCCCTCATTTCACTCAACCATATCGTTTGTGCCTCGAGTCATGCCTCGTTTGACTCAACCATATCATTTATGCCTCGAGTCGGGCCTTATTTGACTCACCCATATGTTTGGGCATTGAGTCGGTCCTTGTTTGACTCAATCATATCATTTGTGCCTCGAGTCATGCCTCGTTTGACTCAACCCTCAAGCCTCGATTGACTCAACCATATCATTTGTGCCTCGAGTCGAAGCTCATTGGACTCACCGATACCATTTGTCCCTCGAGTTGGCCCTCGTTTCACTCAACCATATCGTTTGTGCCTCGAGTCATGCCTCGTTTGACTCAACCATATCATTTGCGCCTCGAGTCAGGCCTCGTTTGACTTAACCATAATATTTGCGCCTCAAGACGGGCCTCATTTGACTCACCGATACAATTTGTACCTCGAGCTGGCCGTCGTTTGACTTAACCATATGATTTGCGCCTCGAGTCAGGCCTCGTTTGACTCAAACATATCATTTGCGCCTCTAGTCGGGCCTCGTTTGACTCACCCATATCATTTGTGCCTAGAGTCAAGCCTCATTTGACTCAACCATATCATTTGCGCCACAAGTCATGCCTTGTTTGACTCAACCATATCATTTGCACCTCGACTCGGGACTTGTTTGACTCAACCATTTGTTTACGCCACAAGTCGGGCCTCGTTTGACTCAACGATATCATTTATGCATCGAGTCAGGCCTTGTTTGACTCAACCATTTAATTTGCGCCTCGAGTCGGGTCTCGTTTGACTCAACCATATCATTTGCGCCTCAAGTTGGGCCTCGTTGGACTCACTGATATGATTTGTGCCTCGAGTTGGGCCTCATTTGACTCACCCATATTAATTGCGCCTCGAGTTGGGCCTCATTTGACTCAACCATATCATTTTCACCTCGAGTCAGGCCTCGTTTGACTCACCAACATCATTTGTGCCTCATGTCGGCCCTCGTTTGACTCAACTATATCATTTGCACCTCGAGTCGAGCCTCGTTGGACTCAACCATATCATTTGTGTCCGGAGTCATGCCTAGTTTGACTTAACCATATCGTTTGTGCCTCGAGTCGGGCCTCCTTTGACTTAACCATATCATTTGCACCATGAGTTGGGTTTTATTTGACTCAACCATATCATTTGCGCCTCAAGTTGGGCCTCATTTGACTCACCGATACCATTTGTACCTCAAGTTGGGCCACGTTTGACTCAACCATATCATTTGTGCCTCGAGTCAGGCCTCGTTTGACTCAACCATATCATTTGCGCCTCTAGTCGAGCCTCGTTTGCCTTAACCATATCATTTGTGCCTCGAGTCGGGCCTCGTTTGACTTAACCATATCATTTGCGCCTCGAGTCGGGCCTCGTTTGACTCAACCATATCATTTGCGCCTCGAGTCGGGCCTGGTTTACCTCAACTATATCATTTGCGTCCTGAGTCGGGTCTCGTTTGACTCAACCATATCATTTACGCCCTGAGTTGGGCCTTGTTTGACTCAACTATATGATTTGCGCCTCGAGTCGAGCCTCGTTTGATTGAACCATATTTTTTGTGCGTCGAGTGATGCCTCGTTTGACTCAACTATATCATTTGTGCCTCAAGTCATGCCTCATTTGACTCAACCATATCAATTGTGCCTCGAGTCAGGCCTCGTTTGACTCAACCATATCGTTTGCGCCTCGAGTCGGGCCTCGTTTGACTCAACCATATCCTTTGTGCCACGAGTTGGGCCTTGTTTGATACAACCACATCATTTGTGCCTCAAGTCATGCCTCGTTTGACTCAACCATATCAATTGTGCCTCGAGTCAGGCCTCGTTTGACTCAACCATATCATTTGTGCCTCGAGTCGGGCCTCGTTTGGCTCACCCATATCATTTGCATCTCGAGTCAGGCCTTATTTGACTCACCCATTTATTTATGCATCGAGTCGGGACTCATTTGACTCACCCATCTCATTTATGCCCTGAGTCAGGGCTCGTTTGACTCACCGATATGATTTGTGCCTTGAGTTAGGCTTAGTTTGACTCATCTATATAATTTGCGCCTCGAGTCGAGCCTCGTTTGACTGAACCATATCATTTGTGCCTTGAGTGATGCCTCGTTTGACTCAATCATATTATTTGTGCCTCGAGTCATGCCTCGTTTGACTTAACCATATCGTTTGCGCCTCGAGTCGGGCCTCGTTTGACTCAACCATATCATTTGCGCCATGAGTCGGGCCTTGTATGACACAACCATATCATTTGCGCCTCGAGCTAGGCCTCGTTTGACTCACCGATACCATTTGTGCCTCGAGTTGTGCCATGTTTGACTCAACCAAATCATTTGTGTCTCGAGTCAGGCCTCGTTTCACTCAACATATCATTTATGCCTCTAGTCGGTCCTTGCTTGACTCAACCAAATCATTTGCGCCTCGAGTTAGTCCTTGGTTGGCTCACCCATATGTTTGAGCCTCGAGTTGGTCCTTATTTTACTCACCCATATGTTTGCGCCTCGAGTCGGCCTTCGTTTGACTCAACCTTATCATTTGCACCTCGACTCTAGCCTCGTTTGACTCACCCATGTGTTTGCGCCTCGAGTCAGGCCTTGTTTGACTCACCCATATCATTTGCGCCTCGAGTCGAGCCTTGTTTGACTCAACCATGTCATTTACGCCTTGAGTTGGGCCTAGTTTAACTCACCGTTACCATTTGTGCCTCGAGTTGGGCCTCGTTTGACTCAACCATATGATTTGTGCCTCGAGTCAGGCTTCGTTCGACTCAACCATATCATTTGCCCTTCGAGTCAGGCCTGGTTTGACACAACCATATCATTTGTGCCCCGAGTCAGGTCTCGTTTGACTCAACCATATTATTTGCACCTCGAGTCGAGCCTCGTTTGACTGAACCATATCATTTGTGCCTTGAGTGATGCCTCGTTTGACTCAATCATATTATTTGTGCCTCGAGTCATGCCTCGTTTGACTCAACCATATCGTTTGCGCCTCGAGTCGGGCCTCGTTTGACTCAACCATATCATTTGTGCCACGAGTCGGGCCTTGTTTGACACAACCACATCATATGCACCTTGAGTTGGGCCTCGTTTGACTCACTGATACCATTTGTGCCTCGAGTTTCGCCACGTTTGACTCAACCAAATCATTTGTGTCTCGAGTTAGGCCTCATTTGACTCAACATATCATTTGTGCCTCTAGTCGGGCCTTGTTTGACTTAACCAAATCATTTGAGCCTCGAGTTGGGCCTTATTTGACTCACCCATATGTTTGGGCCTTGAGTTGGCCTTCGTTTGACTTAACCTTATCATTTGCACCTCGACTCAAGCCTCGTTTGACTCACCCATGTGTTTGCGCCTCGAGTCAGGGCTTGTTTGACTCACCGATATAATTTGTGCCTCGAGTCAAGCCTTGTTTGACTCCACCATATCATTTACGCCTTGAGTCGGGCCTAGTTTGACTCACCGTTACCATTTGTGCCTCGAGTGGGGCCTCGTTTGACTCAACCATATCATTTGTGCCTCGAGTCAGGCTTTATTTGACTCAACCATATCATTTGCGCCTCGAGTCAGGCCTGGTTTGACTCAACCATATCATTTACGCCTCGAGTCGGGTCTCATTTGACTCAACCATATTATTTTCACCTCGAGTCTAGCCTCGTTTGACTCAACTGTATCATTTGTACCTCTAGTCGGGCCTTGTTTGACTCAACCAAATCATTTGCGCCTCGAGTCGGCCCTTGGTTGACTCACCCATATGTTTGAGCCTCGAGTTGGGCCTTATTTGACACACCCATATGTTTGCGCCTCAAGTCGGCCTTCGTTTGACTCAACCTTCTCATTTGCACCTCGACTCAAGCCTCATTTGACTCACCCATGTGTTTGTGCCTCAAGTCAGGCCTTGTTTGACTCACCCATATCATTTGCGCCTCGAGTTGAGCCTTGTTTGACTCAACCATATCATTTACGCCTTGAGTCAGGCCTAATTTGACTCACCGTTAGCATTTGTGCCTCGAGTTGGGCCTCGTTTGACTCAACCATATCATTTGTGCCTCGAGTCAGGCTTCGTTTCGCTCAATCATATCATTTGCGCTTCGAGTCAGGCCTAGTTTAACACAACCATATCATTTGCACCTCGAGTCGGGTCTCGTTTGACTCCACCATATTATTTGCACCTCGAGTCATGCCTCGTTTGACTCAACCATATCATTTGCACGTCGAGTCGGACCTCGTTTGACTCAACGTTACCATTTGTGCCTCGAGTCAGGCCTCGTTTGACTCAACCATATCATTTGTGCCTCGAGTCGAGCCTGGTTTGACTTAACCATATCATTTACCTCTCAAGTCGGGCCTCATTTGACTCAACCATATCAATTGCACCTCAAGTCGGGCCTTGTTTGCCTCAACGATATCATTTTTGCCTCGAGTTGGGCCTCCTTTGACTCACCGAGATCATTTGTGCCTCGAGTTATGCCTCGTTTGACTTAATGATATCATTTATGCCTCGAGTCTGGCCTTGTTTGACTCAACCATTTAATTTCCTCCTCGAATCGAGCATCGTTTGACTCAACCATATCATTTGCGCCTCGAATTGGGCATTGTTTGCCTCAACGATATCATTTTCGCCGCGAGTTAGGCCTCATTTGACTCACCGACATCATTTGTGCCTCGAGTCGGGCCTCGTTTGACTCACCCATATTAATTGCGCCTCGAGTCGGGCCTTGTTTGACTCAACCATATCATTTTGCCTCGAGTCAAGCCTCGTTTGACTCACCAATATCATTTGTGCCTCGAGTTAGGCCTTGTTTGACTCAACCATATCATTTGCACCTCGGGTCGGCCCTCGTTTGACTCACCGATACCATTTGTGCCTCGAGTCATGCCTCGTTTCACTCAACCATATTGTTTATGCCTCGAGTTATGCCTCGTTTGACTCAACGGGCCTCATTTGACTCACTAATACATTTGTACCTCGAGTTGGCCCTCGTTTGACTCAACTATATGATTTGCTCCTCGAGTCAGTCCTCGTTTGACTCAAACATATCATTTGCACTTCGAGTCGGGCCTCGTTTCACTCACCCATATCGTATGTGCCTCGAGTCATGCCTCGTTTGACTCAACCATATCGTTTGTGCCTCGAGTCATGCCTCGTTTGACTCAACCATATCTTTGCACCTCGAGTCGGGCCTCATTTGACTCACTGATACAATTTACGCCTCGAGTCAGCCCTCGTTTGACTAAACCATATCATTTGTGCCTCGAGTCATGCCTCGTTTGACTCAACCATATCATTTGCACCTTGAGTCGGGACTTGTTTAACTCAACCATTTGTTTACGCCACGAGTCGGGTGTCGTTTGACTCAACCATTTAATTTACGCCTCGAGTCGGGCCTCGTTTGACTCAATGATATCATTTATGCCTCGAGCCAGGCCTCGTTTGACTCAAACATTTAATTTGTGCCTTGAATCCGGTCTCGTTTGACTCAACCATATCATTTGTGCCTCGAGTTGGGCCTCGTTTAACTCACCAACATCATTTGTGCCTCGAGTTGGGCCTCGTTTGACTTAACTATATCATTTACGCCTCGAGTCGAGCCTCGTTGGACTCAACCATATCATTTGTGTCTCGAGTGATGCTTGGTTTGACTCAACCATATCGTTTGTGCCTCAAGTCAGGCCTCGTTTGACTCAACCATATCATTTGCGCCATGAGTCGGGCCTTATTTGACTCAACCATATCATTTGCGCCTCGAGTTAGGCCTCGTTTGACTCACCGATACCATTTGTACCTCGAGTTGGGCCACGTTTGACTCAACCATATCATTTGTGCCTCGAGTCAGGCCTCATTTGACTCAACCATATCATTTGCGCCTCTAGTTGGGCCTTATTTGACTCAACCAAATCTTTTGCACCTCGAGTTGGGCCTTGTTGACTCACCCATATGTTTGAGCCTCGAGTTGGGCCTTATTTGACTCACCCGTATGTTTGCGCCTCGAGTCGGTCTTCGTTTGACTCACCCTTATCATTTGCACCTCGAGTCAAATCTCGTTTGACTTACCCATGTGTTTGCCCCTCGAGTCAGGCTTTGTTTGACTCACCCATATCATTTGTGCCTCAAGTCGAGCCTTGTTTGACTCCACCATATCATTTATGCCTTGAGTTAGGCCTAGTTTGACTCACCGTTACCATTTGTGCCTCGAGTTGGGCCTCATTTGACTCAACCATATCATTTGTGCCTCGAGTCAGGCCTCATTTTACTCAACCATAACATTTGTGCCTCGAGTTGAGCCTGGTTTGACTTAACCATATCATTTGCGTCTCGAGTCGGGCCTCGTTTGACTTAACCATATCATTTTCGCCTCGAGTCAGGCCTCGTTTGACTCATCAATATCATTTGTGCCTCGAGTTGGCCCTCGTTTGACTCAACTATATGATTTGCTCCTCGAGTCAGTCCTCGTTTGACTCAAACATATCATTTGCGCTTCGAGTCGGGCCTCGTTTCACTCACCCATATCGTATGTGCCTCGAGTCATGCCTCGTTTGACTCAACCATATCGTTTGTGCCTCGAGTCATGCCTCGTTTGACCCAACCATATCGTTTGTGCCTCGAGTCATGCCTCGTTTGACTCACTGATACAATTTATGCCTCGAGTCAGCCCTCGTTTGACTAAACCATATCATTTGTGCCTCGAGTCATCCCTTGTTTGACTCAACCATATCATTTGCACCTCGAGTCGGGACTTGTTTAACTCAACCATTTGTTTACGCCATGAGTCGGGCCTCGTTTGACTCAATGATATCATTTATGCCTCGAGCCAGGCCTCGTTTGACTCAACCATTTAATTTGTGCCTTGAGTCGGGCCTCGTTTGACTCAACCATATCATTTGTGCCTCGAGTTGGGCCTCGTTTAACTCACCAACATCATTTGTGCCTTGAGTTGGGCCTCGTTTGACTCAACTATATCATTTACGCCTCGAGTTGAGCCTCGTTGGACTCAACCATATCATTTGTGCCTCGAGTGATGCTTGGTTTGACTCAACCATATTGTTTGTGCCTCAAGTCAGGCCTCGTTTGACTCAACCATATCATTTGCGCCATGAGTCAGGCCTTATTTGACTCAACCATATCATTTGCGCCTCGAGTTAGGCCTTGTTTGACTCACCGATACCATTTGTACCTCGAGTTGGGCCACGTTTGACTCAACCATATCATTTGTGCCTCGAGTCAGGCCTCATTTGACTCAACCATATCATTTGCGCCTCTAGTTGGGCCTTATTTGACTCAACCAAATCTTTTGCACCTCGAGTTGGGCCTTGTTGACTCACCCATATGTTTGAGCCTCGAGTTGGGCCTTATTTGACTCACCCGTATGTTTGCGCCTCGAGTCGGTCTTCGTTTGACTCACCCTTATCATTTGCACCTCGAGTCAAATCTCGTTTGACTTACCCATGTGTTTGCCCCTCGAGTCAGGCCTTGTTTGACTCACCCATATCATTTGTGCCTCAAGTCGAGCCTTGTTTGACTCCACCATATCATTTACGCCTTGAGTTAGGCCTAGTTTGACTCACCGTTACCATTTGTGCCACGAGTTGGGCCTCATTTGACTCAACCATATCATTTGTGCCTCAAGTCAGGCCTCATTTTACTCAACCATAACATTTGTGCCTCGAGTTGAGCCTGGTTTGACTCAACCATATCATTTGCGTCTCGAGTTGGGCCTCGTTTGACTCAACCATATCATTTGTGCCTCGAGTCAGGCCTCGTTTGACTCAACATATCATTTGCGCCTCTAGTAGGGCCTTGTTTAACTTAACCAAATCATTTGCGCCTCGAGTCAGGCCTTGTTCACTCACCCATATGTTTGAGCCTCGAGTTGGGCCTTATTTGACTCACCCATATGTTTGCACCTCGAGTCGGTCTTCGTTTGACTCACCCTTATCATTTGCACCTCGATTGAAGCCTCGTTTGACTCATCCATGTGTTTGCGCCTCGAGTTAGGCCTTGTTTGACTCACCCATATCATTTGCGCCTCAAGTTAAGCCTTGTTTGACTCCACCATATCATTTACGCCTTGAGTCAGGCCTATTTTGACTCACCGTTACCATTTTGCCTCGAGTTGGGCCTCATTTGATTCAACCATACAATTTGTGCCTCGAGTCGAGCCTAGTTTGACTCAACCATATCATTTGCGCCTCGAGTCGGGCCTTCTTTGACTCAACCATATCATTTACGCTCGAGTCAGGCCTTATTTGACTCACCCATATGTTTGTGCATTGAGTCAGGCCTCGTTTGACTCAATTATATCATTTGTGCCTTGAGTCATGCCTCATTTGACTCAACCCTCAGGCCTCGATTAACTCAACCATATCATTTGTGCCTCGAGTCGGCCCTCATTTGACTCATCGATACCATTTATGCCTCGAGTTGGCCCTCGTTTCACTCATATCATTTGTGCCTCGTGTCATGCCTCGTTTGACTCAACCATATCATTTGCGCCTCGAGTCAGGCCTCATTTGACTCACCGATACCATTTGTACCTCGAGTTATCCCTTGTTTGACTCAAACATATGATTTGTGCCTTGAGTCAGGCCTCGTTTGACTCACCATATCATTTGTGCCTGGAGTCAGGCCTCATTTGACTCAACCATATCATTTGCGCCTCAAGTCGAGCCTTGTTTGACTCAACCATATCATTTGCACCTCGAGTCGGACCTTGTTTGACTCAACCATTTGCTTGCGCCATGAGTCGGGCCTCGTTTGACTCCACGATATCATTTTTGCCGCGAGTCATGCCTCGTTTGACTCAACCATTTGATTTATGCCTCGAGTCGGGCCTTGTTTGCCTCAAAGATATCATTTTCGCCTCGAGTTGGGCCTTGTTTGACTCACCGGTATCATTTGTGCCTCAAGTTGGGCCTCGTTTGACTCACCCATATTAATTGCACCTCGAGTCGGGCCTCGTTTGACTTAACCATATCATTTTCGCCTCGAGTCAGGCCTCGTTTGACTCATCAATATCATTTGTGCCTCGAGTTGGCCCTCGTTTGACTCAACTATATGATTTGCTCCTCGAGTCAGTCCTCGTTTGACTCAAACATATCATTTGTGCCTCGAGTCAGTCCTCGTTGGACTCAACTATATCATTTGCGCCTCAAGTCGAGCCTCGTTGGACTCAGCCATATCATTTGTGTCACGAGTCATGCCTAGTTTGACTCAACCATATCGTTTGTGCCTCAAGTCAGGCCTCGTTTGACTCAACCATATCATTTGCGCCTCGAGTTGGGCATTGTTTGACTTAACCATATAATTTGCACCTCGAGTTGGGCCTCGTTTGACTCACCGATACCATTTGTGCCTCAAGTTAGGCCTTGTTTGACTCAACCATACCATTTGTGCCTCGAGTCGAGCCTTGTTTCACTCACCCATATGTTTGAGCCTCGAGTTAGGCCTTATTTGACTCAACCATATGTTTGCGCCTCGAGTCGGTCTTCGTTTAACTCACCCTTATCATTTGCACCTCGAGTCAAGTCTCGTTTGACTCAACCATGTGTTTTCACCTCGAGTCAAGCCATGTTTGGCTCACCCATATCATTTCTGCCTCGAGTTGAGCCTTGTTTGACTCAACCAGATCATTTACGCCTTGAGTTGGGCCTAGTTTGACTCACCGATACCATTTGTGCCTCGAGTTGAGCCTCATTTGACTCAACCATATCATTTGTGCCTCGAGTCAGGCCTGGTTTGACTCAACCATATCATTTGCACCTCGAGTCAGCCTGGTTTGACTCAACCATATCATTTGTGTCTCGAGTCGAGCCTCGTTTGACTCAATCATATCATTTGCGCATCGAGTCGGGCCTTATTTGACTCACCCGTATATTTGCGTATTGAGTCGGGCCTTGTTTGACTCACCGATACCATTTGTGCCTCGAGTTGGTCCTCGTTTCAGTCACCTATATGTTTACATGTCGAGACGTGCCTCCTTTGACTCAACCATATCATTTGTGCCTCGAGTTGGGCCTCATTTGACTCACCCATGTGTTTGCGCCTCGAGTTAGGCCTTCTTTGACTCACCTATATCATTTGCTCAACGAGTCGGCCTCGTTTGACTCAACCATATCATATGCGCCTCGAGTCGAATCTCGTTTGACTTAACTATATCATTTGTGCCTCGAGTCAGGCCTCGTTTGACTCAACCATATCATTTGTGCCTCATCTAAGGGCTCGTTTGACTCAACCATATCTTTTGCTCCTCAAGTCGGGCCTTGTTTGACTCACCCATATCATTTGTGCCTCGAGTTAGGCCTCGTTTGACTCAATCATATCATTTGCGCCTTGAGTTGGGCGTCCTTTGACTCAACCATATCATTTGCGCTTCAAGTTAGTCCTCTTTTGACTCACCCATATGTTTGTGCCTCAAGTCAGGCCTCGTTTGACTCTCCCATATGTTTGTGCCTTGAGACGTTCCTCGTTTGACTCAACCATATCATTTATGCCTAAAGTTGGGCCTCGTCTGACTCACCCCTATGTTTGCGCCTCGAGTCTGGCCTTGTTTGACTCACCCATATCATTTGCGCCTCAAGTCTGGCCTCGTTTGACACTACCATCTCATTTGTGCCTCTAGTCAGGCCTTCTTTGACTGAACCATATCATTTGGGCCTCGAGTCGAGCCTCGCTCGACTCAGCCATATCATTTAGCCTCGAGTCGGGCCTCATTTGACTCAACCATATAATTTACGCCTCGAGTCGGGCCTTGTTTGGCTCAACCATATCATTTACGCCTTGAGTTGGGCCTTGTTTCACTCACCCATATGTTTGCGCCTCAAGTCAGGCCTTATTTCACTCACCCATATCATTTGTACCCTGAGTCAGGCCTTATTTAACTCAACCATGTCAATTGTGCCTCGAGTCGGGCCTCATTTGACTCAACCATATCAGTCGCGCCACGAGTTGGGCCCCGTTTGACTCAATCATATCAGTAGCGCCACGAATCGGGCCTCGTTTGACTCAACCATATCATTTGTGCCTCGAGTCAGGCCTCTTTTGACTCAAACATATCATTTGCGCCTCGAGTCGGGCCTCGTTTGGGTCAACCATATCAGTTGCACCTCGAGTTGGGCCTCATTTGGGTCAACCATATCATTTGCGCCTTGAGTCGGGCCTTGTTTGACTCACCCATATGTTTGCACCATAAGTCGGGCCTTATTTAACCCACCCATATCATTTGTACCCTGAGTCAGGCCTTGTTTGCCTTAACCATATCAATTGCGCCCCGAGTTGAGCCTCGTTTGACTCACCGATATGATTTGTGCCTCGAGTTGGGCCTAGTTTGACTCAACTATATGATTTGCGCCCCGAGTCGAGCCTCGTTTGGCTCAACCATATCATTTGTGCCTCGAGTCATGCCTCGTTTGACTCAACTATATCATTTGTGCCTTGAGTCATGCCTTGTTTGACTCAACCATATCGTTTGCGCGAGTCGGGCCTCGTTTGATTCAACCATATCATTTGCGTCTTGAGTCGGGCCTTATTTGACTTACCCTTATCATTTGTGCCTCGAGTTGGGCCTCATTTTACTCAACCATATCATTTGCGCCTCGAGTTGGGCCTTGTTTGACTCACCGATATCATTTGCGCCTCAAGTCGGGCCTCGTTTGACTCAACCATATCATTTGTGCCTTGAGTCAGGCCTTATTTGACTCAACCATATCATTTGAGCCTCGAGTCAGGTCTCGTTTGACTCAACCATATCATTTGCGCCTCGACTCGGGCCTCGTTTGGATTAACCATATCATTTGTGCCTCAAGTTGGGCTCGTTTGGCTCAACCATATCACTTGCGCCTTGAGTCGGGCCTTGTTTGACTCACCCATATGTTTGCTCCTCGAGTCAAGCCTTATTTCACTCACCCATATCATTTGTACCCCGAGTCAGGCCTCGTTTGACTCAACTATGTCATTTGCGCCACGAGTCGGGCCTCGTTTGACTCAACCATATCAGTCGCGCCACGAGTCGGGCCTCATTTGACTCAACCTTATCATTTGCGCCACGAGTCGGGCCTCGTTTGACTTACCCTTATCATTTGTGCCTCGAGTCGGGTCTCATTTGACTCAACCATATCATTTGCGCCTCGAGTTGGGCCTCGTTTGACTCACTGATATCATTTGCACCTCGAGTTGGGCCTCGTTTGACTCAACCATATGATTTGTGCCTTGAGTTAGGCCTCGTTTGACTCAACCATATCATTTGTGCCTCGAGTCAGGCCTCGTTTGACTCAATCATATCATTCGCGCCTTGAGTCGAGCCTCGTTTGACTGAACCAAATCATTTGTGCCTCGAGTCGAGCCCTATTTGACTCACTCATATCATATGTGCCTCGAGACGGGCCTCATTTGACTCAACCATGTCATTTCCGCCACGAGTCAGGCCTTGTTTGACTCACCCATATGTTTGTGCCTTGAGTCAGGCCTCGTTTCACTCAAACATATCATTTGCTTCTTGTGTCGAGCCTCGTTTGACTTTCCCTTATCATCTGTGCCTCGAGTCGGGCCTCGTTTGACTCAACCATATCATTTATGCCTTGAGATAGGCCTCGTTTGACTCACCGATATCATTTGCGCCTCGAGTCGGGTCTTGTTTGACTCAACCATATCATTTGTGCCTCGAGTCAGGCCTCATTTAACTCAACCATATCATTTGCGCCTCAAGTCATGCCTCGTTTGTCTCAACCATATCATTTTTGCCTCGAGTCAGGCCTTATTTGAGTCAACCATATCATTTGCGCCTTGAGTCAGGCCTTGTTTGACTCACCCATATGTTTGCGCCACGAGTTGGGCCTTATTTGACCCACCCATATCATTTGTATCCCGAGTCAGGCCTCGTTTGACTCAACCGTATGATTTGTGCCTTGAGTTAGGCCTCGTTTGACTTAACCATATCATTTGCGCCTTGAGTCAGGCCTTGTTTGACTCACCCATATGTTTGTGCCATGAGTTGGGCCTTATTTGACCTACCCATTTCATTTACACCTTGAGTCGGGCCTCGTTTGACTCAATCATATGATTTGTGCCTTAAGTTAGGCCTCATTTGACTCAACCATATCATTTGTGCCTCGAGTCAGGCCTCGTTTGACTCAATCATATCATTTGCGCCTTGAGTCGAGCCTCGTTTGACTGAACCAAATCATTTGTGCCTCGAGTTGAGCCCTATTTGACTCACTCATATCATATGTGCCTCGAGACGGGCCTCATTTGACTCAACTATGTCATTTCCGCCACGAGTCGGGCCTCGTTTCACTCACCCATATGTTTGCGCCTTGAGTCAGGCCTCGTTTCACTCAAACATATCATTTGCTTCTTGTGTCGGGCCTCGTTTGACTTACCCTTATCATTTGTGCCTCGAGTCGGGCCTCGTTTGACTCAACCATATCATTTGTGCTTTGAGATAGGCCTCGTTTGACTCACCGATATCATTTGCGCCTTGAGTTGGGTCTTGTTTGACTCAACGATATCATTTGTGCCTCGAGTCAGGCCTCGTTTAACTCAACCATATCATTTGCGCCTCAAGTCAGGTCTCGTTTGACTCAACCATATCATTTTTGCCTCGAGTCAGGCCTTATTTGAGTCAACCATATCATTTGCGCCTTGAGTCAGGCCTTGTTTGACTCACCCATATGTTTGCGCCATGAGTCGGGCCTTATTTGACCCACCCATATCATTTGTACCCCGAGTCAGGCCTTGTTTGACTCAACCGTCTCATTTGCGCCTCGAGTCGGGCCTCGTTTGACTCAACCATATCAGTTGCACCTCTAGTCAGGCCTTAATTGACTCACCTGTATCATTTGTGCCTCGAGTCAAGTCTCGTTTGACTCACCCATTTGTTTGTGCCTTATTTGACTTAACCATATCATTTGTGCCTTGAGTCGGGCCTCGTTTCACTCACCATATGTTTGTGCCTAGAGTCTGGCCTCGTTTGAGTCAACCATATCCTTTGCACCTCAAGTCGGGCACTATTTGACTCACCCATATCAATTGCATCTCGAGTCAGTCCTCATTTGACTCACCCATATGTTTGGGCCTCGAGTCAGGCCTCGTTTGACTCACCCATATGTTCGTGCCTCGAGTTAGGCCTCATTTGACTCACCCATATCATTTGCTCCTCGAGCCAGGCCTCGTTTGTCTCACCGATATGTTTGCACCTCGAGTCGGGCCTTATTTGACTCACCCATATCATTTGTGCCTTGTGTCAGGCCTCGTTTGATTCAACCATGTCATTTGCGCCTCGAGTCAGGCCTTGTTTGACTCAACCCTTTCATTTGTGTCTCGAGTTGGGCTTTATTTGACTCACCCATATCATTTGCACGTTGAGTCGGGCTTTGTTTGACTCAGCCATATGTTTGTGCCTCGAGTTAGGCCTCGTTTGACTTAACCATATCATTTAAGCCTCGAGTCGGGTCTCGTTTGACTCACCCATAAGTTTGCACCTCGAGTCCGGCCTCGTTTGACCCACCTATATGTTTGTGCCTCGAGATGTGCCTCGTTTGACTCAACCATATCCTTTGTGTCTCGAGTTGGGCCTCGTTTGAATCACCCATGTGTTTGCGCCTCGAGTCAGGCCTCGTTTTACTCAGCCATATCATTTGCACCTTGAGTCGGAATTGTTTGGGTCAACCATATCATTTGTGCCTTGAGTCGGGCTTTATTTGACTCACCCATATCATTTGCACCTCAAGTCAGGCCTTATTTGACTCAGCCATATGTTTGCGGCTCGAGTTAGGCCTCGTTTGACTTAACCATATCATTTAAGCCTCGAGTCGGGCCTCATTTGACTCACCCATAAGTTTGTGCCTCGAGTCCGGCCTCGTTTGACCTACCTATATGTTTGTGCCTCGAGACATGCCTCGTTTGACTCACCCATATATTTACGCCTCGAGTCGGGCCTTGTTTGGCTCAACCATATCATTTGTGCCAGAGTCAGGCCTCATTTGACTCTCCCTTATCATTTGTGCCAGAGTCGAGCCTTGTTCAACTCAACCTTACCATTTAAGGTAGTGTTAGGCCTCTTTGGACTAACCCTTAGCATTTGTGCCAGAGTTGGGGGTCATTTGACTCAACCAATTCATTTGTGCCGGAGTCAGGCCTCATTTGACTCGACCTTGCCATTTGTGCCAGAGCCAGGCCTCGTTTGACTTAACCTTACCATTTGAACCAGAGTTAAGCCTCGTTTGACTCACCCTTAGCATTTGTGTCCGAGTCAGCCCTCGTTTGACTCAACCATACCATTTGTGCCAGAGTAGAGCCTTGTATGACTCACCCTTATCATTTGTGCCTGAGCCAAGCCTTGTTTTACTCAACCCTATCCTTTGTGCCATTTGACTCAACCTTATCACTTGTGCCAGAGTAGGGCCTCGTTTAACTTAACCTTACCATTTGTGTGGAGTCAGACCTCGTTTGTCCCAACCTTACCATTTATGCTGGATGTGGGGCTCGTTTGACTTAACATTATCATTTGTACTGGAGTTGGGCCTCGTTTGACTCACACTTACCATTTGTACCAGAGTCGGGCCTCGTTTGACTTAACCTTAGCAATTGTCCCTGAAATAGGCCTCATTTGACTCACCCTTATCATTGTGCCAGAGTTAGCCTCGTTTGACTCAACCTTACTAGTTGTGCCACAGTCAGGATTCATTTGACTCAACCCTACTAGTTGTGCCAAAGTTAGGCTTTGTTTGACTCGACCTTGCTATTTGAGCCAGAGTCAGGGGTTGTTTGACTCAACCTTCTCATTTGTGCTGAAGTCGATCCTCGTTCGACTAAACCTTACCATTTGTCCTAGAGTCGCACTTCATTTGACTCAACATGTGGGCCTCGTTTGGCTCAACCTTACAATTTCAGCCGAAGTTGGGCCTCGTTTGGCTAACCCTTAGCATTTGTGCCATAGCTGAGGGTTGTTTGACTTAACCTTCTCATTTGTGCTGGAGTCGGGCCTTATTTGAGACAACTACCATTTCTACTAGAGTTGGGCCTCGTTTTACTCAACCTTACCATTTGTGTTAGGATTGGGCCTTGTTTGACTCTTCCTTATCATTTGTGCCAGAGTTAGCTCTCGTTTGACTTAGCCTTACCATTTATGCCAGAATCGGGCCTCGTTTGACTTACCCTTATCATTTATGCCATAGTTGGGCCTCGTTTGACTCAACCTTACTAGTTGTGCCAGAGTCGAGCCTTGTTTGACTCCCCCCATCATTTGTGTCAGAGTCAGAACTTGTTTGTCTCAACCTTACCATTTGACCCAGAGTCAGGCCTCGTTTGATTCAACCTTACCACTTATGCCTATATCGGGCCTCGTTTGTCTCAACCTTACCATTTGTGGTAGAGATAGGCCTTGTTTGACTCACCCTTATCATTTGTGCCAGAGTTAACTTCGTTTGAATTGAGCTTGCCATTTTTGCTGGAGTAAGTCTTCATTTGACTCATCCTTACCACTTGTACCAGAGCTAGGTCTCGTTTGACTCAACCTTACCATTTGTGGTAGAGTTGGGCCTCATTTGACTCACCCTTGTCATTTGTGTTAGAGTCAGACTTTGTTGGACTTGAGCTTGCCATTTGTGCTAGAGTCGAGCCTCGATTGACTTAACCTTACCACTTGTGTCAGGGTCGGGACTTGTTTGACTCGACCTTGCCATTTGTACCAGAGTCGGATCTCATTTGACTCAACCTTACGATTTGAGTCGGAGTTGGGCCTCACTTGAGTAACTTTTAGCATTTGACTCAACCTTGCCTTATGCGCCAGAGTCGGGCTTCATTTGAGTCAACCTTATCATTTGTGCTCGAGTTAGGCCTCGTTTGTCTCAACCTTACCATTTGTGCCAGAATCTAGCATCATTTGACTAAACCTTATAATTTGTGCCTGAGTCAAGTCTCGTTTGACTCAACCTTACCATTTGTGGGAGAGTCAGACCTTGTTTGACTCACCCTTTTGATTTGTGCCAGAGTCAAGCCTCATTTGACTCAACCTTACAATTTGTGCTAGAATCGGTTCTCATTTGACTCTCCTTTATCATTCATGCCGGTGTCGGGCCTCCTTTGAGTCATGCCAGAGGTGGGCCTTGTTTGACTCGCCCCTATCATTTATGTCGGAGTTGAGTCTCATTAACTTAACCTTACCATTTGTGCCAGATTCAAGCCTCATTTGACTAACCCTTATCATTTGTGGTAGAGTCAGGCCTCGTTTTACTCACCCTTATCATTTATGCCGGAGTTGAACCTCATTTGACTCCACCTTGCCATTTGTTCTAGGGTCGAGCCTTGTTTGACTCACCCTTATCATTTGTTCCAGAGTTGGGCCTCGTTTGACTTAACCTTACCATTTGTGCCAAAGTTGGGCCTCGTTTTCCTAACCTTACCATTTGTGTCAGAATTGGACCTCATTTGACTCTCCCTTATCATTGGTGATGGAGTCAGCTCTTGTTTGATTAAACCTTACCATTTGTGTCGAAATTGTGCCTCATTTGACTCACCCTTATCTTTTGTGCTAGAGTTGGGCCTTGTTTGACTCACCCTTATTATTTGTACTGGAGTCGGGCCTCGTTTGACTCAACCTTAGGAATTGTCTATGAAACAGGCCTCATTTGACTCACTCTTATCATTTGTACCGGTGTCAGGCCTCGTTTGAGTCAACCTTACCATTTGTTCTAGAGGCGGGCCTCATTTGACTCACCCTTATCATTTGTGCCGGAGTTGGCCTTGTTTGACTCAACCTGACCATTTGTGCTAAAGTTGGGCCTCATTTGACTCACCTTATCATTTGTACTAGAGTCAGCCCTCATTTGACTCAACCTTACCATTTGTACCAGAATCGGGACTCGTTTGACTCGCCCTTATCATTTGTGCCAGAGTCGGGCCTCGTTTGACTCAACCTTACCATTTGTGTTAGAGTCGGCCCTCGTTTGACTCAATCATACCATTTGTGCTAGAGTAGAGCCTTGTATGACTCACCCTTATCATTTATGCTTGAGCCAAGCCTCGTTTTACTCAACCTTATCATTTGTGCCAGAGTAGGCCTTGTTTAACTCAACCTTACCAGTTGTGCCGAAGTCGGTCTTCGTTTAACTCAACCTTACCATTCGTGTAGAGTCAGGCTTCATTTGTCCTAACCTTACCATTTGTACTGGAGCCGGGGCTTGTTTGACTCATCCTTATCATTTGTGCTAGAGTCAGCCCTCGTTTGACTCAACCTTATGAGTTGTGCTGAACTTGGGCCTTGTTTGACTCAACCTTACCAATTGTGCCACAGTCGGGCCTCGTTTAACTTAACCTTACTATTTGTGTCAGAGTCGGCTCTTGTTTGACTCAACCATGCCATTTGTGCCAGAGTCGAGCTCGTATGACTCATCCTTATCATTTGTGCCTGAGGCAGGCCTCGTTTTACTCAACTTTATCCTTTATGCCATTTGACTCAACTTTATCATTTGTACTAGAGTAAGGCCTCGTTTAACTCAACCTTAGCAGTTGTGCCGGAGGTAGTCTTCGTTTGACTCAACCTTGCCATTTGTATTAGAGACAAGTCTTGTTTGTGCCAACCTTACCATTTGTGCTAGAGGTGGGCCTCCTTTGACTCAACCTTAACATTTGTGCTAGAATCGGGCCTCGTTTGACTCTCCCTTACCATTTGTGGTAGAGTCAGGCCTCATTTGACTCAACCTTACTACTTGTGCTAGTGACTCGACCTTCCCATTTGTATCAGAGCTGGGTCTCGTTTGACTCAACCTTAACATTTGACCCAAAGCCGGGCCTCATTTGACTAACCCTTTGCATTTGACTCAACCTTACCTTTTGTGGTAGAGTCAGGCCTTGTTTGACTCAACCTTACCATTTGTGGTGGAGTCGACCCTTGTTTGACTCAACCTTAAAATTGCACCGAACTCGGGTTGCATTTGACTTAACCTTACCATTTGTGCCTGACTTAGTCCTCGTTTGACTCAACCTTACCATATGTGCCAGAGTCGGGCCTCGTTTAACTGAACTTTACTAGTTGTGCCAGAGTCGAGCTTCGTTTGACTCAACCTTACCATTTGTATCAGAGTCAGGCCTCGTTTGTCCCAACCTTACCATTTGTGCTGGAGACAGGTCTCATTTGACTCAGCCTTATCATTTATGCTGGAGTCATGCCTTATTGACTTACCCTTTCCATTTGTGCTAAAGTCGGGCCTTGTTTAACTCAACCTTAGCAATTGTCCCTAAATCGGGCCTCTTTTGACTCATCCTTATCATTTGTACTAGAGTCGGCTCTTGTTTGACTCAACCTTATAAGTTCTGCCGGACTCGGGCCTTGTTCGACTCATCCTTACTATTTAGGACAGACTCGGGTCTCGTTTGACTCAATCTTATCTGTTGTGTCGAACTCAGGCCTCATTTGACTTGACCTTGCCATTTGTGCCGGATTCGGGTCTCATTTGACTCAACCTTACAATTTCAACTAGAGTCAGGCCTCATTTGACTCACACTTAGCATTTGTGATGGAGGTCATTTGACTCATCCTTCTTGTTTGTGCCAGAGTTAGGAATTGTTTGACCCAACCTTGCCATTTGTGCCAGATTCGGGCTTCATTTAGCTTAACCTTCCCATTTGGACCAGAGTTGAACCTCGTTTGACTCACCTTAGCATTTATGCTAGAGTCAGGGGTTGTTTGACTCAACCTTCTCATTTGTGTCAGAGTCAGGCCTCGTTTGACTCAACCTTACCATTTGTGCCAAAGTCGGCCCTCCTTTGACTCAACCATACCATTTATGCCAGAGTAGAGCCCCGTATGACTCACCCTTATCATTTGTGCCTGAGCCAGGCCTCGTTTTACTCAACTCTTTCCTTTGTGCCGTTTTACTCAACCTTATCATTTGTACCAAAGTAGGGCCTCGTTTGATTCAACCTTACTAGTTGTGCCAGAGTCAGTCTTCGTTTGACTCATCCTTACTATTTGTGTGGAGTCAGGCTTCGTTTGGCTCAACCTTGCCATTTGTGCTAGAGTCGGGCCTCGTTTGACTCATCCTTACCATTTGTGCCAAAGTCGGGCCTCATTTGACTCAACCTTAGAAATTGTCCCTAAAATGGGCCTCATTTGACTCACCCTTATCATTTGTGCCAGAGTCGGCCCTTGTTTGACTAAATCTTATGAGTTGTGCCGAACTCAGGCCTCGTTTGATTCAGCCTTACCAGTTGTGCCGCAGTCGGGCCTCATTTGACTCAACCTTACTATTTGTGTCAGAGTCGGCTCTCGTTTGACTCAACCATACCATTTGTGCTAGAGTATAGCCTCGTATGACTCACCCTTATCATTTGTGCCTGAGCTAGGCCTTGTTTTACTCAACTCTATCCTTTGTGTTGTTTGACTCAACCTTATCATTTGTGCCAGAGTAAGGCCTCATTTGATTCAACCTTACCAATTGTGCTAGAGTCGGTCTTCATTTGACTCATCCTTACCCTTTGTGCGGAGTCAGGTTTCATTTGACCCAACCTTACCATTTGTGCTGGAGTCAGGCTTCGTTTGACTCATCCTTACCATTTGTGCTGGAGTCGGGCTTCGTTTGACTCAACCTTAGCAATTGTCCCTAAAACAGGCCTCGTTTGACTCACCCGTATCATTTGTACCAGAGTCGGCCCTCGTTTGACTAAATCTTATGAGTTGTGCCGAACTCGGGCCTCGTTTGATTCAACCTTACCAGTTGTGCCACAGTTGGGTCTCGTTTGACTCAACCTTACTATTTGTGTCAGAGTCGGCTCTTGTTTGACTCAACCATACCATTTGTGCCTGAGTCGAGCTTGTATGACTCACCCTTATCATTTGTGCCTGAGGCAAGCCTCATTTTACTCAACTTTATCCTTTATGCCGTTTGACTCAACTTTATCATTTGTGCCAGAGTAGGGCCTCGTTTCACTCAACCTTACCATCTGTGCTGAAGTCGGGCCTCGTTTGACTCAACCTTACCAATTGCGCCGAAGGCGGGCTTCGTTTGCCTCAACCTTACCATTTGTACTAGAGACAGGCCTTGTTTGTGCCAACCTTACCATTTGTTCTGGAGGTGCGCCTCCTTTGACTCAACCTTAACATTTGTGCTGGAATTGGGCCTCGTTTGACTCTCCCTTACCATTTGTGGTAGAGTCAAGCCTCGTTTGACTCAACCTTACCACTTATGCTAGAGTTGGGCCTCGTTTGACTCAACCTTCCCATTTGTGCCGGAGCCAGGTCTCGTTTGACTCAACCTTACCATTTGACCCGAAGTTGAGCCTCATTTGACTAACCCTTAGCATTTGACTCAACCTTACCTCTTGTGCCAGAGTCAGGCCTCATTTGACTCAACCTTACCATTTGTGGTGGAGTTGGCCCTCGTTTGACTTAACCTTACCATATGTGCTAGAGTCAGGCCTCGTTTGACTGAACCTTACCAGTTGTGCCAGAGTTGAGCTTTGTTTGACTCAACCTTACCATTTGTGTCAGAGTCGGGCCTCGTTTGTCCCAACCTTACCATTTGTGCTGGAGACGGGCCTCATTTGACTCAACCTTATCATTTATGCTGGAGTCGTGCCTTATTTGACTTACCCTTTCCATTTGTGCCAGAGTTAGGCCTCACTTGACTCAACCTTAGCAATTGTCCCTGAATTGGGCCTCTTTTGACTCACCCTCATCATTTGTGCCAGAGTCGGCCCTAGTTTGACTCAACCTTACAAGTTTTGTCGGGCTCGAGCCTTGTTCAACTCATTCTTACCATTTGGGCTAGACTTAGGCCTTGTTTGACTCAACCTTACCTGTTGTGTCGGAGTCAGGCGTCGTTTGACTCAACCTTGCCATTTATGCCAGACTCGGGCCTCATTTGACTCAACCTTACAATTTCAACTAGAGTTAGGCCTCATTTGACTCACCCTTAGCATTTGTGTTAGAGTTGGGGGTCATTTGACTCAACCTTCTTATTTGTGATGGAGTCAGGCATTGTTTGACCTAACCTTGCCATTTGTACTGTATTCGGGCTTTGTTTAGCTCAACCTTACCATTTGAACCAAAGTTGAGCCTCGTTTGACTCACCTTAGTATTTGTGCCAGAATCAAGGGTTGTTTGACTCAACCTTCTCATTTGTGCTAGAGTCGGGCCTCATTTGACTCAACCTTACCATTTGTGTTGAAGTTGGGCCTCGTTTGACTCAACCTTATCATTTGTTCCAGAGTTTGGCCTCGTTTGACTCAACCTTACCATTTGTGCTAGAGTTGGGCCTCGTTTTACTCGACCTTACCATTTGTGCCAGAATCAAGCCTTGTTTGACTCTCCCTTATCATTTATGCTAGAGTCGGCCCTCGTTTGGTTCAACCTTACCATTTAAGCTAGAAACTAGCGTCGTTTGACTCAACCTTACCATTTCTATCGGAATCGGGCCTCAATTCACTCAACCTTACCATTTGTACCTGAGTCAAGCCTCGTTTGACTCAACTTTATCTTTTGCTCTAGAGCTGGGCCTCGTTTGACTCAACCTTACCATTTGAGCTGGAGTCAAACCTCATTTGACTAACACTTAGTATTTGTGCCAAAGTTGGGGGTCATTTGACTCAACCATCTCATTTATGCCAGAGTCGGGCCTAGTTTGACTCAACCTTGCCATTTGTGCTGGAGTCGAGCCTCGTTGGACTTAGCCTTACCATTTGAACTAGAGTCGGGCCTCATTTGACTCACCCTTAGTATTTATGCTAGAGTCGGGGGTCATTTAAATCAACCTTCTCATTTGTGCTAGAGTCGAGCCTCGTGTTACTCATCCTTACCATTTGTTCTAGAATCAGGCTTCATTTGACTCAACCTTACCATTTGAGCCAGAGTCAGGCCTCATTTGACTGACCCTGAGCATTTGTGCCAGAATCGGGGGTTGTTTGACTCAACCTTCTCATTTGTGCTGGAGTCAGACCTTGTTTAACTCAACCTTACCATTTGTGCCAGAGTTGGGCATCATTTGACTCAACCTTACTGTTTGTGTTGGAGTTACTCGTTTGACTCAAGCTTTTCATTTGTGCCAGAGTCAAGACTCATTTGCCTCACCTTTATCATTTGTGGTGGAGTTGGGCCTCATTTGACTCAACCTTACCATTTGTGCTAATCTTGGGCCTCGTTTGTGTCAACCACGCCATTTGTATTAGCGTTAGGCCTCGTTTGTCTAACCCTTATCGTTTGTGCCAAGTATGGCCTCGTTGGACTCAACTTTACCAATTCTACTAGAGTCGAGCCTTGTTTGACTGAACCTTACCATTTATACTGGAGTTAGGCCTTGTTTAACTCAACCTTACCATTTGTGCCAAAGTCGGGCCTCATTTGACTCAACCTTATCATTTGGGCTAGAGTTGGTCATTGTTTGACTCAACCTTTCCATTTGTATGAGAGTCGGGCCTCGTTTGCCTCACCTTTATCATTTGTGCTAGAGTTGGGCCTTGTTTGACTCAACCTTACCATTTGTGCTAATGTCGGTCCTCATTCGAGTCAATGTTACCATTTATGCCGGAGTTGGGCCTCATTTATCTCACCCTTATTGTTTGTACCAAAGTATGGCCTCGTTTGACTCAACTTTACTAATATTACCAGAGTCGGGCCTCGTTTGACTCACCCTTATCATTTGTGTTGGACTCGAGCCTTGTTTGACTCAACCTTACCATTTGTGCCGAAGTCAGGCCTTGTTTGACTCAACCTTATCATTTGGGCAAGGGTTGGTCCCCGTTTGACTCAATCTTACCATTTGTGCTAGAGTCGAACCTCGTTTGCCTTACCCTTATCATTTGTGCTAGAGTCGAGCCTCATTTGACTCAATGTTACCAATTGTGCTAATGTCGGTCCTCTTTTGAGTTAACCTTACCATTTGTGCTGGAGTCGAGCCTCGTTTGTCTCACCCTTATCATTTGTGCCAAAGTATAGCATAGTTTGACTCAACTTTACTAATTCTACCAGAGTCGGGTCTCGTTTGACCTAACCTTACCATTTGCACTGGAGTCGGGCCTCGTTTAACTTACTATTATCATTTGTGCCAGAGTCGGGCCTCGTTTGACTCAACCTTAACATTTGTACCAGAGTCGGGCCATGTTTGTTCCAACCTTACCATTTGTGCGGGAGTCGGGCCTCGTTTGACTCAACGTTACCATTTGTGTTGGAGTCGGGCCTTGTTTGACTCAACCTTACCGTTTGGGCCGGAGTCGAGCCTCATTTGACTCAACCTTATCATTTAGGCCCGAGTTGGTCCTCATTGGACTCAACCTTTCCATTTGTGCCGGAGTCGGTCCTCGTTTGCCTCACCTTTCCATTTGTGCTAGAGTCGGTCCTCGTTTGACTCAACCTTACCATTTGTGCTAATGTCGGGCCTCGTTTTAGTCAATCTTACCATTTATGCTAGAGTCAGTCCTCATTTGTCTCACCCTTATCGTTTGTGCCAAAGTATGGTCTCGTTTGATTCAACTTTATCAATACTACTAGAGTTGGGCCTCATTTGACTCAACCTTATCATTTTGCCAGAGTTGGTCCCCATTTAACTCAACCTTACCATTTGTATTGGAGTCGGGCCTTATTTGCCTTACCTTTATCATTTGTGCTAGAGTCAGGCCTCGTTTGACTCTACCTTACCAATTGTACTAATGTCGGGCCTCTTTTGAGTCAACCTTACCATTTGTATCAGAGTCGGGCCTCATTTGTCTCACCCTTATCGTTTGTGCTAAAGTATGTCCTCGTTTACTCAACTTTACCAATTCTACGAGACTCGGGTCTCGTTTGACTCAATCTTACCATTTGTGCTAGAGTCAGGCCTCGTTTGACTCATCATTATCAATTGTGCTATAGTTTGGCCTCGTTTCACTCAACCTTAACATTTGTCCAGAGTCAAGCCTCATTTGACTCACCCTTATCATTTGTACCGAAGTCAGACCTTGTTTGACTTAACCTTACCATTTGTGCTAGAGTCATGCCTCATTTGAGTCAACCTTACCATTTGTGTCAGGGTCGGGCCTCATTTGACTCACCCTTAGCATCTATGTTGGAGTTAGGGGTCGTTTGACACAACCTTCTCATTTGTGCTGAAGTGAGGCCTCGGAACCTTGCCATTTGACTCAACCTTACTATTTGAACCAGAGTCGGGCCTTGTTTGACTCACCCTTAGCCTTTCTGCTGGAGTAAGGTGTCATTTGACTCAGCCTTCTCATTTGTCCTGGAGATGGGCCTAATTTGACTCAACCTGACCATTTGTGCCAAAATCGACCCTCATTTGACTCTCCCTTATCATTTATGCCAGAGTCGTCCCTCGTTTGGCTCAACCTTACCATTTGTGCTGGTATTGGGCCTTGTTTGACTCACCCTTTTCATTTGTATTGGAGTTGGGTCTCGTTTTACTCAACCTTACCATTTGTACCATAATCGGACCTCGTTTTACTCAACCTTTTCATTTGTACAGGAGTCGGGCCTCATTTGACTCATCCCTATCAATTGTGCCAGAGTCGAGCCTCATTTGGCTCAACCTTACCATTTGTGCCGCACTCGATCCTTGTTTGACTCACCCTTACCATTTGTGCTGGAGTCAAGCCTTGTTTGACTCAATCATACCATTTGAGCCAAAGTCAGGCCTTGTTTGACTAACCCTTAGCATTTGTACCAAAATCGAGGGTCGTTTAACTCAACCATCTCATTTGTACTGGAATCGTGTCTCGTTTGACTCGACCTTGCCATTTGTGCCAGAGTCGGGTTTCATTTGACTCGACCTTGCCATTTGTGCTGGAGTCGGGTTTCATTTAACTCAACCTTACCATTTGAGTCAAACTTAGGCCTCGCTTAACTAACCCTTAGAATTTATGCTAGAGTCAGGGTTCGTTTGACTCAACTTTGTCATCTGTGCTGGAGTCGGGCTTCGTTTGGCTCAACCTTACCGTTTGTGCTGGAGTCAGGCTTGATTTGACTCAACCTTACCATTTGTGCTAGAGTCATGCCTTGTTTGACTTAACCTTACCATTTGGGCTAGAGCCGGGCCTCGTTACACTCACACTTATCATTTGTGCTAGAGTCAGACCTCGTGTAACTCAACCTTACCAGTTGTGCTAGAGTCAGATCTTGTGTGACTTAACCTTACCATTTGTACTGAAACTAGGCCTCGTTTCACTCACACCTATCATTTGTGCCAGAGTCGGACCTCGTTTGGCTCAACCTTACCATTTATGCTAGAGTCAGACCTCGTGTGACTCAACCTTACCAGTTATGCCAGAGTCAGACCTTGTGTGACTGAACCTTACCATTTGTACCGAAACTGGGCCTCATTTAACTCACCATTATCATTTGTGCTAGAGTTGGACCACGTTTGACTTAACCTTACCATTTGTGCTTGAGTTGGGCTTTGTTTGATTCAACCTTACCATTTGTGGTAGAGTCAGGCCTTGTTTGACTTACCATTAACATTTGTACCGGAGTTAGACCTCATTTGACTCAACCTTACCATTTGTGCCAGAGTCGGGCCTCGTTTGACTCAACCTTACCATTTGTGGTAGAGTCAGGCCTCGTTTGACTCACCCTCAACATTTGTGCTAGAGTTGGACCTCGTTTGACTCAACCTTACCATTTGTGCCAGAGTCGGACCTCGTGTGACTCAACCTTACTAGTTGTGCTAGAATCAGATCTCATGTGACTTAACCTTACCATTTGTGCCAAAGTCTAGTGTTGTTTGGCTTAACCTTATGATTTGTGTCAAAGTCGGGTGTTATTTGACTCAACCTTACCATTTATGCCCGAGTCACACCTCGTTTGTCTTAACCTTACCATTTGTGCCAGAGTCTGGTGTTGTTTAACTTAACCTTATGATTTGTGTCAGAGTCAGGTGTTATTTGACTCAACCTTACCATTTGTGATAAAGTTGGGCCTCGTTTGACTCACCCTTATCATTTGTTCCAGAGTCAAACTTCATTTGACTTGAGCTTGCCATTTGTGCTGGAGTCTAGCCTCGTTTGACTCATCCTTACCACTTGTGCTAGAGTCGGTCCTCATTTGAATCGACCTTGCCATTTGTGCCAAAGTCGGGTCTCGTTTAACTCAACCTTACCATGTGAGCTAGAGTTGGGCATCATTTGACTAACCCTTAACATTTGACTTAACCTTACCTTTTGTGCCAAAGTCAGGCCTTGTTTGACTGTACCTTACAATTTGTGCCTGAGTTAGGCCTCGTTTATCTTAACCTTGCCATTTGTACTAGAGTCGGGCATCATTTGACATAATCTTACGATTTGTGCTGGAGTCAAGCCTCATTTGACTCAACGTTACCATTTGTGGTAGAGTCAGGCCTCGTTTGATTCACCCTTATCATTTGTGCCAAAGTTAGGCATCGTTTGACTTAACCTTACCATTTATGCTAGGACCGGGCCTCATTTGACTCACCGTTATCATTTGTGTCGGAATCGCGTCTCGTTTGACTCAACCTTACCATTTGTGCTGGAGTCAGGCCTCGTTTGACTCAACCTTACTATTTGTGCTAGAATTGAGCCTCGTTTGACTCACCCTTAGCATTTGTGCCAGAGTCGGGCCTTGTTTTACTCAACCTTACCGTTTTGCTGGAGTCGGGCCTCATTTGACTCACCTTTATCATTTATGTCGGAGTCGGACCTCGTTTGACTCATCCTTACCATTTGTCCTAGAGTCAAGCCTCATTTGTGTCAACCTTACTAGTTACGCTGGAGTCGGGCCTCGTTTGACTCACCCCTATCATTTGTGCCGGAGTCGAGCCTTGTTTGACTCAGCCTTACCATTTGTGCCTGAGTCAGGCCTCGTTTGACTAAATTTTACCATTTATGCTAGAGCCAGTCCTCATTTGACTTAACCTTATCATTTGTGCTGGTGTCAGGCCTTGTTTGACTTAACCTTACCAATTGTGCCAGAGTCAAGCTTGTTCGACTCATCCTTACCAGTTGTGCCAAAGTTGGGCCTCGTTTGGCTGACCCTTATCATTAGTGAGAGTCAAACCTCATTTGACTCAACCTTACCATTTGTGCCAGAGTCGGTCCTTGTTTCACTCACCCTTACCATCTGTACCAGAGTCGGGCCTCGTTTGATTCAACCTTCCCATTTGTACTAGAATTGAGCCTCGCTTCGCTTAACCTTACCAATTGTACTGGAGTTGGGCCTTATTTGACTCACCCTTAACATTTGTGCTAGAGTTGGACCTCGTTTGACTCAACCTTCCCATTTGTCTCAACCTTACCATTTGTGCCAAAGTCGGCCATTGTTTAACTCAACCTTACAATATGTGCTGGATTCAGGCCTCGTTTGACTAAAGCTTGCCATTTGTGCCAGAGTCGCGCCTCATTTTACTCAACCTTACCATTTATGTTGGAGCCACACCTTGTTTGACTTAACCTTACCAGTTGTGCTAGAGCTAGGCCTGGGTTGACTCACCTCTATCATTTGTGCTGGATTTAGGCCTCGTTTTCCCTAACCTTACCATTTGTGCCGGAGTCAACCCTCGTTTGACTTAAGCTTACCATTTGTGCCCGAGTCGGGCCTCATTTATGTTAATCTTACCATTTGTACTAGAGTCTGGCATCGTTTGGCTGAACCTTATGACTTCTGTTGAGGTTGGGTCTCGTTTGACTTAACCTTACCATTTCTGGTAGAGCCGGGCCTCAGTTGACTCACCCTTATCATTTGTGCCAGAGTTGGACATCGTTTGACTTGAGCTTGCCAGTTGTACTGGAGTTGGGTCTCATTTGACTCATCCTTACCACTTGTGCTAGAGTCGGGCCTCGTTTGACTCAACCTTGCTATTTGTACCAGAGTCGGGTCTCATTTGACTCAACCTTACCATTTGAGTTGGGGTCGGGTATCATTTGACTAACCCTTAGCATTTGACTCAACCTTACCATTTGTGCTTGAGTTGGGCCTCATTTGTCTCAACCTTGCCATTTGTGCCAGAGTCTGGCATCGTTTGACACAACCTTATGATTTATGCCGGAGTTGGGCCTTGTTTAACTCAACATTACCATTTGTGGTAGACTCGATCCTCGTTTGACTCACCCTTATCAATTGTGCTAGAGTTAGGACTTGTTTGACGCAACCTTACCAATTGTGCCAGAGTCGAGCCTCGTTTGACTCAACCTTACCATTTGTACTGGAGTCGAGACTTGTTTGCCTCAACCTTACCTTTTATGCCAGAGTTGGCCATTGTTTGACTCAACCTTACCATTTGTGCTATAGTCAGCCCTCATTTGACTCAACCTTACCCTTTCTACTAGAATCAGGCCTCGTTTGACTCACCCTTATCATTTGTGCTGAGTCGGGCCTTATTTTAGTCAACCTTACCATTTGTGCTGGAGTCGGGCCTTGTTTAACTCACCCTTATCATTTGTGCCAGAGTCGAACCTCGTTGACTCCACCTTACCAATTGTGCCGGAATCGGCCATCATTTGACTCATCCACATCATTTTTGCCGAAGTCGGCCTTCGCTTGACTCAACCCTACCATTTGTGCCAGAGTCAGGCCTCGTTTGACTCAACCTTACCATTTGTCCTGAGTCAGGCCTTATTTGCCTCAACCTCACAATTTGTGCCAGAGTCGAGCGTCATTTGACTCAACCTTACCATTCGTACCGTAATCGGTCCTCGTTTGACTAAACCTTACCATTTGTGCTGGAATTGAGCCTCATTTGAGTTAACCTTACCATTTGTGCTGGAATCGAGCCTTGTTTGACTTACCCTTATCATTTGTGCTAGAGTCAGGCCTCGTTTGACTCAACCTTACCATTTGATCCAGAGTCAGGCCTTGTTTAACAAACCATTAGCATTTGTGCCAAAGTTGGGGGTCATTTGACATAACCATCTCATTTATGCTAGAGTCGGGCCTCATTTGACTCAACCTTACCATTTGTGCCAGAGTCGGGCTTCATTTGACTAAGTCTTCAGGCCTCGTTTGACTCAGCCTTACTATTTGAGTCAGAGTCAAGCCTCGTTTGACTAACCCTTAGCATTTGTTCCGGAGTCAGGGGTCGTTTGACTCAACCTTCTCATTTGTGCCAGAGTTGAGCCTTATTTGACTCAACCTTGCCATTTGTGCTAGAATCTGGCCTCGTTTGTCCCCACCTTACCATTTGTATGAGAGTCGGGCCTTGTTTGACTCAACCATGCCATTTGTGTCAGAGTTGGGCCTCATTTGACTTACCCTTATCATTTGTGCTAGAGTCAAACCTCATTTGACTCAACCTTACCATTTGTGCTAGAGTCGGCCCTCGCTTGAGTCAACCTTACCATTTGTGCCAGAATCAAGCCTCATTTGACTCATCCTTATCATTTGTGCTAGAGTCAGACTTTTTTTGACTCAACTGTACCATTTGACCTAGAGTCAGGCCTCGTTTGACTAACCCTTAGCATTTGTGCCAGAGCTGGCCTCATTTGACTCAACCTTACCATTTGTGCCAAAGTCGGGCTTCATTTGACTCAACCTTACCATAGCTACTCGAGTCGGGCCTCGTTTGTCTCAACCTTACAATTTGTGCTAGAGTCGACTGTCATTTGACTTAACCTTATGATATGTGTTAGAGTTAGGCCTTGTTTAACTCAACCTTACCATTTGTTCTGGAGTTAAGCCTTGTTTGACTCAACCTCACCATTTGTGCCGGAGTCAGGCCTCATTTGACTCACCCTTACCATTTGTGCTTGTGTCAAATCTCGTTTGATGCACCCTTATCATTTGTACTGGAGTCAGGCCGTGGTTGACTTAACCTTACCATTTCTGCCAGAGTCTGGCCTTGTTTGACTTAACCTTACTGTTTGTGCCAAAGTCGGGCCTCATTTGACTCACCCTTACCATTTGTGCCAGTGTTGGGCCTTGTTTGTCCCAACCTTACCATTAGTGCCTAAGTCGGGCCTTGTTTGACTCAACCTTACTATTTATCCCGGAGTCGAGACTCATTTGGCTCACCCTTATCACTTGTACCAGAGTTAGGCCTCATTTGACTCACCCTTACCATTTATGCCAGAGTTGGCACTCATTTGACTTACCCTTACCATTTGTACTAGAGTTGGATCTCGTTTGACTCAACCTTACCATTTGTGCCGGAATTGGGCCTCGGGTGGCTAAACCTTAGCAATTTTGTTGGAGTTGCACTTCGTTTGACTAAACCTTACCATTTGTGCTAGAGCCGGGCCTCGTTTGACTCAACTTACTAGTTGTGCTAGAGTCGTGCCTCATTTGACTCTCCCCTATCATTTGTATTGGAGTCAGGTCTCATTTGACTCAACCTTACCTTTTGTGGTAGAGTCAAGCCTCATTTGACTCACCCTTAACATTTGTGCCAAAGTTGGACCTCGTTTGATTCGACCTTGCTATTTAAGCTAGAGTTAGGCCTTGTTTGAGACAACCTTACCATTTGTGCCAGAGTTGCACCTCGTTTGACTCAACCTTACTGTTTGTGTTAGAGCCAGACCTTGTTTGACTTAGCCTTATCATTTGTCCCAGAGTCAGGCCTTATTTTTCTGAGCCTTACCATTTGTGCCAGAGTCAACTATTATTTGACTCAACCTCACAATATGTGCTAGAGTCAAGCCTCGTTTGACTTAACCTTACAATTTGTGTTGAGTCGAGACTTGTTTGACTAAAACTTACCATTTGTTCTGAAGTCAGGCCTTATTTGATCCACCCTATGATTTGTGCTGGAGTCAGGCTTCGTTTGTCTCAACCTTACCATTCGGACCTGACTTGGGCCTCGTTTGTCTCAATCTTACCTTTTGTGCTAGAGTCTAGCGTCGTTTCACTCAACCTTACCATTTCTACTAGAGTTGGACCTCGTTTGAAACAACCTTACCATTTGTGCTGGAATCGTACCACGTTTGACTCAACCTTGTCATTTGTACTGGAGCCGGGCCTCGTTTCACTCAACCTTTCTAGTTGTGCTGGAGTCAGGCCTCATTTGACTCACCCCTATCATTTGTGCCAGAGTCGGTCCTTGTTTGACTCAACCTTATCATTTGTACCAGAGCTGATCCTTGTTTGACTCAACCATACCATTTGTGCCTGTACCTTTTGTGCCAGAGTCTAGTGTCATTTAACTCAACCTTATGATTTGCGAAGGAGCTAGGCCTTATTTGACTCACCCCTATCATTTGTGCCAGAGTCGGTCCTTATTTGACTTAACCTTATCATTTGTACCGAAGCCGATTCTTGTTTGACTCAACCATACCATTTGTGCTCGTACCTTTTGTGTTAGAGTCTAGTGTCGTTTGACTCAACCTTATGATTTATGAAGGAGCCAAACCTCATTTGACTCACCCTTATCATTTCTTTCGGTGTCGGGCCTCGTTTGACACAAACTTACAATTTGTGCCAGAGTTAGACCTTGTTTGACTCACCCCTATAATTTATGCCAGAGGCGGGCCTCGCTTGACACAACCTTACCATTTGTGGTAGAGTTGGGCATCGTGTGACTCACCCTTAACATTTGTGCCAGAGTTGTACCCCGTTTGACTCAACCTTACCAATTGTGATAAAGTCGGGCCTCATTTGACTCACCCTTATCATTTGTGTGAGAGTCGGGCCTCGTTTGACTCAACCTTATCATTTGTGGTAGAGTTGGACCTCGTTTGACTCATCCTTAGTATTTGTACCAGAGTTGCACCTCATTTGACTCGACCTTGCCATTTGTGCTAGATTCAGGCCTTGTTTAGATAATCTTACCCTTTGTGCCAATGTCGCCCCTCGTTTGACTCAACCTTACCATTTGTACTAGAGTCGGGCCTCATTTGACTCATCCTTATCATTTGTGCTGGAGTCAGGCCTCGTTTGGCTCACCCTTAACATTTGTGTTGGAGTCGGGCCTCATTTGATGCACCTTTATCATTTGTGCTGGAATCTTGCCATGTTTGACTCAACTTACCATTTGGTCAGGCCTCGTTTGTCTCAACCTTACCTTTTGTGCCAGAACCTAGCATCGTTTGACACAACCTTACGATTTGTGAAGGCATCGGCCCTCATTTCACTCACCCCTATCATTTCATCTGGTGTCAGGCCTCATTTGACTCAACCTTACCATTTGTGCCAAAGTTGGGCCTCGCTTGGCTCAACTTTACCATTTGTGGTAGATTCGGGCCTCGTTTGACTCACCCTTAAAATTTGTGCTGGAGTTAGACCTTGTTTGACTCAAACTTGCCATTTGTGCTAGAGTTAGGCCTTGTTTGAGACAACCTTACCCTTTATGCCAGAGTCATGCCTCGATTGACTTAACCTTACCATTTGTTCTGAAGCTAGGCCTCATTTGACTCACCCTTATCATTTGTGTTGGAGTCGGGCCTCATTTGACTCAACCTTACCATTTCTACTTGAGTCAGGCCTCATTTGTCTCAACCTTACTAGTCGTGCTGGAGTCCGCCGTCGTTTGTCTCAACCTTATGATATGTGCTAGAGTCAAGCCTCGTTTGACTCAATCTTACCATTTGTGCCAGAGTCGGGCCTTGTTTCACTAAACCTTACCATTTGTGCTGGAGTTGAGCCTCGTTTGATGCACCCTTATCATTTGTGCCAGAGTCAGGCTTCGTTTGTCTCAACCTTACCATTTGTGCCAGACTCAGGCCTTGTTTATCTCAACCTTACCTTTTGTACTAGAGTTTAGCGTCGTTTGACTCATCCTTATGATTTGTGAAGGAGGTAGGCCTCATTTGACTCACCCTTATCATTTCTTTCGGTGTTGGGCCTCATTTAACACAACCTTACAACTTGTGCCAGAGTCAAACCTCATTTCACTCACTCCCATAATTTATGCTAGAGTCGGGCCTTATTTGACTCAACCTTACCATTTGTACCAGACTTGTGCCTCGTTTGACTCAACCTTACCATTTTTGGTAGAGTCAGGCCTTGTTTGACTCACCCTTAACATTTGTGTCTGAGTTGCACCTTGTTTGACTCAACCTTACCAGTTATGCCAGAGTCAGGCCTTGTTTGACTCACCCCTATTATTTGTGCTAGTGTCAGGATTTATTTGACTCAACCTTACGATTTGTGGTAGAGTCAGGCCTCATTTGACTCACCCTTAGCATTTGTGTCAGAGTTACACCTCATTTGACTCGACCTTGTCATTTGTGCTAAATTCGAGCCTCGTTTGAGACAACCTTACTCTTTGTGCCAGAGTCACCCCTTGTTTGACTCAACCTTATCATTTGTGCTAGAGCCGGGCCTCATTTGACTCACCCTTATCATTTGTTCTGGAGTCAGGCCTCGTTTCACTGAACCTTACCATATCTGCTCGAGTCAGGCCTCATTTGTCCCAACCTTACCATTTGTGCTAGAGTCACTGTCGTTTGACTCAACCTTATGATATGCGCTGGAGTCAGTCCATGTTTGACTCAACCTTATCAATTGTGCCAGAGTCGGGCCTTGTTTGACTAAATCTTACCATTTGTGCTAGAGTCGAGCCTTGTTTGATGCACCCTTATCAATTATGCCAAAGTTAGGCCTTGTTTCTCTGAACCATACCATTTGTGCCCAATTTGAGCCTCGTTTGTCTCATCCTTACGTTTTGTGCCAAAGTCTAATGTTGTTTGACTCTAACCTTATGATTTGTGAAGGTGCCGGCCCTCATTTGACTCACCCCTATTATTTTTTCTGGTGTCAGGCCTTGTTTGACACAACCTTACTATTTGTGCCAGAGTCAGGCCTCATTTGACTCACCCCTATAATTTGTGTCAGAGTTAGGTCTCCATTAAGACAGCCTTACTATTTGTATTGGAGTCACACCACATTTAACTCAGCCATACCATTTGTGCTAGAGCCAGGCCTCGTTTGACTCACCCTTATCATTTGTGCCAAAGTCAGGCCTCATTTGACTCAACCTTACCAATTGTACTGGAGTCAGGCCTTGTTTGGCTCAACCTTACCATTTATGCTAGAGTCGGCCCTAATTTCACTCAACCTTATCATTTATGTCAGAGTTAGGCCTCGTTTGACTCACCCCTATCATTTCTTCTCGTGTCGGGCTTCATTTGACATAACCTTACAATTTGTGCCAGAGTCGGGCCTCGTTTGACTCAACACTATAATTTGTGCCAGAGTCGAGCCTCGTTTGACTCAACCTTACCATTTGTGGCAGGGTTATGCCTCGTTTGACTCAACTTTACCATTTATGGTAGATTCTGGCTTGTTTGGCTCAACCTTACCATTTATGCTAGAGTCGGCCCTAATTTCACTCAACCTTATCATTTATGTCAGAGTTAGGCTTCGTTTGACTCACCCCTATCATTTCTTCTCGTGTCAGGCTTCATTTGACATAACCTTACAATTTGTGCCAGAGTCGGGCCTCGTTTGACTCAACACTATAATTTGTGCTAGAGCCTCGTTTGACTCAACCTTACCATTTGTGGTAGGGTTGTGCCTCGTTTGACTCAACTTTACCATTTATGGTAGATTCTGGCTTGTTTGGCTTACCCTTAACGTTTGTGCCAGAGTTGGACCTCATTTGAGACAACCTTACCACTTGTGCCGGAGTTGTGCCACGTTTGACTCAACCTTATCATTTATGCTAGAGTCGGGCCTCGTCTGACTCACCCTTGTCATTTATGTCAGAGTTGGGTCTCGTTTGACTCAACTTTACCACATGTGTAGAGTCGGTCCCTGTTTGACTCAGCCTTTCTATTTGTGCTGGAGTTGGACCTCGTTTGAGACAACCTTACCATTTGTGCTAGAGTTGCGCCACATTTGACTTAAACTTATCATTTGTGTTGGAGCTAGGCCTCGTTTGACTCAACCTTGCTAGTTGTGCCAGAGTTAGGCTTTGTTTGACTCACCCCTATCATTTGTGCCAGAGTCGGTCCTTGTTTGACTCAACCTTACCATTTGTCCTCGAGTTGGGCCTCGTTTGTCTTAACCTTACCATTTGTGCTTGAGACTGGCATCGTTTGACTCAACCTTACCATTTGTGGTAAAGTCGGGCCTCGTTTGAGTCACCCTTATCATTTGTGCTAGAGTCAGACTCCGTTAGACTTAATCTTGCCATTTGTGGCAGAGTCAGGCCTCGTTTGACTCATCCCTACCATTTATGTCAGAGTTGGGTCTCGTTTGACTTGACCTTACCATTTGTGCCAGAGTCAAGTCTTGTTTGTCCTAACCTTACCATTTGTGCCTGAATCGTGCCTCGTTTGACTAAACTATACTGTTTATGCTGAAGTCAAGCCTTATTTCACTCACCCTTATCATTTGTGCTGAAGACAGACCTCGTATGACTCAACCTTACCATTTGCGCTAGAGTCAAGACTTGTTTGAGACAACCTTACCATTTATGCCAAAGTCACATCTCGTTTGACTCAACCTTGCCATTTGTGCTAGAGCCGAGCCTCATTTCACTCACCCTTATCATTTGTGCTGGAGATGGATCTCGTTAGACTCAACCTTACCATTTGCGCTAGAGTCTGGACTCTTTTGAGATAGCCTTACCATTTGTGCCAGAGTCACGCCTCGTTTAACTCAACCTTCCAATTTATGGTAGAGTCAGGCCTCGTTTGACTCACCCTTAACATTTGTTTAGGTGTTGGGCCTCGTTTGACTCAACCTTATCATTTGTGCCAGTGTTGGGCCTCGTTTGACTCAACCTTACCAATTGTGCTGCAGATAAGCCTTGTTTGACACAAACTTACTATTTGTATGTGAGTCAGGTCTCATTTGTATTAACCTTACCATTTGTTCTAGAGTCAGGCCTCGTTTGACTCAACCTTACCATTTGTTCCAAAGTCGAGCCTCATTTGACTCAACCTTACCATTTGTGCTGGAGTTAGGCCTTGTTTGACTCAACCTTATCATTTGTACTGGTGTCAGGCCTCGTTTGCCTCAACCTTACTAGTTATGCCAGAGTCAGGCCTTATTTGACCCAACGTTACCATTTGTGCTGGAATCGGGTCTTGTTTGACTCACCCTTATCATTTGTGCTAGAGTCGGCCCTTGTTTGACTCATCCTTACCATTTTGCCAGAGTCAGCCTCGTTTGACTCAACCTTACCATTTCTGCTCGAGTCGGCCCTCGTTTGTGTTAACCTTACCATTTGTAACAGAGTCGGCCATCGTTTGACTCAACCTTACGATATGTGCCAAAGTTAGGCCTTGTTTGACTCAACCTTACCATTTGTTTTGGAGTCAGGCCTTATTTGACTAAACCTTACCATTTGTGCTGGAGTCAGGGCTCATTTGACGCACCCATATCATTTGCGCCAGAGTCAGCTACATTTGACTCTACCGTACCATTTATGCCCGACTCAGACATTATTTGTCTCAACCTTACCTTTAAGGCCAGAGTCTAGCGTCATTTGACTCAACCTTATGATTTGTGAAGGAGCCGGGCCTCATTTGACTCACCCTTATCATTTCTTCTGGTGTTGGGCCTCATTTGACTTACCCCTATCATTTCTTATGGTGTTAAGCTTCGTTTGACATAACCTTACAATTTGTGTTAGAGTCGGGCCTTGTTTGACTCAACCCTATAATTTGTCCCAGAGTTGGGCCTCGTTTAACTCAACCTTAACATTTGTGTAAGAATTGTGCCTTATTTGACTTAATCTTACCAATTGTGGTAGAGTCTGGCCTCGTTTGGCTCACCCTTAAAATGTGTATTGGAGTTGGAACTCATTTGAGATAACCTTACCACTTGTGCTAGAGTTGCGCCACGTTTGACTCAACCTTATCATTTGTACTAGAGCCGGGCCTTGTTTGACTCACCCTTATCAATTGTGCCGGAGTCGAGTCTCGTTTGACTCAACCTTACCATATGTGCCAAAGTCGGGCCCCGTTTGAGTCAACCTTTCTATTTGTGCTAGAGTTCAACCTCGTTTGAGACAACCTTACCATTTGTGCCAGAGTTGTGCCACATTTGACTCAACCTTATCATTTGTACTGGAGCCGGGCCTCATTTGACTCAACCTTACAGTTGTGCTGGAGTTGGCCTTTGTTTGATTCAACCCTATCTTTTGTGCCAAAGTTGGGCCTCGTTTGACTCAACCTTACCGTTTGTGCTAGAGTCGGTTCTCGTTTGACTCAACCTTACCAGTTGTGCCCGAGTTGGGCCTCGTTTGTCTTAAACTTACCATTTGCACAGGAGTCGGCCTTGTTTGACTTAACCTTACAATTTCTGCACGAGTCAGGCCTTGTTTGTCTCAACTTTACCATTTGTAATAGAGTCAACCGATGTTTGACTTAACCTTACGATATGTGTTAGAGTCAAGCCTTGTTTGACTTAACCTTACCATTTATGCTGGAGTCGGGGCTTGTTTGACTAAACCTTACCATTTGTGTTGGAGTTAGGCCCCATTTGACGCACCTTGATCATTTATGCTAGAGTCATGCCACAATGACTCCACCTTACCATTTGCGCCCGACTCAAGGCCTCATTTTTCTCGACCTTACCTTTTGTGCCAGAGTCTAGCATTGTTTGGCACAACCTTACAATTTGTGAAGGCATCGAGCCTTGTCGGACTCACCCTTATCATTTCTTCTGGTGTCGGGCCTCGTTTCACTCAACCTTATCATTTGTGCTAGAGTCAGGCCTCATTTGACTTAACCTTACAATTTATGGTAGAGTTAGGCCTCGTTTAACTCACCCTTACCATTTGTCCTCGAGTCAGGCTTTGTTTGATGCAACCATATCATTTGCACCTCAAGTCAGGCCTTGTTTGACTCAACCATATCCTTTGTGCCTAGAGTCGGGCCTCGTTTGACCAACCATATCATTTGTGCCTCGAGTCGGGCCTCGTTTGTCTCACCCATATCATTTGCGCCCCAAGTCGGGCCTCATTTGACTCACTCATATCATTTGCGCATCGAATCGGGTCTCATTTGACATAACTATATTATTTGTGCCTCGAGTTAGGCCTCATTTGACTCACCTATATCATTTGGGCCTTGAGTCAGGCCTCGTTTGACATAACCATATCATTTGCGCCTCGACTTAGGTCTCATTTGACTCTCCCATATGTTTGTGCTTCAGGTTGGGCCTCGTTAGACTTATCCATATATTTGTCCCTCGTGTCAGGCTTCGATTGACTCACCCTTATCATTTGTGCCTTGAGTCAGGCCTTGTATGATGCAACCATATCATTTGTGCCTCAAGTCGGGCCTCGTTTGATGTAACCATATGTTTGTGCCTCAAGTCAGGCCTTATTTGACTCTCCCATATGTTTGCACCTTGAGTCGGGCCTCGTTTGACTTAACCATATCATTCGTACCTTGAGTGGGCCCTCATTAGACTTGCCCATATGATTGCGCCTCGAGTCAGGCCTTGTTTGACTTACCTATATCATTTGCGCCTCGAGTCGTGTCTCGTTTGACTTACCCATATAATTTGTGCCTCAAGTCAGGCCTCATTTGACTTACCCATATGTTTGCGCCTTGAGTTGGGCCTCGTTTGACTCACCCAAATCATTTGCGCCTTGAGTCAATCCTCGTTTGACTCACCCTTATCATCTACGCCTTAGGCCGTGCCTCATTTGACTCAACCATATGTTGGCGCCTCGAGTCAGGCCTCGTTTGACTCACCCATTTCATTTGCGCCTCGAGTCGAGCTCATTTGACTCAACCATATCATTTGCTCCTCGAGTTAGGCCACGTTTGACTTACCCATATGTTTGCACCTTGAGTCTAGCCTCATTTGACTCACCCATATCATTTGTGCCTCGAGTTAGGCATTGTTTGACTCAACCATATCATTTACGCCTAGAGTCAATCGTCGTTTGACTCAACCATATCATATGCGCCTTGAGTTAGGCCTAATTTGACTCACCCTTATCATTTGTGCCTTGAGTCGAGCCTCATTTGACTCACCCATATCATTTGCACCTCGAGTCCATCCTCGTTTGACTCACCCATATGTTTACGCCTCAAGTCAGCCTCGTTTGACTTACCCATATGTTTGTGCCTCGAGTTGTGCCTCATTTCTCTCACCTAAATCATTTGCGCCTCGAGTCGGTCCTTGTTTGACTCACCCTTATCATCTGCGTCTCAGGTTAGGCCTCGTTTAACTCAACCATATGTTAGCGCCTCGAGTCAGGCCTCGTTTGACTCACCTATATCATTTGCGCCGCAAGTTGGGCCTCATTTAACTCAACCATATCATTTGTTCCTCGAGTTGCGCCTCGTTTGACTCACCCATATCATTTGTGCCTCGTTTGACTCACCCATATCATTTGCGCCTCGAGTTGGGCCTCGTTTGACTCAACCATATCATTTGCTCCTCGAGTCAGGCCTCGTTTGACTCGCCCACATCATTTGTGCCTCAAGTTAGGCCTCATTTGACTTAGCCATATGATTTGTGCCTCAAGTCGAGCCTCATTTGACTCAACCATATCATATGTGCCTTGAGTCAGGCCTTATTTGACTCAACCATATCATTTGTGTCTCGAGACAGGCCTCATTTGACTCACCCATATCATTTGCACCTCGAGTCCATCCTCGTTTGACTCACCCATATGTTTGTGCCTCGAGTCGAGCCTCGTTTCACTTACCCATATGTCTGTGCCTCGAGTTGGGCCACGTTTGACTCACCCATATCATTTGTGCCTCGAGTCAGGCTTCGTTTGACTCAACCATATCATTTGCGCCTCGAGTCAGGCCTCATTTGACTCACCCATATCATTTGTGCATCAAGTTGGGCCTATTTGACTTACCCATATCATTTGCGCCTTGAGTCAGGCCTCGTTTGACTCACCCATGTGTTTACGCCTCGAGTCAGGCCTCGTTTGAGTTACCCATCTATTTGAGCCTCGAGATAGGCCTTGTTTGACTCATCCATATCATTTGCGCTTTGAGTCGGCCCTCGTTTGACTCACGCATATCATTTACGCCTCGAGTCGAGCTTTGTTTGACTCAACCATATCATTTGTGCCTCGAATCAGGCCTCGTTTGACTGACCCTTATCATTTGTGCTACGATTTGGGCCTCGTTTGACTCAAACATATCATTTGCGCATCGAGTTGGGCCTTGTTTGACTCACCCATATTATTTGCGCCTCGAGTTGGGCCTCATTTGACTCAACCATTTCATTTGCGCCTCGAGTCGGGCCTCATTTGACTCACCCATATGTTTTTCCTTGAGTCAGGCCTTGTTTGACTCACCCATATCATTTGTGCCTCGTGTCGGGCTTCGTTTGAGTCAACCATATCATTTACGCCTTGAGTTTGGCATCATTTGACTCAACCATATCATTTGTGCCTCGAGTCAGGCCTTGCTTGACTCATCGATATCGTTTGTGCCTCGAGTCGGGCCTCTCTTGACTAAACCATATAATTTGCAGCTCTAGTTGAGCCTCGTTTGAGTCACCTATATATATGGCGCCTTGAGTCAGGCCTCATTTGACTCACCGATATAATTTATGCCTTGAGGCGAGCATCGTTTGACTTACCCATATGTTTGCACCTCAGGTCGGGCCTCGTTTGACTCGCCCATATGTTTACGCCTCATGTCGAGCCTCGTTTGACTAACCCATATTATTTATGCCTTGAGTTGGGCCTCGTTTGACTCAACCATATCATTTACACCTCGAGTTGGCCCTCGTTTGACTTTCCCAAATGATTGCACCTCCAGTCAGCCCTCGTTTAACTCACCCATATCATTTGAGTCTCGAGTTAGGCCTCGTTTGACTCAACCATACCATTTACACCTCGAGTCAGGCCTCTTTTGACTCAACCGTATAAGTTATGCCTCGAGTTAGGCCTTGTTTGACTCACCCATATCATTTGCACCTTGAGTCAGACCTTGTTAGACTCACCCTTATCATTTACGCCTCGAGTCCGGCCTCATTTGACTCAACCATATCATTTACGCCTCGAGTTGGGCCTCATTTGACTCAATCATATCATTTGTGCCTTGAGTCGAGCCTTGCTGGACTCACTGATATCATTAGCGCCTCGAGTCGGGCCTTATTTGACTTAACCATATAATTTACGCCTCGAGTCGGTCCTCATTTGATTCACCCATATGTTTGTGCCTCGAGTCGGCCCCTCGTTTGACTCACCCATATGTTTGTGCCTCGAGTTATGCCTCGTTTCTCTCACCTAAATCATTTGTGCCTCGAGTCGGTCCTCGTTTGACTCACCCTTATCATCTGCGTCTCAGATCTGGCCTCATTTAACTCAACCATATGTTAGTGCCTCGAGTCAGGCCTCGTTTGGCTCACCCATATCATTTGCACCTTGAGTCAGGCCTCGTTTAACTCAACAATATCATTTGCTCCTTGAGTTTGGCCTCGTTTGACTCACCCATATCATTTGCGTCTCATTTGACTCACCCATATCATTTGCGCCTCGAGTCAGGCCTCGTTTGACTCAACCATATCATTTGCTCCTCGAGTCAGCCCTCGTTTGACTCACCTATATCATTTGTGCCTCGAGTTAGGCCTCGTTTGACTTACCCATATGATTTGCGCCTTAAGTTGGGCCTCATTTGACTCAACCATTTTATTTGTGCCTTGAGTTGGGCCTTATTTGACTCACCCATATGATTTGTGCCTCGAGAAAGGCCTCATTTGATTCAACCATATCATTTGCACCTCTAGTCCATCCTTGTTTGACTCACCCATATGTTTGCGCCTTGAGTCGGGCCTCATTTCACTTACCCATATGTCTGTGCCTCGAGTTGGGCCATGTTTGACTCACCCATATCATTTGTGCCTTAAGTCAGGCCTCGTTTGACTCAACCATATCATTTCTGCCTCGAGTCAGGCCTCATTTGACTCACCCATATCATTTGTGCCTCAAGTTGGGCATCATTTGACTTACCCATATCATTTGCGCCATGAGTCGGGCCTCGTTTGACTCAACCATGTGTTTGTGCCTCGAGTCGGGCCTCGTTTGAGTCACGCATCTGTTTGATCCTTGAGACAGGCCTTGTTTGACTAACCTATATCATTTGTGCTTTGAGTCGGCCCTCATTTGACTCACCCATATCATTTGTGCCTCGAGTCAAGCTTCGTTTGACTCAACCATATCATTTGTGCCTCGAGTTGGGCCTCGTTTGACTAACCCTTATCATTTGTGCCATGAGTTAGGCCTCGTTTGACTCACCCATATCATTTGCGTCTCATTTGACTCACCCATATCATTTGCACCTCGAGTCCATCCTCGTTTGACTCACCCATATGTTTGCGCCTCGAGTCGGTCCTCGTTTGACTTACCCATATATTTGTGCCTCAAGTTGGGCCTCGTTTGACTCAACCATATCATTTGTGCCTCGAGTCAAGCCTTGTTTGACTCAACCATATCATTTGCATCTCGAGTCGGGCCTCATTTTACTCACCCCTATCATTTGTGCCTCGAGTTGGTCCTTGTTTGACTCACCCATGTGTTTGCGCCTCGAGTCAAGCCTCATTTGAGTGACCTATCTATTTGAGCCTCGAGACGGGCCTCGTTTGACTCACCCATATCATTTGCACTTTGAGTTGGCCCTTGTTTGACTCACCCATATCATTTGCGCCTCAAGTCAGGCCTTGTTTGACTCAACCATATCATTTGCTCCTCGAGTCGGGCCTCGTTTGACTTACCCATATGTTTGTACACTGAGTCGGGCCTCATTTGACTCACCTATAACATTTGTGCCTCGACTCAGGACTCGTTTGACTCACCCATGTGTTTGTGCCTCGAGTTGGGCCTCATTTGAGTGACCCATCTATTTGAGCCTCGAGACGGGCCTCGTTTCACTCACCTATATGATTTGTGCTTTGAGTTGGGCCTCGTTTGACTTACCCATATGTTTGCACCTCGAGTCGGGCCTCATTTGACTCACCCATTTCATCTGTGCCTCGAGTTAGGCCATGTTTAACTCAACCATATCATTTGCACCTCGAGTCGGCCCTCGTTTGACTTACCCATATGTTTACACCTTGAGTCGGGCATCTTTTGTCTAACCCATATCATTTTTGCCTCGAGTCAGACCTCATTTGACTCACTGTTATCATTTGCGCCTCAACTCGGGCCACATTTGACTCAACCATATGTTTGTGCCTTGAGTCGGGCCTCATTTGACTTACCGATATAATTTACGTCTCAATGTAGGCCTTATTTTACTCAACCATATCATTTGTGCCTCGACTTAGGACTCGTTTAACTCAACCATATCATTTGCTCCTCGAGTCGGGCCTCGTTTGACTTACCCATATGTTTGCACACTGAGTCAAGCCTCGTTTAACTTAACCATATCATTTGCGCCTCTACTCGGGACTCGTTTGACTCATCCATGTGTTTGCGCCTCGAGTCGAGCCTCGTTTGAGTCACCCATCTATTTGAGCCTCGAGACGGGCCTCTTTTGACTCACCCATATAATTTGCGCCTTGAGTCGGGCCTCGTTTGACTCACCCATATCATTTGTGACTCGAGTTGGGCCTCGTTTGACTCAACCATATCTTTTTTCCCTCGACTCGAGACTCGTTTGACTCTTTCATATGTTTACACCTCGAGTCAGGCCTCGTTTGACTCACCCTTATCATTTGTGCCTCTAGTCAGGCCTTATTTGACTCAACCATATGTGTGTGCCTCAAGTCAGGCCTCGTTCGACTCACCCATATCATTTACGCCTCGAGTTGGGCCTTGTTTGACTCAACCATATCATTTACCCCTCGAGTTGGCTCTTGTTTGAGTTAACCGTATGTTTGCACCTTGAGTCGGGCATCGTTTGACTCACCCATATCATTTGTGCCTCGAGTTAGGCCTCGTTTGACTCAACCAAATCATTTACACCTCGAGGCGGGCATCGTTTGACTAAACCATATCATTTGTGCCTCGAGTCGGGCCTCATTTGACTAACCCATATCATTTGTATCTCGAGTTGGGTCTTGTTTGACTCACCCATATAATTTATTCCTCGAGTCGGGCCTCCTTTGACTCACACATATGTTTGCACCTCAAGTCGGGCCTCGTTTAACTCACCCTATCACTTTTGCCTCGAGTTGGGTCTCGTTTGACTCAACCATATCATTTGCACCTCGACTTGAGACTCGTTTGACTCTCCCATATGTTTGCGCCTCAAGTCGGTCCTTGTTTGACTTACCCATATGGTTGTGCCTTGAGTCGGACCTCGTTTGACTCACCTTTATCATTTGATCCTAAAGTCGGGCCTCGTTTGACTCAGCCATATCATTTGCACCTTAAGTCGGGCCTCGTTTGACTCACCCATGTGTTTGTGCCACGAGTTGGGCCTTGTTTGACTCACCCATCTATTTACGCCTTGAGTTAGGTCTTGTTTAACTCACCCATATCATTTGCACCACGAGTTAGGCCTTGTTTGACTCAACTATATCATTTACAGCTCGAGTTGGCCCTCGTTTGACTTACCCATTTGTTTACACCTACAAACGAGCCTCATTTCACTCTCCCATATCATTTGTGCATCGAGTCAAGCCTCATTTGACTCCATCATACCATTTGTGCCTCGAGTCGGGCCTCTTTTGACTTAACCACATCATTTGTGCCTCGAGTTAGGCCTCGTTTGACTCAACCATATCATTTGTGCCTCGAGTTGGGCCTCGTTTGACTCACCCATATGTTTTTCCTTGAGTCGGGCCTTGTTTGACTCACCCATATCATTTGCGCCTCGTGTCGGGCTTTGTTTGAGTTAACCATATCATTTGTGCCTTGAGTTTGGCATCATTTGACTCAACCATATCATTTGTGCCTCGAGTCAGCCTCGTTTGACTCACCGATATCATTTGCGCCTCGAGTCATGCCTCTCTTGACTAAATCATATAATTTACAGCTCTAGTCGAGCTTTGTTTGACTCACCTATATCTATGGCACCTCGAGTCAGGCCTCGTTTGACTCACCGATATAATTTATGCCTTGAGGTGAGCATCGTTTGACTTACCCATATGTTTGCACCTCAAGTCGGGCCTCATTTGACTCTCCCATATGTTTACGCCTCATGTCGAGCCTCGTTTGACTAACCCATATCATTTATGCCTTGAGTTGGGCCTCGTTTGACTCAACCATATCATTTACACCTCGAGTTGGCCCTCGTTTCACTTTCCCAAATGATTGCACCTCTAGTCGGCCCTCATTTAACTCACCCATATCATTTGAGCCTCAAGTCAGGCCTCATTTGACTCAACCATACCATTTGCGCCTGGAGTCGGGCCTCATTTGACTCAACCATATAAGTTACGCCCCGAGTTAGGCCTTGTTTGACTCACCCATATCATTTGCGCCTTGAGTCAGACCTTGTTAGACTCACCCTTATCATTTACGCCTCGAGTCAATCCTCGTTTGACTTAACCATATCATTTACACCTCGAGTTGGGCCTTATTTGACTCAACCATATCATTTGTGCCTTGAGTCAGGCCTTGCTTGACTCACTGATATCATTTGCGCCTCGAGTCGGGCCTCATTTGACTTAACCATATAATTTGGGCCTCGAGTCGGTCCTCATTTGATTCACCCATATGTTTGCGCCTTGAGTCGGGCCTCGTTTAAGTCACCATATGTCTGTGCCATGGGACGTGCCTTGTTTGACTTAACCATATTATTTGCACCTCGAGTCGGGCCTTGTTTGACTTAACCATATAATTTGCGGCTCGAGTTAGGCCTCGTTTGACTCACTGATACCATTTGAGCCTCGAGTTGGGCCTCATTTGACTCACTCATATCATTTACGCCTCGAGTCAGGCCACGTTTAACTCAACTATATCATTTGCGCCTTGAGTTGGGCCTTGTTTGACTCACCCATATGTTTGAGCCTCGAGTTGAGCCTTATTTGACTCACCCATATGTTTGCGCCTCGAGTCAGTCTTCGTTTGAGTCACCCTTATCATTTGCACCTCGAGTTAAGCCTCGTTTGACTAAACCATGTGTTTACACCTCTAGTTAGGCCTAGTTTGACTCACACATATCATTTGCGCCTCGAGTCAGGCCATGTTTGACTCAACCATATCATTTACGCCTTGAGCCAGGCCTCATTTGACTCACCGATACCATTTGTGCCTCGAGTTGGGCCTCGTTGGGCTCAACCATATCATTTGTTCCTCGAGTCAGGCCTCGTTTGACTCAACCATATCATTTGCGCCTCGAGTCGGGCATGGTTTGACTCAACCACATCATTTGCGCCTCGAGTCGGGCCTTGTTTGACTCAACCATATCATTTGTGCCTAAAGTCGGGCCTTGTTTGACTCACCCATATCTTTTGTGCCTTGAGTCAGGCCTCGTTTGACTCACCCATATCATTTACACCTTGAGTTAGCCCTTGTTTGACTCACCCATATGTTTGTGCCCTTACTCAGGCCTCGTTTGTCTTACCCTTATGTTTGTGCCTCGAGTCAAGCCTCGTTTGACTCACCCATATCATTTGTGCCTTGAGTCAGGCCTTGTTTCACTCACCCATATAATTTGCTCTTTGAGTTAGCCCTCGTTTGACTCACTGATATAATTTGTGCCTCGAGGCGAGCATCGTTTGACTTACCCATATGTTTGTGCCTCAAGTTAGGCCTCATTTGACTCAACCATATGTTTTTGCCTCGAATTGAGCCTCATTTGACTCACCCATATCATTTGCGCCTTGAGTTGGGCCTTGTTTGACTCAACCTTATAATTTACACCTCAAGTTGGCCCTCGTTTGACTTACCCATATTTTTGCAAGTCCAGTCGGTGCTCATTTGACTCACGCATATCATTTGAGCCTCAAGTCAGGCCTTGTTTAACTCAACCATACCATTTGCACCTCGAGTCGAGCCTCTTTTGACTAACCATATCAGTTGCGCCCTGAATCGGGCCTTGTTTGACTAACCCATATCATTTGCGCCTTGAGTCGGGTCTCATTTCACTCAACCATATCATTTGTGCCTCAAGTCGGGCCTCATTTGACTTACCCATATGTTTACACACTGAGTCAGGCCTTGTTTAACTCAACCATATCATTTGCGCCTCGACTCGGGACTCGTTTGACTCATCCATGTGTTCGTGCCTCAAGTTGAGCCTCGTTTGAGTCACCCATCTATTTGAGCCTCGAGACAGGCCTCTTTTGACTCACCCATATCATTTGCGCTTTGAGTCGGGCCTTGTTTAACTCACCCATATGATTGCACCTCTAGTCGGCCCTCGTTTAACTCACCCATATCATTTGAGCCTCGAGTCAGGCCTCGTTTGACTCAACCATACCATTTGCACCTCAAGTCGGGCATCTTTTGACTCAACCATATAAGTTACACCCCGAGTTAGGCCATGTTTGACTCAACCATATCATTTGCACCTTGAGTCGGAACTTGTTAGACTCACCCTTATCATTTGCGCCTTGAGTCAGGCCTCGTTTGACTTAACCATATCATTTACGCCTCAAGTTGGGCCTCGTTTGACTCAACCATATCATTTGTGCCTTGAGTCAGGCCTTGCTTGACTCACTGATATCATTTGCACCTCGAGTCAGGCCTCATTTGACTTAACCATATAATTTGTGCCTCGAGTCGGTCCTCATTTGATTCACCCATATGTTTGCGCCTCAAGACGGGCCTCGTTTGAGTCACCATATGTCTGTGCCACGGGACGTGCCTTGTTTGACTCAACCATATCATTTGCACCTCGAGTTGGGCCTCGTTTGACATACCCATGTGTTTGAGCCACAAGTCGGGCCTTGTTTTACTCAACCATATCATTTGCACCTCGAGTCAGGTGTCATTTGACTCAATCATATCATTTACGCCTCGAGTCGGGCCTTATTTGAATCACCCATATCATTTGTGCCTTGAGTCGAGCCTCATTTAACTCAACCATATCATTTGCGCCTTGAGTCGGGCCTTGTTTGCCTCAACCATATCATTTCTGCCTCTAGTCAGGCCTCGTTTGACTCACCGATATCATTTGTGCCTTGAGTCGGGCCTTGTTTGACTCCACTATATCATTTGTGCCTCGAGTCGGGTCTCGTTTGACTTAACCATATCATTTATGCCTCAAGTTGAACGTCATTTGACTCACCCAAATGTTTGCGCCTCGAGTCAGGCCTCGTTTGACTCGACCATTTCATTTGTGCCTCGAGTCGGCCTCGTTTGACTCAACCATATCATTTGTGCCTCGAGTCTGGCCTTATTTGAATCATCCATATCATTTGTGCCTTGAGTTGAGCCTCGTTTAACTCAATCATATCATTTGCGCCTCGAGTCAGGCCTTGTTTGCCTCAACCATATCATTTCTGCCTCTAGTCAGGCCTCGTTTGACTCATTAATATCATTTGTGCCTTGAGTTGGGCCTCGTTTGACTCAACTATATCATTTGCGCCTCGAGTCGGGCCTTGTTTGACTCAACCATATCATTTGCGCCTCGAGTCGGGCCTCGTTTGACTCAACCATATCATTTGTGCCTCGAGTCAGGCCTCATTTGACTCAACTATATCTTTTGCGCCCCGAGTCGAGCCTCGTTTAGCTGACTGATATGATTTATGCCTCGAGTGGGGCCTTGTTTGACTTAACTATATGATTTGTGCCTCGAGTCAGGCCTCGTTTAGCTCAATCATATCGTTTGTGCCTCAAGTTGGGCCTCGTTTGACTCAACCATATCATTTGTGCCTCGAGTTGGGCCTTGTTTGGCTCAACCATATCATTTTCGGCTGGAGTTAGGCCTTGTTTGACTCACTGATACCATTTGAACCTCGAGTTGGGCCTCATTTGACTCAACCATATCATTTGCGCCTCGAGTCGGGCCACATTTGACTCAACCATATCATTTGCGCCTCGAGTTGGGCCTTGTTTGACTCACCCATATGTTTGAGCCTCGAGTCGAGCCTTATTTGTCTCACCCATATGTTTACGCCTCGAGTCGGTCTTCGTTTAAGTCACCCTTATCATTTGCACCTCGAGTCAAGCCTTGTTTGACTCAACCATGTGTTTACGCCTCTAGTCAGGCCTAGTTTGACTCACACATATCATTTGCCCTTGAGTCAGGCCATGTTTGACTTCACCATATCATTTACGCCTCGAGTCGATCCTCATTTGACTAAACCATATCATTTGCACCTCGAGTTGGGCCTTGTTTGACTCCCCCTCATGTTTGAGCCTCAAGTTAGGCCTTGTTTGACTTAACCATATCATTTGAGCCTCGAGTCAAGCCTCATTTGACTCAACCATATCATTTGCGCCTCGAGTCAGGCCTTGTCTGACTCAACCATATCATTTGAACCTTGAGTCAGGCCCCGTTTCACTCAACCATATCATTTGGGCCTTGAGTCAGGCCTTGTTTCTCTCAACCATATCATTTGCGCCTCAAGTCGGGCCTCGTTTGACGCAACCATATCATTGGTGCCTCGAGTCATGCCTCGTTTGACTCAACCACATCATTTGTGTCTTAAGTCGGGCCTCGTTTGACTGAACAATATCATTTGCACTTCGAGTTGGGCCTTGTTTAACTCAACCAAATCATTTACGCCTCGAGTCGGGTCTCATTTGACTCAACCATATCATTTGTCCCTCGAGTCATTCCTCGTTTGACTCATCGATACCATTTATGCCTCGAGTTGGGACTCGTTTGACTCAACCATATCATTTGTGCCTCCAGTCAGGCCTTGTTTGACTCAACCATATTATTTATGCCTCGAGTCAGGCCTTGTTTGACTCAATCATATAATTTGCACCTCGAGTCGGGACTTGTTTGACTCAACCATATCATTTGTGCCTCGAGTCGGGCCTCGTTTGACTCACCGAGACCATTTGTGCCTCAAGTTAGGCCTCGTTTGACTCCACCAAATCATTTGTGCCTCGAGTCAGGCCTGGTTTGACTCAACCATATCATTTGCGCCTCGAGTCGGGCCGCGTTTGACTCAACCATATCATTTACGCCTGGAGTCGAGGCTCGTTTAACTCACCGAAACCATTTGTGCCTCGTTTGACTGACTCATTTGTGCCTCGAGTCAGGCCTCATTTGACTCAACCAAATCATTTGTGCCTCGAGTCGGGCCTCGTTTGACTCGACCATACCATTTGCGCCCTGAGTCGGGCCTCGTTTGACTCACTGATACCATTTGTGCCTCGAGTCAGGCGTCGTTTGACTCAACCAAATCATTTGCGCCTCGAGTCGGGCCTCATTTGACTCAGCCATACCATTTGCGCCTCGAGTCGGGCCTCGTTTGACTCAACCATATCATTTGCACCTCGAGTGGGCCTTGTTTGACTCCCTCACATGTTTGAGCAATGAGTCAAGCCCCGTTTGACTCAACCATATTATTTTAGCCTCAAGCCAGACCTCGTTTGACTCAACCATATCATTTGGACCTTGAGTCAGGCCTTGTTTGACTTGACCATATCATTTGCGCTAGAGTCGGGCCTCGTTTGACGCAACTATATCATTTGTGCCTCTAGTCATGCCTCGTTTGACTCAACCATATCATTTGAGTCTCGAGTCGGGCCTTGTTTGTCTGAACCATATCATTTGTGCATCGAGTGGGGCCTTGTTTGACTCAACCAAATCATTTGTGCCCCGAGTTGAGCCTTGTTTGACTCAACCATATCATTTGAGCCTCGAGTCATGCCTCGTTTAACTCACTGATACCATTTGTGCCTCGAGTTGGGACTCGTTTGACTCAACCATATCATTTGTGCCTCGAGTCAGGCCTTGTTTGACTAAATCATATCATTTGCGCCTCGAGTCGAGCCTCGTTTGATGCAACCATATCATTTGTACCTCGAGTCATGCCTCCTTGGACTTAACCATATCATTTGCGTCTCGAGTCGGGCCTCGTTTGACTGAACCATATCATTTGCGCCTCGAGTTGGGCCTTGTTTGACTCAACCAAATCATTTGTGTCTCGAGTCATGCCTCGTTTGACTCACCGATACCATTTGTGCCTCGAGTTGGGACTCGTTTGACTCAACCATATCATTTGTGCCTCGAGCCAGGCCTTGTTTGACTCAACCATATCATTTGTGCCTCGAGTCAGGCATTGTTTGACTCAACCATATCATTTGCGCCTCGAGTTGGGCCTTGTTTGACTTAACCATATCATTTACTCCTCGAGTTGAGACTCATTTGACTCAACTATATGATTTGCGCCCTGAGTCGGGCCTCTTTGACTTAACCATATTATTTGCGCCTCGAGTCGGGCCTCGTTTGACTCACCGATACCATTTGTGCCTCGAGTTAGGCCTCGTTTGACTCAACCAAATCATTTGTGCCTCGAGTCAGGCCTGGTTTGACTCAACCATATCATTTGTGCCTCAAGTCGGGCCCCGTTTGACTCAACCATATCATTTACTCCTCGAGTCGAGACTCATTTGACTCAATCATATGATTTGGTCTTGAGTTGGGCCTCGTTTGACTTACCGATACCATTTGTGCCTTGAGTCAAATGAGTCATTTGTGCCTCAAGTCAGGCCTCGTTTGACTCAACCAAAATCATTTGCGCCTCGAGTCGGGCCTTGTTTGACTCAACCATAGCATTTGCGCCCTGAGTCCGGCCTCGTTTGACTCACCAATACCATTTGTGCCTCGAGTTAAACGATTCATTTGTGCCTCAAGTGAGGCCTTGTTTGACTCAACCAAATCATTTGCGCCTCGAGTCGGGCCTCGTTTGACTCAACCATACCATTTGCACCTCAAGTCGGGCCTCGTTTGACTCAACCATATCCTTTGCACCTCGGTTTGGGCCTTGTTTGACTCCCCCACATGTTTGAGCATCGAGTTAGGCCTCGTTTGACTCAACCATATCATTTGAACCTCGAGCCAGGCCTCGTTTGACTAATCCATATCATTTGGGCCTTGGGTCGGGCCTCATTTAATGCAACCATATCATTTAGGCCTCAAGTCATGCCTTGTTTGACTCAACCATATCATTTCCACCTCGAGTTGGGCCCTTTTTGACTCCTGCACATGTCTGATCATCGAGTTAGGCCACGTTTGACTCCACCATATCATTTGAGCCTTGAGTTAGACCCCGTTTGACTCAACCATATCATTTAGGCCTTGAGTCAGGCCTTGTTTGACTCAACCATATCATTTGCGCCTTGGGTCGGGCCTCGTTTGATGCAACCATATCATTTGTGCCTCGAGCAATGCCTCGTTTGACTCAACCATATAATTTACGTCTTGAGTTGGGCGTCATTTGACTGAACCATATCATTTGCACCTCGAGTCATGCCTTATTTAACTCACCAAAACCATTTGTGCCTCGAGTTGGGACTCATTTGACTCAAGCATATCATTTGTGCCTCGAGTCAGGCCTTGTTTGACTCAACCATATCATTTGCGCCTTGAGTCAGGCCTCGTTTGACTTAACCATATCATTTCCGCCTTGAGTTAGACCTTGTTTGACTCAACCATATCATTTGCGCCCCGAGTCAGGCCTCGTTTGACTTAAGCATATCATTTGCTCCTCGAATCGGGCATTGTTTGACTCACCGATACCATTTGTGCCTCGAGTTAGGCCTCGTTTGACTCAACCAAATCATTTGTGCCTCGAGTCAGGCCTGGTTTGACTCAACCATATCATTTGTGCCTCAAGTCGGGCCCCGTTTGACTCAACCATATCATTTACTCCTCGAGTCGAGACTCATTTGACTCAACCATATGATTTGCACCCTGAGTCGGGCCTCATTTGACTTACCGATACCATTTGTGCCTCGAGTCAAATGAGTCATTTGTGCCTCGAGTCAGGCCTCGTTTGACTTAACCAAAATCATTTGCGCCTCGAGTCAGGCCTTGTTTGACTCAACCATAGCATTTGCGCCCTGAGTCGGGCCTCGTTTGACTCACCAATACCATTTGTGCCTCGAGTTAAACGATTCATTTGTGCCTCGAGTCAGGCCTCGTTTGACTCAACTAAATCATTTGCGCCTCGAGTTAGGCCTCGTTTGACTCAACCATACCATTTGCACCTCGAGTCGGGCCTCGTTTGACTCAACCATATCCTTTGCACCTCGATTCGGGCCTTGTTTGACTCCCCCACATGTTTGAGCATCGACTCAGGCCTCGTTTGACTCAACCATATCATTTGAACCTCGAGCCAGGCCTCGTTTGACTCAACCAATCATTTGGGCCTTGGGTCGGGCCTTGTTTGACTCAACCATATCATTTGCGCCTCGAGTCGGGCCTCATTTAATGCAACCATATCATTTGTGCCTCAAGTCATGCCTTGTTTGACTCAACCATATCATTTCCACCTCGAGTTGGGCCTTGTTTGACTCCCGCACAAGTTTGATCATCGAGTCAGGCCACGTTTGACTCCACCATATCATTTGAGCATCGAGTTAGACCCCGTTTGACTCAACCATATCATTTAGTCCTTGAGTCAGGCCTTGTTTGACTCAACCATATCATTTGCGCCTTGGGTCGGGCCTCGTTTGATGCAAACATATCATTTGTGCCTCGAGCAATGCCTTGTTTGACTCAACCATATAATTTGCGCCTCAAGTCGGGCCTCGTTTGACGCAACCATATCATTTGTGCCTCGTTTGATGCAACCATATCATTTGTGCCTCGAGCAATGCCTCGTTTGACTCAACCATATCATTTGCGCCTTAAGTCGGGCCTCGTTTGACGCAACCATATCATTTGTGCCTCGAGTCATGCCTCATTTGACGCAACCATATCATTTGTGCCTCGAGTCATGCCTCGTTTGACTCAACCATATCATTTGCTCCTCGAGTTGGGCCTTGTTTGACTTAACCAAATCATTTGCACCTCGAGTCTAGCCTTGTTTGACTCAACCATATCATTTGCGCCTCGAGGCATGCTTCGTTTGACTCACTGATACCATTTGTGCCTCGAGTTGGGACTCATTTGACTCACCGATACCATTTGTGCCTCGAGTTAGGCCTTGTTTAACTCAACCAAATCATTTGTGCCTTGAGTTAGGCCTGGTTTAACTCAAGCATATCATTTGTGCCTCGAGTCGGGCCCCGTTTGACTCAACCATATCATTTACGCCTCGAGTTGGGCGTCATTTGACTCAACCATATCATTTGCCCCCTGAGTCAGGCCTCGTTTGACTCACCGATACCATTTGTGCCTCGAGTCAAACGAGTCATTTGTGCCTCGAGTCAGGCCTCATTTGACTCATCCAAATCATTTGCGCCTCGTGTCGGGCCTCGTTTGACTCAACCATAGCATTTGCGCCCCAAGTCGGGCCTCGTTTGACTTACCGATACCATTTGTGCCTTGTGTCAAATGATTCATTTGTGCCTCGAGTCAGCCCTCGTTTGACTCAACCAAATCATTTGCGCCTCGAGTCGGGCCTCGTTTGAGTCAACCATACCATTTGCGCCTCGAGTCGGGCATCGTTTGACTCAACCATATCATTTGCACCTCGACTCAGGCTTTGTTTGACTTCCCCACATGTTTGAGCATCGAGTCAGGACTCGTTCGACTCAACCATATCATTTGAGCCTCGAGCCAGGTCTCGTTTGACTCAACCATATCATTTGGGCCTTGGGTCGGGCCTTGTTTGACTCAACCATATCATTTGTGCCTTGAGCTGGGCCTTGTTTAACGCAATCATATCATTTGTGCCTCAAGTTATGCCTCATTTGACTCAACCATATCATTTCCACCTCGAGTCGGGCCTTGTTTGACTCCCCCACATGTTTGAGCCTCGAGTCAGGCCACGTTTGACTCAACCATATCATTTGAGCCTCGAGTCAGGCCTCGTTTGAGTCAACCATCTCATTTGGGCCTTGAGTCAGGCCTTGTTTGACTTAACCATATCATTTGCGCCTTGAGTCGGGCCTCGTTTGATGTGACCATATCATTTGTGCCTTGAGCCATGCCTCGTTTGACTCACCGATACCATTTGTGCCTTGAGTCAAGCCTTGTTTGACTCAACCATATCATTTACGCCTCGAGTCAGGCCTCGTTTGACACAACCAAATCAATTGCACCTCGAGTCGGGCCTTGTTTGACTCAACCATATCATTTGTGCCTTGAGTCGGGCCTTGTTTCACTTAAGCATATCATTTGCGCCTAGTCGGTCCTCGTTTGACTCACCGATACCATTTGTGCCTCGAGTTAGGCCTCGTTGGACTCAACCAAATCATTTGTGCCTCGAGTCGGGCCTTGTTTGACTCAACCATATCATTTGTGCCCCGAGTCGGGCCTCGTTTGACTTACTGATACCATTTGTGCCTCGAGTCAAACGAGTTATTTGTGCCTCGAGTGAGGCCTCATTTGACCCAACCAAATCATTTGTGCCTCGAGTCGGGCCTTGTTTGACACAACCATATGATTTGCAACTCGAGTCAGGCCTCGTTTAACTCAACCATATCATTTGCGGCTCGAGTCGGGTCTCGTATGACTCAACCATATCATTTGTGCCTCTAGTCGGGCCTCGTTTGACACAACTGTATCATTTGCGCCTCGAGTTGGTGATTATTTGACTCACCCATATCATTAGCACCTCGAGTCAAGCTTTATTTGACTCAAACATATCATTCGTGTCTCGAGTCGGGCCTTATTTGCCTTAACCATATCAGTTGTTCTTCGAGATAGGCCTCGTTTGAGTTAACCATATCATTTGCGCCTGAAGTCGGGCCTTGTTTGAATCAACCGTACCATTTGCGCCTCGAGTCAAGCCTCATTTGACTCAACCATAACGTTTGCACCTCAAGTTAGGCGTTGTTTGACTCCCCCACATGTTTGAGCCTCGAGTCAGTACTCGTTTGACTCAACCATATCACTTGCGCCTCGAGTCGGGCCTTGTTTGACTCTACCATATCATTTGCGCCTTGAGTCGGGGCTCGTTTGACACAACCATATCATATGCGCCCTGACTCAGGCCTCATTTGAATCACCGATACCATTTGTGCCTCGAGTCAGGTCTCGTTTGACTCAACCAAATCATTTGCGCCTGGAGTCGGGCCTCGTTTGACTCAACCATATCATTTGCACCTCGAGTCGGGCCTTGTTTGACTCCCCCACATGTTTGAGCCTCGACTCAGGCCTCGTTTCACTCAACCATATCATTTGAGCCTCGAGTCAGGCCTTGTTTGACTTAACCATATTATTTGGGCCTTGAGTAAGGCCTTGTTTGACTCAACCATATAATTTGCGCCTCGAGTCAAGCCTTGTTTGACGCAACCATATCATTTGTACCCCGAGTCATGCCTCCTTTGACTCAACCATATCATTTGTGTCTCGAGTTGGGACTCGTTTGACTGAACCATATCATTTGCGCCTCAAGTTGGGCCTTGTTTGACTTAACCAAATCATTTATGCCTCGAGTCGGGCTTCGATTAACACAACGATATCAATTGTGCCTCGAGTCATGCCTCGTTTGACTCACCGATACCATCTGTGCCTCGAGTTGGGACTCGTTTAACTCAACCATATCATTTGTGCCTCGAGTCAGGCCTTGTTTGACTCAACCATATCATTTGCGCCTCGAGTCAGGCCTCGTTTGACACAACCAAATCAATTGCACCTCGAGTCGAGCCTTGTTTGACTCAACCATATCATTTGCGCCTCGAGTCGGGCCTCGTTTGACTTAAGCATATAATTTGCGCCTCGAGTCGGTCCTTGTTTGACTCACCGATACCATTTGTGCCTCGAGTTAGGCCTCGTTTGACTCAACCAAATCATTTGTGCCTCGAGTCGGGCCTTGTTTGACTCAACCATATCATTTATGTCCCGAGTCGGGCCTTGTTTGACTTACCGATACCATTTGTGCCTCGAGTCAAACGAGTTATTTGTGCCTCGAGTGAGGCCTCATTTGACCTAACCAAATCATTTGTGCCTCGAGTCGGGCCTTGTTTGACACAACCATATCATTTGCAACTCGAGTCAGGCCTCGTTTAACTCAACCATATCATTTGCAGCTCGAGTCGGGTCTCGTATGACTCAACCATATCATTTGTGCCTCTAGTCGGGCCTCGTTTGACACAACTGTATCATTTGCGCCTCGAGTTGGTGATTATTTGACTCACCCACATCATTAGCACCTCGAGTCAGGCTTCATTTGACTCAAACATATCATTCGTGTCTCGAGTCGGGCCTTATTTGCCTTAACCATATCATATTTGCCTCTAGTCAGGCCTCGTTTGACTCACTGATATCATTTGTGCCTCGAGTGGGGCCTTGTTTGACTCAACTATATCATTTGCACCTCGAGTCGAGCCTTGTTTGAATTAACCATAGCATTTACGCCTCGAGTCGGGCCTCGTTTGACTCACCGATACCATTTGTGCCTCGAGTTAGGCCTTGTTTGACTCAACCATATCAGTTGTTCTTCGAGATAGGCCTCATTTGAGTTAACCATATCATTTGCGCCTGAAGTCGGGCCTTGTTTGAATCAACCGTACCATTTGCGTCTCGAGTCAATCCTCATTTGACTCAACCATAACGTTTGCACCTCAAGTTAGGCGTTGTTTGACTCCCTCACATGTTTGAGCCTCGAGTCAGTACTCGTTTGACTCAACCATATCACTTGCGCCTCGAGTCGGGCCTTGTTTGACTCTACCATATCATTTGTGCCTTGAGTCGGGGCTCGTTTGACACAACCATATCATATGCGCCTTGACTCAGGCCTCATTTGAATCACCGATACCATTTGTGCCTCGAGTCAGGCCTCGTTTGACTCAACCAAATCATTTGCGCCTCAAGTTGGGCCTCGTTTGACTCAACCATACCATTTGTGCCTCGAGTCAGGCCTCGTTTGACTCAACCATATCATTTGCACCTCGAGTTGGGCCTTGTTTGACTCCCCCACATGTTTGAGCCTCGAGTCAGGCCTCGTTTCACTCAACCATATCATTTGAGCCTCGAGTCAGGCCTTGTTTGACTTAACCATATCATTTGGGCCTTGAGTAAGGCCTTGTTTGACTCAACCATATCATTTGCGCCTCGAGTCAAGCCTTGTTTGATGCAACCATATCATTTGTACCCCGAGTCATGCCTCCTTTGACTCAACCATATCATTTGTGTCCCGAGTCGGGACTCGTTTGACTGAACCATATCATTTGCGCCTCAAGTTAGGCCTTGTTTGACTCAACCAAATCATTTATGCCTCGAGTCGGGCTTCGATTAACACAACGATATCAATTGTGCCTCGAGTCATGCCTCGTTTGACTCACTGATACCATCTGTGCCTCGAGTTGGGACTCGTTTAACTCAACCATATCATTTGTGCCTCGAGTCAGGCCTTGTTTGACTCAACCATATCATTTGTCCCCCAAGTCGGGCCTTGTTTGACTTAACCATATCATTTGCGCCTCGAGTCAGGCCTCGTTTGACTTAAGCATATCATTTGCGCCTCGAGTCGGGCCTCGTTTGACTCACTGATACCATTTGTGCCTCGAGTTAGGCCTCGTTTGACTCAACCAAATCATTTGTGCCTTGAGTTAGGCCTGGTTTGACTCAAGCATATCATTTGTGCCTCGAGTCAGGCCCCGTTTGACTCAACCATATCATTTACGTCTCGAGTCGGGCCTTGTTTGACTTAACCATATCATTTGCGCCTCGAGTCAGGCCTTGTTTGACTTAAGCATATCATTTGCGCCTCGAGTCGGGCCTCGTTTGACTCACCGATACCATTTGTGCCTCGAGTTAGGCCTCGTTTGACTCAACCAAATCATTTGTGCCTTGAGTTAGGCCTGGTTTGACTCAAGCATATCATTTGTGCCTCGAGTCAGGCCCCGTTTGACTCAACCATATCATTTACGCCTCGAGTCGGGCGTCGTTTGACTCAACCATATAATTTGTCCCCTGAGTCAGGCCTCGTTTGACTCACCGATACCATTTGTGCCTCGAGTCAAACGAGTTATTTGTGCCTCGAGTCACGCCTTGTTTGACTCATCCAAATCATTTTCGCCTCGTGTCGGGTCTCGTTTGACTCAACCATAGCAGTTGCGCCCCAAGTCGGGCCTCGTTTGACTTACTGATACCATTTGTGCCTCGTGTCAAACGATTCATTTGTGCCTCGAGTCAGGCCTCGTTTGACTCAACCAAATCATTTGCGCCTCGAGTCGGGCCTCGTTTGACTCAACCATACCATTTGCGCCTCGAGTCGGGCGTCGTTTGACTCAACCATATCATTTGCACCTCGACTCAGGCTTTGTTTGACTCCCCCACATGTTTGAGCATCGAGTCAGGACTCGTTCGACTCAACCATATCATTTGAGCCTCGAGCCAGGTCTCGTTTGACTCAACCATATCATTTGGGCCTTGGGTCGGGCCTTGTTTGACTCAACCATATCATTTGCGCCTTAAGTCAGGCCTCATTTAACGCAATCATATCATTTGTGCCTCGAGTCATGCCTCATTTGACTCAACCATATCATTTCCACCTCGAGTCAAGCCTTGTTTGACTCTCCCACATGTTTGAGCCTCGGGTCAGGCCACGTTTGACTCAACCATATCATTTGAGCCTCGAGTCAGGCCTCGTTTGAGTTAACCATATCATTTGAGCCTTGAGTCAGGCCTTGTTTGACTTAACCATATCATTTGCGCCTTGAGTCGGGCCTCGTTTGATGTGACCATATCATTTGTGCCTCGAGCCATGCCTCGTTTGACTCAACCATATCATTTGCGTCTCGACTCGAGCCTCGTTTGACTAAACCATATCATTTGCGCCTCGAGTTGGGCCTTGTTTGACTCAACCAAATCAATTGCACCTCGAGTCAGGCCTTCTTTGACTCAACCATATCATTTGCGCCTCGAGTCGAGCCTCGTTTGACTTAAGCATATCATTTGCGCCTCGAGTCGGGCCTCGTTTGACTCACCCATACCATTTGTGCCTCGAGTTAGGCCTCGTTTGACTCAACCAAATCATTTATGCCTCAAGTCGGGCCTTGTTTGACTCAACCATATCATTTGCACCTTGAGTTGGGCCTTGTTTGACTCCCCCACATGTTTGAGCATCGAGTCAGGTCTCGTTTGACTTAACCATATCATTTGAGCCTCGAGTCAGGCCTCGTTTGACTTTACCATATCATTTGGGCCTTGAGTAGGGACTTGTTTGACTCAACATATCATTTGCACCTCGAGGCGGGCCTCATTTGACGTAACCATATCATTTGTGTCTTGAGTCATGCCTCGTTTGACTCAACCATGTCATTTGCTCCTCGAGTTGGGCCTTGTTTGACTTAACCAAATCAATTGCGGCTCGCAGTCTAGCCTTGTTTGACTCAACCATATCATTTGTGCCTTGAGGCATGCCTCGTTTGACTCATCGATACCATTTGTGGCTCGAGTTGGGACTCGTTTGACTCAACCATATCATTTATGCCTGGAGTCAAGTATGGTTTGACTCAACCATATCATTTGCACCTCGAGCCAGACCTCGTTTGACTTAACCAAATCAATTGCACCTCTAGTCGGGCCTTGTTTACTCAACCATATCATTTGCGCCTCGAATTGAGCCTCGTTTAACTTAAGCATATCATTTGTGCCTCGAGTTAGGCCTCGTTTGACTCACTGATACCATTTGTGCCTCTAGTTAGGCCTCGTTTGACTGAACTGAATCATTTTTGCCTTGAGTTGGGCCTTGTTTGGCCCAACCATATCATTTGCGCCTCGAGTCGGGCCCCGTTTGACTCAACCATACCATTTGCACCTTGAGTCGGGACTTGTTGGACTCAACCATATCATTTGTGCCCCGAGTCGGGCCTCGTTTGACTCAACGATACCATTTGTGCCTCGAGTCAAATGAGTTATTTGTGCCTCGAGTCAGGCCTCATTTGACTCAACCAAATCATTTGTGCCTCGGGTCGGACCTCGTTTGACACAACCATATCTTTTGCAACTTGAGTCAGGCCTTGGTTGACTCAACCATATCATTTGCTCCTCGAGTCGGGCCTCGTTTGACTCAACCATATCATTTGCGCCTCTAGTTGGGCCTCGTTTGAAACAACCATATGATTTGCGCCTCGAGTCGGCAATTATTTGATGCACCCATATCATTTGCACCTCGAGTCGGGGTTCATTTCACTCAACCATATCATTCGTGTCTCGAGTCAGGCCTTATATGCCTCAACCATATCATTTTTGCCTCTAGTCAAGCCTCGTTTGACTCACCGATATCATTTGTGCCCTGAGTGGGGCCTTGTTTGACTCAACTATATCATTTGCACCTTGAGTCGGGACTTGTTTGACTCAACCATAGCATTTACGCCTCGAGTCGGGCCTTGTTTGACTCACCGATACCATTTGTGCCTCGAGTTAGGCATTGTTTGACTCAACCATATCATTTGTTCTTCGAGACAGGCCTCGTTTGAGTCAACCATATCATTTGCACCTCAAGTCAGGCCTCGTTTGACTCAACCATACCATTTGCGCCTCGAGTCAAGCCTCGTTTGACTCAACCATAACGTTTGCACCTCAAGTCGGGCCTTGTTTAACTCCCCCACATGTTTGAGCCTCGAGTCAGTCCTTGTTTGACTCAACCATATCACTTGCGCCTCGAGTCCGGCCTTGTTTGACTCTACCATATCATTTGCGCCTCGAGTCGGGACTCGTTTGACACAACCATATCATATGCGCCCTGAGTCAGGCCTCATTTGAATCACCGATACCATTTGTGCCTCGAGTCAAACGACTCATTTGTGCCTCGAGTCAGGCCTCGTTTGACTCAACCAAATCATTTGTGCCTCGAGTCGGACCTTGTATGACTCAACCATAGCATTTGCGCCTCGAGTTTGGCCTCGTTTGACTCAACCAAATCATTTGCGCCTCGAGTCAGGCCTAGTTTGACTCAAGCATATCATTTGTGCCTCGAGTTTGTCCTCGTTTGACTCAACCATATCATTTACGCCTCAAGTCAAGACTCGTTTGACTTAACCATATCATTTACGTCCTGAGTCGAGCCTCGTTTGACTCACCGATACCATTTGTGCCTCGAGTCAAACGAGTCATTTGTGCCTCGAGTCAAGCCACGTTTGACTCCACCAAATCATTTGCGCCACAAGTCGGGCCTCGTTCGACTCAACCATAGCATTTGCGCCCTGAGTCGAGCCTCGTTTGACTCACCAATACCATTTGTGCCTCGAGTCAAACGATTCATTTTTGCCTCGAGTCAGGCCTCGTTTGACTCATCCAAATCATTTGCGCCTCGAGTCGGGCCTCGTGTGACTCGACCATACCATTTGTGCCTCGAGTCGGGCCTCGTGTGACTCAACCATACCATTTGCACCTCGAGTCGGGCCTCGTTTGACTCAACCATATCATTTGTACCTCGATTCGCACCTTGTTTGACTGCCCCACATGTTTGAGCATTGAGTCAGGCCTCGTTTGACTCAACCATATCATTTGAGTCTCGAGCCAGGCCTCGTTTGACTCAACCATATCATTTGGGCCTTGAGTCAGCCTTGTTTGAATCAACCACATCATTTGCACCTCGAGTCGGGCCTCATTTAATGCAACCATATCATTTGTGCCTCGAGTCATGCCTCATTTGACTTAACCTTATCATTTCCTCCTCGAGTCAGACCTTGTTTGACTCCCCCACATGTTTGAGCCTCGAGTCAGGCCACGTTTGACTCAATCATATCATTTGAGCCTCGAGTCAGGCCTCGTTTGACTCAACTATATCATTTGGGCCTTGAGTCAGGCCTTGTTGGACTCAACCATATCATTTGTGCCTCGGGTCGGGCCTCGTTTGATGCAACCATATCATTTGTGCCTTGGGCCATGCCTCGTTTCACTAAACCATATCATTTGTGTCTCGAGTCGGGCCTCGTTTGACTGAACCATATCATTTGCGCCTCGAGTTGGGCATTGTTTGACTCAACCAAATTATTTACGCCTCAAGTCGGGCCTCGTTTGACTTAACCATATCATTTGTGCCTCGAGTCATGCCTCGTTTAACTTACTGATACCATTTGTGCCTTGAGTTGGGACTCGTTTGACTCAACCATTTTATTTGTGCCTCGAGTCATGCCTTGTTTGACTCAACCATATCATTTGTGCCTCGAGCCAGGTCTCGTTTGACTCAACCATATCATTTTCGCCTCGAGTCATGCCTTGTTTGACTCAACCATATCATTTGTGTCTCGAGTCAGGCCTCGTTTGACTCAACCATATCATTTGCTCCTCGAGTCGGGCCTTATTTGACTCACTGATACCATTTGTGCCTCGATTTTGGCCTCGTTTGACTCAACCAAATCATTTGTGCCTCGAATCAGGCCTGGTTTGACTCAACCATATCATTTGCATCTCGAGTCGGTCCCCATTTGACTCAACCATATCTTTTGTGCCTCGAGTCGGGACTCATTTCATGCAACCATATCATTTGTGCCACGAGTTGGGCCTCGTTTGACTCACCGATACCTTTTGTGCCTCGAGACAAAAGAGTCATTTGTGGCTCGAGTCAGGCCTCATTTGACTCAGCCAAATCATTTGCGGCTTGAGCCAGGCCTCGTTTGACTCAACCATAGCATTTCCGCCCCGAGCGGGCCTCATTTGACTCACCGATGCCATTTGTGCCTCGAGTCAAATGACTCATTTCTGCCTCGAGTTGGGCCTCGTTTGACTCAACCATGTCATTTGCGCGTCGAGTCGGGCCTCGTTTGACTCAACCATATCATTTGCACCTTTAGCCAGGCCTTGTTTGACTCCCCCACATGTTTGAGCATCGAGTCAGGCCTCGTTTGACTTAACCATATTATTTGAGTCTTGAGTTAGGCATCGTTTGACTTTACCATATCATTTGGGCCTTGAGTAGGGCCTTGTTTAGCTCAACCATTTCATTTGCGCCTCAAGTCGGGCCTCGTTTGACGCAACCATATCATTTGTGCCTCAAGTCGTGCCTTGTTTGACTCAACCATATCATTTGCTCCTCGAGTTGTGCCTTGTTTAACTCAACCAAATCATTTGTGCCTCGAGTCTAGCCTTGTTTGACTTAACCATATCATTTGCGCCTTGAGGCATGCCTCGTTTCACTCACCGATACCATTTGTGCCTCAAGATAGGACTCGTTTGACTCAACTATATCATTTGTGCCTTGAGTCAGGCCATGTCTGACTCAACCATATCATTTGCGCCTCGAGTCAGGCCTCGTTTGACTCAACCAAATCAGTTGCACCTCGAGTCAAGCCTTGTTTGACACAACCATGTCATTTGCGCCTCAAGTCAGGCCTCATTTGACTTAAGCATATCATTTGCGCCCTGAGTCAGGGCTCATTTGACTCACCGATACAATTTGTGCCTCGAGTTAGGCCTCGTTTGAATCAAGCAAATCATTTGTGCCTCGAGTCGGGCCTTGTTTGACTCAACCATATCACTTGCGCCTCGAGTCAGGCCCCGTTTAACTCAACCATATCATTTGCACCTCGAGTCGGGACCTGTTTGACTCAACCATATCATTTGCGCCCCAAGTCGGGCCTCGTTTGACTCACTGATACCATTTGTGCCTCGAGTCAAATGAGTTATTTGTGCCTCGAGTCAGGCCTCATTTGACTCAACCAAATCATTTGTGCCTCGAGCCGGGCCTCGTTTGACACAACCATATCATTTGCGCCTCGAGTCGGGTCTCATTTGACTCAACCATATTAGTTGCACCTTTAGTCAGGCCTCGTTTGACACAACCGTATCATTTGTGCCTCGAGTCGGCGATTTTTTGACTCACCCATATTATTTGCGCCTCGAGTCGGGCCTCGTTTGACTTAAGCATATCATTTGCGCCTTGAGTCAGTCCCTGTTTGACTCAACCATATCATTTACGCCTCGAGTTGAGACGCGTTTGACTCAACCATATGATTTGCGCCCTGAGTCGAGCCTCGTTTGACTCACCGATACCATTTGTGCCTTGAGTTGGGACTCGTTTGACTCTACCATATCATTTGTGCCTCGAATCAGGCCTTGTTTGACTCAACCATATGATTTGTGCCTCGAGTCAGGCCTCGTTTGTCTCACCGAAACCTTTTGTGTCTCGAGTTTGGCCTCGTTTGACTGAACCAAATCATTTGCGCCTCGAGTCAGGCCTGGTTTGACTCAAGCATATCATTTGTGCCTCGAGTTTGTCCTCGTTTGACTCAACCATATCATTTACGCCTCAAGTCGAGACTCGTTTGACTTAACCATATCATTTACGTCCTGAGTCGAGCCTCGTTTGACTCACCGATACCATTTGTGCCTCGAGTCAAACGAGTCATTTGTGCCTCGAGTCAAGCCACGTTTGACTCAACTAAATCATTTGCGCCACAAGTCGGGCCTCGTTCGACTCAACCATAGCATTTGCGCCCTGAATCGAGCCTCGTTTGACTCACCAATACCATTTGTGCCTCGAGTCAAACGATTCATTTTTGCCTCGAGTCAGGCCTCGTTTGACTCATCCAAATCATTTGCGCCTCGAGTCGGGCCTCGTGTGACTCGACCATACCATTTGTGCCTCGAGTCAGGCCTCGTGTGACTCAACCATACCATTTGCACCTCGAGTCGGGCCTCGTTTGACTCAACCATATCATTTGTACCTCGATTCGCACCTTGTTTGACTGCCCCACATGTTTGAGCATTGAGTCAGGCCTCGTTTGACTCAACCATATCATTTGAGTCTCGAGCCAGGCCTCGTTTGACTCAACCATATCATTTGGGCCTTGAGCCAGGCCTTGTTTGAATCAACCACATCATTTGCACCTCGAGTCGGGCCTCATTTAATGCAACCATATCATTTGTGCCTCGAGTCATGCCTCATTTGACTTAACCTTATCATTTCCTCCTCGAGTCAGACCTTGTTTGACTCCCCCACATGTTTGAGCCTCGAGTCAGGCCACGTTTGACTCAATCATATCATTTGAGCCTCGAGTCAGGCCTCGTTTGACTCAACTATATCATTTGGGCCTTGAGTCAGGCCTTGTTGGACTCAACCATATCATTTGTGCCTCGGGTCGGGCCTTGTTTGATGCAACCATATCATTTGTGCCTTGAGCCATGCCTTGTTTCACTCAACCATATCATTTGCGTCTCGAGTCGGGCCTCGTTTGACTGAACCATATCATTTGCGCCTCGAGTTGGTCCTTGTTTGACTCAACCAAATCATTTACGCCTCAAGTCGGGCCTCGTTTGACTCAACCATATCATTTGTGCCTCGAGTCATGCCTCGTTTAACTTACAGATACCATTTGTGCCTTGAGTTGGGACTCGTTTGACTCAACCATTTTATTTGTGCCTTGAGTCATGCCTTGTTTGACTCAACCATATCATTTGTGCCTCGAGCCAGGTCTCGTTTGACTCAACCATATCATTTTCGCCTCGAGTCAGGCCTTGTTTGACTCAACCATATCATTTGCGCCTCGAGTCGGGCCTCGTTTGACTTAACCATATCATTTGCTCCTCGAGTCGGGCATTGTTTGACTCACCGATACCATTTGTGCCTCGAGTTAGGCCTCGTTTGACTCAACCAAATCATTTGTGCCTCGAGTCAGGCTTGGTTTGACTCAACCATATCATTTGCGTCTTGAGTCGGGCCCCATTTGACTCAACCATATCTTGTGTGCCTCGAGTCGGGACTCATTTCATGCAACCATATCATTTGCGCCACGAGTTGGGACTCGTTTGACTCACCGATACCTTTTGTGCCTCGAGACAAAAGAGTCATTTGTGCCTCGAGTCAGGCCTCATTTGACTCAACCAAATCATTTACGGCTCTAGCCGGGCCTCGTTTGACTCAACCATACCATTTGCGCCCCGAGCGGGCCTCGTTTGACTCACCGATGCCATTTGTGCCTCGAGTCGGGCCTCGTTTGACTCAACCATGTCATTTGCGCATCGAGTCGGGCCTCGTTTGACTCAACCATACCATTTGCGCCTCGAGTCGGGCCTCGTTTGACTCAGCCATATCATTTGCACCTTTAGCCAGGCCTTGTTTGACTCCCCCACATGTTTGAGCATCGAGTCAGGCCTCATTTGACTTAACCATATTATTTGAGCCTCGAGTTAGGCATCGTTTGACTTTACCATATCATTTGGGCCTTGAGTAGGGCCTCGTTTGACTCAACCATATCATTTGGCCTCGAGTCGGGCCTCGTTTGACACAACCATATCATTTGTGCCTCAAGTCGTGCCTTGTTTGACTCAACCATATCATTTGCTCCTCAAGTTGGGCCTTGTTTATCTCAACCAAATCATTTGCGCCTCGAGTCTAGCCTTGTTTGACTCAACCATATCATTTGTGCCTCGAGTTAGGACTCGTTTGAGTCAACGATATCATTTGTGCCTGGAGTCAGGCCATGTCTGACTCAACCATATCATTTGTGCCTCGAGTCAGGCCTCGTTTGACTAAACCAAATCAATTGTACCTCGAGTCAGGCCTTGTTTGACACAACCATGTCATTTACGCCTCGAGTCAGGCCTCGTTTGACTTAAGCATATCATTTGCGCCTCGAGTCAGGCCTCGTTTGACTCACCGATACAATTTGTGCCTCGAGTTAGGCCTCGTTTGAATCAAGCAAATCACTTGTGCCTCGAGTCGGGCCTTGTTTGACTCAACCATATCACTTGCGCCTCGAGTCGGGCCCCGTTTAACTCAACCATATCATTTGCACCTCGAGTCGGGACCTGTTTGACTCAACCATATCATTTGCGCCCCGAGTCGGGCCTCGTTTGACTCACCGATACCATTTGTGCCTTGAGTCAAACGAGTTATTTGTGCCTCGAGTCAGGCCTCATTTGACTCAACCAAATCATTTGTGCCTCGAGTCCGGCCTCGTTTGACACAACCATATTATTTGCGCCTCGAGTCGGGTCTCGTTTGACTCAACCATATTAGTTGCGCCTTTAGTCGGGCCTCGTTTGACACAATCGTATCATTTGTGCCTCGAGTCAGCATTATTTGACTCACCCATATCATTTGCGCCTCGAGTCGGGTTTTATTTAACTCAACCATATCATTCGTGTCTCGAGTCGGGCCTTATCTGCCTCAACCATATCATTTTTGCCTCTAGTCAGGCCTCGTTTGACTCACCGATACCATTTGTGCCTCGAGTGGGGCCTTGTTTGACTCAACTATATCAATTGCGCCTTGGGTTGGGCCTTGTTTGACTCAACTATAGCTTTTATGCCTCGAGTCGGGCCTCGTTTGACTCACCGATACCATTTGTGCTTCGAGTTTGGCCTTGTTTGACTCAACCATATCATTTGTTCTTCGAGACAGGCCTCGTTTGAGTCAACCATATCATTTGCGCCTCAAGTCGGTCCTCGTTTGACTCAACCATACCATTTGTGCCTCGAGTCATGCCTTGTTTGACTCAACCATAATGTTTACACCTCAAGTCGGGCCTTGTTTGACTCCCCCACATGTTTAAGGCTCGAGTCAGTCCTCGTTAGACTCAACCATATTACTTGCGCCTTGAGTCGGGCCTTGTTTGACTCTACCATATTATTTGCACCTCGAGTCGGGACTCCTTTGACATAACCATATCATATGCGCCCCGAGTCAGGCCTCATTTGAATCACCAATACCATTTGTGCCTTGAGTCAAACGACTCATTTGTGCCTTGAGTCCAGTCTTGTTTGACTCAACCAAATCATTTGCGTCTCGAGTCGGGCCTTGTTTGACTCAACCATACCATTTGCGCCTCGAGTCAGGCCTCGTTTGACTCAACCATATCATTTGCACCTCGAGTCAGGCCTTGTTTGACTCCCCCACATGTTTGAGCCTCGAGTCAGGCCTCATTTGACTAAACCATATAATTTGAGCCTCAAGTCAGGCCTCATTTGACTCAACCATATCATTTGGGCCTTGAGTCAGGCCTTGTTTGCCTCAACCATACCATTTGCGCCTCGAGTCAGGCCTTGTTTGACGCAACCATATCATTTGTACCACGAGTCATGCCTCCTTTGACTCAACCATATTATTTGCGTCTCGAGGCGGGCCTCGTTTGACTAAACCATATCATTTGTGCATCGAGTTGGGACTTGTTTGACTCAACCAAATCATTTGTGCCTCGAGTCAGGCCTCATTTGACACAACCATATTAATTGTGCCTCGAGTCATGCCTTGTTTGACTCACCGATACCATTTGCGCCTTGAGTTGGGACTCGTTTGACTCAACCATATCATTTGTGCCTTGAGTCAGGCCTTATTTGACTCAACCATATCATTTGTGCCTTGAGTCAGGCCTCGTTTGACTCAACCATATCATTTACGCCTCGAGTCGGGCCTTGTTTGACTTAACCATATCATTTGCGCCTCGAGTCGGGCCTCGTTTGACTTAAGCATATCATTTGTGCCTCGAGTCGGGCCTCATTTGACTCACCGATACCATTTGTGCCTCGAGTTAGGCCTCGTTTGACTCAACCAAATCATTTGTTCCTCGAGTCAGGCCTGGTTTGACTCAAGCATATCATTTGTACCTCGAGTCGGGCCCCGTTTAACACAACTATATCATTTACGCCTCGAGTCGAGACTCGTTTGACTCAACCATATCATTTGCGCCCTGAGTCGGGCCTTGTTTGACTCACCGATACCATTTAAACGAGTCATTTGTGCCTCGAGTCAAACGATTCATTTGTCCCTCGAGTCAGGCCTCGTTTGACTCAACCAAATCATTTGCACCTCTAGTCGGGCCTCGTTTGACTCAACCATACCATTTGCGCCTCGAGTCGGGCCTTGTTTGACTCAACCATATCTTTTGCACCTCGATTCGGGCCTTGTTTGACTTCCCCACATGTTTGAGCACCGAGTTAGGCCTCGTTTGACTCAACCATATCATTTGAGCCTCGAGCCAAGCGTCATTTGACTCAACCATATCATTTGGGCCTTAAGTCGGGCATTGTTTGACTCAACCATATCATTTGCGCCTTGAGTCAGGCCTCGTTTAACGCAACCATATCATTTGTGCCTCGAGTCAGGCGTCGTTTGACTGAACCATATCAATTATGCCTCGAGTTGGGCCTTGTTTGACTCAACCATATCATTTGCGTCTAAAGTCGGGCCTTGTTTGACTCAACCATATCATTTGCGTCTAAAGTCGGGCCTTGTTTGACTCAACCATATCATTTGTGCCTCGAGTTAGGCCTCGTTTGACTCAACCATATCATTTGTGCCTCGAGTTAGGCCTGGTTTGTTTCAATCATATCATTTTTGCCTCGAGTCATGCCTCGTTTGACTCAACCATATCATTTGCGCCTCAAGCCAGGCCTTGTTTGACTCACCGATACCATTTGTGCCTCGGATTGGGCTTCGTTTGACTCAACCAAATCATTTGTGCCTCGAGTCAGGCCACGTTTGACATAACCATATTATTTGAACCTCAAGTCAGGCCTCGTTTGACTCAACCATATCATTTGCATCTCAAGTCTGGCCTCGTTTGATTTAACCATATCCTTTGCGCCTCGAATCAGGCCTCGTTTGACTTAACCATATCTTTTGTTCCTCGAGTCAGGCCTTATTTTACTCTCCCATATGTTTGCGCATTAAGCCATGCCTCGTTTGACTCAACCATATCATTTGCACCTCGAGTCGGGCCTCGTTTGACTCATCGATACCAATTGTGCCTCGAGTTTGGCTTTGTTTGACTCAACTATATCATTTGCACATCGAGTCGTGCCTCGTTTGACTCACCACTACCATTTGTACCTCATGTCAGGCCTCATTTGACTTAGCCATATCATTTTTGCCTCGAGTCATGCCATATTTGACTCAACCATATCTTTTGCGCCTCGAGTCAGGCCTCGTTTGACTCAACCATATCATTTGCGTCTCAAGTCTGGCCTCGTTTGATTTAACCATATCCTTTGCGCCTCGAATCAGGCCTCGTTTGACTTAACCATATCTTTTGTGCCTCAAGTCAGGCCTCATTTGACTCAACCATATCATTTGGGCCTTGAGTCAGGCCTTGTTTGCCTCAACCATACCATTTGCGCCTCGAGTCAGGCCTTGTTTGACGCAACCATATCATTTGTACCACGAGTCATGCCTCCTTTGACTCAACCATATTATTTGCGTCTCGAGGCGGGCCTCGTTTGACTGAACCATATCATTTGTGCATCGAGTTGGGCCTTGTTTGACTCAACCAAATCATTTGCGTCTCGAGTCGGGCCTTGTTTGACTCAACCATACCATTTGCGCCTCGAGTCAGGCCTCGTTTGACTCAACCATATCATTTGCACCTCGAGTCAGGCCTTGTTTGACTCCCCCACATGTTTGAGCCTCGAGTCAGGCCTCATTTGACTAAACCATATAATTTAAGCCTCAAGTCAGGCCTCATTTGACTCAACCATATCATTTGGGCCTTGAGTCAGGCCTTGTTTGCCTCAACCATACCATTTGCGCCTCGAGTCAGGCCTTGTTTGACGCAACCATATCATTTGTACCACGAGTCATGCCTCCTTTGACTCAACCATATTATTTGCGTCTCGAGGCGGGCCTCGTTTGACTGAACCATATCATTTGTGCATCGAGTTGGCCTTGTTTGACTCAACCAAATCATTTGTGCCTCGAGTCAGGCCTCATTTGACACAACCATATTAATTGTGCCTCGAGTCACGCCTTGTTTGACTCACCGATACCATTTGCGCCTTGAGTTGGGACTCGTTTGACTCAACCATATCATTTGTGCCTCGAGTCAGGCCTTATTTGACTCAACCATATCATTTATGCCTTGAGTCAGGCCTCGTTTGACTCAACCATATCATTTACGCCTCGAGTCGGGCCTTGTTTGACTTAACCATATCATTTGCGCCTCGAGTCGGGCCTCGTTTGACTTAAGCATATCATTTGTGCCTCGAGTCGGGCCTCATTTGACTCACCGATACCATTTGTGCCTCGAGTTAGGCCTCGTTTGACTCAACCAAATCATTTGTTCCTCGAGTCAGGCCTGGTTTGACTCAAGCATATCATTTGTACCTCGAGTCGGGCCCCGTTTAACACAACTATATCATTTACGCCTCGAGTCGAGACTCGTTTGACTCAACCATATCATTTGCGCCCTGAGTCGGGCCTTGTTTGACTCACCGATACCATTTAAACGAGTCATTTGTGCCTCGAGTCAAACTATTCATTTGTCCCTCGAGTCAGGCCTTGTTTGACTCAACCAAATCATTTGCACCTCTAGTCGGGCCTCGTTTGACTCAACCATACCATTTGCGCCTCGAGTCGGGCCTTGTTTGACTCAACCATATCTTTTGCACCTCAATTCGGGCCTTGTTTGACTTCCCCACATGTTTGAGCACCGAGTTAGGCCTCGTTTGACTCAACCATATCATTTGAGCCTCGAGCCAAGCGTCATTTGACTCAACCATATCATTTGGGCCTTAAGTCGGGCATTGTTTGACTCAACCATATCATTTGCGCCTCGAGTCAGGCCTCGTTTAACGCAACCATATCATTTGTGCCTCGAGTCATGCCTCATTTGACTCAACCATATCATTTCCACCTCAAGTTGGGCCTTGTTTGATGCCCCCACATGTTTGAGCCTCGAGTCAGGCCACGTTTGACTCAACCATATAATTTGAGCCTCGAGTCAGGCCTCATTTGACTCAACCATATCATTTAGGCCTTGAGTCAGGCCTTATTTGACTCAACCATATCATTTGTACCTCAGGTCGGGCCTCGTTTGATGCAACCATATCATTTGTGCCTCGACCCATGCCTCGTTTGACTCAACCATATCATTTGCGTCACGAGTCGGTCCTCGTTTGACTGACCCATATTATTTGCACCTCGAGTTGGGCCTTGTTTGACTTAACCAAATCATTTACACCTCGAGCCGGGCCTCGTTTGACACGACCATATCATTTGTGCCTCGAGTCATGCCTCATTTAACTCACCGATATCATTTGTGCCTCGTGTTGGGACTCGTTTGACTCGACCATATCATTTGTGACTCGAGTCATGCCTGGTTTGATGAAATCATATCATTTGCATCTCGAGTCAGGCGTCGTTTGACTGAACCATATCAATTATGCCTCGAGTTGGGCCTTGTTTGACTCAACCATATCATTTGCGTCTAAAGTCGGGCCTTGTTTGACTCAACCATATTATTTGGGTCTCGAGCCAGTCCTCGTTTGACTCACCGATATCATTTGTGCCTCAAGTTAGGCCTCGTTTGACTCAACCATATCATTTGTGCCTCGAGTTAGGCCTGGTTTGTTTCAATCATATCATTTTTGCCTCGAGTCATGCCTCGTTTGACTCAACCATATCATTTGCGCCTCAAGCCAGGCCTTGTTTGACTCACCGATACCATTTGTGCCTCGGATTGGGCTTCATTTGACTCAACCAAATCATTTGTGCCTCGAGTCAGGCCACGTTTGACACAACCATATTATTTGCACCTCAAGTCAGGCCTCGTTTGACTCAACCATATCATTTGTGTCTCAAGTCTGGCCTCGTTTGATTTAACCATATCCTTTGCGCCTCGAATCAGGCCTCGTTTGACTTAACCATATCTTTTGTGCCTCGAGTCAGGCCTTATTTTACTCTCCCATATGTTTGCGCATTAAGCCATGCCTCGTTTGACTCAACCATATCATTTGCACCTCGAGTCGGGCCTCGTTTGACTCATCGATACCAATTGTGCCTCGAGTTTGGCTTTGTTTGACTCAACTATATCATTTGCGCATCGAGTCGTGCCTCGTTTGACTCACCACTACCATTTGTACCTCATGTCAGGCCTCATTTGACTTAGCCATATCATTTTTGCCTCGAGTCATGCCACATTTGACTCAACCATATCTTTTGCGCCTCGAGCCGGGCCTCGTTTGATTCACCGATACCATTTGTGCCTCAGATATGGCCTCGTTTGACTCAACCATATCATTTGTTCCTTGAGTCAGGCCATGTTTGACACAACCATATCATTTGCGCCTCAAGTCGAGCCTCGTTCGACTCAACTGTATCATTTGCGCCCTGAGTCGAGCCTCGGTTGACTCACTAATACCATTTGTGCCTCGAGTCAAACGAGTTATTTGTGCCTCGAGTCAGGCCTCGTTTGACTCAACCATATCATTTGCACCTCGAGTCAGGCCTCGTTTGACTTAACCATATCATTTTTGCCTCGAGTCATGCCTCGTTTGACTCAACCATATCATTTGTGCCTCGAGTCGGGCCTCGTTTGACTCAACCATATCATTTTTGCCTCGAGTCCTGCCTCGTTTGACACAACCATGTCATTTGCGCCTCGAGTCGGGCCTCATTTGACTCAACCATATCATTTGCGCCTCGAGTTGGGCCTCATTTTATTTAACCAGATTATTTGCACCTCGAGTCGGGCCCCGTTTCACTCACCGATACACTTTGTGCCACGAGTTGGGCCTCGTTTGACTTCACCATATCAATTGGGCCTAGAGTCAAGCCTCGTTTGACTCAACCATATCATTTGCTCCTCGAGTCAGGCTCGTTTGACTCAACCATATCATTTGCGCCTCGAGTTGGGCCTCGTTTGACTCAACCATGTCATTTTTGCCTCGAGTCATGCGTCGTTTGACTCAACCATATCATTTGCGCCTCGAGTCGGGCCTCATTTGATTTAACCAGATAATTTGCGCCTTGAGTCGGGCCTTATTTGACTTAACCATATCATTTGCGCCTCGAGTCAGGCCTCATTTGATTTAACCAGATTATTTGTGCCTCGAGTCAGGCCCCGTTTGACTCACCGATACACTTTGTGCCTCTAGTTGGGCCTCGTTTGACTCAACCATATCATTTGCACCTCGAGTCGGGCCTCGTTTGACTCACCGATACCAATTGTGCCTCGAGTTTGGCTTTGTTTGACTCAACTATATCATTTGCGCGTCGAGTCGTGCCTCGTTTGACTCACCGCTACCATTTGTACCTCATGTCAGGCCTCATTTGACTTAGCCATATCATTTTTGCCTCGAGTCATGCCACATTTGACTCAACCATATCTTTTGCACCTCGAGCCGGGCCTCGTTTGATTCACCGATACCATTTATGCCTCAGATATGGCCTCGTTTGACTCAACCATATCATTTGTGCCTTGAGTCAGGCCATGTTTGACACAACCATATCATTTGCGCATCGAGTCGAGCCTCAGTTGACTCATTAATACCATTTGTGCCTCGAGCCAAACGAGTTATTTGTGCCTCGAGTCAGGCCTCGTTTGACTCAACCATATCATTTTTGCCTCGAGTCCTGCCTCGTTTGACACAACCATGTCATTTGTGCCTCGAGTCGGGCCTCATTTGACTCAGCCATATCATTTGTGCCTCGAGTTGGGCCTCATTTTATTTAACCAGATTATTTGCGCCTCGAGTCGGGCCCCGTTTCACTCACCGATACACTTTGTGCCACGAGTTGGGCCTCGTTTGACTTCACCATATCAATTGGGCCTAGAGTCAAGCCTCGTTTGACTCAACCATATAATTTGCTCCTCGAGTTGGGCTCGTTTGACTCAACCATATCATTTGCGCCTCGAGTTGGGCCTCGTTTGACTCAACCATGTCATTTTTGCCTCGAGTCATGCCTCGTTTGACTCAACCATATCATTTGCGCCTCGAGTCGGGCCTCATTTGATTTAACCAGATCATTTGTGCCTCGAGTCGGGCCCCGTTTGACTCACCGATACACTTTGTGCCTCTAGTTGGGCCTCGTTTGACTTAACCATATCAAATGGTCCTTGAGTCTGGCCTCGTTTAACTAAACCATACCATTTGCTCCTCGAGTCAGGCCTCGTTTGACTCAACCATATTATTTGTACCTCGAGTCAGGCCTTGTTTGACTCACCCATATGTTTGCGCCTCGAGTCAAGCCTTGTTTGACTCAACCATATCATTTATGCCTCGAGTCGGGCCTTGTTTGACTCACGATATAATTTGTGCCATGAGTTGGGCCTCGTTTGACTTCACCATATCAATTGGGCCTTGAGTCAGGCCTCGTTTGACTCAACCATATCATTTGCACCTCGAGTCGGGCTCGTTTGAGTTAACCATATCATTTGCACCTCGAGTTGGGCCTCGTTTGACTCAACCATATCATTTTTGCCTTGAGTCATGCCTCGTTTGACTCAATCATATCATTTGCGCCTCGAGTCGGACCTCATTTGACTCAACCATATCATTTGCGCCTCGAGTCGGGCGTCGTTTGACTCAACCATTTCATTGGCGCCTCGAGTCGGGCTTCATTTGACTCAGCCATATCATTTGTGCCTCGAGTCGGCCCTCATTTGACTCACCGATACCATTTGTTCCTCAAGACAGGCCTCGTTTGACTTAACCATGTCATTTTTGCCTCCAGTCATGCCTCGAGCCGGGCCTCGTTTGACTCACCAATACAATTAGTGCCTCAGATTGGGCCTCGTTTGACTCAACCATATCATTTGTGCCTCGAGTCAGGCCACGTTTGACACAACCATATCATTTGCACCTCAAGTCAGGCCTCGTTAGACTTAACCATATCACTTGTGTCTCGAGTCGGGCCTCGTTTGACTCACCGATCCCATTTGTGCCTCAAGTCAGGTCGCGTTTGGCTTAACCATATCGTTTGCTCCTCGAGTCAGGCCTCGTTTGACTCAACCATATCTTTTGTGCCTCGAGTCGGGCCTTATTTTACTCTCCCATATGTTTCCGCATTGAGCCATGCCTCGTTTGCTCAACCATATCATTTGCACCTCGAGTCAGGCCTCGTTTGACTCACCGATACCAATTGTGCCTCGAGTTTGGCTTTGTTTGACTTAACTATATCATTTGCGCGTCGAGTCGTGCCTCGTTTGACTCACCGATACCATTTGTGCCTCATGTTAGGCCTTGTTTGACTTAGCCATATCATTTTTGCCTCGAGTCATGCCTCGTTTGACTCAACCATATCATTTGCGCCTCGAACCGGGCCTCGTTTGACTCACCGATACCATTTGTGCCTCGGATTGGGCCTCGTTTGACTCAACCATATCGTTTGTGCCTCGAGTCATGCCTGGTTTGATTCAATCATATCATTTGCATCTCGAGTCGGGCATCGTTTGACTGAACCATATCGATTGTGCCTCGAGTTGGGCCTTGTTTTACTCAACCATATCATTTACATCTCGAGTCAGGCCTTGTTTGACTTAACCATATCATTTGTGCCTCGAGTCAGGCCTGGTTTGATTCAATCATATCATTTGTGCCTCGAGTTGGGCCTCGTTTGACTCACCGATACCAATTATGCCTCGAGTTGGGCTTTGTTTGACTCAACTATATCATTTGCGCTTCGAGTCGGGCCTCCTTTGACTCACCGCTACCATTTGTGCCTCCTGTCAGGCCTCGTCTAACTTAACCATATCATTTTTGTCTCGAGACATGCCTCGTTTGACTCAACCATATCATTTGCGCCTCGAGTCGGGCGTCATTTGACTCACCGATACCATTTGTGCCTCGGATTGGGCCTCGTTTAACTCAACCATATCATATGCACCTCGAGTCAGGCCCCGTTTGACTCACCGATAAAATTTCTGCCTCGAGTTGGGCCTCGTTTGACTTAACCATATCAATTGGGCCTTGAGTCAGGCCTTGTTTGACTCAACCATATCATTTGTGCCTCAAGTCGGGCCTCGTTTGACTCAACCATATCATTTGCGCCTCAAGTCAGGCCTCGTTCGACTCAACCATATCATTTGCGCCTCGAGTCGGGCCTTGTTTGACTCAACTATATCATTTGCGCCTCGAGTCAGACCTTATTTGACTCACCCATATGTTTGCTCCTCGAGTCAAGCCTTCTTTGACTCACCCATATCATTTGTGCCACGAGTTGGGTCTTGTTTAACTCAACCATATCATTTGCGCCTCGAGTCAGGCCTCGTTTGACTCACCGATACAATTTGTGCCACGAGTTGGGCCTTGTTTGACTTAACCATATCATTTGCGCCTCGAGTCGGGCCTCGTTTGACTCAACCATATCATTTGCGCCTCGAGTCAGGCCTCGTTTGACTCAACCATATCATTTGCGCCTCGAGTCGGGCCTCGTTTGACTCACCCATATGTTCACGCCTCGAGTCAAGCCTTGTTTGACTCACCCATATCATTTGTGCCATGAGTCGGGCCTTGTTTGACTCAACCATATCATTTGCACCTCGACTCAGGCCTCGTTTGACTCATCGATACCATTTGTGCCTCGAGTTAGGCCTCGTTTGACTCAACCAAATCATTTGTGCCTCGAGTCATTCCTTGTTTGACTCAACCATACCATTTGCACCTCCAGTCGAGTCTCGTTTGACTCAACCATATCATTTGCACCTCAAGTCGGGCCCCGTTTGATTCAACCGTATCATATGTGCCTCGAGTCGGGACTCGTTGGACTCAAACATATCATTTGCGCCCCGAGTCAGACCTCGTTTGACTCACCGATGCCATTTGTGCCTCGAGTCAAATGAGTCATCGAGTCAGGTGTCGTTTGACTCAACCAAATCATTTGCGCCTTGAGTTGGGCCTCGTTTGACTCAACCATATCATTTTTGCCTTGAGTCGTGCCTGAATGGACTCTACCATAGCATTTGTGCCTCGGGTTGAGTCTCGTTTGGCTCAACCATATCATTTACGCCTCGAGTCAGGCCTCATTTGACTTAACCATTTCCTTGGCACCTCGAGTCGGGCTTCGTTTGACTCAACCATATCATTTGCGCCTCGAGTCGGCTCTCGTTTGACTCACCAATACCATTTGTTCCTCAAGTTAAGCCTCGTTTGACTTAACCATGTCATTTTTGCCTCGAGTCATGCCTCGTTTGTCTCAACCATGTCATTTGCGCCTCGAGCTAGGCCTCGTTTGACTCACCGATACCATTAGTGCCTTGGATTGGGCTTCATTTGACCTAACCATATCATTTGTGCCTCGAGTCAGGCCACGTTTGACAAAACCATATTATTTGTGCCTCAAGTCGGGCCTTATTTGACTCAACCATATCATTCGTGTCTCGAGTCGGGCCTCGTTTGACTCACTGATCCCATTTGTGCCTCAAGTTAGGCCTCGTTTGACTTAACCATATCATTTGCGCCTCGAGTCAGGCCTCGTTTGACTCAACCATATCATTTGCGCCTTGAGTTGGGCCTCGTTAGACGCAACCATATCATTTGTGCCTCGAGTCATGCGTTGTTTGACTGAACCATATCATTTGCATCTCGAGTCGGGCCTTGTTTGACTTAACCATATCATTTGTGCCTCAAGTCAGGCCCTGTTTGAGTCAACCATGTCATTTGCGCCTTGTTTGACTTAACCATATCATTTACGCCTCAACTCGGGCCTTGTTTGACTCACCCATATGTTTGAGTCTCGAGTCGGGCCTTATTTGACTCACCCATATGTTTGCACCTCAAGTCGGTCTTCTTTTGACTCACCCTTATCAATTGCACCTCGAGTCAAGCCTCATTTGACTCACCCATGTGGTTGCGCCTCGAGTCAGGCCTTGTTTGACTCAATTATATCATTTGCGCCTCGAGTCGGGCCTCGTTTGGCTAAACCATATCATTTGTGCCTCGAGTCGGGCCCTGTTTCAGTCAACCATATCATTTGCGCCTCGAGTCGGGCCTTATTTGACTCACCCATATGTTTGCACCTCAAGTTGGTCTTCTTTTGACTCACCCTTATCAATTGCACCTCGAGTCAAGCCTCATTTGACTCACCCATGTGGTTGCGCCTCGAGTCAGGCCTTGTTTGACTCAACCATATCATTTGCACCTCAAGTCAGGCCATGTTTCACTCAACCATATCATTTATGCCTTGAGTCGGGCTAGTTTGACTCACCGGTACCATTTGCACCTCGAGTTGAGCCTCGTTTGACTCAACCATATCATTTGTGCCTCAAGTCAGGCCCCGTTTGACTCAACCATATCATTCGCGCCTCAAGTCATGCCTTGTTTGACTCACCAATACCATTTGCGCCTCGAGTTGCGCCTCGTTTGACTCATCCATATCATTTGTGCCTCAAGTCAGGCCTTGTTTGACTCAACCATATCATTTGCACCTCGAGTCAGGTCTCGTTTTACTCAACCATATCATTTGCACCTTGAGTCGAGCCTTGTTTGACTCAACCAAATCAGTTGTGCCTCGAGTTGGGTCTCGTTTGACTTGACCATATCATTTGTGCTTTGAGTTAGGCCTTGTTTGGCACATCCATATGTTTGAGCCTCGAGTTGGGCCTTATTTGAATCACCCATATGTTTGCGCCTCAGGTCGGTCTTCTTTTGACTCACCCTTAACAATTACACCTCACGTCAAGCCTCGTTTGACTCACCCATGTGGTTGCGCCTCGAGTCAAGCCTTGTTTGACTCAACCATATCATTTGCGCCTCGTGTTAGGCCATGTTTCACTCAACCATATCATGTACGCCTTGAGTCGGGCCTAGTTTCACTCACCGATACCATTTGTACCTTGAGTTGAGCCTCGTTTGACTCAACCATATCATTTGTGCCTCAAGTCAGGCCCCGTTTGACTCAACCATATCATTTGTGCCTCGAGTCAGGCCTCATTTTACTCTCCCATATGTTTGCGCATCGAGTCATGCCTCATTTGACTCAACCATATCATTTGTGCCTCGAGTTGGTCCTCGTTTGACTCAATCATATTATTTGTGCCTCGAGTCAGGCCTCGTTTGACCCAACCATATCGTTTGTGCCTCGTGTTAGGCCTCGTTTGACTCGACCATATCATTTTTGCCTCAATCATGCCTCGTTTGACTCCACCATATCATTTGCGCCTTGAGTCAGGCCTCATTTGACTCAACCATATCATTTGTGGCTTGAGTCGGGCCTTGTTTGATTTAACTAGATCATTTACAACTCGAGTCGGGCCCCGTTTGACTCGCTGATTCGATTTGTGCCTCCAATTGGGCCTCGTTTGACTTAACCATATCAATTGGGCACTGAGTTAGGCCTTGTTTGACTCAACCATATCATTTGTGCCTCGAGTCAGGCCTTGTTTGACTCAACCATATCATTTGTGCCTCGAGTCAGGCCTCGTTTGACTCAGCCATATAATTTGCGCCTTGAGTTGGGCCTTGTTTGACTAAACTATATCATTTGTGCCTCGAGCCGGGCCTTGTTTGACTCACCCATATGTTTGCACCTCGAGTCAAGCCTTGTTTGACTTTGTGCCATGTGTTGGGCCTTGTTTGACTTAACCATATCATTTGCGCCTCGAGTCGGGCCTCGTTTAACTCAATGATACCATTTGTGCCTTGAGTTAGGCCTCGTTTGACTCAACCAAATCATGTGTGCCTCGAGTCAGGCCTTGTTTGACTCAATCATATCTTTTGCACCTCGAGTTGGGTCTCGTTTGAACCAACCATATCATTTGCGCCTCGAGTCGGGCCCCGTTTGACTCAACCATATCATTTGTGCCTCGAGTCGGGACTCGTTGGACTCAACCATATAATTTGTGCCTTGAGTTGGACCTCATTTGGCTCACCGATGCCTTTTGTGCCTCGAGTCAAACGAGTCATTTGCGCCTCGAGTCAGGCATCATTTGACATAACCAAATCATTTACGCCTCGAGTCAGGCCCCATTTGACTCACTGATACAATTTGTGCCTGTAGTTGGGCCTCGTTTGACTTAACCATATTAATTGGGCACTGAGTCTGGCCTCGTTTGACTCAACCATATCATTTGCGCCTCGAGTCGGGCCTCGTTTGACTCAACCATATCATTTGCGCCTCGAGTCAGTCCTCGTTTGAGTCAACCATATCATTTGCATCTTGAGTTGGGCCTTGTTTGACTCAGCCATATCATTTGCGCCTCGAGTCGGGCCTTGTTTGACTCACCCATATGTTTGCGCCTCGAGTCAAGCCTTGTTTGACACACCCATATCATTTGCACCACGAGTCGGGCCTTGTTTGACTCAACCATATAATTTACGCCTCGAGTCGGGCCTCATTTGACTCACCGATACAATTTGTGCCACGAGTTGGTCCTTGTTTGACTTAACCATATCAATTAGGCCTTGAGTTAAGCCTCGTTTGACTCAACCATATCATTTCTGCCTCGAGTCGGGTTCGTTTGTCTCAACCATATCATTTGCGCCTCGAGTTGGGCCTCGTTTGACTCCACCATATCATTTTTGCCTCGAGTCATGCCTCGTTTGACTCAACCATATCATTTGCGCCTCGAGTCGGGCCTCATTTGACTCAACCATATCATTTGCGCCTCGAGTCGGGCCTCGTTTGATTTAACTATATCATTTGCACCTCGAGTTGGGTCCCATTTGACTCACCGATACATTTTGTTCCTCGAGTTGGGCCTCGTTTGACTTAACCATATGAATTGGGCCTTGAGTCAGGCCTCGTTTGACTCAACCATATCATTTGTGCCTCGAGTCGGGCCTTGTTAGACTCAACCATATCATTTACGCCTTGAGTCAGGCCTCGTTTGACTCAACCATATCATTTGCGTCCCGTGTCGGGCCTTGTTTGACTCAACTATATCATTTGCTCCTCGAGTCAGGCCTTGTTTGACTCACCCATATGTTTGCGCCTCAAGTCAAGCCTTGTTTGACTCACCCATATCATTTGCGCCATGAGTGGGGCCTTGTTTGACTTAACCATATCATTTGTGCCTCGAGTCGGGCCTCGTTTCACTCACTGATACCATTTGTGCCTCGAGTTAGGCCTCGTTTGACTTAACCAAATCATTTGTGCCTCGAGTTAGGCCTTGTTTGACTCAACCATATCTTTTGTGCCTCGAGTCAGGCCCCGTTTGGCCCAACCATATCATTTGCGCCTCGAGTCGGGCCCCATTTGACACAACCATATCATTTGTGCCTCGAGTCAGGACTCGTTAGACTCAACCATATCATTTGTGCCCTGAGTCAGACCTCAATGGACTCACCGATGCCTTTTGTGCCTCGAGTCAAACGAGTCAATTGTGCCTCGAGTCAGGCATCGTTTGACTCAACTAAATCATTTACTTATCGAGTTGGGCCTCGTTTGACTCAACCATATCATTTTCGCCTCGAGTCGTGCCTAGATTGACCCAACCATAGCATTTGCGCCTCGAGTCGGGTCTCATTTGGCTCAACCATATCATTTACGCCTTGAGTCGGGCCTCATTTGACTCAACCGTTTCATTGGCGCCTCGAGTCGGGCTTCGTTTGACTCAACCATATCATTTGCACCTAGAGTCGGCCCTCGTTTGACTCACTGATACCATTTGTTCCTTAAGTCAGGCCTTGTTTGACTTAACCATGTCATTTTTGTGTCGAGTCATGCCCCATTTGACTGAACCATATCGTTTGTGCCTTGAGTCATGCCTGGTTTGATTCAATCATATCATTTGTGTCTCGAGTCGGGCGTCATTTGACTGAACCATATCAATTGTGCCTCGAGGTGGGCCTTGTTTGACTCAACCATATCATTTGCGTCTCAAGTCGGGCCTTGTTTCACTCAACCATATCATTTGGGCCTCGAGTCAGGCCTCGTTTGACTCACCGATACCATTTGTATCTCGAGTTGGGCCTCGTTTGACTCAACCATATCATTTGTGCCTCGTGTCAGGCCGGATTTGATTCAATCATATCATTTCTACCTTGAGTCATGCCTTGTTTGGCTCAACTATATCATTTGCGCCTCGAGTCGGGCCTCATTTGACTCAACCATATCATTTATGCCTCGAGTCGGGCCTCGTTTGATTTAACTATATCATTTGACCCTCGAGTCGGGCCCTGTTTGACTCACCGATACAATTTGTTCCTCGAGTTGGGCCTCATTTGACTTAACCATATCAATTGGGCCTTGAGTCAGGCCTCGTTTCACTCAACCATATCATTTGCGCCTCGAGTCGGGCCTTGTTTGACTCAACTATATCATTTCGGCTCGAGTCGGTCCTTGTTTAACTCACCCATATCATTTGCGCCATCAAGCGGGCCTTGTTTGACTCAACCATATCATTTGCGCCTCGAGTCTGGCCTCGTTTGACTCATTAATACCATTTGTGCCTCGAGTTAGGCCCCGTTTGATCCAACCATATCATTTGCGCCTCAGGTCGGGCCTCGTTTGACTCAACCATATCATTTGCGCCTCAAGTTGGGACTCGTTTGACTCAACCATATCATTTGTGCCTCGAGTTGGGACTCGTTTGACTCAACCATATCATTTCCGCCCCGAGTCGGACCTTGTTTGATTCACCGATGCCTTTTGTACCTCGAGTCAAATGAGTCATTTGTGCCTCGAGTCAGGCCTCGTTTAACTCAACCAAATCATTTGTGCCTCGAGTTGGGCATTGTTTCACTTAACTATATTGTTTGCGCCTCGAGTCGGGCCTTGTTTGACTCAACCATAGCATTTACGCCACGAGTCAGGCATCGTTTGACTCTGCCATATCATTTGTGCCTCGAGTCGGGCCTCGTTTGACTCAACCATTGCATTTGCGCCTCGAGTCGAGCTTCGTTTAACTCAACCATATCTTTTGTGCCTCGAGTCGGTCCTTATTTGACTCAACCATAGCATTTACACCTCGAGTTGAGCCTCGTTTGACTCTTCGATACCATTTGTGCCTCGAGTTAGGCCTCGTTTGACTCAACCATATCATTTGTTCTTCGAGACAGGCCTCATTTGAGTCAACCATATCATTTGCACCTCGAGTCAGGCCTCATTTGACTCAACCGTATCATTTGTGCCTCGACTCGGGCCTCGTTTGACTCATCGATACCATTTATGCCTCAAGTTAGGCCTCGTTTGACTCAACCAAATCATTTGTGCCTCGAGTCATGCCTTGTTTGCCTCAACCATATCATTTGCGCCTCGAGTAGGGCCTCGTTTGACTCAACCATATCATTTGTGCCTCGAGTTGGGCTTCATTTGACTCAACCATATCATTTGCGCCTCGAGTCGGGCCTTGTTCGACTCAACCATATCATTTGCGCCTCGAGCTGGGCCTCGTTTGACTCACTGATACCATTTGTGCCTCGGATTTGGCATCGTTTAACTCAACCATATTGTTTGTGCCTCGAGCCATGCCCGGTTTAATTCAATCATATCATTTGCATCTCGAGTCGGGCGTCATTTGACTGAACCATATCAATTGTGCCTCGAGGTGGGCCTTGTTTGACTCAATCATATCATTTGCATCTCGAGTCAGTCCTTGTTTGACATATCATTTGCGCCTCGAGTTATTCCTCGTTTGACTCACTGATACCATTTGTGCCTCGAGTTGGGCCTTGTTTGACTCAACCATATCATTTGCGCCTCGAGTTGGGCCCTGTTTGACCCAACCATATCATTTGCACCTCGAGTCGGGCCCCATTTGACTCAACCATATCATTTGTGCCTTGAGTCGGGACTCGTTTGACTCAACCATATCATTTGCGCCCCAAGTCGGACCTTGTTTGACTGACCGATGCCTTTTATGCCTCGAGTCAAATGAGTCATTTGTGCCTCGAGTTAGGCCTCGTTTGACTCAATCAAATCATTTGCGCCTCGAGTTGGGCCTCGTTTGACTTAACCATATCATTTCCACCTCAAGTTGTGCCTGGAATGACTCAACCATAGCATTTGCGCCTCGAGTCAGGCCTTGTTTGACTCAACCATATCATTTATGCCTCGAGTCGGGCCCTGTTTGACCCAACCATATCATTTGCACCTCGAGTCGGGCCCCGTTTGACTCAACCATATCATTTGCACCTCGAGTTGGGACTCATTTGACTCAACCATATCATTTCTGCCCCGAGTCGGACCTCGTTTGATTCATCATGCCATTTGTACCTCGAGTCAAACGAGACATTTGTGCCTCGAGTCAGGCCTCATTTAACCCAACCAAATCATTTGTGCCTCGATTCGGGCCTCGTTTGACTCAACCATATCATTTCTGCCTCGAGTCGTGCCTGGATTGACTCAACCTTATCATTTGTGCCTCGAGTCGGGTCTCGTTTGACTTAACCATATCATTTGCGCCTCGAGTCGGGCCTCGTTTGACTCAACCATTTCTTTTGCGCCTCGAGTCGTGCCTTGTTTGACCCAACCATAGCATTTACGCCTCGAGTTGGGACTCGTTTGACTCTTTGATACCATTTGTGCCTCGAGTTAGGCCTCGTTTGACTCAACCATATCATTTGTTCTTCGAGACAGGCCTCGTTTGACTCAACCATATCATTTTTGCCTCGAGTCAGGCCTCGTTTGACTCAACCATATCATTTGTGCCTCGAGTCGGGACTTGTTTGACTCACCCATATGTTTCAGCCTCGAGTCGGGCCTTATTTGACTCACCCATATGTTTGTGCCACGAGTCGGGCCTTGTTTCCTTAACCATATCATTTTCGCCTCTAGTCAGGCCTCGTTTGACTCACCGATATCATTTATGCCTCGAGTTGGGCATTGTTTCACTTAACTATATCATTTGCGCCTCGAGTCGGGCCTTGTTTGACTCAACCATAGCATTTACGTCACGAGTCAGGCCTCGTTTGATTCTACCATATTATTTGTGCCTCGAGTCAAGCCTCGTTTGACTCAACCATTTCATTTGCGCCTCGAGTCGAGCTTCATTTAACTCAACCATATCTTTTGTGCCTCGAGCCGGTCCTTATTTGACTCAACCATAGCATTTACGCCTCGAGTCGGGCCTCGTTTGACTCTTCGACACCATTTGTGCCTCGAGTTAGGCCTCGTTTGACTCAACCATATCATTTGTTCTTTGAGACAGGCCTCATTTGAGTCAACCATATCATTTGCGCATCGAGACAGGCCTCGTTTGACTCAACCATATCATTTCCGCCTCGAATCAGGCCTCGTTTGACTCAACCATATCATTTGTGCCTCGAGTTGGGACTTGTTTCACTCACCCATATGTTTCAGCCTCGAGTTGGGCCTTATTTGACTCACCCATATGTTTGTGCCTCAAGTCGGGCCTTGTTTCCTTAACCATATCATTTTTGCCTCTAGTCAGGCCTCGTTTGGCTCACCGATATCATTTGTGCCTCGAGTTGGGCATTGTTTCACTTAACTATATCATTTGCGCCTCGAGTCGGGCCTTGTTTGACTTAACCATAGCATTTACGCCACGAGTCAGGCCTCGTTTGACTCTACCATATCATTTGTGCCTCGAGTCGGGCCTCGTTTGACTCAACCATTTCATATGCGCCTTGAGTCGAGCTTCGTTTAACTCAACCATATCTTTTGTGCCTCGAGTCGGTCCTTATTTGACTCAACTATATCAGTTGCGCCTCGAGTCGGGCCTTGTTTGACTCAACCATATCATTTACGCCTCGAGTTGGGCCTCGTTTGACTCAACCATATCATTTCTGCCTCGAATCATGCCTCGTTTGACTGAACCATATCGTTTGCGTCTCAAGTCAAGCCTCGTTTGGCTAAATCATATCATTTTCGCCTCGAGTTGGGCCTTGTTTGACTCAACCATATCATTTGCGCCTTGTGTCAGGCCTAGTTTGACTCAACCATACCATTTGCGCCTCGAGTTGGGCCTTGTTTGACTCAACCATATCATTTGTGCCTCGAGTCAGGCCTCGTTTGACTCAACCATTTCATTTGCGCCTCGAGTCAGGCCTTGTTTGACTCACTGATACCATTTGTGCCTCGAGTTAGCCTCGTTTGACTCAACCAAATCATTTGTGCCTCGGGTCAAGCCTTGTTTGACTCAACCATATCATTTGCGCCTCGAGTCGGGGCCCGTTTGACCCAACCATATCATTTGTGCCTCGAGTCGGGCCCCATTTAACTCAACCATATCATTTGCGTCCCAAGTCGGACCTCATTTGACTCACCAATGCCTTTTGTGCCTCGAGTCAAACGAGTCATTTGTGCCTCAAATTAGGCCTCGTTTGACTCAAGCAAATCATTTGCGCCTCGAGTTGGGCCTCGTTTGACTTAACCATATCATTTCCACCTCGAGTTGTGCCTGGAATGACTCAACCATTTCATTTGTGCCTCGAGTCAGGCTTCGTTTGACTCAACCATATCATTTGTGCCTCGAGTCGGGCCTTGTTTGCCTCAACCATATCATTTGGGGCTCGAGTCAGGCCTTGTTTGACTCATCGATACCATTTGTTCCTTGAGTAAGGCCTGGTTTGATTCAATCATATCATTTGTGCCTCGAGTCAAGCCTCATTTGGATCAACCATATCATTAGCACCTCGAGTCGGGCCTTGTTTGACTCAACCATATCATTTTCGCCTCGAGTCGTCCTTGTTTGACTCACCCATATGTTTGCACCTCGAGTCAAGCCTTGTTTGACTCAGCCATATCAATTGCGCCATGAGTCAGGCCTTGTTTGACTCAACCATATCATTTGCGCCTCGTCTCGGGCCGCGTTTGACTAATTGATACCATTTGTGGCTCAAGTTAGGCCTCGTTTGACTCAACCAAATCATTTGTGCCTTGAGTCAGGCCTTGTCTGACTCAACCATATCATTTGCACCTCGAGTCGGCCCTTGTTTGACTCAACCATATCATTTGTACCTCGAGTCGGGCCTCGTTTGACTAAACCATATCATTTGTGCCTCGAGTCATGTCTCGTTTGGCTAAACCATATCATTTGTGCCTCGAGTCGAGCCTTGTTTGACTTAACCATTTCATTTGTGCCTCGAGTTAAGCCCTGTTTGAGTCAACCATATCATTTGCGCCACGAGTCACGCCTAGTTTGACTCAACCATATCATTTGTGCCTTGAGTTGGGGCTCGTTTGATTTAACCATAACATTTGCGCCTCGAGTTGGGGCCCGTTTGACTCACTGATACAATTTGTGCCTCGAGTTGGGCCTCGTTTGACTCAACCATATCATTTGCGCCTCGAGTCGGGCCTTGTTTGACTCAACCATAGCATTTGCACCTAGAGTCATGCCTCATTTGACTCAACCATATCATTTGCGCCTTGAGTCGGGCCTTATTTGACTCAACCATATGATTTGCGCCTCGACTAGGGCCTCGTTTGACTCGCCGATACCATTTGTGCCTCAAGTTAGGCCTCGTTTGACTCAACCAAATCATTTGTGCCTCGAGTCATTCCTTGTTTGACTCAACCATACCATTTGCGCCTCGAGTCGGCCCTCGTTTGACTCAACCATATCATTTGCACCTCGAGTCGGGCCATGTTTGAGTCAACCATATCATTTGTGCCTCGACTCGGGCCTCGTTTGATGCAACCATATCATTTGTGCCTCAAGTCATGTCTCGTATGACTAAACCATATGATTTGCGCCTCGAGTCAGGCCTTATTTGACTTAACCATTTCATTTGTGCCTCGAGTCAGGCCCTGTTTGAGTCAACCATATCATTTACGCCTCGAGTCAAGCCTCGTTTGACTCAACTATATCATTCGTGCCTCGAGTTAGGCCTCGTTTGATTTAACCATATCATTTCCGCCTAGAGTTGGGGCCCGTTTGACTCACCGATACAATTTGTGCCTCGAGTTGGGCCTCGTTTGACTTAACCATATCAATTCGGCCTCGTGTTAGGCCTCGTTTGACTCAACCATATCATTTGCGCCTTGAGTCGAGCCTTGTTTGACTCAACCATAGCATTTGCACCTCGAGTCACGTCTCGTTTGACTCAACCATATCATTTGCGCCTCGAGTCGGGCCTTGTTTGACTTACCCATATCATTTGCGCCATGAAGTGGGCCTTGTTTGACTCAACCATATCATTTGTGCCTCGAGTCTGGCCTCGTTTGACTCACTGATACCATTTGTGCCTCGAGTTAGGCCTCGTTTGAGTCATCCAAATCATTTGTGCCTCAAGTCAGGCTTTGTTTAACTCAACCATATCATTTGTGCCTCGAGTCGGGCCCTGTTTGACCCATCCATATCATTTGCGCCTCGAGTTGGGACTCGTTTGACTCAACCATATCATTTCTGCCCCGTGTCAGACCTCGTTTGATTCACCGATGCCATTTGTACCTCGAGTCAAACGAGTCCTTTGTGCCTCGAGTTAGGCCTCGTTTAACTCAACCAAATCATTTGTGCCTCGAGTCAGGCCTCGTTTGACTCAACCATATCATTTCTGCCTTAAGTCATGCCTGGATTGACTTAACCATATCATTTGTGCCTCGAGTCGGGTCTTGTTTGACTTAACCATATAATTTGCGCCTAGAGTCGGGCTTGTTTTAACTCAACCATTTCATTTGCGCCTTGAGTCGGGCCTTGTTTGACTCAACCATAGCATTTATGCCTCGAGTCGGGCCTCGTTTGACTCTTCGATACCATTTGTGCCTCAAGTTAAGCCTCGTTTGACTCAACCATATCATTTGTTCTTCGAGATAGGCCTCGTTTGACTCAACCAGATCATTTCCGCCTCGAGTCAGTCCTCGTTTGACTCAACCATATCATTTGTGCCTCGAGTCGGGACTTGCTTGACTCACGCATATGTTTTAGTCTCGAGTCGGGCCTTATTTGACTCACCCATATGTTTGTGCCTCGAGTCGGGCCTTGTTTCCTTAACCATATCATTTTTGCCTCTAGTCAGGCCTTGTTCGACTCACCGATATCATTTGTGCCTCGAGTTGGGCATTGGTTGACTTAACTATATCATTGGCACCTCGAGTTGGGCCTTATTTGACTCAACCATAGCATTTACGCCTCGAGTCAGGCCTCATTTAACTTTGCCATATCATTTGTGCCTCGAGTCGGGCCTTGTTTGACTCAACCATTTTATTTGCGCCTCGATTCGGGCTTTGTTTAACTGAACCATATCTTTTGTGCCTCGAGTCGGGCCTTGTTTGACTCAACTATATCAGTTGCACCTCGAGTTAGGCCTTGTTTGACTCAACCATAGCATTTATGCGTCGAGCTGGGCCTTGTTTGACTCATCAATACCATTTGTGCCTCGAGTTAGGCCTTGTTTGACTCAACCATATAATTTGTTCATCGAGACAGGCCTCGTTTGACTCAACCATATCATTTGTACCTCGAGTCGGGACTTGTTTGACTTACCCATATGTTTGAGCCTCTAGGCGGGCCTTATTTGACTCAGCCATATGTTTGTGCTTCGAGTCGGGCGTTGTTTGCCTCAACCATATCATTTTTGCCTCTAGTCAAGCCTCGTTTGACTCACCGATATCATTTGTGCCTCGAGTTGGGCCTTGTTTTACTTAACTATATCATTTGCGCATCGAGTCGGGCCTTGTTTGACTCAACCATAGCATTTACGCCTTGAGTTGGGTCTCGTTTGACTCACCGATACCATTTGTGCCTCGAGTTAGGCCTCGTTTGACTCAACCATATCATTTGTTCTTCGAGACAGGCTTCGTTTGACTCAACCATATCATTTATGCCTTGAGTCAGCCTCGTTTAACTCACCGATACCATTTGTGCCTCGTGTTAAGCCTCGTTTGACTCAACCGTAGCATTTGCGCCTCAAGTCAGGCCTCGTTTAACTCAACCATATCATTTTTACCTCGAGTCGGGCCTCGTTTGACGAAACCATATAATTTGTGCCTCGAGTTGGGCCTTGTTTGACTCAACCATATCATTTGTGCCTCGAGTCATGCCTTATTTGACTCATTAATACCATTTGTACCTCGAGTTGGGCCTCGTTTGACTCAACCATATCATTTGTGCCTCGAGTCAGCACTGGTTTGATTCAATCATATCATTTGTGCCTGGAGTTAGGCCTCGTTTGACTCAACCATATCATTTGCGCCTCTAATCGGGCCTTGTTTGACTCAACCATATCATTTTCGCCTCGAGTTGGGCATTGTTTGACTCACCCACATGTTTGCGCCTCGAGTCAAGCCTTGTTTGACTCACCCATATCATTTGTGCCACGAGGCGGGCTTTCTTTCACTCAACCATATCATTTGTGCCTTGACTCAGGCCTCGTTTGACTCACTGATACCTATTATCCCTCGAGTTAGGCCTCGTTTGACTCAACCAAATCATTTATGCCTCGAGTCATTCCTTGTTTGACTCAACCATACCATTTGCACCTCGAGTGGGGCCTTGTTTGACTCAACCATATCATTTGCAACTCGAGTCGGGCCGTGTTTGACTCAACCATATCATTTACGCCTCGAGTTGGGCCTCGTTTGACGCAACCGTATCATTTCTACCTCGAGTCAGGCCTCGTTTGACTAAACCATTTCATTTGCGCCTCGAGTCGGGCCTCGTTTGACTCAACCATATCATTTGTGCCTTGAGTTACACCTCGTTTGACTCAACCAAATCATTTGTGCCTCGAGTCAGGCCTTGTTTGACTCAACCATTTCGTTTGCGCCTCGAGTTGGGCTTCATTTAACTCAACCATATCTTTTGTGCCTCGAGTCGGGCCTTATTTTTCTCAACTATATCAGTTTCACGTTGAGTCGGGCCTTGTTTGACTCAATCATAGCATTTACGCCTCGAGCCGGGCCTTGTTTGACTCATCGATACCAATTGTACCTCGAGTTAGGCCTTGTTGACTCAACCATATCATTTGTTCATCGAGATAGGCCTCGTTTGACTCAACCATATCTTTTCCGCCTCGAGTCAGGCCTCGTTTGACTCAACCATATCATTTGTGCCTCGAGTCGGGACTTGTTTGACTCACCCATATGTTTGAGGCTTGAGTCGGGCCTTATTTGACTCACCCATATGTTTGTGCTTCAAGTCAGGCCTGGATTAACTCAACCATATCATTTTTGCCTCTAGTCAGGCATCGTTTAACTTACCGATATCATTTGTGCCTCGAGTTGGGCCTTGTTTGACTTAACTATATCATTTGCGCGTCGAGTCGAGCCTTGTTTGACTCAACCATAGATTTACGCCTTGAGTCAGGCCTCGTTTGGCTCACCGATACAATTTGTGCCTCGAGTTAGGCCTCGTTTGACTCAACCATATCATTTGTTCTTCTAGACAGGCTTCGTTTGACTCAACCATATCATTTATGCCTTGAGTCAGCCCTCGTTTGACTCACCATACCATTTGTGCCTCGAGTTAAGCCTCGTTTGACTCAACTGTATCATATGTGCCTCAAGTCAGGCCTTGTTTGACTCAACCATATTATTTGTGCCTTGAGTCGGGACTTGTTTGACTTACCCATATGTTTGAGCCTCTAGGCGGGCCTTATTTGACTCACCCATATGTTTGTGCTTCGAGTCGGGCGTTGTTTGCCTCAACCATATCATTTTTGCCTCTAGTCAAGCCTCGTTTGACTCACCGATATCATTTGTGCCTCGAGTTGGGCCTTGTTTGACTTAACTATATCATTTGCGCGTCGTGTCAGGCCTTGTTTGACTCAACCATAGCATTTATGCCTTGAGTCGGGTCTCGTTTGACTCACCGATACCATTTGTGCCTCGAGTTAGGCCTCGTTTGACTCAACCATATCATTTGTTCTTCGAGACAGGCTTCGTTTGACTCAACCATATCATTTATGCCTTGAGTCGGCCTCGTTTGACTCACCGATACCATTTGTGCCTCGAGTTAAGCCTCGTTTGACTCAACCGTATCATTTGCGCCTCAAGTCAGGCCTCGTTTGACTCAACCATATCATTTTTACCTCGAGTCGAGCCTCGTTTGACGAAACCATATAATTTTTGCCTCGAGTCGGGCCTTGTTTGACTCAACCATATCATTTGTGCCTTGAGTCATGCCTCATTTGACTCATTAATACCATTTGTACCTCGAGTTGGGCCTCGTTTGACTCAACCAGATCATTTGTGCCTCGAGTCAAGACTGGTTTGATTCAATCATATCATTTGTGCCTAGAGTTAGGCCTCGTTTGACTCAACCATATCATTTGCGCCTCTAGTCGGGCCTTGTTTGACTCAACCATATCATTTTCGCCTCGAGTTGGGCCTTGTTTGACTCACCCACATGTTTGCACCTCGAGTCAAGCCTTGTTTGACTCACCCATATCATTTGCGCCATGAGTCAGGCTTTCTTTCACTCAACCATATCATTTGCGCCTCGACTCAGGCCTCGTTTGACTCACTGATACCTATTGTCCCTCGAGTTTGGCCTCGTTTGACTCAACCAAATCATTTATGCCACGAGTCATTCCTTGTTTGACTCAACCATACCATTTGCGGCTCGAGTGGGGCCTTGTTTGACTCAACCATATCATTTGCACCTCGAGTCGGGCCTTGTTTGACTCAACCATATCATTTACACCTCGAGTTGGGCCTCATTTGACACAACCATATCATTTCTGCCTCGAGTCAGGCCTCGTTTGACTCAACCATATCATTTGTGCCTCGAGTTACGCCTCGTTTGACTCAACCAAATCATTTGTGCCTCGAGTCAGGCCTTGTTTGACTCAACCATTTCGTTTGCGCCTCGAGTCGGGCTTCATTTAACTCAACCATATCTTTTGTGCCTCGAGTCGGGCCTTGTTTGTCTCAACTATATCAGTTGCACGTCGAGTCGGGCCTTGTTTGACTCAACCATAGCATTTACGCCTCTAGCCGGGCCTTGTTTGACTCATCGATACCAATTGTGCCTCGAGTTAGGCCTTGTTGACTCAACCATATCATTTGTTTGTCGAGACAGGCCTCGTTTGACTCAACCATATCTTTTCCGCCACGAGTCAGGCCTCGTTTGACTCAACCACATCATTTGTGCCTCGAGTCGGGACTTGTTTGACTCACTCATATGTTTGTGCTTCAAGTCAGTCCTGGATTGACTCAACCATATCATTTTTGCCTCTAGTCGGCATCGTTTGACTCACCGATATCATTTGTGCCTCGAGTTGGGCCTTGTTTGACTTAACTATATATTTGCGTGTCGAGTCGAGCCTTGTTTGACTCAACCATAGCATTGACGCCTCGAGTCGGGCCTCGTTTGACTCACCGATACCATTTGTGCCTCGAGTTAGGCCTCGTTTGACTCAACCCTATCATTTGTTCTTTGAGACAGGCTTCGTTTGACTCAACCATATCATTTATGCCTTGAGTTGGGCCTCATTTGACTCACCATACCATTTGTGCCTCGAGTTATGCCTCGTTTGACTCAACCGTATCAAATGTGCCTCAAGTCAGGCCTCGTTTGACACAACCATATTATTTGTGTCTCAAGTCAGGCCTCGTTTGACTAAACCATATAATTTGTGCCTTGAGTCGGGCCTTGTTTAACTCAACCATATCATTTGTGCCTCGAGTCATGCCTCATTTGACTCATTAATACCATTTGTACCTCGAGTTGGGCCTCGTTTGACTCAACCATATCATTTGTGCATCGAGTCAGGGTTGGTTTGATTCAATTATATCATTTATGCCTGGAGTTAGGCCTCGTTTGACTCAACCATATCATTTGTGCCTCGAGTCAGGCCTTGTTTGACCCAACCATATCATTTGCGCCTCGAGTCAGGCCCCATTTGACCCAACCATATCATTTGCACCTCGAGACGGGCCTTGTTTGACTCAGCCATATCATTTGTGCCTCGAGTCGGGCCTCGTTTCATGCAACCATATCATTCCGGCCTCGAGTCATGCCTCGTTCGACTAAACCATATCATTTGTGCCTCGAGTCATGTCTCGTTTGACTAAACCATATCATTTGTGCCTTGAGTCGGGCCTTGTTTGACTTAACCATTTCATTTGTGTCTCGAGTCAGGCCCTGTTTGAGTCAACCATATCATTTGTGCCTCGAGTCATGCCTCATTTGACTTAACCATATCATTTGTGCCTCGAGTCGGGCCTCGTTTGATTTAACCATATCATTTGCGCCTCGAGTTAGGGCCCGTTTGACTCACTGATACAATTTGTGCCTCGAGTTGGGCCTCGTTTGACTTAACCATATCAATTGGGCCTCGAGTCAGGCCTCGTTTGACTCAACCATATCATTTGCGCCTCAAGTTGGGCCTTGTTTGACTAAACCATAGCATTTGCGCCTCGAGTCATGCCTCATTTGACTCAACCATAACATTTACGCCTCGAGTCGGGCCTTGTTTTACTCAACTATATCATTTCGGCTCAAGTTGAGCCTTGTTTGACTTACCCGTATCATTTGCGCCATGAAGCGGGCCTTGTTTGACTCAACCATACCATTTGCGCCTCGAGTCTGGCCTCGTTTGACTCACTGATACCATTTGTGCCTCAAGTTAGGCCTCGTTTGACTCCACCAAATCATTTGTGCCTCGAGTCAGGCCTTGTTTGACTCAACCATATCATTTGTGCCTCGAGTCGGGCCCCGTTTGACCCAACCATATCATTTGTGCCTCGAGTCGGGCCCCATTTGACTCAACCATGTCATTTGCGCCATGAGTTGGGACTCGTTTGACTCAACCATATCATTTCTGCCCCGAGTCGGACCTCGTTTGATTCACTGATGCCATTTGTACCTCGAGTCAAACGAGTCATTTGTGCCTCGAGTCAGGCCTCGTTTAACTCAACCAAATCATTTGTGCCTTGAGTCGGGCATTGTTTGATTCAACCATATCATTTGTGCCTCGAGTCGTGCCTAGATTCACTCAACCATATCATTTGTGCCTCGAGTCGGGTCTCGTTTGACTTAACCATATCATTTGCGCCTCGAGTAGGGCCTCGTTTAACTCGACTATATCAGTTGCGCCTCGACTTGGGCCTTGTTTGACTTAACCATATCTTTTGTGCCTCGAGTCGGGCCTTATTTGACTCGACTATATCAGTTGCGCCTCGAGTCGGGCCTTGTTTGACCCAACCATAGCATTTACGCCTCGAGTCGGGCCCTGTTTGACTCATCGATACCATTTGTGCCTCGAGTTAGGCCTCGTTTCACTCAACCATAACATTTGTTCTTTGAGACAGGCCTCGTTTGACTTAACCATATCATTTCTGCCTCGAGTCAGGCCTCGTTTGACTCAACCATATCATTTGTGCCTCGAGTCAGGACTTGTTTGACTCACCCATATGTTTCAGCCTTGAGTCGGGCCTTATTTGACTCACCCATATGTTTGTGCCTCGAGTCGGGCCTCGTTTGACTCATCGATACCATTTGTGCCTCATGTTAAGCCTCGTTTGACTCAACCATATCATTTGTGCGTCAAGTCAGGCTTCGTTTGACTCAACCATATCATTTTTGCCTCGAGTCGGGCCTCGTTTGACTGAACCACATTATTTGTGTCTCGAGTCGGGCCTCGTTTGGCTAAACCATATAATTTGTGCCTCGAGTAGGGCCTTGTTTGACTCAACCATATCATTTGTGCCTCGAGTCATGCCTCATTTGACTCACTAATACCATTTGTATCTCGAGTTGGGCCTCATTTGACTTAACCATATCTTTTGTGCCTCGAGTCGGGCCTTATTTGACTCGACTATATCAGTTGCGCCTCGAGTCGGGCCTCGTTTGACTCATCGATACCATTTGTGCCTCGAGTTAGGCCTCGTTTCACTCAACCATAACATTTGTTCTTTGAGACAGGCCTCGTTTGACTTAACCATATCATTTCTGCCTCGAGTCAGGCCTCGTTTGACTCAACCATATCATTTGTGCCTCGAGTCAGGACTTGTTTGACTCACCCATATGTTTCAGCCTCGAGTCGGGCCTTATTTGACTCACCCATATGTTTGTGCCTCGAGTCGAGCCTCGTTTGACTCATCGATACCATTTGTGCCTCATGTTAAGCCTCGTTTGACTCAACCATGTGTTTGCGCCTCGAGTCAGGCCTAGTTTGAGTCACACATATCATTTGTGCCTCGAGTCGGGCCATGTTTCACTCAACCATATCGTTTACGCATTGACTCGGTCCTCGTTTGACTCATTAATACCATTTGTGTCTCGAGTTAATTCTTGTTTGACTCAACCATATCATTTGTGCCTCAAGTCAGGCCCCATTTAACTCAACCATATCATTTGTGCCTTGCGTCGGGCCTCGTTTGACTCAACCATATCATTTGCGCCTCGAGTTGGGCCTTATTTTACTCTCCCATATGTTTGTGCATCGAGTCGTGCCTCGTTTGACTCAACCATATCATTTGCGCCTCAAGTCGGGCCTCTTTTGACTCATCGATGCCATTTATGCCTCAAGTTGGGCCTCATTTGACTCAACCATATCATTTGCGCATCGAGTTGGGCCTCGTTTGACTCATTGATGCCATTTGTGCCTCGAGTTGGGCCTCGTTTGACTCAACCATATCATTGTTCCTCGAGTCAGGCCTTGTTTGACTCAACCATATCATTTACGCCTTGACTCGGGCCTCGTTTGACTCATTAATACCATTTGTGCCTTGAGTTCAGCCTCGTTTGACACAACCATATTATTTGTGCCTCAAGTCAGGCCTCGTTTCACTCAACCATATAATTTGTGCCTTAAGTCAGGCCCCATTTGACTCAACCATATCATTTGTGCCTCGCGTCGGGCCTCGTTTGACTCAACCATATCATTTGCACCTCGAGTTTGGCCTTATTTTACTCTCCCATATGTTTGTACATCGAGTCATGCCTAGTTTTACTTAACCATATCATTTGTGCCTCAAGTCGGGCCTCGTTTGACTCATTGATGCCATTTGTGCCTCGAGTTAGGCCTCGTTTGACTCAACCATATCATTTGTGCCTCGAGTCAATCCTTGTTTGACTTAACCATATCATTTGCGCCTCGAGTCAGGCCATGTTTCACTCGACCATATCATTTACGCCTTGACTCGGGCCTCGTTTGATTCATTAATACCATTTGTGCCTTGAGTTCAGCCTCGTTTGACTCAACCATATAATTTGTGCCTCAAGTCAGGCCCCGTTTGACTCAACCATATCATTTGTGCCTCGAGGCAGGCCTCGTTTGACTCAGCCATATCATTTGTGCCTCATGTCGGGCCTTATTTTACTCTCCCATATGTTTGTGCATCGAGGCATGCCTCATTTGACTCAACCATATCATTTGCACCTCAAGTCGGCCCTCATTTGACTCATCATGCCATTTGTGCCTCAAGTTGGGTCTCGTTTGACTCAACCATATCATTTGTCCCTCGAGTTGGGCCTTGTTTGACTCAACCATATCATTTGGGCCTTGAGTCGAGCCTCATTTGACTCAACCATACCATTTGTACCTCGAGTTGGGCCTCGTTTGACTCAACCATATCATTTGCGCCTCAAGTCGGGCCTCGTTTGACTCATCGATGCCATTTATGCCTCGAGTTGGGCCTCATTTGACTCAACCATATCATTTGCGCATCGAGTTGGGCCTCGTTTGACTCATTGATGCCATTTGTGCCTCGAGTTGGGCCTCGTTTGACTCAACCATATCATTGTTCCTCGAGTCAGGCCTTGTTTGACTCAACCATATCATTTACGCCTTGACTCGGGCCTCGTTTGACTCATTAATACCATTTGTGCCTTGAGTTCAGCCTCGTTTGACACAACCATATTATTTGTGCCTCAAGTCAGGCCTCGTTTCACTCAACCATATAATTTGTGCCTTAAGTCAGGCCCCATTTGACTCAACCATATCATTTGTGCCTCGCGTCGGGCCTCGTTTGACTCAACCATATCATTTGCACCTCGAGTTTGGCCTTATTTTACTCTCCCATATGTTTGTACATCGAGTCATGCCTAGTTTTACTTAACCATATCATTTGTGCCTCAAGTCGGGCCTCGTTTGACTCATTGATGCCATTTGTGCCTCGAGTTAGGCCTCGTTTGACTCAACCATATCATTTGTGCCTCGAGTCAATCCTTGTTTGACTTAACCATATCATTTGCGCCTCGAGTCAGGCCATGTTTCACTCGACCATATCATTTACGCCTTGACTCGGGCCTCGTTTGATTCATTAATACCATTTGTGCCTTGAGTTCAGCCTCGTTTGACTCAACCATATAATTTGTGCCTCAAGTCAGGCCCCGTTTGACTCAACCATATCATTTGTGCCTCGAGGCAGGCCTCGTTTGACTCAGCCATATCATTTGTGCCTCATGTCGGGCCTTATTTTACTCTCCCATATGTTTGTGCATCGAGGCATGCCTCATTTGACTCAACCATATCATTTGCACCTCAAGTCGGCCCTCATTTGACTCATCATGCCATTTGTGCCTCAAGTTGGGTCTCGTTTGACTCAACCATATCATTTGTCCCTCGAGTTGGGCCTTGTTTGACTCAACCATATCATTTGGGCCTTGAGTCGAGCCTCATTTGACTCAACCATACCATTTGTACCTCGAGTTGGGCCTCGTTTGACTCAACCATATCATTTGCGCCTCAAGTCGGGCCTCGTTTGACTCATCGATGCCATTTATGCCTCGAGTTGGGCCTCATTTGACTCAACCATATCATTTGCGCATCGAGTTGGGCCTCGTTTGACTCATTGATGCCATTTGTGCCTCGAGTTGGGCCTCGTTTGACTCAACCATATCATTGTTCCTCGAGTCAGGCCTTGTTTGACTCAACCATATCATTTACGCCTTGACTCGGGCCTCGTTTGACTCATTAATACCATTTGTGCCTTGAGTTCAGCCTCGTTTGACACAACCATATTATTTGTGCCTCAAGTCAGGCCTCGTTTCACTCAACCATATAATTTGTGCCTTAAGTCAGGCCCCATTTGACTCAACCATATCATTTGTGCCTTGCGTCGGGCCTCGTTTGACTCAACCATATCATTTGCACCTCGAGTTTGGCCTTATTTTACTCTCCCATATGTTTGTACATCGAGTCATGCCTAGTTTTACTTAACCATATCATTTGTGCCTCAAGTCGGGCCTCGTTTGACTCATTGATGCCATTTGTGCCTCGAGTTAGGCCTCGTTTGACTCAACCATATCATTTGTGCCTCGAGTCAATCCTTGTTTGACTTAACCATATCATTTGCGCCTCGAGTCAGGCCATGTTTCACTCGACCATATCATTTACGCCTTGACTCGGGCCTCGTTTGATTCATTAATACCATTTGTGCCTTGAGTTCAGCCTCGTTTGACTCAACCATATAATTTGTGCCTCAAGTCAGGCCCCGTTTGACTCAACCATATCATTTGTGCCTCGAGGCAGGCCTCGTTTGACTCAGCCATATCATTTGTGCCTCATGTCGGGCCTTATTTTACTCTCCCATATGTTTGTGCATCGAGGCATGCCTCATTTGACTCAAACATATCATTTGCACCTCAAGTCGGCCCTCGTTTGACTCATCATGCCATTTGTGCCTCAAGTTGGGTCTCGTTTGACTCAACCATATCATTTGTCCCTCGAGTTGGGCCTTGTTTGACTCAACCATATCATTTGGGCCTTGAGTCGAGCCTCATTTGACTCAACCATACCATTTGTACCTCGAGTTGGGCCTCGTTTGACTCAACCATATCATTTGTGCCTCAAGTTAGGCCTTGTTTGACTCAACCATATCATTTGCGCCTCGAGTTGGGCCTCGTTTGACTCAACCATATCATTTGTGCCTCGAGTTGAGCCTAGTTTGACTCAACCATATCATTTGCACCTCGAGTCGGGCCTCGTTTGACTCAACCATATCATTTGCGCCTCGAGTCAGGCCTTATTTGAGTCACACATATGTTTCAGCCTTGAGTCAGGCCTTATTTGGCTCACCCATATGTTTGCGCCTCAAGTCGGTCTTCGTTTGACTCACCCTTATCATTTGCACCTCGAGTCAAGCCTTGTTTGACTCACCCATGTGTTTGTGCCCCAAGTCAAGCCTAGTTTGAGTCACTCATATCATTTGTGCCTCGAGTTGGGCCATGTTTCACTCAACCATATCGTTTACGCCTTGACTCGGTACTCGTTTAACTCATTAATACCATTTTTGTCTTGAGTTAAGTCTCGTTTGACTCAACCATATCATTTATGCCTCAAGTCAGGCCCCGTTTAACTCAACCATATCATTTGTGCCTCGCATTGGGCCTCGTTTGACTCAACCATATCATTTGCGCCTCGAGTTGGGCCTTATTTTACTCTCCCATATGTTTGTGCATCGAGTCGTGCCTCGTTTGACTCAACCATATCATTTGCGCCTCAAGTCGGGCCTCGTTTGACTCATCGATGCCATTTGTGCCTCGAGTTGGGCCTCATTTGACTCAACCATATCATTTGCGCATCGAGTCGGGCCTCGTTTGACTCATTGATGCCATTTGGTCCTCGAGTTGGGCCTCGTTTGACTCAACCATATCATTGTGCCTAGAGTCAGGCCTTGTTTGACTCAACCATATCATTTGCGCCTCGAGTCAGGCCATGTTTCACTCAACCATATCATTTATGCCTTGACTCAGGCCTCGTTTGACTCATTAATACCATTTGTGCCTTGAGTTCAGCCTCGTTTGACACAACCATATCATTTGTGCCTCAAGTCAGGCCTCGTTTCACTCAACCATATCATTTGTGCCTCAAGTCAGGGCCCGTTTGACTCAACCATATCATTTGTGCCTCGCGTCGGGCCTCGTTTGACTCAACGATATCATTTGCGCCTCGAGTTGGGCCTTATTTTACTCTCCCATATGTTTGTGCATCGAGTCATGCCTAGTTTTACTCAACCATATCATTTGCGCCTCAAGTCGGGCCTCGTTTGACTTATTGATGCCATTTGTGCCTCGAGTTGGGCCTCGTTTGGCTCAACCATATCATTTGTGCCTCGAGTCAATCCTTGTTTCACTTAACCATATCATTTGCGCCTCGAGTCAGGCCATGTTTCACTCAACCATATCATTTATGCCTTGACTCGGGCTCGTTTGACTCATTAATACCATTTGTGCCTTGAGTTCAGCCTCGTTTGACTCAACCATATAATTTGTGCCTCAAGTCGGGCCCCGTTTGACTCAACCATATTATTTGTGCCTCAAGTCGGGCCTTGTTTGACTCAGCCATATCATTTGCACCTCATGTCGGGCCTTATTTTACTCTCCCATATGTTTGTGCATTGAGTCATGCCTCGTTTGACTCAACCATATCATTTGCGCCTAAAGTCGCCCCTCGTTTGACTCATCATGCCATTTGTGCCTTAAGTTGGGCCTCGTTTGACTCAACCATATCATTTGTGCCTTGAGTCAGGCCTTGTTTGACTCAACCATATCATTTGGGCCTTGAGTCAGGCCTCGTTTGACTCAACCATATCATTTGGGCGTTGAGTCGGGCCTTATTTTACTCTCCCATATGTTTGCGCATCGATTCATACCTCGTTTGACTCAACCATATCATTTGCGCCTCGAGTTGGGCCTCGTTTGACTCAACCATATTATTTGTGCCTCGAGTCAGGCCTTGTTTGAGTCACCCATATGTTTGAGCCTCGAGTCAGGCCTTATTTGGCTCACCCATATGTTTGTGCCTCAAGTCGGTCTTCGTTTGGCTCACCCTTATCATTTGCACCTCGAGTCAAGCCTTGTTTGACTCACCCATGTGTTTGTGCCTCGAGTCAGGCCTAGTTTGAGTCAACCATATCATTTGTGCCTCGAGTTGGGCCATGTTTCACTCAACCATATCATTTACGCCTTGATTCAGGCCTCGTTTGACTCATTAATACCATTTGTGCCTCGAGTTAAGCCTCGTTTGACTCAACCATATCATTTGTGCCTCAAGTCAGGCCCCGTTTGACTTAACCATATCATTTGTGCCTCGAGTCAGGCCTCATTTGACTCAGCCATATCATTTGTGCCTCGAGTCGGGCCTTATTTTACTCTCCCATATGTTTGTGAATTGAGCCATCCCTCGTTTGACTCAACCATATCATTTGTGCCTCGAGTCGGGTCTTGTTTGACTCAACCATATCATTTGAGCCTCGAGTCGAGTCTCGTTTGACTCAACCATATCATTTGTGCGTTGAGTCGGGCCTTATTTTACTCTCCCATATGTTTGTACATCGAGTCATACCTCGTTTGACTCAACCTTATCATTTGCGCCTTGAGTTAGGCCTTGTTTGACTCAACCGTATCATTTACGCCTCGAGTTGAGGCTAGTTTGACTCAACCATATCATTTGCGCCTCGAGTCGGGCCTCGTTTGACTCAACCATATCATTTGCGCCTCGAGTCAGGCCTTGTTTGACTCACCCATATGTTTGAGCCTCGAGTCGGGCCTTATTTGGCTCACCCATATGTTTGCGCCTCAAGTTGGTCTTTGTTTGACTCACCCTTATCATTTGCACCTGGAGTCAAGCCTTGTTTGACTCACCCACGTGTTTGTGCCTCGAGTCAGGCCTAGTTTGAGTCACCCATATCATTTGCGCCTCGAGTCGGGCAATGTTTCACTCAACCATTACATTTACGCCTTGACTCGGGCCTCGTTTGACTCATTAATACCATTTGTGCCTCGAGTTAAGCCTTGTTCGACTCAACCATATCATTTGTGCCTCGAGTCGGGCCTCGTTTGACTCAACCATATCATTTGCTCCTCGAGTTGGGCCTTATTTTACTCCCCCATATGTTTGTGCATCGAGTCATGCCTCGTTTGACTTAACCATATCATTTGAGCCTTGAGTCGGGCCTCGTTTGACTCATCGATGCCATTTGTGCCTTGAGTTGGGCCTCATTTTACTCAACCATATGAGTTGTGCCTCGAGTCGGGCCTTATTTGACTCAACCATATCATTTGCGCCTCGAGTCGGGCCATGTTTCACTCAACCATATCATTTACGCCTTGACTCTGGCCTTGTTTGACTCATTAATTCCATTTGTGCCTCGAGTTAAGCCTCGTTTGACTCAACCATATCATTTGTGCCTCGAAGGAGGGCTCATTTGACTCAACCGTATCATTTCTTCCTCGAGTCATGCCTCGTTTAACTCAACCATATCATTTGCGCCTTGAGTCGGGCCTCGTTTGACTCAACCATATCATTTGCGCCTCGAGTCGGGCCTTATTTTACTCTCCCACATGTTTGTGCATCGAGTCATCCCTCGTTTGACTTAACCATATCATTTGTGCCTCGAGTCGGGCCTTTCTTGACTCAACCATATCATTTGCGCCTCGAGTTATGCCTCGTTTGACTCACCAATACCATTTGTGCCTCGAGTTAGGCCTCGTTTGACTCAACCATATCATTTGTGCCTCGAGTCAGGCCTCGTTTGACTAAGCCATATCATTTGCGCCTCAAGTCGGGCCTCGTTTGATGCAACCATATCATTTGAGACTCGAGTCATGCCTCGTTTGACTCAACCATATTATTTACGCCTTGAGTTGGGCCTCGTTTGACTCACCGACACCATTTGTGCCTCGAGTTGAGCCTCGTTTGACTGAACCATTTCATTTGTGCCTCAAGTCAAGCCCGGTTTGACTCAACCATATCATTTGTGCCTCGAGTCGGGCCTCGTTTGACTCAACCATATCATTAGTGCCTCGAATCGGGCCTTATTTTACTCTCCCATATGTTTGCGCATTGAGCCATGCCTTGTTTGACTTAACCATATCATTTGTGCCTCAAGTCAGGCATCGTTTGACTCACTGATACGATTTGTGCCTCGAGTTGGGCCTCATTTGACTTAACCATATCATTTGTGCCTTGAGTCGGGCGTTGTTTCACTCACCGATACCATGTGTGCCTCGTGTCAGGCCTCGTTTGACTTAACCATATCATTAGTGCCTCGAGTCGGGCCTTATTTTACTATCCCATATGTTTGCGCATTGAGCCTTGCCTCGTTTGACTTAACCATATCATTTGTGCCTCAACTCGGGCCTCATTTGACTCAATGATACCATTTGTGCCTCGAGTTGGCCTCATTTGACTCGACCATATCATTTGCATCTCGAGTCGGGCCTTGTTTGACTCACCGATGTCATTTGTGCCTCGAGTCGAGCCTCGTTTGACTTACCGATACCATTTGTGCCTCGAGTTAGGCCTCGTTTGACTTGACCAAATCATTTGTTCCTCGAGTCTTGCCTTGTTTGACTCAACCATACCATTTGTGCCTTAAGTCGTGCCTCGTTTGACTCAACCATATCATTTGCACCTCGAGTCGAGCCTTGTTTGACTCCCCCACATGTTTGAGCCTCGAGTCAGGCCTAGTTTGACTCAACCATATCATTTGCGCCTTGAGTTGAGCCTCGTTTGACCCAACCATATCATTTACGCCTCGAGTCAGCCCTCGTTTCACGTAACCACATCATTTGTGCCTCGAGTCGGGCCTCGTTTGACTCACTGATACCATTTGTGCCTTGAGTCAGGCCTTGTTTGACTCAACCATATCATTTACGCCTTGAGTCAGGTCTGGTTTGACTCAACCATATCATTTGCGCCTCGAGTCGAGCCTCGTTTGACTCAACCATATCATTTGCCCCTTGAGTCAGGCCTTGTTTGACTTAACCATATCATTTGCGCCTCGAGTCAGGCCCTGTTTGACTCAACCATATCATTTGCGCCTCGAGTCGGCCTTTATTTGACTCAACCATATCATTTGCGCCTCGAGTCGGCCTTTATTTGACTCAACCATATCATTTGCGCCTCGAGTCGGGCCTCGTTTGACTCAACCATATCATTAGTGCCTCGAATCGGGCCTTATTTTACTCTCCCATATGTTTGCGCATTGAGCCATGCCTCGTTTGACTTAACCATATCATTTGTGCCTAGAGTCAGGCATTGTTTGACTCACTGATACCATTTGTACCTCAAGTTGGGCCTCATTTGACTTAACCATATCATTTACGCCTCGAGCTGGGCCTTGTTTCACTCACCGATACCATGTGTGCCTCGAGTCAGGCCTCGTTTGACTTAACCATATCATTAGTGCCTCGTGTCGGGCCTTATTTTACTCTCCCATATGTTTGCACATTGAGCCTTGCCTCGTTTGACTTAACCATATCATTTGTGCCTCAACTCGAGCCTCATTTGACTCAATGATACCATTTGTGCCTCGAGTTGGGCCTCGTTTGACTTAACCATATCATTTGCGTCTCGAGTCGGGCCTTGTTTGACTCACCAATACCATTTGTGCCTTGAGTCGAGCCTCGTTTGACTTACCGACACCATTTGTGCCTCGAGTTAGGCCTCGTTTGACTCGACCAAATCATTTGTTCCTTGAGTCTTGCCTTGTTTGACTCCCCCACATGTTTGAGCCTCGAGTCAGGCCTCGTTTGACTCAACCATATCATTTGCGCCTTGAGTCGGGCCTCGTTTGACTCAACCATATCATTAGTGCCTCGAATCGGGCCTTATTTTACTCTCCCATATGTTTGCGCATTGAGCCATGCCTCGTTTGACTTAACCATATCATTTGTGCCTCGAGTCAGGCATTGTTTGATTCACTGATACCATTTGTGCCTCGAGTTGGGCCTCATTTGACTTAACCATATCATTTGCGTCTCGTGTCGGGCCTTGTTTCACTCACCGATACCATGTGTGCCTTGAGTCAGGCCTCGTTTTACTTAACCATATCATTTTTCCCTCGTGCCATGCCTCATTTGACTCACCATATCATTTGTGCCTCAAGCTGGGCCTCGTTTGACTCACCGATACCATTTGTGCCTCAGATTGGGCCTCATTTGACTCAACCATATCAATTGTGCCTCGAGTCAGGCCTCGTTTGACACAACTATATCATTTGCGCCTGGAGTCGGGACTCATTTGACTCAGCCATATAATTTGCATCTCGAGTCAGGCCTCGTTTGACTAAACCATATCATTTGCACCTCGAGTCGGGCCTTGTTTAACTCAACCATATCATTTGCGCCTCAAGTCAGGCCTCATTTTACTTACCGATACCATTTGTACCTCGAGTTGGGCCTCGTTTCACTCAACCATATCATTTGTGTCTCGAGTCAGGCCTGGTTTGACTCAACCATATCATTTGCAGCCATGTCATTTGCGCCTTGAGTCAGGCCTGGTTTGACTCAACCATATCATTTGCAGCCATGTCATTTGCGCCTTGAGTCAGGCCTGGTTTGACTCAACCATATCATTTGCGCCACGAATGGGGCCTTGTTTGACTTAACCATATCATTTGCGCCTTGAGTCGGGCCTTGTTTGACTCACCCAAATGTTTATGCCTCGAGTCAAGCCTTGTTTGACTCACCAATATCGTTTGCGCCATTAGTCGGGCCTTGTTTGACTCAACCATATCATTTGCGCCTCGAGTCGAGCCTTGTTTGACTCACCGATACCATTTGTGCCTCGAGTTGAGCCTCGTTTGACTCAACCATATCATTTGTACCTCGAGTCAGGCCCCATTTGACTTAACCATATCATTTGTGCCTCGAGTCGGGCCTTGTTTGACTAAACCATATCATTAGTGCCTCGAGTTAGGCCTTATTTTACTCTCCCATATGTTTGCGCATTGAGCCATGCCTTGTTTGACTTAACCATATCATTTCTGCCTCAACTCGGGCCTCATTTGACTCAATGATACCATTTGTGCCTCGAGTTGGGCCTCGTTTAACTCAACCATATCATTTGCGTCTCGAGTCGGGCCTTGTTTGACTCACCAATACCATTTGTGCCTCAAGTTGGGCCTCGTTTGACTCACCGATACCATTTGTGCCTCGAGTTAGGCCTTGTTTGACTCGACCAAATCATTTGTTCCTCGAGTCTTGCCTTGTTTGACTCAACCATACCTTTTGCGCCTTGAGTCGTGCCTCGTTTGACTTAACCATATCATTTGCACCTCGAGTCGAGCCTTGTTTGACTCCCCCACATGTTTGAGCCTCGAGTCAGGCCTCGTTTGACTCAACCATATCACTTGCGCCTCGAGTTGGGCCTCGTTTGACTCAACCATATCATTTACGCCTCGAGCCGGGCCTCGTTTCACATAGCCATATCATTTGTGCCTCGAGTCGGGCCTCATTTGACTCACTGATACCATTTGTGCCTTGAGTCAGGCCATGTTTGACTCAACCATATCATTTATGCCTCGAGTCGGGTCTGGTTTGACTCAACCATATCATTTGCACCTCGAGTCGAGCCTCATTTGACTCAACCATATCATTTGCACCTTGAGTCAGGCCTTGTTTGACTTAACCATATCATTTGCGCCTCAAGTCAGGCCCTGTTTAACTCAACCATATCATTTGCGCCTCGAGTCAGGCGTTGTTTGACTCACCAATACCATTTGAGCCTGGAGTTAGGCCTCATTTTACTCCAACCATATCATTTGCGCCTCGAGTCGGCTTTTATTTGACTCAACCATATCATTTGCGCCTCGAGTCGGGCCTCGTTTGACTCAACCATATACTTTGCACCTCGAGTCAGGCCTTGTTTGACTCAATCATATCATTTGCGCCTTGAGCTGGCCTCGTTTGACTCACTGATAACATTTGAGCCTGGAGTTAAGGCTCATTTGACTCAACCATATCATTTGCGTCTCGAGTCGGGCCTTGTTTGACTCAACCATATCATTTACGCCTCGAGTCGGGCCTCGTTTGACTCAACCATATCATTTGCACCTCGACTCGGGCCTCGTTTGACTCAACCATATCATTTGCACCTCGAGTCAGGCCTTGTTTGACTCATCCATATGGTTGAGCCTCGAGTCAAGCCTTATTTGACTTACCCATATGTTTGTGCCTCAAGTTGGTCTTCGTTTGACTCACCCTTATCATTTGCACCTCGAGTTAAGCCACATTTGACTCAGCCATGTGTTTGCGCCTCGAGTCAGGCCTAGTTTGACTCACCCATATTATTTGTGCCTCGAGTTGGGCCATGTTTGACTCAACCATATCATTTGCGTCTTGAGTCAGGCCTCGTTTGACTCACTGATACCATTTGTGCCTCGAGTTGAGCCTCGTTTGACTCAACCATATCATTTGTGCCTCAAGTCAGGCCCCGTTTGACTCAACCATATCATTTGTGCCTCGAGTCGGGCCTTGATTGACTTAACCATATCATTAGTGCCTCGAGTCGGTCCTTATTTTACTCTCCCATATGTTTGCGCATTGAGCCATGCATCGTTTGACTTAACCATACCATTTGTGCCTCGAGTTGGGCCTCGTTTGACTCAACCATATCATTTGCGGCTCGAGTTAGGCCTCGTTTGACTCACCGATACCATTTGTGCCTCAAGTCAGGCCTCGTTTGACTTAACCATTTCATTTTTGCCTCGAGTCATGCCTCGTTTGACTCAACCATATTATTTGCATCACGAGTCGGGCCTCATTTGACTAAACCATATCATTTACGCCTCGAGTCGGGCCTTGTTTGACTCAACCATATCATTAGTGCCTCAAGTCGGGCCTTATTTTACTCTCTCATATGTTTGCGCATTGAGCCATGCCTCGTTTGACTTAACCATATCATTTGTGCCTCAAGTCGGCCCTCGTTTGACTCACTAATACTATTTGTGCCTCGAGTTGGGCCTCGTTTGACTTAACCATAACATTTGCACCTTGAGTCGGGCCTTGTTTGACTCACCCATATGTTTGCACCTCGAGTCAAGCCTTGTTTGACTCACCAATATCGTTTGCGCCATCAGTCAGGCCTTGTTTGACTCAAGCATATCATTTGCGCCTCGAGTCGAGCCTCGTTTGACTCACCGATACCATTTGTGCCTTGAGTTAGGCCTCGTTTGACTCAACCAAATCATTTGTGCCTCGAGTCTTGCCTTGTTTGTTCTTCAACCATACCATTTGCGTCTTGAGTCGGGCCTCGTTTGACTCAACCATATCATTTGCACCTCGAGTCGGGCCTTGTTTGACTCCCCCACATGTTTGAGCCTCGAGTCAGGTCTCGTTGACTCAACCATATGATTTGTGCCTCGAGTTGGGCCTCGTTTGACTCAACCATATCATTTACGCCTCGAGTTAGGCCTCGTTTGACGAAACCATATCATTTGTGCCTCGAGTCATGCCTCGTTTGACTCAACCAAATCATTTGCATCATGAGTCGGGCCTCATTTGACTAAACCATATCATTTGCGCCTTAAGTAGGGCCTTGTTTGACTCAACTATATCATTTGTGCCTCGAGTCAGGCCCTGTTTGACTCACCAATGCCATTTGAGCCTCGAGTCAGGTCTCGTTTGACTCAACCATATGATTTGCGCCTCGAGTTGGGCCTCGTTTGACTCAACCATATCATTTACGCCTCGAGTCAGGCCTCGTTTGACGTAACCATATCATTTGTGCCTCGAGTCATGCCTCGTTTGACTCAACCAAATCATTTGCATCACGAGTCGGGCCTCATTTGACTAAACCATATCATTTGCGCCTTAAGTAGGGCCTCGTTTGACTCAACCATATCATTTGCGCCTCGAGTCGGGCCTTGTTTGACTCAACGATATCATTTGCGCCTCGAGTCGGGCCTCGTTTGACTCACCGATACCATTTGTGCCTCAAGTCAGGCCTTGTTTGACTCAACCATATCACTTGCGCCTCGAATTGGGCCATGTTTGACTCAACTATATCATTTGCGCCTCAAGTTGGGCCTTGTTTGACTCACCGAAACCATTTAAGCCTGGAGTTAGGCCTCGTTTAACTCAACCATATCATTTGCGCCTCGAGTCAGGCCTTGTTTGACTCAACCATATCATTTGCGGCTCGAGTTGGGCCCCGTTTGACTCAACCATATCATTTGCGCCTCGAGTCAGGCCTTGTTTGACTCGTCCATATGGTTGAGCCTTGAGTCAGGCCTTACTTGACTCACCCATATGTTTGCGCCTCAAGTCGGTCTTTGTTTGACTCACCCTTATCATTTGCACCTCGAGTCAAGCCTCGTTTGACTTACCCATGTGCTTGTGCCTCGAGTCAGGCCTACTTTAACTCACCCATATCATTTGCACGTCAAGTCGGGCCATGCTTGACTCAACCATATCATTTACGCCTTGAGTCGAGCCTTGTTTGACTCACCGATACCGTTTGTGCCTCGAGTTGAGCCTCGTTTGACTCAACCATATCGTTTGTTCCTTAAGTCAGGCCCCATTTGACTCAACCATATCATTTGTGCCTCCAGTCGGGCCTCGTTTGACTTAACCATATCATTAGTGCCTCGAGTCGGGCCTTATTTTACTCTCCCATACGTTTGCGCGTTGAGCCATGGCTCGTTTGACTTAACCATATCATTTGTGCCTCGAGTCGGGCCTCGTTTGACTCACCGATACCATTTGAGCCTCGAGTTGGGCCTCGTTTGACTTTACCATATCATTTGCGCCTCAAGTTGGGCCTCGTGTGACTCACCAATACCATTTGTGCCTCGAGTCAGGCCTCGCGTAACTTAACCATATCATTTTTGCCTCGAGTCATGCCTCGTTTGACTCAACCATATCATTTGTGCCTCGAGCCGGGACTTGTTTGACTCACCGATACCATTTGTGCCTCGGATTGGGCCTCGTTTGACTCAACCATATCATTTCTGCCTCGAGTCAGGCCTCGTTTAACAGAACCATATCATTTGCGCCTGGAGTCAGGCCTCATTTGACGCAACCATATCATTTGCGTCTCGAGTCGGGCCTCGTTTGACTAAAGCATATCATTTCCGTCTCGAGTCAGGCCTTGTTTAACTCAACCATATCATTTGCACCTCAAGTCAGGCCTCGTTTGACTCACCGATGCCATTTGTACCTCGAGTTGGGCCTCGTTTCACTCAACCATATCATTTGTGCCTCGAGTCAGGCCTGGTTTGACTCAACCATATCATTTGGTCCATATCATTTGCACCTCGAGTTAGGCCTAGTTTGACTTGACCATATCATTTGCGCCGCGAATCAGTCCTTGTTTGACTCAACCATATCATTTGTGCCTCAAGTCGGGCCATGTTTGACTCACCCATATCATTTGCGCCATGGGTCGGGCCTTGTTTAACTCAACCATATCATTTGCGTCTCAAGTAGGGCCTCGTTTGACTAAACCATATCATTTTCGCCTCGAGTTGGGCCTTGTTTGACTCATCCATATCATTTGCACCTCGAGTCGGGCCTTGTTTGACTTAACCATATCATTTGTGTCTCGAGTCATACCTCGTTTGACTCACCGATACCATTTGTGCCTCGAGTGGGGCCTCGTTTGACTAAACCATATCATTTGTGCCTCAAGTCAGGCCTTGTTTGACTCAACCATATCATTTGCGCCTCGATTTGGGCCTCGTTTAACTCAACCATATCATTTGCGCCTCGAGTCGAGCCTTGTTTGACTCAACCATATCATTTGTGCCTCGAGTCGGGCCTCATTTGACTCAACCATATCTTTTGTGCCTCAAGTCGGGCCTTGTTTGACTGACCCATATGTTTGAGCCTCGAGTCGGGCCTTAGTTGACTCACCCATATGTTGGTGCCTCCAGTTGGCCTTTGTTTGACTCACCCTTATCATTTGCACCTCGAGTCAGGCCATGTTTGACTCAACCATATCATTTACGCCTTGAGTCTGGCCTTGTTTGACTCATGGATACCATTTTTGCCTCGAGTTGAGCCTCATTTGACTCAACCATATCATTTGTGCCTCAAGCCAGGCCTCCTTTGACTCAACCATATAATTTGTGCCTCGAGTCAGGCCTCGTTTGACTCAACCATATCCCTTGTGCCTCGAGTTAGGCCATATTTGACTCAACCATATCACTTACGCCTCGAGTCAGACCTCGTTTGACTCAACCATATCATTTGCGCCTCCAGTCAGGTCTCGTTTAACTCAACCATATCATTTGTGCCTCGAGCCAGCCTCGTTTGACTCACTGATACCATTTGTGCCTCGAGTTGGGCCTCATTTGACTCAACCTTATCATTTGTTCCCCAAGTCAGGCCTCGTTTTCCTCAACCATATCATTTGCGCCTCGAGTCGGTCCTTGTTTGACTCAACCATATCATTTGTGCCTCGAGTCATGCCTCGTTTGACTAAACCAGACTATTTGCGTCCCGAGTCGGGCCTTGTTTGACTAAACCATATCATTTGCGCCTCGAGTCAGGCCTTGTTTGACTCAACCATATCATTTGCGCCTCGAGTTGTTTGACTCACCCATATGTTTGTGCCTCAAGTCGAGCCTCGTTTGACTCACCGATACCATTTGTGCCGCGAGTTAGGCCTCGTTTGACTCAACCAAATCATTTATGCCTCAAGACAAGCCTCGTTTAGCTCAACCATACCATTTGTGCCTCGAGTCACGCCTTGTTTGACTCCCCCACATATTTGTGCCTCGAGTCAGGCCTCGTTTGACTTAACCCTATCATTTGTGCCTCAAGTCGAGCCTCGTTTGACTCACCGATACCATTTGTGCCTCGAGTTGGGCCTCGTTTGGCTCAACCATATCATTTGCTCCTTGAGGCGGGCCTCGTTTTACTCAACCATATCATTTGCGTATCGAGTCGGGCCTCGTTTGACTCACCGAGACCATTTGTGCCTCGAGTTAGGCCACGTTTGACTTAACCATATCATTTGTGCCTCGAGTTGGGCCTCGTTTGACTAAACCATATCATCTGTGCCTTGAGTCGGGCCTTATTTGACTCACCGATACTATTTGTGCATCGAGTTGGGCCTCGTTTGACCCAACTGTATGATTTGCACCTTGAGTCAGGCCTCATTTGACTCAACCATATTGTTTGCACCTCGAGTCAGGCCTTGTTTTGCTCAACCATATCATTTTTGCCTCGAGTCATCCCTCGTTTGACTTAACCATATCATTTGCTGCTCGAGTCAGGCCTTGTTTGACTCACCGATACCATTTGTGCCTCGAGTCAGGCCTCGTTTGATTCAACCGTATGATTTGCGCCTCGAATCAGGCCTTGTTTGACTCAATCGTATCATTTGTTCCTCGAGTCAGGCCTCGTTTGACTCAACCATATCATTTATGCCTCGAGTTAGGACTCGTTTGACTCAACCATATCAATTGCGCCTTGAGTCTGGCCTTGTTTGACTCAACCATATCATTTGTGCCTCGATTCCAGCCTTGTTTGACTCAACCATATCATTTGTGCCTCATGTCATGCCTCGTTTGACTCCACCATATCATTTGTACCTCGAGTCGGGCCTCGTTTGACTAAACCATATCATTTTCGCCTCGAGTCAGGCCATTTTTGACTTAACCATATCATTTGTGCCTCGAGTTGGGCCTTGTTTGACTCAACCATATCATTTGCATCTCGAGTCGGGCCTCATTTGACTAAACCATATCATTTGCGCCTCAAGTCAGGCCTTGCTTGACTCAACCATATCATTTGCACCTCGAGTCAGGCCTCGTTTGACTCACTAACACCATTTGTACCTCGAGTTGAGCCTCGTTTGACTCAACCATATCATTTGTGCCTTGAGTCAGGCCTGGTTTGACTCAACCATATCATTTGCGCCTCGAGTCAGTCCTCGTTTGATTCAACCATATCATTTGCGACTCGAGTCGGGCCTTGTTTGAGTCAACCATATCATTTGCGCCTTGAGTCGGGCCTCGTTTGACTCACCGATACCATTTGTGCCTCGAGTTAGGCCTCGTTTGACTCAACCATATCATTTCCGCCTCGAGTCGGGCCTCGTTTGACTCAATCATATCATTTGCACCTAGAGTCGGGCCTTGTTTGACTCACCCATATGTTTTAGCCTCGAGTCGGGTCTGATTTAACTTACCCATATGTTTGCGCCTCATGTCGGTCTTCGTTTGACTCACCCTTACATTTGCACCTTGAGTCAAGCCTCGTTTGACTCACCCATGTGTTTGCGCCTCAAGTCAGGCCTTGTTTGACTCAACTGTATGATTTGCGCCTCGAGTCAGGCCTCGTTTGACTCAACCGTATCATTTACGCCTCGAGTTGGTACTCGTTTGACTCAACCATATTACTTGGGCCTTGAGTTAGGCCTTGTGTAACTCAACCATATCATTTGCACCTCGAGTCAGGCCTCATTTGACTTAACTATATCATTTGTGCCTCGAGTCAGGCTTCGTTTGACTCAAATTGGGCATCGTTTGAATCAACCGTATCATTTGCGCCTCGAGTGGGGCCTCGTTTTACTCAACCATATCATCTGCGCCTCGAGCCAGGCCTTGTTTGACTCACCCATATGTTTGAGCCTCGAGTCGGGCCTTATTTGACTCACCGATACCATTTGTGCATCGAGTCGGGCCTCTTTTGAGCCAACCGTATGATTTGCACCTTGAGTCAAGCCTCGTTTGACTCAACCATATCGTTTGAGCCTTGCGTCAGGCCTCGTTTCGCTCAACCATATCATTTCTGTCTCGAGTCATCCCTCGTTTGACTTATCCATATCATTTGCGCCTTGAGTTAGGCCTCATTTGACTCACTGATACCATTTGTACCTCGAGTTGGGCCTCGTTTGACTCAACTATATCATTTGTGCCTCGAGTCAGGCCTGGTTTGACTCAACCATATCATTTGCGCCTCGAGTCAGGCCTCGTTTGATTCAACCATATCATTTGTGCCTCGAGTCGGGCCTTGTTTGACTCAACCATATCATTTGCGCCTTAAGTTAGGCCTTGTTTGACTCGCCCATATGTTTGCGTCTCGAGTCAAGCCTTGTTTGACTCAACCAAATCATTTGTGCCTCAAGACAGGCCTCGTTTGGCTTAACCATACCATTTGCGCCTCGAGTTGGGCCTTGTTTGACTCAACAATATCATTTGCACCTCGAGTCGAGGCCTTGTTTGACTCACCCATATGTTTGAGCCTCGAGTCAGGCCTCATTTGACTTAACCATATCCTTTGCGCCTCGAGTCGGGCCTTGTTTGACTCAACCATATCATTTATGCCCTGAGTCAGGCCCGGTTTGACTCACTGATATGATTTGTCCCTCGAGGTGTGCCTCGTTTGACTCAACTATATGGTTTGTGCCTCGAGTCGGGCCTTGCTTGACTCAACCATATCATTTGCACCTCGAGTAGGGCCTCGTTTGACTCAACCATATCATTTGTGCCTCGAGTCAGGCCTTGTTTGACTCAACCATATCATTTGTGCCTCGAGTCAGGCCTCGTTTGACTCACTTATGCCATCTGTACCTCGAGTTAGGCCTCGTTTGACTTAACCATATCATGTGCACCTCGAGTTTGGCCTCGTTTGGCTCAACCATATCATTTGTACCTCGAGTCGGGCCCTGTTTGACTAAACCATATGTTTGCGCCTCGAGTCAAGCCTTGTTTGACTCACCCATATCATTTGCGCCATCAGTCGGGCCATGCTTGACTTAACCATATAATTTGCGCCTCGAGCCAGCCTCGTTTGACTCACCGATACCATTTGTGCCTCGAGTTAGGCGTCATTTGACTCAACCAAATCATTTGTGCTTCGAGACAGGCCTCGTTTGGCTCAACCATACCATTTGGGCCTCGAGTCGGGCCTTGTTTGACTCACCCATATGTTTGTCAGGCCTCATTTGACTTAACCATATCATTTGTGCCTCGAGTCAGGCCTTGTTTGACTCAACTATATCATTTACGCCCCGAGTCAGGTACGGTTTAACTCACCGATAAGATTTGTGTCTCGAGGTGGGCTTCATTTGACTCAACTATATGGTTTGTGCCTCGAGTTGGGCCTCGTTTGACTCACAAATGCCATTTGTGCCTCGAGTTAGGCCTCGTTTGACTCAACCATATCATTTGCGCCTCGAGTCGGGCCTTGTTTGACTCAACCATATCATTTGTGCCTTGAGTCATGCCTTGTTTGGGTCAACCATATCATTCGCGCCTTGAGGCGGGCCTTGTTTAACTCAACCATATAATTTGCGGCTAGAGTCGGGCCTCGTTTGACTCACCGAGACCATTTGTGCCTCGAGTTAGGCCTCGTTTAACTCAACCATATCATTTGTGCCTCGAGTCAGGCTTCGTTTGACTCAAATCAGGCCTCGTTTGACTCAACCATATCATTTGCGCCTCGAGTTAGGCCTCGTTTGACTCAACCATATCATCTACACCTCGAATCGAGCCTTGTTTGACTCACCCATATGTTTGAGCCTTGAGTCGGGCGTTATTTGACTCACCAATACCGTTTGTGCATCGAGGTGGGCCTCATTTGACCCAACCGTATGATTTGCGCCTTGAGTCAGGCCTCGTTTGACTCACCCATATGTTTGATCCTCGAGTTGGACCTTATTTGACTCACCGATACCATTTGTGCATCGATTTGGGCCTCGTTTGACTCAACTGTATCGTTTGCGCCTCGAGTCGGGCCTCGTTTGACTCAACCATATCATCCATGCCTCGAGTTATGCCTCGTTTGACCCAACCATATCATTTGCGTCTTGAGTCAGCCCTTGTTTGATTCAACCATATCATTTGCGCCTCGAGTCGGGCCTTGTTTGGCTCAACCATATCATTTGCGCCTCGAGTCGGGCCTCGTTTGACTCACTGATACCATTTGTGCCTCGAGTTTGGCCTCGTTTGACTCGACCATATCATTTGTGCCTCGAGTCGGGCCTTGTTTGACTCAATCATATCATTTGCACCTCGAGTCGGGCCTTGTTTGACTCACCCATATGTTTGAGCCTCGAATCGGGTCTTATTTGACTTACCCATATGTTTGCGCCTCGAGTCGGTCTTCATTTGACTCACCCTTACATTTGCACCTTGAGTCAATCCTCGTTTGACTCACCCATGTGTTTGCGCCTCAAATCAGGCCTTGTTTGACTAAACCATATGATTTGCACCTCGAGTCAGGCCTCGTTTGACTCAACCATATCATTTATGCCTCGAGTTGGGTCTCGTTTGACTCAACCATATCACTTGGGCCTTGAGTCAGGCCTTGTATGGCTCAACCATATCATTTGCACCTTGAGTCATGCCTCGTTTGACTCAACCATATCATTTGTTCCTCGAGTCAGGCTTCATTTGACTTCAATCGAGCCTCGTTTGAATCAACCGTATCGTTTGCGCCTCGAGTCGGGCCTCATTTGACTCAACCATATCATCTGCACCTCGAGTCAGGCCTTGTTTGACTCACCCATATGTTTGAGCCTCTAGTCGGGCCTTATTTGACTCAGCGATACTGTATGTGCATCAAGTTGGGCCTTGTTTGACCCAACTGTATGATTTGCGCCTTGAGTCAGGCCTCGTTTGACTCAACCATATCGTTTGAGCCTCGAGTCAGGCCTCGTTTCGCTCAACCAAATCATTTCTGCCTCGAGTCATCCCTCGTTTGACTCAACCATATCATTTGCGCCTCGAGTTAGGCCTTATTTGACTCACTGATACCATTTGTACCTCGAGTTGGGCCTCGTTTGACTCAATCATATCATTTGTGCCTCGAGTCAGGCCTGGTTTGACTCAACCATATCATTTGCGCCTCGAGTCAGGCCTCGTTTGATTCAACCATATCATTTACGCCTTGAGTCGAGCCTTGTTTGACACGACCATATCATTTGCGCCTCAAGTCAGGCCTTGTTTGACTCGCCCATATGTTTGCACCTTGAGTCAAGCCTTGTTTGACTCACCCATATCATTTGCATCATGAGTCGGGCCTTGTTTGACTTAACCATATCATTTGTGCCCCGAGTCGAGCCTCGTTTGACTCACCGATACCATTTGTGCTGCGAGTTAGGCCTCGTTTGACTCAACCATATTACTTGGGCCTTGAGTCAGGCCTTCTTTGACACAACCATATCATTTGCACCTCGAGTCAGGCCTCGTTTGACTGAATCATATCATTTGTGCCTCGAGTCAGGCTTTGTTTGACTGAAATTGGGCCTCGTTTGACTCAACCATATCATTTGTGCCTCGAGTCATGACTCGTTTGGGTCAACCATATCATTTGTGCCTCGAGGCGGGCCTTGTTTAACTCAACCATATCATTTGCGTCTCGAGTTGGGCCTTATTTGATTCACCGAGACCATTTACGCCTCGAGTTCAGCCTCCTTTTACTCAACCATATCATTTGTGCCTCGAGTTGGGCCTCGTTTAACTCAACCATATCATTTGCTCCTCGAGGCGGGACTCGTTTAACTCAACCATATCATTTGCGTCTCGACTCGGGCCTCGTTTGACTCACCGATACCATTTGTGCCTCGCGTTAGGCCTCGTTTGACTCAACCATATCATTCGTGCCTCGAGTCAGGCTTCGTTTGACTCAAATCGGGCCTCGTTTGACTCAACCATATCGTTTGTGCCTCGAGTCATGCCTCGTTTAGGGCAACCATATCATTTGCGCCTCGAGGTGGGCCTCGTTTAACTCAACCATATCATTTGCATCTCGAGACGGGCCTCATTTGACTCATCAATATCATTTCTGCCTCGAGTTAGGCCTCGTTTGACTCAGCCATATCATTTGTGCCTCGAGTCAGGCTTTGTTTGACTCAAATCGGGCCTCGTTTGACTCAACCACATCGTTTTCGCCTCGAGTCGGGCCTCGTTTGACTCACCCATATGTTTGAACCTCGAGTTGGGCCTTATTTGACTCACCGATACCATTTGTGCATCGAGTTGGGCCTCGTTTGACCCAACCGTATGAGTTACACCTTGAGTCAGGCATCGTTTGACACAACCACATCGTTTGAGACTCGAGTTAAGCCTCATTTCGCTCAACCAAATCATTTCTGCCTTAAGTCATCCCTCGTTTGACTCAACCATATCATTTGCACCTTGAGTCAGGCCTTATTTGACTCAACCGTATCATTTGCGCCTCAAGTCAGGCCTCGTTTGACTCAACTGTATCATTTACGCCTCGAGTCGGGACTCGTTTGACTCATCCATATCACTTGGGCCTTGAGTCAGGCCTTGTTTGACTCAACCATATCATTTGCACCTCGAGTCAGGCCTTGTTTGACTCAACAATATCATTTCCGCCTTGAGTCAGGCCTCGTTTGCCTCGTTTGACTCAACCATATCATTTGCGCCTGGAGTCTGGCCTCGTTTGACTCAACCATATCATTTGTGCCTCGAGTCAGGCCTCGTTTGCCTCGTTTGATATCATTTGTGCCTCAAGTCATGCCTCGTTTGACTCAACCATATCATTTGCACCTCGAGTCAGGCCTTGTTTGACTCAACCATATCATTTGTGCCTCGAGTCAATCCTCGTTTGACTCAACCATATCATTTGTGCCTCGAGTCGGGCCTTGTTTGACTCAACCATATCATTTGCGCCTCAAGTCGGGCCTTGTTGGATTCACCCATATGTTTGTGCCTCGAGTCAAGCCTTGTTTGACTTACCCAGATCATTTGCGCCATGAGTCGGGCCTTATTTGACTTAACCATATCATTTGCGCCTCGAGTCAAGCCTCGCTTGAGTCACCTCATCCATATCATTTGCGCCATGAGTTAGGCCTTATTTGACTTAACCATATCATTTGCGCCTCGAGTCGAACCTCATTTGAGTCACCGATACCATTTGTGCCTCGAGTTAGGCCTCATTTGACTTAGCCAAATCATTTGTGTCTCGAGACAGGCCTCGTTTGACTCAACCATACCATTTACGCCTCGAGTTGATCCTTGTTTGACTCAACCGTATCATTTGCACCTCGTGTCGGGGCCTTGTTTGACTCACCCATATGTTTGAGCCTCGAGTCAGGCCTCGTTTGACTTAACCATATCATTTGCGCCTCGAGTCGGGCCTTGTTTAACTCAACCATATCATTTACGCCCTGGGTCAGGCCCTATTTGACTCACCAATATGATTTGTGCATCGAGGTTGGCCTCATTTGACTCAACTATATGGTTTGTGCCTCATGTTAGGCCTTGTTTGACTCAACCATGTCATTTGTACCTCATGTTGGGCCTCATTTGACTCACCGATACCATTTGTGCCTCGAGTTAGGCCTCGTTTGACTTAACCATATCATTTGCGCCTCGAACCGAACCTCGTTTGACTCAATCATATCATTTGCACCTCGAGTAGGGCCTTGTTTGACTCACCCATATGTTTGAGCCTCGAGTCGGGTCTTATTTGACTTACCTATATGTTTGCGCCTCGAGTCGGTCTTTGTTTGACTCACCCTTATATTTGCACCTCGAATCAAGTCTCGATTGACTCACCCATGTGTTTGGGCCTCGAGTCAGGCCTAGTTTGACTCACCCATATCATTTGTGCCTCGAGTAGGGCCATGTTTGACTCAACCATATCATTTACGCCTTGAGTCGGGCCTCGTTTGACTCACCGATACCATTTGTGCCTCGAGTTGAGCCTCCTTTAACTTAACCATATCATTTGTGCCTCAAGTCAGGCCTCGTTTGGCTTAACCATATCATTTGTGCCTCGAGTCGGGCCTCGTTTAACTTAACCATATCATTTGCTCCTCGAGGTGGGACTCGTTTAACTCAACCATATTATTTGTGCCTCAAGTCAGGCCTCATTTGACTTAACCATATCATTTGTGCCTCGAGTCATGCCTCGTTTGACTCAACCATATCATTTGCACCTCGAGTCAGGCCTTGTTTGACTCAACCATATCATTTGCGCCTCGAGCCTGGCCTCGTTTGACTTAACCATATCATCTGTGCCTCGAGTCAGTCCTCGTTTGGCTCAACCATATCATTTGCGCCTCGAGTCGGGCTTTGTTTGACTCAACCATATCATTTGCGCCTCGAGTTGGGCCTTGTTGGATTCACCCATATGTTTGTGCCTCAAGTCAAGCCTTGTTTGACTCACCCATATCATTTGCGCCATGAGTCGGGCCTTGTTTGACTTAACCATATCATTTGTGCCTCGAGTCGAGCCTTGTTTGAGTCACCGATACCATTTGTGCCTCGAGTTAGGCCTCGTTTGACTCAGCCAAATCATTTGTGCCTCGAGACAAGCCTCGTTTGACTCAACCATACCATTTGCGCCTCGAGTTGGGCCTTGTTTGACTCAACCGTATCATTTGAACCTCGTGTTGAGGCCTTGTTTGACTCACCCATATGTTTGAGCCTCGAGTCAGGCCTCGTTTGACTTAACCATATCATTTGCGCCTTGAGTCAGGCGTTGTTTGACTTAACCATATCACCCATATGTTTGAACCTCGAGTCGAGCCTTATTTGACTCACCCACATCTTTACGCCTTGAGTCGGTCTTCGTTTCACTAATCTTTATCATTTGCACCTCGAGTGAAGATTCGTTTGACTCACCCATGTGTTTGTAGCTCGAGTTAGGCCTTGTTTGACTCACCCATATCATTTGCGCCTCGAGTTGGGCCTTGTTTGACTTAATCATATCATTTGCGCTGCGAGTCCGGCCTCGTTTGACTCAACTATATCATTTGTGCCACGAGTCGGGCCTTGTTCGACTCAACCATATCATTTGCGCCTTAAGTCGAGCCTTGTTTGACTCACCGATACCATTTGTGTCTCGAGCTGGGCGTCATTTGAGTTTACCATATCATCTATGCCTTGAGTCAAGCCTCGCTTGACTCAACCATATCATCTGCTCCTCTAGTCGGGTGCTGTTTGACTCAACCATATGATTTACGCCTTGAGTCGGGCCACGTTTGACTCAACCATAACATTTCTACCTCGAGTCAGGCCTCGTTTCACTCAACCATTTCATTTGCATCTTGACTCAGGCCTCGTTTGATTCAACCATATCATTTGTGCCTCGAGTTGGGCCTTGTTTGACTCACCCATATGTTTGTGCCATGAATCAGGCCTCGTTTGACTCAACCATTTGATTTGCGCCTCAAGTCGGGCCTCATTAGGCTCAACCATATCATTTGCGCCTCGAGTCAGGCCTTCTTTCATGCAACCATATGATTTGCGCCACGAGTCAAGCCTCGTTTGACTCAACCATATCATTTGTGCCTCGATTCAGACCTTGTTTGACTAAACCATATCATTTGCGCATTGAGTCGGGCCTTGTTTGACTCAACCATATCATTTGCGCCTCGAGTCGGGCCTCGTTTGACTCACTGATACCATTTGTGCCTTGAGTTGGGCCTTGTTTGATGCAACCACATGATTTGCACCTCGAGTTAGGCCTCGTTTGACTCAACCATATCATTTGTGCCTTGAGTCAGACCTTGTTTGACTCAACCATATCATTTATGTGTCGAGTCAGACCTCATTTCACTCAACCATATCATTTGCGCCTCGATTCGGGCCTCGTTTGACTAAACCATATTATTTCTGCCTCGAGTCGGGCCTTGTTTGACTCACCCATATGTTTGAGCCTCGAGTCGGGCCTTATTTGACTCACCCATATGTTTGCGGCTCGAGTCAGACTTTGTTTGACTCACCCTTATCATTTGCACCTTGAGTGAAGCCTCGTTTGACTCACCCATGTGTTTGCAGCTTGAGTCAGGCCTTGTTTGACTCAACTATATTATTTGCGCCTCGAGTTAGGCTTCGTTTGTCTTCATCATATCATTTGCACCCCGAGTTTAGCCTCGTTTGACTCAACCATATCATTTGCGCCACGAGTCGGGCCTCGTTTGACCCAACCATATCAATTGTGCCTCGAGTCAGGCCTCATTTGACTCAACCATATCATTTGCGCCTCGAGTCGGGCCTTGTTTGACTCACCCATATGTTTGCGCCACGAGTCGGGCCTCATTTGCCTCAACCATATCATTTGCTCCTCAAGTCGGGCCTCGTTTAACTCAACCATTTGATTTGCACCTCGAGTCTGGCTTCGTTTGACTCACCGATACCATTTGTGCCTCGAGTTGGGCCATGTTTGACTCAACCACATGTTTTGCGTCTTGAGTTAGGCCTTGTGTGACTCAACCGTATCATTTGTGCCTTGAGTCAGACCTCGTTTGATTCAACCATATCATTTATTCCTCGAGGCAAGCCTCATTTCACTCAACCATATAATTTGTGCCTCGAGTCGGGACTTGTTTGACTCACCCATATGTTTGCGCCACGACTCCGGCCTTGCTTGACTCAACGATATCATTGACGCTTCGTGTTGGGCCTCGGTTGACTCAACCATTTGATTTGCGCCTCGAGCCGGGCCTCGTTTGACTCAACCATATCATTTGCGCCTTGAGTCGGGCCTTGTTTGCCTCAACCATATTAATTGCGCCTCGAGTCAGGCCTCGTTTGGCTCACCGATATCATTTGTGCCTCGAGTGGGACCTCGTTTGACTCAACCATATCACTTACGCCTTGAGTCAGGTGTCGTTTGACTCACCCATACCATTTGTGCATCGAGTCAGGCCTCGTTTGACACAACCATATCGTTTGTCCCTCGAGTCATGCCTCGTTTGACTCAACCATATCATTTGCACCTCGAATCGGGCCTCGTTTGATTCAACCATATCATTTGTGTCTCGAGTCAGGCCTCGTTTGACTCAACCATATCATTTGCGCCTCGACTCAAGCCTCGTTTGACTAAACCTAATCATTTGCGCCTCGCGTCAGGCCTTGTTTGACTCAACCATATCATTTGCACCTCGAGTCGGGCTTGTTTGACTCACCCATATGTTTGAGCCTCGAGTCGGGCCTTATTTGACTCACCCATACATTTGCACCTCAAGTCAGTCTTTGTTTGACTCACCCTTATCATTTGCACCTCGAGTCAAGCCTCATTTGACACACCCACGTGTTTGCGCCTCGAGTCAGGCCTTATTTGACTAAACCATATCATTTGCGCATTGAGTCGGGCCTTGTTTGACTCAACCATATCATTTGCGCCTCGAGTCGGGCCTCGTTTGACTCACTGATACCATTTGTGCCTTGAGTTGGGCCTTGTTTGATGCAACCACATGATTTGCACCTCGAGTTAGGCCTCGTTTGACTCAACCATATCATTTGTGCCTTGAGTCAGACCTTGTTTGACTCAACCATATCATTTATGTGTCGAGTCAGACCTCATTTCACTCAACCATATCATTTGCGCCTCGATTCGGGCCTCATTTGACTGAACCATATTATTTCTGCCTCGAGTTGGGCCTTGTTTGACTCACCCATATGTTTAAGCCTCGAGTCGGGCCTTATTTGACTCACCCATATGTTTGCGGCTCGAGTCAGACTTTGTTTGACTCACCCTTATCATTTGCACCTTGAGTGAAGCCTCGTTTGACTCACCCATGTGTTTGCAGCTCGAGTCAGGCCTTGTTTGACTCAACTATATCATTTGCGCATCGAGTTAGGATTCGTTTGTCTTCATCATATCATTTGTACCCCGAGTTTAGCCTCGTTGGACTCAACCATATCATTTGCGCCACGAGTCAGGCCTCGTTTGACCCAACCATATCAATTATGCCTCGAGTCAGGCCTCATTTTACTCAACCATATCATTTGCGCCTCGAGTCGGGCCTTGTTTGACTCAACCATATCATTTGCTCCTCGAGTCGGGCCTCGTTTGACTCAACCATTTGATTTGCACCTCGAGTCGGGCTTCGTTTGACTCACCGATACCTTTTGTGCCTCGAGTTGGGCCATGTTTGACTCAACCACATATTTTGCGCCTTGAGTCAGGCCTCGTGTGACTCAACCATATCATTTGTGCCTTGAGTTAGACCTTGTTTGATTCAACCATATCATTTATTCCTCGAGTCAAGCCTTATTTCACTCAACCATATAATTTGCGCCTCGAGTCGGGACTTGTTTGACTCACCCATATGTTTGCGCCACGACTCCGGCCTTGTTTGACTCAACGATATCATTGACGCCTCGTGTTGGGCCTCGGTTGACTCAACCATTAGATTTGTGCCTCGAGCCGGGTCTCGTTTGACTCAACCATATCATTTGCGCCTTGAGTCGGGCCTTGTTTGCCTCAACCATATCAATTGCGCCTCGAGTCAGGCCTCGTTTGGTTCACCGATATCATTTGTGCCTCGAGTGGGACCTCGTTTGACTCAACCATATCATTTGCGCCTTGAGTTAGGTGTCGTTTGACTCACCCATACCATTTGTGCATCGAATCAGGCCTTGTTTGACACAACCATATCGTTTGTCCCTCGACTCATGCCTCGTTTGACTCAACCATATCATTTGCACCTCGAATCGGGCCTCGTTTGATTCAACCATATCATTTGTGCCTCGAGTCAGGCCTCGTTTGACTCAACCATATCATTTGCGCCTCGACTCAAGCCTCGTTTGACTAAACCTAATCATTTGTGCCTCGCGTCAGGCCTTGTTTGACTCAACCATATAATTTGCACCTCGAGTCAGGCCTTGTTTGACTCACCCATATGTTTGAGCCTCGAGTCGGGCCTTATTTGACTCACCCATATGTTTGCGCCTCAAGTCAGTCTTTGTTTGACTCACCCTTATCATTTGCACCTCGAGTCAAGCCTCATTTGACACACCCATGTGTTTGCGCCTCGAGTCAGCCCTTGTTTGACTCAACCATATGATTTGCGCATCGAGTCGGGCTTTATTTGACTCAACCATATCATTTGCGCCTCGAGTCAGGCCTCGTTTGACTCACCGATACCATTTGTGCCTTGAGTTGGGCCTTGTTTGATGCAACCACATGATTTGCGCCTTGAGTCAGGCCTCGTTTGACTCAATCATATCATTTGTGCCTTGAGTCAGACCTTGTTTGACTTAACCATATCATTTATACCTCGAGTCAGACCTCATTTCACTCAATTATATCATTTGCGCCTCGAGTCGGGCCTCGTTTGACTCAACCATATCATTTTCGCCTCGAGTCGGGCCTTGTTTGACTCACTCATATGTTTGAGCTTCGAGTTAGGCCTTATTTGACTCACCCACATGTTTGCAGCTCGAGTCAGTCTTCGTTTGACTCACCCTTATCATTTGCACCTTGAGTGAAGCCTCGTTTGACTCACCCATGTGTTTGTAGTTCGAGTCAAGCCTTATTTGACTCACCTATATCATTTGTGCCTCGAGTTGGGCTTCATTTGACTGCATCATATCATTTGCGCCTCGAGTCTAGCCTCATTTCACTCAACCATATCATTTGCGCCACGTGTCAGGCCTTGTTTGACCCAACCATATCATTTGTGCATCAAGTCAGGCCCTCGTTTGACTCACCGATACCATTTGTGCCTCGAGTTAGCCCACGTTTTGCTGAACCATATCATTTATGCCTCGAGTCAGGCCTCGTTTGACTCAACCATATAATTTGTGCCTTGAGTCGGGCCTTGTTTGACTCAACCATATCAATTGTGCCTCGAGTCAGACCTCATTGGACTCAACCATATCATTTGCGCCTCGAGTCAGGCCTTTTTTTGACTCACCCATATGTTTGCGGCATGAGTCGGTCTTCATTTGACTCAATGATATCATTTATGCCTTGACTCAGTCCTCGTTTGACTCAACCATTAGACTTGTGCCTCAAGTCGGGCACCGTTTGACTTAACCATATCATTTACGCCTCGAGTCGGGCCTTGTTTGACTCACCCATAGCATTTATGCCTCGAGTGGAGCTTGTTTCACTCAGCCATATAATTTGCGCGTCGAGTCGGGCCTCGTTTGACTGACCGATACCATTTGTGCCTTGAGTTGGGCCTTGTTTGATGCAACCACATGATTTGCGCCTTGAGTCAGGCCTCGTTTGACTCAACTATATCATTTGTGCCTTGAGTCAGACCTTGTTTGACTCAACCATATCATTTATACCTCGAGTCAGACCTTGTTTGACTCAACCATATCATTTATACCTCGAGTCAGACCTCATTTCACTCAACCATATCTTTTGCGCCTTGAGTCGGGCCTCGTTTGACTCATCCATATCATTTCTGCCTTGATTCGGGCCTTGTTTGACTCACCCATATGTTTGAGTTTTGAGTCAGGCCTTATTTGACTCACCCATATGTTTATGGCTCGAGTCAGTCTTCGTTTGACTCACCCTTATCATTTGCACCTTGAGTGAAGCCTCGTTTGACTCACCCATGTGTTTGCAGCTCGAGTCAGGCCTTGTTTGACTCAACGATATCATTTGTGCCTTGAGTTAGGCTTCATTTGTCTTCATCATATCATTTGCACCTCGAGTCTAGCCTCGTTTGACTCAACCATATCATTTGTGCCACGAATCGGGCCTTGTTTGACCCAACCATATCAATTGTGCCTCGAGTCAGGCCTTGTTTGACTCAACCATATCATTTGCGCCTCAAGTTGGGCCTCATTTGACTCAACCATATCATTTGTGACTCGAGTCGGGCCTTGTTTGACTCACCCATATGTTTGCGGCACGAGTCGGTCCTCGTTTGACTCAATGATATCATTTATGCCTCAAGTCAAGCCTCGTTTGACTCAACCATTAGATTTGTGCCTCAAGTCGGGCACCGTTTGACTCAACCATATCATTTCCACCTCCATTCGGGCCTTGTTTGACTCACCCATATGTTTGAGCTTCGAGTCAGGCCTTATTCGACTCACCCATATGTTTGCGGCTCGAGTCAGTCTTCGTTTGACTCACCCTTATAATTTGCACCTTGAGTGAAGCCTCGTTTGACTCACCCATGTGTTTGTAGTTTGAGTCAAGCCTTATTTGACTCAACTATATCATTTGCGCCTCGAGTCTGGCCTCGTTTCACTCAACTAGATCATTTGCGCCACAAGTCGGGACTCGTTTGACTCACCGATACCATTTGTGCCTCGACTTGGCCCACGTTTGGCTCAACCATATCATTTGTGCCACAAGTCAGGCCTTCTTTGACTCAACCATATCATTTGTGCCTCGAGTCGGGCCTTGTTTGACTCAACCATATCAATTGTGCCTCGAGTCAAGCCTCATTTGACTCAACCATATCATTTGCGCCTCAAGTTAGGCCTTGTTTGACTCAACCATATCATTTGCGCCTCGAGTCAAGCCTTGTTTGACTCACCCATATGTTTGTGGCACAAGTCGGTCCTCGTTTGACTCAATTATATCATTTATGCCTCAAGTCAGGCCTCGTTTGACTCAACCATTAGATTTGTGCCTCGAGTCGGGCACCGTTTGGCTCAACCATATCATTTACTCCTCAAGTCGGGCCTTGTTTGACTCACCGATAGCATTTGTGCCTCGAGTGGGGGCTCGTTTCACTCAACCATATCATTTATGCCTCAAGTCAAGCTTGTTTGACTTAACCATATCAATTGTGCCTCGAGTCCAGCCTCGTTTGACTCAACCATATCATTTGCGCCACGAGTCGGGCCTCGTTTGACTCAACCATATCATTTGTGCATGAGTCAGGCCTCGTTTGACTTAACCATATCATTTGCACCTCGAGTCGGGCCTTCTTTGCCTCAACCATATCATTTTCACCCCGAGTCAGGCCTTGTTTGACTCATCGATATGATTTGTGCCTTGAGTTGGTCCTTGTTTGACTCAACTATATGATTTTTGCCTCGAAACGGGCCTTGTTTGTCTCAACCATATCAATTGTGCCTAAAGTCAGGCTTTGTTTGACTCACTGATAGCATTTGTGCCTCGAGTAGGGCCTTGTTTGACGCAACCACATGATTTATGCCTCGAGTCAGGCATCGTTTGACTCAACCATATCATTTGTGCCTTGAGTCAGACATTGTTTGACTCAACCATATCATTTAAACCTCGTGTCAGACCTCATTTCACTCAACCATATCATTTGTGCCTTGAGTCGAGCCTCACTTGACTCAACCATATCACTTTGGCCTCGAGTCGGGCCTGGTTTGACTCAACCATATCATTTGCGCCACAAGTCGGGCCTCGTTTGACCCAACCATATCATTTGTGCCTCAAGTTGGGCTTTGTTTGACTCACCGATACCAATTATGCCTCGAGTTGACCCACGTTTGACTCAACCATATCATTTGTGCCTCGAGTCAGGCCTCATTTGACTCAACCATATCATTTGTGCCTCGAGTTAGGCCTTATTTGACTCAACCATATCAATTGTGCCTCGAGTCAGGCCTCATTTGACTCAACCATATCATTTGTGCCTCAAGTTAGGCCTCGTTTGACTCAACTATATCATTTGCGCCTCGAGTCAGGCTTTGTTTGACTTACCCATACGTTTGCGACACGAGTTGGGCCTCATTTGACTCAATGATATCATTTATACCTCGAGTCAGGCCTTGTTTGACACAACCATTAGATTTCGACCTCAAGTCGGGCACCGTTTGACTCAACCTCATCATTTACGCCTTGAGTCAGGCCTTGTTTGACTCATCGATAGTATTTGTGCCTCGAGTGGGGGCCTGTTTCACTCAACCATATCATTTGTGCCTCAAGTCAAGCTTGTTTGACTCAACCATATTGTTTGTGCCTCGAGTCTAGCCTCGTTTGACTCAACCATATCATTTGCGCCACGAGTCGGGCCTCGTTTGACTCAACCATATGATTTGTGCACGAGTTGGGCCTCGTTTGACTCTACCATATCATTTGCGCCTCGAGTCGGGCCTTCTTGGCCTCAACCATATCATTTGCACCCCGAGTCAGGCCTTGTTTGACTCAACCATATCAATTGTGCCTCGAGTTAGGCCTCATTTGACTCAACCATATCATTTACGCCTCGAGTCGGGCCTTGTTTGACTCACCCATATGTTTGCGACACAAGTCGGTCCTCGTTTGACTCAATTATATCATTTATGTCTCGAGTCAGGCCTCGATTGACTCAACCATTAGATTTGTGCCTCGAGTCGGGCATCGTTTGGCTCAACCATTTGATTTATGCCTCGAGTCGGGCCTTGTTTGACTCACCGATAGCATTTGTGCCTCGAGTGGGGGCTCGTTTCACTCAACCATATCATTTATGCCTCAAGTCAAGCTTGTTTGACTTAACCATATCAATTGTGCCTCGAGTCCAGCCTCGTTTGACTCAACCATATCATTTGCGCCACGAGTCGGGCCTCGTTTGACTCAACCATATCATTTGTGCATGAGTCAGGCCTCGTTTGACTTAACCATATCATTTGCACCTCGAGTCGGGCCTTCTTTGCCTCAACCATATCATTTTCACCCCGAGTCAGGCCTTGTTTGACTCATCGATATGATTTGTGCCTTGAGTTGGTCCTTGTTTGACTCAACTATATGATTTTTGCCTCGAAACGGGCCTTGTTTGTCTCAACCATATCAATTGTGCCTAAAGTCAGGCTTTGTTTGACTCACTGATAGCATTTGTGCCTCGAGTAGGGCCTTGTTTGACGCAACCACATGATTTATGCCTCGAGTCAGGCATCGTTTGACTCAACCATATCATTTGTGCCTTGAGTCAGACATTGTTTGACTCAACCATATCATTTAAACCTCGTGTCAGACCTCATTTCACTCAACCATATCATTTGTGCCTTGAGTCGAGCCTCACTTGACTCAACCATATCACTTTGGCCTCGAGTCGGGCCTGGTTTGACTCAACCATATCATTTGCGCCACAAGTCGGGCCTCGTTTGACCCAACCATATCATTTGTGCCTCAAGTTGGGCTTTGTTTGACTCACCGATACCAATTATGCCTCGAGTTGACCCACGTTTGACTCAACCATATCATTTGTGCCTCGAGTCAGGCCTCATTTGACTCAACCATATCATTTGTGCCTCGAGTTAGGCCTTATTTGACTCAACCATATCAATTGTGCCTCGAGTCAGGCCTCATTTGACTCAACCATATCATTTGTGCCTCAAGTTAGGCCTCGTTTGACTCAACTATATCATTTGCGCCTCGAGTCAGGCTTTGTTTGACTTACCCATACGTTTGCGACACGAGTTGGGCCTCATTTGACTCAATGATATCATTTATACCTCGAGTCAGGCCTTGTTTGACACAACCATTAGATTTCGACCTCAAGTCGGGCACCGTTTGACTCAACCTCATCATTTACGCCTTGAGTCAGGCCTTGTTTGACTCATCGATAGTATTTGTGCCTCGAGTGGGGGCCTGTTTCACTCAACCATATCATTTGTGCCTCAAGTCAAGCTTGTTTGACTCAACCATATTGTTTGTGCCTCGAGTCTAGCCTCGTTTGACTCAACCATATCATTTGCGCCACGAGTCGGGCCTCGTTTGACTCAACCATATGATTTGTGCACGAGTTGGGCCTCGTTTGACTCTACCATATCATTTGCGCCTCGAGTCGGGCCTTCTTGGCCTCAACCATATCATTTGCACCCCGAGTCAGGCCTTGTTTGACTCAACCATATCAATTGTGCCTCGAGTTAGGCCTCATTTGACTCAACCATATCATTTACGCCTCGAGTCGGGCCTTGTTTGACTCACCCATATGTTTGCGACACAAGTCGGTCCTCGTTTGACTCAATTATATCATTTATGTCTCGAGTCAGGCCTCGATTGACTCAACCATTAGATTTGTGCCTCGAGTCGGGCATCGTTTGGCTCAACCATTTGATTTATGCCTCGAGTCGGGCCTTGTTTGACTCACCGATAGCATTTGTGCCTCGAGTGGGGGCTCGTTTCACTCAACCATATCATTTGTGCCTCAAGTCAAGCTTGTTTGACTCAACCATATCAATTGTGCCTCGAATCCAGCCTCGTTTGACTCAACCATATTATTTGCGCCACGAGTCGGGACTCATTTGACTCAACCATATCATTTGTGCATGAGTCAGGCCTCGTTTCACTCAACCATATCATTTGCGCGTCGAGTCGGGCCTTGTTTGACTTAACCATATCATTTGCGTCTCGAGTCGGGCCTCGTTTGACTCACTGATACCATTTGTGCCTTGAGTTGGGCCTTGTTTGACGCAACCACATCATTTGCGCCTCGAGTTAGGCCTCGTTTGACTCAATCATATCATTTGTGCCTTGAGTCAGTACTTGTTTGACTCAACCATATCATTTATACCTCGAGTTAGACCTCATTTCACTCAATTTTATCATTTGCGCCTCGAGACGGGCCTCGTTTGACTCAACTATATTATTTCTGCCTCGAGTCGGGCCTTGTTTGACTCACTCATATGTTTGAGCTTCGAGTCAGGCCTTATTTCACTCACCCATATGTTTGCAGCTCGAGTCAGTCTTCGTTTGACTCACCCTTATCATTTGCACCTTGAGTGAAGCCTCGTTTGACTCACCCATGTGTTTGCAGTTTGAGTCAAGCCTTATTTGACTCAACTATATCATTTGTGCCTCGAGTTGGGCTTCGTTTGACTTCATCATATCATTTGCACCTTAAGTCTGGCCTCGTTTCACTCAACCATATCATTTGCGCCATGTGTCAGGCCTCGTTTAACCCAACCATATCATTTGCGCCTCAAGTTAGGCCTCGTTTGACTCACCGATACCATTTGTGCCTTGAGTTGGGCCTTGTTTGACGCAACCACATGATTTGCGCCTCGAGTTAGGCCTTGTTTGACTCAATCATATCATTTGTGCCTTGAATCAGACCTTGTTTGACTTAACCATATCATTTATACCTCGAGTTAGACCTCATTTCACTCAATTATATCATTTGCACCTCGAGACGGGCCTCGTTTGACTCAACCATATTATTTTCGCCTCGAGTCGGGCCTTGTTTGACTCACTCATATGTTTGAGCTTCGAGTCAGGCCTTATTTCACTCAACCATATGTTTGCAGCTCGAGTCAGTCTTCGTTTGACTCACCCTTATCATTTGCACCTTGAGTGAAGCCTCGTTTGACTCACCCATGTGTTTGCAGTTCGAGTCAAGCCTTATTTGACTCACCTATATCATTTGCGCCTCGAGTTGGGCTTCGTTTGACTTCATCATATCATTTGCACCTTAAGTTTGGCCTCGTTTCACTCAACCATATCATTTGCGCCATGTGTCAGGCCTCGTTTGACCCAACCATATCATTTGCGCCTCAAGTTAGGCCTCGTTTGACTCACCGATACCATTTGTGCCTTGAGTTGGGCCTTTTTTGACGCAACCACATGATTTGCGCCTTGAGTTAGGCCTCGTTTGACTCAATCATATCATTTGTGCCTTGAGTCAGACCTTGTTTGACTTAACCATATCATTTATACCTTGAGTCAGACCTCATTTCACTCAATTATATCATTTGCGCCTCGAGACGGGCCTCGTTTGACTCAACCATATTATTTTTGCCTCGAGTCGGGCCTTGTTTGACTCACTCATATGTTTGAGCTTCGAGTCAGGCCTTATTTGACTCACCCATATGTTTGCAGCTCGAGTCAGTCTTCGTTTGACTCACCCTTATCATTTGCACCTTGAGTGAAGCCTCATTTGACTCACCCATGTGTTTGCAGTTCGAGTCAAGCCTTATTTGACTCACCTATATCATTTGCGCCTCGAGTTGGGCTTCGTTTGACTTCATCATATCATTTGCGCCTTAAGTCTGGCCTCGTTTCACTCAACGATATCATTTACGCCACGTGTCGGGCCTCGTTTGACCCAACCATATCATTTGTGCCTCAAGTCAGGCCTCGTTTGACTCACCGATACCATTTGTGCCTCGAGTTGGCCCACATTTTGCTCAACCATATCATTTAGGCCTCGAGTCCGGCCTCGTTTGACTCAACCATATAATTTGTGTCTTGAGTTGGGCCTTGTTTGACTCAACCATATCAATTGTGCCTCGAGTCAGGCCTTATTTGACTCAACCATATCATTTGCGACTCAAGTCGGGCCTTGTTTGACTCACCCATATGCTTGCGGCACGAGTCGGTCCTCGTTTGACTCAATGATATCATTTATGCCTTGAGTCAAGCCTCGTTTGACTCAACCATTAGACTTGTGCCTCAAGTCGGGCACCGTTTGACTCAACCATATCATTTACGCCTTGAGTGAAGCCTCGTTTGACTCACCCATGTGTTTGCAGCTCGAGTCAGGCCTTGTTTGACTCAACTATATCATTTGTGCCTCAAGTTAGGCTTCGTTTGTCTTCATCATATCATTTGCACCTCGAGTCTAGCCTCGTTTGAGTCAACCATATCATTTGCGCCACGAGTCGGGCCTCGTTTGACCCATCCATATTAATTGTGCCTCGAGTCAGGCCTTGTTTGACTCAACCATATCATTTGCGCCTCAAGTTGGGCCTCATTTGACTCAACCATATCATTTGCGACTCGAGTCAGGCCTTGTTTGACTCACCCATATGTTTGCGGCATGAGTCGGTCCTCGTTTGACTCAATGATATCATTTATGCCTCAAGTCAAGCCTCGTTTGACTCAACCATTAGATTTGTGCCTCGAGTCAGGCACCGTTTGACCCAACCATATCATTTCTGCCTCCATTCGAGCCTTGTTTGACTCACCCATATGTTTGAGCTTCGAGCCAGGCCTTATTCGACTCACCCATATGTTTGCAGCTCGAGTCAGTCTTCGTTTGACTCACCCTTATCATTTGCACCTTGAGTGAAGCCTCGTTTGACTCACCCATGTGTTTGCAGTTTGAGTCAAGCCTTATTTGACTCAACTATATCATTTGCGTCTCGAGTCTGGCCTCATTTCACTCAACTAGATCATTTGCACCACAAGTCAGGCCTCGTTTGACTCTACCATATCATTTGCGTCTCGAGTCGGGCCTTCTTTGCCTCAACCATATCATTTGCACCCCGAGTCAGGCCTTGTTTGACTCAACCATATCAATTGTGCCTCGAGTCAGGCCTCATTTGACTTAACCATATCATTTGCACCTCAAGTTAGGCCTTGTTTGACTTAACCATATCATTTACGCCTCGAGTCCGGCCTTGTTTGACTCACCCATATGTTTGCGGCGCAAGTCGGTCCTCGTTTAACTCAATTATATCATTTATGCCTCGAGTCAGGTCTCGTTTGACTCAATCATTAGATTTGTGCCTCGAGTCGGGCACCGTTTGGCTCAACCATATCATTTACACCTCGAGTCGGGCCTTGTTTGACTCACCGATAGCATTTTTGCCTCGAGTGGGGGCTCGTTTCACTCAACCATATCATTTGTGCCTCAAGTCAAGCTTGTTTAACTCAACCATATCAATTGTGCCTCGAATCCAGCCTCGTTTGACTCAACCATATTATTTGCGCCGCGAGTTGGGCCTCGTTTGACTCAACCATATCAATTGTGCATGAGTCAGGCCTCGTTTGACTCAACCATATCATATGTGCGTCGAGTCGGGCCTTGTTTGACTCAACCATATCGTTTGCGCCTCGAGTCAGGCCTCGTTTGACACACCGATATCATTTGTGCCTTGAGTTGGGCCTTGTTTGATGCAACCACATCATTTGTGCCTCGAGTCAGGCCTCGTTTGACTCAATCATATCATTTGTGCCTTGAGTCAGTACTTGTTTGACTCAACCATATCATTTATACCTCGAGTCAGACCTCATTTCACTCAATTATATCATTTGCGCCTCGAGACGGGCCTCGTTTGACTCAACCATATCAATTCCACATCGAGTCGGGCGTTGTTTAACTCACTCATATGTTTGAGCTTCGAGTCAGGCCTTATTTCACTCACCCATATGTTTGCAGCTCGAGTCAGTCTTCATTTGACTCACCCTTATCATTTGCACCTTGAGTGAAGCCTCGTTTGACTCACCCATGTGTTTGCAGTTCGAGTCAAGCCTTATTTGACTCACCTATATCATTTGCGCCTCAAGTTGGGCTTCGTTTGACTTCATCATATCATTTGCGCCTCGAGTCTAGCCTCGTTTCACTCAACCATATCATTTGCGCCACGTGTCAGGCCTCGTTTGACCTAACCATATCATTTGCGCCTCAAGTCAGGCCTCGTTTGACTCACCGATGCCATTTGTGCCTCGAGTTGGCCCACGTTTTGCTCAACCATATCATTTGTGCCTCGAGTCAGGCCTCGTTTGACTTAACCATATAATTTGTGCCTTGAGTTAGCCCTTGTTTGACTCAACCATATCAATTGTGCCTCGAGTCAGGCCTCATTTGACTCAACCATATCATTTGCGCCTTGAGTCAGGCCTTGTTTGACTCACCCATATGTTTGCGGCACAAGTCGGTCCTCGTTTGCCTCAATGATATCATTTATGCCTTGAGTTAGGCCTCGTTTGACTCAACCATTAGACTTGTGCCTCAAGTCGGGCACCGTTTGACTTAACCATATCATTTACGCCTCGAGTCGGGCCTTGTTTGACTCACCTATAGCATTTGTGCCTCGAGTGGAGCTCGTTCACTCAACCATATAATTTGCGCGTCGAGTCGGGCCTCGTTTTACTGACCGATACCATTTGTGCCTTGAGTTGGGCCTTGTTTGATGCAACCACATGATTTGCGCCTTGAGTTAGGCCTCGTTTGACTCAACCATATCATTTGTGCCTTGAGTCAGACCTTGTTTGACTCAACCAAATCATTTATACCTCGAGTCAGACCTCATTTCACTCAACCATATCATTTGTGCCTCGAGTTGGGCCTCGTTTGACTCATCCATATCATTTCTGCCTCGATTCGGGCCTTGTTTGACTCACCCATATGTTTGAGCTTCGAGTCAGGCCTTATTTGACTCACCCATATATTTGTGGCTCGAGTTAGTCTTCGTTTGACTCACCCTTATCATTTGCACCTTGAGTGAAGCCTTGTTTGACTCACCCATGTGTTTGCAGCTCAAGTTAGGCCTTGTTTGACTCAACTATATCATTTGTGCCTCGAGTTAGGCTTTGTTTGTCTTCATCATATCATTTGCACCTTGAGTCTAGCCTCGTTTGACTCAACCATATCATTTGCGCCACAAGTCAAGCCTCGTTTGACCCAACCATATCAATTGTGCCTCAAGTCAGGCCTTGTTTGACTCAACCATATCATTTGCGCCTCAAGTTGGGCCTCATTTGACTCAACCATATCATTTGTGATTCGAGTCGGGCCTTGTTTGACTCACCCATATATTTACGCCACGAGTCGGTTCTCGTTTGACACAATGATATCATTTATGCCTCAAGTCAGGCCTCGTTTGACTCAACCATTAGATTTGTGCCTCGAGTCGGGCACCGTTTGACTCAACCATATCATTTCTGCCTCCATTCGGGCCTTGTTTGACTCACCCATATGTTTGAGCTTTGAGTCAGGCCTTATTCGACTCACCCATATGTTTGCAGCTCGGGTCAGTCTTTGTTTGACTCACCCTTATCATTTGCACCTTGAGTGAAGCCTCATTTGACTCACCCATGTGTTTGCAGTTTGAGTCAAGCCTCATTTGACTCAACCATATCATTTGCGCCTCAAGTTAGGCCTTGTTTGACTCAACCATATCATTCACGCCTCGAGTCGGGCCTTGTTTTACTCACTCATATCATTTGTGCCTCAAGTCAAGCTTGTTTGACTCAACCATATCAATTGTGCCTCGAATCCAGCCTCGTTTGACTCAACCATATTATTTGCGCCATGAGTCGGGCCTCGTTTGACTCAACCATATCATTTGTGCATGAGTCAGGCCTCGTTTGACTTAACCATATCATTTGCGCCTCGAGTCTGGCCTTCTTTGCCTCAACCATATCATTTTCACCCCGAGTCGAGCCTTGTTAGACTCATCGATATGATTTGTGCCTCGAGTTGTGCCTTGTTTGACTCAACTATATGATTTTTGCCTCGAAACGGGCCTTGTTTGTCTCAACCATATCAATTGCGCCTAAAGTCAGGCCTTGTTTGACTCACCGATAGAATTTGTGCCTCGAGTGGGGCCTTGTTTGACGTAACCACATGATTTGTGCCTCGAGTCAGGCATCGTTTGACTCAACCATATCATTTGTGCCTTGAGTCAGACCTTGTTTGACTCAACCATATCATTTATACCTGGAGTCAGACCTCATTTCACTCAACCATATCATTTGTGCCTTGAGTCGGGCCTCGTTTGACTCAACCATATCACTTTTGCCTCGAGTCGGGCCTTGTTTGACTCAACCATATCATTTGTGCCACAAGTCGGGCCTCGTTTGACCTAACCATATCATTTGCGACTCAGGTCGAGCTTCGTTTGACTCACCGATACCATTTGTGCCTCGAGTTGGCCCACGTTTGACTCAACCATATCATTTGTGCCTCGAGTCAGGCCTCATTTGACTCAACCATATCATTTGTGCCTCGAGTCGGGCCTTATTTGACTCAACCATATCAATTGTGCCTCGAGTCAGGCCTCATTTGACTCAACCGTATCATTTACGCTTTAAGTTAGGCCTCGTTTGACTCAACCATATCATTTGTGCCTCGTGTCGGGATTTGTTTGACTTACCCATATGTTTGCGGCACGAGTTGGGCCTCATTTGACTCAATGATATCATTTATACCTCGAGTCAGGCCTCGTTTGACACAACCATTAGATTTGTACCTCGAGTCAGGCACCGTTTGACTCAACCACATCATTTATGCCTTGAGTCGGGCCTTGTTTGACTCATCGATAGTATTTGTGCCTCGAGTGGGGGCCCGTTTCACTCAAACATATCATTTGTGCCTCAAGTCAAGCTTGTTTGACTCAACCATATCGTTTGTGCCTCGAGTCTGGCCTCGTTTGACTCAACCATATCATTTGCGCCACGAGTCGGGCCTCGTTTGACTCAACCATATGATTTGTGCATGAGTTGGGCCTCGTTTCACTCTACCATATCATTTGCGCCTCAAGTCGGGCCTTCTTTGCCTCAACCATATCATTTGCACCCCGAGTCAGGCCTTGTTTGACTCAACCATATCAATTGTGCCTCGAGTCAGGCCTCATTTGACTCAACCATATCATTTGCGCCTCAAGTTAGGCCTTGTTTGACTCAACCATATCATTTACGCCTCGAGTCGGGCCTTGTTTGACTCACCCATATGTTTGCGGCACAAGTCGGTCCTCGTTTGACTCAATTATATCATTTATGCCTCGAGTCAGGCCTCGTTTGACTCAAACATTAGATTTGTGCCTCGAGTCGAGCACCGTTTGGCTCAACCATATCATTTACGCCTCGAATCGGGCCTTGTTTGACTCACCCATAGCATTTGTACCTCGAGTGGGGGCTCGTTTCACTCAACCATATCATTTGTGCCTCAAGTCAAGCTTGTTTGACTCAACCATATCAATTGTGCCTCGAATCCAGCCTCGTTTGACTCAACCATATCATTTGCGCCATGAGTCAGGCCTCGTTTGACTCAACCATATCATTTGTGCATGAGTCAGGCCTCGTTTGACTTAACCATATCATTTGGGCCTCGAGTCGGGCCTTCTTTGCCTCAACCATATCATTTTCACCATGAGTCGGGCCTTGTTAGACTCATCGATATGATTTGTGCCTTGAGTTGGGCCTTGTTTGACTCAACTATATGATTTTTGCCTCGAAACGGGCCTTGTTTGTCTCAACCATATCAATTGCGCCTAAAGTCAGGCCTTGTTTGACTCACCGATAGCATTTGTGCCTCGAGTGAGGCCTTGTTTGATGCAACCACATGATTTGTGCCTCGAGTCAGGCATCGTTTGACTCAACCATATCATTTGCTTCTCGAGTTAGGCCATGTTTGACTCACGCAAAGCATTTGGGCCTTAAGTAGGGCCTCATTTGACTCAACCATATCATTTGTGCCTCGAGTCAGGCCTTGGTTGACTCAACCATATCATTTGCACCTCGATTCTGGCCTCGTTTGACTTAACGATATCATTTGCGTCATGAGCCAGGCATCGTTTGACTCAACCATATCATTTGCACCTCGAGTCGGTCTTCGTTTGACTCACCCTTATCTTTTGCACCTTGAGTCAAGCCTTGTTTGACTCACCCATGTGTTTACGCCTTGAGTCTGGCCTCGTTTGACCTAACCATATCATTTGCACCTCAAATCGGGCCTCATTTGACTCTTCGATACCATTTATGCCTCGAGCTAGGCATTGTTTGACTCTACCATAGCATTTGTGCCTCGAGTTCGGCCTCATTTGACTCAACCATTTCATTTGCGCCTCGAGTCGAGCCTCGTTTGACTCCACCATATCGTTTGTGCCTTGACTCTTGCCTCGTTTGACTCAACCATATCATTTGCACTTGGAGTCAAGCCTCGTTTGACTAAACCATATCATTTGCGCCTCAAGTTGGGCCTCATTTCACTCAATCATATCATTTACGCCTCGAGTTGGGCCATGTTGGCCTTAACCATATTATTTTCGCTGCGAGTCAGGGCTCATTTGACTCATTGATACCATTTGTGCCTCGAGTTGGGCCCCGTTTGACTCAACCATATCATTGGCGCCTTGAGTTGGGCCTTGTTTGACTCAACCATGTCATTTGTACCTCGAGTCGAGCCTTGTTTGACTCACCCATATGTTTGAGCCTCAAGTCGGTCTTGATTTGACTCACCCTTATCATTTGCAACTTGAGTCAAGCCTCATTTGACTCACCCATGTGTTTGCGCCCGAGTCAGGCCTTGTTTGACTCACCTCATTTGAGCCTCGAATCAGACCTCGTTTGACTCACCGATACCATTTGTGCCTCAAGTTGGGCCTCGTTTGACTCAATCATATCATTTGTGCCTAAAGTCAGGCCTCGTTTGACTCAACCATATCATTTGTTCCTCGAGTCATGCCTCGTTTGACTTAACCATAAGATTTATGCCTCGAGTTAGACCTCGTTTGACTCAACCATATCATTTGCGCCTCGAGTCAGGCCTCCTTTCACTCAACCATATCATTTATGCCTAGAGTCGGGCCTCGTTTGACTCAACCATATCATTTGCGCCTCAAGTTAGGCCTCGTTTGACTCAACCATATCATTTCTGCCACGAGGTGGGCCTCGTTTGACTCGCCCATATGTTTGAACCTCGAGTCGAGCCTTATTTGACTCAACCATAGCATTTGCACCTTAAGTTAGGCCTTGTTTGACTCAACCATATCATTTATGCCTCGAGTCCGGCCTTGTTTGACTCACCCATATGTTTGCGGCGCAAGTCAGTCCTTGTTTGACTCAATTATATCATTTATGCCTCGAGTCAGGCCTCGTTTGACTCAACCATTAGATTTGTGCCTCGAGTCGGGTACCGTTTGGCTCAACCATATCATTTACGCCTCGAGTCAGGCCTTGTTTGACTCACGATAGCATTTGTGCCTCGAGTGGGGGCTCGTTTCACTCAATCATATCATTTGTGCCTCAAGTCAAGCTTGTTTGACTCAACCATATCAATTGTGCCTCGAATCCAGCCCCGTTTGACTCAACCATATCATTTGTGCCATGAGTCGGGCCTCGTTTGACTCAACCATATCATTTGTGCTTGAGTCAGGCCTCGTTTGACTCAACCATATCATTTGCACGTCGAGTCGGGCCTTGTTTGACTCAACCATATCATTTGCGCCTCGAGTCGGGCCTCGTTTGACTCACCGATACCATTTGTTTCTTGAGTTGGGCCTTGTTTGACGCAACCACATGATTTACGCCTCGAGTTAGGCCTCGTTTGACTCAATCATATCATTTGTGCCTTGAGTCAGTACTTGTTTGACTTAACCATATCATTTATACCTTGAGTCAAACCTCATTTCACTCAATTATATCATTTGTGCCTCGAGTCGGGCCTTGTTTGACTCAACCATATCATTTCCGCCTTGAGTCGGGCCTTGTTTGACTCACTCATATGTTTGAGCTTCGAGTCAGGCCTTATTTGACTCACCCATATTTTTGCAGCTTGAGTCAGTCTTCATTTGACTCACCCTTATCCTTTGCACCTTGAGTGAAGCCTCGTTTGACTCACCCATGTGTTTGCAGCTCGAGTCAAGCCTTATTTGACTCACCTATATCATTTGCGGCTCGAGTTGGGCTTCGTTTCACTTCATCATATCATTTGCGCCTCGAGTCTAGCCTCGTTTCACTCAACCATATCATTTGCGCCACGTGTCGGGCCTCGTTTGACCTAACCATATCATTTGCGCCTCAAGTCAGGCCTCGTTTGACTCACCGATACCATTTGTGCCTCGAGTTAGCCCACGTTTTGCTCAACCATATCATTTGTGCCTCGAGTCAGGCCTCGTTTGACTCAACCATATAATTTGTGCCTTGAGTCGGGCCTTGTTTGACTCAACCATATCAATTGTGCCTCGAGTCAGGCCTCATTTGACTCAACCATATCATTTGCGCCTCGAGTCAGACCTTGTTTGACTCACCCATATGTTTGCGGCACGAGTCGGTCCTGGTTTGACTCAATGATATCATTTGTGCCTTGAGTCAGGCCTCGTTTGACTCAACCATTAGACTTGTGCCTCAAGTCGGGCATCGTTTGACTTAACCATATCATTTACGCCTCGAGTCAGGCCTTGTTTGACTCACCCATAGCATTTGTGCCTCGAGTGGAGCTTGTTTCACTCAACCATATAATTTGCGCGTCGAGTCGGGCCTCGTTTTACTGATCGACACCATTTGTGCCTTGAGTTGGGCCTTGTTTGATGCGACCACATGATTTGCACCTTGAGTCAGGCCTCGTTTGACTCAACCATATCATTTGTGCCTTGAGTCAGACCTTGTTTGACTCAACCATATCATTTATACCTCGAGTCAGACCTCATTTCACTCAACCATATCATTTACGCCTCAAGTCAGGCCTCGTTTGACTCATCCATATCATTTCTGCCGTAATTCGGGCCTTGTTTGACTCACCCATATGTTTGAGCTTCGAGTCAGGCCTTATTTGACTCACCCATATGTTTGCGGCTCGAGTCAGTCTTCGTTTGACTCACCCTTATCATTTGCACCTTGAGTGAAGCCTTGTTTGACTCACCCATGTGTTTGCAGCTCGAGTTAGGCCTTGTTTGACTCAACTATATCATTTGTGCCTCGAGTTAGGCTTCGTTTGTCTTCATCATATCATTTGCACCTTGAGTCTAGCCTTGTTTGACTCAACCATATCATTTGCGCCACAAGTCGGGCCTCGTTTGACCCAACCATATCAATTGTGCCTCGAGTCAGGCCTTGTTTGACTCAACCATATCATTTGCGCCTCAAGTTGGGACTCATTTGACTCAACCATATCATTTGCGACTCGAGTCGGACCTTGTTTGACTCACCCATATGTTTACGGCACGAGTCGGTCCTCGTTTGACACAATGATATCATTTGTGCCTCAAGTCAGGCCTCGTTTGACTCAACCATTAGATTTGTGCCTCGAGTCGGGCACCGTTTGACTCAACCATATCATTTCTGCCTCCATTCGGGCCTTGTTTGACTCACCCATATATTTGAGCTTCGAGTCAGGCCTTATTCGACTCACCCATATGTTTGCAGCTCGAGTCAGTCTTCGTTTGACTCACCCTTATCATTTGCACCTTGAGTGAAGCATCGTTTGACTCACCCATGTGTTTGCAGTTTGAGTCAAGCCTCATTTGACTCAACCATATCATTTGCGCCTCAAGGTAGGCCTTGTTTGACTCAACCATATCATTCATGCCTCGAGTCGGGCCTTGTTTCACTCACCCATATAATTTGTGCCTCAAGTCAAGCTTGTTTGACTCAACCATATCAGTTGTGCCTCAAATCCAGCCTCGTTTGACTCAACCATATCATTTGCGCCATGAGTCAGGTCTCGTTTGACTCAACCATATCATTTGTGCATGAGTCAGGCCTCGTTTGACTTAACCATATCATTTGTGCCTCGAGTTGGGCCTTCTTTGCCTCAACCATATCATTTTCACCCCAAGTCGAGCCTTGTTAGACTCATTGATATGATTTGTGCCTTAAGTTGGGCCTTGTTTGACTCAACTATATGATTTTTGCCTCGAAACGGGCTTTGTTTGTCTCAACCATATTAATTGCGCCTAAAGTCAGGCATTGTTTGACTCACCGATAGCATTTGTGCCTCGAGTGGGGCCTTGTTTGACGCAACCACATGATTTGTGCCTCGAGTCAGGCATCGTTTGACTCAACCATATCATTTGTGCCTTGAGTCAGACCTTGTTTGACTCAACCATATCATTTATACCTAGAGTCAGACCTCATTTCACTCAACCATATCATTTGTGCCTTGAGTCGGGCCTCGTTTGACTCAACCATATCACTTTCGCCTCGAGTCGGGCCTTGTTTGACTCAACCATATCATTTGCGCCACAAGTCGGGCCTCGTTTGACCCAACCATATCATTTTCGACTCAAGTCGAGCTTCATTTGACTCACCGATACCATTTGTGCCTCGAGTTGGCCCACGTTTATCATTTGCACGTTGAGTGAAGCCTCGTTTGACTCACCCATGTGTTTGCAGCTCGAGTCAGGCCTTGTTTGACTCACCTATATCATTTGCGCCTCGAGTTTAGCCTTGTTTGACTTAATCATATCATTTATGCTGCAAGTCCAGCCTCGTTTGACTCAACCATATCATTTGTGCCACTAGTCGGGCCTTGTTTGACTCAACCATATCATTTGTGCCTCAAGTCGGGCCTCGTTTGACTCACCGATACCATTTGTGCCTCGAGTTGGGCCTCGTTTGACTCAACCATATCAGTTGCGCCTCGACTCAGGCCTTGTTTGAATCAACCACATCATTTGCGCCTAAAGTCTGGCCTCATTTGACTCAACCATATCATTTGTGCCTCGAGTCGGGCCTCGTTTTACTCATTGATACCATTTGTGCCTCGAGTTGGGCCTCGTTTGACTCAACCATATCATTTGCGCCTGGAGGCGGGCCTTCTTTGCCTTAACTATATCATTTGCGCCTCGAGTGGGCCCTGGTTTGACTCACCGATAGCATTTGTGCCTCGAGTGGGGCATCATTTGACTCACCCATATGATTTGCGCCTCGAGTCGGGCCTTCTTTGACCAAACCATATCATTTACGCCCCAAGTCGGGCCTCGTTTGACTCGCCGATACCATTTGTGCCACGAGCTGGGCATCATTTGAGTCTACCATATCATTTGTGCCACAAGTCAGGCCTCACTTGACTCAACCATATCATTTGCGCCTCTAGTCGGGCGTTGTTTGACTCAACCATATGATTTACGCCTCGAGTCAGGCCTCGTTTCACTCAACCATAACAATTCTAGCTCGAGTTAGGCCTCGCTTGACTCAACCATTTCATTTGCACCTTGAGCCAGGCCTCGTTTGACCTAACCATATCATTTGCGCCTCAAGTTGGGCCTCGTTTGACTCATCCATACCATTTGTGCATCGAGTTGGCCCATGTTTGATGCAACCATATCATTTGTGCCTCGAGTCAGGCCTCGTTTGACTTAACCATATCATTTGCGCCTCGAGTCGGGCCTTGTTTAACTCAACCATATCAATTGTGCCTCGAGTCATGCCTCATTTGATTCAACCATATCATTTGTACCTCAAGTTGGGCCTCATTTGACACAACCATATCATTTGTGCCTCGAGTCGGGCCTTGTTTGACTCACCCATATCATTTGTGCCTAGAGTTAGCCTCGTTTGACTCAACCATATCATTTGCACCTCGACTCAGGCCTCGTTTGACTAAACCTTATCATTTGCGCCTCGAGTCAGGCCTTGTTTGACTCAACCATATCAATTGTGCCTCGAGTCATGCCTCATTTGACTCAACCATATCAATTGTGCCTCAAGTTGGTCCTCATTCGACACAACCATATCATTTGTGCCTCGAGTCGGGCCTTGTTTGACTTACCCATATCATTTGCACCTCGAGTTAGGCCTCGTTTGACTCAACTATATCATTTGCGCCTCGAGTCAGGCCTTGTTTGACTCAACCATATCATTTGCGCCTCGAATCAGTCCTCTTTTGACTCACCGATACCATTTGTGCCTCAAGCTGGGCCTCGTTTGACTCAACCATATCATTTGCTCCTCGAGTCGGGCCTTGTTTGACTCACCCATATGTTTGTGCCTCAAGTCGGTCTTTGTTTGACTCACCCTTATCATTTGCACCTCGAGTTAAGCCTCATTTGACTCACCCACGTGTTTGCACCTCGAGTCAGGCCTTGTTTGACTCAACCATATCATTTGCGCATCAAGTCGGGCCTTGTTGGACTCAACCATATCATTTGCGCCTTGAGTCGGGCCTCGTTTGACTCACCGATACCATTTGTGCCTTGAGTTGGGCCTTGTTTGATGCAACCACATGATTTGCACCTTGAGTCAGGCCTCGTTTGACTCAACCATATCATTTGTGCCTTGAGTCAGACCTTGTTTGACTCATCCATATCATTTATACCTCGAGTCAGACCTCATTTCACTCAACCATATCCTTTGTGCCTTGAGTCGGGCCTCGTTTGACTCAACCATATCTCGAGTCGGGCCTTGTTAGACTCACCCATATGTTTGAGCTTCGAGTTAGGCCTTATTTGACTCACCCATATGTTTGCGGCTCAAGTCAGTCTTTGTTTGACTCACCCTTATCATTTGCACCTTGAGTGAAGCCTCATTTGACTCACCCATGTATTTGCAGCTCGAGTCAAGCCTTATTTGACTCACCTATATCATTTGCGCCTCGAGTTGGGCTTCGTTTGACTTCATCATATCATTTGCGCCTCGAGTCGGGCCTCGTTTGACTCAACCCTATCATTTCTACTTCAAGTCAGGCCTCGTTTGACTTAACCATTTTATTTGTGCCTTGAGTCGGGCCTCATTTGACTCAACCATATCAATTGCGCCTCGAGTTGGGCCTTATTTGACTCACCCATATCAATTGTGCCTCAAGTCGGGCCTCGTTTGACTCAATGATATCATTTGCATCTCGAGTCGAGCGATGTATGACTCAGCCATATCATTTTCGCCTCGAGCTGGGCCACGTTTGATTCAACCATATCATTTGTGCCTCGAGTCCGACCTCATTTGACTCAACCATATCATTTGCGCCTCGAGTCATGTCATGTTTGACTCACCCATATGTTTGCGGCATGAGTCAGGCCTCGTTTGACTCAATGATATCATTTACACCTCAAGTCAGGCCTTGTTTGACTCAACCATATCATTTGCGCCTCGAGTCAGACCTCGTTTAATGCAACATATCATTTATGCCTTGAGTCAGGCCTCATTTCACTCAAACATATAATTTGTGCCTCGAGTCGGGCCTTGTTTGACTTACCTATATGTTTGCGCCACGAGTCGGGCCTCGTTTGACTCAACGATATCGTTTATACCTCGAGTTGGGCCTTATTTGACGCAATCATTTAATTTACGCCTCAAGCCAGGCCTCATTTGACATATCTATATAATTTGCGCCTCAAGTCGGGCCTTGTTTGCCTCAACCATATCATTTGCACCTCGAGTCAAGCCTCGTTTGACTCACCCCACGTGTTTTTGCCTCGAGTCAAGCCTTGCTTGACTCAACCATATCATTTGCGCATCGAGTCGGGCCTTGTTTGACTCAACCATATCATTTACGCCTCGAGTCGGGCCTCGTTTGACTCATCGATACCATTTGTGCCTCGAGTTGGGCCTTGTTTGACGCAACCACATGATTTGTGCCTCGAGTCAGGCCTCATTTGACTCAACCATATCATTTGTGCCTTGAGTCAGACCTTGTTTGACTCAACCATATCATTTATACCTCGAGTCGGGCCTCGTTTGACTCAACCATATCATTTCCGCCTCGAGGCGGGCCTTGTTTGACTCACCCATATGTTTGAGCTTCGAGTCAGGCCTTATTTGACTCACCCATATGTTTGCGGCTCGAGTCAGTCTTCGTTTGACTCACCCTTATCATTTGCACCTTGAGTGAAGCCTCATTTGACTCACCCATGTGTTTGCAGCTCGAGTCAAGCCTTATTTGACTCACCTATATCATTTGTGCCTCGAGTTGGGCTTCGTTTGACTTCATCATATCATTTGCGCCTCGAGTCGGGCCTCGTTTGACTCAACCATATCAATTGCGCCTCAAGTTGGGCCTTATTTGACTCACCCATATCAATTGTGCCTCAAGTCAGGCCTCGTTTGACTCAATGATATCATTTGCATCTCGAGTCGAGCGATGTATGACTCAGCCATATCATTTTCGCCTCTAGCTGGGCCACGTTTGATTCAACCATATCATTTGTGCCTCGAGTCCGACCTCATTTGACTCAACCATATCATTTGCGCCTCGAGTCATGTCATGTTTGACTCACCCATATGTTTGCGGCATGAGTCAGGCCTTGTTTGACTCAATGATATCATTTACGCCTCAAGTCAGGCCTTGTTTGACTCAACCATATCATTTGCGCCTCGAGTCAGACCTCGTTTGATGCAACATATCATTTATGCCTTGAGTCAGGCCTCATTTCACTCAAACATATAATTTGTGCCTCGAGTCGGGCCTTGTTTGACTTACCTATATGTTTGCGCCACGAGTCGGGCCTCGTTTGACTCAACGATATCGTTTATGCCTCGAGTTGGGCCTTATTTGACGCAATCATTTAATTTACGCCTCAAGCCAGGCCTCGTTTGACATATCTATATAATTTGTGCCTCAAGTCGGGCCTTGTTTGCCTCAACCATATCATTTGCGCCTCGAGTCAGGCCTCGTTTGACTCACCGATATCATTTGTGCCTCGAGTGGGACTTCGTTTGACTCAACCATATGATTTACACCTTGAGTCAGGCATCATTGGACCCACCGATACCATTTGTGCATCGAGTCAGGCCTTGTCTGACTCAACCATATCATTTACGCCTTAAGTCAGGCCTTGTTTGACTCAACCATATCATTTACGCCTTAAGTCGGGCCTTGTTTGACTCGCCAATAGCATTTGTGCCTCGAGTGGGGCCCTGTTTCACTCAACCATATCTTTTGTGCCTCGAGTCAAGTTTGTTTGACTCAACCATATTATTTGTGCCTCGAGTCTGACCTCGTTTGACTCAACCATATCATTTGCGCCACGAGTCGGGCATCGTTTGACTCAACCATATCATTTGCGCCTCGAGTCGGGCCTTCTTTGCCTCAACCATATCATTTGCACCCCGAGTTGGGCCTTGTTTGAGTCACCGATATGATTTGTGCCTTGAGTTGGGCCTCGTTTGACTCAACTATATGATTTTTGCCTCGAGAAGGGCCTTGTTTGTCTTAACCATATCATTTGCGCCTCGAGTCAGGCATTGTTTGACTCACCGATAGCATTTGTGCCTCGAGTGGGGCCTTGTTTGCCTCACCCATATCATTTGTGCCTCGAGTCAGGCCTTGGTTGAGTCAACCATATCACTTGCGCCTCGAGTCCGGCATCATTTAACTTAACCATATCATTTGCATCATGAGCTGGGCCTCGTTTGACTCAACCATATCATTTGGGCCTCGAGCCGGTCTTCGTTTGATTCACCCTTATTTTTTGCACCTCGAGTCGAGCCTTGGTTGACTCACCCATGTGTTTGCGCCTCGAGTCAGGGCTTGTTTAACTCACCCATATCATTTATGCCGCGATTCGGCCCTTGTTTGACTCAACCATATCATTTGTGCCTCAAGTCAGGCCTCGTTTGACTCACCGATACCATTTGTGTCTCGAGCTAGGCATTGTTTGACACTACCATATCATTTGTACCTCGAGTTAGGCCTCGTTTGACTCAACCATATCATCTGTGCCTCGAGTCTGGCCTCATTTGACTCTACCATATGATTTGCGCATCGAGTCAGGCCTCGTTTGACTCAACCATATCATTTCTGCTTCAAGTCAGGCCTCGTTTGACTCAACCATATCATTTGTGCACGAGTCGGGCCTCGTTTGACTCAATCATATCATTTGCACCTCGAGTCGGGTGATGTATGACTCAGCCATATCATTTTCGCCTAGAGTTGGGCCACGTTTGACTCAACCATATCATTTGTGTCTCGAGTCAGGCCTCGTTTGACTCAACCATATGATTTGTGCCTCGAGTCAGGCCTCGTTTGACTCAACCATATCATTTGTGCCTTGAGTCAGACCTTGTTTGACTCATCCATATCATTTATACCTCGAGTCAGACCTCATTTCACTCAACCATATCCTTTGTGCCTTGAGTCGGGCCTCATTTGACTTAACCATATCATTTCCGCCTCGAGTTGGGCCTTGTTAGACTCACCCATATGTTTGAGCTTCGAGTCAGGCCTTATTTGACTCACCCATATGTTTGCGGCTCGAGTCAGTCTTCGTTTGACTCACCCTTATCATTTGCACCTTGAGTGAAGCCTCATTTGACTTACCCATGTGTTTGTAGCTCGAGTCAAGCCTTATTTGACTCACCTATATCATTTGCACCTCGAGTTGGGCTTCGTTTGACTTCATCATATCATTTGCGCCTCGAGTCGGGCCTCGTTTGACTCAACCCTATCATTTCTGCTTCAAGTCAGGCCTTGTTTGACTTAACTATTTTATTTGTGCCTTGAGTTGGGCCTCGTTTGACTCAACCATATCAATTACGCCTTGAGTTGGGCCTTATTTGACTCACCCATATCAATTGTGCCTCAAGTCGGGCCGCATTTGACTCAATGATATCATTTGTGCGTCAAGTCGGGCGATGTATGACTTAGCCATATCATTTTCGCCTCGAGTTGGTCCACGTTTGATTCAACCATAACATTTGTGCCTCGAGTCTGACCTCATTTGACTCAACCATATCATTTGCACCTCAAGTCGGGCCTTGTTTGACTCACCCATATGTTTGCGGCACGAGTCAGGCCTCGTTTCACTCAATGATATCATTTACACCTCAAGTCAGGCCTCATTTGACTCAACCTTTTGATTTGCACCTCGAGTCGGTCCTCGTTTGACTCAACCATATCATTTGTGCCTTGAGTCGAGCCTTGTTTGACTCAACCATATCATTTGCGCCTCGAGTCAGACCTCGTTTGATGCAACATATCATTTATGCCTCGAGTCAGGCCTCATTTCACTCCACCATATAATTTGTGCCTCGAGTCGGGCCTTGTTTGACTTACCCATATGTTTGCGCCATGAGTCAGGCCTTATTTGACTCAATGATATCATTTATGCCTCGAGTTGGGCCTCGTTTGACGCAACCATTTGATTTGCGCCTTAAGTCAGGCCTCGTTTGACTCAACCATATCATTTCTGCTTCAAGTCAGGCCTCGTTTGACTTAATCATATCATTTGTGCCTCGAGTCGGGTGATGTATGACTCAGCCATATCATTTTCGCCTCGAGTTGGGCCTTGTTTGCCTCAACCATATCATTTGCGCCTAGAGTCAGGCCTCGTTTGGCTCACCGATATCATTTGTGCCTCGAGTGTGACCACATTTGACTCAACCATATCATTTACACCTTGAGTCAGGCGTCGTTTGACTCACCGATACCATTTATGCATCGAGTCGGGCCTCGTTTGACTCAACCATATTGTTTGTCCCTTGAGTCATGCCTCGTTTGACTCAACCATATCATTTGTGCCTTGAATCGGGCCTCGTTTGACTCAACCATATCATTTGTGCCTCGAGTCAGGCCTCGTTAGACTTAACCATATCATTTGCCTTTCAACTTAGGCCTCGTTTGACTAAACCTTATCATTTGCGCCTCGAGTCAGGCCTTGTTTGACTCAACCATATGTTTGAGCCTTCAGTCGGGGCTTATTTGACTCACCCATATGTTTGCACCTTGAGTCGGTCTTCGTTTGACTCACCCTTATCTTTTGCACCTCGAGTTAAGCCTTGTTTGACTCACCCACATGTTTGCGCCTTGAGTCAGGCCTTGTTTGACTCAACCATATCATTTGCGCATCGAGTCGGGCCTTGTTTGACTCAACCATATCATTTGTGCCTCGAGTCGGGCCTCGTTTGACTCATCGATACCATTTGTTCCTTGAGTTGGGCCTTGTTTGACACAACCACATGATTTGCACCTCGAGTCAGGCCTCATTTGACTCAACCATATTATTTGTGCCTTGAGTCAGACCTTGTTTGACTCAACCATATCATTTATACCTCGAGTCGGGCCTCGTTTGACTCAACCATATCATTTCTGCCTCGAGTCGGGCCTTATTTGACTCACCCATATGTTTGAGCTTCGAGTCAGGGCTTATTTGACTCACCCATATGTTTGCGGCTCGAGTCAGTCTTCGTTTGACTCACCTTTATCATTTGCACCTTGAGTGAAGCCTCATTTGACTCACCCATGTGTTTGTAGCTCAAGTCAAACCTTGTTTGACTCACCTATATCATTTGCGCCTCGAGTTGGGGTTCGTTTGACTTCATCATATCATTTGCGCCTCGAGTCTGGCCTCGTTTGATGCAACCATATCATTTGTGCCTCATGTTGGGCCTCGTTTGGCTCATCGATACTATTTGTGCCTCGAGTTGGCCCACGTTTGACTCAACCATATCCTTTGTACCTCGAGTCTGGCCTCGTTTGGCTCAACCATATTATTTGCGCCTCGAGTCAGGCCTTGTTTGACTCAACCATATCAATTGTACCTCGAGTCAGGCCTCATTTGACTCAACCATATCATTTGCGCCTCGAGTCGGGCCTTGTTTGACTCACCCATATGTTTGCAACACGAGTCAGGCCTCGTTTGACTCAATGATATCATTTATGCCTTGAGTCAGGTGTCGTTTGACTCAACCATTATATTTGTGCCTCGAGTCGGGCACCGTTTGACTCAACCATACCATTTACGCCTTGAGTCGGGCCTTGTTTGACTCACCGATAGCATTTGCGCCTCGAGTAGGGCCCCGTCTCACTCAACCATATCTTTTGTGCCTCGAGTCAAGCTTGTTTGACTGAACCATATCATTTGTGCCTCGAGTCCGGCCTCGTTTGACTCATCCATATCATTTGTGCCACAAGTCGGGCATCGTTTGACTCAACCATATCATTTGCGCCTCAAGTCGGGCCTTCTTTTCCTCAACCATATCATTTGCACCCCGAGTCGGGCCTTGTTTGAGTCACCGATATGATTTACGCCTCGAGTTGGGCCTCGTTTGACCCAACCATATCATTTGCGCCTCGAGTCGGGCCTTGTTTGACTCACCGATAGCATTTGTGCCTCGAGTGGGGCCTTGTTTGACTCAACCATATATTTGTACCTCAAGTCAAGCCTTGGTTGAGTCAACCATATCACTTGCGCCTCGAGTCTGGCCTCGTTTGACTCAACCATATCATTTGTGCCTCGAGCCAGTCTTCGTTTGACTCACCCTTATCTTTTACACCTCGAGTCAAGCCTCGGTTGACTCACCCATATGTTTGCGCATCAAGTCAGGGCTTGTTTGACTTACCCATATCTTTTACGCCGCGATTCAGGCCTCGTTTGACTCACCGATACCATTTGTGCCTTGAGCTAGGCATCGTTTGACACTACCATATCATTTGTGCCCCGAGTTAGGCCTCGTTTGACTCAACCATATCACCTATGCCTTGAGTCTGGCCTCATTTGACTCCACCATATGATCTGCGCCTCGAGTCGGGCCTCGTTTGACTCAACCATATCATTTCTACTTCAAGTCAGGCCTCGTTTGACTCAACCATATCATTTGTGCACGAGTCGGGCCTCGTTTGACTCAATCATATCATTTGCACCTTGAGTCGGGTGATGTATGACTCAGCCATATCATTTTCGCCTCAAGTTGGGCCATGTTTGACTCAACCATATCATTTGTGCCTCGAGTCAGGCCTCGTTTAACTCAACCATATGATTTGCGCCTTGAGTCGGGCCTTGTTTGACTCAAACCTATCATTTGTGCCTTGAGTTAGGCCTCATTTGACTCAACCATATTATTTGCGCCTCGAGGCGGGCCTTGTTTGACTCACCTATATGTTTGCGGCATGAGTCGGGCCTCGTTTGACTTAACCATTTGATTTGCACCTCGAGTCGGGCCTCGTTAGACTCAACCATATCATTTGCGCCTCGAGTCGTGCCTTGTTGGACTCAACCATATCATTTGCGCCTCAAGTCAAACCTCATTTGATGCAACATATCATTTATGCCTCGTGTCAGGCCTCATTTCACTCACCCATATAATTTGCGCCTTGAGTCGGGCCTCGTTTGACTCACCCATATGTTTGCACCTCGAATCGGGCCTCATTTGACTCAACGATATCCTTTACGCCTCGAGTTGGGCCTCGTTTGACTCAACCATTTGATTTGTGTCTTGAGCTGGGCCTCGTTTGACTCATCCATATAATTTGTGCCTCGAGTTAGGCCTTGTTTGCCTCAACCATATCATTTGTGCCTCGAGTCAGGCCTTGTTTGACTCACCGATATCATTTGTGCCTTGAGTGGGACCGTGTTTGACTCAACCATATCATTTACACCTTGAGTTAGGTGTCATTTAACTCACTGATACCATTTGTGCATCGAGTTGGGCCTCGTTTGACTCAACCATATCGTTTATCCCTTGAGTTATGCCTCGTTTGACTCAACCATATCATTTGCGCCTCGAATCGGGCCTCGTTTGACTCAACCATATCATTTGTTCCTCGAGTCAGGCCTTGTTTGACTCAACAATATCATTTGCGCCTCGACTCAGGCCTCGTTTGACTAAACCTTATCATTTGCACCTTGAGTCAGGCCTTATTTTACTCAACCATATAATTTGCCCCTCGAATCAGTCCTCGTTTGACTCACCGATACCATTTGTGCCTCAAGTTGGGCATTGTTTGACTCAACCATATCATTTGCACCTCGAGTCGGGCCTCGTTTGACTTAACCATATCATTTGTCCCTTGAGTCATGCCTTGTTTGACTCAACCATATCATTTGTGCCTCGACTCAGGCCTTGTTTGACTCAACAATATCATTTGCGCCTCGACTCAGGCCTCGTTTGACTAAACCTTATCATTTGCGCCTTGAGTCAGGCCTTGATTTACTCAACCATATAATTTGTGCCTCGAATCAGTCCTCGTTTGACTCACCGATACCATTTGTGCCTCAAGTTGGGCATCGTTTGACTCAACCATATCATTTGCACCTCGAGTCGGGCCTTGTTTGACTCACCCATTTGTTTGAGCCTCGAGTCGGGCCTTATTTGACTCACCCATATGTTTGCGCCTCGAGTCGGTCTTCGTTTGACTCACCCTTATCATTTGCACCTCGAGTCAAGCCTCGTTTGACTCACCCATGTGTTTGTGCCTCGAGTCAGGCCTTGTTTGACTCAACCATATCATTTGCGCATCGAGTCAGGCCTTGTTTGACTCAACCATATCATTTGCGCCTCGAGTCGGGCCTCGTTTGACTCACCGATACCTTTTGTGCCTCAAGTTGGGCCTTGTTTGATGCAACCACATGATTTGTGCCTCAAGTCAAGCCTTGGTTGACTCAACCATATCATTTGTGCCTCGAATCAGACCTTGTTTGACTCAACCATATCATTTATACCTCAAGTCAGACCTCATTTCACTCAACCATATCATTTGCGCCTCGAGTCGGGCCTTGTTTGATTCAACCATGTCATTTCCCCCTCGAGTCGGGCCTTGTTTGAGTCACCCATATGATTGAGCTCCGAGTCAGGCCTTATTTGACTCACCCATATGTTTGTGGCTCGAGTCAGTCTTTGTTTGACTCAACCATTTCATTTGTGCCTTGAGTCAGGCCTCGTTTGACTCAACCATATCATTTGCACCTCGAGTCGGGCCTCGTTTAACTTAACCATATCAATTGCGCCTTGAGCCGGGCCTTATTTGACTCACCCATATCAATTGTGCCTCAAGTTGGGCCTCGTTTGACTCAATCATATCATTTGTGCCTCGAGTCAGGCGATGTCTGACTCAGCCATATCATTTTCGCCTCAAGTTGGGCCACGTTTGACTCAACCATATGATTTGTGCCTCGAGTCGGGCGATGTATGACTCAGCCATATCATTTTTGCCTCGAGTTAGGCCTCATTTGACTCAACCATATGATTTGTGCCTCAAGTCGGGCCTTGTTTGACTCAATCATATCATTTGTGCCTCGAGTCAGGCCTCATTTGACTCAACCATATCATTTGCTCCTCGAGTTGGGCCTCGTTTGACTCAACGATATCATTTTCGCCTCAAGTCAGGCCTTGTTTGATTCAACCATTTGATTTGTGCCTCAAGTCGGGCCTTGTTTGACTCAACCATATCATTTGCGCCTCGTGTCGGGCCTTGTCTACCTCAACCATATCGTTTCTGCCTCGAGTCAGGCCTCATTTGACTCAACGATATCATTTGTGCCTCGAGTTGGGCCTCATTTGACTCAATATCATTTACACCTTTAGTCGGGCCTCGTTTGACTCAACTATATCATTTATGCCTCGAGTCGGGCCTTGTTTGACTCACCCATACGTTTGTGCCATGAGTCAGGCCTTGGTTGACTCAACGATATCATTTTCGCCTCGAGTCAGGCCTCGTTTAACATAACCATTTGAATTGTGCCTCGAGTCAGGCATCGTTTGACTCAACTATATCATTTTCACCTCAAGGTGGGCCTTGTTTGCCTCAACCATATCATTTCCGCTTCAACTCAGGCCTCGTTTGACTCACCGATATCATTTGTGCCTCGAGTTGGGCCTCGTTTGACTTAACAAATCATTTACCCTTGAGTCGGGCCTCATTTGACTCAGCGATACCATTTGTGCATCGAGTCGAGCCTCGTTTGACTTAACCATATGTTTGAGCCTCGAGTCGGGCCTTATTTGACTCACCCATATGTTTGCGCCTCGAGTCAGTCTTCGTTTCACTCACCTTTATCATTTGCACCTCGAGTGAATCCTCGTTTGACTCACCCATGTGTTTGCAGCTCGAGTCAGGCCTTGTTTGACTCACCCATATCATTTGTGCCCCAAGTCCAGCCTCGTTTGACTTAATCATATCATTTGCGCCTCGAGTCCAGCCTTGTTTGACTCAACCATATCATTTACACCATGAGTCAGGCCTTGTTTGACTCAACCATATCATTTATGCCTCAAGTCGGGCCTCGTTTGACTCACTGATACCATTTGTGCCTCAAGTTAGGCCTCGTTTAACTCAACCATATGATTTGCGCCTCGAGTCAGGCCTCGTTTGAGTCAACCATATCATTTACGCCATGCGTCCAGCATCGTTTGACTCAACCATATCATTTATGCCTCGAGTCAGGGCTTGATTGACTTAACCATATCATTTGTGCCTCGAGTCTGGCCTCATTTGACTCACCAATACCATTTGTGCCTCGAGTCAGGCCTCGTTTGACACAACCATTTGATTTGTGCGTTGAGTCGGGCACCGTTCGACTTAACCATATCATTTGCACCTCGAGCTGGGCCTTGTTTGACTCATCGACAATAATTGTGCCTCGAGTGGGGCCTCGTTTGATTCAACCATATCATTTGTGCCTCGAGTCAGGCTCGTTTGACTCAACCATATCATTTGAGCCTCGAGTCCGGCCTCGTTTGACTCAAGCATAGCATTTGTAACACTAGTCTGGCCTCATTTGACACAACCATATCATTTGTGCCTCGAGTCGGGCCTTCTTTACCTTAACTATATCATTTGCATCCCGAGTCAGGCCTTGTTTGACTCATCGATGTGATTTGTGCCTCGAGTTGGGCCTTGTTTGACTCAACTATATGATTTGTGCGTCAAGACGGGCCTTGTTTGTCTTAACCATATCATTTACGGCTCTAGACGGGCCTTATTTAACTCACCAATAGCATTTGTGCCTCAAGTAGGGCCTTGTTTGACTCAACCATATCATTTGTGCCTCGAGTCAGGCCACGATTGACTCATCCATATCATTTGTGCTTCAAGTCCGGCCTCGTTTGTCATAACCATATCATTTCTGCCATGAGCTGAGGCTTGTTTGACTCAACCATATCATTTGCGCCTCGAGTCGGTCTTCGTTTGACTCACCCTTATCATTTGCCCCTTAAGTCAAGCCTCATTTGACTCACCCATATGTTTGTGCCTCAAGTCAGGCCTTGTTTGACTCACAGATACCATTTGTGCCTCGAGTCGGGCCATGTTTGCCTCAGCCATATCATTTCCGCCACGAGGAAGGCTCAATTGACTCACCGATACCGTTTGTCCCTCGGATGGGCCACATTTGACTCAACCATATTATTTGCGCCTCGAGTTAGGCCTCGTTTAACTGAACCATATCATTTGTGCCTTGAGTCGAGCCCTGATTGACTCAACCATATCATTTGTGCCATGAGTCAAGCCTCATTTGACTCAACCATATCATTTGCAGCTCAAGTTGGGCATCGTTTGACTCAACCGTATCATTTGCACCTCGAGTCAGGCCTTGTTTGACTCACCCATATTTTGTGCCACGAGTCGGGCCTCGTTTGACTCAACAATATCATTTACGTCTCGAGTTAGGCCTCGTTTGACATGACCATTTTATTTGCGCCTCGAGTCAGGCGTCGTTTGACTCAACCATATCATTTGCGCCCTGAGTCGGGCCTTGTTTGCCTCAACCATATCATTTTTGCCTCAAGTCAGGCCTCGTTTGAGTCACCGATATCATTTTCGGGCCTCGTTTGACTCAACATATCATTTACGCCTTGAGTCGGGCCTCGTTTGACTCACCGATACCATTTGTGCATCAAGTCGAGCCTCGTTTGACTCAACCATATCGTTTGTCCCTCGTGTCATGCCTCGTTTGACTCAACCATATCGTTTGCGCCTCGAGTCGGGCCTCATTTGACTCAACCATATCATTTGTGGCTTGAGTCAGGCCTTGTTTGACTCACCAATCCCATTTGTGCCTCGAGTTCAGCCTTGTTTGACATAACCATATCATTTGCGCCTTGGGTCAAATCTCATTTGACTCTACCATATCATTTGCACCTCGAGTTCGGCCTCGTTTGACTCAACCATATCATTTGTGACATGAGTCGAACCTTGTTTAACTTGACCATATCATTTGCGCCTCAAATCGGGCCTTGTTTGACTCAACCATATCATTTGCGCCTCGAGTTGGGCCTTCTTTGAGTCACTGATAGCATTTAGGCCCTAAGTGGGGCCTCGTTTGACTCAACCATATCAATTATACCTCGAGTCAGGCCTCGGTTGACTTAACAATGTCATTTGTGCCTCGAGTCTGGCCTCGTTTGACTTAACCACATCATTTGCGCCATGAGCCGGGCCTCGTTTGACTTAACCATATCATTTGCGATTCGAGTCGATCTTCGTTTGACTCACCCTTATCTTTTGCACCTCGAGTCAAGCCTCGTTGTACTCACCCATGTGTTTGTGCCTCGAGTCAGGGCTTGTTTGACTCACCCATCTCTTTTGCGCCTCAAGTCGGGCCTCGTTTGACTCACCGATACCATTTATGGCTCGAGCTAGGCGTCGTTTGACTCTACCATATTGTTTGTGCCCTGAGTTAGGCCTCGTTTGACTTAACCATATCATCTACGCCTCGAGTCGAGCCTTGTTTGACTCAACCATATCATTTCTGCCTTGAGTCAGGCCTCGTTTGACTCAACCATTTCATTTGCCCCTGGAGTCAAGTGTCGTTTGACTCAACCATATCATTTGCGGGTTAAGTCAGGCCTTGTTTAACTCATCGATAGCATTTGTGCCTTGAGTGGGGCCTTGTTTGGCTCAACCATATCATTTGTGCCTCGAGTCAGCCTCGGTTGGCTCAACTATATCATTTGCGCCTCGAGTCCAGCATCGTTTGTCTTAACCATATCATTTGTGCCATGAGCCGGGCCTCGTTTGACTCAACCATATCATTTGTGCCTCGAGTCGGTCTTCGTTTGACTCACCCTTATCATTTGCACCTCGAGTTAAGCCTCGCTTGACTCACCCATGTGTTTGCGCCTCGAGTTAGGGCTTGTTTGACTCACCAATACCATTTACGCCTCGAGGTGGGCCATGTTTGCCTCAGCCATATCATTTCTGCCTCGAGTCTGCTTCGATTGACTCACCGATACTAGTTGTGACTCGAGTGGGCCACGTTTGACTCAACCATATCATTTGTGCCTCGTGTCAGGCCTCGTTTGACTGAACCATATCATATGTGCCTCGAGTCGGACCTTGTTTGACTCAACCATATAATTTGTGCCTCAAGTCAGACCTCATTTGACTCAGCCATATCATTTACGCCTTGAATCAGGCCTCGTTTGACTCACCATACCATTTGCGCATCGAGTTGAGCCTCGTTTGACTCAACCATATCGTTTGTCCCTCGTATCATGCCTCGTTTGACTTAACCATATTGTTTGTGCCTCGAGTCGGCTTCGTTTGACTTAACCATATCATTTGTGGCTTGAGTCGGGCCTCGTTTGACTCATCGATCCCATTTGTGCCTCGAGTTCAGACTTGTTTGACTTAACCATATCATTTGCGCCTCATGTCAAACCTCGTTTGACTCAACCATATCATTTGTGCCTTGACTCTTGCCTCGTTTGACTCAACCATATCATTTGCGCCTCGAGTTCGGCCTCGTTTGACTCAACCATATCATTTGTGATATGAGTCGAGCCTCGTTTAACTTAAGCATATCATTTGTGCCTCGAATCGGGCCTTGTTTGACTCAACCATATCATTTGTGCCTCGAGTTGGGCCTTCTTTGAGTCACTGATAGCATTTAGGCCCAGAGTGGGGCCTCGTTTGACTCAACCATATCATTTGCACCTCGAGTCAGGCCTCGATTGACTCAACCATATCATTTGCACCTCGAGTTTGGCCTCATTTGACTTAACCACATCATTTGTGCCACGAGCCAGGCCTCGTTTGACTCAACCATATCATTTGCGTCTCGAGTCGGTCTTCGTTTGACTCACCCTTATCTTTTGCACCTCGAGTCAAGCCTCATTCGACTCACCCATGTGTTTGCGCCTCGAGTCAGGGCTTGTTTGACTTACCCATCACTTTTACGCCTCAAGTCGGTCCTTGTTTGACTCAACCATATCATTTATACCTCAAGTCAGGCCTCGTTTGACTCACCGATACCATTTATGGCTCGAGTTGGGCATCGTTTGACTCTACCATATCATTTGTGCCCCGAGTTAGGCCTCATTTGACTCAACTATATCATCTACGCCTCGACTCGGGCCTCATTTGACTCAACCATATCATTTCTGCCTTGAGTCAGGCCTCGTTTGACTCAACCATTTCATTTGCGCCTGGAGTCGGGTCTCATTTGACTCAACCATATCATTTGCGGGTCGAGTTAGGCCTTGTTTAACTCACTAATAGCACTTGCGCCTCGAGTGGGGCCTCGGTTGACTCAACCATATCATTTGTGCCTTGAGTCCAGCCTCCTTTGTCTTAACGACATCATTTGCGCCATGAGCTGGGGCTCATTTGACTCAACCATATCATTTGTGCCTCGAGTCGGTCTTCGTTTGACTCAACCTGATCATTTACACCTCGAGTCAAGCCTCGCTTGACTCACACATGTGATTGTGCCTCGAGTCAGGGCTTGTTTGACTCACCGATAGCACTTGCGCCTCGAGGTGGGCCATGTTTGCCTCAGCCATATCATTTCTGCCTCGAGTCAGGCTTCGATTGACTCATTAATACCAGTTGTGCCTCGAGTTGGGCCATATTTGACTCAACCATATCATTTGCGCCTCGTGTCAGGCCTTGTTTGACTGAACCATTTCATTTACGCCTCGAGTCGGACCTTTTTTAACTCAACCATATCATTGTGCCTTGAGTCAAGCCTCATTTGACTTAACCATATAATTTACGCCTTGAGTCGGGCCTCGTTTGTCTCACCGATACCATTTGCGCATCGAGTCGAGCCTCATTTGACTCAACCATATCGTTTGTCCCTCATGTCATGCCTTGTTTAACTCAACCATATCGTTTGCGCCTTGAGTCGGGCCTTGTTTGACTTAACCATATCATTTATGGCTTGAGTCGGGCCTCGTTTGACTCACCGATCCCATTTGTGCCTCAAGTTCAACCTCGTTTGACTTAACCATATCATTTGTTCCTCAACTCTTGCCTCGTTTGACTCAACCATATCATTGGCGGGTCGAGTCAGGCCTTGTTTAACTCACTAATAGCACTTGCGCCTCGAGTGGGGCCTTGGTTGACTCAACCATATCATTTGTGCCTTGAGTCAGGCCTCGGTTGACTCAACCATATCATTTGTGCCTTGAGTCAGGCCTCGGTTGACTCAACCATATCATTTGTGCCTTGAGTCCAGCCTCCTTTGTCTTAACCATATCATTTGCGCCAAGAGCCAGGCCTCGTTTGACTCAACCATATGATTTGTGCCTCGAGTCAGTCTTCATTTGACTCACCCTTATCATTTGCACCTCGAGTCAAGCCTCGCTTGACTCACCCATGTGTTTGCGCCTTGAGTCAGGGCTTGTTTGACTCACCGATACCACTTGCGCCTCGAGGTGGGCCATGTTTGCCTCAGCCATATCATTTCTGCCTCGAGTCAGGCTTCGATTGACTCACTGATACCAGTTGTGCCTCGAGTTGGGCCACATTTGACTCAACCATATCATTTGTGCCTCGAGTCAGACCTTTTTTGACTCAACCATATCATTTGTGCCTCGAGTCAGCCCTTATTTGACTCAACCATATCATTTACGCCTTGAGTCAGGCCTCGTTTGTCTCACCGATACCATTTGCGCATCGAGTCGAGCCTCGTTTGACTCAACCATATCATTTGTCCCTCGTGTCATGCCTCGTTTAACTCAACCATATCGTTTGCGCCTTGAGTCGGACCTCGTTTGACTCAACCATATCATTTGTGGCTTGAGTCAGGCCTCATTTGACCCACCGATCCCATTTGTGCCTCGAGTTCAACCTCGTTTGACTTAACCATATCATTTGCGCCTCGTGTCGAACCTCGTTTGACTCAACCATATCATTTGTGCCTCGACTCTTGCCTCGTTTGACTCAACCATATCATTTGCGCCTCGAGTTTAGCGTCGTTTGACTCAACTATATCATTTGTGCCACGAGTCGAGCCTCGTTTAACTCAACCATATCATTTGCGCCTCGAGGTGGGCCACGTTTTTCTCAGCCATATCTTTTCTACCTCGAGTCAGGCTTTAATTGACTCACTGATACCAGTTGTGCCTCGAGTTGGGCCACGTTTGACTCAACCATATCATTTGTGCCTCGTGTCAGGCCTCGTTTGAATGAACCATATCATTTGTGCCTCGAGTCAGACCTTGTTTGACTCAGCCATATCATTTGTGCCTCGAGTCAGGCCTCATTTGACTCAACCACATCATTTGCGCCTTAAATTGGGCATCGTTTGACTCAACCATATCATTTGCACCTTGAGTTGTGCCTTGTTTGACTTACCCATATGTTTGCGCCACGAGTCAATCGTTGTTTGACTCAACGAGATCATTTACGCCTCGAGTCAGGCCTCGTTTGACACAACCATTTGATTTGTGCCTCGAGTTGGGCCTCGTTTGACTCAACCATATCATTTGCACCTCAAGTTGGGCCTTGTTTGCCTCAACCATATCATTTCTACCTCGAGGTGGCCCTCGTTTGACTCAACATATCATTTACGCCTTGAGCGGGCCTCGTTTGACTCATCGATACCATCTACGCATCGAGTCGAGCCTCGTTGGACTCAACCATATCAATTGTCCCTCGAGTCATGCCTCGTTTGACTCAACCATATCGTTTGCGCCTCGAGTCGGGCCTCATTTGACTCAACCATATCGTTTGTGCCTCGAGTCGGGCCTCGTTTAACTCAACGATACCATTTGTGCCTTGAGTTGGGCCTCATTTGACTCAACCATATCATTTGTGCCTCGAGTTCGGCCTCGTTTGACTTAACCATATCATTTGCAACTCGAATCAAGCCTCGTTTGACTTAACCATATCATTTGTTCCTCGACTCTTGCCTCGTTTGACTCAACCATATCATTTGCGCCTCGAGTCTAGCCTCGTTTGACTCAACCATATCATTTGCGCCACGAGTCGAGCCTAGTTTGACTTAACCATATCATTTGCGCCTCGAGTCGGGCCTTGTTTGACTCAACCATATCATTTGCACCTTGAGTCGGGCCTTCTTTGTCTCAACCATATCATTTACACCCCAAGTCAGGCCTTGTTTGACATAACAATATCATTTGCGCCTCGAGTCAGGCCTTGTTTGACTCAACCATATCATTTGCACCTTGAGTCGGGCCTTCTTTGCCTCAACCATATCATTTACACCCCAAGTCTGGCCTTGTTTGACTTAACCATATCATTTGCGCCTCGATTCGGTCTTTATTTCACTCAACCTTATCTTTTGCACCTCGAGTCGAGCCTCGTTTGACTTAACCATATCATTTGTGCCTCGACTCTTGCCTTGTTTGACTCAGCCATATCATTTGCACCTCAAGTCTGGCCTCGTTTGACTCAACCATATCATTTGCACCTCGAGTTGGGCCTTGTTTGACTTAACCATATCATTTGCAGCTCGAGTCGGGCCTTCTTTGCCTCAACCATATCATTTACACCCCAACTCGGGCCTTGTTTGACTCAACCATATCATTTGCGTCTCGAGTCAGACCTTGTTTGACTCACCGATAGCATTTGGTCCTCGAGTGGGGCCTCATTTGACTCAACCATATCATTTGTGCCTCGAGTCTGTCCTCGATTGACTCAACCATATCATTTGCGCCTCGAGTCCAGCCTCGTTTGACTTAACCAGGTCATTTGCGCCACGAGCCGGGCCTCGTTTGACTCAACCTTATCATTTGTGCCTCGAGTCGGTCTTCGTTTGACTCACCCTTATCTTTTGCACCTCAAGTCAAGCCTCGTTTGACTCTCCCATGTGCTTGCGCCTTGAGTCAGGCTTGTTTGGCTCACCCATATCTTTTGCGCCTCAAGTTGAGCGTTGTTTGACTTAACCATATCATTTGCACCTCAAGTCGGGCCTTGTTTGACTCACCGATACCATTTATGCCTCGAGCTGGGTGTCGTTTGACTCTACCATATTATTTTTGGCTCGAGTCAGGCCTTGTTTGACTCAGCCATTTCAATTACGCCATGAGTCGGGCCTCGTTTGACTTAAATATATCATTTGTGCCTCAAGTCAGGCCTTATTTTACTCACCCATATCATTTGCGCCTCAAGTCGGGCCTCGTTTAACTCAATCATATCATTTACGCCTCGAGTGGGGCCATGTTTGCCTCAACCATATCATTTCCGCCATGAGTCAGGCCTCGTTTGACTCACCGATACCATTTATGCCTCGAGTTGGGCCACGTTTGACTCAACCATATCATTTGCGCCTTGAGTCAGGCCTTGTTTGATTCAACCATATCATTTGCACCTCGAGTCGGCCTTGTTTGACTCACCCATATGTTTGAGCCTCGAGTCGGGCCTTATTTGACTCACCCATATGTATGCGCCTCGAGTCGGTCTTCATTTGACTCACCCTTATCATTTGCAACTCAAGTGAAGCCTTGTTTGACTCTCCCATGTGTTTGTGCCCGAGTCAGGCCTTCTTTGACTAACCCATATCATTTGCACCTCTAGTCAAGCCTTGTTTAACTCAACCATATCATTTACGCCTTGAGTCAGGCCTCGTTTGACTCACCGATACCATTTGTGCCTCGAGTCTGGCCTAGTTTGACTCAACCATATCATTTGTGCCTAGAGTCAAGCCTCGTTTGACTCAACCATATTATTTGCGCCTTGAGTCAGGCCTCGCTTGAGACAACCATATCATTTGCACCTCAAGTCGAACCTCATTTGACTTAACCATATCATTTATGCCTCGACTCAGGCCTTGTTTAACTCAACCATATCATTTGCTCCTCGAGTTGGGCCTCATTTGACTCAACCATATAATTTATGCCTAGAGTTAGGCCTCGTTTCACTCAACAATATCCATTGCTCCTCGAGTCGTTGGACTCAACCATATCATTTACACCTCGAGTCATGCCTTGTTTGACTCACTCATATGCTTGAGCCGCGAGTCGGGCCTTATTTGACTCACCCATATGTTTGCGCCTCGAGTCGGTCTTCGTTTGGCTCACCCTTATTATTTGCGCCTCGAGTGAAGCCTCATTTGACTCACCCATGTGTTTGCAACTCGAGTTAGGCCTTGTTTGACTCACCCATATCATTTGTAACTCGGGTCGGTCCTCGTTTGACTTAATCATATCATTTGCGCCTCAAGTTCGCCATCGTTTGACTTAACCATATCATTTGCGCCATGAGTTGGGTGTCGTTTGACTCAACCATATGATTTGTGCCTCGAGTTAATCCTTAATTGATTCAACCATATCATTTGCACCTCGAGTCCAGCCTCGTTTGACTCAACCATATCATTTGCGCCTCAAGTCGGGCATTGTGTGACTCACCTATATGTGTGCGCCACAGGTCAGGCCTCGTTTGACTCAACGATATCATTTATGCCTCGAGTTAGGCCTCATTTGACTCAACCATTTGATTTGTACCTCAAGTCGAGCACCGTTTGACTCAACCATATCATTTGCGCCTTCAGCCGGGCCTTTTTTGACTCACCGATAGCATTTGTGCCTTAAGTGGGGCCTCGTTTGACTCAACCATATCATTTGTGCCTCAAGTCAGGCTCGTTTGACTCAACCATATCATTTATGCCTCAAGTCAGGCTCATTTGACTCAACCATATCATTTGCGCCACGAGTCAGGCCTCGTTTGACTTAACCATATCATTTGTGCCTCAAGTCGGGCCTCGTTTGACTCACCGATACCATTTATGCCTCGAGCTGGTTGTCATTTGACTCTACCACATCATTTGTGCCCCGAGTCAGGCCTCGTTTGACTCAACCATATCATCTGCACCTCAAGTAAGGCCTCCTTTGACCCAACCATATGATTTGCACCTCGAGTTGGGCCTCGTTTGACTCAACCATATCATTTCTGCCTTGAGTCAGGCCTCGTTTGACTCACTGATACCATTTGTGCCTCGAGTTGGGCCACATTTGACTCAACCATATCATTTGCGCCTTAAGTCGGGCCTTCTTTGACATAACCATATCATTTGCGCCTCGAGTCAGACCTTGTTTGATTCACCCATATGTTTGAGCCTCGAGTCGGGCCTTATTTGACTCACCCATATGTTTGCGCCTTGAGTCGGTCTCCGTTTGACTCACCCTTATCAATTGCAACTCTAGTTAAGGCTCGTTTGACTCACCCATGTGTTTGTGCCCGAGTCAGGCCTTTTTTGACTCACCCACAACAATTGCGCCTCGAGTCAGGTCTTGTTTGACTCAACCATATCATTTGTGCCTCGAGTCAGGCCTCGTTTGACTTAACCATATCATTTGCGCCTTGAGTCGGGCCTTCTTTGACATAACCATATCATTTGCGCCTCGAGTCAGACCTTGTTTGACTCACCCATATGTTTGAGCCTCGAGTTGGGCCTTATTTGACTCACCCATAAGTTTGAGCCTCGAGTCGATCTTCGTTTGACTCACCCTTATCATTTGCACCTCGACTGAAGCCTCGTTTGACTCACCCATGTGTTTGCAGCTCGAGTCAGGCCTTGTTTGACTCACCCATATCATTTGCGCCTCGAGTCGGGCCTCGTTTGACTTAATCATATCATTTGCGCCTCGAGTCTGGTGTCGTTTAACTCAACCATATCATTTGCGCCATGAGACGGGCCTCGTTTGACTCACCATATCATTTGCGCCTGAAGTCAGGCCACGTTTGACTCACTGATGCCATTTGTGCCTCGAGTTAGGCCTCGTTTGACATAACCATATCATTTATGCCTCGAAATCGGCCTCATTTGACTCAACCGTATCATTTGCACCTTGAGTCTGGGCTCGTTTGACATAACCATATCATTTGCGCCTCGAGTCGGGCCTCGTTTGACACAACCATATCATTTGCACCTTGAGTCAGGCGTTCTTTGACTCATCCATATCATTTGTATGCCGAGTCAGGCCTTGTTTGACTTAACCATATCATTTGCGCCTCGTGTCGGGCTTGTTTGACTCATCGATACCATTTGTCCCTCGAGTTGGGCCTCCGATGACTCCACCATATCATTTGTGCCTCAAGTCCAGCCTCGTTTGACTCAACCATTTCTTTTACACCATAGTCGGGCCTCGTTTGACTCAACCATATCATTTGTGCCTCGAGTCCAGCCTCGTTTGACTCAACCTTGTTTGATTCAACCATATCATTTGTGCCTTAAGCCGGGCCTTCTTTTACTCAACCATATCATTTGCACCCCGACTTGGGCCTCATTTGACTCAACATATCATTTGCACCTTGAGTTGGGCCTCGTTTGACTCAACATATAATTTACGCCTTGAGTTGGGCCTCATTTGACTCACCGATACTATTTGTGCATCGAGTCAAGCCTCGTGTGACTCAACCATATCGTTTGTAGCTCGAGTCATGCCTCATTAGACACAACCATATCATTTGCACCTCGAGCCGGGCCTCGTTTGACTCAACCATATCATTTGTGCCGCGAGTCAGGCCTCGTTTGACTCCCCGATACCATTTGTGCCTCGAGTTGGGCCTCGTTTAACTCAACCATATCATTTGTGTCTAGAGTCAGGCCTCGTTTGACTCAACCATATCATTTGTGCCACGAGTCAGGCCTCGTTTGACTCAACCATATCATTTACGTCTCGAGTCGGGCCATGTTTGACTCAACCATATTATTTGTGCCTCAAGTCGGCCCTCGTTTGGCTCAACCATATCATTTGCACCTCGAGTCGGGCATTGTTTGACTCACCCATATGTTTTAGCCCAGAGTTGGGCCTTATTTGACTCACCCATATGTTTGAACCTCGAGTCGATCTTCATTTGACTCACCCTTACCATTTCCACCTCGACTGAAGCCTCGTTTGACTCACCCATGTGTTTGTAGCTCAAGTCTGGCCTTGTTTGACTCACCCATATCATTTGCGCCTCGAGTTGGGCCTCGTTTGACTTAATCATATCATTTGTGCCTCAATTCTGGCCTTGTTTGACTCAACCATATCATTTGTGCCAAGAGTTAGGCCTCGTTTGACTCACCATATCATTTGCGCCTCAAGTCAGGCCACGTTTGACTCACCGATGCCATTTGTGCCTCGAGTTAGGCCTTGTTTGACACAACCATATCATCTATGCCTCAAGTTCAGCCTCGTTTGACTCAACCGTATCATTTGCACCTCGAGTCTGGGCTCGTTTGACACAACCATATCATTTGCGCCTCGAGTCGGGCCTCGTTTGACACAACCATATCATTTGCACCTCGAGTCGGGCATTCTTTGCCTCATCCATATCATTTGTACCCCGAGTCAGGCCTTGTTTGACTCAACCATATCATTTGCGCCTCTTGTCGGGGCTTGTTTGACTCATCGATACCATTTGTCCCTCGAGTTGGGCCTCTGTTGACTCCACCATATCATTTGTGCCTCGAGTTCAGCCTCGTTTGACTCAACCATTTCGTTTGCACCACAGTCGGGCCTCGTTTGACTAAACCATATCATTTGCACCTTGAGTCCGGCCTCGTTTGACTCAACCATATCATTTGTGCCACGAGTCGAGCCTCGTTTGACTCAACCTTGTTTGATTCAACCATATCATTTGTGCCATGACCCGGGCCTTCTTTTCCTCAACCATATCATTTGCACCTCGAGTTGGGCCTCATTTGACTCAACATATCATTTGCACCTTGAGTTGGCCCTCGTTTGACTCAACATGTAATTTACACCTTGAGTTGGGCCTCATTTGACTCACCGATACCATTTGTGCATCGAGTCAAGCCTCGTGTGACTCAACCATATCATTCGTCGCTCGAGTCATGCCTTATTTGACACAACCATATCATTTGTGCCTCGAGTCGGGCCTCGTTTGACTCAACCATATCATTTGTACTGCGAGTCAGGCCTCGTTTGACTCACCGATACCATTTGTGCCTCGAGTTGGGCCTCGTTTAACTCAACCATATCATTTGTGTCTAGAGTTTGGCCTCGTTTGACTCAACCATATCATTTGTGCCATGAGTCAGGCCTCGTTTGACTCAACCATATCATTTACGTCTCGAGTCAGGCCTCGTTTGACTCAACCATATCATTTGTGCCTTGAGTTGGTCATCGTTTGGCTCAACCATATCATTTGCACCTTGAGTCGGGCATTGTTTGACTCACCCATATGTTTTAGCCTAGAGTTGGACCTTATTTGACTCACCCATATGTTTGAGCCTCAAGTCAATCTTCTTTTGACTCACCCTTATCATTTGCACCTCGACTGAAGCCTTCTTTGACTCACCCATGCGTTTGTAGCTCAAGTCTGGCCTTGTTTGACTCACCCATATCATTTGCGCCTCGAGTCGGGCCTCATTTGACTTAATCATATCATTTGCGCCTCGAGTCTGGCCTCGTTTGACTCAACCATATCATTTACGCCATGAGTCGGGCCTCGTTTGACTCACCATATCATTTGCGCCTCAAGTCAGGCCACGTTTGACTCACCAATGCCATTTGTGCCTCGAGTTAGGCCTCGTTTCACACAACCATATCATTTATGCCTCGAGATCGGCCTCATTTGGCTCAATCGTATCATTTGCACCTCAAGTCTGGGCTCGTTCGACACAACCATATCATTTACGCCTCGAGTCAGGCATTCTTTTCCTCATCCATATCATTTGTACCCCGAGTCAGGCCTTATTTGACTCAACCATATCATTTGCGCCTCGAGTTGGGCCTTGTTTGACTCACCGATACCATTTGTCCCTCGAGTTGGGCCTACGTTCACTCCACCATATCATTTGCGCCTCGAGTCCGGCCTCGTTTGACTTAACCATTTCATTTGCACCACGAGTCGAGCCTCGTTTGACTCAACCATATCATTTGCGCCTCGAGTCCGGCCTCGTTTGACTTAACCATATCATTTGTGCTATGAGTCGGACCTCGTTTGACTCAACCTGGATTGATTCAACCATATCATTTGCGCCTTGAGTCGGGCCTTCTTTGCCTCAACCATATCATTTGCACCCTGAGTTGGGCCTCGTTTGACTCAACATATCATTTGCACCTTGAGTTGGGCCTCGTTTGACTCAACCATATCATTTGTGCCTCGAGTCGGTCCTCATGTGACTTAACCATATTGTTTGTCGCTCGAGTCATGCCTCATTTGACACAACCATATCATTTGTGCCTTGAGTCGGGCCTCATTTCATTCAACCATATCATTTGTTCCTCGAGTCGGGCCCCGTTTGACTCACCGATGCTATTTGTGTATCGAGTCAAGCCTCGTGTGACTCAACCATATCGTTTGTCGCTCGAGTCATGCCTTATTTGACACAACCATATCATTTGCGCCTCGAGTCGGGTCTCATTTGACTCAACCATATCATTTGTGCCTTGAGTCGGGCCTCGTTTGACTCACTGATACCATTTGTGCTTCGATTTGGGCCTCGTTTGACTCAACCATATCATTTATGCCATAAGTTCGGCCTCATTTGACTCAACCATATCATTTGCACCTCGAGTCGAGCCTTGTTTGGCTCAACCATATCATTTGCGCCTCGAGTCGGGCCTGGTTTGCCTCAACCATATCATTTGCACCCCGAGTCGGGCGTTGTTTGACTCAACCATATTATTTGCGCCTCGAGTCAGGCCTTGTTTGACTCACCAATACCATTTGTGCCTCGAGTGGGCCTCGGTTGACTCAACCATATCATTTGCGCCTCGAGTCGGGCTTTGTTTGACTCACCAATACCATTTGTGCCTCAAGTTGGGCCTCGCTTGACTCAACTATATCATTTGCGCCTCGAGTCTGACCTCGTTTGACTCAACCATATCATTTGCGCCTTCAGTCGGGCCTTGTTTGACTCCACCATATCATTTGTGCCTCGGCTCGAGCCTCGTTTAACTTAACCATATCATTTGCGCCTCGAGTTTGGCCTCGTTTGACTCAACCATATCATTTGTGCCTCAGGTTGGGCCTCGTTTGACCCAACCATATCATTTGCGTCTCGAGTCAGTCCTTCTTTGCCTTAACCATATCATTTGCGTCTCGAGTCAGTCCTTCTTTGCCTTCACCATATCATTTGTGCCTCGAGTCAGTCTTCGTTTGACTCACCCTTATCCTTTGCACCTCGAGTCAAGCCTCATTTGACTCACCCATGTGTTTGCACCTTGAGTCAGGGCTTGTTTGACTCACCGATACCATTTGCACATCGAGTCGGGCCATGTTTGCCTTAGCCATATCATTTCCGCCTCGACTTAGGCCTCGATTGACTCACTGATACCATTTGTGCCTTGAGTTGGGCCACCTTTGACTCAACCATGTCATTTGCGCCTCGAGTCAGGCCTTGTTTGACTAAACCATATCATTTGCACCTCGAGTCGGGCCTTGTTTGACTCAACCATATCATTTGTGCCTTGAGTTAGGCCTCATTTGACTCAACCATATCATTTGCGCCTCAAGTCAGGCGTCGTTTGACTCAACCATATCATTTGTGTTTCGAGTCGGGCCTTGTTTGACTCACCCATATGTTTGCGCCACGAGTCGGGCCTCGTTTGACTCAACGATATCATTTACGCCCCAAGTCAGGTCTCGTTTGACCCAACCATTTGATTTGTGCCTCGAGTCGGGCCTTTTGTTTGACTAAACCATATCATTTGTGCCTCGAGTCGGACCTTCTTTGCCTCAACCATATCATTTTCGTGTCGAGTCAGGACTTGTTTGACTCACCGATATCATTTGTGCCTCGAGTTGGGCCTCGTTTGACTCAAGATATCATTTATGCCTTGAGTCATGCCTCATTTGACTCAACCATATCATTTGCGCCTCGAGTCTGACCTCGTTTGACTCAACCATATCATTTGCCCCTTCAGTCAGGCCTTGTTTGACTCAACCATATCATTTGTGCCTCGGGTCGGGCCTCGTTTAACTCAACCATATCATTTGCACCTCGAGTCTGGCCTCATTTGACTCAACCATATCATTTGCGCCTTGAGTCTGGCCTTGTTTGACTGAACCATATCATTTGTGCCTCGGATTGGGCCTCGTTTAACTCAACCATATCATTTGTGCCTCGAGTCGGTCCTTCTTTGCCTCAACCATATCATTTGTGCCTCAGGTCAGTCTTCATTTGACTCACCCTTATCCTTTGCACCTCGAGTCAAGCCTCGTTTGACTCACCCATGTGTTTGTACCTCGAGTCAGGGCTTGTTTAACTCACCGATACCATTTGCACATCGAGTCGGGCCATGTTTGCCTCAGCCATATCATTTCCGCCTCGACTTAGGCCTCGATTAACTCACCGATACCATTTGTGCCTCGAGCTAGGCCATATTTGACTCAACCATATCATTTGCGCCTCGAGTTAGGCCTCATTTGACTAAACCATATCATTTGCACCTCGAGTCGGGCCTTGTTTAACTCAACCATATCATTTGTGCTTCGAGTCAAGCCTCATTTGACTCAACCATATCATTTGTGCCTCAAGTCGGGCGTCGTTTGACTCAACCATATCATTTACGCTTCGAGTCAGGCCTTATTTGACTCACCCATATGTTGTGCCACCAGTCGGGCCTTGTTTGACTCAACGATATCATTTACGCCTCGAGTCAGGCCAGGTTTGACCAAACCATTGGATTTGTGCCTCGAGTTGGGCCTTTTGTTTGACTAAACCATATCATTTGCGCCTCAAGTCGGACCTTGTTTGCCTCAACGATATCATTTTCGCGTCGAGTCAGGACTTATTTGACTCACCGATATCATTTATGCCTCGAGTTGGGCCTCATTTGTCTCAAGATATCATTTACGGCTTAAGTCGGGCCTCATTTGACTCACCGATACCATTTGTGCATCGAGTCGAGCCTCGTTTGACTCAACCATATCGTTTATCCCTTGAGTCATGCCTTATTTGACTCAACCATATTATTTGGGCCTCGAGTCAGGCCTCGTTTGACTCAACCATATCATTTGTGCCTCGAGTCGGGCCTCGTTTGACTCACCGATACCATTTGTGCCTCGAGTTGGGCCTCGTTTGACTCAGCCATAACATTTGTGCCTCAAGTTTGGCCTCGTTTGACTCAACCATATCATTTGCTCGAGTCTAGCCTTGTTTGACTCAACCATATCATTTGCGCTTCGAGTCGGGTCTACTTTGCCTCAACCATATCATTTGCACCCCGAGTCGGGCCTTGTTTGACTCGCCGATATGATTTGTGCCTTGAGTTGGGCCTCATTTGACTCAACTATATGATTTTTGCCTCGAGTCAGGCTTGTTTGACTCACCAATAGCATTTGTGCCTCAAGTAGGGCCTTATTTTACTCAACCATATCATTTGTGCCTCGGGTCAGGCCTCGGTTGACTCAACCATATCATTTGTGCCTCGAGTCCGGGCTCATTTGTCTTAACCATATCATTTGCGCCATGAGTTGGGCCTTGTTTGACTCAATCATATCATTTGCGCCTTAAGTCGGCCTTCGTTTGACTCACCCTTATCATTTGAACCTCGAGTCAAGCCTCGTTTGACTCACCCATGTGTTTGCACCTCGAGTCAGGGCTTCTTTGACTCACCGATACCTTTTGCGCCTCGTGTCGAGCCATGTTTGCCTCAGCCATATCATTTCCGCCTCGAGTCAGGCCTCGTTTGACTCACCAATACCATTTGTACATCGAGTTGGGCCACGTTTGACACAATCATATCATTTGCACCTCGAGTCAGATCCCGTTTGACTGAACCATATCATTTGCGCCTCGAGTCGGGCCTTGTTTGACACAACCATATCATTCGTGCCTTGAGTCAGGCCTCATTTGACTTAACCATATCATTTGTGCCTCAAGTTGGGCGTCGTTTGACTCAACCAAATCATTTGCGTCTCGAGTCGGGCCTTGTTTGACTCACCCATATGTTTGTTCCATGAGTCGGGCCTCGTTTGACTATACGATATCATTTACACCTCAAGTCAGGCCTCGTTTGTCATAACCATTTGATTTGCGCTTCGAGTCAGGCCTCATTAGACTCAACCATATCATTTGCGCCTCGAGACGGGCCTTCTTTGCCTCAACCACATCATTTGCACCCTGAGTCGAGCCTTGTTTGACTCAAACATATCATTTGCGCCTCGAATCTGGCCTTGTTTGACTCAACCATATCATTTGCACCTCAAGTTGGGTGTCGTTTGACTCAACCATATCATTTGTGCCTCGACTCGAGCCTTGTTTTACTCACCCATATGTTTGTGCCATGAGTTGGGCCTCATTTGACTCAACGATATCATTTATGCCTCGAGTCAGTCCTCGTTTGACACAACCATTTGATTTGTGCCTTGAGTCGGGTCTCATTTGACTCAACCATATCATTTATGCCTCGAGTCGGGCCTTGTTTGCCTTAACCATTACATTTTTGCCTCGAGGCTGCCCTCGTTTGACTCAACATATCTTTCACGCCTTGAGTCGGGCCTCGTTTGACTCACCGATAGCATTTGCCCATCGATTCGAGCCTTGTTTGAGTTAACCATATCGTTTGTCCCTTGAGTCATGCCTCATTTGACTCAACCATATCATTTGTACCTCGAGTATGGCCTCGTTTGACTCAACCATATCATTTGTGCCTCGAGTCGGGCCTCTTTTGACTCACCGATACCATTTGTGCCTCAAGTTAGGCCTCGTTTGACTCAACCATATCATTTGTGCCTCAAGTTCGACCTCGTTTTACTCAACCATATATTTGCACCTCGAGTTTAGCCTCGTTTGACTCAACCAAACAATTTCCCCTCGACTCAAACCTCGTTTGACTCAACCATATCATTTGCGCCTCAAGTCGGGCCTTCTTTGCCTCAACCATATCATTTACACCCTGAGTAGGGCCTTGTTTGACTTAACCATATCATTTGTGCCTCGAGTCGGGCCTTGTTTGACTCACCGATACCATATGTGCCTCGAGTTAAGTCTCGATTGACTCAACCATATCATTTGTGCCTCGAGTTCAGCCTCGTTTGACTCAACCATATCATTTGCGCCTCGAGTCGGGCCTCGTTTGACTCAACCATATCATTTACGCCTCGAGTTCGGCCTCGTTTGACTCAACCATTTGATTTGCACCTTGAGTTGGGCCTTGTTTCACTCAACCATATCATTTGCGCCTTGAGTCGGGCCTTGTTTGCCTTAACCATATCATTTTTGCCTTGAGTCAGGCCTCGTTTGACTCACCGATATCATTTGTTCCTTGAGTTGGGCCTCATTCACTCAACATATCTTTTACGTCTTGAGTCGGGCCTCATTTGACTCACCGATACCATTTGTGCATCGAGTCGAGCCTCGTTTGACTCAATCATATCAATTGTCCCTCGAGTCATGCCTCATTTGACTCAACCATATCATTTGCGCCTCGAGTCGAGACTCGTTTAACTCAACCATATCCTTTATGGCTCGAGTCGGGACTCGTTTGACTCACCGATACCATTTGTGCCTCGAGTTGGGCCTCGTTTGACTTAACCATATCATTTGTGCCTCGAGTTCGACCTCGTTTGGCTCAACCATATCATTTACACCTAGAGTCGAGCCTCGTTGGACTCAACCATATCATTTGTGCCTCGAGTCTGGCCTCGTTTGACTCAACCATATCATTTGTACCTCGAGTCGAGCCTCGTTTAACTCAACCATATCATTTGTGTCTCGAGTCTGGCATCGTTTGACTCAACCATATCATTTGTGCCTCAAGTTGGGCGTCATTTGACTTAACTATATAATTTGCGTCTCAAGTCGGGCCTTGTTTGACTCACCCATATGTTTGCGCCATGAGTCGGGCCTCGTTTGACTCAACGATATCATTTATGCCTCGAGTCAGGCCTCATTTGACAAAAGTATTTGATTTGCGCCTTGAGTTGGGCCACATTTTACTCACCCATATCATTTGCACCCCAAGTCGGGCCTTGTTTAACTCACCGATATGATTTGTGCCTCAAGTTGGGCCTCATTTGACTCAACTGTAGGATTTGCGCCTTGAGACGGGCCTTGTTTGTCTCAACCATATCATTTGCGCCCCGAGTTAGGCTTGTTTGACTCACCGATAGCTTTTTTGCCTCGAGTGGGGCCTCATTTGACTCAACCATATCATTTGTGCCTCGAGTCAGGCCTTGGTTGACTCATCCATATCATTTGTGCCTCAAGTCCATCCTCGTTTGTCCTAACCATATTATTTGTGCCATGAGCCAGGCCTTGTTTGACACAACCATATCATTTGCCCCTCGAGTCGGTCTTCGTTTGACTCACCCTTATCATTTGCACCTCGAGTCAAGCCTCGTTTGAGTCACCCAGTTATTTGTGCCTCGACTCAGGTCTTGTTTGACTCACCGATACCATTTGAGCCTCGAGTCGGGCCAAGTTTGCCTCAGCCATATCGTTTCTGCCTCGAGTCAGGCCTCGATTGACTCACCAATACCATTTGTGCCTCGAGTTGGGCCACGTTTGACTTAACCATATCATTTGTGCCTCGAGTCAGGCCTCGTTTGACTGAACCACATCATTTGAGCCTCGAGTTGGGCCTTGTTTGACTCACCCATATGTTTGCGCCATGAGTCGGGCCTCATTTGACTCAACGATATCATTTGCGCCTCGAGTCGAGCTTCGTTTGACTCAACCATATCATTTGCGCCTCGAGTCGAGCCTTGTTTGACTCAACCATATCATTTGCGTCTTGAGTCGAGCCTCGTTTGACTCACCAATAGCATTTGTGCCTCGAGTGAGGCCTCATTTGACTCAACCATATCATTTGTGCCTCGAGTCAAGCTCGTTTGACTCAACCATATCATTTGTGCCTCGAGTCTGGCCTCATTTGACTCAACCATATCATTTGCGCCACGAGTCGAGCCTCATTTGACTCAACCATATCATTTGCGCTTTGAATCGAGCGTCGGTTGACTCAACCATATCATTTGCGCCTCGAGTCCGGCCTCGTTTGTCTTAACCAAATCATTTGTGCCATGAGCCGGGCCTTGTTTGACTCAACCATATCATTTGTGCCTCGAGTCAGTCTTCGTTTGACTCACCCTTATCATTTGTGCCTCAAGCCAAGCCTCGTTTGGCTCACCCAAGTGTTTGCGCCTCGAGTCAGGGTTTGTTTGACTCACTGATACCATTTTTGCCTCAAGTCAGGCCATGTTTGCCTCAGCCATATCATTTCCGCCTCGATTAACTCACCGATACCGTTTGTGCCTCGAGTTGGGCCACGTTTGATCAACCATATTATTTGTGCCTTGAGTCAGGCATCATTTGACTGAACCATATCATTTGTGCCTCGAGTCAGGCCTTATTTGACTGAATCATATCATTTGCGCCTTAAGTCGGGTGTCGTTTGACTGAATCATATCATTTGCGCCTTAAGTCGGGTGTCGTTTGACTCAACCATATCATTTGCACCTCAAGTGAAGCCTCATTTGACTCGCCCATGTGTTTGCCTCTCGAGTTAGGCCTTGTTTGACTCACCCATATCATTTGCGCCTCGAATCTAGCCTCGTTTGACTCAACCATATCATTTGCGTCTCACTTCAGGCCTCGTTTGACTCACCATACCATTTGTGCCTCGAGTTGGGCCTCGTTTCACTCAACCATATCATTTGCACCTCGAGTCTGGGCACATTTGACTCAACCATATCATTTGCGCCATGAGTCGGGCCTCATTTAACACAACGATATCATTTGTGCCTCATGCCAGGCCTTCTTTTCCTCATCCATATCATTTGTACCCCGAGTTGGGCCTTGTTTGACTCAACCATATCATTTGCGCCTCATGTCAGGCCTTGTTTGACTTAACGATACCACTTGTCCCTTGAGTTAGGCCTTCATTGACTCTACCATATCATTTGCGCCTCGAGTCCGGCCTCGTTCGAATTAACAATTTCATTTGCGCCACGAGTTGGGCCTCCTTTGACTCAACCAAATCATTTGCGCCTCGAGTTCGGCCTCGTTTGACTCAACCATATCATTTGCGCCACGAGTCGGGCCTTGTTTGACCCAACCATATCATTTGCGCCTCGAATCGGGCCTTGTTTGATTCAACCATATCATTTGCGCCTCGAGTCGAGCCTTCTTTGCCTCAACCATATCATTTGCACCCCGAGTTGGCCCTCGTTTGACTCAACATATCATTTATGCCTTGAGTTAGTCCTCATTTGACTCATCGATACCATTTGTGCATCGAGTCAAGCCTCGTGTGACTCAACCATATCATTTGTCCCTAGAGTCATGCCTCATTTGACACAACCATATCATTTGCACCTCGAGTCAGGCCTCGTTTGACTCAACCATATCATTTGTGCCCCGAGTCGGGCATTGTTTGATCACCGATACCATTTGTGCCTCGAGTTGGGTCTCGTTTGACTCAACCATATCATTTGTGCCTCGAGTTCGGCCTCATTTGACTCAACCATATCATTTGCACCTCGAGTCGAGCATCGTTTGACTCAACCATATCATTTGCGCCTCGAGTCTGGCCTCATTTTACTCAACCATATCATTTGCGCCTTGAGTCGGGCCTCGTTTGACTCAACCATAGCATTTGCGCCTTGGGTCAGGCCTTCTTTGCCTCAACCATATCATTTGCGCCTCGAGGCAGGCCTTGTTTGACTCAACCATATCATTTATGCCTCGAGTTGTGCCGTGTTTGACTCAACGATACCATTTATGCCTCGAGTTTGGCCTCGCTTGACTAAACCATATCATTTGTGCCTCGAGTCTGGCCTTGTTTGACTCAACCATATCATTTGCGCCATGAGTCGGGCCTCGTTTGACTCTACCATAGCATTTGTGCCTCGAGTCGGGCCTTCTTTGCCTCAACCATATGATTTGCACCCTGAATCGGGCGTTGTTTGACTCAACCATATCATTTGCGCCTCGATCGGGCCTTGTTTGACTCACCAAAACCATTTGTGCCTCGAGTTGGGCCTCGGTTGACTTAACCATATCATTTGCGCCTTGAGTCGGGCATTGTTTGACTCACTAATACCATTTGTACCTTGAGTTGGGCCTCGATTGACTCAACCATATAGTTGTGCCTAGAGTCTAGCCTCGTTTGATTTAACCATATCATTTGCACCTCGAGTCATGCCTCATTTGACTTAACCATATCATTTGCGCCTCGAGTCGAGACTCGTTTGACTCAACCATATCCTTTATGGCTCGAGTCGGGACTCATTTGACTCACCGATACCATTTGTGCCTCGAGTTGGGCCTCGTTTGACTCAACCATATCATTTGTGCCTCGAGTTCGGCCTCGTTTGGCTCAACCATATCATTTACACCTCGAGTCGAGCCTCGTTGGACTCAACCATATCATTTGTACCTCGAGTCTGGCCTCGTTTGACTCAACCATATCATTTGCACCTCGAGTCAAGCCTCGTTTAACTCAACCATATCATTTGTGCCTCGAGTCTGGCATCGTTTGACTCAACCATATAATTTGTGCCTCGAGTTGGGCGTCGTTTGACTTAACTATATCATTTGCGCCTCGAGTCGGGCCTTGTTTGACTCACCCATATGTTTGCGCCATGAGTCGGGCCTCGTTTGACTCAACGATATCATTTATGCCTCGAGTCAGGCCTCATTTGACACAAGTATTTGATTTGCGCCTCGAGTTGGGCCTCATTCTACTCACCCATATCATTTGCACCCCGAGTCGGGCCTTGTTTAGCTCACCGATATGATTTGTGCCTCGAGTTGGGCCTCATTTGACTCAACTATAGGATTTGCACCTCGAGATGGGCCTTGTTTGTCGTAACCATATCATTTGCGCCCCGAGTTAGGCTTGTTTGACTCACCGATAGCTTTTCTGCCTCGAGTGGGGCCTCATTTGACTCAACCATATCATTTGTGCCTCGAGTCAGGCCTTGGTTGACTCATCCATATCATTTGTGCCTCGAGTCCATCCTCGTTTGTCCTAACCATATTATTTGCACCATGAGCTGGGCCTTGTTTGACACAACCATATCATTTGCCCCTCGAGTCGGTCTCCGTTTGACTCACCCTTATCATTTGCACCTCGAGTCAAGCCTCGTTTGAGTCACCCAGTTGTTTGTGCCTCGACTCAGGGCTTGTTTGACTCACTGATACCATTTGCGCCTCGAGTCGGGCCAAGTTTGCCTCAGCCATATCATTTCTGCCTCGAGTTAGGCCTCGATTGACTCACCAATACCATTTGTGCCTCGAGTTGGGCCACGTTCGACTCAACTATATCATTTGTACCTCGAGTCAGGCCTCGTTTGACTTAACCACATCATTTGAACCTCGAGTTGGGCCTTGTTTGACTCACCCATATGTTTGCGCCATGAGTCGGGCCTCGTTTGACTCAACGATATCATTTGCACCTCGAGTCGGGCTTCATTTCACTCAACCATATCATTTGCGCCTCGAGTCGAGCCTTGTTTGACTCAACCATATCATTTGCGTCTTGAGTCGGGCCTCGTTTGACTCACCAATAGCATTTGTGCCTCGAGTGAGGCCTCGTTTGACTCAACCATATCATTTGTGCCTCGAGTCAGGCTTGTTTGACTCAACCATATCATTTGTGCCCCGAGTCCGGCCTCGTTTGACTCAACCATATAATTTGCGCCACGAGCCGAGCCTCGTTTGACTCAACCATATCATTTGCACTTCGAATCGGGTCTCAGTTGACTCAACCATATCATTTGCGCCTCGAGTCCGGCCTTGTTTGTCTTAACCAAATCATTTGCGCCATGAGCCGGGCCTTGTTTGACTCAACCATATCATTTGCGCCTCAAGTTAGTCTTCGTTTGACTCACCCTTATCATTTGTACCTCGAGCCAAGCCTCGTTTGACTCACCCATGTGTTTGTGCCTCGAGTCAGGGCTTGTTTGACTCACCGATACCATTTTTGCCTCGAGTCAGGCCATGTTTGCCTCAGCCATATCATTTCTGCCTCGATTCATTCCTCGATTAACTCACCGATACCGTTTGTGCCTCGAGTTGGGCCATGTTTGATCAACCATATCATTTGTGCCTTGAGTCAGGCATCATTTGACTGAACCATATCATTTGTGCCTCGAGTCAGGCCTCATTTGACTGAATCATATCATTTGTGCCTCAAGTCGGGCGTCGTTTGACTCAACCATATCATTTGCACCTCAAGTGAAGCCTCATTTGACTCGCCCATGTGTTTGCCGCTCGAGTCAGGCCTTGTTTGACTCACCCATATCATTTGCGCCTCGAGTCCGGCCTCGTTTGACTCAACCATATCATTTGTGCCATGAGTCGATCCTCGTTTGACTCAACCATATCATTTGTCAGGCCTCGTTTGACTCACCATACCATTTGTGCCTCAAGTTGGGCCTCGTTTGACTCAACCATATCATTTGCACCTCGAGTCTGGGCACATTTGACTCAACCATATCATTTGCGCCTTGAGTCGGGCCTCGTTTGACACAACGATATCATTTGTTCCTCGTGTCGGGCCTTCTTTTCCTCATCCATATCATTTGTACACCAAGTTGGGCCTTGTTTGACTCAACCATATCATTTGCGCCTCATGTCGGGCCTTGTTTGACTCAATGATACCATTTGTCCCTCAAGTTGGGCCTCCATTGACTCCACCATATCATTTGCGCCTCGAGTCCGGCCTCGTTTGAATTAACAATTTCATTTACGCCACGAGTTGGGCCTCGTTTGACTCAACCGAATCATTTGCGCCTCGAGTTCGGCCTCGTTTGACTCAACCATATCATTTACGCCACAAGTCGGGCCTTGTTTGACTCAACCATATCATTTGCGCCTCGAATCGGGCCTTGTTTGATTCAACCATATCATTTGCGCCTCGAGTCGGGCCTTCTTTGCCTCAACCATATCATTTGCACCCCGAGTTGGCCCTCGTTTGACTCAACATATCATTTATGCCTTGAGTTAGTCCTCATTTGACTCATCGATACCATTTGTGCATCGAGTCAAGCCTCGTGTGACTCAACCATATCATTTGTCCCTAGAGTCATGCCTCATTTGACATAACCATATCATTTGCACTTCGAGTCAGGCCTCGTTTGACTCAACCATATCATTTGTGCCTCGAGTCGGGCATCGTTTGACTCACCGATACCATTTGTGCCTTGAGTTGGGCCTCGTTTGACTCAACCATATCATTTGTGCCTCGAGTTCGGCCTCATTTGACTCAACCATATCATTTGCACCTCGAGTCGAGCATCGTTTGACTCAACCATATCATTTGTGCCTCGAGTTGGGCCGTGTTTGACTCAACGATACCATGTGTGCCTGGAGTTTGGCCTCGCTTGACTAAACCATATCATTTGTGCCTCGAGTCCGGCCTTGTTTGACTTAACCATATCATTTGCGCCATGAATCGGGCCTCGTTTGACTTAACCCTAGCATTTGCGCCTCGAGTCGGGCCTTCTTTGCCTCAACCATATGATTTGCACCCTGAGTTGGGCATTGTTTGACTCAACCATATCATTTGTGCCTCGAGTCGGGCCTTGTTTGACTCACTAATACCATTTGTGCCTCGAGTTGGGCCTCGATTGACTCAACCATATCAGTTGTGCCTAGAGTCAGGCCTCGTTTGACTTAACCATATCATTTGCACCTCGAGTCAGGTCTCGTTTGACTCAATCATATCATTTACGTCTCGAGTCAGACCTCGTTTCAATCAACCATATCATTTGCGCCTCGAGTCATGCCTTGTTTGACTCAACCATATCGTTTGTGCCTCGAGTCGGGCCTCGTTTGACTCAACCATATAATTTGTACCTTGAGCCAGGCCTCGTTTGACTCAACAATATCATTTCTGCCTCGAGCCGGCCCTCGTTTAACTCAATCATATCATTTGCACCTCGAGTCGGGCATTGTTTGACTCACCCATATGTTTGCGCCTCAAGTCGATCTTCTTTTGACTCATCCTTATCATTTGCACCTTGAGTGAAGCCTCGTTTGACTCACCCATGTGTTTGCAGCTCGAGTCAGGCATTGTTTGATTCGCTTATATCATTTGCGGCTCGAGTTGGGCCTCATTTGACTTAATCATATCATTTGCGCCTCGAGTCCGGCCTCATTTGACTCAACCATATCATTTGTGCCATGAGTCGGGCCTCATTTGACTCAACCATATCATTTGCATCCCAAGTCAGGCCTCGTTTGACTGACCATACCATTTGTGCCTCGAGTTGGGCCTCGTTTGACTCAACATATCATTTGTGCCTCAAGTCAGGCCACGTTTGACTCACCGATGCCATTTGTGCCTCGAGTTAGGCCTCGTTTGATATAGCCATATCATTTGTGCCTCGAGTTCGGCCTCGTTTGACTCAACCATAACATTTACACCTCGAGTCTGGGCTCGTTTGACTCAACCATATCATTTGCGCCTTGAGTCGGGCCTCGTTTGACTCAACCATATCATTTGCGCCTCGAGTCAGGCATTCTTTGCCTCATCCATATAATTTGTACCCTGAGTCAGGCCTTCTTTGACTCAACCATATCATTAGCACCTCGTGTCGGGCCTTGTTTGACTCACTAATACCATTTGTCCCTCGAGTTGGGCCTTCGTTGACTACACCATATCATTTGCGCCTCGAGTCCAGCCTCATTTGACTCAACTATTTCATTTGCACCACGAGTCAGTGCTTGTTTGACTTAACCATATCATTTGCGGCTCGAGTCGGGCCTCGTTTGAATCAACCATATCATTTACGCCTCAACTAATGCCTTATTTGACTCAACCATATCATTTGTGCCTCGAGTTGGGACTCGTTTGGCTCACCGATACCATTTGTGCCTCGAGGTGGGCCTCGTTTGACTCAACCATATCATTTGCGCCTCGAGTCTGGCCTCATTTGACTCAACCATATCATTTGCGCTAGGAGTCAGGCCTCGTTTGACTCAACCATAGCATTTGCGCCTCGAGTCGGGCCTTCTTTGCCTCAACCCTATCATTTGCACCCTGAGTCGGGCGTTGTTTGACTCAACCATATCATTTGCACCTCGAGTTGGGTCTTGTTTGACTCACCAATACCATTTGTGCCTCGAGTTGGGCCTCGGTGGACTCAACCATATCATTTGCACCTAGAGTCAGGCCTCGTTTGAATCAACCATATCATTTGCACCTCAAGTCATGCCTCGTTTGACTGAACCATATCATTTACATCTCTAGTCGGGCCTCGTTTGAATCAACCATATCATTTGTGTCTCCACTCATGCCTCGTTTGGCTCAACCATATCATTTGTGCCTCGAGTCGGGCCTCATTTGACTCAACCATATAATTTGTGCCTCGAGTCATGCCTCGTTTGACTCAACAATATCATTTGTGCCTCGAGTCGGCCCTCGTTTGACTCAACCATATCATTTGCACCTTGAGCCGGGCATTATTTGACTCACCCATATGTTTGTGCCTTGAGTTGGGCCTTCTTTGACACAACCATATCATTTGCGCCTCAAGTCAAGCCACGTTTGACAAACCGATGCCATTTATGCCTCGAGTTAGGCCTTGTTTGACATAACCATATCATTTGTGCCTCGAGCTCGGCCTCGTTTGACTCAACCATAACATTTGCACCTCGAGTCTGGGCTCGTTTGACTCAACCATATCATTTGCGCCTCGAGTCGGGCCACGTTTGACTCAACCATATCATTTGCGCCTCAAGTCGGACGTTCTTTGCCTCGTCCATATCATTTGTACCCCGAGTCAGCCCTTGTTTAACTCAACCATATCATTTGCGTCTCGTGTCAGGCCTTGTTTGACTCACTGATACCATTTGTCCCTCGAGTTGGGCCTCCATTGACTCCACAATATCATTTGCGCCTAGAGTCCGGCCTCGTTTGACTCAACCATTTCATTTGCGCCACGAGTAGGGCCTCGTTTGACTCAACCATATCATTTGTGCCTCGAGTCATGCCTCGTTTGACTCAACCATATCATTTGCGTCTCAAGTCAGGCCTTGTTTGACTCACCATACCATTTGTGCCTCAAGTTGGGCCTCATTTGACTCAACCATATCAATTGTGCCTCGAGTCGGGCCTCGTTTGACTCACCGATACCATTTGTGCTTCGAGTCGGGGCTCGTTTGACTCAACCATATAATTTGTGCCTCAAGTTGGGCCTCGTTTGACTCAACCATATCATTTGCACCTCGAGTTGGGCCTCGTTTGACTCAACCATAGCATTTGCGCCTTAGGTCGGGCCTTCTTTGCCTCAACCATATCATTTGTGCCTTGAGTCGGGCCTTGTTTGACTCAACCATATCATTTGCGCCTCGAGTCGAGCCTTGTTTAACTAACCAATACCATTTGTGCCTCGAGTTGGGCCTCGGTTGACTCAACCATATCATTTGCGCCTCGAGTCGGGTCTTGTTTGACTCACCAATACCGTTTGTGCCTCGAGTTGGGCCTCGTTTGACTAAACCATACCATTTGCGCCTCGAGTCCAGCCTCGTTTGACTCAACCATATCATTTGCGCTAGGAGTTGGGCCTCGTTTAACTCAACCATAGCGTTTGTGCCTCGAGTCGGGCTTTCTTTGCCTCAACCATATCATTTGCACCCTGAGTCAGGCATTGTTTGACTTAACCATATCATTTACGCCTCGATCGGGCCTTGTTTAACTCACCAATACCATTTGTTCCTCGAGTTGGGCCTCGGTTGACTCAACCATATCATTTGCGCCTCGAGTCGGGCCTTGTTTGACTCACTAATACCATTTGTGCCTCGAGTTGGGCCTCGATTGACTCAACCATATCAATTGTGCCTAGAGTCAGGGCTCGTTTGACTTAACCATATCATTTGCGCCTCGAGTCAGGTCTCGTTTGACTCAACCATATCATTTACGTCTCGAGTCGGGCCTTGTTTCAATCAACCATATCATTTGCGCCTCGAGTCATGCCTCGTTTGACTCAACCATATCATTTGTTCCTCGAGTCGGGCCTCGTTTGACTCAACCATATAATTTGTGCCTCGAGTCAGGCCTCGTTTGACTCAACAATATCATTTGTGCCTCGAGTCGGCCCTCGTTTGACTCAACCATATCATTTGCACCTCGAGCCGGGCATTGTTTGACTCACCCATATGTTTGAGCATCGAGTTGGGCCTTATTTGACTCACCCATATGTTTGCGCCTCGAGTCAATCTTCGTTTGACTCATCCTTATCATTTGTACTTCGAGTGAAGCCTTGTTTGACTCGCCCATGTGTTTGCAGCTTGAGTCAGGCATTGTTTGATTTGCCCATATCATTTGCGGCTCGAGTCGGGCTTCGTTTGACTTAATCATATCATTTGCGCCTCGAGTCCAGCCTTGTTTGACTCAACCATATCATTTACGCCATGAGCCGGGCCTCATTTGACTCAGCCATATCATTTGCATCTCAAGTCAGGCCTCGTTTGACTCACCATACCATTTGTGCCCTGAGTTGGGCCTCGTTTGACTCAGCCATATCATTTGTGGCTCAAGTCAGGCCACGTTTGACTCACCGATGCCATTTGTGCCTTGAGTTAGGCCTCGTTTGACATAGCCATATCATTTATGCCTCGAGTTCGGCCTCGTTGGACTCAACCATATCATTTGCACCTCGAGTCTGGGCTCGTTTGACTCAACCATATCATTTGCGCCTTGAGTCGGGCCTCGTTTGACTCAACCATATCATTTGCGCCTCAAGTCGGGCGTTCTTTGCCTCATCCATATAATTTGTACCCCGAGTCAGGCTTTGTTTGACTCAACCATATCATTTGCACCTCGTGTCGGGCCTTGTTTGAGTCCCTGATACCATTTGTCTCTCGAGTTGGGCCTCCGTTGACTACACCATATCATTCGCGCCTTGAGTCCAGCCTCATTTGACTCAACCATTTCATTTGCACCACGAGTCGGTCCTCGTTTGACTCAACCATATCATTTGCGGCTCTAGTCGAGCCTCATTTGAATCAACCATATCATTTGTGCCTCGACTCATGCCTTGTTTGACTCAAACATGTCATTTGTGCCTCGAGTCGGGCCTCGTTTCGCTCACCGATACCATTTGTGCCTCGAGGTGGCCTCGTTTGACTCAACCATATCATTTGCGCCTTGAGTCTGGACTCGTTTGACTCAACCATATCATTTACGCCAGGAGTCGGGCCTCGTTTGACTCAACCATAGCATTTGCGCCTCGAGTCAGGACTTCTTTGCCTCAACCATATAATTTGCACCCCAAGTCGGGCGTTGTTTGACTCAACCATATCATTTGCGCCTCGAGTCGGCCCTTGTTTGACTCACCAATACCATTTGTGCCTCGAGTTGGGCCTCGGTTGACTCAACCATATCAGTTGTGCCTAGAGTCAGGCCTCATTTAACTTAACCATATCATTTGCGCCTCGAGTCATGCCTCGTTTGACTCAACCATATCATTTATGTCTCTAGTCGGGCCTCGTTTGAATTAACCATATCATTTGTGCCTCCACTCATGCCTCGTTTGGCTCAACCATATCATTTGTGCCTCGAGTCGGGCCTCGTTTGACTCAACCATATAATTTGTGCCTCGAGTCAGGCCTCGTTTGACTCAACCATATCATTTGTCCCTCGAGTCAGCCCTCGTTTGACTTAACCATATCATTTGCACCTCAAGTCGGGAATTATTTGACTCACCCATATGTCTGTACCTTGAGTTGGGCCTCGTTTGACTCAACCATATCATATGCGCCTCAAGTCAGGCCATGTTTGACTCACCGATGCCATTTATGCCTCAAGTTAGGCCTTGTTTGACATAACCATATCATTTGCGCCTAGAGTTCGGCCTCGTTTGACTCAACCATTTCATTTGCGCCATGAGTCAGGCCTCGTTTGACTCAACCATATCATTTGCACCTCGAGTCTGACCCCGTTTGACTCAACCATATCATTTGCGCCACGAGACGGCCCTCGTTTGACTCAACCATAGTATTTGCGCCTCGAGTCGGACCTTCTTTGCCTCAACCATATCATTTGCACCCTGAGTCGGGGTTGTTTGACTCAACCATATCATTTGTGCCCCGAGTCGGGCCTTGTTTGACTCACCAGTACCATTTGTGCCTCGAGTTGGGCCTCGGTTGACTCAACCATATCATTTGCGCCTTGAGTCGGGCCTTGTTTGACTCACTAATACCATTTGTGCCTCGAGTTGGGCCTCGATTGACTTAACCATATCAGTTGTGCCTAGAGTCAGGCCTCATTTGACTCAACCATATCATTTGCATCTCGAGTCAGGCCTCGTTTGACTTAACCATATCATTTACATCTCGAGTCAGGCCACGTTTGACTCAACCATTTCATTTGTGCCTCGAGTCGGGCATCATTTGACTCAACCATATAATTTGCGCCTCGAGTCAGGCCTCGTTTGACTCAACAATATCCTTTGTGCCTGGAGTCGGCCCTTGTTTGACTCAACCATATGTTTGCGCATCGAGTCGATCTTCGTTTGACTCATCCTTACCATTTGCACCTTGAGTGAAGCCTCGTTTAACTCGCCCATGTGTTTGCAGCTCGAGTCAGGCCTTGTTTGACTCACCCATATCATTTGTGCCTCGAGTCGGGCCTCGTTTGACTCAACCATATCATTTGCGCCTCAAGTCATGCCTCGTTTGACTCACCATACCATTTGTGCCTCGAGGTGGGCCTCGTTTGAGTCAACCATATCATTTGCGCCTCAAGTCAGGCCACGTTTGACTCACCGATGCCGTTTGTGCCTCGAGTTAGACCTCATTTGACACAACCATATCATTTGTGCCTCGAGTTCGGCATCGTTTGACTCAACCATATAATTTGCACCTCGAGTCTGGGCTTGTTTGACTAAACCATATCATTTGCACCTCGAGTCGTCCCACGTTTGACTCAACCATATCATTTACGCCGCGAGTCGGGCGTTCTTTGCCTCATCCATATCATTTGTACCCTGAGTCAGGCCTTGTTTGACTCAACCATATCATTTGCGCCTCGTGTCGGGCCTTGTTTGACTCACCGATACCATTTGTCCCTCGAGTTGGGCCTCCGTTGACGCCACCATATCATTTGCGCTTCGAGTCTAGCCTCGTTTGACTCAACCATTTCATTTGTGCCACGAGTCGGGACTCGTTTGACTCAACCATATCATTTGCGTCTCAAGTCAAGCCTCGTTTAACCCAACCATATCATTTGTGCCTTGAGTGATGCCTCGTTTGACTCAACCATATCATTTGCATCTCAAGTCAGGCCTCGTTTGACTCACCATACCATTTGTACCTCGAGTTGGGCCTCGTTTGACTTAACCATATCATTTGTGCCTCGAGTCGGGCCTCATTTGACTCACCAATACCATTTGTGCCTCGAGTTGGGCCTCGTTTGACTCAACCATATCTTTTGGTGCCTCGAGTTTGGCCTCATTTGACTCAACCATATCATTTGCACCTCGACTCGGGCCTCGTTTGACTCAACCATAGCATTTGCGCCTCGAGTTGGGCCTTGTTTGACTCAACCATATCATTTGTGCCTCGAGTTGGGCCTTGTTTGACTCACCGATACCATTTGTGCCTCGAGTTGGGACTCGTTTGACTCAACCATATCATTTGCACCTCGAGTTTGGCCTCGTTTGACTCAACCATATCATTTGCGCCTTGAGTCGGGCCTTGTTTGACTCACCAATACCATTTGTGCCTCGAGTTAGGCCTCAGTTGACTCAACCATATCAGTTATGCCTAGAGTCAGGCCTCGTTTGACTCAAGCATATCATTTGCGCCTCGAGTCAGGTCTCGTTTGAATCAACCTTATCATTTACGTCTTGCGGTGGGCCTCGTTTGAATTAACCATATCATTTGCGCCTCGAGTCATGCCTCGTTTGACTCAACCATATCATTTGTGCCTCGAGTCGGGCCTCGTTTCACTCAACCATATAATTTGTGCCTCGAGTCAGGCCTCGTTTGACTCAACAATATCATTTGTGCCTCGAGTCGGCCCTCGTTTGACTCAACCATATCATTTGCACCTCGAGTCGGGCATTGTTTGACTCACCCATATGTTTGAGCCTCGAGTTGGGCCTTATTTGACTCACCCATTTGTTTATGCCTCGAGTCGATCTTCGTTGACTCATCCTTATCATTTGCACCTCGAGTGATGCCTCGTTTGACTCGCCCATGTGTTTGCAGCTCGAGTTAGGCCTTGTTTGACTCACCCATATCATTTGTGCCTCGAGTCAGGCCTTATTTGACTTAATCATATCACGAGTCTGGCCTCGTTTGACTCAACCATATGAGTTGCGCCATGAGTTGGGCCTCATTTGACTCAACCTTATCATTTGCATCTCAAGTCAGGCCTTGTGTGACTCACCATACCATTTGTGCCTCGAGTTGGGCCTCGTTTGACTCAACCATATCATTTGCGCTTCAAGTGAGGCCACGTTTGACTCACCGATGCCATTTGTGCTTCGAGTTTGGCCTTGTTTGACTTAACCATATCATTTGTGCCTCGAGTTAGGCCTCGTTTGACTCAAACATATCATTTGCACCTTGAGTCGGGCCTTGTGTGACTCACCATATGTTTGAGGCTCGAGTCGGGCCTTATTTGACACCCCCATATGTTTGCGCCTTGAGTCGGTCTTTGTTTGACTCACCCTTATCATTTGCAACTTGAGTCAAGGCTCATTTGACTCACACATGTGTTTGGGCCTCGAGTTAGGCCTTGTTTGACTCACCCATATCATTTGCGCATCGAGTCGGGCCTTGTTTGACTTACCCATATCATTTACGCCACAAGTCAGGCCTTGTTTGACTCAACCATATCATTTATACCTCGAGTCAAGCCTTGTTTGACTCTACCATATCATTTGTGCCTTGGGTCAGGCCTTGTTTGACTCACCGATACCATTTGTGCCTAGAGTTGAGCCTTGTTTGACTCAACCATATCATTTTGCCTCGAGTCAGTCCTCGTTTGACTCAACATATCATTTGCGTCTCGAGTGGGGCCTGCTTTGACTTAACCATATCATTTGCGCCTCGAGTCGGGCCTTGTTTCCCTCAACCAAATCATTTGCGCCTTGAGTCGAGCCTTGCTTAACTCAACCATATCATTTACGCCTCGAGTCTGGCCTTATTTGACTTACCCATATGTTTTGACCTCGAGTTGAGCCTCGTTTGACTCACCCATATCATTTGCACCTCGAGGTGGGCCTGGTTTGACTCAACCATATCATTTGCACCTAGACTCGGGCCTCGTTTGACTCAACCATAACATTTGCACCTCGAGGCTAGCCTTGTTTGACTCCCCCATATGTTTGTGCCTCAAGTCGGTCTTCGTTTGACTCACCCTTATCATTTACACCTCGTGTTAAGCCTCGTTTGACTCAACCATGTGTTTGTGCTTTGAGTCGGTCCTTGCTTGACTAAACCATATCATTTACGCCTTCAGTCGGGCCTCGTTTGACTCAACCATATCATTTGTGCCTCGAGTCAGGCCTCGTTTGACTCAATCATATCCTTTGTGCCTCGAGTCAGGCCTCGTTTGACTCAATCATATCCTTTGTGCCTCGAGTCAGACCTTATTTGACTCAACCATATCATTTGGGCTGCGAGTCGGGCGTTATTTGACTCACCCATATGTTTGCGCATCGAGTCAGGCCTCATTTGACTTAACCATAGCGTTTGTACCTCGAGTCATGCCTCGTTTAACTAAACCATATCATTTGCGCCTCGAGCCGGGCCCCATTTGACTCAACCATATCATTTGCATCTCGAGATGGGCCTCATTTGACTCACCGATACCATTTGTTCCTCGAGTTGGGCCTGCTTTGACACAACCATATCATTTGTGCCTCGAGTTGAGCCTCGTTTGACTTAACCATATCATTTGCACCTCGAGTCGGGCCTTGTTTGACTCACCCATATGTTTGAGCCTTGAGTTAGGCCTTGTTTGCCTTAACCCTATCATTTCTGCCTCTAGTCACGCCTCATTTGACTCACCGATATCATTTGTGCCTCGAGTTGGACCTTGTTTGACTCAACTATATCATTTGCGCCTCGAGTTGGGCCTCATTTGACTCAATCATATGATTTGTGCCTCGAGTCAGGCCTCGTTTGACTCAACCATATCATTTGTACCTCGAGTTGGGCCTTGCTTGACTCAACCATATCATTTACACCTTGAGTCGGGCCTCGTTTGACTCACCAATACCATTTGTGCCTCGAGTTGAGACTCGTTTGACTCAACCATATCATTTTTGTCTCATGTTAGGCCTTGTTTGGCTCAACTATATCATTTGTGCCTCGATTCGGGCCTTGCTTGACTCAACCATATCATTTACGCCTTGAGTCAGGCCTTGTTTGACTCACTGATACCATTTGTGCCTCGAGTTAGGCCTCATTTGACACAACCATATAATTTGTGCCTCGAGTCAGGACTAGTTTGACTCACCGATACCATTTGTGTCACGAGTTGATCCTCGTTTGACTCAACCATATCATTTGTGCCTTGAGTCAGGCCTCGTTTGACTTAACCATATCATTTACACCTCGAGTCAGGCCTCGTTTGACTAAACCATATCATTTATGCCTCGAGTTAGGCCTCGTTTGACTCAACCATATCATTTACACCTCGAGTTGAGCATCATTTGACTCAACCATATCATTTGTGCCTCAAGTCAGGTTGACTCAAGTCAGGCCTCGTTTGAGTCAACCATATCATTTGCGCCTCAAGTCGGGCCTCGTTTGAGTCAACCATATCATTTGTGCCTCAAGACGGGCCTCGTTTGACTCAACCATATCATTTGCATCTCAAGTCAGGCCTCGATTGACTCACCATACCATTTGTGCCTCGAGTTGGGCCTCGTTTGACTCAACCATATCATTTGTGCCTCGAGTCGGGCCTCGTTTGAATCACCGATACCATTTGTACCTCAAGTTGGGCCTCGTTTGACTCAACCATATCATTTTAACCTCGAGTTCGGCCTCATTTGACTCAACCTTATCATTTGCACTATGAGTCAGGCCTCGTTTGACTCAACCATAGCATTTGCGACTCGGGTCGGGCCTTCTTTACCTCAACCATATCATTTGTGCCTCGAGTCGGGCCTTGTTTGACTTACCCATATCATTTATGCCACAAGTCAGGCCTTGTTTGACTCAACCATATCATTTATACCTCGAGTCAAGCCTTGTTTGACTCTACCATATCATTTGTGCCTTGGGTCAGGCCTTGTTTGACTCACCGATACCATTTGTGCCTAGAGTTGAGCCTTGTTTGACTCAACCATATCATTTGTGCCTCGAGTCAGTCCTCGTTTGACTCAACCATATCATTTGCGTCTCGAGTGGGGCCTGCTTTGACTTAACCATATCATTTGCGCCTCGAGTCGGGCCTTGTTTCCCTCAACCAAATCATTTGCGCCTTGAGTCGAGCCTTGCTTAACTCAACCATATCATTTACGCCTCGAGTCTGGCCTTATTTGACTTACCCATATGTTTTGACCTCGAGTTGAGCCTCGTTTGACTCACCCATATCATTTGCACCTCGAGGTGGGCCTGGTTTGACTCAACCATATCATTTGCACCTAGACTCGGGCCTCGTTTGACTCAACCATAACATTTGCACCTTGAGGCTAGCCTTGTTTGACTCCCCCATATGTATGTGCCTCAAGTCGGTCTTCGTTTGACTCATCCTTATCATTTACACCTCGTGTTAAGCCTCGTTTGACTCAACCATGTGTTTGTGCTTTGAGTCGGTCCTTGCTTGACTAAACCATATCATTTACGCCTTCAGTCGGGCCTCGTTTGACTCAACCATATCATTTGTGCCTCGAGTCAGGCCTCGTTTGACTCAATCATATCCTTTGTGCCTCGAGTCGAACCTCGTTTGAATTAACCATATCATTTATGCCTCAAGTCAGACCTTATTTGACTCAACCATATCATTTGGGCTGCGAGTCGGGCGTTATTTGACTCACCCATATGTTTGCGCATCGAGTCAGGCCTCATTTGACTTAACCATAGCGTTTGTACCTCGAGTCATGCCTCGTTTAACTAAACCATATCATTTGCGCCTCGAGCCGGGCCCCATTTGACTCAACCATATCATTTGCATCTCGAGACGGGCCTCATTTGACTCACCGATACCATTTGTGCCTTGAGTTGGGCCTGCTTTGACACAACCATATCATTTGTGCCTCGAGTCGAGCCTCGTTTGACTTAACCATATCATTTGCACCTCGAGTCGGGCCTTGTTTGACTCACCCATATGTTTGAGCCTTGAGTCAGGCCTTGTTTGCCTTAACCCTATCATTTCTACCTCTAGTCACGCCTCATTTGACTCACCGATATCATTTGTGCCTCGAGTTGGACCTTGTTTGACTCAACTATATCATTTGCGCCTCGAGTTGGGCCTCATTTGACTCAATCATATGATTTGTGCCTCGAGTCAGGCCTCGTTTGACTCAACCATATCATTTGTACCTCGAGTTGGGCCTTGCTTGACTCAACCATATCATTTACACCTTGAGTCAGGCCTCATTTGACTCACCAATACCATTTGTGCCTCGAGTTGAGACTCGTTTGACTCAACCATATCATTTTTGTCTCATGTTAGGCCTTGTTTGGCTCAACTATATCATTTGTGCCTCGATTCGGGCCTTGCTTGACTCAACCATATCATTTACGCCTTGAGTTAGGCCTTGTTTGACTCACTGATACCATTTGTGCCTCGAGTTAGGCCTCATTTGACACAACCATATAATTTGTGCCTCGAGTCAGGACTAGTTTGACTCACCGATACCATTTGTGTCACGAGTTGATCCTCGTTTGACTCAACCATATCATTTGTGCCTTGAGTCAGGCCTCGTTTGACTTAACCATATCATTTACACCTCGAGTCAGGCCTCGTTTGACTAAACCATATCATTTATGCCTCGAGTTAGGCCTCGTTTGACTCAACCATATCATTTACACCTCGAGTTGAGCATCATTTGACTCAACCATATCATTTGTGCCTCAAGTCAGGTTGACTCAAGTCAGGCCTCGTTTGAGTCAACCATATCATTTGCGCCTCAAGTCGGGCCTCGTTTGAGTCAACCATATCATTTGTGCCTCGAGACGGACCTCGTTTGACTCAACCATATCATTTGCATCTCAAGTCAGGCCTCGATTGACTCACCATACCATTTGTGCCTTGAGTTGGGCCTCGTTTGACTCAACCATATCATTTGTGCCTCGAGTCGGGCCTCGTTTGAATCACCGATACCATTTGTACCTCAAGTTGGGCCTCGTTTGACTCAACCATATCATTTGAACCTCGAGTTCGGCCTCATTTGACTCAACCTTATCGTTTGCACTATGAGTCAGGCCTCGTTTGACTCAACCATAGCATTTGCGACTCGGGTCGGGCCTTCTTTACCTCAACCATATCATTTGTGCCTCGAGTTGGGCCTTGTTTGACTCAACCATGTCATTTGTGCCTCGAGTTGGGCCTTGTTTGACTCACCGATGCCATTTGTTCCTCGAGTTGGGACTCGTTTGACTAAACCATATCATTTACGCCTCGAGTCCAGCCTCGTTTGACTCAACCATATCATTTGCGCCATGAGTCTGGCCTCGTTTGACTCAATCATAGCATTTGTGCCTCAAGTCGGGCCTTCTTTGCCTCGACCATATCATTTGCACCCCGAGTCGGGCGTTGTTTTACTCAACCATATCATTTGCGCCTCAAGTCAGGCTTTGTTTGACTCACCAATACCATTTGTGCCTCGAGTTGGGCCTCGGTTGACTCAACCATATTAGTTGTGCCTAGAGTCAGGCCTCATTTGACACAACCATATCATTTGTGCCTCATGTTAGGCCTTGTTTGGCTCAACTATATTATTTGCGCCTCGAGTCGGGCCTTGCTTGACTCAACCATATGATTTACGCCTTGAGTCAGGCCTTGTTTGACTCACTGATACCATTTGTTCCTCGAGTTGGGCCTCGTTTCACACAACCATATTATTTGTGCCTCGAGTCAGGCCTCGTTTGACTCACCGATACCATTTGTGCCACGAGTTGGTCCTCGTTTGACTCAACCATATCATTTATGCCTTGAGTCAGGCCTCGTTTGAGTCAACCATATCATTTACACCTCGAGTCGAGCATCATTTGACTCAACCATATCATTTACGCCTCGAGTCGGGCCTCATTTGAGTCAACCATATCATTTGCGCCTCAACTCGGGCCTCGTTTGACTTAACCATATCATTTGCACCTCTAGTCGGGCCTCGTTTGACTCAACTATATCATTTGCATCTCAAGTCAAGCCTCGATTAACTCACCATACCATTTGTGCCTCAAGTTGGGCCTCGTTTGACTCAACCATATCATTTGTGTCTCGATTCGGGCCTCGTTTGAATCACCGATACAATTTTTGCCTCGAGTTGGGCCTCGTTTGACTCAACCATATCATTTGTACTTCGAGTTCGGCCTCATTTGACTCAACCTTATCATTTGCACCAAGAGTCGGGCCTCGTTTGACTCAACCATAGCATTTGCGCCTCGGGTCGGGCCTTCTTTGCCTAAACCATATCATTTGCGCCTCGAGTTGGGCCTTGTTTGACTCAACCATGTCATTTGTGCCTCGAGTTGGGCCTTGTTTGACTCACCGATACCATTTGTTCCTCGAGTTGGGCCTCGTTTGACTCAACCATATCATTTGCGCCTCGAGTCCGGCCTCGTTTGACTCAACCATATCATTTGTGCCATGAGTCTGGCCTCGTTTGACTCAACCATAGCATTTGCGACTCAAGTCAGGCCTTGTTTGACTCACCAATACCAATTGTGCCTCGAGTTGGGCCTCGGTTGACTAAACCATATCAGTTGTGGCTAGAGTCAGCCCTCGTTTGACACAACCATATCATTTGTGCCTCATGTTAGCCTTGTTTGGCTCAACTATATTATTTGTGCCTCGAGTCGGGCCTTGCTTGACTCAACCATATCATTTACACCTTGAGTCAGGCCTTGTTTGACTCACTGATACCATTTGTGCCTCGAGTTGAGCCTCGTTTGACACAACCATATAATTTGTGCCTCGAGTCAGGCCTCGTTTGACTCACCGATACCATTTGTGCCACGAGTTGGTCCTCGTTTGACTCAACCATATCATTTGTGCCTCAAGTCAGGCCTCGTTTGACTCACCGATACCATTTGTGCCACGAGTTGGTCCTCGTTTGGCACAACCATATCATTTGTGCCTCGAGTCAGGCCTCGTTTGACTCACCGATACCATTTGTGCCACGAGTTGGTCCTCGTTTGACTCACCGATACAATTTGTGCCACGAGTTGGTCCTCGTTTGAGTCAACCATATCATTTGTGCCTCAAGTCGGGCCTCATTTGACTGAATCATATCATTTGTGCCTTGAGTCGGGCCTCGTTTGACTCAACCATATCAATTGTGCCTCAAGTCAGGCCTCGTTCAACTCACCATATCATTTACACCTCGAGTTGAGCCTTGTTTGACTCAACCATATCATTTGTGCCTCGAGTCAGGCCTCGTTTGACTCAACCATATCATTTGCATCTCAAGTCAGGCCTTGTTTGACTCACCATACCATTTGTGCCTCGAGTTAAGCCTCGTTTGACTCAACCATATCATTTGCGCCTTAAGTCGGGCCTCGTTTGAGTCAACTATATCATTTGCGCCTCCAGTCGGGCCTCGTTTGACTCAACCATATCATTTGCGTCTCAAGTCAGGCCTCGATTGGCTCACCATACCATTTGTGCCTCGAGTTAGGCCTCGTTTGACTCAACCATATCATTTGTGCCTTGAGTCGAGCCTCGTTTGACTCACTGATACCATTTGTGCCTCGAGTTGGGCCTCGTTTGACTCGACCATAGCATTTGCGCCTCGGGTTGGTCCTTCTTTGCCTCAACCATATCATTTGCGCCTCGAGTTGGGCCTTGTTTGACTCAACCATATCATTTGTGCCTCGAGTTGGGCCTTGTTTGACTCACCGATACCATTTGTGCCTCGAGTTGGGCCTCGTTTGACTCAACCATATCATTTGCGCCTCGAGTCCGGCATCGTTTGACTCACCCATGTCATTTGCACCATGAGTCTGGCCTCGTTTGACTCAACCATAGCATTTGTGCCTCGAGGCGGGCCTTCTTTGCCTCGACCATATGATTTGCACCCCGAGCCGGGCGTTGTTTTACTCAACCATATCATTAGCGTCTCAAGTCGGGCCTTGTTTGACTCACCAATACCATTTGTGCCTCGAGTTGGGCCTCGGTTGACTCAACCATATCAGTTGTGCCTAGAGTCAGGCCTCGTTTGACTCAACCATGTCATTTGTGCCTCATGTTAGGCCTTGTTTGGCTCAACTATATCATTTGTGCCTCGAGTCTGGCCTTGCTTGACTCAACCATATCATTTATGCCTTGAGTCAGGCCTTGTTTGACTCACTGATACCATTTGTGCCTCGAATTGCGCATCGTTTGACACAACCATATAATTTGCACCTCGAGTCAGGCCTTGTTTGACTCACCGATACCATTTGTGCCACAAGTTGGTCCTCATTTGACTAAACCATATCATTTGTGCCTTGAGTCGAGCCTCGTTTGACTCACCGATACCATTTGTGCCTCGAGTTGGGCCTCGTTTGACTCAACCATATCATTTGTACCTCGAGTTCGGCCTCATTTGACTCAACCTTATCATTTACACCACGAGTCGGGCCTCGTTTGACTCAACCATAGCATTTGCGCCTCGGGTTGGGCCTTCTTTGCCTCAACCATATCATTTGCGCATCGAGTTGGGCCTGGTTTGACTCAACCATATCATTTGCGCCTCGAGTCCGGCATCGTTTGACTCAACCATATCATTTGCGCCATGAGTCTGGCCTCGTTTGACTCAACCATAGCATTTGCGCCTCGAGTCGGGCCTTCTTTGCCTCGACCATATGATTTGCACCCTAAGTCGGGCGTTGTTTTACTCAACCATATCATTAGCGTCTCGTGTCGGGCCTTGTTGGACTCACCAATACCATTTGTGCCTCGAGTTGGGCCTCGGTTGACTCAACCATATCGGTTGTGCCTAGAGTCAAGCCTCGTTTGACTCAACCATATTATTTGTGCCTCATGTTAGGCCTTGTTTTGCTCAACTATATCATTTGCGTCTCGAGCCGGGCCTTGCTTGACTCAACCATATCATTTACGCCTTTAGTCAGGCCTTGTTTGACTTACTGATACCATTTGTGCCCCGAGTTGTGCCTCGTTAGACACAACCATATAATTTGTGCCTCGAGTTAGGCCTCGTTTGACTCACCGATACCATTTGTGCCACGAGTTGGTCCTCGTTTGACTCAACCATATCATTTGTGACTCGAGTAACGAGTCAACCATATCATTTGCGCCTCAAGTCAGGCCTCGTTTGACTCAGCCATATCATTTGTGTCTCGAGTCGGGCTTCATTTGACTCACCATATCATTACACCTCGAGTTAAGCCTTGTTTGACTTAACCATATCATTTGTGCCTCGAGCCTGGCCTCGTTTGACTTAACCATATCATTTACACCTCGAGTCGAGCATCATTTGACTCAACCATATCATTTGCGCCTCGAATCAGGCCTCATTTGGGTCAACAATATCATTTGCGCCTCAAGTCGGGCCTCGTTTGAGTCAACCATATCATTTGCGCCTCAAGTCGGGCCTCGTTTGACTCAACCATATCATTTGCGTCTCAAGTCAGGCCTCGTTTGACTTAACCATATCATTTATGCCTCGAGTCAGGCCTCGTTTGACTCACCGACACCATTTATGCCTCGAGGTGGGCCTCATTTAACTCAACCATATCATTTATGCCTCGAGTCGGGCCTTGCGTGACTCAACCATATCATTTATGCCTTGAGTCAGGCCTTGTTTGACTCACTGATACCATTTGTGCCTCGCGTTAGGCCTCGTTTGACACAACCATATCATTTGTGCCTCGAGTCAGGCCTCAATTGACTCACCGATACCATTTGTGCCATGAGTTGGTTCTCGTTTGACTCAGCCATATCATTTGTGCCTCGAGTCAGGCCTCAATTGACTCACCGATACCATTTGTGCCATGAGTTGGTTCTCGTTTGACTCAGCCATATCATTTGTGCCTCGAGTCAGGCCTCGTTTGACTGAACCATATCATTTGTGCCTTGAGTCAGGCCTTGCTTGACTCAACCATATCATTTACGCCTTGAGTAGGGCCTCGTTTGACTCACCGATACCATCTGTGCCTCGAGTTCGGCCTCGTTTGACTCCAGCATACCATTTGTGCCTCAAGTCAGACCTCGGTTGACTCAACCATATCATTTTTACCTTGAGTCAGGCCATATTTGACTCACCCAAATGTTTGTGCCACGAGTCGGGCGTCGTTTGACTCAACGATATCATTTGTGCCTCGAGTCAAGCCTCGTTTGATTCAACCATTTCATTTGTGCCTCAAGTTGAGCATCATTTGACTCGACCATATCATTTGCACCTCAAGTCAGGCATCGTTTGAGCCAACCATATCATTTGCGCCTCAAGTTGGGGCTCATTTGAGTCAATCATATCTTTTACGCCTCAAGTCGGGCCTCATTTGACTCAACCATATCATTTGCGCCTCGAGTCGGGCTTCTTTTGACCCAACCATATCATTTGCGCCTCGAGTCGGGCCTCGTTCGACTCAACCATAGCATTTGCACCTCGGGTCGGGCCTTCTTTGACTCAACCATATCATTTGCGCTTTGAGTTAGGCCTCGTTTGACTCAACTATATGATTTATGCCTCGAGTCGAGCCTAGCTGGACTCAACCATATCATTTATGCCTTGAGTCAGGCCTCGTTTGACTCACTGATACCATTTGTGCCTCGAGTTAGGACCCATTTGACTCAACCATATCATTTGTGCCTCAAGTTAGGCCTCGTTTGGCTCAACTATATCATTTGCGCCTCGAGTCGGGCCTTGCTTGACTCAACCATATCATTTATGCCTTGAGTCAGGCCTTGTTTGACTCACTGATACCATTTGTGCCTCGAGTTGGGCCTCGTTTGACACAACCATATAATTTGTGCCTCGAGTCAGGCCTCGTTTGACTCATCGATACCATTTGTGCCATGAGTTGGTCCTCGTTTGACTCAACCATATCATTTGTGCCTCAAGTCAGGCCTCGTTTGACTCACTGACACCATTTGTGCCTCTAGGTGGGCCTTGTTTGACTCAACCATATCATTTATGCCTCGAGTCGGGCCATGCGTGACTCAACCATATCATTTATGCCTTGAGTCAGGCCTTGTTTGACTCACTGATACCATTTGTGCCTCGAGTTGGGCCTCGTTTGACACAACCATATCATTTGTGCCTCGAGTCAGGCCTCGTTTGACTCACCAATACCATTTCTGCCATGAGTTGGTCCTCGTTTGACTCAGCCATATCATTTGTGCCTTGAGTCAGGCCTCGTTTGACTGAACCATATCATTTGTGCCTTGAGTCAGGCCTTGCTTGACTCAACCATATCATTTATGCCTTGAGTAGGGCCTCGTTTGACTCACCGATACCATCTGTGCTTCGAGTTCGGCCTCGTTTGACTCCACCATACCATTTGTGCCTGAAGTCAGGCCTCGGTTGACTCAACCATATCATTTTTACCTTGAGTCAGGCCATGTTTGACTCACCCAAATGTTTGTGCCACGAGTCGGGCGTCGTTTGACTCAACGATATCATTTGTGCCTCGAGTCAAGCCTCGTTTGATTCAACCATTTCATTTGTGCCTCGAGTTGAGCATCATTTGACTCGACCATATCATTTGCACCTCAAGTCAGGCATCGTTTGAGCCAACCATATCATTTGCGCCTCAAGTCGGGGCTCGTTTGAGTCAATCATATCTTTTGCGCCTTAAGTCGGGCCTCGTTTGACTCAACCATATCATTTGCGCCTCGAGTCGGGCCTTGTTTAACTCAACCATAGCATTTGCACCTTGGGTCGGGCCTTCTTTGACTCAACCATATCATTTGCGCTTTGAGTTAGGCCTCGTTTGACTCAACCATATGATTTGTGCCTCGAGTCGAGCCTAGCTGGACTCAACCATATCATTTGTGCCTCGAGTCAATCATATCATTTGCGCCTTGAGTCGGGCCTCGTTTGACTCACCGATACCATTTGTGCCTCGAGTTGGGACCCATTTGACTCAACCATATCATTTGTGCCTCAAGTTAGGCCTCGTTTGGCTCAACTATGTCATTTGCGCCTCGAGTCGGGCCTTGCTTGACTCAACCATATCATTTATGCCTTGAGTCAGGCCTTGTTTGACTCACTGATACCATTTGTGCCTCGAATTGGGCCTCAATTGACACAACCATATAATTTGTGCCTCGAGTCAGGCCTCGTTTGACTCATCGATACCATTTGTGCCATGAGTTGGTCCTCGTTTGACTCAACCATATCATTTGTGCCTCGAGTCAGGCCTCGTTTGACTCAACCATATCATTTGCACCTTGAGTCGGGCCTTGCTTGACTCAACCATATCATTTACGCCTTGAGTCTGGCCTCGTTTAACTCACCGATACCATTTGTGCCTCGAGTTGGGCCTCGTTTGACTCAACCATACCATTTGTCCCTCAAGTCAGGCCTTACTTGACTCAACCATATCATTTTTACCTCGAGTCGGGCCATGTTTGACTCAACCAAATGTTTGTGCCACTAGTCGGGCCTCGTTTGACTCAACGATATCATTTGGGCCTCGAGTCAAGCCTCATTTGATTCAACCATTTCATTTGTGCCTCGAGTCGAGCATCATTTGACTCGACCATATCATTTGCGCCTCGAGTCAGGCCTCGTTTGAGTCATATCTTTTGCACCTCAAGTCGGGCCTTGTTTGACTCAACCATATCATTTGCGCCTCGAGTCGGCCCTCGTTTGACTTAACCATATATTTGCGCCTCGAGTCGGGCCTCGTTTGAGTCAACCATAGCATTTGCGCCTCGGGTCGGGCCTTCTTTGACTCAACCATATCATTTGCGCTTTGAGTTGGGCCTCGTTTGTCTCAATCGTATGATTTGTTCCTTGAGTCGGGCCTTGCTTGACTCAACCATATCATTTACTCCTTGAGTCGGGCCCCATTTGACTCACTAATACCATTTGTGCCTCGAGTTGGGAACCGTTTGACTCAACCATATCATTTGTGCCTCAAGTTAGGCCTTGTTTGGCTCAACTATATCATTTGCGCCTTGAGTCGAGCCTTGCTGACTCAACCAAATCATTTACGCCTTGAGTCAGGCCTTGTTTCACTCACTGATACCATTTATACCTCGAGTTAGGCCTTGTTTGACACAACCATATAATTTGTGCCTCGAGTCAGGCCTCGTTTGACTCATCGATACCATTTGTGCCATGAGTTGGTCCTCGTTTGACTCAACCATATCATTTGTGCCTCGAGTCAGGCCTCGTTTGACTCAACCATATCATTTGCGCCTTGAGTCGAGCCTTGCTTGACTCAACCATATTATTTACGCCTTGAGTCTGGCCTCGTTTAACTCACCGATACCATTTGTGCCTCGAGTTGGGCCTCGTTTGACTCAACCATACCATTTGTCCCTCAAGTCAGGCCTTACTTGACTCAACCATATCATTTTTACCTCGAGTCGGGCCATGTTTGACTCAACCAAATGTTTGTGCCACTAGTCGGGCCTCGTTTGACTCAACGATATCATTTGGGCCTCGAGTCAAGCCTCATTTGATTCAACCATTTCATTTGTGCCTCGAGTCGAGCATCATTTGACTCGACCATATCATTTGCGCCTCGAGTCAGGCCTCGTTTGAGTCAATCATATCTTTTGCACCTCAAGTTGGGCCTTGTTTGACTCAACCATATAATTTGTGCCTCGAGTCGGGCCTCATTTGACTTAACCATATATTTGCGTCTCGAGTCAGGCCTCGTTTGAGTCAACCATAGCATTTGCGCCTCGGGTCGGGCCTTCTTTGACTCAACCATATCATTTGCGCTTGGAGTTGGGCCTCGTTTGTCTCAATCATACGATTTGTTCCTTGAGTCGGGCCTTGCTTGACTCAACCATATCATTTACTCCTTAAGTCGGGCCTCGTTTGACTCACCAATACCATTTGTGCCTCGAGTTGGGAACCGTTTGACTCAACCATATCATTTGTGCCTCAAGTTAGGCCTTGTTTGGCTCAACTATATCATTTGCGCCTTGAGTCGGGCCTTGCTTGACTCAACCAAATCATTTACGCCTTGAGTCAGGCCTTGTTTGATTCACTGATACCATTTATGCCTCGAGTTGGGCCTCATTTGACACAACCATATCATTTGTGCCTCGAGTCAGGCCTCGTTTGACTCATCGATACCATTTGTGTCATGAGTTGGCCCTTGTTTGACTCAACCATACCATTTGTGCCTTGAGTTGGGCCTCGTTTGACACAACCATATCATTTGTTCCTCGAGTCAGTCCTCGTTTGAGTCACCGATACCATTTGTGCCATGAGTTGGTCCTCGTTTGACTCAACCATATGATTTGCGCCTCGAGTCGGGCCTCGTTTCACTCAATCATATCATTTGCATCTTAAGTCCGGTCTCATTTGACTCACCATACCATTTGTGCCTCAAGTTGGGCCTCGTTTGACTCAACTATATCATTTGTGCCTCGAGTTGGGCCTCGTTTGACTCAACCATAGCATGTGTGCCTCGAGTCGGGCCTTCTTTGTCTCAACCATATCATTTGCGCTTTGAGTTGGGCCTCGTTTGACTCAACCATATGATTTGTGCCTCGAGTCGGGCCTTGCTTGACTCAACCATATCATTTACGCCTTGAGTCGGGCCTCGTTTGACTTACGGATACCATTTGTGCCTCGAGTTGGGACCCATTTGACTCAACCATATCATTTGTACCTCAAGTTAGGCCTCGTTTGGCTCAACTATATCATTTACACCTCGAGTCGGGCCTTGCTTGACTTAGCCATATCATTTACGCCTTGAGTCAGGCCTTGTTTGACTCACTGATACCATTTGTGCCTCGAGTTGGGCCTTGTTTGACACAACCATATCATTTGTTCCTCGAGTTAGGCCTCGTTTGGCTCAACTATATCATTTGCACCTTGAGTTAGGCCTTGCATGACTCAACCATATCATTTACGCCTTGAGTCAGGCCTCGTTTAACTCACTGATACCCTTTGTGCCTCGAGTTGGGCCTTATTTGACTCAACCATACCATTTGTGCCTCAAGTCAGGCCTCGCTTGACTCAACCATATCATTTTCACCTCGAGTCGGGCCATGTTTGACTCACCCAAATTTTGTGCCACGAGTCGGGCCTTGTTTGACTCAACGATATCATTTGTGCCTCGAGTCAGGCCTCGTTTGATTCAACCATTTCATTTGTCCCTCAAGTCGAGCATCATTTGCCTCAACAATATCATTTGCGCGCCAAGTCAGGCCTCGTTTGGGTCAACCATATCATTTGTGCCTCAAGTTGGGCCTCGTTTGAGTCAACCATATCATTTACGCCTCAAGTTGGGCCTCGTTTGACTCAACCATATCATTTGCACCCCGAGTCGGGCCTCGTTTGACTCAACCATATCATTTGCGCCTCGAGTTGGGCCTTGTTTGACTTACCGATACCATTTGTGCCTCGAGTTGGGCCTCATTTGACTCAACCATATCATTTGTGCCTCGAGTCAGGCCTCGTTTGACTCACCGATACCATTTGTGCCATGAGTTGGTCCTCGTTTGACTCAACCATATCATTTGTGCCTCGAGTCAGGCCTCGTTTGACGCAGCCATATCATTTGTGCCTTGAGTCGGGCCTTGCTTGACTCAACCATATTATTTACACCTTGAGTCGGGCCTCGTTTGACTCACTGATACCATTTGTGCCTCGAGTTGGGCCTTGTTTGACTCAACCATACCATTTGTGCCTCAAGTCAGGCCTCGTTTGACTCAACCATATCATTTTTACCTCGAGTCGGGCCATGTTTGACTCACCCAAATGTTTGTGCCACGAGTCAGGCCTTGTTTGACTCAACGATATCATTTGTGCCTCGAGTCAGGCCTTATTTGATTCAACCATTTCATTTGTGCCTCGAGTCGAGCATCATTTGACTCAACCATATCATTTGCGCCTCGAGTCAGGCCTCATTTGAGTCAACCATATCATTTATGCCCCCAGTCGGTCCTCGTTTGAGTCAACCATATCATTTGAGCCTCAAGTCAGGCCTCGTTTGACTCAACCATATCATTTGTGCCTCGAGTCGGGCCACGTTTGACTCAACCATATCATTTGTGCCTCGAGTCAGGCCTCGTTTGACTCACCGATATCATTTGTGCCTCGAGTTGGGCCTCGTTTGACTCACCGATACCATTTGTGCCTCGAGTTGGGCCTCATTTGACTTAACAATATCATTTGTGCCTCGAGTCAGGCAACGTTTGACCCAACCTTATATTTGTGCCTCAAGTCGGGCCTTGTTTGACTCAACCATATCATTTGCGTCCCGAGTCGGACCTTATTTGACTCAACCATATCATTTGCACCTCGAGGTAAGCCTTGTTTAACTCACCCATATGTTTGAGCCTCGAGTCAGGCCTTATTTGACTCACCCATATGTTTGCGTCTCGAGTCGGTCTTCGTTTGACTCATCCTTATCATTTGTACCTCGTGTCAAGCCTCGTTTGACTCACCCATGTGTTTACGCCTCGAGTCAGGCCTTGTTTAACTCACTCATATCATTTGTGCCTTGAGTCGAGCCTTGTTTGACTCAACCATATCATTTACGCCTTAGTCGATCCTCGTTTGACTCACTGATACCATTTGTGTCTTGAGTTGGGCCTCATTTGACTCAACCATATCATTTGCACCTTGAGTCAGGCCTGCTTTGATCAACCATATCATATACGGCTCGAGTCGATCCTTATTTGACTCACCCATATGTTTGCGCATTGAGTCGGGCCTCGTTTGACTCAACCATATTATTTGTGCCTCAAGTCATGCCTTGTTTGACTCCACCATATCATTTGCGCCTCGAGTCGGGCCTTATTTGACTGAACCATATCATTTGCACCTCGAGTCAGGACTCATTTGAGTAACCAATACCACTTGTGCCTCGAGTTGGGCCTTATTTGACTAAACCATATCATTTGCACCTTGAGTCGGGCCTCATTTGACTCAACCATATTGTTTGTGCCTCGAGTCGGGCCATGCTTGACTCAACCATATCATTTACACCTTGAGTCAGGCCTCGTTTGACTCATGATACAATTTGTGCCTCGAGTTGGGCCTCGTTTGACTCAACCATACCATTTGTGCTTCAAGTCAGGCCTCGTTTGATTCAACCATATCATTTGTGCCTCGAGTCGGGCCTCGTTTAACACAACCATATCATTTGCGCCTCGAGTCGGGCCTCGTTTGACTCAACCATATCATTTGCGCATTGAGTCAGGCCTTAATTGACTCACCCATATGCTTGCACATCGAGTCGAGCCTCGTTTGACTCAACCATATCATTTGTGACTCGAGTCATGCCTCGTTTAACTCAACCATATCATTTGTGCCTCGAGTCAGGCCTTGTTTGACTCTACCATATCATTTGTGCCTTGGGTCTGGCCTCGTTTGACTCACCGATATGATTTGTGCCTCGAGTTGCGCCTTGTTTGACTCAACCATATCATTTGTGCCTCGAGTCAGGCCTCGTTTAACTCAACCATATCACTTGCGCCATGAGTTAGGCCTGGTTTGACTCAACCATATCATTTGCGCCTCGAGTCAGGCCTTGTTTGCCTCAACCAAATGATTTGCGCCTTGAGTCGGGCCTTGTTTGACTCACCCATATGTTTGAGCCTCGAGTCTGGCCTTATTTGACTCACCCATATGTTTCCAACTCGAGTTGAGCCTCATTTGACTCACCCATATCATTTGTGCCTCGAGTCAGGCCTCGTTTCACTCAACCATATCATTTGCACCTCGAGTCGGGCATCGTTTGACTTAACCATATCATTTGCGCCTTGAGGCAGGCCTGGTTTGACTCAACGATATCATTTACACCTCGAGTCAGGCCTCGTTTGACTCAACCATATAATTTGCGCCTCGAGGCTGGCCTTGTTTGACTCCCCCATATGTTTGTGCCTCAAGTCGGTCTTCGTTTGACTCAGCCTTATCATTAACACCTTGTGTCAAGCCTCATTTGACTCAATCATGTGTTTGTGCCTCGAGTCAGGCCTTGGTTGACACAACCATATCATTTACGCCTTGAGTCGGGCCTCCTTTCACTCAACGATACCATTTGTGCCTTGAGATGGGCCTCGTTTGGCTCAATCATATCCTTTGCGCCTCAAGTCAGACCTCATTTGAATCAACCATATCATTTGCGCCTTGATCCGGGCCTCGTTTGACTCAACCATATCATTTGGGCCACGAGTTTGGCCTTATTTGACTCACCCATATGTTTGCGCATCGAGTCAGGCCTCGTTTGACTTAACCATAGCATTTGTGCCTTGAGTCATGCCTCGTTTGACTAAACCATATCATTTGCGCCTCGAGTCGGGCCCCATTTGACTCAACCATATCATTTGTGCCTCGAGACGGGCCTCGTTTGACTCATCGATACCATTTGTGCCTCGAGTTGGGCCTGGTTTGACTCAACCATATCATTTGCACCTCGAGACGGGCCTCGTTTGACTCACCGATACCATTTGTGCCTCGAGTTAGGCCTTGTTTGGCTCAACCCTATCATTTCTGCCTTTAGTCAGGCCTCGTTTGACTCACCGATATCATTTGTGCCTTGAGTGGGGCCTTGTTTGACTTAACTATATCATTTGTGCCTCGAGTCGGGCCTCATTTGACTCAACCATAAGATTTGTGCCTCGAGTCAGGCCTCATTTGACTCAACCATATCATTTCTGCCTCGAGTCGGGCCTTGCTTGACTCAACCATATCATTTACGCCTTGAGTCAGGCCTCATTTGACTCACCGATACCATTTGTGCCTTGAGTTAGGACTCGTTTGACTCAACCGTATCATTTGTGCCTCAAGTCAGGCCCCGTTTGACTCAACTATATCATTTACGCCTCGAGTCAGGCTTGCTTGACTCAACCATATCATTTACACCTTGAATCAGGCTTTGTTTGACTCACTGATACCATTTGTGCCTCAAGTTAGGCCTCGTTTGACTCAACCATATCATTTGTGCCTCGAGTCAGGCCTCGTTTGACTCACCGATACCATTTGTGCCACGAGTTGGTCCTCGTTTGACTCAACCATATCATTTGTGCCTCGAGTCAGGCCTCGTTTGACTCAACCATATCATTTGCGCCTCGAGTCGGGCCATGTTTGACTACTAATATGATTTGTGCCTCGAGTTGGGACTCGTTTGACTCAACTATATGATTTGTGCCTTGAGTCAGGCCTCGTTTGACTTAACCATATCATTTGTGCCTTGAGTCATGCCTCATTTGACTGAACCATATCGTTTCCGTCTCGAATCGGCCCTTATTTGACTCAACCATATCATTTGCTCCTCGAGTCGGGCCCCGTTTGACTCAACCATTTCATTTGCGCCTCGAGTCGGGCTTTGTTTGACTCAACCATATCATTTTTACCTCGAGTTGGGCCTTGTTTGACTCACCCAAATGTTTGCGTCATGAGTCAGGCCTCGTTTGACTCAACGATATCATTTGTGCCTCGAGTCAGGCCTCATTTCATTCAACCATTTCATTTGAGCCTCGAGTCAGGCCTCATTTGACTTAACCATATCATTTGCGCCTCGAGTCATGCCTCGTTTGACTCAACCATATCATTTGTGCCTCGAGTTATGCCTCGTTTGACTAAACCATATCATTTGTGCCTTGAGTCGGGGCTTATTTGACTGACCCATATCATTTGTGCCTTGGGTTCGGCTTTGTTTGACTCAACCATATCATTTGCGCCTCGAGTCGGGCCTTGTTTGCCTTAACCCTGTCATTTCAGCTTCTAGTCAGGGCTCATTTGACTCATCGATATCATTTGTGCCTCGAGTTGGGCCTCGTTTGACTCAACTATATCATTTATGCCTCGAGTCGGGCCTCATTTGGCATAATTATATGATTTGCGCCATGAGTCAGGTCTCGTTTCACTCAACCATATCATTTGTGCCTCGAGTCATGCCTCGTTTGAGTCAACCATTACATTTGTGCCTCGAGTCGGGCCTTGTTTGACTCAACCATATCATTTGCGCCTCGAGTTGGGCCTCATTTGACTCATCGATAGCATTTGTGCCTCGAGTTTGACCTCGTTTGACTCAACCATATCATTTGTGCCTCGAGTCAGGCCTCGTTTGTCTCGACCATATGATTTGCACCTAGAGTCGGGCCTTATTTGGCTCACCCATATCATTTGCATCTCGAGCTAGGCCTTGTTTTACTCACCCATTTATTTGTGCCTCGAGTTGGGCCTCGTTGGACTCACCCATGTCATTTGTGCCACGAGTGAGGCCTCGTTTGACTCACCCATGTGTTTGCGCCTCAAGTCAGGCCTTGTTTGACTCACCCATATCATTTGCACCTCGAGTCAGGCTTCGTTGGATTCAACCATATGATTTGCGCCTCGAGTCAGGCTTTGTTTGACTCAACCATATCATTTGCACCACGAGGCGGCCCTTGTTTGACTCACCCATAGGTTTGAGTCTCGAGTCAAGCCTTATTTGACTCACCCATATGTTTGCCCCTCGAGTCAGTCTTCGTTAGACTCACCCTTATCATTTACACCTCGTGTCAAGCCTCGTTTGACTCACCCATGTGTTTGCGCCTCGAGTCAAGCCTTGTTTAACTCACCCATATCATTTGCGCCTCGAGTCCGGCCTTGCTTGACTCAACCATATCATTTACACCTTGAGTCAAGCCTCGTTTGGCTCACTGATACCATTTAGGCCTCGAGTTGGGCCTTATTTGACTCAACCATATTATTTGTGCCTCGAGTCATGCCTCATTTGACTCAACCATATCATTTGCGCCTCGAGTCGGGCCTCGTTTGACTCAACCATATCATTTTTGCCTCGAGTCAGGCATTGTTTGACTCACCCAAATGTTTACGCCTCGAGTTGGGCCTCGTTTGACTCAACGATATCATTTGTGCCTCGAGTCAGGCCTCGTTTGATTCAACCATTTCATTTGCGCCTTAAGTCGGGCATTGTTTGACTCAACCATATCATTTGCACCTCGAGTCGGGCCTTATTTGACTCACCCACATCATTTGCGCCTCAGGTCGAGCTTTGTTTAACTCAACCATATCATTTGCGCCTCGAGTCGGGACTTGTTTGCCTCAACCCTATCATTTTCGCCTCTAGTCAGGCCTCGTTTAACTCACTAATATCATTTGTGCCTCGAGTTGGGCCTCGTTTGACTCAACTATATCATTTGCGTCTCGAGTCGGGCCTCATTTGACTCAACTATATGATTTGCACCTTGAGTCAGGCCTCGTTCGACTCAACCATATCATTTGTGCCTCGAGTCATGCCTCGTTTGACACAACATTATCATTTGCGCCTCGGGTCGGGCCTCATTTGACTCAACCATTACATTTGCGCCTCGAGTCGGGCCTTGTTTGACTCCACCATATCATTTGCGCCTTGAGTCAGGCCTCATTTAATTCAACCATTTCATTTGAGCCTCGAGTCAGGCCTCATTTGACTCATCCATATAATTTGTGCCTCGAGTCGCACCTCGTTTGACTTAACCATATCATTTGTGCCTCGAGTCATGCCTCATTTGACTAAACCATATCATTTGTGCCTTAAGTCGGGGCCTATTTGACTCACCCATATCATTTGCACCTCAGATCTGTCTTTGTTTGACTTTACCATATCATTTGCACCTCGAGTCGGGCCTTGTTTGCCTTAATCCCATCTTTTCAGCTTCTACTCAGGGCTCATTTAACTCTCCGATATCATTTGTGCCTTGAGTTGGGCATCGTTTGACTCAACTATATCATTTACACCTCGAGTTGGGCCTCATTTGGCACAATTATAAGATTTGCGCCTTGAGTCAGGTCTTGTTTCACTCAACCATATCATTTGTGCCTCGAGTCATGCCTCGTTTGACTCAACCCTTACATTTGCGCCTCGAGTCGGTCCTTGTTTGACTCAACCATATCATTTGCACCTCGAGTTGGGCCTCATTTGACTCACCGATACCATTTGTGCCTCGAGTTGGACCTCGTTTGACTCACCGATACCATTTGTGTATCGTGTTGGGCCTCGTTTTACTCAACCATATGATTTGCGCCTTGGGTCGGGCCTCGTTTGGCTCACCCATATCATTTGCGTCTCGAGTTAGGCCTTGTTTTACTCACCCACTTATTTGTGCCTCGAGTCGGGCCTCGTTTGACTCACCTATGTCATTTGCGCCATGAGTGAGGCCTCGTTTGACTCACCCATGTGTTTGTGCCTCGAGTCAGGCCTTGTTTGACTCACCCATATTGTTTGCACCTTGAGTCAGGCTTCGCTTAATTCAACCATATCATTTGCGCCTCGAGTCGGGCTTTGTTTGACTCAACCACATCATTTGACCAATGAGGCGGGCCTTGTTTGACTCACCCATAAGGTTGAGTCTCGAGTCGGGCCTTATTTGACTTACCCATATGTTTGCGCCTCGAGTCAGTCTTTGTTTGATTCACCCTTATCATTTACACCTCGTGTCAAGCCTCATTTGACTCACCCATGTGTTTGCCACTCGAGTCAGGCCTTGTTTAACTCACCCATATCATTTGCGCCTCGAGTCTAGCCTTGCTTGACTCAACCATATCATTTACGCCTTGAGTCGGGCCTCGTTTGACTCACTAATACCATTTGTGCCTCGAGTTGGGCCTCGTTTGACTCAACCATATTATTTGTGCCTCGAGTCATGCCTCATTTGACTCAACCATATCATTTGCGCCTCGAGTCGGGCCTCATTTGACTCAACCCTTTCATTTGCGCCTCAAGTTGGGCTTCGTTTGACTCAACCATATCATTTTTGCCTCGAGTCGGGCATTGTTTGACTCACCCAAATGTTTGCACCTCGGGTCGGGCCTCATTTGACTCAACGATATCATTTGTGCCTCGAGTCAAGCCTCGTTTGATTCAACCATTTCATTTGCATCTCAAGTTGGGCATCGTTTGACTCAACCATATCATTTGCACCTCGAGTCGGGCCTTATTTGACTCACCCACATCATTTGTGCCTCGGGTCGAGCTTTGTTTGACTCAACCATATCATTTGCTCCTCGAGTTGGGACTTGTTTGCCTCAACACTATCATTTTCGCCTCTAGTCAGGCCTCATTTGACTCACCAATATCATTTGTGCCTCGAGTTAGGCCTCGTTTGACTCAACTATATCATTTGCGCCTCGAGTCAGGCCTCATTTGACTCAACTATATGATTTGCACCTTGAGTCAGGCCTCGTTCGACTCAACCATATCATTTGTGCCTCGAGTCATGCCTCGTTTGACACAACATTATCGTTCGCGCCTTGAGTCGGGCCTCATTTGACTCAACCATTACATTTGCGCCTCGAGTTGGGCCTCATTTGACTCACTGATACCATTTGTGCCTCGAGTTGGGCCTCGTTTGACTCAACCATATCATTTGCGTCTCGAGTCGGGCTCGTTTGACTCAACCATATCATTTGTGCCTTGACCTGGGCCTCATTTAAATCACCGATACCATTTGTGCCTCAGTTGGGCCTCGTTTGACTCAACCATATCATTTGTGCCTTGAGTCGGGCCTCATTTGACTTAACCATATCATTTGCACCTTGAGTTGGGCCTTGTTTGACTCACCCATACGTTTGAGCCTCGAGTTGGACCTTATTTGACTCACCCATATGTTTATGCCTCGAGTTAGTCTTCGTTTGACTCACCCTTATCATTTGCACCTCGAGTCAAGCCTTGTTTAACTCACACATGTGTTTGCGCCTCGAGTTAGGCCTTGTTTGATACACCCATATCATTTGCACCTCAAGTCGGGCCTTGTTTCACTCATCCAAATCATTTATGACTTGAGTCAAGCCTTGTTTGACTCACTCATTTATTTGCGCCTCGAGTCGGGCCTCATTTGACTCACCCATGTCATTTGTGCCTCGAGTTAGGCCTCATTTGAGTCACCCATGTGTTTGTACCTCGAGTCAGGCCTTGTTTGACTCACTCGTATCATTTGCACCTCGAGTTGAGCCTTGTTTGACTCACTGATACCATTTGTGCATCGTGTTAGGCCTCGTTTTATTCAACCATATGATTTGCGCCTCGGGTCAGGCCTTGTTTGCCTCAACCATATCATTTACGCCCCGAGTCGGGCCTCGTTTCACTACCGATATGATTTGTGCCTCGAGTTAGGCCTCGTTTGACTCAACTATATGATTTGCGCCTCGAGTCGGGCCTCGTTTGACTCTACCATATCATTTGTGCCTTGAGTCATGCCTCATTTGACTCAACCATATCGTTTCGGCCTCGAGTTGGCCCTCATTTGACTCAACCATATTATTTGCACCTCGAGTCAGGCTTCGTTTGACTCAACCATTTCATTTGCGCCTTGAGTCGGGCTTCGTTTGACTCAACCATATCATTTTCGCCTTGAGTCAGGCCTTGTTTGACTCACCCAAATGTTTGCGCCATTAGTCGGGCCTCGTTTGACTCAATGATATCATTTGTGCCTCGAGTCAGGCCTTATTTGATTCAACCATTTCATTTGAGCCTCGTGTCATGCCTCGTTTGACTCATCCAAATCATTTGCGCCTCGAGTCGTGCCTCGTTTGACTTAACTATATCATTTGTGCCTAGAGTCATGCCTCGTTTGACTAAACTATATCATTTGTGCCTTAAGTCGGGGCTTATTGAATTCACCCATATCATTTGCACCTCGGGTCTGGCTTTGTTTGACTTTACCATATCATTTGCTCCTCGAGTCGGGCCTTGTTTGCCTTAATCCCATCATTTCAGCTTCTAGTCAGGCCTCATTTGATTCAACCATTACATTTGCGCCTTGAGTCGGGCCTTGTTTGACACAACCATATCATTTGCGCCTTGAGTCAGGCCTCATTTGACTGATCGATACCATTTGTGCCTTGAGTTGGACCCCATTTGACTCACCGATACCATTTGTGCATCGTGTTAGGCCTCGTTTTACTCAACCATATGATTTGTGTCTCGGGTCGGGCCTCGTTTGGCTCACCCATTTATTTATGCCTCGAGTTAGGCCTCGTTTGACTCACCTATGTCATTTGCGCCACGAGTGAGGCCTCGTTTGACTCACCCATGTGTTTGCGCTTCAAGTCAAGCCTTGTTTGACTCACCCATACATTTGCACCTTAAGTCAGGCTATGCTTGATTCAACCATATCATTTGCGCCTCGAGTCGGGCTTTGTTTGACTCAACCATATCATTTGACCAATGAGGCGGGCCTTGTTTGACTCACCCATAAGGTTGAGTCTCGAGTCAGGCCTTGTTTGACTTACCCATATATTTGCGCCTCGAGTCAGTCTTCGTTTGATTCACCCTTATCATTTACACCTCGTGACAAGCCTCGTTTGACTCACCCATGTGCTTGCGCCTCGAGTCAGGCCTTGTTTAACTCACCCATATCATTTGCGCCTCGAGTTTGGCCTTGCTTGACTCAACCATATCATTTACGCCTTGAGTCGGGCCTCGTTTGACTCACTGATACCATTTGTGCCTCGAGTTGGGCCTCGTTTGACTCAACCATATTATTTGTGCCTCGAGTCATGCCTTGTTTGAGTCAACCATATCGTTTGCGCCTCGAGTCGGGCCTCATTTGACTTAACCCTTTCATTTGTGCCTCGAGTCGAGCTTCATTTGACTCAACCATATCATTTTCGCCTCGAGTCGGGCCTCGTTTGACTCAATGATATCAACTGTGCCTCGAGACAGGCCTCGTTTTATTCAACCATTTCATTTGCACCTCAAGTCAGGCATCATTTGACTCAACCATATCATTTGCACCTTGAGTCGGACCTTATTTGACTCACCCACATCATTTGTGCCTCGGGTCGAGCTTTGTTTGACTCAACCATATCATTTGTGCCTCGAGTCGGGACTTGTTTGCCTCAATCCTATCATTTTCGCCTGCAGTCAGGCCTCGTTTAACTCACCGATATCATTTGTGCCTCGAGTTGGGCCTCGTTTGACTCAACTATATCATTTGCACCTCGAGTCGGGCCTTATTTGACTCAACTATATGATTTACGCCTTGAGTCAGGACTCGTTCGACTCAACCATATCATTTGTGCCTCGAGTCATTCCTCGTTTGACATAACATTATCGTTTGGGCCTCGAGTCGGGCCTCTTTTGACTCAACCATTACATTTGTGCCTCGAGTCGGGCCTCATTTGACTCATCGATGCCATTTGTACCTCGAGTTGGGCCTCGTTTGACTCAACCATATCATTTGTGCCCTGAGTCAGGCCTCGTTTGACTCAACCATATCATTTGCACCTCGAGTCGGGCCTCGTTTGGCTCACCCATATTATTTGCATCTCGAGTCAGGTCTCGTTTGACTCAACCATATCATTTGCACCTCGAGTCAGGCTCGCTTAACTCAACCATATCATTTACGCCTCGAGCCGGGCCTCGTTTAACTCATTGATACCATTTGTGCCTCTAGTTGGACCTCATTTGACTCAACCATATCATTTGTGCCTTGACTCAGGCCTTGTTTGACTTAACCATATCATTTGTACCTCGAGTCGGGCCTTGTTTGACTCAACCATACATTTGAGCCTCGAGTCGGGCCTTATTTGACTCACCCTTATATTTACGCCTCGAGTTGGTCTTTGTTTGACTCACCCTTATCATTTGCTCCTTGTGTCATGCCTTGTTTAACTCACACATGTGTTTGTGCCTCGAGTTTGGCCTTGTTTGACACACCCATATCATTTGCGCCTCGAGTCGGGCCTCGTTTTACTCATCCATATCATTTATGCCTCAAGTCAAGCCTTGTTTGACTCACTCATTTATTTGCGCCTCAAGTCGGGCCTCATTTGACTCACCCATGTCATTTGTGCCTCGAGTTTGGCCTTATTTAAGTCACCCATGTGTTTGTGCCTCGAGTCAGACCTTGTTTGACTCACCCGTATCATTTGCGCCTCGAGTTGGGGCTCGTTTGACTCACTGATACCATTTGTGCATCGTGTTAGGCCTCATTTTACTCAACCATATGATTTGCACCTCAGGTCGGGTCTTGTTTGCCTCAACCATATCATTTGCGCCCCGAGTCAGGCCTCATTTGACTGCCGATATGATTTGTACATCGAGTTGGGCCTCGTTTGACTCAACTATATGATTTGCGCCTCGAGTCAGGCCTCGTTTGACTCCACCATATCATTTGTGCCTTGAGTCATGCCTCATTTGACTAAACCATATCGTTTCCGCTTCGAGTCGGCCCTCATTTGACTCAACCATATCATTTGCGCCTCGAGTTAGGCCTAATTTGACTCAACCATTTCCTTTGCACCTCGAGTCGGGCTTTGTTTGACTCAACCATATCATTTTTGCCTTGAGTCAAACCTTGTTTGACTCACCCAAATGTTTGCGCCATGAGTCGGGCCTCGTTTGACTCAACGATATCATTTGTGCCTCGACTCAGGCCTTATTTGATTCAACCATTTCATTTGAGCTTTGAGTCAGGCCTCGTTTGACTCAACCATATCATTTGTGCCTCGAGTTGCGCCTAGTTTGACTCAACCATATCATTTGTGCCTCGAGTCATGCCTCGTTTGAATAAACTATATCATTTGTGCCCTGAGTCGGGGCTTATTTGACTCACCCATATCATTTGCGCCTCGGGTCCGACTTTGTTTGACTCAACCATATCATTTGCGCCTCGAGTTGGGCCTTGTTTGCCTCAACCCCATCATTTCAGCTTCTAGTCAGGGCTCATTTGACTCACCGATATCATTTGTGCCTCGAGTTAATCCTCGTTTGACTCAACTATATCATTTACGCCTCGAGTCGGGCCTCATTTGGCACAATTATATGATTTGCGCCTTGAGTCAGGTCTCGTTTGACTTAACCATATCATTTATGCCTTGAGTCAAGCCTCGTTTGACTCAACCATTACATTTGTGCCTCGAGTCATGCCTCGTTTGACTAAATCTTATCATTTGTGCCTCGAGTCGGGCCTCGTTTGACTAAACCGTATCATTTGAGCCTTGAGTCAGGCCTCGTTTGACTCAACCATATCATTTGTGCCTCAAGTCGCACCTCGTTTGACTCAACCATATCATTTGTGTCTCAAGTCATGCCTCGTTTGACTAAACCATATCATTTGCGCCTCGAGTCGGGCCTCATTTGACTCAACCATATCATTTGTGCCTCAACTCAGGCCTTGTTTGACTCAACCATATTATTTGCACCTCGAGTTGGGCCTTGTTTGCCTCAACCATATGATTTCCTCCTCCAGTCAGGCCTCATTTAACTCACTGATATCATTTGTACCTCGAGTCGGGCCTCGTTTAACTCAACTATATCATTTGTACCTCGAGTCGAGCCTCGTTTGAGTCAACCATATGATTTGTGCCTCGTGTTGAGTCTCATTTGATTAAACCATATCAATTGCGCCTCGAGTCGGGCCTTGTTTGCCTCAACCATATCATTTGTGCCCCGAGTTGGGCCTCGTTTAACTTACCGATATAATTTGTGCCTCCAGTTGGGCCTCGTTTAACTCAACTATATCATTTCCGCCTTGAGTCAGGGATTGTTTTGCTCAACCAAATCATTTGTGCCTCGAGTCGAGCCTCGTTTGACTCAACCATATCATTTGTGCCTCGAGTTGGGACTCGTTTGACCCACAGATATCATTTGTGTCTCGAGTTGGGCCTTGTTTGACTAAACTATATCATTTGCGCTTTGAGTCGAGCCTGATTTGACTTAACCATATCATTTGTGCCTCGAGTCATGCCTCATTTGATTCAACCATATCGTTTGCACCTTGAGTCAGGCCTCAATTGACTCAACCAAATTATTTGTGCCTCGAGTCCCGCCTCATTTGACTCATTGATACCATTTGTGCCTCAAGTCAGGCCTCGTTTGACTTAACCATATCATTTGTGCTTCAAGTCCTCCCTTGTTTGACTCACCCATATCATTTGCGCCTCGAGTCAGGCCTCGTTTGACTCACCGATACCATTTGTGCCTCGAGTTAAGCCTTGTTTGACTCAACCATATCATTTGTGGCTCAAGTCAGGCATCGTTTGACTCAACCATATCATTTGTGCCTCAAGTCATGCCTTGTTTCATTCAACCATATCATTTGTGCCTCGAGTTGGGTCTCGTTTGGCTCAACCATATCATTTACGCCTCCAGTCGGGCCTTATTTGACACACCCATATGTTTGCGCATCGAGTAGGGCTTTGTTTGACTCAACCATATCATTTGTGCCTCGAGTCATGCCTTGTTTGACTCAACCATATCATTTGTGCCTTGAGTTAAGCCTCGATTGACTCAACCATATCATTTGCGCCTCGAGTCAGGCCTCGTTTGACTCAACCATATCATTTGCGCCTCGTGTTGAGTCTCATTTGATTAAACCATATCAATTGTGTTTGCCTCAACCATATCATTTGTGCCCCGAGTCAAGCCTCGTTTGACTCACCGATATGATTTGTGCCTCGAGTTGGGCCTCGTTTCACTCAACTATATGATTTGCGCCCTGAGTCAAGCCTTGTTTGACTTAACCATATAATTTGCACCTCGACTCGGGTCTCATTTGACTCGACCATATCATTTGCACCTCGAGTCCAGCCTTGTTTGCCTCAACCATATCATTTGCACCTTAAGTCGGGCCTCGTTTTACTCAACCATATCGTTTGTGCCTCAAGTCATGCCTCATTTGACTTAACCATATCGTTTGCGCCTCGAGTCGGGCCTCGTTGGACTCACTGATACCATTTTTGCCCTCAGTTGGGTCTCGTTTATCTCAACCATATCATTTGTTCCTCGAGTCAGGCCTCGTTTGACTGAACCATATCATTTGCGTCTTGAATCGGGCCTCATATGATGCAAATATATCATTTACGCCTACAGTCGGGTCTTATTTGACACACTCATATGTTTGCGCATCGAGTCGGGTCTCGTTTGACTCAACCATATCGTTTGTGCCTCGAGTCATTCCTTGTTTGACTCAACCATATCATTTGCGCTTCGAGTCAACCTCGTTTGACTCATCGATACCACTTGTGCCTCAAGTCAGGCCTCGTTTGAGTCAACCATATCATTTGAGCCTCGAGTCAGGCCTTATTTGACTCAACCATATCAATTGTGCCTCGAGTCATGCCTCGTTCGACTTAACCATATCATTTGCGTATTGAGTCAGGCCTCGTTTGACTAAATCATATCATTTGTTCCTCGAGTCAGCCCTTGTTTGACTCAACCATATCATTTGAGCCTCGAGTCAGGCCTCGTTTGACTCAACCATATCATTTGCACCTCGAGTCGCGCCTCGTTTGACTCAACCATCTCATTTGTGCCTCGAGTCGTGCCTCATTTGACTAAACCATATCATTTGTGCCTCGAGTCGGGCCTCGTTTGACTAAACCATATCATTTGCGCCTCGAGTCAGGCCTCGTTTGACTAAACCATATCATTTGTGCCTCGAGTCAGGCCTTGTTTGACTCATCCATATCATTTGCGCCTCGAGTCGGGCCTTGTTTACCTCAACCATATCATTTCCTCCTCCAGTTAGGCCCCGTTTGACTCACCGATATCATTTGTACCGCGAGTTAAGCCTCATTTAACTCAACTATATCATTTGTACCTCGAGTCGGGCCTCGTTTGACTTAACCATATCATTTGCACCTCGTCTCGAGTCTCATTTGATTAAACCATATCATTTGCGCCTCGAGTCGGGCTTTCTTTGCCTCAACCATATCATTTGCGCCCCGAGTCGGGCCTTATTTGACTCACCCATATGTTTACGCATCGTGTTGGGCCTCGTTTGACTCCACCATATCGTTTGTGCCTCGAGTCATGCCTCGTTTGACTCAACCATATAATTTGCGCCTCGAGTCTGGTCTCATTTGACCCAACCATATCATTTGCACCTCGAGTCAGGCCTTGTTTGCCTCAACCATAGCATTTGCGCCCTGAGTCGGGCCGTATTTGACTCACCCATATGTTTGCGCATTGAGTCGGGCCTCGTTTGACTCAACCATATCGTTTGTGCCTTGAGTCATGCCTCATTTGGCTCAATCATATCGTTTGCACCTCGAGTTGGGCATCGTTTGACTCACCGATACCATTTGTGCCTCGAGTTGGGTCTTGTTTGACTCAATCATATCATTTGTGCCTTGAGTCAGGCATCATTTGACTCAACCATATCATTTGCGTCTTGAGTCAGGCCTCGATTGACTCAACCATATCATTTGCGATTCAAGTCAGGCATCGTTTGACTCACTGATACCATTTGTGCCTCGAGTTGGGCATCGTTTGACTCAACCATATCATGTGACCCTTGAGTCAGGCCTCGTTTAACTCAACCATATCATTTGCGCCTCGAGTCGGGCCTCGTTTGACTCATCCATATCATTTGTACTTCAAGTTCTGCCTCGTTTGAGTCAACGGTATCATTTAAGTCTCGAGTCAGGCCTCGTTTGACTCACTTATACCATTTGTGCCTCCAGTTGGGCATTGTTTAACTCAACCATATTGATTGTGCCACGAGTCAAGTATCATTTGACTTAACCATATCATTTGTGCCTCGAGTCAGGCCTCGTTTGACTCAACCATATCATTTATGCCTCGAGTCAGGCCTCGTTTATGTCACCGATACCATTTGTAACTCGAGTTGGGCCTTGTTTGTCTCAACCGTATCATTTGAGCCTCGAGTCAGGCCTTGTTTGACTCAACCATATCATTTGCGCCTCGAGTCGGGCCTCGTTTAACTCAACCATATCATTTGCCCCTCGAGTCTGGCCTCGTTTGACTCAACCATATCATTTGCGCCTCGAGCCGGGCCTTGTTTACCTCAACCATATCATTTCCTCCTCCAGTCAGGCCTCGTTTGACTCACCGATATAATATGTACCTCGAGTCGGGCCTTGTTTAACTCAACTATATCATTTGTACCTCGAGTCGGGCCTCGTTTGACTCAACCATATCATTTGCGCCTCGTGTCGGGTCTCGTTTGATTAAACCATATTATTTGCGCCTCGAGTCGGGCCTTGTTTGCCTCAATCATATCATTTGCGCCCCGAGTTGGGCCTCGTTTGACTCATCGATATGATTTGTGCCTCGAGTTGGGCCTCGTTTCACTCAACTGTATGATTTGCACGCCAAGTCGAGCCTCATTTGTTTCAACCATATAATTTGCACCTCGAGTCGGGTCTCATTTGACTCAATCATATCATTTGCGCCTCGAGTTTGGCATTGTTTGCCTCAACCATATGATTTGCGCCCCGAGTCGGGCCTTATTTGACTCACCCATATGTTTGTGCATTGAGTCGGGCCTCGTTTGACTCAACCATATCGTTTGTGCATCGAGTCATGCCTCATTTGACTCAACCATATCGTTTGCGCCTCGAGTTGGGTCTTGTTTGACTCATCCATATAATTTGCATCTCGAGTCGGGTCTCGTTTCACTCAACCATATCATTTGCGCCTCGAGTCATGCCTTGTTTGCCTCAACCATATCATTTGCGCCCCGAGTCGGGCCTTATTTGACTCACCCATATGTTTGCGCATTGAGTCAGGCCTCGGTTGACTCAACCATATTGTTTGTGCCTCGTGTCATGTCTCATTTCACTCAACCATATCGTTTACACCTCAAGTTGGGGCTCATTTGACTCACTGATGCCATTTGTGCCTCGAGTTAGGTCTTGTTTGACTCAACCATATCATTTGTGCCTCGAGTCAGGCCTCGTTTGACTCAACCATATCATTTGCGTCTTGAGTAGGGCCTCGTTTGACTCAGCCATATCATTTGCCCCTCAAGTCGGGCCCCATTTGACTCAACCATGTCATTTGCGCCTCATGCCGGGTCTCGTTTGATTAAACCATATCATTTGCGCCTTGAGTCGGTCCTTGTTTGCCTCAATCTTATCATTTGTGCCTCGAGTTAGGCCTCGTTTGACTCACTAATATGATTTGTGCCTCGAGTTGGGCCTCGTTTCACTCAACTCTATGATTTGCGCCCTGAGTCGAGCCTTGTTTGACTCAACCATATAATTTGCACCTCGAGTTGGGTCTCATTTGACTCAACCATATCATTTGCGCCTCGAGTCGAGCCTTGTTTACCTCAACCATATCATTTGCGCCCCAAGTCGGGCCTTATTTGACTCACCCATATGTTTGCGCATCGAGTCGGGCCTCGTTTGACTCAACCATATCGTTTGTGCCTTAAGTCATTCCTCGTTTGACTCAACCATAACATTTGCGCCTCAAGTCATGCCTCTTTTGAATCACCGACGCCATTTGTGCCTCAAGTTGGGTCTCATTTGACTCAACCATATCATTTGTACCTCGAGTCAGGCCTCGTTTGACTTAACCATATCTTTTGCGTCTTGAGTCGGGCCTCGTTTCACTCAACCATCTAATTTGCACCTCAAGTTGGGCCTCATTTGACTCAACCATATCATTTACGCCTCCAGTTGGGCGTTATTTGACACACCCATAAGTTTGCGCATCGTGTCAGGCCTCATTTTACTCAACCATATCATTTGCGCCTCGAGTCAGGCCTCGATTGACTCAACCAAATCATTTGCGCCTCAAGTCAGGCCTCGTTTGACTCACTGATACCATTTGTGCCTTGAGTTGGGCATCGTTTGACTCAACCATATCATGTGAGCCTTGAGTCAAGCCTCGTTTGACTTAACCATATCATTTGTGCCTCGAGTCGCACCTCATTTGACTCAACCATATCATTTATGCCTCGAGTCATGCCTCGTTTGACTAAACCATATCATTTGCGCCTCGAGTCGGGCCTCGTTTGACTAAACCATATCATTTGTGCCTCGAGTCAAGTCTTATTTGACTCAACTATATCGTTTGTGCCTCGAGTCAGGCCTCGTTTGACTCAACCATATCATTTGCGCCTCGAGTCGTGCCTCGTTTGACTCACTGATACCATTTGTGCCTCGAGTTGGGCCTTGTTTGACTTAACCATATCATTTGTACCTCGAGTTAAGCCTCGTTTGACTTAGCCATATCATTTGTGCCTCGAGTCGGGCCTCATTTGATGCAACCATATGATTTGTGCCTATGTCGGGCCTCGTTTGACTCCTCAATACCATGTGTTCCTCGAGTTGGGCCTCGTTTGGCTCAACCATATTTGCGCCTCGAGTTAGGCCTCGTTTGAATCAACCATATTATTTGTGCCTCGAGTCGGATCTCGTTTGACTCATCCATATCATTTGCGCCTCTAGTCGGGCCTTGTTTGACTCACCCATATGTTTGAACCTCGAGTCGAGCCTTATTTGACTCATCCATATGTTTGCGCCTCGAGTCGATCTTCGTTTGACTCACCCTTATCATTTGCACCTCGAGTTAAGTCTCGTTTGACTTTACCATGAGTTTGCGCCTCGAGTCTACCCTTGTTTGACTCACCCATATCATTTGCGCCACGAGTCAGGCCTTATTTGACTCAACCATATAATTTGTGCCTCGAGTCAGGCCTCATTTGACTCATCGATACCATTTGTGCCTCGAGTTAGACCTCGTTTGACTCAACCATATGATTATTGCATCGAATCAGGCCTCGTTTGACTCTGCCATATAATTGCACCTCGAGTCGGGCCTCGTTTGACGCAACCATATCATTTGTGCCTTGAGTTGGGCCTCGTTTGACACACCGATACCATTTGTGCCTCGAGATAGGCCTCGTTTGACTCAGCTATATCATTTGCGCCTCGAGTCGGGCCTCATTTGATTCATCGATATCATTTGCGCGTCTAGTCGAGTCTTGTTTGACTCACCCATATGTTTGAACCTCGAGTCGGACCTTATTTGACTCACCCATTTGTTTGCGCCTCGAGTTTGGCCTTGTTTGACTCACCCATATTATTTGTGCCACGAGTCGGGCCTTGTTTGACTCAACCATATCATTTGTGCCTCGAGTCAAGCCTCGTTTGACTCATCGATACCATTTGTGCCTCGAGTTGTGCCTCGTTTGACTCAACCATATCATTTGTGCCTCGAGTCAGGCCTCGTTTGACTCAGCCATATCATTTGTGGCTCGAGGCGGGCCTCATTTGATGCAACCATATCATTTGTGCCTCATGTCGGGCCTCATTTATCTAACCGATACCATTTGTGCCTCGAGTTGGGCCTCGTTTGACTCAACCATATCATTTATCCCTCGAGTCATGCCTCGTTCGACTTAAGCATATCATTTACGCCTCGAGTCGGGCCTCGTTTGACTCAACCATATCATTTGTGCCTCGAGTCGGACCTCGTTTGACTCATCCATATCAATTGCACCTTTAGTCAGGCCTTGTTTGACTCACCCATATGTTTGAACCTCGAGTCGGGCCTTATTTGACTCACCCATATGTTTGCGCATCGAGTCGATCTTCGTTTGACTCACCCTTATCATTTGCATGTCGGGTCAAGTCTCGTTTGGCTTAACCATGTGTTTGTGCCTCGAGTCCGCCCTTGTTTGACTCACCCATATCATTTGCGCCATGAGTCAGGCCTTGTTTGACTCAACCATATCATTTGTGCCTCAAGTCAGACCTCGTTTGACTCATCGATACCATTTGTGCCTCGAGTTAGGCCACGTTTGACTCAACCATATTATTTGTGCCTCGAGTTAGGCCTCGTTTGACTTAGCCATATCATTTGCGCCTCGAGTCGGGCCTCGTTTGACTCAACCATATCATTTGCGCCTAGAGTAGGGCCTCGTTTGACTCAACCATATCATTTGTGCCTCGACTTAAGCCTCATTTGACTCAACGATATATTTAAATCTTGAGTCAGGCCTCATTTGGCTCACTGATACCATTTGGGCCTCCAGTTAGGCCTTATTTGACTCAACCATATCGATTGTGCCTCGAGTCAGGTATCGTTTGACTCAACCATATCATTTGTGCCTCGAGTCAGGCCTCGTTTGACTCAACTGTATCATTTGTGCCGCGAGTCAGGCCTCGTTTGACTCAGCCATATCATTTGCGCCTTGAGTCGGGCCTCGTTTGACACAAACATATCATTTGTGCCTCGTGTTAGGCCTCATTTGACTCACTGATTCCATTTGTGCCTCGAGTTGGGCCTCGTTTGACTTGACCATATCATTTGTTCCTCGAGTCAAGCCTCGTTTGACTCAACCATATCATTTGCGTCTCGAGTCAGTCCTCATTTGACTCAACCATATCATTTGTGCCTCGAGTCGGGCCTCGTTTAACTCAACCATATCATTTATGCCTCGAGTTATGCCTTGTTTGACTTAACGATATCATTTGCATCTCGAGTAGGGTCTCATTTGACTCACTAATACTATTTGTGCCTCGAGTCGAGCCTCATTTGACTCAACCATATCGATTGTGCCGTGAGTCAAGTCTCGTTTTACTCAACCATATCATTTGCACCTCAAGTCGGGTCTTGTTTGACTCAACCACATCATTTGTTCCTCGAGTCGTTTGACTCAACCATATCATTTGTGCCTCAAGTCGGGCATCGTTTAACTCAACCATATCATTTGTGCCTCGAGTCAAATCTCGTTTAACTCAACCATATCGTTTGTGCCTCGAGTCAGGTCTTGTTTGACTCAACCATATCATTTGCGTCTCGTGTCGTGCCTCGTTTGACTCAACCATATCATTTGTGCCTCGAGTCGGGCCTCGTTTCACACAGCCATATCATTTGCGCCTCGAGTCATGCCTCATTTGACTTGACCATATCAATTGTGCCTCGACTCAGGGCTCGTTTGACTCAGCCATATCATTTGCGCCTCGATTTGGGCCTCGTTTGACACAACCATATCATTTACACCTCGAGTCGGGCCTCATTTGACTCAACCATATCATTTGTGCCTCGAGTTATGCCTCGTTTGACTCAACGATATTATTTGTGTCTCTAGTCAGGCCTCATTTGACGCCCTGATACCATTTGTGCCTCGAGTTGGGCATCGTTTGACTCAACCATAGCGATTGTGCCTCGAGTCAATTCTCGTTTGACTCAACCATATCATTTGCGCCTCGAGTTGGGCCTCGTTTGACGCAACCATATAATTTGTACCTCGAGTCGTGCCTCGTTTGACTCAACCAGATCGTTTATTCCATGAGTCGGGCCTTGTTTGACTCAACCATATCAATTGTGCCTCGAGTCAGGCCTTATTTCACTTGACCATATCATTTGTGCCTCGAGTGAGGCCTCATTTGACTAAACCATATCATTTGTGCCTCGAGTTATGCCTCGTTTGACTGAATGATATCATTTGCATCTCGAGTAGGGCCTCATTTAACTCACTGATACCATTTGTGCCTCCAGTTGGGCCTCGTTTCACTCAACCATATCGATTGTGCCTCGAGTCAGGTCTCATTTGACTCAACCATATCATTTGTGCCTCGAGCTGGGCCTCGTTTGACACACCGATACCATTTGTGCCTCGAGTTGGGCCTTGTTTGACTCAACTATATCGATTGTGCCTCGAGTTAGGTCTCGTTTAACACAACCATATCATTTGTGCCTCGAGTCGAGCCTCGTTTCACACAACCATATCATTTGTGCCTCGAGTCGAGCCTCGTTTGACTCAACCATATCATTTGTGCCTCGAGTCAGGCCTTGTTTGACTCAACCATATCATTTGCACCTCGAGTTGGGCCTCATTTAACTCTACCATATCATTTGCGCCTTGAGTCAAGTCTCATTTGACCCAACCATATCGTTTGTGCCTCGAGTCAGGTCTTGGTTGACTCAACCATATAATTTGCGCCTCGAGTCAGTCCTGGTTTGACTCAACCACATCATTTCTGCCTTGAGTCGGCCCTCATTTGACTTAACCATATCATTTGTGCCTCGAGTTATGCCTTGTTTGACACAACGATATCATTTGCATCTCGAGTTAGGCCTAATTTGACTCACTGATACCATTTGTGCCTCGAGTTCGGCCCCGTCTGACTCAACAATATCATTTGTGCCTCAAGTTATGCCACGTTTGACGGAATGATATCATTTGCGCCTCGAGTAGGGCCTCATTTGACTCACTGATACCATTTGTGCCTCCAGTTGGGTCTTGTTTGACGCAACTATATCATTTGCGCCTCGAGACGGGCCTCGTTTGACTCAACCATATCATTTGTGCCTCGAGTTATGCCTCGTTTGACTCAACGATATTATTTGCGTCTCTAGTCAGGCCTCATTTGACGCCCTGATACCATTTGTGCCTCGAGTTGGGCATCGTTTGACTCAACCATAGCGATTGTGCCTCGAGTCAATTCTCGTTCGACTCAACCATATCATTTGCACCTCGAGTCGGGCCTCGTTTGACGCAACCATATAATTTGTACCTCGAGTCATGCCTCGTTTGACTCAACCATATCGTTTATTCCACGAGTCGGGCCTCGTTTGACTCAACCATATCAATTGTGCCTTGAGTCAGGCCTTATTTCACTTGACCATATCATTTGTGCCTCGAGTGAGGCCTCATTTGACTAAACCATATCATTTGTGCCTCGAGTTATCCCTCGTTTGACTGAATGATATCATTTGCATCTCGAGTAGGGCCTCATTTGACTCACTGATACCATTTGTGCCTCCAGTTGGGCCTCGTTTCACTCAACCATATCGATTGTGCCTCGAGTCAGGTCTCATTTGACTCAACCATATCATTTGTGCCTCGAGCTGGGCCTCGTTTGACACACCGATACCATTTGTTCCTCGAGTTGGGCCTTGTTTGACTCAACTATATCGATTGTGCCTCGAGTTAGGTCTTGTTTAACACAACCATATCATTTGTGCCTCGAGTCGAGCCTCGTTTGACTCAACCATATCATTTGTGCCTCGAGTCAGGCCTTGTTTGACTCAACCATATCATTTGCACCTCGAGTTGGGCCTCATTTAACTCAACCATATCATTTGTGCCTCGAGTCAAGTCTCATTTGACCCAACCATATCGTTTGTGCCTCGAGTCAGGTCTTGGTTGACTCAACCATATAATTTGTGCCTCGAGTCAGTCCTGGTTTGACTCAACCATATCATTTCTGCCTTGAGTCGGCCCTCATTTGACTTAACCATATCATTTGTGCCTCGAGTTATGCCTTGTTTGACACAACGATATCATTTGCGTCTCGAGTTAGGCCTAATTTGACTCACTGATACCATTTGTGCCTCGAGTTCGGCCCCGTTTGACTCAACCATATCATTTGTGCCTCAAGTTATGCCACGTTTGACTGAATGATATCATTTGCGCCTCGAGTAGGGCCTCATTTGACTCACTGATACCATTTGTGCCTCCAGTTGGGTCTCGTTTGACGCAACTATATCATTTACGCTTCGAGACGGGCCTCGTTTGACTCAACCATATCATTTGTGCCTCGAGTTATGCCTCGTTTGACTCAACGATATTATTTGCGTCTCTAGTCAAGCCTCATTTGACGCCCTGATACCATTTGTGCCTCGAGTTGGGCATCATTTGACTCAACCATAGCGATTGTGCCTCGAGTCAATTCTCGTTCAACTCAACCATATCATTTGCACCTCGAGTCGGGCCTCGTTTGACGCAACCATATAATTTGTACCTCGAGTCGTGCCTCGTTTGACTCAACCATATCATTTATTCCACGAGTCGGGCCTCGTTTGACTCAACCATATCAATTATGCCTCGAGTCAGGCCTTATTTCACTTGACCATATCATTTGTGCCTCGAGTGAGGCCTCATTTGACTAAACCATATCATTTGTGCCTCGAGTTATGCCTCGTTTGACTGAATGATATCATTTGCATCTCGAGTAGGGCCTCATTTGACTCACTGATACCATTTGTGCCTCCAGTTGGGCCTCGTTTCACTCAACCATATCGATTGTGCCTCGAGTCAGGTCTCATTTGACTCAACCATATCATTTGCGCCTCGAGTCAGTCCTCGTTTGACTCAACCATATCATTTGTGCCTCAAGTCTGGCCCTGTTTGACTCAACCATATGATTTGCGCCTCGAGGCGGGCCTCGTTTAACTCAACCATATCATTTGTGCCTCAAGTCAAGTCTCGTTTGACTCAACCATATCATTTGTGCCTCGAGTCAGGTCTCGGTTGACTCAACCATATCATTTGCACCTCGAGTCGTGCCTCCTTTGACTCACCGATACCATTTATGCCTCAAGTTGGGCCTCATTTGACTCAACCATATCATTTGTGCCTCGAGTCAGGCCTCGTTTGACTCCGCAATATAGTTTGCGCCTCGTGTCGGTCCTTATTTGACTCAACCATATCATTTGCGCCTCGAGTCGGGCCTCGTTTGATTCAACCATATCATTTGTGCCTCGATTTATGCCTCGTTTGACTCAATGATATCATTTGCGTCTCGAGTCAACCTCATTTGACTCACTGATACCATTTGTGCCTCGAGTTGGGCCTCGTTTAACTCAACCATATCTATTGTGCCTCGAGTGAGGGCTCGTTTGACACAACCATATCATTTGTGCCTCGAGTCGGGTCTCGTTTGACTCAACCATATCATTTGTGCCTCGAGTCAGGCCTCATTTGACTCAACCATATCATTTGTGCCTCGAGTTTTGCCTCCTTTAACTGAATGATATCATTTGCGTCTTGAGTAGGGCCTCATTTAACTCACTGATACCATTTGTGCCTCCAGTTGGGCCTTGTTTGACTCAACCATATCAATTGTGCCTCGAGTCAGGTCTCGTTTGACTCAACCATATCATTTGCACCTCGAGTTGGGCCTCATTTGACTCAACCATATTATTTGTGCCTCGAGTCAAGTCTCATTTAACTCAACCATATTATTTGTGCCTCGAGTCAGGCCTCGTTTGACTCAGCCATATAATTTGTGCCTCGAGTCGGTCCTCGTTTAACTCAACCATATCATTTGTGCCTTGAGTTAGCCCTCGTTTGACTTAACCATATCATTTGTGCCTCCAGTTATGCCTCGTTTGACGCAACAATATCATTTGCGTCTTGAGTCAGGCCTCATTTGACTCACTTATACCATTTGTGCCTCGAGTTGGGCCCCATTTGACTCAACCATATTGATTGTGCCTCGAGTTAGGTCTTTTTTGACACAACCATATCGTTTGTACCTTGAGTCGGGCCTCGTTTGACTCAACCATATCATTCGCGCCTCGAGTCGGGACTCCTTTGACTCACCGATACCATTTGTGCCTCGAGTTGGGCCTCATTTGACTCAACCATATCATTTGTGCCTCCAGTCAGGCTTCGTTTGTCTCAGCCATATAATTTGTGCCTCGAGTCAGTCCTCGTTTGGCTCAACCATATCATTTGCACCTCGAGTCGGGCCTCGTTTGACTCAACCATATCATTTGTGCCTCGTGTCGAGCCTCGTTTAACTTAACCATATCATTTATGCCTCGAGTCAAGTCTCGTTTGACTCAACCATATCATTTGTCCCTCGACTCAGGTGTCGGTTGACTCAACTGTATCATTTGCACTTCAAGTCGTACCTCCTTTGACTCACGATACCATGTGTGCCTCGAGTTATTCCTCGTTTGACTCAACGATATCATTTGCGTCTCGAGTCGGGCCTCATTTGACTCACTGGTACCTTTTGTGCCTCGAGTTGGGCCTCGTTTGACTCAACCATATTGATTGTGCCTCAAGTTAGGTCTCGTTTGACTCAACCATATCATTTGTTCCTCGAGTCGAGCCTCGTTTGACTCACTGATACCATTTGTGCCTTGAGCTGGGCCTCGTTTGACTCAACCATTTTATTTGTGCCTCGAGTCAGGCCTCATTTGACTCAACCATATCAATTGCGCCTCGAGTCGGGCCTCGTTTGACTCAACCATATCATTTGTGCCTCAAGTCGGGCCTCATTTGACTCACTGATACCATTTATGCCTCGAGTTTGGCCGCGTTTAACTCAACCATATCGATTATGCCTCGAGTCAGGTCTCGTTTGGCTTAACCATATCATTTGTTCCTCGAGTCGTGCCTCCTTTGACTCACCGATACCATGTGTGCCTTAAGCTGTGCCTCGTTTGACTCAACTATATCATTTGTGCCTCGAGTCTGGCCTCGTTTGACTCAACCATATCAATTGCGCCTCGAGTCGGGCCTCGTTTGACTCAACCATATCATTTGTGCCTCGAGTCAAGTCTCGTTTGACTTAACCATATCAATTGCGCCTCGAGTCGGGCCTCGTTTGACTCAACCATATCATTTGTACCTCGAGTCGTGCCACATTTGACTCACCGATACCATTTATGCCACAAGGTGGGCCTCGTTTGACTCCATCATATCATTTGCGTCTCGAGTCAGACCTCGTTTGACTCACTGATACCATTTGTGCCTCGAGTTGGGCCTCATTTGGCTTAACCATATCGATTGTGCCTCGAGTCAGGTCTCGTTTGGCTCAACCATATCATTTGTTCCTCGAGTCGGGCCTCGTTTGACTCACCGATACCATTTGTGCCTTGAGTTGGGCCTCGTTTGACTCACCCATATCATTTGTGCCTCGAGTCAGGCCTTGTTTGACTCAACCATATCATTTGCACCTCGAGTCGGGCCTCGTGTAACTCAACCATATCATTTGTTCCTCGAGTCAAGTTTAGTTTGACTCAACCATATCGTTTGTGCCTCGAGTCGGTCCTCGTTTGACTCAACCATATCATTTGTGCCTCGAGTTATGCCTCATTTGACTCAACGATATCATTTGCATCTCGAGTCAGGCCTTGTTTGACTCACTGATACCATTTGTGCCTCGAGTTGGGCCTCGTTTGACTCAACCATATCGATTGTGCCTCGAGTCAGGTCTCGTTTGGCTCAACCATATCATTTGTTCCTCGAGTCGTGCCTCCTTTGACTCACCGATACCATGTGTGCCTTAAGCTGCGCCTCGTTTGACTCAACCATATCATTTGTGCCTCGAGTCTGGCCTCGTTTGACTCAACCATATCAATTGCGCCTCGAGTTGGGCCTCGTTTGACTCAACCATATCATTTGTGCCACGAGTCGTGCCACATTTGACTCACCGATACCATTTATGCCACGAGGTGGGCCTCATTTGACTCCACCATATCATTTGTGCCTCGAGTCGGGCCTCGTTTGACTCACTGATACCATTTGTGCCTCAAGTCGGGCCTCGTTTGACTCAACCATATCATTTGTACCTCGAGTAGGGCCTTATTTGACTCACCGATACCATTTATGCCTCGAGTTGGGCCTCGTTTGAGTCAACCATATCATTTGCGCCTCGAGTCGGGCCTCATTTGACTCACCGATACCATTTATGCCATGAGTCGGGCCTCGTTTGACTCCACCATATCATTTATGCCTCGAGTCGGCCCTCGTTTGATTCACCGATACCATTTGATCCTCGAGTTGGGCCTTATTTGACTCAACCATATCGATTGTGCCTTGAGTTAGGTCTCGTTTAACACAACCATATCATTTGTGCCTCGAGTCGGGCCTCGTTTAACTCAACCATATTATTTGTGCCTCGAGTCAAGTCCGTTTGACTCAACCATATCGTTTATGGCTCGAGTCAGGTCTTGGTTGACTCAACCATATCATTTGCGCCTCGAGTTATGCCTCCTTTGACTTACCGGTACCATTTGTGCCTCGAGTTGGGCCGCATTTCACTCAACCATATCATTTGTGCTTCGAGTCTGGCCTTGTTTGACTCAGCCATGTAATTTGCGCCTCGAGTTATGCCTCGTTTGACTTAACGATATCATTTGTGCCCCGAGTCGGGCCTCATTTGACTCACCGATACCATTTATTCCTCGAGTTAGGCCTCATTTGACACAACCATAGCATTTATGCCTCGAGTCTGGCCTCGTTTGACTCACCGATACCATTTGTGCCTCGAGTTAGGCCTTGTTTGACTCAACCATATAGATTATGCCTCGAGTTAGGTCTCGTTTGACACAACCATATTATTTATGCCTCGAGTCGGGCCTCGTTTGACTCAACCATATAATTTGTTCCTCGAGTCAGGCCCCATTTTACTCAACCATGTCATTTGCGCCTCGAGTTGGGCCTCGTTTAACTCAACCATATTATTTGTGCCTCGAGTCAAGTCTCGTTTGACTCAACCGTATCGTTTGTGCCTCGAGTCAGGTCTCCGTTGACTAAACCATATCATTTTCGCCTCGAGTCGTGCCTCCTTTGACACACCGATACCATTTGTGCCTCGAGTTGGGCCTCATTTCACTCAACCATATCTTTTGTGGCTCGGGTCATTCCTCATTTGACTCAGCCATATAATTTGCACCTCGAGTCGGTCCTCGTTTGACTCAACCATATCATTTAGGCCTCGAGTCAGGCCTCGTTTGACTCAACCATATCATTTCTGCCTTGAGTTATGCCTCATTTGACTCAACGATATCATTTGCGTCTCGAGTCAGGCCTCATTTGACTCACTGATACCATTTATGCCTCGAGTTGGGCCTCGTTTGAGTCAACCATATCATTTGCGCCACAAGTCGGGCCTCGTTTGAGTCACCGATACCATTTGTACCTCGAGTTGGGCCTTGTTTGACTAAACCATATCAATTGCGCCTCAAGTTGCGCCTCGTTTGACTCAACCATGTCATTTGCGCCTCGAGTCGGGCCTCGTTTAACTCAACCATATCATTTGTGCCTCGAGTCAAGTATCGTTTGACTCAACCATATCATTTGTGCCTCGAGTCAGGTCTCGGTTGACTCAACCAAATCATTTTCGCCTTGAGTCGTGCCTCCTTTGACTCACCGATACCCTTTGTGCCTCGAGTTGGGCCTCATTTCACTCAACCATATCATTTGTGCCTCGAGTCACTCCTCATTTGACTCAGCCATATAATTTGCGCCTCGAGTCGGTCCTCGTTTGACTCAACCATATCATTTGTGCTCGAGTTATGCCTCATTTGACTCAACGATATCATTTGCGTCTTGAGTCAGGCCTCGTTTGACTCAACCATATCGATTGTGCCTCGAGTCAGGTCTCGTTTGGCTCAACCATATCATTTGTTCCTCGAGTCGTGCCTCCTTTGACTCACCGATACCATGTGTGCCTTAAGCTGCGCCTCGTTTGACTCAACCATATCATTTGTGCCTCGAGTCTGGCCTCGTTTGACTCAACCATATCAATTGCGCCTCGAGTCGGGCGTCGTTTGACTCAACCATATCATTTGTGCCTCGAGTCGTGCCACATTTCACTCACCGATACCATTTATGCCACGAGGTGGGCCTCATTTGACTCCACCATATCATTTGTGCCTCGAGTCGGGCCTCGTTTGACTCACTGATACCATTTGTGCCTCGAGTCGGGCCTCGTTTGACTCAACCATATCATTTGTGCCTCGAGTAGGGCCTTATTTGACTCACCGATACCATTTATGCCTCGAGTTGGGCCTCGTTTGAGTCAACCATATCATTTGTGCCTCGAGTCGGGCCTCATTTGACTCACCGATACCATTTATGGCATGAGTCAGGCCTCGTTTGACTCCACCATATCATTTGTGCCTCGAGTCGGCCCTCGTTTGATTCACCGATAACATTTGATCCTTGAGTTGGGCCTCATTTGACTCAACCATATCGATTGTGCCTTGAGTTAGGTCTCGTTTAACACAACCATATCATTTGTGCCTCGAGTCGGGCCTCGTTTAACTCAACCATATCATTTGTGCCTCGAGTCAAGTCCGTTTGACTCAACCATATCGTTTATGGCTCGAGTCAGGTCTTGGTTGACTCAACCTTATCATTTGCGCCTCGAGTTGTGCCTCCTTTGACTTACCGGTACCATTTGTGCCTCGAGTTGGGCCGCATTTCACTCAACCATATCATTTGTGCTTCGAGTCTGGCCTTGTTTGACTCAGCCATGTAATTTGCGCCTCGAGTTATGCCTCGTTTGACTTAACGATATCATTTGCGCCCCGAGTCGGGCCTCATTTGACTCACCGATACCATTTATGCCTCGAGTCGGGCCTCATTTGACTCACCGATACCATTTATGCCATGAGTCGGGCCTCGTTTGACTCCACCATATCATTTGTGCCTCGAGTCGGCCCTCGTTTGATTCACCGATACCATTTGATCCTCGAGTTGGGCCTCATTTGACTCAACCATATCGATTGTGCCTTGAGTTAGGTCTCGTTTAACACAACCATATCATTTGTGCCTCGAGTCGGGCCTCGTTTAACTCAACCATATCATTTGTGCCTCGAGTAAGTCCGTTTGACACAACCATATCGTTTATGGCTCGAGTCAGGTCTTGGTTGACTCAACCATATGATTTGCGCCTCGAGTTGTGCCTCCTTTGACTTACCGGTACCATTTGTGCCTCGAGTTGGGCCGCATTTCACTCAACCATATCATTTGTGCTTCGAGTCTGGCCTTGTTTGACTCAGCCATGTAATTTGCGCCTCGAGTTATGCCTCGTTTGACTTAACGATATCATTTGTGCCCCGAGTCGGGCCTCATTTGACTCACCGATACCATTTATTCCTCGAGTTGTGCCTCGTTTGACACAACCATAGCATTTATGCCTCGAGTCTGGCCTCGTTTGACTCATCGATACCATTTGTGCCTCGAGTTAGGCCTTGTTTGACTCAACCATATAGATTATGCCTCGAGTTAGTTCTCGTTTGACACAACCATATTATGTATGCCTCGAGTCGGGCCTCGTTTGACTCAACCATATAATTTGTTCCTCGAGTCAGGCCCCATTTAACTCAACCATGTCATTTGCGCCTCGAGTTGGGCCTCGTTTAACTCAACCATATCATTTGTGCCTCGAGTCAAGTCTCGTTTGACTCAACCGTATCGTTTGTGCCTCGAGTCAGGTCTCCGTTGACTAAACCATATCATTTTCGCCTCGAGTCGTGCCTCCTTTGACACACCGATACCATTTGTGCCTCGAGTTGGGCCTCATTTCACTCAACCATATCATTTGTGGCTCGGGTCATTCCTCATTTGACTCAGCCATATAATTTGCACCTCGAGTCGGTCCTCGTTTGACTCAACCATATCATTTGGGCCTCGAGTCAGGCCTCGTTTGACTCAACCATATCATTTTTGCCTTGAGTTATGCCTCATTTGACTCAACGATATCATTTGCGTCTCGAGTCAGGCCTCGTTTGACTCACTGATACCATTTATGCCTCGAGTTGGGCCTCGTTTGAGTCAACCATATCATTTGCGCCACAAGTCGGGCCTCGTTTGAGTCACCGATACCATTTGTACCTTGAGTTGGGCCTTGTTTGACTCAACCATATCAATTGCGCCTCAAGTTGCGCCTCGTTTGACTCATCCATGTCATTTGCGCCTCGAGTCGGGCCTCGTTTAACTCAACCATATCATTTGTGCCTCGAGTCAAGTCTCGTTTGACTCAACCATATCATTTGTGCCTCGAGTCAGGTCTCAGTTGACTCAACCAAATCATTTTCGCCTTGAGTCGTGCCTCCTTTGACTCACCGATACCCTTCGTGCCTCGAGTTGGGCCTCATTTCACTCAACCATATCATTTGTGCCTCGAGTCACTCCTCATTTGACTCAGCCATATAATTTGCGCCTCAAGTCGGTCCTCGTTTGACTCAACCATATCATTTGTGCTCGAGTTATGCCTCATTTGACTCAACGATATCATTTGCATCTTCAGTCAGGCCTCGTTTGACTCAACCATATCAATTGTGCCTCGAGTCAGGTCTCGTTTGGCTCAACCATATCATTTGTTCCTCGAGTCGGGCCTCATTTGTCTCACCGATACCATTTGTGCATTGAGTTGGGCCTCGTTTGACTCAACCATATCATTTGCGCCTCGAGTCAGGCCTCGTTTGACTCAACCATATCAATTGCGCCTCGAGTCGGGTGTCATTTGACTCTACCATATCATTTGTGCCTCGAGTCGGGGCTCATTTGACTCACCGATACCATTTATGCCTCGAGTTGGGCCTCGTTTGAGTCAACCATATCATTTGCGCTGCGAGTCGGGCCTCGTTTGACTCATCGATACCGTTTGTGGCTTGAGTTGGGCCTCGTTTGACTCAACCATATCAATTGCACCTCAAGTCGGGCCTCGTTTGACTCACCCATATCATTTGTGCCTCGAGTCAGGCCTTGTTTGACTCATCCATATCATTTGCACCTCGAGTCAGGCCTCGTGCAACTCAACCATATCATTTGTTCCTCGAGTCAAGTTTAGTTTGACTCAACCATATCATTTGTGCCTCGAGTCGGTCCTCGTTTGACTCAACCATATCATTTGTGCCTCGAGTTATGCCTCATTTGACTCAACAATATCATTTGCGTCTCGAGTAAGGCCTTGTTTGACTCACTGATACCATTTGTGCCTCGAGTTAGCCCTCGTTTGACTCAACCATATCGATTGTGCCTTGAGTCAGGTCTCGTTTGGCTCAACCATATCATTTGTTCCTCGAGTCGTGCCTCCTTTGACTCACCGATACCATGTGTGCCTTAAGCTGTGCCTCGTTTGACTCAACCATATCATTTGTGCCTCGAGTCTGGCCTCGTTTGACTCAACCATATCAATTGCGCCTCGAGTCGGGCCTCGTTTGACTCAACCATATCATTTGTACCTCGAGTCGTGCCACATTTCACTCACCGATACCATTTATGCCACGAGGTGGGCCTCGTTTGACTCCATCATATCATTTGTGCCTCGAGTCAGGCCTCGTTTGACTCACCGATACCATTTGTGCCTCGAGTCGGGCCGCGTTTGACTCAACCATATCATTTGTGCCTCGAGTAGGGCCTTATTTGACTCACCGATACCATTTATGCCTCGAGTTGGGCCTCGTTTGAGTCAACCATATCATTTGCGCCGCGAGTCAGGCCTCGTTCGACTCACCAATACCATTTGTGCCTCGAGTTGGGCCTCGTTTGACTCAACCATGTCAATTGCGCCTCAAGTCGGGCCTCGTTTGACTCAACCATATCATTTGTGCCTCGAGTCAGGCCTCGTTTGACTCAACCATATCATTTCTGCCTTGAGTTATGCCTCATTTGACTCAACGATATCATTTGCGTCTCGAGTCAGGCCTCGTTTGACTCACTGATACCATTTATGCCTCGAGTTGGGCCTCGTTTGAGTCAACCATATCATTTGCGCCACAAGTCGGGCCTCGTTTGAGTCACCGATACCATTTGTACCTCGAGTTGGGCCTTGTTTGACTAAACCATATCAATTGCGCCTCAAGTTGCGCCTCGTTTGACTCAACCATGTTATTTGCGCCTCGAGTCAGGCCTCGTTTAACTCAACCATATCATTTGTGCCTCGAGTCAAGTCTTGTTTGACTCAACCATATCATTTGTGCCTTGAGTCAGGTCTCGGTTGACTCAACCAAATCATTTTCGCCTTGAGTCGTGCCTCCTTTGACTCACCGATACCCTTTGTGGCTCGAGTTGGGCCTCATTTCACTCAACCATATCATTTGTGCCTCGAGTCACTCCTCATTTGACTCAGCCATATAATTTGCGCCTCGAGTCGGTCCTCGTTTGACTCAACCATATCATTTGTGCTCGAGTTATGCCTCATTTGACTCAACGATATCATTTGCGTCTTGAGTCAGGCCTCGTTTGACTCAACCATATCGATTGTGCCTCGAGTCAGGTCTCGTTTGGCTCAACCATATCATTTGTTCCTCGAGTCGGGCCTCGTTTTTCTCACCGATACCATTTGTGCATTGAGTTGGGCCTCGTTTGACTCAACCATATCATTTGCGCCTCGAGTCAGGCCTCGTTTGACTCAACCATATCAATTGCGCCTCGAGTCGGGCGTCATTTGACTCAACCATATCATTTGTGCCTCGAGTCGGGCCTCATTTGACTCACCGATACCATTTATGCCTCGAGTTGGGCCTCGTTTGAGTCAACCATATCATTTGGGCTGCGCGTCGGGCTTCGTTTGACTCATCGATACCGTTTGTGGCTTGAGTTGGGCCTCGTTTGACTCAACCATATCAATTGCACCTCAAGTCGGGCCTCGTTTGACTCACCCATATCATTTGTGCCTCGAGTCAGGCCTTGTTTGACTCATCCATATCATTTGCACCTCGAGTCGGGCCTCGTGCAACTCAACCATATCATTTGTTCCTCGAGTCAAGTTTAGTTTGACTCAACCATATCATTTGTGCCTGGAGTCGGTCCTCGTTTGACTCAACCATATCATTTGTGCCTCGAGTTATGCCTCATTTGACTCAATGATATCATTTGTGTCTCGAGTAAGGCCTTGTTTGACTCACTGATACCATTTGTTCCTCGAGTGGGGCCTCGTTTGACTCAACCATATCGATTGTGCCTCGAGTCAGGTCTCGTTTGGCTCAACCATATCATTTGTTCCTCGAGTCGTGCCTCCTTTGACTCACCGATACCATGTGTGCCTTAAGCTGTGCCTCGTTTGACTCAACCATATCATTTGTGCCTCGAGTCTGGCCTCGTTTGACTCAACCATATCAATTGCGCCTCGAGTCGGGCCTCGTTTGACTCAACCATATCATTTGTACCTCGAGTCGTGCCACATTTGACTCATCGATACCATTTATGCCACGAGGTGGGCCTCGTTTGACTCCATCATATCATTTGTACCTCGAGTCAAGCCTCGTTTGACTCACCGATACCATTTGTGCCTCGAGCCGGGCCGCGTTTGACTCAACCATATCATTTGTGCCTCGAGTAGGGCCTTATTTGACTCACCGATACCATTTATGCCTCGAGTTGGGACTCATTTGAGTCAACCATATCATTTGCCCCGCGAGTCGGGCCTCGTTCGACTCACCAATACCATTTGTGCCTCGAGTTGGGCCTCGTTTGACTCAACCATGTCAATTGTGCCTTAAGTCGGGCCTCGTTTGACTGAACCATATCATTTGTGCCTCGAGTCAGGCCTCGTTTGACTCAACCATATCATTTTTGCCCTGAGTTATGCCTCATTTGACTCAACGATATCATTTGCGTCTTGAGTCAGGCCTCGTTTGACTCACTGATACCATTTATGCCTCGAGTTGGGCCTCGTTTGAGTCAACCATATCATTTGCGCCACAAGTTGGGCCTCGTTTGAGTCACCGATACCATTTGTACCTCGAGTTGGGCCTTGTTTGACTAAACCATATCAATTGCGCCTTAAGTTGCGCCTCGTTTGACTCAACCATGTCATTTGCGCCTCGAGTCGGGCCTCGTTTAACTCAACCATATCATTTGTGCCTCGAGTCAAGTATCGTTTGACTCAACCATATCATTTGTGCCTCGAGTCAGGTCTCGGTTGACTCAACCAAATCATTTTCGCCTTGAGTCGTGCCTCCTTTGACTCACCGATACCCTTTGTGCCTCGAGTTGGGCCTCATTTCACTCAACCATATCATTTGTGCCTCGAGTCACTCCTCATTTGACTCAGCCATATAATTTGCGCCTCGAGTCGGTCCTCGTTTGACTCAACCATATCATTTGTGCTCGAGTTATGCCTCATTTGACTCAACGATATCATTTGCGTCTTGAGTCAGGCCTCGTTTGACTCAACCATATCGATTGTGCCTCGAGTCAAGTTCGTTTGGCTCAACCATATCATTTGTTCCTCGGGTTGGGACTCGTTTGTCTCACCGATACCATTTGTGCATTGAGTTGGGCCTCGTTTGACTGAACCATATCATTTGCGCCTCGAGTCAGGCCTCGTTTGACTCAACCATATCAATTGCGCCTCGAGTCGGGCGTCATTTGACTCAACCATATCATTTGTGCCTCGAGTCTGGCCTCGTTTGACTCAACCATATCAATTGCGCCTCGAGTCGGGCCTCGTTTGACTCAACCATATCATTTGTACCTCAAGTCGTGCCACATTTGGCTCACCGATACCATTTATGCCACGAGGTGGGCCTCGTTTGACTCTATCATATCATTTGTGCCTCGAGTCAAGCCTCGTTTGACTCACCGATACCATTTGTGCCTCGAGTCGGGCCGCGTTTGACTCAACCATATCATTTGTGCCTCGAGTAGGGCCTTATTTGACTCACCGATACCATTTATGCCTCGAGTTGGGCCTCGTTTGAGTCAACCATATCATTTGTGCCGCGAGTCGGGCCTCGTTCGACTCACCAATACCATTTGTGCCTCGAGTTGGGCCTCGTTTGACTCAACCATGTCAATTGCGCCTCAAGTCGGGCCTCGTTTGACTCAACCATATCATTTGTGCCTCGAGTCAGGCCTCGTTTGGCTCATCCATATTATTTGCGCCTCTAGTCGGGCCTCGTGTAACTCAACCATATCATTTGTTCCTCGAGTCAAGTTTAGTTTGACTCAACCATATCGTTTGTGCCTCGAGTTAGGTCTCGGTTGACTCAACCATATCATTTGCGCCTCGAGTCGTGCCCCCTTTGACTCACCGGTACCATGTGTGCCTCAAGTTGTGCCTCATTTGACTCAACTGTATCATTTGTGCCTTGAGTCTGGCCTCGTTTGACTCAACCATATCAATTGCGCCTCGAGTCGGGCCTCGTTTAACTCAACCATATCATTTGTGCCTCGAGTCGGGCCTCATTTGATTCACCGATACCATTTATGCCATGAGTTGGACCTCGTTTGACTCCACCATATCATTTGTGCCTCGAGTCGGCCCTCGTTTGATTCACCGATACCATTTGAGGCTCGAGTTGGGCCTCGTTTGACTCAACCATATCGACTGTGCCTTGAGTTAGGTCTCATTTAACACAACCATATCATTTATGCCTCGAGTCGGGCCTCGTTTAACTCAACCATATCATTTGTGCCTCGAGTCAAGTCTCGTTTGACTCAACCATATTGTTTATGGCTCGAGTCAGGTGTTGGTTGACTCAACCATATCATTTGCGCCTCGAGTTGTGCCTTCTTTGACTCACCGGTACCATTTGTGCCTCGAGTTGGGCCTCATTTCACTCAACCATATCATTTGTGCTTCGAGTCAGGCCTTGTTTGACTCAGCCATGTAATTTGCGCCTCGAGTTATGCCTCGTTTGACGTAACGATATCATTTGTGCCCCGAGTCGGGCCTCATTTGACTCACTGATACCATTTATTCCTCGAGTTGGGCCTCGTTTGACACAACCATAGCATTTATGCCTCAAGTCTGGCCTCGTTTGACTCACCGATACCATTTGTGCCTCGAGTTCAGCCTCGTTTGACTCAACCATATCGATTATGCCTCGAGTTAGGTCTCGTTTGACACAACCATATCATTTGTGCCTCGAGTCAGGCCTCGTTTGACTCAACCATATAATTTGTTCCTCGAGTTAGGCCCCGTTTGACTCAACCATGTCATTTGCGCCTCGAGTCGGGCCTCGTTTAACTCAACCATATCATTTGTGCCTCGAGTCAAGTCTCGTTTGACTCAACCGTATCGTTTGTGCCTCGAGTCAGGTCTCCGTTGACTAAACCATATCATTTTCCCCTCGAGTCGTGCCTCCTTTGACTCACCGATACCATTTGTGCCTCGAGTTGGGCCTCATTTCACTCAACTATATCATTTGTGCCTCGAGTCATTCCTCATTTGACTCAGCTATATAATTTGCACCTCGAGTTGGTCCTCGTTTGACTCAACCATATCATTTGGGCCTTGAGTCAGGCCTCGTTTGACTCAACCATATCATTTCTGCCTCGAGTTATGCCTCATTTGACTCAACGATATCATTTGCGTCTCGAGTCAGGCCTCGTTTGACTCACTGATACCATTTATGCCTCGAGTTGGGCCTCGTTTGAGTCAACCATATCATTCGCGCCGCAAGTCGGGCCTCGTTTGACTCACCAATACAATTTGTGCCTCGAGTTGGGCCTCGTTTGACACAACCATATCAATTGCGCCTCAAGTCGGGCCTCGTTTGACTCAACCATGTCATTTGCGCCTCGAGTCGGGCCTCGTTTAACTCAACCGTATCATTTGTACCTCGAGTCAAGTCTCGTTTGACTCAACCATATCATTTGTGCCTCGAGTTAGGTCTCGGTTGACTCAACCATATCATTTTTGCCTTGAGTCGTGCCTCCTTCAACTCACCGATACCCTTTGTGCCTCGAGTTGGGCCTCATTTCACTCAACCATATCATTTGTGCCTCGAGTCACTCCTCATTTGACTCAGCCATATAAGTTGCGGCTTGAGTCGGTCCTCGTTTGACTCAACCGTATCATTTGTGCCTCGAGTTATACCTCATTTGACTCAACGATATCATTTGCGTCTTGAGTCAGGCCTCGTTTGACTCAACCATATCGATTGTGCCTTGAGTCAGGTCTCGTTTGGCTCAACCATATCATTTGTTCCTCGAGTTGGGCCTCGTTTGTCTCACCGATACCATTTGTGCCTTGAGTTGGGCCTCGTTTGACTCAACCATATCATTTGTGCCTCGAGTTAGGTCTCATTTGACTCAACCATATCGATTGTGCCTCGAGTCGAGCGTCATTTGACTCAACCATGTCATTTGTGCCTCGAATCGGGCCTCATTTAACTCACCGATACCATTTACGCCTCGAGTTAGGCCTCGTTTGAGTCAACCATATCATTTGCGCTGCGAGTCAGGCCTCGTTTGACTCAACGATACCATTTGTGGCTCGAGTTGGGCCTCGTTTGACTCAACCATATCAATTGCGCCTCAAGTCGGGCCTCGTTTGACTCACCCATATCATTTGTGCCTCGAGTCAGGCCTTGTTTGACTCATCCATATCATTTTCACCTCGAGTCGGGCCTCGTGTAACTCAACCATATCATTTGTTCCTCAAGTCAAGTCCAGTTTGACTCAACCATATCGTTTGTGCCTCGAGTCGGTCCTCGTTTGACTCAACCATATCATTTGTGCCTCGAGTTATGCCTCATTTGACTTAACGATATCATTTGCGTCTCGAGTTAGGCCTTCTTTGACTCACTGATACCATTTGTGCCTCGAGTTGGGCCTCGTTTGACGTAACCATATCGATTGTGCCTCGAGTCAGGTCTCGTTTGGCTCAACCATATCATTTGTTCCTCGAGTCGTGCCTCTTTTCACTCACTGATACCATGTGTGCCTTAAGCTGCGCCTCGTTTGACTCAACCATATCATTTGTGCCTCGAGTCTGGCCTCGTTTGACTCAACCATATTAATTGAGCCTCAAGTCGGGCCTCGTTTGACTCAACCATATCATTTGTGCCTCAAGTCGTGCCACATTTGACTCAACGATACCATTTATGCCACGAGGTGGGACTCGTTTGACTCCACCATATCATTTGTGCCTCGACTCGGGCCTCGTTTGACTCACCGATACCATTTGTGCCTCGAGTTGGGCCTCGTTTGACTCAACCATATCGATTGTGCCTTGAGTTAGGTCTCGTTTAACACAACCATATCATTTGTGCCTCGAGTCAGGCCTCGTTTGACTCAACCATATCGTTTGTGCCTCGAGTCAGGCCTCGTTTGACTCAACCATATCATTTGCACCTCGAGTCGGGCCTCGTTTAACTCAACCATTTCATTTGTGCCTCGAGTCAAGTCTCGTTTGACTCAACCATATCGTTTGAGCCTCAAGTTAGGGCTCATTTGACTCAACCATATAATTTGGGCCTCGAGTCATGCCTCCTTTGACTCCCCGATACCATGTGTGCCTTAAGTTGTGCCTCGTTTGACTCAACCATATCATTTGTGCCTCGAGTCAGGCCTCGTTTGACTCAACCATATCATTTGCGCCTAGAGTCAAGTCTCGTTTGACTCAACCATATCGTTTGTGCATTGAGTTAGGTCTCGGTTGACTCAACCATATCATTTGCGCCTTGAGACGTGCCTCCTTTGACTCACCGATACCATTTGTGCCTCGAGTTGGGCCTAATTTGACTCAACAATATCGTTTGTGCCTCAAGTCAAGCCTCATTTGGCTCAGCCATATAATTTATGCCTCGAGTCAGGCCTCGTTTGACTCAACCATATCGATTGTGCCTCGAGTCAGGTCTCGTTTGACTCAACCATATCATTTGTTCCTCGAGTCGGGCCTCGTTTGACTCATCGATACCATTTGTGCCTTGAGTTGGGCCTCGTTTGACTCAACCATATCATTTGTGCCTCAAGTCAGGCCTCGTTTGACTCAACCATATCAATTGCGCCTCGAGTCGGGCCTCGTTTGACTCAACCATATCATTTGTGCCTCGAGTCAGGCCTGGTTTGTCTCAACCTTATCATTTATGCCTCGAGTTGGGTCTCGTTTGACTCAACCTTACCGCTTGTGCCTCGAGTTGGGTCTCATTTGACACAACCATAACATTTGTGCATCAAGTCGGGCCTCGTTTGACTTAACCATATCATTTGTGCCTTGAGTCGAACCTCGTTTGACTCAGCCATATCATTTGTGCCTCGAGTCGGGACTCATTTGACACAACCATATCATTTGTGCCTCGAGTTATGCCTTGCTTGATTGAATGATATCATTTGTGTCTCGAGTAGGGCCTCATTTGACTCATTGATACGATTTGTGCCTCGAGTTCGGCCTCGTTTGTCTCAACCATATCGATTGTGCCTCGAGTTAGGTCTTGTTTGACTCAACCATATCATTTGTGCCTCGAGTCGGGCCTCGTTTGACTTAACCATATCATTTGTGCCTCGAGTCAGGCCTCGTTTGACTCACTGAAACCATTTATGCCTCGAGTTGGGCCTTGTTTGACTCAACCATATCATTTGTGCCTCGAGTCGGGCCTCGTTTGACTTAACCATATCATTTGTGCCTCGAGTCGAACCTCGTTTGACTCAGCCATATCATTTGTGCCTCGAGTCGGGACTCGTTTGACACAACCATATCATTTGTGCCTCGAGTTATGCCTTGTTTGATTGAATGATATCATTTGTGTCTCGAGTAGGGCCTCATTTGACTCATTGATACGATTTGTGCCTCGAGTTTGGCCTCGTTTGTCTCAACCATATCGATTGTGCCTCGAGTTAGGTCTTGTTTGACTCAACCATATCATTTGTGCCTCGAGTCGGGCCTCGTTTGACTTAACCATATCATTTGTGCCTCGAGCTATGCCTCGTTTGACTGAACGATATCATTTGTGTCTCGAATAGGGCCACATTTGACTCACTGATACCATTTGTGCCTCCAGATGGGCCTCGTTTGACCCAACCATATCGGTTGTGCCTTGAGTCATGTCTCGCTTGACTCAACCATATTATTTGCGCCTCGAGTCGGGCCTCATTTGACTCAACCATATCATTTGTGCCCCGAGTTATGCCTCGTTTGACTCAATGATATCATTTGCATCTCGAGTCAGGCCTCGTTTGACTCACTGATATCATTTGTGCCTTGAGTCAGGCCTCGTTTGGCTCAACCATATCAATTGCGCCTCAAGTCGGGCCTCGGTTGACTTAACCATATCATTTGTGCCTCGAGTCGGGCCTTATTTGACTCACCGATACCATTTATGCCTCGAGTTGGGCCTTGTTTGACTCAAGCATATCATTTGTACCTCGAGTCGGGCCTCGTTTGACATAACCATATCATTTGCGCCTCGAGTCGGGCCTCGTTTGACTCAACCATATCATTTGTGCCTCGAGTTATGCCTCATTTGATTGAACAATATCATTTGCGTCTTGAGTAGGGCCTCATTTGACTCACTGATACCATTTGTGCCTCGAGTTGGGCCTTGTTTGAGTCAACCATATCGATTGTGCCTCGAGTTAGGTCTTGCTTGACTCAACCATATCAATTGTGCCTCGAGTCGGCCCTTGTTTGACTCAACCATATCATTTGCGCCACGAGTCGGGGCTCGTTTGACTCAACCATATCATTTGCGCCTCGAGTCGACCTTCGTTTGACTCAACCATATCATTTGTGCCTCGAGTTATGCCTTGTTTGACTGAACGATATCATTTGCGTCTTGAATAGGGCCTCATTTGACTCACTGATAAGATTTGTGCCTCGAGTCAGGTCTCATTTGAATCACCGATACCATTTGTGCCATGAGCTGGGCCTCGTTTGACCCAACCATATCATTTGTGCCTCGAGTCTGGCCTCGTTTGACTCAACCATATCATTTGTGCCTCGAGTTATGCCTCGTTTGACACAACGATATCAATTGCGTCTCGAGTCAGGCCTTGTTTGACTCACTGAAACCATTTGTCCCTCGAGTTGGGCCTCGTTGGACTCAACCATATCGATTGTGTCTCGAGTCAGGTCTCGTTTGACTCAACCATATCATTTGTTCCACGAGTCAGGCCTTGTTTGACTCAACGATACCATTTGTGCCTTGAGTTGGACCTCGTTTGACTCAACCATATCGTTTGTGCCTCGAGTTGGGCCGCGTTTGAATCACTGATACCATTTGTGCCTTGAGCTAGGCCTCGTTTGACCCAACCATATCATTTGTGCCTTAAGTCAAGCCTCGTTTGACTTAACCATGTCAATTGCGCCTTGAGTCGGGCCTCGTTTGACTTAACCATATCATTTGTGCCTTGAGTCGGGCCTCGTTTGACTCACTGAAACCATTTATGCCTCGCGTTGGGCCTCATTTGACTCAACCGTATCATTTGTGCCTCGAGTCGGGCCTTGTTTGATACAACCATATCATTTGTGCCTCTAGTTATGCCTTGTTTCATTGAATGATATCATTTACGTCTCGAGTAGGGCCTCATTTGACTCACTAATACGATTTGTGCCTCGACTTCAGCCTCGTTTGTCTCAACCATATCGATTGTGCCTCGAGTTAGGTCTTGTTTGACTCAACCATATCATTTGTGCCTCGAGTCGGGCCTCGTTTGACTCAACCATATCATTTATGCCATGAGTCAGTGCTCGTTTGACTCAACCATATCATTTACGCCTCGAGTCGAGCCTCGTTTGACTCAACCATATCATTTGTGCCTCGAGTTATGCCTTGCTTGACTGAACGATGTCATTTGCGTCTTGAATAGGGCCTCATTTGACTCACTGATAATATTTGTGCCTCCAGTTGGGCCTCATTTGACTCAACCATATCGATTGTGCCTCGAGTCAGGTTTCGTTTGACTCAACCATATCATTTGTGCCTCGAGTCGGGCCTCGTTTGACTCAACCATATCATTTGTGCCACGAGTTATGCCTCGTTTGACTCAATGATACCATTTGCGTCTCGTGTCGGGCCTCATTTGACTCACTGATACCATTCGTGCCTCGAGTTGGGCCTCGTTTGACTCAACCATATCGATTGTGCCTCGAGTCAGGTCTCGTTTGACCAAACCATATCATTTGTTCCACGAGTCGGGCCTCGTTTGACTCAACCATATCATTTGTTCCACGAGTCAGCCCTCGTTTGAATCACCGATACCATTTGTGCCATGAGTTGGGCCTCGTTTGACCCAACCATATCATTTGTGCCTCAAGTCTGGCCTCGTTTGACTCAACCATATCAATTGCGCCTCGAGTCGTGCCTCGTGTGACTTAACCATATCATTTGTGCCTCGAGTCGGGCCTCATTTGACTCACGGATACCATTTATGCTTCGAGTGAGGCCTCGTTTGACTCAACCATATCATTTGTGCCTCGAGTCGGGCCTTGTTTGACTTAACCATATCATTTGTACCTCGAGTCGGGCCTCGTTTGACTCAACCATATCATTTGCATCTCGAATCGGTCCTCGTTTGACTGAACCATATCATTTGTGCCTCGAGTTATGCCTCGTTTGATTGAATGATATCATTTTCGTCACGAGTAGGGACTCATTTGACTCGCTGCTACCATTTGTGCCTCGAGTTGGTCCTCGTTTAACTCAACCATATCGATTGTGCCTCGAGTCAGGTTTCGTTTGGCTTAACCATATCATTTGTTCCACAAGTCAGGGATCATTTGACTCACCGATACCATTTGGGCCTTGAGTGGGACCTTGTTTGACTTAACCATATAATTTGTGACTCGAGTCAGGTCTTGTTTGAATCACCGATACCATTTGTGCCTGGAGTGGGGCCTCGTTTGACTCAACCATATCATTTGTGCCTCGAGTCAGGCCTCGTTTGACTCAACCATATCATTTGTTCCTCGAGTCAGGCCTCATTTGAAGCACCGATACCATTTGTGCCTCGAGTTGGGCCTCATTTGACTCAACCATATCGATTGTACCTCGAGTTAGGTCTTATTTGACTCAACCAAAACATTTGTGCATCGAGGTGGGCCTCGTTTGACTCAACCATATCATTTGCGCCTCAAGTCGGGCCTGGTTTGACTCAACCATATCATTTGTGCCTCGAGTTATGCCTCGTTTGACTCAACGATATCATTTGCGTCTTGAGTCGGGCCTCGTTTGACTCACTGATATCATTTGTGCCTCGAGTTGGGCCTCGTTTGACTCAACCATATCGATTGTGCCTGAGTCAGGTCTCGTTTGACTCAACCACGTCATGTTTTCCCCGAGTTGGGCCTCGTTTGACTCACTGATAGCATTTGTGCCTTGAGTTGGGCCTCGTTTGACTCAACCATATCATTTGTGCCTCGAGTCAGGCATCGTTTGAATCACTGATACCGTTTGTGCCTTGAGTTGGGCCTCGTTTGACTCAACCATATCATTTGTGCCTCGGGTCAGGCCTTGTTTGACTCAACCATATCAATTGCGCCTCGAGTCGGGCCTCGTTTGACTTAACCATATCATTTGCGCCTCGAGTCGGACCTCGTTTGACTCAACCATATCATTTCTCCATCGAGTTATGCATTGTTTGATTGAACGATATCATTTGCGTCTCGAGTAGGGCCTCATTTGACTCACTAATAGGATTTGTGCCTCGAGTTTGGCCTCATTTTTCACAACCATATTGATTGTGCCTCGAGTTAGGTCTTGTTTGACTCAACCATATCATTTGTGCCTCGAGTCGGGCCTCATTTCACTCAACCATATCATTTGCACCTTGAGTCGGGCCTCATTTGACTCAACCATATCATTTGTGCCTCGAGTTATGCCTGGTTTGACTGAACGATATCATTTGCGTCTCGACTCGGGCCTCGTTTGACTCACCGATACCATTCGTGCCTCAAGTTGGGCCTCATTTGACTCAACCATATCGATTGTGCCTCGAGTCAGGTCTCGTTTGACTCAACCATATCATTTGTTCCACGAGTCTGGCCTTATCTGACTCACCGATACCATTTGTGCCTTGAGTCGGGTCTCATTTGACTCAACCATATCATTTGTGCCTCGACTCAGGCCTTGTTTGAATCACCATACCATTTGTGCCTTGAGTTGGGCCTCGTTTGACTCAACCATATCATTTTTGCCTCGAGTCAGGCCTCGTTTGACTCAACCATATCAATTGCGCCTCGAGTCGGGCCTCGTTTGACTTAACCATATCATTTGTGCCTTGTTTGACTCACTGATATCATTTGTGCCTCAAGTTGGGCCTCGTTTGACTCAATCATATCGATTGTGCCTCGAGTCAGGTCTCGTTTGACTCAACCATATCATGTTTTCCACGAGTTAGGCCTAGTTTGAGTCACTGATAGCATTTATCACTTGAGTGGGAGCCCGTTTGACTCAACCATATCATTTGTGCCTCGAGTCAGGCCTCGTTTGAATCACCGATACCATTTGTGCCTTGAGTTGGGCCTCGTTTGACTCAACCATATCATTTTTGCCTCGAGTCAGGCCTCGTTTGACTCAACCATATCAATTGCGCCTCGAGTCGGGCCTCATTTGACTCCCTGATACCATTTGTGCCTCGAGTTGGGCCTCGTTTGACTCAACCATATCGATTGTGCCTCGAGTTAGGTCTTGTTTGACTCAACCATATCATTTGTTTCTTGAGTCGAGCCTCATTTGACATAACCATATCATTTGCGCCTCAAGTCGGGCCTCGTTTGACTCAACCATATCATTTGCGCCTCGAGTTATGCCTCGTTTGACTCAACGATATCATTTGCGTCTCGAGTCAGGCCTCGTTTGACTCACTGATACCATTTGTGCCTCGAGTTGGGCCTCGTTTGACTCAACCATATCAATTGCGCCTCGAGTCGGTCCTCGTTTGACTTAACCATATCATTTGGGCATCGAGTCGGGCCTCGTTTGACTCACTGATACCATTTATGCGTCGAGTTGGGCCTTGTTTGACTCAATCATATCATTTGTGCCTCGAGGCGGGCCTCGTTTGACTCAACCATATCATTTGCACCTCGATTCGGGCCTCGTTTGACTCAACCATATCATTTGCGCCTCGAGTCAGGCCTCGTTTGACTCAACCATATCATTTGTGCCTCGAGTTATGCCATGTTTGATTGAACGATATCATTTGCATCTCGAGTACGGCCTCATTTGACTCATTGATATGATTTATGCCTCGAGTTCGGCCTCATTTGTCTCAATCATATCGATTGTGCCTCGAGTTAGGTCTTGTTTGACTCAACCATATCATTTGTGCCTCGTGTCGGGCCTCGTTTGACACAACCATATCATTTGCGCCTTGAGTCGGGCCTCGTTTGACTCAAGCATATCATTTGCGCATCGAGTCGGGCCACGTTTGACTCAACCATATCATTTGTGCCTCGAGTTATGCCTCGCTTGACTGAATGATATCATTTGCGTATCGAATAGGGCCACATTTGACTCACTGATACCATTTGTGCCTCCAGTTGGGCCTCGTTTGACTCAACCATATCGGTTGTGCCTTGAGTCAGGTCTCATTTGACTCAACCATATCATTTGCGCCTCGAGTCGGGCCTCGTTTCACTCAACCGTATCATTTGTGCTCGTTTGACTCAACCATATCATTTGCACCTCGATTCGGGCCTCGTTTGACTCAACCATATCATTTGCGCCTCGAGTCAGGCCTCGTTTGACTCAACCATATCATTTGTGCCTCGAGTTATGCCATGTTTGATTGAACGATATCATTTGTGTCTCGAGTACGGCCTCATTTGACTCATTGATATGATTTGTGCCTCGAGTTCGGCCTCATTTGTCTCAATCATATCGATTGTGCCTCGAGTTAGGTCTTGTTTGACTCAACCATATCATTTGTGCCTCGTGTCGGGCCTCGTTTGACACAACCATATCATTTGCGCCTTGAGTCGGGCCTCGTTTGACTCAAGCATATCATTTGCGTATCGAGTCGGGCCACGTTTGACTCAACCATATCATTTGTGCCTCGAGTTATGCCTCGCTTGACTGAATGATATCATTTGCGTATCGAATAGGGCCACATTTGACTCACTGATACCATTTGTGCCTCCAGTTGGGCCTCGTTTGACTCAACCGTATCGGTTGTGCCTTGAGTCAGGTCTCGTTTGACTCAACCATATCATTTGCGCCTCGAGTCGGGCCTCGTTTGACTCAACCGTATCATTTGTGCCTAGAGTTATGCCTCATTTGACTAAACGATATCATTTGTGTCTCGACTCGGGCCTCGTTTGACTCACTGATACCATTTGTGCCTCGAGTTGGGCCTCGTTTGACTCAACCATATTGATTGTGCCTCGAGTCAGGTCTCGTTTGACTCAACCATGTCATTTGTTCCACAAGTCGGGCCTCGTTTGACTCATCGATACCATTTGTGCCTTGAGTTGGGCCTCGTTTGGCTCAGCCATATCATTTGTGCCTCGAGTCCGAACTCGTTTGAATCACCGACACCATTTGTGCCTTGAGTTAGGCCTTGTTTGATTCAACCATATCATTTGTGCCGCGAGTCAGGCCTCGTTTGACTCAACCATATCAATTGCGCCTCGAGTCGGGCTGCGTTTGACTTAACGATATCATTTGTGCCTCGAGTCGGGCCTCGTTTGACTCGCCATTACCATTTATGCCCCGTGTTGGGCCTTGTTTGACTCAACCATATCATTTGGGCCTCGAGTCGGGCCTCGTTTGACCCAACCATATCATTTGGTCCTCGAGTCGGGCCTCGTTTGACTCAACCATATCATTTGCGCCTCGAGTCGGGCCTCGTTTAACTCAACCATATCATTTGTGCCTCGAGTTATGCCTCGTTTGACTGAATGATATCATTTGCGTCTCGTGTAGGGCCTCATTTGACTCAATTATACCATTTGTGCCTTGAGTTGGGCCTCGTTAGACTCAACCATATTGATTGTGCCTCGAGTTTGGTCTCGTTTGACTCAACCATATCATTTGTTGCACGAGTCGGGCCTCGTTTGACTCACCGATACCATTTGTGCCTGGAGTTGAGCCTCATTTGACCCAACCATATCATTTGTGCCTCGAGTCGGGCCTCGTTTGACTCAACCATATCATTTGTGCCTCGAGTCAGGCCTTGTTTGAATCACCGATACCATTTGTGCCTTGAGTTGGGCCTCGTTTGACTCAATCATATCATTTGTGCCTCGAGTCAGGCCTCATTTGACTCAACCATATCAATTACGCATTGAGTCGGGCCTCGTTTTACTTAACCATATCATTTGTGCGTCGAGTCGGGCCTCGTTTGACTCACCGATACCATTTATGCCTTGAGTTGGGCCTCATTTGACTCAACCATATCATTTGTGCCTTGAGGCGGGCCTCGTTTGTCTCAACCATATCATTTGGGCCTCGAGTCAGGCCTCCTTTGACTCAACCATATAATTTGCGCCTCGAGTCGGGCCTTGTTTGACTCAACCACATCATTTGTGCCTTGAGTTATGCCTCGTTTGACTGAACGATATCATTTGCGTCTCGAGTTGTGCCTCAAGTTGTGCCTCTTTTGACTCAACCATATCGATTGTGTCTCGAGTTAGGTCTCGTTTGACTCAACCATATCATTTGTGCCACGAGTAGGGCCTCGTTTGACTCAACCGTATCATTCGTGCCTACAGTTATGCCTCGTTTGACTAAACGATATCATTTACGTCTCGACTCTGGTCTCGTTTGACTCACTGATACCATTTATGCCTCGAGTTGGGCCTCATTTGACTCAACCATATTGATTGTGCCTTGAGTCAAGTCTCGTTTGACTCAACCATGTCATTTGTTCCACAAGTCGGGCCTCGTTTGACTCACCGATACCATTTGTGCCTTGAGTTGGGCCTCGTTTGGCTCAGCCATATCATTTGTGCCTCAAGTCCGGCCTCGTTTGAATCACCGACACCATTTGTGCCTTGAGTTAGGCCTTGTTTGACTCAACCATATCATTTGTGCCACGAGTCAGGCCTCGTTTGACTCAACCCTATCAATTGGCCTCGAGTCGGGTCAGGCCGTGTTTGACTTAACGATATCATTTGTGCCTCGAGTTGGGCCTCGTTTGACTCACCGTTACCATTTATGCCTCGTGTTGGGCCTTGTTTGACACAACCATATCATTTGGGCCTCGAGTCGGGCCTCGTTTGACTCAACCATATCATTTGCGCCTCGAGTCAGGCCTCGTTTAACTCAACCATATCATTTGTGCCTCGAGTTATGCCTCATTTGACTAAATGATATCATTTGCGTCTCGTGTAGGGCCTCATTTGACTCTATTATACCATTTGTGCCTCGTTAGACTCAACCATATCGATTATGGCTCAAGTTTGGTCTCGTTTGACTCAACCATATCATTTGTTGCACAAGTCGGGCCTCGTTTGACTCACCGATACCATTTGTGCCTGGAGTGAGGCCTCGTTTGACCCAACCATATCATTTGTGCCTCGAGTCGGGCCTCGTTTGACTCAACCATATCATTTGTGCCTCGAGTCAGGCCTCGTTTGACTCACCGATACTATTTATGCCTTGAGTTGGGCCTCGTTTGGCTTAACCATATCATTTGTGCCTTGAGTCGGGCCTCATTTGACTCAACCATATCATTTGGGACTCGAGTCAGGCCTCGTTTGACTCAACCATATCATTTGCGCCTCGAGTTATGCCTCGTTTGACTGAACGATTTCATTTGCGTCTCGAGTAGGGCCTCATTTGACTCAATGATACCATTTGTGCCTCTAGTTGTGCCTCATTTGACTCAACCATATCGATTGTACCTCGAGTTAGGTCTCGTTTGACTCAACCATATCATTTGTGCCACGAGTCGGGCCTCGTTTGACTCAACCATATCATTTGTGCCTTGAGGCAGGCCTCGTTTGACGCAACCATATCATTTGTTCCTCGAGTCTGGCCTCGTTTGACTCAACCATCTCATTTGATCCTTGAGTCAGACCTCGTTTGACTCAACCATATTATTTGTGCCTCGAGTTATGCATTGTTTGATTGAACGATATCATTTGCGTCTCGAGTAGGGACTCATTTGACTCATTGATTCGATTTGTGCCTCGAGTTTGTCCTCATTGGTCTCAACCATATCGATTGTGCCTCGAGTTAGGTCTTGTTTGATTCAACCATATCATTTGTGCCTCGAGTCGGGCCTCGTTTGACTCAACCATATCATTTGCGCCTCGAGTCAGGCCTCGTTTGACTCAACCATATCATTTGCGCCTCGAGTCAGGCCTCGTTTGACTCAACCATATCATTTGTGCCTCAAGTTATGCCTCATTTGACTGAACGATATCATTTGCGTCTCGAATAGGGCCATATTTGACTCACATATACCATTTGTGCCTCTAGTTGGGCCTCGTTTGACTCAACCATATCGGCTGTGCCTTGAGTTAGGTCTCGTTTGACTCAACCATATCATTTATGCCTCGAGTCAGGCCTCGTTTGGCTCAACCATATCATTTGTGCCTCAAGTTATGCCTCGTTTGACTAAACGATATCATTTACATCTCAAGTCGGGCCTCGATTGACTCGTTGATACCTCGAGTTGGCCTCGTTTGACTCCACCATATTGATTGTGCCTTGAGTCAGGTCTTGTTTGACTCAACCATGTCATTTGTTCCACGAGTCGGGCCTCGTTTGACTCACCGATACCATTTGTGCCTTGAGTTGGGCCTCGTTTGACTCAACCATATCATTTGTGCCTCGAGTCAAGCCTCGTTTGAATCGCCGATACAATTTGTGCCTTGAGTTGGGCCTCGTTTGACTCAACCATATAATTGCGCCTCGAGTCAAGCCACGTTTGAATCACCGATACCATTTGTGCCTTGAGTTAGGCCTCGTTTGACTCAGCCATATCGTTTGTGCCTCGAGTCAGGCCTCGTTTGACTCAACCATATCATTTGCGCATCGAGTCAAGCCTCGTTTAACTTAACCATATAATTTCTGCCTCGAGTCGGGCATTGTTTGACACTCCGATACTATTTATTCCTCGAGTTGGGCCTTGTTTGACTCAACCATATCATTTGTGCCTTGACTCGGGCCTCGTTTGACTCAACCATATCATTTGCGTCTCGAGTTGGGCCTCGTTTGACTCAACCATATCATTTGTGCCTCGAGTTATGCCTCGTTTGACTGAACGATATCATTTGCATCTCGAGTAGGGCCTCATTTGACTAACTTATACCATTTGTGCCTCGAGTTGGGCCTCGTTTAACTCAACCATATCGATTGTGCTCGAGTCGGGCCTCGTTTGAATTGCCGATTCAATTTGTGACTTGAGTCGGGCCTCGTTTCACTCACTGATACCATTTATGCCTCGAGTTGGGCCTTGTTTGACTCAACCATATCATTTGAACCTCGAGTCGGGCCTCGTTTGACCCAATCATATCATTTGGGCCTCGAGTCGGGCCTCATTTGACTCAACCATATCATTTGCGCCTCGAGTCGGGCCACGTTTGACTCAACCATATCATTTGTGCCTCGAGTTATGCCTTGCTTGACTGAACGATATCATTTGCGTATCGAATAGGGCCACATTTGACTCACTGATACCATTTGTGCCTCCAGTTGGGCCTCGTTTGACTCAACCGTATCGGTTATGCCTTGAGTCAGGTCTCGTTTGACTCAACCATATCATTTGCGCCTCGAGTCAGGCCTCGTTTGACTCAACCGTATCATTTGTGCCTAGAGTTATGCCTCATTTGACTAAACGATATCATTTGTGTCTCGACTCGGGCCTCGTTTGACTCACTGATACCATTTGTGCCTCGAGTTGGGCCTCGTTTGACTCAACCATATTGATTGTGCCTCGAGTCAGGTCTCGTTTGACTCAACCATGTCATTTGTTCCACAAGTCGGGCCTTGTTTGACTCACCGATACCATTTGTGCCTTGAGTTGGGCCTCGTTTGGCTCAGCCATATCATTTGTGCCTCGAGTCCGGCCTTGTTTGAATCACCGACACCATTTGTGCCTTGAGTTAGGCCTTGTTTGATTCAACCATATCATTTGTGCCGCGAGTCAGGCCTCGTTTGACTCAACCATATCAATTGTGCCTCGAGTCGGGCCGCGTTTGACTTAACGATATCATTTGTGCCTCTAGTCGGGCCTCGTTTGACTCGCCATTACCATTTATGCCTCGTGTTGGGCCTTGTTTGACTCAACCATATCATTTGGGCCTCGAGTCGGTCCTCGTTTGACCCAACCATATCATTTGGTCCTCGAGTCAGGCCTCGTTTGACTCAACCATATCATTTGCGCCTCGAGTCGGGCCTCGTTTAACTCAACCATCTCATTTGTGCCTCGAGTTATGCCTCGTTTGACAAAACGATATCATTTGCGTCTCGTGTAGGGCCTCATTTGACTCAATTATACCATTTGTTCCTCGAGTTGGGCCTCGTTAGACTCAACCATATCGATTGTGCCTCGAGTTTGGTCTCGTTTGACTCAACCATATCATTTGTTGCATGAGTCAGGGCCTCGTTTGACTCACCAATACCATTTGTGCCTGGAGTTGGGCCTCGTTTGACCCAACCATATCATTTGTGCCTCGAGTTGGGCCTCGTTTGACTCAACCATATCATTTGTGCCTCGAGTCAGGCCTCGTTTGAATCACCGATACCATTTGTGCCTTGAGTGGGGCCTCGTTTGACTCAACCATATCATTTGTGCCTCGAGTCAGGCCTCATTTGACTCAACCATATCAATTGCGCATTGAGTCGGGCCTCGTTTTACTTAACCATATCATTTGTGCGTCGAGTCGAGCCTCGTTTGACTCACCGATACCATTTATGCCTTGAGTTGGGCCTCATTTGACTCAACCATATCATTTATGCCTTGAGTCAGGCCTCGTTTGACTCAACCATATCATTTGGGCCTCAAGTCAGGCCTCCTTTGACTCAACCATATCATTTGCGCCTCAAGTCGGGCCTCGTTTGACTCAACCACATCATTTGTGCCTTGAGTTATGCCTCGTTTGACTGAACGATATCATTTGTGTCTCGAGTAGGGCCTCATTTGACTCACTGGTACCATTTGTGCCTCAAGTTGTGCCTCGTTTGACTCAACCATATCGATTGTTCCTCGAGTTAGGTCTCGTTTGACTCAACCATATCATTTGTGCCACGAGTAGGGCCTCGTTTGACTCAACCGTATCATTCGTGCCTAGAGTTATGCCTCATTTGACTAAACGATATCATTTGCGTCTCGACTCGGGCCTCGTTTGACTCACTGATACCATTTGTGCCTCGAGTTGGGCCTCATTTGACTCAACCATATTGATTGTGCCTAGAGTCAAGTCTCGTTTGACTCAACCATGTCATTTGTTCCACAAGTTGGGCCTTGTTTGACTCATTGATACCATTTGTGCCTTGAGTTGGGCCTCGTTTGGCTCAGCCATATCATTTGTGCCTCGAGTCCGGCCTCGTTTGAATCACCGACACCATTTGTGCCTTGAGTTAGGCCTTGTTTGACTCAACCATATCATTTGTGCCTTGAGTCAGGCCTCGTTTGACTCAACCATATCAATTGCGCCTCGAGTCGGGCCGCGTTTGACTTAACGATATCATTTGTGCCTCGAGTCGGGCCTCGTTTGACTCATCGTTACCATTTATGCCTCGTGTTGGGCCTTGTTTGACACAACCATATCATTTGGGCCTCGAGTCGGGCCTCGTTTGACTCAACCATATCATTTGCGCCTCGAGTCGGGCCTCGTTTAACTCAACCATATCATTTGTGCCTCGAGTTATGCCTCATTTGACTAAACGATATCATTTGCGTCTCGTGTAGGGCCTTATTTGACTCAATTATACCATTTGTGCCTCGAGTTGGGCCTCGTTAGACTCAACCATATCGATTGTGCCCCGAGTTTGGTCTCGTTTGACTCAACCATATCATTTGTTGTACGAGTCGGGCCTCGTTTGACTCACCGATACCATTTGTGCCTGGAGTGAGGCCTCGTTTGACCCAACCATATCATTTGTGCCTGTAGTCGGGCCTCGTTTGACTCAACCATATCATTTGTGCCTCGAGTCAGGCCTCGTTTGAATCATCGATACCATTTGTGCCTTGAGTTGGGCCTCGTTTGACTCAACCTTATCATTTGTGCCTCGAGTCAGGCCTCATTTGACTCAACCATATCAATTGCGCATTGAGTCGGGCCTCGTTTTACTTAACCATATCATTTGTGCGTTGAGTCGGGCCTCGTTTGACTCACCGATACCATTTATGCCTTGAGTTAGGCCTCATTTGACTCAACCATATCATTTGTGCCTTGAGTCGGGCCTCGTTTGACTCAACCATATCATTTGCGCCTCGAGACGGGCCTCTGACTCAACCATATTATTTGCGCCTCGAGACGGGCCTTGTTTGACTCAACCACATCATTTGTGCCTCGAGTTATGCCTCGTTTGACAGAACGATATCATTTGCGTCTCGAGTAGGGCCTCATTTGACTCACTGATACCATTTGTGCCTCTAGTTGTGCCTCGTTTGACTCAACCATATCAATTGTGCCTCGAGTTAGGTCTCGTTTGACTCAACCATATTATTCGTGCCACGAGTCGGGCCTCGTTTGACTCGACCGTATCATTTGTGCCTCGAGGCAGGCCTCGTTTCACTCAACCATATCATTTGTTCCTCGAGTCTGGCCTCGTTTGACTCAACCATCTCATTTGATCCTTGAGTCAGACCTCGTTTGGCTCAACCATATCATTTGTGCCTCAAGTTATGCATTGTTTGATTGAACGATATCATTTGCGTCTCGAGTAGGGACTCATTTGACTCACTGATTCGATTTGTGCATCGAGTTTGTCCTCATTTGTCTCAACCATATCGATTGTGCCTCGAGTTAGGTCTTGTTTGATTCAACCATATCATTTGTGCCTCGAGCCGGGCCTCATTTGACTCAACCATATCATTAGCACCTCGAGTTGGGCCTCGTTTGACTCAACCATATCATTTGCGCCTCGAGTCGGGCCTCGTTTGACTCAACCATATCATTTGCGCCTCAAGTTATGCCTCGTTTGACTGAACGATATCATTTGCGTCTCGAATAGAGCCACATTTGACTCACTTATACCATTTGTGCCTCCAGTTGGGCCTCGTTTGACTCAACCATATCGGTTGTGCCTTGAGTTAGGTCTCGTTTGACTCAACCATATCATTTGCGCCTCGAGTCGGGCCTCGTTTGGCTTAACCATATCATTTGTGCCTCAAGTTATGCCTCGTTTGACTAAATGATATCATTTGCATCTCGAGTTGAGCCTCGATTGACTCGCTAATACCATTTGTGCCTCAAGTTGGGCCTCGTTTGACTCCACCATATTGATTGTGCCTTGAGTTAGGTCTTGTTTGACTCAACCATGTCATTTGTTCCACGAGTCGGGCCTCGTTTGACTCACCGATACCATCTGTGCCTTGAGTTGGGCCTCGTTTGACTCAACCATATAATTGCGCCTCGAGTCAGGCATCGTTTGAATCACCGATACCATTTGTGCCTTGAGTTAGGCCTCGTTTGACTCAGCCATATCATTTGTGCCTCGAGTTGGGCCTCGTTTGACTCAGCCATATCATTTGTGCCTTGAGTTGGGCCTCGTTTGACTCAACCATATCGATTGTGCTCGAGTTGGGCCTCGTTTGACTCAACCATATCATTTACGCCTCGAGTTAGGCCTCGTTTGACTTAACCATATCATTTGTGCCTCGAGTTTTGCATCATTTGACTGAACGATATCATTTGCATCTCGAGTAGGGCCTTATTTGACTCACTGATACCATTTGTTCCTCCAGTTAGGCCTCATTTGACTTAACCATATCGATTGTGGCTCGAGTCAGGTCTCGTTTGGTTCAACCATATCATTTGCGCCTCGAGTCGGGCCTCGTTTGACTCAATCATATCATTTGTGCCTCGAGTCAGGCCTCGTTTGACTCAACCATATCATTTGCGCCTCGAGTCAGGTGTCGTTTAACTCAACCATATCATTTATGCCTCGTGTCAAGCCTTGTTTGAATCGCCGATACAATTTGTGCCTTGAGTTGGGCTTCGTTTGACTCAACCATATAATTGCGCCTCGAGTCAGGCCTCGTTTGAATCACCGATACCATTTGTGCCTTGAGTTAGGCCTCGTTTAACTCAGCCATATCATTTGTGCCTCGAGTCAGGCCTCGTTTGACTCAACCATATCATTTGCGCATTGATCAGGCCTCGTTTGACTTAACCATATAATTTCTGCCTCGAGTCGGGCATTGTTTGACACTCCGATACCATTTATGCCTCGAGTTGGGCCTTGTTTGACTCAACCATATCATTTGTGCCTTGACTCGGGCCTCATTTGACTCAACCATATTATTTGCGCCTCAAGTCGGGCCTCGTTTGACTCAACCATATCATTTGTGCCTTGAGTTATGCCTCGTTTGACTTAATGATATCATTTGCGTCTCGAGTAGGGCCTCATTTGACAAACTTATACCATTTGTGCCTCGAGTTGGGCCTCGTTTGACTCAACCATATCGATTGCGCTCGAGTTGGGCCTCGTTTGAATTGCCGATACAATTTGTGCCTTGAGTCGGGCCTCGTTTCACTCACTGATACCATTTATGCCTCGAGTTGCGCCTTGTTTTACTCAACCATATCATTTGTACCTCGAGTCGGGCCTCGTTTGACCCAATCATATCATTTGGGCCTCGAGTCGGGCATCATTTGACTCAACCATATCATTTGCGCCTCGAGTCGTGCCTCGTTTGACTCAACCATATCATTTGTGCGTGGAGTTATGCCTCGTTTGACTGAACGATATCATTTGCATCTCGAGTAGGGCCTCATTTGACTAACTTATACCATTTGTGCCTCGAGTTGGGCCTCGTTTGACTCAACCATATTGATTGTGCTCGAGTTGGGCCTCGTTTGACTCAACCATATCATTTACGCCTCGAGTCAGGCCTCGTTTGACTCAATCATATCATTTGTGCCTCGAGTTTTGCCTCATTTGACTGAACGATATCATTTGCATCTCGAGTAGGGCCTCATTTGACTCACTGATACCATTTGTTCCTCCAGTTAGGCCTCGTTTGACTCAACCATATTGATTGTGGCTCGAGTCAGGTCTCGTTTGGCTCAACCATATCATTTGCGCCTCGAGTCGGGCCTTGTTTGACTCAATCATATCATTTGTGCCTCGAGTCAGGCCTCGTTTGACTCAACCATATCATTTGCGCTTCGAGTCAGGCGTCGTTTAACTTAACTATATCATTTGTGCCTTAAGTGAAGTCTCGTTTGACTCAACCGTATCATTTGTGCCTCGAGTCAGGTCTCGGTCGACTTAACCATATCATTTGCGCTTCGAGTCGTGCCTCCCTTGACGCGCCGATGCCATTTGTGCCTCGAGTTGGGCCCCGTTTCACTCAACCATATCATTTGTAACTCGAGTTCAGCCTCGTTTGACTCATTGATACCATTTGTGCCTCTAGTTAGGCCTCATTTGACTCAACCATATCGGTTGTGCCTTGAGTCAGGTCTCGTTTGACTCAACCATATCATTTGCGCCTCGAGTCGGGCCTCGTTTGACTCAATCGTATCATTTATGCCTAGAGTTATGCCTCATTTGACTAAACGATATCATTTGCGTCTTGAGTAGGCCCTCATTTGACTCATTGATACCATTTGTGCCTCAAGTTGTGCCTCGTTTGACTCAACCATATCGATTGTGCCTCGAGTTAGGTCTCGTTTGACTCAACCATATCATTTGTGCCACGAGTTGGGCCTCGTTTGACTCAACCGTATCGTTCGTGCCTAGAGTTATGCCTCATTTGACTAAACGATATCATTTGCGTCTCGACTCGGGCCTCGTTTGACTCACTGATACCATTTGTGCCTCGACTATGGCCTCGTTTGACTCAACCATATTGATTGTGCCTCGAGTCAGGTCTCGTTTGACTCAACCATGTCATTTGTTCCACAAGTCGGGCCTCGTTTGACTCACCGATACCATTTGTGCCTTGAGTTGGGCCTCGTTTGGCTCAGCCATATCATTTGTGCCTCGAGTCCGGCCTCGTTTGAATCACCGACACCATTTGTGCCTTGAGTTAGGCCTTGTTTGACTCAACCATATCATTTGTTCCACGAGTCAGGCCTCGTTTGACTCAACCATATCAATTGCGCCTCGAGTCGGGCCGCGTTTGACTTAACGATATCATTTGTGCCTCGAGTCGGGCCTCGTTCGACTCACCGTTACCATTTATGCCTCGTGTTGGGCGTTGTTTGACTCAACCATATCATTTGGGCCTCGAGTCAGGCCTCGTTTGAGTCAACCATATCATTTGCGCCTCGAGTCGAGCCTTGTTTAACTCAACCATATCATTTATGCCTCGAGTTATGCCTCGTTTGGCTAAACGATATCATTTGCATCTCGTGTAGGGCCTCATTTGACTCAATTATACCATTTGAGCCTCGAGTTGGGACTCGTTAGACTCAACCATATCGATTGTGCCTCGAGTTTGGTCTCGTTTGACTCAACCATATCATTTGTGCCTCGAGTCGGGCCTCGTTTGACTCAACCATATCATTTGCGCCTCGAGTCGGGCCTCGTTTGACTCAACCATATCATTTGTGCCTCGAGTTTTTCCTCATTTGACTGAACGATATCATTTGCGTCTCAAGTAGGGCCTCATTTGACTCAATTATAACATTTCTGCCACGAGTTGGGCCTCGTTAGATTTAACCATATCGATTGTGCCTCGAGTTTGGTCTCGTTTGACTCAACCATATCATTTGTTGCACGAGTCGGGCCTCTTTGACTCACCGATACCATTTGTGCCTGGAGTTGGGCCTCGTTTGACCCAACCATATCATTTGTGCCTCGAGTCGGGCCTCGTTTGACTCAACCATATCATTTGTGCATCGAGTCAGGCCTCGTTTGAATCAATGATACCATTTGTGCCTTGAGTTGGGCCCCGTTTGGCTCAACCATATCATTTGTGCCTCGAGTCCAGCCTCGTTTGACTCAACCATATTATTTGTGCCTTCAGTCAGGCCTCGTTTGACTCAACCACATCATTTGGGCCTCGAGTTGGGCCTCGTTTGACTCAACGATGTCATTTGTGCCTCGAGCTGGCCCTCATTTGACTCACTGATACCATTTGTGCCTCGAGTTGGGCCTCGTTTGACTCAACCATATCATTTGTGTCTAGAGTTCAGCCTCATTTGACTCAACCATATCGATTGTGCCTCGAGTTAGGTCTTGTTTGACTCAACCTTATCATTTGTGCCTGAAGTCGGGCCTCGTTTGACTCAAGCATATCATTTGTGCCTCGAGTCGGGCCTGGTTTGACTCAACCATATCATTTGCGCCTCGAGTCGGGCCACGTTTGACTCGACCATACCATTTACGCCTCGAGTCAGTCCTCGTTTGACTCAACCATATCATTTGTGCCTCGAGTCGGGCCTCGTTTGACTAACCGATACCATTTATGCCTCGAGTTAGGTCTTGTTTGACTCAGCCATATCATTTGTGCCTTGAGTTATGCCTCGTTTGACTGAACGATATCATTTGCGTCTCGAGTAGGGCCTCATTTGACTCACTGATACCATTTGTGCCTCGAGTCGTGCCTCGTTTGACTCAACCATATCGATTGTGCCTCGAGTTAGGTCTTGTTTGACTCAACCATATCATTTGTGCCTCGGGTCAGGCCTCGTTTGACTCAACCATATCATTTGTGCCTCAAGGCGGGCCTCGTTTGTCTCAACCGTATCATTTGCACTTCGAGTCTGGACTCGTTTGACTCAACCATAACATTTGCGCCTCCAGTCGGACCTCGTTTGACTCAACCATATCATTTGTGCCTCGAGTCGGGCCTCGTTTGACTTAACCATATTATTTGCGCCTTCAGTCAGGCCTTATTTGACTCAACCATATCATTTGCGCCTCGAGTCGGGCCTCGTTTGACTCAACCATATCATTTGTGCCTCGAGTTATGCCTCGTTTGACTGAATGATAACATTTGCGTCTCGAGTAGGGCCTCATTTGACTCACTGATACCATTTGTGCCTCGAGTTGGGTCTCATTTGACTCGACCATATCGATTGTGCCTCGAGTTCGGTCTCGTTTGACTCAACCATATCATTTGTTCCACGAGTCGGGCCTCGTTTGACTCAACCATATCATTTGCGCCTCGAGTCAGGCCTCGTTTGACTGAACGATATCATTTGTGTCCCGAATAGGGCCTCATTTGACTCACTGATACCATTTACGCCTCCAGTCGGGCCTCGTTTGACTCAACCATATCGATTGCACCTCGAGTCAGGTCTCGTTTCACTCGACCATATCATTTGTGCCTCGGTCAGGCCTCGTTTGACTCACCCATATCATTTGTGCCTCGAGTCAGGACTCGTTTGACTCAACCATATCATTTGTGCCTCGAGTCATGCCTCGTTTGACTCAACCATATCATTTGTGCCTCGAGTTTTGCCTCGTTTGACTAAACGATATCATTTGCGTCTCGAACAGGGCCACATTTGACCCACTGATACCATTTGTGCCTCCAGTTGGGCCTCGTTTGACTCAACCATATCGGTTGTGCCTTGAGTCAGGTCTCGTTTGACTCAACCATATCATTTGCGCCTCAAGTCGATCCTCGTTTGACACAACCATATCATTTGTGCCTCGAGTTATGCCTCGTTTGACTGAACGATATCATTTATGTCTTGAATAGGGCCATATTTGACTCACTGATACCATTTGTGCCTCCAGTTGGGCCTCATTTGACTCAACCATATCGGTTGTGCCTTGAGTCAGGTCTCGTTTGACTCAACCATATTATTTGTGCCTCGTGTCGGGCCTCGATTGACTCAACCATATCTTTTGTGCCTCTAGTTATGCCTCGTTTGACTCAACGATATCATTTGCCCCATGAGTCGGGCCACGTTTGACTCACTGATACCATTTGTGCCTCGAGTTAGGCCTCGTTTGACTCAACCATATCGATTGTGCCTCGAGTCAGGTCTCGTTTGACTCAACCACATCATTTGTTCCACGAGTCGGGCCTCGTTTGACTCACCGATACCATATGTGCCTTGAGTTGGGCCTCGTTGACTCAACCATATCATTTGTGCCTCGAGTCAGGCCTCGTTTGAATCACCAATACCTTTTGTGCCTTGAGTTAGGCCTCGTTTGACTTAGCCATATCATTTGTGTCTCGAGTCAGGCATCGTTTGACTCAACCATATCCTTTGCGCATCGAGTCAGGCCTCGTTCGACATAACCATATAATTTATGCCTCGAGTCGGGCATCGTTTGACACTCCAATACCATTTATGCCTCGGTTTGGGCCTTGTTTGACTCAACCATATCATTTGTGCCTTGACTTGGGCCTCGTTTGACTCAACCATATCATTTGGGCCTCGAGTCGCGCCTCGTTTGACTCAACCATATCATTTGTGCCTCGAGTCGGGCCTCGTTTGACTCAACCATATCATTTGCGCCTCGAGTTATGCCTCGTTTGACTGAACGATATCATTTGCGTCTCAAGTAGGGCCTCATTTGACTCACTAATACCATTTGTGCCTCGAGTTGGGCCTCGTTTGACTCAACCATATCGATTGTGCCTCGGGTTAGGCCTCGTTTGACTCAACCATATCATTTGTTCCTCGAGTAGGGCCTCATTTGACTCACTGATACCATTTGTGCCTCAAGTCGGGCCTCGTTTGACACAACCATATCGATTGTGCCTTGAGTCAGGTCTCGTTTGACACAACCATATCATTTGTGCTTCAGTCGGGCCTCGTTTGACTCAACCGTATCATTTGTACCTTGAGTCAGGCCTTGTTTGACTCAACCATATCATTTGCGCCTCGAGTCAGGCCTCGTTTGACTGAACCATATCATTTGTGTCTTGAGTTATGCCTCATTTGACTGAACGATATCATTTGCTTCTCGAATAGGGCCACATTTGACTCACTGATACCATTTGTGCCTCTAGTTGGGCCTCGTTTGACTCAACCATATTGGTTGTGCCTTGAGTCAGGTCTCGTTTGACTCAACCATAACATTTGCGCCTCGAGTCGGGCATCGTTTGACTCAACCATATCATTTGTGCCTCGAGGCGGGCCTCGTTTGAGTCAACCATATCATTTGCGCCGCGAATCTGTCCTCGTTTGACTCAACCTTATCATTTGCGCCTCGAGTCAGACCTCATTTGACTCAACCATATCATTTGTGCCTCAAGTTATGCATTGTTTGATTGAACGATATCATTTGCGTCTCATGTAGGGCCTCATTTGACTCACTGATACGATTTGTGCCTCGAGTTCGGCCTCATTTGTCTCAACCATATCGATTGTGCCTCGAGTTACGTCTTGTTTGACTTAACCATATCATTTGTGCCTCGAGTCGGGCCTCGTTTGACTCAACCATATCATTTGCGCCTCGAGCCGGGCCTTGTTTGACTCAACCATATCATTTGCGCCTTGAGTTGGGCCTCGTTTGACTCAACCATATCATTTGTGCCTCGAGTTATGCCTCATTTTACTGAACGATATCATTTGCGTCCCGAATAGGGCCACATTTGACTCACTGATACCATTCGTTCCTCCAGTTGGGCCTCGTTTGCTCAACCATATCGGTTGTGCCTTGAGTCAGGTCTCGTTTAACTTAACCATATCATTTGCGCCTCGAGTTGGGCCTCGTTTGACTCAACCATATCATTTATGCCTCGAGTTATGCCTTGTTTGACTCAACGATATCTTTTGCGTTTCGAGTCGGGCCTCGTTTGACACACTGATGCCATTTGTGCCTCGAGTTGGGCCTCGTTTGACTCAACCATATCGATTGTGCCTCGAGTCAGGTCTCGTTTGACCCAACCAAATCAATTGTTCCATGAGTCGGGCCTCGTTTGACTCATCGATACCATTTGTTCCTTGAGTTGGGCTTCGTTTAACTCAACCATATCATTTGTGCCTCGAGTCAGGCCTCGTTTGAATCACCGATACCATTTGTGCCTTGAGTTGGGCCTCATTTAACTCAACCATAAAATTTGTGCCTCGAGTCAGGCCTCGTTTGACTTAACCATATCATTTGTGCCTCGAGTCGGGCCTCGTTTGACTCACCGATACCATTTATGCCTCGAGTTGGGCGTTGTTTGACTCAACCATATCATTTGTGCCTCAAGTCGGGCTACGTTTGACTCAATCATATCATTTGCGCCTCAAGTCAGTCCTCGTTTGACTCAACCATATCATTTGTGCCTCGAGTCGGGCCTCGTTTGACTCACCGATACCATTTATGCCTCGAGTTAGGTCTTGTTTGACTCAACCATATCATTTGTGTCTTGAGTTGGGCCTTGTTTGACTCAACCATATCATTTGCGCCTCGAGTCGGGCCTCATTTGACTCAACCATATCATTTGCGCATCGAATCGGGACTCGTTTAACTTAACCATATATTTGTCCTCGAGTAGGGCCTCATTTGATTCACTGATACCATTTGTTCCTCCAGTTGGGCCTCGTTTGACTCAACCATATCGATTGTGGCTCGAGTCAGGTCTCGTTTAACTTAACCATATCATTTGCGCCTAGAGTCGGGCCTCGTTTGACTCAACCATATCATTTGTGCCTCGAGTCAGGCCTTGTTTGACTCAACCATATCAATTGCGGCTCGAGTCGTGCCTCCTTTAACGCGTCGATGCCATTTGTGCCACGAGTTGGGCCTCATTTGACTCAACCATACCATTTGTGTCTAGAGTTCAGCCTCGTTTGACTCAACCATATCGATTGTGCCTCAAGTTAGGTCTTGTTTGACTCAACCATATCATTTGTGCCTCGAGTCGGGCCTCGTTTGACTCAACCATATCATTTGTGCCTCGAGTCGGGCCTCGTTTGACTCAACCATATCATTTATGCCTCGAGTTGGGCCACGTTTGACTCGACCATACCATTTGTGCCTCGAGTCGGTCCTCAGTTGACTCAACCATATCATTTGGGCCTCGAGTCAGGCCTCCATTGACTCACCGATACCATTTAAGCCTCGAGTTAGGTCTTGTTTGACTCAACCATATCATTTGTGCCTCGAGTTATGCCTTGTTTAACTGAACGATATCATTTACGTCTCGAGTAGGGCCTCATTTGACTCACTGATACCATTTGTGCCTCGAGTTGTGCCTCGTTTGACTCAACCATATCGATTGTGCCTCGAGTTTGGTCTCGTTTGACTCAACCATATCATTTGTGCCTCGAGTTATGCATTGTTTGATTGAACTATATCATTTGCGTCTCGAGTAGGGCCTCATTTGACTCACTGATACGATTTGTGCCTCGAGTTGTGCCTCGTTTGACTCAACCATATCGATTGTGCCTCGAGTTAGGCCTCGTTTGGCTCAACAATATCATTTGCACCTCCAGTCGGACCTCGTTTGACTCAACCATATCATTTGTGCATCGAGTTATGCATTGTTTGATTGAACTATATCATTTGCGTCTCGAGTAGGGCCTCATTTGACTCACTGATACGATTTGTGCCTCGAGTTCGGCCTCATTTGTCTCAACCATATCGATTGTGCCTCGAGTTAGGTCTTGTTTGACTCAACCATATCATTTGTGCCTCGAGTCGGGCCTCGTTTGACTCAACCATATCATTTGCGCCTTGAGTCGGGCCTCGTTTGACTCAACCATATCATTTGCGCCTCGAGTCGGGCCTCGTTTGACTCAACATAACATTTGCGCCTCGAGTCAGGCCTCGTTTGACTCAACATATCATTTGTGCCTCGAGTTATGCCTCGTTTGACTGAACGATATCATTTGCGTTTGGAATAGGGCCACATTTGACTCACTGATAGCATTCATGCCTCCAGTTGGGCCTCGTTTCACTCAACCATAACGGTTGTGCCTTGAGTCAGGACTCGTTTGACTCAATCATATCATTTGCGCCTCGAGTCGGGCCTCGTTTGACTCAACCATATCATTTGTGCCTCGAGTTAGGCCTCATTTGACTCACCGATACCATTTGTTCCTTGAGTTGGTCCTCGTTTGACTCAACCATATCATTTGTGCCTCGAGTCAGGCCTCGTTTGAATCACCGATACCATTTATGCCTTGAGTTGGGCCTCATTTGACTCAACCATATAATTTGTGCCTCGAGTCAAGCCTCGTTTGACTTAACCATATCATTTGTGCCTTGAGTCGGGCCTCGTTTGACTCACCGATACCATTTATGCCTTGAGTTGGGCCTTGTTTGACTCAACCATATCATTTGTGCCTCGAATCGGGCCACGTTTGATTCAACCATATCATTTGTGCCTCGAGTCGGGCCTCGTTTGACTCACCGATATCATTTATGCCTCGAGTTAGGTCTTGTTTGACTCAACCATATCATTTGTGCCTCGAGTTGGGCCTCGTTTGACTCAACCATATCATTTGCGCCTCGAGTCGGGCCTCATTTGACTCAACCATATCATTTTCGAATCGAGTCGGGCCTCGTTTGACTTAACCATATCATTTGTCCTCAAGTAGGGCCTCATTTGATTCAGTGATACCATTCGTTCCTCCAGTTGGGCCTCGTTTGACTCAACCATATCGATTGTGGCTCGAGTCAGGTCTCGTTTAACTCAACCATATCATTTGCGCCTCGAGTCGGGCCTCGTTTGACCCAACCATATCATTTGTGCCTCGAGTCAGGCCTCGTTTGACTCAACCATATCATTTGCGCCTCGAGTCGTGCCTCCTTTGATGCGTCGATGCCATTTGTGCCACGAGTTGGGCCTCATTTGACTCAACCATATCATTTGTGTCTAGAGTTCAGCTTCGTTTGACTCAACCATATCGATTGTGCCACGAGTTAGGTCTTGTTTGACTCAACCATATAATTTGTGCCTCGAGTCGGGCCTCGTTTGACTCAACCATATCATTTCTGCCTCGAGTCAGGCCTGGTTTGACTCAACCATATCATTTGCGCCTCGAGTCGGGCCACGTTTAACTCGACCAAACCATTTGTACCTCTAGTCGGTCCTCGATTGACTCAACCATATCATTTGGGCCTCGAGTCGGGCCTCGTTTGACTCACCGATACCATTTATGCCTCGAGTTAGGTCTTGTTTGACTCAACCATATCATTTGTGCCTCGAGTTATGCCTCGTTTAATTGAACGATATCATTTGCGTCTCGAGTTGGGCTCCATTTGACTCACTGATACCATTTGTGCCTCGAGTTGTGCCTCGAGTTAGGTCTCATTTGGCTCAACCATATCATTTGCGCCTCCAGTTGGACCTCGTTTGACTCAACCATATCATTTGTGCCTCGAGTTATGCATTGTTTGATTGAACTATATCATTTGCGTCTCGAGTAAGGCCTCATTTGACTCACTGATACGATTTGTGCCTCGAGTTCGCCCTCATTTGTCTCAACCATATCGATTGTGCCTCGAGTTAGGTCTTGTTTGACTCAACCATATCATTTGTACCTTGAGTCGGGCCTCGTTTGACTCAACCATATCATTTGCGCCTCGAGTCGGGCCTTGTTTGACTCAACCATATCATTTGCGCCTTGAGTCGGGCCTTGTTTGACTCAACATATCATTTGTGCCTCGAGTTATGCCTCGTTTCACTAAACGATATCAATTGCGTTTGGAATAGGGCCACATTTGACTCACTGATACCATTCGTGCCTCCAATTGGGCCTCGTGTCACTCAACCATATCGGTTGTGCCATGAGTCAGGACTCGTTTGACTCAACCACATCATTTGCGCCTCGAGTCGGGCCTCGTTTGACTCAACCATAACATTTGTGCCTCGAGTTATGCCTCGTTTGACTCAACGATATCATATGCATCTCGAGTCGGGCCTCGTTTGACTCACTTATACCATTTGTACCTCGAGTTGGGCCTCGGTTTACTCAACCATATCGATTGTGCCTCGAGTAAGGTCTCGTTTGACTCAACCATATCATTTGTTCCACCAGTCGGGCCTCGTTTGACTCACCGACACCATTTGTGCCTTGAGTTGGGCCTTGTTTGACTCAACCATATCATTTGTGCCTCGAGTCAGGCCTCGTTGGAATCACCGAGACCATTTGTGCCTTGAGTTGGGCCTCGTTTGACTCAACCATATCATTTGTGCCTCGAGTCAGGCCTCGTTAGACTCAACCATATCAATTGCGCCTCGAGTCGGGCCACGTTTGACTTAACCATATCATTTGTGCGTCGAGTCGGGCCTCGTTTGACTCACCGATACCATTTATGCCCCGAGTTGGGGCTTGTTTGACTCAACCATATCATTTGTGCCTCGAGTCGGGCCTCGTTTGACTCACCGTTACCATTTATGCCTCGAGTTAGGTCTTGTTTGACTCAACCATATCATTTGTGCCTCGAGTCGGGCCTCGTTTGACTCAACCATATCATTTGTGCCTCGAGTTATGCCTCGTTTCACTAAACGATATCATTTGCATCTCGAATAGGGCCACATTTGACTCACTGACACCATTTGTACCTCCAGTTGGGCCTCATTTCACTCAACCATATCGGTTGTGTCTTGAGTCAGGTCTCATTTGACTCAACCATATCATTTGAAGTCGGGCCTCGTTTGACTCAACCATATCATTTGCGCCTCGAGTTATGCCTCGTTTGACTCAACGATATCATTTCCGTCTCGAGTCGGGCCTCGTTTGACTCACTGATACCGTTTGTGCCTCGAGTTGGGCCTCGTTTGACTCAACCATATCGATTGTGCCTCGAGTCAGTTCTCGTTTGACTCAACCATATAATTTGTTCCACGAGTCAGGCCTCGTTTGACTCACCGATACCATTTGTGCCTTGAGTTGGGCCTCGTTTGACTCAACCATATCATTTGTGCCTCAAGTCAGGCCTCGTTTGAATCACCGATACCATTTGTGCCTTGAGTTGGTCCTCGTTTGACTCAACCATATCATTTGTGCCTCGAGTCAGGCCTCGTTTCACTCAACCATATCAATTGTGCCTTGAGCCGGGCCTCGTTTGACTCACCGATACTATTTATGCCTCGAGTTGGGCCTTGTTTGACTCAACCATATCATTTGTGCCTTGAGTCGGGCTACGTTTGACTTTACCATATTGTTTGAGCCTTGAGTCGGTCCTCGTTTGACTCAACCATATCATTCGTGCCTCGAGCCGGGCCTCGTTTGACTCACCGATCCCATTTATGCCTCGAGTTAGGTCTTGTTTGACTCAACCATATCATTTGTGCCTTGAGGCAGGCCTCGTTTGACTCAACCATATCATTTGCGCCTCGAGTCGGGCCTCGTTTGACATAACCATATCATTTGTGCCTCGAGTTACGACTCGTTTGACTCAACGATATCATTTGCGTCACGAGTCGGGCCTCGTTTGACACACTGATACCATTTGTGCCTTGAGTTGGGCCTCGTTTGACTCAACCATATCGATTGTGCCTCGAGTCAAGTCTCGTTTGACCCAACCATATCATTTGTTGCTTGAGTCGGGCCTCGTTTGACTCACCGATACCATTTGTGCCTTGAGTTGGGCCTCGTTTGACTCAACCATATCATTTGTGCCTCGAGTCAGGCCTCGTTTGAATCACCGATACCATTTGTGCCTCAAGTCGGGCCACGTTTGACTCAACCATATCATTTGCGCCGTGAGTCGGGCCTCATTTGACTCAACCATATCATTTGTGCCTCGAGTTATGCCTCGTTTGACTCAACGATATCATTTGCGTCTCGAGTCGGGCCTCGTTTGACACACTGATACCATTTGTGCCTCGAGTTGGGCCTCGTTTGACTCAACCATATCGATTGTGCCTCGAGTCAGTTCTCGTTTGACCCAACCATATAATTTGTTGCATGAGTCGGGCCTCGTTTGACTCGCCGATACCATTTGTTCCTTGAGTTGGGTCTCGTTTGACTCAACCATATCATTCGTGCCTCAAGTCAGGCCTCATTTGAATCACCGATACCATTTGTGCCTTGAGTTGGGCCTCGTTTGACTCAACCATATAATTTGTGCCTCGAGTTAGGCCTTCTTGGACTCAACCATATCATTTGCGCCTCGAGTTGGGCCTCGTTTGACTCAACCATATCATTTGTGCCTCGAGTCGGGCCTCGTTTGACTCACCGATACCATTTATGCCTCGAGTTGGGCCTTGTCTGACTCAACCATATCATTTGCGCCTTGAGTTTGTCCTCGTTTGACTCAACCATATCATTTGTGCCTCGAGTCGGGCCTCGTTTGACTCACCGATACCATTTATGCCTCGAGTTAGGTTTTGTTTGACTCAACCATATCATTTGTGCCTCGAGTTGGGCCTCGTTTGACTCAACCATATCATTTGCGCCTCGAGTCGGGCCTCATTTGACTCAACCATATCATTTGCGCATCGAGTCGCGCCTCGTTTGACTCAACCATATCATTTGTGCCTCGAGTTATGCCTCGTTCGACTCAACGATATCATTTGCGTCTCGAGTCGGGTCTCGTTTGACACACTGATACCATTTGTGCCTCGAGTTGGGCCTCATTTGACTCAACCATATCGATTGTGCCTCGAGTCAGGTCTCGTTTGACCCAACCATATAATTTGTTGCATGAGTCGGGCCTCGTTTGACTCACCGATACCATTTGTTCCTTGAGTCGGGCCTCGTTTGACTCAACCATATCATTTGTGCCTCGAGTTATGCCCCGTTTGACTCAACGATATCATTTCCGTCTCGAGTCGGGCCTCGTTTGACTCACTGATACCATTTGTGCCTCGAGTTGGGCCTCGTTTGACTCAACCATATTGATTATGCCTCGAGTCAGGTCTCGTTTGACTCAACCATATCATTTGTTCTGCGAGTCGGTCCTTGTTTGACTCACCGATACCATTTGTGCCTTGAGTTGGGCCTCGTTTGACTTAACCATATTGATTGTGCCTCGAGTCAGGCCTCGTTTGAATCACCGATACCATTTGTGCCTTGAGTTGGCCTCATTCGACTCAACCATATCATTTGTGCCTCGAGTTAAGCCTCGTTTGACTCAACCATATCGATTGTGCCTCAAGTCAGGTCTTGTTTGACCCAACCATATCATTTGTTCCATGAGTCGGGCCTCGTTTGACTCACCGATACCATTTGTTCCTTGAGTTGGTCCTCGTTTGACTCAACCATATCATTTGTGCCTCGAGTCAGGCCTCGTTTGAATCACCGATACCATTTGTGCCTTGAGTTGGGCCTCGTTTGACTCAACCATATAATTTGTGCCTTGAGTCAAGCCTCGTTTGACTTAACCATATCATTTGTGCCTCGAGTCGGGCCTCGTTTGACTCACCGATACCATTTATGCCTCGAGTCGGGCCTTGTTTGACTCAACCATGTCATTTGTGCCTCGAGTCGGGCCACGTTTGACTCAACCATATCATTTGTTCCTCAAGTCAGTCCTTGTTTGACTCAACCATATCATTTGTGCTTCGAGTCGGGCCTCGTTTGACTCACCGATACCATTTATGCCTCGAGTTAGGTCTTATTTGACTCAACCATATCATTTGTGCCTCGAGTTAGGCCTCGTTTGACTCAACCATATCATTTGCGCCTCGAGTCGGGCCTCATTTGACTCAACCATATCATTTGCGAATCGAGTCGGGCCTCGTTTGACTTAACCATATCATTTGTCCTCGAGTAGGGCCTCATTTGATTCACTGATACCATTTGTTCCTCCAGTTGGGCCTCGTTTGACTTAACCATATCGATTGTGGCTCGAGTCAGGTCTCGTTTAACTCAACCATATCATTTGCGCCTCGAGTCAGGCCTCATTTGACTCAACCATATCATTTGCGAATCGAGTCGGGCCTCGTTTGACTTAACCATATCATTTGTCCTCGAGTAGGGCCTCATTTGATTCACTGATACCATTTGTGCCTCCAGTTGGGCCTCGTTTGACTTAACCATATCGATTGTGGCTCGAGTCAGGTCTCGTTTAACTCAACCATATCATTTGCGCCTCGAGTCGGGCCTCGTTTGACTCAACCATATCATTTGCGCCTCGAGTCGTGCCTCCTTTGATGCGTCGATGCTATTTGTGCCACAAGTTGGGCCTCATTTGACTCAACCATATCATTTGTGTCTAGAGTTCAGCCTCGTTTGACTCAACCATATCGATTGTGCCACGAGTTAGGTCTTATTTGACTCAACCATATCATTTGTGCCTCGAGTCAGGCCTCGTTTGACTCAACCATATTGATTGTGCCTCGAGTCAGGTCTCGTTTGACTCAACCATATCATCTGTTCCACGAGTCGGGCCTCATTTGAATCACCGATACCATTTGTGCCTTGAGTTGGGCCTCGTTTGACTCAACCATATCATTTGTGCCTCGAGTCAGGCCTCGTTTGAATCACCGATACCATTTGTGCCTTGAGTTGGCCTCATTCGACTCAACCATATCATTTGTGCCTCGAGTTAAGCCTCGTTTGACTCAACCATATCGATTGTGCCTCAAGTCAGGTCTTGTTTGACCCAACCATATCATTTGTTCCATGAGTCGGGCCTCGTTTGACTCACCGATACCATTTGTTCCTTGAGTTGGTCCTCGTTTGACTCAACCATATCATTTGTGCCTCGAGTCAGGCCTCGTTTGAATCACCGATACCATTTGTGCCTTGAGTTGGGCCTCGTTTGACTCAACCATATAATTTGTGCCTCGAGTCAAGCCTCGTTTGACTTAACCATATCATTTGTGCCTTGAGTCGGGCCTCGTTTGACTCACCGATACCATTTATGCCTCGAGTCGGGCCTTGTTTGACTCAACCATATCATTTGTGCCTCGAGTCGGGCCACGTTTGACTCAACCATATCATTTGTGCCACAAGTCAGTCCTTGTTTGACTCAACCATATCATTTGTGCTTCGAGTCGGGCCTCGTTTGACTCACCGATACCATTTATGCCTCGAGTTAGGTCGTATTTGACTCAACCATATCATTTGTGCCTCGAGTTAGGCCTCGTTTGACTCAACCATATCATTTGCGCCTCGAGTCGGGCCTCATTTGACTCAACCATATCATTTGCGAATCGAGTCGGGCCTCGTTTGACTTAACCATATCATTTGTCCTCGAGTAGGGCCTCATTTGATTCACTGATACCATTTGTTCCTCCAGTTGGGCCTCGTTTGACTTAACCATATCGATTGTGGCTCGAGTCAGGTCTCGTTTAACTCAACCATATCATTTGCGCCTCGAGTCGGGCCTCGTTTGACTCAACCATATCATTTGTGCCTCGAGTCAGGCCTCGTTTGACTCAACCATATCATTTGCGCCTCGAGTCGTGCCTCCTTTGATGCGTCGATGCTATTTGTGCCACAAGTTGGGCCTCATTTGACTCAACCATATCATTTGTGTCTAGAGTTCAGCCTCGTTTGACTCAACCATATCGATTGTGCCACGAGTTAGGTCTTATTTGACTCAACCATATCATTTGTGCCTCGAGTCAGGCCTCGTTTGACTCAACCATATCATTTGTGCCTCGAGTCGGGCCTGGTTTGACTCAACCACATCATTTGCGCCTCGAGTCGGGCCACGTTTAACTCAACCATACCATTTGCGCCTCTAGTCGGTCCTCGATTGACTCAACAATATCATTTGGGCCTCGAGTCGGGCCTCGTTTGACTCACCGATACCATTTATGCCTCGAGTTAGGTCTTGTTTGACTCAACCATATCATTTGTTCCTCGAGTTATGCCTCGTTTAATTGAACGATATCATTTGCGTCTCGAGTAGGGCTCCATTTGACTCACTGATACCATTTGTGCCTCGAGTTGTGCCTCGTTTGACTCAACCATATCGATTGTGCCTCGAGTTAGGTCTCGTTTGGCTCAACCATATCATTTGCGCCTCCTGTTGGACCTCGTTTGACTCAACCATATCATTTGTGCCTCGAGTTATGCATTGTTTGATTGAACTATATCATTTGCGTCTCGAGTAAGGCCTCATTTGATTCACTGATACGATTTGTGCCTCGAGTTCGGCCTCATTTGTCTCAACCATATCGATTGTGCCTCGAGTTAGGTCTTGTTTGACTCAACCATATCATTTGTGCCTCGAGTCGGTCCTCGTTTGACTCAACCATATCATTTGCGCCTCGAGTCGGGCCTTGTTTGACTCAACCATATCATTTGCGCCTTGAGTCGGGCCTTGTTTGACTCAACATATCATTTGTGCCTCGAGTTATGCCTCGTTTCACTGAACGATATCATTTGCGTTTGGAATAGGGCCGCATTTGACTCACTGATACCATTTGTGCCTCCAGTTGGGCCTCGTGTCACTCAACCATATCGGTTGTGCCTTGAGTCAGGACTCGTTTGACTCAACCACATCATTTGCGCCTCGAGTCGGGCCTCGTTTGACTCAACCATATCATTTGTGCCTCGATTTATGCCTCGTTTGACTCAACGATATCATTTGCAACTAGAGTCGGGCCTCGTTTGACTCACTGATACCATTTGTACCTCGAGTTGGGCCTCGGTTGACTCAACCATATCGATTGTGCCACGAGTAAGGTCTCGTTTGTCTCAACCATATCATTTGTTCCACGAGTCGGGCCTCGTTTGACTCACCGATACCATTTGTGCCTTGAGTTAGGCCTCGTTTGACTCAACCATATCATTTGTGCCTCGACTCAGGCCTCGTTTGACTCACCGATACCATTTGTGCCTTGAGTTGGGCCTCGTTTGACTCAACCATATCATTTGTGCCTCGAGTCAGGCCTTGTTTGACTCAACCATATCAATTGCGCCTCGAGTCGGGCCACGTTTGACTTAACCATATCATTTGTGCGTCGAGTCAGGCCTCGTTTGACTCAACCATATTATTTGCGCCTCGAGTCCGGCCTCGTTTGACTCAACCATATCATTTGTGCCTCGAGTTATGCCTCGTTTCACTAAACGATATCATTTGCGTCTCGAATAGGGCCACGTTTGACTCACTGACACCATTCGTGCCTCCAGTTGGGCCTCATTTCACTCAACTATATCGGTTGTGTCTTGAGTCAGGTTTCATTTGACTCAACCATATCATTTGCGCCTCGAGTCGGGCCTCGTTTGACTCAACCATATCATTTGCGCCTCGAGTTATGCCTCGTTTGACTCAACGATATCATTTCCGTCTCGAGTCGAGCCTCGTTTGACTCACTGATACCGTTTGTGCCTCGAGTTGGGCCTCGTTTGACTCAACCATATCGATTGTGCCTCGAGTCAGGTCTCGTTTGACTCAACCATATCATTTGTTCCACGAGTCGGGCCTCATTTGACTCACCGATACCATTTGTGCCTTGAGTTGGGCCTCGTTTGACTCAACCATATCATTTGTGCCTCGAGTCAGGCCTCGTTTGAATCACCGATACCATTTGTGCCTTGAGTTGGTCCTCATTTGACTCAACCATATTATTTGTGCCTCGAGTCAGGCCTCGTTTGACTCAACCATATCAATTGTGCCTCGAGGCGGGCCTCGTTGGACTCACCGATACCATTTATGCCTCGAGTTGGGCCTCGTTTGACTCAACCATATCATTTGTGCCTCGAGTCGGGCTACGTTTGACTTTACCATTTTGTTTGAGCCTTGAGTCGGTCCTCGTTTGACTCAACCATATCATTCGTGCCTCGAGCCGGGCCTCGTTTGACTCACCGATACCATTTATGCCTCGAGTGAGGTCTTGTTTGACTCAACCATATCATTTGTGCCTCGAGCCGGGCCTCGTTTGACTCAACCATATCATTTGCGCCTCGAGTCGGGCCTCGTTTGACTCAACCATATCATTTGTTCCACGAGTCGGGCCTCATTTGACTCACCGATACCATTTGTGCCTTGAGTTGGGTCTCGTTTGACTCAACCATATCATTTGTGCCTCGAGTCAGGCCTCGTTTGAATCACCGATACCATTTGTGCCTTGAGTTGGTCCTCATTTGACTCAACCATATCATTTGTGCCTCGAGTCAGGCCTCGTTTGACTCAACCATATCAATTGTGCCTCGAGGCGGGCCTCGTTGGACTCACCGATACCATTTATGCCTCGAGTTGGGCCTCGTTTGACTCAACCATATCATTTGTGCCTCGAGTCGGGCTACGTTTGACTTTACCATTTTGTTTGAGCCTTGAGTCGGTCCTCGTTTGACTCAACCATATCATTCGTGCCTCGAGCCGGGCCTCGTTTGACTCACCGATACCATTTATGCCTCGAGTGAGGTCTTGTTTGACTCAACCATATCATTTGTGCCTCGAGCCGGGCCTCGTTTGACTCAACCATATCATTTGCGCCTCGAGTCGGGCCTCGTTTGACTCAACCATATCATTTGTGCCTCGAGTTATGCCTCGTTTGACTCAACGATATCATTTGCGTCTCGAGTCGGGCCTCGTTTGATACGCTGATACCATTTGTGCCTTGAGTTGGGCCTCGTTTGACTCAACCATATCGATTGTGCCTCGAGTCAAGTCTCGTTTGACCCAACCATATCATTTTTTGCTTGAGTCGGGCCTCGTTTGACTCACCGATACCATTTGTGCCTTGAGTTGGGCCTCGTTTGACTCAACCATATGATTTGTGCCTCGAGTCAGGCCTCGTTTGACTCAACCATATCAATTGCGCCTCGAGTCGGGCGACGTTTGACTTAACCATATCATTTGTGCGTCGAGTCGGGCCTCGTTTGACTCATCGATACCATTTATGCCCCGAGTTGGGGCTTGTTTGACTCAACCATATCATTTGTGCCTCGAGTCGGGCCTCGTTTGACTCACCATTACCATTTATGCCTCGAGTTTGGTCTTGTTTGACTCAACCATATCATTTGTGCCTCGAGTCGGGCCTCGTTTGACTCAACCATATCATTTGCACCTTGAGTCGGTCCTTGTTTGACTCAACCATATTATTTGCGCCTCGAGTCGGGCCTCGTTTGACTCAACCATATCATTTGTGCCTCGAGTTATGCCTCGTTTCACTAAATGGTATCATTTGTGTCTCGAATAGGGCCACATTTGACTCACTGACACCATTCGTGCCTCCAGTTGGGCCTCGTTTCACTCAACCATATCGGTTGTGTCTTGAGTCAGGTCTCATTTGACTCAACCATATCATTTGCGCCTCGAGTCGGGCCTCGTTTGACTCAACCATATCATTTGCGCCTCAAGTTATGCCTCGTTTGACTCAACGATATCATTTCCGTCTCGAGTCGGGCCTCGTTTGACTCACTGATACCGTTTGTGCCTCGAGTTGGGCCTCGTTTGACTCAACCATATCAATTGTTCCTCGAGTCAGGTCTCGTTTGACTCAACCATATCATTTGTTCCACGAGTTGGGCCTCGTTTGACTCACCGATACCATTTGTGCCTTGAGTTGGGCCTCGTTTGACTCAACCATATTGATTGTGCCTCGAGTCAGGTCTCGTTTGACTCAACCATATCATTTGTTCCACGAGTCGGGCCTCGTTTGAATCACCGATACCATTTGTGCCTTGAGTCGGGCCTCGTTTGACTCACCGATACCATTTATGCCTCGAGTTGGGCCTTGTTTGACTCAACCATATCATTTGTGCCTCGAGTCGGGCTACGTTTGACTTTACCATATTGTTTGAGCCTTGAGTCGGTCATCGTTTGACTCAACCATATCATTTGCGCCTCGAGTCGGGCCTCGTTTGACTCAACCATATCATTTGTGCCTCGAGTTATGCCTCGTTTGACTCAACGATATCATTTGCGTCTCAAGTCGGGCCTCGTTTCACACACTGATACCATTTGTGCCTTGAGTTGGGCCTCGTTTGACTCAACCATATCATTTGTTCCACGAGTCGGGCCTCGTTTGACTCACCGATACCATTTGTGCCTTGAGTCGGGCCTCGTTTGACTCACCGATACCATTTGTGCCTCGAGTTGGGCCTTGTTTGACTCAACCATATCATTCGTGCCTCGAGCCGGGCCACGTTTGACTCACCGATACCATTTATGCCTCGAGTTAGGTCTTGTTTGACTCAACCATATCATTTGTGCCTCGAGTCGGGCCTCGTTTGACTCAACCATATCATTTGCGCCTCGAGTCGGGCCTCGTTTGACTCAACCATATCATTTGTGCCTCGAGTTATGCCTCGTTTGACTCAACGATATCATTTGCGTCTCAAGTCGGGCCTCGTTTGACACACTGATACCATTTGTGCCTTGAGTTGGGCCTCGTTTGACTCAACCATATTGATTGTGCCTCGAGTCAAGTCTCGTTTGACCCAACCATATCATTTGTTGCTTGAGTCGGGCCTCGACTAGGGCCTCATTTGAGTCACTGATACCATTTGTTTCTCTAGTTGGGCCTCGTTTGACTCAACCATATCGATTGTGGCTTGAGTCAGGTCTCGTTTGACTCAACCATATCATTTGCGCCTCGAGTCGCGCCTCGTTTGACTCAACCATATCATTTGTGGCTCGAGTCAGGCCTCGTTTGACTCCACCATATCATTTGCGCCTCGAGTCGTGCCTCCTTTGACGTGTCGATGCCATTTCTGCCACGAGTTGGGCCTCATTTGACTCAACCATATCATTTGTGCCTAGAGTTCAGCCTTCTTTGACTCAACCACATCGTTTGTGCCTCGAGTTAGGTCTTGTTTGACTCAACCATATCATTTGTGCCTCGAGTCGAGCCTCGTTTGACTCAACCATATCATTTGTGCCTCGAGTCAAGCCTCGTTTGACTCAACCATATCATTTGTGCCTCGAGTCGTGCCTCCTTTGACGCGTCGATGCCATTTCTACCATGAGTTAGGCCTCATTTGACTCAACCATATCATTCGTGCCTAGAGTTCAGCCTCGTTTGACTCAACCATATCATTTGCGCCTCTAGTCGGTCCTCGTTTGACTCAACCATATCATTTGTGCCTCGAGTCAGGCATCATTTGACTCACCGATACCATTTATGCCTCGAGTTAGGTCTTGTTTCACTCAACCATATCATTTGTGCCTCGAGTCGGGCCTCGTTTAACTCAACCATATCATTTGCGCCTCGAGTCAGGGTTTGTTTGACTGAACCATATCATTTGTGCCTCGAGTTATGCCTCGTTTGACTGAACGATATCATTTGCGTCTCGAGACGGGCCTCGTTTGACTCACCGATACCATTTGTGGGTTGAGTTGGGCCTCGTTTGACTCAACCACATCGATTGTGCCTCGAGTCAGCTCTCATTTGACCCAACCATATCATTTGTTGCATGAGTTGGGCCTCGTTTGACTCACCGATACCATTTGTGCCTTGAGTTGGGCCTCGTTTGACTCAACCATATCATTTGTGCCTCGAGTCAGGCCTCGTTTGAATCACCGATACCATTTGTGCCTCGAGTCGGGCCACGTTTGACTCAACCATATCATTTGCGCTGTGAGTTGGGCCTCGTTTGACGCAACCATATCATTTGTGCCTCGAGTTATGCCTCGTTTGACTTAACGATATCATTTGCGTCTCGAGTCGGGCCTCGTTTGACACACTGATACCATTTGTGCCTCGAGTTGGGCCTCGTTTGACTCAACCATATCGATTGTGCCTCGAGTCAGTTCTCGTTTGACCCAACCATATAATTTGTTGCATGAGTCAGGCGTCGTTTGACTCACCGATACCATTTGTTCCTTGACTTGGGCCTCGTTTGACTCAACCATATCATTCGTGCCTCGAGTCAGGCCTCCTTTGAATCACCGATACCATTTGTGCCTTGAGTTGGGCCTCGTTTGACTCAACCATATAATTTGTGCCTCGAGTTAGGCCTTCTTGGACTCAACCATATCATTTGCGCCTCGAGTTGGGCCTCGTTTGACTCAACCATATCATTTGTGCCTCGAGTCGGGCCTCGTTTGACTCACCGATACCATTTATGCCTCGAGTTGGGCCTTGTTTGACTCAACCATATCATTTGCGCCTTGAGTCTGTCCTCGTTTGACTCAACCATATCATTTGTGCCTCGAGTCGGGCCTCGTTTGACTCACCGATACCATTTATGCCTCAAGTTAGGTTTTGTTTGACTCAACCATATCATTGGTGCCTCGAGTTGGGCCTCGTTTGACTCAACCATATCATTTGCGCCTCGAGTCGGGCCTCATTTGACTCAACCATATCATTTGTGCATCGAGTCGCGCCTCGTTTGACTCAACCATATCATTTGTGCCTCGAGTTATGCCTCGTTCGACTCAACGATATCATTTGCGTCTCGAGTCGGTCCTCGTTTGACACACTGATACCATTTGTGCCTCGAGTTGGGCCTCGTTTGACTCAACCATATCGATTGTGCCTCGAGTCAAGTCTCGTTTGACCCAACCATATAATTTGTTGCATGAGTCGGGCCTCGTTTGACTCACCGATACCATTTGTTCCTTGAGTCGGGCCTCGTTTGACTCACTGATACCATTTGTGCCTCGAGTTGGGCCTCGTTTGACTCAACCATATTGATTGTGCCTCGAGTCAGGTCTCATTTGACTCAACCATATCATTTGTTCCGCGAGTCGGGCCTCGTTTGACTCACCGATACCTTTTGTGCCTTGAGTTGGGCCTTGTTTGACTCAACCATATTGATTGTGCCTCGAGTCAGGTCTCGTTTGACTCAACCATATCATTTGTTCCACGAGTCGGGCCTCGTTTGACTCACCGATACCATTTGTGCCTTGAGTTGGGCCTCGTTTGACTCAACCATATCATTTGTGCCTCGAGTCAGGCCTCGTTTGAATCACCGATACCATTTGTGCCTTGAGTTGGTCCCCATTTGACTCAACCATATCATTTGTGCCTCGAGTCAGGCCTCGTTTGACTCAACCATATCAATTGTGCCTCGAGTCGGGCCTCATTTGACTCACCGATACCATTTATGCCTCGAGTTGAGCCTTGTTTGACTCAACCATATCATTTGTGCCTCGAGTCGGGCTACGTTTGACTTTACCATATTGTTTGAGCCTTGAGTCGGTCCTCGTTTGACTCAACCATATCATTCGTGCCTCGAGCCGGGCCTCGTTTGACTCACCGATACCATTTATGCCTCGAGTTAGGTCTTGTTTGACTCAACCATATCATTTGTGCCTCGAGCCGGGCCTCGTTTGACTCAACCATATTATTTGCGCCTCGAGTCGGGCCTCGTTTGACTCAACCGTATCATTTGTGCCTCGAGTTATGCCTCGTTTGACTCAACGATATCATTTGTGTATTGAGTCGGGCCTCGTTTGACACACTGATACCATTTGTGCCTTGAGTTAGGCCTCGTTTGACTCAACCATATCGATTGTGCCTCGAGTCAAGTCTCGTTTGACCCAACCATATCATTTGTTGCTTGAGTCGGGCCTCGAGTAGGGCCTCATTTGAGTCACTGATACCATTTGTTTCTCCAGTTGGGCCTCGTTTGACTCAACCATATCGATTGTGGCTCGAGTCAGGTCTCGTTTGACTCAACCATATCATTTGCGCCTCGAGTCGGGCCTCGTTTGACTCAACCATATCATTTGTGCCTCGAGTTATGCCTCGTTCGACTCAACGATATCATTTGCGTCTCGAGTCGGTCCTCGTTTGACACACTGATACCATTTGTGCCTCGAGTTGGGCCTCCTTTGACTCAACCATATCGATTGTGCCTCGAGTCAAGTCTCGTTTGACCCAACCATATAATTTGTTGCATGAGTCGGGCCTCGTTTGACTCACCGATACCATTTGTTCCTTGAGTCGGGCCTCGTTTGACTCACTGATACCATTTGTGCCTCGAGTTGGGCCTCGTTTGACTCAACCATATTGATTGTGCCTCGAGTCAGGTCTCATTTGACTCAACCATATCATTTGTTCCGCGAGTCGGGCCTCGTTTGACTCACCGATACCTTTTGTGCCTTGAGTTGGGCCTTGTTTGACTCAACCATATTGATTGTGCCTCGAGTCAGGTCTCGTTTGACTCAACCATATCATTTGTTCCACGAGTCGGGCCTCGTTTGACTCACCGATACCATTTGTGCCTTGAGTTGGGCCTCGTTTGACTCAACCATATCATTTGTGCCTCGAGTCAGGCCTCGTTTGAATCACCGATACCATTTGTGCCTTGAGTTGGTCCCCATTTGACTCAACCATATCATTTGTGCCTCGAGTCAGGCCTCGTTTGACTCAACCATATCAATTGTGCCTCGAGTCGGGCCTCGTTTGACTCACCGATACCATTTATGCCTCGAGTTGAGCCTTGTTTGACTCAACCATATCATTTGTGCCTCGAGTCGGGCTACGTTTGACTTTACCATATTGTTTGAGCCTTGAGTCGGTCCTCGTTTGACTCAACCATATCATTCGTGCCTCGAGCCGGGCCTCGTTTGACTCACCGATACCATTTATGCCTCGAGTTAGGTCTTGTTTGACTCAACCATATCATTTGTGCCTCGAGCCGGGCCTCGTTTGACTCAACCATATTATTTGCGCCTCGAGTCGGGCCTCGTTTGACTCAACCGTATCATTTGTGCCTCGAGTTATGCCTCGTTTGACTCAACGATATCATTTGTGTATTGAGTCGGGCCTCGTTTGACACACTGATACCATTTGTGCCTTGAGTTGGGCCTCGTTTGACTCAACCATATCGATTGTGCCTCGAGTCAAGTCTCGTTTGACCCAACCATATCATTTGTTGCTTGAGTCGGGCCTCGAGTAGGGCCTCATTTGAGTCACTGATACCATTTGTTTCTCCAGTTGGGCCTCGTTTGACTCAACCATATCGATTGTGGCTCGAGTCAGGTCTCGTTTGACTCAACCATATCATTTGCGCCTCGAGTCGGGCCTCGTTTGACTCAACCATATCATTTGTGCCTCGAGTTATGCCTCGTTCGACTCAACGATATCATTTGCGTCTCGAGTCGGTCCTCGTTTGACACACTGATACCATTTGTGCCTCGAGTTGGGCCTCCTTTGACTCAACCATATCGATTGTGCCTCGAGTCAAGTCTCGTTTGACCCAACCATATAATTTGTTGCATGAGTCGGGCCTCGTTTGACTCACCGATACCATTTGTTCCTTGAGTCGGGCCTCGTTTGACTCACTGATACCATTTGTGCCTCGAGTTGGGCCTCGTTTGACTCAACCATATTGATTGTGCCTCGAGTCAGGTCTCATTTGACTCAACCATATCATTTGTTCCGCGAGTCGGGCCTCGTTTGACTCACCGATACCTTTTGTGCCTTGAGTTGGGCCTTGTTTGACTCAACCATATTGATTGTGCCTCGAGTCAGGTCTCGTTTGACTCAACCATATCATTTGTTCCACGAGTCGGGCCTCGTTTGACTCACCGATACCATTTGTGCCTTGAGTTGGGCCTCGTTTGACTCAACCATATCATTTGTGCCTCGAGTCAGGCCTCGTTTGAATCACCGATACCATTTGTGCCTTGAGTTGGTCCCCATTTGACTCAACCATATCATTTGTGCCTCGAGTCAGGCCTCGTTTGACTCAACCATATCAATTGTGCCTCGAGTCGGGCCTCGTTTGACTCACCGATACCATTTATGCCTCGAGTTGAGCCTTGTTTGACTCAACCATATCATTTGTGCCTCGAGTCGGGCTACGTTTGACTTTACCATATTGTTTGAGCCTTGAGTCGGTCCTCGTTTGACTCAACCATATCATTCGTGCCTCGAGCCGGGCCTCGTTTGACTCACCGATACCATTTATGCCTCGAGTTAGGTCTTGTTTGACTCAACCATATCATTTGTGCCTCGAGCCGGGCCTCGTTTGACTCAACCATATTATTTGCGCCTCGAGTCGGGCCTCGTTTGACTCAACCGTATCATTTGTGCCTCGAGTTATGCCTCGTTTGACTCAACGATATCATTTGTGTCTTGAGTCGGGCCTCGTTTGACACACTGATACCATTTGTGCCTTGAGTTGGGCCTCGTTTGACTCAACCATATCGATTGTGCCTCGAGTCAAGTCTCGTTTGACCCAACCATATCATTTGTTGCTTGAGTCGGGCCTCGAGTAGGGCCTCATTTGAGTCACTGATACCATTTGTTTCTCCAGTTGGGCCTCGTTTGACTCAACCATATCGATTGTGGCTCGAGTCAGGTCTCGTTTGACTCAACCATATCATTTGCGCCTCGAGTCGGGCCTCGTTTGACTCAACCATATCATTTGTGGCTCGAGTCAGGCCTCATTTGACTCAACCATATCATTTGCGCCTCGAGTCGTGCCTCCTTTGACGTGTCGATGCCATTTCTGCCACGAGTTGGGCCTCATTTGACTCAACCATATCATTTGTGCCTAGAGTTCAGCCTTCTTTGACTCAACCACATCGTTTGTGCCTCGAGTTAGGTCTTGTTTGACTCAACCATATCATTTGTGCCTCGAGTCGAGCCTCGTTTGACTCAACCATATCATTTGTGCCTCGAGTCGTGCCTCCTTTGACGCGTCGATGCCATTTCTACCATGAGTTTGGCCTCATTTGACTCAACCATATCATTTGTACCTAGAGTTCAGCCTCGTTTGACTCAACCATATCATTTGCGCCTCTAGTCGGTCCTCGATTGACTCAACCATATCATTTGTGCCTCGAGTCAGGCCTCGTTTGACTCACCGATACCATTTATGCCTCGAGTTAGGTCTTGTTTTACTCAACCATATCATTTGTGCCTCGAGTCGGGCCTCGTTTAACTCAACCATATCATTTGCGCCTCGAGTCAGGCCTCGTTTGACTCAACCATATCATTTGCGCCTCGAGTCAGGCTTTGATTGACTGAACCATATCATTTGTGCCTCGAGATATGCCTCGTTTGACTGAACGATATCATTTGCGTCTCGAGACGGGCCTCGTTTGACTCACCGATACCATTTGTGCCCTGAGTTGGGCCTCGTTTGACTCAACCATATCGATTGTGCCTCGAGTCAGGTCTCATTTGACCCAGCCATATCATTTGTTGCATGAGTCGGGCCTCGTTTGACTCACCGATACCATTTGTGCCTTGAGTTGGGCCTCGTTTGACTCAACCATATCATTTGTGCCTCGAGTCAGGCCTCGTTTGAATCACCGATACTATTTGTGCCTCGAGCCGGGCCACGTTTGACTAAACCATATCATTTGCGCCGTGAGTTGGGCCTCGTTTGACGCAACCATATCATTTGTGCCTCGAGTTATGCCTCGTTTGACTCAACGATATCATTTGCGTCTCGAGTCGGGCCTCATTTGACACACTGATACCATTTGTGCCTCGAGTTGGGCCACGTTTGACTCAACCATATCGATTGTGCCTCGAGTCAGTTCTCGTTTGACCCAACCATATAATTTTGTTGCATGAGTCGGGCGTCGTTTGACTCACCGATACCATTTGTTCCTTGAGTTGGGCCTCGTTTGACTCAACCATATCATTCGTGCCTCGAGTCAGGCCTCATTTGAATCACCGATACCATTTGTGCCTTGAGTTGGGCCTCGTTTGACTCAACCATATAATTTGTGCCTCGAGTTAGGCCTTCTTGGACTCAACCATATCATTTGCGACTCGAGTTGGGCCTCGTTTGACTCAACCATATCATTTGTGCCTCGAGTCGGGCCTCGTTTGACTCACCGATACCATTTATGCCTCGAGTTGGGCCTTGTTTGACTCAACCATATCATTTGCGCCTTGAGTCTGTCCTCGTTTGACTCAACCATATCATTTGTGCCTCGAGTTGGGCCTCGTTTGACTCACCGATACCATTTATGCCTCGAGTTAGGTTTTGTTTGACTCAACCATATCATTTGTGCCTCGAGTTGGGCCTCGTTTGATTCAACCATATCATTTGCGCCTCGGGTCGGGCCTCATTTGACTCAACCATATCATTTGCGCATCGAGTCGCGCCTCGTTTGACTCAACCATATCATTTGTGCCTCGAGTTATGCCTCGTTCGACTCAACGATATCATTTGCGTCTCGAGTCGGGCCTCGTTTGACACACTGATACCATTTGTGCCTCGAGTTGGGCCTCGTTTGACTCAACCATATCGATTGTGCCTCGAGTCAAATCTCGTTTGACCCAACCCTATAATTTGTTGCATGAGTCGGGCCTCGTTTGACTCACCGATACCATTTGTTCCTTGAGTCGGGCCTCGTTTGACTCAACCATATCATTTGTGCCTCGAGTTATCCCTCGTTTGACTCAACGATATCATTTCCGTCTCGAGTCGGGCCTCGTTTGACTCACTGATACCATTTGTGCCTCGAGTTGGGCCTCGTTTGACTCAACCATATTGATTGTGCCTCGAGTCAGGTCTCATTTGACTCAACCATATCATTTGTTCCGCAAGTCGGGCCTCGTTTGACTCACCGATACCATTTGTGCCTTGAGTTGGGCCTCGTTTGACTCAACCATATCATTTGCGCCTCGAGTCGTGCCTCCTTTGACGTGTCGATGCCATTTCTGCCACGAGTTGGGCCTCATTTGACTCAACCATATCATTTGTGCCTAGAGTTCAGCCTTCTTTGACTCAACCACATCGTTTGTGCCTCGAGTTAGGTCTTGTTTGACTCAACCATATCATTTGTGCCTCGAGTCGAGCCTCGTTTTACTCAACCATATCATTTGTGCCTCGAGTCAGGCCTCGTTTGACTCAACCATATCATTTGTGCCTCGAGTCGTGCCTCCTTTGACGCGTCGATGCCATTTCTACCATGAGTTTGGCCTCATTTGACTCAACCATATCATTTGTGCCTAGAGTTCAGCCTCGTTTGACTCAACCATATCATTTGCGCCTCTAGTCGGTCCTCGATTGACTCAACCATATCATTTGTGCCTCGAGTCAGGCCTCGTTTGACTCACCGATACCATTTATGCCTCGAGTTAGGTCTTGTTTTACTCAACCATATCATTTGTGCCTCGAGTCGGGCCTCGTTTAACTCAACCATATCATTTGCGCCTCGAGTCAGGCCTCGTTTGACTCAACCATATCATTTGCGCCTCGAGTCAGGCTTTGTTTGACTGAACCATATCATTTGTGCCTCGAGTTATGCCTCATTTGACTGAACGATATCATTTGCGTCTCGAGACGGGCCTCGTTTGACTCACCGATACCATTTGTGCCTTGAGTTGGGCCTCGTTTGACTCAACCATATCGATTGTGCCTCGAGTCAGGTCTCATTTGACCCAGCCATATCATTTGTTGCATGAGTCGGGCCTCGTTTGACTCACCGATACCATTTGTGCCTTGAGTTGGGCCTCGTTTGACTCAACCATATCATTTGTGCCTCGAGTCAGGCCTCGTTTGAATCACCGATACTATTTGTGCCTCGAGTCGGGCCACGTTTGACTCAACCATATCATTTGCGCCGTGAGTTGGGCCTCGTTTGACGCAACCATATCATTTGTGCCTCGAGTTATGCCTCGTTTGACTCAACGATATCATTTGCGTCTCGAGTCGGGCCTCATTTGACACACTGATACCATTTGTGCCTCGAGTTGGGCCTCGTTTGACTCAACCATATCGATTGTGCCTCGAGTCAGTTCTCGTTTGACCCAACCATATAATTTGTTGCATGAGTCGGGCGTCGTTTGACTCACCGATACCATTTGTTCCTTGAGTTGGGCCTCGTTTGACTCAACCATATCATTCGTGCCTCGAGTCAGGCCTCGTTTGAATCACCGATACCATTTGTGCCTTGAGTTGGGCCTCGTTTGACTCAACCATATAATTTGTGCCTCGAGTTAGGCCTTCTTGGACTCAACCATATCATTTGCGCCTCGAGTTGGGCCTCGTTTGACTCAACCATATCATTTGTGCCTCGAGTCGGGCAACGTTTGACTCACCGATACCATTTATGCCTCGAGTTGGGCCTTGTTTGACTCAACCATATCATTTGCGCCTTGAGTCTGTCCTCGTTTGACTCAACCATATCATTTGTGCCTCGAGTCGGGCCTCGTTTGACTCACCGATACCATTTATGCCTCGAGTTAGGTTTTGTTTGACTCAACCATATCATTTGTGCCTCGAGTTGGGCCTCGTTTGACTCAACCATATCGTTTGCGCCTCGAGTCGGGCCTCATTTGACTCAACCATATCATTTGCGCATCGAGTCGCGCCTCGTTTGACTCAACCATATCATTTGTGCCTTGAGTTATGCCTCGTTCGACTCAACGATATCATTTGCGTCTCGAGTCGGGCCTCGTTTGACACACTGATACCATTTGTACCTCGAGTTGGACCTCATTTGACTCAACCATATCGATTGTGCCTCGAGTCAAGTCTCGTTTGACCCAACCATATAATTTGTTGCATGAGTTGGGCCTCGTTTGACTCACCGATACCATTTGTTCCTTGAGTCGGGCCTCATTTGACTCAACCATATCATTTGTGCCTCGAGTTATCCCTCGTTTGACTCAACGATATCATTTTCGTCTCGAGTCGGGCCTCGTTTGACTCACTGATACCATTTGTGCCTCGAGTTGGGCCTCGTTTGACTCAACCATATTGATTGTGCCTCGAGTCAGGTCTCGTTTGACTCAACCATATCATTTGTTCCGCGAGTCGGGCCTCGTTTGACTCACCGATACCATTTGTGCCTTGAGTTGGGCCTCGTTTGACTCAACCATATTGATTGTGCCTCGAGTCAGGTCTCGTTTGACTCAACCATATCATTTGTTCCACAAGTCGGGCCTCATTTGACTCACCGATACCATTTGTGCCTTGAGTTGGGCCTCGTTTGACTCAACCATATCATTTGTGCCTCGAGTCAGGCCTCGTTTGAATCACCGATACCATTTGTGCCTTGAGTTGGTCCTCATTTGACTCAACCATATCATTTGTGCCTCGAGTCAGGCCTCGTTTGACTCAACCATATCAATTGTGTCTCGAGTCGGGCATCGTTTGACTCACCGATACCATTTATGCCTCGAGTTGAGCCTTGTTTGACTCAACCATAACATTTGTGCCTCGAGTCGGGCTACGTTTGACTTTACCATATTGTTTGAGCCTTGAGTCAGTCCTCGTTTGACTCAACCATATCATTCGTGCCTCGAGCTGGGGCCTCGTTTGACTCAACCATATTATTTGCGCCTCGAGTCGGGCCTCGTTTGACTCAACCATATCATTTGTGCCTCGAGTTATGCCTCGTTTGACTCAACGATATCATTTGCGTCTTGAGTCGGGCCTCGTTTGACACACTGATACCATTTGTGCCTTGAGTTGGGCCTCGTTTGACTCAACCATATTATTTGCCCCTCGAGTCGGGCCTCGTTTGACTCAACCATATCATTTGTGCCTCGAGTTATGCCTCGTTTGACTCAACGATATCATTTGCGTCTTGACTCGGGCCTCGTTTGACACACTGATACCATTTGTGCCTTGAGTTGGGCCTTGTTTGACTCAACCATATCGATTGTGCCTCGAGTCAAGTCTCGTTTGACCCAACCATATCATTTGTTGCTTGAGTCGAGCCTCGAGTAGGGCCTCATTTGAGTCACTGATACCATTTGTTTCTCCAGTTGGGCCTCGTTTGACTCAACCATATCGATTGTGGCTCGAGTCAGGTCTCGTTTGACTCAACCATATCATTTGCGCCTCGAGTCGGGCCTCGTTTGACTCAACCATATCATTTGTGGCTCGAGTCAGGCCTCGTTTGACTCAACCATATCATTTGCGCCTCGAGTCGTGCCTCCTTTGACGTGTCGATGCCATTTCTGCCACGAGTTGGGCCTCATTTGACTCAACCATATCATTTGTGCCTAGAGTTCAGCCTTCTTTGACTCAACCACATCGTTTGTGCCTCGAGTTAGGTTTTGTTTGACTCAACCATATCATTTGTGCCTCGAGTCGAGCCTCGTTTGACTCAACCATATCATTTGTGCCTCGAGTCAGGCCTCGTTTGACTCAACCATATCATTTGTGCCTCGAGTCGTGCCTCCTTTGACGCGTCGATGCCATTTCTACCATGAGTTAGGCCTCATTTGACTCAACCATATCATTTGTGCCTAGAGTTCAGCCTCGTTTGACTCAACCATATCATTTGCGCCTCTAGTCGGTCCTCGTTTGACTCAACCATATCATTTGTGCCTCGAGTCAGGCCTCGTTTGACTCACCGATACCATTTATGCCTCGAGTTAGGTCTTGTTTTACTCAACCATATCATTTGTGCCTCGAGTCGGCCCTCGTTTAACTCAACCATATCATTTGCGCCTCGAGTCAGGTCTCGTTTGACTTAACCATATCATTTGCGCCTCGAGTCGGGCTTTGTTTGACTGAACCATATCATTTGTGCCTCAAGTTATGCCTCGTTTGACTGAACGATATCATTTGCATCTCGAGACGGGCCTCGTTTGACTCACCGATACCATTTGTGCCTTGAGTTGGGCCTCGTTTGACTCAACCATATTGATTGTGCCTCGAGTCAGGTCTCGTTTGACCCAACCATATCATTTGTTGCATGAGTCGGGCCTCGTTTGGCTCACCGATACCATTTGTGCCTTGAGTTGGGCCTCGTTTGACTCAACCATATCATTTGTGCCTCGAGTCAGGCCTCGTTTGAATCACCGATACCATTTGTGCCTCGAGTCAGGCCACGTTTGACTCAACCATATCATTTGCGCCGAGAGTCGCACCTCGTTTGACTCAACCATATCATTTGTTCCTCGAGTTATGCCTCGTTTGACTCAATGATATCATTTGCGTCTCGAGTCGGGCCTCGTTTGACACACTGATACCATTTGTGCCTCGAGTTGGGCCTCGTTTGACTCAACCATATCGATTGTGCCTCGAGTCAGTTCTCGTTTGACCTAACCATATAATTTGTTGCATGAGTCGGGCCTCGTTTGACTCACCGATACCATTTGTTCCTTGACTTGGGCCTCGTTTGACTCAACCATATCATTCGTGCCTTGAGTCAGGCCTCATTTCAATCACCGATACCATTTGTGCCTTGAGGTGGGCCTCGTTTGACTCAACCATATAATTTGTGCCTCGAGTTACGCCTTCTTGGACTCAACCATATCATTTGCGCCTCGAGTTGGGCCTCGTTTGACTCAACCATATCATTTGTGCCTCGAGTCGGGCCTCATTTGACTCACCGATACCATTTATGCCTCGAGTTGGGCTTTGTTTGACTCAACCATATCATTTGCGCCTTGAGTCTGTCCTCGTTTGACTCAACCATATCATTTGTGCCTCGAGTCGGGCCTTGTTTGACTCAACCATATCAATTGCGCCTCGAGTCGGGCCTCGTTTGGCTCGACCATATCATTTGCGCATCGAGTCGGGCCTCGTTTGACTTAACCATATCATTTGTGCCTCGAGTAGGGCCTCATTTGAGTCACTGATACCATTTGTTCCTCCAGTTGGGCCTCGTTTGACTCAACCATATCGATTGTGGCTCGAGTCATGTCTCGTTTGACTCAACCATATCATTTGCGCCTCGAGTCGGGCCTCGTTTGACTCAACCATATCATTTGTGGCTCGAGTCAGGCCTCGTTTGACTCAACCATATCATTTGCGCCTCGAGTCGTGCCTCCTTTGACGTGTCGATGCCATTTCTGCCACGAGTTGGGCCTCATTTGACTCAACCATATCATTTGTGCCTAGAGTACAACCTTGTTTGACTCAACCACATCGTTTGTGCCTCGAGTTAGGTCTTGTTTGACTCAACCATATCATTTGTGCCTCGAGTCGAGCCTCGTTTGACTCAACCATATCATTTGTGCCTCGAGTCAGGCCTCGTTTGACTCAACCATATCATTTGTGCCTCGAGTCGTGCCTCCTTTGACGCGTCGATGCCATTTCTACCATGAGTTAGGACTCATTTGGCTCAACCATATCATTTGTGCCTAGAGTTCAGCCTCGTTTGACTCAACCATATCATTTGCGCCTCGAGTCGGTCCTCGTTTGACTCAACCATATCATTTGTGCCTCGAGTCAGGCCTCGTTTGACTCATCGATACCATTTATGCCTCGAGTTAGGTCTTGTTCTACTCAACCATATCATTTGTGCCTCGAGTCGGGCCTCGTTTAACTCAACCATATCATTTGCGCCTCGAGCCAGGCCTCGTTTGACTCAACCATATCATTTGCGCCTCAAGTCGGGCTTTGTTTGACTGAACCATATCGTTTGTGCCTCGAGTTATGCCTCGTTTGACTGAACGATATCATTTGCGTCTCGAGACGGGCCTCGTTTGACTCACCGATACCATTTGTGCCTTGAGTTGGGCCTCGTTTGACTCAACCATATCGATTGTGCCTCGAGTCAGGTCTCGTTTGACCCAACCATATCATTTGTTGCATGAGTCGGGCCTCGTTTGACTCACCGATACCATTTGTGCCTTGAGGTGGGCCTCGTTTGACTCAACCATATAATTTGTGCCTCGAGTTAGGCCTTCTTGGACTCAACCATATCATTTGCGCCTCGAGTTGGGCCTCGTTTGACTCAACCATATCATTTGTGCCTCGAGTCGGGCTTCATTTGACTCACCGATACCATTTATGCCTCGAGTTAGACTTTGTTTGACTCAACCATATCATTTGCGCCTTGAGTCTGTCCTCGTTTGACTCAACCATATCATTTGTGCCTCAAGTCGGGCCTTGTTTGACTCAACCATATCAATTGCGCCTCGAGTCGGGCCTCGTTTGGCTCAACCATATCATTTGCGGATCGAGTCGGGCCTCGTTTGACTTAACCATATCATTTGTGCCTCGAGTAGGGCCTCATTTGAGTCACTGATACCATTTGTTCCTCCAGTTGGGCCTCGTTTGACTCAACCATATCGATTGTGGCTCGAGTTAGGTCTCGTTTCACTCAACCATATCATTTACGCCTCGAGTCGGGCCTCGTTTGACTCAACCATATCATTTGTGGCTCGAGTCAGGCCTCGTTTGACTCAACCATATCATTTGCGCCTCGAGTCGTGCCTCCTTTGACGTGTCGATGCCATTTCTGCCACGAGTTGGGCCTCATTTGACTCAACCATATCATTTGTGCCTAGAGTTCAGCCTTCTTTGACTCAACCACATCGTTTGTGCCTCGAGTTAGGTCTTGTTTGACTCAACCATATCATTTCTGCCTCGAGTCGAGCCTCGTTTGACTCAACCATATCATTTGTGCCTCGAGTCAGGCCTCGTTTGACTCAACCATATCATTTGTGCCTCGAGTCGTGCCTCCTTTGACGCGTCGATGCCATTTCTACCTTGAGTTAGGACTCATTTGGCTCAACCATATCATTTGTGCCTAGAGTTCAGCCTCGTTTGACTCAACCATATCATTTGCGCCTCGAGTCGGTCCTCGTTTGACTCAACCATATCATTTGTGCCTCGAGTCAGGCCTCGTTTGACTCATCGATACCATTTATGCCTCGAGTTAGGTCTTGTTCTACTCAACCATATCATTTGTGCCTCGAGTCGGGCCTCGTTTAACTCAACCATATAATTTGCGCCTCGAGTCAGGCCTCGTTTGACTCAACCATATCATTTGCGCCTCAAGTCGGGCTTTGTTTGACTGAACCATATCGTTTGTGCCTCGAGTTATGCCTCGTTTGACTGAACGATATCATTTGCGTCTCGAGACGGGCCTCGTTTGACTCACCGATACCATTTGTGCCTTGAGTTGGGCCTCGTTTGACTCAACCATATCGATTGTGCCGCGAGTCAGGTCTCGTTTGACCCAACCATATCATTTGTTGCATGAGTCGGGCCTCGTTTGACTCACCGATACCATTGTGCCTTGAGTTGGGCCTCGTTTGACTCAACCATATCATTTGTGCCTCGAGTCTGGCCTCGTTTGAATGACCGATACCATTTGTGCCTCGAGTCGGGCCACGTTTGACTCAACCGTATCATTTGCACCGTGAGTCGGGCCTCGTTTGATGCAACCATATTATTTGTGCCTCGTGTTATGCCTCGTTTGACTCAACGATATCATTTGCGTCTCAAGTCGGGCCTCGTTTGACACACTGATACCATTTGTGCCTCGAGTTGGGCCTCGTTTGACTCAACCATATCGATTGTGCCTCGAGTCAGTTCTCGTTTGACCCAACCATATAATTTGTTGCATGAGTCGGGCCTCATTTGACTCACCGATACCATTTGTTCCTTGAGTTGGGCCTCGTTTGACTCAACCATATCATTCGTGCCTCGAGTCAGGCCTCGTTTGAATCAGCGATACCATTTGTGCCTTGAGTTGAGCCTCGTTTGACTCAACCATATAATTTGTGCCTCGAGTTAGGCCTTCTTGGACTCAACCATATCATTTGCGCCTCGAGTTGGGCCTCGTTTGACTCAACCATATCATTTGTGCCTCGAGTCAGGCCTCGTTTGACTCACCGATACCATTTATGCCTCGAGTTGGGCCTTGTTTGACTCAACCGTATCATTTGCGCCTTGAGTCTGTCCTCGTTTGACTCAACCATATCATTTGTGCCTCGAGTCGGGCCTCGTTTGACTCACCGATACCATTTATGCCTCGAGTTAGGTTTTGTTTGACTCAACCATATTATTTGTGCCTCGAGTTGGGCCTCGTTTGACTCAACCATATCATTTGCGCCTCGAGTCGGGCCTCATTTGACTCAACCATATCATTTGCGCATCGAGTCACGCCTCGTTTGACTCAACCATATCATTTGTGCCTCGAGTTATGCCTCGTTCGACTCAACGATATCATTTGCGTCTCGAGTCGGGACTCGTTTGACACACTGATACCATTTGTGCCTCGAGTTGGGCCTCGTTTGACTCAACCATATCGATTGTGCCTTGAGTCAAGTCTCGTTTGACCCAACCATATAATTTGTTGCATGAGTCGGGCCTCGTTTGACTCACTGATACCATTTGTTCCTTGAGTCGGGCCTCGTTTGACTCAACCATATCATTTGTGCCTCGAGTTATGCCTCGTTCGACTCAACGATATCATTTGCGTCTCGAGTCGGGCCTCGTTTGACACACTGATACCATTTGTGCCTCAAGTTGGGCCTCGTTTGACTCAACCATATCGATTGTGCTTCGAGTCAAGTCTCGTTTGACCCAACCATATAATTTGTTGCATGAGTCGGGCCTCGTTTGACTCACTGATACCATTTGTTCCTTGAGTCGGGCCTCGTTTGACTCACTGATACCATTTGTGCCTCGAGTTGGGCCTCGTTTGACTCAACCATATTGATTGTGCCTCGAATCAGGTCTCGTTTGACTGAACCATATCATTTGTTCCGTGAGTCGGGCCTCGTTTGACTCACCGATACCATTTGTGCCTTGAGTTGGGCCTCGTTTGACTCAACCATATTGATTGTGCCTCGAGTCAAGTCTCGTTTGACTCAACCATATCATTTGTTCCACGAGTCGGGCCTCGTTTGACTCACCGATACCATTTGTGCCTTGAGTTGGGCCTCATTTGACTCAACCATATCATTTGTGCCTCGAGTCAGGCCTCGTTTGACTCAACCATATCAATTGCGCCTCGAGTCGGGCCTCATTTGACTCACCGATACCATTTATGCCTCGAGTTGGGCCTTGTTTGACTCAACCATATCATTTGTGCCTCGAGTCGGGCCACATTTGACTCTACCATATCGTTTGCGCCTTGAGTCGGTCCTCGTTTGACTCAACCATATCATTCGTGCCTCGAGCTAGGCCTCGTTTGACTCATCGATACCATTTATGCCTCGAGTTAGGTCTTGTTTGACTCAACCATATCATTTGTGCCTCGAGTCGGGCCTCGTTTGTACCATATCAATTGCGCCTCGAGTCGGGCCTCGTTTGGCTCAACCATATCATTTGCGCATTGAGTCGGGCCTCATTTGACTTAACCATATCATTTGTGCCTCGAGTAGGGCCTCATTTGAGTCACTGATACCATTTGTTTCTCCAGTTGGGCCTCGTTTAACTCAACCATATCGATTGTGGCTCGAGTCAGGTCTCGTTTGACTCAACCATATCATTTGCGCCTCGAGTTGGGCCTCGTTTGACTCAACCATATCATTTGTGGCTCGAGTCAGGCCTCGTTTGACTCAACCATATCATTTGTGCCTCGAGTCGTGCCTCCTTTGACGTGTCGATGCCATTTCTGCCACGAGTTGGGCCTCATTTGACTCAACCATATCATTTGTGCCTAGAGTTCAGCCTTGTTTGACTCAACCACATCGTTTGTGCCTCGAGTTAGGTCTTGTTTGACTCAACCATATCATTTGTGCCTCGAGTCGAGCCTGGTTTGACTCAACCATATCATTTGTGCCTCGAGTCAGGCCTCATTTGACTCAACCATATCAATTGTGCCTCGTGTCGGGCCTCGTTTGACTCACCGATACCATTTATGCCTCGAGTTGGGCCTTGTTTGACTCAACCATATCATTTGTGCCTCGAGTCGGGCCACGTTTGACTCTACCATATCCTTCATGCCTCGAACCGGGCCTCGTTTGACTCAACCATATCATTCATGCCTCGAACCGGTCCTCGTTTGACTCACCGATACCATTTATGCCTCGAGTTAGGTCTTGTTTAACTCAACCATATCATTTGTGCCTCGAGCCGGGACTCGTTTGACTCAACCATATCATTTGCGCCTCGAGTCGGGCCTCGTTTGACTCAACCATATCATTTGTGCCTCGAGTTATGCCTTGTTTGACTCAACGATATCATTTGCGTCTCGAGTCGGGCCTCGTTTGACACACTGATACCATTTGTGCCTTGAGTTGGGCCTCGTTTGACTCAACCATATCGATTGTGCCTCGAGTCAGGTCTCGTTTGACCCAACCATATCATTTGTGCCTAGAGTTCAGCCTTGTTTGACTCAACCACATCGTTTGTGCCTCGAGTTAGGTCTTGTTTGACTCAACCATATCATTTGTGCCTCGAGTCGGGCCTGGTTTGACTAAACCATATCATTTGTGTCTCGAGCCAGGCCTCGTTTGACTCAACCATATCAATTGTGCCTCGAGTCGGGCCTCGTTTGACTCACCGATACCATTTATGCCTCGAGTTGGGCCTTGTTTGACTCAACCATATCATTTGTGCCTCGAGTAGGGCCACATTTGACTCTACCATATCGTTTGCTCCTTGAGTCGGTCCTCGTTTGACTCAACCATATCATTCGTGCCTCGAGCTGGGCCTCGTTTGACTCACCGATACCATTTATGCCTGGAGTTAGGTCTTGTTTGACTCAACCATATCATTTGTGCCTCGAGTCGGGCCTTGTTTGACTCAACCATATCAATTGCGCCTCGAGTCGGGCCTCGTTTGGCTCAACCATATCATTTGTGCATCGAGTCGGGCCTCGTTTGACTTAACCATATCATTTGTGCCTCGAGTAAGGCCTCATTTGAGTCACTGATACCATTTGTTCCTCCAGTTGGGCCTCGTTTGACTCAACCATATCGATTGTGGCTCGAGTCAGGTCTCGTTTGACTCAACCATATCATTTGCGCCTCGAGTCGGGTCTCGTTTGACTCAACCATATCATTTGTGCCTTCAGTCAGGCCTCGTTTGACTCAACCATATCATTTGCGCCTCGAGTCGTGCCTCCTTTGATGCGTCGATGCCATTTGTGCCACGAGTTGGGCCTTATTTGACTCAACCATATCATTTGTGCCTTCAGTCAGGCCTCGTTTGACTCAACCATATCATTTGCGCCTCGAGTCGTGCCTCCTTTGATGCGTCGATGCCATTTGTGCCACGAGTTGGGCCTTATTTGACTCAACCATATCATTTGTGCCTAGAGTTCAGCCTCGTTTGACTCAACCATATCGATTGTGCCTCGAGTTAGGTCTTGTTTGACTCAACCATATCATTTGTGCCTCGAGTCGGGCATGGTTTGACTCAACCATATGATTTGCGCCATGAGTCGGGCCTCGTTTGACTCAACCATATCACTGGTGCCTCGAGTTATGCCTTGTTTGACTGAACGTTATCATTTGTCTCGAATAGGGCCACATTTGACTCATTAAAACCATTTGTGCCTCTAGTTGGGCCTCGTTTGACTCAACCATATCTGTTGTGCTTTGAGTCAGGTCTCGTTTGACTCAACCATATCATTTGTGCCTCGGTCGGGCCTTGTTTGACTCAACCATATCAATTGAGCCTCGAGTCAGGCCTCGTTTGACTCAACATATCATTTGTGCCTCGAGTCAGATCTCGTTTGACTCAACCATATCATTTGTTCCACGAGTCGGGCCTCGTTTGACTCATCGATACCATTTGTGCCTAGAGTTGGGCCTCGTTTGACTCAACCATATCTTTTGTGCCTCAAGTTATGCCTTGTTTGACTGAAAGATATCATTTGCAACTCGAATAGCGCCACATTTGACTCACTTATACTATTTGTTCCTCCAGTTGGTCCTCGTTTGACTCAACCATATCGGTTGTGCCTTGAGTTAGGTCTCGTTTGACTCAACCATATCATTTGCGCCTCGAGTTGGGCCTCGTTTGACTCAACCATATCATTTGCGGCTCGAGTCGGGCCTCGTTTGACTCAACCATATCATTTGTGCCTCGAGTTTTGCCTCATTTGACTGAACGATATCATTTGCGTCTCGAGTAGGGCCTCATTTGACTCACTGATACCATTTGATCCTCCAGTTGGGCCTCGTTTGACTCAACCATATCGATTGTGGCTCGAACTAGGTCTCGTTTGACTCAACCATATCGTTTGCGCCTCGAGTCAGGCCTCGTTTGACTTAACCATATCATTTGTGCCTTCAGTTAGACCTCGTTTGACACAACCATATCATTTGACTCAACCATATCATTTGCGCCTCGAGTCGTGCCTCCTTTGACGCGTCGATGCCATTTGTGCCATGAGTTGGGCCTTATTTCACTCAACCATATGATTTGTGCCTAGAGTTCAGCCTCGTTTAACGCAACCATATCGATTGTGCCTCGAGTTAGGTCTTGTTTGACTCAACCATATCATTTGTGCCTCGAGTCAGGCCTGGTTAGACTCAACCATATCATTTGCGCCTCGAGGCGGGCCTGGTTTGACTCAACCATATCATTTGCGCCTTGAGTCGGGCCTCGTTTGACTCAACCATATCATTTGTGCCTCGAGTTATGCCTTGTTTGACTGAACGATATCATTTGCATCTCGAATAGGGCCACATTTGGATCACTGATACCATTTGTGCCTCCTGTCGGTCCTCGTTTGACTCAACCATATCGATTGTGCCTCGAGTCAGGTCTCGTTTGACTCAACCATATCATTTGTTCCACGAGTCGGGCCTCGTTTGACTCACCGATACCATTTGTGCCTTGAGTTGGGCCTCGTTTGACTCAACCATATCATTTGTGCCTCGAGTCAGGCCTCGTTTGAATCACCGATACCATTTGTGCCTTGAGATGGGCCTCGTTTGACCCAACCATATCATTTGTGCCTCGAGTCAGGCCTCGTTTAACTCAACCATATCAATTGCACCTCGAGTCGGGACTCGTTTGACTTAACCATATCATTTGTACCTCGAGTCGGGCCTCGTTTGACTCACTTATGCCATTTATGCCTCGAGTTGGGCCTCGTTTGACCCAACCATATCATTTGTGCTTTGAGGCGGCCCTCGTTTGACTCAACCATATCATTTGCGCCTTGATTCGGGCCTCATTTGACTCAATTTATCATTTGTGCCTCGAGTTATGCCTTGTTTGATTGAATGATATCATTTATGTCTCGAGTAGGGCCACATTTGACTCACTGATACGATTGTGCCTCGAGTTAGGTCTTGTTTGACTCAACCATAACGTTTGTGCCTTGAGTCTGGCCTCGTTTGACACAACCATATCATTTGTGCCTCAAGTCGGGCCTTGTTTGACTCAATTATATCATTTCTGCCTCGAGTCGTGCCTCGTTTGACTCAACCATATCATTTGTGCCTCGAGTTATGCCTCGTTTGACTGAACGATATCATTTGCATCTCGAATAGCGCCACATTTGACTCAGTTATACTATTTGTGCCTCCAGTTGGTCCTCGTTTGACTCAACCATATCGGTTGTGCCTTGAGTCAGGTCTCGTTTGACTCAACCATATCATTTGCGCCTCGAGTTAGGCCTCATTTGACTCAACCATATCATTTGCGCCTCGAGTCGGGCCTCGTTTGACTCAACCATATCATTTGTGCCTCGAGTTTTACCTCGTTTGACTGAACGAGATCATTTACGTCTCGAGTAGGGCCTCAATTGACTCACTGATACCATTTGATCCTCCAGTTGGGCCTCGTTTGACTCAACCATATCGATTGTGGCTCGAGCCAGGTCTCGTTTGACTCAACCATATCATTTGTGCCTCGAGTCGAGCCTCATTTTACTCAACCATATCATTTGTGCCATCAGTCACGCCTCGTTTGACTCAACCATATCATTTGTGCCTCGAGTCGTGCCTCCTTTGATGCTTCGATGTCATTTGTGCCACGAGTTGGGCCTTATTTGACTCAACCATATCATTTGTGCCTAGAGTTTAGCCTCGTTTGACTCAACCATATCGATGGTGCCTCGAGTTAGGTCTTGTTTAACTCAACCATACTATTTGTGCCTCGAGTTAGGTCTTGTTTGACTCAACCATATCATTTGTGCCTTGAGTCGGGCCTGGTTTGACTCAACCATATCATTTGCGCCTCGAGTCGGGCCTGGTTTGGCTTAACCATATCATTTGCGCCTTGAGTCGAGCCTCGTTTGACTCAACCATATCATTTGTGCCTCGAGTTATGCCTTGTTTGACTGAACGATATCTTTTGCGTCTCGAATAGGGCCACATTTGGATCACTGATACCATTTGTGCCTCCTGTCGGGCCTCGTTTGACTCAACCATATCGATTGTGCCTCGAGTCAGGTCTCGTTTGACTCAACCATATCCTTTTTGCCTCGGTCGGGCCTCGTTTGACTCAACTATATCATTTGTGCCTTGAGTCAGGCCTCGTTTCACTCAACCATATCATTTGTGCCTCGAGTTATGCCTCGTTTCCCTGAACGATATCATTTGTGTCTCGAATAGGGCCACATTTGACTCACAGATACCATTTGTGCCTCCAGTTGGGCCACATTTGACTCAACCATATCGGTTTGCCTTGAGTCAGGTCTCGTTTGACTCAACCATATCATTTGCACCTCGAGTCAGGCCTTGTTTGACTCAACCATATCATTTGTGCCTCGAGTTATGCCTCGTTTGACTGAGCGATATCATTTGCGTCTCGAATAGGGCCACATTTGACTCACTGATACCATTTGTGCCTCTAGTTAGGCCTCGTTTGACTCAACCATATCTGTTGTGCCGTGAGCCAGGTCTCGTTTGACTCAACCATATCATTTGTGCCTCGGTCGGGCCTTGTTTGACTCAACCATATCAATTGAGCCTTGAGTCAGGCCTCGTTTGACTCAACATATCATTTATGCCTCGAGTCCGGCCTCGTTCGACTTAAGCATATCATTTGTGCCTCAAGTCAAGTCTCGTTTGACTCAACCATATCGTTTGTGCCTCGAGTCAGGTCTCGTTTGACTTAACCATATCATTTGTTCCACGAGTCGGGCCTCGTTTGACTCACCGATACCATTTGTGCCTTGAGTTGGGCCTCGTTTGACTCAACCATATCATTTGTGCCTCGAGTTATGCCTCGTTTGACTGAACAATATCATTTGCATCTCGAATAGCACCACATTTGACTCACTTATACTATTTGTGCCTCCAGTTGGTCCTCGTTTGACTCAACCATATCGGTTGTGCCTTGAGTCAGGTCTCGTTTGACTCAACCATATCATTTGTGCCTCGAGTCGGGCCTCGTTTGACTCAACCATATCATTTGTGCCTTTAGTCAGGCCTCGTTTGACTCAACCATATCTTTTGACTCAACCATATCATTTGTGCCTCGAGTCGTGCCTCCTTTGACGCGTCGATGCCATTTGTTCCAGAGTTGGGCCTTATTTGACTCAACCATATCATTTGTGCGTAGAGTTCAGCCTCGTTTGACTCAACCATATCGATTGTGCCTCGAGTTAGGTCTTGTTTGACTCAACCATATCATTTGTGCCTCTAGTCGGGCCTGGTTTGACTCAACCATATCATTTGCGCCTTGAATCGGGCCTCGTTTGACCCAACCATATCATTTGTGCCTCGAGTCAGGCCTCGTTTGACTCAACATATCAATTGCACCTCGAGTCGGGCCTCGCTTGACTTAACCATATCATTTGTGCCTTGAGTCAGGCCTCATTTGACTCACTGATACCATTTATACTTCGAGTTGGGCCTTGTTTGATTGAACGATATCATTTGCATCTCGAGTAGGGCCTCATTTGACTCTCTGATATGATTTATGCCTCCAGTTGGGCCTCGTTTGACTCAACCATATCGATTGTGCCTTGAGTCAGGGCTCGTTTGACTCAACCATATCAATTGTGCCTCGAGTCATGCCTCGTTTGACTTAACCAAATCATTTGTGCCTCAAGTCAGGCCTTGTTTGACTCACTGATACCATTTATGCTTCGAGTTGGGCCTTGTTTGACTCAACCATATCATTAGAGCCACGAGTCGGGCCACGTTTGACCCAACCATATCATTTGGGCCTCGAGTCGGGCCTCGTTTGACTCAACCATATCATTTGCGCCTCGAGTCGGGCCTCGTTTGACACAACCATATCATTTGTGCCTCAAGTTATGCCTCGTTTGACTGAACGATATCATTTGCGTCTCGTATAGGGCTACATTTGACTCTTTGATACCATTTGTGCCTCCAGTTGGGCCTTGTTTGACTCAACCATATCGATTGTGCCTTGAGTCAGGGCTCGTTTGACTCAACCATATCAATTGTGCCTCGAGTCGTGCCTCGTTTGACTTAACCATATCATTTGTGCCTCAAGTCAGGCCTTGTTTGACTCACTGATACCATTTATGCTTCGAGTTGGGCCTTGTTTGACTCAACCATATCATTAGAGCCACGAGTCGGGCCACGTTTGACCCAACCATATCATTTGGGCCTCGAGTCGGGCCTCGTTTGACTCAACCATATCATTTGCGCCTCGAGTCGGGCCTCGTTTGACACAACCATATCATTTGTGCCTCAAGTTATGCCTCATTTGACTGAACGATATCATTTGCGTCTCGTATAGGGCTACATTTGACTCTTTGATACCATTTGTGTCTCTAGTTGGGCCTTGTTTGACTCAACCATATCGATTGTGCCTTGAGTCAGGGCTTGTTTGACTCAACCATATCAATTGTGCCTCGAGTCGTGCCTCGTTTAACTTAACCATATCATTTGTGCCTCGAGTCAGGCCTTGTTTGACTCACTGATACCATTTATGCCTCGAGTTGGGCCTTATTTGACTCAACCATATCATTAGAGCCTCGAGTCGGGCCACGTTTGACCCAACCATATCATTTGGGCCTCGAGTCGGGCCTCGTTTGACTCAACCATATCATTTGCGCCTCGAGTCGGGCCTCGTTTGACACAACCATATCATTTGTGCCTCAAGTTATGCCTCGTTTGACTGAACGATATCATTTGCGTCTCGTATAGGGCTACATTTGACTCTTTGATACCATTTGTGCCTCCAGTTGGGCCTTGTTTGACTCAACCATATCGATTGTGCCTTGAGTCAGGGCTCATTTGACTCAACCATATCAATTGTGCCTCGAGTCGTGCCTCGTTTAACTTAACCATATCATTTGTGCCTCGAGTCAGGCCTTGTTTGACTCACTGATACCATTTATGCCTCGAGTTGGGCCTTATTTGACTCAACCATATCATTAGAGCCTCGAGTCGGGCCACGTTTGACCCAACCATATCATTTGGGCCTCGAGTCGGGCCTCGTTTGACTCAACCATATCATTTGCGCCTCGAGTCGGGCCTCGTTTGACACAACCATATCATTTGTGCCTCAAGTTATGCCTCGTTTGACTGAACGATATCATTTGCGTCTCGTATAGGGCTACATTTGACTCTTTGATACCATTTGTGCCTCCAGTTGGGCCTTGTTTGGCTCAACCATATCGATTGTGCCTTGAGTCAGGGCTCGTTTGACTCAACCATATCAATTGTGCCTCGAGTCGGGCCTCATTTGACTTAACCATATCATTTATGCCTCGAGTCAGGCCTTGTTTGACTCACTGATACCATTTATGCCTCGAGTTGGGCCTTGTTTGACTCAACCATATCATTAGTGCCTTGAGTCAGGCCACGTTTCATCCATCCATATCGTTTGGGCCTCAAGTTGGGCCTTATTTGACTCAACCATATCATTTGCACCTCGAGTCGGGCCTCGTTTGACTCAACCATATCATTTGTGCCTCGACTTATGCCTCGTTAACTGAACGATATCATTTGCGTCTCGAGTAGGGTCTCATTTGACACGCTGATACCATTTGTACCTCGAGTTGGGCCTCGTTTGACTTAACCATATCGATTGTGCCTCTAGTTAGGTGTCGTTTGACTTAACCATATCATTTGTGCCTCGAGTCGGGCCTCGTTTGACTCAACCATATCATTTGCACCTCGAGTCGGGCCTCGTTTGACGTAACCATATTATTTGTGCCTTGAGTTTTGCCTCGTTTGACTGAACGATATCATTTGCATCTCGAGTCGGGCCTCGTTTGACTCACTGATACCATTTGTGCCTTGAGTTGGGCCTCGTTTGACTCAACCATATCGATTGTGCCTCGAGTCAAGTCTCGTTTGACTCAACCATATCATTTGTTCCACGAGTAGGCCTCGTTTGACTCACTGATACCATTTGTGTCTTGAGTTAGGCCTCGTTTGACTCAAGCATATCGTTTGTGCCTCGAGTCAGTCCTCGCTTGACTCAACCATATCATTTGTACCTCGAGTCGTGCCTCTTTTGATGCGTCGATGCCATTTGTGCCTCGAGTTGGGCCTCATTTGACTTAACCATATCATTTGTGCCTCGAGTTCAGCCTCGTTTGACTCAACCATATCGATTGTGCCTCGAGTTAGGTCTTGTTTAACTCAACCATATCATTTGTGCCTCGTGTCGGGCCTGGTTTGACTCAACCATATCATTTGCTCCTCGAGTCGGGCCTCGTTTGACTCAACCATATCATTTGCGCCTCGAGTCGGGCCACGTTTGACTCAACGATATCATTTGCGCCTCGAGTCGTGCCTCTTTTGATGCGCCGATGCCATTTGTGCCACGAGTTGGCCCTCGTTTGACTCAACCATATCGATTGTTCCTCGAGTTAGGTCTCGTTTGACTCAACCATATCATTTGTGCCTTGAGTCGGGCCTCGTTTGACTCAACCATATCATTTGTGCCTCGATTTGCCTCGTTTGACTGAACGATATCATTTGCGTCTTGAGCAGGGCCTCATTTGACTCACTGATACCATTTGTTCCTCCAGTTGGGCATCGTTTGACTCAACCATATCGATTGTGGCTCGAGTCAGGTCTTGTTTGAGTCAACCTTATCATTTGCGCCTCGAGTCGGGCCTCATTTGACTCAACCATATCATTTGTGCCTCGAGTCAGGCCTTGTTTGACTCAACCATATCATTTGCGCCTCAAGTCAGGCCTCGTTTAACTCCACCATATCATTTGTGCCTTAAGTCAAGTCTTGTTTGACTCAACCATATCGTTTGTGCCTCGAGTCCGTTCTTGGTTGACTCAACCATATCATTTGCGCCTCGAGTCGTGCCACTTTTGACGCGCTTATGCCATTTGTGCCTCGAGTTGGGCCTCATTTGACTCAACCATATCATTTGTGCCTCGAGTTCAACCTCGTTTGACTCAACCATATAGATCGTGCCCCGAGTTTGGTCTTGTTTGACTCAACCATATCATTTGTGCCTTGAGTCGAGCCTGGTTTGACTCAACCATATCATTTGCGCCACGAGTCGGCTCTCGTTTGACTCAACCATATCATTTGCACCTCGAGTCGGGCCTCGTTTGACTGAACGATATCATTTGCGTCTTGAATAAGGCCACATTTGACTCACTGATACCATTTGTGTCTCTAGTTGGGCCTCGTTTGACTCAACCATATCGATTGTGCCTCGAGTCAGGTCTCGTTTGAGTCAACGATATCATTTGTTCCACGAGTCAGGCCTCGTTTGACTCACCGATACCATTTGTGCCTTGAGTTGGGCGTCGTTTGACTCAACCATATCATTTGTGCCTCGAGTCAGGCGTCGTTTCAATTACTGATACCATTTGTGCCTAGAGTTGGGCGTCGTTTGACTCAACCATATCATTTGTGCCTCGAGTCAGGCCTCGTTTGACTCAACCATATCAATTGTGCATCGGGTCGTGGCTCGTTTGACTTAACCATATCATTCGTGCCTCGAGTCGGGCCTCGTTTGACTCACCGATACCTTTTATGCCTCGAGTTGGGCCTCGTTTGACTCAACCATATAATTTGTGCCTCAAGTCAGGGCTCGTTTGACTCAACCATATCATTTGTGCCTTGAGTTATGCCTCGTTTGACTGAACGATATCATTTGCGTCTCGAGTAGGGCCTCATTTGACTCACTGATACCATTTATGCGTCGAGTTGGGCCTCGTTTCACTCAACCATATCGATTGTGCCTCGAGTTAGGTCTCGTTTGACTCAACCATATCATTTGTGCCTCAAGTCGGACCTCGTTTGACTCAACCATATCATTTGCACCTCGAGTCGGACCTCGTTTGACTGAACGATATAATTTGCGTCTCGAGTAGGGCCTCATTTGACAAACTGATACCATTTGTGCCTTGAGTTGGGCCTCGTTTGACTCAACCATATCGATTGTGCCTCGAGTTAGGTCTTGTTTGACTTAACCATATCATTTGTGCCTCGGTCGGGCCTCGTTTGACTCAACCATATCATTTGTGCCTCGAGTCAGGCATCGTTTGACTCAACCATATCATTTGCGCCTCGAGTCGGGCCTCGTTTAACTCAACCATATCATTCATGCCTCAAGTCAAGTCTCGTTTGACTCAACCATATCGTTTGTTCCTCGAGTCAGCTCTCGGTTGACTCAACCATATCATTTGCGCCTCGAGTCGTGCCTCCTTTGAGCGTCGATACCATTTGTGCCTTGAGTTGGGCTTCATTTGACTCAACCATATCATTTGTGCCACGAGTTAGGCCTCGTTTGACTCAGCCGTATAATTTGCGCCTCGGGTCGAGACTCGTTTAACTCAACCATATCATTTGTGCCTTGAGTCGGGCCTCGTTTGACTCAACCATATCATTTGTGCCTCAAGTCATGTCTCGTTTGACTCCACCATATCGTTTGTGGCTCGAGTCTGGTCTCGGTTGACTTAACCATATCATTTGTGCCTTGAGTCATGCCTCCTTTGACTCACCGATACCATTTGTACCTCGAGTTGGGCCTCATTTGACTCAACCATATCATTTGTGCCTCGAGTCAGGCCTCGTTTGACTCAGCCATATAATTTGCGCCTCGAGTCAGTCCTCGTTGGACTCAACCATATCATTTGCGCCTCGAGTCGGGCCTCATTAGACTCAACCATATCATTTGTGCCTCGAGTTATGCCTTGTTTGACTCAACCATATCATTTGTGTCTTGAGTCAGGCCTCGTTTGACTCACTGATACCATTGGTGCATCGAGTTGGGCGTCAATTGACTCAACCATATCATTTGTGCCTTGAGTCCGGCCTCATTTAACTCAGCCATATAATTTGTGCCTCGAGTCGGTCCTCGTTTGACTCAACCATATCATTTGTGCCTCGAGTCAGGACTCGTTTGACTCTACCAAATATTTTGTGCCTCGAGTCAGGCCTCATTTGACCGAATGATATCATTTGCGTCTCGAGCAGGGCCATATTTGACTCACTGATACCATTTGTGCCTCCAGTTGGGCCTCGTTTAACTCAACCATATCGATTGTGCCTCGAGTCAGGTCTCGTTTGACTTAACCATATCATTTGTACCTCGAGTCGGGCCTCGTTTGACTCAACCATATCATTTGTGCCTCGAGTCAGGCCTCGTTTGAATCAACCATATCATTTGCACCTCGAGTTGGTCCTCGTTTAACTCAACCATATCATTTGTGCCTCGAGTCAAGTCTCTTTTGACTTAACCATATCGTTTGTGCCTCGAGTCAGGTATTGTTTGGCTCAACCATATCATTTGCGCCACGAGTCGTGCCTCCTTTGATTCACCGATACCATTTGTGCCTCGAGTTGGGCCTCATATGACTCAACCATATCATTTGTGCCTCGAGTCAGGCCTCGTTTGACTCAGCCAGATAATTTGTGCCTCGAGTCGGGCCTCGTTTGACTCACCCTTATCATTTGCACCTCGAGTTAAGTCTCGTTTGACTTAACCATGTGTTTGCGCCTGGAGTCTGGCCTTCTTTGACTCACCCATATCATTTGCTTCACGAGTTGGGCCTTGTTTGACTCAACCATATCATTTGTGCCTTGAGTCGGGCCTCGTTTGACTCATCGATACCATTTGTGCCTCGAGTTGGGCCTCGTTTGACACAACCATATCATTTGTGCCTCGAGTCAGGCCTCGTTTGACTCAGCCATATCATTTGCGGCTCGAGGTGGGCCTCATTTGATTCAACCATATCATTTGTGCCTCGTGTCGGGCCTCGTTTGTCTAAACGATACCATTCATGCCTCGAGTTGGGCCTCATTTGACTCAACCATATCATTTGTGTCTCGAGTCAGGCCTCATTTGACTCAGCCATATAATTTGCGCCTCTAGTCGGTCCTCGTTTGACTCAATCCTATCATTTGCGCCTCGAGTCAGGTCTCGTTTGACTCAACCATATCATTTGTGCCTTGAGTTATGCCTCGTTTGACTCAACGATATCATTTGCGTCTCGATTCAGGCCACGTTTGACCGAATGATATCATTTGCGTCTCGAGCAGGGCCATATTTCACTCGCTGATACCATTTGTGCCTCCAGTTGGGCCTCATTTAACTCAACCATACCGATTGTGCCTCGAGTGAGGCCTCGTTTGAATCAATCATATCATTTGCGCCTTGAGTTGGGCCTCGTTTAACTCAACCATATCATTTGTGCCTCAAGTCAAGTCTCGTTTGACTCAACCATATCGTTTGTGCCTCGAGTCAGGTCTTGTTTGACTCAACCATATCATTTGCGCCACGAGTCGTGCCTCCTTTGACTCACCGATACCATTTGTGCCTCGAGTTGGGCCTCATTTGACTCAACCATATCATTTGTGCCTCGAGTCAAGGCTCGTTTGACTCAGCCATATAATTTGCGCCTCGAGTCGGGCCTCATTTGACTTACCCTTACCATTGGCAACTCGAGTCAAGTCTCGTTTGACTTAACCATGTGTTTGCGCCTCGAGTGTGGCCTTGTTTGACTCACCCATATCATTTGCTTCACGAGTCGGGCCTTGTTTGACTTAACCATATCATTTGTGCCTCAAGTCGGGCCTCGTTTGACTCATCGATACCATTTGTGCCTCGAGTTGGGCCTCGTTTGACTTAACCATATCATTTGTGTCTCGAGTCAAGCCTCAATTGACTCAGCCATATCATTTGCGGCTTGAGGCGGGCCTCATTTGATGTAACCATATCATTTGTGCCTCGTGTCGGGCCTCGTTTGTCTAACCGATACCATTTGTGCCTCGAGTTGGGCCTTGTTTGACTCAACCATATCGTTTGTGCCTTGAGTCAGGCCTCGTTTGACTCAACCATATCATTTCTGCCTCGAGCCACGCCTCGTTTGACTCAACCATATCATTTATGCCTCGAGTTATGCCTCGTTTGACTCAACGATATAATTTGCGTCTCGAGTCGGGCCTCATTTGACACACTGATACCATTTGTGCCTCCACTTAGGCCTCGTTCGACTCAACCATATCAATTGTGCCTCGAGTCAGGTCTCGTTTGACTCAACCATATCATTTGCGCCTCGAATAGGGCCTCGTTTGTCTCAACCATATCATTTGGGCCTCGAGTTGTGCTTCGTTTGACTCACCGATACCATTTGTGCCATGAGTTGGGCCTCGTTTGACCCAACCATATCATTTGTGCCTCGAGTCCGAACTCGTTTGACTTAATCATATCTTTTGTGCCTCGAGTCGGGCCTCGTTTAGCTCAACCATATCATTTGTGCCTCGAGTCAAGTCTCGTTTGACTCAACCACATCGTTTTTGCCCCGAGTCATGACTCGTTTGACTCAACCATATCATTTACGCCCCGAGCCGTGCCTCATTTGACACACCGATACCATTTGTGCATCGAGTTGGGCCTCATTTGACTCAACCATATCATTTGTGCTTCGAGTCAGGCATCGTTTGACTCTGCCATATCACTTGCACCTCGAGCCGTGCCTCGTTTGACTCAACCTTATCATTTGTGCATCGAGTTTTGCCTCGTTTGACTGAACGATATCATTTGCATCTTGAGTAGGGCCTTATTTGGCTCACTCATACCATTTGTGCCTCCAGTTGGGCCTCGTTTGACTCAACCATATCGATTGTGGCCCGAGTCAGGTCTCGTTTGATTCAACCATATCATTTGCGCCTCGAGTCGGGCCTCGTTTGACTCAACCATATCGATTGTGGCCCGAGTCAGGTCTCGTTTGACTCAACCATATCATTTGCGCCTCGAGTCGGGCCTCGTTTGACTCAACCATATCATTTGTGCCTCGAGTCAGGTCTCGTTTGACTAAACCATATCATTTGCGCCTTGAGTCAGGCCTCGTTTAACTCAACCATACCGTTTGTGCCTCAAGTCAAGTCTCGTTTGACACATCCATATCGTTTGTGCCTCGAGTCAGGTCTCGGTTGACTCAACCATATCATTTGTGCCTCGAGACGGGCCTGGTTTGACTCAACCATATCATTTGCACCTCGAGTCGGGCCTCGTTTGACTCAACCATATCATTTGCGTCGTGAATAGGGCCACATTTGACTCACTGATACCATTTGTGCCTCTAGTTGGGGCTCGTTTGACTCAACCATATCGATTGTGCCTTGAGTCAGGTCTCGTTTGACTCAACCATATCATTTGTTCCCCGAGTCGGGCCTTGTTTGACTCACCGATACCATTTGTGCCTTGAGTTGGGCCTTGTTTGACTCAACCATATCAATTGCGCATCGAGTCGGGCCTCGTTTGACTTAACCATATCATTTGTGCCTCGAGTCGGGCCTCGTTTGACTCACCGATACCATTTATGCGTCGAGTTGGGCCTCGTTTGACTCAACCATATCATTTGCCCCTCGAGTCGGGCCTCGTTTGACTCAACCATATCATTTGCACCTCAAGTCGGGCCTCGTTTGACTCAACCATATCATTTGTTCCTTGAGTTATGCCTCGCTTGACTGAACGATATCATTTGCGTCTCAAGTAGGGCCTCATTTGACTCACTGATACCATTTGTGCCTCGAGTGGGGCCTCGTTTGACTCAACCATATCAATTGTGCCTCGAGTTTGGTCTCGTTTGACTCAACCATATCATTTGTGCCTCAAGTCGGACCTCGTTTGACTCAACCATATCATTTGTACCTCGAGTCAGGCCTCATTTGACTGAACAATATCATTTGCGTCTCGAGTAGGGCCTCATTTGACAAATTGATACCATTTGTGCCTCCAGTTGGCCTCGTTTGGCTCAACCATATCAATTGTGCCTCGAGTCAGGTCTCGTTTGACTCAACCATATCATTTGTGCCTCGAGTCAGGGCCTCGTTTGACTCAACCATATCATTTGTGCCTCAAGTCAAGTCTCGTTTGACTCAACCATATCGTTTGTGCCTCGAGTTAGGTCTCGGTTGACTCAACCATATCCTTTCTGCCTCGAGTCGTGCCTCCTTTGAGCGTCGATACCATTTGTGCCGCGAGTTAGGCTTCATTTGACTAAACCATATCATTTGTGCCTCGAGTTAGGTCTCGTTTGACTCAGCCATATAATTTGCGCCTCGAGTCGGGCCTCGTGTGACTCAACTATATCATTTGTGCCTCGAGTCGGGCCTCATTTGACTCAACCATATCATTTGTGCCTTGAGTCAAGTCTCGTTTGACTCAACCATATCATTTGTGCCTCGAGTCTGGTCTCGGTTGACTCATCCATATCATTTGCGCCACGAGTCGTGCCTCCTTTGACTCACCGATACCATTTGTACCTCTAGTTGGACCTCATTTGACTCAACCATATCATTTGTGCCTCAAGTCAGGCCTCGTTTGACTCAGCCATATAATTTGCGCCGCGAGCCGGTCCTCATTCGACTCAACCATATCATTTGCGCCTCGAGTCGGGCCTCATTAGACTCAACCATATCAATCGTGTCTCGAGTTATGCCTCGTTTGACTCAACGATATCATTTTCGTCTTGAGTCAGGCCTCGTTTGACTCACTGATACCATTTGTGCCTCGAGTTGGGCCTCATTTGACTCAACCATATCATTTGTGCCTCTAGTCAGGCCTCATTTGATTCAGCCATATAATTTGTGCCTCGAGTCGGTCCTCGTTTGACTCAACCATATCATTTGTGCCTTGAGTTGGGCCTCGTTTGACTTAACCATATCATTTGTGCCTCGAGTTATGCCTCGTTTGACTCAACGATATTATTTGCGTCTCGAGTCAGCCCTCGTTTGACAGAATGATATCATTTGCGTCTCGAGCAGGGCCATATTTGACTCACTGATACCATTTGTGCCTCCAGTTGGGCGTCGTTTAACTCAACCATATCGATTGTGCCTCGAGTCAGGTCTTGTTTGACTCAACCATATCATTTGCACCTCGAGTCGTGCCTTGTTTGACTTAACCATATCATTTGTGCCTCGAGTCAGGCTTCGTTTGAATCAACCATATCATTTGCGCGTCGAGTTGGGCCTCGTTTAACTCATCCATATCATTTGTGCCTCGAGTCAAGTCTCGTTTGACTCAACCATATCGTTTGTGCCTCGAGTCAGGTCTCGTTTGACTCAACCATATCATTTGCGCCTCGAGTCGTGCCTCCTTTGACTCACAGATACCATTTGTGCCTCGAGTTGGGCCTTATTTGACTCAACCATATCATTTGTGCCTTGAGTCGGGCCTCGTTTGACTCAGCCATATAATTTGAGCCTCGTGTCGGGCCTCGTTCGACTCACCCTTATCATTTGCACCTCGAGTCAAGTCTCGTTTGACTTAACCATGTGTTTGTGCCTCGAGTCTGGCCTTGTTTGACTCACCCATATCATTTGCTTCACGAGTCAGGCCTTGTTTGACTCAACCATATCATTTGTGCCTCGAGTCGGGCCTCGTTTGACTCATCGATACCATTTGTGCCTCGAGTTGGGCCTCGTTTGACTCAACCATATCATTTGTGCCTCGAGTCAGGCCTCGTTTGACTCAGCCATATTGTTTGTGGCTCAAGGCGGGCCTCATTTGATGCAACCATATCATTTGTGCCTCGTTTGACTCAACCATATCATTTGCGCCTCGAGCCAGGCCGCGTTTGACTCAACCATATCATTTACACCTCGAGTCAGGTCTCGTTTGACTCAACCATATCATTTATGCCTCGAGTTATGCCTCTTTTGACTCAACCATATCATTTATGCCTCGAGTTATGCCTCGTTTGACTCAACGATATCATTTGCGTCTCGAGTCGGGCCTCATTTGACACACAGATACCATTTATGCCTCCACTTAGGCCTCATTTGACTTAACCATATCGATTGTGCCTCGAGTCAGGTCTCGTTTGACTCAGCCATATCATTTGCGCCTCGTGTAGGGCCTCGTTTGTCTCAACCATATCATTTGTGCCTCGAGTTGGGCCTCATTTGACTCAACGATATCATTAGCCTCTCGAGTCGGGCCCCATTTGACACACTGATACCATTTGTGCCTCCACTTGGGCCTCGTTTGACTCAACTATATCGATTGTGCCTCAAGTCATGTCTTGTTTGACTCAGCCATATCATTTGCACCTCGAGTAGGGCCTCGTTTGTCTCAACCGTATCATTTGTACCTCGAGTTGGGCCTCGTTTGACTCACCGATACCATTTGTGCCATGAGTTGGGCCTCGTTTGACCCAACCATATCATTTGTGCCTCAAGTCTAGACTCATTTAACTCAATCATATCTTTTGCACCTCGAGTCGGGCCTCGTTTAGCTTAACTATATCAGTTGTGTCTCGAGTCAGGTCTTGTTTGACTCAACCACATTGTTTGTGTCTCGAGTCAGGACTCGTTTGACTTAACCATATCATTTACGCCCCGAGTCGTGCCTCGTTTGAGACACTGATACCATTTGTGCATCGAGATGGGCCTCATTTGACTCAACCATATCATTTGTGCTTCGAGTCAGGCCTCATTTGACTCTGCCATATCACTTGTGCCTCAGGCCGTGCCTCGTTTGACTCAACCATATCATTTGTGCCTCGAGTTTTGCCTCGTTTGACTGAACGATATCATTGGCATCTCAAGTAGGGCCTCATTTGACTCACTGATACCATTTGTGCCTCCAGTTAGGCCTCGTTTGACTCAACCATATCGATTGTGGCTCCAGTCAGGTCTCGTTTGACTCAACCATATCATTTGGGCCCTCGATTCGGGCCTCGTTTGACTCAACCATATCATTTGCGCCTCAATTCAGGCCTCGTTTAACTTAACCACATCATTTGTGCCTCAAGTCAAGTCTCGTTTGACTCAACCATATCGTTTGTGCCTCGAGTCCGATCTCGGTTGACTCAACCATATCATTTGCGCCTCGAGTCATGCCTCGTTTAATGCGCCGATACCATTTGTGCCTCGAGTTGGGCCTCATTTGACTCAACCATATCATTTGTGCCTCGAGTTCGGCCTCGTTTGACTCAACCATATCGATTGTGCCTCGAGTTAGGTCTTGTTTGACTCAACCATATCATTTGTGCCTCGAGTCGGGCCTCGTTTGACTCAACCAGATCATTTGTGCCTCGAGTCAGGCCTCGTGTGACTCAACCATATCATTTGTGCCTCAAGTTATGCCTCGTTTGACTGAACGATATAATTTGTGTCTCGAATAGGGCCGCATTGGACTCACTGATACCATTTGTGCCTCCAGTTGGGTCTCGTTTGACTCAACCATATCGGTTGTGCCTTGAGTCGGGACTTGTTTGACTCAACCATATCATTTGTGCCTCGAGTTATGCCTCGTTTGACTCAACGATATCATTTGCGTCTCGAGTCAGGCCTCATTTGACTCACTGATACTGTTTGTGCCTCGAGTTGGGCCTCGTTTGACTCAACCATATCGATTGTACCTCGAGTCAGGTCTCGTTTGGCTCAACCATATCATTTGTTCCACGAGTCGGGGATCATTTGACTCACCGATACCATTTGTGCCTTGAGTTTGGCCACGTTTGACTTAACCATATAATTTGTGACTCGAGTCAAGCCTCATTTGAATCACCGATACCATTTGTGCCTGGAGTTGCGCCTCGTTTGACTCAACCATATCATTTGTGCCTCGAGTTATGCCTCGTTTGACTGAACGATATCATTTGCGTCTCGAATAAGGACTTATTTGACTCACTGATACCATTTGTGCCTCGAGTTGGGCCTCGTTTGACTCAACCATATCGATTGTGCCTCAAGTTAGGTCTCGTTTGACCTAACCATATCATTTGTTCCTCGAGTGCGGACTCATTTGACTCAATCATATCTTTTGTGCCTCGAGTTAGGCCTCGTTTAACTCAACCATATCATTTGTGCCTCGAGTCAGGTGTCGTTTGACTCAACCACATCGTTTGTGCCTCGTGTCAGGACTCGTTTGACTCAACCATATCATTTACGCCCCGAGTCGTGCCTCGTTTGACACACCGATACCATTTGTGCCTCGAGTTAGAACTCATTTGACTCAACCATATCATTTGTGCTTCGAGTTAGGCCTTGCTTGACTCTGCCATATCACTTGCACCTCGAGCCGTGCCTCGTTTGACTCAACCATATCATTTGTGCCTCGAGTTTTGCCTCGTTTGACAGAACGATATCATTTGCGTCTCGAGTAGGGCCTCATTTGACTCACTGATACCATTTGTGCCTCCAGTTGGGCCTCGTTTGACTCAACCATATCAATTGTGGCTCGAGTCAGGTCTCGTTTGACTCAACCGTATCATTTGCGCCTCGAGTCGGGTCTCGGTTGACTCAACCATATCATTTGCGCCTCGAGTCAAGCCTCCTTTGATGTGCCGATACCATTTGTGCATCGAGTTGGGCCTCATTTGACTCAACTATATCATTTGTGCCTCGAGTTCGGCCTCGTTTGACTCAACCATATCGATTGTGCCTCGAGTTAGGTCTTGTTTGACTCAACCATATCATTTGTGCCACGAGTCAGGCCTCGTTTGACTCAACCATATCATTAGTGCCTCATGTTATGACTCGTTTGACTGAACGATATCATTTGTGTCTCGAATAGGGCCACGTTTGACTCACTGATACCATTTGTGCCTCCAGTTGGACCTCGTTTGACTCAAGCATATCGGTTGTGCCTTGAGTCAGGTCTCATTTGACTCAACCATATCATTTGCGCCACGAGTCAGGCCTCGTTTGACTCAACCATAACATTTGTGCCTCGAGTTATGCCTCGTTTGACTCAACGATATCATTTGCATCTCGAGTCAGGCCTCATTTGACTCACTGATACCATTTGTGCCTCGAGTTGGGCCTCATTTGATGCAACCGTATCATTTGTACCTCGAGTCAGGCCTCATTTGACTCAACCATATCATTTGTGCCTCGAGTCGAGCCTCGTTTGACTTAACCATATCATTTGTTCCTTGAGTTATGCCTCGTTTGACTGAACGATATCATTTGCGTCTCGAGTAAGGACTGATTTGACTCACTATACCATTTGTGCCTCGAGTTGGGCCTCGTTTGACACAACCATATCGATTGTGCCTCGAGTTAGGCCTCGTTTGACCCAACCATATCAATTGTGCCTCGAGTCGGGCTTCGTATGACTCAACCATATCATTTGTGCCTCGAGTTTTGCCTTGTTTGACTGAACGATATCATTTGTGTCTCGAGTAGGGCCTCATTTGACTCACTGATACCATTTGTGCCTCCAGTTGGGTCTCGTTTGACTCAACCATATCGATTGTGCCTCGAGTCAGGCCTCATTTGACACAACTGTATCATTTACGCCTCGGTCGGGCCTCGTTTGACTCAACCGTATCATTTGTGCCTCGAGTCAGGCCTCGTTTGACTTGAACATATCATTTGCGCCTCGAGTCAGGCCTCGTTTAACTCAACCATATCATTTGTGCCTCAAGTCAAGTCTTGTTTGACTCAACCATATCGTTTATGCCTCGAGTCAGGTCTCGGTCGACTCAACCATATCATTTGTGCCTCGAGTCGTGCCTCCTTTGACGCGCCGATACCATTTGTGCCTCGAGTTGGGCCTCATTTGACTCAACCATATCATTTGTGCCTCGAGGTAGGCCTCGTTTGACTCAGGCATATAATTTACGTCTCGAGTCGGGCCTCGTTTGACTTAACCATATCATTTGTGCCTCGAGTCGGGCCTCGTTTGACTCAACCATATCATTTGTACCTCGAGTCATGTCCCGTTTGACTCAACGATATCATTTGCGCCTCTAGTCATGCCTCCTTTGTCTCACTGATACCATTTGTACCTCGAGTTAGGCCTCATTTGACTCAACCATATCATTTGTGCCTCGAGTCAGGCCTCGTTTGACTCAGCCATATAATTTGCGCCTCGAGTCAGTCCTCGTTTGACTCAACCATATCATTTGTGCCTCGAGTCAGGCCTCGTTTAACTCAGCCATATAATTTGCGCCTCGAGTCAGTCCTCGTTTGACTCAACCATATCATTTGCGCTTCGAGTTGGGCCTTATTTGACTCAACCATATCATTTGTGCCTTGAGTTATGCCTCGTTTGACTCAACCATATCATTTGCGTCTCGAGTCAGGCCTCGTTTGACTCACTGATACCATTTGTCCATCGAGTTGGGCCTCATTTGACTCAACCATATCATTTGTGCCTCGAGTCGGGCCTCGTTTGACTCAACCATATCAATTGTGGCTCGAGTCAGGTCTCATTTGACTCAGCCATATAATTTGCGCCTCGAGTCGGTCCTCGTTTGACTCAACCATATCATTTGTGCCTCGAGTTAGGTCTCGTTCGACTCAACCATATTATTTGCGCCTCGAGTCGGGCCTCGTTTGACCCAACCATATCATTTGTGCCTCGAGTTATGCCTCGTTTGACTCAACGATATCATTTGCGTCTCGAGTCAGGCCTCGTTTGACTGAATGATATCATTTGCGTCTCGAGTAGGGCCTTATTTGACTCACTGTTACCATTTGTGCCTCCAGTTGGGCTTCGTTTAACTCAACCATATCGATTGTGCCTTGAGTCAAGTCTCGTTTGACTCAACCATATCATTTGCACCTCGAGTCGTGCCTCATTTGACTCAACCATATCACTTGCGCCTCGAGTTAGGCCTCGTTTGACTCAACCATATCATTTGCACCTCGAGTAGGGTCTCGTTTGACACAAGCATATCATTTGCGCCTCGAGTCGGCCTCGTTTGACTCAACCAAATCATTTGCGCCTCGGGTTAGGCCTAGTTTGGCTCAAGCATATTATTTGTGCCTCGAGTCTGGACTCGTTTGACTCAATCATATCTTTTGCGCCTCGAGTCGGGCCTCGTTTAGCTCAACCATATCATTTGTGCCTCAAGTTAGGTCTCGTTTAACTCAAGCACATCGTTTGTGCCTGAGTCAGGACTCGTTTGACTCAACCATATCATTTACGCCCCGAGTCGTGCCTCGTTTGACACACCGATACCATTTGTGCTTCGAGTTAGGCCTCATTTGACTCAACCATATCATTTGTGCTTCGAGTCAGGCCTCGTTTGACTCTGCCATATCACTTGCGCCTCGAGCTGGGCCTTGTTTGACTCAACCATATCATTTGTGCCTCGAGTTTTGCCTCGTTTGACTGAACGATATTATTTGCATCTCGAGTAGGGCCTCATTTGACTCACTGATACCATTTGTGCCTCCAGTTGGGCCTCGTTTGACTCAACCATATCGATTGTGGCTCGAGTCAGGTCTCGTTTGACTCAACCATATCATTTGCGCCTCGAGTCGGGCCTCGTTTGACTCAACCATATCATTTGTACCTCGAGTTATGCCTCGTTTGACTAAATGATATAATGTGCATCTCGAGTCGGGCCTCGTTTGAGTCACTGATACCATTTGTGCCTCGAGTTACGCATCATTTGACTTAACCATATTGATTGTGCCTCGAGTCAGGTCTCGTTTGACTCAACCATGTCATTTGTTCCACGAGTCAGGCCTCGTTTGACTCGCCGATACCCTTTGTGCCTTGAGTTGGGCCTTGTTTGACTCAACCATATCATTTGTACCTCGAGTCAGGCCTCGTTTGAATCACAGATACCATTTGTGCCATGAGTTGGGCCTCGTTTGACCCAACCATATCATTTGTGCCTCGAGTCTGGCCTCGTTTGACTCAACCATATTAATTGCGCCTCGAGTCGGGCCTCGTTTGACTTAACCATATCATTTGTGCCTCGAGTCGGGCCTCGTTTGACTCACCGATACCATTTATGCCTCGAGTTGGGCCTTGTTTGACTCAACCATATCATTTGTGCCTCGAGTCAGGGCTCGTTTGACTCGACCTTATCATTTGCGCCTCGAGTCAGGCCTCGTTGGACTCAACCATATCATTTGCACCTCGAGTCAGGTCTCGTTTGACTCAACCATATCATTTATGCCTCATGTTATGCCTCGTTTGACTCAAGCATATCATTTATGCCTCGTTTGACTCAACGATATCATTTGTGTCTCGTGTCGGGCCTCATTTGATACACTGATACCATTTGTGCCTCCACTTGGGCCTCGTTTGACTCAACCATATCAATTGTGCCTCGAGTTAGGTCTCGTTTGACTCAGCCACATCATTTGCGCCTTGAGTAGGGCCTCGTTTGACTCAACCATATCATTTGTACCTCGAGTCAGGCCTCGTTTGAATCATCGATACCATTTGTGCTATGAGTTGGGCCTCGTTTGACCCAACCATATCATTTGTGCCTTGAGTCTGGCCTCGTTTGACTCAACCATATCAATTGTGCCTCGAGTCGAGCCTCGTTTGACTCAACCACATCGTTTGTGCCTCGAGTTAGGACTCGTTTGACTCAACCATATCATTTATGCCCCGAGTCGTGCCTCGTTTGATACACCGATACCATTTGTGCCTCGAGTTGGGCCTCATTTGACTCAACCATATCATTTGTGCTTCGAGTCAGGCCTCGTTTGACTTTGCCATATCACTTGCGCCACGAGCCGGGCCTCGTTTGACTCAACCATATCATTTCGCCTTGAGTCGGGCCCCGTTTGACTCAACGATACCGTTTGTGCCTCGAGTTAGACCTCGTTTGACTCAACCATATCATTTGCGCCTCGAGTCAGGCCTCATTTGAATCATCCATATCATTTGCACCTCAACTCGGGCCTTGTTTGACACACCCATATTTTTGAACCTCGAGTCGGGGCTTATTTGACTCACCCATATGTTTGCGCCTCAAGTCGATCTTCGTTTGACTCACCCTTATAAGTTGCACCTCGAGTCAAGTCTCGTTTGACTTAACCATGTGTTTGCGCCTCGAGTCTGGCCTTGTTTGACTCTCCCATATCATTTGTGCCACGAGTACGGCCTGGTTTGACTCAACCATATCATTTGTGCCTCGAGTCGGGCCTCGTTTGACTCATCGATACCATTTGTGCCTCGATTTGGGCCACGTTTAACTCAACCATATCATTTGTGCCTCAAGTCATGTCTCCTTTGACTTAGCCATATCATTTGCGCCTCGAGTCGGGCCTCGTTTGACTCAATCATACCATTTGTGCCTCCAGTTGGGCCTTGTTTCACCCAACCATATCGATTGTGCCTCGAGTAAGGTCTCGTCTGACTCAACCATAGCATTTGCGCCTCAAGTTGGACCTCGTTTGACTCATCCATATTATTTGTGCCTCGAGTCAGTCCTCGTTTGACTCAACCATATTAGTTGCACCTTGAGTCGGGCCTCGTTTGACTCATCCATGTCATTTGTGCCTCGAGTCGGCCCTCGTTTGGCTCGCCGATACCATTTGTGCCTTGAGTTGGGCCTTATTTGACTCAACCATATCATTTGTGCCTCGAGTCAGGCCTCGTTTGACTCAGCCATATCATTTGTGCCTCAAATCAGCCCCCATTTGACGCAACCATATCATTTGTGCCTCGTGTCGGGCCTCGTTTTGTCTCACCGATACCATTTCTGCCACGAGTTGGGCCTCATTCGACTCAACCATATCATTTGTGCCTCGAGTCAGGCCTCGTTTGACTCAACCAAATCATTTGTGCCTCGAGTCCGGCCTCGTTTGACCCAACCATATCATTTGCTCCACGAGTTGGGCTTCGTTTGACTCAACCATATCGTTTGTGCCTCTAGTTATGCCTCGTTTGACTCAACGATATCATTTAAGTCTCGAGTCAGGCCTCATTTCACTCACTGATACCATTTTTGCCTCCAGTTGGGCCACATTTGACTCAACCATATCGATTGTGCCTCGAGTCAGGTCTCCTTTGACTCAACCATATCATTTGCGGCCTGAGTCGAGCGTTGTTTGACTCAACCATATCATTTGTGCCTCGAGTCGGGCCTTGTTTGACTCACCGATACCATTTGTGCCTCGAGTTGGGCCTTGTTTGACTCAACCATATCATTTGTGCCTCGAGTCAGGCCTCGTTTGAGTCAACCATATCATTTGTGCCTCGAGTCAAGCCTCCTTGATTCACCGATACCATTTGTGCCTCGAGTTAGGCTTCATTTGACTCAACCATATCAATTGTATCTCGAGTCAGGCCTTGTTAGACTCATCCATATCATTTGTGCCTCTAGTCGGGCCTTGTTTGACTTACCCATATGTTTGAACCTCGAGTCGGGCCTAATTTTGCTCACCCATATGTTTGCGCCTCGAGTCGATCTTTGTTTGACTCACCCTTATCATTTGCACCTCAAGTCAAGTCTCGTTTGACTTAACCATGTGTTTGCACCTCGAGTTTGGCCTCGTTTGACTCACCCATATCATTTGTGCCACGAGTCAGGACTTGTTTGACTCAACCATATCATTTGTGCCTCGAGTCAGGCCTCGTTTGACTCATCGATACCATTTGTGCCTCGAGTTGGGCTTCGTTTGACTCAACCATATCATTTGGGCCCCGAGTTAGGCCTCGTTTGACTCAACCATATCATTTGCGCCTCGAGTCGGGTCTCGTTTGATGCAACCATATCATTTGTGCCTCGTGTTAGGCCTCGTTTCACTCACCGATGCCATTTGTCCCTCTAGTTGGGCCTCGTTTGACTCAACCATATAATTTGTGCCTCGAGTCAGGCCTTGTTTGACTCAACATATCATTTGGGCCCTGAGTTAGGCCTCGTTTGACTCAACCATATCATTTGCGACTCGAGTCGGGTCTCGTTTGATGCAACCATATCATTTGTGCCTCGTGTCAGGCCTCGTTTGACTCACCGATACCATTTGTCCCTCTAGTTGGGCCTCGTTTGACTCAACCATATAATTTGTGCCTCGAGTCAGGCCTCGTTTGACTCAACCATTTCAATTGTGCCTCGAGTCAGGCCTCGTTTGACTCAACCATTTCAATTGTGCCTCGAGTCGCGCCTCGTTTGACTCACCGATACCATTTCTGCCTCGAGTTGGGCCTTGTTTGACTCAACCATATCATTTGTGCCTCGAGTCAGGGCTCGTTTGACTCGACCTTATCATTTGCGCCTCGAGTCAGGCCTCGTTGGACTCAACCATATCATTTGCACCTCGAGTCAGGTCTCGTTTGACTCAACCATATCATTTATGCCTCATGTTATGCCTCGTTTGACTCAACCATATCATTGATGCCTCGTTTGAATCAACGATATCATTTGTGTCTCGTGTCGGGCCTCATTTGACACACTGATACCATTTGTGCCTCCACTTGGGCCTCGTTTGACTCAACCATATCAATTGTGCCTCGAGTTAGGTCTCGTTTGAATCAGCCACATCATTTGCGCCTCGAGTAGGGCCTCGTTTGACTCAACCATATCATTTGTACCTCGAGTCAGGCCTCGTTTGAATCATCGATACCATTTGTGCCATGAGTTGGGCCTCGTTTGACCCAACGATATCATTTGTGCCTTGACTCTGGCCTCGTTTGACTCAACCATATCAATTACGCCTCGAGTCGGGCCTCGTTTGACTCAACCACATCGTTTGTGCCTCGAGTTAGGACTCGTTTGACTCAACCATATCATTTACACCCCGAGTCCTGCCTCATTTGATACACCGATACCATTTGTGCCTCGAGTTGGGCCTCATTTGACTCAACCATATCATTTGTGCTTCGAGTCAGGCCTCGTTTGACTCTGCCATTTCACTTGCGCCACGAGCCGGGCCTCGTTTGACTCAACCATATAATTTCGCCTTGAGTCGGGCCTCGTTTGACTCAACGATACCGTTTGTGCCTCGAGTTAGGCCTCGTTTGACTCAACCATATCATTTGCGCCTCGAGTCGGTCCTCGTTTGAATCATCCATATCATTTGCGCCTCTACTCGGGCCTGGTTTGACACACCCATATGTTTGAACCTCGAGTTGGGGCTTATTTGACTCACCCATATGTTTGAGCCTCCAGTCGATCTTCGTTTGACTCACCCTTATAAGTTGCACCTCGAGTCAAGTCTCGTTTGACTTAACCATGTGTTTGCGCCTCGAGTCTGGCCTTGTTTGACTCTCCCATATCATTTACGCCACGAGTACGGCTGGGTTTGACTCAACCATATCATTTGTGCCTCGAGTCGGGCCTCGTTTGACTCATCGATACCATTTGTGCCTCGATTTGGGCCACGTTTAACTCAACCATATCATTTGTGCCTCAAGTCAGGTCTCCTTTGACTTAGCCATATCATTTGCGTCTCGAGTCGGGCCTGCCTCCAGTTGGGCCTTGTTTCACCCAACCATATCGATTGTGCCTCGAGTCAGGTCTCGTCTGACTCAACCATAGCATTTGCGCCTCGAGTTGGACCTCGTTTGACTCATCCATATTATTTGTGCCTCAAGTCAGTCCTCGTTTGACTCAACCATATCAGTTGCACCTTGAGTCGGGCCTCGTTTGACTCAACCATGTCATTTGTGCCTCGAGTCGGGCCTCGTTTGGCTCGCCGATACCATTTGTGCCTTGAGTTAGGCCTTATTTGACTCAACTATATCATTTGTGCCTCGAGTCAGGCCTCGTTTGACCCAGCCATATCATTTGCGCCTCATATCAGCCCCCATTTGATGCAACCATATCATTTGTGCCTCGTGTCGGGCCTCGTTTTATCTCACCGATACCATTTCTGCCACGAGTTGGGCCTCGTTGGACTCAACCATATCATTTGTGCCTCTAGTCAGGCCTTGTTTGACTCAACCAAATCATTTGTGCCTCGAGTCTGGCCTCGTTTGACCCAACCATATCATTTGCTCCACGAGTTGGGCTTCGTTTGACTCAACCATATCGTTTGTGCCTCTAGTTATGCCTCGTTTGACTCAACGATATCATTTAAGTCTTGAGTCGGGCCTCATTTCACTCACTGATACCATTTGTGCCTCCAGTTGGGCCTCGTTTGACTCAACCATATCGATTGTGCCTCGAGTCAGGTCTCGTTTGACTCAACCATATCATTTGCGTCCCGAGTCGAGCATTGTTTGACTCAACCATATCATTTGTGCCTCGAGTCGGGCCTTGTTTGACTCACCGATACCATTTGTGCCTCGAGTTGGGCCTTGTTTGACTCAACCATATCATTTGTGCCTCGAGTTAGGCCTCGTTTGAGTCAACCATATCATTTGTGCCTCGAGTCAGGCCTCCTTGATTCACCGATACCATTTGTGCCTTGAGTTAGGCTTCATTTGACTCAACCTTATCAATTGTATCTCGAGTCAGGCCTCGTTAGACTCATCCATATCATTTGTGCCTCTAGTCGGACCTTGTTTGACTCACCCATATGTTTGAACCTCGAGTCGGGCCTTATTTGACTCACCCATATGTTTGCACCTCGAGTCGATCTTTGTTTGACTCACCCTTATCATTTGCACCTCGAGTCAAGTCTCGTTTGATTTAACCATGTGTTTGCGCCTTGAGTCTGGCCTTGTTTGACTCACCCATATCATTTGTGCCACGAGTCAGGACTTGTTTGACTCAACCATATCATTTGTGCCTCGAGTCAGGCCTCGTTTGACTCATCGATACCATTTGTGCCTCGAGTTGGGCTTCGTTTGACTCAACCATATCATTTGGGCCCCGAGTTAGGCCTCATTTGACTCAACCATATCATTTGCGCCTCGAGGCGGGTCTCGTCTGATGCAACCATATCATTTGTGCATCGTGTCAGGCCTCGTTTGACTCATTGATACCATTTGTCCCTCTAGTTGGGCCTCGTTTGACTCAACCATATAATTTGTGCCTCGAGTCAGGCCTCGTTTGACTCAACCATATCATTTGGGCCCCGAGTTAGGCCTCGTTTGACTCAACCATATCATTTGCGCCTCGAGTCGGGTCTCGTTTGATGCAACCATATCATTTGTGCCTCGTGTCAGGCCTCGTTTGACTCACTGATACCATTTGTCCCTCTAGTTGGGCCTCGTTTGACTCAACCATTTCAATTGTGCCTCGAGTCGTGCCTCGTTTGACTCACTGATACCATTTATGCCTCGAGTTGGGCCTTGTTTGACTCAGCCATATCATTTGTGCCTCGAGTCAGGGCTCATTTAACTCGACCTTATCATTTGCGCCTCGAGTCAGGCCTCGTTGGACTCAACCATATCATTTGCACCTCGAGTCAGGTCTCGTTTGACTCAACCATATCATTTATGCCTCATGTTATGCGTCGTTTGACTCAACCATATCATTGATACCTCGTTTGACTCAACGATATCATTTATGTCTCGTGTCGGGCCTCATTTGACACACTGATACCATTTGTGCCTCCACTTGGGCCTCGTTTGACTCAACCATATCCATTGTGCCTCGAGTTAGGTCTCGTTTGACTCAGCCACATTATTTGCGCCTCGAGTAGGGCCTCGTTTGACTCAACCATATCATTTGTACCTCGAGTCAGGCCTCGTTTGAATCATCGATACCATTTGTGCCATGAGTTGGGCCTCGTTTGACCCAACCATATCATTTGTGCCTTGAGTCTGGCCTTGTTTGACTCAACCATATCAATTGCGCCTCGAGTCGGGCCTCGTTTGACTCACCACATCATTTGTGCCTCGAGTTAGGACTCGTTTGTCTCAACCATATCATTTGTGCCTCGAGTCGGGTCTTGTTTGCCTCGCACATATGTTTGAACCTTGAGTCGGGCCTTATTTGACTCACCTATATGTTTGCACCTTGAGTCGATCTTCGTTTGACTCACCCTTATCATTTGCACCTCGAGTCAAGTCTCGTTTGACTTAACCATGTGTTTGCGCCTCAAGTCTGGCCTTGTTTGACTCACGCATATCATTTGCACCACAAGTCAGGCCTTGTTTGACTCAACCATATCATTTGTGCCTCGAGTCGGGCCTCATTTGAGTCATCGATACCATTTGTGCCTCGAGTTGAGCCTCGTTTGACTCAACCATAGCATTTGTGCCATGAGTTAAGCCTTGTTTGACTCAACCATCTCATTTGCACCAAAGTCAGGCCTGGTTTGACTCAACCATATAATTTGTGCCTTGAGTCGGGCCTCGTTTGACTCAACCATATCATTTGTGCCTCGAGTCAGGCCTTGTTTGACTCAAACATATCATTTACGCTTCGAGGCAGGCCTCGTACTCACCCATATGTTTAAGCCTTGAGTCGGGCCTTATTTGGATCACCTATATGTTTGCGTCTTGAGTCGGGCTTCGTTTGACTCACCCTTATCATTTGCATCTTGAGTCAAGCCTCGTTTCACTCACCCATATGTTTGTGCCATCAGTCATGCCTCGTTTGACTCAACCATATCATTTGCACCTTGAGTCGGGCCTCGTTTGGCTTAACCATATCATTTGTGCCTTGAGTCGGGCCTCATTTGACTCACTAATACCATTTGTGCCTCAAGTTGGGCCTCGTTTGACTCAACCATATCATTTGCGCCTTGAGTCGGGCCTCATTTGACTCAACGATACCATTTGTGCCTCGAGTTGGGCCTCGTTTGACTCAACCATATCATTTGTGCCTCGAGTCAGGCCTCGTTTGACTCAACCATATCATTTGTACCTCGAGTCAGGACCTATTTGACTCACCCATATGTTTGAACCTCAAGTTGGGCCTTGTTTGTCTCACGTATATGTTGAAACCTCGAGTCGGGCCTTATTTGACTCACCCATATGTTTGCGGCTCAAGTTGATCTTCATTGGATTGACCCTTATCATTTGCACCTCGAGTCAAGTCTCATTTGACTTAACCATGTGTTTGCGCCTCGAGTTTCGCCTTGCTTAACTCAGCCATATCATTTGTGCAACGAGTCGGGCCTCATTTGACTCAGTGATACAATTTGTGCCTCGAGTTGGGCCTTGTTTGACTCAACCGTATCTTTTGTGCCTCGAGTCAGGCTTCGTTTGACTCAACCATATTATTTGCACCATGAGTCGAGCCTCGTTTGTCTCAACCATATCATTTATGCCTCAAGTCGGCCTTGTCTGACTCAACCATATCATTTGTGCCTTGACCCGGGCCTCGTTTGACTCATCGATACCATTTGTGCCTCGAGTTGGGCCTCGTTTGACTCAACCATATCATTTGGTCCTCGAGACAGGCCTTGTTTGAGTCAACCATATCATTTGCACCTTGAGTCAGGCCTGGTTTGACTCAACCATATCATTTGCGCCTCGAGTTGGGCCTCGTTTGACTCAACCATATCATTTGTGCCTCGAGTTGGGCATCGTTTGACTTAACCATATCATTTGTGCCTTGACCCGGGCCTCGTTTGACTCATCGATACCATTTGTGCCTCGAGTTGGGCCTCGTTTGACTCAACCATATCATTTGTTCCTCGAGTCAAGCCTTGTTTGAGTCAACCATATCATTTGCGCCTCGAGTCGGGCCTGGTTTGACTCAACCATATCATTTGTGCCTTGAGTTAGGCCTCGTTTGACTCAACCATATCATTTGCGCCTCGAGTTGGGCATCATTTGATTCAACCATGTCATTTACGCCTCGAGTTGGGCCTCGTTTGACTCAATCATATCATTTGCATCTCGAGTCGAGCCTTATTTAGCTCACCCACATGTTTGTGTATCGAGTCGGGCCTCGTTTGACTAAACCATATCATTTGTGCCTCGAGTAATGCCTCGTTTGACTCAACCATATTACTAGCGCCTTGAGTTGGGCCTCGTTTGACACAACCATGTCATTTGCGCCTCGAGTTAGGCCTCGTTTGACTCAACCATGTGTTTGCGCCTCGAGACAGGCTGTGTTTGACTAACCCATTTCATTTGTGCCTCGAATCAACCTCGTTTGACTCACCGATACCATTTGTGCATCGAGTAGGGCCTCGTTTGACTAAACCATATGATTTGCGCTTCAAGTCAGGCCTCGTTTGACTCAACCATATCATTTGCGCCTCGGGTCAGGCCTCGTTTGACTCAACCATATCATTTGTGCCTCGACTTATGCCTCGTTTGACTTAACCATATCATTTGTGTCTCGAGACGGGCCTCATTTGACTCACTGATACCATTTATGCCTCCAGTTGGGCCTCGTTTGACTCAACCATATCATTTGTGCCTCGAGTTAAGTCGTGTTTGACTCAACCATATCATTTGCGCCTCGAGTCAGGCCTCGTTTGACTCAGCCACATCATTTGTGCCTTGAGTTAGACCTCGTTTGACTCAACCATATCATTTTCACCTCAAGACGGGCCTCATTTGACTCAACCATATCATTTGTGCCTCGAGTTATGCCTCGTTTCACTCAACCATATCATTTGCGTCTCGACCCAGGCCACATTTGACTCACTAATACCGTTTGTGCCTTGAGTTGGGCCTCATTTGACTCAACCATAAAATTTGTGCCACGAGTTAGGCCTCATTTGACTCAGTCATATCATTTGTGCCTCGAGTCGGGCCTCGTTTGACTCAACCATATCATTTACGCCTCGAGTCGGGCCTTGTTTGACTCGCCGATACCATTTGTGCCTCGAGTTAGGTCACGTTTGACTCAACCATATCATTTGAGCCTCTAGTCATGCCTCGTTTGAGTCAACCATATCATTTGCACCTGGAGTCGGGCCTCGTTTGAGTCAACCATAACATTTTGTGCCTCGAGTCAGGCCTCATTTGACTCACCGATATTATTTAGGCCTTAATTTGGGCCTCGTTTGACCTAACCATATCATTTATGCCTCAAGTCAGGCCTTGTTTGACTAAAATATATCATTTGCGCCTCGAGGCAGGCCTCGTTTTAATCAACCATATCATTTGCGCCTCAAGTCGGGCCTTGTCTGATTCAACCATATCATTTGCGCCACGAGTCGGGCCTCGTTTGACTCACCCATAAGTTTAAGCCTTGAGTCGGGCCTTATTTGGCTCACCTATATGTTTGCGTCTCGAGTGGAGCTTCGTTTGACTCACCCTTATCATTTGCACCTCGAGTCAAGCCTCGTTTCACTCACCCATATGTTTGTATCATGAGTCATGCCTCATTTGACTCAACCATATCATTTGCAGCTCAAGTTGGGCCTTGTTTGACTCAACCATATCATTTGCGCCTTGAGTCGGGTCTCATTTCACTCACTGATACCATTTGTGCCTCAAGTTGGGCCTCGTTTGACTCAACCATATCATTTGTGCCTCGTGTTAGGTCTTGTTTGACTGAACCATATCATTTATGCCTCGAGTCAGGCCTCTTTTGAGTCAACCATATCATTTGCGCCTCGAGTCGGGCCTCGTTTAACTCAACCATATCATTTGTGCCTCGAGTCAGGTCTCGTTTGACTCAACCATATCATTTGCTCCTCGAGTCGAGCCTCGTTTGACTGAACCATATCATTTGTGACACGACTTATGCCTCATTTGACTCAACCATATCATTTGCGTCTCGAGTCAGGCCTCATTTGACTCATTGATACCATTTGTGCCTCTAGTTGGGCCTCGTTTGACTCAACCATATCATTTGTGCCTCAAGTTAGGTCGCGTTTCACTCAACCATATCATTTGTGCCTCGAGTCGGGCCTCGTTTCACTCAACCATATCATTTGTGCCTCCAGTTATGCCTCGTTTGACTCAACGATATCATTTAAGTCTTGAGTCAGGCCTCATTTGACTCACTGATACCATTTGTGCCTCTAGTTGGGCCTCGTTTGCCTCAACCTTATCGATTATGCCTCTAGTTGGGCCTCGTTTGCATCAACCCTATCGATTGTGCCTCGAGTTAGGTCTCGTTTGACTCAACGACACTATTTGTGCCTCGAGTCAGGCCTCGTTTGATTCACCGATACCATTTGTGCCTCGAGTGAGGCCTCACTTGACTTAACCATGTGATTTGTGCCTCGAGTCAGGCCTCGTTTCACTCAACCACATCATTTGTGCCTCTAGTCGGGCCTCGTTTGACTCAACCATATCATTTGCGCCTCGGGTCAGGCCTCGTTTGACTCAACCATATCATTTGTGCCTCGACTTATGCCTCGTTTGACTTAACCATATCATTTGTGTCTCGAGACGGGCCTCATTTGACTCACTGATACCATTTATGCCTCTAGTTGGGCCTCGTTTGACTCAACCATATCATTTGTGCCTCGAGTTAAGTCGTGTTTGACTCAACCATATCATTTGCGCCTCGAGTCAGGCCTCGTTTGACTCAGCCACATCATTTGTGCCTTGAGTTAGACCTCGTTTGACTCAACCATATCATTTTCACCTCAAGACGGGCCTCATTTGACTCAACCATATCATTTGTGCCTCGAGTTATGCCTCGTTTCACTCAACCATATCATTTGCGTCTCGACCCAGGCCACATTTGACTCACTAATACCGTTTGTGCCTTGAGTTGGGCCTCATTTGACTCAACCATAAAATTTGTGCCACGAGTTAGGCCTCGTTTGACTCAGTCATATCATTTGCGCCTCGAGTCGGGCCTCGTTTGACTCAACCATATCATTTACGCCTCGAGTCGGGCCTTGTTTGACTCGCCGATACCATTTGTGCCTCGAGTTAGGTCACGTTTGACTCAACCATATCATTTGAGCCTCTAGTCATGCCTCGTTTGAGTCAACCATATCATTTGCGCCTGGAGTCGGGCCTCGTTTGAGTCAACCATAACATTTTGCGCCTCGAGTCAGGCCTCATTTGACTCACCGATATCATTTAGGCCTTAATTTGGGCCTCGTTTGACCTAACCATATCATTTGTGCCTCAAGTCAGGCCTTGTTTGACTCAAATATATCATTTGCGCCTCGAGGCAGGCCTCGTTTTAATCAACCATATCATTTGCGCCTCAAGTCGGGCCTTGTCTGATTCAACCATATCATTTGCGCCACGAGTCGGGCCTCGTTTGACTCACCCATAAGTTTAAGCCTTGAGTCGGGCCTTATTTGGCTCACCTATATGTTTGCGTCTCGAGTGGAGCTTCGTTTGACTCACCCTTATCATTTGCACCTCGAGTCAAGCCTCGTTTCACTCACCCATATGTTTGTGCCATGAGTCATGCCTCATTTGACTCAACCATATCATTTGCAGCTCAAGTTGGGCCTTGTTTGACTCAACCATATCATTTGCGCCTTGAGTCGGGTCTCATTTCACTCACCGATACCATTTGTGCCTCAAGTTGGGCCTCGTTTGACTCAACCATATCATTTGCGCCTCGAGTTAGGCCTCGTTTGACTCAACCATATCATTTGTGCCTCGTGTCAGGTCTTGTTTGACTGAACCATATCATTTATGCCTCGAGTCAGGCCTCGTTTGAGTCAACCATATCATTTGCGCCTCGAGTCGGGCCTCGTTTAACTCAACCATATCATTTGTGCCTCGAGTCAGGTCTCGTTTGACTCAACCATATCATTTGCTCCTCGAGTCGAGCCTCGTTTGACTGAACCATATCATTTGTGACACGACTTATGCCTCATTTGACTCAACCATATCATTTGCGTCTCGAGTCAGGCCTCATTTGACTCATTGATACCATTTGTGCCTCTAGTTGGGCCTCGTTTGACTCAACCATATCATTTGTGCCTCAAGTTAGGTCGCGTTTCACTCAACCATATCATTTGTGCCTCGAGTCGGGCCTCGTTTCACTCAACCATATCATTTGTGCCTCCAGTTATGCCTCGTTTGACTCAACGATATCATTTAAGTCTTGAGTCAGGCCTCATTTGACTCACTGATACCATTTGTGCCTCTAGTTGGGCCTCGTTTGCCTCAACCTTATCGATTGTGCCTCTAGTTGGGCCTCGTTTGCATCAACCCTATCGATTGTGCCTCGAGTTAGGTCTCGTTTGACTCAACGACACTATTTGTGCCTCGAGTCAGGCCTCGTTTGACTCACCGATACCATTTGTGCCTCGAGTGAGGCCTCACTTGACTTAACCATGTGATTTGTGCCTCGAGTCAGGCCTCGTTTCACTCAACCACATCATTTGTGCCTCTAGTCGGGCCTCGTTTGACTCAACCATATCATTTTTGCCTCGAGACGGTCCTCGTTTGGCTCAAACATATCATTTGTGCCTCGAGTTATGCCTCGTTTCACTCAACCATATCATTTACATCTCAAGTCGGGCCACATTTGACTCGCTGATTCCATTTGTGCCTTGAGTCGGGCCTCGTTTAACTCAACCATATAATTTGTGCCTCGAGTCAGGCCTCGTTTGAGTCAACCATATCATTTGCGCCTCGAGTTAGGCCTCGTTTGACTCAACCATATCATTTGTGCCTCGAGTTAGGCCTCGTTTGACTCAACCATGTGTTTGCACCCCAAGTCAGGCCTTGTTTGACTCACCCATATCATTTGCACCTCGAGTCGGGCCTCGTTTAACTCACTGATACCATATGTGCATCGAGTTTGGCCTTGTTTGACTAAACCATATTATTTGCGCCTCTAGTCAGGCCTCGTTTGACTCAACCATATCATTTGCTCCTCGAGTTAGGCCTCGTTTGACTGAACCATATCATTTGTGCCTCGAGTCAGGCCTCATTTGAGCCAACCATATTATTTGCGCCTCGAGTTGGGCCTCGTTTGACTCAACCATATCATTTGCACCTCGAGTTGGGCCTCGTTTAACTCAACCATATCATTTGTGCCTCGAGTCAGGCCTTGTTTGAGTCAACCATATCATTTGTGCCTCGAGTCGGGCCTCGTTTAACTCAACCATATCAATTGTGCCTCGAGTCAGGCCTCGTTTGACTCAACCATATCATTTGCGCCTAGAGTCGGGCCTCGTTTGACTCATTGATACTATTTGTGTCTCGAGTCAGGTCTTGTTTGACTCAGCCATATCGTTTCTGCCTCGAGTCAGGTCTCATTTGACTCAACCATATCATTTGCGCCTTGAGTCGGACCTCGTTTGACTCAACCATATCATTTGCGCCTCGAGTTCGGCCTCATTTGACTGGCCGATACCATTTCTGCCTCAAGTTGGGCCTCATATGACTCAACCATATCCTTTACACCTCGAGTCAGGCATCGTTTGACTTAACCATATCATTTGTGCTCGAGTTAGGCCTCATTTGACTAAACCATATCATTTGTGCCTTGAGTCGGGCCTCGTTTAACTCAACCATATCATTTGTGCCTCGACTCAAGCCTCGTTTGACTCAACAAAATCATTTGCGCCTTGAGTCAGGCCTTGTTTGACTCAACGATACCATTTGTGCCTCGAGTTAGGCCTCATTTGACTCAACCATTTCATTTGTGCCTCGAGTCAGGCCTCGTTTGACACAGCCATATCATTTGTGCCTTGAGTCGGGCCTCGTTTGACTCAAACATATCATTTGCGCCTTGAGTCGGGCCTCGTTTTACTCATCGATACCATTTGTGCCTCGAGTTGGGCCTCGTTTGACTCAACCATATCATTTGTGCCTCGAGTCAGGCCTCATTTGACTCAACCATATCATTTGCGCCTCGAGTCGGGCCTTGTTTGACTCGCCCATATGTTTGAACCTTGAGTCGGGCCTTATTTGACTTACCCATATGTTTGCGCCTCGAGTCAATCTTCATTTGACTCACCCTTATCACATGCACATTGAGTCAAGTCTCATTTGACTTCACCATGTGTTTGCGCCTCGAGTCTGGCCTGGTTTGACTCAACCATATCAATTGTGCCTCGAGTCAGGCCTCGTTTGACTCATCGATACCATTTGTGCATCGAGTTGGTCCCTATTTAACTCAACCATATCATTTGTACCTCGAGTCTGGCCTTGTTTGACTCAGCCATAACATTTGTCTCTTGAGTCGGGCCTCGTTTGACTCAACCATATCATTTGAACATAGAGGCGGGCCTCGTTTGACTCATCGATACCATTTGTGCCTCGAGTTGAGCCTCGTTTGACTCAACCATATCATTTGTGCCTCGAGTCAGGCCTCGTTTGACTCAACCATATCATTTGCGCCACGAGTCGTGCCTTGTTTGATTCACCCATATGTTTGAACCTTGAGTCAGGCATTATTTAACTCACCCATATGTTTGCGCCTCGAGTCATCTTCGTTTGACTCACCCTTATCATTTTCAACTCGAGTCAAGTCTCGTTTGACTTAACCATGTGTTTGCGCCTCGAGTCTTGCCATGTTTGACTCACCCATATCATTTGCGCCACAAGTCGGGCCTTGTTTGACTCAACCATATCATTTGTGCCTCGAATCGGGCCTCGTTTGACTTAACTATAGCATTTGTGTCACAAGTTTGGCCTTGTTTGTCTCAACAATATCATTTGCGCCTTAAGTCGGGCCTCGTTTGACTCAACCATATCATTTGTGCCTTGAGTCTGGCCTTGTTTGACTCATCGATACCATTTGTGCCTTGAGTTAGTCCCCATTTAACTCATCCATATCATTTGTGCCTCGAGTCTGGCCTAATTTGACTTAGCCATATCATTTGTGCCTCTAGTCGGGCCTCGTTTGACTCAACCATATCATTTGCGCCACGAGTCATGCCTTGTTTGACTCACCCATATGTTTGAACCTTGAGTCGGGCCTTATTTGCTCACCCATATGTTTGCGCCTCGAGTCGATCTTTGTTTGACTCACCCTTATCATTTCCAGCTTGAATCAAGTCTCGTTTGACTTAACCATGTGTTTGTGCCTCGAGTCTTGCCTTGTTTGACTCGCCCATATCATTTGCGCCACAAGTCGGGCCTTGTTTGACCCAACCATATCATTTGTGCCTCGAATCGGGCCTCCTTTGAGTCAACCATAGCATTTTTGCCACGAGTTTGGCCTTGTTTGTCTCAACAATATCATTTACGCCTTGAGTCGGGCCTCGTTTGACTCAACCATATCATTTGTGCCTCGAGTCGGGCCTCGATTGACTTAACCATAGCATTTGTGCCACAAGTTTGGCCTTGTTTGACTCAACAATATCATTTACGCCTCGTGTCATGCCTCGTTTGACTCAATGATATCATTTCCGCCTCGAGTCAGGCCTCGTTTGACTTATCCATATCATTTGTGCCTCGAGTCAGGCCTCGTTTGACTCACCGATATGAGTTGGGCCTCGAGTTGGGCCTCGTTTGACTCAATCATATCATTTGTGCCTTGAATCAGGCCTCGTTTGAATGAACCATATAATTTGCGCCTCGAGTCGGGCCTTGTTTGATTCAACCATATCATTTATGCTACAAGTCGGCCCTTGTTTGACTCACCAGTATGTTTGAGCCTTGATTCGGGCGTTATTTGGCTCACCTATATGTTTGCGCCTCGAGTTAATCTTTCTTTGACTCACCTTTATGATTTGCACCTCGAGTCAAGTCTCGTTTGACTCACCCATATGTTTGTGCCATGAGTCATGCCTCGTTTGACTCAACCATATCATTTGCGCCTTGAGTCGGGCCCCATTTGACTCACTGACACCATACGGGCCTCGAGTTGGGCATCGTTTGACTCAACGATATCATTTGTGCGTCACGTCAGGCCTCGTTTGAGTCAACCATATCATTTGCATCTTGAGTCGAGCCTCGTTCGACGCAACCATATCATTTGTGCGTCGAGCCGGGTCTCGTTTGACTCACCGATACCATTTGTGCCTCGAGTTGGGCCACGTTTGACTCCACTATATCATTTGTGCCTCGAGTCAGGCCATGTTTGACTCAACCATATCATTTGCTCCTCGAGGCAGGCCTCGTTTGAATCAACCGTATCATTTGCACCTCGTCTCGGGCCTTGTTTAATTCAACCATATCATTTGTGCCACGAGTCGGGCCTTGTTTCACTCAACAATATGTTTGAGCATCGAGTCGGGCCTTATTTGGCTCACCTTTCTGTTTGCACCTCGAGTCGATCTTCATTTGACTCACCCTTATCATTTGCAGCTCGACCGAAGCCTCGTTTGACTCACCCATATGTTTGTGCCATGAGTCATGCCTTGTTTGACTCAACCATATCATTTGCGCCTCAAGTCGGGCCTCGTTTGACTTAACCAATCGGGCCTCGTTTGACTCAACCAGTCGGGCCTCATTTGACTCATCAATGCCATTTGTGCCTCGAGTTGGGTCTCGTTTGACTCAGCCATATCATTTGTGCCTCGAGTCAGACATCGTTTCACTCACCGATACCATTTGTGCCTCGAGTTGGGCCTCGTTTGACTCAACCATATTATTTGTGCCTCGAGTCAGGCCTCGTTTGACTCAACCATATCATTTACACCTCGAGTCAGGCCATATTTGACTCACCCATATGTTTGCACCTCGAGTCGGGCCTTATTTGACTCACCCATTTGTTTGCACCTCGAGTCAATCTTCGTTAGACTCACCCTTATCATTTGCACCTCGAGTCAAGTCTCGTTTGACTTAACCATATGTTTGCCCTTCGAGTCAGGCCTCGTTTGACTCACCGATACCATTTGTGTATCGAGTTGGGCCTCGTTTGACTAAACCATATGATTTATGCCTTAAGTCAGGCCTCATTTGACTCAACCATATCATTTGCGCCTCGAGTCGAGCCTCGTTTGACTCAACCATATCATTTGTGCCTCGTGTTATGCCTCGTTTGACTCAACCATATCATTGGCCCCTCGAGTCAGGCCTCGTTTGACTCACCCTTGACATTTGCGCCTCGAGTTAAGCCTTGTTTGACTCACCCATATCATTTGCGCCTCGACTCGGGCATCGCTTGACTCACTGATACCATTTGTGCATCGAGTTGGGCCTTGTTTGACTAAACCACATGATTTGCACCTCGAGTCAGGCCTCGTTTGACTGAACCATATCATTTGTGCTTCGAGTCAGGCATCATTTGACTCAACCATAACATTTGTCCTCGAGTCAGGCCTCGTTTGACTCAACCATATCATTTGCGCCTCGAGTCATGCCTCGTTTAACTCAACCATATCATTTGTGCCTCGAGTCAGGCCTCGTTTGACTCAACCATATCATTTGCGCCTCGAGTCGGGCCTCGTTTAACTTAACCATATCATTTGCGCCTCGAGCCAGGTCTCGTTTAACTCAATCATATCATTTGTTCCTCGAGTCAGGTCTCGTTTGACTCTACAATATCATTTACGCCTTGATTCGGGCCTCGTTTGGCTCACCAATACCATTTATGGCTCGAGTCAAGCCTTGTTTGACTCAGCCATATCATTTGTTCCTCGAGTCAGGCCTCGTTTGACTCAACCATATCATTTGCACCTCGAATCGGGCCTCGTTTAACTCAACCATATCATTTGTGCCTTGAGTCAGGCCTCGTTTGACTCAACCATATCATTTGCGCCTCGAGTCGGGCCTCGTTTAACTTAACCATATCATTTGGGCCTCGAGTCAGGTCTCGTTTGACTCAATCATATCATTTGTACCTCGAGTCAGGTCTTGTTTGACTCTACAATATCATTTACGCCTTGATTGGGGCCTCGTTTGACTCACCGATACCATTTGTGCCTCGAGTCAGGCCTTGTTTGACTCAACCATATTATTTGTGCCTCGAGTCAGGCCTCGTTTGACTCAACCATATCATTTGCGCCTCGAGTCGGACCTTGTTTGACTCATGCATATGTTTGAACCGCGAGTCAGGCCTTATTTGAGTCACCCATATGTTTGCGCCTCGAGTCGATCTTTGTTTGACTCACCCTTATCATTTGCACCTCGAGTCAAGTCTTGTTTGACTTAACCATGTGTTTGTGCCTCAAGTCTGGCCTTGTTTGACTCACCCATAACATTTGCACCATGAGCCGGGCCTTGTTTGACTCAACCATATTATTTGTTCCTCGAGTTGGGCCTCGTTTGACTCAACCATATCATTTGTGCCTCGAGTCAGGCCTTGTTTGAGTCAACCATATCATTTGTGCCTCGAGTCGGGCCTCGTTTAACTCAACCATATCAATTGTGCCTCGAGTCAGGCCTCGTTTGACTCAACCATATCATTTGCGCCTAGAGTCGGGCCTCGTTTGACTCATTGATACTATTTGTGTCTCGAGTCAGGTCTTGTTTGACTCAGCCATATCGTTTCTGCCTCGAGTCAGGTCTCCTTTGACTCAACCATATCATTTGCCCTTGAGTCGGACCTCGTTTGACTCAACCATATCATTTGCGCCTCGAGTTCGGCCTCATTTGACTGGCCGATACCATTTCTGCCTCAAGTTGGGCCTCATATGACTCAACCATATCCTTTACGCCTCGAGTTAGGCATCGTTTGACTCAACCATATCATTTGTGCTCGAGTCAGGCCTCATTTGACTAAACCATATCATTTGCGCCTCGAGTCGGGCCTCGTTTAACTCAACCATATCATTTGTGCCTCGACTCAGGCCTCGTTTGACTCAACAAAATTGTTTGCGCCTTGAGTCAGGCCTTGTTTGACTCAACGATACCATTTGTGCCTCGAGTTAGGCCTCATTTGACTCAACCATTTCATTTGTGCCTCGAGTCAGGCCTCGTTTGACACAGCCATATCATTTGTGCCTTGAGTCGGGCCTCGTTTGACTCAAACATATCATTTGCGCCTTGAGTCGGGCCTCGTTTTACTCATCGATACCATTTATGCCTCGAGTTGGGCCTCGTTTGACTCAACCATATCATTTGTGCCTCGAGTCAGGCCTCATTTGACTCAACCATATCATTTACGCCTCGAGTCGGGCCTTGTTTGACTCGCCTATATGTTTGAACCTTGAGTCGGGCCTTATTTGACTTACCCATATGTTTGCGCCTCGAGTCAATCTTCATTTGACTCACCCTTATCACATGCACGTCGAGTCAAGTCTCATTTGACTTCACCATGTGTTTGCGCCTCGAGTCTGGCCTGGTTTGACTCAACCATATCAATTGTGCCTCGAGTCAGGCCTCGTTTGACTCATCGATACCATTTGTGCATCGAGTTGGTCCCTATTTAACTCAACCATATCATTTGTACCTCGAGTCTGGCCTCGTTTGACTCAGCCATAACATTTGTCTCTTGAGTCGGGCCTCGTTTGACTCAACCATATCATTTGCGCATAGAGGCGGGCCTCGTTTGACTCATCGATACCATTTGTGCCTCGAGTTGAGCCTCGTTTGACTCAACTATATCATTTGTGCCTCGAGTCAGGCCTCGTTTGACTCAACCATATCATTTGCGCCACGAGTCGTGCCTTGTTTGATTCACCCATATGTTTGAACCTTGAGTCAGGCATTATTTAACTCACCCATATGTTTGCGCCTCGAGTCATCTTCGTTTGACTCACCCTTATCATTTCCAACTCGAGTCAAGTCTCGTTTGACTTAACCATGTGTTTGCGCCTCGAGTCTTGCCATGTTTGACTCACCCATATCATTTGCGCCACAAGTCGGGCCTTGTTTGACTCAACCATATCATTTGTGCCTCGAATCGGGCCTCGTTTGACTCAACCATAGCATTTGTGTCACAAGTTTGGCCTTATTTGTCTCAACAATATCATTTGCGCCTTAAGTCGGGCCTCGTTTGACTCAACCATATCATTTGTGCCTTGAGTCTGGCCTTGTTTGACTCATTGATACCATTTGTGCCTCGAGTTAGTCCCCATTTAACTCATCCATATCATTTGTGCCTCGAGTCTGGCCTTATTTGACTTAGCCATATCATTTGTGCCTCTAGTCGGGCCTCGTTTGACTCAACCATATCATTTGCGCCGCGAGTCATGCCATGTTTGACTCATCCATATGTTTGAACCTTGAGTCGGGCCTTATTTGCTCACCCATATGTTTGCGCCTCGAGTCGATCTTTGTTTGACTCACCCTTATCATTTCCAGCTTGAATCAAGTCTCGTTTGACTTAACCATGTGTTTGTGCCTCGAGTCTTGCCTTGTTTGACTCGCCCATATCATTTGCGCCACAAGTCAGGCCTTGTTTGACCTAACCATATCATTTGTGCCTCGAATCGGGCCTCCTTTGAGTCAACCATAGCATTTGTGCCACGAGTTTGGCCTTGTTTGTCTCAACAATATCATTTACGCCTTGAGTCGGGCCTCGTTTGACTCAACCATATCATTTGTGCCTCGAGTCGGGCCTCGATTGACTTAACCATAGCATTTGTGCCACAAGTTTGGCCTTGTTTGACTCAACAATATCATTTACGCCTCGTGTCATGCCTCGTTTGACTCAATGATATCATTTCCGCCTCGAGTCAGGCCTCATTTGACTTATCCATATCATTTGTGCCTCGAGTCAGGCCTCGTTTGACTCACCGATACCATTTGGGCCTCGAGTTGGGCCTCGTTTGACTCAATCATAACATTTGTGCCTTGAATCAGGCCTCGTTTGAATGAACCATATAATTTGCGCCTCGAGTCGGGCCTTGTTTGATTCAACCATATCATTTATGCTACAAGTCGGCCCTTGTTTGACTCACCAGTATGTTTGAGCCTTGATTCGGGCCTTAATTGGCTCACCTATATGTTTGCGCCTCGAGTTAATCTTTCTTTGACTCACCTTTATGATTTGCACCTCGAGTCAAGTCTCGTTTGACTCACCCATATGTTTGTGCCATGAGTCATGCCTCGTTTGACTCAACCATATCATTTGCGCCTTGAGTCGGGCCCCATTTGACTCACTGACACCATACGGGCCTCGAGTTGGGCATCGTTTGACTCAACGATATCATTTGTGCGTCACGTCAGGCCTCGTTTGAGTCAACCATATCATTTGCATCTTGAGTCGAGCCTCGTTCGACGCAACCATATCATTTGTGCGTCGAGCCGGGTCTCGTTTGACTCACCGATACCATTTGTGCCTCGAGTTGGGCCACGTTTGACTCCACTATATCATTTGTGCCTCGAGTCAGGCCATGTTTGACTCAACCATATCATTTGCTCCTCGAGGCAGGCCTCGTTTGAATCAACCGTATCATTTGCACCTCGTCTCGGGCCTTGTTTAATTCAACCATATCATTTGTGCCACGAGTCGGGCCTTGTTTCACTCAACAATATGTTTGAGCATCGAGTCGGGCCTTATTTGGCTCACCTTTCTGTTTGCACCTCGAGTCGATCTTCATTTGACTCACCCTTATCATTTGCAGCTCGACCGAAGCCTCGTTTGACTCACCCATATGTTTGTGCCATGAGTCATGCCTTGTTTGACTCAACCATATCATTTGCGCCTCAAGTCGGGCCTCGTTTGACTTAACCAATCGGGCCTCGTTTGACTCAACCAGTCGGGCCTCATTTGACTCATCAATGCCATTTGTGCCTCGAGTTGGGTCTCGTTTGACTCAGCCATATCATTTGTGCCTCGAGTCAGACATCGTTTCACTCACCGATACCATTTGTGCCTCGAGTTGGGCCTCGTTTGACTCAACCATATTATTTGTGCCTCGAGTCAGGCCTCGTTTGACTCAACCATATCATTTACACCTCGAGTCAGGCCATATTTGACTCACCCATATGTTTGCACCTCGAGTCGGGCCTTATTTGACTCACCCATTTGTTTGCACCTCGAGTCAATCTTCGTTAGACTCACCCTTATCATTTGCACCTCGAGTCAAGTCTCGTTTGACTTAACCATATGTTTGCCCTTCGAGTCAGGCCTCGTTTGACTCACCGATACCATTTGTGTATCGAGTTGGGCCTCGTTTGACTAAACCATATGATTTATGCCTTAAGTCAGGCCTCATTTGACTCAACCATATCATTTGCGCCTCGAGTCGAGCCTCGTTTGACTCAACCATATCATTTGTGCCTCGTGTTATGCCTCGTTTGACTCAACCATATCATTGGCCCCTCGAGTCAGGCCTCGTTTGACTCACCCTTGACATTTGCGCCTCGAGTTAAGCCTTGTTTGACTCACCCATATCATTTGCGCCTCGACTCGGGCATCGCTTGACTCACTGATACCATTTGTGCATCGAGTTGGGCCTTGTTTGACTAAACCACATGATTTGCACCTCGAGTCAGGCCTCGTTTGACTGAACCATATCATTTGTGCTTCGAGTCAGGCATCATTTGACTCAACCATAACATTTGTCCTCGAGTCAGGCCTCGTTTGACTCAACCATATCATTTGCGCCTCGAGTCATGCCTCGTTTAACTCAACCATATCATTTGTGCCTCGAGTCAGGCCTCGTTTGACTCAACCATATCATTTGCGCCTCGAGTCGGGCCTCGTTTAACTTAACCATATCATTTGCGCCTCGAGCCAGGTCTCGTTTAACTCAATCATATCATTTGTTCCTCGAGTCAGGTCTCGTTTGACTCTACAATATCATTTACGCCTTGATTCGGGCCTCGTTTGGCTCACCAATACCATTTATGGCTCGAGTCAAGCCTTGTTTGACTCAGCCATATCATTTGTTCCTCGAGTCAGGCCTCGTTTGACTCAACCATATCATTTGCACCTCGAATCGGGCCTCGTTTAACTCAACCATATCATTTGTGCCTTGAGTCAGGCCTCGTTTGACTCAACCATATCATTTGCGCCTCGAGTCGGGCCTCGTTTAACTTAACCATATCATTTGGGCCTCGAGTCAGGTCTCGTTTGACTCAATCATATCATTTGTACCTCGAGTCAGGTCTTGTTTGACTCTACAATATCATTTACGCCTTGATTGGGGCCTCGTTTGACTCACCGATACCATTTGTGCCTCGAGTCAGGCCTTGTTTGACTCAACCATATTATTTGTGCCTCGAGTCAGGCCTCGTTTGACTCAACCATATCATTTGCGCCTCGAGTCGGACCTTGTTTGACTCATGCATATGTTTGAACCGCGAGTCAGGCCTTATTTGAGTCACCCATATGTTTGCGCCTCGAGTCGATCTTTGTTTGACTCACCCTTATCATTTGCACCTCGAGTCAAGTCTTGTTTGACTTAACCATGTGTTTGTGCCTCAAGTCTGGCCTTGTTTGACTCACCCATAACATTTGCACCATGAGCCGGGCCTTGTTTGACTCAACCATATTATTTGTTCCTCGAGTTGGGCCTCGTTTGACTCAACCATATCATTTGTGCCTCGAGTCAGGCCTTGTTTGAGTCAACCATATCATTTGTGCCTCGAGTCGGGCCTCGTTTAACTCAACCATATCAATTGTGCCTCGAGTCAGGCCTCGTTTGACTCAACCATATCATTTGCGCCTAGAGTCGGGCCTCGTTTGACTCATTGATACTATTTGTGTCTCGAGTCAGGTCTTGTTTGACTCAGCCATATCGTTTCTGCCTCGAGTCAGGTCTCCTTTGACTCAACCATATCATTTGCCCTTGAGTCGGACCTCGTTTGACTCAACCATATCATTTGCGCCTCGAGTTCGGCCTCATTTGACTGGCCGATACCATTTCTGCCTCAAGTTGGGCCTCATATGACTCAACCATATCCTTTACGCCTCGAGTTAGGCATCGTTTGACTCAACCATATCATTTGTGCTCGAGTCAGGCCTCATTTGACTAAACCATATCATTTGCGCCTCGAGTCGGGCCTCGTTTAACTCAACCATATCATTTGTGCCTCGACTCAGGCCTCGTTTGACTCAACAAAATTGTTTGCGCCTTGAGTCAGGCCTTGTTTGACTCAACGATACCATTTGTGCCTCGAGTTAGGCCTCATTTGACTCAACCATTTCATTTGTGCCTCGAGTCAGGCCTCGTTTGACACAGCCATATCATTTGTGCCTTGAGTCGGGCCTCGTTTGACTCAAACATATCATTTGCGCCTTGAGTCGGGCCTCGTTTTACTCATCGATACCATTTATGCCTCGAGTCGGGCCTCGATTGACTTAACCATAGCATTTGTGCCACAAGTTTGGCCTTGTTTGACTCAACAATATCATTTACGCCTCGTGTCATGCCTCGTTTGACTCAATGATATCATTTCCGCCTCGAGTCAGGCCTCATTTGACTTATCCATATCATTTGTGCCTCGAGTCAGGCCTCGTTTGACTCACCGATACCATTTGGGCCTCGAGTTGGGCCTCGTTTGACTCAATCATAACATTTGTGCCTTGAATCAGGCCTCGTTTGAATGAACCATATAATTTGCGCCTCGAGTCGGGCCTTGTTTGATTCAACCATATCATTTATGCTACAAGTCGGCCCTTGTTTGACTCACCAGTATGTTTGAGCCTTGATTCGGGCCTTAATTGGCTCACCTATATGTTTGCGCCTCGAGTTAATCTTTCTTTGACTCACCTTTATGATTTGCACCTCGAGTCAAGTCTCGTTTGACTCACCCATATGTTTGTGCCATGAGTCATGCCTCGTTTGACTCAACCATATCATTTGCGCCTTGAGTCGGGCCCCATTTGACTCACTGACACCATACGGGCCTCGAGTTGGGCATCGTTTGACTCAACGATATCATTTGTGCGTCACGTCAGGCCTCGTTTGAGTCAACCATATCATTTGCATCTTGAGTCGAGCCTCGTTCGACGCAACCATATCATTTGTGCGTCGAGCCGGGTCTCGTTTGACTCACCGATACCATTTGTGCCTCGAGTTGGGCCACGTTTGACTCCACTATATCATTTGTGCCTCGAGTCAGGCCATGTTTGACTCAACCATATCATTTGCTCCTCGAGGCAGGCCTCGTTTGAATCAACCGTATCATTTGCGCCTCGACTCGGGCCTTGTTTAATTCAACCATATCATTTGTGCCACGAGTCGGGCCTTGTTTCACTCAACAATATGTTTGAGCATCGAGTCGGGCCTTATTTGGCTCACCTTTCTGTTTGCACCTCGAGTCGATCTTCATTTGACTCACCCTTATCATTTGCAGCTCGACTGAAGCCTCGTTTGACTCACCCATATGTTTGTGCCATGAGTCATGCCTTGTTTGACTCAACCATATCATTTGCGCCTCGAGTCGGGCCTCGTTTGACTTAACTAATCGGGCCTCGTTTGACTCAACCAGTCGGGCCTCATTTGACTCATCGATGCCATTTGTGCCTCGAGTTGAGTCTCGTTTGACTCAACCATATCATTTGTGCCTCGAGTCAGACATCGTTTCACTCACCGATACCATTTGTGCCTCGAGTTGGGCCTCGTTTGACTCAACCATATTATTTGTGCCTCGAGTCAGGCCTGGTTTGACTCAACCATATCATTTACACCTCGAGTCAGGCCATATTTGACTCACCCATATGTTTACACCTCGAGTCGGGCCTTATTTGACTCACCCATTTGTTTGCACCTCGAGTCAATCTTCGTTTGACTCACCCTTATCATTTGCACCTCGAGTCAAGTCTCGTTTGACTTAACCATATGTTTGCCCTTCGAGTCAGGCCTCGTTTGACTCACCGATACCATTTGTGTATCAAGTTGGGCCTCGTTTGACTAAACCATATGATTTATGCCTTGAGTCAGGCCTCATTTGACTCAACCATATCATTTGCGCCTCGAGTCGAGCGTCGTTTGACTCAACTATATCATTTGTGCCTCGTGTTATGCCTCGTTTGACTCAACCATATCATTTTGCATTTCGAGTCGAGCCTCATTTGACTCACTGATACCATTTGTGCCTCGAGTTGTGCTTCATTTGACTTAACCATATCATTTGTGCCTTGTGTCAGGCCTCATTTGACTCAGCCATACCATTTGCGCCTCGAGTCGGGCCTCATTTGACTCAACCATATCATTTGTGCCTCAAGGTAGGCCTCATTTGAATCAACCATATCATTTGCGCCTCGAGTCAGGCCTTGTTGGATTCAACCATATCATTTGCGCCACGAGTCGGGCCTCGTTTGACATAACCATATCATTTGTGCCTTGAGTCAAGCGTCATTGGACTCACTGATACCATTTGTGCCTCCGGTTGGGCCTTATTTGACTCAACCATATCATTTGTGCCTTGAGTCAGGTCGCGTTTGACTCAACCATATCATTTATGCCTCGAGTCGGGCCTCGTTTAACTTGCTAGTACCATTTGTGCCTCAAGTTGGGCCTCATTTGATGTAGCCACATCGTTTGTGCCTCGAGTCAGGCCTCGTTTGACTCAACCATATCATTTACGCATCGAGTCGGGCCTCGTTTGACTCAACGATACCATTTCCGCATCGAGTTGGGCCTCGTTTGACTTAACCATATCATTTGTGCCTCGAGTCAGGTCACGTTTGACTCAACCATATCATTTGTCCCTCGAGTCGGGCCTCGTTTGACTTGCTGATACTGTTTGTGCTTCAAGTTGGGCCTCTTTGACTCAGCCATATCATTTGTGCCTCGAGTCAGGCCTCGTTTGACTCAACCATATCATTTGCGCGTCGAGCCGGGCCTTGTTTGACTCACCGATACCATTTGCACCTCGAGTTGGGCCTCGTTTGACTCAACCATATCATTTGTGCCTCGAGTCAGGCCTTGTTTGACTCAACCATATCATTTGCTTCGCTAGGTAGGCCTTGTTTGAATCAACCGTATCATTTGTGCCTCGACTCGAGCCTTGTTTGATTCAACCATATCATTCGTGCCACGAGTCGGGCCTTGTTTGACTCAACCATATGTTTGAGCCTCGAGTAGGGCCTTATTTGGTTCACCTATATGTTTGCGCCTCGAGTCGATCTTCTTTTGACTCACCCTTATCATTTGCACCTCGACTCAAGCCTCATTTGACTCACCCATATGTTTGTGCCATGAGTCATTCCTCATTTGACTGAACCATATCATTTGTGCCTTGAGTCGAGCCTCGTTTGACTCACCGATACCATTTGCGCCTCGAGTTGGGCCTCGTTTGACTCAACCATATCATTTGGCCTCGAGTCAAGCCTCGTTTGACTCAACCATATCATTTGCGCCTAGAGTCAGGCCTCGTTTGACTCAAGCATATAATTTGTGCCTCGAGACATGCCTCGTTTGACTCAACCAAATCATTTGTGCCTCGAGTCGAGCCTCATTTGACTAAAATATATCATTTGCGCCTCAAGTCAGGCCTGGTTTGACTCAACCATATCATTTCCGTCTCGTGGCGGGCCTTGTTTGACTCATCGATACCATTTGTGCCTCGAGTTGGGCCTCGTTTGACTCAACCATATCATTTGTGCCTCGAGTCAGTCCTTGTTTGACTCAACCATATCATTTCCACCTCGAGTCGGCCTGGTTTGACACAATCATATCATTTGCGCCTCGAGTCGGGCTTCGTTTGACTCAACCATATCATTTGTGCTTCGAGTTGGGCCTCATTTGGCTCAACCATATCATTTGCACCTCGAGTCAAGCCTTATTTGGCTCACCCATATGTTTGTGCATTGAGTCGGGCCTCATTTGACTAAACCATATCATTTGTGCCTCGAGTCATGCCTCATTTGACTCAACCATATTATTTGCGCCTTGAGTTGGGCCTCGTTTGACTCACCCATGTCATTTGCGCCTCGAGTTAGGCCTCGTTTGACTCAACCATGTGTTTGCCCCTCGAGTTAGGCCTTGTTTGACTCACCCATATCATTTGCGCCCCGAATCAGGCCCCGTTTGTCTCAATGATACCATTTGTGCATCGAGTTGGGACTCGATTGACTAAACCATATGATTTGCACCTCGAACCAGACCTCGTTTGACTCAACTATATCATTTATGCCTCGAGTCAGGTATCATTTAACTCAACCATATCATTTGCGGCTCGAGTTAGGCCTCGTTTGACTCAACCTTATCATTTGCACCTAGAGTGAAGCCTCGTTTGACTCACCCATATGTTTGTGCCATGAGTCATGCCTCGTTTGACTTAACCACATCATTTATGCCTCGAGTCAGGTCGCGTTCGACTCAACCACATCATTTGTGCCCCGAGTCGCACCTCGTTTGACTCACCGGTACCATTTGTGCCTCAAGTTGGGCCTCGTTTGACTCAGCCATATCATTTGTGCCTCGAGTTAGGTCTCGTTTGACTCAACCATATCATTTGTGCCACGAGTCATGCCTTGTTTGACTCACCCATATGTTTGAACCTTGAATCAGGCCATATTGCCTCACCTATATGTTTGTGCCTCGAGTTGGTCTTCTTTTGACTCACCCTTATCATTTGCACCTCGACTCAAGCCTCGTTTGACTCACCCATATGTTTGTGCCATGAGTCATTCCTCGTTTGACTGAACCATATCATTTGCACCTTGAATCGGGCTCGTTTGACTCACCGGTACCATTTGCGCCTCGAGTTAGGCCTCGTTTGACTCAACCATATCATTTGGCCTCGAGTCAGGCCTTGTTTGACCCAACCATATCATTTGCGGCTCGACTCGGGCCTTGTTTGGTTCAACCATATCGTTTGCGCCATGAGTCGGGCCTTGTTTGACTGACCCATATGTTTGAGCCTCGAGTCAGGCCTTCTTTGGCTCACCTATATGTTTGCGCCTCAAGTCGGTCTTCGTTTGACTCACCCTAATCAATTGCTCCTCGAGTCAAGCCTTGTTTGACTCACCCATATCTTTGTGCCATGAGTCATTCCTCGTTTCACTCAACCATATCATTTGCGCCTCGAGTCGGACCTCATTTGACTCAACCATATCATTTGCGCCTTGAGTCGGGCCTCATTGACTCACCGATACCATACGTGCCTCGAGTTGGGCATCGTTTGACTCAACCAAATCATTTACGCCTCGAGTCGAGCCTCGTTTGACTCAACCATATCATTTGCACCTCGAGTCGGTCCTCGTTTGACTCACCGATACCATTTGTGCCTCGAGTTGGGCCTCGTTTGACTCAACCATATCATTTATACATGAGTCAGGCCTCGTTTGACTCAACTATATCATTTACGCCTCGAGTCAAGCCTCGTTTAACTTAACCATATATTTGTGCCTCGAGTCAGGCCTCATTTGACTCAACTATATCAGTTGTGCCTCGAGTCGGGTCTCGTTTGACTCACTGATACCATTTGTGCCTCGATTTGGGCCTCATTTGACTCAACGATATCATTTGTACCTCGAGTCAGGTCTTGTTTGACTCAGCCATAGCATTTGCACCTCAAGTCAGGCCTCGTTTGACCAAACCATATCATTTGCGGCTCGAGTCGGGCCTCGTTTGACTCAACCATATCATATGCGGCTCGAGTGGGGCCTCGTTTGACTCACCGATACCGTTTGTGCCTCCAGTTGGGCTCGTTTGACTCAACCATATCATTTGTGCCTCGAGTTGGGCCTCGTTTGACTCACTGATACCATTTGTGCCTCAAGGTGGGCCTTGTTTGACTCAACCATATCATTTGTGCCTCGAGTTAGGCCTTGTTTGACTCAACCATATTATTTATGCCTCAAGGCAGGCCTCGTTTGAGTTAACGATATAATTTGCGCCTCGAGTTGGGCCTTGTTTGATTCAACCATATCATTTGCGCCACGAGTAGGGCCTTGTTTGACTCAACCATATGTTTGAGCTGCGAGTCGCGCCTTATTTGGCTCACCTATATGTTTGCACCTTAGGTCGGTCTTGGTTTGACTTAACCTTATCATGTGCACCTCGAGTGAAGCCTTGTTTGACTCACCAATATGTTTGTGCCATGAGTCATGCCTCGTTTGACTTAACCGTATCATTTGCGCCTTGAGTCAACCTCATTGGACTCACTGATACCATTTGTGCCTCCAGTTGGGCCTCATTTGACTCAACCATATCATTTGTGCCTCAAGTCAGGTCGCGTTTGACTTAACCATATCATTTGTGCCTCGAGTCGGGCCTCGTTTGACTTGCCGGTACCGTTTGTGCTTCTAGTTGGGCCTCATTTGACTCAGCCATATCGTTTGTGCCTCGAGTCAGGCCTTATTTGACTCAACCATATCATTTGCGCATCGAGTCGGGCCTTGTTTGACTCACCGATACCATTTGCACCTCGAGTTAGGCCTCGTTTGACTCAACCATATCATTTGTCCCTCGAGTCAGGCCTTGTTTGACTCAACCATGTCATTTGCTCCGCTAGGTAGGCCTTGTTTGAATCAACTATATCATTTGCGCCTCGACTCGAGCCTTGTTCGATTCAACCATATCATTTGTGCCACGAGTTGGGCCTTGTTTGACTCAACCATGTGTTTGAGCCTCGAGTAGGGCCTTATTTGGCTCACCTATATGTTTGCGCCTCGAGTTGGTCTTCTTTTGACTCACCCTTATCATTTGCACCTCGACTCAAGCCTCGTTTGACTCACCCATATGTTTGTGCCATGAGTCATTCCTCGTTTGACTGAACCATATCATTTGCACCTTGAGTCGGGCTTGTTTGACTCATCGGTACCATTTGTGCCTCGAGTTAGGCCTCGTTTGACTCAACCATATCATTTGGCCTCGAGTCAGGCCTTGTTTGACCCAACCATATCATTTGCGGCTCGACTCGGGCCTTGTTTGGTTCAACCATATCGTTTGCGCCATGAGTCGGGCCTTGTTTGACTGACCCATATGTTTGAGCCTCGAGTCAGGCCTTATTTGGCTCACCTATATGTTTGCGCCTCAAGTCGGTCTTTGTTTGACTCACCCTAATCAATTGCTCCTCGAGTCAAGCCTCGTTTGACTCACCCATATCTTTGTGCCATGAGTCATTCCTTGTTTCACTCAACCATATCATTTGCGCCTCGAGTCGGACCTCGTTTGACTCAACCATATCATTTGCGCCTTGAGTTGGGCCTCATTGACTCACCGATACCATACATGCCTCGAGTTGGGCATCGTTTGACTCAACCAAATCATTTACGCCTCGAGTCGAGCCTCGTTTGACTCAACCATATCATTTGCACCTCGAGTCGGTCCTCGTTTGACTCACCGATACCATTTGTGCCTCGAGTTGGGCCTCGTTTGACTCAACCATATCGTTTATACATGAGTCAGGCCTCGTTTGACTCAACTATATCATTTACGCCTCGAGTCAAGCCTCGTTTAACTTAACCATATATTTGTGCCTCGAGTCAGGCCTCATTTGACTCAACTATATCAGTTGCGCCTCGAGTCGGGTCTCGTTTGTCTCACTGGTACCATTTGTGCCTCGAGTTGGGCCTCATTTGACTCAACGATATCGTTTGTACCTCGAGTCAGGCCTTGTTTGACTCAGCCATAGCATTTGCACCTCAAGTCGGGCCTCGTTTGACCAAACCATATCATTTGTGCCTCGAGTCGGGCCTCGTTTGACTCAACCATATCATATGCGGCTCGAGTGGGGCCTCGTTTGACTCACCGATACCGTTTGTGCCTCCAGTTGGGCTCGTTTGACTCAACCATATCATTTGTGCCTCGAGTTGGGCCTCGTTTGACTCACTGATACCATTTGTGCCTCAAGGTGGGCCTTGTTTGACTCAACCATATCATTTGTGCCTCGAGTTAGGCCTTGTTTGACTCAACCATATTATTTATGCCTCAAGGCAGGCCTCGTTTGAGTTAACGATATAATTTGCACCTCGAGTTGGGCCTTGTTTGATTCAACCATATCATTTGCGCCACGAGTAGGGCCTTGTTTGACTCAACCATATGTTTGAGCTGCGAGTCGCGCCTTATTTGACTCACCTATATGTTTGCACCTTAGGTCGGTCTTGGTTTGACTTAACCTTATCATGTGCACCTCGAGTGAAGCCTTGTTTGACTCACCAATATGTTTGTGCCATGAGTCATGCCTCGTTTGACTTAACCGTATCATTTGCGCCTTGAGTCAGCCTCATTGGACTCACTGATACTATTTGTGCCTCCAGTTGGGCCTCATTTGACTCAACCATATCATTTGTGCCTCAAGTCAGGTCGCGTTTGACTTAACCATATCATTTGTGCCTCGAGTCGGGCCTCGTTTGACTTCCTGGTACCGTTTGTGCTTCAAGTTGGGCCTCATTTGACTCAGCCATATCGTTTGTGCCTCGAGTTAGGCCTTATTTGACTCAACCATATCATTTGCACATCGAGGCGGGCCTTGTTTGACTCACCGATACCATTTGCACCTCGAGTTGGGCCTCGTTTGACTCAACCATATCATTTGTCCCTCGAGTTGGGCCTTGTTTGACTCAACCATATCATTTGCTCCGCTAGGTAGGCCTTGTTTGAATCAACTATATCATTTGCGCCTTGACTCGAGCCTTGTTCAATTCAACCATATCATTTGTGCCACGAGTTGGGCCTTGTTTGACTCAACCATATGTTTGAGCCTCGAGTAGGGCCTTATTTGGCTCACCTATATGTTTGCGCCTCGAGTCGGTCTTCTTTTGACTCACCCTTATCGTTTCCACCTTGACTCAAGCCTCGTTTGACTCACCCATATGTTTGTGCCATGAGTTATTCCTCATTTGACTGAACCATATCATTTGCGCCTTGAGTCGGGCCTCGTTTGACTCACCGATACCATTTGCGCCTCCAGTTGGGCCTTATTTGACTCAACCATATCATTTGGCCTCGAGTTGGGCCTTGTTTGACTCAACCATATCATTTGCGCCTCGAGTCGAGCCTCATTTGACTAAACCATATCATTTGCGCCTCGAGTCAGGCCTGTTTTGACTCAACCATATCATTTGCGCCTCGTGGCGGGCCTTCTTTGACTCAACCATATCATTTGTGCCTCGAGTCGAGCCTCGTTTGACTCATCTATACCATTTGTGCCTCGAGTCAGGCCTCGTTTGACTCAACCATATCATTTGTGCCTTGAGTCAGGCCTTGTTTGACTCAACCATATCATTTCCGCCTCGAGTCAGGCTTGGTTTGACACAACCATATCATTTGCGCCTCGGGTCGGGCTTCGTTTGACTCAACCATATCATTTGTGCTTCGAGTTGGGCCTCATTTGACTCAACCATATCATTTGCGCCTTGAGTCGAGCCTTATTTGGCTCACCCATATGTTTGCACATCGAGTCGAGCCTCATTTGACTAAACCATATCATTTGTGCCTCGAGTCATGCCTCATTTGACTCAACTATATTATTTGCGCCTCAAGTTGGGCCTCGTTTGACTCACCCATGTCATTTGCGCCTCAAGTTAGGCCTTGTTTGACTCAACCATGTGTTTGCCCCTCGAGTCAGGCCTTGTTTGACTCACCTATATCATTTGCGCCCCGAGTTGGGCCTCAATTGACTAAACCATATGATTTGCGCCTCAAGCCAGGCCTCGTTTGACTCAACCATATCATTTACGCCTCAAGTCAGGTATCATTTAAGTTAACCATATCATTTGCGGCTCGAGTCGGGCCTCGTTTGACTCAACCATATCATTTGCGCCTCGAGTCCGGCCTCGTTTGAGTCAACCATATCATTTGCGCCTACAGTCGGGCCTCGTTTGTCTCAACCATATCATTTGCGCCTCAAGTCTGGCCTCATTTGACTCACCGATACCATTTGGGCCTCGAGTTGGGCGTCGTTTTACTCAACCATATCATTTGTGCCTCGAGTCAGGCCTTGTTTGACTTAACCATATTTTTTATGCCTCAAGGCAGGCCGCGTTTGAATTAACCATACCATTTGCGCCTCGAGTTAGGCCTTGTTTGATTCAACCATATCATTTGCGCTACGAGTCGGGACTTGTTTGACTCACCCATATGTTTGAGCTTTGAGTCGCGCCTTATTTGGCTCATCTATATGTTTGCACCTCGAGTCGGTCTTTCGTTTGAGTCAACCTTATCATTTGCACCTAGAGTGAAGCCTCGTTTCACTCACCCATATGTTTGTGCCATGAGTCATGCCTCGTTTGCCTTAACCACATCAATTGTGCCTCAAGTCGGGCCTCGTTTGACATAGCCATATCATTTGCGCCTTGAGTCAGGCCTCATTGGACTCACTGATACCATTTGTGCCTCCGGTAAGGCCTCATTTGACTCAACCATATCATTTGTGCCTTGAGTCAGGTTGCGTTTGACTCAACCATATCATTTATTCCTCATGTCGGGTCTCGTTTGACTTGCCGGTACCATTTGTGCCTCAAGTTGGGCCTCGTTTGACGTAGCCATATCGTTTGTGCCTCGAGTCAGGCCTCATTTGACTCAACCATATCATTTATGCATCGAGTCGGGCCTCGTTTGACTCAACGATACCATTTCCGCCTCAAGTTGGGCCTCGTTTGACTTAACCATATCATTTGTGCCTCGAGTAAGGCCTTGTTTGACTCAACCATATCATTTGCTCCGCTAGGTAGGCCTTGTTTGAATCAACCGTATCATTTGTGCCTCGACTCGAGCCTTGTTTGATTCAACCATATCATTTGTGCCACGAGTCGGGCCTTGTTTGACTCAACCATATGTTTGAGCCTCAAGTCGGGCCTTATTTGGCTCACCTATATGTTTGCGCCTCGAGTCGGTCTTCTTTTGACTCACCCTTATCATTTGCACCTCGACTCAATCCTTGTTTGACTCACCCATATGTTTGTCCATGAGTCACTCCTCGTTTGATCGAACCATATCATTTGTGCCTTGAGTCGGGCCTCGTTTGACTCACCGATACCATTTGCACCTCGAGTTGGGCCTCGTTTGACTCAACCATATCATTTGGCCTCGAGTCAGGCCTTATTTGACTCAACCATATCATTTGCGCCTCGACTCAGGCCTTGTTTGATTAAACCATATCATTTGTGCCATGAGTCGAGCCTTGTTTGACTGACCCATATGTTTGAGCCTCGAGTCAGGCCTTATTTGGCTCACCTATATGTTTGCACCTCGAGTCGGTCTTTGTTTGACTCACCCTTATCAATTGCTCCTCGAGTCAAGCCTCGTTTGACTCACCCATATGTTTGTGCCATGAGTCATTCCTCGTTTGACTGAACCATATCATTTGCGCCTCGAGTTGGGCCTTGTTTGATTCAACCATATCAGTTGTGCCATGAGTCGAGCCTTGTTTGACTCACCCATATGTTTGAGCCTCAAGTCAGGCCTTATTTGGCTCACCTATATGTTTACGCCTCGAGTCAGTCTTCTTTTGACTCACCCTTATCAATTGCTCCTCGAGTTAAGCCTCATTTGACTCACCGATATGTTTGTGCCATGAGTCATTCCTCGTTTGACTCAACCATATCATTTGCGCCTCTAGTCGGGCCTCGTTTGACACAACCATATCATTTGCGCCTGGAGTCGAGCCTCATTTGACTCACTGATACCATTTGTGCCTTGAGTTGGGCCTTGTTTGACTCAACCATATCATTTGCGCCTCGAGTCGGGCCTCGTTGGACTCAACCATATTATTTCCGCATTGAGTCAGGCCTCATTTGACTCACCGATACCATTTGTGCCTCGAGTTGGGCCTCGTTTGACTCAACCATATCATTTGCGCCTCGAGTCGACCTCGTTTGACTCACCGATACCATTTGTGCCTCGAGTTGGGCCTCGTTTGACTCAACCATATCATTTGTGCCTCGAGTCAGGCCTCGTTTGACTCAAGCATATCATTTACGCCTCGAGTCGTGCCTTGTTTACTCACCCATATGTTTAAACCTCGAGTCAAGCCTTATTTGACTCACCCATATGTTTCTACCTCGAGTCGATCTTCGTTTGACTCACCCTTATCATTTGCACCTCGAGTCAAGTCTTGTTTGACTTAACCATGTGTTTGCGCCCCGAGTCTGGCCTTGTTTGACTCACCCATATCATTTGCGCCATGATTTGGGCCTTGTTTGACTCAATAATATCTTTTGTGCCTCGAGTCGGGCCTCGTTTGACTCAACCATATCATTTGTGCCTCGAGTCAGGCCTTGTTTAACTCAACCATATCATTTGCGCCTCGAGTTGGGCTTGGTTTGACTCGACCATATCATTTGCGCCTCGAGTCGGACTTCGTTTGACTCAACCATATCATTTGTGCTTTGAGTTGGGCCTCGTTTGACTCAACCATATCATTTGCACCTCGAGTCGAGCCTTATTTGGCTCACCCATATGTTTACGCATCGAGTCGGGCCTCGTTTGACTGAACCATATCATTTGTGCCTCAGGTCATGCCTCATTTGACTCAACCATATTATTTCCTCCTCAAGTTGGGCCTTGTTTGACTCAACCATGTCATTTGCACCTCGAGTTAGGCCTCGTTTGACTCAACCATGTGTTTGCCCCTCGAGTCAGGCCTTGTTTGACTCACCCATATCATTTGCGCCCCGAGTCAGGCCTCATTTGACTCAACCATATCATTTGCGCCTCGAGTCGGGCCTCGTTTGACATAACTATATCATTTGTGCCTTGAGTCAAGCCCCATTGGACTCACTGATACCATTTGTGCCTTCGGTTGGGCCTCATTTGACTCAACCAGATCATTTGTGCCTCGAGTCAGGTCGCATTTGACTCAACCATATCATTTGTGCCCCGAGTCGGGCCTCGTTTGACTTTCCGGTACCATTTGTGCCTCAAGTTGGGCCTTGTTTGACTCAGCCATATCATTTGTGCCTCAAGTCAGGCTTCATTTGACTCAACCATATCATTTGCGCGTCGACTCGGGCCTTGTTTGATTCAACCATATCATTTGTGCCATGAGTCGAGCCTTGTTTGACTCACCCATATGTTTGTGCCATGAGTCATTCCTCGTTTGACTCAACCATATCATTTGCGCCTTGAGTCAGGCCTCGTTTGACCCCCCGATACCATTTGCGCCTCGAGTTGGGCCTCGTTTGACTCAACCATATCATTTGGCCTCGAGTCAGGCCTTATTTGGCTTACCTATATGTTTGCGCCTCGAGTCAAGCCTCGTTTGACTCACCCATATGTTTGTGCCATGACTCATTCCTCGTTTGACTCAACCATATCATTTGCGCCTTGAGTCGGGCCTCATTTGACTCACCGATACCATTTGTGCCTCGAGTTGGGCCTCGTTTGACTCAACCATATCATTTACGCCTCGAGTCGTACCTCGTGTGACTCACCGATACTATTTGTGCCTCGAGTTGGGCCTCGTTTGACTCAACCATAACATTTGTGCCTTGAGTCTGGCCTCGTTTGACTCAGCCATATCATTTCTGCCTCGAGGCAGGCCTCGTTTGACTCAACCATTTCATTTGTGCCTCAACTCGGGCCTCGTTTGACTCACCGATACGATTTGTGCCTCGAGTTGGGCCTCGTTTGACTCCACCAAATCATTTGTGCCTCGAGTCAGGTGTCGTTTGACTCAACCATATCATTTGTGCCTCAAGCTGGACCTCGTTTGACTTAACTATATCATTTGTGCCGCGAGTTAGGCCTCGTTTGAGTCATCCATATCATTTGTGCCTCGAGTCAGGTCTCGTTTGACTTTGACTCAACCATATCATTTGCTCCGCTAGGTAGGGCTTGTTTGAATCAACCGTATCATTTGCGCCTCGACTCGAGCCTTGTTGGATTCAACCATATCATTTGTGCCACGAGTCGGGCCTTATTTGACTCAAACATATGTTTGGGCCTCGAGTCGGGCCTTGTTTGGCTCACCCATATGTTTGCGCCTCGAGTCGGACTTCTTTTGACTCACCCTTATCATTTGCACCTCGACTCGAGCCTCGTTTGACTCACCCATATGTTTGTGCCATGAGTCATTCCTTGACTGAACCATATCATTTGTGCCTGGAGTCGGGCCTCGTTTGACTCACCGATACCATTTGCACGTCGAGTTGGGCCTCGTTTGAATCAACCATATCATTTGGCCTCGAGTCAGACCTTGTTTGACTCAACCATATCATTTGCGCCTCGACTCGGGCCTTGTTTGATTCAACCATATCATTTGTGCCATGAGTTGAGCCTTGTTGGACTCACCCATATGTTTGAGCCTCAAGTCAAGCCTTATTTCGCTCACCTATATGTTTGCGCCTCGAGTCGGTCTTCGTTTGACTCACCCTTATCAATTGCTCCCCGAGTCAAACCCCGTTTGACTCACCCATATGTTTGTGCCATGAGTCATTCCTCGTTTGACTCAACCATATCATTTTCGCCTCGACTCGGGCCTTGTTTGATTCAACCATATCATTTGCGCCATGAGTTGAGCCTTGTTTGACTCACCCATATGTTTGATCCTCAAGTCAGGCCTTATTTGGCTCACCTATATGTTTGCGCCTTGAGTCAGTCTTCGTTTGACTCATCCTTATCAATTGCTCCTCGAGTTACGCCTTGTTTGACTCACCCATATGTTTGTGCCATGAGTCATTCCTCGTTTGACTCAACCATATCATTTGCGCCTCGAGTCGGGCCTCGTTTGACTCAACCATATCATTTGCGCCTGGAGTCGGGCGTCATTTGACTCACCGATACCATTTGTTCCTCGAGTTGGGCCTTGTTTGACTCAACCATATCATTTGCGCCTCGAGTCGGACCTCGTTTAACTCACCGATACCATTTGTACCTAGAGTTGGGCCTTGTTTGACTCAACCATATCTTTTGTACCTCGAGTCAGGTGTCGTTTGACTCAACCATACATTTGCAACTCGAGTCGGGCCTCGTTTGACTCACCGATACCATTTGTGCCTTGAGTTGGGCCTCCTTTGACTCAACGATATCATTTGTGCCTCGAGTTAGGCCTCGTTTGACTCAGCTATATCATTTGTGCCTCAAGTCGGGCCTCGTTTGACAAAACCATATCATTTGCGCATCGAGTCGGGCCCTGTTTGACTCACCGGTACCATTTGTGCCTCGAGTTGGGCCTCCTTTGACTCAACGATATCATTTGTGCCTCGAGTCAGGCCTCGTTTGACTCAGCCATATCATTTGTGCCTCAAGTCGGGTCTCGTTTGATAAAACCATATTATTTGTGCCTTGAGTCAGGCCTCGTTTGACTCAACCATATCATTTGCGCCTCGAGTCGAGCCTCGTTTGACTCACCGGTACCATTTGTGCCTCGAGTTGGGCCTCCTTTGACTCAACGATATCATTTGTGCCTCGAGTCAGGTCTCGTTTGACTCAGCCATATCATTTGTGCCTCAAGTCGGGCCTCGTTTGACAAAATCATACCATTTGCGCCTCGAGTCGGGCCCCGTTTTACTCACCGATACCATTTGTGCCTCGAGTTGGGCCTCGTTTGACTCAACCATATAATTTTTGCCTCGAGCCATGCCTCGTTTGACTCAACCATATCATTTGCGCCTCGAGTCAGGCCTCGTTTGACTCACCGATGCCATTTGTGCCTCGAGTTAGGCCTTCTTTGACTCAACCCTATCATTTGTGCCTCGAGTCATGCCTCGTTTGACTCAACCATATCGTTTACGCCTCGAGTCAGGACTTGTTTGACTCACCGATACGATTTCTACCTCGAGTTGGGCCTTGTTTGACTCAACCAAATCAATTGTGCCTCGAGTCAGGCATCATTTCACTCAACCATATCATTCGCGCCTCAACTTGGACCTCGTTTCACTCAACCATATCATTTGCGCCTATCATTTACGCCTCGAGTCGGGTCTCGTTTGACTTAACCATATCATTTGCGCCTCGAGTCAGGCCTCATTTGACTCACCAATACCATTTGTGCCTCGAGTTGGGCCTCGTTTGACTCAACCATATCATTTGTGCCTCGAGTCAGGCCTCGTTTGGCTTACCCATATCATTTGCGCCTCGAGTCGGGCCTCGTTTGACTCAACCATATCGTTTACACCTCGAGTCAGGCTTCATTTGACTCACTGATACGATTTGTGCCTCGAGTTGGGGCTCGTTTGACTCAACCAAATCAATTGTGCCTCGAGTCTGGCATCGTTTCACTCAACCATATCATTCGCGCCTCAAGTTGGACCTCGTTTGACTCAACCATATCATTTGTGCCTCGAGTCAGACCTCGTTTGGGTCATCCCTATCATTTGTGCCTCGAATCGGGTCTCGTTTGACTTAACCATATCATTTGCGCCTCGAGTCAGGCCTCATTTGACTCACCAATACCATTTGTGCCTCGAGTTGGGCCTTGTTTGACTCAACCATATCATTTGTGCCTCGAGTCAGGCCTCGTTTGACTCAGCAACATCATTTGTAACCCGAGTCGGGCCTCGTTTGACTCACCAATACCATTTGTGCCTTGAGTTGGGCCTCGTTTGAATCAACCAAATCATTTGTGCCTCGAGTCAGGCGTCGTTTGACTCAACCATATCATTTGCACCTCGAGTCAGGCCTCGTTTGACTCACCGATACCATTTGTGCCTCAAGTTGGGCCTTCTTTGACTCAACGATATCATTTGTGCCTCGAGTCAGGCCTCGTTTGACTCAGCCATATCATTTGCGCCTCAAGTCGGGCCTCGTTTGACAAAACCATATCATTTGCGCCACAAGTCGAGCCCCGTTTGACTCACCGGTACCATTTGACCCTCGAGTTGGTCCTCGTTTGACTTAACCATATCATTTTTGCCTCGAGCCACGCCTCGTTTGACTCAACCATATCATTTGCGCCTCGAGTCAGGCCTCGTTTGACTCACTTATGCCCTTTGTGCCTCGAGTTGGGCCTCGTTTGACTCAACCATATCAATTGTGCCTTGAGTTAGGCCTTCTTTGACTTAACCCTATCATTTACGCCTCAAGTCGGGCATCGTTTGACTCAACCATATCGTTTACGCCTCGAGTCAGGCCTCGTTTGACTCACCGATACCATTTGTGCCTCGAGTTGGGCCTCGTTTGACTCAACCAAATCAATTGTGCCTCGAGTCTGGCGTCATTTGACTTAACCATATCATTCGCGCCTCAACTTGGACCTCGTTTCACTCAACCATATCATTTGTGCCTAGAGTCAAAACTCGTTTGAGTCATCCCTATCATTTACGCCTCGAGTCGGGTCTCGTTTGACTTAACCATATCATTTGCGTCTCGAGTCAGGCCTCATTTGACTCACCCATACCATTTGTGCCTCGAGTGGGGCCTCATTTGACTCAACCATATCATTTGTGCCTCGAGTCAGGCCTCGTTTGACTCAGACATATCATTTGCGCCTCGAGTTGGGCCTCGTTTGACTCAACCATATCGTTTATGCCTCGAGTCAGGCCTCGTTTGACTCACCGATACGATTTGTGCCTCGAGTTGGGCCTCGTTTGACTCAACCAAATCAATTGTGCCTCGAGTCTGGCGTCGTTTCACTCAACCATATCATTCACGCCTCAAGTTGGACCTCGTTTGACCCAACCATATCATTTGTGCCTCGAGTCAGACCTCGTTTGAGTCATCCCTATCATTTGCGACTCGAGTCGGGTCTCGTTTGAGTTAACCATATCATTTGCGCCTCGAGTCAGGCCTCATTTGACTCACCAATACCATTTGTGCCTCGAGTTGGGCCTTTTTTGACTCAACCATATCATTTGTGCCTCAAGTCAGGCCTCGTTTGACTCAACCATATCATTTGTGACTCGAGTCAGGCCTCGTTTGACTCACCGATATCATTTGTGCCTCGAGTTGGGCCTCATTTGAATTAACCAAATCATTTGTGCCTCGAGTCAGGCGTCGTTTGACTCAACCATATCATTTGCACCTTGAGTCGGGCCTCGTTTGACTCACCGATACCATTTGTGCCTCGAGTTGAGCCTCCTTTGACTCAACGATATCATTTGTGCCTCGAGTAAGGCCTCGTTTGACTCAGCCATATCATTTGCGCCTCAAGTTGGGCCTTGTTTGACAAAACCATATCATTTGCGCCTCAAGTCGGGCCCCGTTTGATTCACTGGTACCATTTGTGCCTCGAGTTGGGCCTCGTTTGACTCAACCATATCATTTTTGCCTCGAGCCACGCCTCGTTTGACTCAACCATATCATTTGTGCCTCGAGTCAGGCCTCGTTTGACTCACCGATGCCAATTGTGCCTCGAGTTGGGCCTCGTTTGACTCAACCATATCAATTGTGCCTCGAGTTAGGCCTTCTTTGGCTCAATCCTATCATTTACGCCTCGAGTCGGGCATCGTTTGACTCATCCATATCATTTACGCCTCGAGTCAGGCCTCGTTTGACTCACCGATACCATTTGTGCCTCGAGTTGGGCCTCGTTTGACTTAACCAAATCAATTGTGCCTCGAGGCAGGCGTCATTTCACTCAACCATATCATTCGCGCCTTAACTTGGACCTCGTTTCACTCAACCATATCATTTGTGCCTAGAGTCAGACCTCGTTTGAGTTATCCCTATCATTTACGCCTTGAGTCGGGTCCCGTTTGACATAACCATATCATTTGCGCCTCGAGTCAGGCCTCATTTGACTCACCAATACCATTTGTGCCTCGAGTTGGGCCTCATTTAACTCAACCATATCATTTGTGCCTCGAGTCAGGCCTCGTTTGACTCAGCCATATTATTTGTGCCTCGAGTCGGGCCTCGTTTGACTCAACCATATCGTTTACGCCTCGAGTCAGGCCTCGTTTGACTCACTGATACGATTTGTGCCTCGAGTTGGGCCTCGTTTGACTCAACCAAATCAATTGTGCCTCGAGTCTGGCGTCGTTTCACTCAACCATATCATTCGCGCCTCAAGTTGGACCTCGTTTGACTCAACCATATCATTTGTACCTCGAGTCGGACCTCGTTTGAGTCATCCCTATCATTTGCGCCTCGAGTCGGGTCTCGTTTGACATAACCATATCATTTGTGCCTCGAGTCAAGCCTCATTTGACTCACCAATACCATTTGTGCCTCGAGTTAGGCCTCATTTGACTCAACCATATCATTTGTGCTTCGAGTCAGGCCTCGTTTGACTCAACCATATCATTTGCGACTCGAGTCGGGCCTCGTTTGACTCACCAATACCATTTGTGCCTTGAGTTGGGCCTCGTTTGAATCAACCAAATCATTTGTTCCTCGAGTCAGGCGTCGTTTGACTCAACCATATCATTTGCACCTCGAGTCGGGCCTCATTTGACTCACCAATACCATTTGTGCCTCGAGTTGGGCCTCCTTTGACTCAACGATATCATTTGTGCCTCGAGTCAGGCCTCGTTTGACTCAGCCATATCATTTGTGCCTCAAGTTGGGCCTCATTTGATAAAACTATATCATTTGCGCCTCAAGTCGGGCCCCGTTTGACTCACCGGTACCATTTGTGCCTCGAGTTGGGCCTCGTTTGACTCAACCAAATCATTTTTGCCTCGAGCCACGCCTCGTTTGACTCAACCATATCATTTGCGCCTCGAGTCAGGCCTCGTTTGACTCACCGATGCCATTTGTGCCTCGAGTTGGGCCTCGTTTGACTCAACCATATCAATTGTGCCTCGCGTTAGGCCTTCTTTGACTCAACCCTATCATTTGCGCCACGAGTCGGGCATCGTTTGACTCAACCATATCGTTTACGCCTCGAGTCAGGCCTTGTTTGACTCACCGATACCATTTGTGCCTCGAGTTGGGCCTCGTTTGACACAACCATATCATTTGTGCCTCTAGTCAGGCCTTCTTTGACTCAACCATATCATTTGCGCCTCGAGTCAGGCCTCGTTTAAATCAACCATATCATTTGCACCATGAGTCAGGCCTTATTTGACTCACCGATGCCATTTGTGCCTCGAGTTAGGTCTCGTTTGACTCAACCATATCATTTGTTTCTCAAGTCAGGACTTGTTTGACATAGCCATATAATTTGCGCCTTGAGTCGGGCCTCGTTTGACTACCTAATACCAGTTGTGCCTCGAGTCTAGCCTCTTTTGACTCAACCATATCATTTGCGCCTCGAGTCAGGCCTTGTTTGACTCAACTATATCATTTGCACCTCGAGTTGGGCCTTGTTTGTCTTAACCATATCATATGCGGCTCGAGTCGGGCCTCGTTTGACTCACCGATACTGTGTGTGCCTCTGGTTGGGCCTCGTTTCACCCCACCATATCATTTATGCCTCGAGTCAGGCCTCGTTTGAGTTAACCATATCATTTGCGCTTGAGTCGGGGCTCGTTTGACTCAACCATATCATTTGCGCCTCGAGTCTGGCCTTGTTTGACTCACCTATATCATTTGCACCATGATTCGGGCCTTGTTTGACTCAACAATATCTTTTGTGCCTCGAGTCGGGTCTCGTTTGACTCATCGATACCATTTGTGCCTCGAGTTAGGCCTCGTTTGACTCAACCATATCATTTGTGCCTCGAGTCAGGCCTTGTTTGACTGAATCGTATCATTTGCGCCTCGAGTTAGGCCTTGTTTGACTCACCCCTATTATTTGCAGCCCGAGCCAGGCCTCATTTGACTCATCGATACCATTTGTGCATCGAATTGGGCCTCGTTTGACTAAACCATATGATTTTCGCCTCGAGTCATGCCTCATTTGACGTCAACCATATTATTTATGCCTCGACTCAGGCATCATTTGACTCAACCATATCATTTGGGCTCGAGTTCGGCCTCGTTTGACACAACCTTATCATTTGCGCCTCGAGTTGGGCCTCGTTTAACTCAACCATATCATTTGTGCCTCAAGTCAGGCCTCATTTGACTCACCGATACCATTTGTGCCTCGAGTTGTGCCTTGTTTGACTCAACCATATCATTTGTGCCTTAAGTTAGGCCTCGTTTGACTCAGCCATATCATTTGCGCCTCGAGTCAGGCCTTGTTTGACTCAACCATATCATTTGCACCTCGAGTCGGGCCTCGTTTGAGTCATGGATACCATTTGTGCCTCGAGTTAGACCTCGTTGGACTCAACCAAATCATTTGTACCTCGAGTCAGGCATCGTTTCACTCAACCATATCATTCGCGCCTCAAGTTGGACCTCGTTTGACTCAACCATATGATTTGTGCCTCGAATCAGGCCTCGTTTGAGTTATCCATATCATTTTCACCGTTTCACTCACTGATACCATTTGGGCCTCGAGTTGGGCCTCATTTGAGTCAACCATATCATTTGTGCCTCGAGTCAGGCGTTATTTGACTCAACCATATCATTTACGCCTCGAGGCGGGCCTCATTTAAATCAACCAAATCATTTGTGCCTCGAGTTGGGCTTTGTTTGATTCATCCATATCATTTGCACCTCGAGTCTGGCCTTGTTTGACTCAACCATATCATTTGCACCTAGAGTAGGGCCTCGTTTGATTCACCGATATCATTTGTACCTCGAGTTGGGCCTCGTTTGACTCAACCATATCATTTGTACTCGAGTCAGGCCTCATTTGACTTAACCATATCAATTGCACCTCGAGTCGGGCCTCATTTAACTCAACTATATCATTTGGGCCTCGAGTCAGCCCGCATTTGACTCAACCATATGATTTGCCCCTCGAGTCGCCCCTCGTTTGACTCACCGATACCATTTGTGTCTCAAGTTAGGCCTCATTTGACTCAACCATATCATTTGCACCTAGAGTAGGGCCTCGTTTGACTCACCGATACCATTTGTGCCTCAAGTTGAGCATCGTTTGACTCAACCATATCATTTGTACTCGAGTCAGGCCTTATTTGACTTAACCACATCAATTGCACTCAAGTCGGGCCTCATTTAACTCAACCATATCATTTGGGCCTCGACTCAGCCCTCATTTGACTCAACCATATGATTTGCCCCTCGAGTCGCCCCTCGTTTGACTCACCAATACCATTTGTGCCTCAAGTTAGGCTTCATTTGACTTAACCATATCATTTGTGCCTCGAGTCAGGCATTGTTTGACTCAGCCATATCACTTGCGCCTCAAGTTGGACCTCGTTTGACTCAACCATATCATTTGTGCCTTAAGTTAGGCCTCGTTTGAGTCATCCCTATCATTTGCGCCTCGAGTCAGGCCTCGTTTGACTCAACCATATCATTTGTGCCTCGAGTCAGGCATCGTTTCACTTAACCATATCATTTGCGCCTCAAGTTAGACCTCGTTTGACTCAACCTTATCATTTGTTCCTCGAGTCGGGCCTCGTTTGACTCAACCATATCATTTGCGCCTCGAGTCAGGCCTCGTTTGACTTAACCATATCATTTGCGCCTCGAGTCGGGCCTCGTTTAACTCAACCATATCATTTGGGCCTCGAGTCAGCCCTCATTTGACTTAACCATATCATTTGCACCTCGAGTCGGGCCTCGTTTGACTCACAGATACCATTTGTGCCTCGAGTTGGGTCTCCTTTGACTCAATGATATCATTTGTGCCTCGAGTCAGGCCTCGTTTGACTCAGCCATATCATTTGCGCCTCAAGTCGGGCCTCGTTTGACAAAACCATATCATTTGCTCCTCAAGTCGGGCCCCGTTTGACTCACCGGTACCATTTGTGCCTCGAGTTGGGCCTCGTTTGACTTAACCATATCATTTTTGCCTCGAGCCATGCCTCATTTGACTCAACCATATCATTTGCGCCTCGAGTCAGGCCTCGTTTGACTCACCGATGCCATTTGTGCCTCGAGTTAGGCCTCGTTTGACTCAACGATATCAATTGTGCCTCGAGTTAGGCCTTCTTTGACTCAACCCTATCATTTGCGTCTCGAGTCGGGCCTCGTTTGACTCAACCATATCATTTACGCCTTGAGTCAGGCCTCGTTTGACTCACCGATACCATTTGTGCCTCAAGTTAGGCATCATTTGACTCAACCATATCATTTGTGCCTCGAGTCAGGCCTCCTTTGACTCAACCATATCATTTGCGCCTCGAGTCGGGTGTCGTTTCATTCAACCATATCATTTGCGCCATAAGTCGGGCCTTGTTTGACTCACCAATGTCATTTGTGCCTCGAGTTAGGTCTCGTTTGACTCAACCATATCATTTGTTTGTCGAGTCAGAACTCGTTTGACTTAGCCATATAATTTGCGCCTGGAGTTGGGCCTCGTTTGACTACCTAATACTAGTTGTGCCTCGAGTCGGGCCTCTTTTGACTGAACCATATCATTTGCGCCTCAAGTCAGGCGTTGTTTGACTCAACCATATCATTTGCACCACGAGTCGGGCCTTGTTTGACTTAACCATATCATATGCGGCTCGAGTCGGGCCTCATTTGACTCACCGATACTGGTTGTGCCTCCTGTTGGGCCTCGTTTCACTCACCATATCATTTATGCCTCGAGTCAGGCCTCGTTTGAGTTAACCATATCATTTGCGCTTGAGTCGGGGCTTGTTTAACTCAACCATATCATTTGCACCTCGAGTCTGGCCTTGTTTGACTCACCTATATCATTTGCGCCATGATTCGGGCCTTGTTTGACTCAACAATATCTTTTGTGCCTTGAGACGGGCCTCATTTGACTCATCGAAATCATTTGTGCCTCGAGTCAGGCCTCGTTTGACTCAACCATATCATTTGTGCCTCGAGTCAGGCCTTGTTTGACTCAATCGTATCATTTGCGCCTCGAGTTAGGCCTTGTTTAACTCACCCATATTATTTGTGGCCCGAGTCAGGCCTTGTTTGACTCACCGATACCATTTGTGCATCGAGTTGGGCCTCGTTTGACCTCAACCATATCATTTACGCCTCGACTCAGGCATCATTTGACTTAACCATATCATTTGGGCTCGAGTCCGGTCTCGTTTGACTCAACCATATCATTTGCGCCTCGAGTTGGGCCTCGTTTAACTCAACCATATCATTTGTGCCTCAAGTCAAGCCTCATTTGACTCACCGATACCATTTGTGCCTCGAGTTGGGCCTCGTTTGGCTCAACCATATCATTTGTGCCTTAAGTCAGGCCTCGTTTAACTCAACCATATCATTTGCACCTCGAGTCGGGCCTCATTTGACTCATGGATACCATTTGTGCCTCGAGTTGGACCTCGTTGGACTCAACCAAATCATTTGTACCTCGAGTCAAGCATCGTTTCACTCAACCATATCATTCGCACCTCAAGTTGGACCTCGTTTGACTCAACCATATGATTTGTGCCTCGAGTCAGGCCTCATTTGAGTTATCCATATCAATTGCACCTCGAGTCGGGCATCGTTTCACTCACTGATACCATTTGGGCCTCGAGTTGGGCCTCGTTTGAGTCAACCATATCATTTGTGCCTCGAGTCAGGCGTTATTTGACTCAACCATATCATTTACGCCTCGACGTGAGCCTCGTTTAAATCAACCAAATCATTTGTGCCTCGAGTCGGGCTTTGTTTGATTCATCCATATCATTTACACCTCGAGTCTGGCCTTGTTTGACTCAACCATATCATTTGCACCTAGAGTAGGGCCTCGTTTGACTCACCGATACCATTTGTGCCTCGAGTTAGGCCTCGTTTGACTCAACCATATCATTTGTACTCGAGTCAGGCCTCATTTGACTTAACCATATCAATTGCGCCTCGAGTTGGGCCTCATTTAACTTAACCATATCAGTTGGGCCTCGAGTCAGCCCTCATTTGACTCAACCATATCATTTGCGCCTTGAGTCGTGCCTCGTTTGACTCACCGATACCATTTGTGCCTCAAGTTAGGCCTCATTTGACTCAACCATATCATTTGTACCTCGAGTTAGGCGTCGTTTGACTCAGCCATATCATTCGCGCCACAAGTTGGACCTCGTTTGACTCAACCATATCATTTGTGCCTCGAGTTAGTCCTCGTTTGAGTCATCCCTATCATTTGCACCTCGAGTCATGTCTCGTTTGACTCAACCATATCATTTGTTCCTCGAGTCAGGCGTCATTTCACTTAACCATATCATTCGCGCCTCAAGTTAGACCTCGTTTGACTCAACCATATCATTCGCACCTCGAGTAGGGCCTCGTTTGACTTACCGATACCATTTGTGCCTCGAGTTGGGCCTCGTTTGACTCAACCATATCTTTTGTACTCGAGTCAGGCCTCGTTTGACTTAACCATATCATTTGCGCCTTGAGTCGGGCCTTATTTAACTCAACCACATCATTTGGGCCTCGAGTGAGCCCTTATTTGACTCAACCATATCATTTGCACCTCGAGTTGGGCCTCGTTTGACTCACTGATACCATTTGTGCCTCAAGTTGGGCCTCCTTTGACTCAATGATATCATTTGTACCTCGAGTCAGGCCTCGTTTGACTCAGCCATATCATTTGCACCTCAAGTCGGGCCTCGTTTGACAAAACCATATCATTTGCACCTCAAGTCGGGCCCCGTTTGACTCACCAGTACCATTTGTGCCTCGACTTGGGCCTCGTTTGACTTAACCATATCATTTTTGCCTCGAGCCACGCCTCATTTGACTTAACCATATCATTTGCGCCTCGAGTCAGGCCTCGTTTGACTCACCGATGCCATTTGTGCCTCGAGTTAGGCCTCGTTTGACTCAACCATATCAATTGTGCCTCAGTTAGGCCTTCTTGGACTCAACCCTATCATTTGCGCCTCGAGTCGATCCTCATTTGACTCAACCATATCGTTTACGCCTCGAGTCAGGCCTCGTTTGACTCACCGATACCATTTGTGCCTCGAGTTGGGCCTCGTTTGACTCAACCATATCATTTGTGTCTCGAGTCAGGCTTCTTTGACTCAACCATATCATTTGCGCCTCGAGTCGGGCCTCGTTTCATTCAACCATATCATTTGCGCCATGAGTCAGGCCTTGTTTGACTTACCGATGTCATTTGTGCCTCGAGTTAGGTCTCGTTTGACTCAACCATATCATTTGGTTGTCGAGTCAGGACTCGTTTGACTTAGCCATATAATTTGTGCCTTGAGTCGGGCCGCGTTTGACTACCTAATACCAATTGTGCCTCGAGTCGGGCCTCTTTTGACTGAACCATATCATTTGCGCCTCGAGTCAGGCCTTGCTTGACTCAACTATATCATTTGCACCTCGAGTTGGGCCTTGTTTGACTTAACCATATCATATGCGGCTCGAGTCGGGCCTCGTTTGACTCACCGATACTGTTTGTGCCTCCTGTTGGGCCTCGTTTCACTCCACCATATCATTTATGTCTCGAGTCAGGCCTCATTTGAGTTAACCATATCATTTGTGCTTGAGTCAGGGCTCGTTTGACTCAACCATATCATTTACGCCTCGAGTCTGGCCTTGTTTGACTCACCTATATCATTTGCGCCATGATTCAGGCCTTGTTTGACTCAACAATATCTTTTGTGCCTCAAGTCGGGCCTCGTTTGACTTATCGATATCATTTGTGCCTCGAGTCAGGCCTTGTTTGACTCAACCATATCATTTGTGCCTTGAGTCAAGCCTTGTTTGACTCAATCATATCATTTGCGCCTCGAGTTAGGCCTTGTTTGGCTCACCCATATTATTTGCGTCTCGAGTCAGGTCTCGTTTGACTCACCGATACCATTTGTGCATCGAGTTGGGCCTCGTTTGACTAAACCATATGATTTGCGCCTCGAGTCATGCCTCGTTTGACCTCAACCATATCATTTACGCCTCGACTCAGGCATCATTTGACTCAACCATATCATTTGGGCTCGAGGTTGGCCTCGTTTGACTCAACCATATCATTTGCGCTTCGAGGTGGGCCTCGTTTAACTCAACCATATCATTCGTGCCTCAAGTCAGGCCTCATTTGACTCACCGATACCATTTGTGCCTTGAGTTAGGCCTCGTTTGGCTCAACCATATCATTTGTGCCTAAAGTCAGGCCTCATTTTACTCAACCATATCATTTGCACCTCGAGTCGGGCCTCGTTTGACACACGGATACCATTTGTGCCTCGACTTGGACCTCGTTGGACTCAACCAAATCATTTGTACCTCGAGTCAGGCATCGTTTCACTCAACCATATCATTCGCGCCTTAAGTTGGACCTCGTTTGACTCAACCATATGATTTGTGCCTCGAGTCAGGCCTCGTTTGAGTTATCCATATCATTTGCACCTCGAGTCGGGCCTTGTTTGACTTAACCATATCATATGCGGCTCGAGTCGGGTCTCGTTTGACTCACCGATACTGTTTGTGCCTCCAGTTGGGCCTCGTTTCACTCCACCATATCATTTATGCCTTGAGTCAGGCCTCGTTTGAGTTAACCATATCATTTGCGCTTGAGTCGGGGCTCGTTTGACTCAACCATATCATTTACGCCTCGAGTCTGGCCTTGTTTGACTCACCTATATCATATGCGCCATGATTCGGGCCTTGTTTGACTCAACAATATCTTTTGTGCCTCTAGTCGAGCCTCGTTTGACTCATCGATATCATTTGTGCCTCGAGTCAGGCCTCGTTTGACTCAACCATATCATTTGTGCCTCGAGTCAGGCGTTGTTTGACTCAATCGTATCATTTGTGCCTCGAGTTAGGCCTTGTTTGACTCACCCATATTATTTGTGGCCCGAGTCAGGCCTCGTTTGACTCACTGATACCATTTCTACATCGAGTTGGGCCTTGTTTGACTAAACCATATGATTTGCGCCTCGAGTCATGCCTCGTTTGACCTCAACCATATCATTTACGCCTCGACTCAGGCATCATTTGACTCAACCATATCATTTGGGCTCGAGTCCGGCCTCGTTTGACTTAACCATATCATTTGTGCCTCGAGTTAGGCCTCATTTAACTCAACCATATCATTTGTGCCTCAAGTCAAGCCTCATTTGACTCACCGATACCATTTGTGCCTCGAGTTGGGCCTCGTTTGGCTCAACCATATCATTTGTTCCTTAAGTTAGGCCTCGTTTGACTCAGCCATATCATTTGCGCCTCAAGTCGGGCCTCGTTTGACTCAACCATATCATTTGCAACTCGAGTCGGGCCTCGTTTGACCACGGATACCATTTGTGCCTCGAGTTGGACCTTGTTGGACTCAACCAAATCATTTGTACCTCGAGTCAGGCATCGTTTCACTCAACCATATCATTTGCGACTCAAGTTGGACCTCGTTTGACTCAACCATATGATTTGTGCCTCGAGTCAGGCCTCATTTGAGTTATCCATATTATTTGCACCTCGAGTCGGGCATTGTTTCATTCACTGATACCATTTGGGCCTCGATTTGGGCCTCGTTTGAGTTAACCATATCATTTGTGCCTCGAGTCAGGCGTTATTTGACTCAACCATATCATTTGCGCCTCGAGGCGGGCGTCGTTTAAATCAACCAAATCATTTGTGCCTCGAGTCGGGCTTTGTTTGATTCATCCATATCATTTGCACCTCGAGTCTGTCCTTGTTTGACTCCACCATATCATTTGCACCTAGAGTAGGGCCTCGTTTGACTCACCGATACCATTTGTGCCTCGAGTTGGGCCTCGTTTGAATCAACCATATCATTTGTACTCAAGTCAGGCCTCATTTGACTTAACCATATCAATTACGCCTCGAGTCGGGCCTCATTTAACTCAACCATATCATTTGGGCCTTGAGTCAGCCCTCATTTGACTCAACCATATGATTTGCGCCTCGAGTCGTGCCTTGTTTGACTCACCAATACCATTTGTGCCTCAAGTTAGGCTCATTTGACTTAACCATATCATTTGTGCCTCGAGTTAGGCATCGTTTGACTCAGCCATATCATTTGCGCCTCAAGTTGGACCTCGTTTGACTCAACCATATCATTTGTGCCTCGAGTCAGGCCTCGTTTGAGTCATCCCTATCATTTGCGCCTCGAGCCTGGTCTCGTTTGACTCAACCATATCATTTGTGCCTCGAGTCAGGCATCGTTTCACTTAACCATATCATTCGCGCCTCAAGTTGGACCTCGTTTGACTCAACCATATCATTTGTGCCTCGAGTTAGCCCTCATTTAACTCAACCATATCATTTGCACCTCGAGTCGGGCCTCGTTTGACTCACTGATACCATTTGTGCCTTGAGTTGGGCCTCCTTTGACTCAACGATATCATTTGTGCCTTGAGTCAGGCCTCATTTGACTCAGCCATATCATTTGCGCCTCAAGTCAGGCCTCGTTTGACAAAACCATATCATTTCCGTCTCGAGTCGGGCCCCGTTTGACTCACCGGTACCATTTGTGCCTCGAGTTGGGCCTCGTTTGACTCAACCATATCATTTTTGCCTCAAGCCACGCCTCGTTTGCTCAACCATATCATTTGTGCCTCGAGTCAGGCCTCGTTTGACTCACCGATGCCTTTTGTGCCTCGAGTTGGGCCTCGTTTGACTCAACCATATCAATTATGCCTCGAGTTAGGCCTTCTTTGACTTAACCCTATCATTTGCGCCTCGAGTCGGGCCTCATTTGACTCAACCATATCGTTTACACCTCGAGTCAGTCCTCGTTTGACTCACCGATACGATTTGTGCCTCGAGTTGGGCCTCGTTTGACTCAACCAAATCAATTGTGCCTCGAGTCTGGCGTCGTTTCACTCAACCATATCTTCCGCGCCTCAAGTTGGACTCGTTTGACTCAACCATATCATTTGTGCCTCGAGTCGGGCCTCGTTTGACTCAACCATATCATTTACTCCTCGAGTCGGGCCTCGTTTGACTCACCGATACCATTTGTGGCTCGAGTTGGGCCTCGTTTGACTCAACCATATCATTTGTACTTGAGTCAGGCCTCGTTTGACTTAACCATATCATTTGCGCCTCGAGTCGGGCCTCATTTAAATCAACCACATCATTTGGGCCTCGAGTCAGCCCTCATTTGACTCAACCATATAATTTGCAACTCGAGTCGGGCCTCGTTTGACTCACCGATACCATTTGTGCCTCGAGTTGGGCCTCCTTTGACTCAACAATATCATTTGTGCCTCGAGTCAGGCCTCGTTTGACTTAGCCATATCATTTGCGCCTCAAGTCGGGCCTCGTTTGACAAAACCATATCATTTGCGCCTCGAGTCGGGCCTCGTTTGACTCACCGGTACCATTTGTGCCTCGAGTTGGGCCTTGTTTGACTCAACCATATCATTTTTGCCTCGAGGCACGCCTCGTTTGACTCAACCATATCATTTGCGTCTCGAGTCATGCCTCGTTTGACTCACCGATGCCTTTTGTGCCTCGAGTTAGGCTTCATTTGACCCAACCATATCAATTGTCCCTCGAGTTAGGCCTTCTTTGTCTCAACCCTATCATTTGCACCTCGAGTCGGGCCTCGTTTGACTCAACCACATTGTTTACGCCTCGAGTCAGTCCTCGTTTGACTCATCGATACGATTTGTGCCTCGAGTTGGGCCTCGTTTGACTCAACCAAATCAATTGTGCCTCGAGTCTGGCATCGTTTCACTCAACCATATCATTCGCGCCTCAAGTTGGACCTTGTTTGACTCAACCAAATGAATTGTGCCTCGAGTCTGGCATTGTTTCACTCAACCATATCATTCGCGCCTCAAGTTAGGCCTCGTTTGACTCAACCATATCATTTGTGCCTCGAGTCGGGCCTCGTTTGACTCACTGATACCATTTATGCCTCGAGTTGGGCCTCGTTTGACTCAACCATATCATTTGTACTCGAGTCAGGCCTCGTTTGACATAACCATATCATTTGCGCCTCGAGTCGGGCCTCATTTAACTTAACCATATCATTTGGGCCTCGAGTTAGCCCTCATTTGACTCAACCACATAATTTGCACCTCGAGTCGGGCCTCGTTTGACTCACCGATACCATTTGTGCCTCGAGTTGGGCCTCCTTTGACTCAACGATATCAATTGTGCCTCGAGTTAGGCCTTCTTTGACTCAACCCTATCATTTGCGCCTCGAGTCGGGCCTCGTTTGACTCAACCATATCATTTACGCCTCGAGTCAGGCCTCGTTTGACTCACCGATAACATTTGTGCCTTGAGTTAGGCCTCGTTTGAATTAACCAAATCATTTGTGCCTCGAGTCAGGCGTCGTTTCACTCAACCATATCATTTGCACCTCGAGTCGCGCCTCGTTTGACTCACCGATACCATTTGTGCCTCGCGTTGGGTCTCCTTTGACTCAACGATATCATTTGTGCCTCGAGTCAGGCCTCGTTTGACACAGCCATATCATTTGCGCCTCAAGTCGGGCCTCGTTTGACAAAACCATATCATTTGCGCCTCGAGTCAGGCCTCGTTTGACTCGCCGGTACCATTTGTGCCTCGAGTTGGGCCTCGTTTGACTCAACCATATCATTTTTGCCTCGAGCCACACCTCGTTTGACTCAACCATATCATTTGCGCCTCGAGTCAGGCCTCGTTTGACTCACCGATGCCATTTGTGCCTCGAGTTGGGCCTCGTTTGACTTAACCATATCAATTGTGCCTCGAGTTAGGCCTTCTTTGACTCAACCCTATCATTTGCGCCTCGAGTCGGGCCTCGTTTGACTCAACCATATCGTTTACGCCTCGAGTCAGGCCTCGTTTGACTCACCGATACTATTTGTGCCTCGAGTTGGGCCTCGTTTGACTCAACCATATCATTTGTGCCTCGAGTCAGGCCTTCTTTGACTCAACCATATCATTTGCGCCTCGAGTTGGGCCTCGTTTCATTCACCCATATCATTTGCGCCATGAGTCGGGCCTTGTTTGACTCACCGATGCCATTTATGCCTCGAGTTAGGTCTTGTTTGACTCAACCATATCATTTGTTTCTCGAGTCAGGACTCGTTTGACTTAGCCATATAATTTACGCCTTGAGTTAGGCCTCGTTTGACTACCTAATACCAGTTGTGCCTCAAGTCGGGCCTCTTTTGACTCAACCATATCATTTGCGCCTCGAGTCAGGCCTTGTTTGACTCAACCATATCATTTGCACCTCGAGTCGGGCCTTGTTTGACTCAACCATATCATATGCGGCTCGAGTCGGGCGTCGTTTGACTCACCGATACTGTTTGTGCCTCCAGTTGGGCCTCGTTGCACTCCACCATATCATTTATGCCTCGAGTCAGGCCTCGTTTGAGTCAACCATATCATTTGCACTTGAGTTGGGGCTCATTTGACTGAACCATATCATTTGCGCCTCGAGTTTGGCCTTGTTTGACTCACCTATATCATTTGCGCCATGATTTGGGCCCTGTTTGACTCAACAATATCATTTGTGCCTCGAGTCGGGCCTCATTTGACTCATCGATACCATGTGTGCCTCGAGTTAGGCCTCGTTTGACTCAACCATATCATTTGTACTCGAGTCAGGCCTCGTTTGACTTAATCATATCATTTGCACCTCGAGTCGGGCCTCATTTAACTTAATCATATCATTTGAGTCTCGAGTCAGCCCTCATTTGACTCAACCATATTATTTGCACCTCGAGTCGGGCCTCGTTTGACTCACCGATACTATTTGTGCCTCGAGTTGGGCCTCGTTTGACACAATGATATCATTTGTGCCTCGAGTCAGGCCTCGTTTGACTTAGCCATATCATTTGCGCCTCAAGTCAGGCCTCATTTGACAAAACCATATCATTTGCGCCTCGAGTCAGGCCTCGTTTCACTCACCGGTACCATTTGTGCCTCGATTTGGGCCTCGGTTGACTCAACCATATCATTTTTGCCTCGAGCTGTGCCTCGTTTGACTCAACCATATCATTTGTGCCTCGAGTCAGGCCGCGTTTGACTCATCGATGCCATTTGTGCCTCAATTTGTGCCTCGTTTGACTCAACCATATCAATTGTGCCTCGAGTTAGGCCTTCTTTGACTCAACCCTATTATTTGCGCCTCGAGTTTGGCCTCGTTTGATGCAACCATATCGTTTATGCCTCGAGTCAGGCCTCGTTTGACTCACCGATACGATTTGTGCCTCGAGTTGGGCCTCGTTTGACTCAACCAAATCAATTGTGCCTCGAGTCTGGCGTCGTTTCACTCAACCATATCATTTGCGCCTCAAGTTGGACCTCATTTGAGTCAACCATATCATTTGTGCCTCGAGTCAGACCTCGTTTGAGTCAGCCCTATCATTTGTGCCTCGAGTCGGGTCTCGTTTGACTTAACCATATCATTTGCACCTCGAGTCATGCCTCATTTGACTCACCAACACCATTTGTGCCTCGAGTTGGGCCTCGTTTGACTCAACTATATCATTTTGTGCCTCGAGTCAGGCCTCGTTTGACTCAGCCATATCATTTGTGACCTGAGTCGGGCCTCGTTTGACTCACCGATACCATTTGTGCCTTGAGTTGGGCCTCGTTTGAATCAACGAAATCATTTGTGCCTCGAGTCAGGCGTCGTTTGACTCAAACATATCATTTGCACCTCGAGTCGGGCCTCGTTTGACTCACCGATACCATTTGTGCCTCGAGTTGGGCCTCCTTTGACTCAACGATATCATTTGTGCCTCGAGTCAGGCCTCGTTTGACTCAGCCATATCATTTGTGCCTCAAGTCGGGCCTCGTTTAACAAAACCATATCATTTGTGCCTCAAGTCGGGCCCCGTTTGACTCACCGGTACCATTTGTGCCTCGAGTTGGGCCTCGTTTGACTCAACCATATCATTTTTGCCTCGAGCCACGCCTCGTTTGACTCAACCATATCATTTGCGCCTCGAGTCAGGCCTCGTTTGACTCACCGATGCCATTTGTGCCTTGAGTTGGGCCTCGTTTGACTCAACCATATCAATTGTGCCTCGAGTTAGGCCTTCTTTGACTCAACCCTATCATTTGCGCCTCGAGTCGGGCCTCGTTTGACTCAACCATATCGTTTACGCCTCGAGTCGGGCCTCGTTTGACTCACCGATACCATTTGTGCCTCGAGTTGGGCCTCGTTTGACTCAACCATATCATTTGTGCATCGAGTTAGGCCTTCTTTGACTCAGCCATATCATTTGCGCCTCGAGTCGGGCCTCGTTTCATTCAACCATATCATTTGCGCCATGAGTCGGGCCTTGTTTGACTCACTGATGCCATTTGTGCCTCAAGTTAGGTGTCGTTTGACTCAACCATATCATTTCTTTCTCGAGTCAGGACTCGTTTGACTCAGCCATATAATTTGCACCTTGAGTCGGGCCACGTTTGACTACCTAATACCAGTTGTGCCTCAAGTCGGGCCTCTTTTGACTCAACCATATCATTTGCGCCTCGAGTTAGGCCTTGTTTGACTCAACCATATCATTTGCACCTCGAGTCGGGCTTTGTTTGACTCAACCATATCATATGTGGCTCGAATCAGGCCTCGTTTGACTCACCGATACGGTTTGTGCCTCCACTTGGGCCTCGTTTCACTCCACTATATCATTTATGCCTCGAGTCAAGCCTCGTTTGAGTCAACCATATCATTTGCGCTTGAGTCGGGGCTCGTTTGACTCAACCATATCATTTGCGCCTCGAGTCTGGCCTTGTTTGACTCACCTATATCATTTGCGCCATGATTCGGGCCTTGTTTGACTCATCGATACCATTTGTGCCTCGAGTCGGCCCTTGTTTGACTCATCGATACCATTTGTGCCTCGAGTCAGGCCTCATTTGACTCAACCATATCAATTGTGCCTCGAGTCAGGCCTTGTTTGACTCAATCGTATCATTTGCGCCTTGAGTTAGGCCTTGTTTGACTCAACCATGTGTTAGCCCCTCGAGTCAGGCCCTGTTTGACTCACCCATATTATTTGTGACCCGAGTCAGGCCTCGTTTGACTCACCGATACCATTTGTGCATCGAGTTGGACCTCGTTTAACTAAACCATATGATTCGCGCCTCGAGTCATGCCTCGTTTGACCTCAACCATATCATTTACGCCTCGACTCAGGCATCATTTGACTCAACCATATCATTTGGGCTTGAGTCCGACCTCGTTTGACTTAACCATATCATTTGCACCTCGAGTTAGGCCTCGTTTAACTCAACCATATCATTTGTGCCTCAAGTTAGGGCTCATTTGACTCACCGATACCATTTGTGCCTCGAGTTGGGCCTCGTTTGACTCAACCATATCATTTGTGCCTTAAGTCAGGCCTCGTTTGACTCAGCCATATATTTGCGCCTCGAGTCGGGCCTCGTTTGACTCAACCATATCATTTGCACCTAGAGTAGGGCCTCGTTTGACTCACGGATGCCATTTGTGCCTCGAGTTAGGCCTTGTTTGACTCAACCAAATCATTTGTACCTCGAGTCAGGCATCGTTTCACTCGACCATATCATTCGCACCTCAAGTTGGACCTCGTTTGACTCAACCATATGATTTGTGCCTCGAGTCAGGTCTCGTTTGAGTCATCCATATCATTTGCACGTCGAGTCGGCATCGTTTCACTCACTGATACCATTTGGGCCTCAAGTTGGGCCTCGTTTGAGTCAACCATATCATTTGGGCCTCGAGTCAGGCGTTATTTGACTCAACCATATCATTTGCGCCTCGAGGCGGGCCTCCTTTAAATCAACCAAATCATTTGTGCCACGAGTCGGGCTTTGTTTGATTCATCCATATCATTTGCACCTCGAGTCTGGCCTTGTTTGACTCAACCATATCATTTGCACCTAGAGTTGGGCCTCGTTTGACTCACCGATACCATTTGTGCCTTGAGTTGGGCCTCGTTTGACTCAACCATATCATTTGTACTCGAGTCTGGCCTCATTTGACTTAACCATATCATTTGCGCCTCGAGTCGGGCCTCATTTAACTCAACCATATCATTTGGGCCTCGAGTCAGCCCTCATTTGACTCAACCATATCATTTGCGCCTAGAGTCGCGCCTCGTTTGACTCACCGATACCATTTACGCCTAGAGTCGCGCCTCGTTTGACTCACTGATACCATTTATGCCTCGAGTCAGGCATGATTTGAATCAGCCATATCATTCGTGCCTCAAGTTGGACCTCGTTTGACTCAACCATATCATTTGTGCCTCGAGTCAGGCATCGTTTGACTCAGCCATATCATTCACGCCTCAAGTTGGACCTCGTTTGACTCAACAATATCATTTGTGCCTCGAGTCAGGCCTCGTTTGAGTCATCCCTATCATTTGCGCCTCGAGTCGGGGTCTCGTTTGACTCAACCATATTATTTATGCCACGAGTTGGGCCTCGTTTGACTCAACCATATCATTTGCGCCTCGAGTCGGGCCTCGTTTGACTCACTGATACCATTTGTGCCTCGAGTTGGGCCTCGTTTGACTCAACCATATCATTTGTACCTCGAGTCAGGCCTCGTTTGACTTAACCATATCATTTGTGCCTCGAGTCGCGCCTCGTTTGACTCACCGATACCATTTGTGCCTCAAGTTAGGCCTCATTTGACTCAACCATATCATTTGTGCCTCGAGTTAGGCCTCGTTTGACTCAGCCATATCATTTGTGCCTCGAGTCGGGCCTCGTTTGACTCAACCATATCATTTGCGCCTCGAGTCGGGCCTCGTTTGACTCACTGATACCATTTGTGCCTCGAGTTGGGCCTCGTTTGACTCAACCATATCATTTGTACTTGAGTCAGGCCTCGTTTGACTTAACCATATCATTTGCGCCTCGAGTCGCGCCTCGTTTGACTCACCGATACCATTTGTGCCTCAAGTTAGGCCTCATTTGACTCAACCATATCATTTGTGCCTCGAGTTAGGCCTCGTTTGACTCAGCCATATCATTTGTGCCTCGAGTTGGGCCTTGTTTCACTCAACCATATCATTTGTGTCTCAAGTCGGGCCTCGTTTGACTCACCGATATGATTTGTGCCTCGAGTTGGGCCTCATTTGACTCAACCAAATCATTTGTGCCTCGAGTCAGGCGTCGTTTCACACATCCATATCATTCGCGCCTCAAGTTGGACCTCGTTTGACTCAACCATATCATTTGTCCCTTGAGTCAGGCCTCGTTTGAGTCATCCCTATCATTTGCGCCTCGAGTCGGATCTCCTTTGACTCAACCATATCATTTGTGCATCGAGTCAGGCCTTGTTTGACTCCCCGATACCATTTGGGCCTCGAGTTAGGCCTCGTTTGACTCAACCATATCATTTGCAACTCGAGTCAGGCCTCGTTTGACTCAACCATATCATTTCTGCCTCAAGTCACGCCTCGTTTGACTCAACCATATCAGTTGCGCCTCGAGTTGAGCCTCGTTTGACTCACCGATACCATTTATGCCTCGAGTTGGGGCTTGATTGACTCAACCATATCATTTGTGCCTCGAGTTAGGCCTTTTTTGACTCAACCCTATCATTTGCGCCTCGAGTCGGGCCTCATTTCACTCAACCATATCGTTTGCGCCTGGAGTCGGGCCTGGTCTGACTCAACCATATCGTTTATGCCTCGAGTCGGGCCTCGTTTGACTCACCGATACCATTTGTACCTTGAGTTAGCCCTCGTTTGACTCAACCATATCATTTGTGCCTCGAGTCAGGCCTTCTTTGACTCAACCATATCATTTGCGCCTCGAGTCGGGCCTCGTTTCATTCAACCATATCATTTGCGCCATGAGTTGGGCCTCGTTTTATTCACCAATACCATTTGTACCTCGAGTTGGGTCTCATTTGACTCAACCATATCATTTGTTTCTCGAGTCAAGACTCATTTGACTCAGCTGTATAATTTGTGCCTCGAGTCGGGCCTCGTTTGACTCACTGATACCAGTTGTGCCTCGAGTCAGGCCTCTTTTGACTCAACCATATCATTTGCGCCTCGAGTCAGGCCTTGTTTAACTCAACCATTTCATTTGCACCTCAAGTCGGGCCTTATTTGACTCAACCATATCATTTGCGCCTCGAGTCAGGCCACCTTTGACTCAACCATATTATTTGCACCTCGAGTCAGACCTCGTTTGACTCAACCATATCATTTCTGCCTCGAGTCATGCCTCGTTTGACTCACTGATACCATTTGTGCCTCAAGTTGGTCCTCGTTTGACTCAACCATATCATTTGTGTCTCGAATCAGGCCTCGTTTGCCTCAACCATTTATTTATGCCTCGAGTCAGTCCTCGTTTGACTTAACCATATCATTTGCGAATTAAGTCAGGCCTCGTTTGACTCAACCATATCATTTGCGCCTCGAGTCGGGCCTCGTTTGACTCAACCATATCATTTGCGCCTCGAGTCATGCCTTGTTTGACTCAACCATATCATTTGTACCTCGAGTCAGGCCTTCTTTTCCTCAACCATATCATTTGTGCCTTGAGTCGGGCTTGGTTTGACTCAACGATATCATTTGTTCCTCGAGTTGGGCCTCGTTTCACTCAACCATATCATTTCTGCCTCGAGTCAGGCCTCATTTGACTCACCGATACCATTTGTGCCTCGAGTTAGGCCTCGTTTGACTCAACCATATCAATTGCACCTCGAGTCAGGTGTCGTTTGGCTCAACCATATCATTTCTGTCTCGAGTCACGCCTCGTTTGAGTCAACCATATCATTTCCGCCTCTAGTCGGGCCTCATTTGACTCATCGATAGCATTTGTGCCACGAGTTGGGCCTCGTTTGACTCAACCCTATCCTTTGTGCCTCGAGTTATGCCTTCTTTGACTCAACCCTATCATTTGCGCCTCGAGTCAAGCCTCGTTTGACACAACCATATCATTTGCGCTGCGAGTCAGGCCTGGTTTGACTTAACCATATCGTTTTTGCCTCGAGTCGGGCCTCGTTTGACTTACCGATACCATTTGTGCCTCGAGTTGGGCCTCATTTGACTCAACCATTTTATTTGTGCCTCGAGTCAGGCCTTCTTTGACTTAACCATATCATTTACACCTCGAGTCGGGTCTCGTTTCATTCAACCATATCATTTGCGCCATGAGTCGGGCCTCGTTTGACTCACGATACCATTTGTGCCTCGAGTTAGGCCTCGTTTGACTCAACCATTTTATTTGTACCTCGAGTCAGGCCTTCTTTGACTCAACCATATCATTTGCACCTCGAGTCGAGCCTCGTTTCATTCAACCATATCATTTGCGCCAAGAGTCGAGCCTCGTTGGACTCACCAATACCATTTGTGCCTCGAGTTGGGTCTCCTTTGACTCAACCATATCATTTGTTTCTCGAGTAAAGACTCGTTTGACTTAGCCATATAATTTGTGCCTCGAGTCGGGCCTTGTTTGACTCACCGATACCATTTGTGCATCGCGTGGGCCTCGTTTGATGCAACTATATCATTTCTGCCTCCAGTCAAGCCTTGTTTGACTCAACCATATCATTTGTGCCTCGAGTCGGGCCATGTTTGACTCAACCATATCATTTGCGCCTCGAGTTATGCCTTGTTTGACTCAACCATATCATTTACGCCTCGAGTCGGGACTTGTTTGACTCACCGATACCATTTGTGCCTCGCGTTGGGCCTCGTTTGATGCAACCATATCATTTCTGCCTCCAGTCAAGCCTTGTTTGACTCAACCATATCATTTGTGCCTCGAGGCGGGCCTTGTTTGACTCTTCGATACCATTTGTGCCTCACGTTAGGCCTCATTTGACTTAACCAGATCATTTCTGCCTTGAGCCAGGCCTTGTTTGACTCAACCATATTATTTACGTCTCGTGTTGGGCCTCGTTTGACTCAACCATATCATTTCTGCCTCAAGTCGGGCCTGGTTTGACTCAACAATATCATTTGTTCCTCGAGTTGGGCCTCATTTGACTCAACCATATAATTTCTGTCTCCAGCTAGGCCTCGTTTGACTCGCCGATACCATTTGTGCCTCGAGTTAGGCCTCATTTGACTTAACCATATCAATTGCACCTCGAGTCACGCCTCGTTTGAGTCAATCATATCATTTGCGCCTCTAGTCGGCCTCGTTTGACTCACCGATAGCATTTGTGCCTCGAATTGGGCCTCGTTTGACTCAACCATATCCTTTGTGCCTCGAGTTAGGCCTTCTTTGACTCAACCCTATCATTTGCGCCTCGAGTCGGGTCTCGTGTGACTCAACCATATCATTTGCGTCTTGAGTCGGGCCTGGTCTGACTTAACCATATCGTTTTCGCCTCGAGTCGGGCCTCGTTTGACTCACCGATACCATTTGTGCCTTGAGTTGGGCCTCGTTTGACTCAACCATTTTATTTGTGCCTCGAGTCAGGCCTTCTTTGACTCAACCATATCATTTACGCCTCGAGTCAGCCCTTGTTTTATTCAACCATATCATTTGCGCCATGAGTCGGGCCTCGTTTGACTCATCGATACCATTTGTCCCTCGAGTTAGGCCTCGTTTGACTCAACCATATCATTTGTGCCTCGAGTCAGGCCACGTTTGACTCAACCATATCATTTGCGCCTCGAGTTGTGCCTCGTTTGACTCAACCATATCATTTGCACCTCAAGTCGGGCCTTGTTTGACTCACCGATACCATTTGTGCCTCGCGTTGGGCCTCGTTTAATGCAACCATATCATTTCTGCCTGTAGTCGAGCCTTGTTTGTCTCAACCATATCATTTGCACCTCGAGGCGGGCCTTGTTTGACACACTGATACTATTTGTGCCTCGTGTTAGGCCTCGTTTCACTCAACCAGATCATTTGCGCCTTGTTTGACTCAACCATACCATTTACACCTCGAGGCGGGCCTTGTTTGACACACCGATACCATTTGTGCCTCGTGTTAGGCCTCGTTTGACTCAACCATATCATTTGTGTCTCGAGTCATGCCTCGTTTGACTCAACCATATCATTTGCACCTCGAGTCAGGCCTTCTTTGCCTCAACCATATCATTTGTGCCTTGAGTCGGGCCTGGTTTGACTCAATGATATCATTTGTTCCTCGAGTTGGGCCTCGTTTGACTCAACCATATCATTTCTGCCTCGAGTCAGGCCTCGTTTGACTCACCGATACCATTTGTGCCTCGAGTTAGGCCTTGTTTGACTCAACCATATCCATTGCACCTCGAGTCAGGTGTTGTTTGGCTCAACCATATCATTTCTGCCTCGAGTCATGCCTCGTTGGAGTCAACCATATCATTTGCGACTCTAGTCGAGCCTCGTTTGACTCACCGATAGCATTTGTGCCTCGAGTTGGGCCTCGTTTGACTAACCATATCCTTTGCGCCTCGAGTTATGCCTTCTTTGACTCAACCCTATCATTTGCGCCTCGAGTCAGGCCTCGTTTGACTCAACCATATCATTTGCGCCTTGAGTCAGGCCTGGTCTGGCTTAACCATATCATTTTTTTCTCGAGACAGGCCTCGTTTGACTCACCGATACCATTTGTCCCTCGAGTTGGGCCTCGTTTGACTCAACCATTTTATTTGTGCCTCAAGTCAGGCCTTCTTTGACTCAACCATATCATTTGCGCCTCGAGTCGGGCCTCGTTTCATTCAACCATATCATTTGCGCCATGAGTCAGGCCTCGTTTGACTCACCAATACCATTTGTGCCTCGAGTTGGGTCTCGTTTGACTCAACCATGTCATTTATTTCTCGAGTCAAGACTCGTTTGACTCAGCCATATAATTTGTGCCTCAAGTTGGGCCTTGTTTGACTCACCGATACCATTTGTGCCTTGCGTTGGGCCTCGTTTGATGCAACCATATCATTTCTGCCTCCAGTCAAGCCTCGTTTGACTTAACCATATCATTTGTGCCTCGAGTCGGGCCACGTTTGACTCAACCATATCATTTGCGCCTCGAGTTATGCCTCGTTTGACTCAACCATATCATTTACGTCTCGAGTCGGGACTTGTTTGACTCACGGATACCATTTATGCCTCGCGTTGGGCCTCGTTTGATGCAACCATATCATTTCTCCCTCCAGTCAAACCTTGTTTGACTCAACCATATCATTTGAGCCTCGAGGCGGGCCTTATTTGACTCTCCGATACCATTTGTGCCTCACGTTAGGCCTCGTTTGACTTAACTAGATCATTTCTGCCTCAAGCCAGGCCTTGTTTGACTCAACCATATTATTTGCGTCTCGTGTCGGGCCTCGTTTGACTCAACTATATCATTTCTGCCTCGAGTCGGGCCTAGTTTGACTCAACGATCTCATTTGTTCCTCGAGTTGGGCCTCATTTGACTCAACCATATCATTTCTGTCTCGAGTCAGGCCTCGTTTGACTCACCGATACCATTTGTGCCTCGAGTTAGGCCTCATTTGACTCAACCATATCAATTGCACCTCGAGTCAGGCCTCGTTTGGCTCAACCATATCATTTCTGCCTCGAGTCACGCCTCGTTTGAGTCAACCATATCATTTGCACCTCTAGTTGGGTCTCGTTTGACTCACCAATAGCATTTGTGCCTCGAGTTCGGCCTCGTTTGACTCAACCATATCCTTTGTGCCTCGAGTTAGGCCTTCTTTAACTCAACCCTATCATTTGCACCTCGAGTCGGGTCTCGTTTGACTCAACCATATCATTTGCGCCTTGAATCGGGCCTGGTCTGACTTAACCATATCGTTTTCGCCTCGAGTCGGGCCTCGTTTGACTCAGTGATACCATTTGTGCCTCGAGTTGGGCCTCGTTTGACTCAACCATTTTATTTGTACCTCGAGTCAGGCCTTCTTTAACTCAACCATATCATTTACGCCTCGAGTCGGGCCTCGTTTCATTCAACCATATCATTTGTGCCATGAGTCGGGCCTCGTTTGACTCACCGATACCATTTGTGCCTCGAGTTGGGCCTCGTTTGACACAACCATATCATTTGTGCCTTGAGTCAGGCCACGTTTGATTCAACCATATCATTTGCGCCTCGAGTTGTGCCTCGTTTGACTCAACCATATCATTTGCGCCTCGAGTCGGGCCTTGTTTGACTCACCGATACCATTTGTGCCTCGCGTTGGGCCTTGTTTGACGCAACCATATCATTTCTGCCTGCAGTCGGGCCTTGTTTGACTCAACCATATCATTTGCACCTCGAGGCGGGCCTTGTTTGACACACTGATACCATTTGTGCCTTGTGTTAGGCCTCGTTTGTCTCAACCAGATCATTTCTGCCTCGAGTCAAGCCTTGGTTGACTCAACCATATTATTTGTGCCTCGTGTCGGGCCTTGTTTGACTCAATCATATCATTTTTGCCTCTAGTCAAGCCTTGTTTGACTCAACCATATCATTTGTGCCTTGAGACAGGCCTTGTTTGGCTCACCGATACCATTTGTGCCTCGCGTTAGGCCTCGTTTGACTCAACCATATCATTTCTGCCTTGAGTCAGGCCTTGTTTGACTCAACCATATTATTTGCGCCTCATGTCTCATTTCTGCCTCGAGTCATGCCTCGTTTAACTCACCGATACCATTTGTGCCTCGAGTTGGTCCTCGTTTGACTCAACCATATCATTTGCGTCTTGAGTCAGGCCTCGTTTCCCTCAACCATTTATTTGCGCCTTGAGTCGAGCCTCGTTTGACTCAACCATATCATTTGTGCCTCGAGTCATGCCTCGTTTGACTCAGCCATATTATTTGCGCCGTGAGTCAGGCCTTGTTTGACTCAACCATATCATTTGTGCCTCGAGTCAGGCCAAGTTTGACTCAACCATATCATTTGCGCCTCGAGTTATGCCTCGTTTGACTCAACCATATCATTTGCGCCTCAAGTCGGGCCTTGTTTGACTCACCGATACCATTTGTGCCTCGCGTTGGGCCTCGTTTGATGCAACCATATCATTTCTGCCTGTAGTCGGGCCTTGTTTGACTCAACCATATCATTTGCACCTCGAGGCAGGCCTTGTTTGACACACCGATACCATTTGTGCCTCGTGTTAGGCCTCGTTTGTCTCAACCAGATCATTTCTGCCTCGAGTCAGGCCTTGGTTGACTCAACCATATTATTTTCGCCTCGTGTCAGGCCTCGTTTGACTCAACCATATTATTTCTGCCTCGAGTCGTGCCTTGTTTGACTCACCGATACCATTTGTGCCTCGCATTGGGCCTCGTTTGACGCAACCATATCATTTCTGCCTCTAGTCAGGCCTTGTTTGACTCAACCATATCATTTGCGCCTCGAGGCAGGCCTTGTTTGACTCACCGATACCATTTGTGCCTCGCTCTAGGCCTCGTTTGACTCAACCATATCATTTCTGCCTTGAGTCAGGCCTTGTTTGACTCAACCATATTATTTGCGCCTCATGTCTCATTTCTGCCTCGAGTCGTGCCTCGTTTAACTCACCGATACCATTTGTGCCTCGAGTTGGTCCTCGTTTGACACAACCATATCATTTACGTCTTGAGTCAGGCCTCGTTTCCCTCAACCATTTATTTGCGCCTTGAGTCGGGCCTTGTTTGACTCAACCATATCATTTGCGAGTCAAGTCAGGCATCGTTTGAGTCAACCATATTATTTGCGCCTCGAGTCGGGCCTCGTTTGACTCAACCATATCATTTGCGGCTCGAGTCAGGCCTCGTTTGACTGAACCATATCATTTGCACATCGAGTCAGGCCTTATTTGACTCAACCATATCATTTGTGCCTCGAGTCATGCCTCATTTGACTCAACCATATCATTTGCGCATCGAGCTAGGCCTTGTTTGACTCAACCATATCATTTGCGCCTCGAGTCGGGCCTGGTTTGACTCAACGGTATCATTTGTTCCTCGAGTTGGGCCTCGTTTGACTTAACCATATCATTTGTGCCTTGAGTCAAGCCTCGTTTGAGTCACCGATACCATTTGTGCCTCGAGTCAAGCCTTGTTTGAGTCACCGATACCATTTGTGCCTCGAGTTAGGCCTCGTTTGACTCAACCATATCAATTGCACCTCGAGTTAGGCCTCGTTTGGCTCAACCATATCATTTCTGCCTCGAGTCACGCCTCGTTTGAGTCAACCATATCATTTGCGCCTCTAGTCCTCGTTTGACTCACCGATAGCATTTGTGCCTCGAGTTGAGCCTCATTTGACTCAACCATATCCTTTGTGCCTCGAGTTAGGCCTTCTTTGACTCGACCCTATCATTTGCGCCTCGAGTCGGGCCTCGTTTGACTCAGCCATATTATTTGCGCCTCGAGTCAGGCCTTGTTTGACTCAACCATATCATTTGTGCCTCGAGTCAGGCCACGTTTGACTCAGCCATATCATTTGCGCCTTGAGTCAGGCCTGCTCTGACTTAACCATATCGTTTTCGCCTCGAGTCGGGCCTTGTTTGACACACTGATAGCATTTGTGCCTCGAGTTGTGCCTCGTTTGACTCAACCATATCATTTGCGCCTCGAGTTGGGCCTTGTTTGACTCACCGATACCATTTGTGCCTCGTGTTGGGCCTCGTTTGATGCAACCATATCATTTCTGCCTACAGTCGGGCCTTGTTTGACTCAACCATATCATTTGCACCTCGACTCGAGGCGCAAATGATAGGGTCGAGTCAAAGAAGGCCTAACTCGAGGCACAAAGGATATGGTTGAGTCAAACGAGGCTCAACTCGAGGCACAAATGCTATCGGTGAGTCAAACGAGGACTAGAGGCGCAAATGATATGGTTGACTCAAACGAGGACTAACTCGAGGCACAAATGGTATCGGTGAGTCAAACGAGGCCTGACTCATGGCTCAAATGATACGGTTGGATGAAACGAGGCCCGGCTCGAGGCGCAAATGATATCGTTGAGTCAAAAGAAGGCCTGACTTGAGGAACAAATAAAATGGTTGAGTCAAACGAGGCACAACTCGAGGCACAAATGCTATCAGTGTGTCAAATAAGGCCCGACTCGAGGCGAAAACGATATGGTTAAGTCAGAGCAGGCCTGACTCAAGGTGCAAATGATATGGTTGAGTCAAACGAGGCCCGACTCCAGGCGCAAATGATAGGGTCGAGTCAAAGAAGGCCTAACTCATGGCGCAAATGACATGGTTGAATGCAACGAGGCCCGACTCAAGTCGCAAATGATATGGTTGTGTCAAAGAAGACTTGACTCAAGGCACAAATGATATGGTTGAGTCAAACAAGGCCCAACTCGAGGCACAAATGGTATCGGTGAGTCTAGCGAGGCTCGACTCGAGGCGTAAACATTATGGTTGAGTCAGACCAGGCCCGACTCAAGGCGTAAATGATATGGTTGAGTCAAACGAGGCTCGACTCGAGGCGCAAATGATAGGGTTGAGTCAAAGAAGGACTAACTCAAGGCACAAATGATATCGTTGAGTCAAATGAGCCCAACTCGAGGCACAAATGGTATCGGCGAGTCAAACGAGGCCCGACTCAAGGCGCAAATAATATGGTTGAGTCAAATAAGGCATGACTCGGGACAGAAATGATATGGTTGAGTCGAACGAGGCCTGAATCAAGGTGCAAATGGTATGGTTAAGTCAAACAAGGCCAAACTCGAGGCACAAATAGTATCGGTGAGTCAAACGAGGCATGACTAGAGGCACAAATGATATGGTTGAGTCAAATGAGGCCTGACTCGAGGCACAAATGATATGGTTGAGTTAAACGAGGCTAACTTGATTCGCAAATGATATGGTTGAGTCAAACGAGGCCTGACTCGAGGCGCGAATAAATGGTTGAGGCAAACGAGGCCTGACTCGAGATGCAAATGTTATGGTTGAGTCAAACGAGGACCAACTCGATGCACAAATGGTATCGATGAGTCAAACAAGGACGGACTCGAGACAGAAATGATATGGTTGAGTCAAACAAGGCCTAACGCGAGGCTCAAACGGTTTCGGTGAGTCAAACGAGGCCCAACTCGAGGCGCAAATGATATGGTTGAGTTAAACGAGGCACAAGTCGAGGCGCAAATGATATGGTTGTGTCAAAGGTGGCCTCACTCGAGGCGTAAATGATATGGTTGAGCCAAACAAGGCCCGACTCGAGGTGCAAATGATATGGTTGAGTCAAACAAGGCCTGACTGGAGTCAGAAATGATATGGTTACGTCAAACGAGGCCAACACGAGGCACAAATGGTATCAGTGAGTCAAACAAGGCCCGACTCATGGCGCAATTTATATGGTTGAGTCAAACGAGACACAACTCGAGGCACAAATGATATGGTTGAGTCAAAGGTGGCCTGACTCGAGGCACAAATGATATGGTTGAGTTAAACAAGGCCCGACTCGAGGTGCAAACGATATGGTTGAGTCAAACAAGGCCTGACTCGAGGTGCAAATGATATGGTTGAGTCAAATGAGGCCCAACTCGAGGCACAACTGGTATCAGGGAGTCAAACGAGGCCCGAGTTGAGGCGTAAATTATATGGCTGAGTCAAACGAGTCCTGACGCGAGAAACAAATGATATGGTTGAGTCAAACGAGACCCAACCCGCGGCACAAATGGTATCGGTGAGTTAAACAAGGCCTGACTCGAGGCGCAAATGATATGGTTGAGTCAAACAAGGCACAACTCGAGGCACAAATGATATGGTTGAGTCAAATGTGGCCTGACTCAAGACGCAAATAATAAGGTTGAGTCAAACAACGCCTGACTTGAGATAGAAATGATATGGTTAAGCCAAACGAGGCCTGACTCAAGGCGTAAATGATATGGTTTAGTCAAACGAGGCGTGACTCGAGGCACAAAAGATATGGTTGAGTCAAACAAGGCCTGACTTGAGGCACAAAAGGTGTCAGTGAGTCAAACGAGGCCCAACTCGAGGCGCAAATGATATGGTTGAGTCAAACGAGGCCTAACTCGACGTACAAATGGCATCGGTGAGTCAAACGAGGCTCAACTCGAGGTGCAAATGATGTGGCTGAGCCAATCAAGGCCCGACTCGAGGCAAAAATGATATGGTTGAGTCAAAAGAGGCCCGATTCGAGGCATAACTGGTATAGGTGAGCCAAACGAGGCCCGACCCGAGGCGCAAATGATATGGTCGAGTCAAGCCTGGCCCGATTCGAGGCGCAAATGATATGGTTGAGTCAAACGATGCCCGACTCGAGGCACAAATGGTATCGGTGAGTCAAACGAGACCCAACTCGAGGTGCAAATTATATGGTTGGGTCAAACCAGGCCGAACACGAGGCACAAATGGTATCAGTGAGTCACACGAGGCCGATCTCGAGGTGCAAATGATGTGGCTGTGACAAACGAGGGCTGACTCGAGGCGCAAATAATATAGTTGAGTCAAAGCAGGCTTGACTCGAGGCGCAAATGATATGGTTGTGTCAAACGATGCCCGACTCGAGGCACAAATGATATGGTTGAGTCAAACCAGGCCTGACCCAAGGCGCAAATGATATGGTTGAGTCAAATAAGGCCTGACTCAAGGCGCAAATGATATGGTTGAGTCAAACGAGGCATGACTTAAGGCACAAATGATTTGGTTGAGTCAAACAGGGCCTGACTCGAGGCGCAAATGATATGGTTGAGTCAAACGAGGCCGGCTTGATTCGCAAATGATATGGTTGAGTCAAACAAGGCCCGACTCGAGGCGCAAAGAAATGGTTGCGGCAAACGAGGCTTGACTCGAGACGCAAATAATATGGTTGAGTGAAACGATGCCTGACTCGAGGCGTAAATAATATGGTTGAGTCAAACCAGGCCCGACTCGAGGCGCAAATGATATGGTTGAGTCAAACAAGGCCTGACTCGAGGCGCAAATGATATGGTTGAGTCAAACGAGGCATGACTCGAGGCAAAAATGATATGGTTGAATCAAACAAGGCCCGACACGAGGTATAAATAATATGGTTGAGTCAAACAAGGTCAGACTCGAGGCAGAAATGATATGGTTGAGTCAAACGAGGCCTAACGCGAGGCACAAATGGTATCGGTGAGTCAAACGAGACCTAACTCGAGACGCAAATGATATGGTTGAGTCCAACGAGGCACAACTCGAGCCGCAAATGATATGGTTGAGTCAAAGGTTGCCCGACTCGAGGCGCAAATGATATGGTTGAGCCAAACAAGGCCTGACTCGAGGTGCAAATGATATGGTTGAGTCAAACAACGCCGACTCGAGGCACAACTAGTACCGGTGTGTCAATCGAGGCCTGACTCGAGGAGCAAACGATATGGTTGTGTCAAACCAGGCCCGACTCAAGGTGCAAATGATATGGTTGAGTCAAACGAGGCCCGACTCGAGGAGCAAATGATATGGCTAAGTCAAAGCAGGCCCGACTCAAGGCGCAAATGATATGGTTTAGTCAAACAAGGCCCGACTCGAGACACAAATGATATGGTTGAGTCAAACGAGGCATGACTCGAGGCACAAATGATATGGTTGCATTAAACGAGGCCCGACTTAAGGGACAAATGGCATCGATGAGTCAAGCAAGGCCTGACTCGAGGCACAAATGTTATGGTTGAGTCAAACGAGGCCCAGCTCGAGGCACAAATGGTATCGGTGAGTCAAACGAGACCTAACTCGAGGCGCAAATGATATGGTTGAGTCCAACGAGGCACAACTCGAGCCGCAAATGATATGGTTGAGTCAAAGGTTGCCCGACTCGAGGCGCAAATGATATGGTTGAGCCAAACAAGGCCTGACTCGAGGTGCAAATGATATGGTTGAGTCAAACAAGGCCTGACCCAAGATAGAAATGATATGGTTGAGCCAAAGAAGGACTGACTCAAGGCGTAAATGATATGGTTTAGTCAAACGAGGCCCGACTCGAGGCGCAAATGATATGGTTGAGTCAAACGAGGCCCCACTCGAGGCGCAAATGATATGGTTGAGTCAAACGAGGCCGAACTCGAGGCGCAAATGGTATCGATGAGTCAAACAAGGCCCAACTCGAGGTGCAAATGATGTGACTGAGTCAATCGAGGCCCGACTCAAGGCGCAAATGATATGGTTTAGTCAAACAACGCCGACTCGAGGCACAACTAGTATCGGTGAGTCAATCGAGGCCCGACTCGAGGAGCAAACGATATGGTTGTGTCAAACCAGGCCCGACTCAAGGTGCAAATGATATGGTTGAGTCAAACGAGGCCCGACTCGAGGCGCAAATGATATGGCTGAGTCAAAGCAGGCCCGACTCAAGGCGCAAATGATATGGTTTAGTCAAACAAGGCCCGACTCGAGACACAAATGATATGGTTGAGTCAAACGAGGCATGACTCGAGGCACAAATGATATGGTTGCATTAAACGAGGCCCGACTTAAGGGACAAATGGCATCGATGAGTCAAGCAAGGCCTGACTCGAGGCACAAATGTTATGGTTGAGTCAAACGAGGCCCAGCTCGAGGCACAAATGGTATCGGTGAGTCAAACGAGACCTAACTCGAGGCGCAAATGATATGGTTGAGTCCAACGAGGCACAACTCGAGCCGCAAATGATATGGTTGAGTCAAAGGTTGCCCGACTCGAGGCGCAAATGATATGGTTGAGCCAAACAAGGCCTGACTCGAGGTGCAAATGATATGGTTGAGTCAAACAAGGCCTGACCCAAGATAGAAATGATATGGTTGAGCCAAAGAAGGACTGACTCAAGGCGTAAATGATATGGTTTAGTCAAACGAGGCCCAACTCGAGGCGCAAATGATATGGTTGAGTCAAACGAGGCCCCACTCGAGGCGCAAATGATATGGTTGAGTCAAACGAGGCCGAACTCGAGGCGCAAATGGTATCGATGAGTCAAACAAGGCCCAACTCGAGGTGCAAATGATGTGACTGAGTCAATCGAGGCCCGACTCATGGCGCAAATGATATGGTTGAGTTAAACAACGCCGACTCGAGGCACAACTAGTACTGGTGAGTCAATCGAGGCCCGACTCGAGGAGCAAACGATATGGTTGAGTCAAACCAGGCCCGACTCAAGGTGCAAATGATATGGTTGAGTCAAACGAGGCCCGACTCGAGGCGCAAATGATATGGCTGAGTCAAAGCAGGCCCGACTCAAGGCGCAAATGATATGGTTTAGTCAAACAAGGCCCGACTCGAGACACAAATGATATGGTTGAGTCAAACGAGGCATGACTCGAGGCACAAATGATATGGTTGCATTAAACGAGGCCCGACTTAAGGGACAAATGGCATCGATGAGTCAAGCAAGGCCTGACTCGAGGCACAAATGTTATGGTTGAGTCAAACGAGGCCCAGCTCGAGGCACAAATGGTATCGGTGAGTCAAACGAGGCTGACTCAAGGCAGAAATGATATGGTTGAGTCAAACGTGGCCTGACTCGAGGCGCAAATGATATGGCTAAGTCAAACGAGGCCTGACTCGAGGCACAAGTTATATGGTTGAGTCAAACGAGGCCTAACTCGAGGCACAAATGGTATCGGTGAGACAAACGAGGCCCGACTCATGGCGCAAATGACATGGTTGAATGCAACGAGGCCCGACTCAAGTCGCAAATGATATGGTTGTGTCAAAGAAGACTTGACTTGAGGCACAAATGATATGGTTGAGTCAAACAAGGCCCAACTCGAGGCACAAATGGTATCGGTGAGTCTAGCGAGGCTCGACTCGAGGCGTAAACGTTATGGTTAAGTCAGACCAGGCCCGACTCAAGGCGTAAATGATATGGTTGAGTCAAACGAGACTCGACTCGAGGCGCAAATGATAGGGTTGAGTCAAAGAAGGACTAACTCAAGGCACAAATGATATCGTTGAGTCAAATGAGCCCAACTCGAGGCACAAATAGTATCGGCGAGTGAAACGAGGCCCGACTCAAGGCTCAAATAATATGGTTGAGTCAAATAAAGCATGACTTGGGACAGAAATGATATGGTTGAGTCGAACGAGGCCTGAATCAAGGTGCAAATGGTATGGTTAAGTCAAACAAGGCCAAACTCGAGGCACAAATAGTATCGGTGAGTCAAACGAGGCATGACTAGAGGCACAAATGATATGGTTGAGTCAAATGAGGCCTGACTCGAGGCACAAATGATATGGTTGAGTTAAACGAGGCTAACTTGATTCGCAAATGATATGGTTGAGTCAAACGAGGCCTGACTCGAGGCGCAAATAAATGGTTGAGGCAAACGAGGCCTGACTCGAGATATAAATATTATGGTTGAGTCAAGCGAGGACCAACTCGATGCACAAATGGTATCGATGAGTCAAACAAGGACGAACTCGAGGCAGAAATAATATGGTTGAGTCAAACGAGGCCTAACGCGAGGCTCAAACGGTTTCGGTGAGTCAAACGAGGCCCAACTTGAGGCGCAAATGATATGGTTGAGTTAAACGAGGCACAAGTCGAGGCGCAAATGATATGGTTGAGTCAAAGGTGGCCTGACTCGAGGTGCAAATGATATGGTTGAGCCAAACAAGGCCCGACTCGAGGTGCAAATGATATGGTTGAGTCAAACAAGGCCTGACTGGAGTCAGAAATGATATGGTTACGTCAAACGAGGCCAACACGAGGCACAAATGGTATCGGTGAGTCAAATAAGGCCCGACTCATGGCGCAAATGATATGGTTGAGTCAAACGAGGCACAACTCGAGGCACAAATGATATGGTTGAGTCAAAGGTGGCCTGACTCGAGGCACAAATGATATGGTTGAGTCAAACAAGACCCGACTCGAGGTGCAAACGATATGGTTGAGTCAAACAAGGCCTGGCTCGAGGTGCAAATGATATGGTTGAGTCAAAAGAGGCCCAACTCGAGGCACAACTGGTATCAGGGAGTCAAATGAGGCCCGAGTTGAGGCGCAAATTATATGGCTGAGTCAAACGAGTCCTGACTCGAGAAACAAATGATATGGTTGAGTCAAACAAGACCCAACCCGAGGCACAAATGGTATCGGTGAGTTAAACGAGGCCCGACTCGAGGCGGAAATGATATGGTTGAGTCAAACAAGGCACAACTCGAGGCACAAATGATATGGTTGAGTCAAATGTGGCCTGGCTCAAGGCGTAAATAATAAGGTTGAGTCAAACAAGGCCTGACTCAAGATAGAAATGATATGGTTAAGCCAAACGAGGCATGACTCAAGGCATAAATGATATAGTTTAGTCAAACGAGGCATGACTCGAGGCACAAAAGATATGGTTGAGTCAAACGAGGCCTGACTTGAGGCACAAATGGTGTCAGTGAGTCAAACGAGGCCCAACTCGAGGCGTAAATGATATGGTTGAGTCAAACGAGGCCTAACTCGAGGCACAAATGGTATCGGTGAGTCAAATGAGGCTCAACTCGAGGTGCAAATGATGTGGCTGAGCCAATCGAGGCCCGACTCGAGGCAAAAATGATATGGTTGAGTCAAACGAGGCCAGATTCGATGCATAACTGGTATAGGTGAGCCAAACGAGGCCCGACCCGAGGCACAAATGATATGGTTAAGTCAAACCTGGCCCGAATCGAGGCGCAAATGATATGGTTGAGTCAAACGATGCCCGACTAGAGGCGCAAATGATATGGTTGTGTCAAACGAGGCCTAACTCGAGGCACAAATGGTATCGGTGAGTCAAACGAGGCCCGACTTGAGATGCAAATGATATGGTTGAGTCAAACGAGGCATGACTCGAGGCACAAAAGATATGGTTGCATCAAACGAGGCCCGACTCAAGCCACAAATGGCATCGGCGAGTCAAGCAAGGCCTAACTCGAGGCACAAATGATATGGTTGAGTCAAACGAGGCCGAACTCGAGGCACAAATGGTGTCGGTGTGTCAAACGAGGCTGACTCGAGGCAGAAATGATATGGTTGAGTCAAACGTGACTCGACTCGAGGCGCAAATGATATGGCTGAGTCAAACGAGGCCTGTCTCAAGGCTCAAATGATATGGTTGAGTCAAATGAGGACCAGCTCGAGGCACAAATGCTATCGGTGAGTCAAACGAGGTATGACTCGAGGCAGAAATGATATGGTTGAGTCAAATGAGGCCCGACACGAGGCGCAAATAATATGGTTGAGTCAAACAAGGCCTGACTCAAGGCAGAAATGATATGGTTGAGTCAAACGGGGCCTAACGCGAGGCACAAATGGAATCGGTGAGTCAAACAAGGCCCGCCTCGAGGCGCAAATGATATGGTTGTGTCAAACAAGGCCTGGCTCGACGCGCAAATGATATGGTTGAGTCAAACAAGGCATGACTCGAGGCACAAATGATATGGTTGAGTCAAACAAGGCCTGACTCGACATGCAAATGATATGGTTGAGTCAAACGAGGCATGACTTGAGCCACAAATGATATGGTTGTGTCAAACGAGACCCGACTCGAGGCGCAAATAATATGGTTGAGTTAAACGATGCCTGACTTGATTCGCAAATGATATGGTTGAATCAAACGAGGGCCGACTCGAGGCACAAATAAATGTTTGAGTCAAACAAGGCCTGACTCGAGGCAGAAATGATATGGTTAAGTCAAATGAGGCACAACTCAAGGAACAAATGATATCGTTGAGTCAAACTAGGCCCCACTCGAGGCACAAATGATATGGTTGAGTCAAACGAGGCCTGACTCGAGGCGCAAATAATATGGCTGAGTCAAATGAGGCATGACTCGAGGCACAAATGATATGGTTGAGTCAAACGAGGCCCGACTTGAGGCGCAAATGATATGGTTAAGTCAAACGATGCCTGAATTGACTCGCAAATGATATGGTTGAGTCAAACGAGGCCTGAATCAAGGCACAAATAAATGGTTGAGGGAAATGAGGACTGACTCAAGACGCAAATGATATGGTTGAGTCAAACGAGGACCAACTCGAGGCACAAATGGTATCGGTGAGTCAAACGAGGCATGACCCGAGGTAGAAATGATATGGTTAAGTCAAACGAGGCGCGACACGAGGTGCAAATAATATGGTTGAGTCAAACAAGGCCTGACTCAAGGCAGAAAAGATATGGTTGAGTCAAACAAGGCCTAACGCGAGGCACAAATGGTATCGGTGAGTCAAACAAGGCCCGCCTCGAGGCACAAATGATATGGTTGAGTCAAACAAGGCCTGACTGGAGGCAGAAATGATGTGGTTGGGTCAAACGAGGCCCAATGCCCGGCACAAATGGTATCGGTGAGTCAAACGAGGCATGACTCGAGGCAGAAATGATATGGTTGAGTCAAATGAGGCCCGACACGAGGCGCAAATAATATGGATGAGTCAAACAAGGCCTAACTCGAGGCAGAAATGATCTGGTTAAGTCAAACGAGGCCTAACGTGTGGCACAAATGGTATCGGTGTGTCAAACAAGGCCCGCCTCGAAGTGCAAATGATATGGTTGAGTCAAACAAGGCCTGATTGGAGGCAGAAATGATATGGTTGCGTCAAACGAGGCCCAACGCGAGGAACAAATGGTATCGGTGAGTAAAACAATGCCCGACTCGAGCCGCAAATGATATGGTTGAGTCAAACGAGGCATAACTCGAGGCGCAACTGATATGGTTGAGTCAAACGTAGCCGACTCGAGGCACAAATGATATGGTTGAGTCAAACAAGGACTAACTCGAGGCACAAATGGTATTGGTGAGTCAAACGAGGCCTGACTCATGGCTTAAATGATACGGTTGAATGAAATGAGGCCCGGCTCGAGGCGTAAATGATATCGTTGAGTCAAAGAAGGCCTGACTCGAGGAACAAATAAAATGGTTGAGTCAAACGAGGCACAACTCGAGGCACAAATGCTATCAGTGTGTCAAACAAGGCCCGACTCGAGGCGAAAACGATATGGTTAAGTCAGAGCAGGCCTGACTCAAGGCGCAAATGATATGGTTGAGTCAAACAAGGCTCGACTCGAGGCGCAAATGATAGGGTCGAGTCAAAGAAGGCCTAACTCGAGGCACAAAGGATATGGTTGAGTCAAACGAGGCTCAACTCGAGCTGGGCATCGTTTAACTTAACCATATCATTTGAGCCTCGAGTCGCGCCTTCTTTCCCTTAACCATATCATTTGCATCCCAAGTCCGGCCTAGTTTGACTCATCGTTATGAATTGGACCTCGAGTTGGGCCTCGTTTGACTCAACTATATGATTTGCGCCTCGAGTCAGGCCTTGTTTACCTCAACCATATCATTTACGCCTTGAGTTAGGCCTCGTTTGACTCACCGATATCATTTATGCCTCGAGTCGAGCCTTGTTTGACTTAACCATATCATTTGTGCCTCGAGTCATGCCTCGTTTGACTCAACCATATCATTTATGCCTCGAGTCGGGCCTTGTTTGACTTAACCATATCATTTGTGCCTCGAGTTGGGCCTCGTTTAACTTACCGATGCCATTTATACCTCGAGTCGGGCCTCGTCTGACTCAACCATATCATTTGCACCTCAAGTTGGGCCTTATTTGACTTGCCCATATGTTTGCGCATCGAGTCGGGCCTCGTTTGACTCAACCATATCATTTACGCCTCGAGTCGGGCCACGCTTGACACACCAATACCATTTGTGTCTCGAGTTGGGCCTCGTTTGACTCAACGATATCATTTGTGCCTACAGTCAGGCCTCGGTTGACTTAACCATATCATTTGCACCTCGAATCGAGCCTTGTTTGACTCAACCATATAATTTGTGCCATGAGTCATGCCTCGTTTGACTCAACCAACGCATTTGCGCCTTGAGTTGAGCTTCATTTGACTAAACCATATCATTTGCGCCTCGAGTCTGACCTTGTTTGACTCAACCATATCATTTGCGCCTCGTGTTGGGCCTCGTTTGACTTAACCATATCATTTGCGCCTCGAGTCGGGCCTTGTTTAACTCAACCATATCATTTGCGCCTCGAGTCGAGCCTCGTTTGCCTCACCGATACCATTTGTGCCTCGAGTTGGGCCTCGTTTGACTCAACCATATCGTTTGTGCCTTGAGTTGGGCCTTGTGTACTTAACCATATCATTTGCACCTAGAGTCAGGCATTATTTGACTCAACCATATCGTTTGCACCTCGAGTCAGGCCTCGTTTGACTCACCGATACCATTTGTGCCTCGAGTCATGCCTCGTTTGACTCAGCCATATCATTTGTGCCACGAGTCGGGCCTCGTTTGACTCAACCATCTTGCGCCTCGAGTCCAGACTTGTTTGACTCAACCATATCATTTGTGCCTCGAGTCAGCCCTCGTTTGACTCAACCATATCAATTGTGCCTCAAGTTGGGCCTCGTTTGACTTAACTATATCATTTGCGCCAAGAGTCGGGCCTCGTTTGACTGAACCATATCATTTGTGCTTCATGCCCAGCCTTGTTTGACTCAACCATCTCATTTGCGCCATGAGTCGGGCCTCGTTTGACTCAACCATATCATTTGCGCCTCGAGTTGATCCTTGTTTAGCTCAACCAGATCATTTCCACCTCGAGTTAGGCCTCGTTTGACTCACCGATATCATTTGTGCCTCGAGTTGGGTCTCGTTTGACTCAACTATATCATTTGCGCCTTGAGTCCGGCCTCGTTTGACTCAACCATATCATTTGTGGCTCGAGTCGGGCCTCGTTTGACTCAACCATATCATTTGTGCCTCAAGTCGGGCCTTCTTTGCCTTAACCATATCATTTGTGCCGCAAGTCGGGCCTAGTTTGACTCACCGATATAATTTGTACCTCGAGTTGGGCATCATTTGACTGAATTATATGATTTGAGCCTCGAGTCCGGCCTTATTTGAGTCGACCATATCATTTGCGCCTCGAGTCAGCCCTCATTTGACTCACCGATACCATTTGTCCCTCGAGTTGTGCTTCGTTTCACTCAACCATATTATTTGTGCCTTGAGTCAGGCCTCGTTTAACTCAACCATATCATTTGCGCCTAGAGTCTAGCCTCGTTTGACTCAACCATATCATTTGCGCCACGAGTCGGGCCTCGTTTGACTCAACCATATCATTTTCGCCTCGAGTCGGTCTTCGTTTGACTCACCCTTATCATTTGTAGCTCGAGTTAAGCCTCGTTTGACTCAACCATATCATTTGCACCTCGAGTCGAGCCTTATTTGACTCACCCATACCATTGGCGCCTTGAGTCGGGCATCGTTTCACTCAATCATATGATTTGCGCCTTGAGTCGTGCTTTCTTTGACTCAACCGTATCATTTTCGTGTCGAGTCGGGCCTCGTCTGACTCAACCATATCATTTGCACCTCGAGTCAGTCCTCGTTTGACTCAACCATATCGTTTACGCCTCGAGTCGGGCCTTGTTTACTTAACCATATCATTTGCACCTAGAGTCAGGCATTATTTGACTCAACCATATCGTTTGCGCCTCGAGTTAGGGCTCGTTTGACTCACCGATACCATTTATGCCTCGAGTCGTGCCTCGTTTGACTCAGCCAAATCATTTGCGCCACGAGTCGGGCCTCGTTTGACTCAACCATCTTACGCCTTGAGTCTAGAGTTGTTTGACTCAACCATATCATTTGTGCCTCGAGTCAGCTCTCGTTTGACTTAACCATATCATTTGCGCCTCAAGTTGGGCCTCGTTTGACTCAACCATATCATTTGCGCCATGAGTCGGGCCTCGTTTGGCTGAACCATATCATTTGCGCTTTGTGCCTAGCCTTGTTTGACTCAACCATCTCATTTGCGCCACGAGTCGAGCATCATTTGACTTAACCATATCATTTGTGCCTCAAGTCAGGCCTCTTTTGACTCCATCATATCAGTTGCGCCTCGAGTCCAGCCTCGTTTACCTTAACCATATCATTTGCGCATCAAGTCGGGCCTTGTTTGACTCACCGATACCATTTGTGCTTCGAGCTGAGTGTCGCTTGACTCAACCATATCATTTGTGCCCTAAGTCAGGCCTTATTTGACTCAAGCATATCATTTACGCCTCGAGTTGGGGCCTCGTTTGACTCAACCATATCATTTGTGCCTCAAGTTGGGCCTCATTTGACTCAACCATATCATTTCTGCCCCGAGCCAGGCCTCGTTTGACTCAACCATTTCATTTGCGCCTCGAGTCGGGCCTCGTTTGACTCATCCATATCATTTGCACCTCGAGTCAGGCCTTATTTGACTCACCCATATCATTTGTGTCACGAGTTAGGCCTCGTTTGACTCAACTATATCAATTGCGCCTCGAGTCAGGCTTTGTTTGACTTAAGCATATCATTTGCGCCTCGAGTCTGTCCTTGTTTGCCTCAACCATATCATTTGCGTCCCGAGTCGTGCCTCGTTTGACTCACCAATATGATTTGTGCTTTGAGTTGGGCCTTGTTTGACTCACTGATACCATTTGTGCCTCGAGTTGGGCCTCGTTTGACTCAACTATATCATTTGTGCCTCGAGTCGGGCATCGTTTGACTTAACCATATCATTTGCACTTCAAGTCGGGCCTCGTTTGACTCAACCATATAGTTTGATCCTCGAGTCTGGCCTGGTTTGCCTCAACCATATCATTTTTGCCGCGAGTCGGGCCTTATTTGACCCACTGATATGACTTGTACCTCGAGTTGGGCCTCGTTGGACTCAACTATATGATTTGGGCCCCGAGTTGAGCCTTGTTTGACTCAACCCTATCATTTGCACTTCGAGTCGGGCCTCATTTGACTCAACCATATAATTTGCTCCTCAAGTTGGGCCTGGTTTGCCTCATCGATATGATTTGTGCTTTGAGTTGGGCCTTATTTGACTCACCCATATCATTTGTGCCACGAGTTGGGCCTCGTTTGACTCAACTATATCAATTGCGCCTCGAGTCGGGCTTTGTTTGACTTAACCATATCATTTGCGTCTCGAGTCTGTCCTTGTTTACCTCAACCATATCATTTGCGCCCCGAGGCAGGCCTCGTTTGACTCACTGATATGATTTGTGCTTTGAGTTGGGCCTCGTTTGACTCACTGATACCATATGTGCCTCGGGTTGGGCCTCGTTTGACTTAACCATATCATTTGTACCTCGAGTCAAGCCTCATTTGACTCAACCATACCATTTACGCCATGAGTCGGGCCTCGTTTGACTCAACCATATCATTTGTGCCTCGAGTCCAACCTCGTTTGACTCAATCATCTCATTTGAAGCACGAGACGGGCCTCAATTGACTCAACCATATCATCTGCGCCTCAAGTCGGTCTTCGTTTGACTCACCCTTATCATTTGCACCACGAGTTAAGCGTCATTTGACTCACCCATGTGTTTGCAACTCGAGTTAGGCCTTGTTTGACTCAACCATATCATTTGCACCTCGAGTCGGGCCTTGTTTGACTTAAGCATATCATTTGTGCCTCAAGTCGGGCCTCGTTTGACACACCGATACCATTTGTGCCTCGAGCTAGGTGTCGTTTGACTAAACCATTTTATTTGTGCCTCGAGTTGGGCCTCGTTTGACTCAACCATATTATTTTTGCCTCGAGTAGGGCTTCGTTTGACTCAGCCATATCATTTGCGCACTGAGTCAGGCGTTGTTTGACTCACTGATATGATTTGTGGCTCGAGTTGGGCCTCGTTTGACTCACTAATACCATTTGTGCCTCGAGTTGGGCCTCGTTTGACTCATCTATATCATTTGTGCCTCGAGTCAGGCCTCGTTTGACTCAATCATAGCATTTGCGCATCGAGTCGGGCCTTGTTTGCATCAACCATATCATTTGCGCCTCGAGTCGAGCCTTGTTTGACTCACTGATATCATTTGTGCCACGAGTTGGGCCTCGTTTGACTCAACTATATCAATTGTGCCTCAGGTCGGGCTTTGTTCGACTTAACCATATCATTTGCGCCTCGAGTCTGTCCTTGTTTGCATCAACCATATCATTTGCGCCTTGAGTCGAGCCTTGTTTGACTCACTGATATCATTTGTGCCACGAGTTGGGCCTCGTTTGACTCAACTATATCAATTGTGCCTCAGGTCGGGCTTTGTTTGACTTAACCATATCATTTGCGCCTCGAGTCTGTCCTTGTTTGCCTCAACCATATCATTTGCGCCATGAGTCGGGCCTCGTTTGACTCACCGATATTATTTGTGCTTTGAGTTGGGCCTTGTTTGACTCAATGATACCATTTGTGCCTCGTGTTGGACCTCGTTTGACTCAACTATATCATTTGTGCCTCGAGTCGAGCGTCGTTTGACTCAACCATATTATTTGTACTTCGAGTCGGGCCTCGTTTGACTTAACCATATAATTTGCTCCTCGAGTCGGGCCTGGTTTGCCTCAACCATATCATTTTCGCTGAGAGTCGGGCCTCGTTTCACTCACCGATATGACTTGTACCTCGAGTTGGGCCTCGTTTGACTCAACTATATGATTTAGGCCTCGAGTCGAGCCTCATTTCACTCAACCCTATCTTTTGTACCTCAAGTAATGCCTCGTTTGACTCAATCATATCATTTGCACCTCGAGTCGGGCCTCGTTTAACTTAACCATATCATTTGTGCCTCGAGTCGGGCCTTGTTTGACTCAACCATATCATTTGCACCACGAGTCGGGCCTCGTTTAACTCACCGATACCATATATGATTCAAGTTAGGCCTCATTTGACTCAACGATATCATTTGCGCCTCAAGTCAAGCCTCGTTTGACCCAATCATATAACTTGTTCCTCGAGTCATGCCTCGTTTGACTCAACCAAATCATTTGCGCCTCGAGTCGAGCCTCATTTGACTAAACCATATCATTTGTGCCTCGAGTCAGGCCTGGTTTGACTCAACCATATCATTTGCACCTCGAGTCAGGCCTCATTTGACTCAATGATACCATTTGTGCCTCGAGTTGGGCCTTGTTTGACTCAACTATATCATTTGTGCCTTGAGTCGGGCCTCGTTTGACTCAACCATATCATTTGCACTTTGAGTCGGGCCTCGTTTGACTCAACCATATAATTTGTTCCTCGAGTCGGGCCTGGTTTGCCTCAACCATATCATTTTCGCCATGAGTCGGGCCTCGTTTGACTCACCAATATGAATTGTACCTCGAGTTGGGCCTTGTTTAACTCAACTATATGATTTGGGCCTCGAGTTGAGCCTCGTTTCACTCAACCCTATCTTTTGTACCTCAAGTAATGCCTTGTTTGACTCAATCATATCGTTTGCACCTCGAGTCGGGCCTTGTTTGACTTAACCATATCATTTACGCCTCGAGTCGGGCCTTGTTTGACTCAACCATCTCATTTGCGCCTTGAGTCGGGCCTCGTTTAACTCACCGATACCATATATGTCTCAAGTTGGGCCTCATTTGACTTAACGATATCATTTGCGCCTCAAGTCGAGCCTCGTTTGACTCCACCATATAACTTGTTCCTCGAGTCATGCCTCGTTTGACTCAACCAAATCATTTGCGCCTCGAGTCGAGCCTCATTTGACTAAACCATATCATTTGCGCCTCGAGTTGGGCCTGGTTTGACTCAGCCATATCATTTGCGCCTCGAGTTGGGCTTGGTTTGACTCAGCCATATCATTTGCGCCTTGAGTTGGGCCTCGTTTGGCTCATCAATACCATTTGTGTCTCGGGTTGGGCCTCGTTTGACTCAACCATATCATTTGTGGCTCGAGTCAGGCCTCGTTTGGCTCAACCATATCATTTGCGCCTCGAGTCTAACCTCGTTTGACTGAACCATCTCATTTGAACCACGAGTTGGGCCTCGTTTCACTCAACCATATCATTTGCGCCTCGAGTCGGTCTTCGTTTTTCTCACCCTTATCGTTTGCACCACGAGTTAAGCCTCGTTTGACTTACCCATGTGTTTGCAACTCGAGTCAGGCATTGTTTGACTTAACCATATCATTTGCGCCTTGAGTCGGGCCTTGTTTGACTTAAGCATATCATTTGCGCCTCAAGTCAGGCCTCGTTTGACTCACTGCTACCATTTGTGCCTCAAGCTGGATGTCGTTTGACTCAACCATTTCATTTGGCCTCGAGTTGGGCCTCGTTTGACTCAACCAAATTATTTGCGCCTCGAGTCAGGGTTTGTTTGACTCAACCGTATCATTTGTGCCTCCCATCCATCCTTGTTTCCCTAACCATATCATTTGCGCCCCGAGTTAGGCCTCGTTTGACTGACTGACATGATTTGTGCCTCGAGTTGGGCCTCGTTTGACTCAACTATATCATTTATGCGTCGAGTCAGGCCTCGACTGACTCAACCATATCATTTGCGCCCTGAGTCAGGCCTTGTTTGACTCAACCATATCATTTGTGCCTCGAGTCGGGCTTTGTTTGCCTTGACCATATCATTTGCGCCCCGACTCAAGCCTCATTTGACTCACCGATATGAGTTGTACCTCGAGTTGGGCCTTGTTTGGCATAACTCTATGATTTGGTCCCTAAGTCGAGCCTCGTTTCACTCAACCATATCATTTGCGCCTCGAGTCAGGCTTTGTTTGACTCAACCATTTCATTTGCGCCTCGAGTCCGTCCCTGTTTGCCTCAACCATATCATTTGCACCCCGAGTCAGGCCTCGTTTGACTCACCAATAAGATTTGTGCCTCGAGTTGGCCCTCGTTTGACTCACTAATACTATTTGTGCCTCGAGTTGGGCCTTGTTTGACTCAACTATATCATTTGTGCCTCAAGTCAGCATTGTTTCACTCAACCATGTCATTTGTGCCTCGAGTTAGGCATTGTTTTACTTAACCATATCATTTGCGCCTTGAGTTGGGCCTTGTTTGACTCATTCATATCATTTGTGCCTCGAGTCAGGCCTCATTTGACTCAACCATATCATTTGCGCCTTGAGTCAGGCCATGTTTGACTTAACCATATCATTTGCACCTCGAGTCGGGCCTTATTTGCCTTAACCATATCATTTCTGCCTCTAGCCAGGCCTTGTTTAATGTACCGATATCATTTGTGCCACGAGTTGGGCCTTGTTTAACACAACTATATTATTTTGTGCCTCGAGTCAGGCCTCGTTTGACTCAACCATATCATTTACACCCGAGTCGGGCCTCGTTTGACTCACCGATTTGAGTTGTACCTCGAGTTGGGCCTCGGTTGACTCAACTATATGATTTGGGCCCCGAGTCGAGCCTCGTTTCACTCACCATATCATTTGTGCCTTGAGTCATGCCTCGATTGACTCAACCATATCATTTGCGCCTCGATTCGGGCATCGTTTGACTCAACCATATCCTTTGCGCCTCGAGTCAGGCCTTGTTTGACTCAACCGTATCATTTGCGCCTCGAGTCGGGCCTCGTTTAACTTTTCAATACCATTTGTGCCTCGAGTAGGGCCTCGTTTGACTAAACCATATCATTTACACCTCGAGTCGGGCCTCGTTTGACTCGCCGACACCATTTCTGTCTCGAGTTGGGCCTCATTTGACTCAACGATATCAATTACGCCTCAAGTCAGGCCTCGTTTGACTCAACCATATCATTTGCGCCTCGAGTCGGGCCTCGTTTGACTCAAGCATATAATTTGTGCCTCGAGTCATGCCTCGTTTGACTCAACCAAATCATTTGCGCCTCGAGTCGAGCCTCATTTGACTAAACCATATCATTGGTGCCTCGATTTGGGCCTCGTTTAACTCAACCATATCATTTCTGCCACTAGCCAGGCCTCGTTTGACTCAACCATTTCATTTGCGCCTCGAGTCGGGCCTCGTTTGACTCAACCATATCATTTGCACCTCGAGTCGGGCCTCCTTTGACTCATCGATATCATTTGTACCTTGAGTTAGGCCTCGTTTGGCTCAACTATATCAATTGCGCCTCGAGTCAGGCTTTGTTTGACTTAACCATATCATTTGCGCCTCGAGTCCATCCCTGTTTGCCTCAAGGATATCATTTGCGCCCCGAGTCAGGCCTCGTTTGACTCACCAATAAGATTTGTACCTCGAGTTGGGCCTCTTTGACTCACTGATACCATTTTTGCCTCGAGTTGGGCCTCGTTTGACTCAACTATATCATTTGTGGCTCGAGTCAGCCTTGTTTGACTCAACCATATCATTTGTGCCTCGAGTCGGGCCTCGTTTGACTCAACCATATCATTTCTGCCCCGAGCCAGGCCTCGTTTGACTCAACCATTTCATTTGCGCCTCGAGTCGGGCCTCGTTTGACTCAACCATATCATTTGCACCTCGAGTGGGGCCTTATTTGACTCACCCATATCATTTGCACCTCGAGTCGGGCCTTATTTCACTCAATCACACCATTTGTGCCTCGTGGAGGGCCTTGTTTGCCTCAACCATATTATTTACGCCTCGAGTCAAGCCTCGTTTGACTCATCGATATCATTTGTGCCTCGAGTTGGGCCTCGTTTGGCTCAACTATATCAATTACGCCTCGACTCAGGCTTTGTTGGACTTAACCATATCATTTGCACCTCGAGTCCATCGTTGTTTGACTCACCGATATGATTTGTGCCTCGAGTTAGGCCTCATTTGACTCACCCATATCATTTGCGCGTTGAGTCGGGCCTTGTTTGACTCAACCATATCATTTGCGCCTCATGTCGGGCCTTGTTCGACTCAACCATATCATTTGCGCCTTGAGTCGGGCCTTGTTTGACTCAACCATATCATTTTTGCCTCGAGCTAGGCCTCATTTGACTCAACCATTTCATTTGGGCCTCAAGTCGGGGCTCGTTTGACTCAACCATATCATTTCCACCTTGAGGCGGGCCTTATTTGACTCACCCATATCATTTGCACCTAGAGTAAGGCCTCGTTTGACTCAATCATACCATTTGCGCGTTGAGCCGAGCCTCATTTGACTAAACCATATCATTTGCGCCTCGAGTCGGGCCTGGTTTGACTAAACTATATCATTTGTCCCTCGAGTCAGGCCTCGTTTGACTCAACCATATCATTTCCACCTCGAGTCGGGCCTTGTTTGACTCAACCATATCATTTATGCCTCGAGTCAGGCTTTGTTTTCCTCGACCATATCATTTACGCCCTGAGTCGAGCCTCGTTTGACTCACCGATATGATTTGTCCCTCAAGTTGAGCCTTGTTTGACTCAACTATGTGATTTAGGCCCCAAGTCAAGCCTTGTTTCACTCAACCATATCATTTGCGCCTTGAGTCGAACCTCGTTTGACTCAACCATATCATTTGTGCCTCGAGTCGGGCCTTGTTTGCCTCAACCATATCATTTCTGCATCTAGTCATGCCTCATTTGACTCACCGATATCATTTGTGCCTCGAGTCGGGGCTCGTTTAACTCAACTATATGAATTGGGCCCCGAGTCGACCCTCGTTTGACTCAACCATATCATTTGTGCCTCGAGTCATGCCTCGATTGACTCAACCATATCATTTGCGCATCGAGTTGGGCATCGTTTGACTCAACCATATCTTTTGCGCATCGATTCGGGCCTTGTTTGACTCAACCATATCATTTGCGCCTCGAGTCAGGCCTCCTTTGACTCGTCGATACCGTTTGTACCTCGAGTTAGGCCTCATTTGACTCAACCGTATCATTTCTGCCTCGAGTCAGGCCTCGTTTGACTCCACCATATCATTTGCGCCTCGAGTCGGGCCTCGATTGACTCACCATACCATTTGTGTCTCGAGTTGGGCCTCGTTTGACTCAACGATATCAATTATGCCTCCAGTCAGGCCTCGTTTGACTCAACCATATCATTTGTGCCAAAAGTCGAGCCTCGTTTGACTCAAGCATATAATTTGTGCCTCGATTCATGCCTCGTTTAACTCAACCAAATCACTTGCGCCTCGAGTCGAGCCTCATTTGACTAAACCATATCATTTGCGCCTCGAGTCGGGCCTGGTTTGACTCAATCATATCATTTGTGCCTCGTGGTAGGCCTTGTTCGACTCAACCATATTATTTTTGTCTCGAGTCAAGCCTTGTTTGACTTAACCATATCATTTGCGCCTCGAGTCAGGCCTCGTTTGACTCAACCATATCATTTATGCCTCGAGTCAGGCATCATTTGACTCACCGTTACCATTTGTGCCTTGAGTTAGGCCTTGTTTAACTCAACCATATCATTTCTGCCTAGAGCCAGGCCTCGTTTGACTCAAGCATTTCATATGCGCCTCGAGTCGGGCCTCGTTTGACTCAACTATATCATTTGCACCTCGAGTCGGGCCTTATTTGACTCACCCATATCATTTGCGCCTGAAGTCGGGCCTCGTTTGACTCAACCATATCATTTGTGCCTCATGGTGGGCCTCGTTCAACTCAACCATATCATTTGCGCCTCGAGTCGGGCCTCGTTTGACTCACCGTTACCATTTATGCCTCGAGTTGGGCCTCGTTTGACTCAACCATATCATTTCTGCCCCGAGCTAGGCCTCGTTTGACTCAACCATTTCATTTGCCCCTCGAGTCGGGCCTCGTTTGACTCAACTATATAATTTGCACCTCGAGTCGGGCCTTATTTGACTCACCCATATCATTTGCGCCTCGAGTCGGGCCATGTTTGACTCAATCATACCATTTGCACCTCGAGTCGGGCCTTGTTTGGCTTAACCATATCATTTGCACCTCGAGTCGAGCTTCGTTTGACTCACCGATATCATTTGTGCCTCAAGTTGGGTCTCGTTTGACTCAACTATACCAATTGCGTATCGAGTCGGGCTTTGTTTGGCTCAACCATATTATTTGTGCCTTGAGTCCATCCTTGTTTGCCTTAACCATATCATTTGCACCCCGAGTCGAGCCTCATTTGACTCACCGATATGATTTGTGCCTTGAGTTGGGCCTCATTTGACTCAACGACATCATTTGTGCCTCGAGTCAGGCCTCGTTTGACTCAAACATATCATTTGTGCCCTGAGTTGGGCCTTGTTTGACTCAGCCATATCATTTGTGCCTCGAATTACGCCTCGTTTGACTCAACCATATCATTTCTACCCTGAGTCAGCCCTCGTTTGACTTAACCATTTCATTTGTGCCTCGAGTCGGGCCTCATTTGACTTAACCATATCATTTGCACCTCGAGTCAGGCCTCATTTGACTCATCGATATCATTTGCACCTCGAGTTGGGCCTCATTTGGCTCAACTATATCAATTGTGCCTCGAGTCAGGCTTTGTTTGACTTAACCATATCATTTGCGCCTCGAGTCCGTCCTTGTTTGCCTCAACCATATCATTTGCGCCTTGAGTTGGGCCTCGTTTGACTCACCAATAACATTTGTGCCTCGAGTTGGTCCTCGTTTGACTCAACCATATTATTTCTTCTTCGAGTCGGTCCACGTTTGACTCACCGATACCATTTGCGCCTCGAGTCAAGTCTTGTTTGACTCAACCATATCATTTGTGCATCGAGTCGGTCCTCGTTTGACTCACCGATACCATTTGCGCCTCGCGTTGAGCCTCATTTGATTCAACCATATCATTTGTGCCTTGAGTCATGCCTCGTTTGACAAAACCATATCATTTGCGACTCATGTCGGGCCTCGTTTGACTAAACCATATCATTTGTGTCTCGAGTCAGGCCTCGTTTGACAGAACCATATCATGTGCACCTCAAGTCAGGCTTTATTTAACTGAAACATATTATTTGTGCCTCAAGTTGGTGGTCGTTTGACTCAACCATATCATTTGCACCTCGAGTCGGGCCCCGTTTGACACAACCATATCATTTGCACCTCGAGACGGTCCTTCTTTGGCTCAACCATATCATTTGCGCCTCGAGTCGGGCCTCGTTTGACTAAACCATATAATTTTCCCCTCGAATCAGGCCTCGTTTGACTCAACGATGTTATTTGTGGCTCGAGTTGGGCCTCATTTAACACAACTATATCATTTGTGCCTCTAGGCAGGCCTCGTTTGACTCAACCATATCATTTGCGCCTTGAGCCAGCCCTGGTTGGACTCAACCATATCATTTGCACCTCGAGTCAGGCCTCGTTTGACTCACCAATACCATTTGTGCCTCGAGTTGGACCTCATTTGACTCAAACATATCATTTGTGCCTCGAGTCGGGTCTCATTTGACTCAACCATATCATTTGTTCCTCGAGTTAGGCCTCGTTTGACTCAACCATATCATTTGCACCTTGAGTCGGGTCTCGTTTGACTCACCGATACCATTTGTGCTTCGAGTCGATCCTCGTTTAACTCAACCATATCATTTGTGCCTCAAGTTAGGCCTCATTTGACATAAGCATATCATTTGTGCCACAAGTTTGGCCTCATTTGACTCAACCATATCATTTGCGCCATGAGTCAGGCCTCGTTTGACTCAACTATATCATTTGTGCCTCGAGTCATGCCTCGTTTGACTAAACCATATCATTTGCGCCTCGTGTCAGGCCTCGTTTGATTAAACCATATCATTTGTGCCTCGAGTCAGACCTCGTTTAACTCAACCATATCATTTGTGCCTCGAGTCGGTCCTCATTTGACTCACCGATACCATTCGAGCCTTGAGTTGGGCCTCGTTTGACTCAACCATATCATTCGTGACTCAAGTCAGGCCTCGTTTGACTCAACCATATCATTTGCGCCTTGAGTTGATCCTTGTTTACCTCAACCATATCATTTCCACCTCGAGTCAGGCCTTGTTTGACTCAACCATATCATTTGCGCCTCGAGTTAGGCTTGGTTGGACTTAACCATAACATTTGCACCTCGAGTCGGGCCTCGTTTGACTCACCAATACCATTTGTGCCTCGAGTTCGACCTCGTTTGACTCAACCATATCATTTGTGCCTCGAGTCGGGCCTTATTTGACTCAACCATATCGTTTGTGCCTTGAGTCATGAGGCGCAAATAATATGGTTGAGTCATGCCTCGTTTGACTCAACCATATTATTTGCGCCTCAAGTCAGGCTTGTTTGAGTTAACCATATCATTTGTGACTCGAGTCAGGCCTCGTTTAACTCACCGATACCATTTGTACCTCGAGTCAGGCCTCGTTTGACTCAACCATATCATTTGCGCCTGAGTTGGGCCTTGGTTAACCGAAGCATTTCATTTCTGCATCGAGTCAGGCATCGTTTGACTCAACCATGTCATTTGTGCCTTGAGTCGGGCCTTGTTTGCGTCAACCATATCAATTCTGCCTCAAATCAGTCCTCGTTTGACTCACCGATATCATTTGTGCCTCGAGTTGGGCCTCGTTTGACTCAACTATATCATTTGTGCCTCAAGTCAGGCCTCGTTTGACTCACCGATATAGTTTGCGCCTCGAGTTGGGCCTCTTTTGGCTAAACCAGATCATTTGCGCCTTGAGTCGAGCCTCATTTGACTCAACCATATTATTTGTGCCTTGAGTTGAGCCTCTTTTGACTCATCGATAGCATTTGTGGCTCGAGTTGGGCCTCGTTTGACTCAACCATATCATTTGTTCCTCGAGTTGGCCCTCGTTTGACTCAACCATATTATTTGCTCCTTGAGTCATGCCTCGTTTGACTCAACCATATCATTTGCACCTCGAGTCGGGTCTTGTTTGACTCACTGATACCATTTGTGCTTTGAGTCGAACCTCGTTTAACTCAACCATATCATTTGTGCCTCAAGTTAGGCCTCATTTGACTCAAGCATATCATTTGTGCCACAAGTTAAGCCTCATTTAACTCAACCATATCATTTGCGCCATGAGTCAGGCCTCGTTTGACTCAACCATATCGTTTGTACCTTGAGTCATGCCTCGTTTGACTCAACCATATCATTTACGCCTCGAGTCAGGCTTGTTTGACTTAACCATATCATTTGTGACTCGAGTTGGGCCTCGTTTAACTCACCGATACCATTTGTACCTCGAGTCAGGCCTCGTTTGACTCAACCATATCATTTGTGCCTGAGTTGGGCCTTGGTTGACCGAAGCATTTTATTTCTTCATCGAGTCGGGCATCGTTTGACTCAACCATGTCATTTGTGCCTTGAGTCAGGCCTTGTTTGCGTCAACCATATCAATTCTGCCTCGAATCAGACCTCGTTTGACACACCGATATCATTTGTGCCTCGAGTTGGGCCTCGTTTGACTCAACTATACCATTTGCACCTCGAGTCGGGCCTCGTTTGACTCACCGATATAGTTTGCGCCTCGAGTTGGGCCTCTTTTGGCTAAACCAGATCATTTGCACCTCGAGTCGGGTCTCATTTGACTCAAACATATCATTTGTGCCTTGAGTTGAGCCTCTTTTGACTCATCGATAGCATTTCTGGCTCGAGTTGGGCCTCGTTTGACTCAACCATATCATTTGTTCCTCGAGTTGGCCCTCGTTTGACTCAACCATATCATTTGCTCCTCGAGTCATGCCTCGTTTGACTCAACTATATCATTTGCACCTCGAGTTGGGTCTTGTTTGACTCACTGATACCATTTGTGCTTCGAGTCGAACCTCGTTTAACTCAACCATATCATTTGTGCCTCAAGTCAGGCCTCATTTGACTCAAGCATATCATTTTTGCCACAAGTTAGGCCTCGCTTGACTCAACCATATCATTTGCGCCATGAGTCAGGCCTTGTTTGACTCAACCATATCATTTATGCCTCGAGTCATGCCTCGTTTGACTAAACCATATCATTTGCACCTCTTGTCGGGCCTCGTTTGACTAAACCATATTATTTGTGCCTCGAGTCAGGCATCGTTTGACACAACCATATCATGTGCGCCTCGAGTCAGGCTTTATTTAACTAAAACATATTATTTATGCCTTGAGTTGATTGTCGTTTGACTCAACCATATCATTTTCGCCCTGAGTCGAGCCCCGTTTGACTCAACCATATCATTTGCACCTCGAGACGGTCCTTCTTTGGCTCAACCATATCAGTTGCGCCTCGAGTCAGGCCTCGTTTGACTTAACCATATCATTTTTGCCTCGAATCAGGCCTCGTTTGACTCAACGATGTCATTTATGGCTCGAGTTGGGCCTCATTTAACTCAACTATATCATTTGCTCCTCGAGGCGGGCCTCGTTTGACTCAACCATATCATTTGCGCCTCGAGTCGGTCCTCGTTTGACTCAACCATATCATTTGTTCCTCGAGTTGGGCTCGTTTGACTCAACCATATCATTTGCACCTCGAGTCGGGTCTCGTTTGACTCACCGATACCATTTGTGCTTCGAGTCGAGCCTCGTTTGACTCAACCATATCATTTGTACCTCAAGTCAGGCCTCATTTGACTCAAGCATATCATTTGTGCCACAAGTTAGGCCTCATTTAACTCAACCATATCATTTGTGCCATGAGTCAGGCCTCGTTTGACTCAACCATATTGTTTGTGCCTTGAGTCATGCCTTGTTTGACTCAACCATATCCTTTATGCCTCGAGTCAGGCTTGTTTGACTTAACCATATCATTTGTGACTCGAGTCGGGCCTCGTTTGACTCGAGTCGAGACTTGTTTAACTCACCGATACCATTTGTACCTCGAGTCAGGCCTCGTTTGACTCAACCATATCATTTGCGCCTGAGTTGGGCCTTGGTTGACTGAAGCATTTCATTTCTGCATCGAGTCGGGCATCGTTTAACTTAACCATGTCATTTGTGCCTTGAGTCGGGCCTTATTTGCGTCAACCATATCAATTCTGCCTCGAATTAGTCCTCGTTTAACTCACCGATATCATTTGTGCCTCGAGTTAGGCCTCGTTTGACTCAACTATATCATTTGCGCCTCGAGTCGGGCCTCATTTGACTCACTGATATAGTTTGCGCCTCGAGTTGGGCCTCTTTTGGCTAAACCAGATCATTTGTGCCTCGAGTCGGGCCTCATTTGACCCAACCATATCATTTGTGCCTTGAGTTGAGCCTCTTTTGACTCATCGATAGCATTTATGGCTCGAGTTGGGCCTCGTTTGACTCAACCATATCATTTGTTCCTTGAGTTGGGCCTCGTTTGACTCAACCATATCATTTGCTCCTCGAGTCATGCCTCGTTTGACTCAACCATATCATTTGTACCTCGAGTCAGGTCTTGTTTGACTCACTGATGCCATTTGTGCTTCGAGTCGAACCTCGTTTAACTCAACCATATCATTTGTGCCTCAAGTCAGGCCTCATTTGACTCAAGCATATCATTTTTGCCACAAGTTATGCCTCGCTTGACTCAACCATATCATTTGTGCCATGAGTCAAGCCTCGTTTGACTCAACCATATCATTTATGCCTCAAGTCATGCCTCGTTTGACTCAACCATATCATTTGCGCCTCGTGTCGGGCCTCGTTTGACTCAACCATATGATTTGCACCTCGAGTCGGGCCTCATTTGACTCAACCATATCATTTGTGCCTCGAGTTGAGCCTCTTTTGACTCACCGATAGCATTTGTGCCTCAAGTTGGGCCTTGCTTGACTCTACCATATCATTAGCGCCTCGAGTCGGGCCTCGTTTGACTCACCGATACCATTTGTGCTTCGAGTCGAGCCTCATTTGACTGAACCATATCATTTGTGCCACAAGTCAGGCCTCGTTTGACTCAACCATATCATTTGCGCTATGAGTCAGGCCTTGTTTGACTCAACCATATCATTTGTGCCTCGAGTCATGCCTTGTTTGACTAAACCATATCATTTATGCCTCGTGTTGGGCCTCGTTTGACTAAACCATATCATTTGCGCCTCGAGTCAGACCTCATTTGACTCAACCATATCATTTGTGCCTCGAGTCGGGCCTCGTTTGACTCACCGATACCATTTGTGCCTCGAGTTGGCCCTTGTTTGACTCAACTATATCATTTGCGCCTCGAGTTGGGCCCTGTTTGACTAAACCATATCATTTGCCCCTCATGTCAGGCCTCATTTGACTTAACCATATCATTTGCACCTGGTGTCCGGTCCCGTTTGACTCAACCATATCATTTGCGCCTCGAGTCAGGCCTTGTTTGACTGACCCATATGTTTGAGCCTCGACTCGGGCCTTATTTGACTCACCCATATATTTGCGCCTTGAGTCGTTCTTTGTTTGACTCACCCTTATCATTTACACCTCGAGTAAAGCCTCGTTTGACTCACCGATGCATTTGCGCCATGAGTTAGGCCTCGTTTGACTCAACCATACCATTTGTGCCTCGAGTCATGCCTCGTTTGACTAAACCATATCATTTATGCCTCGTGTTGGGCCTTGTTTGATTAAACCATATCATTTGCACCTCAAATCAGACGTCATTTGACTCAACCATATCATTTGTACCTCGAGTTGGGCCTTGTTTGACTCACCGATACCATTTATGCCTCTAGTTGGCCCTCGTTTGACTCAACTATATCATTTGCGCCTCGAGTTGGGCCCCGTTTGACTAAACCATATCATTTGTGCCTCGTGTCAGGCCTCATTTGACTCAGCCATATCATTTACGCCTCAGGTCGGTCTTCGTTTGACTCACCGTTATCATTTGCACCTTCAGTGAAGCCTCATTTGACTCACCCATGCATTTGTGCCATGAGTCAGGCATTGTTTGGCTCACCCATATCATTTGCACCTTGAGTTGGGCCTTGTTTGCCTTAACCATATCATTTGTGACTCAAGTCAGGCCTCGTTTGACTCAACCATATCATTTGCGCCACGAGTCAGGCCTCGTTTGACTCAACAATATCATTTGTGCCTCGAGTCATGCCTCATTTGACTCAACCATATCATTTGCGCCTCGAGTCAGGCCTCATTTGACTAAACCATATCATTTGCGCCTCGTGTCTGGCCTCCTTTGACTCAACCATATCATTTGCACCTCGTGTCAGGTCCCATTTGACTCAACCATATCATTTGCGCCTCGAGTCAGGCCTTGTTTGACTCACCCATATGTTTGAGCCTCGACTTGGGCCTTATTTGACTCACCCATATGTTTTCACCTCAAGTCGGTCTTCGTTTGACTCATCCTTATCATTTGCACCTCAAGTAAAGCCTCATTTGACTCACCGATGCATTTGTGCCACGAGTCAGGCCTTGTTTGACTCACCCATATCATTTGCGCCTCGATTTGGGCCTTGTTTGACTAAACTATATCATTTGCGCCTTGAGTCGGGCCTCGTTTGACTCACCGATACCATTTGTGCCTCAAGTTGGCCCTCGTTTGACTCATCCATATGATTTGTGCCTTGAGTCAGACCTCGTATGACACAAACATATCATTTGTGCCTCGAGTCAGGCCTTGTTTGGCTTAACCATATCATTTGTGCCTCAAGTCAGGCATCAATTGAATTAACCATATCATTTGCGCGTCGAGTCGGGCATTGTTTAACTCACTCATATGTTTGCACCACAAGTCGAGCCTCGTTTGACTCAACGATACCATTTATTCCTCGAGTTAGGCCTCGTTTGACTTAACCACTTGTTTCGCGCCTCGAGTTTGTCCTTGTTTGGCTCAACCATACCATTTGCGCCTCAAGTCAAGCCTTGTTTGCCTCAACCATATCGTTTTTGCCTCGAGTCAGGCCTCGTTTGACTTATTGATATCGTTTGTGCCTTGAGTTGGGCCTCGTTTGACTCAACTATATCATTTGGCCTCGAGTCAAGCCTCGTTTGACTCAACCATATCATTTGCGCCTCGAGTCGGGCCCCATTTGACTCAACCATATGATTTATGCCTCAAGATGGGCCTTCTTTGCCTCAACCATATCATTTGCGCCTCCAGTCGGGCCTCGTTTGACTCAACCATATCATTTTTGCCTCGAGTCAGGCATCGTTTAACTCACCGATATCTTTTGTGCCTCGAGTGGGGCCTTGTTTGACGCAACTATATCATTTGCGCCTCGAGGTGGGCCTCGTTTGACTCACCAATACCATTTGTGCCTTGAGTTAGACCTCGTTTGGCTCAACCATATCATTTGTTCCTCGAGTCAGACCTCGGTTGACTCAACCATATCATTTGTGCCTCGAGTCGGGCCTCATTCGACTCAACCATATCATTTGCGCTTCGAATCGGACTTGTTTAACTTAAGCATATCATTTTCGACTCGATTCGGGCCTTGTTTAACTCTTCGATGCCATTTGTACCTCGAGTCGGGCCTTGTTTGACTCAACCATATCATTTGCGCCTCGAGTCGGGCCTCATTTGACTTAAACATATCATTTGCGCCTCGAGTTGAGCATCTTTTGACTCACCGATAGCATTTGTGCCTCGAGTTGGGCCTCGTTTGACTCAACCATATCTTTTGTTCCTTGAGTTAGACCTCGTTTGACTTAACCATATCATTAGCGCCTCGAGTCGAGCCTCATTTAACTCACCGATACCATTTGTGCTTCGAGTCGAGCCTTATTTGACTGAACCATATCATTTGTGCCACAAGTTAGGCCTCGTTTGACTCAACCATATCATTTGCGCCATGAGTTAGGCCTTGTTTGACTCAACCATATCATTTGTGCCTCGAGTCATGCCTCGTTTGACTAAACCATATCATTTGCGCCTCGAGTCAGACCTCATTTGACTCAACCATATCATTTGTGCCTCGGGTCGAGCCTCGTTTGACTCACCGATACCATTTGTTCCTCGAGTTGGCCCTCGTTTGACTCATCCATATGATTTGCGCCTCGAGTTAAACCACGTTTGACACAAACATATCATTTGTGCCTCGAGTAGGGCTCATTTGACTCAACCATATCATTTGCGTCTCAAGTTAGGCATTGTTTGACTCACCCATATGTTTGCACCACGAGTCAGGCCTCATTTGACTCAATGATATCATTTATGCCTCGAATTAGGCCTGGTTTGACTTAACCATTTGATTTGCACCTTGAGTTAGGCCTCATTTGGCTCAACCATATCGTTTGCACCTCGAGTCAGACATTGTTTGCCTCAACCATATCATTTCTGCCTCGACTCAGGCCTCGTTTGACTCAACTATATCATTTGCGTCAGATTCGGACCTTGTTTGACTCAACCATATCATTTGCACCTCAAGTCAGGCCTTCTTTGCCTCAACTATATCATTTGCACCCTGAGTCGGGCGTCGTTTAACTCACCGATATGATTTATGCCTCGAGGTGGGCCTCGTTTGACTCAACTATATGATTTATGCCTCGAGTCGGGTCTTGTTTGACTCAACTATATCATTTTTGCCTCGAATCAAGCCTTGTTTGACTTAACCATTTCATTTGCGCCTCGAGTAGGGCCTCATTTGACTCAACCGTATCATTTGCACCTTGAGTTGGGCCTTATTTGACTCAACCATCTCATTTTCGCCTCGTGTTGGGCCTTGTTTAACTTATCGATATCATTTGTGCCTCGAGTTAGGCCTTGTTTGACTCAACTATATCATTTGCTCCTCTAGTTGGGCCTCGTTTGACTCAACCATATCATTTGCACCTCGAGTCAGGCTTTGTTTGACTCAACCATCTCATTTGTGTCTCGAGTCGGGCCTCGTTTGACTCACCGATACCATTTGTGCCTCGAGTTGGACCTCGTTTGACTCAACCATATCATTTGCGCCTTGAGTCATGCCTTGTTTGACTGAACCATATCATTTGCGCCTCGAGTCGGGCCTTGTTTGACTTAACCATATCATTTGCGCCTCCAGTCGGGTCTCGTTTGACACAACCATATCATTTTTGCCTCGAATCAGGCATCATTTAACTCACCGATATCTTTTGTGCCTCGAGTCAGGCCTCATTTGACTCAACCATATCATTTGTGGCTTGAGTCGGGCCTCGTTTGACTCACTGATACCATTTGAGCCTCGAGTTAGGCCTCGTTGGACTCAAACATATCATTTGCGCCATGAGTCAGGCCTCGTTTGACTCAACCATATCATTTGTGCCTCGAGTCATGCCTTGTTTGACTTAACCATATCATTTGTGCCTTGAGTCAGGCCTCGTTTGACTCACCGATACCGTTTGCGCCACGAGTCAAGCCTTATTTGACTCAACCATATCATTTGTGCCTCGTGTCAGGTCTCGTTTGACTCAACCATATCATTTGCACCTCGAGTCGGGCCTTATTTGACTCAACCATATCATTTGTGGCTCGATTTGGGCCTCGTTTGACTCAACGATACCATTTGAGCCTCGTGTTAGCCTTCGTTCGACTCACCCTTATAATTTGCACCTCAAGTGAAGTCTCGTTTGACTCACCCATGCATTTGTGCCTCGAGTCAGGCCTTGTTTGACTCACCCATATGATTTGCGCCTCGAGTCAGACCACGTTTGACACAAATATATCATTTGTGCCTCGAGTAGGGCTCGTTTGACTCAACCATATCATTTGTGTCTCAAGTTGGGCATTGTTTGACTCACCCATATGTTTGCACCATGAGTCGGGCCTCATTTAACTCAATGATATCATTTATGCCTCGAATTAGGCTTGGTTTGACTTAACCATTTGATTTGCGCCTTGAGTTAGGCCTCGTTTGGCTTAACCATATCGTTTGCACCTCGAGTCGGACATTGTTTGCCTCAACCATATCATTTTTGCCTCGACTCAGGCCTCGTTTGACTCAACTATATCATTTGCGTCAGAGTCGGACCTCGTTTGGCTCAACCATATTATTTGCACCTCAAGTCAGGCCTTCTTTGCCTCAACTATATCATTTGCACCCTGAGTCGGGCGTCGTTTGAGTCACCGATATGATTTATGCCTCGAGGTGGGCCTCGTTTGACTCAACTATATGATTTATGCCTCGAGTCGGCTCTTGTTTGACTCAACTATATCATTTTTGCCTCGAATCAGGCCTTGTTTGACTCAACCATTTCATTTGTGCCTCGAGTAGGGCCTCGTTTGACTCAACCATATCATTTGCACCTTGAGTTGGGCCTTATTTGACTCAACCATCTCATTTTCGCCTCATGTTGGGCCTTATTTAACTTATCGATATCATTTGTGCCTCGAGTTGGGCCTCGTTTGACTCAACTATATCATTTGCTCCTCTAGTCGGGTCTCGTTTGACTTAACCATATCATTTGCACCTCGAGTCGGGCTTTGTTTGACTCAACCATCTCATTTGTGCCTCGAGGCGGGCCTCGTTTGACTCACTGATACCATTTGTGCCTCGAGTTGGACCTCGTTTGACTCAACCATATCATTTGCGCCTTGAGTCATGCCTCGTTTGACTGAACCATATCATTTGCGCCTCGACTCGGGCCTTGTTTGACTTAACCATATCATTTGCGCCTCGAGTTGGGCCTTGTTTGACTGAACCATATCATTTGTGCCTCAAGTCAGGCGTCGTTTAACTCACCGATACCATTTGTACCTCGAGTCGAGCCCCATATCATTTGAGCCTCGAGTCGGGCCTTGTTTGCCATAACCATATCATTTCTGCCTCGAGTCAGGTATCATTTGACTCATGAATATGATTTGTGCCTCAAGTTGGGCCTCGTTTGACTCGACTATATCATTTGCGCCTCGAGTCGGACCTTGTTTGACTCAACCTTATCATTTGCACCTCTAGTTGTGCCTCGTTTAACTTACCCACATGAGTTGTTCCTCGAGTTTAGCCTCGTTTGACTGAACTATATGATTTGCGCCTCGAGCTGGGCCTTGTTTGACTCAACCATATCATTTGCGCCTCGAGTTGGGCCTTGTTTGACTCACTGATTGCACTTATGCCTCGAGTGGGGCCTCGTTTGACTCAACCATATCATTTGTGCCTCGAGTCAGCCTCCTTTGACTCAACCATATCATTTGCGCATCGAGTTTGGCCGTGTTTGACACAACCATATCATTTGCGCCACGAGTTGGACCTCATTTGACTTAATCATATCATTTGCGCCTCGAGTCAGTCATTGTTTGACTCACCCTTATCATTTACACCTCGAGTTGGGCCTCGTTTGACTCAACCATGTGTTTGCGCATTGAGTCAGGTCTTGTTTGACTCGCCCATATCATTTGCGCCTCGAGTCCGACCTCGTTTGACTCAACCATATGATTTGCGCCACGAGTCGGGCTTCGTTTGACTTAACCATATCATTTCTGCCTCGACTTAGGCGTCGTTTGACTTAACCATTTCATTTGCACCTTGAGTCGAGCCTCGTTGGACTCAACCGTATCATTTGCGCCTCGAGTCGGGCCTTATTTGACTCACCCATATTATTTCTGCCTTGAGTCGAGCCTCGTTTGACTCACCGATATCATTTGTACCTCGAGTTAGGCCTCCTTTGACTCAACAATATCATTTGTGCCTCTAGTCGGGCCTCATTTGATTCAAACACATCATTTGCACCTTGAGTCAGGCTTTGTTTGACTCAACCATATCATTTGTGCCTCGAGTTGGACCTCGTTTGACTCAACCATATCATTTGTGCCTCGAGTCAGGCCTCATTTGACTCAACCATATCATTTGTGCCTCGAGTTGGGCCTTGTTTGACTCAACCATATGATTTGTGCCTCTGGTCATGCCTCGTTTGACTCAACCATATCATTTGTGCCCCGAGTTGGGCCTTGTTTGACTTAACCATATCATTTGTGCCTCGAGTCAGGCCTCGTTTAACTCACCGATACCATATGTACCTCGAGACAGGCATTGTTTGACACAACCATATCATTTGCGCCTCGAGTCAGGCCTTATATGACTCACCTATATGTTTGTGCCTCGAGTCGAGCCTCGTATGACTCAACCCTATCATTTGTGCCTCGAGTCGGGCCTCGTTTGGCTCAACTATATCATTTACGCCTCAAGTCAGACCTCGTTTGACTCAACCATATCGTTTGTGCCTCGAGTCATGCCTTATTCGACTTAACCATATAATTTGCGCTTCGAGTCAGGTCTCATTTGACTAAACCATATCATTTGCCCCTTGAGTTGGGCCTTGTTTGACTCAACCAAATCATTTGCACCTCGAGCCGGGCCTCGTTTGACTCATCGATACCATTTGTGCCCCGAGTTGGGCCTCGTTTGACTCAACCATATTATTTGCACTTCAAGTTGGGCCTTGTTTGACTCACCTATGTGGTTGAGCCTCGAGTCGGGCCTTATTTGTCTCACCCATATGTTTGCGCCTCGAGTCGGTCTTCGTTTGACTAACCCTTATCATTTGCACCTCGAGTCAAGTCTCGTTTGACTCACCCATGTGTTTGCGCCTCGAGTCAGGCCTTGTTTGACTCACTATATCATTTGCGCCTCGAGTCGGCCCTTATTTGACTCAACCATATCATCTGCGCCTTGAGTCAGGCCTTGTTTCACTCAAACATATCATTTACGCTTCGGGTCGGGCCTCGTTTCACTCAACCATATCATTTATGCCTCGAGTTAGGCCTCATTTCACTCAACCATATTATTTGCACATCGAGTCGGGCCTTGTTTGCCTCAAACATATCATTTCTGCCTCGAGTCAGGCTTTATTCTACTCATCTATATCATTTCTGCCTCGAGTCAAGCCTCGTTTGACTCACGCATGTGTTTGCGCCTTGAGTCAGATCTTGTTTGACTCACTCATGTAATTTGCGCTCGAGTCGGGCCTTGTTTGACTCAACCTTATCATTTGTGCCTTGAGTCAAGCCTTGTTTGACTCAACCATATCATTTGCGCCTCGAGTCGGGCCTCGTTTGACTCACCGATACCATTTGAGCCTCGAGTTGGCCCTTGTTTGACTGAACCATATGATTTGCGCCTTGTGTCAGGCTTTGTTTGACTCAAACATATCATTTGCGCTTCCAGTCGGGCCTCGTTTGACTCAACCATATCATTTGTGCTTCGAGTCAGGCCTCATTTGACTTAACCATATCATTTGCACCTCAAATAGGGCATCGTTTGACTCAACCATATCATTTCTGCCTCGAGTCAGGCCTCGTTTGACTCACTGATATCATTTAAGCCTTGAGTTGGGCCTCGTTTGACTTAACTATATCATTTGCACCTCTAGTCGGGCCTTGTTTGACTCAACCATATCATTTGTGCCTCAAGTCGGGCTTTGTTTGACTTAACCATATCATTTGTGCCTCGAGTTGGGCATCGTTTGACTCAACCATCACATTTGCGCCTCGAGTTAGGCCTTGTTTAACTCAACGATACCATTTGTGCCTCGAGTTGGGCCTCGTTTGACTCAACCATATAATTTGTACCTCCAATCATGCCTCTTTTGACTCAACCATATCATTTACACCTCGAGTCGGGCCTCGTTTGACTCAACCATATCATTTGTTCCTCGAGTTATGCCTCGTTTGACTCAACCATATCATTTGCGCCTCGAGTCAGGCCTCATTTAACTCACCGATATCATTTGTGCCTCGAGTTGGGCCTCATTTGACTCAACCATATAATTTGTGCCTCTAGTCAGGCCTCTTTTGACTCAACCATATTATTTGCGACTCAAGTCGAGCCTTGTTTGACTCAACCATATCATTTGTGCCTCGAGTCATGCCTTGTTTGACTCAACCATATCAATTGCGCCTCGAGTCGGGCCATGTTTAACTTAACCATATCAATTGCATCTCGAGTCAGGGCTCGTTTAACTCACCGATATCATTTGTACCTCGAGTCGGGCCTCGTTTGACCCAACCATATCATTTGCGCCACGAGTCAGGCCGTATTTGACTCACCTATATGTTTGCGCATCGAATCGGGCCTCGTTTGACTCAACCATATCGTTTGTGCCTCGAGTCATGCCTAGTTTGACTTAACCATATCCTTTGTGCCTCGAGTTGGGCCTCGTTTGACTTAACCATATCATTTGTGCCTCGAGTCGGGCCTCGTTTGACTCTCCGATACCATTTGTGCCTCAAGTTGGGCCTTGTTTGACTCAACCATATTATTTGCGCTTTGAATCAGGCCTAGTTTGACTCAATGATACCATTTGTGCCTCGAGTCGGGTCTTGTTTGACTAAACCATATCATTTGCACCTTGAGTTGGGCCTCGTTTGACTCAACCATATAATTTGCGTGTCCAGTCGGGCCTCGTTTGACTAAACCATATCATTTGTGCCTTGAGTTGGGCCTTGTATGACTCAACCATATCATTTGCACCTCGAGTCGGGCCTCGTTTGACTCACTGATACCATTTGTGCCTTGAGTTAGGCCTCGTTTGACTCAACCATATCATTTGTGCCTCGAATAAGGCCTCGCTTCCTTCAACCATATCATTTGCACCTCAAGTCGGGCCTCGTTTGACTCAACCATAATATTTGCACCTCGAGTCGGGCCTTATTTGATTCACTCATATGTTTGCGCCTCGGGTCGATCTTTGTTTGCCTCACCCTTATCATTTGCACCTCAAGTCAAGCCTAGTTTGACTCACCCATATCATTTGCACCTCGAGTTGGGCCTTATTTCACTCAACCATATCATTTGCGCCTCGAGTCGGGCCTCGTTTGACTCACTGATACCATTTGTGCCTCGAGTTGGGCCTTGTTTGACTCAACCATATCATTTGTGCCACGAGTCAGGCCTCGTTTGACTCAAGTATATCATTTGCGTCTTGAGTCGGGCCATGTTTAACTTAACCATATCATTTGCACCTCGAGTCAGTCCTCGTTTAACTCACTGATACCATTTATACCTCGAGTCAGGCCTTGTTTGACTTAACCATATCATTTGCGCCACAAGTCAGGCCGTATTTGACTCACCTATATGTTTGCGCATCGAATCGGGCCTCGTTTAACTCAACCATATGATTTGCGCCTCGAGTCTGGCCTCGTTTGACTCAAACATTTCATTTGCGCTTTGAGTCGGGCCTCGTTTAACTCAACCATATCATTTGTGCCTCGAGTCGGGATTGTGCCTCATGTAGGGCCTCGTTTGACTCAACAATATTATTTGTACCTCAAGTCGTGCCTTGTTTGCCTCAACCATATCATTTCTGCCTCGAGTCAGGCCTCGTTTGACTCACTGATATCATTTGTGCCTTAAGTTTGACTCAACCATATGATTTGTGCCTCGAGTCAGGCTTCGTTTGACTCAAACATATCATTTGCACTTCTAGTCGGGCCTCGTTTGACTCAACCATATCATTTGTGCCTCGAGTCAGGCTTTATTTGACTCAGCCATATCTTTTACACCTCAAATAGGGCCTTTTAGACTCAACCATATCATTTGCGTCTGGAGTCGGGACTTGTTTGCCTCAACCATATCATTTTCGCCTCGAGTCAGGCCTCGTTTGACTCACCAATATCATTTGTGACACAAGTTAGGCCTCGTTTGACTTAACTATATCATTTACGCCTCTAGTCGGGCCTCGTTTGACTCAACCATATCTTTTGCGCCTCAAGTCGGGCTTTGTTTGACTCAACCATATCATTTGTGCCTCAAGTTGGGCCTCGTTTGACTCAACCATATAACTTGCGCCTCGAGTCAGGCCTAGTTTGACTCAACGATACCATTTGTGCCTCGAGTCGGGCCTCGTTTGAATAAACCATATCATTTGTGCCTCGAGTTGGGCCTTGTTTGACTCAACCATACCATTTGCGCCTCGAGTCAAGCCTCGTTTGACTCACCGATACCATTTGTTCCTCGAGTCGGGCCACGTTTGACTCAACCATATCATTTGTGCCTTGAGTCATGCTTCGTTTCACTCAACCATATCATTTGCGCCTCGAGTTGGGCCTCGTTTGACTCACTGATATGATTTGTGCCTCGAGTTGGGCCTCATTGGCTCAACCATATCATTTGTGCCTCGAGTAAGGCCTCGCCTCCCTTAACCATATCATTTGCACCTCGAGTCGGGCGTCGTTTGACTCAGCCATATTATTTGTACCTCGATTCAGGCCTTGTTTGACTCAACCATATCATTTGTGCCCCAAGTCATGCCTCGTTTGACACAACCATATCATTTGCACCTTAAGTTAGACCTCGTTTGACTCAACCATATCATTTACACCTCGAGTCAGGCCTCGTTTGACGCAACCATATCAATTGTGCCTCGAGTGATGCCTCGTTTGACTCAACCATATCATTTGCACCTCGAGTCGGGGCTCGTTTGACTTAACCATATCATTTGTGCCTCGAGTCATGCCTCGTTTGACACAACCATATCATTTGTGCCTTGAGTCGGACCTTGTTTGACTTATCCATATCATTTGTGCCTCAAGTCAGGCATCGTTTGACTCACCAATACCATTTGTGCCTTGAGTTGGGCCTCTGTTGACTCAACCATATCCTTTGCGCCTCGAGTTGGGCCTTTGTTGACTCAACCATATCATTTGCGCCTCGAGTCGGGCCTTGTTTGACTTAACCATATCATTTGTGCCTCGAGTGAGGCCTCGTTTGACTTAACCATATAATTTGTGCCTCGAGTAAGGCCTCGCATCCCTCAACCATATCATTTGTGCCTCGAGTCGGTCCTCGTTTGACTCACCCTTATCATTTGCACCTCAACTCATGCCTCGTTTGACTTAACCATATCATTTGCACCTCAAGTCGGGCCTCGTTTGACTCACCAATATTATTTGTGCCTCGCGTTGGGCCTCGTTTGACTTAACTATATCATTTGCGCCTCTAGTTAGGCCTCGATTAACTCAACCATATCATTTGCGGCTCAAGTCAGGCATTGTTTCACTCAACCATATCATTTACGCCTCGAGTTGGGCCTTGTTTGCCTCAACCATATCATTTGCACCTCGAGTCGGGCCTCGTTTGACTCACCAATATCATTTGTGCCTCGAGTTGGGGCTCCTTTGACTTAACTATATCATTTGCACCTCTAGTCGGGCCTCATTTGACTCAACCATATCATTTGTTCCTCAAGTCGGGCTTTGTTTGACTCAACCATATCATTTGTGCCTCGAGTCAGGCCTCATTTGACTCAACCATATCATTTGCGCATTGAGTCAGGCCTAGTTTGACTCAATGATACCATTTGTGCCTTGAGTCGGGCCTCGTTTGACTAAACCATATAATTTACGCCTCGAGTTGGGCCTTGTTTGACTCAACCATATCATTTGCGCCTCGAGTTGGGCCTCGTTTGACTCACCGATACCATTTGTTCCTCGAGTCGGGCCTCATTTGACTCAACCATATAATTTGTGCCTCGAGTCATGCCTCGTTTGACTCAACCATATCATTTGCACCTCGAGTTGGGCCTCGTTTGACTCACTGATATGATTTTTGCCTCGAGTTGGGCCTCATTGGCTCAACCATATCATTTGTGCCTCGAGTAAGGCCTCGCTTCCCTTAACCATATCATTTGCACCTCGAGTCTGGCCTTATTTGACTCAACCATATTATTTGCACCTCGAGTCAGGCCTTTTGACTCAACTATGTGTTTGAGCATTGAATCGGGCCTTATTTGACTCACCCATATGTTTGCGCCTCGAATCGATCTTTGTTTGACTCACCCTTATCATTTGCACCTCGAGTCAAGCCTCGTTTGACTCACCCATGTGTTTGTGCCTCGAGTCAAGCCTTGTTTGACTCACCCATATCATTTGCGCCTCGAGTCGGGCCTTGTTTGACTCAACCATATCATTTGCACCTCGAGTCGGGCCTCGTTTGACTCACCAATACCATTTGTGCCTCTAGTTGGGACTCGTTTGACTCAACCATATCATTTGTGCCTCAAGTAAGGCCTCGCTTCCCTCAACCATATCATTTGCACCTTTGGTCAAGCCTTGTTTGACTCACGCATGTGTTTGTGCCTCGAGTCAGGCCTTGTTTGACTCACCCATATAATTTGCGCTCGAGCTGGGACTTGTTTGACTCAACCTTATCATTTCTGCCTTGTGTTGGGCCTTGTTTGACTCAACCATATCATTTGCGCCTCGAGTCGGGCCTCGTTTGACTCTCCAATACCATTTGTGCCTCGAGTTGGGCTTCGTTTGGCTCAACTATATCATTTGTGCCATGAGTTGGGCTTTGTTTGACTCAACCATATCATTTGTGCCTCGAGTTGGACCTTGTTTGACACAACCATATCATTTGTATGTCGAGTGAGGCCTCGTTTGACTTAACCATATCATTTGTGCCTCGAGTAAGGCCTTGCTTCCCTCAACCATATTATTTGCGCCTCGAGTCGGGCCTCGTTTGACTCACCCTTATCATTTGCACCTCAAATCATGCCTCGTTTGACTCAACCATATCATTTGCACCTCGAGTCGGGCGTCGTTTGACTCACCAATATCATTTGTGCCTCAAGTTGGGCCTCGTTTGACTTAACTATATCATTTGCGCCTCTAGTTAGGCCTCGTTTGTCTCAACCATATCATTTGTGCCTCAAGTCGGGCCTTGTTTCACTCAACCATATCAATTACGCCTTGAGTCGGGCCTTGTTTGACTCAACTATATCATTTGCACCTCGAGTCGGGCCTTGTTTGACTCACCAATATCATTTGTGCCTCGAGTTAGGGCTTGTTTGACTTAACTATGTCATTCGCGCCTCTAGTCAGGCCTTGTTTGACTTAACCATATCATTTGCGCCTCAAGTCAGGCTTTGTTTGACTCAACCATTTCATTTGTGCTTTGAGTCGGGCCTCGTTTGACTCAACCATATCATTTGCGCCTTGAGTCAAGCCTAGTTTGACTCAACAATACCATTTGTGCCTCAAGTCGGGCCTCGTTTGACTAAACCATATCATTTGCGCCTCGAGTTGGGCCTTGTTTGACTCAACCATATCATTTGCACCTCGAGTAGGGCCTCGTTTGACTCACCGATACCATTTCTTCCTCGAGTTGGGAGTCGTTTGACTCAACCATATCATTTGTGCCTCGAGTCATGCCTCGTTTGACTCAACCATATCATTTGCAGGTTGAGTCGGGCCTCGTTTGACTCACTGATTTGTGCCTCGAGTTGGGCCTCATTGGCTCAACCATATCATTTGTGTCTCGAGTAAGGCCTCGCTTCCCTCAACCATATCATTTGCACCTCGAGTCGGGCCTCGTTTGACTTAACCATATTATTTTCACCTCGAGTCAGGCCTTGTTTGACTCAACTATGTGTTTGAGCCTCGAATCGGGCCTTATTTGACTCACCCATATGTTTGCGCCTCAAGTCGGTGTTCGTTTGACTCACCCTTATCATTTGCACCTCGAGTCAAATCTCGTTTGACTCACCCATGTGTTTGTGCCTCAAGTCAAGCCTTGTTTGACTCACCCATATCATTTGCGCCTCGAGTCGGGCCTTGTTTCACTTAACCATATAATTTGCACCTCGAGTCGGGCCTTGTTTGACTCAACCATATCATTTGCGCCTCGAGTCGGGCCTCGTTTGACTCACCGATACCATTTGTGCCTTCAGTTGGGCCTCGTTCGACTCAACCATATCATTTGTGCCTCAAGTAAGGCCTCGCTTCCCTCAACCATATCATTTGTGCCTCAAGTAAGGCCTCGCTTCCCTCAACCATATCATTTGTTCCTCGAGTTGGGTCTCGTTTGACTCAACCATATTATTTGCACCTCGAGTCAGGCGTTGTTTGACTCACCTATGTGTTTGAGCCTCGAGTTAGGCCTTATTTGATTCAACCATATGTTTACGCCTTGAGTTGGTCTTCGTTTGACTCATCCTTATCATTTGCACCTCGAGTCAAGTCGTTTGACTCACCCATGTGTTTGTGCCTCGAGTCCAGCCTTGTTTGACTCACCCATATCATTTGCGCCTCGAGTCCAGCCTTCTTTAACTTAACCATATCATTTGCGCCTTGAGTTGGGCCTTGTTTGACTCAACCATATCATTTATGCCTCGAGTGGGGCCTCGTTTGACTCAACCATATCATTTGTGCCTCGAGTCAGGCCTTATTTGACTCAACCATATCATTTGCGCCTCGAGTCTAGTATCGTTTGACTTAACCATATCATTTGCACCATGAGTCGGGTCTCGTTTGACTTAACCATATCATTTGCGCCTCGAGTCAGTCTTTGTTTGACTCATCCTTATCATTTGCATCTTGAGTCAAACCTCATTTGACTCAACCATGTGTTTGTGCCTCGAGTCAGGCCTCGTTTGACTCAACCATTTGATTTATGCCACGAGTCGGGCCTCGTTTGACTTTACCATATCAATTCTACCGTGACCTAGGGCTCGTTTGACTTAACCATTTCATTTATGCCCCGAGTCGAGCCTCGTTAGGATCAACCGTATCATTTCCACCTCGAGTCAGGCCTTGTTTGACTCACCTATGTGTTTGAGCCTTGAGGCGGGCCTTATTTGACTCACCCATATGTTTGCCCTTGAGTCGGTCTTTGTTTGACTCACCCTTATCATTTGCACCTCGAGTCAAGGCTCGTTTGACTCACCCATGTGTTTGTGCCTCGAGTCAAGCCTTGTTTGACTCTCCCACATGGGTTGTGCCTCGAGTTTGGCCTTGTTTGACTCAACTATATGATTTGCGCCTCGAGTTGGGCCTTGTTTGACTCAACCATATCATTTGCACCTCGAGTCGGGCCTTGTTTGACTCATTGATTGCATTTGTGCCTCGAGTAGGGCCTCGTTTGACTCAACCGTATCATTTGTTCCTCTAGTCAAGTCTCATTTAAACCAACCATATCAGTTGTGCCTCGAGTTGGGCTTCGTTTGACCCAACCATATCATTTGCTCCTCGAGTCATGCCTCGTTTGACCCAACCATTTCATTTGCGCCTCACGTCCGGCCTCGTTTCACTCAACCATATCATTTGTGCCTCGAGTCAGGCCTTGTTTGACTTAACCATATCATTTGTGCCTCAAGTCGGGCCTCGTTTGACTCATTGATACAATTTGTGCCACGAGTTGGGCCTCTGTTGACTCAACCATATCTTTTGTGCCTCGAGTTAGGCCTCTTTTGACTCAACTATATCATTTGCGCCTCGAGTCGAGGCTCGTTTGACTTAACCATATCATTTGTGCTGCGAGTCATGCCTCATTTGACTCAACCATATCATTTGCGCCTCGAGTCGGGCCTCGTTTGACTCAACCATATCATTTGTGCCTCGAGTCAGGCCTCGTTTGACTCACCGATACCATTTGTGCCTCCAGTTGGGCCTCGTTCGACTCAACCATATCATTTATGCCTCAAGTAAGGCCTCGCTTCCCTCAACCATATCATTTGCGCCTCGAGTCGGGTCATGTTTGACTCAACCATATTATTTGCACCTCGTGTCAGGCATTGTTTGACTTATCTATGTGTTTGAGCCTTGAGTCGGGCCTTATTTGATTCAACCATATGTTTGTGCCTCGAGTCGGTCTTCGTTTGACTCACCCTTATAATTTGCACCTTGAGTCAAGCCTCGTTTGACTCATGCATGTGTTTGTGCCTTGAGTCAGGCCTTGTTTGACTCACCCATATAATTTGCGCTTGAGCCAGAACTTGTTTGACTTAACCTTATCATTTGTGCCTTGTGTCAGGCCTTGTTTGACTCAACCATATCATTTGCGCCTTGAGTCGGGCCTCGTTTGACTCACCAATACCATTTGAACCTTGAGTTGGCCCTCGTTTGACTCAACCATATGCTTTGTGCCTCGAGTTAGGCTTCGTTTGACTCAAACATATCATTTGTGCTTCCAGTCGGGCCTCGTTTGACTCAACCATATCATTTGTGCCTCGAGTCAGGCCTCATTTGACTCAACCATATCATTTGCGCCTCAAGTAAGGCATCGTTTGACTCAACCATATCATTTGCGTCTCGAGTCGGGCCTTGTTTGCCTCAACCATATCATTTCCACCTTAAGTCAGGCCTTGTTTGACTCACCGATATCATTTGTGCCTTGAGTTGGGCCTCGTTTGACTTAACAATATCATTTGTGCCTCTAGTTAGGCCTCGTTTGACTTAACCATATCATTTATGCCTCAAGTCGGGCTTTGTTTGACTCAACCTTGAGTTAGGCCTCGTTTAACTCAACCATATAATTTGTGCCTCCAGTCATGCCTCTTTTGACTCAACCATATCATTTGTGCCTCGAGTCGGGCCTCATTTGACTCACCCTTATCATTTACACCTCAATTCATGCCTCGTTTGACTCTACCATATCATTTGTACCTAGAGTCGGGCCTCGTTTGACTCACCAATATCATTTGTGCCTCGAGTTGGGCCTCGTTTGACTTAACTATATCATTTGCGCCTCTAGTCGGGCCTCGATTGACTAAACCATAGCATTTGCGCCTCAAGTCGGGCCTTGTTTCACTCAACCATATCATTTATGCCACAAGTCAGGCCTTGTTTGCCTCAACCATATCATTTGCACCTCGAGTCGGGCCTCGTTTGACTTACCAATATCATTTGTACATCAAGTTGGGGCTCGTTTGACTTAACTATATCATTTGCGCCTCTAGTCGGGCCTCGTTTGACTCAACCATATCATATGCGCCTTGAGTCAGGCCTAGTTTGACTCAACGATACCATTTGTGCCTTGTTTGACTAAACCATATCATTTGCGCCTTGAGTTGGGCTTTATTTGACTCAACCATATCATTTACGCCTCGAGTCGGGCCTCGTTTGACTCACTGATACCATTTGTTCCTCAAGTCGGGCCTTGTTTGACTCAACCATATCATTTGTGCCTCGAGTCATGCCTCGTTTGACTCAACCATATCATTTGCACCTCGAGTTAGGCATCGTTTGACTCACTGATATGATTTGTTCCTTGAGTTGGGCCTCATTGGCTCAACCATATCATTTGTGCCTCGAGTAAGTCCTCGCTTCCCTCAACCATATCCTTTGCACCTTGAGTCCGGCCTCGTTTGACTCAACCATATTATTTGCAACTCGAGTCAGGCCTTCTTTGACTCAACTATGTGTTTGAGCCTTGCATCGGGCCTTATTTGACTCACCCATATGTTTGCGCCTCGAGTCGGTCTTCGTTTGACTCACCCTTATCATTTGCAACTCGAGTCAAGCCTCGTTTGACTCCCCCATGTGTTTTTGCCTTGAGCCAAGCCTTGTTTGACTCATCCATATCATTTGTGCCTCTAGTCGGGCCTTGTTTCACTTAACCATATCATTTGCACCTCGAGTCGGGCCTTGTTTGACTCAACCATATCATTCAATCCTCGAGTCAGGCCTCGTTTGACTCACCGATACCATTTGTGCCTCCAGTTGGGCCTCGTTCGACTCAACCATATCATTTATGCCTCAAGTAAGACCTCGCTTCCCTTAACCATATCATTTGTGCCTCGACTCGGGTCATGTTTGACTCAACCATAGTAGTTGCACCTTGTGTCAGGCGTTGTTTGACTCATATGTGTTTGAGCCTTGAGTCGGACCTTATTTGATTCAACCATATGTTTGCGCCTCGAGTCGGTCTTCGTTTGACTCATCCTTATCATTTGCACCTTGAGTCAAGCCTTGTTTGACTCATGCAAGTGTTTGTGCCTTGAGTCAGGCCTTATTTGACTCACCCATATAATTTGCGCTCGAGCCGGGACTTGTTTGACTTAACCTTATCATTTGTGCCTTGTGTCGGGTCTTGTTTCACTCAACCATATCATTTACGCCTCAAGTCGGGCCTCGTTTGACTCATCGATGCCATTTGAGCCTTGAGTTGGCCCTCGTTTGACTCAACCATATGATTTGCGCCTCGAGTTAGGCTTTGTTTAACTCAAAATATCATTTGCGCTTCAGTCGGGCCTCGTTTGACTCAACCATATCATTTGTGCCTCGAGACAGGCCTCATTTGACTCAACCATATCATTTGCGCCTCAAGTAGGGCATCGTTTGACTCAACCATATCATTTGCGTCTCGAGTCGGGCCTTGTTTGCCTCAACCATATCATTTCCGTCTCGAGTCAGGCCTTGTTTGACTCACCGATATCATTTGTGCCTTGAGTTGGGCCTCGTTTGACTTAACTATATCATTTGCGCCTCTAGTTAAGCCTCGTTTGACTTAACCATATTATTTATGCCTCAAGTCGGGCTTTGTTTGACTCAACCATATCATTTGCGCCTCGAGTCAAGCCTCGTTTGATTCCACGATACCATTTGTGCCTCGAGTTGGGCCTCGTTTGACTCAACCATATAATTTGTGCCTCCAGTCATGCCTCTTTTGACTCAACCATATCATTTGTGCCTCGAGTCGGGTATCGTTTGACTCACCCTTATCATTTGCACCTCAACTCATGCCTCGTTTGACTCAACCATATCATTTGCACCTAGGGTCGGGCCTTGTTTGACTCACCAATATCATGTATGCCTCGAGTTGGGCCTCGTTTGACTTAACTATATCATTTGCGCCTCTAGTCGGGCCTCGATTGACTGAACCATATCATTTGCGCCTCAAGTTGGGCCTTGTTTCACTCAACCATATCATTTATGCCTCAAGTCGGGCCTTGTTTGCCTCAACCATATAATTTGCACCTTGAGTCGGGTCTCGTTTGACTCACCAATATCATTTGTGCATCAAGTTGGGGCTCATTTGACTTAACTATATCATTTGCACCTCTAGTCGGGCCTCATTTGACTCAACCATATCATATGCGCCTTGAGTCAGGCCTAGTTTGACTCAACAATACCATTTGTGCCTCGTTTGACTAAACCATATCATTTGCGCCTTGAGTTAGGCTTTATTTGACTCAACCATATCATTTGCGCCTCGAGTCGGGCCTCGTTTGACTCACCGATAGCATTTGTTCCTCAAGTTGGGCCTTGTTTGACTCAACCATATCATTTGTGCCTCGAGTCATGCCTCGTTTGACTCAACCATATCATTTGCACCTCGAGTTAGGCCTTGTTTGACTCACTGATATGATTTGTGCCTCGAGTTGGGCCTCATTGGCTCAACCATATCATTTGTGCCTCGAGTAAGTCCTCGCTTCCCTCAACCATATCATTTGCACCACGAGTTTGGCCTCGTTTGACTCCACCATATTATTTGCACCTCGAGTCAGGCCTCGTTTGACTCAACTATTTGTTTGAGCCTTGAATCGGGCCTTATTTGACTCACCCATATGTTTGTGCCTCGAGTCGGTCTTCGTTTGACTCACCCTTATCATTTGCACCTCGAGTCAAGCCTCGTTTGACTCCCCCATGTGTTTCTGCCTCGAGCCAAACCTTGTTTGACTCATCCATATCATTTGTGCCTCTAGTCGGGCCTTGTTTCACTTAACCATATAATTTACACCTCGAGTCGGGCCTTGTTTGACTCAACCATATCATTCGAGCCTCGAGTCAGGCCTCGTTTGACTCACCGATACCATTTGTGCCTCCAGTTGGGCCTCGTTCAGCTCAACCATATCATTTGTGCCTCAAGTAAGGCCTCGCTTCCCTCAACCATATCATTTGTGCCTCGAGTCGGGGCTCGTTTGACTCAACCATATTATTTGCACCTCGAGTCAGGCATTGTTTGACTCACCTATGTGTTTGAGCCTTGAGTCGGGCCTTATTTGATTCAACCATATGTTTGCGCCTCGAGTCAGTCTTCGTTTGACTCACCCTTATCATTTGCACCTCGAGTCAACCTTGTTTGACTCACGCATGTGTTTGTGCCTTGAGTCAGTCCTTGTTTGACTCACCCATATAATTTGCGCTCGAGCCGGGACTTGTTTGACCTAACCTTATCATTTGTGCCTTGTGCCGGGCCTTGTTTGACTCAACCATATCATTTGCACCTCGAGTCAGGCCTCGTTTGACTCAACCATATCATTTGCGCCTCAAGTCGGGCTTTGTTTGACTCAACCATATCATTTGTGCCTTGAGTCAGGCCTCATTTGACTCCACGATACCTTTTGTGCCTCGAGTTGGGCCTCGTTTGACTCAACCATAAAATTTGTGCCTCCAGTCATGCCTCTTTTGACTCAACCATATCATTTGCACCTCGAGTCGGGCCTCGTTTGACTCAACTATATCATTTGCTCCTCTAGTCGGGTCTCGTTTGACTCAACCATATCATTTGCACCTCGAGTCGGGCTTTGTTTGACTCAACCATCTCATTTGTGCCTCGAGTCAGGCCTCGTTTGACTCGCCGATACCATTTGTGCCTCAAGTTGGACCTCGTTTGACTCAACCATATCATTTGCGCCTCGAGTCGGGCCTCGTTTGACTCACCGATACCATTTGTGCCTCGAGTTGGGCCTCGTTTGACTCAACCATATAATTTGTGCCTCCAGTCAAGCCTCTTTTGACTCAACCATATCATTTACGTCTCGAGTCGAGCCTCGTTTGACTCAACCATATATTTGTGCCTCGAGTCATGCCTCGTTTGACTCAACCATATCAATTGTGCCTCGAGTCAGGCCATGTTTGACTTAACCATATCATTTGCACCTCAAGTCAGGCCTCGTTTAACTCACCGATACCATTTGTACCTCAAGTCGGGCCTTGTTTGACTCAATCATATCATTTGCGCCACGAGTCAGGCCGTATATGACTCAGCTATATGTTTGCGCATCGAATCGGGCCTCGTTTGACTTAACCATATCGTTTGTTCCTCGAGTCATGCCTAGTTTGACTCAACCATATCCTTTGCGCCTCGAGTTGGGCCTCGTTTGACTCACCGATACCATTTGGGCCTTGAGTCGGGCCTCGTTTGACTCATCGATACCATTTGCGCCTTGAGTTGGGCCTCATTTGACTCAACCATATTATTTGTTCCTCCAGTCAGGCCTCTTTTGACTTAACCTTATCATTTGCGCCTTGAGTCGGGCCTTGTTTTACTCAACTATATCATTTGTGCCTCGAGTCATGCCTCGTTTGACTCAACCATATAATTTGCGTCTTGTGTCAGGCCTCGTTTGACTAAACCATATCATTTGTGCCTCGAGCTGGGCCTCGTTTAACTCAACCATATTATTTGCACCTCGAGTTAGGCCTTGTTTGGCTCACCTATGTGTTTGAGCCTCGAGTTGGGCCTTGTTTGACTCAACCATATGGTTGCGCCTCGGGTCGGTCTTCGTTTGCCTCACCCTTATCATTTGCACCTCAAGCCAAGCCTCGTTTGACTCACCCATGTGTTTGTGCCCCGAGTCAAACCTTGCTTGACTCACCCATATCATTTGCACCTCGAGTTGGGCCTTGTTTCACTCAACCACATCATTTGCACCTCGAGTCGGGCCTTGTTTCACTCAACCATATCATTTGCACCTCAAGTCGGGTCTCGTTTGACTCACCGATACCATTTGTGCCTCGAGTTGGCCCTCGATTGACTCAACCATATGATTTGCGCCTCGAGTCAGGCCTCGTTTGACTCAAACATATGATTTGCGCTTCAAGTCGAGCCTCATTTGACTCAACCATATCATTTGTTCCTCGAGTCGGGATTGCACCTGATGTAGGGCCTCATTTGACTCAATGATATTATTTGTGCCTCGAGTCGTGCCTTGTTTGCCTTAACCATATCATTTCTACCTCAAGTTTGGCCACGTTTGACTCACCGATATCATTTGTGCCTCGTGTTGGCCCTCATTTGACTCAACTTTATGATTTGCGCCTCGAGTCAGGCTTCGTTTGACTCAAACATATCATTTGCGCCTCTAGTCGGGCCTCGTTTCACTCAACCTTATCATTTGTGCCTCGAGTCAGGCCTCATTTGACTCACTGATATGATTTGTACCTCGAGTTGGGCCTCAATGGCTCAACCATATCATTTGTGCCTCGAGTAAGGCCTTGCTTCCCTCAACCATATCATTTGCACCTCGAGTCAAGCCTTGTTTGACTTAACCATATTATTTGCACCTTGAGTCAACCCTTGTTTGACTCAACAATATCATTTGTGCCTCGAGTCATGCCTCGTTTGACACAACCATATCATTTGCACCTCGAGTTAGACCTCGTTTGACTCAACCATATCATTTGCACCTTGAGTCAGGCCTCGTTTGACTCAACCATATCATTTGTGCCTCGAGTCGGACCTTGTTTGACTTAACCATATCATTTGTGCCTCAAGTCGGGCATCGTTTGACTCACCAATACCATTTGTGCCTCTAGTTGGGACTCTGTTGACTCAACCATATCATTTCCGCCTCGAGTCGGGCCTCGTTTGACTCAACCATATCTTTTGTGCCTCGAGTCATGCCTCGTTTGACTCAACCATATCATTTGTGCATCGAGCCGGGACTCGTTTGACTCACCGATAGCATTTGTGCCTCGAGTTGGGCCTCGTTTGACTCAACCATATGATTTGTGCCTCGAGTAAGGCCTCGCTTGACTCAACCATATCAATTGCGCCTCGAACCGGGCCTCATTTGACTCACCGATACCATTTGTGCCTCGAGTTGGGCTTCGTTTGGTTCAACTATATCATTTGTGCCACGAGTCGGGCTTTGTTTGACTCAACCATATCATTTGTGCCTTGTGTCAGGCCTTGTTTGACTCAACCATATCATTTACGTCTCGAGTCAGGCCTTGTTTGACTCACCGATACCATTTGTGCCTCGAGTTGGGCTTCGTTTGGCTCAACTATATCATTTGTGCCACGAGTCGGGCTTTGTTTGACTCAACCATATCATTTGTGCCTCGAGTTAGACCTTTTTTGACACAACCATATCATTTGTACCTCGAGTAAGGCCTCGTTTGACTCAACCATATCATTTGTGCCTCGAGTAAGGCCTCGCTTCCCTCAACCATATTATTTGCACCTCGAGTCGGGCCTCGTTTGACTCACCCTTATCATTTGCACCTCAAATCATGCCTCGTTTGACTCAACCATATCATTTGCACCTCGAGTCGGGTGTCGTTTGACTCACCAATATCATTTGTGCCTCGAGTTGGGCCTGGTTTGACTTAACTCTATCATTTGCGCCTTTAGTCAGGCCTCGTTTGACTCAACCATATCATTTGCGCCTCAAGTCGGGCCTTGTTTCACTCAACCATATCATTTATACCTCAAGTCGGGCCTTGTTTGACTCAACCATATCATTTGCACCTCTAGTCGGGCCTCGTTTGTCTCACCAATATCATTTGTGCCTCGAGTTGGGGCTTGTTTGACTTAACTATATCATTTGCGCCTCTAGTCAGGCCTCGTTTGACTTAACCATATCATTTGCGCCTCAAGTCAGGCTTTGTTTGGCTCAACCATATCATTTGTCCTTTGAGTCGGGCCTCGTTTGACTCAACCATATCATTTGCGCCTTGAGTCAGGCCTAGTTTGACATAACGATACCATTTGTGCCTCGAGTCAGGCCTCGTTTGACTAAACCATATCATTTGCACCTCGAGTTGGGCCTTGTTTGAGTCAACCATATCATTTGCGCCTCGAGTAGGGCCTCATTTGACTCACCGATAGCATTTGTTCCTTGAGTCGGGACTCGTTTGACTCAACGATATCATTTGTGCCTCGAGTCATGCATCGTTTGACTCAACCATATCATTTGCGCCTCGAGTCGGGCCTCGTTTGACTGACTGATTTGTGCCTTGGGTTGGGCCTCATTGGCTCAACCATATCATTTGTGCCTCGGGTAAGGCCTCGCTTCCCTCAACCATATCATTTGCACCTCGAGTCGGGCCTCGTTTGACTCAACCATATTATTTGCACCTCGATTCAGGCCTTGTTTGACTCAACTATGTGTTTTAGCATCGAATCGGGCCTTATTTGACTCACCCATGTGTTTGTGCCTCGAGTCAAGCCTTGTTTGACTCACCCATATCATTTGCGCCTCGAGTCGAGCCTTGTTTCACTTAACCATATCATTTGCACCTTGAGTCAGGCCTTGTTTGACTCAACTATGTGTTTGAGCCTCGAATCGGGCCTTATTTGACTCACCCATATGTTTGCGCCTCGAGTTGGTGTTCGTTTGACTCACCCATGTGTTTGTGCCTCGAGTCAAGCCTTGTTTGACTCACCCATATCATTTGCGCCTCGAGTCGAGCCTTGTTTCACTTAACCATATCATTTGCACCTTGAGTCGGGCCTTGTGTGACTCAACCATATCATTTGTGCCTCGAGTCGGGCCTCGTTTGACTCACCGGTACCATTTGTGCCTCCAGTTGGGCCTCGTTCGACTCAACCATATCATTTTTGCCTCAAGTAAGGCCTCGCTTCCCTCAACCATATCATTTGTTCCTCGAGTCGGGTCTCGTTTGACTCAACCATATTATTTGCACCTCGAGTCAGGCGTTGTTTGACTCACCTATGTGTTTGAGCCTCGAGTCAGGCCTTATTTGATTCAACCATATGTTTGCGCCTTGAGTCGGTCTTTGTTTGACTCATCCTTATCATTTGCACCTCGAGTCAAGCCTCGTTTGACTCTCCCATGTGTTTATGCCTCGAGTCAACCCTTGTTTGACTCACCTATATCATTTGCGCCTTGAGTCAGGCCTTGTTTGACTCAACCATATCATTTGCGCCTCGTGTCAGGCCTCATTTGACTCACCGATTGCATTTGTGCCTCGAGTGAGGCCTCGTTTGACTCAACCATATCATTTGTGCCTCAAGTCAGGCCTTATTTGACACAACCATATCATTTGCGCCTCGAGGCTGGTATCGTTTGACTTAACCATATCATTTGCACCATGAGTCGGGTCTCGTTTGACTTAACCATATCATTTGTGCCTCGAGTCGGTCTTTGTTTGACTCACCCTTATCATTTGCACCTCGAGTCAAACCTCGTTTGACTCAACCATGTGTTTGCGCCTCGAGTCAGGCCTCGTTTGACTCAACCATATGATTTGTGCCATGAGTCGGGCCTCGTTTGACTTAACCATATCAATTCTACCTCGACTTAGGCCTCGTTTGACTTAACCATTTCATTTGCACCTCGAGTCGAGCCTCGTTTGGATCAACCATATCATTTCCACCTCGAGTCAGGCCTTGTTTGACTCACCTATGTGTTTGAGCCTTGAGTCGGGGCTTATTTGACTCACCCATATGTTTGCGCCATGAGTCGGTCTTCGTTTGACTCACCCTTATCATTTGCACCTCGAGTCAAGGCTCGTTTGACTCGCCCATGTGTTTGTGCCTCAAGTCAAGCCTTGTTTGACTCACCCACATGAGTTGTGCCTCGAGTTTGGCCTCGTTTGACTCAACTATATGATTTGCGCCTCGAGTCAGGCCTTGTTTGACTCAACCATATCATTTGCGCTTCGAGTCGGGCCTTGTTTGACTCATTGATTGCATTTGTGCCTCGAGTAGGGCCTCGTTTGACCCAACTGTATCATTTGTGCCTCCAGTCAGGCCTCGTTTGACCCAACCATATCATTTCGCCTCGATTCAGGCTTCGTTTGACCCAACCATATCATTTACTCCTCGAGTCATGCCTCGTTTGACACAACTATATCATTTGCGCCTCAAGTCCGGCCTCATTTGACTTAACCATATCATTTGTGCCTCGAGTCGGGGCTCGTTTGACTTAACATATCATTTGTGCCTCGAGTTGGGCCTCTGTTGACTCAACCATAACGTTTGTGCCTCGAGTTGGGCCTCTTTTGACTCAACCATATCATTTGTGGCTCGAGTCAAGGCTCGTTTGACTCAACCATATTATTTGTGCTGCGAGTCATTCCTCATTTGACTCAACCATATCATTTGCGCCTCGAGTCAGGCCTCGTTTGACTCAACCATATCATTTGCGCCTTGACTCACTAATACCATTTGTGCCTCGAGTTAGGTCTCGTTTGACTCAACCACATGATTTGTGCCTCGAGTCAAGCCTCGTTTCACTTAAACATATCATTTGCGCTTCAAGTCGGGCCCCGTTTGACTCAACCATATCATTTGTGCCTCGAGTTAGGCCTCATTTGACTTAACCATCTCGTTTGCGCCTTAAGTAGGGCCTCAATTGACTCAACCATATAATTTACATCTCGAGTTGGGCCTTCTTTGCCTCAACCATATCATTTCCGCCTCGAGTCGGGCCTCGTTTGACTCACCGATACAATTTGTGCCTCGAGTTGGGCCTCTGTTGACACAACCATATCTTTTGTGCCTCTAGTCAGGCCTCTTTTGACTCAACCATATCATTTGCGCCTCGTGTCGAGACTCGTTTGACTCAACCATATCATTTGTATCTCGAGTCATGCCTCGTTTGACTCAACCATATCATTGGCGCCTCGAGTCGGGCCTTGTTTGACTTAACCATATCATTTGCGCCTCAAGTTGGGCCTCGTTTGACTCACTGATACCATTTGTGCCTCGAGTTGGGCCTCGTTTGACTCAACCATATCATCTATGCCTCGAGTAAGGCCTCGCTTCTCTCACCATATCATTTGCACCTCGAGTCGGGCCTCGTTTGACTCAACCATATTATTTGCATGTCGAGTAAGGCCTTGTTTAACTCACCTATGTGTTTGAGTCTCGAGTCAAGCCTTATTTGACTCACCCATATGTTTGCGCCTCATGTCGGTCTTCGTTTCACTTAACCTTATCATTTGCACCTCGAGTCAATCCTCATTTGACTAACCCATGTGTTTGTGCCTCGAGTCAGGCCTTGTTTGACTCACCCATATCATTTGCGCCTCAAGTCGGTCCTTGTTTGACTCAATCACATCACTTGCACCTTAAGTCGGGCCTCATTTGACTCATTGATACCATTTGTGCCTCGAGTTGGCCCTCGTTTGACTCAATCATATGATTTGTGCCTTGAGTTGGCCCTTGTTTGACTCAACCATATGATTTGTGCCTCGAGTTAGGCCTCGTTTGACTCAAACATATCATTTCCGCTTCAAGTCGGGCCCCGTTTGACTCAACCATATCATTTGTACCTCGAGTCAGGCCTCATTGGAGTCAACCATATCATTTATGCCTCAAGTAGAGCCTCATTTGGCTCAACCATATAATTTGCATCTTGAGTCGGGCCTTGTTTGCCTCAACCAGATCATTTCGCCTCGAATCCGGCCTCGTTTGACTCAACGATATCATTTGTACCTCGAGGTGGGACTCGTTTGACTTAACTATATCATTTATGCCTCTAGTTAGGCCTCGTTTGACTCAACCATATCATTTGCACCTCAAGTCGGGCTTTGTTTGACTCAACCATATCATTTGTGCCTCGAGTTGGACCTCGTTTGGCTCAAGCATATCATTTGTGCCTCGAGTCAGGCCTCGTTTGACACAACCATATCATTTGCACCTTGAGTCGGGACTCGTTTGACTTAATCATATCATTTGTGCCTCGAGTCAGGCCTTGTTTGACTTAACCATATTATTTGCGCTTCGAGTCAGGCCTCCTTTGACTCACCGTTACCATTTGTGCCTCGAGTTGGGCTCTGTTGACTCAACCGTATCTTTTGTGCTGCTAGTTATGCCTCGTTTGACTCAACCATATCATTTGCACCTCGAGTCAGGCCTCGTTTGACTCAACCATATCATTTATGCCTCATGTCATGCCTCGTTTGACTCAACCATATCATTTGTGCCTTGAGTCGGGCCTCGTTTGAGTCACTGATACCATTTGTGCCTCGAGTTGGACCTCATTTGACTCAACCATATTAATTGTGCCTCAAGTAAGGCCTTGCCTGACTCAACCATATCATTTGCGCCTCGAGTCGGGCCTCGTTTGACTCACCGATACCATTTGTGCCTTGAGTTGGGCCTTGTTTGACTCAACTATATCATTTGTGCCTCTAGTCAGGCCTCGTTTGACTCAACCATATTATTTACACCTCGAGTCGGGCTTTGTTTGACTCAACCATATCATTTGTGCCTCGAGTTAGACCTTGTTTGACACAACCATATCATTTGTACCTCAAGTCTGGCCTCGTTTGACTCAACCATATCATTTGTGCCTCGAGTAAGGCCTCGCTTCCCTCAACCATATCATTTGCGCCTTGAGTCGGGCCTTGTTTGACTCAACCATATTATTTGCACCTTGAGTCAGGCCTTGTTTGACTCACCTATGTGTTTGAGCCTCGAGTTGAGCCTTATTTGACTCACCCATATGTTTGTGCCTCGAGTCGGTCTTCGTTTGAATCACCCTTATCATTTGTACCTCGAGTCACGCCTTGTTTGACTCAACCAAGTGTTTGTGCCTCGAGTCAAGCCTTGTTTGACTCACCCAAATCATTTACGCCTCAAGTCGGGCCTTGTTTCACTCAACCATATCATTTACGCCTTGAGTCGGGCCTTCTTTGACTCAACCATATCATTTGCGCCTTGAGTCGGGCCTCATTTAACTCACCGATCCCATTTGCGCTTCGAGTCGAGCCTTGTTTGACACAACCATATCATTTGTGCCTCGAGTCAGGCGTCATTTGACTCAACCATATCATTTGCGCCTCAAGTAGGGCCTCGTTTGACTCAACCATACCATTTGCTTCTCGAGTTGCACCTTGTTTGCCTCAACCATATCATTTCAGCCTCGGGTCAGGCCTCGTTTCACTCACCGATATCATTTGTGCCTCGAGTTAGGCCTCATTTAACTCAATTATATCATTTGCGCCTCTAGTTGGGCCTCGTTTGACTCAACCATATCATTTGTGCCTTGAGTCATGCCTCATTTGACTAAACCATATCATTTGCGCCTCAAATCAAGCCTCGTTTGACTCACCGATATAGTTTGTTCCTCGACTTGGGCCTTGTTTGTCTCAACCATATCATTTGTGCCTCCAGTCTGGCCTTGTTTGACCTAACCATATCATTTGCGCCTCGAGTCATGCCTCATTTGACCCAACCATACATTTGCGCCTCAAGACAGGCCTCATTTGGCTAAACCATATCATTTGTGCCTCGAGTTAGGCCCTGTTTGACTCAACCATATCATTTGTGCCTCAAGTCAGAGCTCGTTTGACTCACAGATATCATTTGTGCCTCAAGTTGGGCCTCGTTTGACCCAACCATATAATTTGTTCCTCGAGTAAGGCCTCGCTTGACTCAACCATATCATTTGCGCCTTGAGTTGGGCCTAGTTTGACTCACCGATACTATTTGTGCCTTGAGTGGGCACACGTTTGACTCAACCATATCATTTGTGCCTTGAGTCAGGCCTCATTTGACTCAACCATATCATTTGTGCCTCGAGTCATGCCTTGTTTAACTCAACCATATCATTTGCGCCTCGAGTCGGGCCTCGTTTGACTCACCAATACCATTTGTGCCACGAGTTTGACTCAACCATATCATTGGTGCCTCGAGTAAGGCCTCGCTTGACTCAACCATATCATTTGCGCCTCGAGTTGGGCCTCGTTTCACTCACCGATACCATTTGTGCCTCAAGTTGGGCCTTGTTTGACTCAACTATATCATTTGTGCCGCTAGTCGGGCCTTGTTTGACTCAACCATATAATTTGCACCTCGAGTCGGGCTTTGTTTGACTCAACCACATCATTTGTGCGTCGAGTTGGACCTCGTTTGACTCAACCATATCATTTGTGCCTCGAGTCAGGCATCGTTTGACTCAACCATATCACTTGTGCCATGTGTCGGGACTTGTTTGACTCAACCATATCATTTGTGCCTCGAGTCATGCCTCGTTTGACTTAACCATATCATTTGCGCCTCGAGCCAGGCCTTGTTTGACTTAGCCATATCATTTGCGCCTCGAGTCGGGCCTCGTTTGACTCACCGATACCGTTTGTTCCTCGAGTTGGGCCTCGTTTGACTCAACCATATCGTTTGTGCCTCCAGTCAGGCCTCGTTTGACCCAACCATATCATTTCGCCTCGAGTTGGGCCTCGTTTGACTCAACCATATCATTGGTGCCTCGAGTAAGGCCTTGCTTGACTCAACCATATCATTTGCGCCTCAAATCGGGCCTCGTTTGACTAAACCATATCATTTGCGCCTCAAGTAGGGCCTCGTTTGACTCACCGATATCATTTCCGCCTTGAGTCAAGCCTCGTTTGACTCACCGATATCATTTGTGCCTCGAGTTGGGCCACGATTGACTTAACTATATCATTTGTGCCTCTAGTCGGGCCTTGTTTAACTCAACCATATCATTTGCGCTTCAAGTTAGGCTTTCTTTGACTCAACCATATCATTTGTGCCTCGAGTTGGACCTTGTTTGACTCAACCATCTCATTTGTGCCTCGATTCAGGCCTCATTTGACTCAACCATATAGTTTGCACCATAATCCGGGCCTCGTTTGACTTAACCATATCATTTGTGCCTCGAGTCATGCCTTGTTTGACTCAACCATATCATTTGTGCCTTGAGTCAGGCCTCGCTTGACTTAACCATATCATTTGCGCCTTGAGTCAGGCCTCGTTTGACACAACCATATCATTTGTGCCTCAAGTCTTGCCTCATTTGACTCAACCATATCATTTGTGCATCGAGTCAGGCCTTGTTTGACTCAACCATATCATTTGTGCCTCAATTCGGGCCTCGGTTGACCCAACCATATCATTTGTGCCTCGAGTCGAGCCTTGTTTGACTCACCCAAATGTTTACGCCTCAAGTCGGGCCTTGTTTGACTCAATGATATCATTTGTGCCTCGAGTTAGGTCTCATTTGACTCAACCATTTCATTTGCACCTTGAGTCGGGCCTCGTTTGACTTAACCATATCATTAGCTCCTCGAGTCGGGTTTTGTTTGACTCAACCATATCATTTGTGCCTCGAGTTGGACCTCATTTGACACAACCATATCATTTGTCCCTTGAGTCAGGCCTCGTTTGACTCAACCATATAATTTGCACCTCGAGCCAGGCCTTATTTGACTCAACCATATCATTTGTGCCTCGATTCATGCCTCGTTTGACTCAACCATATATTATTTGCGCATTGAGTCAGGCCTCGTTTGACTCAACCATATCATTCGGGCCTCGAGTTAGGCCTCGTTTAACTTAACCATATCATTTGCGCCTCGAGTCGGGCCTCGTTTGACTCTACCATATCATTTGTGCCTCGAATTAGGCCTCGTTTTAATCAACCATGTCATTTGTGCCTCGAGTTGGGCCTCGTTTGACTTAACTATATCATTTGCACCTCTAGTCGGGCCTTGTTTGACTCAACCATATCATTTGCGCCTCAGGTTAGGCTTTGTTTGACTCAACCATATTATTTGTGCCTCGAGTTGGTCCTCGTTTGACTCAACCATATCATTTGTGCCTCGAGTCAGGCCTCGTTTGACTCAACCATATCATTTGCGCCTCGAGTTGAGCCTCGTTTGACTTCACCATATCATTTGCGCCTCGAGGCAGGCCTCGTTTGACTCACCGATACCATTTGTGCCTCGAGTTGGCCCTCGTTTGACTTAACCATATGATTTGTGCCTCGAGTCAGGCCTCGTTTGACTCAACCATATCATTTGCACCTCGAGTCGAGCCTCGTTTGACTTCACCATATCATTTGCGCCTCGAGGCAGGCCTCGTTTGACTCACCGATACCATTTGTGCCTCGAGTTGGCCCTCGTTTGACTCAACTATATGATTTGCGCCTCGAGTCAGGCCTGGTTTCACTCAAACATATCATTTGCGCTTTAAGTCAGATGTCGTTTGACTCACCCATATCGTTTGTGCCTCGAGTCAGACCTTATTTGAGTCAACCATATCATTTGTGCCTCAAGTAGGGCCTTGTTTGACTCAACCATATCATTTGCGCCTCGAGTCGAGCCTTGTTTGCCTCAACCATATTATTTTTGCCTCGAGTCAGGCCTTATTTGACTCACCAATATCATTTGTGCCTCGAGTTGGCCCTCGTTTGACTCAACTATATCATTTGCGCCTCTAGTCGGGCCTCGTTTGACTTAACCATATCATTTGCACCTTAAGTTAGACCTCGTTTGACACAACCATATCATTTGTGCCCTCGAGTTAGGCCTCGTTTGACTCAACCATATAATTTGCACCTCGATCTGGGCCTCGTTTGACTAAACCATATCATTTGTGCCTGGAGTCATGCCTCGTTTGACTCAACCATTTCATTTGCACCTCGAGTCAGGACTCGTTTGACTCAACCATATCATTAGCGCCTCGAGTCTGGCCTTATTTGACTCAACCATATCATTTGTGCCTCGAGTCGGGCCTCGTTTGACTCAACCATATCATTTGTGCCTTGAGTTGGCCCTTGTTTGACTCAACCATATCATTTGCGCCTCCAGTCGGGACTCGTTTGACTCAACCATAGCATTTGCGGCTCGAGTCAGGCTTTGTTTGACTTAACTATATCATTTGTGCCTCGAGTTGGACCTTGTTTAACACAACCATATCATTTATGCCTCGGGTCATGCCTCATTTGACTCAACCATATCATTTGCGCCTCGAGTCAGGCCTCATTTGACTCAACCATATCATTTGTGCATCAAGTCAGGCCTCCTTTGACTCAGCCATATCATTTGCGCCTCTAGTCGGGCCTCATTTGACTCAACCATATCATTTGTGCCTTGAGTCGGGCCCTGTTTGACTCACCCAAATGTTTACACCTCGAGTCAGGCCTTGTTTGACTCAACGATATCATTTGTGCCTCGAGGTAGGCCTCATTTCACCCAACCATTTCATTTGCTCCTCGAGTCGGGCCTCGTTTGACTCAATCATATCATTAGCGCCTTGAATCAGACCTTATTTGGCTTACCCATATCATTTGCGGCTCGACTCGAACCTCGTTTGACTCAACCATATCATTTGCGCCTCGAGTCGGTCCTTGTTTGCCTCAATCATATCATTTCTGCCTCTAGTTAGGCCTCGTTTAACTCACCGATATCATTTGTGCCTCGAGTCGGGCATTGTTTAAATCAACCATATCTTTGGGCCTCGAGTCGGGCCTTCTTTGACTCAACCATATCATTTGTGGCTCGAATCAGGCCTCGTTTGAATCAACGATATCATTTGCGCCTCGAGTCGGGCCTCGTTTGACTCAACCATATCATTTGTGCCTAGAGTCGGGCCTTGTTGGACTCACCCATATGTTTGCGCCTCGAGTCGGTCTTCACTTGACTCAACCTTATCATTTGCACCTCAAGTCAAGCCTCGTTTGTCCCACCCATGTGTTTGTGCCTCGAGTCAGGCCTTGTTTGACTCACTCATATCATTTGTGCCTCAAGTCGGGCCTTATTTGACTCAACTATATCATTTGCGCCTTGAGTCGGGCCTTGTTTGACTCAACCATATCATTTGCGCCTCGAGTCGGGCCTCGTTTGACTCACCGATACCATTTGTGCCTCGAGTTGGCCCTCATTTCACTCAACCACAAGATTTGCACGTCGACTTAGGCCTCGTTTGACTCAAACATATCATTTGTGCTTCAAGTTGGGTCTCGTTTGACTCAACCATATCACTTGTGCCTAGAGTTAGGCCCTATTTGACTCAACCATATCATTTGCGCCTCAAGTAGGGCCTCATTTGACTCAACTATATCATTTGCGTCTCGAGTCAAGCCATGTTTCCCTTAACCATATCATTTTCGCCTCGAGTTAGGCCTCGTTTGACTCACCGATATCATTTGTGCCTCGAGTTGGGCCACGATTGGCTTAACTATATCATTTGTGCCTCTAGTCGGGCCTTGTTTGACTTAACCATATCATTTGCGCTTCAAGTCAGGCTTTGTTTGACTCAACCATATGATTTGTGCCTCGAGTTGGACCTTGTTTGACTCAACCATCTCCTTTGTGCCTCGATTCAAGCCTCGTTTGACTCAACCATATAATTTGCACCATAATCCGGGCCTCGTTTGACTTAACCATATCATTTGTGCCTCGATTCATGCCTCGTTTGACTCAACCATATCATTTATGCCTTGAGTCAGGCCTCGTTTGACTTAACCATATCATTTGCACCTTGAGTCTTGCCTTGTTTGACTCAACCATATCATTTGTGCCTCGAGTCAGGCCTCCTTTGACTCAACCATATCATTTGTGCCTCAATTCGGGCCTCGTTTGACTCAACCATATCATTTGTGCCTCGAGTTGGGCCTTGTTTGACTCACCCAAATGTTTACGCCTTGAGTCGGGCCTTGTTTGACACAACGATATCATTTGTGCCTCGAGTTAGGTCTCATTTGACACAACCATTTCATTTGCACCTCGAGTCGGGCCTTGTTTGACTTAACCATATCATTAGCGCCTCGAGTCAGGCCTTATTTAACTCACCCATATCATTTGCACCTCGACTCGGGCCTCGTTTGACTCAACCATATCATTTGCGCCTCGAGTCGGGCCTCATTTGCCTCAACCATATTATTTTTGCCTTGAGTCAGGCCTCGTTTGACTCACTGATATCATTTGTGCCTCGAGTTGCCCTCGTTTCACTCAACTATATCATTTGCACCTCTTGCTGGGCCTCGTTTGACTCAACCATATCATTTGCGCCTCAAGTCGGGCTTTGTTTGACTCAACTATAACATTTGTGCCTTGAGTTGGACCTTGTTTGACACAACCATATCAATTGTGCCTCGAGTCAGGCCTCGTTTGAGTCAACCATATAATTTGCAACTCGAATCGGGCCTTGTTTGACTCAACCATATCATTTGTGCCTCGAGTCAAGCCTCATTTGACTCAACCATATCATTTGTGCCATGAGTCAGGCCTCCTTTGACTCTACCATATCATTTACGCCTCGAGTCGGGCCTCGAATGACTCAACCATATCATTTGCGTCTCGAGTTGGGCCACGTTTGACTTAACTATATCATTTACGCCTCTAGTCGAGCCTTGTTTGACTCAACCATATCATTTGCGCCTCAAGTCAGGCTTTGTTTGACTCGACCATATGATTTGTGCCTCGAGTTAGACCTCGTTTGACTCAACCATATCATTTGTGCCTTGAGTCAGGCCTTGTTTGACTCACCCATATCATTTGTGCCTCGAGACGGGCCTTGTTTGTCTCAACTGTATCATTTGCACCTTGAGTTGGGCCTTGTTTAACTCAACCATATCATTTGTGCCTCGGGTCGGGCCTCGTTTGACTCGACATACCATTTGTGCCTCGAATTGGCCCTCGTTTGACTCAACCATAAGATTTGTGCCTCAACTCAGGCCTCGTTTGACTCAAACATATCATTTGTGCTTCAAGTTGGGCCTCGTTTGACTCAACCATATCATTTGTGCCTCAAGTCAGACCTTATTTGACTCAACCATATCATTTGCGCCTTAAGTAAGGCCTCGTTTAACTCAACCATATCATTTGCGTCTCGAGTCGGGCCTTGTTTCCCTCAATCATATCATTTTTGCATCGTGTCAAGCCTCGTTTGACACACTGATATCATTTGTGCCTCGAGTTGGGCCACGTTTGACTTAACTATATCATTTGTGCCTCGAGTTAGGCCTTGTTTAACTTAACTATATCATTTGCGCCTCAAGTCAGGCCTTGTTTGACTCAACCATATCATTTGTGCCTTGAGTCTGGCCTCGTTTGACTCAACCATATCATTTACGCCTCGAGTCGGGCCTCGTTTGACTCAACCATATCATTTGTGCTTCGAGTCATGCCTTGTTTGACTCAACCATATCATTTGCACCTTGAGTCAGGCTCATTTGACTCAACCATATCATTTGTGCCTCGAGTCAGGCCTCCTGTGACTCAACCATATTATTTGCGCCTCAATTTGGGCCTCGTTTGACTCAACCATATCATTTGTGCCTTGAGTCGGGCCTTGTTTGACTCACCCAAATGTTTACGCCTCAAGTCGGGCCTTGTTTGACTCAACGATATCATTTGTGCCTCGAGTTAGGCCTCGTTTGACTCAACCATTTCATTTGCACCTAGAGTCGGGCCTCGTTTGACTGAACCATATCATTAGTGCCTCGAGTCGGGCCTTATTTGACTCACCTATATCATTTGTGCCTCGACTCGGGCCTTGTTTGACTCAACCATATCATTTGCACCTCGAGTCGGGCCTTATTTGCCTGAACCATATCATTTTTGCCTTGAGTCAAGCCTCATTTGACTCACCGATATCATGTGCCTTGAGTTGGCCCTCCTTTGACTCAACTATATAATTTGTGCCTCTAGTCAGGCCTCGTTTGACTCAGCCATATCATTTGCGGCTCGAGTCGGGCTTTGTTTGACTCAACTATATCATTTGTGCCTCAAGTTGGACCTCGTTTGACACAGCCATATCATTTGTGCCTCGAGTCAGGCCTCGTTTGAGTCAACCATATAATTTGCACCTCGACTCAAGCCTCATTTGACTCAACCATAGCATTTGTACCTCGAGTCAGGCCTCGTTTGACTCAACCATATAATTTGTAACTCGATCCGGGCCTCGTTTGACTCAACAATATCACTTGTGCCTCGAGTCATGCTTCGTTTGACTCAACCATATCATTTGCGCCTTGAGTCAGGCCTCGTTTGACTCAACCATATCATTTACGCCTCGAGTCGTGCCTCGTTTGACTCAACCATATCATTTCCGCCTCGAGTCGTGCCTCGTTTGACTCAACCATATCATTTGTGCCTTGAGTCATGCCTCGTTTGACTCAACCATATAATTTGCACCTTGAGTCAGGCTCGTTTGACTCAACCATATCATTTACGCCTCGAGTCAGGCCTCCTTTAACTCAACCATATCATTTACGCCTCAAATTGGGCCTCGTTTTACTCAACCATATCATTTGTGCCGCAAGTCGGGCCTTGTTTGACTCACCCAAATGTTTACGCCTCCAGTCGAGCCTTTTTTGACTCAACAATATCATTTGTGCCTCGAGTTAGGCCTCGTTTGACTCAACCATTTCATTTGCACCTAGAGTCGGGCCTCGTTTGATTGAACCATATATTAGCGCCTCAAGTCGGGCCTTATTTGACTCACCCATATCATTTGCGCCTCGACTCGGGCCTCGTTTGACTTAACCATATCGTTTGCGCCTCCAGTCGGGCCTCATTTGCCTCAACATATCATTTTTGCCTCGAGTCAGACCTCATTTGACTCACCGATATAATTTGTGCCTCAAGTTGGCCCTTGTTTGACTCAACTATATCATTTGCGCCTCTAGTCGGGCCTCGTTTGACTCAACTATATCATTTGCGGCTCGAGTCGAGCTTTGTTTGACTCAACTATATCATTTGTGCCTCGAGTCAGGCCTCGTTTGAGTTAACCATATAATTTGCACCTTAAACCAGGCCTCGTTGGACACAACCATATCATTTGCGCCTCGAGTCATGCCTCGTTTGACTCAACCATATCATTTGTGCCTCGAGTCAGGCCCTATTTGACTCAACCATATCATTTAAGTCGCGAGTCGGGCCTTGTTTCCCTCAACCATATCATTTCTGCCTCGAGTCAGGCCTTATTTGACTCACCGATATCATTTGTACCTTGAGTTAGGTCACGTTTGACTTAACTATATCATTTGTACCTCTAGTCGGGCCTTGTTTGACTCAACCATATCATTTGCGCCTCAAGTCAGGCTTTGTTTGACTCAACCATATCATTTGTACCTCGAGTTGGACCTCATTTGACTCAACCATATCATTTGTACCTCGAGTCATGCCTCGTTTGACTCAACCATATCATTTGCGCCTTGAGTCAGGCCTCGTTTGAGTCAACCATATGATTTGTACCTCAAAACGGGCCTCGTTTGACTCAACCATATCATTTGTGCCTCGAGTCATGCCTCGTTTAACTCAACCATATCATTTTGCACCTCGAGTCATGCCTCGTTTTACTCAACCATATCATTAGCGCCTCGAGTTAGGCCTTATTTGACTCACCCATACATTTGTGCCTCGACTTGGGCCTCGTTTGACTGAACCATATCATTTGCGCCTCGAGTCGGGCCTCATTTGCCTCAACCAAATCATTTTTGCCTCGAGTCAGGCCTCGTTTGACTCTCCGATATCATTTGTGCCTTGAGTTGGCCCTCGTTTGACTCAACTATATCATTTGCGCCTCTAGTCAGGCCTTGTTTGACTCAACCATATCATTTGTGCCTCGAGTTGTACATTGTTTGAAATAACCGTATCTTTTGTGCCTCGAGTTAGGCCTCGTTTGAGTCAACCATATAATTTGCACCTCGAATCGGGCCTCGTTTGACTCAACCATATCATTTGGGCCTCGAGTCAGGCCTCCTTTGACTCAACCATATCATTTGTGCCTCAAGTTGGGCCTCGTTTGACTCAACATATCATTTGTGCCTTGAGTCGGGCCTTGTTTGACTCACCTAAATGTTTACGCCTCGAGTCGGTCCTTGTTTGACTCAACGATATCATTTGTGCCTCGAGTTAGGCCTCATTTCACTCAACCATTTCATTTGCTCCTCGAGTCAGGCCTCGTTTGACTCAACCATATCATTTGTGCCTTGAGTCAGGCCCTATTTGACTTAACCATATCATTTGCGCCTCAACTAGGTCCTCGTTTGACTCAACCATATTATTTGCGTCTCGAGTCGGGCCTTGTTTCCCTCAACCATATCATTTGTGCCTCGAGTTGGGCCACGTTTGACTTAACTATATCATTTGCGCCTCTAGTCGGGCCTTGTTTGACTTAACCATATTATTTGTGCCTCAAGTTAGGCTTTGTTTGACTTAACCATATCATTTGTGCCTCGAGTTGGACCTCATTTGACTCAACCATATCATTTGTGCCTCGAGTTAGGCCTCGTTTGACTCAACCAAATCATTTGCACCTCGAGTCAAGCCTCGTTTGACTCAACCATATCATTTGTGCTTCAGGTCGGGCCTCATTTGACTTAACCATATCATTTGTGCTTCAGGTCGGGCCTCATTTGACCTAACCATATCATTTGCGCCTCAAGTTGGGCCTCGTTTGACTCATCGATACCATTTGTGCCTCAAGTTGGGCCTCTGTTGACTCAACCATATCTTTTGTGCCTCGAATCAGGCCTCGTTTGACTCAACTATATCTTTTACTCCTCGAGTTGGGCCTCGTTTGACTCAACCATATCATTTGGCCTTGAGTAAGGCCTCGCTTGACTCAACCATATCATTTATGCCTCGAGTCGGGCCTCGTTTGACTCAACCATATCATTTGCACCTTGAGTCGGGCCTTGTTTGACTCACCTATGTGTTTGTGCCTCGAGTTATCCCTCATTTGACTCACCCATATGTTTGCGCCTCGAGTCAGTCTTTGTTTGACTTACCCTTATCATTTGCACCTCGAGTAAAGCCTCGTTTGACTTACCCATGTGTTTGCGCCTCGAGTCAAGCCTTATTTGACTCACCCATATCATTTGCACCTCGAGTCAGGCCTTGTTTGACTCACCTATGTGTTTGTGACTCGAGTTGGCCCTCATTTGACTCACCCATATGTTTGTGCATCGAGTCGGTCTCCGTTTGACTTACCCTTATCTTTTGCACCTCGAGTCAAGCCTCGTTTGACTCAACCATGTGTTTGCGCCTCGAGTCAAACCTTGTTTGACTCACCCATATCATTTGCACCTCGAGTCGGGGCTTGTTTGACTCAACTATATCATTTGCGCCTTGAGTCAGGCCTTGTTTGACTCAACCATATCATTTGTGCCTCGAGTCGGGCCTCGTTTGACTCACCGATACCATTTGTGCCTCGAGTTGGCCCTTATTTGACTCAACCATAAGATTTGCGCTTCGACTTAGGCCTCGTTTGACTCAACCATATCATTTGGCCTTGAGTAAGGACTCGCTTGACTTAACCATATCATTTACGCCTCAAGTCAGGCATCGTTTGAGTCAAACATATCATTTGCACCTCGAGTTGGGCCTTGTTTGACTCACCTATATGTTTGTGCCTCGAGTTAGCCCTCATTTGACTCACCCATATGTTTGTGCCTCGAGTTGGTCTTCGTTTGACTTACCCTTATCATTTGCACCTCGAGTGAAGCTCATTTGACACACTCATGTATTTGTGCCTCGAGTCAAGCCTTGTTTGACTCACCCATATCATTTGCGCCTCGAGTCGGGCCTTATTTGACTCAACCAAATCATTTGCGCCATGAGTTGGGCCTCGTTTCACTCACCGATACCATTTGTGCCTCGAGTTGGCCCTCGTTTGACTCAACCATATGATTTACGCCTCGAGTCAGGCCTCATTTGACTCAAACATATCATTTGCACTTCGAGTCGGGGCTCGTTTGACTCAACCACATCATTTGCACCATGAGTCAGGCCTCATTTGACTCAACCATATCATTTGTGCCTCGAGACGGGCCTTGCTTGCCTTAACCATATCATTTCTGCCTCGAGTCAAGCCTTGTTTGACTCACTGATATCATTTGTGCCTCGAGTTGGCCTTCGTTTGACTCAACTATATCATTTGTGCCTCTAGTCGAGCCTCATTTGACTTAACGATATCATTTACGCCTTGAGTTGGGCCTCGTTTGACTCACCGATACCATTTGTGCCTCGAGTTGGGCCTTGTTTGACTCAACTATATCATTTGTGCCTCTAGTTGGGCCTCGTTTGACTCAACGATATCATTTGTGCCTCGAGTCGGGCCTCGTTTGACTCACCGATACCCTTTGTACCTCGAGTTGGGCCTCGTTTGACTCAACTATATCATTTGTGCCTCGAGTAAGGCCTCGCTTGACTCAACCATATCATTTACGCCTCGTGTCGGGTCTCGTTTGACTCAACCATATCATTTGCACCTCGACTTGGGCCTCGTTTGACGCAACCATATTATTTGTACCTCAAGTCGGGCCTCGTTTGACTCAACCATATCATTTGTGCCTCGAGTAAGGCCTCGCTTGTCTTAACCATATCATTTGCGCATCGAGTCAGGCCTCGTTTGACCCAACCATATTATTTGCACCTCAAGTTGGGCCTTGTTTGACTCAACCATATCATTTGCGCCTCGAGTCGGGTCTCGTTTGACTCAACTATGTCATTTGTGCCTCGAGTAAGGCCTCGCTTGACTCAACCATATCATTTACGCCTCGAGTTAGGCCTCATTTGACTTAACCATATCATTTGCACCTAAAGTTGGGCCTCGTTTGACTTAACTATATCATTTGCGCCTCGAGTCAGGCCTCGTTTGACTCAACTATATCATTTGTGCCTCGAGTCGGGCCTCGTTTGACTCACCTATGAGTTTGTGCCTCAAGTCGGGCCTTATTTGACTCACCCATATATTTGTGCCTTGAGTCGGTCTTTGTTTGACTTGCCCTTATCATTTGCACCTCGAGTGAAGCCTCATTTGACTCAACCATATCATTTGCGCCTCGAGTCAGGCCTTGCTTGACTCAACCATATTATTTACGCCTCGAGTCGGGCCTCTTTTGACTCACCGATACCATTTGTGCCTCGAGTTGGCCCTCGTTTGACTCAACCATATGATTTGCGCTTTGAGTCAGGCCTCATTTGACTCAACCATATTAGTTGTTCCTCGAGTCATGCCTCATTTGAGTCAACCATATCATTTGTGCCTCCAGTAGGGACTCGTTTGACTCAACCATATCATCTGCGCCTCGAGTCGGGCCTTGTTTGCTTCAACCATAGCATTTGTGCCTTGAGGTGGGCCTCATTTGACTCAAGCATATCATTTGTGCCTCCTGTCAAGCCTCCTTTGACTCAACCATATCATTTACGCCTCGAGTAGGACCTCGTTTGACTCAACCATATCATTTGTGCCTTGAGTCAGGCCTCGTTTGACTCAACCATGTCATTTTTGCCACGAGTTGGGCCTTGTTTGACTTAACCATATCATTAGCGCCTCGAGGCGGGCCTTGTTTAACTCACTGATACCATTTGTACCTCGAGTCAGGCCTCGTTTGACTCAACCATATCATTTGCGCCTCGAGTCGGGCCTGGTTTGACTTAACCATATCATTTATGCCCCGAGTCGGGCCTTGCTTGACTCAACCATATAATTTGTGCCTCTAGTCAGGCCTTGTTTGACTTAACCATATCATTTGTACCGTGAGTCGGGCCTCGTTTGACTCACCGATGCCATTTGTGCCTCGAGTTAGACCTCGTTTGACTCAACTATATTATTTGTGCCTTGAGTAAGGCCTCGCTTCACTCAACCATATCATTTGCGCCTCGAGTCGGGCTTCGTTTGACTTAACCATATATTTGTGCCTCGAGTTGGGCCACATTTGTCTCAACCATATCATTTGCACCTCGAGTCGGGCCTCGTTTGACTTAACCATATTATTTGCACCTCGAGTCAGGCCTTGTTTGACTCACCTATGTGTTTGTGCCTCGAGTCGGGTTTTATTTGACTCACCCATATGTTTGTGCCTCGAGTCGGTCTTAGTTTGACTCACCCTTATCATTAGTGCCTCGAGTCAAGCCTCGTTTGACGTAACGATCCCATTTGTGCCTCGAGTTTGCCCTCGTTTGACTTAGCCATATGATTTGCGCCTCGAGTTAGGCCTCGTTTGACCTAAACATATCATTTGCGCTTCGAGTCGGGCTTTGTTTGACTCAACCATATCATTTGTGCCTCGAGTCAAGCCTCATTTGACTCAACCATATCATTTGTACCTCCAGTAGGGCCTCGTTTAACTTAACCATATCATCTACACCTTGAGTCGGGCCTAGTTTGCCTCAACCATATCATTTTTGCCTCGAGTCAAGCCTCGTTTGACTCACCGATATCATTTGTGTCTCGAGTTGGGCCTCATTTGACTCAACTATATCATTTGCGCCTCTAGTTGGGCCTTGTTTGACTCAATCATATCATTTACGCCTCAAGTCAGGCTTTGTTGGACTCAACCATATCTTTCGTGCCTCAAGTTGGGCCTCGTTTGACTCATCGATATCATTTGCGCCTCGAGTAGGGCCTCATTTGATTCAATCATATCTTTTGCGCCTCGAGTCAGTTCTCTTTTGACTCAACTATATCATTTGTGCCTCGAATAGGGCCTCGTTTGACTCAACCATATCATTTGTGCCTTGAGTCAGGCCTTGTTTGACTCAACTGTGTCATTTTTGCCTCGAGTTTGGCCTTATTTGACTTAACCATATCATTTGCGACTCGAGACAGGCCTCGTTTAACTCATTGGTGCCATTTGTACCTCGAGCTGGGCCTCGTTTGACTCAACCATATAATTTGCTCCTTGAGTTGGGCCTCGTTTGACTCAACCATATGATTTGCGCCTCAAGTTGGGCCTCATTTGACTCACCGATATCATTTGCACCTCGAGTAGGGCCTCGTTTGACTCAAACATGTCATTTGTGCCTCGAGTCCATTCTCGTTTGACTCACTGATACTATTTGTGCCTCGAGGTGGGCCTCGTTTGACTCAACCATATCATTTGTTCCTCTAGTCAGGCCTTGTTTAACTCAGTCATATCATTTGCGCCTTGAGTAGGGCCTCGATTGACTCAACCATGTCATTTTTGCCCCGAGTTGGGCCTTGTTTGACTTAACCATATCATTTGCACCTCGAGTCGGTCCTCGTTTAACTCACTGATACCATTTGTACCTCGAGTCGGGCCTCGTTTGACTAAACCATATCATTTGAGTCTCGAGTTGGGCCTTGTTTGACTCTACCACATCATTTGCGCCTCGAGTCGGGCCTCATTTGACTCACCAATACCATTTGTGCCTCAAGTTAGGCCTCATTTGACTCGACCATATCATTTATGCCTTGAGTCAGGCCTCATTGGACTCAACCATATCATTTTTGCCTCGAATTGGTCCTCGTTTGACTCAACCGTATCCTTTGCACCTTGAGTCGGGCCTCGTTTAACTCATCGATACCATTTGTACCTCGAGTCGGACCTCGTTTGACTCAACCATATCATTTGTCGCTGAGTTGGGCCATATTTGACTCACCTATATGTTTGCGTATCGAGTCAGGCCTTGATTGACTCAACCATATCGTCTATGCCTCGAGTCATGCCTAGTTTGACTCAACCATATCATTTGCGCCTCGAGTTGGCGCTCGTTTGACTCAACCATATCATTTGCGCCTCGAGTCATGCCTCAGTTGACTAAACCATATCATTTGCGCCTCGAGTCGGGCCTCGTTTGACTAAACATATCATTTGTGGCTCGAGTTGGGCCTTGTTTAACTCAACCACATCATTTGCACCTCGAGTCGGGCCTCGTTTGACTCACTGATATCATTTGTGCCTAGAGTCAGGCATCATTTGACTCAACCATATCATTTGTGCCTTGAGTCAGGCCACATTGGACTTAACCATATCATTTTTGCCTCGAGTTGGTCCTTGTTTGACTCAACCATCTCCTTTGCACCTCGAGTCAGACCTCGTTTAACTCACCGATACCATTTGTACCTCGAGTCGGGCCTCGTTTGACTCAACCATATCATTTGTGCCTGAGTCGGGCCATATTTGACTCACCTATATGTTTGCGCATCAAGTCGGGCCTCCTTTGACTCAACCATATCATTTATGCCTCGAGTCATGCCTCGTTTGACTCAACCTTATCATTTGCGCCTCGAGTCATGCCTCGGTTGACTAAACCATATCATTTACGCATCGAGTCGGGCCTCGTTTGACTAAACCATATCATTTGTGCCTCGAGTTAGGCCTTGTTTGACTCAACCACATCATTTGCGCCTTGAGTCGGGCCTCATTTGACTCACCAATACCATTTGTGCCTCGAGTCAGGCCTCATTTGACTCAACCATATCATTTGTGCCTTGAGTCAGGCCTCATTGGACTCAATCATATCATTTTTGCCTCGAGTTGGTCCTCGTTTGACTCAACCATATCCTTTGCATCTCGAGTCGGGCCTCGTTTAACTCACTGATACCATTTGTATCTCGAGTCGGGCCTCGTTTGACTCAACCATACCATTTGTACCTAAGTCGGGCCGTATTTGACTCACCTATATGTTTGCGCATCGAGTCGGGCCTCGTTTGACTCAACCATATCATTTATGCCTCGAGTCGGGCCTCATTTGACTCAACCATATCATTTGCACCTCGAGTTGGGCCTCACTTGACTCACCCATATCATTTGTGCCTTATGTCGGGCTTTGTTTGACTTAACCATATCATTTGCTCCTCGAGTTGGGCCTCGTTTAACGCAACGATCCCATTTGTGCCTCGAGTTAGCCCTCGTATAACTTGGCCATATGATTTGCGCCTCGAGTTAGGCCTCGTTTGACCTAAACATATCATTTGCGCTTTGAGTCGGGCCTCGTTTGACTCAACCATATCATTTGTGCCTCGAGTCAAGCCTCTTTGACTCAACCATATCATTTGTGCCTCTAGTAGGGCCATGTTTAACTTAACCATATCATCTGCACCTCAAGTCGGGCCTGGTTTGCCTCAACCATATCATTTTCGCCTAGAGTCAAGCCTCGTTTGACTCACCGATATCGTTTGTGCCTCGAGTTGGGCCTCATTTGACTCAACTATATCATTTGCGCCTCTAGTCGGGCCTTGTTTGACTCAATCATATCATTTGCGCTTCGAGTCGGGCTTTGTTTGACTCAACCATATCTTTTGTGCCTTGAGTTGGGCCTCGTTTGACTCACCGATATCATTTGCGCCTCGAGTAGGGACTCGTTTGACTCAATCATATCTTTTGCGCCTCGAGTCGGTTCTCTTTTGACTCACTGATACCATTTGTGCCTCAAGGTGGGCCACGTTTGACTCAACCATATCATTTGTGCCTCTAGTCAGGCCTCGTTTGACTCAACTAAATCATTTGCGCCTCAAATACGGGCTCGTTTGACTCAACCATATCATTTGCGCCTCGAGTCGGGCCTCGTTTGACAAAACCATAACATTCGCGCCTCGAGTTGGGCCTTGTTTGACTCAACCACATCATTTGCACCTCAAGTCGGGCCTCGTTTGACTCACCGATACCATTTGTGCCTCGAGTCAGGCCTCATTTGACTCAACCATATATTTGTGCCTTGAGTCAGGCCTCATTGGACTCAACCATATCATTTTTGCCTCGAGTTGGTCCTCATTTGACTCAACCATATCCTTTGCACCTCGAGTCGGGCCTCGTTTAACTCACCGATACTATTTGTACCTCAAGTCGGGCCTCGTTTGACTCAACCATATCATTTGTGCCTGAGTCGGGCCATATTTGACTCACCTATATGTTTACGCATCGAGTCGGGCCTCGTTTGACTCAACCATATCGTTTATGCTTCGAGTCATGCCTCGTTTGACTCAACCATATCATTTGCGCCTCGAGTCATACCTCGGTTGACTAAACTTATCATTTGCGCCTCGAGTTGGGCCTCGTTTGACTCACCGATACCATTTGTGCCTCGAGTCAGGCCTCATTTGTCTCAACTATATCATTTGTTCCTCGAGTCAGGTCTTATTGGACTCAATCATATCATTTTTGCCTCGAGTTGGTCTTCATTTGACTCAACCATATCCTTTGCACCTCGAGTCGGGCCTTGTTTAACTCACTGATACCATTTGTACCTCGAGTCGGGCCTCGTTTGACTCAACCATATCAATTGTGCCTGAGTCGGGCTGTATTTTACTCACCTATATGTTTCCGCATCGAGTCGGGCCTCGTTTGACACAACCATATCGTTTATACCCCAAGTCATGCCTCATTTGACTCAACCATATCATTTGCGCCTCGAGACATGCCTCGGTTGACTAAACCATATCATTTGCACCTCGAGTCGGGCCTCGTTTGACTAAACCATATCATTTGCGCCTTGAGTTGGGCCTCGTTTGACTCAACCATATCATTTGCGCCTTGTGTCGGGCTTTGTTTGACTTAACCATATCATTTGCGCCTCGAGTCGGGCCTCGTTTGATGCAACGATCCCATTTGTGCCTCGAGTTAGCCCTCGTTTGACTTAGCCATATGATTTGTGCCTCAAGTTAGGCCTCGTTTGACCTAAACATATCATTTGCGCTTCGAGTCGGGCCTCGTTTGACTCAACCATATCATTTGTGCCTCGAGTCAAGCCTCATTTGACTCAATCGTATCATTTGAGCCTCCAGTAGGGCCTTGTTCAACTTAACCATATCATCTGCACCTCGAGTCGACCCTGGTTTGCCTCAACCATATCATTTTCGCCTCGAGTCAAGCCTCGTTTGACTCACCTATATCATTTGTGCCTCGAGTTGGGCCTCATTTGACTCAACTATATCATTTGCGCCTCTAGTCGGGCCTTGTTTGACTCAACCATACCATTTGTGCCTCGACTCGGGCTTTGTTTGACTCAACCATAGCTTTTGTGCCTTGAGCTGAGCCTCGTTTGACTCACCGATATCATTTATGCCTCGAGTCGGGCCTCGTTTGACTCACCGATACCATTTGTGCCTCAAGTCAGGCCTCATTTGACTCGACCATATCATTTGTGCCTTGAGTCAGGCCTCATTGGACTCAACCATATCATTTTCGCTTCGAATTGGTCCTCGTTTAACTCAACCGTATCCTTTGTACCTTGAGTCGGGGCTCGTTTAACTCACCGATACCATTTATACCTCGAGTCAGACCTCGTTTGACTCAACCATATCATTTGTGGCTGAGTCGGGCCATATTTGACTCACCTATATGTTTGCGTATCGAGTCAGGCCTTGTTTGACTCAACCATATCGTTTATGCCCCATGTCATACCTCGTTTGACTCAACCATATCATTTGCGCCTCGAGTTGGCCCTCGTTTGGCTCAACCATATCATTTGCGCCTCGAGTCATGCCTCAGTTGACTAAACCATATCATTTGCGCCTCGAGTCGGGCCTCGTTTGATGAAACCATATAATTTGCAACTCGAGTTGGGCCTTGTTTGACTTAACCACATCATTTGCGCCTCAAGTCGGGCCTCGTTTGACTCACTGATACCATTTGTGCCTCGAGTCAGGCCTCATTTGACTTAACCATATATTTGTGCCTTGAGTCAGGCCTCATTGGACTCAACCATATCATTTTCGCCTCGAGTTGGTCCTCATTTGACTCAACCATATCCTTTGCACCTCGAGTCGGGCCTCATTTAACTCACCGATACCATTTGTACCTCGAGTAGGGCCTCGTTTGACTCAACCATATCATTTGTGCCTGAGTCGGGCCATATTTGACTCACCTATATGTTTGCGCATCGAGTCGGGCCTCGTTTGACTCAACCATATCGTTTATGCCTCGAGTCATGCCTTGTTTGACTCTACCATATCATTTGCACCTCGAGTCATGCCTCAATTGACTAAACCATATCATTTGCGCGTTGAGTCAGGCCTCGTTTGACTAAACCATATCATTTGCGCCTCAAGTTGGGCCTTGTTTGACTCAACCACATCAGTTGTGCCTCGAGTCGGGCCTCGTTTGACTCACCAATACCATTTGTGCCTCGAGTCAGGCCACATTTGACTCAACCATATCATTTGTGCCTTGAGTCGGGCCTCATTTAACTCACCGATACCATTTGTACCTCGAGTCGGGCCTCGTTTGACTCAACCATACCATTTGTGCCTGAGTTGGGCCGTATTTGGCTCACCTATATGTTTGCACATCGAGTCGGGCCTCGTTTGACTCAACCATATCGTTTATGCCTCGAGTCATGCCTCATTTGACTCAACCATATCATTTGCGCCTCGAGACATGCCTCGGTTGACTAAACCATATCATTTGCGCCTTGAGTCGGGCCTCGTTTGACTAAACCATATCATTTGCACCTCGAGTTGGGCCTCGTTTGACTCACCCATATCATTTGCGCCTTGTGTCGGGCTTTGTTTGACTTAACCATATCATTTGCGCCTCGAGTTGGGCCTCGTTTGATGCAACGATCCCATTTGTGCCTCGAGTTAACCCTCGTTTGACTTAGCCGTATGATTTGCGCCTCGAGTTAGGCCTTGTTTGACCTAAACATATCATTTGCGCATCGAGTCGGGCCTTATTTGCCTCAACCATATCATTTGTGCCTCGAATCAAGCCTCTTTGACTCAACCATATCGTTTGTGCCTCCAGTAAGGCCTCGTTTAACTTAACCATATCATCTGCACCTCGAGTCAGGTTTGGTTTGCCTCAAGCATATCATTTTTGCCTCGAGTTAAGCCTCGTTTGACTCACCGATATCATTTGTTCCTCGAGTTGGGCCTCATTTGACTCAACTATATCATTTGTGCCTCTAGTCGGGCTTTGTTTGACTCAATCATATCATTTGTACCTCGAGTCGGGCTTTGTTTGACTCAACTGTATCTTTTGATCCTCAAGTTGGGCCTCGTTTGACTCACCGATATCATTTGCGCCTCGAGTAGGGACTCATTTGACTCAATCATATCTTTTGTGCCTCGAGTCGGTTCTCTTTTGACTCACCGATACCATTTGTGCCTTAAGATGGGCCACGTTTGACTCAACCATATCATTTGTGCCTCCAGTCAGGCCTCGTTTGACTCAACTATATCATTTATGCCTCGAATAGGGCCTCGTTTGACTCAACCATATCATTTGCGCCTCGAGTCGGGGTTTGTTTGACAAAACCATATCATTTGCGCCTCGAGTTGGGCCTTGTTTGACTCAACCACATCATTTGCGCCTCGAGTCGGGCCTCGTTTGACTCAACCATATCATTTGCGCCTCGAGTCATGCCTCAGTTGACTAAACCATATTATTTGTGCTTCGAGTCGGGCCTCGTTTGACTAAACCATATCATTTGCGCCTCGAGTTGGGCCTTGTTTGTCTCAACCACATCATTTGTGCCTCGAGTCGGGCCTCATTTGACTCACCAATACCATTTGTGCCTCGAGTCAGGCCTCATTTGACTAAACCATATCAATTGTGCCTTGAGTCGGCCCACATTGGACTAAACCATATCATTTTCGCCTCGAGTTGGTCCTCGTTTGACTCAACCATATCCTTTGCACCTCGAGTCAGGCCTCGTTTAACTTACCGATACCATTTGTACCTCGAGTCAGGCCTCGTTTGACTCAACCATATCATTTGTGCCTGAGTCGGGCCATATTTGACTCCCCTATATGTTTGCGCATCGAGTCGGGCCTCGTTTGACTCAACCATATCGTTTATGCCTCGAGTCATGCCTCGTTTGACTCAACCATATCATTTGCGCCTCAAGTCATGCCTCGGTTGACTAAACCATATCATTTGTGCCCCGAGTCGGGCCTCGTTTGACTAAACCATATCATTTGCGCCTCGAGTTGGGCCTTGTTTGACTCAACCACATCATTTGCGCCTCGAGTCAGGCCTCGTTTCACTCACCGATACCATTTGTGCCTCGAGTCAGGCCTCATTTGACTCAACCATATATTTGTGCCTTGAGTCAGGCCTCATTGGACTCAACCATATCATTTTCGCCTCGAGTTGTTCCTCATTTGACTCAACCATATCCTTTGCACCTCGAGTCGGGCCTCATTTAACTCACCGATACCATTTGTACCTCGAGTCAGGCCTTGTTTGACTCAACCATATCATTTGTGCCTGAGTCCGGCCATATTGGACTCACCTATACGTTTGTGCATCGAGTCGGTCCTCGTTTGGCTCAACCATATCGTTTATGCTGAGTCATGCCTCGTTTGACTCAACGATATCATTTGCGCCTCGAGTCTTGCCTCGGTTGACTAAACCATATCATTTGCGCATCTAGTCGGGCCTCGTTTGACTAAACCATATCATTTGTGCCTCTAGTTGGGCCTTGTTTGACTCAACCACATCATTTGCGCCTTGAGTCGGGCCTCATTTGACTCACCAATACCATTTGTGCCTCGAGTCAAGCCTCATTTGACTTAACCATATCATTTGTGCCTTGAGTCGGGCCTCGTTTAACTCACCGATACCATTTGTACCTCAAGTCGGGCCTCGTTTGACTCAAGCATACCATTTGTGCCTGAGTCAGGCCGTATTTGACTCACCTATATGTTTGCGCATCGAGTCGGGCCTCGTTTGACTCAACCGTATCGTTTATGGCTCGAGTCATGCCTCATTTGACTCAACCATATCATTTGCGCCTCGAGACATGCCTCGGTTGACTAAACCATATCATTTGCGCCTTGAGTCGGGCCTCGTTTGACTAAACCATATCATTTGCACCTCGAGTTGGGCCTCGTTTGACTCACCCATATCATTTGCGCCTTGTGTCGGGCTTTGTTTGACTTAACCATATCATTTGTGCCTCGAGTTGGGCCTCGTTTGACGCAATGATCCCATTTGTGCCTCGAGTTAGCCCTCGTTTGACTTAGCCATATGATTTGCGCCTCGAGTTAGACCTCGTTTGACCTAAACATATCATTTGCGCTTTGAGTCGGGCCTCGTTTGACTCAACCATATCATTTGTGCCTCGAGTCAAGCCGCTTTGACTCAACCATATCATTTGTGCCTTCAGTAGGGCCTCGTTTAACTTAACCATATCATCTGCACCTCGAGTCGGGCCTGGTTTGCCTCAAGCATATCTTTTTTGCCTCGAGTCAAGTCGCGTTTGACTCACCGATATCATTTGTGCCTCGAGTTGGGCCTCATTTGACTCAACTATATCATTTGCGCCTCTAGTCGGCCCTTGTTTGACTCAATCATATCATTTATGTCTCGAGTCGGGCTTTGTTTGACTTAACCGTATCTTTTGTGTCTCGAGTTGGGCCTCGTTTGACTCACCGATGTGATTTGCGCCTCGAGTACAGACTCGTTTGACTCAATCATAGCTTTTACGGCTAGAGCCGGTTCTCTTTTGACTCACTGATGCCATTTGTGCCTCAAGGTGGGCCACGTTTGACTCAACCATATCATTTGTGCCTCCAGTCAGGCCTCGTTTGACTCAACTATATCATTTGTGCCTCGAATAGGGGCTCGTTTGACTCAACCATATCATTTGCGCCTCGAGTCGGGCCTCGTTTGACAAAACCATATCATTTGCGCCTCAAGTTGGGCCTTGTTTGAATCAACCACATCATTTACGCCTCGAGTCGGGCCTCGTTTGACTCAACCATATCATTTGCGCCTCGAGTCATGCCTCAGTTGACTAAACCATATCATTTGTGCCTCGAGCCGGGCCTCGTTTGACTAAACCATATCATTTGCGCCTCGAGTTGGTCCTTGTTTGACTCAACCACATCATTTGCGCCTCGAGTCGGGCCTCATTTGACTCACTGATACCATTTGTACCTCGAGTCAGGCCTCATTTGACTCAACCATATCATTTGTGGCTTGAGTCGGGCCACATTGGACTTAACCATATCATTTTTGCCTCGAGTTGGTCCTCGTTTGACTCAACCATATCCTTTGCAGCTCGAGTCATGCCTCGTTTAACTCACCGATACCATTTGTACCTCGAGTCGGGCCTCGTTTGACTCAACCATATCATTTGTACATGAGTCGGGCCATATTTGACTCACCTATATGTTTGTGCATCGAGTCGGGCCTCGTTTGACTCAACCATATCGTTTATGCCTCGAGTCATGCCTCGTTTGACTCAACCATATCATTTGCGCCTCGAGTCATGCCTCGGTTGACTAAACCATATCATTTGCGCATCGAGTCGAGCCTCGTTTGACTAAACCATATCATTTGCGCCTCGGGTTAGGCCTTGTTTGACTCAACCACATGATTTGCGCCTCAAGTCGGGCCTCGTTTGACTCACCAATACCATTTATGCCTCGAGTCAGGCCTCATTTGACTCAACCATATCATTTGTGCCTTGAGTCGGGCCTCATTGGACTCAATCATATCATTTTCGCCTCGAGTTGGTCCTCATTTGACTCAACCATATCCTTTCCATCTTGAGTCAGGCCTCGTTTAACTCACCGATACCATTTGTACCTCGAGTCAGGACTCGTTTGACTCAAGCATACCATTTGTGCCTGAGTCGGGCCGTATTTGACTCACCTATATGTTTGCGCATTGAGTCGGGCCTCGTTTGACTCAACCATATCGTTTATGCCTCGAGTCATGCCTCGTTTGACTCAACCATATCATTTGCGCCTCGAGTCATGCCTCGGTTGACTAAACCATATCATTTACGGGTCGAGTCGGGGCTCGTTTGACTAAACCATATCATTTGCGCCTCGAGTTGGGCCTTGTTTGACTCAACCACATCATTTGTGCCTCGAGTCAGGCCTCATTTGACTCAACCATAACTTTTGTGCCTTGAGTCGGGCCTCATTGGACTCAATCATATCATTTGCGCCTCGAGTTGGGCCTTGTTTGACTCAACCACATCATTTGCGCCTCGAGTCGGGCCTCGTTTGACTCACCAATACTATTTGCGCCTCGAGACATGCCTCGGTTGACTAAACCATATCATTTGCGCCTCGAGTCGGGCCTCGTTTCACTAAACCATATCATTTGCACCTCGAGTTGGTCCTTGTTTGACTCAACTATATCATTTGCGCCTTGTGTCGAGCTTTGTTTGACTTAACCATATCATTTGCACCTCGAGTTGGGCCTCGTTTGATGCAACGATCCCATTTGTGCCTCGAGTTAACCCTCGTTTGACTTAGCCATATTATTTGCACCTCGAGTTAGGCCTCGTTTGACCTAAACATATCATTTGCGCTTTGAGTCGAGCCTCGTTTGACTCAACCATATCATTTGTGCCTCGAGTCAAGCCTCTTTGACTCAACCATATCATTTGTGCCTCTAGTAGGGCCTCGTTTAACTTAACCATATCATCTGCACCTTGAGTCAGGCCTGGTTTGCCTCAAGCATATCATTTTCGTCTCGAGTTAAGCCTCGTTTGACTCACCGATATCATTTGTGCCTCGAGTTGGGCCTCATTTGACTCAACTATATCATTTGCGTCTCTAGCCGGGCCTTGTTTGACTCAATCATATCATTTGCACCTCGAGTTGGGCTTTGTTTGACTCAACCGTATCTTTTGTGCCTCGAGTTGGGCCTCGTTTGACTCACCGATATCATTTGCACCACGAGTAGGGACTCGTTTGACTCAATCATATCTTTTGCGCCTCGAGTCAGTTCTCTTTTGACTCACCGGTACCATTTGTGCCTCAAGGTGGGCCACGTTTGACTCAACCATATCATTTGTGCCTCCAGTCAGGCCTCGTTTGACTCAACTATATCATTTGCGCCTCGAATAGGGCCTCGTTTGACATAACCATATCATTTGTGCCTTGAGCTGGGCCTTGTTTGACTCAACCGCATCATTTGTGCCTTGAGTCAGGCCTCGTTTGACTCAACCATATATTTGTGCCTTGAGTCAGGCCTCATTGGACTCAACCATATCATTTTCGCCTCGAGTTGGTCCTCATTTGACTCAACCATATCCTTTGCACCTCGAGTCGGGCCTCGTTTAACTCACCGATACTATTTGTACCTCGAGTCGGGCCTCGTTTGACTCAACCATATCATTTGTGCCTGAGTCGGGCCATATTTGACTCACCTATGTGTTTGCGCATCGAGTCGGGCCTCGTTTGACTCAACCATATCGTTTATGCCTCGAGTCATGCCTCGTTTGACTCAACCATATCATTTGGGCCTCGAGTCGGGCCTTATTGGACTCAATCATATCATTTTCGCCTCGAGTTGGTCCTCGTTTGACTCAACCATATCCTTTGCACCTCGAGTCGGGCCTTGTTTAACTCACTGATACCATTTGTACCTCGAGTCAGGCCTCGTTTGACTCAACCATATCATTTGTGCCTGAGTCGGGCTGTATTTGACTCACCTATATGTTTCCGCATCGAGTCGGGCCTCGTTTGACACAACCATATCGTTTATGCCTCGAGTCGAGCCTCGTTTGACTAAACCATATCATTTGCGCCTCGAGTCGGGCCTCGTTTGGCTTAACCATATAATTTGTGCCTTGTGTCGGGCTTTGTTTGACTTAACCATATCATTTGCACCTCGAGTCGGGCCTCGTTTGATGCAACGATCCCATTTGTGCCTCGAGTTAGCGCTCGTTTGGCTTAGCCATATGATTTGCGCCTCGAGTTAGGCCTCGTTTGACCTAAACATATCATTTGCACTTCGAGTCGGGCCTCATTTGACTTAACCATATCATTTGTGCCTTGAGTCAAGCCTCATTTGACTCAACCATATCATTTGATCCTCCAGTAGGGCCTCGTTTAACTTAACCATATCATCTGCACCTCGAGTCGGGCCTGGTTTGCCTCAAGCATATCATTTTCGCCTCGAGTCCAGCCTCGTTTGACTCACCGATATCATTTGTGCCTCGAGTTGGGCCTCATTGGACTCAACTATATCATTTGCGCCTCTAGTCGGGCCTTGTTTGACTCAACCATACCATTTGTGCCTCGACTCGGACTTTGTTTGACTCAACCATAGCTTTTGCGCCTCGATCTGGGCCTCGTTCGACTCACTGATATCATTTGCGCCTCGAGTCGGGCCTCGTTTGACTCACCGATACCATTTGTTCCTCAAGTCAGGCCTCATTTGACTCGACCATATCATTTGTGCCTTGAGTCAGGCCTCATTGGACTCAACCATATCATTTTCCCCCGAATTGGTCCTCGTTTGACTCAACCGTATCCTTTGCACCTCGAGTCGGGCCTCGTTTAACTCACCGATACCATTTGTACCTCGTGTCGGACCTCATTTGACTCAACCATATCGTTTGTGGCTAAGTCGGGCCAAATTTGACTCATTTATATGTTTGCGTATCGAGTCAGGCCTTGTTTGACTCAACCATATCGTTTATGCCCCGTGTCATACCTTGTTTGACTCAACCATATCATTTGCGCCTCGAGTTGGCCCTCGTTTGACTCAACCATATCATTTGCGCCTCGAGTCATGCCTCAGTTGACTAAACTATATCATTTGCGCCTCGAGTCGGGCCTCGTTTGACTAAACCATATCATTTGCACCTCGAGTTGGGCCTTGTTTGACTCAACCACATCATTTGCGCCTCGAGTCGGGCCTCGTTTGACTCACCGATACCATTTGTGCTTTGAGTCAGGCCTCATTTGACTCAACCATATATTTGTGCCTTGAGTCAGGCCTCATTGGACTCAACTGTATCATTTTCGCCTTGAGTTGGTCCTCATTTGACTCAACCATATCGTTTGCACCTCGAGTCGGGCCTCATTTAACTCACCGATACCATTTGTACCTCGAGTCGGGCCTCGTTTGACTCAACCATATCATTTGTGCCTGAGTCAGGCCATATTTGACCCACCTATATGTTTGCGCATCGAGTCGGGCCTCGTTTGACTTAACCATATCGTTTACGCCTCGAGTCATGCCTCATTTGACTCAACCATATCATTTGCGCCTCGAGTCATGCCTCGGTTGACTAAACCATATCATTTGCGCGTCGAGTCGGGCCTCGTTTGACTAAACCATATCATTTGCGCCTCGAGTTGGGCCTCGTTTGACTCACCAATACCATTTGTGCCTCGAGTCAGGCCTCATTTGACTCAACCATATCATTTATGCCTCGAGTCGGGCCTCCTTGGACTCAATCATATCACTTTTGCCTCGAGTTGGTCCTCGTTTGACTCAACCATATCCTTTGCATCTCGAGTCGGGCCTCGTTTAACTCACCGATACCATTTGTACCTCGAGTCGGGAGTCATTTGACTCAACCATACCATTTGTGCCTGAGTCGGGCCGTATTTGACTCACCTATATGTTTGTGCATCGAGTCGGGCCTCGTTTGACTCAACCATATCGTTTATGCCTCGAGTCATGCCTCAGTTGACTCAACCATATCATTTGCGCCTCGAGACATGCCTCAGTTGACTAAACCATATCATTTGCGCCTTGAGTCGGGCCTCGTTTCACTAAACCATATCATTTGCACCTCGAGTTGGGACTCGTTTGACTCACCCATATCATTTGCGCCTTGTGTCGGGCTTTGTTTGACGTAACCATATCATTTGTGCCTCGAGTTGGGCCTCGTTTGACGCAACCATCCCATTTGTGCCTTGAGTTAACCCTCGTTTGACTTAGCCGTATAATTTACGCCTCGAGTTAGGCCTCGTTTGACCTAAACATAACATTTGCGCTTCGAGTCGGTCCTTGTTTGACTCAACCATATCATTTGTGCCTCGAGTCAAGCCTATTTGACTCAACCATATCATTTGTGCCTCCAGTAGGGCCTCGTTTAAGTTAACCATATCATCTGCACCTCGAGTCGGGCTTGGTTTGCTTCAAGCATATCATTTTCACCTCGAGTCAAGCCTCGTTTGACTCACCGATATCATTTGTGCCTCGAGTTGGGCCTCATTTGACTCAACTATATCATTTGCGCCTCTAGTCGGGCCTTGTTTGACTTAACCATACCATTTGTGCCTCGACTCAGGCTTTGTTTGACTCAACCATAGCTTTTGTGCCTCGAGTTGAGCTTTGTTCGACTCACCGATATCATTTGCGCCTCGAGTCGGGTCTCGTTTGACTCACCGATACCATTTGTGCCTCAAGTCAGGCCTCATTTGACTCGGCCATATCATTTGTGCCTTGAGTCAGGCCTCATTGGACTCAACCATATCATTTTCCCTCGAATTGGTCCTCGTTTGACTCAACCGTATCCTTTGCACCTTGAGTCGGGCCTCGTTTAACTCACTGATACCATTTGTACCTCGTGTCGGACCTCGTTTGACTCAACCATATCATTTGTGGCTGAGTCGGTCCATATTTGACTCATCTATATGTTTGCGTATCGAGTCAGGCCTTGTTTGACTCAACCATATCGTTTATGCCCCGTGTCATACCTCGTTTGACTCAACCATATCATTTGCGCCTCGAGTTGGCCCTCGTTTGACTCAACCATATCATTTGCGCCTCGAGTCATGCCTCAGTTGACTAAACCATATCATTTGTGCCTCTCAACCACATCATTTGTGCCTCGAGTCAGGCCTCGTTTGACTCACCGATACCATTTGTGCCTCGAGTCAGGCCTCATTTGACTCAACCATATATTTGTGCCTTGAGTCAGGCCTCATTGGACTCAACCATATCATTTTTGCGTCGAGTTGGTCCTCATTTGACTCAACCATATCCTTTGCACCTCGAGTCGGGCCACATTTAACTCACCGATACCATTTGTACCTCAAGTTGGGCCTCGTTTGACTCGACCATATTATTTGTGCCTGAGTCAGGCCATATTTGACCCACCTATATGTTTGCGCATCGAGTCGGGCCTCGTTTGACTCAACCATATCGTTTATGCCTCGAGTCATGCCTCGTTTGACTCAACCATATCATTTGCGCCTCGAGTCATGCCTCGGTTGACTAAACCATATCATTTGCGCGTCGAGTCGGGCCTCGTTTGACTAAACCATATCATTTGCGCCTCGAGTTGGGCCTTGTTTGACTCAGCCACATCATTTGCGCCTCGAGTCGGGCCTCGTTTGACTCACCAATACCATTTGTGCCTTGAGTCAGGCCTCATTTGACTCAACCATATCATTTGTGCCTCGAGTCGGGCCTCATTGGACTCAATCATATCATTTTCACCTCGAGTTGGTCCTCGTTTGACTCAACCATATCCTTTGCATCTCGAGTCGGGCCTCGTTTAACTCACCGATACCATTTGTACCTCGAGTTGGGACTCGTTTGACTCAGCCATACCATTTGTGCCTGAGTCGGGCCGTATTTGACTCACCTATATGTTTGCGCATCGAGTCGGGCCTCGTTTGACTCAACCATATCATTTATGCCTCGAGTCATGCCTCATTTGACTCAACTATATCATTTGTGCCTCGAGACATGCCTCAGTTGACTAAACCATATCATTTGCGCCTTGAGTCGGGCCTCGTTTGACTAAACCATATCATTTGCACCTCGAGTTGGGCCTCGTTTGACTCACCCATATCATTTGCGCCTTGTGTCGGGTTTTGTTTGACTTAACCATATCATTTGCGCCTTGAGTTGGGCCTCGTTTGACGCAACGATCCCATTTGTGCCTCTAGTTAGCCCTCGTTTGACTTAGCCATATGATTTGCGCCTCGAGTTAGGCCTCGTTTGACCTAAACATATCATTTGCGCTTCGAGTCGGTCCTCGTTTGACTCAACCATATCATTTGTGCCTCGAGTCAAGCCTCTTTGACTCAACCATATCATTTGTGCCTCCAGTATGGCCTCGTTTAAGTTAACCATATCATCTGCACCTCGAGTCGGGCCTGGTTTGCTTCAAGCATATCATTTTCACCTTGAGTCAAGCCTCGTTTGACTCATCGATATCATTTGTGCCTCGAGTTGGGCCTCATTTGACTCAACTATATCATTTGCGCCTCTAGTCGGGCCTTATTTTACTCACCCATATGTTTGTACCTCGAGTCGGTCTTCATTTGACTCACCTTTATCATTAGCACCTCGAGTCAAGCCTCGTTTGACTCACCCATGTGTTTGCACCTCGAGTCAGGCCTTGTTTCACTCACCCATATCATTTGCGCCTCGAGTCGGGCCGTATGTGACTCACCTATATGTTTGCGCATCGAGTCGGGCCTCGTTTGACTCAACCATATCATTTATGCCTCGAGTCATGCCTTGTTTGACTCAACCATATCATTTGCGGCTCGAGTCAGTCCTTATTTGACTCAACCATAGCATTTGTGCCTCCAGTCCAGCGTTGTTTGACTTAATCATATCATTTGCGCCTTGAGTCGGGCCTCGTTTGACTTAACCACATCATTTGTGCTTCAAGTCATGCCTCGGTTGACTAAACCATATCTTTTACGCCTCGAGTCGGGCCTCGTTTGACTGAACCATATCATTTGCGCCTCAAGTTGGGCCTTGTTTGACTCAACCATATCATTTGTGCCTTGAGTCAGGTCTTGTTTGACTCACCGATACCATTTGTGCCTCGAGTTAGGCCTCGTTTGACTCAACCATATCATTTGTGCGTCGAGTAAGGCCTCACTTAACTCAAGCATATTAGTTGTGCCTCAAGTAGGGCCTCGTTTGACTCAACTATACGATTTGCGCCTCGAGTTGGGCCTTGTTTGGCTCAACCATATCATTTTCACCTCGAGTCGGGCCTCGTTTGACTCACCGATACCATTTGTGCCTCGAGTCAAGTCTCATTTGACTCAACCATATCATTTGTGCCTCGAGTCATGCCTCGTTTGACTCAAACATATCATTTGCGCCACGGGTCGAGCCTCTTTTGACTCAACCATAACATTTGCGCCTCGAGTTGGGCCTCGTTTGACTCAACCATATCATTTGTGCCTCGAGTAAGGCCTCGCTTGACTCAACCATATCATTTGTGCCTGGAGTCGGGCCTCGTTTGACTTAACCATATTATTTGCTCCTTGAGTCAGGCCTTGTTTGACTCACCTATGTGTTTGTGCCTCGAGTCGGGCCTTATTTGACTCACCCATACGTTTGCCCCTTGTGTTAGTCTTCGTTTGACTCACCCTTATGATTAGCTCCTCGAGTCAAGTCTCGTTTGGCTCACCCATGTGTTTGTGCCTCGAGTCAGGCCTTGTTTGACTCACCCATTTCATTTGCACCTTGAGTCGGGCCGTATGTGACTCACCTATATGTTTGCGCATCGAGTTAAGCCTCGTTTGACTCAGCCATATCATTTATGCCTCGAGTCATGCCTCGTTTCACTCAACCATATCATTTACGGCTTGAGTCGGGCCTTATTTGACTTAACCATAGCATTTGTGCCTCCAGTCCAGCGTCGTTTAACTCAATCACATCATTTGCGCCTCGAGTCAGGCATCGTTTGACTTAACCACATCATTTGTGCCTCGAGTCATACCTCGGTTGACTAAACCATATCTTTTGTGCCTCGACTCGGGCCTCGTTTGACTGAACCATATCATTTGCACCTCGAGTTGAGCCTTGTTTGACTCAACCATATCATTTGTGCCTTGAGTCGGGTCTCATTTGACTCACCGATACCATTTGTGCCACAAGTTAGGCCTCGTTTGACTCAACCATATCATTTATGCCTCGAGTAAGGCCTCGCTTGACTCAAGCATATTAGTTGCGCCTCAAGTAGGGACTCGTTTGACTCAACCATATGATTTGCGCCTCGAGTTGGGCCTTGTTTGGCTCAACCATATCATTTTCACCTCGAGTCGGACCTCGTTTGACTCACCGATACCATTTGTGCCTCGAGTCAAGCCTTATTTGACTCAACCAGATCATTTGCGCCTCGAGTTGGGCCTCGTTGGACTCAACCAGATCATTTGCGCCTCGAGTTGGGCCTCGTTGGACTCAACCAGATCATTTGCGCCTCGAGTCGGGTCTCGTTTAACTCACCGAAATCATTTGTGCCTCGAGTTGGGCCTCGTTTGACTCAACCATATCATTTGTGCCTCGAGTAAGCCTTCGCTTGACTCAACCATATTATTTGGGCCTCGTTTGACTCAACCATATCATTTGTGCCTCGAGTAAGGCCTCGCTTGACTCAACCATATTATTTGTGCCTCAAGTAGGGCTTCATTTGACTCCACCATATGATTTGTGCCTTGAGTTGGGCCTTGTTTGCCTCAACCATATAATTTTCGCCTCGAGTTAGGCCTCATTTGACTCACTGATTAAATTTGTGCCTCGAGTTGGGCCTCGTTTAACTCAGCCATATCATTTATACCTCGAGTCGGGACTCATTTCACTCAACCATATGATTTGTGCCTCGAGTTGGGCCTCGTTTGACTCACCGATACCATTTGTGCCTCGAGTTGGGCCTCATTTCACTCAACCATATCATTTGTGCCTCGAGTCATGCCTCATTTTACTCAACCATATCATTTACGCCTCGAGTCAGGCCTGGTTTGACTCAACCATACCATTTACGGCTCGAGTTAGGCCTCGTTTGACTCAACCATATCATTTGTGCCTCGAGGTGGGCCTCGTTTAACTCATCGATACCATTTCTGCATCGAGTTCAGCCTCGTTTAACTCAACCATATCATTTGTGCCTTGAGTAAGGTCTCGCTTGATTCAACCATATCATTTGCACCCTGAGTCGGGCCTCATTTGACCTAACCATATTATTTTCACCTCGAGTCGGTCCTTGTTTGACTCATCTATGTGTTTGTGCCTCGAGTCAGGCCTTATTTGACTTATCCATCTATTTGCGCCTTGGGTCAGTCTTCGTTTGACTCACCCTTATAATTTGAACCTCGAGTCATGCCTCGTTTAGCTCAACCATATCATTTGTGCCTCGTTTGACTGAACCATATCATTTGCGCCTCGAGTCGGGCCTCGTTTGACTCAACCACATCTTTCATGCCTCGAGTCATGCCTCGTTTGACTTAACCATATCATTTGCGCATCGAGTCGGGCCTCGTTTGACTAAACCATATCATTTGTGCCTTATTTGACTCAACCATATCACTTGCGCCTCGAGTCGAGCCTCGTTTGACTCACTGATACCATTTGTCCCTCGAGTTGGGCCTTGTTTGACTCAACCATATCATTTGCGCCTTGAGTTAGGCCTCATTTGACTTAACCATATCATTTGTGCCTCGAGTCATGCCTCGTTTGGCTCAACCATATCATTTGTGCCACGAATTGGACCTTGTTTGCCCCAACCATATCATTTTCGCCTCGAGTCAGGCCTCGTTTGACTCAAACTTATCATTTGCACTTTGGGTTAGGCTTTGTTTGACTCAACCATATCATTTGTACCTCGAGGCAGGCCTCATTTGACTCAACCATATCATTTGCGCCTCAATTAGGGCCTCGTTTGACTCAACCATATCATTTGCACTGTGAGTCGGACCTTGTTTGCCTCAACCATATCATTTTTGCCTCGAGTCAGGCCTCGTTTGACTCACCGATATCATTTGTGCCTCGAGTTAGGCTTCATTTGACTCAACCATATGATTTACACCTTGAATCGGGCCTCATTTCACTCAACCATATCATTTGCGCCTCAAGTAGGGCCTCGTTTGGGCCTCATTTGACTGGACCATATCATTGTGGCTCGAGTCAGGCCTTATTTGACTGAACCATATCATTTGTGCCCCGAGTCATGCCTCGTTTGACTCAACCTTATCATTTGCACCTCGAGCCGAGCCTTATTTTTCTCAACGAAATCATTTCTGCCTCGAGTTGGTCCTCGTTTGACTCAACCATATCATTTGCGCCTCGAGTCGGGTCCTCATTTAACTCAATCATATCATTTGCACCTCGAGTTGAGCCTCGTTTGACATAACCATATGATTTGTGCCCTGAGTCAGGCCTTGTTTAACTTACCGATACCATTTGTGCCTCGAATCGGGCCTCATTTGATTCAACCATATCATTTATGCCTCGAGCCATGCCTCGTTTGACTCAACCATATCATTTGCGCCTCGAGGTGGGCCTTGTTTGACTCACTGATGCCATTTGTGCATCGAGTTCAACCTCGTTTAACTCAACCATATCATTTGTGTCTTGAGTAAGCCCTCGCTTGATTCAACCATATCATTTGCACCACGAGTCGGGCCTCGTTTGACTCAACCATATTATTTTCACCTCGAGTCGGTCCTTGTTTGACTCATCTATGTGTTTGTGCCTCGAGTCAGGCCTTATTTGACTTATCCATCTATTTGCGCCTCGGGTTAGTCTTCGTTTGACTCACCCTTACAATTTGAACCTCGAGTCATGCCTCGTTTAGCTCAACCATATCATTTGTGCCTCATTTGACTGAACCATATCATTTTTGCCTCGAGTCAGGCCTCGTTTGACTCACCGATACCATTTGTGCCTCGAGTTAGGCCTCGTTTGACTCAACCATATCATTTGCGCCTAGAGTCGGGCCTCGTTTGACTCAACCATATCATTCGTGCCTCAAGTCATGCCTTGTTTAACTTAACCATATCATTTGCACCTTGAGTCGGGCCTCGTTTGACTAAACCATATCATTTGCGCCTTGTTTGACTCAACCATATCACTTGCGCCTCGAGTCGAGCTTCGTTTGACTCACCGATACCATTTGTCCCTCGAGTTGGGCCTTGTTTGACTCAACCATATCATTTGCGCCTTGAGTTAGGCCTCATTTGACTTAACCATATCATTTGTGCCTCAAGTCATGCCTCGTTTGGCTCAACCATATCATTTGCGACACAAATCGGACCTTGTTTGCCCTAACCATATCATTTTCGCCTCGAGTCAGGCCTCGTTTGACTCAAACTTATCATTTGCGCTTTGGGTTAGGCTTCGTTTGACTCAACCATATCATTTGTACCTCGAGTCAGGCCTCATTAGACTTAACCATATCATTTGCGCCTCAATTAGGGCCTCGTTTGACTCACCGATATCATTTGTGCCTCGAGTTAGGCTTCATTTGACTCAACCATATGATTTGTGCCTTGAATCGGGCCTCATTTGACTCAACCATATCAATTGTGCCTCAAGTAGGGCCTTGTTTGACTCAACCATATCATTTGTGTCTCGAGTCGGGCCTCGTTTGACTCACTGATGCCATTTGTGCCTTGAGTTGGGCCTCGTTTGACTTGACCATATCATTTGTGGCTCGAGTCAGGCCTCATTTGACTGAACCATATCATTTGTGCCCCGAGTCATGCCTCATTTGACTCAACCATATCATTTGCACCTCGAGTTGGGCCTCATTTTTCTCAACCAAATCATTTTCGCCTCGAGTTGGTCCTCGTTTGACTCAACCATATCATTTGCGCCTCGAGTCGGGCCTCATTTAACTCAACCATATCATTTGCACCTCGAGTTGAGCCTCGTTTGACATAACCATATATTTGCACCTCGAGTCAGGCCTTGTTTAACTTACCGATACCATTTGTGCCTCGAGTCGGGCCTTATTTGACTCAACCATATCATTTATGCCTCGAGCCATGCCTCGTTTGACTCAACCATATCATTTGCGCCTCGAGGTGGGCGTCGTTTGACCCAACCATATCATTCGTGCCTCGAGTCATGCCTCGTTTGACTCAACCATATCATTTGCACCTCGAGTCGGGCCTTGTTTGACAAACCATATCATTTGCGCCTTGTTTGACTCAACCATATCACTTGTGCCTCGAGTCGAGCCTCGTTTGACTCACCGATACCATTTGTCCCTTGAGTTGGGCCTTGTTTGACTTAACCATATCATTTGTGCCTTGAGTTAGGCCTCATTTGACTGAACCATATCATTTGTGCCTTGAGTCATGCCTCGTTTGGCTTAACCATATCATTTATGCCTTGAGTAAGCCCGCGCTTGATTCAACCATATCATTTGCACCTCGAGTCAGGCCTCGTTTGACTCAACCATATTATTTTCACCTCGAGTCGGTCCTTTTTTGACTCATCTATGTGTTTGTGCCTCAAGTCAGGCCTTATTTGACTTATCCATCTATTTGCGCCTCGGGTCAGTCTTCATTTGACTCACGCTTATAATTTGAACCTCGAGTCATACCTCGTTTAGCTTAACCATATCAATTGCACCTCGTTTGACTGAACCATATCATTTGTGCCATGAGTCGGGCCTCGTTTGACTCACCGATACCATTTGTGCCTCGAGTTAGGCCTCGTTTGACTCAACCATATCATTTGTGCCTCTAGTCAGGCCTCGTTTGACTTAACCATATCATTTGCGCCTAGAGTCGGGCCTCGTTTGACCCAACCATATCATTTGTGCCTCGAGTCATGCCTCGTTTGACTCAACCACATCATTTGCGCCTCAGGTCGGGCCTCGTTTAACCCAACCATATCATTCGTGCCTCGAGTCATGCCTCGTTTGACTCAACCATATCATTTGCACCTCGAGTTGGGCCTCGTTTGACAAACCATATCATTTGCGCCTTGTTTGACTCAACCATATCACTTGTGCCTCGAGTCGAGCCTCGTTTGACTCACCGATACCATTTGTCCCTCGAGTTGGGCCTTGTTTGACTCAACCATATCATTTGTGCCTTGAGTTAGGCCTCATTTGACTTAACCATATCATTTGTGCCTTGAGTCATGCCTCGTTTGGCTTAACCATATCATTTGCGCCATGAATCAGACCTTGTTTGCCCCAACCATATCATTTTTGTCTCGAGTCAGGCCTCGTTTGACTCAAACTTATCATTTGTGCTTTGGGTTGGGCTTCGTTTGACTCAACCATATCATTTGTACCTTGAGTCAGGCCTCATTTGACTCAACCATATCATTTGCGCCTCAATTAGGGTCTCGTTTGACTCAACCATATCATTTGCACTGTGAGTCGGGCCTTGTTTGCCTCAACCATATCATTTCTGCCTCGAGTCAGGCCTCGTTTCACTCACCGATATCATTTGTGCCTCGAGTTAGGCTTCATTTGACTCAACCATATGATTTGCGCCTTGAATCGGGCCTCATTTGACTCAACCATATCATTTGCGCCTCAAGTTGGGCCTCGTTTGACTCAACCATATCATTTCTGTCTCGAGTCGGGCCTTGTTTGACTCACCGATGCCATTTGTGCCTTGAGTTGGGCCTCGTTTGACTCGACCATATCATTTGTGGCTCGAGTCAGGCCTCATTTGACTGAACCATATCATTTGTGCCCGAGTCATGGCTCATTTGACTCAACCATATCATTTGCACCTCGAGTCAGGCCTCATTTTTCTCAACCAAATCATTTCCGCCTCGAGTTGGTCCTCGTTTGACTCAACCATATCATTTGCGCCTCGAGTTGGGCCTCATTTAACTCAACCATATCATTTGCACTTCGAGTTGAGCCTCGTTTGACACAACCATATGATTTGCGCCTCGAGTCAGGCCTTGTTTAACTTATCGATACCATTTGTGCCTCGAGCCGAGGCTCATTTGACTCAACCATATCATTTATGCCTCGAGCCATGCCTCGTTTGACTCAACCATATCATTTGCGCCTCGAGGTGGGCCTCGTTTGACTCACCTATACCATTTGTGCATCGAGTTCAGCCTCGTTTAACTCAACCATATCATTTGTGCCTTGAGTAAGGCCTCGCTTGATTCAACCATATCATTTGTGCCACGAGTCAGGCCTCGTTTGACTCAACCATATTATTTTCACCTCGAGTCGGGCCTTATTTGACTTACCCATATATTTGCGCCTCGGGTCGGTCTTCATTTGACTCACCCTTATAATTTGAACCTTGAGTCAAGCCTCGTTTGGCTCAACCATATCATTTGTGCCTCGAGTTGGGCCTCGTTTAACTCAACCATATCATTTGCGCCTTGAGTCGGGCCTCGTTTGACTAACCGATACCATTTGTTCCTCGAGTTGGGCCTTGTTTGACTCAACCATATCATTTGTGCCTCCAGTCAGGCCTCGTTTGACAAAACCATATCATTTGCGCCTAGAGTCGGGCCTCGTTTGACTCAACTATATCATTTGTGCCTCGAGTCATGCCTCGTTTGACTTAACCATATCATTTGCCTCTCGAGTTGGGCCTCGTTTGACTAAACCATATCATTTGTGCCTCGAGTTGGTCTTTGTTTGACTCAACCATATCATTTGCGCCTCGAGTGGAGCCTTGTTTGACTCACCGATACCATTTGTGCCTCGAGTTGGGCCTCGTTTGACTCAACCATATCATTTGCGCCTCGAGTCAGGCCTTATTTGACTTAACCATATCATTTTTGCCTCGAGTCATGCCTCGTTTGGCTTAACCACATCATTTGTGCCACGAATCGGGCCTTGTTTGCCTCAACCATATCATTTCCGCCTTGAGTCAGGCCTCGTTTGACTCAAACTTATCATTTGCGCTTTAGGTTGGGCTTCATTTAACTCAACCTTATCATTTGCACTCCGAGTCAGGCTTATTTAACTCAACCATATCATTTGTGCCTCGATTTGGGCCTCGTTTGACTCAACGATATCATTTGTGCCTTGAGCCATGACTCGTTTGACTCAACCATATCATTTGCGCCTCGATTCGGGCCTCGTTTGACTCATCGATACCATTTGCGCCTCGAGTTGGGCCTCGTTTGACTCAACCATATCTATTGTGCCTCGAGTAAGGCCTTGCTTGACTCAACCATATCATTTGCGCCTTGAATCGAGCCTCGTTTGACTCAACCATATCATTTGCGCCTCGAGTCGGGCCTTGTTTGCTTCAGCCATATCATTTCTGCCTCGAGTCAGGCCTCAATCGACTCACCGATATCATTTCTGCCTTGAGTATGGCCTCGTTTGACTCAACCATATGAATTGCGCCTCAAGTACGACCTCGTTTGACTCAACCATACGAATTGATCCCCGAGTTGGGCCTTGTTTGCCTCAACCATATCATTTTCACATCGAGTCAGGCCTCAATTGACTCACCGATATCATTTCTGCCTTGAGTTGGGCCTCGTTTGACTCAACCATATCATTTGCGCCTCGAGTCGGGACTCATTTCACTCAACCATATCATTTGTATGTCGAGTGGGGCCTCGTTTGACTCAACCGATACCATTTGTCCTCGAGTTGGGCCTCGTTTGACTCAACCATACCTGTTGCACCTCGAGTTGGGCCTCGTTGGACTCACCGATACCATTTGTGCCTCGAGTTGGGCCCCGTTTGACTCAACCATATCATATGTGCCTCGGGTAAGGCCTCGCTTGACTCAACCATATCATTTGCGCCTCGAGTCTGGCCTTGTTTGCCTCAACCATATCATTTCTGTCTTGAGTCAGTCCTCGTTTGACTCAAACTTATCATTTACGCCTCGAGTTGGGCCTTGTTTGACTTAACCATTTCATTTGCACCTCGAGTCAGGCCTCGTTTAACTGACCGATACCATTTGTACCCCGAGTCGGGCGTCGTTTGACTAAACCATATCATTTGTGCCTCGAGTTGGGCTGTATTTGACTCAACTATATGTTTGCGCATCGAGTCGGGCATCGTTTGACTCAACCATATCATTTGCGCCTCGAGTTGGGCCTCGTTTGACTCAACCATATCATTTGTGCCTCGAGTCGGGCCTCGTTTGACTCGCCGATACCATTTGTGCCTCAAGTTGGGCCTCGTTGCACTCAACCATATCTTTTGTGCCTCCAATCATGCCTCGTTTGACTCAACCATATCATCTGTGCCTCGAGTCGGGCCTCGTTTGACTCAACCATATCATTTGTGCCTCCAGTAGGGGCTTGTTTGACTCAACCATATCATCTGCGCCTTGAGTTAGGCCTTGTTTTCCTCAACCATATCATTTTCGCCTTGAGTCGGGCCTCGTTTGACTCAACCATATCATTTGTGCCTCGAGTCATGCCTTGTTTGACTCAACCATATCATTTGCGCCTCAAGGAGGGCCTCGTTTGACTAAACCATATCGGTTGCTCCTCGAGTCGGGCCTCGTTTGACTCACCGATACCATTTGTGCCTCGAGTTAGGCCTCGTTTGACTCAACCATATCATTTGTGCCTCGAGTAAGGCCTCGATTGACTGAACCACATTAGTTACGCGTCGAGTCAGGCCTCGTTTCACCCAAGCATATTATTTGCTCCTCGAGTCGGGCCTTGTTTGACTTAACCATATCATTTGCACCTTGAGTCGGGCCTCGTTTAACTCACTGTTACCAATTGTACCTCCAGTCGAGCCTCGTTTGACTCAACCATATCATTTGCACCTGGAGTCGGGCCGTATTTGACTCACCTATATGTTTGCGCAGCGTGTCGGGCCTCGTTTGACTCAACCATATCGTTTGGGCCTCGAGTTATGTCTCATTTGATTCAACCATATCATTTGTGCCTCGAGTCAGGCCTCATTTCACTCAAGCATATCATTTATGCCTTGAGTCGGGCCTCGTTTGACTCACCGATACCATTTGTGCTTCGAGTTGGGCTTTGTTTGACTCAACTATATCATTTGTGCCTTGAGTAAGGCTCCGCTTGACTCAAACATATCATTTGCGCCTCGAGTTAGGCCTCGTTTGACTTAACCAAATCATTTGTGCCTCGAGTCGGGCCACATTTGACTCAACTATATCATTTACACCTCGAGTTGGGACTCGTTTGACTCAACCATATCATTTGTGCCTCGAGTCAGGCCTCGTTTGACTCATCGATACCATTTGTCCCTCGAGTTGGGCCTCGTTTGACTCACCTATATCATTTGTGCCTCAAGTAAGGTCTCGCTTGACTCAACCATACCATTTGCGCCTCGAGTCGAGCCTCGTTTGACTGAACCATATCATTTGCACCCCAAGTTAGGCCTCGTTTGACTCACCGATACCATTTGTGCCTCGAGTTGGGCCTCGTTTGACTTAACCATATCGTTTGTGCCTCGAGTCAGGCCTCATTTCACTCAACCATATTATTTGTGCCTCTAGCCATGCCTTGTTTGACTCAACCTTATTATTTACGCCTCGAGTTGGGCCTCGTTTGACTCAACCATATGATTTGTGCCTCGAGTTGGGCCTCGTTTGACTCGCCGATACCATTTGTGCCTCGAGTTGGGCCTCGTTTGACTCAACCATACATTTGTGCCTCGAGTTGGGGCTCGTTTGGCTCAACCATTTTTTTTGTGCCTCCAATCATGCCTTGTTTGACTCAACCATATCATTTGTGCCTTGAGTCGGGCCCCGTTTGACACAACCATATCATTTATGCCTCGAGTCATGCCTCGTTTGACTCTACCATATCATTTGCGCCTCGTGTTGGGCCTTGTTTGACTAAACCATATCATTTGCGCCTCGAGTTGGGCCTTGTTTGACTCAACCATATCATTTGCGCCTCGAGTCGAGCCTTGTTTGACTCACCGATACCATTTGTGCCTCGAGTTGGGCCTCATTTGACTCAACCATATCATTTGTGCCCCGAGTAAGGCCTCGCTTGACTAAACCATATTATTTGTGCCTCAAGTAGGGCCTCAATTGACTCAACCATATGATTTGCACCTCAAGTTGGGCCTCGTTTCGCTCAACCATATCATTTTCACCTCGATTCAGGACTTGTTTGACTCACCGATATCATTTGTGCCTCGAGTCCGGCCTCGTTTGACTCAACCATTTCATTTGCGCCTCGAGTCGGGAATAATTTCACTCAACCATATGATTTGCACCTTAAGTAGGGCCTCATTTGACTCAACCATATCATTTGCGCCTCAAGTCGGGCCTTGTTTGACTCACCGATACCATTTGTGCCTTGAGTTGGCCTCGTTTGACTCAACCATATCATTTGTGCCACAAGTCATGCCTCATTTTACTCAACCATATCATTTGCACCTCGAGTTGGGCCTTATTTGACTCAACCATATCATTTGCGGTTCGAGTTGGGTCTCGTTTGACTCAACCATATTATTTGCACCTTGAGGCGGTCCTCGTTTGACTCACTAATACCATTTGTGCCTCGAGTTGGGCCTCGTTTAACTCGACCATATCATTTGTGCCTTGAGTAAGGCCTCGCTTGAGTCAACCATATCATTTGCACCTCGAGTCAGGCCTCGTTCGACTAAACCATATTATTTTCACCTCGAATCAGGCCTTGTTTGACTCACCTATGTGTTTGTGCCTCGAGTCGGGCCTTATTTGACTCACCCATATATTTGCGCCTCGGGTCGGTCTTCATTTGACTCACCCTAATCATTTGCAACTCGAGTCAAGCCTCGTTTGACTCACCCATGTGTTTGCACCTCGAGTCAGGCATCGTTTGACTCACCCATATCATTTGCGCCTCGAGTCAGGCCTCGTTTGACTCACCGATACCATTTACGCCTCGAGTAGGGCCTTGTTTGACTCAAACATATCATTTGCGCCTCGAGTCGGTTCTCGTTTGACTCACCGATGTCATTTGCGCCTCGAGTCGGTTCTTGTTTAACTTAACCATATCATTTGTGCCACCAGTCAGGCCTTGTTTGACTCAACCATATCATTTGCGCCTCAAGTAGGGCCTCGTTTGACTCAACCATATCATTTGTGCCTTGAGTCAGGCCTCATTTGACTTAACCATATCATTTTTGCTTCGAGTTAGGCCTTGTTTGACTTAACCATATCATTTGTGCCTCGAGTCAGGCCTCGTTTAACTCACCAATACCATTTGTACCTCGATTCGGACCTCGTTTGACTCAACCATATTATTTGCAACTCGAGTAAGGGCGTATTTGACTCACCTATATGTTTTTGCATCGAGTCGGGTCTCGTTTGGCTCAACCATATCATTAGTGTCTCGAGTCGAATCTCGTTTGACTCAACCATATCATTTGTGCCTTGAGTCGGGCCTCGTTTGACTCACTGATACCATTTGTGCCTCGACTTGGGCCTCGTTTGACTCAACCATATCATTTGTGCCTAGAGTCGGGCCTCGTTTGACCCAACCATATCATTTGTGCCTCAAATCATGCCTCGTTTGACTTAACCATGTCAATTGCGCCTCGAGTCTGGCCTCGTTTAACTAAACCACATCATTTGCGCCTCAAGCTGGGCCTTGTTTGACTCAACCATTTCATTTGCGCCTTGAGTCGGGCCTCGTTTGACTCACCGATACCATTTGTGCCTCGAGTTGGGCTTCGTTTGACTCAACCATATCATTTGCGCCTCGAGTTAGGCCTCATTTGACTAAACCATATTATTTGTGCCTCGAGTCATGCCTCGTTTGACTGAACCATATCATTTGCGCCTCAAGTCAGGCCTTGTTTGACTCAACCATATCATTTGTGCCTCGAGTCAGGCCTCGTTTAACTCACCGATACCATTTGTACCACGAGTTGGGCCTCGTTTAACTCAACCATATCATTTGCGCCTAGAGGGGGCCTCGTTTGACTTAACCATATCATTTGTGCCTCGAGTCATGCCTCATTTGACTTAACTATATCATTTTCGCTTCGGGTCGGGTCTCGTTTGACTAAACCATATCATTTGTGCCTTGAGTTGGGCCTTGTTTGACTCAACCATATCATTTCCGCCTCGAGTCAGGCCTCGTTTGACTCACCGATACCATTTGTGCCTCGAGTTAGGCCTCGTTTGACTCAACCATATTATTTGTGCCTCAAGTTAGGTCTCATTTGACTTAACCATATCATTTGTGCCTCGACTCATGCTTCATTTGACTCAACCATATCATTTGCCCCTCTAGTCGGGCCTTGTTTGACTCAACCATATCCTTTGTGCCTCGAGTCAGGCCTCGTTTAACTCACTGATACCATTCGTACCTCGAGTTGGGCCTCGTTTGACTCAACCATATTATTTGCGTCTCGAGTAGGGGCGTATTTGACTAACTTATATGTTTTTGCATCGAGTCGGGCCTCGTTTGGCTCAACCATATCATTTGCACCTCGAGTTGGGCCTCGTTTGACTCAACCATATCATTTGCGCCTCGAGTTGGGCCTCGTTTGACTCACCGATACCATTTGTGCCTCGAGTTGGGCCTCGTTTAACTCAACCATATCATTTGTGCCTCCCGTCAGACCTCGTTTGACTCAACCATATCATTTACGCCTAGAGTCGGGCCTCATTTGACTCAACCATATCATTTGTATCTCGAGTCATGCCTTGTTTGACTGAACCATATCATTTGTGCCCTGAGTCAGGCCTCGTTTGACTAAACCATATCATTTGCACCTTGAGTCAGGCCTTGTTTGACTCAACCATATCATTTGCGCCTCGAGTCAGGCCTCGTTTGGCTCACCGATACCATTCGTGCCTTGAGTTGGGCCTCGTTTGACTTAACCATATCATTTGTGCCTCGAGTCAGGCCTCATTTGACTTAACCATATCATTTGTGCCTCGAGTCATGCCTCGTTTGACTCAACCATATCATTTTCGCTTCGAGTTGGGCCTTGTTTGACACAACCATATCATTTACGCCTCAATTAGGGCCTCGTTTGGCTCAACGATATCATTTGCACTGCGAGTCAGGCCTTGTTTGCCTTAACCATATCATTTTTGCCTAGAGTCAAGCCTCGTTTGACTCACTGATATCATTTGGGCCTCAATTAGGGCCTCGTTTGACTCAACCATATCATTTCTACCTTGAGTCAGGCCTCGTTTGACTCACAGATATCATTTGTGCCTCGAGTTGGGCCTCGTTTGACTCAACGATATCATTTGTGTCTTGAGCCATGACTCGTTTGACTCAACCATATCATTTGCGCCTCGATTCGGGCCACGTTTGACTCATCGATACCATTTGTGCCTCGAGTTGGGCCTCATTTGACTCAACCATATCTATTGTGCCTCGAGTAAGGCCTTGCTTGACTCAACCATATCATTTGTGCCTCGAATCGAGCCTCGTTTGACTCAACCATATCATTTGCGCCTCGAGTCGGGCCTTGTTTGCTTCAACCATATCATTTCTGCCTCGAGGCAAGCCTCAATTGACTCACCGATATCATTTTTGCCTTGAGTACAGCCTCGTTTGACTCAACCATATGAATTGCTCCTCAAGTACGGCCTCGTTTGACTCAACCATACGAATTGATCCTCGAGTTGGGTGTTTGCCTCAACCATATCATTTTCGCATCGAGTCAGGCCTCAATTGACGCACCGATATCATTTCTGCCTTGAGTTGGGCCTCGTTTGACTCAACCATATCATTTGCGCCTCGAGTCGGGACTCATTTCACTCAACCATATCATTTGTATGTCGAGTGGGGCCTCGTTTGACTCAACCATATAATTTGTGCCTCGAGTCGGGTCTCGTTTGACTCACTGATACCATTTGTCCCTCGAGTTGGGCCTCGTTGGACTCAACCATACCTGTTGCGCCTCGATTTGGGCCTCGTTGGACTCATTGATACCATTTGTGCCTCGAGTTACGCCTCGTTTGACTCACCGATACCATTTATGCCTCGTTTGACTCAACCATATCATTTGTGCCTCCAGTCAGGCCTTGTTTGACTCAACCATATCAATTGCGCCTCGAGTAGGGCGTCGTTTGATTCAACCATATCATTTGTGCCTTGAGTAAGGCCTCGCTTGAGTCAACCATATCATTTGCACCTGGAGTCAGGCCTCGTTTGACTAAACCATATTATTTTCACCTCGAATCAGGCCTTGTTTGACTCACCTATGTGTTTGTGCCTCGAGTCGGGCCTTATTTGACTCACCCATATATTTACGCCTCAGGTCGGTCTTCATTTGACTCACCCTAATCATTTGCACCTCGAGTCAAGCCTCGTTTGACTCACCCATGTGTTTGCACCTCGAGTCAGGCATCGTTTGACTCACCCATATCATTTGCGCCTCGAGTCAGGCCTTGTTTGACTCACCGATACCATTTACGCCTCGAGTAGGGCCTTGTTTGACTCAAACATATCATTTGCGCCTCGAGTTGGTTCTCGTTTGACTCACCGATGTCATTTGTGCCTCGAGTCGGTTCTCGTTTGACTCAACCATATCATTTGTGCCTCCAGTCAGGCCTTGTTTGACTCAACCATATCATTTGCGCCTCGAGTAGGGCCTCGTTTGACTCAACCATATCATTTGTGCCTTGAGTCAGGCCTCATTTGGCTCAACCATATCATTTTCGCTTCGAGTTAGGCCTTGTTTGACTTAACCATATCATTTGTGCCTCGAGTCAGGCCTCGTTTAACTCACCAATACCATTTGTACCTCGATTCGGGCCTCGTTTCACTCAACCATATCATTTGCAACTCGAGTAAGGGCGTATTTGACTCACCTATATGTTTTTGCATCGAGTCGGGTCACGTTTGGCTCAACCATATCATTAGTGTCTCGAGTCGAGCCTCGTTTGACTCAACCATATCATTTGCGCCTTGAGTCGGGCCTCGTTTGACTCACTGATACCATTTGTGCCTCGAGTTGGGCCTCGTTTGACTCAACCATATCATTTGCGCCTAGAGTCGAGCCTCGTTTGACCCAACCATATCATTTGTGCCTTAAATCATGCCTCGTTTGACTTAACCATGTCAATTACGCCTCGAGTCTAGCCTCGTTTAACTAAACCACATCATTTGCGTCTCAAGCTGGGCCTTGTTTGACTTAACCATATCATTTGCACCTTGAGTCAGGCCTCGTTTGACTCATCGATACTATTTGTACCTCAAGTTGGGCCTCATTTGACTCAACCATATCATTTGTGCCTCGAGTTAGGCCTCATTTGACTTAACCATATCATTTGTGCCTCGAGTCATGCCTAGTTTGACTCAACCATATCATTTGCGCCTCGAGTCAGGCCTTGTTTGACTCAACCATATCATTTGTGCCTCGAGTCAGGCCTCGTTTAACTTACCGATACCATTTGTACCTCGAGTTGGGCCTCGTTTAACTCAACCATATCATTTGCGCCTAGAGGGGGCCTCGTTTGACTTAACCATATCATTTGTGCCTCGAGTCATGCCTCATTTGACTTAACCATATCATTTATGCTTCGGGTCGGGTCTCGTTTGACTAAACCATATCATTTGCACCTCGAGTCAGGCCTTGTTTGACTCAACCATATCATTTGCGCCTCGAGTCAGGCCTTGTTTGACTCACCGATACCATTTGTGCCTCGAGTTGGGCCTCGTTTGACTCAACAATATTATTTGCGCCTCAAGTTAGGTCTCATTTGACTTAACCATATCATTTGTGCCTCGACTCATGCTTTATTTGACTTAACCATATCATTTGCGCCTCCAGTCGGGCCTTGTTTGACTCAACCATATCATTTGTGCCTCGAGTCTAGCCTCGTTTAACTCACCGATACCATTCGTACCTCAAGTTGGGCCTCGTTTGACTCAACCATATTATTTGCGTCTCGAGTAGGGGCGTATTTGACTAACTTATATGTTTTTGCATCGAGTCGGGCCTCGTTTGGCTCAACCATATCATTTGCACCTCGAGTTGGGCCTCGTTTGACTCAACCATATCATTTGCGCCTCGAGTTGGGCCTCGTTTGACTCACCGATACCATTTGTGCCTCGAGTTGGGCCTCGTTTAACTCAACCATATCATTTGTGCCTCCCGTCAGACCTCGTTTGACTCAACCATATCATTTGCACCTAGAGTCGGGCCTCATTTGACTCAACCATATCATTTGTATCTCGAGTCATGCCTTGTTTGACTGAACCATATCATTTGCGCCGCGAGTCAGGCCTCGTTTGACTAAACGATATCATTTGCGCCTCGAGTCAGGCCTTGTTTGACTCAACCATATCATTTGCGCCTCGAGTCAGGCCTCGTTTGGCTCACCGATACCATTCGTGCCTTGAGTTGGGCCTCGTTTGACTTAACCATATCATTTGTGCCTCGAGTCATGCCTCGTTTGACTCAACCATATCATTTGTGCTTCAAGTTGGCCCTTGTTTGACACAACTATATCATTTATGCCTTAATTAGGGCCTCGTTTGACTCAACGATATCATTTGCGCTGCGAGTCAGGCCTTGTTTGCCTTAAACATATCATTTTCGCCTAGAGTCAGGCCTCGTTTGACTCACCAATATCATTTGGGCCTCAATTAGGGCCTTGTTTGACTCAACCATATCATTTCTACCTTGAGTCAGGCCTCGTTTGACTCACAGATATCATTTGTGCCTCGAGTTGGGCCTCGTTTGACTCAACGATATTATTTGTGCCTTGAGCCATGACTCGTTTGACTCAACCATATCATTTGTGCCTTGATGCGGGCCTCGTTTGACTTATCGATACCATTTGTGCCTCGAGTTGGGCCTCGTTTGACTCAACCATATCTATTGTGCCTCGAGTAAGGCCTTGCTTGACTCAACCATATCATTTGCGCCTCGAATCGAGCCTCGTTTGACTCAACCATATTATTTGCGCCTCGAGTCGGGCCTTGTTTGCTTCAACCATATCATTTCTACCTCGAGTCAGGCCTCAATTGACTCACCGATATCATTTCTGCCTTGAGTACGGCCTCGTTTGACTCAACCATATGAATTGCGCCTCAAGTACGGCCTCGTTTGACTCAACCATATGAATTGATCCTCGAGTTGGGCCTTGTTTGCCTCAACCATATCATTTTCGCATCGAGTCAGGCCTCAATTGACTCACCGATATCATTTTTGCCTTGAGTTGGGCCTCGTTTGACTCAACCATATCATTTGCGCCTCGAGTCGGGACTCATTTCACTCAACCATATCATTTGTATGTCGAGTGGGGACTCGTTTGACTCAACCATATAATTTGCGCCTCAAATCGGGCCTCGTTTGACTCACCGATACCATTTGTGCCTCGAGTTGGGCCTCATTTGACTCAACCATACCTGTTGCGCCTTGAGTTGGGCCTCGTTGGACTCACCGATACCATTTGTGCCTCGAGTTGGGCCTCGTTTGACTCAACCATATCATATGTGCCTAGGGTAAGGCCTCGCTTGACTCAACCATATCATTTGTGCCTCGAGTCGGGCCTTGTTTGCCTCAACCATATCATTTCTGCCTTGAGTCAGTCCTCGTTTGACTCAAACTTATCATTTGCATGTCGAGTTGGGCTTCGTTTGACTCAACCATATCATTTGTACCTCGAGTCAAGCCTCATTTGACTCAACCATATCATTTGCGCCTCAATTAAGGTCTCGTTTGACTCAACCATATCATTTGCACCGCGAGTCAGGCCTTGTTTGTGTTAACCATATCATTTCTGCCTCGACTCAGGCTTCATTTGACACAACCATATCATTTGCACCTCAATTAGGGTCTCGTTTGACTCAACCATATCATTTGCGCCATGAGTCAGGCCTTGTTTGCCTCAACCATATCATATGCTTCTCGACTCAGGCCTCATTTGACTCACCGATATCATTTGTGCCTCCAGTTGGGCTTCGTTTGACTCAACCATATCATTTGTGCCTCGAAGCGGTCCTCATTTGACTCAACCATATCATTTGCGCCTCAATTAGGGCCTCGTTTGACTCAACGATATCATTTGCGCTGCGAGTCAGGCCTTGTTTGCCTTAACCATATCATTTTCGCCTAGAGTCAGGCCTTGTTTGACTCACCGATATCATTTGGGCCTCGAGTTGGGCTTCGTTTAACTCAACCATATCATTTGCGCCTCGAATCAGGCCTTATTTGACTCAGCCATATTATTTGCACCTCAAGTAGGGCCTCGTTTGACTCAACCATATCGTTTGTGCCTCGAGTCAGGCTCTATTTGACTCACCGATACCATTTGTGCGTCAAGTTGGGCCTCATTTGACTCGACCATATCATTTGTGGCTCGGGTTGGGCCTCATTTGACTCAACCATATCATTTGTGCCTCGAGTCATGCCTCGTTTGACTCAACCATATCATTTGTGCCTTGAGTCGGGCTTTATTTGTCTCAACCATATCATTTCCACCTCGAGTTGGTCCTCGTTTTACTCAACCATATCATTTTTGCCTTGAGTCGGGCCTCGTTTGACTCACAGATACCATTTGTGCCTTGAGTTGGGCCTCGTTTGACTCAACCATATCATTTGCACCTTGAGTCATGCCTCGTTTGACTCAACCATATCCTTTGCGCCACGAGTTAGGCCTTGTTTGCCTTAACTATATCATTTCTGCCTTGAGTTAGGCCTCGTTTGACTCAAACTTATCATTTGCGCTTCGAGTTGGGCCTCGTTTGACTCAACCATATCATTTGTACCTCGAGTCAAGCCTCATTTGACCCAACCATATCATTTGCGCCTCAATTAAGGTCTCGTTTGACTCAACCATATCATTTGCACCGCTAGTCAGGCCTTGTTTGCGTCAACCATATCATTTCCGCCTCGACTCAGGCTTCATTTGACTCAACCATATCATTTGCACCTCAATTAGGGTCTCGTTTGACTCAACCATATCATTTGCGCCGTGAGTCAGGCCTTGTTTGCCTCAACCATATCATTTGCGCCTCGACTCAGGCCTCATTTGACTCACCGATATCATTTGTGCCTCGAGTTGGGCTTCGTTTGACTCAACCATATCATTTGCGCCTCGAAGCGGTCCTCATTTGACTCAACCATATCATTTGCGCCTCAGGTAGTGCCTCGTTTGACTCAACCATATCATTTGTGCCTCGAGTCGGGCCTCGTTTGACTCACCGATACCATTTGTGCCTCGAGTTGGGCCTCGTTTGACTCGACCATATCATTTGTGACTCGGGTCAGGCCTCATTTGACTCTACCATATCATTTGTGCCTCGAGTCATGCCTCATTTAACTAAACCGTATCATTTGCGCCTTGAGTTGGTCCTTATTTGTCTCAACCATATCATTTTTGCGTCAAGTTGGTCCCTGTTTGACTCAACCATATCATTTGCACCTTGAATCGGGCCTCGTTTGACTCACCCATACCATTTGTGCCTCGAGTTAGGCCTCGTTTGACTCAACCATATCATTTGTGCCTCGAGAGTGGCCTCATTTGACTCAACTATATCATTTGCACCTCGAGTTCGGCCTCGTTTGACATAACCATATCATTTGCGCCTTGAGTCAGGCCTCGTTTAACTTACTGATACCATTTGTGCCTCGAGTTGGTCCTCGTTTGACTCAACCATATCATTTGTGGCTTGAGTCAGGCCTCATTTGACTCAACCATATCATTTATGCCTCGAGCCATGCCTTGTTTGACTCAACCATATCATTTGCACCTCAAGTCGGGCCTCATTTAGCTCAACCATATCATTTGCGCCTCGAGTCGGGCCTCATTTGACTTAACCATATCATTTGTGCCTCGAGTAGGGCCTTGCTTCACTCAACCATATCATTTGTGCCTCGAGTCGGGCCTCGTTTGACTCAACCATATATTTGCGCCTCGTGTCGAGCATTGTTTGCCTCAACCATATCATTTGCACCTCGAGTCAGACCTCGTTTGACTTAAACTTATCATTTGCGCTTAGAGTCGGGCCTCATTTGACTCAGCGATATCATTTGTGCCTCGAGTAAAGCATCGCTTGACTCAACCATATCATTTGCGCCTCGAGTCGGTCCTCGTTTGACTCAACCATATCATTTGCGCCTCGAGTCGGGCCTTGTTTGCCTTAACCATATCATTTCCACCTCGAGTCAGGCCTCGTTTGACTCAAACTTATCATTTGCGCTTTGAGTCGGGCCTCGTTTGACTTACCCATATCATTTGCACCTTGAGTTGGGCCTCAACCATATAATTTCCGCCTTGAGTCACGCCTCGTTTGACTCACCGATATCATTTGTGCCTCAAGATAGGTTTCATTTGACTCAACCATATCATTTGCGCCTCGAGTCGGGCCTCATTTGACTCAACCATATCATTTGTGCCTCGAGTTTGGCCTCGTTTGACTCAACCATATCCTTTGTACCTCGAGTCGGGCCTCGTTGGACTCATCGATACCATTTGTGCCTCGAGATAGGCCTCGTTTGACTCAACCATATCATTTGTGCCTCAAGTAAGGCATCGCTTGACTCAACCATATCATTTGCACCTCGAGTCAGTCCTCGTTTGACTAAACTATATCATTTGTGCCTCGAGTCGGGCCTCATTTGTCTCAACCATATTATTTCAGCCTCGTGTTGGTCCTCATTTGGCTCAACCATATCTTTTGCGCCTCGAGTCGGGCCTCGTTTGATTCAACCATATCATTTATTCCTCGAGAGTGGCCTCATTTGACCCAACCATATCATTTGTGCCTCAAGTTGGGCCTCGTTTAACTCAACCGTATTATTTGTGCCCTGAGTCAGGCCTCATTTGACTCAACCATATCATTTGTGCCTCGAGTCATGCCTCATTGGACTCAACCATATCATTTGGCCTCAAGTTAGGCCTCATTTGACTTAACCATATTATTTGCGCCTCGTGTCGGGCCTCGTTTGACTCAACCATATCATTTGCGCCTCGAGTCGAGCATTGTTTGCCTCCACCATATCATTTGTGCCTCGAGTCAGGCCTCGTTTGACTCAAACTTATCATTTGCACTTTGAGTCGGGCCTCGTTTGACTCAACGATATCATTTATGCCTCGAGTCAGGCCTCATTTGACTTAACCATATCATTTGTGCCTTAATTAGGGCCTCGTCTGACTCAACCATATCATTTGTGCCTCGAGTCGTGCCTTGTTTGCCTCAACCATATCATTTCTGCCTCATGTCAGGCCTCGTTTGACTCACCGATATTATTTGTGCCTCGAGTTAGGCTTCGTTTGACTCAACCATATCATTTGCGCCTCGAGTCGGGCCACATTTGACTCAACCATATCATTTGTTCCTCAAGTAGGGCCTCGTTTGACTCAACCATATCATTTGTGGCTCGAGTCGAGCCTCACTTGACTCACTGATACCAATTGTGCCTCGAGTTGGGCCTCATTTGACTCAACCATATTATTTGTGCCTCGAGTCATGCCTCGTCTGACTCATCCATATCATTTGCGCCTCGAGTCGGCCCTCGTTTGACTCATCGATACCATTTGTGCCTCCAGTTGGGCCTCATTTGACTCAATCATATCATTTGTGCCTCGAGTAAGGCATCGCTTGACTCAACCATATCATTTGCGCCTCGAGTCATTCCTCGTTTGACTTAACCATATCATTCGCACCTTGAGTTGGGCCTAGTTTGCCTCAACCATATCATTTCCTCCTTGAGTCAGGCCTCGTTTGACACAAACTTATCATTTGCGCTTTAAGTCGGGCCTCGTTTGACTCAACCATATAATTTGTGCCTCAAGTTAGGCCTCATTTGACTCAACCATATCATTTGTACCTCAAGTAGGGTCTCATTTGACTCAACCATATGATTTGTGCCTCAAGTTGGGCCTTGTTTGCCTTAAGCATATAATTTTCGCATCGAGTCAGGCCTCAATTCACTCATCGATATCATTTGTGCCTTGAGTTGGGCCTCGTTTGACTCAACCATATCATTTGTGCCCCGAGTCGGGCCTCGTTTGACTCACCGATACCATTTGTGCCTCGAGTTGGGCCGCATTTGACTCAACCATATCGTTTGTGCCTCGAGTTGGGCCTCATTTGACTTAACCATATCATTTGTGCCACGAGTCAGGCCTCCTTTGACTCAACCATATCATTTGCTCCTCGAGTTGGGCCTCGTTTGGCTCAACCATATCATTTGCGCCATGAGCTGGGCCTTGTTTGACTCATAGATACCATTTGTGCCTCAAGTTGGGCCTCGTTTGACTCAACCATGTCATTTGTGCCTCGTGTAAGGCCTCGCTTGACTCAACCATATCATTTGTGCCTCGAGACGGGCCTCGTTTGACTCAACCATATCATTTGTGCCTCGAATCGGGCCTTGTTTGCCTCAACCATATCATTTACGCCTCGAGTCAGACCTTGTTTGACTCAAACTTATCATTTACATGTCGAGTCGGGCCTCATTTGATTCAACCATATCATTTGTGCCTTGAGTCAGGCCTTATTTGACTTAACCATATCATTTGCGTCTCGAGTCAGGCCTCGTTTGACTCGCCGATATCATTTGTGCCTTGAGTGTGGCCTCGTTTGATGCAACCATATCATTTGTGCCTCGAGTCAGGCCTCATTTGACTAAACGATATCATTTGTGCCTCGAGTTGGCCCTTATTTGACTCAACCATATGATTTGCACCTCGAGTCGGGCCTCGTTTGACACAAACATATCATTTGCGCTTCGAGTCAGGCCTCGTTTGACTTAACCATATCATTTGTGCCTCGAGTGATGCCTCGTTTAACTCAACCATATCATTTGCGCCTTGAGTCGGGCCTGAATTTACTCAACCATATCATTTCCGCCACGAGGTAGTCCTCGTTTGACTCAACCATATCATTTGTGCCTCTAGTCGAGCCTCATTTGACTCAACTATATCATTTGCGCCTCGAGTCAGGCTTTGTTTGACTCAACCATATCTTTTGTACCTCGAGCTGGGCGTCGTTTGACTCGCCAATTCCATTTGCGCCTCGAGTAGGGCCTCGTTTGAGTCAAACATATAATTTGCGCCTCAAGTCGGTTCTCATTTGACTCATCGATACTATTTGTGCCTCCAGGTGAGCTTCGTTTGACTCAACCATATCATTTGTGCCTCTAGTCAGGCCTTGTTTGACTCAACCATATCATTTGCGCCTCGAGCAAGGCCTCATTTGACTTAACCATATCATTTGTGCCTTGAGTCAGGACTCGTTTGACTCAACCATATCATTTGCGCCTCGAGGCGGGCCTCGTTTGACATAACCGTATCATTTGTGCCTCGAGTCGGGCTTTGTTTGACTCAGCCGTATCTTTTGTGCCTTGAGCTGGGCCTCGTTTGACTAACCGATACCATTTGCGCCTCAAGTAGGGCCTCGTTTGACTCAAACATATCATTTGCGCCTCGAGTCGGTTCTCATTTGACTCATCGATACCATTTGTGCATCGAGGTGAGCCTCGTTTGACTCAACCATATCATTTGTGCCTCCAGTCAGGCCTTGTTTGACACAACCATATCATTTGCGCCTCGAGTAGGGGCTCGTTTGACTCAACCATATCATTTGTGCCTCAAGCCAGGCCTTGTTTCACTCAACCATATCATTTGCGCCTCAAGTCCGGCCTCGTTTGACTCAACCATATCATTTGCACCTCGAGTCGGGCCTCATTTGACTCACCGATACCATTTATGCCTCTAGTTAGGCCTCGTTTGACTCAACCATATCATTTGTGCCTCGAGATAGGGCTTGTTTGACTCTACCAAATCATTTGCGCCTCGAGTCAGGCCTCAATTGACTCAACCATATCATTTCCGCCTCGAGTTGGTCCTGGTTTGACTCAACCACATCATTTGTGCCTCGAGTCAGGCCTTGTTTGACTTACCGATACCATTTGTGCCTCGAGTTGCACCTCGTTTGACTCAACCATATCATTTGTGCATCGAGTAAGGCCTCGTTTGACTCAACCATATCATTTGCACCCCGAGGCGGGCCTTGTTTGCCTCAACCATATCATTTCTGCCTCAAGTCAGGCCTCGTTAGCTCAAACTTATCATTTGCGCTTTGAGTCAGGCCTCATTTGACTCAACAATATCATTTGTGCCTCAAGTCAAGCCTAATTTGTCTCAACCATATCATTTGCGCCTCAAATAGGGCCTCGTTTGACTCAACCATATCATTTGTGCCTCGAGTTGGGCCTTGTTTGCCTCAACCATATCATTTTCGCCTCGAGTCAGGCCTCATTTGATTCATCGATATCATTTAAACCTCGAGTTGGGCCTCGTTTGACTCAACCATATCATTTGCGCCTCTACTCAGGACTCGTTTGACTCAACCATATCATTTGCGCCTCAAGTCAGGCCTCATTTGACTCAACCATATCATTTGCGCCTCGAGTTGGGTTTCGTTTGACTCCCCGATACCATTTGTGCCTCGAGTTAGGCCTCGTTTGACTCAACAATATCATTTGTGCCTCAAGTAAGGCCTTGCTTGACTCAACCATATCATTTGCTCCTCGAGTCGAGCCTCGTTTGACTCCACCATATCATTTGTGCCTCGAGTTGGGCCTCATTTGACTCAACCATATCATTTGCACCTCGAGTTGGGCCTCGTTTGACTCAACCATATCATTTGCGCCTCGAGTCAGGCCTCATTTGACTCAACCATATCATTTGTTCCTTGAGTCATACCTCGTTTCACTCAACCATATCATTTGCGCCACAAGTTCGGCCTCGTTTGTCTCAACCATATCATTTGCGCCTCTACTCGGGCCTCGTTTGACTCAACCATATCATTTGCGCCTCAAGTCAGGCCTCATTAGACTTAACCATATCATTTGCGCCTCGAGTCGGGCCTCATTTCACTCACCGATACCATTTGTTCCTCGAGTTGGGCCTCGTTTGACTCAACCATATCATTTGTGCCTCGAGTCAGGCCTCATTTGACTCAAACATATCATTTGTGCCTCGAGCCATGCCTCGTTTCACTCAACCATATCATTTGCGCCTCAAGTTGGGCCTCGTTTGTCTCAACCATATCATTTGCGCCTCTACTCGGGCCTCGTTTGACTCAACCATATCATTTGTGCCTCAAGCCAGGCCTCATTAGACTCAACCATATCATTTGCGCCTCAAGTCGGACCTGATTTGACTCACCGATACCATTTGTGCCTCAAGTTAGGCTTCGTTTGACTCAACCATATCATTTGTGCCTCAAGTCATGTCTCGTTTGACTCAACCATATCATTTGCTCCTCGAGTTGAGCCTCAATTTACTCAACCATATCATTTCTGCCTCGTGTTGGTCCTCGTTTGACTCAACCATATGATTTGCGCCTCGTGTCGGGCATTGTTTGACTCACCGATACCATTTGTGCCTCGAGTTGGGCCTCGTTTGACTCAACTGTATCATTTGTGCCTCGAGTAAGGCCTCGTTCGACTCAACCATATCATTTGCGCTCGAGGCGAGCCTTGTTTGCCTTAACCATATCATTTGTGCCTCGACTCTTTTGACTCAAACTTATCATTTGCGCTTTGAGTCAGGCGACGTTTGACTCAACGATATCATTTCCGCCTCGAGTCAGGCCTCGTTTGATTCAAACTTATCATTTGCGCTTTGAGTCAAGCCTCGTTTGACTCAATGGTATCATTTGTGCCTCGAGTTGGCCCTCATTTGAGTCAACCATATGATTTGCGCCTCGAGTTGGGCCTCGTTTGACTCAAACATATCATTTGCACTTCGAGTTGGGCCTCGTTTGACTCAACCAAATCATTTGACTCAACTATATCATTTGCGCCTCTACTCGGGCCTTGTTTGACTCAACCATATATTTGCGCCTCGAGGTGAGCTTAGTTTGACTCAACCATATCATTTATGCCTCCAGTCAGGCCTTGTTTGACTCAACCATATCATTTGTGCCTCGAGTAGGGCCTCATTTGACCAACCATATCATTTGTGCCTTGAGTTAGGACTCGTTCGACTCAACCATATCATTTGCGCCTCGATGCGGTCCTCGTTTGACTCAACCATATCATTTCTGCCTCGTGGCAGGCCTCGTTTGACTCAAACTTATCATTTGTGCTTTGAGTTAGGCGTCGTTTAACTCAACGATATCATTTGTGTCTAGAGTTTGCCCTCGTTTGACTCAACCATATGATTTGCACCTCGAATCGGGCCTCTTTGACTCAAATATATCATTTGCGCTTCGAGTCAGGCCTCATTTGACTCAACCATATCATTTGCGCCTCGAGTCGGGCTTTGTTTGACTCAACCATATCTTTTGTGCCTTGAGCTAGGCCTCGTTTGACTCACCGATACCATTTGTGCCTCGAATTGGGCCTCGTTTGACTCAAACATATAATTTGCGCCTCAAGTCGGTTCTCGTTTGGCTCACCAATACCATTTGTGCCTCGAGGTGAGCTTTGTTTGACTCAGCCATATCATTTGTGCCTCTAGTCAGGCTTTGTTTGACTCAGCCATATCATTTGTGCCTCGAGTAGAGCTTCGTTTGACTCAACCGTATCATTTGTGCCTTGAGTCAGGACTCGTTTGACTCAACCATATCATTTGCGCCTCGAGGTGGGCCTTGTTTGACTCAACCATATCATTTGACTCAACTATATCATTTGCGCCTCTACTTGATCCTCGTTTGACTCAACCATATCATTTGCGCCTCGAGTCAGGCTTTGCTTGACTCAATCATATCTTTTGTGCCTCGAGCTGGGCTTTGTTTGACTCACCGATACTATTTGCGCCTCGAGTAGGGCCTCGTTTGACTCAAACATATTTTTTCGCCTCGAGTTGGTTCTCATTTGACTCACCGATACCATTTGTTCCTTAATCTGAGCCTCGTTTGACTCAACCATATCATTTGTGCCTCTAATCAGCCCTTGTTTGACTCAACCATATCATTTGTGCCTCGAGCCAGGCCTCATTTGACTCAACCGTATCATTTGTGCCTCGAGTTGGGCCTCGTTTGACTCAGCCATATCATTTGCGCCTCGAGTCAGGCCTCGTTTGACTCACCGATACCATTTATGCCTCGAGTTAGGGCTCATTTGACTCAACCATATCATTTGTGCCTCGAGATAGGGCTCGTTTGACTCAACCATATCATTTGCGCCTCGAGTCGGGCCTTATTTGACTCACCGATACCATTTGTGCCTCGAGTTGGGCCTTGTTTGACTCAACCATATCAATTGTGCCTCGAGTAAGGCCTCGTTTGACTCAACGATATCATTTGACCACGAGGCAGGCCCTGTTTGCCTATATCATATCATTTCTGCCTCGAGCCAGGGCTCGTTTGATTGAAACTTATCATTTGCACATTGAGTCGAGCCTCATTTGACTCAACAATATCATTTGTGCCTTAAGTCAGGCCTCATTTGACTCAACCATGTCATTTATGCCTCAAATAGGGCCTCGTTTGACTTAACCATATCATTTGTGCCTCGAGTTGGGCCTTGTTTCCCTCAACCATATCATTTTCGCCTCGAGTCAGGCCTCGTTTGACTCATCGATATCATTTGTGCCTCGAGTTGGGCCTCATTTGACTCAACCATATCATTTGCGCCTCTACTCGGGCCTCGTTTGACTCAACCATATCATTTATGCCTCAAGTCAGGCCTCATTTGACTCAACCATATCATTTGCACCTCGAGTCGGGCCTCGTTTGACTCCCCGATACCATTTGTGCCTCGAGTTAGGCCTCGCTTGACTCAACCATATCATTTGCGCCTCGAGTCGGGCATCGTTTGACTCAACCATATCATTTGTGCCTCGAGTCGGGCGTCATTTGACTCAACCATGTCATTTGCACCTCGAGTTGGGCCTCGTTTGACTCAACCATATCATTTGTGCCTCGAGTTAGTCCTCATTTGACTCAACCATATCATTTGTGCCTCAAGCCATGCCTTGTTTAACTCAACCATATCATTTGTGCCTCAAGTTGGGCCTCGTTTGTCTCAACCATATAATTTGCCCCTCTACTCGGGCCTCGTTTGACTTAACCATATCATTTGCGCCTCAAGTCAGGCCTCATTAGACTCAACCATATCATTTGCGCCTCGAGTCGGGCCTCATTTGACTCATAGATACCATTTGTGCCTCGAGTTAGCCCTCGTTTGACTCAACCATATCATTTGTGCCTCGAGTCATGCCTCGTTTGACGCAACCATATCATTTGCACCTCGACTCAGGCCTCAATTTACTCAACCATATCATTTCCACCTCGAGTTGGTTCTCGTTTGACTCAACCATATGATTTGCGCCTCGTGTCGGGCCTTGTTTGACTCATCGATACCATTTGTGCCACAAGTTGGGCCTCGTTTGACTCAACCATATCATTTGTGCCTCGAGTAAGGCCTTGTTTGACTCAACCATATCATTTGTGCCTCGAGGCAGGCCTTGTTTGCCTCAACCATATCATTTGCGCCTCGACTCAGGCCTCTTTTGACTCAAACTTATCATTTGCGCTTTGAGTCAGGCCTCGTTTGACTCAATGATATCATTTCCGCCACGAGTCAAGCCTCGTTTGACTCAAACTTATCATTTGCTCTTTGAGTCAGGCCTCGTTTGACTCAACGATATCATTTGTGCCTCGAGTTGGCCCTCATTTGAGTTAACCATATGATTTGCGCCTCGAGTCGGTCCTCGTTTGACTCAAACATATCATTTGCGCTTCGAGTCGGGCCTCATTTGACTCAACCATATCATTTGACTCAACTATATCATTTGCGCCTCTACTCGGGCCTCGTTTGACTCAACCATATCATTTGCGCCTCGAGGTGAGCTTCGTTTGACTCAACCATATCATTTGTTCCTTGAGTTAGGGCTCGTTGGACTCAACCATATCATTTGCGCCTCGAGGCGGTCCTCATTTGACTCAAACATATCATTTGCGCCTCGAGTCGGTCCTTGTTTGACCCACCGATACCATTTGTGCCTCGAGTAGGGCCTCATTTGACTCAACCATATCATTTGTGCCTCGAGTAAGGCCTCGTTTGACTCAACCATATCATTTGTGCCTCGAGGTGGGCCTTGTTTGCCTCAACCATATCATTTTCGCCTCGAGTCAGGCCTCGTTTGACTCAAACTTATCATTTGCGCTTCGAGTCGGGCCTCGTTTAACTCAACGATATCATTTGTGCCTCGAGTTGGCCCTCATTTGACTCAACTATATGATTTGCACCTCGAGTCAGGCCTCGTTTGACTCAAACATATCATTTGCGCTTCGAGTCGGGCCTCGTTTGACTTAACCATATCATTTGTGCCTCTAGTCGGGCCTCGTTTGACTCAACCATATCATTTGCGCCTCGAGTCAAGCTTTGTTTGACTCAACCATATCTTTTGTGTCTCGAGCTAGGCCTCGTTTGACTCATCAATACCATTTGTGCCTCGAATAGGTCCTCGTTTGACTTAAACATATAATTTGCACATCAACTCAGTTCTCGTTTAACTCACTGATATCATTTGTGCCTCGAGGTGAGCTTCGTTTGAGTCAACCATATCATTTGTGCCTCTAGTCAGGCTTTGTTTGACTCAACCATATCATTTGCACCTCGAGGCGGGCCTCGTTTGACTCAACCATATCATTTGACTTAACTATATCATTTGCGCCTCTAGTCGAGCCTCGTTTGACTCAACCATATCATTTGCGCTTCGAGTCGGGCTTTGTTTGACTCAACCATATCTTTTGTGCCTCGAGCTGCACCTTGTTTGACTCACCGATACCATTTGTGCCTCGAGGTGAGCCTCGTTTGACTCAACCATATCATTTGTGCCTCCAGTCAGCCCTTGTTTGACTCACCTATATGTTTATATGTCGAGACGTGCCTTGTTTGACTCAACCATATCATTTGTGCCTCGAGTTGGGCCTCGTTTGACTCACCCATGTGTTTGTGCCTCGACTCAGACCTTCGTTGACTCACCTATATCATTTGCTGAACGAGGTGGCCTCATTTGATACACCCTTATCATTTGTGCCTTGAGTCAGGACTCGTTTGACTCAACCATAACATTTGCGCCTCCACTCGGGCCTCGTTTGACTCAACCATATCATTTGCGCCTCGAGTTGGGCCTCGTTTGACTCACCCATATGTTTGTGCCTCGAGTCGGGCCTCTTTTGACTCAACCATATCATTTACATCTTGAGTCGGGCCTCGTTTGACTTACCCTTAACATTTGTGCCTCGACTCAGGCCTCGTTTGACTCAACCATATCATTTGCACCTCGAGTTGGGCCTCATTTGACTCACCGATATCATTTGCGCCTCGAGTCAGGCCTCATTTGAGTCAACTATATTATTTGTGCCTCGAGTTGGGCCTCGTTTGACTCAACGATATCATTTGCGCCTCGAGTCGGGCCTCATTTGACTCAACTATATGATTTATGCCTTGAGTTGGGCCTCATTTGAGTCAACCATATCATTTGTGCCTCGAGTTGAGCCTCGTTTGACTCAACCATATCATTTGCGCCTCGAGTCGAGCCTCGTTTTACTCAACCATATCATTTGCATCCCGAGTTGGGCCTCGTTTGACTCACCTATATGTTTACACGTCGAGACGGGCCACGTTTGACTCAACTATATCATTTGTGCCTCAAGTTGGGCCTCGTTTGACTCACCCATGTGTTTGCACCTCGAGTCAGGCCTTCTTTGACTCACCTATATCATTTGCTCAATGAGTCAGACCTCATTTGACTCAACCATATCATATGTACCTCGAGTCATGTCTCATTTGACTCAACCATATCATTTGTGCCTCGAGTCAAACCTCGTTTGACTCAACCATATCATTTGCGCCTCATCTTAGGCCTCGTTTGACTCAACCATATCTTTTGCTCCTCAAGTCGGGCCTCGTTTGACTCACCATATCATTTGTATGTCAAGTTAGGCCTTGTTTGACTCAACCATATCATTTGTGGCTCGAGTCGGGCGTCCTTTGATTCAACCATATCATTTGTGCCCCGAGTCAGTCCTCGTTTGACTCACCCATATGTTTGCGCCTCGAGTCGGGCCTTGTTTGACTCACCCATATGTTTGTGCCTCGAGACGTTTCTCGTTTGACTCAACCATATCATTTACGCCTCAAGTTGGGCCTCGTCTGACTCACCCCTATGTTTGCGCCTCAAGTCAGGCCTTGTTTGACCCACCCATATCATTTGCACCTCGAGTCAGGCCTCGTTTGACTCAGCCATCTTATTTGTGCCTCTAGTCAGGCCTTCTTTAACTGAACCATATGATTTGCGCCTCGAGTCGGGCCTCGTTTGACTTAAACATATCATTTGTGCCTCGAGTCAGTCCTCGTTTTACACAACCGTATCATTTGTGCCTCGAGTTAGGACTCATTTGACGCAATCATATCATTTGCACCTTGACTTGGGCCTTGTTTGACTCAAACCATATCATTTGAGCCTCGAGTCGGGCCTCGTTTGGCTCAACCACATCATTTGCGCCTTGAGTCGTGCCTTGTTTGACTCACCCATATGTTTGCGCCTCGAGTTAGGCCTTATTTCACTCACCCATATCATTCGTACCCCGAGTCAGGCCACGTTTCACTCAACCATATCATTTGCGCCTCGAGTTGAGCCTCATTTGACTCAACCATATCATTTGCGTCTCGAGTTGAGCCTTATTTTATTCACTCATATCATTTGCACCTCGAGTCAGGCCTTGTTTGACTCAACCGCATCATTTGTGCCTCGAGTCAGGCCTCGTTGGACTCTGCCATATCATTTGTGCCTCGAGTTGGGCCTTGTTTGAATCACCGATATTGTTTGTGCCTCGAGTCGGGCCACATTTGACTCAACTATATCATTTGTGCCTGGAGTCAGGCTTCGTTTGACTTACACATATCTTTGCACCTCAAGTCGGGCCTCACTTGACTCACCGATATCATTTGCACCTCAAGTTGGGCCTCGTTTGACTCACCTATATGTTTACACGTCGAGACGTGCCTAGTTTGACTCAACCATATCATTTGTGCCTCGAGTTGGGCCTCGTTTGACTCTCCCATGTGTTTGCGCCTCGAGTCAGGCCTTTGTTGACTCACCTATATCATTTGCTCAATGAGGCAGGACTCGTTTGACTCAACCATATCATATACATCTCGAGTCGGGTCTTGTTTGACTCAACCATATCATTTGTGCCTCGAGTCTAGCCTCGTTTGACTCAACCATATCATTTGCACCCTATCTTAGGCTTCGTTTGACTCAACCATATCATTTACGCCTCAAGTTAGGCCTTGTTTGACTCAATCATCTCATTTGTGCCTCTAGTCAGCCCTTCTTTAACTGAACCATATCATTTGCGCCTCAAGTCGAGCCTCGTTTGACTTAAGCATATCATTTGTGCCTCAAGTCAGGCCTCGTTTGACACACCCATATCATTTGTGCCACGAGTTAGGACTCGTTTGACTCAACCATAACATTTGCGCCTCGATTCAAGCCTCATTTGGCTCAACCATATCATTTGCGCCTCGAGTCGGGCCTCATTTGACTCAACCATATCATTTACATCTTGAGTAGGCCTCGTTTGACTTACCCTTATCATTTGTGCCTCGACTTAGGCCTCGTTTGACTCAACCATATCATTTGCACCTTGAGTTGGGCCTTGTTTGACTCATTGATATCATATGCGCCTCAAGTCGGGCCTCATTTGACTCAACTATATCATTTGTGCCTCGAGTTGGGCCTCGGTTGACTTAACGATATCATTTGCGCCTCGAGTCGGGCCTCATTTGACTCAACTATATCATTTGTGCCTCGAGTTGGGCCTCGTTTGACTCAACCATATCATTTGCGCCTCGAGTCGAACGTCGTTTGACTCAACCATATCATTTGTGCCTCGAGTTGGGCCTCGTTTGACTCAACCATATCATTTGCGCCCTGACTCGGGCCTTGTTTGACTTACTCATATGTTCGCGCCTCGAGTTTAGCCTCGTTTGACTGACCTATATGTTTACACATAGAGACGGGCCTCGTTTGACGCAACCATATCATTTGTGCCTCGAGTTAGGCCTCGTTTGACTCACCCATGTGTTTGCACCTCAAGTCAGTCCTTCTTTGACTCACCTATATCATTTGCTCAATGAGTCAGGCCTCATTTGACTCAACCATATCATATGTACCTCGAGTCATGTCTCATTTGACTCAACCATATCATTTGTGCCTCGAGTCAGGCCTCGTTTGACTCAACCATCTCATTTGTGCTTCATCTTAAGCCTCGTTTGACTCAACCATATCTTTTGCTCCTCAAGTCGGGCCTCATTTGACTCACCATATCATTTGTATGTCGAGTTAGACCTCGTTTGACTCAACCATATCATTTGCGCCTTGAGTCGGGCGTCCTTTGACTTAACCATATCATTTGTGCCTCGAGTCAGTCCTCGTTTGACTCACCCATATGTTTGCGCCTCGAGTCGGGACTCGTTTGACTCAACCATATCATTTACACCTCAAGTTGGGCCTCGTCTGACTCACCCCTGTGTTTGCGCCATGAGTCAGGCCTTGTTTGACTCACCCATCTCATTTGCGCCTCGAGTCGGGCCTCGTTTGACTCAACCATCTCATTTGTGCCTCTAGTCAGGCCTTCTTTAACTGAACCATATCATTTGTGCCTCGAGTCAGGCCTCGTTTTACACAACCGTATCATTTGTGCCTCGAGTTAGGACTCATTTGACTCAATCATATCATTTGCACCTTGACTTGGGCCTTGTTTGACTCAACCATATCATTTGAGCCTCGAGTCGGGCCTCGTTTGGCTCAACCACATCATTTGCGCCTTGAGTCGTGCCTTGTTTGACTCACCCATATGTTTGCGCCTCGAGTTAGGCCTTATTTCACTCACCCATATCATTCGTACCCCGAGTCAGGCCACGTTTGACTCAACCATATCATTTGCGCCTCGAGTTGAGCCTCGTTTGACTCAACCATATCATTTGCGTCTCGAGTTGAGCCTTATTTGATTCACTCATATCATTTGCACCTCGAGTCAGGCCTCGTTTGACTCAACCGAATCATTTGTGCCTCGAGTCAGGCCTTGTTGGACTCTGCCATATCATTTGTGCCTCGAGTTGGGCCTCGTTTGAATCACCGATATTGTTTGTGCCTCAAGTCGGGCCACATTTGACTCAACTATATCATTTGTGCCTGGAGTCAGGCTTCGTTTGACTTACACATATCTTTGCACCTTAAGTCGGGCCTCACTTGACTCACCGATATCATTTGCACCTCAAGTTGGGCCTCGTTTGACTCACCTATATGTTTACACATCGAGACGTGCCTAGTTTGACTCAACCATATCATTTGTGCCTCGAGTTGGGCCTCGTTTGACTCTCCCATGTGTTTGCGCCTTGAGTCAGGCCTTTGTTGACTCACCTATATCATTTGCTCAATGAGGCAGGGCTCGTTTGACTCAACCATATCATATACACCTCGAGTCGGGTCTTGTTTGACTCAACCATATCATTTGTGCCTCGAGTCTAGCCTCGTTTGACTCAACCATATCATTTGCACCTTATCTTAGGCTTCGTTTGACTCAACCATATCATTTATGCCTCAAGTTGGGCCTTGTTTGACTCAACCATCTCATTTGTGCCTCTAGTCAGCCCTTCTTTAACTGAACCATATCATTTGCGCCTCAAGTCGAGCCTTCTTTGACTTAAGCATATCATTTGTGCCTCAAGTCAGGCCTCGTTTGACACACCCATATCATTTGTGCCACGAGTTAGGACTCGTTTGACTCAACCATAACATTTGCGCCTCGATTCAAGCCTCATTTGGCTCAACCATATCATTTGCGTCTCGAGTCGGGCCTCGTTTGACTCAACCATATCATTTACATCTTGAGTAGGCCTTGTTTGACTTACCCTTATCATTTGTGCCTCGACTTAGGCCTCGTTTGACTCAACCATATCATTTGCACCTTGAGTTGGGCCTCGTTTGACTCATCGATATCATATGCACCTCAAGTCGGGCCTCCTTTGACTCAACTATATCATTTGTGCCTCGAGTTGGGCCTCGGTTGACTTAACGATATCATTTGCGCCTCGAGTCAGGCCTCATTTGACTCAACTATATCATTTGTGCCTCGAGTTGGGCCTCGTTTAACTCAACCATATCATTTGCGCCTCGAGTCGAACGTCGTTTGACTCAACCATATCATTTGCGCCTCGAGTTAGGCCTCGTTTGACTCAACCATATCATTTGCGCCCTGACTCGGGCCTTGTTTGACTTTCTCATATGTTCGCGCCTCGAGTTAGGCCTTGTTTGACTGACCTTTATGTTTACACGTAGAGACGGGCCTCGTTTGACGCAACCATATCATTTGTGCCTCGAGTTGGGCCTCGTTTGACTCACCCATGTGTTTGCGCCTCAAGTCAGGCCTTCTTTGACTCACCTATATCATTTGCTCAATGAGTCAGGCCTCATTTGACTCAACCATATCATATGTACCTCGAGTCATGTCTCATTTGACTCAACCATATCATTTGTGCCTCGAGTCAGGCCTCGTTTGCCTCAACCATCTCATTTGCGCTTCATCTTAAGTCTCGTTTGACTCAACCATATCTTTTGCTCCTCAAGTCGGGCCTCGTTTGACTCACCATATCATTTGTATGTCGAGTTAGACCTCGTTTGACTCAACCATATCATTTGCGCCTTGAGTCGGGCGTCCTTTGACTTAACCATATCATTTGTGCCTCGAGTCAGTCCTCGTTTGACTCACCCATATGTTTACGCCTCGAGTTGGGACTCGTTTGACTCAACCATATCATTTACACCTCAAGTTGGGCCTCGTCTGACTCACCCCTATGTTTGCGCCATGAGTCAGGCCTTGTTTGACTCACCCATCTCATTTGCGCCTCGAGTTGGGCCTCGTTTGACTCAATCATCTCATTTCTGCCTCTAGTCAGGCCTTCTTTAACTGAACCATATCATTTACACCTCGTGTCGTGCCTCGTTTGACTTAAACATATCATTTGTGCCTCGAGTCAGGCCTCGTTTTACACAACCATATCATTTGTGCCTCGAGTCAGGACTCGTTTGACTTAACCATATAATTTGCGCCTCGACTTGGTCCTCGTTTGGCTCAACCATATCATTTAAGCCTCGAGTCAGGCCTCGTTTGGCTCAACCACATCATTTGTGCCTTGAGTCGTGCCCTGTTTGACTCACCCATATGTTTGCGCCTCGAGTTAGGCCACGTTTGACTCAACCATATCATTTGCGCCTCGAGTTGAGCCTCGTTTGACTCAACCATATCATTTGTGTCTCGAGTTGGTCCTCGTTTGACTTACCCACATCATTTGCGCCTCAAGTTGGGCCTTGTTGGGCTCAACCATATCATTTGTGCCTCAAGTCAGGCCTCATTTGACTCACCCATATCATTTGCGCCTTGAGTCGGGCCTCGTTTGGCTCACCCTTTTGTTTGTGCCTCGAATCGGTCCTTGTTTTACTCAACCGTATCATTTGCGCCTCAAGTCGGGCCTCGTTTGACTCACCCATATGTTTGCACCCCGAGTCAGGCCTCGTTTGACTCAGCTATATGTTTGTGCCTCAAAACGTGCCTCGTTTGATTGAACCATATCAATTGCACCTCGAGTTGGGCCTCGTTTGACCACCCATGTGTTTGTGCCTCGAGTCAGGCCTCGTTTGACTCACCCATATCATTTGCGTCTCAAGTTGGGCCTCATTTGACTTAACCATATCATTTGTGCCTCGAGTGGGTCCTCGTTTGACTCAACCATATCATTTGCGCCTCGAGTCAGGCCTCGGTTGACACAACCATATCATTTGTGTCTCTAGTCGGGGCTTGTTTGACTTACCCCTATCATTTGTGCGTCGAGTCGGGCCTCGTTTGACTTACCCATACGTTTGCACCTCGAGGCGGCCCTCACTTGACTCACCGATATCATTTGCGACTCGAGTCGTCAGGCCTCGTTTGACTCAACCATTTCATTTGGACCTTGAGGAAGGCCTCGTTTGACTCACCCATATGTGTGCACCTCGAGTTGGCCCTCGTTTGACTCACCTATATGTTTGCGCCTCAAGACGTGCCTCGTTTGACTCAACCATATCATTTGCGCCTCGAGTTAGGCCTCGTTTGACTCACCCATGTGTTTGCGCCTCGAGTCAAGCCTTGTTGGACTCACCCATATGATTTGTGCCTCGAGTCAGGCCTCGTTTGACTTAACCATGTCATTTGTGCTCGAGTCGGGCCTTGTTTGACTCAACCATATCATTTGCGCCTCGAGTCGAGCCTCGTTTGACTTAACCATATCATTTGCACCTCGAGTTTGGCCTCATTTGACTCAACCATGTTATTTGTGTCTCGAGTTAGGCCTCGTTTGACTCAACCATATCATTTGTGCCTTGAGTCGGACCTCGTTTGGCTCAACCATACCATTTGTGCCTTAACTTGAGCCTCGTTTGACTCTCCCATGTGTTTACGCCTCGAGTCGGGCCTTGTTTGACTCACCCATACTTTGTGCTTCGAGTCAGACCTCGTTTGACTTACCCATATGTTTGTGCCTCGGGTCGGGCATCGTTTGACTCACCCGTATCATTTGTGCCTCGAGTTGGGCCTTGTTTGACTTAACCATATCATTTCCGCCTGGAGTCGGGCCTTGTTTGACTCACCCATATCATTTGCGCCTCGAATGGGGCCCTATTTGACTCACCCATATCATTTGCCCCTCGAGTCAGTCCTTATTTGACTCACCCATATGTTTGGCCTCGAGTCGGGTCTCATTTGACTCACCCATATGTTCGTGCCTCGAGTTGGGCCTCGTTTGATTCACCCATATCATTTGTGCCTCGAGTCGGTCCTCGTTTGACTCACCGATATGTTTGCACCTCAAGTCGGGCCTTATTTGACTCACCCATATCATTTGTGCCTCGTGTCAGGCCTCGTTTGACTCAACCATGTCATTTATGCCTCGAGTCGGGCCTCACTTGACTCAACCCTATCATTTGCACCTCGAGTTGGATTTTATTTGACTCACCCATATCATTTGTGCCTCGAGTCGGGCCTTGTTTGACTCAGCCATATGTTTGCACCTCAAGTTAGGCCTTGTTTGACTTAACCATGTCATTTGAGCTTCGAGTCGGGCCTCGTTTGACTAACCCATAAGTTTACGCCTCGAGTCCGGCCTCGTTTGACCCACCTATATGTTTGCGCCTCAAGATGTGCCTCATTTGACTCGACCATATCCTTTCCGCCTCGAGTTGGGCCTCATTTGAATTGCCCATGTGTTTGTGCCTTGAGTCAGGCCTTGTTTCACTTACCCATATCATTTGCGCCTCGAGTCGAGCCTTGTTGGGCTTAACCATATCATTTATGCCTCAAGTCAGGCCTCATTTGACTCACTCATATCATTTGCGCCTCGGGTCGGGCCTTGTTTGGCTCACCCATTTGTTTGCGCCTCGAATCGGTCCTTGTTTCACTCAACCATATCATTTGCGCCTCAAGTCAGGCCTCATTTGACTCACCCATATGTTTGCACCCCGAGTCGGGCCTCGTTTGACTCAGCTATATGTTTGTGCCTCAAAACGTGCCTCGTTTCACTGAACCATATCAATTGCACCTCGAGTTGGGCCTCGTTTGACTCACCCATGTGTTTGTGCCTCGAGTCAGGCCTCGTTTGACTCACCCATATCATTTGCGCCTCGAGTCGGGCCTCGTTTGACTTAACCATATCATTTGTGCCTCGAGTCGGGCCTCGTTTGACTCAACCATATCATTTGTGCCTCGAGTCGGGCCTCGTTTGACTCAACCATATCATTTGTGCCTCGAGTCAGGCCTCGGTTGACACAACCATATAATTTGTGTCTCTAGTCGGGGCTTGTTTGACTTACCCCTATCATTTGCGCCTCGAGTCGGGCCTCGTTTGACTTACCCATATGTTTGCACCTTAAGGCGGCCCTCACTTGACTCATCGATATCATTTGCGACTCGAGTCGTCAGGCCTCGTTTGACTCAACCATTTCATTTGCACCTTGAGGCAGGCCTCGTTTGACTCACCCATATGTTTGCACCTCGAGTTGGGCCTCATTTGACTCACCTATATGTTTGTGCCTCAAGACGTGCCTCGTTTGACTCAACCATATCATTTGCGCCTCGAGTTAGGCCTCGTTTGACTAACCCATGTGTTTGCGCCTCGAGTCAAGCCTTGTTTGACTCACCCATATGATTTGTGCCTCGAATCAGGCCTTGTTTGACTCAACCATGTCATTTGTGCTCGAGTCGGGCCTTGTTTGACTCAACCATATCATTTGCGCCTCGAGTCGAGCCTCATTTGACTTAACCATATCATTTGCACCTCGAGTTTGGCCTCATTTGACTCAACCATATCATTTGTGCCTCAAGTCGGGTCTCATTTGACTCAACTATATCATTTGGACTCACCCATATGTTTGCACCTCGTGTCAGGCGTCGCTTGACTCACTGATATCATTTGCACCTCGAGTCGGGCCTTGTTTGACTCACCCATATGTTTGTGCCTCGAGTCAAGCCTCGTTTGACTCAATCGTATCATTTATGCCTCGAGTTGGGCCTCATCTAACTCACCCCTATGTTTGTGCTCGAGTATGGCCTTGTTTGACTCACCCATATCATTTGCGCCTCGAGTCAGGCCTCGTTTGACTCAACCATCTCATTTGTGCCTCTAGTCAGGCCTCTTTTGACTGAACCATATCATTTGCGCCTCGAGTTGGGCCTTGTTTGACTCAACCATATCCTTTGTGCCTCGGGTCAGGCCTCATTTGACTCAACCATATCATTTGTGCCTTGATTCAAGCCTCATTTTACTCAACCGTATCATTTGCGCATCGAGTCAGGCCTCGTTTGGCTCAACCTTATCATTTGCGTCTTGAGCCGGTCCTTGTTTGACTCGGCCTTATGTTTGCACCTCGAGTTGGGCCTTATTTGACTCAGCCATATCATTTGTACCCCGAGTCAGGCCTCGTTTAAGTCAACCATGTCATTTGCGCCTCAAGTCGGGCCTCATTTGACTCAACCATATGAGTTACACCTTAAGTCAGGCCTTATTTGACTCACCCATATCATTTGCGCCTCGAGTCGGGCCTCATTTGACTCACCCTTATGTTTGCACTTCGAGTCGGGCCTCGTTTGACTCAACCATATAATTTGTGCCTCGAATCGGGCCTCGTTTGACTCACCCATATGTTTGCACCTCGAGTCAGGCCTTGTTTGACTCACCCATATGTTTGCGCCTAGAGTCAGGCCTTATTTGACTCACCCATATTATTTGTTCCTTGAGGCAGGCCTCGTTTGACTCAACCATGTCATTTGTGCCTCGAGTCGGGCCTCATTTGATTTAACCATATAATTTGTACTTCGAGTCGGGCCTCGTTTGACTCAACCATATCATTTACACCTCGAGTTGGGCCTTATTTGACTCACCCCTATCATTTGTGCTAGAGTCGGGACTCATTTGACTTAACCTTACCATTTGTGCTAGAGTCAGGCCTTGTTTGACTCAGTTGTACCATTTGTGCCTAAGTCGGGCCTCGTTTGTCTCAACCTTACCATTTATGGTAAAGTCAGGCCTCGTTTGACTCACCCTCATCATTTGTGCCAGAGTCAGACTTCGTTTGACTTGAGGTTACCATTTTTGCTAGAGTAAGGCCTCATTTGACTCATCCTTACCACTTGTGCCAAAGTCAGGTCTCGTTGGACTCAACCTTACCATTTGTGGGAGAGTCAAGCCATGTTTGACTTACCCTTATCATTTGTGCTAAAGTCGGACTTTGTTTGACTTGAGCTTGCCATTTGTGCCAGAGTCGGGCCTCATTTGACTTAACCTTACCACTTGTGCTCGAGTCGGGCCTCGTTTGAGTCGACCTTCCCATTTGTGCTGAAGCTGGGTCTTATTTGACTCAACCTTAGTATTTGAGCCAAAGTTAAGTCTCGTTTGAGTAACCCTTAGCATTTGACTCATCCTTATCTTTTGTGCTAGAGTCGGGCCTTATTAGACTCAACCTTACCATTTGTGCTAGAGTTGGCCCTTGTTTGTCTCAACCTTACCATTTGTGCTAGAATCTAGCGTCATTTGGCTCAACCTTATGATTTATGCCGGAGTCAAGCTTTGTTTGACTCAACTTTACCATTTGTGGCAGAGTCGGGTCTCGTTTGACTCACCCTTATGATTTGTTCTGGAGGCGGGCCTTGTTTTACTCAACCTTACAATTTGTGCTAGAATCGGTTCTTTTTGACTCACCCTTATGTTTTGTGCCAGTGTCAGGCCTCGTTTGAGTGAACCTTACCATTTGTGCCAGAGTCAGGCCTCATTTGACTCTCCCTTATCATTTGTGCTAGAGTCGGGCCTTGTTCAACTCATCCTTACCATTTAAGGCAGTGTTAGGCCTCATTGGACTAACCCTTAGCATTTGTGCCAGAGTTGGGGGTTGTTTGACTCAACCAATTCATTTGTGCCAGAGTCAGGCCTCGTTTGACTCGACCTTGCCGTTTGTGCCAGAGCCAAGCCTCGTTTGACTTAACCTTACCATTTGAACCAGAGTTAAGCCTCGTTTGACTCACCCTTAGCATTTGTGTCAGAGTCGGCCCTCGTTTGACTCAACCATACCATTTGTGCCAGAGTAAAGCCTCGTATGACTCACTCTTATCATTTGTGCCTGAGCCAAGCCTCGTTTTACTCAACCCTATCCTTTGTGCTGTTTGACTCAACCTTATCAATTGTGCCAGAGTAGGGCCTCGTTTAACTCAACCTTACCATTTGTGTGGAGTTAAACCTTGTTTGTCCCAACCTTACCATTTATGCTGGATGCGGGCCTCGTTTGACTTAACATTATCATTTGTACTGGAGTTGGGCCTCGTTTCACACACCCTTACCATTTGTGCTAGAGTCGGGCCTCATTTGACTCAATAGCAATTGTCCCTGAAACAGGCCTCATTTGACTCAACCTTATCATTGTGCCAGAGTTAGCCTCGTTTGACTCAACCTTGTGAGTTATGCCAGACTCGTGCCTTGTTTGAATCAACCTTACCATTTGTGGCAGAGTTAGGCCTCATTTTACTCAACCTTACCAATTATGCCATAGTCAGGATTCGTTTGACTCAACGTTGTGCCAGAGTTAGGCTTTGTTTGACTCGACCTTGCCATTTGAGCTAGAGTCAGAGGTTGTTTGACTCAACCTTCTCATTTGTCCCAGAGTCGGGCTTCATTTGACTCAACATGTAGGCCTCGTTTGGCTCAACCTTACAATTTTAGCTGAAGTTGGGATCATTTGGCTCAACCGTACAATTTCAGCTGAAGTTGGGCCTCGTTTGGCTAACCCTTAGCATTTGTCCCATAGCCGGGGGTCGTTTGACTTAACCTTCTCATTTGTGCTGGAGTCGGGCCTCATTTGAGACAACTACCATTTCTACTAGAGTCGGGCCTCGTTTTACTCAACCTTACCATTTGTGTTAGAATTGGGCCTTGTTTGACTCTTCCTTATCATTTGTGCTAGAGTCAACTCTCATTTGACTCAGCCTTACCATTTATGCCAGAATTTGGCCTCGTTTAACTTACCCTTATCATTTGTGTCATAGTTGGGCCTCGTTTGACTTAACCTTACCAGTTGTACCAGAGTCGAGCCTTGTTTGACTCCCCCTATCATTTGTGTTAGAGTCAGAACTCGTTTGTCTCAACCTTACTATTTGACCTAGAGTCACGCCTTGTTTGATTCAACTTTATCATTTGTGCCTGCATCGGGCCTCGTTTATCTCAACCTTACCATTTGTGGTAGAGTTGGGCCTTGTTTGACTCACCCTTATCATTTGTGCCAGAGTTAGACTTCGTTTGAATTAAGCTTGCCATTTTTCCTGGAGTAAGTCTTCATTTGACTCATCCTTACCACTTGTACTGGAGCTAGGTCTCATTTGACTCAACCTTACCATTTGTGGTAGAGTCGGGCCTCATTTGACTCACCCTTATCATTTGTGTTAGAGTCAGACTTCGTTTAACTTGAGCTTGCCATTTGTGCTAGAGTTGGGCCTCGATTGACTTAACCTTACCACTTGTGTCAGGGTCGGGACTTGTTTGACTCGACCTTGCCATTTGTACTAGAGTCAGGTCTTGTTTGACTCAGCCTTATCATTTGAGTCAGAGTTGGGCCTCACTTGAGTAACTTTTGGCATTTGACTCAACCTTGCCTTATGCACCAGAGTCAGGCTTCATTTGACTCAACCTTATCATTTGTGCCCGAGTTGGGCCTCGTTTGTCTCAACCTTACCATTTGTGCCAGAATCTGGCGTCATCTGACTAAACCTTACAATTTGTGCCTGAGTCAAGTCTCATTTGACTCAACCTTACCATTTGTGGTAGAGTCGGGCCTTATTTGACTCACCCTTTTGATTTGTGCCAGAGTTGGGCCTCGTTTGACTCAACCTTACAATTTGTACTGGAATCGGTCCTCATTTGACTCTCCTTTATCATTCATACCGGTGTCGGGCCTCGTTTGAGTCATGCCAGAGGTGGGCCTCGTTTGACTCGCCCCTATCATTTGTGTCAGAGTCGAGTCTCGTTTGACTTAACCTTACCATTTGTGCCAGATTCAAGCCTCATTTGACTAACCCTTATCATTTGTGGTAGAGTTGGACCTCGTTTTACTCACCCTTATCATTTATGCCAGAGTTGAACCTCATTTGACTCCACCTTGCCATTTGTTCTAGGGTCGAGCCTTGTTTGACTCACCCTTATCATTTGTTCCAAAGTTGGGCCTCGTTTGACTCAACCTTACCATTTGTGCCAAAGTTGGGCCTCATTTTCCTAACCTTACCATTTATGTCGGAATTGGACCTCATTTGACTCTCCCTTATCATTGGTGATGGAGTCAGCTCTTGTTTGATTGAACCTTACCATTTGTGCCAAAATTGTGCCTCATTTGACTCACCCTTATCTTTTGTGCTAGAGTCGGGTCTCATTTGACTCACCCTTATCATTTGTATTGGAGTCGGGCCTTCTTTGACTCAACCTTAGGAATTGTCTCTGAAACGGGACTCGTTTGACTCACCCTTATCATTTGTACTAGTGTCGGGCCTCGTTTGAGTCTACCTCACCATTTGTTCTAGAGGCGGGACTCATTTGACTTACCCTTATCATTTACACCTCGAGTCGGGCCTTGTTTGAATCATCTATATCGTTTGTGCCTCAAGTTGGGCCATGTTTGACTCAACTATATCATTTGCGCCTGGAGTTGAGCCTCACTTGACTCACCGATATCATTTGTACCTCGAGTCGGGCCTCGTCTGACTCAACCATATCATTTGCGCCTCGAGTCGGGTCTCATGTGACTCACTCATATGTTTGCACCTCGAGTTGGGCCTCATTTGACTCACCTATATGTTTACACGTCGAGATGTGCCTCGTTTGACTCAACCATATCATTTGTGCCTCGAGTTGGGCCTCGTTTGACTCACCCATGTGTTTATGCCTTGAGTCAGGCCTTCTTTGACTCACACATATCATTTGCTCAACGAGTCGGGCCTCGTTTGACTCAACCATATCATATGCACCTCGAGTAGGGTCTCGTTTGACTCAACCATATCATTTGTGCCTCGAGTCAGGCCTCGTTTGACTCAACCATATCATTTGCGCCTCATCTTAGGCCTTGTTTGACTCACCATATCATTTATATCTCGAGTTAGGCCTCGTTTGACTTAACCATATCATCTGTGCCTCGAGTCAGGTGTCCTTTGACTTAACCATATCATTTGCACCTTGAGTCAGTCCTCGTTTGACTCACCCATATGTTTGTGCCTCGAGTCGGGCCTCATTTGACTAACCCATATGTTTGTGCCTCGAGACGTTCCTCGTTTGACTCAACCATATCATTTACGTCTCAAGTTGGGCCTCATCTGACTCACCCCTGTGTTTGCGCCTCGAGTCAGGCCTTGTTTGACTCACCCATATCATTTGCACCTCGAGTAGGGCCTTCTTTGACTTAACCATCTCATTTATCACTCTAGTCAGGCCTTCTTTAACTAACCATATCATTTGCGCCTCGAGTCGGGCCTCGTTTGACTTACCCATATCATTTGTGCCTCGAGTCAGGCCTCGTTGGACACAATCATATCATTTGTGCCTCGAGTCATGACTTGTTTGACTCAACCATATCATTTGCGCCTCAACTCGGGCCTCGTTTGGCTCAACCATATCATTTGCGTCTCGAGTCAGGCTTCGTTTGACTTACCCATATGTTTGAGCTTCGAGTTAGGCCTCGTTTGACTCAACCATATCATTTGCATCTTGAGTCGGGCCTCGTTTGACTTACCCTTATCATTTGTGCCTTGAGTTAGGCCACGTTTGACTCAACCATATCATTTGCACCTCGAGTTGGGCCTCATTTGACACATCGATATCATTTGCGCCTCGAGTCGGGCCTCATTTGACTTAGCTATATCATTTGTGCCTCGAGTTAAGCCTCATTTGACTCAACCATATCATTTGCGGCTCGAGTCGGGCCTCATTTCACTCAACCATATCATTTGTGCCTCGAGTTGAGCCTTATTTGACTCACTCATATCATTTGCGCCTCGAGTCGGGCCTCGTTTGACTCAACCACATCATTTGTACCTCAAGTTAGGCCTTGTTGGACTTAACCATATCATTTGCGCCTCGAGTCAGGCCTCGTTTGAATAACCAATATCATTTATGCCTCGAGTTGGGCCATGTTTGACTCAGCTATATCATTTGCGCCTGCAGTCAGGCCTCGTTTGACTTACCCATATGTTTGCACCTTAAGTTGGGCCTCACTTGACTCATCGATATCATTTGCGCCTCGAGTTGGGTCTCGTTTGACTCAACCATATCATTTGCGCCCCGAGTTGGGCCTCATTTGACTCACTTATATGTTTGCGCCTCGAGTTGGGCCTCGTTTGACTCACCTATATGTTTACATGTCGAGACGTGCCTTGTTTGACTCAACCATATCATATGACCTCGAGTCAGGTCTCGTTTGACTCAACTATATCATTTGTGCCACGAGTCAGGCCACGTTTAACTCAACCATATCATTTGCGCCTCGAGTCGGGCATCCTTTGACTCAATCATATCATTTGTGCCTCGAGTCAGTCCTCGTTTGACTCACCCATATGTTTGTGCCTCGAGTCGGGCCTCGTTTGACTTAACCATATCATTTGTGCCTCGAGTCAGGACTCGTTTGACTCAACCATAACATTTACGCCTCGACTCGGGCTTCGTTTGGCTCAATCATATCATTTGTGCCTCGAGTCAAGCCTCGTTTGACTCACCCATATGGTTGTGCCTCAAGTCAGGCCTCGTTTGATTCAACCATATCATTTGCGTCTAGAGTCGAGTCTCATTTGACTTACCCTTATCATTGTCAGGCCTTGTTTGACTCAAACATATCTTTTTCACCTCGAGTTGGGCCTCCTTTGACTCACCGATATCATTTGTGCCTCGAGTCGGGCCTCATTTCACTCAACTATATCATTTGTGCCTCAAGTTAGGCCTTGTTTGACTCAACCATATTATTTGCGCCTCGAGTCGAGCCTCGTTTGACTCAACCATATCATTTGCTCCCCGAGTCGATCCCCGTTTGACTCACTCATATGTTTGCGCCTCGAGTTAGGCCTCGTTTGACTCACCTATATGTTTAGACATCAAGACATGCCTCATTTGACTCAACCATATCATTTGTGCCTCGAGTTGGGCCTCGTTTGACTCACCCATGTGTTTGCGGCTCGAGTCAGGCCTTGTTTGATTCACCTATATCATTTGCTCAATGAGTCGGGCCCCGTTTGACTCAACCATATCATATGCACCTCAAGTTAGGTCTCATTTGACTTAACCATATCATTTGTGCCTCGAGTCAGGCCTCGTTTGACTCAACCATATCATTTGCGCCTCATCTTAGGACTCATTTGACTCAACCATATCTTTTGCTCCTCAAGTCGGGCCTCATTTGAGTCACCATATCATTTGTACCTCGAGTTAGGCCTCATTTGACTCAACCACATCATTTGTGCCTCGAATCGGGCGTCCTTTGACTCAACCATATCATTTGTGCCTCGAGTCAGTCCTCGTTTGAGTCACCCATATGTTTGCGCCTCGAGTCAGGCCTCGTTTGACTCACCCATATGTTTGTGCCTCGAGACATTCCTTGTTTGACTTAACCATATCATTTACGCCTCAAGTTGGGCCTCGTCTGACTCACCCCTGTGTTTTCGCCTCGAGTCAGGCCTTGTTTGACTCACCCATATCATTTGCGCCTCGAGTCGTGCCTCATTTGACTCAACCATCTCATTTGTGCCTCAAGTCAGGCCTTCTTTAATTGAACCATATCATTTGCGCCTCAAGTTGGGCCTCGTTTGACTTAACCATATCATTTATGCCGCGAGCCAGGCCTCGTTTGACACAACCATATCATTTGTACCTCGAGTTAGGACTTGTTTGACTCAACCATATCATTTGTGCCTCAACTCGGGCCTCGTTTGGCTCAACCATATCATTTGAGCCTCGAGTCAAGCCTCGTTTGGCATAACCATATCATTTGCGCCTTAAGTCTTGCCTTGTTTAACTCACCCATATGTTTGCGCCTCGAGTCAGGCCTTATTTCACTCACCCATATCATTTGTACCCCGAGTTAGGCCTCGTTTGACTCAACCATATCATTTATGCCTCGAGTCGAGCCTCGTTTACCTCAACCATATCATTTGTGCCTCGAGTCAGGCCTCGTTTGACTCAACCATATTAGTCACGCCACAAGTTAGGCCTCATTTAACTCAACCATATCATTTGCGCTACGAGTCAGGCCTCGTTTGACTCACCCATATGTTTGCACCTCGGGTCGGGCCTCGTTTGACTCAAACATATCATTTGCATCTTGAGTCGGGCCTCGTTTGACTTACCCTTATCATTTGTGCCTCGAGTTGGCCCTCATTTGACTCAACCATATCATTTGCACCTTGAGTTGGGCTTTGTTTGACTCTCCGATATTAATTGTGCCTCAAGTTAGGCCTCGTTTGACTAAACCATATCATTTATGCCTTGAGTTAGGCCTTGTTTGACTCAACCATATCATTTGTGCCTCAAGTTGGGCCTCATTTGGCTCAACCATATCATTTACGCCTCGAGTCGGGCCTCCTTTGAGTCAACCATATCATTTGCACCTTGAGTCGGGCCTTATTTGACTCAACCATATGTTTGCGCCATGAGTCGGGCCTTATTTGACCTACCCATATAATTTGTACCCCAAGTCAGACCTCGTTGGACTCAACCGTCTCATTTGCACCTCGAGTCGGGCCTCGTTTGACTCAACCATATCAGTTGTGCCTTGAGTTAGGCCATATTTGACTCACCTGTATCATTTGTGCCTCGAGTCAGGCCTCATTTCACTCACCATATGTTTGCACCTCGAGTCTTGCCTCATTTGACGCAACCATATCATGTATGGCTCGAGTGGGGTCTTGTTTGACTCACCCATATCATTTGTTCCTCGAGTCATGCCTCGTTAGACTCACCCACATTATTAGTGCCTTGAGTCGGGCCTCGTTTCACTCAACCGTATCATTTGTGCCTCGAGTTAGGCCTCATTTAACTCACCCATATGTTTGTGCCTCGAGTCAGGCCTTGTTTGACTCACCCATATCACTTACGCCTTGAGTCGGGGCTCATTTGACTCAACCATATCATTTGTGCCTCGAGTCTAACCTCGTTTGACTCAACCATGTTATTTGTACCTCAAGTTAGGCCTTGTTTGACTCAACCATATCATTTGCGCCTCAAGTCAGAACTCGCTTGGCTCAACCATATCATTTATGCCTCAACTTGAGGCTCGTTTGACTCTCCCATGTGTTTGTGCCTCGAGTCAGGCCTGGTTTGACTCACCCATATGATTGTGCCTCAGGTCGAGCCTCGTTTGACTCACCCATATCATTTGTGCCTCGAGTCAGGCCTCGTTTGACTCAACCATGTTATTTGTGCCTCGAGTCAGGCCTCGTTTAACTTACCCATATGTTTGTGCCTCGGGTCGGGCCTCGTTTGACTCACCTATATCATTTGTGCCTCGAGTTGGGCCTCGTTTGACTCACCCATATCATTTGTGCCTCAAGTTGGGCCTCGTTTGACTTAACCATGTTATTTGCGCCTCGAGTCGGGCCTTGTTTAACTCACCCTTATCATTTGTGCCTCGAGTCGGACCCTATTTGACTCGCCCATATCATTTACCCCTCGAGTTTGTCCTCATTTGACTCACCCATATGTTTGGCCTCGAGTCGGGCCTCGTTTGACTCACCCATATGTTCGTGCCTCAAGTTGGGCCTCGTTTGACTCACCCATATCATTTGTGCCTCAAGCCGGGCCTCGTTTGACTCACCGATATGTTTGCACCTCGAGTTGGGTCTTATTTGACTCACCCATATCATTTGTGCCTCGTGTCAGGCCTTGTTTGACTCAACCATGTCATTTGCGCCTCGAGTCAGGCCTTATTTGACTCAACCCTATCATTTGTGCTTCGAGTCGGGCTTTATTTGACTCACCCATATCATTTGCGCCTCGAGTCGGGCCCCGTTTGACTCAGCCATATGTTTGCACATCGAGTTAGGCCTCGTTTGACTTAACCATATCATTTGAGCCTCGAGTCGGGCCTCGTTTGACTCACCCATAAGTTTGCGCCTCGAGTCCGGTCTTGTTTGACTCACCTATATGTTTATGCCTCGAGACATGCCTCGTTTGACTCACCCATAAGTTTGCACCTCGAGTCCGACCTCGTTTGACTCAACCATATCATTTGTGCCTCGAGGTAGGCCTCAGTTGACACAACCATATCATTTGAGTCTCTAGTCGGGGCTCGTTTGACTTACCCATATGTTTGCACCTCGAGGCAGCCCTCACTTGACTCACCGATATCATTTGCGCCTTGAGTTGTCGGGCCTCGTTTGACTTAACCATATCATTTGCACCTCGAGGCGAGCCTCGTTTGACTCACCTATTTGTTTGCACCTCGAGTTGGGCCTCGTTTGACTCACCTATTTGTTTGTGCCTCAAGACGTGCCTTATTTGACTTAACCATATCATTTGCGCCTCGAGTTAGGCCTCGTTTGACTCACCCATGTGTTTGCGCCTCAAGTCAGGCCTTGTTTGACTCGCCCATATCATTTGTGCCTCGAGTCAGGCATTGTTTGACTCAACCATCTCATTTGCACCTTGAGTTGGGCCTCGTTTGACTCAACCAGATGATTTGTGCCTCGAGTCAGGCCTCGTTTGACTTAACCATGTCATTTGTACTCGAGTCGGGCCTTGTTTGACTCAACCATATCATTTGCACCTCGAGTCGAGCCCCGTTTGACTCAACCATATTATTTGCACCTTGAGTTTGGCCTCGTTTGACTCAACCATATCATTTGTGCCTCGAGTCGGGCCTCGTTTGACTCAACTATATCATTTGTGCCTCGAGTCTGGCCTTGTTCGACTTACCCATATGTTTGCACCTGGTGTCAGGCCTCGCTTGACTCACCGATATCATTTGCGCCTCGAGTCGGGCCTCATTTGACTCAACCGTATTATTTACGCCTCGAGTTAGGCCTCGTCTAACTCACCCCTATGTTTGCGCTCGAGTCAGGCCTTGTTTGACTCACCCATATCATTTGCACCTCGAGTCAGGCCTCGTTTGACTTAACCATCTCATTTGTGCCTTGAGTCAGGCCTTCTTTGACTGAACCATATCATTTGTGCCTCGAGTCAGGCCTTGTTTGACTCAACCATATCCTTTGTGCCTCGGGTCAGGCCTCGTTTGACTTAACCATATCATTTGTGCCTTGAGTCAAGCCTCATTTGACTCAACCATATCATTTGAGTCGGGCCTCGTTTGGCTTAACCTTATGAATTGCGTCTTGAGTTGGGCCTTGTTTGACTCAGCCATATGTTTGCACCTCGAGTCGGGCCTTATTTGACTCACCCATATCATTTGTACCCAGAGTCAGGCCTCGTTTAAGTCAACCATGTCATTTGCATCTCGAGTCGGGCCTCATTTGACTCAACCATATGAGTTACGCCTTGAGTCGGGCCTTATTTGACTCACCCATATCATTTGCGCCTCGAGTCGGGCCTCGTTTGACTCACCCTTATGTTTGCGCTTCGAGCCAGGCCTTGTTTGACTCAACCATATCATTTGTGCCTTGAGTCGGGCCTCGTTTGACTCACCCATATGTTTGCACCTCAACTCGGGCCATGTTTGACTCACCCATATGTTTGCGCCTAGAGTCGGGCCTTATTTGACTCACCCATATTATTTGTTCCTCGAGACAGGCCTCGTTCGACTCACCCATGTCATTTGCGCCTCGAGTCAGGCCTCGTTTGACTTAACCCATAATTTGTACCTCGAGTCGGGCTTCGTTTGACTCAACCATATTATTTGCACCTCGAGTTGGGCCTTATTTGACTCACCTCTATCATTTGCGCCAGATTCGGGACTCATTTGACTTAACCTTACCATTTGTGTTAGAGTCAGGCCTTGTTTGACTCAACTGTACCATTTGTGCCTGAGTTGGGCCTCGTTTGTCTCAACCTTACTATTTGTGGTAGAGTCAGGCCTCGTTTGACTCACCCTCATCATTTGTGCCAGAGTCAGACTTCGTTTGACTTGAGGTTACCATTTTTGCTGGAGTAAGGCCTCATTTGACTCATCCTTACCACTTGTGCCGGAGTCGGGTCTCGTTGGATTCAACCTTACCATTTGTGGCAGAGTCAGGCCATGTTTGACTTACCCTTATCATTTGTGCCAAAGTCGGACTTTGTTTGACTTGAGCTTGCCATTTGTGCCAGAGTCGGGCCTCGTTTGACTCAACCTTACCACTTGTGCTCGAGTCGGGCCTCGTTTGAGTCGACCTTCCCATTTGTGCTGAAGCTGGGTCTTATTTGACTCAACCCTAGTATTTGAGCCGAAACCGAGCCTCATTTGAGTAACCCTTAGCATTTGACTCAACCTTACCTTTTGTGCTAGAGTCGGGCCTCATTGGACTCAACCTTACCATTTGTGCTAGAGTTGGCCCTTGTTTGTCTCAACCTTACCATTTGTGCTAGAATCTAGTGTCATTTGGCTCAACCTTATGATTTATGCCAGAGTCAGGCTTCGTTTGACTCAACCTTACCATTTGTGGTAGAGTCGGTCTCGTTCGACTCACCCTTATGATTTGTTCTGGAGGCGGGCCTCGTTTGACTCAACCTTACAATTTGTGCTAGAATCGGTTCTTTTTAACTCACCCTTATCTTTTGTGCCAGTGTCGGTCCTCATTTGAGTGAACCTTACCATTTGTGCCAGAGTCAGGCCTCATTTGACTCTCCCTTATCATTTGTGCCAGAGTCGGGCCTCGTTCAACTCAACCTTACCATTTAAGGCAGTGTTAGGCCCCATTGGACTAACCCTTAGCATTTGTGCCAGAGTTGGGGGTCGTTTGGCTTAACCAATTCATTTGTGCCGGAGTCAGGCCTCGTTTGACTCGACCTTGCCATTTGTGCCAGAGCCAGGCCTCGTTTGACTTAACCTTACCATTTGAACCAGAGTTAAGCCTCGTTTGACTCACCCTTAGCATTTGTGTCAGAGTCGTCCCTCGTTTGACTCAACCATACCATTTGTGCCAGAGTAGAGCCTCGTATAACTCACCCTTATCATTTGTGCCTGAGCCAAGCCTCGTTTTACTCAACCCTATCCTTTGTGCTGTTTGACTCAACCTTATCAATTGTGCCAGAGTAGGGCCTCATTTAACTCAACCTTACCATTTGTGTAGAGTTAAACCTCGTTTGTCCCAACCTTACCATTTATGCTAGATGTGGGCCTCGTTTGACTTAACATTATCATTTGTAATGGCATTAGGCCTCGTTTGACTCACCCTTACCATTTGTGCTAGAGTCGGGCCTCGTTTGACTCAACCTTAGCAATTGTCCCTGAAACAGGCCTCATTTGACTCACACTTATCATTGTGCCAGAGTTAGCCTCGTTTGACTCAACCTTGTGAGTTATGCCAGACCCGAGCCTTGTTTGAATCAACTTTACCATTTGTGGTAGAGTTAGGCCTCGTTTGACTCAACCTTACCAATTGTGTCATAGTCAGGATTCGTTTGACTCAACCTTACCAGTTGTGCCAGAGTTACGCTTTGTTTGACTCGACCTTACCATTTGAGCCAGAGTCAGGGGTTGTTTGACTCAACCTTCTCATTTGTCCCAGAGTTGGGCTTCGTTTGACTCAACATGTGGGCCTCATTTGGCTCAACCTTACAATTTCAGCCAAAGTTGGGCCTCGTTTAGCTAACCTTTAGCATTTGTGCCATAGTTGGGCTTCGTTTGACTCAGCCTTATCATTTGAGTCAGAGTTGGGCCTCACTTGAGTAACTTTTAGCATTTGACTCAACCTTGCCTTATGCACCGAAGTCGGGCTTCATTTGACTCAACCTTATCATTTGTGCTCGAGTTGGGCCTTGTTTGTCTAAACCTTACCATTTGTGCCAAAATCTGGTATCATTTGACTAAACCTTACAATTTGTGCTTGAGTCAAGTCTTGTTTGACTCAACCTTACCATTTGTGGTAGAATCGGGCCTTATTTGACTCACCCTTTTGATTTGTGCCAGAGTTGGGCCTCGTTTGACTCAACCTTACAATTTGTACTGGAATCGGTCCTCATTTGACTCTCCTTTATCATTCATGCTGGTATCGGGCCTCGTTTGAGTCATGCCAGAGGTGGGCCTCGTTTGACTCGCCCCTATCATTTGTGTCGGAGTCAAGTCTCGTTTGACTTAACCTTACCATTTATGCCAGATTCAAGCCTCATTTGACTAACCCTTATCATTTGTGGTAGAGTCGGACCTCGTTTTACTCACCCTTATCATTTATGCCAGAGTTGAACCTTATTTGACTCCACCTTGCCATTTGTTCTAAGGTCGAGCCTTGTTTGACTCACCCTTATCATTTGTTCCAGAGTTGGGCCTCGTTTGACTCAACCTTACCATTTGTGCCAAAGTTGGGCCTCGTTTTCCTAACCTTACCATGTGTGTCAGAATTGGATCTCATTTGACTCTCCCTTATCATTGGTGATGGAATCAGCTCTTGTTTGATTGAACCTTACCATTTGTGCCAAAATTATGCCTCATTTGACTCACCCTTATCTTTTGTGATAGAGTTGGGCCTCATTTGACTCACCCTTATCATTTGTATTGAAGTCGGGCCTTGTTTGACTCAACCTTAGGAATTGTCTCTGAAATGGGCCTTGTTTGACTCACCCTTATCATTTGTACCAGTGTTGGGCCTCGTTTGAGTCAACCTTACCATTTGTTCTAGAGGCGGGCCTCATTTGACTCACCCTTATCATTTGTGCCAATGTCGGGCCTTGTTTGACTCAACCTGACCATTTGTGCTAGAGTTGGGCCTCATTTGACTCACCCTTATCATTTGTACCGGAGTCAGCCCTCATTTGACTCAACCTTACCATTTGTACCAGAATCGGGACTCGTTTGACTCGCCCTTATCATTTGTGCCAGAGTCAAGCCTCGTTTGACTAAACCTTATCATTTATGCCGGAGTCAGGCCTCGTTTGACTCAACCTTATCGTTTGTGTTAGAGTCGGCCCTCGTTTGACTCAATCATACCATTTGTGCCAGAGTAGAGCCTTGTATGACTCACCCTTATGATTTGTGCCTAAGCCAAGCCTCGTTTTACTCAACTCTATCCTTTGTGCCATTTGACTCAACCTTATCATTTGTGCCAGAGTAGGGCCTCATTTGACTCAACCTTACCAGTTGTACTGGAGTCAGTCTTCGTTTAACTCAACCTTACCATTTGTGTAGAGTCAGGCTTCATTTGTCCAAACCTTACCATTTGTGCTGGAGTCGGGGCTCATTTGACTCACCCTTATCATTTGTGCCAGAGTCAGCCCTCGTTTGATCAACCTTACAAGTTGTGCTGAACTTGGGCCTCGTTTGACTCAACCTTAACAGTTGTGCCACAGGCGGGCCTCGTTTGACTTAACCTTACTATTTGTGTCAGAGTTGGTTCTCGTTTGACTTAACCATACCATTTGTGCCGGAGTCGAGCTCATATGACTCACCCTTATCATTTGTGCCTGAGGCAGGCCTCGTTTTACTTAACTTTATCCTTTATGTCGTTTGACTCAACTTTATCATTTGTACTAGAGTAAGGCCTCATTTAACTCAACCTTAGCGTTGTGCCAGAGGCAGTCTTTGTTTGACTCAACCTTGCCATTTGTATTGGAGACAGGCCTTGTTTGTGCCAACCTTACCATTTGTGCTGGAGGTGGGCCTCCTTTGACTCAACCTTAACATTTGTGCTAGAATCGGGCCTCGTTTGACTCTCCCTTACCATTTATGGCAGAGTCAGGCCTCGTTTGACTCAACCTCACCACTTGTGCTAGAGTTAGGCCTCATTTGACTTGACCTTCCCATTTGTATCAGAGCCGGGTCTCGTTTGACTCAACCTTACCATTTGACCCAAAGCCAGGCCTCATTTGACTAACCCTTAGCATTTGACTCAACCTTACCTTTTGTGGCAGAGTCAGGCCTCGTTTGACTCAACCTTACCATTTGTGGCGGAGTCGACCCTCGTTTGACTCAACCTTAAAATTGCACCGAACTCGGGTTACATTTGACTTAACCTTACCATTTGTGCCTGACTTAGTCCTCGTTTGACTTAACCTTATCATATGTGCCAGAGTCGGGCCTCGTTTGACTGAACCTTAGTAGTTGTGCCAGAGTCAAGCTTCATTTCACTCAACCTTACCATTTGTATCAGAGTCGTGCCTCGTTTGTCCCAACCTTACTATTTGTACTGGAGACGGGCCTCATTTGACTCAGCCTTATCATTTGTGCTAGAGTCATGCCTTATTTGACTTACCCTTTCCATTTGTGCCAGAGTCAGGCCTTGTTTAACTCAACCTTAGTAATTGTCCCTAAATTGGGTCTCTTTTGACTCACCCTTATCATTTGTACCAGAGTCGGCTCTTGTTTGACTCAACCTTACAAGTTCTGCCAGAATCGGGTCTCGTTCGACTCATCCTTACCATTTAGGCCAGACTCGGGCCTCGTTTGACTCAACCTTATCTGTTGTGTCAGACTCAGGCCTCGTTTGACTTGATCTTGCCATTTGTGCCAGATTTGGGTCTTGTTTGACTCAACCTTACAATTTCAACCAGAGTCAGGCCTCATTTGACTCACACTTAGCATTTGTGATGGAGGTCATTTGACTCATCCTTCTTGTTTGTGCTAGAGTCAGGAATTGTTTGACCCAACCTTGTGCCAGATTAGGGCTTTGTTTAGCTTAACCTTCCCATTTGAACCAGAGTTGAACCTCGATTGACTCACCTTAGCATTTGTGCAGGAGTCAGGGGTTGTTTGACTCAACCTTCTCATTTGTGCCAGAGTCAGGCCTCGTTTGACTCAACCTTACCATTTGTGTCAGAGTCGGCCCTCGTTTAACTCAACCATACCATTTGTGCCAGAGTAAAGCCTCATATAACCCACCCTGATCATTTGTGCCTGAGCCAGGCCTCGTTTTACTCAACTCTATCCTTTGTGCCGTTTGACTCAACCTTATCATTTGTGCCAAAGTAGGGCCTCATTTGATTCAACCTTACTAGTTGTGCCAGAGTCAGTCTTCGTTTGACTCATCCTTACTATTTGTGCGGAGTCAGCTTCGTTTGACCTAACCTTACCATTTGTGCTAGAGTCAAGCCTCGTTTGACTCATCCTTACCATTTGTGCTAGAGTCGGGCCTTATTTGACTCAACCTTAGCAATTGTCCCTAAAACGGGCGTCGTTTGACTCACCCTTATCATTTGTCCAGAGTTGGCCCTCGTTTGACTAAATCTTACTAGTTGTGCCGAACTCGAACCTCGTTTGATTCAACCTTACCAGTTGTGCCACAGTCGGGCCTCGTTTGACTCAACCTTACTATTTGTGTCAGAGTCAACTCTCATTTGACTCAACCATACCATTTGTGCTAGATTACAGCCTCATATGACTCACCCTTATCATTTGTGCCAGAGCCAGGCCTTATTTTATTCAACTCTATCCTTTGTGCCGTTTGACTTAACCTTATCATTTGTGCCAGAGTAGGGCCTCGTTTGATTCAACCTTACCAGTTGTGCCAGAGTCGGTCTTCATTTGACTCATCCTTACCATTTGTGTGGAGTCAAGCTTCGTTTGACCCAACCTTACCATTTGTGCTAGAGTCGGGCCTCGTTTGACTCAACCTTAGCAATTGTCCCTAAAACGGGCCTCGTTTGACTCACCCTTATCATTTGTATCAGAGTCGGCCCTCGTTTGACTAAATCTTACGAGTTGTACCGAACTCGGGCCTCGTTTGATTCAACCTTACCAGTTGTGCCACAGTCGGGCCTCATTTGACTCAACCTTACTATTTGTGTCAGAGTCGGTTCTCGTTTGACTCAACCATACCATTTGTGCTTGAGTCGAGCTCATATGACTCACCCTTATCATTTGTGCCTGAGGCAAGCCTCATTTTACTCAACTTTATCCTTTATGCCGTTTGACTCAACTTTATCATTTGTGCCAGAATAGGGCCTCGTTTCACTCAACCTTACCATCTGCATCGGAGTCGGGCCTCGTTTGACTCAACCATACTAGTTGTGCTAAAGGTGGGCTTCGTTTGCCTCAACCTTACCATTTGTACTGGAGACAAGCCTTGTTTGGGCCAACCTTACCATTTGTGCTGGAGGTGTGCCTCCTTTGACTCAACCTTAACATTTGTGTTGGAATTGGGCCTCGTTTGACTCTCCCTTACCATTTGTGGTAGAGTCAGGCCTCGTTTGACTCAACCTTACCACTTATACCAGAGTTGAGCCTTGTTTGACTCGACCTTCCCATTTGTGCCCGAGCTAGGTCTCGTTTGACTCAACCTTACCATTTGACCCGAAGTCGAGCCTCATTTGACAAACCCTTAGCATTTGACTCATCCTTACCCTTTGTGCCAGAGTCAAGCCTTGTTTGACTCAACCTTACCTTTTGTGCCAGAGTTAGGCCTCGTTTGACTTAACCTTACCATTTGTGGTGGAGTTGGCCCTCGTTTGACTCAACCTTACAAGTTATGCCAAACTTGGGTTGCATTTAACTTAACCTGACCATTTGTGCCAGACTCAGGCCTCATTTGATTTAACCTTACCATATGTGCCAGAGTCGGGCCTCGTTTGACTGAACCTTACCAGTTGTGCTGGAGTCGAGCTTTGTTTGACTCAACCTTACCATTTGTGTTGGAGTCGGGCCTCGTTTGTCCCAACCTTACCATTTGTACTGGAGACGGGCCTCGTTTGACTCAACCTTATATTTGTGCTGGAGTCGTGCCTTATTTGACTTACCCTTTCAATTTGTGCCAGAGTCGGGCCTCGTTTAACTCAACCTTAGCAATTGTCCCTAAACCGGGCCTCTTTTGACTCACCCTTATCATTTGTGCTAGAGTCGGCCCTTGTTTGACTTAACCTTACAAGTTTTGTTGGGTTCGAGCCTTGTTCAACTCATCCTTACCATTTGGGCCAGACTCAGGCCTCGTTTGGCTCAACCTTACCTGTTGTGTCAGAGTCAAGCCTTATTTGACTCGACCTTGCCATTTGTGCTAGACTCGGGCCTCGTTTAACTCAACCTTACAATTTCAACTAGAGTCAAACCTCATTTGACTCACCCTTAGCATTTGTGTTAGAGTTGGGGGTCATTTGACTCAACCTTCTTATTTGTGATGGAGTCAGGCATTGTTTGACCCAACCTTGCCATTTGTACCGTATTCGGGCTTCGTTTAGCTCAACCTTACCATTTGAACCAAAGTTAAGCTTTGTTTGACTCACCTTAGCATTTGTGCCGGAGTCAAGGGTTGTTTGACTCAACCTTCTCATTTGTGCCAGAGTCGGGCCTTATTTGACTCAACCTTACCATTTGTGTTGGAGTCGCGCCTCGTTTGACTCAACCTTATCATTTGTTCCAGAGTTTGGCCTCGTTTGACTCAACCTTACCATTTGTGCTAGAGTCGGGCCTCGTTTTACTTGACCTTACCATTTGTGCCAGAATCAAGCCTTGTTTGACTCTCCCTTATCATTTATGCTAGAGTCGGCCCTCGTTTGGCTCAAACTTACCATTTGTGCCAGAAACTGGCCTTGTTTGACTCAACCTTACCATTTCTACCGGAATTGGGCCTCAATTCACTCAACCTTACCATTTGTACCTGAGTCGGGCCTCGTTTGACTCAACTTTATCTTTTGTTCTAGAGCTGGGCCTCATTTGACTCAACCTTTGGGCCTCGTTTGACTCAAACTTACCATTTGAGTTAAAGTCAAACCTCGTTTGACTAACACTTAGCATTTGTGCCAAAGTTGGGGGTCGTTTGACTCAACCATCTCATTTATGCCGGAGTCGGGCCTAGTTTGACTCGACCTTGCCATTTGTGCTAGAGTTGAGCCTCGTTGGACTTAGCCTTACCATTTGAACTAGAGTCGGGCCTCATTTGACTCACCCTTAGCATTTATGCTAGAGTCGGGGGTCATTTAAATCAACCTTCTCATTTGTGTTGGAGTCGAGCCTCGTGTTACTCAACCTTACCATTTGTTCCAGAATCGGGCTTCGTTTGACTCAACCTTCGAGCCTCGTTTGACTCAACCTTACCATTTAAGCTAGAGTCAGGCCTCGTTTGACTGACCCTGAGCATTTGTGCCAGAATTGGGGGTTGTTTGACTCAACCTTCTCATTTGTGCTGGAGTTAGACTTCGTTTAACTCAACCTTACCATTTGTGCCAGAGTTGGGCATCATTTGACTCAACCTTACTATTTGTACTGGAGTTACTCGTTTGACTCAAGCTTTCCATTTGTGCCAGAGTCGGGACTCGTTTGCCTCACCTTTATCATTTTTGGTGGAGTTGGGCCTCATTTGACTCAACCTTACCATTTGTGCTAATCTTGGGACTTGTTTGTGTCAACCACACCATTTGTACTGGAGTCAGGCCTCATTTGTCTGACCCTTATCGTTTGTGCCAAGAATGGCCTTGTTGGACTCAACTTTACCAATTCTACTCGAGTCGGGCCTTGTTTGACTAAACGATACCATTTGTACTGGAGTTGGGCCTCGTTTGACTCAACCTTACCGTTTGTGCCGAAGGTCGGGCCTCATTTGACTCAACCTTATCATTTGGGCTAGAGTTGGTCATTGTTTGACTCAACCTTGCATTTGTACAAGAGTCAGGCCTCGTTTGTCTCACCTTTATCATTTGTGCTAGAGTTGGGCCTTGTTTGACTCAATCTTACCATTTGTGCTAATGTCGGGCCTCATTCAAGTCAATTTTACCATTTATGCTGGAGTTGGGCCTTGTTTGTCTCACCCTTATCGTTTGTGCCAAAGTATGGCCTCATTTGACTCAACTTTACCAATATTACCAGAGTCGGGCCTCGTTTGACTCACCCTTATCATTTGTGCTGGACTCGAGTCTCGTTTGACTCAACCTTATCATTTGGGCAAGGGTTGGTCCTCGTTTGACTCAATCTTACCATTTGTGCTAGAGTTAAGCCTCGTTTGCCTTACCCTTATCATTTGTACTAGAGTCGAGCCTCGTTTGACTCAACATTACCAATTGTGCTAATGTCGGTTCTCTTTTGAGTTAACCTTACCATTTGTGCCGGAGTCGGGCCTCGTTTGTCTCACCCTTATCATTTGTGCCAAATTATAGCCTAGTTTGACTCAACTTTACTAATTCTACCAGAGTCAGGTCTCGTTTGACCCAACCTTACCATTTGCACTAGAGTCAGGCCTCATTTGACTCACTATTATCATTTGTGCCAGAGTTGGGCCTCGTTTGACTTAACCTTAACATTTGTACCGGAGTCGGGCCTTGTTTGACTCAATGTTACCATTTGTGTTGGAGTCGGGCCTCATTTGACTCAACCTTACCATTTGGGCCAGAGTTGGGCCTCGTTTGACTCAACCTTATCATTTAGGCCAGAGTTGGTCCTCGTTTGACTCAACCTTTTCATTTATGCTAGAGTCGGTCCTCGTTTGCCTCACCTTTATCATTTGTGCCAGAGTCGATCCTTGTTTGACTCAACCTTACCATTTATGCTAATGTTGGGCCTCGTTTTAGTCAATCTTACCATTTATACTAGAGTCGGTCCTCGTTTGTCTCACCCTTATCGTTTGTGCTAGAGTATGGTCTCGTTTGACTCAACTTTACCAATACTACTAGAGTCGGGCATCATTTAATTCAACCTTACCATTTGTGCCAGAGTCGCTCCCCATTTGACTCAACCTTACCATTTATGCTGGAGTCAGGCCTCGTTTGCCTTACCTTTATCATTTGTGCTAGAGTCGGGACTCGTTTGACTCCACCTTACCAATTGTGCTAATGTCGGGCCTCTTTTGAGTCAACCTTACCATTTGTATCAGAGTCGGGCCTCGTTTGTCTCACCCTTATTATTTGTGCTAAAGTATGTCCTTGTTTACTCAACTTTACCAATTCTACCAGAGTCGGGTCTCGTTTGACTCAATCTTACCATTTGTGCTAGAGTCGAGCCTCGTTTGCTCATCATTATCAATTGTGCTGTAGTCTGGCCTCGTTTCACTCAACCTTAACATTGGTCTAGAGTCAGACCTTGTTTGACTCAACCTTACCAATTGTGCTAGAGTCAAGCCTCGTTTGAGTCAACCTTACCATTTGTGCCAGAGTCAGGCCTTATTTGACTCACCCTTAGCATTTGTGTTGGAGTTGGGGGTCATTTGACATAACCTTCTCATTTATGATGAAGTTAGACCTCGTTTGACCCGACCTTGCCATTTGACTCAACCTTACTATTTGAACCAGAGTCGGGCCTTGTTTGATTCACGCTTAGCCTTTCTGCTGGAGTCGGGTGTCGTTTGACTCAACCTTCTCATTTGTGCTGGAGACGAGCCTTATTTGACTCAACCTTACCATTTGTGCCAGAATCGAGCCTTGTTTGACTCTCCCTTATCATTTATGCCAGAGTTATCCCTCGTTTGGCTCAATCTTACCATTTGTACTGGTATCAGGCCTCGTTTGACTCACCCTTTTCATTTGTACTGGAGTTGGGTCTCATTTTACTCAACCTTACCATTTGTACCGGAATCAGACCTCGTTTTACTCAACCTTTTCATTTGTATAGGAGTCGGGCCTCATGTGGCTTAACCTTACCATTTGTGCTGCACTCGATCCTCGTTTGACTCACCCTTATCATTTGTCTAGAGTCAAGCCTCATTTGACTCAATCATACCATTTGAGCCAAAGTCAAGCCTTGTTTGACTAACCCTTAGCATTTGTACCGAAATCAAGGGTCGTTTGACTCAACCATCTCATTTGTACTGGAATCGTGCCTCATTTGACCCGACCTTGCCATTTGTGCTGGAGTCAGGTTTCATTTGACTCAACCTTACCATTTGAGTTAGACTCAGGCCTTGCTTAACTAACCCTTAGCATTTGTGCTAGAGTCGAAGTTCGTTTGACTCAACTTTCCCATCTGTATCAGAGTCGGGCTTTGTTTGACTCAACCTTACCGTTTGTACTGGAGTCGGGCTTGATTTGACTCAACCTTACCATTTGTGCTAAAGTCACGTCTCATTTGACTTAACCTTACCATTTGGGCTGGAGCTGGCCTCATTACACTCACACTTATCATTTGTGCCAAAGTCGGACCTCTTTTGACTCAACCTTACCATTTGTGCTAGAGTTGGACCTCGTGTGACTCAACCTTAGCAGTTGTGCTAGAGTTAGACCTCGTGTGACTTAACCTTACCATTTGTACCGAAACTAGGCCTCATTTCACTCACACCTATCATTTATGCCAGAGTCAGACCTCGTTTGGCTCAACCTTACCATTTATGCTAGAGTCGGACCTTGTGTGACTCAACCTTACCAGTTATTCCAGAGTCAGACCTCGTGTGACTGAACCTTACCATTTGTACCAGAACCGGACCTCATTTAACTCACCATTACCATTTGTGCTAGAGTCAGACCACGTTTGACTCAACCTTACCATTTGTGCCTGAGTCGGGTCTCGCTTGACTCAACCTTACCATTTGTGGTAGAGTCAGGCCTCGTTTGACTCACCCTTAACATTTGTATTGGAGTTGGACCTCATTTGACTGAACCTTACCATTTGTGCCAGAGTCGGGTCTCATTTGACTGAACCTTACCATTTGTGCCCGAGTCAAGCCTCGTTTGTCTTAACCTTACCATTTGTGCCAGAGTCTGGTGTTGTTTGACTTAACTTATGATTTGTGTCAGAGTCGGGTGTTATTTGACTCAACCTTACCATTTGTGGTAAAGTCGGGCCTCGTTTGACTCACCCTTATCATTTGTTCCAGAGTCAGACTTCGTTTGACTTGAGCTTGCCATTTGTGCCAGAGTCAAGCCTCGTTTGACTCATGCTTACCACTTGTGCTGGAGTCGGGCCTGATTTGAATCGACCTTGCCATTTGTACCAAAGTCGGGTCTCGTTTAACTCAATCTTACCATGTGAGCTAGAGTTGGGTGTCATTTGACTAACCCTTAACATTTGACTCAACCTTACCTTTTGTGCCAAAGTCGGGCCTTGTTTGACTGCACCTTACAATTTGTGCCTGAGTTGGGCCTCATTTATCTTAACCTTGCCATTTGTACTGGAGTCGGGCATCATTTGACATAATGTTATGATTTGTACTGGAGTCAAGCCTCATTTGACTCAACGTTACCATTTGTGGTACAATCAGGCCTCGTTTGATTTACCCTTATCATTTGTGCCAAAGTTAGGTATCGTTTAACTCAACCTTACCATTTGTGCTGGAACCGGGCTTCATTTGACTCACAGTTATCATTTATACTGGAATTAGGTCTCGTTTGACTCAACCTTACCATTTGTGCTAGAGTCAGGCCTCGTTTGACTCAACCTTACTATTTGTGCCAAAATAGGGCCTCGTTTGACTCACCCTTAGCATTTGTGTCAGAGTTGGGCCTTGTTTGACTTAACCTTACCATTTTGCTGGAGTCGGGCCTCATTTGACTCACCTTTATCATTTATGTCGGAGTCGGACCTCGTTTGACTCATCCTTACCATTTGTCCTAGAGTCAAGCCTCATTTGTGTCAACCTTACCAGTTATGCTGCAGTCGGGCCTCGTTTGACTCACCCCTATCATTTGTGTTAGAGTCGAGTGTTGTTTGACTCAGCCTTACCATTTGTGCCTGAGTTGGGCCTCGTTTGACTAAACTTTACCATTTGTGCTGGAGCCAGTCCTTGTTTGACTTAACCTTATCATTTGTGCTTGTGTCGGGCCTCGTTTGACTTAACCTTACTAATTGTGCCAGAGTCAGGCTTGTTTGACTCATCCTTACCAGTTGGGCCAAAGTTGAGCCTCGTTTGACTTAACCTTAGCATTTGTGTCAAAATCGGGCCTTGTTTGGCTCACCCTTATCATTAGTGAGAGTCAAACCTTATTTGACTCAACCTTACCATTTGTGCCAGAGTCGGTCCTCGTTTCACTCACCCTTACCATTTGTACCGGAGTCGAGCCTCGTTTGATTCAACCTTCCCATTTGTGCTAGAATTGAGCCTCGCTTCGCTTAACCTTACCAATTGTACCAGAGTTTGGCCTCATTTGACTCACCCTTAACATTTGTGCTAGAGTTGGACCTCATTTGACTCAACCTTCCCATTTGTCTCAACCTTACCATTTGTGCCAAAGTCGGCCATTGTTTGACTCAACCTTACAATATGTGCCGGATTCAGGCCTCGTTTGACTGAAGCTTACCATTTGTGCCAGAGTCGCGCTTCGTTTTACTCAACCTTACAATTTGTGTTGGAGCCATGTCTCATTTGACTTAACCTTACTAGTTGTGCTGGAGTTAGGCTTGGGTTGACTCACCTCTATCATTTGTGCTGGATTCGAGGCTCGTTTTCCCTAACCTTACCATTTATGCCAGAGTCGACCCTCATTTGACTTAAGCTTACCATTTGTGCCTGAGTCGGGCCTCATTTATGTTAATCTTACCATTTATACTGGAGTCTGGCATCATTTAGCTGAACCTTATGACTTGTGTTGAGGTAGGGCTGGGCCTCAGTTGACTCACCCTTATCATTTGTGTCAGAGTCGGACATCGTTTGACTTGAGGTTGCCAGTTGTGCTGGAGTCGAGTCTCATTTGACTCATTCTTACCACTTGTGCTGGAGTCAGGCCTCGTTTGACTCAACCTTGCTATTTGTGCCAAAGTCAGGTCTCATTTGACTCAACCTTACCATTTGAGCTGGGGCCAAGCATCATTTGACCAATCCTTAGCATTTGACTCAACCTTACCATTTGTGCTTGAGTTGGGCCTCATTTGTATTAACCTTGCCATTTGTGCCAGAGTCTGGCATCGTTTGACATAACCTTACAATTTATGCCAGAGTTGGGCCTCGTTTGACTCAATGTTACCATTTATGGTAGACTCGATCCTCGTTTGACTCACCCTTATCAATTGTGCTAGAGTTAGGACTTGTTTGACACAACCTTACCAATTGTGCCAGAGGCAGGCCTCGTTTGACTCAACCTTACCATTTGTACTGGAGTCGGGACTCGTTTGCCTCAACCTTACCTTATGTGCCAGAGTCGGCCCTTGTTTGACTCAACCTTACCATTTGTGCTATAGGCCTCATTTGACTCAACCTTACCCTTTCTACTAGAATCAGGCCTCGTTTGACTCACCCTTATCTTTTGTGCCGAGTCGGGCCTTATTTTAGTCAACCTTACCATTTGTGCTAGAGTTGGGCCTTGTTTAACTCACCCTTATCATTTGTGCCAGAGTCGGTCCTCGTTGACTCAACCTTACCAATTGTGCCGGAATCGGCCGTCATTTGACTCACCCACATCATTTTTGCCGAAGTCGGCCTTTGCTTGACTCAACCCTACCATTTGTGCCAGGTCAGGTCTCGTTTGCCTCAACCTCACCATTTGTGCCAGAGTCGAGCATCATTTGACTCAACCTTACCATTCGTGCCGTAGTCGGTCCTCGTTTGACTCAACCTTACTATTTGTGCTGGAGTCAAGCCTCATTTGAGTTAACCTTACCATTTGTGCTGGAATCGAGCCTTGTTTGACTTACTCTTATCATTTGTGCCAGAGTCAGGCCTCGTTTGACTCAACCTTACCATTTGATCCAGAGTCGGGCCTTGTTTGACAAACCATTAGCATTTGTGCCAAAGTTAGGGGACATTTGACACAACCATCTCATTTATGCTAAAGTTGGGCCTCATTTGACTCAACCTTGCCATTTCTGCCGGAGTTGGGCCTTGTTTGTCCCCACCTTACCATTTGTACGAGAGTCGGGCCTTGTTTGACTCAACCATGCCATTTGTGCCGGAGTTGGGCCTTATTTGACTTACCCTTATCATTTGTGCCAGAGTTGGACCTCATTTGACTCAACCATGCCATTTGTGCCAGAGTCGGCCCTCGCTTGAGTCAACCTTACCATTTGTGCCAGAATCAAGCCTCGTTCGACTCATCCTTACATTTATTCTAGAGTCAGACTTTTTTTGACTCAACCGTACCATTTGGCCTAGATTCAGGCCTCGTTTGACTAACCCTTAGCATTTGTGCTAGAGCTGGCCTCATTTGACTCAACCTTACCATTTATGCCGAGTCGGGCTTCGTTTGACTCAACCTTACCATTGCTACTCGAGTTGGGCCTCGTTTGTCTCAACCTTACATTTGTACTGGAGTCAATCGTCATTTGACTCAACCTTACGATATGTGTTAGAGTCAGGCCTTGTTTGACTCAACCTTACCATTTGTGCCAGAGTCAGGCCTCATTTGACTCACCCTTACTATTTGTGCCAGTGTCAAATCTCGTTTGATGCACCCTTATCATTTGTACTGGAGTCAGGCCGCGGTTGACTTAACCTTACTATTTGTTCCGGAGTTTGGCCTTGTTTGACTTAGCCTTACTGTTTGTGCCAGAGTCGGGCCTCATTTGACTTACCTTTACCATTTGTGCTAGTGTCAGGCCTCGTTTGTCCCCACCTTACCATTAGTGCCTGAGTCAGGCCTTGTTTGACTCAACCTTATTGTTTACCCCAAAGTCGGGACTCATTTGACTCACCCTTATCATTTGTACCAGAGTTAGGCCTCGTTTGACTCACCCTTACCATTTGTGCCAGAGTTGGCCCTCATTTGACTTACCCTTGCCATTTGTGCTAGAGTGGGATCTCGTTTGACTCAACCTTACCATTTGTGCCGGAATTGGGCCTCAGGTGGCTAAACCTTAGCAATTTTACTAGAGTTCTAAACCTTACCATTTGTGCTGGAACCGAGCCTCGTTTGACTCAACCTTACCAGTTGTGCCGGAGTCGAGCCTCGTTTGACTCTCCCCTATCATTTGTATTGGAGTTGGGTCTCGTTTGACTCAACCTTACCTTTTGTGGTAGAGTCAGACCTCATTTGACTCACCATTGACATTTGTGCCAAAGTTAGACCTCATTTCATTTGACCTTGCTATTTAAGATAGAGTTAGGCCTCGTTTGAGACAACCTTACACTTTGTGCCAGAGTCGCACCTCATTTGACTCAACCTTACCGTTTGTGTTGGAGCCAGACCTTGTTTGACTCAGCCTTATCATTTGTCCCAGAGTCGGGCCTTGTTTGATGACTCAACCTTACCATTTCTACTCAAGTCGGGCCTCATTTTTTTGAACCTTACCATTTATGCTAGAGTCAGCTGTTATTTGACTCAACCGCACAATATGTGCTGGAGTCAAGCCTCGTTTGACTCAACCTTACCATTTGTGTTGAGTCAAGACTTGTTTGACTAAAACTTACCATTTGTGCTAAAACGGGCCTTATTTGATCCACCCTGATGATTTGTGCTGGAGTCAAGCTTCGTTTGTCTCAACCTTACCATTTGGACCTGACTTGGGCCTCGTTTGTCTCAACCTTACCTTTTGTGCTAGAGTCTAACATCGTTTCACTCAACCTTACCATTTCTACTAGAGTTGTGCCTCGTTTAAGTCAACCTTACCATTTGTGGTAGAGTTAGGTCTCGTTTGACTCACCCTTAACATTTGTGCCGGAGTTGGACCTCGTTTGAGATAACCTTACCATTTGTGCTGGAATCGTACCACGTTTGACTTAACCTTGTCATTTGTGTTGGAGCCGGGCCTCGTTTCACTCAACCTTTCCAGTTATGCTAGAGTCAGGCCTCATTTGACTCACCCCTATCATTTGTGCCAGAGTTGGTCCTTATTTGACTCAACTTGTACCGGAGTTGATCCTTGTTTGACTCAACCATACCATTTGTGCCCGTACCTTTTGTGCCAGAGTCTAGTGTCGTTTGACTCAACCTTATGATTTACGAAGGAGCCAGGCTTTATTTGACTTACCCCTATCATTTGAGCTAGAGTTGGTCCTTGTTTGACTTAACCTTATCATTTGTACTGGAGCCGATTCTTGTTTAACTCAACCATACCATTTGTGCCCGTACCTTTTGTGCTAGAGTCTAGTGTCGTTTGACTCAACCTTATGATTTGTGAAGGAGCCAAGCCTCATTTGACTCACCCTTATCATTTCTTTTGGTGTCAGACCTCGTTTGACACAACCTTACAATTTGTGCCAGAGTCAGACGTTGTTTGACTCACCCCTATAATTTATGCCAGAGTCAGGCCTCGTTTGACTTGACCTTACCATTTGTGCCAAACTTGTGCCTCGTTTGACACAACCTTACCATTTGTGGTAGAGTTGGGCATCGTGTGACTCACCCTTAACATTCGTGTCAGAGTTGCACCTCGTTTGACTCAACCTTACTAGTTGTGATAGAGTCAGGCCTTATTTGACTCACCTCTATCATTTGTGCGAGAGTCGGGCCTCGTTTGACTCAACCTTACCATTTATGGTAGAGTCAGACCTCATTTGACTCACCCTTAGCATTTGTGCCAAAGTTGCACCTCATTTGACTCGACCTTGCCATTTGTGCTAGATTCAGGCCTCGTTTAGACAACCTTACCCTTTGTGCCAAAGTCACCCCTGTTTGACTCAGCCTTACCATTTGTACTAGAGTCGGGCCTCATTTGACTCATCCTTATCATTTGTACTAGAGTCAGGCCTCGTTTGACTCACCCTTAACATTTGTGTTGGAGTCGGGCCTCGTTTGATGCACCTTTATCATTTGTGTTGGAATCTTGCACGTTTGACTCAACTTACCATTTGGGCTTGACTCAGGCCTCATTTGTCTCAACCTTACCTTTTGTGCCAGAGCCTAGCATCGTTTGACATAACCTTACGATTTGTGAAGGCATCGGCCCTTATTTCACTCACCCCTATCATTTCATCCAGTGTCGGGCGGCCTCGTTTGACTCAACCTTACCATTTGTGCCAGAGTTGGGCCTCGCTTGGCTCAACTTTACCATTTGTGGTAGATTCGGGCCTCGTTTGACTTACCCTTAACATTTGTGCTGGAGTTAGACCTTGTTTGACTCAAACTTGCCATTTGTGCTAGAGTTAGGCCTTGTTTGAGACAACCTTACCATTTATGCTGGAGTCGTGCCTCGTTTGACTTAACCTTACCATTTGTGCTAAAGCCAGGCCTCGTTTGACTACCCTTATCATTTGTGCCGGAGTCGAGCCTCATTTAACTCAACCTTACCATTTCTACTTGAGTCAGGCCTCATTTGTCTCAGCCTTCCCATTCGTGCTGGAGTCTATCGTCGTTTGTCTCAACCTTACGATATGTGCCAGAGTCAATCCTCGTTTGACTCAATCTTACCATTTGTGCTAGAGTCAGGCCTTGTTTCACTAAACCTTACCATTTGTGCTGGAGTTAAGCCTCGTTTGATGCACCCTTATCATTTGTGCCAGAGTCAAGCCCGTTTGTCTCAACCTTACCATTTGTGCCAGACTCGGGCCTTGTTTATCTCAACCTTACCTTTTATACTAGAGTTTAGCGTCATTTGACTCATCCTTATGATTTGTGAAGGAGCCAGGTCTCATTTGACTCACCCCTATCATTTCTTTTGGTGTTGGGCCTCATTTAACATAACCTTACAACTTGTGCCAGAGTCGAACCTCGTTTCACTCACCCCTATAATTTATGCTAGAGTCGGGCCTTGTTTGACTCAACCTTACCATTTGTGCCAGACTTGTGCCTCGTTTGACTCAACCTTACCATTTCTGGGAGAGTCAAGCCTTGTTTGACTCACCCTTAACATTTCTGTCGGAGTTGCACCTTGTTTGACTCAACCTTACCAGTTACGCCAGAGTCGGACCTTGTTTGACTCACCCCTATTATTTGTGCTAGAGTCAGGATTTATTTGACTCAACCTTACCATTTGTGGTAGAGTCAGGCCTCGTTTGACTCACCCTTAGCATTTGTGTCAGAGTTACACCTCATTTGACTCGACCTTGTCATTTGTGCTAAATTTGGGCCTTGTTTGAGACAACCTTACCCTTTGTGCCAGAGTCACCCCTTGTTTAACTTAACCTTACCAGTTGTGCTAGAGCCGGGCCTCATTTGACTCACCCTTATCATTTATACCAGAGTCAGGCCTCGTTTCACTCAACCTTACCATATCTACTTGAGTCGGGCCTCATTTGTCTCAACCTTACCATTTGTACTAGAGTCGCTGTCGTTTGACTCAACCTTATGATATGCGCTGGAGTCAGTCCACGTTTGACTCAACCTTACCAATTGTGCCAGAGTCGGGCCTTGTTTGACTAAACCTTACCATTTGTGCTGGAGTCGAGCCTCGTTTGATGCACCCTTATCAATTATGCCAGAGTCAGGCCTCGTTTCTCTGAACCTTACCATTTATGCCCAATTCGGGACTCGTTTGTCTCATCCTTACCTTTTATGCTAGAGTCTAATATTGTTTAACTCAACCTTATGATTTGTGAAGGAGTTGGCCCTCATTTGACTCACCCCTATCATTTCTTCTGGTGTCAGGCCTTGTTTGACACAACCTTACTATTTGTGCCAGAGTCAGGCCTCGTTTGACTCACCCCTATAATTTGTGTCAGAGTCAGGTCTCCATTAAGACAGCCTTACTATTTGTACTGGAGTCACACCACGTTTAACTCAGCCTTACCATTTGTACTGGAGCTGGGCCTCGTTTGACTCACCCTTATCATTTGTGCCAAAGTCAGGCCTCATTTGACTCAACCTTACCAATTGTGCTGGAGTCAGGTCTTGTTTGGCTCAACCTTACCATTTATGCTAGAGTCAGGCCTAATTTCACTCAACCTTATCATTTGTGTCAGAGTTGGGCCTCATTTGACTCACTCCTATCATTTCTTCTCGTGTCGAGCTTCATTTGACATAACCTTACAATTTGTGCCAGAGTCGGGCCTTGTTTGACTCAACACTATAATTTGTTCTGGAGTCGAGCCTCGTTTGACTTAACTTTACCATTTATGGTAGAGTCTGGCCTCGTTTGGCTTACCCTTAATGTTTGTGCCAGAGTTGGACCTCGTTTGAGACAACCTTACCACTTGTGCCGGAGTTGTGCCATGTTTGACTCAACCTTATCATTTGTGCTAGAGTCGGGCCTCGTCTGACTCACCCTTATCATTTATGCCGGAGTTGGGTCTCGTTTGACTCAACTTTACCACATGTGCAGAGTCGACCCCCCTTTTGACTCAGCCTTTCTATTTGTGCTGGAGTTGGACCTCGTTTGAGACAACCTTACCATTTATGCCGAAGTTGCACCACATTTGACTTAAACTTATCATTTGTTCGGGAGCTGGGCCTCGTTTGACTCAACCTTACCAGTTGTGCCAGAGTTAGGCTTTGTTTGACTCACCCCTATCATTTGTGCCAGAGTCGGTCCTTGTTTGACTGAACCTTACCATTTGTCCTCGAGTTGGGCCTCATTTGTCTTAACCTTACCATTTGTGCTTGAGACTGGCATCGTTTGACTCAACCTTACCATTTGTGGTAAAGTTGGGCCTCGTTTGACTCACCCTTATCATTTGTGCTAGAGTCAGACTCCGTTGGACTTAATCTTGCCATTTGTGGCAAAGTCAGGCCTCGTTTGACTCATCCTTGCCATTTACCTCAGAGTCGGGTCTCGTTTGACTCAACCTTGCCATTTGTACTAGAGTCAAGTCTCGTTTGACTAAACCTTACCATTTTAGTCGGAGTTGGGTGTCATTAGTCTAACCCTTAGCATTTGACTCAACCTTACCTTTTGTGCTAGAGTTGGGCCTCGTTTGACTCAGCATTACCATTTGTGGTAGACTCAGCCCTCGTTTGACTCACCCTTATCGTTTGTGCTAGAGTTTGGCCTCGTTTGACTCAACCTTACCAATTGTGCCAGAGTAGGGCCTCGTTTGATTGAACCTTATCATTTGTGCTTGAGACAGCCTCATTTGGGTCACCCTTATCATTTGTACTAGAGTCGGGCCTCGTTTCACTCAACCTTAACATTTATACCAGAGTCGAGCCTTATTTCACTCACCCTTATCATTTGTGTTGAAGACGGACCTCGTATGACTCAACCTTACCATTTGCGCTAGAGTCAAGACTCGTTCGAGATAGCCTTACCATTTATGCCAAAGTCACGCCTCGTTTGACTCAACCTTGCCATTTGTGCTAGAGCAGAGCCTCATTTCACTCACCCTTATCATTTGTGCTGGAGACGGACCTTGTTAGACTCAACCTTACCGTTTGCACTAGAGTCTAGACTCCTTTGAGATAGCCTTACCATTTGTGCCAGAGTCACGCCTTGTTTGACTCAACCTTCCAATTTATGGTAGAGTCAGGCCTCGTTTGACTCACCCTTAACATTTGTTAAGGTGTTGGGCCTCGTTTCACTCAACCTTATCATTTGTGCCAGTGTCGGGCCTCGTTTGACTCAACCTTACCATTTGTCCTAGAGTTGAGCCTTATTTGACTCAACCTTACCATTTGTGCTAGAGTTAGGGCTTGTTTGACTCAACCTTGTCATTTGTGCTGGTGTCAGGCCTCGTTTGCCTCAACCTTACCAGTTATGCCAGAGTCAGGCCTCATTTGACCCAACGTTACCATTTGTGTTGGAATCGGGTCTTGTTTGACTCACCCTTATCATTTATGCTAGAGTCGGGCCTCGTTTGTCTTAACCTTACCGTTTGTAACAGAGTCGGCCATCGTTTGACTCAACCTTACGATATGTGTCAGAGTTAGGCCTTGTTTGACTCAACCTTACCATTTGTTTTGGAGTCAGGCCTTATTTGACTAAACCTTACCATTTGTGCTGGAGTCAGGGCTCATTTGATGCACCCTTATCATTTGCACCAGAGTCAGCTACATTTGACTCTACCATACCATTTATGCCTGACTCAGACATTGTTTGTCACAACCTTACCTTTAATGCCAGAGTCTAGCGTCATTTGACTCAACCTTATGATATTGAAGGAGTCGGGCCTCATTTGACTCACTCCTATCATTTCTTCTAGTGTTGGGCCTCATTGGACTTACCCCTATCATTTCTTCTGGTGTTAAGCTTCGTTTGACATAACCTTACAATTTGTGTCAGAGTTGGGTCTCGTTTGACTCAACCCTATAATTTGTCCCAGAGTCAGGCCTTGTTTAACTCAACCTTACCATTTGTGCAAGAATTATGCCTTATTTGACTCAACCTTACCAATTGTGGTAGAGTCTGGCCTCGTTTGACTCACCCTTAACATGTGTATTAGAGTTGGAACTCATTTGAGACAACCTTACCACTTGTGTCAGAGTTGCGCCACGTTTGACTCAACCTTATCATTTGTATTGGAGCCGGGCCTTATTTGACTCACACTTATGAATTGTGCTAGAGTCGGATCTCGTTTGACTCAACTTTACTATATGTGTCGGAGTTAGGCCCTGTTTGATTGAGCCTTTCTATTTATGCTGGAGTTAAACCTCATTTGAGACAACCTTACCATTTGTGCTAGAGTTGTGCCACATTTGACTCAACCTTATCATTTGTACTAGAGTCGGGCCTCGTTTGACTCAACCTTACAGTTGTGCCGGAGTTGGCCTTTATTTGATTCACCCCTAACTTTTGTGCCAAAGTTGGGCCTCATTTGACTCAACCTTACCATTTGTCCTAGAGTCGGTCCTCGTTTGACTCAACCTTACCAGTTATGCCTAAGTTGGGCCTTGTTTGTCTTAACCTTACCATTTGTACAGGAGTCGGCCTCATTTGACTTAACCTTACAATTTTTGCACAAGTTAGGCCTCATTTGTCTCAACCTTACCATTTGTAACAGAGTCGACCGACGTTTGACTTAACCTTATGATATGTGTCAGAGTCAAGCCTTGTTTGACTCAACCTTACCATTTATGCTAGAGTCAGGCTTTGTTTGACTAAACCTTACCATTTGTGTTGGAGTTAGACCCCGTTTGATGCACCTTGATCATTTATGCCAGAGTCATGCCACATTGACTCCACCTTACCATTTGCACCCGACTCAGGCCTCGTTTATCTCAACCTTACCTTTTGTGCCAGAGTCTAGCATTGTTTGGCACAACCTTACAATTTGTGAAGGCATCGAGCCTCGTTGGACTCACCCCTATCATTTCTTCTGGTGTCGGGCCACGTTTCGCTCAACCTTGCCATTTATGCTAGAGTCGGGCCTCGTTTGACTTAACCTTACAATTTATGGTAGAGTCAAGCCTTGTTTAGCTCACGCTTACCATTTGTGCCTCGAGTCAGGCTTTGTTTGACTCAACCATATCATTTGCGCCTAGAGTTGGGCCTCGTTTGACTTAACCATATCATTTGTGCCTCGAGTCGGGCCTCGTTTGTCTCACCCATATCATTTGTGCCTCGAGTCAGGCCTCGTTTGTCTTACCCATATATTTGTGCCTCGAGTCAGGCCTCATATGACTCACCCATATCATTTGCGCATTGAATCGGGCCTCGTTTAACATAACTATATCATTTGTGCCTTGAGTCAGGCCTCGTTTGACTCACCCATATCATTTGGGCCTTGAGTCAGGCCTCATTTGACACAACCATATCATTTGTGCCTTGACTCAAGCCTTATTTGACTCTCCCATATGTTTGTGCTTTGGGTCAGGCTTCGTTTGACTTACCCATATGTTTGTCCCTCGTGTTGGGCTTCGATTAACTCACCCTTATCATTTGCGCCTCGAGTCAGGCCTCGTTTGATGCAACCATATCATTTACGCCTCGAGTCGGGCCTCGTTTGATGTAACCATATGTTTGTGCCTCGAGTTGGGCCTCGTTTGACTCAACCATATCATTTGTACCTTGAGTGGGCCCTCGTTACACTTGCCCTTATGATTGCGCCTCGAGTCGAGCCTTGTTTGACTTACCCATATCATTTGCGCCTCGAGTCATGTCTCGTTTGACTTACCCATATAATTTGTGCCTCGAGTCAGGCCTTGTTTGACTTACCTATATGTTTACACCTTGAGTTGGGCCTTGTTTGACTCACACAAATCATTTGTGCCTCGAGTCGATCCTCGTTTGACTCACCATTATCATCTGCACCTCAGGTCGTGTCTCGTTTGACTCAACCATATGTTGGCGCCTCAAGTCAGGCCTTGTTTGACTCACCCATATCCTTTGCGCCTCAAGTCGGGCCTTGTTTTACTCTACCATATCATTTGCTCCTTGAGTCAGGCCTCGTTTGAATTACCCATATGTTTGTACCTCAAGTCTGGCCTCATTTGACTCACCCATATCATTTGTGCCTCGAGTTAGGCCTTGTTTGACTTAACCATATCATTTACGCCTCGAGTCAGTCATCGTTTGACTCAACCATATCATATGCACCTTGAGTCGAGCCTTATTTGACACACCCTTATCATTTGCACCTTGAGTCGAGCCTCATTTGAGTCACCCATATCATTTGCACCTTGAGTCCATCCTCGTTTGACTCACCCATATGTTTGCACCTCAAGTCAGGCCTCGTTTGACTTACCCATATGTTTGTGCCTCGAGTTGGGCCTCGTTTGACTCACCCATATCATTTGTGCCTCGAGTCAGGCCTCGTTTGACTCAACCTTATCATCTGCGCCTCAGGTCATGCCTCGTTTGACTCAACCGTATGTTGGCACCTCAAGTCAGGCCTCGTTTGACTCACCCATATCCTTTGCGCCTCAAGTCGGGCCTTGTTTTACTCAACCATATCATTTGCTCCTTGAGTCGGGCCTCGTTTGGCTTACCCATATGTTTGTACCTCGAGTTTGGCCACATTTGACTCACCCATATCATTTGTGCCTCGAGTTAAGCCTTGTTTGACTCAACCATATCATTTACACCTCGAGTCGATCATCGTTTGACTCAACCATATCATATGCGCCTTGAGTCGGGCCTTATTTGACTCACCCTTATCATTTGCGCCTCGAGCCGGGCCTCATTTGAGTCACCCATATCATTTGAACCTCGAGTCCATCCTCATTTGACTCACCCATATGTTTGCACCTCAAGTCAGGTCTTGTTTGACTTACCCATATGTTTGTGCCTCGAGTTGGGCCTCGTTTGACTCGCCCATATCATTTGTGCCACGAGTCTGGCCTCATTTGACTCAACCATATCATTTGTGCCTCGAGAAGGGGCTCTCTTGACTCAACCATATCATTTGCGCCTTGAGTTGGGCCTTATTGGAGTCAACCATACCATTTGCGCCTCGAGTTGGGCCTCGTTTGACTCACCCATATCATTTGTACCTCAAATCGGGCCTCATTTGACTCACTGATATGTTTACGAACTGAGTTGGTCCTCGTTTGACTCAACCATATCATTTGTGCCTTGAGTCGGGCCTTGTTTGACTCAACCACATCATTTGCACTTTGAGTTAGGCCTCGTTTGACCCACCCATATCATTGGCACCTTGAGTTAGGCCTCGTTTCACTCAACCATGTGTTTGTGCCTCGAGTCGGGTCTCGTTTGAGTCACCCATCTATTTAAGCCTCAAGTGGGGCCTCGTTTGATGCACCATATCATTTGTGCCTTGAGTTGGGCCTCGTTTGATTCAACCATATCATTTGCGCCTCCACTCGGGACTCGTTTGACTCTCCCATATGTTTGCACCTTGAGTTAGGCCTCGTGTGATTGAACCATATCATTTGCGCCTCGAGTCGGGCCTCGTTTGACTAACCCATATAATTTATGCCTCGAGTCAGGCCTCGTTTGACTCACCCATATGTTTGTGCCTCGAGTTATGCCTCGTTTCTCTCAAATAAATCATTTGCGCCTTGAGTCGGTCCTCATTTGACTCATCCTTATCATTTGCGTCTCAGGTCGGGCCTCATTTAACTCAACCATATGTTAGTGCCTCGAGTTAGGCCTCGTTTGACTCACCCATATCATTTGTGCCTCAAGTTAGGCCTCGTTTGACTCAACCATATCATTTGTACCTTGAATGAGCCTTCGTTACACTTGCCCTTATGATTGTGCTTCGAGTCGGGCCTCATTTGACTTAACTACATCATTTGCGCCTCGAGTCATGCCTCGTTTGACTTACCCATATCATTTGTGCCTCGAGTTGTGTCTCGTTTGACTTACCGATATAATTTGTGCCTCGAGTTAGACCTCGTTTGACTTATCTATATGTTTGCACCTTGAGTTAGGCCTCATTTGACTCACCCAAATCATTTGCACCTCGAGTCGGTCCTCGTTTGACTCACCCTTATCATCTGCACCTCAGGTCATGCCTCGTTTGACTCAACCATATGTTGGCACCTCAAGTCAGGCCTCGTTTGACTCACCCATATCCTTTGCGCCTCAAGTCGGGCCTTGTTTTACTCAACCATATCATTTGCTCCTTGAGTCGGGCCTCGTTTGACTTACCCATATGTTTGTACCTCAAGTCTGGCCTCATTTGACTCACCCATATCATTTGTGCCTCGAGTTAAGCCTTGTTTGACTTAACCATACATTTACACCTCGAGTCGATCGTCATTTGACTCAACCATATCATATGCGCCTTGAGTCGGGCCTTATTTGACTCACCCTTATCATTTGTGCCTCGAGTCGGGCCACATTTGAGTCACCCATATCATTTGCACCTCGAGTCCATCCTCATTTGACTCACCCATATGTTTGCACCTTAAGTCAAGCCTCGTTTGACTTACCCATATGTTTGTGCCTCGAGTTGGGCCTCGTTTGACTCACCCATATCATTTGTGCCTCGAGTCAGGCCTCGTTTGACTCAACCATATCATTTGTTCCTCAAGAAGGGCCTCTCTTAACTCAACCATATCATTTGCGCCTGGAGTTGGGCCTTATTGGACTCACCCATATCATTTGCGCCTCGAGTTGGGCCTCGTTTGACTCACCCATATCATTTGTACCTCGAATCGGGCCTTGTTTGACTCACTGATATGTTTACGAACTGAGTCGGGCCTCGTTTGACTCAACCATATCATTTTTGCCTTGAGTTGGGCCTTGTTTGATTAACCACATCATTTGCACTTTGAGTTAGGCCTTGTTTGACTCACCCATATCATTGGCACCTCGAGTTAGGCCTCGTTTCACTCAACCATGTGTTTACGCCTTGAGTCGAGTCTCGTTTGAGTCACCTATATATTTGAGCCTCGAGTGGGACCTCGTTTGATGCACCATATCATTTGTGCCTTGAGTTGGGCCTTGTTTGATTCAACCATATCATTTGCGCCTCCACTCGGGACTCGTTTGACTCTCCCATATGTTTGCACCTCGAGTTAGTCCTCGTGTGACTTAACCATATCATTTGCGCCTCAAGTTGGGCCTCGTTTGACTAACCCATATAATTTGTGCCTCGAGTCGGTCCTCAGTTGACTCACCCTTACATCTGCATCTCAGGTCGAGCCTCGTTTAACTCAAGCATATGTTAGCGCCTTGAGTCAGGCCTCGTTTGACTCACCCATATATTTGCGCCCAAGTCGGGCCTCATTTGACTCAACCATATCATTTGCTCCTCGAGTTAGGCCTCGTTAGACTCACCCATATCATTTGCGTCTCAAGTTTGGCCTCGTTTGACTCAACCATATCATTTGCTCCTCGAGTCGGGCCTCGTTTGACTCCCCCATATCATTTATGCCTCGAATTAGGCCTCGTTTGACTTAGCCATATATTTGCGCCTCAAGTCGGGCCTCGTTTGACTCAACCATATCATTTGCGCCTTGAGTCGAGCCTTATTTGACTCACCCATATCATTTGTGCCTCGAGACAGGCCTCATTTGACTCACCCATATCATTTGCACCTCGAGTCCGTGCTCGTTTGACTCACCCATATGTTTGCACCCCGAGTCGGGCCTCATTTCACTTTCCCATATGTCTGTACCTCGTGTTGGGCCACGTTTGACTCTCCCCATATCATTTGTGCCTCGAGTCAGGCCTCGTTTGACTTAACCATATAATTTGTGCCTCGAGTGGAGCCTCATTTGACTCACCCATATCATTTATGCCTCGAGTTGGGCCTTATTTGACTTACCCATATCATTTGCACCTTGAGTCAGGCCTCGTTTGACTCACCCATATGTTTGCACCTCGAGTCGGGCCTCGTTTCACTTTTCCATATGTCTGTGCCTAATGTTGGGCCACGTTCGACTCACCCATATCATTTGTGCCTCGAGTCAGGCTTCATTTGACTTAACCATATAATTTGTGCCTTGAGTGGGGCCTCATTTGATTCACCCATATCATTTGTGCCTCGAGTTGGACCTTATTTGACTTACCCATATCATTTGTGCCTTGAGTCGGCCCTCGTTTGACTCACCCATGTGTTTGTGCCTCGAGTCGGGCCTCGTTTGATTCACCCATCTATTTGAGCCTCAAGACAGACGTTGTTTGACTCACCCATATCATTTGCGCTTTGAGTCGGCCCTCGTTTGACTCACCCATATCATTTGCGCCTCAAGTCGAGCTTCGTTTGACTCAACCATATCATTTACGTCTCGAGTCGGGCATCGTTTGACTGACCCTTTTCATTTGTGCCACGAGTTGGGCCTCGTTTGACTCAAACATATCATTTGCGCATCGAGTCAGGCCTCATTTGACTCACTCATATCATTGGCGCCTCGAGTCGGGCCTCGTTTGACTCACCCATATCATTTGCACCTCGAGTTTGTCCTCGTTTGACTCACCCATATGTTTCCGCCTCGAGTCAGGTCTCGTTTGACTTACCCATATGTTTATGCCTCAAGTTGGGCCTCATTTGACTCAACCATATCTTTTGTGCTTCGAGTCAGGCCTCGTTTGACTCAACCATATCATTTGCGCCTCGAGTTGGGCCTCATTTGACTCACCCATATCATTTGTGCCTTGAGTTGGTCCTTGTTTGACTTACCCATGTGTTTGCACCTCGAGTCGGGCCTCGTTTAAGTCACCCATCTATTTGTGCCTCAAGACGGGCCTCGTTTGACTCACCCATATCATTTGTGCTTTAAGTCGGCCCTCGTTGGGCTCACCCATATCATTTGTACCTCGAGTCAGGCCTCGTTTGACTCAACCATATCATTTGCTCCTCGAGTCAGGCCTCGTTTGACTTACCCATGTGCTTGTGCCTCGAGCCGTGACTCGTTTGATTCACCCATGTTCTTGTGCCTCGAGTTGGGCCTCGTTTGAGTCACCCATCTATTTGAGCCTCTAGACGGGCATCGTTTGACTCACCCATATCATTTGTGCTTTGAGCCGGGCCTCGTTTGTCTCACCCATATCATTTGCTCCTCAAGTCAGGCCTTGTTTGACTCAACCATATCCTTTGCTCATTGAGTTGGGCCTCGTTTGACTTACCCATATGTTTGCACCTCGAGTCAGGCCTCGTTTGACCCACCCATTTCATTTGTACCTCGAGTTGGGCCTTGTTTGACTCAACCATATCATTTGCACCTCGAGTCGGCCCTCGTTTGACTTATCCATATGTTTGCACTTCGAGTCAGGCATCTTTTGTCTCATCCATATCATTTTTGCCTCGAGTTAGGCCTCGTTTGGCTCACTGTTATCATTTGCGCCTCAAGCTGGGCCATATTTGACTCAACCATATGTTTGTGCCTCGAGTTGGGCCTTAATTGACTTACTCGTATCATTTACGGTTTGAGTCGGGCCTCATTTGAGTCACCCATCTGTTTGCGTCTCGTGTTGGGCCTTGTTTGACTCACCCACATCATTTGTGCTTTGAGTCGAGCCTCGTTTGCTCATGCATATAATTTACGCCTCGAGTTGGACCTCATTTGACTCAACCATATCATTTGCTCCTCGAGTCGGGCCTCGTTTGACTTACCCATATGTTTGTACACTGAGTCGGGCCTCGTTTAACTCAACCATATCATTTGCACCATGACTCAGGACTCGTTTGACTCACCCATGTGTTCACGCCTCGAGTCAGACCTAGTTTGAGTCACCTATCTGTTTGAGCCTCGAGACGGGCCTCTTTTGACTCACCCATATCATTTGCGCTTTGAGTCGGGCCTCGTTTGACTCACCCATACCATTTGTGACTCGAGTTAGGCCTTGTTTTACTCAACCATATTATTTGTGCCTCGACTCAGGACTCGTTTGACTCTTCCATATGTTTGCGCCTCAAGTCGGGCCTCATTTGACTCACTTGTTTGTTTGTGCCTCGAGTCAGGCCTTGTTTGACACAACCATATCACTTGTGCCTTGAGTCAAGCCTCGTTTGACTCAACCATATCATTTGCGCCTTGACTCGGGATTCGTTTGACTCACCCATGTGTTCGCACCTCAAGTTGGGCCTAGTTTGAGTCGACCATCTGTTTGAGCCTCGAGACGGGCCTCTTTTGACTCACCCATATCATTTACGCTTTGAGTCGGCCCTCGTTTGAGTCACCCATATCATTTGTGCTTCAAGTCAGGCCTCGTTTAACTCAACCATATCATTTGCGCCTTGACTCAGAACTCGTTTGACTCACCCATGTGTTTGTGCCTTGAGTCAGGCCTCGTTTGAGTCACCGATCTATTTGAGCCTTGAGATGGGCCTCGTTTGACTCACCCATATCATTTGTGCTTTGAGTCGGGCCTCATTTGACTCACCCATATTATTTGTGCCTCGAGTCGGCCTCGTTTGACTCAACCATGTCATTTGCTCCTCGAGTTAGGCCTAATTTGACTTACCCATATGTTTGCACCTCGAGTCGAGCCTCGTTTGACTCAACCATATCATTTGTGCCTCGAGTTGGGCCTTGTTTGACTCAGCTATATCATTTGCACCTCGAGTCAGCCCTCGTTTGACTTACCCATATGTTTGCACCTCGAGTCAGGATCTTTTGTCTCACCCATATCATTTTTGCTTCAGTCAGGCCTCGTTTGACTCGCCGTTATCATTTGTGCCTCGAGTTGGGCCACGTTTGACTCAACCATATGTTTGTGCCTCGAGTCAGGCCTTAATTGACTTACCCATATCATTTGTGCTTCGAGTCGGGCCTCGTTTGACTTACCCATATAATTTATGCCTCGAGTTGGGCCTCGTTTGACTTAACCATATCATTTGTGCCTCGACTTGGGACTCATTTGACTCAACCATATCATTTGCGCCTTGACTCGGGAATCGTTTGACTCATTCATGTGTTCACGCTTCGAGTTGGGCCTCGTTTGACTCACCCACATCATTTGTGCTTCAAGTCGAGACTCGTTTGACTCACCCATATAATTTACGCCTCGAGTTGGGCCTCATTTGACTCAACCATATATTTGTGCCTCGACTCGGGACTCGTTTGACTCACCCATGTGTTCGTGCCTCGAGTCAGGCCTCATTTGAGTCACCCATCTGTTTGGGCCTCGAGATGGGCCTCTTTTGATCACCCATATCATTTGTGCTTTAAGTCGGGCCTCTTTGACTGACCCATATCATTTGTGACTCGAGTTGGGCTTCATTTGACTCAACCATATTATTTGCGCCTCGACTCGGGACTCATTTGACTCTTTCATTTATTTGTACCTCAAGTCGGGCCTCGTTTGACTTACCCATATGTTTGTGCCTCAAGTCGGGCCTCGTTTGGCTCACTCTTATCATTTGTACCTCAAGTCGGGCCTCGTTTGACTAAGCCATATCATTTGTGCTTCGAGTTGGGCCTTGTTTGACTCAACCATATGTTTGTAGCTCAAGTTATGCCTCGTTCGACTCACCCATATCATTTTTGCCTCGAGTTGGGCCTTGTTTGACTCAACCATATCATTTGCACCTCGAGTTGGCTCTTGTTTGACTTACCCATATGTTTGCACCTTGAGTCGGGCATCGTTCGACTAAACCATATCATTTGTGCCTCGTGTCGGGCCTCATTTGACTCAGCCATATCATTTGCACCTCGAGTTAGGCCTTGTTTGACTCACACATATAATTTGTGCCTTGAGTCGGTCCTTGTTTGACTCACCCATATGTTTGCGCCTCAAGGTGGGCCTCGTTTGACTCACCCATATCACTTCTGCCTCGTGTTGGCCTTGTTTGATTCAACCATATCATTTGTACCTCGACTCGGGACTCATTTGACTCTCCTATATGTTTGTGCCTCGAGTCGGGCCTCGTTTGACTTACCCATTTGGTTGCCTCGAGTCAGACCTCGTTTGACTCAACTAAATATTTGCGCCTCGAGTCGGGCCTCGTTTTATGCACCCATATCATTTGTGCTTTGAGTCGAGCCTCGTGTGAGGCACCATATCATTTGTGTCTCGGGTTAGGCCTCGTTTGACTCAATTGTATCATATGCACCTCGATTCAAGACTCATTTGACTCTTCCATATGTTTGCGCCTCAAGTCGGGCCTCGTTTGACTCACCTGTTTGTTTGTGCCTTGAGTCAGGCCTCGTTTGACACAACCATATCACTTGTGCCTTGAGTCAAGCCTCGTTTGACTCAACCATATCATTTGCAACTTGACTCGGGACTTGTTTGACTCACCCATGTGTTCGCACCTCAAGTTGGGCCTAGTTTGAGTCAACCATCTATTTGAGCCTCGAGACGGGCCTCTTTTGACTCACCCATATCATTTACGCTTTGAGTCGGCCCTCGTTTGACTCACCCATATCATTTGTGCTTCAAGTCAGGCCTCGTTTAACTCAACCATATCATTTGCGCCTTGACTCAGAACTCGTTTGACTCACCCATGTGTTTGTGCCTTGAGTCAGGCCTTGTTTGAGTCACCGATCTATTTGAGCCTTGAGACGGGTCTCGTTTGACTCACCCATATCATTTGTACTTTGAGTTGGGCCTCATTTGACTCACCCATATTATTTGTGCCTCGAGTCGGCCTCGTTTGACTCAACCATGTCATTTGCTCCTAGAGTTGGGCCTAATTTAACTTACCCATATGTTTGCACCTCGAGTCGAGCCTCGTTTGACTCAACCATATCATTTGTGCCTCGAGTTGGGCCTTGTTTGACTCAACTATATCATTTACAACTCGAGTCAGCCCTCGTTTGACTTACCCATATGTTTGCACCTCGAGTCAGGATCTTTTGTCTCACCCATATCATTTTTGCCTCAGTCAGGCCTCGTTTGACTCACCGTTATCATTTGTGCCTCGAGTCGGGCCACAATTGACTCAACCATATGTTTGTGCCTCGAGTCAGGCCTTAATTGACTTACCCATATCATTTCCGCTTCAAGTCGGGCCTCGTTTGACTTACCCATATAATTTATGCCTCGAGTTGGGCCTCGTTTGACTTAACCATATCATTTGTGCCTCGACTTGGGACTCGTTTGACTCAACCATATCATTTGCACCTTGACTCGGGAATCGTTTGACTCATTCATGTGTTCATGCCTCGAGTTGGGCCTCGTTTGACTCACCCACATCATTTGTGCTTCAAGTCGAGACTCGTTTGACTCACCCATATAATTTATGCCTCGAGTTGGGCCTCATTTGACTCAACCATATATTTGTGCCTCGACTCGGGACTCGTTTGACTCACCCATGTGTTCGTGCCTTAAGTCGGGCCTCATTTGAGTTACCCATCTGTTTAGGCCTCGAGATGGGCCTCTTTTGACTCACCCATATCATTTGTGCTTTAAGTCGGGCCTCTTTGACTGACCCATATCATTTGTGACTCGAGTTGGGCTTCATTTGACTCAACCATATTATTTGCGCCTCGACTCAGGCCTCATTTGACTCTTTCATTTATTTGTGCCTCAAGTCGGGCCTCGTTTGGCTTACCCATATGTTTGTGCCTCAAGTCGGGCCTCGTTTGGCTCACTCTTATCATTTGTACCTCAAGTCGGGCCTTGTTTGACTAAGCCATATCATTTGTGCTTCGAGTTGGGCCTTGTTTGACTCAACCATATGTTTGTAGCCCAAGTTAGGCCTCGTTCGACTCACCCATATCATTTTTCCCTCGAGTTGGGCCTTGTTTGACTCAACCATATCATTTGCACCTCGAGTTGGCTCTCGTTTGACTTACCCATATGTTTGCACCTCGAGTCGGGCATCGTTCGACTAAACCATATCATTTGTGCCTCGTGTCGGGCCTCATTTGATTTAGCCATATCATTTGCACCTCGAGTTAGGCCTTGTTTGACTCACACATATAATTTGTGCCTTGAGTCGGTCCTTGTTTGACTCACCCATATGTTTGCGCCTCAAGGTGGGCCTCGTTTGACTCACCCATATCACTTCTGCCTCGTGTTGGCCTTGTTTGACTCAACCATATCATTTGTACCTCGACTCGGGACTCGTTTGACTCTCCTATATGTTTGTGCCTCGAGTTGGGCCTCGTTTGACTTACCCATATGGTTGCCTCTAGTCAGACCTCGTTTGACTCAACTAAATATTTGCGCCTCGAGTCGGGCCTCGTTTTATGCACCCATATCATTTGTGCTTTGAGTCGGGCCTCGTGTGAGGCACCATATCATTTGTGTCTCGGGTTAGGCCTCGTTTGACTCAATTGTATCATATGCACCTCGATTCAAGACTCATTTGACTCTCCCATATGTTTGCGCCTCGAGTCGGCCCTCGTTTGACTCAACCATATCATTTGTGCCTCGAGTTGGGCCTCCTTTGACTCACCCATATATTTGCACCTTGAGTTGTGCCTTATTTGACTCACCTAAATCATTTGCGCCTCGAGTTTGTCCTCATTTGACTCACCCTTATCATCTATGCCTTAGGTCGGGCCTCATTTGACTCAACCATATGTTTGAGTCAGGCCTCATTTGACTTACCCATATCATTTGTGCCTCGAGTCGGGCCTCGTTTGACTTAACCACATCATTTGCTCCTCGAGCTGGGCTTCGTTTGACTGACCCATATGTTTGCACCTCGAGTCGGGCCTCGTTTGACTCACCCATATCATTTGTGTCTTGAGTTAGGCCTTGTTTGACTCAACCATATCATTTGCGTCTCGAGTCAGGCCTTATTTGACTCACCCATATCATTTGCACCTTAACACAGGCCTCATTTGACTCACCCATATCATTTGCACCTCAAGAAGGACCTCTCTTGACCCAACCATATCATTTGTGCCTCGAGTCGGGCCTCATTTGACTCACCCATATCATTTACGCCTCGAGTTAGGTCTTGTTTGACTCACCCATATAATTTGTGACTTGAGTCGGTCCTTGTTTGACTCACTCATATGTTTACACACTGAGTCGAGCCTCGTTTGACTCAACCATATCATTTGCGCCATGAGTTGGTCCTCATTTGACTCAACCATATCATTTTGGCCTTGACTTGGTCCTCGTTTAACTCACCCTTGTGTTTGCATCTTGCATCGGGCCTCGTTTGACTCACCGATCTATTTGCTCCTTGAGTCGGGCCTCATTTGACTCACCCACATCATTTGCATTTTGAGTCGGGCCTCGTTTGTCTCACCCATATAATTTACGCCTTGAGTTGGGCCTGGTTTGACTTAACCATATCATTTGTGCCTTGACTCGAGACTTCTTTGACTCACCCATATCATTTGCGCTTTGAGGCTAGCCTCGTTTGACCCACCCATATCATTTGTGCCTTGAGTTGGGCCTCGTTTGACTCAACGATATCATTTGCGCCTCAACTCAGAACTCATTTGACTCACCCATATCATTTGTGTCTTGAGTTGGGCCTTGTTTGACTCAACCATATCATTTGTGCCCCGACTCGGAACTCGTTTGACTCTCCCATATGTTTGTGCCTTGAGTCGGGCCTTATTTGACTCACCCATATCACTTGCGGCTTGAGTCGAGCCTTGTTTGACTCAATCATATCATTTGTCCCACGAGTCAGGCCTCATTTGACATAAACAAATCATTTGCCCCTTGAGTCGGGCCTCGTTTGACTCAACCATATCATGTGTGCCTCGAGTCGGGCCTCTCTTGACTAAACCATATCATTCACACCTCAAGTCAAGCCTCATTTAACTCACCCATATCATTTGCACCTTGGGTCAGGCCTCGTTTGACTCACCCATATAATTTTTGCCTCGAGGTGGGCATCGTTTGACTTATCCATATGTTTGAGCCTTGAGTCAGGCCTCGTTTGACTTGCCCATATGTTTGTGCCTTGAGTCGAGCCTCGTTCGACTCACCCATATCATTTGCACCTCGAGTTAGAACTCGTTTGACTCAACCATATCATTTACACCTCGAGTTGGCCCTCGTTTGACTTACCCATATGTTTGCACCTCCAGTTGAGCATTGTTTTGCTCACCCATATCATTTGTGCCTCAAGTCAGGCCTCGTTTGATTCAACCATACCATTTGTGCCTCAGTCGAGCCTCTTTTGACTCACCCATATCATTTGCACCTCGAGTTAGGCCTCGTTAGACTCACCCTTATATTTCTGCCTTGAGTTGGGCCTCGTTTGACTTAACCATATCATTTGCACCTCGAGTTGGGCCTTGTTTGACTCACCCATATCATTTGCGCCTCGAGTCAGGCCTTGTTTGACTCACCCATATCATTTGCGCCTTGAGTTGGGCTTCGTTTGACTCAACCATATCATTTACACCTCGAGTCAGGCCTCATTTGACTCAACCACATCATTTATGCCTCAAGTCAGGCCCCGCTTAACTCACCGATATCATTTGCGCCTCGAGGCGGGCCTCATTTAACTCAACCATATAATTTGTGCCTCAAGTCGGGTCTCATTTAACTCAACCATATAATTTGTGCCTCAAGTCGGGTCTCATTTGACTCACTCATATGTTTGCACGTCGAGTTGGGCCTAGTTTGACTCACCTATTTGTTTATGCCTCGAGTCGGGCCTCGTTTGACACAACCATATCATTTGTGCCTCGAGTCAGGCCTCGTTTGACTAAACCATATCATTTGCACCTCGAGTCGGTCGTCATTTGACTCACCCATATGTTGGCGCCTCGAGTCAGGCCTCGTTTGAGTCACCTATATGTCTGCGCCTCAGGATGTACCCTGCTTGACTCAACCATATAATTTGCACCTCAAGTTGGGCCTCATTTGGCTCACCCATGTGTTTGCATGTCAAGTCAGGCCTTGTTTGACTCAACCATATCATTTGCACCTCGAGTCAAGGCTTGTTTAACTCAACCATATCATTTATGCCTCGAGTCAGGCCTCGTTTGACTCAACCATATCATTTGTGCGTCGAGTCGGGCCTCGTTTGACTCAACCATATGATTTGCACCTCGAATCAGGCCTTGTTTGACTCAACCATATCATTTGTGCCTCGAGTTGGGTCTTGTTTGACTCACCCATATCATTTGCGCATCAAGTCAGGCCTTATTTGACTCATCCATATCATTTGTACCTCGAGTTAGTCCTTGTTTGACTCACCCATATCATTGTGCCCCGAGTCAGGCCTCGTTTGACTCAACCATATCATTTGTGCCTTGAGTCAGGCCTTGTTTGACTCAACCATATCATTTGCGCCTAGGGTCGGGCCTCTCTTGACTAAACCATATCATTTGCACCTCGAGTCAAGCCTTGTTGGACTCCCCCATATCATTTGCGCCTCAAGTCTAGCCTTGTTTGACTAACCCATATAATTTGTACGTCGAGGTGGGCATCGTTTGACTTATCCATATCTTTGTGCCTTGAGTCAGGCCTCGTTTGACTCGCCCATATGTTTGCGCCTCGAGTCGAACCTCGTTTGACTCACCCATATCATTTGCACCTCGAGTTAGGCCTCATTTGACTCAATCATATCATTTACACCTCAAGTTGGCCCTTGTTTGACTTACCCATATGTTTCCACCTCCAGTTGATCCTCGTTTCGCTCACCCATATCATTTGTGCCACAAGTCAGGCCTCATTTGACTCAACCATACCATTTGCGCCTCAGTCAGGCCTCTTTTAACTCAACTATTTCAGTTGTGCCCCGAGTCAGGCCTTGTTTGACTCACCCATATCATTTGCACCTCGAGTCAGGCCTCGTTAGACTCACCCTTATCATTTGCACCTCGAGTCGGTCCTCATTTGACTTAACCATATCATTTGCACCTCGAGTTGGGCCTCATTTCACTCACCCATATGTTTGCCCCTCGAGTCGGGCCTTGTTTGACTCACACATATTATTTGCACCTCGAGTTGGGCTTTGTTTGAGTCAACCATATCATTTACACCCCGAGTCGGGCCTCGTTTGACTCAACCATATCATTTGTGCCTTGAGTCAGGCCTCGCTTGACTCACCAATATCATTTGCGCCTCGAGTCAGGCCTCATTGGACTCAACCATATAATTTGTGTATTGAGTCGGGCCTTATTTGACTCACCCATATGTTTGCACCTCGAGTCAGGCCTCATTTGACTCACCTATTTGTTTGTGCCTCGAGTCAGGCCTTGTTTGGCATAACCATATTATTTGTGCCTCGAGTCAGGCCTCGTTTGACTTAACTATATAATTTGCGCCTCGAGTCGGGCCCTGGTTAGCTGAACTATATCATTTGCGCCTCGAGTGAGGCCTAGTTTGACTCACCCATATGTTTGCGGCTCGAGTCGGGCCTCGTTTAACTCACAGATATCATTTGTGCCTTGAGTCAGGCCTTGTTTAACTCAACCATATCATTTGCGTCCAAGTTAGGCCTCGTTTGACTCAACCATATCATTTGCACCTCGAGTCAGGCCTCATTTGACTCAACCATATCATTTGCGCCTCGAGTTAAGCCTTGTTTAGCTCACCCATATGTTTGAGCCTCAAGCCGGGCCTTATTTGACTCACCCATAAGTTTGTGCTTCGAGTCGGTCCTTGTTTGACTCACCCTTATCATTTGTACCTCGAGTCAAGCCGCGTTTGACTCACCCATATCATTTACGCCTCAAGTCAGGCCTTGTTTGACTCACCGATACCATTTGTGCATCGAGTTGGGCCGCGTTTGACTCAACCATATGATTTGCGCCTCGAGTCACACCCCGTTTGACTCAACCATATCATTTGCGCCTCGAGTCAAGCATTTTTTGACTCAACCATATCATTTGTGCCTCGAGTTAGGATTCGTTTGACTCAACCATATCATTTATGCCTCGTGTCAGGCCTTGTTTGACTCAACCATATCATTTCTGCCTCGAGTCATGCTCGTTTAACTCAACCATATCATTTGCACCTCGAGTCGGGCCTTGTTTGACTCACCAATACCATTTATGCCTCGAGTTGGGCCTCGTTTGACTCAACCATATCATTTGTGCCTCGAGTCGGGTCTCGTTTAACTCAACCAAATCGTTTGTGCCCCGAGTCTAACCTCATTTGACACAACCATATCTTTTGCGCCTCGAGTCGGGCCTCGTTTGACTCACCGATACCATTTGTGCCTCGAGTCAGGCCTCGTTTAACTCAACCATATCATTTGTGGCTCGAGTCAGGCCTCATTTGACTCAACCATATCATTTGCGCCTCAATTAGGGCCACGTTTGACTCAACCATATCATTGTGCCTCGAGTCGGGACTCGTTTGACGCAACCATATCATTTGTGCCTTGGATCATGCCTCGTTTAACTTAACCCTATCATTTGCGTCTTAAGTCAGGCCTCGTTTGACTAATCCAAATTATTTGCGCCTCGAGTCGGGTCGTGTTTAACTCAACCATATCATTTGCGCCTCGAGTCAAGCCTCGTTTGACTCAACCAAATCATTTGTGCCTCATGTCGGCCCTCATATGACTCAACCATATCATTTTTGCCTCGGGTCATCCCTCGTTTGACTCAACCATATCATTTTTGCCTCGAGTTAGGCCTTGTTTGACTCACCGATACCATTTGTGCCTCAAGTCGGGCCTTGTTTGATGCAATCATATCATTTGTGCCTCGGGTCATGCCTCGTTTAACTCAACCATATCATTTATGTCTTAAGTTAGGCCTCGTTTGACTAAACCATATCATTTACGCCTCGAGTCGGGCCTTGTTTGACTCAACCATATCATTTGTGCCTCGAGTCGGGCCTCTCTTGACTAAACCACATCATTTGCACCTCTAGTCGAGCCTTGTTTGACTCACCTATATCTATTGCGCCTCGAGTCAGGCCTCGTTTGACTCACCAATATAATTTGTGCCTTGAGGCGAGCATCGTTTGACTTACCCATATGTTTGCACCTCGAGTCAGGCCTTATTTGACTCGCCCACATCATTTGTGCCTCGAGTGAGGCCTAGTTTGACTCACCCATATGTTTGTGGCTCGAGTCGGGCCTCGTTTAACTCACAGATATCATTTGTGCCTTGAGTCAGGCCTTGTTTAACTCAACCATATCATTTGCGTCCAAGTCAGGCCTCGTTTGACTCAACCATATCATTTGCACCTCGAGTCAGGCCTCATTTGACTCAACCATATCATTTGTGCCTCGAGTTAAGCCTTGTTTAGCTCACCCATATGTTTGAGCCTCAAGCCGGGCCTTATTTGACTCACCCATAAGTTTGTGCTTCGAGTCGGTCCTTGTTTGACTCACCCTTATCATTTGTACCTCGAGTCAAGCCGCGTTTGACTCACTCATATCATTTGCGCCTCAAGTCGGGCCTCGTTTGACTCACCGATACCATTTGTGCATCGAGTTGGGCCGCATTTGACTCAACCATATGATTTGCGCCTCGAGTCACACCCCGTTTGACTCAACCATATCATTTGCGCCTCGAGTCAAGCATTTTTTGACTCAACCATATCATTTGCGCCTCGAGTTAGGATTCGTTTGACTCAACCATATCATTTATGCCTCGTGTCAGGCCTTGTTTGACTCAACCATATCATTTCTGCCTCGAGTCATGCTCGTTTAACTCAACCATATCATTTGCACCTCGAGTCGGGCCTCGTTTGACTCACCAATACCATTTATGCCTCGAGTTGGGCCTTGTTTGACTCAACCATATCATTTGTGCCTCGAGTCGGGTCTCGTTTAACTCAACCAAATCATTTGTGCCCCGAGTCTAACCTCATTTGACACAACCATATCTTTTGCGCCTCGAGTCGGGCCTCGTTTGACTCACCGATACCATTTGTGCCTCGAGTCAGGCCTCGTTTAACTCAACCATATCATTTGTGGCTCGAGTCAGGCCTCATTTGACTCAACCATATCATTTGCGCCTCAATTAGGGCCACGTTTGACTCAACCATATCATTGTGCCTCGAGTCGGGACTCGTTTGACGCAACCATATCATTTGTGCCTTGGATCATGCCTCGTTTAACTTAACCCTATCATTTGCGTCTTAAGTCAGGCCTCGTTTGACTAATCCAAATCATTTGCGCCTCGAGTTGGGTCGTGTTTAACTCAACCATATCATTTGCGCCTCGAGTCAAGCCTCGTTTGACTCAACCAAATCATTTGTGCCTTATGTCGGCCCTCATATGACTCAACCATATCATTTTTGCCTCGGGTCATCCCTCGTTTGACTCAACCATATCATTTTTGCCTCGAGTTAGGCCTTGTTTGACTCACCGATACCATTTGTGCCTCAAGTCGGGCCTTGTTTGATGCAATCATATCATTTGTGCCTCAGGTCATGCCTCGTTTAACTCAACCATATCATTTGTGTCTTAAGTTGGGCCTCGTTTGACTAAACCATATCATTTACGCCTCGAGTCGGGCCTTGTTTGACTCAACCATATCATTTGTGCCTCGAGTCGGGCCTCTCTTGACTAAACCACATCATTTGCACCTCTAGTCGAGCCTCGTTTGACTCACCTATATCTATTGCGCCTCGAGTCAGGCCTCGTTTGACTCACCAATATAATTTGTGCCTTGAGGCGAGCATCGTTTGACTTACCCATATGTTTGCACCTCGAGTCAGGCCTTATTTGACTCGCCCACATCATTTGTGCCTCGAGTGAGGCCTAGTTTGACTCACCCATATGTTTGTGGCTCGAGTCGGGCCTCGTTTAAATCACAGATATCATTTGTGCCTTGAGTTAGGCCTTGTTTAACTCAACCATATCATTTGCGTCCAAGTTAGGCCTTGTTTGACTCAACCATATCATTTGCACCTCGAGTCAGGCCTCATTTGACTCAACCATATCATTTGCGCCTCGAGTTAAGCCTTGTTTAGCTCACCCATATGTTTGAGCCTCAAGCCGGGCCTTATTTGACTCACCCATAAGTTTGTTCTTCGAGTCGGTCCTTGTTTGACTCACCCTTATCATTTGTACCTCGAGTCAAGCCGCGTTTGACTCACCCATATCATTTGCGCCTCAAGTCGGGCCTCGTTTGACTCACCGATACCATTTGTGCATCGAGTTGGGCCGCGTTTGACTCAACCAGATGATTTATGCCTCGAGTCACACCCCGTTTGACTCAACCATATCATTTGCGCCTCGAGTCAAGCATTTTTTGACTCAACCATATCATTTGCGCCTCGTGTTAGGATTCGTTTGACTCAACCATATCATTTATGCCTCGTGTCAGGCCTTGTTTGACTCAACCATATCATTTCTACCTCGAGTCATGCTCGTTTAACTCAACCATATCATTTGCACCTCGAGTCTGGCCTCGTTTGACTCACCAATACCATTTATGCCTCGAGTTGGGCCTCGTTTGACTCAACCATATCATTTGTGCCTCGAGTCGGGTCTCGTTTAACTCAACCAAATCATTTGTGCCCCGAGTCTAACCTCATTTGACACAACCATATCTTTTGCGCCTCGAGTCGGGCCTCGTTTGACTCACCAATACCATTTGTGCCTCGAGTCAGGCCTCGTTTAACTCAACCATATCATTTGTGGCTCAAGTCAGGCCTCATTTGACTCAACCATATCATTTGCGTCTCAATTAGGGCCACGTTTGACTCAACCATATCATTGTGCCTCGAGTCGGGACTCGTTTGACGCAACCATATCATTTGTGCCTTGGATCATGCCTCGTTTAACTTAACCCTATCATTTGCGTCTTAAGTCAGGCCTCATTTGACTAATCCAAATCATTTACGCCTCGAGTCGGGTCGTGTTTAACTCAACCATATCATTTGCGCCTCGAGTCAAGCCTCGTTTGACTCAACCAAATCATTTGTGCCTCATGTCGGCCCTCATATGACTCAACCATATCATTTTTGCCTCGGGTCATCCCTCGTTTGACTCAACCATATCATTTTTGCCTCGAGTTGGGCCTTGTTTGACTCACCGATACCATTTGTGCCTCAAGTCGGGCCTTGTTTGACGTAATCATATCATTTGTGCCTCGGGTCATGCCACGTTTAACTCAACCATATCATTTATGTCTTAAGTTGGCCTCGTTTGACTAAACCATATCATTTACGCCTCGAGTCGGGCCTTGTTTGACTCAACCATATCATTTGTGCCTCGAGTCGGGCCTCGTTTGACTCACCGATACAATTTGTGCCTCGAGTTGGGCCTCATTTGACTGAACTATATCATTTGTGCCTCGGCTCATGCCTCGTTTAACTTAACCCTATCATTTGCGTCTTAAGTCAGGCCTCATTTGACTAAACCATATCATCTGTGCCTTGAGTCGGGCCGTGTTTGACTCAACCATATCATTTGCGCCTCGAGTCAGGCCTCGTTTGACTTAACCAAATCCTTTGTGCCTCGTGTTCGCCCTCATATGACTCAACCATATCATTTTTGCCTCGAGTCATCCTTCGTTTGACTCAACCATATCATTTGCGCCTCGAGTTGGACCTTGTTTGACTCACCGATACCATTTGTGCCTCGAGTCGGGCCTCGTTTGACTTAACTATATCATTTATGCCTCGAGTCAGGCCTTGTTTGACTCAACCATATGTTTGCGCCTCGAGTCGGTCCTTATTTGTCTCAACCATATCATTTGCGCCTCAAGTCGGGCCTCGTTTAATGCAATCATATCTTTTTTGCCTCGGGTCATGCATCGTTTAACTCAACGATATCATTTGTGTCTTAAGTCGGGCCTCATTTGACTAAACCATATCATTTACGCCTCAAGTTAGGCCTTGTTTGACTCAACCATATCATTTGCGCCTCGAGTTGGGCCTTGTTTAACACACCGATACCATTTGTGCCTCGAGTTGGGCCTCATTTAACTCAACCATATCATTTGCACCTCGAGCTGGGCCTCGTTTGACTCAACCATATCATATGTGTGTCAAGTCAGGCCTTGTTTGACTCACTGATATGTTTGAATCTCGAGTCGGGCCTTATTTGACTCACCCATAAGTTTGCGCCTCGAGTCGGTGTTCGTTTGACTCGCCCTTATCATTTGTGCCTTGAGTCAACCCTCGTTTGTCCCACACATGTGTTTGCGCCTCGAGTTAGGCCTTGTTTAACTCACCCATATCATTTGTTCCTCAAGTTGGGGCTTGTTTGGCTCACCCATATTATTTGTGCCTCGAGTTGGGCCTTGTTTGACTCAACCATATCATTTGTGCCTTGAGTCGGGCCTCGTTAGACTCAACCATATCATTTGTGCCTCCAGTCGGGCCACGTTTGACTCAACCATATCATATGTGTGTCGAGTCAGCCCTTGTTTGACTCACCCATATGTTTGAGTCTCGAGTCGGGCCTTAATGACTCACCCATAAGTTTGCCCCTCGAGTCAGTTTTCGTTTGACTCACCCTTATCATTTGCACCTTGAGTCAAGCCACGTTTGACTCACCCATGTGTTTACACCTCGAGTCAGTCTAGTTTGACTCACCCATATCATTTGCACCTCGAGTCGGGCCAAGTTTGACTCAACCATATCATTTATGCCTTGAGTCGGGCATCGTTTGACTCACCGATCCCTTTTGTGCCTCAAGTTGAGCCTCGTTTGACTCAACCATATCATTTGTGCCTCAAGTCAGGCCTTGTTTGACTCAGCCATATCATTTACGCCTCGAGTCGGGCCTTATTTACTCTCCCATATGTTTGTGCATCGAGTCGGGCCTCGTTTGACTCAAGCATATTGTTTGTGCTTTTTTCTCGAGTCATGCCTCGTTTGACTCAACCATATCATTTATGCCTCGAGTCAGGCCTTATTTGACCCAACCATATCATTTGCGCCTCGAGTCGGGCCTCATTTGACTCACCAATACCATTTGTGCCTCGAGTTGGGCCTCGTTTGACTCAACCATATCATTTGCGCCTCGAGTTGGGCCTCGTTTGACTCAACCATATCAATTGCGCCTCGAGTCGGGCCTTGTTTGACTCACCCATATGTTTGAGCCCGAGTCGGGCCTTATTTGACTCACCCATATGTTTGCGCCTCGAGTCGGTCTTCGTTTGACTCACCCTTATCATTTGCGCCTCGAGTCAACCCTCGTTTGTCCACACATGTGTTTGCGCCTCGAGTTAGGCCTTGTTTAACTCACCCATATCATTTGGGCCTCGAGTCGGGCCATGTTTGGCTCACCCATATCATTTGCGCCGCGAGTCAGGCCTTGTTTGACTCACCCATTTATTTGTGCCTCGAGTTGGGCCTCGTTTGACTCACCCATGTCATTTGCACCTCGAGTTAAGCCTTGTTTGACTCACCCATGTGTTTGCGCCTCGAGTTAGGCCTTCTTTGACTTACCCATATCATTTGCACCTTAAGTTGGGCCTCGTTTGACTCAACCATTTGATTTGTGCCTTAAGTCAGGCTTTGTTTGACTCAACCATATCATTTGTGCCCCGAGTCAGGCCTCGTTTGACTCAACCATGTCATTTGTGCCTCGAGTCAGGCCTCATTTGGCTGAACCATATCATTTATGCCTTGAGTCAGGCTTTGTTTGACTCACCCATTTATTTGTGCCTCGAGTTGGGCCTCATTTGACTCACCCATGCCATTTGCACGTCAAGTTAGGCCTCATTTGACTCACCAATGTGTTTGCGCCTTGAGTTTGGCCTTGTTTGACTCACCCATATCATTTGCGCCTCGAGTCGGGCCTCATTTGACTCATCGATACCATTTGTGCATCGAGTTGGGCCATGTTTGACTCAACCATATGAATTGCGCCTCGAGTCAAGCTTTGTTCGACTCAACCATATCATTTGCGCCTCGAGTCGGGCCTCGTTTGACTCAACCATATCATTTGTGCCTCGAGTTAGGCCTCATTTGGCTCAACCATATCACTTGCGCCTTGAGTCAGGCCTCGTTTGACTCAACCATATCATTTGCACCTCGAGTTAGGCCTTGTTTGACTCAACCATAACATTTGCGCCTCGTGTTAGGCCTCGTTTGACTCAACCATACCATTTGTGCTTGAGACATCCCTTGTTTGACCCAACCATATCATTTGCGCCTCGAGTCAGGCCTCATTTGACTTAACCTTATCATTTGCGCTTCGAGTCGAGCCTCGCGTGACTCTCTGATACTATTTGTGCCTCGAGTTAGGCCTCGTTTGACTGAACCATATCATTTGTGCCTCGAGTCAGGCCTTGTTTGACTCACCCATATCATTTGTGCCTCGAGTCGGGCCATGTTTGACTCAACCATATCATTTACGCCTCGAGTCGGTCCTCGTTTGACTCACCGATACCATTTGTGCCTCGAGTTAGGCCTCATTTGACTCAACCATATCATTTGTGCCACGAGTCGGGCCTCGTTTGACTTAACCATATCATTTGTGCCTCAAGTCGGGCCTCGTTTGACTCAACCATATCATTTGGGCCTCGACTCAAACCTCGTTTGACTCAACCATATCATTTGTGCCTCGAGTTAGACCTCATTTGACTCAACCATACATTTGCTTCTCGAGTCAGGCCTTGTTTGTCTCAACCATATCATTTGCGCCTCGAGTCGGGCATTGTTTGACTCAACCATATCATTTGCGCCTTGAGTCGGGCCTCGTTTGACTCACCAATACCATTTGTGCCTCGAGTTGGGCCTCGTTCGAATCAATCATATCATTTATGCCTCGAGCCAGGTCTTGTTTGACTCAACCATATCATTTGCGCCACGAGTCGGGCCTCGTTTAACCCACAAAAAACATTTATGCCTCGAGTTAGGCTTCATTTGACTCAACTATATCATTTGCGCCTCGAGTCAGCCCTCGTTTAACTCACAGATACCATTTGTGCCTCAAGTTAGGCCTCGTTTGACTCAACCATATCATTTGCACCTCGAGTCAGGCCTCATTTGACTCAACCATATCATTTGCGCCTCAAGTCAAACCTTGTTTGACTCACCCATATGTTTGAGCCTCGAGTTAGTCTTCGTTTGACTCACCCTTATCATGTGCACCTCGAGTTAAGCCGCATTTGACTCACCCATGTGTTTACGCCTCGAGTCAGCCTAGTTTGACTCACCCATATCATTTGCGCCTCAAATTAGGCCAAGTTTGACTCAACCATATCATTTACGCCATGAGTCAGGCCTCGTTTGACCCACCGATACCATTTGTGCCTCGAGTTGAGCCTCATTTGACTCAACCATATCATTTGCACCTCGAGTCAGGCCTCGTTTGACTCAACCATATCATTTGCGCCTCGAGTCGGGCCCTATTTTACTCTCCCATATGTTTGCGCATCGAGCCGGGCCTTGTTTGACTCAGCCATATCGTTTGTGCCTCGAGTCATGCCTCGTTTAACTCAACCGTATCATTTGCACCTCGAGTCGGGCCTCGTTTGACTCAACCATATCATTTGCGCCTCGAGTCACACCATGTTTTACACACCGATACCATTTGTGCCTCGAGTTAGGCCTCGTTTGACTCAACCATATCATTTGTTCCTTGAGTTTGGCCTCATTGACTTAACCATATCATTTGTGCCTCGAGTTGGTCCTTGTTTGACTCAACCATATCAATTGCGCCTCGAGCTGGGCCTTGTTTGACTCACCCATATGTTTGAGCCTCGAGTCAGGCCTTAGTTGACTCACCCATATGGTTGCGGCACGAGTCAGTCTTTGTTTGACTCACACTTATCATTTACGCCTCGAGTCAACCCTCGTTTGACCCACACATGTGTTTGCACCTCGAGTCAGGCCTTGTTTGACTCAACCATATCATTTGCACCGCGAGTTAGGCCTTGTTTGACTCACCCATATCATTTGCGCCGCGAGTTAGGCCTCATTTGACTCATCGATACCATTTGTGCATCGAGTTAGGCCTTGTTTGACTCAACCATGTGATTTGTGCCTCGAGTCAGGCCCCGTTTGACTCAACCATATCATTTGCGCATTGAGTCAGGCCTCATTTGACTCAACCATATCATTTGTGCCTCGAATCAGGCCTCGTTTGGCTCAACCATATTACTTGCGCCTCGAGTCGGGCCTCGTTTGACTCAACCATATCATTTGCACCTCGAGTTAGGCCTTGTTTGACTCAACCATATCATTTGCACCTCAAGTTAGGCCTTGTTTGACTCAACCATATCATTTGCGCCTCGTGTTAGGCCTCGTTTGACTCAACCATAACATTTTTGCATCAAGTCATCCCTTGTTTGACTCAACCATACATTTGTACCTCGAGTCGGGCCTTGTTTGTCTCAACCATATCTTTTGCGACTTGAGTCGGGCCTCGTTTGACTCACCAATACCAATTGTGCCTTGAGTTGGGCCTCGTTTGACTCAACCATATCATTTGTGCCACGAGTCTGGCCTCGTTTGACTTAACCATATCATTTGCGCCTCAAGTCGGGCCTCATTTGACTCAACCATATCATTTGCACCTCGAGTTAGGCTTCGTTTGACTCAACCATATCACTTGTGCCTCGTATCGGGCCTCGTTTGACTCAACCATACCATTTCTGTCTCGAGTCATACCTAGTTTGACTCAACCATATCATTTGCACCTCGAGTTAGGCCTTATTTGACTCAACCATATCATTTGTGCCTCGAGTCAGGCCTCGTTTGGCTCAACCATATCACTTTACCTCGAGTCAGGACTCATTTGACTCAACCATATCATTTGTGCCTTGAGTCAGGCCTCGTTTTGCGCAACCATATCATTTGTGCCTCGAGTCGGGCCTCGTTTGGCTCAACCATATCACTTGCGCCTCGAGTCGGGCCTTGTTTGACTCAACCATATCATTTGTACCTCAAGGCGCCTCGTGTTAGGCCTCGTTTGACTCAACCATATCATTTCTGCCTCGAGTGATCCCTTGTTTGACTCAACCATATCATTTGCGCCTCGTGTTAGGCCTCGTTTGACTCAACCATATCATTTCTGCCTCGAGTGATCCCTTGTTTGACTCAACCATATCATTTGCGCCTCGAGTCGGGCGTCATTTGACTTAACCATATCATTTGCGCCTCGAGTCGGGCCTCGTGTGACTCATTGATACTATTTGTGCCTCGAGTTAGGCCTCGTTTGACTCAACCATATCATTTGCGCCTCGAGTCGGGCCTCGTGTGACTCATTGATACTATTTGTGCCTCGAGTCAGGCCTCGTTTGACTCAACCATATCATTTGTGCCTCGAGTCGGGCCTCGTTTGACTCAACCATATCATTTATGCCTCGAGTCAGGCCTCGTTTGTCTCAACCATATCATTTGTGCCTCGAGTCAGGCCTCGTTTGACTCAACCATACATTTGCACCTTGAGTCGGGCCTGGTTTGTCTCAACCATATCATTTGCGCCTCGAGTCGGGCCTTGTTTGACTCAACCATATCATTTATGCCTCGACTCGGGCCTCGTTTGACTCACTAATACCAATTGTGCCTCGAGTTGGGCCTCGTTTGACTCAACCATATCATTTGCGCCATGAGTCAGGCCTCGTTTGTCTCAACCATATCATTTGTGCCTCGAGTCGGGCCATGTTTGACTCAACCATATCATTTGCGCCTCGAGTCAGGCCTCGTTTGACTCACCAATACCATTTGTGCCTCGAGTTGGGCCTCGTTTGACTCAATCATATCATTTGTGCCTTGAGCCAGGTCTTGTTTGACTCAACCATATCACTTGCGCCTCGAGTCAGGTCTCGTTTGACTTAACCATATCATTTGTGCCTCGAGTCAGACCTCGTTTGGCTCAACCATATCACTTGCACCTTGAGGTGGTACTCGTTTGACTCAACCATATCATTTGCACCTTGAGTCAGGCCTTGTTTGACTCAACCATATCATTTGTACCTCGAGTTAGGCCTTGTTTGACTCAACCATGTCATTTGTGCCTCGTGTTAGGCCTCGTTTGACTCAACCATATCATTTTTGCCTCGAGTCATCCCTTGTTTGACTCAACCATATCATTTGCGCCTCGAGTCGGGCCTCGTTTGACTTAACTATATCATTTGCGCCTCGAGTCGGGCCTCGTGTGACTCACTGATACTATTTGTGCCTTGAGTTAGGCCTCGTTTGACTCAACCATATCATTTGTGCCCCGAGTCGGGCCTTATTTGACTCAGCGATATCATTTACGACTTGAGTCGGGCCTTGTTTGACTCAACCATATCATTTGTGCCTCGAGCCAGACCTCGTTTGACTCAACCATACATTTGCGCCTCGAGTCGGGCCTTGTTTGTCTCAACCATATCATTTGCACCTCGAGTCGGGCCTCGTTGGACTTAACCATATCATTTGCGCCTCGAGTCGGGCCTCGTTTGACTCAACCATATCATTTGCGCCTCGAGTCAGGCCTCCTTTTACTCAACCATATCATTTGCGCCTCGAGTCGAGCCTCGTTTCACTCACTGATACCATTTATGCCTCGAGTTGGACGTCGTTTGACTCAACCATATCATTTGGGCCTCGAGTCAGGCCTTATTTGACCCAACCAAACATTTGCGCCTCGAGTCGGGCCTCGTTTGACTCAACCATATCATTTTTCCCTCGAGTCGGGCCTTGTTGGACTCAACCATATCATTTTTGCCTCAAGTCATCCCTTGTTTGACTCAACCATATCATTTGCGCCTCGAGTCGGGCCTCGTTTGACTTAACCATATCATTTGCACCTCAAGTCGGGCCTTGTGTGGCTCACTGATACAATTTGTTCCTCGAGTTGGGCCTCGTTTGACTTAACCATATCATTTGTGCCTCAAGTCGGGCCTTGTTTGACTCAGCCAAATCATTTGCGCATCGAGTCGGGACTCGTTTCACTCAACCATATCATTTGTGCCTCGAGACAGGCCTCGTTTGACTCAACCATATCATTTGCACCTCGAGTCGGGCCTCGTTTGACTCAACCATATCATTTGCGCCTCGAGTCAAACCTTGTTTGACTCACCCATATGTTTGAGCCTCGAGTCAGTCTTCGTTTGACACACCCTTATCATTTGCACCTCGAGTCAAGCTGCATATGACTCACCAATGTGTTTACGCCTCGAGTCTGGCCTAGTTTGACTCACCCATATCATTTCTGCCTCAAATCGGGCCAAGTTTGACTCAACCATATCATTTACGCCATGAATCGGGCCTCGTTTGACTCACCGATACCATTTGTACCTCAAGTTGAGCCTCATTTGACTCAACCTTATCATTTGTGTCTCAAGTTAAGCCTCGTTTGACTCAGCCATATCATTTACGCCTCGAGTCGGTCCCTATTTTACTCTCGCATATATTTGTCCATTGAGCCGGGCCTTGTTTGACTTAGCCATATTGTTTATGCCTCGAGTCATGCCTCGTTTGACTCAACCATATCATTTGCACCTCGAGTCAGACCTCGTTTGACTCAACCATATCATTTACGCCTCGAGTCAGGCCTCGTTTTACTCATCGATACCGTTTGTGTCTCGAGTTAGACATCGTTTGACTTAACCATATCATTTGTGCCTCAAGTTAGGCCTCGTTTGACTCAACCATATGATTTGCGCTTCGAGTCAGGCCCCGTTTGACTCAACCATATCATTTGCTCCTCGAGTCAGGCCTCGTTTTACTCAATGATATCATTTGCACCTCGAGTTAGGCCTTATTTGACTCAACGATATCATTTGTGCCTCGAGTCAGGCCTCGTTTGGCTCAACCATATCACTTGTGCCTCGAGTCAGTCCTCGTCTGACACAACCATATCATTTGTACGTCGAGTCAGGCCTTGTTTGGCTCAACCATATCACTTGCGCCTCAAGTCAGGCCTTGTTTGACTCAACCATATCATTTGCACCTCGAGTTAGGCCTTGTTTGACTCAACCATATCATTTGCGCCTCGAGTTGGGCCTCGTTTGACATAACCATATCATTTGCGCCTCGAGTCGGGCCTTGTGTGACTCACTGATACTATTTGTGCCTCGAGTTAGGCCTCGCTTGACTCAACCATATCATTTGTGCCTCGAGTCGGGCCTTGATTGACTCAGCCATATATTTACGCCTCAAGTCAGGCCTCGTTTGACTCAACCATATCATTTGTGCCTCGAGTTAGGCCTCGTTTGACTCAACGATACATATGCACCTCGAGTCAGGCTTGGTTTGTCTCAACCATATCATTTGTGCCTCGAGTCGAGCATTGTTTGACTCAACCATATCATTTATGCCTCGAGTCGGGCCACGTTTGACTCACCAATACCAATTGTGCCTCGAGTTGGGGCTCGTTTGACTCAACCATATCATTTGCGCCATGACTCAGGCCTCGTTTGACTTAACCATATCATTTGTGCCTCGAGTCGGGCTTCGTTTGACTCAACAATACCATTTCTGCCTCGAGTCATACCGAGTTTGACTCAACCATATCATTTGCACCTCGAGTTAGGCCTTATTTGACTCAACCATATCGTTTGTGCCTCGAGTTAGGCCTCGTTTGGCTCAACCATATCACTTCGCCTTGAGTCAGGCCTCATTTGACTCAACCATATCATTTGTTCCTTGAGTCAGGCCTCGTTTGGCTCAACCATATCATTTGTGCCTCGAGTCGGGCCTCGTTTGGCTTAACCATATCACTTGCGTCTCGAGTCAGGCCTTGTTTGACTCAACCATATCATTTGTACCTCGAGTTAGGCCTTGTTTGACTTAACCATATCATTTGCGCCTTGTGTTAGGCCTCGTTTGACTCAACCATATCATTTCTGCCTCGAGTGATCCCTTGTTTGACTCAACCATATCATTTGCACCTTGAGTCGGGCCTCGTTTGACTTAACCATATCATTTGCGCCTCGAGTCGGGCCTCGTGTGACTCATTGATACTATTTGTGCCTCGAGTTAGGCCTCGTTTGACTCAACCATATCATTTGTGCCTTGAGTCGGGCCTTCTTTGACTCAGCCATACCATTTACGCCTCGAGTCAGGCCTCGTTTGACTCAACCATATCATTTGTGCCTCGAGTCAGGCCTCGTTTGACTCAACCACACATTTGCACCTTGAGTCGGGCCTGGTTGGTCTCAACCATATCATTTGCGCCACGAGTCGGGACTAGTTTGACTCAACCATATCATTTGACTCAGCCATATCATTTGTGCCTCGAGTCAGGCCTCGTTTGGCTCAACCATATCACTTGCGCCTCGAGTCAGGCCTCATTTGACTTAACCATATCATTTGTGCCTCGAGTCAGGCATCGTTTGGCTCAACCATATCACTTGCGCCTCGAGGCGGGACTCGTTTGACTCAACCATATCATTTGCACCTTGAGTCGGGACTAGTTTGACTCAACCATATCATTTATGCCTTGAGTCGGGCCTCGTTTGACTCCCCAATACCAATTGTTCCTCGAGTTGGGCCTCGTTTGACTCAACCATATAATTTGCGCCATGAGTCAAGCCTCGTTTGTCTCAACCATATCATTTGCGCCTCAAGTCGAGCCTTGTTTGACTAAACCATATCATTTGTGCCTCGAGTCAGGCCTCGTTTGACTCACCAATACCATTTGTGCCTTGAGTTAGGCCTCGTTTGACTTAATCATATCATTTGTGCCTCGAGCCAGGTCTTGTTTGACTCAACCATATCATTTCTGCCTCGAGTCAGGCCTCATTTGACTCAACCATATCATTTGTGCCTCGAGTTAGGCCTCGTTTGGCTCAACCATATCACTTGCGCCTCGTGTCAGGCCTCGTTTGACTTAACCATATCATTTGTGCCTCGAGTCAAGCCTCGTTTGGCTCAACCATATCACTTGCGCCTCGAGGCGGGACTCGTTTGACTCAACCATATCATTTGCACCTTGAGTCAGGCCTTGTTTGACTCAACCATATCATTTGTACCTCGAGTTAGGCCTTGTTTGACTCAACCATATCATTTGCGCCTCGTGTTAGGCCTCGTTTGACTCAACCATATCATTTCTGCCTCGAGTCATCCCTTGTTTGACTCAACAATATCATTTGTGCCTCGAGTCGGGCCTCGTTTGACTCACCAATACCAATTATGCCTCGAGTTGGGGCTCATTTGACTCAACCATATCATTTGCGCCACGACTCAGGCCTCGTTTGACTTAACCATATCATTTGTGCCTCGAGTCGGGCCTCGTTTGACTCAACCATATCATTTGCACCTCGAGTCAGGCCTCGTTTGACTCAACCATATCATTTGCGCCTCGAGTCGAACCTCGTTTGACTCACTGGTACCATTTGTGCCTCGAGTTGGACCTCGTTTGACTCAACCATATCATTTGGGCCTCGAGTCAGGCCTCGTTTAACTCAACCAAACATTTGCGCCTCGACTCGGGCCTCGTTTGACTCAACCATATCATTTTTGCCTCGAGTCATCCCTTGTTTGTCTCAACTATATCATTTGTGCCTCGAGTCGGGCCTCGTTGGACTTAACCATATCATTTGCGCCTCGAGTCAGGCCTCGTTTGACTCAACCATATCATTTGCGCCTCGAGTCGAACCTCGTTTGACTCACTGGTACCATTTGTGCCTCGAGTTGGACCTCGTTTGACTCAACCATATCATTTGGGCCTCGAGTCAGGCCTCGTTTAACTCAACCAAACATTTGCGCCTCGACTCGGGCCTCGTTTGACTCAACCATATCATTTTTGCCTCGAGTCATCCCTTGTTTGTCTCAACTATATCATTTGTGCCTCGAGTCGGGCCTCGTTGGACTTAACCATATCATTTGCGCCTCGAGTCAGGCCTCATTTGACTCAACCATATCATTTGCGCCTCGAGTTAGGCCTCATTTTACTCAATCATATCATTTGTGCCTCGAGTCGAGCCTCGTTTGACTCACTGATACCATTTGTGCCTCGTGTTGGATGTCGTTTGACTCAACCATATTATTTGGGCCTCGAGTCAAGCCTTATTTGACTCAACCAAACATTTGTGCCTCGACTCGGGCCTCGTTTGACTCAACCATATCATTTCTACCTTGAGTCATCCCTTGTTTGACTCAACCATATCATTTGCGCCTCGAGTCAGGACTCGTTTGACTTAACCATATCATTTGCGCCTCGAGTAGGGCCTCGTGCGAGTCACTGATACTATTTGTTCCTTGAGTTGGGCCTCGTTCGACTCAACCATATCATTTGTGCCTCAAGTCGGGCCTTATTTGACTCAGCCATATCATTTACGCATCGAGTCGGGCCTCGTTTGACTCAACCATACATTAGCGCCTCGAGTCGGGCCTTGTTTGTCTCACCCATATGTTTGAGCCTCGAGTCAGTCTTCGTTTGACTCATCCTTATCATTTGCACCTCAAGTCAAGCTGCATTTGACTCACCAATGTGCTTGGGCCTTGAGTCTGGCCTAGTTTGACTCACCCATATCATTTGCAACTCAAATCGGGCCAAGTTTGACTTAACCATATCATTTACGCCATGGGTCGGGCCTCGTTTGAGTCACCGATACCATGTGTACCTCGAGCTGAGCCTCGTTAGACTCAACCATATCATTTGTGCCTTAAGTCAAGCCTCGTTTGACTCAACCATATCATTTGTGCCTCGAGTCGGGCCCTATTTTACTCTCCCATATGTTTGCGCATCGAACTGGGCCTTGTTTGACTGAGCCATATCGTTTGTGCCTCGAGTCAAGCCTCATTTTACTCAACCATATCATTTGCTCCTCGAGTCAGGCCTCGTCTTACTCACTGATACCATTTGTGCCTCGAGTTAGGCCCCGTTTGACTCAACCATATCATTTGCACCTCGAGTCAGACCTCATTTGACTCAGCCATATCATTTGTGCCTCGAGTCAGGCCTCGTTTGGCTCAACCATATCACTTGCGCCTCGAGTCAGGCCTCATTTGACTTAACCATATCATTTGTGCCTCGAGTCAGGCATCGTTTGGCTCAACCATATCACTTGCGCCTCGAGGCGGGACTCGTTTGACTCAACCATATCATTTGCACCTTGAGTCGGGACTAGTTTGACTCAACCATATCATTTATGCCTTGAGTCGGGCCTCGTTTGACTCCCCAATACCAATTGTTCCTCGAGTTGGGCCTCGTTTGACTCAACCATATAATTTGCGCCATGAGTCAAGCCTCGTTTGTCTCAACCATATCATTTGCGCCTCAAGTCGAGCCTTGTTTGACTAAACCATATCATTTGCGCCTCGAGTCAGGCCTCGTTTGACTCACCAATACCATTTGTGCCTTGAGTTAGGCCTCGTTTGACTTAATCATATCATTTGTGCCTCGAGCCAGGTCTTGTTTGACTCAACCATATCATTTCTGCCTCGAGTCAGGCCTCATTTGACTCAACCATATCATTTGTGCCTCGAGTTAGGCCTCGTTTGGCTCAACCATATCACTTGCGCCTCGTGTCAGGCCTCGTTTGACTTAACCATATCATTTGTGCCTCGAGTCAAGCCTCGTTTGGCTCAACCATATCACTTGCGCCTCGAGGCGGGACTCGTTTGACTCAACCATATCATTTGCACCTTGAGTCAGGCCTTGTTTGACTCAACCATATCATTTGTACCTCGAGTTAGGCCTTGTTTGACTCAACCATATCATTTGCGCCTCGTGTTAGGCCTCGTTTGACTCAACCATATCATTTCTGCCTCGAGTCATCCCTTGTTTGACTCAACAATATCATTTGTGCCTCGAGTCGGGCCTCGTTTGACTCACCAATACCAATTATGCCTCGAGTTGGGGCTCATTTGACTCAACCATATCATTTGCGCCACGACTCAGGCCTCGTTTGACTTAACCATATCATTTGTGCCTCGAGTCGGGCCTCGTTTGACTCAACCATATCATTTGCACCTCGAGTCAGGCCTCGTTTGACTCAACCATATCATTTGCGCCTCGAGTCGAACCTCGTTTGACTCACTGGTACCATTTGTGCCTCGAGTTGGACCTCGTTTGACTCAACCATATCATTTGGGCCTCGAGTCAGGCCTCGTTTAACTCAACCAAACATTTGCGCCTCGACTCGGGCCTCGTTTGACTCAACCATATCATTTTTGCCTCGAGTCATCCCTTGTTTGTCTCAACTATATCATTTGTGCCTCGAGTCGGGCCTCGTTGGACTTAACCATATCATTTGCGCCTCGAGTCAGGCCTCGTTTGACTCAACCATATCATTTGCGCCTCGAGTTAGGCCTCATTTTACTCAATCATATCATTTGTGCCTCGAGTCGAGCCTCGTTTGACTCACTGATACCATTTGTGCCTCGTGTTGGATGTCGTTTGACTCAACCATATTATTTGGGCCTCGAGTCAAGCCTTATTTGACTCAACCAAACATTTGTGCCTCGACTCGGGCCTCGTTTGACTCAACCATATCATTTCTACCTTGAGTCATCCCTTGTTTGACTCAACCATATCTTTGCGCCTCGAGTCAGGACTCGTTTGACTTAACCATATCATTTGCGCCTCGAGTAGGGCCTCGTGCGAGTCACTGATACTATTTGTTCCTTGAGTTGGGCCTCGTTTGACTCAACCATATCATTTGTGCCTCAAGTCGGGCCTTATTTGACTCAGCCATATCATTTACGCATCGAGTCGGGCCTCGTTTGACTCAACCATACATTAGCGCCTCGAGTCGGGCCTTGTTTGTCTCACCCATATGTTTGAGCCTCGAGTCAGTCTTCGTTTGACTCATCCTTATCATTTGCACCTCAAGTCAAGCTGCATTTGACTCACCAATGTGCTTGGGCCTTGAGTCTGGCCTAGTTTGACTCACCCATATCATTTGCAACTCAAATCGGGCCAAGTTTGACTTAACCATATCATTTACGCCATGGGTCGGGCCTCGTTTGAGTCACCGATACCATGTGTACCTCGAGCTGAGCCTCGTTAGACTCAACCATATCATTTGTGCCTTAAGTCAAGCCTCGTTTGACTCAACCATATCATTTGTGCCTCGAGTCGGGCCCTATTTTACTCTCCCATATGTTTGCGCATCGAACTGGGCCTTGTTTGACTGAGCCATATCGTTTGTGCCTCGAGTCAAGCCTCATTTTACTCAACCATATCATTTGCTCCTCGAGTCAGGCCTCGTCTTACTCACTGATACCATTTGTGCCTCGAGTTAGGCCCCGTTTGACTCAACCATATCATTTGCACCTCGAGTCAGACCTCATTTGACTCAGCCATATCATTTGTGCCTCGAGTCAGGCCTCGTTTGGCTCAACCATATCACTTGCGCCTCGAGTCAGGCCTCATTTGACTTAACCATATCATTTGTGCCTCGAGTCAGGCATCGTTTGGCTCAACCATATCACTTGCGCCTCGAGGCGGGACTCGTTTGACTCAACCATATCATTTGCACCTTGAGTCGGGACTAGTTTGACTCAACCATATCATTTATGCCTTGAGTCGGGCCTCGTTTGACTCCCCAATACCAATTGTTCCTCGAGTTGGGCCTCGTTTGACTCAACCATATAATTTGCGCCATGAGTCAAGCCTCGTTTGTCTCAACCATATCATTTGCGCCTCAAGTCGAGCCTTGTTTGACTAAACCATATCATTTGCGCCTCGAGTCAGGCCTCGTTTGACTCACCAATACCATTTGTGCCTTGAGTTAGGCCTCGTTTGACTTAATCATATCATTTGTGCCTCGAGCCAGGTCTTGTTTGACTCAACCATATCATTTCTGCCTCGAGTCAGGCCTCATTTGACTCAACCATATCATTTGTGCCTCGAGTTAGGCCTCGTTTGGCTCAACCATATCACTTGCGCCTCGTGTCAGGCCTCGTTTGACTTAACCATATCATTTGTGCCTCGAGTCAAGCCTCGTTTGGCTCAACCATATCACTTGCGCCTCGAGGCGGGACTCGTTTGACTCAACCATATCATTTGCACCTTGAGTCAGGCCTTGTTTGACTCAACCATATCATTTGTACCTCGAGTTAGGCCTTGTTTGACTCAACCATATCATTTGCGCCTCGTGTTAGGCCTCGTTTGACTCAACCATATCATTTCTGCCTCGAGTCATCCCTTGTTTGACTCAACAATATCATTTGTGCCTCGAGTCGGGCCTCGTTTGACTCACCAATACCAATTATGCCTCGAGTTGGGGCTCATTTGACTCAACCATATCATTTGCGCCACGACTCAGGCCTCGTTTGACTTAACCATATCATTTGTGCCTCGAGTCGGGCCTCGTTTGACTCAACCATATCATTTGCACCTCGAGTCAGGCCTCGTTTGACTCAACCATATCATTTGCGCCTCGAGTCGAACCTCGTTTGACTCACTGGTACCATTTGTGCCTCGAGTTGGACCTCGTTTGACTCAACCATATCATTTGGGCCTCGAGTCAGGCCTCGTTTAACTCAACCAAACATTTGCGCCTCGACTCGGGCCTCGTTTGACTCAACCATATCATTTTTGCCTCGAGTCATCCCTTGTTTGTCTCAACTATATCATTTGTGCCTCGAGTCGGGCCTCGTTGGACTTAACCATATCATTTGCGCCTCGAGTCAGGCCTCGTTTGACTCAACCATATCATTTGCGCCTCGAGTTAGGCCTCATTTTACTCAATCATATCATTTGTGCCTCGAGTCGAGCCTCGTTTGACTCACTGATACCATTTGTGCCTCGTGTTGGATGTCGTTTGACTCAACCATATTATTTGGGCCTCGAGTCAAGCCTTATTTGACTCAACCAAACATTTGTGCCTCGACTCGGGCCTCGTTTGACTCAACCATATCATTTCTACCTTGAGTCATCCCTTGTTTGACTCAACCATATCATTTGCGCCTCGAGTCAGGACTCGTTTGACTTAACCATATCATTTGCGCCTCGAGTAGGGCCTCGTGCGAGTCACTGATACTATTTGTTCCTTGAGTTGGGCCTCGTTCGACTCAACCATATCATTTGTGCCTCAAGTCGGGCCTTATTTGACTCAGCCATATCATTTACGCATCGAGTCGGGCCTCGTTTGACTCAACCATACATTAGCGCCTCGAGTCGGGCCTTGTTTGTCTCACCCATATGTTTGAGCCTCGAGTCAGTCTTCGTTTGACTCATCCTTATCATTTGCACCTCAAGTCAAGCTGCATTTGACTCACCAATGTGCTTGTGCCTTGAGTCTGGCCTAGTTTGACTCACCCATATCATTTGCAACTCAAATCGGGCCAAGTTTGACTTAACCATATCATTTACGCCATGGGTCGGGCCTCGTTTGAGTCACCGATACCATGTGTACCTCGAGCTGAGCCTCGTTAGACTCAACCATATCATTTGTGCCTTAAGTCAAGCCTCGTTTGACTCAACCATATCATTTGTGCCTCGAGTCGGGCCCTATTTTACTCTCCCATATGTTTGCGCATCGAACTGGGCCTTGTTTGACTGAGCCATATCGTTTGTGCCTCGAGTCAAGCCTCATTTTACTCAACCATATCATTTGCTCCTCGAGTCAGGCCTCGTCTTACTCACTGATACCATTTGTGCCTCGAGTTAGGCCCCGTTTGACTCAACCATATCATTTGCACCTCGAGTCAGACCTCATTTGACTCAGCCATATCATTTGTGCCTCGAGTCAGGCCTCGTTTGGCTCAACCATATCACTTGCGCCTCGAGTCAGGCCTCATTTGACTTAACCATATCATTTGTGCCTCGAGTCAGGCATCGTTTGGCTCAACCATATCACTTGCGCCTCGAGGCGGGACTCGTTTGACTCAACCATATCATTTGCACCTTGAGTCGGGACTAGTTTGACTCAACCATATCATTTATGCCTTGAGTCGGGCCTCGTTTGACTCCCCAATACCAATTGTTCCTCGAGTTGGGCCTCGTTTGACTCAACCATATAATTTGCGCCATGAGTCAAGCCTCGTTTGTCTCAACCATATCATTTGCGCCTCAAGTCGAGCCTTGTTTGACTAAACCATATCATTTGCGCCTCGAGTCAGGCCTCGTTTGACTCACCAATACCATTTGTGCCTTGAGTTAGGCCTCGTTTGACTTAATCATATCATTTGTGCCTCGAGCCAGGTCTTGTTTGACTCAACCATATCATTTCTGCCTCGAGTCAGGCCTCATTTGACTCAACCATATCATTTGTGCCTCGAGTTAGGCCTCGTTTGGCTCAACCATATCACTTGCGCCTCGTGTCAGGCCTCGTTTGACTTAACCATATCATTTGTGCCTCGAGTCAAGCCTCGTTTGGCTCAACCATATCACTTGCGCCTCGAGGCGGGACTCGTTTGACTCAACCATATCATTTGCACCTTGAGTCAGGCCTTGTTTGACTCAACCATATCATTTGTACCTCGAGTTAGGCCTTGTTTGACTCAACCATATCATTTGCGCCTCGTGTTAGGCCTCGTTTGACTCAACCATATCATTTCTGCCTCGAGTCATCCCTTGTTTGACTCAACAATATCATTTGTGCCTCGAGTCGGGCCTCGTTTGACTCACCAATACCAATTATGCCTCGAGTTGGGGCTCATTTGACTCAACCATATCATTTGCGCCACGACTCAGGCCTCGTTTGACTTAACCATATCATTTGTGCCTCGAGTCGGGCCTCGTTTGACTCAACCATATCATTTGCACCTCGAGTCAGGCCTCGTTTGACTCAACCATATCATTTGCGCCTCGAGTCGAACCTCGTTTGACTCACTGGTACCATTTGTGCCTCGAGTTGGACCTTGTTTGACTCAACCATATCATTTGGGCCTCGAGTCAGGCCTCGTTTAACTCAACCAAACATTTGCGCCTCGACTCGGGCCTCGTTTGACTCAACCATATCATTTTTGCCTCGAGTCATCCCTTGTTTGTCTCAACTATATCATTTGTGCCTCGAGTCGGGCCTCGTTGGACTTAACCATATCATTTGCGCCTCGAGTCAGGCCTCGTTTGACTCAACCATATCATTTGCGCCTCGAGTTAGGCCTCATTTTACTCAATCATATCATTTGTGCCTCGAGTCGAGCCTCGTTTGACTCACTGATACCATTTGTGCCTCGTGTTGGATGTCGTTTGACTCAACCATATTATTTGGGCCTCGAGTCAAGCCTTATTTGACTCAACCAAACATTTGTGCCTCGACTCGGGCCTCGTTTGACTCAACCATATCATTTCTACCTTGAGTCATCCCTTGTTTGACTCAACCATATCTTTGCGCCTCGAGTCAGGACTCGTTTGACTTAACCATATCATTTGCGCCTCGAGTAGGGCCTCGTGCGAGTCACTGATACTATTTGTTCCTTGAGTTGGGCCTCGTTTGACTCAACCATATCATTTGTGCCTCAAGTCGGGCCTTATTTGACTCAGCCATATCATTTACGCATCGAGTCGGGCCTCGTTTGACTCAACCATACATTAGCGCCTCGAGTCGGGCCTTGTTTGTCTCACCCATATGTTTGAGCCTCGAGTCAGTCTTCGTTTGACTCATCCTTATCATTTGCACCTCAAGTCAAGCTGCATTTGACTCACCAATGTGCTTGGGCCTTGAGTCTGGCCTAGTTTGACTCACCCATATCATTTGCAACTCAAATCGGGCCAAGTTTGACTTAACCATATCATTTACGCCATGGGTCGGGCCTCGTTTGAGTCACCGATACCATGTGTACCTCGAGCTGAGCCTCGTTAGACTCAACCATATCATTTGTGCCTTAAGTCAAGCCTCGTTTGACTCAACCATATCATTTGTGCCTCGAGTCGGGCCCTATTTTACTCTCCCATATGTTTGCGCATCGAACTGGGCCTTGTTTGACTGAGCCATATCGTTTGTGCCTCGAGTCAAGCCTCATTTTACTCAACCATATCATTTGCTCCTCGAGTCAGGCCTCGTCTTACTCACTGATACCATTTGTGCCTCGAGTTAGGCCCCGTTTGACTCAACCATATCATTTGCACCTCGAGTCAGACCTCATTTGACTCAGCCATATCATTTGTGCCTCGAGTCAGGCCTCGTTTGGCTCAACCATATCACTTGCGCCTCGAGTCAGGCCTCATTTGACTTAACCATATCATTTGTGCCTCGAGTCAGGCATCGTTTGGCTCAACCATATCACTTGCGCCTCGAGGCGGGACTCGTTTGACTCAACCATATCATTTGCACCTTGAGTCGGGACTAGTTTGACTCAACCATATCATTTATGCCTTGAGTCGGGCCTCGTTTGACTCCCTAATACCAATTGTTCCTCGAGTTGGGCCTCGTTTGACTCAACCATATAATTTGCGCCATGAGTCAAGCCTCGTTTGTCTCAACCATATCATTTGCGCCTCAAGTCGAGCCTTGTTTGACTAAACCATATCATTTGCGCCTCGAGTCAGGCCTCGTTTGACTCACCAATACCATTTGTGCCTTGAGTTAGGCCTCGTTTGACTTAATCATATCATTTGTGCCTCGAGCCAGGTCTTGTTTGACTCAACCATATCATTTCTGCCTCGAGTCAGGCCTCATTTGACTCAACCATATCATTTGTGCCTCGAGTTAGGCCTCGTTTGGCTCAACCATATCACTTGCGCCTCGTGTCAGGCCTCGTTTGACTTAACCATATCATTTGTGCCTCGAGTCAAGCCTCGTTTGGCTCAACCATATCACTTGCGCCTCGAGGCGGGACTCGTTTGACTCAACCATATCATTTGCACCTTGAGTCAGGCCTTGTTTGACTCAACCATATCATTTGTACCTCGAGTTAGGCCTTGTTTGACTCAACCATATCATTTGCGCCTCGTGTTAGGCCTCGTTTGACTCAACCATATCATTTCTGCCTCGAGTCATCCCTTGTTTGACTCAACAATATCATTTGTGCCTCGAGTCGGGCCTCGTTTGACTCACCAATACCAATTATGCCTCGAGTTGGGGCTCATTTGACTCAACCATATCATTTGCGCCACGACTCAGGCCTCGTTTGACTTAACCATATCATTTGTGCCTCGAGTCGGGCCTCGTTTGACTCAACCATATCATTTGCACCTCGAGTCAGGCCTCGTTTGACTCAACCATATCATTTGCGCCTCGAGTCGAACCTCGTTTGACTCACTGGTACCATTTGTGCCTCGAGTTGGACCTCGTTTGACTCAACCATATCATTTGGGCCTCGAGTCAGGCCTCGTTTAACTCAACCAAACATTTGCGCCTCGACTCGGGCCTCGTTTGACTCAACCATATCATTTTTGCCTCGAGTCATCCCTTGTTTGTCTCAACTATATCATTTGTGCCTCGAGTCGGGCCTCGTTGGACTTAACCATATCATTTGCGCCTCGAGTCAGGCCTCGTTTGACTCAACCATATCATTTGCGCCTCGAGTTAGGCCTCATTTTACTCAATCATATCATTTGTGCCTCGAGTCGAGCCTCGTTTGACTCACTGATACCATTTGTGCCTCGTGTTGGATGTCGTTTGACTCAACCATATTATTTGGGCCTCGAGTCAAGCCTTATTTGACTCAACCAAACATTTGTGCCTCAACTCGGGCCTCGTTTGACTCAACCATATCATTTCTACCTTGAGTCATCCCTTGTTTGACTCAACCATATCATTTGCGCCTCGAGTCAGGACTCGTTTGACTTAACCATATCATTTGCGCCTCGAGTAGGGCCTCGTGCGAGTCACTGATACTATTTGTTCCTTGAGTTGGGCCTCGTTTGACTCAACCATATCATTTGTGCCTCAAGTCGGGCCTTATTTGACTCAGCCATATCATTTACGCATCGAGTCGGGCCTCGTTTGACTCAACCATACATTAGCGCCTCGAGTCGGGCCTTGTTTGTCTCACCCATATGTTTGAGCCTCGAGTCAGTCTTCGTTTGACTCATCCTTATCATTTGCACCTCAAGTCAAGCTGCATTTGACTCACCAATGTGTTTGCGCCTTGAGTCTGGCCTAGTTTGACTCACCCATATCATTTGCAACTCAAATCGGGCCAAGTTTGACTTAACCATATCATTTACGCCATGGGTCGGGCCTCGTTTGAGTCACCGATACCATGTGTACCTCGAGCTGAGCCTCGTTAGACTCAACCATATCATTTGTGCCTTAAGTCAAGCCTCGTTTGACTCAACCATATCATTTGCGCCTCGAGTCGGGCCCTATTTTACTCTCCCATATGTTTGCGCATCGAACTGGGGCTTGTTTGACTGAGCCATATCGTTTGTGCCTCGAGTCAAGCCTCATTTTACTCAACCATATCATTTGCTCCTCGAGTCAGGCCTCGTCTTACTCACTGATACCATTTGTGCCTCGAGTTAGGCCCCGTTTGACTCAACCATATCATTTGCACCTCGAGTCAGGCCTCATTTGACTCAGCCATATCATTTGTGCCTCGAGTCAGGCCTCGTTTGGCTCAACCATATCACTTGCGCCTCGAGTCAGGCCTCATTTGACTTAACCATATCATTTGTGCCTCGAGTCAGGCATCGTTTGGCTCAACCATATCACTTGTGCCTCGAGGCGGGACTCGTTTGACTCAACCATATCATTTGCACCTTGAGTCAGGCCTTGTTTGACTTAACCATATCATTTGTACCTCGAGTTAGGCCTTGTTTGACTCAACCATATCATTTGCACCTCGTGTTAGGCCTCGTTTGACTCAACCATATCATTTTTGCCTCGAGTCATCCCTTGTTTGACTCAACCATATCATTTGCGCCTCGAGTCGGGCCTCGTTTGACTTAACCATATCATTTGCGCCTCGAGTCGGGCCACGTGTGACTCACTGATACTATTTGTGCCTCGAGTTAGGCCTCGTTTGACTCAACCATATTATTTGTGCCTCGAGTCAGGCCTTGTTTGACTCAGCCATATCATTTACGACTCGAGTCAGGCCTTGTGTGACTCAACCATATCATTTGGGCCTCGAGTTAGGCCTCGTTTGACTCAACCATACATTTGCGCCTCGAGTCGGGCCTTGTTTGTCTCAAACATATCATTTGCGCCTCGAGTCAGGCCTCGTTGGACTTAACCATATCATTCGCGCCTCGAGTCGGGCCTCGTTTGACACAACCATATCATTTGCGCCTCGAGTCAGGCCTCATTTTACTCAACCATATCATTTGTGCCTCGAGTCGAGCCTCGTTTGACTCACTGATACCATTTGTGCCTCGAGTTGGACGTCGTTTGACTCAACCATATCATTTGGGCCTCGAGTTAGGCCTTGTGTGACTCAACCATATCATTTGGGCCTCGAGTTAGGCCTCGTTTGACTCAACCATACATTTGCGCCTCGAGTCGGGCCTTGTTTGTCTCAACCATATCATTTGCGCCTCGAGTCAGGCCTCGTTGGACTTAACCATATCATTCGCGCCTCGAGTCGGGCCTCGTTTGACTCAACCATATCATTTGCGCCTCGAGTCAGGCCTCATTTTACTCAACCATATCATTTGTGCCTCGAGTCGAGCCTCGTTTGACTCACTGATACCATTTGTGCCTCGAGTTGGACGTCGTTTGACTCAACCATATCATTTGGGCCTCGAGTCAGGCCTTGTGTGACTCAACCATATCATTTGGGCCTCGAGTTAGGCCTCGTTTGACTCAACCATATTATTTGTGCCTCGAGTCAGGCCTTGTTTGACTCAGCCATATCATTTACGACTCGAGTCAGGCCTTGTGTGACTCAACCATATCATTTGGGCCTCGAGTTAGGCCTCGTTTGACTCAACCATACATTTGCGCCTCGAGTCGGGCCTTGTTTGTCTCAACCATATCATTTGCGCCTCGAGTCAGGCCTCGTTGGACTTAACCATATCATTCGCGCCTCGAGTCGGGCCTCGTTTGACTCAACCATATCATTTGCGCCTCGAGTCAGGCCTCATTTTACTCAACCATATCATTTGTGCCTCGAGTCGAGCCTCGTTTGACTCACTGATACCATTTGTGCCTCGAGTTGGACGTCGTTTGACTCAACCATATCATTTGGGCCTCGAGTCAGGCCTTATTTGACTCAACCAAACATTTGCGCCTCGAGTCGGGCCTCGTTTGACTCAACCATACCATTTTTCCCTCGAGTCGGGCCTCATTTGACTTAACCATATCATTTTTGCCTCGAGTCATCCCTTGTTTGACTCAACCATATCATTTGCGCCTCGAGTCGGGCCACGTTTCACTCAACCATATCATTTGCACCTTGAGTCAGGCCTTGTTTGACTCAACCATATCATTTGTACCTCAAGTTAGGCCTTGTTTGACTCAACCATATCATTTGCGCCTTGTGTTAGGCCTCGTTTGACTCAACCATATCATTTCTGCCTCAAGTCATCCCTTGTTTGACTCAACCATATCATTTGCGCCTCGAGTCGGGCCTCGTGTGACTCACTGATACTATTTGTGCCTCGGGTTAGACCTCGTTTGACTCAACCATATCATTTGTGCCTCGAGTCGGGTCTTATTTGACTCAGCCATATCATTTACGCCTCGAGTCGGGCCTCGTTTGACTCCACCATATCATTTATGCCTCAAGTCAGGCCTCGTTTGACTCAACCATATCATTTGCACCTTGAGTCAGGCCTTGTTTGACTTAACCATATCATTTGTACCTCGAGTTAGGCCTTGTTTGACTCAACCATATCATTTGCACCTCGTGTTAGGCCTCGTTTGACTCAACCATATCATTTTTGCCTCGAGTCATCCCTTGTTTGACTCAACCATATCATTTGCGCCTCGAGTCGGGCCTCGTTTGACTTAACCATATCATTTGCGCCTCGAGTCGGGCCACGTGTGACTCACTGATACTATTTGTGCCTCGAGTTAGGCCTCGTTTGACTCAACCAAATTATTTGTGCCTCGAGTCAGGCCTTGTTTGACTCAGCCATATCGTTTACGACTCGAGTCAGGCCTTGTTTGACTCAACCATATCATTTGTGCCTCGAGTTAGGCCTCGTTTGACTCAACCATACATTTGCGCCTCGAGTCGGGCCTTGTTTGTCTCAACCATATCATTTGCGCCTCGAGTCAGGCCTCGTTGGACTTAACCATATCATTCGCGCCTCGAGTCGGGCCTCGTTTGACTCAACCATATCATTTGCGCCTCGAGTCAGGCCTCGTTTTACTCAACCATATCATTTGTGCCTCGAGTCGAGCCTCGTTTGACTCACTGATACCATTTGTGCCTCGAGTTGGACGTCGTTTGACTCAACCATATCATTTGGGCCTCGAGTCAGGCCTTATTTGACTCAACCAAACATTTGCGCCTCGAGTCGGGCCTCATTTGACTTAACCATATCATTTTTGCCTTGAGTCATCCCTTGTTTGACTCAACCATATCATTTGCGCCTCGAGTCGGGCCACGTTTGACTCAACCATATCATTTGCACCTTGAGTCAGGCCTTGTTTGACTTAACCATATCATTTGTACCTCAAGTTAGGCCTTGTTTGACTCAACCATATCATTTGCGCCTTGTGTTAGGCCTCGTTTGACTCAACCATATCATTTCTGCCTCGAGTCATCCCTTGTTTGACTCAACCATATCATTTGTGCCTCGAGTCGGGCCTCGTGTGACTCACTGATACTATTTGTGCCTCGGGTTAGACCTCGTTTGACTCAACCATATCATTTGTGCCTCGAGTCGGGCCTTATTTGACTCAGCCATATCATTTACGCCTCGAGTCGGGCCTCGTTTGACTCCACCATATCATTTATGCCTCAAGTCAGGCCTCGTTTGACTCAACCATACATTTGCGCCTCGAGTAGGGCCTTGTTTGTCTCAACCATATCATTTACGCCTCGAGTTGGGCCTTGTTTGACACAACCATATCATTTATGCCTCGAGTCGGGCCTCGTTTGACTCACCAATACCAATTGTGCCTCGAGTTGGGGGTCGTTTGACTAACCATATCATTTGCGCCACGACTCAGGCCTTGTTTGCTTAACCATGTCATTTGTGCCTCGAGTCGGGACTCGTTTGAGTCAACCATACCATTTTTGCCTCGAGTCATACCTAGTTTGACTCAACCATATCATTTGCACCTCGCGTTAGGCCTTATTTGACTCAACCATATCGTTTGTGCCTCGAGTCAGGCCTCGTTTGGCTCAACCATATCACTTCGCCTCGAGTCAGGCCTCATTTGACTCAACCATATCATTTGTTCCTTGAGTCAGGCCTCGTTTGGCTCAACCATATCATTTGTGCCACGAGTCAGGCCTCGTTTGGCTCAACCATATCACTTGCACCTCGAGTCAGGCCTTGTTTGACTCAACCATATCATTTGTACCTCGAGTTAGGCCTTGTTTGACTCAACCATATCATTCGCGCCTTGTGTTAGGCCTCGTTTGACTCAACCATATCCTTTCTGCCTCGAGTGATCCCTTGTTTGACTCAACCATATCATTTCTGCCTCGAGTGATCCCTTGTTTGACTCAACCATATCATTTGCGCCTTGAGTCGGGCCTCGTTTGACTGAACCATATCATTTGTGCCTCGAGTCGGGCCTCGTGTGACTCATTGATACTATTTGTGCCTCGAGTTAGGCCTTGTTTGACTCAACCATATCATTTGTGCCTCGAGTCAGGCCTCGTTTGACTGAACCATATCATTTGTGCCTGGAGTCAGGCCTCATTTGATTCAACCATACATTTGCACCTTGAGTCAGGCCTGGTTTGTCTCAACCATATCATTTGCGCCTCAAGTCGGGCCTTGTTTGACTCAACGATATCATTTATGCCTCAAGTCAGGCCTCGTTTGACTCACCAATACCAATTGTGCCTCGAGTTGGGCCTCATTTGACTCAACCATATCATTTGTGCCATTAGTCAGGCCTCGTTTGTCTCAACCATATCATTTGCGCCTCGAGTCGGGCCTTGTTTGACTCAACCATGTCATTTGTGCCTCGAGTCCGGCCTCGTTTGACTCACTAATACCATTTGTGCCTCGAGTTGGGCCTCGTTTGACTCAATCATATCATTTGTGCCTCGAGCCAGGTCTTGTTTGACTCAACCATATCATTTCTGCCTCGAGTCAGGCCTCATTTGACTCAACCATATCATTTGTGCCTCGAGTCAGGCCTCGTTTGGCTCAACCATATCACGTGCGCCTCGAGTCAGGCCTCGTTTGGCTTAACCATATCACTTGCGCCTCGAGTCAGGCCTCGTTTGACTTAACCATATCATTTGTGCCTCGAGTCAGGCCTCATTTGGCTCAACCATATCACTTGCGCCTTGAGGCGGGACTCGTTTGACTCAACCATATCATTTGCACCTTGAGTCAGGCCTTGTTTGACTCAACCATATCATTTGTACCTCGAGTTAGGCCTTGTTTGACTCAACCATATCATTTGCACCTCGTGTTAGGCCTCGTTTGATTCAACCATATCATTTCTGCCTCGAGTCATCCCTTGTTTGACTCAACCATATCATTTGTGCCTCGAGTCGGGCCTCGTTTGACTTAACTATATCATTTACGCCTCGACTCGGGCCTCGTGTGACTCACTGATACTATTTGTGCCTTGAGTTAGGCCTCGTTTGACTTAACCATATCATTTGTGCCTCGAGTCGGGCCTTGTTTTCCTCAGCCATATCATTTATGACTCGAGTCGGGCCTTGTTTGACTCAACCATATCATTTGTGCCTCGAGCCAGGCCTCGTTTAACTCAACCATACATTTACGCCTCGAGTCGGGCCTTGTTTGTCTCAACCATATCATTTGCGCCTCGAGTCAGGCCTCGTTGGACTTAACCATATCATTCGCGCCTCGAGTCGGGCCTCGTTTGACTCAACCATATCATTTGCGCCTCGAGTCGAGCCTCGTTTGACTCACTGATACCATTTATGCCTCGAGTTGGACGTCGTTTGACTCAACCATATCATTTGGGCCTCGAGTCAGGCCTTATTTGTCCCAACCAAACATTTACGCCTCGAGTCGGGCCTTGTTTGACTCAACCATATCATTTTTCCCTCGAGTCGGGCCTCGTTGGACTCAACCATATCATTTTTGCCTCAAGTCATCCCTTGTTTGACTCAACCATATCATTTGCGCCTCGAGTCGGGCCTCGTTTGACTTAACCATATCATTTACGCCTCAAGTCGGCCCTTGTGTGGCTCACTGATACAATTTGTTCCTCGAGTTGGGCCTCGTTTGACTCAACCATATCATTTGTGCCTACAGTCGGGCCTTGTTTGACTCAGCCAAATCATTTGCGCATCGAGTCGAGCCTCGTTTGACTCAACCATATCATTTGTGTCTCGAGACAGGCCTCGTTTGACTCAACCATATCATTTGCACCTCGAGTCGGGCCTCGTTTGACTCAACCATATCATTTGCGCCTCGAGTCAAACCTTGTTTGACTCACCCATATGTTTGAGCCTTGAGTCAGTCTTCGTTTGACACACCCTTATCATTTGCACCTCGAGTCAAGCTGCATTTGACTCACCAATGTGTTTACGCCTCGAGTTTGGCCTAGTTTGACTCACCCATATCATTTTTACCTCAAATCGGGCCAAGTTTGACTCAATCATATCATTTACGCCATGAATCGGGCCTCGTTTGACTCACCAATACCATTTGTACCTCGAGTTGAGCCTCGTTTGACTCAACCTTATCATTTGTGCCTCAAGTTAAGCCTTGTTTCACTCAGCCATATCATTTACGCCTTGAGTCGGTCCCTATTTTACTCTCGCATATGTTTGCCCATCGAGCCGGGCCTTGTTTGACTTAGCCATATCGTTTGTGCCTCGAGTCATGCCTCGTTTGACTCAACCATATCATTGGCACCTCAAGTCGGACCTCGTTTGACTAAACCATATCATTTACGGCTCGAGTCAGGCCTCGTTTTACTCATCGATATCATTTGTGTCTCGAGTTAGGCTTCGTTTGACTTAACCATATCATTTGTGCCTCGAGTTAGGCCTTGTTTGACTCAACCATATGATTTGCGCTTCGAGTCAAGCCCCGTTTGACTCAACCATATCATTTGCTCCTCGAGTCAGGTCTCGTTTGACTCAATGATATCATTTACACCTCGAGTTAGGCCTTATTTGACCCAACCATATCATTTGTGCCTCGAGTCAGGCCTCGTTTGGCTCAACCATATCACTTGTGCCTCGAGTCAGTCCTCGTCTGACACAACCATATAATTTGTGCGTCGAGTCAGGCCTCGTTTGGCTCAACCATATCACTTGCGCCGCAAGTCGGGCCTTGTTTGACTCAACCATATCATTTGTACCTCGAGTTAGGCCTCGTTTGACTTAACCATATCATTTGCGCCTCGAGTCGGGCCTCGTGTGACTCACTGATACTATTTGTGCCTCGAGTTAAGCCTCGCTTGACTCAATCATATCATTTGTGCCTCGAGTCGGGCCTTGTTTGACTCAGCCATATCATTTACGCCTCGAGTCAGGCCTCGTTTGACTCAACCATATCATTTGTGCCTCGAGTCAGGCCTCGTTTGACTCAACCATACATTTGCACCTCGAGTCGGGCCTGGTTTGTCTCAACCATATCATTTGTGCCTCGAGTCAGGCCTTGTTTGACTCAACCATATCATTTACGCCTCGAGTCGGGCCTCGTTTGACTCACCAATACCAATTGTGCCTCGAGTTGGGGCTCATTTGACTCAACCATATCATTTGCGCCACGACTCAGGCCTCGTTTGATTTAACCATATCATTTGTGCCTTGAGTTGAGCCTCGTTTGACTCAACCATATCATTTGCACCTCGAGTCAGGCCTCGTTTGACTCAACCATATCATTTGCGCCTCGAGTCGAACCTCGTTTGACTCATTGGTACCATTTGTGCCTCGCGTTGGACCTCGTTTGACTCAACCATTTCATTTGGGCCTTGAGTCAGGCCTCGTTTGACTCAACCAAACATTTGCGCCTCGACTCGGCCCTTGTTTGACTCAACCATATCATTTTTGCCTCGAGTCATCCCTTGTTTGTCTCAACCATATCATTTGCGCCTCGAGTCGGGCCTCGTTGGACTTAACCATATCATTCGCGCCTCAAGTCAGGCCTCGTTTGACTCAACCATATCATTTGCGCCTCGAGTTAGGCCTCATTTTATTCAACCATATCATTTGTGCCTCGAGTCGAGCCTCGTTTGACTCACTGATACCATTTGTACCTCGAGTTGGACGTCGTTTGACTCAACCATATTATTTGGGCCTCGAGTCAGGCCTCGTTTGACTCAACCAAACATTTGCGCCTCGACTCGGGACTCGTTTGACTCAACCATATCATTTCTACCTCGAGTCTTCCCTTGTTTGACTCAACCATATCATTTGCGCCTCGAGTCAGGCCTCGTTTGACTTAACCATATCATTTGCGCCTAGAGTAGGGCTTCGTGTGAGTCACTGATACTATTTGTTCCTCGAGTTGGGCCTCGTTTGACTCAACCATATCATTTGTGCCTCAAGTCGGGCCTTGTTTGACTCAGCCATATCATTTACGCATCGAGTCAGGCCTCGTTTGAATCAACCATACATTAGCGCCTCGAGTCGGGCCTTGTTTGTCTCACCCATATGTTTGAGCCTCGAGTCAGTCTTCGTTTGGCTCATCCTTATCATTTGCGCCTCGAGTCGGGTCTTGTTTGTCTCAACCATATCATTTGCGCCTCGAGTCAGGCCTCGTTGGACTTAACCATATCATTCACGCCTCGAGTCGGGCCTCGTTTGACTCAACCATATCATTTGCGCCTCGAGTCAGGCCTCGTTTTACTCAACCATATCATTTGTGCCTCGAATCGAGCCTCGTTTGACTCACTGATACCATTTGTGCCTCGAGTTGGACGTCGTTTGACTCAACCATATCATTTGGGCCTCGAGTCAGGCCTTATTTGACTCAACCAAACATTTGCGCCTCGAGTTGGGCCTCGTTTGACTCAACCATACCATTTTTCCCTCGAGTCGAGCCTCATTTGACTTAACCATATCATTTTTGCCTCGAGTCATCCCTTGTTTGACTCAACCATATCATTTGCGCCTCGAGTCGGGCCTCATTTCACTCAACCATATCATTGGCACCTTGAGTCAGGCCTTGTTTGACTCAACCATATCATTTGTACCTCGAGTTAGGCCTTGTTTGACTCAACCATATAATTTGCGCCTTGTGTTAGGCCTCGTTTGACTCAACCATATCATTTCTTCCTCGAGTCATCCCTTGTTTGACTCAACCATATCATTTGCGCCTCGAGTCGGGCCTCGTGTGACTCACTGATACTATTTGTGCCTCGGGTTAGACCTTGTTTGACTCAACCATATCATTTGTGCCTCGAGTCGGGCCTTATTTGACTCAGCCATATCATTTACGCCTCGAGTCGGGCCTCGTTTGACTCCACCATATCATTTATGCCTCGAGTCAGGCCTCGTTTGAATCAACCATAGATTTGCGCCTCGAGTAGGGCCTTGTTTGTCTCAACAATATCATTTGCGCCTCGATTCGGGCCTTGTTTGACACAACCATATCATTTACGCCTCGAGTCGGGCCTCGTTTGACTCACCAATACCAATTGTGCCTCGAGTTGGGGCTCGTTTGACTCAACCATATCATTTGCGCCACGACTCAGGCCTTGTTTGCTTAACCATATCATTTGTGCCTCGAGTCGGGACTCGTTTGAGTCAACCATACCATTTTTGCCTCGAGTCATACCTAGTTTGACTCAACCATATCATTTGCACCTCGAGTTAGGCCTTATTTGACTCAACCATATCGTTTGTGCCTCGAGTCAGGCCTCGTTTGGCTCAACCATATCACTTCGCCTCGAGTCAGGCCTCATTTGACTCAACCATATCATTTGTTCCTTGAGTTAGGCCTCGTTTGGCTCAACCATATCATTTGTACCACGGGTCAGGCCTCGTTTGGCTCAACCATATCACTTGCACCTCGAGTCAGGCCTTGTTTGACTCAACCATATCATTTGTACCTCGAGTTAGGCCTTGTTTGACTCAACCATATCATTTGCGCCTTGTGTTAGGCCTCGTTTGACTCAACCATATCATTTCTGCCTCGAGTGATCCCTCGTTTGACTCAACCATATCATTTGCGCCTTGAGTCGGGCCTCGTTTGACTTAACCATATCATTTGCGCCTCGAGTCGGGCCTCGTGTGACTCATTGATACTATTTGTGCCTCGAGTTAGGCCTTGTTTGACTCAACCATATCATTTGTGCCTCGAGTTAGGCCTTGTTTGACTCAGCCATATCATTTACGCCTCAAGTCAGGCCTCGTTTGACTCAACCATATCATTTGTGCCTCGAGTCAGGCCTCATTTGACTCAACCATACATTTGCACCTTGAGTCAGGCCTGGTTTGTCTCAACCATATCATTTGCGCCTCAAGTCGGGCCTTGTTTGACTCAACCGTATCATTTATGCCTCGAGTCAGGCCTCGTTTGACTCACCAATACCAATTGTGCCTCGAGTTGGGCCTTGTTTGACTCAACCATATCATTTGTTCCATGAGTCAGGCCTCGTTTGTCTCAACCATATCACTTGCGCCTTGAGGCGGGACTCGTTTGACTTAACCATATCATTTGCACCTTGAGTCAGCCTTGTTTGACTCAACCATATCATTTGTACCTCGAGTTAGGCCTTGTTTGACTCAACCATATTATTTGCGCCTCGTGTTAGGCCTCGTTTGATTCAACCATATCATTTCTGCCTCGAGTCATCCCTTGTTTGACTCAACCATATCTTTTGTGCCTCGAGTCGGGCCTCGTTTGACTTAACTATATCATTTACGCCTCGACTCGGGCCTCGTGTGACTCACTGATACTATTTGTGCCTTGAGTTAGGCCTCGTTTGACTTAACCATATCATTTGTTCCTCGAGTCGGGCCTTGTTTGACTCAGCCATATCATTTATGACTCGAGTCGGGCCTTGTTTGACTCAACCATATCATTTGTGCCTCGAGCCAGGCCTCGTTTAACTCAACCATACATTTGCGCCTCGAGTCGGGCCTTGTTTGTCTCAACCATATCATTTGCGCCTCGAGTCAGGCCTCGTTGGACTTAACCATATCATTCGCGCCTCGAGTCGGGCCTCGTTTGACTCAACCATATCATTTGCGCCTCGAGTCGAGCCTCGTTTGACTCACTGATACCATTTATGCCTCGAGTTGGACGTCGTTTGACTCAACCATATCATTTGGGCCTTGAGTCAGGCCTTATTTGTCCCAACCAAACATTTATGCCTCGAGTCGGGCCTCGTTGGACTCAACCATATCATTTTTGCCTCAAGTCATCCCTTGTTTGACTCAACCATATCATTTGCGCCTCGAGTCGGGCCTCGTTTGACTTAACCATATCATTTGCGCCTCAAGTTGGGCCTTGTGTGGCTCACTGATACTATTTGTTCCTCGAGTTGGGCCTCGTTTGACTCAACCATATCATTTGTGCCTCAAGTCGGGCCTTGTTTGACTCAGCCAAATCATTTGCGCATTGAGTCGGGCCTCGTTTGACTCAACCATATCATTTGTGCCTCGAGACAGGCCTCGTTTGACTTAACCATATCATTTGCACCTCGAGTCGGGCCTCGTTTGACTCAACCATATCATTTGCGCCTCGAGTCAAATCTTGTTTGACTCACCCATATGTTTGAGCCTCGAGTCAGTCTTCGTTTGACACACCCTTATCATTTGCACCTCGAGTCAAGCTGCATTTGACTCACCAATGTGTTTACGCCTAGAGTCTGGCCTAGTTTGACTCACCCATATCATTTTTGCCTCAAATCGGGCCAAGTTTGACTCAATCATATCATTTACGCCATGAATCGGGCCTCGTTTGACTCACCAATACCATTTGTACCTCGAGTTGAGCCTCGTTTGACTCAACCTTATCATTTGTGCCTCAAGTTAAGCCTCGTTTCACTCAGCCATATCATTTACGCCTTGAGTCGGTCCCTATTTTACTCTCGCATATGTTTGCCCATCGAGCCGGGCCTTGTTTGACTTAGCCATATCGTTTGTGCCTCGAGTCATGCCTCGTTTGACTCAACCATATCATTTGCACCTCAAGTCGGACCTCGTTTGACTAAACCATATCATTTGCGCCTCGAGTCAGGCCTCGTTTTACTCATCGATATCGTTTGTGTCTCGAGTTAGGCCTCGTTTGACTTAACCATATCATTTGTGCCTCGAGTCAGGCCTCGTTTGGCTCAACCATATCACTTGTGCCTCGAGTCAGTCCTCGTCTGACACCACCATATAATTTGTGCGTCGAGTCAGTCCTCGTTTGGCTCAACCATATCACTTGTGCCTCAAGTCGGGCCTTGTTTGACTCAACCATATCATTTGTACCTCGAGTTAGGCCTCGTTTCACTTAACCATATCATTTGCGCCTCGAGTCGGGCCTCGTGTGACTCACTGATACTTTTTGTGCCTCGAGTTAAGCCTCGCTTGACTCAACCATATCATTTGTGCCTCGAGTCGGGCCTTGTTTGACTCAGCCATATCATTTACGCCTCGAGTCAGGCCTCGTTTGACTTAACCATATCATTTGTGCCTCGAGTCAGGCCTCGTTTGACTCAACCATACATTTGCACCTCGAGTCGGGCCTGGTTTGTCTCAACCATATCATTTGCGCCTCGAGTCAGGCCTTGTTTGACTCAATCATATCATTTACGCCTCGAGTCGGGCCTCGTTTGACTCACCAATACCAATTGTGCCTCAAGTTGGGGCTCATTTGACTCAACCATATCATTTGCGCCACGACTCAGGCCTCGTTTGATTTAACCATATTATTTGTGCCTTGAGTTGAGCCTCGTTTGACTCAACCATATCATTTGCACCTCGAGTCAGGCCTCGTTTGACTCAACCATATCATTTGCGCCTTGAGTCGAACCTCGTTTGACTCACTGGTACCATTTGTGCCTCGAGTTGGACCTCGTTTGACTCAACCATATCATTTGGGCCTTGAGTCAGGCCTCGTTTGACTCAACCAAACATTTGTGCCTCAACTCGGGCCTCGTTTGACTCAACCATATCATTTTTGCCTTGAGTCATCCCTTGTTTGTCTCAACCATATCATTTGCACCTCGAGTCGGGCCTCGTTGGACTTAACCATATCATTCGCGCCTCAAGTCAGGCCTCGTTTGACTCAACCATATCATTTGCGCCTCGAGTTAGGCCTCATTTTACTCAACCATATCATTTGTGCCTCGAGTCGAGCCTCGTTTGACTCACTGATACCATTTGTCCCTCGAGTTGGACGTCGTTTGACTCAACCATATTATTTGGGCCTCGAGTCAGGCCTCGTTTGACTCAACCAAACATTTGCGCCTCGACTTGGGCCTCGTTTGACTCAACCATATCATTTCTACCTCGAGTCATCCCTTGTTTGACTCAACCATATCATTTGCGCCTCGAGTCAGGCCTCGTTTGACTTAACCATATCATTTGCGCCTCGAGTAGGGCTTCGTGTGAGTCACTGATACTATTTGTTCCTCGAGTTGGGCCTCGTTTGACTCAACCATATCATTTGTGCCTCAAGTCGGGCCTTGTTTGACTCAGCCATATCATTTACGCATCGAGTCAGGCCTCGTTTGAATCAACCATACATTAGCGCCTCGAGTCGGGCCTTGTTTGTCTCACCCATATGTTTGAGCCTCGAGTCAGTCTTCGTTTGACTCATCCTTATCATTTGCACCTCAAGTCAAGCTGCATTTGACTCACCAATGTGTTTACGCCTTGAGTCTGGCCTAGTTTGACTCACCCATATCATTTGCGCCTCAAATCGGGCCAAGTTTGACTTAACCGTATCATTTACGCCATGAGTCGGGCCTCGTTTGACTCACCGATACCATGTGTACCTCGAGCTGAGCCTCGTTGGACTCAACCATATAATTTGTGCCTTCAGTCAAGCCTCGTTTGACTTAACCATATCATTTGCGCCTTGAGTCGGGCCCTATTTTACTCTCCCATATGTTTGCGCATTGAACTGGGCCTTGTTTGACTGAGCCATATCGTTTGTGCCTCGAGTCATGCCTCATTTTACTCAACCATATCATTTGCACCTCGAGTCAGGCCTCGTTTTACTCACTGATACCATTTGTGCCTCAAGTTAGGCCCCGTTTGACTCAACCATATCATTTGCGCCTCGAGTCAGACCTCATTTGACTCAACCATATCATTTGTGCCTCGAGTCAGGCCTCGTTTGGCTCAACCATATCACTTGCGCCTCGAGTCAGGCCTCATTTGACTTAACCATATCATTTGTGCCTCGAGTCAGGCATCATTTGGCTCAACCATATCACTTGCGCCTCGAGGCGGGACTCGTTTAACTCAACCATATCATTTGCACCTTGAGTCAGGCCTTGTTTGACTTAACCATATCATTTGTACCTCAAGTTAGGCCTTGTTTGGCTCATCCATATCATTTGCACCTCGTGTTAGGCCTCGTTTGACTCAACCATATCATTTTTGCCTCGAGTCATCCCATGTTTGACTCAACCATATCATTTGCGCCTCGAGTTGGGCCTCATTTGACTTAACCATATCATTTGCACCTCGAGTCGGGCCACGTGTGACTCACTGATACTATTTGTGCCTCGAGTTAGGCCTTTTTTGACTCAACCATATCATTTGTGCCTCGAGTTGGGCCTTGTCTGACTCAGCCATATCATTTACGACTCGAGTCGGGCCTTGTTTGACTCAACCATATCATTTGTGCCTCGAGTTAGGCCTCGTTTGACTCAACCATACATTTGCGCCTCGAGTCGGGCCTTGTTTGTCTCAACCATATCATTTGCGCCTCGAGTCAGGCCTCGTTGGACTTAACCATATCATTCGCGCCTCGAGTTGAGCCTCGTTTGACTTAACCATATCATTTGCGCCTCGAGTCAGGCCTCGTTTTACTCAACCATATCATTTGTGCCTCGAGTCGAGCCTTGTTTGACTCACTGATACCATTTGTGCCTCGAGTTGGACGTCGTTTGACTCAACCATATCATTTGGGCCTCGAGTCAGGCCTTATTTGACTCAACCAAACATTTGCGCCTCGAGTCGGGCCTCGTTTGACTCAACCATACCATTTTTCCCTCGAGTCAGGCCTCATTTGACTCAACCATATCATTTTTGCCTCGAGTCATCCCTTGTTTGACTCAACCATATCATTTGCGCCTCGAGTCGGGCCTCGTTTCACTCAACCATATCATTTGCACCTTGAGTCAAACCTTGTTTGACTCAACCATATCATTTGTACCTCGAGTTAGGCGTTGTTTGACTCAACCATATCATTTCCGCCTTGTGTTAGGCCTCGTTTGACTCAACCATATCATTTCTGCCACGAGTAATCCCTTGTTTGACTCAACCATATCATTTGCGCCTCGAGTGAGGCCTCGTGTGACTCACTGATACTATTTGTGCCTTGGGTTAGACCTCGTTTGACTCAACTATATCATTTGTGCCTCGAGTTGGGCCTTATTTGACTCAGCCATATCATTTGCGCCTCGAGTCGGGCCTCGTTTGGCTCCACCATATCATTTATGCCTCGAGTCAGGCCTCGTTTGACTCAACCATACATTTGTGCCTCGAGTAGGGCCTTGTTTGTCTCAACCATATCATTTGTGCCTCGAGTCGGGCCTTGTTTGACACAACCATATCATTTATGCCTCGAGTCGGGCCTCGTTTGACTCACCAATACCAATTGTGCCTCGAGTCGGGCCTTGTTTGTCTCAACCATATCATTTGCACCTCGACTCGGGCCTCGTTTGACTCACCAATACCAATTGTGCCTTGAGGTCGGCCTCGTTTCACTCAACCATATCATTTGCGCCACGAGTCGGGCCTCGTTTAACTTAACCATATCATTTGCGCCTCGAGTTGGGCCTTGTTTGATTCAACCATATCATTAGCGCATTAAGTCAGGCCTCGTTTGACTTAACCATATCATTTATGCCTCGAGTCAGGCCTCGTTTGGCTGAACCATATCACTTGCGCCTCGAGTCAGGCCTCGTTTGACTCAACCATCTCATTTGCGCCTCGAGTTAGGCCTTGTTTGACTTAACCATATCATTTGCACCTTGTGTGAGGCCTCGTTTGACTCAACCATATCATTTCTGCCTCGAGTCATCCCTTGTTTGACTCAACCATATGATTTGTGCCTCGAGTCAGGCCTCGTTTGACTTAACCATATCATTTGCGCCTCGAGTCGGGCCTCATGTGCCTCACTAAAACTATTAGTGCCTCGAGTCGGGCCTCGTTTGACACAACCATATCATTTGGGCCTCGAGTCGGGCCTTGTTTAACTCGGCCAAATATTTATGCCTTGAGTTGGGCCTCATTTGACTCAACCATATCATTTGTGCCTCGAGTCGAGCCTTGTTTGACTCAATCATATCATTTGCGCCTCAAGTCGGGCCTCGTTTGACTAACCAATACCAATTATGCCTCGAGTTAGGCCTCGTTGGACTCAACCATATCAATTGCGCCACGAGTTGGGCCTCGTTTGACTTAACCATATGATTTGCGCCTCGAGTTGGGCCTCGTTCGACTCAACCATATCATTTGTGCCTCGAGTTAGGCCTCGTTTGACTCAACCATATGATTTGTGCCTCGGGTCAAGCCCCATTTGACTCAACCATATCATTTGCGCCTCGAGTTAGGCCTCGTTTGACTCAACCATATCATTTGCACCTCGAGTCAGGCCTTATTTGACTCAACCATATCATTTGCGCCTCGAGTTAGGCCTTGTTTGACTCAACCATATCATTTTCGCCTCGAGTCAGGCCTCGTTTGGCTCAACCATATCACTTGTTCCTCAAGTCAGGCCTCGTTTGACTAAACCATATCATTTGCACCTCCAGTTAGGCTTCGTTTGACTCAACCATATCATTTGTGCCTCGAGTTAGGCCTCGTTTGACTCAACCATATGATTTGCACCTCGAGTCAGGCCCCGTTTGACTCAACCATATCATTTGCGCCTCGAGTCAGGCCTCGTTTGACACAACCATATCATTTGCACCTCAAGTTAGGCCTTATTTGACTCAACCATATCATTTGCGCCTCGAGTTAGGCCTCGTTTGACACAACCATATCATTTGTGCCTCGAGTCAGGCCTCCTTTGGCTCAACCATATCACTTGTGCCTCGAGTCGGGCCTTGTTTGACTCAACCATATCATTTGCACCTCGAGTTAGGGTTCGTTTGACTCAACCATGTCACTTGCGCCTCGTGTCGGGCCTCGTTTGACTCAACCATATCATTTTTGCCTTGAGTCGTGCCTAGTTTGACTCAACCATATCATTTGCTCCTCGAGTCAGGCATCATTGGACTCACTGTGTGCCTCGAGTTGGGCCTCGTTTGACTCAACCATATCATTTGTGCCTCGAGTCAGGCCTCGTTTGACTCAACCATATCATTGGCGCCTCGAGTCGATCCTCGTTTAACTCACTGATACCATTTGTGCCTCGAGTTGGACCTCGTTTGACTCAACCATATCATTTGTGCCTCAAGTCAGGCCTCGTTTGACTCAACCATATTATTTGCTCCTCGAGTCAGGCCTCGTTTGACTCAGCCATATCATTTGCTCCTCGAGTCGGGCCCTATTTTACTCTCCCATATGTTTGCACATCGAGCCGGGCCTTGTTTGGCTCAGCCATATCGTTTGTACCTTGAGTCATGCCTCATTTGACTCAACCATATCATTTGTGCCTCGAGTCAGGCCTCGTTTTACACACCGATGCCATTTGTGCCTCGAGTTAGGCCTCGTTTGACTCAACCATATCATTTGTGCCTTGAGTTAGGCCTTGTTTGACTCAACCATATGATTTGTGCCTCAAGTCCGGCCCTGTTTGACTCAACCATATCATTTGTGCCTCGAGTCAGGCCTCGTTTGGCTCAACCATATCACTTGCGCCTCGAGTCGAGCCTCGTTTGACTCAACCATATCATTTGCACTTCGAGTTAGGCCTTATTTGACTGAACCATATCATTTGCGCCTCGAGTCGGGCCTCGTTTGACTCACTGATACCATTTGTTCCTCAAGTTGGGTCTTGTTTGACTTAACCATATCATTGGTGCCTCAGGTTGGGCCTCGTTTGACTCAGCCATATCATTTGCACCTCGAGTCAGGTCTTGTTTTACTGAACCATATTATTGGCGCCTCGAGTCGGGCCTCGTTTGATGCAACCATATCATTTGTGCCTCGGGTCATGCCTCGTTTAACACAACCATATCATTTGCGTCTTAAGTCGGGCCTCGTTTGACTAATCCTTATCATTTGCGCCTCGAGTTGGGCCCTGTTTGACTCAACCATATCATTTGCGCCTCTAGTCGGGCCTCATTTGACTCACCAATATCATTTGTGCCTCGAGTTGGGCCTCGTTTAACTCAATCATATCATTTGAGCCTTGAGTCAGGCCTTGTTTGACTCAACCATATCATTTGCACCTCGAGTCAGGCCTTGTTTGACTCAACCATATCATTTGCGCCTCGAGTCGGGCCTCGTTTAACCCACAGATAACATTTATGCCTCGAGTTAAGCCTCGTTTGACTCAATAATATCATTTGTGCCTCGAGACAGGCCTCGTTTGACTCAACCATATCATTTGTACCTCGAGTCAAGCCTTGTTTGACTTAACCATATCATTTGCGCCTCGAGTCGGGCCTCGTTTAACTCACAAATGCCATTTGTGCCTCGAGTGAGGCCTCATTTGACTCAACCATAACATTTATGCCTCGAGTCAGGCCTCGTTTGGCCCAACCATATCATTTGTGCCTCGAGTTGGTCCTCGTTTGACTCAACCATATCAATTTTGCCTCGAGTCGGGCCTTCTTTGGCTCACCCATATGTTTGATCCTCGAGTCAGGCCTTATTTGACTCACCCATATGCTTGCGCCTTGAGTCAATCTTCGTTTGACTCACACTTATCATTTACGCCTCGAGTCAACCCTCCTTTGACCTACCCATGTGTTTGCACCTCGAGTCAAGCCTTGTTTAACTCACCCATACCATTTGTGCCTCGAGTCAGGCCTCCTTTGACTCACCGATACCATTTGTGCATCGAGTTAGTCCTCATTTGACTCAACCATATGATTTGTGCCTCGAGTCAGGCCCCGTTTAACTCAACCATATCATTTGTGCCTCGAGTCAGGCCTTGTTTGGCTTAGCCATATCATTTGCACCTTGAGTCAAGCCTTGTTTGACTCACCCATATCATTTGCACCTCGAGTCAGGACTCATTTGACTCACTGACACCATTTGTGCATCGAGTTAGGCCTCATTTGACTCAACCATATGATTTGCGCCTCGAGTCAGGCCCTGTTTGACTTAACCATATCATTTGCGCTTCGAGACAGTCCTTGTTTGACTCAACCATATCTTTTGTGCCTCGAGTCAGGCCTCGTTTAGCTCAACCATATCACTTGCGCCTCGAGTCGGGCCTTGTTTGACTCAACCATATCATTTGCACCTCGAGTTAGGCCTTGTTTGACTCAACCATATCATTTGCACCTCGTGTTAGGCCTCGTTTGACACAACCATATCATTTCTGCCTTGAGTCATCCCTTGTTTGACTCAGCCATATCATTTCCGTGTCGAGTCAGGCCTCGTGTGACTCACTGATACTATTTGCGCCTCGAGGCAGGCCTCCTTTGACTCATCGATACCATTTGTGCATCGAGTTAGGCCTCATTTGACTCAACCATATGATTTGCGCCTCGAGTCAGGCCCCGTTTAACTCAACCATATCATTTGTGCCTCGAGTCAGGCCTCGTTTGGCTCAGCCATATCATTTGCACCTCGAGTCAAGCCTTGTTTGACTCACCCATATCATTTGCACCTCGAGTCAGGCCTCATTTGTCTCACTGACACCATTTGTGCATTGAGTTAGGCCTCATCTGACTCAACCATATGATTTGCGCCTCGAGTCAAGCCCCGTTTGACTCAACCATATCATTTGCGCTTCGAGACAGTCCTTGTTTGACTCAACCATATCATTTGTGCCTCGAGTCAGGCCTCGTTTGGCTCAACCATATCACTTGCACCTCGAGTCGGGCCTTGTTTGACTCAACCATATCATTTGCACCTCGTGTTAGGCCTCGTTTGACACAACCATATCATTTCTGCCTCGAGTCATGCCTAGTTTGAGTCAACCATATCATTTGCGGCTCGAGTCGAGCCTCATTTGACTCATCAATACCATTTGTGCCTCGAGTTCAGCCTCGTTTTACTCAACCAACTCATTTGCGCCTCGAGTGGGGCCTCAATTGACTCAACCATATCATTTGTGCCTTGAGTTGGGCCCTATTTTACTCTCCTAAATGTTTGCACATCAAGTCGGGCCTTGTTTGACTCAACCATATCATTTGTGCCTCGAGTCATGCCTCGTTTGACTCAAGCATATCATTTGCGCCTCGATTCGGGCCTCATTTTACTCACTGATACCATTTGTGCCTTAACCATATCGTTTGTGCCTCGAGTCAAGCCTCGTGGACTCAACCATATCATTTGCGCCTCGAGTTGGTCCTCGTTTGACTCAACCATATCAATTGTGCCTCGAGGCGGGCCTTGTTTGACTCACCCATATGTTTGAGCCTCGAGTCAGGCCTTATTTGACTCACCCATATGCTTGCGCCTCGAGTCAGTCTTCGTTTGACTCACACTTATCATTTACGCCTCGAGTCAACCCTCGTTTGACCCACACATGTGTTTGCACCATGAGTTAGGCCATGTTCAACTCACCCATATCATTTATGCCTCGAGTCCGGCCTTGTTCAACTCATCCATATCATTGGTGCCTCGAGTCGGGCCTCGTTTCACTCACCCATGTCATTTGCACCTAGAGTTAGACCTCGTTTGACTCAACCATGTGTTTGGCCCTCGAGTCAGGCCTTGTTTGACTCACCCATATCATTTTCGCCTCGAGTCAGGCCTCGTTTGACTCATCGATACCATTTGTGCATCTAGTCAGGCCTTGTTTGACTCAACCATATGATTTGCACCTCGAGTCAGGCCCCGTTTGACTCAACCATATCATTTGTGCCTCGAGTCAGGCCCCGTTTGACTCAACCATATCCTTTGTGTCTCGAGTCAGGCCTCGTTTGGCCCAACCATATCATTTGTACCTCGAGTCGAGCCTCGTTTGACTCAACCATATCATTTGCAATTTAAGTTAGGCTTCGTTTGACTCAACCATATCACTTGCGCCTCGTGTCGGGCCTCATTTGACTAAACCATATCATTTCTGCCTCGAGTCATGCCTAGTTTGAGTCAACCATATCATTTGCGCCTTGAGTCGGGCTTCGTTTGACTCACCGATACCATTTGTGCCTCAAGTTAGGCCTCGTTTGACTCAACCATATCATTTGTGGCTCGAGTCAGGCCTCATGGACTCAACCATATCTTTTTCGCCTCGAGTTGGTCCTTGTTTGACTCAACCATATCAATTGCGGCTCGAGTCAGGCCTTGTTTGCTCACCCAGATGTTTGAGCCTCGAGTCGGGCCATATTTGACTCACCCATATGCTTGCGCCTCGAGTCAGTCTTCGTTTAACTCACACTTATCATTTACGCCTGAGTCAACCCTCATTTGACCCACACATGTGTTTGCGCCAGGAGTTAGGCCTTCTTCAACTTACTCATATCATTTATGCCTCGAGTCCGGCCTTGTTTAGCTCACCCATATCATTTGTGCTTTGAGTCGGGCCTCGTTTCACTCACCCATGTCATTTGCACCTAGAGTTAGGCCTCGTTTGACTCGCCCATGTATTTGCACCTCGAGTCAGGCCTTGTTTGACTCACGCATATCATTTTTGCCTCGAGTCAAGACTCGTTTGACTCACTGATACCATTTGTGCATCGAGTTAGGCCTCGTTTGACTCAACCATATGATTTGTGCCTCGAGTTATGCCCCGTTTGACTCAACCATATCGTTTGTGCCACGAGTCAGGCCTCGTTTGACTCAACCATATCATTTGTGCCTCGAGACAGGCCTCGTTTGGCCCAACCATATCATTTGCACCTAGAGTCAGGCCTCGTTTGACTCAACCATATCATTTGCGCCTTGAGTCAGGCCTTGTTTGACTCAACCATATCATTTGCACCTCGAGTTAGGCTTCGTTTGACTCAACCATATCACTTGCGCCTCGTGTCGGGCCTCGTTTGACTCAACCATATCATTTCTATTTCGAGTCATGCCTAGTTTGAGTCAACCATATCATTTGCGGCTCGAGTCGGGCCTCATTTGACTCACCGATACCATTTGTGCCTCGAGTTCAGCCTCGTTTGACTCAACCAGAATATTTGTGCCTCAAGTCAGGCCTCGTTTGACTCAACCAGCTCATTTACGCCTCGAGTCGGGCCTCAATTGACTCAACCATATCATTTGTGCCTCGAGTCAGGCCCTATTTTACTCTCCTAAATGTTTGCACATCGAGTCAGGCCTTGTTTGACTCAACCATATCGTTTGTGCCTCGAGTCATGCCTCATTTGACTCAACCATATCATTTGCGCCTCTAGTCGGGCCTCGTTTTACTCACCGATACCATTTGTGCCTCGAGTTAGGCCTTGTTTGACTCAACCATATCGTTTGTGCCTCGAGTCAGGCCTCGTGGACTCAACCATATCATTTGCGCCTCGAGTTGGTCCTCGTTTGACTCACCCATATGTTTGAGCCTCGAGTCGGGCCTTGTTTGACTCACCCATATGTTTGAGCCTCGAGTCGGGCCTTATTTGACTCACCCATATGCTTGCGCCTCGAGTCAGTCTTCATTTGACTCACACTTATCATTTATGCCTCGAGTCAACCCTCGTTTGACCCACACATGTGTTCGCGCCATGAGTTAGTGATGAAGTCCCACATTGGTTAGGTAGGGAGGTCTTGGGTGTTATATATATGGGTTCGCAAACCTCCCCTTACAAGCTAGCTTTTGAGGTGGAGTTAGGTGGGTTCATATCATATGGTATCAGAGCCTACTCTACTCTGGTCGGTGTGGGCCATGGATCCTGGTTCTCTGTACGAGGACGTACAGTCTAAAGGGGTCGGGAATGATGAAGTCCCACATTGGTTAGGTAAGGAGGTCTTGGGTGTTATATATATGGGTTCGCAAACCTCCCCTTACAAGCTAGCTTTTGAGGTGGAGTTAGGTGGGTTCATATTAGTTAGGCCTTGTTCAACTCACCCATATCATTTATGCCTCGAGTCCGGCCTTGTTCAACTCACCCATATCATTGGTGCCTCAAGTCGGGCCTCGTTTCACTCACCCATGTCATTTGCACCTAGAGTCGGGCCTCGTTGGACTCACCCATGTGTTTGGCCCTCGAGTCAGGCCTTGTTTGACTCACCCATATCATTTTTGCCTCAAGTTAGGCCTCGTTTGACTCACCGATACCATTTGTGCATCGAGTCAGGCCTCGTTTGACTCAACCATATGATTTGCACCTCGAGTCAGGCCCCGTTTGACTCAACCATATCATTTGTGCCTCGAGTTAGGCCTCGTTTGACTCAACCATATCCTTTGTGTCTCGAGTCAGGCCTCGTTTGGCCCAACCATATCATTTATGCCTCAAGTCAAGCCTCGTTTGACTCAACCATATCATTTGCAATTCGAGTTAGGCTTCGTTTGACTCAACCATATCACTTGCGCCTCGTGTCGGGCCTCGTTTGACTAAACCATATCATTTCTGCCTCGAGTCATGCCTAGTTTGAGTCAACCATATCATTTGCGCCTTGAGTCGGGCCTTGTTTGACTCACCGATACCATTTGTGCCTCGAGTTGATCCTCGTTTGACTCAACCATATCATTTGTGCCACAAGTCAGGCCTCGTTTGACTCAACTATCTCATTTGCGCCTTGAGTCGGGCCTCGTTTGACTTAGCCATATCGTTTGCGCCTCGAGTTGGGCCCTATTTTACTCTCCCAAATGTTTGCATGTCGAATCGGGCCTTGTTTGACTCAACCATATCATTTCTGCCTCGAGTCATGCCTCATTTCACTCAACCATATCATTTTCTCCTCGAGTCGGGCCTCATTTGACTCAACCATATCATTTGCACCTCGAGTCAGGCCTCGTTTTACTCACCGATACCATTTGTGCCTCGAGTTAGGTCTCGTTTGACTCAACCATATCATTTGTGCCTCGAGTCAGGCCTCGTGGACTCAACCATATCGTTTGCCCCTCGAGTTGGTCCTCGTTTGACTCAACCATATCAATTGGGCCTCGAGTCGGGCCTTGTTTGACTCACCCATATGTTTGAGCCTCGAGTCGGACTTATTTGACTCACCCATATGCTTGCGCCTCGAGTCAATCTTCGTTTGACTCACACTTATCATTTACGCTTTGAGTCAACCCTCATTTGACCCACACATGTGTTTGCGCCACGAGTTAGGCCTTGTTCAACTCTCCCATATCATTTATGCCTCGAGTCCAGCCTTGTTCAACTCACCCATATCATTTGTGCCTCGAGTTGGGCCTCATTTCACTCACCCATGTCATTTGCACCTAGAGTTAGGCCTCGTTTGACTCACCCATGTGTTTGCACCTCGATTTAGGCCTTGTTTGACTTACCCATATCATTTTCGCCTCGAGTCAGGCCTCGTTTGACTCACCGATACCATTTGTGCATCGAGTCAGGCCTCATTTGACTCAACCATATGATTTGCACCTCGAGTCAGGCCCCGTTTGACTCAACCATATCATTTGTGCCTCGAGTTAGGCCTCGTTTGGCTCAACCATATCATTTGCGTCTCGAGTCGGGCCTCGTCTGCCTCACCGATACCATTTGTGCCTCGAGTTAGGCTTCTTTTGACTCAACCATATCATTTGTGCCTCGAGTCAAGCCTCGTTTAACTCAACCATATCAATTGCGCCTCGAGTCGGGCCTTGTTTGACTCACCCATATGTTTGAGCCTCGAGTCGGGACTTATTTAACTCACCCATATCTTTGCGCCTCGAGTCGGTCTTCGTTTGACTCACCCATATCATTTATGCCTCGAGTCAACCCTCGTTTGTCCCACACATTTGTTTGCACCTTGAGTTATGCCTTGTTCAACCCACCCATATCATTTATACCTCGAGTTGGGCCTTGTTTGGCTCACCCATATCATTTGCGCCTCGAGTTAGGCCTTATTTGACTCACCGATTTATTTGTGCCTCGAGTCGAGCCTCATTTGACTCACCCATGTCATTTGCGCCTCGAGTTAGGCCTTGTTTGACTCACCCATATGTTTGCGCTTTGAGTCAGGCCTTCTTTGACTCACCCATATCATTTGCGCCTTGAGTCGGGCCTCGTTTGACTAACCGATACCATTTGTGCATAGAGTTGGGCCTTGTTTGACTCAACTATATGATTTGCGCCTCGAGTCAGGCCCCGTTTGACTCAACCATATCGTTTGCGCCTCGAGTCAAGCCTCGTTTGGCTCAACCATATCATTTACACCTCGAGTCAGGCCTTGTTTGACTTACCCATTTATTTGTGCCTCAAGTCGAGCCTCGTTTGACTCAACCATATCATTTACGCCCCGAGTCAGGCCTTGTTTGACTTACCCATTTATTTGAGCATCGAGTCAGGCCTTGTTTGGCTCAACCATATCATTTGCGCCTTGAGTCGGGCCTCGTTTGACTCAACCTTATCATTTGTGCCTCGAGTTAGGCCTCGTTTGACTCAACCATATCATTTGCGCCTCGTGTTAGGCCTCGTTTGACTCAACCATATCATTTCTGCCTCGAGTCATCCCTCGTTTGACTTAACCATACCATTTGCGCCTCGAGTTGAGTCTCGTTTGACTCAACCATATTATTTGCGCCTCGAGTCGGCCCTCGTGTGACTCACCGATACCATTTGTAGCTCGAGTTAGGCCTTGTTGGATACAACTATATCATTTGTGCCTCGAGTCAAGCCTTGTTTGACTCAGCCATATCATTTGCACTTCGAGTCAGGCCTCGTTTCACTCAACCATATCATTTGTGCCTCGAGTCAGGCCTCGTTTGACTCAACCATACATTTGCACCTCTAGTCGGGCCTCGTTTGATGCAACCATATCATTTGTGCCTCGGGTCATGCCTCGTTTAGCACAACCATATCATTTGCACCTTAAGTCGGGCCTCGTTTGACTAAACCTTATCATTTGCGCCTCGAGTTGGGCCTTATTTGACTCAACCATATCATTTACGCTTCGAGTCTGGCCTCGTTTGACTCACCAATACCATTTGTGCCTCGAGTGGGCCTTGTTTGACTCAATCATATCATTTGTGCCTCCAGCCAGGCCTTGTTTGACTTAACCATATCATTTGCACCTTGAGTCAGTCCTCGTTTAACTCAATCATATCATTTGCGCTTCGAGGTGGGCCTCGTTTCACTCACAGATACCATTTTGCCTCAAGTTAGGCCTCGTTTGTCTCAACCATATCATTTGTGCCTCGAGATAGGCCTCATTTGACTCAACCATATCATTTGCCCCTCGAGTTAGGCATCATTTGACTCAACCATATCATTTGCGCCTTGAGTCAAGCCTTGTTTGACTCACCCATATGTTTGAGCCTCGAGTCAGTCTTCGTTTGACTCACCCTTATCAATCGCACCTCGAGTCAAGCCGCATTTGACTCACCCATGTGTTTACACCTCGAGTCCACACTAGTTTGACTCAACCATATCATTTACACCATAAGTCGGGTTTTATTTGACTCACCGACACCATTTGTGCCTTGAGTTGAGCCTTGTGTGACTCAACCATATCATTTGTGCCTCAAGTCAGGCCTTGTTTGACTCAACCATATCATTTCCACTTCGAGTCGGGCATCGTTTGACTCAGCCATATCATTTGCGCCTCGAGTCAGCCCTTATTTTACTCTCCCACATGTTTGCGCATCGAGTCGGCCCTCATTTGACTCAGCCATATCGTTTGTGCCTTGAGTCATTCCTCATTTGACTCAACCATATCATTTACGCCTCGAGTGGGGCCTCGTTTGACTTAACCATAACATTTGCGACTCGAGTCGAGCCTCGTTTGACTCATCGATACCATTTGTGCCTCGAGTAAGGCCTCGTTTGACTCAACCATATCATTTGTGCTTCAAGTTAGGCCTCGTTTGACTTAACCATAGCATTTGTGCCTCGAGTCAGGCCCCGTTTGGCTCAACCATATCATTTACGCCTTGAGTCAGGCCTTGTTTGACTCATGCATTTATTTGTACCTCGAGTCGGCCCTCGTTTGACTCACCCATGTCAATTACGCCTCGAGTGAGGCCTCGTATGACTCAACCATGTGTTTGTGCCTCGGGTCAGGCCTCGTTTGACTCAACCATACATTTGCGCCTCGAGTCGAGCCTTGTTTGTCTCAACCATATCATTTGTGCCCCGAGTCGGGCCTTGTTTGACGCAACCATATCATTTGTACCTTGGGTCATGCCTCGTTTAACTCAACCATATCATTTGCGTCTTAAGTCGGGCATCATTTGACTAAACCTTATCATTTGCGCCTCGAGTTGGGCATGGTTTGACTCAACCATATCATTTGCCCCTCGAGTTAGGCCTTGTTTGACTCAACCATATCATTTGCACCTCGAGTCAGGCCTTGTTTGACTCAACCATATCATTTGCGCCACGAGTCAGGCCTCGTTTAACCTACAGATAACATTCGTACCTCGAGTTAGGCCTCGTTTGAGTCCACCATATCATTTGTGCCTTGAGACAGGCCTCATTTGACTCAACCATATTATTTTCACCACGAGTCAAGCCTCGTTTAACTTAACCATATCATTTGTGCCTCGAGTCAGGCCTCGTTTAACTCACAGATACCATTTGTGCCTCGAGTTAGGCCTTGTTTGACTTAACCATATAATTTGTGCCTCGAGACAGGCCTCGTTTGACTCAACCATATCATTTACGCCTCGAGTCAGGCCTTGTTTGACTCACCCATATGTTTGAGCCTCGAGTCAGTCTTTGTTTAACTCACCCTTATCATTTGCACCTCGAGTCAAGCCGCATTTGACACACCCATGTGTTTACGCCTCGAGTTCGGCCTAGTTTGACTCACCCATATAATTTGTGCCTCAAATCGGGCCAAGTTTGACTCAACCATATCATTTACGCCATGAGTCGGGCCTTGTTTGACTCACCGATACCATTTGTGCCTCGAGTTTAGCCTTGTTTGACTCAACCATATCATTTGTGCCTTAAGTCAAGCCTCATTTGACTCAACCATATCATTTGCGCCTCAAGTTGGGCCTCGTTTGACTCAGCCATATCATTTGCGTCTTGAGTCGGGCCTTGTTTGACTCACCCATATGTTTGAGCCTTGAGTCGAGCCTTGTTTGACTCAACCATACATTTGCGCCACGAGTCGGGCCACGTTTGACTCAATCATATCATTTGTGGCTCAAGTCGGGCCTCGTTTTACTCACCGATACCATTTGTGCCTCGAGTTAGGCCTCGTTTGACTCATCCATATCATTTGTGCCTCGAGTCAGGCCTCGTGGACTCAACCATATCATTTGCGCCTCGAGTTGGTCCTCGTTTAACTCAACTATAACAATTGCAGCTCGAGTCGGCCCTTGTTTGACTCACCCATATGTTTGATCCTCGAGTCAGGCCTTATTTGACTCACCCATATGCTTGCACCTCGAGTCAGTCTTCATTTAACTCACACTTATCATTTACTCCTCGAGTCAACCCTCGTTTAACCCAGACATGTGTTTGCGCCTCGAGTTAGGCCTTGTTGAACTCACCCATATCATTTATGCCTCGAGTCCGGCTTTGTTTGGCTCACCCATATCATTTGTGCCTCGAGTCGGGCCTCGTTTCACCCACCCATGTCATTTGCACCTAGAGTTAGGCCTCGTTTGACTCACCCATGTGTTTGCACCTCGATTCAGGCCTTGTTTGACTCACCCATATCATTTGTGCCTCAAGTCAGGCCTCGTTTGAGTCACCGATACCATTTGTGCATCGAGTTAGGCCTCGTTTGACTCAACCATATGATTTGCGCCTTGAGTCAGGCCCCGTTTGACTCAACCATATCATTTGTTCCTCGAGTCAGGCCTCGTTTGGCCCAACCATATCATTTGTGCCTCGATTCGGGCCTCGTTTGAGTCAACCAATATAATTTGCACCTGGAGATAGGCTTTGTTTGACTCATCCATATCACTCGCGCCTCGTGTCGGGCCTCGTTTGACTCAACCATATCATTTCTGCCTCGAGTCATGCCTAGTTTGAGTCAACCATATCATTTGCGCCTCGAGTCAGGCCTCGTTTGACTCACCGATACCATTTGTGCCTCGAGTTGGGCCTCATTTGACTCAACCATATCATTTGTGCCTCGAGTCGGGCCTCGTTTGACTCAGCCATATCATTTGCGCCTCGAGTCAGGCCTCGTTTGACTCAGCCATATCATTTGCGCTCGTTTGACTCAACCATATCATTTGCGCCTTGAGTCGGGCCTCGTTTGACTCACTGATACCATTTGTGCCTTGAGTTGGCCACGTTTGACTCAACCATATCATTTGGGCCTCGAGTCAGGCCTTGTTTGACTCAACCAAATATTTGCGCCTCAAGTCGGGCCTTGTTTGTCTTAACCATATCATTTGTGCCTCGAGTCGGGCCTCGTTTAATGCGACCATATCATATGGGCGTCGGGTCATGCCTCGTTTAACTCAACCATATCATTTGCATCTTGCTCGTTTGACTAAACCATATCATTTGTGCCTTGAGTCATGCCTCATTTGACTCAACCATATCATTTGTACCTCAAGTCGTGCCTTATTTGACTCACTGATACCATTTGTGCCTCGAGTCAGGCCTCGTTTGACTCAAACATACCATTTGTGCCTCGAGTCATGCCTCGTTTGAGTCAACCATATCATTTGCGCCTCGAGTTGGTCCTCGTTTGACTCACAGATACCATTTGTGCCTTGAGTTAGGCCTGGTTTGACTCACCCATATCATTTATGCCTCGAGTCGGGCCTTGTTTGGCTCACCCATATCATTTGTGCCTCGAGTCGAGCCTCGTTTCACTTACCCATGTGATTTGCGCCGCGAGTTAGGCCTCGTTTGACTAAACCATGTGTTTGCGCCTCGAGTCAAACCTTGTTTGGCTCACCGATATCATTTGTGCCTCGAGTCAGGCCTCGTTTGACTCACCGATACCATTTGTGCATCGAGTTGGGCCTCGTTTGACTCAACCATATGAATTGCACCTCGAGTCAGGCCCCGTTTGACTTAACCATATCATTTGCGCCTCGAGTCAGGCCTCGTTTGATTCCATCATATCATTTGTGCCTCGAGTCAAGCCTAGTTTGGCACAACCATATCATTTGTGCCTCGAGTTGGGCTTCATTTGACTCAACCATATCATTTGCGCCTTATTTCAGGCCCCGTTTGACTCAACCATATCATTTGTGCCTCGAGTTGGCCTCGTTTGACTCAACCGTATCATTTGTGCCTCGAGTCGGTCCTTGTTTGCCTCACCGATACCATTTGTGCCTTGAGTTAGGCCTCGTTTGACTCAACCATATCATTTGTGCCTCGAGTCAAGCCTTGTTTGACTCAACCATATCATTTGCGCCTCGAGTCAGGCCTCGTTTGAATCAACCTTATCAATTGCGCCTCGAGTTGGGCCTTGTTTAACTCACCCATATGTTTAAGCCTTGAGTCGGGCCTTAATTAACTCACCCATATCTTTGCACCTCGAGCCGGTCTTCATTTGACTTACCCTTAACATTTATGCCTCGAGTCAACCCTCGTTTGTCCCACACATGTGTTTGCACCTTGAGTTAGGCCTTGTTCAACTCACCCATATCATTTGTGCCTCGACTCGGGCCTTGTTTGGCTCACCCAGATCATTTACGCCTCGACTCGGGCCTTGTTTGACTCACCCATTTATTTGTGCCTCGAGTCGGGCCTCATTTGACTCACCCATGTCATTTGCGCCTCGAGTTAAGCCTCGTTTGACTCACCCATGTGTTTGCACCTCGAGTCAGGCCTTTTTTGACTCACCCATATCATTTGCGCCTCGAGTCGGGCCTCATTTGACTAACCAATACCATTTGTGCATCGAGTTGGGCCTCATTTGACTCAACCATATGATTTGTGCCTCGAGTCAGGCCCCGTTTGACTCAACCATATCATTTACGCCTCGAGTCAGGCCTCGTTTGGCTCAACCATATCATTTATGCCTCGAGTAAGGCTTTGTTTGACTTACCCATATCATTTGCACCTCGAGTCAGGCCTCGTTTGACTCAACCATATCATTTGTGCCTCGAGTCAGGCCTTGTTTGGCTCAACCATATCATTTGCGGCTCAAGTTGGGCCTCATATGACTCAACCTTATCATTTGTGCCTCGAGTTAGGCCTTGTTTTACTCAACCATATCATTTATGTCTCATGTTAGGCCTCGTTTGACTCAACCATATCATTTTTGCCTCGAGTCTTCCCTCGTTTGACTCAACCATATCATTTGCGCCTCGAGTCGAGGCTCGTTTGACTCAACCATATTATTTGCGCCTCGAGTCAGGCCTCGTGTGACTCATCGATACCATTTGTGCCTCGAGTTAGGCCTCGTTTGACTTAACTATATCATTTGTGCCTCGAGTCGAGCCTTGTTTGACACAGCCATATCATTTGCGCCTTGAGTCGTGCCTCATTTGACTCAACCATATCATTTGTGCCTTGAGTCAGGTCTCGTTTGACTCAACCATACATTTGTGCCTCGAGTTGGGCATTGTTTGTCGCAACCATATTAGTTGCGCCTCGAGTCGGGCCTCGTTTGATGCAACCATATCATTTGTGCCTCGGGTCATGCCTCGTTTAACTCAACCATATCATTTGCATCTTCAGTCAGGCCTCGTTTGACTAAACCTTATCATTTGCGCCTCGAGTCGGGCCTTGTTTGACTCAACCATATCATTTGCGCCTCGAGCCAGACTTCGTTTCATTCACCAATACCATTTGTGCCTCGAGTTGGGCCTTGTTTGACTCAATCATATCATTTGTGCCTTGAGTCAGGCCTTGTTTGACTTAACGATATCATTTGCACCTCGAGTCAGGCCTTGTTTAACTCAACCATATCATTTACGCCAGGAGTCGGGCCTCATTTAACCCACAGATAACATTTATGCCTCGAGTTAGGTCTCGTTTGAGTCAACCATATAATTTGCACCTGGAGATAGGCTTTGTTTGACTCATCCATATCACTCGCGCCTCGTGTCGGGCCTCGTTTGACTCAACCATATCATTTCTGCCTCGAGTCATGCCTAGTTTGAGTCAACCATATCATTTGCGCCTCGAGTCGGGCCTCGTTTGACTCACCGATACCATTTGTGCCTCGAGTTGGGCCTCATTTGACTCAACCATATCATTTGTACCTCGAGTCGGGCCTTGTTTGACTCAGCCATATCATTTGCGCCTCGAGTCAGTCCTCGTTTGACTCAACCATATCATTTGCGCCTCGAGTCAGGCCTCGTTTGACTCAACCATATCATTTGTACCTTGAGTCGAGCCTCGTTGGACTCACTGATACCATTTGTGCCTTAAGTTGGCCTCATTTGACTCAACCATATCATTTGGGCCTCGAGTCAGGCCTCGTTTGACTCAACCAAATATTTGCGCCTCAAGTCGGGCCTTGTTTGTCTTAACCATATCATTTGTGCCTCGAGTCAGGCCTCGTTTAATGCGACCATATCATATGGGCGTCGGGTCATGCCTCGTTTAACTCAACCATATCATTTGCATCTCGCGTCGGGCCTCGTTTGACTAAACCATATCATTTGTGCCTTGAGTCATGCCTCATTTGACTCAACCATATCATTTGTACCTCGAGTCGTGCCTTATTTGACTCACTGATACCATTTGTGCCTCGAGTCAGGCCTCGTTTGACTCAAACATACCATTTGTGCCTCGAGTCATGCCTCGTTTGAGTCAACCATATCATTTGCGCCTCGAGTTGGTCCTCGTTTGACTTACAGATACCATTTGTGCCTTGAGTTAGGCCTGGTTTGACTCACTCATATCATTTATGCCTCGAGTCGGGCCTTGTTTGGCTCACCCATATCATTTGTGCCTCGAGTCGAGCCTCGTTTCACTTACCCATGTGATTTGCGCCGCGAGTTAGGCCTCGGTTGACTAAACCATGTGTTTGCGCCTCGAGTCAAACCTTGTTTGGCTCACCGATATCATTTGTGCCTCGAGTCAGGCCTCGTTTGACTCACCGATACCATTTGTGCATCGAGTTGGGCCTCGTTTGACTCAACCATATGAATTGCACCTCGAGTCAGGCCTCGTTTGACTTAACCATATTATTTGTGCCTCGAGTCAGGCCTCGTTTGACTCCATCATATCATTTGTGCCTCGAGTCAAGCCTAGTTTGGCACAACCATATCATTTGTGCCTCGAGTTGGGCTTCATTTGACTCAACCATATCATTTGCGCCTCATTTCAGGCCCCGTTTGACTCAACCATATCATTTGTACCTCGAGTTGGCCTCGTTTGACTCAACTGTATCATTTGCGCCTCGAGTCGGTCCTTGTTTGCCTCACCGATACCATTTGTGCCTTGAGTTAGGCCTCGTTTGACTCAACCATATCATTTGTGCCTCGAGTCAAGCCTTGTTTGACTCAACCATATCATTTGTGCCTCGAGTCAGGCCTCGTTTGAATCAACCTTATCAATTGCGCCTCGAGTTGGGCCTTGTTTAACTCACCCATATGTTTAAGCCTTGAGTCAGGCCTTAGTTAACTCACCCATATCTTTGCACCTCGAGCCGGTCTTCATTTGACTTACCCTTAACATTTGTGCCTCCAGTCAACCCTCGTTTGTCCCACACATGTGTTTGCACCTTGAGTTGGGCCTTGTTCAACTCACCCATATCATTTGTGCCTCGACTCGGGCCTTGTTTGGCTCACCCAGATCATTTACGCCTCGAGTCGGGCCTTGTTTGACTCACCCATTTATTTGTGCCTCGAGTCGGGCCTCATTTGACTCACCCATGTCATTTGCGCCTCGAGTTAAGCCTCGTTTGACTCACCCATGTGTTTACACCTCGAGTCAGGCCTTCTTTGACTCACCCATATCATTTGCGCCTCGAGTCGGGCCTCGTTTGACTAACCGATACCATTTGTGCATCGAGTTGGTCCACATTTGACTCAACCATATGATTTGTGCCTCGAGTCAGGCCCCGTTTGACTCAACCATATCATTTACGCCTCGAGTCAGGCCTCGTTTGGCTCAACCATATCATTTATGCCTCGAGTAAGGCTTTGTTTGACTTACCCATATCATTTGCACCTCGAGTTAGGCCTCGTTTGACTCAACCATATCATTTGTGCCTCGAGTCAGGCCTTGTTTGGCTCAACCATATCATTTGCGGCTCAAGTCGGGCCTCATTTGACTCAACCTTATCATTTGTGCCTCGAGTTAGGCCTTATTTTACTCAACCATATCATTTACGTCTCATGTTAGGCCTCGTTTGACTCAACCATATCATTTTTGCCTCGAGTCTTCCCTCGTTTGACTCAACCATATCATTTGCGCCTCGAGTCGAGGCTCGTTTGACTCAACCATATTATTTGCGCCTCGAGTCAGGCCTCGTGTGACTCATCGATACCATTTGTGCCTCGAGTTAGGCCTCGTTTGACTTAACTATATCATTTGTGCCTCGAGTCGAGCCTTGTTTGACACAGCCATATCATTTGCGCCTTGAGTCGTGCCTCTTTTGACTCAACCATATCATTTGTGCCTCGAGTCAGGTCTCGTTTGACTCAACCATACATTTACGCCTCGAGTTGGGCATTGTTTGTCGCAACCATATTAGTTGCGCCTTGAGTCGGGCCTCGTTTGATGCAACCATATCATTTGTGCCTCGGGTCATGCCTCGTTTAACTCAACCATATCATTTGCGTCTTCAGTCCAGCCTCGTTTTACTAAACCTTATCATTTGCGCCTCGAGTCGGGCCTTGTTTGACTCAACCATATCATTTGCGCCTCGAGCCAGGCTTCGTTTCATTCACCAATACCATTTGTGCCTCGAGTTGGGCCTTGTTTGACTCAATCATATCATTTGTGCCTTGAGTCAGGCCTTGTTTGACTTAACCATATCATTTGCACCTCGAGTCAGGCCTTGTTTAACTCAACCATATCATTTATGCCACGAGTCGGGCCTCATTTAACCCACAGATAACATTTATGCCTTGAGTTAGGTCTCGTTTGAGTCAACCATATCATTTGTGCCTCGAGACAGGCCTCATTTGACTCAACCATATCATTTACACCTCGAGTCAAGCCTCGTTTGACTCAACCATATCATTTGTGCCTCGAGTCAGGCCTCGTTTAACTCACAGATACCATTTGTGCCTCGAGTGAGGCCTCGTTTGACTCAACCATATAATTTGTGCCTTGAGATAGGCCTCGTTTGATACAACCATATCATTTGCATCTCGAGTCGCGCCTCGTTTGACTCAACCATATCATTTGTGCCTCGAGTTAGGCCTTGTTTGACTCACCCATATGTTTGAGCCTCGAGTCTGTCTTCGTTTGACTCACCCTTATCATTTGCACTTCGAGTCAAGCCACATTTGACTCACCCATGTGTTTACGCCTCGAGTTTGGCCTAGTTTGACTCACCCATATAATTTGCACCTCAAATCGGGCCAAGTTTGACATAACCATATCATTTATACCATGAGTCGGGCCTCATTTAACTCACCGATACCATTTGTGCCTCGAGTTTAGCCTTGTTTGACTCAACCTTATCATTTGTGCCTCAAGTTAGGCCTCATTTGACTCAACCATATCATTTGCGCCTCGAGTTGGGCCTCGTTTGACTCAGCCATATCATTTGCACCTCGAGTCAGGCCTTGTTTGACTCACCCATATGTTTGAGCCTCGAGTCGGGCCTCATTTGACTCAACCATATCATTTGTGCCTCGAGTCGGGCCTCGTTTTACTCACTAATACCATTTGTGCCTTGACTTAGGCCTCGTTTGACTCAACCATATTATTTGTTCCTCGACTCAGGCCTCGTGGATTCAACCATATCATTTGCGCCTCAAGTTGGTCCTTGTTTCACTCAACCATATCAATTGCGGCTCGAGTCGGGCCTTGTTTGACTCACCCATATGTTTGATCCTCGAGTCGGGCCTTATTTGACTCACCCATATGCTTGCGCCTCAAGTCAGTCTTCGTTTGACTCACATTTATCATTTACACCTCGAGTTAACCCTCGTTTGACCCACACATGTGTTTGCACCTCGGGTTAGGCCTTGTTCAACTCACCCATATCATTTATGCCTCGAGTCCAGCCTTGTTTGGCTCACCCATATCATCTGTGCCTCGAGTCGGGCCTCGTTTCACTCACCCATGTCATTTGCACCTAGAGTTAGGCCTCGTTTGACTCACTCATGCGTTTGTACCTTGATTCAACCATATCATTTGCACTTCAAGTCAGGCCTCGTTTGACTCACCAATACCATTTGTGCTTCGAGTGGGGCCTTGTTTGACTCAATCATATCATTTGTGCCTCGAGTCAGGCCTTGTTTGACTTAACCATATCATTTGCACCTTGAGTCGGTCCTCGTTTAACACAACCATATCATTTGCGCCTCGAGGCGGGCCTTGTTTCACTCACAGATACCATTTGTGCCTCGAGTTATACCTCGTTTGACTCAACCATATCATTTGTGCCTCGAGACAGGCCTCGTTTGACTCAACCATATCATTTGCGCCTTGAGTCAGGCCTTGTTTGACTTACCCATATGTTTGAGCCTTGAGTCAGTCTTCGTTTGACTCACCCTTATCAATCGCACCTCGAGTCAAGCCGCGTTTGACTCACCCATGTGTTTAAAACTCGACTTCGGCCTAGTTTGACTCAACCATATAATTTACGCCATGAGTCGGGCCTTGTTTGACTCACCCATGTGTTTGCACCTCGAGTCAGGCCTCATCTAACTCAACCATACATTTGCGCCTTGCCTCGTTGTGCTCAGCCATATCATTTGTGCCTCAAGTCGGGCCTTGTTCGACGCAACCATATCATTTGTGCCTCAGGTCATCCCTCGTTTAACTCAACCATATCATTTGCGTCTTAAGTCGGGCCTCATTTGACTAAACCTAATAATTTGCGCCTCGAGTCGGCCCTTGTTTCACTCAACCATATCATTTGCGCCTCGAGTTGGGCATCGTTTGACTCACCAATACCATTTGTGCCTCGAGTTGGGCTTCGTTTGACTCATTCATATCATTTGTGCCTCAAGTTGGGCCTCGTTTGACTCAACTATATCATTTGGGCCTCGAGTCGGGCCTCGTTTAACTCACAGATACCATTTGTGCATCGAGTTAGGCCTCGTTTGACTCAACCATATCATTTGTGCCTCGAGACTAGCCTCGTTTGACTCAACCATATCATTTGCAGCTCGAGTCAGGCCTCGTTTGACTCAACCATATCATTTGCGCCTCGAGGTGGGCCTCGTTTAACTCATGATACCATTTGTGCCTCGAGTTAGGCCTCATTTGACTCAACCATATCATTTGTGCCTCGAGACAGGCCTCGTTTGACTCAACCATATCATTTGCACCTCGAGTCAGGCCTTGTTTGACTCAACCATATCATTTGGGCCTCGAGTCAGGCCTTGTTTGACCTGCACATATGTTTACGCCTCGAGTTAAACCTTGTTCAACTCACCCATATCATTTGTGCCTCGAGTCGGGCATTGTTTGGCTCACCCATATCATTTGTGCCTCGTGTTGGGCCTCGTTAGACTCACCCATGTCATTTGTGTCTCGAGTTAGGCCTTGTTTGACTCACCCATGTGTTTGCGCCTCGAATCAGGGCTTGTTTCACTCACCCATATCATTTGCGGCTCGAGTCGGGCCTCATTTGACTCACTGATACCATTTGTGCATCGAGTTGGGCCACGTTTGACTCAACCATAAGATTTGTCCCTCGAGTCGGGCCTCGTTTGACTCACTGATACCATTTATGCCACAAGTTGGGTCTCATTTGACTCAACCATATCATTTGTGCCTCGAGTCGGGCCTTGTTTGACTCAGCCATATCATTTGCACCTTGAGTCGGGCCTCGTTTGACTCAACCATATCACTTGCGCCTCGAGTCGGGCCTCGTTTGACTCACCGATACCATTTGTGCCACGAGTTTGGCCTCATTTAACTCAACCATATATCATTTGTGCCTCGAGTTAGGTCTCGTTTGACTCAGCCATATCATTTGCGCCTCAAGTCGGGCCGCATTTGACTCACCCATATGATTTGCACCCCGAGTCGGGCCTCGTTTGACTCACCGATACCATTTGTAAATCGAGTGGGGCCTTGTTTGACTCAACCATATGGTTTTCGCTCGAGTCAGGCCTCGTTTGACTTAACCATATCATTTGTGCCTCGAGTCAGGCCTCGTTTGGCTCAACCATATCATTTACGCCTCGAGTCGGGCCTTGTTTGACTCACCCATTTATTTGTGCCTCGAGTCGAGCCTCGTTTCACTCTCGCATGTCATTTGTGCCTTGACTTAGGCCTCATTTGACTCACCCATGTGTTTGCGCCTCGAGTCAGGCCTTGTTTAACCATATCATTTGACTCAGGCCTCATTTGACTTAGGCCTCATTTGTGTCTTGAGTCAGGCCTCCTTTGACTCACCAATACCATTTGTGCATCGAGTTAGGACTCGTTTGACTCAACATATGAATTGCGCATCGAGTCAGGCCCCGTTTGAATTAACCATATCATTTGCGCCTTGAGTTAGCCCTCGTTTGACTCCACCAAATCATTTGTGCCTCAGGTCAAGCCTTGTTTGGCTCAACCATATCATTTGCGCCTCCAGTTAGGCTTCGTTTGACTCAACCAAATCATTTGTGCCTCGAGTCAGGCCTCGTTTGACTCAACCATATCTTTTTTGCCTCGAGTCATCCCTCGTTTGACTGAACCATATCATTTGCGCCTTAAGTCGGGCCTTGTTTGACTCACCGATACCATTTGTGCCTCGACTTGGGCCTCGTTTGACTCAACCATATCATTTGTGCCTTGAGTTGGGTGTCGTTTGACTCAGCCATATCATTTGCGCCTCGAGTCAGGCCTCGTTTGACACAACCATATCATTTGTGCCTCGAGTCGGGCCTCGTTTGACTCACCGATACCATTTGTGCCTCGAGTTGGGCCTCTTTTGACTTAACCATATCATTTGTGCCTCGAGTCAGGGCTTGTTTGACTCAACCATATCATTTGTGCCTCGTGTCTGGCCTCGTTTGACTCAACCATATCATTTACGCCTCGAGTCAGGCCTCGTTTGACTCACAGATACCATTTGTGCCTCAAGTTAGGCACCGTTTGACTCAATCATATCATTTGTGCCTCGAGACAGGCCTCGTTTGACTCAACCATATCATTTGCGCCTCGAGTCAGGCCTTGTTTGACTCAACCATATCATTTGCTCCTCGAGTCAGGCCTTGTTTGACTCTCCCATATGTTTGAGACACGAGTCGGGCCTGATTTGACTCACCCATAAGTTTGTGCCTTGAGTCGGTCTTCGTTTGACTCAACCTTATCATTTGCACCTCGACTCAAGCCACGTTTGACTCACCCATATCATTTGTGCCTCGAGTCGGGCCTCGTTTCACTCACCGATACCAGTTGTGCATTAAGTTCGGCCTCATTTGACTCAACCATATGATTTGTGCCTCGACTTTGGCCCTCTTTGACTCAACCATATCATTTTCGCCTCGAGTCAGGCCTCGTTTGACTCAACCATATCATTTGCGCCTCGAGTAAGGCATCGTTTAGCTCAACCATATCATTTGCACCTCGAGTTGGGCCTTGTTTGACTCACTCATTTATTTGTGCCTCGAGTCGGGCCTCATTTGTCTCACCCATATCATTTGCGCCTTGAGTTAGGCCTTGTTTCACTCACCCATGTGTTTGCGCCTCGAGTTAGGCCTTGTTTGCCAGGTTTGGCTCACCGATATCATTTGCGCCTCAAGTCATTCCTCCTTTGACTCACCGATACCATTTGTGCATTGAGTTGGGCCTCGTTTGACTTAACCATATGAATTGCGCCTCGGGTTAGGCCCCATTTGACTCAACCACATCATTTGTGCCTCAAGCTAGGCCTCGTTTGACTCAACCATATCATTTGGGCCTCGAGTCAGGCCTTGTTTGGGTCAACCATATCATTTGCGCCTCGAGTCGGGCCTCATTTGACTCAACCATATCATTTGCGCCTCGTGTCTAGCCTCGTTTGACTTAACCATATCATTTTTGCCTTGAGTCATGCCTCGTTTGACTCAACCATGTCATTTGTGCCTCGAGTCGGGCCTCATTTGACTCACCGATACCATTTGTGCCTCGAGTTGGGCCTCATTTGACTCAACCATATCATTTGTGCCTCGAGTCAGGTCTCGTTTGACTCAGCCATATCATTTGCGCCTGGAGTTGGGCTTCGTATGACTCAACCATATCATTTGTACCTTGAGTCGGGCCTCGTTTGACTCACCGATTCCATTTGTCCCTCGAGTCGGGCCTTGTTTGACTCAACCATATTATTTGTGCCTCGAGTCGGGCCTCATTTGACTCAGCCATATCATTGGCGCCTTGAGTGAGGCCTCGTTTGATTCAACCATATCATTTGTGCCTCGAGTCAGGCCTCGTTTGATGCAACCATATCATTTGTTTCTTGGGTCATGCCTCGTTTAACTGAACCATATCATTTGCGTCTCGTGTCGGGCCTCATTTGACTAAACCATATCATTTATGCCTTGAGTCAGGCCTTGTTTGACTCATGCATTTATTTGTGCCTCGAGTCGGGCCTCGTTTGTCTCACCCATGTCAATTGCGCCTCGAGTGGGGCCTTGTTTGACTCAACCATGTGTTTGCACCTCGAGTCAGGCCTCGTCTGACTCAACCATACATTTGCGCCTCGAGTCGAGCCTTGTTTGTCTCAACCATATCATTTGTGTCCTGAGTCGGGCCTCATTTGACGCAACCATATCATTTGTGCCTCAGGTCATGCCTCGTTTAACTCAACCATATCATTTGCATCTTAAGTCAAGCCTCATTTGACTAAACCTTATCATTTGTGCCTCGAGTTGGGCCTTGTTTCACTCAACCATATCATTTGCGCCTCGAGTCGGGCATCGTTTGACTCACCAATGCCATTTGTGCCTCGAGCTGGGCCTCATTTGACTCAATCATATCATTTGTGCCTCGAGTTGGGCCTCGTTTAACTCAATCATATCATTTGTGCCTCGAGTCTGGCCTTGTTTGACTTAACCATATCATTTGCACCTCAAGTTAGGCCTCGTTTGACTCAACCATATCATTTGGGCCTCGAGTCGGGCCTCGTTTAACTCACAGATACCATTTGTGCCTCGAGTTAGGCCTCGTTTGACTCAACCATATCATTTGTGCCTCGAGACTAGCCTCGTTTGACTCAACCATATCATTTGCGCCTCGAGGCGGGCCTCGTTTAACTCACAGATACCATTTGTGCCTCGAGTTAGGCCTCATTTGACTCAACTATATCATTTGTGCCTCGAGACAGGCCTCGTTTGACTCAACCATATCATTTGCACCTCGAGCCAGGCCTTGTTTGACTCAACTATATCATTTGCACCTAGAGTCAGGCCTTGTTTGACCTGCACATGTGTTTGCGCCTCGAGTTAGGCCTTGTTCAACTCACCCATATCATTTGTGCCTCGAGTCGGGCATTGTTTGGCTCACCCATATCATTTGTGCCTCGTGTCAGGCCTCGTTTGACTCACCCATGTCATTTATGCCTCAAGTTAGGCCTCGTTTGACTCACCCATGTGTTTGCGCCTTGAATCAGGCCTTGTTTGACTCACCCATATCATTTGCGGCTCGAGTCGAGCCTCATTTGACTCACCGATACCGTTTGTGCATCGAGTTGGGCCACGTTTGACACAACCACTGATTTGTGGCTCGAGTCGGGCCTTGTTTGACTCACTGATACCATTTGTGCCACGAGTTGGGTCTCATTTGACTCAACCATATCATTTGTGCCTCGAGTCGAGCCTCGTTTGACTCAGCCATATCATTTGCGCCTCAAGTCGGGTCTCGTTTAACTCAACCATATCACTTGCGCCTCGAGTCAGGCCTCATTAGACTCACCGATACCATTTGTGCCACGAGTTGGGCCTCATTTGACTCAACAATATCATTTGTGCCTCGAGTCAGGCCTCGTTTGACTCAGCCATATCATTTGCGCCTCGAGTCGGGCCACGTTTGACTTACCCATATCATTTGCACCTCGAGTCGGGCCTCGTTTGACTCATCGATACCATTTGTAAATCGAGTGGGGCCTTGTTTGACTCAACCATATGATTTTCGCTCGAGTCAGGCCTCATTTGACTCAACCATATCATTTGCGCCTCGAGTCAGGCCTCGTCTGGCTAAACCATATCATTTGCGCCTCGAGGCGGGCCTTGTTTGACTCACCCATTTATTTGTGCCTCGAGTCGAGCCTCGTTTCACTCTCCCATGTCATCTGTGCCTCAACTTAGGCCTCGTTTGACTCACCCATGTGTTTGCACCTCGAGTCAGGCCTTGTTTAACTCATTGATATCATTTGTGCCTCAAGTCAGGCCTCGTTTGACTCACCGATACCATTTGTGCATTGAGTTGGGACTCATTTGACTTAACCATATGAATTGTGCCTCGAGTCAGGCCCCGTTTGAATTAACCATATCATTTGCGCCTTGAGTCAACCCTCGTTTGACTCCACCATATCATTTGTGCCTCGGCTCAAGCCTCGTTTGGCTCAACCATATCATTTGCGCCTCGAGTTAGGCTTCGTTTGACTTAACCAAATCATTTGTGCCTTGTGTCGGGGCTCGTTTGACTCAGCCATATCATTTTTGCCTCGAGTCATGCCTCGTTTGACTGAACCATATCATTTGCGCCTTAAGTCGGGCCTTGTTTGACTCACTGACACCAATTGTGCCTCGAGTTGGGCCTCGTTTGACTCAACCATATTATTTGTGCCTCGAGTCGGATGTTGTTTGACTCAGCCATATCATTTGCGCCTCGAGTCAGGCCTCGTTTGACACAACCATATCATTTGGGCCTCGAGTCGGGCCTCGTTTGACTCACCGATACCATTTATGCCTCGTTTGACTCAACCATATCATTTGTGCCTCAAGTCAGGCCTTGTTTGACTCAACCATATCATTTGCGCCTCGAGTCTGGCCTCGTTTGACTCAACCATATCATTTGCGCCTCGAGTCGGGCCTCGTTTGACTCACAGATACCATTTGTGCCTCTAGTTAGGCCCCGTTTGACTTAACCATATCATTTGTGCCTCGAGACAGGCCTCGTTTGACTTAACCATATCATTTGAGCCTCGAGTCAGGCCTTGTTTGACTCAACCATATCATTTGCTCCTCGAGTCAGGCCTTGTTTGACTCACCCATATGTTTGAGCCTCGAGTCGGGCCTGATTTGACTCACCCATAAGTTTGTGCCTCGAGTCGGTCTTCGTTTGACTCAACCTTATCATTTGCACCTCGAGTCAAGCCGCGTTTGACTCACCCATTTCATTTACGCCTCGAGTCAGGCCTCGTGTGACTCACCGATACTAGTTGTGCATTGAGTTGGGCCTCCTTTGACTCGACCATATGATTTGCGTCTCAACTCAGGCCCTGTGTGACTCGACCATATCATTTTCGCCTCGAGTCAGGCCTCATTTGACTCAACCATATCATTTGTGCCTCGAGTAAGGCATCGTTTAGCTCAACCATATCATTTGCACCTCGAGTCGGGCCTTGTTTGACTCACTCATTTATTTGTGCCTCAAGTCGGGCCTCGTTTGTCTCACCCACGTCATTTGCGCCTTGAGTTAGGCCTTGTTTCACTCTCCCATGTGTTTGCACCTCGAGTCAGGCCTTGTTTGCCAGGTTTGGCTCACCGATATCATTTGCACCTCAAGTCAGGCGTCCTGTGACTCATCAATGCCATTTGTGCATTGAGTTGGGCCTCGTTTGACACAACCATAAGAATTGCGCCTCGGGTCAGGCCCCATTTAACTCAACCACATCATTTGCGCCTTCGAGTCAGGCCTTGTTTGACTAAACCATATCATTTGTGCCTTGAGTCGGGTCTCGTTTGACTCAGCCATATCATTTGAGCTTCGAGTTGAGCCTCGTTTGACTAAACTATATCATTTGTGCCTCGAGTCGGGCCTCGTTTGACTCACCGATACCATTTGTGCCACGAGTTGGGCCTCATTTGACTCAACCATATCATTTGTGCCTCGAGTCGGGCATCGTTTGACTCAGCCATATCATTTGCGCCTCAAGTCGGGCCTCGTTTGACTCAGCGATATCATTTGTGCCTCGAGTTGGGCCTCATTTGACTCAACCATCTCATTTGTGCCTTGAGTCGGGCCTCGTTTAACTCAGGCATATCATTGGCGCCTCGAGTTGGGCCTCGTTTGATTCAATCATATCATTTGCGCCTCGAGTCAGGCCTCGTTTGACTCACTGATACTATTTGTGCCTCGAGTTGTGCCTCGTTTGACTCAACCATATCATTTGTGCCTCGAGTCAGGCCTCGTTTGACTCAACCAAACATTTGCGCCTCGAGTGAGGCCTCGTTTGACTTAACCATATCATTTGTGCCTCGAGTTTGGCCTCGTTTGACTCAACCATATCATTTGTGCCTCGAGACAGGCCTCGTTTGACTCAACCACAACATTTATGCCTCGAGTCGGGCCTCGTTTGACTCAACCATATCATTTGCGCCATCGAGGCAGGCTTTGTTTGACTCACCCATATGTTTGAGCCTGGAGTCTAGCCTTATTTGACTCACCCATAAGTTTGTGCCACAAGTCCATCTTTGTCTAACTCACCCTTATCATTTGCACCTCAAGTCAAGCCGCGTTTGACTCACCCATATCATTTGCACCTCGAGTCGGGCCTTGTTTGACTCACTGATACTAGTTGTGCATTGAGTTGGGCCTCGTTTGACTCAACCATATGATTTATGCCTCGACTCAGGCCCCGTTTGACTTAACCATATCATTTTCGCCTCGAGTCAAGCCTCGTTTGACTCAACCATATCATATGCGCCTCGAGTAAGGCATCGTTTGGCTCAACCATATCATTTGTGCCTCGAGTCGGGCCTTGTTTGACTCACTCATTTATTTGTGCCTCGAGTCGGGCCTCGTTTGTCTCACCCATGTCATTTGCGCCTCGAGTTAGGCCTCGTTTGACTCACCCATGTGTTTGCGCATCGAGTCAGGCCTTGTTTGCCATGTTTGACTCACCGATATCATTTGTGCCTCAAGTCAAGGCTCATTTGACTCATCGATACCATTTGTGCATCGAGTTGGGCCTCGTTTGACTCAACCATATGAATTGTGCCTTGGGTCAGGCCCCGTTTGACTCAACAATATCATTTGCACCTCGAGTTAGGCCTCGTTTGACTCAACCATATCATTTGTGCCTTGAGTCAGGCCTCGTTTGGGTCAACCATATCATTTGTGCTTCGATTTGGCCCTTATTTGACTCAACCATATCATTTGCGACTTGAGTTAGGCCTCGTTTGACTCAACCATATCATTTGTGCCTCGTGTCGGGCCTCGTTTGACTCAACCATATCATTTGCGCCATCGAGGCAGGCTTTGTTTGACTCACCCATATGTTTGAGCCTGGAGTCTAGCCTTATTTGACTCACCCATAAGTTTGTGCCACAAGTCCATCTTTGTCTAACTCACCCTTATCATTTGCACCTCAAGTCAAGCCGCGTTTGACTCACCCATATCATTTGCACCTCGAGTCGGGCCTTGTTTGACTCACCGATACTAGTTGTGCATTGAGTTGGGCCTCGTTTGACTCAACCATATGATTTATGCCTCGACTCAGGCCCCGTTTGACTCAACCATATCATTTTCGCCTCGAGTCAAGCCTCGTTTGACTCAACCATATCATATGCGCCTCGAGTAAGGCATCGTTTGGCTCAACCATATCATTTGTGCCTCGAGTCGGGCCTTGTTTGACTCACTCATTTATTTGTGCCTCGAGTCGGGCCTCGTTTGTCTCACCCATGTCATTTGCGCCTCGACTTAGGCCTCGGTTGACTCACCCATGTGTTTGCGCATCGAGTCAGGCCTTGTTTGCCATGTTTGACTCACCGATATCATTTGTGCCTCAAGTCAGGGCTCATTTGACTCATCGATACCATTTGTGCATCGAGTTGGGCCTCGTTTGACTCAACCATATGAATTGTGCCTTGGGTCAGGCCCCGTTTGACTCAACAATATCATTTGCAACTCGAGTTAGGCCTCGTTTGACTCAACCATATCATTTGTGCCTTGAGTCAGGCCTCGTTTGGGTCAACCATATCATTTGTGCTTCGATTTGGCCCTTATTTGACTCAACCATATCATTTGCGACTTGAGTTAGGCCTCGTTTGACTCAACCATATCATTTGTGCCTCGTGTCGGGCCTTGTTTGACTCAACCATATCATTTTTGCGTCGAGTTATGCCTCGTTTGAATCAACCATGTCATTTGCACCTCGAATCAGGCCTCATTTGACTTACCGATACCATTTGTGCCTCGAGTTGGGAGTTGTTTGACACAACCATATCATTTGTGCCTCGAGTTGAGTCTCGTTTGACTCAGCCATATCATTTGAGGCTCGAGTTGGGCCTCGTTTGACTCAACCATATCATTTGTGCCTCGAGTCGGGCCTCATTTGACTCAGCCATATCATTTGCGCCTCGAGTCAGGCCACGTTTGACTCACCCATATCATTTGCACCTCGAGTCGGGCCTCATTTGACTCACCGATACCATTTGTAAATCGAGTGGGGCCTTGTTTGACTCAACCATATGATTTCTGCTTGAGTCAGTCCTCGTTTGACTCAACCATATCATTTGTGCCTGGGCCATGCCTCGTTTGACTCAACCATATCATTTGCGCCTCGAGTCAAGCCTCGTTTAACTCGACCATATCATTTGTGCCCGAGTCGAGCCTCGATTGACTCACCGATACCATTTGTGCCTCAAGTTAGGCCTCGTTTGACTCAACCATATCATTTGTGCCTTGAGTCAGGCCTTGTTTGACTCAACCATATCATTTGCTCCTCGGGTCAGGCCTCATTTGACTCAACCATATCATTTACGCCTCGGGTCAAGCTTTGTTTGACTCACCCATATGTTTGAGCCTGGAGTCGGGTCTTATTTGACTCACACATATGTTTGCGCCATGAGCCCGTCTTTGTTTGACTTACCCTTATCATTTACTCCTCCAGTCAAGCAGCGTTTGACTCACCCATATCATTTGCACCTCGAGTCGGGACTCGTTTGACTCACCGATACAGTTGTGCATTGAGTTGGGCCTTGTTTGTCTCAACGATATGATTTGTGCCTCGAGTCAGGCCTGTTTGACTGAAACATATCATTTGCGCCTTGACTAAGGCCTCGTTTAGCTTAACCATATCATTTGCGCCTCGAGTTGGGCATCGTTTGACTCACCCATGTCATTTGTGCCTCGAGTTAGGCCTCGTTTGACTCACCCATGTGTTTACGCCTCGAGTCAGGCCTTGCTTGCCTTGTTTGACTCACCGATATCATTTGCTCCTCAAGTCCAGCCTCATTTGACTCATCGATACCATTTGTGCATCGAGTTAGGCCTTGTTTGACTCAACCATATGAATTGCACCTTGGGTTAGGCCCCGTTGGACACAACCATATCATTTGTGCCTCGAGCTAGGCCTCGTTTGACTCAACCATATCATTTGGGCCTCGAGTCAGGGCTTGTTTGGGTCAACCATATCATTTGCGCCTCGAGTCGGGCCTCATTTGACTCAACCATATCATTTGCACCTCGTGTCTAGCCTCATTTGACTTAACCATATCATTTTTGCCTTCATTCATGCCTCGTTTGACTCAACCATGTCATTTGCGCCTCGAGTCAGGCCTCGTTTGACTCCCCGATACCATTTGTGCCTCGAGTTTGGCCTCGTTTGACTAAACCATATCATTTGTGCCTCGAGTTGGGTCTCGTTTGACTCAGCCATATCATTTGCACATGGAGTTGGGCCTCGTTTGACTCAACCATATCGTTTGTGCCTCGAGTCGGGCCTCGTTTGACTCACCGATTCCATTTGTCCCTCGAGTCGGGCCTTGTTTGACTCAACCATATCATTTGTGCCTCAATTATGGCCTCGTTTGACGCAACCATATCATTTGGGGCTCGGGTCATGCCCCGTTTAACTTAACCATATCGTTTATGTCTTAAGTCGGGCCTCGTTTGACTAAACCATATCATTTGCGCCTCGAGGCGGGCCTCATTTGGCTCACAGATACCATTTGTGCCTCGAGTTAGGACTCATTTGAGTCAACCATATCATTTGTGCCTCAAGACAGGCCTCGTTTGACTCAACCATATCATTTGTGCCTTGAGTTTGGCCACGTTTGACTCAACCATATCATTTGTGCATCGAGACAGGCCTCGTTTGACTCAACTATATCATTTGCTCCTCGAGTCATGTCCCATTTGACTCAACCATATCATTTGCGCGTTCGAGTCAGGCTTTGTTTGACTCACCCATATGTTTGAGCCTGGAGTCGGGCCTTATTTGACTCACCCATAAGTTTGCGCCACAAGTCCGTCTTTGTTTGACTCACCCTTGTCATTTGCAACTCGAGTCAAGTCGCGTTTGACTCACCCATATAATTTGCACCTCTAGTCAGGGCACGTTTGACTCACCGATACTAGTTGTGCATTGAGTTGGGCCTCGTTTGATATAACCATATCATTCGCGCCTCGACTCAGGCCCCGTTTGACTCAACCATATCATTTTTACCTCGAGTCAGGCCTCATTTGACTCAACCATATCATTTACGCCTTGAGTAAGGCATCATTTAGCTCAACCATATCATTTGCACCTCGAGTCGGGCCTTGTTTGACTCACTCATTTATTTATGCCTCGACTCAGGCCTCGTTTGTCTCACCCATGTCATTTGCGCCTCGAGTTAGGCCTCGTTTGACTCACCATGTGTTTATGCCTCGAGTCAGGCCTTGTTTGCTGTGTTTGACTCACCGATATCATTTGCGCCTCAAGTCAAGCCTCGTTTGACTCACCGATACCATTTGTGCATCGAGTTAGGCCTCGTTTGACTCAACCATATGAATTGCACCTCGAGTCAGTCCCTATTTGACTCAACCATATCATTTGCGCCTCGAGTCAGGCCTTGTTTGACTTAACCATATCATTTGTGCCTCGAGTTAGGCCTCGTTTGACTCACCGATACCATTTGTGCCTTGAGTCGGGCCTCATTTCACTAAACCATATCATTTGTTCCTCGAGTCAGGCCTCATTTGACTCAACCATATCATTTGCACCTCAAGCCTCATTTGGCTCAACCATATCATTTGCGCCTCAATTATGGTCTCGTTTGACGCAACCATATCATTTGTGGCTTGGGTCATGCCCTGTTTAACTCAACCATATCGTTTACGTCTTAAGCCGGGCCTCGTTTGACTAAACCATATCATTTGCGCCTCGAGGTTGGCCTCGTTTGGCTCCTAGATACCATTTGTGCCTCGAGTTAGGACTCGTTTCACTCAACCATATCATTTGCGCCTCGAGTTGGGCCTTGTTTGACTCACTCATTTATTGATGCCTCGAGTCAGGCCTCGTTTGTCTCACCCATGTCATTTGTGCCTCGAGTTAGGCCTCATTTGACTCACCCATGTGTTTGTGCCTTGAGTCAGGCCTTGTTTGCCATGTTTGACTCACCGATATAATTTGCGCCTCAAGTCAAGCCTCGTTTGACTCACCGATACCATTTGTGCATTGAGTTAGGCCTCGTTTGACTCAACCGTATGAATTGCACCCTGAGTCAGTCCCCATTTGACTCAACCATATCATTTGCGTCTCGAGTCAGGCCTTGTTTGACTCAACCATATCATTTGTACCTCTAGTTAGGCCTCGTTTGACTCACCGATACCATTTGTGCCTCGATTGGGGCCTCGTTTGACTCAACCATATCATTTGTGCCTTGAGTCGGGTCTCGTTTGACTCAGCCATATCATTTGCGCCTCGAGTTGGGCCTCGTTTGACTCAATCATATCATTTGTGCCTCGAGTCGAGCCTCGTTTGACTCACCGATGCCATTTGTGCCTTGAGTCGGGCCTCGTTTCACTAAACCATATCATTTGTGCCTCAAGTCAGGCCTCATTTGACTCAACCATATTATTTGCGCCTCAATTATGGCCTCGTTTGATGCAGCCATATCATTTGTGGCTCGGGTCATGCCCCGTTTAACTCAACCATATTGTTTACGTCTTAAGTCGGGCCTCGTTTGACTAAACCATATCATTTACGCCTCGAGGCGGGCCTCGTTTGGCTCACAGATACCATTTGTGCCTCGAGTTAGGACTCATTTGACTCAACCATATCATTTGTGCCTCAAGACAGGCCTCGTTTGACTCAACCATATCATTTGTGCCTCGAGTTTGGCCTTGTTTGACTCAACCATATCATTTGTGCATCGAGACAGGCCTCGTTTGACTCAACTATATCATTTGTGCCTCGGGTCATGCCTCGTTTGACTCAACCATATTATTTACGCGTTCAAATCAGGCTTTGTTTGACTCACCCATATGTTTGAGCTTGGAGTCGAACCTTATTTGACTCACCCATATGTTTGCGCCACGAGTCCGTCTTTGTTTGACTCACCCTTATCATTTGCACCTCGAGTCAAGCCACGTTTGACTCATCCATATCATTTGCACCTCTAGTCGGGGCACGTTTGACTCACCGATACTAGTTGTGCATTGAGTTAGGCCTTGTTTGACTCAACCATATGATTTGCGCCTCGACTCAGGCCCCGTTTGACTCAACAATATCATTTTTGCCTTGAGTCAGGCCTCATTTGACTCAACCATATCATTTGCACCATGAGTAAGGAATCATTTAGCTCAACCATATCATTTGTGCCTCGAGTCGTGCCTTGTTTGACACACTCATTTATTTATGCCACGTGTTAGGCCTCGTTTGTCTCACCCATGTCATTTGCGCCTCGAGTTAGGTCTCGTTTGACTCACCAATGTGTTTACACCTCGAGTCCGGCCTTGTTTGCCATGTTTGACTCACCGATATCATTTGCGCCTCAAGTCAAGCCTCGTTTGACGCACCGATACCATTTGTGCATCGAGTTAGGCCTCATTTGACTCAACCATATGAATTGCGCCACGAGTCAGTCCCCGTTTGACTCAACCATATCATTTGCGCCTCGAGTCAGGCCTTGTTTGACTCAACCATATCATTTGTGTCTTGAGTCGGGCCTCGTTTGACTCACCGATACCATTTGTGCCTTGATTGGGGCCTCATTTGACTCAACCATATATTTGGACCTCGAGTTAGGCCTCGTTTGACTCAACCATATCATTTGTGCCTCGAGTCGGGTCTCGTTTGACTCAGCCATATCATTTGCACCTCGAGTTGGGCCTCATTTGACTCAACCATATCATTTGTGCCTAGAGTCGGGCCTCGTTTGACTCACCGATACCATTTGTGCCTTGAGTCAGGTCTTGTTTGACTCAACCATGTCATTTGTGCCTCGAGTCAAGCCTCATTTGACTCAACCATATTATTTGCGCCTCAATTATGGCCTTGTTTGATGCAACCATATCATTTGTGGCTCGGGTCATGCCCCGTTTAACTCAACCATATTGTTTACGCCTTAAGTAGGGCCTCGTTTGATTAAACCATATCATTTGCGCCTCGAGGCTGGCCTCGTTTGGCTCACAGATACCATTTGTGTCTCGAGTTAGGCCTCATTTGACTCAACCATATGAATTGCGCCACGAGTCAGTCCCCGTTTGACTCAACCATATCATTTGCACCTCGAGTCAGGCCTTGTTTGACTCAACCATATCATTTGTGTCTTGAGTCGGGCCTCATTTGACTCACCGATACCATTTGTGCCTTGATTGGGGCCTCATTTGACTCAACCATATATTTGCACCTCGAGTTAGGCCTCGTTTGACTCAACCATATCATTTGTGCCTCGAGTTTGGCCTCGTTTGACTCAACCATATCATTTGGGCCTCGAGACAAGCCTCGTTTGACTCAACTATATCATTTGCGCCTCGGGTCATGCCTCGTTTGACTCAACCATATCATTTGCGCCTCAAGTTAAGCCTCGTTTGAATCACCGATACCATTTGTGCATCAAGTTAGGCCTCGTTTGACTCAACCATATGAATTGCGCCTCGAGTCAGTCCCCGTTTGACTCAATCATATCATTTGCGCCTCGAGTCAGGACTTGTTTGGGTCAACCATATCATTTGCACCTCGAGTCGGGCCTCATTTGACTCAACCATATCATTTGTGCCTCGAGTTAGGCCTCGTTTAGCTCAACCATGTCATTTGTGCCTCGAGTCGGGTCTCGTTTGACTCAACTATATCATTTGTGCCTCGAGTCGTGCCTCGTTTGACTCATCGATACCATTTGTGCCTCGAGTCGGACCTCATTTGACTCAACCATATCATTTGTGCCTCAAGTCAGGCCTCATTTGACTCAACCATATCATTTGCGCCTCAATTATGGCCTCGTTTGATGCAACCATATCATTTGTGGCTCGGGTCATGCCCCGTTTAACGCAACCATATCGTTTACGTCTTAAGCCAGGCCTCGTTTGACTAAACCATATCATTTGCGCCTCGAGACGGGCCTCGTTTGGCTCTCAGATACCATTTGTGCCTCGAGTTAGGACTCGTTTGACTCAACCATATCATTTATGCCTCGAGACAGGACTCGTTTGACTCAACCATATCATTTATGCCTCGAGACAGGCCTCGTTTGACTCAACCATATCATTTGTGCCTCGAGTTTAGCCTCGTTTGACTCAACCATATCATTTGTGCCTCGAGACAGGCCTCGTTTGACCCAACTATATCATTTGCGCCTTAGGTCATGCCTCGTTTGACTCAACCATATCATTTGCGCGTTCAAGTCAGGCTTTGTTTGACTCACCCATATGTTTGAGTTTGACTCACCCATAAGTTTGCGCCACGAGTCCATCTTTGTTTGACTCACCCTTATCATTTGCACCTCGAGTCAAGGCGCGTTTGACTCAACCATATCATTTGCACCTCTAGTCGGGGCACGTTTGACTCACCGATACTAGTTGTGCATTGAGTTGGGCCTCGTTTGACTCAACCATATGATTGGCGCCTCGACTCAGGCCCCGTTTGACCCAACCACATCATTTTTTCCTCAAGTCAGGCGTCGTTTGACTAAACCATATCATTTGCACCATGAGTAAGGCATCGTTTAGCTCAACCATATCATTTGCGCCTCGAGTCACGCCTTGTTTGACTCACTCATTTATTTATGCCTCGTGTTAGGCCTCGTTTGTCTCACCCATGTCATTTGCGCCTCGAGTTAGGCCTCGTTTGACTCACCCATGTGTTTACACCTCAAGTCAGGCCTTGTTTGCCATGTTTGACTCACCGATATCATTTGCGCCTCAAGTCAAGCCTCGTTTGACGTACCGATAACATTTGTGCATCAAGTTAGGCCTCGTTTGACTCAACCATATGAATTGCGCCTCGAGTTAGGCCTTGTTTGACTCAACCATATCATTTGTGCCTCGAGTCGGGCCTCGTTTGACTCACCGATACCATTTGTGCCTCGATTGGGGCCTCATTTGACTCAACCATATCATTTGTGCCTCGAGTTAGGCCTTGTTTGACTCAACCATATCATTTGTGCCTCGAGTCGGGTCTCGTTTGACTCAGCCATATCATTTGCGCCTCGAGTTAGTCCCCGTTTGACTCAACCATATCATTTGCGCCTCGAGTCAGGCCTTGTTTGACTCAACCATATCATTTGTTCCTCGAGTCGGACCTCGTTTGACTCACCGATACCATTTGTGCCTCGATTGGGGCCTCGTTTGACTCAACCATATCATTTGTGCCTCGAGTCGGGTCTCGTTTGACTCAGCCATATCATTTGCGCCTCGAGTTGGGCCTCATTTGACTCAACCATATCAATTGTGCCTCGAGTCGGGCCTCGTTTGACTCACCGATACCATTTGTGCCTTGAGTTGGGCCTCGTTTGACTCAACCATATCATTTGTGCCTCGAGTCAGGCCTCATTTGACTCAACCATATTATTTGCGCCTCAATTATGGCCTCGTTTGATGCAACCATATCATTTGTGGCTCAGGTCATGCCCCGTTTAACTCAACCATATCATTTACGTCTTAAGTGGGGCCTCGTTTGATTAAACCATATCATTTGCACCTCGAGGCGGGCCTCGTTTGGCTCACAGATACCATTTGTGCCTTAAGTTAGGACTCGTTTGACTCAACCATATCATTTGTGCCTCAAGACAGGCCTCGTTTGACTCAACCATATCATTTGTGCCTCGAGTTTGGCCTCGTTTGACTCAACCATATCATTTGTGCCTCGAGACATGCCTCGTTTGACTCAACTATATCATTTGCGCCTCGGTCATGCCTCGTTTGACTCAACCATATCATTTGCGCATTCGTGTCAGGCTTTGCTTGACTCACCTATATGTTTGAGCCTAGAGTCAGTCCTTGTTTGACTCACCCATAAGTTTGCGCCACGAGTCCGTCTTTGTTTGACTCACCCTTATCATTTGCTCCTCGAGTCAAGCCGCATTTGACTCACCCATATCATTTGCACCTCTAGTCGGGCCAGGTTTGACTCACCGATACTAGTTATGCATTGAGTTGGGCCTCGTTTGACTCAACCTTTTGATTTGCGCCTCGACTCAGGTCCCTTTTGACTCAACCATATCATTTTCGCCTCGAGTCAGGCCTCGTTTGACTCAACCGTATCATTTGCGCCTTAAGTAAGGCATCGTTTAGCTCAACCATATCATTTGCGCCTCGAGTCGGGCCTTGTTTGACTCACTCATTTAGTTATGTCTCGAGTCAGCCCTCGTTTGTCTCATCCATGTCATTTGCACCTCGAGTTAGGCCTGGTTTGACTCACCCATGTGTTTTCGCCTCATGTCAGGCCTTGTTTGCCATGTTTGACTCATTGATATCATTTGTGCCTCATGTTAAGCCTTGTTTCACTCACCGATACCATTTGTGCATCGAGTTAGGCCTCGTTTGACTCAACCATATGAATTGCGCCTCGAGTCAGTCCCCGTTTGACTCAACCATATCATTTACACCTCGAGTCAGGCCTTGTTTGGGTCAACCATATCATTTGCGCCTCGAGTCGGGCCTCATTTGACTCAACCATATCATTTGTGCCTCGAGTTAGGCCTTGTTTGACTCAACCATATCATTTGTGCCTCGAGTCGGGTCTCGTTTGACTTAGCCATATCATTTGCGCCTTGGGTTGGGCCTCGTTTGACTCAACCATATCATTTGTGCCTCGAGTCGTGCCTCGTTTGACTCATCGATACCATTTGTGCCTCGAATCAGGCCTCATTTGACTCAACCATATCATTTGCGCCTCAATTATGGCCTCGTTTGATGCAACCATATCATTTGTGGCTCGGGTCATGCCCCATTTAACTCAACCATATCATTTACGTCTTAAGTCGGGCCTCGTTTGACTAAACCATATCATTTGCGCCTCGAGGCGCAACTCGTTTGGCTCACAGATACCATTTGTGCCTCGAGTTAGGACTCGTTTGACTCAACCATATCATTTGTGCCTCGAGACAGGCCTCGTTTGACTCAACCATATCATTTGTGCCTCGAGTTTTGTCTCGTTTGACTCAACCATATCATTTGTGCCTCGAGACAGGCCTCGTTTGACCCAACTATATCATTTGTGCCTCAGGTCATGCCTCGTTTGACTCAACCATATCATTTGCGCATTCAAGTCAGCTTTTTGTTTGACTCACCCATATGTTTGAGCTTGGAGTTGGGCCTTATTTGACTCACCCATAAGTTTGCGCCATGAGTCCGTCTTTGTTTGACTCACCCTTATCATTTGCACCTCGAGTCAAGGCGCGTTTGACTCACCCATATCATTTGTACCTCTAGTCGGGGCACGTTTGACTCACCGATACTAGTTGTGCATTGAGTTAGGCCTCGTTTGACTCAACCATATGATTTGCACCTCGACTCAGGCCCCGTTTGACTCAACCATATCATTTTTGCCTCGAGTCAAGCCTCGTTTGACTCAACCATATCATTTGCGCCATGAGTAAGGCATCGTTTAGCTCAACCATATCATTTGCGCCTCTAGTCAGGCCTTGTTTGACTCACTCATTTATTTATGCCTCGTGTTAGGCCTCGTTTGTCTCACCCATGTCATTTGTGCCTCGAGTTAGGCCTCGTTTGACTCACCCATGTGTTTACACCTCAAGTCAGGCCTTGTTTGCCATGTTTGACTCACCGATATCATTTGTGCTTCAAGTCAAGCCTCGTTTGACGCACTGATACCATTTGTGGATCGAGTTAGGCCTCGTTTGACTCAACCATATGAATTGCACCTCGAGTCAGGCCTTGTTTGACTCAACCATATCATTTGTACCTCGAGTTGGGCCTCATTTGACTCACCGATACCATTTGTGCCTCGATTGGGACCTCATTTGACTCAACCATATCATTTGTGCCTCGAGTCAGTCCCTGTTTGACTCAACCATATCATTTGCGCCTCGAGTCAGGCCTTGTTTGACTCAACCATATCATTTGTGCCTCGAGTCAGGCCTCGTTTGACTCACCGATACCATTTGTGCCTCGATTGGGGCCTCGTTTGACTCAACCATATCATTTGTGCCTCGAGTCGGGTCTCGTTTGACTCAGCCATATCATTTGCGCCTCGAGTTAGGCCTCATTTGACTTAACCATATCATTTGTGCCACGATTCGGGCCTCGTTTGACTCACCGATACCATTTGTGCCTTGAGTCAGGCCTCGTTTGACTCAACCATATCATTTGTGCCTCGAGTCAGGCTTCATTTGACTCAACTGTATTATTTGCGCCTCAATTATGGCCTCGTTTGACGCAACCATATCATTTGTGGCTCGGGTCATGCCCCATTTAACTCAGCCATATTGTTTACGTCTTAAGTGGGGCCTCGCGAGGCAGGCCTCGTTTGTCTCACAGATACCATTTGTGCCTCGAGTTAGGACTGGTTTGACTCAACCATATCATTTATGCCTCAAGACAGGCCTCGTTTGACTCAACCATATCATTTGTGCCTCGAGTTTGGCCTCGTTTGACTCAACCATATCATTTGTGCCTCAAGACAAGCCTCGTTTGACTCAACTATATCATTTGCGCCTCAGGTCATGCCTCGTTTGACTCAACCATATCATTTGCGCGTTCGTGTCAAGTTTTGTTTGACTCACCCATATGTTTGAGCCTAGAGTCAGGCCTTATTTGACTCACCCATAAGTTTGCGCCACGAGTCCGTCTTTGTTTGACTCACCCTTATCATTTGCTCCTCGAGTCAAGCCGCGTTTGACTCACCCATATCATTTGCACCTCTAGTCGGGCCACGTTTGTCTCATCGATACTAGTTGTGCATTGAGTTGGGCCTCGTTTGACTCAACCATATGATTTGTGCCTTGACTCAAGCCCTTTTTGACTCAACCATATCATTTTCGCGTCGACTCAGGCCTCGTTTGACTCAACCATATCATTTGCGCCTTGAGTAAGGCATCGTTTACCTAAACCATATCATTTGCGCCTCGAGTCGGGCCTTGTTTGACTCACTCATTTATTTATGCCTCGAGTCAGGCCTCGTTTGTCTCACCCATGTCATTTGCGCCTCGAGTTAGGCCTCGTTTGACTCACCGATATCATTTGCGCCTCAAGTCAAGCCTTGTTTGACTCACTGATACCATTTGTGCATCAAGTTAGGCCTCGTTTGACTCAACCATATGAATTGCGCCTCGAGTCAGTCCCCGTTTGACTCAACCATATCATTTGCACCTCAAGTCAGGCCTTGTTTGACTCAACCATATCATTTGTGCCTCGAGTCAGGCCTCGTTTGGGTCAACCATATCATTTGCGCCTCAAGTCGGGCCTCATTTGACTCAACCATATCATTTGCGCCTCGAGTTAGGCCTCGTTTGACTCAACCATATCATTTGTGCCTCGAGTCGGATCTCGTTTGACTTAGCCATATCATTTGCAACTCGAGTTGGGCCTCGTTTGACTCAACCATATCATTTCTGCCTCGAGTCGTGCCTCGTTTGACTCATCAATACCATTTGTGCCTCGAGTCGGGCCTCGTTTGACTCAACCATATCATTTGTGCCTCGAGTCAGGCCTCATTTGACTCAACCATATCATTTGCGCCTCAATTATGGCCTCGTTTGACATAACCATATCATTTGTGGCTCCAGTCATGCCCCGTTTAACTCAACCATATCGTTTACGTCTTAAGTCGGGCCTCGTTTGACTAAATCATATCATTTGCGCCTCGAGGCGGGCCTCGTTTGGCTCACAGATACCATTTGTGCCTCGAGTTAGGACTTGTTTGACTCAACCATATCATTTGTGCCTCGAGACAGGCCTCGTTTGACTTAACCATATCATTGTGCCTCGAGTTTGGCCTCGTTTGACTCAACCATATCATTTGTTCCTCGAGACAGGCCCTGTTTGACTCAACTATATCATTTGCGCCTTAGGTCATGCCTCGTTTGACTCAACCATATCATTCACGCGTTCGAGTCAGGCTTTGTTTGACTCACCCATATGTTTGAGCCTGGAGTCGGGCCTTATTTGACTCACCCATAAGTTTACGCCATGAGTTCGTCTTTGTTTGACACACCCTTATCATTTGCACCTCGAGTCAAGCCGTGTTTGACTCACCCATATCATTTGCACCTCTAGTCGGGGCACGTTTGAGTCACCGATACTAGTTGTGCATTGAGTTCGGCCTTGTTTGACTCAACTATATGATTTGCACCACGACTCAGGCCCCGTTTGACTTAACCATATCATTTGTGCCTTGAGTAAGGCATCGTTTAGCTCAGCCATATCATTTGCGCCTTGAGTTGGGCCTTGTTTGACTCACTCATTTATTTATGTCTCGAGTCAGGCCACGTTTGTCTCACCCATGTCATTTGTGCCTCGAGTTAGGCCTCGTTTGACTCACCCATGTGTTTGCACCTTGAGTCAGGCCTTGTTTGCCATGTTTGACTCATCGATATCATTTGCGCCTCAAGTCAAACCCTATTTGACGCACCGATACCATTTGTGCATCGATTTAGGCCTTGTTTGACTCAACCATATGAATTGCGCCTCGAGTCAGTCCCTGTTTGACTCAACCATATCATTTGCGCCTCGAGTCAGGCCTTGTTTGACTCAACCATATCATTTGAGCCTCAAGTTGGGCCTCGTTTGGGTCAACCATATCATTTGCGCCTCGAGTCAGGCCTCATCTGACTCAACCATATCATTTGCGCCTCGAGTTAGGCCTCGTTTTGCTCAACCATATCATTTGTGCCTCGTGTCAGTCCTCGTTTGACTCAACCATATCATTTCTGTCTCAAGTCATGCCTCGTTTGACTTAACCATGTCATTTGCGCCTCGAATCAGGCCTCGTTTGACTCACCAATACTATTTGTGCCTCGAGTTGGGAGTCATTTGACTCAACCATATAATTTGTGCCTCGAGTTGAGTCTCGTTTGACTCAGCCATATCATTTGAGCGTCAGTTGGGCCTCGTTTGACTCAACCATATCATTTGTGCCTCGAGTCGGACCTCGTTTGACTGAGCCATATCATTTGCGCCTCGAGTCAGGCCTCATTTGACACAACCATATCATTTGCGCCTTGAGGCAGGCCTCGTTTGACTCACCGATACCATTTGTGCCTCGAGTTGGGCTCCATGTGACTCAACCATATCATTTGTGCCTCGAGTTGGGCCTCGTTTGACTCACCCATATCATTTGTGCCTCAAGTCCGGCCTCGTTTGACTCACCAATACCATTTGTGCCTCAAGTTGGGCCTCTTTTGACTCAACCATATCATTTATGCCTCGAGTTGGGACTCGTTTGACTGACCCATATCATTTGCGCCTCGAGTCAGGCCTCGTTTGACTCACAGATACCATTTGTGCCTCGAGTTGGGCCTCGTTTGACCTAACCATATCATTTGTGCCTCGAGTCGGGCCTCGTTTGACTTAGCCATATCATTTGCGCCTCGAGACGGGCCTCGTTTGATTCAACCATATCATTTGAGCCTCGAGTCGGGCCTCGTTTGACTCAACCATATCATTTGTGCCTTGAGTCAGGCCTCATTTGACTTAACCAAACATTTGTGCCTTGAGTCGGGCCTTGTTTGTCTTAACCATGTCATTTGTGCCTCGAGTCGGCCTCGTTTGTTGCAACCATATCATTTGTTTCTTGGGTCATGCCTCGTTTAACTGAACCATATCATTTGCGTCTCGCGTCGGGCCTCGTTTGATGCAACCATATCATTTGTGCTTTGGGTCATCCCTCGTTTAACTCAACCATATCATTTGCGTTTCGTGTTGTGCCTCATTTGACTAAACCATATTATTTGCGCCTCGAGTCATGCCTCGTTTGACTCAACCATATCATTTGTGCCTCGAGTCAAGCCTCAATTGACTCACCGATACCATTTGTGCCTTGAGTTGGGCCTCGTTTGACTCAACCATATCATTTGTGCCTCGAGTCAAGCCTCGTTTGACTCAACCATATCATTTGTGCCTCGAGTCAGGCCTCGTTTGGCTCAACCATATCATTTACGCCATGAGTCAGGCCTTGTTTGACTCACCCATTTTTTTGTGCCTCGAGTCAGGCCTCGTTTGACTCACCCATGTCACTTGCGCCTCGAGTTAGGCCTCGTTTGACTCACCCATGTGTTTGTGCCTTGAGTCAGGTCTCGTTTGACTCAACCATACATTTGCGCCTCGAGTCAGGCATTGATTGTTTCAACCATATCGTTTGCGCCTCGAGTCGGGCCTCGTTTGACACAACCATATAATTTGTGCCTCAGGTCATGCCTCGTTTAACTGAACCATATCATTTGCATCTTAAGTCGGGCCACGTTTGACTAAACCTTATCATTTGTGCCTCGAGTCGGGCCTTGTTTAACTCAACCATATCATTTGCGCCTCGAGTCTGGCCTTGTTTGACTCAATCATATCAGTTACACCTCGAGTCAGGCCTCGTTGGACTCAACCAAATCATTTCCGCCTAGAGTCGGGCCTCGTTTAACTCATAGATACCATTTGTACCTCGAGTTAGGCCTCGTTTGACTCAACCATATCATTTGTGCCTCGAGTTGGGCCTCATTTGACTCACCCATATCATTTGCGCATTGAGTCAGTCTTCGTTTGACTCACCCTTATCATTTGCATCTCGAGTCAAGCCGCGTTTGACTCACCCATGGGTTTATGCCTTGAGTCCAACCTAGTTTGACTCACCCATATCATTTGCGCTTCAAGTTGGGCCAAGTTTGACTCAACCATCTCATTTACGCCATGAGTTGGGCCTCGTTTGACTCCCCGATACCATTTGTGCCTCGAGTTGAGCCTCATTTGACTCAACCATATCATTTGTACCTCGAGTCTGGCCTCGTTTGAGTCAATCATATCAATTGCACCTCGAGTCAGGCCTCGTTTGACTCAACCATATCATTTGCGCCTCGAGTCAGGCCTCGTTTAACTCATAGATACCATTTGTGCCTCGACACTGGCATTGTTTGACTCAACCATATCATTTGTACCTCAAGTCAGTCCTCGTTTGACTCAACCATATCATTTGCGCCTCAAGTCGGCCCTCGTTTAACTCACAAATACCATTTGTGCCTCGAGTTAGGCCTCGTTTGACTCAACCATATCATTTGTGCCTCGAGACAGGCCTTGCTTGACTCAATCATATCATTTGCACCTCTTGTCGGGCCTTGTTTGACTCAGCCATATCATTTGTGCCTCGAGTCAGTCCTCGTTTGACTCACCCATATCATTTGTGCCTCGAGTCAGTCCTCGTTTGACTCACCCATATCATTTGTGCCTCAAGTCGGGCATCGTTTGACTCACTGATACCATTTGTGCCTCGAGTTGGGCCACGTTTGACTCAACCATATCATTTGTGTCTCAAGTCAGGCCTTGTTTGACTCGCCCATATGTTTGAGCCTCGAGTCAGTCTTCGTTTGACTCACCCTTATCATTTGCACCTCAAGTCAAGCCGCGTTTGACTCACCCATGTGTTTATGCCTCGAGTCCAGCCTAGTTTGACTCACCCATATCATTTGCACCTCAAGTCGGGCCAAGTTTGACTCAACCATCTCATTTATGCCATGAGTTGGGCCTCGTTTGACTCCCTGATACCATTTGTGCCTCGAGTTAAGCCTCGTTTGACTCAACCATATCATTTGTGCCTCAAGTCAGGCCTTGTTTGACTCAACCATATCACTGGTGCCTCGAGTCGAGCTTCGTTTGACTCAGCCATATCATTTGCGCCTCGAGTCGGCCCTTTTTTTACTCTCCCATATGTTTGCGCATTGAGTCGGGCCTCGTTTGACTCAACCATATCATTTGTGCCTCGAGTCATGCCTCGTTTGACTCAACCATATCATTTGCGCCTCGAGTCGAGCCTCGTTTGACTCACCAATACCATTTATGCCTCGAGTTAGGCCTCGTTTGACTCAACCATATCATTTGTGCCTTGAGTCTGGCCTTTTTTGGCTCAACCATGTGATTTGTGCCTCGAGTTGGGCCTCGTTTGACTCAACCATATCAATTGTGCCTTGAGTCGGGCCTTGTTTGACTCACCCATATGTTTAAGCGTCGAGTCGGGCCTTATCTGACTCACCCATCTGCTTGTGCCTCAAGTTAGTCTTCGTTTGACTCATACTTATCATTTACGCCTCGAGTCGACCCTCGTTTGACCCACACATGTGTTTGTGCCTCGAGTTAGGCCTTGTTCAACTCACCTATATCATTTGTTCCTCGAGTTGGGCCTTGTTTGGCTCACCCATATCAATTGTGCCTCGAGTTGGGCCTCATTTGACTCACCCACGTCATTTGCACCTCGAGTTAGGCCTCGTTTGACTCACCCATGTGTTTGCACCTCGAGTCAGGCCTTATTTGACTCACCCATATCATTTGCGCCTCGAGTCAGGCCTCGTTTGACTCACCGATACCATTTGTGCATCGAGTTGGGCCATGTTTGACTCAACCATATGATTTGTGCCTCGAGTCAGGCCCCGTTTGACTTAACCATATCATTTGCGCCTCGACTTGAGCCTCGTTTGACTCACTGATACCATTTGTGCCTCGAGTTGAGCCTCGTTTGACTCAACCATATCATTTGTGCCTCGAGTCGGGCCTCGTTTGACTCAGCCATATCATTTGCGCCATGAGTCGGGCCTCATTTGACTCATCGATACCATTTGTGCCTCGAGTGAGGCCTCATTTGACTGAACCATATGATTTGTGCCTCGAGTTGGGCCTCATTTGACTGAACCATATCATTTGCACCTCGAGTTGGGAATTATTTAACTCAGCCATATCATTTGCGCCTCGAGTCGATCCTCGTTTGACTCACCCATATAATTTGTGCCTCAAGTCGGGCCTCATTTGACTTACTAATACCATTTGTGCCTCAAGTTGGGCCTCGTTTGACTCAAGCATATCATTTGTGCCTCGAGTCAGGTCTTGTTTGACTCATACAAATATTTGCGCCTTGAGTCAGGCATTGTTTGTCTCAACCATATCAGTTGTGCTTCAGGTTGGACCTCGTTTGACGCAACCATATCATTTGTGACTCAGGTCATGCCTCGTTTAACTCAACCATATCATTTGTATCTCGAGTCGGGCCTCGTTTGATTAAACCATATCAATTGCGCCTTAAGTCATGCCTCGTTGGACTCAACCATATCATTTGTGCCTCGAGTCAGGCCTCTATTGACTCACCGATACCATTTGTGCCTCGAGTTGGGTCTCATTTGACTCAACCATATCATTTGTGCCTCGAGTCAGGCCTTATTTGACTCAACGATATCATTTGCGCCTCGAGTCAGGCCTCGTTTGACTCAACCATATCATTTCCATCTCGAGTCAGGCCTCGTTTAACTCACAGATACCATTTCTGCCTCGAGTTAGGCCTTATTTGACTCAACCATATCATTTGTGCCTCGAGACAGGCCTCGTTTGACTCAACCATATCATTTGTACCTCTTGTCGGGCCTCGTTTGACTTAACCATATCATTTACGCCTCGAGTCAGGCCTTGTTTGACTCACCCCTATGTTTGAGCCTTGAATCAGTCTTCGTTTGACTCACCCTTATCATTTGCACCTTGAGTCAAGCCTCGTTTGACTCAACCATGTGTTTACGCCTCGAGTCCAGCCTAGTTTAACTCACCCATATCATTTGTGCCTCAAGTCGAACCAAGTTTGACTCAACTATCTCATTTACGCCATGAGGTGGGCATTGTTTGACTCCCCGATACAATTTGTGCCTCGAGTTAAGCCTCGTTTGACTTAACGATATCATTTGTGCCTCAAGTCAGGCCTCGTTTAAGGCAACCATATCATTTGTGCCTCGAGTCGGGCCTTGTTTGACTTAGCCATATCATTTGCGCCTTGAGTCGGCCCTTATTTTACTCTCCCATATGTTTACGCATTAAGTCAGCCTCGTTTGACTCGACCATATCGTTTGTGCCTCGAGTCATGCCTTGTTTGTCTCAACCATATCATTTGTGCCTCGAGTCTGGCCTTATTTGACTCAACCATATCATTTGCGCCTCGAGTTGGGCCTTCTTTGACTCACTGATGCCATTTGTGCCTCGAGTTAGGCCTCGTTTGACTCAACCATATCATTTGTGCCTTGAGTCCGGCCACGTTTGACTCAACCATGTCATTTGTGCCTCGAGTTGGGCCTCATTTGACTCACCCATCAGCTTGCGCCTCGAGTTAGTCTTCGTTTCACTCACACTTATCATTTGCGCCTCAAGTTGACCCTCGTTTAACCCACACATGTGTTTGCGCCTCGAGTTAGGGCTTGGTCAACACACCTATATCATTTGTTCCTCGAGTCGGGCCTTGTTTGGCTCACCCATATCATTTGTGTCTCGAGTTAGGCCTCATTTGACTCACCCACATCATTTGCGCCTTGAGTTAGGACTCGTTTGACTCACCCATGTGTTTGCGCCTCGAGACAGGCCTTATTTGACTCACCCATATCATTTGCGCCTCAAGTTGGGCCTCGTTTGAATCACTGATGCCATTTGTGCATCAAGTTAGGCCACGTTTGACTCAACCATATGATTTGCGCCTCGAGTTAGGCCCTGTTAAACTCAACCATATCATTTGTGCCTCGACTCGGGCCTCGTTTGACTCACCGATACCATTTGTGACTCGAGTTGGGCCTCGTTTGACTCAACCATATCATTTGTGTCTAGAGTCGGGCCTCGTTTGACTCAGCCATATCATTTGCGCCTTGAGTCGGGCCTCATTTGACTCACTGATACCATTTATGCCTCGAGTAGGGCCTCATTTAACTCAACCATATCATTTGTGCCTCGAGTTGGGCCTCGTTTGACTCAACCATATCATTTGCGCCTCAAGTCGGGCCTCATTTGACTAAGCCATGTCATTTGCGCCTCGAGTCAGTCCTCGTTTGACTCACCCATATCATTTGCACCTCAAGTCGGGCCTCGTTTGACTCACTGATACCATTTGTGCCTCGAGTTGGGCCTCGTTTGACTCAACCATATCATTTATGCCTCGAGTCAAGCCTCGTTTAACTCATACAAATATTTGCGCCTCAAGTCGGGCATTATTTGTCTTAACCATATCATTTGTGCCTTGAGTCGAGCCTCATTTGACGTAACCATATCATTTGTGCCTCGGGTCATGCCTCGTTTAACTCAACCATATCATTTGCATCTCGTGTCGGACCTCGTTTGACTAAACCATATCAATTGCCCCTCGAGTCATGCCTTGTTTGACTCAACCATATCATTTATGCCTCGAGTCAGGCCTGGTTTGACTCAACGATATCATTTGCGCCTCGAGTCAGGCCTCGTTTGATTCAACCATATCATTTGCGCCCCGAGTCAGGCCTCGTTTAACTCACAAATACCATTTGTGCCTCGAGTTAGGCCTCATTGGACTCAACCATATCATTTGTGCCTCGAGATAGGCCTCGTTTAACTCAACCATATCATTTGCACCTCTTGTCGGGCCTCGTTTGACTAAACCATATCATTTGCGCCTCGAGTCAGGCCTTGTTTGACTCACCCATATGTTTAAGCCTCGAGTTAGTCTTCGTTTGACTCACCCATATCATTTGCGCCTCAAGTCGGGCCAAGTTTGACGCAACCATCTCATTTACGCCATGAGTTATCCTCGTTTGACTCCCCGATATCTTTTGTGCTCGAGTTGAGCCTCGTTTGACTCAACCATATCATTTGCACCTTGAGTCTGGCCTCGTTTGACTCGATCATATCGTTTGCACCTCAAGTCAGGCCTTGTTTGACTCACCCATATCATTTGCGCCTCGAGTCGGGCCTCGTTTAACTCACAGATACCATTTGTGCCTCGAGTTAGGCCTCGTTTGACTCAACCATAACATTTGTGCCTCGACACTGGCATCATTTGACTCAAACATATCATTTGCACCTCGAGTCAGGCCTCGTTTGACTCAACCATATCATTTGCGCCTCGAGCTGGGCCTCGTTTAAGCCACAGATACCATTTGTGCCTCGAGTTAGGCCTCATTTGACTCAACCATATCATTTGCGCCTCGAGACAAGCCTCGTTTGACTCAACCATATCATTTGCACCTCTTGTCGGGCCTCATTTGACTCAGCCATATCATTTGTGCCTTAAGTCAGGCCTTGTTTAACTCACCCATATGTTTGAGCCTCGAGTCAGTCTTCGTTTGACTTACCCTTATCCTTTGCACCTTGAGTCAAGCTGCGTTTGACTCACCCATGTGTTTACGCCTCGAGTCCAGCCTAGTTTGACTCACCCATATCATTTATGCCTCAAGTCGGGCCAAGTTTGACTCAACCATCTCATTTACGCCATGAGCTGGGCCTCGTTTGACTCCCTGATACCATTTGTGCCTCGAGTTGAGCCTCGTTTGAGTCAACCATATCATTTGTGCCTCGAGTCGGGCCTCGTTTGACTTAGCCATATCATTTGCGCCTTGAGTCGGCCCTTATTTTACTCTCCCATATGTTTGCGCATCGAGTCGGGCGTCGTTTGACTCAACCATATCATTTGTGCCTCGAGTCATGCCTCGTTTGACTCAACCATATCATTTGCGCCTCGAGTCTGGCCTCATTTGACTCAACCATATCATTTGCGCCTCGAGTCGGTCCTCGTTTGACTCACTGATACCATTTGTGCCTCGAGTTAGGCCTCATTTGACTCAACCATATCATTTGTGCCTTGAGTCCAGCCTCATTTAACTCAACCATGTCATTTGCACCTCAAGTTGGGCCTCGTTTGACTCAACCATATCAATTGCAGCTCGAGTAGGGCCTTGTTTGACTCACCCATATGTTTGAGCCTCGAGTTGGGCCTTATTTGACTCGCCCATCAGCTTGCGCCTTGAGTTAGTCTTCGTTCGACTCACACTTATCATTTGTGCCTCGAGTTGACCCTCGTTTGACCCACACATGTGTTTGAACCTTGAGTTACGCCTTGTTCAACTCACCTATATCATTTGTTCCTCAAGTCAGGCCTTGTTTGGCTCACCCATATCATTTGTGCCTCGAGGCCTCGTTTGACTCACCCATGTCATTTGCACCTCGAGTTAGGCCTTGTTTGACTCACCCATGTGTTTGTGCCTTGAGTCAGGCCTTATTTGACTCACCCATATCATTTGCGCCTCGAGTCGGGCCTTGTTTGACTCACCGATACCATTTGTGCATTGAGTTGGGCCATGTTTGACTCAACCATATGATTTGCGCCTCGAGTCAGGACTCGTTTTACTCAACCATATCATTTGCGCCTCAAGTCGGGTCTCGTTTGACTCACCGATGCCATTTGTGCCTTGAGTTGGGCCTCGTTTGACTCAATCATATCATTTGTGCCTCGAGTCGGGCCTCGTTTGACTTAGCCATATCATTTGCGCCTCGAGTCGGGCCTCGTTTGACTCACCGATACCATTTGTGCCTCGAGTGGGGCCTCGTTTGACTCAACCATATCATTTGTGCCTTGAGTTGGGCCTCATTTGAGTCACCCATATCATTTATGCCTCGAGTCAGGCCTCGTTCGACTCAGGCATATCATTTGTGCCTCGAGTCGGTCCTCGTTTGACTCACCCATATCATTTGCACGTCGAGTCGGGTCTCGTTTGACTCACTGATACCATTTGTGCCTCGAGTTGGGCCACGTTTGACTCAACCATATCATTTGTGCCTCGAGTCAGGCCTCGTTTGACTCATCCAAAATTTGCACCTCGAGTCGGGCATTGTTTGTCTCAACCATATCATTTGTGCCTCGGGTCATGCCTCGTTTAACTCAACCATATCATTTGCATCTCATGTCGGGCCTTGTTTTACTAAACCATATCAATTGCGCCTCAAGTCATCCCTCATTTGATTCAACCATATCATTTGCGCCCTGAGTCGGGCCTTGTTTGACTCATCGGTATCATTTGTGCCTCGAGTCGGGCCTCGTTTGACTCAACTATATAATTTGTTCCTCGAGTTAGGCCTCATTTTACTCAACCATATTGTTTGCGCCTTGAGTCAGGCCTCGTTTGACTCAACCATATCAGTTACGCCTCGAGTTGGGCCTTGTTTGACTCAACCATATCATTTGCGCCTAGAGTTGGGCCTCATTTGACTCACCGATACCATTTGAGCCTCGAGTGAGGCCTCTTTTAACTCGACCATATCATTTATGCCTCAAGTCAGGCCTCGTTTGACTCAACCATATCATTTGCGCCTTGAGTCGGGCCCCGTGTGACTCAACCATATCATTTGCGCCTCGTGTCAGGCCTTGTTTGACTCAACCATGTCATTTGCACCTCGAGTCAGGCCTAGTTTGACTTACCCATATGTTTGAGCCTCGAGTCAAGCCTTATTTGACTCACCCATATGTTTGCGCCTCGAGTCAGTCTTCGTTTGTCTCAACCATATCATTTGAGCCTCGAGTCAGGCCTTGTTTTCCTCAACCATATCATTTTCACCTCTAGTTATGCCTCATTTGACTCATCGATATCATTTGTGCCTCGAGTTGGTCCTCGTTTAACTTAACTATATCATTTGCGCCTCGAGTTGTGCCACATTTCACTCAACCATATCATTTGCGCCTCGAGTCGGGCCTTATTTCACTCAACCATATCATTTGTACCTAGAGTTGGGCCTTGTTTGCCTCAACCATATCATTTGAGCCCCGCGTAGTGCCTCGTTTGACTCACCGATATGATTTGTGCCTTGAGTTGGGCCTCGTTTGAGCTAACTATATGATTTATGCCTCGACTCGGGCCTCGTTTGACTCAACCATATCGTTTGTCCCTCGAGTCAGCGTTGTTTGACTCACCCTTATCATTTGCACTTCGAGTCAAGCCTCATTTGACTCACCCATGTGTTTGCACCTTGAGTCAGGCCTAGTTTAACTCACCTATACCATTTGCGCCTTGAGTCAGGCCATGTTTGACTCAACCATATCATTCACACCTTGAGTCGGGCCTTGTTTGACTCACCGATACTATTTGTGCCTTGAGTCGGGCCTCATTTGACTCAACCATATCATTTCTGCCTGGAGTCAGACCATGTTTGACTCAACCATATCATTTGCGCTTTGAATCGGGTCTCGTTTAACTCAACCATATCCTTTGTGCCTCGAGTCGGGTCTCGTTTGACTCAACCATATCATTTACGCCTTGAGTCGGGCCATGTTTGACTCAACCATATCATTTGCGCTTCGAATCGGGTCTCATTTGACTTAACCATATCATTTGTGCCTCGAGTCGGGCCTCGTTTGACTCGCCGATACCATTGGTGCCTCGAGTTAGGCCTCGTTTGACACAACCATATCATTTGCGCCTCGAGTGGGGCCTCGTTTGACTCAACCATATCATTTGTGCCTCGAGTCGGGTGTTGTTTGACTTAACCATATCATTTCCACCTCGGGTCAGGCCTCATTTGACTCAGCCATATAATTGGCCTTGAGTCGGGCCTCCTTTGACTCATTGATACTATTTATGCCTCGAGTCGGGCCTCCTTTGACTCAACCATATCATTTGTGTCTCGAGTTAGCCCTCGTTTGACTCAACCATATCATTTGCGCCTCGAGTTGGGCCTCATTTGACTCATTGATACCATTTGTGCTTCGAGTTGGGCCTCATTTGACTCAACCATATCATTTGTGCCTCGAGTCAGGCCTTATTTGACTCAACCATATCATTTGCGCCTCGAGTTGGTCCTTGTTTGACTGAACCATATCATTTGTGCCTCGAGTCAGGCTTTGTTTGACTCAACCATATCATTTGCGCCTTGAGTCAGGCCATCTTTGACTCACCCATAGATTTGAGGCTCGAGTCAGGCCTGATTTGACTCACAGATATGTTTGCGCCTCGAGTCACGCCTTGTTTGACTCGTCCATATCTTTTTTGCCTCGAGTCGGGTCTCGTTTGATTCACCGCTACCATTTGTACATCGAGTTGGGCCTCGTTTCACTCAACCATATCATTTGTGCCTCAAGTTAAGCCTTGTTTGACTCAACCATATCATTTGCGCCTTGAGTCGGGCCTGGTTTGACTCAACCATATGATTTGCACCTCGAGTCGGGCCTCGTTTGACTCAACCATATCATTTGCGCCGTGAGTTGGGTCTCGTTTGGCTCAACCATATCATTTGTGCCCCGAGTCAGGCCTCTTTTGACTTAACCATATCATTTGTGCCTCGAGACATGCCTCGTTCGACTCAACCATATCATTTCCACCTTGAGTCGGGCCTCGTTTGACTCAACCATATCATTGCGCCTTGAGCGGGCCTCATTTGACTCATTGATACTATTTGTGTCTCAAGTTGGGCCTTTTTTTAATCAACCATATCATTTGCGCCTTGGGTCAGGACTCGTTTGACTCAACCCTATCAATGTTGCCTCAACCATATCATTTACGCCTTGAGTCGGCCCTCGTTTGACGAAACCATATCATTTATGGCTCGAATTGGGCCTCGTTTGACTCAACGATACCATTTGTGCCTTAAGTTGGGCCTCGTTTCACTCAACCATATCATTTGTGCCTTGAGTCAACCCTCGTTTGATTCAACCATATCATTTGTGCCTCGAGTTGAGCCTTGTTTGACTCAACCATATCATTTGTGCCTCGAGTCAGGCCTTGTTTGGCTCACCCATATGTTTGAACCTCAAGTCAGGCCTTTTTTGACTGACCCATCTGTTTACGCCTCGAGTCAGTCTTCATTTGACTCACCCTTATCATTTGTGCCTCGAGTCGGGCCTTGTTTGACTCACTGATACCATTTGTGGCTCGAGTTGGGCCTCGTTTGACTCAACCATATCATTTGTACCTCGAGTCTGGCCTTGTTTGACTCAACCATATCATTTGCACCTCGAGTTAGGCCTGGTTTAACTTAACCACATCATTTGCATCTCGTGTCGGGCCTCGTTTGACTCAACCATATCATTTGCGCCTCGACCATATTATTTGTACCTTGAGTCGGGCCTCGTTTGACTCACCGATACCATATGTGCCTCGAGTTGGGCCTCATTTGACTCAATCATATCATTTGTGCCTCGAGTCAGGCCTCGTTTGATTCAACCATATCATTTGTGGCTCGAGTCGGGCCTCGTTTAACTCAACCATATCATTTGCCCCTCGAGTCGAGCCTCGTTTGACTCACCGATACCATTTGTGCCTCGAGTTAGGCCTTGTTTAACTTAACCATATCATTTGTGCCTCAAGTCAGGCCTTGTTTGACTCAACCATATCATTTGCACCTCGAGTCAGGACTCGTTTGACAGAACCATATCATTTGTGCCTTGAGTCAGGCATTGTTTGACTCACCCATATGTTTGAGCCTCGAGTCAAGCCTTACTTGACTCACCAATATGTTTGTGCCTCGAGTCAGGCCTTATTTGACTCGCCCATATCATTTGCGCCATGAGTCAGGCCTTGTTTGACTCAACCATATCATTTGTGCCTCGGGATAGACCTCATTTGACTCACTGATACCATTTGCGCCTCGAGTTGGGCTTTGTTTGACTCAACCATCTTATTTGTGCCTTGAGTCAGGCCTTGTTTGACTCAACTATATCATTTGCGCCTCAAGTCGGGCCTGGTTTGACTCAACCATATCATTTGCGCCTCGAGTTGGGCCTCATTTGACTCAACCATATTATTTTCGCCTCAAGTCAGGTCTCGTTTGGCTCAACTATATCATTGGCGGCCCTAGACGGGCCTCTTTTGACTTAACCATACTATTTGTGCCTTAAGTCATGCCTTGTTTGACTCAACCATATCATTCCACCTCGAGTTGAGCCTTGTTTGACTCACCCATATGTTTGCGCCTCGAGTTGGTCTTCGTTTCACTCACCCTTATCATTTACGCCTCGAGTCGGGCCTCATTTGACTCACCGATACCATTTGTGCCTCGAGTTGGGCCTCGTTTAACTCAACCATATCATTTGTACCTCGAGTTGGGCCTACTTTGACTTAACCGTATCATTTGCACCTCGAGTCGGGTCACGTTTGACTCAACCATATCATTTGCACCTCGAGTCGGGCTTTGTTTGACTCACCGATACCATTTGTGCCTCGAGTTGGGCCTCATTTGACTCAACCATATCATTTGTCCCTCGAGTCAGGCCATGTTTGACTTAACCATTTCATTTGCGCCTCGAGTCGGGCTTGGTTTGACTCAACCATATCATTTGCGCATCGAGTCGGGCCTCGTTTGACTCAACCATATCACTCACACCTTGACCAACTCATTTACGCCTCGAGTCGAGCCTCGTTGGACTCACCGATACCATTTGTGCCTCGAGTTGGGCCTCGTTTGACTCAATCATATCATTTGTGCCTCGAGTCAGGCTTCGTTTGACTCAACCATATCATTTGTGCCATGAGTTAGGTCTCGTTTGACTCAACCATATCATTTGTACCTCGAGTCGGGCCTAGTTTGATTCAATCATATCTTTTGCGCATCGATTAGGGCCTCGTTTGACTCAACCATATCATTTGCACCTCAAGTTGAGCCTCGTTTGACTGATCGATACCATTTGTACCTCAAGTTGGGCCTTGTTTGACTTCACTGTATCATTTGTGCCTCGAGTTAGGCCTCGTTTGACTCAACCATATCATTTGCACCTCGAGTCGGGCCTGGTTTGACTCAATCATATCATTTGCGCCTCGACCTGGGCCTCGTTTGACTCAACCATATCATTTGCGCCTCGAGTCGGGCCTCGTTTGACTCATCGATATGTTTGCGCCTCGAGTCAGTCTTCATTTGACTCAATCATATCATTTGTGCCTTCGCTTGGGCCTCGTTTGACTCAACCATATCATTTGCGCCTCAAGTTGGGCCTCGTTTCACTCAACCATATCATTTGTGCCTCGAGTTTGGCCTCGTTTCACTCAACCATATCATTTGTCCCTCGTGTCGGGCCTGGTTGACTCAACCATATCATTTGTGTCTCGAGTCGGTCCTCGTTTGACTCACTAATACCATTTGTGCCTCGAGTCGGGCCTCGTTTGACTCACCCATATGTTTGAGCCTTGAGTCGGGCCTGATTTGACTCACCGATATGTTTGCGCCTCGAGTCGTTCTTTGTTCGACTCACCCTTAAGATTTGCAACTTGAGTCATGCCTCGTTTGACTCACCCATGTGTTTGTAGCTCGAGTCAGGACTTGTTTGACTCGCCCATATCATTTGCGCCATGAGTCAGGCCTTGTTTGACTCAACCATATCATTTGCACCTCGAGTTGGGCCTCATTTGACTCAGTGATACCATTTGTGCCTCGAGCTGGGCCTCGTTTGACTCAACCAAATCCTTTGTGTCTCGAGTCAGCCCTTGTTTGGCTCGACCATCTCAGTTGCGCCTCGAGTCAGGCCTCATTTGACTCACCGATACCATTTGTGCCTCGAGTCGGGCCTCGTTTGACTCACCGATATGTTTGTGCCTCGAGTCGGTCCTCGTTTGACTCCCCTTATCATTTGTACCTCGAGTCAAGCCTCGTTTGACTCACCCATATGTTTGCGCCTTGAGTCAGGCCTTGTTTCACTCGCCCATATCATTTGCGCCATGAGTCAGGCCTTATTTGACTCAACCATCTCATTTGCGCCTTGAGTCAGGCCTCGTTTGACTCACCGATATGTTTGCGCCTCGAGTTGGTCGTCGTTTGACTCACCCTTATCATTTGTACCTCGAGTCAAGCCTCGTTTGACTCACCCATGTGTTTGAGCCTCGAGTTAAGCCTTGTTTGACTCGCCCATATCATTTGCACCATGAGTCAGGCCTTATTTGTCTCAACCATATCATTTGCACCTCGAGTCGGGCCTCATTTGACTCAGCGATACCATTTGTGTCTCGAGCCGGGCCTCGTTTGACTCAACCAAATCCTTTGTGCCTCGAGTCAGCCCTTGTTTGGCTCAATCATATCAGTTGCGCCTCGAGTCAGGCCTTGTTTGACTGAACGATATCATTTGTGCCTCGAGTCATGCCTTGTTTGACTCATCCTTATGTTTGAGCCTCGAGTCGGACCTCGTTTGATGTAACCATATCATTTGCGCCTTGAGTCGGCCCTCGTTTGACTCACCGATACCATTTGTGCCTCGAGTTAGGCCTCATTTGACTCAACCATATAATGCATGCCTCGAGTCAAGCCTCGTTTGACTCAACAATATCATTTGCGCCTCGTGTCAGCCTTGGTTTGACTCAACCATATCATTTGCGCCTCGAGTTAGGCCTCATTTGATTCATCGATACCATTTGTGCCTTGAGTTGGGCCTCATTTGCCTCAATCATATCATTTGTGCCTCGAGTCAGGCCTTATTTGACTTAACCATATCATTTGCGCCTCGAGTCGTGCCTTGTTTGACTCAACCATATCATTTGCGCTTCGAGTCGGGCCTCGTTTGACTCACCGATACCATTTGTACCTCGAGTTGGCCCTCATTTGGCACAACCATATCATTTGCGCCCCGAGTCGTGACTCTTTTGACTTAACCATATCATTTGTGCCTCAAGTCATGCCTCGTTTGACTCAACCATATCATTTACGCCTCAAGTCGGGCCTGGTTTGACTCAACCATATCATTTGCGTCTCGTGTCGGGCCTCGTTTGACTCACCGATATGTTTGCGCCTCAAGTCGGTCTTCGTTTGACTCACCCTTATCATTTGCACCTTGAGTCAAGCCTCGTATGACTCACCCATGTGTTTGCACCTCGAGTCAGGCCTTGTTTGACTCGTCCATATTATTTGCGGCATGAATCAGGCCTTGTTTGTCTTAACCATATCATTTTCGCCTCGAGTCGGGCCTTGTTTGACTCAGCAATACCATTTAGCCCTCGAGTTGGGCCTCGTTTGACTCAACCATATCATTTTCGACTCAACCATATCATTTCTGCCTCAAGTCGGGCCTCGTTTGACACAACCATATCATTTGCGCCTCGAGTTGGGCCTTGTTTGACTCACCGATACCATTTGTGCCTCGAGTTGGGCCTCGTTTGACTCGATCATATCATTTGTGCCTTGAGTCATGGCTCATTTTGCTCAATCATATCATTTCTACCTCGAGTCGGGCCTTGTTTGACTCAACCATATCATTGCGCCTTGAGTCGGGCCTCATTTGACTCACCGATACTATTTGTGCCTCGAGTTGGGCCTCGTTTGACTCAACCATATCAATTGTGCCTCGGGTTAGGCCTCATTTGACTCAACCATATCATTTGCACCTCAACCATGTCACTTGTGCCTCGAGTCAGCCCTTGTTTGACTCACCGATACAGTTTGTGCTTCAAGTTAAGCTTCGTTTGACTCAACCATATCGATTGTGCCTCGGGTTAGGCCTCGTTTGGCTTAACCATATCATTTCTGCCTCAAGTCGGGCCTCTTTTGACTCACTGATACCATTTCTTCCTTGAGTTGGGCCTTGTTTGATATAACCTTATCATTTGCACCTTGAGTCGGGTCTCGTTTGCCTCAACCATATCATTTGCGCCCCGAGTCAGGACTCTTTTGACTTAACCATATCATTTGTGCCTCGAGTCATGCCTCGGTTGACTGAACCATATCATTTCCACCTTGAGTCGGGCCTCATTTGACTCAACCATATCATTTGCACCTCAAGTCAGGCCTGGTTTGACTCAACCATATCATTTGCGCCTCGAGTCGGGTCTCGTTTGACTCACCGATATGTTTGCGCCTCGAGTCGGTCTTCATTTGACTCACCCTTATCATTTGCACCTCGAGTCAAGCCTCGTTTGACTCACCCATGTGTTTGCGCCACGAGTCAGGCCTTGTTTGACTTGCCCATATAATTTGTGCCATCAGTCAGGCCTTATTTGACTCAACCATATCATTTGTGCCTCAAGTCAGGCCTCGTTTGACTCAGTGATACCATTTGTGCCTCGAGTTGGGCCTCGTTTGACTTAACCATATCATTTGTACCTGGGGTCGGCCCTCATTTGACGCAACCATCTCATTTGCGCCTCGAGTCGGGCCTCGTTTGACTCACCAATACCATTTTTGCCTCGAGTTGGGCCTCGTTTGACTCAATCATATCATTTGTACCTCGAGTCAAGCCTCGTTTGACTCAACCATATCATTTGCGCCTTGTGTCGGGCTTGGTTTGACTCAACCATATCATTTGCGCCTCGAGTTGGGCCTCGTTTGACTCATCGATACCATTTGTGCCTCGAGTTGGGCCTCGTTTGCCTCAATCATATCATTTGTGCCTCGAGTCAGGCCTCGTTTGCCTCAACCATATCATTTGCGCCCCGAGTCAGGACTCTTTTGACTTAACCATATCATTTGTGCCTCGAGTCATGCCTCGTTTGACTGAACCATATCATTTCCACCTTGAGTCGGGCCTCGTTTGACTCAACCATATCATTTGCGCCTCAAGTCAGGCCTGGTTTGACTCAACCAAATCATTTGCGCCTCGAGTCGGGTCTCGTTTGACTCACCGATATGTTTGCGCCTCAAGTCGGTCTTCATTTGACTCACCCTTATCATTTGCACCTCGAGTCAAGCCTCGTTTGACTCATGCGCCTCGAGTCAGGCCTTGTTTGACTTGCCCATATCATTTGTGCCATGAGTCAGGCCTTGTTTGACTCAACCATATCATTTGTGCCTCGAGTCAGGCCTCGTTTGACTCAGTGATACCATTTGTGCCTCGAGTTGGGCTTGTTTGACTTAACTATATCATTTGTACCGGGGGGCGGCCCTCGTTTGACGCAACCATCTCATTTACACCTCGAGTCGGGCCTCGTTTGACTCACCGATACCATTTTTGCCTCGAGTTGGGCCTCGTTTGACTCAATCATATCATTTGTACCTCGAGTCAAGCCTCGTTTGACTCAACCATATCATTTGCGCCTTGTGTTAGGCTTGGTTTGACTCAACCATATCATTTGCGCCTCGAGTTGGGTCTCGTTTGACTCACCGATACCATTTATGCCTCAACTTGGGCCTCGTTTGCCTCAATCATATCATTTGTGCCTCGAGTCAGGCCTCGTTTGACTCAACCATATCATTTGCGGCTCGAGTCGGGCCTCGTTTGACTCATCGATACCATTTGTGCCTGGAGTTGGGCCTCATTTGACACAACCATATCATTTGCGCTCTGAGTCGGGACACTTTTGACTTAACCATATCATTTGTGCCACGAGCCGTGCCTTGTTTGACTCAACCATATCATTTCCACCTCGAGTTGGGCTTCGTTTGACTCAAGCATATCATTTGTGCCTCGAGTCAGGCCTTGTTTGACTCAACCATATCATTTATGCCTGGAGTCGGGCCTCGTTTGACTCAACCATATCATTTGGGCCCCAAGTCGGGCCTCGTTTGACTCACCGATATGTTTGCGCCTCGAGTCGGTATTCGTTTGACTCACCCTTATCATTTGTACCTCGAGTCAAGCCTCATTTGACTCACCCATCTGTTTGCGCCTCGAGTCAGGCCTTCTTTCTCTCGCCCATATCATTTGCGCCATGAGTCAGGCTTTGTTCGTCTCAACCATATCATTTGCGCCTCGAGTCGGGCCTCAATTGACTCAGCGATACCATTTGTGCCTCGAGTTAGGCCTCGTTTGACTCAACCAAATCCTTTGTGCCTCGAGTCAGCCCTTGTTTGGCTCGACCATATCATTTGCGCCTCGAGTCAGGCCTCGTTTGACTGAACGATATCATTTGTGCCTCGAGTCTTGCCTTGTTTGACTCATCCTTATGTTTGAGCCTCGAGTCAGGCCTCGTTTGATGTAACCATATCATTTGCGCCTTGAGTCGGCCCTCGTTTGACTCACCGATACCATTTGTCCTCGAGTTGAGCCTCGTTTGACTCAACCATATCATTTGCACCTCGTGTCAGGCCTAGTTTGACTCAACCATATCATTTGCGCCTCGAGTCAGGCCTCGTTTGACCATTTGTTGCTCGAGTTGGGCCTCATTTGCCTCAATCATATTATTTGTGCCTCGAGTAAGGCCTTGTTTGACTCAACCATATCATTTGCGCCTCGAGTCGGGCCTCGTTTGACTCACCGATACCATTTGTACCTCGAGTTTGGCCTCATTTGGCACAACCATATCAATTGTGTCCCGAGTCAGGACTCTTTTGACTTAACCATATCATTTGTGCCTCGAGTCATGCCTCGTTTGACTCAACCATATCATTTACGCCTCAAATCGGGCCTAGTTTGACTCAACCATATCATTTGCGCCTCGTGTCGGGCCTCGTTTGTCTCAACGATATGTTTGCGCCATGAATCAGGCCTTGTTTGTCTCAACCATATCATTTGCGCCTCGAGTCGGGCCTCGTTTGACTCTGCGATACCTTTTGGTCCTCGAGTTGGGCCTCGTTTGACTCAACCATATCATTTTTGCCTTAAGTTGGGCCTCGTTTGACGCAACCATATCATTTGCGCCTCGAGTTGGGCCTCGTTTGACTCACCGATACCATTTGTGCCTCGAGTTGGGCCTCGTTTGACTCGATCATATCATTTGTGCCTCGAGTCAAGCCTCGTTTGACTCAACCATATCATTTGCCCCTCGTGTCGGGCCTGGTTTCACTCAACCATATCATTTGCGCATCGAGTTGGGCCTCGTTTGGCTCAACCATATCATTTGCGCCCCGAGTTGGGCTTCTTTTGACTTACCCATATCATTTGTGCCTCGAGTCATGGCTCGTTTTGCTCAATCATATCATTTCTACCTCGAGTTGGGCCTCATTTGACTCAACCATATCATTGCGCCTTGAGTCGGGCCTCATTTGACTCACCAATACTATTTGTGCCTTGAGTTGGGCCTCGTTTGACTCAACCATATCAATTGTGCCTCAGGTTAGGCCTCATTTGACTCAACCATATCATTTGCACCTCAACCATATCATTTGTGCCTCGAGTCAGCCCTTGTTTGACTCACCGATACAGTTTGTGCTTCAAGTTGAGCTTCGTTTGACTCAACCATATCGATTGTGCCTCAGATTAGGCCTCGTTTGGCTTAACCATATCATTTGTGCCTCAAGTCGGGCCTCGTTTGACTCACCGATACCATTTCTTCCTCGAGTTGAGCCTCGTTTGACACAACCTTATCATTTGCACCTCGAGTCGGGTCTCGTTTGCCTCAACCATATCATTTGTGCCCCGAGTCAGGACTCTTTTGACTTAACCATATCATTTGTGCCTCGAGTCATGCCTCGTTTGACTGAACCATATAATTTCCACCTTGAGTCGGGCCTCGTTTGACTCAACCATATCATTTGCGCCTCAAGTCAGGCCTAGTTTGACTGAACCATATCATTTGTGCCTCGAGTCCGGTCTCGTTTGACTCACCGATATGTTTAAGCCTTGAGTCGGTCTTCATTTGACTCACCCTTATCATTTGCACCTCGAGTCAAGCCTCGTTTGACTCACCCATGTGTTTGTGCCTCGAGTCAGGCCTTGTTTGACTTGCCCATATCATTTGTGCCATGAGTCAGGCCTTGTTTGACTCAACCATATCATTTGTGCCTCGAGTCAGGCCTCGTTTGACTCAGTGATACGATTTGTGCCTCGAGTTGGGGCTCGTTTGACTTAACCATATCATTTGTACCGGGGGGCGGCCCTCGTTTGACGTAACCATCTCATTTACGCCTCGAGTCGGGCCTCGTTTGACTCACCGATACCATTTTTGCCTCGAGTTGGGCCTCGTTTGACTCAATCATATCATTTGTACCTCGAGTCAAGCCTCGTTTGACTCAACCATATCATTTGCGCCTTGTGTCGGGCTTGGTTTGACTCAACCATATCATTTGCGCCTCGAGTGGGGCCTCGTTTGACTCACCGATACCATTTATGCCTCGAGTTGGGCCTCGTTTGCCTCAATCATATCAGTTGTGCCTCGAGTCAGGCCTCGTTTGACTCAACCATATCATTTGCGGCTCAAGTCGGGCCTCGTTTGACTCATCGATACCATTTGTGCCTCGAGTTGGGCCTCGTTTGACACAACCATATGATTTGCGCCCCGAGTCGGGACACTTTTGACTTAACCATATCATTTGTGCCACGAGTCATGCCTCGTTTGACTCAACCATATCATTTCCACCTCGAGTTGGGCTTCGTTTGACTCAAGCATATCATTTGTGCCTCGAGTCAGGCCTTGTTTGACTCAACCATATCATTTACGCCTCGAGTCGGGCCTCGTTTGACTCAACCATATCATTTGGGCCCCAAGTCGGGCCTCGTTTGACTCACCGATATGTTTGCGCCTCGAGTCGGTATTCGTTTGACTCACCCTTATCATTTGTACCTCGAGTCAAGCCTCATTTGACTCACCCATGTGTTTGCGCCTCGAGTCAGGCCTTCTTTCTCTTGCCCATATCATTTGTGCCATGAGTCAGGCCTTGTTCCATCTCAACCATATCATTTGCGCCTCGAGTCGGGACTCAGTTGACTCAGCGATACCATTTGTGCCTCGAGTTGGGCCTCGTTTGACTCAACCAAATCCTTTGTGCCTCGAGTCAGCCCTTGTTTGGCTCGACCATATCATTTGCGCCTCGAGTCAGGCCTCGTTTGACTAAACGATATCATTTGTGCCTCGAGTCTTGCCTTGTTTGACTCATCCTTATGTTTGAGCCTCGAGTCGGGCCTCGTTTGATGTAACCATATCATTTGCGCCTTGAGTCGGCTCTCGTTTGACTCACCGATACCATTTGTGCCTCGAGTTGGGCCTCGTTTGACTTAACCATATCATGCGTGCCTCGAGTCAAGCCTCGTTTGACTCAACCATATCATTTGCACCTCATGTCAGGCCTGGTTTGACTCAACCATATCATTTGCGCCTCGAGTCAGGCCTCGTTTGACTCACTGATACCATTTGTTCCTCAAGTTGGGCTCGTTTGCCTCAATCATATTATTTATGCCTCGAGTAAGGCCTTGTTTGACTCAACCATATCATTTGCGCCTTGAGTCGGGCCTCGTTTGACTCACCGATACCATTTGAACCTCGAGTTGGGCCTCGTTTGGCACAACCATATCATTTGCGTCCCGAGTCGGGACTCTTTTGACTTAACCATATCATTTGTGCCTCGAGTCATGCCGGTTTGACTCAACCATATCATTTACGCCTCAAATCGGGCCTGGTTTGACTCAACCATATCATTTGCGCCTCGTGTTGGGCATCGTTTGACTCACCGATATGTTTGCGCCATGAATCAGGCCTTGTTTATCTCAACCATATCATTTGCGCCTCGAGTCGGGCCTCGTTTGACTCAGCGATACCTTTTGGTCCTTGAGTTGGGCCTCGTTTGACTCAACCACATCATTTGCGATTCAACCATATCATTTTTGCCTCAAGTCGGGCCTCATTTGATGCAACCATATCAGTTGCGCCTCGAGTTGGGCCTCGTTTGACTCACCGATACCATTTGTGCCTCGAGTTAGGCCTCGTTTGACTCGATCAAATCATTTGTGCCTTGTGTCAAGCCTCGTTTGACTCAACCATATCATTTGCCCCTCATGTCGGGCCTGGTTTCACTCAACCATATCATTTGCGCATCGAGTTGGGCCTCGTTTGGCTCAACCATATCATTTGTGCCCCGAGTTGGGCTTCTTTTGACTTACCCATATCATTTATACCTTGAGTCATGGCTCGTTTTGCTCAATCATATCATTTCTACCTCGAGTCGGGCCTCGTTTGACTCAACCATATCATTGCGCCTTGAGTCGGGCCTCATTTGACTCACCGATACTATTTGTGCCTCGAGTTGGGCCTCGTTTGACTCAACCATATCAATTGTGTCTCGGGTTAGGCCTCGTTTGACTCAACCATATCATTTGCGCCTCAACCATGTCATTTGTGCCTCGAGTCAGCCCTTGTTTGACTCTCCGATACCGTTTGTGCCTCGAGTTGGGCTTCGCTTGACTCAACCATGTCAATTGTGCCTCGGGTTAGGCCTCGTTTGACTTAACCATATCATTTGTGCCTCAAGTCGGGCCTCGTTTGACTAACCGATACCATTTCTTCCTCGAGTTAGGCCTCCTTTGACACAACCTTATCATTTGTGCCTCGAGTCAGGTCTCGTTTACCTCAACCATATCATTTGTGCCCCAGGTCAGGACTCTTTTGACTTAACCATATCATTTGTGCCTCGAGTCATGCCTCGTTTGACTGAACCATATCATTTCCACCTCGAGTCGGGCCTCGTTGGACTCAACCATATCATTTTCGCCTCAAGTCGAGCCTGGATTGACTTAACCATATCATTTGAGTCAAGCCTCGTTTGACTCACTCATGTCATTTGCGCCTCATGTTGGGCCTAGTTTGACTCGACCATATCGTTTGTGTCTCGAGTCGGGTCTCGTTTGACTCACTGATACCATTTATTCCTCGACGCGGGCCTTGTTTGACTTACCCATATGTTTGAGCCTCGAGTCGGGCCTGATTTGACTCACCGATATGTTTGCGCCTCAAGTCAGTCTTCGTTCGACTCACCCTTATGATTTGCACCTTGAGTTATGCCTCGTTTGACTCACCCATGTGTTTGGCCTCGAGTCAGGCCTCGTTTGACTCGCCCAAATCTTTTGCGCCATGAGTCAGGCCTTGTTTGACTCAATCATATCATTTGCGCCTCGAGTCAGGCCTCATTTGACTCAGTGATACCATTTGTGCGTCAAGTTGGGCCTCGTTTGACTTAACCATATCATTTGTACCTCGGGTCAGGCCTCGTTTGACTCAACCATATCATTTGCGCCTCAACCACATCATTTGTGCCTCGAGTCGGGGCTCGTTTGATGCAACCATATCATTTGTGCCTCGAGTCGGGCCATATTTTACTCACCGATACCATTTGTGCCCCGAGTTGGGCCTCGTTTGACTCAATCATATCATTTGTGCCTCGAGTCAAGCCTCGTTTGTCTCAACCATATCATTTGTTCCTCGTGTCGGGCTTGGTTTGACTCAACCATATCATTGGTGCCTCGAGTCTGGCCTCGTTTGACTCACCGATACCATTTGTGCCTCGAGTTTGGCCTCATTTGCCTCAATCATATCACTTGTGCCTCGAGTCAGGCCTCGTTTGACTCAACCATATCATTTGCGCCTCGAGTTGGGCCTCGTTTGACTCACCGATACCATTTGTGCCTTGAGTTGGGCCTCGTTTGACACAACCATATCATTTGCGCCACGAGTCGGGACACTTTTGACTTAACCATATAAATTGTTCCTCGAGTCATGCCTTGTTTGACTGAACCATATCATTTCCACCTCGACTCGTGCCTGGTTTGACTCAACCATATCATTTGTGCCTCAAGTCGGGCCTGATTTGACTCAACCATATCATTTTCGCCTCGAGTCGGGCCTCATTTGGCTCACCGATATGTTTGCGCCTCGAGTCGGTCTTCGTTTGACTCACTCTTATCATTTGCACCTCGAGTCAAGCCTCGTTTGACTCACACATGTGTTTGCACCTCGAGTCAGGCCTTGTTTGACTCGCCCATATCATTTGTGCCATGAGTCAGGCCTTGCGTGACTCAACCAAATCATTTGCGCCTCGAGTCAGGCCTCGTTTGACTCAGTGATAGCATTTGTCCCTAGAGTTAGGCTTCGTTTGACTTAACCATATCACTTGTGCCTCGGGTCAGGCCTCGTTTGACTCAACCATATCATTTGTGCCTCGACCATATCATTTGTGCCTCGAGTCAAGCCTCGTTTGACGCAACCATATCATTTGCGCCTCAAGTCGGGCCTCGTTTGACTCACCGATACCATTTGTGCCTCGAGTTGGGCCTCGTTTGACTCAATAATATCATTTGTGCCTTGAGTCAGGCCTCGTTTGACTCAACCATATCATTTGCGCCTCGTGTCGGGCTTGGTTTGACTCAACCATATCATTTGCGCCTAGAGTCGGCCTCGTTTGACTCACCGATACCATTTGTGCCTCGAGTTGGGCCTCGTTTGCCACAATCATATCATTTGTGCCTTGAGTCAGGCCTCGTTTGACTCAGCCATATCATTTACGCCTCGAGTCGGTCCTCGTTTGACTCACCGATACCATTTGTGCCTCGAGTTGGGCCTTGTTTGACACAACCATATCATTTGCGCCCCGAGTTGGGACACTTTTGACTTAACCATATCATTTGTGCCAACAGTCATGCCTCGTTTGACTGAACCATATCATTTCCACCTCGAGTTGGGCCTCATTTAACTCAAGCATATCATTTGTGCCTCGAGTCCGTCCTTGTTTGACTCAACCATATCATTTGTGCCTCGAGTCATGTCTCGTTTGACTCAACCATATCATTTCCACCTCGAGTTGGGCCTCGTTTGACTCAAGCATATCATTTGTGCCTCGGGTCAGGCCTTGTTTGACTCAACCATGTGTTTGCGCCTCGAGTCAGGCCATGTTTGACTCGCCCATATCATTTGCACCATGAGTCAGGCCTTATTTGACTCAACCATATCATTTGCGCCTCGAGTCGGGCCTCGTTTGAGTCACCGATACCATTTGTGCCTCGAGTTAGGCCTCATTTGACTCAACCATATCATTTGTGCCTCGAGTTTGCCTCGTGTGACTCAACCATGTCATTTGCACCTCGTGTCGGGCCTGGTTTGACTCAACCGTATCATTTGCGCTTCGAATCAGGCGTCGTTTCACTCAACCATATCATTTGTGCCTCGAGTCGAGCCTCGTTTGACTCACCGATACCATTGGTGCCTCGAGTTGTGCCTTGTTTGACACAACCATATCATTTGCGCCCCGAGTTGGGTCTCTTTTGACTTAACCATATCATTTGTGCCTCGAGTCAAGCCTCGTTTGACTCAACCATCTCATTTCCACCTCGAGTTGGGCCTCGTTTGACTCAAGCTTATCATTTGTGCCTCGGGTCAGGCCTCGTTTGACTCAACCATGTGTTTGCGCCTCGAGTCAGGCCATGTTTGACTCGCCCATATCATTTGCGCCATGAGTCAGGCCTTGTTTGACTCAACCATATCATTTGTGCCTCGAGTTAGGCCTCATTTGACTCACCGATACCATTTGCGCCTTGAGTTGGGCCTCATTTGGCACAACCTTATCAATTGTGCCTCGAGCCGGGTCTCGTTTCCCTCAACCATATCATTTGCGCCCCAAGTTGGGATTCTTTTGACTTGACCATATCATTTGTGCCTCGAGTCATGCCTCGTTTGACTGAACCATATTGTTTCCACCTCGAGTCGGGCCTCGTTTGACTCAACCATATCATTTGCGCCTCAAGTCGGGCCTGGTTTGACTCAACCATATCATTTGTGCCTTAAGTCGGGCCTCGTTTGGCTCACCGATATGTCTACGCCTCGAGTCGGTCTTCGGTTGACTCACCCTTATCATTTCCACCTCGAGTCAAGCCTCATTTGACTCACCCATGTGTTTGCATCTCGAGTCAGGCCTTGTTTGACTCGCCCACATCATTTGTACCATGAGTCAGGCCTTGTTTGACTCAACCATATCATTTTTGCCTCGAGTCAGGTCTTGATTGACTCAGCGATACCATTTGTGCCTCGAGTTGGGCCTTGTTTGACTCAACCATATCATTTGCGCCTCGAGTCGGGGCTCGTTTGACACACCGATACCATTTGTGCCTTGAGTTGGGCCTCATTTGACACAACCATATCATTTGCGCCCTGAGTCAGGACACTTTTGACTTAACCATATCATTTGTGCCTCAAGTCATGCCTCGTTTGACTGAACCATATCATTTGCGCTTCGAATCGGGCCTCGTTTGACTCAACCATATCATTTGTGCCTCGAGTTAGGCCTCGTTTGACTCACCAATACTATTGGTGCCTCGAGTTGGGCCTTGTTTCACACAACCATATCATTTGCGCCCTGAGTCGGGTCTCTTTTGACTTAACCATATCATTTGTGCCTCGAGTCATGTCTCGTTTGACTCAACCATATCATTTCCACCTCGAGTTGGGCCTTGTTTGACTCAATCATATCATTTGCGCCTCGAGTCAGGTCTCGTTTGACACACCGATACCATTTGTGCCTCGAGTTGGGCCTCGTTTGACTAAACCATATTATTTGTGCCTCGAGTCTGGCCTTGTTTGACTCAACCATATCGTTTGCTCCTGTGTCGAGCCTGGTTTGACTCAACCATATCATTTGCGTCTCGAGTCGGGCCTTGTTTGACTAACTGATACCATTTGTGCCTCGAGTCGATCCTTGTTTGACTCACCCATATGTTTGAGCCTCGAGTCGGGCCTGATTTGACTCACCGATATGTTTGCGCCTCGAGTCGATCTTCGTTCGACTCACCCTTATGATTTGCACCTCGAGTCACGCCTCGTTTGACTCACCCATGTGTTTGTGCCTCGAGTCAGACCTTGTTTGACTTGCCCATATCATTTGCACCATGAGTCAGGCCTGGTTTGACTCAACCATATCATTTGCGCCTCGAGTCAGGCCTCGTTTGACAAAGCAATACCATTTGTGCCTCGAGTTGGGCCTTGTTTGACTCAATCATATCATTTGTGCCTCGAGTCAAGGCATGTTTGACTCAACCATATCTTTTGCACCTCGTGTCGGACTTGGTTTGACTCAACCATATCATTTGCGCCTTGAGTCGGGCCTCGTTTGACTCACCGATACCATTTGTGCCTCTAGTTGGGCCTCGTTTGCATCAATCATATCATTTGTGCCTCGAGTCAGGCCTCGTTTGACTCAACCATATCATTTGCGCCTCGAGTTGAGCCTCGTTTGACTCACCGATACCATTTGTGCGTCGAGTTGGGCCTCGTTTGACCCAATCATATTGTTTGCGCCCTGAGTTGGGACTCTTTTGACTTAACCATATCATTTGTGCCTCGAGTCATGCCTCGATTGACTGAACCATATCATTTTCACATGGAGTTGGGCCTCGTTTGACTCAAGCATATCAATTGTGCCTCAAATCAGGCCTTATTTGACTCAACCATATCATTTGCGCCTCAAGTCGGGCCTCGTTTGACTCAACCATATCATTTGTGCCTTGAGTTAGGCCTCATTTGACTCACCGATACCATTGGTGCCTCGAGTTGGGCCTCATTTGACACAACCATATCATTTGCGCCCCGAGTCGGGTCTGTTTTGACTTAACCATATAATTTGTGCCTCGAGTCATGCCCCGTTTGACTCAACCTTATCATTTCCACCACGAGTTGGGCCTCGTTTGACTCAAGCATATCATTTGTTCCTCGGGTCAGGCCTCGTTTGACTCAACCATGTGTTTGCGCCTCGAGTCAGGCCATGTTTGATTCGCCCATATCATTTGCACCATGAGTTAGGTGTTCTTTGACTCAACCATTTCATTTATGCCTCGAGTCAGCCCTCATTTGACTCACCGACACCATTTGTGGCTCGAGTTGAGCCTCGTTTGACACAACCTTATCATTTGTGCCTCGAGTTGGGTCTCGTTTGCCTCAACCATATCATTTGCACCCTGAGTTGCGATTCTTTTGACTTAACCATATCGTTTGTGCCTCGAGTCATGCCTCATTTGACAGAACCATATCATTTCCACCTCAAGTCAGGCCTGATTTGACTCAACCATATCATTTGCGCCTCAAGTCGGGCCTAGTTTGACTCAGCCATATCATTTACGCCTCGAGTCGGGCCTCGTTTGACTCACAGATATGTCTGTGCCTCGAGTTGGTCTTTGTTTGACTCACCCTTATCATTGCACCTCAAGTCACGCCTCGTTTGACTCACCCATGTGTTTGCGCCTCGAGCCAGGCCTTGTTTAACTCACCCATATCATTTGCGCCTCGAGTCAGGCCTCATTTGACTCAATGATGCCATTTGTGCCTCGAGTTGGGGCTCGTTTGACTGAACCATATCATTTGTAACTTGAGTCAAGCCTTGTTTGACTCAACCATATCATTTGCGCCTCAACCATATTATTTGTGCCTCGAGTCGGGCCTCGTTTGACATAGCCATATCATTTGCACCTCGAGATGGGTCTCGTTTGACTGAACCATATCATTTGCACCTCGAGTCGGGCCTTGTTTGACTCATCCATATCATTTGTGCCTCGAGTCAGGCCTTGTTTGACTCACCCATATGTTTGAGCCTCAAGTCAGGCCTGATTTGAGTCCCCGATATGTTTGTGCCTCGAGTCGGTCTTCGTTTGACTCACCCCTATCATTTGCACCTCGAGTCAAGTCTCGTTTGACTCACCCATGTGTTTGTGCCTCAAGTCAGGCCTTGTTTGACTCGCCCATATCATTTGCGCCATGAGTCAGGCATTGTTTGACTCAACCATACCATTTGTGCCTTGAGTTGGGCCTCATTTGACTCACCGATACCATTTGTGACTCGAGTTGGGCTATGTTTGACTCAACCATATCATTTGTACTTTGAGTCAGGCCTTGTTTCACTCAACAATATCATTTGCGCCTCGAGTCAGGTCTCGTTTGGCTCAATCATATCATTTTCACCTCGAGTCGGGCCTCGTTTGACTCAACCATATCATTGCGCTTGAGTCGGGCCTCATTTGACTCACCGATACTATTTGTGCCTCGAGTTGGGCCTCGTTTGACTCAACCATATTAATTATACCTCGGGTCAGGCCTCGTTTGACTTAACCATATTATTTGCGCCTCAACCATGTCATTTGCGCCTTGAGTCAGGCCTCGTTTGACTCAACCATATGATTTGCGCCTCGAGTTAGGCCTCGTTTGACACACCGATACCATTTATGCCTCGAGTTGAGACTCGTTTGACTCAACCATATCATTTATGCCTCGAGTTAGGCCTTGTTTGACTCAACCATATCATTTGCGTCTTGAGTCGAGCCTGGTTTCACTCAACCATATCATTTGCACCTCGAGTCGGGCCTCGTTTGACTCAACCATATCTTTTGCACCTCGAGTCAGGTCTCGTTTGGCACTAACATATCATTTGTGCCCCGAGTCGGGCCTCTTTTGACTTAACCATATCATTTGTGCCTCGAGTCATGCCTCGTTTGACTTAACCATATCATTTCCACCTCGAGTCGGGCCTCGTTTGACTCAACCATAGCATTGCACCTTGAGTCGAGCTCATTTGACTCGCCGATACTATTTGTGCCTCGAGTTGGACCTCATTTGACTTAACCATATCATTTGTGCCTCAGGTCAGGCCTTGTTTCACTCAACCATATCATTTGCGCCTCGAGTCGGCCTCGTTTGACTCAACCATATCATTTGCGCCTCGAGTCAGGCTTCGTTTGACTCACCGATACCATTTGTACCTCGAGTTGGCCTCGTTTAACACAACCATCTAATTTGCACCGCAAGTCGGGACTCTTTTGACTTAACCATATCATTTGTGCCTCGAGTCATGGCTTGTTTCACTCAACCATATCATTTCCACCTCGAGTTAGGCATCGTTTGACTTAAGCATATCATTTGTGCCTCGGGTCAGGCCTCGTTTGACTCAACCATATCATTTGCACCTCGAGTTAAGCCTCGTTCGACTCAACCATATCCTTTGCGCCTTGAGTCGGGCCTTGTGTGGCTCACCCATATGTTTGAACCTCGAGTCGGGCCTTTTTTGACTCACCCATATGTTTGCGCCTCGAGTCGGTCTTCGTTTGACTCAACCTTATCATTTGTGCCTCGAGTCGGGCCTCAATTGACTCAACCATATCATTTGGGCCTCGAGTCGAGCCTCGTTTGACTCACCGTTATGTTTGCACCTCGACTCAGTCTTCGTTTGACTCAACCTTATCATTTGCACCTCGAGTCAAGCCTCATTTCTCATAACCATGTGTTTGCGCCTCGAGTCAGGCCATGTTTCACTCACCCATATCATTTGCGGCATGAGGCAAGCCTTGTTTGACTCAACCATATAATTTGTGCCTCGAGTCTAGCTTCGTTTGACTCACCGATACCATTTGTGCCTCGAGTTGGGCCTCGTTTGACACAACCTTATCATTTGCGCCTCGAGTCAGGTTTTGTTTGCCGCAACCATATCATTTCCACCTTGAGTCGGGCCTCGTTTGACTCAACCATATCTTTTGCGCCTCGAGTCGGGTCTCATTTGGCTCTACCATATAATTTGCACCCCGAGTCAGGCCTCTTTTGACTTAATCATATCATTTGTGCCTCGAGTCATGCCTCGTTTGACTCAACCATATCATTTCCACCTCGAGTCGGGCCTCGTTTGACTCAACCATAGCATTGCACCTTGAGTCGAGCTCATTTGACTTGCCGATACTATTTGTGCCTCAAGTTGGACCTCATTTGACTTAACCATATCATTTGTGCCTCAGGTCAGGCCTTGTTTCACTCAACCATATCATTTGCGCCTCGAGTCGGCCTCGTTTGACTCAACCATATCATTTGCGCCTCGAGTCGGGCTTCGTTTGACTCACCGATACCATTTGTACCTCGAGTTGGCCTCGTTTAACACAACCATCTAATTTGCACCACAAGTCGGGACTCTTTTGACTTAACCATATCATTTGTGCCTCGAGTCATGGCTTGTTTGACTCAACCATATCATTTCCACCTCGAGTTGGGCATCGTTTGACTCAAGCATATCATTTGTGCCTCGGGTCAGGCCTCGTTTGACTCAACCATATCATTTGCACCTCGAGTCAAGCCTCGTTCGACTCAACCATATCCTTTGCGCCTTGAGTCGGGCCTTGTGTGGCTCACCCATATGTTTGAACCTCGAGTCGGGCCTTTTTTGACTCACCCATATGTTTGCGCCTCGAGTCGGTCTTCGTTTGACTCAACCTTATCATTTGTGCCTCGAGTCGGGCCTCATTTGACTCAACCATATCATTTGGGCCTTGAGTCGAGCCTCGTTTGACTCACCGTTATGTTTGCACCTCGACTCGATCTTCATTTGACTCAACCTTATCATTTGCACCTCGAGTCAAGCCTCATTTCTCATAACCATGTGTTTGCGCCTCGAGTCAGGCCATGTTTCACTCACCCATATCATTTGCGGCATGAGGCAAGCCTTGTTTGACTCAACCATATAATTTGTGCCTCGAGTCTAGCTTCGTTTGACTCACCGATACCATTTGTGCCTCGAGTTGGGCCTCGTTTGACACAATCTTATCATTTGCGCCTCGAGTCAGGTTTTGTTTGCCGCAACCATATCATTTCCACCTTGAGTCGGGCCTCGTTTGACTCAACCATATCTTTTGCGCCTCGAGTCGGGTCTCGTTTGGCTCTACCATATAATTTGCACCCCGAGTCGGGCCTCTTTTGACTTAATCATATCATTTGTGCCTCGAGTCATGCCTCGTTTGACTCAACCATATCATTTCCACCTCGAGTCGGGCCTCGTTTGACTCAACCAAAGCATTGCGCCTTGAGTCGGGCTCATTTGACTCACCGATATTATTTGTGCCTCGAGTTAGGCCTCATTTGACTTAACCATATCATTTGTGCCTCAGGTCAGGCCTTGTTTGACTCAACCATATCATTTGCGCCTCGAGTCGGGCCTGGTTTGACTCAACCATATCATTTGCGCCTCGAGTCGGGCCTGGTTTGAATCACCGATACCATTTGTGCCTCGAGTTGTGCTATGTTTGCCTCAATCATATCATTTTTGCCTCTAGTCAGGCCTCGTTTGACTCGACCATATCATTTGCGCCGCGAGTCGTGCCTCGTTTGACTCAACCATATCATTTGTGCCTCAATCGGGCCTTGTTTGACTCGACCATATCATTTGTACCTCGAGTCAAGCCTTGTTTGGCTCACCGATTCGATTTGGGCCTCGTGTTGGGCCTCTTTTGACTTAACCATATCATTTGTGCGTCGAGTCATGCCTCATTTGACTCAACCATATAATTTGCGCCTTGAGTCGGGCCTCGTTTGACTTAACCATATCATTTACACATAGAGTCGGGCCTCTTTTGACTTAACCATATCATTTGTGCCTCGAGTCATGCCTTGTTTGTCTCAACCATATCATTTTCACCTCGAATCAAGCCTCGTTTGACTCAACCATAGCATTGCGCCTTGAGTCGGGCTCGTTTGACTCATCGATACTATTTGTGCCTCGAGTTAGGCCTCGTTTGACTTAACCATATTATTTGTGCCTCAGTTCAGGCCTTGTTTGACTCAACCATATCATTTGCGCCTCAAGTCGAGCCTAGTTTGACTTAACCATATCATTTGCGCCTCGAGTCGGGCCTGGTTTGACTCAACCATATTATTTATGCCTCGAGTCGGGTCTTGTTTGACTCAACCATATCTTTTACGCCTCGAGTCGTGCCTTGTTTGGCTCACCCATATGTTTGAACCTCGAGTGGGGCCTTTTTTGACTCACCCATATGTTTGTGCCTCGAGTCAGTATTCGTTTGACTCACCCTTATCATTTGCACGTCAAGTCAAGCATCATTTGAATCACCGATACCATTTGTGCCTCAAGTTGGGCCTCGTTTGATGCAACCATATCATTTATGCCTCGAGTCGGGCCAGGTTTGACTCAACCATATCATTTGCGCCTCGAGTCAGGCGTTATTTGACTCAACCATATCATTTGCACCTCGAGTCAGGCCTCGTTTGACTCACCGATATGCTTGCACCTTGAGTCGGTCTTCGTTTGACTCACCCTTATCATTTGCACTTGAGTCAAGTTTTGTTTGACTCACCTATGTGTTTGTGCCTTGAGTCAGGCCTTGGTTCACTCACCCATATCATTTGCGCCATGAGTCAGGCCATGTATGATTCAACCATATCATTTGCGCCTCGAGTCGGGCCTCGTTTGACTCAGTGATAGCAATTGTGCCTCGAGTTGGGCCTCGTTTGACACAACCACATCATTTGTGCCTCGAGTTGGGCCTCGTTTGACATAACCACATCATTTGTGCCTCGAGTCAGGCCTTTTTTGACTCAACCATATCATTTACGCCTCGAGTCGGTCCTGGTTTGACTCAACCAAATTATTTGTGCCTCGAGTCGGGCATCGTTTGACTCACCGATACCATTTGTGCCTCGAGTTGGGCCTCGTTTGCCTCAATCATCTCATTTGTGCCTCGAGTTAGGCCTCGTTTGACTCAACCATATCATTTGCACCTCGAGTCAGGCCTCGTTTGACTCAACCATATCATTTGTGCCTCGAGTCGGGTCTTGTTTGACTCACCCATAAGTTTGAGCCTCGAGTTAGGCCTGATTTGAGTCACTGATATGTTTGCGCCTCAAGTCGATCCTCGTGTGACTCACCCTTATCATTTGTACCTCGAGTCAAGCCTCGTTTGACTCACCCATGTGTTTGCTCCTCGAGTCAGGCCTTGTTTGACTCAACCATATCATTTGCACCTCGATTAAGGTCTTGTTTAACTCAACCATATCATTTGCGCCTCGAGTCAGTCCTCGTTTGACTCAGCGATACCATTTGTGCCTCGAGTTGGGCCTCGTTTGCCTCAATCATCTCATTTGTGCCTCGAGTCAGGCCTCGTTTGACTCAACCATATCATTTGCGCCTCGAGTCGGGCCTTGTTTGACTCACCCATAAGTTTGAGCCTCGAGTTAGGCCTGATTTGAGTCACTGATATGTTTGCACCTCAAGTCGATCCTCGTGTGACTCACCCTTATCATTTGTATCTCGAGTCTAGCCTCGTTTGACTCACCCATGTGTTTGCTCCTTGAGTCAGGCCTTGTTTGACTCAACCATATCATTTGCGCCTCGATTCAGGTCTTGTTTAACACAACCATATCATTTGCGCCTCGAGTCGGTCCTCGTTTGACTCAGCGATACCATTTGTGCATTGAGTTGCGCCTCGTTTGACTCAACCATATCATTTGTGCCTCGGGTCAAGCCTCATTTGACTCAACCATATCTTTTGCATGTCAACCATTTCATTTGCGCCTCGAGTCGGGCCTCATTTGATGCAACCATATCATTTATGCCTTGAGTCGGGCCTCATTTGACTCATTGATACCATTTGTGCCTCGAGTTGTGCCTCGAGTTGGGCCTCGTTTGCCCCAATCATATCATTTGTGCCTCGAGTCAGGCCTCATTCATTTGTGCCTCGAGTCAAACCTCGTTTGACTCAACCATATCATTTGCACCTCGTGTCGGGCCTGGTTTGACTCAACCATATTATTTGATCCTCAAGTCGGGCCTCGTTTGACTCATCGATACCATTTGTGCCTCGAGTTAGGCCTTGTTTGCATTAATCATCTCATTTATGCGTCAGGCCTTGTTTGACTCAACCATATCATTTGTACCTCGAGTCAGGCCTCGTTTGACTCAACCATATCATTTGCGCCTCGAGTCGGGCCTTGTTTAACTCACCCATAAGTTTGAGCCTCGAGTTAGGCCTGATTTAAGTCACTGATATGTTTGTGCCTCAAGTCTATCTTTGTGTGACTTACCCTTATCATGTGTACCTTGAGTCAAGCCTCGTTTGACTCACCCATGTGTTTGCACTGCGAGTCAGGCCTTGTTTGACTAAACCATATCATTTGCGCCTCGATTCAGGTCTTGTTTAACTCAACCATATCATTTGCGTCTCGAGTTGGTCCTCGTTTGACTCAACGATACCATTTGTGCATCGAGTTGGGCCTCGTTTGACTCAACCATATCATTTGTGCCTCGGGTCAGGCCTCGTTTGACTCAACCATATCATTTGCGCCTTGAGTCAGGGCTCGTTTGACTCAACCATATCATTTGTGCCTCGAGTCAAGCCTCGTTTGACTCAACCATATCATTTGCGCCTCATGTCAGGCCTAGTTTGACTCAACCATATCATTTGCGCCTCGAGTCGGGCTTCGTTTGACTCACCGATACCATTTGTGCCTCGAGTTAGACCTCGTTTGGCTTAATCATATGATTTGTGCCTCGAGTCTGGCCTCGTTTGACTCAACCATATCATTCGTGCTTCGAGACTGGCCTCCTTTGACTCAACCATATCATTTGCGCCTCGAGTCGGGCCTCGTTTGACTCACCGATACCATTTGGGCCTCGAGTTAGGGCTCGTTTGAGTCGACCATATCATTTGTGCCTCAAGTCAGGCCTTTTTTGACTCAACCATATCATTTACATCTCGAGTCGAGCTTGGTTTGACTCAACCATATCTTTTGCACCTCGAGTTGGGCCTCGTTTGACTCAACCATATCATTTGCTCCCCGAGTCGGGCCTCTTTTGACTTAACCATATCATTTGTGCCCCAGGTCAGGCCTTGTTTGACTCAACCATATCATTTGCACCTCGAGTCGGGCCTGGTTTGACTCAACCATATCATTTACGCCTCGAGTCGGACCTGGTTTGACTCAACCATATCATTTGGTCCTTGAGTCAAGCGTCGTTTGACTCAACCACATCATTTACGCCTCGAGTCGGGTCTTGTTTGACTCAAGCATATCTTTTGCGCCTCGAGTCGTGCCTTGTTTGGCTCACCCATATGTTTGAACATCGAGTCGGGTTTGTTTTGACTCACCCATATGTTTGCGCCTCGAGTCAGTCTTAATTTGACTCACCCTTATCATTTGCACATCGAGTCAAGCCTCGTTGGAATCACCGATACCATTTGTGCCTGGAGTTGGGCCTCGTTTGACTCAACCATATCATTTATGCCTCGAGTCATGCCTCGTTTGTCTCAACCATATCATTTCTGCCTCGAGTCGGGCATGGTTTAACTCAACCATATCATTTGCACCTCGTGTCGGGCCTGGTTTGACTCAACCATATCATTTGCGCCTTGAGTCGGGCCTCGTTTGACTCACCAATACCATTTGTGCCTCGAGTTGGGCCTCGTTTGCATCAATCATCTCATTTATGCCTAGAGTTAGGCCTCGTTTGACTCACCGATACCATTTATGCCTCGAGTCAAGCCTCGTTTGACTCAACCATATCATTTGTGCCTCGAGTTGGGCTTGGTTTAACTCAACCATATCATTTGCGCCTCGAGTCGGGCGTCGTTTGACTCAACCATCTCAATTGCACCTCGACTTGGGCCTCGTTTGACTCACCGATATGCTTACGCCTCGAGTCGGTCTTCGTTTCACTCACCCTTATCATTTGCACCTGAGTCAAGTCTCGTTTGACTCACCCATGTGTTTGTGCCTCGAGTTAGGCCTTGTTTCACTCACCCATATCATTTGCGCCATGAGTCAGGCCTTGTATGACTCAACCATATCATTTGTGCCTCGAGTCAGGCCTTGTTAGACTCACGATACCAATTGTGCCTCGAGTTGTGCCTCGTTTGACACAACCACATCATTTGTGCCTCGAGTTAGGCCTTTTTTGACTCAACCATATCATTTGCGCCTCGAGTTGGTCTTGGTTTGACTCAACCAAATCATTTGCGCCTCGAGTCAGGCCTCGTTTGACTCACCGATACCATTTATGCCTCAAGTTGGGCCTCGTTTGACTCAACCATATCATTTGTACCTCGGGTCAAGCCTCGTTTGACTCAACCATATCATTTGCATGTCAACCATATCATTTATGCCTCGAGTCGGGCCTAATTTGACGTAACCATATCATTTGTGCCTCGAGTCAGGTCTCGTTTCACTCATTGATACCATTTGTGCCTCGAGTTGGGCCTCGTTTGCCTCAATCATATCATTTGTGCCTCAAGTCAAGCCTCATTTGACTCAACCATATCATTTGCGCCTTGAGTCAGGGCTCGTTTGACTCAACCATATCATTTGTGCCTCGAGTCAAGCCTCGTTTAACTCAACCATATCATTTGCGCCTCGTGTCGGGCCTAATTTGACTCAACCATATCATTTGCGCCTCGAGTCGGGCCTCATTTGACTCACTGATACCATTTGTGCCTCAAGTTAGACCTCGTTTGCCTCAATCATATGATTTGTGCCTCGAGTTTGGCCTCGTTTGACTCAACCATGTCATTCGTGCTTTGAGTCTGGCCTCATTTGACTCAACCATATCATTTGTGCCTCGAGTCGGGCCTCGTTTGACTCACCGATACTATTTGGGCCTCGAGTTGGGGCTCGTTTGAGTCGACCATATCATTTGTGCCTCGAGTCAGGCCTTATTTGACTCAACCATATCATTTGCGTCTCGAGTCGAGCATGGTTGGACTCAACAATATCTTTTCCACCTCAAGTTAGGCCTCGTTTGACTCAACCATATCATTTGCTTCCTGAATCGGGCCTCTTTTGACTTAACCATATCATTCGTGCCTCGAGTCATGCCTCGTTTGACTCAACCATATCATTTCCATCTCGAGTCGAGACTCCTTTAACTTAACCATATCATTTGTGCCTTGAGCCATGCCTCGTTTGACTCAACCATATCATTTGCGCCTCGAGTCAGGCCTCGTTTGACTCAACCATATCATTTGCGCCTTGAGTCAGGCCTTGTTTGACTCAACCATCTCATTTACGCCTCGAGTCGGTCTTCATTTGACTCAGCCGTATCATTTGTGCCTCGAGTCAGGCATCGTTTTACTCACTGATACCATTTGGGCCTCGAGCCGAGCCTCTTTTGACTTAACCATGTCATTTGTGCGTCGAGTTAGGCCTTGTTTGACTCAACCATACCATTTGTGCCTCGAGTTGGGTCTCGTTTGACTCAAACAAATCATTTGTGCCTTGAGTCAAGCCTCATTTGACTCAACCATATCATTTGTGCCTCGAGTTGGGCCTCATTTGAGTCACCGATACCATTTGTGCCTCGAGTTGGGCCTCGTTTGACTCAACCATATCATTTGCACCTCGAGTCGGTCCTTGTTTGGCTCACCCATATGTTTGAACCTCAAGTCGGGCCTTTTTTGACTCACCCATATGTTTGTGCCTCGAGTCGATTTTCGTTTGACTCACCCTTATCATTTGTGCCTCGAGTCAGGGCTCGTTTGACTCACGGATATCATTTGTGCCTCGAGTTAGGACTCGTTTGACTCAACCATATCATTTGTGCCTCGAGTCAGGCCTTGTTTGACTCAACCATATCATTTGCGCCTCGAGTCAGGCCTCATTTGACTGAACCATATCATTTGCGACTTGAGTTGGGCCTTGTTTGACTCAACCATATCATTTGCGCTACAAGTCAGGCCTTGTTTGACTTAACCATATCATTTGCACTACAAGTTAGGCCTTGTTTGACTCACCCATATGTTTGAGTCTGAAGTCGGGCCTGATTTGACTCACCGATATGTTTGCGCCTCGAGTTGGTCTTTGTTTGACTCACCCTTATCATTTGCACCTTGAGTCAAGCCTCGTTTGACTTACCCATCTGTTTGCGCCTCAAGTCAGTCCTTGTTTGACTCGCCTATATCGTTTGTGCCATGAGTCAGGCCTTGTTTGACTCAACCATATCATTTGTGCCTCGAGTCGGGCCTCATTTAACTCATCGATACTATTTGTGCCTCGATTTGGGCCTCGTTTGACTCAACCATATCATTTGTGCCATGAGTCAGGCCTTGTTTGACTCAACCATATCATTTGTGCCTCGAGTCGGGTCTCGTTTAACTCATCGATACTATTTATGCCTCGATTTGGCCCTCGTTTGACTCAACCATATCATTTGTGCGTCGAGTTAGGCCTTGTTTGACTTAACCATATCATTTGTGCCTCGAGTCGGGTCTTGTTTGGCTCAACCATATCATTTGCGCCCCGAGTTGGGCCTCTTTTGACTTAACCATATCATTTGTGGCGCGAGTCATGCCTCGTTTGACTCAACCATATCATTTCCAACTCGAGTTGGGCCTTGTTTGACTCAACCATATCATTGCTCCTTTAGTCGGGCCTCATTTGACACACCGATACCGTTTGTGCCTCAAGTTGGGCCTTGTTTGACTCAACCATCTCATTTGTGCCTCGAGTCGGGCCTCGTTTGACTCAACCATATCATTTGCGCCTCGAGTCGGGCCTCGTTTGACAACCCGATACCATTTATGCCTCGAGTTGGGCCTCGTTTGACTCAACCATATCATTTGCGCCTCGAGTCGGGCCTTGTTTAGCTCACCCATATGTTTGAAGCTCGAGTCGGGCCTTATATTACTCACCCATATGTTTGCACCTCGAGTTGGTCTTCGTTTGACTCACCCTTATAATTTGCACCTTGAGTCAAGCCTCGTTTGACTCACCCATGTGTTTGCGTCTCGAGTCAGGCCTTGTTTGACTCACCCATATCATTTGCACCATGAGTAGGGCCTTGTTTGACTCAACCATATCCATTGCGCCTCGAGTCGGGCCTTGTTTAAATCACCCATATGTTTGAACCTTGAGTCGGGCCTTATTTGACTCACCCATATGTTTGAGCCTTGAGTCGGGCTTCGTTTTACTCACCCTTATCATTTGCACCTCGAGTTAAGCCTTCCTTGACTCACCCATGTGTTTGCACCTCTAGTCAGGCCTTGTTTGACTCACCCATACCATTTGTGCCACGAGTTAGGCCTTGTTTGACTCAACCATATCTTTTGCGCGTGAAGTCAGGCCTCATTTGACTCAACCATATCATTTGTGCCTCGAGTCAGCCTCGTTTGACTCACCGATCCCATTTGTGCCTCGAGTTGGGCCTCGTTTGGCTCAACCATATCGTTTGTGCCTCGAGTCAGGCCTTGTTTGACTCAACCATATCATTTGTGCCAAGAGTCTGGCCGGAATTGACTCAACCATATCATTTGCGCCTCGAGTCAGGCCTCGTTTGACTCAACCATATCATTTGTGCCTCGAGTCAGGTCTCGTTTGGCTCAACCATATCATTTGTGCCCTGAGTCGGACCTGTTTTGACTGAACCATATCATTTGTGCCTCGAGTCATTCCTCGTTTCACTCAACCATATCATTTCTGTCTCTAGTCAGCCTTGTTTGACTCAACCATATCATTTGCGCCTTGAGTCGGGCCTTGTTTGACTCAACCATATGATTTGCACCTCTAGTCGGGCCTTGTTTGACTCAACCATATCATTTACGCCTTGAGTCCGACGTTGTTTGACTCACCCATATGTTTGAGCCTCAAGTCGGGCCTGATTTGACTCACCGATATGTTTGCACGTCAAGTCAGGCCTTGTTTGACTCGCCCATATCATTTGCGGCATGAGTCAGACCTTGTTTGACTCAACCATATCATTTATGCCTCGAGTCAGGCCTCGTTTGACTTAACCATATAATTTGTGCCTCGAGTCAGGCCTTGTATGACTCAACCATATCATTTGTGCCTCGAGTCGGGCCTCGTTTGACTCAACCATATCATTTGCAACTCGAGTCGGGCCTCATTTGACATAACCATATCATCTGCGCCTCGAGTCGGGTCTTGTTTGGCTCAGTCATATCATTTGCACCCTGAGTCATGCCTCGCTTGACTGAACCATATCATTGCGCCTTAAGTTGGGACTCATTTGACTCACTGAAACTATTTGTGCTACGAGTTGGGCTTGCTTGACTCAACCATATCATTTGTGCCTCGGGTTAGGCCTCATTTGACTCAACCATATCATTTGTGCCTCAACCATATCATTTGCACCTCAAGTCGGGCCTCGTTTGACTCACCGATACTATTTGTGCCTCAAGTTGGGCCTCGTTTCACTCAACCATATCATTTGTGCCTCGAGTCAAGCCTCGTTTGACGTAACCATATCATTTGTGCCTCGAGTCATGCCTCATTTGACTGAACCATATCAGTGCGCCTTAAGTCGGGACTCATTTGACTCACCGAAACTATTTGTGCTGCGAGTTGGGCTTTGCTTGACTCAACCATATCATTTGTGCCTCGGGTCAGGCCTCGTTTGACTTAACCATATCATTTGTGCCTCAACCATATCATTTGCACCTCAAGTCGGGCCTCGTTTGACTCACCGATACCGTTTGTGCCTCGAGTTGGGCCTCGTTTCACTCAACCATATTATTTGTGCCTCGAGTCAAGCCTCGTTTGACTCAACCATATCATTTGCGCCTTGAGTCAGGCCTCGTTTGACTTATTGATACCATTTGTGCCTCGAGTTGGGCCTCGTCTGACTCTACCATATCATTTGCACCTCGAGTCAGTCCTTGTTTAGCTCACCCATATGTTTGAACCTCAAGTCGGGCCTTTTTTGACTCGCCCATATGTTTGTGCCTCGAGTCGGTATTCGTTTGACTCACCCTTATCATTTGCGCCTTGAGTTAGGATCGTTTAACTCACGGATATCATTTGTGCCTCGAGTTGGGACTCGTTTGACTCAACCATATCATTTGCGCCTCTAGTGGAGCCTCGTTTGACGCACCGATACCATTTGTGCCTCGAGTTGGGCCTCATTTGACTTAATCATATCATTTGCGCCTTAAGTCGGGCCTCATTTGACTGAACCATATCATTTGCGACTCAAGTCGGGCCTGATTTGACTCACCGATATGTTTGCGCCTCCAGTCAGTCTTTGTTTGACTCACCCTTATCATTTGCACATCGAGTCAAGCCTCGTTTGACTCACCCATCTGTTTGTGCCTCGAGTCAGTCCTTGTTTGACTCCCCCATATCATTTGCACCATGAGTCAAGCCTTGTTTGACTCAACCACATTATTTGTGCCTCGAGTCGGGCCTCGTTTGACTCACTGATACTATTTATGCCTCGATTTGCGCCTCGTTTGACTCAACCATATCATTTGTGCCTCGAGTTAGGCCCTGTTTGACACAACCATATCATTTGTGACTCAACCATATCTTTGCACCTCGAGTCGGGCCTCGTTTGACTCAACCATATCATTTGCGCCTCGAGTCGGGCCTCGTTTGACTCGCCGATACCATTTGTGTCTCGAGTTGGGCCTCGTTTGACTCAACCATATCATTTGTGCCCCGAGTCAGGTCTTGTTTAGCTCACCCAAATGTTTGAAGCTCGAGTCGGGCCTTATTTGACTCACCCATATGTTTGCGCCTCGAGTCGGTCTTCGTTTGACTCACCCTTATCATTTGCACCTTGAGTCAAGCCTCGTTTGACTCACCCATGTGTTTGCGCCTCGAGTCAGGCCTTGTTTGACTCACCCATATCATTTGCACCACGAGTAGGGCCTTGTTTGACTCAACCATATCCATTGCGCCTCGAGTCGGGCCTTGTTTAACTCACCCATATGTTTGAGCCTCGAGTCGGTCTTCGTTTTACTCACCCTTATCATTTGCACCTCGAGTTAAGCCTTGTTTGACTCACCCATGTGTTTGCACCTCTAGTCAGGCCTTGTTTGACTCACCCATATCATTTGCGCCATGAGTCGGGCCTTGTTTTACTCAACCATATCTTTTGCGCGTCGAGTCAGGCCTCATTTGACTCAACCATATCATTTGTGCCTCGAGTCGAGCCTCGTTTGACTCATCGATCCCATTTGTCCCTCGAGTTGGGCCTCGTTTGACTCAACCATATCATTTGTGCCTAGAGTCGGGCCGGGTTTGACTCAACCCTATCATTTGCGCCTCGAGTCGGGCCTCGTTTGACTCAACCATATCATTTGCGCCTCGAGTCAGGTCTCGTTTGGCTCAACCATATCATTTGCGCCCCGAGTTGGGCCTGTTTTGACTTAACCATATCATTTGTGCCTCGAGTCATGCCTCGTTTGACTCAACCATATCATTTCTGCCTCGAGTCAGGCTTCTTTGACTCAACCATATCATTTGCGCCTCGAGTCTGGCGTTGTTTGACTCACCCAAATGTTTGAGCCTCAAGTCGGGCCTGATTTGACTCACCGATATGTTTGCACGTCGAGTCAGGCCTTGTTTGACTCGCCCATATCATTTGTAGCATGAGTCAGACCTGGTTTGACTCAACCATATCATTTGTGCCTCGAGTCAGGCCTCATTTGACTTAACCATATAATTTGTGCCTCGAGTCAGGCCTTGTATGACTCAACCATATCATTTGCGCCTCGAGTCGGGCCTCGTTTGACTCAACCATATCATTTGCGCCTCGAGTCGGGCCTCGTTTGACATAACCATATCATCTGCGCCTCGAGTCAGGTCTCATTTGACTTACTGATACCATTTGTACCTCGAGTTGGTCCTCGTTTGACTCTACCATATCATTTGTGCCTCAAGTTGGTCCTTGTTTGGCTCACCCATATGTTTGAACCTCAAGTCGGGCCTTTTTTGACTCACCCATATGTTTGTGCCTCGAGTCGGTATTCGTTTGACTCACCCTTATCATTTGTGCCTCGAGTCGGGGCTTGTTTGACTCACGGATATCATTTGTGCCTCGAGTTGGGACTTGTTTGACTCAACCATATCATTTGTGCCTCGAGTCAGGCCTCATTTGACTCAACCATATCATTTGCACCTCGAGTCGAGCCTCGTTTGACTCACCGATACCATTTGTGCCTCGAGTTAGGCCTCGTTTGACTCAATCATATCATTTGCACCTTAAGTCGGGCCCCGTTTGACTGAACCATATCATTTGCGACTCAAGTCGGGCCTTGTTTGACTCAACCATATCATTTGCGCTATGAGTCAGGCCTTGTTTGACTCACCCATATGTTTGAGCCTGAAGTCGGGCCTGATTTGACTCACCGATATGTTTGCGCCTCGAGTCAGTCTTCGTTTGACTCACCCTTATCATTTGCACTCGAGTCAAGCCTCGTTTGACTCACCCATCTATTTGCTCCTCGAGTCAGTCCTTGTTTGACTTGCCCATATCATTTGCACCATGAATCAGGCCTTGTTTGACTCAACCACATCATTTGTGCCTCGAGTTGGGCCTCGTTTGACTCACTGATAATATTTGTGCCTTGATTTGGGCCTCGTTTGAGTCAACCATATCATTTCTGCCTCGAGTTAGGCCTTGTTTGACTCAACCATATCATTTGTGACTCAACCATATCTTTGCACCTCGAGTCGAGCCTCGTTTGACTCAACCATATCATTTCCAACTCGAGTCGGGCCTTGTTTGACTCAACCATATCATTGCGCCTTGAGTCGGGCCTCATTTGAGTCACCAATACTATTTGTGCCTCGAGTTGGGCCTCATTTGTCTCAACCATATCATTTGTGCCTCGGGTTAGGCCTCGTTTGACTCAACCATATCATTTGCACCTTGAGTCGGTCCTTGTTTAACGCAACCATATCATTTGTGCCTCGAGTCGGGCCTCGTTTGACTCACCGATACCATTTGTGCCTCGAGTTGGGCCTCGTTTGACTCAACCATATCATTTGTGCCTCGAGTCAAGCCTCATTTGATTCAATTGTATCATTTGTGCCTCGAGTCGAGCCTTGTTTGGTTCACCCATATGTTTGAACCTCGAGTCGGGTCTTATTTGACTCATCCATATGTTTGTGCCTCGAGTCAGTCTTCGTTTGACTCACCCTTATCATTTGCACCTCGAGCCTCATTTGACTTACCCATGTGTTTGCACCTCGAGTCAGGCCTTGTTTGACTCAACTATATCATTTGTGCCACGAGTAAGGCCTTGTTTCACTCAACCATATCCATTGCACCTCGAGTTAGGCCTTGTTGAACTCACCCATATGTTTGAACCTTGAGTCGGGCCTTATTTGACTTACCCATATGTTTGTGCCTCGAGTCGGTCTTCATTTTACTCACCCTTATCATTTGCACCTCGAGTCAAGCCTTGTTTGACTCACCCATGTGTTTGCACCTCTACTCAGGCCTTGTTTGACTCACCCATATCATTTGCGCCATGAGTCGGGCCTTGTTTGACTCAACCATATCATTTGTGCCTCGAGTCAGTCTTTGTTTGACTCACCCTTATCATTTGCAACTCGAGTCAAGCCTCGTTTGACTCACCCATGTGTTTGTACCTCGAGTCTGGCCTTTTCAACTCAACCATATCATTTACGCCTCGAGTCAGGCCTTGTTTGACTCTCCCATTTATTTGTGCCTTGAGTCGGGCCTCATTTGACTCACTGATACCATTTGTGCATCGTGTTAGGCCTCGTTTGACTCAATCATATCATTTACACCTCGAGTTGTCCCTCGTTTGACTCAACCATATCATTTTCGCTTCGACCATATCATTTGCGCCTCGAGTCGGGCGTCGTTTGACTCAGCAATACCATTAGTGCCTTGAGTTGGGCCTCGTTTGACTCAACTATATCATTTGTGCCTCGAGTCAGGCCTTGTTTGACTCAACCATATCATTTGCGCCTCGAGTCGGGCCTCGTTTGACTTAACCATATCATTTGTGCCTCGAGTCGGGCCTCGTTTGACTCTACCATATCATTGCGCCTTGAGCCGGGCCTTGTTTGACTCACCCATACTATTTGTGCCTTGAGTTGGGCCTTGTTTGACTCAACCATATCATTTGTGCCTCGGGTCAAGCCTCGTTTGACTCAACCAGATCATTTGCGCCTCTAGTCGGGCCTCATTTGACTCAACCATATCATTTGTGCCTCGAGTCAAGCCTCATTTGACTCAACCGTATCATTTGCACCTCGAGTCGGCATTATTTGACTCAATCATATTATTTGTGCCTCGAGTCGGGCCTTGTTTGGCTCAACCATATCATTTGCGCCTCGAGTCAAGACTTGTTTGGCTCACCCATATGTTTGAACCTCGAGTCGGGCCTTATTTGACTCACCCATATGTTTGTGCCTCGAGTCGATCTTTGTTTGACTCACCCTTATCATTTGCACCTCGAGTCAGGCCTCGTTTGACTCACCCATGTGTTTGCGCCTCGAGTCAAGCCTTGTTTGACTTACCCATATCATTTGTGGTACGAGTAGGGCCTTGTTTGACTCAACCATATCATTTGCGCCTCGAGTCGGGGCTTGTTTGACTCGCCCATATGTTTGAACCCTGAGTTGGGCCTTATTTGACTCACCCATATGTTTGTGCCTCGAGTTGGTCTTCGTTTGACTCACCCTTATTATTTGCACCTCGAGTCAAGCCTTGTTTGACTCACCCATGTGTTTGCACCTTGAGTCAAGCCTTGTTTGACTCACCCATATCATTTGTGCCTCGGGTCGGTCCTCGTTTGACTCACCAATACCATTTGTGCCTCGAGTTAGGCCTTGTTTAACTCAACCATATCATTTGTGCCTCGAGTTAGGCCTTGTTTAACTCAACCATATCATTTGTGCCTCAAGTCAGACCTCGTTGGACTCAACCATATCATTTGCGCCTCGAGTCGGGCCTTATTTGACTCAACCATATCATTTGCGCCTCGAGTCGGGCCTTGTTTGACTCACCGATACCATTTGTGCCTCAAGTTGGTCCTTGTCATTTGTGCCTTGAGTTAGGCCTCATTTGACTCAACCATATCATTTGTGCCTCGAGTCGGGCCTTGTTTGACTCACCCATATGTTTGAACGTCGAGTCAGGCCTTATTTGACTCACCCATATATTTGCGCCTTGAGTCGGTCTTTGTTTGACTCACCCTTATCATTTGCACCTCGAGTTAAGCCTCAATTGACTCACCCATGTGTTTGCGCCTCGAGTCAGGCCTTTTTGACTCAACCATATCATTTGTGCCTCGAGTTGGGCCTTGATTGACTCACCCATTTAATTGTGCCCCAAGTCGAGCCTTGTTTGACTCACTGATACCATTTGTGCATTGAGTTGGGTCTCGTTTGACTCAATCATATCATTTGCACCTCAGGTCGAGCCTGGTTTGTCTCAACCATATCATTTGCGCCTTGAGTCGAGCCTCGTTTGACTCAACCATATCATTTGCGCCTCGACCATATCATTTGCGCCTTGAGTCGGGCCTCGTTTGACTCACCAATACCATTTGTGCCTCGAGTTGGGCCTCGTTTGACTCAATCATATCATTTGTGCCTTAAGTCAGGCCTCGTTTGACTCAACCATATCATTTGCTCCTCGAGTCGGTCTTTGTTTGACCACCCTTATCATTTGCACCTCGAGTTAAGCCTCAATTAACTCACCCATGTGTTTGCGCCTCGAGTCAGGCCTTTTTGACTCAACCATATCATTTGTGCCTCGAGTCGGGCCTTGATTGAATCACCCATTTAATTGTGCCCCGAGTCGAGCCTCGTTTGACTCACTGATACCATTTGTGCATTGAGTTGGGCCTCGTTTGACTCAATCACATCATTTGTGCCTTAAGTCAGGCCTCGTTTGACTCAACCATATCATTTGCTCCTCGAGTCAGGCCTTGTTTGACTCACCGATACCATTTGTGCCTCGAGTTAGGGCTCGTTTGACTCAACCATAACATTTGTGCCTCGAGTCAGGCCTTGTTTGACTCACCCATATGTTTGAACCTTGAGTTGGGCCTTATTTGACTCACACATATGTTTGCGCCTCGAGTTGGTCTTCGTTTGACTCACCCTTATCATTTGCACCTTGATTCAAGCCTCGTTTGACTAAACCACATCCTTTGTGCTTCAAGTCATGCCTTGTTTGACTCAACGATATCATTTGTGCCTCGAGCCAGACCTCGTTTGACTCAACCCATCATTTGTGCTTCGAGTCGGGCCTTGTTTGACACACCCATATGTTTGCACATCGAGTTAGGCCTCATTTGACTCAAGCATATCGTTTGTGCCTAGAGTCATGGCTTGTTTGACTCAACCATATCATTTCCACCTTGAGTAAGACCTTGTTTGACTTAACCATATCATTTGCGCCTCGAGTTGGGCCTCGTTTGAGTCAACCATGTCATTTGTGCCTCAAGATAAGCCTCGTTTGACTCAACCATATCATTTGCACCTTGAGTCGGGCATCGTTTGACTCAACCATATCATTTGCACCTTGAGTCAGTCCTTGTTTGACTCACCCATATGTTTGAGCCTCCAGTCAGGCCTTATTTGACTCAACCACATGTTTGCACCTAGAGTCGGTCTTCGTTTAACTCACCCTTATCATTTGCACCACGAGTCAAGCCTCGTTTGACCTACACATGTGTTTGCGCCTCGAGTTAGGCCTTGTTTACCTCACCCATATCATTTGCGCCTCGAGTCGGGCCTTGTTTGGCTCACCCATATCATTTGCGCCTCGAGTCAGGCCTCATTTGACTCACACATTTATTTGTGTTTCGAGTCAGGCCTCGTTTGACTCACCCATGTCAATTGTGCCTCGAGTCAGGCCTCGTTTGACTCACCCATGTGTTTGTGCCTCGAGTCAGGCCTCGTTTGACTCACCCAAATCATTTGCGCCTCGAGTCAGGCCTCGTTTGCTGAACCATATCATTTGTGCCTCGAGTCAGGCCTCGTTGCACTCAACCATATCATTTGCACCTCGAGTTAGGCCTCAATTGACTTAACCATACCATTTGTGCCTCAAGGTGGGCCTCGTTCGACTCAACCATATCATTTGCGCCTCGAGTCGGGCCTCGTTTGACTCGCCAATACCATTTGTGCCTCGAGTCAAGCCCCGTTTGACTTAGCCATATCATTTGCGCCTCGAGTCAGGCCTCGTTTGACTTAACCATATCATTTGCGCCTCGAGTCAAGCCTCGTTTTACTGAACCATATCATTTGTCCCTCGAGTCAGGCCTCGTTTGACTCAACCATATCATTTGCGCCTCGAGTCGGGCCTCGTTTGATTAAACCATATCATTTGCGCCTCAAGGCGGGCCTCGTTTGACTCAACCATATCATTTGTGCCTCGAGTCGGGCCTCGTTTAACTCATAGATATCATTTGTGCCTCAAGTCAGGCTTCGTTTGACTTAACCATATCTTTTGCGCCTCGAGGTGGGCCTCGTTTGACTGAACCATATCATTTGCGCCTCAAGGCAGGCCTCGTTTGACTCAACCATATCATTTCTGCTTAGAGTCATGCCTCATTTGACTCAACCATATCATTTGCGCCTCGTGTCAAGCCTTATTTACTGAACCATATCATTTGTGCCTCGAGTCAGGCCTCGTTTAACTCAACCATATCATTTGTGCCTCGAGTCAGGCCTCGTTTAACTTAACCATATCAATTATGCCTCGAGGTGGGCCGCGTTCGACTTAACCATATCATTTGTGCCTTGAGGCGGGCCTCATTTGACTCGCCGATACCATTTATGCCTCGATTTGGGCCTCGTTTGACTCAGCCGTATCATTTGCGCCTCAAGTCAATCCTCGTTTGACTGAACCATATCATTTGTGCCTCGAGTCAGGCCTCATTTGACTCAAACATATCATTTGTGCCTCAAGTCGGGCCTCCTTTCCCTTAACCATATCATTTATGCCTCGAGGTGGGCCTCATTCGACTCAACCATATCATTTGCACCTCGAGTCAGGCCTCGTTTGACTCGCCGATGCCATTTGTGCCTCGAGTTGGGCCTTGTTTCACTCAGCCATATCATTTGCTCCTCGAGTCAGGCCTCGTTTTACTCAGCCATATCATTTGCACCTCGAGTCAGGCTTCATTTGACTCAACTATATCATTTGTGCCTCGAGTCAGCCCTCGTTTGACTCAACCATATCATTTGTGCCGCGAGTCGGGCCTCATTTGACTCAACCATATCATTTGCGCTTCGAGGCGGGCCTTGTTTCACTCAACCATATCATTTGTTCCTCGAGTCAGGCCTCGTTTGACTCAAAGATACCATTTGTGCCGCGAGTTGGGCCTTGTTTGACTCAACCATATCATTTGTGCCTCTAGTTAGGCCTCATTTGACTGAACCATATCATTTACGCCTCAAGTTGGGCCTTGTTTGACTCACCCATTTATTTGTGCCTCAAGTCGAGCCTTGGTTGACTCACTAATACCATTTGTGCATCAAGTTGGACCTCGTTTGACTCAACCATATGATTTGAGCCTTGAGTCAGGCCTTGTTTGACTCAACCATATAACTTGCGCCTCGAGTCAGGCGTCAATTGACTCAACCAATCATTTGTGCCTCAAGTCAGGCCTCTTTTGACTCAACCATATCATTTGCGCCTCGAGTCGGGCCTCGTTTGATTAAACCATATCATTTGCGCCTCAAGGCAGGCCTCGTTTGACTCAACCATATCATTTGTGCCTCGAGTTGGGCCTCGTTTAACTCATAGATACCATTTGTGCCTCAAGTCGGGCCTCGTTTGACTTAACCATATCTTTTGCGCCTCGAGGTGGGCATCGTTTGACTGAACCATATCATTTACACCTCGAGGCGGGCCTCGTTTGACTCAACCATATCATTTTTGCCTAGAGTCATGCCTCATTTGACTCAACCATATCATTTGCGCCTCGTGTCAAGCCTCATTTGCTGAACCATATCATTTGTGCCTCGAGTCAGGCCTCGTTTAACTCAACCATATCATTTGCCCCGCGAGTCAGGTCTCGTTTGACTTAACCATATCAATTGTGCCTCGAGGTGGGCCGCGTTCGACTTAACCATATCATTTGTGCCTCGAGTCGGGCCTCATTTGACTCGTCGATACCATTTATGCCTCGATTTGGGCCTCGTTTGACTCAGCCGTATCATTTGCGCCTCGAGTCAATCCTCGTTTGACTCAACCATATCATTTGCGCCCTCGTTTGACTGAACCATATCATTTGTGCCTCGAGTCAGTCCTCATTTAACTCAAACATATCATTTGTGCCTCAAGTCGGGCCTCGTTTCCCTTAACCATATCATTTATGCCTCGAGGTGGGCCTCATTCGACTCAACCATATCATTTGCACCTCGAGTCAGGCCTCGTTTGACTCGCCGATGCCATTTGTGCCTTGAGTTGGGCCTTGTTTCACTCAGCCATATCATTTGCTCCTCGAGTCAGGCCTCGTTTTGCTCAGCCATATCATTTGCGCCTCGAGTCAGGCTTCATTTGACTCAACTATATCATTTGTGCCTCGAGTCAGCCCTCATTTGACTCAACCATATCATTTGCGCCGCGAGTCGGGCCTCATTTGACTCAACCATATCATTTGCGCTTCGAGGCGGGCCTTGTTTCACTCAACCATATCATTTGTTCCTCGAGTCAGGCCTCGTTTGACTCAAAGATACCATTTGTGCCGCGAGTTGGGCCTTGTTTGACTCAACCATATCATTTGTGCCTCTAGTTAGGCCTCATTTGACTCAACCATATAATTTACGCCTCAAGTTGGGCCTTGTTTGACTCACCCATTTATTTGTGCCTCAAGTCGAGCCTCGGTTGACTCACTAATACCATTTGTGCATCAAGTTGGACCTCGTTTGACTCAACCATATGATTTGAGCCTTGAGTCAGGCCTCGTTTGACTCAACCATATAATTTGCGCCTCGAGTCAGGCCTCAATTGACTCAACCATATCATTTGTGCCTCAAGTCAGGCCTCATTTGACTCAATCATATCATTTGTGCCTCGAGTCGGGCCTCGTTTAACTCATAGATACCATTTGTGCCTCAAGTCGGGCCTCGTTTGACTTAACCATATCTTTTGCGCCTCGAGGTGGGCCTCGTTTGACTGAACCATATCATTTGCGCCTCGAGGCGGGCCTCGTTTGACTCAACCATATCATTTCTGCCTAGAGTCATGCCTCATTTAACTCAACCATATCATTTGTGCCTCGTGTCAAGCATCGTTTGCTGAACCATATCATTTGTGCCTCGAGTCAGGCCTCGTTTAACTCAACCATATCATTTGCGCCTTGAGTCAGGCCTCGTTTGACTTAACCATATCAATTGTGCCTCGAGGTGGGCTGCGTTCGACTTAACCATATCATTTGTGCCTCGAGTCAGGCCTCATTTGACTTGCCGATACCATTTATGCCTCGATTTGGGCCTCGTTTGACTCAGCCGTATCATTTACGCCTCGAGTCAATCCTCGTTTGACTCAACCATATCATTTGCGCCTTGAGTTAGGCCTCGTTTGACTGAACCATATCATTTGTGCCTCGAGTCAGGCCTCATTTGACTCAAACATATCATTTGTGCCTCAAGTCGGGCCTCCTTTCCCTTAACCATATCATTTATGCCTGGAGGTGGGCCTCATTCGACTCAACCATATTATTTGCACCTCGAGTCAGGCCTCGTTTGACTCGCCGATGCCATTTGTGCCTCGAGTTGGGCCTTGTTTCACTCAGCCATATCATTTGCTCCTCGAGTCAGGCCTCGTTTTGCTCAGCCATATCATTTGCGCCTCGAGTCAGGCTTCATTTGACTCAACTATATCATTTGTGCCTCGAGTCAGCCCTCGTTTGACTCAACCATATCATTTGCGCCGCGAGTCGGGCCTCATTTGACTCAACCATATCATTTGCGCTTCGAGGCGGGCCTTGTTTCACTCAATCATATCATTTGTTCCCCGAGTCAGGCCTCATTTGACTAAAAGATACCATTTGTGCCACGAGTTGGGCCTTGTTTGACTCAACCATATCATTTGTGCCTCCAGTTAGGCCTCGTTTGACTCAACCATATAATTTACGCCTCAAGTTGGGCCTTGTTTGACTCACCCATTTATTTGTGCCTCAAGTCGAGCCTCGGTTGACTCACTAATACCATTTGTGCATCAAGTTGGACCTCGTTTGACTCAACCATATGATTTGAGCCTTGAGTCAGGCCTCGTTTGACTCAACCATATAATTTGCGCCTCGAGTCAGGCCTCAATTGACTCAACCATATCATTTGTGCCTCAAGTCAGGCCTCATTTGACTCAATCATATCATTTGTGCCTCGAGTCGGGCCTCGTTTAACTCATAGATACCATTTGTGCCTCAAGTCGGGCCTCGTTTGACTTAACCATATCTTTTGCGCCTCGAGGTGGGCCTCGTTTGACTGAACCATATCATTTGCGCCTCGAGGCGGGCCTCGTTTGACTCAACCATATCATTTCTGCCTAGAGTCATGCCTCATTTAACTCAACCATATCATTTGTGCCTCGTGTCAAGCATCGTTTGCTGAACCATATCATTTGTGCCTCGAGTCAGGCCTCGTTTAACTCAACCATATCATTTGCGCCTTGAGTCAGGCCTCGTTTGACTTAACCATATCAATTGTGCCTCGAGGTGGGCTGCGTTCGACTTAACCATATCATTTGTGCCTCGAGTCAGGCCTCATTTGACTTGCCGATACCATTTATGCCTCGATTTGGGCCTCGTTTGACTCAGCCGTATCATTTACGCCTCGAGTCAATCCTCGTTTGACTCAACCATATCATTTGTGCCTCGAGTCAGGCCTCATTTGACTCAAACATATCATTTGTGCCTCAAGTCGGGCCTCCTTTCCCTTAACCATATCATTTATGCCTGGAGGTGGGCCTCATTCGACTCAACCATATTATTTGCACCTCGAGTCAGGCCTCGTTTGACTCGCCGATGCCATTTGTGCCTCGAGTTGGGCCTTGTTTCACTCAGCCATATCATTTGCTCCTCGAGTTAGGCCTCGTTTTGCTCAGCCATATCATTTGCGCCTCGAGTCAGGCTTCATTTGACTCAACTATATCATTTGTGCCTCGAGTCAGCCCTCGTTTGACTCAACCATATCATTTGCGCCGCGAGTCGGGCCTCATTTGACTCAACCATATCATTTGCGCTTCGAGGCGGGCCTTGTTTCACTCAATCATATCATTTGTTCCCCGAGTCAGGCCTCATTTGACTAAAAGATACCATTTGTGCCACGAGTTGGGCCTTGTTTGACTCAACCATATCATTTGTGCCTCCAGTTAGGCCTCGTTTGACTCAACCATATAATTTACGCCTCAAGTTGGGCCTTGTTTGACTCACCCATTTATTTGTGCCTCAAGTCGAGCCTCGGTTGACTCACTAATACCATTTGTGCATCAAGTTGGACCTCGTTTGACTCAACCATATGATTTGAGCCTTGAGTCAGGCCTCGTTTGACTCAACCATATAATTTGCGCCTCGAGTCTGGCCTTAATTGACTCAACCATATCATTTGTGCCTCAAGTCAGGCCTCGTTTGACTCAACCATATCATTTGTGCCTCGAGTCGAGCCTTGTTTGACTGAACCATATCATTTATGCCTCGAGTCAGGCCTCGTTTGACTCAGCCACATCATTTGCGCTTCGAGTCTATCATCGTTTAACTCAACCATATCATTTGCGCCTTGAGTCATGCCTCGTTTGCTGAACCATACCATTTGCGCCTCGAGTCGGGCCTCGTTTGACTTAATTATATCATTTGTGCCTCGAGGTGGGCCTCGTTCAACTCAACCATATCATTTATGCCTCGAGTTGGGCCTTGTTTGACTCGTCGATACCATTTGTGCCTCGAGTCAGGCCTCATTTGACTTAGCTATATCATTTGTGCATCGAGTCAGGCCACGTTTGACTCAACCATATAATTTGCGCCACGAGTTAGGCGTTGTTTGACCCACCCATTTATTTGTGCCTCGAGTCGGGCCTCATTTGACTCACTGATACCATTTGTGCATCGAGTCAGGCCTTGTTTGACTCAACCATATGATTTGAGCATTGAGTTAGGCCTTGTTTGACTCAACCATATCATATGTGCCTTGAGTCGGGCCTTGTTTCACTCAACCATATCATTTGCGCCAGGAGCAAGGCCTCGATTAACTCAACCATATCATTTACGCCTTGAGTCGGGCCTTGTTTGACTCGACCATATCATTTGTGCCTCGAGTCAGGCCTCGTTTGACAGACCGACACCATTTGTGCCTCGAATTAGGCCTTGTTTGACTAAACCATATCATTTGTGTCTCAAGTCAGGCCTTGTTTGACTCAACCATATCAACTGCGCCTCGAGTCAGGCCTCGTTTGGTTCAACCATATCATTTGCACCTCGAGTCGGGCCTCGTTTGACTAACCGATACCATTTGTGCATCGAGTTGGCCCCCATTTGACTCAACCATATCATTTGCACCTCGAGTCGGTCCTTGTTTGCCTCAACCATATCATTTGCGCCTTGAGTCAGACCTCGTTTGACTCAACCATATCATTTGCGCCTCGTGTCGGGCCTCATGTGACGCAACCATATCATTTGCGCCTTGAGTCGGGCCTCGTTTGACTAACTAATACCATTTGTGCCTTGAGTTAGCCCCCGTTTGACTCAACCATATCATTTGCGGCTCGGGTCGGGCCTTGTTTGCCACAACCATATCATTTGCACATCAAGTCAAGCCTCGTTTGACTGAATCATATCATTTGTGCCTCGAGTCAGGCCTCGTTTGACTTAACCATATCATTTGCGCCTCGAGTCGGGCCTTGTTTGACTCGCTGATACCATTTGCGCATCGAGTCAATCCTCGTTTAAGTCAACCATATGACTTGGGCGTTGAGTCAGGCCCCGTTTGACTCAACCATATCATTTGTGCCTCGAGTCAGTCCTCGCTTGACTCAACCATATCATTTGCGCTTCGAGTCGGGCCTCGTTTGACTTAACCACATCATTTGTGCCTCGAGGTGGGCCTCATTCGACTCAACCATATCATTTGCGCCTTGAGTCGGGCCTCGTTTGACTCGCCGATACCATTTGTGCCTCAAGTTGGGCCTCGTTTGACTCAGCCATATCATTTGTGCCTTGAGTCAGGCCTTGTTTGACTCAACCATATGATTTGCGCCTCGAGTCGGGCCTCGTTTGACTTACTGATACCATTTGTGCCTTGAGTCGGGCCTCGTTTGACTCAGCCATATCATTTGCGCCTCGAGTCAGGCCGCGTTTGACTTAACCATATCATTTGTGCCTCGAGTCAGGCCTCGTTTGACTCAACCATATCATTCGCGCCTCGAGTCAGGCCTCGTTTGACTCAACCATACCATTTGCGCCTCGAGTCGAGTCTCGTTTCACTAAACCATACCATTTGCGCCTCAAGGCGGGCCTCGTTTGACTCAACCGTATCATTTGTGCAGGCGGGCCTCGTTTGACTCAACCGTATCATTTGTGCCTCGAGTTGGGCCTCGTTTAACTCATAGATACCATTTGGGCCTCGAGTCGGGCCTCGTTTGACTTAACCATATCTTTTGCGCCTCGAGTCGAGCCTCGTTTGACTCAACCATATCATTTGTGCCTTGAGGCGGGCCTCGTTTGACTCAACCATATCATTTCTGCCTAGAGTCATACCTCATTTGACTCAACCATATCATTTGCGCCTCGTGTCAGGCCTCGTTTGCTGAACCATATCATTTGTGCCTCGAGTCAGGCCCCGTTTAACTCAACCATATCATTTGCGCCTCGAGTCAGGCCTCGTTGGACTTAACCATATCATTTTTGCCTTGAGGTGGGCCGCGTTCGACCTAACCATATCATTTGTGCGTCGAGTCAGGCCTCGTTTGACTCACCGATACCATTTATGCCTCGATTTGGGCCTCGTTTGACTCAGCCGTATAATTTGCGCCTTGAGTCTGTTCTCGTTTGACTCAACCATATCATTTGCGCCTTGAGTCAGACCTCGTTTGACTGAACCATATCATTTGTGCCTCGAGTCAGTCCTCATTTGACTCAAACATATCATTTGCGCCTCAAGTCGGGCCTTGTTTCCCTTAACCATATCATTTGTGCCTCGAGGTGGGCCTCATTCGACTCAACCATATCATTTGCGCCTCGAGTCAGGCCTCGTTTGACTCGTCGATGCCATTTGTGCCTCGAGTTGGCCCCCGTTTTACTCAACCACATCATTTGCACCTCGAGTCAGTCCTTGTTTGCCTTAACCATATCATTTGCGCCTTGAGTCAGACCTCGTTTGACTCAACCATATCATTTGACGCAACCATATCATTTGCGCCTCGAGTCGAGCCTCGTTTGACTAACCGATACCATTTATGCCTTGAGTTGGCCCACGTTTGACTCAACCATATCATTTGCGCCTCGAGTCAGGCCTTGTTTGCCACAACCATATCATTTGCGCCTCAAGTCAGGCCTCGTTTGACTGAACCATATCATTTGCGCCTCGAGTCAGGCCTTGTTTGCCACAACCATATCATTTGCGCCTCGAGTCAGGCCTCGTTTAACTTAACCATATCATTTGCGCCTCGAGTCGGGCCTCGTTTGACCCACTGATACCATTTGCGCATCGAGTCAATCCTCGTTTGAGTCAACCATATGACTTGGGCCTTGAGTCAGGCCTCGTTTGGCTCAACCATATCATTTATGCCTCGAGTCAGTCCTCGTTTTACTCAACCATATCATTTGCGCCTCGACTCGGGCCTCGTTTGACTTAACCACATCATTTGTGCCTTGAGGTAGGCCTCATTCGACTCAACCATATCATTTGTGCCTCGAGTCGGGCCTCGTTTGACTCGCCGATACCATTTGTGCCTCGAGTTGGGCCTCATTTGACTCAGCCATATCATTTGTGCCTTGAGTCAGGCCATGTTTGACTCAACCATATGATTTGCGCCTCAAGTCAGGCCTCGTTTTACTGAACCATATCATTTGTGCCTCGAGTCAGGCCTCGTTTGACTCAACCATATCATTTGCGCCTCGAGTCAGGCCTCGTTTGACTAAACCATATCATTTGTGCCTTAAGGCGGGCCTCGTTTGACTCAACCATATCATTTGTGCCTCGAGTTAGGCCTCGTTTAACTCATAGATACCATTTGTGCCTCGAGTCGGGCCTCGTTTGACTCCACCATATCATTTGCGTCTAGAGTCGAGCCTCGTTTGACTCAACCATATCATTTGTGCCTCGAGTCGGGCCTTGTTTCACTCAACCACATCATTTGTGCCAGGAGCAAGGCCTCGATTGACACAACCATATCATTTACGCCTCGAGTCGGGCCTTGTTTGACTCGACCATATCATTTGCGCCTCGAGTCAGGCCTCGTTTGACAGACCGACACCATTTGTGCCTCGAATTAGGCCTTGTTTGACTAAACCATATCATTTGTGTCTCAAGTCAAGCCTTGTTTGACTCAACCATATCAACTGCACCTCGAGTTGGGCCTCGTTTGATTCAACCATATCATTTGCACCTCGAGTCAGGCCTCGTTTGACTTAACCATATAATTTGTGCCTCGAGTCAGGCCTCGTTTTACTGAACCATATCATTTGCGCCTCGAGTCAGGCCTTGTTTGACTCAACCATATCATTCGCGCCTCGAGTCGGGTCTCGTTTGACTAAACCATATCATTTGCGCCTCAAGGCGGGCCTCGTTTGACTCAACCATATCATTTGTGCCTCGTGTCGGGCCTCGTTTAACTCATAGATACCATTTGGGCCTCGAGTCGGGCCTCGTTTGACTCAACCATATCATTTGCACCTTGAGGCGGGCCTCATTTGACTCAACCAGATCATTTCTGCCTAGAGTCATACCTCATTTGACTTAACCATATCATTTGCGCCTCGTGTCAGGCCTCGTTTGCTGAACCATATCATTTGTGCCTCGAGTCAAGCCTCGTTTAACTCAACCATATCATTTGCGCCTCGAGTCAGGCCTCGTTGGATTTAACCATTTCATTTGTGCCTCGAGTTGGGCCGCGTTCGACTTAACCATATCATTTGTACCTCAAGTCAGGCCTCGTTTGACTCGCCGATGCCATTTGTGCCTCGCGTTGGGCCTTGTTTGACTCAGCCATATCATTTGCTCCTCGAGTCAGGCCTCGTTTGACTCAAAGATACCATTTGTGCCGTGAGTTAGGCCTTGTTTGACTCAACCATATCATTTGTGCCTCTAGTTAGGTCTTGTTTGACTCACCCATTTATTTGTGCCTCGAGTCGAGCCTCGGTTGACTCACTAATACCATTTGTGCTTCAAGTTGGGCCTCGTTTGACTCAACCATATGATTTGAGCCTTGAGTCAGGCCCCGTTTGACTCAATCATATAATTTGCGCCTCGAGTCAGGCCTCAATTGACTCAACCATATCATTTGCGCCTCGAGTCGAGCCTCGTTTGACTGAACCATATCATTTGTGCCTCGAGTCAGGCCTCGTTTGACTCAGCCACATCATTTGCGCTTTGAGTCTATCCTCGTTTGACTCAACCACATCATTTGCGCCTAAAGTCATGCCTCATTTGACTGAACCATATCATTTGCGCCTTGAGTCATGCCTCATTTGCTGAACCATATCATTTGCGCCTCGAGTCGGGCCTCGTTTGACTTAACCATATCATTTGTGCCTCGAGGTGGGCCTCATTCAACTCAACCATATCATTTGCACCTCGAGTCGGGCCTTGTTTGACTCAACGATACCATTTGTGACTCGAGTCAGGCCTCATTTGACTCAGCCATATCATTTGTGCATCGAGTCAGGCCACGTTTGACTCAACCATATAATTTGCGCCATGGGTCGGGCCTTGTTTGACCCACCTATTTATTTGTGCCTCGAGTCGGGCCTCATTTGACTCACTGATACCATTTGTGCATCGAGTCAGGCCTTGTTTGACTCAACCATATGATTTGAGCATTAAGTTAGGCCCCGTTTGACTCAACCATATCATTTGTGGCTCGAGTCAGGCCTTAATTGACTCAACCATATGATTTGTGCCTCGAGTCAGGCCTCATTTGACTCAACGATATCATTTGTGCCTCGAGTCGGTCCTCGTTTGACTGAACCATATCATTGGTGCCTCGAGTCAGGCCTCGTTTGACTCAACCATATCATTTGCACCTCGAGTCGGGCCTTGTTTGACTAAACTATATAATTTGTGCCTCGAGTTAGGCCTCGTTTGACACAACCGCATCATTTCTACTTCGAGTCGACCCTTGTTTAACACCACCAAATCAGTTCTGCCTAGAGTCATGCCTCATTTGACTTAACCATATGATTTGTGCCTCAAGTCAGGCCTCGTTTGATTGAATCATATCATTTGTGCCTCGAGTTAGGACTCGTTTGACTCAACCATATCATTTGTGCCTCGAGTTGGTCCTCGTTTGAATTACTGATACCATTTGTGCCTCGAGTTGGGCCTCGTTTGACTCAGCCATATCATTTGCGCCTCGAGTCAGGCCTCGTTTTACTGAACCATATCATTTGTGCCTCGAGTCAGGCCTCGTTTGACTCAACCATATCATTCGCACCTCGAGTCAGGCCTCGTTTGACTAAACCATATCATTTGTGCCTTAAGGCGGGCCTCGTTTGACTCAACCATATCATTTGTGCCTCGAGTTGGGCCTCGTTTAACTCATAGATACCATTTGTGCCTCGAGTCGGACCTCGTTTGACTCCACCATATCATTTGCGTCTCGAGTCGAGCCTCGTTTGACTCAACCATATCATTTGTGCCTCGATTCGGGCCTTGTTTCACTTAACCATATCATTTGTGCCAGGAGCAAGGCCTCGATTGACACAACCATATCATTTACGCCTCGAGTCGGGCCTTGTTTGACTCGACCATATCATTTGCGCCTCGAGTTAGGCCTCGTTTGACAGACCGACACCATTTGTGCCTCGAATTAGGCCTTGTTTGACTAAACCATATCATTTGTGTCTCAAGTCAGGCCTTGTTTGACTCAACCATATCAACTGCACCTCGAGTCGGGCCTCGTTTGATTCAACCATATCATTTGCACCTCGAGTCAGGCCTCGTTTGACTTAACCATATAATTTGTGTCTCGAGTCAGGCCTCGTTTTACTGAACCATATCATTTGCGCCTCGAGTCAGGCCTCGTTTGACTCAACCATATCATTCGCGCCTTGAGTCGGGTCTCGTTTGACTAAACCATATCATTTGCGCCTCGAGTCGGGCCTCGTTTGACTCACCGATACCATTTGTGCCTTGAGGTGGGCCTCGTTTGACTCACTGATACCATTTGAGCCTCGAGTCAGGCCCCGTTTGACTCAACCATATCATTTGCGCCTCAAGTCAGGCCTCAATTGAATCAACCATATCATTTGAGCCTCGAGTCAGGCCCTGTTTGACTCAACCATATCATTTGCGCCTTAAGTCAGGCCTCAATTGAATCAACCATATCATTTGTGCCTCGAGTCAGGCCTCGTTTGACTCAACCATATCATTTGTGCTTTGAGGTAGGCCTCGTTTGACTGAACCATATCATTTGCGCCTCGAGTCAGGCCTCATTTGACTCAACCACATCATTTGCGCCTCGAGTCGATCCTCGTTTGACTTAACCATATCATTTCTGCCTAGAGTCTTGCCTCATTTGACTCAACCATATCATTTATGCCTCGAGTCGATTTTTGTTTGACTCACCCTTATCATTTGCCCCTCGAGTCAAGCCTCATTTGACTCACCCATGTGTTTGCGCCTTGAGTCAGGCCTTGTTTGACTCACCCATATCATTTGCGCCATGAGTCGGGCCTTGTTTGACTTAACCATATCATTTACGCCTCGAGTCGGGCCTCGTTTGACTCACTGACACCATTTGTGCCTCGACTTGGGCCTCGTTTGACTCAACTATATCAATTGTGTCTCGAGTCAAGCCTTGTTTGACTCAACCATATCATTTGCGCCAGGAGCAAGGCCTTGTTCAACTCAACCATATCATTTGCGCCTCGAGTCGGGCCTTGTTTGACTCGGCCATATCATTTGTGCCTCGAGTCGGGCCTCGTTTGACAAACTGACACCATTTGTGCCTCGAATTGGGCCTCGTTTGACTTAACCATATCATTTGTGCCTTGAGTTAGGCCTCGTTAGACTTAACCATATCGTTTGTGCCTCGAGTCAGGCCTCGTTTGACTTAATCATATCATTTGTGCCTCGAGTCATGCCTTGTTTGACTCAACCATATCATTTATGCCACGAGTTGGGCCACGTTTGACACAACCATATCATTTGTACCTCGAGTCAAGCCTCGTTTGACTCAACCATATCGTTTGTGCCTCGAGTCATACCTCGTTTGACTCAACCATATCATTTGTGCCTCGAGTCGGGCCTCATTTAATTCAACCATATCATTTGCGCCTCATGACGGGCCTTGTTTGACTCCCCGATACCATTTTTGCCTCGAAATGGGCCTCGTTTGACTCAACCATATCATTTGTGCCTTTAGTCAGGCCTCGTTTGACTTAACCATATCTGTGCCTCGAGTCATGCCTTGTGTGACTTAATCATATCATTCGCACCTTGAGTCGGGCCTCGTTTGACTTAACCATATCATTTGCACCTCATGATGGGCATCGTTTGACTAACCGATACCATTTGTGCCTCGAATTGGGCCTCGTTTGACTCAATCATATCATTTGTGCCTCGAGTCAAGCCTTGTTTGACTTAACCATATTATTTGTGCCTTAAGTCATGCCTTGTTTGACTCAACCATATCATTTGTGCCTTGAGTCGGGCCTCGTTTGACTCAACCATATCATTTGTGCCTCAAGACGGGCCTCGTTTGGGCCTCCAATACCATTTGTGCCTCGAGTTGGGCCTCATTTGACTCAACCATATCATTTGTGCCATAAGTCGGGCCTGGTTTGACTCAACCATATGATTTGTGCCTTGAGTCAGGCCTCGTTTGACTCAACCATATCATTTACACCTCGAGTCGGGTCTCGTTTGACTCAACCATATCATTTGTGTCTCGAGTCATCCCTCGTTCGACCCAACCATATCATTTGCGCTTGGATTTATCATTTGCACCTCGAGTCGGGCCTCGTTTGACTTACCATTTTGCCTTGAGGTGGGCCTCGTTTGACTCAACTATATCATTTGTGCTTTAAGTTAGGCCTCATTTGACTCACCGATACCATTTGTGCCTTGAGGTGGGCCTCGTTTGACTCACCGATACCATTTGTGCCTCGAGTTAGCCTCGTTTGACTCAACCATATCATTTGTGTCCCAAGTCACGCCTCATTTGACTCAACCATATTATTTGCGCCTCGAGTCGATCCTCGTTTGACTTAACCATATCATTTGTGCCTCGAGGTGGGCCTCGTTCGACTCAACCATATCATGTGCGCCTTAATTCAGGCCTCGTTTGACTTGCCGATACCATTTGTGCCTCAAGTTGTGCCTCGTTTGACTCAACCATATCATTTGTGCTTTAAGTTAGGCCTCGTTTGACTCACCGATACTATTTGGGCCTTGAGGTGGGCCTCGTTTGACTCACCGATACCATTTGTGCCTCGAGTTGGCCTCGTTTGACTCAACCATATCATTTATGTCCCAAGTCACGCCTCATTTGACTCAACCATATTCTTTGCGCCTCGAGTCGATCCTCGTTTGACTTAACCATATCATTTGTGCCTCGAGGTGGGCTTCGTTCAACTCAACCGTATCATGTGCGCCTCGAGTCAGGCCTCATTTGACTCGCTGATACCATTTGTGCCTCGAGTTGGGCCTCGTTTGACTCAGCCATATCATTTGCGCCTCGAGTTAGGCTTCGTCTGACTGACCCATATCATTTGTGCCTCGAGTCAGGCCTCGTTTGACTCAACCATATCATTTGCGCCTCGAGTCGGGCCCCGTTTGACTCAACCATATCCTTTGCGCCTTGAGGCGAGCCTCATTTGACTCAACCATATCATTTGTCCCTCGAGTCAGGCCTCGTTTGACTCATAGATACCATTTGTGCCTCGAGTTGGGCCTCGTTTGACTCAACCATATCATTTGTGCCTCTAGCCAGTCCTCGTTTGACTCAAGCATATCATTTGCGCCTCGAGTCGGGCTTTGTTTCAGTCACCCATTTATTTGCGCATCGAGTCAGGCCTCGTTTGACTGAACCATATCATTTGCACCTCGAGTCAGGCCTCGTTTGACTCAACCACATCATTTACGCCTCGAGTCGATCCTCGTTTGACTCAACCATATCATTTCTGCCTAGACTCTTGCCTCATTTGACTCAACCATATCATTTGTGCCTCGAGTCAGATTTTGTTTGACTCACCCTTATCATTTGCACCTTGAGTCAATCCTCATTTGACTCACCCATGTGTTTGTGCCTCGAGTCAAGCCTTGTTTGACTCACCCATATCATTTGCGCCATAAATCAGGCCTTGTTTGACTCAACCATATCATTTGCACCTCGAGTCAGGCCTCGTTTGACTCATGGATACCATTTGTGCCTCAAGTTGGGCCTCGTTTGACTCGACCATATCATTTGCGCCTTTAGTCGGGCATGGTTTGACAAAACCATATCGTTTGTGCCTCGAGTCATGCCTCGTTTGACTCAACCACATCATTTGCTACTCGAGTCGGTCCTTGTTTGACTCGTGCAATTATTTGTGCCTCGAGTTGGGCCTCGTTTGACTCAACCATGTCATTTGTGCCTCAAGTTTGGCCTCGTTGGACTCAACCTTGTGTTTGTGCCTCAAGTGGGGCCTTGTTTGACACATTGATGCCATTTGTGCATCGAGTTGGGCCTCGTTTGACTCAACCATATGATTTGCGCCTCGAGTCAGGCCCCATTTGACATAACCATATCATTTGCGCCTTGAGTCAGGCCTCATTTAACTCAACGATATCATTTGTGTCTCGAGTCAGGCCTCGTTTGACTCAACCATATCATTTAAGCCTTGTGTCATGCCTCATTTGACTCAACCAAATCATTTCCACCGTGAGTCAGGCCTCGTTTAAATCAACCATATCATTCGCGCCATGAGTCGGGCCCCGTTTGACTCACGGATACCATTTGTGCCTCGAGTTGGGCCTTGTTTGACTCAACCATATCATTTGCGCCTCGAGCTGGGCCTGGTTTGGCTAAACTATATCATTTGTGTCTCGAGTCATGCCTCGTTTGACTCAACCATATCATTTGCACCTCGAGTCGGGCCTAGTTTGACTAAACCATATCGTTTGCGCCTCGAGTCTTTCCTCGTTTGACTCAACCATATCATTTGTGCCTCAAGTCAGGCTTCATTTGACTGAACCATATCATTTGCACCTCGAGTCGGGCCTCATTTGACTCACCGATACCATTTGTGCCTCGACTTAGGCCACATTTGACTCAACCATATCATTTGTGCCTCGGGTCATGCCTCGTTTGACTAAACCATAACATTTGCGCTTTGAGGCAAGCCTCGTTCGACTCAACCATATCATTTGCACCTCGAGTCGGGCCTTGTTTGACACACCGTTACCATTTATGCCTCGAGTTGGGCCTCGTTTGACTCAACCATATCATTTGCGCCTCGAGTTGGGCCTCATTTGACTCAACCATATCTTTTGCGCCTCGAGTCGTGCCTCGTTTGACTCAGCCATATCATTTGTGTCTCAAGTCAGTGCTTAACCATATCATTTGTGCCTCGAGTCGGGCCTTGTTTGACTCAACCATATCATTTACGCCTCGGGTCGGGCGTTGTTTGACTCAACCATATGTTTGAACCTTGACTCGGGCCTTATTTGACTCACCCAGATGTTTGCGCCTCGAGTCGGTCTTCGTTTGACTCACACTTATCATTTGCACCTCAAGTCAAGCCTCGTTTGAGTCACTCATGTATTTGCGTCTTGAGTCTGGCCTTGTTTGACTCACCCATATCAATTGCGCGATGAGTCAGGCCCCGTTTGACTCACGAATACCATTTGTGCCTCGAGTTGGGCCTCGTTTGACTTAACCATATCATTTACGCCTTGAGTCAGGCCTAGTTTGGCTAAACCATATTGTTTGTGCCTCGAATCATGCCTCGTTTGACTTAACCATATCATTTGCACCTTGAGTCGGGCCCAGTTTGGCTAAACCATATCGTTTGTGCCTCGAGTCATGCCTCGTTTGACTCAACCATACCATTTGCGCCTCGAGCCAGGCCTCGTTTCACTCTCCCATTTCTTTGTCCCTTGAGTCGGTCCTCGTTTGACTAACCCATATCATTTGCGCCTCGAGTTTGGCCTCGTTTGACTCACCCATGTGTTTGCGCATCGAGTCAGGCCTCGTTCGACTCTCGGATACCATTTGTGCATCACATTGGGCCTCGTTTCACTATGATTTGCGCCTCTAGTCAGGCCTCATTTGACTCAACGATATCATTTGTGCCTCGAGTCAAGCTCATTTGACTCAACCATATCATTTGTGCCTCGAGTCAGGCCTCGTTTACTCAAGCATATCATTTGCGCCTCGAGTCGGGCATCGTTTGACTCAACCATATCATTTGCGCCTCGAGTCGGGCCTCGATTGTCTCAACCATATCATTTCTGCCTCGAGTCATTCCTCCTTTGACTCAACCATATCATTTACGCCTCGAGTTAAGCCTTATTTGACTCACTTTTATCATTTGCACCTCGAGTTAAGCCTCTTTTGACTCACCCATGTGTTTGCACCTCGAGTCAGGCCTTGTTTGACTCATCCATATCATTTGAACCATGAGTCTGGCCTTGTTTGACTCAACCACATCATTTACGCCTCGAGTCGGGCCTCGTTTGATTCACTGATACCATTTCTGCCTCGAGTTGGGCCTCGTTTGACTCAACCAAATCATTTGTGCCTCAAGTCAGGCCTTGTTTGACTCAACCATATCATTTGCCCCGCGAGTCGGGCCTGGTTTGACTTAACCATATCATTTGCGCCTCGAGTCAGGCCTCGTTTGACTCAACCATATCATTTATGCCTCGAGTCGGCCCTCATTTGACCCAACCATATCATTTGCGCCTAGACTCAAGCCTCATTTGACTCAACCATATCATTTGTACCTCAAGTCATGCCTCGTTTGACTCAACCATATCATTTGGGCCTTGAGTCAGGCCCCGTTTGACTTAACCATATCATTTGCACCTCGAGACAGGCCTCCTTTGACTCACCGATACTATTTGTGCCTCGAGTTGAACCTGGTTTGACTCAACCATATCATTTGTGCCTCGAGTCTGGCCTTGTTTGACTCAACCATATCATTTGCGCCTCGAGTTTGGGCTTGTTTGACTCAACCATATCATTTGCGTTTTGAGTCGGGCCTCGTTTGACTTAACGATTCCATTTGTGCCTCGAATTAGGCCTCGTTGGACTCAACCATATCATTTGTGCCTCAGGTCAGGTCACGTTTGACTCAACCATATCATTTGGGCCTTGAGTCAGGCCCCGTTTGACTTAATCATATCATTTGCGCCTCGAGGCGGGCCTCCTTTGACTCACCGATACCATTTGTGCCTCAAGTTGGACCTGGTTTGACTCAACCATATCATATATGCCTCGAGTCAGCCCTTGTTTGGCTCAACCATATTATTTGCGCCACGAGGCGGGCCTTGTTTGACTTAACCATATCATTTGCACTCCGAGTCGGGCCTCGTTTGACTCACGATACCATTTGTGCCTCGAGTTGGGCCTTGTTTGACTCAACCATATCTTTTGTGCCTCGAGTTGGGCCTTGTTTCACTCAACCATATTATTTGCACCTCGAGTCGGGCCTTGTTTGACTCACTGATACCATTTGTGCATCAAGTCAGGCCTTATTTGACTCAATCATATCATTTGCACCTCGAGTCGGGCCTCGTTTAACTCAACCATATCATTTGCGATTCGAATCGGGCCTCATTTGACTCACCGATGCCATTTGTGCCTCGAGTTAGGCCTCGTTTGACTCAACCATATCATTTGTGCCTCAGGTCAGGTCACGTTTGACTCAACCATATCATTTGTGCCTTGAGTCGGGCCTCGTTTGACTCAACCATATCATTTGCGCCTCGACTCAGGCATCATTTGACTCAACCATATCATTTGCGCCTCGAGTCGGGCCTTGTTTGATTCAACCATATAATTTGTGCCTCGAGTCGGGCCTTGTTTGACTTAACCATATGTTTAAACCTCGAGTCGGCCTTGTTTGACTCACCTAGATGTTTACGCCTCAAGTCAGTCTTCGTTTGACTCACCCTTATCATTTGCACCTCGAGTCAAGCCTTATTTGACTAACCCATGTGTTTGCGCCTCGAGTCAGGCCTTGTTTGACTCAGCCATATCATTTGCGCCATGAGTCAGGCCTTGTTTGACTCAACCATATCATTTGGGCTTCAAGTTGGGCCTTGTTTAACTCACCCATGCATTTGCGCCGCGAGTCAGGCCTTGTTTGACTCACCCATAACATTTGTGCCTCGAGTCGGGACTTGTTTGACTCCCTGATACCATTTGTGCATCAAGTCAGACCTAGTTTGACTCAACCATATCATTTGTGCCTCGAATCAGGACTTGTTTGACATAACCATATTATTTGCGCCTCGAGTCGGGCCTCGTTTGACTGTACCATATCATTTGCGCCTCGAGTCGGGCCTCGTTTGACTCAACCATATCATTTCTGCCTCGAGTCATGCCTCGTTTGACTCAACCATATCATTTGCGGCTCAAGTTGGGCCACGTTTGACTCCACCAGATAATTTGCGCCTCGAGTTGGGCCTCGTTTGACTCAACCATATCATTTTTGCCTTGAGTCAGGCCTCGTTTGTCTCACGGATACCATTTGTGCCTCGAGTCATTCCTCATTTGACTCAACCATATCATCTGCGTCTCAAGGGGGGCCTCGTTTGACTAAACCATATCATTTACGCCTCGAGTCGGGCCTTGTTTAACTCAACTATATTATTTGCGCATAAAGGCGGGCCTTGTTTGACTCACTGATACCATTTGTGCCTTGAGTTAGGCCTCGCTTGACTCAACCATATCATTTGTGCCTTGAGTCTGGCCTTGTTTGACTCAATCATATCATTTGCGCCTCGAGCATATCATTTGCGCCTCGAGTCGGGCCATGTTTGACTCAACCATATCATTTGCGCTTTGAGTCGGTCCTCATTTGACTCAACATACCATTTGTGCCTTGAGTTAGGCCTTGTTGGATTCAACCATATCATATGTGTATCGAGACAGGCCTCATTTGGCTCAACCATATCATTTGTGCCTCGAGTCGGGCCTCGTCTGACTTAACCATATCATTTGCGCCTCGAGTCGGGCCTTGTTTGAGTCACCCACATGTTTGCGCCTCGAGTCGGTCTTTGTTTGATTCACCCTTATCATTTGCATCTCGAGTCAAGCCTCGTTTGACCCACACATGTGTTTGTACCCCGAGTTAGGCCTTGTTTAACTCAGCCATATCATTTGTGCCTCGAGTCATGCCTCGTTTGACTCAACCATATCATCTACGTCTCATGTCTGGCCTCATTTGACTAAACTATATCATTTGCACCTCGAGTCAGGCCTTGTTTGACTCAACGATATCATTTGTGCATTGAGGCGGGCCTCATCTGACTCACGGATACCATTTGGGCCTCGAGTTAGGCCTCGTTTGACTCAACCATATTATTTGTGTCTCGAGATAGGCCTCGTTTGGCTCAACCATATCATTTGCACCTCAAGTTGGGCCTCGTCTGACTTAACCATATCATTTGCACCTTGAGTCGGGCCTTGTTTCACTCATCCATATGTTTGATCCTCGAGTCGGGCCTTATTTGACTCACCCACATCTTTGCGCCTTGAGTCAATCTTCATTTGACTCACCCTTATCATTTGCACCTCGAGTCAAGCATCGTTTGATCCACACATGTGTTTGCACCTTGAGTTGGGCCTTGTTTGACACAACCATATCATTTCTATCTTGAGTCATGCCTCATTTGATTGAACCATATCATTTGTGCCTAGAGTCAGGCCTTGTTTGACTCAACCATATCATTTGCGCCTCGAGTTGGGTTTTGTTTGACCCAACCATATCATTTACCCCTCGAGTCGGGCCTTGTTTGACTCAACCATAACATTTGCGCCTCGAGCTGGGCCTTATTTGACTCTCACAAATGTTTGAGCATCGAGTAGGGCCCTGTTTGACTAAACCATATCGTTTGTGCCTCGAGTCTGGCCTCGTTTGACTCAACCATATCATTTTCGCCTTGAGTCGGGCCTTGTTTGACTTAACCATATCATTTTTGCCTCGAGTCATGCCTCATTTGACTCAATCATATCATTTGTGCCTCGAGTTAGGCCTCGTTTGACTCAACCATATCATTTGCAGCCAGATCCAGGCATCGTTTGACTTAACCATATCATTTGCACCTCGAGTCAAGCCTCGCTTGACTCAACCATATCATTTCTGCCTCGAGTCATGCCTCATTTGACTCAACCTTATCATTTGCGCCTTGAGTCGGTCTTCGTTTGACTCACCCTTATCATTTGCACCTTGAGTCAGGCCTCATTTGACTCACCGATACCATTTGTGCCTCGAGTTAGGCCTCATTTGACTCAACCAAATCATTTGTGTGTCAAGTCAGGCCTTGTTTGACCCAATGATATCATTTGCGCCACAAGTTGGGCTTGGTTTCACTCAACCATATCATTTGCGCCTCGAGTCATGCCTCATTTGACTCAACCATATCATTTACACCTCGAGTCAGGCTTCATTTGACTCAACTATATCATTTGCACCTCGAGTCGGACCTCGTTTGACTCAACCATATCGTTTGTGCCTCGAGTCATTCCTCCTTTGATACAACCATATCATTTGCGCATTGAGTCGGGCCTCGTTTGACTCACCGATACCATTTGGGCCTCGAGTGGGGCCTCATTTGACTCAACCATATCGTTTGCGCCTCGAGTCGAGCCTCGTTTGACTCAACCATAGCATTTGTACCTCGAATCAGGCCTCATTTGACTCACCGATACCATTTGTGCCTCGAGTTAGGCCTCGTTTGACTCAACCATATCATTTGTGTCTTGAGACAGGCCTCGTTTGGCTCAACCATATCACTTGCGCCTCGAGTCGGGTCTCGTCTGACTTAACCATATCATTTGCGCCTTGAGTCGGGCCTTGTTTGACTCATCCATATGTTTGAGCCTCGAGTCGGGCCTTATTTGATTCACCATCATGTTTGTGCCTCGAGTCGGTCTTCGTTTGACTCACACTTATCATTTGCACTCGAGTCAAGCCTCGTTTGACCCACACATGTGTTTGCACCTCGAGTTAGGCCTTGTTTAACTCACCCATATCATTTACGCCTCGATTCGGGCCTTGTTTGACTCAACTATATCATTTCTGCCTTGAGTCATGCCTCATTTGACTAAACCATATCATTTGCACCACAAGTCAGGCCTCGTTTGACTTAACCATATCATTTGCACTTTGAGTCGGGGCTCGTTTGACTCATCGATACCATTTGTGCCTCGAGTTAGGCCTCGTTTAACTCAACCATATCATTTGTGTCTCGAGACAGGCCTCGTTTGGCTCAACTATATCACTTGCGCCTCGAGTCAGGCCTCGTCTGACTTAACCATATCATTTACGCTTTGAGTCAAGCCTCGTTTGACTCAACATACCATTTATGCCTTCAGTTAGGCCTCATTGGATTCAACCATATCGTTTGTGTCTCGAGACAGGCCTCGTTTGGCTCAATCATATCATTTATGCCCCGAGTTGGGCCTCGTCTGACCCCACCATATCACTTGCACTTCGAGTCAGGCCTCGTCTGACTTAACCATATCATTTGCGCCTTGAGTCGGGCCTTGTTTGACTCATCCATATGTTTGAGCCTCAAGTCGGGCCTTATTTGACTCACCCACATGTTTGCGCCTCGAGTGGCTCATCTTTGACTCAACCTTATCATTTGCACCTCGAGTCAAACCTTGTTTGACTCACACATGTGTTTGTGCCTCGAGTCAGGCCTCATTTGACTCAACCATATCATTTGCGCCTCAAGTAGGGCCTCATTTGACCCAACCATATCATTTGCCCCTCGAGTTGGGCCTCGTTTGACTCAACCATATCATTTGTGCCTCGAGTTGGTCCTTATTTGATTCTCCCATATGTTTGCGCATCGAGTCGGCCCTCGTTTGACTAAACCATATCATTTGTGCCTCGAGTCAGGCCTCGTTTGACTCAACCATATCATTTTTGCCTCGAGTCGGGCCTTGTTTGACTCAACCTTATCATTTCTGCCTCGAGTCATGCCTCATTTGACTCAATCATATCATTTGTGCCTTGAGTTAGGCCTCGTTTGACTCAACCATATCATTTGCGCCTCGAGTCAGGCCTCGTTTGACTCAACCATATCGTTTGCGGCAAGAGTCAGGGCTCGTTTGACTTAACCTATCATTTGCGCCTCAAGTCAGGCCTCGTTTGACTCAACCATATCATTTCTGCCTTGAGTCATGCCTCATTTGACTCAACCATATCATTTGCGCCTAGAGTCGGTCTTCGTTTGACTCACCCTTATCATTTGCACCTCGAGTCAAGCCTCGTTTGACTCACCCATGTGTTTACGTCTCGAGTCAGACCTTGTTTGACTCACGCAAATCATTTATGCATCGAGTCGGGCCTCGTTTGACTCACCTATACCATTTATGCCTCAAGTTGGGCCTCATTTGACTCAACCAAATCATTTGTGTGTCAAGTCAAGCCTTGTTTGACTCAACAATATCCTTTGCGCCACAAGTCGAGCCTGGTTTGGCTCAACCATATCATTTGCGTCTCGAGTCGGGACTCATTTGACTCAACCATATCATTTCTGCCTCATGTCATTCCTCATTTGACTCAACCATATCATTTGTGCCTCGAGTCAAGCCTCATTTGACTCACCCATATCATTTGTCCCTCGAGTCAGGCCTCGTTTGACATAACCATATCATTTGCGGCTAGAGTCAGGCCTCGTTTGAGTCAACCATATCATTTGTGCGTCAGGTCGGTCCTCGTTTGGCTCAACCATATCATTTGTGCCTCGAGTCGGGCCTCATTGACTCATCGATACCATTTGTTCCTCGAGTTGGGCCACGTTTGACTCAACCATATTATTTACGCCTCGAGTCAGGCCTCGTTTGACTCAACCATATCATTTGTGCCTCAAGTCAGCCTCGTTTGACTCACAGATACCATTTGTGCCTCGAGTTAGGCCTTGTTTGACTCAACAATATCATATGTGCCTTGAGTCAGGCCCCGTTTGACTTAACCATATCATTTGCGCCTCGAGTCGGGCCATGTTTGACTCAACCTTATCATTTGCGCCTCGAGTCATTTCTTATTTCACTCAACCATATCATTTACGCCTAAAGTCGGGCCTTGTTTGACTCACAAATACTATTTGTGCATCGAGTCAGGCCTCATTTGACTCACCGATGCTATTTGTGCCTTGAGTTGGGCCTCGTTTGACTCCTCTATATCATTTGTGCCTCGAGTCAAGTATCGTTTGACTCAACCATATCGTTTGCGCCTCGAGTCGAGCCTTGTTTGACTCAACCATATCATTTGTGCCTCGAGTCGCTCCTGGTTTGACTCACCCAAATGTTTAATCCTCATGTTGGGCCTTATTTGACTCACCCAGATGTTTGCACCTCAAGTCGGTCTTCGTTTGACTCACCCCTATCATTTACACCTCGAGTCAAGCCTCGTTTGACTCACCCGTGTGTTTGCGCCTCAAGTCAGGCCTTGTTTGACTCACCCATATCATTTGCGCCACAAGTCAGGCCTTGTTTGACTCAACCATATCCTTTGCGCCTCGAGTCGGGCCTCGTTTGACTCACGGATACTAGTTGTGCCTCAAGTTGGGCCTCGTTTGACTCAACCATATCATTTGTGCCTCGAGTCAGGCCTTGTTTGACCTAACCATATCATTTGCGCCTTGAGTCAATCCTCGTTTGACTCACCGATACCATTTATCCCTCGAGTAGGGCCTCGTTTGACTCACCGATACCTTTTGTGCGTTGAGTCAGGCCTTGTTTCACTCAACCATATCATTTGTGCCTTGAGGCGTGCCTCGTTTGACTCACCGATACCTTTTGTGCCTGAAGTCATGCCTTGTTTTACTCAACCATATCATTTGCGCCTTGAGGCGGGCCTCATTTGACTCAACCATATCATTTGCGCCTCAAGTTGGGACTGGTTTGACTCAACCATATCATTTGCGCCTCGAGTCGGTCCTCGTTTGACTCAACCATATTATTTGCGCCTCGAGTCCGGGCTCATTTGACTCAACCATATGACTTGCGCATCGAGTCGGGCCTCATTTGACTAAACCATATCATTTGTGCGTCAAGTCATGCCTTGTTTGACTCAACCATATCATTTGCACCTCGAGTCAACCTTGTTTGACTCAACCATATCATTTGCGCCCCAAGTCAGGCCTCGTTTGACTCACCGATACCAGTTGTGCATGGAGTCGGGCATCATTTGACTCAACCATATCATTTGTGCCTCGAGTCGGTCCTTGTTTGACTCAACCATATGTTTGAACCTCGAGTCGGGCCTTGTTTGACTCACCCAGATGATTGCGCCTCGAGTCGGTCTTCGTTTGAATTACCCTTATCATTTGCACCTCAAGTCAAGCCTCGTTTGACTCACCCATGTGTTTGCGCCTCGAGTCAGGCCCTGTTTGACTCACCCATATCATTTGCGCCACGAGTCAGGCCTCATTTGACTCAACCATATCATTTGTGCCTGAAGTCAGGACTCGTTTGACACAACCATATTATTTGTGCCTCGAGTTGGGCCTCGTTTGACTCAACAATATCAATTGCGCCTCGAGTCGGGCCTCGTTTAACTCAATCATATCATTTCTGCCTCGAGTCATGCCTTGTTTGACTCAACCATATCATTTTTGCCTCAAGTCATGCTTCGTTTGACTCAACCATATCATTTGCGGCTCAAGTCGGGGCGCATTTGACTCAACCATATCATTTGCGCCTCAAGTTGGGCCTCGTTTGACTCAACCATATCGTTTCCGCCTCGAGTCAGGCCTCGTTTGACTCACCGATACCATTTGTGCCTCGAGTCATACGTCGTTTGGCTCAACCATATCATCTACGTCTTGAGTCGGGCCTCATTTGACAAAACCATATCATTTGGGCCTCGAGTTGGGCCTTATTTGACTCAACTATATTATTTGCTCATCGAGTCGGGCCTCGTTTGACTCACTGATACTATTTGTGCCTCGAGTTAGGCCTCGTTTGACTCAACCATATCATTTGTGCCTCAAGACTGGCCTTGTTTGACTCAACCATATCATTTGCGCCTCGAGTCAGACCTTGTTTGACTTAACCATATCATTTGCGCTTTGAGTAGGGCCTCGTTTGACTCAATGATACCATTTGTGCCTCGAGTTAGGCCTTATTGAACCCAACCATATCATTTGTATCTCGAGACAGGCCTCGTTTGGCTTAACCATATCATTTGTGCCTCGTGTCCGGCCTCGTCTAACTCAACCATATCATTTGCGCCTCGAGTTCGGCTTTGTTTGACTCACCCATATGTTTGAGCCTCGAGTTGGGCCTTATTTGACTCACTCACATGTTTCCACCACGAGTCGGTCTTCGTTTGACTCACCCTTATGTCAAGCCTCGTTTGACCCAAAGATGTGTTTGCGTCTCGAGTTAGGCCTTGTTTAACTCAACCATATCATTTGTTCCTCGAGTCATGTCTCGTTTGACTCAACCATATCATCTGCGTCTTGAGTCCGGCCTCGTTTGACTAAATCATATCATTTGTGCCTCGAGTCAGGCCTTGTTTGACTCAATGATATCATTTGCGCGTAGAGTCAGGCCACATTTGACTCACCGATACCATTTGTGCCTCGAGTCGGGCCTCGTTTGACTTAACCATATCATTTGCGCCTCGAGTCAGGCCTTGTTTGACTCAACCATATCATTTGTGCTTTGAGTCGGACCTCGTTTGACTCACTGATACCATTTGTGCCTCAGATAGGCCTCGTTTGGCTCAACCATATCATTTGCACCTTGAGTTGGGCCTTGTCTGACTCAACCATATTATTTGTGCCTCGAGTTGAGCCTCGTCTGACTCAACCAAATCATTTACATCTCGAGTCGGGCCTCGTTTGACTCAACCATATCGTTTGCGCCTCGAGTCGAGCCTTGTTTGACTCAACCATATCATTTGTGCCTCGAGTCGCTCCTGGTTTGACTCACCCAAATGTTTAATCCTCATGTTGGGCCTTATTTGACTCACCCAGATGTTTGCACCTCAAGTCGGTCTTCGTTTGACTCACCCCTATCATTTACACCTCGAGTCAAGCCTCGTTTGACTCACCCGTGTGTTTACGCCTCAAGTCAGGCCTTGTTTGACTCACACATATCATTTGCGCCACAAGTCAGGCCTTGTTTGACTCAACCATATCCTTTGCGCCTTGAGTCGGGCCTCGTTTGACTCACGGATACTAGTTGTGCCTCAAGTTGGGCCTCGTTTGACTCAACCATATCATTTGTGCCTCGAGTCAGGCCTTGTTTGACCTAACCATATCATTTGCGCCTTGAGTCAATCCTCGTTTGACTCACCGATACCATTTATCCCTCGAGTAGGGCCTCGTTTGACTCACCGATACCTTTTGTGCGTTGAGTCAGGCCTTGTTTCACTCAACCATATCATTTGTGCCTTGAGGCGTGCCCCGTTTGACTCACCGATACCTTTTGTGCCTGAAGTCATGCCTTGTTTTACTCAACCATATCATTTGCGCCTTGAGGCGAGCCTCATTTGACTCAACCATATCATTTGCGCCTCAAGTTGGGACTGGTTTGACTCAACCATATCATTTGCGCCTCGAGTCGGTCCTCGTTTGACTCAACCATATTATTTGCGCCTCGAGTCCGGACTCATTTGACTCAACCATATGACTTGCGCATCGAGTCGGGCCTCATTTGACTAAACCATATCATTTGTGCGTCAAGTCATGCCTTGTTTGACTCAACCATATCATTTGCACCTCGAGTCAACCTTGTTTGACTCAACCATATCATTTGCGCCCCAAGTCAGGCCTCGTTTGACTCACCGATACCAGTTGTGCATCGAGTTGGGCATCATTTGACTCAACCATATCATTTGTGCCTCGAGTCGGTCCTTGTTTGACTCAACCATATGTTTGAACCTCGAGTCGGGCCTTGTTTGACTCACCCAGATGATTGCGCCTCGAGTCGGTCTTCGTTTGACTCACCCTTATCATTTGCACCTCAAGTCAAGCCTCGTTTGACTCACCCATGTGTTTGCGCCTCGAGTCAGGCCCTGTTTGACTCACCCATATCATTTGCGCCACGAGTCAGGCCTCATTTGACTCAACCATATCATTTGTGCCTGAAGTCAGGACTCGTTTGACACAACCATATTATTTGTGCCTCGAGTTGGGCCTCGTTTGACTCAACAATATCAATTGCGCCTCGAGTCGGGCCTCGTTTAACTCAATCATATCATTTCTGCCTCGAGTCATGCCTTCTTTGACTCAACCATATCATTTTTGCCTCAAGTCATGCTTCGTTTGACTCAACCATATCATTTGCGGCTCAAGTCGGGGCGCATTTGACTCAACCATATCATTTGCGCCTCAAGTTGGGCCTCGTTTGACTCAACCATATCGTTTCCGCCTCGAGTCAGGCCTCGTTTGACTCACCGATACCATTTGTGCCTCGAGTCATACGTCGTTTGGCTCAACCATATCATCTACGTCTCGAGTCGGGCCTCGTTTGACTCACTGATACTATTTGTGCCTCGAGTTAGGCCTCGTTTGACTCAACCATATCATTTGTGCCTCAAGACTGGCCTTGTTTGACTCAACCATATCATTTGCGCCTCGAGTCAGACCTTGTTTGACTTAACCATATCATTTGCGCTTTGAGTAGGGCCTCGTTTGACTCAATGATACCATTTGTGCCTCGAGTTAGGCCTCATTGAACCCAACCATATCATTTGTATCTTGAGACAGGCCTCGTTTGGCTTAACCATATCATTTGTGCCTTGTGTCCGGCCTCGTCTAACTCAACCATATCATTTGCGCCTCGAGTTCGGCTTTGTTTGACTCACCCATATGTTTGAGCCTCGAGTTGGGCCTTATTTGACTCACTCACATGTTTCCACCACGAGTCGGTCTTCGTTTGACTCACCCTTATGTCAAGCCTCGTTTGACCCAAAGATGTGTTTGCGTCTCAAGTTAGGCCTTGTTTAACTCAACCACATCATTTGTTCCTCGAGTCATGTCTCGTTTGACTCAACCATATCATCTGCGTCTTGAGTCCGGCCTCGTTTGACTAAATCATATCATTTGTGCCTCGAGTCAGGCCTTGTTTGACTCAATGATATCATTTGCGCGTAGAGTCAGGCCACATTTGACTCACCGATACCATTTGTGCCTCGAGTCGGGCCTCGTTTGACTTAACCATATCATTTGCGCCTCGAGTCAGGCCTTGTTTGACTCAACCATATCATTTGTGCTTTGAGTCGGACCTCGTTTGACTCACTGATACCATTTGTGCCTCAGATAGGCCTCGTTTGGCTCAACCATATCATTTGCACCTTGAGTTGGGCCTTGTCTGACTCAACCATATTATTTGTGCCTCGAGTTGAGCCTCGTCTGACTCAACCAAATCATTTACATCTCGAGTAGGGCCTCGTTTGACTCAACCATATCATTTGTGCCTCGAGTCGGGGCTCGTTTGACTCAACCATATCATTTGAGCCTCGAGTCCAGCCTTGTTTGACTCACCCATATGTTTGAGCCTCGAGTCTGGCCTTATTTGACTCACTCACATGTTTGAGCCTTGAGTCAGTTTTTGTTTCACTTACCCTTATCATTTGCACCTCGAGTCAAGCCTTGTGTGACCCATACATGTGTTTGTGCCTCGAGTTAGGCCTTGTTTAACTCTCCCATATCATTTGCGCCTCAGGTCAGGCCTTGTTTGACTCAACCATATCATTTCTGCCTCGAGTCATGTCTCGTTTGGCTCAACCATAGCATTTGTGCCTCGAGTCAGCCCTTGTTTGACTCAACCATATCATTTGTGCCTCGAGTCGGGCGTTGTTTGACTCACCCATATATTTGCACATCGGGTCGGGTCTCATTTGACTAAACCATGTGGTTTGTGCCTCGAGTCAGGCCTTGTTTGACTCAACCATATCATTTTCGCCTCGAATCGGGCCTTGTTTGACTCAACCATATCATTTCTGCCTCGAGTCATGCCTTATTTGACTTAATCATATCATTTGTGCCTCAAGTCAGGCCTCGTTTGACTCAACCATATCATTTACTCCTCGAGTTAGGCCTTGTTTGACTCAACCATATCATTTATAGCTAGAGTCAGGCCTCATTTGACTCAACCATATCATTTGTGCCTCGAGTCAGACCTCGTTTGACTCAACCATATCATTTTTGCCTTGAGTCATCCCTCATTTGACCCAACCATATCATTTGTGCCTTGAGTGGGTCTTCGTTTGACTCGCCCTTATCATTTGCACCTCGAGTCAAGCCTCGTTTGACTCACCCATGTGTTTGCGTCTCGAGTCTAGCCTTGTTTGACTAATCCAAATCATTTACGCCTCGAGTCGGGCCTCGTTTGACTCACCGATACCATTTGTGCCTCGAGTTGGGCCTCATTTAACTCAACCAAATCATTTGTGCGTCAAGTCAGGCCTTGTTTGACTCAATGATATCATTTGCGCCACAAGTCAGGCCTGGTTTGACTCAACCATATCATTTGTGCCTCGAGTCGGGCCTCGTTTGACTCAACCATATCATTTACGCCTCAAGTCGGGCCTCGCTTGACTCAACCATATCATTTCTTCCCTAAGTCATGCCTCATTTGACTCAACCATATCATTTGCACCTCGACTCGGGCCTCGTTTGATTCACGGATACCCTTTATGCCTCAAGTGCGGCCTCGTTTGACTCAACCATAAAATTTGTGCCTCGAGTCGAGCCTCGTTTGACTCAACCATATCATTTGCGCCTCGAGGCGGGCCATATTTGACTCACCCATATGTGTGTGCAACGATTCGGGCCACGTTTGACTCAACCATATCGTTTGTGCCTCGAGTCATGCCTCGTTTAACTCAACCATATCATTTCTGCCTCGAGTTATGGCTTATTTGAGTCAACCATATCATTTGTACCTCGAGTCAGGCCTCGTTTGACTCAACCATATCATTTGCGCCCCGAGTCGGGCTTTGTTTGACCCAACCATTTCATTTGTGCCACGACTCATGCCTCGTTTGACTCAACCATATCATTTGTGCCTCGAGTCGGCCCTTGTTTGACTCCACCATATCATTTGTGCCTCGAGTCAAGCCTCATTTGACTCACCCATATCATTTGTCCCTCGAGTCAGGCCTCGTTTGATACAACCATATCATTTGCGGCTAGAGTCAGGCCTCGTTTGACTCAACCATATCATTTGCGCCTCGAGTCAGGCCTCGTTTGACTCAACCATATCATTTCTGCCTCGAGTCATGCCTCATTTGACTCAACCATATCATTTGTGCCTCGAGTCGGTCTTTGTTTGACTCACCCTTATCATTTGCACCTCAAGTCAAGCCTCGTTTGACTCACCTACGTGTTTATGTCTCGAGTCAGGCCTTGTTTGACTCACCCATATCATTTACGCCCCGAGTTGGGCCTCGTTTGACTCAACCAAATCTTTTGTGCCTCAAGTTAGGCCTTGTTTGACTCAACCATATCATTTGTGCCTCGAGTTGGACCTTGTTTGATGCAACCATATCATTTGCTCCTCGTGTCGGGCCTCGCTTGACTCAACCATATCATTTCTTCCTCAAGTCATGCCTCATTTGACTCAACCATATCATTCGCACCTCAAGTCGGGCCTCGTTTGACTCAACCATATCATTTGCGCCTCGAGTCGGCCTCGTTTCACACAACCATATAATTTGCGCCTCGAGTCGAGCCTCGTTTGACTAACCGATCCCATTTGTGCCTCGAGTTGGGCCTCGTTTGTCTCAACCAAATCATTTGTGCCTCGAGTAAATCCTCATTTGACTCAACCATATCGTTTGTGCCTTGAGTCAAGCCTCATTTGACTCACCGATACCATTTGTGCCTCGAGTTGGGCCTCGTTTGACTCAACCATATTATTTGTGTCTCGAGTTAGGCCTCATTTGACTCAACCATATCAACTGCGCCTCGAGTTGGGCCTCGTTTTACTTAACCATATCATTTGCACCTCAATTCGGGCCTCGTTTGATTAACTGATACCATTTCTGCCTCGAATTGGGCCTCGTTTGACTCAACCATATGTTTGCGCCTTGAGTCAGGCCTTGTTTGACTCACCCATATCATTTGCGCCATGAGTCAGGCCTTGTTTGACTTAACCATATCTTTTGTTCCTCGAGTCGGGCATCATTTGACTGACAGATACCATTTGGACCCGAGTTAGTCCTCGTTTGACTCAACCATATCATTTGTACCTCAGGTCAGGCCTCGTTTGACTCAACCATATCATTTTTGCCTCAAGCCAGGCCTCGTTTGACTCAACCAGCTCATTGGCGCCTCAAGTCGGGCCTCGTTTGACTCAACCATATCATTTGTCCCTCGAGTCGGGTCTCGTTTGACTCAACCATATCGTTTGCACCCTGAGTCAGGCCTCGTTTGAGTCACCGATCCCATTTGTGCCTCGAGTTGGGACTCGTTTAACTTAACCATATCGTTTGTGCCTCGAGTCGGGCCTCATTTGACTCATCCATATCATTTGTGCCTCGAGTCATGCCTCATTTGACTCAACCATATCACTTGTGCCTTGAGTCGGGCCTCGTTTGACTCAACCATATCATTTGCGCTTCGAGTTAGTCTTTGTCTGACTCACCCTTATCATTTGCACCTCGAGTAAAGCCTCGTTTGACTCAACCATGTGTTTGCGCCTCAAGTCAGGCTTAGTTTGACTCACCCATATCGTTTGCGCCTCGAGTTAGGCCTCGTTTGACTCACCCATGTGTTTGCGCCTCAAGTCAGGCCTAGTTTGACTCACCCATATCATTTGTGCCTCGAGTCATGCCGTGTTTGACTCAACCATATCATTTATGCCTTCAGTCAGGCCTCATTTGACTCAACGATACCATTTGTGCCTCGAGTTTAGCCTCATTTGACTCAACCATATCATTTGTGCCTCGTTTTGGGCCTCATTTGACTCACCGATACCATTTGTGCCTCAAGTTGGGCCTCGTTTGACTTAACCATATCATTTGTGCCTCAAGTCAGGCTTTGCTTGACTTAACCATATCATTTGCGCCTCGAGGCGGGTCTCGTTTGACTCAACCATATCATTTACGCCTCGAGTCGGGCCTCGTTTGACTCACAACACCATTTGTGCCTGGAGTTGGGCCTCGTTTGACTCAACCATATCATCCGCGTCTCGAGTCGGGCCTCGTTTGACTAAACCATATCATTTGTGCCTCGAGTCGGGCCTTGTTTGATTGAACTATATTATTTGCATGCTAAGTCGGGCCTCGTTTGACTCACTGATACCATTTGTGCCTCGAGTTGGGCCTCGTTTGACTCAACCATATCATTTGTGTATCGAGTCTGGCCTTATTTAACTCAACCATATCATTTGCGCCTCGAGTCGGGCCTCGTTTGACTCAATGATACCATTTGTGCCTCGAGTTAGGCCTCGTTGGACTCAACCATATCATATGTGCCTCGAATCGGGCCTTGTTTGACTTAACCTTATCATTTGCACCTTGAGTCGTGCCTTGGTTGACCCACCCATATAATTTACGCCTCGAGTCAGGCCTCGTTTGACTCAACCATATCATTTGTGCCTCGAGTCGGGCCTTGTTTGACTCAACCATATCATTTGCGCTTTGAGTTGGGCCTCGTTTGACTCAACGATACCATTTGTGCCTCGAGTTAGGCCTCGTTGGACTCAACCAGATCATTTGTGTCTTGAGACAGGCCTCGTTTGGCTCAACCATATCATTTGCGCCTTGAGTCGGGCCTCGTCTAACTCAACCATATCATTTGTGCCTCGAGTCGGGCCTTGTTTGACTCACTCATATGTTTGAGCCTCGAGTTGGGCCTTATTTGACTCATCCACAAGTTTGCGCCTCGAGTCGGTCTTCGTTTGACTCACCCTGATCATTTGCACCTCGTGTCAAGCCTCTTTTGACCCAAATATGTCTTTTTGCCTCGAGTTAGGCGTTGTTTAACTCAACCATATCATTTGTGCCTCGAGTCATGCCACATTTGACTCAACCATATCATCTACGTCTCGACTCCGGCCTCGTTTGACAAAACCATATCATTTGTGCCTTGCGTTGGGCCTTGTTTGACTCAACGATATCATTTGTGCATTGAGTGGGGCCTCGTTTGGCTCACCGATACCATTTGTTCCTCAAGTTGGGCCTCATTTGACTCAACCATATAATTTGAGCTTTGAGTCGGGCCACGTTTGACTCACCGATACCATTTGTGCCTCGAGTTAGGCCTCGATTAACTCAACCATATCATTTGTGCATTGAGTTAGGCCTTGTTTGACTCAACCATATTATTTGCACCTCGAGGCGGGCCTCATTTGACTCAAGCATATCATTTGTGCCTCGAGTTGGGCCTCGTTTGACTCAACCATATCATTTGCACCTCAAGTCGGGCATCGTTTGACTCAACCATATCATTTGCGCTTCAAGTCAGGCATCATTTGACTCAACCATATCAATTGCGCCTCGAGTTGGGCCTTGTTTGACTCAACCATATCATTTGTGCCTCGAGTCAGGCCTTGTTTAACTCACCCATATTATTTGCGCCTCGAGTCGGGCCTTGTTTGGCTCATCCATATCATTTGCGCCATGAGTCAAGGCTCGTTTGACTCAACCATTTATTTGTGCCTCGGGTTGGGGCTTGTTTGACTCAACCATATCATTTGCTCCTCGAGTCAGGCCTCATTTGACTCAACCATATCATTTGCGCCTTGAGTCGGGCCTTATTTGACTCACCCGTATGTTTGCGCATCGAGTCGGGCCTCGTTTGACTAAACCATATCGTTTGTGCCTTGAGTCATGCCTCGTTTGATTCAACCATATCATTTGCGCCTCGAGTCGGAGCCTAGTTTGACTCACCCATTTCTTTGTGCCTCGAGTCGGGCCTCGTTTGACTCACCCATGTCATTTGCACCTCGAGTTAGGCCTCGTTTGACTCACCAATGTGTTTGCACCTCGAGTCAGGCCTTGTTTGCCTTACCCATATCATTTGCGCCTTTAGTCAGGCCTCGTTTGACTCATTGATACCATTTGTGCATCGAGTTGGGCCTTGTTTGAGTCAACCATGTGATTTGTACCTCAAGTGAGGCCCCATTTGACTCAACCAAATCATTTGTGCCTCAGGTCAGGCCTCGTTTGACTCAACCATATCATTTCTTCCTCGAGTCATGCCTCATTTGACTCAACCATATCATTTGCATCTCGAGTCGATCTTCCTTTGACTCACCCTTATCATTTGTACCTCGAGTCAAGCCTTGTTTGACTCTCCCATGTGTTTGCATCTCAAGTCAGGCCTTGTTTGACTCAACCATATCATTTACGCCACAAGTTGGGCCTCGATTGACTCACCAATACCATTTGTGCCTCGAGTTGGGCCTCGTTTGACTCAACCAAATCATTTGTGTCTCAAGTCAGACCATGTTTGGACTCAACAATATCATTTGCACCATGAGCGAGGCTTGGTTTGACTCAACCATATCATTTGCGCCTCGAGTCAGGCCTCGTTTGACTCAACCATATCATTTGTGTCTCGAGTCGGGCCTCGTTTGACTAACTGATACCATTTGTGCCTCGAATTGGACCTCGTTTGACTCAACTATATCATTTGTGTCTCAAGTCAGGCCTTGTTTGACTCAACCATATCAACTGCGCCTCGAGTCGGGCCTCGTTTGACTCAACCATATCATTTGTGTCTCGAGTCGGGCCTCGTTTGACTAACTGATACCATTTGTGCCTCGAATTGGGCCTCGTTTGACTCAACCACATGATTTGTGCCTCGAGTCAGGCCACGTTTGACTCAACCATATAGTTTGTGCCACGAGTCATGCCTCGTTTGACTCAATCATATCATTTGTGCCTCAAATCGGGTCTCGTTTGAGTTAACCATATCATTTGTGCCTCGAGTCATGCCTCATTTGACTTAACCATATCATTTGCGCCTTGAGTCAGGCCTCGTTTGACTCAACCATATCATTTACGCCTCGAGTCAGGCCTCCTTTGACTCACCGATACCATTTGTGCCTCGAGTTAGGTCTCATTTGACTCAACCATATCATTTGTGCCTCGAGTTAAGCCTCGTTTGACTAAACGATATCATTTGCGCCTCGAGTCGGGCCTCGTTTGACTCAACCATATCATTTGCGCCTTGAGTCATGCCTCTTTTGACTCACCGATACCATTTGTGCCTCGAGTTGGGACTCGTTTAACTCAATGATATCGTTTGTGCCTCTAGTCATGCCTTGTTTAACTTAATCATATCATTTGTGCCTCGAGTCGGGCCACGTTTGACTCACCCACACCATTTGTGCCACGGGTTGGGCCTCGTTTGACTCAACCATATCATTTATGCCTCGAGTCAAGCCTCATTTGACTCAACCATATCATATGTGCCTCGAGTCAGGTCTTGTTTCACTTAACCTTATCATTTGCACCTTGAGTCGTGCCTTGGTTGACCCACCCATATAATTTATGCCTCGAGTCAGGCCTCGTTTGACTCAACCATATCATTTGCGCCTCGAGTCGGGCCTCGTTTGGCTCAACCATATAATTTGTGCCCCGAGTCAGTCCTTGTTTGACTCATCGATGCCATTTATGCCTTGAGTTAGGACTCTTTCACTCAACCATATCATTTGTACCTCGAGTTAGGCCTCGTTTGATCAATCATATCATTTGCGTCTTGAGTCAGGCCTCGTTTGACTCAATCATACCATTTACGCCTCGAGTCGGGCCTCGTTTGACTCAACCATATCATTTGCACCTCGAGTGAGGCCTCATTTGACTCACCGATACCATTTGTGCCTCAAGTTGAGCCTCGTTTGACTCAACCATATCATTTGCGCCTCGAGTCGGATCTCGTTTGACTTAACCATATCATTTGCGCCCTGAGTCGGGCCTCGTTTGACTCACCGATACCATTTATGCCTCGAGTTGGGACTCGTTTAACTCAACCGTATCGTTTGTGCCTCGAGTCAGTCCTTGTTTAACTCAATCATATCATTTGTGCCTCGAGTCCAGCCATATTTGACTCACCGATACCATTTGTGCCCCGAGTTGGGCCTCGTTTGACTCAACCATATCTTTTATGCCTCGAGTTAGGCCTCGTTTGCCTCAACCATATCATTTGTGTCTCGAGTCAGGCCTTGTTTGACTTAACCTTATCATTTGCACCTCGAGTCGTGCCTTGGTTGACTCATCAATATGCTTGAACCACGAGTTGGGCCTTATTTAGCTCACCTAGACGTTTGTGCCTCGAGTCGGTCTTCGTTTGACTCACCCTTATCATTTACACCTCGAGTCAAACCTCGTTTGACTCACCCATGTGTTTGCGCCTCGAGTCAGGCCTCGTTTGACTCACCCATATCATTTGCGTCTTGAGTCGGTCCTTGTTTGACTCAACCATCTCATTTGCGCCTCGAGTCGGGCCTCGTTTGACTCACGGATACCATTTGTTCCTTGAGTTGGGCCTTGTTTGACTCAACCATATCATTTGTGCCTCCAGTCAGGCCCTATTTGACACAACCATATCATTTGCGCCTCGAGTTGGGCCTCATTCGACTTAACCATATCATTTGCGCCTCGAGTCAGGCCTCGTTTGACTCAACCATATCATTTGTGCCTCGAGTTGGGCCTAGTTTGACTGAACCATATCATTTGTGCATCGAGTCGGGCCTCGTTTGACTCAACCATATTTGCGCCTGGAGTTAGGCCTTGTTTGACTCGCCCATTTGTTTGCACCTCGAGTCAGGCCTTGTTTGCCTCACCGTTATCATTTGCGCCTCGAGTCGGGCCTCATTTGACTCACTGATACCATTTGTGCTTCGAGTTGGGCCTCGTTTGACTCAACCATATGATTTATGCCTCAAGTCAGGCCCCGTTTGGCTTAACCATATCATTTGTGCTAAAATTCAAGTCTCATTTGACTCAACCATATAATTCGGGCCACGTTTGACTTAACCATATAATTTTTGCCTCGAGTCAACCCTTGTTTGACTCAATCGTATCATTTGCGCCCTGAGTCGGTCTTCCTTTGACTCTCCTTTATCATTTGCATCTCAAGTCAAGCCTCGTTTGACTCAACCACATGTTTGCGCCTTGAGTCAGGCCTTGTTTGACTTACCCATATCATTTGCGCCATGAGTCGGGCCTTGTTTGACTTAACCATATCTTTTGCGCCTCGAGTCGGGCCTCATTTGACTCACAGATACCATTTGGGCCCCGAGTTAGTGCTCGTTTGACTCAACCATATCATTTGTGCCCTAGATCAGGCCACGTTTCACTCAACCATATCATTTGCGCCTCAAGCCAGGCCTCGTTTGACTCAACCAGATCATTGGTGCCTCAAGGCGGGCCTCGTTTGACTTAACCATATCATTTGTGCCTCGAGTTGGGTCTCGTTTGACTCAACCATATCATTTGCACCCCGAGTCGGGCCTCGTTTGAGTCACCGATACCATTTGTGCCTCGAGTTGGGACTCGTTTAACTCAACCATATCGTTTGTGCCTCAAGTCTGGCCTCGTTTAACTCAACATATCATTTGCGCCTCGAGTCGGGCCTCATTTGGCTCATCCATATCATTTGTGCCTCGGGTCATGCCTCATTTGACTCAACCATATCACTTGTGCCTTGAGTCGGGCCTCGTTTGATTCAACCATATCATTTGCGCTTCGAGTCAGTCTTTGTTTGACTCACCCTTATCATTTGCACCTCGAGTAAAGCCTCGTTTGACTCAACCATGTCTTTGCGCCTCAAGTCAGGCTTAGTTTGACTCACCCATATCGTTTGCACCTCGAGTTAGGCCTCGTTTGACTCACCCATGTGTTTGCGCATCAAGTCAGGCCTAGTTTGACTCACCCATATCATTTGCGCCTCGAGTCATGCCGTGTTTGACTCAACCATATCATTTATGCTTTCAGTCGGGCCTCATTTGACTCAACGATACCATTTGTGCCTCGAGTTGAACCTCGTTTGACTCAACCATATCATTTGTGCCTTAAGTCAGGCCTCGTTTGACTCAACCATATCATTTGCGCCACAAGTTGGGCCTTGTTTGACTCAACCATATCATTTGTGCCTCATTTTGGGCCTCTTTTGACTCAACGATATCATTTGCCCCTCTAGTCAGGCCTTGTTTGACTCACCCTTATCATTTGTACCTCAAGTCAAGCCCTAATTGACTCAACCATGTGTTTGTGCCTCATGTTAGGCCTAGTTTGACTCACCCATATCATTTGCGCCTCGAATCGGGCCGTGTTTCACTCAACCATATCATTTGCGTCCCGAGTCGGGCATCGTTTGACTCATGGATACCATTTGTACCTCGAGTTGGGCCTTGTTTGACTCAACCATATCATTTACGCCTCGAGTCGGACCTCATTTGACTCAACCATATCATTTGCCCCTCGAGTCGGGACTCGTTTGACTCAACCATATCATTTGCACTTTGAGTCGGGCCTCGTTTGACTCATGGATACCATTTGTACGTTGAGTTGGGCCTCGTTTTACTCAACCATATCATTTGTGCATTGAGTCGGGCCTCGTTTGACTCAACCATATCATTTGCACCTCGAGTCGGGACTCGTTTGACTCAACCATATCATTTGCCCCTCGAGTCGGGACTCGTTTGACTCAACCATATCATTTGCACTTCGAATCAGACCTCGTTTGACTCACCGATACCATTTGTGCCTCAAGTTAGGCCTCGTTTACCTCAACCATATCATTTGTGCCTCAAGTCAGGCCTCGTTTGACTCATCCATATCATTTGCGCCACTAGTCGGGCCTCGTTTGACTCAACCATATCATTTGCGCCTCGAGTCAGGCCGTGTTTGACTCAACCATATCTTTTACGCCTTGAGTCAGGCCTCGTTTGACTCACCGATACCATTTGTGCCTCAAGCAGAGCCGCGTTTGACTTAAGCATATCTTTTGTGCTTCAAGTCAAGCCTCGTTTGACTCAACCATATCATTTGCGCCTCAAGTCAGGCCTTGTTTGACTCACCGATTTATTTATGCCTCGAGTTGGGCCTCGTTTGACTCACCCATATCATTTGTGCCTCGAGTCGGGCTTCACCTGACTCATTGATACCATTTATGCATCGAGTTGGGCCTCGTTTGAATCAACCATATTGTTTGCGCTCGAGTCGGGCCTCGTTTGACTCAACCATATCATTTCTACCTCGAGTCATGCCTCATTTGACTCAACCGTATAATTTGCGCCTTAAATTGGTCTTCGTTTGACTCTCCCTTATGATTTGCACCTCGAGTCAAGCCTCATTTAACTCAACCATGTGTTTGCGCCTTGAGTCAGGCCTTGTTTGAGTCACCCATATCATTTGCGCCATGAGTCGGGCCATGTTTGACTTAACCATATCATTTGTGCCCCGAGTTGGGCCGTGTTTGACTCAACCATATCTTTTACGCCTTGAGTCGGGCCTCGTTTGACTCATCTATACCATTTGTGCATCGAGCAGAGCCGCATTTGACTCAACCATATCTTTTGTGCCTCAAGTTAGGCCTCGTTTGACTCAACCATATCATTTGCGCCTCAAGTCAGGCCTTGTTTGACTCACCAATTTATTTGTGCCTCGAGTCGGGCCTCATTTAACTCACCCATGTGTTTGGGCCTCGAGTCAGGCCTTGTTTGCCTCACCTATATCATTTGTGCCTCAAGTCGAGCCCCGTCTGACTCATTGATACCATTTATGCATTGAGTTGGGCCTCATTTGACTTAACCATATGATTTGCGCCTTGAGTCAGGCCCCATTTGACTTAACCATATTGTTTGAGCCTTGAGTCGGGCCTCGTTTAACTCAACCATATCATTTGCGCCTTGAGTCAGTCTTCGTTTGACTCTTCCTTATCATTTGCACCCCGAGTCAAGCCTCGTTTGACTCAACCATGTGTTTGCGCCTCGAGTCAGGCCTTGTTTGACTCACTCATATCATTTGCACCATGAGTCGTGCCTTGTTTGACTCAACCATATCATCTGCGCCTTGAGTCAGGCATTGTTTGACTCAACCATATCATTTGTGCCTTGAGTCATGCCTCGTTTGACTCAACCATGTCATTTGCGTCTGGAGTCGGGCCACGTTTGACTAAACCATATCATTTGCGTCTCGCGTCGGGACTTGTTTGACTCAACCATATCATTTGCGCCTCGAGTCAGGCCTCGTTTGACTCACCGATACATTTGTGCCTCAAGTTGGGCCTCGTTTGACTCAACCATATCATTTGTGCCATGAGTCGGGCCTCGTTTGACTCAACCATGTCATTTGTGCCACGTGTCAGGCCTTGTTTGACTCACCAATATGTTTGAGCCTCGAGTCGGGCCTTATTTGACTCACCCATATGTTTGCTCTTTGAGTCAGTCTTCGTTTGACTTACCCTTATCATTTGCACCTCGAGTCAAGCCTGGTTTGACTCAACCATGTGTTTGCGCCTCAAGTCAGGCCTAGTTTGACTTACCCATATCATTTGCGCCTCGAGTCGGGCCGTGTTTGACTCAACCATATCATTTACGCCTTGAGTCGTGCCTCGTTTGACTCACCGATACCATTTGTGCCATGAGTTGAGCCTCGTTTGATTCAACCATATCATTTGTGCCTCAAGTCAGGCCTCGTTTAACTCAATCATATCTTTTGCTCCTCAAGTCGGGCCTTGTCTGACTCACCCATTTATTTGTGCCCCGAGTCGGGTCTCGTTTGACTGAACCATGTCATTTACGCCTTGAGTTAGGCCTTATTCGACTCACTCATGTGTTTGCACCTCGAGTCAGGCCTTGTTTGCTTCACCCATATCATTTGTGGCTCGAGTCGGGCCTCGTTTGACTTACTGATACCATTTGTCCATTGAGTTGGGCCTCATTTGACTCAACCATATGATTTGTGCCTCGAGTCAAGCCCCATTTGACTCAACCATATCATTTGTGCCTCGAGTCAGGCCTCATTTGACTCAACCATATCATTTGTGCCTCAAGTCAGGCCTCGTTTGACTCAACCATATCATTTGCGCCTCGAGTCGAGCCTTGTTTGAGTCAACCTTATCATTTGTGCCTCGAGTCAGGCCTCGTGTGACTCAACCATATCATTTGCATCTCGAGTCGGAGCCTCGTTTGACTCAACCATATCATTTGCGCCTCAAGTCGGTCTTCGTTTGACTCACCCATATTATTTGTGCCATGAGTCAGGCCTTGTTTCACTCAACCATATCATTTGTGCCCCAAGTCGAGCCTCGTTTGACTCACTGATACCATTTACGCCTCGAGTTAGTCTTCGTTTGAATCAACCAAATCGTTTGTGCCTCTAGTCAGGCCTTGTTTGACTCAACCATATCATCTGCGCCTCGAGTCGGGCCTAGTTTGACTCAACCATATCATTTGTGCCTCGAGTTGGGCCTTATTTGACTCACCCATATGTTTGCGCATCGAGTCAGGCCTCATTTGACTAAACCATATTGTTTGTGCCTCGAGTCATGCATCATTTCACTCACCCATATCATTTGTACCTCGAGTCGGGCCTCATTTGGCTCAACCATATCATTTGTGCCCCGAGTCGGGCCTTGTTTGACTCACCGATACCATTTGTGCCTCAAGTTAAGCCTCATTTGACTCAACCATATCATTTGCGCCTCAAGTCAGGCCTTGTTTGACTCACTCATTTATTTCTGCCTCGAGTCGGGCCTCGTTTAACTCACCCATGTCCTTTGCGCCTCGAGTTAGGCCTCGTTTGACTCTCCCATGTGTTTGGGCCTCGATTCAGGCCTTGTTTGCCTCACCCATATCATTTCTGCCTTGAGTTGGGCCTCGTTTGACTCAACCATATCATTTGCGCCTCAAGTCATGCGTCGTTTGACTCAACCATATCATTTGTGGCTTGAGTCAGGCCTCGTTTGACTCAACCATATCATTTGTGCCTCAAGTCGGGCCTCGTTTGATTCAACCATATCATTTGCACCTTGAGTTAGGCTAGTTTGATTCAACCATATCATTTGCACCTTGAGTCAGGCCTCGTTTGACTCAACCATATCATTTGCACCTCGAGTCAGGCATCGTTTGACTCCACCATATCATTTGTGCCTCGAGTCATGCCTCGTTTGACTCAACCATGTCATTTGCATCTCGAGTCAATCCTCGTTTGACTCACCGATACCATTTGTGCCTCGAGTTGGGCCTCATTTGACTCAACCATATCATTTGCGCTTCGAGTCGGGGCTCATTTGGCTTAAAGATATCATTTGCAACTTGAGTCAGGCCTTGTTTGACTCAACCATATGATTTGTCCCTCGAGTTGGGTCTCGTTTGACTCACCGATGCCATTTGTGCCTCGAGTTAAGCCTTCTTTGACTCAAGCATATTATTTGTGTCTCGAGATAGGCCTTGTTTGACTCAACCATATCATTTATGCCTTGAGTCAGGCCTCGTTTGACTCAACCATATCATTTACGCCTCGAGTCGGCCTCGTTTGACTCACCGATGCCATTTGTGCCTCGAGTTAGGCCTTCTTTGACTCAAGCATATCATTTGTGTCTCAAGACAGGCCTTGTTGGACTCAACCATATCATTTGGGCCTCAAGCCAGGCCTCGTTTGACTCAACCATATCATTTGCGCCTCAAGTCAGGCCTTATTTGACTCACCCATATGTTTGAGCCTCAAGTCGGGCCTTATTTGACTCACCCATATGTTTGCGCTTTGAGTTAGTCTTTGTTTGACTCACCGATACCATTTGTGCCTCAAGTTAAGCCTCATTTGACTAAACCATATTGTTTGTGCCTTGAGTCATGCATCATTTCACTCACCCATATCATTTGTACCTCGAGTCGAGCCTCATTTGGCTCAACCATATCATTTGTGCCCTGAGTCGGGCCTTGTTTGACTCACCGATACCATTTGTGCCTCGAGTTGGGCCTCGTTTGACTCACCCATATCATTTGCACCTCTAGTTAGGCCTTGTTTGACTCACCCATGCATTTGTGCCTCGAGTAAGGCCTTGTTTGACTCACCCATTCCATTTGCGCCTTGAGTCGGGCCTCATTTGACTCCCTGATACCATTTGTGCATCGAGTGGGGCCTCGTTTGACTCAACCATATGATTTGTGCCTCGAGTCAGGCCTCGTTTGACTCAACCATATCATTTGCACCTCGAGTCAGGCCTCGTTTGACTCAACCAGATCATTTGCGCCTCGAGTCGGGCCTCATTTTGCTCAACCATATCATTTGTGCCTCGAGTTGGGTCTCATTTGACTCAACCATATGATTTGCGCCCCAAGTCGGGCCTCGTTTGACTCACCGATACCATTTGTGCCTCGATTTGGGACTCGTTTAACTCAACCATATCGTTTGTACCTCGAGTCAGGCTTCGTTTGACTTAATCATATCATTTGTGCCTTGAGTCATGCCTCGTTTGACTCAATCATATCATTTGTGCCTTGAGTCGGGACTTGGTTGACTAACCCAAATGTTTGAGCCTCGAGTCGGGCCTTATTTGACTCACCCATATGTTTGCGCCTTGAGTCAATCCTAGTTTGACTCACCCATATCATTTGCGCCTCCAGCCGAGCCGTGTTTGACTCAACCATATCATTTACGCCTTGAGTTAGGCCTCATTTGACTTAACGATACCATTTGTGCTTCGAGTTGAGCCTCGTTTGACTCAACCATATCATATGTGCCTTAAGTCAGTCCTCGTTTAACTTAACCATATCATTTGCACCTCGAATCGGGCCCCATTTGACTCAACCATATCATTAGCACCTCAAGTTAGGCCTCATTTGACTCACTGATACCATTTGTGCTTCGAGTTGGGCCTCGTTTGGCTCAACCATATCATTTGCGCCTCGAAGTGGGCCTCGTTTGACTCAACCATATCATTTGTGCCTCGAGTTAGACCTTGTTTGACTCACCAATACCATTTGTGCCTGGAGTTGGGCCTCATTTGACTTAAACATATGATTTGTGCCTCGAGCCAAGCCTCGTTTGACTCAACCATATCATTTGCGTCTTGAGTCGGGCCCTATTTGACTCAACCATATCATTTGCGGCTCGAGTCAGGCCTCGTTTGACTCGCCCATATGTTTGAGCCTCAAGTCGGGCCTTATTTGACTCACCCATATGTTTGCGCTTTGAGTCAGTCTTTGTTTGACTCACCCTTATCATTTGCAACTCGAGTCAAGCCTTGTTTGACTCAACCATGTGTTTGTGCCTCAAGTCAGACCTAGTTTGACTCACCCATATCATTTGCGCCTTGAGTCAGGCCGTGTTTGGCTCAACCTTATCATTTGCGCCTCGAGTCGGGCCTCGTTTGACTCACGGATACCATTTGTGCCTCGAGTTGGGCCTCATTTGACACAACCATATCATTTGTTCCTCGAGTCAGGCCTTGTTTGACTCAACCATATCATTTGTGCCTCAAGTCGGGCCTGGTTTGACTCAACCATATAATTTGCGCCTCGAATCGGGCCTCGTTTGACTTAACCATATCATTTACCCCTCGAGTCGAGCCTCGTTTGAGTCAACCATATCATTTACGCCTTGAGTCGGGCCTCATTTGACTCATCGATACAATTTGTGCCTCGAGTTAGGCCTCATTTGACTCAACCATTTCATTTGTGTCTCGAGACAGGCCTCGTTTGACTCAACCATATCATTTGTGCCTCAAGTCAGGCCTCGTTTGACTCAACCGAATTATTTGTGCCTCGAGTCAGGAATTGTTTGACTCAAACATATCATTTGTGCCTCGAGTCTGGCCTAGTTTGACTCACTCATTTATTTGTGCCTCGAGTCAGGCCTCATTTGACTTACCCATGTCATTTGCACTTCGAGTTAGGCCTCGTTTGACTCACCCATGTGTTTGCACCTCAAGTCAGGCATTGTTTGCCTCACCCACAACATTTGCGCCTCGAGCTGGGTCTCGTTTGACTCACTAATACCATTTGTTCATCGAGTTGGGAATTGTTTGACTCAACCTTAAGATTTGCACCTCGAGTCAGGCCCCGTTTGGCTCAACCATATCATTTGCGCCTCGAGTAAGGCCTCATTTGACTCAACCATATCATTTGCGCCTCGAGTCGTGCTTGGTTTGACTCAACCATATCATTTGCGCCTCAAGTCGGGCCTTGTTTGACTCAACCATGTCATTTGGCCCTCGAGTCAGGCCTCGTTTGACTCAACCATATCATTTGCGCCTTGAGTTAGGCCTCATTTGACTCCCCGATACCATTTGTGCCTTAAGTTAGGCCTCGTTTGACTTACCCATATCATTTGTGTCTCGAGACAGGCTTCGTTTGACTCAACCATATGATTTGCACCTCGAGTCAGGCCCCGTTTGACTTAACCATATCATTTGCGCCTCGAGTCAGGCCTCATTTGACTCAACCATATCATTTGCGCCTCGAGTCAGGCCTCGTTTAACTCATCCATATCATTTGCCTCTTAAGTTGGGCCTCATTTGACTCAACCATATCATTTGTGCCTTGAGTCGTGCCTCATTTGACTCATTGATGCCATTTGTGCCTCGAGTTAGGCCTCATTTGACTCAACCATATCATTTGTGTCTCGAGACAGGCATCATTTGACTCAACCATATCATTTGTGCCATGAGTCAGGTCTCGTTTCACTCAACCATATCATTTGTGCCTTGAGTCGGGCCTTGCTTGACTCACCCATATGTTTGTGCCTTGAGTCAGGCCTTGTTTGACTCAACCATATCATTTGCGCCTCGAGTCGGGCCTGGTTTGACTCAACCATGTCTTTTGCGCCTCAAGTCGGGCTGTGTTTGACTCAACCATATCATTTACACCTTGAGTCGGGCCTCATTTGACTCACCGATACCATTTGTGCCTCAAGTTAAGCCTCATTTGACTAAACCATATTGTTTGTGCGTCGAGTCATGCATCATTTCACTCACCCATATCATTTGTACCTCGAGTCGGGCCTCATTTGGCTCAACCATATCATTTGTGCCCTGAGTCGGGCCTTGTTTGACTCACCGATACCATTTGTGCCTCGAGTTGGGCCTCGTTTGACTCACCCATATCATTTGCGCCTCTAGTTAGGCCTTGTTTGACTCACCCATGCATTTGTGCCTCGAGTAAGGCCTTGTTTGACTCACCCATTCCATTTGCGCCTTGAGTCGGGCCTCATTTGACTCCCTGATACCATTTGTGCATCAGGTGGGGCCTCGTTTGACTCAACCATATGATTTGCGCCTCGAGTCAGGCCTCGTTTGACTTAACCATATCATTTGCACCTCGTGTCAGGCCTCGTTTGACTCAACCAGATCATTTGCGCCTCGAGTCGGGCCTCGTTTTACTCAACCATATCATTTGTGCCTCGAGTTGGGTCTCATTTGACTCAACCATATGATTTGCGCCCCAAGTCGGGCCTCGTTTGACTCACCGATACCATTTGTGCCTCGATTTGGGACTCATTTAACTCAACCATATCGTTTGTGCCTCGAGTCAGGCTTCGTTTGACTTAATCATATCATTTTTGCCTTGAGTCGTGCCTCGTTTGACTCAATCATATCATTTGTGCCTTGAGTCGGGACTTGGTTGACTCACCCAAATGTTTGAACCTCGAGTCGGGCCTCATTTGACTCACCCATATGTTTGCGCCTTGAGTCAGTCCTAGTTTGACTCACCCATATCATTTCCGCCTCTAGCCGAGCCGTGTTTGACTCAACCATATCATTTACGCCTTGGTTCGGGCCTCATTTGACTTAACGATACCATTTGTGCTTTGAGTTGAGCCTCGTTTGTCTCAACCATATCATATGTGCCTTAAGTCAGTCCTCGTTTAACTTAACCATATCATTTGCACCTCGAATCGGGCCCCATTTGACTCAACCATATCATTAGCGCCTCAAGTCAGGCCTCATTTGACTCACCGATACCATTTGTGCTTCGAGTTGGGCCTCGTTTGGCTCAACCATATCATTTGTGCCTCGAGTCAGGCTTCGTTTGACTCAACCATATCATTTGCACCTCGAAGTGGGCCTCGTTTGACTCAACCATATCATTTATGCCTCGAGTTAGGCCTTGTTTGACTCACCAATACCATTTGTGCCTCGAGTTGGGCCTCATTTGACTTAAACATATGATTTGTGCCTCGAGCCAAGCCTTGTTTGACTCAACCATATCATTTGCGTCTTGAGTCGGGCCCTGTTTGACTCAACCATATCATTTGCGGCTCGAGTCAGGCCTTGTTTGACTCACCCATATGTTTGAGCCTCAAGTCGGGCCTTATTTGACTCACCCATATGTTTGCGCTTTGAGTCAGTCTTTGTTTGACTCACCCTTATCATTTGCAACTCAAGTCAAGCCTCGTTTGACTCAACCATGTGTTTGTCCTCAAGTCAGACCTAGTTTGACTCACCCATATCATTTGCGCCTTGAGTCAGGCCGTGTTTGACTTAACCTTATCATTTGCGCCTCGAATCGGGCCTCGTTTGACTCACGGATACCATTTGTACCTCGAGTTGGGCCTCATTTGACACAACCATATCATTTCTTCCTCGAGTCAGGCCTTGTTTGACTCAACCATATCATTTGTGCCTCAAGTCGGGCCTGGTTTGACTCAACCATATAATTTGCGCCTCGAGTCGGGCCTCGTTTGACTTAACCATATCATTTGCCCCTCGAGTTGAGCCTCGTTTGAGTCAACCATATCATTTACGCCTTGAGTCGGGCCTCATTTGACTCATCGATACAATTTGTGCCTCGAGTTAGGCCTCGTTTGACTCAACCATTTCATTTGTGTCTCGAGACAAGCCTCGTTTGACTCAACCATATCATTTGTGCCTCAAGTCAGGCCTCGTTTGACTCAACCATATTATTTATGCCTCGAGTCAGGAATTGTTTGACTCAAACATATCATTTGTGCCTCGAGTCTGGCCTTGTTTGACTCACTCATTTATTTGTGCCTCGAGTCATGCCTCATTTGACTTACCCATGTCATTTGCACTTCGAGTTAGGCCTCGTTTGACTCACCCATGTGTTTGCACCTCGAGTCAGGCATTGTTTGCCTCACCCATATCATTTGCGCCTCGAGCTGGGCCTCGTTTGACTCACTAATACCATTTGTTCATCGAGTTGGGACTTGTTTGACTCAACCTTAAGATTTGCACCTCGTATCATTTGTGCCTCGAGTCATGCCTCGTTTGACTCAACCATATCATTTGCACCTCGAGTCGGGCCTTGTTTGACTCAATCATATCATTTGTGCCTTGAGCCCGGCCTCGTTTGACTAATCGATACTATTTGTGCCTCGAGTTGGGCCATGTTTGACTCAACCATATCATTTGTGCCTCAAGTCTGGCCTCGTTTGACCCAACAATATCATTTGCGCCTCGAGGTGGGCATCGTTTTACTAAACCATATCATTTGCGCCTCGAGTCGGGCCTTGTTTGACTCAACCATATCATTTGCGACTGGAGTCGGGCCTCGTTTGGCTCAATCATATCATTTGCGGCTCGACTCGGGCCTCGTTTGACTTAATCATATCATTTACACCTCAAGTTGGGCCTCATTTGACTCAACCATATCATTTGCGCCTCGAGTCAGGTCTCAGTTGACTCACCGATACCATTTGTACCTCGAGTTTGGCCTCGTTTGACTCAACCATATCATTTGTGCCTCGAGTCAGGCCTCGTTTGACTCATCGATACCACTTGTGCCTCGAGTTGGGCCTCGATTGACTCAACCATATCATTTGTGCCTCGAGTCATGCCTCGTTTGACTCAACCATATCATTTGCGCCTCGAGTCGGGCCTCGTTTGACCCAACCATGTCATTTGCGCCTCGATTTGGTGCTTGTTTGACTCATCGATACCATTTGTCCCTCGAGTTGGGCTTCGTTTGACTCAACCATATCATTTGCACCTCGAGTCGGGCCTCATTTGACTCAACCATATCATTTGCGACTTGAGTTGGGCCTCATTTGACTCACCGATACCATTTGTGTTTCGAGGTGGGCCTCATTTGTCTCAACTATATCATTTGTGCCTCGAGTCAGGTCTCATTTGACTCATTTGTGCCATGAGTTGGACTTTGTTTGACTCAACCATATCATTTATGCCCCGAGCCTGGCCTCATTTGACTCAACCATATCATTTGCGCCTCGAGTCGGGCATCGTTTGACTCAACCATATCATTTGTGCCTCGAGTCGAGCGTCATTTGACTCAACCATATCATTTGCGCCTTGAGTCGGGCCTCATTTGACTCAATCATATCATTTGCGCCTCGACTCAGGCATCGTTTGACTTAGCGATACCATTTGTGCCTTGAGTTGGGCCTCGTTTGACTCAACCATATCATTTGTGCCTCGAGTCAGCCCCCGTTTCACTCAACCATATCATTCGCGCCTTGAGTCAGCATTCGTTTGACTCAACTATATCTTTTGCGCCTCGAGTCGAGCCTTATTTGACTCACAGATACCATTTGTGCCTCGAGTTGGGCGTCGTTTGACTCAACTATATCATTTGTTCCTCGAGTTAGGCCTCGTTTGAGTCAACCATATCATTTACGCCTCAAGTCGGGCCTCAATTGTCTTAACCATATCATTTGTGCCTCGAGTCAGGCCTCATTTGACTCAACCATATCATTTGTGCCTTGAGTCTGGCCTCGTTTGAGTCAACCATATCATTTGCGCCTCGAGTCAGGCCTCGTTTGACTCAATCATATCGTTTGTGCCTCGAGTCATGCCTCGTTTCACTCAACCATATCATTTGCATCTCGAGTCAGGCGTCGTTTGACTCAACCATATCATTTGTGCCTTGAGTCGGGCCTCATTTGACCCACCGATATCATTTATGCCTCGAGCCTGGCCTCGTTTGACTCAACCATATCATTTGTGCCTCGAGCCTGGCCTCGTTTGACTTAACCATATCAATTGCGCCTCGAGTTAGACCTCGCTTGACTCACCAATTCTATTTCTGTCTCGAGGTGGGCATCGTTTAACTCAACCATATCCTTTATGCCTCGAGTTAGGCCTCATTTGACTCAACCATAACACTTGCGCCTCAAGTCGGGCCTTGTTTGACTCCACCATATCATTTGTGCCTCGAGTCATGCCTCGTTTAACTCACCGATATCATTTGTGCCTCGAGTTTGGCCTTGTTTGACTTAACCATATCATTTGCGCCTCGAGTCAGGCTTCGTTTGACTCAACCATATAATTTGCGCCTTGAGTCAGGCCTCATTTGACTTAACCATGTCATTTGCGCCTCGATTTGGGCCTCGTTTGAGTCATCATACCATTTGTGCCTCGAGTTGAGCCTCGTTTGACTCAACCATATCATTTGTGCCTCGAAGCAGGCCTCATTTGACTCAACCATATCATTTCTTCCTCGAGTCATTCCTTGTTTAACTTAACCACATCATTTGCGTCTCGAGTCGGGCCTCGTTTGACCCAACCATGTCATTTGCGCCTCGATTTGGTCCTCGTTTGACTCATCGATACCATTTATGCCTCGAGTTGGGCTTCGTTTGACTCAACCATATCATTTGTGCCTCGAGTTGGGCCTCGTTTGACTCAACCATATCATTTGCGACTTGAGTCGGGCCTCATTTGACTCACCGATACCATTTGTGCCTCGAGGTGGGCCTCGTTTGACTCCACCATATCATTTGTGCCTTGAGCCAGGCCTCGTTTGACTCACCGATACCATTTGTACCATGAGACTCAACCATACCATTTGTGTACCGAGTCTGGCCTCGTTTGACTCAACCATATCATTTGCGCCTCGGGTCGGGCGTCGTTTGACTCAACCATATCATTTGTGCCTCGAGTCGGGCGTCGTTTAACTCAACCATATCATTTGCGTCTTGAGTCGGGCCTTATTTGACTCAATCATATCGTTTGCGCCTTGACTCAGGCGTCGTTTGACTTAGCGATACCAATTGTGCCTTGAGTTGGGCCTCGTTTGACTCAACCATATCATTTGTGCCTCTAGCCAAGCCCTGTTTGAATCAACCATATGATTCGTGCCTTGAGTCGGGATTCGTTTGACTCAACCATATCTTTTGCGCCTCGAGTCGGGCCTCATTTGACTCACCGATACCATTTGTGCCTCGAGTTAGGCGTCGTTTGACTCAACCATATCATTTATGCCTCGACTCAGGCCTCGTTTGAGTCAACCATATCATTTAACCCTTGAGTCGGGCCTCATTTGACTCACCGATACCATTTGTGCCTCGAGTTAGGCATCGTTTGACTCAACTATATCATTTGTGCCTCGAGTCAGGCCTCGTTTGAGTCAACTATATCATTTACGCCTCGAGTCTGGCCTCGTTTGTGTCATGCATATCATTTGCGCCTCGAGTCGGGCCTCGTTTGACTCAATCATATCATTTGTGCCTCGAGTCATGCCTCGTTTCACTGAACCACATCATTTGTGTCTCGAGTTAGGCCTCGTTTAACTCAACCATATCATTTGTGCCTTGAGTCGGGCCTCGTTTGACCCATCGATATCATTTATGCCTCGAGTTGGGCCTCATTTGACTCAACCATATCATTTGTGCCTCGAGCCTGGCCTCGTTTGACTTAACCATATCATTTGCACCTCGAGTCAGACCTCGCTTGACTCACCAATACCATTTATGCCTCGAGGTGGGCATCGTTTGACTCAACCATATCATTTGTGCCTCGAGTTAGGCCTCGTTTGACTCAACCATATCACTTGCGCCTCAAGTCAGGCCTTGTTTGACTCCACCATATCATTTGTGCCTTGAGTCATGCCTTGTTTGACTCATCGATACCATTTGTGCCTCGAGTTTGGCCTCATTTGACTCAACCATATCATTTGCGCCTCGAGCCAGGCTTCGTTTGACTCAACCATACAATTTGCGCCTTGAGTCAGGCCTCGTTTGACTTAACCATGTCGTTTGCGCCTCGATTCAGGCCTTGTTTGAGTCATCGTACCATTTGTGCCTCGAGTTAGGCCTCGTTTGACTCAACCATATCATTTGTGCCTCGAAGCAGGCCTCATTTGACTCAACCATATCATTTCTTCCTCGAGTCATTCCTCGTTTAACTCAACCACATCATTTGCGTCTCGAGTCGGGCCTCATTTGACTCAACCATGTCATTTGCGCCTCGAGTCAGGCCTAGTTTGACTCAACCATTTGATTTGCGCCTCGATTTGGGCCTCATTTGACTCATCGATACCATTTGTGCCTCAAGTTGGGCCTCATTTGACTCAACCATATCATTTGTGCCTCGAAGCTGGCCTCGTTTGACTCAACCATATCATTTGCGCCCTGACTCAGTCCTCATTTGACTCATCAATACCATTTGTGCCTCGAGTTGGGACTCGTTTAACTCAACCATATCGTTTGTGCCTCGAGTCAAGCCTCCTTTGACTCAATCATATCATTTGCGCCTCGAGTCGGGCCTCGTTTGACTCAACCATATCATTTGTGCCTCGAGTCTGGCCTCATTTGACTTAACCATATCATTTGTGCCTCGAGTCAGGCCCTATTTGACGAAACCATATCATTTGTGCCTCGAGTCTGGCCTCATTTGAGTCAAGCATATCATTTGCGCCTCGAGTCGGGCTTCGTTTGACTCAATCATATCATTTGTGCCTCGAGTTAGGCGCAAGTGATATGGTTGAGTTAAATGAGGCCTGGCTTGACTTAACCATATGATTTACGCCTCGAGTCGGACCTCACTTGACTCACCAATACCATTTGTGCCTCGTGGTGGGCCTCGTTTGACTCAACCATATCACTTGTGCCTCGAGTCGGGCCTTGTTTGACCCAACCATATCACTTGTGCCTCGAGTCAGGCCTCGTTTGACTCACTGATACCATTTATGCCCCGAGTTGGGCCTCGTTTGACTCAGCCATATCATTTGTGCCTCGAGTTAGGCGTCATTTGACTCAACCATATCATTTGCGCCTGGAGTCGGGCCTCATTTGACTCAACCATATCATTTGCGTCTCGAGTCAGGCCTCGTTTGACTTAACCATGCCATTTGCACCTCGATTCGGGCCTCGTTTAAGTCATTGTACCATTTGTGCCTCGAGTTGGGCCTCGTTTGACTCAACCATATCATTTGTGCCTCGAAGCAGGCCTCATTTGACTCAACCATGTCATTTGCGCCTCGAGTCGGGCCTTGTTTGACTCAACCATTTGATTTGCGTCTCGATTCGAGCCTCGTTTGACTCATCGATACCATTTGTGCCTCAAGTTGGGCCTCGTTTGACTCAACCATATCATTTGTGCCTCGAAGCTGGCCTCGTTTGACTCAACCATATCGTTTGTGCCCTGACTCACTCCTCAGTTGGCTTATCAATACCATTTGTGCCATGAGGTGGGACTCGTTTAACTCAACCATATCATTTATGCCTCGAGTCAGGCCTCCTTTGACTCAATCATATCATTTGCGCCTCGAGTCAGGCCTTGTTTGACATAATCATATCATTTGTGCCTGAAGTCATGCCTCGTTTGACTCAACCATATTATTTGCACCTCGAGTCGGACCTTGTTTGACTCAATCATATCATTTGTGCCTCGAGCCAGGCCTCGTTTGACTATTCGATACCATTTGTGCCTCGGTTAGGCCACGTTTGATTCAACCATATCATTTGTGCCATGAGTCTAGCCTCGTTTGGCACAACAATATGATTTGCGCCTCGAGGTGGGCGTCGTTTGAATCAACCATATCATTTGTGCCTTGTGTCAGGCCTCGTTTGACTAAACCATATCATTTGCGCCTTGAGTCGAGCCTCGTTTGGCTCAATCATATCATTTGCGGCTCGAGTCATGCCTCGTTTCACTCAACCATATCATTTGTGCCTCGAGTCGGGCCTCGTTTGACTTAACCATATCATTTGCACCTTGAGTCGGGCCTCATTTGACTCCCCGATACCATTTGTGCCTCGAGTTGGGTCTCATTTCACTTAACCATATCATTTGTGCCTCGAGCCCGGCCTCGTCTGACATAACCATATCATTTGCGCCTCTAGTCAGACCTCACTTGACTCACCAATACCATTTGTGCCTTGAGGTGGGCCTCGTTTGACTCAACCATATCATTTGTGCCTCGAATCAGGCCATGTTTGGCTCAACCATATCATTTATGCCTCGAATCGGGCCTTGTTTGACTTAACCGTATCATTTGTTCCTCAAGTCAGGCCTCGTTTGACTCACCAATACCATTTGTACCTCGAGTCTGGCCTCGTTTGGCTCAACCATATCATTTGCGCCTCAAGTCTGGCCTCGTTTGGCTCAACCATATCATTTCCACCTCGAGTCAGGCCATGTTTGGCTCAATCATATCATTTGCAGCTCGAGTCGGGCCTCGTTTGACTCAATCATATCATTTGCGCCTTGAGTCATGCCTTGTTTGACTCAACCATATCATTTATGCCTCGAGTCAGGTCTAGTTTGACTCAACCATATCATTTGTGCCTCGAGTCAGGCCTCGTTTGACTCACCGATACCATTTGTTCCTCGAGTTGCGCCTCGATTGACTCATCCATATAATTTATCCCTCGAGTCAGGCCTCATGTGACTCAACCATATCATTTGCGTCTCGAGTCGGGCCTCGTTTGACCCAACCATGTCATTTGCGCCTCGAGTCAGTCCTCGTTTGACTCATCGATACCTTTTGTGCCTCGAGTTGGGCCTCGCTTGACTCAACCATATCATTTGCGCCTCGAGTCGGGCCTCATTTGACTCAACCATATCATTTACGACTTGACGGGCCTCATTTGACTCACAGATACCATTTGTGCCTCGAGGTGGGCCTCGTTTGACTCAATCATATCATTTGTGCCTCGAGTCGGGCCTCATTTGACTAAACCATATCATTTGCACCCCTAGTCGGGCCTCATTTGACTCAACCATATCATTTCTGCCTCGAGTCGAGCCTTATTTGAGTCATCGATACTATTTGTGCCTCTTGTTGGGGCTCGTTTAACTCAACCATATCATTTGTGCCTCGAGTCAAGCCTCGTTTGACTCAACCATATCATTTGCGCCTCGAGTCAGGCCTCGTTTGACTCAACCATATCATTTGCGCCTTGAGTCAGGCCTCATTTGACTCATTGATACCATTTGTGCCTCGAGTTGGGCCTTGTTTGACTCAACCATATCATTTGTGCCTCGATCTCGGCCTCGTTTGACTAAACCATATCATTTGTTCCTCGAGTCGGGCCTCGTTTGACTCAACCATATCATTTGCGCCTTAAGTCGGGCCTCATTTGACTCACCGATACCTTTTGTGCCTCGAGCTGGGCCTCATTTGACTCAACCATATCATTTGTGCCTCGAGCCCAACGTCGTTTGACTGAACCATATCATTTGTGCTTGGAGTCGGGCCTCATTTGACTCAACCATATCATTTGTGCCTCGAGTCAGGCCTCGTTTGACTCAACTATGTCATTTGCGCCTTGATGCGGGCCTCGTTTGACTCATCAATACCATTTGTGCCTCGAGTTCAGCCTCATTTGACTCAACCCTATCATTTGTGCCTCGAGCCAGGCCTCATTTCACTTAACCGTATAATTTCTTCCTCGAGTCATGCCTCATTTATCTCAACAATATCATTTGCGCCTTGAGTCGGGCCTCATTTGACTCAACCATGTCATTTGTGCCTCAAGTCGGGCCTTGTTTGACTCAACTATATAATTTGCGCCTTGAGTCGTGCCTCATTTGACTCACCAATACTATTTGTGCCTCGTGTTGTGGCTCCCTTTACTAAACCATATCATTTGTGCATCGAGTCAGGCCTCGTTTGACTCAACCATATCATTTGTGCCTCGAGTCAGGCCTCGTTTGACTCCAGCATATAATTCGTGCCTCGAGTCGGGCCTCGTTTGACTCACCGATACCATTTGTGCCTCGAGTTGGGCCTCGTTTGACTCAACCATATCATTTGTGCCTCGAGTCAGGCCTCGTTTGACTCAACCATATAATTTGTGCCTCAAGTTGGGCCTCATTTGACTCACTTATACCATTTGTGCCTCGAGTTAGGCATCGTTTCACTCAACCATATTATTTATGCCTCGAGTCAGGCCTTGTTTGATTCAACCATATCATTTACGCCACTAGTTGGGCCTCATTTCACTCAACCATATCATTTGCGCCTCGAGTCAAGCCTCATTTGACTCACTGATTCCATTTGTACCTCGAGTCTGGCCTCGTTTGACTCAACCACATGATTTGTGCCTCGAGTCAGACATCATTTGGCTCAAACATATAATTTGTGCCTCGAGTCGGACGTCGTTTCACTCAATCATATCATTTTTGCCTCAAGTCATGCCTTATTTGACTCAACCATATCATTTGCGCCTCGAGTCGGGCCTTGTTTGACTCAACCATATCATTTGCGCCTTGAGTTGGGCCTCATTTGACTCACCGATACCATTTGTGCCTCGAGTTGAGCCTCGTTTGACTCAACCATATCATTTGTGCCTCAAGCCCAGCCTCGTTTGACTTAACCATATGATTTACGCCTCGAGTCGGACCTCACTTGACTCACCAATACTATTTCTGCCTCGTGGTGGGCCTCGTTTGACTCAACCATATCACTTGCGCCTCGAGTCGGGCCTTGTTTGACTCAACCATATCACTTGTGCCTCGAGTCAGGCCTCGTTTGACTCACCGATACCATTTGCGCCTCGAGTTGGGCCTCGTTTGACTCAACCATATCATTTAGGCCTCGAGTCAGGCCTCATTTGACTCACTTATACCATTTGTGCCTCGAGTTAGGCGTCGTTTCACTCAACCATATTATTTATGCCTCGAGTTAGGCATCATTTGACTCAACCATATCATTTGCGCCTGAAGTCGGGCCTTATTTGACTCAACTATTTCATTTGCACCTCGAGTCAGGCCTCATTTGACTCAACCATGTCATTTACGCCTCGATTCGGGCCTCGTTTGACTATCGATACCATTTGTGCCTCAAGTTGGGCCTCGTTTGATACAACCATATCATTTGTGCCTCGAAGCAGGCCTCATTTAACACATCCATATCATTTCTTCCTCGATCCATGCCTCCTTTAACTCAACCATATCATTTGCGCCTCGAGTCGGGTCTCGTTTGACTCAACCATATCATTTGCGCCTCGAGTCGGGCCTCGTTTGACTCATCGATACCATTTGTGCCTCGAGTTGAGGCTCGTTTGACTCAACCATATCATTTGTGCCTCGAGCCCGGCCTCGTTTGACTTAACTATATGATTTCCGCCTCAAGTTGGACCTCGCTTGACTCACCAATGCCATTTGCGCCTCGAGGTGGGCCTCGTTTGACTCAACCATATCATTTGTTTCTCGAGTCAGGCCTCGTTTGACTCAACCATATTACTTGCACCTCGAGTCGAGCCTTGTTTGACTCAACCATATCATTTGTGCCTCGAGTCAGGCCTCGTTTGACTCAACGATACCATTTGCACCTCGAGATGGGCCTCATTTGACTCAACTGTATCATTTGCACCTCGAGTAACCTCGTTTGACTCAACCATATCATTTGCGCCTTGAGTCAGGCCTTGTTTGACTCACCCATATGTTTGCGCCTCGACTCAGGCCTCGTTTGACTCAACCATATCATTTGCGCCTTGAGTCGGCCCTTGTTTGACTCAACCATATCTTTTGTGCCTCGAGTCAGGCCTCGTTTGCCTCACCGATACCATTTGTGCCTTGAGTTGGGCCTCGTTTGACTCAAGCATATCACTTGTACCTCGAGTTTGACTCAACCATATCATTTGTGCCTTGAGTCAGCCCTTGTTTGACTCAACCATATCATTTGTGCCTCGAGTCGGGCCTCGTTTGACTCAACCATATGTTTGCGCCTCGAGTTAGGCCTCGTTTGACTCAACCATATTATTTGCGCCTCGAGTCGGCCCTTATTTGACTCAACCATATCATTTGCGTCTTGAGGCAGGCCTCGATTAACTCACCGATACCATTTATGCCCCGAGTTGGGACTCGTTTGACTCAACCATATCGTTTGTGCCTCAAGTCAAGCCTCGTTTGACTCCACCATATCATTTGTGCCTCGAGTCGAGTGTCGTTTGACTCATCGAGACCATTTGTGCCTCAAGTTGGGCCTCGTTTGACTCAACCATATCATTTGTGCCTCAAGTTAGGCCTCGTTTGACTCAACCATATAATTTGTATCTCGAGTAGGGCCTTATTTGACTCAACCATATAATTTAGGCCTCTAGTCGGGCCTTGTTTGACTCACCCATATGTTTGAATCTCAAGTAGCGCCTTATTTGGCTCACCCATATGTTTGCGCCTCCAGTCGATCTTCGTTTAACTCACCCTTCTCATTTGCACCTCGAGTCCAGCCTCGTTTGACTCAACCATGTGTTTGTGTCTCGAGTTAGGCCTTGTTTGACTCACCTATATCATTTGCGCCACGAGTCGGGTCTTGTTTGACTCAACCATATCATTTGCGCCTCGAGTCGGACCTCCTTTGACACACCCATATGTTTGCGCATCGAGTCGGTCCTCGTTTGACTCAACCATAACATTTGCGCCTCGAGTCAGGTCTCGTTTGACTCAACCATATCATTTGCGCCTCGAGTCGTGCCTGGTTTCACTGACCATATCATTTGTGCCTCGAGTTAGACCTCGTTTGACTTACTGATACCATTTGTGCCTCGAGTTGGGCCTCGTTTCACTCAACTATATCATTTGGGCCTCGAGGTAGGCCTCGTGTGACTCAACCATATCAATTGCATCTCGAGTCGGGCCTTGTTTGACTCACTGATGCCATTTGTGCCTCGAGTTGGGCCTCGTTTGACCCAACCATATCATTTGTGCCTTGAGTCAGGCCTCCTTTGACTCAACCATATCATTTGCGCCTTAAGTCATGCCTCGTTTGACTCACTGATACCATTTGTGCCTTGAGTTGGGCCTCGTTTGACTCAACCATTTCATTTGTGCCTTGAGTCGGTCCTTGTTTGACTCAACCATATCTTTTACGCCTCGAGTTGGGCCTCGTTTGACTCACCGATACTATTTGTGCCTTGAGTTGGGCCTCGTTTGACTCAACCATATCATTTGTGCCTCGAGTCAGGCCTCGTTTGACTCAACCATATCATTTGTGCCTCGAGTCGGCCCTTGTTTGACCCAATAATATCATTTGCGCATCGAGTCGGGCCTTGTTTGACTCACCCATATGTTTGCGCCTCGAGTCAGACCTCGTTTGACTCAACCATATCATTTGCGCCTCGAGTCGAGCCTTGTTTGACTCAACCATATCCTTTGCGCCTTGAGTTGGGCCTCGTTTGAGTCACCCATTTGTTTGCGCATCGAGTTAGTCTTCGTTTAACTAGCCCTTATCATTTGCACCTCGAGTCAAGCCTTGTTTGACTCACCCATATGTTTGTGCCTTGAGTCAGGCTTTATTTGACTCACCCATATAATTTGTGCCATAGTCGGGCCTTGTTTGACTCAACCATATCATTTGCACGTCGAGGTGGGCCTTCTTTGACTCAACCATATAATTTGTTCCTCTGGTCAGGCTCGTTTGACTCAACCATATCTTTTGCACCTCGAGTCTGGCATCGTTTGACTCAACCATATCATTTGCGCCTTGAGTCGCACCTTGTTTGACTCACTGATACCATTTGTGCCTCAAGTTAGGCCCCGTTTGGCTCAACCAAATCTTTTGTGCCCCGAGTCAGGCCTTGTTTGACTCAACCATATCATTTGCGCCTCGTGTCGGGCCTCGTTTGACATAACCATATCATTTGCACCTCGAGTCAGGCCTCGTTTGACCCACCAATACCATTTGTGCCTCGAGTCGGGCCCCGTTTGACTCAACCATATCATTTGTGCCTCGAGTTAGGCCTCATTTGACTTAACCATATCATTTGTGCCCCGAGTCGGGCCTTGTTTGACTCACCGATACCATTTATGCCTCGAGTTGGGACTCGTTTAACTCGACCACATCATTTGTGCCTCGAGTCAGGCCTCGTTTGACTCAATCATATCATATGCGTCTCTAGTAAGGCCTCGTTTGACTCAACCATATCATTTGTGCCTCGAGTCAAGCATGTTTGACTCAACCATATCATTTGCGCCTCGAGTCGGGCCTTGTTTCATTCAACCATATCATTTACGCCTCGAGTTGGGCCTTCTTGACTCAACCACATCATTTGTGCCTTGGGTTAGGCCTCGTTTGCCTCAACCATATCATTTGCACCCCGAGACGGTCGTCGTTTGACTAACCATATCATTTGTGCCTCGGGTCAGGCCTTGTTTGACTCACTGATACCATTTGTGCCTCGAGTTGGGCCTCGTTTGACTCAACCATATCATTTGTGCCTTGAGTTAGACTCGTTTAACTCAACATATCATTTACGCCTCGAGTCGGGCCTCATTTGACTCACTGATACCATTTGTGCCTCGAGTGGGGCCTCGTTTGACTCAACCATATCATTTGTGCCTTAAGTTAGGCCTTGTTTGACTCAACCATATAATTTGTGCCTTGAGTCAGGCCTCGTTTGAATCTACCCTATCATTTATACCTCGAGTCGGGCCTGGTTTTACTCAACCATATCATTTGTGCCTCGAGTCGGGCCTCGTTTGACTCACCATACCATTTGAGTTAGGCCTCGTTTGACTTAACCATATTATTTACGCCTCAAGTTGGTCCTAGTTTGACTTAACCATATCATTTGCAACTCGAGTCGTGCATCGTTTGACTCAACCATACATTTGTGCCCTGAGTCGGGCCTCGTTTGACTCAACCATAACATTTGCACCTTGAGTCAAGCCTCGTTTGACTCACCCATATGTTTGCGCCTCGAGTCAGGCCTTGTTTGACTCACCCATATCATTTGCGCCTCGAGTCGGGCCTCGTTTGACTGACCGATACCAATTGTGCCTCGAGTTAGGCCTCGTTTGACTCAACCAAATCATTTGTGCCTTGAGTCAGGCCTTGTTTCACTCAACCATATCTTTTGAGCCTCGAGTCGGGCCTCGTTTGACTCAACCATATCATTTGCGCCTTGAGTCGCACCTTGTTTGGCTTAACCATATCTTTTGCGCCTCGAGTCGTGCCTCGTTTGACTCACCGATACCATTTGTGCCTTGAGTTGGGCCTCGTTTGACTCAACCATATCATTTGTGCCTCGAGTCAGGCCTTGTTTGACTCAACCATATTATTTGCACCTCGAGTTAGCCCTTGTTTGATTGAACCATATCATTTGTGCCTCAAGTCGGGCCTTGTTTGACTCACCCATATGTTTGCACCTCGAGTCAGGCCTCGTTTGGCTCAACCATATCATTTGCGCCTCAAGTCAGCCCTTGTTTGACTCAACATATCATTTGCGCCTCGAGGTGGTCCTCATTTTACTCACCGATACCATTTATGCCACAAGTTAGGCCTTGTTTCACTCAACCATATCATTTTTGCCTCGAGTCAGGCCTCGTTTGACTCAACAATATCATTTGTGCCTCGAGTCGGGTGTTGTTTGACTCAACCATATCATTTGCGCCACGAGTCCATATCATGCTTGACTCAACGTCGGGCCTTATTTGACTCACCCATATGTTTGGCCCTTGAGTGAGGCCTCATTTGACTCAACCAAATCGTTTGCGCCTCGAATCGGCCGTTGTTTGACTCAACCATATCTTTTGTGCCTCGAGGTGGGCCTCATTTGACTCACGATACCATTTATGCCTCAAGTTGGGCCTCGATTGACTCAACCATATCATTTGTGCCTCGAGTCGGGCCTTGTTTGACTCAACCATATCATTTATGCCTCGAGTCGGGCCTTGTTTGACTTGCCGATATGTTTGAACATCGAGCCGGGCCTTATTTGACTCACCCATTTGTTTGCACCTCGAGTCGATCTTTGTTTGAATCCACCTTATCATTTGCACCTCGAGTCAAGCCTCGTTTGATTCATCCATGTGTTTGTGCCCTGAGTCAAGCCTTGTTTGACTCAACCATATCATTTGTGCCACGAGTTGGGCCTTGTTTGACTCAACCATATCATTTACGCCTCGAGTCGGGCCTCCTTTAACTCACCGATACAATCTATGCCTCGAGTTGGGCCGTGTTTGACTCACCCATATCATTTGTGCCTTGAGTTAGGCCTTGTTTGACTCAACCATATCATTTGTGCCTCGAGTCGGGCCTTATTTGACTCACCCATATGTTTGCGCATCGAGTCGGGCCTCGTTTGACTAAACCATATCGTTTGTGCCTCAAGTCATGCCTCGTTTGACTCCACCATATCATTTGCGCCTTAAGTTGGGCCACGTTTGACTCACCCATATCATTTGTGCCTCGAGTTCAGCCTCGTTTGACTCAACCATATCATTTGCGCCTCGATTCGGGCCTCGTTTCACTTCACCATATCATTTGCGCCTCGAGTTGGGCCTCGTTTGACTCAATCATGTCATTTGTTCCTCGAGTCAGGCCCCGTTTGACTCAACTATATCATTTGTGCTTCGAGTCAGGCCTTATTTGACTCAACCATATCATTTGAGCCTCGAGTCAGGCCTGGTTTGACTCAACCATATCATTTGTGCCTCGAGTCGGCCCTTGTTTGACAAAACCATATCTTTTGCGCCTCGAGTCGGGCCTCGTTTGACTAAACCATATCGTTTGTGCCTCGAGTCATGCCTTATTTTACTCCACCATATCATTTGAACCTCAAGTGGGGCCACGTTTGACTCACCCATATCATTTGTGCCTCGAGTTTGGCCTCGTTTGACTCAACCATATCATTTGTGCCTCGATTCGGGCCTCGTTTCACTTAACCATATCATTTGCGCCTCGAGTTGGGCCTCATTTGACTCAACCATGTCATTTATGCCTCGAGTCAGGCCCCGTTTGACTCAACTATATCATTTGTGCTTCGAGTCAGGCCTTATTTGACTCAACCATATCATTTGAGCCTCGAGTCAGGCCTGGTTTGACTCAACCATATTATTTGCGCCTCGAGTCGGCCCTTGTTTGACTCAACCATATCTTTTGTGCCTTGAGTCGGGCCTCGTTTGACTCAACCATATCATTTACGCCTTGAGCTAGGTCACGTTTGACTCACCCATATCATTTGTGCCTCGAGTTGGGCCTTGTTTGACTCAACCATATCATTTGTGCTTCGGGACAGGCCTCGTTTGACTTAATCATATTGTTTATGCCTCGAGTCGGGCCTCGTTTGACTCAACCATATCATTTGTGCCTCGAGTCAGGCCTCGTTTGACTCAACCATATCATTTGCGCCTTCAGTCGGGCCTCGTTTGACCCAACCATATCATTTGCACCTCGAGTCAAGCCTTGTTTGACTCAACCATGTGATCGCGCCCTGAGTCAGGCCTTGTTTGACTCAACCATATCATTTATGCCATGAGTTGGGCCTTGTTTGACTCAACCATATCATTTGCGCCTCGAGTCGGGCCTCCTTTAACTCACCGATACCATCTGTGCCTCGAGTTGGGTCGTGTTTGACTCACCCATATCATTTGTGCCTTGAGTTAGGCCTTGTTTTACTCAACCATATAATTTGTACCTCGAGTTGGGCCTTATTTCACTCACCCATATGTTTGCGCATCGAGTCGTACCTCGTTTGACTAAACCATATCGTTTGCGCCTCGAGTCATGCCTCGTTTGACTCAACCATATCATTTGCGCGTCGAGTCAGGCCTCATTTGGCTCACCGATTCCATTGGTGCCTCGAGTTGGCCTTGTTTGACTCAACCATATCCTTTGCGCCTTGAGGTGGGCCTTATTTGACTCACTGATACCATTGGTGCCTTGGGTTAGGCCTCGTTTGACTTAACCATATCATTTGCGCCTCGAGTCGAGTCTCGTTTGACTCAACCATATCATTTGCACCTCGAGGTGGGCCTCATTTGACTCATCGATACCATTTGTGCCTCAAGTTGGGCGTCGTTTGACTCAACCATATCATTTGTGCCTCGAGTCAGGCCTTCTTTGACTCAACCATATCATTTGCGCCTCGAGTCGGTCCTAGTTTGACTCAACCATACATTTGCGCCTCAAGTCGGGCCTCGTTTGACCTAACCATATCATTTGCGCTTCGAGTCAAGCCTCGTTTGACTCACCGATACCATTTGTGCCTCAAGTTGGGCCTCGTTTGACTCAACCATATCATTTTTTCCTTGAGTCAGGCCTCGTTTGACTCAATCATATCATTTGCACTTCGAGTCGATTCTCGTTTGAATAAATCATATGATTTGCGCCTCGAGTCAGGCCTCATTTGGATTAACCATATCATCTGCACCTCGAGTCGAGCCTCGTTTGACTCAACCATATCATTTGTTCCCCGAGTCATGCCTCGTTTGACACAACCATATCATTTGTGCTTCGGGTCAGGCCTCATTTGACTCAACCATATTGTTTGTGCCTCGAGTCGGGCCTCGTTTGACTCAACCATATCATTTGTGCCTCGAGTCAGGCCTCATTTGACTCAACCATATCATTTGCGCCTTTAGTCGGGCCTCGTTTGACCCAACCATATCATTTGCACCTCGAGTCGGGCCTCATTTGACTCACCGATACCAATTGTTCCTCGAGTTGAGCCTCGTTTGACTCAACCATATCATTTGAGCATCGAGTCAGGCCTTGTTTGACTCAACCATATCATTTGCGCCTCGAGTCGGGCCTGGTTTGGCTCACTGATACCATTTGTTCCTGGTGTTGGGCCTCGTTTGACTCAACCATATCATTTTTGCCTCAAGTCAGGCCTCCTTCGACTCAACCATATCATTTGCGCCTCGAGTTAGGCCTCGTTTGACTCAACCATATCATTTTCGCCTCGAGTCGGCCCTTGTTTGATCAACCATATCCCTTGCGCCTCGAGGTGGGCCTTGTTTGACTCACTGATACCATTTATGCCTCGAGTTGGGCCTCGTTTGACTCAACCATATCATTTGTGCCAAGAGTCAGGCCTTGTTTGACTCAACCATATCATTTTTGCCTCGAGTCGGCCCTTGTTTGACTCAACCATATCCTTTGCGCCTCAAGGTAGGCCTCGTTTGACTCATCCATACCATTTATGCCTCGAGTTGGGCCTCGTTTGACTCAACCATATCCTTTGCGCCTCGAGGTGGGCCTTGTTTGACTCACCGATACCATTTATGCCTCAAGTTGGGCCTCATTTGACTCAACCATATCATTTGTGCCTCCAGACGGGCGTCGTTTGAGTCAACCATATCATTTGCGCCTCGAGTCGGGCCTTATTTGACTCACCCATATGTTTGCGCATCGAGTCGGGCCTCGTTTGACTAAACCATATCGTTTGTGCCTCGAGTCATGCCTCGTTTGACTCCACCATATCATTTGCGCCTCGAGTTGGGCCACATTTGACTCACCCATATCATTTGTGCCTCGAGTTCAGCCTCGTTTGACTCAACCATATCATTTGCACCTCGATTCGGGCCTCCTTTCACTTAACCATATCATTTGTGCATCGAGATGGGCCTCGTTTGACTCAACCATGTCATTTGTGCCTCGAGTCAGGCCCTGTTTGACTCAACTATATCATTTGTGCTTCGAGTCAGGCCTTATTTGACTCAACCATATCATTTGAGCCTCGGGTCAGGCCTGGTTTGACTCAACCATATAGTTTGTGCCTCGAGTCGGCCCTTGTTTGACTCAACCATATCTTTTGCACCTCGAGTCGGGCCTCGTTTGACTCAACCATATCATTTGTGCCTCGAGTCAGGCCTCGTTTGACACAACCTTATCATTTGGGCCTTGAGTCAGGTCTCGTTTGACTCAAACATATCATTTTCGCCTCGAGTTAGCCCTTGTTTGACTCCACCATATCCCTTGTGCCTCGAGGTGGGCCTCATTTGACTCACCGATACCATTTATGCCTTGAGTTGGGCCTCGTTTGACTCAACCATATCATTTGTGCCTCGAGTCGGGACTTATTTGACTCACCCATATGTTTGCGCATCGAGTCAGGCCTCGTTTGACTAAACCATATCGTTTGTGCCTCGAGTCATGCCTCATTTGACTCAACCATATCATTTGCGCCTCGAGTCCAGCCTCGTTTGACTGAACTATATCATTTGCGCCTCAATTTGGGCCTCGTTTCACTAAACCATATCATTTGCGCCTCGAGTTGGGCCTCGTTTGACTTAACCATGTCATTTGTACCCCGAGTCAGGCCCCATTTGACTCACCCATGTGTTTGTGCCTTGAGTCATGCCTCATTTGACTTAACTATATGATTTGTGCCTCAGGTCAGGCCTCATTTGACTCAATCATATCATTTGCGCCTCTAGTCGGGCCTCGTTTGACTCAACCATATCATTTGCGCCTCGAGTCGGCCCTTATTTTACTCACCCATATATTTACGTATCGAGTCAGGCCTCGTTTGACTAGCCCATATCATTTGCACCTCGAGTCGGGACTTGTTTGACTCACCCATATGTTTGAACCTCGAGTCGGGCCTTCTTTGACTCATCCATATGTTTGCGCCTCGAGTCGATGTTCGTTTGACTAACCCTTATCATTTGCACCTCGAGTCAAGTCTCGTTTGACTCACCCATGTGTTTGTGCCTTTAGTTAGGCCTCATTTGACTCAATCATATCATTTACGCCTCTAGTCGGGCCTTGTTTGACTTAACCATATCATTTGCGGCTCGAGTCGGGCCTCGTTTGACTCACTAATACCATTTGTGCCTCGAGTCAGGCCTCGTTTGACTAAACCATAGCATTTGTGCCTCGAGTCAGGCCTCGTTTGACTCAACCATATCATTTGCGCCTCGAGTCGAGCCTCATTTGACTCAACCATATCATTTGCACCTCGAGTCGGGCCTCGTTTGACTCAGTGATACCATTTGTGCCTCGAGTTAGGCCTCGTTTGACTAAACGATATCATTTGTGCCTCGGGTCAAACCTCGTTTAACTCAATCATATCATTTGCACCTCAAGTCGAGCCTCATTTGACTCAACCATATCATTTGCATCTCGAGTCAGGCCTCATTTGTCTCAACCATATCATTTGTGCCCTGTGTTCGGCCTTATTTGACTCAACCATATCATTTGCGCCACGAGTTGGGCCGCATTTGACTCACAAGTACCATTTGTGCCTCAGGTTAGGCCTCGTTTGACTTAATCATATCATTCACGCCTCAAGTTGGGCCTCGTTTGACTTAACCATATCGTTTGTGCCTCGAGTCGGGCCTCGTTTGACTCAACGATACCATTTGTGCCTTGAGTTGGGCCTTGTTTGACTCAGCCATATCATTTGTGCATCGAGTCAGGCCTCGTTTGACTCAACGATATCATTTGCGCTTCGAGTCAGGGTTTGTTTGACTCAACCATATCTTTGCGCCACGAGTCGGGCCTTATTTGACTCACCCATATGTTTGAACGTTGAGTCGAGCCTTGTTTGACTCACCCATATGTTTGCGCCTCGAGTCAATCTTCGTTTGACTCACCCTTATCATTTGCACCTCGAGTCAAGTCTCGTTTGACTCACCCATGTGTTTGTGCCTTGAGTCAAGCCTCATTTGACTCAACTATATTGTTTGTGCCTCGGGTCAGGCCTCGTTTGACTCAATCATATCATTTGTGCCTCGAGTCGAGCCTTATTTGACTCAACCATATAATTTGTGCCTCGAGTCTTGCCTTGTTTGACTCAACCATATCATTTGCGCCTTGAGTCGGGCATCGTTTGACACAACCATATCATTTGCGCCTGGAGTTGAGCCTCGTTTGACTCAACCATATCATTTGTGTCTCAAGTCGAGCCTCATTTGACTCATTGATACCAATTGCGCCTTGAGTTGGGTCTCCTTTGACTCAACCATATAATTTGTGCCTCAGGTTAGGGCTTGTTTGACTCAACCATATCATTTGCGCCTCGAGTCGGGCCTCGTTTGACTCAATGATACCATTTGTGCCTCGAGTTAGGCCTCGTTTGACAAATCCATATCATTTGTGCCTCGAGTCAGGCCTCGTTTGACTCAATCATATCATTTGCGCATCGAGTCAACCCTTGTTTGACTCAACCATATCATTTGCGCCTCGAGTCGGGCCTTGTTTTACTCACCCATATGTTTGAACCTCGAGTCGGGCCTTTTTTGACTCACCCATATGTTTGAACCTCGAGTCGGGCCTTATTTGACTCACCCATATGTTTGTGCCTCAAGTCGATCTTCGTTGGAATGACCCTTATCATTTGCACCTCGAGTCAAGTCTCGTTTGACTCACCCATGTGTTTGCGCCTCGAGTCAGGCCTCATTTTACTCAAGCATATCATTTATGCCTCGGGTCAAACCTCGTTTGACTCAATCATATCATTTGCGCCTCGAGTCGAGCCTCATTTGACACAACCATATCATTTGCGCCCTGAGTTGGGCCTTGTTTGACTCAACCATATCATTTGCGCCTCGAGTTGGACCACATTTGACTCACAAGTACCATTTGTGCCTCGGGTTAGGCCTCGTTTGACTTAACCATATCATTTGCGCCTCGAGATGGGCCTCCTTTGACTCAACCATATCGTTTGTGCCTCGAGTCGGGCCTCGTTTGACTCAACGATGCCATTTGTGCCTCGAGTCGGCCTGGTTTGACTCAACCATATGATTTACGTCTCGAGTCAGCCCTCGTTTGACTCAACCATATGATTTCTGCCTCGAGTCGGGTCTTCGAGTCGAGCCTCGTTTGACTCACTGATACCAACTGTTCCTCGAGTTGGGACTCGTTTGACTCAACCATATCATCTGCATCCAGAGTCGGGCCTCGTTTGACTCATCGATACCATTTGTGCCTCGAGTTGGGACTCATTTACCTCAACTATATCATTTGTACCTCGAGTCAAGCCTCGTTGGACTCAATCATATCATTTACGACTCTAGTCGGACCTCGTTTGACTCAACCATATCATTTGAACCTCGAGTCGGGCCTTGTTTGACTCACCCAAATGTTTGAACCTCGAGTCGGGCCTTCTTTGACTCATCCATATGTTTGCGCCTCGGGTCGATCTTCGTTTGACTAACCCTTATCATTTGCACCTCGAGTCAAGTCTCGTTTCACTCTCCCATGTGTTTGTGCCTTGAGTCAAGCCTCAATTGACTCAACTATATCATTTGTGCCTCGGGTCAGGCCTCGTTTGACTCAATCATATCATTTGCGCCTCTAGTCGGGCCTCGTTTGACTAAACCATATCATTTGCGCCTCGAGTCGGGCCTTATTTGACGCACCCATATATTTGCGTATTGAGTCGGGCCTTGTTTGACTATCCCATATCATTTGCACCTCGAGTCAGATCTCATTTGACTCAACCATATCATTTCCACCCTGAGTCAGGCCTTGTTTGACTCACCAATACTATTTTTGCCTCGAGTGGGGACTTGTTTAACTTAACCACATCATTTGCGCCCCAGGTCGGGTCTGGTTTGACACAACCATACCATTTGCGCCTTGAGTCAAGCCTTGTTTGACTCAACCTTATCATTTGTACCTTAAGTCGAGCCCCGTTTGACACAACCATATCATTTGCGCCTGGAGTTGGGCCTCGTTTGACTCAACCATATCATTTCTGTCTCGAGTCGGGCCTCATTTGACTCTCTGATACCAATTGTGCCTCGAGTTGGGCCTCGTTTGACTCAACCATATCATTTGTGCCTCGGGTTAGGCCTCGTTTGACTCAACCATATCCTTTGCGCCTCGAGTTAGGCCTCGTTTGACTAAACCATATCATTTGTGCCTCGAGTCAGGCCTCATTTGACTCAACCATATCATTTGCGCATCGAGTCGACCCTTGTTTGGCTCAACCATATCATTTGCGCCTCGAGTCAGGCCTTGTTTGATTCTCCCATATGTTTGAACCTCGAGTCGGGCCTTATTTGACTCACCCATATGTTTGTGCCTCAAGTCGATCTTCGTTGGACTCACCCTTATCATTTGCACCTCGAGTGAAGTCTCGTTTGAGTCACCTATGTGTTTGCGCCTCAAGTCAGGCCTCGTTTGACTCAAGCATATCATTTGTGCCTCGGGTCAAACCTCATTTGACTCAATCATATCATTTGCGCCTCGAGTCGAGCCTCATTTGACTCAACCATATCATTTGCACCTTCAGTTGGGCCTTGTTTGACTCAACCATATCATTTGCACCTCGAGTTGGGCCACATTTGACACACAAGTACCATTTGTGCCTCAGGTTAGGCCTCGTTTGACTTAACCATATTATTTGCGCCTCGAGACGAGCCTTCTTTGACTCAACCATATCGTTTGTGCCTCGAGTCGGGCCTCGTTTGACTCAACGATACCATTTGTGCCTCGAGTCGGCCTGGTTTGACTCAACCATATGATTTACGCCTCGAGTCAGGCCTCGTTTGACTCAACCATATGATTTCTGCCTCGAGTCGTGTCTCCGAGTCGGGCCTTGTTTATCTCACTGATACCAACTGTGCCTCGAGTTGGGACTCGTTTGACTCGACCATATCATCTGCGCCCTGAGGCGGGCCTCGTTTGACTCACTGATACCATTTGTGCCTCGAGTTGGGACTCATTTACCTCAACCATATCATTTGTGCCTCGAGTCAAGCCTCGTTGGACTCAATCATATCATTTGCGCCTCTAGTTGGGCCTCGTTTGACTCAATCATATCATTTGTGCCTTGAGTCGGGCCTTGTTTGACTCACCCATATGTTTGAACTTCGAGTCGGGCCTTCTTTGACTCATCCATATGTTTGCGCCTCGAGTCGATGTTCGTTTGACTAACCCTTATCATTTGCACCTCGAGTCAAGTCTCGTTTGACTCACCCATGTGTTTGTGCCTTGAGTCATGCCTCATTTGACTCAACTATATGATTTGCGCCTCGGGTCAGGCCGCATTTGACTCAATCATATCATTTGCGCCTCTAGTCAGGTCTCATTTGACTCAACCATATCATTTTCGCCCCGAGTCGAGCCTCATTTGACTCACCGATACTATTTCTGCCTCGAGTTGGGAATCATTTAACTCAACCATATCATTTGCGCCCCAAGTCGGGTCTCGTTTGACTCAACCATATCATTTGTGCCTTGAGTCATGCCTTGTTTGACTCAACCATATCATTTGCACCTTGAGTCGGGCATCGTTTGATACAACCATATCATTTGCGCCTGGAGTTGAGCCTCGTTTGACTCAACCATATCATTTGTGTCTTAAGTCGAGCCTCATTTGACTCATTGATACCAATTGTGCCTTGAGTTGGGTCTCGTTTGACTCAACCATATCATTTGTGCCTCGGGTCAGGCCTCGTTTGACTCAACCATATCATTTGCGCATCGAGTCGACCCTTGTTTGACTCAACCATATCATTTGCGCCTCGAGTCGGGCCTTGTTTTACTAACCCATATGTTTGAACCTCGAGTCGGGCCTTATTTGACTCACCCATATGTTTGAACCTCGAGTCGGGCCTTATTTGACTCGCCCATATGTTTGTTCCTCAAGTCGATCTTCGTTGGAATCACCCTTATCATTTGTACCTCGAGTCAAGTCTCGTTTGACTCACCCATGTGTTTGTGCCTCGAGTTAGGCCTCGTTTGACTCAAGCATATCATTTGTGCCTCGGGTCAAACCTCATTTGACTCAATCATATCATTTACGCCTCGAGTCGAGCCTCATTTAACTCAACCATATCATTTGCATCTCGAGTCGGGCCTCGTTTGACTCAACCATATCATTTGCGCCCTGAGTTCGGCCTTATTTGACTCAACCATATTATTTGTGCCACGAGTTGGGCCGCATTTGACTCATAAGTACCATTTGTGCCTCGGGTTAGGCCTCGTTTGACTTAACCATATCATTTATGCCTCGAGTCGGGTCTCGTTTGACTTAACCATATCGTTTGTGCCTCGAGTCGGGCCTCGTTTGACTCAACGATACCGTTTGTGCCTTGAGTTGGGCCTCGCTTGACTCAACCATATCATTTGTGCCTCGAGTCATGCCTCGTTTGACTCAACGATATCATTTGTGCTTCGAGTCGGGCTTTCTTTGACTCAACCATATCATTTGCGCCACGAGTCGGGCCTTGTTTGACTCAACCATATGTTTGAACGTCGAGTCGGGCCTTGTTTGACTCACCCATATGTTTGCGCCTCGAGTCGATCTTCGTTTGACTCACCCTTAGCATTTGCATCTCGAGTCAAGTCTCGTTTGACTCACCCATGTGTTTGTGCCTTAAGTCAAGCCTCATTTGACTCAACTGTATCATTTGTGCCTCGGGTCAGGCCTCATTTGACTCAATCATATCATTTGTGCCTCGAGTCGAGCCTCATTTGACTCAACCATATCATTTGCGCTTCGAGTCAGGCCTCATTTGACTCACCGATACCATTTGTGCATCGAGTAGGGCCTCGTTTGACTTAACCATATCATTTGCGCCTCGAGTCAGGCCTTGTTTGACTCAACCATATCATTTGCGCCTCGAGTCGGGCCTTGTTTGACTCACCCATATGTTTACGCCTCAAGTTAGGCCTTATTTGGCTCGCCCATGTGTTTGCACCTCGAGTCAGCCTTCGTTTGACTCACCCTTGTCATTTGCACCTCGAGTCAAGCCTCGTTTCACTCACCCATATGTTTGTGCCTTGACTCAGGCCTTGTTTGACTCACCCATATCATTTGCGCCAAGAGTCGAGCCTTGTTGGACTCACCGATACCATTTGTGCCTCGAGTTGGGACTCATTTACCTCAACCATATCATTTGTGCCTCGAGTCAGGCCTCGTTTGACTCAATCATATCATTTGCACCTCTAGTCCGGCCTCGTTTGACTCAACCATATCATTTGCGCCTCGAGTCGGGCCTTGTTTGACTCACCCATATGTTTGAACCTCGAGTCGGGCCTTCTTTGACTCATCCATATGTTTGCGCCTCTAGTCGATCTTTGTTTGACTCACCCTTATCATTTGCATCTCGAGTCAAGTCTCATTTGGCTCTCCCATGTGTTTGTGCCTTGAGTCAGGCCTCATTTGACTCAACTATATCATTTGTGCCTCGGGTCAAGCCTCGTTTGACTCAATCATATCATTTGCGCCTCTAGTCGGGCCTCATTTGACTCAACCATATCATTTGCGCCTCGAGTCGGGCCTTATTTGACGCACCCATATATTTGCGTATTGAGTCGGGCCTCGTTTGACTAGCCCATATCATTTGCACCTCGAGTCAGTTCTCATTTGACTCAACCATATCATTTCCACCCCGAGTCAGGCCTTGTTTGACTCACCGATACTATTTTTGCCTCGAGTGGGGACTCGTTTAACTCAACCACATCATTTGCGCTCCAAGTCGGGTCTCGTTTGACTCAACCATACCATTTGCGCCTTGAGTCAAGCCTTGTTTGACTCAACCTTATCATTTGTACCTTGAGTCGGGCCTCGTTTGACACAACCATTTCATTTGCGCCTGGAGTTAGGCCTCGTTTGACTCAACCATATCATTTGCACCTCAAGTCGGGCCTTGTTTGACTCACCCATATGTTTACGCCTCGAGTTAGGCCTTATTTAGCTCGCCGATGTGTTTGCACCTTGAGTCAGCCTTCGTTTGACTCACCCTTATCATTTGCATCTCGAGTCAAGCCTCGTTTCACTCACCCATATGTTTGCGCCTCGACTCAGGCCTTGTTTGACTCACCCATATCATTTGCGCCAAGAGTCGAGCCTTGTTGGACTCACCCATATCATTGGGGCATCGAGTCGAGCCTCGTCTGACTCACCGATACGATTTGTGCCTTGAGTTTGGCCTTGTTTGAGTGAACCAAATCATTTGTACCTAGAGTCAGCCTTGTTTGACTCAACCATATCATTTGAGCCTCGAGTCAGGCCTTGTTTGACTCAACCATATCATTTGTGCCTCGAGTCAAGCCTTGTTTGACTTAACCATATCATTTGCGCCTCGAGACAGGCCTTGTTTGACTCACCGATATGTTTGAGCCTTAAGTCGGGCCTTTGTTTGGCTCAACCATATCATTTGCGCTTCGAGTCGGTATTCGTTTGACTCACCCTTATCATTTGCAACTCGAGTCAAACCTCGTTTGACTCACCCATATGTTTGCACCTCGAGTCAGGCCTTGTTTGACTCACCCATATCATTTGCGCCATGAGTCGGTCCTCATTTGACTCAACCATATCATTTGCGCCTCGAGTCTGGCCTTGTTTGACTCAACCATATCATTTGCGACTCGAGTCGGGACTTGTTTGACTAACCCATATGTTTGCGCCTCGAGTTGGGCCTTGTTTGACTAACCCATATGTTTGCACCTCGAGTTGGGCCTTATTTGGCTCGCCCATATGTTTGCACCTCGAGCCAGTCTTCGTTTGACTCACTCTTATCATTTGTGCCTTGAGTCAAGCCTCGTTTCACTCACCCGTATGTTTGCACCTCGACTTAGGCCTTATTTCACTCACCCATATCATTTGCGCCAAGAGTCGAGCCTTGTTTGACTCACCCATATCATTGGCGCATCGAGTCGGGCCTTGTCTGACTCACCGATACCATTTGTGCCTTGAGTTAGGCCTTGTTTGACTCAACCAAATCATTTGTACCTAGAGTCAGCCTTGTTTGACTTAACCATATCATTTGAGCCTTGAGTCGGGCCTTGTTTGACTCAACCATATTATTTACGCCTCGAGTCAAGCCTTGTTTGAATCAACCATATCATTTGCGCCTCGAGTCAGGCCTTGTTTGACTCACCCATATGTTTAAGCCTTGAGTCGGGCCTTTGTTTGGCTCACCCATATCATTTGCGCCTCGAGTCGGTATTCGTTTGACTCACCCTTATCATTTGCAACTCGAGTCAAACCTCGTTTGACTCACCCATATGTTTGCGCCTCAAGTCAAGCCTTATTTGACTCACCCATATCATTTGCGCCATGAGTCGGGCCTTGTTTGACTTAACCATATCATTTGCACCTCGGGTCGGGCCTCGTTTGACTCATCGATCCCTTTGTGCCTCGAGTTACGCCTCGTTTGACTCAACCAAATCATTTGTGCCTCGAGTCAGGCCTTATTTGACTCAACCATATCATTTGAGCCTCGAGTCAGGCCAAGTTTGACTCAACCATATCATTTGTGCCCCAAGTCAGGCCTCGTTTGACTCAACCATATCATTTTTGCCTCGTGTCGGGCCTTTTTTGACTCACCCATATGTTTGCACCTCGAGTCAGGCATCGTTTGACTCAACCATATCATTTGCACCTCGAGTTGGGCCTTGTTTAACTCACTGATACCATTTGTGCCTCGAGTTGGGCCTCGTTTGTCTTAACCATATCGTTTGTGCCTCGTGTCAAGCCACATTTGACTCAACCATATCATTTGCACCTCGAGTCAGCCCTTGTTTTATTCAACCATATGTTTAAACATTTAGTCGGGCCTTATTTGACTCACCCATATGTTTGTGCCTCAAGTTGATCTTCGTTTGACTCACCCTTATCATTTGCACCTCGAGTCAAGTCTCGTTTGAATCACCCATGTGTTTGTGCCTCGAGTCAGGCTTCGTTTGACTCAACTATATCATTTGTACCTCGGGTCAAGCCTCGTTTGACTCAATCGTATCATTTGTGCCTCGAGTTGAGCCTCGTTTGAATCACCCATATCATTTGCACCTCAAGTCGGGCCTCATTTAACTCATCGATACTATTTGTGCCTCGAGTTGGGCCTCGTTTGACTCGACCATATCATTTATGGCTCAAGTCAAGCCTCGTTTGACTCAACCATATCATTTGTGCCTCGAGTCAGGCCTCGTTTGACTCAATCATATCATTTGCGCCTTGAGTCGAGCCTCATTTGACTCAACCATATCATTTGCGCCTCGAGTCGGGCCTCGTTTGACTCAACCATATCATTTGTGCCCTGAGTTGGGCCTTGTTTGACTCAACCATATCCTTTGCACCTCGAGTTGGGCCGCATTTGACTCACAAGTACCATTTGTGCCTCGGGTTAGGCCTCATTTGACTTAACCATATCATTTGCGCCTAGAGTCGGGCCTCGTTTGACTCAACCATATTGTTTGTGCGCCGAGTCATGCCGCGTTTGACTCAACGATTCCATTTGTGCCTCGAGTTGGGCCTCATTTGACTTAACCATATCATTTGTGCCTCGAGTTAGGCCTCATTTGACTCAACGATATCATTTGCACCTTGAGTCGGGCCTTGTTTGACTCACCCATATGTTTGAACCTCGAGTCGGGCATTCTTTGACTCACCCATATGTTTGCGCCTCGAGTCGATCTTTGTTTGACTCACCCTTATCATTTGCACCTCGAGTCAAGTATCGTTTGACTCACCCATGTGTTTGTGCCTTGATCAGTCCTCATTTGACTCAACTATATCATTTATGCCTCGGGTCAGGCCTCGTTTGACTCAATCATATCATTTGTGCCTCGAGTTGAGCCTCATTTGACTCAACCATATCATTTGGGCCTTGAGTCAAGCCTCGTTTGACACAACCATATCATTTGCGTCTGGAGTTGATCCTCGTTTAACTCAACCATATCATTTGTGTCTCAAGTTGGGCCTCATTTGAGTCACTGATACCTATTGTGCCTCGAGTTGGGCCTCGTTTGACTCAACCATATCATTTGTGCCTCGGGTTAGGCCTCGTTTGACTCAACCATATCATTTGTGCCTTGAGTCAGGCCTCGTTTGACTCAACCATATCATTTGCGCCTTGAGTCGGGCCTCGTTTGGCTCACTGATACCATTTGTGCCTCGAGTTGGGCCTCGTTTGACTCAACCATATCATTTGTGCCTCGAGTCAGGCCTTGTTTGACTCTACCATATCATTTGCGCATCGAGTTGACCCTTGTTTGACTCAACCATATCATTTGCGCCTCGAGTCGGGCCTTGTTTGACTCACCCATATGTTTGAACCTCGAGTCGGGGCCTTATTTGACTCACCCATATGTTTGTGCCTCAAGTCGATCTTTGTTGGACTCACCCTTATCATTTGCACCTCGAGTCAAGTCTCGTTTGACTCACCCATGTGTTTGCGCCTCGAGTCAGGCCTCGTTTGACTCAACCATATCATTTGTGCCTTGGGTCAAGCCTCGTTTGACTCAACGATATCATTTGCGCCTCAAGTCGAGCCTCGTTTGACTCAACCATACCATTTGCGCCCTGAGTTGGGCCTTGTTTGACTTAACCATATCATTTGTGCCTCGACTTTGGCCGCATTTGACTTAGAAGTACCATTTGTGCCTCGGGTTAGGCCTCATTTGACTTAACCATATCATTTGAGCCTCGAGTCGGGCCTCGTTTGACTCAACCATATCATTTGCACCTCGAGTTGGGCCTTGTTTGACTTACCCATATGTTTGAACCTTGAGTTGGGCCTTCTTTGACTCACCCATATGTTTGCGCCTCGAGTCGATCTTCGTTTGACTCACCCTTATCATTTGCACCTCTAGTCATGTCTCGTTTGACTCACCCATGTGTTTGTGCCTTGAGTCAGGCCTCATTTGACTCAACTATGTCATTTGTGCCTTGGGTCCGGCCTCGTTTGACTCAACCATATCATTTGCGCTTCAAGTTGGGCCTTGCTTGACTCATCGATACCATTTGTACAAACATATGCGTGAGTCAAAGAATGCCCGACTCGAGGTTCAAACATAAGGGTGAGTCAAACGAAGATCGACTCGAGGCGCAAACATATGGGTGAGTCAAAGAATGCCCGACTCGAGGATCAAACATATGGGTGAGTCAAACAAGGCCCGACTCGAGGCGCAAATGATATCGTTGAGTCAAATGAGGCCTAACTCGAGGCACAAATGATATGGTTAAGTCAAATGAGGCCCAACTCGAGGCACAAATGGAATCGTTGAGTCAAACGAGGCATGACTCGGCGCACAAACAATATGGTTGAGTCAAACGAGGCCTAACTCTAGGCGCAAATGATATGGTTAAGTTAAACGAGGCCTAACCCGAGGCACAAATGGTACTTGTGAGTCAAATGCGGCCCAACTCGAGGTGCAAAGGATATGGTTGAGTCAAACAAGGCCAAACTCAGGGCACAAATGATATGGTTGAGTCAAACGAGGCCCGACTCGATGCGCAAATGATATGGTTGAGTCAAATGAGGCTCGACTCAAGGCGCAAATGATATGATTGAGTCAAACGAGGCCTGACTCGAGGCACAAATGATATGGTTGAGTCAAACGAGGCTTGACTCGAGCCACAAATGATATGGTCGAGTTAAACGAGGCCCAACTCAAGGCACAAATAGTATCGATGAGTTAAATGAGGCCTGACTCGAGGCACAAATGATATGGGTGATTCAAACGAGGCTCAACTCGAGGCACAAATGATACGATTGAGTCAAACGAGGCTTAACCCGAGGTACAAATGATATGGTTGAGTCAAACGAAGCCTGACTCGAGGCGCAAACACATGGGTGATTCAAACGAGACTTGACTCGAGGTGCAAATGATAAGGGTGAGTCAAACGAAGATCGACTTGAGGCACAAACATATGGGTGAGTCAAATAAGGCCCGACTCACCCTTATCATTTGCACCTCGAGTCAAGTCTCGTTTGACTCACCCATGTGTTTGCGCCTCGAGTCAGGCCTCGTTTGACTCAACCATATCATTTGTGCCTTGGGTCAAGCCTCATTTGACTCAACGATATCATTTGCGCCTCAAGTCGAGCCTCGTTTGACTCAACCATATCATTTGCACCCTGAGTTGGGCCTTGTTTGACTTAACCATATCATTTGTGCCTCGACTTTGGCCGCATTTGACTCAGAAGTACCATTTGTGCCTCGGATTAGGCCTCATTTGACTTAACCATATCATTTGAGCCTCGAGTCGGGCCTCGTTTGACTCAACCATATCATTTGCACCTCGAGTTGGGCCTTGTTTGACTTACCCATATGTTTGAACCTTGAGTTGGGCCTTCTTTGACTCACCCATATGTTTGCGCCTCGAGTCGATCTTCGTTTGACTCACCCTTATCATTTGCACCTCGAGTCATGTCTCGTTTGACTCACCCATGTATTTGTGCCTTGAGTCAGGCCTCATTTGACTCAACTATGTCATTTGTGCCTTGGGTCCGGCCTCGTTTGACTCAACCATATCATTTGCGCTTCAAGTTGGGCCTTGCTTGACTCATCGATACCATTTGTGCATCGAGTCGGGCCTCGTTTGACTCAACCATATCATTTGTGCCTCGAGTCAGGCCGTGTTTGACTCAACCATATCATTTGTGCCTCGAGTCAGGCCTTGTTTGACTCACCCATATGTTTGATCCTCGAGTCGGGCCTTTGTTTGGCTCACCCATATAATTTGCGCCTCGAGTCGGCCATCGTTTGACTCACCCTTATCATTTCCAACTCAAGTCAAACTTTGTTTGACTCACCCATATATTTGCTCCTCGAGTCAGGCCTTGTTTGACTTACCCATATCATTAGCGCCTCGAGTTGGGCCTCGTTTGACTCACCGAGACCATTTGTGCTTCGAGCTAGGCATCATTTGACTCAACCAAATCATTTGTACCTAGAGTCAAGCCTTGTTTGGCTCAACCATATCATTTGAGCTTCGAGTCGGGCCTAGTTTGACTCAACCATATCATTTACACCTCAAGTGGTGCCTCGTTTGACTCAACCATATCATTAGCGCTTCGAGTTGGGTCTCGTTTGACTCAACCATATCATTTGTGCCCTGAGTTGGGCCTCGTTTGACTTAACCATATCATTTGCGCCTCGAGTTGGCCCGCATTTGACTCATAAATACCATTTGTGCCTCGGGTTAGGCCTTGTTTGACTTAACCATATCATTTGTGCCTCGAGTCAGGCCTTGTTTGACTTAACCTATAATTTATGCCTCGAGTCAGGCCTTGTTTGACTCAACGATACCATTTGTGCCTCGAGTTGGGCCTCGTTTGACTCAACCATATCATTTGTGCCTAGAGTCAGGCCTTGTTTCACTCAACGATATCGTTTGCGCCTCGAGTTGGGCCTCGTTTTTCTCACCCATATCATTTGTGCCTCAAGTTAGGACTCGTTTGACTCAACCATATCATTTGTGCCTCGAGTTGGGCCTCGTTTTACTCAACCAGATCTTTTGTGCCTTGAGTTAGGCTTTGTTTGAATCAACCATATCATTTGCGCCTCGAGTCAGGCCTTGTTTGACTTAACCATATCATTTGCACCTCGAGTCGAGCCTTGTTTGACTCACCCATATGTTTACGCCTCGAGTTAGGCCTTATTTGGCTCGCCCATATGTTTGCACCTTGAGTCATCCTTCGTTTGACTCACCCTTATCATTTGCACCTCGAGTCAAGCCTCGTTTCACTCACCCATATGTCTGCGCCTCGACTCAGGCCTTGTTTGACTCTGCCGTATCATTTGCGCTATGAGTCGGGCCTTGTTTGACTCAGCCATATCATTTGTGCCTCGAGTCAGCCCTTGTTTGACTCAACCATATCATTTGTGCCTCGAGTTAAGCCTTGTTTGACATAACTATATCATTTGTGCCTCGAGTCGGGCCTTGTTTGACTCACCCATATGTTTGAACCTCAAGTCGGGCCTTATTTGGCTCACCCATTTGTTTGCGCCTCTAGTCGGTCTTTGTTTGACTAACCCTTATCATTTGCACCTCGAGTCAAGCCTCGTTTGACTCACCCATATGTTTGCACCTCGAGTCGGGACTTGTTTGACTCACCCATATCATTGGCACCTCGAGTCGGGCCTCGTTTAACTCACCCATATCTTTGGCACCTCGAGTCAGGACTCATTTGACTCACCGATACCATTTGTGCCTCGAGCTAGGCCTCGTTTGACTCAACCAAATCATTTGTACCTAGAGTCAGGCCTTGTTTGACTCAACCATATCATTTGAGCCTCAAGTTGGGCCTAGTTTGACTCAACTATATCATTTGCGCCTCGAGTTGGGCCTCATTTGACTCAACCATATCATTTGCACTTCGAGTCGGGTCTCATTTGACTCAACCATATCATTTGCGCCCTAAGTTGGGCCTCGTTTAACTAAACCATATAATTTGCGCCTCGAGTTAGGCCTCATTTGACTCACAAAAACCATTTGTGCCTCGGTTTAGGCCTCGTTTGACCTAACCATATCATTTGCGCCTCGATTCGGGCCCCGTATGACACAACCATATCATTTGCGCCTTGAGTCAGGTCTCGTTTGACTCCCCGATACCATTGGTGCCTCGAGTTGGGCCTTGTTTGACTCAACCATATGCTTTGCGCCACGAGGTGGGCCTCGTTTGACTCACCGATACCATTTATGCCTTGAGTTGGGCCTTGTTTGACTCCACCATATCATTTGTGCCTCGAGTCAGGCCTTATTTGACTCAACCATATCATTTGCGTCTCGAGTCTGTCCTGGTTTGACTCAACCATATCATTTGCGCCTCGAGTCGGGCGTCATTTGACTCTACCATACATTTGCACCTCGAGCCGGGCCACGTTTGACCTAACCATATCATTTACGCCTCGAGGCAGGCCTCGTTTGACTCACTGATACCATTTGTGCCTTAAGTTAGGCCTCGTTTGACTCAACCATATCATATTTGCCTTGAGTCAGGCCTCGTTTGACTTAACCATATCATTTGTGCCTCGAGTCGGGCCTTGTTTGACCTAACCATATCATTTGCGCCTCGAGTCGAGCCTTCTTTGAGTCACCCATATGTTTGAACCTTGAGCTGGGTCTTATTTGACTCACCCATATGTTTGTGGCTCGAGTCGATCTTCGTTTGACTCCACCTTATCATTTGCACCTCGAGTCAAGCCTCGTTTGACTCACCCATGTGTTTGTGCCTCAAGTCAGGCCTTGTTTGGCTCAACTATATCATTTGCACCATGATTCGGGCCTTGTTTGACTCAACCATATCATTTACGCCTCAAGTCGAGCCTCCTTTAACTCACCGATACCATTTGTGCCTCGAGTTGGGCCTCGTTTCACTTAACCATATCATTTTCGCCTTGAGTAGGGCCTTATTTGACTCACCCATATGTTTGTGCATCGAGTCGGGCCTCGTTTGACTAAACCATATCGTTTGTGCCTCGAGTCATGCCTCATTTGACTCAACCATATCATTTGCGCCTCGAGCTGGGGCACGTTTGACTCACCCATATCATTTGTGCCTCGAGTCAGGCCTCGTTTGACTCAACCATATCATTTGTGCCTTGATTCGGGTCTCGTTTCCCTCAACTATATCAATTGCACCTCGAGTTGGGCCTCATTTGACTCAACCATATCATTTGTGCCTCGAGTCAGGCCAAGTTTGACTCAACCATATCATTTGCGGCTCAAGTCGAGCCTTGTTTCACTCAACCATATCATTTGTGCCTCGAGTTGGGCCTTGTTTGACTCAACCATATCATTTGTGCCTTAGGTCAGGCCTCATTTGACTCAACCATATCATTTGCACCTCAAGTCGGGCGTCGTTTGACTCAACCATATCATTTGTGCCTCGAGTGGGGCCTCGTCTGACTCACCGATACCATTTATGCCTCGAGTTAGGGCTCCTTTGACTCAACCATATCATTTGTGCCTCGAGTCAGGCCTCGTTTGACTCAACCATATCATTTGCGCCTCGAGTGGGGCTTCGTTTGACTCAACCATATCATTTGCGCCTCGAGTCATGCCTTCTTTGACTCACTGATACCAATTGTGCCTAGAGTTAGACCTCATTTGACTCAACCATATCATTTGAGCCTTGAGTCAGGCCTGGTTTGACTCAACCTTATCATTTGTGCCCCGAGTTGGCCCTTGTTTGACTCAACCATATCATTTGCACCCCAAGTTGTCCCGTGTTTGACTCAACTATATCTTTTCTGCCTCGAGTCGTGCCTCGTTTGACTCTCCGATACCAATTGTGCCTTGAGTTGTGCCTTGTTTGACTCAACCATATCATTTGCACCTCAAATCAGGTCTCGTTTGACTCAACGATATCATTTGCGTCTCAAGTCGGGCCTTGTTTGACTCACCCATATGTTTGCGCCTCGAGTCAGGCCTCGTTTGACTCACCGATACCATTTGTGCCTCGAGTTAGGCTTATTTGAGTCAACCATATCATTTGTTCCTCGAGTCAGGCCTCGTTCGAATGAACCATATCATTTACGCCTCGAGTTGGGCCTGGTTTTACTCAACTGTATTATTTGTGCCTCGAGTCAAGCCTCATTTGAATCAACCATATCATTTGCACCTCGAGTCGGGCCGTGTTTGACTCAACCATATCATTTGCGCCTCGAGTCAGGCCTTGTTTGAATCACCCATATGTTTGAGCCTCGAGTTGGGCCTTTGTTTGGCTCACCCATTTGTTTACGCCTTGAGTCGATCTTCGGGTGTCTCTCACTTATCATTTGCACCTCTAGTCAAACCTCATTTGAATCACCCATATGTTTGCGCTCCGAGTCAGGCCTTGTTTGACTCACCCATATCATTTGCACAAGGAGACGGGCCTTGTTTGACACAACCATATCATTTGTGCCTCGAGTCGGGCCTCGTTTGACTGACCGATACCAATTGTGGCTCGAGTTAGGCCTCGTTTGACTTAACCAAATTATTTGTGCCTCGAGTCAAGCCTTGTTTGACTCAACCATATCATTTGAGCCTCGAGTCGGGCCTGGTTTGACTTAACCATATCATTTGCGCCTCGAGTCGGCCCTTGTTTGACTCAACCATATTATTTGCGCCCTGTGTCAGCCCTTCTTTTATTCAACCATATCTTTTGCGCCTTGAGTCATGCCTTGTTTGACTCACCGATACCATTTGTGCCTTGAGTTGGGCCCCATTTGACTCAACCATATCATTTGTTCCTCGAGTCAGGCCTCGTTTGACTCAACCATATCATTTGCACCTCGAGTCGGCCCTTGTTTGACTCAACCATATCATTTGCACCTCAAGTCGGGCCTTGTTTGACTCACCCATATGTTTGCGCCTCGAGTCAGGCCTCGTTTGACTCAACCATGTCATTTGTGCCTCGAGTCAGGCCTTATTTGACTCGCGCATGTGTTTGCGCCTCGAGTCGGGCCTTGTTTGACTCACCCAAATCATTTGTGCCCCGAGTCGGGCCTCGTTTGACTCAACCATATCATTTGTGCCTCGGGTCAGGCCTCGTTTGACTCAACCATATCATTTATGCCTCGAGTTGGGCCTCGTTTGATCCAACTATATCATTTGCACCTCGAGTCTGGACTCGTTTGGCTTGCCGATACCATTTGTTCCTCAAGTTGGGCCTCATTTGACTCAACCATATCATTTGTGCCTCGAATCGGGCCTCATTTGACTCAACCATATCATTTGCGCCTCGAGTCAGGCCTCGTTTGACTCAACCATATCATTTGCGCCTCGAGTCAGGCCTTGTGTCACTCAGCCGTATGTTTGAACCTCGAGCCGTGCTTATTTGACTCACCCATATGTTTGTGCCTCGATTCGATATTTGTTTGACTCAACCTTATCATTTGCACCTTGAGTCAAGCTTCGTTTGACTCATACATGTGTTTGCGCCTCGAGTTAGGCCTTGTTTGACTCAACCATATCATTTGCGCCACGAGTCGGGCCATGTTTGACTCAACCATATCATTTGCGCCTCGAGTCGGGCCTCCTTTGACTCACCGATACCATCTGTGCCTCGAGTTGGGCCTCATTTGACTCAACCATATCATTTGTGCCTCGAGTCAGGCCTCGTTTGACTCAACCATATCATTTGTGTCTTGATTCGGGCCTCGTTTCACTCAACCGTATCATTTGCACCTCGAGTTGGGCCTCATTTGACTCAACCATATCATTTGTGCCTCGAGTCAGGCCAAGTTTGACTTAACCATATCATTTGCGCCTCGAGTCGAGCCTTGTTTCACTCAACCATATCATTTGCGCCTCGACTTGGGCCTTGTTTAACTCAACCATATCATTTGTGCCTCAGGTTAGGCCTCGTGCCTCAGGTTAGGCCTCGTTTGACTCAACCATATCATTTGCACCTCAAGTGAGCGTCGTTTGACTCAACCATATCATTTGTGCCTCGAGTGGGGCCTCGTCTGACTCACCGATACATTTGTGCCTCGAGTTGGGGCTCCTTTGACTCAACCATATCATTTGTGCCTCGAGTCAGGCCTCGTTTGACTCAACCATATCATTTGTGCCTCGAGTGGGGCTTCGTTTGACTCAACCATATCATTTGCGCCTCGAGTCGTGCCTTCTTTGACTCATTGATACCAATTGTGCCTCGAGTTAGACCTCGTTTGACTCAACCATATCCTTTGAGCCTTGAGTCAGGCCTGGTTTGACTCAACCTTATCATTTGTGCCCCGAGTTGGCCCTTGTTTGACTCAACCATATCATTTGCACCCCAAGTTGGCCCATGTTTGACTTAACTATATCTTTTGTACCTCGAGTCGTGCCTTGTTTGACTCTCCGATACCATTTGTGCCTTGAGTTGTGCCTCGTTTGACTCAACTATATCATTTGTTCCTCGAGTCAGGCCTTGTTTGACTCAACCATATCATTTGCACCTCGAGTCAGCCCTTGTTTCACTCAACCATATCATTTGCACCTCAAGTCGGGCCTTGTTTGACTCACGCATATGTTTGCGCATCGAGTCAGGCCTCGTTTGACTCACCCATACCATTTGTGCCTCGAGCTAGGCTTATTTGAGTCAACCATATCATTTGTTCCTCGAGTCAGGCCTCGTTTGAATGAACCATATCATTTATGCCTCGAGTTGGGCTTGGTTTTACTCAACCGTATCATTTTCGCCTCGAGTCAAGCCTCGTTTGAATCAACCATATTATTTGCACCTCGAGTCGGGCCTTGTTTGACTCAACCATATCATTTGCGCCTCGAGTCAAGCCTTGTTTGAATCACCCATAGGTTTGAGCCTCGAGTTAGGCCTTTGTGTGGCTCACCCATTTGTTTATGCCTCCAGTCGGTCTTCGGGTGTCTCTCACTTATCATTTGCACCTTGAGTCAATCCTCATTTGAATCACCCATACGTTTGCGCTCCGAGTCAGGCCTTGTTTGACTCACCCATATCATTTGTACAAGGAGACGGGCCTTGTTTGACTCAACCATATCATTTGCGCCTCGAGTCGGGCCTCGTTTGTCTGATCGATACCAATTGTGCCTCGAGTTAGGCCTCGTTTGACTCAACCAAATTATTTGTGCCTCGAGTCAGGCCTTGTTTGACTCAACCATATCATTTGAGCCTTGAGTCGGGCCTGGTTTGACTTAACCATATCATTTGCGCCTCGAGTCGGCCCTTGTTTGACTCAACCATATTATTTGTGCCCCGTGTCAGCCCTTGTTTGATTCAACCATATCTTTTGCGCCTCGAGTCATGCCTTGTTTGACTCACCGATACCATTAGTGCCTTGAGTTGGGCCTCGTTTGACTCAACCATATCATTTGTTCCTCGAGTCAGGCCTCGTTTGACTCAACCATATCATTTGCACCTCGAGTCGGCCCTTGTTTGACTTAGCCATATCATTTGCACCTTAAGTCAGGCCTTGTTTGACTCACCCATATGTTTGCGCCTCGAGTCAGGCCTTGTTTGACTCAACCATATCATTTGCACCTTGAGTCAGGCCTTATTTGACTCACGCATGTGTTTGTGCCTCGAGTCGGGCCTTGTTTGACTCACCCAAATCATTTGTGCCTCGAGCCGGGCCTCGTTTGACTCAACCATATCATTTGCGCCTCAGGTTAGGCCTCGTTTGACTCAGCCATATCATTTATGCCTCGAGTCGGGCCTCGTTTGATCCAACTATATCATTTGAACCTCAAGTCGGGACTCGTTTGGCTCACCGATACCATTTGTTCCTCGAGTTGGGCCACATTTGACTCAACCATATCATTTGCGCCTTGATTCGGGCCTCGTTTCCCTCAATCGTATCAATTGCGCCTCGAGTTGGGCCTCATTTGACTCAACCATATCATTTGTGCCTTGAGTTAGGCCAAGTTTGACTCAACCATGTCATTTGTGCCTCGAGTCGATCCTTGTTTCACTCAACCATATCATTTGCGCCTCGAGTTGGGCCTTGTTTGACTCAACCATATCATTTGTGCCTCAGGTCAGGCCTCATTTGACTCAATCATATCATTTGCACGTCAAGTTGGGCCTCGTTTGACTCAACCATATCATTTGTGCCTCAAGTCAAGCCTCATTTGACTCAACCATATCATTTGCGCCTCAAGTGGGGGCTTTGTTTGACTCAACCATATCATTTGCGCCTCAAGTTGTGCCTTGTTTGACTCACTGATACCAATTGTGCCTAGAGTTAGAGCTCGTTTTACTCAACCATATCATTTGAGCCTCGAGTCAGGCCTAGTTTGACTCAACCTTATCATTTGCGCCCCGAGTTGGCCCTTGTTTGACTCAACCATATCATTTGCACCCCAAGTTGGCTCGTGTTTGACTGAACTATATCTTTTGTGCCTCGAGTCGTGCCTCGTTTGACTCTTTGATACCATTTGTGCCTTGAGTTATGCCCTGTTTGACTCAACCATATCATTTGTGCCTCGAGTTGGGGCTTGTTTAACTCAAGCATATCATTTGCACCTCAAATCAGGTCTCGTTTGACTTAACGATATCATTTGCGCCTCAAGTCGGGCCTTGTTTGACACACCCATATGTTTGTGCCTCGAGTCAGGCCTCGTTTGACTCACCGATACCATTTGTGCCTCGAGCTAGGCTTATTTGAGTCAACCATATCATTTATTCCTCGAGTCAGGCCTCGTTTGAATGAACCATATCATTTACGCCTTGAGTTGAGCCTGGTTTTACTCAACCGTATCATTTGTGCCTCGAGTCAAGCCTCGTTTGAATCAACCATATCATTTGCACCTCGAGTCGGGCCTTGTTTGACTCAACCATATCATTTGCGCCTCGAGTCATGCCTTGTTTGAATCACCCATATGTTTGAGCCTCGAGTTGGGCCTTTGTTTGGCTCACCCATTTGTTTACGCCTCGAGTCAGTCTTTGGGTGTCTCTCACTTATCATTTGCACCTTAAGTCAAACCTCATTTGAATCACCCATATGTTTGCGCTCCGAGTCAGGCCTTGTTTGACTCACCCATATCATTTGTACATGGAGACCGGCCTTGTTTGACTCAACGATATAATTTGCGCCTCGAGTCGGGCCTCGTTTGACTGACCAATACTAATTGTGCCTCGAGTTAGGCCTCGTTTGACTCAACCAAATTATTTGTGCCTCGAGTCAGGCCTTGTTTGACTCAACCATATCATTTGAGCCTTGAGTCGGGCCTAGTTTGACTTAACCATATCATTTGCGCCTCGAGTCGGCCCTTGTTTGACTCAACCATCTTATTTGCGCCCCGTGTCAGCCCTTGTTTGATTCAACCATATCTTTTGCGCCTTGAGTCGTGCCTTGTTTGACTCACCGATACCATTTGTGCCTTGAGTTGGGCCTCGTTTGATTCAGCCATATCATTTGTTCCTCGAGTCAGGCCTCGTTTGACTCAACCATATCATTTGCACCTCGAGTTGGCCCTTGTTTGACTTAGCCATATCATATGCACCTTAAGTCGGCCCTTGTTTGACTCACCCATATGTTTGCGCCTCGAGTTAGGCCTTGTTTGACTCAACCATATCATTTGCATCTTGAGTCAGGCCTTATTTGACTCATGCATGTGTTTGTGCCTCGAGTCAGGCCTTGTTTGACTCAACCAAATCATTTGTGCCTCGAGCCGGGCCTCGTTTGACTTAACCATATCATTTGCACCTTGGGTCAGGCCTTGTTTGACTCAACCATATCATTTATGCTTCGAGTCAGGCCTCGTTTGATCCAACTATATCATTTGCACCTTGAGTCGGGACTCGTTTGGCTCGCCAATACCATTTGTTCCTTGAGTTGGGCCTCGTTTGACTCAACCACATCATTTGCGCCTTGATTTGGGCCTCGTTTCCCTCAACCGTAACAATTGTGCCTCGAGTTAGGCCTCATTTGACTCAACCATATCATTTGTGCCTCGAGTCAGGCCTGGTTTGACTCAACCTTATCATTTGCGCCCCGAGTTGGCCCTTGTTTGACTCAACCATATCATTTGCACCCCAAGTTGGCCAGTGTTTGACTCAACTATATCTTTTGTGCCTCGAGTCATGCCTTGTTTGACTCTCCGATACCATTTGTGCCTTGAGTTGTGCCTTGTTCGACTCAACCATATCATTTGTGCCAAGAGTTGGGGCTTGTTTAACTCAAGCATATCATTTGCACCTCAAATTAGGTCTCGTTTGACTCAATGATATCATTTGCGGCTCAAGTCGGGCTTTGTTTGACACACCCATATGTTTGCGCCTCGAGTCAGGCCTCATTTGACTCACCGATACCATTTGTGCCTCGAGCTAGGCTTATTTGAGTCAACCAAATCATTTGTTCCTCAAGTCAGGCCTCGTTTGAATGAACCATATCATTTGCGCCTCGAGTCAGCCCTTGTTTGACTCAACCATATTATTTGCGCCCCGTGTCAGCCCTTGTTTGATTCAACCATATCTTTTGCGCCTCGAGTCATGCCTTGTTTGACTCACCGATACCATTTGTGCCTTGAGTTGGGCCTTGTTTGACTCAACCATATCATTTGCTCCTCGAGTCGGCCCTTGTTTGACTCAACCATATCATTTGCACCTCAAGTCGGGCCTTGTTTGGCTCACCAATATGTTTGCGTCTCGAGTCAGGCCTCGTTTGACTCAGCCATATCATTTGCACCTCGAGTCAGGCCTTATTTGACTCACGCATGTGTTTGCACCTCGAGTCGGGCCTTGTTTGACTCACCCAAATCATTTGTGCCTCGAGTCAGGCCTCGTTTGACTCAACCATATCATTTGTGCCTCGAGTCAGACTTCGTTTGACTCAACCATATCATTTGTGCCTCGAATTGGGCTTCATTTGACTCAACCATATCATTTGCGCCTCGAGTCGGGCCTTGTTTGACTCACCCATATGTTTGCGCCTCGAGTCAGGCCTCGTTTGACTCAACCATATCATTTGCGCCTCGAGTCGAGCCTTGTTTCACTCAGCCATATGTTTGAACCTCGAGCCGGGTTTATTTGACTCACCCATATGTTTGTGCCTCGAGTTGATGTTCGTTTGACTCCACCTTATCATTTGCACCTTGAGTCAGGCCTCGTTTGACTCACCCATATGTTTGAACCTCGAGTTGGGCCTTATTTGACTCACCCATACGTTTGTGCCTCGATTCAATCTTCGTTTGACTCGCCCTTATCATTTGCACCTCGAGTTAAGTATCGTTTCACTCACCCATGCGTTTGTGGCTCGAGTCAGGCCTCGTTTGACTCAACCATATCATTTGTGCCTTGGGTCAGGCCTCGTTTGACTCAATCATATCATTTATGCCTCGAGTCGAGCCTCGTTTGACTCAACCATATCATTTGCGCCTCGAGTCGGGCCTCGTTTGACTCATCGATACCATTTGTGCATCGAGTTGGGCCTCGTTTGACTCAACCATATCATTTGCGCCTCGGGTTAGGCCTTGTTTGACTCAACCATATGTTTGCGCCTCGAGTCAGTCTTCGTTTTACTCACCCATATCATTTACACCTCGAGTCAAGCCTCGTTTCACTCACTCATATGTTTGCGCCTCGACTCCGGCCTTGTTTGACTCCCCCATGTCATTTGCACCATGAGTCGGGCCTTGTTTGACTCAGCCATATTATTTGTGCCTCGAGTCGGGCCTTGTTTGACTCACCGATACCATTTGTGCCTGCAGTTAGCCCTCGTTTGACTCATCCAAATCATTTGTGCCTAGAGTCAGCCTTGTTTGACTCAACCATATCATTTGAGTCTCAAGTCAAGCCTGGTTTAACTCAACCATATCATTTACATCTCGGGTCAGGCCTCGTTTGACTTAACCATATCATTTGCGCCTGAAGTCATGCCACGTTTGACTCAACCATATCATTTGCGCCTCGAGTTGGGCCTCGTTTGACTCACCCATATCATTTGTGCCTTGAGTTAGGGCTCGTTTGACTCAACCATATCATTTGTGCCTCGAGTAGGGCCTCGTTTGACTCAACCATATCATTTGTGCCTCAAGTCAGGCCTTGTTTGACTCACCGATACCATTTCTACCTCGAGTTATGCCTCGTTTGACTCAACCGTATCATTTGTGCCTCGAGTCAGGCCTTGTTTGACTCCACCGTATTACTTGTGCCTTGAGGAAGGCCTCGTTTGACTCAACCATATCATTTGCACCTCGAGTTGGGCCTCGTTTGACTATATCATTTGTGCCTCGAGTTAGGCCTCGTTTGACTCAACCATATCATTTGTGCCCGGGTCAGGCCTCGTTTGACTCAACCATATCAGTTGTGCCTCGAGTCAAGTGTCGTTTGACTCAACCATATCATTTACGCCTCGAGTCGGGCCTTGTTTCACTTAGCCATATGTTTGAACCTCGAGCCGGGATTATTTGACTCACCCATATGTTTGTGCCTCGCTTCGATGTTCGTTTGACTCAACCTTATCATTTGCACCTTGAGTCAGGCCTCGTTCGACTCACCCATATGTTTGTACCTCGAGTTGGGCCTTATTTGACTCACCCATACGTTTGTGCCTCGATTCGATCTTCGTTTGACTCGCCCTTATCATTTGCACCTCGAGTTAAGTCTCGTTTGACTCACCCATGCGTTTGTGGCTCGAGTCAGGTCTCGTTTGACTCAACCATATCATTTGTGCCTTGGGTCAGGCCTCATTTGACTCAATCATATCATTTGTGCCTCGAGTCGAGCCTTGTTTGACTCAACCATATCATTTGCGCCTCGAGTCAGGCCTCGTTTGACTCACAAATACCATTTGTGCATCGAGTTAGGCCTTGTTTGACTCAACCATATGTTTACGCCTCGAGTTGCGCCTTATTTGGCTTGCCCATATGTTTGCGCCTCGAGTCAGTCTTCGTTTTACTCACCCCTATCATTTGCACCTCGAGTCAAGCCTCGTTTCACTCACCCATATGTTTGCGCCTCGACTCCGGCCTTGTTTGACTCACCCATGTCATTTGCGCCATGAGTCGGGCCTTGTTTGACTCAGCCATATTATTTGCGCCTCGAGTCGGGCCTTGTTTGACTCACCGATACCATTTGTGCCTACAGTTAGCCCTCGTTTGACTCATCCAAATCATTTGTGCCTAGAGTCAGCCTTGTTTGACTCAACCATATCATTTGAGTCTCGAGTCGGGCCTGGTTTGACTCAACCATATCATTTACATCTCGGGTCAGGCCTCGTTTGACTCAACCATATCATTTGCGCCTCAAGTCATGCCACATTTGACTCAACCATATCATTTGCACCTCGAGTTGGGCCTCGTTTGACTCACCCATATCATTTGTGCCTCGAGTTAGGGCTCGTTTGACTCAACCATAACATTTGTGCCTCGAGTCGGGCCTCGTTTGACTCAACCATATCATTTGTGCCTCGAGTCAGGCCTTGTTTGACTCACCGATACCATTTCTACCTCGAGTTATGCCTCGTTTGACTCAACCGTATCATTTGTGCCTCGAGTCAGGCCTCGTTTGACTCAACCATATTATTTGTGCCTCGAGGTAGGCCTCGTTTGACTCAACTATATTATTTGCGCCTCGAGTTGGGCCTCGTTTGACTCAACCATATCATTTGTGCCTCGAGTTAGGCCTCGTTTGACTCAACCATATCATTTGTGCCTTGAGTCAGGCCATGTTTGACTCAACCATATCATTTGAGCCTGGAGTCGGGCCTGATTTGGCTCAACCATATCATTTATGCCTCGAGTCGGGTCTTGTTTGACTCAACCATATCATTTGCGTCCCGAGTCAGGCCTCGTTTGACTCATCGATACCAATTGTGCCTCAAGTTGGGACTCGTTTAACTCAATCATATCATTTGTGCCTCGAGTCAAGCCTCGTTTGACTCAATCATATCAATTGTGCCTCTATTCGGGCCTCGTTTGACTCAACTATATCATTTGTGCCTCGAGTTGGTCCTTAATTGACTCACTCATATGTTTGCGTATCAAGTCGGGCCTCGTTTGACTCAACATATCATTTGCACCTTGAGTCAGGTCTCGTTTGACTCAACCATATCATTTGAGCCTCAAGTCGGACCTAGTTTAACTCAACCATATCATTTGCACCTCTAGTCGGGCCTCGTTTGACTCAACCATATCATTTGCGCTTTGAGTTGGGTCTCATTTGACTCAACCATATCATCTGCGCCCTGAGTTGGGCCTTGTTTGACTTAACCATATCCTTTGCAGCTCGAGTTGGGCCGTATTTGACTCCCAAATACCATTTGTACCTCGGGTTAGGCCTCATTTGACTTAACCTATCATTTGCGCCTCGAGTCGGGCATCGGTTGACTCAACTATATCATTTTCGCCTCGAGTCGGGCCTCACTTGACTCAACGATACCATTTGTGCCTCGAGTTGGGCCTCGTTTGACTCAACCAAATCATTTGTACCTAGAGTCAGGCCTTGTTTGACTCAACCATATCATTTGAGCCTCGAGTCGGGCCTAGTTTGACTCAACCATATCATTTGCGACTGGAGTCGAGCCTTGTTTGACTTAACCATATCATTTGTGCTTCGAGTTGGGTCTCATTTGACTCAACCATATCATTTGCACCCTGAGTTGGGCCTCGTTTGACTCAACCTTATCCTTTGCACCTCGAGTTGGGCCTCGTTTGACTAAACGATACCATTTGTGCCTCGTGTTGGGCCTTGCTTGACTCAACCATATCATTGGGCCTCGAGTCAAGCCTCGTTTGACTCAACGATATCATTTATGCCTCGAGTCAGGCCTTGTTTGACTCATTGATACCATTTGTACCTCGAGTTATGCCTCGTTTGACTCAACTATATCATTTGTGCCTAGAGTCAGGCCTTGTTTGACTCAACCATATTATTTGTGCTTCGAGTTAGGCCTCGTTTGACTTAACCATATCATTTGCGCCTCGATTCGGGCCTCGTTTGACTCAACCATATCATTTGCGCCTCGAGTCGGGCCTCGTTTGACTAAACGATACCATTTGTGCCCGAGTTGGGCCTCGTTTGACTCAACCATATCATTTATGCCTCGAGTCGGCCCTTGTTTGACTCACCCATATGTTTGAACCTCGAGTTGGGCCTTATTTGACTCACCCATACGTTTGTGCCTCGATTCGATCTTCGTTTGACTCGCCCTTATCATTTCTCCTCAAGTTAAGTCTCGTTTGACTCACCCATGCGTTTGTGGCTCGAGTCAGGCCTCGTTTGACTCAACCATATCATTTGTGCCTTGGGTCAGGCCTCGTTTGACTCAATCATATCAGTTGTGCCTCGAGTTGAGCCTCGTTTGACTCAACCATATCATTTGCACCTCGAGTCGGGCCTCGTTTGACTCACCGATATCATTTCTGCATCGAGTTGGGCCTCGTTTGACTCAACCATATCATTTACGCCTTGAGTCAGGCCTTGTTTGACTCAACCATATGTTTGCACCTCGAGTTGCGCCTTATTTGGCTCGCCCATATGTTTGTGCCTCGAGTCAGTCTTCGTTTTACTCAACCCTATCATTTGCACCTCGAGTCAAGCCTCGTTTCACTCACCCATATGTTTGCGCCTCGACTCCGGCCTTGTTTGACTCACCCATGTCATTTGCGCCATGAGTCGGGCCTTGTTTGACTCAGCCATATCATTTGCGCCATGAGTCGGGCTTTGTTTGACTCACCGATACCATTTGTGCCTGCAGTTAGCCCTCGTTTGACTCATCCAAATCATTTGTGCCTAGAGTCAGCCTTGTTTGACTCAACCATATCATTTGAGTCTCGAGTCGGGCCTGGTTTGACTCAACCATATCATTTACATCTCGGGTCAGGCTTCGTTTGACTCAACCATATCATTTGCGCCTCAAGTCATGCCATATTTGACTCAACCATATCATTTGCGCCTCGAGTTGGGCCTCGTTTGACTCACCCATATCATTTGTGCCTCGAGTTAGGGCTCATTTGACTCAGCCATATCATTTGTGCCTTGACTCGGGCCTCGTTTGACTCAACCATATCATTTGTGCCTCGAGTCAGGCCTTGTTTGACTCAACCATATTATTTGTGCCTCGAGTTAGGCCTCGTTTGACTCAACCATATCATTTGCGCCTCGAGTTTGGCCTCGTTTGACTCAACCATATCATTTGTGCCTCGAGTTAGGCCTCGGTTGACTCAACCATATCATTTGAGCCTGGAGTCGGGCCTGATTTGACTCAACCATATCATTTATGCCTCGAGTCAGGTCTTGTTTGACTCAACCATATCATTTGCGCCCTGAGTCAGGCCTTGTTTGACTCACCGATACCAATTGTGCCTCAAGTTGGGACTCGTTTAACTCAATCATATCATTTGTGCCTCGAATCAGGCCTCGTTTGACTAAATCATATCAATTGTGCCTCTAGTCGGGCCTCGTTTGACTCAACCATATCATTTGCACCTCGAGTCAGGTCTCGTTCAACTCAACCATATCATTTGAGCCTCAAGTCGGACCTAGTTTGACTCAACCATATCATTTGCGCCTCTAGTCGGGCCTCATTTGACTCAACCATATCATTTGCGCTTTGAGTTGGGTCTCGTTTGACTCAACCATATCATCTGCGCCCCGAGTTGGGCCTCGTTTGACTCAACCATCTCATTTGCATCACGAGTCAGGCCTCGTTTGACTCAACCATATCATTTCCACCTCGAATTGGCCCTTGTTTGACACAAGCATATCATTTTTGCCTCAAGTCGGCCCTTGTTTGACTCAACCATTTCATTTGCGCCTCGAGTCGGGCCTCGTTTGACTCACCGATACCATTTGTGCCTCGAGTTAGGCCTCGTTTGACTCAACCATATCATTTGCGCCTTGAGTCGGGCGTTATTTGACTCACCGATACCATTTGTCCCTCAAGTGGGGTCTCGTTTGAGTCAACCATATCATTTGTGCCTTGAGTCAAGCCGTGTTTAACTCAACCATATCGTTAGCACCTCGAGTCAGTCCTCGTTTGACTCAACCATATCATTTGTGCCTCGAGTCGGGCCTTGTTTGACTCAACCATATTATTTGCGCCTCGAGTCAGGTCTCGTTTAACTCAACCATTTCATTTCTGCTCTGAGTTGAACCTCGTTGGACTCATCGATACCATTTGTGCCTCGAGTCATGCTCATTTAACTCAACCATATCATTTGCGCCCCGAGTCAGGTCTCGTGTGACTCAACCATATCATTTGCGCCTCGAGTCATGCCTCGTTTGACTCAACCGTATCATTTGTGCCTCGTGTTAGGCCTCGTGTTAGGCCTCGTTTGACTCAATCATATCATTTACGCCTCGAGTCGAGCCTCGTTTGACTCAATCACATCATTTACGCCTCGAGTCAGGCCTCGCTTGACTCACCAATACCATTTGTGCCTCGAGTTGGGCCTCGTTTGACTCAACCATCTCATTTGTGTCATGAGTCAGCCCTCATTTGACTTAACTATATCATTTGCGCCTCGAGTCAGCCCTTGTTTGACTCAACCATATCACTTGTGCCTCGAGTCGAGCCTTGTTTGATTCAACCATTTGATTGCGCCTAGAATTGGGCCTCGTTTGACTCAACGATACAATTTGTGCCTCGAGTTGGGCCTCGTTTGACTCAACCTTATCATTTGCGCCTTGAGTCGAGCCTCGTTTGACTCAACCATATCATTTGTTCCTCGAGTCAGGCCTCATTTGACTCACCGATACCATTTGTGCCTTGAGTTGGGCCTCATTTGACTCAACCATATCATTTGCGTCTCGAGTCGGGGACCGTTTGACTCACCAATACCATTTGTGCCTCGAGTGGTGCCTCGTTTGTCTCAACCATATCATTTGCGCCTCGAGTCGGGCCTTGTTTGACTCAACCATATCATTTGCGCCTTGAGTCGGGCCTTGTTTGACTCAACCATATCATTTTCACCTTGAGTCGGGCCTCGTTTGACTCACCGATACCATTTGTGCCTCAAGTTGATCCTCGTTTGACTCAACCATATCATTTGTGCCTCGAGTCAAGCCTTGTTTGACTCAACCATATCATTTACGCCTCGAGCCGGGCCTCGTTTGACTCAACCATATCATTTGCGCCTTGAGTCATGTCTCGTTTGACTCAACCATATCATTTCTGCTCCGAGTCGAGCCTCGTTTGACTCACCGATACCATTTGTGCCTCGAGTTGGGACTCGTTTAACTCAACCATATCATTTGCGCCCCAACTCGGATCTCGTTTGACTCAACCATATAATTTGTGCCTCGAGTCATGCCTTGTTTGACTCAACCATATCACTTGTGCCTCGGGTCAGGCCTCGTTTGACTCAATCATATCATTTGTGCCTCGAGTCGAGCTTCGTTTGACTCAACCATATCATTTGCACCTCGAGTCGGGCCTCGTTTGACTCACTAATACCATTTGTGCCTCGAGTTGAGCCTTCTTTGACTCAACCATATCATTTGTGCCATGAGTCAGGCCTCGTTTGACTCAACCATATCATTTGTGCCTCTAGTCGGGCCTTGTTTGACTCAACCATTTTATTTGTGCCTCGAGTCGGGCCTTGTTTGACTCAACCATTTCATTTGCACATCGAGGCGGGCCTCATTTGGCTCACTGATACCATTTGTGCCACGAGTTGGGCGTCGTTTGACTCAACCATATCATTTGCGCCTTGAGTCGAGCCTCGTTTGATTCAACCATATCATTTACACCTTGAGTCGGCCACGTTTGACTCACCGATACCTTTTGTGCCTCAAGTTGGGCCTCGTTTGACAGAACCGTATCATTTGTGGCTCGAGGCAAGCCTTGTTTGACTCAACCATATCATTTGCACCTCGACTCGGGCCTCGCTTGACTCACCAATACCATTTGTGCCTCGAGTTGGGGCTCGTTTGACTCAACCAACTTATTTGTGTCACGAGTCAGGCCTCGTTTGACTCAACCATATCATTTGCGCCTCGAGTCAGCCCTTGTTTGACTCAACCATTTCATTTGCGCCTCGAGTAGGGCCTTGTTTGACTCAACGATACCATTTATGCCTCAAGCTGGGCCTCGTTTGACTCAACCATATCATTTACACCTTGAGTCGGTCCTCATTTGCCTCACCGATACCATTTGTGCCTCAGGTTGGGCCTCGTTTGACTCAACTATATCACTTGTGCCTCGAGTCAAGCCTTGTTTGACTCAACCATATCATTTACGCCTCGAGTCGGGCCTTGTTTGACTTAACCATTTCATTTGTGCCTCGAGTGGGGTCTCGTTTAGCTCAACCATATCATTTGTGTCACGAGTCAGGACTCGTTTGACTCAACCATATAATTTTCGCATCGAGTCGGCCCTTGTTTGACTCAACGATATCATTTGCGCCGCGAGTCAGGCGTCATTTGACTCAACCATATCATTTGCACCTCGAGTTGGTCCTCGCTTGCCTAACCAATACCATTTGTGTCTCGAGTTGGGCCTCGTTTGACTCAACCATCTCAATTGTGTCACGAGTCAGGCCTCATTTGACTCAACCATATCATTTCTGCCTCGAGTCGGCGCTTGTTTGACTCAACCATATCATTTGCGCCTCGAGTCGGGCATTGTTTGACTCAACCATATCATTTGCGCCTCGAGTCAAGTCTCGTTTGACTCAACCATATCATTTCTGCTCCAAGTCGAGCCTCATTTGACTCACCGATACCATTTGTGCCTCGAGTTGGGACTTGTTTAACTCAACCATATCATTTGCGCCCCAAGTCGGGTCTTGTTTGACTCAACTATGTATTTTGCACCTCGAGTCATGCCTTGTTTGACTCAACCATATCATTCATGCCTCGGGTCAGGCCTCGTTTGACTCAATCATATCATTTGTCCCTCGAGTCGGGCCTCGTTTGACTCACCAATACCATTTGTGCCTTGAGTTGGGCCTCATTTGACTCAACCATATCATTTGTGCGACGAGTCAAGCCTCGTTTGACTCAACGATATCATTTGCGCCTCGAGTCGGGCCTTGTTAGACTCAACCATATCATTTGCGCCTCGAGTCGGGCCTTGTTAGACTCAACCATTTCATTTACGCCTCGAGTAGGGCCTTGTTTGACTCAATGATACCATTTATGGCTCAAGTTGGGCCTCGTTTGACTCAACCATATCATTTGCGCCTTGAATCGGGCCTCGTTTGCCTCAACCATATCATTTGTGCCTTGAGTCAAGCCTTGTTTGACTCAACCATATCATTTGCACCTCGAATCAGGCGTCGTTTGACTCAACCATATGATTTGCACCTCGAGTCGGGCCTTGTTTGACTCAACCATATCATTTGCGCCTCGAGTTAGGTCTCGTTTGACTCAACCATATAATTTCTGCTCCGAGTCGATCCTCGTTTGACTCACCGATTCCATTTGTGCCTCGAGTTGGGACTCGTTTAACTCAGCCATATCATTTGCGCCCCGAGTCGAGTCTCGTTTGACTCAACCATATCATTTGCGCCTCGAGTCATGCCTCGTTTGACTCAACCATATCATTTGTGCGTTGATGCAAGCCTCGTTTGACTCAACCATATCATTTGTGCCTCGAGTCGGGCCTCGTTTAACTCACCAATACCATTTGTGCCTCGAGTTGGGCCTCGTTTGACTCAACCATATCATTTGTGCCACGAGTCTGGCCTCGTTTGACTCAACCATATCATTTGCGCCTCGAGTCAGGCCTTGTTTGACTCAACCATATCATTTGTGCCTCGAGTCAAGTCTCGTTTGACTCAACCATATCATTTTTGCTCCGAGTCGAGCACCATTTGACTCACCGATACCATTTGTGCTTCGAGTTGGGACTCATTTAACTCAACCATATCATTTGCGCCCTGAGTCGGGTCTCATTTGACTCAAACATATCATTTGCGCCTCGAGTCATGCCACGTTTAACTCAACCATATCATTTGTGCCTTGATTTGGGCCTCGTTTCATTCAACTGTATCACTTGTGCCTCGGGTCAGGCCTCGTTTGACTCAACCATATCACTTGTGCCTCGAGTCAAGCCTTGTTTGGCTCAACCATATCATTTGCGCCTCGAGTCGGGCCTTGTTTGAATCAATCATCTCATTTGTGTCACGAGTCAGGCGTCGTTTGACTCAACCATATCATTTCTACCTCGAGTCAGCCCTTGTTTGACTCAACCATATCATTTGCGCCTCGAGTCGGGCCTTGTTTGACTCAACCATTTCATTTGCGCCTCGAGTAGGGCCTTGTTTGACTCAACGATACCATTTATGCCTCAAGTTGGGCGTCGTTTGACTCAACCATATCATTTGCGCCTTGAATAAGACCTCGTTTGACTCAACCATATCATTTTCGCCTCGAGTCGAGCCTCGTTTGACTCAACCAAATCATTTGCGCCTCGAGTCAGGCCTTCCTTGGCTCACCAATACCATATGTGCCTCGAGTTGGGCCTCGTTTGACTCAACCATATCATTTGCTCCTCAAGTCGGGCCTTGTTTGACTCAGCCATATCATTTGCGCCTCGAGTCAGGCCTTGTTTGACTCAAACATATCATTTGCGCCTCGAGTGAAGTCTCGTTTGACTCAACCATATCATCTCTGCTCCGAGTCGAGCCTCGTTTGACTCACCGATACCATTTGTGCCTCGAGTTGGGACTCGTTTAACTCAACCATATTATTTGTGCCCCGAGTCGGGTCTCATTTGACTCAATCATATCATTTGCGCCTCGAGTCATGCCACGTTTGACTCAACCATAACATTTGTGCCTTGATTCAGGCCTCGTTTGATTCAACCGTATCATTTGTACCTCGGTTCAAGCCTCGTTTGACTCTACCATATCACTTGTGCCTCGAGTCAAGCCTTGTTTGACTAAACCATATCATTTGCACCTCAAGTCGTGCCTTGTTTGACTCAATCATCTCATTTGTGTCACGAGTCAGGCCTCGTTTGACTCAACCATATCATTTCTGCCTCGAGTCGGCCGTTGTTTGACTCAACCATATCATTTGCACCTTAAGTCAGGCCTAGTTTGACTCAACCATTTCGTTTGTGCCTCAAGTCGGCCTTCATTTGACTCACTGATACCATTTATGCCTTGAGTTGGGTCTCGTTTGACTCAATCATATCATTTGTGCCTCGGGTCAGGCCTCGTTTGACTCAACCATATCATTTGTGCCTTGATTAGGCCTCGTTTGACTCAACGATATCGTTTGTGCCTCGAGTCGGGCGTTGTTTGACTCACTAATACCATTTGCGCCTCGAGTTGGTCCTCGTTTGACTCAATCATATCATTTGTGCCACGAGTCAGGCCTCGTTTGACTCAACCATATAATTTGTGCCTCGAGTCGGCCCTTGTTTGGCTCAACCATATAATTTGCGCCACGAGTCGGGCCTTGTTTGACTCAACCATTTCATTTGCGGTTCGAGTCGGGCCTCATTTGAGTCACCGATACCATTTGTGCCTCGAGTTGGGCCTTGTTTGACTCAACCGTATATTTGCGCCTTGAGTCGGGCCTTGTTTGACTCAACCTTATCATTTACACCTTGAGTCGGGCCTCGTTTGACTCACCGATACCATTTGTGCCTCAAGTTGGTCCTCGTTTGACTCAACCATATCATTTATGCCTCGAGTCGGGCCTCGTTTGACTCAACCATATCATTTGCGCCTTGAGTCAAGTCTCGTTTGACTCAACCAAATCATTTCTGCTCCGAGTCGAGCCTCGTTTGACTCATCGATACCATTTGTGCCTCGAGTTGGGACTCGTTTAACTCAACCATATCATTTGCGCCCCAACTCGGGTCTCGTTTGACTCAACCATATAATTTATGCCTCGAGTCATGCCTTGTTTGACTCAACCATATCAATTGTGCCTCGGGTCAGGACTCGTTTGACTCAATCATATCATTTGTGCCTCGAGTCGAGCTTCGTTTGACTCAACCATATCATTTGCACCTCGAGTCGGGCCTCGTTTGACTCACTAATACCATTTGTGCCTCAAGTTCAGCCTCGTTTGACTCAACCATATCATTTGTGCCATGAGTCAGGCCTCGTTTGACTCAACTATATCATTTGCGCCTTGAGCCAGGCCTTGTTTGACTCAACCATTTCATTTGCGCCTCGAGTCGGGCCTTGTTTGAGTCAACCATTTCATTTGCACCTCGAGGCGGGCCTCGTTTGACTCACCAATACCATTTGCGCCTCGAGTTGGGCATCGTTTGACTCAACCATATCATTTGTGCCTTGAGTCGAGCCTCGTTTGATTCAACCATATCATTTACACCTTGAGTCGGGCCTCGTTTGACTCACCGATACCTTTTGTGCCTTAAGTTGGGCCTTGTTTGACACAACCATATCATTTGTGGCTCGAGTCAAGCCTTGTTTGACTCAACCATATCATTTGCACCTCGAGTCGGGCCTTGTTTGACTCACCAATACCATTTGTGTCTCGAGTTGGGCCTCGTTTGACTCAACCATCTTATTTGTGTCACAAGTCAGGCCTCGTTTGACTCAACCATATAATTTTTGCCTCGAGTCGGCCCATGTTTGACTCAACCGTATCATTTGCGCCTTGAGTCAGGCATCGTTTGACTCAACCATATCATTTACGCCTCGAGTCAGGCCTGGTTTGACTCAACCATATCATTTGCGCCTCATGTCAAGTCTTGTTTGACTCAACCATATCATTTCTACTCTGAGTCGAGCCTCGTTTGACTCACTGATACCATTTGTACCTCGAGTTGGGACTCGTTTAACTCAACCATATCATTTGCGCCCTGAGTCGGGTCTCGGTTGACTCAACCATATCATTTGTGCCTCGAGTCATGCCTTGTTTGACTCAACCTTATCATTTGTGCCTTGATTCAGGCATCGTTTGACTCAATCGTATCATTTGTGCCTCGGGTCAGGCCTCGTTTGACTCAATCATATCATTTGCACCTCTAGTCGAGCTTTGTTTGACTCAACCATATCATTTGCGCCTTGAGTCGGGCCTCATTTGACTCAACGATACCATTTATGCCTCGAGTTGGCTCTCGTTTGACTCAACCATATCATTTGTGCCTTGAGTCAAGCCTTGTTTGACTCAATCATATCATTTGCGCCTCGAGTCAGGCCTCGTTTGACACAACCATATCATTTGCGCCTCGAGTCTGGCCTCGTTTGACTCAACCATATCATTTGTGCCTCGAGTCGGGCCTTGTTTGACTCAACCATATCATTTGCGCCTCGAGTAAGGTCTCGTTTGACTCAACCTTATCATTTCTGCTCCGAGTTGAGCCTCGTTTAACTCACCGATCCCATTTGTGCCTCGAGTTGGGACTCGTTTAACTCAACCATATCATTTGCGCCCCTAGTTGGGTCTCGTTTGACTGAACCATATCATTTGCGCCTCAAGTCATGCCTCGTTTGACTCAACCATATCGTTTGTGCCTTGATTCATGCCTCGTTTGACTCAACCGTATCATTTGTGCCCTGGGTCAGGCCTCGTTTGACTCAATCATATCATTTACGCCTCGAGTCGAGCCTCGTTTGACTCAACCATATCATTTGCGCCTCGAGTCGGGCCTCGCTTGACTCACCAATATCATTTGTGCCTCGAGTTGGGACTCGTTTGACTCAACCTTCTCATTTGTGTCACGAGTCAGGCCTTGTTTGACTCAACCATATCATTTCTGCCTTGATTCGGCCCTTGTTTGGCTCAACCGTATCATTTGCGCCTCAAGTTGGGCCTTGTTTGACTCAACCATTTCATCTTCGCCTCGAGTCGGGCCTCGTTTGACTCACCGATGCCATTTGTGCCTCGAGTTGGGCCTCGTTTGACTCAACCATATCATTTGCGCCTTGAGTCGGGCCTCGTTTGACTCACCGATAACATTTGTGCCTTGAGTTGGGTCTCGTTTGACTCAACCATATCATTTGTGCCATGAGTCAAGCCTTGTTTGACTCAACCATATCATTTGCGCCTCGAGTCTGGCCTCGTTTGACTCAACCATATCATTTGCACCTCGAGTCAGTCCTTGTTTGACTCAACCATATCATTTGCGCCTCGAGTCAAGTCTCATTTGACTCAACCATATCATTTTTGCTCTGAGTCGAGCGTCGTTTGACTCACCGATACCATTTGTGCCTCGAGTTGGGACTCGTTTAACTCAACCATATCATTTGTGCCCCGAGTCGGGTCTCATTTGACTCAATCATATCATTTGCGCCTCGAGTCATTCCACGTTTAACTCAACCATATCATTTGTGCCTAGATTCAGGGCTCGTTTCATTCAACCGTATCATTTGTGCCTCGGGTCAGGCCTCGTTTGACTCAACCATATCACTTGTGCCTCGAGTCAAGCCTTGTTTGACTTAACCATATCATTTGTGCCTCGAGTCGGGCCTTGTTTGACTCAATCATCTCATTTGTGTCACGAGTCAGGCCTCGTTTGACTCAACCATATTATTTTTGCCTCGAGTCAGCCCTTGTTTTACTCAACCATATCATTTGCGCCTCAAGTCGGGCCTTGTTTGACTTAACCATTTCATTTGTGCCTCGAGTCGGGCTTCGTTTGACTCACCGATACCATTTGTGCCTTGAGTTGGGTCTCGTTTGACTCAATCATATCATTTGTGCCTCGAGTCAGGCCTCGTTTGACTCAACCATATCATTTGTGCCTTGATTCAGGCCTCGTTTAACTTAACCATATCGTTTGCGCCTCGAGTCGAGCCATGTTTGACTCACCAATACCATTTGTGCCACGAGCTGGTCCTCGTTTGACTCAATCATATCAGTTGTGCCACGAGTCAGGCGTCGTTTCACTCAACCATATAATTTACGCCTCGAGTCGGCCCTTGTTTGACTCAACCATATCATTTGTGCCTCGAGTCGGGCCTTGTTTGACTCAACCATTTCATTTGCGCCTCGAGACGGGCCTCGTTTGACTCACCGATACCATTTGTGCCTCGAGTTAGGCCTCGTTTGACTCAACCATATCATTTGCGCCTTGAGTCGGGCCTTGTTTGACTAAACCATATCATGTACACCTTGAGTCGGGCCTCGTTTGACTCACCGATACCATTTGTGCCTCAAGTTGGTGCTCGTTTGACTCAACCATATCATTTGTGCCTCGAGTCAAGCCTTGTTTGACTGAACCATATCATTTACGCCTCGAGTCGAGCCTCGCTTGACTCACCAATACCATTTGTGTCTCGAGTTGGGCCTCGTTTGACTAAACCATCTCATTTGTGTCACGAGTCAGCCCTCGTTTGACTCGACCATATCATTTCCGCCTCGAGTCGGCGCTTGTTTGACTCAACCATATCATTTGCGCCTCGAGTCAGGCCTCGTTTGACTTAACCATATCATTTTCGCCTCGAGTCGGGACTTGTTTGACTCAACCATATTATTTGCGCCTTGAGTCAACTCTCGTTTGACTCAACCATATCATTTCTGCTCCGAGTCGAGACTCGTTTGACTCACCGATACCATTTGTGCCTCGAGTTGGGAATCGTTTAACTCAACCATATCATTTGCGCCCCATGTCGGGTCTCGTTGGACTCAATCATATAATTTGTGCCTCGAGTCATGCCTTGTTTGACTCAACCATATCACTTGTGCCTAGGGTCAGGCCTCGTTTGACTCAATCATATCATTTGTGCTTCGAGTCGAGCTTCGTTTGACTCAACCGTATCATTTGTGCCTTGAGTTGGGCCTTGTTTGACTCACCAATACCGTTTGTGCCTCGAGTTGAGCCTCGTTTGACTCAACCATATCATTTCTGCCACGAGTCAGGCCTCGTTTCACTCAACCATATCATTTGCGCCTCAAGTCGGGCCTTGTTTGACTCGACCATTTCATTTGCGCCTCGACTCGGGCGTCGTTTGACTCACCGATACCATTTGTCCCTCGAGTGGGACCTCATTTGACTCAACCATATCATTTGCGCCTAGAGTCGGGCCTTGTTTGACTCAACCATATCATTTACACCTTGAGTCTGGCCTCGTTTGACTCACCAATACCTTTTGTGCCTCAAGTTGGCGCTCATTTGACTCAACCATATCATTTGTGTCTCGAGTCAAGCCTTGTTTGACTCTACCATATCATTTGCGCCTCGAGTCGGGCCTCGCTTGAGTTACCAATACCATTTGTGCCTTGAGTTGGGCCTCGTTTGACTAAACCATCTCATTTGTGTCACGAGTCAGGACTCGTTTGACTCAACCATATAATTTCCGCCTCGAGTCGGCCCTTGTTTAACTCAACCATATCATTTGTGCCTCGAGTCTGGCCTCGTTTGACTCAACCATATCATTTGCGCCTCGAGTCGGGCCTCGCTTGCCTCACCAATACCATTTGTGTCTCGAGTTGGGCCTTGTTTGACTCAACCATCTCATTTGTGTCACGAGTCAGGCCTCATTTGACTTAACCATATCATTTTCGCCTCGAGTCAGCGCTTGTTTAACTCAATCATATCATTTGCGCCTCAAGTCAAGCCTCATTTGACACAACCATATCATTTGCGCCTCGAGTCGGGCCTTGTTTGACTCAACCATATCATTTGCGCCTCGAGTCAAGTCTCATTTGACTCAACCAAATCATTTCTGCTCCGAGTCGAGCCTCATTTGACTCACCGATACAATTTGTGCCTCGAGTTGGGACTCGTTTAACTCAACCATATAATTTGCGCCTCGAGTCATGCCTTGTTTGACTCAACCATATCATTCATGCCTCGGGTCAGGCCTCGTTTGACTCAATCATATCATTTGTGCCTCGAGTCGAGCTTCGTTTGACTCAACCATATCATTTGCGCCTCAAGTTGGGCCTCGTTTGACTCACCAATGCCATTTCTGCCTCGAGTTGAGCCTCGTTTGACTCAACCATATCATTTGTGCCATGAGTCAAGCCTCGTTTGACTCAACCATATCATTTGTGCCTCGAGTCGGGCCTTGTTTGACTCAACCATATCATTTGCGCCCCGACACCATATCATTTGCGCCTTGAGTCGGGCCTTGTTTGACTCACCGATACCACTTGTGCCTCAAGTTGGGTGTCGTTTGACTCAACTATATCATTTGCGCCTTGAGTCGAGCCTCATTTGACTCAATCATATCATTTACACCTTGAGTCGGGCCTCGTTTGACTCACTGATACCATTTGTGCCTCAAGTTGGGCCTCGTTTGACTCAACCATATCATTTGTGCCTTGAGTCAAGCCCTGTTCGACTCAACCATATCATTTGCGCCTCGAGTTGGGCCTTGCTTGACTCACCAATACCATTTGTGCCTTGAGTTGGGCTTCGTTTGACTCAACCATCTCATTTGTGTCACGAGTCAGGCCTCGTTTGACTCAACCATATAATTTTCGCCTGGGGTCGACCCTTGTTTGACTCAACCGTATCATTTGCGCCTCGAGTCAGGCCTCGTTTGACTCAACCATATCATTTGCGCCTCGAGTCGGGCCAGGTTTGACTCAACCATATCATTTGCGCCTCATGTCAAGTCTCATTTGACTCAACCATATCATTTCTAGTCCGAGTCGAGCCTCGTTTGACTCACCGATACAATTTGTGCCTCGAGTTGGGACTCGTTTAACTCAACCATATCATTTGCGCCCCGAGTCGGGTCTCGTTTGACTCAACCATATCATTTGTGCCTCGAGTCATGCCTTGTTTGACTCAACCATATCATTCATGCCTCTGGTCAGGCCTCATTTGACTCAATCATATCATTTATGCCTCGAGTCGAGCTTCGTTTGACTCAACCATATTATTTACGCCTTAAGTTGGGCCTCGTTTGACTCACCAATACCATTTGTGCCTCGAGTTGGGCCTCGTTTGACTCAACATATCATTTGTGCCACGAGTCAAGCCTCGTTTGACTCAACCATATCATTTGTGCCTCGAGTCGGGCCTTGTTTGACTCACCGATACCATTTGCGCCTCGAGTTGAGTGTCGTTTGACTCAACCATATCATTTGCATCTTGATTTGAGCCTCGTTTGACTCAACCATATCAGTTACACCTTGAGTCGGGCCTCGTTTGACTCACTGATACCATTTGTGCCTCAAGCTGGGCCTCGTTTGACTCAACCATATCATTTGTGTCTCGAGTCAAGCCTTGTTTGACTGAACCATATCATTTGTGCCTCGAGTCAGGCCTTGCTTGACTCACTAATACCATTTGTGCCTCGAGTTGGGCTTCGTTTGACTCAACCATCTCATTTGTGTCACGAGTTAGGCCTCGTTTGACTCAACCATATAATTTCTGCCTCGAGTCGGGCCTTGTTTGACTCAACCGTATCATTTGCGCGTCGAGTCAGGCCTCGTTTGACTCAACCATATCATTTCTAGTCCGAGTCAAGCCTCGTTTGACTCACCGATACCATTTGTGCCTCGAGTTAGGACTCGTTTAACTCAACCATATCATTTGCGCCCCGAGTTGGGTCTCGTTTGACTCAACCATATCATTTGTGCCACGAGTTATACCTCGTTTGTCTCAACCTTATCATTTGTGCCTTGATTCAGGCCTCGTTTGACTCAACCGTATCATTTGTGCCTCGTGTCAGGCCTCATTTGACTCAATCATATCTTTTGCACCTCTAGTCGAGCTTCGTTTGACTCAACCATATCATTTGCGCCTTGAGTTGGGCCTCATTTGACTCACCGATACCATTTCTGCCTCGAGTTTGCTGTCATTTGACTCAACCATATCATTTGAGCCTTGAGTCAATCCTTGTTTGACTCAACCATATCATTTGCGCCTTGAGTCAGGCCTCGTTTGACTCAACCATATCATTTGCGCCTCGAGTCGGCCCTTGTCTGACACAACCATATCATTTGCGTCTCGAGTCATGTCTCGTTTGACTCAACCATATCATTTCTACTCCGAGTCAGCCTTGTTTGACTCACTGATACCATTTGTGCCTCGAGGTGGGACTCGTTTAACTCAACCATATCATTTGCGCCCCTTGTCGGGTCTCGTTTGACTCAACCATATCATTTGCGCCTCAAGTCATGCCTCGTTTGACTCAACCATATCGTTTGTGCCTTGATTCAGGCCTCGTTTGACTCAACTGTATCATTTGTGCCTCAGGTCAGGCCTCGTTTGACTCAATCATATCATTTGCGCCTCGAGATGAGCCTCGTTTGACTCAACCATATCATTTGCGCCTCGAGTCGGGCCTCACTTTACCCACCAATACCATTTGTGCCTCGAGTTAGGCCTCGTTTGACTCAACCATCTCATTTGTGTCACGAGTCAGGCCTCGTTTGACTCAACCATATCATTTCCGCCTCGATTCAGCCCTTGTTTGGCTCAACCATTTCATCTCCGCCTCGAGTCGGGCCTCGTTTGACTCATCGATACCATTTGTGCCTCGAGTTGGGCCTCATTTGACTTAACCATATTATTTGCGTCATGAGTCGAACCTCATTTGACTCACCGATACCATTTGTGCCTCGAGTTGGGTCTCGATTGACTCAACCATATTGTTTGTTCCATGAGTCAGGCCTTGTATGACTCAACCATATCATTTGCGCCTCGAGTCAGGCCTCGTTTGACTCAACCATATCATTTGCACCTCGAGTTAGGTCTCGTTTGGCTTAACCTTTTCATTTGTGCCTTGAGTCGGGTCTGGTTTGACTCAACTATATCATTTCTGGTCCGAGTCAGGGCTCGTTTGACTTAACGATACCATTTGTGCCTCGAGTTGGCACTCGTTTAACTCAACCATATCATTTGCGCCCTGAGTCGGGTCCTGTTTAACTCAACCATATAATTTGCGCCTCGAGTCATGCCTTGTTTGACTCAACCATATCATTTGTGCCTTGGGTCAGGCCTCGTTTGACTCAATCATATCATTTGTGCCTCGAGTCGAGCCTCGTTTGACTCAACCACATCATTTGTGCCTCAAGTTGGGCCTCGTTTGACTCATCAATACCATTTTTGCCTCGAGTAGGGTCTCGTTTGAGTCAACCATATCATTTGTGCCATGAGTCAAGCCTTGTTTGACTCAACCATATCATTTGCACCTCGAGTCAGGCCTCGTTTGACTCAGCCATATCATTTGCACCTCGAGTTAGGTCTCTTTTCACCCAACCATATCATTTGTGCCACGAGTCAGGTATCGTTTGACTCAACCATATCATTTCTGCTCCGAGTTGGGCCTTGTTTGAGTCACCAATTCCATTTGTGCCTCGAGTTGGGTCTCGTTTGACTCAACCATATCATTTGTGCCGCAAGTCAGGCATCGTTTGACTCAACCATATCATTTGCGCCTCGAGTTGGCCCTTGTTTGACTCAACCATATCATTTGCGCCTCAAGCCGGCCCGTGTTTGACTCAACCATTTCATTTGCACCTTGATTTGGGCCTCGTTTAACTCAACCATATTATTTGTGCCACGAGTTAGGCCTCATTTGACTCAACCATATCATTTGCGCCTCGAGTCGGGCCTTGTTTGACCCAACCATTTCATTTGCACCTCGAGTTGGGCCTCGTTTGACTCACCGATACCATTTGTGCCCCGCGTTGGGCCTCGTTTGACTCAACCCTATCATTTGCGCCTTGAGTCGGGCCTTGTTTGATTCAACCATATCATTTACACCTTGAGTCGGGTCTCATTTGACTCACCGATACCATTTGTGCCTTAAGTTGGGCCTCGTTTGACTCAACCATATAATTTGTGCCTCGAGTCAAGCCTTGTTTGACTCAACCATATGATTTGTGCCTCGAGTCGGGCCTCGTTTGACTCACCGATACCATTTGTGCCCCGCGTTGGGCCTCGTTTGACTCAACCATATCATTTGCGCCTTGAGTCGGGCCTTGTTTGATTCAACCATATCATTTACACCTTGAGTCGGGTCTCGTTTGACTCACCGATACCATTTGTGCCTCAAGTTGGGCCTCGTTTGACTCAACCATATAATTTGTGCCTCGAGTCAAGCCTTGTTTGACTCAACTATATGATTTGCGCCTCGAGTTGGGCCTCGTTTGACTCACCGATACCATTTGTGCCTCAAGGTGGGCCTCGTTTGACTCAACCATATCATTTATGCCTCGAGTTAAGCCTTCTTTCACTCAAACATACCATTTGCGCCTAGAGTCGGGCCTTGTTTGACTCAACCATATCATTTACAGCTCGTGTCAGGTCTCGTTTGACTCAACCATATAATTTGCGCCTCGAGTAATGCCTTGTTTGACTCAACCATATCATTTGTGGCTCTGGTCAGTCCTCGTTTGACTCAATCATATTATTTGTGCCTCGGGTCGAGCCTTAATTGACTCAACCATATCATTTGTGCCTTGAGTCGGTCCTCGTTTGACTCCCCAATACCATTTGTGCCTCGAGTTAGGGCTCGTTTGACTCAACCATATCATTTGTGCCTTGGGTCAGGCCTCATTTGACTCAATCATATCATTTGCGCCTCGAGTCGAGCCTCATTTGCCTCAACCATATCATTTGCGCCTTGAGTCGGGCCTCATTTGACTCAACGATACCATTTGTGCCTCGAATTGGGCCTCGTTTGACTCAACCATATCATTATGCCTCGAGTCAGGCCTCGTTTGACTCAACGATATCATTTGCACCTCAAGTCGGCCCTTGTTTGACTCAACCATATCATTTGCGCCTCGAGTCGGCCCTTATTTGACTCACCCATATGTTTGAACCTCGAGTTAAGTCTCGTTTGACGCACCATGTGTTTGTGGCTCGAGTCAGGGCTCCTTTGACTCAACCATATCATTTGTGCCTTAGGTCGTGCCTCGTTTGACTCAATCATATCATTTGTGCCTCAAGTCGAGCCTCGTTTGACTCAACCATATCATTTGCGCCTCGAGTCGGGCCTCGTTTGACGCACCGATACCATTTGTGCATCGAGTCGGGCCTCGTTTGACTCAACCATATCATTTGCCCCTTGAGTCAGGCCTTGTTTGACTCAACCATATCATTTGCACCTTACGTCGTGCATTGTTTGACTTACCCATATGTTTGCGCCTCGTGTTGGGCCTTAATTGGCTCGCCCATATGTTTGCGCCTCGAGTAAGTCTTCGTTTGACTCACCCTTATTATTTGCACCTGGAGTCAAGCCTCGATTCACTCACCCATATGTTTGCACCTCGACTCAGGCCTTGTTTGACTCGCCCATATCATTTGCGCCATGAGTCGGGCCTTGTTTGACTCAGCCATATCATTTGTGCCTCGAGTCGGGCCTCGTTTGACTCACCGATACCGTTTGTGCCTTGAGTTAGGCCTCGTTTGACTCATCCAAATCATTTGTACCTAGAGTTAGCCTTGTTTGACTCCACCATATCATTTGAGTCTCAAGTCGGGCCTGATTTGACTCAACCATATCATTTGCGCCTCGAGTCAGGCCTCGTTTGACTCACCGATATCATTTGTGCCTTGAGTTGGGTCTCGTTTGACTCAACCACATCATTTGTGCCTTGAGTCAAGCCTTGTTTAACTCAACCATATCATTTGTGCCTCGAGTCAGGCCTCGTTTGACTCAACCATATCATTTGCACCTCGAGTCAGGTCTCGTTTGACCCAACCATATCATTTGCGCCATGAGTTAGGTCTCGTTTGACTCAATCATATCATTTTTGTTCCGAGTCGGGCCTCGTTTGACTCACCAATACTATTTGTGCCTCGAGTTGGGACTCGTTTGACCCAACCATATCATTTGTGCCTTGATTCATGCCTCGTTTGATTCAACCATATCATTTATGCCTCAGGTCAGGCCTCGTTTGACTCAATCATATCATTTGCGCCTTGAGTTGAGCCTCGTTTGACTCAACCATATCATTTGCGCCTCGAGCCGGGCCTCGTTTGGCTCACCAATACCATTTGTGCCTCGAGTTGGGCGTCGTTTGACTCAACCATCTCATTTGTGTCACGAGTCAGGCCTCATTTGACTCAACCATATCATTTCTGCCTTGAGTCGGCCCTTGTTTGACTCAACCACCTCATTTGCGCCTCAAGTCGGGCCTTGTTTGACTCAACCATTTCATTTGCGCCTCGAGTCAGGCCTCGTTTGACTCACCGACACCATTGTGCCTCGAGTTGGGCCTCGTTTGAGTCAACCATATCATTTGCGCCTTGAGTCGGGCCTCGTTTGTCTCACCGATACCATTTGTGCCTTGAGTTGGGCCTCGTTTGACTCAATCATATCATTTTGCCACGAGTCAAGCCTCGTTTGACTCAACCATATCATTTGGGCCTCGAGTCAGCCCTTGTTTGACTAAACCATATCATTTGCACCTCGAGTCAGGCCTTGTTTGGCTCAACCATTACATTTGCTCCTCATGTCAGGCCTCGTTTGACTCACTGATACCATTTGTGCCTCGAGTTGGGCCTCGTTTGACTCAACCATATCATTTGCGCCTTGAGTCAGGCCTCGTTTGACTCAACAATATCATTTACACCTTGAGTCGGGCCTCATTTAACTCACCGATACCATTTGTGCCTCAAGTTGGGCCTCGTTTGACTCAACCATATCATTTATGCCTTGAGTCAAGCCTTGTTTGACTCAACCGTATCATTTGCGCCTCGAGTCGGGCCTTGTTTGACTCAACCATATCATTTGCGCCTCGTGTCAGGTCTCATTTGACTCAACCATATCATTTTTGCTCCAAGTCGGGCCTCATTTGACTCACCGATACCATTTGTGCCTCGAGTTGGTCCTCGTTTGACTCTATCATATCATTTATGCCACGAGTTAGGCCTCGTTTGACTCAATCATATCATTTGGGCCTCGAGTCACCCCTTGTTTGACTAACCATATCATTTGCACCTCGAGTCAGGCCTTGTTTGGCTCAACCATTTCATTTGCGCCTCATGTCGGGCCTCATTTGACTCACTGATACCATTTGTGCCTCGAATTGGGCCTCGTTTGACTCAACCATATCATTTGCGCCTTGAGTCAGGCCTCGTTTGACTCAACCATAGCATTTACACCTTGAGTTGGGCCTCGTTTGACTCACCGATACCATTTATGCCTCAAGTTGGGCCTCGTTTGACTCAACCATATCATTTGTGCCTCAGCTCAATCCTTGTTTGACTCAACCATCTCATTTGTGTCACGAGTCAGGTCTCGTTTGACTCAACCATATCATTTCTGCCTCGAGTCGGCGCTTGTTTGACTCAACCATATCATTTGCGCCTCGAGTCAGTCCTCGTTTCACTCAACCATATCATTTGCGCCTCGAGTCGGCCCTTGTTTGACTCAACCATATCATTTGCGCCTCGAGTCAAGTCTCGTTTGACTCAACCATATCATTTCTGCTCCGTGTCGAGCCTCATTTGACTCATTGATACCATTTGTGCCTCGAGTTGGGACTCGTTTAACTCAACCATATCATTTGTGCCCCGAGTCGGGTCTCATTTGACTTTATCATATCATTTGCGCCTCGAGTCATGCCACATTTGACTCAACCATATCATTTGTGCCTTGATTCAGGCCTCGTTTGATTCAACTGTATCATTTGTGCCTTGGGTCAGGGCTCGTTTGACTCAACCATATAACTTGTGCCTTGAGTCAAGCCTTGTTTGACTCAACCATATCATTTGCGCCTCGAGTCGGGCCTCGTTTGACTCAACCATCTCATTTGTGTCACGAGTCAGGCCTCGTTTGACTGAACTATATCATTTCTTCCTCGAGTCGGCCCTTGTTTGACTCAACCATATCATTTGCGCCTCAAGTCGGGCCTTGTTTGACTCAACCATTTCATTTGTGCCTCGAGTCAGGCTTCGTTTGACTCACCGATACCATTTGTGCCTTGAGTTGGGTCTCGTTTGACGCAACCATATCATTTGTGCCACGAGTCATGCCTTGTTTGACTCAACCATATCATTTGTGCCTCGGGTCAGGCCTTGTTTGACTCAATCATATCATTTGTGCCTCGAGTCGAGCCTCGTTTGACTCAAGCATATCATCTGCGCCTCGAGTCGGGCCTTGTTTGACTCACCAATTCCATTTGTGCCTTAAGTTGGGCCTCGTTTGACTCAATCATATCATTTGCACCTTAGGTCATGCCTCGTTTGAGTCAATCATATCATTTGTGCCTCAAGTCACCCCTCGTTTGACTCAATCATATCATTTGCACCTTAGGTCATGCCTCATTTAACTCAACCATATCATTTGCGGCCTGAGTCGGGTCTCGTTTGACTCAACCATATAATTTGTGCCTCGTGTCATGCCTTATTTGACTCAACCATATCATTTGTGGCTCGGGTCAGGCCTCGTTTGACTCAATCATATCATTTGTGCCTCGAGTCGAGCCTCGTTTGACTCAACCATATCATTTGCGCCTCGAGTCGGGCCTTGTTTGACTCACCAATTCCATTTATGCCTCGAGTTAGGCCTCGTTTAACTCAACCATATCATTTGTGCCATGAGTCAGGCCTCGTTTGACTCAACCATATCATTTGCGCCTCAAGTCGGACCTTGTTTGACTCAACCATTTCACTTGCTCCTCGAGTTGGGCCTCGTTTGATTCACCGATACCATTTGTGCCCCGAGTTGGGCCTCGTTTGACTAAACCATATTATTTACACCTTGAGTCGGGCCTCGTTTGACTCACCGATACCATTTGTGCCTCAAGTTGGGCCTTGTTTGACTCAACCAGATCATTTGTGCCTCGACTCAAGTCTTGTTTGACTTAACCATATCATTTGCGCTTCGAGTCAGGCGTTGTTTGACTCAACCATATCATTTGTGCCCCGAGTCGGGTCTTGTTTGACTCAACCATATCATTTGTGCCTCGACTCATGCCTCATTTGACTCAACCATATCATTTGTGCCTTGATTCGAGCCTCATTTGGCTCAACCATATCATTTGTGCCTCGGGTCAGGCCTCGTTTGACTTAATCATATCATTTGTGCCTCGAGTCGAGCCTTGTTTGACTCAACCATATCATTTGTGCCTCGAGTCAGTCCTCGTTTAACTCACCAATACCGTTTGTGCCTCGACTTGGGCCTCGTTTGACTTAACCATATCATTTGTGCCTCGGGTCAGGCCTCATTTGACTCAAACATATCGTTTGCGCCTCGAGTCGAGCCTCATTTGACTCAACCATACCATTTGCACCTCGAGTCGAACCTTGTTTGACTCAACGATACCATTTGTGCCTCGAGTTAGGCCTCGTTTGACTCAATCATATCATTTGTGCCACGAGTCGGGCCTCGTTTGACTCAACCATATCATTTGGGCCTCGAGTCGGCCCTGGTTTGACTAAACTATATCATTTGCACCTCGAGTCAGGACTTGTTTGGCTCAACCGTTTCATTTGCCCCTTGTGTCAGGCCTCGTTTGACTCACCGATACCATTTGTGCCTCGAGTTGGGCCTCGTTTGATTCAACCATATCATTTGCGCCTTGAGGCCCGAACCATATCATTTACGCCTCGAGTCGGGCCTCGCTTGACTCACCAATACCATTTATGCCTCGAGTTGGGCCTTATTTGACTCAACCATCTCATTTGTGTCACGAGTCAGGTCTCGTTTGACTCAACCATATCATTTCTGCCTCGAGTCGGCACTTGTTTGAATCAACCATATCATTTGCGCCTCGAGTCAGGGCTCGTTTCACTCAACCGTATCATTTGTGCCTTGAGTCAAGCCTTGTTTGACTCAACCATATCATTTGCGCCTCGAGTCATGCCTCGTTTGACACAACCATATCATTTGCGCCTTGAGTCAGGTCTCGTTTGACTCAACCATATCATTTCTGCTTCGAGTCGGGCCTCATTTGACTCACCAATACCATTTGTGCCTCGAGTTGGCACTCGTTTAACTCAACCATATCATTTGCGCCCCGAGCCGGGTCTTGTTTGACTTAACCATATAATTTGCGCCTTGAGTCATGCCTTGTTTGACTCAACCATATCATTTGTGCCTCAGGTCAGGCCTCGTTTGACTCAATCATATCATTTGTGCATCGAGTCGAGCCTCGTTTGACTCAACCATATCATTTGCGCCTCGAGTCGGGCCTTGTTTAACCCACCAATTCCATTTGTGCCTCAAGTTAGGCCTCGTTTGACTCAATTATATCATTTGCACCTTAGGTCATGCCTCATTTGACTCAATCATATCATTTGTGCCTCAAGTCGAGCCTCGTTTGACTCAACCATATCATTTGTGCCTCGAGTCAGGCCTCGTTTGACTCACCGATACCATTTATGCCTCGAGTTAGGCCTCGTTTGACTTAACCATGCCATTTGCACCTCGAGTCAGGCCTCGTTTGACTCAACCATATCATTTGCACCTTGAGTCAGGTCTCGTTTGACCCAACCATATCTTTTGCGCCTCGAGTCAGGCCTCGTTTGACACAACCATATCATTTGCACCTTGTGTCAGGTCTCGTTTGACCCAACCATATCTTTTGCGCCTTGAGTCAGGTCTCGTTCGACTCACCAATACCATTTTTGCCTCGAGTTGGCACTCGTTTAACTCAACCATATCATTTGCGACCCGAGTCGGGTCTCGTTTGACTCAACCATATAATTTGCGCCTCGAGTCATGCCTTATTTGACTCAACCATATCATTTGTGGCTCGAGTCAGGCCTCGTTTGACTCAATCATATCATTTGTGCCTCGAGTCGAGCCTCGTTTGACTCAACCATATCATTTGTGCCTCGAAACGGGCCTTCTTTGACTCACCAATTCCATTTGTGCCTCGAGTTAGCCCTCATTTGACTAAACCATATCATTTGTGCCACGAGTCAGGCCTCGTTTGACTCAACCATATCATTTGCGCCTTGAGTCATGCCTCGTTTGACTCAACCATATCATTTGCGCCTCGGGTCAGGCCTCGTTTGACTTAATCATATCATTTGCGCCTTGAGTCGAGCCTCATTTGACTCAACCATATCATTTGCGCCTCGAGTCGGTCCTCGTTTGACTCACCAATACCGTTTGTGCCTCGAGTTGGGCCTCCTTTGACTCAACCATATTATTTGTGCCTCGGGTCAGGCCTCATTTGACTCAATCATATCATTTGTGCCTCGAGTTGGGCCTTGTTTGACTCAACCATATCATTTGTGCCTTGAGTCAGGCCTCGTTTGACTCAACCATATCATTTGTACCTTGAGTCGGGCCTCGTTTGACTCAATCATATCATTTGTGCCATGAGTCAGGCGTCGTTTGACTCAACCATATCATTTAGGCCTCGAGTCGGCCCTTGTTTGACTAAACCATACCATTTGCACTCGAGTCAGGCCTTGTTTGGCTTAACCATTTCATTTGTGCCTCGTGTCAGGCCTCGTTTGACTCACCTATACCATTTGTGCCTCGAGCTGGGCCTCGTTTGACTCAACCATATCATTTGCGCCTTGAGTCAGGCCTCGTTTGACTCAACCATATCATTCACACCTTGAGTCGGGCCTCGTTTGACTCACCGATACCATTTATGCCTTAAGTTGGGCCTCGTTTGACTCAACCATATCATTTATGCCTCGACTCAAGCCTTGTTTGACTCAACCATATCATTTATGCCTCGAGTTGGGCCTCGCTTAACTCACCAATACTATTTGTGCCTCGAGTCGGTGCTTGTTTGACTCAACCATATCATTTGCGCCTCGATTCAGGCCTCGTTTCACTCAACCATATCATTTGTGCTTTGAGTCAAGCCTTGTTTGATTCCACCATATCATTTGCGCCTCGAGATAGGCCTTGTTTGACTCAACCATATCATTTGCACCCCGAGTCAGGTGTCGTTTGACCCAACCATCTCATTTACCCCTCGAGTCGGGCCTCGTTTGACTCAACGATACCATTTGTGCCACGAGTTGGGTGTCGTTTGACTCAACCATATCATTTGTGCCACGAGTCAGGCCTCGTTTGACTTAACCATATCATTTGCGCCTTGAGTCGGCCCTTGTTTGACTCAACCATATCATTTATGCCTCGAGTCGGGCCTTTTTTGACTCAACCATTTCATTTACACCTCGAGTTAGGCCTTGTTTGACTCACCGATACCATTTATGCCCCTCGTTTGACTTAACCATATCATTTACGCCTTGAGTCGGGCGTCGTTTGACTCAACCATATCATTTACACCTTGAGTCAGGCCTTGTTTGACTCACCAATACCATTTGTGCCTCAAGTTGGGCCTCGTTTGACTCCACCATATCATTTGTGCCTCGAGTCAAGCCTTGTTTGACTCAACCATATCATTTGCGCCTTGAGTCGGGCCTCGTTTGACTCACCGATACCATTTGTGCCTCGAGTTGGGCTTCGTTTGATTCAACCAAATCATTTGCGCCTCGAGTTAGATCTCGTTTGAGTCAACCATATCATTTGTGCCTTGAGTCAAGCCTTGTTTGACTCAACCATATCATTTGCGCCTCGAGTCAGGTCTCGTTTGACTCAACCATGTTATTTCTGCTCCGAGTCGGGCCTCGTTTGACTCACCGATACCATTTGTGCCTCGAGTTAGGACTCGTTTAACTCAACCATATCATTTGCACCCCGAGTCGGGTCTCGTTTGACTCAACCCTATCATTTGCGCCTCAAGTCATGTCTCGTTTGACTCAACCAAATCATTTGTGCCTTGATTCGGGCCTCGTTTGACTCAACCATATCATTTGTGCCTCAGGTCAGGCCTCATTTGACTCAATCATATCATTTGCACCTCGAGTCGAGCCCCGTTTGACTCAACCATATCATTTGTGCCTCGAATCGGTCCTCAATTAACTCACCAATACCGTTTGTGCCTCGAGTTGTACCTCATTTGACTCAACCATATCATTTGTGCCTCGGGTCAGGCCTCATTTGACTCGATCATATCATTTGCGCCTCGAGTCGAGCCTCGTTTGACTCAACCATATCATTTGCATATCGAGTCAGGCCTCGTTTGACTCAACGATACCATTTGCGCCTCGAGTTGGGTCTCGTTTAACTCAATCACATCATTTGTACCACGAGTCAGGCCTCGTTTGACTCAACCATATCATTTGGGCCTCGAGTCGGCCCTTGTTTGACTAAACCATACCATTTGCACCTCGAGTCAGGCCTTGTTTGGCTCAACCATTTCATTTCCGCCTTGTGTCGGGCCTTGTTTGACTCACCGATACCATTTGTGCCTCGAGTTGGGCCTCGTTTGACTCAACCATATCATTTGCGCCTTGAGTCAAGCCTTGTTTGACTCAACCATATCATTTACACCTTGAGTCGGGCCTCGTTTGACTCACCGATACCATTTATGCCTTAAGTTGGGCCTCGTTTGACTCAACCATATCATTTATGCCTCGACTCAAGCCTTGTTTGACTCAACCATATCATTTACGCCTCGTGTTGGGCCTCGCTTGACTCTCCAATACCATTTGTGCCTCGAGTTGGGCCTCATTTGACACAATCATCTCATTTGTGTCACGAGTCAGGTCTCGTTTGACTCGACCATATCATTTCCGCCTCGAGTCGGCGCTTGTTTGACTCAACCATATCATTTGCGCCTCGAGTCAGGCCTCGTTTGACTCAACCATATCATTTGCACCTCGAGTCAGTTGTCGTTTGACCCAACCATATCATTTGCGCCTCGAGTCAAGTCTCGTTTGACTCAACCATATCATTTCTGCTTCGAGACGGGCCTCATTTGACTCAACCATATCATTTGCGCGTCGAGTCATTCCTTGTTTGACTCAACCATATCATTTATGGCTCGAGTCAGGCCTCGTTTGACTCAATCGTATCATTTGTGCCTCGAGTCGAGCCTTGTTTCACTCTACCATATCATTTGCGCCTCGAGTCGGGCCTCGTTTGACTCACCAATACCATTTGTGCCTCGAGCTGGGACTCGTTTAACTCAACCATATCATTTGCGCCTCGAGTCAGGCCTTGTTTGACTCAACCATATCATTTGCACCTTGAGTCAGGTCTCGTTTGACCCAACCATATCATTTGCGCCTCGAGTAAGATCTTCTTTGACTCAACCATATCAATTCTGCTCCGAGTCGGGTCTCGTTTGACTCAACCATATAATTTGCGCCTTAAGTCATGCCTTGTTTGACTCAACCATATCATTTATGGCTCGAGTCAGGCCTCGTTTGACTCAATTGTATCATTTGTGCCTCGAGTCGAGCTTGTTAGACTCAACGATATCATTTGCGCCTCGAGTCGGGCCTTGTTTGACTCACCAATTCCATTTGTACCTCGAGTTAGGCCTCGTTTGACTCAACCATATCATTTGTGCCACGAGTCAGGCCTCGTTTGACTCAACCATATCATTTGCGCCTCGAGTCGGCCCTTGCTTGACTCAACCATATCATTTACGCCTTGAGTCGGGCCTTTTTTGACTCAACCATTTTATTCGCACCTCGAGTTGGGCCTCGTTTGACTCACCGATGCCATTTGTGCCCCACGTTGCCCCTCGTTTGACTCAACCATATCATTTGCGCCTTGAGTCGGGCGTCGTTTGACTCAACCATATCATTTACACCTTGAGTCGGGCCTCGTTTGACTCACCAATACCATTTGTGCCTCAAGTTGGGCCTCGTTTGACTCAACCATATCATTTGTGCCTCGAGTCAAGCCTTGTTTGACTCAACCATATCATTTGCGCCTCGAGGCGGGCCTCGTTTGACTCACCGATACCATTTGTGCCTCGAGTTGGGCATCGTTTGATTCAACCATATCATTTGTGCCTCGAGTTAGATATCGTGTGAGTCAACCATATCATTTGTGCCTTGAGTCAAGCCTTGTTTGACTCAACCATATCATTTGCGTCTCGAGTCAGGTCTCATTTGACTCAACCATATCATGCGTGCCACGAGTCAGGCCTTGTTTGACTCAACCATATTATTTGTGCCTCGTGTCAGGTCTCATTTGACTCAACCATGTTATTTCTGCTCCGAGTCGGGCCTCATTTGACTCACCGATACCATTTGTGCCTCGAGTTAGGACTCGTTTAACTCAACCATATCATTTGCACCCCGAGTCGGGTCTCGTTTGACTCAACCATATCATTTGCGCCTCAAGTCATGCCTCGTTTGACTCAACCAAATTATTTGTGCCTTGATTCGGGCCTCGTTTGACTCAACCATATCATTTGTGCCTCAGGTCAGGCCTCATTTGACTCAATCATATCATTTGTGCCTCGAGTCGAGCCTCGTTTGACTCAACCATATCATTTGTACCTCGAATCGGTCCTCGTTTGACTCACCAATACCGTTTGTGCCACGAGTTGTACCTCATTTGACTCAACCATATCATTTGTGCCTTGGGTCAGGCCTCATTTGACTCAATCATATCATTTGCACCTCAAGTCGAGCCTCGTTTGACTCAACCATATCATTTGCACCTCGACTCGGGCCTCGTTTGACTCAACCATATCATTGTGCCTCGAGTCAGGCCTCGTTTGACTCAACAATATCATTTGCGCCTCAAGTTGGCCCATGTTTGACTCAACCATATCATTTGCGCCTCGAGTCGGGCCTTGTTTGACTCACCCATATGTTTGAACGTCGAGTCGGGCCTTATTTGACTCACCCATATGTTTGCGCCTTGAGTCGATCTTTGTTTGACTCACCCTTATCATTTGCACCTCGAGTTAAGTCTCGTTTGACTCACCCATGTGTTTGTGGCTCGAGTCAGGCCTCGTTTGACTCAACCATATCATTTGTGCCTTGGGTCATGCCTCGTTTGACTCAATCATATCATTTGTTTGCGCCTCAAGTCAGTCTTCGTTTGACTCACCCTTATCCTTTGCACCTCGAGTCAAGCCTCGTTTCACTCACCCATATGTTTGTGCCTCGACTTAGGCCTTGTTTGACTCACCCATATCATTTGCGCCATGAGTCAGGCCTTGTTTGACTCAGCCATATCATTTGCGCCTCGAGTCGGGCCTCGTTTGACTCACTGATACCATTTGTGCCTTGAGATAGGCCTCGTTTGACTCATCCAAATCATTTGTACCTAGAGTCAGCCTTGTTTGACTCCACCATATCATTTGAGTCTCGAGTCGGGCCTGATTTGACTCAACCATATCATTTGCGCCTCGAGTTGGGCCGCGTTTGACTCATCGATACCATTTGTGCCTCGAGTTGGGTCTCATTTGACTCAACCATATCATTTGTGCCTTGAGTCAAGCCTTGTTTGACTCAACCATATCATTTGCGCCTTGAGTCAGGCCTCGTTTGACTCAACCATATAATTTGCACCTCGAGTCAGGTCTCGTTTGACCTAACCATATCATTTTCACCTCGAGTCAGGTCTCGTTTGACTCAACCATATCATTTTTGCTTCGAGTCGGGCCTCGTTTGACTCACCATACCATTTGTGCCTCGAGTTGGGACTCGTTTAACACAACCATATCTTTTGCGCCCCGAGTTGGGTCTCGTTTGACTCAACCATATAATTTACACCTCGAGTCATGCCTTGTTTGACTCAACCATATCATTTGTGCCTCGAGTCGAGCCTCATTTGACTCAACCATATCATTTGCGCCTCGAGTCGGGCCTTGTTTGACTCACCAATTCCATTATGCCTCAAGTTGGGCGTCGTTTGACTCAATCATATCATTTGCACCTTGGGTCATGCCTCGTTTGACTCAATCATATCATTTGTGCCTTAAGTCGAGCCTCGTTTGACTCAACCATATCATTTACGCCTCCAGTCGGGCCTCGTTTGACTCCCCGATACCATTTGTGCCTCGAGTTAGGACTCGTTTGACTCAACCATGCCAATTGTGCCTCGAGTCAGGCCTCGTTTGACTCAACCATATCATTTGCACCTCGAGTCAGGTCTCGTTTGACTTAACCATGTCATTTGCTCGTCGAGTCAGGTCTCATTTGACTCAACCATATCATTTCTGCTCCGAGTCGGGCCTCGTTTGACTTAACAATACCATTTGTGCCTCGAGTTGGCACTAGTTTAACTCAACCATATCATTTGCACCTCGAGTTGGGTCTTGTTTGACTCAACCATATCATTTGCGTCGAGTCATGCCTTGTTTGACTCAATCATATCATTTGCGGCTAAGGTCAGGCCTCGTTTGACTCAATCATATCATTTGTGCCTCTAGTCAAGCCTCGTTTGACTCCACCATATCATTTGCGCCTTGAGTCAGGCCTTGTTTGACTCACCAATTCCATTTGTGCCTCGAGTTGCGTCTCGTTTGACTCAACTATATCTTTTGTGTCACGAGTCAGGCCTCGCTGACTCAACCATATCATTTGCGCCTCGAGTCGGCCCTCGTTTGACTCACTAATACGATTTGTGCCTCGAGTTGGGTCTCGTTTGACTCAACCATATCATTTGTGCCTTGAGTCAAGCCTTGTTTGACTCAACCATATCATTTGCGCCTCGAGTCAGGCCTCGTTTGACGCAACCATATCATTTGCGCCTCGAGTCAGGTCTCGTTTGACCCAACCATATCATTTCCGCCTCGAGTCAGGTCTCGTTTGACTCAACCATATCATTTCTACTCCGAGTCGGTCCTTGTTTGACTCACCAATACCATTTGTGCCTCGAGTTAGCACTCGTTTAACTCAACCATATCATTTGTGCCCCGAGTCGGGTCTCGTTTGACTCACCAATTCCATTTGTGCCTCGAGTTGGGCCTCATTTGACTCAACATATCATTTGCACCTCGAGTCAGGTCTCGTTTGACCTAACCATATCATTTGCGCCTCGAGTCAGGTCTCGTTTGACTCAACCATATCATTTCTGCTCCGAGTCGGGCCTTGTTTGACACACCAATACCATTTGAGCCTCAAGTTGGCACTCATTTAACTTAACCATATCATTTGCGCCCCAAGTTGGGTCTCGTTTAACTTAACCATATCATTTGCGCCTCGAGTCATGCCTTGTTTGACTCAATCATATCATTTTTGGCTCGGGTCAGGCCCCGTTTGACTCAACCATATCATTTGTACCTCGAGTCGAGCCTCGTTTGACTCAACCATATCATTTGTACCTCGAGTCGAGCCTCGTTTGACTCAACCATATCATTTGTGCCTTGAGTCAGGCCTTGTTTGACTCACCAATTCCATTTGTGCCTTGAGTTAGGCATCGTTTGACTCAACCATATCATTTGTGCCACGAGTCAGGCCTCGTTTGACTTAACCATATCATTTGCGCCTCGAGTCGGGCCTTGTTTGACTCAACCATATCATTTGCGCCTCGAGTCGGGCCTTGTTTGACTTAACCATTTCATTTGCTCCTCGAGTTGGGCCTCATTTGACTCACCAATACCATTTGTGCCCCACGTTGGGCCTCGTTTGACTCACCGATGCCAATTGTGCCCCGAGTTAGGCCTCGTTTGACTCAACCATATCATTTGCTCCTTGAGTTGGGCCTCGTTTGACTCAACCATATCATTTACACCATGAGTCAGGCCTCATTTGACTCACCAATACCATTTGTGCCTCAAGTTGGGCCTCGTTTGACTCAACCATATCATTTGTGCCTCGAGTCAAGCCTTGTTTGACTCAACCATATCATTTGCGCCTCGAGTCGGGCATCGTTTGACTCATTGATACCATTTGTGCCTCGAGTTGGGCCTCGTTTGACTCAACCATGCCATTTGCACCTCGAGACAGGTCTCGTTTGCCCCAACCATATCATTTGCGCCTCGAGCCAGGTCTCGTTTGACTCAACCATATCATTTCTACTCCGAGTCGGGCCTCGTTTGACTAAACAATACCATTTGTGCCTCGAGTTGGCACTCGTTTAACTCAACCATATCATTTGCGCCCTGAGTCTGGTCTCGTTTGACTTAACCATATCATTTGCGCCTCGAGTCATGCCTTGTTTGACTCAATCATATCATTTGTGGCTTGGGTCAGGCCGCGTTTGACTCAATCATATCATTTGTGCCTCGAGTCAAGCCTCGTTTGACTCCACCATATCATTTGCGCCTTGAGTTAGGCCTTGTTTGACTTACCAATTCCATTTGTGCCTCGAGTTACGGCTTGTTTAACTCAACCATATCATTTGTGCCACGAGTCAGGCCTCGCTGACTCAACCATATCATTTGCGCCTCGAGTCGGCCCTCGTTTGACTCATTGATACCATTTGTGCCTCGAGTTGGGTCTCGTTTGACTCAACCATATCATTTGTGCCTTGAGTCAAGCCTTGTTTGACTCAACCATATCATTTGCGCCTCGAGTCAGGCCTCGTTTGATGCAACCATATCATTTGCACCTCGAGTCAGGTCTCGTTTGACCCAACCATATCATTTGCGCCTCGAGTCAGGTCTCATTTGACTCAACTATATCATTTCTACTCCGAGTCTGTCCTCGTTTGACTCACCAATACCATTTGTGCCTCGAGTTGGCACTCGTTTAACTCAACCATATCATTTGCGCCCCGAGTCGGGTCTTGTTTGACTCACCAATTCCATTTGTGCCTCGAGTTGGTCCTCGTTTGACTCAACATATCATTTGCACCTTGAGTCAGGTCTCGTTTGACCCAACCATATCATTTGCGCCTCGAGTCAGGTCTCGTTTGACCCAACCATATCATTTCTACTCCGAGTCGGTCCTCATTTGACTCACCAATACCATTTGAGCCTCAAGTTGGCACTCGTTTAACTCAACCATATCATTTGCGCCCCGAGTCGGGTCTCGTTTGACTTAACCATATCATTTGCGCCTCGAGTCATGCCTTGTTTGACTCAATCATATCATTTGTGGCTCGGGTTAGGCCTCGTTTGACTCAACCATATCATTTGTGCCTTGAGTCGAGCCTCGTTTGACTCAACCATATCATTTGTGCCTTGAGTCTGACCTTGTTTGACTCACCAATTCCATTTGTGCCTCGAGTTAGGCATCGTTTAACTTAACCATATCATTTGTGCCACGAGTCAGGCCTCATTTGACTCAACCATATCATTTGCGCCTCGAGTCAGCCCTTGTTTGACTCAACCATATCATTTGTGCCTTGAGTCGGGCCTTGTTTGACTCAACCAATTCATTTGCTCCTCGAGTTGGGCCTCATTTGACTCACCAATACCATTTGTGCCCCACGTTGGGCCTCGTTTGACTCACCGATGCCAATTGTGCCCTGAGTTAGGCCTCGTTTGACTCAACCATATCATTTGCTCCTTGAGTTGGGCCTCGTTTGACTCAACCATATCATTTACACCTTAAGTTGGGCCTCATTTGACTCACCGATACCATTTGTGCCTCAAGTTGGGCCTCGTTTGACTCAACCATATCATTTGTGCCTCAAGTCAAGCCTTGTTTGACTCAACCATATCATTTGCGCCTCGAGTCGGGCATCGTTTGACTCACTGATACCATTTGTGCCTCAAGTTGGGCCTCGTTTGACTCAACCATGCCATTTGCACCTCGAGACAGGTCTCGTTTGCCCCAACCATATCATTTGCGCCTCGAGCCAGGTCTCGTTTGACTCAACCATATCATTTCTGCTCCGAGTCAGGCCTCGTTTGACTCACCAATACCATTTGTGCCTCGAGTTGGCACTCGTTTAACTCAACCATATCATTTGCGCCCCGAGTTGGGCCTCGTTTGACTCACCAATTCCATTTGTGCCTCGAGTTGGGCCTCGTTTGACTCAACCATATAATTTGTACCACGAGTCAGGCTTTGTTTGACTCAACCATATCATTTGCTCCTCGAGTCGGCCCTTGTTTGAGTCAACCATATCATTTGCGCCACGATTCAGGCCTTGTTTGACTCAACCATATTATTTGCACCTCGAGTTGGGCCTCGTTTGACTCACTGATACCTTTTGTGCCCCAAGTTGGGCCTCGTTTGACTCAACCATATCATTTGCGCCTTGAGTTGGGCCTCGTTTGACTCAACCATATCATTTGCACCCTAAGTCAGGCCTTATTTGACTCACCGATACCATTTGTGCCTCAAGTTCGGCCTCGTTTGACTCAACCAAATCATTTGTGCCTCGAGTCAAGCCTTGTTTGACTCAACCATATCATTTGCGCCTCGAGTTGGGCCTCGTTTCACTCACCTATACCATTTGTGCCTCGGGTAGGGCCTCGTTTGACTCAACCATATCATTTGCGCCTTGAGTCGGGCCTCGTTTGACTCAGCAATACCATTTGTGCCTTGGGTTAGGCCTCGTTTGACTTATCCAAATCATTTGTACCTAGAGTTAGCCTTGTTTGACTCCACCATATCATTTGAGTCTCGAGTCGGGCCTGATTAGACTCAACCATATCATTTGCGCCTCGAGTCAGGCCTCGTTTGATACAACCATATCATTTGCACCTCGAGCCAGGTCTCGTTTGACCCAACCATATCATTTGCGCCTTGAGTCAGGTCTCGTTTGACTCAACCATATCATTTCTGCTCCGAGTCGGGCCTCGTTTGACTCACCAATACCATTTGTGCCTCGAGTTGGGACTCGTTTAACTCAACCATATCATTTGCGCCCTGAGTCGGGTCTCGTTTGACTCAACCATATAATTTGTGCCTCGAGTCATGCCTTGTTTGACTCAACCATATTATTTGTGCCTCGGGTCAGGCCTCGTTTGACTCAATCATATCATTTGTGCCTCGAGTCGAGCCTTGTTTGACTCAAGCATATCATTTGCGGCTCGAGTCGGGCCTTGTTTGACTCACCAATTCCCTTTGTGCCTCACGTTAGGCCTCGTTTGACTCAATCATATCATTTGTACCTTGGGTCATGCCTCGTTTGACTCAATCATATCATTTGTGCCTCAAGTCGAGCCTTGTTTGACTTAACCATATCATTTGTGCCTCGAGTCGGGCCTCGTTTGACTCACCGATACCATTTGTGCCTCGAGTTAGGCCTCGTTTGACACAACCATGTCATTTGTGCCCCGAGTCAGGCCTTGTTTGACTCACCCATATCATTTGCACCATGAGTCGGCCCTTGTTTGACTCAGCCATATCATTTGCGCCTCGAGTCGGGCCTCATTTGACTCACTAATACCATTTGTGCCTTGAGTTAGGCCTCATTTGACTCATCCAAATCATTTGTACCTAGAGTCAGCCTTGTTTGACTCCACCATATCATTTGAGTCTCGAGTCGGGCCTGATTTGACTCAACCATATCATTTGCGCCTCGAGTCGGGCCTCGTTTGACTCACCCATATGATTTGTGCCTCGAGTTGGGTCTCGTTTGACTCAACCATATCATTTGTGCCTTGAGTCGAGCCTTGTTTGACTCAACCATATCATTTGCGCCTCGAGTCAGGCCTTGTTTGTCTCAACGATATCATTTGCACCTCGAGTCAAGTCTCGTTTGACCTAACCATATCATTTGCACCTCGAGTTAGGTCTCGTTTGACTTAACCATATCATTTGTGCCACGAGTCAGGTCTCGTTTGACTCAACCATATCATTTGTGCCACGAGTCGGGCCTTGTTTGACTCAACCATATTATTTGAGTCTCGTGTTAGGTCTCGTTTGACTCAACCATATCATTTTTGCTCCAAGTCGGGGCTCGTTTGACTCACCGGTACTATTTGTGCCTCGAGTTAGGCCTCGTTTAACTCAACCATATGATTTGCACCCCGAGTCGGGTCTCATTTGACTCAACCATATCATTTGTGCCTTGATTCGGGCCTCGTTTGACTCAACCATATCATTTGTGCCTCGGGTCAGGCCTCGTTTGACTCGATCATATCATTTGCGCCTCGAGTCGAGCCTCATTTGACTCAACCATATCATTTGCGCCTCGAGTTGGTCCTCGTTTGACTCACCAATATCGTTTGTGCCACTAGTTGGGCCTTGTTTGACTCAACCATATCATTTGTGCCCCAGGTCAGGCATAATTTGACTCAATCATATCATTTGCGCCTCGAGTCGAGCCTCGTTTGACTCAACCATATCATTTACACCTCGTGTTGAGCCTCGTTTGACTCAATGATACCATTTGTGCCTCGAGTTGGGCCTCGTTTGACTGAACCATATCATTGTGCCTCGAGTCAGGCCTCGTTTGACTCAACGATATCATTTGCGCCTTGAGTTGGCCCTTGTTTGTCTCAACCATATCATTTGCGCCTCGAGTCGGGCCTTGTTTGACTCATCCATATGTTTGAACCTCGAGTCGAGCCTTATTTGACTCACCCATACGTTTGCGCCTCGAGTCGATCTTTCTTTGACTCACCCTTATCATTTTCACCTCGAGTTAAGTCTCGTTTCACTCACCCATGTGTTTGTGGCTCGAGTCAGGCCTCGTTTGACTCAACCATATCATTTGTGCCTTGGGTCATGCCTCGTTTGACTCAATCATATCATTTGTTCCTCGAGTCGGGCCTCGTTTGACTTATTGATATCATTTATGCATCGAGTCAGGCCTCGTGTGACCTAACTATATCATTTGCGCCTCGAGTCAGGCCTTGTTTGACTCAACCATATCGTTTGCGTCTCGAGTCGTGCATTGTTGGAATTACCCACATGTTTGTGCCTCGAGTTGGGCCTTATTTGGCTCGCCCATATGTTTGCACCTCGAGTCAGTCTTTGTTTGACTCACCCTTATCATTTGAACCTCAAGTCAAGCCTCATTTCACTCACCCATATGTTTGCGCCTCGACTCAGGCCTTGCTTGACTCACCCATATCATTTGTGCCATGAGTTGGGCCTTGTTTGACTCAGCCACATCATTTGCGCCTCGAGTCGGGCCTCATTTGACTCACCGATACCATTTGTGCCTCGAGTTGGGTCTCGTTTGACTCAACCATATCATTTGTGCCTCGAGTCAAGCCTTGTTTGACTCAACCATATCATTTGCGCCACGAGTCAGGCCTCGCTGACTCAACCATATCATTTGCGCCTCGAGTCGGCCCTCGTTTGACTCATTGATACCATTTGTGCCTCGAGTTGGGTCTCGTTTGACTCAACCATATCATTTGTGCCTTGAGTCAAGCCTTGTTTGACTCAACCATATCATTTGCGCCTCGAGTCAGGCCTCGTTTGATGCAACCATATCATTTGCACCTCGAGTCAGGTCTCGTTTGACCCAACCATATCATTTGCGCCTCGAGTCAGGTCTCATTTGACTCAACTATATCATTTCTACTCCGAGTCGGTCCTCGTTTGACTCACCAATACCATTTGTGCCTCGAGTTGGGTCTCGTTTGACTCAACCATATCATTTGTGCCTCGAGTCAAGCCTTGTTTGACTCAACCATATCATTTGCGCCACGAGTCAGGCCTCACTGACTCAACCATATCATTTGCGCCTCGAGTCGGCCCTCGTTTGACTCATTGATACCATTTGTGCCTCGAGTTGGGTCTCGTTTGACTCAACCATATCATTTGTGCCTTGAGTCAAGCCTTGTTTGACTCAACCATATCATTTGCGCCTCGAGTCAGGCCTCGTTTGATGCAACCATATCATTTGCACCTCGAGTCAGGTCTCGTTTGACCCAACCATATCATTTGCGCCTCGAGTCAGGTCTCATTTGACTCAACTATATCATTTCTACTCCGAGTCGGTCCTCGTTTGACTCACCAATACCATTTGTGCCTCGAGTTGGGTCTCGTTTGACTCAACCATATCATTTGTGCCTCGAGTCAAGCCTTGTTTGACTCAACCATATCATTTGCGCCACGAGTCAGGCCTCGTTTGACTCAACCATATCATTTGCACCTCGAGTCAGGTCTCGTTTGACCCAACCATATCATTTGCGCCTTGAGTCAGGTCTCGTTTGACTCAACCATATCATTTGTGCCATGAGTCGGGCCTTGTTTGACTCAACCATATCATTTGCGCCTCGAGTCAGGTCTCGTTTGACTCAACCATATCATTTCTTCTCCGAGTCGTGCCTCGTTTGACTCATCGATACCACTTGTGCCTCGTGTTAGGACTCGTTTCACTCAACCATATCATTTGCACCCCGAGTCGGGTCTTATTTGACTCAACCATATCATTTGCGCCTTGAGTCGAGCCTCGTTTGACTCAACCATATCATTTGCGCCTCGAGTCGGTCCTCGTTTGACTCACCAATACTGTTTGTGCCTCGAGTTAGGCCTCATTTTGCTCAACCATATTATTTGTGCCTCGGGTCATGCCTCATTTGACTCAATCATATCATTTGTGCCTCGAGTCGAGCCTCGTTTGACTCAACCATATATTTGCACCTCGAGTCGGGCCTCGTTTGACTCAACGATACCATTTGTGCCTAGAGTTGGGCCTCGTTTGACTCAACCATATCATTGTGCCTAGAGTCACACCTCGTTTGACTCAACGATATCATTTGTGCCTCGAGTCGGCCCTTGTTTGACTCAACCATATTATTTGCGCCTCGAGTTGGGCCTTACTTGACTCACCCATATGTTTGCGCCTCGAGTCGATCTTTGTTTGACTCACCCTTATCATTTGCACCTCGAGTTAAGTCTCGTTTGACTCACCCATGTGTTTGTGGCTCGAGTCAGGCCTCGTTTGACTCAACCATATCATTTGTGCCTTGGGTCATACCTCGTTTGACTCAATCATATCATTTGTGCCTCGAGTCGGGCCTCGTTTGACTCACCGATACCATTTGTGCATCGAGTCAGGCCTCGTGTGAGTCAACTATATCATTTGCCCCTCGAGTCAGGCCTTGTTTCACTCAACCATATCGTTTGCGTCTAGAGTCATGCAATGTTTGACTTACCCATATGTTTGTGCCTCGAGTTAGGCCTTATTTGGCTCGCCTATATGTTTGCGCCTCAAGTCAATCTTCGTTTGACTCACCCTTATCATTTGCACCTCGAGTCAAGCTCATTTCACTCACCCATATGTTTGCCTCGACTCAGGCCTTGTTTGACTCACCCATTTCATTTGCGCCATGAGTCGGGCCTTGTTTGACTCAGCCATATCATTTGTGCCTCGAGTCGGGCCTCGTTTAACTCACCGATACCATTTGTGCCTTGAGTTAGGCCTCATTTGACTCATCCAAATCATTTGTACCTAGAGTCAGCCTCGTTTGACTCCACCATATCATTTGAGTCTCGAGTCGGGCCTGATTTGACTCAACCATATCATTTGCGCCTCAAGTCGGGCCTCGTTTGACTCACCGATACCATTTGTGCCTCGAGTTGGGTCTCGTTTGACTCAACCATATCATTTGTGCCTTGAGCCAAGCCTTGTTTGACTCAACCATATCATTTGCACCTCGAGTCAGGCCTCGTTTGACTCAACCATATTCTTTGCACCTCGAGTCAGGTCTCGTTTGTCCCAACCGTATCATTTGCACCTCGACTCAGGTCTTGTTTGACTCAACCATATCATTTCTGCTTCAAGTCCAGCCTCATTTGACTCACCAATACCATTTGTGCCTCAAGTTGGCACCCGTTTAACTCAACCATATCAATTATGCCCCGAGTCGGGTCTTGTTTGACTCAACCATATAATTTGCGCCTCGAGTCATGCCTTGTTTGACTCAACCATATCATTTGTGCCTCGGGTCAGGTCTCGTTTGACTTACTCATATCATTTGTGCCTCGAGTCGAGCCTCATTTAACTTAAGCATATCATTTGTGCCTCGAGTCGGGCCTAGTTTGACTCACCAATTCCATTTGTGCCTCAAGTTGGGCCTCGTTTGACTCAATCATATCATTTGCACCTTGGGTCATGCCTCGTTTGACTCAATCATATCATTTGTGCCTTGTTTGACTCAACCATATCATTTGCGCCTCGAGTCGGGCCTCGTTCGACTCACCGATGCCATTTGTGGCTCGAGTTAGGCCTCATTTGACTCAACCATGCCATTTGCGCCTCGAGTCAGGCCTCGTTTGACTTAACCATATCATTTGCACCTCGAGTCAGGCCTCGTTTGACGCAACCATATCATTTGCACCTCAAGTCAGGACTCGTTTGACCCAACCATATCATTTGTACCTCGAGTCAGGTCTCGTTTGACTCAACCATATCATTTGTGCCTCGAGTCAGGTCTCGTTTGACTCAACCATATCATTTCTACTCTGAGTCGGGCCTCGTTTGACTCACCAATACCATTTGTGCCTCAAGTTGGCACTCGTTTAACTCAAGCATATCATTTGCGCCCTGAGTCGGGTCTCGTTTGACTCAACCATATAATTTGCGCCTCGAGTCATGCCTTGTTTGACTCAATCATATCATTTGTGGCTCGGGTTCGGCCTCGTTTGACTCAATCATATCATTTATGCCTCGAGTCGAGCCTCGTTTGACTCAACCATATCATTTGTGCCTCGAGTCAGGCCTTGTTTGACTCACCAATTCCAATTGAGCCTCGAGTTGGGCCTCGTTTGACTCAACCATATCATTTGTGCCATGAGTCAGGCCTCGTTTGACTCAACCATATCATTTGCGACTCGAGTCGGCCCTTGTTTGACTCAACCATATCATCTGCACCTCGAGTCGAGGCTTGTTTGACTCAACCATTTCATTTGCACCTCGAGTTAGGCCTCGTTTGACTCACCGATACCATTTGTGCCCATTGGGCCTCGTTTGACTCAACCATATCATTTGCGCCTCGAGTCAGGCCTCGTTTGACTCAACCATATGATTTGCACCTCGAGTCAGGTCTCGTTTGACCCAACCATATCATTTGTGCCTCGAGTCAGGTCTCGTTTGACTCAACCATATCATTTCTGCTTCGAGTCGGGCCTTGTTTGACTTACCAATACCATTTGTGCCTCGAGTTGGGACTCGTTTAACTCAACTATATTATTTACATCCCGAGTCAGGTCTCGTTTGGCTCAACCATATAATTTGTGCCTCGAGTCATGCTTTGTTTGACTCAACCAAATAATTTGTGCCTCGGGTCAGGCCTCGTTTGACTCAATCATATCATTTGTGCCTCAAGTCGAGCCTCGTTTGACTCAAGCATACCAGTTACGCCTCGAGTCGGGCCTTGTTTGACTCACCAATTCCATTTGTGCCTCAAGTTGGGCCTCGGTTGACTCAATCATATCATTTGCACCTTGGGTCATGCCTCGTTTGACTCAATCATATCATTTGTGCCTCAAGTCGAGCCTCGTTTCACTCAACCATATCATTTGTGCCTCGAGTCGGGCCTTGTTTTACTTACCGATACCATTTGTGCCTCGAGTTAGGCCTCGTTTGACTCAACCATGCCATTTGCGCCTCGAGTCAGGCATCGTTTGACTCAACCATATCATTTGCACCTCGAGTCAGGTCTTGTTTGACCCAACCATATCATTTGTGCCTCGAGTCAGGTCTCGTTTAACTCAACCATATCATTTCAGCTCCGAGTCGGGCCTCGTTTGACTCACCAATACCATTTGTGCCTCGAGTCGGACCTCGTTTGACTCAACCATATCATTTGCACCTCGAGTCGGCCCTTGTTCGACTCAACCATATCATTTGCGCCTCGAGTCGTGCCTTATTTGACTCAACCATTTCATTTGCACCTCGAGTTGGGCCTCGTTTGACCCACCGATACCATTTGTGCCCCATGTTGGGCCTCGTTTGACTCAACCATATCATTTGCGCCATGAGTCAAGCCTTGTTTAACTCAACCATATCATTTGCGCCTCGAGTCAGGCCTCGTTTGACTCACCGATACCATTTGTGCCTCGAGTTGGGCCTCGTTTGACTCAACCATATCACTTGCGCCTTGAGTCGGGGCTCGTTTGACTCATCGACATCATTTGTGTTTTAAGTTAGGCCTCGTTTGACTCATCCAAATCATTTGTACCTAGAGTCAGCCTTGTTTGACTCCACCATATCATTTGAGTCTCGAGTTAGGCCTGATTTGACTCAACCATATCATTTGTGCCTCGAGTTGGGCCTCATTTGACTCACCGATAACATTTGTGCCACAAGTCAGGCCTCGTTTGACTCAACCATATCATTTGCGCCTCGAGTCGGCCCTTGTTTGACTCAACCATATCATTTGCGCCTTGAGTCGGGCCTTGTTTGACTCAATCATTTCATTTGCACCTCGAGTTGGGCCTCGTTTGACCCACCGATACCATTTGTGCCCCATGTTGGGCCTCGTTTGACTCAACCATATCATTTGCGCCATGAGTCAAGCCTTGTTTAACTCAACCATATCATTTGTGCCTCGAGTCGGGCCTCGTTTGACTCACCGATACCATTTGCGCCTCAAGTTGGGCCTCGTTTGACTTAACCATATCACTTGCGCCTTGAGTCGGGCCTCGTTTGACTCACCGATACCATTTGTGCCTTAAGTTAGGCCTCGTTTGACTCATCCAAATCATTTGTACCTAGAGTCAACCTTGTTTGACTCCGCCATATCATTTGAGTCTCGAGTTGGGCCTGATTTGACTTAACCATATCATTTGCGCCTCGAGTTGGGCCTCGTTTGACTCACCGATACCATTTGTTCCTCGAGTTAGGTCTCGTTTGACTCAACCATATCATTTGTTCCTTGAGTCAAGCCTTATTTGGCTTAACCATATCATTTGCGCCTCGAGTCAGGCCTCGTTTCACTCAACCATATCATTTGCACCTTGAGTCAGGTCTCGCTTGGCCCAACCATATCATTTGCGCCTCGAGTCAAGTCTCGTTTGACTCAACCATATCATTTCTACTCCGAGTTGGGCCTCGTTTGACTCGCCAATACCATTTATGCCTCGAGTTAGGACTCGTTTAACTCAACCATATCATTTGTGCCCCGAGTCGGGTCTCGTTTGACTCAACCATATAATTTGCGCCTCGAGTCATGCCTTGTTTAACTCAACCATATCATTTGTTCCTCGGGTCAAGCCTCGTTTGACTCAATCATATCATTTGCGGCTCGAGTCGGGCCTTGTTTGACTCACCAGTTCCATTTGTGCATCAAGTTGGGCCTCGTTTGACTCAATCATATCATTTGCACCTTGGGTCATGCCTCGTTTGACTTAACCATATCATTTGTGCCTTGAGTTGGGCTTCGTTTGACTCACCAATATGATTTGTGCCTCGAGTTAGGCCTTATTTGACTCAACCATGCTATTTGTGCCTCGAGTCAGGCCTTGTTTGACTCAACCATATCATTTGCGCATCGAGGCGGGCCTGGTTTGAGTCAACCATATAATTTGCGCCTCGAGTCGGGCCTCGTTTAACTCAAACATATCATTTGCGCCTTGAGTCGAGCCTTATATGACTCACCCATATGTTTGCGCATCGAGTCGGGCCTCATTTGACTAAACCATATCGTTTTTGCCTCGAGTTATGCCTTGTTTGACTCAACCATATCATTTGCGCCTCGGGTTGGGCCTCGTTTGACTCAACCATGTCGTTTGCACCTTGTGTTAACCCTCGTTGGACTCAACCAAGTGTTCGCCCCTCTAGTCAGGCCTTGTTTTACTCACCCATACCATTTGCACCTCGAGTAGGGCCTCGTTTGACTCACCGATACCATTTGTGCATCGAGTTGGCCCTCGTTTGACTAAACCATATGATTTGCGTCTCAAGTCAGGCCTCGTTTGACTCAACCATATCATTTGCGCCTCGAGTCAGGCCTCGTTTGACTCAACCATATCATTTGCACATCAAGTCGTGCCTTGTTTGACTCACCGATACCAATTATGGCTCGAGTTGGGCCTCATTTGACTCGACCATAGCATTTGTGCCTCGAGTTAGGCCTCGTTTGACTCAGCCATATAGTTTATGCCTCAAGTCGAGCCTCATTTGACTCAACCATATCATTTGCCCCTCGAGTCGGGCCTCGTTTGACTCACTGATACCATTTGTGCCTCGAGTTAGGCCTTGTTTGACTCAACCATATCATTTGTGCCTCGAGTCAGGCCTTGTTTGACTTAACCATATCATTTGCGCCTCGGGTTGGGCCTGGTTTGACTCAACCATATCATTTGCACCTTGAGTTGGGCCTCGTTTGATTCAACCATATCATTTGTGCCTTGAGTCAAGCCTTATTTCACTCACCCATATGTTTGCGCAACGAGTCGGGCCTCATTTGACTAAACAATATCGTTTGTGCCTAGAGTTATGCCTCGTTTGACTCAACCATATCATTTGCACCTCGAGTTGGGCCTCGTTTGACTCAACCATGTCGTTTGCTCCTCGTGTTACGCCTCGTTGGACTCAACAAAGTGTTTGCGCCTCTAGTCAGGCCATGTTTGACTCACCCATATCATTTGCGCCTCGAGTCGGGCCTCGTTTGACTCATAGATACCATTTGTGCATTGAGTTGGGCCTCGTTTGACTAAATGATACGATTTGCGCCTCGAGTTTGGCCACGTTTGGCTCAACCGTATCTTTTGTGCCTCGAGTCAGGCCTCGTTTGACACAACCATATCATTTGTGCCTCGAGTTGGGCCTCATTTAACTCAACTATATCATTTGTTCCTCGAGTCGGGTCTCCTTTCACTCACCGATATCATTTGTGCCTCGAGCCATGCCTCGTTTGACTCAATCGAATCATTTGCGCCTCATGTCGGGCCTTGTTTTACTCAACCATATCATTTGCGCCTCATCTCAGGCTTTGTTTGACTCACCCATATGTTTTAACCTCAAGTCGGGCCTTATTTGACTAACCCATATGTTTGCGCCTCGAGTCGATCTTCGTTTGCCTCACCCTCATCATTTGCACCTCGAGCCAACCTCATTTGACTCACGCATGTGTTTGCGCCTCGAGTCAGGCCTTGTTTGACTCAACCATATCATTTGTGCCTCGAGTCAGGCCTTGTTTGACTCAACCATATTATTTGCACCTCGAGTCTAGCCTGGTTTGACTCAACCATATCATTTGCACCTCAAGTTGGGTCTCGTTTGACTCAACCATATCATTTGCGCCTCGAGTTGGGCCTTGTTTGACTCACCCATGTGTTTGTGCCTCGAGTCAAGCCTTGTTTGACTCAACCATATCATTTATGCCTCGAGTCTGGCCTCGTTTGACTTAACCATATCATTTGCGCCTCGAGTCAGGCCTTGTTTGACTCAACATATCATTTGCACCTCAAGTCGGGCCTTATTTGACTCAACCATATATTTGCGCATTGACTCGGGCCTCATTTGACTAAACCATATCATTTGTGCCTCGAGTTGGGCCTCGATTGACTTACCCAGGTCATTTGCACCTTGAGTCAAGCCTTGTTTGACTCAACCATATCATTTGCGCCTCGAGTCGGGCCTCATTTGACTCAACCATATCATTTGCAACTCAAGTCAGGTCTCGTTTGGCTCAACCATATCATTTGCGCCTCGAGTCAAGTCTCGTTTGACTCAACCATATCATTTCTACTCCGACTTGGGCCTCGTTTGACTCACCAATACCATTTGTGCCTCGAGTTAGGACTCGTTTAACTGAACCATATCATTTGCGCCCCGAGTTGGGTCACGTTTGACTCAACCATATAATTTGCGCCTTGAGTCATACCTTGTTTGACTCAACCATATCATTTGTGCCTCGGGTCAAGGCTCGTTTGACTCAATCATATCATTTGTGCCTCGAGTCGAGCCTCGTTTGACACAACCATATCATTTGCGGCTCAAGTCGGGCCTTGTTTGACTCACCAGTTCCATTTGTGCATCAAGTTGGGCCTCGTTTGACTCAATCATATCATTTGCACATTGGGTCATGCCTCGTTTGACTCAACCACATCATTTGCGCCTCGAGTCGGGCCTCGTTTGACTCACCGATAACATTTGTGCCTCGAGTTAGGCCTTGTTTGACTCAACCATATCATTTGTGCCTCGAGTCAGGCCTTGTTTGACTCAACCATATCATTTGCGCCTCGGGTCAGGCCTGGTTTGACTCAACCATATCATTTGCGCCTCGAGTTGGGCCTCGTTTGAATCAACCATATCATTTGTGCCTTGAGTCGAGCCTTATTTCACTTACCCATATGTTTGCGCAACGAGTCGGGCCTCATTTGACTAAACAATATCGTTTGTGCCTCGAGTTATGCCTCGTTTGACTCAACCATATCATTTGCATCTCGAGTTGGGCCTCGTTTGACTCAACCATGCCATTTGCTCCTTGTGTTAAGTCTCGTTGGACTCAACAAAGTGTTTGCGCCTCTAGTCAGGCCATGTTTGACTCACCCATATCATTTGCGCCTCAAGTCGGGCCTTATTTGACTAACCCATATGTTTGCGCCTCGAGTCGATCTTCGTTTGACTCACCCTCATCATTTGCACCTCGAGCCAACCTCGTTTGACTCACGCATGTGTTTGCGCCTCGAGTCAGGCCTTGTTTGACTCAACCATATCATTTGTGCCTCGAGTCGGGCCTTGTTTGACTCAACCATATCATTTGCACCTCGAGTCTGGCCTGGTTTGACTCAACCATATCATTTGTACCTCGAGTCGGGTCTCATTTGACTCAACCATATCATTTGTGCCTCGAGTTGGGCCTCGTTTGACTCACCCATGTGTTTGCGCCTTGAGTCAGGCCTTGTTTGACTCAACCATATCATTTGTGCCTCGAGTCGGGCCTTGTTTGGCTCAACCATATCATTTGCACCTCGAGTCTAGCCTGGTTTGCCTCAACCATATCATTTGCGCCTCGAGTCAGGCCTTGTTTGACTCAACCATATCATTTGCGCCTCGAGTCGGGCCTTGTTTGACTCAACATATCATTTGCGCCTCAAGTCGGGCCTTATTTGACTCAACCATATGTTTGCGCATTGAGTCAGGCCTCATTTGACTAAACCATATCATTTGTGCCTCGAGTTGGGCCTCGTTTGACTTACCCAGGTCATTTGCACCTTGAGTTAGGCCTCGTTTGACTCAACCATGTGTTTGCGCCTCGAGTCAGGCCTTGTTTGACTCACCAATATTTGCCCCTTGAGTCGGGACTCATTTGACTCATCGATACCATTTGTGCATCAAGTTGCGCCTCGAGTTTGGCCTCATTTGACTCAACCATATCATTTGCGCCTTGAGTCAGGCCTCATTAGACATAACCATATCTTTTGTGCCTCAAGTCAGGCCTCGTTTGATTCAACCATAACATTTGCGCCTCTAGTTGGGCCTCATTTAACTCAACCATATCATTTGTGCCTCGAGTCAGGTCTCGTTTGACTCAACATATCATTTGCTCCTCCAATCGGGCCTCGTTTCACTCAACCATATCATTTGTGCCTCAAGTCAGGCCTCGTTTGACTCAACCATATCATTTGCGCCTCAAGTTGAGCCTTGTTTGACTCACCGATACCATTTATGCCTCGAGTTAGGCCTCGTTTCACTCAACCATGCCATTTGTGCCTTGAGTCAGGCCTTGTTTGACTCAACCATATCATTTGCACCTTGAGTCAGGTCTCGTTTGACCCAACCATATCATTTGCGCCTCGAGTCAGGTCTCGTTTGACTAAACCATATCATTTCTGCTCCGAGTTGGGCCATATTTGACTCACCAATACATTTGTGCCTCGAGTTGGCACTCGTTTAACTCAACCATATCATTTGCGCCCGAGTCAGGTCTCGTTTGACTCAACCATATAATTTGTGCCTCGAGTCATGCCTTGTTTGACTCAACCATATCATTTGTGGCTCGGGTCAGGCCTTGTTTGACTCAATCATATAATTTGTGCCTCGAGTCAAGCCTCGTTTGACTCAACCGTATCATTTGCACCTCGAGTCGGGCCTTGTTTGACTCACCAATTCCATTTGTGCCTCGAGTTGGGCCTCGTTTGACTCAACCATATCATTTGTGCCACGAGTTAGGCCTCGTTTGACTCAACCATATCATTTGCGCCTCGAGTCGGCCCTTGTTTGACTCAACCATTTTATTTGCACCTTGAGTTGGGCCTCGTTTGACTCACCAATACCATTTGTGCCCCGCGTTGGGCCTCGTTTGACTTAACCATATCATTTGCGTCTTGAGTCGGGCCTTGTTTGACTCAACCATATCATTTACACCTTGAGTCGGCCCTCGTTTGACTCACCGATACCATTTGTGCCTCAAGTTGGGCCTCGTTTGACTCAACCATATCATTTGTGCCTCGAGTCAAGCCTTGTTTGACTCAACCATATCATTTGCGCCTCGAGTCGGGCCTCATTTGACTCATCGATACCATTTGTGCCTTGAGTTTGTCCTCGTTTGACTCAACCATATTATTTGTGCCTCGAGTCGGGCCTTGTTTGGCTCAACCATATGATTTGCACCTCGAGTCTGGGCTGGTTTCACTCAACCATATCATTTACGCCTCAAGTCAAGCCTTGTTTGACTCAACCATATCATTTGCGCCTCGAGTCGAGCCTCATTTGACTCACCGATACCATTTGGGCCTTGAGTTTGTCCTCGTTTGACTCAACCATATTATTTGAGCCTCGAGTCGGGCCTTGTTTGGCTCAACCATATGATTTGCACCTCGAGTCTGGGCTGGTTTCACTCAACCATATCATTTGCGCCTCAAGTCAAGCCTCGTTTGACTCAACCATATCATTTGTACCTCGAGTCAGGCCATGTTTAACTGAACCATATCATTTGCACCTCGAGTCAAGCCTTGTTTGACTCACCCATATGTTTGAGCCTCGAGTCAGGCCTTATTTGACTCAACCATGTGTTTGCGCCTTGAGTCAGGCCTTATTTGACTCAACCATATCATTTGCGCCTCGAGTCGATCCTCGTTTGATTCAACCATATCATTTGTGCCTCAAGTCGGGCCTTTTTTGACTCACCCATATGTTTATGCCTCGAGTCGATCTTCATTTGACTCACCCTTATCATTTTCACCTCAAGTCAAGCCTCGTTTGACTCACTTATGTGTTTGCGCCTCGAGTCAATCCTTCTTTGACTCACCCATATCATTTGCGCCACAAGTCGGTCCTTGTTAGACTCAACCATATCATTTGCACCACAAGTCGGGCCTCGTTTGACTCACCGATACCATTTGTGCCTCAAGTTGGGCCTCGTTTGACTCAACCATATCATTTGTGCCTTGAGTCAGGCTTTGTTTGACTCAACCATATCATTTGCACCTCGACTCGGGCCGTGTTTGACTCACCCATATGTTTGAGCATCGTGTCGGGCCTTATTTGACTCGACCATATATTTGCGCCTCGAGTCAGTCTTCGTTTGACTCACCCATATCATTTGCGCCTCGAGTCGGGCTTCGTTTGACTCAACCATATCATATGTGCCTCAAGTCGGGCATTATTTGACTCATCCATATGTTTGCGCATCGAGTTGGGCCTCATTTGACTAAACCATATCATTTATGCCTCGAGTCATGCCTCGTTTAACTCAAGCATATCATTTGCGCCTCGAGTTGGGCCTCGTTTGACTCACCCATATCATTTGTGCCTCGAGTCAGGCCTCATTTGACTCAACCATATCATTTGCGCCTCGAGTCGGGCCTTGTTTGACTCAACCAAATCATTTGCCCGACTCAACCATATCATTTACGCCTCGAGTCGGGCCTCGTTTGACTCAACCATATCATTTGTGCCTCGAGTCATGCCTCGTTTGACTCAACCATATAATTTGCGTCTCGAGTCGGGCCTCATTTGACTCACCGATACCATTTGTGCCCCTAGTTGGGCCTCGTTTGACTCAACCATATCATTTGTGTCTTGGGTCAGGCCTTTTTTGACTAAACCATATCATTTGCGCCTCGAGTCAGGCCTCGTTTGACTCAACCATAACATTTGCGCCTCGAGTCAGGCCTTATTTGACTCACCGATACCATTTATGCCTCGAGTTAGTCTTCATTTGACTCGACCATATCATTTGTTCCTCGAGCCAGGCCTCGTTTGACTCAGCCATATCATTTGCGCCACGAGTTGCGCATCGTTTTACTCAACCATATCATTTGCGCCTCTAGTCAGGCCTCATTTCACTCACTGATACCATTTGTGCCTCGAGTGGGGCCTCATTTGACTCAATCATATCATTTGCGCCTCGAGTCGAGCCTCATTTCACTCACCGATATCATTTGTTCCTCGAGTCGGGCCTCGTTTCACTCAACCATATCATTTGTGCCTTGAGTCGGGCCTTGTTTGACTCAACCATTTCATTTGCGCCTCAAATCGGGCCTTGTTTGACTTACCCATATGTTTGAACCTCAAGTCGGGCCTTATTTGACTCACCCATATGTTTGCGCCTCGAGTCGATCTTCGTTTGACTCATCCTCATTTACACCTCGAGTCAAGCCTCGTTTGACTCATCCATATCATTTGCGCCACGAGTTGGGCCTTGTTAGATTCAACCATATCATTTGCGCCTCGAGTTGGGCCTTGTTTAACTCCCTGATACCATTTATTCCTCGAGTTGGGCTTGTTTGACTCAACCATATCATTTGTGCCTCGAGTCAGGCCTTGTTTGACTTAACCATATCATTTGTACCTCGAATTGGGCCTTGTTTGACTCATCCATATGTTTGAGCCTCGAGTCGGGTCTCGTTTGACTCAACCATATCATTTGTGCCTCGAGTCGGACCTTATGTGACTCATGCATATGTTTGCGCATCGAGTCGGGCGTCATTTAACTAAACCATATCATTTGTGCCTCAAGTCAAGCCTCGTTTGACTCAACCATATCATTTGTGCCTCGAGTTTGGCCTTGTTTGGCTCAACCATGTGTTTGCGCCTCGAGTCGGGCCTCGTTTGACTCACCGATACCATTTGTGCATCGAGGTGGGCCTCGTTTGACTAAACCATATGATTTGCGTCTCGAGTCAGGCCTCGTTTAACTCAACCATATCATATGTGCCTCAAGTCAGGCCTTTTTTGACTCACCCATTTGTTTACTCCTCGATCCAATCTTCATTTGACTCACCCTTATCATTTGCACCTCAAGTCATGCCTTGTTTGACTCACCCATGTGTTTGTGCCTCGAGTCAGGCCTTGTTTGACTCACCCATATCATTTACGCCACGAGTCGGGCCTTGTTTGACTCAACCATATCATTTGTGCCTCAAGTCGGGCCTCGTTTGACTCACCGATACCATTTGTACCTTGAGTTGGGCCTCGTTTGACTCAACCATATCATTTGTGCCTCGAGTCAGCCCATGTTTGACTGAACCATATCATTTGCACCTCGAGTCAAGCCTTGTTTGACTCACCCATATGTTTGAGCCTCGAGTCAGGCCTTATTTGAATTAACCAAATGTTTGCGCCTTGAGTTGGTCTTCATTTGACTCACCCATATCATTTGCACCTCGAGTCGATCCTCGTTTGACTCAACCATATCATTTGTTTCTCAAGTCGGGCCTTATTTGACTCACCCATATGTTTGCGCCCTGAGTCGATCTTCGTTTGACTCACCCTTATCATTTGCACCTTGAGTCAAGCCTCGTTTGACTTGCTCATGTGTTTGCGCCCCGAGTCAAGCCTTGTTAGACTCAACCATATCATTTGCGCCACGAGTCAGTCCCCCTTTGACTCACTGATACCATTTGTGCCTCGAGTTGGGCGTCGTTTGACTCAACCATATCATTTGTGCCTTGAGTCAGGCTTTGTTTAACTCAACCATATCATTTGCACCTCGAGTCGGGCCTTGTTTGACTCACCTATATGTTTGAGCCTCGTGTCGGGCCTTATTTGACTCAACCATATGTTTGTGCCTCGAGTTGGGCCTCGTTTGACACAACCATATCATTTGTGCCTCGAGTCATGCCTCGTTTCACTCAACCATATAATTTGCGTCTCGAGTCGGGCCTCATTTGACTCACCGATACCATTTGTGCCCCTAGTTGGGCCTCGTTTGACTCAATCATATCATTTGTGCCTTGGGTCAGGCCTTTTTTGACTAAACCATATCATTTGCGCCTCGAGTCGGGCCTCGTTTGACTCAACCATAAGATTTGCGCCTCGAGTCGGGCCTCATTTGACTCACCGATACCATTTATGCCTCGAGTTGGGCTTCATTTGACTCGACCATATCATTTGTTCCTCGAGCCAGGCCTCGTTTGACTCAGCCATATCATTTGCGCCACGAGTTGGGCCTCGTTTGACTCAACCATATCATTTGCGCCTCTAGTCGGGCCTCATTTCACTCACTGATACCGTTTATGCCTCGAGTAGGGCCTCGTTTGACTCAATCTTATCATTTGTGCCTCGAGTCGGGCCTCGTTTCACTCACCGATATCATTTGTTCCTCGAGTCGGGCCTCGTTTCACTCAACCATATCATTTGTGCCTTGAGTCGGGCCTTGTTTGACTCAACCATTTCATTCGTGCCTCAAGTCGGGCCTTGTTTGACTTACCCATATGTTTGAACCTCAAGTCGGGCTTTATTTGACTCACCCATATGTTTGTGCCTCGAGTCAATCTTCGTTTAACTCACCCTCATTTACACCTTGAGTCAAGCCTCGTTTGACTCACCCATATCCTTTGTGCTACGAGTTGGGCCTTATTAGATTCAACCATATCATTTGCGCCTCGAGTCGGGCCTCGTTTAACTCCCTGATACCATTTGTTCCTCGAGTTGGGCCTCGTTTGACTCAACCATATCATTTGTGCCTCGAGCCAGGCCTTGTTTGACTTAACCATATCATTTGTACCTTGAATTGGGCCTTGTTTGACTCACATATATGTTTGAGCCTCGAGTCGAGTCTCGTTTGACTCAACCATATCATTTGTGCCTCGAGTCGGGCCTTATGTGACTCATGCATATGTTTGCACATCGAGTCGGGCGTCATTTAACTAAACCATATCATTTGTGCCTCAAGTCAAGCCTCGTTTGACTCAACCATATCATTTGCACCCCGAGTTTGGCCTTGTTTGGCTCAACCATGTGTTTGCGCCTCGAGTGGGGCCTCGTTTGACTCACCGATACCATTTGTGCATCGAGTTGGGCCTTGTTTGACTAAACCATGTGATTTGCGCCTCGAGTCAGGCGTCGTTTGACTCAACCATATCATTTGCGCCTCGAGTCAGGCCATGTTTGACTGAACCATATCATTTCCACCTCGAGTCAAGCCCTGTTTGACTCACCCATATGTTTGAGCCTCGAGTCAGGCCTTATTTGACTCAACCAAATGGTTGCGCCTCGAGTTGGTCTTCATTTGACTCACCCATATCATTTGCACCTCGAGTCGATCCTCATTTGACTCAACCATATCATTTGTGCCTCAAGTCGGGCCTTATAGACTCACCCATATGTTTGCGCCTTGAGTCGATCTTCGTTTGACTCACCCTTATCATTTGCACTTTGAGTCAAGCCTCGTTTGACTTACTCATGTGTTTGCGCCTCGTGTCAAGCCTTGTTAGACTCAACCATATCATTTGCGCCACGAGTCAGGCCTCCTTTGACTCACCGATACCATTTGTGCCTCGAGTTGGGCGTCGTTTGACTCAACCATATCATTTGTGCCTTGAGTCAGGCTTTGTTTGACTGAACCATATCATTTGCACCTCGAGTCAGGCCTTGTTTGACTCATCCATATGTTTGAGCCTCGAGTCAGGTCTCGTTTCACTCAACCATATCATTTGTGCCTCGAGTCGGGCCTTATGTGACTCATACATATGTTTGCGCATCGAGTCGGGCGTCATTTAACTAAACCATATCATTTGTGCCTCAAGTCAAGCCTCGTTTGACTCAACCATATCATTTGCGTCTCGAGTTTGGCCTTGTTTGGCTCAACCATGTGTTTGCGCCTCGAGTCGGGCCTCGTTTGACTCACCGATACCATTTGTGCATTGAGTTGGGCCTCGTTTGACTAAACCATATGATTTGCGCCTCGAGTCAGGCCTCGTTTGACTCAACCATATCATTTGTGCCTCGAGTCAGGCCATGTTTGACTGAACCATATCATTTGCACCTCGAGTCAAGCCTTGTTTCACTCACCCATATGTTTGAGCCTCGAGTCAGCCTTATTTGACTCAACCAAATGTTTGCGCCTCGAGTTGGTCTTCATTTGACTCACCCATATCATTTGCAACTCGAGTCGATCCTCGTTTGACTCAACCATATCATTTGTGCCTCAAGTCGGGCCTTATTTGACTCACCCATATGTTTGCGCCTCGAGTCAATCTTCGTTTGACTCACCCTTATCATTTGCACCTTGAGTCAAGCCTCGTTTGACTTACTCATGTGTTTGTTCCTCGAGTCAAGCCTTGTTAGACTCAACCATATCATTTGCGCCACGAGTCAGGCCTCCTTTGACTCACCGATACCATTTGTGCCTCGAGTTGGGCGTCGTTTGACTCAACCATATCATTTGTACCTTGAATTAGGCTTTGTTTGACTCAACCATATCATTTGCACCTCGAGTCGGTCCTTGTTTGACTCACCTATATGTTTGAGCCTCGTGTCGGGCCTTATTTGACTCAACCATATGTTTGCGCCTCGAGTCGGGCCTCGTTTGACTTAACCATATCATTTGTGCCTCGAGTCATGCCTCGTTTGACTCAACCATATAATTTGCATCTCGAGTCGGGCCGCATTTGACTCACCAATACCATTTTTGCCCCTAGTTGGGCCTCGTTTGAGTCAACCATATCATTTGTGCCTTGGGTCAGGCCTTTTTTGACTAAACCATATCATTTGCGCCTCGAGTCGGGCCTCGTTTGACTCAACCATAACATTTGCGCCTCGAGTCGAGCCTCATTTGACTCACCGATACCATTTATGCCTCGAGTTTGGCTTCAATTGACTCGACCAAATCATTTGTTCCTCGAGCCAGGCCTCGTTTGACTCAGCCATGTCATTTGCGCCACGAGTTGGGCCTCGTTTAACTCAACCATATCATTTGCGCCTCTAGCCGGGCCTCATTTCACTCACTGATACCGTTTGTGCCTCGAGTGGGGCCTCATTTGACTCAATCATATCATTTGCGCCTCGAGTCGGGCCTCGTTTCACTCACCTATATCATTTGTTCCTCGAGTCGGGCCTCGTTTCACTCAACAATATCTTTTGTGCCTTGAGTCGGGCCTTGTTTGACTCAACCATTTCATTTGCGCCTCAAGTCGGGCCTTGTTTGACTTACCCATATGTTTGAACCTCAAGTCGGGCCTTATTTGACTCACCCATATGTTTGCGCCCCGAGTCGATCTTCGTTTAACTCACCCTCATTTACACCTCGAGTCAAGCCTCGTTTGACTCACCCATATCATTTGCGCCACGAGTTGGGCCTTGTTAGATTCAACCATAACATTTGCGCCTCGAGTCGGGCCTCGTTTAACTCCCTAATACCATTTGTTCCTCGAGTTGGGCCTCGTTTGAGTCAACCATATCATTTGTGCCTCGAGTCAGGCCTTGTTTGACTTAACGATATCATTTGTACCTCGAATTGAGCCTTGTTTGACTCACCCATATGTTTGAACCTCGAGTCGGGTCTCGTTTGACTCAACCATATCATTTGTGCCTCGAGTCGGGCCTTATGTGACTCATGCATATGTTTGCGCATCGAGTCGGGTGTCATTTAACTAAACCATATCATTTGTGCCTCAAGTCAAGCCTTGTTTGACTCAACCATATCATTTGCACCTCAAGTTTGGCCTTGTTTGGCTCAACCATGTGTTTGCGCCTCGAGTGGGGCCTCGTTTGACTCACCGATACCATTTGTGCATCGAGTTGGGCCTCGTTTGACTAAACCATGTGATTTGCGCCTCGAGTCAGGCGTCGTTTGACTCAACCATATCATTTGCGCCTCGAGTCAGGCCATGTTTGACTGAACCATATCATTTCCACCTCGAGTCAAGCCTTGTTTCACTCACCCATATGTTTGAGCCTCGAGTCAGGCCTTATTTGACTCAACCAAATAGTTGCGCCTCGAGTTGGTCTTCATTTGACTCACCCATATCATTTGCACCTCGAGTCGATCCTCATTTGACTCAACCATATCATTTGTGCCTCAAGTCGGGCCTTATAGACTCACCCATATGTTTGTGCCTTGAGTCGATCTTCGTTTGACTCACCCTTATCATTTGCACTTTGAGTCAAGCCTCGTTTGACTTACTCATGTGTTTGCGCCTCGTGTCAAGCCTTGTTAGACTCAACCATATCATTTGCGCCACGAGTCAGGCCTCCTTTGACTCACCGATACCATTTGTGCCTCGAGTTGGGCGTCGTTTGACTCAACCATATCATTTGTGCCTTGAGTCAGGCTTTGTTTGACTGAACCATATCATTTGCACCTCGAGTCGGGCCTTGTTTGACTCATCCATATGTTTGAGCCACGAGTCGGGTCTCGTTTGACTCAACCATATCATTTGTGCCTCGAGTCGGGCCTTATGTGACTCATGCATATGTTTGCGCATCGAGTCGGGCGTCATTTAACTAAACCATATCATTTGTGCCTCAAGTCAAGCCTCGTTTGACTCAACCATATCATTTGCGCCTCGAGTTTGGCCTTGTTTGGCTCAACCATGTGTTTGCGCCTCGAGTCGGGCCTCGTTTGACTCACCGATACCATTTGTGCATCGAGTTAGGCCTCGTTTGACTAAACCATATGATTTGCGCCTCGAGTCAGGCCTCGTTTGACTCAACCATATCATTTGTGCCTCGAGTCAGGCCATGTTTGACTGAACCATATCATTTGCACCTCGAGTCAAGCCTTGTTTCACTCACCCATATGTTTGAGCCTCGAGTCAGGCCTTATTTGACTCAACCAAATATTTGCGCCTCGAGTTGGTCTTCATTTGACTCACCCATATCATTTGCAACTCGAGTCGATCCTCATTTGACTCAACCATATCATTTGTGCCTCAAGTCGGGCCTTATTTGACTCACCCATATGTTTGCGCCTCGAGTCGATCTTCGTTTGACTCACCCTTATCATTTGCACCTTGAGTCAAGCCTCGTTTGACTTACTCATGTGTTTGTTCCTCGAGTCAAGCCTTGTTAGACTCAACCATATCATTTGCGCCATGAGTCAGGCCTCCTTTGACTCACCGATACCATTTGTGCCTCGAGTTGGGCATCGTTTGACTCAACCATATCATTTGTGCCTTGAATCAGGCTTTGTTTGACTCAACCATATCATTTGCACCTCGAGTCGGTCCTTGTTTGACTCACCTATATGTTTGAGCCTCGTGTCGGGCCTTATTTGACTCAACCATATGTTTGCACCTCGAGTCGGGCCTCGTTTGACTTAACCATATCATTTGTGCCTCGAGTCATGCCTCGTTTGACTCAACCATATAATTTGCATCTCGAGTCGGGCCTCATTTGACTCACCAATACCATTTGTGCCCCTAGTTGGGCCTCGTTTGACTCAACCATATCATTTGTGCCTTGGGTTAGGCCTTTTTTGACTAAACCATATCATTTGCGCCTCGAGTCTGGCCTCGTTTGACTCAACCATAACATTTGCGCCTTGAGTCGGGCCTCGTTTGACTCACCGATACCATTTATGCCTCGAGTTGGGCTTCATTTGACTCGACCAAATCATTTGTTCCTCGAGCCAGGCCTCGTTCGACTCAGCCATATCATTTGCGCCACGGGTTGGGCCTCGTTTGACTTAACCATATCATTTGCGCCTCTAGTCGGGCCTTATTTCACTCACTGATACCGTTTGTGCCTCGAGTGGGGCCTCGTTTAACTCAATCATATCATTTGCACCTCGAGTCGGGCCTCGTTTCACTCACCAATATCATTTGTTCCTCGAGTCAGGCCTCGTTTCACTCAACCATATCATTTGTGCCTTGAGTCGGGCCTTGTTTGACTCAACCATTTCATTTGCGCCTCAAGTCGGGCCTTTTTTGACTTACCCATATGTTTGAACCTCAAGTCGGGCCTTATTTGACTCACCCATATGTTTGCGCCTCGAGTCGATCTTCGTTTGACTCACCCTCATTTACACCTCGAGTCAAGCCTCGTTTGACTCACCCATATCATTTGCGCCATGAGTTGGGCCTTGTTAGATTCAACCATATCATTTGTGCCTCGAGTTGGGCCTCGTTTAACTCCCTGATACCATTTGTTCCTCGAGTTGGGCCTCGTTTGACTCAACGATATCATTTGTGCCTCGAGTCAGGCCTTGTTTGACTTAACCATATCATTTGTACCTCGAATTGGGCCTTGTTTGACTCACCCATATGTTTGAGCCTCGAGTCGGGTCTCGTTTGACTCAACCATATCATTTGTGCCTCGAGTCAGGCCTTATGTGACTCATGCATATGTTTGCGCATCGAGTCGAGCATCATTTAACTAAACCATATTATTTGTGCCTCAAGTCAAGCCTCGTTTGACTCAACCATATCATTTGCGCCTCGAGTTTCGCCTTGTTTGGCTCAACCATGTGTTTGCGCCTCGAGTCGGGCCTCATTTGACTCACCAATACCTTTTGTGCATCGAGTTGGGCCTCATTTGACTAAACCATATGATTTGCACCTCGAGTCAGGCCTCGTTTGACTCAACCATATCATTTGTGCCTCCAGTCATGCCTCGTTTAACTCAACCATATCATATGTGCCTCAAGTCAGGCCTTTTTTGACTCACCCATTTGTTTACGCCTCGAGCCGATCTTCATTAGACTCACCCTTATCATTTGCACCTCAAGTCATGCCTTGTTTGACTCACCCATGTGTTTGTGCCTCAAGTCAGGCCTTGTTTGGCTCACCCATATCATTTATGCCGCGAGTCGGGCCTTGTTTGACTCAACCATATCATTTGCGCCTCGAGTCGGGCCTCGTTTGACTCACCGATACCATTTGTACCTTGAGTTAGGCCTCGTTTGACTCAACCATATCATTTGTGCCTCGAGTCAGGCCATGTTTGACTGAACCATATCATTTGCACCTCGAGTCAAGCCTTGTTTGACTCACCCATATGTTTGAGCCTCGAGTCAGGCCTTATTTGACTTAACCAAATGTTTGTGCCTCGAGTTGGTCTTCATTTGACTCACCCATATCATTTGCACCTCCAGTCGATCCTCGTTTGACTCAACCATATCATTTGTGGCTCAAGTCAGGCCTTATTTGACTCACCATATGTTTGCGCCTCGGGTCGATCTTTGTTTGACTCACCCTTATCATTTGCACCTTGAGTCAAGCCTCATTTGACTTACTCATGTGTTTGCGCCTCAAGTCAAGCCTTGTTAGACTCAACCATATCATTTGCGCCACGAGTCAGGCCTTCTTTGACTCACTGATACCATTTGTGCCTCGAGTTGGGCATCGTTTAACTCAACCATATCATTTGTGCCTTGAGTCAGGCTTTGTTTGACTCAACCATATCATTTGCACCTCGAGTCAGGCCTTGTTTGACTCACCTATATGTTTGAGCCTCGTGTTGGGCCTTATTTGACTCAACCATATGTTTGCGCCTCGAGTCGGTCTTCGTTTGACTCACCCATATCATTTGCGCCTCGAGTTGGGCCTCGTTTGACTCAACCATAACATTTGTGCCTCAAGTTAGGCATTATTTGACTCACCCATATGTTTGCGCATCGAGTCGGGCCTCATTTGACTAAACCATATCATTTGTGGCTCGAGTCATTCCACGTTTGACTCAAGTATATCATTTGCACCTCGAGTTGGGCCTCGTTTGACTCACCCATGTCATTTGTTCCTCGAGTTAGGCCTCCTTTGACTCAACCATGTGTTTGCGCCTCAAGTCAGGCCTTGTTTGACTCATCCATATAATTTGCGCCTCGAGTTGGGCCTCGTTTGACTCACTGATACCATTTGTGCATCAAGTTGGACCTCATTTGACTAAACCATATGATTTTTGCCTCGAGTCAAGTCTCATTTGACTCAACCATATCATTTGCACCTCGAGTCGGGCCTCATTTGACTGAACCATATCATTTTTGCCCCGAGTCGAGCCTCATTTGCCTCACCGTTACCATTTGTCCCTGAGTTGGGCCTCATTTGACTAACCATATCATTTGTGCCTTGAGTCAGGCCTCGTTTGACACAGCCATATCATTTGCGACCCGAGTCGGGCCTTGTTTGACTAAACCATATCATTTGCGCATCGAGTCGGGCCTTGTTTGACTAAACCATATGATTTGCGCCTCGAGTCAGGCCTCGTTTGATACAACCATATCATTTGCGCCTCAAGTCAGGCCTCATTTGACTCAACCTTATCATTTCTGGCTCGAGTCATGCCTCATTTGACTCAACCATATCATTTGCGTCTCGAATCGGGCCTCATTTGACTCACCGATACCATTTGTGCCTCCAGTTAGGCCTCATTTGACTCAACCATATCATTTGTGCCTTGAGTCCAGCCTCGTTAGACTAAACCATATCATTTGCAGCTCGAGTCGGGCCTCGTTTGACTTAACCGTATCATTTCCGCCTCGAGTCATGCCTCGTTTGACTCAACCATATCATTTGTGTCTCGAGTCGGGCCTCCTTTGACTCACCGATCCCATTTGTGGCTCTAGTTGGGCCACATTTGACTCAACCATATCATTTGTGCCACAAGTCAGGCCTCGTTTGACTAAACCATATAATTTGCACCTCGAGTCGGGCCTCGTTTGACTCACTAATACGATTTGTGCCTCGAGTTGGGCCTCGTTTGACTCAATCGTATCATTTGTCTCTCGAGTAGGGCTTTGTTTGACTCAACCATATCATTTGCGCCTCGAGTCAGGCCTCGTTTGACTCACCGATACCATTTGTGCCTCGACTTGTGCCTCGTTAGACTCAACCATATCATTTGTGCCTTGAGTCAAGCCTCGTTTGACTAAACCATATCATTTGCACCTCGAGTCGAGCCTCGTTTGACTCACTGATACCATTTGTGCCTCGACTTAGGCCTCATTTGACTCAACCATATCATTTGTGCCTTGAGTCAGGCCTCGTTTGACTCAATCATATCATTTACGTCTCAAGTCAGACCTCATTTGACTCAACCATATCATTTGTGCCTCGAGTCGGGCCTCTTTGGCTCAGCCATATCATTTGCGCATTGAGTCGGGCCTCGTTTGACTCACCGATACCATTTGTGCCTCGACTTGTGCCTCGTTTGACTCAACCATATCATTTGTGCCTCAAGTCAGGCCTCATTTGGCTAAACCATATCATTTGTGCCTCGAGTCGGGCCTCATTTGACTTAACTATAACATTTGTGCCTTGAGTCAGGCCTCGTTTGACTCATCGATACCATTTATGCCTCGAGTTGGGCCTCATTTGACTCGACCATATTATTTGTTCCTCGAGCCAGGCCTCGTTTGACTCTGCCATTTCATTTGCGCCACGACTTGGGCCTCATTTGACTCAACCATATCATTTGCACATCGAGTCGGGCCTTGTTTCACTACCGATACCATTTGTGCCGCGTGTGGGGCCTCGTTTGACTCAATCATATGATTTGTGCCTCGAGTCGGGCCTCGTTTCACTCACCGATATCATTTGTGCCTCGAGTTGGGCCTCGTTTGACTCAACCATATCATTTATGCCTTGAGTCGGGCCTTGTTTGACTCAACCATATCATTTGCGCCTCGAGTTGAGCCTTGTTTGACTTACCCATATGTTTGAACCTCAAGTCGGGCCTTATTTGACTCACCCATATGTTTGCGCCTCGAGTCGATCATCATTTGACTCACCCATGTGCTTGCGCCTCGAGTCAGGCCTTGTGTGACTCACCCATATCATTTACGCCACGAGTCAGGCCTTGTTTGACTCAACCATATAATTTGCGCCACGAGTTGGGCCTCGGTTGACTCACCGATACCATTTGTTCCTTGAGTTGGTCCTCGTTTGACTCAACCATATCATTTGTGCCTCGAGTCAGGCCATGTTTGACTGAACCATATAATTTGCACCTCGAGTCAAGCCTTGTTTGACTCACCCATATGTTTGAGCCTCGTGTCGGGCCTTATTTGACTCAACCATATATTTACGCCTCGAGTCAGTCTTCATTTGACTCACCCATATCATTTGTGCCTCGAGTCGATCCTCATTTGACTCAACCATATCATTTGTGCCTCAAGTCGGGCCTTATAGACTCACCCATATGTTTGCGCCTTGAGTCGATCTTCGTTTGACTCACCCTTATAATTTGCACCTCGAGTCAAGCCTCGTTTGGCTCACTCATGTGTTTACGCCTCGAGTCAAGCCTTCTTTCACTCACCCACATCATTTGCGCCATGAGTCGGACCTTGTTAGACTTAACCATATCATTTGCGCCACGAGTGGGGCCTCCTTTGAGTCACCGATACCATTTGTGCCTCGAGTTGGACCTCGTTTGACTCAACCATATCATTTGGGCCTTGAGTTAGGCTTTGTTTGACTCAACCATATCATTTGCACCTCGAGTCAGGCCTTGTTTGACTCATCCATATGTTTGAGCCTCGTGTTGGGCCTTATTTGACTCAACCATATGTTTGAGCCTCGAGTCGGTCTTCGTTTGACTCACCCATATCATTTGCGCCTCGAGTCGGGCCTCATTTGACTAAACCATATCATTTGTGCCTCGAGTCATGCCTCGTTTGACTCAACCATATCATTTGCGCCTCGAGTTGGGACTAGTTTGCCTCATCCTTGTCATTTGTGCCTCGAGTCAGGCCATGTTTGACTGAACCATATAATTTGCACCTCGAGTCAAGCCTTGTTTGACTCACCCATATGTTTGAGCCTCGAGTCGGGCCTTATTTGACTCAACCATATATTTGCGCCTTGAGTCGGTCTTCATTTGACTCACCCATATCATTTGTGCCTCGAGTCGATCCTCGTTTGACTCAACCATATCATTTGTGCCTCAAGTCGGGCCTTATTTGACTCGCCCATATGTTTGCGCCTCGAGTCGATCTTCGTTTGACTCACCCTTATCATTTGCACCTTGAGTCAAGCCTCGTTTGACTCACTCATGTGTTTACGCCTTGAGTCAAGCCTTCTTTCACTCACCCACATCATTTGCGCCATGAGTCAGGCCTTGTTAGACTTAACCATATCATTTGCGCCACGAGTGGGGCCTCCTTTGACTCACCGATACCATTTGTGCCTCGAGTTGGACCTCGTTTGACTCAACCATATCATTTGTGCCTTGAGTCAGGCTTTGTTTAACTCAACCATATCATTTGCACCTCGAGTCGAGCCTTGTTTGGCTCATCCATATGTTTGAGCCTCGTGTCGGGCCTTATTTGACTCAACCATATGTTTGCGCCTCGAGTCGGTCTTCGTTTGACTCACCCATATCATTTGCACCTTGAGTCGGGCCTCGTTTGACTCAACCATATCATTTGTGCCTCAAGTCGGGAATTATTTGACTCACCCATATGTTTGCGCATTGAGTCGGGCCTCATTTGACTAAACCATATCATTTGTGCCTCGAGTCATGCCTTGTTTGACTCAACCATATCATTTGCGCCTCGAGTTGGGACTAGTTTGCCTCACCCATGTCATTTGTGCCTCGAGTTAGGCCTTGTTTGACTCGACCATATCATTTATTCCTCGAGCCAGGCCTCGTTTGACAAAGCCATATCATTTGCGCCACGAGTTGGGCCTCGTTTAACTCAACCATATCATTTGCGCCTCGAGTCGGGCCTCGTTTCACTCACCGATATCATTTGTGCCTCGAGTCAGGCCTTGTTTGACTCAACCATATCATTTGTGCCTCGAGTCAGGCCTTGTTTTACTTACCCATATGTTTGAATCTCAAGTCAGGCCTTATTTGACTCACCCATATGTTTGCGCCTCGAGTCGAGCCTTGTTAGATTCAACCATATCATTTGTGCCTCGAGTCGAGCCTCGTTTGACTCCCTGATACCATTTGTTCCTCGAGTTGGGCCTCGTTTGACTCAACCATATCATTTGTGCCTCGAGTCAGGCCTTGTTTGACTCAACCATATCATTTGTACCTCGAGTCAGGCCTTGTTTGACTCACCCATATGTTTGAACCTCGAGTTAGGCCTTATTTGACTCAACCATATGTTTGTTCCTCGAGTTGGGTCTCATTTGACTCAACAATATCATTTGTGCCTCGAGCCGGGACTTATTTGACTCAACCATATGTTTACGCATTGAGTCGGGCCTCATATAACTAAACCATATCATTTGTGCCCCGAGTCATGCCTTGTTTGACTCAACCATATCATTTGTGCCTTGAGTCGGGCCTCGTTTGACTCAACCATATCATTTGTGCCCCGAGTCGAGCCTTGTTGGACTCATCCATATCATTTGCACATCGATTCGGGCCTTGTTTGGCTCACCGATACCATTTGTGCCTCGAGTTGGGATTTGTTTGAGTAAGCCATGTCATTTGCACCTCAGGTGAAGCCTCGTTTGACTAAACCATATTATTTGCGCCTCGAGTCGGCCCTCGTTTGACTTAACCATATCATTTGCGCCTGGAGTCAGGCCTTGTTTGACTCCCCGATACCATTTGTGCCTCGAGTTGGGCCTCGGTTGAGTCATCCATATAATTTGCGCCTCAAGTTGGGCCTCGTTTGACTCACCGATGCCATTTGTGCCTTGAGTTGGGCCTCGTTTGAGTCAGCCATATCATTTGCATCTCGGGTCAGGTCTCGTTTGACTAAACCATATCATTTGCGCTTTGAGTCGGGCCTCGTTTGACTCAACCATATCATTTGCGCCTCGAGTCGGGCCTCGTTTGACTCACTGATACCATTTGTGCAACGAGTTGGGCCTCATTTGAGTCAGCCATATTATTTGCACCTTGAGTTAGGCCTCGTTTGACTCACTGATACCATTTGTGCCTCGAGTGGGGCCTCGTTTGACTAAGCCATAACATTTCCGCCACGAGTTGAGCCTCGTTTGACTCACTGATACCATTTGTGCCTCGAGTTGGGCCTCGTTTAACTCAACCATCTCATTTGTGCCTCGAGTCAAGCCTCGTTTGACATAACCATATCATTTGTGCCTCGAGTCATGCCTCGTTGCACTCAACCATATCATTTGCGTCTCGAGTCAGTCCTCATTTGACTCACCGATACCATTTGTGCCTCGTTTGACTCAACCATATCATTTATGCCTCGGGTCAGACCTCGGTTGACTAAACCATATCATTTGCGCCTCGAGTCAGACCTCGTTTGACTCAACCATATCATTTGTGCCTTGAGTCATGCCTCGTTTAACTCAACCATATCATTTACGTCTCAAGTCGGGCCTCATTTGACTCACCGATACCATTTGTGCCCCCAGTTAGGCCTCGTTTGACTCACCGATACCATTTGTGCCTCAAGTTAGGTCTCGTTTGAGTCAGCCATATCATTTGCGCCTGAGTTGGGCCTCGTTTGACTCACCGATACCATTTTTGCCTCGAGTGGGGCCTCGTTTGACTCACCGATACCATTTGTGCCTCGAGTAGGGCCTCGTTTGACTCAAGCATCTCATTTGCGCCTTGAGTCAGGCCTCGTTTGACACAACCATATCATTTGTGCCTTGAGTCATGCCTCATTTGACTCAACCATATCATTTGCATCTCGAGTCGGTTCTCATTTCACTCACCGATACCATTTGTGCCTCCAGTTGGGCCTCGTTTGACTCAACCATATCATTTGTGCCTCGGGTCAGGCCTCGTTTGACTCAACCATTCCATTTGCACCTAGAGCTTGTCCTCGTTTGACTCACCGATATCTTTTGTGCCTCGAGTTAGGCCTCATTTGACTCGACCATATCATTTGTGCCTCGAGTCAAGCCTGGTTTGACTCAGCCATATCATTTGCGCCTTGAGTTGGGCCTCATTTGACTCACCGATACCATTTGTGCCTCGAGTTAGGCCTTGTTTGACTTAATCGTATCATTTGTTCCTTGAGTCAGGCTTCGTTTGACACAACCATATCATTTGCACCTCGGGTCGGGCCTCGTTTGACTAAACCATATCATTTGTGCCTCGAGTCAGACCTCGTTTGACTCGACCATATCATTTGTGCCTCGTGTCAAGCCTCGTTTCACTCAAGCATATCATTTGCATCTGGAGTCAGGCCTCATTTGACTCACTGATACCATTTGTGCCTCCAGTTGGGCCTCGTTTGACTCAACCATATCATATGCGCATCGAGTCGAGCCTCGTTTGACTTGCTGATACCATTTATGCCTCGAGTAGGGCCTCGTTTGACTCAACCGAATTATTTGTGCCTCGTTTCACTCAACCATATCATTTGCGCCTTGAGTCATTCCTCGTTTGACTCAACCATATCATTTGTGCCTCGAGTCAGGCCTCGTTTGACTCAACTATATCATTCGCACCTCGAGTCGGGCCTCGTTTAACTCAACCATATCATTTGTTCCTCGAGTCGGGCCTCGTTTAACTCAACCATATAATTTGCGCCTCAAGTTGGGCCTCGATTGACTCATCGATACCATTTGTGCCTCGAGTTGGGCCTCATTTGACTCAACCATATCATTTGTGCCTCAAGTCAGGCCTCGTTTGACTCTGCCATATCATTTGCGCCTCGAGTCGGGCCTCGTTTGACTCAACCACACCATTTGCACCTCTACTCGGGCCTCGTTTGACTCACGGTTACCATTTGTGCCTCGAGTTAGGCCTCATTTGACTCGACCATATCATTTGTGCCTTGAGTCAGGCCACGTTCGACTTAGCCATATCATCTGCGCCTCGAGTCAGGCCTCGTTTGACTCAACCATATCATTTGTGCCTCGAGTCAGGTCTCGTTTGACTCAGCCATATCATTTGTGCCTCGAGTTAGGCCTCGTTTAACTCAACCATATCATTTGTGCCCCGAGTCAGGTCTCGTTTGACTCAACCATATCATTTGCGGCTCGAGTTAGGCCTTGTTTGACTAAACCATATCATTTTCACCTCATGGCGGGCGTCGTTTGACTCAACCATATCATTTGTGCCTCGGGTCGGGCCTCATTTGCCTCATCGATACCATTTGTTCCTTGAGCAGAGCCTTATTTGACTCAACCATATCATTTGTGCCTTGAGTCAGGCCTCGTTTGACACAGCCATATCATTTGCGGGTCGAGTCGGGCCTCGTTCGACTCAGCCATATCAATTGCGCCTCGAGTCAGGCCTTGTTTGACTCAACCATATCATTTGTGCCTTGAGTCGGGCCTCGTTTGACTTAACCATATCTTTTGTGCCTCGAGTCACGCCTCGCTTGACTAAACCATATCATTTGCGCCTCGAGTCGGGCCTTGTTTGACTCAACCATACCATTTGCACCTCTACTCGAGCCTCATTTGACTCACCGATACCATCTGTGCCTCGAGTTGGGCCTCATTTGACTCGACCATATCATTTGCATCTCGAGTTGGGTCTCATTTGACTCACCGATCCCATTTGTGACTCCAGTTGGGCCTCGTTTGACTCAACCATATCATTTGTGCCTCGGGTCAAGCCTCGTTTGACTAAACCATATCATTTGCGCTACGAGTCGGGCCTCATTTGACTCACCGATACCATTTGTGCCTTGAGTTAGGCCTCATTTGACTCGACCATAACAATTGTCCCTCGAGTCAGGCCTCGTTTGACTTAGCTATATCATCTGTGCGTCGAGTCGGGCCTCGTTTGATTCAACCATATCATTTGTGCGTCGAGTCGAGCCTCGTTTGATTCAACCATATCATTTGTGCCACAAGTCAGGCCTCGTTTGACACAATCATATCATTTATGCCTCGAGTCAGGCCTCGTTTGACTCAACCATATCATTTGCGCCTTTAGTTGAGCCTCGTTGAACTTAACCATGTCATTTGTGCCTCGAGTCAGGTCTCGTTTGACTCAAGCATATCATTTGCGCCTCGAGTCGGGCCTCGTTTGACTCAACCATATCATCTATGCCTCGAGTCAGGCCTCGTTTTACTCACCGATACCTTTTGCACCTCAAGCTGGGCCTCGTTTAACTCAACCATATGATTTGCGCCTTGAGTCAAGCCTCATTTGACTCAACCATATCATTTGCGCCTCGAGTCGGGCCTCGTTTGACTGAACCATATCATTTTCGCCCTGAGTCGAGCCTCGTTTGCCTCACCAATACCATTTGTCCCTCGAGTTGGGCCTCATTTGACTCAACCATATCATTTGTGCCTTGAGTCAGGCCTCGTTTGCGACAGCCATATCATTTGCGCCACAAGTCGGGCCTTGTTAGATTCAACCATATCATTTGTGCCTTGAGTCGGGCCTCGTTTGACTCCCTGATACCATTTGTTCCTCGAGTTGGGCCTCGTTTGACTCAACCATATCATTTGTGCCTCGAGTCAGGCCTTGTTTGACTTAACCATATCATTTGCACCTCGAATCGGGCATTGTTTGACTCACCCATATGTTTGAGCCTCGAGTTTGGCCTTATTTGACTCAACCATATGTTTATGCCTCGAGTCGGGTCTTGTTTGACTCAACCATATCATCTGTGCCTCGAGTCGGGCCTTATTTGACTCACCCATATGTTTGCGCATCGAGTCGAGCCTCATTTAACTAAACCATATCGTTTGTGCCTCGAGTCATGCCTCATTTGACTCAACCATATCAGTTGCACCTCGAGTTAGGCCTCATTTGACTCAACCATGTGTTTACGCCTCGAGTCGGGCCTCATTTGACTCACCGATACCATTTGTGCATCGAGTTGGACCTTGTTTGACTAAACCATATGATTTGCGCCTCGAGTCAGGCCTCGTTTGACTCAACCATATCATTTGCGCCTTGAGTTAGGCCTCGTTTAACTCAACCATATCATTTGTACCCCGAGTCAGGTCTCGTTTGACTCAACCATATCATTTGCGCCTCGAGTCGGGACTCGTTTGACTCAACCATATCATTTGCGCCTCAAGTCGGGCCTTGTTTACCTCACCGATATCATTTGTCCCTCGAGTAGGACCTCATTTGACTCAACCATATCATTTGTGCCTTGAGTTAGGCCTCGTTTGACACAGCTATATCATTTGCACCTCGAGGCAGGCCTTGTTTGACTCAAGCACATCATTTGCGCCCTGAGGCGTGCCTCGTTTGACTCACTAATACCATTTGTGCATCGAGTTAGCCTCGTTTGACTAAACCATATGATTTGTGCCTCGAGTCATGCCTTGTTTGACACAATCGTATCATTTGCACCTCCAGTTAGGCCTCGTTTGACTCAACCATATCATTTCTAGCTCGAGTCATACCTCATTTGACTCAACCATATCATTTACGTCTCGAGTCGTGCCTTATTTGACTCACTGATACTATTTGTGCCTCCAGTTAGGCCTTGTTTGACTCAACCATATCATTTGTGCCTCGGGTCAGGCCTCGTTTGACACAACCATATCATTTGTGTCTCGAGTCATGCCTCGTTTGACTCAACCATATCATTTGTGTCTCGAGTCGGTCCTCCTTTGACTCACCGATACCATTTGTGCCTCCAGTTGAGCGTCGTTTGACTCAACCATATCATTTATGCCTCGGGTCAGGCCGCGTTTGACTCAACCATACCATTTGCACCTCGAGCTTGGCCTCGTTTGACTCACCGATATCTTTTGTGCCTCGAGTTAGGCCTCATTTGACCTGACCATATCATTTGTGCCTCGAGTCAGGCCTCGTTTGTCTAAACTATATCATTTGTGCCTCGGGTCAAGCCTCGTTTGACTAAATCATATCATTTGCGCCTCAAGTTAGGCCTCGTTTGACTCAACCATATCATTTGTGCCTTGAGTCGGGCCTCGTTTGACTCAACCATATCATTTGCACCTCGATTCGTGCTTCGTTTGACTTACCGATACCATTTGTGCCTCGAGTTGGGCCTCGTTTGAGTAAGTCATATCATTTGCGCCTCGGGTCAAGCCTCGTTTGATTAAACCATATCATTTGCGCCTCGAGTCGGGCCTCGTTTGACTCAACCATATCATTTGTGCCTCGAGTCAGTCCTCGTTTGACTCCCCGATACCATTTGTGCCTCGAGTTGGGCCTCATTTGAGTCAGCCATATCATTTGTGCTTCAAGTTGGGCCTCGTTTGACTCACCGATGCCATTTGTGCCTCGAGTCGGGCCTCGTTTGAGTCAGCCATATCATTTGCGCCTCGGGTCAGGTCTTGTTTGACTAAACCATATCATTTGCGCTTTGAGTCGGGCCTCGTTTGACTCAACCATAATTTGCACCTCGAGTCAGTCCTCGTTTGACCGACCGATACCTTTTGTGCAACGAGTTGGGCCTCATTTGAGTCAGCTATATCATTTGCACCATGAGTTAGCCTCGTTTGACTCACCGATACCATTTGTGCCTCAAGTGGGGCCTCGTTTGACTCAGCCATATCATTTTCACCATGTGTCGGGCCTCGTTTGACTTACTGATATCATTTTTGCCTCGAGTTGGGCCTCGTTTGACTCAACCATATCATTTGCGCCTCGAATCAAGCCTCGTTTGACACAACCATATCATTTGTGCCTCGAGTCATGCCTCGTTGGAATCAACCATATCATTTGCGTCTCGAGTCGGTCCTCATTTAACTCACCAATACCATTTGTGCCTCGTTTGACTCAACCATATCATTTATGCCTCAGGTCAGGCCTCGGTTGACTAAACCATATCATTTGTGCCTCGAGTCATGCCTCGCTTAACTCAACCATATCATTTGCATCTCAAGTCGAGCCTCATTTGACTCATCGATACCATTTGTGCCTATAGTTAGGCCTCATTTGACTCAACCATATCATTCGTGCCTCGGGTCAGGCCTCGTTTGACTAAACCATATCATTTGCGCCTCGAGTGGGGCCTCGTTTGACTCACCGATACCATTTGTGCCTCGAGTGGGGCCTCATTTGACTCAGCCATATCATTTGCACCACGAGTCAGGCCTCGTTTGACTTACCGATACCATTTGTCCCTCGAGTAGGGCCTTGTTTGACTAAACCATCTCATTTGCGCCTCGACTCAGGCCTCATTTGACACAACCATATCATTTGTTCCTTGAGTCATGCCTCATTTGACTCAACCATATCATTTGCATCTCGAGTCGGTTCTCACTTCACTCACCGATACCATTTGTGCCTCTAGTTGGGTCTCGTTTGACTCAACCATATCATTTGTGCCTCGGGCCAGGCCTCGTTTGACTCAACCATACCATTTGCACCTCGAGCCTGGCCTCGTTTGACTCACCGATATCTTTTGTGCCTCGAGTTTGGCCTCATTTGACTTGACCATATCATTTGTGTCTCGAGTTAAGGCTTGTTTGTCTCAGCCATATCAATTGCGCCTTGAGTCGGGCCTCGTTTGACTCACCTATACCATTTGTGCCTCGAGTTAGGCCTTCTTTGACTTAATCGTATCATTTGTTCCTCGAGTCAGGCTTCGTTTGACACAACCATATCATTTGCACCTCGGGTCGGGCCTCGTTTGACCTAACCATATCATTTGCGCCTCGAGTCAAACCTCGTTTGACTCGACCATATAATTTGCGCCTGGTGTCAAGCCTCGTTTCACTCAACCATATCATTTGCGTCACGAGTCAAGCCTCATTTAACTCACCGATACCATTTGAGCCTCCAATTGGGCCTCGTTTGACTCAACCATATCATATGCGCATTAAGTCAGGCCTTGTTTGACTCACTGATACCATTTGTGCCTCGAGTTGGGCCTCGTTTGACTCAACCGAATTATTTGTGCCTCGAGTCCAGCCTCGTTTGACTCAACCATATCATTTGCGCCTCGACTCATTCCTCGTTTGACTTAACCATATCATTTGTGCCTCTAGTCAGGCCTCGTTTGACTTAACTATATCATTTGTGCCTCGAATCGGGCTTTGTTTAACTCAACCATATCATTTGTTCCTCGAGTCGGGCCTCGTTTGACACAACCATATCATTTGTGCCTTGAGTCAGGCCTCGTTTGCGACAGCCATATCATTTGTGCCACGAGTCGGGCCTTGTTAGATTCAACCATATCATTTGGGCCTCGAGTTAGGCGTCGATTGACTCACTGATACCATTTGTGCCTTGAGTTGGGCCTCATTTGACTCAACCATATCATTTGTGCCTCAAGTCAGGCCTCGTTTGACACTGCCATATCATTTGCGCCTCGAGTCAGGCCTCATTTGACTCAACCATATCATTTGCTCCTTGAGTCAGGCATTTTTTGACTCAACCATATCATTTGTGCCTTGAGTCATGCCTCGTTTGACTCAACCATATCATTTGCGCCTTGAGTCAGGCCTCGTTTGACTTAACTATATCATTTGTGCCTCATGTCGGGCCTCGTTTGACTCAACCATATCATTTGCGCCTTGATTTGGGCCTCGTTTTACTCACCGATACCATTTGTGCCTCGAGTCGGGCCTCATTTGACTCAACCATATCATTTGTGCTCGAGTCAGGCCTCGTTTGACTGAACTATATCATTTGCACATCGAGTCAGGCATCATTTAACTCAACCATATCATTTGTGCCTCAAGTCGGGCGTCATTTGGCTTAACCATATCATTTGTGCCTCAAGTCAGTCCTCGTTTGACTCACTGATACCATTTGTGCCTCGACTTGGGCCTCATTTGACTCAACCATATCATTTGTGCCTCGAGTCAGGCCTTATTTGACTTAGCCACACCATTTGCCCCTCGAGTCGGGCCTCGTTTGACTCAACCATATCATTTGTGCCTCGAGTCGAGGCTCGTTTGACTCAACCATATCATTTGCGCCTCGAGTCAAGCCTTATTTGACTCACCCATATGTTTGCGCATCGAGTCGGGCCTCATTTGACTAAACCATATCATTTGTGCCTCAAGTCATGCCTCATTTGACTCAACCATATCATTTGTACCTCGAGTTGGGCCTCGTTTAACTCGCCCATGTCATTTGCGCCTTGAGTTAGGCCTCGTTTGACTCAACCATGGGTTTGTGCCTCGAGTCTGGCCTTGTTTGACCCACCCATATCATTTGCACCTCGAATCGGCCTCGTTTGACTCACCGATACCATTTGCACATCGAGTTGGGCTTTGTTTGACTAAACCATATGATTTGCACCTCGAGTCAGGCCTTGTTTGACTCAACCATATCATTTGCGCCTCGAGTCGGGCCTCGTTTAACTCAACCATATCATTTGTGCCTCGAGTCAAGTCTCGTTTGACTCAACCATATCATTTGCGTCTCGAGTCGGGACTCGTTTGACTCACCGATACCATTTTGTACCTTGAGTGGGACCTCGTTTGACTCAACCATATCATATGCATCTCAAGTCGGGCCTCGTTTGACTCACTGATACCATTTGTACCTTGAGTGGGACCTCGTTTGACTCAACCATATCATTGGTGCCTCGAGGTTGGCGTCGTTTGACTCAACCATATCATTTGTGCCTCGAGTCAGGCCTCGTTTGACTCAACCATATCGTTTGCACCTCGAGTCAGGCCTTGTTTGACTTAACCATATTATTTGCACCTCGAGTCGGGCCTCGTTTGGGTCAGCCATATCATTTACGCCTCGAGTCTGTCCTTGTTTGACTCAACCATATCTTTTACGCCTTGAGTTGGGGCTTGTTTGACTCACCGATACCATTTGTGGCTCGAGTTGGGCCTCGTTTTTACTCAATCATATCATTTGTGCCTCGAGTCAGGCCACGTTTATCGTTTGCGCCTCGACTCAGGCCTCATTTGACTTAACCATATCATTTGCGCCTCGAGTTGGGCCTCTTTCAACTCAACCATATTATTTGCGCCTCGAGTCGAGACTTGTTTGACTCAACCATATCATCTGCGATTCGAGTCGGGGCACGTTTTACGCAACCGTATGATTTGTGCCTCGAGTCATACCTCATTTGACTCAACCATATCATTTGTGTCTCGAGTCGGGCCTCGTGCAACTTGACCATATCATTTCCCCTAGAGTCGGGCCTTGTTTGACTCAACCATATCATTTACACCTCGAGTTAGGCTTGTTTGACTCAACCATAACATTTGTGCCTCGAGTTAGGCCCCGTTTGACTCAACCATATCATTTGTGCCTTGAGTCACGCCTCGTTTGACTCAACCATATTATTTGCACCTCGAGTCGGGCCTTGTTTGACTCAACCATACCATTTGTGCCTCGAGTCAGGTCTCGTTTCACTCACCGGTACCATTTGTACCTCGAGTTGGGCAACGTTTGACTCAACCATATCATTTGTGCCTCACGACAGGCCTTGTTTGACTCAACTATATCATTTGTGCCTCGAGTCGGGACTTGTTTAACTCACCGATACAATTTGTGCCTCGAGTTGGGCCTCGTTTGACTCAACCGTATCATTTGTGCCACTAGTCAGGCCTCGTTTGCATTAACCATATCATTTGCGCCTTAAGTCAGACCTCGTTTGACTCAACAGTATCATTTGCACCTCGAGTCGGGCCTTATTTGACTCAAACATATCATTTGCACCACGAGTCGGGCCTTGTTTGACTCAACCATATCATTTGCGCCACGAGTCAGGCCTCCTTTAACTCAGCGATACCATCTGTGCCTCAAGTTGGGCCTCGTTTGACTAAACCATATCATTTGTGCCTCGAGTCATGCCTCGTTTAACTCAACCATATCATTTGCGCCTCGACCTGGGCCACGTTTGACTCACCCATATCATTTGTGCCTCTAGCAGGTGTCGTTTGACTCAGCCATATCATTTGCACCTAGATTCGGGCCTCGTTTGACTCAACCATATTATTTGTGCCTCGAGTCAGGCCCTATTTGACTCAACCATATCATTTGTGCCTCGAGTCGGTCCTTGTTTCACTCAACCATATCATTTGCGACTCGAGTTGGGCCTTGTTTGACTCAACCATGTCATTTGTGCCTCGGGTCAGGCTTCGTTTGACTCAACCATATCATTAGCGGCTCGACTCGAGCGTAGTTTGACTCAACCATATCATTTGTGCCTTGAGTGGGACCTTGTTTGACTCACTGATACCATTTGTGCCTCGTGTTGGGGCTTGTTTGACTCAACCATATCATTTGTGCCTCGAGTCAGGCCTCGTTTGACTCTACCATATTATTTGCACCTCGAGTCGGGCCTCATTTGACTCAACCATATCATTTGCGCCTCGAGTCGGTCCTTGTTTGACTCACCAATACCAATTGTGCCTCGAGTTAGGCCTCGTTTGACTCAACCAAATCATTTCTGCCTCGAGTCAGGCCTTGTTTGACTGAACCATATCATTTGAGTCTCGGGCCGGGCCTGGTTTGACTCAACCATATCATTTGTGCCTTGAATTAGCCCTTGTTTGACTCAACCATATCATTTGTGCCCCGAGTTTGCCCGTGTTTGACTCAACCATATCATTTGTGCCCCGAGTTTGCCCGTGTTTGACTCAATCATATCTTTTGCGCCTCGAGTCGTCCCTCATTTGACTCACCCACGTGTTTGCGCCTCGAGTCAGGCCTCATTTAACTTAACCATATCATTTGTACCTCGGGTCATGCCTCGTTTGACTCAATCATATCATTTGCGCCTTGAGTCGATCCTCGTTTGACTCAACCATATCATTTGCGCCTTGAGTCGGGCCTCGTTTGACTCACCAATACCAATTATGCTGCAAGTTGGGCCTCGTTTGGCTCAGCCATATCATTTGTGCCTCGAGTCAGGCCTCATTTGACTCAACCATATCATTTGCGCCTTGAGTCGGCCCTTGTTTGACTCAACCATATCATTTGTGCCTCGAGTCGGGCCTTGCTTGAGTCAACCATCTCATTTGCACCTCGGGCGGGCCTCCTTTGACTCACTGATCCCTTTTGTGCCTCGAGTTATGCCTCGTTTGACTCTACCATATCATTTACACCTCGAGTCGGGCCTCATTTGACTCAACCATATCATTTGCGCCTCGAGTCGGGCCTCCTTTAACTCACCGATACCATCTGTGCCTCGAGTTGGGCCTCGTTTGACTCAACCATATCATTTGTGCCTCGAGTTAGGCCTTGTTTGACTCAACCATATCATTTGTGCCTCAGGTCAGGCCTCGTTTGACTCAACCATATCATTTGCGCCTGGAGTGGGGCCTCGTTTGACTCACCGATATTATTTGTGCCTCGTGTTGTGGCTCGTTTGACTCAACCATATTATTTGTGCCTCGAGTCAGGCCTCGTTCGACTCTACCATATCATTTGCACCTCGAGTCGGGCCTCATTTGACTCAGCCATATCATTTGTGCCTCGAGTCGAACCTCGTTTGACTGACCGATACCATTTGTGCCTCGAGTGGGGCCTCATTTGACTCAACCATATCAATTGTGCCTCGAGTCAGGCCTCGTTTGACTCAACCATACCATTTGTGTGTCAAGTCAGGCCTGGTTTGACTCAACCATATCATTTGCGCCTTGAGCCGGGCCTCGTTTGACTCACCGATACCATTTGTGCCTCGAGTTGGGCCTCGTTTGACTCAGCCATATCATTTGTGCCTCGGGTTAGGCCTCGTTTGACTGAACCATATCATTTGTGCCTTGAGTCGGGCCTCATTTGACTCACCCATGTGTTTGCACCTCGAGTTAGGCCTTGTTTAACTCAACCATATCATTTGTGCCTCGAGTCAAGCCTCGTTTAACTCAATCATATGATTTGTGCCTCGGGTCAAGCCTCGTTTGACTTAATCATATCATTTGTGCCTCGAGTTAGGCCTCGTTTGACACACCGATACCATTTGTGCCTCGAGCTAGGCCTCGTTTGACTCAACCAAATCATTTGTACCTAGAGTCAGGCCTTGTTTGACTCAACCATATCATTTGAGCCTCAAGTCGGGCCTAGTTTGACTCAACCATATCATTTGTGCCTCGGGTCAAGCCTCGTTTGACTCAATCATATCATTTGCGCCTCGAGTTGAGCCTCGTTTGACTCAACCATATCATTTGCGCCTCGAGTCGGGCGTTGTTTGGCTAACCGATACCAATTATGCTTCGAGTTAGGCCTCATTTGACACAACCAAATCATTTATGCCTCGAGTCAAGCCTTGTTTGACTCAACCATATCATTTGAGCCTCGAGTCGGGCTTGGTTTGACTCAACCCTATCATTTGCGCCTCAAGTTGGCCCTTGTTTGACTCATCCATATCATTTACGCCCCGAGTCGGCCCGTGTTTGACTCAACCATATCTTTTGCAGCCTGAGTCATGCCTCGTTTGACTCACCCATGTGTTTGCACATTGAGTCAGAACCCGTTTGACTCAACCATATCATTTGTGCCTCGAGTCGGGCCTTGTTTCACTCAACCATATCATTTACGACTCGAGTTGGGCCTTGTTTGACTCAACCATATCATTTGTGCCTCGGGTCAGGCTTCGTTTGACTCAACCATATCATTTGCGCCTTGAGTGGGGCCTCGTTTGATTCACCGATACCATTTGTGCCTCGTGTTAGGGCTCGTTTGACTCAACCATATCATTTGTGCCTCGAGTCAGGCCTCGTTTAACTTATCCATATCATTTGTGGCTCGGGTCATGCCTCGTTTGACTCAATCATATCATTTGCGCCTCGAGTTGAGCCTCGTTTGACTCAACCATATCATTTGCGCCTGGAGTGGGGCCTCGTTTGACTCACCGATATTATTTGTGCCTCGTGTTGTGGCTCGTTTGACTCAACCATATTATTTGTGCCTCGAGTCAGGCCTCGTTCGACTCTACCATATCATTTGCACCTCGAGTCGGGCCTCATTTGACTCAGCCATATCATTTGTGCCTCGAGTCGAACCTCGTTTGACTGACCGATACCATTTGTGCCTCGAGTGGGGCCTCATTTGACTCAACCATATCAATTGTGCCTCGAGTCAGGCCCCGTTTGACTCAACCATACCATTTGTGTGTCGAGTCAGGCCTGGTTTGACTCAACCATATCATTTGCGCCTTGAGCCGGGCCTCGTTTGACTCACCGATACCATTTGTGCCTCGAGTTGGGCCTCGTTTGACTCAGCCATATCATTTGTGCCTCGGGTTAGGCCTCGTTTGACTGAACCATATCATTTGTGCCTTGAGTCGGGCCTCATTTGACTCACCCATGTGTTTGCACCTCGAGTTAGGCCTTGTTTAACTCAACCATATCATTTGTGCCTCGAGTCAAGCCTCGTTTAACTCAATCATATGATTTGTGCCTCGGGTCAAGCCTCGTTTGACTTAATCATATCATTTGTGCCTCGAGTTAGGCCTCGTTTGACACACCGATACCATTTGTGCCTCGAGCTAGGCCTCGTTTGACTCAACCAAATCATTTGTACCTAGAGTCAGGCCTTGTTTGACTCAACCATATCATTTGAGCCTCAAGTCGGGCCTAGTTTGACTCAACCATATCATTTGTGCCTCGGGTCAAGCCTTGTTTGACTCAATCATATCATTTGCGCCTCGAGTTGAGCCTCGTTTGACTCAACCATATCATTTGCGCCTCGAGTCGGGCGTTGTTTGGCTAACCGATACCAATTATGCTTCGAGTTAGGCCTCATTTGACACAACCAAATCATTTATGCCTCGAGTCAAGCCTTGTTTGACTCAACCATATCATTTGAGCCTCGAGTCGGGCTTGGTTTGACTCAACCCTATCATTTGCGCCTCAAGTTGGCCCTTGTTTGACTCATCCATATCATTTACGCCCCGAGTCGGCCCGTGTTTGACTCAACCATATCTTTTGCAGCCTGAGTCATGCCTCGTTTGACTCACCCATGTGTTTGCACATTGAGTCAGAACCCGTTTGACTCAACCATATCATTTGTGCCTCGAGTCGGGCCTTGTTTCACTCAACCATATCATTTACGACTCGAGTTGGGCCTTGTTTGACTCAACCATATCATTTGTGCCTCGGGTTAGGCTTCGTTTGACTCAACCATATCATTTGCGCCTTGAGTGGGGCCTCGTTTGATTCACCGATACCATTTGTGCCTCGTGTTAGGGCTCGTTTGACTCAACCATATCATTTGTGCCTCGAGTCAGGCCTCGTTTAACTTATCCATATCATTTGTGGCTCGGGTCATGCCTCGTTTGACTCAATCATATCATTTGCGCCTCGAGTTGATCCTCGTTTGACTCAACCATATCATTTGCGCCTCGAGTCGGGCCTCGTTTGACTCACCAATACCAATTATGCCGCGAGTTGGGCCTTGTTTGGCTCAACCATACATTTGTGCCTCGAGTCAGGCCTAATTTGACTCAACCATATCATTTGCGCCTCGAGTCGGCCCTTGTTTGACTCAACCATATCATTTGCACCTCGAGTCGGGCCTTGCTTGACTCAACCATCTCATTTGCACCTCGGGCAGGCCTCCTTTGACTCACTGATCCCTTTTGTGCCTCGAGTTATGCCTCGTTTGACTCTACTATATTATTTGCACCTCGAGTCAGGCCTCATTTGACTCAACCATATCATTTACTCCTCGAGTCGGGTCTCCTTTAACTCACCGATACCATCTGTGCCTCGAGTTGGGCCTCGTTTGACTCAACCATATCATTTGTGCCTCAAGTTAGGCCTTGTTTGACTCAACCATATCATTTGTGCCTTGAGTTAGGCCTTGTTTGACTCAACCATATCATTTGCGCCTTGAGTCGGGCCTTATTTGACTCACCCATATGTTTGCGCATCGAGTCGGGCGTCGTTTTACTAAACCATATCGTTTGTGCCTCGAGTCATGCCTCGTTTGACTCAACCATATCATTTGTGCCTCGAGCTGGGACACGTTTGACTCAACCATATCATTTGTGCCTCGAGTCAGGCCTCGTTTGACTCAACCATATCATTTGCTCCTGGATCTGGGCCTCGTTTCACTCAACCATATCATTTGCGCCTCGAGTTGGGCCTCGTTTGACTCAACCATATCATTTGTGCCTCGAGTCTGTCCCCATTTGACTCAACCATATCATTTGTGCCTCGAGTTGGTCCTTGTTTCACTTAACCATATCATTTGCGACTCGAGTTGGGCCTTGTTTGACTCAACCATATCATTTGTGCCTCGGGTCAGGCCTCGTTTGACTCAACCATATCATTTGCGCCTGGAGTGGGGCCTCATTTGACTCACCGATATTATTTGTGCCTCGTGTTGTGGCTCATTTGACTTAACCATATTATTTGTGCCTCGAGTCAGGCCTCATTTGACTCTACCATATCATTTGCACCTCGAGTCGGGCCTCATTTGACTCAGCCATATCATTTGCGCCTCAAGTCAGGTCTCGTTTCACTCAACCATATCATTTACGCCTCGAGTCGAGCCTCGTTTGACTGACCGGTACCATTTGTGCCTCGAGTGGGGCCTCGTTTGACTCAACGATATCAATTGTGCTTCGAGTCAGGCCTTGTTTGACTCAACCATACCATTTGTGTGTCAAGTCAGGCCTGGTTTGACTCAACCATATCATTTGCGCCTTGAGCCGGGCCTCGTTTGACTCACTGATACCATTTGTGCCTCGAGTTGGGCCTCGTTTGACTTAGCCATATCATTTGTGCCTCGGGTTAGGCCTCGTTTGACTTAACCATATCATTTGTGCCTCGAGTCGGGCCTCGTTTGACTCATTGGTACCATTTGTGCCTCGAGTTGGGCCTCGTTTGACTCAACCATATCATTTGTGCCTCGAGTCAGGCCTCATTTGACTCAACCATATCATTTGCGCCTTGAGTCGGCCCTTGTTTGACTCAACCATATCATTTGCGCCTCGAGTCAGGCCTCCTTTGACTCACTGATACCATCTGTACCTTGAGTTGCACCACATTTGACTCAACCATATAATTTGTGCCTCGAGTTAGGCCATGTTTGACTCAACCATATCATTTGCGCCTCGAGTCGGGCCTTATTTGACTTACCCAAATCTTTGCGCATCAAGTCGGTCCTTGTTTGACTAAACCATATTGTTTGTGCCACGTGTTGGGCCTCGTTTGACTCACCCATATCATTTGTACCTCGAGTCATGCCTCGTTTGACTCAACCATACCATTTGTGCCTCGAGTCAAGCCTCGTTGGAATCAACCATATCATTTGCACCTCGAGTCGGACCTTGTTTGACTCAACCATATCATTTGCACCTCGAGTCGGGTCTTGTTTGACTCACCCATATCTTTGAGCCTCGAGCCGGGCCTTTGTTTCGCTCACCCATTTGTTTGCGGCTTGAGTCGGTCTTCGTTTGACTTAACTTATCATTTGCACCTCGAGTCAAACCTCATTTGACTCACCCATATATTTGTGCCTTGAGTCAGGCCTTCTTTGACTCACCCATATCATTTATGCCTCGAGTCAGGCCTCATTTGACTCAACCATATCATTTGCGCCTGGAGTCGGGCATTGTTTGACTTAACCATATCATTTGCGCCTAGAGTGGGGCCTCGTTTAACTCACCGATACCATTTGTACCTCGTGTTAGGGCTCGTTTGACTCAACCATATCATTTGTGCCTTGAGTCAGGCCTCGTTTGACTCTACCATATCATTTGCACCTTGAGTCGGGCCTCATTTGACTCAGCCATATCATTCGCGCCTCGAGTCATGTCTCGTTTGACTCAACCATATCATTTGCACCTCGAGTCGGGCCTCGTTTGACTGACCGATACCATTTGTGCCTCGAGTGGGGCCTCGTTTGACTCAACCATATCACTTGTGCCTCGAGTCAGGCCTTGTTTGACTCAACCATACCATTTATGCCTCGAGTCGGGCTTGGTTTGACTCAGCCATATCATTTGTGCCTTGAGCTGGGCCTCGTTTGACTCACCGATACCATTTGCGCCTCGAGTTGGGCCTCGTTTGACTTAACCATATCATTTGTGCCTCGAGTCAGGCCTCGTTTGACTCACTAATACCATTTGTGCCTTGAGTTGGGCCTCGTTTGACTCAACCATATCATTTGTGCTTCGAGTCAGGCCTTATTTGACTCAACCATATCATTTGCACCTCGAGTCGGCCCTTGTTTGACTCAACCATATCATTTGTGCCACGAGTTGGGCCTTGTTTGACTCACCCATATGTTTGAACCTTGAGTGGGGCCTTATTTGACTCACCTATATGTTTGTGCCTCGAGTCGATCTTCGTTGGACTCAACCATATCATTTGCACCTCGAGTCAAGTCTCATTTGACTCAGCCATGTGTTTGTGCCTCGAGTTAGTCCTTGTTTGACTATCATATCATTTGCACCAGTAGTCGGGTCTTGTTTGACTCAACCATATCGTTTGCGCCTTGAGTCGGGCCTCCTTTAACTCACTGATACCATCTGTGCCTCGAGTTGGGCCTCGTTTGACTTAACCATATCATTTGTGCCTTGAGTTAGGCCTTGTTTGACTTAACCATATCATTTCTGCCTTGAGTCGGGCCGTATTTGACTCACCCATATCATTTATGCCTCGAGTCAGGCCTCCTTTGACTTAACCTTATCATTTGCGCCTGGATTCGCGTCTCGTTTCACTCAACCATATCATTTGCGCCTCGAGTTGGGCCTCATTTGACTCAACCATATCATTTGTGCCTCGAGTCAGCCCATATTTGACTCAACCATATCATTTCCGCCTCGAGTCGGTCCTTGTTTCCCTCAACCATATCATTTGCGACTCGAGTCGGGCCTTGTTTGACTCAACAATTTCTTTTGTGCCTCGAGTCGGGCCTCGTTTGACTCACCGATACCATTTGTGCCTTGAGTTAGGCCTCGTTTGACTCAACCATATTATTTGCGCCCCGAGTCGGGCTTCATTTGACTCAACCATATCATTTGCGCCTCAAGTCGGGCCTCGTTTGACTCACTGATACCATTTGTGCCTCGAGTTGGGCCTCGTTTGACTCAACCATATCATTTGTGCTTCAAGTCAGGCCTCATTTGACTTAACCATATCATTTGCACCTCGAGTCGGCCCTTGTTTGACTCAACCATATCATTTGTGCCACGAGTCGGTCCTTGTTTGACTCACCCATATGTTTGAACCTCGAGTGGGGCCATATTTGACTCACCTATATGTTTGTGCCTCGAATCGATCTTCGTTGGACTCAACCATATCATTTGCACCTATAGTCAAGTCTCATTTGACTCAGCCATGTGTTTGTTCCTCGAGTTAGGCCTTGTTTGACTACCATATCATTTGCACCACTAGTCGGGCCCTGTTTGACTTAACCATATCGTTTGCGCCTCGAGTTGGGCCTCCTTTAACTCACCGATACCATTTGTGCCTCGAGTTGGGCCTCGTTTGACTTAACCATATCATTTGTCCCTTGAGTTAGGCCTTGTTTGACTTAACCATATCATTTGTTCCTTGAGTCGAGCCTTATTTGACTCACCCATATGTTTGCGCATCGAGTTGGGTCTTGTTTGACTAAACCATATCGTTTGTGCCTCGAGTCATGCCTCATTTGACTCAACCATATCATTTCTGCCTCAAGCTGAGCCACGTTTGACTCACCCATATCATTTGTGCCTCGAGTCAGGCCTCCTTTGACTTAACCATATCATTTGCGCCTGGATTTGTGCCTCGTTTCACTCAACCATATCATTTGAGCCTCGAGTTGGGCCTCATTTAACTCAACCATATCATTTCTGCCTCGAGTCAGGCCATATTTGACTCAACCATATCATTTGCGCCTCGAGTCGGTCCTTGTTTCCCTCAACCATATCATTTGCGACTCGAGTTGGGCCTTGTTTGACTCAACCATATCGTTTCTGCCTCGGGTTAGGCCTCGCTTGACTCAACCATATCATTTGCGGCTCGAGTCGGGCCTTGTTTGACTCAACAATTTCTTTTGCGCCTCGAGTCGGGCCTCGTTTGACTCACCGATACCATTTGTGCCTCGAGTTAGGCCTCGTTTGACTCAACCATATCATTTGCGCCCCGAGTCGGGCTTCATTTGACTCAACCATATCATTTGCGCCTCGAGTCGGGCCTCGTTTGACTCACTGATACCATTTGTGCCTCGAGTTCGGCCTCGTTTGACTCAACCATATCATTTGTGCCTTGAGTTAGGCCTTGTTTGACTCAATCATATCATTTGCGCCTTGAGTCGAGCCGTGTTTGCCTCACCCATATGTTTGCGCATCGAGTCGGCCCTCGTTTGACTAAACCATATAATTTGAGCCTCGAGTCAGGCCTCGTTTGACTCAACCATATCATTTGTGCCAGGATTCAGGCCTTGTTTCACTCAACCATATCATTTACACCTCGAGTTGGGCCTCGTTTGACTCAACCATATCATTTGTGCCTCGAGTCAGGCCCCGTTTGACTAAACCATATCATTTGCGCCTTGAGTCGGGCCTTAATTCACTCAACCATATCATTTACGACTCGAGTTGGGCCTTGTTTGACTCAACCATATCATTTGTGCCTCAGGTCAGGCCTCATTTGACTTAACCATATCATTTGCGCCTCGAGTCGGGCGTCGTTTGACTCAACCATATATTTGCGCCTCGAGTGGGGCCTCGTTTGACTCACCGATACCATTTGTGCCTCGAGTTGGGGCTCGTTTGTCTCAACCATATCATTTGTACCTCGAGTCAGGCCTTGTTTGACTCAACCATATCATTTGCACCTCAAGTCGGGACTCGTTTGACTCAACCATATCATTTGTGCCTCGAGTCGGGCGTTGTTTGGCTGACCGATACCAATTGTGCCTCGAGTCAGGCCTCGTTTGATACAACCAAATCATTTGTGCCTCGAGTCAAGCCTTGTTTGACTCAACCATATCATTTGAGCCTCGAGTCGGGCTTGGTTTGACTCAACCATATCATTTGCGCCTGAAGTTGTCCCTTGTTTGACTCAACCATATCATTTGCGCCTTAAGTCGTGCCTCATTTGACTCACCCATGTGTTTGCACCTCGAGTTAGGCCTCGTTTAACTCAACCATATCATTTGTGCCTTGGGTCAAGCCTCGTTTGACTCAATCATATCATTTGCGTCTCGAGTTAGGTCTCGTTTGACACACCGATACCATTTGTGCCTCGAGCTAGGCCTCGTTTGACTCAACCAAATCATTTGTACCTAGAGTTAGGCCTTGTTTGACTCAACCATATCATTTGAGCCTCAAGTCGGGCCTAGCTTGACTCAACCCTATCATTTATGCCTCGGGTCAAGCCTCGTTTAACTCAATCATATCATTTGCGCCTCGAGTTGAGCCTCGTTTGACTCAACCATATCGTTTGCGCCTCAAGTCGGGCATTGTTTGGCTGACTGATACCAATTGTGCTTCGAGTTAGGCCTCGTTTGACACAACCAAATCATTTGTGCCTCGAGTCAAGCCTTGATTGACTCAACCATAACATTTGAGCCTCGAGTCGGGCTTGGTTTGACTCAACCCTATCATTTGCGCCTCAAGTTGGCCCTTGTTTGACTCATCCATATCATTTACGCCCCGAGTCAGCCCGTGTTTGACTCAACCATATCTTTTGCACCTTGAGTCGTGCCTCGTTTGACTCACCCATGTGTTTGCACATTGAGTCAGGCCTCGTTTGACTCAACCATATCATTTGCGCCTGAAGTTGTCCCTTGTTTGACTCAACCATATCATTTGCGCCTTAAGTCGTGCCTCATTTGACTTAACCATGTGTTTGCACCTCGAGTTAGGCCTCGTTTAACTCAACCATATCATTTGTGCCTCGGGTCAAGCCTCGTTTAACTCAACCATATCATTTGTGCCTTGGGTCAAGCCTTGTTTGACTCAATCATATCATTTGCGCCTCGAGTTAGGCCTCGTTTGACACACCGATACCATTTGTGCCTCGAGCTAGGCCTCGTTTGACTCATCCAAATCATTTGTACCTAGAGTCAGGCCTTGTTTGACTCTACCATATCAATTGAGCCTCAAGTCGGGCCTAGCTTGACTCAACCCTATCATTTATGCCTCGGGTCAAGCCTCGTTTGACTCAATCATATCATTTGCGCCTCGAGTTGAGCCTCGTTTGACTCAACCATATCGTTTGCGCCTCGAGTCGGGCGTTGTTTGGCTGACTGATACCAATTGTGCTTCGAGTTAGGCCTCGTTTGACATAACCAAATCATTTGTGCCTCGAGCCAAGCCTTGATTGACTCAACCATATCATTTGAGCCTCGAGTCGGGCTTGGTTTGACTCAACCCTATCATTTGCGCCTCGAGTTGGCCCTTGTTTGACTCATCCATATCATTTACGCCCCGAGTTAGCCCGTGTTTGACTCAACCATATCTTTTGCACTTTCAGTCGTGCCTCGTTTGACTCACCCATGTGTTTGCACATTGAGTCAGGCCTCGTTTGACTTAACCATATCATTTGTGCCTCGAGTCGGGCCTTGTTTCACTCAACCATATCATTTACGACTCGAGTTGGGCCTTGTTTGACTCAACCATATTATTTGTGCCTCGGGTCAAGCCTCATTTGACTCAACCATATCATTTGCGGCTCGAGTCGGGCGTCGTTTGACTCAACCATATATTTGCGCCTCGAGTGGGGCCTTGTTCAACCATATTATTTGTGCCTCGGGTCAAGCCTCATTTGACTCAACCATATCATTTGCGCCTCGAGTCGGGCGTCATTTGACTCAACCATATATTTGCGCCTCGAGTGGGGCCTCGTTTGACTCACCGATACCATTTGTGCCTCGAGTTGGGGCTCGTTTGACTCAACCATATCATTTGTACCTCGAGTCAGGCCTTCTTTGACTCAACCATATCATTTGCACCTCGAGTCGGCCCTTGTTTCACTCAACCATATCATTTGCGCCTCAAGTCGGGCCTCGTTTGACTCACCGATACCATTTGTGCCTCAAGTTAGGCCTCGTTTGACTCACCCATATTATTTGTGCCTCGAGTCAGGCCTCGTTGGACTCAACCATATTATTTGCGCCTCGAGTCAGGCCTCGTTGGACTCAACCATATCATTTGTGCCTCGAGTCGGGCCTTGTTTGACTCACCCATATGTTTGAGCCTCGAGTTGGGCCTTATTTGGCTCACCCATATGTTTACGCCTCGAGTCAGGCCTTCTTTGACTCAACCATATCATTTGAGCCTCGAGTCAGCTTGGTTTGACTCAACCCTATCATTTGCGCCTCAAGTTGCCCTTTTTTGACTCATCCATATCATTTACGCCCTGAGTCGGCCCGTGTTTGACTAACCATATCTTTTGCACCTTGAGTCGTGCCTCATTTGACTCACCCATGTGTTTGCACATTGAGTCAGGCCTCGTTTAACTTAACCATACCATTTGTGCCTCGGGTCAAGCCTCGTTTGACTCAATCATATCATTTGTGCCTCAAGTCGAGCCTCGTTTGACTTAACCATATCATTTGCACCTCGAGTCGGGCCTCGTTTGACTCACCAATACCAATTGCACCTCGAGTTGGGCCTCGTTTGACTCAATCATATCATTTGCGCCTCGAGTCAGGCCTCATTTGACTCGACCATATCATTTGCGCCTTGAGTCGGGCCTTGTTGGACTCAACCATATCATTTGCGCCTCAAGTTGGGCCTTGTTTGACTCAACCATTTCTTTTGCGTCTCGAGTGGGGCCTCATTTGACTCACCGATACCATTTGTGCCTCGAGTTGGGCCTCGTTAGACTCAACCATATCATTTGCACTCCGAGTAGGGCTACATTTCACTCAACCATATCATTTGCGCATCGAGTCGGGCCTTGTTTGACTCACTGATACCATTTGTGCCTCGAGTTTGGTCTCGTTTGACTCAACCATATCATTTACGCCTCGAGTCAGGCCTCGTTTGACTCAACCATATCAATTGCACCTCGAGTCGGCACTTGTTTGACTCAACCATATCATTTGCGCCTCGAGTCGGGCCTTGTTTAACTTAACCATTTCATTTGCGCCTTGTGTCGAGCCTTGTTTGACTCACCCATATGATTGGTGCCTCGAGTTGGCCTTCGTTTGACACACCGATACCATTTGTGCCTCGAGCTAGGCCTTGTTTGGATCAACCAAATTTTTTGTACCTAGAGTCAGGCCTTGTTTGACTCAACCATATCATTTGAGCCTCAAGGCGGGCCTAGTTTAACTTAACCATATCATTTGTGCCTCGGGTCAAGCCTCGTTTGACTCAATCATATCATTTGTCCCTCGAGTCGAGCCTCATTTGACTCAACCATATCATTTGCGCCTCGAGTCGGGCCTCGTTTGACTCACCAATACCAATTGTGCCTTGAGTTGGGCCTCGTTTGACTTAGCCATATCATTTGTGCCCTCAGCCAGGCCTCATTTGACTCAACCATATCATTTGCACCTCGAGTCAGGCCTTGTTTGACTCAACCATATCATTTGTGCCTCGAGTCAGGCCTCATTTGACTTGACCATATCATTTGTGCCTCGAGTCGGGCCTTGTTTGACTCAACCATATCATTTGTGCCTCGAGTCAGGCCTTGTTTGACCTAACCATTTCATTTGCGCCTCGAGTCGGGCCTCATTTGACTCACCGATACCATTTGTGCCTCGTGTTGGGCCTCGTTTGACTCAACCATATCATTTGCGCCTCGAGTCGGGCCTTGTTTGACTCAACCATACCATTTGTGTGTCGAGTCAGGCCTGGTTTGACTCATCCATATCATTTGCGCCTTGAGCCGGGCCTCGTTTGACTCACTGATACCATTTGTGCCTCGAGTTGGGCCTCGTTTGACTTAGTCATATCATTTGTGCCCCGGGTTAGGCCTCGTTTGACTTAACCATATCATTTATGCCTCGAGTCGGGCCTCGTTTGACTCACTGATACCATTTGTGCCTCGAGTTGGGCCTCGTTTGACTCAACCATATCATTTGTGCCTCGAGTCAGGCCTCATTTGACTCAACCATATCATTTGCGCCTTGAGTCAGCCCTTGTTTGACTCAACCATATCATTTGCGCCTCGAGTTGGGCCTCCTTTGACTCACCGATACTATCTGTACCTTGAGTTGGGCCACATTTGACTCAACCATATAATTTGTACCTCGAGTTAGGCCATGTTTGACTCAACCATATCATTTGCGCCTCGAGTCGGACCTTATTTGACTTACCCAAATCTTTGCACATCGAGTCGGTCCTTGTTTGACTAAACCATATTGTTTGTGCCACGTGTTGGCCCTCGTTTGACTCACCCATATTATTTGTACCTCGAGTCAGCCCTCCTTTGACTCAACCATATCATTTGTGCCTCGAGTCGTGCCTTGTTTGACTCAACCATACCATTTGTGCCTCGAGTCAAGCCTCATTGGAATCAACCATATCATTTGCACCACGAGTCGGACCTTGTTTGACTTAACCATATCATTTGCGCCTCGAGTCGGGTCTTGTTTGACTCACCCATATCTTTGAGCCTCGAGCCGGGCCTTTGTTTGGCTCACCCATTTGTTTGCGCCTTGAGTCGGTCTTTGTTTGACTCAACTTATCATTTGTACCTCGAGTCAAACCTCGTTTGACTCACCCATATATTTGCGCCTTGAGTCAGGCCTTGTTTGACTCACCCATATCATTTATGCCTCGGGTCAGGCCTCGTTTGACTCAACCATATCATTTGCGCCTGGATTCGGGCCTCATTTCACTCAACCACATTATTTGCGCCTTGAGTCGGTCCTTGTTTCACTCAACCATATAATTTGCGACTTGAGTTGGGCCTTGTTTGACTCAACCTTATCATTTGTGCCTCGGGTCAGGCCTCGTTTGACTCAACCATATCATTTGCGCCTCGAGTCGGGCATCGTTTGACTTAACCATATCATTTGCGCCTAGAGTGGGGCCTCGTTTGACTCACCAATACCATTTGTGCCTCGTGTTAGGGCTCGTTTGACTCAACCATATCATTTGTGCCTTGAGTCAGGCCTCGTTTGACTCTACCATATCATTTGCACCTTGAGTCGGGCCTCATTTGACTCAGCCATATCATTTGCGCCTCGAGTCAGGTCTCGTTTGACTCAACCATATCATTTGCACCTCGAGTCGGGCCTCGTTTGACTGACCGATACCATTTGTGCCTCGAGTGGGGCCTTGTTTAACTCAACCATATCACTTGTGCCTCGAGTCAGGCCTTGTTTGACTTAACCATACCATTTATGCCTCGAGTCGGGCCTGGTTTGACTCAACCATATCATTTGTGCCTTGAGCTGGGCCTCGTTTGACTCACCGATACCATTTGCGCCTCGAGTTGGGCCTCGTTTGACTCAACCATATCATTTGTGCCTCGAGTCAGGCCTCGTTTGACTCACTAATACTATTTGTGCCTCGAGTTGGGCCTCGTTTGACTTAACCATATCATTTGTGCTTCGAGTCAGGCCTCATTTGACTCAACCATATCATTTGCACCTCGAGTAGGCCCTTGTTTGACTCAACCATATCATTTGTGCCACGAGTTGGCCTTGTTTGACTAACCCATATGTTTGAACCTCGAGTGGGGCCTTATTTGACTCACCTTTATGTTTGTGCCTCGAGTCGATCTTCGTTGGACTCAACCATATCATTTGCACCTCGAGTCAAGTCTCATTTGACTCAGCCATGTGTTTGTGCCTCGAGTTAGGCCTTGTTTGACTACCATATCATTTGCACCACTAGTCGGGCCTTGTTTGACTCAAGCATATCGTTTGCGCCTCGAGTCGGGCCTCCTTTAACTCACCGACACCATCTGTGCCTCGAGTTGGGCCTCGTTTGACTTAACCATATCATTTGTGCCTTGAGTTAGGCCTTGTTTGACTTAACCATATCATTTCCGCCTTGAGTCGGGCCGTATTTGACTCACCCATATGTTTGCGCATCGAGTCGGGTCTCATTTGACTAAACCATATCATTTATGCCTCGAGTCAGTCCATATTTGACTCAACCATATCATTTGCGCCTCAAGTCGGTCCTTGTTTCCCTCAATCATATCATTTGTGACTCGAGTCGGGCCTTGTTTGACTCAACAATTTCTTTTGCGCCTCGAGTCAGGCCTCGTTTGACTCACCGATACCATTTGTGCCTCGAGTTAGGCCTCGTTTGACTCAACCATATCATTTGCGCCCGGAGTCGGGCTTCATTTGACTCAACCATATCATTTGCGCCTCGAGTCGGGCCTCGTTTGACTCACTGATACCATTTGTGCCTCGAGTTTGGCCTCGTTTGACTCAACCATATCATTTGTGCCTTGAGTTAGGCTTTGTTTGACTCAACCATATCATTTGCGCCTTGAGTCGGGCCTTATTTGACTCACCCATATGTTTGCGCATCGAGTCGGGTCTCGTTTGACTAAACCATATCATTTGTGCCTCGAGTCATCCCTCGTTTGACTCAACCATATCATTTCTGCCTCCACCTGAGCCACGTTTGACTCACCCATATCATTTGTGCCTCGAGTCAGGCCTCCTTTGACTTAACCATATCATTTACGCCTGGATTCGCGCCTCGTTTCACTCAACCATATCATTTGCGCCTCGAGTTGGGCCTCATTTGACTCAACCATATCATTTGTGCCTCGAGTCAGGCCATATTTGACTCAACCATATCATTTGCGCCTTGAGTCAGTCCTTGTTTGCCTCAACCATATCATTTGCGACTCGAGTTGGGCCTTGTTTGACTCAACCATATCGTTTGTGCCTTGGGTTAGGCCTCGCTTGACTCAACCTTATCATTTGCGCCTCGAGTGGGGCCTTGTTTGACTCAACAATTTCTTTTGCGCCTCGAGTCGGGCCTCGTTTGACTCACCGATACCATTTGTGCCTCGAGTTAGGCCTCATTTGACTCAACCATATCATTTGTGCCCCGAGTTGGGCTTCATTTGACTCAACCATATCATATGCGCCTCGAGTCGGGCCTCGTTTGACTCACTGATACTATTTGTGCCTCGAGTTTGGCCTCGTTTGACTCAACCATATCATTTGTGCCTTGAGTTAGGCCTTGTTTGACTCAACCATATCATTTGCGCCTTGAGTCGGGCCGTATTTGCCTCACCCATATGTTTGCGCATCGAGTCGGGCCTCGTTTGACTAAACCATATCATTTAAGCCTCGAGTCATGCCTCATTTGACTCAACCATATCATTTGCGCCTCGATCTGGGCCAAATATCTTTTGCGCCTCGAGTCAGGCCTCGTTTGACTCAACCATATCATTTGCACCTGGATTCAGGCCTTGTTTCACTCAACCATATCATTTGCACCTCGAGTTGGGCCTCGTTTGTCACAACCATATCATTTGTGCCTCGAGTCAGGCCCCGTTTGACTCAACCATATCATTTGCACCTCGAGTCAGGCCTTGTTTCACTCAACCGTATCATTTATGACTTGAGTTAGGCCTTGTTTGACACAACCATATCATTTGTGCCTCAGGTCAGGCCTCATTTGACTCAACCATATCTTTTGCGCCTTGAGTCGGGCAACATTTGACTCAACCATATATTTGCGCCTCGAGTGGGGCCTTGTTTGACTCACCGATACCATTTGTGCCTCGAGTTGGGGCTCGTTTGACTCAACCATATCATTTGTACCTCGAGTCAGGCCTTGTTTGACTCAACTATATCATTTGCACCTCAAGTCGGGACTCGTTTGACTCAACCATATCATTTGCGCCTCGAGTCGGGCGTTGTTTGGCTGACCGATACCAATTGTGCCTCGAGTTAGGCCTCGTTTGACACAACCAAATCATTTGTGCCTCGAGTCAAGCCTTGTTTGACTCCACCATATCATTTGAGCCTCGAGTCGGGCTTGGTTTGACTCAACCATATCATTTGCGCCTGAAGTTGTCCCTTGTTTGACTCAACCATATCATTTGCGCCCTGTGTTTGACTCAACCATATCTTTTGCGCCTTAAGTCGTGCCTCATTTGACTCACCCATGTGTTTGCACCTCGAGTTAGGCCTCGTTTAACTCAACCATATCATTTGTGCCTCGGGTCAAGCCTCGTTTAACTCAACCATATCATTTGTGCCTCGGGTCAAGCCTCGTTTGACTCAATCATATCATTTGTGCCTCGAGTTGAGCCTCGTTTGACTCAACCATATCATTTGCGCCTCGAGTCGGGCGCTGTTTGGCTGACCGATACCAATTGTGCTTTGAGTTAGGCCTCGTTTGACACAACCAAATTATTTGTGCCTCGAGTCAAGCCTTGATTGACTCAACCATATCATTTGAGCCTCGAGTCGGGCTTGGTTTGACTCAACCCTACCATTTGCGCCTCAAGTTGGCCCTTGTTTGACTCATCCATATCATTTACGCCCCGAGTCAGCCCGTGTTTGACTCAACCATATCTTTTGCACGTTGAGTCGTGCCTCGTTTGACTCACCCATGTGTTTGCACATTGAGTCAGGCCCCGTTTGACTTAACCATATCATTTGTGCCTCGAGTCGGGCCTTGTTTCACTCAACCGTATCATTTACGACTCGAGTTGGGCCTTGTTTGACTCAACCATATCATTTGTGCCTCGGGTCAAGCCTCATTTGACTCAACCATATCATTTGCGCCTCGAGTCGGGCGTCGTTTGACTCAACCATATATTTGCGCCTCGAGTGGGGCCTCGTTTGACTCACCGATACCATTTGTGCCTCGAGTTGGGGCTCGTTTGACTCAACCATATCATTTGCACCTCGAGTCAGGCCTTCTTTGACTCAACCATATCATTTGCACCTCGAGTCGGCCCTTGTTTCACTCAACCATATCGTTTGCGCCTCGAGTCGGGCCTCGTTTGACTCATCGATACCATTTGTGCCTCAAGTTAGGCCTCGTTTGACTCAACCATATTATTTGCGCCTCGAGTCAGGCCTCGTTGGAATCAACCATATTATTTGCGCCTCGAGTCAGGCCTTGTTGGACTCAACCATATCATTTGCGCCTCGAGTCGGGCCTTGTTTGACTCACCCATATGTTTGAGCCTCGAGTTGGGCCTTATTTGGCTCACCCATATGTTTGCGCCTCGAGTCAGGCCTTCTTTGACTCAACCATATCATTTGAGCCTCGAGTCGGGCTTGGTTTGACTCAACCCTATCATTTGCGCCTCGAGTCGGGCTTGGTTTAACTCAACCCTATCATTTGCGCCTCAAGTCGGCCCTTGTTTGATTAACCATATCTTTTGCACCTTGAGTCGTGCCTCGTTTGACTCACCCATGTGTTTGCACATTGAGTCAGGCCTCGTTTAACTCAACCATACCATTTGTGCCTCGGGTCAAGCCTCGTTTGACTCAATCATATCATTTGTGCCTCGAGTCGAGCCTCGTTTGACTTAAACATATCATTTGCGCCTCGAGTCGGGCCTCGTTTGACTCACCAATACCAATTGCACCTCGAGTTGGGCCTCGTTTGACTCAACCATATCATTTGCGCCTCGAGTCAAGCCTCATTTGACTCGACCATATCAATTGCACCTAGAGTCAGGCCTTGTTTGACTCAACCATTTCTTTTGCGCCTCGAGTTGGGCCTCGTTTGACTCACCTATACCATTTCTGCCTCGAGTTGGGCCTCGTTTGACTCAACCATATCATTTGCACTCCGAGTCAGGCTTCATTTCACTCAACCATATCATTTGCGCCTTGAGTCGGGCTTTGTTTGACTCACTGATACCATTTGTGCCTCGAGTTTGGCCTCGTTTGACTCAACCATATAATTTGTGCCTCGAGTCAGACCTCGTTTGACTCAACCATATCAATTGCACCTCGAGTCGGCACTTGTTTGACTCAACCATATCATTTGCGCCTCGAGTCGGGCCTTGTTTGACTTAACCATTTCATTTGCGCCTTGAGTCGAGCCTTGTTTGACTCACCCATATGATTGGTGCCTCGAGTTGGGCCTCATTTGACACACCGATACCATTTGTGCCTCGAGCTAGGCCTCGTTTGGATCAACCAAATTATTTGTACGTAGAGTCAGGCCTTGTTTGACTCAACCATATCATTTGAGCCTCAAGTCGGACCTAGATTAACTTAACCATATCATTTGTGCCTCGGGTCAAGCCTCGTTTGACTCAATCATATCATTTGCGCCTCGAGTCGGGCCTCGTTTGACTCACCAATACCAATTGTGCCTCGAGTTGGGCCTCGTTTGACTTAACCATATCATTTGTGCCCTGAGCCAGGCCTCATTTGACTCAACCATATCATTTGCACCTCGAGTCAGGCCTTGTTTGACTCAACCATATCATTTGTGCCTCGAGTTAGGCCTCATTTGACTCGACCATATCATTTGCGCCTCGAGTCGGGCCTTGTTTGACTCAACCATATCATTTGTGCCTTAAGTCGGGCCTTATTTGACCCAACCATTTCATTCGCGCCTCGAGTCGGGCCTCGTTTGACTCACCGATACCATTTGTGCCTCGTGTTGGGCCTCGTTTGACTCAACCATATCATTTGCGCCTCGAGTCGGGCCTCGTTTAACTCATCCATATCATTTGTGCCTTGAGTCGGCCTTCATTTGACCCAACCATATCATTTGCGCCTGGATTCAGGCCTTGTTTCACTCAACCATATCATTTGCGCCTCGAGTTGGGCCTTGTTTGACTCAACCATATCATTTGTACCTCGAGTCAGGCCCTGTTTGACTCAACCATATCATTTGCCCCTCGAGTCGGGCCTTGTTTCACTCAACCATATTATTTGCGACTCGAGTTGGGGCTTGTTTGACTCAACCATATCATTTATGCCTCAGGTTAGGCCTCGTTTGACTCAACCATATCATTTGCGCCTCGAGTCAGGCATCGTTTAACTCAACCATATCATTTGCGCCTCGAGTAATGCCTCATTTGACTCACAGATACCATTTGTGCCTCGAGTTAGGGCTCGTTTGACTCAACCATATCATTTGTGTCTTGAGTCAGGCCTTGTTTGACTCAACCATATCATTCGCACCTCGAGTCGGGCCTTGTTTGACTCAACCATATCATTAGCGCCTCGAGTCGGGCATTGTTTGACGGACTGATACCAATTGTGCCTCGAGTTAGGCCTAGTTTGACACAACCAAATCATTTGTGCCTCGAGTCAAGCCTTGTTTGACTTAACCATATCATTTGAGCCTCTAGTTGGGCCTGGTTTGACTGAACCATTTGATTTACGCCTCAAGTTGGCCCTTGTTTGACTCAACCGTATCATTTGCGCCTCACGTTGAGCCTCGTTTGACTCAACCATATCATTTGCGCCTCGTGTCGGGCCTCGTTCAACTCACCAATACCAATTGCGCCTTGAGTTGGGCCTCGTTTGACTCAACCATATCATTTGTGCCTCGAGTCAGGCCTCATTTCACTCAATCATATCATTTGCGCCTCGAGTCGGTCCCTGTTGGACTCAACCATATCGTTTGCATCTCGAGTTGGGCCTCGTTTGACTCAACCATTTCATTTGCACGTCGAGTCGGGCCTCGTTTGACTCACCAATACCATTTGTGCCTCGAGTTGGGCCTCGTTTGACTCAACCATATCATTTGCGTGCCGAGTCGGGTTTTGTTTGACTCACCCATATCATTTGCACCTCGAGTCGGGCCTCGTTTGACTCACCGATACCTTTTGTGCCTCGAGTTTGGCCTCGTTTGACTCAACCATATCATGTGCGCATTGAGTCAGGCCTCGTTTGACTCAACCATATCATTTGCGCCTCGAGTTGGCCCTTGTTTGATTGAACCATATCATTTGCGCCTCGAGTCGGTCCTTGTTTAACTTAACCATTTCATTTGTGCCTCGAGTCGGGCCTCGTTTTACTCACCGATACCATTTGTGCCTCGAGTTGGGCCTCGTTTGACTCAACCATATCATTTGCGCCCTGAGTCGAGCCTCGTTTGACTCAACCATATCATTTGCGCCTCGAGTCGGGCCTTGTTTGACTCACCGATACCATTTGTGCCTCGAGTTGGGTCTCGTTTGACTCAACCATAATATTTGCACCTTGAGTCAGGCCTCGTTTGACTCAAGCATATCATTTGCGCCTTGAGTCGGGCCTCATTTGACTCACTGATACCATTTGTGCCTCGAGTCGGGCCTCGTTTGACTTACTAATACCAATTGTGCCTCGAGTTGGGCCTCGTTTGACTCAACCATATCATTTGTGCCTCGAGTCAAGCCTCATTTGACTCAACCATATCATTTGCGCCTCGAGTCGGGCCTCGTTTGACTCACCTATACCATTTGTGCCTCGAGTTGGGCCTCGTTTGACTTAACCATACATTTGCACCTTGAGTCAGGCCTCATTGGAATCAACCATATCATTTGCGCCTTGAGTCGGGCCTTGTTTAACTCAGCCATATCATTTGCACCTCGAGTTTGGCCTTGTTTGACTCAATCATATCATTTGCGCCTCGAGTCAGGCCTCGTTTGACTCACCGATACCATTTGTGCCCCGAGTTGGGCCTCGTTTGACTCAACCATATCATTTGCGCCTCGAGTCAGACCTCGTTGGAATCAACCATTTCATTTGCGCCTCGAGTTGGGCCTTGTTTGACTCAGCCATATCATTTGCGCCTCAAGTTAGGCCTTGTTTGACTCAACCATTTCATTTGCGCCTCTAGTCGGGCTCGTTTGACTCACCGATACCATTTGTGCCTCGAGTTGGGGATCGTTTGACTCAACCATATCATTTGCGCCTCAAGTCGGGCGTCGTTTGACTCAACCATATCATTTATGCCTCGAGTCGGGCCTCATTTGACTCAACCATATCTTTTGCGCCTGGATTCTGGCGTCGTTTCACTCAACCATATCATTTGCGCCTCGAGTTGGGCCTCATTTGACTCAACCATATCATTTGTGCCTCGAGTCAGGCCCCGTTTGACTCAACCATTTAATTTGGGCCTCGAGTCGTGCCTTGCTTCACTTAACCATATCATTTGCGACTCGAGTTGGGACTTGTTTGACTCAACCATATCATTTATGCCTCGGGTTAAGCCTCGTTTGACTTAACCATATCATTTGCGCCTCCAGTCGGGCATCGTTTGACTCAACCATATAATTTTGTGCCTCAAGTAGGGCCTCATTTGACTCACAGATACTATTTGTGCCTCGGGTCGGGCGTTGTTTGAACGACTGATACCAATTATGCCTCGAGTTAGGCCTCGTTTGACACAACCAAATCATTTATGCCTCAAGTTAGGCCTCGTTTGACTCAACCATATCATTTGAGCCTCGAGTCGGGCTTGGTTTGACTCAACCATATCATTTGCGCCTCGAGTTGGCCCTTGTTTGACTCAACCATATCATTTACGCCCCGAGTCAGCCTGTGTTTGACTCAACCATATCTTTTGCGCCTCGAGTCATGCCTCGTTTAACTCACCCATGTGTTTGCGTCTCGAGTCAGGCCTCGTTTAACTCAACCATATCATTTGTGCCATGGGTCAAGACTCACTTGACTAAATCATATCATTTGCGCCTCGAGTCAAGCCTCATTCGACTCAACCATATCATTTGCACCTCGAGTCGGGCCTTGTTTGACTCTCCAATACCAATTGTGCCTCGGGTTGGGCCTTGTTTGACTCAACCATATCATTTGTGCCTCGAGTCGGGCCTTGTTTGACTCAACCATATTATTTGCGCCTTGAGTCAGGCCTCGTTTGACCCAACCATATCATTTGTGCCTCGAGTCGGGTCTTGTTTAACTCACCCATATGTTTGATCCTCGAGTTGGGCCTTGTTTGACTCAACCACATCATTTACGCCTTGAGTCAGGCCTCGTTTGACTCAACCATATCATTTGCGCCTGGAGTTTGGCCTCGTTTGATTCAACCATATCATTTGTGCCTCGAGTCGGGCCTCATTTGACTCACTGATACCAACTGTGCCTCGAGTTGTGCCTCGTTTGACTCAACCATATCATTTGTGCCTTAGGTTAGGCCCCATTTGACTCAACCATATCATTTGCGCCTCGATTCGGGCCTCGTTTGACTCAACCATATCATTTGCGCCTCGAGTCAGGCCTCGTTTGATTTAACCATATCATTTGTGCCTCGAGTCGTGCCTCATTTGACTCATATATACCATTTGTGCCTTGAGTTAGGCTCGTTTGATTCAACCATATCATTTGCGCCTCGAGTCGGGCCTTGTTTGACTCACTGATACCATTTGTGCCTCGAGTCGAGCCTTGTTTGACTCAACATACCATTTGTGCCTCGAGTCGAGCCTCGTTTGACTCAACCATGTCATTTGTGCCTCGCGTCAGGCCTTGTTTGACTCAACGATATCATTTGCACATCGAGTTGGTCCTTGTTTGTCTCACCCATATCATTTGTGCCTCGAGTAGGGCCTCGTTTGACTCAACCAGATCATTTGGGCCTCGAGTCAGGCCTTGTTTGACTCAACCATATCATTTGCGCCTCGAGTCAAGTCTTGTTTGAATTAACCATATCATTTGCGCCTCGAGTGGGGCCTTGTTTGACTCAACCATATCATTTGCGTCTCGAGTCGGGCCTTGTTTGACTCACCCATATGTTTGAGCCTCGAGTCAGGCCTTTGTTTGGCTTACCCATTTGTTTGCGCGCCTTGAGTCGGTCTTCATTTGACTCACCCTTATCATTTGCACCTCGAGTCAAACCTCGTTTGACTCACCCATATATTTGCACCTTGAGTCAGGACTTGTTTGACTCACCCATATCACTTGCGCCATGACTCAGGGCTTGTTTGTCTTAACCATATCATTTGCGCCTCAGGTTGGGCCTCGTTTGACTCACTGATCCCTTTTGTGCCTCGAGTTATGCCTCGTCTGACTCAACCAAATCATTTATGCCTCGAGTCAGGCCTTGTTTGACTCAACCATATGATTTGCGCCTCAAGTCATGCCTCGCTTGACTCAACCATATCATTTTCGCCTCGAGTTGGGTCTCCGAGTCGGGCCTCGTTTGACTCACCGATAACAATTGTTCCTCGAGTTGGGGGTCATTTGACTCAACCATATCATTTACGCCCTGAGTCGGGCCTTGTTTGACTCACCAATACCAATTGTGCCTCGACTTGGGACTCGTTTAACTCAACCATATCATTTGTACTTCGAGTCAGGCCTCGTTGGACTCAATCATATCATTTACGCCTCTAGTCGGCCCTCATTTGACTCAACCATATCATTTGTGCCTCGAGTCGTGCCTCGTTTGACTCATATATACCATTTGTGCCTCGAGTTAGGCTCGTTTGATTCAACCATATCATTTGCGCCTCGAGTCGGGCCTCGTTTGACTCATTGTTACCATTTGTGCCTCGAGTCGGGCCTCGTTTGACTCAACGATACCATTTGTGCCTCGCGTTAGGCCTCGTTTGACTCAACGATATCATTTGCGCCTCGAGTTGGTCCTCGTTTGTCTCACCCATATCATTTGTGCCTCGAGTTGGGCCTCGTTTGACTCAACCAGATCATTTGGGCCTCGAGTCAGGCCTTGTTTGACTCAACCATATCATTTGCGCCTCGAGTCAAGCCTCGTTTGAATTAATCATATCATTTGCACCTCGAGTGGGGCCTTGTTTGACTCAACCATATCATTTGCGCCTTGAGTCGGGCCTTGTTTGACTCACCCATATGTTTGAGCCTTGAGTCAGGCCTTTGTTTGGCTCACCCATTTGTTTGTGCGCCTTGAGTCGGTCTTCATTTGACTCACCCTTATCATTTGCACCTCGAGTCAAACCTCGTTTGACTCACCCATATATTTGGACCTTGAGTCAGGACTTGTTTGACTCACCCATATCACTTGCGCCATGACTCAGGCCTTGTTTGTCTTAACCATATCATTTGCGCCTCGGGTCGGGCCTCGTTTGACTCACCGATCCCATTTGTGCCTCGAGTTATGCCTCGTCTGACTCAATCAAATCATTTATGCCTCGAGTCAGGCCTTGTTTGACTCAACCATATGATTTGCACCTCGAGTCAGGCCTCGCTTGACTCAACCATATCATTTTTGCCTCGAGTTGGGTCTCCGAGTCAGGCCTTGTTTGACTCACCGATACCAATTGTTCCTCGAGTTGGGGGTCATTTGACTCAACCATATCATTTACGCCCTGAGTCGGGCCTTGTTTGACTCACCAATACCAATTGTGCCTCGACTTAGGACTCGTTTAACTCAACCATATCATTTGTACCTCGAGTCAGGCCTCGTTTGACTCAATCATATCATTTACGCCTCTAGTCGGCCCTCATTTGACTCAACCATATCATTTGCGCCTCGAGTCAGGACTTATTTGGCTCACCCATATGTTTGTGTATCGAGTCGGGCCTCGTTTGACTAAACTATACCATTTGCACCTCGAGTCAGGTCTCGTTTGACTCAACCATATCATTTTCGCCCTGATTTAGGCCTCGTTTGACTCACCGATACCATTTGTGCCTCGAGTTGGGACTCGTTTAACTCAACCATATCATTTGCACCCCGTGTCGAGTCTCATTCGACTCAACCATATCATTTACACCTCGAGTCATCCTTGTTTGACTCAACCATATCATTTGCGCCTTGAGTCGGTCCTCGATTGACTCAACCATATCATTTGCGCCTGGAGTTGGGCGTCGTTTGATTCAACCATATCTTTTGTGCCTCGAGTCGGGCCTCATTTGACTCACTGATACCTTTTGTGTCTCGAGTTGGGCCTCGTTTGACTCAACCATATTATTTATGCCTCGAGTCAGGCCTCATTTGACTCAACCATATCATTTGCGCATTGAGTCGGCCCTTGTTTGACTCTCCCATATGTTTGAACCTCGAGTCGGACCTTATTTGACTCACCCATCTGTTTGTGCCTCAAGTCGATCTTCGTTGGACTCACCCTTATCATTGCACCTTGAGTCAAGTCTCGTTTGACTCACCCATGTGTTTGCGCCTCAAGTTAGGCCTCGTTCGACTCAACCATATTATTTGTACCTCGGGTCAAGCCTCGTTTGACTCAATCATATCATTTGCGCCTCGAGTCGAGCCTCATTTGACTCAACCATATCATTTGCGCCTCGAGTTGGGCCTCGTGTGACTCAACCATATCATTTGCGCCCTGAGTTGGGCCTTGTTTGACTCAACCATATCATTTGCGCCTCGAGTTGGGCTGCATTTGACTCACAAATACCATTTGTGCATCGGGTTAGGCCTCATTTGACTTAACCATATCATTTGCGCCTCGAGTCGGGACTCGGTTGGCTCAACCATATCGTTTGTGCCTCGTGTTGGGCCTCGTGTTAGGCCTCGTTTGACTCAACAATACCATTTGTGCCTCGAGTTAGCCTCGTTTGACTCAACCATATCATTTGTGCCTCGAGTCAGGCCTCGTTTGACTCCACAATATCATTTGTGCCTCAAGTCGGCCCTTATTTGACTCAACCATATCATTTGCGCCTCGAGTCGGGCCTTGTTTTACTCACCCATATGTTTGAACCTCAAGTTGGGCCTTATTTGACTCACCCATATGTTTGCGCCTCGAGTCGATCTTCGTTTGACTCACCCTTATCATTTGCACCTCGACTCAAGTCTCGTTTGACTCACCCTTGTGTTTGTGCCACGAGTCAGGCCTCATTTGACTCAACTATATCATTTGTGCCTCGGGTCAGGCCTCATTTCACTCAATCATATCATTTGCGCCTAGAGTCAAGCCTTGTTTGAATCAACCATATCATTTGCGCCTCAAGTCGGGCCTCATTTGACTCACCGATACCATTTGTGCCTCGAGTTGGGCCTCATTTGACTCAACCATATCATTTGTGCCTCAAGTCAAGCCTCGATTGACTCAACCATATCATTTGCGCCTCGAGTCATCCCTTGTTTGACTCAACCATTTCATTTGCGCCTCGAGTCGAGCCTCATTTGACTCACCGATACCATTTGTGCCTCGAATTGGGCCTCGTTTGACGCAACCATATCATTTGCGCCTTGAGTCGGGCCTCGTTTCACCCAACTATATCATTTGTGCCTCGAGTCGGGCCTCGTTTGACTCAACCATATCATTTGTGCCTCGAGTCGGGCCTCGTTTGACTCAACGATACCATTTGTGCCTCGAGTCAAAACTTGTTTGACTCAACCATATCATTTGTGTATCAAGTCAGGCCTCGTTTGACTCAACGACATCATTTGTGCCTCGAGTTGGGCCTCGTTTGTCTCACCCATATCATTTGTGCCTCGAGTTGGGCCTCGTTTGACTCAACCAGATCATTTGTGCCTCAAGTCAGGCCTTGTTTGACTCAACCATATCATTTGTGCCTCGAGTCAAGCCTCATTTGAATTAATCATATCATTTCTGCCTTGAGTTGGGCCTTGTTTGACTCAACCATATCATTTGCGCCTCGAGTCGGGCCTTGTTTGACTCACCCATATGTTTGATCCTCGAGTCGGGCCTTTGTTTGGGTCACCCATTTGTTTGCGCCTTGAGTTGGTCTTCGTTTGACTCACCCTTATCATTTGCATCTCGAGTCAAACCTCGTTTGACTCACCCATATATTTGCGCCTCGAGTCAGGCCTTGTTTGACTCACCCATATCATTTGCGCCATGAGTCTAGGCCTTGTTTGACTTAACCATATCATTTGCACCTCAGGTCAGGCCTTGTTTGACTCACTGATCCCTTTTGCGCCTTGAGTTATGCCTCGTCTGACTCAACCAAATAATTTGCGCCTCGAGTCAGGCCTTATTTAACTCAACCATGTGATTTGCGCCTTGAGTCAGGTCTCGTTTGACTCAACCATATCATTTCCGCCTCAGGTCGAGTCTCCGAGTCGGGCCTCGTTTGACTCACCATACCAATTGTGCCTCGAGTTGGGAGTCGTTTGACTTAACCATATCAGTTGCACCCTGAGTCGGGCCTCATTTGACACACCGATACCAATTGTGCCTGGAGTTGGGACTCATTTAGCTCAACCATATCATTTGTGCCTCGAGTCAAGCCTCGTTTGACTCAATCGTATTATTTACGCCTCTATTCGGGCCTCGTTTGACTGAACCATATCATTTGCACCTCGAGTCGGGCCTTATTTGACTCACCCATATGTTTGCGTATCGAGTCGGGCCTCGTTTGACTGAACCATACCATTTGCACCTTGAGTCTGGCCTCATTTGACTCAACTATATCATTTGTGCCTCGGGTCAGGCCTTGTTTCACTCAATCATATCATTTGTGCCTCTAGTCGAGCCTCGTTTGAATCAACCATATCATTTGCGCCTCGAGTCGGGCCTCATTTGACTCACCGATACCATTTGTGCCTTGAGTTGGGTCTCGTTTGACTCAACCATATCATTTGTTCCTCGAGTCAGGCCTCGATTGACTCAACCATATCATTTGCGCCTCGAGTCGGCCCTTGTTTGACTCAACCATATCATTTGCGCCTCGAGTCGTGCCTTGTTTGACTCAACCATTTCATTTGCGCCTCGAGTCGGGCTTCGTTTGACTCACCGATAGCATTTGTGCCTCGAGTTAGGCCTCGTTTGACGCAACCATATCATTTGCGCCTTGAGTCGGGCCTCGTTTCACTCAACCATATCATTTTTGCCTCGAGTCGGGCCGCGTTTGACTCAACCATATCATTTGTGCCTCGAATCAAGCCTTGGTTGACTCAACCATATCATTAGTGCCTCGAGTTGGGCCTCGTTTGACTCAACCATATCATTTATGCCTCGAGTCAAGCCCCGTTTGACTCAACAATATCATTTGCGCCTCGAGTCGGGCCTTATTTCACTCAACCATATCATTTGCGACTCGAGTTGGGCCTTGTTTGACTCAACCATATCATTTGTGCCTCGAGTCAGGCCTCGTTTGACTCAACCATATCATTTGTGCCTCGAGTCGGTCCTTGTTTGACTCACCCATATGTTTGAACCTCGAGTCGGGCCTTATTTGACTCACCCATATGTTTGTGCCTCAAGTCAATCTTCGTTGGACTCACCCTTATCATTGCACCTCGAGTCAAGGCTCATTTGACTCACCCATGTGTTTGTGCCTCGAGTTAGGCCTCGTTCGACTCCACCATATCATTTGTGCCTCGGGTCAAGCCTCGTTTGACTCAAACATATCATTTACGCCTCGAATTAAGCCTCATTTGACTTAACCATATCATTTGCGCCTCGAGTCAGGCCTTGTTTGACTTAACCATATCATTTGCGCCTCGAGTCGGGCCTTGTTTGAGTCACCCATATGTTTGAACCTCGAGTTGAGTCTTATTTGACGTACCCATATGTTTGCGGCTCGAGTCGATTATTCATTTGACTCCACCTTATCATTTGCACCACGAGTCAAGCCTCGTTTGACTCACCTATGTGTTTACACCTCAAGTCAAGCCTTGTTTGACTCAAGCATATCATTTGCGCCACGAGTCAGGCCATGTTTGACTCAACCATATCATTTGTGCCTCGAGTTGGGCCTCCTTTAACTCACCGATACCATCTGTGCCTCGAGTTGGGCCTCGTTTGAGTCAACCATATCTTTTGTGCCTTGAGTTAAGCCTTGTTTGACTCAACCATATCATTTGCGCTTTGACTCGGGCCTTATTTGACTCACCCATATGTTTGCGCATCGAGTGAGGCCTCGTTTGACTAAACCATATCGTTTGTGCCTCGAGTCATGCCTCTTTTGACTCAACCATATCATTTGCGCCTCGAGTTGAGCCTCTTTGAATCAACCATCTCATTTGCGCCTCGAGTCAAGCCTCGTTTGACTCACCGATACCATTTGGGCCTCGAGTTGTGCCTTGTTTAACTCAACCATATCATTTGTGTCTCGAGTTAGGCCTCGATTCACTCAACCATATCATTTGCACCTCGAGTCGGCCCTTGTTTGACTCAACCATATCATTTGCACCTCGAGTCGTGCCTTGTTTAGCTCAATCATTTCATTTACGCCTCGAGTCGGGCCTCGTTTGACTCACCGATACCATTTGTGCCTCGAGTTGGGCCTCGTTTGACCCAACCATATCATTTGCGCCTTGAGTCGGGCCTCATTTCACTAAACCATATTATTTGTGCCTCGAGTCGGGCCTCGTTTGACTCAACCATATCATTTGTGCCTCGAGTCAAGCCTTGTTTGACTCAACCGTATCATTTGCGCCTCGAGTTGGCCTCGTTTGACTCAACCATATCATTTGTGCCTCGAGTCAGGCCCCGTTTGACTCAACCATATCATTTGCGGCTCGAGTTGGGCCTTGTTGCACTTAACCATATCATTTGCGACTCGAGTTGGGCCTTGTTTAACTCAACCATATCATTTGTGCCTCGGGTCAGGCCTCGTTTGGCTCAACCATACCATTTGTGCCTCGAGTCGGGCCTTATTTGACTTAACCATATCATTTGTGCCTCGAGTCGGGCCTTATTTGACTCACCCATATGTTTGAGCCTCGAGTCGAGCCTTATTTGGCTTACCTATATGTTTGCGCCTCTAGTTGGTCTTCGTTTGACCCACCCTTATCGTTTGCACCTCGAGTCAAGCCTCGTTTGACTCACCCATATGTTTGCGCTTCGAGTCAGGCCTTGTTTGACTCACCCTTATCATTTGCAGCATGACTCGAGCCTTGTTTGACTCACCCATATCATTAGCGCCTTGAGTTGGGCCTCGTTTGACTCACCGATACCATTTGTGCCTCGAGCTATTCCTCATTTTACTCAACCAAATCATTTGTACCTAGAGTCAGGCCTTGTTTGACTCAACCATATCATTTGCGCCTCGAGTCGAGCCTCGTTTGACCCAACCATATCATTTGTGCTTCGAGTCGGGTCTCGTTTTACTCAACCATATCATTTGCGCCCAGAGTTGGGCCTCGTTTGACTCAACCATATAATTTGCGCCTCGAGGCGGGCCTTATTTGACTCACAAATACAATTTGTGCCTCGGGTTAGGCCTCGTTTGACTTAACCATATCATTTGCGCCTCGAGTCGGGCCTTGTTTGACTCAACCATATAATTTGCGCCTTGAGTTGGGCCTCATTTGACTCACCGATACCATTGGTGCCTCGAGTTGAGCCTTGTTTGACTCAACCATAGCCTTTGCTTCTCGAGGTGGGCTCGTTTGACTCACCAATACCATTTAAGCCTCGAGTTGGGCCTTGTTTTGCTGAACCATATCATTTGTGCCTCGAGTCAGGCCTTGTTTGACTCAACCATATCATTTGCATCTTGAGCCAGTCCTCGTTTGACTCACCGATACCATTTGTGCCTCAAGTCAGGCCTCGTTTCATGCAACCATATCATTTGTGCCTCGAGTCATTCCTCGTTTTACTCAACCATATCATTTACATCTCGAGTCGACTCTCGTTTCACTGAACCATATCACTTGTGCCCCAAGTCAGGCCTAGTTTGACTCAACCATATCATTTGCGCGTCGAGTTAGGCCTCGTTTGACTCACCGATACAATTTGTGCATCGAGTCGGGCCTCGTTTGACTAATCCATATGATTTGCACCTCGAGTCGGGCCTCGTTTGACTCACCGATACCATTTGTGCATCGAGTCGGGCCTCGTTTGACTAAACATATGATTTGCACCTCGAGTCAACCCTCGTTTAACTCAACCATATCATTTGCGCCTCGAGTCAGGCCTCGTTATACTCAACATATCTTTTGTGCCTCGAGTTGGCCCTCGTTTGATTCAACCATATCATTTGTGCCTCGAATCAGGCCTCATTTAACTCAACCATATCATTTGTGCCTCAAGTCAGTTCTCGTTTGACTTAACCATATCATTTCCATCTCGAGTCAGGCCTTATTTGACTCAACCAAATGATTTGTGCCTCAGGTCAGGCCTCATGTGACTCAATATATCATTAGTGCCTCGAGTCGGACCTCGTTTGACTCACCGTTACCATTTGTGCCTCGAGTTGGGCCTCGTTTGACTCAACCATATCATTTGTGCCTTGAGTCAGGCCTGGTTTGACTCAACTATATCATTTGCGCCTCGAGTTAGGCCTCGTTTGACTCAATCATGTGTTTGCGCCTCGAGTTAGGCCTTGTTTAACCCACCCATATCATTTGCACCTTGAGTTGGCCTCGTTTGACTCACTGATACCATTTGTGCATCAAGTTTGGCCTCGTTTGACAAAACCATATGATTTGTACCTCGAGTCAGGCCTCGTTTGACTAAACCATATGATTTGTGCCTCGTGTCAGGCCTTGTTTGACTCCACCATATCATTTGTGCCTCGAGTCAGGCCTCGTTTGGCTCAACCGTATCATTTGTGCCTCAAGTCAGGCCTTATTTGACTCACCCATATGTTTTGCGCATCGAGTCGGGCCTTGTTTGACTAAACCATATCGTCTGTGCCTCGAGTCATGCCTCATTTCACTCAACCATATAATTTGCGCCTCGAGTTGGGCCTCATTTGACTCACCCATGTCATTTGCGCCTTGAGTTAGGCCTTGTTTGACTCAACCACGTGTTTGCGCCTCAAGTTAGGCCTTGTTTGACTCTCCCATATCATTTGCGCCTCGAGTCGGGACTCATTTGACTCATCGATACCATTTGTGCATCAGGTTGGGCCTAGTTTGACTAAACCATATGATTTGCGCCTCGAGTCAGGCCTCATTTGACTCAACCATATCATTTGCACCTCCAGTCGGGCCTCGTTTGACTCAAACATATCATTTGCGCCTCGAGTCAGTCCTCGTTTAACTTAACCATATCATTTGTGCCTCAAGTCGGGCCTCGTTTGACTCAAACATATCATTTGCGCCTCGAGTCGAGCCTTGTTTGACTCAACCATATCATTGTGCCTCGGGTCAGGCCTTGTTTGACCAAACTATATCATTTGTGCCTCGAGCCGGGCCTCGTTTGACCCAACCATATCATTTGTGCCTCGAGTCGGGCCTCGTTTAACTCACCGATACCATTTGTGCCTCGAGTTGGGCGTCGTTTCACTCAACCATATCATATGTGCCTCGAGTTAGGCCTTGTTTGACTACACCAAATCATTTGTGCCTCGAGTCGGGCCTTGTTTGACTCACCCATATGTTTTAACCTCGAGTCAGGCCTTATTTGACTAACCCAGATGTTTGCGCCTCGAGTCGATCTTCGGTTGACTCACCCTTATCATTTGCACCTCGAGTCAACCCTCGTTGGACTCACCCAGGTGTTTGCGCCTCGAGTCAGGCCTTGTTTGACTCACCCATATCATTTATGCCACGAGTCAGACCTTGTTTGACTTCACCATATCATTTACGCCTCGAGTCGGGCCTCGTTTGACTCACTGATGCCATTTGTGCCGCGAGTTGGGCCTCATTTGACTCAACCATATCATTTGTGCCTCGAGTCAGGCTTCGTTTGACTCAGCCATATTATTTGCGCCTTGAGACAAACCTAGTTTGACTCAACAATATCATTTGTGCCTCGAATCGGGCATCATTTGACTCAACATATCATTTGTGCTTCGAGTCAGGCCTTATTTGACTCAACCATATGTTTGCGCATCGAGTCGGGCCTCATTTGACTAAACCATATCGTTTGTGCCTCGAGTCATGCCTCGTTTAACTCAACCATATCATTTGTGCCTCGAATTGGGCCTCGTTTAACTCACCCATGGCATTTGGGCCTCGAGTGAGGCCTTATTTGACTCAACCATGCGTTTGCACCTCGAGTCAGGCCTTTTGTGACTCACCCATATCATTTGCGCCTTGAGTCGGGCCTCGTTTGACTCACCGATACCATTTGTGCCTCGAGTTGGACCTCGTTTGACTCAATCATTCTTTGCACCTCGAGTCAGCCTTGTTTGACTCAACCGTATCATTTGTGCGTCGAGTTAGGCCTTGTTTGACTCAACCTTATCATTTGCACCTCGAGTCAGGCCTGGTTTGACTCAACCATATCATTTGTGCCTCAAGTTGGGCCTCATTTGACTCAACCATATGATTTGCGCCTCAAGTTGGGCCTCGTTTGACTCATCGATACCATTTGTGCCTCGAGTTGGGCCATGTTTGACTCAACTATATCCCTTACCTCGAGTCAGGCCTCGCTGGACTCAACCATATTATTTGTGCCACAAGTTGGGCCTCGTTTGACTCACCGTTTCCCTTTGTGCCTCGAGTTGGGCCTCGTTTGTCTCAACCATATCATTTGTGCCTTGAGTCGGGCCTGGTTTGACTCAACCATATCATTTGCGCCTCGAGTTAGGCCGCGTTTGACTCAATCATGTGTTTGCGCCTTGAGTCAGGCATTGTTTGACCCACCCATATCATTTGCGCCTTGAGTCAGGCCTCATTTGACTCACCGATACCATTTGTGCATCGAGTTGGGCCTCGTTTGACTAAACCGTTTGATTTGCACCTCAAGTTAAGCCTCGTTTAACTCAACCATATCATTTGCGCTTCGAGTCAGGCCTCGTTAGACTCAACATTTCTTTTGTGCCTCGAGTTGGCCCTCGTTTGATTCAACCATATCATTTGTGCCTCGAGTAAGGCCTCATTTAACTTAACCATATCATTTGTGCCTCAAGTTAGTTCTCGTTTGACTCAACCATATCATTTCCACCTCGAGTTAGGCCTTGTTTGACTCAACCATATCATTTGCGCCTCGAGTCGTGCCTCATTTGACTCAACCATATCATTTGCACCTTGAGTCGGGCCTCGTTTGACTCACCGATACCAATTGTGCCACGAGTTGGGCCTCATTTGACTCGACCATATCATTTGCGCCTCGAGACGGGCCTCGCTTGACTCAACCATATCATTTGCGCCTCGAGTCGGGCCTCGTTTGACTCACCGATGCCATTTGTGCCTTGAGTTGGGCCTCATTTGACTGGACCATATCATTTGTGCCTCGAGTCAAGCCTCGTTTGACTCAGCCATATCATATGTGCCTTAAGTCAATCCTCGTTTAACTCTACCATATTGTTTGCTCCTCGAGTAGGGCCTCGAGGTTAGCCTCGTTTGACTCAACCATATCATTTGCACCTCGAGTCGGGCCTCATTTGACTCAACCATATCATTTGCGCCTCGTTTGCTCAACCATATCGTTTGGGCCTTGTTTGACTCAACCATATCCTTTGCGCCTCAAGTTGGTCCTCATTTGACTCAACCATGTCGTTTGCACCTTGTGTTAAGCCTTGTTGGACTCAACCATGTGTTTGCGCCTTGAGTTAGGCCTTGTTTGGCTCACCCATATCATTTGGCCCTTGAGTCGGGCCTCATTTGACTCACCGATACCATTTGTGCATCGAGTTGGGCCTCATTTGACTAATGATATGATTTGCGCCTCGAGTTTGGCCTCGTTTGACTCAACCATATCATTTGCACCTTGAGTCAGGCCTCGTTTGACTCAACCATATCATTTGTGCCTCGAGTTAGGCCTCGTTTAACCCAACCATATCATTTGTGCCTCGTGTTGGGCCTCATTTAACTCAACCATATCATTTGTGCCTCGAGTCATGCCTCCTTTCACTCACCGATATCATTTGTGCCTTGAGCTGGGCCTCGTTTGACTCAATCATATCATTTGCACCTGGAGTCGGACCTTGTTTGACTCAACCATATCATTTGCGCCTTGAGTCGAGCTGCGCTCGACTCAACCATATCATTTGCGCCTCATGTTGGGCTTTGTTTGGCTTACCCATATGTTTTAACCTCGAGTCGAGCCTTATTTGACTAACCCATATGTTTGCGCCTCGAGTTGATCTTTGTTTGACTCACCCTTATCATTTGCACCTTGAGCCAAGCCTCGTTTGACTCACCCATGTGTTTGCACCTCGAGTCAGGCGTTGTTTGACTCAACCAAATTATTTGTGGCTCGAGTTGGTCCTTGTTTGACTTAACCATATCATTTGCACCTCGAGTCAAGCCTGGTTTGACTCAACCATATCATTTGCACCTGGAGTCGGGCCTCGTTTGACACAACATATCGTTTGCTCCTCAAGTTGGGCTTTATTTGACTCAACCATATGTTTGCGCATCGAGTCGGGCCTCATTTGACTAAACCATATCATTTGTGCCTCGAGTCATGCCACGTTTGACTCAACCATATCATTTGTGCATCAAGTTGAGCCTCGTTTGACTGACCCAGGTCATTTGCGCCTTGAGTTCGATTGACTCAACCATGTGTTTGCACCTCGAGTCAGGCCTTGTTTGACTTACCCATATCATTTGCCCCTTGAGTCGGTCTTCATTTGACTCACCGATATCATTTGAGCATCGAGTTGGCCCTCGTTTGACTAAATGATATGATTTGTGCCTTGAGCTTGGCCTCATTTGACTCAACCATATCATTTGCGCCTCGAGTCAGCCTCGTTAGACACAACCATATCTTTTTTGCCTTGAGTTAGGCCTCGTTTGATTCAACCATATGATTTGCGCCTCGAGTAGGGCCTCGTTTAACTCAACCATATCATTTGTGCCTCGAGTCAGGCCTCGTTTGACTCAACCATATCATTTGCTCCTCCAATCGGGCCTCGTTTGACTCAACCATATCATTTGTGCCTTTAGTTAGGCCTCGTTTGACTCAACCATATCATTTGCGCCTTGAGTCAGGCTTCGTTTGACTCACCGATACTATTTGTACCTCGAGTTGGGCCTCATTTAATTCAACCATATCATTTGTGCCTCGAGTCAGGCCTTCTTTGACTCAACCATATCATTTGCGCCTCGAGTCGGGCCTCGTTTGAATCAACCATATCATTTGCGCCTCGAGTCGGGCATTGTTTGACTCAATCATATCATTTGCGCCTCAAGTTGGGCCTCGTTTCAGTCATCGATACCATTTGTGCCTCGAGTTAGACCTCATTTGACTTAACCATATCATTTGTGCCTCGAGTCAGGCCTCGTTTGACTCAACCATATCATTTGCGCCTCGAGTTGGGCCTCGTTTGACTCAACCATATCATTTGTGCCTTGAGTCAGGCCTTCTTTGACTCAACCATATCCTTTGTGCCTCAAGACAGGCCTCGTTTGACTCAACCATATAATTTGCGCCTCGAGTTAGGCCTCGTTTGACTCACTGATACCATTTGTACCTCGAGTTGGACCTCGTTTGACTCAACCATATCATTTGTGCCTCGAGTCAGGCCTTCTTTGACTCAACCATATCATTTGCGCCTCAAGTCAGGTCTCGTTTTACTCAACCATATCATTTGCACCTCGGGTCGAGCCTTGTTTGACTCAACCATATTATTTGTGCCTCGAGTCAGGCCTCATTTGACTCAACCATATCATTTGTGCCTCGAGTCACGCCTTCTTTGACTCAACCATATCATTTGTGCCTCGAGACAGGCCTCGTTTGACTCAACCATATCATTTCGACCTCGAGTCAGGCCTCGTTTGACTCAACCATATCATTTGCGGCTCGAGTCAGGCCTTGTTTGACTCAACCATATCATTTGCGCCTGGAGTTGGGCCTTGTTTGACTCACTAATACCGTTTGTGCCTCGAGTAAGGCCTCGTTTCATTTAACCATATCATTTGTGCCTCGAGTCAGGCCTCGTTTAACTCAACCATATCATTTGCCCCTCTAGCCGGGCCTTATTTGACTCAACCATATCATTTCTGCCTTGAGTCAGGCCTCATTTGGCTCAACCATAAATTTACGACTCGAGTCAGGCCTCGTTTGACTTAACCATATCATTTGCGCCTCAAGTCAAGCCTCATTTGACTCAATGACATCATTTGCACCTTGACCTGAGCCTCATTTAACTCATCGATACCATTTGTGCCACGAGTTAGGCCTCGTTTGATGCAACGATATCATTTGTGCCTTGAGTCATGCCTCGTTTGACTCAACCATATCATTTGCGTCTCGAGTCGAGCCTCATTTGACTAAACTAAATCATTTGCGCCTTGAGTCAGGCCTCGCTTGACAAAACCATAATATTTGTGCCTCGAGTCATGCCTTGTTTGACTCAACCACATGATTTGCGTCTCGAGTCAGGACTCGTTTGACGAAACCATAATATTTGCGCCTCCAGTCAGGCCTTGTTTTTCTCAACCATATCATTTGCGCCTCAAGCCAGGCTTCATTTCACTCACCGACACCATTTGTACCTCGAGTTGGGCATTGTTTGACCCAACCATATCATTTGTGCCTCGAGTCATTCCTCGTTTGAGTCAACCATATCATTTGTGTCTCGAGTTGGCCCTCTTTTGACCAAACAATATCATTTGCGCCTCGAGTCGGGCCTGGTTTGACTCAACCATATCATTTGTGCCTCGAGTATCGCCTCGTTTGACTCAACTATATCATGTGTGCCTCGAGTCATGCCTTGTTTAACTCAACCACATCATTTGCGTCTCGAGTCAGGCCTCGTTTGATGAAACCATAATATTTGCGCCTCGAGTCAGGCCTTGTTTTACTCAACCATATCATTTGCGCCTCAAGTCAGGCTTCGTTTCACTCACCGATACGGTTTGTGCCTCGAGTTGGGCAATGTTTGACTTAACCATATCATTTGTAACTTGAGTTAGGCCTTGTTTAACTCAATCATATCATTTGCACCTTGAGTCGGGCCTCGATTGACTCACCGATACCATTTGTGCCTCGAGTTGGGCCTCGTTTGACTCAACCATATTATTTGTGCCTCGAGTCGGGCCTGGTTTGACTCAACCATACCGTTTGTGCCTCGAGTTGGGCCTGGTTTGACTCAACCATATCATTTGCGCCTTGAGCTGGGCCTCGTTTGACTCACCAATTCCATTTGTGCCTCGAGTCGGGCCTTGTTTTATGCAACCATATCAATTGTGCCTCAAGTCATTCCTTGTTTTACTCAACCATATTATTTGCGTCTCGAGTCGGGTCTCGTTTGACACAACCATATCAATTGTGCCTCGAGTCAGGCCTGGTTTGACACAACCATATCATTTGTGCCTCGTTTCAGGCCTCGTTTGACTCGCCGAAATCATTTGTACCTCGAGTTGGGCCTCGTTTGACTCAACCATATCATTTGTGCCTCGAGTTAGGCCTTCTTTGGCTCAACCATATCGTTCGCGCCTCGAGTCAGGCCTCGTTTGACTCACCGATACCATTTGTGCCTCGAGTTAGGCCTCGTTTGACTCAACCATATCATTTGTGCCCCGAGACAGGCCTCGTTTGACTCAACCATATCATTTGCGCCTCAAGTCAGGCATCGCTTGACTCATTGATATCATTTGTGCCTCAAGTTAGGCCTCGTTTGACTCAACCATATCATTTGTGCCTCGAGTCATGCCTTCTTTGACTCAACCATATCATTTGTGCCTCGAGACATGCCTCGTTTGACTCAACCATATCATTTGTGCCTCGAGTTGGGCCTCGTTTGACTCAACGATATCATTTCTGCCTCGAGTCAGGCCTCGTTTGTCCTAACCATATCTTTTGCGCCTCGAGTTGGGCCCCGTTTGACTCAACTATATCATTTGTGCCTCGAGTCATACCTCGTTTGACTCAACCACATCATTTGCATCTTGAGTCAAGCCTCGTTTGACGAAACCATATTATTTGCGTGTCGAGTCGGGCCTTGTTTTACTCAACCATACCATTTGTGCCTCGAGTTCGGCATCGTTTGATTCAACCATATCATTTGTGACTCGAGTCAGGCCTTGTTTGACTCAACCATGTCATTTGAGCCTCGAGTCGGGCCTGGTTTGACTCAACCACATAATTTGCTCCTCGAGTCGGGCCTCGTTTGTCTCAGCCATATGATTTACGCCTCGAGTCTGGCCACGTTTGACTCAACCATATGATTTGCACCTCGAGTCGGGCCCCGTTTGACTCACCGATACCATTTGTGCCTCGAGTTGGCATCATTTGATTCAACCATATCATTTGTGCCTCGAGTTAGGCCTTGTTTGGCTCAACCATATCATTTGCGCCTCGAGTCGGGCCTTGTTTGACTCAACTATATCATTTGCGCCTCGAGTCAGCCCTTGTTTAACTAAACCATATCATTTGCACCTCGAGTTAGACCAGGTTTGAGTCAACCATATCATTTGCGCTTTGAATTGGGCCTCGTGTGACTCACCGATACCATTTATGCCTGGAGTTGAGCCTCGTTTGACTCAACCATATCATTTGTACCTCGAGTCAGGCCTTGTGTGACTCAACCATATCTTTTGCGCCTCGAGTTGGGCCTTGTCTGACTCAACCATATCATTTCTGCCTCAAGTTAGGCCTCGTTTGGCTCAACCATAAATTTGCACCTCGAGTCGGGCCTCGTTTGACTCAACCATATCATTTATGCATCAAGTCAAGCCTCGTTTGACTCAACCATATCATTTGCGCCTCATGTCAGGCCTCGTTTGACTCAATGACATCATTTGCGCCTTGACCTGGGCCTCGTTTGACTCATCGATACCATTTGTGCCACGAGTCGGGCCTCGTTTGACGCAACGATATCATTTGTGCCTTCAGTCATGCCTCGTTTGACTCAACGACATCATTTGCGTCTTGAGTCAAGCCTCGTTTGACGAAACCATATTATTTGCGTGTCGAGTCGGGCCTTGTTTTACTCAACCATACCATTTGTGCCTCGAGTTTGGCATCGTTCGATTCAACCATATCATTTGTGCCTCGAGTCAGGCCTTGTTTGACTCAACCATGTCATTTGAGCCTCGAGTCGGGCCTGGTTTGACTCAACCACATAATTTGCTCCTCGAGTCGGGCCTCATTTGTCTCAGCCATATGATTTGTGCCTCGAGTCTGGCCACATTTGACTCAACCATATCATTTGTACCTCGAGTCAGGCCTCGTTTGACGAAACCATAATATTTGTGCCTCGAGTCATGCCTTGTTGGACTCAACCACATGATTTACGGCTCGAGTCAGAACTCGTTTGATGAAACCATAATATTTGCGCCTCGAGTCAGGCCTTGTTTTACTCAACCATATCATTTGCGCCTCAAGTCAGGCTTCGTTTCACTCACCGATACCGTTTGTGCCTCGAGTTGGGTATTGTTTAACACAACCATATCATTTGTGCGTTGACCCAGGCCTTGTTTGACTAAACCATATCATTTGCGCCTTGAGTCGGGCCTTGTTTGACTCACCGATACCATTTATGCCACGAGTTGGGCCTCATTTGACTCAACCATATCATTTGCACCTTGAGTTGAGCCTCGTTTGACTCACCGATACCGTTTGCACCTTGAGTCGAGCCTCGTTTGACTCACCGATACCATTTGTACCTCAAGTTGGGCCTCGTTTGACTCAACCATATCATTTGTGCCTCGAGTCAAGTCTTGTTTGACTCAACCATACCATTTGTGCCTCGAGTCGGGCCTCGTTTGACTCAACCATATCATTTGTGCCTTGAGTCGGGCCTGGTTTGACTCAACCACCGATACCATTTGCACCATAAGCCGGGCCTCGTTTGACTCACCGATACCATTTGTGCCCCAAGTCGGGCCTCGTTTCATGCAACCATATCATTTGTTCCTCGAGTCATTCCTTGTTTTACTCAATCACATCATTTGCGTCTCGAGTCGGGTCTTGTTTGACTAAACCATATCACTTGCGCCTCGAGTCAGGCTTGGTTTGACTCAACCATATCATTTGTGCCTTAAGTTGGGCCTCGTTTGACTCACTGATACCATTTGTGCCTCGAGTTGGGCCTCGTTCGACTCGACCATATCACTTGTGCCTCGAGTCAAGCTTCGTTTGACTCAACCATATCATTTGCGCCTTGAGCCGGTCCTCATTTGACTCACCAATACCATTTGTGCCTCAAGTCGGGCCTCGTTTCATGCAACCATATCATTTGTACCTCGAGTCATTCCTCGTTGTACTCAACCATATCATTTGCATCTCGAGTCGAGTCTCGTTTGACTGAACCATATCACTTGCGCCCTGAGTCAGGCCTAGTTTGACTCAACCATATCATTTGCGCCTCGAGTCGTGCCTCGTTTGACTCACCGATACCATTTGTGCCTCGAGTCGGTCCTCGTTTAACTCAACCATATCATTTGTGCCTCGAGTCGGGCCTGGTTTGACTAAACCATATCATTTGCGCCTTGAGCCGGACCTCGTTTAACTCCCCGATACCATTTGTGCCTCGAGTCGGGCCATGTTTCATGCAACCATATCATTTGTGCCTCGAGTCATTCCTCGTTTTACTCAACCATATTATTTGCGTCTTGAGTCGGGTCTCGTTTAACAAAACCATATCACTTGCGCCTCGAGTCAGGGCTGGTTTGACTCAACCATATCATTTGCGCCTCGAGTCAGGCCTCGTTTGACTCACCGATACCATTTGTGCCTTGAGTTGGGCCTCGTTTGACTCAACCATATCATTTGTGGCTCGAGTCAGGCCTCGTTTGACTCAACCATATCATTTGCACCTCGAGTCTGGCCTCGTTTGACTCAACCATATCATTGGCACCTCAAGTCGGACCTCGTTTGACTCACCGATACCATTTATGCCCCGAGTTAGGCCTCGTTCGACTTAACCATATCACTTGTGGCTCGAGTCAGGCCTCGTTTGACTCAACCATATCATTTGTGCCTCGAGACATGCCTCGTTTGACTAAACCATATCATTTGCGCCTCGAGTCGGGCCTTGCTTGACTCACCGATACCATTTGTGCCTCGAGGTAGGCCTCGTTTGACTCAACCATATCATTTGTGCCTCGAGTCAGGCCTTCTTTGACATAACTATATCCTTTGTGCCTCGAGACAGGCCTCGTTTGACTCAACCATATCATTTGCGCCTCGAGTCAGGCCTCGTTTGACTCACTGATACCATTTATACCTTGAGTTGGACCTCGTTTGTCTCAACCATATCATTTGTGCCTCGAGTCAGGCCTTCTTTGACTCAACCATATCATTTGCGCCTCGAGTCGGGTCTTGTTTGACTCAACCATATAATTTCTGCCTCGACTCATGCCTCATTTGACTCAACCATATCATTTACGCCTTGAGTCGGGCCTTGTTTGACCCAACCATATCATTTGCGCCTCGAGTTGGGCCTCGTTTGACTCAACCATATCATTTGCGCCTTGAGTCGGGCCTTGTTTGACTCAACCAACCCTTGTTTGACTCAACCATATCATTTGCACCTCAAGTCAGACCTGGTTTGAGTCAACCATATCATTTGCGTATCGAATCGGGCGTCGTTTGACTCACCGATACCATTTGTGCCTCGAGTTGGGCTTCGTTTGACTCAACCATATCATTTGGGCCTCGAGTTGGGCCTTATTTGACTCAACCATATCATTTGCACCTCGTGTCAGGCCTCATTTGACTCAACCATATCAATTGCACCACGAGTCGGGCCTTGTTTGACTCAACCATATCATTTGCGCCTTGAGTTGGGCCTCGTTTGACTCACCGATACCATTTGTGCCTCAAGTTAGCCCTCGTTTGACTCAACCATATCATTTGGGCCTCGAGTGAGGCCTTATTTGACTCAACGATATCATTTGCGCCTCGAGTCGGGCCTTGTTTGACTTAACCATATCATTTGCGCCTCAAGTCTGGCCTGGTTTGACTCAACCATATCATTTGTGCCTCGAGTCGGGCCTCGTTTGACTTAACTATATCATTTGTGCCTCGAGTCGGGCCTGGTTTGACTCAACCACTGATACCATTTGCACCTTAAGCCGGGCCTCGTTTGACTCACCGATACCATTTGTGCCTCAAGTTGGGCCTCGTTTCATGCAACCATATCATTTGTGCCTCGAGTCATTCCTTGTTTTACTCAACCACATCATTTGCGTCTCGAGTCGGGTCTTGTTTGACTAAATCATATCACTTGCGCCTCAAGTCAGGCTTGGTTTGACTTAACCATATCATTTGTGCCTTAAGTCGGGCCTCGTTTGACTTACCGATACCATTTGTGCCTCGAGTTGGGCCTCGTTCTACTCAACCATATCACTTGTGCCTCGAGTCAGGCCTGGTTTGACTCAACCATATCATTTGCGCCTTGAGCTGGTCCTCGTTTGACTCACCGATACCATTTGTGCCTCAAGTTGGGCCTCGTTTCATGCAACCATATCATTTGTGCCTCGAGTCATTCCATGTTGTACTCAACCATATCATTTACATCTCGAGTCGAGTCTCGTTTGACTGAACCATATCACTTGTGCCCTGAGTCAGGCCTAGTTTGACTCAACCATATCATTTGTGCCACGAGTCTGGCCTCGTTTGACTCACCGATACCATTTGTGTCTCGAGTCGGGCCTCGTTTGACTCAACCATATCATTTGTGCCTCGAGTCGAGCCTGGTTTGACTCAACCATATCATTTGCGCCTTGAGCCGGACCTCGTTTAACTCACTGATACCATTTGTGCCTCGAGTCAGGCCACGTTTCATGCAACCATATCATTTGTGCCTCGAGTCATTCCTCGTTTTACTCAACCATATCATTTACGTCTCGAGGCGGGTCTCGTTTGACAAAACCATATCACTTGCGCCTCGAGTCAGGGCTGGTTTGACTCAACCATATCATTTGCGCCTCGAGTCAGGCCTCGTTTGACTCACCGATACCATTTGTGCCTTGAGTTGGGCCTCGTTTGACTCAACCATATCATTTGTGGCTCGAGTCAGGCCTTGTTTGACTCAACCATATCATTTGCACCTCGAGTCAGGCCTCGTTTGACACAACCATATCATTGGCACCACGAGTAGGGCCTTGTTTGACTCAACCATATCATTTGCGCCTCGAGACAGGCCTTGTTTGACTCAACCATATCATTTGTGCCTGAGTCGGGCCTCGCTTGACTCACCGATACCATTTGTGCCTCGAGTTGGGCCTCGTTTCACTCAACCACATCATTTGCGCCTCAAGTCAGCCCTTGTTTGACTAAACCATATCATTTGCGTCTCGAGTCAGACCTGGTTTGAGTCAACCATATCATTTGCGTATCGAATCGGGCCTCGTTTGACTTACCCATATCATTTGGGCCTCGAGTCAGGCCTTATATGACTCAACCATATCATTTGCGCCTCGAGTGATACCTCGTTTGACTCAACCATATCATTTGCCCCTCGAGTTAGGCCTTGTTTGACTCAACCATATCATTTGCGCCTCGAGTCATCCCTTGTTTGACTCAACCATATCATTTGCGTCTCAAGGCAGGCCTCGTTTGACTCATCGATACCATTTGTGCCTTGAGTTAGGCCTTGTTTGACTCAACCATATCATTTGCGCCTCGAGTCGGGCCTTGCTTGACTCACTGATACCATTTGTGCCTCGAGTTAGACCTCGTTTGACTCAACCATATCATTTGTGCCTCGAGTCAGGCCTTCTTTGACACAACCATATCTTTTGTGCCTCGAGACAGGCCTTGTTTGACTCAACCATATCATTTGCGCCTCGAGTCGGGCCTCATTTGACTCACTGATACCATTTATACCTTGAGTTGGACCTCGTTTGTCTCAACCATATCATTTGTGCCTCGAGTCAGGCCTTCTTTGACTCAACCATATCATTTGCGCCTCGAGTCGGGTTTTGTTTGACTCAACCATATAATTTCTGCCTCGACTCATGCCTCGTTTGACTCAACCATATCATTTACGCCTTGAGTCGGGCCTTGTTTGACCCAACCATATCATTTGCACCTCGAGTTGGGCCTCGTTTGACTCAACCATATCATTTGCGCCTTGAGTCGGGCCTTGTTTGACTCAACCATATCATTTGCACCTCAAGTCAGACCTGGTTTGAGTCAACCATATCATTTGCGTATCGAATCATGCCTCGTTTGACTCACCGATACCATTTGTGCCTCGAGTTAGGCCTCGTTTGACTCAACCATATCATTTGGGCCTCGAGTTGGGCCTTATTTGACTCAACCATATCATTTGCACCTCATGTCAGGCCTCATTTGACTCAACCATATCATTTGCAACTCAAGTCGGGCCTTGTTTGACTCAACCATATCATTTGCGCCTTGAGTTGGGCCTCGTTTGACTCACCGATACCATTTGTGCCTCAAGTTAGCCCTCGTTTGACTCAACCATATCATTTGGGCCTCGAGTGAGGCCTTATTTAACTCAACGATATCATTTGCACCTCGAGTCGGGCCTTGTTTGACTTAACCGTATCATTTGCGCCTCAAGTCAGGCCTGGTTTGACTCAACCATATCATTTGTGCCTCGAGTCGGGCCTCGTTTGACTCATCATACCATTTATGCCTCGAGTTGGGCCTCGTTTGACTCAACCATATCATTTGCGCCTCGAGATGGGCCTCGTTTGACTTAACCATATCATTTGAGCCTCGAGCTGGGACTGGTTTGACTCATCGATATCATTTGTGTCTCAAGTTGGGCCTAATTTGACTTAACCATATCATTTGTGGCTCGACTCAGGCCTCGTTTGACTCAACCATATCATTTGCGCCTCTAGTCGGGCCTTGTTTGACTCAACCATATCATTTGTGCCTTGAGTCGGGCCTTGTTTGACTCAACCATATAAGTTGCTCCTCGAGTTGCACATCGTTTGACTCACTGATACCATTTATGCCTCAAGACAGGGCTTGTTTGACTCAACCATATCATTTCTACCTCTAGTCAGGCTGTGTTTGGTTCAACCATAAATTTGTGCATTGAGTCGGGCCTGGTTTGACTCAACCACATCATTTGCGCCTCGAGTCGGGCCTCGTTTGACTCACCGATACCATTTGTGCCTCGAGTTGGCCCTCGTTTGACTCAACCATATCATTTGCACCTCGAGTCGGACCTCGTTTGACTCAACCATATCATTTGCGCCTCGAGTCGGGCCTCGTTTAACTCAACCATATCATTTGTGCCTTGAGTCGGGCCTTGTTTGACTCATCCATATGATTTGTGCCTCGAGTTGGGCATCATTTGACTCACTGATACCATTTGTGCCTCGAGTTAGGCCTTGTTTGACTCAACCATATCATTTGTACCTCAAGACAGGGCTCATTTGACTCAACCATATCATTTGTGCCTCGAGTCAGAGCTGGTTTGAGTCAACCATATCATTTGCGTATCGAATCGGGCCTCGTTTGACTCACCGATACCATTTGTGCCTCGAGTTGGGCCTCGTTTGACTCAACCATATCATTTGCGCTCGAGTTGGGCCTTGTTTGACTCAACCATATCATTTGGGCCTCGAGTCAGGCCTTATTTGACTCAACCATATCATTTGCGCCTTGAGTCGGGCCTCATTTGACTCACCGATACCATTTGTGCTTCGAGTTGGTCCTCGTTTGACTCAACCATTTCATTTGTGCCTCAAGTCAGCCCTCGTTTGTTTAAGCCATATCATTTGCCCCTCGAGCTGGGCCTCGTTTGACTCACCGATACCATTTGTGCCTCGAGTTGGGCCTCGTTTGACTCAACCATATCATTTGTGCCCCGAGTCAGGCCTTGCTTTAGTCAACCATATCATTTGCGCCTCGAGTCAGGCCTTGTCTGACTCAACCATATCATTTCTGCCTCGAGTCTAGCCTCGTTTGGCTCAACCATAAATTTACGCCTCGAGTCGGGCCTCGTTTGACTCAACCATATCATTTGCACATCAAGTCACGCCTCGTTTGACTCAACCATATCATTTGTGCCACAGGTCAGGCCTCGTTTGACTCAACGACATCATTTGCGCTTTGACGTTGGCCTCGTTTGACTCATCAATACCATTTGTGCCACGAGTCGAGCCTCGTTTCATGCAACGATATCATTGTTTCTCGAGTCATGCCTCATTTGACTGAACCATATCATTTGCGTCTCAAGTCTGGCCTCATTTGACTAAACTATATCATTTGCGCCTCGAGTCAGGCCTGGTTTGACTCAACCATATCATTTGCACCCCGAGTCAGGCCTCGTTTGACGAAACCATAATATTTGTGCCTCGAGTCATGCCAAGTTTCACTCAACCACATGATTTGCGTCTCGAGTTAGGACTCATTTGATGAAACCATAATATTTGCGCCTCGAGTCAGGCCTTGTTTAACTCAACCATATTATTTGCGCTGCGACTTGGGCCTCGTTTGACGCAACCATATCATTTGTGCCTTGGGTCATGCCTCGTTTGACTCAACCATATCATTTGCGTCTCGAGTTAGGCATCGTTTGACTAAACCATATCATTTACACCTTGAGTCGGGCCTTGTTTGACAAAACCATATCATTTACGCCTCGAGTCGAGCCTTGTTTGACTCATCGATACCATTTATGCCTCGAGTGAGGCCTCATTTGACTCAACCATATTATTTGTGCCTCGAGTCGGGCCTGACTTGACTCAACCATATCATTTGTGCCTTGAGCCAGGACTCATTTGACTCACTGATACCATTTGTGACTCGAGTCAGGCCTCGTTTCATGCAACTATATCATTTTTGCGTCGAGTCATTCCTTGTTTTACTCACCCATATCATTTATGCCTCAAGTCAGGCCTCGTTTGACTCAACCATATTATTTGCACCTCGAGTCGAGCCTTGCTTGACTCAACCATATCATTTGTGCCTTGAGTCAGGCCTCGTTTGACTCAACCATATCATTTGTGCCTTGAGACAGGCCTTGTTTGATTGAACCATATCATTTGCGCCCCGAGTCGGGCCTCGTTTGACTCAACCATATAATTTTTGCCTCGAGTCAGGCCTTGTTTGACTCAACCATATCATTTGCGCCTTGAGTCGAGCCTCGTTTGACTCAACCATATTATTTGCGCCTCGAGTCAGGCCTCGTTTGACTCGCTGATAGCATTTGTACCTCGAGTTGGACCTCGTTTGACTCAACCATATCATTTGTGCCTCGAGTCAGGTCTTCTTTGACTCAACCATATCATTTGTGCCTCGAGTCGGGTCTCGTTTGACTCAACCATATCATTTGCGCCTCGAGTCGAGCTTTGGTTGACTCAACCATATCATTTGCACCTTGAGTTGAGTCTCGTTTGACTCACCGATACCATTTGTGCCTCGAGTTGGGCCTCGTTTGACTTAACCATATCATTTCTACCTCGAGTTAGGCCTCGTTTGACTCAACCATATCATTTGGGCCTCGAGTCAGGCCTTATTTGACTTAACCATATTACTTGCGCCTCGAGTCGGGCCTTGTTTGACTCAACCATATCATTTGCGCCTTGAGTCAGGCCTTGTTTCACTCAACCATATCATTTGTGCCTTAAGTCAGGCCCCGTTTGACTCAACCATATCATTTGCGCCTCGAGTCGGGCCTCGTTTCACTCGCTGATACCATTTATACCTTGAGTTGGACTTCGTTTGACTCAACCATATCATTTGTTCCTCGAGTCAGGCCTTCTTTGACTCAACCATATCATTTGCGCCTCGAGTCGGGCCTCGTTTGACTCAACCATATCATTTGAGCCTCGAGCCAGGCCTGGTTTGACTCATCGATATAATTTGTGTCTCGAGTTGGGCATCATTTGACTTAACCATATCATTTGTGGCTCGAGTCAGTCCTCGTTTGACTCAACCATATCATTTGTGCCTTGAGTCGGGCCTTGTTTGACTCAACCATATAATTTTTACCTTGAGTTGGGCATCGTTTGACTCACTGATACCATTTGTGCCTCGAGTTAGGCCTCGTTTAACTCAACCATATCATTTGTGTCTCGAGACAGGGCTCATTTGACTCAACCATATCATTTGTGACTCGAGTCGGGCCTTGTTTGACTCAACCATATCATTTGCGCCATGAGTCGGGCCTCGTTTGACTCACTGATACCATTTGTCCGTCGAGTTGGGCCTCGTTTGACTCAACCATATCATTTGTGCCTCGAGTTAGGCCTTGTTTGAGTCAACCATATCATTCGTGCCTTGAGTTGGGCCATGTCTGACTTAACCATATCATTTCTGCCTCAAGTCAGGCCTCGTTTGGCTCAACCATAAATTTGCGCCTCGAGTCGGGTCTTGTTTGACTCAACCATATCATTTGCGCATCAAGTCACGCATCGTTTGACTCAACCATATCATTTGTGCCTCGAGTTGGTCCTCGTTTGACTCAACCATATCATTTGTGCCTCAAGTCATCCCTCGTTTGACTAAGCCATATTATTTACGCCTCGAGTCGAGCCTCATTTGACTCATCGATACCATTTGTGCCTCGACTTGGGCCTCGTTTGACTCAACTATATCATTTGTGCCTCGAGTCAGGCCTCATTTGACTCAAGCATAACATTTGCGGCTCGAGTCAGGCCTCGTTTGGCTCAACCATAAATTTGCGCCTCGAGTCAGGCCTCGTTTGACTCAACCATATCATTTGCGCATCAAGTCATGCCTTGTTTGACTCAACCATACCATTTGCGCCTCAAGTCAGGCCTCGTTTGACTCAACGACATCATTTGCGCCTTGACCTGGGCCTCGTTTGACTCATCGATACCATTTGTGCCACGAGTCAGGCCTCGTTTGATGCAAGATATCATTTGTGCCTCAAGTCAACCCTCGTTTGACGAAACCATAATATTTGCGCCCCGAGTCAGGCCTTGTTTTACTCAACCATATCATTTGTGCCTCAAGTCAGGCTTCGTTTCACTCACCGATAACGTTTGTGCCTCGAGTTGGGCATTGTTTGACCCAACCATATTATTTGTGCCTCGAGTGATGCCTCATTTGACTCAACCATATCATTTGCGCCTCAAGTCGGGCCTTGTTTGACTCACCGATACTATTTGTGCCTCGAGTTGGGACTCGTTTGACTCAACCATATCATTTGTGCCTCGAGTCGGGCCTCGTTTGACTCACTGATACCATTTGTTCCTCGAGTTGGACCTCGTTCAACTCAACCATATCATTTGTGCCTCGAGTCAGGCCTTCTTTGACTCAGCCATATTATTTGCGCCTCGAGTCGGGTCTTGTTTGACTCAACCATATCATTTGCACCTCGAGGCGGGCCTTGTTTGACTCAACCATATTATTTGCGCTGCGACTTGGGCCTCGTTTGACTCATCGATACCATTTGTGCCTCGAGTTAGGCCTCATTTGACTCAACCATATCATTTGGGTCTCAAGTCAGGCCTCGTTTGACTCAACCATATCATTTGCACCTCGAGCCACGCCTCGTTTGACTCAACCATATCATTTGAGCCTCGAGCCGGGCCTCGTTTGACTCATCGATATCATTTGTGTCTCGAGTTGGGCCTCGTTTAACTTAACCATATCATTTGTGCCTTCAGTCGGGCCTCGTTTGACTCAACCATATAATTTCTACCTCGACTCATGCCTCGTTTGACTCAACCATATCATTTACGCCTTGAGTCGGGCCTTGTTTGACCCAACAATATCATTTGCGTATCGAATCGGGCCTCGTTTGACTCACCGATACCATTTATGCCTCGTGTTGGGCCTCGTTTGACGCAACCATATCATTTGTGCCTTGAGTCATGCCTCGTTTGACTCAACCATATCATTTGCGTCTCGAGTTAGGCATCGTTTGGCTAAACCATATCATTTATGCCTCGAGTCGGGCGTTGTTTGACAAAACCATATCATTTGTGCCTCAAGTCATCCTCGTTTGACTCACTGATACCATTTGTGCCTCAAGTTGGGCCTCATTTGACTCAACCATATCATTTCTGTCTTGAGTCAGGCCTCGTTGACACAACCATAATATTTGTGCCTTGAGTCGGCCTAGCTTGACTTAACCAAATCATTTGCGCCTTGAGCCAGGCCTCGCTTGACTCACTGATACCATTTGTGCCTCGAGTCGGACCTCGTTTCATGCAACCATATCATTTTTGGCTCGAGTCATTCCTCGTTTTACTCAACCATATAATTTGCGCCTCGAGTCAGGCCTCGTTTGACTCAACCATATCATTTGCGCCTCGAGTCGGGCCTTGTTTGACTCAACCATATCATTTGCATCTTGAGTTGAGCCTCGTTTGACTCACCGATACCATTTGTGCCTCGAGTTGGCCTCGTTTGACTCAACCATATCATTTCTGCGTCGAGTTAGGCCTCGTTTGACTCAACCATAAATTTGCGCCTCGAGTCGGGTCTCGTTTGACTCACCGATACCATTTGTGCCTTGAGTTGAGCCTCGTTTGACTCAACTATATCATTTGTGCCTCGAGTTAGGCCATGTTTGACTCAACTAGAACATTTTTGCCTCGAGTCGGGCCTCATTTGACTCAACCTTATCATTTGCACCTTGAGTCGGGCCTCGTTTCACAAACCAATACCATTTGTGCCTTGAGTCAGGCCTCGTTTGACGCAACCATATTATTTGAGCCTTGAGTCATGCCTCGTTTGAATCAACCATATCATTTACGTCTCGAGTTAGGCATCGTTTGACTAAACCATATTGTTTACGCCTCGAGTCTGGCGTTGTTTGACACAACCATATCATTTGCGCCTCAAGTCGATCCTCGTTTGACTCACCGATGCTGTTTGTGCCTCGAGTTGGGCCTTGTTTGACTCAACCATATCATTTCTGCCTCGATTCAGGCCTCGTTTGACTTAACCATATTATTTGTGCCTCGAGTCGGGCCTGGCTTGACTCAACAATATCATTTACGCCTTGAGCAGGGCCTCGTTTGACTCACTGATACCATTTGTGCCTCGAGTCAGGCCTCGTTTCATGCAACCATATCATTTTTGCTCGAGTCATTCCTCGTTTTACTCAACCATATCATTTGCGCCTCGAGTCAGGCCTCGTTTGACTCAACCATATCATTTGCGCCTCGAGTCGGGCCTTGTTTGGCTCAACCATATCATTTACGCCTTGAGTTGAGCCTTGTTTGACTCACCGATACCATTTGTGCCTCGAATTGGGCCTCGTTTGACTCCACCATATCATTTCTGCCTCGAGTCTGGCCTCGTTTGACTCAAGCATATTATTTGTGCCTCGAGTCGGGCCTGGCTTGTCTCAACCATATCATTTGTGCCTTGAGCCGGGACTTGTTTGACTCACTGATACCATTTGTGCCTCGAGTTAGGCTTCATTTCAAGCAACCATATCATTTTTGCCTCGAGTCATTCCTCGTTTTACTCAACCATATCATTTGCTTCTCGAGTCGAGTCTCGTTTGACTAAATCATATCACTTGCGCCTCGAGTCAGACCTGGTTTGAGTCAACCGTATCATTTGCGCCTCAAGTCGGGCCTCGTTTGACTCACCGATACCATTTGTGCGTCGAGTTCGCCCTCATTTGACTCAACCATATCATTTGGGCCTCGTGTCAGGCCTTATTTGACTCAACCATATCATTTGCGCCTCGAGTCGGGCCTTGTTTGACACAACCATATCATTTGCGCCTCAAGTAGGGCCTTGTTTGACTCAACCATATAATTTGTGCCTCGAGTCGGGCCTTGTTTGACTCAACCATATCATTTGCGCCTCGTGTCGGGCCTCATTTGACTCAACCATATCATTTGCGCATCAAGTCACGCCTCATTTTACTCAACCATATCATTGGCGCCTCCAGTGAGGCCTTGTTTGGCTCAACGACATCATTTGCACCTTGACCTAGGCCTCGTTTGACTCATCGATACCATTTGTGCCACGAGTTGGGCCTCGTTTCATGCAACGATATCATTTGTACCTCGAGTCATGCCTCATTTGACTGAACTATATTGTTTGCATCTCGAGTCGGGCCTCATTTGACTAAACTATATCATTTGCGCCTCGAGTCGGGCCTGGTTTGACTCAACCATATCATTTGCACCTCGAGTCAGGCCTCGTTTGACGAAACCATAATATTTGTGCCTCGAGTCATGCCTTGTTTCACTCAACCACATGATTTGCGTCTCGAGTCAGGACTCGTTTGATGAAACGATAATATTTGTGCCTCGAGTCAGGCCTTGTTTTACTCAACCATATCATTTGCGCCTCAAGTCAGGCTTCGTTTCACTCACCGATACCGTTTGTGCCTCGAGTTGGGCATTGTTTGACCCAACCATATTATTTGTGCCTCGAGTGATGCCTCGTTTGACTCAACCATATCATTTGCGCCTCGAGTCGGGCCTCGTTTAACTCAACCATATTATTTGCGCCTCGAGTCAGGCCTTGTTTGACTCACTGATACCATTTGTGCCTCGAGTTGGGCCTCGTTTGACCCAACCATATCATTTGTGCCTCGAGTCAAGCCTTGTTTGACTCAACCATATCAATTGCACCTCGAGTCGGGCCTTGTCTGACTCAACCATATCATTTTTGCCTCGAGTCAGGCCTCGTTTGGCTCAACCATAAACTTGCGCCTCGAGTCGGGCCTCGTTTGACTCAACCATATCATTTGCGCATCAAGTCACGCCTCGTTTGACTCAACCATACCATTTGTGTCTCAACTCACCCCTCGTTTGACTCAACAACATCATTTACGCCTTGACTTGGGCCTCGTTTGACTCATCGATACCATTTGTGCCACGAGTAGGCATCGTTTGATGCAACGATATCATTTGTGCCTCGAGTCATGCCTCATTTGACTGAACCATATCATTTGCGTCTCGAGTGGGGCCTCGATTGACTAAACCATATCATTTGCACCTCGAGTCAAGCCTCGTTTGATGAAACCATAATATTTGCGCCTCGAGTCTGGCCTTGTTTTACTCAACCATATCATTTGCGCCTCGAGTCGGGCCTCGTTTGACTCACCGATACCATTTGTGCCTCGAGTTGGGCCTCGTTTGACTCAACCATATCGTTTGCGCCTCGAGTCGGGCCTCGTTTGACTCACTGATACCATTTGTACCTCGAGTTGGACCTCATTTAACTTAACCATATCATTTGTGCCTCGAGTCAGGCCTTCCTTGACTCAACCATATTGTTTGCGCCCCGAGTCAGGTCTCGTTTGACTCAACCATATCATTTGCACCTCGAGTCGGGTCTTGTTTGACTCAACCATATTATTTGCGCTGTGACTTGGGCCTCGTTTGACTCATCGATACCATTTGTGCCTCGAGTTAGGCCTCGTTTGACTCAACCATATCGTTTGGGTCTCGAGTCAGGCCTCGTTTGACTCAACCATATCATTTGCGCCTCGAGTCGAGCCTCGTTTGACTCAACCATATCATTTGAGCCTCGAGCCGGGCCTCGTTTGACTCATCGATATCATTTGTGTCTCGAGTTGGGCCTCGTTTGACTTAACCATATCATTTGTGGCTCGAGTCAGGCCTCGTTTGACTCAACCATATCATTTGCACCTCGAGTTGGGCCTCATTTGACTCAACCATATCATTTGTGCCTTGAGGCGGGCCTTGTTTGACTCAACCATATAATTTGTGCCACGAGTTGGGCATCGTTTGACTCACTGATACCATTTGTGCCCGAGTTAGGCCTCGTTTGACTCAACCATATCATTTGTGCCTCGAGACAGGGCTCGTTTGACTTAACCATATCATTTGCGCCTTGAGTCGGGCCTCGTTTGACTCAACCATATAATTTGTGCCATGACTCATGCCTCGTTTGACTCAATCATATCATTTATGCCTTGAGTCGGGCCTTGTTTGACCCAACAATATCATTTGCGTATCGAATTGGGCCTCGTTTGACTCACCGATACCATTTATGCCTCGTGTTGGGCCTCGTTTGATGCAACCATATCATTTGTGCCTTGAGTCATGCCTCGTTTGACTCAACCATATCATTTGCGTCTCGAGTTAGGCATTGTTTGACTAAAGCATATCGTTTACGCCTCGAGTCGGGCGTTGTTTGACACAACCATATCATTTGCGCCTCGAGTCAATCCTCGTTTGACTCACCGATACCATTTGTGACTCGAGTTGGGCCTCGTTTGACTCAACCATATCATTTCTGCCTCGAGTTAGGCCTCGTTTGACTCAACCATATTATTTGTGCCTCGAGTCGGGCCTGGCTTGACTCAACCATATCAATTGCGCCTTGAGCAGTCTCACTGATACCATTTATGCCTCGAGTCAGGCCTCGTTTCATGCAACCATATCATTTTTGCTCGAGTCATTCCTTGTTTTACTTAACCATATCATTTGTGCCTCGAGTCAGGCCTCGTTTGACTCAACCATATCATTTACGCCTCGAGTCGGGCCTTGTTTGACTAAACCATATCATTTGCGCCTTGAGTTAACCCTCGTTTGACTCACCGATACCATTTATGCCTCGTGTTGGGCATCGTTTCACGCAACCATATCATTTGTGCCTCGAGTCGGGCCTTGTTTGAGTCAACCATATCATTTGCGTCTTGAGTTAGGCTTCGTTTGACTAAACCATATCATTTATGCCTCAAGTCGGGCGTTGTTTGACACAACCATATCAATTGCACCTCAAGTTGATCCTCGTTTGACTCACCGATACCATTTGTGCCTCGAGTTGGGCCTCGTTTGACTCAACCATATCATTTCTGCCTCGAGTCAAGCCTCGTTTAACTCAACCATATTATTTGTGCCTCGAGTCGGGCCTGGCTTGACTCAACCATATCATTTGCGCCTTGAGCCGGGCCTCGTTTGACTCACTGATACCATTTGTGCCTCGAGTCAGGCCTCGTTTCATGCAACCATATCATTTTTGCTCGAGTCATTCCTCGTTTTACTTAACCATATCATTTGCGCCTCGAGTCAGGCTCGTTTGACACAACCATATCATTTGCGCCTCGATTCGGGCCTTATTTGACTCAACCATATCATTTGCACCTTGAGTTAAGCCTCGTTTGACTCACCGATACCATTTGTGCCTCGAGTTGGGCCTCGTTTGACTCAACCATATCATTTCTGCCTCGGATCAGGCCTCGTTTGACTCAACCATATTATTTGTGCCTCAAGTCAGGGCTGGCTTGACTCAACCATATCATTTGCGCATTGAGCTAGGACTCGTTTGACTCACTGATACCATTTGTGCCTCGAGTCAGGCCTCGTTTCATGCAACCATATCATTTTTGCCTCGAGTCATTCCTTGTTTTACTCAACCATATCACTTGCTTCTCAAGCCGAGTCTCGTTTGACTAAACCATATCACTTGCACCTCGAGTCAGACCTGGTTTGATTCAACTGTATAATTTATGCCTCGAGTCAGGCCTCGTTTGACTCACCGATACCATTTGTGCCTTGAGTTGGGCCTCGTTTGACTCAACCATATCATTTGGGCCTCGTGTCAGGCCTTATTTGACTCAACCATATCATTTGCGCCTCGAGTCGGGCCTTGTTTGACTCAACCATATCATTTGTGCCTCGAGTCGGGCCTCGTTTGACTCAACCATATCATTTGCGCATCAAGTCACGTCTCGTTTGACTCAACCATATCATTGGCGCCTTAAGTCAGGCCTCGTTTGACTCAACGACATCATTTGCACCTTGACCTAGGCCTCGTTTTACTCATCGATACCATTTGTGCCACGAGTCGGGCCTCGTTTCATGCAACGATATCATTTATGCCTTGAGTCATGCCTCATTTAACAGAACCATATCATTTGTGTCTCAAGTTGGGCCTCATTTGACTAAACTATATCATTTGCGCCTCGAGTCGGGCCTGGTTTGACTCAACCATATCATTTGCACCTCGAGTCAAGCCTTGTTTGATGAAGCCATAATATTTGTGCCTCGAGTCATGCCTTGTTTCGCTCAACCACATGACTTGCGTCTCGAGTCAGGACTCGTTTGATGAAACCATAATATTTGCGCCTCGAGTCAGGCCTTGTTTTACTCAACCATATGATTTGCGCCTCAAGTCAGGCTTTGTTTCACTCACCGATACCATTTGTGCCTCGAGTTGGGCATTGTTTGACCCAACCATATTATTTGTGCCTCGAGTGATGCCTCGTTTGACTCAACCATATCATTTGCGCCTCGAGTCGGGGCTTGTTTGACTCACTGATACCATTTGTGCCTCGAGTTGGGCCTCGTTTGACTCAACCATATCATTTGTGCCTCGAGTCAAGCCTTGTTTGACTCAACCATATCAATTGCGCCTCGAGTCGGGCCTTGTCTGACTCAACCATATCATTTCTGCCTCGAGTCAGGCTTCGTTTGGCTCAACCATAAATTTGTGCCTCGAGTCGGGCCTCGTTTGACTCAACCATATCATTTGCGCATCAAGTCACACCTCGTTTGACTCAACCATACCATTTGCGCCTCAAGTCAGGCCTTGTTTGACTCAACAACATCATTTACGCCTTGACCTGGGCCTCGTTTGACTCATCGATACCATTTGTGCCATGAGTTGAGCCTTGTTTGATGCAACGATATCATTTGTGCCACGAGTCATGCCTCATTTTACTGAACCATATCATTTGCGTCTCGAGTCGGGTGGTTTGACTCAACCATATCATTTGCACCTCGAGTCAAGCCTTGTTTGACGAAACCATAATATTTGCGCCTCGAGTCAGGCCTTGTTTTACTCAACCATATAATTTGTGCCTCGAGTCGGGCCTCGTTTGACTCACCAATACCATTTGTGCCTCGAGTTGGGCCTCGTTTGACTTAACCATATCATTTGGGCCTCGTGTCAGGCCTTATTTGACTCAACCATATCATTTGCGCCTCAAGGCGGGCCTTGTTTGACTCAACCATATCATTTGCGCCTCGAGTCGAGCCTTGTTTGACTCATCGATACCATTTTGCCTCGAGTTGGGCCTGGTTTGACTCAACCATATCATTTGTGCCCCGAGTCGGGCCTTGTTTGTCTCACTTATATCATTTGTGCCTCGAGTTGGGCCTCGTTTGACTCAACCATATCATTTGGGCTTCGAGTCAGGCCTTGTTTGACTCAACCATATCATTTGGGCCTCAAGTCAGGCCTTAATTGACTCAACCATATCATTTACGCCTCGAGTCAGGCCTGGTTTGACTCAACCATATCATTTGCGCGTCAAGCCGGGCCTCGTTTGAGTCAACCATATCATTTGTGCCTCAAGTCGGGCCTTGTTGGACTCAACCATATCATTTGCACCTTAAGTCAGGCCTCGTTTGACTCACCGATACCATTTGTGCCCTGAGTTGGTCCTTGTTTGACTCAACCATATCATTTGTGCCTCAAGTCAGCCCTCAATTGACTAAGCCATATCATTTGCGCCTCGAGTTGGGCCTCGTTTGACTCAATCATATCATTTGTGCCTCGAGTCAGGCCTTGTCCGACTCAACCATATCATTTCTGCCTCGAGTCAGGCCTCATTTGGCTCAACCATAAATTTGTGCCTCGTGTCGGGCCTCGTTTGACTCAACCATATCATTTGCGCATCAAGTCACGCCTTGTTTGTCTCAACCATATCATTGGCGCCTCAAGTCAGGCCTTGTTTGACTCAACGACATCATTTGCACCTTGATCTCGGCCTCATTTGACTCATCGATACCATTTGTGCCACGAGTCGAGCCTTGTTTTATGCAACGATATCATTTGTGCCTCGAGTCATGCCTCATTTGATTGAACCATATCATTTGCGTCTCGAGTCGGGCCTCATTTGACTAAACTATATCATTTGTGCCTCAAGTCGGGCTTGGTTTGACTCAACCATATCATTTGCACCTCGAGTCAGGCCTCGTTTGACGAAACCATAATATTTGTGCCTCGAGTCATGCCTTGTTTCACTCAACCACATGATTTACGTCTCGACTCAGGACTCGTTTGATGAAACCATAATATTTGCGCCTCGAGTCAGGCCTTGTTTTACTTAACCATATCATTTGCGCCTCAAGTCAGGCTTCGTTTCACTCACCGATACCGTTTGTGCCTCGAGTTGGGCATTGTTTGACCTAACCATATTATTCGTTCCTCGAGTGATGCCTTGTTTGACTCAACCATATCATTTGCGCCTCGAGTCGGGCCTCGTTTGACTCAACCATATCATTTGCGCCTTAAGTCGGGCCTCGTTTGACTCACCGATACTATTTGCGCCTTGAGTTGGGCCTCGTTTGACTCAACCATATCGTTTGCGCCTTGAGTCCGGCCTCGTTTGACTCAACCATATAGTTTGCGCCTCGAGTAGGGCCTTGTTTGACTCAACCATGTCATTTGCGCCTCGAGGCAGGCCTCGTTACACTCACCGATACCATTTGTGCCTCAAGTTAGGCCTCGTTTCACCCAACCATATCATTTGTGCCTCGAGACAGGCCTCGTTTGACTAAACCATATCATTTGCGTCTAGAGTCGGGCCTCGCTTGACTCACTGATACCATTTGTGCCTCGAGTTCGGCCTTGTTTGACTCAACCATATCATTTGTGCCTCGAGTCAGGCCTTCTTTGGCTCAACCATATCCTTTGCGCCGCGAGACAGGCCTCGTTTGACTCAACCATATCATTTGCACCTCGAGTCGGTCCTCGTTTGACTCATTGATACCATTTGTACCTCGAGTTAGACCTCGTTTGACTCAACCATATCATTTGTTTCTCGAGTCCGGCCTTCTTTGACTCAACCATATTATTTGCAACTCGAGTCGGGTCTCATTTGACTCAACCATATCATTTGCACCTCGAGTCGAGCCTTGTTTGACTCAACCATATTATTTGCACCTCGAGTCGAGCCTTCTTTGACTCAACCATATCATTTGCGTATCGAATCAGGCCTCGTTTGACTCACCGATACCATTTGTGCCTCGAGTTGGGCCTCGTTTGATGCAACCATATCATTTGGGCCTCGAGTCAGGCCTTATTTGACTCAACCATATCATTTGTGCCTCGAGTCGGGCCTTGTTTGACTCAACCATATCATTTGTGCCTCGAGACAGGCCTCGTTTGACTTAACCATATCATTTGCGCCTCGAGTTGGGGCTCATTTGACTCGCTGATATGATTTGTACCTCGAGTTGGACCTCGTTTGAGTAAACCATATCATTTGTGCCCCGAGTCAGGCCTTCTTTGACTCAACCATATCATTTGCGCTTCGAATCAGGCCTCGTTTGACTCAACCATATCATTTGAGCCTTGAGCCAGGCCTGGTTTTACTTATCGATATCATTTGTGTCTCGAGTTGGGCCTAATTTGACTTAACCATATCATTTGTGGCTCGAGTCAGGCCTCGTTTGACTCAACCATATCATTTGCGCCTCGAGTCGGGCCTCGTTTGACTCAACCATATCATTTGTACCTTGAGTCGGGCCTTGTTTGACTCAACTATATAATTTGCGCCTCAAGTTGGGCATCGTTTGACTCACTAATACTGTTTGTGCCTCGAGTTAGGCCTCGTTTGACTCAACCGTATCATTCGTGCCTCGAGGCAGGGCTCGTTTGACGCAACCATATCACTTGTGCCTCCAGTCAGGCCTTCTTTGACACAACCATATTATTTCTGCCTCGAGACAGGCCTCGTTTCACTCAACCATATCATTTGTGCCTCGAGTCGGGCCTCGTTTGACTTACCATACCATTTGTACCTCGAGTTAGGGATTGTTTGACTCAACCAGATCAATTGTGCCTCGAGTTAGGCATTCTTTGACTCAACCATATCTTTTGCGCCTTAAGTCGGGCCTCGTTTGACTCAACCATATCATTTGCGCCTTGAGTCAGGCCTCATTTGACTCAACCATATAATTTCTGCCTCGACTCATGCCTCGTTTGACTCAACCATATCATTTATGCCTTGAGTCGCCTTGTTTGACCTAACCATATCATTTGCGCCTCGAGTTGGACCTCGTTTGACTCAACCATATCATTTGCACCTCGAGTCGGGCCTTGTTTGACTCAACCATATCATTTGCGCCTCGAGTCAACCCTTGTTTGACTAAACCATATCATTTGCACCTCCAGTCAGACCTGGTTTGAGTCAACCATATCATTTGCGTATCGAATCGGGCCTCGTTTGACTCACCGATACCATTTGTGCCTCGAGTTGGGCCTCGTTTGACTCAACCATATCATTTAGGCCTCGAGTCAGGCCTTATTTGACTCAACCATATCATTTGCACCTCAAGTCGGGCCTTGTTTGACTCAACCATATCATTTGCACCTTGAGTCGGGCCTCGTTTGACTCACCGATACCATTTGTGCCTCAAGTTGGGCTCGTTTGACTCAACCATATCATTTGCACCTCAAGTTAGGCCTCGTTTGACTCAACCATATCATTTGCGCCTCTAGTCAGGCCTTATTTGACTCAACCATATCATTTGCGCCTTGAGTCGGGCCTCATTTGACTCAATGATACCATTTGTGCCTCGACTTGGGCCTCGTTTGACTCTACCATATCATTTGTGCCTCGAGTCAGGCCTTGTTTGACTCAACCATATCATTTACGCCTTGAGTCGAGCCTTGTCTGACTCAACCATATCATTTCTGCCTCGTTTGGCTCAACCATAAATTTGTGCCTCGAGTCGGGCCACGTTTGACTCAACCATATCATTTGTGCCTCGAGACAGGGCTCGTTTGACTTAACCATATCATTTGCGTGTCAAGTCAGGCCTCGTTTGACTCAACGACATCATTTGCGCCTTGACCTGGGCTCGTTTGACTCATCGATACTATTTGTGCCATGAGTCAGGCCTCGTTTGATGCAACGATATCATTTGTGCCTCGAGTCATGCCTCATTTGACTGAGCCATATCATTTGCATCTCGAGTCGGGCCTCGTTTGACTCAACCATACCATTTGCACCTCGAGCCAGGCCTCGTTTGACGAAACCATAATATTTGTGCCTTGAGTGGGGCCTCATTTGACTCAACCATATCGTTTGCGCCTCGAGTCAGGCCTTGTTTGACTCAACCATATCATTTACGGCTCGAGTAGGGCCTTGTTTGACTTAACCATATCATTTGCGCCTCCAAGCAGGCCTCGTTTGACTCACCGATACCATTTGTGCCTCGAGTTAGGCCTCGTTTAACTCCACCATATCATTTGTGCCTCGAGATAGGCATCGTTTGACTAAACCATATCATTTGTGCCTCTAGTCGGGCCTCGCGTGACTCACTTACACCATTTGTGCCTCGACTTAGGCCTCATTTGACTCAACCATATCATTTGTGCCTCGAGTCAGGCCTTCTTTGACTCAACCATATCATTTGTGCCTCGAGTCAGGCCTTCTTTGACTCAACCATATTATTTGCGCCTCGAGTCGGGTCTCGTTTGACTCAACCATATCATTTGCACCTCGAGTCGAACCTTGTTTGACTCAACCATATTATTTGCGCTGTGACTTGGGCCTCATTTGACTCATCGATACCATTTGTGCCTCGAGTTAGGCCTCGTTTGACTCAACCATATATTTGCGTATCAAATCAGTCCTCGTTTGACTCAACCATATCATTTGCGCCTCGAATCGGGCCTCGTTTGACTCAACCACATCATTTGAGCCTTGAGCTGGGCCTGGTTTGACTCATCGATATCATTTGTGCCTCGAGTTGGGCCACGTTTGACTTAACCATATCATTTGGGGCTCGAGTCAGTCCTCGTTTGACTCAACCATATCATTTGCGCCTCGAGTCAGGCCTCGTTTGACTCAACCATATCATTTGAGCCTCGAGTTGGGCATCGTTTGACTCACTGATACCATTTGTGCCTCGAGTTAGACCTCGTTTGACTCAACCATATCATTTGTGCCTCGAGACAGGGCTCATTTGACTCAACCATATCATTTGCGCCTTGAGTCGGGCCTCGTTTGACTTAACTATATAATTTCTGCCTCGACTCATGCCTCGTTTGACTCAACCATATCATTTATGCCTTGAGTCGAGCCTTGTTTGACCTAACCATATCATTTGCGCCACAAGTCAGGGGTCGTTTGACTCAACCATATCATTTGTGCCTTGAGTCAGGCCTTGTTTGACTCAACCATATCATTTGCGCCTTGAGTCAGACCTGGTTTGAGTCAACCATATCATTTGCATATCGAATCGGGCCTCGTTTGACTCACCGATACCATTTGTGCCTCGAGTTAGGCCTCGTTTGACTCAACCATATCATTTGCACCTCGAGTTGGTCCTCGTTTGACTCAACCATATAATTTGGGCCTCGAGTCAGGCCTTATTTGACTCAACCATATCATTTGCATCTCGAGTCGGGCCTTGTTTGACTCAACCATATCATTTGCGCCTTGAGTCAGGCCTCTTTTGACTCACCGATACCATTTATGCCTCAAGTTGGGCCTCGTTTGACTCAACCATGTCATTTGGGTATCGAGTCAGGCCTTATTTAACTCAACCATATCATTTGCACCTCGAGTCATGCCTCGTTTGACTCAACCATATCATTTGCACCTCAAGTTGGGCCTTGTTTGACTCAACCATATCATTTGTGCCTTGAGTCGGGCCTCGTTTGACTCACCGATACCATTTGTGCCCCGACTTGGGCCTCGTTTGACTCAACCATATCATTTGTGTCTCGAGTCAGGCCTTGTTTGACTCAACCATATCACTTGCACGTTGAGTTGGGCCTTGTTTGACTCAACCATATCATTTCTGCCTCGAGTCAGGCCTCATTTGGCTCAACCATAAATTTGCGCCTCGAGTCGGGCCTCGTTTGACTCAACCATATCATTTGCACATCAATTCATGCCTCGTTTGACTCAACTATATCATTTGCGCATCAAGTCAGGCCTTGTTTGACTCAACGACATCATTTGCGCCTTGACCTGGGCCTCGTTTGACTCATCGATACCATTTGTGCCATGAGTCGGGCCTCGTTTGATGCAACGATATCATTTGTGCCTCGAGTCATGCCTCATTTGACTGAACCATATCATTTGCATCTCGAGTCGGGCTTGGTTTGACTCAACCATATCATTTGCTCCTCGAATCAGGCCTCTTTTGACGAAACCACAATATTTGCGCCTCGAGTCAGGCCTTGTTTTACTCAACCATATCATTTGTGCCTCAAGTCGGGCTTCATTTCACTCACCGATACCGTTTGTGCCTCGAGTTGGGCATTGTTTGACCCAACCATATTATTTGTGCCTCGAGTGATGCCTCATTTGACTCAACCTTATCATTTGTGCCTCGAGTCGGGCCTCATTTGGCTTAACCATATGATTTGCGCCTCGAGTAGGGCCTTGTTTGACTCAACCATATGATTTGCGCCTCCAAGCAGGCCTTGTTTGACTCACCGATACCATTTGTGCTTCGAGTTAGGCCTCGTTTAACTCCACCATATCATTTGTGCCCCGAGACAGGCATCGTTTGACTAAACCATATCATTTGCGCCTCAATTCGGGCCTCGCTTGACTTACTTATATCATTTGTGCCTTGAGTTAGGCCTCATTTGACTCAACTATATCATTTGTGTCATGAGTCAGGCCTTCTTTGACTCAACCATATCCTTTGTGTCTCTAGACAGTCCTTGTTTGACTCAACCATATCAATTGCGCCTCGAGTCGGGCCTCGTTTGACTCACTGATACCATTTGTACCTCGAGTTGGACCTTGTTTGACTCAACCATATCATTTGTGCCTCGAGTCAGGCCTTCTTTGTCTCAACCATATTATTTGTGCCTCGAGTCGGGTATCGTTTGACTCAACCATATCATTTGCACCTCGAGTTGAACCTTGTTTGACTCAACCATATTATTTGCGCTGCGACTTAGGCCTTGTTTGACTCATCGATACCATTTGTGCCTCGAGTGAGGCCTCGTTTGACTTAACCATATTATTTAGGTCTCGAGTTAGGCCTCGTTTGACTCAACCATATCATTTGCGCATCAAGTCAGTCCTCGTTTGACTCAACCATATCATTTGCGCCTCGAGTCGGGCCTCGTTTGACTCAACCACATCATTTGAGTCTCGAGCTGGGCCTGGTTTGACTCAGCGATATGATTTGTGTCTCGAGTTGGGCCTCGTTTGACTTAACCATATCATTTGTGGCTCGAGTCAGGCCTCATTTGACTCAACCATATCATTTGCGTCTCGAGTCGGGGCCTCGTTTGACTCAACCATATCATTTGAGCCTCGAGTTGGGCATTGTTTGACTCACTAATACCATTTGTGCCTCGAGTTAGGCCTCGTTTGACTCAACCATATCATTTGTGCCTCGAGACAGGGCTCGTTTGACTCAACCATATCATTTGCGCCTTGAGTCGGGCCTCGTTTGATTCAACCATATAATTTCTGCCTCGACTCATGCCTCGTTTGACTCAACCATATCATTTACGCCTTGAGTCGGACCTTGTTTGACCCAACCATATCATTTGCGCCTCGAGTCGGGGGTCTTTTGACTCAACCATATCATTTGCGCCTCGAGTCGGGCCTTGTTTGACTCAACCATATCTTTTGCGCCTCGAGTTAGCCCTGGTTTGAGTCAACCATATCATTTGCGTTTCGAATTGGGCCTCGTTTGACTCACCGATACCATTTGTGCCTCGAGTTGGGCCTCGTTTGACTTAACCATATCATTTGGGCCTCGAGTCAGGCCTCATTTGACTCAACCATATCATTTGCGCCTCGAGTCGGGCCTTGTTTGACTCAACCATATCATTTGCGCCTTGAGTCGGGCCTCGTTTGACTCACCGATACCATTTGTGCCTCAAGTTACGCCTCATTTGACTCAACCATATCATTTGTGCCTTGAGACCTCGTTTGATTGAACCATATCATTTGCGCCTCGAGTCGGGCCTTATTTGACTTAACCATATAATTTCTGCCTCGAGTCATGCCTCGTTTGACTCAACCATATGATTTGCGCCTCGAGTCAAACCTCGTTTGACTTAACCATATCGTTTGCGCCTCTAGTCGGGCCTCGTTTCACTCACCGATACCATTTGTGCCTCGAGTTGGTCCTCGTTTGACTCAATCATATCAATTGTTCCTCAAGTCAGCCCTCGTTTGACTAAGCCATATCATTTGCGCCTCAAGTTAGGCCTCGTTTGACTCACCGATACCATTTGTGCCTTGAGTTGAGACTCGTTTGACTCAACTATCTCATTTGTGCCTCGAGTCAGGCCATGTTTGACTCAACTAGAGCATTTCTGCCTCAAGTTGGGCCTCGTTTGACTCCACCTTATCATTTGCACCTTGAGTCGGGCCTCGTTTCACAAACCGATACCATTTGTACCTTGAGTTGAGCCTCGTTTGACGCAACCATATGATTTGTGCCTTGAGTCATGCCTTGTTTGACTCAACCATATCATTTGCGTCTCGAGTTAGGCATCGTTTGACTAAACCATATCGTTTACGCCTCGAGTTAGGCGTTGTTTGACACAACCATATCATTTGTGCCTCGAGTCGATCCTCGTTTGACTAACCGATACCGTTTGTGCCTCGAGTTGGGCCTCGTTTGACTCAACCATATCATTTCTCCCTCGAGTCACTCCTCGTTTGACTCAACCATATTATTTATGCCTCGAGTCGGTCCTGGCTTGACTCAACCATATCATTTGCACCTTAAGCCGGGCCTCGTTTGACTCACAGATACCATTTGTGCCTCGAGTCAGGCCTCGTTTCATGCAACCATATCATTTTTGCCTCGAGTCATTCCTCGTTTTACTAAACCATATCATTTGCGTCTCGAGTCGAGTCTCATTTGACTAAACCATATCACTTGCGCCTCGAGACAGGCCTCGTTTGACTCAACCATATCATTTGCGCCTCGAGTTGGGCCTTGTTTGACTCAACCATATCATTTGCGCCTCGAGTCGGGCCTTGTTTGACTCAACCATATCATTTGCGCCTCGAGTCAGGCCTCGTTTGAATCAACCATATAATTTGCGCTCGAGTCTGGCCTTGTTTGAATCACCCATATCATTTGGGCCATGATTCGGGCCTTGTTTAAGTCAACCCTATCATTTGTTCCTCGAGCTGGGCCTCATTTGACTCATCGATACCATTTGTGCCTTAAGTTGGGCCTCATTTGACTCAAACATATCATTTGTGCCTCGATTCAGGCCCTGTTTAACTCAACCAAATCATTTATGCCTCGAGTTGGGCCTGGTTTGACTTAACCATATCATTTGCGCCTCGAGTCGGGCCTCGTTTCACTTAACCATATCATTTGCACCTCGAGTAGGGCCTCGTTTGACTCAACCATATGATTTGCGCATCGAGTCAGGCCTTATTTTGGTCACCCATATGTTTGCGCATCGAGTCGGGCCTCATTTAACTAAACCATATCATTTGGGCCTCGAGTCATGCCTTGTTTGACTCAACCATATCATTTGCGCCCCGAGTCGGGCCTCGTTTGAATCAACCATATATTTGCCCCTCGAGTCGGGCCTCGTTAAACTCAACCATATCATTTGTGCCTTGAGTCAGGCCTCGTTTGACTTATCCATATCATTTGCGCCTCGATTTAGGCCTCGTTTGACTCAACCATATCATTTGTGCCTAGGGTTAGGCATCGTTTGACTCAACCATATCATTTGTGCCTCAAGTCAGGCCTCGTTTGACTCAACCATATCAATTGTGCCTCGAGTTAGGCATCGTTTGACTCAACCATATCATTTGTGCCTTGTGTCAGGTCTCGTTTGACTCAACCATATCATTTGCGTCTCGAGTTAGGCCTCATTTGACTCAACCATATATTTGTGCCCCGAGTCGGGCCTCGTTTAACTCAACCATATCACTTGTGCCTCGAGTCGGGTCTCGTTTGACTCAACCGTATCATTTGCGCCTCGAGTCGGGCCTTGTTTGACTCAACCATATCCTTTGCACCTAGAGTTAGGCCTTATTTGACTCAACCATATCATTTGCGCCTTGAGTATGGCCTGGTTTGACTCACCCATATCATTTGCACCATGATTTGGGACTTGTTTAACTCAACCATATCATTTGTGCCTTGAGCTGGCCTTATTTGACTCATCGATTCCATTTGTGCCTTGAGTTGGGGCTCGTTTGACTCAACCATATTATTTGTGCCTTGAGTTAGGCCTTGTTTGACTCAACCATCTCATTTGTAGCTCGAGTCAGGCCCCGTTTGACTCAACCATATCATTTGTGCCTTGAGTCAGGCCTCGTTTGACTCACCGATACTATTTGTGCCTCGACTCAGTCCTCGTTTCACTAAACCATATAATTTGTGCCTCGAGTTATGCTTCATTTGACTCAACCATATCATTTGCGCCTCGAGCCGGGCCTCGTTTGCTCACCGATTCCTTTTGTGCCTTAAGTTGGGCCTCGTTTGACTTAACCATATCATTTGTGCCTCGAGTCAGGCCTTGTTTGACTCAACCATATCATTTATGCCTCGAGTCGGGCCTGGTTTGACTTAACCATATCATTTGCGCCTCGAGTTGGGCCTCGTTTCACTCAACCATATCATTTGCGCCTCGAGTAGGGCCTCGTTTGACTCAACCATATGATTTGCGCATCGAGTCGGGCCTTATTTTGGTCACCCATATGTTTGCGGATCGAGTCGGGCCTCATTTAACTAAACCATATCATTTGTGCCTCGAGTCATGCCTCGTTTGACTCAACCATATCATTTGTGCCATGGGTCGGGCCTCGTTTGAATCAACCATATATTTGCCCCTCGAGTCGGGCCTCGTTTAACTCAACCATATCTTTTGTGCCTCGAGTCAGGCCTCGTTTAACTTATCCATATCATTTGCGCCTCGATTTGGGCCTCGTTTGACTCAACCATATCATTTGTGTCTCGAGTCATGCCTCGTTTGACTCAACCATATCATTTGCGCCCCGAGTCGGGCCTCGTTTGAATCAACCATATATTTGCCCTCGAGTCGGGCCTCGTTAAACTCAACCATATCATTTGTGCCTTGAGTCAGGCCTCATTTGACTTAACCATATCATTTGCGCCTCGATTTGGGCCTCGTTTGACTCAACCATATCATTTGTGCCTAGAGTTAGGCATCGTTTGACTCAACCATATCATTTGAGCCTCAAGTCGGGTCTCATTTGACTTAACCATATCAATTGTGCCTCGAGTCAGGCATCGTTTGACTCAACCATATCATTTGTGCCTTGTGTCAGGTCTCGTTTGACTCAACCATATCATTTGCGCCTCAAGTCAGGCCCCATTTGACTTAACCATATCATTTGTGCGTCGAGTCGGGCCTCGTTTGACTCACAAATACCATTTGTGCCTCAAGTTGGGCCTTGTTTGACTCAACCATATCATTTACGCCTCGAGACTGGCCTGGTTTGACTCACCCATATCATTTGCACCATGATTCGGGACATGTTTAACTCAACCATATCATTTGTGCCTCGAGCTAGCATCATTTGACTCATCGATTCCATTTGTGCCTCGAGTTGGGTCTCGTTTGACTCAACCATATTATTTGTGCCTTGAGTCAGGCCTTGTTTGACTCAACCATCTCATTTGCAGCTCGAGTCGGGCCCCGTTTGACTCAACCATATCATTTGTGCCTCGAGTCGAGCCTGGTTTGACTCACCGATACCATTTGTGCCTCGACTCAGTCCTCGTTTCACTAAACCATATAATTTGTGCCTCGAGTTATGCTTCGTTTGACTCAACCATATCATTTGCGCCTCGAGTCGGGCCTCGTTTGCTCACCGATTCCTTTTGTGCCTTAAGTTGGGCCTCGTTTGACTCAACCATATCATTTGTGCCTCGAGTCAGGCCTTGTTTGACTCAACCATATCATTTACGCCTTGAGTCGGTCCTGGTTTGACTTAACCATATATTTGCGCATCGAGTTGGGTCTCGTTTCACTCAACCATATCATTTGCGCCTCGAGTAGGGCCTCGTTTGACTCAACCATATGATTTGCACATCAAGTCGAGCCTAATTTTGGTCACCCATATATTTGCGGATCGAGTCGGGCCTCATTTAACAAAACCATATCATTTGTGCCTCGAGTCATGCCTCGTTTGACTCAACCATATCATTTGCACCTCGAGTCGGGCCTCGTTTGAATCAACCATATCATTTGCGCCTCAAGTCTGGCCTTGTTTGAATCACCCATATCATTTGCGCCATGATTCGGGCCTTGTTTAAGTAAACCATATCATTTGTTCCTCGAGCTGGGCCTCGTTTGACTCATCGATACCATTTGTGCCTCAAGTTGGGCCTCATTTGACTCAACCATATTATTTGTGCCTCGATTCAGACCCTGTTTAACCCAACCAAATCATTTATGCCTCGAGTCGGGCCTGGTTTGACTTAACCATATCATTTGCGCCTCGAGTCGGGCCTTGTTTCACTCAACCATATCATTTGTGCCTCGAGTAGGGCCTCGTTTGACTCAACCATATGATTTGCACATCGAGTCGGTCCTTATTTTAGTCACCCATATGTTTGGGCATCGAGTCGGGCCTCATTTAACTAAACCATATCATTTGTGCCTCGAGTCATGCCTCATTTGACTCAACCATATCATTTGCGCCCCAAGTCGGGCCTCGTTTGAATCAACCATATATTTGCCCCTCGAGTCGGGCCTCGTTAAACTCAACCATATCATTTGTGCCTTGAGTCAGGCCTCGTTTGACTTAACCATATCATTTGCGCCTCGATTTAGGCCTCGTTTCACTCAACCATATCATTTGTGCCTAGGGTTAGGCATCGTTTGACTCAACCATATCATTTGTGCCTCAAGTTGGGCCTCGTTTGACTCAACCATATCAATTGTGCCTCGAGTTAGGCATCGTTTGACTTAACCATATCATTTGTGCCTTGTGTCAGGTCTCGTTTGACTCAACCATATCATTTGCGCCTCAAGTCAGGCCCCATTTGACTTAACCATATCATTTGTGCCTCGAGTCGGGTCTCGTTTGACTCACCAATACCATTTGTATCTCAAGTTGGGCCTTCTTTAACTCAACCATATCATTTGTGCCTCGAGTCAGGCCTCATTTGACTCAAACATATCAATTGCGCCTCGAGTTGGGTCTCGTTTGACTCAACCATATCATTTGCGCCTCGAGTCAGGCCTTGTTTGACTCAACCATATCATTTACGCCTCGAGTCTGGCCTTGTTTGAATTACTCATATCATTTGCGCCATGATTCGGGCCTTGTTTAAGTCAACCATATCATTTGTGCCTCGAGTTGGGTCTTGTTTGACTCATCGATACCATTTGTGCCTCGAGTCGGGCCTCGTTTGACTCAACCATATCAATTTCGTCTCGGGTCGGGCCTTGTTTAAATCAACCATATATTTGCACCCCGAGTCGGGCCTCGTTTGACTCAACCATATCACTTGTGTCTCGAGTCGGGTCTCATTTGACTCTACTGTATCATTTGTGCCTCAAGTCGGGCCTTGTTTGACTCAGCCATATCATTTGCGCCTCAAGTTGGGCTTCGTTTCACTCACCGATACTGTTTGTGCCTCGAGTTGGGCATTGTTTAACCCAACCATATTATTTGTGCCTCGAGTGATGCCTTATTTGACTCAACCGTATCATTTGCGCCTCGAGTCGGGCCTCGTTTGACTCAACCATACATTTGCGCCTCAAGTCGGGCCTCGTTTGACTCACCGATACCATTTGTGCCTCGAGTGGGGCCTCGTTTGACTCAACCATATCGTTTGCGCCTCGAGTAGGGCCTCGTTTGACTCAACCATATCATTTGCGCCTCGAGTAGGGCCTTGTTTGACTCAACCATATCATTTGTGCCTCCAAGCAGGCCTCGTTTGACTCACTGATACCATTTGTGCCTCGAGTTAGGCCTCGTTTAACTCCATCATATCATTTGTGCCTTGAGACAGGCATCATTTGACTAAACCATATCATTTGCGCCTCGAGTCGGGCCTCGCTTGACTCACTTATACCATTTGTGCCTCGAGTTAGGCCTCGTTTGACTCAACCATATCATTTGTGCCTTGAGTCAGGCCTTCTTTGACTCAACCATATCCTTTGTGCCTCGAGACAGTCCTTGTTTGACTCAAACATATCAATTGCACCTCGAGTCGGGCCTCGTTTGACTCACTGATACCATTTGTACCTCGAGTTGGACCTTGTTTGACTCAACCATATCATTTGTGCCTCGAGTCGGGCCTTCTTTGTCTCAACCGTATTATTTGCGCCTCGAGTCGGGTCTCGTTTGACTCAACCAAATCATTTGCACCTCGAGTCGAACCTTGTTTGACTCAACCATATTATTTGCGCTGCGACTTAGGCCTCGTTTGACTCATCGATACCATTTGTGCCTCGAGTGAGGCCTCGTTTGACTCAACCATATTATTTGGGTCTCGAGTTAGGCCTCATTTGACTCAACCATATCATTTGCGCATCAAGTTAGTCCTCGTTTGACTCAACCATATCATTTACGCCTCGAGTCGGGCCTCGTTTGACTCAACCACATCATTTAAGCCTCGAGCTGGGCCTGGTTTGACTCATCGATATGATTTGTGTCTCGAGTTGGGCCTCGTTTGACTTAACCATATCATTTGTGGCTCGAGTCAAGCCTCATTTGACTTAACCATATCATTTGCACCTCTAGTCGGGCCTCGTTTGACTCAACCATATCATTTGAGCCTCGAGTTGGGCATCGTTTGACTCACTGATACCATTTGTGCCTCGAGTTAGGTCTCGTTTGACTCAACCATATCATTTGTGCCTCGAGACAGGGCTCGTTTGACTCAACCATATCATTTGCGCCTTGAGTTGGGCCTCATTTGACTCAACCATATAATTTCTGCCTCGACTCATGCCTCATTTGACTCAACCGTATCATTTACGCCTTGAGTCGGGCCTTGTTTGACCCAACAATATCATTTGCGCCTCGAGTCAGGGGTCTTTTGACTCAACCATATCATTTGCGCCTCGAGTCAGGCCTTGTTTGACTTAACCATATCTTTTGCGCCTCGAGTCAGCCCTGGTTTGAGTCAACCATATCATTTGCGTTTCGAATCGGGCCTCGTTTGACTCACTGATACTATTTGTGCCATGAGTTGGGCCTCGTTTGACTCGACCAAATCATTTGGGCCTCGAGTCAGGCCTCGTTTGACTCAACCATATCATTTGCGCCTCGTTTGACTCAACCATATCATTTGCGCCTTGAGTCAGGCCTTGTTTGACTCACCGATACCATTTGTGCCTCAAGTTATGCCTCATTTGACTCAACCATATCATTTGTGCCTTGAGACAGGCCTCGTTTGATTGAACCATATCATTTGTGCCTCGAGTCAGGCCTCGCTTGACTCAACCATATAATTTCTGCCTTGAGTCATGCCTTGTTTGACTCAACCATATGATTTACGCCTCGAGTCAATCCTTGTTTGACTTAACCATATCATTTGCGCCTCTAGTCAGGCCTCGTTTGACTCACCGATACCATTTGTGCCTCGAGTTGGTCCTTGTTTGACTCAACCATATCAATTGTGCCTCAAGTCAGCCCTCGTTTGACTAAGCCATATCATTTACGCCTCGAGTCGGGCCTCGTTTGACTCAACCGTATAATTTCTGCCTCGAGTCATGCCTCGTTTGACTCAACTATATGATTTACGCCTCGAGTCAAACCTCGTTTGACTTAACCATATCATTTGCGCCTCTAGTCAGGCCTCGTTTGACTCACTGATACCATTTGTGCCTCGAGTTGGTCCTTGTTTGACTCAACCATATCAATTGTGCCTCAAGTCAGCCCTCGTTTGACTAAGCCATAACATTTGCGCCTCGAGTCGGGCCTCGTTTGACTCGCCGATACCATTTGTGCCTTGAGTTGAGACTCGTTTGACTCAACTATCTCATTTGTGCCTCGAGTCAGGCCATGTTTGACTCAACTAGAGCATTTCCACCTCGAGTCAGGCCTCGTTTGACTCCACCTTATCATTTGCACCTTGAGTCAGGCCTCGTTTCACAAACCGATACCATTTGTGCCTTGAGTCGGGCCTCGTTTGACACAACCATATCATTTGTGCCTTGAGTCATGCCTCGTTTGACTCAACCATATCATTTGCGTCTCGAGTTAGGCATCGTTTGACTAAACCATATCTTTTACGCCTCGACTCAGGCGTTGTTTGACACAACCATATCATTTGCGCCTCGAGTTGATCCTCGTTTGACTAACCAATACCGTTTGTGCCTTGAGTTGGGCCTCGTTTGACTCAACCATATCATTTCTCCCTCGAGTCACTCCTTGTTTGACTCAACCATATTATTTGTGCCTCGAGTCGGGCCTGGCTTAACTCAACCATATCATTTGCGCCTTCAGCTGGGCCTCGTTCGACTAACTGATACCATTTGTGCCTCGAGTCAGGCCTCGTTTCATGCAACCATATCAATTTTGCCTCGAGTCATTCCTCGTTTTACTCAACCATATCATTTGCGTCTCGAGTCGAGTCTCATTTGACTAAACCATATCACTTGCGCCTCGAGACAGGCCTCGTTTGACTCAACCATATCATTTGCGCCTCGAGTTGGGCCTTGTTTGACTTAACCATATCAATTGCGCCTTGAGTCGAGCCTTGTTTGACTCAACCATATCATTTGCACCTCGAGTCGGGCCTTGTTTGACTCAACCATATCAATTGCGCCTCGAGTCGGGCCTTGTTTGACTTACCAATACCATTTGTGCCTCGAGTTGGGCCTCGTTTGACTCAACCATATCAATTGGGCCTCGAGTCGGGCCTTATTTGACTCAACCATATCATTTGCGCCTCGACTCGGGCCTTGTTTGACTCAACCAGTTCATTTGCGCCTTGAGTCGGGCCTCGTTTGACTCACTGATACCATTTGTGCCTCGAGTTGGGCCTGGTTTGACTCAGCCATGTCATTTACACCTCGAGTCGGGCCTCGTTTGACTCACCGATACCATTTGTGCCTCGAGTTGGGCCTCGTTTGACTCAACCATATCATTTGGGCCTCGAGTCAGGCCTGGTTTATCTCAGCCATATCATTTGGGCCTCGAGTCAGGCCTTATTTGACTCAACCATATCATTTGTGCCTCGAGTCGGGCCTCATTTGACTCAACCATATTATTTGGGCCTCGAGTCAGGCCTTATTTGACTCAACCATATCATTTGCGCCTCGAGACAGGCCTCGTTTGACTCAACCATATCATTTGCGCCTCAAGTCGGGCCTTGTTTGACTCAACCATATCATTTGCGCCTCGAGTCGGGCCTTGTTTGACTCACCGATACCATTTGTGCCTCGAGTTGGGCCTCGTTTGACTCAACCATATCATTTGGGCCTCGAGTCAGGCCTTATTTGACTCCACCAAATCATTTGCACCTCGAGTCGGGCCTTGTTTGACTCAACCATATCATTTGTTCCTCGAGTCGGGCCTTGTTTGACTCAACCATATCATTTGCGCCTTGAGTCGAGCCTCGTTTGACTCACTGATACCATATGTGCCTCGAGTTGGGCCTGGTTTGACTCAACCATATCCTTTACACCTCGAGTCGGGCCTCATTTGACTCACCGATACCATTTGTGCCTCGAGTTGGGCCTCATTTGACTCAACCATATCGTTTGGGCCTCGAGTCAGGCCTTATTTGACTCAACCACATCATTTGTGCCTCGAGCCGGGCCTTGTTTGACTCAACCATATCATTTGGGCCTTGAGTCAAGCTTTATTTGACTCAACCATATCATTTGCGCCTTGAGTCAGGCCTGGTTTGACTCAACCATATCATTTGCGGCTCGAGTTGGGCCTTGTTTGACTCACCGATACCATTTGTGCCTTGAGTTGGGCCTCGTTTGACTCAACCATATCATTTGTGCCTCGAGTCAGGCCTTGTTTGACTCAACCATATCATTTGAGCCTTGAGCTAGGCCTAGTTTGACTCATCGATATCATTTGTGTCTCGAGTTGGGCCTCATTTGACTTAATCATATCATTTGTGGCTCGAGTCAGGCCTTGTTTAACTCAATCAAGTCATTTACGCCTCGAGTCGGGCCTCGTTTGACTCAACCATATCATTTGAGCCTCGAGCCGTGCCTGGGTTGACTCATTGATATCATTTGTGTCTCGAGTTGGGCCTCATTTGACTTAATCATATCATTTGTGGCTCGACTCTTGCCTCGTTTGACTCAACCATATCATTTACGCCTTGAGTCGGGCCTTGTTTGACCCAACCGTGTCATTTGCGCCTCGAGTTGGGCCTCGTTTGACTCAGCCATATCATTTGCGCCTCGAGTCGGGCCTCGTTTGACTCAGCCATATCATTTGCGCCTCAAGTCAACCCTTGTTTGACTAAACCATATCATTTGTGCCTCAAGTCAGACCTGGTTTGAGTCAACCATATCATTTGCGTATCAAATCAGGCCTCGTTTGACTCACCAATACCATTTGTGCCTCGAGTTGAGCCTCGTTTGACTCAACCATATCATTTCTGCCTCGAGTCAGGCCTGGTTTGACTCAACCATATTATTTGTGCCTCGAGTCAAGCCTGGTTTGACTCAAGCATATCATTCGCTCCTTGAGCCGGGCCTCGTTGACTCACTGATACCATTTGTGCCTCGAGTTGGGCCTGGTTTGACTCAGCCATGTCATTTACGCCTCGAGTCGGGCCTCGTTTGACTCACTGATAGCATTTGTGCCTTGAGTTGGGTCTCGTTTGACTCAACCATATCATTTGGGCCTCGAGTCAGGCCTTATTTGACTCAACCATATCATTTGTGCCTCGAGTCAGGCCTGGTTTATCTCAGCCATATCATTTGGGCCTCGAGTCAGGCCTTATTTGACTCAACCATATCATTTGTGCCTCGAGTCGGGCCTCGTTTGACTCAACCATATTATTTGGGCCTCGAGTCAGGCCTTATTTGATTCAACCATATCATTTGCGCCTCGACTCGGGCCTTGTTTGACTCAACCATATCATTTGCGCCTCGAGACAGGCCTCGTTTGACTCAACGATATCATTTGTGCCTCGAGTCGGGCCTTGTTTGACTCAACCATATCATTTGTGCCTTGAGTCGGGCCTTGTTTGACTCACCGATACCATTTGTGCCTTGAGTTGGGCCTCGTTTGACTCAACCATATCATTTAGGCCTCGAGTCAGGCCTTATTTAACTCCACCATATCATTTGCACCTCGAGTCGGGCCTTGTTTGACTCAACCATATCATTTGTGCCTCGAGTCGGGCCTTGTTTGACTCACCGATACCATTTGTGCCTCGAGTTGGTCCTCGTTTGACTCAACCATATCATTTGGGCCTCGAGTCAGGCCTTATTTGACTCTACCATATCATTTGCACCTCGAGTCGGGCCTTGTTTGACTCAACCATATCATTTGCGCCTTGAGTCGGGCCTCGTTTGACTCACTGATACCATTTGTGCCTCGAGTTGGGCCTGGTTTGACTCAACCATATCATTTACGCCTCGAGTCGAGCCTCGTTTGACTCACCGATACCATTTGTGCCTCGAGTTGGGCCTCATTTGACTCAACCATATCATTTGGGCCTCGAGTCAAGCCTTATTTGACTCAACCTTATCATTTGCGCCTCGAGTCGGGCTTTGTTTGACTCAACCATATCATTTGGGCCTCGAGTCAGGCCCTATTTGACTCAACCATATCATTTGCGCCTTGAGTCGGGCCTGGTTTGACTCAACCATATCATTTGTGGCTCGAGTTGGCCCTTGTTTGACTCACCGATACCATTTGTGCCTTGAGTTGGGCCTCGTTTGACTCAACCATATCATTTGTGCCTCGAGTCGGGCCTTGTTTGACTCAACCATATCATTTGAGCCTTGAGCTAGGCCTAGTTTGACTGATCAATATCATTTGTGTCTCGAGTTGGGCCTCATTTGACTTAATCATATCATTTGTGGCTCGAGTCAGGCCTTGTTTAACTCAATCAAGTCATTTACGCCTCGAGTCGGGCCTCGTTTGACTCAACCATATCATTTGAGCCTCGAGCTGGGCCTGGGTTGACTCATTGGTATCATTTGTTCTCGAGTTGGGCCTCATTTGACTTAATCATATCATTTGTGGCTTGACTCATGCCTCGTTTGACTCAACCATATCATTTACGCCTTGAGTCGGGCCTTGTTTGACCCAACCGTGTCATTTGCGCCTCGAGTCGGGCCTCGTTTGACTCAGCCATATCATTTGCGCCTCGAGTCGGGCCTCGTTTGACTCAGCCATATCATTTGCGCCTCAAGTCAGCCCTTGTTTAACTAAACCATATCATTTGCGCCTTGAGTCAGACCTGGTTTGAGTCAACCATATCATTTGCGTATCGAATCAGGCCTCGTTTGACTCACCAATACCATTTGTGCCTTGAGTTGAGCCTCGTTTGACTCAACCATATCATTTCTGCCTCGAGTCAGGCCTGGTTTGACTCAACCATATTATTTGTGCCTCGAGTCAAGCCTGGTTTGACTCAAGCATATCATTCGCTCCTTGAGCCGGGCCTCGTTGACTCACTGATACCATTTGTGCCTCGAGTCAGGCCTCGTTTCATGCAACCATATCATTTTTGCCTCGAGTCATTCCTCGTTTTAGTCAACCATATCATTTGCGTCTCGAGTCGAGTCTCGTTTGACTAAACCATATCACTTGCACCTCGAGTCAGGCCTGGTTTGACTCAACCATATCATTTGCACCTCGAGTCGGGACTTGTTTGACTCACTGATACCATTTGTGCCTCGAGTTGGGCCTCGTTTGACTCAACCATATCATTTGGGCCTCAAGTCAGGCCTTATTTGACTCAACCATATCATTTGCGCCTCGAGTCGGGCTTTGTTTGACTTAACCATATCATTTGCGCCTCGAGTCTGGCCTTGTTCGACTCAACCATATCATTTGCGCCTTGAGTCGGGCCTCGTTTGACTCACTGATACCATTTGTGCCTCGAGTTGGGCCTGGTTTGACTCAACCATATCATTTGTGCCTCGAGTTGGGCCTTGTGTGACTCAACCATATCATTTGCGCCTCGAGTTGGGCCTTATTTGACTTAACCATATCATTTGCGCCTTGATTCGGGCCTCATTTGACTCATCAATACCATTTGTGCCACGAGTCGGGCCTCGTTTCATGCAACGATATCATTTGTGCCTCGAGTCATGCCTCATTTGACTGAACCATATCATTTGCGTCTCGAGTCGGGCCTCATTTGACTAAACTATATCATTTGCGCCTCGAGTCGGGCCTGGTTTGACACAACCATATCATTTGCACCTCGAGTCAGGCCTCATTTGATGAAACCATAATATTTGTGCCTCGAGTCATGCCTTGTTTCACTCAACCACATGATTTGCGTCTCGAGTCAGGACTCATTGGATGTAACCATAATATTTGCGCCTCGATTCCGGCCTTGTTTTACTCAACCATATCATTTGCGCCTCAAGTCAGGCTTCGTTTCACTCACTGATACCGTTTGTGCCTCGGGTTAGGCATTGTTTGACCCCACCATATTATTTGTGCCTCGAGTAATGCCTCATTTGACTCAACCATATCATTTGCGCCTCGAGTCGGGCCTCGTTTGACACAACCATATCATTTGTGCCTCAAGTCAAGCCTTGTTTGTCTCAACCATATCATTTGCGCCTCGAGTTAGGCTTCGTTTGGCTAAACCAAATCATTTGCGCCTCGAATTAGACCTGGTTTGAGTCAACCATATCATTTGCGCATTGAATCGGGCCTCGTTTGACTCACCGATACCATTTCTGCCTCGAGTTGTGCCTCGTTTGACTCAACCATATCATTTGTGCCTTGAGTCAGGCCGTGTTTGGCTCAACCATATATTTGCTCCTTAAGTCGGGCCTCGTTTGACTCAACCATATCATTTGCGCATCAAGTCAGGCCTCGTTTGACCCAACCATATCATTTGTGCCTTGAGCTGTGCCTCGTTTGACTCACCAATACCATTTGTGCCTCGAGTCGGCCCTCATTTGACGCAACCATATCAATTGTGCCTCGAGTCAGGCCTCGTTTGACTCAACCATATTATTTGTGCCTCGAGTCAGGACTGGCTTGACTCAACCATATCATTTGCGCCTAGAGCCGGGCCTCGTTTGACTCACTAATACCATTTGTGCCTCGGCTCAGGCCTCATTTCATGCAGCCATATCATTTTTGCCTCGAGTCATTCCTCATTTTACTCAACCATATCATTTGTGCCACGAGTCGAGTCTCGTTTGACAAAACCATATCACTTGTGCCTCGAGTCAGGCTTGGTTTGACTCAATGATACCATTTGTGCCTCGAGTTGGGCCTCGTTTAACTCAACCATATCATTTGGGCCTCGAGTCAGGCCTTATTTGACTCAACCATATCATTTGCGCCTCGAGTCAGGCCTTGTTTGACTCAACCATATCATTTGCGCCTCGAGTCGGGCGTTGTTTGACTCAACCATATCATTTGCGCCTTGAGTCGGGCCTTTTTGACTCACCGATACCATTTGTGCCTCGAGTTGGGCCTCGTTTGACTCAACCATATCATTTGGACCTCGAGTCAGGCCTTCTTTGACTCAACCATATCATTTGTGCCTCGAGTCAGGCCTTGTTTGACTCAACCATATCATTGACTCAACCATATCATTTGGGCCTCGAGTCAGGCCTTGTTTGACTCAACCATATCATTTGTGCCTCGAGTCAGGCCTGGTTTGACTCAGCCATATCATTTGCGACTCGAGTCGGGCCTCGTCTGACTCAACAATACCATTTGTGCCTCATGTTGGGCCTCGGTTGACTCAACCATATCATTTGCGCCTTGAGTCGGGCCTTGCTTGACTCAACCATATCATTTGAGCCTCAAGCCGGGCCTGGTTTGACTCGTCGATATCATATGTGTCTCGAGTTGGGCCTCATTTGACTTAACCATATCATTTGTGGCTCGAGTCAGGCCTCGTTTGACTCAACCATATCATTTGCGCCTCGAGTCAGGCCTCGTTTGACTCAACCATATCATTTGTGCCTTGAGTCAGGCCTTGTTTGACTCAACCAAATAATTTGTGCCTCGTGTTGGGTATCGTTTGACTCACTGATACCATTTGTGTCTTGAGTTAGGCCTCGTTTTACTCAATCATATCATTTGTGCCTCGAGACAGGGCTCGTTTGACTTAACCATATCATTTGCGCCTTGAGTCGGGCCTCGTTTGACTCAACCATATAATTTCTGCTTCGACTCATGCCTCGTTTGACTCAACCATATCATTTACGTCTTGAGTCGGGCCTTGTTTGACCCAATCATATGATTTGCGCCTCGAGTTGGGCCTCGTTTGACTCAACCATATCATTTGCGCCTCGAGTCGGGCCTTGTTTGACTCAACCATATCATTTGTGCCTCGAGTTAGGCCTCGTTTGGCTAAACCATATCATTTGCGCCTCGAGTCAGACCTAGTTTGAGTCAACCATACCATTTGCGCATTGAATTCAGCCTCGTTTGACTCACCGATACCATTTCTGCCTCAAGTTGGGCCTCGTTTAACTCAACCATATCATTTGGGCCTCGAGTCAGGCCTTATTTGACTCAACCATATCATTTGCGCCTCGAGTCAGGCCTTGTTTGACTCAACCATATCATTTGCGCCTCGAGTCGGGCGTTGTTTGACTCAACCATATCATTTGCGCCTTGAGTCGGGCCTTTTTGACTCACCGATACCATTTGTGCCTCGAGTTGGGCCTCGTTTGACTCAACCATATCATTTGGACCTCGAGTCAGGCCTTCTTTGACTCAACCATATCATTTGTGCCTCGAGTCAGGCCTTGTTTGACTCAACCATATCATTGACTCAACCATATCATTTGGGCCTCGAGTCAGGCCTTGTTTGACTCAACCATATCATTTGTGCCTCGAGTCAGGCCTGGTTTGACTCAGCCATATCATTTGCGACTCGAGTCGGGCCTCGTCTGACTCAACAATACCATTTGTGCCTCATGTTGGGCCTCGGTTGACTCAACCATATCATTTGCGCCTTGAGTCGGGCCTTGCTTGACTCAACCATATCATTTGAGCCTCAAGCCGGGCCTGGTTTGACTCGTCGATATCATATGTGTCTCGAGTTGGGCCTCATTTGACTTAACCATATCATTTGTGGCTCGAGTCAGGCCTCGTTTGACTCAACCATATCATTTGCGCCTCGAGTCAGGCCTCGTTTGACTCAACCATATCATTTGTGCCTTGAGTCAGGCCTTGTTTGACTCAACCAAATAATTTGTGCCTCGTGTTGGGTATCGTTTGACTCACTGATACCATTTGTGTCTTGAGTTAGGCCTCGTTTTACTCAATCATATCATTTGTGCCTCGAGACAGGGCTCGTTTGACTTAACCATATCATTTGCGCCTTGAGTCGGGCCTCGTTTGACTCAACCATATAATTTCTGCTTCGACTCATGCCTCGTTTGACTCAACCATATCATTTACGTCTTGAGTCGGGCCTTGTTTGACCCAATCATATGATTTGCGCCTCGAGTTGGGCCTCGTTTGACTCAACCATATCATTTGCGCCTCGAGTCGGGCCTTGTTTGACTCAACCATATCATTTGTGCCTCGAGTTAGGCCTCGTTTGGCTAAACCATATCATTTGCGCCTCGAGTCAGACCTAGTTTGAGTCAACCATACCATTTGCGCATTGAATTCAGCCTCGTTTGACTCACCGATACCATTTCTGCCTCAAGTTGGGCCTCGTTTGACACAACCATTTCATTTGTGCCTCGAGTCAGGCGGTGTTTGGCTCAACCATATATTTGCTCCTCGAGTCAAGCCTCGTTTGACTCGACCATATCATTTGCGCATCAAGTCAGGCCTTGTTTGACTCAACCATATCATTTACACCATGAGCCGTGCCTCGTTTGACTCACCGATACCATTTGTGCCTCGAGTCGGCCCTCGTTTAACGCAACCATATCATTTGCGCCTCGAGTCAGGACTCGTTTGACTCATTTGCGTCTCGAGTCGGGCCTCATTTGACTAAACCGTACCACGAGTCGTGCCTGGTTTGACTCAATCATATCATTTGCGCATTGAATTCGGCCTCGTTTGACTCACTGATACCATTTCTGCCTTGAATTGGGCCTCGTTTGACACAACCATATCATTTGTGCCTCGAGTCAGGCCGTGTTTGCCTCAACCATATATTTGCTCCTCAAGTTGGGCCTCGTTTGACTCAACCATATCATTTACGCATCAAGTCAGGCCTCGTTTGACTCAACCATATCATTTGCGCCTTGAGCCGTGCCTCGTTTGACTCACCGATACCATTTGTGCCTCGAGTCGGCCCTCGTTTGATGCAACCATATCATTTGTGCCTCGAGTCAGGACTCGTTTGACTCAACCATATCATTTGCATCTCGAGTCGGGCCTCATTTGACTAAACCGTATCATTTGTGCCACGAGTTGGGCCTGGTTTGACTCAACCATATCATTTGCGCCTCGAGTTGGGCCTCGTTTTACTCAACCATATAATTTCTACCTCGAGTCATGCCTTGTTTGACTCAACCAAATCATTTACGCCTCGAGTCGAGCCTCGTTTGACTCAACCATATCATTTGCACCTTGAGTCGGGCCTCGTTTGACTCACCGATGCCACTTGTGCCTCGAGTTGGTGCTCGTTTGAGTCAACCAGGTCATTTGTGCCTCGAGTCAGGCATTCTTTGACTCAACCATATCATTTGCGCCTCAAGTCGGGCCTCGTTTGACTCAACCATATCATTTGCGCCTCGAGTCGGGCCTTGTTTGACTCAACCATATAATTTGCGCCTCGAGTCGGGCCTTGTTTCACTCAACCATATCATTTGCACCTCGAGTCGGGCCTCGTTTGACTCCTCGATACCATTTGTGCCTCGAGTGAGGCCTCGTTTGGCTCAACCATATCATTTGTGCCTCGAGTCATGCCTCGTTTGACACAACCATATCATTTAACCCTCGAGTCGGGCCTCGTTTGACTTAACCATATCATTTGCGCCTATAGTCAGATACCGTTTGACTCACTTATACCATTTGTGCCTCAAGTTAGGCCTCGTTTGACTCAACCATATCATTTGTGCCTTAAGACAGGGCTCGTTTGACTTAACCATATCATTTGCATCTCGAGTCGGGCCTTGTTTGACTCAACCATATAATTTGCGCCTCAAGGCAGGCCTTGTTTCACTCAACCATATCATTTGTGCCTCGAGTCAGGCCTCGTTTGACTCCTCGATACCATTTGTGCCTCGAGTTAGGCCTCGTTTGATGCAACCATATCATTTGTGCCTCGAGTTAGGCCGCGTTTGACTCAACCATATACTTTGCACCTCGAGTCGGGTATCGTTTGACTCATTGATACCATTTGTGCCTCGAGTTAGGCCTCGTTTGACTCAACCATATCATTTGTGCCTCAAGACAGGTCTCGTTTGACTCAACCATATCATTTACGCCTCGAGTCGAACTACGTTGACTCAACCATATAATTTTTGCCTCGACTCATGCCTCGTTTGACTCAACCATATCTTTTATGCCTTGAGTCAGACCTTGTTTAGCCCAACCATATCATTTGCGCCTCGAGTCGGGCCTCGTTTGACACAACCATATCATTTGTGCCTCGAGTCAGGCCGTGTTTGGCTTAACCATATATTTGCTCCTTAAGTCGGGCCTCGTTTGACTCAACCATATCATTTGCGCATCAAGTCAGGCCTCGTTTGACTTAACCATATCATTTGCGCCTTGAGCTGTGCCTCGTTTGACTCACCGATACCATTTGTGCCTCGAGTCGGCTCTCGTTTGACGCAACCATATCAATTGTGCCTCGAGTCAGGCCTCGTTTGACTCAACCATATTATTTGTGCCTCGAGTCGGGACTGGCTTGACTCAACCATATCATTTGTGCCTAGAGCCGGGCCTCGTTTGACTCACTAATACGATTTGTGCCTCGGGTCAGGCCTCGTTCCATGCAGCCATATCATTTTTGCCTCGAGTCATTCCTCGTTTTACCCAACCATATCATTTGTGTCTCGAGTCGAGTCTCGTTTGACTAAACCATATCACTTGCGCCTCGAGTCAGGCCTGGTTTGACTCAACCATATCATTTGCGCCTCGAGTCGGGCCTCGTTTGACTCACCGATACGATTTGTTCCTCGAGTTGGGCCTCGTTTGACTCAACCATATCATTTGGGCCTCGAGTCAGGCCTTATTTGACTCAACCATATCATGTGCGCCATGAGTCGGGCCTTGTTTGACTCAACCATATCATTTGCGCCCCGAGTCGGGCCTTGTTTGACTCATCCATATCATTTGTGCCTTTAGTCAGGCCTCGTTTGACTCACCGATACCATTTGTGCCTCGAGTGGGGCCTCGTTTGACTCAACCATATCATTTGCGCCTCGAGTCGGGCCTCGTTTGACTCACCAATACCATTTGTGCCTCGAGTTGGGCCTCGTTTGACTCACCAATACCATTTGTGCCTCGAGTTGGGCCTCATTTGACTCAACCATATCATTTGGGCCTCGAGTCAGGCCTTATTTGACTCAACCATATCATTTGCGCCTCGAGTCGGGCCTTGTTTGACTCAACCATATCATTTGGGCCTCAAGTCAGGCCTTATTTGACTCAACCATATCATTTGTGCCTCGAGACGGGCCTCGTTTGACTCACCAATACCATTTGTGCCTCGAGTGGGGCCTCGTTTGACTCAACCATATCATTTGTGCCTCGAGTCAGGCCTTGTTTGACTCAACCATATCATTTAAGCCTCGAGCTGGGCCTGGTTTAACTCATCGATATCATTTGTGTCTCGAGCTGGGCCTCATTTGACTTAATCAAATCATTTGTGGCTCAAGTCAGGCCTCATTTGGCTCAACCATATCATTTGTGCCTTGAGTCGGGTCTTGCTTGACTCAACCATATAATTTGCGCCTCGAGTTTGGCATCGTTTGACTCACTGATACCATTTGTTCCTCGAGTTAGGCCTTATTTGACTCAACCATATCATTTGTGCCTTGAGACAGGGCTCGTTTGACTCAACTATATCATTTGCACCTTGAGTCGGGCCTCATTTGACTCAACCATATAATTTTTGCCTCGACTCATGCCTCGTTTGACTCAACCATATCTTTTATGGCTCGAGTCAGACCTTGTTTGACCCAACCATACATTTGCGCCTCGAGTCGGCCTCGTTTGACACAACGATATCATTTGCGCCTCAAGTCAGGCCTTGTTTGACTCAACCATATCATTTGCGCCTCGAGTCAGGCCTCGTTTGGCTAAACCATATCATTTGCGCCTCGAGTCAGACCTGGTTTGAGTCAACCATATCATTTGCGCATTGAATCGGGCCTCGTTTGACTCACTGATACCATTTCTGCCTCGAGTTAGGCCTCGTTTGACTCAACCATATCATTTGTGCCTCGAGTCAGGCCGTGTTTGGCTCAACCATATATTTGCACCTCAAGTCGGGCCTCATTTGACTCAACCATATCATTTGCACATCGAGTTAGGCCTCGTTTGACCTAACCATATCATTTGCGCCTTGAGCCATGCCTCGTTTGACTCACCGATACCATTTGTGCCTCGAGTTGGCCCTCGTTTGACGCAACCATATCATTTATGCCTCGAGTCATGACTCGTTTGACTCAACCATATCATTTGCGTCTCGAGGCGGGCCTCGTTTGACTAAACCATATCATTTGTGCCACGAGTCGGGCCTGGTTTGACTCAACCATATCATTTACACGTCGAGTTTGGCCTCGTTTGACTCAACCATATAATTTCTACCTCGAGTCATGCCTCGTTTGACTCAACCAAATCATTTACGCCTCGAGTCGAGCCTCGTTTGACTCAACCATATCATTTGCACCTCGAGTCGGGCCTCGTTTGACTCACTGATACCATTTGTGCCTCGAGTCGGGCCTCGTTTCATGCAACCATATCATTTGTGTCTCGAGTCATTCCTCGTTTTACTCAACCATATCATTTGCGTCTCGAGTCGGGTCTCGTTTGACTAAACCATATCACTTGCGCCTTGTGTCAGGCCTAGTTTGACCTAATCATATCATTTGCGCTTCGAGTCGGTCCTCGTCTGACTCACCGATACCATTTGTGCCTCGGGTTAGCCCTGGTTTGACTCAACCATATCATTTGTGCCTCGAGTCAAGCCTTGTTTGACTCAACCATATCATTTGTGCCTCGAGTTGGGCCTCGTTTGACTCAACCATATCATTTGTGCCTCGAGTCAGGCCGCGTTTGACTCAACCAAATCATTTGCGCCTCGAGTCATGCCTTGTTTGAGTCAACCACATCATTTACGTCTTGAGTCAGGCCTTGTTTGATGAAACCATAATATTTGTGCCTCGAGTCAGCCCTTGTTTTACTCAACCATATCATTTGCACCTCGAGTAGGGCCTCGTTTGATTCAACCATATCATTTGTGCCTCGAGTAAGGCCTTGTTTGACTCAACCATATCATTTGCGCCTCGAGGCGGGCCTCGTTTGACTCACCGATACCATTTGTGGCTCGAGGTAGGCCTCGTTTGACTCAATCATATCATTTGTGCCTCAAGACAGGCCTCGTCTGACTCAGCCATATCATTTGTGCCTCGAGTTGGGCCTCGTTTGACTCAACCATATCATTTGCGCCTCGAGTCGGGCCTTGTTTGACTCAACCATATCATGTGTGCCTCGAGTCATGCCTTGTTTGACTCAACCACATCATTTACATCTTGAGTTAGGCGTCGTTTGATGAAACCATAATATTTGCGCCTCGAGTCAGCCCTTGTTTTACTCAACCATATCATTTGCGCCAGAAGTCATGCTTTGTTTCACTCATCGATACCGTTTGTGCCTCGAGTTAGGCATTGTTTGACTCAACCATACCATTTGTGCCTGGAGTCAGGCCTTGTTTGACACAACCATATCATTTGCGCCTTGAGTCAGACCTTGTTTGACTCACCGATACCATTTGTGCCTCGAGTTGGGCCTCGTTTGACTCACCGATACCATTTGTGCCTCGAGTTGGGCCTCGTTTGTCTCAACCATATCTTTTGTGCCTTGAGTCAGGCCTTGTTTGACTCAACCATACCATTTGTGCCTCGAGTCGAGCCTCATTTGACTTAACCATATCAATTGTGCCTAAAGTCGGGACTGGTTTGACTCAACCATATCATTTGCGCCTTGAGCCGGGCTTCGTTTGACTCACCGATACCATTTGTGCCACGAGTCGGGCCTTGTTTCATGCAACCATATCATTTGTTCCTTGAGTCATTCCTTGTTTTACTCAACCATATCATTTGCGCATTAAGTCAGGCCTCGTTTGACCCAACCATATCATTTGCGCCTTGAGCCATGCCTCGTTTGACCCACCGATACCATTTGTGCCTCAAGTCGGCCCTTGTTTGACGCAACCATATCATTTGTGCCTCAAGTCATGACTCGTTTGACTTAACCATATCATTTGCGTCTCGAGTCGGGCCTCATTTGACTAAACCATATCATTTGTGCCACGAGTCGGGCCTGGTTTGACTCAACCATATCATTTGCGCATCGAGTTGGGCCTCGTTTGACTCAACCATATAATTTTTGCCTCGAGTCTTGCCTCGTTTGACTCAACCAAATCATTTACGCCTCGAGTCGAGCCTTGTTTGACTCAACCATATCATTTGCACCTCGAGTCGGGCCTCGTTTGACTCATCGATACCATTTGTGCCTTGAGTCGGGCCTCGTTTCATGCAACCATATCATTTGTGCCTCGAGTCATTCCTCGTTTTACTCAACCATATCATTTGCATCTCGAGTCGGGTCTCGTTTGACTAAACCATATCACTTGCGCCTTGAGTCAGTCCTAGTTTGACTCAATCATATCATTTGCACTTCGAGTCGGTCCTCGTCTGACTCACCAATAGCATTTGTGCCTCAGGTTAGGCCTCGTTTGACTCAACCATATCATTTGTGCCTCGAGTCAGGCCTTGTTTGACACAACCATATCATTTGCGCCTCGAGTCGGGCTTCGTTTGAGTCAACCATATCATTTGCGCCTCGAGTAGAGCCTGGTTTGACTCAACCATATCATTTGCGCCTCGAGTCGGGCCTCGCTTGACTCACCGATACCATTTGTGCCTCGAGTTAGGCCTCGTTTGACTCAACCATATCATTTGTGCCTCGAGTCAGGCCTTCTTTGACTCAACCATATCTTTTGTGCCTTGAGACAGGCCTCATTTGACTCAACCATATCATTTGCGCCTCGAGTCGGGCCTCGTTTGACTCACTGATACCATTTGTACCTCGAGTTGTGCCTCGTTTGACTCAACCATATCATTTGTGCCTCGAGTCAGGCCTTCTTTGACTCAACCATGTCATTTGCGCCTCGAGTTGGGCCTCGTTTGACTCAACCATATCAAGTGCCCCTCGAGTCATGCCTTGTTTGACTCCAGCACATCATTTACGTCTTGAGTCAGGCCTCGTTTGATGAAACCATAATATTTGCACCTCGAGTCAGCCCTTGTTTTACTCAACCATATCTTTTGCGCCTCAAGTCATGCTTTGTTTCACTCACCGATACCGTTTATGCCTTGAGTTAGGCATTGTTTGACTCAACCATACCATTTGTGCCTTGAGTCAGGCCTTGTTTGACTCAACCATATCATTTGCGCCTTGGGTCGGGCCTCGTTTGACTCACCGATCCCATTTGTGCCTCGAGTTGGGCCTCGTTTGACTCAACCATATCTTTTGTGCCTCGAGTCAGGCCTTGTTTGACTCAACCATATCATTTGTGCCTCGAGTTAGGACTGGTTTGACTCAACCATATCATTTGTGCCTTCAGCCGGGCTTCGTTTGACTCACCGATACCATTTGTGCCACGAGTCGAGCCTCGTTTCATGCAACCATATCATTTGTGGACTCATCGGACTCATCGATACCATTTGTGCCTCGAGTTGGGCCTTGTTTGACTCAACCATATCGTTTTCGCCTCGAGTCGGGCCTCGTTTGACTCAACCATTTCATTTGCACCTCGACTAGGGCCTTGTTTCACTCAACCATATCCTTTGCGCCTCGTTTGACTCACTGATACCATTTGTGCCTCGAGTTAGGCCTCGTTTGATTCAACCATACCATTTATTCCTCGAGACAGGCCTTATTTGACTCAACGATATCATTTGCGCCTTGAGTCGGGCCTCGCTTGACTCACCGATAACATTTGTGCCTCTAGTTAGGCTTCGTTTGACTCAACCATATCATTTGTGCCTCAAGTCAGGCCTTCTTTGACTCAACCATATCATTTGTGCCTTGAAACAGGCCTCGTTTGTCTCAACCATAACATTTGCGCCTCGAGTTGGGCCTCATTTGACTCACCGATACCATTTGTACCTCGAGTTGGGCCTCGTTTGACTCAACCATATCATTTGTGCCTCGAGTCGGGCCTCGTTTGACTCAACCATTTCATTTGCACCTCGACTAGGGCCTTGTTTCACTCAACCGTATCATTTGCGCCTCGAGGCGCGCCTCGTTTGACTCACCGATACCATTTGTGCCTCGAGTTAGGCCTCGTTTGACTCAACCATGCCATTTATTCCTCGAGACAGGCCTTGTTTGACTCAACCATATCATTTGCACCTCGAGTCGGGCCTCGCTTGACTCATCGATAATATTTGTACCTCAAGTTAGGCTTCGTTTGACTTAGCCATATCATTTGTGCCTCAAGTCAGGCCTTCTTTGACTCAACCATATCATTTGTGCCTTGAAACAGGCCTCGTTTATCTCAACCATATCATTTGCGCCTCAAGTCGGGCCTCATTTAACTCACTGATACCATTTGTACCTCGAGTTGGGCCTCGTTTGACTCAACCATATCGTTTGTGCCTCGAGCCAGGCCTTCTTTGACTAAACCATATCATTTGCGCCTCGAGTAGGGCCTCGTTTGACTCAACCATATCATTTGTGCCTCGAGTCGGGCCTTGTTTGACTCAACCATATCATTTCTGCCTTGAGTCAGGCCTCGTTTGGATGAACCGTATATTTGTGCCCCGAGTCAGGCATCGTTTGTCTCAACTGTATATTTGCGCCTCGAGACTGGCCTCGTTTAACTGAACTGTATCATTTGCGCATCAAGTCTAGCCTCGTTTGACTTAACCATATAATTTGTACCTCGAGTCGGGCCTCGTATGACTCAACCATATCATTTGTGCCTCGAGCTGGGCCTGGTTTGACTCATCGATATCATTTGTGCCTCGAGTTGGGCCTTGTTTTACTCAACCATATCGTTTGTGGCTCGAGTCAGGCCTCGTTTGGCTCAACCATATCATTTGCGCCTCGAGTCGGGCCTCGTTTGTCTCAACCATATCATTTGTGCCTTGAGTCGTGTCTCGTTTGACTCAACCATATAATTTGCGCCTCGAGACAGGGCTCATTTGACACAACCATATCATTTGCGCCTTGAGTCGAGCCTTGTTTGACTCAACCATATACTTTCTACCTTGAGTCATGCCTCGTTTGACTCAACCATATCATTTACGCCTCGAGTCGGCCCATGTTTGACCCAACCATATCATTTGCGCCTCGAGTCGGGCCTCGTTTAACTCAACCATATCATTTGCGCCTCGAGTCAGGCCTTGTTTGACTCAACCATATCATTTGTACCTTGCGCCAGCCCTTGTTTGACTCAACCATATCATTTGCGGCTCGAGTCAGACCTGGTTTGAGTCAACCATACCATTTGCACATCGAATCGGGCCTTGTTTGACTCGCCAATAACATTTATGCCTCGAGTTGGGCCTCATTTTACTCAACCACATCATTTGTGCCTCGAGTCAGGCCTTGCTTGACTCAACCATATCATTTCTGCCTTGAGTCAGGCCTTGTTTGACTCAACCATATTATTTGCGCCTCGAGTCAGGCCTCATTTAACTCAACCATATCATTTGCACCTCGAGATGGGCCTTGTTTGAATCAACCATATCATTTGCGCCTTGAGTCGGCCTCGTTTGACTAATCGATACCATTTGTGCCTTGTGTCGGGCCTTGTTTGACGCAACCATATCATTTGTCCCTTGAGTCATGCCTCGTTTGACTCAGCCATATCATTTGCGTCTCGAGTTGGGCATCGTTTGACTAAACCATATCATTTACGCCTCGAGTTGGGCCTGCATTGACACAACCATATCATTTGCGCCTCGAGTCGAGCCTCATTTGACTCACCGAGAGTATGTATGCCTCGAGTTGGGCCTCGTTTGACTCAACCATATCATTTCTGCCTCGAGTCCGGCCTTGTTTGACTCAACCATATCATTTGTGCCTCAAGTCGGGCCTGGTTTGACTCAACCATATCATTTATGCCTTGAGTCGGGCCTCGTTTGACTCACCGATACCATTTGTGCATTGAGTCATTCCTCATTTTACTCAACCATATCAATTGCTTCTCGAGTTGGGTCTTGTTTGACTAAACCATAACACTTGCGCCTCGAGTCAGGCCTGGTTTGACTCAACCATATCATTTGCGCCCTGAGTCGGGCCTCGTTTGACTCACCGATACCATTTGTGCCTCGAGTTGGGCCTCGTTTGAGTCAACGATATCATTTGTGCCTCGAGTCAGACCTTGTTTGACTCAACCATATCGTTTGCGCCTCGAGTCAAGCCTTGTTTGACTCAGCCATATCGTTTGTGCCTCGAGTAGGGCCTTGTTTGACTTAACCATATCATTTGTGCCTTAGGACAGGACTCGTTTGACTCAACCATATCATTTGCACCTCGAGTTGGACCTCGCTTGACTCATCGATACCATTTGTGCCTCGAGTCAGGCCTCATTTGACTCAACCATATCATTTGTGCCTCGAGTCAGGGCTTCTTTGACTCAACCATATCATTGTGCCTCGAGACAGGCCTCGTTTGACTCAACCATATCATTTGTGTCTCGAGTCAGCCCTCGTTTGACTCACCGATACCATTTGTACCTCGAGTTGGGGCTCGTTTGACTCAACCAGATCATTTGTGCCTCGAGTCAGGCATTCTTTGACTCAACCATATCATTTGCGCCTCGAGTCGGGCCATGTTTGACTCAACCATATTATTTGCGCCTCGAGTCAGGCCTTGTTTGACTCAACCATATCATTTGCGTCTTAAGGCGGGCATCGTTTGACTCATCGATACCATTTGTGCCTCGAGTTAGGCCTCGTTTGACTCAACCATATCATTTGTGCCTCGAGTCAGGCCTCGTTTGACTCAACCATATCATTTGCCCCTCGAGTCAGGCCTCGTTTGACTCAACCATATAATTTGGGCCTCGAGTCGGGCATCGTTTGACTCACTGATACCATTTGTGCCTCGAGTTAGGCCTCGTTTGCCTCAACCATATCATTTGTGCCACAAGACAGGACTCGTTTGACTTAACCATATCATTTGCGCCTCAAGTTGGACCTCGCTTGACTCATCGATACCATTTGTGCATTGAGTTAGGCCTCGTTTGACTCAACCATATCATTTGTGCCTCTAGTCAGGCCTTCTTTGACTCAACCATATCATTTCTGCCTCGAGACAGGCCTCGTTTGACTCAACCATATCATTTGTGCCTCGAGTCGGGCCTCGTTTGACTCACCATACCATTTGTACCTCGAGTTAGGGCTTGTTTGACTTAACCAGATGAATTGTGCCTCGAGTTAGGCATTCTTTGACTCAACCATATCATTTGCGCCTCAAGTCGGGCCACGTTTGACTTAACCATATCATTTGCACCTCGAGTCGAGCCTTGTTTGACTCAACCATATAATTTGCGCCTCGAGTCGGGCCTTGTTTCACTCAACCATATCATTTGCACCTCGAGTCGGGCCTCGTTTGACTCCTCGATACCATTTGTGCCTCGAGTTAGGCCTCGTTTAACTCAACCATATCATTTGTGCCTCGAGTCCGGCCTCGTTTGACTTAACCATATCATTTGCCCCTCGAGTCGGGCCTCATTTGACTCAACCATATCATTTGCGCCTCAAGTCGGACCTCGCTTAACTCATCGATCACATTTGTGCATCGAGTTAGGTCTCGTTTGACTCAACCATATCATTTGTGCCTCCAGTCAGGCCTTCTTTGACTCAACCATATCGTTTGTGCCTCCAGACAAGCCTCGTTTGACTCAACCATATCATTTGTGCCTTGAGTCAGGCCTCGTTTGACTCACCATTCCATTTGTACCTCGAGTTAGGGCTCATTCGACTCAACCAGATCAATTGTGCCTCGTGTCAGGCATTCTTTGACTCAACCATATCATTTGCGCCTCAAGTCGGGCCTCGTTTGACTCAGCCATATCATTTGCGCCTCAAGTCGGACCTCGCTTAACTCATCGATCCCATTTGTGTATCGAGTTAGGTCTCGTTTGACTCAACCATATCATTTGTGCCTCCAGTCAGGCCTTCTTTGACTCAACCTTATCGTTTGTGCCTCAAGACAGGCCTTGTTTGACTCAACCATATCATTTGTGCCTTGAGTCAGGCCTCGTTTGACTCACCATTCCATTTGTACATAGAGTTAGGGCTCGTTCGACTCAACCAGATCAATTGTGCCTCGAGTCAGGCATTCTTTGACTCAACCATATCATTTGCGCCTCAAGTCGGGCCTCGTTTGACTCAACCATATCATTTGTGCCTCGAGTCGGGCCTTGTTTGACTCAATGATATAATTTGCACCTCGAGTTGGGCCTTGTTTCACTCAACCATATCATTTGCACCTCGAGTCGGGCCTCATTTGACTCATCGATACCATTTGTGTCTCTAGTTATGCCTCGTTTGACTCAACCATATCATTTGTGCCTCGAGTCAGGCCTCATTTGACTCAACCATATCGTTTGCCCCTCGAGTCGGGCCTCATTTGACTCAACCATATCATTTGCGCCTCGAGTCGGGTATCGTTTGACTCACTGATACCATTTGTGCCTTAAGTTAGGCCTCGTTTGACTCAACCATATCATTTGTGCCTCAAGACAGGGCTCGTTTGACTCAACCATATCATTTGCACCTTGAGTCGGGCCTTGTTTGACTCAACCATATAATTTGCTCCTCGAGTCGGGCCTTTTTCAGTCAACCATATCATTTGCACCTCGAGTCGGGCCTTGTTTGACTCATCGATACCATTTGTGCCTCGAGTTTGGCCTCGTTTGACGTAACCATATCATTTATTCCTCGAGTCAGGCCTCGTTTGACTCAACCATATACTTTGCGCCTCGATTCGGGTATCATTTGACTCGCTGATACCATTTGTGCCTTGAGCTAGGCCTCGTTTGACTCCACCATATCATTTGTGCCTCAACACAGGTCTCGTTTGGCTCAACCATATCATTTGCGCCTCGAGTTGGGCTTTGTTTGACTCAACCATATAATTTTTGCCTCGACTCATGCCTCGTTTGACTTAATCATATCTTTTATGCCTCGAGTCGGACCTTGTTTGACCTAACCATATCATTTGCGCCTCGAGTCGGGCATCGTTTGACTCACCAATACCATTTGTGCCTCGAGTCAAGCATTGTTTCAGGCAACCATATCATTTGTGCCTCGAGTTATTCTGCGTTTTACTCAACCATATCATTTGCCTCTCGAGTCAGGTCTCGTTTGACTAAACCATATCACTTGCGCCTCGAGTCAGGCTTGGTTTGACTCAACCATATCATTTGCGCTTCGAGTTGGGCCTCGTTTGACTCATCGATACAATTTGTGCCTTGAGTTTGGCCTCGTTTGACTCAACCATATCATTTGCACCTCGAGTAGGGCCTTGTTTGACTCAACCATATCATTTGCGCCTCGAGGCGAGCCTCGTTTGACTCATCGATACCATCTGTGCCTCGAGTTAGGCCTCATTTAACTCAACCATATGATTTGTACCTTAGGATAGGGCTCGTTTGACACAACCATATCATTTGTGCCTCGAGTCAGGCCTCGTTTGACTCAACCATATCGTTTGTGCCTTGAATCAGACCTTCTTTGACTCAACCATATCATTGTGCCTCGAGACAGGCCTCATTTGACTTAACCATATCATTTGTGCCTTGAGTCAGACCTTCTTTGACTCAACCATATCATTGTGTCTCGAGACAGGCCTCATTTGACTCAACCATATCATTTGTGCCTCGAGTCAGGCCTCATTTGACTCACCGATACCATTTGTACCTCGAGTTGGGCCTCGTTTGACTCAACCAGATCATTTGTGCCTCAAGTCAGGCATTCTTTGACTCAACCATATCATTTGCGCCTCGAGTCGGGCCATGTTTGACTCAACCATATCATTTGCACCTTGAGTCGGGCCTTGTTGGACTCAATCATATCATTTGCGCCTTGAGTCGAGCCTTGTTTGACTCAACCATATCATTTGCGCCTCGAATCAGGCCTCGTTTGACTCATCGATACCATTTGTGCCTAGAGTTAGGCCTCGTTTGACTCAACTATATCATTTGTGCCTCGGGTCAGGCCTCGTTTGACTCAGCCATATCATTTGCCCCTCGAGTCAGGTCTCGTTTGACTTATGCATATAATTTGCGCCTCGAGTTAGGCATCGTTTGACTCACTGATACCATTTGCGCCTCGAGTTAGGCCTCGATTGACTCAACCATATCATTTGTGCCTCTGGACAGGACTCGTTTGACTCAACCATATCATTTATGCCTCGTGTCGGAGCTCGCGTGACTCATCGATACCATTTGTGCCTCGAGTTAGGCCTCGCTTGACTTAACCATATCATTTATGCCTCGAGACAAGCCTTGTTTGACTCAACCATATCATTTGTGCCTCGAGTCAGGCCTCGTTTGATTCACCTATACCATTTGTACCTCGAGTTGGGGCTCATTTGACTCAACCTAATCATTTGTGCCTCGAGTCAGGCATTCTTTGACTCATCCATATTATTTGCGCCTCAAGTCGGGCCTCGTTTGACTCAACCATATCATTTACGCCTCGAGCCGGGTCTTGTTTGACTCAACCATATCATTTGCGACTCGAGTCGGGCCTCGTTTGACTCCTCGACACCATTTGTGCCTCGAGTTAGGCCTCGTTTGACTCAACCATATCATTTGTTCCTCGAGTCAGCCCTCATTTGACTCAACCATATCATTTGCCCCTCGAGTCGGGCCTTGTTCGACTCAACCATATCATTTGTGCCTCGAATCAGGCCTCGTTTTACTCATCGATACCATTTGTGCCTCGAGTTAGGCCTCGTTTGACTCAACCATATCATTTGTGCCTCGAGTCAGGCCTCATTTGACTCAGCCATATCATTTGCCCCTCGAGTCAGGCCTCGTTTGACTTAACCATATAATTTGCGCCTCGAGTCAGGCATCGTTTGACTCACAGATACCATTTGCGCCTCGAGTCGGACCTCGCGTGAATCATCGATACTGTTTGTGCCTCGAGTTAGGCCTCGCTTGACTCAACCATATCATTTATGCCTAGAGACAAGCGTCGTTTGACTCAACCATATCATTTGTGCCTCGAGTCGGGCCTCGTTTGACTCACCTATACCATTTGTACCTCAAGTTGGGGCTCATTTGACTCAATCAGATCATTTGTGCCTCGAGTCAAGCATTCTTTGATTCATCCATATTATTTGCACCTCCAGTCGGGCCTCGTTTAACTCAACCATATCATTTACGCCTCGAGCCGGGCCTTGTTTGACTCAACCATATCATTTGTGCCTCAAGTCGGGGTTCGTTTGACTCCTCGATACCATTTGTGCCTCGAGTTAGGCCTCGTTTGACTCAACCATATCATTTGTTCCTCGAGTCAGGCCTCGTTTCACTCAACCATATCATTTGTCCCTCGAGTCGAGCCTCGTTTGACTCAACCATGTAATTTGCACCTCTAGTCGGGTATCGTTTGACTCACTAATACCATTTGTGCTTCGAGTTAGGCCTCGTTTGACTCAACCATATCATTTGTGCCTCAAGACAGGGCTCGTTTGACTCAACCATATCATTTGCGCCTCGAGTCGGGCTTTCTTTGACTCAACCATATAATTTTTGCCTCGACTCATGCCTCGTTTGACTCAACCATATCATTTACACCTCGAGTCAGGCCTCGTTTGCCTCAACCATATCATTTGCGCCTCGAGTCGGGCCTTGTTTAACTCAACCATATCATTTGCGCCTCGAGTCAGGCGTCGTTTGGCTAAACCATATCATTGGAGCCTCGAGTCAGACCTAGTTTGAGTTAACCATATCATTTGCGCATTGAATCGGGCCTCGTTTGACTCACCGATACCATTTCTGCCTCGAGTTGGGGCTCGTTTCACTCAACCATATCATTTGTGCCTCGAGTCAGGCCTTGTTTGACTCAACCATATCATTTCTGCCTTGAGTCAGGCCGTGTTTGGCTCAACCATATATTTGCGCCTCAAGTCGGGCCTCGTTTGACTTAATCATATCATTTGCGCATCAAGTTAGGCCTTGGTTGACTCAACCATATCATTTGCGCCTTGATCCGTGCCTCGTTTGACTCACCGATACCATTTGTGCCTCGAGTCGACCCTCGTTTGATGCAACAATATCATTTGTGCCTCGAGTCAGGACTCGTTTGACTCAACCATATCATTTGCGTCTCGAGTCGAGCCTCGTTTGACTCAGCCATATCATTTGTGCCTCGAGTCAGCCTCGAGTTGATGAAACCATATTATTTGCACCTCGAGTCGAGCCTTGTTTTACTCAACCATATCATTTGCGCCTCAAGTCGGGCCTCGTTTCACTCACCGATGCCATTTGTGCCTCGAGTTGGGCATCGTTTGATTCAACCATATTATTTGTGCCTCGAGTCAGGCCTTGTTTGACTCAACCATATCATTTGCGCCTCGAGTCAGACCTCGTTTGACTCAACCATAACTTTTGTACCTCGAGTTAGGCCCCGTTTGACTCAACTATATCATTTGTGCCTCGAGTCATGCCTCGTTTAACTTAACCACATCATTTGTGTCTCGAGTCAGGCCTCGTTTGACAAAACCATATTATTTGCGCCTCAAGTCGGGCCTCGTTTGACTCAACCATATCATTTACGCCTTGAGCCGGGTCTTGTTTGACTCAACCATATCATTTGCGACTCGAGTCGGGCCTCGTTTGACTCCTCGATACCATTTGTGCCTCGAGTTAGGCCTTGTTTGACTCAACCATATCATTTGTTCCTCGAGTCAGCCCTCATTTGACTCAACCATATCATTTGCCCCTCGAGTCGGGCCTTGTTTGACTCAACCATATCATTTGTGCCTCGAGTCGGGCCTTGTTCGACTCAACCATATCATTTATGCCTCGAATCAGGCCTCGTTTGACTCATCGATACCATTTGTGCCTCGAGTTAGGCCTCGTTTGACTCAACCATATCATTTGTGCCTCGAGTCAGGCCTCATTTGACTCAGCCATATCATTTGCCCCTCGAGTCAGGCCTCGTTTGATTTAACCATATAATTTGCGCCTCGAGTCAGGCATCGTTTGACTCACAGATACCATTTGCGCCTCGAGTTAGGCCTCGTTTGACTCAACCATATCATTTGTGCCTCAGGATAGGACTCGTTTGACTCAACCATATCGTTTGCGCCTCGAGTCGGACCTCGCGTGACTCATCGATACTGTTTGTGCCTCGAGTTAGGCCTCGCTTGACTCAACCATATCATTTATGCCTCGAGACAAGCGTCGTTTGACTCAACCATATCATTTGTGCCTCGAGTCGGGCCTCGTTTGACTCACCTATACCATTTGTACCTCAAGTTGGGGCTCATTTGACTCAATCAGATCATTTGTGCCTCGAGTCAAGCATTCTTTGATTCATCCATATTATTTGCACCTCCAGCCGGGCCTCGTTTAACTCAACCATATCATTTACGCCTCGAGCCGGGCCTTGTTTGACTCAACCATATCATTTGTGCCTCAAGTCGGGGTTCGTTTGACTCCTCGATACCATTTGTGCCTCGAGTTAGGCCTCGTTTGACTCAACCATATCATTTGTTCCTCGAGTCAGGCCTCGTTTCACTCAACCATATCATTTGTCCCTCGAGTCGAGCCTCGTTTGACTCAACCATGTAATTTGCACCTCTAGTCGGGTATCGTTTGACTCACTAATACCATTTATGCTTCGAGTTAGGCCTCGTTTGACTCAACCATATCATTTGTGCCTCAAGACAGGGCTCGTTTGACTCAACCATGTCATTTGCGCCTCGAGTTGAGCTTTCTTTGACTCAACCATATAATTTTTCCCTCGACTCATGCCTCGTTTGACTCAACCATATCATTTACACCTCGAGTCAGGCCTCGTTTGCCTCAACCATATCATTTGCGCCTCGAGTCGGGCCTTGTTTAACTCAACCATATCATTTGCGCCTCGAGTCAGGCGTCGTTTGGCTAAACCATATCATTGGAGCCTCGAGTCAGACCTAGTTTGAGTTAACCATATCATTTGCGCATTGAATCGGGCCTCGTTTGACTCACCGATACCATTTCTGCCTCGAGTTGGGGCTCATTTCACTCAACCATATCATTTGTGCCTCGAGTCAGGCCTTGTTTGACTCAACCATATCATTTCTGCCTTGAGTCAGGCCGTGTTTGGCTCAACCATATATTTGCGCCTCAAGTCGGGCCTCGTTTGACTTAACCATATCATTTGCGCATCAAGTTAGGCCTTGGTTGACTCAACCATATCATTTGCGCCTTGATCCGTGCCTCGTTTGACTCACCGATACCATTTGTGCCTCGAGTCGACCCTCGTTTGATGCAACAATATCATTTGTGCCTCGAGTTAGGACTCGTTTGACTCAACCATATCATTTGCGTCTCGAGTCGAGCCTCGTTTGACTCAGCCATATCATTTGTGCCTCGAGTCAGCCTCCAGTTGACGAAACCATATTATTTGCACCTCGAGTCGAGCCTTGTTTTACTCAACCATATCATTTGCGCCTCAAGTCGGGCCTCGTTTCACTCACCGATGCCATTTGTGCCTCGAGTTGGGCATCGTTTGATTCAACCATATTATTTGTGCCTCGAGTCAGGCCTTGTTTGACTCAGCCATATCATTTGCGCCTCGAGTCAGACCTCGTTTGACTCAACCATAACTTTTGTACCTCGAGTTAGGCCCCGTTTGACTCAACTATATCATTTGTGCCTCGAGTCATGCCTCGTTTAACTTAACCACATCATTTGTGTCTCGAGTCAGGCCTCGTTTGACAAAACCATATTATTTGAGCCTCGAGTCGGGCCTTGTTTTACTTAACCATATCATTTGCGCCTCAAGTCGGGCCTCGTTTGACTCAACTATATCATTTGTGCCTCGAGTCATGCCTCGTTTAACTTAACCACATCATTTGCGTCTCGAGTCAGGCCTCGTTTGATGAAACCATATTATTTGCGCCTCGAGTCGGGCCTTGTTTTACTCAACCATATGATTTGCGCCTCAAGTCGGGCCTCGTTTCACTCACTGATACCATTTGTGGCTCGAGTTGGGCATCATTTGATTCAACCATATCATTTGTGCCTTGAGTCAGCCCTTGTTTGACTTAACCATATCATTTGCGCCTCGAGTCAGGCCTTGTTTGACTCTGCCATATCATTTGCGCCTCGAGTCAGCCATCGTTTGACTAAACCATATCATTTGCACCTCGAGTCAAACCTGGTTTGAGTCAACCATATCATTTGCATATCGAATCGGGCCTCGTTTGACTCACTGTTACCATTTGTGCCTCGAGTTAGGCCTCGTTTGACCAACCATATCATTTGTGCCTCGAGTCAGGCCTTGACTAAACCATATCATTTGTGCCTCGAGTCAGACCTCGTTTGACTCAACCATATCATTTATGCCTCGAGTTGGGCCTTGTTTGACTCAACCATATCATTTGCGCCACGAGTCGGGCCTTGTTTGGCTCAACCATATCATTTGCACCTTGAGTCAGCCCTCATTTGACTAAACCATATCATTTGCACCTTGAGTCTGACCTGGTTTGAGTCAACCATATCATTTGCGCATCGAATCACGCCTCGTTTGACTTGCCGATACCATTTGTGCCTTGAGTTGGGCCTCGTTTGACTTAACCGTATCATTTGTGCCTCGAGTCAGGCCTCGTTTGGCTCAACCATAAATTTGCACCACGAGTCGAGCCTAGTTTGACTCAACCATATCATTTGCGCATCAAGTCAGGCCTCGTTTGACTCAACCATATCATTTGTGCCTCAAGTCAGGCCTCGTTTGACTAAACGACATCATTTGCACCTTGACCTGGCCTCGTTTGACTCATCGATACCATTTGTGCCACGAGTCGGGCCTCGTTTGATGCAAAGATATCATTTGTGCCTTGTGTCATGCCTCGTTTGACTCAACCATATCAATTGTATCTCAAGTCTAGCCTCATTTGACTCAACCAAATCGTTTGTGCCTCGGGTCAGGCCTTCTTTGACTCAACCATATCATTTGCGCCTCAAGTCGCACCTCGTTTGACTCAACCATATTATTTGTGCCTCGAGTCGGGCCTTGTTTGACTCAACCATATCTTTTGTGCCTCGAGTCGGGCCTTGTTTGACTCATCGATACCATTTGTGCCTCAAGTTAGCCCTCGTTTGACTCAACCATATCATTTGTGACTCGAGTCAGACATCGTTTGACTCAACCATATCATTTGCCCCTCGAGTCGGGCCTCATTTGACTCAACCATATCATTTCTGTCTCGAGTCAGGCCTCATTTGGATCAACTGTATATTTGCACCTCAAGTCAGGCATTGTTTGTCTCAATCGTATATTTGCGCCTCAAGTCTGGCCTTGTTTGACTCAACCATATCATTTGCGCCTCGAGGCGGGCCTCGTTTGACTCAATCATATTATTTGCGCCTCGAGTCTGGCCTGTTTTGACTCATCGATATCATTTGTGCCTCGAGTTGGGCCTCGTTTGACTTAACCATATCATTTGTGCCTCGAGTCAAGCCTCATTTGACTCAACCATAACATTTGCGCCTCGAGTTGGGCCTCATTTGACTCAACCACATCATTTGTGCCTTGAGTCAAGCCTTATTTGACTCAACCATATAATTTGCGCCTTAAGCCGGGCATCGTTTGACTCACTGTTACCATTTGTGCCTCGGGTTAGGCCTTGTTTGACTCACCGATACCATTTGTGCCTCGAGTTGGGCATCGTTTAACTCAACCATATCATTTGCGCCTCGAGTCAGGCCTTGTTTGACTCAACTATATCATTTGTGCCTCGAGTCAGGCCTCGTCGGACTCAACCATATCATTTGCGCCTTGAGTCGGGTCTCGTTTGACTAACCGATACCATTTGTGCCTTGCGTTAAGCCCCGTTTGATGCAACCATTTCATTTGTGCCTTAAGTCATGCCTCATTTGCCTCAACCATATCATTTGCGTCTCGAGTTGGGCATCGTTTGACTAAACCATATCATTTACACCTCGAGTCGGGCCTTCTTTGACACAACCATATCATTTGCGCCTCGAGTAGGGCCTTGTTTGACTCAACCATATCATTTGCGCCTCGAGGCGAGCCACGTTTGACTCATCGATACCATTTGTGCCTCGAGTTAGGCCTCGTTTGACTCAACCATATCATTCGTGCCTCAGGATAGGACTTGTTTGACTCAACCATATCATTTGCGCCTCAAGTTGGACCTCGCTTGACTCATCGATACCATTTGTGCCTCGAGTCAAGCCTCTTTTGACTCAACCATATCATTTGCGCCTCGAGTCGGGCCTCCTTTGACTCAAGCATATCATTTCTGCCTCGAGTCATGCCTTATTTGACTCAACCACATCATTTGCGCCTTGAGTCGGTCCTCGTTTGACTCAACCATATCATTTGTGCCTCGAGGACGCAACCATATCATTTACGCCTCGAGTCGGGCCTTATTTGACTGACCGATATATTTGTACCTCGAGTTGGGACTCGTTTGACTCAACCATATCATTCGCACCTCGAGTCGGGCCTCGTTTGACTCAACCATATCATTTGCGCCTCGAGTCGGACCTTGTTAGACTCACCCATATGTTTGAGCCTCGAGTCGGGCCTTATTTGACTCACTCAAAGGTTTGTGCCTTGAGTCGGTCTCGTTTGACTCAACCATATCATTTGCGTCTCGAGCTGGGCCTTGTTTGACTCAACCATATATTTGCACCTCGAGACGGGCCTCGTTTAACCCAACCATATCATTTGTGCCTAGAGTCAGGCCTCGCTTGACTCAACCATATCATTTGCGCCTGGAGTCGGGCTCGTTTGACTCAACCATATCATTTGCGCCTTGAGTTGGGCCTTGTTTGACTCACCCATATGTTTAAGCCTCGAGTCGGGCCTTATTTGACTCACTCATAAGTTTGTGCCTCGAGTCGGGCTTGTTTGACTTAACCATATCATTTGCGCCTCGAGCCAGGCCTTGTTTGACTCAACCATATCATTTCTGCCTCGAGTCATGCCTCATTTGACTCAACCATATCATTTGCGCCTCGAGTCGGGCTTCGTTTGACTCAACCATATCATTTGCACCTCGAGTTGGGTCTCGTTTGACGCAACCATATCGTTCGCGCCTCGAGTCGGGCCTTGTTTGACTCAACCATATTATTTCTGCCTCGAGTCATTCCTCATTTGACTCAACCATATCATTTGTGCCTCGAGGCAGGCCTGGTTTGATTCAACCATATCATTTGTGCCTCGAGTTGCATTGTTTGACACAACCATATCATTTGTGCCTCGAGTCACGCCTCGTTTGACTCAACCATATCATTTGTGTCTCGAGTCGCGCCTCGTTTGACTAAACCATATCATTTGCGCCTCGAGTCGGGGCTGGTTTGACTCAACCATATCCTTTGCGTCTTGAGTTAGGCCTCGTTTGACTCAAGCTTATCATTTGCCCCTCGAGTCGGGCCTTGTTTGACTCAACCATGTATTTGCGCCTTGAGTCGGTCCTCGTTTGAGTCAACCATATCATTTGTGCATCAAGTCAGGCCTCGTTTTACTCACCGATACTGTTTGTGCATCAAGTTAGGCCTCGTTTGACTCAACCATAAGATTTGAACCTCGAGTCAGGCCCCATTTGACTCAACCATATCATTTGTGCCTAGACTCAAGCCTTGTTTGGCTCAACCATATCATTTGCGTCTCAAGTCGGGTCTTGTTTGTCTCAACCATATCATTTGCACCTCGAGTCAGGCCTCGTTTGACTCAACCATATCATTTGCGCCAGGAGTCGGGCTCGTTTGACTCAACCATATCATTTGTGCCTCGACTCAGGCCTCGTTTGACTCTCCGATACCATTTATGCCTTGAGTTGGGCCTTTTATGACTCAACCATATCATTTATGCCTCTAGTCAGGCCTCGTTTGACTCAACCATATCATTTGTGCCTCGAGTCATGCTCGTTTGACTTAACCATATCTTTTGTGCCTCGAGTTGAGCCTTGTTTAACTCAACCATATCATTTGCACCTCGAGGCGGGCCTCATTTGACTCAACGATACCGTTTGTGTCTCGAGTTATGCCTCGTTGGACTCAACCACATTATTTGCCCCTCGACTCAGGCCTCATTTGGCTCAACCATATATTTGTGCCTCGAGTCGGGCCTTGTTTGACTCAACCATATCATTTACGCATTAAGGAAGGCCTCATTTGACTCAACCTTATCATTTGCGCCTCGAGTCGGGCCTCGTTTGACTCAACCATATCATTTGTGCCATGAGTTGGGACTCGATTGAGTCAACCATATTATTTGTGCCTCGAGTCAGGCTTTGTTTTACTCAACCATATATTTGTGCCTCGAGTTGGGCCTCGTTTGACTCAACCATATCATTTGCGCATCAAGTCAAGTCTCGTTTGACTCAACCATATCATTTGTGCCTCGAGTCAGGCCTCGTTTGACTCAACCATATCATTTCTGCCTCTAGTCATGCCTCATTTGACACAACGATATCATTTGTGCCTCGAGTCGGTCCTCGTTTGACTCAACCATATCATTTGTGCCTCGAGTCAGGCCTCGTTTGACTCAACCATATCATTTCTATCTTGAGTCAGGCCTTGTTTGGCTCAACCATATATTTGCGCCTCGAGTCGGGCCTCGTTTGACTTAACCTTATCATTTGCGCATCAAGTCAGGCCTCATTTGACTCAATCATATTATTTGCGCCTCGAGTCGGGACTCGATTGAGTAAACCATATCATTTGCGCCTCGAGTCGGGCTTTGTTTTACTTAACCATTATTTGCGCCTCGAGTCGGGCCTCGTTTGACTCAACCATATCATTTATGCCTCGAGTCGGGCCTCGTTTGACTCAAGCAGATCATTTCTGCCTCGAGTCATGCTTCATTTGACTCAACCATATCATTTGCGCCTCGAGTCGGTCCTTGTTTGACTCAACCATATCATTTCTGCCTTGAGTCAGGCCTTGTTTGGCTCAACCATATATTTGCGCCTCAAGTTGGGCCTCGTTTGACTTAACCATATCATTTGCGCATCGAGTCAGGCCTCATTTGACTCAACCATATCATTTGCGCCTCGAGTCGGGCCTCGTTTGACTCAACCATATCATTTGTGCATTAAGTCAAGCCTCGTTTGACTCAACCATATCATTTGTGCCTCGAGTCGGACCTCGTTTGACTCAAGCATATCATTTCTGTCTCGAGTCAAGCCTCGTTTGACTCAACCATATCATTTGCGCCTTGAGTCGGACCTCGTTTGACTTAAGCATATCATTTCTGCCTCGAGTCATGCCTCATTTGACTCAACCATATCATTTGTGCCTCGAGTCGGTCCTCGTTTGACTCAACCATATCATTTGCGCATCGAGTCGGCCCTCGTTTGATGCAACCATATCATTTACGCCTCGAGTCAGGCCTCGTTTGATGGACTGATACATTTGTGCCTCGAGTTGGGCTTCGTTTGACTCAACCATATCATTCGCACCTCGAGTCGGGCCACGTTAGACTCACTGATACCATTTGTGCCTTGAGTTTGGACTCATTTGACTCAACCATATCATTTGCGCCATGAGTTGGGCCTCGTTTGACTCACCCACATCATTTGTGCCTCGAGCTGGGCCTTATTTGACTCAACCATATATTTGCGCCTCGAGTCGGGCCTCGTTTGCCCTAACCATATCATTTGTGCATCAAGTTAAACCTCGTTTGACTCAACCATATCATTTGAACCTCGAGTCAGGCCTCGTTTGACTCAACCATATCATTTGCGCCTCGAGTCGGGCTTCGTTTGACTTAACCATATTATTTGTGCCTCGAGTCGGACCTCGTTTGACACAACCATATCATTGGCGCCTCGAGTTGTGCCTCGTTTGATGCAACCATATCATTTGCGCCTCGAGTCGGGCCTTGTTTGACTCGACCATATCATTTCTGCCCTGAGTCATTCCTCATTTGACTCAACCTTATCATTTGCGCCTTGAGTCGGGCCTGGTTTGATTCAACCATATCATTTGTGCCTCGAGTTGCATTGTTTGACACAACCATATCATTTGTGCCTCGAGTCATGCCTCGTTTGACTCAACCATATCATTTGTGTCTCGAGTCGTGCCTCGTTTGACTAAACCATATCATTTGCGCCTCGAGTCGGGGCTGGTTTAACTCAACCATATCATTTGCGTCTCGAGTCGGGCCTCGTTTGACTCAACCATATCATTTGTGCATCCAGTCGGGCCTCGTTTGACTCAACCATATCATTTGTGCCTCGAGTCAGGCCTCGTTTGACTCAAGCATATCATTTCTGCCTCGAGTCATGCCTCATTTGACTTAACCATATCATTTGCGCCTCGAGTCGGTCCTCGTTTGACTCAGCCATATCATTTGCGCCTCGAGTCGGGCCTCGTTTGATTCAACCATATCATTTGTGCCTCGAGTTGCATTGTTTGACACAACCATATCATTTGTGCCTCGAGTCATGCCTCGTTTGACTCAACCATATCATTTGTGCCTCGTGTTGGGCCTCGTTTTACTCAACCATATCATTTGCGCCTCGAGTCGGGCCTCGTTTGACTCACCGATACCATTTGTGCCTCGAGTTGGGCCACATTTGACTCACCCATATCATTTGCGCCTCGAATCGGGCCTTGTTTGACTCAACCATATATTTGTGCCTTAATTCAGGCCTCGTTTAACCCAACCATCTCATTTGTGCATGAAGTTAAACCTCGTTTGACTCAACCAGATCATTTGCGCCTCGAGTCAGGCTTCGTTTAACTCAACCATATCATTTCTGCCTCGAGTCATGCCTTATTTAACTCAACCATATTATTTGCGCCTCGAGTTGGGCCTCATTTGACTCAACCATATCATTTGTACCTCAAGTGAAGCCTCGTTTGACAGACCCATGTGTTTGCGCCTAGAGTCAGGCCTAGTTTGACTCAACCATATCATTTGCACCTCGAGTCGAGCCATGTTTGACTCACCCATATCATTTGCACCTCCAGTTGGGCCATGTTTGACTCAACCATATCATTTACGCCTTGAGGCGGGCCTCGTTTGACTCATCGATATCATTCGCAGCTCGAGTCGGGCCATGTGTGACTCTCCGATATCATTTGTGCCTCGTGTTGGGCCACGTTTTACTCAACCATATCATTTGTGTCTCGAGTCAGGCCTTGTTTGACTCAACTATATCATTTGTGGCTCAAGTGGGGGCTCGTTTGACTCAACCATATCATTTGTGGCTCAAGTGGGGGCTCGTTTGACTCAACCATATCATTTGCGCCTCGAGTCGGGCCTCGTTTGACTCACTGATACCATTTGTGCCTTGAGTTGGACCTCATTTGACTCAACCATATCATTTGTGCCTCGAGTCAGGCCTTGTTTGACTCAACCATATAATTGCGCCTCGAGTCGGGCCTTGTTTGACTTAACCGTATCATTTGCGCATCAAGTCAGGCCTCGTTTTACTCACCGATACCATTTGTGCATCAAGTTGGCCCTCGTTCGACTCAACCATAAGATTTCAACCTCGAGTCAGGCCCCGTTTGACTCAACCATATCGTTTGTGCCTCGAGTCAGGCCTTGTTTGGCTCAACCATATGATTTGCGTCTCGAGTTGGGCCTCGTTTGACTCACTGATAACATTTGTGCCTTGACTTGGGCCTCATTTGACTCAACCATATCATTTGTGCCTCGAGTCAGGCCTCGTTTGACTCAACCATATCATTTGCGCCTCGAGTCAGGCCCCGTTTGACTTAACCATATCATTTGTGCCTCGAGTCGGGCCTTGTTTGAATCAACCATATCATTTGCGCCTCGAGTCGGGCCGTGTTTGACTCACTCATATGTTTGAGCATCGAGTCGGTCCTTATTTGACTCACCTATATGTTTGCGCCTCGAGTCAGTCTTTGTTTGACTCTCCCTTATCATTTGTACCTCGAGTCAAGCGTCGTTTCACTCACCCATGTATTTGCGCCTAGAGTCAAGCCTAGTTTGACTCACCCATATCATTTGTGCCTCGAGTCGAGCCATGTTGGACTCACCCATATCATTTGTGCCTTCAGTCGGGCCATGTTTGACTCAACCATATCATTTACGCCTTGAGGCGGGCCTCGTTTGACTCACCGATACCATTTATGCCTTGAGTTAGGCCTTGTTTGACTCAACCATATCATTTGTGCCTTGAGTCGAACATGGTTTGACTCACCCATATCATTTGCGCCTCGAGTCAGGCCTTATTTGACTCACTTATATGTTTGCGCATCGAGTCGGGCGCCGTTTGACTTAACCATATCGTTTGTGCCTCGAGTCATGCCTCGTTTGACTTAACCATACATTTGTCCCTGGAGTCAGGCATCGTATGACTTAACCATATCACTTGTGCCTCGAGTCAGGCCTTATTTGCCTCACCCATAGGTTTGCCATCGAGTCGAGCCTCGTTTGACTTAAACATATGATTTACGCCTCGAGTCGGGCCATGTTTGAATGAACCATATCATTTATGCCTCGAGTAGGGCCTCGTTTGACTCAACTATATGATTTACCCCTTGAGTTGAGCCTCGTTTGACTCAACCATATCATTTGTGCCTAGAGTCATGCCTCGTTTGACTCAACCATAACATTTTCGCCTCGAGTTGGGCCTTGTTTGACTCAATCCTATCATTTGCGCGTCGAGTCGGGCGTTGTTTGACTCACTGATACCATTTGTGCCTCGAGTCACACCTCGTTTGACTCAACCATATCATTTGCGCCTCGAGTCAGGCCCCGTTTGACTCAACCATTTCATTTGCACCTCAAGTCAGGCCTTGTTTGACTCAACCATATCATTTACGCCTTGAGTCGGGCCTTGTTTGACTCGCCCATATGTTTGTGCCTCGAGTTGGTCTTTGTTTGGCTCACCCTTATCATTTGCAACTCGAGTCAAGCCTCATTTGACTCACCCTTATCATTTGCACCTCAAGTGAAGCCTCATTTAACTCACCCATGTGTTTGCGCCTCGAGTCTGGCCTTGTTTGACTCACCCATACCATTTGTGCATTGAGGCGGGCCTTGTTTGACTCAACCATATCATTTGTGCCTTGAGTCCAGCCTCATTTGAATCAACCATATCATTTGTGCCTCGAGTCAGGCCTCGTTTGACTCAACCATATCATTTGCGCCTCTAGTTCGGCCTTGTTTGACTCAACCATATGTTTGTGCCTCCAGTCAGGCCTTATTTGACTCAACCATATCATTTGTGCCTCGACTCGAGCCTTATTTGACTCAACCATATCATTTGCACCTCAAGTCTAGCCTTGTTTCACTCAACCATGTGCTTATGCCTTGAGTTGGGCCTTGTTCGACTCAACCATATCATTTACTCCTTGCGTCGGGCCTCGTTTGACTCATCGATACCATTTACGACTCGAGTTGGGCCTCGTTTGACTCAACCATATCATTTGTGCCTCGATTCAGGCCTCGTTTGACTCAACCATATTATTTGCGCCTCGAGTTGGGCATCGTTTGACTCAACCATATCATTTGTGCCTCCACTCTTGCCTCATTTGAGTCAACCATATTATTTGTGCCTCTAGTCGGGCCTTGTTTGACTCACCGATATCATATGCACCTCGAATCAGGCCTCGTTTGACTGAACCATATCATTTGTGACTCAAGTTCGGCCGCATTTGACTCAACCATATCATTTGCACCTCGAATCGGGCCTTGTTTGACTCACCCAAATGATTGCGCCTCGAGTCAGGCCTCGTTTGACTTAACCAATTCATTTACGCCTTGAGTCTGTCCTCGTTTGACTTAACGATATCATTTGTGCCTCGAGTTGGGCCTTGTTTGACTCATCCATATCATTCGCGCCTCGAGTCGGGCCTCATTTGCCTCAACCATATAATTTGTGCCTCGAGTTGGGCTTTATTTGACTCAACATTATCATTTACGCCTCGACTCAGGCCTTGTTTGGCTCACCGATATGATTTGTGCCTCGAGTTGGGCCTCATTTGACTCAACTATATGATTTACCCCTCGAGTCGGGCCTCATTTGACTTAACCATATCATTTGTGCCTCGAGTCAAGCCTCGTTTGACTTAACCATATCATTTGCGCCTCGAGTTGGGCCCCGTTTGACTTAACCATATCATTTGTGCCTCGACTCGGGCCTTGTTTGACTCAACCATGTGTTTTCACCTCGAGCTAGGCCTTGTTGCACTCACGCATATAATTTACGCCTCGAGTTGGGCGTTGTTTGACTCAACCAAATCATTTGTGCCTCGATTCAGGCCTCGTTTGACTCAACCATATCTTCTGTACCTCGAGTCAGGCCTGGTTTGACTCAACCATATCATTTGTGCCTCGAGTCGTGTCTCGTTTGACTAACCATATCATTTATGCCTCGAGTCGGGCCTCATTTAACTTAACCATATCATTTGTGCCTCAAGGCGGTCCTTATTTAGCTCACCCATATGTTTGCGCATCGAGTCGGGCCTCGTTTGACTCAACCATATCATTTGTCCCTCAAGTCATGCCTGATTTGACTTAACCATATCATTTGCGCTTCAAGTCGGGCCTCGTTTGACTCAACCATATCATTTGTGCCTCGAGTCGGGCCTCGTTTGACTCATCAATACCATTTGTTCCTCGAATTGGGCCTCGTTTGACTCAACCATATCATTTGTGTCTCGAGTTCGGCCTCGTTTGACTCTACCATATCATTTACGCCTTGAGTCAGGCCTTGCTTGACTCATCCATATATTTGTACCTCTAGTCGGGCCTCGTTTCACTCAACCATATCAATTGCGCCTTGAGTCGGGCCTCATTTGATTCAACCATTTGATTTGTGCCTCGACTCTTGCCTCGTTTGACTCAACCATATCATTTGCGCTTCGAGTCGGTCCTCGTTTGACTTAATAATATTATTTATGCGTCGAGTCAGGCCTCGTTTGACTCAACCATTTGATTTGTGCCTCGAGTCGGGCACCGTTTGACTTAACCATATCATTTATGCCTCGAGTCGAGCCTTGTTTGACTCACCGATAGCAATTATGCCTCGAGTGGGGCCTCGTTTAATTCAACCATATCATTTGGGCCTCAAGTCAGGCTCATTTGTCTCAACCATATCATTTGCACCTCGAGTCCAGCCTCGTTTGACTCAACCATATCATTTGCACCATGAGTCGGGTCTCGTTTGACTTAACCATATCATTTGCGCCTCAAGTTAGGCCTTGTTTGACTCAACCATATCATTTGCGCCTCGAGTCAGGACTTCTTTGCCTCAACCATATCGTTTGCACCCCGAGTAGGGTCTTGTTTGACTCATTGATACGATTTGTGCCCCGAGTTGGGCCTCGAGTTAGGCCTCATTTGACTCAACCATATCATTTGCGCCTCGAGTCTGGCCTCGTTTGACTCTACCATATCATTTGTGCCTCGAGTCAAGCCTCGTTTGAATCAACCACGTCATCTGTGCCTCGAGTCGGGCGTCATTTTACTCAACCATATGATTTGCGTCTCGAGTCGGGCCTTGTTTGACTCAACCATATGATTTGCACCTCGAGTCAGGCCTTATTGGACTTACCCATATCAATTGTGCCTCAACTCAGTCCACGTTTGACTCAACCATATGATTTGTGCCTCGAGTTGGGCCTCGTTTGACTCAACTATATGATTTGCACCTTGAGACGGGCCTTGTTTATCTTAACCATATCATTTGCACCCCGAGTCGGGGCCGGTTTGACTCACTGATATGATTTGTGCTTTGAGTCGGGCACCGTTTGACTTAACCATATAATTTATGCCTCGAGTCGGGCCTTGTTTGACTCACCGATAGCATTTGTGCCTCGAGTGGGGCCTCATTTGACTCAACCATATCATTTGGGCCTCAAGTTAGGCTCATTTGTCTCAACCATATCATTTGCGCCTCGAGTCCAGCCTTGTTTGACTCAACCATATCATTTGTGCCACGAGTCAGGTCTCGTTTGACTTAACCATATCATTTGCGCCTCGAGTTAGGCCTCGTTTGACTCAACCATATCATTTGCGCCCCGAGTCAAGACTTCTTTGCCTCAACCATATCGTTTGCACCCCGAGTTGGGTCTTGTTTGACTCACTGATATGATTTGTTCCTCGAGTTGGGCCTTGAGTCAGGCTTATTTGTCTCAAACGTATCATTTGCGCCTCGAGTCTGGCCTCGTTTGACTCTACCATATGATTTGTGCCTCGTGTTAGGCCTCGTTTGACTCAACCACATCATCTGCGCCTCTAGTTGGGCCTCGTTTTACTCAACCATATGATTTGCACCTTGAGTCGGGCCTCGTTTGACTCAACCATATCATTTGCACCTCGAGTCGGGCCTTATTGGACTCACCCATATCAATTGTGCCTCAAGTTGGTCCTCGTTTAACTCAATCATATCATTTGCGCCTTGAGTCAGGCCATGTTTGCCTCAGCCATATCATTTTTGCCTCGAGTCAGCCCTCGTTTGACTCACTGACACCATTTGTGCCTCGAGTTGGGCCATGTTTGAGTCAACCATATCATTTGCGCCTCGAGTCAAGCTTTGTTTGACTCAACCATATTATTTGTACCTGGAGTCGGGCCTCGTTTGACTCAACCATATCATTTGTGCCTCAAGTCAGGCCTCATTTGACTCAACCATATTATTTGCGCCTCGAGTTGGGCCTTGTTTGACTCAACCATATCATTTGCGGCTCAAGTCGGGCCTTCTTTGCCTCAAGCATATCATTTGCACCCCAATTTGGGCCTGGTTTGACTCACTGATATGATTTATGCCTCGAGTTGGGCCTCATTTGACACAACTATATGATTTGCGCCTTGAGACGGGTCTTGTTTGTCTTAACCATATCATTTGCACCCAGAGTCGGGCCTGGTTTGACTCACTGATATGATTTGTGCCTCGAGTCGGGCACCGTTTGACTTAACCATATCAATTATGCCACGAGTTGGGCCTTGTTTGACTCATCGATAGCATTTGTGCCTCGAGTGGGGCCTCGTTTGACTCAACCATATCATTTGCGCCACGAGTCGGGTCTTGTTTGACTTAACCATATCATTTGTGCCTCGAGTTAGGCGTCGTTTGACTCAACCATATCATTTGCGCCTCGAGTCAGGACTTCTTTGCCTCAACCATATCGTTTGCACCCTGAATTGGGTCTTGTTTGACTCACTGATACGATTTGTGCCTCGAGTTGGGCCTTGAGTCAGGCTTATTTGTCTTAAACATATCTTTTGCGCCTTGAGTCTGGCCTCGTTTGACTCTACCATATCATTTGTGCCCTGAGTCAGGCCTCGTTTGACTCAACCACATCATCTGCGCCTCGAGTCGGGCCTCGTTTTACTCAACCATATGATTTGTGTCACGGGTCAGGCCTCGTTTGACTCAACCATATGATTTGCGTCTCGAGTCAGGCCTTATTGGACTCACCCATATCAATTGTGCCTCAACTCGGTGCTTGTTTGACTCAATCATATCATTTGTGCCTCAAGCCGGGCCTTGTTTGCCTCAGCCATATCATTTTCGCCTCGAGTCAGCCCTCGTTTGACTCATTGACACCATTTGTGCCTCGAGTTGGCCACGTTTGAGTCAACCTTATCATTTGCGCCTCGAGTCAAGCTTCGTTTAACTCAACCATATTATTTGTGGCTTGAGTTGGGCCTCGTTTGACTCAACCATATCATTTGTGCCTCGAGATAGGCCTCATTTGACTCAACCATATTCTTTGCACCTCGAGTTGGGCCTTGTTTGACTCAACCATATCATTTGCGCCTCGAGTCGGGCCTTCTTTACCTCAACCATATCATTTGCACCCTAAGTCAGGCCTGGTTTGACTCACTGATATGATTTGTGCCTCGAGTTGGGCCTCGTTTGACTCAACTATATGATTTGCGCCTTGAGATGGGCCTTGTTTGTCTTAACCATATCATTTGCACCCCGAGTCAGGCCTAGTTTGACTCACTGATATGATTTGTTCCTCGAGTTGGGCACCGTTTGAGTTAACCATATCATTTCTGCCTCGAGTTGGGCCTTGTTTGATTCACCGATAGCATTTGTGCCTCGAGTGGGGCCTCATTTTACTCAACCATATCTTTTGGGCCTCAACTCAGGCTCATTTGTCTCAACCATATCATTTGCGTCTCGAGTCCAGCCTCGTTTGACTCTACCATATCATTTGCACCACGAGTCGGGTCTTGTTTGACTTAACCATATCATTTGTGCCTCGAGTTAGGCCTCGTTTGACTCAACCATATCATTTGCGCCTCGAGTCAGGACTTCTTTGCCTCAACCATATCATTTGCACCCCGAGTCAAGCCTCGTTTGACTCACTGACACCATTTGTGCCTTGAGTTGGGCCACGTTTGAGTCAACCATATCATTTGTGCCTCGAGTCAAGCTTCGTTTGACTCAACCATATTATTTGTGCCTCGAGTCGGGCCTCGTTTGACTCAACCATATCATTTGTGCCTCGAGACAGGCCTCATTTGACTCAACCATATTATTTGCGCCTCGAGTTGGGCCTTGTTTGACTCGACCATATCATTTGCGCCTCGAGTCAGGCCTTTTTTGCCTCAACCATATCATTTGCACCCCAAGTCGGGCCTGGTTTGACTCACTTATATGATTTGTGCCCCGAGTTGGGCCTCGTTTGACTCAACTATATGATTTGCGCCTTGAGACAGGCCTTGTTTGTCTTAACCATATCATTTGCACCCCGGGTCGGGCCTAGTTTGACTCACTGATATGATTTGTTCCTCGAGTCGAGCACCGTTTGAGTTAACCATATCATTTATGCCTCAAGTCGGGGCCTCGTTTGACTCAACCATATCATTTGGGCCTCAAGTCAGGCTCATTTGTCTCAACCATATCATTTGCGCCTCGAGTCCAGCCTCGTTTGACTCAACCATATCATCTGCGCCTCGAGTCCAGCCTTGTTTGACTCAACTATATCATTTGCGCCACAAGTCGGGCCTTATTAGACTCAACCATATCATTTGCGCCTCGAGTTAGGCCTCGTTTGACTCAATCATATCATTTGCGCCTCGAGTCGGGCCATGTTTGCCTCAGCCATATCATTTGCACCCCGAGTCAAGCCTCGTTTGACTCACTGACACCATTTGTGCCTCGAGTTGGCCACGTTTGAGTCAACCTTATCATTTGCGCCTTGAGTCAAGCTTCGTTTGACTCAACCATATTATTTGTGCCTCGAGTCGGGCCTCGTTTGACTCAACCATATCATTTGTGCCTCGAGACAGGCCTCATTTGTCTCAACCATATTATTTGTGCTACAAGTTGGGCCTTGTTTGACTCAACCATATCATTTGCACCACAAGTCGGGCCTGGTTTGACTCACTGATATGATTTGTGCCTCAAGTTGGGCCTCGTTTGACTCAACTATATGATTTACGCCTTGAGACGAGCTTTGTTTGTCTTAACCATATCATTTGCACCCCGAGTCGGGCCTAGTTTGACTCACTGATATTATTTGTTCCCCGAGTCAAGCACCGTTTGAGTTAACCATATCATTTATGCCTTGAGTCGGGTCTCGTTTGACTCAACCATATCATTTGGGCCTCAAGTCAGGCTCATTTGTCTCAACCATATCATTTGCACCTCGAGTCCAACCTCGTTTGACTCAACCATATCATTTGTGCCATGAGTCGGGTCTCGTTTGACTTAACCATATCATTTGCGCCTCGAGTTACGCCTCGTTTGACTCAACCATGTCATTTGCGCCTTGAGTCAGGACTTCTTTGCCTCAACCATATCGTTTTCACCCTGAGTCGGGTCTTGTTTGACTCACTGATATGATTTGTGCCTCGAGTCAGGCTTATTTGTCTCGAACATATCATTTGCGCCTTGAGTCTGGCCTCGTTTGACTCTACCATATCATTTGTGCCCCGAGTCAAGCCTCGTTTGACTCAACCACATCATCTGCGCCTCGAGTCGGGCCTCATTTTACTCAACCATATGATTTGTGTCTCGAGTCAGGCCTCGTTTGACTCAACTATATGATTTGCGTCTCGAGTCAGGCCTTATTGGACTCACCCATATCAATTGTGCCTCAACTCGGTCCTTGTTTGACTCAATCATATCATTTGCGCCTCAAGTCGGGCCATGTTTGCCTCAACCATATCATTTTCGCCTTGAGTCAGCCCTCGTTTGACTCGCTGACACCATTTGTGCCTCGAGTTGGCCACATTTGAGTCAACCTTATCATTTGCGCCTCGAGTCAAGCTTCGTTTGATTCAACCATATTATTTGTGCCTCGAGTCGGGCCTCGTTCGACTCAACCATATCATTTGTGCCTCGAGACAGGCCTCATTTGACTCAACCATATTATTTGCGCCTCGAGTTGGGCCTTGTTTGACTCAACCATATCATTTGCGCCTTGAGTCGGGCCTTCTTTGCCTTAACCATATCATTTGCACCCCAAGTCGGGCCTAGTTTGGCTCACTTATATGATTTGTGCCTCAAGTTGGGCCTCGTTTGACTCAACTATATGATTTGCGCCTTGAGACGGGCCTTGTTTGTCTTAACCATATCATTTGCACCCCGGGTTGGGCCTAGTTTGACTCACTTATATGATTTGTTCCTCGAGTCGGGCACCGTTTGAGTTAACCATATCATTTATGCCTCAAGTTAGGCTTATTTGTCTCGAGCATATCATTTGCGCCTTGAGTCTGGCCTCGTTTGACTCTACCGTATCATTTGTGCCCCGAGCCAAGCCTCGTTTGACTCAACCACATCATCTGCGCCTCAAGTCGGGCCTCATTTTACTCAACCATATGATTTTTGTCTCGAGTCAGGCCTCGTTTAACTCAACCGTATGATTTGCGTCTCGAGTCGGGCCTTATTAGACTCTCCCATATTAATTGTGCCTCAACTCGGTCCTTGTTTGACTCAATCATATCATTTCCGCCTCAAGTCAGGCCATGTTTGCCTCAACCATATCATTTTCGCTTCGAGTCAGCCCTCGTTTGACTCACTGACACCATTTGTGCCTCGAGTTGGCCACGTTTGAGTCAACCTTATCATTTGCGCCTCGAGTCAAGCTTCGTTTGACTCAACCATATTATTTGTGCCTCGAGTCGGGCCTCGTTTGACTCAACCATATCATTTGTGCCTCGAGACAGGCCTCATTTGACTCAACTATATTATTTGCGCCTCGAGTTGGGCCTTGTTTGACTCAACCATATCATTTGCGCCTCGAGTCGAGCCTTCTTTGCCTCAACCATATCATTTGCACCCCAAGTCGGGCCTAGTTTGACTCACTTATATGATTTGTGCCTCGAGTTGGGCCTCGTTTGACTCAACTATATGATTTGCGCCTTGAGACGGGCCTTGTTTGTCTTAACCATATCATTTGCACCCCAGGTCAGGCCTAGATTGACTCACTGATATGATTTGTTCCTCGAGTCGGGCACCGTTTGAGTTAACCATATCATTTATGCCTCGAGTCAGGCTTATTTGTCTCGAGCATATTATTTGCGCCTTGAGTCTGGCCTCGTTTGACTCTACCATATCATTTGTGCCCCGAGTCAAGCCTCGTTTGACTCAACCACATCATCTGCGCCTCGAGTCGGGCCTCATTTTACTCAACCATATGATGTGGGCCTCGTTTGACTCAACCATATGATTTGCATCTCGAGTCGAGCCTTATTGGACTCAACCATATCATTTGCACCTCGAGTTAGGCCTCGTTTGACTCAATCATATCATTTGCGCCTCGAGTTGGACCATGTTTGCCTCAGCCATATCATTTGCACCCCGAGTCAAGCCTCGTTTGACTCACTGACACCATTTGTGCCTTGAGTTGGCCACGTTTGAGTCAACCTTATCATTTGTGCCTCGAGTCAAGCTTCGTTTGACTCAACCATATTATTTGTGCCTCGAGTCGGGCCTCGTTTGACTCAACCATATCATTTGTGCCTCGAGACAGGCCTCATTTGACTCAACTATATTATTTGCGCCTCGAGTTGGGCCTTGTTTGACTCAACCATATAATTTGCCCCTCGAGTCGAGCCTTCTTTGCCTCAACCATATCATTTGCACCCCAAGTCGGGCCTGGTTTGACTCACTGATATGATTTGTGCCTCGAGTTGGGCCTCGTTTGACTCAACTATATGATTTGCGCCTTGAGACAGGCCTTGTTTGTCTTAACCATATCATTTGCACCCCGAGTCGGGCCTAGTTTGACTCACTGATATTGTTTGTTCCTCGAGTCGGGCACCGTTTGAGTTAAACATATCATTTATGCCTCGAGTCGGGCCTTGTTTGATTCACCGATAGCATTTGTGCCTAGAGTAGGGCCTTGTTTGACTCAACCATATCATTTGGGCCTCAAGTCAGGCTCATTTGTCTCAACCATATCATTTGCGCCTTGAGTCTAACCTTGTTTGACTCAACCATATCATTTGCGCCACGAGTCGGGTCTCGTTTGACTTAACCATATCATTTGTGCCTTGAGTTAGGCCTCGTTTGACTCAACCATATCATTTGCGCCTCGAGTCAGAACTTCTTTGCCTCAACCATATCATTTGCACCCTGAGTCAAGCCTCGTTTGACTCACCGACACCATTTGTGCCTTGAGTTGGGCCACGTTTGAGTCAACCATATCATTTGCGCCTCGAGTCAAGCTTCGTTTGACTCAACCATATTATTTGTGCCTCGAGTTGGGCCTCGTTTGACTCAACCATATCATTTGTGCCTCGAGTCAGGCCTCATTTGACTCAACCATATTATTTGCGCCTTGAGTTGGGCCTCGTTTTACTCAACCATATCATTTGCACCTTGAGTCGGGCCTTCTTTACCTTAACCATATCATTTGCACCCCGAGTCGGGCCTGGTTTGACTCACTGATATGATTTGTGCCTTGGGTTGGGCCTCGTTTGACTCAACTATATGTTTTGCACAGGCCTTGTTTGTCTTAACCATATGTATTACGCCTCAAGTGGGGCCTTGTTTGACTGATCGATAGCATTTGTGCCTCGAGTGGGGCATCGTTTGACTCCAACATATCGTTTGTGCCTCGAGTCCAGCCTTGTTTGACTCACCTATGTGTTTGCTCCTCGAGTCAGGGCTTGTTTGACTAAAATATATCATTTGTGCCTTGAGTCGGGCCTTGTTTGACTCACCGATACCATTTGTGCCTCGAGCTGGGCATCGTTTGACTCTACCATATCATTTGTGCCCCGAGTCAGGCCTCGTTTGACTCAACCATATCATCTATGCCTCAAGTTGGGCCTCGTTTCACTCAACCATATGATTTACGTCTCGTGTCGGGCCTCGTTTGACTCAACCATATCATTTTTGCCTCTAGTCAGACCTCGTTTGACTCAACTGTTTCATTTGCACCTTGAGTCAGGCCTCGTTTGATTCAACCATATCATTTGTGCCTCGAGTTGGGCCTTATTTGACTCAGCCATATCATTTGTACCTCAGGTCGGGCCTTATTTGACTCAATCATATCATTTGCGCCTTGTATCAGGTCATGTCTCATCCTTATCATTTCAGCCTCGAGTTAGGCCTCGTTTGACTCACCGATAGCATTTGTGCCTCGAGTTGATCCTTGTTTGACTCAACCGTATCATTTGTGACTCGAGTCAAGTGTCATTTGACTCAACCATATCATTTGCACCTCGAGTCAGGCCTTGTTTGACTCAACCATATCATTTGTGCATCGAGTCAGGCCTCATTTGACTCAACCATATCATTTGCACCTCAAGTTGGGCTTCATTTGACTGAACCATATCATTTGTGCCTCGAGTCGGGCCTTGTTTGACTCAACCATATTATTTGCGCCTTGAGTCGGGCCTTGTTTGCCTCAACCATATCATTTCTGCCTCAAGGCAGGCCTCGTTTGACTCACTGATATCATTTATACCTTGAGTTCGATCTCGTTTGACTCAACCATGTCATTTACACCTTGAGTCAGCCATCGTTTGACTCACCGATACCATTTGCACGTCGAGTCGGGCCTCGTTTGACTCAACCATATCATTTACGCCTTGGGTCGGGCCTTATTTGACTCACCCATATCATTTGCGCCTCGGGTCGGGCCTTGTTTGACTCAACCATATCATTTGTGCCTCGAGTCGGGCCTTGTTTGCCTCAACCATATCATTTCCGCCTCGAGTCTGGCCTCTTTTGACTCACCGATATCATTTGTGCCTGGAGTTCGACCTCGTTTTACTCAACCATATCATTTACGCCTTGAGTCGGCCGTCGTTTGACTCACCAATACCATTTGTGCATCGAGTCGGGCCTCGTTTGGCTCAACCATTTCGTTTGTCCCTCGAATCATGCTTCGTTTGACTCAACCATATCATTTACGCATCGAGTAGTGCCTCGTTTGACTTAACCATATCATTTGCGCCTCGAGTCGGGCCTCGTTTGCCTCAACCATATAATTTGTGCCTTGAGTTGGGCCTTGTTTGACTCAACATTATCATTTGCGCCTCGAGTCGGGCCTTGTTTAACTCACCGATACGATCTATGCCTCGAGTTGGGCCTCGTTTGACTCAACTATATGATTTACCGCTCGAGTCGGGCCTCGTTTGACTCAACCATATCATTTGTGCCTCGAGTCAAGCTTCGTTTGACTCATCGATAACATTTGTGCCTCGAGTCAAGCCTCGTTTGACTCAACCATATCATTTGTGCCTCAAGTCGGGCCCTGTTTGACTTAACCATATCATTTGCGCCTCGACTCGGGCCTTGTTTAACTCAACCATATCATTTGGACCTCAAGTGTAGCCTCGTTTCACTAAACCATGTGTTTGCGCCTCAAGTCAGGCCTTGTTGCACTCACGCATATCATTTACACCTCGAGTTGGGCCTCGTTTGACTTAACCATATCATTTGTGCCTCGATTCAGGCCTCGCTTGACTCATCCATATCCTTTGTACCTCGAGTCAGGCCTGGTTTGACTCAACCATATCATTTGTGCCTCGAGTCGTCCCTCGTTTGACTAACCATATCATTTGTACCTTGAGTTGGGCCTCATTTAACTTAACCATATCATTTGCGCCTTGAGTCGGACCTTATTTGACTCACCCATATGTTTGCGCATCGAGTTGGGCCTTATTTGACTCAACCATATTATTTGTCCCTCGAGTCATGCCTCATTTGACTTACCATATCATTTGCACCTCGAGTCGGGCCCCATTTGACTCAACCATATCATTTATGCCTCGAGTCGGGCCTTGTTTGACTCATCGATACCATTTGTGCCTCAAGTTCGACCTCATTTAACTCAGCCATATCATTTTCGGCTTGAGTCGGTCGTTGTTTGACTCACCGATACCATTTATGCATCGAGTTGGGCCTCGTTTGACTCAAACAATTGTTTGTCCCTCGAATCATGCCTCGATTGACTCAACCATATCATTTGCGCATCGAGTCAGTCCTCATTTGACTCAATCATATCATTTACGCCTCGATTCGGGCCTCGTTTGACTCACCGATACCATTTGTGCATCAAGTTGGGCCTCGTTTGACTCAACCATATCATTTGCACCTCGAGTCGGACCTTGTTTGACTCACCCATATGTTTGAGCCTCGAGTCGGGCCATATTTGACTGACGCATATGTTTGTGCCTCGAGTCGGTCTTCGTTTGACTCACCTTTATCATTTGTACCTCAAGTCAAACCTTGTTTGACTCACCCATGTATTTGCGCCTCGAGTCAGGCCTTGTTTGACTCAACCATATCATTTGCGCCTCGAGTCAGGCCTCGTTTTACTCATCGATACCATTTGTGCCTCGAGTTGGGCCTTGTTTGACTCAACCACATGATTTGCGCCTCGAGTTAAGCCTCGTTTGACTCAACAATATCATTTATGCCTCGAGTCAGGCCTCATTTCACTTAACCATATCATTTGTGCCCCGAGTCGGGCCTGGTTTGACTCACTGATATGATTTGTGCCTTGAGTTGGGCCTCGTTTGACTCAACTATATGATTTGCGCCTTGAGACGGTCCTTATTTTTCTCAACCATATCATTTGTGCCTCGAGTGGGTCCTTGTTTGACTAACCGATAGCATTTGTGCCTCGAGTGGGGCCTCGTTTGACTGAACCATATCATTTGCGCCTCAAGTCGGGCCTCGTTTGACTCACCGATACCATTTGTGCCTCGAACTGGGTGTTATTTGACTCTACCATATCATTTGTGTCCTGAGTTAGGCCTCGTTTGACTCAACCATATCATCTGCGCCTCGAGTCCGGCCTCGTTTCACTCAGCCATATCATTTACGCCTTGAGCCAGGCCTCATTTGACTCAACCATTTCAATTGCGCCTTGAGTTGGGCCTCGTTTGATTCAACCGTATCATTTGTGCCTCGAGTTAGGCCTTATTTGACTCACCCATATCATTTGTACCTCAAGTCGGGCCTTGTTTGACTCAATCATATCATTTGCGCCTCGAATTAGGCCATGTTTGCCTCAGCCATATCATTTCGTTCTCGAGTTAGGCCTCGTTTGACTCAACCATTTCATTTGTCCCTCGAGTCAGGCCTCGTTTGACTCAACTATATCATTTGTGCCTCGAGTCGGGCCTTGTTTGACTCAACCATATCATTTGTACCTCGAGTTAGGCCTCATTTGACTCAACCATATCATTTACGGCTCGAGTTCGACCTCGTTTTACTCAACCATATCATTTACGCCTTGAGTTGGCCATCGTTTGACTCACCAATACCATTTGCGCATTGAGTCGGGCGTCGTTTGACTTAAACATTTCGTTTGTCCCTCGAATCATGCCTCGTTTGACTCAACCATATCATTTGCGCCTCGAATCGGGCCTCGTTTGACTCACCAATACCATTTTGCCTCAAGTTGGGCCTCGTTTGACTCAACCATATCATTTGCATCTCGAGTCGGGCCTTGTTTGACTCACCCATATATTTGAGCCTCGAGCCGGGCCTTATTTGACTCATGCATATGTTTGTGCCTCGAGTCGGTCTTCGTTTGACTCACCCTTATCATTTGTACCTCGAGTGAAGCCTCGTTTGACTGACCCATGTGTTTGCGCCTCGAGTCGGGCCTAGTTTGACTCACTGATACCATTTGTGCCTCGAGTTATGCCTTGTTTGACACAACCACATGATTTACGCCTCGAGTCAGGTCTCGTTTGACTCAACCATATCATTTGCACCTCGAGTCGGGCGTCGTTTGACTCAACCATATCATTTGTGCCTCGAGTTGGGGCTCGTTTGACTCAACCATATCATTTGCGCCTTGAGTCAGGCCGTCTTTGCCTCAACTGTATCATTTGCACCCCGAGTTAGGCCTTGTTTGACTCACTGATACGATTTGTGCCTTGAGTTGGGCCTCGTTTGACTCAACCACATGATTTACGCCTCAAGTCAGGCCTCATTTCACTTAACCATATCATTTGCATCTCAAGTCGAGCCTGGTTTGACTCACTGATATGATTTGTTCCTCGAGTTAGGCCTCGTTTGACTCAACTATATGATTTGCGCCTCGAGACAGGCCTTGTTTGTCTCAACCATATCATTTGCGCCTTGAGTGGGGCCTTGTTTGATTGACTGATAGCATTTGTGCCTTGAGTGGGGCCTCGTTGGACTCAACCATATCATTTGTGCCTCGAGTCAAGCCTCGTTTGACTCACCCATGTGTTTGCTCCTCGAGTCAAGGCTTGTTTGACTCACTCATATCATTTACGCCTCGAGTCGAGCCTTGTTTGACTAAACGATATCATTTGCGCCTTAAGTCGGGCCTCATTTAACTCACCGATACTATTTGTCCCTTGAGTTGGGGCTCGTTTGACTCAACTATATGATTTGCGCCTCGAGGCAGGCCTTGTTTGTCTCAACCATATCATTTACGCCTCGCGTGGGGCCTTATTCGTCAGACCGATAGCATTTGTACCTCGAGTGGGGCCTCGTTTGACTCAACCATATCATTTGTGCCTCGAGTCAAGCCTCGTTTGACTCACTGATGTGTTTGCTCCTCGAGTCAGGGCTTGTTTGACGCATTCATATCATTTGCGCCTCGAGTCGGGCCTTGTTTGACTAAACGGTCTCATTTGTGCCTCAATCGGGCCTCGTTTGACTCACCGATACCACTTGTGCCTCAAGCTGGGCATCGTTTGACTCTACCGTATCATTTATGCCCCGAGTTAGGCCTCGTTTGACTCAACCATATCATCTGCACCTCGAGTCAGGCCTCATTTGACTCAACCATACGATTTACGCCTCGAGTCGGGCCATATTTGACTCAACCATATCATTTCTACCTCGAGTCAGGCCTCATTTGACTCAACTATTTCATTTGCGCCAGGAGTCGGCCCTCGTTTGATTCAACCATATCATTTGCGCCTCCAGTTGGGCCTCATTTAACTCAACCATATCATTTGCACCTCGAGTCAGGGCTCGTTTGACTCAACCATTTGATTTGCTCCTCGAGTCGGGCCTGGTTTGACTCAATCATATCATTTGTGCCTCGAGTCGGGCCTTGTTTGCCTCAACCATATCATTTTTGCCTCGAGTTAGGCCTCGTTTGACTCACCGATATCATTTGTACCTCAAGTTGGACCTCGTTTGACACAACCATATCATTTATGCCTTAAGTCAGGCATCATTTGACTCACAATACCATTTGCGCATCGAGTTGGGCATCGTTTGACTGAACCATATCATTTGTCCCTCGAGTCATGCCTCGTTTGACTCAACTATATCATTTGTGCCTCGAGTCGGGCCTTGTTTGACTCAACCATATCATTTGCGCCTCGAGTCAGGCCTTATTTGACTAAACCATTTTATTTGCGCCTCGAGTCGGGCCTTGTTTGACTCAACCATATCATTTGCACCTCGAATCGTGGCTCGTTTGATTCACAGATACCATTTGTGCCTCAAGTTGGGCCTCGTTTGACTTAATCATTTACGCCTTGAGTTGGGCGTCGTTTGACTCACCCATACCATTTACGCATCAAGTTGGGCATCGTTTGACTTAACCATATCATTTGTCCCTCGAGTCATGCCTCATTTGAATCAACCCTATCATTTGTGCCTCGAGTCGGGCCTCGTTTGACTCAACCATATCATTTGCGCCTCGAGTCAGGCCTCATTTGACTAAACCATATCATTTGCGCCTTGAGTCGGACCTTGTTTGACTCAACCATATCATTTGCGCCTCGAATCGGGGCTAGTTTGACTCACTGATACCATTTGTGCTTTAAGTTAGGCCTCGTTTGGCTCAACCATATCATTTGTGCCTCAAGTCAGGCCTCATTTGACTTAACTGTATCATTTGCGCCTCAAGTTGGGCGTCATTTGACTCAACCATATCATTTGCGCCTCGAGTTAGGCCTTGTTTGACTCACTCATAAGTGTGGGCCACGAGTCAGGCCTCGTTTGACATAATGATATCATTTACGCCTCGAGTCAAGTCTCGTTTGACTTAACCATTTGGTTTACGCATCGAGTCAGGCCTCGTTTCACTCAACTATAACATTTGCGCCTCGAGTCGGGCCTTGTTTGCCTTAACCATATCATTGCCGCCTCGAGTCAGGCCTCGCTAAACTCACCGATATCATTTGCGCCTCTAGTTGGACCTCATTTGACTCAACCATATCATTTACACCTTAAGTCAGGAGTTGTTTGACTCACTGATACCATTTGCGCATCGAGTCGGGTCTCGTTGACTTCACCATATCATTTGCCCCTCAAGTCAAGCCTCGTTTGACTCAACCATATCTTTTGTGCCTCGAATTGGGCCTCGTTTAACTCAACCATATCATTTCTGCCTCGAGTCAGGCCTCGTTTGACTCAACCATATCATTTGCACCTCAAGACAGGCCTCATTTGACTAAACCATATCATTTGCACCTCGAATTGGGCCTTGTTTGACTCACTGATACTATTTGTGCCTCAAGTTAGGCCTCGTTTGACTCAACCATATCATTTGCACCTCGAGTCCGGCCTTGTTTGACTCAACCATATCATTTGAGCCTCGAGTCAGGCCTTGTTTGACTCAGCCATATGTTTATGCCTCAAGTCGGGCCTTCTTTGACTCACCCATATGTTTGCGCTGTGAGTCGGTCTTCGTTTGACTCACCCATGTGTGTGTGCCTCGAGTCAGGCTATGTTTGACTCAATCATATCATTTGCACCTCGAGTCAGGCATTGTTTGACTCAACCATATCATTTGTGCCTTGAGTCGGGCCTCTTTTCACTCAATGATACCATTTGTGCCTCAAGTTGGGCCTCGTTTGACTCAACCATATCATTTACGGCTTGAGTTGGGCGTCGTTTGACTCACCGATACCATTTGCGCATCAAGTCGGGCGTCATTTGACTTAACCATATCGTTTGTCCCTCGAGTCATGCCTCATTTGACTCAACCCTATCATTTGTGCCTCGAGTCGGGCCTCGTGTGACTCAACCATATCATTTGCGCCTCGAGTCAGGCCTTATTTGACTAAACCATATCATTTGTGCCTCGAGTCGGGCCTTGTTTGACTCAACCATATCATTTGCGCCTCGAGTCAGGCCTCATTTGACTAAACCATATCATTTGCGCCTTGAGTCGGGCCTTGTTTGACTCAACCATATCATTTGCGCCTCGAATCGAGGTTCGTTTGACTCACCGATAGCATTTGTGCCTTAAGTTGGGCCTCGTTTGGCTCAACCATATCATTTGTGCCTCAAGTCAGGCCTCATTTGACTCAACTGTATCATTTGCGCCTCAAGTTGGGCCTCATTTGACTCAACCATATCATTTGCGCCTCGAGTCAGGCCTTGTTTGACTCACCCATAAGTTTGGGCCACGAGTCGGGCCTCGTTTGACAAAATGATATATTTACGCCTCGAGTCAAGCCTTGTTTGACTTAACCATTTGATTTACGCATCGAGTCAGGCCTCGTTTCACTCAACCATAACATTTGTGCCTCGAGTCAGGCCTCATTTGACTAAACCATATCATTTGCGCCTTGAGTCGGACCTTGTTTGACTCAACCATATCATTTGCGCATCGAATCGGGGCTAGTTTGACTCACTGATACCGTTTGTGCTTTAAGTTAGGCCTCGTTTGGCTCAACCATATCATTTGTGCCTCAAGTCAGGCCTCATTTGACTCAACTGTATCATTTGCGCCTCAAGTTGGGTGTCATTTGACTCAACCATATCATTTGCGCCTCGAGTCGGGCCTTGTTTGACTCACCCATAAGTGTGGGCCTCGTTTGACACAATGATATCATTTACGCCTCGAGTCAAGTCTCGTTTGACTTAACCATTTGGTTTACGCATCGAGTCAGGCCTCGTTTCACTCAACTATAACATTTGCGCCTCGAGTCGGGCCTTGTTTGCCTTAACCATATCATTGCCGCCTCGAGTCAGGCCTCGCTAAACTCACCGATATCATTTGTGCCTCTAGTTGGACCTCATTTGACTCAACCATATCATTTACGCCTTGAGTCAGGAGTTGTTTGACTCACGGATACCATTTGCGCATCGAGTCGGGTCTCGTTGACTTCACCATATCATTTGCCCCTCAAGTCAAGCCTCGTTTGACTCAACCATATCTTTTGTGCCTCGAATTGGGCCTCGTTTAACTCAACCATATCATTTGTGCCTCGAGTCGGGCCTCGTTTGACTCAACCATATCATTTGCGCCTCGAGTCAGGCCTCATTTGACTAAACCATATCATTTGCGCCTTGAGTCGGACCTTATTTGACTCAACCATATCATTTGCGCCTCGAATCGGGGCTAGTTTGACTCACTGATACCATTTGTGCTTTAAGTTAGGCCTCGTTTGGCTCAACCATATCATTTGTGCCTCAAGTCGGGCCTCGTGTGACTCAACCATATCATTTGCACCTCGAGTCAGGCCTTATTTGACTAAACCTTATCATTTGTGCCTTGAGTCAGGCCTTGTTTGACTCAACCATATCATTTGCGCCTCGAGTCAGGCCTCATTTGACTAAACCATATCATTTGCGCCTCGAGTCGGGCCTTGTTTGACTTAACCATATCATTTGCGCCTCGAATCGAGGTTCGTTTGACTCACCGATACCATTTGTGCCTTAAGTTGGGCCTCGTTTGGCTCAACCATATCATTTGCGCCTCGAATCGAGGTTCGTTTGACTCACCGATACCATTTGTGCCTTAAGTTGGGCCTCGTTTGGCTCAACCATATCATTTGTGCCTCAAGTCAGGCCTCATTTGACTCAACTGTATCATTTGCGCCTCAAGTTGGGCCTCATTTGACTCAACCATATCATTTGCGCCTCGAGTCAGGCCTTGTTTGACTCACCCATAAGTTTGGGCCACGAGTCGGGCCTCGTTTGACAAAATGATATATTTACGCCTCGAGTCAAGCCTTGTTTGACTTAACCATTTGATTTACGCATCGAGTCAGGCCTCGTTTCACTCAACCATAACATTTGCGCCTCGAGTCAGGCCTTATTTGACTAAACCATATCATTTGCGCCTTGAGTCGGACCTTGTTTGACTCAACCATATCATTTGCGCCTCGAATCGGGGCTAGTTTGACTCACTGATACCATTTGTGCTTTAAGTTAGGCCTCGTTTGGCTCAACCATATCATTTGTGCCTCAAGTCAGGCCTCATTTGACTCAACTGTATCATTTGCGCCTCAAGTTGGGCGTCATTTGACTCAACCATATCATTTGCGCCTCGAGTCGGGCCTTGTTTGACTCACCCATAAGTGTGGGCCACGAGTCAGGCCTCGTTTGACACAATGATATCATTTACGCCTCGAGTCAAGTCTCGTTTGACTTAACCATTTGGTTTACGTATCGAATCAGGCCTCGTTTCACTCAACTATAACATTTGCGCCTCGAGTCGGGCCTTGTTTGCCTTAACCATATCATTGCCGCCTCGAGTCAGGCCTCGCTAAACTCACCGATATCATTTGTGCCTCTAGTTGGACCTCATTTGACTCAACTATATCATTTACACCTTGAGTCAGGAGTTGTTTGACTCACGGATACCATTTGCGCATCGAGTCGGGTCTCGTTGACTTTACCATATCATTTGCCCCTCAAGTCAAGCCTCGTTTGACTCAACCATATCTTTTGTGCCTCGAATTGGGCCTCGTTTAACTCAACCATATCATTTCTGCCTCGAGTCAGGCCTCGTTTGACTCAACCATATCATTTGCACCTCAAGATAGGCCTCATTTGACTAAACCATATCATTTGCACCTCGAATTGGGCCTTGTTTGACTCAATGATGCTATTTGTGCCTCAAGTTAGGCCTCGTTTGACTCAACCATATCATTTGCACCTCGAGTCCAGCCTTGTTTGACTCAACCATATCATTTGAGCCTCGAGTCAGGCCTTGTTTGACTCAGCCATAGGTTTATGCCTCAAGTCGGGCCTTCTTTGACACACCCATATGTTTGCGCTGTGAGTCGGTCTTCGTTTGACTCACCCATGTGTTTGCGCCTCGAGTCAGGCTATGTTTGACTCAATCATATCATTTGCACCTCGAGTCAGGCATTGTTTGACTCAACCATATAATTTGTACCTCGAGTCGGGCCTCTTTTCACTCAACGATACCATTTGTGCCTCAAGTTGGGCCTCGTTTGACTCAACCATATCATTTACGGCTTGAGTTGGGCGTCGTTTAACTCACCGATACCATTTGCGCATCAAGTCGGGCATCGTTTGACTTAACCATATCGTTTGTCCCTCGAGTCATGCCTCATTTGACTCAACCCTATCATTTGTGCCTCGAGTCGGGCCTCGTGTGACTCAACCATATCATTTGCGCCTCGAGTCAGGCCTTATTTGACTAAACCATATCATTTGTGCCACGAGTCGGGCCTTGTTTGACTCAACCATATCATTTGCGCCTCGAGTCAGGCCTCATTTGACTAAACCATATCATTTGCGCCTCGAGTCGGGCCTTGTTTGACTCAACCATATCATTTGCGCCTCGAATCGAGGTTCGTTTGACTCACCGATACCATTTGTGCCTTAAGTTGGGCCTCGTTTGGCTCAACCATATCATTTGTGCCTCAAGTCAGGCCTCATTTGACTCAACTGTATCATTTGCGCCTCAAGTTGGGCCTCATTTGACTTAACCATATCATTTGTGCCTCGAGTCAGGCCTTGTTTGACTCACCCATAAGTTTGGGCCGCGAGTCGGGCCTCGTTTGACAAAATGATATATTTACGCCTCGAGTCAAGCCTTGTTTGACTTAACCATTTGATTTACGCATCTAGTCAGCCCTCGTTTCACTCAACCATAACATTTGTGCCTCGAGTCGGGCCTTGTTTGCCTCAACCATATCATTGCCGCCTCGAGTTAGGCCTTGTTAAACTTACCGATATCATTTATGCCTCTAGTTGGACCTCGTTTCACTCAACCATATCATTTACACCTTGAGTCAGGAGTTGTTTGACTCACCGATACCATTTGCGCATTGAGTCAGGTCTCATTGACTCAACCATATCATTTGCCCCTCAAGTCAAGCCTCGTTTGACTCAACCATATCTTTTGTGCCTCGAATCGAGCCTCGTTTGACTCAACCATATCATTTGTGCCTCGAGTCGAGCCTCATTTGACTCAACCATATCATTTGCGCCTCAAGACAGGCTTCATTTGATTAAACCATATCATTTGCACCTCGAATCGGGCCTTGTTTGACTCACCGATACTATTTATGCCTCAAGTTGGGCCTCGTTTGACTCAACCATATCATTTGCGCCTCGAGTCCGGCCTTCTTTGACTCAACCATATTATTTGAGCCTCGAGTCAGGCCTTCTTTGACTCAGCCATATGTTTATGCCTCAAGTCGGGCCTTCTTTGACTCACCCATATGTTTGTGCTGCGAGTCGGTCTTCGTTTGAGTCACCCTTATCATTTGTACCTTGAGTCAAGCCTCGTTTGACTCACCCATGTGTTTGTGCCTCGAGTCAGGCTATGTTTGACTCAATCATATCATTTGCGCCTTGAGTCAGGCATTGTTTGACTCAACCATATCATTTGTGCCTCGAGTCGGGCCTCGTTTCACTCACCGATACCATTTGTGCCTTGAGTTAGGCCTTGTTTGACTCAAACACATGATTTGCGCCTCGAGTCAGGCCTCGATTGACTTAATCATATCATTTGTGCCTAGAGTCAATCCTTATTTGACTCAACCATATCATTTATGACTCAAGTCAAGCCTCATTTCACTTAACCATATCATTTCGTCTCGAGTCAGGCCTCATTTGACTCAACCATATCATTTGTGCCTCAAGTCGGGGCTCGTTTGACTCAACCATATCATTTTCGCCTCGAGTCGGGCCTTGTTTGACTTACCCATATGTTTGAGCCTTGAATCGGACCTTATTTGACTCACCCATATATTTGTGCCTCGAGTCAGTCTTCGTTTGACTCACCCTTATCATTTGCACCTCGAGTGAAGCCTCGTTTGACTCACCCATGTGTTTGCAGCTTGAGTCAGGCCTTGTTTGACTCACCTATATCATTTCTGCCTCGAGTTGGGCCTCATTTGACTTAATCATATTATTTGCGCCTCGAGTCTAGCCTCGTTTGACTCAACCATATCATTTGCGCCATGAGTCGGGCCTCGTTTGACCTAACCATATCATTTGCACCTCAAGCCGGGCCTCGTTTGACTCACCGATACCATTTGTTCCCCGAGTTGGCCCATGTTTAACTCAACCATATCATTTGTGCCTCGAGTCAAGCCTCGTTTGAGACAACCATATCATTTGCGACTCGAGTCGGGCCTTGTTTGACTCAACCTTATCAATTGTGCCTTGAGTCAGGCCTCATTTAACTCAACCATATCATTTGCACCTCAAGTTGGTCCTTGTTTGACTCAACCATATCATTTGAGCCTCGAATCATGCCTTGTTTGACTCACCCATATGTTTGCGGCATGAGTCGGGCCACGTTTGACTCAATGATATCATTTATGCCTCGAGTCAGGCGTTGTTTGACTCAACCAATTGATTTGCGCCTCGAGTAAGGCACCGTTTGACTCAACCATATCATTTATGCCTCGAGTCGAGCCTTGTTTGACTCACCGATAGCATTTGTGCCTCAAGTGGGGCCTCGTTTCACTCAACCACATCATTTGTCCCTCGAGTCAGGCTCGTTTGACTCAACCATATCATTTGCGCCTAAGTCTAGCCTCGTTTGACTCAACCATATCATTTGCGCCTCTAGTCGGGCCTTCTTTGCCTTAACCATATCATTTGCACCTCGAGTCGCGCCTTGTTTGACTCACCCATAGCATTTGTGCCTCAAGTGGGGCCTCGTTTGACTCAACCATATCATTTGTGACTCGAGATAGGCCTTGGTTGACTCAACCATATCATTTGCGCCTCGAGTCTGGCCTCGTTCAACTGAACCATATCATTTGCACCATGAGCTGAGCCTCGTTTGACTCAACCATATTATTTGCGCCTCGAGTCGGTCTTCATTTAACTAACCCTTATCTTTCGCACCTCAAGTCAAGCCTCGTTTGACTTACCCTTCTGTTTGCGCCTCGAGTCAGGGCTTGTTGGACTCACCCATATCATTTGTGCCTCGAGTCGGGCTTCGTTTGATTCACTGATACCATTTGTTCCTCGAGCTGGGCATCGTTTGACTCTACCATATCATTTGTGCCCCGAGTCAGGCCTCGTTTGACTCAACTAGATCATCAGCGCCTTGAGTCGGGCCCCGTTTTACTCAACCATATGATTTGCGCCTCGAGTCAGGCCTTATTTGACTCAACCATATCATTTTTGCTTCAAGTCAGGCCTCGTTTGACTCAACCATTTCATTTGCACCTTAAATCGGGCCTCGTTTGACTCAACCATATCATTTGCGCCTTGAGTTGGGCCTTATTTGTCTCACCCATATCAATTGTGCCTCAAGTCGGGCCTCGTTTGACTCAATCATATCATTTGCGCCTCGAGTCAGGCCTTGTTTACCTTAGCCATATCATTTTTCCCTCGAGTCAAGCCTCGTTTGACTCACTGATACCATTTGTGCCTCGAATTGGGCCACGTTTGAGCCAACCATATGATTTGCGCCTCGAGTCAAGACTCGTTTGACTCAACCATATCAATTGTGCCTGGAGTCAGGCCTTATTTGATGAAACCATATCATTTGCGCCTCGAGTCAGGCCTTCTTTGCCTCAACCATATCATTTGCACCCCGAGTCATGCCTGGTTTGACTCACTGATATGATTTGTTCCTCGAGTTGGGCCTCGTTTGACTCAACTATATGATTTGTGCCTCGAGACGGGCCTTACTTGTCTCAACCATATCATTCGCATCTCGAGTGGGGCCTTGTTTGACTGACTGATAGCATTTGTGCCTCGAGTGAGGGCTCGTTTGACTCAACCATATCATTTGTGCCTCGAGTGAAGCCTCAATTGACTCACTGATACCATTTATGCCTCGAGCTAGGCGTCGTTCGACTCTACCATATCATTTGTGCCCCGAGTCAGGCCTCATTTGACTCAACCATATCATCTGCGCCTCGAGTTAGTCCTCGTTTCACTCAACCATATGAATTACGCCTCGAGTCGGGCCTCGTTTGACTCAACCATATCATTTGTGCCTCGAGTTAGGCCTTATTTGACTCAACCATTTCATTTGTGCCTTGAGTCAGGCCTCGTTTGATTCAACCATATCATTTGTGCCTCGAGTCAGGCCTTATTTGACTCACTCATAACATTTGTGCCTCAAGTCGGGCCTCGTTTGACTCAATCATATCATTTGTGCCTCGAGTCAGGCCATGTTTGCCTTAGCCATATCATTTCAGCCTCGAGTTAGGCCTCGTTTGACTCAACGATCGCATTTGTGCCTCGAGTCAGGCCATGTTTGCCTTAGCCATATCATTTCAGCCTCGAGTTAGGCCTCGTTTGACTCAACGATCGCATTTGTGCCTCGAGTTGGCCCTTGTTTGACTCAACCATATCATTTGTGCCTTGAGTCATGCCTCGTTTGACTCAACCATATTGTTTGTGCCCCAAGTCATGCCTCGTTTGACTCAACCATATTATTTGCACCTCGAGTCGAGCCTCGTTTGACTCAACCATATCATTTGCACCTCAAGTCGGGCTTCGTTTGACTCAACCATATCATTTACGCCTTGAGTTAGGCCTCGTTTGACTCACCGATACCATTTGTGCCTCGAGTTAGGCCTCGTTTAACTCAACCATATTATTTATGCCTCGAGTCAGGCCTCATTTGACTTAACCATATCAATTGCACCTCGAGTCAGGCCTTGTTTAACTCACCCATATCATTTGCGCCTCGAGTCGGGCCTTACTTGACTCAACCATATCATTTACGCCTTGAGTTGGGCCTCGTTTGACTCACCGATACCATTTGTGCCTCGAGTTGGGCCTCATTTAACTTAACCATATCATTTGTGCCTTGAGTCAGGCCTCGTTTGACTCAACCATATCATTTGCACCTTGAGTTAGGCCTAGTTTGACATAACCATATCATTTGCGCCTCGAGTCGGGTCTCGTTTGACTCAACCATATCATTTGCGCCTCGAGTCGGGTCTCATTTGACTCAACCATATCCATTGCGCCTCTTGTCAGGCCCCGTTTGACTTAACCACATCATTTGCACCTCGAGTCGGGCCCAGTTTGTCTCACCCATATGTTTGAGCCTCGGGTCAGGCCTTATTTGACTCACCCATATCATTTGCGCCACGAGTCGAGCCTCGTTTGACTCATCGATACCTTTTCTGTATCGAGATTGGCCTCATTGGACTCAACCATATGATTTGCTCCACGAGTTAGGCCTTGTTTGACTCAACCATATTATTTGCACCTTGAGTCGAGCCTTGTTTGCCTTAACCCTGTCATTTTCGCCTCTAGTCTGGCCTCGTTTGACTCACCGATATCATTTGTGGGTCAATTTGGGCCTTGTTTGACTCAACTATATCATTTGCTCCTCGAGTTGGGCCTCATTTGACTCAACTATATGATTTGCAGCTTGAGTCAGGCCTCGTTTGACTCAACCATATCATTTGTGCCTCGAGTCAGGCCTCGTTTGACTCAACCATATCATTTGCGCCTCAAGTCAGGCCACGTTTGGCTCACCCATATCATTTGCGTCTCGAGTCGTGCCTTGTTTGACTCACCCATTTATTTTTGCCTCGAGTTGGGCCTCGTTTACCCATGTCATTTGCGCCTCGAGTTAGGCCTCGTTTGACTCGCCCATGTGCTTGCGCCTCGAGTTAGGCCTTGTTTGACTCACCCATATCATTTGCACCTTGAGTCGAGCCTTGTTTGACTTAACCATATCATTTGCACCTCGAGTCAGGCCTTGTTTGACTCCACGATATCATTTGCACTTCGAGGCGGGCCTTGTTTAACTCACCCATATGTTTGAGTCTCGACTCGATCCTTATTTGACTTGCCCATATGTTTGCGACTTGGGTCGATCTTCGTATGATTCACCCTTGTCTTTTACACCTCGTGTTATCCTCGTTTGAATCACCCATGTGTTTGCGCCTTGAGTCAGGCCTTATTTAACTCACCCATATCATTTGTGCCTCAAGTTGGGCCTTGCTTGACTCAACCATATCATTTATGCCTTGAGTCGGCCTCGTTTGACTCATAGATACCATTTGTGCCTCGAGTTGGGCCTCGTTTGACTCAACCATATCATTTGTGCCACGAGTCAGGCCTCGTTTGACTCAACCATATCATTTGCGCCTCGAGTCGGCCTGGTTTGACACAACCATATCATTTGTGCCTTGAGTCGGGTCTCGTTTGACTCAACCATATGATTTGCGCCTTGAGTCAGGTCTCGTTTGACTCAACCATATCATTTGCGCCCGAGTCAGACCTGTTTGACTTAACCACATCATTTGCGCCTCGAGTCGGGCCTTGTTTGACCCACCCATATGTTTGAGCCTCGAGTCCGGCCTTATTTGACTCACCCATATCATTTGCGACTCGAGTCGAGCCTCGTTTGACTCACCGATACCTTTTCTGCATTGAGATGGGCCTCATTGGACTCAACCATATGATTTGCGCCTCAAATCAGGCCTCGTTTGACTCAACCATATCATTTGTGCCTCGAATCGGGCCTTATTTGACTCAACCATATCATTTGCGCCTCGGGTCGGGCTTTGTTTGACTCAACCATATTATTTGCGTCTCGAGTCCGGCCTTGTTTGCCTCAACCCTGTCATTTTCACCTATAGTCAATCCTCGTTTGACTCACCGATATCACTTGCGGATCGATTTGGGCCTCGTTTGACTCAACTATATCATTTGCTCCTTGAGTTGGGCCTCATTTGACTCGACTATATGGTTTGTAGCTTGATTCAGGCCTCGTTTGACACAACCATATCATTTGTGCCTCGAGTCATGCCTCGTTTGACACAACCATATCATTTGCGCCTCGAGTCGGGCCTTATTTGACTCAACCATATCATTTGCGCCTCGGGTCGGGCTTTGTTTGACTTAACCATATCATTTTGCCTCGACTCAGGCCTCGTTTGACTCACCAATATCATTTGTGCCTCGAGTTGGGCCTCGTTTGACTCAACCATATCATTTGTGCCTCGAGTCGGCCCTCGTTTGACTGACCGATACCATTTGCGCCTCGAGTCGGGCCTTACTTGACTCAACCATATCATTTACGCCTTGAGTCAGGCCTCGTTTCACTCAACGATACCATTTGTGCCTCGAGTTGGGCCTCGTTTGACTCAACCATATCATTTGTGCCTCGAGTCGGGCCTCATTTATTCACGGATACATTTGTACCTCAAGTTGGCCCTTGTTTGACCCAACTATATGATTTGCGCCTCGAGTCAGGCCTTGGTGGAGTCACCCATTTATTTGTGCCTCGAGTCGGGCCTCATTTACCCATGTCATTTGCACCTCGAGTTAGGCCTCGTTTCACTCGCCCATGTGCTTGCTCCTCGAGTCAGGCCTTGTTTGACTCACCCATATCATTTGCACCTCGAGTCGGGCCTTGTTTGACTCCACGATATCAATTGCCCTTCGAGGCGAGCCTTGTTTGACTCACCCATATGTTTGAGTCTTGAGTCGGGCCTTATTTCACTCACCCATACGTTTGCGACTAGAGTCGGTCTTCGTAAGACTCACCCTTATCTTTTACACCTCGTGTCAAGCCTCGTTTGAATCAACCATGTGTTTGCGCCTCGAGTTAGGCTTTGTTTAACTCACCCATATCATTTGCGCCTCGAATCGGGCCTTGCTTGACTCAACCATATCATTTACGCCTTGAGTCAGGCCTCATTTGACTCACTGATACCATTTGTGCCTCGAGTTGGCCCTCGTTTGACTCAACCATATCATTTGTGCCTCGAGTCAGGCCTCATTTAATTCACCGATACATTTGTACCTCGAGTTGACCCTCGTTTGACTCAACTATATGATTTGCGCCTCGAGTCAGGCTTCGTTTGACTTAAACGTATCATATGTGCCTAGAGTCGGGCCTCGTTTGACTCACCCATATCGTATGTGCCTCAAGTCATGCCTCGTTTGACTCAACCATATCGTTTGTGCCTTGAGTCATGCCTCGTTTGACTCAACCATATCTTTGCAACTCGAGTCGGGCCTCATTTGACTCACTGATACCATTTGCACCTCGAGTTGTCCCTCGTTTGACTCACCGATACCATTTGTGCCTCGAGTTTGACTCAATGATACCATTTGTGCCTCGAGTTGGGCCGCATTTGACTCAACCATATCATTTGTGCATCGAGTCAGGCCTCGTTTGACTCAACCATATCATTTGCACCTTGAGTCAGGCCTTGTTTAACTCACCCATATCATTTGCGCCTCGAGTCGGGCCTTACTTGACTCAACCATATCATTTACGCCTTGAGTTGGGCCTTGTTTGACTCACTGATACCATTTGTGCCTCAAGTTGGGACTCGTTTCACTCAACCATCTCATTTGTGCCTCGAGTCAGGCCTTATTTGACTTAACCATATCATTTGCACCTCGAGTTTGGCCTACTTTGACACAACCATATCATTTGTGCCTCGAGTCGGGCCTTATTTGACTTACCCATATCATTTGCGCCACAGGTCGGGCTTTGTTTGACTTAACCATATCATTTGCGCCTCGAGTCGGGCCTTGTTTACCTTAACCCTGTCATTTCTGCCTCTAGTCAGGCCTCGTTTGACTCACCGATATCATTTGTGGGTCGATTTGGGCCTCGTTTGACTCAACTATATCATTTGCTCCTCGAGTCGGGCCTCATTTGACTCGACTATATGATTTGCACCTTGAGTCATGCCTCGTTTGAGTCAACCATATCTTTGCACCTCGAGTCGGGCCTCGTTTGACTCACTGATACCATTTATGCCTCGAGTCGTCCCTCGTTTGACTCACCGATACCATTTGTGCCACGAGTTTGACTCAATGACACCATTTGTGCCTCGAGTTGGGCCTCGTTTGACTCAACCATATCATTTGTGCATCGAGTCAGGCCTCGTTTGACTCAACCATATCATTTGCACCTTGAGTCTGGCCTTGTTTAACTCACCCATATCATTTGCGCCTCGAGTCAGGCCTTACTTGACTTAACCATATCATTTACGCCTTGAGTTGGGCCTCGTTTGACTCACCGATACCATTTGTGCCTCGACTTGGGACTCGTTTCACTCAACCATATCATTTGTGCCTCGAGTCATGCCTCATTTGACTCAACCATATCATTTGCACCTCGAGTTAGGCCTGCTTTGACACAACCATATCATTTGTGCCTCGAGTCAGGTCTTGTTTGAATTAACCATATCATTTGCGCCTCGAGTCGGGTCTCGTTTGACTCAACCATATCATTTGTGTCTCGAGTCGGGCCTTATTTGACTCACCTATATCATTTGCACCACAGGTCGGGCTTTGTTTGACTTAACCATATCATTTGCGCCTCGAGTCGGGCCTTGTTTACCTTAACCCTATCATTTTCGCCTCTGGTCAAGCCTTGTTTGACTCACCGATATCATTTGTGGGTCGATTTGGGCCTCGTTTGACTCAACTATATCATTTGCTCCTCGAGTCGGGCCTCATTTGACTCGACTATATGATTTGCACCTTGAGTCAGTCCTTGTTTGACTCAACCATATCATTTGCGCCTCAAGTCGTGCCTCGTTTGGCTCACCCATATGATTTGCGTCTCGGGTCAGGCCTTGGTTGACTCACCCATTTATTTGTGCCTCGTGTCTGGCCTTATTTATCCATGTCATTTGCACCTCGAGTTAGGCCTTGTTTCACTCGTCCATGTGCTTACGCCTTGAGTCAGGCCTTGTTTGACTCCACGATATCATTTGCACTTCGAGGCGGGCCTTGTTTGACTCACCCATATGTTTGAGTCTTGAGTCGGGCCTTATTTGACTCACCCATATGTTTGCGACTAGAGTCGGTCTTCGTATGACTCACCCTTATCTTTTACACCTCGTGTCAAGCCTCGTTTGAATCACCCATGTGTTTGTGCCTCGAGTCAAGCCTTGTTTAACTCACCCATATCATTTGCGCCTCGAGTCGGGCCTTGCTTGACTCAACCATATCATTTACGCCTTGAGTCAGGCCTCGTTTGACTCACTGATACCATTTGTGCCTCGAGTTGGGCCTCATTTGACTCAACCATATCATTTGTGCCTCGAGTCAGGCCTCGTTTGACTCAACCATATCATTTGCGCCTCGAGTAGGCCTGGTTTGACACAACCATATCATTTGTGCCTCGAGTTGGGTCTCGTTTGACTCAACCATATCATTTGCTCCTCGAGTCAGGCCTCATTTGACTCGACTATATGATTTGCACCTTGATTCAGGCCTTGTTTGACTCAACCATATCATTTGTGCCTCGAGTCATGCCTCGTTTGACACAACTATATTATTTGGGTCTCGAGTCGGGCCTCGTTTGACTCAACCATTACATTTTTGCCTCGAGTCAGGCCTTGCTTGACTCACTGATACCATTTGTGCCTCAAGTTGGGCATCGTTTGACTCAACTATATCATTTATGCCTCTAGTCTGGCCTTGTTGGAATCACCCATTTATTTGTGCCTCAAGTTAGGCCTCGTTTGACTCACTCATGTCATTTGCGCCTCGAGTTAGGCCTCGTTTGACTTACCCATGTGTTTGTGCCTCGAGTCAGGTCTTGTTTGACTCACCCATATCATTTGCACCTCGAGTCAGGCCTCGTTTGACTTAACCATATCATTTGTGCCTCGAGTCGGGCCTCATTTGACTCACCGGTACCATTTATGCCTCGAGTAGGGCCTTGTTTGACTCAACCATATCATTTGTGCCTCGAGTCAGGCCTCATTTGACTCAACCATATCATTTCCACCTCGAGTCGGGCCTCGTTTGGCTTACCCATATCATTTGCGTCTTGAGCCGGGCCTTGTTTGACTCACCCATTTATTTGTGCCTCGAGTCGGGACTCGTTTGACTCACCCATCTCATTTGCACCTCGAGTTATGCCTCGTTTGACTCACCCATATCATTTGCGCCTCAAGTTGGGCCTTGTTTGACTCAACCATATCATTTGCACCTCAAGGCGGGCCTTGTTTGAGTCTCGAGTTGGGCCTTATTTGACTCACCCATATGTTTGTGACTCGAGTCGGTCATCGTTTGACTCACCCTTATCATTTTCACCTCGTGTCAAGCCTCGTTTGATTCACCCATATGTTTGCGCCTCGAGTCAGGCCTTGTTTAACTCACCCATATCATTTGTGCCTCGAGTCGGGCCTTGCTTGACTCAACCATATCATTTATGCCTTGAGTCGGGCATCATTCTCACTGATACCATTTGTGCCTCGAGTTGGGCCTCGTTTGACTCAACCATATCATTTGTGCCTCGAGTCTGGCCTCGTTTGACTCAACCATATCATTTGCGTCTTGAATCAGTCCTGGTTTGACATAACCATATCATTTGTGCCTCGAGTCGAGTCTCGTTTGACGTAACCATATCATTTGTGCCTCGTGTCTGGCCTCGTTTGACTTAACCATATCATTTACGTCGCGAGTCAGGCCTTATTTGACTCACCCATATGTTTGCACATCGAGTCGGGCCTCGTTTGACACAACCATATCGTTTGTGCCTCTACTCATGCCTCGTTTGACTCAACCATACCATTTGTCCCTCGAGTTGGCCCTCGTTTCACTCAACCATATCGTTTGTGCCTCGAGTCATGCCTCGTTTGACTCAACCATATTGTTTGTACCTCGAGTCATGCCTCGTTTGACTAACCATATCATTTGCGCCTCGAGTCAGGCCTCGTTTGACTTAACCATATCATTTACGCCACAAAACGGGCCTCATTTGACTCACCGATACCATTTGTACCTCGAGTTGGCCGTCGTTTGACTTAACCATATGATTTACGTCTCGAGTCGGGCCTCGTTTGGCTCACCCATATCATTTGTGCCTGGAGTTAAGCCTCATTTGACTCAACCATAACATTTGCGCCACAAGTCGGGCCTTGTTTGACTCAACCATATCATTTGCACCTCGAGTCGGGACTTATTTGACTCAACCATTTGTTTACGCCACAAGTCGGGCCTCGTTTGACTCAATGATATCATTTATGCATCGAGTCAGGCCTCGTTTGACTCAACCATTTAATTTGTGCCTCGAGTCGGGCCTCGTTTGCCTCAACGATATCATTTTTGCCTCGAGTCAGGCCTCATTTGACTCAACCATTTAATTTGCGTCTCGAGTTGGGTCTCGTTTGACTCAACCATATCATTTGTGCCTCGAGTTGGGCCTCGTTTGACTCGCCGATATGATTTGTGCCTCGAGTTGGGCCACATTTGACTCACCCATATTAATTGCGCCTCGAGTTGGGCATCGTTTGACTCAACCATATCATTTTTGCCTCGAGTCAGGCCTCGTTTGACTCATCAACATCATTTGTGCCTCATGTTGGCCCTTGATTGAGTCAACTATATCATTTGCGCCTCGAGTCGAGCCTCGTTGGACTCAACCATATCATTTGTGTCTGGAGTCATGCCTCCTTTGACTCAACCATATCATTTGCACCACGAGTTGGGCCTTATTTGACTCAACCATATCATTTGCGCTTCAAGTTGGGCCTCGTTTGACTCACCGATACCATTTGTACCTCGAGTTGGGCCATGTTTGACTCAACCATATCATTTGTGCCTCAAGTCAGGCCTCGTTTGACTCAACCATATCATTTGCGCCTCTAGTCGGGCCTCATTTGCCTTAACCATATCATTTGCGCCTTGAGTCGGGCCTCGTTTGACTTAACCATATCATTTGTGCCTCGACTCGGGCCTCATTTGACTCAACCATATCATTTGTGCCTTGAGTCAGGCCTTGTTTACCTCAACCATATCATTTGCGCCCTGAGTCGGGCCTCGTTTGACTCAACCATATCATTTATGCCCCGAGTTGGACCTTGTTTGACTCAACTATATGATTTGCGCCTCGAGTCGAGCCTCGTTTGATTGAACCATATCTTTTGTGCATCGAGTGATGCCTCGTTTGACTCAACTATATCATTTGTGCCTCAAGTCATGCCTAATTTGACTCAACCATATTAATTGTGCCTCGAGTCAGGCCTCGTTTGACTCAACCATATCATTTGCGCCTCGAGTCGGGCCTCGTTTGGCTCACCCATATCATTTGCGTCTTGAGTCAGGCCTTATTTAACTCACCCATTTATTTGTGCGTCGAGTCGGGATTCATTTGACTCACCCATCTCATTTATGCCCTGAGTCAGGGTTCGTTTGACTCACCGATATGATTTGTGCCTTGAGTTGGGTTTAGTTTGACTCATCTATATAATTTGCGCCTCGAGTCGAGCCTCGTTTGACTGAACCATATCATTTGTGCCTCGAGTGATGCCTCGTTTGACTCAATCATATTATTTGTGCCTCGAGTATGCCTCATTTGACTCAACCATATCGTTTGCGCCTCGAGTCGGGCCTCGTTTGACTCAACCATATCATTTGCGCCACGAGTCAGGCCTTGTATGACACAACCATATCATTTGCGCCTCGAGTTGGGCCTTGTTTGACTCACCGATACCATTCGTGCCTCGAGTTGTGCCACGTTTGACTCAACCAAATCATTTGTGTCTCGAGTCAGGCCTCATTTGAGTCAACATATCATTTGCGCCTCTAGTTGGGCCTTGTTTGACTCAACCAAATCATTTGCGCCTCGAGTCGGACCTTGGTTGACTCACCAATATGTTTGAGCCTCGAGTTGGGCCTTATTTGACTCACCCATATGTTTGCGCCTCGAGTCGGCCTTTGTTTGACTCAACCGTATCATTTGCACCTCGACTCAAGCTTCGTTTGACTTACCCATGTGGTTGCGCCTCGAGTCAGGCCTTGTTTGACTCACCCATATCATTTGCGCCTCGAGTCAAGCCTTTTTGACTCAACCATATCATTTACGCCTTGAGTTGGGCTAGTTTGACTCACCGTTACCATTTGTGCCTCAAGTTGGGCCTCGTTTGACTCAACCATATGATTTGTGCCCCGAGTCAGGCTTTGTTTGACTCAACCATATCATTTGCCCTTCGAGTCAGGCCTGGTTTGACACAACCATATCATTTGTGCCTCGAGTCAGGTCTCGTTTGACTTAACCATATTATTTGCACCTCGAGTCGAGCCTCATTTGACTGAATCATATCATTTGTGTCTCGAGTGATGCCTCATTTGACTCAATCATATTATTTGTGCCTCGAGTCATGCCTCGTTTGACTCAACCATATCGTTTGCGCCACGAGTCGGGCCTCGTTTGACTCAACCATATCATTTGTGCCATGAGTCGGCCTTGTTTGACACAACCACATCATTTGCGCCTTGAGTTGGGCCTCGTTTAACTCACTGATACCATTTGTGCCTCGAGTTGCGCCACGTTTGACTCAACCAAATCATTTGTGTCTCGAGCCAGGCCTTGTTTGACTCAACATATCATTTGCGCCTCTAGTCGGGCCTTGTTTGACTTAACCAAATCATTTGAGCCTTGAGTTGGGCCTTATTTGACTCACCCATATGTTTGCGCCTTGAGTCGGCCTTCGTTTGACTCAACCTTATCATTTGCACCTCGACTCAAGCCTCGTTTGACTCACCCATGTGTTTGCGCCTCGAGTCAAACCTTGTTTGACTCACCGATATCATTTGCACCTCGAGTTGAGCCTTGTTTGACTCAACCATATCATTTACGCCTTGAGTCGGGCCTAGTTTGACTCACCGTTACCATTTGTGCCTCGAGTGGGGCCTTGTTTGACTCAACCATATCATTTGTGCCTCGAGTCAAGCTTCGTTTAACTCCACCATATCATTTGCGCCTCGAGTTGGGCCTGGTTTGACTCAACAATATCATTTACGCCTCGAGTCAGGTCTCATTTGACTCAACCATATTATTTTCACCTCGAGTCAAGCCTCGTTTGACTCAACCATATCATTTGTGCCTCTAGTCGGGCCTTGTTTGACTCAACCAAATCATTTGCGCCTCGAGTCGGGCCTTGGTTGACTCACCCATATGTTTGAGCCTCGAGTTGGGCCTTATTTGACACACCCATATGTTTACGCCTCGAGTCGGCCTTCGTTTGACTCAACCTTCTCATTTGCACCTCGACTCAAGCCTCGTTTGACTCACCCATGTGTTTGCACCTCGAGTCAGGCCTTGTTTGACTCACCCATATCATTTGCGCCTCGAGTCGACCCTTGCTTGACTCAACCATATCATTTACGCCTTGAGTCAGGCCTAGTTTGACTCACCGTTACCATTTGTGCCTCAAGTTGGGCCTCGTTTGACTCAACCATATCATTTGTGCCTCGAGTCAGGCTTTGTTTGACTCAACCATATCATTTGCGCTTGGAGTCAGGCTTGGTTTGACACAACCATATCATTTGCACCTCGAGTCGGGTCTCATTTGACTCAACCATATTATTTGCACCTCGAGTCAAGCCTCATTTGACTCAACCATATCATTTGCACGTCGAGTTGGGCCTCGTTTGACTCAACCTTATCATTTGTGTCTCGAGTCAGGCCTCATTTGACTTAACCATATCATTTGTGCCTCGACTCGAGTCTGGTTTGACTTAACCATATCATTTGCCTCTCGAGTCGGGCCTCATTTGATTCAACCATATCATTTGTGCCTCGAATCGGGCCTTGTTTGCCTCAACGATATCATTTTTGCCTTGAGTTAGGCCTCCTTTGACTCAACGAGATCATTTGTGCCTCGAGTCATGCCTCGTTTGACTTAATGATATCATTTATGCCTCGAGTCAGGCCTCGTTTGACTCAACCATTTAATTTGCTCCTCGAGTCGAGCCTCGTTTGACTTAACCATATCATTGTTTGACTCACCGACATCATTTGTGCCTCGAGTTGGGCCTCGTTTGACTCAACCATATCATTTGCGCCTCGGGTCGGCCCTCATTTGACTCACCGATACCATTTGTGCCTCAAGTTGTCCCTCGTTTCACTCAACCATTTCATTTATGCCTCGAGTCATGCCTCGTTTCACTCAACCATATCGTTTATGCCTCGAGTCATGCCTCGTTTGAGTCAACCATATCATTTACGCCTCGAGTTGGGCCTCATTTGACTCACCGATACAATTTTACCTCGAGTTCGCCCTCATTTGACTCAACTATATGATTCGCTCCTCGAGTCAGGCCTCGTTTGACTTAAACATATCATTTGCGCTTCGAGTCGGGCCTCGTTTCACTCACCCATATCGTATGTGCCTCGAGTCATGCCTCGTTTGACTCAACCATATCGTTTGTGCCTCGAGTCATGCCTCGTTTTACTCAACCATATCTTTGCACCTCGAGTCGGGCCTCATTTGACTCACTGATACAATTTACGCCTCGAGTCGGGCCTCGTTTGACTCAACCATATCGTTTGTGCATAGAGTGATGCCTCGTTTTACTCAACCATATCATTTCCACCTCGAGTCGGGACTTGTTTAACTCAACCATTTGTTTACGCCACAAGTCAGGCGTCGTTTGACTCAACCATTTAATTTACGCCTCGAGTTGGGCCTCGTTTGACTCAACGATATCATTTATGCCTCGAGTCAGGCCTCGTTTGACTCAACCATTTAATTTGTGCCTCGAGTCGGGTCTCGTTTGACTCAACCATATCATTTGTGCCTCGAGTTGGGCCTCGTTTAACTCACCAACATCATTTGTGCCTCGAGTTGGGCCTCATTTGACTCAACTATATCATTTGTGCTTTGAGTCGAGCCTCGTTGGACTCAACCATATCATTTGTGCCTCGAGTAATGCTTGGTTTGACTCAACCATATCATTTGTGCCTCAAGTCGGGCCTCGTTTGACTCAACCATATCATTTGCGCGACAAGTCAGGCCTTATTTGACTCAACCATATCATTTGCGCCTCGAGTTGGGCCTCGTTTGACTCACCGATACCATTTGTACCTCGAGTTGGGCCACGTTTGACTCAACCATATCATTTGTGCCTCGAGTCTGGTCTCGTTTGACTCAACCATATCATTTGCGCCTCTAGTCGAGCCTTATTTGACTCAACCAAATAATTTGCACCTCGAGTCGGGCGTTGTTGACTCACCCATATGTTTGAGCCTCGAGTTGGGCCTTATTTGACTCACCCATATGTTTGCGCCTCGAGTCGGTCTTCGTTTGACTTACCCTTACCATTTGCACCTTGATTCAAGCCTCGTTTGACTTACCCATGTGTTTGCGCCTCGAGTCAGGCCTTGTTTGACTCACCCATATCATTTGCGCCTTAAGTCGAGCCTTGTTTGACTCCACCATATCATTTATGCCTTGAGTCGGGCCTTGTTTGACTCACTGTTACTATTTGTGCCTCGAGTTGGGCCTCATTTGAATCAACCATATCATTTGTGCCTCGAGTCAGGCCTCATTTTACTCAACCATATCATTTGTGCCTTGAGTCAAGGCTGGTTTGACTCAATCATATCATTTGCATCTCGAGTCGGGCCTCGTTTGACTCAACCATATCATTTGTGCCTCGAGTCAGGCCTCATTTGACTCAACATATCATTTGCACCTCTATTAGGGCCTTGTTTGACTTAACCAAATCATTTGCGCCTCAAGTCGGGCCTTGTTCACTCACCCATATGTTTGAGCCTCGAGTTGGGCCTTATTTGACTCACCCATATGTTTGCGCCTCGAGTTGGTCTTTGTTTGACTCACCCTTATCATTTGCACCTCGATTGAAGCCTCGTTTGACTCATCCATGTGTTTGCGCCTCGAGTCAGGCCTTGTTTGACTCACCCATATCATTTGCGCCTTAAGTCGAGCCTTGTTTGACTCCACCATATCATTTACGCCTTAAGTCGGGCCAAGTTTGACTCACCGTTACCATTTGTGCCTCGAGTTGGGCCTCATTTGATTCAACCATACAATTTGTGCCTCGAGTCGAGCCTGGTTTGACTCAACCATATCATTTGTGTCTCGAGTCATGCCTCCTTTGAGTCAACCATATCATTTACGCTCGAGTCGGGACTTATTTGACTCACCCATATGTTTGTGCATTGAGTTGGGCCTCGTTTGACTCAATTATATCGTTTGTGCCTCGAGTCATGCCTCATTTGACTCAACCCTCAGGCCTCGATTAACTCAACAATATCATTTGTGCCCCGAGTCGGCCCTCGTTTGACTCACCGATACCATTTATACCTCGAGTTGGCCCTCATTTCACTCAACCATATCATTTGTGCCTCGTGTCATGCCTCGTTTGACTCAACCATATCATTTGCGCCTCGAGTCAGGCCTCATTTGACTCACCGATACCATTTGTACCTCGAGTTATCCCTTATTTGACTTAACCATATGATTTGCGCCTCGAGTCAGGTCTCGTTTAACTCAAACATATGATTTGAGCCTTGAGTCGGGCCTCGTTTGACTCACCCATATCATTTGTGCCTGGAGTCAGGCCTCATTTGACTCAACCATATCATTTGCGCCTCAAGTCGGGCCTTGTTTGACTCAACCATATCATTTGCACCTCGAGTCGGACCTTGTTTGACTCAACCATTTGTTTGCGCCATGAGTCGGTCCCCGTTTGACTCCAAGATATCATTTCTGCCTCGAGTCATGCCTCGTTTGACTCAACCATTTGATTTACGACTCGAGTCGGGCCTTGTTTGCCTCAAAGATATCATTTTCGCCTCGAGTTGGGCCTTGTTTGACTCACCGATATCATTTGTGTCTCAAGTTGGGCCTCGTTTGACTCACCCATATTAATTACGCCTCGAGTTAGGCCTCGTTTGATTTAACAATATCATTTTCGTCTCGAGTTAGGCCTCGTTTGACTCATCAATATCATTTGTGCCTCAAGTTGGGCCTCGTTGGACTCAACTATATCATTTGCGCCTCAAGTCGAGCCTCGTTGGACTCAGCCATATCATTTGTGTCTCGAGTCATGCCTGGTTTGACTCAGCCATATCGTTTGCGCCTCGAGTCAGGCCTCGTTTGACTCATCGATACCATTTGTGCCTCGAGTTGGGCCTCGTTTGACTTAACCATATCATTTGTGCCTCGAGTCAGTCCTGGTTTGACTCAACCATATCATTTGCACCTCGAGTCGGCCTGGTTTAACTCAACCATATCATTTGTGTCTCGAGTCTTGCCTCGTTTGACTCAATCATATCATTTGTGCATCGAGTCGGGCCTTGTTTGACTCACCGATACCATTTGTGCCTCGAGTTGGTCCTCGTTTCAGTCACCTATATGTTTACATGTCGAGACATGCCTCGTTTGACTCAACCATATCATTTGTGCCTCGAGTCGGGCCTCGTTTGACTCACCCATGTGTTTGCGCCTCGAGTTAGGCCTTCTTTGACTTACCTATATCATTTGCTCAACGAGTCGGGCCTCGTTTGACTCAACCATATAATATGTGCCTCGAGTCAGGTCTCGTTTGACTCCACCATATCATTTCTGCCTCGAGTGGTGCCTCGTTTGACTCACTGATACCATTTGTGCCTCGAGTTGGGCCTCGTTTGACTCACCCATGTGTTTGCGCCTCGAGTCAAGCCTTTTATGACTCACCTATATCATTTGATCAACAAGTCAGGCCTCATTTGACTCAACCATATTATATGTGCCTCGAGTCAGGTCTCGTTTGACTCAACCATATCATATGCGCCTCAAGTCGAGTCTCGTTTGACTCAACCATATCATTTGTGCCTCGAGTCAGGCCTCGTTTGACTCAACCATATCATTTGTGCCTCATCTTAGGTCTCGTTTGACTTAACCATATCTTTTGCTCCTCAAGTCGAGCCTTGTTTGACTCACCCATATCATTTGTGCCTCGAGTTAGGCCTCGTTTGACTCAACCATATCATTTGCGCCTCGAGTTGGGCGTCCTTTGACTCAACCATATCATTTGCGCCTCGAGTCAGTCCTCGTTTGACTCACCCATATGTTTGCGCCTCAAGTCGGGCCTCGTTTGACTCTCCCATATGTTTGTGCCTCGAGACGTTCCTCGTTTGACTCAACCATATCATTTATGCCAAAAGTTGGGCCTCGTCTGACTCACCCCTATGTTTGGGCCTCGAGTCTGGCCTTGTTTAACTCACCCATATCATTTGCACCTCAAGTCGGGTCTCGTTTGACACTACCATCTCATTTGTGCCTCTAGTCAGGCCTTCTTTGACTGAACCATATCATTTGTGCCTCGAGTCGGGCCTCTTTTAACTCAGCCATATCATTTGTGCCTCGAGTCGGGCCTCTTTTGACTCAACCATATAATTTATGCCTCGAGTCGAGCCTCGTTTGGCTCAACCATATCATTTACACCTCGAGTTGGGCCTTGTTTCACTCACCCATATGTTTGCGCCTCGAGTCAGGCCTTATTTCACTCACCCATATCATTTGTACCCCGAGTCAGGCCTCATTTAACTCAACCATGTCATTTGCGCCTCGAGTCGGGCCTCATTTGACTCAACCATATCAGTCGCGCCACAAGTTGGGCCCCGTTTGACTCAATCATATCAGTAGCGCCACGAATCGAGCCTCGTTTGACTCAACCATATCATTTGTGCCTCGAGTTAGGCCTCTTTTGACCCAACCATATCATTTGCGCCTCGAGTCAGGCATTGTTTGACTCAACCATACCATTTGCGCCTCGAGTCGAGCCTTGTTTCACTCACCCATATGTTTGAGCCTCAAGTTAGGCCTTATTTGACTCAACCATATGTTTGCGCCTCGAGTCGGTCTTCGTTTAACTCACCCTTATCATTTGCAGCTCGAGTCAAGCCTCGTTTGATTCAACCATGTGTTCGCACCTAGAGTTAGGCCATGTTTGGCTCACCCATATCATTTGTGCCTCGAGTTGAACCTTGTTTGACTCAACCATATCATATACGCCTTGAGTCGGGCCTAGTTTGACTCACTGATACCATTTGTGCCTCGAGTTGGGGCTCGTTTGACTCAACCATATCATTTGTGCCTCGAGTCAGCCCTAGTTTGACTCAACCATATCATTTGCACCTCGAGTCAGCTTGGTTTAACTCAACCATATCATTTGTGTCTCGAGTCAGGCCTCGTTTGACTCAATCATATCATTTGCGCATCGAGTCGGTCCTCGTTTGACTCAACCATATCATTCACGCCTCGAGTCGTGCCTTATTTGACTCACCCGTATGTTTACGCATCGAGTCGGGCCTTGTTTGAGTCACCGATACCATTTGTGCCTCGAGTTGGTCCTCGTTTCAGTCACCCATATGTTTACATGTCGAGACGTGCCTTGTTTGACTCAACCATATCATTTGTGCCTCGAGTTGGGTCTCGTTTGACTCACCCATGTGTTTGCGCCTCGAGTTAGGCCTTCTTTGACTCACCTATATCATTTGCTCAATGAGTCGGGCCTCGTTTGACTCAACCATATAATATGTTCCTAGAGTCAGGTCTCGTTTGACTCCCCCATATCATTTGCGCCTCGAGTCGGGCCTCGTTTGACTCACTGATACCATTTGTGCCTCGAGTTGGGCCTCATTTGACTCACCCATGTGTTTGCGCCTCGAGTCAAGCCTTTTATGACTCACCTATATCATTTGATCAACGAGTCAGGCCTCATTTGACTCAACCATATTATATGCGCCTCGAGTCGGGTCTCGTTTGACTTAACCATATCATATGCGCCTCAAGTCGGGTCTTGTTTGACTCAACCATATCATTTGTACCTCAAGTCAGGCCTCGTTTAACTCAACCATATCATTTGTGCCTCATCTAGGTCTCGTTTGACTCAACCATATCTTTTGCTCCTCAAGTTGGGCCTTGTTTGACTCACCCATATCATTTATGCCTCGAGTTAGGCCTCGTTTGACTCAACCATATCATTTGCGCCTCGAGTCAGTCCTCGTTTGACTCACCTATATGTTTGCGCCTCAAGTCAGGCCTCGTTTGACTCTCCCATATGTTTGTGCCTCAAGATGTTCCTCGTTTGACTCAACCATATCATTTATGCCTAAAGTTGGGCCTCGTCTGACTCATCCCTATGTTTGTGCCTCGAGTCTGGCCTTGTTTGACTCACCCATATCATTTGCGCCTCAAGTCGGGCCTCATTTGACACTACCATCTCATTTGTGCCTCTAGTCAGGCCTTCTTTGACTGAACCATATCATTTGCGCCTCGAGTCGGGCCTCGTTTGACTCAGCCATATCATTTGTGCCTCGAGTTGGGCCTCTTTTGACTCAACCATATAATTTATGCCTCGAGTCGGGCCTCGTTTGGCTCAACCATATCATTTACGCCTCGAGTTGGGCCTTGTTTCACTCACCCATATGTTTGTGCCTCGAGTCAAGCCTTATTTCACTCACCCATATCATTTGTACCTCGAGTCAGGCCTCATTTGACTCAACCATGTCATTTGTGCCTCGAATCGGGCCTCATTTGACTCAACCATATCAGTCGCGCCACGAGTTGGGCCCCGTTTGACTCAATCATATCAGTAGCGCCACGAATCGGGCCTCGTTTGACTCAACCATATCATTTGTGCCTCGAGCCAGTCCTCTTTTGACCCAACCATATCATTTGCGCCTCGAGTCGGGCATTGTTTGACTCAACCATATAATTTGTGCCTCGAGTTGGGCCTCGTTTGACTCACTGATACCATTTGTGCCTCAAGTTGGGCCTCGTTTGACTCAACCATATCATTTGTGCCTCAAGTCAGGCCTTGTTTGACTCAACCATACCATTTGCGCCGCGAGTCGAGCCTTGTTTCACTCACCCATATGTTTGAGCCTTGAGTTAGGCCTTATTTGACTCAACCATATGTTTACGCCTCGAGTCGGTCTTCGTTTAACTCACCCTTATCATTTGCACCTCGAGTCAAGCCTCGTTTGACTCAACCATGTGTTCGCACCTTGAGTCAGGCCATGTTTGGCTCACCCATATCATTTGCGCCTCGAGTTGAACCTTGTTTGACTCAACCATATCATTTAGGCCTTGAGTCGGGCCTAGTTTGACTCACTGATACCATTTGTGCCTCAAGTTGGGCCTCGTTTGACTCAACCATATCATTTGTGCCTCGAGTCAGGCCTGGTTTGACTCAACCATATCATTTGCACCTCGAGTCAGCCTGGTTTAACTCAACCATATCATTTGTGCCTCGAGTCAGGCCTCGTTTGACTCAATCATATCATTTGCGCATCAAATTGGGCCTGGTTTGACTCAACCATATCATTCACGCCTCGAGTCGTGCCTTATTTGACTCACCCGTATGTTTACGCATCGAGTCGGGCCTTGTTTGACTCACCGATACCATTTGTGCCTCGAGTTGGTCCTCGTTTCTGTCACCTATATGTTTACATGTCGAGACGTGCCTCGTTTGACTCAACCATATCATTTGTGCCTCGAGTTGGGCCTCGTTTGACTCACCCATGTGTTTGTGCCTCGAGTTAGGCCTTCTTTGACTCACTTATATCATTTACTCAACGAGTCGGGCCTCGTTTGACTCAACCATATAATATGTGCCTAGAGTCAGGTCTCGTTTGACTCCACCATATCATTTGCGCCTCGAGTCGAGCCTCGTTTGACTCACTGATACCATTTATGCCTCGAGTTGGGCCTCATTTGACTCACCCATGTGTTTGCACCTCGAGTCAAGCCTTTTATGACTCACCTATATCATTTGATCAATGAGTCAAGCCTCATTTGACTCAACCATATTATATGCGCCTCGAGTCGGGTCTCGTTTGACTCAACCATATCATATGCGCCTCAAGTCGAGTCTTGTTTGACTCAACCATATTATTTGTGCCTCGAGTCAAGCCTCGTTTGACTCAACCATATCTTTTGCTCCTCAAGTTGGGCCTTGTTTGACTCACCCATATCATTTGTGCCTCGAGTTAGGCCTCGTTTGACTCAACCATATCATTTGCGCCTCGAGTTGGGCGTCCTTTGACTCAACCATATCATTTGCGCCTCGAGTCAGTCCTCGTTTGACTCACCCTTATGTTTGCGCCTCAAGTTGGGCCTCGTTTGACTCTCCCATATGTTTGTGCCTCGAGACGTTCCTCGTTTGACTCAACCATATCATTTATGCCTAAAGTTAGGCCTCGTTTGACTCACCCCTATGTTTGTGCCTCGAGTCTGGCCTTGTTTGACTCACTCATATCATTTACGCTCAAGTCGGGCCTCATTTGACACTACCATCTCATTTGTGCCTCTAGTCAGGCCTTCTTTGACTGAACCATATCATTTGCGCCTTGAGTCGGGCCTCGTTTGACTCAGCCATATCATTTGTGCCTCGAGTCAGGCCTCTTTTGACTCAACCATATAATTTACGCCTCGAGTCGGGCCTTGTTTAGCTCAACCATATCATTTACGCCTCGAGTTGGGCCTTGTTTCACTCAACCATATGTTTGCGCCTCAAGTCAGGCTATATTTCACTCACCCATATCATTTGTACCCCGAGTCAGGCCTCATTTGACTCAACCATGTCATTTGCGCCTCGAGTCAGGCCTCATTTGACTCAACCATATCAGTCGCGCCACAAGTTGGGCCCCGTTTGACTCAATCATATCAATAGCGCCACGAATCGGGCCTCGTTTGACTCAACCATATCATTTGTGCCTCGAGTCAGGCCTCTTTTGACCCAACCATATCATTTGCGCCTCGAGTTGGGCATTGTTTGACTCAACCATATAATTTGCGCCTCGAGTTGGGCCTCGTTTGACTCACCGATACCATTTGTGCCTCAAGTTGGGCCTCGTTTGACTCAACCATATCATTTGTGCCTCAAGTCAGGCCTTGTTTGACTCAACCATACCATTTGCGCCTCGAGTCGAGCCTTGTTTCACTCACCTATATGTTTGAGCCTTGAGTTAGGCCTTATTTGACTCAACCATATGTTTGCGCCTCGAGTTGGTCTTCGTTTAACTCACCCTTATCATTTGCACCTCGAGTCAAGCCTCGTTTGACTCAACCATGTGTTCGCACCTCGAGTCAGGCCATGTTTGGCTCACCCATATCATTTGAGCCTCGAGTTGAGCCTTGTTTGACTCAACCATATCATTTACGCCTTGAGTCGGGCCTAGTTTGACTCACCGATACCATTTGTGACTCGAGTTGGGCCTCGTTTGACTCAACCATATCATTTGTGCCTCGAGTCAGGCCTGGTTTGACTCAACCATATCATTTGCACCTCGAGTTGGCCTGGTTTAACTCAACCATATCATTTGTGTCTCGAGTCAGGCCTCGTTTGACTCAATCATATCATTTCCGCATCGAGTCGGGCCTCGTTTGACTCAACCATATCATTCACGCCTCGAGTTGAGCCTTATTTGACTCACCCGTATGTTTGCGCATCGAGTCGGGCCTTGTTTGACTCACCGATACCATTTGTGCCTCGAGTTGGTCCTCGTTTCAGTCACCTATATGTTTACATGTCGAGACGTGCCTTGTTTGACTCAACCATATCATTTGTGCCTCGAGTTGGGCCTCGTTTGACTCACCCTTGTGTTTACGCCTCGAGTTAGGCCTTCTTTGACTCACCTATATCATTTGCTCAACGAGTCGGGCCTCGTTTAACTCAACCATATAATATGTGCCTCGAGTCGGGTCTTGTTTGACTCCACCATATCATTTGCGCCTCGAGTCGGGCCTCGTTTGACTCACTGATACCATTTGTGCCTTAAGTTGGGCCTCGTTTGACTCACCCATGTGTTTGCGCCTCGAGTCAAGCCTTTTATGACTCACCTATATCATTTGATCAACAAGTCAGGCCTCATTTGGCTCAACCATATTATATGCGCCTCGAGTCGGGTCTTATTTGACTCAACCATATCATATGCGCCTCAAGTCGAGTCTCGTTTGACTCAACCATATCATTTATGCCTCGAGTCAGGCCTCGTTTGACTCAACCATATCATTTGGGCCTCATCTTAGGCCTCGTTTGACTCAACCATATCTTTTGCTCCTCAAGTCAGGCCTTATTTGACTCACCCATATCATTTGTGCCTCGAGTTAGGCCTCGTTTGACTCAACCATATCATTTGTGTTTCGAGTTAGGCGTCCTTTGACTCAACCATATCATTTGCGCCTCAAGTCAGTCCTCGTTTGACTCACCCATATGTTTGCGCCTCAAGTCGGGACTCGTTTGACTCTCCCATATGTTTGTGCCTCGAGACGTTCCTCGTTTGACTCAACCATATCATTTATGCCTAAAGTTGGGCCTCGTCTGACTCAACCCTATGTTTGTGCCTCGAGTCTGGCCTTGTTTGACTCACCCATATCATTTGTGCCTCGAGGCGGGCCTCGTTTGACACTACCATCTCATTTGTGCCTCTAGTCATGCCTTCTTTGACTGAACCATATCATTTGTGCCTCGAGTCGGGCCTTGTTTGACTCATCCATATCATTTGTGCCTCAAGTCAGGCCTCATTTGACTCAACCATATAATTTACGCCTCGAGTCGGGCCTCGTTTGGCTCAACCATATCATTTATGCCTCGAGTTGGGCCTTGTTTCACTCACCCATATGTTTGCGCCTCGAGTCAGGCCTTATTTCACTCACCCATATCATTTGTACCCCGAGTCAGGCCTCATTTGACTCAACCATGTCATTTGCGCCTCGAGTCGGTCCTCATTTGACTCAACCATATCAGTCACGCCACGAGTTGGGCCCCATTTGACTCAATCATATCAGTAGCGCCACAAATCGGGCCTCGTTTGACTCAACCATATCATTTGTGCCTCGAGTTAGGCCTCTTTTGACCCAACGATATCATTTGTGCCTCGAGTCGGGCCTTGTTTGGGTCAACCATATCATTTGCACCTCGAGTTGGGCCTCATTTGGGTCAACCATATCATTTGCGCCTTGAGTCGGGCCTTGTTTGACTTACCCATATGTTTGCGCCATAAGTTGGGCCTTATTTAACCCACCCATATCATTTGTACCCCGAGTCAGGCCTTGTTTGCCTCAACCATATCATTTGCGCCCCGAGTTGGGCCTCGTTTGACTCATCGATATGATTTTTGCCTCGAGTTGGGCCTAGTTTGACTCAACTATATGATTTACGCCCCGAGTCGAGCCTCGTTTGGCTCAATCATATCATTTGTGCCTCGAGTCATGCCTCGTTTGACTCAACCTTATCATTTGTGCGAGTCGGGCCTTGTTTGATTCAACCATATCATTTGCGTCTTGAGTCGGGCCTTATTTGACTTACCCTTATCATTTGTGCCTCGATTCAGGCTCATTTGACTCAACCATATCATTTGCGCCTCGAGTTGGGCCTTGTTTGACTCACCGATATCATTTGCGCCTCAAGTCGGGCCTCGTTTGACTCAACCATATCGTTTGTGCCTCGAGTCAGGCCTCATTTGACTCAACCATATCATTTGGGCCTCGAGTCAGGCCTCGTTTGGATTAACCACATCATTTGTGCCTCAAGTTGGGCCTCGTTTGGCTCAACCATATCACTTGCGCCTTGAGTCAGGCCTTGTTTGACTCACCCATATGTTTGCTCCTCGAGTCAAGCCTTATTTCACTCACCCATATCATTTGTACCCCGAGTTAGGCCTCGTTTGACTCAACCATATCATTTGCGCCACGAGTCGGGCCTCGTTTGACTCAACCATATCAGTCGCGCCATGAGTCGGGCCTCGTTTGACTCAACCATATCATTTGCGCCACGAGTCGGGCCTCGCTTGACTTACCCTTATCATTTGTGCCTCGAGTTGGGTCTCATTTGACTCAACCATATCATTTGCGCCTCGAGTTGGGCCTTGTTTGACTCACTGATATCATTTGCAACTCGAGTCGGGCCTCGTTTGACTCAACCATATGATTTGTGCCTTGAGTTAGGCCTCGTTTGACTCAACCATATCATTTGTGCCTCGAGTCAGGCCTCGTTTGACACAATCATATCATTTGCGCCTTGAGTCGAGCCTCGTTTGACTAAACCAAATCATTTGTGCCTCGAGTCGAGCCCTATTTGACTCACTCATATCGTATGTGCCTCGAGATGGGCCTCATTTGACTCAACTATGTCATTTTTGCCATGAGTCGGGCTTCGTTTGACTCACCCATATGTTTGGGCCTTGAGTCAGGCCTCGTTTCACTCAAACATATCATTTGCTTCTTGTGTTGGACCTTGTTTGACTGACCCTTATCATTTGTGCCTCGAGTCGAGCCTCGTTTGACTCAACCATATCATTTGTGCCTTGAGATAGGCCTCGTTTGACTCACCAATATCATTTATGCCTTGAGTCGGGTCTTGTTTGACTCAAACATATCATTTGTGCCTCGAGTCAGGCCTCGTTTAACTCAACCATATCATTTGCGCCTCGAGTCAGGCCTCGTTTGGCTCAACCATATCATTTTCGCCTCGAGTCAGGCCTTATTTGAGCCAACCATATCATTTGCGCCTTGAGTCAGGCCTTGTTTGACTCACCCATATGTTTGCGCCACGAGTTGGGCCTTATTTGACCCACCCATATCATTTGTACCTCGAGTAAGGCCTCGTTTGACTCAACCGTGTCATTTGGGCCTCGAGTCGGGCCTTGTTTGACTCAACCATATTAGTTGCACCTCTAGTCAGGCCTTAATTGACTCACCTGTATCATTTGCGCCTCGAGTCAGGTCTCGTTTGACTCACCCATTTGTTTGTGCCTTATTTGACTCAACCATATCATTTGTGCCTCGAGTCGGGCCTCGTTTCACTCACCATATGTTTACGCCTTGAGTCTGGCCTCGTTTGAGTCAACCATATCCTTTGCACCTCAAGTCGGGCCCTATTTGACTCACCCATATCAATTGCATCTCAAGTCAGTCCTCATTTGACTCACCCATATGTTTGGGCCTCGAGTCAAGCCTCGTTTGACTCACCCATATGTTTGTGCCTCGAGTTAGGCCTCATTTGACTCACCCATATCATTTGCTCCTCAAGCCAGGCCTCGTTTGTCTCACCGATATGTTTGCACCTCAAGTTGGGCCTTATTTGACTCACCTATATCGTTTGTGTCTTGTGTTAGGCCTCATTTGATTCAACCATGTCATTTGCGCCTCGAGTCGGGCCTCTTTGACTCAACCATTTCATTTGTGTCTCGAGTTGGGCTTTATTTGACTCACCCATATAATTTGCACGTTGAGTCGGGCCTTATTTGACTCAACCATATGTTTGCGCCTCGAGTTAGGCCTCGTTTGACTTAACCATATCATTTGAGCCTCGAGTCGGGTCTCGTTTGACTCACCCATAAGTTTGCGCCTTGAGTCCGGCCTCGTTTGACCCACCTATATGTTTGTACCTTGAGATGTGCCTCGTTTGACTCAACCATATCCTTTATGCCTCAAGTTGGGCCTCGTTTTAATCGCCCATGTGTTTGCGCCTCGAGTCAGGCCTTGTTTGACTCACCCATATCATTTGCACCTTGAGTCGGGCCTTGTTTGGGTCAACCATATCATTTGTGCCTTGAGTCGGGCTTTATTTGACTCACCCATATCATTTGCGCCTCGAGTCAGGCCTCATTTGACTCAGCCATATGTTTGCGGCTCGAGGTAGGCCTCATTTGACTTAACCATATAATTTAAGCCTCGAGTCGGGCCTCATTTGACTCACCCATAAGTTTACGCCTCGAGTCCAGCCTCGTTTGACCCACCTATATGTTTAAGCCTCGAGATGTGCCTCGTTTGACTCAACCATATCCTTTGCACCTCGAGTTGGGCCTCGTTTGAATCGTCCATGTGTTTGCGCCTCGAGTCAGGCCTTGTTTGACTCACCCATATCATTTACGCCTCGAGTCGGGCCTTGTTTGGCTCAACCATATCATTTGTGCCACAGTCAGGCCTCATTTGACTCTCCCTTATCATTTGTGCCAGAGTCGAGCCTTGTTCAACTCAACCTTACCATTTAAGGCAATGTTAGGCCTCTTTGGACTAACCTTTAGCATTTGTGCCAGAGTTGGGGGTTGTTTGACTCAACCAATTCATTTGTGCCGGAGTCAGGCCTCGTTTGACTCGACCTTGCCATTTGTGCCAGAGCCAGGCCTCGTTTGACTTAACCTTACCATTTGAACTAGAGTTAAGCCTCGTTTGACTCACCCTTAGCATTTGTGTCCGAGTCAGCCCTCGTTTGACTCAACCATACCATTTGTGCCAGAGTAGAGCCTTGTATGACTCACCCTTATCATTTGTGCCTGAGCCAAGCCTCGTTTTACTCAACCCTATCCTTTGTGCCATTTGACTCAACCTTATCACTTGTGCCAGAGTAGGGCCTCGTTTAACTCAACCTTACCATTTGTGTGGAGTTAGACCTCGTTTGTCCCAACCTTACCATTTATGCTGGATGCGGGGCTTGTTTGACTCAACATTATCATTTGTACTGGAGTTGGGCCTCGTTTGACTCACCCTTACCATTTGTACCAGAGTTGGGCCTTGTTTGACTTAACCTTAGCAATTGTCCCTGAAATAGGCCTCATTTGACTCACCCTTATCATTGTGCCAGAGTTAGCCTCGTTTGACTCAACCTTGTGAGTTATGCTAGACTCAGGCCTCATTTGAATTAACCTTACCATTTGTGGCAGAGTTAGGCCTTGTTTGACTCAACCTTACTAGTTGTGCCACAGTCAGGATTCGTTTGACTCAACCCTACCAGTTGTGCCAAAGTTAGGCTTTGTTTGACTCGACCTTGCCATTTGAGCCAGAGTCAGGGGTTGTTTGACTCAACCTTCTCATTTGTGCTGAAGTCGATCCTCATTCGACTAAACCTTACCATTTGTCCTAGAGTCACGCTTCGTTTGACTCAACATGTGGGTCTCGTTTAGCTCAACCTTACAATTACAGCCAAAGTTGGGCCTCGTTTGGCTAACCCTTAGCATTTGTGCCATAGCCGAGGGTTGTTTGACTTAACCTTCTCATTTGTGCTGGAGTCGGGCCTCATTTGAGACAACTACCATTTCTACTAGAGTCGGGCCTCGTTTTACTCAACCTTACCATTTGTGTTAGGATTGGGCCTTGTTTGACTCTTCCTTATCATTTGTGCCAGAGTTAGCTCTCGTTTGACTTAGCCTTACCATTTATGCTAGAATCGGGCCTCGTTTGACTTACCCTTATCATTTATGCCATAGTTGTGCCTCGTTTGACTCAACCTTACTAGTTGTGCCAGAGTCGAGCCTTGTTTGACTCCCCCCATCATTTGTGTCAGAGTCAGAACTCGTTTGTCTCAACCTTACCATTTGACCCAGAGTCAGGCCTCATTTGATTCAACCTTACCATTTATGCCTATATCGGGCCTCTTTTGTCTCAACCTTACCATTTGTGGTAGAGATGGGCCTTGTTTGACTCACCCTTATCATTTGTACCAAAGTTAACTTCATTTGAATTGAGCTTGCCATTTTTGCTGGAGTAAGTCTTCATTTGACTCATCCTTACCACTTGTACCGAAGCTAGGTCTCGTTTGACTCAACCTTACCATTTGTGGTAGAGTCGGGCCTCGATTGACTTAACCTTACCACTTGTGTCAGGGTCGGGACTTGTTTGACTCGACCTTGCCATTTGTACCAGAGTCGGGTCTCGTTTGACTCAGCCTTACCATTTGAGTCAGAGTTGGGCCTCACTTGAGTAACTTTTAGCATTTGACTCAACCTTGCCTTATGCGCCAGAGTCGGGCTTCATTTGACTCAACCTTATCATTTGTGCTCGAGTTAGGCCTCGTTTGTCTCAACCTTACCATTTGTGCCAGAATCTAGCATCATTTGACTAAACCTTATAATTTGTGCCTGAGTCAAGTCTCGTTTAACTCAACCTTACCATTTGTGGTAGAGTCAGGCCTTATTTGACTCACCCTTTTGATTTGTGCCAGAGTCAAGCCTCGTTTGACTCAACCTTACAATTTGTGCTGGAATCGGTTCTCATTTGACTCTCCTTTATCATTCATGCCAGTGTCGGTCCTCATTTGACTCTCCTTTATCATTCATGCCAGTGTCGGGCCTCCTTTGAGTCATGCCAGAGGTGGGCCTTGTTTGACTCGCCCCTATCATTTGTGTCGGAGTCGAGTCTCATTGACTTGACCTTACCATTTGTGCCAGATTCAAGCCTCATTTGACTAACCCTTATCATTTGTGGTAGAGTCAGACCTTGTTTTACTCACCCTTATCATTTATGCCAGAGTGGAACCTCATTTGACTCCACCTTGCCATTTGTTCTAGGGTCGAGCCTTGTTTGACTCACCCTTATCATTTGTTCTAAAGTTGGGCCTCGTTTGACTCAACCTTACTATTTGTGCCAAAGTTGGGCCTCGTTTTCCTAACCTTACCATTTGTGTCGGAATTGTACCTCATTTGACTCTCCCTTATCATTGGTGATGGAGTCAGCTCTTGTTTGATTGAACCTTACCATTTGTGCCGAAATTGTGCCTCATTTGACTCACCCTTATCTTTTGTGCTAGAGTTGGGTCTTGTTTGACTCACCCTTATCATTTGTACTGGAGTTGGACCTCGTTTGACTCAACCTTAGGAATTGTCTCTGAAACAGGCCTCATTTGACTCACTCTTATCATTTGTACCAGTGTCGGGCCTCGTTTGAGTCAACCTTACCATTTGTTCTAAAGGCGGGCCTCATTTGACTCACCCTTATCATTTGTGCTGGAGTTAGGCCTTATTTGACTCAACCTGACCATTTGTGCTAAAGTTAGGCCTTATTTGACTCACCTTATCATTTGTACTAGAGTCAGCCCTCGTTTGACTCAACCTTACCATTTGTACCAGAATCGGGACTCGTTTGACTCGCCCTTATCATTTGTGCCAGAGTCAGGCCTCGTTTCACTCAACCTTACCATTTGTATTAGAGTCGGCCCTCGTTTGACTCAATCATACCATTTGTGCCAAAGTAGAGCCTTGTATGACTCACCCTTATCATTTGTGCCTGAGTCAGGCCTCATTTTACTCAACCTTATCATTTGTGCCAGAGTAGGCCTTGTTTGACTCAACCTTACCAGTTGTGCCGGAGTCGGTCTTCGTTTAACTCAACCTTACCATTTGTGTAGAGTCAGGCTTCATTTGTCCCAACCTTACCATTTGTGCTGGAGCCAGGGCTTGTTTGACTCATCCTTATCATTTATGCTAGAGTCAGCCCTTGTTTGACTAAACCTTACGAGTTGTGCTAAACTTGGGCTTTGTTTGACTCAACCTTACCAATTGTGCCACAGTTGGGCCTCGTTTAACTTAACCTTACTATTTGTGTCAGAGTTGGCTCTCGTTTGACTCAACCATACCATTTGTGCCGGAGTCGAGCTCGTATGACTCACCCTTATCATTTGTGCCTGAGGCAGGCCTCGTTTTACTCAACTTTATCCTTTATGCCATTTAACTCAACTTTATCATTTATACTAGAGTAAGGCCTCGTTTAACTCAACCTTAGCAGTTGTGCCGGAGGCAGTCTTCGTTTGACTCAACCTTGCCATTTGTATTAGAGACAAGCCTTGTTTGTGCCAACCTTACCATTTATGCTAGAGGTGAGCCTCCTTTGACTCAACCTTAACATTTGTGCTAGAATCGGGCCTCATTTGACTCAACCTTACTACTTGTGCTAGAGTTGGGCCTTGTTTGACTCGACCTTCCCATTTGTATCAGAGCCGTGTCTCGTTTGACTCAACCTTACCATTTGACCCAAAGTCGGGCCTCATTTGACTAACCCTTAGCATTTGACTCAACCTTACCTTTTGTAGTAGAGTCAGGCCTTGTATGACTCAACCTTACCATTTGTGGTGGAGTCGACCCTTATTTGACTCAACCTTAAAATTGCACCGAACTCGGGTTGCATTTGACTTAACCTTACCATTTGTGCCTGACTTAGTCCTCGTTTGACTCAACCTTACCATATGTGCCAGAGTTGGGCCTCGTTTGACTGAACTTTACTAGTTGTGCCAGAGTCGAGCTTCGTTTGACTCAACCTTACCATTTGTATCAGAGTCGGGCCTCGTTTGTCCCAACCTTACCATTTGTGCTGGAGACAGGTCTCATTTGACTCAGCCTTATCATTTGTACTGGAGTCATGCCTTATTGACTTACCCTTTCCATTTATGCTAGAGTCCGGCCTTGTTTAACTCAACCTTAGCAATTGTCCCTAAATTGGGCCTCTTTTGACTCACCCTTATCATTTGTACTAGAGTCAGCTCTTGTTTGACTCAACCTTACAAGTTCTGCCAGACTCGGGCGTCGTTCGACTCATCCTTCCCATTTAGGATAGACTCGGGTCTTGTTTGACTCAACCTTATCTGTTGTGTCAGACTCAGGCCTCGTTTGACTTGACCTTGCCATTTGTGCCAGATTCGGTCTCATTTGACTCAACCTTACAATTTCAACTAGAGTCAGGCCTCATTTGATTCACACTTAGCATTTGTGATGGAGGTCATTTGACTCATCCTTCTTGTTTGTGCCAGAGTCAAGAATTGTTTGACCCAACCTTGCCATTTATGCCAGATTTGGGCTTCGTTTAGCTTAACCTTCCCATTTGAACCAGAGTTGAACCTCGTTTGACTCACCTTAGCATTTATGCCGGAGTCAGGGGTTGTTTGGCTCAACCTTCTCATTTGTGTCGGAGTCAGGCCTCCTTTGACTCAACCTTACCATTTGTGTCAAAGTTGGCCCTCGTTTGACTCAACCATACCATTTATGCCAGAGTAGAGCCTCGTATGACTCACCCTTATTATTTGTGCCTGAGCCAGACCTCGTTTTACTCAACTCTTTCCTTTGTGCCGTTTGACTCAACCTTATCATTTGTGCCAAAGTAGGGCCTCGTTTGATTCAACCTTACTAGTTGTGCCAGAGTCAGTCTTCGTTTGACTCATCCTTACTATTTGTGCGGAGTCAGGCTTCGTTTGACCCAACCTTGCCATTTGTGCTAGAGTCGGGCCTCGTTTGACTCATCCTTACCATTTGTGCCAGAGTCGGGCCTCATTTGACTCAACCTTAGCAATTGTCCCTAAAATGGGCCTCGTTTGACTCACCCTTATCATTTGTGCCAGAGTCAGCCCTCGTTTGACTAAATCTTATGAGTTGTGCTGAACTTAGGCCTCGTCTGATTCAGCCTTACCAGTTGTGCTGCAGTCGGGCCTTATTTGACTCAACCTTACTATTTGTGTCAGAGTCGTCTCTCGTTTGACTCAACCATACCATTTGTGCTAGAGTATAGCCTCGTATGACTCACCCTTATCATTTGTGCCTGAGCCAGGCCTTGTTTTACTCAACTCTATCCTTTGTGCTGTTTGACTCAACCTTATCATTTGTGCCAGAGTAAGGCCTCGTTTGATTCAACCTTACCAATTGTGCTAAAGTCGGTCTTCGTTTGACTCATCCTTACCATTTGTGCGGAGTCAGGTTTCATTTGACCCAACCTTACCATTTGTGCTGGAGTCGGGCTTCGTTTGACTCATCCTTACCATTTGTGCCAGAGTCGGGCTTCGTTTGACTCAACCTTAGCAATTGTCCCTAAAACGGGCCTCGTTTGACTCACCCATATCATTTGTACCAGAGTCGGCCCTCGTTTGACTAAATCTTATGAGTTGTGCCAAACTCGGACCTTATTTGATTCAACCTTACCAGTTGTGCCACAGTTGGGTCTCATTTGACTCAACCTTACTATTTGTGTTAGAGTCGGCTCTCGTTTGACTCAACCATACCATTTGTGCCTGAGTCGAGCTTGTATGACTCACCCTTATCGTTTGTGCCTGAGGCAAGCCTCATTTTACTCAACTTTATCCTTTATGCCGTTTGACTCAACTTTATCATTTGTGCCAGAGTAGGGCCTCGTTTCACTCAACCTTACCATCTGTGCTGAAGTCGGGCCTCGTTTGACTCAACCTTACCAATTGTGCTGAAGGCGGGCTTCGTTTGCCTCAACCTTACCATTTGTACTAGAGACAGGCCTTGTTTGTGCCAACCTTACCATTTGTTCTGGAGGTGCGCCTCCTTGGACTCAACCTTAACATTTGTGCTGGAATTGGGCCTCGTTTGACTCTCCCTTACCATTTGTGGTAGAGTCAGCCTCGTTTGACTCAACCTTACCACTTATGCCAGAGTTGGGCCTCGTTTGACTCAACCTTCCCATTTGTGCCAGAGCCAGGTCTCGTTTGACTCAACCTTACCATTTGACCCTAAGTTGAGCCTCATTTGACTAACCCTTAGCATTTGACTCAACCTTACCTCTTGTGCCAGATTTAGGCCTCATTTGACTCAACCTTACCATTTGTGGTGGAGTTGGCCCTCGTTTGACTCAACCTTACGAGTTGTGCCGAACTTCGGCTACATTTGACTTAACCTTACCATTTGTGCCAGACTCAGGCCTCATTTGACTTAACCTTACCATATGTGCCAGAGTCGGGCCTCGTTTGACTGAACCTTACCAGTTGTGCCAGAGTCGAGCTTTGTTTGACTCAACCTTACCATTTGTGTCAGAGTCGGGCCTCGTTTGTCCCAACCTTACCATTTGTGCTGGAGACGGGTCTCATTTGACTGAACCTTATCATTTATGTTGGAGTCGTGCCTTATTTGACTTACCCTTTCCATTTGTGCCAGAGTCAGGCCTCACTTGACTCAACCTTAGCAATTGTCCCTGAATTGGGCCTCTTTTGACTCACCCTTATCATTTGTGCCAGAGTCGGCCCTAGTTTGACTCAACCTTACAAGTTTTATCGGGCTCGAGCCTCGTTCAACTCATCCTTACCATTTGGGCTAGACTCAGGCCTTGTTTGACTCAACCTTACCTGTTGTGTCGGAGTCAGGCCTCGTTTGACTCGACCTTGCCATTTATGCCAGACTCAGGCCTCATTTGACTCAACCTTACAATTTCAACTAGAGTCAGGCCTCATTTGACTCACCCTTAGCATTTGTGTTAGAGTTGGGGGTCATTTGACTCAACCTTCTTATTTGTGATGGAGTCAGGCATTGTTTGACCTAACCTTGCCATTTGTATCGTATTCGGGCTTCGTTTAGCTCAACCTTACCATTTGAACCAAAGTTGAGCCTCATTTGACTCACCTTAGTATTTGTGCCAGAATCAAGGGTTGTTTGACTCAACCTTCTCATTTGTGCCAGAGTCGGGCCTCATTTGACTCAACCTTACCATTTGTGTTGGAGTCGGGCCTCATTTGACTCAACCTTATCATTTGTTCCAGAGTTTGGCCTCGTTTGACTCAACCTTACCATTTGTGCTAAAGTTGGGCCTCGTTTTACTTGACCTTACCATTTGTGCCAGAATCAAGCCTTGTTTGACTCTCCCTTATCATTTATGCTAGAGTCGGCCCTCGTTTGGCTCAACCTTACCATTTGTGCCAGAAACTGGCGTCGTTTGACTCAACCTTACCATTTCTATCGGAATCGGGCCTCAATTCACTCAACCTTACCATTTGTACCTGAGTCGGGTGTCGTTTAACTCAACTTTATCTTTTGTTCTAGAGCTAGGCCTCGTTTGACTCAACCTTCAAGCCTCGTTTGACTCAACCTTACCATTTGAGCTTGAGTCAAACCTCATTTGACTAACACTTAGCATTTGTGCCAAAGTTGGGGGTCATTTGACTCAACCATCTCATTTATGCCAGAGTCGGGCCTAGTTTGACTCAACCTTGCCATTTGTGCTGGAGTCGAGCCTCGTTGGACTTAGCCTTACCATTTGAACTAGAGTCGGGCCTCATTTGACTGACCCTTAGCATTTATGCTAGAGTTGGGGGTCATTTAAATCAACCTTCTCATTTGTGCTAGAGTCGAGCCTCGTGTTACTCAACCTTACCATTTGTTCTAGAATCGGGCTTCGTTTGACTCAACCTTTGAGTCTCGTTTGACTCAACCTTACCATTTGAGCCAGAGTCAGGCCTCATTTGACTGACCCTGAGCATTTGTGCCAGAATCGGGGGTTGTTTGACTCAACCTTCTCATTTGTACTGGAGTCAGACCTCGTTTAACTCAACCTTACCATTTGTGCCAGAGTTGGGCATCATTTGACTCAACCTTACTGTTTGTGTTGGAGTTACTCGTTTGACTCAAGCTTTTCGTTTGTGCCAGAGTCAAGACTCGTTTGCCCCACCTTTATCATTTGTGGTGGAGTTGGGCCTCATTTGACTCAACCTTACCATTTGTGCTAATCTTGGGCCTCGTTTGTGTCAACCACACCATTTGTACTAGCGTCAGGCCTCGTTTGTCTAACCCTTATCATTTGTGCCAAGTATGGCCTCGTTGGACTCAACTTTACTAATTCTACTAGAGTCGAGCCTTGTTTGACTGAACCTTACCATTTGTACTGGAGTCAGGCCTTGTTTGACTCAACCTTACCATTTGTGCCAAAGTCGGGCCTCATTTGACTCAACCTTATCATTTGGGCTAGAGTTGGTCATTGTTTGACTCAGCCTTTCCATTTGTATGAGAGTCGAGCCTCGTTTGCCTCACCTTTATCATTTGTGCTAGAGTTGGGCCTTGTTTGACTCAACCTTACCATTTGTGATAATGTCGGGCCTCATTCGAGTCAATCTTACCATTTATGCTGGAGTCAGGCCTCATTTATCTCACCCTTATTGTTTGTACCAAAGTATGGCCTCGTTTGACTCAACTTTACTAATATTACCAGAGTCGGGCCTCGTTTGACTCACCCTTATCATTTGTGTTGGACTCGAGCCTTGTTTGACTCAACCTTACCATTTGTGTCGAAGTCAGGCCTTGTTTGATTCAACCTTATCATTTGGGCAAGGGTTGGTCCCCGTTTGACTCAATCTTACCATTTGTGCTAGAGTCAAGCCTCGTTTGCCTTACCCTTATCATTTGTGCTAGAGTCGAGCCTTGTTTGACTCAATGTTACCAATTGTGCTAATGTCGGTCCTCTTTTGAGTTAACCTTACCATTTGTGCTGGAGTCGGGCCTCGTTTGTCTCACCCTTATCATTTGTGCCAAAGTATAGCATAGTTTGACTCAACTTTACTAATTCTACTAGGGTCGGGTCTTGTTTGACGCAACCTTACCATTTGCACTAGAGTCGAGCCTCGTTTAACTCACTATTATCATTTGTGCCAGAGTCGGGCCTCGTTTGACTCAACCTTACCATTTGGGCCGGAGTCGAGCCTCATTTGACTCAACCTTATCATTTAGGCCCGAGTTGGTCCTCGTTGGACTCAACTTTCCATTTGTGCTAGAGTCAGTCCTCGTTTGCCTCACCTTTCCATTTGTGCTGGAGTCAGTCCTCGTTTGACTCAACCTTACCATTTGTGCTAATGTCGAGCCTCGTTTTAGTCAATCTTACCATTTATGCTAGAGTCAGTCCTCATTTGTCTCACCCTTATCATTTGCGCCAAAGTATGGTCTCGTTTGATTCAACTTTATCAATACTACTAGAGTTGGACCTTATTTGACTCAACCTTATCATTTTGCCAGAGTCGGTCCCCATTTGACTCAACCTTACCATTTGTATTGGAGTCGGGCCTTGTTTGCCTTACCTTTTATCATTTGTGCTAGAGTCAGGCCTCATTTGACTCTACCTTACCAATTGTGCTAATGTCGGGCCTCTTTTGAGTCAACCTTACCATTTGTATCTGAGTTGGGCCTCGTTTGTCTCACCCTTATCGTTTGTGCTAAAGTATGTCCTTGTTTACTCAACTTTACCAATTCTACGAGACTCGGGTCTCGTTTGACTCAATCTTACCATTTGTGCTAGAGTCAGGCCTCGTTTGACTCATCATTATCAATTATGCTGTAGTCTGGCCTCGTTTCACTCAACCTTAACATTTGTCCAGAGTCAGGCCTCATTTGACTCACCCTTATCATTTGTACCGAAGTCAGACCTTGTTTGACTCAACCTTACCATTTGTGCTAGAGTCATGCCTCGTTTGAGTCAACCTTACCATTTGTGCCAGGGTCAAGCCTCATTTGACTCACCCTTAGCATTTATGTTGGAGTTGGGGGTCGTTTGACACAACCTTCTCATTTGTGCTGAAGTGAGGCCTCGGAACCTTGCCATTTGACTCAACCTTACTATTTGAACCGGAGTCAGGCCTTGTTTGACTCACCCTTAGCCTTTCTGCTGGAGTCAAGTGTCGTTTGACTCAGCCTTTTCATTTGTCCTGGAGATGGGCCTCATTTGACTCTCCCTTATCATTTATGCCAGAGTCATCCCTCGTTTGGCTCAACCTTACCATTTGTGCTGGTATTGGCCTCATTTGACTCATCCCTATCAATTGTACCAGAGTCGGGCCTCATTTGGCTCAACCTTACTATTTGTGCCGTACTCGATCCTTGTTTGACTCACCCTTATCATTTGTGCCGGAGTCAAGCCTTGTTTGACTCAATCATATCATTTGAGCCGAAGTTAGGCCTTGTTTGACTAACCCTTACCATTTGTACCAAAATCAAGGGTCGTTTGACTCAACCATCTCATTTGTACTGGAATCGTGCCTCGTTTGACTCGACCTTGCCATTTGTGCCAGAGTCGGGTTTCATTTGACTCGACCGTGCCATTTGTGCCGGAGTCGGGTTTCATTTGACTCAACCTTACCATTTGAGTCAAACTTAGGCCTCGCTTAACTAACCCTTAGAATTTGTGCTAGAGTCAGGGTTTGTTTGACTCAACTTTGTCATCTGTGCTAGAGTCGGGCTTCGTTTGGCTCAACCTGACCGTTTGTACCGGAGTCGGGCTTGATTTGACTCAACCTTACCATTTGTACTAGAGTCATGCCTCGTTTGACTTAACCTTACCATTTGGGCTAGAGCCGGGCCTCGTTACGCTCACACTTATCATTTGTGCCAGAGTCGGACCTCATTTTACTCAACCTTACTATTTGTGCCAGAGTCGGACCTCGTGTGACTCAACCTTACCAGTTGTGCTAGAGTCAGATCTTGTGTGACTTAACCTTACCATTTATACTGAAACTAGGCCTTGTTTCACTCACACCTATCATTTGTGCCAGAGTCGGACCTCGTTTGGCTCAACCTTACCATTTATACTAGAGTCAGACCTCGTGTGACTCAACCTTACCAGTTATGCCAGAGTCAAACCTTGTGTGACTGAACCTTACCATTTGTACCGAAACTGGGCCTCATTTAACTCACCATTATCATTTGTGCTAGAGTTGGACCACGTTTGACTCAACCTTACCATTTATACCTGAGTTGGGCCTCGTTTGATTCAACCTTACCATTTGTGGTAGAGTCAGGCCTTGTTTGACTTACCATTAACATTTGTACTGGAGTTGGACCTCATTTGACTCAACCTTACCATTTGTGCCAGAGTCGGGCCTCGTTTGACTCAACCTTACCATTGTGGTAGAGTCAGGCCTCGTTTGACTCACCCTTAACATTTATGCTAGAGTTGGACCTCGTTTGACTCAACCTTACCATTTATGCCAGAGTTGGACCTCGTGTGACTCAACCTTACCAGTTGTGCTAGAATTAGATCTCATGTGACTTAACCTTACCATTTGTGCCAAAGTCTGGTGTTGATTGACTTAACCTTATGATTTGTGTCAAAGTCGGGTGTTATTTGACTCAACCTTACCATTTATGCCTGAGTCACGCCTCGTTTGTCTTAACCTTACCATTTGTGCCAGATTCTGGTGTTGTTTAACTTAACCTTATGATTTGTGTCAGAGTCAGGTGTTATTTGACTCAACCTTACCATTTGTGGTAAAGTTGGTCCTTGTTTGACTCAACCTTATCATTTGTTCCAAAGTCAGACTTCATTTGACTTGAGCTTGCCATTTGTGCTGGAGTCAAGCCTCGTTTGACTCATCCTTACCACTTGTGCTAGAGTCGGGCCTCATTTGAATCGACCTTGCCATTTGTGCCAAAGTCGGGTCTCGTTTAACTCAACCTTACCATGTGAGCTAGAGTTGGGCATCATTTGACTAACCCTTAACATTTGACTTAACCTTACCTTTTGTGCCAAAGTCGGGCCTTGTTTGACTGTACCTTACAATTTGTGCCTGAGTTAGGCCTCGTTTATCTTAACCTTGCCATTTGTACTGGAGTCGGGCATCATTTGACATAATCTTATGATTTGTGCTGGAGTCAAGCCTCATTTGACTCAACGTTACCATTTGTGGTAAAGTCAGGCCTCGTTTGATTCACCCTTATCATTTGTGCCAAAGTTAGGCATCGTTTGACTTAACCTTACCATTTGTACTGGAACCGGGCCTCATTTGACTCACCGTTATCATTTGTGCTAGAATCGGGTCTCATTTGACTCAACCTTACCATTTGTGCTAGAATCGGGCCTCGTTTGACTCAACCTTACTATTTGTGCCAGAATCGGGCCTCATTTGACTCACCCTTATCATTTGTGCCAGAGTCAGGCCTTGTTTTACTCAACCTTACCGTTTTGCTGGAGTCGGGCCTTATTTGACTCACCTTTATCATTTATGTCGGAGTCGGACCTCGTTTGACTCATCCTTACCATTTGTCCTAGAGTAAAGCCTCATTTGTGTCAACCTTACTAGTTATACTGGAGTCGGGCCTCGTTTGACTCACCCCTATCATTTGTGCCGGAGTCGAGCCTTGTTTGACTCAGCCTTACCATTTGTGCTTGAGTCAGGCCTCGTTTGACTAAATTTTACCATTTATACTGGAGCCAGTCCTTGTTTGACTTAACCTTATCATTTGTGCTGATGTCGGGCCTCGTTTGACTTAACCTTACCAATTGTGCCAGAGTCAAGCTTGTTCGACTCATCCTTACCAGTTGTGCCAAAGTTGGGCCTCGTTTGACTTAACCTTAGCATTTGTGCCAGAATCGGGCCTCGTTTGGCTGAGCCTTATCATTAGTGAGAGTCAAACCTCATTTGACTCAACCTTACCATTTGTGCCAGAGTCAGTCCTCGTTTCACTCACCCTTACCATCTGTACCGGAGTCAGGCCTCATTTGATTCAACTTTCCCATTTGTGCTAGAATTGATCCTCGCTTCGCTTAACCTTACCAATTGTACCGGAGTTGGGCCTCATTTGACTCACCCTTAACATTTGTGCTAGAGTTGGACCTCGTTTGACTCAACCTTCCCATTTGTCTCAACCTTACCATTTGTGCCAAAGTCGGCCATTGTTTAACTCAACCTTACAATATGTGCTAGATTCAGGCCTCGTTTGACTAAAGCTTGCCATTTGTGCCAGAGTCGCACCTCGTTTTACTCAACCTTACCATTTGTGTTGGAGCCACACCTCGTTTGACGTAACCTTACCAGTTTAGGCCTGGGTTGACTCACCTCTATCATTTGTGCTGGATTCAGGCCTCATTTTCCCTAACCTTACCATTTGTGCCGGAGTCGACCCTCGTTTGACTTAAGCTTACCATTTGTGCCCGAGTCGGGCCTCATTTATGTTAATCTTACCATTTGTACTAGAGTCTGGCATCATTTGGCTGAACCTTATGACTTCTGTTGAGGTTGGGTCTCATTTGACTTAACCTTACCATTTCTGGTAGAGCCGGGCCTCAGTTGACTCACCCTTATTATTTGTGCCAGAGTTGGACATCGTTTGACTTGAGCTTGCCAATTGTACTAGAGTCGGGTCTCATTTGACTCATCCTTACCACTTGTGCTGGAGTCGGGCCTCGTTTGACTCAACCTTGCTATTTGTGCCAGAGTCGGGTCTCATTTGACTCAACCTTACCATTTGAGTTGGGGTCGGGCATCATTTGACTAACCCTTAGCATTTGACTCAACCTTACCATTTGTGCTTCAATTGGGCCTCATTTGTCTCAACCTTGCCATTTGTGCCGGAGTCTGGCATTGTTTGACACAACCTTATGATTTATGCCAGAGTTGGGCCTCGTTTGACTCAACATTACCATTTGTGGTAGACTCGATCCTCGTTTGACTCACCCTTATCAATTGTGCTAGAGTTAGGACTTGTTTGACGCAACCTTACCAATTGTGCCAGAGTCAAGCCTCGTTTGACTCAACCTTACCATTTGTACTGGAGTCGGGACTCGTTTGCCTCAACCTTACCTTTTGTGCCAGAGTCGGCCATTGTTTGACTCAACCTTACCATTTGTGCTATAGTCAGGCCTCATTTGACTCAACCTTACCCTTTCTACTAGAATCAGGCCTCGTTTGACTCACTCTTATCATTTGTGCCAAGTCGGGCCTTATTTTAGTCAACCTTACCATTTGTGCCGGAGTCGGGCCTTGTTTAACTCACCCTTATCATTTGTGCCAGAGTCAAGCCTCATTGACTCCACCTTACCAATTGTGCCGGAATCGGCCATCATTTGACTCACCCACATCATTTTTGCCGAAGTCGGCCTTCGCTTGACTCAACCCTACCATTTGTGCTAGAGTCAGGCCTCATTTGACTTAACCTCACCATTTGTGCCAGAGTCGAGCATCATTTGACTCAACCTTACCATTCGTACCGTAGTCGGTCCTCGTTTAACTAAACCTTACCATTTGTGCTGGAGTTGAGCCTCATTTGAGTTAACCTTACCATTTGTGCTGGAATCGAGCCTTGTTTGACTTACCCTTATCATTTGTGCCAGAGTCAGGCCTCGTTTGACTCAACCTTACCATTTGATACAGAGTCAGGCCTTGTTTGACAAACCATTAGCATTTGTGCCAAAGTTGGGGGTCATTTGACATAACCATCTCATTTATGCCAGAGTCGGGCCTCGTTTGACTCAACCTTACCATTTGTGCCAGAGTCGGGCTTCATTTGACTAAGTCTTCCGGCCTCGTTTGACTCAGCCTTACTATTTGAGTCAGAGTCAAGCCTCGTTTGACTAACCCTTAGCATTTGTTCTGGAGTCAGGGGTCGTTTGACTCAACCTTCTCATTTGTGCCAGAGTTGAGCCTTATTTGACTCAACCTTGCCATTTGTGCCAGAGTCTGGCCTCGTTTGTCCCCACCTTACCATTTGTACGAGAGTCGGGCCTTGTTTGACTCAACCATGCCATTTGTGTCAGAGTTGGGCCTCATTTGACTTACCCTTATCATTTGTGCCAGAGTCGGACCTCATTTGACTCAACCTTACCATTTGTGCTAGAGTCGGCCCTCGCTTGAGTCAACCTTACCATTTGTGCCAGAATCAAGCCTCGTTTGACTCATCCTTATCATTTGTGCTAGAGTTAGACTTTTTTTGACTCAACTATACCATTTGACCTAGAGTCAGCCTCGTTTGACGAACCCTTAGCATTTGTGCCAGAGCTAGCCTCATTTGACTCAACCTTACCATTTGTGCCAAAGTCGGGCTTCGTTTGACTCAACCTTACCATAGCTACTCGAGTCGGGCCTCGTTTGTCTCAACCTTACCATTTGTGCTAGAGTCAATCGTCGTTTGACTCAACCTTACGATATGTGTTAGAGTCAAGCCTTGTTTAACTCAACCTTACCATTTGTTCTGGAGTTAAGCCTTGTTTGACTCAACCTTACCATTTGTGCCGGAGTCAGGCCTCATTTGACTCACCCTTACCATTTGTGCTTGTGTCGAATCTCGTTTGATGCACCCTTATCATTTGTACTAGAGTCAGGCCACGGTTGACTTAACCTTACCATTTCTGCCAGAGTCTAGCCTTGTTTGACTTAACCTTACTGTTTGTGCCAGAGTCGGGCCTCATTTGACTCACCCTTACCATTTGTGCCAGTGTCGGGCCTTGTTTGTCCCAACCTTACCATTAGTGCCTAAGTCGGGCCTTGTTTGACTCAACCTTACTATTTATCCTAGAGTCGAGACTCATTTGGCTCACCTTTATCATTTGTACCGGAGTTAGGCCTCGTTTGACTCACCCTTACCATTTGTGCCAGAGTTGGCACTCATTTGACTTACCCTGACCATTTGTGCTAGAGTTGGATCTCGTTTGACTTAACCTTACCATTTGTGCCAGAATTGGGCCTCAGATGGCTAAACCTTAGCAATTTTGCTGGAGTTGCACTTCGTTTGACTAAACCTTACCATTTGTGCTAGAGCCGGGCCTCGTTTGACTCAACCTTACTAGTTGTGCCAGAGTCGAGCCTCGTTTGACTCTCCCCTATCATTTGTATTGGAGTCGGGTCTCATTTGACTCAACCTTACCTTTTGTCATAGAGTCAAACCTCATTTGACTCACCCTTAACATTTGTGCCAAAGTTGGACCTCGTTTGATTCGACCTTGCTATTTAAGCTAGAGTTGGGCCTTGTTTGAGACAACCTTACCATTTGTGCCAGAGTTGCACCTCGTTTGACTCAACCTTACCGTTTGTGTTGGAGCCAGACCTTGTTTGACTTAGCCTTATCATTTGTCCCAGAGTCGGGCCTCGTTTGATGACTCAACCTTACCATTTTTGCTCGAGTCGGGCCTCGTTTTTTTGAGCCTTACCATTTGTGCCAGAGTCAGCTATTATTTGACTCAACCTCACAATATGTGCTGGAGTCAAGCCTTGTTTGACTTAACCTTACAATTTGTGTTGAGTCGAGACTTGTTTGACTAAAACTTACCATTTGTTCTGAAGTCAGGCCTTATTTGATCCACCTTGATGATTTGTGCTAGAGTCAGGCTTCGTTTGTCTCAACCTTACCATTTAGACCTGACTTGGGCCTCGTTTGTCTCAACCTTACCTTTTGTGCTAGAGTCTAGTGTCGTTTCACTCAACCTTACCATTTCTACTAGAGTTGGACCTCGTTTGAAACAACCTTACCATTTATGCTGGAATTGTACCACGTTTGACTCAACCTTGTCATTTGTACTGGAGCCGGGCCTCGTTTCACTCAACCTTTCTAGTTGTGCCGGAGTCAGGCCTCATTTGACTCACCCCTATCATTTGTGCCAGAGTCGGTCCTTGTTTGACTCAACCTTATCATTTGTACCAGAGCTGATCCTTGTTTGACTCAACCATACCATTTGTGCCCGTACCTTTTGTGCCAGAGTCTAGTGTCATTTAACTCAACCTTATGATTTGCGAAGGAGCCAGGCCTTATTTGACTCACCCCTATCATTTGTGCCGGAGTCGGTCCTTATTTGACTTAACCTTATCATTTGTACCGAAGCCGATTCTTGTTTGACTCAACCATACCATTTGTGCCCGTACCTTTTGTGTTAGAGTCTAGTGTCGTTTGACTCAACCTTATGATTTGTGAAGGAGCCAAGCCTCATTTGACTCACCCTTATCATTTCTTTCGGTGTCGGGCCTCGTTTGACACAACCTTTCAATTTGTGCTAGAGTTAGACCTTGTTTGACTCACCCCTATAATTTATGCCAGAGGCAGACCTCGTTTGACTTGACCTTACCATTTGTGCCAAACGTGTGCCTCGTTTGACACAACCTTACCATTTGTGGTAGAGTTAGGCATCGTGTGACTCACCCTTAACATTTGTGTCAGAGTTGTACCTCGTTTGACTCAACCTTACCAATTGTGATAGAGTAGGGCCTTATTTGACTCACCCTTATCATTTGTGTGAGAGTCGGGCCTCGTTTGACTCAACCTTATCATTTGTGGTAGAGTCAGACCTTGTTTGACTCATCCTTAGCATTTGTACCAGAGTTGCACCTCATTTGACTTAACCTTGCCATTTGTGCTAGATTCAGGCCTCGTTTAGACAACCTTACACTTTGTGCCAAAGTCGCCCCTCGTTTGACTCAACCTTACCATTTGTACTAGAGTCGGGCCTCATTTGACTCATCCTTATCATTTGTGCTGGAGTCAGGCCTCGTTTGGCTCACCCTTAACATTTGTGTTGGAGTTGGGCCTCGTTTGATGCACCTTTATCATTTGTACTGGAATCTTGCCATGTTTGACTCAACTTACCATTTGGTCAGGCCTCGTTTGTCTCAACCTTACCTTTTGTGCCAGAACCTAGCATCGTTTGACACAACCTTACAATTTGTGAAGGCATCGGCCCTCATTTCACTCACCCCTATCATTTCATCTGGTGTCGGGTCTCGTTTGACTCAACCTTACCATTTGTGCCAAAGTTGGGCCTCGCTTGGCTCAACTTTACCATTTGTGGTAGATTTGGGCCTCGTTTGACTCACCCTTAAAATTTGTGCTGGAGTTAGACCTTGTTTGACTCAAACTTGCCATTTGTGCTAGAGTTAGGCCTTGTTTGAGACAACCTTACCCTTTATGCCAGAGTTGTCCCTCGATTGACTTAACCTTACCATTTGTGCTGAAGCTAGGCCTCATTTGACTCACCCTTATCATTTGTGCTGGAGTCAGGCCGCATTTGACTCAACCTTACCATTTCTACTTGAGTCAGGCCTCATTTGTCTCAACCTTACCATTCATGCTGGAGTCCGCCATCGTTTGTCTCAACCTTACGATATGTGCCAGAGTTAGGCCTCGTTTGACTCAATCTTACCATTTGTGCCAGAGTCGGGCCTTGTTTCACTAAACCTTACCATTTGTGCTGGAGTTGAGCCTCGTTTGATGCACCCTTATCATTTGTGCCAGAGTCAGGCCTCGTTTGTCTCAACCTTACCATTTGTGCCAGACTCGGGCCTTGTTTATCTCAACCTTACCTTTTGTACTAGAGTTTAGCATCGTTTGACTCATCCTTATGATTTGTGAAGGAGGCAGGCCTCATTTGACTCACCCTTATCATTTCTTTCGGTGTTGGGTCTCATTTAACACAACCTTACAACTTGTGCCAGAGTCGAACCTCATTTCACTCACCCCTATAATTTATGCTAGAGTCAGGCCTTATTTGACTCAACCTTACCATTTGTACCAGACTTGTGCCTCATTTGACTCAACCTTACCATTTCTGGTAGAGTTAGGCCTTGTTTGACTCACCCTTAACATTTGTGTCGGAGTTGCACCTTGTTTGACTCAACCTTACCAGTTATGCCAGAGTCAGACCTTGTTTGACTCACCCCTATTATTTGTGCTAGTGTCAGGATTTATTTGACTCAACCTTACCATTTGTTGTAGAGTCAGGCCTCATTTGACTCACCCTTAGCATTTGTGTCGGAGTTGCACCTCATTTGACTCGACCTTGTCATTTGTGCTAAATTCGAGCCTCGTTTGAGACAACCTTACTCTTTGTGCCGGAGTCACCCCTTGTTTGACTCAACCTTACCATTTGTGCTAGAGCCGAGCCGCATTTGACTCACCCTTATCATTTGTGCTGGAGTCAGGCCTCAACCTTACCATATCTGCTCGAGTCGGGCCTCATTTGTCCCAACCTTACCATTTGTGCTAGAGTCGCTGTCGTTTGACTCAACCTTATGATATGCGCCGGAGTCAGTCCATGTTTGACTCAACCTTATCAATTGTGCCAGAGTCGGCCTTGTTTGACTCAACCTGACCATTTGTGCTAGAGTCAAGCCTTGTTTGATGCACCCTTATCAATTATGCCAGAGTTAGGCCTCGTTTCTCTGAACCATACCATTTGTGCCCGATTTGAGCCTCGTTTGTCTCATCCTTACCTTTTATGCCAAAGTCTAATGTTGTTTGACTCAATCTTATGATTTGTGAAGGTGCCGGCTCTCATTTGACTCACCCCTATCATTTCTTCCGGTGTCAGGCCTTGTTTGACACAACCTTACTATTTGTGCCAAAGTCAGGCCTTGTTTGACTCACCCCTATAATTTGTGTCAGAGTTAGGTCTCCATTAAGACAGCCTTACTATTTGTACTGGAGTCATGCAACATTTAACTCAGGCTTACCATTTGTGCTAGAGCCGGGCCTCGTTTGACTCACCCTTATCATTTGTGCCAAAGTCAGGCCTCATTTGACTCAACCTTACCAATTGTACTGGAGTCATGCCTTGTTTGGGTCAACCTTACCATTTATGCTAGAGTCGGGCCTGATTTCACTCAACCTTATCATTTATGTCAGATTGGGCTTCGTTTGACTCACCCCTATCATTTCTTCTCATGTCGGGCTTCATTTGACATAACCTTACAATTTGTGCTAGAGTCGGGCCTCGTTTGACTCAACACTATAATTTGTGCCAGAGTCGAGCCTCGTTTGACTCAACCTTACCATTTGTGGCAGGATTGTGCCTCGTTTGACTCAACTTTACCATTTATGGTAGAGTCTGGCTTGTTTGGCTTACCCTTAACGTTTGTGCCAGAGTTGGACCTCCACTTGTGCCGGAGTTGTGCCACGTTTGACTCAACCTTATCATTTATGCTAGAGTCGGGCCTCGTCTGACTCACCCTTGTCATTTATGTCAGAGTTTGGTCTCGTTTGACTCAACTTTACCACATGTGTAGAGTCGGTCCCTGTTTGACTCAGCCTTTCTATTTGAGCTGGAGTTGGACCTCGTTTAAGACAACCTTACCATTTGTGCCGGAGTTACGTGACATTTGACTTAAACTTATCATTTGTGTTGGAGCTGGGCCTCGTTTGACTCAACCTTACTAGTTGTGCCAGAGTTAGGCTTTGTTTGACTCACCCCTATCATTTGTGCCAGAGTCGATCCTTGTTTGACTTAACCTTACCATTTGTCCTCGAGTTGGGCCTCGTTTGTCTTAACCTTACCATTTGTGCTTGAGACTGGCATCATTTGACTCAACCTTACCATTTGTGGTAAAGTCGGGCCTCGTTTGAGTCACCCTTATCATTTGTGCTAGAGTTAGACTCCGTTGGACTTAATCTTGCCATTTGTGGCAGAGTCGGGCCTCGTTTGACTCATCCCTGCCATTTATGTCAGAGTTGGGTCTCGTTTGACTCGACCTTGCCATTTGTGCCAGAGTCAAATCTCGTTTGACTAAACCTTACCATTTTAGTTGGAGTTGGGTGTCATTAGTCTAACCCTTAGCATTTGACTCAACCTTACCTTTTGTGCTAGAGTCGGGCTTCATTTGACTCACCCTTGCCATTTATGCCGGAGTCTGGCATCATTTAACACAACCTTGTGATTTTTACTGAAATCGGGCCTCGTTTGACTCACCCTTATCATTTGTGCCAGAGTTTGGCCTCGTTTGACTCAACCTTACCAATTGTGCCAGAGTCGGGCCTCGTTTGATTGAACCTTACCATTTGTGCTTGAGACAGGCCTCATTTGGGTCACCCTTATATTTGTACCAGAGTCGGGCCTTGTTTCACTCAACCTTAACATTTGTACCAGAGTCAGGACTCGTTTGTCCTAACCTTACCATTTGTGCCTGAATCGTGCCTCGTTTGACTAAACTATACTGTTTATGCTGAAGTCAAGCCTTATTTCACTCACTCTTATCATTTGTGCTGAAGACAGACCTTGTATGACTCAACCTTACCCTTTGCGCTAGAGTCAGGACTCGTTTGAGACCACCTTACCATTTGTGCCAAAGTCACGTCTCGTTTGACTCAACCTTGCCATTTGTGCTAGAGCCGAGCCTCATTTCACTCACCCTTATCATTTGTGCTGGAGACGGACCTCGTTAGACTCAACCTTACCATTTGCGCTAGAGTCTGGACTCCTTTGAGATAGCCTTACCATTTGTGCTAGAGTCATGCCTCGTTTGACTCAACCTTCCAATTTATGGTAGAGTCAGGCCTCGTTTGACTCACCCTTAACATTTGTTTAGGTGTTGGGCCTCGTTTGACTGAACCTTATCATTTGTGCTAGTGATGGGCCTCGTTTGACTCAACCTTACCAATTGTGCTGCAGACAAGCCTTGTTTGACACAAACTTACTATTTGTATGTGAGTCAGGCCTCATTTGTATTAACCTTACCATTTGTTCTGGAGTCAGGCCTCGTTTGACTCAACCTTACCATTTGTTCCAAAGTCGAGCCTCATTTGACTCAACCTTACCATTTGTACTGGAGTTAGGCCTTGTTTGACTCAACCTTATCATTTATACTAGTGTCAGGCCTCGTTTGCCTCAACCTTACTAGTTATGCCAGAGTCAGGCCTCATTTGACCCAACGTTACCATTTGTGCTGGAATCGGGTCTTGTTTGACTCACCCTGATCATTTGTGCTAGAGTCGGCCCTTGTTTGACTCATCCTTACCATTTTGCCAGAGTCAGCCTCGTTTGACTCAACCTTACCATTTCTGCTCGAGTTAGACCTCATTTGTCTTAACCAAACCATTTGTAATAGAGTCGGCCATCGTTTGACTTAACCTTATGATATGTGTCAAAGTTAGGCCTTGTTTGACTCAACCTTACCATTTGTGCTGGAGTCAGGGCTCATTTGACGCACCCATATCATTTGCACTAGAGTCAGCTACATTTCACTCTATCATACCATTTATGCCCGACTCAGACATTATTTGTCTCAACCTTACCTTTAATGCCAGAGTCTAGCGTCATTTGACTCAACCTTATGATTTGTGAAGGAGCCGGGCCTCATTTGACTCACCCTTATCATTTCTTCTAGTGTTGGGCCTCATTTGACTTACCCCTATCATTTCTTATGGTGTTAAGACTCGTTTGACATAACCTTACAATTTGTGTCAGAGTCAGGCCTCGTTTGACTCAACCCTATAATTTGTCCTGGAGTTGGGCCTCGTTTAACTCAACCTTAACATTTGTGTAAGAATTGTGCCTTATTTGACTTAACCTTACCAATTATGGTAGAGTCTGGCCTCGTTTGGCTCACCCTTAACATGTGTATTGGAGTTGGAACTCATTTGAGATAACCTTACCACTTGTGCCAGAGTTGCGCCATGTTTGACTCAACCTTATCATTTGTACTGGAGCCGGGCCTTGTTTGACTCACCCTTATCAATTGTGTCGGAGTTGGGTCTCGTTTGACTCAACCTTACCATATGTGCCAGAGTCAGGCCCCGTTTGAGTCAGCCTTTCTATTTGTGCTAGAGTTCAACCTCGTTTGAGACAACCTTACCATTTGTGCCAGAGTTGTGCCACATTTGACTCAACCTTATCATTTGTACTGGAGCCGGGCCTCATTTGACTCAACCTTACAGTTGTGCTGGAGTTGGCCTTTGTTAGATTCAACCCTATCTTTTGTGCCAAAGTTAGGCCTCGTTTGACTCAACCTTACCGTTTGTGCTAGAGTCAATTCTCATTTGACTCAACCTTACCAGTTGTGCCCGAGTTGGGCCTCGTTTGTCTTAAACTTACCATTTGCACAGGAGTCGGCCTTGTTTGACTTAACCTTACAATTTCTGCACGAGTCAAGCCTTGTTTGTCTCAACTTTACCATTTGTAATAGGGTCAACCGATGTTTGACTTAACCTTACGATATGTGTTAGAGTCAAGCCTTGTTTGACTTAACCTTACCATTTATGCTGGAGTCGGGCCTTGTTTGACTAAACCTTACCATTTGTGTTAGAGTTAGGCCCCGTTTGACGCACCTTGATCATTTATGCTAGGGTCATGCCACAATGACTCCACCTTACCATTTGCACCCGACTCAAGGCCTTGTTTTTCTCGACCTTACCTTTTGTGCCAGAGTCTAGCATTGTTTGGCACAACCTTACAATTTGTGAAGGCATCAAGCCTTGTTGGACTCACCCTTATCATTTCTTCTGGTGTCGGGCCTTGTTTCACTCAACCTTATCATTTGTGCTAGAGTCAGGCCTCGTTTGACTTAACCTTACAATTTATGGTAGAGTTAGGCCTCGTTTAACTCACCCTTACCATTTGTGCCTCGAGTCAGGCTTTGTTTGACTCAACCATATCATTTGCGCCTCAAGTCAGGCCTTGTTTGACTCAACCATATCCTTTGCGCCTAGAGTCAGGCCTTGTTTGACCAACCATATCATTTGTGCCTCGAGTCGGGCCTCGTTTGTCTCACCTATATCATTTGCACCCTAAGTTGGGCCTCGTTTGACTCACTCATATCATTTGCGCATCGAATCGGGCCTCGTTTGACATAACTATATCATTTGTGCCTCGAGTCAGGCCTCGTTTGACTCACCTATATCATTTGGGCCTTGAGTCAGGCCTCGTTTAATACAACCATATCATTTGCGCCTAGGCTCAGGTCTCATTTGACTCTCCCATATGTTTGTGCTTCAGGTTGGGCCTCGTTTGACTTACCCATATATTTGTCCCTTGTGTCAGGTTTCGATTGACTCGCCCTTATCATTTGCGCCTTGAGTCAGGCCTTGTATGATCAACCATATCATTTGTGCCTCAAGTCGGGCCTCGTTTGATGTAACCATATGTTTGTGCCTCAAGTCGGGCCTCGTTTGACTCTCCCATATGTTTGCGCCCTGAGTCGGGCCTCGTTTGACTTAACCATATCATTCGTACCTTGAGTGGGCCCTCATTAGACTTGCCCATATGATTGCACCTCGAGTCGGGCCTTGTTTGACTTACCCATATCATTTGTGCCTCGAGTCATGTCTCATTTGACTTACCCATATAATTTGTGCCTCAAGTCAGGCCTTATTTGATTTACCCATATGTTTGCGCCTTGAGTTGGGTCTCGTTTGACTCACCCAAATCATTTGCGCCTTGAGTCGATCCTCGTTTGACTCACCCTTATCATCTGCGCTTTAGGCCGTGTCTCATTTGACTCAACCATATGTTGGCGCCTCGAGTCAGGCCTCGTTTGACTCACCCATTTCATTTGCGCCTCGAGTCGGGCTCATTTGACTCAACCATATCATTTGCTCCTCGAGTCAGGCCACGTTTGACTTACGCATATGTTTGTACCTTGAGTCTAGCCTCATTTGACTCACCCATATCATTTGTGCCTCGAGTTAGGCATTGTTTGACTCAACCATATCATTTACGCCTAGAGTCAGTCATCGTTTAACTCAACCATATCTATGCGCCTTGAGTTGGGCCTTATTTGACTCACCCTTATCATTTATGCCTTAAGTCGAGCCTCATTTGACTCACCCATATCATTTGCACCTCGAGTCCATCCTCGTTTGACTCACCCATATGTTTGCGCCTCAAGTCGGGCCTTGTTTGACTTACCCATATGTTTGTGCCTCGAGTTGTGCCTCATTTCTCTCACCTAAATCATTTGCGCCTCAAGTCGGTCCTCGTTTGACTCACCCTTATCATCTGCGTCTCAAGTTGGGCCTTGTTTAACTCAATCATATGTTAGCACCTCGAGTCAGGCCTTGTTTGACTCACCCATATCATTTGTGCCACGAGTCAGGCCTCATTTGACTCAACCATATCATTTGATCCTCGAGTTGCGCCTCGTTTGACTCACTCATATCATTTGCGCCTTGAGTTGGGCCTCGTTTGACTCAACCATATCATTTACTCCTCGAGTCGGGCCTCGTTTGACTCACCCACATCATTTGTGCCTCGAGTTAGGCCTCGTTTAACTTAGCCATATGATTTGTGCCTCAAGTCGGGCCTCATTTGACTCAACCATATCATTTATGCCTTGAGTCGGGCCTTATTTGACTTAACCATATCATTTGTGTCTCGAGACAGGCCTCATTTGACTCACCCATATTATTTGCCCCTCGAGTCCGTCCTCGTTTGACTCACCCATATGTTTGCGCCTCAAGTCGAGCCTCGTTTCACTTACCCATATGTCTGTGCCTCTAGTTGGGCCACGTTTGACTCACCCATATCATTTGTGCCTCGAGTCAAGCTTCGTTTGACTCAACCATATCATTTGCGCCTCGAGTCAGGCCTCATTTGACTCACCCATATCATTTGTGCCTCGAGTTGGGCCTCATTTGACTTACCCATATCATTTGCGCCTTGAGTCGGGCCTCGTTTGACTCATCCATGTATTGATGCTTTGAGTCAGGCCTCGTTTGAGTTACCCATCTGTTTGAGCCCCGAGATAGGCCTTGTTTGACTCATCCATATCATTTGCGCTTTGAGTTGGCCCTCGTTTGACTCACGCATATCATTTACGCCTCGAGTCAAGCTTCGTTTGACTCAATCATATCATTTGTGCCTCGAGTCGGGCCTCGTTTAACTGATCCTTATCATTTGTGCCACGATTTGGGCCTCGTTTGACTCAAACATATCATTTGTGCATCGAGTCGGGCCTTGTTTGACTCACCCATATTATTTGCGCCTCGAGTCGGGCCTCATTTGACTCAACCATTTCATTTGCGACTCGAGTCGGGCCTCGTTTGACTCACCCATATGTTTTTCCTTGAGTCGGGCCTTGTTTGACTCACCCATATCATTTGCGCCTCATGTCGGGCTTCGTTTGAGTCAACCATATCATTTACGCCTTGAGTTTGGCATCATTTGACTCAACCATATCATTTGTGCCTCGAGTCAGGCCTCGCTTGACTCACCCATATCATTTGTGCCTCGAGTCGGGCCTCTCTTGACTAAACCATATCATTTGTAGCTCTAGTCGAGCCTCGTTTGACTCAACTATATCTATGGCACCTCGAGTCAGGCCTCGTTTGACTCACTGATATAATTTATGCCTTGAAGCGAGCATCGTTTGACTTACCCATATGTTTGCACCTCGAGTTGGGCCTCGTTTGACTCAATCATATCATTTATGCCTTGAGTCGAGCCTTACTTGACTCACTTATATCATTTGCACCTCGAGTCGGGCCTCATTTGACTTAACCATATAATTTGTGCCTCGAGTCGGTCCTCATTTGATTCACCCATATGTTTGCGCCTCGAGTCGGCCCCTCGTTTGACTCACCCATATGTTTGTGCCTCAAGTTATGCCTCGTTTCTCTCACCTAAATCATTTGTGCCTCGAGTCGGTCCTCGTTTGACTCACCCTTATCATATGCGTCTCAGGTCTGGCCTCGTTTAACTCAACCATATGTTAGCGCCTCGAGTCAGGCCTCGTTTGGCTCACCCATATCATTTGTGCCTCGAGTCAGGCCTCGTTTGACTCAACAATATCATTTGCTCCTTGAGTCGGGGCTCGTTTGACTGACCCATATCATTTGTGCCTCATTTGACTCACCCATATCATTTGCGCCTCTAGTCAGGCCTCGTTTGACTCAACCATATCATTTGCTCCTCGAGTCAGCCCTCGTTTGACTCACCCATATCATTTGTGCCTCGAGTTAGGCCTCGTTTGACTTAGCCATATGATTTGCATCTTAAGTTGGGCCTCATTTGACTCATCTATTTTATTTGTGCCTTGAGTTGGGCCTTATTTGACTCACCCATATGATTTGTGCCTCGAGAAAGGCCTCATTTGATTCAACCATATCATTTGCACCTCTAGTCCATCCTTGTTTGACTCATCCATATGTTTGCGCCTTGAGTCGGGCCTCTTTTCACTTACCATATGTCTGTGCCTCGAGTTAGGCCATGTTTGACTCACCCATATCATTTGTGCCTTGAGTCAGGCCTCGTTTGACTCAACCATATCATTTTCGCCTCGAGTCAGGCCTCATTTGACTCACCCATATCATTTGTGCCTCAAGTTGGGCATCATTTGACTTACCCATATCATTTGCGCCTTAAGTCGGGCCTCGTTTTACTCACCCATGTGTTTGCGCCTCGAGTCGGGCCTCGTTTGAGTCACCCATCTATTTGATCCTTGAGACAGGCCTTGTTTGACTAACCCATATCATTTGCGCTTTGAGTCAGCCCTCATTTGACTCACCCATATCATTTGTGCCTCGAGTCGAGCTTCATTTGACTCAACCATATCATTTGTGCCTCGAGTCGGGCCTTGTTTGACTAACCCTTATCATTTGTGCCATGAGTTAGGCCTCGTTTGACTCAAACATATCATTTGTGCATCGAGTCGGGCCTCATTTGACTCACCCATATCAGCTACGCCTCGAGTCGGGTCTCGTTTGACTTAACCATATCATTTGCTCCTCAAGTCAAGCCTCGTTTGACTTACCCATATGTTTGCACCTCAAGTCGGCCTTGTTTGACTCACCCATATCATTTGTGCCTCAAGTTAGGCCTCGTTTGACTTAATCATATGATTTGCACCTTAAGTCGGGCCTTGTTCGACTTAACCATTTGTCCCTTAAGCGGGCCTTATTTGACTCACACATATCATTTGTGCCTCGAGACAAGCTTCATTTGACTCACCCATATCATTTGCACCTCGAGTCCATCCTTGTTTGACTCACCCATATGTTTGCGCCTCGAGTCGGGCCTCGTTTGACTTACCCATATGTTTGTACCTCAAGTTAGGCCTTATTTGACTCAACCATATCATTTGTGCCTCGAGTCAGGCCTTGTTTGACTCAACCATATCATTCGCATCTCGAGTCGGGCCTCATTTGACTCACCCCTATCATTTGTGCCTCGAGTTGGTCCTCATTTGACTCACCCATGTGTTTGCACCTCGAGTCAAGCCTCATTTGAGTGACCCATCTATTTGAGCCTCGAGACGGGCCTCGTTTGACTCACCCATATCATTTGCACTTTGAGTTGGCCCTTGTTTGACTTACCCATATCATTTGTGCCTCGAGTCAGGCCTTGTTTGACTCAACCATATCATTTGCTCCTCGAGTCGGGCCTCATTTGACTTACCCATATGTTTGTACACTGAGTCGGGCCTCATTTGACTCACGTATAACATTTGTGCCTCGACTCAGGACTCGTTTGACTCACCCATGTGTTTGTGCCTCGAGTCGGGCCTTGTTTGAGTCACCCATCTATTTGAGCCTCGAGACGGGCCTTGTTTCACTCACCCATATCATTTGTGCTTTGAGTCGGGCCTCGTTTGACTCACCCATATCATTTGCACCTCGAGTCAAGCCTCGTTTGACTCAACCATATTATTTGCTCCTCGAGTTGGGCCTCGTTTGACTTACCCATATGTTTGTACCTCGAGTCGGGCCTCATTTGACTCACCCATTTCATTTGTGCCTCGAGTTAGGCCATGTTTGACTCAACCATATCATTTGCACCTCGAGTTAGCCCTCGTTTGACTTACCCATATCTTTACACCTCGAGTCGAGCATCTTTTGTCTAACCCATATCATGTTTGCCTCGAGTCAGACCTCATTTGACTCACTGTTATCATTTGCGCCTCAACTCGGGCCACATTTGACTCAACCATATGTTTGTGCCTCGAGTCGGGCCTCATTTGACTTATCGATATAATTTACGCCTCGAGTTAGGCCTTATTTTACTCAACCATATCATTTGTGCCTCGATTCGGGACTCGTTTAACTCAACCATATCATTTGCTCCTCGAGTCGTGCCTCGTTTGACTTACCCATATGTTTGCACACTGAGTCAGGCCTCGTTTAACTCAACCATATCATTTGCGCCTTGACTCGGGACTCATTTGACTCATCCATGTGTTTGCGCCTCGAGTCGAGCCTTGTTTGAGTCACCCATCTATTTGAGCCTTAAGACGGGCCTCTTTTGACTCACCCATATCATTTGCGCTTTGAGTTGGGCCTTGTTTGACTCACCCATATCATTTGTGACTTGAGTTGGGCCTCGTTTGACTCAACCATATCATTTTTGCCTCGACTCGAGACTCGTTTGACTCTTTCATATGTTTACACCTCGAGTTGGGCCTCGTTTGACTCACCCTTATCATTTGTGCCTCGAGTCTGGCCTCATTTGACTCAACCATATGTGTGTGCCTCAAGTCTTATTCGACTCACCCATATCATTTACGCCTCGAGTTGGGCCTTGTTTGACTCAACCATATCATTTACCCCTCGAGTTGGCTCTTGTTTGAGTTAACCATATGTTTACACCTTGAGTCGGGCATCTTTTGACTCACCCATATCATTTGTGCCTCGAGTCAGGCCTCGTTTGACTCAACCAAATCATTTGTGCCTCAAGGCGGGCATCGTTTGACTAAACCATATCATTTGTGCCTCGAGTCGGGCCTCATTTGACTAACCCATATCATTTGTACCTCAAGTCGGGCCTTGTTTGACTCACCCATATAATTTGTTCCTCGAGTCAGGCCTCCTTTGACTCACACATATGTTTGCACCTCAAGTCGGGCCTCGTTTAACTCACCCATATCACTTGTGCCTCGAGTTGGGCCTTGTTTGACTCAACCATATCATTTGCGCCTTGACTCGAGACTCGTTTGACTCTCCCATATGTTTGCGCCTCAAGTCGGTCCTTGTTTGACTTACCCATATGGTTGTGCCTTGAGTCAGACCTCGTTTGACTTACCTTCATCATTTGATCCTAAAGTCGGGCCTCGTTTGACTCACCCATGTGTTTGCGCCATGGGTTAGGCCTTGTTTGACTCACCCATCTATTTACGCCTTGAGTTAGGTCTCGTTTAACTCACCCATATCATTTGCACCTTGAGTTAGGCCTTGTTTGACTCAACCATATCATTTACAGCTCGAGTTGACCCTCGTTTGACTTACCCATTTGTTTGCACCTACAAACGAGCCTCATTTCACTCTCCCATATCATTTGTGCCTCAAGTCAAGCCTCATTTGACTCCATCATACCATTTGTGCCTCGAGTCGGGCCTCTTTTGACTCAACCACATCATTTGTGCCTCTAGTTAGGCCTCATTTGACTCAACCATATCATTTGCGCCTCAAGTTGGGCCTCATTTGACTCACCCATATGTTTTTCCTTGAGTTGGGCCTTATTTGACTCACCCATATCATTTGTGCTTCGTGTCGGGCTTCGTTTGAGTCAACCATATCATTTATGCCTTGAGTTTGGCATCATTTGACTTAACCATATCATTTGTGCCTCGAGTCAGGTCTCGCTTGACTCACCGATATCATTTGCGCCTCGAGTCAGGCCTCTCTTGACTAAACCATATAATTTGTAGCTCTAATCGAGCCTTGTTTGACTCACCTATATCTATGGCGCCTCGAGTCAGGCCTCATTTGACTCACCGATATAATTTATGCCTTGAGGCGAGCATCGTTTGACTAACCCATATCATTTATGCCTTGAGTTGGGCCTCGTTTGACTCAACCATATCATTTACACCTCAAGTTGGCCCTCGTTTGACTTTCCCAAATGATTGCACCTCCAGTTGGCCCTCGTTTAACTCACCTATATCATTTGAGCCTCGAGTCAGGCCTCGTTTGACTCAACCATACCATTTGCGCCTCGAGTCGGGCCTCTTTTGACTCAACCATATAAGTTACGCCCCGAGTTAGGCCTTGTTTGACTCACCCATATCATTTGTACCTTGAGTCAGACCATGTTAGACTCACCCTTATCATTTACGCCTCGAGTCAGGCCTCGTTTGACTTAACCATATCATTTATGCCTCGAGTTGGGCCTTATTTGATTCACCCATATGTTTGCGCCTCGAGTCGAGCCTCATTTGAGTCACCATACGTTTGGGCCTTATTTGAATCAACCATATCATTTGTGCCTTGAGTCGGGCCTTGCTTGACTCACTGATATCATTTGCGCCTCGAGTCAGGCCTCATTTGACTTAACCATATAATTTGTGCCTCGAGTCGGTCCTCATTTGATTCACCCATATGTTTGTGCCTCGAGTCGGGCCTCGTTTGAGTCACCATATGTCTGTGTCATGGGACATGCCTTGTTTGACTCAACCATATCATTTGCACCTCGAGTTGGGCCTTGTTTGACTCAACCATATCATTTGCGGCTCGAGTTGGGCCTCGTTTGACTCACCGATACCATTTGAGCCTCAAGTTGGGCCTCATTTGACTTATCCATATCATTTGCACCTCGAGTCGGGCCACGTTTGACTCAACCATATCATTTGCGCCTCGAGTTGGGCCTTGTTTGACTCACCTATATGTTTGAGCCTCGAGTCGAGCCTTATTGGACTCACCCATTGTTTGTGCCTCGAGTTGGTCTTTGTTTGAGTCACCCGTATCATTTGCACCTCGAGTCAAGCCTCGTTTGACTCAACCATGTGTTTACGCCTCTAGTTAGGCCTAGTTTGACTCACACATATCATTTGCGCCTCGAGTCGGGCCATGTTTGACTCAACCATATCATTTATGCCTTGAGCCAGGCCTTATTTGACTCACCGATACCATTTGTGCCTCGAGTTGGGCCTCATTTGGCTCAACCATATCATTTGTGCCTCGAGTCAGGCCTTGTTTAACTTAACCATATCATTTGTGCCTCGAGTCGGGCATGGTTTGACTCAACCATATCATTTGTGCCTCGAGTCGGGCCTTGTTTGACTCACCCATATCTTTTGTGCCTTGAGTCAGGCCTCATTTGACTCACCCATATCATTTACACTTCGAGTTAGCCCTTGTTTGACTCATCCATATGTTTGTGCCCCTAATCAGGCCTCGTTTGTCTTACCCTTATGTTTGTGCCTCGAGTCGAGCCTCATTTGACTCACCCATATCATTTGTGCCTTGAGTCAGGCCTTGTTTCACTCACCCATATAATTTGCTCTGCGAGTTAGCCCTCGTTTGACTCACTGATATAATTTGTGCCTCGAGGTGAGCATCGTTTGACTTACCCATACGTTTGCACCTCGAGTTAGGCCTCATTTGACTTGACCATATGTTTTTGCCTCAAATTGAGCCTCATTTGACTCACCCATATTATTTGCGCCACGAGTTAGGCCTCGTTTGACTCAACCTTATAATTTACACCTCAAGTTGGCCCTCGTTTGACTTACCCATATTTTTGCACGTCCAGTTGGTGCTCATTTGACTCACGCATATCATTTGAGCCTCAAGTCAGGCCTTGTTTAACTTAACCATACCATTTGCACCTCGAGTCGAGCCTCTTTTGACTCAACCATATTAGTTGTGCCCCAAATTGGGCCTTGTTTGACTAACCCATATCATTTACGCCTTGAGTTAGGCCTCATTTCACTCAACCATATCATTTGCGCCTCAAGTCGGGCCTCGTTTGACTTACCCATATGTTTGCACACTGAGTCAGGCCTAGTTTAACTCAACCATATCATTTGCGCCTAGACTTGGGACTTATTTGACTCATCCATGTGTTCGTGCCTTGAGTCGAGCCTCGTTTGAGTCACCCATCTATTTGAGCCTCGAGATGGGCCTCTTTTGACTCACCCATATCATTTGCGCTTTGAGTCGGTCCTCGTTTGACTCACCCATATTGTTTGTGACTCGAGTTGGGCCTCGTTTAACTCAACCATATCATTTTTGCCTCGACTCGAGACTCGTTTGACTCTTCCATATGTTTGCACCTCGAGTCAGCCTCGTTTGACTCACCCTTATCATTTGTGCCTCGAGTCAGGCCTCATTTGACTCAACCATATGTGTGTGCCTCAAGTCAGGCCTCGTTTGACTCACCTATATTGTTTGCACCTCGAGTCGGGCCTTGTTTGACTAAACTATATCATTTGCGCCTCGAGTCAGGCCTTGTTTGACTCAACGATATCATTTGTGCCTTGAGTCAGGCCTCGTTTGACTCAACCATTTCATTTGTGCCTCGAGTTGGGCCTCGTTTGACTCAACCATATCATTTGCACCTCGAGTCGGGCCTTATTTGACTCAACCGTATCATTTGCACCTTGAGTCGGGCCTCGTTTGACTCAACCATATTATTTGCGCCTCGAGGCGGGCCTTGTTTGACTTAACCATATCATTTGCACCTCGAGTTGGGCCTCGTTTTCTTTAAGCATATATTTACGCCTCAAGTCGGGCCTCGTTTGACTCACCAATACCATTTGTGCCTCGAATTAGGCCTCGTTTGACTCAACCAAATCATTTGTGCCTTGAGTCAGGCCTTGTTTGACTCAACCATATCATTTACGCCTCGAGTTGGGCCCCATTTGACTTAACCATATCATTTGCACATCGAGTCAGGACTTGTTTGTCTCAACCATATCATTTGCGCCCCGAGTCAGGCCTTGTTTGACTTAACCATATCATTTGTGCCTCGAGTCAGGCCTTGTTTGACTCACCCATAAGTTTGTTCCTTGAGTCAAGCCTTGTTTGACTCACCCATATCATTTGCGCCATGAGTCGGGCCTTGTTTGACTCAACCATATCATTTGTGCCTCGAGTCAGGCCTTGTTTGACTCACCGATACCATTTGTGCCTCGAGTTAGGCCTCGTTTGACTCAACCAAATCAGTTGTGCCTCGAGTCAGGCCTTGTTTGACTAACCATATCATTTGTGCCTCGAGTCAGGTCCCATTTGACTTAACCATATCATTTGCGCCTCGAGTCGGGACTCATTTGACTAAACCATATCATTTGCGCCCCGAGCCGGGCTCGTTTTACTCACCGATACCATTTGTGCCTCGAGTCAAACAAGTCATTTGTGCCTTGAGTCAGGCCTCGTTTGACTCCACTAAATCATTTACGCCTCAAGTTGGGACTCGTTTGACTCAACTATATTATTTCTGCCTCGAGTCGGGCCTAGATTGACATAACCATATCATTTGCGCCTCGAGTCAGGCCTCATTTGACTCAACCAAATCATTTGTGCCTCGAGTCGGGTCTCTTTTGAATTAACCATATCATTTGCGCCTCTAGTCGGGCATCGTTTGACTCAACCATATCATTTGCGCCTCGAGTCAGCAATTATTTGACTCACCCATATCATTTGCACCTCGAGTCGGGCTTCATTTGACTCAACCATACCATTCGTGTCTCGAGTTGGGCCTTGTTTGCCTTAACCATATCATTTTTGCCTCTAGTCAGGCCTCGTTTGACTCACCGATATCATTTACGTCTCGAGTTGGGCCTTGTTTGACTGAACTATAACATTTGCACCTCGAGTTGGGCCTTGTTTGACTCAACCATAGCATTTATGCCTCGAGTCTGGCCTCGTTTGACTCACCGATACCATTTGTGCCTCGAGTTAGGCCTCGTTTGACTCAACCATATCATTTGTTCTTCGAGACAGACCTCGTTTGACTCAACCATATCGTTTGCACCTTGAGTCAGGCCTTGTTTGACTCCCCCACATGTTTGAGCCTCGAGTCAGTCCTCGTTTGACTCAACCATATCATTTGCGCCTCGAGTCGGGACTCGTTTGAGTCAACCCTATCATTTGCGCTCTGAGTCGGGCCTTATTTGACTCACCGATACCATTTGTGCCTCGAGTCAAATGACTCATTTGTGCCTCAAGTTAGGCCTCATTTGACTCAATCAAATCATTTGCGCCTCGTGTCGGGCCTCGTTTGACTCAACCATACCATTTGCGCCTCGACTCGATCCTCATTTGACTCAACCATATCATTTACACCTCGAGTTGGGCCTTGTTTGACTCCCCCACATGTTTGAGCCTCGAGTCAGGCCTCGTTTGACTCAACCATATCATTTGAGCCTCGAGTCAAGCCTCGTTTGACTCAACCATATCATTTGAGCCTCGAGTCAGGCCTCGTTTGACTCAACCATATCATTTGGTCCTTGAGTCAGGCCATGTTTCTCTCAACCATATCATTTGTGCCTCAAGTCGGGCCTCGTTTGACGCAATCATATCATTGGTGCCTCGAGTCATGCCTCGTTTGACTAAACTACATCATTTGTGTCTTAAGTCGGGCCTCATTTGACTGAACAATATCATTTGCGCTTCAAGTTGGGCCTTGTTTGACTCAACCAAATCATTTACGCCTCGAGTCGGGCTTCGTTTGACTCAACCATATCATTTGTGCCTTGAGTCATTTGTCGTTTGACTCATCGATACCATTTATGCCTCGAGTTAGGACTCGTTTGACTTAACCATATCATTTGTGCCTCCAGTCAGGCCTTGTTTGACTCAACCATATTATTTGTACCTTGAGTCAGCCCTTGTTTGACTCAACCATATCATTTGCGCCTCGAGTTGGGCAGCGTTTGACTCAACCATATCATTTACGCCTTGAGTCTAGCCTCGTTTAACTCACCGAGACCATTTGTGCCTTGAGTCAGGCCTCGTTTGACTTAACCAAATCATTTGCGCCTCGAGTCAGGCCTCGTTTGACTCGACCATACCATTTGTGCCTTGAGTCAGGCGTCGTTTGACTCAACCAAATCATTTGCGCCTCGAGTCAGGCCTCGTTTGACTCACCGATACCATTTGTGCCTTGAGTCAGGCGTCGTTTGACTCAACCAAATCATTTGCGCCTCGAGTCGGGCCTCGTTTGACTCAGCCATACCATTTACGCCTCGAGTCGGTCCTCGTTTGACTCAACTATATCATTTGCACCTCGAGTGGGCCTTGTTTGACTCCCCCACATGTTTGAGCAACGAGTCAAGCCTCGTTTGACTCAACCATATTATTTGAGCCTCGAGCCAGACCTCGTTTGACTCAACCATATCATTTGGACCTTGAAACCATATCATTTGGACCTTGAGTCGGGCCTTGTTTGACTCAACCATATCATTTGCGCTAGAGTCGGGCCTCGTTTGACGCAACCATATCATTTGTGCCTCTAGTCATGCCTCCTTTGACTCAACCATATCATTTGCATCTCGAGTCGGGCCTTGTTTGTCTAAACCATATCATTTGCGCATCGAGTGGGGCCTTGTTTGACTCAACCAAATCATTTGCGCCCCAAGTCGAGCCTTGTTTGACTCTACCATCTCATTTGAGCCTCGAGTCATGCCTCGTTTAACTCACTGATACCATTTGTGCCTCGAGTTAGGACTCGTTTGACTCAACCATATCATTTGTGCCTCAAGTCAGGCCTTGTTTGACTCAACCATATCATTTGCGCCTCAAGTCGGGCCTCGTTTGATGCAACCATATCATTTGTACCTCGAGTCATGCCTCCTTTGACTCAAACATATCATTTGCGTCTCGAGACGAGCCTCGTTTGACTGAACCATATCATTTGCGCCTTGAGTTGGGCCTTGTTTGACTCAACCAAATCATTTGTGCCTCGAGTCGCGGCTCGTTTGACATAACCATATTAATTGTTCCTCGAGTCAAGCCTTGTTTGACTCACCGATACCATTTGTGCCTCGAGTTGGGACTCGTTTGACTCAACCATATCATTTGTTCCTCGAGTCAGGCCTTGTTTGACTCAACCATATCATTAGTGCCTCGAGTCAAGCCTCGTTTGACTCAACCATATCATTTGCGCCTCGAGTCGGGCCTTGTTTGACTTAACCATATCATTTACTCCTCGAGTCAAGACTCATTTAACTCAACCATATGATTTGCGCCCTAATTCGGGCCTCGTTTGACTTAACCATATCATTTGTGCCTCGAGTCGGGCCTCGTTTGACTTAAGTATATCATTTAGGCCTCGAGTCGAGCCTCGTTTGACTCACCGATACCATTTGTGCCTCGAGTTAGGCCTCGTTTGACTCAACCAAATCATTTGTGCCTCAAGTCAGGCCTGGTTTGACTCAAGCATATCATTTGTGCCTCGAGTCGGGCCCCGTTTGACTCAACCATATCATTTACTCCTCGAGTCGAGACTCATTTGACTCAACCATATGATTTGCGCCCTGAGTCAGGCCTTGTTTGACTTACCGATACCATTTGTGCCTCGAGTCAAACGAGTCATTTGTGCCTCGAGTCAGGCCTCGTTTGACTCAACCAAAATCATTTGCGCCTCGAGTCAGGCCTCGTTTGACTCAACCATAGCATTTGTGCCCTGAGTCGGGCCTTGTTTGACTCATCGATACCATTTGTGCCTTGAGTCAAATGATTCATTTGCGCCTCGAGTCGGGCCTCGTTTGACTCAACCATACCACTTGCACCTCGAGTCGGGCCTCGTTTGACACAACCATATCATTTGCACCTTGATTCGGGCCTTGTTTGACTCCCCCACATGTTTGAGCATCGAGTCAGGCCTCGTTTGACTCAACCATATCATTTAAGCCTCGAGCCAGGCCTTGTTTGACTCAACCATATCATTTGCGCCTTTAGTCGGGCCTTGTTTGACTCAACCATATCATTTGCACCTTGAGTCGGGCCTCATTTAACGCAACCATATCATTTGTTCCTCGAGTCATGCCTTGTTTGACTCAACCATATCATTTCCACCTCGAATCAGGCCTTATTTGACTCCCGCACATGTTTGAGCCTCGAGTCAGGCCACGTTTGACTCAACCATATCATTTGAGCCTTGAGTCAGGCCCCGTTTGACTCAACCATATCATTTAGGCCTTGAGTCAGGCCTTGTTTGACTCAACCATATCATTTATGCCTTGAGTCGGGCCTCTTTGATGCAACCATATCATTTGTGCCTCGAGCCATGCCTCGTTTGACTCAACCATATCATTTGCATCTCGAGTCGGGCGTCGTTTGACTAAACCATATCATTTACACCTCGAGTTGGGTCTGGTTTGACACAACCAAATCATTTGTGCCTCGAGTCGGGCCTCGTTTGACTCAACCATATCATTTGTTCCTTGAGTCATGCCTCATTTAACTCACCGAAACCATTTGTGCCTCGAGTTAGGACTCGTTTGACTCAAGCATATCATTTGTGCCTCAAGTAAGGCCTTGTTTGACTCAACCATATCATTTGCGCCTTGAGTCAGGCCTCGTTTGACTCAACCATATCATTTTCGCCTCGGGTCAGACCTTGTTTGACTCAACCATATCATTTGCGCCTCGAGTCGGGCCTCGTTTGACTTAAGCATATCATTTGCTCCTCGAATCGGGCATCATTTAACTCACCGATACCATTTGTGCCTCGAGTTAGGCCTCGTTTGACTCAACCAAATCATTTGTGCCTCGAGTCAGGCCTGATTTGACTCAACCATATCATTTGCGCCTCGAGTCGGGCCCCATTTGACTCAACCATATCATTTGTGCCACGAGTCGGGCCTCGTTTGACTCAACCATACCATTTGCGCCCTGAGTCGGGCCTCGTTTGACTCACCGATGCCATTTGCGCCTCGAGTCAGGCCTCGTTTGACTCAACCATACCATTTGCGCCTCGAGCCAGGCCTTGTTTGACTCAACCATACCATTTGCGCCCCGAGTCAGGCCTTGTTTGACTCACCGATGCCATTTGTGACTCGAGTCAGACCTCATTTGACTTAACCATATCATTTGCGCCTCGAGTCGGGCCTCGTTTTACTCAATCATACCATTTGCACCTCGAATCGGGCCTCGTTTGACTCAACCATATCATTTGCACCTTGAGTCGGGCCTTGTTTGACTCCCCCACATGTTTGAGCATTGAGTCAGGCCTCGTTTCACTTAACAATATCATTTGAGCCTCGAGTCAGGCCTCGTTTGACTTTACCATATCATTTGGGCCTTGAGTAGGGCCTTGTTTGACTCAACCATATCATTTGCGCCTCAAGTCGGGCCTCGTTTGACACAACCATATCATTTGTGCCTCGAGTCATGCCTCGTTTGACTCAACCATATCATTTGCTCCTTGAGTTTGGGCTTGTTTGACTCAACCAAATCATTTGCGCCTCGAGTCTAGCCTTGTTTGACTCAACCATATCATTTGTGCCTTGAGGCATGCTTCGTTTGACTCACCGATACCATTTGTGCCTCGAGTTGGGACTCGTTTGACTCAACCATATCATTTGTGCCTTGAGTCAGGCCTTGTTTGACTCAACCATATCATTTGTGCCTCGAGTCAGGCCTTGTTTGGCACAACCAAATCAATTGCACCTCGAGTCGGGCCTTGTTTGACTCAACCATATCATTTGCGCCTCGAGTTAAGCCTCGTTTGACTCACCGATACCATTTGTGCCTCGAGTTAGGCCTCGTTTGACTCAACCAAATCATTTGTGCCTCGAGTCGGGCCTTGTTTGACTCAACCATATCATTTGCGCCCCGAGTCGGGCCTCATTTGACTTACCGATACCATTTGTACCTTGAGTCAAACGAGTTATTTGTGCCTCGAGTGAGGCCTCATTTGACTCAACCAAATCATTTGTGCCTCGAGTTAGGACTCGTTTGACTCAACCATATCATTTGTGCCTTGAGTCAGGCCATGTTTGACTCAACCATATCATTTGTACCTCGAATCAGGTCTCGTTTGACTCAACCAAATCAATTGCACCTCAAGTCGGTCCTTGTTTGACTCAACCATGTCATTTGTGCCTCGAATCAGGCCTCGTTTGACTTAAGCATATCATTTGCGCCTCGAGTCAGGCCTCGTTTCACTGGCCGATACCATTTATACCTCGAGTTAGGCCTCGTTTGAATCAAGCAAATCATTTGTGCCTCGAGTCAGGCCTTGTTTGACTCAACCATATCACTTGCGCCTCGAGTCGGGCCTCGTTTGACTCAACCATATCATTTGCACTTCGAGTCGGGACTTGTTTGACTCAACCATATCATTTGTGCCCCGAGTCGGGCCTCGTTTGACTTACCGATACCATTTGTGCCTTGAGTCAAACGAGTTATTTGTGCCTCGAGTAAGGCCTCATTTGACTCAACCAAATCATTTGTGCCTCGAGTCAGGCCTCGTTTGACACAACCATATCATTTGTAACTCGAGTTAGGCCTTGTTTGACTCAACCATATCATTTGCGCCTCGAGTCGGGTCTTATTTGACTTAACCATATCATTTGCGCCTCTAGTCGAGCCTCGTTTGACACAACTGCTTCAATTGCGCCTTGTGTCGGCGATTATTTGACTCACCCATATCATTAGCGCCTCGAGTCGGGCTTCATTTGACTCAACCATATCGTTCGTTTCTCGAGTTGGGCCTTATTTGCCTTAACCATATCATTTTTGCCTCTAGTTAGGCCTCGTTTGACTCACTGATATCATTTGTGCCTCGAGTGGGGCCTTGTTTGACTCAACTATATCATTTGCGCCTCGAGTTGAGCCTTGTTTGACTTAACCATAGCATTTACGCCTCAAGTCAGACCTCGTTTGACTCACCGATACCATTTGTGCCTCGAGTTAGGCCTTGTTTGACTCAACCATATAAGTTGTTCTTTGAGACAGGCCTCATTTGAGTCAACCATATCATTTGCGCCTCAAGTCGGGCCTCATTTAACTCAACCATACCATTTGCGCCTCGAGTCAAGCCTCGTTTGACTTAACCATAATGTTTGCACCTTAAGTTGGGCCTTGTTTGACTCCCCCACATGTTTGAGCCTCGAGTCAGTCCTCGTTTGGCTCAACCATATCACTTGCGCCTCGAGTCAGGCCTTGTTTAACTCTACCATATCATTTCTGCCTCGAGTCGGGGCTCGTTTAACACAACCATATCATATGCGCCCCAAGTTAGGCCTCATTTGAATCACGGATACCATTTGTGCCTCGAGTCAGGCCTCGTTTGACTCAACCAAATCATTTGCACCTCGAGTCGGGCCTCGTTTGACTCAACCATACCATTTGTGCCTCGAGTCAGGCCTCGTTTGACTCAACCATATCATTTGCTCCTCGAGTCGAGCCTTGTTTGACTCCCCCACATGTTTGAGCCTCGAGTCAGGCCTCGTTTCACTCAACCATATCATTTGAGCCTCGAGTCAGGCCTTGTTTGACTCAACCATATCACTTGGGCCTTGAGTAAGGCCTTGTTTGACTCAACCGTATCATTTGCGCCTCGAGTTGGGCCTCGTTTGATGCAACCATATCATTTGTACCCTGAGTCATGCCTCCTTTGACTCAACCATATCATTTGCGTCTCGAGTCGGGACTCGTTTGGCTGAACCATATCATTTATGCCTCGAGTTGGGCCTTGTTTGACTCAACCAAATTATTTGTGCCTCGAGTCGGGCCTCGTTTAATACAACCATATCAATTGTGCCTCGAGTCATGCCTCGTTTGACTCACCGATACCATTTGTGCCTCGAGTTGGGACTCGTTTAACTCAACCATATCATTTGTGCCTGAAGTCAGGCCTTGTTTGACTCAACCATATCATTTCTGTCTCGAGTCAGGCCTCGTTTGACTCAACCATATCATTTGCGCCTCGAGTCGGGCCTTGTTTGACTTAACCATATCATTTACACCTCGAGTCGGGCCTCTTTGGCTTAAGCATATCATTTGTGCCTCAAGTCGGGCCTCGTTTGACTCACCGTTACCATTTGTTCCTCGAGTTAGGCCTCGTTTGACTCAACCAAATCATTTGTGCCTCGAGTCAGGCCTGGTTTGACTCAAGCATAACATTTGTGCCTTGGGTTAGGCCCCGTTTGACTCAACCATATCATTTACGCCTCGAGTCGAGACTCGTTTGACTCAACCATATCATTTGTGCCCTGAGTCAGGCCTCGTTTGACTCACCGATACCATTTGAGTCAGGCCTCGTTTGACTCAACCAAATCATTTGTGCCTTGAGTCGGGCCTCGTTTGACTCAACCATAGCATTTGCACCCCAAGTTGGGCCTCGTTTGACTTACCGATACCATTTGTGCCTCGTGTCAAACGATTCATTTGTGCCTCGAGTCAGGCCTCGTTTGACCCAACCAAATCATTTGCGCCTCGAGTTGGGCCTCGTTTGACTTAACCAAATCATTTGCACCTCGAGTTGGGCCTCGTTTGACTCAACCATATCATTTGCACCTCGACTCGGGCCTTGTTTGACTCCCCCACATGTTTGAGCATCGGGTCAGGCCTCGTTTGACTCAACCATATCATTTGAGCCTCGAGCTAGGCCTCGTTTGACTCAACCATATCATTTGGGCCTTGAGTCGGGCCTCGTTTAATGCAATCATATCATTTGTGCCTTGAGTCATGCCTCGTTTGACTCAACCATATCATTTCCACCTCGAGTCAGGCCTTGTTTGATTCCCCCACATGTTTGAGCCTCGAGTCAGGCCATGTTTGACTCAACCATATCATTTGAGCCTCGAGTCAGGCCTCGTTCGAGTCAACCACATCATTTGAGCCTTGAGTCAGGCCTTGTTTGACTCGCCCATATCATTTGCGCCTTGAGTCGGGCCTTATTTGATGCGACCATATCATTTGTGCCTCGAGCCATGGCTCGTTTGACTCAACCATATCTTTTTCGTCTCAAGTCGGGCCTCGTTTGACTAAACCATATCATTTGCGCCTCGAGTTAGGCCTTGTTTGACTCAACCAAATCAAATGCACCTCGAGTCGAGCCTTGTTTGACTCAACCATATCATTTGCGCCTCGGGTCGAGCCACGTTTGACTTAAGCATATCATTTGCGCCTCGAGTCGGGCCTCGTTTGACTCACCGATACCATTTGTGCCTCGAGTTAGGCCTCGTTTGACTTAACCAAATCATTTGTGCCTCGAGTCGGGCCTTGTTTGACTCAACCATATCATTTGCACCTCGAGTCGGGTCTTGCTTGACTCAACCATATCATTTGCACCTTGAGTCGGGCCTTGTTTGACTCCCCCACATGTTTGAGCATCGAGTCAGGCCTCGTTTGACTTAACCATATCATTTGATCCTCGAGTTAGGCCTCGTTTGACATTACAATATCATTTGGGCCTTGAGTAGGGCCTTGTTTGACTCAACCATATCATTTGCACCTCGAGTTGAGCCTCGTTTGACGTAACCATATCATTTGTGCCTCGAGTCATGCCTCGTTTGACACAACCATGTCATTTGCTCCTCGAGTTAGACCTTGTTTGACTCAACCAAATCAATTGCACCTCGAGTCTAGCCTCGTTTGACTCAACCATATCATTTGTGCCTCGACTCGAGCCTCGTGTGACTTAACCATATCGTTTGTCACTCGAGTCATGCCTCATTTGACACAACCATATCATTTGCACCTCGAGTCGGGCCTCGTTTGACTCAACCATATCATTTGTGCCTCGAGTCGGGCCTCGTTTGACACACCAATACCATTGTGCCTCGATTTGGGCCTCGTTTGACTCAACCATATCATTTATGTCTCAAGTTCGGCCTCATTTGACTCAACCATATCATTTGCACCTCGAGTCGAGCCTTGTTTGACTCAACCATATCATTTGCGCCTCGAGTCGGGCCTGGTTTGCCTCAACCATATCATTTGCACCCCAAGTTGGGCGTTGTTTGACTCAACCATATTATTTGCACCTCGAGTTGGGCCTTGTTTGACTCACCAATACCATTTGTGCCTCGAGTGGGCCTCGGTTGACTCAACCATATCATTTGTGCCTCGAGTTGGGCCTTGTTTGACACACCAATACCATTTGTACCTCGAGTTGGGCCTCAGTTGACTCAACCATATCATTTGCGCCTCGAGTTTGACCTCGTTTAACTCAACCATATCATTTGCGCCTTCAGTCAGGCCTTGTTTGACTCAACCATATCATTTGTGCCTCGGGTCGGGCCTCGTTTAACTCAACCATATCATTTGCGCCTTGAGTCGGGCATTGTTTGACTCAACCATATCATTTGTGCCTCAGGTTGGGCCTCGTTTAACTAAACCATATCATTTGGGCCTCGAGTCAGTCCTTCTTTGCCTCAACCATATCATTTGTGCCTCGAGTCAGTCTTTGTTTGACTCACCCTTATCCTTTGCACCTCGAGTCAAGCCTCATTTGACTCACCCATGTGTTTGCACCTCGAGTCAGGGCTTGTTTGACTCACCGATACCATTTGCACATTGAGTCGGGCCATGTTTGCCTCAGCCATATCATTTCTGCCTCGACTTAGGCCTCGATTAACTCACCGATACCATTTGTGCCTTGAGCTGGGCCATATTTGACTCAACCATATCATTTGTGCCTCGAGTCAAGCCTCGTTTGACTAAACCATATCATTTGCACCTCGAGTGGGGCCTTGTTTAACTCAACCATATCATTTGTTCCTCGAGTCAAGCCTCATTTGACTCAACCATATCATTTGCGCCTCAAGTCGGGCATTGTTTGACTCAACCATATCATTTGCGCTTCGAGTTAGGCCTTGTTTGGCTCACCCATATGTTTGCGCCACCAGTCGGGCCTCGTTTGACTCAACGATATCATTTACGCCTCGAGTCAGGCCTCGTTTGACCCAACCATTTGATTTGTGCCTCGAGTTGGGCCTTTTGTTTGACTAAACCAAATCATTTGCACCTCGAGTTGGACCTTGTTTGCCTCATCCATATCATTTTCACGTTGAGTCAGAACTCGTTTGACTCACCGATATCATTTGTGCCTCGAGTTGGGCCTTGTTTGACTCAAGATATCATTTACGGCTTGAGTCAGTCCTCATTTGACTCACCGATACCATTTGTGCATCGAGTCGAGCCTCGTTTGACTCAACCATATCGTTTATCCCTCGAGTCATGCCTCATTTGACTCAACCATATCATTTGTGCCTCGAGTCAGGCCTTGTTTGACTTAACCATATCATTTGTGCGTCGAGTCGGGCCTCGTTTGACTCACTGATACCATTTGTGCCTCGAGTTAGGCCTCGTTTGACTCAACCATATCATTTGTGCTTCGAGTCGGGCCTTCTTTGCCTCAACCATATCATTTGCACCCCGAGTCGGGCCTTGTTTGACTCACCGATATGATTTGTGCCTTGAGTTGGGCCTTGTTTGACTCAACTATATGATTTGCACCTCGAGTTGGGCTTGTTTGACTCACCGATAGCATTTGTGCCTCGAGTAGGGCCTTATTTGACTCAACCATATCATTTGTGCCTCGAGTTAGGCCTCGGTTGACTCAACCATATCATTTGCGCCTCGAGCCTGGTCTCATTTGTCTTAACCATATCATTTGTGCCATGAGTCGAGCTTTATTTGACTCAATCATATCATTTGCGCCTCGAGTCGGTCTTCGTTTGACTCACCCTTATCATTTGCACCTCGAGTCAAGCCTCGTTTGACTCACCCATGTGTTTGCACCTTGAGTCAGGGCTTCTTTGACTCACCGATACCTTTTGCGCCTCGAGTCGGGCCATGTTTGCCTCAGCCATATCATTTCTGCCTCGAGTCAGGCCTCGTTTGACTCACCAATACCATTTGTGCATCGAGTTGGGCCACGTTTGACTCAATCATATCATTTGCACGTCGAGTCAGATCCCGTTTGACTGAACCATATCATTTGCGCCTCGAGTCGGGCCTTGTTTACCACAACCATATCATTTGTGCTTTGAGTCAGGCCTCGTTTGACTCAACCATATCATTTGCGCCTCAAGTTGGGCGTCGTTTGACTCAACCAAATCATTTGCGCCTCGAGTTGGGCCTTGTTTGACTCACCCATATGTTTGTGCCATGATTCGGGTCTCGTTTGACTATACGATATCATTTACGCCTCGAGTCAGGCCTCGTTTGTCACAACCATTTTATTTGTGCTTCGAGTCAGGCCTCGTTAGACTCAACCATATCATTTGCGCCTCGAGACGGGCCTTCTTTGCCTCAACCCCATCATTTGCACCCTGAGTTGGGTCTTGTTTGACTCAACCATATCATTTGCGCCTCGAGGCTGGCCTTGTGTGACTCAACCATATCATTTGCACCTCAAGTTGGGTGTCATTTGACTCAACCATATCATTTGCGCCTCGAGTCCAGCCTTGTTTTGCTTACCCGTATGTTTGCGCCATGAGTCGGGCCTCGTTTGACTCAACGATATCATTTATGCCTCGAGTCAGGCCTCGTTTGACACAACCATTTGATTTGCGCCTTGAGTCGGGCCTTGTTTGACTCAACCATATCATTTATGCCTCGAGTCGGTCCTTATTTGCCTTAACCATTACATTTTTGCCTCGAGGCTGCCCTCATTTGACTCAACATATCTTTCACGCCTTGAGTCGGGCCTCGTTTGACTCACCGATAGCATTTGCCCATCAAGTCGAGCCTCGTTTGACTCAACCATATCGTTTGTCCCTTGAGTCATGCCTCATTTGACTCAACCATATCATTTGTGCCTCGAGTCAGGCCTCGTTTGACTTAACCATATCATTTGTGCCTCGAGTCGGGCCTCTTTTGACTCACCGATACCATTTATGCCTCGAGTTAGGCCTCGTTTGACTCAACCATATCATTTGTGCCTCAAGTTCGACCTCGTTTTACTCAACCATATCATTTGCACCACGAGTTGAGCCTCGTTTGACTCAACCAAACAATTTCCCCTCGACTCGGACCTTGTTTGACTAAACCATATCATTTGCGCCTCGAGTCGGGCCTTCTCTGCCTCAACCATATCATTTGCACCCTGAGTCGTGCCTTGTTTGACTTAACCATATCATTTGTGCCTCGAGTCAGGCCTTGTTTGACTCACCGATACCATTTGTGCCTTGAGTTAAGTCTCGGTTGACTCAACCATATCATTTGCGCATCGAGTTCAGCCTCGTTTCACTCAACCATATCATTTGCACCTCGAGTCAGGCCTCGCTTGACTCAACCATATCATTATGCCTCGAGTCTGGCCTCGTTTGACTCAATCATTTGATTTGCGCCTCGAGTCGGGCCTTGTTTCACTCAACCATATCATTTGCGCCTTGAGTCGGGCCTTGTTTGCCTTAACCATATCATTTTCGCCTCGAGTCAGGCCTCGTTTGACTCACCGATATCATTTGTTCCTTGAGTTGGGCCTCATTCACTCAACATATCATTTACGTCTTGAGTCGGGCCTCATTTGACTCACCGATACCATTTGTGCATTGAGTCGAGCCTCGTTTGACTCAATCATATCAATTGTCCCTCGAGTCATGCCTCATTTGACCTAACCATATCATTTGCGCCTCTAGTCGAGACTCGTTTGACTCAACCATATCCTTTATGGCTCGAGTCGAGACTCGTTTGACTCACCGATACCATTTGTGCCTCGAGTTGGGCCTCGTTTGACTCAACCATATCATTTGTACCTCGAGTTCGGCCTCATTTGGCTCAACCATATCATTTACACCTCGAGTTGGGCCTCGTTTGACTTAACCATATCATTTATGCCTCGAGTTGGGCCTCGTTTGACTCAACCATATAATTTGTGCCTCGAGTCAGGCCTCATTGGACTCAACAATATCATTTGTGCCTCGAGTCGTCCCTCGTTTTACTCAACCATATCATTTGCACCTCGAGTCGGGCATTGTTTGACTCGCCCATATGTTTGAGACTCGAGTTGAGCCTTATTTGACTCACCCATATGTTTGCGCCTTGAGTCGATCTTCGTTTGACTTATCCTTATCATTTGCACCTCGAGTGAAGCCTCGTTTGACTCGCCCATGTGTTTGCAGCTCGAGTCAGGCATTGTTTGATTCGCCCATATCATTTGCGGCTCGAGTCGGGCCTCGTTTGACTTAATCATATCATTTGTGCCTCGAGTTCGGCCTCGTTTGACTCAACCATATCATTTGCGCCATGAGTCGAGCCATATTTGACTCAGCCATATCATTTGCATCTCAAGTCAGGCCTCGTTTGACTCATCATACCATTTGTGCCTCGAGTTGGGCCTCGTTTGACTCAACCATATCATTTGTGCCTCAAGTCAGGCCACATTTGACTCACCGATACCATTTGTGCCTCAAGTTAGGCCTCGTTTGACACAGCCATATCATTTATGCCTCGAGTTCAGCCTCATTTGACTCAACCATATCATTTGCACCTCGAGTCTGGGCTCGTTTGACTCAACCATATCATTTGCGCCTTGAGTCGGGCCTTGTTTGACTCAACCATATCATTTGCGCCTCGAGTCGGGCGTTCTTTGCCTCATCTATATAATTTGTACCCCGAGTCAGGCCTTGTTTGACTCAACCATATCATTTGCACCTCGTGTCGGGCCTTATTTGACTCACTGATACCATTTGTCCCTCGAGTTGGGCCTCCGTTGACTACACCATATCATTTGCGCCTCGAGTCCAGCCTCATTTGACTCAACCATTTCATTTGCACCATGAGTCAGTCCTCGTTTGACTTCACCATATCATTTGCGGCTCGAGTCGGGCCTCATTTGAATCAACCATATCATTTGTGCCTCGACTCATTCCTTGTTTGACTCAACCATATCATTTGTGCTTCGAGTCGGGCCTCGTTTCGATCACCGATACCATTTGTGCTTCGAGGTGGGCCTTGTTTGACTCAACCATATCATTTGCGCCTCAAGTCTGGCCTCATTTGACTCAACCATATCATTTGCGCCAAGAGTCGGGCCTCGTTTGACTCAACCATAGCATTTGTGCCTCGAGTCGGGCCTTCTTTGCCTCAACCATATCATTTGCACCCCGAGTCAGGCGTTGTTTGACTCAACCATATCATTTGCGTCTCGAGTCAGGCCTTGTTTGACTCACCAATACCATTTGTGCCTCGAGTTGGGCCTCGGTTGACTCAACCATATCAGTTGTGCCTAGAGTCAGGCCTCGTTTGACTCAACCATATCATTTGTGCCTCGAGTCATGCCTCGTTTGACTCAACCATATCATTTATGTCTCTAGTCGGGCCTCATTTGAATCAACCATATCATTTGTGCCTCCACTCATGCCTCGTTTGGCTCAACCATATCATTTGTGCATTGAGTCGAGCCTCGTTTGACTCAACCATATAATTTGTGCCTTAAGTCAGGCCTCATTTGACTCAATAATATCATTTGTGCCTCGAGTCGGCCCTCATTTGACTCAACCATATCATTTGTACCTCGAGTCGGGCATTATTTGACTCACCCATATGTTTGTGCCTTGAGTTGGGCCTCGTTTGACTTAACCATATCATTTGTGCCGCAAGTCAGGCCACGTTTGACTCACCGATGCCATTTATGCCTTGAGTTAAGCCTTGTTCGACATAACCATATCATTTGTGCCTCGAGTTCGGCCTCGTTTGACTCAACCATAACATTTGCACCTCGAGTCTGGGCTCGTTTGACTCAACCATATCATTTGCGCCTCGAGTCAGGCCACATTTGACTCAACCGTATCATTTGCGCCTCAAGTCGGGCATTTTTTGCCTCATCCATATCATTTGTACCCCAAGTTAGGCCTTGTTTGACTCAACCTTATCATTTGAGCCATGTGTCGGGCCTTGTTTGACTCACTGATACCATTTGTCCCTCAAGTTGGGCCTCCGTTGACTCCACCATATCATTTGCACCTAAAGTTTGGCCTCGTTTGACTCAACCATTTCATTTGCGCCACGAGTCTGGCCTTCTTTGACTCAACCATATCATTTGTGCCTCGAGTCATGCCTCAATTGACTTAACCATATCATTTATGTCTCAAGACAGGCCTCGTTTGACTCACCATACCATTTGTGCCTTGAGTTAGGCCTCGTTTGACTCAACCATATCATTTGTGCCTCGAGTCGGGCCTCGTTTGACTCACCGATACCATTTGTGCCTCGAGTTGGGCCTCGTTTGACTCAACCATATCATTTGTGCCTCAAGACAGGCCTCGTTTGACTCGCCATACCATTTGTGCCTCGAGTCATCCCTCGTTTGACTTAACCATATCATTTGCGTCTCAAGACAGGCCTCGTTTGACTCACCATACCATTTGTGCCTCGAGTTGGGCCTCGTTTGACTCAACCATATCATTTGTGCCTCGAGTCGGGCCTCATTTGACTCACCGATACCATTTGTGCCTCGAGTTAGGCCTCGTTTGACTCAACCATATCATTTGCGTCTCAAGATAGGCCTCATTTGACTCGCCATACCATTTGTGCCTCGAGTTGGGCCTTGTTTGACTCAACCATATCATTTGTACCTCGAGTTGGGCCTCGTTTGACTCAACCATAGCATTTGCGCCTCGGGTTGGGCCTTCTTTACCTCAACCATATCATTTGCGCCTCAAGTCGGACCTTGTTTGACTCAACCATATCATTTGCGTCTAGAGTCGAGCCTTGTTTGACTCACCAATACCATTTGTGCCTCGAGTTGGGCCTCGGTTGACTCAACCATAACATTTACACCTCAAGTTGGGCCTTGTTTAACTCACCAATACCATTTGTCCCTCGAGTTGGGCCTCGTTTGACTCAACCATATCATTTGCGCCACGAGTCGGGCCTCGTTTTACTCAACCATAGCATTTGCGCCTCGAGTCGAACCTTCTTTGCCTCAACCATATCATTTGCACCCCGAGTCGGGCGTTGTTTGACTCAACCATATCATTTGCGCCTCAAGTCGGGCCTTGTTTGACTCACCAATACCATTTGTGCCTCGAGTTGGGCCTCGGTTGACTGAACCATATCATTTGCACCTTGAGTCGGGCCTTGTTTGACTCACCAATACCATTTGTGCCTTGAGTTGGGCCTCGGTTGACTCAACCATATAAGTTGTGCCTAGAGTCAGGCCTCGTTTGACTCAACCATATCATTTGCGTCTCGAGTCAGGCCTCGTTTGACTCAACCATATCATTTATGTCTCGAGTCGGGCCTCGTTTGACTCAACCATTTCATTTGTGCCTCGAGTCAAGCATCGTTTGACTCAACCATATAATTTGTGCCTCGAGTCAGGCCTCGTTTGACTCAACAATATCCTTTCTGCCTTGAGTCGGCCTCGTTTGACTCAACCATATGTTTGCGCCTCAAGTCGACCTTCATTTGACTCATCCTTACCATTTGCACCTCGAGTGAAACCTCGTTTAACTCGCCCATGTGTTTGCAGCTCGAGTCAGGCCTTGTTTGACTCACCCGTATCATTTGTGCCTCGAGTCGGGCCTCGTTTGACTCAACCATATCATTTGTGCCTCAAGTCAGGCCTCATTTGACTCACCATACCATTTGTGCCTCGAGTTGGGCCTCGTTTGACTCAACCATATCATTTGTGCCTCAAGTCAGGCCACGTTTGACTCACCGATGCCATTTGTGCCTTGAGTTAGGCCTCGTTTGACACAACCATATCATTTGTGCCTCGAGTTCGGCCTCGTTTGGCTCAACCATATCATTTGCGCCTCGAGTCGGCCCACATTTGACTCAACCATATCATTTACGCCTCGAGTCGGGCATTCTTTGCCTCATCCATATCATCTGTACCCCGAGTCAGGCCTTGTTTGACTCAACCATATCAATTGCGTCTTGTGTCGGGCCTTGTTTGACTCACCGATACCATTTGTCCCTCGAGTTAGGCCTCTGTTGACTCCACCATATCATTTGCGCCTCGAGCCCGGCCTCGTTTGAGTCAACCATTTCATTTGCGCCACGAGTCGGGCCTCGTTTGACGCAACCATATCATTTGCATCTCAAGTCAGGCCTCGTTTGACTCAACCATATCATTTGTGCCTGGAGTCACGCCTCGTTTGACTCAACCACATCATTTACGTCTCAAGTCAGGCCTTGTTTGACTCACCATACCATTTGTGCCTCGAGTTGGGCCTCGTTTGACTCAACCATATCATTTGTGCCTCAAGTCGGGCCTCGTTTGACTCACCAATACCATTTGCGCCTCGAGTTGGGCCTCTTTGACTCAACCATATCATTTGTGCCTCGAGTTTGGCCTCATTTGACTCAACCATATCATTTACGCCTCGAGTTAGGCCTTGTTTAACTCAACCGTATCATTTGTGCCTCGAGTTGGGCCTTGTTTGACTCACCGATACCATTTGTGCCTCGAGTTGGGCCTCGTTTGACTCAATCATATCATTTGCGCCATGAGTTGGGCCTTGTTTGATTCAATCATAGCATTTGCTTCTAGAGTCGGGCCTTCTTTGCCTTGACCATATCATCTGCACCCCGAGTCGGGTGTTATTTGACTCAACCATATCATTTGCACCTTGAGTCGGGCCTTGTTTGACTCACCAATACCATTTGTGCCTCGACTTGGGGCTCGGTTGACTCAACCATATAAGTTGTGCCTAGAGTCAGGCCTCGTTTGACTCAACCATATCATTTGCGCCTCGAGTCAGGCCTCGTTTGACTCACCAATACCATTTGTGCTTCGAGTTGGGCCTCGGTTGACTCAACCATATCAGTCGTGCCTAGAGTCCGGCCTCGTTTGACTCAACCATATTATTTGTGCCTCATGTTAGGCCTTGTTTAGCTCAACTATATCATTTGCGCCTCGAGTCGGACCTTGTTTGACTCAATCATATCATTTGCGTCTAGAGTCGAGCCTTGTTTGACTCACCAATACCATTTGTGCCTCGAGTTGGGCCTCGGTTGACTCAACCATAACATTTACGCCTCAAGTCGGGCCTTGTTTGACTCACCAATACCATTTGTGCCTCGAGTTGGGCCTTGTTTGACTCAACCATATCATTTGCGCCTTGAGTCTGGCCTCGTTTGACTCAACCATATCATTTGCGCCACGAGCCGGGCCTCATTTTACTCAACCATAGCATTTGCGCCTTGAGTCGAACCTTCTTTGCCTCAACCATATCATTTGCACCCCGAGTCGGGCGTTGTTTGACTCAACCATATCATTTGCACCTCAAGTCGGGCCTTGTTTGACTCACCAATACCATTTGTGCCTTGAGTTGGGCCTCGGTTGACTAAACCATATCATTTGCACCTCGAGTCGGGCCTTGTTTGACTCACCAATACCATTTGTGCCTTGAGTTGGGCCTCGGTTGACTCAACCATATAAGTTGTGCCTAGAGTCAGGCCTCGTTTGACTCAACCATATCATTTGCGTCTCGAGTCAGGCCTCGTTTGACTCAACCATATCATTTATGTCTCGAGTCGGGCCTCGTTTGACTCAACCATTTCATTTGTGCCTCGAGTCAGGCATCGTTTGACTCAACCATATAATTTGTGCCTCGAGTTAGGCTTCGTTTGACTCAACAATATCCTTTGTGCCTCGAGTCGGCCTCGTTTGACTCAACCATATGTTTGCGCCTCAAGTCGATCTTCGTTTGACTCATCCTTACCATTTGCACCTCGAGTGAAGCCTCGTTTAACTCGCCCATGTGTTTGCAGCTCGAGTCAGGCCTTGTTTGACTCACCCATATCATTTGTGCCTCGAGTCGGGCCTCGTTTGACTCAACCATATCATTTGTGCCTCAAGTCAGGCCTCGTTTGACTCACCATACCATTTGTGCCTCGAGTTGGGCCTCGTTTGACTCAACCATATCATTTGCGCCTCAAGTCAGGCCACGTTTGACTCACCGATGCCGTTTGTGCCTTGAGTTAGGCCTCGTTTGACACAACCATATCATTTGTGCCTTGAGTTCGGCCTCGTTTGGCTCAACCATATCATTTGCGCCTCGAGTCGGCCCACGTTTGACTCAACCATATCATTTATGCCTCGAGTCGGGCATTCTTTGCCTCATCCATATCATTTGCACCCTGAGTCAGGCCTTGTTTGACTCAACCATATCAATTGCGTCTTGTGTCGGGCCTTGTTTGACTCACCGATACCATTTGTCCCTCGAGTTGGGCCTCCGTTGACTCCACCATATCATTTGCGCCACGAGCCCGGCCTCGTTTGACTCAACCATTTCATTTGCGCCACGAGTCGGGCCTCGTTTGACGCAACCATATCATTTGCGTCTCAAGTCAGGCCTCGTTTGACTCAACCATATCATTTGTGCCTGGAGTCACGCCTCGTTTAACTCAACCACATCATTTACGTCTCAAGTCAGGCCTTGTTTGACTCAACATACCGTTTGTGCCTCGAGTTGGGCCTTGTTTGACTCAACCATATCATTTGTGCCTCAAGTCGGGCCTCGTTTGACTCACCAATACCATTTGCGCCTCGAGTTGGGCCTCTTTGACTCAACCATATCATTTGTGCCTCGAGTTTGGCCTCATTTGACTTAACCATATCATTTACACCTCGAGTTAGGCCTTGTTTAACTCAACCGTATCATTTGTGCCTCGAGTTGGGCCTTGTTTGACTCACCGATACCATTTGTGCCTCGAGTTGGGCCTCTTTTGACTCGACCATATCATCTGTGCCCCGAGTTTGGCCTCGTTTGACTCAACCATATCATTTGCGCCATGAGTTGGGCCTTGTTTGATTCAATCATAGCATTTGCTTCTAGAGTCGGGCCTTCTTTGCCTTGACCATATCATCTGCACCCCGAGTCGGGTGTTATTTGACTCAACCATATCATTTGCCCCTTGAGTCGGGCCTTGTTTGACTCACCAATACCATTTGTGCCTCGACTTGGGGCTCGGTTGACTCAACCATATAAGTTGTGCCTAGAGTCAGGCCTCGTTTGACTCAACCATATCATTTGCGCCTCGAGTCAGGCCTCGTTTGACTCACCAATACCATTTGTGCTTCGAGTTGGGCCTCGGTTGACTCAACCATATCAGTCGTGCCTAGAGTCAGGCCTCGTTTGACTCAACCATATTATTTGTGCCTCATGTTAGGCCTTGTTTGGCTCAACTATATCATTTGCGCCTCGAGTCAGACCTTGTTTGACTCAACCATATCATTTGCGTCTAGAGTCGAGCCTTGTTTGACTCACCAATACCATTTGTGCCTCGAGTTGGGCCTCGGTTGACTCAACCATAACATTTACGCCTCAAGTCGGGCCTTGTTTGACTCACCAATACCATTTGTGCCTTGAGTTGGGCCTTGTTTGACTCAACCATATCATTTGCGCCTTGAGTCTGGCCTCGTTTGACTCAACCATATCATTAGCGCCACGAGCCGGGCCTCGTTTTACTCAACCATAGCATTTGCGCCTCGAGTCGAACCTTCTTTGCCTCAACCATATCATTTGCACCCCGAGTCGGGCGTTGTTTGACTCAACCATATCATTTGCGCCTCAAGTCGGGCCTTGTTTGACTCACCAATACCATTTGTGCCTCGAGTTGGGCCTCAGTTGACTGAACCATATCATTTGCACCTCGAGTCGGGCCTTGTTTGTCTCACCAATACCATTTGTGCCTTGAGTTGGGCCTCGGTTGACTCAACCATATAAGTTGTGCCTAGAGTCAGGCCTCGTTTGACTCAACCATATCATTTGCGTCTCGAGTCAGGCCTCGTTTGACTCAACCATATCATTTATGTCTCGAGTCAGGCCTCGTTTGACTCAACCATTTCATTTGTGCCTCGAGTCAGGCATCGTTTGACTCAACCATATAATTTGTGCCTCGAGTCAGGCCTCGTTTGACTCAACAATATTCTTTGTGCCTCGAGTCGGCCTTGTTTGACTCAACCATATGTTTGCGCCTCAAGTCGATCTTCGTTTGACTCATCCTTACCATTTGCACCTCGAGTGAAGCCTCGTTTAACTCGCCCATGTGTTTGCAGCTCGAGTCAGGCCTTGTTTGACTCACCCATATCATTTGTGCCTCGAGTCGGACCTCGTTTGACTCAACCATATCATTTGTGCCTCAAGTCAGGCCTCGTTTGACTCACCATACCATTTGTGCCTCGAGTTGGGCCTCGTTTGACTCAACCATATCATTTGCGCCTCAAGTCAGGCCACGTTTGACTCACCGATGCCGTTTGTGCCTTGAGTTAGGCCTCGTTTGACACAACCATATCATTTGTGCCTCGAGTTCGGCCTCGTTTGGCTCAACCATATCATTTGCGCCTCGAGTCGGCCCACGTTTGACTCAACCATATCATTTACGCCTCGAGTCGGGCATTCTTTGCCTCATCCATATCATTTGTACCCTGAGTCAGGCCTTGTTTGACTCAACCATATCAATTGCGTCTTGTGTCAGGCCTTGTTTGACTCACCGATACCATTTGTCCCTCGAGTTGCGTTGACTCCACCATATCATTTGCGCCTCGAGCCCGGCCTCGTTTGGCTCAACCATTTCATTTGCGCCACGAGTCGGGCCTCGTTTGACGCAACCATATCATTTGCGTCTCAAGTCAGGCCTCGTTTGACTCAACCATATCATTTGTGCCTAGAGTCACGCCTCGTTTGACTCAACCACATCATTTACGCCTCAAGTCAGGCCTTGTTTGACTCACCATACCATTTGTGCCTCGAGTTGGGCCTTGTTTGACTAAACCATATCATTTGTGCCTCAAGTCGGGCCTCGTTTGACTCACCAATACCATTTGCGCCTCGAGTTGGGCCTCTTTGACTCAACCATATCATTTGTGCCTCGAGTTTGGCCTCATTTGACTTAACCATATCATTTACGCCTCGAGTTAGGCCTTGTTTAACTCAACCGTATCATTTGTGCCTCGAGTTGGGCCTTGTTTGACTCACCGATACCATTTGTGTCTCGAGTTGGGCCTCGTTTGACTTGACCATATCATCTGTGCCCCGAGTTCGGCCTTGTTTGACTCAACCATATCATTTGTGCCTGGAGTCACGCCTCGTTTAACTCAACCACATCATTTACGTCTCAAGTCAGGCCTTGTTTGACTCACCATACCATTTGTGCCTCGAGTTGGGCCTCGTTTGACTCAACCATATCATTTGTGCCTCAAGTCGGGCCTCGTTTGACTCACCAATACCATTTGCGCCTCGAGTTGGGCCTCTTTGACTCAACCATATCATTTGTGCCTCGAGTTTGGCCTCATTTGACTCAACCATATCATTTACACCTCGAGTTAGGCCTTGTTTAACTCAACCGTATCATTTGTGCCTCGAGTTGGGCCTTGTTTGACTCACCGATACCATTTGTGCCTCGAGTTGGGCCTCTTTTGACTCGACCATATCATCTGTGCCCCGAGTTTGGCCTCGTTTGACTCAACCATATCATTTGCGCCATGAGTTGGGCCTTGTTTGATTCAATCATAGCATTTGCTTCTAGAGTCGGGCCTTCTTTGCCTTGACCATATCATCTGCACCCCGAGTCGGGTGTTATTTGACTCAACCATATCATTTGCACCTTGAGTCGGGCCTTGTTTGACTCACCATACCATTTGTGCCTCGGCTTGGGGCTCGGTTGACTCAACCATATAAGTTGTGCCTAGAGTCAGGCCTCGTTTGACTCAACCATATCATTTGCACCTCGAGTCAGGCCTCGTTTGACTCACCAATACCATTTGTGCTTCGAGTTGGGCCTCGGTTGACTCAACCATATCAGTCGTGCCTAGAGTCAGGCCTCGTTTGACTCAACCATATTATTTGTGCCTCATGTTAGGCCTTGTTTGGCTCAACTATATCATTTGCGCCTCGAGTCAGACCTTGTTTGACTCAACCATATCATTTGCGTCTAGAGTCGAGCCTTGTTTGACTCACCAATACCATTTGTGCCTCGAGTTGGGCCTCGGTTGACTCAACCATAACATTTACGCCTCAAGTCGGGCCTTGTTTGACTCACCAATACCATTTGTGCCTCGAGTTGGGCCTTGTTTGACTCAACCATATCATTTGCGCCTTGAGTCTGGCCTCGTTTGACTCAACCATATCATTAGCGCCACGAGCCGGGCCTCGTTTTACTCAACCATAGCATTTGCGCCTCGAGTCGAACCTTCTTTGCCTCAACCATATCATTTGCACCCCGAGTCGGGCGTTGTTTGACTCAACCATATCATTTGCGCCTCAAGTCGGGCCTTGTTTGACTCACCAATACCATTTGTGCCTCGAGTTGGGCCTCGGTTGACTCAACCATATCATTTGCACCTCGAGTCGGGCCTTGTTTGTCTCACCAATACCATTTGTGCCTTGAGTTGGGCCTCGGTTGACTCAACCATATAAGTTGTGCCTAGAGTCAGGCCTCGTTTGACTCAACCATATCATTTGCGTCTCGAGTCAGGCCTCGTTTGACTCAACCATATCATTTATGTCTCGAGTCGGGCCTCGTTTGACTCAACCATTTCATTTGTGCCTCGAGTCAGGCATCGTTTGACTCAACCATATAATTTGTGCCTCGAGTCAGGCCTCGTTTGACTCAACAATATTCTTTGTGCCTCGAGTCGTCCTTGTTTGACTCAACCATATGTTTGCGCCTCAAGTCGATCTTCGTTTGACTCATCCTTACCATTTGCACCTCGAGTGAAGCCTCGTTTAACTCGCCCATGTGTTTGCAGCTCGAGTCAGGCCTTGTTTGACTCACCCATATCATTTGTGCCTCGAGTCGGACCTCGTTTGACTCAACCATATCATTTGTGCCTCAAGTCAGGCCTCGTTTGACTCACCATACCATTTGTGCCACGAGTTGGGCCTCGTTTGACTCAACCATATCATTTGCGCCTCAAGTCAGGCCACGTTTGACTCACCGATGCCGTTTGTGCCTTGAGTTAGGCCTCGTTTGACACAACCATATCATTTGTGCCTCGAGTTCGGCCTCGTTTGGCTCAACCATATCATTTGCGCCTCGAGTCGGCCCACGTTTGACTCAACCATATCATTTACGCCTCGAGTCGGGCATTCTTTGCCTCATCCATATCATTTGTACTCTGAGTCAGGCCTTGTTTGACTCAACCATATCAATTGCGTCTTGTGTCAGGCCTTGTTTGACTCACCGATACCATTTGTCCCTCGAGTTGGGCCTCCGTTGACTCCACCATATCATTTGCACCTCGAGCCCGGCCTCGTTTGGCTCAACCATTTCATTTGCGCCACGAGTCGGGCCTCGTTTGACTCTCCGACACCATTTGTGCCTTGAGTTGGGCCTCGTTTGACTAAACCATATCATTTGTGCCTCTAGTCAAGCCTTGCTTGACTCAACCATATCATTTATGCCTTGAGTCAGGCCTTATTTGACTCACTGATACCATTTGTGCCTCGAGTTGGTCCTCATTTGACACAACCATATCATTTGTGCCTCCTGTCAGGCCACGTTTGACTCACTGATACCATTTGTGCCATGAGTTGGTCCTTGTTTGACTCAACCATATCATTTGTGCCTCGAGTCAGGCCTCGTTTGACTCAACCATATCATTTACACCTCGAGTTGAGCCTCGTTTGGCTCAACCATATAATTTGTGCTTCGAGCCCGGCCTCGTTTGACTCAACCATATCATTTGCGCCTCAAGTCAGGCCTAGTTTGAGTCAACCATATCATTTGCGCCTCAAGTTGGGCCTCGTTTGGCTCAACCATATCATTTGTGCCTCGAGTCGGGCCTCATTTAACTCAACCATATCATTTGTGTCTCAAGTCAGGCCTCGTTTGACTCACCATATCATTTACACCTCGAGTTAAGCCTCGTTTGACTCAACCATATCATTTGTGCCTTGAGTCAGGCCTCGTTTGACTCAACCATATCATTTACACCTCAAGTCGAGCATCATTTGACTCAACCATATCATTTACGCCTCAAGTCAGGCCTCGTTTGAGTCAACGATATCATTTGCGCCTCAAATCGGGCCTCGTTTGAGTCAACCATATCATTTGCGCCTCAAGTTGGGCCTCGTTTGAGTCAACCATATCATTTGCGCCTCCAGTCGGGCCTTGTTTGACTCAACCATATCATTTGCGCCTCGAGTCAGGCCTCGTTTGACTCAACCATATCATTTGCGTCTCAATTCAGGCCTCGATTGACTTACCATACCATTTGTGCCTCGAGTTGGGCCTCGTTTGACTCAACCATATCATGTGTGCCTCGTGTCGGGCCTCGTTTGACTCACCGATACCATTTGTGCCTCGAGTTGGGCCTCGTTTGACTCAACCATATCATTTGTACCTCGAGTTTGGCCTCATTTGAGTCAAGCTTATCATTTGCACCATGAGTTAGGCCTCGTTTGACTCAACCATAGCATTTGTGCCTCGGGTCGGGGCTTCTTTGCCTCAACCATATCATTTGCGCCTCGAGTTGGGCCGTGTTTGACTCAATCATATCATTTGTGCCTCGAGTTGAGCCTTGTTTGACTCACCGATACCATTTGTACCTGGAGTTGGGCCTCGTTTCACTCAACCATATCATTTGCGCCTCGAGTCTGGCCTCGTTTGACACAACCATATCATTTGCGCCATGAGTCTTGCCTCGTTCGACTCAACCATAGCATTTGCGCCTCGAGTCGGGCCTTCTTTGCCTCCACCATATCATTTGCACCTCGAGTCGGGCGTTGTTTTACTCAACCATATCATTTGCGTCTCGAGTCGAGCCTTGTTTGACTCACCAATACTATTTGTGCCTCGAGTTGGGCCTTGGTCGACTCAACCATATCAGTTGTGCCTAGAGTCAGGCCTCGTTTGACTCAACCATATCATTTGTGCCTCATGCTAGGCCTTGTTTGGCTCAACTATATCATTTGCGCCTCGAGTCGGGCCTTGCTTGACTCAACCATATCATTTACGCCTTGAGTCAGGCCTCGTTTGACACGCTGATACCATTTGGGCCTCGAGTCAGGCCTCGTTTAACTCACCGATACCATTTGTGCCACGAGTTGGTCCTCGTTTGACTCAACCATATCATTTGTGCCTCGAGTCAGGCCTTGTTTGACCCAACCATATCATTTACAACTCGAGTCTAGCCTCGTTTGACTCAACCATATCATTTGTGCCTCGAGTCCGGCCTCGTTTGAGTCAACCATATCATTTGCGCCTCAAGTCAGGCCTCATTTGAGTCAACCATATCATTTGTGCCTCAAGTCGGGCCTTATTTGACTTAACCATATCATTTGCGCCTCGAGTCGGGCCTCGTTTGACTCAACCATATCATTTGTGTCTCAAGTCAGGCCTCGTTTGACTCACCATATCATTTACACCTCGGGTTGAGCCTCGTTTGACTCAACCATATCATTTACACCTCAAGTCGAGCATCATTTGACTCAACGATATCATTTACACCTCGAGTCAGGCCTCGTTTGGGTCAACGATATCATTTGCGCCTCAAGTCGGGCCTCGTTTGACTCACCGACACTATTTGTGCCTCGAGTTGGGCCTCGTTTGACTCAACCATATCATTTGTGCCTCGAGTCGAGCCTTGCTTGACTCAACCATATCATTTACGCCTTGAGTCAGGCCTCGTTTGACTCACCGATACCATTTGTGCCTCAAGGCAGGCCTCGCATGAGTCACCATACCATTTGTACCTCGAGTTAGGCCTCGTTTGACTCAACCATATCATTTGTGCCTCGAGTCGGGCCTCGTTTGACCCACCGATACCCTTTGTGCCATGAGTTGGTCCTCGTTTGACTCAACCGTATCATTTGTGCCTCGAGTCAGGCCTTGTTTGACTCAACCATATCATTTGTGACTTGAGTCAGGCCTTGCTTGACTCATTCATATCATTTTGCCTTGAGTCAGGCCTCGTTTGACTCACCATACCATTTGTGCCTCGAGTTAGGCCTCGTATGACTCAACCATATCATTTGTGCCTCGAGTCGGGCCTCGTTTGACTCTCTGACACCATTTGTGCCTCGAGTTGGGCCTCGTTTGACTAAACCATATCATTTGTGCCTCTAGTCAGGCCTTGCTTGACTCAACCATATCATTTACGCCTTGAGTCAGGCCTTGTTTGACTCACTGATACCATTTGTGCCTCGAGTTGCTCGTCATTTGACACAACCATATCATTTGTGCCTCGTGTCAGGCCAAGTTTGACTCACTGATACCATTTGTGCCATGAGTTGGTCCTCGTTTGACTCAACCATATCATTTGTGCCTCGAGTCAGGCCTCGTTTGACTCAACCATATCATTTGCGCCTTGAGTCGGGCCTTGCTTGACTCAACCATATCATTTATGCCTTCAGTCGGGCCTCGTTTAACTCATCGATACCAGTTGTGCCTCGAGTTGGGCCTCGTTTGACTCAACCATATCATTTGTGCCTCAAGTCGGGCCTCGTTTGACTCACCGATACCATTTGTGCATCGAGTTAGGCCTCGTTTGACTCAACCATATCATTTGCGTCTCAAGACAAGCCTCGTTTGACTCGCCATACCATTTGTGCCTCGAGTTGGGCCTTGTTTGACTCAACCATATCATTTGTACCTCGAGTTGGGCCTCGTTTGACTCAACCATAGCATTTGCGCCTCGGGTCGGGCCTTCTTTGCCTCAACCATATCATTTGCGCCTCGAGTCGGACCTTGTTTGACTCAACCATATCATTTGCGTCTAGAGTCGAGCCTTGTTTGACTCACCAATACCATTTGTGCCTCGAGTTGGGCCTCGGTTGACTCAACCATAACATTTACGCCTCAAGTCGGGCCTTGTTTGACTCACCAATACCATTTGTGCCTCGAGTTGGGCCTCGTTTGACTCAACCATATCATTTGCGCCATGAGTCTGGCCTCGTTTGACTCAACCATATCATTTGCGCCACGAGTCGGGCCTCGTTTTACTCAACCATAGCATTTGCGCCTCGAGTCGAACCTTCTTTGCCTCAACCATATCATTTGCACCCCGAGTCGGGCGTTGTTTGACTCAACCATATCATTTGCGCCTTAAGTCAGGCCTTGTTTAACTCACCAATATCATTTGTGCCTCAAGTTGGGCCTCGGTTGACTGAACCATATCATTTGCACCTCGAGTCGGGCCTTGTTTGACTCACCAATACCATTTGTGCCTTGAGTTGGGCCTCGGTTGACTCAACCATATAAGTTGTGCCTAGAGTCAGGCCTCGTTTGACTCAACCATATCATTTGCGTCTCGAGTCAGGCCTCGTTTGACTCAATCATATGATTTACATCTCGAGTCGGGCCTCGTTTAAATCAACCATTTCATTTGTGCCTCGAGTCGGGCATCGTTTGACTCAATCATATAATTTGTGCCTCGAGTCAGGCCTTGTTTGACTCAACAATATCCTTTATGCCTCGAGTCGGCCTCGTTTGACTCAACCATATGTTTGCGCCTCAAGTCGATCTTCGTTTGACTCATCCTTACCATTTGCACCTCGAGTGAAGCCTCGTTTAACTCGCCCATGTGTTTGCAGCTCGAGTCAGGCCTTGTTTGACTCACCCATATCATTTGTGCCTCGAGTCGGGCCTCGTTTGACTCAACCATATCATTTGTGCCTCAAGTCAGGCCTCGTTTGACTCACCATACCATTTGTGCCTCGAGTTCGGCCTCGTTTGGCTCAACCATATCATTTGCGCCTCGAGTCGGCCCACGTTTGACTCAACCATATCATTTACGCCTCGAGTCGGGCATTCTTTGGCTCATCCATATCATTTGTACCCCGAGTCAGGCCTTGTTTGACTCAACCATATCAGTTGCGTCTTGTGTGAGGCCTTATTTGACTCACCGATACCATTTGTCCCTCGAGTTGGGCCTCCGTTGACTCCACCATATCATTTGCGCCTCGAGCCCTGCCTCGTTTGACTCAACCATTTCATTTGCGCCATGAGTCGGGCCTCGTTTAATGCAACCATATCATTTGCGTCTCAAGTGAGGCCTCGTTTGACTCAACCATATCATTTGTGCCTGGAGTCACGCCTCGTTTGACTCAACCACATCATTTACGTCTCAAGTTAGGCCTTGTTTGACTCACCATACCATTTGTGCCTCGAGTTGGGCCTTGTTTGACTCAACCATATCATTTGTGCCTCAAGTTGGGCCTCGTTTGACTCACCAATACCATTTGCACCTCGAGTTGGGCCTCTTTGACTCAACCATATCATTTGTGCCTCGAGTTTGGCCTCATTTGACTCAACCATATCATTTACGCCTCGAGTTAGGCCTTGTTTAACTCAACCGTATCATTTGTGCCTCGAGTTGGGCCTTGTTTGACTCATCGATACCATTTGTGCCTCGAGTTGGGCCTCGTTTGACTCGACCATATCATCTGTGCCCCGAGTTCAGCCTCGTTTGACTCAACCATATCATTTGCACCATGAGTTGGGCCTTGTTTGATTCAATCATAGCATTTGCTTCTAGAGTCGGGCCTTCTTTGCCTTGACCATATCATCTGCACCCCGAGTCGGGTGTTATTTGACTCAACCATATCATTTGCACCTTGAGTCGGGCCTTGTTTGACTCACCAATACCATTTGTGCCTCGACTTGGGGCTCGGTTGACTCAACCATATCAGTTGTGCCTAGAGTCAGGCCTCGTTTAACTCAACCATATCATTTGCGCCTCGAGTCAGGCCTCGTTTGACTCACCAATACCATTTGTGCTTCGAGTTGGGCCTCGGTTGACTCAACCATATCAGTTGTGCCTAGAGTCAGGCCTCGTTTGACTCAACCATATTGTTTGTGCCTCATGTTAGGCCTTGTTTGGCTCAACTATATCATTTGCGCCTCGAGTCGGGCCTTGCTCGACTCAACCATATCATTTACGCCTTGAGTCAGGCCTTGTTTGACTCACTGATACCATTTGTGCCTCGAGTTGGGCCTCGTTTGACACAACCATATCATTTGTGCCTTGAGTTAGGCCTGATTTGACTCACCGATACCATTTGTGCCACGAGTTAGTCCTCGTTTGACTCAACCATATCATTTGTGCCTCGAGTCAGGCCTCGTTTGACTCAACCATATCATTTACACCTCAAGTCGAGCCTCGTTTGGCTCAACCATATAATTTGTGCTTCGAGCCCGGCCTCGTTTGAGTCAACCATATCATTTGCGCCTTAAGTCAGGCCTAGTTTGAGTCAACCATATCATTTGCGCTTCAAGTTGGGCCTAGTTTGGCTCAACCATATCATTTGTGCCTCGAGTCGGGCCTCATTTAACTCAACCATATCATTTGTGTCTCAAGTCAGGCCTCGTTTGACTCACCATATCGTTTACACCTCGAGTCAATTCTCGTTTGACTCAACCATATCATTTGTGCCTTGAGTCTGGCCTCGTTTGACTCAACCATATCATTTACACCTCAAGTCAAGCATCATTTGACTCAACCATATCATTTACGCCTCGAGTCAGGCCTCGTTTGAGTCAACGATATCATTTGTGCCTCAAATCGGGCCTCGTTTGAGTCAACCATATCATTTGTGCCTCAAGTCGGGCCTCGTTTGAGTCAACCATATCATTTGCGCCTCCAGTCGGGCCTTGTTTGACTCAACCATATCATTTGCGCCTCGAGTCAGGCCTCGTTTGACTCAACCATATCATTTGCGTCTCAAGTCAGGCCTCGATTTATTTACCATACCATTTGTGCCTCGAGTTGGGCCTCGTTTGACTCAACCATATCATGTGTGCCTCGTGTCGGGCCTCGTTTGACTCACCGATACCATTTGTGCCGCGAGTTGGGCCTCGTTTGACTCAACCATATCATTTGTACCACGAGTTTGGCCTCATTTGACTCAACCTTATCATTTGCACCATGAGTTGGGCCTCGTTTGACTCAACCATAGCATTTGTGCCTCGGGTCGGGCCTTCTTTGCCTCAACCATATCATTTGTGCCTCGAGTTGGGCCGTGTTTGACTCAATCATATCATTTGTGCCTCGAGTTGACCCTTGTTTGACTCACCGATACCATTTGTACCTGGAGTTGGGCGTCGTTTCACTCAACCATATCATTTGCACCTCGAGTCCGGCCTCGTTTGACTCAACCATATCATTTGCGCCATGAGTCTGGCCTCGTTCGACTCAACCATAGCATTTGCGCCTCGAGTCGGGCCTTCTTTGCCTCCACCATATCATTTGCACCTCGAGTCGGGCGTTGTTTTACTCAACCATATCATTTGCATCTCGAGTTGAGCCTTGTTTGACTCACCAATACCATTTGTGCCTCGAGTTGGGCCTCGGTCGACTCAACCATATCAGTTGTGCCTAGAGTCAGGCCTCGTTTGACTCAACCATATATTTGTGCCTCATGCTAGGCCTTGTTTGGCTCAACTATATCATTTGTGCCTCGAGTCGGGCCTTGGTTGACTCAACCATATCATTTACGCCTTGAGTCAGGCCTCGTTTGACACACTGATACCATTTGTGCGTCGAGTCAGGCCTCGTTTGACTCACCGATACCATTTGTGCCACGAGTTGGTCCTCGTTTGACTCAACCATATCATTTGTGCCTCGAGTCAGGCCTTGTTTGACCCAACCATATCATTTACAACTCGAGTCTAGCCTCGTTTGACTCAACCATATCATTTGTGCCTCGAGTTTGGCCTCGTTTGAGTCAACCATATCATTTGCGCCTCAAGTCAGGCCTCGTTTGAGTCAACCATATCATTTGCGCCTCAAGTCGGGCCTTATTTGACTTAACCATATCATTTGCGCCTCGAGTCGGGCCTTGTTTGACTCAACCATATCATTTGTGTCTCAAGTCAGGCCTCGTTTGACTCACCATATCATTTACACCTCGAGTTGAGCCTCGTTTGACTCAACCATATCATTTACACCTTAAGTCGAGCATCATTTGACTCAACGATATCATTTACACCTCGAGTCAGGCCTCTTTTTGGTCAACGATATCATTTGTGCCTCAAGTCGGGCCTTGTTTGACTCACCGACACCATTTGTGCCTCGAGTTGGGCCTTGTTTGACTCAACCATATCATTTGTGCCTCGAGTCGAGCCTTGCTTGACTCAACCATATCATTTACGCCTTGAGTCAGGCCTCGTTTGACTCACCGATACCATTTGTGCCTCAAGTCAGGCCTCGCATGACTCACCGTACCATTTGTGCCTCGAGTTAGGCCTCGTTTGACTCAACCATATCATTTGTGCCTCGATCGTTTGACCCACCGATACCATTTGTGCCATGAGTTGGTCCTCGTTTGACTCAACCGTATCATTTGTGCCTCGAGTCAGGACTTGTTTGACTCAACCATATCATTTGTGACTTGAGTCAGGCCTTGCTTGACTCATCCATATCATTTTGCCTTGAGTCAGGCCTCGTTTGACTCACCATACCATTTGTGCCTCGAGTTAGGCCTCTTATGACTCAACCATATCATTTGTGCCTCGAGTCAGGCCTCGTTTGACTCACCGACACCATTTGTGCCTTAAGTTGGGCCTCGTTTGACTAAACCATATCATTTGTGCCTCTAGTCAGGCCTTGCTTGACTCAACCATATCATTTACGCCTTGAGTCAGGCCTTGTTTGACTCACTGATACCATTTGTGCCTCGAGTTGGTCCTCGTTTGACACAACCATATCATTTGCGCCTCGTGTCAGGCCACGTTTGACTCACCGATACCATTTGTGCCATGAGTTGGTCCTCGTTTGACTCAACCATATCATTTGTGCCTCGAGTCAGGCCTCGTTTGACTCAACCATATCATTTGCGCCTTGAGTCGGGCCTTGCTTGACTCAACCATATCATTTATGCCTTCAGTTGGGCCTCGTTTAACTCACCGATACCAGTTGTGCCTTGAGTTGGGCCTCGTTTGACTCAACCATACCATTTGTGCCTCAAGTCAAGCCTCGCTTGACTCAGCCATATCATTTTTACCTTGATTCGGGCCATGTTTGACTCACCCAAATGTTTGTGCCACGAGTCGGGCCTCGTTTGACTCAACGATATCATTTGTGCCTCGAGTCAAGCCTCGTTTGATTCAACCATTTCATTTGTGCCTCGAGTGGAGCATCATTTGATTCGACCATATTGATTGTGCCTCGAGTCAGGCCTCGTTTGAGTCAACCATATCATTTGTGCCTCAAGTCGGGCCTCGTTTGAGTCAATCATATCTTTTGTGCCTCAAGTCGGGCCTCGTTTGACTCAACCATATCATTTACGCCTCGAGTCGGGCCTCGTTTGACTCAACCATATCATTTGTGCCTCGAGTCGGGCCTCGTTGAACTCAACCATAGCATTTGCGCCTCGGGTCGGGCCTTCTTTGACTCAACCATATCATTTGCGCTTTGAGTTGGGCCTCGTTTGACTCAAACATATGATTTGTTCCTCGAGTCAGGCCTTGCTTGACTCAACCATATCATTTACGCCTTAAGTCAGGCCTTGTTTAACTCACTGATACCAGTTGTGCCTCGAGTTGGGACCTGTTTGACTCAACTATATCGATTGTGCCTCGAGTCAGGCCTCGTTTGACTCAACCATATCATTTGTGCCTCGAGTCAGGCCTCGTTTGAGTCAACCATATCATTTGCACCTCAAGTTGTGCCTCTTTTGAGTCAATCATATCTTTTGTGCCTCAAGTCGGGCCTCGTTTGAGTCAATCATATCTTTTGTGCCTCAAGTTGGGCCTCGTTTGACTCAACCATATCATTTGCGCCTCGAGTCGGGCCTCATTTAACTCAACCATAGTATTTGCGCCTCGGGTCAGGCCTTCTTTGACTCAACCATATCATTTGCGCTTTGAGTTGGGCCTCGTTTGACTCAAACATATGATTTGTTCCTCGAGTCGGGCCTTGCTTGACTCAACCATATCATTTACGCCCTGAGTCAGGCCTCGTTTGACTCACCGATACCATTTGTGCCTCGAGTTGGGACTCGTTTGACTCAACTATATCATTTGTGCCTCAAGTTAGGCCTCGTTTGGCTCAACTATATCATTTGTGCCTCGAGTCGGGCCTTGCTTGACTCAACCAAATGATTTATGCCTTGAGTCAGGCCTTGTTTGACTCACTGATACCATTTATGGCTCGAGTTGGGCCTCGTTTGACACAACCATATCATTTGTGCCTCGAGTCAGGCCTCATTTGAGTCAACCATATCATTTGCGCCTCAAGTCCGGTCTCGTTTGACTCGCCATACCATTTGTTCCTTGAGTCGGGCCTCGTTTGACTCAACCATATCATTTGCGCCTCAATTCCGGTCTCGTTTGACTCGCCATACCATTTATGCCTCGAGTTGGGCCTCGTTTGACTTAACTATATCATTTGTGCCTCGATTCAGGCCTTGTTTGACTCACTGATACCATTTATGCCTCAAGTTGGGCCTCGTTTGACACAACCATATCATTTGTGCCTTGAGTCAGGCCTCGTTTGACTCACCGATACCATTTGTGCCATGAGTTGGTCCTTGTTTGACTCAACCATACCATTTATGCCTCGGGTTGGGCCTCATTTGACACAACCATATCATTTGTGCCTCGAGTCAGGCCTCGTCTGAGTCACCGATATAATTTGTGCCATGAGTTGGTCCTTGTTTGACTCAACAATATCATTTGCGCCTTGAGTCGGGCCTCGTTTGACTCAACAATATCATTTGCGCCTTGAGTCGGGCCTCGTTTGACTCAACCATATCATTTGCATCTCGAGTCGGGCCTCGTTTGACTTAACCATATCATTTGCGCCTCAAGTCCGGTCTCGTTTGACTCGCCATAGCATTTGTGCCTCGAGTTAGGCCTTGTTTGACTCAACTATATCATTTGTGCCTCGAGTCGGGCCTCGTTTGACTCACCGATACCATTTGTGCCTCGAGTTGGGCCTCATTTGACTCAACCATATCATTTGTGCCTCGACTTTGCCCTCATTTGACTCAACCATATCATTTGCACCTCGAGTCGGGCCTCGTTTGACTCAACCATACCATTTGCGCCTCGGGTCAGGCCTTCTTTGACTCAACCATATCATTTACGCTTTGAGTTGGGCGTCGTTTGACTTAACCATATGATTTGTGCCTCGAGTCGGGCCTTGCTTGACTCAACCATATCATTTACACCTTGAGTCGGGCCTCGTTTGACTCACCGACACCATTTGTGCCTCGAGTTAGGACCCATTTGACTCAACCATATCATTTGTGCCTCGAGTCGGGCCTCGTTTGACTCAACCATATCATTTGCACCTCGAGTCGGGCCTTGTTTGACTCACCCATATGTTTGAGCCTCGAGTCGGGCCTTGTTTGCCTTAACCCTATCATTTCTGCCTCTAGTCACACCTCATTTGACTCACCGATATCATTTGTGCCTCGAGTTGGACCTTGTTTGACTCAACTATATCATTTGCGCCTCGAGTTGGGCCTCGTTTGACTCAGCCATATGATTTGTGCCTCGAGTCAGGCCTCATTTGACTCAACCATATCATTTGCGCCTTGAGTTGGGCCTTGCTTGACTTAACCATATCATTTACGCCTTGAGTTGGGCCTCGTTTAACTCACCGATATCATTTGTGCCTCGAGTTAGTCCTTGCTTGACTCAACCATACCATTTGTGCCTCAAGTCATGCCTCGCTTGACTCAACCATATCATTTTTACCTCGAGTTGGGCCATGTTTGACTCACCCAAATGTTTGTGCCACGAGTCAGGCCTCGTTTGACTCAACAATATCATTTGTGCCTTGAGTCAGGCCTCGTTTGATTCAACGATTTCATTTGTGCCTCGAGTCGAGCATCATTTGCCTCAACTATATCATTTTCGCCTCAAGTCAGGCCTCGTTTGAGTCAACCATATCATTTGCGCCTCAAGTCGGTCCTCGTTTGAGTCAACCATATCATTTGCGTCTAAGTTGGGCCTCATTTGACTCAACCATATCATTTGCACCTCGAGCCGGGCCTCGTTTGACTCAACCATATCATTTGTGCCACGAGTCGGGCCTCGTTTGACTCACCGATACATTTGTGCCTCGAGTTGGGCCTCGTTTGACTAAACCATATCATTTGTGCCTCGAGTCAGGCCTCGTTTGACTCACCGATACCATTTGTGCCATGAGTTAGTCCTCGTTTGACTCAACCATATCATTTCCGCCTTGAGTCAGGCCTCGTTTGAGTCAACTATATCATTTGCACCTCCAGTCAGTCCTCGTTTGAGTTAACCATATCATTTGAGCCTCAAGTCGGGCCTCGTTTGACTCAACCATATCATTTGCGCCTTGAGTCAGGCCTCGTTTAACTCAACCATAGCATTTGCGCCTCGGGTCGGGCCTTCTTTGACTCAACCATATCATTTGCGCTTTGAGTTGGGCCTCGTTTGACTCAAACATATGATTTGTTCCTCGAGTCGGGCCTTGCTTAACTCAACCATATCATTTACGCCTTGAGTCAGGCCTCGTTTGACTCACCGATACCATTTGTGCCTCGAGTTGGGCCTCGTTTGACTCAACCATACCATTTGTGCCTCATGTCAGGCCTCGCTTGACTCAGCCATATCATTTTTACCTCGTGTCGGGCCATGTTTGACTCACCCAAATGTTTGTGCCACGAGTCGGGCCTCGTTGGACTCAATGATATCATTTGTGCCTCGAGTCAAGCCTCGTTTGATTCAACCATTTCATTTGTGCCTCGAGTGGAGCATAATTTGATTCGACCATATCGATTGTGCCTCGAGTCAGGCTTCGTTTGAGTCAACCATATCTTTTGAGCCTCAAGTCGGGCCTCGTTTGAGTCAATCATATCTTTTGCGCCTCAAGTCGGGCCTCGTTTGACTCAACCATATCATTTACGCCTCGAGTCGGGTCTCGTTTGACACAACCATATCATTTGCGCCTCGAGTCTGGCCTCGTTTGACTCAACCATAGCATTTGCGCTCGGGTCAGGCCTTCTTTGACTCAACCATATCATTTGCGTTTTGAGTTGGGCCTCGTTTGACTCAAACATATGATTTGTTCCTCGAGTCGGGCCTTGCTTGACTCAACCATATCATTTACGCCTTGAGTCAGGCCTCGTTTGACTCACCGATACCATTTGTGCCTCGAGTTGGGACCTGTTTGACTCAACTGTATCGATTGTGCCTCGAGTCAGGCCTCGTTTGACTCAACCATATCATTTGTGCTTCGAGTCAGGCCTCGTTTGAGTCAACCATATCATTTGCGCCTCAAGGTGGGCCTCGTTTGAGTCAATCATATCTTTTGCGCCTCAAGTCGGGCCTCATTTGAGTCAATCATATCTTTTGTGCCTCAAGTCGGGCCTTGTTTGACTCAACCATATCATTTGCGCCTCGAGTCGGGCCTCGTTTGACTCAATCATATCATTTGCGCCTCGAGTCGGGCCTCGTTTATCTCAACCATAGCATTTGCGCCTCGGGTCGGGCCTTCTTTGACTCAACCATATCATTTGCGCTTTCAGTTGGGCGTCGTTTGACTCAAACATATGATTTGTTCCTTGAGTCGGGCCTTGCTTGACTCACCGATACCATTTGTGCCTCGAGTTGGGACCCGTTTGACTCAACTATATCATTTGTGCCTCGAGTCAGGCCTTGTTTGACTCACTGATACCATTTATGCCTCGAGTTGGACCTCGTTTAACTCAATCATATCATTTGCGCCTCGAGTCGGGCCTCGTTTAACTCAACTATAGCATTTGCGCCTCGGGTCGGGCCTTCTTTGATTCAACCATATCATTTGTGCTTTGAGTTGAGCCTCGTTTGACTCAAACATATGATTTGTGCCTCAAGTCAGGCCTCATTTGACTCACCGATACCATTTGTGCCTCGAGTTGGTACCCGTTTGACTCAACTATATCATTTGTGCCTCAAGTTAGGCCTCGTTTGGCTCAACTATATCATTTGCGCCTCGAGTCGGGCCTTGCTTGACTTAACCAAATGATTTACGCCTTGAGTCAGGCCTTGTTTGACTCACTGATACCATTTATGGCTCGAGTTGGGCCTCGTTTGACACAACCATATCATTTGTGCCTCGAGTCAGGCCTCGTTTGACTCAACCATATCATTTGTGCCTCAAGTCCGGTCTCGTTTGACTCGCCATACCATTTGTGCCTTGAGTCGAGCCTCATTTGAGTCAACTATATCATTTGTGCCTCGAGTCAGGGCTTGTTTGACTCACTGATACCATTTATGCCTCGAGTTGGGCCTCGTTTGACACAACCATATCATTTGTGCCTTGAGTCAGGCCTCGTTTGACTCACCGATACCATTTGTGTCATGAGTTGGTCCTTGTTTGACTCAACCATACCATTTATGCCTTGAGTTGGGCCTCGTTTGACACAACCATATCATTTGTGCCTCGAGTCAGGCCTCGTCTGAGTCACCGATACAATTTGTGCCATGAGTTGGTCCTCGTTTGACTCAACCATATCATTTGTGCCTTGAGTTGGGCCTTGTTTGACTCAACCATATCATTTGCGCCTCGAGTCGGGCCTCGTTTGACTTAACCATATCATTTGCGCCTCAAGTCTGGTCTCGTTTGACTCGCCATAGCATTTGTGCCTCGAGTTGGGCCTTGTTTGACTCAACTATATCATTTGTGCCTCGAGTCGGGCCTTGTTTGACTCACCGATACCATTTGTGCCTCGAGTTGGGCCTCATTTGACTCAACCATATCATTTGTGCCTCGAGTTTGCCCTCATTTGACTCAACCATATCATTTGCACCTCGAGTCGGGCCTCGTTTGATTCAACCATACCATTTGCTCCTTTGGTCAGGCCTTCTTTGACTCAACCATATCATCTGCGCTTTGAGTTGGGCCTCGTTTGACTCAACCATATGATTTGTGCCTCGAGTCGGGCCTTGCTTGACTCAACCATATCATTTACACCTTGAGTCGGGCCTCGTTTGAGTCACCGATACCATTTGCGCCTCGAGTTAGGACCCATTTGACTCAACCATATCATTTGTGCCTCGAGTCAGGCCTCATTTGACTCAACCATATCATTTGCACCTCGAGTTCGGCCTTGTTTGACTCACCCATATGTTTGAGCCTCGAGTCGGGCCTTGTTTGCCTTACCCCTATCATTTCTGCCTCTAGTCACGCCTCATTTGACTCACCGATATCTTTTGTGCCTCGAGTTGGACCTTGTTTGACTTAACTATATCATTTGCGCCTCGAGTCGGGCCTCGTTTGACTCAGCCATATGATTTGTGCCTCGAGTCAGGCCTCGTTTGACTCAACCATATCATTTGCGCCTTGAGTCGGGCCTTGCTTGACTCAACCATATCATTTATGTCTTGAGTCGGGCCTCGTTTAACTCACCGACATGATTTGTGCCTCGAGTTGGGCCTTGTTTGACTCAACCATACCATTTGTGCCTCAAGTCATGCCTCGCTTGACTCAACCAAATCATTTTTACCTCGAGTCGGGCCATGTTTGACTCACCCAAATGTTTGTGCCACGAGTCGGGCCTTGTTTGACTCAACGATATCATTTGTTCCTCGAGTCAGGCCTCGTTTGATTCAACCATTTCATTTGTGCCTCGAGTCGAGCATCATTTGCCTCAACTATATCATTTCCGCCTCGAGTCAGGCCTCGTTTGAGTCAACCACATCATTTGCGCCTCAAGTTGGGCCTCGTTTGAGTCAACCATATCATTTGCGTCTCAAGTTGGGCCTCGTTTGACTCAACCATATCATTTGCACCTCGAGCCGGGCCTCGTTTGGCTCAACCATATCATTTGCACCTCGAGTCGGGCCTTGTTTGACTCACTGATACATTTGTGCCTCGAGTTGGGCCACGTTTGACTAAACCATATCATTTGTGCCTCGAGTCAAGCCTCGTTTGACTCAACCATATCATTTGCGCCTTGAGTCAGACCTTGCTTGACTCAACCATATCATTTACGCCTTGAGTCGGGCCTCATTTGACTCACTGATACAATTTGTGCCTCGAGTTGGGCCTCGTTTGTCTCAACCATACCATTTGTGCCTCAAGTCAAGCCTCGTTTGACTCAACCATGTCATTTTTACCTCGAGTCGGGCCATGTTTGACTCACGCAAATGTTTGTGCCACAAGTCAGGCCTCGTTTGACTCAACGATATGATTTGTGCCTCGAGTCAGGCCTCTTTTGACTCAACCATATCATTTGCGCCTTGAGTCGGGGCTTGTTTGACTCAACCATATCATTTACGCCTTGAGTCGGGCCTCGTTCAACTCACCGATATCATTTGTGCCTCGAGTTGGGCCTTGTTTGACTCAACCATACCATTTGTGCCTCAAGTCACGCCTCGCTTGACTCAACCATATCATTTTTACCTCGAACCGGGCCATGTTTGACTCACCCAAATGTTTGTGCGACGAGTCAGGCCTTGTTTGACTCAACGATATCATTTGTGCCTCGAGTCAGGCCTCGTTTGATTCAACCATTTCATTTGTGCCTTGAGTCGAGCATCATTTGCCTCAACTATATCATTTCCGCCTCGAGTCAGGCCTCGTTTGAGTCAACCATATCATTTGCGCCTGAAGTCGGGCCTCGTTTGAGTCAACCATATCATTTGCGTCTCAAGTTGGGCCTCGTTTGACTCAACCATATCATTTGCACCTCGAGCCGGGCCTCGTTTGGCTCAACCATATCATTTGCGCCTCGAGTCGGGCCTCATTTGACTCACCGATACATTTGTGCCTCGAGTTGGGCCTCGTTTGACTAAACCATATCATTTGTGCCTCGAGTTAGGCCTCGTTTGACTCAACCATATCATTTGCACCTCGAGTCGGGCCTCGTTTGATTCAACCATACCATTTGCTCCTTTGGTCAGGCCTTCTTTGACTCAACCATATCATCTGCGCTTTGAGTTGGGCCTCGTTTGACTCAACCATATGATTTGTGCCTCGAGTCGGGCCTTGCTTGACTCAACCATATCATTTACACCTTGAGTCGGGCCTCGTTTGAGTCACCGATACCATTTGCGCCTCGAGTTAGGACCCATTTGACTCAACCATATCATTTGTGCCTCGAGTCAGGCCTCATTTGACTCAACCATATCATTTGCACCTCGAGTCCGGCCTTGTTTGACTCACCCATATGTTTGAGCCTCGAGTCGGGCCTTGTTTGCCTTACCCCTATCATTTCTGCCTCTAGTCACGCCTCATTTGACTCACCGATATCTTTTGTGCCTCGAGTTGGACCTTGTTTGACTTAACTATATCATTTGCGCCTCGAGTCGGGCCTCGTTTGACTCAGCCATATGATTTGTGCCTCGAGTCAGGCCTCGTTTGACTCAACCATATCATTTGCGCGTTGAGTCGGGCCTTGCTTGACTCAACCATATCATTTATGCCTTGAGTCGGGCCTCGTTTAACTCACCGACATGATTTGTGCCTCGAGTTGGGCCTTGTTTGACTCAACCATACCATTTGTGCCTCAAGTCATGCCTCGCTTGACTCAACCAAATCATTTTTACCTCGAGTCGGGCCATGTTTGACTCACCCAAATGTTTGTGCCACGAGTCGGGCCTTGTTTGACTCAACGATATCATTTGTTCCTCGAGTCAGGCCTCGTTTGATTCAACCATTTCATTTGTGCCTCGAGTCGAGCATCATTTGCCTCAACTATATCATTTCCGCCTCGAGTCAGGCCTCGTTTGAGTCAACCACATCATTTGCGCCTCAAGTTGGGCCTCGTTTGAGTCAACCATATCATTTGCGTCTCAAGTTGGGCCTCGTTTGACTCAACCATATCATTTGCACCTCGAGCCGGGCCTCGTTTGGCTCAACCATATCATTTGCACCTCGAGTCGGGCCTTGTTTGACTCACTGATACATTTGTGCCTCGAGTTGGGCCACGTTTGACTAAACCATATCATTTGTGCCTCGAGTCAAGCCTCGTTTGACTCAACCATATCATTTGCGCCTTGAGTCAGACCTTGCTTGACTCAACCATATCATTTACGCCTTGAGTCGGGCCTCGTTTGACTCACTGATACAATTTGTGCCTCGAGTTGGGCCTCGTTTGTCTCAACCATACCATTTGTGCCTCAAGTCAAGCCTCGTTTGACTCAACCATGTCATTTTTACCTCGAGTCGGGCCATGTTTGACTCACGCAAATGTTTGTGCCACAAGTCAGGCCTCGTTTGACTCAACGATATGATTTGTGCCTCGAGTCAGGCCTCTTTTGACTCAACCATATCATTTGCGCCTTGAGTCGGGGCTTGTTTGACTCAACCATATCATTTACGCCTTGAGTCGGGCCTCGTTTAACTCACCGATATCATTTGTGCCTCGAGTTGGGCCTTGTTTGACTCAACCATACCATTTGTGCCTCAAGTCACGCCTCGCTTGACTCAACCATATCATTTTTACCTCGAGTCGGGCCATGTTTGACTCACCCAAATGTTTGTGCGACGAGTCAGGCCTTGTTTGACTCAACGATATCATTTGTGCCTCGAGTCAGGCCTCGTTTGATTCAACCATTTCATTTGTGCCTTGAGTCGAGCATCATTTGCCTCAACTATATCATTTCCGCCTCGAGTCAGGCCTCGTTTGAGTCAACGATATCATTTGCGCCTCAAGTCGGGCCTCGTTTGAGTCAACCATATCATTTGCGTCTCAAGTTGGGCCTCGTTTGACTCAACCATATCATTTGCACCTCGAGCCGGGCCTCGTTTGGCTCAACCATATCATTTGCGCCTCGAGTCGGGCCTCGTTTGACTCACCGATACATTTGTGCCTCGAGTTGGGCCTCGTTTGACTAAACCATATCATTTGTGCCTCGAGTTAGGCCTCGTTTGACTCAACCATATCATTTGCGCCTCGAGTTAGGCCTCGTTTGACTCAACCATATCATTTGCGCCTTGAGTCAGACCTTGCTTGACTCAACCACATCATTTATGCCTTGAGTCAGGCCTCGTTTGACTCACTGATACAATTTGTGCCTCGAGTTGGGCCTCGTTTGTCTTAACCATACCATTTGTGCCTCAAGTCATGCCTCGTTTGACTCAACCATGTCATTTTTACCTCGAGTCGGGCCATGTTTGACTCACCCAAACGTTTGTGCCACGAGTCAGGCCTCATTTGATTCAACCATTTCATTTGTGCCTCGAGTCGAGCACATTTGACTCAACCATATCATTTGCGCCTTGAGTCAGGCCTCATTTGAGTCAACCATATCATTTGCACCTTGAGTCGGTCCTCGTTTGAGTTAACCATATCATTTGAGCCTCAAGTCGGGCCTCGTTTGACCTAACCATATCATTTGCGCCTCGAGTCGGGCCTCATTTGACTCAACCATATCATTTGTGCCTCGATTCGGGCCTCGTTTAACTCAACCATAGCATTTGTGCCTTGGGTTGGGCCTTCTTTGACTCAACCATATCATTTGCGCTTTGAGTTAGGCCTCGTTTGACTCAAACATATGATTTGTTCCTTGAGTCGGGCCTTGTATAACTCAACCATATCATTTACGCCTTGAGTCAGGCCTCGTTTGACTCACCGATACCATTTGTGCCTCGAGTTGGGACCCGTTTGACTCAAGTATATTATTTGTGCCTCAAGTTAGGCCTCATTTGGCTCAACTATATCATTTGCGCCTCGAGTCGGGCCTTGCTTGACTCAACCAAATGATTTACGCCTTGAGTCAGGCCTTGTTTTACTCACTGATACCATTTATGGCTCGAGTTGGGCCTCGTTTGACACAACCATATCATTTGTGCCTCGAGTCAGGCCTCATTTGACTCAACCATATCATTTGCGCCTCAAGTCCGGTCTCGTTTGACTCGCCATACCATTTGTGCCTTGACTCAGGCCTTGTTTGACTCAACCATACCATTTGCGCCTCAAGTCCGGTCTCGTTTGACTCGCCATACCATTTGTGCCTCGAGTTGGGCCTCGTTTGACTCAACTATATCATTTGTGCCTCGAGTCAGGCCTTGTTTGACTCACTGATACCATTTATGCCTCGAGTTGGGCCTCGTTTGACACAACCATATCATTTGTGCCTTAAGTCAGGCCTCGTTTGACTCACCGATACCATTTGTGCCATGAGTTGGTCCTTGTTTGACTCAACCATACCATTTATGCCTCGAGTTGGGCCTCGTTTGACACAACCATATCATTTGTGCCTCGAGTCAGGCCTCGTTTGACTCAACCATATCATTTGTGCCTCAAGTCGCACCTCGTTTGACTCAACCATATCATTTGTGCCTCAAGTCATGCCTCGTTTACCTCAATCCTATCATTTCTGCCTTTAGTCAGGCCTCGTTTGACTCACCGATATCATTTGTGCCTTGAGACGGGCCTCGTTTGAGTCACCGATACCATTTGTGCCTCGAGTGGGCCTGGTTTGACTTAACCATATCATTTGCGTCTCGAGATGGGCCTCGTTTGACTCACCGATATCATTTGTGCCTCAAGTTAGGCCATGTTTACCTCAACCCTATCATTTCTGCCTTTAGTCAGGCCTCGTTTGACTCACCGATATCATTTGTGCCTTGAGTGGGGCCTTGTTTGACTCAACTATATCATTTGTGCCTCGAGTCGGGCCTTGTTTGACTTAACCATATCATTTACGCCTTGAGTCAAGCCTCATTTGACTCACCGATACCATTTGTGCCTCGAGTTAGGACTCGTTTGACTCAACCATATCATTTGTGCCTCAAGTCAGGCCTCGTTTGACTCAACTATATCATTTACGCCTCGAGTCGGGCCTTGCTTGACTCAACCATATCATTTACACCTTGAATCAGGCTTTGTTTGACTCACTGATACCATTTGTGCCTCGAGTTAGGCCTCGTTTGACTCAACCATATCATTTGTGCCTCGAGTCGGGCCTTGTTTGACTCACCGATACCATTTGTGCCACAAGTTGGTCCTCGTTTGACTCAACCATATCATTTGTTCCTCAAGTCAGGCCTCGTTTGACTCAACCATATCATTTGCATCTCGAGTCGGGCCATGCTTGACTCAACCATATCATTTACGCCTTGAGTCAGGCCTCGTTTAACTCATAGATACTATTTGTGCCTCGAGTTGGGCCTCGTTTGACTCAACCATACCATTTGTACTTCAAGTCAGGCCTCGTTTGATTCAACTATATCATTTGTGCCTCGAGTCGGGCCTCGTTTAACACAACCATATCATTTGCGCCTCGAGTCGGGCCTCGTTTGACTCAACCATATCATTTGCGCATTGAGTCAGGCCTTAATTGACTCACTCATATGCTTGCATATCGAGTCGGGCCTCATTTGACTCAACCATATCGTTTATGCCTCGAGTCATGCCTTGTTTAACTTAACCATATCATTAGTTCCTTGAGTCAGGCTCGTTTGACTCAACTATATCATTTGCGCCTCGAGCTGGGCCTTGTTTAACTCACCGATACCATTTGTGCCTCGAGTTGGGCCTCATTTGACTCACCCATATCATTTGTGCTTTGAGTCGGGCCTCGTTGGACTTAACCATATCATTTGCACCTCGAGTCGGGCCTTGTTTGACTCACCCATATGTTTGAGCCTCGAGTCGGGCCTTATTTGACTCACCCATATGTTTACGCCTCGAGTTAGTCTTCGTTTGACTCACCCTTATCATTTGCACCTCGAGTCAAGCCTTGTTTAACTCACACATGTGTTTGTGCCTCGAGTTAGGCCTTGTTTGACATACCCATATCATTTGTGCCTCGAGTCAGGCCTTGTTTCACTCATCCATATAATTTATGCCTCGAGTCAAGCCTTGTTTGACTCACCCATTTATTTGCGCCTCGAGTCAGGCCTCATTTGAGTCACCCATGTCATTTGTGCCTTGAGTTAGGCCTCATTTGAGTCACCCACGTGTTTGTGCCTCAAGTCAGGCCTTGTTTGAGTCACCCGTATCATTTGCACCTCGAGTTGGACCTCGTTTCACTCACCGATACCATTTGTGTATCGTGTTGGGCCTCATTTTACTTAACCATATAATTTGCACCTCAGGTCAGGCCTTGTTTGCCTCAACCATATCATTTGTGCCCTGAGTCGGGCCTTGTTTGACTACCGATATGATTTGTGCCTCGAGTTGGACCTCGTTTGACTCAACTATATGATTTGTGCCTTGAGTCGGGCCTCGTGTGACTTAACCATATCATTTGTGCCTTGAGTCATGCCTCATTTGACTCAACCATATCATTTCCATCTCGAGTTGGCCCTCATTTGACTCAACCATATCATTTGCTCCTCGAGTCGGGCCCCGTTTGACTCAACCATTTCATTTGCGCCTCGAGTCGGGCTTCGTTTGACTCAACCATATCATTTTTGCCTCGAGTCGGGCCTTGTTTGACTCACCCAAATGTTTGCGCCATGAGTCAGGCCTCGTTTGACTCAACGATATCATTTGTGCCTCGAGTCAGGCCTCATTTCATTCAACCATTTCATTTGAGCCTCGAGTCAGGCCTTATTTGACTCAACCATATCATTTGCGCCTTGAGTCGTGCCTCGTTTGACTCAACCATATCATTTGTGCCTCGAGTCATGCCTCGTTTGACTAAACCATATCATTTGTGCCTTAAGCCGGGGCTTATTTGACTGACCCATATCATTTGTGCCTCGGGTTCGGCTTTGTTTGACTCAACCATATCATTTGTGCCTCGAGTTGGGCCTTGTTTGCCTTAACCCTGTCATTTCAGCTTCTAGTCAAGGCTCATTTGACTCACCGATATCATTTGTGCATCGCGTTGGGCCTCGTTTGACTCAACTATATCATTTATGCCTCGACTCGGGCCTCAATTGGCATAATTATATGATTTGCGCCTTGAGTCAGGTCTCGTTTCACTCAACCATATCATTTGTGCCTCGAGTCATGCCTCGTTTGACTCAACCATTACATTTGCACCTCGAGTCGAGCCTTGTTTGACTCAACCATATCATTTGTGCCTCGAGTTGGGCCTCAATTAACTCATTGATACCATTTGTGCCTCGTGTTTGACCTCGTTTGACTCAACCATATCATTTGTGCCTCGAGTCAGGCCTCGTTTGTCTCGACCATATGATTTGCGTCTCGAGTCGGGCCTTATTTGGCTCACCCATATTATTTGCGTCTCGAGTTAGGCCTTGTTTTACTCACCCAATTATTTGTGCCTCGAGTTAGGCCTCGTTTGACTCACCCATGTCATTTGCGCCATGAGTGAGGCCTCGTTTCACTCACCCATGTGTTTGCGCCTCGAGTCAGGCCTTGTTTGACTCACCCATATCATTTGCACCTCGAGTCGGGCTTCATTTGATTCAACCATATCATTTGCGCCTTAAGTCAGGCTTTGTTTGACTCAACCATATCATTTGCACCACGACGCAGGCCTTGTTTGACTCACCCATAAGTTTGAGTCTTGAGTCAGGCCTTATTTGACTCACCCATATGTTTGCGCCTCGAGTCAGTCTTTGTTTGACTCACCCTTATCATTTACACCTCGTGTTAAGCCTCGTTTGACTCACCCATCTGTTTGTGCCTCGAGTCAAGCCTTGTTTAACTCACCCATATCATTTGCGCCTTGAGTTCGGCCTTGCTTGACTTAACCATATCATTTACACCTTGAGTTAGGCCTCGTTTGGCTTACTGATACCATTTGGGCCTCGAGTGGGCCTCGTTTGACTCAACCATATTATTTGCGCCTCGAGTCATGCCTCATTTGTCTCAACCATATCATTTGCACCTCGAGTCGGGCCTCATTTGACTCAACCATTTCATTTGCGCCTCGACTCGGGCTTCGTTTGACTCAACCATATCATTTTCGCCTCGAGTCAGGCATTGTTTGACTCACCCAAATGTTTGCGCCTCGAGTCGGGTCTCGTTTGACTCAACGATATCATTTATGCCTCGAGTCAGGCCTCGTTTAATTCAACCATTTCATTTGTGCCTTAAGTCGGGCATCGTTTGACTCAACCATATCATTTGCACCTCGAGTCGGGCCTTATTTGACTCACCCACATCATTTGCGACTTACTTCCAGCTTTGTTTGACTCAACCATATCATTTGTGCCTCGAGTCGGGACTTATTTGCCTCAACCCTATCATTTGCGCCTCTACTCAGGCCTCGTTTGACTCATCAATATCATTTGTGCCTCGAGTCGGGCCTCATTTGACTCAACTATATGATTTGCACCTTGAGTCAGGCCTCGTTCGACCTAACCATATCATTTGTGCCTCGAGTCATGCCACGTTTGACACAACATTATCGTTTGCGCCTCGAGTCGGGCCTCATTTGACTCAACCATTACATTTGCGCCTCGAGTCGAGCCTTGTTTGACTCCACCATATCATTTGTGCCTCGAGCCAGGCCTCATTTAATTCAACCATTTCATTTGAGCCTCGAGTCGCGCCTCGTTTGACTTAACCATATCATTTGTGCCTCGAGTCATGCCTCGTTTGACTAAACCATATCATTTGTGTCTTAAGTCGGGGCTTATTTGACTCACCCATATCATTTGTACCTCGGGTCAGGCTTTGTTTGACTTTACCATATCATTTGTGCCTCGAGTCGGGCCTTGTTTGCCTTAATCCCGTCATTTCAGCTTCTAGTTAGGGCTCATTTAACTCACCGATATCATTTGTGCCTTGAGTTGGGCCTCGTTTGACTCAACTATATCATTTATGCCTCGAGTCGGGCCTCATTTGGCACAATTATAAGATTTGCGCCTTGAGTCAGGTCTCGTTTGACTCAACCATATCATTTATGCCTCGAGTCATGCCTCGTTTGACTCAACCCTTACATTTGCGCCTCGAGTCGGGCCTCATTTGACTCACCGATACCATTTGTGCCTCGAGTTCAACCTCGTTTGACTCACCGATACCATTTGTGCATCGTGTTGGGCCTCGTTTTACTCAACCATATGATTTGCACCTTGGGTTGGGCCTCGTTTGGGTCACCCATATCATTTGCATCTCGAGTTAGGCCTTGTTTTACTCACCCATTTATTTGTGCCTCTAGTTGGGCCTCGTTTGACTCACCTATGTCATTTGCGCCACGAGTGAGGCCTCGTTTGACTCACCCATGTGTTTGCGCCTCGAGTCAGGCCTTGTTTGACTCACCCATATCATTTGCACCTTGAGTTAGGATTCGTTTGATTCAACCATATCATTTGCACTTCAAGTCAGGCTTTGTTTGACTCAACCATATCATTTGACCAACGAGGCGGGCCTTGTTTGACTCACCCATAAGGTTGAGTCTTGAGTCGGGCCTTATTTGACTTACCCATATGTTTGCACCTCGAGTCAGTCTTCGTTTGATTCACCCTTATCATTTACACCTCGTGTCAAGCCTCGTTTGACTCAACCATGTGTTTGCACCTCGAGTTAGGCCTTGTTTAACTCACCCATATCATTTGCGCCTCGAGTCTGGCCATGCTTGACTCAACCATATCATTTATGCCTTTAGTCGGGCCTTGTTTGACTCACTAATACTATTTGTGTCTCGAGTTGGGCCTCGTTTGACTCAACCATATTATTTGTGCCTCGAGTCATGCCTCGTTTGACTCAACCATATCGTTTGCACCTTGAGTCGGGCCTCATTTGACTCAACCCTTTCATTTGCACCTCGAGTTGGGCTTCGTTTGACTCAACCATATCATTTTCGCCTCGAGTTGGGCATTGTTTGACTCACCCAAATGTTTGTGCCTCGAGTCGGGCCTTATTTGACTCAACGGTATCATTTGTGCCTCGAGTCAGGCCTTGTTTGACTCAACCATTTCATTTGCATCTCAAGTCGGGCATCATTTAACTCAACCATATCATTTGCACCTCGAGTCGGGCCTTATTTGACTCACCCACATCATTTGCCCCTCGGGTCGAGCTTTGTTTGACTCAACCATATCATTTGTGCCTCGAGTCGGGACTTGTTTGCCTCAACCCTATCATTTTCGCCTCTAGTCAGGCCTCGTTTGACTCACCAATATCATTTGTGCCTCGAGTTGGGCCTCGTTTGACTCAACTATATGATTTGAACCTTGAGTCAGGCCTCGTTCGACTCAACCATATCATTTGTGCCTCGAGTCATGCCTCGTTTGACACAACATTATCGTTTGCACCTCGAGTCATGCCTAATTTGACTCAACCATTACATTTGCGCCTCGAGTCGGCCATGTTTGACTCCACCATATCATTTGCACCTCGAGTCGGGCCTCATTTGACTCACCAATACCATTTGTGCCTCGAGTTGGGCCTCGTTTGACTCAACCTTATCATTTACGCCTCGAGTCGGGCCTCATTTGACTCAACCATATCATTTGTACCTCGAGTCAGGCCTCGTTTGACTCACTGATACCATTTAAGTCTCGAGTCAGGCCTCATTTGACTCACTGATACCATTTGTGCCTCCAGTTGGGCCTTGTTTGACTCAACCATATTGATTGTGCCTCGAGTCAGGTATCGTTTGACTCAACCATATCATTTGTGCCTCGAGTTGGGCCTCGTTTGACTCAACTATATCATTTGTGCCTCGAGTCGAGCCTCATTTGACTCAACTATGTGATTTGAACCTTGAGTCAGGCCTCGTTTGACTCAACCATATCATTTGTGCCTCGAGTCATGCCTCGTTTGACACAACATTATCGTTTGCACCTCGAGTCGGGCCTAATTTGACTCAACCATATCGTTTGCACCTCAAGTCAGGCCTCGTTTGGCTCACCCATATCGTTTGCATCTCGAGTCAGGTCTCGTTTGACTCAACCATATCATTTGTGGCTCGAGTCGGGCTCGTTTGACTCAACCATATCATTTGCGCCTCGAGTCGGGCCTCGTTTAAATCACTGATACCATTTGTGCCTCGAGTTGGGCCTCGTTTGACTCAACCATATCATTTGTGCCTTGAGTCGGGCCTCATTTGACTTAACCATATCATTTGCACCTCGAGTCGGGCCTTGTTTGACTCACCCATATGTTTGAGCCTCAAGTTGGGCCTTATTTGACTCACCCATATTACGCCTCGAGTTGGTCTTTGTTTGACTCACCCTTATCATTTGCACCTCGAGTCAAGCCTTGTTTAACTCACACATGTGTTTACGCCTCGAGTTGGCCTTCTTTGACACACCCATATCATTTGCGCCTCAAGTCGGGCCTTGTTTCACTCATCCAAATCATTTATGCCTCGAGTCAAGCCTTGTTTGACTCACTCATTTATTTGCGCCTCGAGTCAGGCCTCATTTGACTCACCCATGTCATTTGTGCATCGAGTTAGGCCTCATTTAAGTCACCCATGTGTTTGTGCCTCGAGTCAGGCCTTGTTTGACTCACCCGTATCATTTGCACCTTGAGTTGGGCCTCGTTTGACTCATTGATACCATTTGTGCATCGTGTTAGGCCTCATTTTACTCAACCATATGATTTGCGCCTCGGGTTAGGCCTTGTTTGCCTCAACCATATCATTTACGCCCCGAGTCGAGCCTCGTTTGACGACCGATATCATTTGTGCCTCGAGTTGGACGTCGTTTGACTCAACTATATGATTTGCGCCTCGAGTCAGGTCTCGTTTGATTCTACCATATCATTTGTGCCTTGAGTCATGCCTCATTTGACTCAACCATATCGTTTTCGCCTCGAGTTGGCTCTCATTTGACTCAACCATATTATTTGTGCATCGTTTGACTCAACCATTACATTTACAACTTGAGTCGAGCTTCGTTTGACTTAACCATATCATTTTCGCCTTGAGTCGGGCCTTGTTTGACTCACCCAAATGTTTGCGCCATTATTCGGGCCTCGTTTGACTCAACGATATCATTTGTGCCTCGAGTCAGGCCTTATTTGATTCAACCATTTCATTTGAGCCTCGAGTCAGGCCTCATTTGACTCATCCATATCATTTGCGCCTTAAGTCGCGCCTCGTTTGACTCAACCATATCATTTGTGCCTCGAGTCATGCCTCGTTTGACTAAACTATATCATTTGTGCCTTAAGTCGGGGCTTATTTGACTCACCCATATCATTTGCACCTCGGGTCTGGCTTTGTTTGACTTTACCATATCATTTGCGCCTCGAGTCAGGCCTTGTTTGCCTTAATCCTGTCATTTCAGCTTGTAGTCAGGCCTCTTTTGATTCAACCAATACATTTGCGCCTCGAGTCGGGCCTTGTTTGACTCAACCATATCATTTGCACCTCGAGTCAGGCCTCATTTGACTCAACGATACCATTTGTGCCTCGAGTTATACCTCGTTTGACTCACTGATACCATTTGTGCATCGTGTTAGGCCTTGTTTTACTCAACCATATGATTTGTGCCTCAGGTCGGGCCTCGTTTGGCTCACCCATATCATTTGCGTCTCGAGTTAGGCCTTGGTTTACTCACCCATTTATTTGTGCCTCGAGTTGGTCCTCGTTTGACTCACCTATGTCATTTGCGCCACAAGTGAGGCCTTGTTTGACTTACCCATGTGTTTGCACCTCGAGTCAGGCCTTGTTTGACTCACCCATATCATTTGCACCATGAGTCAGGCTTCGTTTGATTCAACCATTTCATTTGCGCCTCGAGCTGGGCTTTGTTTGACTCAACCATATCATTTGACCAATGAGGCGGGCCTTGTTTGACTTGCCCATAAGGTTGAGTCTCGAGTTGGGCCTTACTTGACTTACCCATATGTTTGCAGCTCGAGTCTGTCTTCGTTTGATTCACCCTTATCATTTACACCTCGTGACAAGCCTCGTTTGACTCACCCATGTGCTTGCACCTCGAGTCAGGCCTTGTTTAACTCACCCATATCATTTGTGCCCCGAGTCTGGCCTTGCTTGACTCAACCATATCATTTACGCCTTGAGTCGGGCCTCGTTTGACTCACTGATACCATTTGTGCCTCGAGTTGGGCCTCGTTTGACTCAACCATATTATTTGTGCCTCGAGTCATGCCTTGTTTGACTCAACCATATCGTTTGCGCCTCGAGACGGGCCTCATTTGACTCAACCCTTTCATTTGCACCTCGAGTCGGGCTTCGTTTGACTTAACCATATCATTTTTGCCTCGAGTCGAGCCTCGTTTGACTGAACGATATCAATTGTTCCTCGAGATAGGCCTCGTTTGATTCAACCATTTCATTTGTGCCTCAAGTTGGGCATCATTTGACTCAACCATATCATTTGCACCTCGAGTCGGGCCTTATTTGACTCACCCACATCATTTATGCCTCGAGTCGCGCTTTGTTTGACTCAACCATATCATTTGCGCCTAGAGTCGAGCCTCATTTGACTCAACTATACGATTTGCACTTTGAGTCAGGCCTCGTTTGACTCAACCATATCATTTGTGCCTCGAGTCATGCCTCGTTTGACACAACATTATCGTTTGGGCCTCGAGTCGGGCCTCTTTTAACTCAACCATTATATTTGCGCCTCGAGTCGGGCCTCATTTGACTCACCGATGCCATTTGTGCCTCGAGTTGGGCCTTGTTTGACTCAACCATATCATTTGTGCCTCAAGTCAGGCCTCGTTTGACTCAACCATATCATTTGCACCTCGAGTCGGGCCTCGTTTGGCTCACCCATATCATTTGTGTCTCGAGTCAGGTCTCGTTTGACTCAACCATATCATTTGTGCCTGACTCATTATGCCTCGAGTTAGGCTCGTTTAACTCAACCATATCATTTACGCCTCGAGCCGGGCCTTGTTTAACTCACCGATACAATTTATGCCTCGAGTTGGGCCTCGTTTGACTCAACCATATCATTTGTGCCTTGAGTCAGGCCTCGTTTGGCTTAACCATATCATTTGCACCTCGAGTCGGGCCTTGTTGGACTCAACCATATGTTTGAGCCTCGAGTCGGGCCTTATTTGACTCACCCATATGTTTACGCCTCGAGTTGGTGTTCGTTTGACTCACCCTTATCATTTGCACCTTGAGTCAAGCCTTGTTTAACTCACACATGTGTTTGCGCCTCTAGTTTGGCCTTGTTTGACACACCCATATCATTTGCGCCTCGAGTCGGGCCTTGTTTCACTCATCCATATCATTTATGCCTCGAGTCAAGCCTTGTTTGACTCACTCATTTATTTGCACCTCAAGTCGGGCCTCATTTGACTCACCCATGTCATTTGCGCCTCGAGTTTGGCCTTATTTGAGTCACCCATGTGTTTGTGCCTCGAGTCAAGCCTTGTTTGACTCAACCGTATCATTTGCGCCTCGAGTTGGGGCTCGTTTGACTCACCGATACCATTTGTGCATCGTATTAGGCCTCATTTTACTCAACCATATGATTTGTACCTCGGGTCGGGCCTTGTTTGCCTCAACCATATCATTTGCGCCCCGAGTCGAGCGTCATTTGACTACCGATATGATTTGTGCATCGAGTTGGGCCTCGTTTGACTAGACTATATGATTTGCGCCTCGAGTCGTGCCTCGTTTGACTCCACCATATCATTTGTGCCTTGAGTCATGCCTCATTTGACTAAACCATATCGTTTCCGCTTCGAGTCGGCCCTCATTTGACTCAACCATATCATTTGCACCTCGAGTCGGGCCTCGTTTGACTCAACCATTTCCTTTGCACCTTGAGTCGGGCTTCGTTTGACTCAACCATATCATTTTCGCCTCAAGTCAAGCCTTGTTTGACTCACCCAAATGTTTGCGCCATGAGTCGGGCCTTGTTTAACTCAACGATATCATTTGTGCCTCGAGTCAGGCCTTATTTGATTCAACCATTTCTTTTGAGCTTCGAGTCAGGCCTCGTTTGACTCAACCATATCATTTGTGCCTCGAGTCGTGCCTAGTTTGACTCAACCATATCATTTGTGCCTCGAGTCATGCCTCGTTTGACTAAACCATATCATTTGTGCCTTGAGTTAGGGTTTATTTGACTCACTCGTATCATTTGCGCCTCGGGTCCGGCTTTCTTTGACTCAACCATATCATTTGCGCCTCGAGTCGGGCCTTGTTTGCCTCAACCCATCATTTCAGCTTCTAGTCAGGGCTCATTTGACTCACTAATATCATTTGTGCCTCGAGTTAATCCTCGTTTGACTCAACTATATCATTTACGCCTCGAGTCGGGCCTCATTTAGCATAATTATATGATTTGCGCCTTGAGTTTGGTCTCGTTTGACTCAACCATAAAATTTGTGCCTCGAGTCAAGCCTCGTTTGACTCAACCATTACATTTGCGCCTCGAGTCAGGCCTCGATTGACTCAACCATATTATTTGCACCTCTAGTCTGGCCTCATTTGACTCATCGATACCATTTGTGCCTCAAGTTAGGCCTCGTTTGACTCAACCATATCGTTTGTGCTTCGAGTCCGGCCTTGTTTGACTCTACCATATCATTTGCGCCTCGAGTCAGGCCTCGATTGACTCAACCATATCATTTGCGCCTCTAGTGAAGGCTCGTTTGACTCACCGATACCATTTGTGCCTCGAGTCAGGCCTCGTTTGACTCAACCATATCATTTGTGCCTCGAGTCAGGCCTCGTTTGACTCAACCATATCATTTGTGCCTCGAGTCATGCCTCGTTTCACTCAACCATATCATTTGTGTCTCGGGTCGGGCCTCGTTTGACTCAACCATATCATTTATGCCTCTAGTCGGGCCTTATTTGACACAACCATATGTTTGCGCATTGAGTAGTGCGTCGTTTGACTCAACCATATCGTTTGTGCCTCGAGTCATGCCTCGTTTGACTAAACCATATCAATTGTGCCTCAAGTCAGGCCTCGATTGACTCAACCATATCATTTGCCCTTTGAGTTAGGCCTCGTTTGACTCACCGATACCATTTGTGCCTCGAGTATGGCCTCGTTTGACTCAATAATATCATCTGAGCCTCGAGTCAGGTCTTGTTTGACTCAACCATATCATTCGCGCCTCGACTCATGCCTTGTTTGACTCAAGCATATTATTTGTGCCTCGAGTCATGCCTCGTTTGACTAAACCATATCATTTGTGCCTGGAGTCGGGCCTCGTTTGACTAAACCATATCATTTGAGCCTCGAGTCAGGCCTCGTTTGACTCAACCATATCATTTGTGCCTCAAGTCGCACCTCGTTTGACTCAACCATATCATTTGTGCCTCAAGTCATGCCTCGTTTGACTAAACCATATCATTTGCGCCTTGAGTTGGGCCTCGTTTGACTAAACCATATCATTTGTGCCTCGACTCAGGCCTTGTTTGACTCAACCATATCATTTGCGCCTCGAGTCGGGCCTTGTTTGCCTCAACCATATGATTTCCTACTCCAGTCAGGCCTCATTTGACTCATCGATATCATTTGTACCTCGAGTCGGGTCTCGTTTAACTCAACTATATCATTTGTACCTCGAGTCGAGCCTCGTTTAACTCAACTATAACATTTGTACCTCGAGTCGAGTGTCGTTTGAGTCAACCATATGATTTGTGCCTCGTGATGGGTCTCGTTTGATTAAACCATATCAATTGCACCTCGAGTTGGGCCTTGATTGCCTCAACCATATCATTTGCGCCCCGAGTCAGGCCTCGTTTGACATATCGATATAATTTGTGCCTCAAGTTGGGCCTCGTTTAACTCAACTATATCATTTGTGCCTCGAGTCGGGGCTTGTTTTGCTCAACCAAATCATTTGTGCCTCGAGTCGAGCCTCGTTTGACTCAACCATATCATTTGCGCCTCAAGTTGGGACTCGTTTGACCCACAGATATCATTTGTGCCTCGTGTTGGGCCTTGTTTGACTGAAGTATATCATTTGCGCCTTGAGTCAAGCCTCGTTTGACTTAACCATATCATTTGTGCCTTGAGTCATGCCTCGTTTGATTCAACCATATCGTTTGCGCCTTGAGTCAGGCCTCAATTCACTCAACCAAATTATTTGTGCCTCAAGTCTGGCCTCATTTGACTCATCGATACCATTTGTGCCTCAAGTCGGGCCTCGTTTGACTCAACCATATCATTTGTGCTTCGAGTCCTCCCTTGTTTGACTCATCCATATCATTTGCGCCTCGAGCTAGGTCTTGATTGACTCAACCATATCATTTGTGCCTCGAGTCAGGCCTCGTTTGACTCACCGATATCATTTGTGCCTCGAGTTAAGCCTCGTTTGACTCAACCATATCATTTGTGGCTCAAGTCAGGCCTCGTTTGACTCAACCATATCATTTGTGCCTCGAGTTGGTCCTCGTTTCACTTAACCATATCATTTGTGCCTCGAGTCAGGTCTCATTTGACTCAGCCATATCATTCGCACCTCGAGTCAGCCCTGGTTTGACTCAACCATATCATTTGCGCCTCGAGTCGGGCCTCGTTTAACTTAACCATATCATTTGCGCCTCGAGTCAGGCCTCGTTTGACTCAACCATATCATTTATGCCTCGAGTTATGCCTCGTTTGACTCAACGATATCATTTGTGCCTCGAGTTAAGCCTCGTTTGACTCAACCATATCATTTGTGGCTCAAGTCAGGCCTCGTTTGACTCAACCATATCATTTGTCCTCGAGTCATGCCTCGTTTCACTCAACCATATCATTTGCACATCGAGTAAGGCCTCGTTTAACTCAACCATGTCGTTTGTGCCTTGAGTCATGCCTCGTTTGACTCAACCATATCGTTTGCGCCTCAAGTCGGCCTCATTTGACTCACCGATACCATTTGTGCCCCGAGTTGGGTCTCGTTTATCTCAACCATATCATTTGTTCCTCGAGTCAGGCCTCATTTGAATGAATCATATCATTTGCATCTTGAGTTGGGCCTTATTTGACACAAACATATCATTTACGCCTCCAGTCAGGTCTTATTTGACACACTTATATGTTTGCGCATTGAGTCGAGCCTCGTTTGACTCAACCATATCGTTTGTGCCTCAACTCATTCCTCGTTTGACTCAACCATATCACTTGCGCCTAGAGTCAAGCCTCGTTTGACTCGTCGATACCACTTGTGCCTCAAGTCAGGCCTCGTTTGACTCAACCGTATCATTTGAGCCTTGAGTCAGGCCTTGTTTGACTCAACCATATCAATTGTGCCTCGAGTCATGCCTCGTTCGACTTAACCATATCATTTGCGCATTGAGTCGGGCCTCGTTTGACTAAATCATATCATTTGCGCCTCGAGTCAGCCCTCGTTTGACTTAACCATATCATTTGAGCCTCGAGTCAGGCCTCGTTTGACTCAACCATATCATTTGTGCCTCGAGTCGTGCCTTGTTTGACTAAACCATCTCATTTGTGCCTCGAGTCGTTCCTCATTTGACTAAACCATATCATTTGCGCCTCGAGTCGGGCCTCGTTTGACTAAACCATATCATTTGTGCCTCGAGTCAGGCCTTGTTTGACTCAACCATATCATTTGTGCCTCGAGTCTGACTTTGTTTGACTCAACCATATCATTTGCGCCTCGAGTCGGGCCTTGTTTACCTTAATCATATCATTTCCTCCTCCAGTTAGGCCCCGTTTGACTCACTAATATCATTTGTACCGCGAGTCAAGCCTCATTTGACTCAACTATATCATTTGTACCTCGAATCAGGCCTCGTTTGACTTAACCATATCATTTGCACCTCGTGTCGGGTCTCATTTGATTAAACCATATCATTTACGCCTCGAGTCGGGCCATCTTTGCCTCAACCATATCATTTGCGCCCCGAGTCGGGCCTTATTTGACTCACCCATATGTTTACGCATCGTGCTATGCCTCGTTTGACTCAACCATATCGTTTGTGCCTCAAGTCATGCCTCGTTTGACTCAACCATATAATTTGCGCCTCGAGTCAGGCCTTGTTTGTCTCAACCATAGCATTTGCGCCTCGAGTCATGCCTTATTTGACTCACCCATATGTTTACGCATTGAGTCGGGCCTTGTTTGACTCAACCATATCATTTGTGCCTTGAGTCATGCCTCATTTGACTCAACCATATCATTTGCGCCTCGATTTGGGCATCGTTTGACTCACCGATACCATTTGTGCCTCGAGTTGGGTCTTGTTTGACTCAACCATATCCTTTGTGCCTTGAGTTAGGCGTCGTTTGACTCAACCATATCATTTGTGTCTTGAGTCAGGCCTTGTTTGACTCAACCATATCATTTGCTCCTCAAGTCGGGCCTCATTTGACTCAACCATATCATTTACGCCTCTAGTCGGGCCTCATTTGACACACCCATATGTTTGCACATTGAGTCGGGCCTCATTTGACTCATCCGTATCATTTGTACCTTGAGTCATGCCTCGTTTGACTCATCCATATCATTTGTGCCTCGAGTCAGGCCTTGATTGACTTAACCATATCATTTGCGCCTAGAGTCGGGCCTTGTTTGTCTCACCGATACCATTTGTGCCTAGAGTTAGGCCTCGTTTGTCTAAACCACATCATTTGAGCCTCGAGTTAGGCCTTGTTTGACTCAACCATATCATTTGCGCCTCGAGTCGAGCCTCGTTTGACTCAACCATATCATTTGTGTCTCGAGTCATGCCTCGTTTGACTTAACCATATCATTTGCGCCTCAAATCGGGCCTCGTTTGACTAAACCATATCATTTGCCCCTCGAGTCAGGCCTAGTTTGACTCAAGTAGATCATTTATGCCTCGAGTCTGGCCTCGTTTGACTCAACCATATCATTTGTGCCTCGAGTCAGGCCTGGTTTGACTCAAGCAGATTATTTATGCCTTGAGTCTGGCCTCGTTTGACTCAACCATATCATTTGTGCCTCGAGTCGGGCCTTGTTTACCTCAACCATATCATTTCCTCCTCCAGTCAGGCCTCGTTTGACTCACCGATATAATATGTACCTCGAGTCGGGACTCGTTTAACTCAACTATATCATTTGTACCTCGAGTCGGGCCTCGTTTGACTCAACCATATCATTTGCGCCTCGTGTCGGGTCTCGTTTGATTAAACCATATCATTTGCACCTCGAGTCGGGCCTTGTTTGCCTCAATCATATCATTTGTGCCCCGAGTCGGGCCTTGTTTGACTCACCGATATGATTTGTGCCTCGAGTTGGGCCTCGTTTCACTCAACTATATGATTTGTGCCCTAAGTCGAGCCTCGTTTGATTCAACCAAATAATTTGCACCTCGAGTCAGGTCTCATTTGACTCAATCATATCATTTGCGCCTCGAGTCGGGCCTTGTTTGCCTCAACCATATGATTTGTGCCCTGAGTCGGGCCTTATTTGACTCACCCATATGTTTGTGCATTGAGTCAGACCTCATTTGACTCAACCATATCGTTTGTGCCTCGAGTCATGCCTCGTTTGACTCAACCATAACGTTTGTGCCTCGAGTTGGGTCTCGTTTGACTCATCCATATAATTTGCGCCTCGAGTCGGGTCTCGTTTCACTCAACCATATCATTTGCGCCTCTAGTCAGGCCTTGTTTGCCTCAACCATATCATTTGCGCCCTGAGTCGGGCCTTATTTGACTCACCCATATGTTTGCACATTGAGTCGGGCCTCGTTTGACTAAACCATATCATTTGTGCCTCGTGTCATGCCTCATTTCACTCAACCATATCGTTTACGCCTCGAATTGGGCCTCGTTTGACTCACTGATACCATTTGTGCCTCGAGTTGGGTCTTGTTTGACTCAACCATATCATTTATGCCTCGAGACAGGCCTCGTTTGACTCAACTATATCATTAGCGTCTTGAGTCGAGCCTCGGGCCTCGTTTGACTCAACCATATCATTTACCCCTCAAGTCGGGCCTCATTTGACTCAACCATATTATTTATGCCTCCATTCGGGCCTTATTTGACACACCCATATGTTTGCGCATCGAGACGGGCCTCATTTGACTCATCCATATTGTTTGTGCCTCGAGTCATGCCACGTTTGACTGAACCATATCATTTGTGCTTCAAGTCAAGCCTCGATTGACTCAACCATATCATTTGCACCTCGAGTCAGGCCTCGTTTGACTCACCGATACCATTTGTGCCTCGAGTTGGGCCTCATTTGACTCAACCATATCATTTGTACCTTGAGTCATGCCTCGTTCGACTTAACCATATCATTTGCGCCTCAAGTTAGGCCTCGTTTGACTAAATCATATCATTTGCACCTCGAGTCAGGCCTTGTTTGACTCAACCATATCATTTGTGCATTGAGTCATGCCTCGTTTGACTAAACCATATCATTTGCGCCTCGAGTCGGGCCCCGTTTCAATAAACCATATCATTTGTGCCTCGAGTCAGGCCTTGTTTGACTCAACCATATCATTTGTGCCTCGAGTCTGGCCTTATTTGACTCAACCATATCATTTGCGCCTCGAGTCGGGCCTTGTTTGCCTCAACCATATGATTTCCTCCTCCAGTCAGGCCTTGCTTGACTCACCAATATCATTTGTACCTCGAGTCGGGCCACGTTTCACTCAATCATGTCATTTGCGCCTCGTGTCAGGTCTCATTTGATTCAACCATATCATTTGCGCCTCGAGTCGGTCCTTGTTTGCCTCAACCATATCATTTGCGCCCCGAGTCGAGCCTCATTTGACTGCCGATATGATTTGTGCATCGATTTGGGCCTCGTTTGACTCAACTATATGATTTGCGCCTCGAGTCGGGCCTCATTTGGCTCCACGATATCATTTGTGCCTTGAGTCATGCCTCGTTTGACTAAACCATATCATTTGCGCCTTGAGTCGGGCCTCGTTTGACTAAACCATATCATTTGTGCCTCGACTCAGGCCTTGTTTGACTCAACCATATCATTTGCGCCTCGAGTCGGTCCTTGTTTGCCTCAACCATATCATTTGCGCCCCGAGTCGAGCCTCATTTGACTGCCGATATGATTTGTGCATCGAGTTGGGCCTCGTTTGACTCAACTATATGATTTGCGCCTCGAGTCGGGCCTCGTTTGGCTCCACGATATCATTTGTGCCTTGAGTCATGCCTCATTTGACTAAACCATATCATTTCCGCTTCGAGTCGGCCCTCATTTGACTTAACCATATCATTTGTGCCTCGAGTCGGGCCTCGTTTGACTCAACCATTTCCTTTGCGCCTTGAGTCGGGCTTCGTTTGACTCAACCATATCATTTTCGCCTCAAGTCAAGCCTTATTTGACTCACCTAAATGTTTGCGCCATGAGTCGGGCCTCGTTTGACTCAACGATATCATTTGTGCCATGAGTCAGGCCTTATTTGATTCAACCATTTCATTTGAGCTTCGAGTCAGGCCTCGTTTGACTCAACCATATCATTTGTGCCTCGAGTCGTGCCTAGTTTTTCTTAACCATATCATTTGTTCCTCGAGTCATGCCTCGTTTGACTAAACCATATCATTTGTGCCTTGAGTTGGGGCTTATTTGACTCACCCGTATCATTTGTGCCTTAGGACCAGCTTTGTTTGACTCAACCATATCATTTGCGCCTCGAGTCGGGCCTTGTTTGCCTCAACCCCGTCATTTCAGCTTCTAGTCAGGGCTCATTTGACTCACTGATATCATTTGTGCCTCGAATTAATCCTCGTTTGACTCAACTATATCATTTACGCCTCGAGTCGGGCCTCATTTGGCACAATTGTATGATTTGCACCTTGAGTCAGGTCTCGTTTGACTCAACCATAAAATTTGTGCCTCGAGTCAAGCCTCGTTTGACTTAACAATTACATTTGTGCCTCGAGTCGAGCTGTGTTTGACTCAACCATATCGTTTGCGCCTCGAGTCAGGCCTCGATTGACTCAACCATATTATTTGCACCTCTAGTCTGGCCTCGTTTGACTCATCGATACCATTTGTGCCTCAAGTCGGGCCTCATTTGACTCAACCATATCAATTGCGCCTCAAGTCAGGCCTCGATTGACTCAACCATATCATTTGCCCTTTGAGTTAGGCCTCGTTTGACTCACCGATACCATTTGTGCCTCGAGTATGGCCTCGTTTGACTCAACAATATCATCTGAGCCTCAAGTCAGGTCTCGTTTGACTCAACCATATCATTTGCGCCTCGACTCACGCCTCGTTTGACTCAAGCATATCATTTGTGCCTCGAGTCATGCCTCGTTTGACTAAACCATATCATTTGTGCCTCGAGTCGGGCCTCGTTTGACTAAACCATATCATTTGAGCCTCAAGTCAGGCCTCGTTTGACTCAACCATATCATTTGCGCCTCAAGTCGCACCTCATTTGACTTAACCATATCATTTGTGCCTCAAGTCATGCCTCGTTTGACTAAACCATATCATTTGCGCCTTGAGTCGGGCTCGTTTGACTAAACCATATCATTTGTGCCTCGACTCAGGCCTTGTTTGACTCAACCATATCATTTGCGTCTCGAGTCGGGCCTTGTTTGCCTCAACCATATGATTTCCTACTCCAGTCAGGCCTCGTTTGACTCACCGATATCATTTGTACCTCGAGTCGGGTCTCGTTTAACTCAACTATATCATTTGTACATCGAGTCGAGTGTCGTTTGAGTCAACCATATGATTTGCGCCTCGTGATGGGTCTCGTTTGATTAAACCATATCAATTGCGCCTCGAGTCGGGCCTTGATTGCCTCAACCATATCATTTGCGCCCCGAGTCGGGCCTCGTTTGACATACCGATATAATTTGTGCCTCAAGTTGGGCCTCGTTTAACTTAACTTTATCATTTGCGCCTCGAGTCGGGGCTTGTTTTGCTCAACCAAATCATTTGTGCCTCGAGTCTAGCCTTGTTTGACTCAACCATATCATTTGCGCCTCGAGTTAGGACTCGTTTGACCCACAGATATCATTTGTGCCTCATGTTGGGCCTTGTTTGAATGAACTATATCATTTGCGCCTTCAGTCGAGCCTCGTTTGACTTAACCATATCATTTGTGCCTCGAGTCATGCCTCATTTGATTCAACCATATCGTTTGTGCCTGGAGTCAGGCCTCAATTGACTCAACCAAATTATTTGTGCCTTGAGTCCGGCCTCGTTTGACTCATCGATACCATTTGTGCCTCAAGTCGGGCCTCGTTTGACTCAACCATATCATTTGTGCTTTGAGTCCTCCCTTGTTTGACTCACCCGTATCATTTGCGCCTCGAGCCAGGCCTTGATTGACTTAACCATATCATTTGTGCCTCGAGTCAGGCCTCGTTTGACTTACTGATACCATTTGTGCCTCAAGTTAAGCCTCGTTTGACTCAACCATATCATTTGTAGCTCAAGTCAGGCCTCATTTGACTCAACCATATCATTTGTGCCTCGAGTCATGCCTCGTTTCACTCAACCATATCATTTGCGCACCGAGTAAGGCCTCATTTGACTCAACCATATCGTTTGCGCCTTGAGTCAGGCCTCATTTGACTCACCGATACCATTTGTGCCCTGAGTTGGGTCTCGTTTATCTCAACCATATCATTTGTGCCTCGAGTCAGGCCTTGTTTGACTCAACCATATCATTTGTGCCTCGAGTCTGGCCTTATTTGACTCAACCATATCATTTGCGCCTCGAGTCGGGCCTTGTTTGCCTCAACCATATGATTTCCTCCTCCAGCCAGGCCTTTCTTGACTCACTGATATCATTTGTACCTCGAGTCGGGCCTCATTTAACTAAACTATATCATTTGTACCTCTAGTCGGGCCTCATTTCACTCAATCATGTCATTTGCGCCTCGTGTCAGGTCTCGTTTGATTAAACCATATCATTTGCGCCTCGAGTCGGTCCTTGTTTGCCTTAATTATATCATTTGCGTCCCGAGTCAGGCCTCGTTTGACTCACCGATATGATTTGTGCCTCGAGTTGGGCCTCGTTTCACTCAACTCTATGATTTGCGCCCTGAGTCGAGCCTTGTTTGACTCAACCATATAATTTGCACCTCGAGTCGGGTCTCATTTGACTCAACCATATCATTTGTGCCTCGAGTCGGGCCTTATTTGCCTCAACCATATCATTTGTGCCCCAAGTCGGGCCTTATTTGACTCACCCATATGTTTGCGCATCGAGTCGGGCCTCGTTTGACTCAACCATATTGTTTGTGCCTTAAGTCATTCCTCGTTTGAATCAATCATATCGTTTGCGCCTCAAGTCGGGCCTCTTTTGACTCATCGATACCATTTGTGCCTCGAGTTGGGTCTCGTTTGACTCAACCATATCATTTGTACATCGAGTCAAGCCTCGTTTGACTTAACCATATCATTTGCGTCTTGAGTCGGGCCTCGTTTCACTCAACCATCTAATTTACACCTCAAGTCGAGCCTCATTTTACTCAACCATATCATTTACGCCTCCAGTCGGACGTTATTTGACACACCCATAAGTTTCTGCATCGAGTCAGGCCTCATTTGACTCAACCATATCATTTGCGCCTCGAGTCAGGCCTCGATTGACTCAACCATATCATTTGTGCCTCAAGTCAGGCCTCGTTTGACTCACTGATACCATTTGTGCCTCGTGTTGGGCATCGTTTGACTCAACCATATCATATGAGCCTTGAGTTAGGCCTCATTTCACTCAACCATATCATTTGTGCCTCGAGTCATACCTCGTTTGACTCAACCATATCATCTATGCCTCGAGTCTTGCCTCGTTTGACTAAACCATATCATTTGCGCCTCGAGTCAGGCCTCGTTTGACTAAACTATATCATTTGAGCCTCGAGTCAAGCCTGGTTTGACTCAACCATATCATTTGCGTCTCGAGTCATGCCTGTTTAACTAAACCATATCATTTGTGCCTCAAGTCGGGCTTCGTTTGACTAAACCATATCATTTGAGCCTCGAGTCAGGCCTCGTTTGACTCAACCATGTCATTTATGCCTCGAGTCGTGCCTTGTTTGACTCAACCATATCGTTTGTGCCTTGAGTCCTACCTCGTTCCACTTAACCATATCATTTGTGCCTCGAGTCACGCGTCATTTGACTAAATCATATCATTTGAGCCTCAAGTCAGGCCTTGTTTGACTCAACCATATCATTTGAGCCTCAAGTCGAGCCTCGTTTAACTCAACCATATCATTTGTGCCTCGAGTCAATGCTCGTTTGAGTCACCGATACCATTTGTGCCTTGAGTCAAGCCTCGTTTGACTCACTGATACCATTTGTGCCTCGAGTTGGGCCTCATTTGAGTCATCGATACCATTTGTGCCTCGAGTTGGGCCTCGTTTGACTCAACCATATCATTTAGGCCTCGAGTCAGGCCTTGTTTGACTCAACCATATCATTTGCGCCTCGAGTCGGGCCTCATTTGACTCAACCATATCATTTATGTCTCGTTTGACTTAACGATATCATTTGCGTCTCGAGTAGGGTCTCATTTGACTCACTAATACCATTTGTGCCTCGAGTCGGGCCTTATGAGACTCAACCGTATCGATTGTGCCACCAGTCAGGTCTCGTTTGACTCAACCATATCATTTACGCCTTGAGTCGGGTCTTGTTTGACTCAATCATCTTCTTTGTGCCTCAAGTCAGGCTTCATTTGACTCAACCATATCATTTGTGCCTCGAGTCGGGCATCGTTTAACTAAACCATATCATTTGTGCCTCAAGTCAAGTGTCGTTTTACTCAACCATATCATTTGTGCCTCGAGTCAGGTCTTGTTTGACTCAACCATATCTTTTGCGCCTCGACTCGGGCCTTGATTGCCTCAACCATATTATTTGCGCCTCAAGTCAGGCCTCGTTTAACTCAACCATATCACTTGTGCCTCGAGTCAAGTTTCGTTTGACTAAACCATATTGTTTGTGCCTCGAGTCAGGTCTCGTTTGACTTAGCCATATCAATTGTGCCTCGAGTCGTGCCTGGTTTGACTCACTGATACCATTTGTGCCTCGAGTTAGGCCTCATTTGACTCAACCATATCATTTGTACCTCGAGTTAGGCCTCGTTTAACTTAGCCATATCATTTGCGCCTCGAGTCGGGCCTCGTTTGATGCAACCATATCATTTGTGCCTGTGTCGGGCCTCGTTTGACTCCCGGATACCATTTGTTCCTCGAGTTGGGCCTTGTTTGACTCAACCATATCATTTGTGCCTCGAGTTAAGCCTCAATTAACCCAACCATATCATTTATGCCTCGAGTTAGGCCTCATTTGACTCAACCATATCATTTGCGCCTCGAGTTAGGTCTCGTTTGAATCAACCATATCATTTGTGCCTCGAGTCAAGCCTCGATTGACTCAACCATATCATTTTTGCCTCGAGTTGGGCCTCGTTTGACTCAACCATATCATTTGCGCCTCGAGTTAGGCCTCATTTGAATCAACCATATCATTTGTGCCTCGAGTTATGCCTCGTTTGACTCAACGATATCATTTGCGTCTCGAGTCAGGCCTCATTTGACTCACTGATATCATTTGTGCCTCGAGTTGGGCCTCGTTTGACTCAAGCATAGTGATTGTGCCTCGAGTCAAGTCTCGTTTGACTCAACCATATCATTTGCACCTCGAGTCGGGCCTCGTTTGACTCAACCATATCATTTGTGCCTCGAGTCGAGCTTCGTTTGAGTCACCGATACCATTTGTGCCTTGAGTCAAGCCTCGTTTGACTCACTGATACCATTTGTGCCTCGAGTTGGGCCTCGTTTGACTTAACCATATGATTTCTGCCTCGAGTCAGACCTCGTTTGACTCATCCTTATCATTTGCGCCTCTAGTCGGGCCTTGTTTGACTCACCCATATGTTTGAACCTCGAGTCAGGCCTTATTTGACTCAACCATATGTTTGCGCCTCCAGTCGATCTTCGTTTGCCTCACCCTTATCATTTGCACCTCGAGTCAAGTCTCGTTTGACTTAACCATGTGTTTGCGCCTCGAGTCTGGCCTTGTTTGACTCACCCATATTATTTGTGCCACGAGTCGGGCCTTGTTTGACTCAACCATATCGTTTGTGCCTCGAGTCGGGCCTCATTTGACTCATCAATACCATTTGTGCCTCAAGTTGGGCCACGTTTGACTCAACCATATCATTTGTGCCTCGAGTCAGGTCTCGTTTGACTCAGCCATATCATTTGCACCTCGAGTCAGCCCTGGTTTGACTCAACCATATCATTTGCGCCTCGAGTCGGGCCTCGTTTAACTCAACCATATCATTTGTGCCTCGAGTCAGGCCTCGTTTGACTCAACCATATCATTTGTGCCTCGAGTTATGCCTCGTTTGACTCAATGATATCATTTAAGTCTCGAGTCAGGCCTCATTTGACTCACTAATACCATTTGTGCCTCCAGTTGGTCCTTGTTTGACTCAACCATATCGTTTGTCCCTCGAGTCAGGCATCGTTTAACTAAACCATATCATTTGTGCCTCGAGTCAAGTCTCATTTTACTCAACCATATCATTTGTGCCTCGAGTCAGGTCTTGTTTAACTCAACCATATCATTTGCGCCTCGAGTCGTGCCTCGTTTGACTCACCAATACCATTTGTGCCTTGAGTTGAGCCTCATTTGACTCAACCATATTATTTGTGCCTCGAGTCCGGCCTCGTTTGAGTCAACCATATCATTTGCGCCTCGAGCCGGGCCTCGTTTAACTCAACCATATCATTTGTGCCTCGAGTCAAGTCTCATTTGACTCAACCATATCATTTGTGCCTCGAGTCAGGTCTCGTTTGACTTAGCCATATCATTTGCGCCTCGAGTCGTGCCTTGTTTAACTCACTGATACCATTTATGCGTCGAGTTGGCCCTCATTTGACTCAACCATATCATTTGTGCTTCGAGTTAGGCCTCGTTTCACTTAGCCATATCATTTGTGTTGGGCCTTGTTTGACTTAGCCATATCATTTGTGTCGGGCCTCGTTTGACTCTTCGATACTATTTATTCCTCGAGTTGGGCCTTGTTTGACTCAACCATATCATTTGTGCCTCGAGTCAAGCCTCGATTGACTCATCGATATCATTTGCGCGTCTAGTTGGGTCTTGCTCGACTCACCCATATGTTTGAACCTCGAGTCGGGCCTTATTTGACTCACCCATATGTTTGCGCCTCGAGTCAATCTTCGTTTCACTCTCCCTTATCATTTTCACCTCGAGTCAAGTCTCATTTGACTTAACCATGTGTTTGCGCCTCGAGTCTGGCCTTGTTTGACTCACCCATATTATTTGTGCCACGAGTTGGGCCTTGTTTGACTCAACCATATCATTTGTGCCTCGAGTCGGGCCTTGTTTGACTCATCAATACCATTTGTGCCTCAAGTTGGGCCACGTTTGACTCAACCATATCATTTGTGCCTCGACTCAGGCCTCGTTTGACTCAGCCATATAATTTGCGCCTCGAGTCGGCCCTCGTTTGACTCAACCATATTATTTGCACCTTGAGTCGGGCCTCGTTTAACTCAACCATATCATTTACGCCTGAGTCGGGCCTCGTTTGACTCACTGATACCATTTATGCCTCGTTTGACTCAACGATATCATTTAAGTCTCAAGTCAGGCCTCATTTGACTCACTGATACCATTTGGGCCTTGTTTGACTCAACCATATCGATTGTGCCTCGAGTTAGGTATCATTTGACTCAACCATATCATTTGTACCTCGAGTTGGGCCTCGTTTGACGCAAACATATCATTTGTGCCTCGTGTTAGGCATCGTTTGACTCATCGATACCATTTGTGCCTCGAGTTGGTCCTCGTTTGACTCAACCATATCATTTATGCCTCGAGTCAGGCCTTGTTTGACTCAACCATATCATTTGCGCCTCGAGTCGGGCCTCGTTTGACTTAACCATATCATTTATGTCTCGTTTGACTTAACGATATCATTTATGTCTCGAGTAGGGTCTCATTTGACTCACTAATACCATTTGTGCCTCGAGTCAGGCCTTATTAGACTCAACCATATCGATTGTGCCACCAGTTAGGTCTCGTTTGACTCAACCATATCATTTATGCCTTGAGTTAGGTCTTGTTTGACTCAACCATCTTATTTGTGCCTCAAGTCAGGCCTCGTTTGACTTAACCATATCATTTGTGCCTCGAGTCGGGCATCGTTTAACTAAACCATATCATTTGTGCCTCGAGTCAAGTGTCGTTTTACTCAACCATATCATTTGTGCCTCGAGTCAGGTCTTGTTTGACTCAACCATATCTTTTGCGCCTCGAGTTGTGCCTCGTTTGACTCACTGATACCATTTGTGCCTCGAGTTGAGCCTCATTTGACTCAACCATATTATTTGTGCCTCAAGTCAGGCCTCGTTTAACTCAACCATATCACTTGTGCCTCGAGTCAAGTTTCGTTTGACTCAACCATATCGTTTGTACCTCGAGTCAGGTCTCGTTTGACTTAGCCATATCAATTGCGCCTCGAGTCGTGCCTGGTTTGACTCACTGATACCATTTGTGCCTCGAGTTGGGCCTCATTTGACTCAACCATACCATTTGTACCTCGAGTTAGGCCTCGTTTGACTCAACTATATCATTTGCGCCTCGAGTCGGGCTTCATTTGACTCATCAATATCATTTGCGCTTCTAGTCGGGTCTTGTTTGACTCACCCATATGTTTGAACCTCGAGTTAGGCCTTTTTTGACTCACCCATATGTTTGCGCCTCGAGTCGATCTTTGTTTGACTCTCCCTTATCATTTGCACCTCAAGTCAAGTCTAGTTTGAGTTAACCATGTGTTTGCGCCTTGAGTCTGGCCTTATTTCACTCACCCATATTATTTGTGCCATGAGTCGAGCCTTGTTTGACTCAACCATATCATTTGTGTCTCGAGTTATGCCTCGTTTGACTCAACGATATCATTTAAGTCTCGAGTCAGGCCTCATTTGACTCACTGATACCATTTGTGCCTCCAGTTGGGCCTTGTTTAACTCAAACATATCTATTGTGCCTCGAGTCAGGTATAGTTCGACTCAACCATATCATTTGTGGCTCGAGTCAAGCCTCGATTGACCCAACCATATCATTTGTGCCTCAAGTTGGGCCTCGTTTGACTCATCCATATCATTTGCGCCTCGAGTTTGGCCTCGTTTGAATCAACCATATCATTTGTGCCTCGAGTTATGCCTCGTTTGACTCAATGATATCATTTGCGTCTCAAGTCAGGCCTCATTTGACTCACTGATACCATTTGTACCTCGAGTTGGGCCTCGTTTGACTCAACCATAGCGATTGTGCCTCGAGTCAAGTCTCGTTTGACTCAACCATATCATTTGCGCCTCAAGCCGGGCCTCGTTTGACTCAACCATATCATTTGTGCCTCGAGTCGAGGCTCGTTTGAGTCACCGATACCATTTGTGCCTTGAGTCAAACCTCGTTTGACTCACTGATGCCATTTGTGCCTCGAGTTGGGCCTCATTTGACTTATTGATACCATTTGTGCCTCAAGTTGGGCCTCGTTTGACGCAACCATATCATTTATGCCTCGAGTCAGGCCTTGTTTGACTCAACCATATCATTTGCGCCTCGAGTCGGGCCTTATTTGACTCAACCATATCATTTATGTCTCGTTTGACTTAACGATATCATTTGTGTCTCGAGTAGGGACTCATTTGACTCACTAATACCATTTGTGCCTCGAGTCGGGCCTTATGAGACTCAACCGTATCGATTGTGCCACCAGTCAGGTCTCGTTTGACTCAACCATATCATTTATGCCTTGAGTCGGGTCTTGTTTGACTCAACCATCTTATTTGTGCCTCAAGTCAGGCCTTGTTTGACTCAACCATATCATTTGTGCCTCGAGTTGGGCATCGTTTAACTAAACTATATCATTTGTGCCTCAAGTCAAGTGTTGTTTTACTCAACCATATCATTTGTGCCTCGAGTCAGGTCTTGTTTGACTCAACCATATCTTTTGCACCTCGAGTCGTGCCTCGTTTGACTCACCGATACCATTTGTGCCTCGAGTTGAGCCTCATTTGACTCAACCATATTATTTGTGCCTCAAGTCAGGCCTCGTTTAACTCAACCATATCACTTGTGCCTCGAGTCAAGTTTTGTTTGACTAAACCATATCGTTTGTGCCTCGAGTCAGGTCTCGTTTGACTTAGCCATTTCAATTGTGCCTCGTGTCATGCCTGGTTTGACTCACTGATACCATTTGTGCCTCGAGTTGGGCCTCATTTGACTCAACCATATCATTTGTACCTCGAGTTAGGCCTCGTTTGACTTAGCCATATCATTTGCGCCTCGAGTCGGGCCTCGTTTGATGCAACCATATCATTTGTGCCTGTGTCGGGCCTCGTTTGATTCTCGGATACCATTTGTTCCTTGAGTTGGGCCTCGTTTAACTCAACCATATCATTTGTGCCTCGAGTTAAGCCTCGATTGACCCAACCATATCATTTCTGCCTCGAGTTGGGCCTCGTTTGACTCAACCATATCATTTGCGCCTCAGTTAGGCCTCGTTTGAGTCAACCATATCATTTGTGCCTCGAGTCAAGCCTCAATTGACTCAACCATATCATTTCTACCTCGAGTTGGGTCTCGTTTGACTCAACCATATCATTTGCGCCTCGAGTTAGGCCTCGTTTGAATCAACCATATCATTTGTGCCTCGAGTTATGCCTCGTTTGACTCAACGATATCATTTGCGTCTCGAGTCAGGCCTCATTTGACTCACTGATACCATTTGTGCCTCGAAAGGGCCTCGTTTGACTCAACCATAGTGATTGTGCCTCGAGTCAAGTCTCGTTTGACTCAACCATATTATTTGCACCTCGAGTCGGGCCTCGTTTGACCCAACCATATCATTTGTGCCTCGAGTCGAGCTTCGTTTGAGTCACCGATACCATTTGTGCCTTGAGTCAAGCCTCGTTTGACTCACTGATACCATTTGTGCCTCGAGTTGGGCCTCGTTTGACTCAACCATATCATTTCTGCCTCGAGTCAGACCTCGTTTGACTCATCCTTATCATTTGCGCCTCTAGTCGGGCCTTGTTTGACTCACCCATATGTTTGAACCTCGAGTCGGGCCTTATTTGACTCACCCATATGTTTGCGCCTCCAGTCGATCTTCGTTTGCCTCACCCTTATCATTTGCACCTCGAGTCAAGTCTCGTTTGACTTAACCATGTGTTTGCGCCTCGAGTCTGGCCTTGTTTGACTCACCCATATTATTTGTGCCACGAGTCGGGCCTTGTTTGACTCGACCATATCGTTTGTACCTCGAGTCGAGCCTCGTTTGACTCATCAATATCATTTGTGCCTCAAGTTGGGCCACGTTTGACTCAACCATATCATTTGTGCCTCGAGTCAGGTCTCATTTGACTGAGCCATATCATTTGCACCTCGAGTCAGCCCCGGTTTGACTCAACCATATCATTTGCGCCTCGAGTCGGGCCTCGTTTAACTCAACCATATCATTTGTGCCTCGAGTCAGGCCTCGTTTGACTTAACCATATCATTTGTGCCTCGAGTTATGCCTCGTTTGACTCAACGATATCATTTAAGTCTCGAGTCAGGCCTCATTTGACTCACTGATACCATTTGTACCTCCAGTTGGGCCTTGTTTGACTCAACCATATCTATTGTGCCTCGAGTCAGGTATCGTTTGACTCAACCATATCATTTGTGGCTCGAGTCAAGCCTCAATTGACTCAACCATATCATTTGTGCCTCGAGTTGGTCCTCGTTTCACTTAACCATATCATTTGTGCCTCGAGTCAGGTCTCATTTGACTCAGCCATATCATTCGCACCTCGAGTCAGCCCTGGTTTGACTCAACCATATCATTTGCGCCTCGAGTCGGGCCTCGTTTAACTTAACCATATCATTTGCGCCTCGAGTCAGGCCTCGTTTGACTCAACCATATCGTTTATGCCTCGAGTTATGCCTCGTTTGACTCAACGATATCATTTAGGTCTCGAGCCAGGCCTCATTTGACTTACTGATACCATTTGTGCCTCCAGTTGGGCCTTGTTAGACTCAACCATATCTATTGTGCCTCGAGTCAGGTATCGTTTGACTCAACCATATCATTTGTGGCTCGAGTCAAGCCTCGATTGACTCAACCATATCATTTGTTCCTCGAGTTGGGCCTCATTTGACTCAACCATATCATTTGCACCTCGAGTTAGGGCTCGTTTGAATCAACCATATCATTTGTTCCTCGAGTTATGCCTCGTTTGACTCAACGATATCATTTGCGTCTCGAGTTGGGCCTCGTTTGACTCACTGATACCATTTGTGCCTCGAGTTGTGCCTTGTTTGACTCAACCATAGCAATTGTGCCTCGAGTCAAGTCTCGTTTGACTCAACCATATCATTTGCGCCTCAAGTCGGGCCTCGTTTGACTCAACCATATCATTTGTGCCTCGAGTCGAGCCTCGTTTGAGTCACCGATACCATTTGTGCCTTGAGTCAAGCCTCGTTTGACTCACTGATACCATTTGTGCCTCGAGTTGGGCCTCGTTTGACTCAACGATATCATTTGCGTCTCGAGTCGGGCCTCATTTGACTCACTGATACCATTTGTGCCTCAAGTCAAGCCTCATTTGACTCAACCATATCATTTGTGCCTTGAGTCAGGCCTCGTTTGACTCACCGATACCATTTGTGCCTCGAGTTGGTCCTCGTTTGACTCAACCATATCATTTGTGCCTCGAGTCGGACCTCGTTTGACTCATCCATATCATTTGCGCCTCCAATCGGGCCTTGTTTGACTCACCCATATGATTGAACCTTGAGTCGGGCCTTATTTGACTCACCCATATGTTTGTGCCTCAAGTTGATCTTCATTTGACTCACCCTTATCATTTGCACCTTGAGTCAAGTCTCATTTGACTTAACCATGTGTTTGCGCCTCGAGTCTGCCCTTGTTTGACTCACCTATATCATTTGCGCCATGAGTCAAACCTTGTTTGACTCAACCATATCATTTGTGCCTCGAGTCGGGGATTGTTTGACTCATCGATACCATTTGTGCCTCGAGTTGGGCCTCGTTTGACTCAACCATATGATTGGTAACTCGAATCAGGCATCGTTTGACTCAGCCATATCATTTGCGCCTCAAGTCGGGCCTCGTTTGATGCAACCATATAATTTGTGCCTCAAGTCGGGACTGGTTTGACTCAACCATATCGTTTGTGCCTCGAGTTAAGCCTCGTTTGACTCAACCATATCATTTGTGCCTCGAGTCGGGCTTGTTTGACTCATCGATGCCATTTGTGTCTCGAGTTGGGCCTCGTTTGACTCAACCATATGATTGGTAACTCGAATCAAGCATTGTTTGACTCAGCCATATCATTTGCGCCTTGAGTCGGGCCTCGTTTGACGCAACCATATAATTTGTGCCTTGAATCGGGGCTCGTTTGACTCAACCATATCGTTTATGCCTCGAGTTAAGCCTCGTTTGACTCAACCATATCATTTGTGCCTCGAGTCGGGCTTCGTTTGACTGACCGATACCATTTGTGCCTCTAGATAGGCCTCGTTTGACTCAACTATATCATTTGTGCCTCGAGTCGGGCCTCATTTGACTCATCAATATCATTTGCGCATCTAGTCGGATCTTGTTTGACTCACCCATATGTTTGAACCTCGAGTCAGGCCTTTTTTGACTCACCCATATGTTTGCGCCTCGAGTCGATCTTTGTTTGACTCTCCCTTATTATTTGCACCTCGAGTCAAGTCTAGTTTGACTTAACCATGTGTTTGCGCCTCGAGTCTAGCCTTGTTTGACTCACCCATATTATTTGTGTCACGAGTCGGGCCTTATTTGACTCAACCATATCATTTGTGCCTCGAGTCGGGCCTCGTTTGACTCATCAATACCATTTGTGCCTCAAGTTGGGCCACGTTTGACTCAACAATATCATTTGTGCCTCGAGTCAGGCCTCGTTTGACTCAGCCATATCATTTGCACCTCGAGTCAGCCCTCGTTTGACTCAACCATATCATTTGCGCCTCCAGTCGGGCCTCGTTTGACTCAACCATATCATTTATGCCTCGAGTCAAGTGTCGTTTTACTCAACCATATCATTTGTGCCTCGAGTCAGGTCTTGTTTGACTCAACCATATCTTTTGCGCCTCGAGTCGTGCCTCGTTTGACTCACCGATACCATTTGTGCCTCGAGTAGAGCCTCATTTGACTCAACCATATTACTTGTGCCTCAAGTCAGGCCTCATTTGACTCAACCATATCACTTGTGACTCGAGTCAAGTTTCGTTTGACTCAACCATATCGTTTGTGCCTCGAGTCAGGTCTCGTTTGACTTAGCCATATCAATTGCGCCTCAAGTCGTGCCTGGTTTGACTCACTGATACCATTTGTGCCTCGAGTTGGGCCTCATTTAACTCAACCATATCATTTGTACCTCGAGTTAGGCCTCATTTGACTTAGCAATATCATTTGCGCCTCGAGTCGGGTCTCGTTTGATGCAACCATATCATTTGTGCCTGTGTCGGGCCTTGTTTGTCTCCCCGATACCATTTGTTCCTTGAGTTGGGCCTCGTTTGACTCAGCCATATCATTTGTGCCTCGAGTCAGTCCTCGTTTGACTCAACCATATGCTTGCGCCTCGAGTCGATCTTCGTTTGACTCACTCTTATCATTTGCACCTCGAGTCAAGTCTCGTTTGACTTAACCATGTGTTTGCGCCTCGAGTCTGCCCTTGTTTGACTCACCCATATCAATTGCGCCATGAGTCAGGCCTTGTTTGACTCAACCATATCATTTGTGCCTAGTGTCGGGCCTCGTTTGACTCATCGATACCATTTGTGCCTCGAGTTGGGCCTCGTTTGACTCAACCATATGATTGGTGCCTTGAATCAGGCCTCGTTTGACTCAGCCAAATCAATTGTCCCTCGAGTCGGGCCTCGTTTGACGCAACCATATAATTTGTGCCTCGAGTCGGGACTCGTTTGACTCAACCATATCATTTGTGCCTCGAGTCAGGCGTCGTTTGACTCCACTACACCATTTGTGCCTTGAGTTGAGCCTCGTTTGACTCAACCATATCATTTGTGCCTCGAATCGGACCTCGTTTGACTAATCCATATCATTTGCGCCTCCAGTCGGGCCTCGTTTGACTTAACCATATAATTTGTGCTTCGAGTAGGTCCTTGTTTGACTTAACCATATCATTTGTGCCTCGAGTCAAGCCTCGTTTGACTCAACCATATCATTTGTGCCTCGAGTCGGGCCTCGTTTGACTCACCTATACCATTTGTGCCTCGAGTTGAGCCTCGTTTGACTCAACCATATCATTTGTGCCTCGAGTTATGCCTCGTTTGACTAATCCATATCATTTGCGCCTCCAGTCGGGCCTTGTTTGACTCACCCATATGTTTGAACCTCGAGTCGGGCCTTATTTGACTCACCCATATGTTTGCGCCTCGAGTCGATCTTCGTTTGACTCAACCTTATCATTTGCACCTTGAGTCAAGTCTCGTTTGACTTAACCATGTGTTTGCGCCTCGAGTCTGCCCTTGTTTGACTCACCCATATCATTTGCGCCACGAGTCAGGCCTTGTTTGACTTAACCATATCATTTGCGCCTCGAGTCGGGCCTCGTTTGACTCATCGATAACATTTGTGCCTCGAGATGGGCCTCGTTTGACTCAACCATATGATTGGTGCCTCGAAGCAGGCCTCGTTTGACTCAGCCAAATCATTTGCCCCTCGAGTCGGGCCTTGTTTGATGTAACCATATAATTTGTGCCTCGAGTCGGGACTCGTTTGACTCAACCATATCATTTGTGCCTCGAGTCAAGCCTCGTTTGACTCAACCATATCATTTGCGCCTCGAGTTATGCCTCGTTTGACTCAACGATACCATTTGTGCCTCGAGATAGGCCTCGTTTGACTCAACTATATAATTTGCGCCTCGAGTTGGGCCTCATTTGACTCATCAATATCATTTGCGCACCTAGTCGGGTCTTGTTTGACTCACCCATATGTTTGAACCTCGAGTCAGGCCTTTTTTGACTCACCCATATGTTTGCGCCTCGAGTCGAAATTCGTTTGACTCTCCCTTATCATTTGCACCTCGAGTGAAGTCTCGTTTGACTTAACCATGTGTTTGCGCCTCGAGTCGGGCCTTGTTTGACTCACCCATATTATTTGTGCCACGAGTTGGGCCTTGTTTGACTCAACCATATCATTTGTGCATCGAGTCGGGCCTCATTTGACTCATAAATACCATTTGTGCCTCAAGTTGGGCCACGTTTGAATCAACCATATCATTTGTACCTCGAGTCAGGCCTCATTTGACTCAGCCATATCATTTGCGCCTCGAGTCAACCCTCATTTGACTCAACCATATCATTTGCGCCTCGAGTCGGGCCTCGTTTAACTCAACCATATCATTTGTGCCTCGAGTTATGCCTTGTTTGACTCAACGATATCATTTAAGTCTCGAGTCAGGCCTCATTTGACTCACTGATACTATTTGTGCCTCTTGTTGGGCCTTGTTTGAATCAACCATATCGATTGTGCCTCGAGTCAGGTATCGTTTGACTCAACCATATCATTTGTGCCTTGAGTCAGGCCTCGTTTGACTCAACCATATCATTTGTGCCTCGAGTCAGGCCTCGTTTGTCTCACTGATACCATTTGTGCCTCGAGTTGGGCCTCGTTTGTCTCAACCATATTATTTAAGCCTCGAGTCAGGCCTTGTTTGACTCAACCATATCATTTGCGCCTCGAGTCGGACCTCATTTGACTCAGCCATATCATTTGTGCCTCGAGTCATGCCTCGTTCGACTTACCCATATCATTTGCGCCTCGATTTGCACCTCATTTGACTCAACCAAATCATTTGTGCCTCGAGTCATGCCTCATTTGAGTAAACCATATCATTTGCACCTCGAGTGAAGCCTTGTTTGCCTCAACCATATCATTTGCACTCCGAGTTGGGCCTCGTTTAACTCACCGATATGATTTGTGCCTCGAGTTGGGCCTCGTTTCACTCAACTATATGATTTATGCCCCAAGTCGAGCCTCATTTGATTCAACCATATAATTTGCACCTTGAGTCAGGTCTCATTTGACTCAATCATATCATTTGCGCCTCGAGTCGGGCCTTGTTTGCCTTATCCATATTATTTACGCCCCGAGTCAGGCCTTATTTGACTCACCCATATGTTTGCGCATTGAGTCGGGCCTCATTTGACTCAACCATATCGTTTGTGCCTCGTGTCATGCCTCATTTCACTCAACCATATAGTTTACGCCTCGAGTTGGGCCTCGTTTGACTCACCCATACCATTTGTGCCTCGAGTTGGGCCTTGTTTGACTTAACCATATCGTTTACGCCTCGAGTTGGGCCTCGTTTGACTCACCCATACCATTTGTGCCTCGAGTTGGGCCTTGTTTGACTCAACCATATCATTTGTGCCTCAAGTCAAGCCTCGTTTGACTCAACCATATAATTTGCGCCCTGAGTCGGGCCTCATTTGACTCAACCATATCATTTGTGCCTCGAGTCATGCCTCGTTCGACTTAACCATATCATTTGCGCCTCGAGTTAGGCCTCGTTTGACTATATCATATCATTTGCACCTCGAGTCAGGCCTTGTTTGACTCAACCATATCATTTGTGCATTGAGTCATGCCTCGTTTGATTAAACCATATCATTTGCGCCTCGAGTCGGGCCCCCTTTCACTAAACCATGTCATTTGTGCCTCGAGTCAGGCCTTGTTTGACTAAACCATATCATTTGTGCCTCGAGTCAGGCCTTGTTTGACTAAACCATATCATTTGTGCCTCGAGTCTGGTCTCATTTGACTCAACCATATTATTTGTGCCTTGAGTCGGGCCTTGTTTGGCTCAACCATATCATTTCCTCCTCCAGTCAGGCCTTGCTTGACTCATCGATATCATTTGTACCTTGAGTTGGGCCTCGTTTAACTCAACTATATCATTTGTACCTCGAGTCGGCCTCGTTTCACTCAACCATGTCATTTGCGCCTCATGTTGCGTCTCGTTCGATTAAACCATATCATTTGCGCCTCGAGTCGGTCCTTGTTTGCCTCAACCATATCATTTGCACCACGAGTCGGGCCTCGTTTGACTCACCGATTTGATTTGTGCCTCAAGTTGGGCCTCGTTTCACTCAACTCTATGATTTGTGGCCTGAGTCGAGCCTTCTTTGACTCAACCATATAATTTGCACCTCGAGTCGGGTCTCATTTGACTCAACCATATCATTTGCGCCTCGAGTCGGGCCTTGTTTGCCTCAACCATATCATTTTTGCCCCGAGTTGGGCCTTATTTGACTCACCCATATGTTTGGGCATCGAGTCGGGCCTTGTTTGACTCAACCATATCGTTTGTGCCTCAAGCCATTCCTTGTTTGACTCAACCATATCGTTTGCGCCTCAAGTCGGGCCTCTTTTGACTCACCGATACCATTTGTGCCTCGAGTTAGGTCTCGTTTAACTCAACCATATCATTTGTACCTCGAGTCATGCCTCATTTGACTAAACCATATCATTTGCATCTTGAGTCGGGCCTCGTTTCACTCAACCATCTAATTTGCACCTCAAGTCGGGCCTCATTTGACTCAACCATATCATTTACGCCTCCAGTCGGGCGTTATTTGACACACCCATAAGTTTGCACATCGAGTCAGGCCTCATTTGACTCAACCATATCATTTGCGCCTTGAGTTAGGCCTCGATTGACTCAACCATATCATTTGCGCCTCAAGTCAGACCTCGTTTGACTCACTGATACCATTTGTGCCTCGAGTTGGGCATCGTTTGACTCAACCATATCATGTGAGCCTTGAGTCATGCCTCGTTCGACTTAACCATATCGTTTACGCCATGAGTCATGCCTCGTTTGACTAAATCATATCATTTGAGCCTCGAGTCAGGCCTTGTTTGACTCAACCATATCATTTGCACCTCGAGTCGTGCCTTGTTTGACTCAACCATATCATTTGTGCCTCGAGTCAGGCCTCGTTTGACTCAACCATATCATTTGCGCCTCGAGTCGCGCCTCGTTTGACTCAACCATATCATTTATGCGTCGAGACATGCCTCGTTTGACTAAACCATATCATTTGTGCCTAGAGTCGGGCCTCGTTTGACTCAACCATATCATTTGAGCCTCGAGTCAGGCCTCGTTTGACTCAACCATATCATTTGCGCGTCGAGTCGTGCCTCGTTTCACTCAACCATATCATTTGTGCCTCGAGTCAGACCTCGTTTAACTCAACCATATCATTTGTGCCTCGAGTCAGGTGTTATTTGACTCAACCATATCATTTGTTCCTTGAGTCGGGCCTCCTTTCACTCACCGGTATCATTTGTGCCTCAAGCCGGGCCTCGTTTGACTAAACCATATCATTTTGGCCTCGAGTTAGGCCTCGTTTGACTCAACCATATCATTTGTACCTCCAGTCAGGCCTCGTTTGACTCACCGATATCATTTGTACCTCGAGTTGGGCCTCATTTAACTCAACTATATCATTTGTACCTCGAGCTGGGTCACGTTTGACTCAACCATATAATTTGCGCCTCGTGTTGGGTCTCGTTTGATTAATCATATCGTTTGTGCCCCGAGTCGGGCCTCGTTTCACTCACCGATATGATTTGTGCCTCGAGTTGGGCCTCATTTCACTCAACTATATGATTTGCGCCCCGAGTCAAGCCTCGTTGGACTCAACCATATAATTTACGCCTTGAGTCGTGTCTCGTTCGACTCAACCATATCATTTGCGCCTCGAGTCGGGCCTTCTTTGCCTCAACCATATCATTTGCGCCCCAAGTCAGGCCTTATTTAACTCACCCATATGTTTGCGCATCGAGTCAGGCCTCATTTGACTCAACCATATCGTTTGTGCCTCGAGTCATGCCTCGTTTGACTCAACCATATCGTTTGTGCCTCGAGTTGGGCCTCATTTGACTCACCGATACCATTTGTGCCCCGAGTTGGGTCTCGTTTGACCCAACCATATCATTTGTGCCTCGTGTTTTGACTCAACCATATCATTTGCATCTTGAGTCAGGCCTCGTTTGACTCAACCATATCATTTGCGCCTCAAGTCAGGCGTCATTTGACTCAACCATATTATTTATGCCTCCAGCCGGGCCTTATTTGACACACCCATATGTTTGCGCATCGAGTCGGGCCTCGTTTGACTCAAACATATCGTTTGGGCCTCGAGTCATGCCTTGTTTGACTCAACCATATCATTTGCGCCTCGAGTCAGGCCTCTTTGACTCACCGATACCATTTGTGCCTCGAGTTGGGCATCGTTTGACTCAACCATATCATTTGAGCCTCGAGTCAAGCCTTGTTTGACTCAACCATATCATTTTCGCATGAGTCAGGCCTCGTTTGACTCAACCATATCATTTGTGCCTTGAGTCATGCCTCGTTCGACTTAACCATATCATTTACACCTCGAGTCGGGCCTCATTTGACTAAATCATATCATTTGAGCCTTGAGTCAGGCCTCGTTTGATTCAACCATATCATGTGCACCTCGAGTTGCACCTTGTTTAACTCAACCATATCATTTGTGCATCGAGTCAAGTCTCGTTTGACTCAACCATATCGTTTGTGCTTCGAGTCAGGCCTCGTTTGACTCAACTATAGCATTTGCGCCTCGAGTCGTGCCTCGTTTGACTCGTTGATACCGTTTGTGCCTCGAGTTGGGCCTCATTTGACTCAACCATATCACTTGTACCTCGAGTTAGGCCTCGTTTGACTTAGCCATATCATTTGCGCCTCGAGTCGGGCCTCGTTTGATGCAACCAAATCATTTGTGCCTGTGTCGGGCCTCGTTTGACTCCCCGATACCATTTGTTCCTCGAGTTGGGCCTCGTTTGACTCAACCATATCATTTGTGCCTCGAGTCAAGCCTCGATTGACTCAACCATATCATTTGCGCCTCGAGTTGGGCCTTCTTTGACTCAACCATATCATTTGCGCCTCGAGTTAGACCTCGTTTGAATCAACCATATCATTTGTGCCTCGAGTTATGCCTCGTTTGACTCAACGATATAATTTGTGTCTCGAGTCGGGCCTCATTTGACTCACAGATACCATTTGTGCCTCGAGTTGGGCCTTGTTTGACTCAACCATAGTGATTGTGCCTCGAGTCAGGCCTCGTTTGACTCACCGATACCATTTGTGCCTCGAGATAGGCCTCGTTTGACTCAACTATATCATTTGCGCCTCGAGTCGGGCCTAGTTTGACTCATCGATATCATTTGCGCGTCTAGTCGGGTCTTGTTTGACTCACCCATATGTTTGAACCTCGAGTCGGGCCTTATTTGACTCACCCATATGTTTGCGCCTCGAGTCGATCTTTGTTTGACTCTCCCTTATCATTTGCACCTCGAGTCAAGCCTCGTTTGACTTAACCATGTGTTTGCGCCTCGAGTCTGTCCTTGTTTGACTCACCCATATTATTTGTGCCACGAGTCGGGCCTTGTTTGACTCAACCATATCATTTGTCCTCGAGTCAGGCCTCGTTTGACTCAGCCATATCATTTGCGCCTCGAGTCAGGCCGCATTTGACTCGACCATATCATTTGCGCCTCGAGTCGGGCCTCGTTTGACTCAACCATATCATTTATGGCTCGAGTTATGCCTCGTTTGACTTAACGATATCATTTGCATCTCGAGTAGGGTCTCATTTGACTCACTAATACCATTTGTGCCTCGAGTCGGTCCTCATTAGACTCAACCATATCAATTGTGCCACCAGTCAGGTCTCGTTTGACTCAACCATATCATTTGTGCCTCCTGTTGGGTCTTGTTTGACTCAACCATATCATTTGTGCCTCAAGTCAGGCCTCGTTTGACTCAACCATATCATTTGTGCCTCGAGTCGGGCATCGTTTAACTAAACCATATCATTTGTACCTCGAGTCAAGTGTCGTTTTACTTAACCATATCATTTGTTCCTCGAGTCAGGTCTTGTTTGACTCAACCATATTATTTGCGCCTCGAGTCGGGCCTCGTTTGACGCGAACATATAATTTGTGCATCATGTCAGGTGTCGTTTGACTCACCGATACCATTTGTGCCTCGAGTTGGGCCTCGTTTGACTCAACCATATCATTTATGCCTCGAGTCAGGCCTCGTTTGACTCAACCATATCATTTGCACCTCAAGTCGGGCCTCATTTGACTCAACCATATCATTTATGCCTCGAGTTATGCCTCGTTTGACTTAATGATATCATTTGCATCTCGAGTAGGGTCTCATTTGACTCACTAATACCATTTGTGCCTCGAGTCGGTCCTCATTAAACTCAACCATATCGATTGTGCCACCAGTCAGGTCTCGTTTGACTCAACCATATCATTTGTGCCTTGTGTCGGGTCTTGTTTGACTCAACCATATCATTTGTGCCTCAAGTCAGGCCTCGTTTGACTCAACCATATCATTTGTGCCTCGAGTCGGGTGTCGTTTAACTAAACCATATCATTTGTGCCTCGAGTCAAGTGTCGTTTTACTCAACCATATCATTTGTGCCTCGAGTCAGGTCTTGTTTGACTCAACCATATCATTTGCACCTCGAGTTGTCCCTCGTTTGACTCACCGATACCTTTTGTGCCTCAAGTTGAGCCTCATTTGACTCAACCATATTATTAACGCCTCGAGCGAGGCCTCGTTTGACTCAAGCATATCATTTGCGCCTCGAGTCGGGCCTCGTTTAACACAACCATATCATTTGTTGCTCGAGTCAAGTTTCGTTTGACTCAATCATATCGTTTGTGCCTCGAGTCAGGTCTTGTTTGACTTAGCCATATCATTTGCAATTAGAGTCGTGCCTGGTTTGACTCACTGATACCATTTGTGCCTCAAGTTGGGCCTTATTTGACTCAACCATATCATTTGTACCTCGAGTTAGGCCTCGTTTGACTTAGCCATATCATTTGCGCCTCAAGTCAAACCTCGTTTGATGCAACCATATCATTTGTGCCTGTGTCAGGCCTCGTTTGACTCCCCGATACCATTTGTTCCTCGAGTTGGGCGTCGTTTGACTCAACCATATCATTTGTGCCTCGAGTTATGCCTTGTTTGACTCAATGATATCATTTGCGCCTCGAGTTGGGCCTTGTTTGACTCAACCATATCATTTGTTCCTCGAGTCATCCCTTGATTGACTCAACCATATCATTTGTGCCTCGAGTTGGGGCTCGTTTGACTCAACCATATCATTTGTGCCTCGAGTTAGGCCTCGTTTGAATCAACCATATCATTTGTGCCTCGAGTTATGCCTCGTTTGACTCAACGATATCATTTGCGTCTCGAGTCTGGCCTCATTTGACTCACTGATACCATTTGTGCCTCAAGTTGGGCCTCGTTTGACTCCACCATAGTGATTGTGCCTCGAGTCAAGCCTCGTTTGACTCGACCATATCATTTGCGCCTCGAGTCGGCCCTCGTTTGACTCAACCATATCATTTGTGCCTCGGTCGGGCCTCGTTTGAGTCACCGATACCATTTGTGCCTTGAGTCAAGCCTCGTTTGACTCACCGATACCATTTTTGCCTCGAGTTGGGCCTCGTTTGACTCAACCATATCATTTGTGCCTCGAGTCGGACCTCGTTTGACTCATCCGTATCATTTGCGCCTCCAGTCGGGCCTTGTTTGACTCACCCATATGTTTGAACCTCGAGTTGGGCCTTATTTCACTCACCCATATGTTTGCGCCTCGAGTCGATCTTCGTTTGACTCACCCTTATTATTTGCATCTTGAGTCAAGTCTTGTTTGACTTAACCATGTGTTTGCGCCTCGAGTCTACCCTTGTTTGACTCACCCATATCATTTGCGCCATGAGTCAGGCCTTGTTTGACTCAACCATATCATTTGTGCCTCGAGTCGGGCCTCGTTTGACTCATCGATACCATTTGTGCCTCGAGTTGGGCCTCGTTTGACTCAACCATATGATTGGTGCCTCGAATCAGGCCTCGTTTGACTCAGCCATATCATTTGCGCCTCAAGTCGGGCCTCGTTTGATGGAACCATATAATTTGTGCCTCGAGTCGGGCCTCGTTTGACTCAACCATATCATTTGTGCCTCGAGTCAAGCCTCGTTTAACTCAACCATATCATTTGTGCCTCGAGTCGGGCCTCGTTTGACTCACCGATACCATTTGTGCCTCGAGATAGGCCTTGTTTGACTCAACTATATCATTTGCGCCTCGAGTCGGGCCTCATTTGACTCATCAATATCATTTGCGCGTCTAGTTGGGTCTTGTTTGACTCACCCATATGTTTGAACCTCGAGTTGGGCCTTTTTTGACTCACCCATATGTTTACGCCTCGAGTCGATCTTCGTTTGACTCTCCCTTATCATTTGCACCTGGAGTCAAGTCCCGTTTAACTTAACCATGTGTTTGCGCCTCGAGTCTGGCCTTGTTTGACTCACCCATATTATTTTTGCCAAGAGTCAGGCCTTGTTTGACTCAACCATATCATTTGTGCCTCGAGTCGGGCCTCGTTTGACTCATCAGTATCATTTGTGCCTCAAGTTGGGCCACGTTTGACTCAACTATATCCTTTGTGCCTCGAGTCAGGCCTTGTTTGACTCAGCCATATCATTTGAGCCTCGAGTCAGCCCTCGTTTGACTCAACCATATCATTTGCGCCTCGAGTCGGGCCTCATTTAACTCAACCATATCATTTGCGCCTCGAGTCAGGCCTCGTTTGACTCAACCATATCATTTGTGCCTCGAGTTATGCCTCATTTGACTCAACGATATAATTTAAATCTCGAGTCAGGCCTCATTTGACTCACTGATACCATTTGTGCCTCTAGTTGGGCCTTGTTTGACTCAACCATATCGTTTGTGCCTCGAGTCAGGTATCATTTGACTCAACCATATCATTTGTGCCTCGAGTCAGGCCTCGTTTGACTCAACCATATCATTTGTGCCTCGAGTCAGGCCTCGTTTGTCTCACCGATACCATTTGTGCCTGGAGTTAGGCCTCGTTTCCCTCAACCATATCATTTGAGCCTCGAGTCAGGCATTGTTTGACTCAACCATATAATTTGTGCCTCGAGTCGGGCCTCGTTTGACTTAACCATATCATTTGCCCCTCGAGTCAGGCCTTGTTTGACTCAAGCATATCATTTATGCCTCGAGCCTGGCCTCATTTGACTCAACCATATCATTTGTGCCTTGAGTCGGGCCTTGTTTACCTCAACCATATCATTTCCTCCTCCAGTCGGGCCTCGTTTGACTCACCGATATAATATGTACCTCGAGTCGGGCCTCATTTTACTCAACTATATCATTTGTACCTTGAGTCGAGCCTTGTTTGACTTAACCATATCATTTACGCCTCGTGTCGGGTCTCGTTTGATTAAACCATATCATTTGCGCCTCAAGTCGGGCCTTGTTTGCCTGAATCATATCATTTGTGCCCCGAGTCGGGCCACGTTTGACTCACCGATATGATTTGTGCCTCGAGTTGGGCCTCGTTTCACTCAACTATATGATTTGCGCCCCAAGTCGAGCCTCGTTTGATTCAACCATATCATTTGCACCTCGAGTCGGGTCTCATTTGACTCAAACATATCATTTGCGCCTCAAGTCGCGCATTGTTTGCCTCAACCATATGATTTGTGCCCCGAGTCGGGCCTTATTTGACTCACCCATATGTTTGCGCATTGAGTCGAGCCTTGTTTGACTCAACCATATCGTTTGTGTGTCAAGTCATGCCTTGTTTGACTCAACCATATCGTTTGCGCCTTGAGTTGGGTCTCGTTTGACTCATTCATATAATTTGCGCCTCGAGTCGGGTCTCGTTTAACTCAACCATATCATTTCGCCTTGAGTCAGGCCTTGTTTGCCTCAACCATATCATTTGCGCCCCGAGTCGGGCCTTATTTGACTCATCCATATGTTTGCGCATTGAGTCGGGCCTCGTTTGACTCAACCATATCATTTGTGCCTCGTGTCATGTCTCATTTCACTCAACCATATCGTTTACACCTCGAGTTGGGCCTCGTTTGACTCACCGATACCATTTGTGCCTCGAGTTAGGTCTTGTTTGACTCAACCGTATCATTTGTGCCTCGAGTCAGGCCTCGTTTGACTTAACCATATCATTTGCGTCTTGAGTCAGGCCTCGTTTGACTCAACCATATCATTTGCCCCTCAAGTCGGGCCTCATTTGACTCAACCATATCATTTACGCCTCTATTCGGTCCTTATTTGACACACCCATATGTTTGCACATCGAGACGGGCCTCGTTTGACTCATCCATATCATTTGTGCCTCGAGTCATGCCTCGATTGACTCAACCATATCATTTACACCTCGAGCTAGGCCTCGTTTGACTCACCGATACCATTTGTGCCTCGAGTTGGGCCTCGTTTGACTCAACCATATCATTTGAGCCTTGAGTCAGGCCTTGTTTGACTCAACCATATAATTTGCACCCTGAGTCGGGCCTCGTTTGACTCAACCAGATCATTTGTGCCTTGAGTCATGCCTCGTTCGACTTAACCATATCATTTGCACCTCGAGTTAGGCCTTGTTGGACTAAATCATATCATTTCCTCCTCGAGTCAGGCCTTGTTTGACTCAACCATATCATTTGTGCATTGAGTCATGCCTCGTTTGACTAAACCATATCATTTGCGCCTCGAGTCAGGCCCCGTTTCACTAAACCATAACATTTGTGCCTCGAGTCAGGCCTTGTTTGACTCAACCATATCATTTGTGCCTCGAGTCTGGCCTTATTTGACTCAACCATATCATTTGTGTCTCGAGTCGAGCCTTGTTTGCCTCAACCATATCATTTCCTCCTCCAGTCAGGCCTTGCTTGACTCACCGATATCATTTGTACCTCGAGTCGTGCCTCGTTTAACTCAACTGTATCATTTGTACCTCGACTCGGGCCTCGTTTCACTCAACCATGTCATTTGCGCCTCGTGTCAGGTCTCGTTTGATTAAACCATATCATTTACGCCTCAAGTTGGTCCTTGTTTGCCTCAACCATATCATTTGCGCCCTGAGTTAGGCCTCGTTTGACTCATTGATATGATTTGTGCCTCGAGTTGGGCCTCGTTTCACTCAACTTTATGATTTGCGCCCTGAGTCGAGCCTTGTTTGACTCAACCATATAATTTGCACCTCGAGTCGGGTCTCATTTGACTCAACCATATAATTTGCGCCTCGAGTCAGGCCTTGTTTGCCTCAACCATATCATTTGTGCCCCAAGTCGGGCCTTATTTGACTCACCCATATGTTTGCGCAACGAGTCGGGCCTTGTTTCACTCAACCATATCGTTCGTGCCTTAAGTCATTCCTCATTTGACTCAACCATATCGTTTGCACCTCAAGTCGGGCCTCTTTTGACCCACCGATGCCATTTATGCCTCGAGTTGGGTCCCGTTTGACTCAACCATATCATTTATGCCTCGAGTTAGGCCTCGTTTGAATCAACCATACCATTTGTTCCTCGAGTTATTCCTCGTTTGACTCAACGATATCATTTGCGTCTCGAGTCGGGCCTCATTTGACTCAAAGATACCATTTGTGCCTCGAGTTGGGCCTCGTTTGACTTAACCATAGCAATTGTGCCTCGAGTCAAGTATCGTTTGAAGCAACCATATAACTTGTGCCTTGAGACGGGCCCTGTTTGACTCAACCATATCATTTGTGCCTCGAGTCAAGCCTCGTTTGACTTAACCATAGAATTTGTGCCTCGAGTTGGGCCTCGTTTGACACACCGATACCATTTGTGCCTCGAGATAGGCCTCGTTTGACTCAACTATATCATTTGAGCCTCGAGTCGAGGCTCATTTGACTCATCGTTATGATTTGCGTGTTTAGTCAGGTCTTGTTTGACTCACCCATATGTTTGAACCTCGAGTCGGACCTTATTTGACTCACCCATATGTTTGCGCCTCGAGTCGATCTTTGTTTGACTCTCCCTTATCATTTGCACCTCGAGTCAAGTTTCGTTTGACTTAACCATGTGTTTACGCCTCGAGTCTGGCCTTGTTTGACTCATTCATATTATTTGTGCCACGAGTCAGGCCTTGTTTGACTCAACCATATCATTTGTGCCTCAAGTCGGGCCTCGTTGGACTCATCAATACCATTTGTGCCTCAAGTTCGGCCACGTTTGACTCAACCATATCATTTGTGCCTCGAGTCAGGCCTCGTTTGACTCAGCCATATCACTTGCGCCTCGAGTCGTGCCTCGTTTGACTCACTGATACCATTTGTGCCTTGACTTGGGCCACGTTTGACTCAACCATATCATTTGTGCCTCGAGTCAGGCCTCGTTTGACTCAGCCATATCATTTGCGCCTCGAGTCGTGCCTCGTTTCACTCACTGATACCATTTGTGCCTTGAGTTGGGCCTTGTTTAACTCAACCATATCCTTTGTACCTTGAGTCAAGTCTCGTTTGACTCAACCATATCATTTATGCCTCGAGTCAGGCCTCGTTTGACTCAACCATATCATTTGCGCCTCGAGTCGTGCCTCGTTTGACTCACTGATACCATTTGTGCCTTGAGTTGGGCCTCGTTTGACTCAACCATATCATTTGTACCTCAAGTTACGCCTCATTTGACTTAGCCATATCATTTGTGCCTCGAGTCGGGCCTCGTTTGATGCAACCATATCATTTGTGCCTATGTCGGGCCTCGTTTGACTCCTCGATACCAATTGTTCCTTGAGTTAGGCCTCGTTTGACTCAACCATATCATTTGTGCCTCGAGTCAAACCTGGATTGACTCAACCATATCATTTTCGCCTCGAGTTGGGCCTCGTTTGACTCAACCATATCATTTGCGCCTCGAGTTAGGCCTTGTTTGAACCAACCATATCATTTGTGCCTGGAGTTATGCCTCGTTTGACTCAACGATATCATTTGCGTCTCGAGTCGGGCCTCATTTGACCCACAGATACCATTTGTGCCTCGAGTTGGGCCTCGTTTGACTCAACCATAGCGATTATGCCTCGAGTCAAGTATCGTTTGATGCAACCATATAATTTGTGCCTCGAGTCGGGCCTCGTTTGACTCAACCATAAATTTGTGCCTCGAGTCAAGCCTCGTTTGACTTAACCATATCATTTGTGCCTTGAGTTGGGCCTCATTCGATACACCGATACCATTTGTGCCTCGAGATAAGCCTCATTTGACTCAACTATATCATTTGCGCCTCGAGTCGTGCCTCGTTTGACTCATCGATATCATTTGCTCGTCTAGTCAGGTCTTGTTTGACTCACCCATATGTTTGAACCTCGAGTCGTACCTTATTTGACTCACCCATATGTTTCTGCCTCAAGTCGATCTTCGTTTCACTCTCCCTTATCATTTGCACCTCGAGTCAAGTCTCGTTTGACTTAACCATGTGTTTGTGCCTCGAGTCTGGCCTTGTTTGACTCAACCATATCATTTGCACCTCGAGTTAGGCCTCGTTTGAATCAACCATACCATTTGTTCCTCGAGTTATGCCTCGTTTGACTCAACGATATCATTTGCGTCTTGATTCGGGCCTCATTTGACTCAAAGATACCATTTGTGCCTCGAGTTGGGCCTCGTTTGACTTAACCATAGCGATTGTGCCTCGAGTCAAGTATCGTTTGAAGCAACCATATAATTTGTGCCTTGAGACGGGCCTCGTTTGACTCAACCATATCATTTGTGCCTCGAGTCAAGCCTCGTTTGACTCAACCATAGAATTTGTGCCTCGAGTTGGGCCTCGTTTGACACATCGATACCATTTGTGCCTCGAGATAGGCCTCGTTTGACTCAACTATATCATTTGAGCCTCGAGTCGGGGCTCATTTGACTCATTGATATTATTTGCGCATCTAGTCAGGTCTTGTTTGACTCACCCATATGTTTGAACCTCGAGTCGGACCTTATTTGACTCACCCATATGTTTGCGCCTCGAGTCGATCTTTGTTTGACTCTCCCTTATCAATTGCACCTCGAGTCAAGTCTCACTTGACTTAACCATGTGTTTGCGCCTCGAGTCTAGCCTTGTTTGACTCACTCATATTATTTGTGCCATGAGTCAGGCCTTGTTTGACTCAACCATATCATTTGTGCCTCAAGTCAGGCCTCGTTGGACTCATCAATACCATTTGTGCCTCAAGTTCGGCCACATTTGACTCAACCATATCATTTGTTCCTCGAGTCAGGCCTCGTTTGACTCAGCCATATCATTTGCGCCTCGACTCGGGCCTAGTTTAACTCAACCATATCATTTGTACCTTGAGTCAAGTCTCGTTTGACTCAACCATATCATTTGTGCCTCGAGTCAAGCCTCGTTTGACTCAACCATATCATTTGCGCCTCGAGTCGTGCCTCGTTTGACTCACTGATACCATTTGTGCCTTGAGTTGGGCCTCGTTTGACTCAACCATATCGTTTGTACCTCGAGTTACATCTCGTTTGACTTAGCCATATCATTTGTGCCTCGAGTCAGGCCTCGTTTGATGCAACCATATCATTTGTGCCTATGTCGGGCCTCGTTTGACTCCTCGATACCAATTGTTCCTCGAGTTAGGCCTCGTTTGACTCAACCATATCATTTGCGCCTCGAGTTAGGCCTCGTTTGAACCAACCATATCATTTGTGCCTCGAGTTATGCCTCGTTTAACTAAACGATATCATTTGCGTCTCGAGTCGGGCCTCATTTGACTCACAGATACCATTTGTGCCTCGAGTTGGGCCTCGTTTGACTTAACCATAGCTATTGTGCCTCGAGTCAAGTATCATTTGATGCAACCATATAATTTGTGCCTCGAGTCAGGCCTCGTTTGACTCAACCATATAATTTGTGCCTCGAGTCAAGCCTCGTTTGACTCAACCATATCATTTGTGCCTCGAGTTGGGCCTCGTTTGACACACTGATACCATTTGTGCCTTGAGATAGGCCTCATTTGACTCAACTATATCATTTGCGCCTCGAGTCACGCCTCGTTTGACTCATCGATATCAATTGCGCGTCTAGTCAGGTCTTGTTTGACTCACCCATATGTTTGAACCTCGAGTCGTACCTTATTTGAGTCACCCATATGTTTCTGCCTCGAGTCGATCTTCGTTTCACTCTCCCTTATCATTTGAACCTCGAGTCAAGTCTCGTTTGACTTAACCATGTGTTTGTGCCTCGAGTCTGGCCTTGTTTGACTCACTCATATTATTTGTGCCACGAGTCAGGCCTTGTTTGACTCAACCATATCATTTGTGCCTCAAGGCAGGCCTCGTTGGACTCATCAATACCATTTGTGCCTCAAGTTGGGCCACATTTGACTCAACCATATCATTTGTGCCTCGAGTCAGGCCTCGTTTGACTCAGCCATATCATTTGCGCCTCGAGTCGGGCCTTGTTTGACTCAACCATATCATTTGCGCCTCGATCGGGCCTCGTTTGACTCAACCATATCATTTGTGCCTCGGGTCAGGCCTCAAATCAGTCCTCATTTGACTCAACCATATCATTTGCGCCTCGAGTCAGGCCTCGTTTGACTCAACCATATCATTTGTGCCTCGAGTTATGCCTCGTTTGACTGAACGATATCATTTGCGTCTCGAATAAGGTCTTATTTGACTCACTAATACTATTTGTGCCTCGAGTCGGGCCTCATTTGACTCAACCATATCGATTGTGCCACGAGTCAGGTCTCGTTTTACTCAACCATATCATTTGCACCTTGAGTCGGGTCTTGTTTGACTCAACCATATTATTTGTGCCTCGAGTCAGGCCTCGTTTGACTCAACCATATCATTTGTGCCTCAAGTCGGGTGTCGTTTAACTCAACCATATCATTTGTGCCTCGAGTCAAATCTCGTTTGACTCAACCATATCGTTTGTGCCTCGAGTCAGGTCTCGTTTGACTCAACCATATCATTTGCACCTCGCATCGTGCCTCGTTTGACTCAACCATATCATTTGTGCCTCGAGTCGGTCCTCGTTTCACTCATCCATATTATTTGCGCCTCGAGTCATGCCACATTTGACTCAACCATATCATTTGTGCCTCGACTCAGGTCTTGTTTGACTCAGCCATATCATTTGCCCCTTGATTCGGGCCTCGTTTGACTCAACCATATCATTTGTGCCTCGAGTTATGCCTCATTTGACTCAACAATATCATTTGCGTCTCAAGTTGGGCCTCATTTGACTCCCTGATACCATTTGTGCCTTGAGTTGGGCCTCGTTTCACTCAACCATAGGGATTGTGCCTCGAGTCAAGTCTAGTTTGACTCAGCCATATCATTTGCGCCTCGAGTCGGGCCTCGTTTAATGCAACCATATAATTTGTACCTCGAGTCGTGCCTCGTTTGCCTCAACCATATCGTTTATTCCACGAGTCAGGCCTCGTTTGACTCAACCATATAATTTGTGCCTCGAGTCAGGCCTCATTTGACTAAACCATATCATTTGTGCCTCGAGTTATGCCTCGTTTGACTGAACGAAATCATTTGCGTCTCGAGTAGGGCCTTATTTGACTCACTGATACCATTTCTGCCTCCAGTTGGGCCTCGTTTCGCTCAACCATATCGATTGTGCCTCGAGTCAGGTCTCGTTTGACTCAACCATATCATTTGCGCCTCGAGTCAGGTCTCGTTTGACTCAACCATATCATTTGTGCCTCGAGTCAGGCCTCAAATCGGTCCTCATTTGACTCAACCATATCATTTGCGCCTCAAGTCAGGCCTCGTTTGACTCAACCATATCATTTATGCCTCGAGTTAAGCCTCGTTTGACTCAATGATATCATTTGCATCTCGAGTCAGGCCTCATTTGACTCACTGATACCATTTGTGCCTCGAGTTGGGCCTTATTTGACTCAACCATATCGATTGTGCCTCGAGTTAGGGCTCGTTTGACACAACCATATCATTTGTGCCTCGAGTCGGGTCTCGTTTGACTCAACCATATCATTTGTGCCTGGAGTTAGGCCTCGTTTGACTCAACTATATCATTTATGCCTCGAGTTATGCCTCCTTTGACTGAACGATATCATTTGCGTCTCGAGTAGGGCCTCATTTGACTCACTAACACCATTTGTGCCTCCAGTTAGGCCTCGTTTGACTTAACCATATCAATTGTGCCTCGAGTCAGGCCTCGTTTGACTCAACCATATCGTTTGCGCCTCGAGTCAGGCCTCGTTTGACTTAACCATATCATTTGTGCTTCGAGGCTGGTCTCGTTTGACTCAACTATATCATTTGCGCCTCGATTCGGGCCTCATTTAACTCAACTATATCATTTGTGCCTCGAGTCAAGTCTCATTTGACTCAACGATATCGTTTGTACCTCGAGTCAGGTCTCGGTTGACTCAACCATATCATTTGCGCCTCGAGTCGTGCCTCCTTTGACTCACCGATACCATTTGTGCTCCGAGTTGGCCCTCATTTGACTCAACCATATCATTTGTGCCTCGAGTCAGGCCTCGTTTGACTCAGCCATATAATTTGTGCCTCGAGTCGGTCCTCGTTTAACTCAACCATATCATTTGCGCCTTGAGTCAGCCCTCGTTTGACTTAACCATATCATTTGTGCCTTGAGTTATGCCTCGTTTGACGCAACGATATCATTTGCGTCTCGAGTCAGGCCTAATTTGACTCACTGATACCATTTGTGCCTCGAGTTGGGCCCCATTTGACTCAACCATATCGATTGTGCCTCGAGTTAGGTCTCGTTTGACACAACCATATCATTTGTGCCTCGAGTCAGACCTCGTTTGACTCAACCATATCATTTGCGCCTCGAGTCGGGACTCCTTTGACTCACCAATACCATTTGTGCCTCAAGTTGGGCCTCATTTGACTCAACCATATCATTTGTGCCTCCAGTCAGGCTTCGTTTGTCTCAGCCATATAATTTGTGCCTCGAGTCAGTCCTCATTTGGGTAAACCATATCATTTGCGCCTCGAGTCAGGCCTTGTTTGTCTAAACCATAACATTTGCGCCTTAAGTCGAGCCTCGTTTAACTCAAACATATCATTTGTTCCTCGAGTCAAGTCTCATTTGACTCAACCATATCGTTTATGTCTCGAGTCAGGTCTCGGTTAACTCAACCATATCATTTGCACTTCAAGTCATGCCTCCTTTGACTCACTGATACCATGTGTGCCTCGTGTTGGACCTCGTTTGACTGATTGATATCATTTGCGTCTCGAGTAGGGCCTCGTTTGACTCACTGATACCATTTGTGCCTCGAGTCGGGCCTCGTTTGACTGAACCATATCATTTGTACCTCGAGTTAGGCCTCATTTGACTTAGCCATATCATTTGCGCCTCGAGTCGGGCCTCGTTTGATGCAACCATATCATTTGTGCCTGCGTCGGGCCTCGTTTGACTCCCCGATACCATTTGTTCCTCAAGTTGGGCCTCGTTTGACTCAACCATATCATTTGTGCCTCGAGTCAGTCCTCGTTTGACTCAACCATATCATTTGTGCCTCGAGTCTGGCCTCGTTTGTCTCACTGATACCATTTATGCCTCGAGTTGGGCCTCGTTTGTCTCAACCATATCATTTGAGCCTCGAGTCAGGCCTTATTTGACTTAGCCATATCATTTGGGCCTCGAGTCGGGCCTCGTTTGATGCAACCATATCATTTATGCCTGTGTCGGGCCTCGTTTGACTCCCTGATACCATTTGTTCCTCGAGTTGGGCCTCGTTTGACTCAACCATATCATTTGTGCCTTGAGTCAAGCCTCGATTGACTCAACCATATCATTTGGGCCTCGAGTTGTGCCTCGTTTGACTCAACCATATCATTTGCACCTCGAGGCCTCATTTGAATCAACCATATCATTTGTGCCTCGAGTTATGCCTCGTTTGACTCAACGATATCATTTGCGTCTCGAGTCGGGCCTCATTTGACTCACTGATACCATTTGTGCCTCGAGTTGGGCCTCGTTTTACTCAACCATAGCGATTGTGCCTCGAGTCAAGTCACGTTTGACTCAACCATATCATTTGCGCCTCGAGTCGGGCCTCGTTTGACTCAACCATATCATTTGTGCCTCGAGTCGAGCCTCGTTTGAGTCACTGATACCATTTGTGCATTGAGTCAAGCCTTGTTTGACTCACTGATACCATTTGTGCCTCGAGTTGGGCCTCGTTTGACTCAACCATATCATTTGTGCCTCGTGTTGGACCTCATTTGACTCATCCGTATCATTTGCGCCTCTAGTCGGGCCTTGTTTGACTCACCCATATGTTCGAACCTTGAGACGGGCCTTATTTGACTCACCCATATGTTTGCGCCTCGAGTCGATCCTCGTTTGACTCATCCTTATCATTTGCACCTCGAGTCAAGTCTTGTTTGACTTAACCATGTGTTTGCGCCTCGAGTCTGCCCTTGTTTGACTCACCCATATCAATTGCACCACGAGTCAGGCCTTGTTTGACTCAACCATATCATTTGTGCTTCGGGTCAGGCCTCGTTTCACTCATCGATACCATTTGTGCCTCGAGTTGGGCCTCGTTTGACTCAACCATATGATTGGTGCCTCGAATCAGGCCTCGTTTGACTCAGCCAAATCATTTGCTCCTCGAGTCGGTCCTCATTTGACTCAACCATATCATTTGTGCCTCGAGTCAAGCCTCGTTTGACTCAACCATATCATTTGTGCCTTGAGTCGGGCCTCGTTTAACTCACCTATACCATTTGTGCCTCGAGTTGAGCCTCGTTTGACTCAAGCATATCATTTGTGCCTCGAATCGGACCTCGTTTGACTAATGCATATCATTTGCGCCTCCAGTCGGGCCTTGTTTGACTCACCCATATGTTTGTACCTCGAGTCGGGCCTTATTTGACTCACCCATATGTTTGCGCCTCGAGTCGATCTTCGTTTGACTCACCCTTATCATTTGCACCTCGAGTCAAGTCTCGTTTGACTTAACCATGTGTTTGTGCCTCGAGTCTGCCCTTGTTTGACTCACCCATATCATTTGCGCCACGAGTCAGGCCTTGTTTGACTCAACCATATCATTTGTGCCTTGAGTCAGGCCTCGTTTGACTCATCGATAACATTTGTGCCTCGAGATGGGGCTCGTTTGACTCAACCATATGATTGGTGCCTCGAAGCAGGCCTCGTTTGACTCAGCCAAATCATTTGCCCCTCGAGTCGGGCCTCGTTTGACGCAACCATATAATTTGGGCCTCGAGTCGGGACTCATTTGACTCAACCATATCATTTGTGCCTAGAGTCGGGCCTCGTTTGACTCACCGATACCATTTGTTCCTCAAGATAGGCCTCGTTTGACTCAACTATATAATTTGCGCCTCGAGTCGGGCCTCATTTGACTCATCAATATCATTTGCGCACCTAGTCGGGTCTTGTTTGACTCACCCATATGTTTGAACCTCGAGTCAGGCCTTTTTTGACTCACCCATATGTTTGCGCCTCGAGTCGATCTTCGTTTGACTCTCCCTTATCATTTGCACCTCGAGTCAAGTCTCGTTTGACTTAACCATGTGTTTGCTCGAGTCTGGCCCTGTTTGACTCACCCATATTATTTGTGCCACGAGTCGGGCCTTGTTTGACTTAACCATATCATTTGTGCATCGAGTCGGGCCTCATTTGACTCATAAATACCATTTGTGCCTCAAGTTGGGCCACATTTGACCCAACCATATCATTTGTACCTCGAGTCAGGCCTTATTTGACTCAGCCATATCATTTGCGCCTCAAGTCAGCCCTCATTTGACTCAACCATATCATTTGCGCCTCGAGTCGGGCCTCGTTTAACTCAACCATATCATTTGCACCTCGAGTTGGGCCTCGTTTGACTCAACCATATCATTTGTGCCTCGAGTTATGCCTCGTTTGACTCTATGATATCATTTAAGTCTCGAGTCAGGCCTCATTTGACTCACTGATACCATTTATGCCTCATGTTAAGCCTTGTTTGAATCAACCATATCGATTGTGCCTCGAGTTAGGTATCGTTTGACTCAACCATATCATTTGTGCCTCGAGTCAGGCCTCGTTTGACTCAACCATATCATTTGTGCCTCGAGTCAGGCCTCCTTTGTCTCACTGATACCATTTGTGCCTCGAGTTGGGCCTCGTTTGTCTCAACCATATCATTTAAGCCTCGAGTCAGGCCTTGTTTGACTCAACCATATCATTTGCGCCTTGAGTCGGACCTCATTTGACTCAGCCATATCATTTGTGCCTCGAGTCATGCCTCGTTCGACTTACCCATATCATTTGCGCCTTGAGTTGCGCCTCATTTGACTCAACCAAATCATTTGTGCCTCGAGTCATGCCTCATTTGACTAAACCATATCATTTGCGCCTCGAGTCAAGCCATGTTTGCCTCAATCATATCATTTGCACTCCGAGTCGGGCCTCGTTTGACTCACTGATATGATTTGTGCCTCGAGTTGGGCCTCGTTTCACTCAACTATATAATTTACGCCCCAAGTCGAGCCTCGTTTGATTCAACCATATAATTTGCACCTTGAGTCGGGTCTCATTTCACTCAATCATATCATTTGCGCCTCGAGTCGGGCCTTGTTTGCCTCATCCATATTATTTACGCCCCGAGTCAGGCCTTATTTGACTCACCCATATGTTTTCGCATTGAGTCGGGCCTCGTTTGACTTAACCATATCGTTTGTGCCTCGTGTCATGCCTCATTTCACTTAACCATATCGTTTACGCCTCGAGTTAGGCCTCGTTTGACTCACCCATACCATTTGTGCCTCGAGTTGGGCCTTGTTTGACTCAACCATATCATTTGCGCCTCGAGTTGGGCCTCGTTTGACTCAACCATATCATTTGAGCCTCGAGTCAGGCCTCGTTTGACTAAACCATATCATTTGTGCCTCGAGTCATGCCTCGTTCGACTTAACCATATCATTTGCGCATTGAGTTAGGCCTCGTTTGACTATATCATATCATTTGCACCTCGAGTCAGGCCTTGTTTGACTCAACCATATCATTTGTGCGTTGAGTCATGCCTCGTTTGACTAAACCATATCATTTGCGCCTCGAGTCGGGCCCCCTTTCACTAAACCATATCATTTGTGCCTCGAGTCTGGCCTCATTTGACTCAACCACATAATTTGTGCCTTGAGTCGGGCCTTGTTTGCCTCAACCATATCATTTCCTCGTCCAGTCAGCCCTTGCTTGACTCATCGATATCATTTGGGCCTCGTTTAACTCAACTATATCATTTGTACCTCGAGTCGGCCTCGTTTCACTCAACCATGTCATTTGCGCCTCGTGTTGGGTCTCGTTTGATTAAACCATATCATTTGCGCCTCGAGTCGGTCCTTGTTTTCCTCAACCATATCATTTACGCCCCGAGTCGGGCCTCGTTTCACTCACCGATATGATTTGTGCCTCGAGTTGGGCCTCATTTCACTCAACTATATGATTTGCGCCCTGAGTCGAGCCTCGTTTGACTCAACCATATAATTTGCGCCTTGAGCCGTGTCTCGTTTAACTCAACCATATCATTTGCGCCTCGAGTCGGGCCTTCTTTGCCTCAACCATATCATTTGCGCCCCAAGTCAGGCCTTATTTAACTCACCCATATGTTTGCGCATCGAGTCAGGCCTCATTTGACTCAACCATATCGTTTGTGCCTCGAGTCATGCCTCGTTTGACTCAACCATATCGTTTGTGCCTCGAGTTGGGCCTCATTTGACTCACCAATACCATTTGTGCCCCGAGTTGGGTCTCGTTTGACCCAACCATATCATTTGTGCCTCGTGTTTTGACTCAACCATATCATTTGCATCTTGAGTCAGGCCTCGTTTGACTCAACCATATCATTTGCGCCTCAAGTCAGGCGTCATTTGACTCAATCATATTATTTACGCCCCCAGCCGGGCCTTATTTGACACACCCATATGTTTGCGCATCGAGTCGGGCCTCGTTTGACTTAAACATATTGTTTGTGCCTCAAGTCATGCCTTGTTTGACTCAACCATATCATTTCCGCCTCAAGTCAGGCCTCGTTTGACTCACCGATACCATTTGTGCCTCGAGTTGGGCATCGTTTGACTCAACCATATCATTTGAGACTCGAGTCAAGCCTCGTTTGACTCAACCATATTATTTGCGCATCGAGTCAGGCCTCGTTTGACTCAACCATATCATTTGTGCCTTGAGTTATGCCTCGTTCGACTTAACCATATCATTTACACCTCGAGTCGGGCCTCGTTTGACTAAATCATATCATTTGAGCCTTGAGTCAGGCCTTGTTTGACTCAACCATATCATTTGCGCCTCGAGTTGCGCCTTGTTTAACTCAAACATATCATTTTTCCATCGAGTCAAGTCTCATTTGACTCAACCATATCGTTTGTGCTTCGAGTTATGCCTCGTTTGACTCAACCATAGCATTCGCACCTCGAGTCGTGCCTCGTTTGACTCCCTGATACCATTTATGCCTCGAGTTGAGCCTCATTTGACTCTACCATATCACTTGTACCTCGAGTTAGGCCTCGTTTGACTTAGCCATATCATTTGCGCCTCGAGTCGGGCCTCGTTTGATGCAACCAAATATTTTGTGCCTATGTCGGGCCTCATTTGACTCCCCGATACCATTTGTTCCTCGAGTTGAGCCTCGTTTGACTCAACCATATCATTTGTGCCTCGAGTCAAGCATCGATTGACTCAACCATATCATTTGCGCCTCGAGTTGGGCCTCCTTTGACTCAACCATATCATTTGCTCCTCGAGTTAGGCCTCGTTTAAATCAACCATATCATTTGTGCCTTGAGTTATGCCTCGTTTGACTCAACGATATCATTTGTGTCTCGAGTTGGGCCTCATTTGACTCACAGATACCATTTGTGCCTCGAGTTGGGCCTTGTTTGACTCAACCATAGCGATTGTGCCTCGAGTCAGGACTTGTTTGACCCACCGATACCATTTGTGCCTCGACATAGGCCTCGTTTGACTCAACTATATCATTTGCGCCTCGAGTCGAGCCTCGTTTGACTCATCGATATCATTTTCGTGTCTAGTCGGGTCTTGTTTGACTCACCCATATGTTTGAACCTCGAGTCGGGCCTTATTTGACTCACCCATATGTTTGCGCCTCGAGTCGATCTTCTTATGACTCTCCCTTATCATTTGCACCTCGAGTCAAGTCTCGTTTGACTTAACCATGTGTTTGCGCCTCGAGTCTGGCCTTGTTTGACTCACCCATATTATTTGTGCCATGAGTCGGGCCTTGCTTGACTCAACCATATCATTTGTGCCTCGAGTCGGGCCTCGTTTGACTCATCAATACCATTTGTGCCTCAAGCTGGGCCACGTTTGACTCAACCATATCATTTGTCCCTTGAGTTAGGCCTCATTTGACTCAGCCATATCATTTGCGCCTCGAGTCAGGCCTCGTTTGACTCGACCATGTAATTTGCGCCTCGAGTCGGCCCTCGTTTGACTCAACCATATCATTTATGCCTCGAGTTATGCCTCGTTTGACTTAACGATATCATTTGCGTCTCGAGTAGGGTCTCATTTGACTCACTATTACCATTTATGCATCGAGTCGGGCCTCATTTGACTCAACCATATCGATTGTGCCACCAATCAGGTCTCGTTTTACTCAACCATATCATTTGTGCCTCAAGTTAGGCCTCGTTTGACTTAGCCATATCATTTGTGCCTCAAGTCGGGCTTCGTTTAACTAAACCATATCATTTGTGCCTCGTGTCAAGTGTTGTTTTACTCAACCATATCATTTGTGCCTCCAGTCAGGTCTTGTTTGACTCAACCATATCATTTGTGCCTTAAATCAGGTATTGTTTGACTCAACCATATCATTTGCGCCTCGAGTCGTGCCTCGTTTGACTCGCCGATACCATTTGTGTCTCGAGTTGAGCCTCATTTGAATCAACCATATTATTTGTGCCTTGAGTCAGGCCTCGTTTGACTCAACCATATCATTTGTGCCTCGAGTCAAGTCTCATTTGACTCAACCATATCGTTTGTGCCTCGAGTCAGGTCTCGTTTGACTTAGCCATATCATTTGCGCCTCGAGTTGTGCCTGGTTTAACTCACTGATACCATTTGTGCCTCGAGTTGGGCCTCATTTGACTCAACCATATCATTTGTGCCTCGAGTCAGGCCTCATTTGACTCAGCCACATAATTTGCGCCTCGAGTCGGTCCTTGTTTAACTCAACCATATCATTTGCGCCTTGAGTCAGCCCTCGTTTGACTTAACCATATCATTTGTGCCTCGAGTTATGCCTCATTTGACGCAACGATATCATTTGCGTCTCGAGTCAGGCCTAATTTGACTCACTGATACCATTTGTGCCTCGAGTTGGGCCCCGTTTGACTCAACCATATCGATTGTGCCTCGAGTTAGGTCTCGTTTGACACAACCATATCATTTGTGCCTCGAGTCAGGCCTCGTTTGACTCAACCATATCATTTGCGCCTCGAGTCGGGACTCCTTTGACTCACCAATACCATTTGTGCCTCGAGTTGGGCCTCATTTGACTCAACCATATCATTTGTGCTCCCAGTCAGGCTTCGTTTGTCTCAGCAATATAATTTGTGCCTCGAGTCAGTCCTCATTTGGGTAAACCATATCATTTGCGCCACGAGTCAGGCCTCGTTTGTCTAAACCATATCATTTGCGCCTTGAGTCGAGCCTCGTTTAACTCAAACATATTATTTGTTCCTCGAGTCAAGTCTCATTTGACTCAACCATATCGTTTATGTCTCGAGTCAGGTCTCGGTTAACTCAACCATATCATTTGCACTTCAAGTCATGCCTCCTTTGACTCACTGATACCATGTGTGCCTCGTGTTGGACCTCGTTTGATTGATTGATATCATTTGCGTCTCGAGTAGGGCCTCGTTTGACTCACTGATACCATTTGTGCCTCGAGTCGGGCCTCGTTTGATTGAACCATATCATTTGTACCTCGAGTTAGGCCTCGTTTGACTTAGCCATATCATTTGCGCCTCGAGTCGGGTCTCGTTTGATGCAACCATATCATTTGTGCCCGTGTCGGGCCTCGTTTGACTCCTCGATACCATTTGTTCCTCGAGTTAGGCCTCGTTTGACTCAACCATATCATTTGTGCCTCGAGTCAGTCCTCGTTTGACTCAACCATATCATTTGTGCCTCGAGTCTGGCCTCGTTTGTCTCACCGATACCATTTGTGCCTCGAGTTGGGCCTCGTTTGTCTCAACCATATCATTTGAGCCTCGAGTCAGGCCTTGTTTGACTTAGCCATATCATTTGCGCCTTGTGTCGGGCCTCGTTTGATGCAACCATATCATTTGTGCCTGTGTCGGGCCTCGTTTGACTCCCCGATACCATTTGTTCCTCGAGTTGGGCCTCGTTTGACTCAACCATATCATTTGTGCCTTGAGTCAAGCCTCGATTGACTCAACCATATCATTTGGGCCTCAAGTTGTGCCTCGTTTGACTCAACCATATCATTTGCACCTCGAGTTAGGCCTCATTTGAATCAACCATATCATTTGTGCCTCGAGTTATGCCTCGTTTGACTCAATGATATCATTTGCGTCTCGAGTCAGGCCTCATTTGACTCACTGATACCATTTGTGCCTCGAGTTGGGCCTCGTTTTACTCAACCATAGCGATTGTGCCTCAAGTCAAGTCTCGTTTGACTCAACCATATCATTTGCGCCTCGAGTCGGGCCTCGTTTGACTCAACCATATCATTTGTGCCTCGAGTCGAGCCTCGTTTGAGTCACCGATACCATTTGTGCATTGAGTCAAGCCTCGTTTGACTCATTGATACCATTTGTGCCTCGAGTTGGGCCTCGTTTGACTCAACCATATCATTTGTGCCTCGTGTTGGACCTCATTTGACTCATCCATATCATTTGCGCCTCTAGTCGGGCCTTGTTTGACTCACCCACATGTTTGAACCTCGAGTCGGGCCTTATTTGACTCACCCATATGTTTGTGCCTCGAGTCGATCTTTGTTTGACTCATCCTTATCATTTGCACCTCGAGTCAAGTCTTGTTTGACTTAACCATGTGTTTGCGCCTCGAGTCTGCCCTTGTTTGACTAACCCATATCAATTGCGCCACGAGTCAGGCCTTGTTTGACTCAACCATATCATTTGTACCTTGGGTCAGGCCTCGTTTGACTCATCGATACTATTTGTGCCTCGAGTTGGGCCTCGTTTGACTCAACCATATGATTGGTGCCTCGAATCAGGCCTCGTTTGACTCAGCGAAATCATTTGCCCCTCGAGTCGGGCCTCGTTTGACATAACCATATAATTTGAGCCTCGAGTCGGTCCTCATTTGACACAACCATATCATTTGTGCCTCGAGTCAAGCCTTGTTTGACTCAACCATATCATTTGTGCCTTGAGTCGGGCCTCGTTTAACTCACCTATACCATTTGTGCCTCGAGTTGAGCCTCGTTTGACTCAAGCATATCATTTGTGCCTCGAATCGGACCTCGTTTGACTAATCCATATCATTTGCGCCTCCAGTCGGGCCTTGTTTGACTCACCCATATGTTTGTACCTCGAGTCAGGCCTTATTTGACTCACCCATATGTTTGCGCCTCGAGTCGATCTTCATTTGACTCACCCTTATCATTTGCACCTCGAGTCAAGTCTCGTTTGACTTAACCATGTGTTTGTGCCTTGAGTCTGCCCTTGTTTGACTCACCCATATCATTTGCGCCACGAGTCAGGCCTTATTTGACTCAACCATATCATTTGTGCCTTGAGTCAGGCCTCGTTTGACTCATCGATAACATTTGTGCCTCGAGATGGGCCTCGTTTGACTCAACCATATAATTGGTGCCTCGAAGCAGGCCTCGTTTGACTCAGCCAAATCATTTGCCCCTCGAGTCGGGCCTCGTTTGACGCAACCATATAATTTGGGCCTCGAGTCGGGACTCGTTTGACTCAACCATATCATTTGTGCCTAGAGTCGGGCCTCGTTTGACTCACCGATACCATTTGTGCCTCAAGATAGGCCTCGTTTGACTCAACTATATAATTTGCGCCTCGAGTCGGGCCTCATTTGACTCATCAATATCATTTGCGCACCTAGTCGGGTCTCGTTTGACTCACCCATATGTTTGAACCTCGAGTCAGGCCTTTTTTGACTCACCCATATGTTTGCGCCTCGAGTCGATCTTCGTTTGACTCTCCCTTATCATTTGCACCTCGAGTCAAGTCTCGTTTGACTTAACCATGTGTTTGCTCGAGTCTGGCCCTGTTTGACTCACCCATATTATTTGTGCCACGAGTTGGGCCTTGTTTGACTTAACCATATCATTTGTGCGTCGAGTCGGGCCTCGTTTGACTCATAAATACCATTTGTGCCTCAAGTTGGGCCATGTTTGACCCAACCATATCATTTGTACCTCGAGTCAGGCCTCATTTGACTCAGCCATATCATTTGCGCCTCGAGTCAGCCCTCGTTTGACTCAACCATATCATTTGAGCCTCGAGTTGGGCCTCGTTTAACTCAACCATATCATTTGCACCTCGAGTTAGGCCTCGTTTGACTCAACCATATCATTTGTGCCTAGAGTTATGCCTCGTTTGACTCAACGATATCATTTAAGTCTCGAGTCAGGCCTCATTTGACTCACTGATACCATTTGTGCCTCTTGTTGAGCCTTGTTTGAATCAACCATATCGATTGTGCTTCGAGTTAGGTATCGTTTGACTCAACCATATCATTTGTGCCTCGAGTCAGGCCTCGTTTGACTCAACCATATCATTTGTGCCTCGAGTCAGGCCTCGTTTGACTCAACCATATCATTTGTGCCTCGAGTCAGGCCTCCTTTGTCTCACTGATACCATTTGTGCCTCGAGTTGGGCCTCGTTTGTCTCAACCATATCATTTAAGCCTCGAGTCAGGCCTTGTTTGACTCAACCATATCATTTGCGCCTCGAGTCGGACCTTGTTTGACTTAGCCATATCATTTGTGGCTCGAGTCATGCCTCGTTCGACTTACTCATATCATTTGCGCCTTGAGTTGTGCCTCATTTGACTTAACCAAATCATTTGTGCCTCGAGTCATGCCTCATTTGACTAAACCATATCATTTGTGCCTCGAGTCAAGCCATGTTTGCCTCAATCATATCATTTGCACTCTGAGTCGGGCCTCGTTTGACTCACTGATATGATTTGTGCCTCGAGTTGGGCCTCGTTTCACTCAACTATATAATTTGCGCCCCAAGTCGAGCCTCGTTTGATTCAACCATATAATTTGCACCTTGAGGCGGGTCTCATTTCACTCAATCATATCATTTGTGCCTCGAGTCGGGCCTTGTTTGCCTCATCCATATTATTTACGCCCCGAGTCAGGCCTTATTTGACTCACCCATATGTTTGCGCATTGAGTCGGGCCTCGTTTGACTCAACCATATCGTTTGTGCCTCATGTCATACCTCATTTCACTTAACCATATCGTTTACGCCTCGAGTTGGGCCTCGTTTGACTCACCCACACCATTTGTGCCTCGAGTTGGGCCTTGTTTGACTCAACCATATCATTTGTGCCTCGAGTTGGGCCTCGTTTGACTCAACCATATCATTTGACCCTCGAGTCAGGCCTCGTTTGACTCAACCATATCATTTGTGCCTCGAGTCAGGCCTCGTTCGACTTAACCATATCATTTGCGCCTCGAGTTAGGCCTCGTTTGACTATATCATATCATTTGTACCTCGAGTCAGGCCTTGTTTGACTCAACCATATCATTTGTGCGTTGAGTCATTCCTCATTTGACTAAACCATATCATTTGCGCCTCGAGTCGGGCCCCCTTTCACTAAACCATATCATTTGTGCCTCGACTCAGGCCTTGTTTGACTAAACCATATCATTTGTTCCTCGAGTCTGGCCTCATTTGACTCAACCATATCATTTGTGCCTTGAGTCGGGCCTTGTTTGCCTCAACCATATCATTTCCTTGTCCAGTCAGCCCTTGCTTGACTCATCGATATCATTTGTACCTCGAGTTGGGCCTCGTTGAACTCAACTATATCATTTGTACCTCGAGTCGGCCTCGTTTCACTCAACCATGTCATTTGCGCCTCGTGTTGGGTCTCGTTTGATTAAACCATATCATTTGCGCCTCGAGTCGGTCCTTGTTTGCCTCAACCATATCATTTGCGCCCCGAGTCGGGCCTCGTTTCACTCACCGATATGATTTGTGCCTCGAGTTGGGCCTCATTTCACTCAACTATATGATTTGCGCCCCGAGTCGAGCCTCGTTTGACTCAACCATATAATTTGCGCCTTGAGCCATGTCTCGTTTAACTCAACCATATCATTTGCGCCTCGAGTCGGGCCTTCTTTGCCTCAACCATATCATTTGCGCCCCAAGTCAGGCCTTATTTAACTCACCCATATGTTTGCGCATCGAGTCAGGCCTCATTTGACTCAACCATATCGTTTGTGCCTCGAATCATGCCTCGTTTGACTCAACTATATCGTTTGTGCCTCGAGTTGGGCCTCGTTTGACTCACCGGTACCATTTGTGCCCCGAGTTGGGTCTCGTTTGACCCAACCATATCATTTGTGCCTCGTGTTTTGACTCAACCATATCATTTGCATCTTGAGTCAGGCCTCATTTGACTCAACCATATCATTTGCGCCTCAAGTCAGGCGTCATTTGACTTAATCATATTATTTACGCCCCCAGCCGGGCCTTATTTGACACACCCATATGTTTGCGCATCGAGTCGGGCCTCGTTTGACTCAAACATATCGTTTGTGCCTCGAGTCATGCCTTGTTTGACTCAACCATATCATTTGCGCCTCGAGTCAGGCCTCGTTTGACTCACCGATACCATTTGTGCCTCGAGTTGGGCATCGTTTGACTCAACCATATCATTTGAGACTCGAGTCAAGCCTCGTTTGACTTAACCATATTATTTGTGCATCGAGTCAGGCCTCGTTTGACTCAACCATATCATTTGTGCCTTGAGTCATGCCTCGTTCGACTTAACCATATCATTTACACCTCGAGTCGGGCCTCGTTTGACTAAATCATATCATTTGAGCCTTGAGTCAGGCCTCGTTTGACTCAACCATATCATTTGCGCCTCGAGTTGTGCCTTGTTTAACTCAACCATATCATTTTTTCATCGAGTCAAGTCTCGTTTGACTCAACCATATCGTTTGTCCTTCGAGTTAGGCCTCGTTTCACTCAACCATAGCATTTGCGCCTCGAGTCGTGCCTTGTTTGACTCACTGATACCATTTATGCCTCGAGTTGAGCCTCATTTGACTCTACCATATCACTTGTACCTCGAGTTAGGCCTCGTTTGACTTAGCCATATCATTTGCGCCTCGAGTCGGGCCTCGTTTGATGCAACCATATATTTTGTGCCTGTGTCGGGCCTCATTTGACTCCCCGATACCATTTGTTCCTCGAGTTGAGCCTCGTTTGACTCAACCATATCATTTGTGCCTCGAGTCAAGCCTCGATTGACTCAACCATATCATTTGAGCCTCGAGTTGGGCCTCCTTTGACTCAACCATATCATTTGTGCCTCGAGTTAGGCCTCGTTTGAATCAACCATATCATTTGTGCCTCGAGTTATGCCTCGTTTGACTCAACGATATCATTTGTGTCTCGAGTTGGGCCTCATTTGACTCACAGATACCATTTGTGCCTCAAGTTGGGCCTTGTTTGACTCAACCATAGCGATTGTGCCTCGAGTCAGGCCTCGTTTGACCCACCGATACCATTTGTGCCTCGACATAGGCCTCGTTTGACTCAACTATATCATTTGCGCCTCGAGTCGAGCCTCGTTTGACTCATCGATATCATTTTCATGTCTAGTCGGGTCTTGTTTGACTCACCCATATGTTTGAACCTCGAGTTGGGCCTTATTTGACTCACCCATATGTTTGCGCCTCGAGTCGATCTTCGTTTGACTCTCCCTTATCATTTGCACCTCGAGTCAAGTCTCGTTTGACTTAACCATGTGTTTGCGCCTCGAGTCTGGCCTTGTTTGACTCACCCATATTATTTGTGCCACGAGTCGGGCCTTGTTTGACTCAACCATATCATTTGTGCCTCGAGTCGGGCCTTGTTTGACTCATCAATACCATTTGTGCCTCAAGCTGGGCCACGTTTGACTCAACCATATCATTTGTGCCTTGAGTCAGGCCTCATTTGACTCAGCCATATCATTTGCGCCTCGAGTCAGGCCTCGTTTGACTCGACCATATCATTTGCGCCTCGAGTCGGGCCTCGTTTGACTCAACCATATCATTTATGGCTCGAGTTATGCCTCGTTTGACTTAACGATATCATTTGCGTCTCGAGTAGGGTCTCATTTGACTCACTATTACCATTTGTGCATCGAGTCGGGCCTCATTTGACTCAATCATATCGATTGTGCCACCAATCAGGTCTCGTTTTACTCAACCATATCATTTGCGCCTCGAGTCGGGTCTTGTTTGACTCAACCGTATCATTTGTGCCTCAAGTCAGGCCTCGTTTGACTAAACCATATCATTTGTCCCTCGAGTCGGGCGTCGTTTAACTAAACCATATCATTTGTGCTTCGAGTCTAGTCTCGTTTTACTCAACCATATCATTTGTGCCTTAAATCAGGTATTGTTTGACTCAACCATATCATTTGCGTCTCGAGTCGTGCCTCGTTTGACTCGCCGATACCATTTGTGTCTCGAGTTGAGCCTCATTTGAATCAACCATATTATTTGTGCCTTGAGTCAGGCCTCGTTTGACTCAACCATATCATTTGTGCCTCGAGTCAAGTCTCATTTGACTCAACCATATCGTTTGTGCCTCGAGTCAGGTCTCGTTTGACTTAGCCATATCATTTGCGCCTCGAGTCGTGCCTGGTTTAACTCACTGATACCATTTGTGCCTCGAGTTGGGCCTCATTTGACTCAACCATATCATTTGTGCCTCGAGTCAGGCCTCGTTTGACTCAGCCATATAATTTGCGCCTCGAGTCGGTCCTCGTTTAACTCAACCATATCATTTGCGCCTTGAGTCAGCCCTCGTTTGACTTAACCATATCATTTGTGCCTCGAGTTATGCCTCATTTGACGCAACGATATCATTTGCGTCTCGAGTCAGGCCTAATTTGACTCACTGATACCATTTGTGCCTCGAGTTGGGCCCCGTTTGACTCAACCATATCGATTGTGCCTCGAGTTAGGTCTCGTTTGACACAACCATATCATTTGTGCCTCGAGTCAAGCCTCGTTTGACTCAACCATATCATTTGCGCCTCGAGTCGGGACTCCTTTGACTCACCAATACCATTTGTGCCTCAAGTTGGGCCTCATTTGACTCAACCATATCATTTGTGCCTCTAGTCAGGCTTCGTTTGTCTCAGCCATATAATTTGTGCCTCGAGTCAGTCCTCATTTGGGTAAACCATATCATTTGCGCCTCGAGTCAGGCCTCGTTTGTCTAAACCATATCATTTGCGCCTTGAGTCGAGCCTCGTTTAACTCAAACATATCATTTGTTCCTCGAGTCAAGTCTCATTTGACTCAACCATATCGTTTATGTCTCGAGTCAGGTCTCGGTTAACTCAACCATATCATTTGCACTTCAAGTCATGCCTCCTTTGACTCACTGATACCATGTGTGCCTCGTGTTGGACCTCGTTTGACTGATTGATATCATTTGCATCTCGAGTAGGGCCTCGTTTGACTCACTGATACCATTTGTGCCTCGAGTTAGGCCTCGTTTGACTGAACCATATCATGTGTACCTCGAGTTAGGCCTCGTTTGACTTAGCCATATCATTTGCGCCTCGAGTCGGGCCTCGTTTGATGCAACCATATCATTTGTGCCTGTGTCGGGCCTCGTTTGACTCCCCGATACCATTTGTTCCTCGAGTTAGGCCTCGTTTGACTCAACCATATCATTTGTGTCTTGAGTCAAGCCTTGATTGATTCAACCATATCATTTGCACCTCGAGTTGGGCCTCGTTTGACTCAACCATATCATTTATGCCTCAAGTCGGGCCTCATTTGACTCATCGATATCATTTGCACGTCAAGTCGGGTGTTGTTTGACTCACCCATATGTTTGAACCTCGAGTCGGGCCTTATTTGACTCACCCATATGTTTGCCCCTTGAGTCGATCTTCGTTTGACTCTCCCTTATCATTTACACCTCGAGTCAAGTCTCGTTTGACTTAACCATGTGTTTGCGCCTCGAGTCTGGCCTTGTTTCACTCACCCATGTTATTTGTGCCACGAGTCGGTCCTTGTTTGACTAAACCATATCATTTGTGCCTCGAGTCAGGCCTCATTTGACTCATCAATACCATTTGTTCCTCAAGTTGGGCCACGTTTGACTCAACCATATGATTTGTGCCTCGAGTTAAGCCTCGTTTGACACAACCATATCATTTGCGCCTCGAGTTAGCCCTCGTTTGGCTCAAGCATATCATTTGCGCCTCGAGTCGAGCCTTGTTTAACTCAACCATATCATTTGCGCCTCGAGTCGGGCTTCGTTTGACTCAACCATATCATTTGTGCCTCGAGTTATGCCTCGTTTGACTCAATGATATCATTTAAGTCTCGAGTCGGGCCTCATTTGACTCACTAATACAATTTGTGCCTCCAGTTAGGCCTTGTTTGACTTAACCATATCGATTGTGCCTCGAGTCAGGTATCGTTTAACTCAACCATATCATTTGTGCCTCGAGTCAGGCCTCATTTGACTCAGCCATATCATTTGCGCCTCGATTTGGGCCTCGTTTGACGCAAACATATCATTTGTGCATCGTGTCAGGCGTCGTTTGACTCACCGATACCATTTGTGCCTGGAGTTGGGCCTCGTTTGACTCAAGCATATCATTTGCGCCTTGAGTCGGGCCTCGGTTGACTCAACCATATCATTTATGCCTCGAGTTATGCCTCGTTTGACTTAACGATATCATTTGCATCTCGAGTAGGGTCTCATTTGACTCACTAATACCATTTATGCCTCGAGTCAGTCCTCATTAGACTCAACCATATCGATTGTGCCACCAGTCAGGTCTCGTTTGACTCAACCATATCATTTGTGTCTCAAGTTAGGCCTCGTTTGACTCAGCCATATCATTTGTGCCTCGAGTCGGGCTTCGTTTAACTAAACCATATCATTTGTGCCTCGTGTCAAGTGTTGTTTTACTCAACCATATCATTTGTGCCTCCAGTCAGGTCTTGTTTGACTCAACCATATCATTTGTACCTTAAATCAGGTATTGTTTGACTCAACCATATCATTTGCGCCTCGAGTCGTGCCTCGTTTGACTCGCCGATACCATTTGTGTCTCGAGTTGAGCCTCATTTGAATCAACCATATTATTTGTGCCTTGAGTCAGGCCTCGTTTGACTCAACCATATCATTTGTGCCTCGAGTCAAGTCTCATTTGACTCAACCATATGGTTTGTGCCTCGAGTCAGGTCTCGTTTGACTTAGCCATATCATTTGCGCCTCGAGTCGTGCCTGGTTTAACTCACTGATACCATTTGTGCCTCGAGTTGGGCCTCATTTGACTCAACCATATCATTTGTGCCTCGAGTCAGGCCTCGTTTGACTCAGCCATATAATTTGCGCCTCGAGTCGGTCCTCGTTTAACTCAACCATATCATTTGCGCCTTGAGTCAGCCCTCGTTTGACTTAACCATATCATTTGTGCCTCGAGTTATGCCTCGTTTGACGCAACGATATCATTTGCGTCTCGAGTCAGGCCTAATTTGACTCACTGATACCATTTGTGCCTCGAGTTGGGCCCCGTTTGACTCAACCATATCGATTGTGCCTCGAGTTAGGTCTCGTTTGACACAACCATATCATTTGTGCCTCGAGTTAGGCCTCGTTTGACTCAACCATATCATTTGCGCCTCGAGTCGGGACTCCTTTGACTCACCAATACCATTTGTGCCTCAAGTTGGGCCTCATTTGACTCAACCATATCATTTGTGCCTCTAGTCAGGCTTCGTTTGTCTCAGCCATATAATTTGTGCCTCGAGTCAGTCCTCATTTGGGTAAACCATATCATTTGCGCCTCGAGTCAGGCCTCGTTTGTCTAAACCATATCATTTGCGCCTTGAGTCGAGCCTCGTTTAACTCAAACATATCATTTGTTCCTCGAGTCAAGTCTCATTTGACTCAACCATATCGTTTATGTCTCGAGTCAGGTCTCGGTTAACTCAACCATATCATTTGCACTTCAAGTCATGCCTCCTTTGACTCACTGATACCATGTGTGCCTCGTGTTGGACCTCGTTTGACTAATTGATATCATTTGCATCTCGAGTAGGGCCTCGTTTGACTCACTGATACCATTTGTGCCTCGAGTTGGGCCTCGTTTGACTGAACCATATCATGTGTACCTCGAGTTAGGCCTCGTTTGACTTAGCCATATCATTTGCGCCTCGAGTCGGGCCTCGTTTGATGCAACCATATCATTTGTGCCTGTGTCGGGCCTCGTTTGACTCCCCGATACCATTTGTTCCTCGAGTTGGGCCTCGTTTGACTCAACCATATCATTTGTGTCTTGAGTCAAGCCTTGATTGATTCAACCATATCATTTGCACCTCGAGTTGGGCCTCGTTTGACTCAACCATATCATTTATGCCTCAAGTCGGGCCTCATTTGACTCATCGATATCATTTGCACGTCAAGTCGGGTGTTGTTTGACTCACCCATATGTTTGAACCTCGAGTCGGGCCTTATTTGACTCACCCATATGTTTGCCCCTTGAGTCGATCTTCGTTTGACTCTCCCTTATCATTTGCACCTCGAGTCAAGTCTCGTTTGACTTAACCATGTGTTTGCGCCTCGAGTCTGGCCTTGTTTCACTCACCCATATTATTTGTGCCCCGAGTCGGTCCTTGTTTGACTAAACCATATCATTTGTGCCTTGAGTCAGGCCTCATTTGACTCATCAATACCATTTGTTCCTCAAGTTGGGCCACGTTTGACTCAACCATATGATTTGTGCCTCGAGTTAAGCTCGTTTGACACAACCATATCATTTGCGCCTCGAGTTAGCCCTCGTTTGGCTCAAGCATATCATTTGCGCCTCGAGTCGAGCCTTGCTTAACTCAACCATATCATTTGCGCCTCGAGTTGGGCCTCGTTTGACTCAACCATATCATTTGTGCCTCGAGTTATGCCTCGTTTGACTCAATGATATCATTTAAGTCTCGAGTCGGGCCTCATTTGACTCACTAATACAATTTGTGCCTCCAGTTAGGCCTTGTTTGACTTAACCATATCGATTATGCCTCGAGTCAGGTATCGTTTAACTCAACCATATCATTTGTGCCTCGAGTCAGGCCTCATTTGACTCAGCCATATCATTTGTGCCTCGATTTGGGCCTCGTTTGACGTAAACATATCATTTGTGCATCGTGTCAGGCGTCGTTTGACTCACCGATACCATTTGTGCCTCGAGTTGGGCCTCGTTTGACTCAAGCATATCATTTGCGCCTCGAGTCGGGCCTCGGTTGACTCAACCATATCATTTATGCCTCGAGTTATGCCTCATTTGACTTAACGATATCATTTGCATCTCGAGTAGGGTCTCATTTGACTCACTAATACCATTTATGCCTCGAGTCAGTCCTCATTAGACTCAACCATATCGATTGTGCCACCAGTCAGGTCTCGTTTGACTCAACCATATCATTTGTGCCTCAAGTTAGGCCTCGTTTGACTCAGCCATATCATTTGTGCCTCGAGTCGGGCTTCGTTTAACTAAACCATATCATTTGTGCCTCGTGTCAAGTGTTGTTTTACTCAACCATATCATTTCTGCCTCCAGTCAGGTCTTGTTTGACTCAACCATATCATTTGTGCCTTAAATCAGGTATTGTTTGACTCAACCATATCATTTGCGCCTCGAGTCGTGCCTCGTTTGACTCGCCGATACCATTTGTGTCTCGAGTTGAGCCTCATTTGAATCAACCATATTATTTGTGCCTTGAGTCAGGCCTCGTTTGACTCAACCATATCATTTGTGCCTCGAGTCAAGTCTCATTTGACTCAACCATATCGTTTGTGCCTCGAGTCAGGTCTCGTTTGACTTAGCCATATCATTTGCGCCTCGAGTCGTGCCTGGTTTAACTCACTGATACCATTTGTGCCTCGAGTTGGGCCTCATTTGACTCAACCATATCATTTGTGCCTCGAGTCAGGCCTCGTTTGACTCAGCCATATAATTTGCGCCTCGAGTCGGTCCTCGTTTAACTCAACCATATCATTTGCGCCTTGAGTCAGCCCTCGTTTGACTTAACCATATCATTTGTGCCTCGAGTTATGCCTCGTTTGACGCAACGATATCATTTGCGTCTCGAGTCAGGCCTAATTTGACTCACTGATACCATTTGTGCCTCGAGTTGGGCCCCGTTTGACTCAACCATATCGATTGTGCCTCGAGTTAGGTCTCGTTTGACACAACCATATCATTTGTGCCTCGAGTCAGGCCTCGTTTGACTCAACCATATCATTTGCGCCTCGAGTCGGGACTCCTTTGACTCACCAATACCATTTGTGCCTCAAGTTGGGCCTCATTTGACTCAACCATATCATTTGTGCCTCTAGTTAGGCTTCGTTTGTCTCAGCCATATAATTTGTGCCTTGAGTCAGTCCTCATTTGGGTAAACCATATCATTTGCGCCTCGAGTCAGGCCTCGTTTGTCTAAACCATATCATTTGCGCCTTGAGTCGAGCCTCGTTTAACTCAAACATATCATTTGTTCCTCGAGTCAAGTCTCATTTGACTCAACCATATCGTTTATGTCTCGAGTCAGGTCTCGGTTAACTCAACCATATCATTTGCACTTCAAGTCATGCCTCCTTTGACTCACTGATACCATGTGTGCCTCGTGTTGGACCTCGTTTGACTGATTGATATCATTTGCGTCTCGAGTAGGGCCTCGTTTGACTCACTGATACCATTTGTGCCTCGAGTCGGTCCTCGTTTGACTGAACCATATCATGTGTACCTCGAGTTAGGCCTCGTTTGACTTAGCCATATCATTTGCGCCTCGAGTCGGGCCTCGTTTGATGCAACCATATCATTTGTGCCTGTGTCGGGCCTCGTTTGACTACCCGATACCATTTGTTCCTCGAGTTGGGCCTCGTTTGACTCAACCATAGTGATTGTGCCTTGAGTCAAGTCTCGTTTGACTCGACCATATCATTTGCACCTTGAATCGGCCCTCGTTTGACTCAACCATATCATTTGTGCCCCGAGTCGGGCCTCATTTCAGTCACCGATACCATTTGTGCCTTGAGTCAAGCCTCGTTTGACTCACCGATACCATTTGTGCCTCGAGTTGGGCCTCATTTGACTCAACCACATCATTTGTGCCTCGAGTCGGACTCATTTGTCTCGTCCATATCATTTGCGCCTCCAGTCGGGCCTTGTTTGACTCACCCATATGTTTGAACCTCGAGTCGGGCCTTATTTGACTCACCCATATGTTTGCGCCTGGAGTCGATCTTCGTTTGACCCACCCTTATCATTTGCATCTTGAGTCAAGTCTCGTTTGACTTAACCATGTGTTTGCGCCTTGAGTCTGCCCTTGTTTGACTCACCCATATCATTTGCGCCATGAGTCAGGCCTTGTTTGACTCAAACATATCATTTGTGCCTCGAGTCGGGCCTCGTTTGACTCATCTATACCATTTGTGCCTCGAGTTGGGCCTCGTTTGACTCAACCATATGATTGGTGCCCCGAATCAGGCCTTGTTTGACTCTGCCAAATCATTTGCGCCTCGAGTCGGGCCTCGTTTGACACAACCATATAATTTGTGCCTCGAGTCGGGCCTCATTTGACTCAACCATATCATTTGTGCCTCGAGTCAAGCCTCGTTTGACTCAACCATATCATTTGTGCCTCGAGTCTGGCCTTGTTTGACTCACCGATACCATTTGTGCCTCGAGATAGGCCTCGTTTGACTCAACTATATTATTTGCGCCTCGAGTCAGGCCTCGTTTGACTCATCAATATCATTTGCGCGTCTAGTCGGGTCTTGTTTGACTCACCCATATGTTTGAACCTCGAGTCGGGCCTTTTTTGACTCACCCATATGTTTACGCCTCGAGTTAGGCCTCGTTTCACTCAACTATATGATTTGCGCCCTAAGTCGAGCCTCATTTGATTCAACCATATAATTTGCACCTCGAGTCGGGTCTCATTTGACTCCAACATATCATTTGCGCCTCGAGTCGGGCATTGTTTGCCTCAACCATATTATTTGTGCCCCGAGTTGGGCCTTATTTGACTCACCCATATGTTTGGGCATTGAGTCGGGCCTCGTTTGACTCAACCATATCATTTGTGCATCAAGTCATGCCTCGTTTGACTCAACCATATCGTTTGCGCCTCGAGTTGGGTCTCGTTTGACTCATCCATATAATTTGCACCACGAGTCGGGTCTCGTTTCACTCAACCATATCATTTCGCCTCGAGTCAGGCCTTGTTTGCCTCAACCATATCATTTGTGCCCCGAGTCGGGCCTTATTTGACTCATCCATATGTTTGCGCATTGAGTCGGGCCTCGTTTGACTCAACCATATCATTTGTGCCTCGTGTCATGTCTCATTTCACTCAACCATATCGTTTACACCTTGAGTTGGGCCTCGTTTGACTCACCGATACCATTTGTGCCTCGAGTTAAGTCTTGTTTGACTCAACCATATCATTTGTGACTCAAGTCAGGCCTCGTTTGACTCAACCATATCATTTGCATCTTGAGTCAGGCCTCGTTTGACTCAACCATATCATTTGCCCCTCAAGTCGGGCCTCATTTGACTTAACCATATCATTTACACCTCTATTCGGTCCTTATTTGACACACCCATATGTTTGCGCATCGAGACGGGCCTCGTTTGACTCATCCATATCGTTTGTGCCTCGAGTCATGCCTCGATTGACTCAACCATATCATTTACGCCTCAAGCCAGGCCTCGTTTGACTCACCGATACCATTTGTGCCTCGAGTTAGGCCTCGTTTGACTCAACCATATCATTTGAGCCTCGAGTCAGGCCTCGTTTGACTCAACCATATAATTTGCACCCTGAGTCGGGCCTCGTTTGACTCAACCATATCATTTGTGCCTTGAGTCATGCCTCGTTCGACTTAACCATATCATTTGCGCCTCGAGTTAGTCCTCGTTTTACTAAATCATATCATTTTCACCTCGAGTCAGGCCTTGTTTGACTCAACCATATCATTTGTGCGTTGAGTCATGCCTCGTTGGACTAAACCATATCATTTGCGCCTTAAGTCAGGCCCTGTTTCACTAAACCATATCATTTGTGCCTCGAGTCAGGCCTTGTTTGACTCAACCGAATCATTTGTGCCTCGAGTCTGGCCTTATTTGACTCAACCATATTATTTGCGCCTCGAGTCGGGCCTTGTTTGCCTCAACCATATCATTTCCTCCTCCAGTTAGGCCTTGCTTGACTCACTGATATCATTTGTACCTCGAGTCGTGCCTCGTTTAACTTAACTATATCATTTGTACCTTGACTCGGGCCTCATTTCACTCAACCATGTTATTTGCGCCTCGTGTCGGGTCTCGTTTGATTAAACCATATCATTTGCGCCTCAAGTCGGTCCTTGTTTGCCTCAACCATATCATTTGTGCCCTAAGTCAGGCCTCGTTTGACTCATCGATATAATTTGTGCCTCAAGTTGGGCCTCGTTTCACTCAACTCTATGATTTGCGCCCTGAGTCGAGCCTTGTTTGACTCAACCATATAATTTGCACCTCGAGTTGGGTCTCATTTGACTTAACCATATCATTTGCGTGTCGAGTCAGGCCTTGTTTGCCTCAACCATATCATTTGCGCCCCAAGTCGGGCCTTATTTGACTCACCCATATGTTTGCGCATCGAGTTGGGCCTCGTTTGACTCAACCATATCATTCGTGCCTTCAGTCATTCCTCGTTTGACTCAACCATATCGTTTGCACCTCAAGTCAGGCCTCTTTTGACTCACCGATGCCATTTGTGCCTCGAGTTGGGCCTCGTTTGACTCAACCATATCATTTGTACCTCGAGTTAGGCCTCGTTTGACTTAACCATATCATTTGCGTCTTGAGTCGGGCCTCGTTTCACTCAACCATCTAATTTGCACCTCAAGTCAGGCCTCATTTGACTTAACCATATCATTTACGCCTCTAGTCGGGCGTTATTTGACACACCCATAAGTTTATGCATCGAGTCAGGCCTCATTTGACTCAACCATATCATTTGCGCCTCGAGTCAGGCCTCGATTGACTCAACCATATCATTTGTGCCTCAAGTTAGGCCTCGTTTGACTCACTGATACCATTTGTGCCTCGAGTTGGGCATTGTTTGACTCAACCATATCATGTGAGCCTCAAGTCAGGCCTCGTTTGACTTAACCATATCATTTGTGCCTCGAGTCGCATGTCATTTGACTCAACTATATCATTTATGCCTTGTTTGAGTAAACCATATCATTTGCTCCTCGAGTCGGGCCTTGTTTCACTAAACTATATCATTTGAGCCTCGAGTCAGGCCTCGTTTGACTCAACCATGTCATTTGCACCTCGAGTCGTGCCTCATTTGACTAAACCATATCATTTGTGCCTTGAGTCATGCCTCGTTCGACTTAACCATATCATTTGCGCCTCGAGTCATGCCTCATTTGACTAAATCATATCATTTGAGCCTCGAGTCAGGCCTTGTTTGACTCAACCATATCATTTGCACCTCGAGTCGTGCCTCATTTGACTCAACCCTATCATTTGTGCCTCGAGTCAGGCCTCATTTGACTCAACCATATCATTTGCGCCTCAAGTCGCGCCTCGTTTGACTCAAGCATATCATTTATGCATCGAGTCTTGCCTCGTTTGACTAAACCATATCAATTGCGCCTCGAGTCGGGCCTCATTTGACTCAACCATATCATTTGAGCCTCAAGTCAGGCCTCGTTTGACTCAACCATATCGTTTGGCGTCGAGTCGTGCCTTGTTTCACTCAACTATATCATTTGTGCCTCGAGTCAAGCCTCGTTTAACTCAACCATATCATTTGTGCCCCGAGTTGGGTCTCATTTAACTTAACCATATCATTTGTGCCTTGAGTCAGGTGTCATTTAACTCAACCATATCATTTGTTCCTCGAGTCGGGCCTCCTTTCACTCACCTATATCATTTGTGCCTCGAGTCAGGTGTCATTTGACTTAACCATATCATTTGTTCCTCGAGTCGGGCCTCCTTTCACTCACTGATATCATTTGTGCCATAGCCGGGCCTCGTTTGACTCAATCATATCATTTGCGCCTGGAGTCGGGGCTCGTTTGACTAAACCATATCATTTTTGCCTCGAGTCAGGCTTTGTTTGACTCAACCATATCATTTGTGCCTCAAGTCTGGCCTCGTTTGACTCAACCATATCATTTGAGCCTCGAGTTAGGCCTTGTTTGCCTCAACCATATCATTTCCTCCTCCAGTCAGTCCTTGTTTGACTCACCGATATCATTTGTACCTCGAGTTGGGCCTCGTTTAACTCAACTATATCATTTGTACCTCGTGTCGGGCCTCGTTTGACTCAACCATATCATTTGTGCCTTGAGTCGGGCCTTCTTTGCCTCAACCATATGATTTGCGCCCCGAGTCAGGCCTTATTTGACTCACCCATATGTTTGTGCATCGAGTCAGGCCTCATTTGACTTAACCATATCGTTTGTGCCACGAGTCATGCCTCGTTTGACTCAACCATATCGTTTGTGCCTCGAGTTGGGCCTCGTTTGACTCACCGATACCATTTGTGCCCCGAGTTGGGTCTCGTTTGACTGAACCATATCATTTGTTCCTCGAGTTAGGCCTCGTTTGACTCAACCATATCATTTACATCTTGAGTCGGGCCTCGTTTGACTCAACCATATCATTTGTGCCTCAAGTCAGGCCTCATTTGTCTCAACCATATTATTTACGCCTCCAGCCGGGCCTTATTTGGCACACCCATATGTTTGCGCATCGAGTCGAGCCTCGTTTAACTCAAACATATTGTTTGTCCTCAAGTCATGCCTTGTTTGACTCAACCATATCATTTGCGCCTCGATTCAGGCCTCGTTTGACTCACCGATATCATTTGTGCCTTGACTTGGGCATCGTTTGACTCAACCATATCATTTGAGCCTCGACTCAGGCCTCGTTTGACTCAACCATATCATTTGCGCACCGAGTCAGGCCTCGTTTGACTCAACCATATCATTTGTGCCTTGAGTCATGCCTCGTTCGACTTAACCATATCATTTTCGCCTCGAGTCGCGCCTCGTTTGACTAAATCATATCATTTGAGCCTTGAGTCAAGCCTCATTTGACTCAACCATATCATTTGCGCCTCGATTCAGGCCTCGTTTGACTCACTGATATCATTTGTGCCTCGACTTGGGCATCGTTTGACTCAACCATATCATTTGAGCCTTGACTCAGGCCTCGTTTGACTCAACCATATCATTTGCGCACCGAGTCAGGCCTCGTTTGACTCAACCATATCATTTGTGCCTTGAGTCATGCCTCGTTCGACTTAACCATATCATTTTCACCTCGAGTCTGGCCTCGTTTGACTAAATCATATCATTTGAGCCTTGAGTCAGGCCTCATTTGACTCAATCATATCATTTGTGCCTCAAGTCGCGCCTAGTTTAACTTAACCATATCATTTGTGCCTCGAGTCAAGTCTCGTTTGACTCCACCATATCCTTTGTGCCTCGAGTCAGGCCTCGTTTGACTCAACCATATCATTTATGCCTCGAGTCGTGCCTCGTTTGACTCACTGATACCATTTGTGCCTCGAGTTGGGCCTCGTTTGACTCAACCATATCATTTGTATCTCGAGTTAGGCCTCGTTTGACTTAGCCATATCATTTGTGCCTCGAGTCGGGCCTCGTTGGATGCAACCAAATCATTTGTGCCTATGTCAGGCCTCGTTTGACTCCCCGATACTATTTGTTCCTCGAGTTAGGCCTCGTTTGACTCAACCATATCATTTGTGCCTCGAGTCAAACCTGGATTGACTCAACCGTATCATTTTTGCCTCGAGTTGGGCCTCGTTTTACTCAACCATATCATTTGCACCTCGAGTTAGGCCTCGTTTGAACCAACCATAGCATTTGTGCCTCGAGTTATGCCTCGTTTGACTCAACGATATTATTTGCATCTCGAGTCGGGCCTCATTTGACTCACAGATACCATTTGTGCCTCGAGTTAGGCCTCGTTTGACTCAACCATAGCGATTGTGCCTCAAGTCAAGTATTGTTTGACGTAACCATATAATTTGTGCCTAGAGTCGGGCCTCGTTTGACTCAACCATATCATTTGTGCCTCGAGTTGGGCCTCGTTTGACATACCGATACCATTTGTGCCTCGAGATAGGCCTCGTTTGACTCAACTATATCATTTGCGCCTCAAGTCGGGCCTCGTTTGACTCATCGATATCATTTGCGCGTCTAGTCAGGTCTTGTTTGACTCACCCATATGTTTGAACCTCGAGTCAGACCTTATTTGACTCACCCATATGTTTGTGCCTCGAGTCGATCTTCATTTGACTCTCCCTTATCATTTGCACCTTGAGTCAAGTCTCGTTTGACTTAACCATGTGTTTGCGCCTCGAGTCTGGCCTTGTTTGACTCACTCATATTATTTGTGCCATGAGTCAGGCCTTGTTTGACTCAACCATATCATTTGTGCCTCAAGTCGGGCCTCGTTGGAATCATCAATACCATTTGTGCCTCAAGTTGGGCCACGTTTCACTCTACCATATCATTTGTGCCTTGAGTCAGGCCTCGTTTGACTCAACCATATCATTTGCGCCTTGAGTCGGGCCTCGTTTAACTCAACCATATCATTTGCGCCTCGAGTCGGGCCTCGTTTGACTCAACCATATCATTTGTGCCTCGAGTTATGCCTCGTTTGACTCAACGATATAATTTAAGTCTCGAGTCGGGCCTCATTTGACTCACTGATACCATTTGTGCCTCGAGTTGGGCCTTGTTTGACTCAACCATATCGATTGTGCCTCGAGTCAGGTATCATTTGACTCAACCATATCATTTGTACCTCGAGTCAGGCCTCGTTTAACTCAACCGTATCATTTGTGCCTCGAGTCAGGTCTCGTTTGTCTCACCGATACCATTTGTGCCTCGAGTTGGGCCTCGTTTGTCTCAACCATATCATTTGAGCCTCGAGTCAGGCATTGTTTGACTCAACCATATAATTTGTGCCTCGAGTCGGGCCTCGTTTGACTTAACCATATCATTTGCCCCTCGAGTCAGGTGTTGTTTGACTCAAGCATATCATTTATGCGTCGAGTCTGGCCTCGTTTGACTTAACCATATCATTTGTGCCTCGAGTCGGGCCTTGTTTACCTCAACCATATCATTTCCTCCTCCAGTCAGGCCTCGTTTGACTCACCGATATAATATGTACCTCGAGTTGGGCCTCATTTTACTCAACTATATCATTTGTACCTTGAGTCGGGCCGTGTTTGACTTAACCATATCATTTGCGCCTCCTGTCGGGTCTCATTTGATTAAACCATATCATTTGCGCCTCGAGTCGGGCCTTGTTTGCCTCAATCATATCATTTGTGCCCTGAGTCGGGCCACGTTTGACTCACCGATATGATTTGTGCCTCGAGTTGGGCCTCGTTTCACTCAACTATATGATTTGTGCCCCAAGTCGAGCCTCATTTGATTCAACCATATAATTTGCACCTCGAGTCGGGTCTCATTTGACTCAAACATATCATTTGCGCCTCGAGTTGGCCATTGTTTGCCTCAACCAGATGATTTGTGCCCCGAGTCGGGCCTTATTTGACTCACCCATATGTTTGCGCATTGAGTCGGGCCTCGTTTGACTCAACCATATCGTTTGTGCATCAAGTCATGCCTCGTTTGACTCAACCATATCGTTTGCGCCTCGAGTTGGGTCTCGTGTGACTCATCCATATAATTTGCGCCTCGAGTCGGGTCTCGTTTCACTCAACCATATCATTTCACCTCGAGTCAGGCCTTGTTTGCCTCAACCATATCATTTGCGCCCCGAGTCGGGCCTTATTTGACTCATCCATTTGTTTGCGCATTGAGTCGGGCCTCGTTTGACTCAATCATATCATTTGTGCCTCGTGTCATATCTCATTTCTATCAACCATATCGTTTATACCTCGAGTTGGGCCTCGTTTGACTCACCGATATGATTTGTGCCTCGAGTTGGGCCTCGTTTCACTCAACTATATGATTTGCACCCCAAGTCGAGCCTCGTTTGATTCAACCATATAATTTGCACCTCGAGTTGGGTCTCACTTGACTCAAACATATAATTTGTGCCTCGAGTTGGGCATTGTTTGCCTCAACCATATGATTTGTGCCCCGAGTCGGGCCTTATTTGACTGACCCATATGCTTGCGCACTGAGTCGGGCCTCGTTTGACTCAACCATATCGTTTGTGCATCAAGTCATGCCTCGTTTGACCCAACCATATCGTTTGCGCCTCGAGTTAGGTCTCGTTTGACTCATCCATATAATTTGCGCCTTGAGTCGGGTCTCGTTTCACTCAACCATATCATTTCACCTCTAGCCAGGCCTTGTTTGCCTCAACCATAGCATTTGCGCCCTGAGTCGGGCCTTATTTGACTCATCCATATGTATGCGCATTGAGTCGGGCCTCGTTTGACTCAACCATATCATTTGTGCCTCGTGTCATGTCTCATTTCACTCAGCCATATCGTTTACACCTCGAGTTGGGCCTTGTTTGACTCACTGATACCATTTGTGCCTCGAGTTAGGTCTTGTTTGACTCAACCATATCATTTGTGCCTCGAGTCAGGCCTCGTTTGACTCAACCATATCATTTGCGTCTTCAGTCATGCTTCGTTTGACTCAACCATATCATTTGCCCCTCAAGTCGGGCCTCATTTGACTCAACCATATCATTTACGCCTCTATTCAGTCCTTATTTGACACACCCATATGTTTGCACATCGAGACGGGCCTCGTTTGACTCATCCATATCATTTGTGCCCCAAGTCATGCCTTGATTGACTCAACCATATCATTTATGCCTTGAGTCAGGCCTCGTTTGACTTAGCCATATCATTTGTGCCTCGAGTTATGCCTCGTTTGACTCAACGATATCATTTGCGTCTCGAGTCGGGCCTCATTTGACTCACAGATACCATTTGTGCCTCGAGTTGGGCCTCGTTTGACTTAACCATAGCGATTGTGCCTCGAGTCAAGTATCATTTGACATAACCATATAATTTGTGCCTCGAGTCGGGCCTCGTTTGACTCAACCATATCATTTGTGCCTCGAGTTGGGCCTCGTTTGACACACCGATACCATTTGTGCCTCGAGATAGGCCTCGTTTGACTCAACTATATCATTTGTGCCTCGAGTCGGGCCTCGTTTGACTCATCGATATCATTTGCGTGTCTAGTCAGGTCTTGTTTGGCTCACCCATATGTTTGAACCTCGAGTCGGACCTTATTTGACTCACCCATATGTTTGTGCCTCGAGTCGATCTTCGTTTGACTCTCCGTTATCATTTGCACCTCGAGTCAAGTCTCGTTTGACTTAACCATGTGTTTACGCCTCGAGTTTGGCCTTGTTTGACTCACTCATATTATTTGTGCCACGAGTCAGGCCTTGTTTGACTCAACCATATCATTTGTGCCTCGAGTCAGGCCTCGTTTGACTCAGCCATATCATTTGCGCCTCGAGTCAGGCCTAGTTTAACTCAACCATATCATTTGTGCCACGAGTCAAGTCTTGTTTGACTCCACCATATCGTTTGTGCCTCGAGTCAAGCCTCCTTTGACTCAACCATATCATTTGCGCCTCGAGTTGTGCCTCATTTGACTCACTGATACCATTTGTGCCTCGAGTTGGGCCTCGTTTGACTCAACCATATCATTTGTACCTCGAGTTAGGCCTCGTTTGACTTAGCCATATCATTTGTGCCTCGAGTCAGGCCTCGTTTGATGCAACCATATCATATGTGCCTATGTCGGGCCTCGTTTGACTCCCCGATACCATTTGTTCCTCGAGTTAGGCCTCGTTTGACTCAACCATATCATTTGTGCCTCGAGTCAAACCTGGATTGACTCAACCGTATCATTTTTGCCTCGAGTTGGGTCTCGTTTTACTCAACCATATCTTTTGCGCCTCGAGTTAGGCCTCGTTTGAACCAATCATATCATTTGTGCCTCAAGTTATGCGTCGTTTGACTTAACGATATCATTTGCGTCTCAAGTCGGGCCTCATAGATACCATTTGTGCCTCGAGTTGGGCCTCGTTTGACTCAACCATAGCAATTGTGCCTCAAGTCAAGTATCGTTTGATGCAACCATATAATTTGTGCCTCGAGTCAGGCCTCGTTTGACTCAACCATATCATTTGTGCCTCGAGTCAAGCCTCGTTTGACTCAACCATATCATTTGTGCCTCGAGTTGGGCCTCGTTTGACACACTGATACCATTTGCGCCTCGAGATAGGCCTCGTTTGACTCAACTATATCATTTGCACCTCGAGTCGGGCCTCGTTTGACTCATCGATATCATTTGCGCATCTAGTCAGGTCTTTTTTGACTCACCCATATGTTTGAACCTCGAGTCGGACCTTATTTGACTCACCCATATGTTTGCGCCTCGAGTCGATCTTCGTTTGACTCTCCCTTATCATTTGCACCTCGAGTCAAGTCTCGTTTGACTTAACCATGTGTTTGCGCCTCGAGTCTAGCCTTGTTTAACTTACTCATATTATTTGTGCCACGAGTCAGGCCTTGTTTGACTCAACCATATCATTTGTGCCTCAAGTCGGGCCTCGTTGGAATCATCAATACCATTTGTGCCTCAAGTTGGGCCACGTTTGACTCTACCATATCATTTGTACCTCGAGTCAGGCCTCGTTTGACTCAACCATATCATTTGTGCCTCGAGTCGGTCCTCGTTTCACTCAGCCATATCATTTGCGCCTCGAGTCGGGCCTCGTTTGACTCAACCATATCATTTGTGCCTAGAGTTATGCCTCGTTTGACTCAACGATATAATTTAAGTCTCGAGTCGAGCCTCATTTGACTCACTGATACCATTTGTGCCTCGAGTTGGGCCTTGTTTGACTCAACCATATCGATTGTGCCTCAAGTCAGGTATCATTTGACTCAACCATATCATTTGTGCCTCGAGTCAGGCCTCGTTTAACTCAACCATATCATTTGTGCCTCGAGTCAGGCCTCGTTTGTCTCACCGATACCATTTGCGCCTCGAGTTGGGCCTCGTTTGTCTCAACCATATCATTTGAGCCTTGAGTCAGGCATTGTTTGACTCAACCATATAATTTATGCCACGAGTCGAGCCTTGTTTGACTTAACCATATCATTTGCCCCTCGAGTCAGGTGTTGTTTGACTCAAGCATATCATTTGTGCGTCGAGTCTGGCCTCATTTGACTCAAGCATATTATTTACGCCTCGAGTCGGGCCTTGTTTACCTCAACCATATCATTTCCTCCTCCAGTCAGGCCTCGTTTGACTCACTGATATAATATGTACCTCGAGTCGGGCCTCATTTTACTCAACTATATCCTTTGTACCTTGAGTCGGGCCTTGTTTGACTTAACCATATCATTTGCGCCTCCTGTCAGGTCTCGTTTGATTAAACCATATCATTTGCGCCTCGAGTCGGGCCTTGTTTGCCTCAATCATATCATTTGTGCCCCGAGTCGGTCCACGTTTGACTCACCGATATGATTTGTTCCTCGAGTTGGGCCTCGTTTCACTCAACTATATGATTTGCGCCCCAAGTCGAGCCTCGTTTGATTCAACCATATAATTTGCACCTCGAGTCGGGTCTCATTTGACTCAAGCATATCATTTGTGCCTCGAGTTGGGCATTGTTTGCCTCAACCATATGATTTGTGCCCCGAGTCGGGCCTTATTTGACTCACCCATATGTTTGCGCATTGAGTCGGGCCTCGTTTCACTCAACCATATCGTTTGTGCATCAAGTCATGCCTCGTTTGACTCAACCATATCGTTTACGCCTCGAGTTGGGTCTCGTTTGACTCATCCATATAATTTGTGCCTCGAGTCGGGTCTCGTTTCACTCAACCATATCATTTCGCCTCGAGTCAGGCCTTGTTTGCCTCAACCACATCATTTGTGCCCCGAGTCGGGCCTTATTTGACTCATCCATATGTTTGCGCATTGTGTCGGGCCTCATTTGACTCAACCATATCATTTGTGCCTCGTGTCATATCTCATTTCACTTAACCATATCGTTTATACCTCAAGTTGGGCCTCGTTTGACTCACCGATATGATTTGTGCCTCAAGTTGGGCCTTGTTTCACTCAACTATATGATTTGCGCCCCAAGTCAGGCCCCGTTTGATTCAACCATATAATTTGCACCTCGAGTTGGGTCTCACTTGACTCAAACATATCATTTGTGTCTCGAGTTGGGCATTGTTTGCCTCAACCATGTGATTTGTGCCCCGAGTTGGGCCTTATTTGACTCATCCATATGTTTGCGCATTGAGTCGGGCTTCGGTTGACTCAACCATATCATTTGTGCCTCGTGTCATATCTCATTTCACTCAACCATATCGTTTATACCTCGAGTTGGGCCTCGTTTGACTCACCGATATGATTTGTGCCTCGAGTTGGGCCTCGTTTCACTCAACTATATGATTTGCGCCCCAAGTCGAGCCTCATTTGATTCAACCATATAATTTGCACCTCGAGTCGGGTCTCATTTGACTCAAACATATCATTTGTGCCTCGAGTTCGGCATTGTTTGCCTCAACCATATGATTTGTACCCCGAATCGGGCCTTATTTGACTCACCCATATGTTTGCGCATTGAGTCGGGCCTCGTTTGACTCAACCATATCGTTTGTGCATCAAGTCATGCCTCGTTTGACTCAACCATATCGTTTGCGCCTCGAGTTGGGTCTCGTTTGACTCATCCATATAATTTGCGCCTTGAGTCGGGTCTCGTTTCACTCAACCATATCATTTCGCCTCGAGTCAGGCCTTGTTTGCCTCAACCATATCACTTGCGCCCCGAGTCGGGACATATTTGACTCATCCATATGTTTGCGCATTGAGTCGGGCCTCGTTTGACTCAACCATATCATTTGTGCCTCGTGTCATGTCTCATTTCACTCAACCATATCGTTTACACCTCGAGTTGGGCCTTGTTTGACTCACCGATACCATTTGTGCCTCGAGTTAGGTGTTGTTTGACTCAACCATATCATTTGTGCCTCGAGTCAGGCCTCGTTTGACTCAACCATATTATTTGCGTCTTGAGTCAGGCCTCGTTTGACTCAACCATATCATTTGCCCCTCAAGTCGGACCTCATTTGACTCAACCATATCATTTACGCCTCTATTCAGTTCTTAGTTGACACACCCATATGTTTGCGCATCGAGACGGGCCTCGTTTGACTCATCCATATTGTTTGTGCCTCGAGTCATGCCTTGATTGACTCAACCATATCATTTATGCCTCGAGTCAGGCCTCGTTTGACTCACCGATACCATTTGTGCCTCGAGTTGGGCCTCGTTTGACTCAACTATATCATTTGAGCCTTGAGTCAGGCCTCGTTTGACTCAACCATATCATTTGTGCCTCGAGTTATGCCTCGTTTGACTCAACGATATCATTTGCGTCTCGAGTCGGGCCTCATTTGACTCACAGATACCATTTGTGCCTCGAGTTGGGCCTCGTTTGACTCAACCATATTATTTGTGCCTCGAGTTAGGCCTCGTTTGACACACCGATACCATTTGTGCCTCGAGATAGGCCTCGTTTGACTCAACTATATCATTTGCGCCTCGAGTCGAGCCTCGTTTGACTCAACCATATTATTTGTGCCTCGAGTCAAGCCTCGTTTGACTCAACCATATCAATTGTGCCTCGAGTTAGGCCTCGTTTGACACACCGATACCATTTGTGCCTCGAGATAGGCCTCGTTTGACTCAACTATATCATTTGCGCCTCAAGTCGGGCCTCGTTTGACTCATCGATATCATTTGCATGTCTAGTCAGGTCTTGTTTGACTCACCCATATGTTTGAACCTCGAGTCGGACCTTATTTGACTCACCCATATGTTTGTGCCTCGAGTCGATCTTTGTTTGACTCTCCCTTATCATTTGCACCTCGAGTCAAGTCTCATTTGACTTAACCATGTGTTTGCGCCTCGAGTTTGGCCTTGTTTGACTCACCCATATTATTTGTGCCACGAGTCAGGCCTTGTTTGACTCAACCATATCATTTCTGCCTCAAGTCGGGCCTCGTTGGACTCATCAATACCATTTATGCCTCAAGTTGGGCCACGTTTGACTCAACCATATCATTTGTGCCTCGAGTCAGGCCTCGTTTGACTCAGCCATATCATTTGTGCCTCGAGTCGGGCCTAGTTTAACTCAACCATGTCATTTGTGCCTCGAGTCAAGTCTCGTTTGACTCCACCATATCGTTTGTGCCTCGAGTCAAGCCTTGTTTGACTCAATCATATCATTTGCGCCTCGAGTCGTGCCTCGTTTGACTCACTGATACCATTTGTGCCTTGAGTTGGGCCTCGTTTGACTCAACCATATCATTTGTACCTCAAGTTAGGCCTCGTTTGACTTAGCCATATCATTTGTGCCTCGAGTCGGGCCTCGTTTGATGCAACCATATCATTTGTTCCTATGTCGGGCCTCGTTTGACTCCCCGATACCATTTGTTCTTCGAGTTAGGCCCCGTTTGACTCAACCATATCATTTGTGCCTCGAGTCAAACCTGGATTGACTCAACCGTATCATTTTTACCTCGAGTTGGGCCTCGTTTTACTCAACCATATCATTTGAGCCTCGAGTTAGGCCTCGTTTGAACCAACCATATCATTTGTGCCTCGAGTTATGCCTCGTTTGACTCAACGAAATCATTTGCGTCTCAAGTCGGGCCTCATTTGACTCACAGATACCATTTGTTCCTCGAGTTGGCCCTCGTTTGACTCAACCATAGAGATTGTGCCTCAAGTCAAGTATCGTTTGACGCAACCATATAATTTGTGCCTCGAGTTGGGCCTCATTTGACTCAACCATATCATTTGTGCCTTCAGTCAAGCCTCGTTTGACTCAACCATATCATTTGTGCCTCGAGTTGGTCCTCGTTTGACACACCGATACCATTTCTGCCTCGAGATAGGCCTCGTTTGACTCAACTATATCATTTGCGCCTCGAGTCAGGCCTCGTTTGACTCATCGATATCATTTGCGCGTCTAGTCAGGTCTTGTTTGACTCACCCATATGTTTGAATGTCGAGTCGGACCTTATTTGACTCACCCATATGTTTGCACCTCGAGTCGATCTTCGTTTGACTCTCCCTTATAATTTGCACCTCGAGTCAAGTCTCGTTTGAATTAACCATGTGTTTGCGCCTCGAGTCTGGCCTTGTTTGACTCACTCATATTATTTGTGCCACGAGTTAGGCCTTGTTTGACTCAACCATATCATTTGTGCCTCAAGTCGGGCCTCGTTGGAATCATTAATACCATTTGTGCCTCAAGTTGGGCCACGTTTGACTCTACCATATCAGTTGTGCCTCGAGTCAGGCCTCGTTTGACTCAACCATATCATTTGGGCCTCGAGTCGGGCCTCGTTTAACTTAACCATATCATTTGCGCCTCGAGTCAGGCCTCGTTTGACTCAACCATATCATTTGTGCCTCGAGTTATGCCTCGTTTGACTCAACGATATAATTTAAGTCTCGAGTCTGGCCTCATTTGACTCACTGATACCATTTGTGCCTCGAGTTGGGCCTTATTTGATTCAACCATATCGATTGTGCCTCGAGTCAGGTATCATTTGACTCAACCATATCATTTGTGCCTCAAGTCAGGCTTCGTTTGTCTCACCGATACCATTTGTGCCTTGAGTTGGGCCTCGTTTGTCTCAACCATATCATTTGAGCCTCGAGTCAGGCATTGTTTGACTCAACCATATAATTTATACCTCGAGTCGAGCCTCGTTTGACTTAACCATATCATTTTCCCCTTGAGTCAGGTGTTGTTTGACTCAAGCATATCATTTATGCGTCGAGTCTGGCGTCGTTTGACTCAACCATATCATTTGCGCCTCGAGTCGGGCCTTATTTACCTCAACCATATCATTTCCTCCTCCAGTCAGGCCTCGTTTGACTTACCGATATAATATGTACCTTCAGTCGGGCCTCATTTTACTCAACTATATCATTTGTACCTTGAGTCGGGCCTTGCTTAACTTAACCATATCATTTGCGCCTCCTGTCGGGTCTCATTTGATTAAACCATATCATATGCCTTGTTTGCCTCAATCGTATCATTTGTGCACTGAGTCGGGCCACGTTTGACTCACCGATATGATTTGTGCCTCGAGTTAGGCCTCGTTTCACTCAACTATATGATTTGCGCCCCAAGTCGAGCCTCGTTTGATTCAACCATATAATTTGCACTTCGAGTCGGGTCTCATTTGACTCAAACATATCATTTGCACCTCGAGTTGGGCATTGTTTGCCTCAACCATATGATTTGTGCCCCGAGTCAGGCCTTATTTGACTCACCCATATGTTTGCGCATTGAGTCGGGCCTCGTTTGACTCAACCATATCGTTTGTGCATCAAGTCATGCCTCGTTTGACTCAACCATATCGTTTGCGCCTCGAGTTGGGTCTCGTTTGACTCATCCATATAATTTGCACCTCGAGTCGGGTCTCGTTTCACTCAACCATATCATTTCGCCTCGAGTCAGGCCTTGTTTGGCTCAACCATATCATTTGCGCCCCGAGTCGGGCCTTATTTGACTCATCCATATGTTTGCGCATTGAGTCAGGCCTCGTTTGACTCAACCATATCATTTGTGCCTCGTGTCATGTCTCATTTCACTCAACCACATCGTTTACACCTCGAGTTGGGCCTTGTTTGACTCACCGATACCATTTGTGCCTCGAGTTAGGTCTTGTTTGACTCAGCCATATCATTTGTGCCTCGAGTTAGGCCTCGTTTGACTTAACCATATCATTTGCGTCTTGAGTTAGGCCTCGTTTGACTCAACCATATCATTTGCCCCTCAAGTTGGGCCTCATTTGACTCAACCATATCATTTACGCCTCTATTCAGTCCTTATTTGACACACCCATATGTTTGCGCATCGAGACGGGCCTCTTTTGACTCATCCATATCGTTTGTGCCTTGAGTCATGCCTTGATTAACTCAACCATATAATTTATGCCTCGAGCTAGGCCTTGTTTAACACACCGATACCATTTGTGCCTCGAGTTGGGCCTCGTTTGACTCAACCATATCATTTGTGCATAGAGTCAGGCCTCATTTGACTCAACCATATCAATTGCACCTCGAGTCGGGCCTCGTTTGACTCAACCATATCATTTGTTCCTCGATGTGGGCCTCGTTTGACACACCGATACCATTTGTGCCTCGAGATGGGCCTCGTTTGACTCAACTATATCATTTGCGCCTCGAGTAGGGCATCGTTTGACTCATCGATATCATTTGCGTGTCTAGTCAGGTCTTGTTTGACTTACCCATATGTTTGAACCTCGAGTCGGACCTTATTTGACTCACCCATTTGTTTGTGCCTCGAATCGATCTTCGTTTGACTCTCCCTTATCATTTGCACCTCGAGTCAAGTCTCATTTGCCTTAACCATGTGTTTACGCCTCGAGTTTGGCCTTGTTTGACTCACTCATATTATTTGTACCACGAGTCAGGCCTTGTTTGACTCAACCATATCATTTATGCCTCAAGTCGAGCCTCGTTGGACTCATCAATACCATTTATGCCTCAAGTTGGGCCACGTTTGACTCAACCATATCATTTGTGCCTCGAGTCAGGCCACATTTTACTCAGCCATATCATTTGCGCCTCGAGTTGTGCCTAGTTTAACTCAACCATATCATTTGTGCCTCGAGTCAAGTCTCGTTTGACTCCACCATATCGTTTGTGCCTCGAGTCAAGCCTCGTTTGACTCAACCATATCATTTATGCCTCGAGTCGTGCCTCGTTTAACTCACTGATACCATTTATGCCTCGAGTTGGGCCTCGTTTGACTCAACCATATCATTTGTACCTCGAGTTAGGCCTCGTTTGACTTAGCCATATCATTTGTGCCTCGAGTCGGGCCTCGTTTGATGCAACCATATCATTTGTGCCTATGTCGGGCCTCGTTTGACTCCCCGATACCATTTGTTCCTCGAGTTAGGTCTTGTTTGACTCAACCATATCATTTGTGCCTCGAGTCAAACCTGGATTGACTCAACCGTATCATTTTCGCCTCGAGTTGGGCCTCGTTTTACTCAACCATATCATTTGCGCCTCGAGTTAGGCCTCGTTTGAACTAACCATATCATTTGTGCCTCGAGTTATACCTTGTTTGACTCAACGATATCATTTGCGTCTCGAGTCAGGCCTCATTTGACTCACAGATACCATTTCTGCCTCGAGTTAGGCCTCGTTTGACTCAACCATAGCGATTGTGCCTCGAGTCAAGAATCGTTTGACGTAACCATATAATTTGTGCCTCGAGTCGGGCCTTGTTTGACTCAACCATATCATTTGTGCCTCGAGTTGGGCCTCGTTTGACACACCGATACTATTTGTGCCTCGGGATAGGCCTCGTTTGACTCAACTATATCATTTGCGCCTCGAGTCGGGCCTCGTTTGACTCATCGATATCATTTACACGTCTAGTCGGGTCTTCTTTGACTCACCCATATGTTTGAACCTCGAGTCGGACCTTATTTGACTCACCCATATGTTTGCGCCTCGAGTCGATCTTCGTTTGGCTTTCCCTTATCTTTTGCACCTTGAGTCAAGTCTCGTTTGACTTAACCATGTGTTTGCGCCTCGAGTCTGGCCTTGTTTGACTCACTCATATTATTTGTGCCATGAGTCAGGCTTTGTTTGACTCAACCATATCATTTGTGCCTCAAGTCGGGCCTCGTTGGACTCATCAATACCATTTGTGCCTCAAGTTGGGCCATGTTTGACTCAACCATATCATTTGTGCCTCAAGTCAGGCCTTATTTGACTCAGCCATATCATTTGCGCCTCGAGTCGGGTCTTGTTTGACTCAACCATATCATTTGCGCCTCGAGTTATGCCTCGTTTGACTGAACGATATCATTTGCATCTCGAATAGGGTCTCATTTGACTCACTAATACTATTTGTGCCTCGAGTCAGGCATCATTTCACTCAACCATATCGATTGTGCCACGAGTCAGGTCTCGTTTTACTCAACCATATCATTTGCACCTCGAGTCGGGTCTTGTTTGACTCAACCATATTATTTGTGCCTCGAGTCAGGCCTCGTTTGACTCAACCATATCATTTGTGCCTCAAGTCGGGCGTCGTTTAACTTAACCATATCATTTGTGCCTCGAGTCAAATCTTGTTTGACTCAACCATATCGTTTGTGCCTCGAGTCAGATCTCGTTTGACTTAACCATATCATTTGCACCTCGCGTCGTGCCTCGTTTGACTCAACCATATCATTTGTGCCTCGAGTCGGGCCTCGTTTCACTCATCCATATCATTTGCGCTTCGAGTCATGCCACATTTGACTCAACCATATCATTTGTGCCTCAACTCAGGTCTCGTTTGACTCAGCCATATCATTTGCGCATCGATTCGGGCCTCGTTTGACTCAACCATATCATTTGCACCTCGAGTCGTGCCTCGTTTGACTCAACCATATCATTTGTGCCTCGAGTTATGCCTCATTTGACTCAACGATATCATTTGCGTCTCAAGTCGGGCCTCATTTAACTCCTTGATACCATTTGTGCCTCGAGTTAGACCACGTTTGACTCAACCATAGGGATTGTGCCTCGAGTCAAGTCTCGTTTGACTCAGCCATATCATTTGCACCTCGAGTCGGGCCTCGTTTGACGCAACCATATAATTTTTACCTCGAGTCGTGCCTCGTTTGACTCAACCATAACGTTTATTCCATGAGTCGGGTCTCGTTTGACTCAACCATATAATTTGTGCCTCGAGTCAGGCCTCATTTGACTAAACCATATCATTTGTGCCTCGAGTTATGCCTCGTTTGACTGAACGAAATCATTTGCGTCTCGAGTAGGGCCTCATTTGACTCACTGATACCACTTGTGCCTCCAGTTGGGACTCATTTCACTCAACCATATGATTGTGCCTCGAGTCAGGTCTCGTTTGACTCAACCATATCATTTATGCCTCGAGTCAGTCGTCGTTTGACTCAACCATATCATTTGTGCCTCGAATCAGGCCTCGTTTGACTCAACCATATGATTTGCGCCTCGAGGCATTCCTCGTTTAACTCAACCATATCATTTGTGCCTCAAGTCAAGTCTCGTTTGACTCAACCATATCGTTTGTGCTTCGAGTTCGGTCTCGGTTAACTCAACCATATCATTTGCACCTTGAGTCAGGTCTCGGTTAACTCACCAATACCGTTTATGCCTCGAGTTGGGCCTCATTTGACTCAACCATATCATTTGTGCCTCGAGTCAGGCCTCGAATCGGTCCTCGTTTGACTCAACCATATCATTTGTGCCTCGAGTCGGGCCTCGTTTGACTCAACCATATCATTTATGCCTCGAGTTAAGCCTCGTTTGACTCAATGATATCATTTGCGTCTCGAGTCAGGCCTCGTTTGACTCACTGATACCATTTGTGCCTCGAGTTGGGCCCCGTTTGACTCAACCATATCAATTGTGCCTTGAGTTAGGTCTTGTTTGACATAACCATATCATTTGTGCCTCGAGTCGGGCCTCGTTTGACTCAACCATATCATTTGCGCCTCGAGTCGGGACTCATTTGACTCAACCATATCATTTGTGCCTCCAGTCAGGCTTCGTTTGTCTCAGCCATATAATTTGTGCCTCGAGTCAGTCCTTATTTGGCTAAACCATATCATTTGCGCCTCGAGTTGAGCCTCGTTTGACTAATCCATATCATTTGCGCCTTGAGTCGACCCTCGTTTAACTCAACCATGTCATTTGCGCCTTGAGTCAAGTCTCGTTTGACTCAACCATATCGTTTGTTCCTCGAGTCAGGTCTCGGTTAACTCAACCATATCATTTGCACGTCGAGTCGTGCCTCCTTTGACTCATCGATACCATGTGTGCCTCGTGTTGGACCTCGTTTGACTGATTGATATCATTTGAGTCTCGAGTAGGGCCTCGTTTGACTCACTGATACCATTTGTGCCTCGAGTCGGGCCTCGTTTGACTGAACCATATTTTTTGTGCCTCGAGTCAGGCCTCGTTTGACTCAGCCATATAATTTTCGCCTCAAGTCGGTTCTCGTTTGACTCAACCATATCATTTGCGCCTCGAGTCGGGCCTCGTTTGACTCAACCATATCATTTGTGCCTCGAGTTATTCTTCATTTGACTCAACGATATCATTTGCGTCTCGAGTCGGGCCTCATTTGACTCACTGATACCATTTGTGCCTCGAGTCGAGCCTCGTTTGACTAATCCATATCATTTGCGCCTTGAGTCGAGCCTCGTTTAACTCAACCATGTCATTTGTGCCTCGAGTCAAGTCTCATTTGACTAAATCATATCGATTGTGCCTCGAGTTAGGTCTCGTTTGACTCAACCATATCATTTGTTCCTCGAGTCGAGCCTCATTTGACTCACCGATACCATTTGTGCCTTGAGCTGGGCCTCGTTTGACTCAACCATATCATTTGTGCCTCGAGTCAGGCCTCGTTTGACTCAACCATATCAACTGCACCTTGAGTCGGGCCTCGATTGACTCAACCATATCATTTGTGCCTCGAGTCTGGCCTCATTTGACTCACTGATACCATTTATGCCTCGAGTTGGGCCGCGTTTGACTCAACCATATCATTTGTGCCTCGAGTCAAGTCTCATTTGACCTAACCTTATCGTTTGTGCCTCGAGTCAGGTGTCAATTGACTCAACCATATAATTTGCGCCTCGAGTCAGTCCTCGTTTGACTCAACCATATCATTTACTTCTTGAGTCGTCCCTCACTTGACTTAACCATATCATTTGTGCCTCGAGTTATGCCTCCTTTGACTCAACGATATCATTTGCGTCTCGAGTCAGGCCTAATTTGACTCACTGATACCATTTGTGCCTCGAGTTGGGCCCCGTTTGACTCAACCATATCGATTGTGCCTCTAGTTAGGTCTCGTTTGACACAACCATATCATTTGTGCCTCGAGTCGGGCCTCGTTTGACTCAACCATATCATTTGCGCCTCGAGTTATGCCTCCTTTGACTGAATGATATCATTTGCGTCTCGAGTAGGGCCTCCCTTGACTCATAGATACCATTTGTTCCTCCAGTTAGGCCTCGTTTGAGTCAACCATATTGATTGTGCCTCGAGCCAGGTCTCGTTTGACTCAACTATATCATTTACTTCTCGAGTCGTCCCTCACTTGACTTAACCATATCATTTGTGCCTCGAGTTATGCCTCCTTTGACTCAACGATATCATTTGCGTCTCGAGTCAGGCCTAATTTGACTCACTGATACCATTTGTGCCTCGAGTTGGGCCCCGTTTGACTCAACCATATCGATTGTGCCTCTAGTTAGGTCTCGTTTGACACAACCATATCATTTGTGCCTCGAGTCGGGCCTCGTTTGACTCAACCATATCATTTGCGCCTCGAGTTATGCCTCCTTTGACTAAATGATATCATTTGCCTCTCGAGTAGGGCCTCCTTTGACTCATAGATACCCTTTGTTCCTCCAGTTGGGCCTCGTTTGAGTCAACCATATTGATTGTGCCTCGAGCCAGGTCTCGTTTGACTCAACCATATCATTTGCACCTCGAGTCGGGCATCGTTTGACTCAACCATATCATTTGTGCCTCGAGTCTGGCCACGTTTGACTCAACCATATCATTTGTGCCTCGAGTCGGGCCTCATTTAACTCATCCATATCATTTGTGTCTCGAGCCAAGTCTCATTTGACTCAACCATATCATTTGTTCCTCGAGTCAGGTCTCGGTTGACTCAACCATATCATTTGCGCCTCAAGTTGTGCCTCCTTTGACTCACTGATACCATTTGTGCCTCGAGTTGTGCCTCATTTGACTCAACCATATCATTTGTGCCTCGCGTCAGGCCTCGTTTGACTCAGCCATATAATTTGCACCTCGAGTCAGTCCTCGTTCGACTCATTCATATCATTTATGCCTCGAGTCAGTCGTCGTTTGACTCCACCATATCATTTGTGCCTCGAGTCAGGCCTCGTTTGACTCAACCATATCAGTCAAGTCTCGTTCGACTCAACCATATCATTTGTGCCTCGAGTCAGGTCTCGGTTGACTCAACCATATCATTTGCACCTCGAGTCGTGCCTCCTTTGATTCACCGATACCATTTATGCCTCGAGTTGGGCCTCATTTGACTTAACCATATCATTTGTGCCTAGAGTCTGGCCTCGTTTGACTCTGCGATATAGTTTGCACCTCGAATCGGTCCTCGTTTGACTCAACCATATCATTTACGCCTCGAGTCGGGCCTCATTTGACTAAACCATATCATTTGTGCCTCGAGTTGTGCCTCGTTTGACTCAACGATATCATTTGCGTCTCGAGTCAGGCCTTGTTTGACTCATTGATACCATTTGTGCCATGAGTTGGGCCTCGTTTGACTCAACCATATCGATTAGGCCTCGAGTCAGGTCTCGTTTGACTCAACCATATCATTTGCACCTCGAGTCGGGCCTCGTTTGACTCAACCATATCATTTGTGCCTCGAGTCAGGCCTCATTTGAATCAACCATATCATTTGCGTCTCAAGTCGGGCCTCGCGTAACTCAACCATATCAATTGTGCCTCGAGTCAAGTCTCGTTTGACTCCACCATATCGTTTGTGCCTTGAGTTAGGTCATGTTTGACTCAACCATATCATTTGTGCCTCGAGCCATGCCTCTTTTGACTCACCGATACCATTTGTGCCTCGAGTTGGGCCTCATTTGACTCAACCATACCATTTGTGGCTCTAGTCAGGCCTTGTTTGACTCAGCCATATAATTTCCGCGTCGAGTCAGTCCTCGTTTGGCTTAACCATATCATTTGCGCCTCGAGTCGGGCTCGTTTGTCTTAACCATATCATTTGCGCCTCGAGGCAAGCCTCGTTTAACTCAACCATATCATTTGTGCCTCAAATCAAATCTCGTTTGACTCAACCATATCGTTTGTGCCTCGAGTCAGGTCTCGGTTGACTCAACCATATCATTTGTGCCTCGAGTCGTGCCTCCTTTGACTCACCGATACCATGTGTTCCTCGAGTTGGGCCTCGTTTGACTGAATCATATCATTTGTGTCTCGAGTAGGGCCTCATTTGACTCACTGATACCATTTGTTCCTCCAGTTGGACCTCGTTTAACTCAACCATATCGATTGTGCCTCGAGTCAGGTCTCGTTTGACTCAACCATATCATTTGCGCCTCGAGTCGGGCATCGTTTGACTCAACCATATCATTTGTGCCTCGAGTCTGGCCATGTTTGACTCAACCATATCATTTGTGCCTCGAGTCAGGCCTCATTTAACTCATCCATATCATTTGTGCCTCGAGTCAAGTCTCATTTGACTCAACCATATCATTTGTGCCTCGAGTCAGGTCTCGGTTGACTCAACCATATCATTTGCGCCTTGAGTTGTGCCTCCATTGACTCACTGATACCATTTGTGCCTTGAGTTGGGCCTCATTTGACTCAACCATATCATTTGTGCCTCAAGTCAGGCCTCGTTTGACTCAGCCATATAATTTGCACCTCGAGTCTGTCCTCGTTTGACTCAACCATATCATTTGCGCATCGAGTCGGCCGTCGTTTGACTTAACCATATCATTTGTGCCTCGAGTTATGCCTCGTTTGACCCAACGATATCATTTGTGTCTCGAATCAGGCCTCGTTTGACTCACTGATACCATTTGTGCCTCGAGTTTGACTCAACCATATCGATTGTGCCTCGAGTCAGGTCTCGTTTGACTCAACCATATCATTTGCACCTCGAGTCGGGCCTCGTTTGACTTAACCATATCATTTGTTCCTCGAGTCAGGCCTTATTCGAATCAGCCATATCATTTGCGTCTCAAGTCGGGCCTCGTGTAACTCAACCATATCAATTGTGCCTCGAGTCAAGTCTCGTTTGACTCTACCATATCGTTTGTGCCTTGAGTTAGGTCTTGTTTGACTCAACCATATCATTTGTGCCTCGAGCCATGCCTCTTTTGACTCACCGATACCATTTGTGCCTCGAGTTGGGCCTCATTTGACTCAACCATATCATTTGTGGCTCTAGTCAGGCCTTGTTTGACTCAGCCATATAATTTCCGCGTCGAGTCAGTCCTCGTTTGGCTTAACCATATCATTTGCACCTCGAGTCGGGCTCGTTTGTCTTAACCATATCATTTGTGCCTCGAGGCAAGCCTCGTTTAACTCAACCATATCATTTGTGCCTCAAATCAAGTCTCGTTCGACTCAACCATATCGTTTGTGCCTCGAGTCAGGTCTCGGTTGACTCAACCATATCATTTGTGCCTCGAGTCGTGCCTCCTTTGACTCACCGATACCATGTGTTCCTCGAGTTGGGCCTCGTTTGACTGAATCATATCATTTGTGTCTCGAGTAGGGCCTCATTTGACTCACTGATACCATTTGTTCCTCCAGTTGGACCTCGTTTAACTCAACCATATCAATTGTGCCTCGAGTCAGGTCTCGTTTGACTCAACCATATCATTTGCGCCTCGAGTCGGGCATCGTTTGACTCAACCATATCATTTGTGCCTCGAGTCTGGCCACGTTTGACTCAACCATATCATTTGTGCCTCGAGTCAGGCCTCATTTAACTCATCCATATCATTTGTGCCTCGAGTCAAGTCTCATTTGACTCAACCATATCATTTGTGCCTCGAGTCAGGTCTCGGTTGACTCAACCATATCATTTGCGCCTTGAGTTGTGCCTCCATTGACTCACTGATACCATTTGTGCCTTGAGTTGGGCCTCATTTGACTCAACCATATCATTTGTGCCTCAAGTCAGGCCTCGTTTGACTCAGCCATATAATTTGCACCTCGAGTCTGTCCTCGTTTGACTCAACCATATCATTTGCGCATCGAGTCGGCCGTCGTTTGACTTGACCATATCATTTGTGCCTCGAGTTATGCCTCGTTTGACCCAACGATATCATTTGTGTCTCGAATCAGGCCTCGTTTGACTCACTGATACCATTTGTGCCTCGAGTTTGACTCAACCATATCGATTGTGCCTCGAGTCAGGTCTCGTTTGACTCAACCATATCATTTGCACCTCGAGTCGGGCCTCGTTTGACTCAACCATATCATTTGTGCCTCGAGTCAGGCCTCATTTGAATCAACCATATCATTTGCGTCTCAAGTCGGGCCTCGCGTAACTCAACCATATCAATTGTGCCTCGAGTCAAGTCTCGTTTGACTCCACCATATCGTTTGTGCCTTGAGTTAGGTCATGTTTGACTCAACCATATCATTTGTGCCTCGAGCCATGCCTCTTTTGACTCACCGATACCATTTGTGCCTCGAGTTGGGCCTCATTTGACTCAACCATACCATTTGTGGCTCTAGTCAGGCCTTGTTTGACTCAGCCATATAATTTCCGCGTCGAGTCAGTCCTCGTTTGGCTTAACCATATCATTTGCGCCTCGAGTCGGGCTCGTTTGTCTTAACCATATCATTTGCGCCTTGAGGCAAGCCTCGTTTAACTCAACCATATCATTTGTGCCTCAAATCAAATCTCGTTTGACTCAACCATATCGTTTGTGCCTCGAGTCAGGTCTCGGTTGACTCAACCATATCATTTGTGCCTCGAGTCGTGCCTCCTTTGACTCACCGATACCATGTGTTCCTCGAGTTGGGCCTCGTTTGACTGAATCATATCATTTGTGTCTCGAGTAGGGCCTCATTTGACTCACTGATACCATTTGTTCCTCCAGTTGGACCTCGTTTAACTCAACCATATCGATTGTGCCTCGAGTCAGGTCTCGTTTGACTCAACCATATCATTTGCGCCTCGAGTCGGGCATCGTTTGACTCAACCATATCATTTGTGCCTCGAGTCTGGCCATGTTTGACTCAACCATATCATTTGTGCCTCGAGTCAGGCCTCATTTAACTCATCCATATCATTTGTGCCTCGAGTCAAGTCTCATTTGACTCAACCATATCATTTGTGCCTCGAGTCAGGTCTCGGTTGACTCAACCATATCATTTGCGCCTTGAGTTGTGCCTCCATTGACTCACTGATACCATTTGAGCCTCGAGTTGGGCCTCGTTTGGCTCAAGCATATCGATTGTGCCTCGAGTTAGGTCTCGTTTGACTCAACCATATCATTTGTTCCTCGAGTCGGGCCTCGTTTGACTCAATCATATAATTTGTGCCTCAAGTCGGGCCTCATTTGACTCACCGATACCATTTATGCCTCACGTTGGGCCTCGTTTGACTCAACCATATCATTTGTGCCTCGAGTCGGGCCTCATTTGGCTCATCGATACCATTTGTGCCTCGAGTCGAGCCTCGTTTGACTCAACCATATCATTTGTGGCCTCGAGTCGGGCCTCATTTGGCTCACCGATACCATGTGTTCCTCGAGTTGGGCCTCGTTTGACTGAATCATATCATTTGTGTCTCGAGTAGGGCCTCATTTGACTCACTGATACCATTTGTGCCTCCAGTTGGGCCTCGTTTAACTCAACCATATCGATTGTGCCTCGAGTCAGGTCTTGTTTGACTCAACCATATCAGTTGCACCTTGAGTCGGGCCTCGTTTGACTCAACCATATCATTTGTGACTCGAGTCAGGCCTCGTTTCACTCAGCCATATAATTTGGGCCTCAAGTCGGTCCTAGTTTCACTTAACCATATCATTTGCGCCTCGAGTCGGGCCTCGTTTGACACAACCATACCATTTGTGCCTCGGGTTATGCCTCGTTGGACTCAATGATATCATTTGCGTCTCGAGTCGGGCCTCAGTTGACTCACTGATACCATTTGAGCCTCGAGTTGGGCCTCGTTTGGCTCAAGCATATCGATTGTGCCTCGAGTTAGGTCTCGTTTGACTCAACCATATCATTTGTTCCTCGAGTCGGGCCTCGTTTGACTCAATTATATAATTTGTGCCTCAAGTCGGGCCTCATTTGACTCACCGATACCATTTATGCCTCACGTTGGGCCTCGTTTGACTCAACCATATCATTTGTGCCTCGAGTCGGGCCTCATTTGGCTCATCGATACCATTTGTGCCTCGAGTCGAGCCTCGTTTGACTCAACCATATCATTTGTGGCCTCGAGTTAGGTCTCGTTTAACATAACCATATCATTTGTGGCTCGAGTCGGGCCTCATTTGACTCAACCTTATCATTTGCGGCTCGAGTCAGGCCTTGTTTGACTCAACCATATCATTTGCATCTCGAGTCGGGCCTCGTTTAACTCAACCATATCAATTGTGCCTCGAGTCAAGTCTCGTTTGACTCACCGATACCATTTGTGCGTCGAGTTGGGCCTCATTTCACTCAACCATATCACTTGTGCCTCAGGTCAGGCCTCGTTTGGCTCAGCCATATAATTTGCGCCTCGAGTCGGTCCTCGTTTGACTCAACCATATTATTTGCGCCTCGAGTCGGCCCACGTTTGCTTTAACCATATCATTTGGGCCTCGAGTTATGCCTCGTTTGACTTAACAATATCATTTGCGTCTCGAGTCAGGCCTCATTTGACTCACTGATACCATTTGTGGCTCGAGTTGGACCCCGTTTGGCTTAACCATATCGATTGTGCCTCGAGTTAGGTCTTCTTTGACACAACCATATCATTTGCACCTCGAGTCGGGCCTCGTTTGACTCAACCATATCATTTGTGCCTCGAGTCAAGGCTCGTTTGACTCAGCCATATAATTTGCGCCTCAAGTTGGTCCTCGTTTGACTCAACCATCTCACTTGCGCCTCGAGTCGGGCCTTGTTTGATTCAAGCATATCATTTGTGCCTCGAGTTATGCCTCGTTTGACTCAATGATATCTTTTGCATCTCGAGTCAGTCCTCATTTGACTCACTGATACCATTTGTGCCTCGAGTTGGGCCTCGTTTGACTCAACCATATCGATTGTGCCTCGACTCAAGTCTCGTTTGACTCAACCATATCATTTGCGCCTCGAGTCGGGCCTCGTTTAACTCAACCATATCATTTGTGCCTCGAGTCAAGTCTCGTTTGAGTCAACCATATCGTTTGTGCCTCGAGTCAGGTCTCGGTTGACTGAACCATATCATTTGCGCTTCGAGTCGTGCCTCCTTTGACTCACCGATACCATTTGTGCCTTGAGTTGGGCCTTATTTCACTCAACCATATCACTTGTTCCTCGGGATAGGCCTCGTTTGACTCAGCCATATAATTTGCGCCGCGAGTCAGACCTCGTTTGACTCAACCATATCATTTGCGCCTCGAGTCGGCCCTCGTTTGTTTTAACCATATCATTTGTGCCTCGAGTTATGCCTCGTTTGACTCAACAATATCATTTGCGTCTCGAGTCAGGCCTCATTTGACTCACTGATACCATTTGTGGCTCGAGTTGGACCCCGTTTGGCTCAACCATATCGATTGTGCCTCGAGTTAGGTCTTGTTTGACACAACCATATCATTTGCACCTCGAGTCGGGCCTCGTTTGACTCAACCATATCATTTGTGCCTCGAGTCAAGGCTCGTTTGACTCAGCCATATAATTTGCGCCTCAAGTTGGTCCTCGTTTGACTCAACCATCTCACTTGCGCCTCGAGTCGGGCCTTGTTTGATTCAAGCATATCATTTGTGCCTCGAGTTATGCCTCGTTTGACTCAATGATATCTTTTGCATCTCGAGTCAGTCCTCATTTGACTCACTGATACCATTTGTGCCTCGAGTTGGGCCTCGTTTGACTCAACCATATCGATTGTGCCTCGAGTCAGGTCTCGTTTGACTCAACCATATCATTTGCGCCTCGAGTCGGGCCTCGTTTAACTCAACCATATCATTTGTGCCTCGAGTCAGGTCTCGGTTGACTGAACCATATCATTTGCGCTTCGAGTCGTGCATCCTTTGACCCACCGATACCATTTGTGCCTCGAGTTGGGTCTCATTTCACTCAACCATATCACTTGTGCCTCGGGTCAGGCCTCATTTGACTCAGCCATATAATTTGCGCCGCGAGTCGGTCCTCGTTTGACTCAACCATATCATTTGCGCCTCGAGTCGGCCCTCGTTTGTCTTAACCATATTATTTGTGCCTCGAGTTGTGCCTCGTTTGACTTAACGATATCATTTGCGTCTCGAGTCAGGCCTCATTTGACTCACTGATACCATTTGTGGCACGAGTTGGGCCCCGTTTGACTCAACCATCTCGATTGTGCCTCGAGTTAGGTCTTGTTTGGCACAAGCATATCATTTGCACCTCGAGTCGGGCCTTGTTTCACTCAACCATATCATTTGTGCCTCGAGTCAAGGCTCATTTGACTCAGCCATATAATTTGTGCCTCAAGTCGGTCCTCGTTTGACTCAACCATATCATTTGCGCCTCGAGTCGGCCCTTGTTTGATTCAACCATATCATTTGTGCCTCGAGTTATGCCTCGTTTGAGTCAACGATATCTTCTGCGTCTCGAGTCAGTCCTCATTTGACTCACTGATACCATTTGTGCCACGAGTTGGGCCTCGTTTGACTCAACCATATGGATTGTGCCTCAAGTCAGTCCTCGTTTGACTCAACCATATCATTTGCGCCTCGAATCAGGCCTTGTTTGACTCAACCATATCATTTGTGCCTCGAGTTATGCCTCGTTTGACTTAACGATATCATTTGCGTCTCGAGTCGGGCCTCATTTGACTCACTAATACCATTTGTGCCTCGAGTTAGGCGTCGTTTGACTTAACCATATCGATTGAGCCTTGAGTTAGGTCTCGTTTGACTCAACCATACCATTTGTTCCTCGAGTCGGGCCTCGTTTGACTCACTGATACCATTTGTGCCTTAAGTTGGGCCTCGTTTGACTTAACCATATCATTTGTGCCCCGAGTCAGGCCTCGTTTGACTCAACCATCTCAATTGCGCCTCGAGTCAAGGATCGTTTGACTCAACCATATCATTTGTGCCTCGAGTCAGGCCTCATTTGACTCACCGATACCATTTATGCCTCGAGTTGGGCCGCGTTTGATTAAACCATATCATTTGTGCCTCGAGTCAGGCCTCGTTTGACTCACCGATACCATTTGTGCCTCGAGTTGGGCCTCGTTTGACCCAACCATATCAAGTATGCCTCGAGTTGGGCCTCGTTTGACTCACTTATACCATTTGTGCCTCAAGTTGGGCCTCATTTGACTCAACCATAACGATTGTGCCTCGAGTTAGGTCTCATTTAACATAACCATATCATTTGTGCCTCGAGTCCGGCCTCGTTTGACTCAGCCATATAATTGCACCTCGAATCGGTCATCATTTGACTCAACCATATCATTTGCGCCTCGAGTTGGCCCTCGTTTGACTTAACCATATCATTTGTGCCTCGAGTTATGCCTCGTTTGACTCAACGATATCATTTGCATCTCGAGTCAGGCCTCATTTGACTCACTGATACCATTTGTGCCTCGAGTTGAGCCCCGTTTGACTCAACCATATCGATTGTGCCTCCAGTTAGGTCTCGTTTGACACAACCATATCATTTGTGCCTCGAGTCGGGCCTCGTTTGACTCAACCATATCATTTGCGCCTCGATTCTGGACTCGTTTGACTTAACCATATATCTTGCGCATCGAGTCGGGCCTCGTTTGACTCAACCATATCATTTGTGCCCCGAGTCAGGCCTCGTTTGACTCAACCATATCAATTGCGTCTCGAGTTGGGCCTTGTTTGACTCAACCATATCATTTGTACCTCGAGTCGGGCCTCATTTGACTCACCGATACCATTTATGCCTCGAGTTAGGCCTCGTTTGAGTCAACCATATCATTTGCGCCGCGGGTCGAGCCTCGTGTAACTCAACCATATCATTTGTTCCTTGAGTCAAGTCTAGTTTGACTCAACCATATCGTTTGTGCCTCGAGTTAGGTCTCATTTAACACAACCATATCATTTGTGCCTTGAGTTGGGCCTCGTTTGGCTCAACCATATCATTTGTGCCTCTAGTCAGGCCTCGTTTGACTCAACCATATCATTTGCACCTCAAGTTAGGCCTCGTTTAACTCAACCATATCATTTGTGCCTCGAGTCAAGTTTCGTTTGACTCAACCATATCGTTTGTGCCTCGAGTCAGATCTCGGTTGACTCAACCATATTATTTGCGCCTCGAGTCATGCCTTCTTTGACTCAACCATATCATTTGTGCCTCGAGTTATGCCTCGTTTGACTTAACGATATCATTTGCGTCTCGAGTCGGGCCTCATTTGACTCACTAATACCATTTGTGCCTCGAGTTAGGTGTCGTTTGACTTAACCATATCCATTGAGCCTTGAGTTAGGTCTCTTTGACTCAACCATACCATTTGTTCCTCGAGTCGGGCCTCGTTTGACTCACTGATACCATTTGTGCCTTGAGTTGGGCCTCGTTTGACTTAACCATATCATTTGTGCCCCGAGTCAGGCCTCGTTTGACTCAACCATCTCAATTGCGCCTCGAGTTAGGGATCGTTTGACTCAACCATATCATTTGTGCCTCGAGTCAGGCCTCATTTGACTCACCGATACCATTTATACCTCGAGTTGGGCCGCGTTTGACTCAACCATATCATTTGTGCCTCGAGTCAGGCCTCGTTTGACTCACCATACCATTTGTGCCTCGAGTTGGGCCTCGTTTGACTCAACCATATCAATTATGCCTCGAATCGGGCCTCGTTTGACTCACTGATACCATTTGTGCCTCGAGTTGGGCCTCATTTGACTCAACCATATCGATTGTGCCTCGAGTTAGGTCTCGTTTAACATAACCATATCATTTGTGCCTCGAGTCCGGCCTCGTTTGACTCAGCCATATAATTGCACCTCGAATCGGTCATCATTTGACTCAACCATATCATTTGCGCCTCGAGTTGGCACTCGTTTGACTTAGCCATATCATTTGTGCCTCGAGTTATGCCTCGTTTGACTCAACGATATCATTTGCATCTCGAGTCAGGCCTCATTTGAGTCACTGATACCATTTGTGCCTCGAGTTGGGCCCCGTTTGACTCAACCATATCGATTGTGCCTCTAGTTAGGTCTCGTTTGACACAATCATATCATTTGTGCCTCGAGTCGGGCCTCGTTTGACTCAACCATATCATTTGTGCCTCGATTCTGGACTTGTTTGACTCAACCATATATCTTGCGCATCGAGTCGGGCCTCGTTTGACTTAACCATATCATTTATGCCCTGAGTCAGGCCTCGTTTGACTCAACCATATCAATTGTGTCTCGAGTTGGGCCTCGTTTGACTCAACCATATCATTTGTACCTCGAGTCGGGCCTCATTTGACTCACCGATACCATTTATGCCTCGAGTTAGGCCTCGTTTGAGTCAACCATATCATTTGCGCCGCGAGTCGGGCCTCGTGTAACTCAACCATATCATTTGTTCCTTGAGTCAAGTCTAGTTTGACTCAACCATATCGTTTGTGCCTCGAGTTAGGTCTCGTTTAACACAACCATATCATTTGTGCCTTGAGTTGGGCCTCGTTTGGCTCAACCATATCATTTGTGCCTCTAGTCAGGCCTCGTTTGACTCAACCATATCATTTGCACCTCAAGTTAGGCCTCGTTTAACTCAACCATATCATTTGTGCCTCGAGTCAAGTTTCGTTTGACTCAACCATATCGTTTGTGCCTCGAGTCAGATCTCGGTTGACTCAACCATATCATTTGCGCCTCGAGTCATGCCTTCTTTGACTCAACCATATCATTTGTGTCTCGAGTCAGGCCTCGTTTGAGTCAACCATATCATTTACGCCGCGAGTCGGGCCTCGTGTAACTCAACCATATCATTTGTTCCTCGAGTTAAGTCCAGTTTGACTCAACCATATCGATTGTGCCTTAAGTTAGGTCTCGTTTGACACAACCATATCATTTGTGCCTCGAGTCGGGCCTCGTTTGACCCAACCATATAATTTGTTCCTCGAGTCAGGCCGCGTTTGACTCAACCATGTCATTTGCGCCACGAGTCGGGCCTCGTTTAACTCAACCATATCATTTGTGCCTCGAGTCAAGTCTTGTTTGACTCAAGCATATCATTTGCACCTCGAGTCAGGCCTCGTTTAACTCAACCATATCATTTGTGCCTCGAGTCAAGTCTCGTTTGACTCAACAATATCGTTTGTGCCTCGAGTCAGGTCTCGGTTGACTCAACCATATCATTTGCACCTCGAGTCGTGCCTTCTTTGACTCATCCATATGATTTGTGCCTAGAGTCGGGCCTCGTGTAACTCAACCATATCATTTGTTCCTTGAGTCAAGTCTAGTTTGACTCAACCATATCGTTTGTGCCTCGAGTCGGGCCTCGTTTGACTCAACCATATCATTTGTGCCTCAAGTCAGGCCTCGTTTGACTCAGCCATATAATTTGCGCCTCAAGTCGGTCCTCATTTGACTGAACCATATCATTTATGCCTCGAGTTATGCCTCATTTGACTCAACGATATCATTTGCATCTCGAGTCGGGCCTCAATTGACTCACTAATAGCATTTGTGCCTCGAGTTGGGCCTCGTTTGACTTAACCATATCAATTGTGCCACAAGTCAGGTCTCTTTTGACTCAACCATATCATTTATTCCTCGAGTCAAGCCTTGTTTGACTCACCGATACCATTTGTGCCTTGAGTTGGGCCTCGTTTGACTCAAGCATATCATTTGTGCCTCGAGTCAGACCTCGTTTGACTCAAACATATCAATTGCGCCTCGAGTCAGGCCTCGTTTGACTCAACCATATCATTTGTGCCTTAAGTCGGGCCTCATTTGAGTCAACCATATCATTTGCGTCGCGAGTCGGGCCTCGTTTGACTCACCGATACCATTTGTGCCTCGAGTTGGGCCTCGTTTGATTCAACCATATCGATTGTGCCTCAAGTTAGGTCTCGTTTCACACAAGCATATCATTTGTGCCTCAAGTCGGGCCTCGTTTGACTCAACCATATCATTTGTGCCCCGAGTTAGGCCTCGTTTGACTCAACCATATCATTTGTGCCTCGAGTCGGGCCTCGTTTAACTCAACCATATCATTTGTACCTCGAGTCAAGTCTCATTTGACTCAACCATACCGTTTGTGCCCTGAGTCAGGTCTCAGTTGACTTAACCATATCATTTGCGCCTCTAGTCGTGCCTCCTTTGACTCACCGATACCATTTGTGCCTCGAGTTGGGCCACGTTTGACTCAACCATATCGATTGTGCCTCAAGTCAGGTCTTGTTTGACTCAACCATATCATTTGTTCCTCGAGTCAGGCCTTGTTTGACTCATCCATATCATTTGCGCCCCGAGTCGGGCCTCGTGTAACTCAACCAAATCATTTGTTCCTCAAGTCAAGTCTAGTTTGACTCAACCATACCGTTTGTGCCTCGAGTCAGGTCTCGGTTGACTCAACCATATCATTTGTGCCTCGAGTCGTGCCTCCTTTGACTCACCGATGCCATGTGTGCCTCAAGTTGTGCCTCGTTTGACTTAACCATATCATTTGAGCCTTGAGTCATGCCTCGTTTGACTCAACCATATAGATTGTGCCACGAGTCGGGCCTCGTTTGACTCAACAATATTATTTGTGCCTCGAGTTGGGCCTCGTTTGACTCACCGATAATATTTATGCCATGAGTTTGGCCTCGTTTGACTCACCGATACTATTTGTGCCTTAAGTTGGGCCTCGTTTGACTCAACCATATCGATTGTGCCTCGAGTTAGGTCTCGTTTAACACAACCATATCATTTGTGCCTCGAGTTGGGCCTCGTTTGACTCAACCATATCATTTGTGCCTCGAGTCAGGCCTCGTTTGACTCAACCATATCATTTGCACTTCGAGTCGGGTCTCGTTTAACTCAACCATATCATTTGTGCCTCGAGTCAAGTCTCGTTTGACTCAACCATATCGTTTGTTCCTCGAGTCAGGTCTCGGTTGACTCAACCATGTCATTTGCGCCTCGAGTCATGCCTTCTTTGACTCAACCATATCATTCATGCCTCGAGTCAGGCCTCGTTTGATTCAGCCATCTAATTTGTGCCCCAAGTCGGTCCTCGTTTGACTGAACCATATCATTTGTGCCTTGAGTTATGCCTCATTTGACTCAACGATATCATTTGCATCTCGAGTCGAGCCTCAATTGACTCACTGATACCATTTGTGCCTCGAGTTGGGCCTCGTTTGACTCAACCATATCGATTGTGCCTCGAGTCAGGTCTCGTTTGACTCAACCATATCATTTGTTCCTCGAGTCCGGCATCGTTTGACTCACCGATACCATTTGTGCCTTGAGTTAGGCCTCGTTTGTCTCAACCATATCAATTGCGCCTCGAGTCGGGCCTCGTTTGTCTCAACCATATCAATTGCGCCTCGAGTCGGGCCTCGTTTGACTCAACCATATCATTTGTGCCTCAAGTTGGGCCTCATTTGACTCACCGATACCATTTATGCCTCGAGTTGGGCCTCATTTGACTCAACAATATCATTTGCGCCTCGAGTCGGGCGTGGTTTGACTCAACCTTATCATTTGCGCCTCCAGTCGGGTCTCGTTTGACTCAACCTTACCGTTTGAATCTCGAGTCGGGTCTCGTTTGACATAACCATATCATTTGTGCATCGAGTCAGGCCTTGTTTGACTCAGCCATGTTATTTGTGCCTCGAGTCAGGGCTCGTTTAACTCAACCATATCATTTGTGCCTCGAGTCAAGTCTCGTTGGACTCAACCACATAGTTTGTGCCTCGAGTCAGGTCTCGGTTGACTCAACCATTTTATTTGCACCTCGAGACATGCCTCCTTTGACTCACCGATACCATCTGTGCCTCGAGTTAGCCCTCATTTGACTCAACCATATCATTTGTGCCTCTAGTCAGGCCTCGTTTGACTCAGCCATATAATTTGAGCCTCAAGTCAGTCCTCGTTTGACTCAACCATATCAGTAGGGCCTCGAGTCGGGCCTCGTTTGACTCAACCATATCATTTGTGCCTCGAGTTATGCATCGTTTGACTCAACGATATCATTTGCGTCTCGAGTTGGGCCTTATTTGACTCACTGACTCCATTTGTGCGTCGAGTTGGGCCTCGTTTGACACAACCATATTGATTGTGCCTCAAGTCAGGTCTCGTTTGACACAACCATACCAGTTGTTCCTTGAGTCGGGCCTCATTTGACTCACCGATACCATTTGTGCCTTGAGTTGGGCCTCGTTTGACTCAACCATATCATTTGTGCATAGAGTCAGGCCTTATTTGACTCAACCATATCAATTGCGCCTCGAGTTGGGCCTCGTTTGACTCAACCATATCATTTGTGCCTCGAGTCGAGCCTCGTTTGACTCGTCGATACCATTTGTGCTTCGAGTTAGGCCTCGTTTGACTCAACCATATCGATTGTACCACGAGTTAGGTCTCGTTTAAGACAACCATATCATTTGTGCCTCGAGTCGGGCCTCGTTTGACTCAACCATACCATTTGTGCCTCGAGTTAGGCCTTGTTTGACACATCCATATCATTTGTACCTTGAGTCGGGCCGCGTTTAACTCAACCATATCATTTGTGGCTCGAGTCAAGTCTCGTTTGACTCAACCATATCGTTTCTGCCTCGAGTCAGGTCTCAGTTGACTCAACCATATCATTTGTGCCTCGAGTCAAGTCTCGTTTGACTAAACCGTATCGTTTGTGCTTTGAGTCAGGTCTCGGTTGACTCAACCATATCATTTACGCCTCCAGTCGTGCCTCCTTTGACTCACCGGTACCATTTGTGCCTCGAGTTAGGCCTCGTTTGACTCAACCATATCGATTGTGCCTCGAGTCAGGTCTTGTTTGACTCAACCATATCATTTGTTCCTCGAGTCGTGTCTCGTTTGACTCATCGATACCATTTATGCCTTGAGTTGGGCCTCGTTTGACTCAACCATATCATTTGTGGCTCGAGTCAGGCCTCGTTTGACTCAACCATATCAATTGCGCCTCGAGTCGGGCCTCGCTTGACTCAAGCATATCATTTGTGCCTCGAGTCGGGCCTCGTTTGACTCAACCATATTAATTACGCCTAGAGTCGGTCCTCGTTTGACTCAACCATATCATTTGTGCCCCGAGTCAGGCCGCGTTTGACTCAAACATATCAATTGCGCCTCGAGTCAGGCCTCGTTTAACTCAACCATATCGTTTGTGCCTCGAGTCAAGTCTCACTTGACTCAACCATATCATTTGTGCCTCGAGTCGGGCCTTGTTTGACTCAACCATATTAATTGCGCCTAGAGTCGGTACTCGTTTGACTCAACCATATTAATTGCGCCTAGAGTCGGTCCTCGTTTGACTCAACTATATCATTTGTGCCTCGAGTCAGGCCTCGTTTAACTCAACCATATCATTTGCGCCTTGAGTCGGGCCTCGTTTAACTTAACCATATCATTTGTGACTCGAGTCAAGTCTCGTTTGACTCAACCATTTTCTTTGTGCCTCGAGTCAGGTCTCGGTTGACTCAACCATATTATTTGCACCTCCAGTCGTGCCTCCTTTGACTCACTGATACCATTTATGCCTCGAGCTGGGCCTTATTTCACTCAACCATATCAATTGCGCCTCGAGTCAAGCCTCGTTTGACTCAACCATATAATTTGCGCCTCGAGTCGGTCCTCGTTTGACTTAACCATATCATTTGCGCCTCGAGTCGGGCCTCGTTTGACTCAACCATATCATTTGTGCCTCGACTTATGCCTCGTTTGACTCAACGATATCATTTGCGTCTCGAGTCAGGCCTTGTTTGACTCACTGATACCATTTGTGCCTCGAGTTGGGCCTCGTTTGACTCAACCATATCGATTGTGCCTCGAGTCAGGTCTCGTTTGACTCAACCATATCGTTTGTTCCTCAAGTCAGGCCTCGTTTGACTCTTCGATACCATTTGTGCCTCGAGTTGGTCCTCGTTTGACTCAACCATATCAATTGTGCCTCGAGTCAGGTCTCGTTTGACTTAACCATATCATTTGTTCCTCGAGTTAGGCCTCGTTTGACTCACCGATACCATTTGTGCCTTGAGTTGGGCCTCGTTTGACTCAACCATATCATTTGTGCCTCCAGTCAGGCCTCGTTTGACTCAACCATATCAATTGCCCCTCGAGTTGGGCCTCGTTTGACTCAACCGTATCATTTGTGCCTCGAGTTGGGCATCATTTGACTCACCGATACCATTTATGCCTTGAGTTGGGCCTCGTTTGACTCAACCATATCATTTGTGGCTCGAGTCAGGCCTCGTTTGACTCAACCATATCAATTACGCCTCGAGTCGGGTCTCGCTTGACTTAACCATATCATTTGTGCCTCGAGTCGGGCCTCGTTTGACTCAACCATATTAATTGCGCCTAGAGTCAGTCCTCGTTTGACTCAACCATATCATTTGTTCCCCGAATCAGGCCGCGTTTGACTCAAACATATCAATTGCGCCTCGAGTCGGGCCTCGTTTAACTCAACCATATCGTTTGTGCCTCGAGTCAAGTCTCGTTTAACTCAACCATATCGTTTGTGTCTCGAGTCAGGTCTCAGTTGACTCAACCATATCATTTGTGCCTCGAGTCGTGCCTCCTTTGACTCACCGATACCATGTGTGCCTCGAGTTGGGCCTCATTTGACTCAACCATATCATTTGTGCCACGAGTCAGACCTCGTTTGACTCAGCCATATAATTTGTGCATCCAGTCGGCCCTCCTTTGACTCAACCAAATCATTTGCCCCTCAAGTCGGGCCTCGTTTGACTCAACCATATCATTTGTGCCTCGAGTTATGCCTTGTTTGACTCAATGATATCATTTGTGTCTAGAGCCGGGCCTCATTTGATTCACTTATACCATTTGAGCCTCAAGTTGGTCCTCGTTTGACTCAACCATATCAATTGTGCCTCGAGTCAGGTCTCGTTTGACTTAACCATATCATTTGTTCCTCGAGTTGGGCCTCGTTTGACTCACCGATACCATTTGTGCCTTGAGTTGGGCCTCGTTTGACTCAACCATATCATTTGTGCCTCGAGTCAGGCCTCATTTGACTCAACCATATCAATTGCCCCTCGAGTCTGGCCTCGTTTGACTCAATCGTATCATTTGTGCCTCGAGTCGGGCCTCGGTTGACTCAACCATATCATTTGTGGCTCGAGTCGGGCCTTGTTTGACTCACCGATACCATTTGTTCCTCGAGTTGGCTCTCGTTTGATTCAACCATATCGATTATGCCTCGAGTTAGTTCTCGTTTGACACAACCATATCATTTGTGCCTCGAGTCGGGCCTCGGTTGACTCAACCATATCATTTGTGCCTCGAGTCAGGCCTCATTTGACTCAACCATATCATTTGCGCCTTAAGTCGGGCCTTGTTTAACTCAACCATATCATTTGTGCCTCGAGTCAAGTCTTGTTTGACTCAACCATTTCGTTTATGCCTCGAGTCAGGTCTCGGTTGACTCAACCATATTATTTGCGCCTCCAGTCATGCCTCCTTTGACTCACTGATACCATTTGTGCCTCGAGTTGGGCCTCATTTCACTCAACCATATCAATTGTGCCTAGAGTCAAGCCTCGTTTAACTCAACCATATAATTTGCGCCTCGAGTCGGTCCTCGTTTGACTCAACCATATCATTTGCGCCTCGAGTCGGGCCTCGTTTGACTCAACCATATCATTTGTGCCTCGACTTATGCCTCGTTTGAGTCAACGATATCATTTGTGTCTCGAGTCAGGCCTTGTTTGACTCACTGATACCATTTGTGCCTCGAGTTGGGCCTCGTTTGACTCAACCATATCGATTGTGCCTCGAGTCAGGTCTCGTTTGACTCAACCACATCATTTGTTCCTCGAGTTAGGCCTCGTTTGACTCTCTGATACCATTTGTGCCTTGAGTTGGGGCTCGTTGGACTCAACCATATCATTTGTGCCTCGAGTCAGGCCTCGTTTGACTCAACCATATCAATTGCGCCTCGAGTTGAGCCTCGTTTGACTCAACCGTATCATTTGGCCTCTAGTCGGGCCTCGTTTGACTCCACCATATCATTTGTGCCTCGAGTCAAGCCTCGTTTGACTTAACCATATCAATTGCGCCTTAAGTCAGGTCTCGTTTGACTCAACCATATCATTTGTTCCGCGAGTCGTACCTCGTTTCACACACCGATACCATTTGCGCCTTGAGTCGGGCCTCGTTTGACTCAACCATATCATTTGCGCCTCGAGTTATGCCTCATTTGACTGAACGATATCATTTGCGTCTTGAATAGGGCCTCATTTGAGTCACTGATACCATTTCTGCCTCTAGTTGAGCCTCGTTTCACTAAACCATATCGATTGTGCCTCGAGTCAGGTCTCGTTTGACTCAACCATATCATTTGTTCCACGAGTCAGGCCTCGTTTGGCTCACTGATACCATTTGTGCCTCGAGTAGGGCCTCGTTTGACTCAACCATATCGATTGTGCCTCGAGTCAGGTCTCGTTTGACTCAACCATATCATTTGTTCCATGAGTCGGGCCTCATTTGACTCACCGATACCATTTGTGCCTTGAGTTGGGGCTCGTTTGACTCAACCATATCATTTGTGCCTTGAGTCAGGCCTTGTTTGACTCACGATACCATTTGCGTCTCGAGTCTGGCCTCGTTTGACTCACTTATACCATTTGTGACTCGAGTTGTGCCTCGTTTGACTCAACCATATCGATTGTGCCTCAAGTCAGGTCTCTTTTGACTCAACCATATCATTTGTTCCACGAGTCAGGCCTCTTTTGACTCAACCATATAAATTGCGCCTTAAGTCAGGCCTCGTGCACTCAACCATATCATTTGTGCGTCGAGTCAGGCCTCGTTTGACTCAACCACATCAATTGGAACTCGAGTCGGGCCTCGTTCGACTTAACCATATAATTTGTGCCTCGAGTCGGGCCTCATTTGACTCACTAATACCATTTATGCCTCGAGTTAGGCCTTGTTTCACTCAACCATACCATTTGTGCCTCGAGTCGGGCCTCGTTTGACTCAACCATATCATTTGTGCCCCGAGTTATGCCTCCTTTGACTGAACGATATCATTTGCATCTCGAATAGGGGCATTTGAGTCACTGATACCATTTGTGCCTCCAGTTAGGCCTCGTTTGACTCAACCATATCAGTTGTGCCTTGAGTCAGGTCTTGTTTGACTAAACCATATCATTTGCGCCTCGAGTCGCGCCTCGTTTGACTCAACCATATCATTTGTGCCTCGAGTTATGCCTCCTTTGACTGAACGATATCATTTCCGTCTCGAATAGGGGCACATTTGACTCACTGATACCATTTGTGCCTCCAGTTGGGCCTCGTTTGACTCAACCATATCAGTTGTGCCTTGAGTCAGGTCTCGTTTGACTCAACCATATCATTTGCGCCTCGAGTCGGCCCTTGTTTGACTCAACCATATCATTTGTGCCTCGTGTCAAGGCTCGTTTGACTCAACCATATAATTTGCGCCTCAAGTCGGTCCTCATTTGACTCAACGATATCATTTGTGTCTCGAGCCTGGCCTCGTTTGACTCACTGATACCATTTGTGCCTCGAGTTGGGCCTCGTTTGACACAATCATATCGATTGTGCCTCAAGTCAGGTCTCTTTTGACTCAACCATACCATTTGTTCCACGAGTCGGGCCTCTTTTGACTCAACCATATAAATTGTGCCTTGAGTCGGGCCTCGTTTCACTCAACCATATCATTTGTGCCTCGAGTCAAGCCTCGTTTGACTCAACCACATCAATTGGGCCTCGAGTCGTGCCTCGTTCGACTTAACCATATCATTTGTGCCTTGAGTCGGGCCTTGTTTGACTCACTGATACCATTTATGCCTCGAGTTGGGCCTCATTTGACTTAACCATATCGATTGTGCCTCGAGTCAGGTCTCATTTCACTCAACCATATCATTTGTTCCTCGAGTCGGGCCTCGTTTGACTCACCGATACCATTTGTGCCTTAAGTTGGGCCTCGTTTGACTCAACCATATCAATTGCGCCTCGGGCTGGGCCTCGTTTGACTCAACCATATCATTTGTGCCACGAGTCAGGCCTCGTTTGAATCACCGATACCATTTATGCCTCGAGTCAGGCCTCGTCTGACTCCAACATATCATTTGCGCCTTGAGTCAAGACTCGTTTGACTCAACCATATCATTTGTGCCTCGAGTCGGGCCTTGTTTGACTCATCGATACCATTTCTGCCTCGAGTTGGGCCTCATTTGACTCAACCATATCATTTGTGCCTCGAGTCGGGCCGAGTTTGACTCACTGATACCATTTGTGCCTCGAGTTGGGCCTTGTTTGACTCAACCATATCATTTTTGCCTCGAGGCAGCCCTCGTTTGACTCAACCATATCATTTGCACCTCGAGTCTAGCCTCGTTTGACTCAACCATATCATTTGCGCCTTGAGTCAGACCTCGTTTGACACAATCATATCATTTGTGCCTCGAGTTAAGCATTGTTTGATTGAACAATATCATTTGCATCTCGAGTAGGGCCTCATTTGACTCGCTGATACGATTTGTGCCTCGAGTTTGGCGTCATTTGTCTCAACCATCTCGATTGTGCCTCGAGTTAGGTCTTGTTTGACTCAACCATATCATTTGTGCCTCGAGTCGGGCATCGTTTGACTCAACCATATCATTTGCGCATTGAGTCAGGCTTTGTTTGACTCAACCATATCATTTATGCCTCGAGTTATGCCTCGTTTGACTGAACGATATCATTTGCATCTCGAAGAGGGCCACATTTGACTCACTGATACCATTCGTGCCTCTAGTTGGGCCTCGTTTGACTCAACCATTTCGGTTGTGCCTTAAGTCAGGTCTCGTTTGACTCAACCATATCATTTGCGCCTCGAGTCAGGCCCCGTTTGACTCAACCATATCATTTGTGCCTCGAGGTATGCCTCGTTTGACTCGACGATATCATTTGCATCTCGATTCGGGCCTCGTTTCACTCACTGATACCATTTGTGCCTCGAGTTAGGCCTCGTTTGACTCAACCATATCGATTGTGCCTCGAGTCAGGTCTTGTTTGACACAACCATATCATTTGTTCCACGCGTTGGCCTCGTTTGACTCACCGATACCATTTGTGCCTTGTGTTGGGCCTCGTTTGACTCAACCATATCATTTGTGCCTCGAGTCAGGCCTCGTTTGAATCACCAATACCATTTGTGCCTTGAGTTGGGCCTCGTTTGACTCAACCATATCATTTGTGCCTCGAGTCAGGCCTCGTTTCACTCAACCATCTCAATTGCGCCTCGAGTCGGTCCTCGTTTGACTTAACCATATCATTTGTGCCTTGAGTCGGGTCTCGTTTGACTCAACGATACCATTTATGCCTCGAGTTGGGCCTTGTTTAACTCAACCATATCATTTGTGCCTCGAGTCGGGCCTTGATGGACTCAACCATATCATTTGTGCCTCGAGTTAATCCTCGTTTGACTCAACCATATCATTTGCGCCTCGAGTTATGCCTCGTTTAATTGAACGATATCATTTGCGTCTCGAGTAGGGCCTCATTTGACTCACTGATACCATTTGTGCCTCGAGTTGGGCCTCGTTTGACTCAACCATATCGATTGTGCCTCGAGTTAGGTCTCGTTTGACTTAACCATATCATTTGCGCCTCGAGTCAGGCCACGTTTGACTCAACCATAACATTTGTGCCTCGAGTTATGCCTCGTTTGATTGAACGATATCATTTGCGTCTTGAGTAAGACCTCATTTGACTCACTGATACCATTTGTGCCTCGAGTTGGGCCTCGTTTGACTCAACCATATCGATTGTGCCTCGAGTTAGGTCTTGTTTGAGTCAACCGTATCATTTGTGCCTCGAGTTGGGCCGCGTTTGACTCAACCATATCATTTGCGCCTTGAGTCGGGCCTCGCTTAACTCAACCATATCATTTGTGCCTCGAGTCGGGCCTCGTTTGACTTAACCATATCATTTGTGCCTTGAGTTATGCCTCGTTTGACTCAACGATATCATTTGCGTCTCGACTTGGGCCTCGTTTGACTCACTGATACCATTTGAACCTCGAGTTGGGCCTCGTTTGACTTAACCATATCGATTGTGCCTCGAGTTAGTCTCGTTTGTCACAACCATATCATTTGTTCTACGAGTCGGGCCTCGTTTGACTCACCGAAACCATTTGTGTTTCAAGTTGGGCCTCGTTTGACTCAACCATATCATTTATGCCTCGAGTCGGGCCTCGTTTGAATCCCCGATACCATTTATGCCTTGAGTTGGGCCTCGTTTAACTCAACCATATCATTTGTGCATCGAGTCAGGCATCGTTTGACTCAACCAATCTATTGCACCTCGAGTCGGGCCTAATTTGACTTAACCATATCATTTGTGCCTCGAGTCGGGCCTCGTTTGACTCACCGATACCATTTATGCCTCGAGTTGGGCCTTGTTTGACTCAACCATATCATTTGTGCCTCGAGTCGGGCCTCGTTTGACTCAACCATATCATTTGTGCCTCGAGTTATGCCTCATTTTATTGAACGATATTATTTGCGTCTCGTGTAGGGCCTCATTTGACTCACAGATACCATTTGTGCCTCGAGTTGAGCCTCGTTTGACTCAACCATACCGATTGTGCCTCGAGTTAGGTCTTGTTTGACTCAACCTTATCATTTGTGCCTCGAGTCGGGCCTCGTTTGACTCAACCATATCATTTTCGCCTCGAGTCGGGCCCCGTGTGACTCAACCATATCATTTGCGCATCGAGTTGGGCCTCGTTTGACTCAACCATATCGATTGTGCCTCGAGTCAGGTCTCGTTTGACTTAACCATATCATTTGATCCACGAGTCGGGTGTTATTTGACTCACCGATACCATTTGTGCCTTGAATTGGGTCTCGTTTGACTCAACCATATCGTTTGTGCCACGAGTCAGGCCACGTTTGTATCACCGGTACCATTTGTGCCTTGAGTTGGGCCTCGTTTGACTCAACCATATCTTTTGAGCCTCGAGTCAGGCCTCGTTTGACTCAACTATATCAATTGCGCCTCGAGTCGGGCCTCGTTTGACTTAACCATATCATTTGTGCCTCGAGTCGGGCCTCGTTTGACTCACCGATACCATTTATGCCTCGAGTTGGGCTATGTTTGACTCAACCACATCATTTGTGCCTCGAGTCGGGGCTCGTTTGACTCCACCATATCATTTGCGCCTCGAGTCGGTCCTCGTTTGACTCAACCATATCATTTGTGCCTCGGGTTATGCCTCGTTTTATTAAACGATATCATTTGCGTCTCGAGTAGGGCCTCATTTGACTCATTGATACCATTTGTGCCTCGAGTTGGGCATCGTTTGACTCAACCATATTGATTGTGCCTCTAGTTAGGTCTTGTTTGACCCAACCATATCATTTGTGCCTCGAGTCGGGCCTCGTTTGACTCAACCATATCATTTGCACCTCGAGTCGTTCCTCGTTTGACTTAACCATATCATTTGTGCCTCGAGTTATGCCTCATTTGATTGAACAATATCATTTGCGTCTCGAGTAAGGCCTTATTTGACTCACTGAAATGATTTGTGCCTCGAGTTCGGCCTCATTTGTCTCAACCATATCGATTGTACCTCGAGTTAGGTCTTGTTTGACTCAACCATATCATTTGTGCCTCGAGTCGGGCCTCGTTTGACTCAACCATATCATTTGTGCCTCGAGTTATGCCACGTTTGTGTGAATGATATCATTTGCGTCTCGAATAAGGCCACATTTGACTCACTGATACCATTTGTGCCTCCAGTTGGTCCTCGTTTGACTCAACCATATCAATTGTGCCTCAAGCCAGGTCTCTTTTGACTCAACCATATCATTTGTTCCACGAGTCGGGCCTCGTTTGACTCAACCATATCATTTGTGCCTTGAGTCAGGCCTCGTTCGACTCAACCATATCAATTGGGCCTCGAGTCGGGCCTCGTTTGACTCACCGATACCATTTATGCCTCGAGTTGGGCCTTGTTTGACTCAACCGTATCATTTGTGCCTTGAGTTGGGCCTCGTTTGTCTCACTGATACCATTTATGCCTCGAGTTGGGCCTTGTTTGACTCAACCATATCATTTGTGCCTCGATGCGGAGCTCATTTGACTCAACCATATCATTTGCGCCTCGAGTCTGGCCTTGTTTGACTCAACCATATCATTTGTGCCTCGAGTTAAGCATTGTTTGATTGATTGATATCATTTGCGTCTCGAGTAGGGCCTCATTTGACTCACTGATACGATTTGTGCCTCGAGTTTGGCCTCCTTTGTCTCAACCATATCGATTGTGCCTCGAGTTAGGTCTTGTTTGAATCAGCCATATCATTTGTGCCTCCAGTCGAGCCTCGTTTGACTCAACCATACCATTTGTGCCTCGGGTCGGGCCTCGTTTCACTCAACCATATCATTTGTGCCTCGAGTTATGCCTCGTTTGACTAAACGATATCATTTGCGTCTCGAATAGGGCCACATTTGTCTCACTGATACCATTCGTGCCTCTAGTTGGGCTTCGTTTGACTTAACCATATCGATTGTGCCTTGAGTCAGGTCTCGTTTGACTCAAACATATCATTTGCGCCTCGTGTCGGGCCTCGTTTGACTCAACCATATCATTTGTGCCACGAGTTATGCCTCGTTTGACTTAACGATATCATTTGTGCATCGAGTCGGGCCTCGTTTCACTCAACCATATCATTTGTGCTTCGAGTTAGGCCTCGTTTGACTCAACCATATCATTTGCGCAACGAGTTAATCCTCGTTTGACTCAACCATATCATTTGTGCCTCGAGTTATGCCTCGTTTGATTGAACGATATCATTTGCGTCTCGTGTAGGACCTCATTTGACTCACTGATACCATTTGTGCCTCGAGTTGGGCCTCGTTTGACTCAACCATATCGATTGTGCCTCGACTTAGGTCTCGTTTGACTCAACCATATCATTTGTGCCTCGAGTTATGCCTCGTTTGATTGAACGATATCATTTGCGTCTCGTGTAGGACCTCATTTGACTCACTGATACCATTTGTGCCTCGAGTTGGGCCTCGTTTGACTCAACCATATCATTTGCGCCTCGAGTCGGGCTTCGTTTGACTCAACCATATCATTTGTGCCATAAGTTGGGCCTCGGTTGACTCAACCATATCGATTGTGCCTCGAGTCAGGTCTCGTTTGACTCAACCGTATCATTTGTTCCACGAGTCGGGCCTCGTTTGACTCACCGATACCATTTGTGCCTTGAGTTGGGTCTCGTTTGACTCAACCATATCATTTGTGCCACGAGTCAGGCCTCGTTTGTATCACCGGTACCATTTGTGCCTTGAGTTAGACCTCGTTTGACTCAACCATATCATTTGTGCCTCGAGTTATGCCTCGTTTGACTCAACAATATCATTTGCGCCTCGATTCGGGCCTCGTTTCACTCAACCATATCATTTGTCCCTCGAGTTAGGCCTCGTTTGACTGAACGATATCATTTCTGTCTCGACTCGGGTCTCGCTTGACTCACTGATACCATTTGTGCCTCGAGTTGGGCCTCGTTTGACTCAACCATATCGATTGTGCCTCGAGTCAGGTCTTGTTTGACTCAACCATATCATTTGTGCCTCGAGTCGGGCCTCATTTGACTGAACCATATCATTTGTGCCTCGAGTCGGGCCTCGTTTGACTCACTGATACCATTTATTCCTCGAGTTGGGCCTTGTTTGACTCAACCATATCATTTGTGCCTCGAGTCGGGGCTCGTTTGACTCAACCATATCATTTGCGCATCGAGTTAATCCTCGTTTGACTCAACCATATCATTTGTGCCTCGAGTTATACCTCGTTTGATTGAACAATATCATTTGCGTCTCATGTAGGGCCTTATTTGACTCACTGATACCATTTGCGCCTCGAGTTGGGCCTCGTTTGACTCAACCATATCGATTGTGCCTCGAGTTAGGTCTTGTTTGACACAACCATATCATTTGTGCCTCGAGTCGGGCCTCGTTTGACTCAACCATATCATTTGCGCCTCGAGTCGGGCTTCGTTTGACTCAACCATATCATTTGTGCTGCAAGTTGGGCCTCGGTTGACTCGTCCATATCGATTGTGCCTCGAGTTAGGTCTCGTTTGACTCAACCATATCATTTGCTCCACGAGTCGGGCCTCGTTTGACTCACCGATACCATTTGTGCCTTGAGTTGGGTCTCGTTTGACTCGACCATATCATTTGTGCCACGAGTCAGGCCTCGTTTGTATCACCAGTACCATTTGTGCCGTGAGTTGGGCCTCGTTTGACTCAATCATATCATTTGTGCCTCGAGTCAGGAATCGTTTGAATCGCCAATACCGTTTGTGCCTTGAGTTGGGCCTCGTTTCACCCAACCATATCATTTGTGCCTCGAGTCAGGCCTCGTTTGGCTCAACCATATCAATTGCGCCTTGAGTCGGGCCTCATTTGGCTTAACCATATCATTTGTGCCTCGAGTCGGGCCTCGTTTGACTCACTGATACCATTTATGCCTTGAGTTGGGCCTCGTTTGACTCAACCATATCATTTGCGCCTCAAGTCTGGCCTCGTTTGACTCAACCATCGCATTTGCGCCATGAGTCAGACCTCGTATGACTCAACCATATCATTTGTGCCTCGAGTTATGCCTCCTTTGACTGAACGATATCATTTGCGTCTCGAATAAGGGCACATTTGACTCACTAATACCATTTGTGCCTCTAGTTGGGCCTCGTTTGACTCATCCATATCAGTTGTGCCTTGAGTCAGGTCTCGTTTGACTCAACTATATCATTTACGCCTCGAGTCGGGCCTCGTTTGACTCAACCATATCAATTGTTCCTCAAGTTATGCCTCGTTTGACTCAACAATATCATTTGCGTCTCGAGTCTGGCCTCGTTTGACTCACTGATACCATTTGTGCCTCGAGTTGGGCCTCGTTTGACTCAACCATATCGATTGTGCCTCAAGTCAAGTCTCTTTTGACTCAACCATATCATTTGTTCCACGAGTCGGTCCTCGTTTGACTCAACCATATAAATTGCGCCTTGAGTCGGGCCTCGTTTCACTCAACCATATCATTTGTGCCTCGAGTCAGGCCTCATTTGGCTCAACCACATCAATTGGGCTTTGAGTCGGGCCTCGTTCATCAAAACCATCTCATTTGTGCCTCGAGTCGGGCCTCATTTGACTCATTGATACCATTTATGCCTCGAGTTAGGCCTTGTTTGACTTAACCATATCATTTTTGCCTCGAGGCAGCTCTCGTTTGAGTCAACCATATCATTTGCGCCTCGAGTCAGTCCTCATTTGACTCAACCATATCATTTGTGGCTCGAGTTATGCCTCGTTTGATTGAACGATATCATTTGCGTCTCGAGTAGGGTCTCATTTGACTCACTGATACCATTTGTGCCTCGAGTTGGGCCTCGTTTGACTCAGCCATATCATTTTTGCCTCGAGGCAGCTCTCGTTTGAGTCAACCATATCATTTGCGCCTCGAGTCAGTCCTCGTTTGACTCAACCATATCATTTGTGGCTCAAGTTATGCCTCGTTTGATTGAACGATATCATTTGCATCTCGAGTAGAGCCTCATTTGACTCACTGATACCATTTGTGCCTCGAGTTGGGCTTTGTTTGACTCAACCATATCGATTGTGCCTCGAGTTAGGTGTTGTTTGACTCGACCATATCATTTGTGCCTCGAGTCGGGCCTCGTTTGACTCAACCATATCATTTGCGCCTCGAGTCGGGCCTAGTTTAACTCAACCATATCATTTGTCCCTCAAGTTATGCATCGTTTGACTCAACGATATCATTTGCATCTCGAGTCGGGCCTCGTTTGACTCACTGATATCATTTGTGCCTCGAGTTGGGCCTCATTTGACTCAACCATATCGATTGTGCCTTGAGTCAGGTCTCGTTTGACTCAACCATATCAATTGCGCCTCGAGTCGGGCCTCGTTGGACTTAACCATATCATTTGTGCCTCAAGTCGGGCCACGTTTGACTCACCGATACCATTTACGCCTCGAGTTGGGCCTCGTTTGACTCAACCATATCAGTTGTGCCTCAAGTCGGGCCTTGTTTGACTCAACCATATCATTTGTGCCTCGACTCGGGCCTCGTTTGACTCACTGACACCATTTGTTCCTCGAGTTGGGCCTCGTTTGACTAAACCGTATCGATTTTGCCTCGAGTTAGGTCTCGTTTGACTCAACCATATCATTTGTTCCACGAGTCGGGCCTCGTTTGACTCACCGAAACCATTTGTGCCTTGAGTTCGGCCTCGGTTGACTCAACTATATAATTTGTGCCTCGAGTCAGGCCTCGTTTGAATCGCCGATATCATTTGTGCCTCGAGTCACGCCTCGTTTGACTTAACCATATCATTTGTGCCTCGAGTCAAGCTTCGTTTGACTCAACCATATCAATTGCGCCTCGAGTCAGGCCTTGTTTGACTCAATAATATCATTTGCGCCTCGAGTTGGTCCTCGTTTGACTCAACCATATCATTTGTGCCTCGAGTCAGGCCTCGTTTGACTCAACCATATCAGTTGTGCCTCAAGTCGGGCCTTGTTTGTCTCAACCATATCATTTGCACCTCGAGTCGGTCCTCGTTTGACTCAACCATATCATTTGTGCCTCGAGTTATGCCTCGTTTGATTGAACGATATCATTTGCGTCTCGAGTAGGCCCTCATTTGACTCACTGATACCATTTGTGCCTCGAGTTGGGCCTCGTTTGACTCAACCATATTGATTGTGCCTCGAGTTAGGACTTGTTTGACTCAACCATATCAGTTGTGCCTCGAGCCGGGACTCGTTTGACTCAACCATAACATTTGCGCCTAGAGTCGGGCCTCGTTTGACTGAACCATATCTTGGGCTCCTCGAGTCGGGCCACGTTTGACTCAACCATATCATTTGTGCCTCGAGTTATGCCTCGTTTGACTCAACGATATCATTTGCGTCTCGAGTTGGGCCTCGTTTGACTCACTGATACCATTTGTTCCTCGAGTTGGGCCTCGTTTGACTAAACCGTATCGATTATGCCTCGAGTTAGGTCTCGTTTGACTCAGCCATATCATTTGTTCCACGAGTCGAGCCTGGTTTGACTCACCGAAACCATTTGTGCCTTGAGTTCGGCCTCGGTTGACTCAACTATATCATTTGTGCCTCGAGTCAGGCCTCGTTTGAATCGCCGATACCATTTGTGCCTTGAGTTCGGCCTCGGTTGACTCAACCATATCATTTGTGCCTCGAGTCAGGCCTCGTTTGACTCAACCATATCAATTGCGCCTCAAGTCGGGCCTCATTTGACTTAACCATATCATTTGTGCTTTGAGTCGAGCCTCGTTTGACTCACCGATACCATTTATGCCTCGAGTTGGGCCTTGTTTGACTCAACCATATCATTTGGGCCTCGAGTTGGGCCTCGTTTGACTCAACCATATCATTTGTGCCTCGAGTTAATCCTCGTTTGACTCAACCATATCATTTGTGCATCGAGTTATGCCTTGTTTACATGAACGATATCATTTGCGTCTCGTGTAGGGCCTCATTTGACTCACTGATACCATTTGTGCCTTGAGTTGGGCCTCGTTTGACTTAGCCATATCGATTGTGCCTCGAGTCAAGTCTCGTTTGACTCAACCATATCATTTGTTCCACGAGTTTGGCCTTGTTTGACTCATCGATACCATTTATGCCCTGAGTTGGGCCTCATTTGACTCAACCATATCATTTGTGCCTTGAGTCAGGCCTCGTTTGAATCACCAATACCATTTGTGACTGGAGTTGGGCCTCATTTGATTCAACCATATCATTTATTCCTCGAGTCAGGCCTCGTTTGACTCAACCATATCAATTGCGCCTCGAGTCGGGGCTCGTTTGACTTAACCATTTCATTTGTGCCTCAAGTCGGGCTTCGTTTGACTCACCGATACCATTTATGCCTCGAGTTGGGCCTCGTTTGACTCAACCATATCATTTGTGCCTCGAGTTATGCCTCGTTTGATTGAACGATATCATTTCTCTCTCGAGTAAGGCCTCATTTGACTCACTGATACCATTTGTGCCTCGAGTTGGGCCTCGTTTGACTCAACCATATCGATTGTGCCTCGAGTTAGGACTTGTTTGACTCAACCATATCATTTGTACCCCGAGTCGGGACTTGTTTGACTCAACCATATCATTTGTGCCTCGAGTTGGGACTCGTTTGACTCAACCATATCATTTACGCCTCGAGTCGGGCCTCGTTTGACTCAACCATATCATGGGCGCCTCGAGTCGGGCCTCGTTTGACTCAACCATATCATTTGTGCCTCGAGTTATGCCTCGTTTGACTTAACCATATCATTTGCGTCTCGAGGCGGACCTCGTTTGACTCACAGATACCATTTGTGCCTCGAGTTGGGCCTCGTTTGACTCAACCGTATCAATTGTGCCTCGAGTCAGGTCTCGTTTGACTCAACCATATTATTTGTTCCACGAGTCGGGCCTCGTTTGACACACCGAAACCATTTATTCCTTGAGTTCGGCCTTGTTTGACTCAACTATATCACTTGTGCCTCGACCCAGGCCTCGTTTGAATCACCGATACCATTTGTGCCTTGAGTTGGGCCTCGTTTGTCTCAACCATACCATTTGTGCCGCGAGTCAGGCCTCGTTTGACTCAACCATATCAATTGCGCCTCGTGTCTGGCCTCGTTTGACTTAACCATATCATTTGTGCCTCGAGTCGGGCCTCGTTTGACTCACCGATACCATTTATGCCTCGAGTTGGGCCTTGTTTGACTCAACCACATCATTTGTGCCTCGAGTCGGGCCTCGTTTGACTGAACCATATCATTTGTGCCTCGAGTCGGTCCTCGTTTGACTCAACCATATCATTTGTGCCTCGAGTTATGCCTTGTTTGATTGAATGATATCATTTGCGTCTCAAGTAGGGACTCATTTGGCTCACTGATACCATTTGTGCCTCGAGTTGGGCCTCGTTTGACTCAACCATATCGGTTGTGCCTCAAGTTAGGTCTTGTTTGACTCAACCATATCATTTGCTCCTTGAGTCGGGCCTCGTTTGACTCAACCATATCATGTGTGCCTCAAGTCGGGCCTCGTTTGACTCAACCACGTCATTTGTGCCTCGAGTTATGCCTCGTTTGACTCAACGATATCATTTGCGTCTCGAGTCGGGCCTCGTTTGACTCCCTGATACCATTTGTGCCTCGAGTTGGGCCTCGTTTGACTCAACCATATTGATTGTGCCTCGAGTTAGGTCTTGTTTGACTCAACCATATCATTTGTGCCTCGAGTCGGGTCTCGTTTGACTCAACCATATCATTTGCACCTTGAGTCGGGCCTCGTTTGACACAACCATATCATTTGCGTCTCGAGTCGGGCCTAGTTTGACTCAACCATATCATTTGTGCCTCGAGTTATGCCTCGTTTGATTGAACGATATCATTTGCGTCTCGAGTAGGGCCTCATTTGACTCATTGATACCATTTGTGCCTCGAGTTGGCCCTTGTTTGACTTAACCATATCATTTGTGCCTCGAGTCGGGCCTCGTTTGACTCAACCATATCATTTGCGCCTCGAGTTGGTCCTCGTTTGACTCAACCATATCATTTGTGCCTCGAGTTATGCCTCGTTTGATTGAACGATATCATTTGCGTCTCGAGTAGGGCCTCATTTGACTCAGTGGTACCATTTGTGCCTCGAGTTGGGCCTTGTTTGACTCAACCATATCGATTGTGCCTCGAGTCAGATCTCGTTTGACTCAACCATATCATTTTTTCCACGAGTCAGGCCTCGTTTGAGTCACTGATATCATTTGTGCCTTGAGTTAGGCCTCGTTTGACTCAACTATATCATTTGTGCCTCGAGTCAGGCATCGTTTGAATCACCGATACCATTTGTGCCTTGAGTTGGGCCTCGTTTGACCCAACCATATCATTTGTGCCTCGAGTCAGGCCTCGTTTGACTCAACCATATCATTTGTACCTCGAGTCGGGCCTCGTTTGACTCATTGATACCATTTATGCCTCAAGTTGGGCCTCGTTTGAGTCAACCATATCATTTGTGCCTCGAGTCGGGCCTCATTTGACTCAACCATATCATTTGCAACTTGAGTCTGGCCTCGTTTGACTCAACCATCTCATTTGCACCACGAGTTAGACCTCATTTGACTCAACCATATCATTTGTGCCTCGAGTTATGCATTGTTTGGTTGAACGATATCATTTGCATCTCGAGTAGGGCCTCATTTAACTCACTAATACCATTTGTACCTCGAGTTGGGCCTCGTTTGACTCAGCCATATCAATTGTGCCTCGAGTTAGGTCTTGTTTCACTCAACTATATCATTTGCGCCTCGAGTCAGGCCTCGTTTAACTCAACCATATCATTTGCGCCTCGAGTCGGGCCTCGTTTGACTCAACCATATCATTTGTGCCTTGAGTTATGCCTCGTTTAAATGAACGATGTCATTTGCGTCTCGAATAGGGCCACATTTGACTCACTGATACCATTCGTTCCTCCAGTTGGACCTCGTTTGACTCAACCATATCGGTTGTGCCTTGAGTCAGGTCTCGTTTGACTCAACCATATCGGTTGTGCCTTGAGTCAGGTCTCGTTTGACTCAACCATATCATTTGCACCTCGAGTCGGGCCTCGTTTGACTCAACCATATCATTTGAGCCTCGAGTTATGCCTCGTTTGACTCAACGATATCATTTGCGTCTCGACTCAGGCCTCGTTTGACTCACTGATGGCATTTGTGCCTCGAGTTGGGCCTCGTTTGACTCAACCATCTCGATTGTGCCTTGAGTCAGGTCTCGTTTGACTCAACCATATCATTTGTTCCACGAGTCTGGCCTTGTTTGACTCACTGATACCATTTGTGCCTCGAGTTGGGTCTCATTTGACTCAACCATATCATTTGTGCCTCGAGTCAGGCCTCGTTTGAATCACCAATACCATTTGTTCCTTGAGTTGGGCCTCATTTGACTCAACCATATCATTTGTGCCTCGAGTCAGCCCTCATTTGACTCAACCATATTAATTGCGCCTCGAGTCAGGCCTCGTTTGACTTAACGATATCATTTGTGCCTCGAGTCGGGCCTCGTTTGACTCATCGATACCATTTATGCCTTGAGTTTGGCCTTGTTTGACTCAACCATGTCAGTTGTGCCTCGAGTCGGGCCTCGTTTGACACAACCATATCATTTGCGCCTCCAGTCGGTCCTCGTTTGACTCAACCATATCATTTGTGCCTCGAGTTGTGCCTCGTTTGATTGAACAATATCATTTGCGTCTCGAGTAGGGCCTCATTTGACTCACTGATACCATTTGTGCCTCGAGTTGGGCCTCGTTTGACTCAACCATATTGATTGTGCCTCGAGTTAGGTCTTGTTTGACTCAACCATATCATTTGTGCCTCGAGTTATGCCTCATTTGACTCAACGATATCATTTGCGTCTCGAGTCGGGCCTCGTTTGACTCACTGATACCATTTGTGCCTTGAGTTGGGCCTCGTTTGACTCAACCATATCGATTGTGCCTCGAGTCAAGTCTCGTTTGACTCAACCATATCATTTGTTCCATGAGTCGGGCCTCGTTTGACTCACCGATACCATTTGTGCCTTGAGTTGGGCCTCGTTTGACTCAACCATATCGTTTGTGCCTCGAGTCAGGCATAATTTGAATCACTGATACCATTTGTGGCTTGAGTTGGGCCTCGTTTGACCCAACCATATCATTTGTGCCTCAAGTCAGGCCTCGTTTGACTCGACCATATCAATTGCGCCTCGAGTCGGGCCTCGTTTGACTTAACCATATCATTTGTGCCCCTAGTCGGGCCTCGTTTGACTCACTGATACCATTTATGCCTCGAGTCAGGTCTCGTTTGACTCAACCATATCATTTGTTCCATGAGTCGGGCCTCGTTTGACTCACCGATACCATTTGTGCCTTGAGTTGGGCCTCGTTTGACTCAACCATATCGTTTGTGCCTCGAGTCAGGCATCGTTTGAATCACCGATACCATTTGTGGCTTGAGTTAGGCCTCGTTTGACCCAACCATATCATTTGTGCCTTGAGTCAGGCCTCGTTTGACTCAACCATATCAATTGCGCCTCGAGTCGGGCCTCGTTTGACTTAACCATATCATTTGCGCCCCGAGTCGGGCCTCGTTTGACTCATCGATACCATTTGTGCCTCGAGGCGGGCCTAGTTTGACTCAACCATCTCATTTGCGCCTCGATTTAGGTGTCGTTTGGCTCAACCATATCATTTACCCCTCGAGTCAGTCCTCGTTTGACTCAAGCATATGATTTGTGCCTTGAGTTATGCCTTGTTTGATTGAACGATATCATTTGCGTCTCGAGTACAGCCTCATTTGACTCACTGATACGATTTGTGCCTCGAGTTCAGCCTTGTTTATCTCAATCTTATCGATTGTGCCTCGAGTTAGGTCTTGTTTGACTCAACCATATCTTTTGTGCCTCGACTCGGGCCTCGTTTGACTCAACCATATCATTTGCGCCTCGAGTCGGGCCTCGTTTGACTCAACCATATCATTTGCGCCTCCAGTCGGGCCTCGTTTGACTAAACCATATCATTTGTGCCACGAGTTATGCCTCGCTTGACTGAACGATATCATTTGCGTCTCGCATAGGGCCACATTTGACTCACTGATACCATTTGTGCCTCCAGTTGGGCCTCATTTGACTCAACCATATCGGTTGTGCCTTGAGTCAGGTCTCGTTTGACTCAACCATATCATTTGCGCCTCGAGTCGGACCTCGTTTGACTCAACCATATCATTTGCGTCTCGAGTCGGGCCTTGTTTGACTCACTGATACAATTTGTGCCTCAAGTTGCGCCTCGTTTGACTCAACCATAATGATTGCATCTCGAGTAGGGCCTCATTTGACTCACTTATACCATTTGTGCCTCGAGTGGGGCCTCGTTTGACTCAACCATATCATTTGTGCCTCGAGTCGGGCCTCGTTTGACTCACCGATACCATTTATGCCTCGAGTTGGGCCTTGTTTGACTCAACCATATCATTTGTGCCTCGAGTTGGGCCTCGTTTGACCCAATCATATCATTTGGGCCTCGAGTCGGGCCTTGTTTGACTCAACCATATCATTTGTGCCTCGAGTCGGGCCTCGTTTGACTCAACCAAATCATTTGTGCCTCGAGTTATGCCTCGTTTGACTGAACGATATCATTTGCGTCTCGAGTACGTCCTCAATTGACTCACTTATACCACTTGTGCCTCGAGTTGGGCCTCGTTTGACTCAACCATATCGATTGTGCCTTGAGTCGAGTCTCGTTTGACTCAACCATCTCATTTGCGGCTCGAGTCGGGCCTCGTTTGACTCAACCACATCATTTGTGCCTCGAGTCAGGCCTCGTTTGACTCAACCATATCATTTGTGCCTCAAGTCAAGTCCCATTTGACTCAACCATATCATTTGTGCCTCGAGTCAGGTCTCGGTTGACTCAACCATATCATTTGCGCTTCGTGTCGTGCATCCTTTGACGCGCCGATGCCATTTGTGCCTTGAGTTGGACCTTATTTGACTCAACCATATCATTTGTGCCTTGAGTTTAGCCTCGTTTGACTCAACCATATCGATTGTGCCTCGAGTTAGGTCTTGTTTGACTCAACCATATCATTTGTGTCTCGAGTTAGGCCTGGTTTGACTCAACGATATCATTTGCGCCTCAAGTCGGGCCTCGTTTGACTCAACCACATCATGTGTGGCTCGAGTTATGCCTCGTTTGACTGAACGATATCATTTGCGTCTCGAATAGGGCCACATTTGGCTCACTGATACCATTTGTGCCTCTAGTTGTGCCTTGTTTGACTCAACCATATCGGTTGTGCCTTGAGTCAGGTCTCGTTTGACTCAACCATATCATTTGCGCCTCGAGTCGGACCTCGTTTGACTCAACCATATCATTTGAGTCTCGAGTCGGGCCTCGTTTGACTCACTGATACAATTTGTGCCTCAAGTTGCACCTCGTTTGACTCAACCATAATGATTGCATCTCGAGTAGGGCCTCATTTGACTCACTTATACCATTTGTGCCTCGAGTTGGGCCTCGTTTGACTCAACCATATCATTTGTGCCTCGAGTCGGGCCTCGTTTGGCTCACCGATACCATTTATGCCTCGAGTTAGGCGTTGTTTGACTCAACCATATCATTTGTGCCTCGAGTTGGGCCTCGTTTGACCCAATCATATCATTTGGGCCTCGAGTCGGGCCTCGTTTGACTCAACCATATCATTTGTGCCTCGAGTCGGGCCTCGTTTGACTCAACCATATCATTTGTGCCTCGAGTTATGCCTCGTTTGACTGAACGATATCATTTGCGTCTCGAGTATGCCCTCATTTGACTCACTTATACCATTTGTGCTTCGAGTTGGGCCTCGTTTGACTCAACCATATCGATTGTGCCTCGAGTCGAGTCTCGTTTGACTCAACCATCTCATTTGCGGCTCGAGTCGGGCCTCGTTTGACTCAACCACATCATTTGTGCCTCGAGTCAGGCCTCGTTTGACTCAACCATATCATTTGTGCCTCAAGTCAAGTCTCGTTTGACTCAACCATATCATTTGTGCCTCGAGTTAGGTCTCGGTTGACTCAACCATATCATTTGCGCTTCGTGTCGTGCATCCTTTGACGCGCCGATGCCATTTGTGCCTTGAGTTGGACCTTATTTGACTCAATCATATCATTTGTGCCTTGAGTTTAGCCTCGTTTGACTCAACCATATCGATTGTGCCTCGAGTTAGGTCTTGTTTGACTCAACCATGTCATTTGTGTCTCGAGTTAAGCCTGGTTTGACTCAACCATATCATTTGCGCCTCAAGTCGGGCCTCGTTTGACTCAACCACATCATGTGTGGCTCGAGTTATGCCTCGTTTGACTGAACGATATCATTTGCGTCTCGAATAGGGCCACATTTGGCTCACTGATACCATTTGTGCCTCTAGTTGGGCCTCGTTTGACTCAACCATATCGGTTGTGCCTTGAGTCAGGTCTCGTTTGACTCAACCATATCATTTGTTCCACGAGTTGGGCCTCGTTCGACTCACCGATACCATTTGTGCCTTGAGTTGGGCCTCGTTTGACTTAACCATATCATTTGTGCCTCGAGTCAGGCCTGGTTTGACTCAACCATATCATTTGAGCCTCGAGTTGGGCCTTGTTTGACTCAACCAGATCATTTGTGCCTCTAGTTATGCCTCATTTGACTCAATGATATCATTTGCGTCTCGAGTCGGGCCACGTTTGAGTCACTGATACCATTTGTGCCTCGAGTTGGGCCTCGTTTGACTCAACCATATCGATTGTGCCTTGAGTCAGGTCTCGTTTGACTCAACTATATCATTTGTTCCACGAGTTGGGCCTCGTTCGACTCACCGATACCATTTGTGCCTTGAGTTGGGCCTCGTTTGACTAAACCATATCATTTGTGCCTCGAGTCAGGCCTCGTTTGATTCAACCATACCATTTGAGCCTTGAGTCGGGCCTCGTTTGACTCAGCCATGTCATTTGTGCCTCGAGTCAGGCCTCGTTTGACTCAACCATATAAATTGCGCATCGAGTCGGGCCTCGTTTGACTTAACCATATCATTTGTGCCTCGAGTCGATCCTCGTTTGACTCACCGATGCCATTTATGCCTCGAGTTGGGCCTCGTTTGACTCAACCATATCATTTATGCCTCGAGTCAGGCCTCGTTTGACTCAACCATATCAATTGCGCAATGAGTCGGGCCTCGTTTGACTGAACCATATCATTTGTGCCTCGAGTCGGGCCTCGTTTGACTCAACCATATCATTTGTGCCTCGAGTTATGCCTCGTTTGACTGAACGATATCATTAGCGTCTCGAGTAGGGCCTCATTTGACTCACTGATACCATTTGTGCCTCGAGGTTGGCCTTGTTTGACTCAACCATATCGATTGTGCCTCGAGTTAGACCTCGTTTGACTCAACCATATCATTTGTGCCTCGAGTCGGGCCTCGTTTGACTCAACCATATCATTTGTGCCTCGAGTTATGCCTCGTTTGACTGAACGATATCATTAGCGTCTCGAGTAGGGCCTCATTTGACTCACTGATACCATTTGTGCCTCGAGGTTGGCCTCGTTTGACACAATCATATCGATTGTGCCTCGAGTTTGGTCTCGTTTGACTTAACCATATCATTTGTGCCTCGAGTCGGGCCTCGTTTGACTTAACCATATCATTTGCGCCTTGAGTCAGGCCTCGTTTAACTGAACAATATCATTTGCATCCCGAGTAGGGCCTCATTTGACTCACCGATACCATTTGTGCCTCGAGTTGGGTCTCGTTTGACTCAACCATATCATTTGTGCCTCGAGTCGGGCCTCATTTGACTCACCGATACCATTTATGCCTCGAGTTGGGCCTTGTTTGACTCAACCATATCATTTGTGCCTCGAATTGGGCCTCGTTTGACCCAATCATATCATTTGGGCCTGGAGTTGGGCCTCATTTGACTTAACCATATCATTTGCGCCTCGAGTCGGGCCTCGTTTGACTCAACCATATCATTCGTGCCTAGAGTTATGCCTCGTTTGACTGAACGATATCATTTGCGTCTCGAGTAGGGCCTCATTTGACTCACTTATACCATTTATGCCTCGAGTTGGGCCTCGTTTGACTCAACCATATCGATTGTGCCTCGAGTCGGGCCTCATTTGACTCAACCATATCATTTGCAGCTCGAGTCGGGCCTCGTTTGACTAAACCATATCATTTGTGCCTTGAGTTTTGCCACATTTGACTGAACGATATCATTTGCGTCTCGAGTAGGGCCTCATTTGACTCACTGATACCATTTGTTCCTCCAGTAGGGCCTTGTTTGACTCAACCATATCGATTGTGGCTCCAGTCAGGTCTCGTTTGACTCAACCATATCATTTGCGCCTCGAGTCGGGCCTCGTTTGACTCAACCATATCGATTGTGCCTGGAGTCAGGTCTCGTTTGACTCAACCATATCATTTGTGCTTCGGTCGGGCCTCGTTTGACTCAACCATATCATTTGTGCCTCGAGTCAGGACTCGTTTGACTCAACCATAGCATTTGCGCCTCGAGTCAGGCCTCATTTGACTCAACCATATCATTTGTGCCTCGAGTTATGCCTCGTTTGACTGACCGATATCATTTGCGTCTCGAATAGGGCCACAGTTGACTCACTGATACCATTTGTTCCTCTTGTTGGGCCTCGTTTGACTCAACCATATTGGTTGTGCCTTCAGTCAGGTCTCGTTTGACTCAACCATATTATTTGTTCATCGAGTCGGGCCTTGTTTGACTCATCATATGATTTATGCCTCGAGTTGGGCCTTGTTTGACTCAACCATATCATTTGTGCCTTGACTCGGGCCTCGTGAAACCTCAACCATATGATTTGGGCCTCGAGTCGGACCTCATTTGACTCAACCATATCATTTGCGCCTCGAGTTAATCCTCGTTTGCCTCAACCATATCATTTGTGCCTCGAGTTATTCCTCGTTTGACTGAACGATATCATTTGCGTCTCGAGTAGGGACTCATTTCACTCACTGATACCATTTGTGCCTCGAGTCGAGCCTCATTTGACTCACCGATACCATTTATGCCTCGAGTTGGGCCTCGTTTGACTGAACCATATCATTTGTGCCTTGAGTCGGGCCTCGTTTGACTCAACCATATCATTTGGACCTCGAGTCCAGTCTTGATTGAATCAACCATATCATTTGTTCCTCGAGTCGGGCCTCGCTTGACTCAACCATATCATTTGTGCCATGAGTTATGCCTCGTTTGACTGAACGATATCATTTGGGTCTCGAGTAGGGCCTCGTTTAACTCACTGATACCATTTGTGCCTCGAGTTGTGCCTCGTTTATTGATTGTGCCTCGAGTTAAGTCTCGTTTGACTCAAACATATCATTTGTGCCTCGAGTTGGGCCTCGTTTGATTCAACCATATCATTTGTGCCTCAAGGCGGGCCTCGTTTGACTCAACCATATCATGTGCGCCTTGAGTCTGGCCTCGTTGGACTCAACCATATCATTTGTGCCTCGAGTCGGACCTCGTTTGACTTAACCATATCATTTGTGCCTCGAGTTATGCATTGTTTGATTGAACGATATCATTTGCGTCTCGAGTAGGGCCACATTTGACTCACTGATACCATTTGTGCCTCCAGTTAGGCCTTGTTTGACTCAACCATATTGGTTGTTCCTTGACTCAGGTCTCGTTTGACTAAACCATATCATTTGCGCCTCGAGTCGGGCCTCGTTTGACTCAACCATATCATTTGTGCCTCGAGTTATGCCTCGTTTGACTGAACCATATCATTTGCGTCCCGAACAGGGCCACATTTGACTCACTGATACCATTTGTGCCTCCAGTTCTGCCTCGTTTGACTCAACCATATCGGTTGTGCCTTGAGTCAGGTCTCATTTGACTCAACCATATTATTTGTGCCTCGAGATGGGCCTCGTTTGACTCAACCATATCATTTGTGCCTCGAGTTATGCCTCGTTTGACTCAACGATATCATTTGCGTCTCGAGTCGGGCCTCGTTTGAGTCACTGATACCATTTGTGCATCGAGTTGGGTCTCGTTTGACTCAACCATATCATTTGTGCCTCGTGTTGGGCCTCGTTTGACTCAACCATATCATTTGTGCCTCGAGTTATGCCTCGTTTGACTGAACGATACCATTTGCGTCTCGAATAGGGCCACATTTGGCTCACTGATACCATTTGTGCCTCCAGTTGGACCTCGTTTGACTCAACCATATCGGTTGTGCCTTGAGTCAGGTCTCGTTTGACTCAACCATATTATTTGCGCCTCGAGTTGGGCCTTATTTGACTCAACCATATCATTTGCGTCTCGAGTCAAGCCTCGTTTGACTCACTGATACCATTTATGCCTCGAGTTGGGCCTCGTTTGACTCAACCATATCGATTGTGCCTCGAGTCAGGTCTCGTTTGACTCAACCATATCATTTGTTCTACAAGTCATCCTCGTTTGACTCACCGATACCATTTGTGCCTTGAGTTGGGCCTTGTTGGACTCAGCCATATCATTTGTGCCTCGAGTCAGGTCTCGTTTGACTCAACCATATCAATTGCGCATCGAGTCGAGCCTCGTTTGACTTAACCATATCATTTGTGCCTCGAGTCGGGCTTCGTTTGACTCACCGATACCATTTATGCCTCGAGTTGGGCCTCGTTTGACTGAACCATATCAGTTGTGCCTTGACTCGGGCCTCGGTTGACTCAACTATATTATTTGGGCCTCGAGTCGGGCCTCGTTTGACTCAACCATATCATTTGCGCCTCGAGTCGGGCCTCGTTTGACTCAACCATATCATTTGTGCCTCGAGTTATGCCTAGTTTGACTGAACGACATCATTTGCGTCTCGAGTAGGGCCTCATTTGACTCACTGATACCATTTGTCCCTCGAGTTAGGCCTCGTTTGACTCAACCATATCGATTGTGCCTCTTGTTAGGTCTCGTTTGATTGAACCATATCATTTGTGCCTCGAGTTGGGCCTCGTTGGACTCAACCATATCATTTGCCCCTCGAGTCAGGCCTTGTTTAACAGAACGATATCATTTGCGTCCTGAGTAGGGCCTCCTTTGACTCACTGATACCATTTGTGCCTCCAGTCGGGCCTCGTTTGACTCAACCATATCGATTGTGCCTTGAGTCTGGTCTCGTTTGACCCAACCATATCATTTGTGCTTCGGTCGGGCCTCGTTTGACTCAACCATATCATTTGTGCCTCGAGTCAGGCCTCATTTGACTCAACCATATCATTTGTGCCTCGAGTTATTCCTCGTTTGACTGAATGATATCATTCGCGTCTCAAATAGGGCCACATTTGACTCACTGATACCATTTGTGCCTCCAGCTCTGCCTCGTTTGACTCAACCATATCGGTTGTGCCTTGAGTCAGGTCTCGTTTGACTCAACCATATTATTTGTGCCTCGAGACGGGCCTCGTTTGACTCAACCATATCATTTGTGCCTCGAGTTATGCCTCGTTTGACTCAACGATATCATTTACGTCTCGAGTTGGGCCTCGTTTGAGTCACTGATACCATTTGTGCATCGAGTTGGGCTTCGTTTGACTCAACCATATCATTTGCGCCTCGTGTCGAGCCTCGTTTGACTCAACTATATCATTTGTGCCTCGAGTTATGCCTCGTTTGACTGAACGATATCATTTGCGTCTCGAGTAGGGCCTCATTTGACTCACTGATACCATTTGTGCCTCCAGTTAGTCCTCGTTTGACTCAACCATATCGATTGTGCCTTGAGTCAGGTCTCGTTTGACTCAACCATATCATTTGTGCTTCGGTCGGGCCTCGTTTGACTCAACTATATCATTTGTGCCTCGAGTTTTGCCTCGTTTGACTGAACGATATCATTTGCGTCTCGAGTAGGCCCTCATTTGACTCACTGATACCATTTGTTCCTCCAGTTGGGCCTCGTTTGACTAAACCATATCGATTGTGGCTCGAGTCAAGTCTCATTTAAGTTAACCATATCATTTGCGCCTCGAGTTGGGCCTCGTTTGACTCAACCATATCCTTTGTGCCTCGAGTCAGCCCTCATTTGACTCCACTATATCATTTGCCCCTCGAGTCAGGCCTCGTTTGACTCAACCACATCATTTGTGCCTCGAGTCATGGCTCCTTTGACACGTCGATGCCATTTGTGCCTCGAGTTGGGACTCATTTGACTCAACCATATCATTTGTGCCTCGAGTTCTGCCTCGTTTGACTCAACCATATCATTTATGCCTCGAGTCGGGCCTCGTTTGGCTCAACCATATCATTTGTGCCTCGAGTCGGGCTCGTTTGACTCAACCATAATATTTGCGCCTCGAGTCGGGCCTTGTTTGACTAAACCATATCATTTGCCTCTCGAGTCGAGCCTCGTTTGACTCACTAATACCATTTGTGCCTCGAGTTGGGCCTCGTTTGGCTCAACCATATCAATTGTGCCTTGAGTCAGGTCTCGTTTGACTCAACCATATCATTTGTTCCACGAGTCGGCCTCGTTTGACTCACAGATACCATTTGTGCCTTGAGTTGGGCCTCGTTGGACTCAGCCATATCATTTGTGCCTCGAGTCAGGCCTCGTTTGTGTCAACCATATCAATTGCGCATCGAGTCGGGCCTCGTTTGACTTAACCATATCATTTGTGCCTCGAGTTGGGCCTCGTTTGACTCACCGATGCCATTTATGCCTCGAGTTGGGCCTCGTTTGACTGAACCATATCATTTGTGCCTTGAGTAGGGCCTCGTTTGACTCAACCATATCATTTGGACCTCGAGTTCAGTCTTGATTGAATCAACCATATCATTTGTGCCTCGAGTCGGGCCTCGTTTGACTCAACCATATCAATTGTGCCTCGAGTTATGCCTCATTTGACTGAACGATATCATTTGCGTCTCGAGTAGGGCCTCATTTGACTCACTGATACCATTTGTGCCTCGAGTTAGGCCTCGTTTGACTCGACCATATCGATTGTGCCTCTAGTTAGGTCTCGTTTGACTGAACCATATCATTTGTGCCTCGAGTTGGGCCTCGTTTGACTCAACCATATCATTTGCGCCTCGAGTCGGGCCACGTTTGACTCAACCATATCATTTGCGTCTCGAGTCGAGCCTCGTTTGACTAAACCATATCATTTGTGCTTCGAGTTATTCCTCGTTTGACTGAACGATATCATTTGCGTCTCGAATAGGGTCACATTTGACTCACTTATACTATTTGTGCCTCCAATTAGGCCTCGTTTGACTCAACCATATCGGTTTTGCTTTTGAGTCAGGTCTCGTTAGACTCAACCATATCATTTGCGCCTCGAGTCGGGCCTCTTCTGACTCAACCATATCATTTGCGTTTCGAGTTATGCCTTGTTGGACTGAACGATATCATTTGCGTCTCGAATAGGGTCACATTTGACTCACTTATACTATTTGTGCTTCCAGTCAGGCCTAGTTTGACTCAACCATATCATTTGCCCCTTGAGTCAGGCCTCGTTTGACTCAACCATATCATTTGTGCCTCAAGTCATGGCTCCTTTGACACGCCGATGCCAATTGTGCCTCGATTTGGGCCTCATTTGACTCAACCATATCATTTGTGCCTCGAGTTCAGCCTCGTTTGACTCAACCATATCGATTATGCCTCGAGTCGGGCCTCGTTTGACTCAACCATATCATTTGCGCCTCGAGTCGGGCCTCGTTTGACTTAACCATATCATTTGTGCCTCGAGTCGGGCCTCGTTTGACTCACTGATACCATTTATGCCTCGAGTTGGGCCTGGTTTGACTCAACCATATCATTTGTGCCTCGAGTTGGGCCTCGTTTGACCCAATCATATCATTTGGTCCTCAAGTCGGGCCTCGTTTGACTTAACCATATCATTTGCGCCTCGAGTCGGGCCTCGTTTGACTCAACCATATCATTTGTGCCTCGAGTTATGCCTCCTTTGACTGAACGATATCATTTGCGTCTCGAGTAGGGCCTCATTTGACTCACTTATACCATTTGTGCCTCGAGTTGGGCCTCGTTTGACTCAACCATATCGATTGTGCCTCGAGCCGGCCCTCGTTTGACTCAACCATATCATTTGTGGCTCGAGTCGGGCCTCGTTTGACTCAACCATATCATTTGTGCCTCGAGTTTTGCCTCATTTGACTGAACGATATCATTTGCGTCTCGAGTAGGGCCTCATTTGACTCTCTGATACCATTTGTTCCTCCAGTGGGGCCTCGTTTGACTCAACCATATCGATTGTGGCTTGAGGCAGGTCTCGTTTGACTCAACCATATCATTTGCGCCTCGAGTCGGGCCTCGTTTGACTCAACCATATCATTTGTGCCTCGAGTCAGGTCTCGTTTGACTCAACCATATCATTTCAGCCTCGAGTCAAGTCTCGTTTGACTCAACCATATCGTTTGTGCCTCGAGTCTAGTCTCGGTTAACTCAACCATATCATTTGCGCTTCGAGTCGTGCATTCTTTGACGCACCGATGCCATTTGTGCCTCGAGTTAGGTCTTGTTTGACTCAACCATATCATTTGTGCCTCGAGTCAGGCCTGGTTTGACTCAACCATGTCATTTGCGCCTCGAGTCGGGCCTTGTTTGACTCAACCACATCATTTGTGCCTCGAGTTATGCCTCGTTTGACTGAACGATGTCATTTGCGTCTCGAATAGCGCCACATTTGGCTCACTTATACCATTTGTGCCTCCAGTTGGGCCTCGTTTGACTCAACAATATCGGTTGTGCCTGGAGTCAAGTTTTGTTTGACTCAACCATATTATTTACGCCTCGAGTCGGGCCTTGTTTGACTCAACCATATCATTTTTGCCTTTAGTTATGCCTCGTTTGACTCAATGATATCATTTACGTCTCGAGTCGGGCCACGTTTGACTCACAGATACCATTTGTGCCTCCAGTGAGGCCTCATTTGACTCAACCATATTGATTGTGCCTCGAGTCAGGTCTCGTTTGACTCAACCATATCATTTGTTCCACCAGTCGGGCCTTGTTTGACTCACCGATACCATTTGTGCCTTGAGTTGGGCCTTGTTTGACTCAACCATATCATTCGTGCCTCAAGTCAGGCCTCGTTTGAATCACCGATACCATTTGTGCCTTGAGTTGGGCCTTGTTTGACTCAGCCATATCATTTGTGCGTCGAGTCAGGCCTCGTTTCACTGAACCATATCAATTGCGCATCGAGTCGGGCCTCGTTTGACTTAACCATATCATTTGTGCCTCGAGTCGGGCCTCGTTTGACTCAACCATATCATTTGTGCCTCGAGTTATGCCTCGTTTGTCTGAACGATATCATTAGCGTCTCGAGTAGGGCCTCATTTGACTCACTAATACCATTTGTACCTCGAGTTGGGCCTCGTTTGACTCAACCATATCGATTGTGCCTCAAGTCTGGTCTTGTTTGACTCAACCATATCATTTGTTCCACGAGTCATGCCTTATTTGACTCACCGATACCATTTGTGCCTTGAGTTGGGCATCGTTTGACTCAACCATATCATTTGTGCCTCGAGTCAGGCCTCGTTTCACTGACCCATATCAATTGCGCATCGAGTCGGGCCTCGTTTGACTTAACCATATCATTTGTGCCTCGAGTCGGGCCTCGTTTGACTCAACCATATCATTTGTGCCTCGAGTTATGCCTCGTTTGTCTGAACGATATCATTAGCGTCTCGAGTAGGGCCTCATTTGACTCACTAATACCATTTGTGCCTCGAGTTGGGCCTCGTTTGACTCAACTATATCGATTGTGCCTCAAGTCTGGTCTCGTTTGACTCAACCATATCATTTGTTCCACGAGTCAGGCCTTATTTGACTCACTAATACCATTTGTGCCTTGAGTTGGGCCTCGTTTGACTCAGCCATATCATTTGTGCGTCGAGTCAGGCCTTGTTTCACTGAACCATATCAATTGCGCATCGAGTCGGGCCTTGTTTGACTTAACCATATCATTTGTGCCTCGAGTCGGGCCTCATTGGGCTCAACCATATGATTTGCGCCTCGAGTCAGGCCTCGTTTAATGGAACGATATCATTTGCGACCCGATTAGGGCCTCATTTGACTCACTGATACCATTTATGCCTTTAGTCGGGCCTCGTTTGACTCAACCATATCGATTGTGCCTTGAGTCAGGTCTCGTTTGACTCAACCATATCATTTGTGATTCGGTCGGGCCTCATTTGACTCAACCATATCATTTGTCCCTCGAGTCAGGACTCGTTTGACTCAACCATTTCATTTGCGCCTCGAGTCAGGCCTCATTTGACTCAACCATATCTTTTGTGCCTCGACTTATGCCTCTTTGACTGAACGATATCTTTTGCGTCTCGAATAGGGCCACATTTGACTCACAGATACCATTTGCTCCTCCATTTGGGCCTCGTTTGACTCAACCATATTGGTTGTGCCTTCAGTCTGGTCTCGTTTGACTCAACCATATCATTTGTTCCATGAGTCGGGCCTCATTTCAGTCACCGATATCATTTATGCCCCGAGTTGGGCCTTGTTTGACTCAACCATAACATTTGTGCCTTGACTCGGGCCTCGTTTGACTCAACCATATCATTTGGGGCTTGAGTCGGGCCTCGTTTGACTCAACCATATCATTTGCGCCTCGAGCTAATCCTCGTTTGACTCAACCATATCATTTGTGCCTCGAGTTAGGCCTCGTTTGACTCAACCATATCGATTATTCCTCGAGTTAGGTCTCGTTTGACTCAACCATATCATTTGTGCCTCGAGTTAGGCCTCGTTTGACTCAACCATATCATTTGCGCCTCGAGTCAGGCCTCGTTTAACTGAACGATATCATTTGCGTCCCCTGTAGGGCCTCATTTGACTCACTGATACCATATGTGCCTCTAGTCGGGCCTCGTTTGACTCAACCATATCATTTGTGCCTCGAGACAGGCCTCGTTTGACTCAACCATATCATTTGTGCATCGAGACAGGCCTCGTTTGACTCAACAATATCATTTGTGCCTCGAGTTATGCATCGTTTGACTCAATGATATCATTTGCGTCTCGAGTCGGGGCTCGTTTGAGTCACTGATACCATTTGTGCATCGAGTTGGGCCTCGTTTGACTCAACCATATCGATTGTGCCTCGAGTCTGGTCTCGTTTGACTCAACCATATCATTTGTTCCACGAGTCAGGACTTATTTGACTCACCGATACCATTTGTGCCTTGAGTTGGGCATCGTTTGACTCAACCATATCATTTGTGCCTCGAGTCAGGCCTCGTTTGAATCACCGATACCATTTGTGCCTTGAGTGGGCCTCGTTTGACTCAACCATATCATTTCTGCCTCAAGTCAGGCCTCGTTTGACTCAACCATATCATTTGGGCCTCGAGTCAGGCCTCGTTTGACTCAACCATATCATTTGTGCCTCGAGTTATGCCTCGTTTGACTGAACGATATCATTTACGTCTCGAGTAGGGCCTCATTTGACTCACTGATACCATTTGTGCCTCGAGTTGTGCCTTGTTTGACTCAACCATATCAATTGTGCCTCGAGTTAGGTCTCGTTTGACTCAACCATATCATTTGTGCCTCGAGTCGGGCATCGTTTGGCTCAACCATATCATTTGTGCCTCGAGGCGGGCCTCATTTGACTCAACCATATCATTTGCGCCTCGAGTCTAGCCTCGTTTGACTCAACCATATCATTTGTGCCTCGAGTCGGACCTCGTTTGACTTAACCATATCATTTGTGCCTCGAGTTATGCATTGTTTGATTGAACGATATCATTTGCGTCTTGAGTAGGGCATCAATTGATTCACTTATGCGATTTGTGCCTCGAGTTTGGCCTCATTTGTCTCAACCATATCGGTTGCTCCTCAAGTTAGGTCTTGTTTGACTCAACCATATCATTTGTGCCTCGAGTCGGGCCTTGTTTGACTCAACCATATTATTTGCGCCTCGAGTCGGGCCTCGTTTGACTCAACCATATCATTTGCGCCTCGAGTCGGGCCTCGTTTGACTCAACCATATCATTTGTGCCCCGAGTTATGCCTCGTTTGACTGAACGATATCATTTGCGTCTCGAGTAGGTCCTCATTTGACTCCCTGATACCATTTGTGCATTGAGTTGGGCCTCGTTTGACTCAACCATATCGATTGTGCCTCGAGTTAGGTCTCGATTGACTCAACCATATCATTTGTGCCTCGAGTCGGGCCTCGTTTGACTCAACCATATCATTTGCACCTCGAGTCAGGGCTCATTTAACTGAACGATATCATTTGCGTCCCGAGTAGGGCCTCATTTGACTCACTGATACCATTTGTGCCTCAAGTCAGGCATCGTTTGACTCAACCATATCAGTTGTGCCTTGAGTCAGGTCTTGTTTGACTCAACCATATCATTTGTGCTTTGGTCAGGCCTCATTTGACTCAACCATATCATTTGTGCCTCGAGTCAGGCCTCGTTTGACTCAACCATATCGTTTGCTCCTTGAGTCAAGCCTCGTTTGACTCAACCATATCATTTGGGCCTCGAGTTATGCCTCGTTTGACTGAACGATATCATTTGCGTCTCGAATAGGGCCACATTTGACTCACTGATACCATTTGTTCCTCTAGTTGGGCCTTGTTTGACTCAACCATATTGGTTGCGCCTTCAGTCAGGTCTCGTTTGACTCAACCATATCATTTGTTCCATGAGTCGGGCCTCGTTTGACTCACCGATGCCATTTATGCCTCGAGTTGGGCCTTGTTTGACTCAACCATATCATTTGTACCTTGACTCGGGCCTAGTTTGGCTCAACCATATCATTTGGGGCTCGAGTCGGGCCTCGTTTAACTCAACCATATCATTTGCGCCTCGAGTTAATCCTCGTTTGACTCAACCATATCATTTGTGCCTCGAGTTATGCCTCGTTTGACTGAACGATATCATTTGGTCTCGAGTAGGGCCTCATTTGACTCACTGATACCATTTGTGCCTCGAGTTAGGCCTCGTTTGACTCAACCATATCGATTGTGCCTCGAGTTAGGTCTCATTTGACTCAACCATATCATTTGTGCCTCGAGTTAGGCCTCGTTTGACTTAACCATATCATTTGCGCCTCGAGTCAGGCCTCGTTTAACTGAACGATATCATTTGCGTCCCAAGTAGGGCCTCATTTGACTCACTGATACCAGTTGTGCCTCCAGTCGAGCCTCGTTTGACTCAACCATATCGATTGTGCCTTGAGTCAGGTCTTGTTTGACTCAACCATATCATTTGTGCTTCGGTTGGACCTCGTTTGACTCAACCATATCATTTGTGCCTCGAGTCAGGCCTCGTTTGACTCAACCATACCATTTGTGCCTCGAGTTATGCCTCGTTTGGCTGAATGATCTCATTTGCGTCTTGAATAAGGCCACATTTGACTCACTAATACCATTTGTGCCTCCAGTTGGGCCTTGTTTGACTCAACCATATTGGTTGTGCCTTGAGTCAGGTCTCGTTTGACTCAACCATATTGGTTGTGCCTTGAGTCAGGTCTCGTTTGACCCAACCATATTATTTGTGCCTCGAGACGGGCCTTGTTTGACTCAACCATATCATTTGTGCCTCGAGTCAGGCCTCGTTTGAATCACCAATACCATTTGTGCCTTGAGTTGAGCCTCGTTTGACTCAACCATATCATTTGTGCCTCGAGTCAGGCCTCGTTTGACTTAACCATATCATTTGTGCCTCGAGTCGGGCCTCGTTTGACTCACCGATACCATTTATGCCTCGAGTTGGGCCTCGTTTGACTCAACCATATCATTTGTGCCTCGAGTTATGCCTCGTTTGACTGAACGATATCATTTGCGTCTTGAGTAGGGCCTCATTTGACTCATTGATACCATTTGTGCCTCAAGTTGTGCCTTGTTTGACTCCACCATATCGATTGTGCCTCGAGCTAGGTCTCGTTTGACTCAACCATATCATTTGTGCCTTGAGTCGGGCCTCGTTTTACTCAACCATATCATTTGTGCCTCGAGGCGGGCCTCATTTGACTCAACCATATTATTTGCACCTCGAGTCTGGCCTCGTTTGACTCAACCATATCATTTGTGCCTCGAGTCGGACCTCGTTTGAGTCAACCATATCATTTGTGCCTTGAGTTATGCATTGTTTGATTGAACGATATCATTTGCGTCTCGAGTAGGGCCTCATTTGACTCACAGATACGATTTGTGCCTCGAGTTCAGCCTCATTTGTCTCAACCATATCGATTGCGCCTCGAGTTAGGTCCTGCTTGACTCAACCATATCATTTGTGCCTCGAGTCGAGCCTCATTTGACTCAACCATATCATTTATGCCTCGAGTCGGCCATCGTTTGACTCAACCATATCATTTGTTCCTCGAGTTATGCCTCGTTTCACTAAGCGATATCATTTGCGTCTCGAATAGGGCGACATTTGACTCACTGATACCCTTCGTGCCTCCAGTTGGGCCACGTTTGACTCAACCAACTCGGTTGTGCCTTGAGCTAGGTGTCGTTTGACTCAACCATATCATTTGGGCATCGAACGGGCCTCGTTTGACTCAACCATATCATTTGTGCCTCGAGTCAGGCCTCGTTTAACTCAACCATTTCATTTGTGCCTCGAGTTATGCCTTGTTTGACTAGACGATATCATTTGCGTGTCAAATAGGGCCACATTTGACTCACTAATACCATTTGTGCCTCCAGTTGGGCCTTGTTTGACTCAACCATATTGCTTGTGCCTTGTGTCAGGTCTCGTTTGACTCAACCATATTATTTGCGCCTCGAGTCGGGCCTCGTTTGACTCAACCATATCATTTGTGCCTCGAGTTATGCCTCGTTTGACTGAACGATACCATTTGCGTCTCGAATAGGGCCACATTTGACTCACTGATGCCTTTTGTGCCTCCAGTTGGGCCTCGTTTGACTCAACCATATCGGTTGTGCCTTGAGTCAGGTCTCGTTTGACTCAACCATATCATTTGTGCCTCGAGTTATGCCTCGTTTGACTCAACGATATCATTTACGTCTCGAGTCGGGCCTCGTTTGACTCACTGATACCATTTGTGCCTCGAGTTGTGCCTCGTTTGACTCAACCATATCGATTGTGCCTCGAGTCGGGCCTCGTTTTACTCAACCATATCATTTGTGCCTCGAGTAGGGCCTCATTTGACTCAACCATATCATTGGCACCTCGAGTCTGGCCTCGTTTGACTCAACCATATCATTTGTGCCTCGAGTCGAACCTCGTTTGAGTCAACCATATCATTTGTGCCTTGAGTTATTCATTGTTTGATTGAACGATATCATTTGCGTCTCGAGTAGGGCCTCATTTGACTCACTGATACGATTTGTGCCTCGAGTTCAGCCTCATTTGTCTCAACCATATCGATTGCGCCTCGAGTTAGGTCTTGTTTGACTCAACCATATCATTTGTGCCTCGAGTCGGGCCTCGTTTGACTCAACCATATCATTTGCGCCTCGAGTCGGGCATCGTTTGACTCAACCATATCATTTGTTCCTCGAGTTATGCCTCGTTTCACTAAGCGATATCATTTGCGTCTCGAATAGGGTGACATTTGACTCACTGATACCATTCGTGCCTCCAGTTGGGCCTCGTTTGACTCAACCAACTCTGTTGTGCATTGAGCTAGGTGTCGTTTGACTCAACCATATCGTTTGTGCTTCGGTCAGGCCTCGTTTGACTCAACCATATCATTTGTACCTCGAGTCAGGCCTCATTTGACTCAACCATATCATTTGTGCTTCGAGTTATGCCTCGTTTGACTGAACGATATCATTTGCGTGTCGAATAGGGCCACATTTGACTCACTAATACCATTTGTGCCTCCAGTTGGGCCTTGTTTCACTCAACCATATTGGTTGTGCCTTGAGTCAGGTCTCGTTTGACTCAACCATATCATTTGCGCCTCGAGTCGGTCCTCGTTTGACTCAACCATATCATTTGTGCCTCAAGTTATGCCTCGTTTGACTAAATGATACCATTTGCGTCTCGAATAGGGCCACATTTGACTCACTGATACCTTTTGTGCCTCCAATTGGGACTCGTTTGATTCAACCATATTATTTGTGCCTCGAGATGGGCCTCGTTTGACTCAGCCAAATCATTTGTGCCTCGAGTTATGCCTCGTTTGACTCAACGATATCATTTACGTCTCGAGTTGGGCCTCGTTTGACTCACCGATACCATTTGTGCCTTGAGTTGGGCATCGTTTGACTCAACCATATCATTTGTGCCTCGAGTCAGGCCTCGTTTGAATCACCGATACCATTTGAGCCTTGAGTCGGGCCTCGTTTGACTTAACCATATCATTTGTGCCTCGAGTCAGGCCTCGTTTGAGTCAACCATATGAATTGCGCATCGAGTCGGGCCTCGTTTGACTTAACCATATCATTTGTACCTCGAGTCGGGCCTCGTTTGACTCACCGATACCATTTATGCCTCGAGTTGGGCCTCGTTTGACTCAACCATATCCTTTGTGCCTTGAGTCGGGCCTTGTTTGACTCAACCATATCGTTTGGGCCTCGAGTCAGGCCTCGTTTGACTCAACCATATCATTTGCGTATCGAGTCAGGCCTTGTTTGACTCAACCATATCATTTGTGCCTCGAGTTATGCCTCGTTTGATTGAACGATATCATTTGCGTCTCGAGTAGGGCCTTATTTGACTCACGATACCATTTGTGCCTCGAGTTGTGCCTCGTTTGACTCAACCCTATCGATTGTGCCTCGAGTTTGGTCTCGTTTGACTTAACCATATCATTTGTGCCTTGAGTCGGGCCTCGTTTTACTCAACCATATCAATTATGCCTCGAGTCGGCCATCGTTTGACTCAACCATATCATTTGTTCCTCGAGTTATGCCTCGTTTCACTAAGCGATATCATTTGCGTCTCGAATAGGGCGACATTTGACTCACTGATACCCTTCGTGCCTCCAGTTGGGCCTCGTTTGACTCAACCAACTCGGTTGTGCCTTGAGCTAGGTGTCGTTTGACTCAACCATATCATTTGTGCTTCGAACGGGCCTCGTTTGACTCAACCATATCATTTGTGCCTCGAGTCAGGCCTCGTTTGACTCAACCATATCATTTGTGCCTCGAGTTATGCCTCGTTTGACTAGACGATATCATTTACGTGTCGAATAGGGCCACATTTGACTCACTAATACCATTTGTGCCTCCAGTTGGGCCTTGTTTGACTCAACCATATTGCTTGTGCCTTGAGTCAGGTCTCGTTTGACTCAACCATATTATTTGCGCCTCGAGTCGGGCTTCGTTTGACTCAACCATATAATTTGTGCCTCGAGTTATGCCTCGTTTGACTGAACGATACCATTTGCGTCTCGAATAGGGCCACATTTGACTCACTGATGCCTTTTGTGCCTCCAGTTGGGCCTCGTTTGACTCAACCATATCGGTTGTGCCTTGAGTCAGGTCTCGTTTGACTCAACCATATCATTTGTGCCTCGAGTTATGCCTCGTTTGACTCAACGATATCATTTACGTCTCGAGTCGGGCCTCGTTTGACTCACCGATACCATTTGTGCCTTGAGTTGGGCATCGTTTGACTCAACCATATCATTTGTGCCTCGAGTCAGGCCTCGTTTGAATCACCGATACAATTTGTGCCTTGAGTTGGTCCTCGTTTGACTTAACCATATTATTTGTGCGTCGAGTCAGGCCTCGTTTAAGTCAACCATATGAATTGCGCATCGAGTCGGGCCTCGTTCGACTTAACCATATCATTTGTGCCTCGAGTTGGGCCTCGTTTGACTCACCGATACCATTTATGCCTCGAGTTGGGCCTCGTTTGACTCAACCATATCCTTTGTGCCTTGAGTCGGGCCTCGTTTGACTCAACCATATCGTTTGGGCCTCGAGTCAGACCTCATTTGACTCAACCATATCATTTGTGCCTCGAGTTATGCCTCGTTTGACTGAACGATATCATTTGCGTCTCGAGTAGGGCCTCATTTGACTCACTGATACCATTTGTGCCTCGAGTTGTGCCTTGTTTGACTCAACCATATCGATTGTGCCTCGAGTTTGGTCTCGTTTGACTCAACCTTATCATTTGTTCCTCGAGTCGGGCCTCGTTTTACTCAACCATATCATTTGTGCCTGGCGAGCCTCATTTGACTCAACCATATCATTTGCACCTCGATTCTGGCCTCGTTTCACTCAACCATATCATTTGTGCCTCGAGTCGGACCTCGTTTGACTCAACCATATCATTTGCGCCTCAAGTTATGCATTGTTTGATTGAACGATATCATTTGCGTCTCGAGTAGAGCCTCATTTGACTCACTGATATGATTTGTGCCTCGAGTTCGGCCTCATTTGTCTCAACCATATCGGTTGCTCCTCGAGTTAGATCTTGTTTGACTCAACCATATCATTTGTGCCTCGAGTCGGGCCTCATTTAACTCAACCATATCATTTATCCCTCGAGTCAGGTCTCGTTTGACTCAACCACATCGTTTGTGCCTCGAGTCAGGTCTCATTTCACTCAACCATATCATTTGTACGTCGAGTCGTGCCTCGTTTGACTCACCGATACAATTTGTGCCTCGAGTTAGGCTTCATTTGACACAACCATATCATTTGTGCCTCGTGTCAGGCCTTATTTGACTCAGGCATATCATTTGCGCCTCGAGTCGGGCCTAGTTTGACGCAACCATATCATTTGTGCCTCGTGTCGGACGTCGTTTGTCTCAGCGATACCATTTGTGCCTGGAGTCAGGCCTCGTTTGACTCAACCATATCATTTACATCTCGAGTCAGGCCTCGTTTGACTCAACCATATCTTTTGTGCCTCGAGTTATGCCTCATTTGACCCAATGATATAATTTGCATCTTGAGTCGGGCCTCATTTGACTCACTGATACCATTTGTGGCTCTAGTTGGGCCTCAATTAATTCAACCATATCGATTGTGCCTCGAGTCAGGTCTCGTTTGACTCAACCATATCATTTGCGGCTCGAGTTGGGCCTTGTTTGACTCAACCATATCATTTGTACCTCGAGTCGGGCCTCGTTTGACTCACCGATGCCATTTGTGCCTCGAGTTGGGCCTCCTTTGACTCAACCATATCATTTGTGCCTCGAGTCAGGCTCATTTGACTCAACCATATCATTTGCACCTCGAGTCAGGCCTCGTTTCACTCAACCATATCATTTGTGCCTCGGTCAGGTCTCGTTAGACTCAACCATAACATTTGCGCCTCAAGTCATGCCTCGTTTGACTCACCGATACCATTTGTGCCTCGAGTTGGGCCTCGTTTGTCTCAACCATATCATTTGTGCGTCGAGTCAAGCCTCGTTTGACTCAACCATATCATTTGCGCCTCAAGTCGAGTCTCGTTTCACTCAACCATATCATTTGTGCCGCGAGTTAGGTCTCGTTTGACACAACAATATTGTTTGTGTCTAGAATCAGGTCTCACTTGACTCAACCATAATATTTGCGCCTCAAGTCGTGCCTCGTTTGACTCACCGTTACCATTTGTGCCTCGAGTTGGGACTCGTTTGACTCAACCATATCATTTGTGCCTCGAGTCAGGTCTCGTTTGACTCAACCATATCGTTCGTGCCTCGAGTCAGGTCTCGTTTGACTCAACCATATAATTTGCACCTCGAGTCGTACCTCGTTTGACTCACCGATACCATTTGTGCCTTGAGTTGGGCCTCATTTGACTCAACCATATCGTTTGTGCCTCGAGTCATGCCTCATTTGACTTATCCATATCATTTGCGCCTCGAGTTATGCCTCGTTTGACTCAACGATATCATTTACGTCTTGAGTCGGGCCTCATTTGACTCACTGATACCATTTGTGCCTCGAGTTGGGCCCCGTTTGACTCAACCATATCGATTGTGCCTCGAGTTAGGTCTCGTTTGACTCAACCATATCATTTGCGCCTCAAGTCGAGCCTCGTTGGACTGAACCATATCATTTGTGCCTCGAGTCGGTCCTCGTTTGACTCACCGATACCATTTGTGCGCCGAGTTGAGCCTCGTTTGACTCTACCATATCATTTGTGCCTCGAGTAAAGACTTGTTTGACTCAGCCATATCACTTGCGCCTCGAGTTAGGCCTCGTTTAACTCAACCATATCATTTGTGCTTCGAGTCCAGCCTCATTTGACTCAGCCATATCACTTGCGCCTCGAGTTGGGTATCATTTGACTCAACCATATCATTTACGCCTCGAGTAGGGCCTCGTTCGACTCACCGATACCGTTTGTGCCTCGAGTTGGGCCTCATTTGACTCAACCATATCATTTGCGCCTCGAGTCAAGCCTTGTTTGAATAATCCATATCAGTTGCGCCTCTAGTTGGGCCTTGTTTGACTCACCCATATGTTTGAACCTTGAGTTGGCCCTTATTTGACTCACCCATATGTTTGCACCTCGAGTCGATCTTCGTTTGACTCCATCTTATCATTTACACCTCGAGTCAACTCTCGTTTGACTTAACCACGTGTTTGCACATCGAGGCTGGCCTTGTTTGACTCTCTCCTACCATTTGCGCCACGAGTCGGGCCTTGTTTGACTTAACCATATCATTTGTGCCTCGAGTCAGGCCTCGTTTGACTCATGATACCATTTATGCCTCGAGTTGGGCATTGTTTCGCTCAACCATATCTTTTGTGCCTCGAGTCAGGCCTCATTTGACTCAGTCATATCATTTGCGCTCATGTCGGGCCTTGTTTGACGCAACCATATGATTTGTGCCTTGTGTCGGGCCTCGTTTGACTCACCGATACCATTTGTGCCTCGAGTTGGGCCTCGTTTGACTCAACCATATCATTTGTGCCTCGAGTCAGGCCTCGATTGGCTCAACCATATCATTTGTGCCTCGAGTCAGGCCTCATTTGACTGAACCATATCATTTATGCCTCGTGTCGGCCCTCGTTTGACTCAACCATATCGTTTGTGCCTCGAGTTATGCCTCATTTGACTTAATGATATCCTTTGCGTCTCGAGTCAAGTCTCGTTTGACTCAACCATATCATTTCTGCCTCATGTTATGCCTCGTTTGACTCAACCACATTAGTTATGCCTCATGTTATGTCTCGTTTGACTCAACGATATCATTTGCGTCTCGTGTCGGGCCTCATTTGACACACTGATACCATTTGTGCCTCCACTTGGCCCTCGTTTGACTCAACCATATCGATTGTGCCTCGAGTTAGGTCTCGTTTGACTCAACCATATCATTTGTGCCTCGAGTCAGGCCTCGTTTGACTCAACCATATCATTTGCGCCTCGAGTCAGACCTCGTTTGACTCAACCATATCATTTACACCTCGAGTCAGGTCTCGTTTGACTCAACCATATCATTTATGCCTCGTTTGACTCAACCATATCATTTATGCCTCAAGTTATGCCTCGTTTGACTCAACGATATCATTTGCGTCTCGTGTCGGGCCTCATTTGACACACTGATACCATTTGTGCCTCCACTTAGGCCTCGTTTGACTCAACCATATCAATTGTGCCTCGAGTCAGGTCTCGTTTGACTCAGCCATATCATTTGTGCCTCGAGTAGGGCCTCGTTTGTCTCAACCATATCATTTGTGCCTCGAGTTGGTCCTTGTTTGACTCACCGAAACCTTTTGTGCCTCGGGTTAGGCCTAGTTTGACTCAAGCATATCATTTGTGCCTCGAGTCCGTACTCATTTGACACAGTCATACCTTTTGGGCCTCGAGTCGGGCCTCGTTTAGCTCAGCCATATCATTTGTGCCTCGAGTCAGGTCTCGTTTGACTCAACCACATGTTTGTGCCTCGAGTCAGGACTCGTTTGACTCAACCATATCATTTACGCCCCGAGTCGTGCCTCGTTTGACACACCGATACCATTTGTGCCTCGAGTTGGGCCGCATTTGACTCAACCATATCATTTGTGCTTCGAGTCAGGCCTCGTTTGACTCTGCCATATCACTTGCACCACGAGCCGGGCCTCGTTTGACTCAACCATATCATTTCGCCTCGAGTCGGGCACCATTTGACTCAACGATACCGTTTATGCCTCGAGTTAGGCCTTGTTTGACTCAACCATATCATTTGCTCCTCGAGTTGGGCCTCGTTTGACTCAACCATATCGTTTGTGCCTCGAGTTATGCCTCGTTTGACTCAACGATATCATTTAAGTCTCGAGTCGGGCCTCATTTCACTCACTGATACCATTTGCACCTCGTTTGACTCAACCATATCGATTGTGCCTCGAGTCAGGTCTCGTTTGACTCAACCATATCATTTGTGGCTCGAGTCGAGCGTTGTTTGGCTCAACCATATCATTTGTGCCTCGAGACGGGCCTTATTTGACTCACCGATACCATTTGTGCCTCGAGCTGGGCATTGTTTGACTCAACCATATCATTTGTGCCTCGAGTCAGGCCTCCTTTGACTCACCGATACTATTTGTGCCTCGAGTTAGGCTTTGTTTGACTCAACCATATCAATTGCACCTCGAGTCAGGAATCGTTTGACTTATCCATATCATTTACGTATATAGTCGGGCCTTGTTTGACTCACCCATATGTTTGAACCTCGAGCTGAGCCTTATTTGACTCACCCATATGTTTGCGCCTCGAGTCGATCTTTGTTTGACTCACCCTTATCATTTGCACCTCGAGTCAAGCCTCGTTTGACTTAACCATGTGTTTGCAACTTGAGTCTGGCCTTGTTTGACTAACCCATATCATTTGCGCCATGAGTCGGGCCTTGTTTGACTCAACCATATTATTTGTGTCTCGAGTCAGGCCTCGTTTGACTCATCGATACCATTTGTGCCTTGAGTTGGGCTTCGTTTGACTCAACCATATCATTTGTGCCCCGAGTTAGGCCTCGTTTGACTCAGCCATATCATTTGTGCCTCGAGTCGAGTCTCGTTTGATGCAACCATATCATTTGTGCCTCGTGTCAGGCCTCGTTTGACTCACCGATACCATTTGTCCCTCGAGATGGGCCTCGTTTGACTCAACCATATAATTTGTGCCTCGAGTCAGGCCTCGTTTGACTCAACCATATCATTTGTGCCTCGAGTCGGGCCTCGTTTGACTCAACCATATCATTTGCACCTTGAGTCGGGCATTGTTTGACTCAACCATATCATTTGTGCCTCGAGTTAGGCCTCATTTGACTCAACGATATCATTTAAGTCTTGAGTCGGGCTTCATTTGACACACTGATACCATTTATGCCTCTAGTTAGGCCTCGTTTGACTCATCGATACCATTTATGCCTTGAGTCGGGCCTCGTTTAACTCACTGATACCATTTGCGCCTCGAGTTGGGCCTCGTTTGACTCAACCATATCATTTGTGCCTCGAGACAGGCCTCGTTTGTCTCAACCATATCATTTGCACCTCGAGTCGGGCCTCATTTAACTCAACCATATCATTTATGCCACGAGTCAGGTCTCGTTTGACTCAACCACATCGTTTGTGCCTCGAGTCAGGTCTCATTTCAATCAACCATATCATTTGTACATCGAGTCGTGCCTCGTTTGACTCACCGATACAATTTGTGCCTCGAGTTAGGCCTCATTTGACACAACCATATCATTTGTGCCTCGCGTCAGGCCTCATTTGACTCAGGCATATCATTTGCGCCTCAAGTCGGGCCTAGTTTGACGCAACCATATCATTTGCACCTCGTGTCGTGCGTCGTTTGTCTCAGTGATACCATTTGTGCCTCGAGTCAGGCCTCGTTTGACTCAACCATATCATTTACATCTCGAGTCAGGCCTCGTTTGACTCAACCATATCTTTTGTGCCTTGAGTTATGCCTCATTTGACTCAATGATATAATTTGCATCTTGAGTCGGGCCTCATTTGACTCACTGATACCATTTGTGGCTCTAGTTGGGCCTCAATTAATTCAACCATATCGATTGTGCCTCGAGTCAGGTCTCGTTTGACTCAACCATATCATTTGCGGCTCGAGTTGGGCCTTGTTTGACTCAACCATATCATTTGTGCCTCGAGTCGGGCCTCGTTTGACTCACCGATGCCATTTGTGCCTCGAGTTGGGCCTCCTTTGACTCAACCATATCATTTGTGCTTCGATTCAGGCCTCGTTTGACTCAACCATATCATTTGCACCTCGAGTCAGGCCTCGTTTCACTCAACCATATCATTTGTGCCTCGGTCAGGTCTCGTTTGACTCAACCATAACATTTGCGCCTCAAGTCGTGCCTCGTTTGACTCACTGATACCATTTGTGCCTCGAGTTGGGCCTCGTTTGTCTCAACCATATCATTTGTGCATCGAGTCAAGCCTCGTTTGACTCAACCATATCATTTGCGCCTCAAGTCGAGCCTCGTTTCACTCAACCATATCATTTGTGCCGCGAGTTAGGTCTCGTTTGACACAACAATATTGTTTGTGCCTAGAATCAGGTCTCACTTGACTCAACCATAACATTTGCGCCTCAAGTCGTGCCTCGTTTGACTCACCGTTACCATTTGTGCCTCGAGTTGGGACTCGTTTGACTCAACCATATCATTTGTGCCTCGAGTCAGGTCTCGTTTGACTCAACCATATCGTTTGTGCCTCGAGTCAGGCCTCGATTGGCTCAACCATATCATTTGCGCCTCGGGTCAGGCCTCGTTTGACTCAACCATATCGTTTGTGCCTCAAGTTATGCCTCATTTGACTTAATGATATCATTTGCGTCTCGAGTCAAGTCTCGTTTGACTCAACCATATCATTTCTGCCTCATGTTATGCCTCGTTTGACTCAACCATATTAGTTATGCCTTAAGTTATGTCTCGTTTGACTCAACGATATCATTTGCGTCTCGTGTCGGGCCTCATTTGACACACTGATACCATTTGTACCTCCACTTGGCCCTCGTTTGACTCAACAATATCGATTGTGCCTCGAGTTAGGTCTCGTTTGACTCAACCATATCATTTGTGCCTCGAGTCAGGCCTCGTTTCACTCAACCATATCATTTGTGTCTCGAGTCAGGCCTCGTTTGACTCAACCATATCATTTGCACCTCGAGTCAGGTCTCGTTTGACTCAACCATATCATTTATGCCTCGTTTGACTCAACCATATCATTTGCATCTCGTGTCGGGCCTCATTTGACACACTAATACCATTTGTGCCTCCACTTGGGCCTCGTTTGACTCAACCATATCAATTGTGTCTCGAGTCAGGTCTCATCTGACTCAGCCATATCATTTGCGCCTCGAGTAGGGTCTCGTTTGTCTCAACCATATCATTTGTGCCTCGAGTTGGTCCTCGTTTGACTCACCGATACCATTTGTGCCTCGGGTTAGGCCTAGTTTGACTCAAGCATATCATTTGTGCCTCGAGTCTGGACTCGTTTGACACAATCATATCTTTTGGGCCTCGAGTCGGGCCTCATTTAGCTCAACCATATCATTTGTGCCTCGAGTCAGTTCTCGTTTGACTCAATCACACGTTTGTGCCTCGAGTCAGGACTCGTTTGACTCAACCATATCATTTACGCCCCGAGTCGTGCCTCGTTTGACACACCGATACCATTTGTGCCTCGAGTTGGGCCTCATTTGACTCAACCATATCATTTGTGCTTCGAGTCAGGCCTCATTTGACTCTGCCATATCACTTGCGCCACAAGCCGGGCCTCGTTTGACTCAACCATATCATTTCGCCTTGAGTTGGGCCCTGTTTGACTCAACGATACTGTTTATGCCTCGAGTTAGGCCTCATTTGACTCAACCATATCATTTGCGCCTCGAGTCGGGCCTCGTTTGAATCATCCATATCATTTGCGCCTCTACTTAGGCCTTGTTTGACTCACGCATATGTTTGAACCTCGTGTCGGGCCTTATTTGACTCTCCCATATGTTTGCACCTTGAGTCGATCTTCGTTTGACTCACCCTTATAAGTTGCACCTCGAGTCAAGTCTCGTTTGACTTAACCATGTGTTTGCACCTCGAGTCTGGCCTTGTTTGACCTACCCATATCATTTGCGCCACGAGTACGGCCTAGTTTGACTCAACCATATCATTTGTGCCTCGAGTTGAGCCTCGTTTGACTCATTGATACCATATGTGCCTCGAGTTGGGCCACGTTTAACTCAACCATATCATTTGTGCCTCAAGTCAGGTCTCCTTTGACTCAGCCATATCATTTGCGCCTCGAGGTGGGCCTTGTTTAACTCAACCATATCATTTGCACCTCGAGTTGGGCCTCGTTTGACTCAACCATACCATTTGTGCCTCCAGTTGGGCCTTGTTTCACCCAACCATATCGATTGTGTCTCGAGTCAGGTCTCGTTTAACTCAACCATATCATTTGCACCTTGAGTTGGGCCTCGTTTGACTCTACCATGTCATTTGTGCCTCGAGTTGGGCCTCGTTCGACTCATCGATACCATTTGTGCCTCGAGTTAGGCCTTATTTGACTCAACCATATCAATTGTGCCTCGAGTCAGGCCTCGTTTGACTCAGCCATATCATTTGTGCCTCGAGTCGGCCCCCATTTGACGCAATCATATCATTTGTGCCTCGTGTTGTGCCTCGTTTGTCTCACTGATGCCATTTCTGCCACGAGTTGGGCCTCGTTGGACTCAACCATATCATTTGTGCCTCGAGTCAAGCCTTGTTTGACTCAACGATATCATTTAAGTCTCGAGTCGGGCCTCATTTCACTCACTGATACCATTTGCACCTCGTTTGACTCAACCATATCGATTGTGCCTCAAGTCATGTCTTGTTTGACTCAACCATATCATTTGTGGCTTGAGTCGAGCGTTGATTGACTCAACCATATCATTTGTGCCTCGAGTCAAGCCTCATTTGAGTCAACCATATCATTTGTGCCTCGAGTCAGGACTCCTTTGACTCACCGATACTATTTGTGCCTCGAGTTAGGCTTCATTTGACTCAACCATATTAATTGCACCTCGAGTCGGGAATCGTTTGACTTATCCATATCATTTGCGTATATAGTCGGGCCTTGTTTGGCTCACCCATATGTTTGAACCTCGAGTTGGGCCTTATTTGACTCACCCATATGTTTGCGCCTCGAGTCGATCTTTGTTTGACTCACCCTTATCATTTGCACCTCGAGTCAAGTCTCGTTTGACTTAACCATGTGTTTGCACCTCGATTCTGGCCTTGTTTGACTCACCCATATCATTTACGCCATGAGTCAGGCCCTGTTTGACTCAACCATATCATTTGTGTCTCGAGTCAGGCCTCGTTTGACTCATCGATACCATTTGTGCCTCGAGTTGGGCTTCGTTTGACTCAACCATATCATTTGTGCCCCAAGTTAGGCCTCGTTTGACTCAGCCATATCATTTACGCCTCGAGTCAAGTCTCATTTGATGCAACCATATCATTTGTGCCTCGTGTCAGGCCTTGTTTGACTCACCGATACCATTTGTCCCTCAAGTTAGGCCTCGTTTGACTCAACCATATAATTTGTGCCTCGAGTCAGGCCTTGTTTGACTCAACCATATCATTTGTGCCTCGAGTCGGGCCTCGTTTGACTCAACCATATCATTTGCACCTCGAGTCAGGCATTGTTTGACTCAACCATATCATTTGTGCCTCGAGTTAGGCCTTGTTTGACTCAACGATATCATTTAAGTCTCGAGTCGGGCTTCATTTGACACACTGATACCATTTATGCCTCTAGTTGGGCCTCGTTTGCCCCAACCATATCGATTGTGCCTCGAGTCAGGTCTGGTTTGACTCAACCATATCATTTGTGCCTCGAGTCAGGTCTCCTTTGACTCAGCCATATCATTTGCGCCTCGAGGCGGGCCTCGTTTAACTCAACCATATCATTTGCGCCTCGAGTTGGGTCTCGTTTGACTCAACCATACCATTTGTGCCTCCAGTTGGGCCCCGTTTCACCCACCCACATCGATTGTGCCTCGAGTCAGGTCTCGTTTGACTCAACCATAGCATTTGCGCCTCAAGTTGGACCTCGTTTGACTCATCCATATCATTTGTGCCTCGAGTCAGTCCTCGTTTGACTCAACCATATCATTTGCATCTTGAGTCGGGCCTCGTTTGACTCAACCATGTCATTTGTGCCTCGAGTCAGGCCTCGTTTGACTCATCGATACCATTTGTGCCTCAAGTTGGGCCTCATTTGACTCAACCATATCATTTAAGCCTCGAGTCAGGCCTTGTTTGACTCAGCTATATCATTTGCGGCTCGAGTCAGCCTACATTTGACGCAACCATATCATTTGTGCCTCATGTTGGGCCTCGGTTGTCTCACCGATACCATTTGTGCCACGAATTGGGCCTCGTTGGACTCAACCATATCATTTGTGCCTCGAGTCAGCCTCGTTTTACTCAATCATATCATTTTCGCCTCGAGTTCGGCCTCATTTGACCCAACCATATCATTTGCTCCTCGAGTTGGGCCTCGTTTGACTTAACCATATCATTTGTGCCACGAGTTATGCCTTATTTGACTCAACGATATCATTTAAGTCTCTAGTCGGGGCTCATTTTACTCACTGATACCATTTGTGCCTCCAGTTGGGCCTTGTTTGACTCAACCATATCGATTATGCCTCGAGTCAGGTCTCGTTTGACTCAACCATATCATTTGCGGCTCGAGTCATACCTCGTTTGACTCATCCATATCATTTGTGCCTCGAGTCGAGCCTCATTTGACTCACCAATACCATTTGTGCCTTGAGTTGGGTCTCGTTTGGCTCAACCATATCATTTGTGCCTCGAGTCAGGCCTTCTTTGACTCACCGATACCATTAGTGCCTCGAGTTGGGCTTCGTTTGACTCAACCATATCATTTGCACCTCGAGTCCGGACTCGTTTGACTCAACCATATCTTTTGCGCCTCTAGTCGGGCCTTGTTTGACTCACCCATATGTTTGAACCTCGAGTCGGGCCTTATTTGACTCACCCATATGTTTGCACCTCGAGTCGATCTTTGTTTGAATCACCCTTATCATTTGCACCTCAAGTCAAGTCTCGTTTGACTTAACCATGTGTTTGCGCCTCGAGTCTGGCCTTGTTTGACTCACCCATATCTTTTGCGTCACGAGTCAGCCCTTGTTTAACTCGACCATACCATTTGAGTCTCGAGTCAGGCCTCATTTGACTCATCGATACCATTTGTGCCTTGAGTTGGGCTTCGTTTGACTCAACCATATCATTTGTGCCCCGAGTTAGGCCTCGTTTGACTCAGCCATATCATTTGCGCCTCGAGTCGAGTCTCGTCTTATGCAACCATATCATTTGTGCCTCGTGTCGGGCCTCGTTTCACTCACCGATACCATTTGTCCCTCGAGTTGGGCCTCGTTTGCCTCAACCATATAATTTGTGCCTCGAGTCAGGCCTCGTTTGTCTCAACCATATCATTTGTGCCTCGAGTTAGGCCTCGTTTGACTTATCCATATCATTTGTGCCTCGAGTCGGGCATCGTTTGACTCAACCATATCATTTGTGCCTCGAGTTATGCCTTGTTTAACTCAACGATATCATTTAAGTCTCGAGTCAGGCCTCATTTGACTCACTGATACCATTTGTGCCTCTAGTTGGGCCTCGTTTGCCTCAACCATATCGATTGTGCCTCGAGTAAGGTCTCGTTTGACTCAACCATATCATTTGTGCCTTGAGTCGGGCCTCAATTGACTGAACAATATAATTTGTGCTTCGAGTCGGGCCTCGTTTGACTCATCGATATCATTTGTGCCTCGAGTTAGGCCTCATTTGACTCAACCATATCATTTGTGCCTTGAGTCTGGCTTCGTATGACTCAGCCATATCATTTGCGCCTCGAGTCGGCCCTCGTTTGACGCAAACATATCATTTGTGCCTCGTGTCGGGCCTTATTTGTCACACGGATACCATTTGTGCCTTGAGTTGGGCCTCGTTTGACTCAATCATATCATTTGTGCGTCGAGCTAGGCCTTGTTTGACCCAACCATATCATTTGTGCCTCGAGTCAGGCCTCGTTTGACTCAACCATATCATTTGCTCCTCGAGTTGGGCCTCGTTTGACTCAACCATATCATTTGTGCCTCGAGTTATGCCTCGTTTGACTCAACAATATCATTTAAGTCTCGAGTCAGGCCTTATTTCACTCATTGATACCATTTGTGCCTCCAGTTGGGCCTTGTTTCACCCAACCATATCGATTGTGCCTCGAGTCTGGACTCGTTTGACTCAGCCATAACATTTGTCCCTTGAGTCGGGCCTCGTTTGACTCAACCATATCATTTGCGAATAGAGGTGGGCCTCGTTTGACTCATCGATACCATTTGTGCCTCGAGTTGAGCCTCGTTTGACTCAACCATATCATTTGTGCCTCGAGTCAGGCCTCGTTTGACTCAACCATGTCATTTGCGCCACGAGTCGTGCCTTGTTTGACTCACCCATATGTTTGAACCTTGAGTCAGGCATTATTTGACTCACCCATATGTTTGCGCCTCGAGTCGATCTTTGTTTAACTCAACTATAGCATTTGTGTCGCAAGTTTGGCCTTGTTTGTCTCAACAATATCATTTGCACCTTGAGTCGGGCCTCATTTGACTCAACCATATCATTTGTGCCTTGGGTCTGGCCTTGTTTGACTCATCGATACCATTTGTGCCACGAGTTAGTCCCCATTTAACTCATCCATATCATTTGTGCCTCGAGTCTGGCCTCGTTTGACTCAACCATATCATTTGCGCCACGAGTCGTGCCTTGTTTGACTCACCCATATGTTTGAACCTTGAGTCGGGCCTTATTTGCTCACCTATATGTTTGTGCCTCAAGTCGATCTTCGTTTGACTCACCCTTATCATTTCCAGCTCGAGTCAAGTCTCGTTTGACTTAACCATGTGTTTGCGCCTCGAGTCTTGCCTTGTTTGACTCGCCCATATCATTTGCGCCACAAGTTGGGCCTTGTTTGACTCAACCATATCATTTGTGCCTCGAATCGGACCTCGTTTGAGTCAACCATAGCATTTGTGCCACGAGTTTGGCCTTGTTTGTCTCAACAATATCATTTACGCCTTGAGTCGGGCCTCGTTTGACTCAACCATATCATTTGTGCCTCGAGTCGGGCCTCGATTGACTGAACCATAGCATTTGTGCCACAAGTTTAGCCTTGTTTGACTCAACAATATCATTTGCGCCTCGTGTCATGCCTCGTTTGACTTAACCATATCATTTCCGCCTCGAGTCAGGCCTCGTTTGACTTATCCATATCATTTGTGCCTTGAGTCAGGCCTCGTTTGACTCACCGATACGATTTGGGCCTTGAGTTGGGCCTCGTTTGCCTCAATCATATCATTTGTGCCTCGAGTCAGGCCTCGTTTGAATGAACCATATCATTTGCGCCTTGAGTCGAGCGTTGTTTGATTCAACCATATCATTTGCACCGCGAGTTGACCCTTGTTTGAGTCACCCGTATGTTTGAGCCTTGATTCGGGCCTTATTTGGCTCACCTATATGTTTGCGCCACGAGTCAATCTTTGTTTGACTCACCTTTATCATTTGCACCTCGAGTCAAGCCTCGTTTGACTCACCCATATGTTTGTGCCATGAGTCATGCCTCGTTTGACTCAACATATTATTTGCGCCTTGAGTCGGGCCCCATTTGACTCACCGACACCATACGTGCCTCGAGTTGGGCATCGTTTGACTCAACGATATCATTTATGCCTCACGTTAGGCCTCGTTTGACTCACCGATACCATTTGTGCCTCGAGTTGGGACTCGTTTGACTCAACCATATCATTTGCGCCTTGAGTCAGACCTCGTTTAACTCAACCATATCATTTGCGCCTCGAGTCAGGCCTCATTTGACTTAACCATATCATTTGCACCTCGAGTCGGGCCTTGTTTGACTCATCGATACCGTTTGTGCCTCGAGTTGGGCCTTATTTGACTCAACCATATCATATGTTCCTCGAGTCAGGCCTCATTTGACTCAGCCATATCATTTGCGCCTTGAGTCGGGCCTCGTTTGGCTCAACCGTATCATTTGCGCCTCGAGTCTGGCCTCATTTGACTCACTGATGCCATTTAGGCCTCGAGTTCGGCCTCGTTTGACTCAACCATATCATTTGCGCCTCGAGGTAGGCCTTGTTTGAATCAACCATATTGTTTGTGCCTCGAGTCGGGCCTTGTTTGATTTGACCATATCATTTGCGCCACAAGTTGGGCCTTGTTTGTCTCACCCATATGTTTGAGCATCGAGTCGCGCCTTAGTTGGCTCACCTGCCTTGTTTGACTCAACCATATCATTTGCGCCTCGAGTCGGGCTTCTTTTGACTTAACCATATCATTTGCGCCTTGAGTCGGGACTTGTTTGACTAACTGATACTATTTGTGCCTCGAGTTGGGCCTCGTTTGACTCAACCATATCATTTGTGCCTCAAGTCAGGCCTCGTTTGAGTCAACCATATCATTTTCGTCTCGAGTCGGGCCTCATTTGACTCATTGATACCATTTGTGCCTCGAGTTGGGCCTCATTTGACTCAACCATATCATTTGTGCCTCGATTTATGCCTCGTTTGACTCAGCCATATCATTTGCGCCTCGAGTCGGGCCTTGTTTAACTCAACCATATCATTTGCGCCTCGAGTCGGCCCTCGTTTGACTAACCAATACCATTTGTGCCTCAAGTTAGGCCTCGTTTGACTCAACCATATCATTTGTGCCTCAAGTCAGGCTTCGTTTGAGTCAACCATATCATTTGCACCTTCAGTCGAGCCTCGTTTGATGCAACCATATCACTTGCGCATCGAGGCGAGCCTCGTTTGACTCACCGATACCATTTGCGCCTTGAGTTGGGCCACGTTTGACTCAACCATATCATTTGTGCCTCGAGTCAGGCCATGTTTGACTTAACCATATCATTTGCTCCTCGAGGCAGGCCTCATTTGAATTAACCGTATCATTTGCGCCTCGACTCGGGCCTTGTTTGATTCAACCATATCATTTGTGCCACGAGTCAGGCCTTGTTTCACTCAACAATATGTTTGAGCATCGAGTCGGGCCTTATTTGGCTCACCTTTCTGTTTGCGCCTCAAGTCGGTGTTCATTTGACTCACCCTTATCATTTGCAGCTTGACTAAAGCCTCGTTTGACTCACCCATATGTTTGTGCCATGAGTCATGCCTTCTTTGACTCAACCATATCATTTGTGCCTCGAGTCGGGCCTCGTTTGACTCAATCAGTCGGGCCTCATTTGACTCACCGATGCCATTTGTGCCTCAAGTTGGGCCTCGTTTCACTCAACCATATCATTTGTGCCTCGAGTCAGACCTCGTTTGACTCACCGATACCATTTGTGCCTCGAGTTGGGCCTCGTTTGACTCAATCATATTATTTGTGCCTCGAGTCAGGCCTCGCTTGACTCAACCATATCATTTGCACCTCGAGTCGGGCCATATTTGACTCACCCATATGTTTGCACCTCGAGTCGGGCCTGTAGACACTCAATTTTGTCCGGACTTTGAAAAATTGAGATAGACCCATGCATGATTCTTAAAAAAAAAATGATAATAAATAAAACAAAAAATAAAAATAAAAAATGTAATAATAATAATAAAAAAAAAACAAAACAAAACAAAACAAAAAAGAAGAAATAAAAATTGCTGACGACTTCTCAAATAATGCGTGCATAATTGACAAAAGACAAGCTCAGCCTGAAGGATTCAGAACTGATTCACCCACTCCCGGCCTCTTCTCACTGGAGGCAAGCTTACAAGAGTCACGGGAGGCATCTTGAGATTCGCCGATGTTTGTAAGCTTCCTATTGGAAAGAAGGGAGCGGTGAATATAGAGGAGGACGGACTCAAGGTGAGGGAGGGGGGCAAAGTTCGAGAGAGCTTTGGGGACGAATTGAGAGAAAAACAGAGAGTGAAGGATCAGAGAAAAAATCTGGAAAGCCATTAAGAGCAAGAAACAGAGAGGAAACTCCCGGGTCCTTAGTTCCACTTTTAAGAGCTAACAACTGGGAGCCAGACCTACGTACGTCAAATTGGAGAGGTCTGAATCAAGCGTGGAAAGAAGGGTCATAGCCATAGAAGAGTAGCGGGAAGAGTACTGAAACAGAGAGCTCAGATATTCCGGTATTCCATATACTCTAGTTCCTTTAGCCTAGTCCCATTACTCTCTTGATGGTGTATGTTGTTAATAAAAATAATTTTGCTATGCTGCCATAAATGTGGGTGAGTTTCTTTGTGCTCGTATGTGATTGCCGAGAGGAAGCAAGAACAGAGAAGAACTTGTTTCCTCCCTCGCCGATGGCATGGCATTGCCATGAGGCTGAGCCATCATTCATGTGGCGGTGGGATAAGTTGTCACTTTCAGATTGCTTGTGGTGGCCAACGCCACCGCAAGAAGGAGCCGTTACTTCGTTGAGTTTTAAAGCCATAACAGAGAGTAACTCATGTTACTCTCTCACTCCACTCTCGGGCAACCCCTTTGCTTGGAGTGCTGGTGGCACAAGACTCCTCCTAGGAGTCACCTACGGTGACAGGAACCACCACAAGGTGAAGTGGCTCCGGCGTAGACCGGAGCCATGACAGTTTGGGCTACCCGGGACGCTGCGCCTGCACTTACGTGCGGGCAAAACTAAAGAGAAGGGTGCACCACACCTTTCATGGGGTGTGGTGCACCTAATCATAGCCTTTTGAAAATAATTCAAAAATAAAAAATGTTTTAGAAAAATAAAAGAAAATATACAGTTGAAACAAGCATTTTTTAAGAAAATTTTTGGTACTAGTTGCAAAAATTTTGGATGAAGAATGCAATGTTTAACTGTATTATTTTTGTCTTTTTATCTTGTTTCAAAAAAATGTAGAAAAAAATTGATTTTGCAGAAAAATATTTTGATTGTGTCATTTGATCTAACAAACTTGACACTATATTTCAAAAAAAATGTTGGAAGTTGAATTGGAGAAGAATCATAAATTTATCAGTATCATTATTTAAATATATTATAAGTGGTTTAAAAAAAAACTAAAAAAAGAAAAACTAAAAAGTTGGCTGCGCTGGACTTCTTGGTTACAGCGTAATGACAGCTGTTTTGGAAGGCAGGTTTGGAGTGATGATGTGGTCCTTAGGGGTTAGTTGTTTGTTACAAAATTTTCGGAAGCCTTTTTAGCCAATGTCACTTTCCTTTGGCTATGAAGGCTGAGTGCTTGGTCTCCTAGACGACATGGGCTTTGGCCCATGCCAGGAGGTCTCTTTTCTTTTGTTTAAAAAAAAAAATAATATAATAATATAATAATAATAAATAATAAAAATTAAAAAAATAATAATTAAAAAATTAAAAAAAAAAAACTAAAAAATGACAGAAAATTTTAGTGTCATAATTTTGCTGAAAAAGTGATATAAAGGGTTTTAGGGATATTATTCACATTCTAAAAGGTCCCTAAACTTTAAGTCCCTGATTAACCTGATGACGGTTGTTAGTATAGTTGACGAAAGTGACTGTAACTGACTATCCTGAGGGAATTACGTTATGAATTATATTGGAGAAATTGATATAGTTCACATAACGTGATTAGCATCCTCATTGAAATCCATCACACCTCTTTGAAAGTTCAGCCTGGTTCTCAAAATCCTATTCCTTCAAGAACCATAATGCATGCGGTCGACGAAAGTGGCCGCTGTTGACCTTTTTTTTCAAAATAATACGTCATGGATTAAGTTGAAGAAATTGACAAAATCCTTAAGACGTGACTAAACCTCATTCCTCCCAGAAATCCCATCAAAATAAAAGAATAAAAATATATGAATAAACATGTTTTAGGCAAAAGTCAAAGCACAAGTTTGAAATTAGAAGCAACAAAATCCAATGTGGTACCGAAAGGGCATTGTAGGGTGCTAATACCTTCCCTACATGTAACCAACCCCCGAACCTGATTTCTGTGACGTAGACCATAATCTCGGTGTTCGATCTCACCATTTAAAATTAGATCGGTGGCGACTCCAAAAGTTTTCATAACTTTCTCCAAAAAACCCATCCCCAAAATCATTTGCCAATTCAAACCCGATCTTTCAAGGTCGCCGCAACCCCGAGTCGCGATGTACGACAGCTTGGCGACTCCACTGGGGACTTGAGGGTTAGGCCATTTCAATTGGTTTTTGTTGCTTTCTTATTTCATTTCTGTGCTTTGTCCTAATGCCTAATTGGTTTATACTTTGCATGTTTATATTCTGTTTATCTGTCTCATGGAGTAGGTTTAGATGATTTAGTTTTATTATCTGTTGTTCCTATGGATGGTTTTTGGCTAGTTGATTTGCAGGTTATGAGGGTAATATCCCCTTCACACACTTACACTTGCACCACAAGAACTAGAAAAGGGGAGGTGATGACCCCTGAGCTCTCTACCCGAGCTCCTAGGAACTTTTAGGATAGCAGGGGCAAAAGTAGGGTTGACCTTCGTGAGACCTTTGGTCTCCGTGCAGGCGCCTGAACACCCCGCTCAGATTGATCCTCCCAAGGACAATTTGGGGACCTAATGTAGGAGTCTAGAACCTACCCTTCACACTGGTAGTTGCCTTAGTACCACCTTGCGCAAGAGTACTTGACCTAAACCATGGAAGCTAAGGAGTAAACCTAGGGTAACCTTGACTTAAGCACAAAGGGGAAAATTCTACTCATACATTCCTGCGTTTCTAATTTGAACTTTGCATTTGTTATTACTGCATGCATAAGCATTTAACCGGGTAAAGGCAAAAGTAAGGTCGACCTTCGTGAGACCCTTGGTCTCCGTGCAGGCACCTGAACACCTCTACCTTGGCTTCCATAAGCTCATGATCCTTTACTCTGATATTATATTTTTGTTGTTTTCATCTTCATGCATCATCATTTTTTGGCTCAAATTTTAGGTGATACCAAGAATGGACGCTACATCAAACTCCATCACCCCTATCATAGACCCACTGGACCAAGTCATATTCACTCAAGAAAAGGCTCAGAAAGAACAAGGAGATTGCTTGGCAGACGAAGACTATCTATCCTTGCCTCCTATTAGGAAGCTCTCTTTTGAGCAAAATGGTTTATCTGAATTAAAGGAAGTTTGGGAAAGTTATAACCAAATTGAAAAAAGAGAGTTTACAGCAAAATATGGCCATCTGGCATGTCTCTTGTCAGTTCCAGTGGAGGAAGCATTACTTAAAGCTTTGGTTTTTTTCTGGGATCCTGTGTATAGGATATTCACATTTGGAGAATATGATCTCACTCCTACCCTAGAAGAATACAAGGAGTTGTTGGTAATTAACTCTGCTATAGGGGGAAGAATCTACAAACCAGGTCAGAAGACACAACCAAGAAGGGTTTTGAATAGATTGCTAGGCATTCCGGCTATTGATTTTGGCGAGGACGTCAAGCATAAAGGAAAAAATTGGGCCATTTCAATTAACTTCTTGGTCAGGCTCTGTAAAGCTCATAAGAATAAGGAAATGGCAATGAAGGCCCTAGCTCTAGCCATTTATGGAGCTGTTGTCTTCCCCAAAGTACATGGATATGTGGACATACAAACTATAACTCTGTTCAGAGAGTTAGAAAGTGGATTAAGTCCCATCCCACCTATATTAGCAGAAACGTTTAAATCATTGAATCATTTGAGGAAAACTGGAGAAGGGCGTTTCCTTGGTTGTGCACAACTATTGATGGTGTGGATAGTGGGTCATTTACCCCTAATAGAAGTTGCGGGATATCCAATCATACGCTTTAAACCAGCTTTCTTGGGAAGGCAAGATACCCTGCTTGATTTTATAGAATCTGGCTGGCCTCAGAAAGGACAAGATCGGGATTCATGGATCAGATTCTTCCAGCAACCCAAAGAGTTTATTTGGAAATGCGCCTGGATGCCAAAGGTGCCAGTGGCCTATGGATGTGGTAATAGATCTTGGATACCTCTTATTAGCGCATGGGGCGTAGTTGGCTATGCTCCTGCTATGGTAATGAGGCAGTTTGAATGCGTACAGTTTGTACCAACTACCAAAGGCCTCCATGAGCTTGATTTTGAGTTTGGAGAGGAGGATGCTACCACCAAATATGAAGTTGTTGCAACTTTGTGGAGGCGAGTTCATCAGGTTAAGTGTAGTGAGAAGACTACTGTGACTACACTTGGATACCCGCATTGGCAAAAGAATCGCGGAAGGGGAGTTATAGCACCAGGAATTACTTTCTTAGGATCCTCTTCTAAGAGGCCTAGAACAGAAACCGACGAGGAAGCAAAGTTTAAAAAAGCCTTGTCTGATCTACAGGTTAGGGAAGCCCTAATGATTGAGAGAGAAAAGCAGATGAAAAAAGAGAGCGACGTCTGGAAGTCAAAGGCAGGAGGTTTTCAATTAAAAATGATGGAGCTAGAAAGAGATCATAGTAAGGCAATCACAGTCCAACAACAACATATTGATGAGTTAGAAAGAAAACTCTGGATAGCCAATAAAAAACTTTCTGCCTCTAAAAAGGATCTCGAAACCAGTAAGGAAAAGACAGAGGTTTCAGAAAATGAAGTTATTAGACTCAGAGACCATGAGCAAAAGCTAAAAACAAGCCGCCAAAGGGACATTGCAGAAATTCACCAGCTAAAAGAGCTAGTGATGCAATTGGAAGCTAAGCATAAAGAAAGCACTCAGGATAAGGAGCGACTTGAATCCTATATAGATGGTTTGCATGAAAGTCAAGAGAAAGAGATCCAAAACTTGACAACACAACTGCAAGAGCGAAATGATTTGGAGGTTAGGATTGATGCCTTAGACAGAGAAAACATGAGATTACGTGATTTGCTTATGGAAACTGAGCAAGTGCATAAACTGCACATAGAAAGGATATTACAAGACCCTGGGCTGATTAGAATCCAACAAGAGAATGTGAGTTTCCGAGCAGCACTATTGGATGCACAGGAACAGTTGGAAGGAGTAAGGGTTCACGTCCAGTGTTTAGCCAGGGAGGCAAAGCACACAGCTCAGGACATAGCCGAGCACGAGGAGGCACTAGAATTAGGGCCCATTCGCAGTCTTCTCCAGAGACTTAGGCAAGATTATACTAAAGTGGGAAATCTATGGCGGGCTTGATGGGGTTTGTTAGAAAATTTGATATGTTCCATGGATAGGGTTGTAAACTTTTAACCATGTGAAATAAAAGTCAACTATAATTTGAGTCACTCCTTTTTGCATTCATATTGCATTACAATTTCATCCATTCATTTTATCATTTGTTTCATTTAGAAAAAGAAAAAGAGAAAGGTCAAGGGAGAAACCATGACACCTGCAATGCTATCCCAATCAAGATTCATGGCAGAACAAAAAAAAAAGAGCTTATTGAAGAGCTACATTGGGAACCTTATATAGCCAAAAAGGATAACAAATCTTTCTAGGCCTATGCCTAATGTTGGAGGGGTGTCACCATACTGCAAGTCACTTCACCCTATCACCTTACCAAAGTCCATTTTTGCCAATGATAAAATCACCCAACATAAGACTCAATTCTCTTGGATGATAGAGTATCTTAGAGCATAAGCCATGATGAGAGAGTGATATTTTATAGCTCATAAGAATGCTGTGAGAAAGCAAGTTTCCTAGAACTTGTTTGAATGCCCCTTGAAATAATTTGTTGGACACCACATTAATTAGAGAAGTGATCTAGGCCATTTTTGGACCGTCTGGACCTTTCAAGCTAACCTTGAAGCAGAACATCCATAGTTACCCATTTGAGCCCTAAAAAATGGCAAGACCACCATTGACTATCCTTTTTGACCCTCATTTACCCTAACCTCTCAACCAGGAAGACCATGATCCTTACCCTAAAGGAGAGTCAAAGGAGTACCAAAGCAATTAATTGAGAAAGAATGCTTATGCATTCGGTCGGAGCCCTAATTATGAAAAGGCAAGAATAAAAAGGGGATCATAGGAATTAAGAAAAATAAAACTTGGGGAACTGAAAAAGAAAAGATTAGGCCCAGAAATAAATAAAAATGGGCAAAAGAAAGTTAGTTCCTCCCATGTCCAAAAAGATTCTTATGTTGTTGAGAAATACAATGCTTTGTGTGCTCAATCTTGTGCTCTCCTTGTTTCTTAAACCCTTATCCATTTCTTTCTAAGCCATCACCTAAGCCTCACATTACAAGCTAGAATAAAGACCTAGTGATCCTAGCTAATGTGGTGAAATAACAAGTGCAGAGAGGGGCATGAACACAAGCTTATGGGGTGCTTGTGAGTGCAAACACTTATCAAGAGGGCAAATGCTTGAGTGTAAACACTATGAGAGTACAAACACTTGAGAGTGTCCTAATCAGGGAGTTGCTCAAAAAGAGACCTTGACTCCAGAGAATTGAGTAGTCTTCATCCAACATATGCATTCCTTTGAGGCATGTGCTCAAAAAAGAGAAATGATGAACTAAGAAAATCTTTTCAAAGGTAACCAAAGTAAACCGGGGCAATTACCAAGGAAGTGAACCCAAGGAAGAAACCTTCAACCAAGTTGTGTTTAAGAATTATACGTTTTAAATTCTGACAATGAGAGGGAATTGGTACAGGTTGACCTAGTTGCTTGAAAAAAAAAAAAAAAAAAAAGAGCTCTTCAGGATGATAACGACAACAAAATGTTCTTCCATGAATTTGTGATTGGTAAAGCAGGACAGAGTCGCGGAGATTCTTGATCGACATTGCATCATCAGGCATAAACATAAACTTAAGATCAGCTCATTATAAGCATGCATCATTCATTCAGTTTTGTTATTTTTGGTTCATTAATCTGAGACCCGAATCAACACTACTTAAGCCCAAATTAACACTGTTTAAGTCTGGGTTTCATTTGGGCCAGTCGATACACTGAACGCTGATTTTCCTAAAGGTCGGCTGGCATCATCATTGAGCATATTTTAGACTTTTTTTTTAGTTTTAGTTCAAGGGCTAACCTAAGGCCCATCAGTGCTTTCAGACAACATGAGGCCCAACCGCACAAAGGTGCCCTTGTCACCCTCTCCGTATGTCTTAATGTTCATGACGTCATTTTTGACTAACTGGAAAGTTCATCTTGAAGCTGCTCATCAGAGAAAAGAAAGGTTAGAAGGCTGCGCGGAGCATCGTTTGAGTGTCTGAACTCATCGCTTAACCAGAAAGGTAAAAACATGGAGGAGAGCCTTGCGAAACTTAGGAGTAGGTTCCCTTCCTTTCCCCAAGATGTACTCAGAAAGATCTATAAGTGTCGATTGGAAAGGATCAAGGCACTAACACGTCTGGGTCTTCCTGAAGACGTGCGTTGGGTCATCGAAGCCAAGGTGCGTCTATCAGGGGAGTTTCAGGAGTCCCTTATTAGACATCTGCCCGGAATGGGAAGAAGCTCTTACGCCAAGAGGAGGAGGGCTAAAAGGATGGATGTCTGTTATAAGTGCGCAAGGTGGACGTGTAACGCGCGCTGCAAAGGAAAAGGAATGGTATCCCTAAATCGAGAAGACAAAATCCGGTTCATCAAGGATGGGCTGAGTAAAGAGTCGTTGGACGATGTCCTTCAGACTCTTGAGACGCATTCTTGTGGACAGGTGCATCGCGTTCTTCTTGCTTTAGCGGACTTATTCCACAGAGAAAAGGAGCGCTTTTGTCTTGGGGATCTGACATTAAACGACCCTGTTTGCCGATTTGCCAAAAGGTTAGATGGCAAGCAAATCCTGGATGGCGTTTAAGCTATGATGGATGCAGTACCAAAGGAGGGGATCAGCAGATATCACTGTTTTTTTAACTTGGTAATGTATTCTTGTTAATCGTTGATGAACCCACCATTTTCTTTCCAGTGGTGTATGTGCGATTTTAATCGGTACAGTAGTTGTTAATGATTTCCTTCTGCGACAATCGTCGGTGCTCTTATCACTACACTGTTTGCTTTTACCGTCCTTTCTCTTTAATAATTGTCGGCACATCTGTCTGCTTTTAATTTTTGCATGCGTGATTGTCCTTACTCTTTAGCAATTGTCGATGCATCTGTCCTCTTGCACTGTTTACTTTTGATTTTACATGCACAATTTCAATCATCGAGGCAGTCGTCCCTTCAGCACAGTTGCTGTTAATGACTTTTCTTCCTTGATAATTGCCGATGCATTTATCATTGCATTATTTGCCCTCATTGTCCTTTCTCTTTAATAATTGTCGGCACATCTGTCTGCTTTTAATTTTGTATGCATAATTGTCCTTGCTCTTTAGCAATTGTCGATGCATCTGTCCTCTTGCACTGTTTACTTTTGATTCTACATGCACAATTTCAATTATCGAGGCAGTCGTCTCTTCATTGTCGACCACTTTACAGCCTTCTTTCCGCTCTAATTACTGAAGTGTTAGCTGGCACATCTTTTCACTTGACTTTCTTGCCATAATGCCGTTATGGCACCTGCCTGCTTTCTGATCACCCTAACCCTGACCAAGTTGCATGACTTCCTTGTCGTGCCTTTCTATCTATAAGTACTCATCCACACTCTTTAGCTTTCACATGGCCGGGGCAGAAAAAGAAAAAGAGGCATCCTCCTCATGCGGATTCAAATCCGTTTGTATCTTTGGTGGCTCTACCCTAGGAAAGGATTATAAATTCCTCAGTACAGCCACCGAGCTCGGTAAGGCGTTAGCTACCAAAGGGATAAATGTGGTATATGGAGGAGGAATTCATGGATTAAGGGGAGGTGCAGCCGCGTCTGCAATCATGGGAGGTAGCCATGTCATCGGCATCCTTGCACGACAGGTGGCAGACAAAACTTACTTCACCTTTGGGAATGAGTTAAAAGTTTTAAGCATGCATGAACGTTTCGAACACATGATTTGCACTGCTGAAGCTTTTATCGCGTTGCCTGGAGGTTTGGAGACACTGGAAGGGATTTCTAGTGTGGCATTTTGGGCCAAATCAAGCGATCACAAAAAGCCATTAGGATTGATAAACATCAATGGTTTCTATGATGGTTTATTGGCCTTCCTAGATCATGCTGTGGAACGAGGCTTCATACCATTGGAGGTCCGTCGTAACATAATAACAGGCTCAAACGTTGATCAGCTGATTGATCAGCTGCAAGTCTGTGCATTTCAATCAGGTCTATTGGTGAAACAAGTGGACGAAAAGCCTCCCGATGGTAGTAGGAAGCGTAAAGTGGACACTATCCTTCGGTTGTGACTTGTCGTAGATTCACTTTTTGTTAGTTGAATAATGTACAAGTCTAAGAAAGATGGTCCGAGTGGAAGAGTTGCTAGTAGAGTTATCGAGGTCGAGGTATGTAAAGGATGGCAGAGTAAAGAGTTGTTCTTAACTCTTGATACGCATCCCATGCATAACCAGCATCATATGTATTCTCGTGTGTCTTAAAAATGTACTTTCTTTTCCTTTTTTTATGCATGTCTTTGTGTGGTCTCATGGCAGAGTAAAGAGTTGTTCTGAACTCTTGATACGCTTTGCATGCATTACCCATTAGGAACATCATAGGCATCTCCTGCATAAAAAAAATAACAAAAAAGAAAAAAGAAAAGTGTGGCTTTTCCTTTTAAGAGTGTCTGTCACATAGTCTCAGGGTAGAGTAAAGAGTTATTTTGACTCTTGGTGCGCTTCACATGCATGACCTGTTAGGAACATCATATGCATATTTTGTTTCCTTCAAAATGCTATCTTCCACATTAGTCTCATGGCAGAGTAAAGGGTCGTTATAGGCTCTTGATGCGCATCCCATACAAGATTCATCAGGAACGTCATATGCATCTTTTGTCCCTTAAGAAAAATGTTGCATTTCTAATTACGTATTGTACTGCTAATGGCTTCGCCCAGGGCCTTGGCAATGGTTGTAAGTGGGCATCCTGTTGGATTCAATAAGACATCGTGTATTGTGTGATATCAATTCTCATCTAAAATTCATGAATGACTGATGAATGGTAGACGCTCAGGGAAAGGTACCATTGCCCAAATAAGCCAACACTGGGGCAATCGTGGTTATGATATCTTTTCAATTTTTGGTGTCTAAGAGCGACAAATGGTTGATCTATTGTCATGATTTCATCCTAGTCGAATCCATTCTACCAGTATTGAAAAAAAAGAGTCTTGATTGGTTAACAAAGTCCTCAATTCTTAAATGATGGACAATTGTATGTGTTGAAATGTCCAAAATGACAAACTTAACTAATTGTCCGTGAAAAAAAAAGTGGGAAAGAGAGTGGAAAAGGAAATCTAGCATACCTCGCTGGAACTTGTTATACCTCTCGATGTCTTCATATATGTTATGATGATACTATCGCATCACGCAATAAGGCATTCGGTCCTTTTTGTTTTAATGCATTGACTCAATGTGAAGCCTCACCGCTAACAATCCCATTTTGGAGGTCAAGCCTCCTTACGTGCCAAGCCCTGTCAAGCAGGTTCGCACGCCAAATCCTGCCCAGCAGGTCACATGCCGAGCTCTGTCTAGCAGATACGCATGTTGTAATTAGAGGTCAAGCCTCCTTACGTGCCAAGCCCTGTCAAGCAGGTTCACACGCCAAATCCTGCCCAGCAGGTCACATGCCGAGCTCTGTCAAGCAGATACGCATGTTGTAATTGGAGGTCAAGCCTCCTTACGTGCCAAGCCCTGTCAAGCAGGTTCGCAAGCCAAATCCTGCACAGCAGGTCACATGCCGAGCTCTGTCAAGCAGATACGCATGTTGTAATCCTATTTTGGAGGTCAAGCCTCCTTACGTGCTAAGCCCTGTCAAGCAGGTTCGCACGCCAAATCCTGCACAGCAGGTCACATGCCAAGCTCTGTCAAGCAGATACGCATGTTGTAATTGGAAGTCAAGCCTCCTTACGTGCTAAGCCCTGTCAAGCAGGTTCGCACGCCAAATCCTGTCAAGCAGGTCACATGTCGAGCTCTGTCAAGCAGATACGCATGTTGTAATGCCATTTTGGAGGTCAAGCCTCCTTACGTGCTAAGCCCTGTCAAGCAGGTTCGCACGCCAAATCCTGCCCAGCAGGTCACATGCCGAGCTCTGTCAAGCAGATACGCATGTTGTAATTTCATTTTGGAGGTCAAGCCTCCTTACGTGCCAAGCCCTGTCAAGCAGGTTCGCACGCCAAATCCTGCCAAGCAGGTCACATGCCGACCTCTGTCAAGCAGATACGCATGTTGTAATCTCATTTTGGAGGTCAAGCCTCCTTACGTGCCAAGCCCTGTCAAGCAGGTTCGCACGCCAAATCCTGCCCAGCAGGTCACATGCCGAGCTCTGTCTAGCAGATACGCATGTTGTAATTGGAGGTCAAGCCTCCTTACGTACCAAGCCCTGTCAAGCAGGTTCGCACGCCAAATCCTGCCCAGCAGGTCACATGCCGAGCTCTGTCAAGCAGATACGCATGTTGTAATTGGAGGTCAAGCCTCCTTACGTGCCAAGCCCTGTCAAGCAGGTTCGCACGCCAAATCCTGCACAGCAGGTCACATGCCGAGCTCTGTCAAGCAGATACGCATGTTGTAATTGGAGGTCAAGCCTACTTACGTGCCAAGCCCTGTCAAGCAGGTTCGCACGCCAAATCCTGCACAGCAGGTCACATGCCGAGCTCTGTCAAGCAGATACGCATGTTGTAATCCTATTTTGGAGGTCAAGCCTCCTTACGTGCTAAGTCCTGTCAAGCAGGTTCGCACGCCAAATCCTGCACAGCAGGTCACATGCCAAGCTCTGTCAAGCAGATACGCATGTTGTAATTGGAAGTCAAGCCTCCTTACGTGCTAAGCCCTGTCAAGCAGGTTCGCACGCCAAATCCTGTCAAGCAGGTCACATGTCGAGCTCTGTCAAGCAGATACGCATGTTGTAATCCTATTTTGGAGGTCAAGCCTCCTTACGTGCTAAGCCCTGTCAAGCAGGTTCGCACGCCAAATCCTGCACAGCAGGTCACATGCCAAGCTCTGTCAAGCAGATACGCATGTTGTAATTGGAAGTCAAGCCTCCTTACGTGCTAAGCCCTGTCAAGCAGGTTCGCACGCCAAATCCTGTCAAGCAGGTCACATGTCGAGCTCTGTCAAGCAGATACGCATGTTGTAATGCCATTTTGGAGGTCAAGCCTCCTTACGTGCTAAGCCCTGTCAAGCAGGTTCGCACGCCAAATCCTGCCCAGCAGGTCACATGCCGAGCTCTGTCAAGCAGATACGCATGTTGTAATTTCATTTTGGAGGTCAAGCCTCCTTACGTGCCAAGCCCTGTCAAGCAGGTTCGCACGCCAAATCCTGCCAAGCAGGTCACATGCCGACCTCTGTCAAGCAGATACGCATGTTGTAATCTCATTTTGGAGGTCAAGCCTCCTTACGTGCCAAGCCCTGTCAAGCAGGTTCGCACGCCAAATCCTGCCCAGCAGGTCACATGCTGAGCTCTGTCTAGCAGATACGCATGTTGTAATTGGAGGTCAAGCCTCCTTACGTGCCAAGCCCTGTCAAGCAGGTTCGCACGCCAAATCCTGCCCAGCAGGTCACATGCCGAGCTCTGTCTAGCAGATACGCATGTTGTAATTGGAGGTCAAGCCTCCTTACGTGCCAAGCCCTGTCAAGCAGGTTCGCACGCCAAATCCTGCCCAGCAGGTCACATGCCGAGCTCTGTCAAGCAGATACGCATGTTGTAATTTCATTTTGGAGGTCAAGCCTCCTTACGTGCCAAGCCCTGTCAAGCAGGTTCGCACGCCAAATCCTGCCAAGCAGGTCACATGCCGACCTCTGTCAAGCAGATACGCATGTTGTAATCTCATTTTGGAGGTCAAGCCTCCTTACGTGCCAAGCCCTGTCAAGCAGGTTCGCACGCCAAATCCTGCCCAGCAGGTCACATGCCGAGCTCTGTCTAGCAGATACGCATGTTGTAATTGGAGGTCAAGCCTCCTTACGTGCCAAGCCCTGTCAAGCAGGTTCGCATGCCAAATCCTGCCCAGCAGGTCACATGCCGAGCTCTGTCAAGCAGATACGCATGTTGTAATTGGAGGTCAAGCCTCCTTACGTGCCAAGCCCTGTCAAGCAGGTTCGCACGCCAAATCCTGCACAGCAGGTCACATGCCGAGCTCTGTCAAGCAGATACGCATGTTGTAATCCTATTTTGGAGGTCAAGCCTCCTTACGTGCTAAGTCCTGTCAAGCAGGTTCGCATGCCAAATCCTGCACAGCAGGTCACATGCCAAGCTCTGTCAAGCAGATACGCATGTTGTAATTGGAAGTCAAGCCTCCTTACGTGCTAAGCCCTGTCAAGCAGGTTCGCATGCCAAATCCTGTCAAGCAGGTCACATGTCGAGCTCTGTCAAGCAGATACGCATGTTGTAATGCCATTTTGGAGGTCAAGACTCCTTACGTGCTAAGCCCTGTCAAGCAGGTTCGCACGCCAAATCCTGCCCAGCAGGTCACATGCCGAGCTCTGTCAAGCAGATACGCATGTTGTAATTTCATTTTGGAGGTCAAGCCTCCTTACGTGCCAAGCCCTGTCAAGCAGGTTCGCACGCCAAATCCTGCCAAGCAGATCACATGCCGAGCTCTGTCAAGCAGATACGCATGTTGTAATCTCATTTTGGAGGTCAAGCCTCCTTACGTGCCAAGCCCTGTCAAGCAGGTTCGCACGCCAAATCCTGCCCAGCAGGTCACATGCCGAGCTCTGTCAAGCAGATACGCATGTTGTAATCTCATTTTGGAGGTCAAGCCTCCTTACGTGCCAAGCCCTGTCAAGCAGGTTCGCACGCCAAATCCTGCCCAGCAGGTCACATGCCGAGCTCTGTCAAGCATATACGCATGTTGTAATCCTATTTTGGAGGTCAAGCCTCCTTACGTGCCAAGCCCTGTCAAGCAGGTTCGCACGCCAAATCCTGCCCAGCAGGTCACATGCCGAGCTCTGTCAAGCAGATACGCATGTTGTAATCCCATTTTGGAGGTCAAGCCTCCTTACGTGCTAAGCCCTGTCAAGCAGGTTCGCACGCCAAATCCTGCACAGCAGGTCACATGCCAAGCTCTGTCAAGCAGATACGCATGTTGTAATCCTATTTTGGAGGTCAAGCCTCCTTACGTGCTAAGCCCTGTCAAGCAGGTTCGCACGCCAAATCCTGTCAAGCAGGTCACATGTCGAGCTCTGTCAAGCAGATACGCATGTTGTAATGCCATTTTGGAGGTCAAGCCTCCTTACGTGCTAAGCCCTGTCAAGCAGGTTCGCACGCCAAATCCTGCCCAGCAGGTCACATGCCAAGCCCTGTCAAGCAGGTACGCATGTTAGTAATCCCATTTTGGAGGTCAAGCCTCCTTACGTGCTAAGCCCTATCAAGCAGGTTCGCACGCCAAATCCTGCCAAGCAGGTCACATGCCGAGCTCTGTCAAGCAGATACGCATGTTGTAATCCCATTTCGGAGGACAAGCCTCCTTACGTGCTAAGCCCTGTCAAGCAGGTTCGCACGCCAAATCCTGCCCAGCAGGTCACATGCCAAGCCCTGTCAAGCAGGTACGCATGTTAACGATCCCATTTTGGAGATCAAACCCCTTCACATGCAAAGCCCTGTCAAATAGGTATGCATGTCGAGTAGACCATTTCAGGACAAGCCGGAGTCGGGCTTCGTTTTACTCAACCTTTTATCAATCAAGCCGGAGTCAGGCTTCGTTTGACTCAACCTTTTATCAATCAAGCCGGAGTCAGGCTTCATTTGACTCAACCTTTTATAATCAAAGCCGGAGTCGGGCTTCATTTGACTCAACCTTTTATCATCACAGCCGGAGTCAGGCTTCGTTTGACTCAACCTTTTCATCATCAAATCCAGAGTCGGGCTTCGTTTGACTCAACCATTTTTATCATCAAAGCCGGAGTCGGGTTTCGTTTGACTCAACCTTTTATCATTTGTGCCAGAGTCGGGCCTCGTTTGACTCATCTTTATCATTCAAGCCAGAGTCGGACTTCGTTTGACTCAATCTTTTATTACTTGTGCCAGAGTTAAGCATCACTTGACTCGACCCCTTTTGACTTGGCTAAGCAAGGATATCCCAGGTCATTTTTAAATAGATTCACAATCCTCATGCATGGGGTGGAATCAATCGTCGGCCAAAATAGTGTCTTTCAACCTCTACTCATCTCCTAATACTTAGAAGACAAGCAGAGGGGGGCAATCTGTAGACACTCAATTTTGTCCGGACTTTGAAAAATTGAGATAGACCCATGCATGATTCTTAAAAAAAAAATGATAATAAATAAAACAAAAAATAAAAATAAAAAATGTAATAATAATAATAAAAAAAAAACAAAACAAAACAAAACAAAAAAGAAGAAATAAAAATTGCTGACGACTTCTCAAATAATGCGTGCATAATTGACAAAAGACAAGCTCAGCCTGAAGGATTCAGAACTGATTCACCCACTCCCGGCCTCTTCTCACTGGAGGCAAGCTTACAAGAGTCACGGGAGGCATCTTGAGATTCGCCGATGTTTGTAAGCTTCCTATTGGAAAGAAGGGAGCGGTGAATATAGAGGAGGACGGACTCAAGGTGAGGGAGGGGGGCAAAGTTCGAGAGAGCTTTGGGGACGAATTGAGAGAAAAACAGAGAGTGAAGGATCAGAGAAAAAATCTGGAAAGCCATTAAGAGCAAGAAACAGAGAGGAAACTCCCGGGTCCTTAGTTCCACTTTTAAGAGCTAACAACTGGGAGCCAGACCTACGTACGTCAAATTGGAGAGGTCTGAATCAAGCGTGGAAAGAAGGGTCATAGCCATAGAAGAGTAGCGGGAAGAGTACTGAAACAGAGAGCTCAGATATTCCGGTATTCCATATACTCTAGTTCCTTTAGCCTAGTCCCATTACTCTCTTGATGGTGTATGTTGTTAATAAAAATAATTTTGCTATGCTGCCATAAATGTGGGTGAGTTTCTTTGTGCTCGTATGTGATTGCCGAGAGGAAGCAAGAACAGAGAAGAACTTGTTTCCTCCCTCGCCGATGGCATGGCATTGCCATGAGGCTGAGCCATCATTCATGTGGCGGTGGGATAAGTTGTCACTTTCAGATTGCTTGTGGTGGCCAACGCCACCGCAAGAAGGAGCCGTTACTTCGTTGAGTTTTAAAGCCATAACAGAGAGTAACTCATGTTACTCTCTCACTCCACTCTCGGGCAACCCCTTTGCTTGGAGTGCTGGTGGCACAAGACTCCTCCTAGGAGTCACCTACGGTGACAGGAACCACCACAAGGTGAAGTGGCTCCGGCGTAGACCGGAGCCATGACAGTTTGGGCTACCCGGGACGCTGCGCCTGCACTTACGTGCGGGCAAAACTAAAGAGAAGGGTGCACCACACCTTTCATGGGGTGTGGTGCACCTAATCATAGCCTTTTGAAAATAATTCAAAAATAAAAAATGTTTTAGAAAAATAAAAGAAAATATACAGTTGAAACAAGCATTTTTTAAGAAAATTTTTGGTACTAGTTGCAAAAATTTTGGATGAAGAATGCAATGTTTAACTGTATTATTTTTGTCTTTTTATCTTGTTTCAAAAAAATGTAGAAAAAAATTGATTTTGCAGAAAAATATTTTGATTGTGTCATTTGATCTAACAAACTTGACACTATATTTCAAAAAAAATGTTGGAAGTTGAATTGGAGAAGAATCATAAATTTATCAGTATCATTATTTAAATATATTATAAGTGGTTTAAAAAAAAACTAAAAAAAGAAAAACTAAAAAGTTGGCTGCGCTGGACTTCTTGGTTACAGCGTAATGACAGCTGTTTTGGAAGGCAGGTTTGGAGTGATGATGTGGTCCTTAGGGGTTAGTTGTTTGTTACAAAATTTTCGGAAGCCTTTTTAGCCAATGTCACTTTCCTTTGGCTATGAAGGCTGAGTGCTTGGTCTCCTGGACGACATGGGCTTTGGCCCATGCCAGGAGGTCTCTTTTCTTTTGTTTAAAAAAAAAAATAATATAATAATATAATAATAATAAATAATAAAAATTAAAAAAATAATAATTAAAAAATTAAAAAAAAAAAACTAAAAAATGACAGAAAATTTTAGTGTCATAATTTTGCTGAAAAAGTGATATAAAGGGTTTTAGGGATATTATTCACATTCTAAAAGGTCCCTAAACTTTAAGTCCCTGATTAACCTGATGACGGTTGTTAGTATAGTTGACGAAAGTGACTGTAACTGACTATCCTGAGGGAATTACGTTATGAATTATATTGGAGAAATTGATATAGTTCACATAACGTGATTAGCATCCTCATTGAAATCCATCACACCTCTTTGAAAGTTCAGCCTGGTTCTCAAAATCCTATTCCTTCAAGAACCATAATGCATGCGGTCGACGAAAGTGGCCGCTGTTGACCTTTTTTTTCAAAATAATACGTCATGGATTAAGTTGAAGAAATTGACAAAATCCTTAAGACGTGACTAAACCTCATTCCTCCCAGAAATCCCATCAAAATAAAAGAATAAAAATATATGAATAAACATGTTTTAGGCAAAAGTCAAAGCACAAGTTTGAAATTAGAAGCAACAAAATCCAATGTGGTACCGAAAGGGCATTGTAGGGTGCTAATACCTTCCCTACATGTAACCAACCCCCGAACCTGATTTCTGTGACGTAGACCATAATCTCGGTGTCCGATCTCACCATTTAAAATTAGATCGGTGGCGACTCCAAAAGTTTTCATAACTTTCTCCAAAAAACCCATCCCCAAAATCATTTGCCAATTCAAACCCGATCTTTCAAGGTCGCCGCAACCCCGAGTCGCGATGTACGACAGGGCCTTATTTAACTCACCCATTTGTTTGCACCTCGAGTCGATCTTCGTTTGACTCACCCTTATCATTTGCACCTCGAGTCAAGTCTCGTTTGACTTAACCACGTGTTTGCCCTTCGAGTCAGGCCTCATTTGACTCACCGATACCATTTGTGTATCGAGTTGGGCCTCGTTTGACTAAACCATATGATTTGTGCCTTGAGTTGGGCCTCGTTTGACTCAACCATATCATTTGCGCCTCGAGTCGAGCCTCGTTTGACTCAACCATATCATTTGTGCCTCGTGTTATGCCTCGTTTGACTCAACCATATCATTTTGCGTCTCAAGTCGAGCCTCATTTGACTCACTGATACCATGTGTGCCTCGAGTTGGGCTTCATTTGACTTAACCATATCATTTGTGCCTTGAGTCAGGCCTCGTTTGACTCAGCCATACCATTTGCGCCTCGAGTCGGGCCTCGTTTGACTCAACCATATCATTTGCGCCTCAAGGCAGGCCTCATTTGAATCAACCATATCATTTGCGCCTCGAGTCGAGCCTTGTTGGATTCAACCATATCATTTGCGCCACGAGTCGGGCCTCGTTTGACATAACCATATCATTTGCGCCTTGAGTCAAGCCTCATTGGACTCACTGATACCATTTGTGCCTCCGGTTGGGCCTCATTTGACTCAACCATATCATTTGTGCCTTGAGTCAGGTCGCGTTTGACTCAACCATATCATTTATGCCTCGAGTCGGGCCTCGTTTGACTTGCCGGTACCATTTGTGCCTCAAGTTGGGCCTCATTTGATGCAGCCATATCATTTGTGCCTCGAGTCAGGCCTCGTTTGACTGAACCATATCATTTATGCGTCGAGTCGGGCCTCGTTTGACTCAACGATACCATTTCCGCCTCGGGTTGGGCCTCGTTTGACTTAACCATATCATTTGTTCCTCGAGTCAAGTCGCGTTTGACTCAACCATATCATTTGTGCCTCGAGTCGGGCCTCGTTTGACTTGCCAGTACCGTTTGTGCTTCAAGTTGGGCCTCGTTTGACTCAGCCATATCGTTTGTGCCTCGAGTCAGGCCTCGTTTGACTCAACCATATCATTTGCGTGTTGAGCCAGGCGTCGTTTGACTCAACGATACCATTTGCACCTCGAGTTGGGCCTCATTTGACTCAACCATATCATTTGTGCCTCGAGTTAGGCCTTGTTTGACTCAACCATATCATTTGCTCCGCTAGGTAGGCCTTGTTTGAATCAACCATATCATTTACGCCTTGACTCGAGCGTTGTTTGATTCAACCATATCATTTGTGCCACGAGTCGGGCCTTGTTTGACTCAACCATATGTTTGAGCCTCGAGTAGGGCCTTATTTGGCTCACCTATATGTTTGCGCCTCGAGTTGGTCTTCTTTTGACAAACCCTTATCGTTTGCACCTCGACTCAAGCCTCATTTGACTCACCCATATGTTTGTGCCATGAGTCATTCCTCATTTGACTGAACCATATCATTTGCGCCTTGAGTCGGGCATCGTTTGACTCACCGATACCATTTGCGCCTCGAGTTAGGCCTCATTTGACTTAGCCATATGATTTGGCCTTGAGTCAAGCCTCGTTTGACTCAACCATATCATTTGCGCCTTGAGTCAGGCCTCGTTTGACTCAAGCATATAATTGTGCCTCGAGACATGCCTCGTTTGACTCAACCAAATCATTTGCGCCTCGAGTCGAGCCTCATTTGACTAAACCATATCATTTGCGCCTCGAGTCAGGCCTGGTTTGACTCAACCATATCATTTGTGCCTCGTGGCGGGCCTTGTTTGACTCAACCATATCATTTGCGCCTCGAGTCGAGCCTTGTTTGACTCATCGATACCATTTGTGCCTCGAGTTGGGCCTCGTTTGACTCAACGATATCATTTGTGCCTCGAGTTAGTCCTTGTTTGACACAACCATATCATTTTTGCCTCGAGTCGGGCTGGTTTGACACAAACATATCATTTGCGCCTTGAGTCGGGCTTTGTTTCACTCAACCATATCATTTGTGCTTCGAGTTGGGCCTCATTTGACTTAACCATATCATTTACGCCTCGAGTCAAGCCTTATTTGGCTCACCCATATGTTTGCGCATCGAGTCGGGCATCGTTTGACTAAACCATATCATTTGTGCCTAGAGTCATGCCTTATTTGACTCAACTATATTATTTGCGCCTTGAGTTGTGCCTCGTTTGACTCACCCATGTCATTTGTGCCTTGAGTTAGGCCTCGTTTGACTCAACCATGTGTTTGTCCCTCGAGTTAGGCCTTGTTTGACTCACCCGTATCATTTGCGCCCCAAGTCAGGCCTCGTTTGACTCAACGATACCATTTGTGCATCGAGTTGGGCCTCGATTGACTAAACCATATGATTTGCGCCTCAGGCCAGGCCTCGTTTGACTCAACCATATCATTTACACCTCGAGTCAGGTATCATTTAACTCAACCATATCATTTGTGGCTTGAGTCGGGCCTCGTTTGACTCAACCATATCATATGCGGCTCGAGTCGGGCCTTGTTTGACTCACCGATACCGTTTGTGCCTCCATTTAGGCCTCGATTGACTCAACCATATCATTTGTGCCTCGAGTCAGGCCTTGTTTGACTCAACCATATTTTTTATGCCTCAAGGCAGGCCTCATTTGAATTAACCATACCATTTGCGCCTTGAGTCGGGCCTTGTTTGATTCAACCATATCATTTGTGCTACGAGTCGGACCTTGTTTGACTCACCCATATGTTTGAGCTTGGAGTCGCGCCTTATTTGCCTCAGCTATATGTTTGCACCTCGAGTCGGTCTTCGTTTGATTCAACCTTATCATTTGCACCTAAAGTGAAGCCTCGTTTGACTCACCCATATGTTTGTGCCATGAGTCATGCCTCATTTGACTTAACCACATTAGTTGTGCCTCGAGTCAGGTCGCATTCGACTTAACCATATCATTTGTGCCCCGAGTCGTACCTCGTTTGACACATCGGTACCATTTGTGCCTCAAGTTGGACCTCGTTTGACTCAGCCATATCATTTGTGCCTCGAGTCAGGTCTCGTTTGACTCAACCATATCATTTGCGCCACGAGCCGTGCCATGTTTGACTCACCCATATGTTTGAACCTTGAATCAGGCCATATTTGGCTCACCTATATGTTTGCGCCTCGAGTCGGTCTTCTTTTGACTCACCCTTATCATTTGCACCTCGACTCAAGCCTCGTTTGACTCACCCATATGTTTGTGCCATGAGTCATTCCTCGTTTGACTGAACCATATCATTTGCGCCTTAAGTCGGGCTCGTTTGACTCACCGATACCATTTGCGCCTCGAGTTGGGCCTTGTTTGACTCAACTATATCATTTGGCCTCGAGTCAGGCCTTGTTTGACTCAACCATATCATTTGCGCCATGAGTCGGGCCTTGTTTGACTCACCCATATGTTTGAGCCTCGAGTCAGGCCTTATTTGGCTCACCTATATGTTTGCGCCTCGAGTCGGTCTTCGTTTGACTCACCCTTATCAATTGCTCCTCGTTTGACTAACCCATATCTTTGTGCCATGAGTTATTCCTCGTTTCACTCAACTATATCATTTGCGCCTCGAGTCGGACCTCATTTGACTCAACCATATCATTTGCACCTTGAGTCGGGCCTCATTTGACTCATCGATACCATATGTGCCTCGAGTTGGGCATCGTTTGACTCAATCAAATCATTTACGCCTCAAGTCAAGCCTCGTTTGACTCAACCATATCATTTGCACCTCGAGTCGGGCCTCATTTGACTCAACGATACCATTTGTGCCTCGAGTTGGGCCTCGTTTGACTCAACCATATCATTTGTACATGAGTTAGGCCTCGTTTGACTCAATTATATCATTTGCAACTCGGGTCAGGCCTCGTTTAACTCAACCATATATTTGTGCCTCGAGTCAGGCCTCATTTGACTCAACTATATCATTTGCACCTCGAGTCGGGTCTCGTTTGACTCACTAATACCATTTGTGCCTCGAGTTGGGCCTCATTTAACTCAACGATATCATTTGTGCCTCGAGTCAGGCCTTGTTTGACTCAGCCATATCATTTGCGCCTCGAGTCGGGCCTCGTTTGACCAAACCATATCATTTACGCCTTGAGTCGTGCCTTGTTTGACTCACCGATACCATTTGTGCGTCGAGTTGGGCATTGTTTGACTCAACCATATCATTTGTACCTCGAGTTAAGGCTCGTTTGACTCAGCCATATCATTTGCGGCTCGAGTCGGGCCTCGTTTGACTCAACCATATCATATGCGACTCGAGTGGGGCCTTGTTTGACTCACCGATACCGTTTGTGCCTCCAGTTGGGCTCGTTTGACTCAACCATATCATTTGTGCCTCGAGTCGAGCCTCGTTTGACTCACTGATACCATTTGTGCCTTAAGGTGGGCCTCGTTTGACTCAACCATATCATTTGTGCCTCGAGTTAGGCCTTGTTTGACTCAACCATATTATTTATGCCTCAAGGCAAGCCTCGTTTGAATTAACGATATAATTTGCGCCTCGAGTTGGGCCTTGTTTGATTCAACCATATCATTTGCGCCACGAGTAGGGCCTTGTTTGACTCACCCATATGTTTGAGCTACGAGTTACACCTTATTTGAGTCACCCATATGTTTGTGCCATGAGTCATGCCTCATTTGACTTAACCATATCATTTGCGCCTTGAGTCAGCCTCAATGGACTCACTGATACCATTTGTGCCTCTGGTTGGGCCTCATTTGACTCAACCATATCATTTGTGCCTCGAGTCGGGCCTCGTTTGACTTGCCGCTACCATTTGTGCTTCAAGTTGAGCCTCGTTTGACTCAACCATATCGTTTGTGCCTCGAGTCAGGCCTTGTTTGACTCAACCATATCATTTGCGCGTCGAGTCGTGTCTTGTTTGACTCACCGATACCATTTGCACCTCGAGTTGGGCCTCGTTTGACTCAACCATATCATTTGTCCCTCGAGTCAGGCCTTGATTGAATCAACCATATCATTTACGCCTTGACTCGAGCCTTGCTTGATTCAACCATATCATTTGTGCCACGAGTCGGGCCTTGTTTGACTCAACCATATGTTTGAGCCTCGAGTAGGGCCTTATTTGGCTCACCTATATGTTTGTGCCTCGAGTCGGTCTTCTTTTGACTCACCCTTATTGTTTGCACCTCGACTCAAGCCTCGTTTGAGTCACCCATATGTTTGTGCCATGAGTTATTCCTCATTTGACTGAACCATATCATTTGCACCTTGAGTCAGGCGTCGTTTGACTCACCGATACCATTTGTGCCACGAGTTAGGCCTCGTTTGACTCAACCATATCATTTGGCCTCAAGTCAAGCCTCGTTTGACTCAACCATATCATTTGCGCCTCGAGTCGGGCCTCGTTTGACTCAAGCAGATAATTTGTGCCTCGAGACATGCCTCATTTGACTCAACCAAATCATCTGCACCTCGAGTCGAGCCTCATTTGACTAAACCATATCATATGCGCCTCGAGTCAGGCCTGGTTTGACTCAACCATATCATTTGCACCTCGTGGCAGGCCTTGTTTGACTCAACCATATCATTTGTGCCTCGAGTCGAGCCTCGTTTGACTCATCGATACCATTTGTGCTTCGAGTCCGGCCTCGTTTGACTTAACCATATCATTTGTGCCTCGAGTCAGGCCTTGTTTGACTCAACCATATCATTTTCGCCTCGAGTCAGGCCTGGTTTGACACAACCATATCATTTGTGCCTCGAGTTGGGCTTCATTTGACTCAACCATATGATTTGTGCTTCGAGTTGGGCCTCATTTGACTCAACCATATCATTTACGCCTCGAGTCGAGCCTTATTTAGCTAATCCATATGTTTGCGCATCGAGTCGAGCCTCGTTTGACTAAACCATATCATTTGTGCCTCGAGTCATGTCTCATTTGACTCAACTATATTATTTGTGCCTCGAGTTGGGCCTCGTTTGACTCACCCATGTCATTTATGCCTCAAGTTAGGCCTTGTTTGACTCACCATGTGTTTGCCCCTCGAGTCAGGCCTTGTTTGACTCACCCATATTATTTGCGGCCTGAGTCAGGCCTCGTTTGACCCACCGATACCATTTGTGCATCGAATTAGGCCTCGTTTGACTAAACCATATGATTTGCGCCTCGAGTCATGCCTCGTTTGACCTCAACCATATCATTTACGCCTCGACTCTGGCATCATTTGACTCAACCATATCATTTGTGCTCGAGTCTGGCCTCGTTTGACTCTACCATATCATTTGCGCCACGAGTCAGGCCTCGTTTAACTCAACCATATCATTTGTACCTCAAGTCAGGCCTCGTTTGACTCACCCATGTCATTTGCGCCTCAAGTCAGGCCTTGTTTGACTCACCATGTGTTTGCCCCTCAAGTCAGGCCTTGTTTGACTCACCTATATTATTTGCGGCCCAAGTTAGGCCTCGTTTAACTCACCGATACCATTTGTGCATCGAGTTGGGCCTCGTTTGACTAAACCATATAATTTGCGGCTCGAGTCATGCCTCGTTTGACCTCAACCATATCATTTACGCCTCGACTCAGGCATCATTTGACTCAACCATATCATTTGTGCTCGAGTCCGGCCTCGTTTGACTCAACCATATCATTTGTGCCTCAAGTTAGGTCTCGTTTGACTCAGCCATATCATTTGCGCATCGATTCGGGCCTCGTTTGACTCAACCATACATTTGCACCTCGAGTCGGGCCGCGTTTGACTCACGGATACCATTTGTGCCTCGAATTGGGCCTCGTTTGACTCAACCAAATCATTGGGGCCTCGAGTCACGCATCGTTTCACTTAACCATATCATTCGCGCCTCAAGTTGGACCTCGTTTGACTCAACCATATCATTTGTGCCTCGAGTCAGGCCTCGTTTGAGTCATCCATATCTTTTGCACCTCGAGTTGGGCATCGTTTCACTCACTGATACCATTTGGGCCTCGAGTTGAGCCTCGTTTGAGTCAACCATATCATTTGTGCCTCGAGTCAGGCATTATTTGACTCAACCATATCATTTGGGCCTCGAGGCAGGCCTCGTTTGAATCAACCAAATCATTTTTGCCTCGAGTCGGGCTTTGTTTGATTCATCCATATCATTTGCACCTCGAGTCTGGCCTTGTTTGACTCAACCATATCATTTGCACCTAGAGTCGGGCCTCGTTTGACTCACCGATACCATTTGTGCCTCGAGTTAGGCCTCGTTTGACTCAACCATATCATTTGTACTCGAGTCAGGTCTCATTTGACTTAACCATATCATTTGTGCCTCGAGTCGGGCCTCATTTAACTCTACCACATCATTTGGGCCTCGAGTCAGCCCTCATTTGACTCAGCCATATCATTTGTGCCTCGAGTCAGCCCTCGTTTGACTCAACCATATCATTTGTGCCTCGAATCGGGCCTCGTTTGACTCACCGATACAATTTGTGCCTCGAGTTAGGCCTCATTTGACTCAACCAAATCATTTGTGCCTCGAGTCAGGCATCGTTTCACTCAACCATATCATTCGCGCCTCAAGTTGGACCTCGTTTGACTCAACCATATCATTTGTGCCTCGAGTCAGGCCTCGTTTGAGTCATCCCTGTCATTTGTGCCTCGAGTCAGGTCTCATTTGACTCAACCATATCATTTGCGCCTGGAGTCAGGCATTGTTTCACTTAACCATATGAATCGCGCCTCAGGTTGGACCTCGTTTGACTCAACCATATTATTTGTGCCTCGAGTCAGGCCTCGTTTGAGTCATCCCTATCATTTGTGCCTCAAGTCGGGTCTCGTTTGACTTAACCATATCATTTGTGCCTCGAGTCAGGCCTCGTTTGAGTCATCCCTATCATTTATTCCTCGAGTCGGGCCTCGTTTGACCTAACCAAATTATTTGTGCCTCGAGTCAGGCGTCGTTTCACTCAACCATATCATTCGCGCCTCAAGTTGGACCTCATTTGACTCCACCATATCATTTGTGCCTCGAGTCAGGCCTTGTTTGAGTCATCTCTATCATTTGCACCTCGAGTCGGGTCTCGTTTGACTCAACCATATCATTTGCGCCTGGAGTCAGGCATTGTTTCACTTAACCATATCAATCGCGCCTCAGGTTGGACCTCGTTTGACTCAACCATATTATTTGTGCCTCGAGTCAGGCCTCGGTTGAGTCATCCCTATCATTTGCGCCTCGAGTCGGGTCTCATTTGACTTAACCATATCATTTGTGCCTCGAGTCAGGCCTCGTTTGAGTCATCCCTATCATTTGTTCCTCGAGTTGGGACTCATTTGACCTAACCAAATCATTTGTGCCTCGAGTCAGGTGTCGTTTCACTCAACCATATCATTTGCGCCTCAAGTTGGACCTCGTTTGACTCAACCATATCATTTGTGCCTCGAGTCAGGCCTCGTTTGAGTCATCCCTATCATTTGCGCCTCGAGTCAGGTCTTGTTTGACTCAACCATATCATTTGCGCCTGGAGTCAGGCATTGTTTCACTTAACCATATCAATCGCGCCTCAGGTTGGACCTTGTTTGACTCAACCATATTATTTGTGCCTCGAGTCAGGCCTCATTTGAGTCATCCCTATCATTTACGCCTCGAGTCGGGCCTCGTTTGACTTAACCATATCATTTGTGCCTCGAGTCAGGTCTCCTTTGAGTCATCCCTATCATTTGTTCCTCGAGTTGGGCCTCATTTGACCTAACCAAATCATTTGTGCCTCGACTCAGGCGTCGTTTCACTCAGCCATATCATTCGCACCTCAAGTTGGACCTCGTTTGACTCAACCATATCATTTGTGCCTCGAGTCAGGCCTCGTTTGAGTCATCCCTATCATTTGCACCTCGAGTCAGGCCTCATTTGACTCACCGATACCATTTGTGCCTTGAGTTGGGCCTCATTTGACTCAACCATATCATTTGTGCCTCGAGTCAGCCCTCGTTTGACTTAACCATATCATTTGTGCCTCGATTCGGGCGTCATTTGACTCACCGATACGATTTGTGCCTCGAGTTAGGCCTCGTTTGACTCAACCAAATCAGTTGTGCCTCGAGTTAGGCGTTGTTTCACTCAACCATATCATTCCCGCCTCAAGTTGGACCTCGTTTGACTCAACCATATCATTTGTGCCTCGAGTCAGACCTCGTTTGAGTCATCCCTATCATTTGCGCCTCGAGTCAGGCCTTATTTGACTCACCAATACCAATTGTGCCTCAAGTTGGGCCTCGTTTGACTCAACCATATCATTTGTGCCTTGAGTCAGGCCTCGTTTGACTCACTGATACCATTCGTGCCTTGAGTTGAGCCTCGTTTGACTCAACCAAATCATTTGTGCCTCGAGTCAGGTGTCGTTTGACTCAACCCTATCATTTGTGCCTCGCGTCGGGCCTCGTTTGGCTCAACCATATCATTTGTGCCTCGAGATGGGCCTCGTTTGACTCACCGATACCATTTGTGCCTCGAGTTGGGCCTCATTTGACTCAAGATATCATTTGTGCCTCGAGTCAGGCCTCGTTTGACACAGCCATATCATTTGCGCCTCAAGTCGGGCCTCGTTTGACTAAACTATATCATTTGCGCCTCGAGTCGGGCCTCGTTTGACTCACCGGTACCGTTTGTGCCACAAGTTGGGCCTCGTTTGACTCAACCATATCATTTGCGACTCAAGTCGGGCCTCGTCTGACTCAACCATATCATATGTGGCTCGAGTCAGGCCTCGTTTGACTCACCGATACCGTTTGTGCCTCTAGTTGGGCCTCGTTTGACTCAACCATATCCTTTGCGCCTTGAGTCAGGCATCGTTTGAGTCAACCATATCATTTGTGCCTTGAGTCCGGCCTCGTTTGAGTCATCCCTATCATTTGTTCCTCGAGTTAGGCCTCATTTGACCTTACCAAATCATTTGAGCCTGGAGTCAGGCGTTGTTTCACTCTACCATATCATTCGCACCTCAAGTTGGACCTCGTTTGACTCAACCATATCATTTGTGCCTCGAGTCAGGCCTCGTTTGAGTCATCCCTATCATTTGTGCCTCGAGTCAGGCCTCATTTGACTCACCGATACCATTTGTGCCTCGAGTTGGGCCTCATTTGAATCAACCATATCATTTGTGCCTCAAGTCATCCCTCGTTTGACTTAACCATATCATTTGTGCCTCGAGTCGGGCCTCATTTGACTCACCAATACGATTTGTGCCTCGAGTTGGGCCTCGTTTGACTCAACCAAATTAGTTGTGCCTCGAGTCAGGCGTTGTTTCACTTAACCATATCATTCGCGTCTCAAGTTGGACCTCGTGTGAGTCATCCCTATCATTTGCGCCTCGAGTCAGGCCTTATTTGACTCACCAATACCAATTGTGCCTCAAGTTGGGCCTCGTTTGACTCAACCATATCATTTGTGCCTTGAGTCAGGCCTCGTTTGACTCAGCCATATCATTTGTGACCCGAGTCAGGCCTCGTTTGACTCACTGATATCATTTGTGCCTTGGGTTGGGCCTCGTTTGACTCAACCAAATCATTTGTGCCTCGAGTCAGGCGTCATTTGACTCAACCATATCATTTGCGCCTCGCGTCGGGCCTTGTTTGGCTCAACCATATCATTTGTCCCTCGAGTCGGGCCTCGTTTGACTCGCCGATACCATTTGTGCCTCGAGTTGGGCCTCATTTGACTCAACGATATCATTTGTTCCTCGAGTCAGGCCTCGTTTGACATAGCCATATCATTTGCGCCTCAAGTCAGGCCTCGTTTGACTAAACCATATCATTTGCGCCTCGAGTCGGGCCTTGTTTGACTCACTGGTACCATTTATGCCACAAGTTGGGCCTCGTTTGACTTAACCATATCATTTGCGACTCGAGTCAGGCCTCGTCTGACTCAACCATATCATATGCGGCTCGAGTCGGGCCTCGTTTGACTCACCGATACCGTTTGTGCCTCTAGTTGGGCCTCGTTTGACTCAACCATATCCTTGCGCCTTGAGTCAAGCATCATTTGAGTCAACCATATCATTTGTGCTTGAGCTGGGCCTTGTTTGATGCAACCATATCATTTGCGCCTCGAGTCGGGCCTCATTTGACTCACCGATACCATTTGGGCCTCGAGTTGGGCCTCGTTTGACTCACTCATGTCATTTGCGCCTCGAGTTAGGCCTCATTTGACTGAACCATGTGTTTGCCCCTCGTGTCAGGCCTTGTTTGACTCACTCATATCATTTGCGCCTCGAGTCAGGCCTCGTTTGACTCACCGATACCATTCGTGCATCGAGTTGGGCCTCGTTTGACTCAACCATATCATTTGTGGCTCGAGTTGGGCCTTATTTGACACACCGATACCATTTGTGCCTCGAGTTGGGCCTTATTTGACTGAACCATATCATTTGGGCCTTGAGTCAGGCCTCATTTGACTCAGCCTTATTATTTTTGCCTCGAGTCGGGCCTCGTTTGACTCAACCATATCATTTGTGCCTCGAGTCGAGCCTTATTTGACTCACCGATGCCATTTGTGCCTCGAGTTGGGTCTCGTTTGACCCAACCATATCATTTGTGCCTCGAGTCAGGCCTCGTTTGACATAACCATATCATTTGCGCCTCGAGGCGGGCCTTGTTTGACTCAACCATATCATTTGCGGCTCGAGTCAGGCGTCATTTCTCTTAACCATATCATTCGCACCTCAAGTTGGACCTCGTTTGATTGAACCATATCATTTGTACCTCGAGTCAGGCCTCGTTTGAGTCATCCATATCATTTGCACCTCTAGTCGAGTCTCATTTGACTTAACCATATGATTTGCACCTCTAGTCGGGCATCGTTTCACTCACCGATACCATTTAGGCATCGAGTTGGGCCACGTTTGAGTCAACCATATCATTTGTGCCTTGAGTCAGGCCTTGTTTGACTTAACCATATTATTTGCGCCTCAAGGTAGGCCTCGTTTGAATCAACCAAATCATTTGCACCTCGAGTCAGGCTTTGTTTGATTGAACCATATCATTTGAGCCACGAGTCGGGCCTTGTTTGACTCTCCCATATGTTTAATCCCCGAGTCGGGCCTTATTTGGCTCACCTATATGTTTATGCCTCGAGTCGGTCTTTGTTTGACTCACCCTTATCATTTGCACCTCGAGTCAAGCCTCAATTGACTCAACCACATCATTTGTGCCTCGAGTCGGGCCTTATTTGGCTCACCCATATTTTGCGCATCGAGTCGGGCCCCGTTTGACTAAACCATATCATTTGTGCCTTGTGTCATGCCTCGTTTGAATCAACCATATCAATTGTGCCTCAAGTCATGCCTCGTTTGACTCAACCATATCATTTGCGCCTCAAGTTAGGCCTCGTTTGACTCAACCATGCCATTTGCGCCTCGAGTTAGGCCTCGTTTGACTCACCGATACCATTTGTACATCGAGTTGGGCCTCGTTTGACTAAACTATATGATTTGCACATCGAGTCGGGCATTGTTTGTCTCAACCGTATCATTTGTGCTCGAGTCAGACCTCGTTTGACTCAACCATATCATTTGCGCCTCGAGTCAGGCCTCGTTTGAGTCATCCCTATCATTTACGCCTCGAGTCGGGTCTTGTTTGACTCAACCATATCATTTGCGCCTGGAGTCAGGTGTTGTTTCACTTAACCATATCAATCGCGCCTCAGGTTGGACCTCGTTTGACTCAACCATATTATTTGTGCCTCGAGTCAGGCCTCGTTTGAGTCATCCCTATCATTTGCGCCTCGAGTCGGGTCTCGTTTGACTTAACCATATCATTTGTGCCTCGAGTCATGCCTTGTTTGAGTCATCCTTATCATTTGTTCCTCGAGTTGGGCCTCGTTTGACCTAACCAAATCATTTGTGCCTCGACTCAGGCGTCGTTTCACTCAACCATATCATTCGCACCTCAAGTTGGACCTCGTTTGACTCAACCATATCATTTGTGCCTCGAGTCAGGCCTTGTTTGAGTCATCCCTATCATTTGCACCTTGAGTCAGGCCTCATTTGACTCACCGATACCATTTGTGCCTCGAGTTGGGCCTCATTTGACTCAACCATATCATTTGTGCCTCGAGTTAGGCCTCATTTGACTCAACCATATCATTTGTGCCTCGGGTCAGCCCTCATTTGACTTAACCATATCATTTGTGCCTCGAGTCGGGCCTCATTTGACTCACCGATACGATTTGTGCCTCGAGTTGGGCCTCATTTGACTCAACGAAATCAGTTGTGCCTCGAGTCTGGCGTCGTTTCACTCAACCATATCATTCCCGCCTCAAGTTGGACCTCGTTTGACTCAACCATATCATTTGTGCCTTGAGTCAGACCTCGTTTGAGTCATCCCTATCATTTGCGCATCGAGTCAGGCCTCATTTGACTCACCAATACCAATTATGCCTCAAGTTGAGCCTCGTTTGACTCAACCATATCATTTGTGCCTTGAGTCAGGCCTCGTTTGACTCAGCCATATCATTTGTGACCCGAGTCAGGCCTCGTTTGACTCACTGATACCATTTGTGCCTTGAGTTGGGCCTCATTTGACTCAACCAAATTATTTGTGCCTCGAGTCAGGCGTCGTTTGACTCAACCATATCATTTGCGTCTCACATCGGGCCTCGTTTGGCTCACCGATACCATTTGTGCCTCGAGTTGGGCCTTATTTGACTCAACCATATCATTTGTGCCTTGAGTCAGGCCTCGTTTGACTCAGCCATATCATTTGTGACCCGAGTCAGGCCTCGTTTGACTCACTGATACCATTTGTGCCTTGAGTTGGGCCTCGTTTGACTCAACCAAATCATTTATGCCTCGAGTCAGGCGTCGTTTGACTCAACCATATCATTTGCGCCTCGAGTCGGGCCTCGTTTGACTCACCGATACCATTTGTGCCTTGAGTTGGGCCTCATTTGACTCAACGATATCATTTGTGCCTCGAGTTAGGTCTCGTTTGACACAGCCATATCATTTGCGCCTCAATTCAGACCTCGTTTGACTTAACCATATCATTTGTGCCTCGAGTCGGGCCTCGTTTGACTCAACCATATCATTTGTATCTCGAGTCAAGTCTCGTTTGACTCAACCATATTGTTTGTGCCCGAGTTAGGTCTTGGTTGACTCAACCATATCATTAGCGCCTCAAGTCGGGCCTCGTTTGACTCACCGGTACCATTTGTGCCACAAGTTGGGCCTTGTTTGACTCAACCATATCATTTGCGACTCGAGTCGGGCCTCGTCCGACTCAACCATATCATATGCGGCTCGAGTCGGGCCTCGTTTACTCACCGATACTGTTTGTGCCTCTAGTTGGGTCTCGTTTGACTCAACCATATCCTTTGCGCCTTGAGTCAGGCATCGTTTGAGTCAACCATATCATTTGTGCTTGAGACGGGCCTCGTTTGACGCAACCATATCATTTGCGCCTCGAGTCGGGCCTCATTTGACTCACCGATACCATTTGGGCCTCGAGTTGGGCCTCGTTTGACTCACTCATGTCATTTGCGCCTGAGTTAGGCCTCATTTGACTGAACCATGTGTTTGCCCCTCGAGTCAGGCCTCGTTTGACTCACCCATATCATTTGCGCCTCGAGTTTGGCCTGGTTTGACTCACCGGTACCATTTCTACATCGAGTTAGGCCTCGTTTGACTCAACCATATCATTTGCGGCTCGAGTCGGGCCTTATTTGACACACCGATACCATTTGTGCCTCGAGTTGGGCCTCATTTGACTGAACCATATCATTTGGGCCTTGAGTCAGGCCTCGTTTGACTCAGCCTTATTATTTTTGCCTCGAGTCGGCCTTGTTTGACTCAACCATATCATTTGTGCCTCGAGTCGAGCCTCGTTTGACTCACCGATGCCATTTGTGCCTCGAGTTGGGTCTCGTTTGACCCAACCATATCATTTGTGCCTCGAGTCAGGCCTCGTTTGACGCAACCATATCATTTGCGCTTCGAGGCGGGCCTCGTTTCACTCAACCATATCATTTGCAGCTCGAGTCAGGCGTTGTTTCACTCAACCATATCATTCGCACCTCAAGTTGGACCTTGTTTGACTCAACCATATCATTTGTGCCTCGAGTCAGGCCTCGTTTGAGTCATCCCTATCATTTGCGCCTCGAGTCAGGCCTCATTTGACTCACTGATACCATTTGTGCCTCGAGTTGGGCCTCATTTAACTCAACCATATCATTTGTGCCTCGAGCCAGCCCTCGTATGACTCAACCATATCATTTGTGCCTCGAGGCGGGCCTCGTTTAGCTCACTGATATGATTTGTGCCTCGAGTTGGGCCTCATTTGACTCAACCAAATCAGTTGTGCCTCGAGTTAGGCATCGTTTCACTCAACCATATCATTCGCGCCTCAAGTTGGACCTCGTTTGACTCAACCATATCATTTGTGCCTCGAGACAGACCTCATTTGAGTCATCCCTATCATTTGCGCCTCGAGTCAGGCCTCATTTGGCTCACCAACACTAATTGTGCCTCAAGTTGGGCCTCGTTTGACTCAACCATATCATTTGTGCCTTGAGTCAGGCCTCGTTTGACTTAGCCATATCATTTGTGCCTTGAGTCAGGCCTCGTTTGACTTAGCCATATCATTTGTGACCCGAGTCGGGCCTCATTTGACTCACTGATACCATTTGTGCCTTGAGTTGGGCCTCGTTTGACTCAACCAAATCATTTGTGCCTCGAGTCAGGCATCGTTTAACTCAACCATATCATTTGCGCCTTGTGTTGAGCCTCGTTTGGCTCAACCATATCATTTGGGCCTCGAGTCGGGCCTTGTTTGACTCACTGATACCATTTGTGCCTCGAGTTGGGCCTCATTTGACTCAATGATATCATTTATGCCTCGAGTCAGGCCTCGTTTGACACAGCCATATCATTTGCGCCTTAAGTCGGGCCTCATTTGACTAAACTATATCATTTGTGCCTTGAGTTGGGCCTCATTTGACTCACCAGTACCATTTGTGCCTCGAGTTGGGCCTTGTTTGACTCAACCATATCTTTTGCGACTCGAGTCGGGCCTCGTCCGACTCAACCATATCATATACGGTTCGAGTCGGGCCTCGTTTGACTCACTAATACTGTTTGTGCCTCCAGTTGGGCCTTGTTTGACTCAACCATATCCTTTGCACCTTGAGTCAGGCATCGTTTGAGTCAACCATATCATTTGTGCTTGAGCCGGGCCTCGTTTGACTCAACCATATAATTTGCACCTCGAGTCGGTTCTCATTTGACTCACCGATACCATTTGGGCCTCGAGTTGGGCCTCGTTTGACTCACTCATATCATTTGCGCCTCGAGTTAGGCCTCATTTGACTTAACCATGTGTTTGCCCCTCGAGTCAGGCCTTGTTTGACTCACCCATATCATTTGCACCTCGAATCAGGCCTCGTTTGACTCACTGATACCATTTGTGCATCGAGTTGGGCCTCGTTTGACTCAACCATATCATTTGCGGCTCGAGTTGGGCCTTATTTGACACGCCGATACCATTTGCGCCTCGAGTTGGGCCTCATTTGAATGAACCATATCATTTGGGTCTCGAGTCAGGCTTCGTTTGACTTAGCCTTATCATTTGTGCCCCGAGTCGGGTCTCGTTTGACTCAACCATATCATTTGCACCTTGAGTAGGGCCTCGTTTGACTCATCGATACCATTTGTGCCTCGAGTCAGGCCTCATTTGTCCCATCGATGTCATTTGTGCCTTGCGTCTGGCCTCGTTTAACTCAACCATATCATTTGTGCCTCGAGTCAGGCCTCATTTGACACAACCATATCATTTACAGCTCGAGTCAGGCCTTATTTCACTCACCGATACCATTTGTGCCTCGAGTTGGGCCTCATTTGACTGAACCATATCATTTGGGCCTTGAGTCAGGCCTCATTTGACTCAGCCTTATTATTTTTGCCTTGAGTTGGGCCTTGTTTGACTCAACCATATCATTTGTGCCTCGAGTCGAGCGTCGTTTGACTCACCGATGCCATTTGTGCCTCGAGTTGGGTCTCGTTTGACCCAACCGTATCATTTGTGCCTCGAGTCAGGCCTCGTTTGACATAACCATATCATTTGCGCCTTGAGGCGGGCCTCATTTGACTCAACCATATCATTTGCGGCTCGAGGCAGGCGTCGTTGCACTTAACCATATCATTCGCGCCTCAAGTTGGACCTCGTTTGACTGAACCATATCATTTGTGCCTCGAGTTAGGCCTCGTTTGAGTCATCCATATCATTTGCACCTCTAGTCGAGTCTCGTTTGACTCAACCATATGATTTGCACCTCTAGTCGGGCATCGTTTCACTCACCGATACCATTTGGGCATCGAGTTGGGCCACATTTGAGTCAACCATATCATTTGTGCCTCGAGTCAGGCCTTGTTTGACTCAACCATATCATTTGCGCCCCAAGGCAGGCCTCGTTTGAATCAACCAAATCATTTGCACCTCGAGTCAGGCTTTGTTTGATTCAACCATATCATTTGCGCCACGAGTCGGGCCTTGTTTGACTCTCCCATATGTTTAAGCCCCGAGTCGGGCCTTATTTGGCTCGCCTATATGTTTATGCCTTGAGTCGGTCTTCGTTTGACTCACCCTTATCATTTGCACCTCGAGTCAAGCCTCAATTGACTCAACCATATCATTTGCGCCTCGAGTCGGGCCTTATTTGGCTCACCCATATTTTGCGCATCGAGTTGGGCCCCGTTTGACTAAACCATATCATTTGTGCCTTGTGTCATGCCTCGTTTGAATCAACCATATCAATTGTGCCTCGAGTCATGCCTCATTTGACTCAGCCATATCATTTTCGCCTCAAGTTAGGCCTCGTTTGACTCAACCATGTCATTTGCGCCTCGAGTTAGGCCTCGTTTGACTCACCGATACCATTTGTACATCGAGTTGGGCCTCATTTGACTAAACTATATGATTTGCACATCGAGTCAGGCATTGTTTGACTCAACCATATTATTTTGCTCGAGTTAGACCTCGTTTGACTCAACCATATCATTTGTGCCTCGAGTTGTGCCTCATTTGACTCAACCATATCATTTGCATCTCGAGTCGGGCCTCGTTTGACTCACCGATACCATTTGGGCCTCGAGTTGGGCCTCGTTTGACTGAACGATATCATTTGTGCCTCGAACCAAGCCTTGTTTGACTCAACCATATCATTTGCACCTCGAGACCAGCCTCGTTTGAATCAACCAAATCAGTTGCACCTTGAGTCGAGCCTTCTTTGATTCAACCATATAATTTGTGCCACGAGTCAAGCCTTGTTTGAATCACCCATATGTTTGGGCCTCGAGTTGGGCCTTATTTGGCTCACCTATGTGTTTGCGGCTCGAGTCGGTCTTCGTTTCACTCACCCTTATCATTTGCATCACGAGTCAAGCCTCACTTGACTCACCCATATGTTTGTGCCATGAGTCATGCCTCAATTGACTCAACCATATCATTTGCGCCTCGAGTCGGGCCTTATTTGGCTCACCCATATGTTGCGCATCGAGTCGGGCCTCGTTTGACTAAACCATATCATTTGTGCCTCGAGTCATGCCTCGTTTCACTCAACCATATCATTTGCGCCTCGAGTTTGGCCTCCTCTGACTCACCCATTTTATTTGCGCCTCGAGTTGGGCCTTGTTTGACTAAACCATATGATTTGTGTGTCGAGTCAGGCCTCGTTTGACGCAACCATATCGTTTGTGCCTCGAGTCAGGCCTTGTTTGACTCAACATATCATTTGTGCTCGAGTCGGGCCTTGTTTGACTCAACCATATCATTTGAACCGTGAGTCGGGCCTCGTTTGATTCAACCATATCATTTGTGCCTCGAGTTATGCCTTGTTTGACTCAACCATATCATTTGCATCTCGAGTCAGGCCTCATTTGACTCACTAATACCATTTGTGCCTCGAGTTGGGCCTTATTTGACTCAACCATATCATTTGTGCCTTGAGTCAGGCCTCATTTGACTCAACCATATCATTTGCACCTCGAGTCGGGCCTCATTCGACTCAACCGTATCTTTTACGCCTCGAGTCGGGCCTTATTTAACTCACCCATATCATTTACGCCTCGAATTAGGCCATGTTTGACTCACCCATATGTTTGATCCTTGAGTTAGGCCTTATTTGACTCACCCATATGTTTACGCCTCGAGTCGATCTTCGTTATCATTTGCACCTTGAGTCAAGTCTCGTTTGACTTAACCATGTGTTTACGCCTCTAGTCTGGCCTTGTTTGACTCACCCATATCATTTGAGCCATGATTCGGGCTTTGTTTGACTCAACCATATCATTTGTGCCTCGAGTCGAGCCTTCTTAGTCTCAACGATGCCATTTGTGCCTCGAGTTGGGCCTCGTTTGACTCAACCATATCATTTTGCCTCGAGTTAGGACTTGTTTGACTCAACCATATCATTTGCGCCTCAAGTCAGGTCTGGTTTCACTCAACCATATCATTTGTGCCTCGAGTTGGGCCTCGTTTGACTTAACCATATCATTTCTGCCTCGAGTTGGGTCTCATTTGACTCAACCATATCATTTGCGCCTTGAGTTGGGCCTCATATGACTAAACCATATCATTTACGCCTCGAGTCAGGCATCGTTTGACTCAACCATATTATTTATACTCGAGTCAGGCCTCGTTTGACACAACCATATCATTTGTGCCTCGAGTCGGGCCTTCTTTGACTCATCGATATCATTTGTGGCTCGAGTTGGGCCTCGTTTGACTCAACCATATCATTTTGCCTCGAGTCAGGACTTCTTTGACTTAACCATATCATTTGAGCCTCAAGTCAGGTCTAGTTTGAATCAACTATATCATTTGTGCCTCGAGTCGGGCCTCGTTTGACTCAACCATATCATTTGCGCCTCGAGTTGGGCCTCGTTTGACACAACCATATCATTTACGCCTTGAGTCAGGCCTTTTTTGGCTCACCTATAAGTTTGCGCATCGGGTCGAGCCTCGTTTGACTAAACCATATAATTTATGCCTCGAGTCATGCCTCGTTTGACTCAACCATATCATTTGCGCCTTGAGTTAGGCCTTGTTTGACTAAACCATGTCATTTGCGCCTCGAGTTAGGCCTCGTTTGACTCATCCATGTGTTTGCCATTCGAGTTAGGCCTTGTTTGACTCACCCATATCATTTGCGCCTCAAGTCAGGCCTCGTTTGACTCACCGATACCATTTGTGCATCGAGTTGGGCCTCGTTTGACTAAACCATATGATTTGTGCCTCAAATCAGGCCTTGTTTGACTCAACCATATCATTTGCGCCTCGAGTTAGGCATCGTTTGACTCAACCATATCATTTGTGCTCGAGTCAAGCCTCATTTGACTCAACCATATCATTTGCGCCTAGAGTCGGGCCTCGTTTGCCTCATCGATACCATTTGTTCCTCAAGTTGGGCCTCGTTTGACTCAACCATATCATTTGTAGTCGAATTAGGCCTCGTTTGACTCAACAATATCATTTGTGCCTCGTGTCGCGCCTCGTTTAACTTAACCATATCATTTGGGCCTCGAGTCAGGCCTTATTTGACTCAACCATATCATTTGCGCCTCGAGTCAGGCCTCGTTTGACTCAACGATACCATTTATGCCTCGAGATAGGCCTCATTTGACTCAACCGTATCATTTATGCCTCAAGTCAGGCCTCATTTGACCAGCCATATCATTTGCGCCTCGATCAAACCTCGTTTGACTTAACCATATCATTTGCGCCACGAGTCAAGCCTTGTTAGACTCACTGATACCGTTTGTGCCTCGAGTTGGGCCTTGTTTGACTCAACCATATCATTTGTGCCTCGAGTCAGCCCTCATTTGAGTTAACCATATCATTTGTGCCTAGAGTCGGGCCTCGTTTGACTTAACCATATCATTTGTACCTTGAGTTGGGCCTCGTTTGACTCACCGATACCATTTGCGCCTCGAGTTGGGCATCCTTTGACTCAACCATATCATTTGGCCTCAAGTCAGGCCTTGTTTGACTCAACCATATCATTTGCGCCTTGAGGTAGGCCTCGTTTGAATCAACCATATTAATGACGCCTCGACTCAGGCCTTATCATTTGCACCACGAGTCAAGCCTCGTTTGACTCACCCATATGTTTGTGCCATGAGTCATGCCTCGTTTGACTCAACCATATCATTTGTGCCTCGAGTCGGGCCTCGTTTGACTCAACCATATCATTTGCGCCTTGAGTCAGGCCTTATTTGACTCACTGATACCATTTGTGCCTCGAGTTGGGCCTCGTTTGACTCAACCATATCATTTTCGCCTCGAGTCGAACCTCGTTTGACTCACCGGTACCATTTGTGCCTCGAGTTGGGCCTCGTTTGACTAAACCATATCATTTGTGCCTCGAGTTAGGCCTCGTTTGACTCAACAATATCATTTGCGCCTCGAGTCGGGCCTTGTTTGACTCACCCATATGTTTGAACGTCGAGTCTGGCCTTATTTAACTCACCCATATGTTTGTGCCTCAAGTCAATCTTCGTTTGACTCACCCTTATCATTTGCAACTCGAGTCAAGTCTTGTTTGACTTAACCATGTGTTTGCGCCTCTAGTCTGGCCTTGTTTGACTCACCTATATCATTTGCACCATGATTCGGGCCTTGTTTGACTCAACAATATCATTTGTGCCTTGAGTCGGGCCTCATTTGACTCAACCATATCATTTGCGCCTCGAGTCGGCCTCATTTGGCTCACCGATACCGTTTTTGCCTCGAGTTGGGTCTCGTTTGATGCAACCATATCATTTGCGCCTTGAGTTGGGCCTCATATGACTGAACCATATCATTTACGCCTCGAGTCAGACATCGTTTGACTCAACCATATTATTTATACTCAAGTTAGGCCTCGTTTGACACAACCATATCATTTGTGCCTCAAGTCGGGCCTTCTTTGACTCATCGATACCATTTGTGCCTCGAGTTGTGCCTCGTTTGACTCAACCATATCATTTGGCCTCGAGTCAGGACTTCTTTGACTTAACCATATCATTTGTGCCTCGAGTCGGGTCTGGTTTGAATCAACTATATCATTTGTGCCTCGAGTCAGGCCTCGTTTGACTCAACCATATCATTTGCTCCTCGAGTTGGGCCTCGTTTGACTCAACCATACCATTTGTGCCTCAAGTTTGGCCTCGTTTGACTTAACCATATCATTTTCGCCTCGAGTCGGACCTCGTTTGACTCACCGATACCATTTGTGCCTCGAGTTGGGCCTCGTTTGACTCAACAATATCATTTGCACCTCGAGTCAGGCCTTGTTTGACTCACCCATATGTTTGAACGTTGAGTCTGGCCTTATTTAACTCACCCATATGTTTGTGCCTCGAGTTAATCTTCGTTTGACTCACCCTTATCATTTGCAACTCGAGTCAAGTTTTGTTTGACTTAACCATGTGTTTGCGCCTCGAGTTTGGCCTTGTTTGACTCACCTATATCATTTACGCCATGATTCGGGCCTTGTTTGACTCAACAATATCATTTGTGCCTTGAGTCGGGCCTCATTTGACTCAACCATATCATTTACGCCTCGAGTCGGGCCTCATTTGGCTCACCGATACCCTTTTTGCCTCGAGTTAGGCCTCGTTTGACTCAACCATATGATATGTGCCTCGAGTCAGGCCTCGTTTGACTCAACCATATCATTTGCGCCTCAAGTTGGGCCTCATTTGACTCAACCATATCATTTGTGCCTCAAGTCAGGCCTTGTTTGACTTAACCATATCAATTGCACCTCGAGGCAGGCCTCGTTTGAATCAACCATGTCATTTACGCCTCGACTCATGCCTTGTTTGATTCAACCATATCATTTGTGCCACGAGTCGGGCCTTGTTTGACTCACCCATATGTTTGAGCCTCGAGTCGGGCCTTATTTGGCTCACCTATTTGTTTGCGCCTTGAGTCGGTCTTCGTTTGACTCACCCTTATCATTTGCACCTAGAGTCAAGCCTCGTTTGACTCACCCATATGTTTGTGCCATGAGTCATGCCTTGTTTGACACAACCATATCATTTGCGCATTGAGTCAGGCTTTATTTGACTCACCGATTCCATTTGTGCCTCGAGTTGGGCCTCGTTTGACTCAACCATATCATTTGTGCCTCGGGTCAGGCCTCGTTTGACTCAACAATATCATTTGCGCCTTGAGTCGAGCCTTGTTTGACTCACCCATATGTTTGAACGTCGAGTCTGGCCTTATTTAACTCACCCATATGTTTGTGCCTCGAGTCGATCTTCGTTTGACTCACCCTTATCATTTGCAACTCGAGTCAAGTCTTGTTTGACTTAACCATGTGTTTGCACCTCGAGTCTGGCGTTGTTTGACTCACCTATATCATTTGCGCCATGATTCGGGCCTTGTTTGACTCAACAATATCATTTGCGCCTTGAGTCGGGCCTCATTTGACTCAACCATATCATTTGCGCCTCGAGTTAGGCCTCATTTGGCTCACCGATACTGTTTTTGCCTCGAGTTAGGCCTCGTTTGACTCAACCATATCATATGTGCCTCGAGTCAGGCCTCGTTTGACTCAACCATATCATTTGTGCCTCAAGTTTGGCCACATTTGACTCAACCATATCATTTATGTCTCAAGTCAGGCCTTGTTTGACTCAACCATATCAATTGCACCTCGAGGCAGGCCTCGTTTGAATCAACCATATCATTTACGCCTCGACTCATGCCTTGTTTGATTCAACCATATCATTTGTGCCATGAGTCGGGACTTGTTTGACTCACCCATATGTTTGAGCCTCGAGTCGGGCCTTATTTGGCTCACCTATATGTTTGCAGCTTGAGTCGGTCTTTGTTGGACTCCCCTTATCATTTGCACCTCGAGTCAAGCCTTGTTTGACTCACCCATATGTTTGTGCCATGAGTCATGCCTCGTTTGACACAACCATATTATTTGCGCATTGAGTCAGGCTTTATTTGACTCACTGATTCCATTTGTGCCTCGAGTAGGGCCTCGTTTGACTCAACCATATCATTTGTGCCTCGAGTCGGACCTCATTTGACTCACTAATACCATTTGTATGTCGAGTTGGGCCTTGTTTGACTCAACCATATCATTTGTGCCTCGAGTCAGGCCTCGTTTGACTCAAACATATCATTTTTGCCTCGAGTCGGGCCATGTTTGACTCGCCCATATGTTTGAACCTCAAGCCGGGCCTTATTTGACTGACCCATATGTTTGCGCCTTGAGTCGATCTTCATTTGACCCGCCCTTATCCTTTGCACCTCGAGTCAATTCTCGTTTGACTTAACTATGTGTTTGCGCCTCGAGTCTACCCTTGTTTGGCTCACCCATATCATTTGCGCCTCAATTCTGGCCTTGTTTGACTCAACCATATCATTTGTTCCTCGAGTCGGGCCTCGTTTGACTCATCGATACCGTTTGTGCCTTGAGTTGGGCCTCGTTTGACTCAACCATATCATTTGTGCCTCGAGTTAAGCCTTGTTTGACTCAACCATATCATTTGCACCTCAAGTCAGGCCTCGTTTGACTCAACCATATCTTTGGCGCCTCGAGTCGAGCCTCGTTTGACTCACCGATACCATTTGTGCCTCGAGTTAGGCCTCATTTGACTCAACCATATCATTTGTGCCTCGAGTCAGGCCTCGTTTGACTCAGCCATATCATCTGCGCCTCAAGTTGGGCTTGGTTTGACTCAGCCATATCATTTGTGCCTCGAGTTAGGCCTCATTTGACTCAACCATATCATTTGTGCCTCGAGTCAGGCCTCGTTTGACTTAGCCAAATCATTTGCACCTCGACTCGGGCCTCGTTTGACTTAACCATATCATTTGCGCCTCGAGTCGGGCCTCATTTGGCTCATCGATACCGTTTGTGCCTCGAGTTGGGCCTTGTTTGATTCAACCATATCATCTGTGCGTCGAGTCAGGCCTCATTTGAGTCAACCATATCATTTGCGCCTGGAGGCGGGCCTCATTTGACTCAACCATATCATTTGGGCCTCGAGTCGGGCCTCTTTGACTCACCGATACCATTTGCACCTCAAGTTGGGCCTTGTTTGACTCAACCATGTCATTTGGCCTCAAGTCAAGCCTTGTTTGACTCAACCATATCATTTGCACCTCGAGGTAGGCCTCGTTTGAGTCAACCATATCATTTGCGCCTTGACTCAGGCCTTGTTTGATTCAACCATATCATTTGCGCCATGAGTCAGGCCTTGTTTGACTCACCCATATGTTTGAGCCTTCGAGTCAGGCCTAATTTGGCTCACCTATATGTTTGCACCTCGAGCCGGTCTTCGTTTGACTCACCCTTATCATTTGCAACTCGAGTCAAGTCTTGTTTGTCTTAACGATGTGTTTGCGCCTCGAGCCTGGCCTTGCTTGACTCACCCATATACTTGCGCTATGATTCGGGCCTTGTTTGACTCAACAATATCATTTGTACCTTGAGTCGGGACTCGTCTAACTCAACCATAACATTTGCACCTCGAGTCGGGCCTCGTTTGACTCAACCATATCATTTGTGCCTTGAGTGATGCCTCGTTTGATTCAACCATATCATTTGCATCTCGAGTCAGGCCTCATTTGACTCACTGATACCATTTGTGCCTCGAGATAGGCCTAATTTGACTCAACTATATCATTTGTGCCTTGAGTCAAGCCTCGTTTGACTCAGCCATATCATTTGTGCCTCGAGTTGGGCCTCGTTTGAATCACCGATACTGTTTGTGCCTCGAATTAGGCCTCCTTTGACTCAACCACATCATTTGTGCATTGAGTCAAGCCTCGTTTGAGTCAACCATATCATTTGGCCTTGAGTCGGGCCTCGTTTGACTCAACCATATCATTTGCGCCTTGAGTTGGGCCTCATTTAACTCACTGATACCATTTGTGCCTCGAGATGGGCCTCATTTGACTCAACTATATCATTTGTGCCTTGAGTCAGGCCTCATTTCACTCAGCCATATCATTTGTGCCTCGAGCCGGGCCTTATTTGACTCACTGATCCCATTTGCGCCTCGAGTTGGGCCTCGTTTGACTCAACCATATCATTTGTGCCTCGAGTCAGGCCTTGTTTGACTCAACCATATAATTTGTGCCTCGAGGCAGGCCTTGTTTGAATCAACCATATCATTTCTGCCTCGAGTCGGGCCATGTTTGACTCGCCCATATGTTTGAACCTCGAGTCTCAAGTCGATCTTCGTTTGACTCACCCTTATCATTTACACCTCGAGTCAAGTCTCGTTTGACTTAACCATGTGTTTGCGCCTCGATTCTGGCCTTGTTTGACTCAACCATATCATTTGCGCCACGATTCGGGCCTTGTTTGACTCAACCATATCATTTGTGCCTCGAGTTGGGCCTCGTTTGACTCAACCATATCATTTGCGCCTCGAGTCGGGCCTTATTTGGCTCACCCATATGTTTGTGCATTGAATCGGGCCTCATTTGACTAAACCATGTCATTTATGCCTCGAGTCATGCCTCGTTTGACTCAACTATATCATTTGCGCCTTGTGTGGGGCCTCGTTTGACTCATCGATACCAATTGTGGCTCCAGTTGGGCCTCGTTTGACTCAACCAAATCATTTGCGCCAAGAGTCGGGCCTCGTTTGACTCATCGATACCATTTGTGCCTCGAGTTGGGCCTCGTTTGACTCAACCATATCATTTGTGCATCGAGTCAGGCTTTATTTGGCTCACCCATATGTTGGTGTATCGAGTCGGGCCTCGTTTGACTCATCGATAGCATTTGTGCCTCGAGTTAGGCCTCGTTTGACTCAACCATATCATTTGTGCCTCAAGTCGAGTTTGGTTTGACTCAACCATATCATTTGTGCCTCGAGTCGGCCCTCGTTTGACTCAACCATATCATTTGCGCCTCTAGTTGTGCCTCGTTTGACTCAACCATATAATTTGCGCCTCGAGTCGGGCCTTATTTGGCTCACCCATATGTTTGCGCATCGAGTCGGCCTCGTTTGACTAAACCATATCATTTATGCCTCGAGTCATGCCTCGTTTGACTCAACCATATCATTTGCGCCTCGAGTTGGGCCTCGTTTGACTCAACCATGTCATTTACACCTCGAGTTTGGCCTCGTTTAACTCAACCATGTGTTTGTCCCTCGAGTCTGGCCTTGTTTGACTCACCCATATCATTTGCGCCTCGAGTCAGGCCTCGTTTAACTCACCAATACCATTTGTGCATCGAGTTAGGCCTCGTTTGACTAAACCATATGATTGGTGCCTCGAGTCAGGCCTCGTTTGACTCAAACATATCATCTGCGCCTCGAGTTGGGCCTCATTTGACTCACTGATGCCATTTGTGCCTCGAGTTAGGCCTCGCTTGACTCAAGCATATCATTTGTGCCTCAAGTTATGCATCGTTTGACTCAACCATATCATTTCCACCTCGAGTCGGGCCACGTTTGACTCAACCATATCATTTATGCCTCGAGTCAGGCCTCGTTTAACTCAACCATATCATTTGTGCCTCGAGTTATGCCTCGTTTGTCTCAGCCATATGATTTACGCCTCGAGTCAGGCCACGTTTGACTCAACGATATGATTTGCGCCTCGAGTTGGGCCTCATTTGACTCACTGATGCCATTTATGCCTCGAGTTGGGCCTCGCTTGACTCAACCATATCATTTGTGCCTCGAGTCAGGTCTTATTTGACACAACCATATCATTTGTGCCTCGAGTCATGTCTTATTTGACTCAACGATATCATTTGCACCTCGAGTCGGGTCTCGTTTGACATAACCATATCATTTGTGCCTCGAGTCGGGCCTTGTTTGACTCAACCATACCATTTGAGCCTAGAGTCTAGCCTCGTTTGACTCATCCATATCATTTGTGCCTCGAGTCATGACTCGTTTGTCTCAGCCATATGATTTACGCCTCGAGTCAGGCCACGTTTGACTCAACGATATGATTTGCGCCTCGAGTTGGGCCTCATTTGACTCACTGATGCCATTTGTGCCTCGAGTTAGGCCTCGCTTGACTCAACCATATCATTTGTGCCTCGAGTCAGGTCTTATTTGACACAACCATATCATTTGCGCCTCGAGTCATGTCTTATTTGACTCAACGATATCATTTGCACCTCGAGTCGGGCCTCGTTTGACTCAGCCATATCATTTGCGCCTCAAGTCGAGCCTCGTTTGTCTCAGCCATATGATTTGCACCTCGAGTCAGGCCACGTTTGACTCACCGATACTATTTGTGCCTCGAGTTGGGCCTCATTTGACTCACCGTTACTATTTGTGCCTCGAGTTGGGCCTCGTTGGACTCAACCATATCATTTGCGCCACGAGTCATGCCTTGTTTGACTCAACCATATCATTCGCACCTCGAGTCGGGCCATGTTTCACTTAATCATATCATTTTTGGCTCGAGTCAGGTCTCGTTTGACTTAACCATATCATTTGTGCCTCGAGGCAGGTCTCGTTTGACTCAACCATATCATTTGTGCCTCGAGTGAGGTCTCATTTGACTCAACCATATTATTTGCGCCTCAAGTCAGGCCTTGTTTGACTCAACCATATCATTTGCATATCGAGTCGGGCCTCATTTGACTCAACCATATCAATTGTGCCTCGAGTTATGCCACGTTTGACTCAACCATATTGTTTGTGCCTCGAGTCAGGCTCGATTAACTCAACCATATCATTTCTGCCTCGAGTCAGGTGTGATTTGACTCAACCATATCATTTGTGCCTCGAGTCAGGCCTCGTTTGTCTTAGCCATATGATTTGCTCCTCGAGTCAGGCCATGTTTGACTTAACCATATGATTTGTACCTCGAGTCAAGCCTCATTTGACTCACCGATGCCATTTGTGCCTCGAGTTAGGCCTTGTTTGACTCAACCATATCATTTGTGCCTCGAGTCAGGTCGTAATTGACTCAACCATACCATTTGCGTCTCGAGTCGGGCCTTTGTTTGACTCAACCATATCATTTTGCCCTCGAGGCGGGCCTCGTTTGAGTCAACCATATCATTTGCGCCTAGAGTAGGGCCTTGTTTGACTCATCGATACCATTTGTGCCCCAAGTTGGGCCTCGTTTGACTCAACCATATCATTTGTACTCGAGAAGGGTCTCGTTTGACTCAACCATATCATTTGTACTCATGATGGACCTCGTTTGACTCAACTATATCATTTGCGCCTCAAGTTGGGTCTTATTTGACTCAACCATATCATTTGCGCCTCTAGTTGGGTCTTATTTGACTCAACCATATCATTTGTGACTCGAGTCGGGCATCGTTTGACTCATCGATACCATTGGTGCCTTGAGTTGGGCCTCATTTGACTCAACCATATCATTTGCGCCTCGAGTCAGGCCTTGTTTGACTCAACCATATCATTTGCATCTCGAGCCGGGCCTCGTTTGACTCAACCATATCGTTTATGCCTCGAGATGGGCCTCATTTGACTCGACCATATCATTTACGCAACAAGTCGGGCCTTGTTTGGCTCAACCATATCATTTGCGTCTTGATTCGGTCCTCGTTTGACTCAACCATATCATTTGCGCCTCAAGTCGGGCCTTGTTTGACTCAACCATATCATTTGCACCTCGAGTCGGGCCTTGTTTGACTCCACCATATCATTTGCGTCTCGAGTCGGGCCTCGTTTGACTCAACCATATCATTTGTGCCTTGAGATGGGCCTTGTTTGACTCAACCATATCATTTGCACCTCGAGTCAAGCATCGTTTGACTCACCGATGCCATTGTCCTCGAGTTGGGCCTCGTTTGACTCAACCATATCATTTGTGCCTCGAGTCAGGCCTCGTTTCACTCAACCATATTATTTGTGCCTTGAGTCGGTCCTCGTTTAACTCAACCATATCATTTGTGCCTCGAGTCGGGCCTTGTTTGACTCAACCATATCATTTGCATCTCAAGTCAGGCCTCGTTTGGCTCAACCATATTTTTTGCGCGTCGAGTCGGGCCACGTTTGACTTAACCATATGATTTGCGCCTCAAGTCGGGCCTCGTTTGACTCACTGATACTATTTCTGCCTCGAGTTGGGCCTCGTTTGACTCAACCATATCATTTGTGCCTCGAGTTAGGTCTTGTTAGACTCAACCATATCATTTGTGCCATAAGTCGGGCATTGTTTGTCTCAACCGTATCATTTGCGCCTCGAGTCCGGCCTCGTTTCACCCAATCATATCCTTTGTGCCTTGAGTCAGGCCTCGTTTAACTCAACCATATTATTTGTCCCTCGAGTCAGGTCTTGTTCGACTCAACCATATCGTTTGTGCCTCGAGTGAAGTCTCGTTTGACTCAACCATATCATTTGCACCTCGAGTCGGGCCTCGTTTGACTCAACCATATTATTTGCGCCTCAAGTCGGGCCTTGTTTGACTCAACCATATCATTTGCGTATTGAGTCGGGGCTCGTTTGACACAACCATATCATTTGTGCCTCGAGTTATACCTCGTTTAACTCAGCCATATCATTTGCGTCTCGAGTCGAGCCACGTTTGACTCAACCATATAATTTGTGCCTCAAGTCAGGCCTCGATTAACTCAACCATATCATTTGTGCCTCGTGTCAGGTCTCATTTGACTCAACCATATCATTTGTGCCTCGAGTCAGGCCTCGTTTGTCTCAGCCATATGATTTGCACCTCGAGTCGGGCCACGTTTGACACAACCATATGATTTGCGCCTCGAGTCAGGCCTCGTTTGACTCAACCATATTATTTGTGCCTCGAGTCGGGCCTTGTTTGACTCAACCATATCATTTGCGTATTGAGTCGTGGCTCGTTTGACTCAACCATATCATTTGTGCCTCGAGTTATGCCTCGTTTGACTCAACCATATCATTTGCGCCTCGAGTTGGGCCACGCTTGACTCAACCATATCATTTGTGCCTCGAGTCGGGCCTTGTTTGACTCAACCATATCATTTGTGCCTAGAGTTGGGCCTCGTTTGACTCACCGATACCATTTGTGCCTCGAGTTGGGCCTCGTTTGACTCAACCACATCATTTGTGCTCGAGTCAGACCTCGTTTGACTCAACCATATCATTTGCGCCTCGACTCGGGCTTCGTTTAACTCAACCATATCATTAGTGCATCGAGTCAGGACTCATTTGACTCAACCATATCATTTGCGCCTCGAGTCGGGCCTCGTTTGACTCACTGATACCATTTGTGCCTCGAGTTGAGCCTCATTTGACTCAACCATATCATTTGTGCCTCGAGTCGGGCCCCGTTTGACTCGGCCATATCATTTGCGCCTCGAGTGGGGCCTCGTTTGACCACCGATACCATTTGTTCCTCGAGTGAGGCCTCGCTTGACTCAATCATATCATTTGTGCCTCAAGTTAGGCCTCGTTTGACTCAACCATATCAGTTGCGCTTCGAGTCGGCCTCCTTTGACTCAACCATATCATTTCGGCCCGGGTCGGGCTTCGTTTGACTCACTGATACCATTTGTTCCTCGAGTTGGGCCTCATTTGACTCAACCATATCATTTGTTCCTCGAGTCAGGCCTCGTTTGAGTCAACCATATCATTTGCATCTTGAGTCAGGCCTGGTTTAACTCAGCCATATCATTTGCGCCTCGAATCAGGTCTTGTTTGACTCACCGATACCCTTTGTGCCTCGAGTCGGGCCTCGTTTGTCTCAACCATATCATTTGTGCCTCGAGTCAGGCCCCGTTTGACTCAACCATATCATTTATGCCTTGGGAGGGGCCTCGTTTGACTCAACCATATCATTTGCGCCTCGAGTCGGGCCTTGTTTGACTCAACCATATCATTTGCGTCTCGAGTCGTGCCTCATTTGACTCAAGCATATCATTTGTGCCTCGAGATGGGAATCGTTTGACTTAACCATATCATTTGTGCCTCGAGTCGGGCCTTGTTTGAGTAAATCATATCATTTACGTCTCGAGTCGGGCCTCGTTTGACACAACCATATCATTTGTGCCTCGAGTTATGCATCGTTTGACTCAACCATATCATTTACACCTCGAGTTGGGCCACGTTTGACTCTACCATATCATTTGTGCCTCGAGTCAGGCCTCGTTTAACTCAACCATATCATTTGTGCCTCGAGTCATGCCTCATTTGTCTTAGCCATATGATTTTCGCCTCGAGTCGGGCCACGTTTGACTCAACCATATGATTTATGCCTCGAGTCGGGCCTCATTTGACTCACTGATGCCATTTGTGCCTCAAGTTGGGCCTCGTTTGACTCAACCATATCATTTGCGCCTCGAGTCAAGTCTTATTTGACTCAACCATATCATTTGCGCCTCGAGTCGGGCCTCGTTTAACTTAACCATATCATTTGCGCCTCGAGTCGGGCCTCGTTAATCTCAACCATACCATTTGCGCCTAGAGACTAGCCTCGTTTGACTCAGCCATATCATTTGCACCTCAAGTCAGGCCTCGTTTGACTCAGCCATATCATTTGCACCTCGAGTCGGGACTTGTTTGTCTCAGCCATATGATTTGCGCCTCGAGTCGGGCCACGTTTGACTCACCGATACTATTTGTGCCTCGAGTTGGGCCTCGTTTGACTCACCGATACTATTTGTACCTCGAGTTGGGCCTCGTTGGACTTAACTATATCATTTGCGCCACGAGTCGTGCCTTGTTTGACTCATCCATATCATTTGCGCCTCGAGTCAGGCCTTGTTTTACTCAATCATATCATTTTTGCCTCGAGTTAGGTCTCGTTTGACTCAACCATATCGTTTGTGCCTCGAGTCAGGTCTCGTTTGACTCAACCATATCATTTGTGCCTCGAGTTAGGTCTCGTTTGACTTAACCATATTATTTGTGCCTCAAGCCGGGCCTTGTTTAACTCAACCATATCATTTGCGTATCGAGTCAGGCAGCGTCGTTTGACTCAACCATATCAACTGTGCCTCGAGTTATGCCACGTTTTACTCAACCATATCGTTTGTGCCTCGAGTCAGGCCTCGATTAACTCAACCATATCATTTGTGCCTCAAGTTAGGTCTAACTTTTTTCAACCATATCATTTGTGCCTCGAGTTAGGCCTCATTTGTCTTAGCCATATCATTTGCGCCTCGAGTCGGGCCACGTTTGACTCAACCATATGATTTTTGCCTCGAGTCGGGCCTCATTTGACTCACCGATGCCATTTGTGCCTCGAGTTAGGCCTCATTTGACTCAACCGTATCATTTGTGCCTCGAGTCAGGTCTTATTTGACTCAACCATATCATTTGTGCCTCGAGTCGGGCCTTGTTTGACTCAACCATATCATTTGGCCCTCGAGTCGGGCCTCGTTTGACTCAACCATATCATTTGCGCCTAGAGTCGGGGATCATTTGACTCACCGATGCCATTTGTGCCTCAAGTTGGGCCTCGTTTGGCTCAACCATATCATTTGTACTCGAGATGGGCCTCGTTTGACTCAAACATATCATTTGTACTCGAGATGGGCCTCGTTTGACTCAACCATATCATTTGCACCTCGAGTCGGGCCTCGTGTGACTCAACCATATCATTTGCGCGTCGAGTCGGTCCTTGTTTGACTCAACCATATCATTTACGTCTCGAGTCGGGCCTCGTTTGACTCAACCATATCATTTGCTCCTTGAGTCGGGCCACGTTTGACTCAACCATATGATTTGCTACTCAAGTCGGGCCTCGTTTCACACACCAATACTATTTGTGCCTCGAGTTGGGCCTTGTTTGACTCAACCATATCATTTGTGCCTCGAGTCAGGTCTCGTTGGACTCAACCATATCATTTGCGCCACGAGTCGGGCCTTGTTTGATTCAACCGTATCATTTGCGCCTCGAGTCAGGCCTCGTTTCACTCAATCATATCCTTTGTGCCTCGAGTCAGGCCTCGTTTAACTCAACCATATCGTTTGTCCCTCCAGTCAGGTCTTGTTTGACTCAACCATATCGTTTGTGCCTCGAGTGAAGTCTCGTTTGACTCAACCATATCATTTGTGCCTCGAGTCGGGCCTCGTTTGACTCAACCATATTATTTGTGCCTCGAGTCGGGCCTTGTTTGACTCAACCATATCATTTGCGTATTGAGTCAGGGCTCGTTTGACTCAACCATATCATTTGTGCTTAGAGTCGGGCCTTGTTTGACTCACCGATACCATTTGTGCCTCGAGTTGGGCCTCATTTGACTCAACCATATCATTTGTACTCGATTCAAGCCTCGTTTGAGTCAACCATATCATTTGCGCCTCGAGTCAGGCCTCGTTTAACTCAACCATATCATTAGTGCATCGAGTCAGGACTCATTTGACTCAACCATATCATTTGCACCTCGCGTCGAGCCTCGTTTGACTGACCGATGCCATTTGTGCCTCGTGTTGTGCATCATTTGGCTCAACCATATCATTTGTGCCTCGAGTCGCGCCTCGTTTGACTCAGCCATATCGTTTGCGGCTCGAGTGGGGCCTCGTTTGACTCATCGATACCATTTATGCCTCGAGTTAGGCCTCGTTTGACTCAATCATATCATTTGTGCTTCGAGTCAGTCCTCGTTTGACTCAGTCATATCATTTGTGCATCGAGTCAGGCCTCGTTTGACTCAACCATATCAGTTGCATCTCGAGTCGGCCTCCTTTGACTAAACCATATTATTTCGGCTCGAGTCGGGCCTCGTTTGACTCACCGATATCGTTTGTTCCTCGAGTTGGGCCTCATTTGACTCAATCATATCATTTGTTCCTCGAGTCAGGCCTCATTTGAGTTAACCATATCATTTGCATCTTGAGTCAAGCCTGGTTTGACTCAGCCATATCATTTGCGCCTCGAGTTAGGCCTTATTTCACTCACCGACCCCATTTGTGCCTCGAGTTGGGCCTCGTTTGACTCAACCATATCATTTGTGCCTCGAGATGGGCCTCGTTTGACTCAACCATATCATTTGCGCCTCGAGTCGGGCCTTGTTTGACTCAACCATATCATTTGTGTCTCGAGTCGGGCCTCATTTGACTCAAGAATATCATTTGTGCCTCGAGGTGGGCGTCGTTTGACTCAACCATATCATTTGCGCCTCGAGTCGGGCCTTGTTTGACTCTACCATATTGTTTGCGCCTCGAGTCGGGCCACGTTTGACTTAACCATATGATTTGCGCCTCAAGTCGGGCCTCATTTGACTCAACTATAACATTTGTGCCTCGAGTCAGGCCTCGTTTGACTCAACCATATCATTTGTGCCACGAGTCGGGCCTTGTTTGACTCAACCATATCATTTGCGCCTCGAGTCAGGCCTCGTTTCACTCAATCATATCCTTTGTGCCTTGAGTCTGGCCTCGTTTAACTCAAGCATATCATTTGTCCCTCGAGTCAGGTCTCGTTTGACTCAACCATATCGTTTGTGCCTCGAGTGAGGTCTCGTTTGACTCAACCATATCATTTACGCCTCAAGGCGGGCCCCGTTTGACTAAACCATATTATTTGCGCCCTAAGTCGGGTCTTGTTTGACTCAACCATATCATTTGCATACCGAGTCAGGCCTCGTTTGACTCAACCATATCAATTGTGCCTTGAGTTATGCCACATTTGACTCAACCATATCATTTGTGCCTTGAGTCAGGCCTCGATTAACTCAACCATATCATTTGTGCCTCGAATCAGGTCTCATTTGACTCAACCATATCATTTGTGCGTCGAGTCAGGCCTCGTTTGTCTCAGCCATATGATTTGCGCCTCGAGTCGGGCCATGTTTGACTTAACCATATGATTTGCGCCTCGAGTCGGGCCTCATTTGACTCACCGATGCCATTTGTACCTCGAGTGAGGCCTCGTTTGACTCAACCATATCATTTGTGCCTCGAGTCAGGTCTTATTTGACTCAACCATATCATTTGTGCCTCGAGTTGGGCCTTGTTTGACCCAACCATATCATTTGTGCCTCGAGTCGGGCCTTGTTTGACTCAACCATATCATTTACGCCTAGAGTTGGGCCTGGTTTGACTCAGTGATGCCATTTGTGCCTCGAGTTAGGCTTAGTTTGACTCAACCATATCATTTGTACTCGAGTCAGTCCTCGTTTGACTCAACCATATCATTTGCGCCTCGGGTCGGGCCTCGTTTAACTCACTGGTACCATTTGTGCCTCGTGTTGGGCGATATTTGACTCAACCATATCATTTGTGCCTCGAGTTGGGCCTCATTTAACTCAGCCATATCATTTGCATCTCGAGTTGGGCCTCGTTTGACTCAACGATACCATTTGTGCCTCGAGTTAGGCTTCGTTTGACTCAATCATATCATTTGTGCCTCGAGTCAGGCCTCGTTTGACTCCAGCATATTAGTTGCGCCTCGAGTCGGGCCTCGTTTGACTCATCCATATCATTTTGGCTCAAGTCGGGCCTCGTTTGGCTCATCGATACTGTTTGTGCCTCGAGTTGGGCCTCATTGGACTCAACCATATCATTTGTACCTCGAGTCAGGCCTTGTTTGAGTCAACCATATCATTTGCATCTTGAGTCAGGCCTGGTTTGACTCAACCATATCATTTGCGCCTCGAGTCAGGCCTCGTTTGACTCATCGATACCATTTATGCCTCGAGTTGGCCTCGTTTGACTCAACCATATCATTTATGTCTCGAGTCGGGCCTCGTTTGACTCGACCATATCATTTGCGCCTCAAGTTATGCCTCGTTTGACTCAACCATATTATTTGTGCCTCGAGTTAGGCCACGTTTGACTCAACCATATCATATGTGCCTCGAGTCAGGCCTCGTTTATCTCAACCATATCATTTGTGCCTCGAGTCAGGTCTCATTTGACTCAACCATATCATTTGTGCCTCGAGTCAGGCCTCGTTTGTCTTAGCCATATGATTTGCGCCTCGAGTCGAGCCTCATTTGACTCACCGATGCCATTTGTGCCCTGAGTTAGGCCTCGTTTGACTCAACCATATCATTTGTGCCTCGAGTTAGGTCTTATTTGACTCAATCATATCATTTGTGCCTCGAGTCAGGCCTCGTTTGACTTAGTCATATCATTTGTGCCTCGAGTCAGGCCTCGTTTGACTTAAGAATATTAGTTGCGCCTCGAGTCGGGCCTCGTTTGACTCAACCATATCATTTTGGCTCGAGTTGGGCCTCGTTTGGCTCACCGATACTGTTTGTGCCTCGAGTTGGGCCTCGTTTGACTCAACCATATGATTTGTGCATCGAGTCAGGCCTCGTTTGAGTCACCCATATCATTTGCGCCTGGAGTCGGGTCTCGTTTGGCTCAACCATATCATTTGTGCCTCGAGCCGGGCCTTGTTTGACTCAACCATATCATTTTGGCTCGAGTCGGGGCTCGTTTGACTCACCGATACCGTTTGTGCCTCGAGTTGGGTCTCGTTTGACTGAACCATATCATTTGTGCATCGAGTCAGGCCTCGTTTGAATCAACCATATCATTTACGCCTTGAGTCGAGTCTCGTTGGACTTAACTATATCATTTGCGTCTCGAGTCGGTTCTTGTTTGACTCACCGATACCATTTGGGCCTTGAGTTGGGCCTCGTTTGGCTCAACCATATCATTTGTGCCACGAGTCAGGCCTTGTTTGACTTAACCATATCTTTTATGCCTCGAGGCAGGCCTCGTTTGAATCAACCAAATCATTTGTGCCTTGAGTCAGGCCTTCTTTTATTCAACCATATCGTTTGCGCCACGAGTCGGGCCTTGTTTGACTCACACATATGTTTGAGCCTCGAGGTGAGCCTTATTTGGCTCACCTATATGTTTGTGCCTCGAGTCGGTCTTCGTTTGACTCACCCTTATCATTTGCACCTCGAGTCAAGCCTTGTTTGACTCACCCATATGTTTGTGCAATAAGTCATGCCTCGTTTGACTCAACCATATCATTTGCGCCTCGACTCGGGCTTATTTGACTCACCCATACGTTTGTGCATCGGGTCGATCTTCATTTGACTCACCCTTATCATTTGCACCTCGAGTCAGCCCTAGTTTGACGCACCCATATCATTTGCGCCTCGAGTCAGGCCTCGTTTGACTCACTGATACCATTTGTACATCAAGTTGGGCCTCGTTTGACTAAACCATATGATTTGCGCCTCGATTCAGCCCTCGTTTGACTAAACCATATGATTTGCGCCTCGAGTCAGGCCTCGTTTGACTCAATTATATCATTTGTGCCTCGAGTCAGTCCTCGTTTAACTCAACCATATCATTTGTGCCTCGAGTCAGGTATCGTTTCACTCAACCATATCATTTGTGCCTCGAGTCAGGTCTCGTTTGACTTAACCATATCATTTGTGCCTTGAGTCAGGCCTCGTTTGACTCAACCATATCATTTATGCCTCGAGTCGTGCCTTGTTTGACTCACCGATACCATTTGTGCATCGAGTTGGGCCTTATTTGACTCAACCATATCATTTGTACGTCGAGTCAGCCCTAATTTGACTCAGCGATATCATTTGCGCCTCAAGTCGGGCCTCGTTTGACTCAACCCTATCATTTGTGCCTCGTGTTGGGCCTCGTTTGACTCACCGATACCATTTGTGCCTCGAGTTGGGCCTCATTTGACTCAACCATATCAATTGTGCCTCGAGTCAGCCCACTTTTGACTCAACCTTATCATTTGCGCCTCGAGCTGGGCCTCATTTGACTAAACCATGTTATTTTCGCCTCGAGTCGGGCCTGGTTTGACTCAACCATATCATTTGCGTCTCGAGTAGGGTCTCGTTTGACTCAACCATATCATTTATGCCTCGAGTTATGCCTCGTTTAACTCAACCATATCATTTGCGTCTCAACTTGGGCCTCATTTGAGTCACTGATACCATTTGTGCCCCTAGTTGAGCCTCGTTTGACTGAATCGGTAGCATTTGTGCCTCAAGTCTAGCCTCGTTTGACTTAACCATATCATTTATGCCTCGAGTCAGGCCTCGTTTGACTCACTGATACCATTTGTGCCTCGAGTTGGGCCTCATTTGACTCAACCATATCATTTGTGCCTCAAGTCAGGCCTCGTTTGACTCAACCATATCATTTGCGCCTCGAGTTGCACCTCGAGATGGGCCTCATTTGACTCAACCAAATCATTTGTGGCTCGAGTCGGGCCTCGTTTGACTCACTGATACCATTTGTGCCTCAAGTTGGGCCTCGTTTGACTCAACCATATCATTTGTGCTTCGAGTAAGGCCTCGTTTGAGTTAACCATATCATTTGCGGCTTGAGTCAGGTCTTGTTTAACTCAACCATATCATTTGCGCCTCGAGTCAGGCCTCGTTTGACTAAACTATATCATTTGTTCCTTGAGTCGAGCCTCGTTTGTCTCACCGATACCATTTGCGCCTCGAGTTAGGCCTCGTTTGACTCAACCATATCATTTGTACCTCGAGTCAGGCCTCGTTTGACTCAACCATATATTTGTGCCTCGACTCGGGCCTCGTTTGGCTCACAGATACCATTTGTGCCTTGAGTTGGGCCTCATTTGACTCAACTATATCATTTGTGCCTCGAGTCAGGCCTTGTTTGACTCAGCCATATCATTTGCGCCTCGAGTCGGGCCTCGTTTGACTCAACCATATTATTTGCGCCTCGAGTTGGGCATCGTTTGACTCGCCAATACCATTTGTGCCTCGAGTTGAGCCTCGTTTGACTCAACCATATCATTTGTGCCTCAAGTCGGGCCTTATTTGGCTCACCCATATGTTTGCACATCGAGTCAGGCCTCGTGTGACTAAACCATATCGTTCGTGCCTCGAGTCATGCCTTGTTTGACTCAACATATCATTTGCCCCTCGAATTGGCCCTCGTTTGACTCACCCATGTCATTTACGCCTTGAGTTAGGCCTCGTTTGACTTAACCATGTGTTTGCCACTCGAGTCAGGCCTTCTTTGACTCACCCATATCATTTGTGCCTCGAGTCAGGCCTAGTTTGACTCACCGTTACCATTTGTGCATTGAGTTAGGCCTCGTTTGACTAAACCATATGATTTGCGCCTTGAGTCAGGGCTCGTTTGACTCAACCATATCATTTGCACCTCGAGTTAGGCATCGTTTGACTCAACCATGTCATTTATGCCCGAGTCAGGCCTCATTTGACTCAACCACATCATTTGCGCCTCAAGTCCGGCCTCATTTGAGACAACCATATCATTTGTGCATCGAGTCAGGCCTCATTTGACTCAGCCATACCATTCGTGCCTCGAGTTGGGCCTCATTTGAGACAACCATATCATTTGTGCATCGAGTCAGGCCTCGTTTGACTCAGCCATATCATTTGCGCCTCGAGTCAGACCTCGTTTGACTCATCGATACCATTTGTACCTCGAGTTAGGCCTCATTTGAGTTAACCATATCATTTGTGCCTCGAGTCAGGCCTAGTTTGACTCAGCTATATCATTTGCGCCTCGAGTTGGGCCTCGTTTGACTCAATCATATCATTTGTGCCTTGTGTTGGGCCTCATTTGACTCACCGACACCATTTGTGCCTTGAGTTGGGCCTCGTTTTCTCAACCATATCATTTGTGCCCCGAGTTAGGGCTCTTTTGACTCAATCATATCATTTGTGCCTCGAGTTTGGTCTCGTTTGACTCAACCATATTATTTGCGGCTCAAGTCAGGCCTTGTTTGACTCAACCATATCATTTGCGTCTCGAGTCGGGGCTCGTTTGACTCAACCATATCATTTGTCCCTCGAGTTATTCCTCATTTGGCTCAACCATATCATTTGAATCTCGAGTCGGGCCTTATTTGACTCATTGATACCATTTGTGCCTCTAGTTGGGGCCCGTTTGACTTAACCATATCATTTGTGCCTCGAATCAGGTCTCGTTTGACTCAACCATATCATTTGCACCTCGAGTCAGTCCTTGTTTGACTCAACCATATTATTTGTGCCTCGTGTCGGGCCTCGTTTGAGACAACCATATCATTTGTGCCTCAAGTGGGGCCTCGTTTGACTCAACCATATCATTTATGCCTAGAGTTGAGCCTCGTTTGACTGACCGATACCATTTGTGCCTCGAGTTGGGCCTCATTTGACTCAACCATATCATTTGTGTCTAGAGTCGGGCCTAGTTTGACTCAGCTATATCATTTGCGCCTCGAGTCGGGCCTCGTTTGACTCAACCATATCATTTGTGCCTTGTGTTGAGCCTCGTTTGACTCACCGATACCATTTGTGCCTCGAGTTGCACCTCGTTTTCTCAACCATATCATTTGTGCCCTGAGTCAGGACTCTTTTGACTCAACCATATCATTTGCGCCTTGAGTGGGGCCTCGTTTGACTCAACCATATCATTTGCGCCTCGAGTCGGGCCTCGTTTGACTCAACCATATCATTTGTGCCTCGAGTCGAGCCTCGTTTGACTCACTGATGCCATTTGTGCATCGAGTTGGGCCTTGTTTCACTCAACCATATCATTTGTGCCTCGAGTCAGGCCTTGTTTGACTCAACCATATCATTTGCGCCTCGAGTCGGGCCTAGTTTGACTTAACCATATCATTTGCGCCTCGAGTTAGGCCTCGTTTGACTCAACCATATCATTTGTGCCTCAAGTCGGGCTTTGTTTGACTCATAGATACCATTTGTGCCTCGAGTCAAGCCTCGTTTGACTCAACCATATCATTTGCGCCTCGAGGCGAGCCTAGTTTGACTCAACCATATCATTTGCACCTTGAGTTAGGCCTCGTTTGACTCAACCATATCATTTGAGCCTCGAGTTAGTCCTCATTTGACTCAAAGATACCATTTGTGCCTCGAGTCAGGCCTCGTTTGACTCAACCATATCATTTGCGCTTCGAGGCGGGCCTCGTTCCACTCAACCGTATCATTTGCGCCTCGAGTCGGCCCTTATTTGGCTCACCTATATGTTTGCGCATCGAGTTGGGCCTCGTTTGACTAAACCATATCATTTGTCCCTTGAGTTATTTCTTGTTTGACTCAACCATATCATTTGCGCCTCGAGTTGGCCCTCATTTGACTCACCCATGTCATTTGTGCCTCATGTTAGGCCTCGTTTGATTTAATCATGTGTTTGCCACTCGAGTCAGTCCTTGTTTGACTCACTGATACCATTTGCGCCTCAAGTCGGGCCTCGTTTAACACATCGATACCATTTGTGCCTCGAGTTGGGCCTCATTTGACTCAACCATATCATTTGGGCCTCGAGTCAGGCCTCGTTTGACTCAATCATATCATTTGTGCCACGAGTCGGGCCTCGTTTTCTCAACCATATCATTTGTGCCCCGAGTCAGGCCTCTTTTGACTCAACCATATCATTTGCGCCTCGAGTTTGGTCTCGTTTGACTCAACCATATTATTTGCGGCTCAAGTCGGGCCTTGTTTGACTCAACCATATCATTTGCGTCTCGAGTCGGGGCTCGTTTGACTCAACCATATCATTTGTCCCTCGAGTTATTCCTCATTTGGCTCAACCATATCATTTGAATCTCTAGTTGGGGCCCGTTTGACTTAACCATATCGTTTGTGCCTCGAATCAGGTCTCGTTTGACTCAACCATATCATTTGCACCTCGAGTCAGTCCTTGTTTGACTAAACCATATTATTTGTGCCTCGTGTCGGGCCTCGTTTGAGACAACCATATCATTTGTGCCTCAAGTGGGGCCTCGTTTGACTCAACCATATCATTTATGCCTAGAGTTGAGCCTCGTTTGACTGACCGATACCATTTGTGCCTCGAGTTGGGCCTCATTTGACTCAACCATATCATTTGTGTCTAGAGTCGGGCCTAGTTTGACTCAGCTATATCATTTGCGCCTCGAGTCGGGCCTCGTTTGACTCAACCATATCATTTGTGCCTTGTGTTGAGCCTCATTTGACTCACCGATACCATTTGTGCCTCGAGTTGCGCCTCGTTTTCTCAACCATATCATTTGTGCCCTGAGTCAGGACTCTTTTGACTCAACCATATCATTTGCGCCTTGAGTTGGGCCTCGTTTGACTCAACCATATCATTTGCGCCTCGAGTCGGGCCTCGTTTGACTCAACCATATCATTTGCGCCTTGTGTTGAGCCTCGTTTGACTCACCGATACCATTTGTGCCTCGAGTTGCGCCTCGTTTTCTCAACCATATCATTTGTGCCCTGAGTCAGGACTCTTTTGACTCAACCATATCATTTGCGCCTTGAGTTGGGCCTCGTTTGACTCAACCATATCATTTGCGCCTCGAGTCAAGTCTCGTTTGACTCAACCATATCATTTGCGCCTCGAGTCAGGCCTTGTTTGACTCAACCATATTATTTGTGCCTCGTGTCGGGCCTCGTTTGACACAACCATATCATTTGTGCCTCGAGTGGGGCCTCGTTTGACTCAACGATATCATTTATGCCTCGAATCGAGCCTCGTTTGACTGACCGATACCATTTGTGCCTCAAGTTGGGCCTCATTTGACTCAACCATATCATTTGTGTCTCGACTCAGGCCTAGTTTGACTCAGCTATATCATTTGCGCCTCGAGTCAGGCCTCGTTTGACTCAACCATATCATTTGTGCCTTGTGTTGAGCCTCGTTTGACTCACCGATACCATTTGTGCCTTGAGTTGTGCCTCGTTTTCTCAACCATATCATTTGTGCCCCGAGTTAGGACTCTTTTGACTCAACCATATCATTTGCGCCTCGAGTCGGGCCTCGTTTGACTCAACCATATTATTTGCAGCTCAAGTCGAGCCTTGTTTGACTCAACCATATCATTTGCGTCTCGAGTCGAGGCTCGTTTGACTCAACCATATCATTTGTGCCTCGAGTTATTCCCCATTTGGCTCAACCATATCATTTGCGTCTCGAGTCGGGCCTCATTTGACTCAATGATGCCATTTGTGCCTCTAGTTGGGGCTCGTTTGACTCAACCATATCATTTTTTCCTCGAATCAGGTCTCGTTTGACTCAACCATATCATTTACACCTTGAGTCAGGCCTCGTTTGGCTCAACCATATCATTTGTGCCTCGACTCGGGCCTGGTTTGACTCAACCATATCATTTGCGCCTCGAGTCGGGCCTCGTTTGACTCAACCATATCATTTGCACCTCGAGTGGGGCCTCGTTTGACTCAACCATATCATTTGTGCCTTGAGTCAGGCCTCGTTTGACTCATTGATACCATTTGGGCCACGAGTTGGGCCTCATTTGAATCAACCATTTCATTTGTGTCTCGAGTCAGGCCTCGTTTGACTTAACCATATCATTTTCCTGACCATATGATTTGTGCCTCGAGTCGAGCCTCGTTTCACTCAACCATATCATTTGCGCCTTGAGTCGGCCCTTATTTGGCTCACCTATATGTTTGCGCATTGAGTCGGGCCTCGTTTGACTAAACCATACCATTTGTGCCTTGAGTCATGCCTCGTTTGACTCAACCATATCATTTGCGCCTCGTGTTAGGCCTCATTTGCTTTAATCATGTGTTTGCCACTCGAGTCAGGCCTTGTTTGACTCACCCATATCATTTGCGCCTCGAGCTAGGCCTGGTTTGACTCACCGATACAATTTGTGCATCGAGTTGGGCCTCGTTTGACTAAACCATATGATTTGCGCCTCAAGTCAGGCCTCGTTTAACTCAACCATATCATTTACGCCTCGAGTCAGGCATCATTTGACTCAACCATATCATTTGTGCTTGAGTCAGGCCTCGTTTGACTCAACCATATCATTTACGCCTCGAGTTGGGCCTCGTTTAACTCAACCATATCATTTGTGCCTCGAGTCTGGCCTCGTTTGACTCATCGATACCATTTGGGCCACGAGTTGGGCCTCATTTGAATCAACCATATCATTTGTGCCTCGAGTCAGGCCTCGTTTGACTCAGCCATATCATTTGTGCCTCAAGGCGGGCCTCGTTTGACTCAACCTTATCATTTGCACCTCGAGTCGAGCCTCGTTTGACTCATCGATACCATTTAATCCTCGAGTTGGGCCTCATTTGACTTAACCATATCATTTGTGCCTCGAGTCAGGCCTCGTTTGACTCAATCATATCATTTGCGCCTTGAGTCGATCCCCATTTAACTCAACCATATCATTTATGCCTCGTGCCAGGCCTCATTTGACTCAACCATACCTTTTGTGCTTCGAGTCGGGCCTCGTTTGACTCATTGATACCATTTGTGCCTCGAGTTGGGCCTCATTTGACTCAACCATATTATTTGTGCCTCGAGTCAGGCCTCGTTTGAGTCAGCCATATCATTTGCGCCTCGAGTTGGGCCTCGTTTGACTCAACCATATCATTTGTGCCTTGAGTCAGGCCACGTTTGACTCATCGATACCATTTGGGCCACGAGTTGGGCCTCATTTGAATCAACCATATCATTTGTGCCTCGAGTCAGGCCTCGTTTGACTGAGCCATATCATTTGCGCCTCGAGTCGGGCCTCGTTTGACTCATCGATACCATTTAATCCTTGAGTTGGGCCTCATTTGACTTAACCATATCATTTGTGCCTCGAGTCAGGCCTCGTTTGACTCAATCATATCATTTGCACCTCGAGTCGGGCCTCGTTAGACTCAACCATATCATTTACGCCTCGAGTTGGGCCTTGGTTGACTCAACCATATCATTTGTGGCTCGAGTCGGGCCTCGGTTGACTCAACCATATCATTTCTACTCGAGTCAAGCCTCATTTGACTCAACCATATCATTTGCGCCTCGAGTCGATCCCCGTTTAAAAGAACCATATCATTTGTGCCTCATGCCAGGCCTCATTTGACTCAACCATACCATTTGCGCTTCGAGTCGACCTCATTTGACTCAAACATATTATTTGTGCTTCGAGTTGGGCCTCATTTGACTCAACCATATTATTTGTGCCTCGAGTCAGGCCTCATTTGAGTCAGCCATATCATTTGCGCCTCGAGTCGGGCCTCGTTTGACTCAACCATATCATTTGCGCCTTGTGTTGAGCCTCGTTTGACTCACCGATACCATTTGTGCCTCGAGTTGCGCCTCGTTTTCTCAACCATATCATTTGTGCCCTGAGTCAGGACTCTTTTGACTCAACCATATCATTTGCGCCTTGAGTTGCGCCTCGTTTGACTCAACCATATCATTTGCGCCTCGAGTCAGGTCTCGTTTGACTCAACCATATCATTTGCGCCTCGAGTCAGGCCTTGTTTGACTCAACCATATTATTTGTGCCTCGTGTCGGGCCTCGTTTGACACAACCATATCATTTGTGCCTCGAGTGGGGCCTCGTTTGACTCAACGATATCATTTATGCCTCGAATCGAGCCTCGTTTGACTGACCGATACCATTTGTGCCTCAAGTTGGGCCTCATTTGACTCAACCATATCATTTGTGTCTCGACTCAGGCCTAGTTTGACTCAGCTATATCATTTGCGCCTCGAGTCAGGCCTCGTTTGACTCAACCATATCATTTGTGCCTTGTGTTGAGCCTCGTTTGACTCACCGATACCATTTGTGCCTTGAGTTGTGCCTCGTTTTCTCAACCATATCATTTGTGCCCCGAGTCAGGACTCTTTTGACTCAACCATATCATTTGCGCCTCGAGTCGGGCCTCGTTTGACTCAACCATATTATTTGCAGCTCAAGTCGAGCCATGTTTGACTCAACCATATCATTTGCGTCTCGAGTCGAGGCTCGTTTGACTCAACCATATCATTTGTGCCTCGAGTTATTCCCCATTTGGCTCAACCATATCATTTGCGTCTCGAGTCGGGCCTCATTTGACTCAATGATGCCATTTGTGCCTCTAGTTGGGGCTCGTTTGACTCAACCATATCATTTTTTCCTCGAATCAGGTCTCGTTTGACTCAACCATATCATTTACACCTTGAGTCAGGCCTCGTTTGACTCAACCATATATTTGCACCTCGTGTCGGGCCTCGTTTGACTCAACCATATCATTTGTGCCTCGAGTCGGGCCTCATTTGACTCACCGATTCCATTTGTGCCTCGAGTGGGGCCTCGTTTGACTCAACCAAATCGTTTGTGCCTCGAGTCAGGCCTCGTTTGGCTCAACCATATCATTTGTGCCTCGACTCGGGCCTGGTTTGACTCAACCATATCATTTGCGCCTCGAGTCAGGCCTCGTTGGACTCAACCATATCATTTGCACCTCGAGTGGGGCCTCGTTTGACTCAACCATATCATTTGTGCCTTGAGTCAGGCCTCGTTTGACTCATTGATACCATTTGGGCCACGAGTTGGGCCTCATTTGAATCAACCATTTCATTTGTGTCTCGAGTCAGGCCTCGTTTGACTTAACCATATCATTTTCCTGACTATATGATTTGTGCCTCGAGTCGAGCCTCGTTTCACTCAACCATATCATTTGCGCCTTGAGTCGGCCCTTATTTGGCTCACCTATATGTTTGCGCATTGAGTCGGGCCTCGTTTGACTAAACCATACCATTTGTGCCTTGAGTCATGCCTCGTTTGACTCAACCATATCATTTGCGCCTCGTGTTAGGCCTCATTTGCTTTAATCATGTGTTTGCCACTCGAGTCAGGCCTTGTTTGACTCACCCATATCATTTGCGCCTCGAGCTAGGCCTGGTTTGACTCACCGATACAATTTGTGCATCGAGTTGGGCCTCGTTTGACTAAACCATATGATTTGCGCCTCAAGTCAGGCCTCGTTTAACTCAACCATATCATTTACGCCTCGAGTCAGGCATCATTTGACTCAACCATATCATTTGTGCTTGAGTCAGGCCTCGTTTGACTCAACCATATCATTTACGCCTCGAGTTGGGCCTCGTTTAACTCAACCATATCATTTGTGCCTCGAGTCAGGCCTCGTTTGACTCATCGATACCATTTGGGCCACGAGTTGGGCCTCATTTGAATCAACCATATCATTTGTGCCTCGAGTCAGGCCTCGTTTGACTCAGCCATATCATTTGTGCCTCAAGGCGGGCCTCGTTTGACTCAACCTTATCATTTGCACCTCGAGTCGAGGCTCGTTTGACTCATCGATACCATTTAATCCTCGAGTTGGGCCTCATTTGACTTAACCATATCATTTGTGCCTCGAGTCAGGCCTCGTTTGACTCAATCATATCATTTGCGCCTTGAGTCGATCCCCATTTAACTCAACCATATCATTTATGCCTCGTGCCAGGCCTCATTTGACTCAACCATACCTTTTGTGCTTCGAGTCGGGCCTCGTTTGACTCATTGATACCATTTGTGCCTCGAGTTGGGCCTCATTTGACTCAACCATATTATTTGTGCCTCGAGTCAGGCCTCGTTTGAGTCAGCCATATCATTTGCGCCTCGAGTTGGGCCTCGTTTGACTCAACCATATCATTTGTGCCTTGAGTCAGGCCACGTTTGACTCATCGATACCATTTGGGCCACGAGTTGGGCCTCATTTGAATCAACCATATCATTTGTGCCTCGAGTCAGGCCTCGTTTGACTGAGCCATATCATTTGCGCCTCGAGTCGGGCCTCGTTTGACTCATCGATACCATTTAATCCTTGAGTTGGGCCTCATTTGACTTAACCATATCATTTGTGCCTCGAGTCAGGCCTCGTTTGACTCAATCATATCATTTGCACCTCGAGTCGGGCCTCGTTAGACTCAACCATATCATTTACGCCTCGAGTTGGGCCTTGGTTGACTCAACCATATCATTTGTGGCTCGAGTCGAGCCTCGGTTGACTCAACCATATCATTTCTACTCGAGTCAAGCCTCATTTGACTCAACCATATCATTTGCGCCTCGAGTCGATCCCCGTTTAAAAGAACCATATCATTTGTGCCTCATGCCAGGCCTCATTTGACTCAACCATACCATTTGCGCTTCGAGTCGACCTCATTTGACTCAAACATATTATTTGTGCTTCGAGTTGGGCCTCATTTGACTCAACCATATTATTTGTGCCTCGAGTCAGGCCTCATTTGAGTCAGCCATATCATTTGTGCCTCGAGTCGGGCCTCGTTTGACTCAACCATATCATTTGCGCCTTGTGTTGAGCCTCGTTTGACTCACCGATACCATTTGTGCCTCGAGTTGCGCCTCGTTTTCTCAACCATATCATTTGTGCCCTGAGTCAGGACTCTTTTGACTCAACCATATCATTTGCGCCTTGAGTTGGGCCTCGTTTGACTCAACCATATCATTTGCGCCTCGAGTCAGGTCTCGTTTGACTCAACCATATCATTTGCGCCTCGAGTCAGGCCTTGTTTGACTCAACCATATTATTTGTGCCTCGTGTCGGGCCTCGTTTGACACAACCATATCATTTGTGCCTCGAGTGGGGCCTCGTTTGACTCAACGATATCATTTATGCCTCGAATCGAGCCTCGTTTGACTGACCGATACCATTTGTGCCTCAAGTTGGGCCTCATTTGACTCAATCATATCATTTGTGTCTCGACTCAGGCCTAGTTTGACTCAGCTATATCATTTGCGCCTCGAGTCAGGCCTCGTTTGACTCAACCATATCATTTGTGCCTTGTGTTGAGCCTCGTTTGACTCACCGATACCATTTGTGCCTTGAGTTGTGCCTCATTTTCTCAACCATATCATTTGTGCCCCGAGTCAGGACTCTTTTGACTCAACCATATCATTTGCGCCTCGAGTCGGGCCTCGTTTGACTCAACCATATTATTTGCAGCTCAAGTCGAGCCTTGTTTGACTCAACCATATCATTTGCGTCTCGAGTCGAGGCTCGTTTGACTCAACCATATCATTTGTGCCTCGAGTTATTCCCCATTTGGCTCAACCATATCATTTGCGTCTCGAGTCGGGCCTCATTTGACTCAATGATGCCATTTGTGCCTCTAGTTGGGGCTCGTTTGACTCAACCATATCATTTTTTCCTCGAATCAGGTCTCGTTTGACTCAACCATATCATTTACACCTTGAGTCAGGCCTCGTTTGACTCAACCATATCATTTGTGCATCGAGTCAGGCCTCATTTGACTCAACCATATATTTGCACCTCGTGTCGGGCCTCGTTAGACTCAACCATATCATTTGTGCCTCGAGTCGGGCCTCATTTGACTCACCGATTCCATTTGTGCCTCGAGTGGGGCCTCGTTTGACTCAACCAAATCGTTTGTGCCTCGAGTCAGGCCTCGTTTGGCTCAACCATATCATTTGTGCCTCGACTCGGGCCTGGTTTGACTCAACCATATCATTTGCGCCTCGAGTCGGGCCTCGTTTGACTCAACCATATCATTTGCACCTCGAGTGGGGCCTCGTTTGACTCAACCATATCATTTGTGCCTCGAGTCAGGCCTCGTTTGACTCATTGATACCATTTGGGCCACGAGTTGGGCCTCATTTGAATCAACCATATCATTTGTGCCTCGAGTCAGGCCTCGTTTGACTCAGCCATATCATTTGTGCCTCAAGGCGGGCCTCGTTTGACTCAACCTTATCATTTGCACCTCGAGTCGAGCCTCGTTTGACTCATCGATACCATTTAATCCTCGAGTTGGGCCTCATTTGACTTAACCATATCATTTGTGCCTCGAGTCAGGCCTCGTTTGACTCAATCATATCATTTGCGCCTTGAGTCGATCCCCATTTAACTCAACCATATCATTTATGCCTCGTGCCAGGCCTCATTTGACTCAACCATACCTTTTGTGCTTCGAGTCGGGCCTCGTTTGACTCATTGATACCATTTGTGCCTCGAGTTGGGCCTCATTTGACTCAACCATATTATTTGTGCCTCGAGTCAGGCCTCGTTTGAGTCAGCCATATCATTTGCGCCTCGAGTTGGGCCTCGTTTGACTCAACCATATCATTTGTGCCTTGAGTCAGGCCACGTTTGACTCATCGATACCATTTGGGCCACGAGTTGGGCCTCATTTGAATCAACCATATCATTTGTGCCTCGAGTCAGGCCTCGTTTGACTCAGCCATATCATTTGCGCCTCGAGTCGGGCCTCGTTTGACTCATCGATACCATTTAATCCTTGAGTTGGGCCTCATTTGACTTAACCATATCATTTGTGCCTCGAGTCAGGCCTCGTTTGACTCAATCATATCATTTGCACCTCGAGTCGGGCCTCGTTAGACTCAACCATATCATTTACGCCTCGAGTTGGGCCTTGGTTGACTCAACCATATCATTTGTGGCTCGAGTCGAGCCTGGGTTGACTCAACCATATCATTTCTACTCGAGTCAAGCCTCATTTGACTCAACCATATCATTTGCGCCTCGAGTCGATCCCCGTTTAAAAGAACCATATCATTTGTGCCTCATGCCAGGCCTCATTTAACTCAACCATACCATTTGCGCTTCGAGTCGACCTCATTTGACTCAAACATATTATTTGTGCTTCGAGTTGGGCCTCATTTGACTCAACCATATTATTTGTGCCTCGAGTCAGGCCTCATTTGAGTCAGCCATATCATTTGCGCCTCGAGTCGGGCCTCGTTTGACTCAACCATATCATTTGTGCCTTGTGTTGAGCCTCGTTTGACTCACCGATACCATTTGTGCCTCGAGTTGCGCCTTGTTTTCTCAACCATATCATTTGTGCCCTGAGTCAGGACTCTTTTGACTCAACCATATCATTTGCGCCTTGAGTTGGGCCTCGTTTGACTCAACCATATCATTTGCGCCTCGAGTCAGGTCTCGTTTGACTCAACCATATCATTTGCGCCTCGAGTCAGGCCTTGTTTGACTCAACCATATTATTTGTGCCTCGTGTCGGGCCTCGTTTGACACAACCATATCATTTGTGCCTCGAGTGGGGCCTCGTTTGACTCAACGATATCATTTATGCCTCGAATCGAGCCTCGTTTGACTGACCGATACCATTTGTGCCTCAAGTTGGGCCTCATTTGACTCAACCATATCATTTGTGTCTCGACTCAGGCCTAGTTTGACTCAGCTATATCATTTGTGCCTCGAGTCAGGCCTCGTTTGACTCAACCATATCATTTGTGCCTTGTGTTGAGCCTCGTTTGACTCACCGATACCATTTGTGCCTTGAGTTGTGCCTCGTTTTCTCAACCATATCATTTGTGCCCCGAGTCAGGACTCTTTTGACTCAACCATATCATTTGCGCCTCGAGTCGGGCCTCGTTTGACTCAACCATATTATTTGCAGCTCAAGTCGAGCCTTGTTTGACTCAACCATATCATTTGCGTCTCGAGTCGAGGCTCGTTTGACTCAACCATATCATTTGTGCCTCGAGTTATTCCCCATTTGGCTCAACCATATCATTTGCGTCTCGAGTCGGGCCTCATTTGACTCAATGATGCCATTTGTGCCTCTAGTTGGGGCTCGTTTGACTCAACCATATCATTTTTTCCTCGAATCAGGTCTCGTTTGACTCAACCATATCATTTACACCTTGAGTCAGGCCTCGTTTGACTCAACCATATCATTTGTGCATCGAGTCAGGCCTTATTTGACTCAACCATATCATTTACGCCTCGAGTTGGGCCTTGGTTGACTCAACCATATCATTTGTGGCTCGAGTCGAGCCTCGGTTGACTCAACCATATCATTTCTACTCGAGTCAAGCCTCATTTGACTCAACCATATCATTTGCGCCTCGAGTCGATCCCCGTTTAAAAGAACCATATCATTTGTGCCTCATGCCAGGCCTCATTTGACTCAACCATACCATTTACGCTTCGAGTCGACCTCATTTGACTCAAACATATTATTTGTGCTTCGAGTTGGGCCTCATTTGACTCAACCATATTATTTGTGCCTCGAGTCAGGCCTCATTTGTGTCAGCCATATCATTTGCGCCTGGAGTTTGGCCTCGTTTGACTCAACCATATCATTTGTGCCTCGAGTCAAGCCTCGTTTGACTCAATCATATCATTTGCGCCTCGAGTTGATCCCTATTTAACTCAACCATATCATTTATGCCTCGTGCCAGGCCTCATTTGACTCAACCATACCATTTGTGCTTCGAGTCGGGCCTCGTTTGACTCATTGATACCATTTGTGCCTCGAGTTGGGCCTCATTTGACTCAACCATATTATTTGTGCCTCGAGTCAGGCCTCGTTTGAGTCAGCCATATCATTTGCGCCTCGAGTTGGGCCTCGTTTGACTCAACCATATCATTTGTGCCTCGAGTCAGGACTCGTTTGACTCAGCCATATCATTTGCGCCTCGAGTCGGGCCTCGTTTGACTCATCGATACCATTTAATCCTTGAGTTGGGCCTCATTTGACTTAACCATATCATTTGTGCCTCGAGTCAGGCCTCGTTTGACTCAATCATATCATTTGCACCTCGAGTCGGGCCTCGTTAGACTCAACCATATCATTTATGCCTCAAGTTGGGCCTTGGTTGACTCAACCATATCATTTGTGGCTAGAGTCGAGCCTCGGTTGACTCAACCATATCATTTCTATTCGAGTTAGGCCTCGTTTGACTCAACCATATCATTTGCGCCTTGAGTCGATCCCCGTTTAATTGAACCATATCATTTGTGCCTCATTCCAGGCCTTATTTGACTCAACCATACCATTTGCGCTTCGAGTCGGGCCTCATTTGACTCAACCATATTATTTGTGCTTCGAGTTGGGCCTTATTTGACTCAACCATATTATTTGTGCCTCGAGTCAGGCCTCGTTTGAGTCAGCCATATCATTTGCGCGTTGAGTTGGGCCTCGTTTGACTCAACCATATCATTTATGCCTCGAGTCAGGCCTCGTTTGACTCAATCATATCATTTGCGCCTCGAGTTGATCCCCAATTAACTCAACCATATCATTTATGCCTTGTGCCAGGCCTCATTTGACTCAACCATACCATTTGTGCTTCGAGTGGGGCCTCGTTTGACTCATTGATACCATTTGTGCCTCGAGTTGGGCCTCATTTGACTCAACCATATTATATGTGCCTCGAGTCAGGCCTCGTTTGAGTCAACCATATCATTTGCGCCTCGAGTTGGGCCTCGTTTGACTCAACCATATCATTTGTGCCTTGAGTCAGGCCTCGTTTGACTCATCGATACCATTTGGGCCACGAGTTGGGCCTCATTTGAATCAACCATATCATTTGTACCTCGAGTCTGGCCTCGTTTGACTCAGCCATATCATTTGCGCCTCGAGTCGGGCCTCGTTTGACTCATCGATACCATTTAATCCTTGAGTTGGGCCTCATTTGACTTAACCATATCATTTGTGCCTCAAGTCAGGCCTCGTTTGACTCAATCATATCATTTGCACCTTGAGTCGGGCCTCATTAGACTTAACCATATCATTTACGCCTCGAGTTGGGCCTTGGTTGACTCAACCATATCATTTGTGGCTCGAGTCGAGCCTCGGTTAACTCAACCATATCATTTCTATTCGACTCAAGCCTCGTTTGACTTAACCATATCATTTGCGCCTCGAGTCGATCCCCGTTTAACTGAACCATATCATTTGTGCCTCATGCCAGGCCTTATTTGACCCAACCATACCATTTGCGCTTCGAGTCAGGCCTCATTTGACTCAACCATATTATTTGCGCTTCGAGTTAGGCCTCATTTGACTCAACCATATTATTTGTGCCTCGAGTCAGGCCTCGTTTGAGTCAGCCATATCATTTGCGCCTCGAGTCGGGCCTTGTTTGACTCAGCCATATCATTTGTGCCACGAGTTAGTCCTCGTTTGACTTAACCATATCATTTGTGCCTCAAGTCGGGTCTCGTTTGACTCAACCATATCATTTACGCCTCAGGTTTGGCCTTGTTTGACTCACCTATACCATTTGTGCCTCGATTTGGGTCTCGTTTGTCTCAACCATATAATTTACGGCTCGAGTCGGGCATTGTTTGACTCAACCATATTATTTGCGCCTCGAGTCGAGCCTTGTTTGACTTAACCATTTCATTTGCGCCTCGAGTCGGGCCTTATTTTGCTCAACCATATGTTTGCGCATCGAGTTGGGCTTTGTTTGACTCAACCATATCATTTGTACCTTGAGTCGGGCCTCGTTTGACTCAACCATATCATTTGCGCGTCGAGTCGGGCCTCGTTTGACTTAACCATATCATTTGCGCCTCGAGTTGGGCCTCATTTGACTAAACCATATCATTTGCACATCGAGTCGGGCTATATTTGGCTCATCCATATGTTTGCGCATCGAGTCGGGCCTCGTTTGACTAAACCATACCATTTGTGCCTCGAGTTATGCCTCATTTGACTTAACCATATCATTTGCGCCTCGAGTCGGGCCTCGTTTGCCTCACCGATACCATTTGTGCCTTGAGTTGGGCCTTGTTTGGCACAACCATATCATTTGTGCCTCGAGTCGGGCCTTGTTTGACTTAACCATATCATTTGTGCCTCGAGTCGGGCATGATTTCACTTAACCATATCATTTACGCCTCGAGTTGGGTATCGTTTGACTCAACCATATCATTTGCGCCTTGAGTTGGGCCTTATTTGGCTCACCCATATGTTTGCGCATCGAGTCGGGCCTCGTTTGACTAAACCATATCATTTGTGCCTCGAGTCATGGCTCGTTTAACTCAACCATATCGTTTGACTCATCGATGCCATTTGTGCCTTGAGTTGGGCCTCGTTTGACTCAACCATATCATTTGTGCCTCGAGTTAGGCCTCGTTTGACTCCACCATATCATTTGTGCCTCGAGTCGGGTGTTGTTTGACTCAACCATATCACTTGCGCCTCGAGTCAGGCCTTGATTGACTCAACCATATCATTGGTGCCTCGAGTTAGGCCTTGTTTGACTCAACAATATCGTTTGTGCCTCGAGTCAGGACTCGTTTGACTCAGCCAGATCATTTGCGCCTTGAGTCGGGTCTCGTTTGACTCACCGATACCATTTGTGCCTCGAGTTGGGCCTCGTTTGACTCAACCATATCAATTGTGCCTCGAGTTTGGCCTCGTTTGACTCCACCATATCATTTGTGCCTCGAGTTGGGCCTCGTTTAACTCAACCATATCATTTGTGCCTCGAGTCAGCCCTTGTTTGACTCAACCATATCATTTGCCCCTCAAGTCGGGCCTCGTTTGACTCAACCATATCATTTTCGCCTAGAGTCAGGCCTCGTTTGACTCAACCATATCAATTGTGCCTCGAGTTTGGCCTCGTTTGACTCAACCATATCATTTGTACTCGAGTCAAGCCTCGTTTGACTTAAACGTATCGTTTTCGTCTCGAATCAGGCCTCGTTTCACTCAACCATATCATTTGTGCCTCGAGTCAGGCCTCATTTGACTCAACCATATCATTTGTGCCTTGAGTCAGGCCTTGTGTGACTCAGCCATATCATTTGCACCTCGAGTCAGGCCTCGTTTGACTCACCGATACTAGTTAGGCCTCGTTTGACTCAACCATATCATTTGTGCCTCGAGTTAGTCCTCGTTTGACTCCACCATATCATTTGTGCCTCGAGTAAGGTCTCGTTTGACACAACCATATCATTTGCGACTCGAGTTGGGTCTCATTTGACTCACTGATACCATTTGTGCCTCCAGTTGGGCCTCATTTCACTCAACCCTATCATTTGTGCCTCGAGTCAGGTCTCGTTTGACTCAAACATATCATTTGCTCCTTAAGTCAGGCCTTGTTTGACTCAACCATATCATTTGTCCCTCGAGTCAGGCCTCGATCATTTGTGCCTTGAGTCTGGCCTCGTTTGACTCAGCCATATCATTTGCGCCTCGAGTTAGGCCTCGATTAACTCAACCATATCATTTGTGCTTCGAGTCGGCCTCGTTTGACTCACCGATACCATTTGTGCCTCGAGTTGGGCATCATTTGACTCAACCATATCATTTGTGCCTCGAGTTGGCCCTTGTTTGACTCAACCATATCATTTGCACCTCGCGTTGGGCCTCGTTTGACTCAACCATATCATTTGCACCTAGAGTCGGACCTCGTTTGACTCAACGATACCACTTGTGCCTTGAGTTAGGCTTTGTTTGACTCAACCATATCATTTGTACTCGAGTCAAGCCTCGTTTGACTCAACCGTATCATTTGCGTGTCGAGTCAGGCCTCGTTTAACACAACCATATCATTTGTGCCTCGAGTCAGGCCTCATTTGACTCAACGATATCATTTGTGCCTCGAGTCGGGCCTCGTTTTACTCACTGATACCATTTGTGCCTCGAGTTGGGACTCATTTGACTCAAACCTATCATTTGTGCCTCGAGTCGGGCCTTGTTTGACTCAACCATATCATTTGTGTCTCAAGTCGGGCCTCGTTTGACTCAACTATATCATTTGTGCCTCGAGTTAGGCCTCGTTTGACTCAACCATATCATTTGTGCCTCGAGTCAGGCCTCGTTTGACTTAGCCATATCATTTGCTCCTCGAGTCGGGCCTCGTTTGACTCACCGATGCCATTTGTGCCTCGAGTTGGGCCTCGTTTGACTCAACCATATCATTTGTGCCTCAAGTTAGGCCTCGTTTAACTCTACCATATCATTTGTGCCTCGAGTCAGGTCTCGTTTGACTTAACCATATCACTTGCGCCTCGAGTCGGGCCTTGTTTGACTCAACCATATCATTTGTGCCTCGAGTTAGGCCTTGTTTGACTCAACAATATCGTTTGTGCCTCGAGTCAGGACTCGTTGGACTCAGCCAGATCATTTGCGCCTTGAGTCAGGTCTCGTTTGACTCATCGATAGCATTTGTGCCTCGAGTTGGGCCTCGTTTGACTCAACCATATCAATTGTGCCTCGAGTTTGGCCTCATTTGACTCCACCATATCATTTGTGCCTCGAGTTGGCCCTCGTTTAACTCAACCATATCATTTGAGCCTCGAGTCAGCCCTTGTTTGACTCAACCATATCTTTTGCCCCTCAAGTCAGGCCTCATTTGACTCAACCATATCATTTTCGCCTTGAGTCAGGCCTCGTTTGACTCAACCATATCAATTGTGCCTCGAGTTTGGCCTCGTTTGACTCAACCATATCATTTGTACTCGAGTCAGGCCTCGTTTGACTCAACCGTATCATTTGCGTCTCGAGTCAGGCCTCGTTTCGCTCAACATATCATTTGTGGCTCGAGTTAGGCCTCATTTCACTCAACCATATCATTTGTGCCTTGAGTCAGGCCTCGTGTGACTCAGCCATATCATTTGCGCCTCGAGTCAGGCCTCATTTGACTCACTGATACCATTTGTGCCTCCAGTTGGGCCTCGTTTGACTCAACCATATCATTTGTGCCTCGAGTTAGGCCTCGTTTGACTCCACCATATCATTTGTGCCTCGAGCCAGGTCTCGTTTGGCACAACCATATCATTTGCGTCTCGAGTCGGGCCTCATTTGACTCACTGATACCATTTGTGCCTCCAGTTGGTCCTCATTTCACTTAACCGTATCATTTGCGCCTCGAGTTAGGTCTCGTTTGACTTAAACATATCATTTGCTCCTTAAGTCAGGCCTTGTTTGACTCAGCCATATCATTTGTGCCTCGAGTCAGGCCTCGATCATTTGTGCCTTGAGTCTGGCCTCGTTTGACTCAGCCATTTCATTTGCGCCTTGAGTCGGGCCTCGTATGATTCACCGATACCGTTTGTGCCTCGAGTTAGGCCTCGTTTGACCCGACCATATCATTTGTGCTGTGAGTTATGCCTTGTTTGACTCAACCATATCATTTGTGCCTCGAGTCGGGTCTCGTTTAACTCAACCATTTTGCGCCTCGAGTCGGGCCCTGTTTGACTCAATCATATCATTTGCGCCTCGAGTCTGGCCTTGTTTGACTCACCCGTATCATTTGCGCCTCGAGTCAGGCCTCGATTAACTCAACCATATCATTTGTGCTTCGAGTCGGGCCTCGTTTGACTCACCGATACCATTTGTGCCTCGAGTTGGGCCTCATTTGACTCAACCATATCATTTGTGCCTCGAGTTGGCCCTTGTTTGACTCAACCATATCATTTGCTCCTCGCGTTGGGCCTCGTTTGACTCAACCATATCATTTGCACCTAGAGCCGAGCCTCATTTGACTCAACGATACCACTTGTGCCTTAGTTGGGCTTCGTTTGATGCAACCATATCATTTGTACTCGAGTCAGGTCTCGTTTGACTCAATCGTATAATTTGCGTGTCGAGTCAGGCCTCGTTTAACACAACCATATCATTTGTGCCTCAAGTTAGGCCTCACTTGACTCAACGATATCATTTGCGCCTCGATTCGGGCCTCGTTTCACTCACTAATACCATTTGTGCCTCAAGTTGGGACTCATTTGACTCAAACCTATCATTTGTGCCTCGAGTCGGGCCTTGTTTGACTCAACCATATCATTTGTGTCTCAAGTCGGGCCTCGTTTGACTCAACTATATCATTTGTGCCTCGAGTCAGTCCTCGTTTGACTCACCGATATCATTTGTGCCTCGAGTTAGGCCTCATTTGACTCAACCATATCATTTGTGCCTCGAGTCAGGCCTCGTTTGACTTAGCCATATCATTTGCGCCTCGAGTCGGGCCTCGTTTGACTCACCGATGCCATTTGTGCCTCGAGTTGGGCCTCGTTTGACTCAACCATATCATTTGTGCCTCGAGTTAGGCCTCGTTTGACTCTACCATATCATTTGTGCCTTGAGTCGGGTGTCGTTTGACTCAACCATATCACTTGCGCCTCGAGTCGGGCCTTGTTTGACTCAACAATATCGTTTATGCCTCGAGTCAGGACTCGTTTGACTCAGCCAGATATTTGTGCCTTGAGTCGGGCCTCGTTTGACTCACCGATACCATTTGTGCCTCGAGTTGGGCCTCGTTTGACTTAACCATATCAATTGTGCCTCGAGTTTGGCCTCGTTTGACTCCACCATATCATTTGTGCCTCGAGTTGGGCCTCGTTTAACTCAACCATATCATTTGTGCCTCGAGTCAGCCCTTGTTTGACTCAACCATATCATTTGCCCCTCAAGTCGGGCCTCGTTTGACTCAACCATATCATTTTCGTCTAGAGTCAGGCCTTGTTTGACTGAACCATATCATTTGTACTCGAGTCAGGCCTCGTTTGACTCAACTACATCATTTGCGTCTCGAGTCAGGCCTCGTTTTACTTAACCATATCATTTGTGCCTCGAGTCAGGCCTCATTTCACTCAACCATATCATTTGCGCCTTGAGTCGGGCCTCGCTTGACTCATTGATACCATTTGTGCCTGGAGTTGGGCCTCATTTGACTTAACCCTATCATTTGTGCCTCGAGTTGGGTCTTGTTTGATTCAACCATATCATTTGCGTCTCGAGTCAGGCCTCGTTTTACTCAACCATATCATTTGTGCCTCGAGTTATGCCTCGTTTGACACAACCATATCATTTATGTCTCGAGTTGGGCCTCATTTGACTCACTGATACCATTTGCGCCTCCAGTTGGGTCTCGTTTCACTCAACCATATCATTAATGCCTCAAGTCAGGTCTCGTTCAACTCAACCATATCATTTGTGCCTCGAGTCAGGCCACATTTGACTCAACCATATTATTTATGCCTCGAGTCAGGCCTCTTTGACTCACCGATATCTTTTGTCCCTCGAGTCAGCCTCGTTTGACTCAACCATATCATTTGTGCCTCGAGTCAGGCCTCGTTTGACTCATCCATATCATTTGCACCTCGAGTCGGGCCTCATTCGACTCACCGATACCATTGGTGCCTCGAGTTGGGCCTCGTTTGACTCAACTGTATCATTTGTGCCTTGAGTCAGGCCTCGTGTGACTCTACCATATCATTTGTGCCTCGAGATAGGCCACGTTTGACTCACCGATACTATTTGCGCCTCAAGTTGGGCCTCTTTTGACTCAACCATAGCATTTGTGCCTCAAGTCAGGCCTTGTTTGACTTAGCCATATCATTTGCGCCTCGGGTCGGGCCTCATTTGACTTAACCATATCATTTACGCCTCGAGTTGGGCCTTGTTTGACTCAACCATATCATTTGTGCCACGATTCAGGCCTTGTTTCACTCAACGATATCATTTGTCCCTCGAGTTGGGCCTCGTTTGACTTATCGATACCATTTGTGCCTCGAGTTGGGCCTCGTTTGACTCAAACATATCATTTGTGCCTCGAGTCAGGCCTCGTTTGACTCAACCGTATCATTCGCGCCTCGAGTAGGACCTTGTTTGACTCAGCCATATCATTTGCGCCTCGAGAAGGGCCTCATTTGCCTCAACCATATCATTTGCGTCTCAAGTGAGGCCTTATTTGGCTCACCCAAATGTTTGCGCATCGAGTCAGGCCTCGTTTGACTCACCGATACCATTTGTGCCTCGAGTTGGGCCTCGTTTGACTCAACCATATCATTTGTTCCTCGAGTCAGGCCTTGTTTAACTCAACCATATCATTTGCGGCTCGAGTCGGGCTTGGTTTGACTCAACCATATCATTTATGCCTCAAGTAGGGCCTCGTTTGACTCAACCATATCATTTGCACCTCGAGTCGGGCCTTATTTGGCTCACCCATATGTTTGCGCATCGAGTCGGGCCTCGTTTAACTAAACCATATCATTTGTGCCTCGAGTTATGCCTTGTTTGACACAACCATATCATTTGCGCCTCGAGTTGAGCCTCGTTTGACTCATTCATACCATTTGTGCCTCGAGTTAGGCCTCATTTGACTCAACCCTATCATTTGTGCCTCGAGTGGGGCCTTGTTTGACTCAACCATATCATTTGTGTCTCGAGTCGGGCCTCGTTTGACTCAACCATATCATTTGTGCCTCAAGTTATGCCTCGTTTGACACAACCATATCATTTGCGTCTCAAGTCAGGCCTTCTTTGACTCACTAATACCATTTGTGCCTCCAGTTGGGCCTCGTTTCTCTCAACCATATCATTTGTGCATCGAGTCAGGTCTTGTTTGACTCAACCATATCATTTGCGCCTCGAGTCAGGCCACGTTTGTCTCAACCATATCATTTATGCCTCGAGTCGGGCCTCGTTTGTCTCACCGATATCATTTGTGCCTCGAGTCAGTCCCCATTTAACTCAACCATATCATTTGTGCCTCGAGTCAGCCCTCGTTTAACTCAACCATATCATTTGTGCCTCAAGTCAGGCCTTGTTTGACTCACCGATACCATTTGTGCTTCGAGTTGGCCTCGTTTGACTCAACCGTATCATTTGTGCCTCGAGTTTGGCCTCGTTTGACTCAACCATATCATTTGTGCCTCGAACCAGGCCACATTTGATTCAACCATATCATTTATGCCTCGAGTCAGGCCTCTTTGACTCACCGATGTCATTTGTCCCTCGAGTCAGCCTCGTTTGACTCAACCATATCATTTGTGCCTTGAGTCAGCCCTCGTTTAACTCAACCATACCATTTGCGCCTCAAGTCGGGCCTTGTTTGACTCACCGATACCATTTGTGCTTCGAGTTGGGCCTCGTTTGACTCAACCGTATCATTTGTGCCTCGAGTTAGGCCTCGTTTGACTCAACCATATCATTTGCACCTCGAACCAGGCCACATTTGACTCAACCATATCATTTATGCCTCGAGTCAGGCCTCATTGACTCATCGATATCATTTGTCCCTCGAGTCAGCCTCGTTTGACTCAACCATATCATTTGTGCCTTGAGTTAGGCCTCGTTTGACTCATCCATATCATTTGCGCCTCGAGTCAGGCCTCGTTTGACTCACCGATACCATTTGTGCCTCGAGTTGGGCCTCGTTTGAATAAACCGTATCATTTGCGCCTTGAGTCAGGCCTCGTGTGACTCTACCATATCATTTGCGCCTCGAGTCAGGCCACGTTTGACTCACCAATTCCATTTGTGCCTCGAGTTAGGCCTCATTTGACTTAACCATAGCATTTGTGCCTCGAGTCAGGTCTCGTTTGACTCAGCCATATCATTTGCACCTCAGGTCAGGCCTCATTTGACTCAACCATATCATTTACGCCTCGAGTTGGGCCTTGTTTGACTCAACCATATCATTCGCGCCACGATTCGGGCCTTGTTTCACTCAACGATATCATTTGTCCCTCGAGTCAGGCCTCGTTTGACTCATCGATACCATTTGTGCCTCGAGTTGGGCCTCGTTTGACTCAAACATATCATTTGTGCCTCAAGTCAAGAATTGTTTGACTCAACCGTATCATTTGCGCCTCGAGTCGGGCCTCGTTTGACTCAGCCATATCATTTGCGGCTCGAGAAAGGCCTCATTTACCTCAACCATATGATTTGTGCCTCAAGCCAGGCCTTATTTGGCTCACCCATATGTTTACGCATCGAGTCGGGCCTCGTTTGACTCACCGATACCTTTTGTGCCTCAAGTTGGGCCTTGTTTGACTCAACCATATTGTTTGTTCCTCGACCTTGTTTGACTCAACCATATCATTCGCGCCTCGAGTCGGGATTGGTTTGACTCAACCATATCATTTACGCCTCGAGTAGGGCCTCGTTTAACTCAACCATATAATTTACGCCTCGAGTTGGGCCTTATTTGGCTAACCCATATGTTTGCGCATCGAGTCGGGCCTCGTTTAACTAAACTATATCATTTGTGCCGTGAGTTATGCCTCGTTTGACACAACCATATCATTTGCGCCTCAAGTCAAGCAGCCTTGTTTGACTCATTCATACCATTTGTGCCACGAGTTGGGCCTCATTTGACTCAACCCTATCATTTGTGCCTTGAGTTGGGCCTTATTTGACTCAACCATATCATTTGTGCCTCGAGTTGGGCCTCGTTTGACTCAGCCAGATAATTTGCCCCTCGAGTCGATTCTTGTTTGACTTAACCATATCATTTGCGTCTCGAGTCAGTTCTTGTTTGACTTAACCATATCATTTGCACCTCGAGTCGGGCCTCGTTTGACTCAGCCATATCATTTGCGCCTCGAGTCAGGCCTCGTTTGTCTCAACCATATCATTTGTTCCTTGAGCCAGCCTTCGTTTGACTCAACCATATCATTTGCGCCTCAAGTCAGGCCTCGTTTGTCTCAACCATATCATTTCTGCCTTGAGTCGGGCTTCATTTGACTCACCCTCACCAATTGTGCCTCGAGTTGGGCCTCGTTTGACTCAACCATATCATTTGTGCCTCAAGTTAGGCCTCATTTGACTCAACTATATCATTTGTGCCTCGAGTTAGGCCTCATTTGACTCACTGATACCATTTGGGCCTCTAGTTGGGCCTTGTTTCACTCAACCATATCATTTGTGCCACGAGTCAGGTCCCGTTTGACTCAACCATATCATTTGTGCCTCGAGTCACGCCACATTTGACTCAACCATATCATTTGTGCCCTCGAGTCAGGTCTCGTTTGACTCAACCATATCATTTGCGCATCAAGTCAGGCCACGTTTGACTCAACCATGTTATTTATGCCTCGAGTCGGGCCTTGTTTGACTCACCAATATCATTTGTGCCTTGAGTCGGGCCTTGTTTGACTCACCGATACCATTTGTGCCTCGAGTCAAGCCTCGTTTGACTTAGCAATATCATTTGTGCCTCGAGTAGGGACTCGTTTGACTCAACCATATCATTTGCGACTCGAGTCGGGCCTCGTTTGACTCACCAATACTATTTGTGCCTCGAGTCGGGCCTCGTTTGACTCACCGATACCATTTGTGCCTCGAGTTGGGCCTCATTTGACACAACCGTATCATTTGTGCCCCGAGTCAGGCCTCGTTTGACTCAGTAATATCATTTGTACCTCGAGTCAGGCCTCGTTTGACTCAGCCATATCATTTGCGCCTCAAGTCGGGCCTCGTTTGACTCAGCCATATCATTTGCGACTCGAGTCGGGCCTCGTTTGACTCACTGATACCATTTGCGACTCGAGTTGGGCCTCGTTTGACTCAACCGTATGATTTGTGCCTCGAGTTGGGCCTCGTTTGACTCAACCGTATGATTTGTGCCTCGAGTTAGGCCTCGTTTGACTCACCAATACCATTTGTGCCTCGAGTTAGGCCTCATTTGACTCAACCATAGCATTTGTGCCTCAAGTCAGGCCTCGTTTGACTCAGCCATATCATTTGCGCCTCGAGTCAGGCCTCGTTTGACTCACTAATACCATTTGTGCCTCCAGTTGGGCCTCGTTTCACTCAACCATATCATTTGTGCATCGAGTAAGGTCTTGTTTGACTCAACCATATCATTTGCACCTCGAGTCAGGCCACGTTTGACTCAACCATATAATTTATGCCTCGAGTCGGGCCTCGTTTGTCTCACCGATATCATTTGTGCCTCAAGTCAGTCCCCATTTAACTCAACCATATCATTTGTGCCTCGAGTCAGCCCTCGTTTAACTCAACCATATCATTTGTGCCTCAAGTCAGGCCTTGTTTAACTCACCGATACCATTTGTGCTTCGAGTTGGGCCTCGTTTGACTCAACCGTATCATTTGTGCCTCGAGTTTGGCCTCATTTGACTCAACCATATTATTTGCGCCTTGAACCAGGCCACATTTGATTCAACCATATCATTTATGCCTCGAGTCAGGCCTCTTTGACTCACCGATGTCATTTGTCCCTCGAGTCAGCCTCGTTTGACTCAACCATATCATTTGTGCCTTGAGTCAGCCCTCGTTTAACTCAACCATACCATTTGCGCCTCAAGTCGGGCCTTGTTTGACTCACCGATACCATTTGTGCTTCGAGTTGGGCCTCGTTTGACTCAACCGTATCATTTGTGCCTCGAGTTAGGCCTCGTTTGACTCAACCATATCATTTGCGCCTTGAACCAGGCCACATTTGACTCAACCATATCATTTATGCCTCGAGTCAGGCCTCATTGACTCACCGATATCATTTGTCCCTCGAGTCAGCCTCGTTTGACTCAACAATATCATTTGTGCCTCGAGTTAGGCCTCGTTTGACTCAACCATATCATTTGCTCCTTGAACCAGGCCACATTTGACTCAACCATATCATTTATGCCTCGAGTCAGGCCTCATTGACTCACCGATATCATTTGTCCCTCGAGTCAGCCTCGTTTGACTCAACAATATCATTTGTGCCTCGAGTTAGGCCTCGTTTGACTCATCCATATCATTTGCGCCTCGAGTCGGGCCTCGTTTGACTCACCGATACCATTTGTGCCTCGAGTTGGGCCTCGTTTGACTCGACCGTATCATTTGCGCCTTGAGTCAGGCCTCGTGTGACTCTACCATATCATTTGCGCCTCGAGTCAGGCCACGTTTGACTCACCGATTCCATTTGTGCCTCGAGTTAGGCCTCATTTGACACAACCATAGCATTTGTGCCTCGCGTCAGGTCTCGTTTGACTTAGCCATATCATTTGCGCCTCGGGTCGGGCCTCATTTGACTCAACCAAATCATTTACGCCTCGACTTGGACCTTGTTTGACTCAACCATATCATTCGTGCCATAATTCGGGCCTTGTTTCACTCAACAATATCATTTGTCCCTCGAGTCGAGCCTCATTTGACTCATCAATACCATTTGTGCCTCGAGTTGGGCCTCGTTTGACTCAAACATATCATTTGTGCCTCAAGTCAAGAATCGTTTGACTCAACCGTATCATTTGCGCCTCGAGTCGGGCCTCGTTTGACTCAGCCATATCATTTGCGGCTCGAGAAAGGCCTCATTTACCTCAACCATATCATTTGCGCCTCAAGCCAGGCCTTATTTGGTTCACCCATATGTTTGCGCATCAAGTCGGGCCTCGTTTGACTCACCGATACCTTTTGTGCCTCAAGTTGGGCCTCGTTTGACTCAACCATATCGTTTGTTCCTCGACCTTGTTTGACTCAACCATATCATTCGCGCCTCGAGTCGGGATTGGTTTGACTCAACCATATCATTTATGCCTCGAGTAGGGCCTCGTTTGACTCAACCATATAATTTACGCCTCGAGTCGGACCTTATTTGGCTAACCCATATGTTTGCGCATCGAGTCGGGCCTCGTTTAACTAAACCATATCATTTGTGCCATGAGTTATGCCTCGTTTGACACAACCATATCATTTGCGCCTCGAGTCAAGCAGCCTTGTTTGACTCATTCATACCATTTGCGCCTTGAGTTGGGCCTTGTTTGACTCAACCATATCATTTATGCGTCGAGTTAGGCCTCGTTTCTCTCAGCCATATCATTTGCCCCTCGAGTCGATTCTTGTTTGACTTAACCATATCATTTGCGCCTCGAGTTGGTTCTTGTTTGACTTAACCATATCATTTGCACCTCGAGTCGGGCCTCGTTTGACTCAGCCATATCATTTGTGCCTCGAGTCAGGCCTCGTTTGTCTCAACCATATCATTTGTGCCTTGAGTCAGCCTTCGTTTGACTCAACCATATCATTTGCGCCTCAAGTTAGGCCTCATTTGACTCAACCATATCATTTGTGCTTCGAGTTAGGCCTCATTTGACTCACTGATACCATTTGGGCCTCTAGTTAGGCCTCGTTTCACTCAACCATATCATTTGTGCCTCGAGTCAGGCCTCGTTTGACTCAACCATATCATTTGTGCCTCGAGTCACGCCACGTTTGACTCAACCATGTCATTTATGCCTCGAGTCGGGCCTTGTTTGACTCACCAATATCATTTGTGCCTCGAGTCGGGCCTCGTTTGACTCACCTATACCATTTGTGCCTCGAGTCAGGCCTTGTTTGACTCAGCAATATCATTTGTGCCTCGAGTAGGGACTCGTTTGACTCAACCATATCATTTGCGACTCGAGTCGGGCCTCGTTTGACTCACCAATACCATTTGTGCCTCGAGTTGGGCCTTGTTTGACTCAACGATACCATTTGTGCCTCGAGTTGGGCCTCGTTTGACACAACTGTATCATTTAGGCCTCGAGTTAGGCCTCGTTTGACTCTACCATATCATTTGCCCCCCGAGTCAGGCCACGTTTAACTCACCAATACCAATTGTGCCTCGAGTTAGGCCTCATTTGACTCAACCATAGCATTTGTGCCTCGAGTCAGGCCTCGTTTGACTCAACCATATCATTTGTGCCTCGAGCCAGGACTCGTTTGTCTCACCGATACCATTTGTGCCTCGAGTTAGGCCTCGTTTGACTCAACCATAGCATTTGTGCCTCGAGTCAGGCCTCGTTTGACTCAGCAATATCATTTGTACCTCGACTCGGGCGTCGTTTGACTCAACCATATCATTTGCGTCTCGAGTCGGGCCTCGTTTGACTCATTGATACCATTTGTGCCTCGAGTTGGGCCTCGTTTGACTCAACCGTATGATTTGTGCCTCGAGTTAGGCCTCGTTTGACTCTACCATATCATTTGCGCCCCGAGTTAGGCCACGTTTGACTCACCAATACCATTTGTGCCTCGAGTTAGGCCTCATTTGACTCAACCATAGCATTTGTGCCTCGAGTCAGGACTCGTTTGACTCAGCCATATCATTTGCGCCTCGAATCAGGCCTCGTTTGACTCAGCCATATCATTTGCGCCTCGAGTCAGGGATCGTTTGACTCAACCATATCATTTGCGCCTCCAGTCGGGCCTCGTTTGACTCACCGATTCCATTTGTGCCTCAAGTGAGGCCTCGTTTGACTCAGCCATATCATTTGTGCCTCGAGTCAGGCCTCGTTTGACTCAGCCATATTATTTCCGCCTCAAGTCGGGCCTCGTTTGACTTAACCATATCATTTGCGCCTTGAGTCAGGCCTCGTTTGACTCACCGATACCATTTGTGCCTCGAGTTAGGCCTCGTTTGACTCAGCCATATCATTTGTGCCTCAAGTCAGTTCTTGTTTGACTTAACCATATCATTTGTGTCTCGAGTCGGGGCTCGTTTGACTCAACCATATCATTTGCACCTAGAGTGGGGCCTCGTTTGACTCAGCCATATCATTTGCCCTTCGAGTCGATACTTGTTTGACTTAACCATATCATTTGCGCCTCGAGTCGGTTCTTGTTTGACTTAACCATATCATTTGCACCCCGAGTCGGGCCTCGTTTGACTCAGCCATATCATTTGCGCCTCGAGTCAGGCCTCGTTTGTCTTAACCATATCATTTGTGCCTTGAGTCAGCCTTCGTTTGACTCAACCATATCATTTGCGCCTCAAGTCTGGCCTTGTTTGTCTCAACCATATCATTTGCGCCTTGAGTCGGGCTTCATTTGACTCACCCTCACCAATTGTGCCTTGAGTTGGGCCTCGTTTGACTCAACCATATCATTTGTGCCTCAAGTTAGGCCTCATTTGACTCACTGATACCATTTGGGCCTCTAGTTGGGCCTCGTTTCACTTAACCATATCATTTGTGCCTCGAGTCAGGCCTCGTTTGACTCAACCATATCATTTGTGCCTCGAGTCACGCTACATTTGACTCAACCATATCATTTGTGCCTCGAGTTAGGTCTCGTTTGACTCAACCATGTCATTTGCGCATCAAGTCAGGCCACGTTTGACTCAACCATGTCATTTATGCCTCGAATCGGGCCTTATTTCACTCACCAATATCATTTATGCCTTGAGTCAGGCCTCGTTTGATTCACCGATACCATTTGTGCCTCGAGTCAGGCCTCGTTTGACTCAGCAATATCATTTGTGCCTCGAGTATGGACTCGTTTGACTCAACCATATCATTTGCGACTCGAGTCGGGCCTCGTTTGACTCACCAATACCATTTGTGCCTCGAGTCGGTCCTTGTTTGACTCACCGATACCATTTGTGCCTCGAGTTGGGCCTCGTTTGACACAACCGTATCATTTGTGCCTCGAGTTAGGCCTCGTTTGACTCTACCATATCATTTGCCCCCCAAGTCGGGCCACGTTTGACTCACCAATACCAATTGTGCCTCGAGTTAGGCCTCATTTGCTCAACCATAGCATTTGTGCCTCGAGTCAGGCGTCGTTTGACTCAACCATATCATTTGTGCTTTGAGCCAGGACTCGTTTGTCTCACTGATACCATTTGTGCCTCGAGTTAGGCCTCATTTGACTCAACCATAGCATTTGTGCCTCGAGTCAGGCCTCGTTTGACTCAGCAATATCATTTGTACCTCGACTCGGGCCTCGTTTGACTCAACCATATCATTTGCGTCTCGAGTAGGCCTCGTTTGACTCTCTGATACCATTTGTGCCTCGAGTTGGGCCTCGTTTGACTCAACCGTATGATTTGTGCCTCGAGTTAGGCCTCGTTTGACTCTACCATATCATTTGCGCCCTGAGTGAGGCCACGTTTGAGTCACCAATACCATTTGTGCCTCGAGTTAGGCCTCATTTGACTCAACCATAGCATTTGTGCCTCGAGTCAGGCCTCGTTTGACTCAGTCATATCATTTGCGCCTCTAATCAGGCCTCGTTTGACTCAGCCATATCATTTGCGCCTCGAGTCGGGGCTCGTTTGACTCAACCATATCATTTGCGCCTCCAGTCGGGCCTCGTTTGACTCACCGATACCATTTGTGCCTCAAGTGAGGCCTCGTTTGACTCAGCCATATCATTTGTGCTTCGAGTCAGGCCTCGTTTGACTCAGCCATATTATTTTTGCCTCAAGTCGGGCCTCGTTTGACTTAACCATATCATTTGCACCTTGAGTCAGGCCTCGTTTGACTCACCGATACCATTTGTGCCTCGAGTTAGGCCTCGTTTGACTCAGCCATATCATTTGTGCCTCAAGTCAGCTCTTGTTTGACTTAACCATATCATTTGCGTCTCGAGTCGAGGCTCGTTTGACTCAACCATATCATTTGCACCTAGAGTGGGGCCTCGTTTGACTCATCCATATCATTTGTGCCTAGAGTTCGGCCTCGTTTGACTCAACCATATCATTTGTGCCTCGAGTCGGTTCTCGTTTGACTCAACCATATCATTTGTGCCTCGAGTCGGTCCTTGTTTGACTCAACCATATCATTTGCGCTGCGAGGCTGGCCTTGTTTGACTCAACTATATCATTTGCGTCATGATTCGGGCCTTGTTTAACTCAACCATATCATTTGTGCCTCGAGTCGGGCCTCGTTTGACTCATCGATACCATTTGTGCATCGAGTCAGGCCTCGTTTGACTTAGCCATATCATTTGCGTCTCGAGTCGAGCCTCGTTTGACTCACTGATACCATTTGTTCCTCGAGTTGGGCCTTGTTGGACTCAATCATAGCATTTGTGCCTCGAGTCAGGCCTCGTTTGACTCAACCATATCATTTGCGCCTCGAGTCGGGCCTCATTTGACTAAACCATATCATTTGTGCCTCGAGTCGGGCCTCGTTTGACTCAGTGATACCATTTGTGCCTCGAGTTAGACCTTGTTTGACTCAGCCATATCATTTGCCCCTCGAGTAAATTCTTGTTTGACTTAACCATATCATTTGCACCTCGAGTCGGTTCTTGTTTGACTTAACCATATCATTTGCACCTCGAGTCTGGCCTCGTTTGACTCAGCCATATCATTTGCGCCTCGAGTCAGGTCTCGTTTGTCTCAACTATATCATTTGTGCCTCGAGTCAGCCCTCGTTTGACTCAGCCATATCATTTGCGCCTCAATTCAGGCCTCGTTTGTCTTAACCATATCATTTGCGCCTCGAGTCGGGCCTCATTTGACTTACCCTTACCATTTGTGCCTCGAGTTGGGCCTCGTTTGACTCAACCATATCATTTGTGCTTCGAGTTAGGCCTCGTTTGACTCAACCATATCATTTGTGCCTCGAGTTAGGCCTCGTTTGACTCTGCCATATCATTTGCCCCCCGAGTCAGGCCACGTTTGACTCACCAATACCAATTGTGCCTCGAGTTAGGCCTCATTTGCTCAACCATAGCATTTGTGCCTCGAGTCAGGCCTCGTTTGACTCAACCATATCATTTGTGCTTTGAGCCAAGACTCGTTTGTCTCACCGATACCATTTGTGCCTCGAGTTAGGCCTCATTTGACTCAACCATAGCATTTGTGCCTCGAGTCAGGCCTCGTTTGACTCAGCAATATCATTTGTACCTCGACTCGGGCCTCGTTTGACTCAACCATATCATTTGCGTCTCGAGTAGGCCTCGTTTGACTCTCTGATACCATTTGTGCCTCGAATTGGGCCTTGTTTGACTCAACCGTATGATTTGTGCCTCGAGTTAAGCCTCGTTTGACTTTACCATATCATTTGTGCCCCGAGTGAGGCCACGTTTGAGTCACCAATACCATTTGTACCTCGAGTTAGGCCTCATTTGACTCAACCATAGCATTTGTGCCTCGAGTCAGGCCTCGTTTGACTCAGCCATATCATTTGCGCCTCAAGTTAGGGCTCGTTTGACTCAACCATATCATTTGCGCCTCCAGTCGGGCCTCGTTTGACTCACCGATACCATTTGTGCCTCAAGTGAGGCCTCGTTTGACTCAGCCATATCATTTGTGCCTCGAGTCAGGCCTCGTTTGATTCAGCCATATTATTTTCGCCTCGAGTCGGGCCTCGTTTGACTTAACCATTTCATTTGCACCTTGAGTCAGGCCTCGTTTGACTCATCGATACCATTTGTGCCTCGAGTTAGGCCTCGTTTGACTCAGCCATATCATTTGTGCCTCAAGTCTGCTCTTGTTTGACTTAACCATATCATTTGCGTCTCGAGTCGGGGCTCGTTTGACTTAACCATATCATTTGCACCTAGAGTGGGGCCTCGTTTGACTCATCCATATCATTTGTGCCTAGAGTTCGGCCTCGTTTGACTCAACCATATCATTTGTGCCTCGAGTCGGTTCTCGTTTGACTCAACCATATCATTTGTGCCTCGAGTCGGTCCTTGTTTGACTCAACCATACCATTTGCGCTGCGAGTCTGGCCTTGTTTGACTCAACTATATCATTTGCGTCGTGATTCGGGCCTTGTTTAACTCAACCATATCATTTGTGCCTCGAGTCGGGCCTCGTTTGACTCATCGATACCATTTGTGCATCGAGTCAGCCCTCGTTTGACTTAGCCATATCATTTGCGTCTCGAGTCGAGCCTCGTTTGACTCACTGATACCATTTGTTCCTCGAGTTAGGCCTTGTTTGACTCAATCATAGCATTTGTACCTCGAGTCAGGCCTCGTTTGACTCAACCATATCATTTGCACCTCGAGTCGGGCCTCGTTTGACTAAACCATATCATTTGTGCCTCGAGTCGGGCCTCGTTTGACTCAGTGATACCATTTGTGCCTCGGGTTAGGCCTTGTTTGACTCAGCCATATCATTTGCCCCTCGAGTCGATTCTTGTTTGACTTAACCATATCATTTGCGCCTCGAGTCGGTTCTTGTTTGACTTAACCATATCATTTGCACCTCGAGTCTGGCCTCGTTTGACTCAGCCATATCATTTGCGCCTCGAGTCAGGTCTCGTTTGTCTCAACCATATCATTTGTGCCCCGAGTCAGCCCTCGTTTGACTCAGCCATATCATTTGCGCCTCAAGTCAGGCCTCGTTTGTCTTAACCATATCATTTGCGCCTCGAGTCGGGCCTCATTTGACTTACCCTTACCATTTGTGCCTCGAGTTGGGCCTCGTTTGACTCAACCATATCATTTGTGCTTCGAGTTAGGCCTCGTTTGACTCAACCATATCATTTGTGCCTCGAGTTAGGCCTCGTTTGACTCTGCCATATCATTTGCCCCCCGAGTCAGGCCACGTTTGACTCACCAATACCAATTGTGCCTCGAGTTAGGCCTCATTTGCTCAACCATAGCATTTGTGCCTCGAGTCAGGCCTCGTTTGACTCAACCATATCATTTGTGCTTTGAGCCAAGACTCGTTTGTCTCACCGATACCATTTGTGCCTCGAGTTAGGCCTCATTTGACTCAACCATAGCATTTGTGCCTCGAGTCAGGCCTCGTTTGACTCAGCAATATCATTTGTACCTCGACTCGGGCCTCGTTTGACTCAACCATATCATTTGCGTCTCGAGTAGGCCTCGTTTGACTCTCTGATACCATTTGTGCCTCGAGTTGGGCCTTGTTTGACTCAATCGTATGATTTGTGCCTCGAGTTAGGCCTCGTTTGACTCTACCATATCATTTGTGCCCCGAGTGAGGCCACGTTTGAGTCACCAATACCATTTGTACCTCGAGTTAGGCCTCATTTGACTCAACCATAGCATTTGTGCCTCGAGTCAGGCCTCGTTTGACTCAGTCATATCATTTGCGCCTCGAGTCAGGCCTCGTTTGACTCAGCCATATCATTTGCGCCTCGAGTCAGGGCTCGTTTGACTCAACCATATCATTTGCGCCTCCAGTCGGGCCTCGTTTGACTCACCGATACCATTTGTGCCTCAAGTGAGGCCTCGTTTGACTCAGCCATATCATTTGTGCCTCGAGTCAGGCCTCGTTTGATTCAGCCATATTATTTTCGCCTCGAGTCGGGCCTCGTTTGACTTAACCATTTCATTTGCACCTTGAGTCAGGCCTCGTTTGACTCATCGATACCATTTGTGCCTCGAGTTAGGCCTCGTTTGACTCAGCCATATCATTTGTGCCTCAAGTTTGCTCTTGTTTGACTTAACCATATCATTTGCGTCTCGAGTCGGGGCTCGTTTGACTTAACCATATCATTTGCACCTAGAGTGGGGCCTCGTTTGACTCATCCATATCATTTGTGCCTAGAGTTCGGCCTCATTTGACTCAACCATATCATTTGTGCCTCGAGTCGGTTCTCTTTGACTCAACCATATCATTTGTGCCTCGAGTCGGTCCTTGTTTGACTCAACCATATCATTTGCGCTGTGAGTCTGGCCTTGTTTGACTCAACTATATCATTTGCGTCATGATTCGGGCCTTGTTTAACTCAACCATATCATTTGTGCCTCGAGTCGGGCCTCGTTTGACTCATCGATACCATTTGTGCATTGAGTCAGGCCTCGTTTGACTTAGCCATATCATTTGCGTCTCGAGTCGAGCCTCGTTTGACTCACTGATACCATTTGTTCCTCGAGTTAGGCCTTGTTTGACTCAATCATAGCATTTGTACCTCGAGTCAGGCCTCGTTTGACTCAACCATATCATTTGCACCTCGAGTCGGGCCTCTTTTGACTAAACCATATCATTTGTGCCTCGAGTCGGGCCTCGTTTGACTCAGTGATACCATTTGTGCCTCGGGTTAGGCCTTGTTTGACTCAGCCATATCATTTGCCCCTCGAGTCGATTCTTGTTTGACTTAACCATATCATTTGCGCCTCGAGTCGGTTCTTGTTTGAATTAACCATATCATTTGCACCTCGAGTCAGGCCTCGTTTGACTTAGCCATATCATTTGTGCCTCGAGTTAGGTCTCGTTTGTCTCAACCATATCATTTGTGCCTCGAGTCAGCCCTTGTTTGACTCAGCCATATCATTTGCGCCTCAAGTCGAGCCTCGTTTGTCTTAACCATATCATTTGCGCCTCGATTCGGGCCTCATTTGACTTACCCTTACCATTTGTGCCTCGAGTTGGGCCTCGTTTGACTCAACCATATCATTTGTGCCTCGAGTTAGGCCTCGTTTGACTCAACCATATCATTTGTGCCTCGAGTTGGTTCTCGTTTGACTCAACCATATTATTTGCGCCACGAGTCGTGACTCAACCTTATCATTTACGCCACAAGTCTGGCCTTGTTTGACTCACCCATATTATTTGCGCCATGATTCGGGCCTTGTTTAACTCAACCATATCATTTGTGCCTCGAGTCGGGCCTCATTTGACTCACCGATACCTTTTGTGCCTCGAGTTGGGCGTTGTTTGACTCAACCATATCATTTGCGACTCGAGTCGGGCTTGGTTTGACTTAACCATATCATTTGTGCCTGGAGTCGGTTCTTGTTTAACTTAACCATATCATTTGCGTCTCGAGTCGGGCCTCGTTTGACTCAACCATATCATTTGCACCTAGAGTGGGGCCTCGTTTGACTCAGCCATATCATTTGTGCCTCAAGTTCACCCTCGTTTGACTCAACCATATCATTTGTGCCTCGAGTCCAACCATATCATTTGTGCCTCGAGTCGGGCCTTGTTTGACTGAACCATATCATTTGCGCTGCGAGTCTGGCCTTGTTTGACTCACCTATATCATTTGCGCCATGATTCAGGCCTTATTTAACTCAACCATATCATTTGTGCCTCGAGGCGGGCCTTGTTTGACTCATCGATATCATTTGTGCCTCGAGTCAGGCCTCGTTCAACTCAACCATATCATTTGCGCCTCGAGTCGGTCCCCATTTGACTCATTGATACCATTTGTGCCTCGAGTTGGGCCTCATTTGACTCAACCCTATCATTTGTGCCTCGAGTCTGGCCTTGTTTGATTCAACCATATCATTTGCATCTCGAGGCGGGCCTTGTTTGACTCAACCATATCATTTGTGCGTCGAGTTATGCCACGTTTGACACAACCATATCATTTGCGTCTCGAGTCGGGCCTCATTTGACTCACTGATACCATTTGTGCCTCTAGTTGGGCCTCGTTTCACTCAACCATATCATTTATGCCTCGAGTTAGGTCTCGTTTGACTCAACCATATCATTTGCGCCTTGAACCAGGCCACGTTTGACTCAATCATATCATTTATGCCTCGAGTCGGGCCTCTTTGACTCAACGATATCATTTGTGCCTCGAGTCAGCCTCGTTTGACTCAACCATATCATTTGTGCATCGAGTCAGGCCTCGTTTGACTCACCAATACCATTTGTGCCTCGAGTTGGGCCTTGTTTGACTTAACCATATCATTTGTGCCTCGAGTTAGGCCTCGTTTGACTCTACCATATCATTTACGGCTCGAGTCGGGCCACGTTTGACTCCCCAATACCATTTGTGCCTCGATGTGCGCCTTGACTCAACCATAGCTTTTGTGCCTCGAGTCATGCCTTATTTGACTCAACCAAATCATTTGCGCCTCGAGTCGGGCCTCGTTTGACTCAACCATATCATTTGCGCCTCGAGTCGGGCCACGTTTGACTCAGCGATACCATTTGTGCCTTGAGTTAGGCCTCGTTTGGCTTAGCCATATCATTTATGCCTCGAGTCGGTTCTTGTTTAACTTAACCATATCATTTGCACCTCGAGTGGGTTCTTGTTTGACTTAACCATATCGTTTGCACCTTGAGTCGGGCCTCGTTTGACTCAACCATATCATTTGCACCTAGAGTGGGGACTCGTTTGACTCAGCCATATCATTTCCGCCTCAAGTCAGGTCTCTTTTGTCTCAACCATATCATTTGTGCCTCGAGTTGGGCCTCGTTTGACACAGCCATATCATTTGCACCTCAAGTCAGGCCTTATTTGGCTCACCCATATGTTTGCGCATTGAGTCGGCCCTCGTTTGACTAAACCATATCATTTGTGCCTCGAGTTATGCCTCATTTGACACAACTGTATCATTTGCGCCTCGAGTCGGGCCTTGTTTGACTCACCGATACCTTTTGTGCCTCGAGTTGGGCCTCGTTTGACTCAACCATATCATTTGAGACTCGAGTCGGGCCTTGTTTGACTCAGCCATATCATTTGTGCCTCAAGTCGTGCCTCGTTTGACTCATTGATACCATTTGTGCCTCGAGTTGGGCCATGTTTGACTGAACCATATCATTTGTGCCTCGAGTTAGGCCTCGTTTGACTCTGCCATATCATTTGCGGCTTGAGTCGGGCCACGTTTGACTCACCAATACCATTTGTGCCTCAAGTTGGGCCTCATTTGACTCAACCAAAGCATTTGTGCCTCGAGTCAGGCCTCATTTGACTCAACCATATCATTTGCGCCTCGAGTCGGGCCTCATTTGACTCAGCGATACCATTTGTGCCTCGAGTTAAGCCTTGTTTGACTCAGCCATATCATTTGTGCCTCGAGTCGGTTCTTGTTTAACTTTACCATATCATTTGCGCCTTGAGTCGGTTCTTCTTTGACTTAACCATATCATTTGCACCTCGAGTCGGGCCTCGTTTGACTCAACCATATCATTTGCACCTAGAGTGGGGCCTCGTTTGACTCAGCCATATCATTTGTGCCTCGAGTCAAGCCTCGTTTGTCTCAACCATATCATTTGTGCCTCGAATCAGGCCTCATTTGACTCAGCCATATCATTTGCGCCTCAAGTCGGGCCTCGTTTGTCTCACCCATATCATTTGCGCCTCGAGTCGTGCCTCATTTGACTCACCCATACCATTTGTGCCTCGAGTTAGGCCTCGTTTGACGCAACCATATCATTTGTGCCTCGAGTTAGGCCTCGTTTGACTCAACCATATCATTTGTGCCTCGAGTCAGTTCTCGTTTAACTCAACCATATCATTTGCGCTTCGAATCGGGCCTTGTTTGACTAAACAATATCATTTGCGCCACGAGTCTGGCATTGTTTGACTCACCCATATCATTTGTGCCATGATTTGGGCCTTGTTTAACTCAACCATATCATTTGTCCCTCGTGTTGACCTTGTTTGACTCAACCATATCATTTGCGCCATGATTCGGGCCTTGTTTCAGTCAATGATATCATTTGTGCCTCGAGTCGGTCCTCGTTTGACTCATCGATACCATTTCTGCCTCGAGTGGGGCCTCGTTTGACCCAAACGTATCATTTGTGCCTCGAATCAGGCCTCGTTTGACTCAACTGTATCATTTGCGCCTCGAGTCGCGCCTCGTTTAACGCAGCCATATCATTTGCGCCTCAAGTTAGGCCTTATTTGACTCACCCATATGTTTGCGCATTGAGTCAGCCCTCATTTGACTAAACCATATCATTTGTGCCTCGAGTTATGCCTCATTTGACACAACCATATCATTTGTGCCTTGATTCGGGCCTTGTTTGACTCACCGATACCTTTTGTGCCTCGAGTTAGGCCTCGTTTGACTCAACCATATCATTTGTTCCTCGAGTCAGGCCTTGTTTGACTCAACCATATCAATTACGCCTCGAGTCAGGCTTGGTTTGACTCAACCATATCATTTACACCTCGAGTAGGGCCTCGTTTGACTCAACCATATCATTTACGCCTCGAGTCGGGCCATATCTGGCTCACCCATATGTTTGCGCATCAAGTCGGGCCTCGTTTAACTAGACCATATCATTTGTGCCTCGAGTTACGCCTCGTTTGACACAACCATATCATTTGCAACTCGATTCGGGCCTCGTTTGACTCGTTGATACCATTTGTGCCTCGAGTTGGGCCTCATTTGACTCAACCCTATCATTTGTGCCTCGAGTTGGGACTCGTTTGACTCAACCATATCATTTGCGTCTCGGGTCGGGCCTCGTTTGACTCAACCATATCTTTTGTGCCTCGAGTTATCCCTTGTTTGACACAACCATATCATTTGCGTCTCAAGTCAAGCCTCATTTGACTCACCGATACCATTTGTGCGTCCAGTTGGGCCTCGTTTCTCATAACCATATCATTTGTGCCTTAAGTCAGGTCTCGTTTGACTCAACCATATCATTTGCGCCTCGAGTCGGGCCTCGTTTGACTCAGCGATACCATTTGTGCCTCGAGTTAGGCCTCGTTTGACTCAGCCATATCATTTGTGCCTCAAGTCGGTTCTTGTTTGACTTTACCATATCATTTGCGCCTGGAGTCGGTTCTTGTTTGACTTAACCATATCATTTGCACCTCGAGTCGGGCCTCGTTTGACTCAACCATATCATTTGCACCAAGAGCGGGGCCTCGTTTGACTCAACCATAGCATTTGTGCCTCGAGTTAGGTCTCGTTTGACTCAGCCATATCATTTGTACCTAGAGTCGGGCCCCGTTTGACTCAGCCATATCATTTGCGCCTCGAGTTGGGCCATGTTTGACTCACCAATACCATTTGTTCCTCGAGTTGGGCCTCATTTGACTTAACCATAGCATTTGTGCCTCGATTCAGGCCTCGTTTGACTCAGCCATATCATTTGCACCATGAGTCGAGCCTCGTTCGACTCAACCATATCATTTACGCCTCGAGTCGGGCCATGTTTGACTCACCGATACCATTTGTGCTTTGAGTTAGGCCTCGTTGGACTCAACCATATCATTTGTACCTCGAGTCGGTTCCCGTTTGACTCAACCATATCATTTGCGCCTCAAGTCGGGCCTTGTTTGACTCAACCATATCATTTTCTCCTCGAGTCGGGCCTTGTTTGACTCAACCATGTCATTTGCGCCGTGAGTCTGGCCTTGATTGACTCACCCATATCATTTGTGCCATGATTCAGGCCTTGTTTAACTCAACCATATCATTTGTGCCTTGTGTTAGGACTCGTTTGACTCTACCATATCATTTGTGCCTCGAGTCGAGCCACGTTTGACTCACCAATACCATTTGTTCCTCAAGTTGGGCCTCATTTGACTCAACCATAGCATTTGTGCCTCGAGTCAGGCCTCGTTTGACTCAGCCATATCATTTGCACCTCGAGTCAAGCCTCGTTTGACTCAACCATATCAATTGCGCCTCGAGTTGGGCCACGTTTGACTCACTGAGACCATTTGTGCCTCGAGTTAGGCCTCGTTTGACTCAGCCATATCATTTATGCCTCGAGTCGGTTCTTGTTTGACTTAACCATATCATTTGCGCCTCGAGTCGGTTCTTGTTTAACTTAACCATATCATTTGCATCTCGAATCCGGCCTCATTTGACACAACCATATCATTTGCTCCTAGAGTGGGGCCTCATTTGACTCAGCCATACCATTTACGCCTCGAGTCGGGCCTCATTTGTCTCAACCATTTCATTTATGCCTCGAGTCAGGTCTCGTTTGACTCAACCAGATCATTTGTTCCTCGAGTCAGGCCTCGTTTGACTCAGCCATATCATTTACGCCTCGAGTCGGGCCTCGTTTGTCTCACCCATATCATTTGCGCCTCGAGTCAAGCCTCATTTGACTCACCGATACCATTTGTGCCTCCAGTTGGGCCTCGTTTCTCATAACCATATCATTTGTGCCTCGAGTCAAGTCTCGTTTGACTCAACCATATCATTTGCGCATCAAGTCAGGCCACATTTGACTCAACCATGTCATTTATGCCTCGAGTTGGGCCTTGTTTGACTCACCAATATCATTTGTGCCTTGAGTCAGGCCTCGTTTGACTCACCGATACCATTTGTGCCCTGAGTTGGGCCTCGTTTGACTCAACCATATCATTTGTGCCTCGAGTTAGGTCTCGTTTGACTCTACCATATCATTTACGGCTCGAGACGGGCCACGTTTGACTCACCAATACCATTTGTTCCTCGAGTTGGGCCTCATTTGACTCAACCATAGCATTTGTGCCTCGAGTCAGGCCTCATTTCACTCAGCCATATCATTTGCACCTCGAGTCGAGCCTCGTTCAACTCAACCATATCATTTGCGCCTTGAGTCAGGCCACGTTTGACTCACCGAGACCATTTGTGCCTCGAGTTAGGCCTCGTTTGACTCAGCCATATCATTTGTGCCTCGAGTCGATTCTTGTTTGACTTAACCATATCATTTGCGCCTCGAGTCGATTCTTGTCTAACTTAACCATATCATTTGCATCTCGAATCCGGCCTCGTTTGACTTAACCATATCATTTGCTCCTAGAGTGGGGCCTCGTTTGACTCAGCCATACCATTTGCGCCTCGAGTCGGGCCTCATTTGTCTCAACCATTTCATTTATGCCTCGAGGTAGGCCTCGTTTGACTTAGCTAGATCATTTGTTCCTTAAGTCGGGCCTTGTTTGCCTCAACCATATCATTTGCGCCTCGAGTCTGGCCTCGTTTGACTCACCCATACCATTTGTGCCTCGAGTTGGGCCTCGTTTGACTCAACCATATCATTAGTGCCTTGAGTTAGCCCTCATTTGACTCAACCATATCATTTGCGCCTCGAGTCGGGCCTTGTTTGACTCAACCATATCATTTGCGCCTCGAGTCGGGCCTTGTTTGACTCAACCATATCATTTGCGCTGCGAGTCTGGCCTTGTTTGACTCACCGATATCATTTGTGCCTCGAGTCGGGCCTCGTTTAACTCACCGATACCATTTATGCCTCGAATTGTACCTCGTTTGACATAACCATATCATTTGTGCCTCGAGTCAGGTCTCGTTTGACTCAACCATATCATTTGCGCATCGAGTCAGGCCACGTTTGACTCAACCATGTCATTTATGCCTTGAGTCAGGCCTTGTTTGACTCACCGATATCATTTGTGCCTCGAGTCGGGCCTCGTTTGACTCACCGATACCATTTGTGCCTTGAGTTGGGCCTCGTTTTACTCAACCATATCATTTGTGCCTCGTGTTAGGCCTCGTTTGACTCTACCATATCATTTGCGCCTCGAGTCGGGCCACGTTTGACTCACCAATACCATTTGTTCCTCGAGTTGGGCCTCATTTAACTCAACGATAGCATTTGTGCCTCGAGTCAGGCCTCGTTTGACTCAGCCATATCATTTACACCACGAGTCAAGCCTCGTTCGACTCAACCATATCATTTGCGCCTCGAGTCGAGCCACGTTTGACTCACCGATACCATTTGTGCCTTGAGTTAGGCCTCGTTTGACTCAACCATATCATTTGTGCCTCGAGTCGGTTCCCGTTTGACTCAACCATATCATTTGTGCCTCGTGTTAGGCCTCGTTTGACTCTACCATATCATTTGGCCTCGAGTCGGGCCACGTTTGACTCACCAATTCCATTTGTTCCTCGAGTTGGGCCTCATTTAACTCAACGATAGCATTTGTGCCTCGAGTCAGGCCTCGTTTGACTCAGCCATATCATTTACACCACGAGTCGAGCCTCGTTCGACTCAACCATATCATTTGCGCCTCGAGTCGAGCCACGTTTGACTCACCGATACCATTTGTGCCTTGAGTTAGGCCTCGTTTGACTCAACCATATCATTTGTGCCTCGAGTCGGTTCCCGTTTGACTCAACCATATCATTTGCACCTCAAGTCAGGCCTTATTTGGCTCACCCATATGTTTGCACATCGAGTCGGGTCTGGTTTGACTAAACCATACCATTTGTGCCTCGAGTTGTGCCTCGTTTGACATAACCATATCATTTGCACCTCGAGTCAGGCCTCGTTGGACTCACCGATACCTTTTGTCCCTCGAGTTGGGCCTCGTTTAACTCAACCATATCATTTGTTCCTCAAGTCAGGCCTTGTTTGACTCAACGATATTATTTGCACCTCGAGTCGGGCTTGGTTTGACTCAACCATATCATTTACGCCACAAGTAGGGCCTCGTTTGACTCAACCATATCATTTGCGGCTCTAGTCGGGCCTTATTTGGCTCACCCATATGTTTGCGCATCGAGTCAGGCCTCATTTGACTAAACCATATTATTTGTGGCTCGAGTCATGCCTCGTTTGACTCAACCATATCATTTGCGCATCGGGTCGGGCCTCGTTTGACTCAGGCACATCATTTGCGCCTCGAGTTGGGCCTCGTTTGACTCAACCTTACCATTTGTGCTTCGAGTCGGGCCTCGTTTGACTCAACCATATCATTTGTGCCTCAAGGCAGCCCTCGTTTGACTCATCCATATCTTTTGCATCTCGAGTCGGGCCTCATTTGACTCAACCATATCATTTGCTACTCGAGGCGGGCCTCGTTTGACTCACCGATACTAATTGTGCCTCGAGGTAGGCCTCGTTTGACTCATCAATCGCACTTGTGCCTCGAGTTAGGCTTTGTTTGACTCAACCATATGATTTGTAGTCGAGTCAGGCCTTGTTTGACTCAACCATATCATTTGCGCCTCGAGTTGGGCTTGGTTTGACTTGACCATATCATTTATGCCTCGAGTAGGGCCTCGTTTGACTCAACCATTTCATTTGCGCCTCGAGTCAGGCCTTATTTCGCTCACCCATATGTTTGCGCATCGAGTCGGGCCTCGTTTGACTAAACCATATTATTTGTGCCTCGAGTCATGCCTCGTTTGACTCAACCATATCCTTTGCGCCATGATTCGGGCCTTGTTTAACTCAACCATATCATTTGTGCCTCGAGTCGGGCCTCGTTTGACTCATCTATACCATTTGTGCCTCGAGTCAGGCCTCGTTTGACTCAACCATATCATTTGCGCCTCGAGTTGGGCCTTGCTTGACTCAACCATATCATTTGCGCCATGATTCGAGCCTTGTTTCACTCAACGATATCAATTATGCCTCGAGTCGGGCCTCGTTTGACTCATCGATACCAGTTGTGCCTCGAGTTGGGCCTCATTTGACTCAATAATATCATTTGTGCCTCAAGTCAGGCCTCGTTTGACTCAACCGTATCATTTGCGCCTCGAGTTAGGCCTCGTTTGAGTCAGCCATATCATTTGCACCTCGAGTAGGGTCTCGTTTGACTCAACCATATCATTTGTGCCTCAAGTCAGGCCTTATTTGGCTCACCCATATGTTTGCACATCGAGTCGGGTCTGGTTTGACTAAACCATATCATTTGCGCCTCGAGTCGAGCCTCGTTTGACTCACCGATACCTTTTGTCCCTTGAGTTGGGCCTCGTTTGACTCAACCATATCATTTGTTCCTCGAGTCAGGCCTTGTTTGACTCAACGATATTATTTGCACCTCGAGTCAGGCATGGTTTGACTCAACCATATCATTTACGCCACAAGTAGGGCCTCGTTTGACTCAACCATATCATTTGCGGCTCCAGTCGGGCCTTATTTCGCTCACCCATATATTTGCGCATCGAGTCGGGCCTTGTTTGACTAAACCATATTATTTGTGCCTTGAGCCATGCCTCGTTTGACTCAACCATATTATTTGCGCCTCGAGTCGGGCCTCATTTAACTCAGGCATATCATTTGCGCCTCGAGTCAGGCCTCATTTCACTCAACCTTACCATTTGTTCTTCGAGTCGAGCCTCATTTGACATAACCATATCATTTGCGCCTCGAGTCGGGCCTCGTTTCACTCATTGATACCATTTGTGCCTCGAGTTGGGCCTCATTTGACTCAACCCTATCATTTGTGCCTCGAGTCGGGCCTCGTTTGACTCAACCATATCATTTGGGCCTCGAGTTATGCCTCGTTTGACACAACCATATCATTTGCGTCTCAAGTCAGGCCTCATTTGACTCACTAATACCATTTGTTCCTCCAGTTGGGCCTCGTTTCACTCAACCATATCATTTGTGCCTCGAGTCAGGTCTGGTTTGACTCAACCATATCATTTGCGCATCGAGTCAGGCCACGTTTGACTCAACCATGTCATTTATGCCTCGAGTTGGGCCTTGTTTGACTCACTGATATCATTTGTGCCTCGAGTCGGGCCTCGTTTGACTCACCGATACCATTTGTGCCTTGAGTTGGGCCTCGTTTTACTCAACCATATCATTTGTGCCTCGTGTTAGGCCCGTTTGACTCTACCATATCATTTGTGCCTCGAGTCGAGCCATGTTTGACTCACCAATACCATTTATTCCTCGAGTTGGGCCTCATTTGACTCAACCATAGCATTTGTGCCACCAATACCATTTATTCCTCGAGTTGGGCCTCATTTGACTCAACCATAGCATTTGTGCCTCGAGTCAGGCCTCGTTTGACTCAGCCATATCATTTGCACCACGAGTCGAGCCTCGTTTGACTCAACCATATCATTTACGCCTCGAGTCGGGCCATGTTTGACTCACCGATACCATTTGTGCCTTGAGTTAGGCCTCGTTTGACTCAACCATATCATTTGTGCCTCGAGTCGGTTCCCGTTTGACTCAACCATATCATTTGCGCGTCAAGTCGGGCCTTGTTTGACTCAACCATATCATTTTTGCCTCGAGTCGGGCCTTGTTTGACTCAACCATGTCATTTGCGCCGCGAGTCTGGCCTTGATTGACTCACCCCTATCATTTGCGCCATGATTCAGGCCTTGTTTAACTCAACCATATCATTTGTGCCTTGTGTTAGGACTCGTTTGACTTTACCATATCATTTGCGCCTCGAGTCGAGCCACGTTTGACTCACCAATACCATTTGTTCCTCGAGTTGGGCCTCATTTGACTCAACCATAGCATTTGTGCCTCGAGTCAGGCCTCGTTTGACTCAGCCATAACATTTGTACCTCGAGTCGAGCCTCGTTTGACTCAACCATATCAATTGCGCCTCGAGTCGGGCCACGTTTGACTCACCGATAGCATTTGTGCCTCGAGTTAGGCTTCGTTTAACTCGGCCATATCATTTGTGCCTCGAGTTAGTTCTTGTTTGACTTAACCCTATCATTTGCGCCTCGAGTCGATTCTTGTTTAACTTAACCATATCATTTGCATCTCGAGTCAGTCCTCATTTGACTCAACCATATCATTTGCACCTAGAGTGGGGCCTCGTTTGACTTAGCCATGCCATTTATGCCTCGGGTCGGGCGTCATTGATCTGAACCATATCATTTGTGCTTCGAGTCAGGCCTCGTTTCACTTAGCCATATCATTTGTGCCTCAAGTCGGACCTCGTTTGTCTCAACCATTTCATTTGCGCCTCGAGTCGGGCCTCGTTTGACTCACCCATACCATTTGTGCCTCGAGTTAGGCCTCGTTTGACTCAATCATATCATTAGTGCCTCGAGTTAGGCCTCGTTTGACTCAACCATATCATTTGTCCCTCGAGTCGGTTCTCGTTTGACTCAACCATATCATTTGCGCCTCGAGTCGGGCCTTGTTTGACTCAACCATATCATTTGTGCCATGATTCGAGCCCTGTTTCACTCTACGATATCAATTGTGCCTCGAGTCGGGCCTCATTTGACTCATCGATACCATTTGTGCCTCGAGTTGGGCCTTGTTTGACTCAACCATATCATTTGTGCCTCAAGTCAGGCCTTGTTTGACTCAACCGTATCATTTGCGCCTCAAGTCGGGCCTCGTTTAACTCAGCCTTATCATTTGCACCTCGAGTAGGGCCTCGTTTGACTCAATCAAATTATTTGTGCCTCAAGTCATGCCTTGTTTGGCTTACCCATATGTTTGCACATCGAGTCGGGTCTAGTTTGACTAAACCATATCATTTGTGCCTCGAGTTGTGCCTCATTTGACACAACCATATCATTTGCGCCTCGAGTCAGGCCTCGTTTGACTCACCAATACATTTTGTCCCTCGAGTTGGGCCTCATTTGACTCAACCATATCATTTGTTTCACGAGTCAAGTCTTGTTTGACTCAACAATATTATTTGCACCTCGAGTCGGGCTTGGTTTGACTCAACCATATCATTTACGCCTCAAGTAGGGCCTCGTTTGACTCAACGATATCATTTGCGGCTCGAGTCGGGCCTTAATTGGCTCACCCATATGTTTACGCATCGAGTTAGGCCTCATTTGACCAAACCATATCATTTGTGCCTCGAGTCATGCCTCGTTTGACTCAACCATATCATTTTCGCCTCGAGTCGGGTCTCATTTGACTCAGGCATATCATTTGCGCCTCGAGTTGGGCCTCGTTTGACTCAACCTTACCATTTGTGCTTCGAGTCGGGCCTCGTTTGACTCAACCATATTATTTGTGCCTCGAGTTAGCCCTCATTTGACTTAACCATATCATTTGCATCTCGAGTCGGGCCTCATTTGACTCAACCATATCATTTGCCACTCGAGTCGGGCCTCGTTTGACCCACCGATACCATTTGTGCCCCGAGTTAGGCCTCGTTTGACTCATCGATCGCACTTGTGCCTCAAGTTGGGCTTCGTTTGACTCAACCATATCATTTGTACTTGAGTCAGGCCTTGTTTGACTCAACCATATCATTTGTGCCTCGAGTCGGGCTTGGTTTGACTTAACCATATCATTTACGCCTTGAGTAGGGCCTCGTTTGACTCAACCATATCATTTGCGCCTCGAGTTGGGCCTTATTTGGCTCACCCATATGTTTCCGCATCGAGTTGGTCCTTGTTTGACTAAACCATATTATTTATGCCTCAAGTTATGCCTCGTTTGACTCAACCATCTTATTTGCGCCTCGAGTTAGGCCTCATTTGACTCAGGCATATCATTTGCGCCTCGAGTCAGGCCTCGTTTGACTCAATCTTACCATTTGTTCTTTGAGTCGAGCCTCGTTTGACTCAACTATAGCATTTGTGCCTCGAGTTAGGCCTCGTTTTACTCATTTGCGCCTCGAGTCAGGCCTCGTTTAACTCTACCATACCTTTTGCTACTCGAGTCGGGACTCGTTTGACTCACCGATACCATTTGTGCCTCGAGTTAGGCCTTGTTTGACTCAGCCATATCATTTGTGCCTCGAGTCGGTTCTTGTTTGACTTAACCATATCATTTGTGCCTCGAGTCAGTTCTTGTTTGACTTAACCATATCATTTGCGCCTCGAGTCAGGCCTCGTTTGACTCAACCATATCATTTGCATATAGAGTGGGCCCTCGTTTGACTCAGCCATATCATTTGCACCTCGAGTCGGGCCTCGTTTGTCTCAACCATATCATTTGTGCCTCAAGTCAGGGCTCGTTTCACTCAGCCATATTATTTGCGCCTCTAGTCGGGCCTCGTTTGTCTCAACCATATCATTTCCGCCTTGAGTCGGGCCTCAGTTGACTCACCCATACCATTTGTGCCTCGAGTTGGGCCTCGTTTGACTCAACCATATCATTTGTGCCTAGAGTTAGGCCTCGTTTGACTCAACCATATTATTTGTGCCTCGAGTTGGGCCTTGTTTGACTCAACCATATCATTTTTGCCACGATTCGGGCCTTGTTTCACTCAACAATATCATTTGTGCCTCGTGTCAGGCCTCGTTTGACTCATCGATACCATTTGTGTCTCGAGTTGGGCCTCGTTTGACTCAACCATATTATTTGTGCCTCGAGTCAAGCCTCGTTTGACTCAACCATATCATTTGCACCTCGAGTCGGCCTTGTTTGACTCAGCCTTATCTTTTGCGCCTCGAGTAAGGCCTCGTTTGACTCAACCATATCATTTGTGCCTCAAGTCAGGCCTTATTTGGCTCACCCATATGTTTGCCCATCGAGTCGGGCCTCGTTTGACTAAACCATATCATTTGTGCCTTGAGTTATGCCTCGTTTGACACAACCATATCATTTGCGCCTCGAGTTGGTCCTCGTTTGACTCAACCATATCATTTGTTCCTCGAGTCCGGCCTTGTTTGACTCAACCATGTCATTTCCGCCCCGAGTCGGGCTTGGTTTGACTCAACATATCATTTGCGCCTCGAGTAGGATGTCGTTTGACTCAATCATATCATTTGCGCTTCAAGTCGGACCTTATTTGGCTCACCCATATGTTCGCGCATTGAGTCAGGCCTCGTTTGACTAAATCATATTATTTGTGCCTCGAGTGATGCCTCGTTTGACTCAACCATATCATTTGCGCCTTGAGTCGGGCCTCGGTTGACTCAAACATATCATTTGCGCCTCGAGTCTGGCCTCGTTTGACTCAACCTTACCATTTGTGCTTCGAGTCAGGCCTCGTTTGACTTAACCATATCATTTGTGCCTTGAGTCTACCCATGTTTGACTCAACCACATCATTTGCGTCTCGAGTCAGGTCTTGTTTGAGTTTGAGTCAACCATATCATTTGCGCCTCAAGTTGGGCCACGTTTGACTCAACAACACTATTTGTGCCTCGAGTTGGGCCTCATTTGACTCAACCGTAGCATTTGTGCCTCGAGTCAGGCCTCGTTTGACTCAGCCATATCATTTGTGCCTTGAGTCGGGCCTCATTTGACTCAACCATAGCATTTGTGCCTGGAGTCAGGTCTCGTTTGACTCAGCCATATCATTTGTGCCTGGAGTCGGGCCTCGTTTGACTCAGCCATATCATTTACGCCTCGAGTCGTGCCTCGTTTGACTCACTGATACCATTTGTGCCTCGAGTTAGGCCTCGTTTGACTCAGCCATATCATTTGCGCCTTGAGTCGGTTCTTGTTTGACTTAACCATATCATTTGCGCCTCGAGTCGGTTCTTGATTGACTTTACGATATCATTTGCGCCTCGAGTGGGCCTCGTTTGACTCATCGATATCATTTGCACCTAGAGTGGGGCCTCGTTTGACTCAGCCATATCATTTGCGCCTCAAGTCGGGCCTCGTTTGACTCAACTATAACATTTGCACCTCGAGTCGAGCCTTGTTTGACTCACCGAAAGCATTTGTGCCTCGAGTCAGGCCTCGTTTGACTCAGCCATATCATTTTTGCCTCGAGTTGAGCCTCATTTGACTCACCATATCATTTGCACCTAGAGTCGAGCCTTATTTGACTCATTGATACAACTTGTGCCTTGAGTTGGGCTTCGTTTGTCTCAACCATATCATTTGTACTTGAGTCTGGCCTCGTTTGACTCAACCGTATCATTTGCTCCTCGAGTCGGGCCTCGATTAACTTAACCATATCATTTGTGCCTCGAGTTATGCCTCGTATGACACAACCATATCATTTGTATCTTGAGTCGGGTCTCACTTGACTCACTGATACCATTTGTGCCCCCAGTTGGGCCTTGTTTGACTCAACCATATCATTTGTGCCTCGAGTCGGGCCTCGTTTCACTCACTGATACCATTTGTGCCTCGAGTTGGGCCTCGTTTGACTCAACCATATCATTTATGCCTCAAGTCAGGCCTCGCTTAACTCAACCATATCATTTGCGCCTCGAGTCAGGCCTTGTTTGACTCAACCATATATTTGCACCTCGAGTCGGGTCTCGTTTGACTCAACCATATCATTTGTGCCTCGAGTCGAGCCTCGTTTGACTTACCAATACCATTTTTGCCTCGAGTTGGTCCTCGTTTGACTCAACCATATCATTTGTGCCACGTGTCAGGCCTCGTTTGACGCAACCATATCATTTGCACCTCGAGTCGGGCCTCGTTTATCTCAACCATATTATTTGCGCCTCTAGTCAGGCCTCGTTTGACTCACTGATACCATTTGTGCCTCGAGTCAGGCCTCGTTTGACTCCACCATATCATTTGTGCCTCGAGTTTGGCCTCGTTTGACTCAACCATATCATTTGTGCCTCGAGTTAGGCCTCGTTTGACTCAACCATATCATTTGTGGCTCGAGTCGGGCCTCGTTTGTCTCAACCATATCATTTGCGCCTCGAGTCGGGCCTCGTTGGACTCACTGATACCATTTGTGCCTCGAGTGAGGCCTCGTTTGACTCCACCATATCATTTGTGCCTCAAGTTGGGCCTCGTTTGACTCAACCATATCATTTGTGCCTCGAGTCAGGCCTCGTTTGGCTCAACCATATCATTTGCGCCTAGAGTCGGGCCTCGTTTGTCACAACCATATCATTTGCGCCTCGAGTCGGGCCTCGTTTGATTCACCGATACCATTTGTTTCTCGAGTTGGGCCTCGTTTGACTCAACCATATTATTTGTGCCTCGAGTTAGGCCCTGTTTGACTCAACCATATCATTTATGCCTTGAGTCGGGCCTCGTTTGTCTCAACCATATCATTTGTGCCTCGAGTTAACCCTAGTTTGACTCACCGATACCATTTGTGCCTCGAGTCAGGCCTCGTTTTACTCAACCATATCATTTGCACTTCGAGTCGGGCTTCATTTGTCTCAACCATATCATTTGTGACTCGCGTCAGGCCTCGTTTGACTCAGCTATATCATTTGCGCGTCGAGTCAGGCCTCGTTTGTCTCAACCATATCATTTGCGCCTCGAGTCGGGCCTCGTTTGACTCACCCATACCATTTGTGCCTCGAGTTGGGCCTCGTTTAACTTAACCATATCATTTGTGCCTCGAGTTTAGCCTCGTTTGACTCAACCATATCATTTGTGCCTCGAGTCGGATCTCGTTTCACTCAACCATATCATTTGCGCCTCGAGTCGGGCCTTGTTTGACTCAACCATATCATTTGCGCCGCGAGTCTGGACATGTTTGACTCACCCATATCATTTGCGCCATGATTCGGGCCTTGTTTAACTCAACCATATCATTTGTGCCTCGAGTCGGGCCTCGTTTGACTCATCGATACCATTTGTGCCTCGAGTCAGGCCTCGTTTGACTCAACCATATCATTTGCGCATTGAGTTTGGCCTTGTTTGACTCAACCATATCATTTTCGCCACGATTTTGGCCTTGTTTACCTCAACCATATCATTTGTGCCTCGAGTCGGGCCTCGTTTGACTCATCGATACCATTTGTGCCTCGACTGGGGCCTCGTTTGACTCAACCATATCATTTGTGCCTCGAGTCTGGCCTCGTTTGACTCAGCCATATCATTTGCGCCTCGAGTAGGGCCTTGTTCGACTCAACCATATCATTTGTGCCTCAAGTCAGGCCTTATTTGGCTCACCCATATATTTGCGCATCGAGTCGGGCCTTGTTTGACTAAACCAGATCATTTGTGCCTCGAGTTATGCCTCGTTTGACACAACCATATAATTTGTGCCTCGAGTCGGGCCTCGTTTGACTCACCGATACCTTTTGTTCCTCAAGTTGGGCCTCGTTTGACTCAACCATATCATTTGTTCCTCAAGTCAGGCCTTCTTTCACTCTAGCATATCATTTGCGCGTCGAGTTGGGCTTGGTTTGACTCAACCATATCATTTACACCTCGAGTAGGGCCTTGTTTGACTTAACCATATCATTTGCGCCTCGAGTCGGGCCTTATTTGGCTCACGCATATGTTTGCGCATCGAGTCGGGCCTTGTTTAACTTAGCCATATCATTTGCGCCTCGAGTCGGGCCTCGTTTGTCTCAACCATATCATTTGTGCCTTGAATCGGGCCTCGTTTGACTCATCGATACCATTTGTCCCTTGTGTTGGGCCTTGTTTGACTCAACCATATCATTTGTGCCTCGAGTTAGGCCTCGTTTGACTCAACCATATCATTTGAGCCTCGAGTCGGGTCTCGTTTGACTCAACCATATCATTTGTGCCTCGAGTCTGGCATTGTTTGACTCACCCATATCATTTGCGCCATGATTTGGGCCTTGTTTAACTCAACCATATCATTTGTGCCTCGAGTCGGGACTCGTTTGACTCATCGATACCATTTGTGCCTCGAGTTGGGTCTTGTTTGACTCAACCATATCATTTGTGCCTCTAGTCAGGTCTTGTTTGACTCAATGATATCATTTGCGCCTCGAGTCGGGCCTGGTTTGACTCAACCATATCATTTGCGCCTCGTGTCGAGTCTCGTTTGACTCAACCTTACCGTTTGTGCCTCGAGTCGGGCCTCGTTTCACTCAACCATATCATTTATGCTTCGAGTCAGGCCTCGTTTGACTCAACCATATCATTTGCGCCTCGAGTAGGGCCTCGTTTGACTCAACCATATCATTTGCCCGACCATATCATTTGTGCCTCGAGTCGGGCCATGTTTGACTCAGCCATATCATTTGCGCCTCGAGTCGGGCCTCGTTTGACTCAACCATATCATTTGTGCCTCGAGATGGTCCTCGTTTGACTGAACCATATCATTTGCGCCTCGAGTCGAGCCTCGTTTGACTCAACCATATCATTTGTGCCACGAGTCGGGCCGTCTTTGACTCAACCATATCATTTGCAGCTCGAGTCGGGCCTCGTTTGACTCACCGATACCATTTGTGCCTCGAGTTGGGCCTCGTTTGACTCAACCATATCATTTGTGCCTCGAGTCGGGCCTCGTTTGACTCACCGATACCATTTGTTCCTCAAGTCGGGCCTTGTTTGACTCAACCATATCATTTGCGTCTCGAGTCTGGCCTTGTTTGACTCACCCATATCATTTGCGCCATGATTCGGGCCTTGTTTAACTCAACCATATCATTTGTGCCTCGAGCTGGGCCTCATTTGACTCATCGATACCATTTGTGCCTTGAGTTGGGCCTCGTTTGACTCAACCATATCATTTGCGCCTCGAGTCTGGCCTGGTTTGACTCAACCATATCATTTGCGCCTCGTGTCAGGTCTCGTTTGACTCAACCTTACCTTTTGTGCCTCGAGTCGGGACTCGTTTCACTCAACCATATCATTTATGCTTCAAGTCAGGCCTCGTTTGACTCAACCATATCATTTGCGCCTCAAGTCGGGCCTTATTTGACTCAACCATATCATTTGCCCGACCATATCATTTGCGCCTCGAGTCGGGCCACGTTTGACTCAGCCATATCATTTGCGCCTCGAGTCGGGCCTCGTTTGACTCAAACATATCATTTGCGCCTTGAGACGGTCCTCGTTTGACTGAACCATATCATTTGCGCCTCGATTCGGGCCTCGTTTGACTCAACCATATCATTTGTGCCGCGAGTCGGTCCCTCTTTGACTCAACCATATCATTTGCGGCTCGAGTCGGGCCTCGTTTGACTCAACCATATCATTTGTGCCTAGAGTCAGGCCTCGTTTGACTCACCATACCATTTGTTCCTCAAGTTGGACCTCGTTTGATTCAACCATAACATTTGTACTCGAGTCAAGCCTCATTTAACTTAACCATATCATTTGCGCCACGAGTCGGGCCTCGTTTAACTCAACCATATCGTTTGTGCCTCGTGCCAGGCCTCATTTGACACAACCATATCATTTGCGCCTCGAGTCGGGCCTCGTTTGACTCACCAATACCATTTGTGCCTCGAGTTAGGCCTCATTTGACTCGACCATATCATTTGTGCCTCAAGTTAGGCCTTATTTGACTCAGCCATATCATTTGTGCCTCGAGTCGGGCCTTGTTTGACTCAACCATATCATTTGCGCCTCGAGTCGGGCATCGTTTGACTCACCGATACCATTTGTGCCTCAAGTTGGGCCTTGTTTGACTCAACCATATCATTTGTGCCTCGAGTCAGTCCTTGTTTGACTCAACCATAGCATTTGTGACTCGAGTTAGGCCTTGTTTGACTCAACCATATCATTTGCGCCTAGAGTTTGACCTCGTTTGACTCATCGATACCACTTGTGCCTCGAGTTGGCCTTTATTTGACTCAACCATATCATTTGTACTCGAGTCAGGCCTTGTTTGACTCAATCATATCATTTGCGTCTCAAGTCAGGCCTCGTTTGACTCAACCATACCATTTGTACCTCGAGTTATGCCTCGTTTGACATAACCATATCATTTGCGTCTCGAGTCAGGGCTTATTTGAGTCACTGATACCATTTGTGCCTCCAGTTAGGCCTCGTTTGACTCAACCATATCATTTGTGCCTCGAGTCATGTCTCATTTGACTTAACCATATCATTTGGACCTCGAGTCAGGCCTCGTTTGACTCAACCATATAGTTTGTGCCTCGAGTCGGGCCTCGTTTGACTCACCTATACCATTTGTGCCTTGAGTTGGGCCTCGTTTGATTCAACCATATCATTTGTGCCTCGAGTCGGGCCTCGTTTGACTCACCGATACCATTTGTGCCTCAAGTCGGGCCTTATTTGACTTAACCATATCATTTGCGTCTCGAGTCTGGCCTTGTTTGACTCACCCATATCATTTGCGCCATGATTCGGGCCTTGTTTAACTCAACCATATCATTTGTGCCTCGAGCTGGGCCTCGTTTGACTCATCGATACCATTTGTGCATTGAGTTGGGCCTCGTTTGACTCAACCATATCATTTGTGCCTCGAGTCCGGCCTCGTTTGACTCAACCATATCATTCGCGCCTCGAGTAGGGACTCGTTTGATTCAACCATATCATTAGGCTTCGTTTGACTAAACCATATCATTTGTGCCTTGAGTTATGCCTCATTTGACTCAACCATATCATTTGCGCCTCGAGTCAGTCCTCGTTTGACTCACCGATAACTTTTGTGCCTCAAGTTGGGCCTCGTTTGACTCAACCATATCATTTGCGCCTAGAGTCGGTCCTCGTTTGACTCATTGATCCCACATGTACCTCGAGTTAGGCTTCGTTTGACTCAACCATATCATTTGTACTCGAGTCAGGCCTCGTTTGACTCCACCGTATCATTTGCGCCTCGAGTCTGGCCTTGTTTAACTTAACCATATCATTTGCGCCTCGAGTTAGGCCTCATTTGACTCAACCGTATCATTTGTGCCTCGAGTCGGGTCTCGTTTGACTTACTGATGCCATTTGTGCCTCGAGTTATGCCTCATTTGACTCAACCATATCATTTGTGCCACGAGTTATGCCTCGTGTGACACAACCATATCATTTGCATCTTGAGTCGAGCCTTATTTGACACACTGATACCATTTGTGCCTCCAGTTAGGCCTCGTTTGACTCAACCATATCATTTGTGCCTCGAGTAATGTCTCGTTTGAGTTAACCATACCATTTGCGCCTCGAGTCAGGCCTCGTTTGACACAACCATATAATTTGTGCCTGGAGTCGAGCCTCGTTTGACTCACTGATACCATTTGTGCCTCGAGTTAGGCATCGTTTGACACAACCTTATCATTTGTGCCTCGAGTCAGGCCTCGTTTGACTCAACCATATCATTTGCGCCTCGAGTCGGGCCTCGTTTGGCTCAACCATATCATTTGTGCCTCGTGTCGAGCCTCGTTTGACTCACCGATACCATTTGTGCCTCGAGTTGGGCCTCGTTTAACTCAACCTTATCATTTGTGCCTCGAGTCAGGCCTCAATTGACTCATCCATATCAATTATGCCACGAGTCGGGTCTCGTTTGACTCAACCATATCATTTGTGCCTCGAATCAGGCCTTGTTTGACTCAACCATATCATTTGCGCCTCGAGGCTGGCCTTGTTTGACTCACCCATATCATTTGCGTCATGATTCGGGCCTTCTTTAACTCAACCATATCATTTGTGCCTCGAGGTGGGCCTCATTTGACTCATCGATACAATTTGTGCCTCGAGTTGGGCCTCGTTTGACTCAAGCATATCATTTGTGCCCCGAGTCAGGCCTTGTTTGACTCAACCATATCATTTGCGCCTCGAGTCAGGCCTCGTTTGACTCAACCATATCATTTGCGCCTCGAGTCCGGCCTCGTTTGACTTAACCATATCATTCACGCCTTGAGTAGGGCCTCGTTTGACTCAACCATATCATTTGTGCCTCGAGTTGGCCTTATTTAGCACACCCATATGTTTGCGCATCGAGTCGGGCCTCGTTTGACTCAGCCATATCATTTGCCTAACCATATCATTTGCGCCTCGAGTCGGGCCTCGTTTGACTCAACCATATCATTTGCGCATCGAGTCGGGCCTTATTTGGCTCACCCATATGTTTGCGCATCGAGTCGGGCCTCGTTTGACTAAACCATATCATTTGTGCCACGACTTATGCCTCGTTTGACTCAACCATATCATTTACGCCTCGAGTCGGGCCTCGTTTGACTCACCGATACCTTTTGTACCTCGAGTCGAGACTGATTTGACTCAACCATATCATTTGCGCCTCGAGTTGGACCTCGTTTGACTCAACCACATCATTTGCGCCTAGAGTCGGGCCTCATTTGACTCATCGATATCACTTGTTCCTCGAGTTAGGCTTCATTTGACTTAACCATATCATTTGTACTTGAGTCAGGCCTTGTTTGACTCAACTATATCATTTGCGCCTTGAGTCGGGCTTCGTTTAACTCAACCATATCATTTGCGCCTCGAGTCGGGCCTCGTTTGACTCGCTGGTACCATTTGTCCCTCGGGATGGGACTCATTTGACTCAACCATATCATTTGTTCCTCAAGTCAGGCCTTGTTTGACTCAACCATATCATTTGCTTCTCGAGTCAGGCCTCGTTTGACTCAACCATATCATTTGTGCCTCGAGTTATGCCTTGTTTGACACAACCATATCATTTGCGTCTCGAGTCGGGCCTCATTTGACACACTGATACCATTTGTGCCTCCAGTTAGGCCTCGTTTGACTCAACCATATCATTTGTGCCTCGAGTAATGTCTCGTTTGACTTAACCATATCATTTGTGGCTCGAGTCGGGCCTCGTTTGACTCACCGATACCATTTGTGCCTTGAGTTGGGCCTCGTTTGACACAACCATATCATTTGTGCCTAGATTCAGGCATTGTTTGACTCAACCATATCATTTGTGCCTCAAGTCGGGCCTCGTTTGACTCACCGATACCATTTGTGCCTCGAGTTGTGCCTCGTTTAACCTAACCATATCATTTGGTCCTCGAGTCAGGCCTCATTTGACTCAACCATATCAATTGCGCTTCGAGTCGTGTCTTGTTTGACTCAACCATATCATTTGCACCTCGAGTCGGGCCTCGTTTGACTCAACCATATCATTTGTTTGACTCACCGATACCCTTTGTGCCTCGAGTTGGGCCTCGTTTAACTCAACCATATCATTTGTGTCTCGAGTCAGGCCTCATTTGACTCAACCATATCAATTGCGCCTCGAGTCGGGTCCGTTTGACTCAACCATATCATTTACGCCTCTAGTAGGGCCTCGTTTAACTCAACCATATCAATTGTGCCTCGAGTTGGGTCTCGTTTGGCTCAATCATCTCATTTGCACCTCCAGTCAGGCCTCGTTTGACTCAACCATATCATTTACGCCTCGAGTAGGGCCTCGTTTGACTCAACCATATGATTTGTGCCTCAAGTTGGGCCTTATTTTGCTCACCCATATGTTTGCGCATCGAGTTCGGCCTCGTTTAACCAAACCAAATCATTTGTGCCTCGAGTTATGCCTCGTTTGACTTAACCATATCATTTGTGCCTTGAGTCGGGCCTCGTTTGAATAAACCATATATTTGCACCTCGAGTTGAGCCTCGTTTGAATCAACCATATTCTTGCGCCTCGAGTCGGGCCTCGTTTAGCTCAACCATATCAATTGTGCCTCAGGTCAGGCCTCATTTGACTCAAGCATATCATTTGCGCCTCGAGTCAGGCCTCATTTGACTCAACCATATCATTTGGCTGACCAAATCATTTGCGCCTCGAGTCGGGCCTCGTTTGACTCAACCTTATGATTTGCGCCTCGAGTCGGTCCTTGTTTGACTCAACCATATCATTTGCGCCTCGAGTCGGACCTCGTTTGACTCAACCACATCATTTGCGCCTAGAGTCAGGCCTCGTTTGACTCATCATACCACTTGTGCCTCGAGTTGGGCTTCGTTTGACTCGCTGATACCATTTTTCCCTCGAGTTGGGCCTTATTTGACTCAACCATATCATTTGTGTCTCGAGTCAGGCCTCGTTTGACTCAACCATATCATTTGTGCCTCGAGTTATGCCTCGTTTGACACAACCGTATCATTTGTGTCTCAAGTCGGGACTCATTTGACTCACGGATACCATTTGTGCCTCCAGTTAGGCCTTGTTTGACTCAACCATATCATTTGTGCCTCGAGTCTGGCCTCGTTTGACTCAACCATATCATTTGTGTGTCGAGTCAGGTCTCGTTTGACTCACCGATACCATTTGTGTCTCGAGTTGGGCCTCGTTTGACTCACCCATATCATTTGTGCCTCGAGTCAGGCATCGTTTCACTCAACCATATCATTTGTGCCTCGAGTCGGGCCTCGTTTGACTTAACCATATATTTGCGTCTCGAGTCAGGCCTCGTTTGACTCATCGATACCATTTGTGCCTCGAGTTAGGCCTCGTTTGACTCAACCATATCATTTGTGCCTTGAGTCAGGCCTCGTTTGACTCAACCATATCATTTGTGCCTTGAATCAGGCATCATTTGACACAACCATATCATTTGTGCCTCGAGTCGGGCCTTGTTTGCCTCAACCATATATTTGCACCTCGAGTCAGGCCTCGTTTGACTCAACCATATCATTTGTGCCTCGAGTCGGGGCTCGTTTGACTCACCGATAACATTTGTGCCTCGAGTTAGTCCTCGTTTGACTCAACCATATCATTTTTGCCTCGATTCAGTCCTAGTTTGACTCAACCATATCATTTGCGCCTCGAGTCAGGCCTCGTTTGAATCAACCATATCAATTGCGCCTAGAGTCAGGCCTTATTTGACTCATCGATACAACTTGTGCCTCGAGTTGGAATTCGTTTGACTCAACCATATCATTTGTACTTGAGTCAGGCCTCGTTTGACTCAATCGTATCATTTGCGCCTTGAGTCGGGCCTCGTTTAACTCAACCATATCATTTGCACCACGAGTCGAGCCTCGTTTGACTCACTGATACCATTTGTGCCCCGGGTTGGGACTCATTTGACTTAACCATATCATTTATTCCTCAAGTCAGGCCTTGTTTGACTCAACCATATCATTTGCGTCCCGAGTCAGGCCTCGTTTGACTTAACCATATCATTTGTGCCTCGAGTTATGCCTCGTTTGACACAATCATATCATTTGCATCTCGAGTCGGGCCTCATTTGACCCACTGATACCATTTGTGCCTCCAGTTAGGCCTCGTTTGACTCAACCAAATCATTTGTGCCTCGAGCCAGGCCTCGTTTGACTTAACCATATCATTTGTGCCTCGAGTTATGCCTCATTTAACACAATCATATCATTTGTGTCTCGAGTCGGGCCTCATTTGACCCACTGATACCATTTGTGCCTCCAGTTAGGCCTCGTTTGACTCAACCATATCATTTGTGCCTCGAGTAATGTCTCATTTGACTTAACCATATCATTTGTGCCTCCAGTCAGGCCTCATTTGACTCAACCATATAATTTGTGCCTCGAGTCGGGCCTTGTTTGACTCACTGATACCATTTGTGCCTTGAGTTAGGCATCGTTGAAGCTAACCATATCATTTGGTCCTCGAGTCAGGCCTCATTTGACTCAACCATATCAATTGCGCTTCGAGTCGGGTCTCGTTTAACTTAACCACATTATTTGCGCCTCGAGTCGGGCCTCGTTTGATTCAACCATATCATTTGCGCCTAGAGTCGGGCCTCATTTGACTCATCAATACCACTTGTGCCTCGAGTTGGGCTTCGTTTGACTCAACCATATCATTTATACTCAAGTCAAGCCTCATTCGACTCAACCGTATCATTTACGCCTCAAGTCGGGCCTCGTTTAACTCAACCATATCATTTGCGCCACGAGTCAGGCCTCGTTTGACTCACTGATACCATTTGTGCCTCGAGTTCGGCCTCATTTGACTCAACCATATCGTTTGTGCCTTGAGTCAGGTCTCATTTGACTCAACCATATCATTTGCGCTTCGAGTCAGGCCTTGTTTTACTCAACCATATCATTTGTGCCTCGAGTCGGTCCTCGTTTAACTCATCGATTCCATTTGTGCCTCTAGTTGGGCCTTGTCTAACTCAACCATATCATTTGCGCCTCGAGTCTATCCTTGTTTGACTCACCCATATCATTTGCGCCATGATTCGCGCCTTGTTTAACTCAACCATAACATTTGAGTCTCGAGCTGGGCCTCGTTTGACTCATCGATACCATTTGTGCCTTGAGTTGGGCCTCGTTTAACCCAACCATAACAATTGTGCCTCGAGTCAAGCCTTGTTTGACTCAGCCATATCATTTGCGCCTCGAGTTGGGCCTCGTTTGACTTAACCATATCATTTGCGCCTCGAGTCTGGCCACGTTTGACTCAACCATATCATTTGCGCCTCGAGTTGGGCCTCGTTTGACGCAACCATAACATTTGTGCCTCAAGTCGGTCCTCGTTTGACTCAACCATATCATATGCGCCTCAAGTCGGTCCTTGTTTGTCTCAACCATATCATTTGCGCCTAGAGTCGGACCTTGTTTGACTCAACCATATCATTTGCGCCAAGAGTCAGGCCTCGTTTGACTTAACCATATCATTTGTGCCTTGAGTTATGCCTCGTTTGACACAGCCATATCATTTGCGTCTCAAGTAGGGCCTCATTTGACTCACGGATACCATTTGTGCCTCCAGTTAGGCCTCGTTTGACTCAACCATATCATTTGTGCCTCGAGTCAGGCCTCGTTTGACTCAACCATATCATTTCTGCCCTTAGTCGGGCCGCGTTTGAGTCAGCGATACCATTTGTGCCTCGAGTTGGCCCTCGTTTGACTCACCCATATCATTTGGGCCTCGAGTCAGGCCTCATTTGACTCAACCATATATTTCCGCCTCGAGTCGGGCCTCGTTTAACTCAACCATATCATTTGTACCTCGAGTCGGGCCTCGTATGACTCACCGATACCATTTATGCATCGGGTTAGGCCTCATTTGACTCAACCATATCATTTGCGCCTCGAGTCAGGCCTCGTTTAACTCAACCATATCATTTGCGTCTCAAGTCGGGCCTCGTTTGACTGACTGATACCATTTGTGCCTCAGGTTGGGACTCATTTGACTTAACCACATCATTTGTTCCTCAAGTCAGGCCTTGTTTGACTCAACCATATCATTTGCGTCCCGAGTCAGGCCTCGTTTAACTCAACCATATCATTTGTGCCTCGAGTTATGCCTCGTTTGACACAATCATATCATTTGTGTCTCGAGTCGGGCCTCATTTAACACACTGATACCATTTGTGCCTCTAGTTAGGCCTCGTTTGACTCAACCATATCATATGTGCCTCGAGTAATGTCTCATTTGACTGAACCATATCATTTGCGCCTCGAGTCAGGACTCGTTTGACTCAACCATATAATTTGTGCCTCGAGTCGGGCCTCGTTTGACTCACCGATACCATTTGTGCCTCGAGTTGGGCGTCGTTGAACCTAACCATATCATTTGGTCCTCGAGTCAGGCCTCATTTGACTCAACCATATCAATTGCGCTTCGAGTCGGGTCTCGTTTGACTCAACCATATCATTTGCGCCTCGAGTCGGGCCTCATTTGACTCAACCATATCATTTGCGCCTAGAGTCGGGCCTCATTTGACTCATCGATACCACTTGTGCCTCGAGTTGGGCTTCATTTGGCTCAACCATATCATTTATACTTGAGTCAGGCTTCATTTGACTTAACAGTATCATTTGCGCCTCAAGTCGGGCCTCATTTAACTCAACCATATCATTTGCGCCTCGAGTCAGGCCTCGTTTGACTCACTGATACCATTTGTGCCTCGAGTTCGGCCTCATTTGACTCAACCATATCATTTGTGCCTTGAGTCAGGTCTCGTTTGACTCAACCATATCATTTGCGCTTCAAGTCAGGCCTTGTTTGACTCAACCATATCATTTGTGCCTCGAGTCGGGCCTCGTTTGACTCACCGATACCATTTGTGCCTCAAGTTGGGCCTTGTTTAACTCAACCATATCATTTGCGCCTCGAGTCTATCCTTGTTTGACTCACCCATATCATTTGCGCCATGATTTGAGCCTTGTTTAACTCAACCATAACATTTGAACCTTGGGCTGGGCCTCGTTTGACTCATCGATGCCATTTGTGCCTTGAGTTGGGCCTCGTTTAACTCAACCATAACAATTGTGCCTCGAGTCAGGCCTCGTCTGACTCAACCATATCATTTATGCCTCAAGTCGGGCCTCGTTTGACTTAACCATATCATTTGCCCGGCCATATCATTTGCGCCTCGAGTCGGGCCATGTTTGACTCGACCATATCATTTGCGCCTCGAGTTGGGCCTCGTTTGACTCAACCATATCATTTGCGCCTCAAGTCGGTCCTTGTTTGACTCAACGATATCATTTGTACCTCGAGTCGGACCTTGTTTGACTCAACCATATCATTTGCGCCTAGAGTCAGGCCTCGTTTGACTTAACCATATAATTTGTGCCTTGAGTTATGCCTCGTTTGACACAACCATATCATTTGCGTCTCAAGTAGGGCATCATTTGATTCACGGATACCATTTGTGCCTCCAGTTAGGCCTCGTTTGACTCAACCATATCATTTGTGCCTCGAGTTGGGCCGCGTTTGACTCACCGATACCATTTGTGCCTCGAGTTGGCCCTCGTTTGACTCACCCATATCATTTGCGCCTCGAGTCAGGCCTCATTTGACTCAACCATATATTTGCGCCTCGAGTCAGGCCTTATTTGACTCAACCATATCATTTGTACCTCGAGTCGGGCCTCGTATGACTCACCGATACCATTTGTGCATCGGGTTAGGCCTCCTTTGACTCAACCATATCATTTGCGCATCGAGTCGGGCCTCGTTTAACTTAACCATATCATTTGCGTCTCGAGTCGGGCCTCGTTTGACTCACTGATACCATTTGTGCCTCGGGTTGGGACTCATTTAACTTAACCATATAATTTGTTCCTCAAGTCAGGCCTTGTTTGACTCAACCATATCATTTGCATCTCAAGTCAGGCCTCGTTTGACTCAACCATATCTTTTGTGCCTCGAGTTATGCCTCGTTTGACACAACCATATCATTTGCGTCTCGAGTCGGGCCTCATTTGACGCACTGATACCATTTGTGCCTCCAGTTAGGCCTCGTTTGACTCAACCATATCATTTGTGCCTCGAGTAATGTCTCGTTTGACTTAACCATATCATTTGCACCTCGAGTCAGGACTCGTTTGACTCAACCATATAATTTGTGCCTCGAGTCGGGCCTCGTTTGACTCACCGATACCATTTGTGCCTCGAGTTGGGCGTCGTTGAACCTAACCATATCATTTGGTCCTCGAGTCAGGCCTCATTTGACTCAAAAATATCAATTGCGCTTCGAGTCGGGTCTCGTTTGACACAACCATATCATTTCCGCCTCGAGTTGGGCCTCGTTTCACTCAACCATATCATTTGCGCCAAGAGTCGGGCCTCATTTGACTCATCGATACCACTTGTTCCTCGAGTTGGGCTTCATTTGGCTCAACCATATCATTTATACTCGAGTCAGGCTTCATTTGACTTAACCGTATTATTTGAGCCTCAAGGCAGGCCTCGTTTAACTCAACCATATCATTTGCGCCTCAAGTTGGGCCTCGTTTGACTCACTGATACCATTTGTGCCTCGAGTTCGGCCTTATTTGACTCAACCATATCATTTGTGCCTTGAGTCAGGTCTCGTTTGACTCAACCATATCATTTGCACTTCGAGTCAGGCCTCGTTTGACTCAACCATATAATTTGTGCCTCGAGTCGGGCCTCGTTTGACTCACCGATACCATTTGTGCCTCGAGTTGGGCGTCGTTGAACCTAACCATATCATTTGGTCCTCGAGTCAGGCCTCATTTGACTCAACCATATCAATTGCGCTTCGAGTCGGGTCTCGTTTGACTCAACCATATCATTTGCGCCTCGAGTCGGGCCTCATTTAACTCAACCATATCATTTGCGCCTAGAGTCGGGCCTCATTTGACTCATCGATACCACTTGTGCCTCGAGTTGGGCTTCGTTTGGCTCAACCATATCATTTATACTCGAGTCAGGCTTCATTTGACTTAACAGTATCATTTGCGCCTCAAGTCGGGCCTCATTTAACTCAACCATATCATTTGCGCCTCGAGTCAGGCCTCGTTTGACTCACTGATACCATTTGTGCCTCGAGTTCGGCCTCATTTGACTCAACCATATCATTTGTGCCTTGAGTCAGGTCTCGTTTGACTCAACCATATCATTTGCGCTTCAAGTTAGGCCTCGTTTGACTCAACCATATCATTTGTGCCTCGAGTCGGGCCTCGTTTGACTCACCGATAAGATTTGTGCCTTGAGTTGGGCCATGTTTAACTCAACCATATCATTTGCGCCTCGAGTCTATCCTTGTTTGACTCACCCATATCATTTGCACCATGATTCGAGCCTTGTTTAACTCAACCATAACATTTGAACCTAGAGCTGGGCCTCGTTTGACTCATCGATACCATTTGTGCCTTGAGTTGGGCCTCATTTAACTCAACCATAACAATTGTGCCTCGAGTCAGGCCTCGTTTGACCTAACCATATCATTTGCGCCTCGAGTCGGGTCTCGTTTGACTTAACCATATCATTTGCCCAGCCATATCATTGCACCTCGAGTCGGGCCACGTTTGACTCGACCATATCATTTGCGCCTCGAGTTGGGCCTCGTTTGACTCAACCATATCATTTGCGCCTCAAGTCGGTCCTTGTTTGACTCAACCATATCATTTGCTCCTCGAGTCGGACCTTGTTTGACTCGACCATATCATTTGCACCTAGAGTCAGGCCTCGTTTGACTTAACCATATCATTTGTGCCTCGAGTTTTGCCTTGTTTAACACAACCATATCATTTGCGTCTCAAGTAGGGCCTCATCTGACTCACGGATACCATTTGTGCCTCCAGTTTGGCCTCGTTTGACTCAACCATATCATTTGTGCCTCGAGTCAGGCCTCGTTTGACTCAACCATATCATTTGTGCCATGAGTCGGGCCGCGTTTGACTCACCGATACCATTTGTGCCTCCAGTTGGCCCTCGTTTGACTCACCGAAATCATTTGTGCCTCGAGTCAGTCATCGTTTGACTCAACCATATCATTTGCGCTTCGAGTCAGGCCTCGTTTGACTCATCCATATCATTTGCGCCTCGAGTTGGGCCTCGTTTCACTCAACCATATCATTTGCGCCTAGAGTCGGGCCTCATTTGACTCATCGATACCACTTGTGCCTCGAGTTGGGCTTCGTTTGGCTCAACCATATCATTTATACTCGAGTTAGACTTCATTTGACTTAACCGTATCATTTGCGCCTCAAGGCGGGCCTCGTTTAACTCAACCATATCATTTGCGCCTCAAGTCGGGCCTCGCTTGACTCACTGATACCATTTGTGCCTCGAGTTCGGCCTCATTTGCCTCAACCATATCATTTGTGTCTTGAGTTAGGTCTCGTTTGACTCAACCATATCATTTGCGCTTCGAGTCAGGCCTCGTTTGACTCAACCATATCATTTGTGCCTCGAGTCGGGCCTCGTTTGACTCACCGATACCATTTGTGCCTCGAGTTGGGCCTTGTTTAACTCAACCATATCATTTGTGCCTCAAGTCTATCCTTGTTTGACTCACCCATATCATTTGCGCCATGATTCGAGCCTTGTTTAACTCAACCATAACATTTGAACCTCGAGCTGGGCCTCGTTTGACTCATCGATACCATTTGTGCCTTGAGTTGGGCCTCATTTAACTCAACCATAACAATTGTGCCTCGAGTCAGGCCTTGTTTGACTCAATCATATCATTTGTGCCTCGAGTCGGGCCTCATTTGACTTAACCATATCATTTGCCCGGCCATATCATTTGCGCCTTGAGTTGGGTCTCGTTTGACTCAACCATATCATTTGCGCCTCAAGTCGGTCCTTGTTTGACTCAACCATATCATTTGCACCTCGAGTCGGACCTTGTTTGACTCAACCATATCATTTGCGCCTAGAGTCAGGCCTCGTTTGACTTAACCATATCATTTGTGCCTCGAGTTATGCCTCGTTTGGCACAACCATATCATTTGCGTCTCAAGTAAGGCCTCATTTGACTCACGGATACCATTTGTGCCTCCAGTTAGGCCTTATTTGACTTAACCATATCATTTGTGCCTCGAGTCAGGCCTCGTTTGACTCAACCATATCATTTGTGCCTCGAGTCGGGGCGCGTTTGACTCCCCGATACCATTTGTGCCTCGAGTTGGCCCTCGTTTGACTCACCGAAATCATTTGTGCCTCGAGTCAGGCTTCATTTGACTCAACCATATCATTTCCGCCTCGAATCAGGCCTCGTTTGACTCAACAATATCATTTGTACCTCGAGTCGGGCCTCGTATGACTCACCGATACCATTTGTGCCTCGGGTTAGGCCTCATTTGACTCAACCATATCAATTGTGCCCCGAGTTAGGCATCGTTTGACTCAACCATATCATTTGCGCCTCGAGTCGAGCCTCGTTTGACTCACAAATACCATTTGTGCCTCGAGATGGACCTCGTTTGACTCAACCATATCATCTGTGCATCGAGATGGACCTCGTTTGACTTAACCATATCATTTGTGCATCGAGTTAGGCATCGTTTGACTCAACCATATCATTTGTGCCTCGAGTCGGGCCTCGTTTGACTCAACCATATATTTGTGCCCCAAGTTAGGCCTCGTTTGACTCAACCATATCAGTTGTGCCTCGAGTCGGGCCTCATTTGACTCACCGATACCATTTGTGCCTCGAGTTAGGCCTTGTTTGACTCAACCATATCATTTGTCCCTCGAGTCAGTCCTTGTTTGACTCAACCATATCATTTACGCCTCGAGTCGGGCCTTGTTTAACTCAACCATATCATTTGTGCCTCGAGTCAGGCCTCATTTGACTCAACTATATCATTTGCACCTCGAGTCGGGCCTCGTTTGACTCACTAATACCATTTGTGCCTTGAGTTTGACCTCATTTAACTCACCCATATCATTTGTGCATTGAGTCAGGTCTCGTTTGACTAAACCAAATCATTTGCGCCTCGAGTCAGGCCTCGTTTGACTCAATCATACCGTTTGTGCCTCGAGTCTGGCCTTGTTTGAATAACCAATATCATTTGCGCCATGATTCGGGCATTGTTCAACTCGACCATATCATTTGTGCCTCGAGCTGGGCCTCGTTTGACTCATCATACTAGTTGTGCCTCGAGTCGGGTCTCGTTTGACTCAACCATATCATTTGTGCCTCGAGTCGAGCCTCGTTTGAATCAACCATATGTTTGTGCCTCGAGTCGGGCCTCGTTTAACTCAACCACATCAATTGTGCCTCGAGTCAGGCCTCGTTTCACTCAACCATATCATTTGCGCCTTGAGTCGGGCCTCGTTTGACTGAACCATATCATTTGTGCCTCGAGTCAGGTCTCGTTTGACTCAACCATATCATTTGTGCCTCGAGTCGGGCCTCATTTGAATCAACCATATATTTGTGCCTCGAGTTGGGCCTCGTTTAACTCAACCATATCAATTGTGCCTCGAGTCAGGCCTCGTTTCACTCAACCATATCACTTGCGCCTTGAGTCGGGCCTTGTTTAACTGAACAATATCATTTGTGCCTTGAGTCAGGCCTCGTTTGACTGAATCATATCATTTGCACCTTGAGTCAGGCCTTGTTTGACTCAGCCATATCATTTGCACCTTGAGTCTAGCCTGGTTTGACTCACCCATATCATTTGCGCCATGATTCGGGACTTCTTTAACTCAACCATATCATTTGTGCCTCGAGCTGGGCCTCGTTTGACTCATCAATTCCATTTGTGCCTCGAGCTGGGCCTCGTTTGACTCATCAATTCCATTTGTGCCTCGAGTCAGGCCTTGTTTGACTCAACCATATCATTTGCGCCTCGAGTCGAGCCTCGTTTGAATCAACCATATCATTTGTGGCTCGAGTAGCGCCTCGTTTGACTCAGCCATATCATTTGCGTCCCGAGTCAAGCCTCGTTTGACTCACTGATACCATTTGTGCCTCGAGTTGGGCCTCGTTTGACTCAACCATATCATTTGCACCTCGAGTCGGGCCTCGTTTGACTCAACCATATTATTTGCAGCTCGAGTCGGGCCTCGTTTGACTCAACCATATCATTTGCGGCTCGAGTAGGGCCTCATTTGACTCAACCATATCATTTGTGCCTTAAGTCAGTCCTTCTTTGACTCAACCATATCATTTTTGCCTCGAGCCGGGCCTCGTTTGACTCAACCTTATTTGGCTTACCCATATGTTTGCGCATCGAGTCGAGCCTCGTTTCACTAAACCATATCATTTGTGCCTCGAGTTATGCTTTGTTTGACTCAACCATATCATTTGCACCTCGAGTCGGGCCTCGCTTACTCACCGATACCTTTTGTGCCTCCAGTTGGGCCTCGTTTGACTCAACCATATCATTTGTGCCTAGAGTCAGGCCTAGTTTGACTCAACCATATCATTTGCACCTCGAGTCGGGCCTGGTTTGACTCAACCATATTATTTGCGCCTCAAGTCGGGCCTCGTTTGACTCAACCATATCATTTGTGCCTCGAGTCGGGCCTCATTTAACTCACCGATACCATTTGTGCCTCAAGTTAGGCCTCGTTTGACTCAACCATATCATTTGTGCCTTAAGTCAGTCCTTCTTTGACTCAACCATATCATTTGTGCCTCGAGCCGGGCCTCGTTTGACTCAACCATAAGATTTGCGCCTAGGGTCGGGCCTCGTTTGACTCATCGATACCACTTGTGCCTCGAGTTGGGCTTCATTTGACTCAACCATATCATTTGTACTCGAGTCTGGACTTGTTTGACTCAACCGTATCATTTGCGCCTCGAGTCGGGCCTCGTTTAACTCAACCATATCATTTGTGCCTCGAGTCAATCCTCATTTGACACAACCATATCATTTGCGCCTCGAGTCGGGCCTTGTTTGACACACTGATACCATTTGTGCCTCGAGGTCGGCCTCATTTGACTCAACCATATCATTTGTGCCTTGAGTCAGGTCTCGTTTGACTCAACCATATCATTTGCGCCTCGAGTTAGGCCTCGTTTGACTCAACCATATCATTTGTGCCTCGAGTCGGGCCTCGTTTGACTCATCGATACCATTTGTGCCATGAGTTGGGCCTCGTTTAACTCAACCATATCATTTGCGCCTCAAGTCTGGCCTTGTTTGACTCACCCATATCATTTGTGCCATGATTAGGGCCTTGTTTAACTCAACCATATTATTTGTGCCTCGAGTTGGGCCTCGTTTGACTCATCGATACCATTTGTGCCTTGAGTTGGGCCTCGTTCGACTCAACCATATCATTTGCGCCTCAAGTCAAGCCTCGTTTGAATCAACCTTATATTTGCGCCTCGAGTCAGGCCTCGTTTAACTCAACCCTATCAATTATGCCTCGAGTCAGGCCTCGTTTGACTCAACCATATCATTTGCGTCTCGAGTTGGGCCTTGTTTGACTCAACCATATCATTTGCCTGGCCATATCATTTGCGCCTCGAGTCGGGCCATGTTTGACTCAACCATATCATTTGCGCCTCGAGATGGGCCTCGTTTGACTTAACCATATCATTTGTGCCTTGAGTTGGGCCTCGTTTGTCTCAACCATATCATTTGCGTCTCGAGTCGGTCCTTGTTTGACTCAACCATATCATTTGCGCCTGGAGTCGGACCTCATTTGCCTCAACCATATCATTTGCACCTAGAGTCGAGCCTTGTTTGACTCAACCATATCATTTGCCCGACCATATCATTTGCGCCTAGAGTAGGGCCATGTTTGACTCAACCATATCATTTTCGGCTCGAGTCGAGCCTCGTTTGACTCAACCATATCATTTGCGCTTCGAGTTGGGCCTTGTTTGACTCAACCATATCATTTGCCCGGCCATATCATTTGCGCCTCGAGTCGGGCCATGTTTGACTCAACCATATCATTTGTGCCTCAAGTTGGACCTCGTTTGACCCAACCATATCATTTGCCTGACCATATCATTTGCACCTTGAGTTGGGCCTCGTTTGTCTCAACCATATCATTTGCACCTCGAGTCGTTCCTTGTTTGACTCAACCATATCATTTGTGCCTCGAGTTGGGCCATGTTTGACTCAACCATATCATTTGCGTCTTGAGTGGAGCCTCGTTTGACTCAACCATATAATTTGTGCCCCAAGTTATGCCTTGTTTGAGACAACCATATCATTTGCATCTCAAGTCGGACCTCATTTGACTCACAGATACCATTTGTGCCTCTAGTTAGGCCTCGTTTGACTCAACCATATCATTTGTGCCTCGAGTTAAGCCTCGTTTGACTCAACCACATCATTTATGCCTCAAGTCGGGCCTCATTTGACTCATTGATACGATTTGTTCCTTGAGTTGGGCCTCGTTTGACCTAACCATATCATTTGTGCCTTGAGTCAAGCATCGTTTGACTCAACCATATCATTTGCACCTCGAGTCGAGCCTCGTTTGACTCAACCATATCATTTGTGCCTCGAGTCGGGCCTCGTTTGACTCATCGATACCATTTGTGCCTCAAGTCAGGCCTCGTTTGACTCAGCCTTATCAATTGTGCCTCGAGTCAGGCCTCATTTGACTCAACCTTATCATTTGCGCCTCGAGTCGAGCCTCGTTTGACTCATAGTACCATTTGTGCCTCGAGTTGGGCCTCGTTTGACTCAACCATATCAATTGTGCCTCGAGTCAGGCGTCGTTTAACTCAACCATGTCATTTGCGCCTCGAGTCGGGCCTCGTTTGACTCAACCATATATTTGCACCTCGAATCGGGCCTCGTTTGACTCAACCATATCATTTGTGCCTTGAGTCAGGCCTCATTTGACTCATCGATATCATTTGTGCCTCGAGTTAGTCCTTGTTTGACTCAACCATATCATTTGTGCCTCGAGTCAGTCCTTGTTTGATTCAACCATATAATTTGTGCCTCGAGTCGGGCCTCGTTTGACTCAACCATATCATTTGTGCCTAGAGTCAGGCCTCGTTTGACTCATCCATACCACTTGTGCCTCGAGTTGGGCTTCGTTTGACTCAACCATATCATTTGTACTCGATCCAGGCCTCGTTTGACGCAACCGTATCATTTGTTCCTCGAATCGGGCCTCGTTTGACTCACTGATACCATTTGTTCCTTGAGTTCAGCCTCATTTGACTCAACCACATCATTTGTGCCTTGTGTTAGGTCTCGTTTGACTCAACCATATCATTTGCGCCTTGAGTCAGGCCCCATTTGACTCAACCATATCATTTGTGCCTCGAGTCGGGCCTTGTTTGACTCATCGATACCATTTGTGTCTCGAGTAGGGCCTTGTTTAACTCAACCATATCATTTGTGCCTCGAGTCAGGCCTCATTTGACTCAATCATATCAATTGCGCCTCGAGTTGGGTCTTGTTTGACTCAACCATATCATTTACGCCTCGAGTCGGGCCTTGTTTCACTCAACCATATCATTTGCGCCTCGAGTCTAGCCTTGTTTAAGTCAACCATATCATTTCTGCCTTGAGCTGGGCATCGTCTGACTCATCGATACCATTTGTGCCTCAAGTTGGGCCTCGTTCGACTCAACCATATCATTTGTGCCTCGAGTCAGGCCTTGTTTGACTCAACCATATCATTTATGCCTCGAGTCAGGCCTAGTTTGACTTAACCATATCATTTGCGCCTCGAGTCGGGCCTCGTTTCACTCAACCATATCATTTGCGCCTCGAGTAGGGCCTCGTTTGACTCAACCATTTAATTTGCGCATCGTGTCGGGCCTTATTTTGGTCACCCATATGTTTGCGCATCGAGTCGGGCCTCATTTAACTAAACCATATCATTTGTGCCTCGAGTCATGCCTCGTTTTACTCAACCATATCATTTGCGCCCCAAGTCGGGCCTCGTTTGAATCAACCATATATTTGCCCCACGAGTCGGGCCTCGTTAAACTCAACCATATCATTTGTGCCTTGAGTCAGGCCTCGTTTGACTTAACCATATCATTTGCGCCTCGATTTGGGCCTCGTTTGACTCAACCATATCATTTGTGCCTAGAGTTAGGCATCGTTTGACTCAACCATATCATTTGATCCTCAAGTCGGGCCTCGTTTGACCCAACCATATGAATTGTGCCTCGAGTCAGGCATCGTTTGACTCAACCATATCATTTATGGCTTGTGTCAGGTCTCGTTTGACTCAACCATATCATTTGCGCCTCAAGTCAGGCCCCGTTTGACTTAACCATATCATTTGTGCCTCGAGTCGGGCCTCGTTTGACTCACCATCCATTTGTGCCTCAAGTTGGGCCTTGTTTGACTCAACCATATCATTTGCGCCTCAAGTCTGGCCTGGGTTGACTCACCCATATCTTTTGCGCCATGATTCGGGACTTGTTTAACTCAACCATATCATTTGTGCCTCGAGCTGGCCTAATTTGACTCATCGATTCCATTTGTGCCTCGAGTTGGACCTCGTTTGACTCAACCATATTATTTGTGCCTTGAGTTAGGCCTTGTTTAACTCAACCATCTCATTTGCAGCTCGAGTCGGGCCCCATTTGACTCAACCATATCATTTGTGCCTTGAGTCGGGCCTCGTTTGACTCACCGATGCCATTTGTGCCTCGACTTAGTCCTCGTTTCACTAAACCATATAATTTGTGCCTCGAGTTATGCTTCATTTGACTCAACCATATCATTTGCGCCTCGAGTCGGGCCTCGTTTGCTCACCGATTCCTTTTGTGCCTCAAGTTGGGCCTCGTTTGACTCAACCATATCATTTGCGCCTCGAGTCATGCCTCGTTTGACTCAACCATATCATTTCCGCCTCGAGTCGGTCCTCGTTTGAATCAACCATATATTTGCCCCTCGAGTCAGGCCTCGTTAAACTCAACCATATCATTTGTGTCTTGAGTTAGGCCTCGTTTGACTTAACCATATCATTTGCGCCTCGATTTGGGCCTCGTTTGACTCAACCATATCATCTGTGCCTAGGGTTAGGCATCGTTTGACTCAACCATATCATTTGTGCCTCAAGTCGAGCCTCGTTTGACTCAACCATATCAATTGTGCCTCGAGTTAGGCATCGTTTGACTCAACGATATCATTTGTGCCTTATGTCAGATCTCATTTGACTAAACCATATCATTTGCGCCTCAAGTCAGGCCCCGTTTGACTTAACCATATCATTTGTGCCTCGAGTCAGGCCTCGTTTGGCTCACCAATACCATTTGTGCCTCAAGTTGGGCCTTGTTTAACTCAACCATATCATTTGTGCCTCGAGTCAGGCCTCATTTGACTCAATCATATCAATTGCGCCTCGAGTTGGGTCTCGTTTGACTCAACCATATCATTTGTGCCTCGAGTCGGGCCTTGTTTGACTCAACCATATCATTTGCGCCTCGAGTCTGGCCTTGTTTGAATCACTCATATCATTTGCGCCATGATTCGGGCCTTGTTTAAGTCAACCATATCATTTGTGCCTCGAGCTGGTCCTTGTTTGACTCATCGATACCATTTGTGCCTCGAGTCGGGCCTCGTTTGACTCAACCATATCATTTTCGTCTCGAATCGGGCCTTGTTCGAATCAACCATATATTTGCGCCCCGAGTCGGGCCTCGTTTAACTCAACCATATCACTTGTGCCTCGAGTCGGGTCTCGTTTGACTCAACTGTATCATTTGCGCCTCGAGTCGGGCCTTGTTTGACTCAACCATATCCTTTGCACCTAGAGTTGGGCCTTATTTGACTCAACCATATCCTTTGCACCTAGAGTTGGGCCTTATTTGACTCAACCATATCCTTTGCACCACGAGTCGGGCCTCGTTAAACTCAACCATATCATTTGTGCCTTGAGTCAGGCCTCGTTTGACTTAACCATATCATTTGCGCCTCGATTTGGGCCTCGTTTGACTCAACCATATCATTTGTGCCTAGAGTTAGGCATCGTTTGACACAACCATATCATTTAATCCTCAAGTTGGGCCTCGTTTGACTCAACCATATCAATTGTGCCTCGAGTCAGGCATCGTTTGACTCAACCATATCATTTGTGCCTTATGTCAGGTCTTCTTTGACTGAACCATATCATTTGCGCCTCAAGTCAGGCCCCGTTTGACTTAACCATATCATTTGTGCCTCGAGTCGGGCCTCGTTTGACTCACCAATACCATTTGTGCCTCAAGTTGGGCCTTGTTTGACTCAACCATATCATTTGCACCTCGAGTCTAGCCTGGTTTGACTCACCCATATCATTTGCGCCATGATTCGGGACTTGTTTAACTCAACCATATCATTTGTGCCTCGAGCTGGCCTCATTTGACTCATCAATTCCATTTGTGCCTCGAGCTGGGCCTCGTTTGACTCAACCATATTATTTGTGCCTTGAGTCAGGCCTTGTTTGACTCAACCATCTCATTTACAGCTCGAGTTGGGCCCCGTTTGACTCAACCATATCATTTGTACCTCGAGTCGGGCCTCGTTTGACTCACCGATACCATTTGTGCCTCGACTCAGTCCTCGTTTCACTAAACCATATAATTTGTGCCTCGAGTTATGCTTCGTTTAACTCAACCATATCATTTGCGCCTCGAGTCGAGCCTCGTTTGCTCACCGATTCCTTTTGTGCCTCAAGTTGGGCCTCGTTTGACTCAATCATATCATTTGTGCCTCTAGTCAAGCCTTGTTTGACTCAACCATATCATTTACGCCTCGAGTCGGACCTGGTTTGACTTAACCATATCATTTGCGCCTCGAGTTGCACCTCGTTTCACTCAACCATATCATTTGCGCCTCGAGTAGGGCCTCATTTGACTCAACCATATGATTTGCACATCAAGTCGAGCCTTATTTTGGTCACCCATATGTTTGCGCCTCAAGTCAGGCCCCGTTTGACTTAACCATATCATTTGTGCCTCGAGTCAGGCCTCGTTTGACTCACCAAAACCATTTGTGCTTCAAGTTGGGCCTTGTTTAACTCAACCATATCATTTGTGTCTCGAGTCAGGCCTCCTTTGACTCAATCTTATCAATTGTGCCTCGAGTCGGGTCTCCTTTGACTCAACCATATCATTTGCGCCTCGAGTCAGGCCTTGTTTGACTCAACCATATCATTTACGCCTCGAGTCAGGCCTGGTTTGACTTAAACATATCATTTGCGCCTCGAGTTGGGCCTCGTTTCACTCAACCATATCATTTGTGCCTCGAGTAGGGCCTCGTTTGACTCAACCATATGATTTGCACATCAAGTCGATCCTTATTTTGGTCACCCATATATTTGCGGATCGAGTCGGGCGTCATTTAACTAAACCATATCATTTGTGCCTCGAGTCATGCCTCGTTTGACTCAACCATATCATTTGTGCCTCGAGTCGGGCCTCGTTTGAATCAACCATATATTTACCCCTCGAGTCGGGCCTCGTTTAACTCAACCATATCTTTTGTGCCTCGAGTCAGGCCTCGTTTGACTTATGCATATCATTTGCGCCTCGATTTGGGCCTCATTTGACTCAACCATATCATTTGTGCCAAGAGTTAGCCATCGTTTGACTCAACCATATCGTTTGCGCCTCAAGTCGGGCCTTGTTTGACTCAACCATATCAATTGTGCCTTGAGTCAGGCATCGTTTGACTCAACCATATCATTTGTGCCTTGTGTTAGGTCCCGTTTGACTCAACCATATCATTTGTGCCTTGTGTTAGGTCTCGTTTGACTTAACCATATCATTTGTGCCTCAAGTCAGGCCCTGTTTGACTTAACCATATCATTTGTGCCTCGAGTCCGGCCCCGTTTGACTCACCAAAACCATTTGTGCCTCAAGTTGGGCCTTGTCAACCATATCATTTGTGCCTCAAGTCAGGCCTCCTTTGACTCAATCTTATTAATTGCGCCTCGAGTCGGGCCTCGTTTAACTCAACCATATCTTTTGTGCCTCGAGCCAGGCCTCGTTTGACTTATCCATATCATTTGCGCTTCGATTTAGGCCTCGTTTGACTCAACCATATCATTTGTGCCTCGAGTCATGCCTCGTTTGACTCAACCATATCATTTGCGCCCTGAGTCGGGCCTCGTTTGAATCAACCATATCTTTTGTGCCTCGAGCCAGGCCTCGTTTGACTCAACCATATCATTTGTGCCTCGAGTCAGGCCTCATTTGACTCACCGATACCATTTGTGCCTCGACTCAGTCCTCGTTTCACTAAACCATATAATTTGTGCTTCGAGTTATGCTTCGTTTGACTCAACCATATCATTTGCGCCTCGAGTCGAGCCTCGTTTGCTCACCGATTCCTTTTGTGCCTCAAGTTGGGCCTTGTTTGACTCAACCATATCATTTGTGCCTCGAGTCAGGCCTTAATTGACTCAACCTTATCATTTACGCCTCGAGTCGGGCCTGGTTTGACTTAACCATATCATTTGCGCCTCGAGTTGCGCCTCGTTTCACTCAACCATATCATTTGCGCCTCGAGGAGGGCCTCGTTTGACTCAACCATATGATTTGCACATCAAGTTGAGCCTTATTTTGGTCACCCATATGTTTGCGCCTCAAGTCAGGCCCCGTTTGACTTAAACATATCATTTGTTCCTCGAGTCAGGCCTCGTTTGACTCACCAAAACCATTTGTGCCTCAAGTTGGGCCTTGTTTAACTCAACTATATCATTTGTGCCTCGAGTCAGGCCTCCTTTGACTCAATCTTATCAATTGTGCCTCGAGTCGAGTCTCCTTTGACTCAACCATATCATTTGCACCTTGAGTCAGGCCTTGTTTGACTCAACCATATCATTTGCGCCTCGAGTCTATCCTGGTTTGACTCACCCATATCATTTGCGCCATGATTTGGGACTTGTTTAACTCAACCATATCATTTGTACCTCGAGCTAGGCCTCATTTGACTCATCGATTCCATTTGTGCCTCGAGTTGGGCCTCGTTTAACTCAACCATATTATTTGTGCCTCGAGTCAGGCCTTGATTGGCTCAACCATATCATTTGTGCCTCAAGTCGGGCCTTGTTTGACTCAACCGTATCATTTGCCCCTCGAGTCGGGCCTCGTTTGAATCAACCATATCATTTGCACCTCGAGTCTGGCCTGGTTTGACTCACCCATATCATTTGTGCCATGATTTAGGACTTGTTTAACCCAACTATATCATTTGTGCCTCGAGCTGGCCTCGTTTGACTCATCGATTCCATTTGTGCCTCGAGTTGGGCCTCGTTTGACTCAACCATATTATTTGTGCCTTGAGTCAGGCCTTGTTTGACTCAACCATATCATTTGTGGCTAGAGTCGGGCCCCGTTTGACTCAACCGTATCATTTGTCACTCTAGTCGGGCCTCGTTTGACTCAACCATATCATTCGCGGCTCAAGTAGGGCCTCGTTTGACTCAACCATATCATTTGCGCCTCGAGTTGGGCCTTATTTGGCTTACCCATATGTTTACGCATCGAGTCGGGCCTCATTTCACTAAACCATATCAATTGTGCCTCGAGTTATGCTTCGTTTGGCTTTACCATATCATTTGTGCCTCGAGTCAGCCCTCATTTGCTCACCGATACCTTTTGTGCCTCAAGTTGGGCCTCGTTTGACTCAACCATATCATTTGTGCCTCGTGTCAGGCCTTGTTTGACTCAACCATATCATTTATGCCTCGAGTCGGGCCTGGTTTGACTTAACCATATCATATGCGCCTCGAGTCTGGCCTCGTTTCACTCAACAATATCATTTGCTCCTCGAGTAGGGCCTCATTTGACTCAACCATATGATTTGCGCATCGAGTCGGGCCTTATTTTGGTCACCCATATGTTTGCGCATCGAGTCAGGCCTCATTTAACTAAACCATATCATTTGTGCCACGAGTCATGCCTCGTTTGACTCAACCATATCATTTGCGCCTCGAGTCGGGCCTCGTTTGAATCAACCATATATTTGCGCCTCGAGTCGGGTCTCGTTTGACTCACCCATATCATTTGCGCCATGATTTGGGCCTTGTTTAACTCAACCATATCATTTGTACCTCGAGCAGGGCCTCATTTTACTCATCGATACCATTTGTGTCTTGAGTTGGGCCTCGTTTAACTCAACCATATCATTTGCGCCTCGAGTCGGGCCTCGTTTGAATGAACCATATATTCGCGCCTCGAGTTGGGCCTCGTTTAACTCAACCATATCATTTGCGCCTCGAGTTGGGCCTCGTTTGACTTAACCATATCATTTGCGCCTCGAGTCGGGTCTTATTTGGCTCAACCGTATCATTTGTACATCGAGTCGGGCCTTGTTTGACTCAACCATATCATTTGCGCCTCGAGTCTAGCCTTGTTTGACTCACCCATATCATTTGCGCCATGATTCAGGCCTTGTTTAACTCAACCATATCATTTGTGCCTCGAGCTGGTCCTCATTTGACTCATCGATACCATTTGTTCCCGAAGGTGGGCCTCGTTTGAATCAACCATATTATTTGTGCCTCGAGTCAGGCCTTGTTTGACTCAACCATATCATTTAAGCCTCGAGTCGGGCCTCGTTTGACTCACTGATACCATTTGTGCCCCGAGTTGTGCCTCATTTGACTCAACCATATCATTTGTGCCTCGAGTCGGGCCTTGTTTGACTTAACCATATCATTTGCGTCTCGAGTCAGGCCCCGTTTGACTCAACCATATCGTTTGTGCCTCGAGTTATGCCTCGTTTGACACAACCATGTCCTTTGCATCTCGAGTTGGGCCTCATTTGACTCATTGATACCATTTGTGCCTCCAGTTAGGCCTCGTTTGGCTCAACCATATCATTTGTGCCTCGAGTCATGTCTCGTTTGACTCAACCATATAATTTGTGCATCGAGTCAGGCCTTGTTTGACTCAACGATGCCATTTGTGCCTCAAGTTAGACCTCGTTTGACATAACCATATCATTTGCACCTCGAGTCGGGCCTCGTTTGACTCAACCATATCATTTGTGCCTCGAGTTAGGCCTTGTTTGACTCAACCATATCATTCGCGGCTCGAGTAGTGCCTCGTTTGACTCAACCATATCATTTGCGCCTTAAGTTGGGTGTTATTTGGCTTGCCCATATGTTTGCGCATCAAGTCGGGCCTCGTTTGACTAAACCATATCATTTGTGCCTCGAGTTATGCTTCATTTGACTCAACCATATCATTTACGCCTCGAGTCGGGCCTCGTTTGACTCACCTATACCTTTTGTGCCTCAAGTTGGGCCTCGTTTGACTTAACGATATCATTTGTGCCTCGAGTCAGGCTTTGTTTGACTCAACCATATCATTTGTGCCTCAAGTCGGGGCTGGTTTGACTCAACCATACATTTGCGCCTCGAGTCAGGCCTCGTTTGACACAACCGTATCATTTACGCCTCGAGTAGGGCCTCGGTTGAGTCAACCAAATGATTTGCACCTCGAGTCGGGCCTTTTTTGCTCACCCATGTGTTTGCGCATCGAGTCGGGCCTCTTTTAACTAAACCATATCATTTGTGCCCCGAGTCATGCCTCGTTTGACTCAACCATATCATTTGCTCCTCGAGTCGGGCCTCGTTTGAATTAACCATATATTTGCGCCTCGAGTCGGGCCTTATTTCACTCAACCATATCAATTGTGCCTCGAGTCAGGCCTCGTTTGACTCAACCACATCATTTGTACCTCGAGTCAGTCCTCGTTTGACTCAACCATATCATTTGCGCCTCGAGTCAGGCCTCGTTTAATTCAACCATATCATTTGTGCCTCAAGTAAGGCCTTATTTGACTCAACCATATTATTTGCGCCTAGAGTCGGGCCTCGTTTGACTTATCGATACCACTTGTGCCTTGAGTTATGCTTTGTTTGACTCAACCATATCATTTGTACTTGAGTCAGGCCTCGTTCGACTCAACCGTATCATTTGTGCCTCGAGTCGGGTCTCGTTTAACTCAACCATATCATATGTGCCTCAAGCAAGGCCTTATTTGACTCAACTATATCATTTGCACCTTGAGTCAGGCCTCGTTTGACTCACTGATACCATTTGTGCCTCAAGTTGGGCCTCGTTTGACTCAACCATATCATTTGTGCCTCGAGTCAGGCCTCATTTGACTCAATCATATCAATTGCGCCTCGAGTTGGGTCTCGTTTGACTCAACCATATCATTTGCGCCTCGAGTCGGGCCTTGTTTGACTCAACCATATCATTTGCACCTCGAGTCTGGCCTTGTTTGAATCACTCATATCATTTGCGCCATGATTTGGGCCTTGTTTAAGTCAACCATATCATTTGTGCCTCGAGCTGGGCCTTGTTTGACTCATCGATACCATTTGTGCCTTGAGTCGGGCCTCATTTGACTCAACCATATCATTTTCGTCTCGAGTTGGACCTTGTTTGAATCAACCATATATTTGCGCCCCGAGTCGGGCATCGTTTAACTCAACCATATCACTTGTGCCTCGAGTTGGACCTTGTTTGACTCAACCGTATCATTTGCTCCTAGAGTTGGACCTTATTTGACTCAACCATATCATTTGTGCCTCGAGTCTGGCCTGGTTTGACTCACCCATATCATTTCCGCCATGATTCGGGACTTGTTTAACTCAACCATATCATTTGTGCCTTGAGCTGGCCTTATTTGACTCATCGATTCCATTTGTGCCTCAAGTTGGGCCTCGTTTGACTCAACCATATTATTTGTGCCTTGAGTCAGGCCTTGTTTGACTCAACCATCTCATTTGCAGCTCGAGTCGGCCCCCGTTTGACTCAACCATATCATTTGTGCCTCGAGTCGGGCCTCGTTTGACTCACCGATACCATTTGTGCCTCGACTCAGTCCTCGTTTCACTAAACCATATAATTTGTGCCTCGAGTTATGCTTCGTTTGACTCAACCATATCATTTGCGCCTCGAGTAGGGCCTCGTTTGCTCACCGATTCCTTTTGTGCCTCAAGTTGGGCCTCGTTTGACTCAACCATACCATTTGTGCCTCGAGTCAGGCCTTGTTTGACTCAACCATATCATTTATGCCTCGAGTCGAGATTGGTTTGACTTAACCATATCATTTGCGCCTCGAGTTGGGCCTCGTTTCACTCAACCATATCATTTGCGCCTCGAGTAGGGCCTCGTTTGACTTAACCATATGATTTGCGCATCGAGTCGGGCCTTATTTTGGTCGCCCATATGTTTGCGGATCGAGTCGGGCCTCATTTAACTAAACCATATCATTTGTGCCTCGAGTCATGCCTCGTTTGACTCAACCATATCATTTGTGCCTCGAGTCAGGCCTCGTTTGAATCAACCATATATTTCCCCCTCGAGTCGGGTGTCGTTTAACTCAACCATATCTTTTGTGCCTCGAGTCAGGCCTCGTTTGACTTATCCATATCATTTGCGCCTCGATTTGGGCCTCGTTTGACTCAACCATATCATTTGTGCCTAGAGTTAGGCATCGTTTGACTCAGCCATATCATTTGCGCCTCAAGTCGGGCCTTGTTTGACTCAACCATATCAATTGTGCCTCGAGTCAGGCATCGTTTGACTCAACCATATCATTTGTGCCTTGTGTCAGGTCTCGTTTGACTCAACCATATCATTTGTGCCTCAAGTCAGACCCTGTTTGACTTAACCATATCATTTGTACCTCGAGTCGGGCCTCGTTTGACTAACCAATACCATTTGTACCTCAAGTTGGGCCTTGTTTAACTCAACCATATCATTTGTGCCTCAAGTCAGGCCTCCTTTGACTCAATCATATCAATTGCGCCTCGAGTCGGGTCCCGTTTGACTCAACCATATCATTTGCGCCTCGAGTCAAGCCTTGTTTGACTCAACCATATCATTTGCACCTCGAGTCTGTCCTGGTTTGACTCACCCATATAATTTGCGCCATGATTCGGGACTTGTTTAACTCAACCATATCATTTGTGCCTCGAGCTAGGCCTCATTTGACTCATCGATTCTATTTGTGCCTCGAGTTGGGCCTCGTTTGACTCAACCATATTATTTGTGCCTCGAGCCAGGCCTTGTTTGACTCAACCACATCATTTGCGCCTCGAGTCGGGCCTCATTTGACTCAACCGTATCATTTGCCCCTCGAGTTGGGCCTCGTTTGAATCAACCATATCATTTGCGCCTCGAGTCTGGCCTAGTTTGACTCACCCATATCATTTTCGCCATGATTTGGGACTTGTTTAACCCAACCATATCATTTGTGCCTCGAGCTGCCTCGTTTGACTCATCGATTCCATTTGTGCCTCGAGTTGGGCCTCGTTTGACTCAACCATATTATTTGTGCCTCGAGTCAGGCATTGTTTGACTTAACCATATAATTTGTGGCTAGAGTCGGGCCCCGTTGGACTCAACCATATCATTTGTGCCTCGAGTCGGGCCTCGTTTGACTCAACCATATCATTTACGCCTCGAGTTCGGCCTTATTTGGCTTACCCATATGTTTGTGCATCGAGTCGAGCCTCGTTTCACTAAACCATATCAATTGTGCCTCGAGTTATGCTTCGTTTGACTCAACCATATCATTTGTGCCTCGAGTCAGCCCTCGTTTGCTCACCCATAACTTTTGTGCCTCAAGTTGGGCCTCGTTTGACTCAACCATATCATTTGTGCCTCGAGTCAGGCCTTGTTTGACTCAACCATATCATTTACGCCTTGAGTCGGGCCTAGTTTGACTTAACCATATCATTTGCGCCTCGAGTCGGGCCTCGTTTCACTCAACTATATAATTTGATCCTCGAGTACGGCCTCGTTTGACTCAACCATATGAGTTGCGCATCGAGTAGGACCTTATTTTGGTCACCCATATGTTAGCGCATCGAGTCGGGCCTCGTTTAACTAAACCATATCATTTGTGCCTCGAGTCACGCCTCGTTTGACTCAACCATATCATTTGCGCCTTGAGTCGGGCCTCGTTTGAATCAACCATATATTTGCGCCTCGAGTTGGGCCTTGTTTGACTCACCCATATAATTTGTGCCATGATTTGGGCCTTGTTTAACTCAACCATATCATTTGTACCTCGAGTAGGGCCTCGTTTTACTCATCGATACCATTTGTACCTTGATTTGGGCCTCGTTTAACTCAACCATGTCATTTGCGCCTCGAGTCGGGCCTCGTTTGGATGAACCATGTATTTGCTCCTCGAGTCGGGCCTCGTTTAACTCAACCATATCATTTGTGCCTCGAGTTAGGCCTCGTTTGACTTAACCATATCATTTGTCCCTCGAGTCAGGCTTTGTTTGACTAAACCATATCATTTGTGCCTCGAGTCGAGGCTGGTTTGACTCAACCATATCATTTGCGCCTCAAGTCGGGCCTCGTTTGACTCAACCATATCATTTACGCCTCGAGTAGGGCCTCGGTTAAGTCAACCATATGATTTGCGCCTCCAGTCGGGCCTTATTTTGCTCACCCATGTGTTTGCGCATCGAGTCGGGCCTCTTTTAACTAAACCATATCATTTGTGCCTCGAGTCATGCCTCGTTTGACTCAACCATATCATTTGCTCCTCGAGTCGGGCCTCGTTTGAATTAACCATATATTTGCGCCTCGAGTCGGGCCTCATTTCACTCAACCATATCAATTGTGCCTCGAGTCAGACCTCGTTTGACTCAACCATATCATTTGCGCCTCAAGTCGGGCCTTATTTTGCTCACCCATATGTTTGGGAATCGAGTTGAGCCTCGGTTAACTAAATCATATCATTTGTGCCTTGAGCCATGCCTCGTTTGACTCAACCATATCATTTGCGCCTCGAGTCGGGCCTCGTTTGAATCAACCATATATTTGCGCCTCGAGGCGGGCCTCGTTTGACTCACCGATACCATTTGTGCCTCGAGTCAGTCCTCGTTTCACTAAACCATATCAATTGTGCCTCGAGTCATGCCTCGTTTGACTCAACCATATCATTTGTGCCTCGAGTCGGGCCTCGTTTGAATCAACCATATATTTGCGCCTCGAGTCGGGCCTCGTTTGACTCACCCATATAATTTGCGCCTTGATTTGGGCCTTGTTTAACTCAACCATATCATTTGTACCTTGAGCAGGGCCTCGTTTTACTCATCGATACCATTTGTGCCTTGAGTTGGGCCTCGTTTAACTTAACCATATCATTTGCGCCTCGAGTCGGGCCTCGTTTGAATGAACCATATCATTTGCTCCTCGAGTCGGGCCTCGTTTAACTCAACCATATCATTTGCGCCTCGAGTTGGGCCTCGTTTGACTTAACCATATCATTTGCGCCTCGAGTCGGGTCTTGTTTGACTCAACTGTATCATTTGTACATCGAGTCGGGCCTTGTTTGACTCAACCATATCATTTGCGCCTCGAGTCTAGCCTTGTTTCACTCACCCATATCATTTGTGCCATGATTCAGGCCTTGTTTAACTCAACCATATCATTTGTGCCTCGAGCTGGTCCTCATTTGACTCATCGATACCATTTGTGCCCCGAGGTGGGCCTCGTTTGAATCAACCATATTATTTGTGCCTCGAGTCAGGCCTTGTTTGACTCAACCATATCATTTACGCCTCGAGTCGGGCCTCGTTTGACTCACTGATACCATTTGTGCCCCGAGTTGGGCCTCATTTGACTCAACCATATCATTTGTGCCTCGGGTCGGGCCTTGTTTGACTTAACCATATCATTTGCGTCTCGAGTCAGGCCCCGTTTGACACAACCATATCATTTGTGCCTCAAGTTATGCCTCGTTTGACATAACCATATCCTTTGCATCTCAAGTTGGGCCTCATTTGACTCACTGATACCATTTGTGCCTCCAGTTAGGCCTCGTTTGACTCAACCATATCATTTGTGCCTCGAGTCATGTCTCGTTTGACTGAACCATATAATTTGTGCATCGAGTCAGGCCTTGTTTGACTCAACGAAACCATTTGTGCCTCAAGTTGGACCTCGTTTGACATAACCATATCATTTGTACCTCGAGTCAGGCCTCGTTTGACTCAACCATATCATTTGACCTCGAGTCGGGCCTCGTTTGACTCAACCATATCATTTGTGCCTCGAGTTGGGCCTCGTTTGACTCAACCATATCATTCGCGGCTCGAGTAGGGCCTCGTTTGACTCAACCATATCATTTGTGCCACGACTTGGGTGTTATTTGGCTTGCCCATATGCTTGCGCATCAAGTCGGGCCTCGTTTGACTAAACCATATCATTTGTGCCTCGAGTTATGCTTCGTTTGACTCAACCATATCATTTACGCCTCGAGTTGGGCCTCGTTTGACTCACCTATACCTTTTGTGCCTCAAGTTGGGCCTCGTTTGACTTAACCATATCATTTGTGCCTCGAGTCAGGCTTTGTTTGACTCAACCATATCATTTGTGCCTCAAGTCGGGGCTGGTTTGACTAAACCATATCATTTGCGCCTTGAGTCGGGCCTCGTTTGACTCAACCATATCATTTACGCCTTGAGTAGGGCCTCGGTTAAGTCAACCATATGATTTGCGCCTCGAGTCAGGCCTTATTTTGCTCACCCATGTGTTTGCGCATCGAGTCGGGCCTCTTTTAACTAAACCATATCATTTGTGCCTCGAGTCATGCCTCGTTTGACTCAACCATATCATTTGCTCCTCGAGTCGGGCCTCGTTTGAATTAACCATATATTTGTGCCTCGAGTCGGGCCTCATTTCACTCAACCATATCAATTGTGCCTCGAGTCAGGCCTCGTTTGACTCAACCATATCATTTGCGCCTCGAGTCAGGCCTTATTTTGCTCACCCATATGTTTGGGAATCGAGTCGGGCCTCGGTTAACTAAATCATATCATTTGTGCCTCGAGTCGTGCCTCGTTTGACTCAACCATATCATTTGCGCCTCGAGTCGGTCCTCGTTTGAATCAACCATATATTTGCGCCTCGAGGCGGGCCTCGTTTGACTCACCGATACCATTTGTGCCTCGAGTCAGTCCTCATTTCACTAAACCATATAATTTGTGCCTCGAGTTATGCCCCGTTTGACTTAACCATATCATTTGCGCCTCGAGTCGGGCCTCGTTTGACTTAACCATATATTTGCGCCTCGAGTCGGGCCTCGTTTGACTTAGCCATATCATTTGTGCCTTGAGTCGGGCCTCGTTTGACTCACCGATACCATTTGTGCCTTGAGTTAGGCCTTGTTTGACTCAACCATATCATTTGTGCCTCGAGTCAGTCCTTGTTTGACTCAACCATATCATTTGCGCCTCAAGTCGGACCTCGTTTAACTCAACCATATCATATGTGCCTCAAGTAAGGCCTTATTTGACTCAACCATATTATTTGCGCCTAGAGTCGGGCATCGTTTGACTCATTGATACCACTTGTGCCTCGAGTTACGCTTCGTTTGACTCAACCATATCATTTGTACTTGATTCAGGCCTCGTTTGACTCAGCCGTATCATTTGTGCCTCGAGTCGGGACTCGTTTAACTCAACCATATCATATGTGCCTCAAGTAAGCCTTATTTGACTACACCATATCATTTGCACCTTGAGTCAGGCCTCGTTTGACTCACTGATACCATTTGTGCCCCAAGATGGGCCTTATTTGACTCAACCAAATCATTTGTGCCTCGAGTCGGGCCTTGTTTGACTTAACCTATTATTTGCGTCTCGAGTCAGGCCCCGTTTGACTCAACCATATCATTTGTGCCTCGAGTTATGCCTCGTTTGACACAACCATATCCTTTGCGTCTCGAGTTGGGCCTCATTTGACTCACTCATACCATTTGTGCCTCCAGTTAGGCCTCATTTGACTCAACTATATCATTTGTGCCTCGAGTCATGTCTCGTTTGACTCAACCATATAATTTGTGCCTCGAGTCAGGCATTGTTTGACTCAACGATGCCATTTATGCCTCAAGTTGTACCTCGTTTGACATAACCATATCATTTGTACCTCGAGTCCGGCCTCGTTTAACTCAACCATATCATTTACACCTCGAGTTGGGCCTCGTTTGACTCAACTGACATAACCATATCATTTGTGCCTCGAGTTGGGCCTCGTTTGACTCAACCATATCATTCACGGCTCGAGTAGGGCCTCGTTTGACTCAACCATATCATTTACGCTCGAGTTGGGTGTTATTTGGCTTGCCCATATGTTTGCGCATCAAGTCCGGCCTCGTTTGACTAAACCATATCATTTGTGCCTCGAGTTATGCTTCATTTGTCTCAACCATATCATTTATGCCTCGAGTCAAACCTCGTTTGACTCACCTATACCTTTTGTGCCTCAAGTTGGGCCTCGTTTGACTTAACCATATCATTTGTGCCTCGAGTCAGGCTTTGTTTGACTTAACCATATCATTTGTGCCTCGAGTCGGGGCTAGTTTGACTCAACCATATCATTTGCGCCTCGAGTCGGGCCTCGTTTGACTCAACCATATCATTTACACCTCGAGTAAGGCCTCGGTTGAGTCAACCATATGATTTGCGCCTCGAGTCGGGCCTTATTTTGCTCACCCATGTGTTTGCGCATCGAGTCGGGCCTCTTTTAACTAAACCATATCATTTGTGCCTCGAGTCATGCCTCGTTTGACTTAACCATATAATTTGCTCCTCGAGTCGGGCCTCGTTTGAATTAACCATATATTTGCGCCACGAGTCGGGCCTCATTTCACTCAACCATATCAATTGTGCCTTAAGTCAGACCTCATTTGACTCAACCATATCATTTGTGCCTCGAGTCGGGCCTTATTTTGCTCACCCATATGTTTGGGAATCAAGTCGAGCCTCGGTTAACTAAATCATACCATTTGTGCCTCGAGTCATGCCTCGTTTAACTCAACCATATCATTTGCGCCTCGAGTCGGCCCTCGTTTGAATCAACCATATATTTGCGCCTCGAGGCGGGCCTCGTTTGACTCACCGATACCATTTGTGCCTCGAGTCAGTCCTCGTTTCACTAAACCATATAATTTGTGCCTCGAGTTATGCCTCGTTTGACTTAACCATATCATTTGCGCCTCGAGTCGGGCCTCATTTGAATCAACCATATATTTGCGCCTCGAGTCAGGCCTCGTTTGACTCACCGATACCTTTTGTGCTTCGACTCGGGCCTCGTTTAACTAAACCATATCATTTGTGCCTCGAGTCATGCCTCGTTCGACTTAACCATATCTTTTACGCCTTGAGTCAGGCCTCGTTTGAATGAACCATATACTTGCACCTCGAGCCGGGCCTCGTTTGACTCAACCATATCATTTGCGCCTCGAGTCAGGCCTGGATTGACTCAACCATATAATTTGCGCTTCGAGTCAGGCCTTGTTTGACTAAACCATATCATTTACGCCTCGAGTAGGGCCTCATTTGACTCAACCATATCATTTGCGCCACAAGTTGGGCCTCGTTTGACTCACTGATACCATTTGTGCCCCGAGTTGAGCCTCATTTGACTCAACCATATCATTTGTGCCTCGAGTCAGGTCTCGTTTGACTCACCGATACCCTTTGTGCCTCGAGTTGGGCCTCGTTTCACTCAACCATATCATTTGTACCTCGAGTCATGCCTTGTTTGACTCATCCATATTATTTCCGTCTCGAGTCAGGCCTCGTTTGACTCAACCATATCATTTGTGCCTCGAGTTATACATCGTTTGACACAACTATATCCTTTGCGTCTCGAGTTAGGCCTCATTTGACTCACTGTTACCATTTGTACCTCCAGTTAGGGCTCGTTTGACTTAATCATATCATTTGTGCCTCGACTCACATCTCGTTTGACTCAACCATATAATTTGAGCCTTGAGTCGGGCCTCGTTTGACTCACCGATACCATTTGTACCTCGAGTTGGGCCTCATTTGACACTACCATACCATTTGTGCCTCGAGTCAGGTCTCGTTTGACTCAACCATATCATTTGCGCCTGAAGTCGGGCCTCGTTTGACTCAACCATATCATTTGTGCCTCGACTCAGGCATCGTTTGACTCACCAATATCATTTGTGCCTCGAGTCGGGCCTCGTTTAACTCAAGCATATTAATTGTGCCTCGAGTCAGGCATCATTTGACTCAACCATATCATTCACGCCTCGAGTCGGGCCACGTTTGACTCAACCATATATTTGCGCCTCGAGTCGAGCCTCGTTTAACTCAACGATATCATTTGTGCCTCAAGTCGGTCCTCGTTTGACTCACTGATACCATTTGTGCCTCGAGTTAGGCCTCGTTTGACTCAACCATATCATTTGTCCTCATGTCAGTCCTCGTTTGACTCAACCATATCATTTGCGCCTCGAGTCGGGCCTCGTGTGACTCAACCATATCATTTGCGCCTCAAGTCGGGACTCGTTTGACTCATCGATACCACTTGTGCCTCTAGTTAGGCTTCGTTTCACTTAACCATATCATTTGTACTCGAGTCAGGCCTCGTTTGACTCAACCGTATCATTTTTGCCTCGATTCGGGCCTTGTTTAACTCAACCATATCATCTGTGCCTCGAGTCAGGCCTTATTTGACTCAACTATATCATTTGCATCTCGAGTCAGGTCTCGTTTGATTCACTGATACCATTTGTGCCCCGAGTTGGGCCTCATTTGACTTAACTATATCATTTGTGCCTCGAGTCAAGCCTCGTTTGACTCACAGATACCATTTATGCCTCGAGTCAGGCCTCGTTTAACTCAACCATATCAATTGTGCCTCGAGTCAGGCATGATTTGACTCGGGCATCGTTTGACTCAACCATATATATGCGCCTCAAGTCGGGTCTCATTTGACTCAACCATATCATTTACGCCTCGAGTCAGGCCTCGTTTGACTCAACCATATATTTGCCCCTCGAACCGGGCCTCGTTTGCCTCAACCATATCATTTGTGCCTTGAGTCGGGCCTCGTTTGCTCACCGATACCATTTGTGCCTCAAGTTAGGCCTCGTTTGACTCAACCATATCATTTGTGCCTCGAGTTAGTCCTTGTTTAACTCAACCATATTATTTGTGCCTCGAGTTGGGCCTTGGTTGACTCAACCACATCATATGCGCCTCGAGTTGGGCTTTATTTGACTCATCGACACCACTTGTGCCTCCAGTTAGGCTTCGTTTGACTCAACCATATCATATGTACTCGAGTCAGGCCTCATTTGACTCAACCGTATCATTTGTACCTCGAGTCGGGCCTCGTTTAACTTAACCATATCATCTGTGCCTCGAGTCAGGCCTTATTTGACTCAACATATCATTTGCGCCTCGAGTTAGGCCTCGTTTGACTCACTGACACCATTTGTGCCCCGAGTTGGGCCTCATTTGACTCAACCATATCATTTGTGCCTCGAGTCAGGCCTTATTTTACTCAACCATATCATTTGTGCCTCGAGTCAGGTCTTGTTTAACTCAACCATATCATTTGCACCTCAAGTCGGGCCTCGGTTGACTCAACCATATCGTTTGTGCCTCGAGTCAGGCATCGTTTGACTCAACCATATCATTTGCACCTTGAGTCTGGCCTCGTTTAACTCAACCATACCAATTGTGCCTCGAGTCAGGCATCGTTTGACTCAACCATATAATTTGCGCCTCGAGTCGGGCCACGTTTGACTTAACCATATATTTGCGCCTCGAGTCGGGCCTCGTTTGACTCAACCATATCATTTGTGCCTCGAGTCGGGCCTCGTTTGACTCACCGATACCATTTGTGCCTTGAGTTAGGCCTTGTTTGACTCAACCATATCATTTGTGCCTCGAGTCAGTCCTTGTTTGACTCAACCATATCATTTGCGCCTCGAGTCGGGCCTCGTTTGACTCATCGATACCACTTGTGCCTCGAGTTACGCTTCGTTTGACTCAACCATATCATTTGTACTTGAGTCAGGCCTCGTTTGACTCAACCGTATCATTTGTGCCTCGAGTCGGGTCTCGTTTAACTCAACCATATCATATGTACCTCAAGTAAGGCCTTATTTGGCTCAACCATATCATTTGCGCCTTGAGTCGGGGCTCGTTTGACTCACTGATACCATTTGTGCCCCGAGTTGGGCCTCATTTGACTCAACCATATCATTTGTACCTCGAGTCGGGCCTTGTTTGACTTAACCATATCATTTGCGTCTCGAGTCAGGCCCCGTTTGATTCAACCATATCATTTGTGCCTCGAGTTATGCCTCGTTTGACACAACCATATCCTTTGCGTCTCGAGTTGGGCCTCATTTGACTCACTGATACCATTTGTGCCTCCAGTTAGGCCTTGTTTGACTCAACCATATCATTTGTGCCTCGAGTCATGTCTCGTTTGACTCAACCATATAATTTGTGCCTTGAGTCAGGCCTTGTTTGACTCAACGATGCCATTTGTGCCTCAAGTTGGACCTCGTTTGACATAACCATATCATTTGTACCTCGAGTCAGGCCTCGTTTGACTCAACCATATCATTTGCACCTCGAGTCGTGGCTCGTTTGACTCAACCATATCATTTGTGCCTCGAGTTGGGCCTCGTTTGACTTATCGATACCATTTGTGCCTCGAGTTGCGCCTCGTTTACCTCAACCATATCATTTGTGCCTTGAGTCAGGACTCATTTGACTCAACCATATCATTTGTGCCTCGAGTCTGGCCTTGTTTGACTCACCCATATCATTTGCGAAATGATTCAGGCCTTGTTTAACTCAACCATATCATTTGTGCCTCGAGCTGGGCTTCGTTTGACTCATCGATACCATTTGTGCCTCGAGTTAGGCCTCGTTTGACTCAACCATATCATTTGAGCCTCGAGTAGGTCCTTATTTGGCTCACCCATATGTTTGTGCATCAAGTCGGGCATCGTTTGACCAAACCATATCATTTGTGCCTTAAGTCATGCCTCATTTGACTCAACCATATCATTTGCGCCTCGAGTTGGCCCTCGTTTGACTCAACCATATCATTTGCGCCTCGAGTTGGGCCTTATTTGGCACACCCATATGTTTGCGCATCGAGTCAGGCCTCATTTGACTAAACCATATAATTTGTTGCTTGGGTTATGCCTCGTTTGACTCAACCATCATTTGCGCCTCGAGTCGGGCCTCGTTTGACTCACCGATACCTTGTGTGCCTCAAGCTGGGCCTCGTTTGACTTAACCATATCATTTGTGCCTCGAGTCAGGCCTTGTTTGACTCAACCATATCAATTATGCCTCGAGTCGGGCCTGGTTTGACTCAACTATATCATTTGCGCCTCGAGTCAGGCCTCGTTTGACTCAACCATTTCATTTATGCCTCGAGTAGGGCCTTGTTTGACTCAACCATATGATTTACGCCTCGAGTTGGGCCTTATTTTGCTCACCCATATGTTTGCGCATCGAGTCAGGCCACGTTCAACTAAACCATATCATTTGCGCCTCAAGTCATGCCTCGTTTGACTCAACCATATCATTTGTGACTCGAGTCGGGCCTCGTTTGAATCAACCATATATTTACACCTCGAGTCGGGCCTCGTTTAACTCAACCATATCAATTGTGACTCGAGTCAGGCCTTGTTTGACTCAACCATATAATTTGCGCCTCGAGTCGGGCCTTATTTTGCCCACCTATATGTTTGCGCATCGGGTCGGGCCTCATTTAACTAAATCATATCATTTGTGCCTCGAGTCATGCCTTGTTTGACTGAACCATATCATTTGCGCCTCGAGTCGGGCCTCGTTTGAATCAACCATATATTTGCGCCTCGAGTCGATTCTCGTTTGACTCACCGATACCATTTGTGCCTCGAGTTAGGCCTCTTTTGACTCAACCATATCATTTGTGCCTCGAGTCAGGCCTCGTTTGACTCAACCATATCAATTGTGCCTCGAGTCAGGACTCGTTTCACTCAACCATATCATTTACGCCTCGAGTCGGGCCTCGTTTGACTCAACCATATCATTTGCGCCTCGAGTCAGGCCTGATTTTGCTTACCCATATCAATTGTGCCTGGAGTTAGGCCTCGTTTGACTCAACCATATATTTGTGCCCTGAGTCAGGCCTTGTTTGATTCAACCATATCATTTGTGCCTCGAGTAGGGCCTTATTTGGCTCACCCATAGTTTGCGCATCGCGTCGGTCCTCATTTGACCAAACCATATCATTTGTGCCTCGAGTCATGCCTCATTTGACTCAACCATATCATTTGCACCTCGAGTTGGGCCTCGTTTGAATCAACCATATATTTGCGCCTCGAGTCGGGCCTCGTTTGACTCACCGATACCATTTGTGCCTCGAGTCAGGCCTCGTTTGACTTAAACATATACTTTGTGCCTCGAGTTATGCCTCGTTTGACTCAACCATATCATTTGCGCCTCGAATCGGGCCTTGTTTGAATCAACCATATATTTGCGCCTCGAGTCGGGCCTTATTTGACTCAACCATACCTTTTGTGACTCAAGTCGGGCCTCCTTTAACTAAACCATATCATTTGTGCCTCGAGTCATACCTCGTTTGACTCAAGCATATCATTAGCGCCTCGAATCAGGCCTCGTTTGACTCAACCATAACATTTGCGCCTCGAGTCGAGCCTCATTTAACTCACCGATACTATTTGTGCCTCGAGTCAGGCCTTGTTTAACTAAACCATATCATTTGTGCCTCGAGTCATGCCTCATTTGACTCAACCATATCATTTGTGCCTCGAGTCGGGCCTCGTTTGAATCAACCATATATTTGCGCCTCGAGTTGGGCCTCGTTTGGCTCAACCATATTATTTGCGCCTTGAGTCGGGCATCGTTTGACTCAACCATACCATTTGCGCCTCGAGTCGGGCCTTATTTTGCTCACCCAAATGTTTGCGCATCGAGTTGGGCCTCGTTTAACTAAACCATTTCATTTGTGCCTTGAGTCATGCCTCGTTTGACTTAACCATATCATTTGCATCTTGAGTCGGGCCTCGTTTGAATCAACCATATATTTGCACGTCGAGTTAGTCCTTGTTTAACTCAACCAAATCAATTGTGCCTCGAGTCAGGCCTCGTTTGACTCAACCATATCATTTGCGCCTCGAGTCAGGCCACATTTGACTCAACCATATATTTGTGCCTCGAGTCGGGCCTCGTTTGACTCAACCATATCATTTGTGCCTCGAGTCGGGCCTTATTTTGCTCACCCATATGTTTGCGCATCGAGTCGGGCCTCGTTTAACTAAACCATATCATTTGTGCCTCGAGTCATGCCTCGTTTGACTTAACCATACCATTTGCGCCTTGAGTCGGGCCTCGTTTGAATCAACCATATATTTGCACCTCAAGTTGGTCCCCGTTTAACTCAACTCGAGTCAGGCCTCATTTCACTCAACGATATCATTTGTGCCTCAAGTCGGGTCTCGTTTGACTCACAGATACCATTTGTCCCTCGAGTTGGGCCTGGTTTAAGTCAACCATATCAATTGCGCCTCGAGTCAGGCATCGTTTGACTCAACCATATCATTTGTGCCTTGAGTCGGGCCTCGTTTGACTCATAGATACCATTTGTGCCTCGAGTTGGGCCTCCAGTGACTCAACCATATCATTTGTGCCTCGAGTCAGGCCTCGTTTGACTCAGTCATATCAATTGCGTCTCGAGTCGGGCCTCATTTGAGTCAACCATATCATTTGCGCCTCGAGTCGGGCCTCGTTTCACTCACCAATACCATTTGTGCCTTAAGTCAAGCCTTGTTTAACTCACTGATACCATTTGTGCCTCGTGTTGGCCTCGTTTGACTCAACCATATCATTTGTGCCTCGAGTCAGGCCTCGTTTGACTCAACCATATCATTTGTGCCTCGAGTCGGGCCTCCTTTGACTCAACCATATCATTTGCGCCTCGAGTCGGGCCTTGTTTGACTCAACCATATCATTTACACCTCGAGTCTAGCCTTGTTAGACACACCCATATCATTTGCGCCACGATTCAGGCCTTGTTTGGCTCAACCATATCATTTGTACCTCGAGTCAGACCTTGTTTGACTCATTGATACCATTTGTGCCTCGAGTTGGGCCTCGTTTCACTCAACCATATTATTTGTGCCCTGAGTCAGGCCTTGTTTGACTCAACCATATCATTTGTGCCTCGAGTTGGGTGTCGTTTGACTCAATCATATCATTTGCGCCTCGAGTAGGGCCTTATTTGGCTCACCCATATGTTTACGCATAGAGTCTGGCATCATTTAACCAAATCATATCATTTGTACCTCGAGTCATGCCTCATTTGAATCAACCATATCATTTATGCCTCGAGTTGGCCCTCGTTTGACTCAACCATATCATTTGCGCCTCGAGTCGGGCCTTATTTTGCTCACCCATATGTTTGCGCATCAAGTCGGGCCTCGTTTAACTAAATCATATTATTTGTGCCTCGAGTCATACCTCATTTGACTGAACCATATCATTTGCGCCTCAAGTCGGGCCTCGTTTGAATCAACCATATATTTGTGCCTCGAGTCGGGCCTCGTTTGACTCAACCATACCATTTGCGCCTCGAGTCGGGCCTCGTTTGACTCACCAATAACTTTTATGCCTCGACTCGGGCCTCGTTTGACTCAACCATATCATTTGCGTCTCGAGTCAGGCCTTATTTTGCTCACCCATATGTTTGCGCAAAGAGTCGGGCCTCGTTTAACTAAACCATATCATTTGTGCCTTGAGTCAGGCCTCGTTTGCCTCAACCATATCATTTACGCCTCGAGTCGGGCCTCGTTTCAATCAACCATACATTTGCACCTCGAGTCGGGCCTCGTTTGACTAAACCATATCATTTGTGCCTCGAGTTGGGCCTGGTTTGACTCAACCATATCATTTGCGCCTCCAGTCAGGCCTCGTTTGACTCAACCATATCATTTGCGCCTCGAGTAGGGCCTCATTTGACTCAACCATATCATTTGCGTCTCGAGTCAGGCCTTATTTTGCTCACCCATATGTTTGCGCAAAGAGTCGGGCCTCGTTTAACTAAACCATATCATTTGTGCCTTGAGTCAGGCCTCGTTTGCCTCAACCATATCATTTACGCCTCGAGTCGGGCCTCGTTTCAATCAACCATACATTTGCACCTCGAGTCGGGCCTCGTTTGACTAAACCATATCATTTGTGCCTCGAGTTGGGCCTGGTTTGACTCAACCATATCATTTGCGCCTCCAATGAGGCCTCGTTTGACTCAACCATATCATTTGTGCCTCGAGTAGGGCCTCATTTGACTCAACCATATCATTTGCATCTCGAGTCAGGCCTTATTTTTCTCACCCATATGTTTGCGCAAAGAGTCGGGCCTCGTTTAACTAAACCATATCATTTGTGCCTCGAGTCATGCCTCGTTTGACTTAACCATATCTTTCGCGTCTCGAGTCGGGCCTCGATTGAATCAACCATATATTTGCGCCTCGAGTCGGTCCTCATTTAACTCAACCATATCAATTGTGCCTCGAGCCAGGCCTCGTTTGACTCAACCATATCATTTGTGCCTCGAGTCAGGCCACGTTTGAATCAACCATATATTTGTGCCTCGAGTCGGGCCTCGTTTGACTCAACCATATCATTTGCGCCTCGAGCCGGGCTTCATTTGACTCAACCATATCATTTGCGCCTTGAGTCAGGCCTCGTTTGACTCAACCATATCATTTGCGCCTCGAGTCGGGCTTCGTTTGACTCAACCATATCATTTGCGCCTTGAGTCAGGCCTCGTTTGACTCAACCATATCATTTGCCCCTCAAGTCGGGCCTCGTTTAACTAAACCATATCATTTGTGCCTCGAGCCATGCCTAGTTTGACTTAACCATATCATTTGTGCCTCGAGTCGGGCCTCATTTGAATCAACCATATATTTGCTCCTCAATTCGGTCCTCGTTTAACTCAACCTTATCAATTGTGCCTCGAGTCAGGCCTCAATTCACTCAACCATATCATTTGTGCCTCGAGTCGGGCCTTGTTTGACTCACAGATACCATTTGTGCCTTGAGTTGGGCCTCATTTGACTCAACCATATATTTGCGCCTCGAGTCGGGCCTCATTTAAGTTAACCATATCAGTTGCGCCTCGACTCAGGCGTCGTTTGACTCAACCATATCATTTGCGCCTCGAGTCGGGCCTCGTTTGACTCACAGATACCATTTGTGCCTCGAGTTGGGTCTCATTTGACTCAACTATATCATTTGTGCCTCGAGTCAGGCCTCGTTTGACTCAGTCATATCAATTGCATCTTGAGTCGGGTCTCATTTGACTCAACCATATAATTTGTGCCTCGAGTCGGGGTTGGACTCACCGATACCATTTGTGACTCGAGTGGGGCCTCGATTGACTCACCGTTACCATTTGTGCCTCGAGTTGGACCTCGTTTGACTCAACCATATCATTTGTGCCTCGGGTCAATCCTCGTTTGACTCCACCATATCATTTGTGCCTCGAGTCGGGCCTCGTTTGACTCAACCATATCATTTGCGCCTGAAGTCGGGCCTTGTTTGACTCAACCATATCATTTACGCCTCTAGTCTGGCCTTGTTTGACACACCCATATCATTTGCGCCACGATTCAAGCCTTGTTTGGCTCAACCATATCATTTGTGCCTGGAGTCAAACCTTGTTTGACTCATTGATACCATTTGTGCCTCAAGTTAGGCCTTGTTTGACTCAATCATATCATTTGTGCCCTGAGTCAGGCCTTGTTTGACTCAACCATATCATTTGCGCCTCGAGTCAGGCATCGTTTGACTCAACCATATCATTTGCACCTCGAGTTGGCCCTCGTTTGACTCAACCATATCATTTGCGCCTCGAGTAGGGCCTTATTTGGCTTACCCATATGTTTACGCATCGAGTCAGGCCTCGTTTGACCAAACCATATCATTTGTGCCTCGAGTCATGCCTCATTTGACTCAACCATATCATTTACGCCTCGAGTTGGTCCTCGTTTGACTCACCCATGTCATTTGTGCCTCGAGTTAGGCGTCGTTTGACTTAACCATGTGTTTGCCACTCGAGTCAGGCCTTGTTTGACTCAACCATACCATTTGTGCCTCGAGCTGGGCCTCGTTTGACTTAACCATATAATTTGTGCCTCGAGTCAGTCCTCGTTTGACTTAACCATATCATTTGTGCCTCGAACCAGGCCTCGTTTGACTCAACCATATCATTTGTGCCTCGAGTCAGGCCTTGTTTAACTAAACCATATCATCTGCGCCTCGAGTCAGGCCTCGTTTGACTCAACCATATCATTTGCGCCTCGAGTTAGGCCTCGTTTGAGTCATCGATACCATTTGTGCCTCGAGTTGGGCCACGTTTGACTCAACCATATCATTTGTCCCTCGAGGCAGGCCTTGTTTGACTCAACCATATCAATTGCGCCTCGAGTTCGGCCTCGTTTGACTCAACCATATCATTTGCGCCTAGAGTCGGGCCTCGTTTGGGTCACCGATACCACTTGTGCCCCAATTTGGGCCTCGTTTGACTCAACCATATCATTTGCGCCTTGAGTCAGGCCTCGTTTGACTCAACCATATCATTTACGGCCCGAGTCGGGCCTCGTTTGACTCAATCATATCATTTGTGCCTAGAGTCGGGCCTCGCTTGACTTAACGATACCATTTGTGCCTCGAGTTGGGCCTCGTTTGACTGAACCATATCATTTGTACTCGAGTCAGGCCTCGTTTGACTCAACCATACCATTTGTGCCTCAAGTCGGGCCTTGTTTAACTCAACCATATCATGTGTGGCTTGTGCCAGGCCTCATTTGACTTAACCATATCATTTGCGCCTTAAGGCAGGCCTCGTTTGACTCACCGATGCCATTTGTGCCTCGAGTCAGGCCTAGTTTAACTAAACCATATCATTTGTGCCTTGAGTCAGGCCTTGTTTGACTAAACCATATCATCTGTACCCCGAGTCAGGCCTCATTTGACTCAACCATATCATTTACGCCTCGAGTCTGGACACGTTTGACTCAATCATATAATTTGCGCCTCGAGTCGGGCCTCGTTTGACTCACCGATACCATTTGTGCCTTGAGTTAGGCGACGTTTGACTCAACCATATCATTTGTCCCTCGAGGCGGGCCTTGTTTGACTTAACCATATCAATTGCGCCTCGAGTTCAGCCTCGTTTGACTCAACCATATCATTTGCGCCTAGAGTCGGGCCTCGTTTGACTCACCGATACCACTTATGCCTTGATTTGGGCCTCGTTTGACTCAACCATATCATTTGCGCCTTGAGTCGGGCCTTGTATGACTCAACCATATAATTTATGACTCGAGTCGGGCCTCGTTTGACTCAATGATATCATTTGTGCCTAGAGTCGGGCCTCACTTGACTCAACGATGCCATTTATGCCTCGAGTTGGGCCTCGTTTGACTGAACCATATCATTTGTACTCAAGTCAGGCCTTGTTTGACTCAACCATACCATTTATGCCTCAAGTTAGGCCTTGTTTGACTCAACCATATCATGTATGCCTCGTACCAAGCCTCATTTGACTTAACCATATCATTTGCGCCTCAAGCTGGGCCTCGTTTGACTCACCGATACCATTTGTGCCTTGAGTCAGGCCTAGTTTAACTAAACCATATCATTTGCGCCTCAAGTCGGGCCTCCTTTGAATCAACCATATATTTGTGCCTCGAGTCAGGCCTTGTTTGACTCAACCATACCTTTTGTGCCTTGAGTCGGGCCTCGTTGAACTAAACCATATCATTTGTGCCTCGAGTCATGCCTCGTTTGACTCAACCATATAATTAGCGCCTCGAGTCGGGCCTCGTTTGAATCAATCATATATTTGCGCCTCGAGTCGGGCCTCGTTTAACTCAACCATATCAATTGTGTCTCGAGTCTGGTATTGTTTGACTCAACCATATCATTGGCGCCTCAAGTTGGGCCTCATTTAACTCATAGACACCATTTGTGCCTCGAGTTGGGCCTCATTTGACTCAACCATATCATTTGTGCCTCGAGTCAAGCCTCGTTTGACTCAGTCATGTCAATTGTGCCTCGAGTCGGGCATTATTTGACTCAACCATACCATTTGTGCCTCGAGTTGGGCCTTGTTTGACTCAACCATATATTTGTGCCCTGAGTCAGGCCTTGTTTGACTCAAGCATATCATTTATGCCTCGAATAGGGCCTTATTTGGCTCACCCATATGTTTGCGCATTGAGTCGGGCCTCGTTTGACGAAACCATATCATTTGTGCCTTGAGTCATGCCTCATTTGACTCAACCATATCATTTGCGCCTAGAGTTGGCCCTCGTTTGACTCACCCATGTCATTTGTGCCTCGAGTTAGGCCTCGTTTGACTTAACCATGTGTTTGCCACTCAAGTCAGGCCTTGTTTGACTCAACCATATCATTTGCGCCTCGAACCGAGCCTCGTTTGACTCAACCATATCATTTGCCCGACCATATCATCTGAGCCTCGAGTCGGGCCTCGTTTGACTCAACCATATCATTTGCGCCTCGAGTCGGGTCTCATTTGACTCACTGATACCATTTGTGCCTCGAGTTGGACCACGTTTGACTCAACCATATCATTTGTCCCTCGAGACGGGCCTTGTTTGACTCAACCATATTAATTGCGCCTCGAGTTCAGCCTCGTTTGACTCAACCATATCATTTGTGCCTAGAGTCGGGCCTCGTTTGACTCACCAATACCACTTGTGCCTCGATTTGGGCCTCGTTTGACTCAACCATATCATTTGCACCTTGAGTCGGGCCTTGTTTGACTCAACCATATCATTTACAGCTCGAACCGGGCCTCGTTTGACTCAACCATATCATTTGCCTGACCATATCATCTGTGCCTCGAGTCAGGCCTTGTTTGACTCAACCAAATCATTTGCGCCTCGAGTCGGGCCTTGTTTGACTAAACCATATCATCTGCGCCTCGAGTTGGGCCTCGTTTGACTCAACCATATCATTTGCGCCTAGAGTCGGGCCTCGTTTGACTCACCGATACCATTTGTGCCTCGAGTTGGACCACGTTTGAGTCAACCATATCATTTGTCCCTCGAGGCAGACCTTGTATGACTCAACCATATGATTTGCGCCTCGAGTTCGGCCTCGTTTGACTCAACCATATCATTTGCGCCTAGTGTCGGGCCTCGTTTGACTCACCGATACCATTTGTGCCACGAGTTGGGCCTCATTTGACTCACCCAGATCATTTTTGCCTCGAGTCTAGCCTCGTTTGACTTAACCATATCATTTGTGCCTCGAGCCGGGCCTGGTTTGACTCAACCATACCATTTATGCCTTGAGCTAGGCCTCGTTTGACTCACGATACCATTTGTGCCTCGAGTCAAGCCTCGTTTCATGCAACCATATCATTTGTGCCTCGAGTCATTCCGCGTTTTACTCAACCATATCATTTACCTCTCGAGTCAGGTCTCGTTTGACTAAATCATATCACTTGCGCCTCGAGTCAGGCCTGGTTTGACTCGACCATATCATTTACGCCTTGAGTTAGGCCTCGTTTAACTCACCGATACAATTTGTGCCTGGAGTTAGGCCTCGTTTGACTCAACCATATCATTTGTTCTTCGAGTCAGGACTTGTTTGACTCAACCATATCGTTTGCACCTCGAGTCTAGCCTGGTTTGACTCAACCATATCATTTGCGCCTCGAGTAGGGCCTTCTTTGACTCAACCATATCATTTGCGCCTTGAGGCGAGCCTCGTTTGACTCATCGATACCATTTGTGCCTCGAGTTAGGCCTCGTTTGACTTAACCATATCATTTGTGCCTCGAGTCAGGCCTTCTTTGACTCAACCATATCATTTGTTCCTCGAGTCAGGTCTTCTTTGACTCAACCACATCATTGTGCCTTGAGACAGGCCCCGTTTTACTCAACCATATCATTTGTGCCTCGAGTCAGGCCTCATTTGATGCAGTCATATCAATTGCGTCTCGAGTCGGGCCTCATTTGACTCAACCATATCATTTGCATCTCGGTCGGGGTTTGACTCACCAATACCATTTGTGCCTCGAACGGGGCCTCAATTGACTCACCGTTACCATTTATGCCTCGAGTTGGGCCTTGTTTGACTCAACCATAACATTTGTGCCTCGAGTCAGGCCTCGTTTGACTCAACCATATCATTTGTGCCTCGAGTTGGGCCTCGTTTGACTCAACCATATCATTTGCGCCTCGAGTCGGGCCTTGTTTGACTCAACCATATCATTTACGCCTCTAGTTTGGCCTTGTTTGACACACCCATATCATTTGTGCCACGATTCAAGCCTTGTTTGGCTCAACCATATCATTTGTGCCTCGAGTCAGACCTTGTTTGACTCATTGATACCATTTGTGCCTCGAGTTGGGCCTCGTTTGGCTCAACCATATCATTTGTTCCCTAAGTCAGGACTTGTTTGACTCAACCATATCATTTGTGCCTCGAGTCGAGCATCGTTTGACACAACCATATCATTTGTGCCTCAAGTAAGGCCTTATTTGGCTCACCCATATGTTTGTGCATCGAGTCGGGCATTATTTGACCAAACCATATCATTTGTGCCTCGAGCCATGCCTCAGTTGACTCAACCATATCATATGCACCTCGAGTTGGCCCTCGTTTGACTCAACCATATCATTTGCGCCTCGAGTTGGGCCTTATTTTGCTCACCCATATGTTTGCGCATTGAGTCGGGCCTCGTTTAACTAAACCATATCATTTGTGTCTCGAGTCATGCCTTGTTTGACTCAACCATATCATTTGCGCCTCGAGTCAGGCCTTATTTGAATCAACCATATATTTACGCCTCAAGTCGGGACTCGTTTGACTAAACCATATCATTTCTGCCTCGAATCTAGCATCGTTTGACTCAACCATATCATTTGTGCCTCGAGTCGGGCCTGGTTTGACTCAACCATACCATTTACGCCTTGAGCTAGGCCTCGTTTGACTCACCGATACCATTTGTGCCTCGAGTCAAGCATCGTTTCATGCAACCATATCATTTGTGCCTCGAGTCATTCCACATTTTACTCAACCATATCATTTACCTCTCGAGTCGAGTCTCGTTTGACTAAACCATATCACTTGCGCCTCGAGTCAGGCCTGGTTTGACTTAACCATATCATTTGCGCCTTGAGTCAAGCCTCGTTTGACTCACCGATACAATTTCTGCCTCGAGTTAGGCCTCGTTTGACTCAACCATATCATTTGTGCTTCGAGTCAGGACTTGTTTGACTCAACCATATCGTTTGCGCCTCGAGTCAAGCCTGGTTTGACTCAACCATATCATTTGCGCCTCGAGTCAGGCCTCGTTTGACTCACCGATACAATTTGTGCCTCGAGTCAAGCCTGGTTTGACTCAACCATATCATTTGCGCCTCGAGTCAGGCCTCGTTTGACTCACCGATACAATTTGTGCCTCGAGTTAGGCCTTGTTTGACTCAACCATATCATTTGCGCCTCGAGTAGGGCCTTGTTTGACTCAACCATATCATTTGCGCCTCGAGGCGAGCCTCGTTTGACTCATCGATATCATTTACGCCTTGAGTAGGGCCTTGTTTGACTCAACCATATCATTTGCGCCTCGAGGCGAGCCTCATTTCACTCATCGATACCATTTGTGCCTCGAGCCGGGCCTTGTTTGACTCAACCATATCATTTGCGCCTCGAGTTAGTCCTTGTTTGACTCAACCATATCATTTGCGCCTCGAGTCGGGCCTCATTTGACTCATCGATACCATTTGTGCCTCGAGTTAGGCCTCGTTTGACTCAACCATATCATTTGCGCCTCGAGTCAAGCCTCATTTGACTCAACCATATCATTTGCACCTCAAGTCAGGCCTCGTTTGACTCAACCATATCATTTGCGCCTCGAGTCGGTCCTTGTTTGACTAAACCATATCATTTGTGCCTCGAGTCGAGCCTCATTTGACTCATCGATACCATTTGTGCCTCGAGTTAGGCCTCGTTTGACTCAACCATATCATTTGCGCCTCGAGTCAGGCCTTGTTTGACTCAACCATATCATTTATGCCTCGAGTCGGGCCTTGTTTGACTCAACCATATAATTTACGCCTCGAGTCGGTCCTCGTTTGACTCCTCGATACCATTTGTTCCTCGAGTGAGGCCTCGTTTGACTCAACCATATCATTTGTGCCTCGAGTGAGGCCTCGTTTGACTCAACCATATCATTTGCCCCTTGAGTCGGGCCTCATTTGACTCAACCATGTAATTTGCGCCTCGAGTCGGGTATCGTTTGACTCACTGATACCATTTGTGCCTCGAGTTAGGCCTCGTTTGACTCAACCATATCATTTGTGCCTCAAGACAGGGCTCGTTTGACTCAACCATATAATTTACGCCTCAAGTCAGGCATCATTTGACTCATCCATATAATTTTTGCCTCGACTCATGCCTCGTTTGACTCAACCATATCATTTACGCCTCGAGTCCGGCCTTGTTTGACTCAACCATATCATTTGTGCCTCGAGTCAGGCCTCGTTTGGCTAAACCATATCATTGGCATCTCGAGTCAGACCTGGTTTCAGTCAACCATATCATTTGCGCATTGAATCGGGCCTCATTTGACTCACCGATACCATTTCTGCCTCGAGTTAGGGCTCGTTTGACTTAACCATATCATTTGGGCCTCGAGTTAGGCCTCATTTGACTCAACCATATCATTTTTGCCTCGAGCCAGGCCGTTTCTGGCTCAACCATATATTTGCGCCTCAAGTCGGGCATCGTTTGACTCAACCATATCATTTGCGCATCAAGTTAGGCCTCGGTTAACTCAACCATTTCATTTGCGCCTTGAGCCGTGCCTTGTTTGACTAACCGATACCATTTGTGCCTCGAGTCGATCATCGTTTGATGCAACCATATCATTTGTGCCTCGAGTCAGGACTCGTTTGACTCAACCATATCATTTGCGTCTCAAGTCGAACCTTGTTTGACTAAACCATATCATTTGTGCCACGAGTCGGGCATGGTTTGACTCAACCATATCATTTGCGCCTCGAGTTGTGCCTTGTTTGACTCAACCATATCATTTTTGCCTCGAGTCAGGCCTCGTTTGTCTCAACCATAACTTTTGTGCCTCGAGTTGGGCCCAGTTTGACTCCACTATATCATTTGTGTCTCGAGTCATGCCTCGTTTAACTCAACCACATTATTTGCATCTCGAGTCAGGCCTTGTTTGACGAAACCATATTATTTGCGCCTCGAGTCGGGCCTTGTTTTACTCAACCATATCACTTGTGCCTCAAGTTGGGCCTTGTTTCACTCATCGATACCATTTGTGCCTCGAGTTGGGCATCGTTTGATTCAACCATATCATTTATGCCTCGAGTCAGGCCTTGTTTGACTCAACCATATCATTTGTGCCTCGAGTCAAGCTTGTTTGACTCAACCCTATCATTTGCGCCTTGAGTCATCCCTTGTTTAACTAAACCATATTATTTGCACCTCGAGTCAGACCTGATTTGAGTCAACCATATCATTTGCGCATCGAAGCGGGCCTCGTTTGACTCACTGATACCATTTGTGCCTCGAGTTGGGTTCGTTTGACTCAACCATATCATTTGTGCCTCGAGTCAGGCCTTGTTAGACTCGACCATATCATTTACGCCTTGAGTCAGGCCTCGTTTGACTCAACCATATCATTTGCGACTCGAGTTAGGCCTCGTTTGACTCACCAATACCATTTGTGCCTCGAGTTGGGCCTCGTTTGACTCAACCATATCATTTGTGCCTCGAGTCTGGCCTTGTTTGACTCAAATCGGGCCTCGTTTGACTCAACCATATTGTTTGCGCCCCGAGTCAGGCCTCGTTTGACTCCCCCATATCATTTGCACCTCGAGTCGGGCCTCGTTTGATGCAACCATATCATTTGCGCCTCCAGTCGGGCCTCGTTTGATGGAACCATATCATTTGCGCCTCGAGTCGTGCCTTGTTTGACTGATCGATACATTTGTGCCTCGAGTTGGGCCTCGTTTGACTCAACCATATCATTCGCACCTTGAGTCGAGCCTCGTTTGACTCACCGATACCATTTGTGCCTCAAGTTAGGCCTCGTTTGACTCAACCATATCGTTTGTCCCTCAAGATAGGCCTCGTTTGAGTTAACCATATCATTTGCGCCTTGAGTCAGGCCTCGTTTGACTCAACCATATCATTTGCACCTTGAGTTAGGCCTTGTTTGACTCACCCATATGTTTGAGCCTCGAGTCGGGCCTTATTTGACTCACTCATAAGTTTGTGCCCCGAGTCGGGCTCGTTTGATACAACCATATCATTTGCGCATCGAGTCGGGCCTTGTTTGACTTAACCATATGATTTGTGCCTCAAGTTGGGCCTTGTTTGACTCAACCATATCGTTTGTGCCTCGACTCGGGCCTCGTTTGATTCAACCATATCATTTGCGACTCAAGTCGGGCCTCGTTTGACTCACCAATACCATTTGTGCCTTGAGTCGGGGCATGTTTGAATCATGCATATCATTTGTGCCTCGAGTCAGGCCTTGTTTGACTCAAATCGGACCTCGTTTCACTCAACCATATTATTTACGCCCCGAGTCGAGCCTCGTTTGACTCAACCATATCATTTGCGACTCGAGTCGGGCCTCGTTTGACTCACCAATACCATTTGTACCTCGAGTTAGACCTCTTTTGACTCAACCATATCATTTGTGCCTTGAGTCAGGCCTCATTTGACTCAACCATATCATTTGCACCTCAAGTCGAGCCTCGTTTGACTTACCGATACCATTTGTGCCTCGAGTTGGCCCTCGTTTGACTCAACCATATCATTTGTGCCTCGAGTTAGGCCTTGTTTAACTCAAATTGGGCCTCGTTTGACTCAACCATATCATTTGCGTCTCGAGTCAGGCATCATTTGACTCAATCATATCATTTGCGCCTCGAGTCGGGCCTTGTTTGACTCACCTATATGTTTGAGCCTCGAGTCGGGCCTTATTTGACTCACCCATATGTTTGCGCCTCGAGTTGGTCTTTGTTTGACTCACCCTTATCATTGCACCTCGAGTCAACCCTCATTTGACCCCACATGTGTTTGCGCCTCGAGTTGGTCCGTGTTTAACTCACCCATATCATTTGCACCTCGAGTCGGGCATTGTTTAGCTCAACGATATCATTTATGCCTCGAGTCAGGCCTTGTTTGACTCACCCATTGATTTGTGCCTTGAGTCAGGCCTCGTTTGACTCACCCTTGTCATTTGCGCCTCGAGTCGGGCCTTGTTTGGCTTAACCATATCATTTGTGCCCCGAGTCAAGCATCGTTTGACTCACCAAATCATTTGTGCCTCGAGTCGGGGCTCATTTGACTTAGCCATATCATTTGCGCCTCGAGTTGGGCCTCGTTTAACTCACCGATACCATTTGTGCCTTGAGTTGGGACTCGTTTGACTCAACCATATCATTTGTGCCTCGAGTCAGGCCTCGTTTGACTTAACCATATCATTTGTGTCTCGAGTTCGGCCTCGTTTGACTCTACCATATCATTTGCGCCTTGAGTTAGGCCTCGCTTGACTCAACCATATATTTGTGCCTCTAGTCGGGCCTTGTTTGACTCAACCATATCGTTTGTGCCTTGAGTCAGGCCTCGTTTGACTCAACCATTTCATTTTGTGCCTCGACTCTTGCCTCGTTTGACTCAACCATATCATTTGCGCTTCGAGTCGGTCCTCGTTTGACTTAACGATATTATTTATGCGTTGAGTCAGGCCTCGTTTGACTCAACCATTTGATTTGTGCCTCGAGTCAGGCAGTGTTTAACTTAAGCATATCATTTATGCCTCGAGTCGGGCCTTCCTTGACTCACCGATAGCATTTGTGCCTCTAGTGGGGCCTCGTTTTACTCAACCATATCATTTGGGCCTCGAGTCAGGCTCATTTGTCTCAACCATATAATTTTCACCTCGAGTCTGGCCTCGTTTGACTCAACCATATCATTTACGCCACGAGTCGGGTCTCGTTTGACTTAACCATATCATTTGCGCCTCGAGTAAGGCCTCATTTGACTCAACCATATCATTTGCGCCTCGACTCGAGACTTCTTTGCCTCAACCATATCATTTGCACCCCGAGTCGAGCCTTGTTTGACTCACTGATACGATTTGTGCCTTGAGTTGTGCCTCGAGTCAGGCTCATTTGTCTCAAACATATCATTTGCGCCTCGAGTCTGGCCTCGTTTGACTCTACCATATCATTTGTGCCCTGAGTCAGGCCTCGTTTGACTCAACCATACCATCTGCGCCTCGAGTTGAGCCTCATTTTACTCAACCATATGATTTGCGTCTTGAGTCGGGCCTCGTATGACTCAACCATATCATTTCTACTTCAAGTCAGTTCTCGTTTGACTCAACCATTTCATTTGCACCTTGAGTCGGGCCTCGTTTGACTCAACCATATGATTTGCACCTCGAGTCGGGCCTTATTGGACTCACCCATATCAATTGTGCCTTAAATCGGTCCTTGTTTGACTCAATCATATCATTTGTGCCTCGAGTCGGGCCATGTTTGCCTCAGCCATATCATTTTTGCCTCGAGTTAGCCCTCATTTGACTCACTGACACCATTTGTGCCTCGAGTTGGGCCACGTTTGAGTCAACCATATCATTTCCGGGTCAAGTCAGGCCTCGTTTGACTCAACCATATTATTTACGCCTCGAGTCGGGCCTTGTTTGACTCAACCATATCATTTGTACCTCGAGTCAGGCTTCATTTGACTCAACCATTTAACTCAACCATATTATTTGCGCCTCGAGTTGGGCCACATTTGACTCGACCATATCATTTGCACCTCGAGTCGGCCCTTCTTTGCCTCAACCATATCATTTGCACCCTGAGTCGGGCCAGGTTTGACTCACTGATATAATTTGTGCCTCAAGTTGGGCCTCGTTTGACTCACCTATATGATTTGCGCCTTGAGACAGGCCTTGTTTGTCTTAACCATATCATTTGCGCCTCGAGTGGGGCCTTGTTTGACTGACCGATAGCATTTGTGCCTCGAGTGGGGCCTCATTTGACTCAACCATATCATTTGTGCCTCGAGTCAAGCCTCATTTGACTCACCCATGTATTTGCTCCTCGACTCAGGGCTTGTTTGACTCACTCATATCATTTGTGCCTTGAGTCAAGCCTTGTTTGACTAAACTATATAATTTGCATCTCAAGTTGGGCCTGGTTTGACTTACTGATACCATTTGTGCCTCGAGCTGGGCATCGTTTGACTCTACCATATCATTTGTGCCCTGAGTCAGGCCTCGTTTGACTCAACTATATCATCTACGCCTCGAGTTGGGCCTCGTTTCACTCAACCGTATGATTTACGCCTTGTGTCGGGCCTCGTTTGACTCAACCATATCATTTCTGCCTCGAGTCAGGCCTCATTTGACTCAACCATTTCATTTGCGCCTTGAGTCGGGCCTCGTTTGATTCAACCATATCATTTGTGCCTCGAGTTGGGCCTTATTTGACTCTGCCATATCATTTGTGCCTCAAGTCAGGCCTTGTTTGACTCAATCATATCATTTGCGCCTCGAATCAGGCCATGTTTGCCTCAGCCATATCATTTCAGCCTCGAGTTAGGCCTCGTTTGACTCACCGATACCATTTGTGCCTCGAGTTGGGCCTCGTTTGACTCAACCATATCATTTGTGCCTCGAGTCAAGCCTCGTTTGACTCAACCATATCATTTGCGCCTCGAGTCGGGCCTTGTTTGACTCAACCATATCATTTGTGCCTCGAGTCAGGCCTTATTTGACTCAAACATATCATTTGCGCCTCAAGCTGGGCTTCATTTGACTTAACCATATCATTTGCGCCTCGAGTCGGGCCTTGTTTGACTCAACCATATTATTTGCGCCTTGAGTTAGGCCTTGTTTGCCTCAACCATATCATTTCTGCCTCGAGTCATGCCTCGTTTGACTCACTGATATCATTTGTGCCTTGAGTTCGACCTCGTTTGACTCAACCATGTCATTTACATCTTGAGTCGACCATCGTTTGACTCACCGATACCATTTGCGCGTCGAGTCAGGCCTCGTTTGACTCAACCGTATCATTTATGCCTTGAGTCAGGCCTTATTTGACTCACCCATGTCATTTACGCCTCGGGTCGGGCCTCGTTTGACTCAACCATATCATTTGTCCCTCAAGTCATGCCTCATTTGACTTAACCATATCATTTGTGCCTCGAGTTGGGCCTCGTTTGACTCAACCATATCATTTGTGCCTTGAGTCGGGCCTCGTTTGACTCATTGATGCCATTTGTGCCTCGAATTAGGGCTCGTTTGGCTCAACCATATCATTTGTGTCTCGAGTTCGGCCTCGTTTGACTCTACCATATCATTTGCGCCTTGAGTGAGGCCTCGCTTGACTCAACCATATATTTGTGCCTCTAGTCGGGCCTCGTTTGACGCAACCATATCATTTGTGCCTTGAGTCGGGCCTCATTTGATGCAACCATTTCATTTGCGCCTCAACTCTTGCCTCGTTTGACTCAACCATATCATTTGCACTTTGAGTCGGTCCTCGTTTGACTCAATGATATTATTTATGCGTTGAGTTAGGCCTTGTTTGACTCCACCATTTGATTTGTGCCTCAAGTCGGGCACCGTTTGACTTAACCATATCATTTATGCCTTGAGTGGGGGCCTCGTTTTACTCTACCATATCATTTGGGCATCGAGTCAGGCTCATTTGTCTCAACCATATCATTTGCACCTCGAGTCCGGCCTCGTTTGACTCAACCATATCATTTGCGCCACGAGTCGGGTCTCATTTGACTTAACCATATCATTTGTGCCTCGAGTTAGGCCTCATTTGACTCAACCATATCATTTGCGCCTCAACTCGAGACTTCTTTGCCTCAACCATATCATTTGCACCCCGAGTCGATCCTTGTTTGATTCACTGATACGATTTGTGCCTTGAGTTGGGCCTCGACTCAGGCTCATTTGTCTCAAACATATCATTTGCACCTCGAGTCTGGCCTCGTTTGACTCTACCATATCATTTGTGCCCCGAGTCAGGCCTCATTTGGCTCAACCATATCATCTGCGCCTCGAGGTGAGTGTCATTTTACTCAACCATATAATTTGCATCCCGAGTCGGCCCTCGTTTGACTCAACCATATCATTTATGTTTCAAGTCAGTTCTCATTTGACTCAACCATTGCAATTGCGCCTTGACTCAGGCCTCGTTTGACTCAACCATAAGATTTGCACCTCGAGTCAGGCCTTATTGGACTCACCCATATCAATTGTGCCTCAAGTCGGTCCTCGTTTGACTCAATCATATCATTTGCGCCTCAAATCGGGCCATGTTTGCTTCAGCCATATCATTTTCGCCTTGAGTTAGCCCTTGCTTCAACCATATCATTTGCGACTCAAGTCAGGCCTCGTTTGACTCAACCATATTATTTGCACCTCGAGTCGGGCCTTGTTTGACTCAACCATATCATTTGTACCTCGAGTCAGGCTTCATTTGACTCAACCATTTGACTCAACCATACTATTTGCGCCTCAAGTTGGGCCTTGTTTGACTCAACCATATCATTTGTGCCTTGAGTCGGGCCTTCTTTGCCTCAACCATATCCTTTGCACCCCGAGTCAGGTCGGGTTTGACTCACTGATATGATTTGTGCCTCGAGTTGGGCCTCGTTTGACTCAACTATATGATTTGCGCCTTGATATGGACCTTGTTTGTCTTAACCATATCATTTGTGCCTCGAGTGGGGCCTTGTTTGACTGACCGATAGCATTTGTGCCTCGAGTGGGGCCTCGTTTGACTCAACCATATTATTTGTGCCTCGAGTCAAGCCTCGTTTGACTCACCCATGTGTTTTCGCCTCGAGTCAGGCCTTGCTAGACTCAACCATATCAGTTGCGCCTCGAGTCGGGCCTTGTTTGACTCACCGATACCATTTGTGCCTCGAGTTGGGCCTTGTTTGACTCAACCACATGATTTGCGTCTTGAGTCAGGCCTCGTTTGACTCAACCATATCATTTATGCCTCAAGTCAGGCCTCATTTCACTTAACCATACCATTTGCGCCTCGACTTGAGCCTGGTTAGACTCGCTGATATGATTTGTGCCTCGAGTTGGGCCTCGTTTGACTCAACTATATGATTTGCGCCTCAGAACAGGCATTGTTTGACTCAACCATATCATTTGCGCCTCGAGTAGGACCTTGTTTGGCTAACCAATAGCATTTGTGCCTCGAGTGGGGCCTCGTTTGACTCAACCATATCATTTGTGCCTCGAGTCGGGCCTGGTTTGACTCACTGATATGATTTGTGTCACGAGTTGGGCCTCGTTTGACTTAACTATATGATTTGCGCCTCGAGACAGGCCTTGTTTGTCTCAACCATATCATTTGCACCTCGAGTGGGACCTTGTTTGGCTGACCAATAGCATTTGTGCCTCGAGTGGGGCCTCGTTTGACTCAACCATATCATTTATGCCTCGAGTCAAGCCTTATTTGACTCACCCATGTGTTTGTGCCTCGAGTCAGGCCTTGTTTGACTCAACCATATCATTTGCGCCTCGAGATGGGCCTCGTTTGACTCATCGATACCATTTGTGCCTCGAGTTAGGCCTTGTTTGACTCAACTGCATGATTTGCGCCTCGAGTCAGGCCTCGTTTGACTCAACCATATCATTTATGCCTCGAGTCAGGCCTCATTGCACTTAACCATATCATTTGTGCCTCGAGTCAGGCCTGGTTTGACTCACTGATATGATTCGTGCCTCGAGTTGGGCCTCGTTTGACTCAACTATACGATTTGCATCTCGAGACAAGACTTGTTTGTCTCAACCATATCATTTGCGCCTCAAGTGGGACCTTGTTTGACTGACCGATAGCATTTGTGCCTCGAGTGGGGCCTCGTTTGACTCGACCATATCATTTGTGCCTCGAGTCAAGCCTCGTTTGACTCACCCATGTGTTTGCTCCTCGAGTCAGGGCTTGTTTGACTCACTCATATCATTTGCGCCTCGAGCCGGGCCTTGTTTGACTAAACCATATCATTTGTGCCTCAAGTCAAGCCTCGTTTGACTCACCAATACCATTTGTGCCCCGAGTCAGGCCTCGTTTGACTCAACGATATCATCTGTGCCTCGAGTTGGGCCTCGTTTCACTCAACCATATGATTTACGCCTCGAGCCGGGCCTCGTTTGACTCAACCATATCATTTCTGCTGTGAGTCAGGCCTCGTTTGACTCAACCATTTCATTTGTGCCTTGAGTCGGGCCTCGTTTGATTCAACTATATCATTTGTGCCTCGAGTTGGCCCTTATTTGACTCACCATATCATTTGTACCTCAAGTCGGGCCTTGTTTGACTCAATCATATGATTTGCGCCTCGAATCAGGCCATGTTTGCCTCAGCCATATTATTTCAGCCTCGAGCTAGGCCTCGTTTATCTCACCGATAGCATTTGTGCCTCGAGTTGGGCCTCGTTTGACTCAACCATATCATTTGTGCCTTGAGTCAGGCCTTGTTTGACTCAACCATAACATTTGTACCTCGAGTTAGGCCTCATTTGACTCAGCCATATCATTTGCGCCTCGAGTCGGGCCTCGTTTGACGCAACCATATCATTTATGCCTCAAGTCAGTCCTTGTTTGCCCCAACCATATCATTTTGCCTCAAGTCTGTCCTCATTTGACTCACCGATATCATTTGTGCCTCGAGTTTGACATCGTTTGACTTAACCATATCATTTACGCCTTGAGTCGGTCGTCGTTTGACTCATTGATACCATTTGCGCATCGAGGCGGGCCTCTTTGACTCAAACATTTCATTTGTCCCTCGAATCATGCCTCGTTTGACTTAACCATATCATTTGCATGTCGAGACGGGCCTCGTTTGCCTCAACCATATCATTTGCGCCTCGAATTAGGCCTCGTTTGACTCACTGATACCATTTGTGCCTCAAGTTGGGCCTCGTTTGACTCAACCATATCATTTGCACCTCGAGTCGGGCCTTGTTTGACTCACCCATATGTTTGAGCCTCGAGTCAGGCCTTATTTGACTCACCCATATGTTTGCGCCTCGAGTCAGTCTTCGTTTGACTCACCCTTATCATTTGTACCTCTAGTCAAGCCTCATTTGACTCACCCATGTGTTTACGCCTCAAGTCAGGCCCTGTTTGACTCAACCATATCATTTACGCCTCGTTTCGGGCCTCATTTGACTCACCGACACCATTTGTGCTCAAGTTGGGCCTTGTTTCACTCAATAGCATGATTTGTTCCTCGAGACAGGCCTCGTTTGACTCAACCATATCATTTATGCCTCGAGTCAGGCCTCATTTCACTTAACCATATCATTTGCGCCCCGAGTCAGTCCTGGTTTGACTCACTGATATGATGTGTGCCTTGAGTTGGGCCTCGTTTGACTCAACTATATGATTTGCACCTCGAGACAGGCCTTGTTTTTCTCAACCATATTGTTTGTGCCTCGAGTGGGGCCTTGTTTGATTGACTGATAGCATTTGTGCCTCGAGTAAGGCCTCGTTTGACTTAACCATATCATTTGTGCCTCGAGTTAAGCCTCGTTTGACTCCCCTTGGTGTTTGCTCCTCAAGTCAGGGCTTGTTTGACTCACTCATTTCATTTGCACCTTGAGTCGGGCCTTGTTTGACTAAACCATATCATTTGCGCCTCAAGTCGGGCCTCGTTTGACTCACCGATACCATTTGTACCTCGAGATGGGCGTCATTTGACTCTACCATATCATTTGTGCCCTAAGTCAGGCCTCGTTTGACTCAACCATATCATCTGCGCCTTGAATTGGGCCTCGTTTCACTCAACCTTATGATTTACGCCTCATGTCGGGCCTTATTTGACTCAACCATATCATTTCTACCTCGAGTCAGGCCTCGTGTGACTCAACCATTTCATTTGCGCCTTGATTCAGGCCTCATTTGATTCAACCATATCAATTGTGCCTCGAGTTGGGCCTTATTTGACTCACCCATATCATTTGTGCCTCAAGTCGGGCCTTGTTTGACTCAATCATATCATTTGCGCCTCGAATCAGGCCATGTTTGCCTCAGCCATATCATTTCAGCCTCAAGTTAGTCCTCGTTTCACTCACCGATAGCATTTGTGCCTCGAGTTAGGCCTCGTTTGACTCAACCATATCATTTGTGCCTCTAGTCAAGCCTCGTTTGACTCAACCATATCATTTTGCGCCTTGAGTCGGGCCTTGTTTGACTCAACCATATCATTTGAGTCGACCGTCGTTTGACTCACTGATACCTTTTCTGCATCGAGTCGGGCATCGTTTGACTCAACCATATCATTTACGCCTGGAGTCGGGCCTTATTTGACTCGCCCATAACATTTGCGCCTCAAGTCGGGCCTCGTTTGACTCAACCATATCATTTGCGCCTCGAGTCGGGCCTTGTTTGCCTCAACCATATCATTTCTGCCTCGAGTCAGGCCTCGTTTGACTCACCAATACCATTTGTGCCTTGAGTTGGGCCTTGTTTGACTCAACCACATGATTTCTGCCTCGAGTCAAGCCTCATTTGACTCAACCATATCATTTATGCTTCGAGTCAGGCTTCATTTCACTTAACCATATCATTTGCGCCCCGAGTCAGGCCTGGTTTGACTCACTTATATCATTTGTGCCTCGAGTTGGGCCTCGTTTGACTCAACTATATGATTTGTGCCTCGAGACGGGCCTTGTTTGACTCAACCATATCATTTGTGCCTCAAGTCAAGCCTCGTTTGACTCACCCATGTGTTTGCTCCTCGAGTTAGGGCCTGTTTGACTCACTCATATCATTTGCGCCTCGAGTCGGGCCTTGATTGCCTCAACCATATCATTTCTGCCTCGAGTCAGGCCTCATTTGACTCATTGATATCATTTGTGCCTTGAGTTCGACCTCGTTTGACTTAACCATGTCATTTATGCCTTGAGTCGGCCGTCGTTTGACTCACTGATAACATTTTCGCATCGAGTCGGGCATCGTTTGACTCAACCATATCATTTACGCCTTGAGTCAAGCCTTATTTGACTCACCCATATCATTTGCGCCTCAAGTCGGGCCTCGTTTGGCTCAACCATATCGTTTGCGCCTCGAGTCGGGCCTTGTTTGCCTCAACCATATCATTTTTGCCTCGAGTTTGGCCTCGTTTGACTCATCGATATCATTTGTGCCTCGAGTTCAACCTCGTTTGACTCAACCATATCATTTACGCCTTGAGTCGGCCGTCGTTTGACTCACCGATACTATTTGCGCATCGAGTTGTGGCTCATTTGACTCAACCATTTATTTGTCCCTCGAATCATGCGTCGTTTGACTCAACCATATCATTTACGCGTCGAGTCAGGCCTCATTTGACTCAACCATATCATTTGTACCTTGAGTCGACCCTTCTTCTATGCAACCATATCATTTGCGCCTCGAATCGGGCCTCGTTTGACTCACTGATACCATTTGTGCCTCAAGTTAGGGCTCGTTTGACTCAACCATATCATTTGCACCTCGAGTTGGGCCTTGTTTGACTCGCCCATATGTTTGAGGCTCGAGTTGGGCCTTATTTGACTCACCCATAAGTTTGCGCCTCAAGTTGGTCTATGTTTGACTCACCCTTATCATTTGTACCTCGAGTTAAGCCTCGTTTGACTCACCCATGTGTTTACGCCTCGAGTCAGGCCTTGTTTGACTCAACCATATCATTTCCGCCTCTAAGTTAGGCCTCGTTTGACTCACCGATACCATTTGTGCCTTGAGTTGGGTCTTGTTTGACTCAACCACATGATTTGCGCCTCGAGTCAGGCCTCGTTTGACTCAACCATATCATTTATGCCTCGAGTCAGGCCTCATTTCACTTAACCATATCATTTGCGCCCCGAGTCGTTCCTGGTTCAACTCACTGATATGATTTGTGCCTCGAGTTGGGCCTCGTTTGACTCAACTATATGATTTGCGCCTCGAGACAGGCCTTGTTTTTTTCAACCATATCGTTTGTGCCTCGAGTGGGGCCTTGTTTGACTGACCGATAACATTTGTTCCTCGAGTAGGGCCTCATTTGACTCAACCATATATTTGTGCCTCGAGTTAAGCCTCGTTTGACTCACTCATATCATTTGCACCTTGAGTCGGGCCTTGTTTGACTAAACCATATCATTTGCACCTCAAGTCGGGCCTCGTTTGACTCACCGATACCATTTGTGCCTCGAGCTGGGCGTCATTTGACTCTACCATATCATTTGTGTCCGGAGTCAGGCCTCGTTTGACTCAACCATATCATCTGCACCTTGAATTGGGCCTCGTTTCACTCAACCTTATGATTTTCGCCTCAAGACGGGCCTCATTTGACTCAACCATATCATTTCTACCTCGAGTCAGGCCTCGTGTGACTCAACCATTTCATTTGCGCCTTGAGTCAGGCCTTATTTGATTCAACCATATCAATTGTGCCTCGAGTTGGGCCTTATTTGACTCACCCATATCATTTGTGCCTCAAGTCAGGCCTTGTTTGACTCAATCATATCATTTGCGCCTCGAATTAGGCCATGTTTGCCTTAGCCATATGATTTCAGCCTCAAGTTAGGCCTCGTTTCACTCACCGATAGAATTTGTGCCTTGAGTTAGGCCTCGTTTGACTCGACCATATCATTTGTGCCTCTAGTCAAGCCTCGTTTGACTCAACCATATCATTTTGCGCCTTGAGTCGGGCCTTGTTTGACTCAACCATATCATTTGGGCCTCGAGTCAGGCCTTATTTGACTCAACCATATCATTTGCACCTCCAGTTGGGCTTCATTTGACTCAACCATATCATTTACGCCTCGAGTCGAGCCTTGTTTGACTCAACCATATCATTTGCGTCTCGAGTCGGGCCTTGTTTGCCTCAACCATATCATTTCTACCTCAACTCAGGCCTCGTTTGACTCACTGATATCATTTGTGCCTTGAGTTCGACCTCGTTTGACTCAACCATGTCATTTACGCCATGAGTCAGCCGTCGTTTGACTCACTGATACCTTTTGCGCATCGAGTCGGGTGTTGTTTGACTCAACCATATCATTTACGCCTTGAGTCGTGCCTTATTTGACTCGCCCATAACATTTGCGCCTCAAGTCGGGCCTCGTTTGACTCAACCATATCATTTGCGCCTCGAGTCGGGCCTTGTTTGCCTCAACCATATCATTTCTGCCTCGAGTCGGGCCTCGTTTGACTCACCAATACCATTTGTGCCTTGAGTTGGGCCTTGTTTGACTCAACCACATGATTTGCGCCTCGAGTCAGGCCTCGTTTGACTCAACCATATCATTTATGCTTCGAGTCAGGCTTCATTTCAATTAACCATATCATTTGCGCCCCGAGTCAGGCCTGGTTTGACTCACTTATATCATTTGTGCCTCGAGTTGGGCCTCGTTTTACTCAACTATATGATTTGTGCCTCGAGATGGGCCTTGTTTGTTTCAACCATATCATTTGCGCCTTGAGTGGGGACTTGTTTGACTGGTCGATAGCATTTATGCCTCGAGTGGGGCCTCATTTGACTCAACCATATCATTTGTGCCTCGAGCCAAGCCTCGTTTGACTCACCCATGTGTTTGCTCCTCGAGTTAGGGCTTGTTTGACTCACTCATATCATTTGCGCCTTGAGTCGGGCCTTGTTTGCCTCAACCATATCATTTCTTCCTCGAGTCAGGCCTCATTTGACTCATTGATATCATTTGTGCCTTGAGTTCGACCTCGTTTGACTCAACCATGTCATTTACGCCTTGAGTCGGCTGTCGTTTGACTCACCGATACCATTTGCGCATCGAGCCGGCTGTCGTTTGACTCACCGATACCATTTGCGCATCGAGTCGGGCGTCGTTTGACTCAACCATATCATTTACGCCTTGAGTCGGGCCTTATTTGACTCACCCATATCATTTGCGCCTCAAGTTGGGCCTCGTTTGGCTCAACCATATCGTTTGCGCCTCGAGTCGAGCCTTGTTTGCCTCAGCCATATCATTTTTACCTTGAGTTTGGCCTCGTTTGACTCATCGATATCATTTATGCCTCGAGTTCAACCTCGTTTGACTCAACCATATCATTTACGCCTTGAGTCGGCCGTCGTTTGACTCACCGATACCATTTGCGCATCGAGTTGTGGCTCATTTGACTCAACCATTTTATTTGTCCCTCGAATGATGCGTCATTTGACTCAACCATATCATTTACGCGTCGAGTCGGGCCTCATTTGACTCAACCATATCATTTGTACCTCGAGTCGAGCCTTCTTTGATGCAACCATATCATTTGCGCCTCGAATCGGGCCTCGTTTGACTCACTGATACCATTTGGGCCTCAAGTTAGGCCTCGTTTGACTCAACCATATCATTTGCACCTCGAGTTGGGCCTTGTTTGACTCACCCATATGTTTGAGGCTTGAGTCGGGCCTTATTTGACTCACCCATAAGTTTGCGCCTCAAGTCGGTCTATGTTTGACTCACCCTTATCATTTGTACCTCGAGTCAAGCCTCGTTTGACTCACCCATGTGTTTACGCCTCGAGTCAGGCCTTGTTTGACTCAACCATATCATTTCCGCCTCTAAGTCAGGCCTCGTTTGACTCACCGATACCATTTGTGCCTTGAGTTGGGCCTTGTTTGACTCAACCACATGATTTGCGGCTCGAGTCAGGCCTCGTTTGACTCAACCATATCATTTATGCCTCGAGTCAGGCCTCATTTCACTTAACCATATCATTTGCGCCCCGAGTCGTTCCTGGTTTGACTCACTGATATGATTTGTGCCTCGAGTTGGGCCTCGTTTGACTTAACTATATGATTTGCGCCTCGAGTCAGGCCTTGTTTTTCTCAACCATATCGTTTGTGCCTCGAGTAGGGCCTTGTTTGACTGACCGATAGCATTTGTGCCTCGAGTAGGGCCTCGTTTGACTCAACCATATCATTTGTGCCTCGAGTTAAGCCTCGTTTGACTCCCCTAGGTGTGTGCTCCTCAAGTCAGGGCTTGTTTGACTCACTCATATCATTTGCACCTTGAGTCGGGCCTTGTTTGACTAAACCATATCATTTGCGCCTCAAGTCGGGCCTCGTTTGACTCACCGATACCATTTGTGCCTCGAGCTGGGCGTCATTTGACTCTACCATATCATTTGTGCCCCGAGTCAGGCCTCGTTTGACTCAACCATATCATCTGCGCCTTGAATTTGGCCTCGTTTCACTCAACCTTATGATTTATGCCTCAAGCCGGGCCTCATTTGACTCAACCATATCATTTCTACCTCGAGTCAGGCCTCGTGTGACTCAACCATTTCATTTGCGCCTTGAGCCAGGCCTCATTTGATTCAACCATATCAATTGTGCCTCGAGTTGGGCCTTATTTGACTCACCCATATCATTTATGCCTCAAGTCGGGCCTTGTTTGACTCAATCATATCATTTGCGCCTCGAATCAGGCCATGTTTGCCTCAGCCATATGATTTCAGCCTCAAGTTAGGCCTCGTTTCACTCACCGATAGCATTTGTGCCTCGAGTTAGGCCTCGTTTGACTCAACCATATCATTTGTGCCTCTAGTCAAGCCTCGTTTGACTCAACCATATCATTTTGCACCTTGAGTCGGGCCTTGTTTGACTCAACCATATCATTTGTGCCTCGAGTCAGGCCTTATTTGACTCAACTATATCATTTGCACCTCCAGTTGGGCTTCATTTGACTCAACCATATTGTTTGCACCTCGAGTCGAGCCTTGTTTGACTCAACCATATCATTTGCGTCTCGAGTCGGGCCTTGTTTGCCTCAACCATATCATTTCCACCTCAACTCAGGCCTCGTTTGACTCACTGATATCATTTGTGCCTTGAGTTCGACCTCGTTTGACTCAACCATGTCATTTACGCCATGAGTCAGCCGTCGTTTGACTCACTGATACCTTTTACGCATTGAGTCGGGCATTGTTTGACTCAACCATATCATTTACGCCTTGAGTCGGGCCTTATTTGACTCGCCCATAACATTTGCGCCTCAAGTCGGGCCTCATTTGACTCAACCATATCATTTGCGCCTCGAGTCAGGCCTTGTTTGCCTCAACCATATCATTTCTGCCTCGAGTCGAGCCTCGTTTGACTCACCAATACCATTTGTGCCTTGAGTTGGGCCTTGTTTGACTCAACCACATGATTTGCGCCTCGAGTTAGGCCTCGTTTTACTCAACCATATCATTTATGCTTCGAGTCAGGCCTCATTTCACTTAACCATATCATTTGTGCCCCGAGTCAAGTCTGGTTTGACTCACTTATATCAATTGTACCTCGAGTTAGGCCTCGTTTGACTCAACTATATGATTTGTGCGTCGAGACGGGCCTTGTTTGTTTCAACCATATCATTTGCGCCTCGAGTGGGGCCTTGTTTGACTGTCCGATAACATTTATGCCTCGAGTGGGGCCTCATTTGACTCAACCATATCATTTGTGCCTCGAGTCAAGCCTCGTTTGACTCACCCATGTGTTTGCTCCTTGAGTTAGGGCTTGTTTGACTCACTCATATCATTTGCGCCTCGAGTCAGGCCTTGTTTGACTCATTGATATCATTTGTGCCTTGAGTTCGACCTCGTTTGACTCAACCATGTCATTTATGCCTTGAGTTCACCGTCGTTTGACTCACCGATACCATTTGCGCGTCGAGTCGGGCGTCGTTTGACTCAACCATATCATTTACGCCTTGAGTCGGGCCTTATTTGACTCACCCATATCATTTGCGCCTCAAGTTGGGCCTCGTTTGGCTCAACCATATCGTTTGCGCCTCAAGTCGGGCCTTGTTTGCCTCAACCATATCATTTTTGCCTTGAGTTTGGCCTCGTTTGACTCATCGATATCATTTGTGCCTCGAGTTCAACCTCGTTTGACTCAACCATATCATTTACGCCTTGAGTCGGCCGTCGTTTGACTCACCGATACCATTTGCACATCGAGTTGTGGCTCATTTGACACAACCATTTCGTTTGTCCCTCGAATCATGCGTCGTTTGACTCAACCATATCATTTACGCGTCGAGTCGGGCCTCATTTGACTCAACCATATCATTTGCGCCTCGAGTCGATCCTTCTTTGATGCAACCATATCATTTGCGCCTCGAATCGAGCCTCGTTTGACTCACTGATACCATTTGTGCCTCAAGTTAGGCCTCGTTTGACTCAACCATATCATTTGCACCTCGAGTCGGGCCTTGTTTGACACACCCTTATGTTTGAGGCTCGAGTCGGGCCTTATTTGACTCACCCATAAGTTTGTGCCTCAAGTCAGTCTATGTTTGACTCACCCTTATCATTCGTACCTCGAGTCAAGCCTCGTTTAACTCACCCATGTGTTTGCGCCTCGAGTCAGGCCTTGTTTGACTCAACCATATCATTTCTGCCTCTAAGTCAGGCCTCGTTTGACTCACCGATACCATTTGTGCCTTGGGTTGGGCCTTAGTTGACTCAACCACATGATTTGCGCCTCGAGTCAGGCCTCGTTTGACTCAACCATATCATTTATGCCTCGAGTCAGGCCTCATTTCACTTAACCATATCATTTGTGCCCCAAGTCAGGCCTGGTTTGACTCACTTATATGATTTGAGCCTCGAGTTAGGCCTCGTTTGACTCAACTATATGATTTGCACCTCGAGACGGGCCATGTTTGTCTCAATCATATCATTTGCGCCTCGAGTGGGGCATTGGTTGACTGACCGATAGCATTTGTACCTCGAGTGAGGCCTTGTTTGACTCAACCATATCATTTGTGCCTCGAGCCAAGCCTCGTTTGACTCACCCATGTGTTTGCTCCTCGAGTAAGGGCTTGTTTGACTCACTCATATCATTTGCGCCTCGAGTCAGGCCTTGTTTGCCTCAACCATATCATTTTCGCCTCGAGTCAGTCCTCATTTGACTCACTGATATCATTTGTGCCTTGAGTTCGACCCCATTTGACTCAACCATGTCATTTACGCCTTGAGTCGGCTATCGTTTTACTCACTGATACCATTTACGCATCGAGTCGGGCATCGTTTGACTCAACCATATCATTTACGCCTTGAGTCAGGCCTTATTTGACTCACCCATATCATTTGCGCCTCAAGTCGGGCCTCGTTTGACTCAACCATATCATTTGCGCCTTGAGTCGGGCCTTGTTTGCCTCAACCATATCATTTCTGCCTCGAGTCTGGCCTCGTTTGGCTCACCGATATCATTTGTGCCTCGAGTTCGACCTCGTTTGACTCAACCATATCATTTACGCCTTGAGTCGATCGTCGTTTGACTCACCGATACCATTTGCTCATCGAGTCGTGCCTCGTTTGACTCAACCATTTCGTTTGTCCCTCGAATCATGCGTCGTTTGACTCAACCATATCATTTACGCATCGAGTCGGGCCTCGTTTGACTCAACCATATCATTTGTGCCTCAAGTCGGGCTTTGTTTGATGCAACCATATCATTTGCGCCTTGAATCGGGCCTCGTTTGACTCACTGATACCATTTGTGCCTCAAGTTAGGCCTCGTTTGACTCAACCATATCATTTACACCTCGAGTCGGCCCTTGTTTGACTCACCCATATGTTTGAGGCTTGAGTTGGGCCTTATTTGACTCACCCATAAGTTTGCGCCTCAAGTCGGTCTATGTTTGACTCACCCTTATCATTTGTACCTCGAGTCAAGCCTCGTTTGACTCACCCATGTGTTTGCGCCTAGAGACAGGCCTTGTTTGACTCAACCATATAATTTTTGCCTCGAGTCGGGCCTCGTTTGACTCACCGATACCATTTGTGCCTTGAGTTGGGCCTTGTTTTACTAAACCACATGATTTGCACCTCGAGTCGGGCCTTGTTTGATGCAACTATATCATTTGCGCCTCAAATTGAGCCTCACTAATACCATTTGTGCCTCAAGTTAGGCCTTGTTTGACTCAACCATATCATTTGCACCTCGAGTCAGGCTTTGTTTCACTCACCCATATGTTTGAGCCTCGAGTCGGGCCTTATTTGACTCACCCATAAGTTTGCGCCTCAAGTCGGTCTATGTTTGACTTACCCATATCATTTGTACCTCGAGTCAAGCCTCGTTTGACTCACCCAAGTGTTTGTGCCTCAAGTCAGGCTTTGTTTGCCTCAACCATATCATTTCCGCCTCGAGTCAGGCCTTATTTGACTCATTGATGTCATTTGTGCCTTGAGTTCGACCTCGTTTGACTCAACCATGTCATTTACGCCTTGAGTTGGCCGTCGTTTGACTCACCGATACCATTTGCGCATCGAGTCGGGCGTCGTTTGACTCAACCATATCATTTACGCCTTGAGTCAGGCCTTATTTGACTCACCCATATTGTTTGCGCCTCAAGTCGGGCCTCGTTTGGCTCAACCATATCGTTTGCGCCTCGAGTAGGGCCTTGTTTGCCTCAACCATATCATTTTCGCCTCGAGTCTGGCCTCGTTTGACTCATCAATATCATTTGTGCCTCGAGTTCAACCTCGTTTGACTCAACCATATCATTTACGCCATGAGTCGGCCGTCATTTGACTCACCGATACCATTTGCGCATCGAGTTGTGGCTCATTTGACTCAACCATTTTGTTTGTCCCTCGACTCATGCATCATTTGACTCAACCATATCATTTACGCGTCGAGTCGGGCCTCATTTGACTCAACCATATCATTTGCACCTCGAGTCGAGCCTTCTTTGATGCAACCATATCATTTGCGCCTCGAATCGGGCCTCGTTTGACTCACTGATACCATTTGTGCCCCAAGTTAGGCCTCGTTTGACTCAACCATATCATTTGCACCTCGAGTCGGGCCTTGTTTGACTCACCCATATGTTTGAGGCTCGAGTCGGGCCCTATTTGACTCACCCATAAGTTTGCGCCTCAAGTCGGTCTATGTTTGACTCACCCTTATCATTTGTACCTCGAGTCAAGCCTCGTTTGACTCACCCATGTGTTTGTGCCTTGAGTCAGGCCTTCTTTGACTCAACCATATCATTTTCGCCTCTAAGTCAGGCCTCGTTTGACTCACCGATACCATTTGTGCCTTGAGTTGGGCCTTGTTTGACTCAACCACATGATTTGCTTCTCGAGTCAGGCCTCATTTGACTCAACCATATCATTTATGCCTCGAGTCAGGCCTCATTTCACTTAACCATATCATTTACGCCCTGAGTTAGGCCTCGTTTGACTCACTTATATGATTTGTGTCTCGACTTGGGCCTTGTTTGACTCAACTATATGATTTGTACCTCGAGACGGGCCATGTTTATCTCAACCATATCATTTGCACCTCGAGTGAGGCATTGTTTGACTGACCGATAGCATTTGTACCTCGAGTGGGGCCTCGTTTGACTCAACCATATCATTTGTGCCTTGAGTTAAGCCTCGTTTGACTCACCCATGTGTTTGCTCCTCGAGTAAGGGCTTGTTTGACTCACTCATATCATTTGTGCTTCGAGTTGGGCCTTGTTTGCCTTAACCATATCATTTCCGCCTCAAGTCAGGCCTCGTTTGACTCACTGATATCATTTGTGCCTTGAGTTCAACCTCGTTTGACTCAACCATGTCATTTATGCCTTGAGTCGGCCGTCGTTTTACTCACCGATACCATTTGCGCATCGAGTCGGGCGTCGTTTGACTCAACCATATCATTTACGCCTTGACTCGGGCCTTATTTGACTCACCCATATCATTTGCGCCTTAAGTCGGGCCTCGTTTGACTCAACCATATCATTTGCGCCTCGAGTCAGGCCTTGTTTGCCTCAACCATATCATTTCTGCCTCGACTCTGGCCTCGTTTGACTTACCGATATCATTTGTGCCTCGAGTTCGACCTCATTTGACTCAACCATATCATTTACGCCTTAAGTCGGCTGTTGTTTGACTCACCGATACCATTTGCTCATCGAGTCGTGGGTGCATCAAGTTAGGCCTCATTTGACTCAACCATATCAATTGCACCTTGAGTCGGGCCTTGTTTGACTCACCCATATGTTTGAGGCTCGAGTCGGGCCTTATTTGACTCACCCATAAGTTTGCGCCTCAAGTCGGTCTATGTTTGACTCACCCTTATCATTTGTACCTCGAGTCAAGCCTCGTTTGACTCACCCATGTGTTTGCGCCTAGAGATAGGCCTTGTTTGACTCAACCATATCATTTTCGCCTCGAGTTGGACCTTGTTTGACTCACGATACCATTTGTTCCTTGAGTTGGGCCTTGTTTGACTAAACCACATGATTTGCGCCTCGAGTCAGGCCTTGTTTGATGCAACTATATCATTTGCACCTCAAATTAAGCCTCACTGATACCATTTGTGCCTCAAGTTAGGCCTCGTTTGACTCAACCATATCATTTGCACCTCGAGTCAGGCCTTGTTTGACTCACCCATATGTTTGAGCCTCGAGTCGGGCCTTATTTGACTCACCCATAAGTTTGCGCCTCAAGTCGGTCTATGTTTGACTCACCCTTATCATTTGTACCTCGAGTCAAGCCTCGTTTGACTCACCCATGTGTTTGTGCCTCGAGTCCGGCCTTGTTTGACTCAACCATATCATTTCCACCTCGAGTCAAGCCTCGTTTGACTCAACCATATCATTTATACCTCGAGTCAGGCCTCATTTCACTTAACCATATCATTTGCGCCCTGAGTCAGGCCTGGTTTGACTCACTTATATGATTTGTGCCTCGAGTTGGGCCTCGTTTGACTCAACTATATGATTTGCACCTCGAGACGGGCCTTGTTTGCCTCAACCATATCATTTGCGCCTCGAGTGGGGCCTTATTTGATTGACCGATAGCATTTGTGCCTCGAGTGGGGCCTCGTTTGACTCAACCATATCATTTGTGCCTCGAGTCAAGCCTTGTTTGACTCGCCCATGTGTTTGCTCCTCGAGTCAGGGCTTGTTTGACTCACTCATATCATTTGTGTCTCGAGTCAGGCCTTGTTTGACTAAACCATATGATTTGTGCCTCAAGTCGGGCCTCGTTTTACTTACCGATACCATTTGTGCCTTGAGCTGGGCATCGTTTGACTGTACCATATCATTTGTGCCCCGAGTCAGGCCTCATTTGACTCAACCATATCATCTGTGCCTTGAGTCTGGCCTTATTTCACTCAAGCATATGATTTACGCCTCGAGCCGGCCTCGTTTCACTCAACCATATCATTTCTGCCTCGAGTCAGGTCTCATTTGACTCAACCATTTCGTTTGCACCTTGAGTCGGGCCTCGTTTGATTCAACCGTATCATTTGTGCCTTGAGTTGGGCCTTCTTTGACTCACCCATATCATTTGTACCTTATGTTGAGCCTTGTTTGACTCAATCATATCATTTGCAACTCGAATCAGGCCATGTTTCCCTCAGCCATATCATTTCAGCCTCGAGTTAGGCCTCGTTTAACTCACTGATAGCATTTGTGCCTCGAGTTTGGCCTCGTTTGACTCAACCATATCATTTGTGCCTCAAGTCAGGCCTTGTTTGACTCAACCATATCATTTGTACCTCAAGTTAGGCCTCATTTAACTTAACCATATCATTTGCGCCTCGAGTCGAGCCTCGTTTGACTCAACCATATCATTTGCGCCTTGAGTCTGGCTTGGTTTGCCCCAACCATATCATTTTCGCCTCGAGTCTAGCCTCGTTTGACTCACCGATATCATTTGTGCCTCAAGTTTGACCTCGTTTGACTCAACCATATCATTTACGGCTTGAGTCGTCCGTCATTTGACTCACCGATACCATTTGCGCATCGAGTCGGGCCTCGTTTGACTCAAACAATTGTTTGTCCCTCGAATCATGCCTCGATTGACTCAACCATATCATTTGCGCATCGAGTCGGGCCTCATTTGACTCAATCATATCATTTGCACCTCGATTCGGGCCTCGTTTGACTCAGCAATACCACTTGTGCATCAAGTTGGGCCTCGTTTGACTCAACCATATCATTTGCACCTCAAGTCGGGCTCTGTTTGACTCACCCATATGTTTGAGCCTCGAGCCGGGCCATATTTGACTCACCCATATGTTTGCGCCTCGAGTCAGCCTTCGTTTGACTCACCCTTATCATTTGTACCTCGAGTCAAGCCTCATTTGACTCACCCATGTGTTTGCCCCTCGAGTCAGGCCGTGTTTGACTCAACCATATCATTTACGCCTCGAGTTAGGCCTCGTTTGACTCACCGATACCATTTGTGCCCCGAGTTAGGCCTTGTTTGACTCAACCACATGATTTGCTCCTCAAGCCAAGCCTCGTATGACTCAACAATATCATTTATGCCTCGAGTCACTCCTCATTTCACTTAACCATATCATTTGTGCCCCGAGTCGGGCCTGGTTTGACTCACTGATATGATTTGTGCCTTGAGTTGGGCCTCGTTTGACTCAACTATATGATTTGTGCCTTGAGATGGGCCTTGTTTTTCTTAACCATATCATTTGTGCCTCGAGTGGGGTCTCATTTGACTGAACCATATCATTTGCGCCTCAAGTCGGGCCTCATTTGACTCACCGATACCATTTGTGCCTCGAACTGGGCGTCGTTTGACTCTACCATATCATTTGTGCCCTGAGTTAGGCCTCGTTTGACTCAACCATATCATCTGCGCCTCGAGTCAGGCCTCGTTACGCCTTGAGCCAGGCCTCGTTTGACTCAATGATATCATTTCTGCCTCGAGACAGGCCTCATTTGACTCAACCATTTCAATTGTGCCTTGAGTCGGGCCTCGTTTGATTCAACCATATCATTTGTGCCTCGAGTTAGGCCTTATTTGACTCACTCATATCATTTGTACCTCAAGTTGGGCCTTGTTTGACTCAATCATATCATTTGTGCCTCGAATCAGGCCATGTTTGCCTCAGCTCATTTCATCCTCGAGTTAGACCTCGTTTGACTCAACCATGTCATTTGTCCCTTGAGTTAGGCCTCGTTTGACTCAACCATATCATTTGTGCCTCGAGTCGGGCTTTGTTTGACTCAACCATATCATTTGTACCTCGAGTTAGGACTCATTTGACTCAACCATATCATTTACGCCTCAAGTTCGACCTCATTTTACTCAACCATATCATTTACGCCTTGAGTTGGCCGTCGATTGACTCACCGATACCATTTGCGCATCGAGTTGGGCCTCGTTTGATTTAAACATTTCATTTGTCCCTCGAATCATGCCTCGTTTGACTCAACCATATCATTTACGCGTTGAGTCGGGCCTCATTTGACTAAACCATATTATTTGGGCCTCGAGTCGGGCCTTGTTTGACTCAATCATATCATTTGCGCCTCGAGTCGGGACTTGTTTGCCTCAACCATATCATTTCTGCCTCGAGTTAGGCCTCGTTTGACTCACCAATATCATTTGTACCTTGAGTTGGACCTCGTTCGACTCAACCATATCACTTATGCCTTGAATCGAGCGTCATTTGACTCACCGATACCATTTGCACATCGAGTCGGGCGTCGTTTGACTTTATCATATCATTTGTCCCTCAAGTCATGCCTCGTTTGACTCAACCATATCATTTGTGCCTCAAGGTGGGCCTTGTTTGACTCAACCATATCATTTGCACCTCGAGTCAGGCCTCATTTGACTAAACTATTTTATTTGCACCTCAAGTCGGGCCTTGTTTCACTCAACCATATCATTTGCGCCTCAAATCGGGGCTCGTTTGACTCACCGATACCATTTGTGCCTTAAGTTGGGCCTCATTTGGCTCAACCATATATTTGTGCCTCAAGTCATGCCTCATTTGACTGAACTGTATCATTTGCGCCTCAAGTTGGGCCTCATTTGACTCAACCATATCATTTGCGCCTCGAGTCGGGCCTTGTTTGACTCACCCATAAGTTTACGCCACGAGTCAGGCCTCGTTTGACACAATGATATCATTTACGCCTCGAGCCAAGCCTCGTTTGACTTAACCATTTGATTTATACATCGAGTCAAGCCTCGTTTCACTTAACCATAACATTTGTGCCTCGAGTCGGGCCTTGTTTGCCTCAACCATATCATTGCCGCCTCGAGTCAGGCCTTGTTAAACTCACCGATATCATTTGTGCCTCTAGTTGGACCTCGTTTGACTCAACGATATCATTTACACCTTGAGTCAGGAGTTGTTTGACTCACCGATACCATTTGCGCATCGAGTCAGGCTTCGTTGACTGAACCATATCATTTGCCCCTCAAGTCAAGCCTCGTTTGACTCAACCATATCTTTTGTGCCTCGAATCAGGCCTCATTTGACTAAACTATTTTATTTGCACCTCGAGTCAGGCCTTGTTTCACTCAACCATATCATTTGTGCCTCGAGTCAGGCCTCATTTGACTAAACTATTTTATTTGTGCCTCGAGTCGGCTTGTTTCACTCAACCATATCATTTGCGCCTCGAATCAGGGCTCGTTTGACTCATCGATACCATTTGTGCCTTAAGTTGGGCCTCGTTTGGCTCAACCATATCATTTGTGCCTCAAGTCAGGCCTCATTTGACTGAACTGTATCATTTGCGCTTCAAGTTGGGCCTCATTTGACTCAACCATATCATTTGCGCCTCGAGTCGGGCCTTGTTTGACTCACCCATAAGTTTACGCCAAGAGTCAGGCCTCGTTTGACACAATGATATCATTTACACCTCGAGCCTAGCCTCGTTTGACTTAACCATTTAATTTACGCATCGAGTTAGGCCTCGTTTCACTCAACCATAACATTTGCGCCTCGAGTCGGGCCTTGTTTGCCTCAACCATATCATTGCCGCCTCGAGTCAGGCTTCGTTAAACTCACCGATATCATTTGTGCCTCTAGTTGGACCTCGTTTGACTCAACCATATCATTTACGCCTTGAGTCAGGAGTTGTTTGACTCACCGATACCATTTGCGCATCGAGTCGGGCCTCGTTGACTCAACCATATTATTTGCCCCTTAAGTCAAGCCTCGTTTGACTCAACCATATCTTTTGTGCCTCGAATTAGGCCTCGTTTGACTCAAACATATCATTTGTTCCTCGAGTCGAGCATCGTTTGACTCAACCATATCATTTGCGCCTCAAGCCAGGCCTCGTTTGACTAAACCATATCATTTGTACCTCGAATCGGGCCTCGTTTGACTCACCGATTCCATTTGTGCCTCAAGTTGGGCCTCGTTTGACTCAACCATATCATTTGTGCCTCGAGTCCGGCCTTGTTTGACTCAAGCATATCATTTGAGCCTCGAGTCAGGCCTTGTTTGACTCAGCCATATGTTTATGCCTCAAGTCGGGCCTTCTTTGACTCACCCATATGTTTGCACTGCAAGTCAGTCTTCGTTTGACTCACCCTAATCATTTGTACCTTGAGTCAAGGCTCGTTTGACTCACCCATGTGTTTGTGCCTCAAGTCAGGCTATGTTTGACTCAACCATATCATTTGTGCCTCGAGTCGGGCATTGTTTGACTCAACCATATCATTTGTGCCTCAAGTCCGGCCTCATTTCACTCACCGATACCATTTGTGCCTCGAGTTAGGCCTTGTTTGACTCAAACACATGATTTGCGCCTCGAGTCATGCCTTGATTGAATCAACCATATCATTTGTGCCTTGAGTCAGTCCTCATTTGACTCAACCATATTATTTATGACTCGAGTCAAGCCTCATTTCACTTAACCATATCATTTCGTCTCGAGTCGGGCCTCGTTTGACTCAACCATATCATTTGCGCCTCGAGTCGGGGCTCGTTTGACTCAAACATATCATTTGCACCTCAAGTTGGTCCTTGTTTGACTCAACCATATCATTTGCGCCTCGAATCGTGCCTTGTTTAACTCACTCATATGTTTGTGGCATGAGACAGGCCACGTTTGACTCAATGATATCATTTATGCCTTGAGTCAGGCGTTGTTTGACTTAACCAATTTATTTGCGCCTCGAGTAAGGCACCGTTTGGCTCAACCATATCATTTACGCCTCGAGTCGAGCCTTGTTTGACTCACTGATAGCATTTGTGTCTCGAGTGGGGCCTCGTTTCACTCAACCATATCATTTGTCCCTCGAGTCAGGCTTGTTTGACTAAACCATATCATTTGCGCCTCGAGTCAGGCCTCGTTTGACTGAACCATATCATTTGCGCCATGAGTCGGGCCTCGTTTGACTCAACCATATCATTTGCGCTCGAATCGGGCATCGTTTGGCTCAACCATATCATTTGCGCCTTGAGTCGGGCCTTCTTTGCCTTAACCATATCATTTGCACCTCGAGTCGGGCCTTGTTTGACTCACCCATAGCATTTGTGCCTCGAGTAGGGCCTCGCTTGACTTAACCATATCATTTGTGACTCGAGATAGGCCTTGGTTGACTCAACCATATCATTTGCGCCTTGAGTCCGACCTCATTTAATTAAACCATATCATTTGCACCATGAGCTGAGCCTCGTTTGACTCAACCATATCATTTGCGCCTTGAGTCGGTCTTCGTTTAACTAACCCTTATCTTTTGCACCTCAAGTCAAGCCTCATTTGACTCATCCTTGTGTTTGCGCCCCAAGTCAGGGCTTGTTGGACCCACCCATATCATTTGCGCCTCGAGTCGGGCCTCGTTTGATTCACCGATACCATTTGTGCCACAAGCTGGGCATCGTTTGACTCTACCATATCATTTGTGACCCGAGTCAGGCCTTGTTTGACTCAACCATACCATCTGCGCCTCGAGTCAGCCCTCATTTTACTCAACCATATGATTTGCGCCTCGAGTCAGGCCTCGTTTGACCTAACCATATCATTTCTGCTTCAAGTCAGGCCTTGTTTGACTCAACCATTTCATTTGCGCCTTGAGTCGAGCCTCATTTGACTCAACCATATGATTTGCGCCTCGAGTCGGGCCTTATTTGACACACCCATATCATTTGTCCCTCAAGTAGGGCCTCATTTGACTCAATCATATTATTTGCGCCTCGAGTCGGACCATGTTTGCCTCAGCCATATCATTTTTGCCTCAAGTCAGGGCTCGTTTGACTCACTGATACCATTTGTGCCTCAAGTTGGGCCACGTTTGAGTCAACCATATCATTTGTGCCTCGAGTCAGGCCTCGTTTGACTCAAACATATTATTTGCGCCTCGAGTTGGGCCTTCTTTGCCTCAACCATATCATTTGCACCCCGAGTCGGGCCTGGTTTGACTCACTTATATGATTTGTGCCTCGAGTTGGGCCTTGTTTGACTCAACTATATGATTTACGCCTCGAGACGGACCTTGTTTGTGTCAACCATATCATTTGCGCCTTAAGTGGGGCCTTGTTTAACTAACCGATAGCATTTGTGCCTCGAGTGGGGCCTCGTTTAGCTCAACCATATCATTTGTGCCTCGAGTCAAGCCTCATTTAACTCACCCATGTGTTTGCTCCTCGAGTCAGGGCTTGTTAGACTCACTCATATTATTTGTGCCTCGAGTTGGGCCTTGTTTGACTAAACCATATCATTTGCGCCTCAAGTCGGGCCTTGTTTTACTCACCGATACCATTTATGCCTCAACCTAGGCGTCGTTTGACTCTACCAAATCATTTGTGCCCCAAGTCAGGCCTCATTTGACTCAACCATATCATCTGCGCCTCGAGTCGGCCCTCGTTTCTCTCAACCATATGATTTATGCTTCGAGTCGGGCATTGTTTGACTCAACCATATCATTTTTGCCTCGAGTCAGGCCTCGGTTGATTCAACCATTTCATTTGCGCCTTGAGTTGGGCCTCGTTTGATTCAACCATATCATTTGTGCCTCTAGACAGGCCTTATTTGACTCACCCATATCATTTGTGCCTCAAGGCGGGCCTTGTTTGACTCAATCATATCATTTGCACCTCGAATCAGGCTATGTTTGCCTTAGCCATATCATTTTAGCCTCGAGTTAGGCTTCATTGGACTCACCGATAGCATTTATGCCTCGAGTTGGGCCTCGTTTGACTCAACCATATCATTTGTGCCTCAAGTCAGGCCACATTTGACTCAACCATATCATTTGCGCCTCGAGTCAGGCGTTGTTTGACTCAACCATATCATTTGTGCCTCAAGTTAGGCCTCATTTGACTCAACCATATCATTTGCGCCTCAAGTTGGGCCTCATTTGAATCAACCATATCATTTTCACCTTGAGTCGGCCGTCGTTTGACTCATCGATACCATTTGTGCATTGAGTCGGGCCTCATTTGACTCAACTATATGTTTGTCCCTCAAATCATACCTCGAATTGGGACTCGTTTGACTGAACCATATCATCTGCGCTTCGTTTAACTCAACCATATCATTTGCACCTTGAGTCGGCTGTCGTTTGACTCATCGATACCATTTGCGCATCGAGTCGGGCCTCGTTTGACCCAACCATATCATTTGCGCCTCCAGTCGGGCCTCATTTAACTCACCAATACCATTTGTGTCTCAAGTTGGCCCATGTTTGACTCAACCATATCATTTATGCCTCGAGTCAAGCCTCGTTTGACACAACCATATCATTTGTGCCTCGAGCCGGGCCTTGTTTGACTCATCCATATCAATTGTGCCTCGAGTAAGGCCTCATTTGACTCAACCAAATCATTTGTGCCTCGAGTCAGGTTTGTTTGACTCAACCATATCATTTGCGCTTCGAGTCTGCCCTCGTTTGACTCAACTATATCATTTGCGCTGCGAGTCGGGCCTCGTTTGACTCAACCATAACATTTGCACCTCGAGTCTGGCCTCGTTTGACTGAACCATATCATTTGTGCCTCGAGTCAAGCCTCATTTGACTCAACCATGTGCTTGCTCCTCGAGTCAGAGGTTGTTTGACTCATACATATCATTTATGCCTCAAGTCGGGCCTTGTTTGACTAAGCCACATCATTTGTGCCTCAAGTTAGGCCTCGTTTGACTCAACGATACCATTTGTGCCTCGAGCTAGGCATCATTTCACTCTATCATATCATTTGTGCCCCGAGTCAGGCCTTGTTCGACTTAACCATATCATCTGCGCCTCGAGTCAGGCCACGTTTGACCCAACCATATGAGTTACGCCTCGAGTCGGGCCTCGTTTGACTTAACCATTTCATTTGCGCTTGGAGTCAGGCCTCATTTGACTCAACCATATCATCTACGCCTCGAGTCGTGCCTCGTTTGACTCAACCATATGATTTACGCCTCGAGTCGGGCCTCGTTTGACTCAACCATTTCATTTGCGCCTGGAGTCAGGCCATGTTTGCCTCAGCCATATCATTTTCGCCTCGAGTCAGGCCTCTTTTGACTCACCGATACCATTTATGTCTCAAGTTGGGGCTCATTTGACTCAACCATATTATTTGCGCCTTGAGTTGGGCCTTCTTTTCCTCAACTGTATCATTTGCACCCCAAGTTGGGCCTTGTTTGACTCACTGATACGATTTGTGCCTTGAGTTGGGCCTCGTTTGACTCAACTATATGATTTGTGCCTCGAGACGGGCCTTGTTTGTCTCAACCATATCATTTGTGCCTCGAGTGGGGCCTCGTTTGACTGAACCATATCATTTGTGCCTTGAGTCAAGCCTCATTTGACTCACCCATGTGTTTGCTCCTCAAGTCAGAGCTTGTTTGACTCATACATATCATTTATGCCTCGAGTCGGGCCTTGTTTGACTAAGCGACATCATTTGTGCCTCAAGTCGGGCCTCGTTTGACTCAACGATACCATTTGTGCCTCGAGCTAGGCATCGTTTCACTCTATCATATCATTTGTGCCCCGAGTTAGGGCTCGTTTGACTGAACCATATCATCTGCACCTCGAGTCGGGCCTCGTTTGGCCCAACCATATGAGTTATGCCTTGAGTCGGGCCTCGTTTGACTTAACCATTTCATTTGCGCCTGGAGTCGGGCCTCGTTTGATTCAACCATATCATTTGCGCCTCGAGTTGGGCCTCGTTTGACTCAATCATATCATTTTTGCCTTGAGTCAGGCCATGTTTGCCTCAGCCATATCATTTCTGCCTCAAGTCAGGCCTCTTTTGACTCACCGATACCATTTATGTCTCGAGTTGGGCCTCATTTAACTCAACCATATCATTTGTGCCTCGTGTCAGGCATCATTTGACTTAACCATATCATTTGTGCCTCGAGTCTGGCCTTGTTTGACTCAACCACACCATTTGTGCCTCGAGTCAGGCCTTATTTGACTCAACCATATCATTTGCGCCTCAAGTTGGGCCTCATTTGACTCAACCATTTCATTTGCACCTCAAGTTAGGCCTCGTTTGACTCAACCATTTGATTTGCGCCTCGGGTCGGGCCTCGTTTGACTCAACTATATCAGTTGCGCCTCGAGTCGGGCCTCATTTGACTCACCGATATCATTTGTGCCTCGAGTTAAACCTCATTTGACTCAACCATATCATTTACGCCTTGAGTCGGACGTCGTTTGTCTCATCGATACCATTTGCGCAATGAGTCAAGCCACGTTTGACTCAACCATATCGTTTGTCCCTCGAGTCATGCCTTGTTTGACTCAACCATATCATTTGTGCCTCGAGTCGGGCCTCGTTTGACTCAACCATATCATTTGCGCCTTGAGTCAGACCTCATTTGACTAAACCATATCTGTTGCGCCTCAAGTAGGGCTTTGTTTGACTCAACCATATCATTTGCGCCTCGAATTGGGCCTCGTTTGACTCATCGATACCATTTGTGCCTCAAGTTGGGCCATGTTTGACTTAACCATATTATTTGTGGCTCGAGTTAGGCCTCATTTGACTCAATAGTATCATTTGCGTCTCAAGTTAGGCCTCATTTGACTTGACCATATCATTTGCGCCTCGAGTCAGGCCTTGTTTGACTCACCCAAATGTTTGCGCCACGAGTCGGGCCTCGTTTGACATAATGATATCATTTATGCCTCAAGTTTAGCCTCGTTTGACTCAACCATTTCATTTGCGCCTCAAGTCGGGCCTCGTTTGATTTAACCATATCATTTGCGCCTCGAGTAGGGCCTGGTTTGCCTTAACCATATCATTTTCGCCTCGAGTCAGGCCTTGTTTGATTTAATGATATCATTTCTGCCTCTAGTTGGACCTCGTTTGACTCAACCATATCATTTACGCCTTGAGTCGGCCGTCGTTTGACTCACTGATACGATTTGCGCATCGAGTCGGGCCTCATTTAACTCAACCATATCATTTATCTCTCGAGTCATGCTTCATTTGACTCAACCATATCATTTGCGCCTCAAGTCGGGCCTCATTTGACTCAACCATATCATTTGGGCCTCGAGTCAGGCCTCGTTTGACTCAACCATATCTTTTACGCCTTGAGTCGGGCCTCGTTTGACTCAACCATATCATTTGTGCTTTGAGTTGGGACTCGTTTGACTCATCAATACCATTTGTGCCTCGAGTTGGGCCTCGTTTGACTCAACCATACTATTTGTGCCTCGACTCAGGCCTTCTTTGACTCAACCATATCATTTGCGCCTCAAGTCTAGCCTTGTTTGACACACCCATATCATTTGCGCCATGATTTGGTCCTTATTTAACTCAACCAAATTATTCACGCCTCGAGTAGGGCCTCGTTTGACTCAACCATATCATTTGCGCCTCGAGTTGGGCCTTATTTGGCTCACCCATATGTTTGCGCATCTAGTCGGGCCTCGTTTGACTAAACCATATCATTTGTCCCTCGAGTTATGCGTCATTTGACTCAACCATATCATTTAGGCCTCGAGTCGGGCCATATCATTTGTGCCTCAAGTCGGGCCTCATTTGACTCACTGATACCATTTGTGCCTCGCGTTGGGCCTCGTTTAACTCAACCATATCATTTGTGCCTCGAATCAGGCCTTCTTTGACTCAACCATATCATTTGCACCTCGAGTCAGGTCTCGTTTGACTCAACCATATCATTTGCACCTCGAGTCGGGCCTTGTTTGACTCAACCATATCATTTGTGCCTCGAGTCAGGCCTTGTTTGACTCAACCATATCATTTGTGCCTCGAGTCATGCCTCATTTGACTCAACCATATCATTTGTGCCTCGAGTCGGGTCTCGTTTGACTCAACCATATCATTTGTGCCTCGAGTCAGGCCTTGTTTGACTCACCCATATCATTTGCGCCATGATTTGGTCCTTATTTAACTCAACCAAATCATTTGTGCCTCGAGTCGGGCCTCGTTTGACTTATCAATACCATTTGTGCATCGAGTTGGGCTTCGTTTGACTCAACCATATCATTTGTGCCTCGAGTCTGGCCTTGTTTGACTCAACCATATCATTTGTCCATCGAGTCATGCCTCATTTGACTCAACCATATCATTTGTGCCTCGAGTCGGGTCTCGTTTGACTCAACCATATCATTTGCGCCTCGAGTCGGGCCTTGTTTGACTCAACCATATCATTTGCGCCTCAAGTCTGGCCTTGTTTGACTCACCCATATCATTTGGGCCATGATTTGGTCCTTATTTAACTCAACCAAATCATTTGTGCCTCGAGTCGGGCCTCGTTTGACTTATCGATACCATCTGTGCATCAGTTAGGCTTCGTTTGACTCAACTATATCATTTGTGCCTCGAGTCAGGCCTTCATTGACTTTTGTACCTCGAGTCGGGCCTGGCTTGACTCAACCATTTTATTTGCGCCTCGAGTCGAGCCTTGTTTGACTCAGCCATATCATTCGCGCCTCGAGTAGGGCCTCGTTTGACTCAACCATATCATTTGCGCCTCAAGTTGGGCCTTATTTGGCTCAACCATATGTTTGCGCATCTAGTCGGGCCTCGTTTGACTAAACCATATCATTTGTCCCTCGAGTTATGCATCATTTGACTCAACCATATCATTTGCGCCTCGAGTCGGGCCTTGTTTGACTCAACCATATCATTTGTGCCTCAAGTCGGGCCTCATTTGACTCACTGATACCATTTATGCCTCGTGTTGGGCGTCTTTTAACTCAACCATATCATTTGTGCCTCGAATCAGGCCTTATTTGACTCAACCATATCATTTGCACCTCGAGTCAGGTCTCGTTTGACTCAACCATATTATTTGCGCCTCGAGTCGGGCCTTGTTTGACTTAACCATATCATTTGTGCCTCGAGTCTAGCCTTGTTTGACTCACCCATATCATTTGCGCCATGATTCGGGCCTTGTTTAACTCAACCATATCATTTGTGCCTCGAGCTGGGCCTCGTTGGACTCATCAGTACCATTTGTGCCTCGAGCTCGGCCTTGTTTGACTCAACCATATCATTTATGCCCTGAGTCAGGCCTTGTTTCACTCATCCATATCATTTGTGCCTCGAGTCGGGCCTTGTTTGACTCAACCATATCATTTGCGCCTCGAGTCGGGCCTCATTTAACTCAACGATATCATTCGCGCCTCGAGTCATGCCTCGTTTAACTCAACCATATCATTTGCGACTCGAGTTGGCCCTCATTTGAATCAACCATATATTTGCGCCTTGAGTCGGGACTCGTTTAACTCAACCATATCAATTGTGACTCGAGTCAGGCCTCGTTTGACTCAACCATATCATTTGCGCCTCAAGTCGGGCCACGTTTGACTCAACCATATCATTTGCGCCTCGAGTCAGGCCTCGTTTGACTCAATCATATCATTTGCGCCTCGAGACGGGCCTTGTTTGACTCAACCATATCATTTGCCTGACCATATCATTTGCGCCTTGAGTCGGGCCTTGTTTGACTCAACCATATCATTTGTGTCTCGAGTTGGTCATTATTCGAGTCAACCATATCATTTACGCCTCGAGTCGGGCCTCGTTTGACTCAACCATATCATTTGTGCCTCGAGTAAGGCCTCGTTTGACTCAACCATATCATTTGTGCCTCGAGTCATGCCTCATTTGACTCAACCATATCATTTGCGCCTCAAGTCGGGCCTTGTTTGACTCAACCATATCATTTGCGCCTCAAGTCTAACCTTGTTTGACTCACCCATATCATTTGCGCCATGATTTGGGCCTTATTTAACTCAACCAAATCATTTGTGCCTCGAGTCAGGCCTCGTTTGACTTATCGATACCATTTGTGCATCGAGTTGGGCTTCGTTTAACACAACCATATAATTTGTGTCTCAAGTCAGGCCTTGTTTGACTCAACCATATCATTTGCATCTCGAGTCGGGCCTGGTTTGACTCAACCATATCATTTGCGCCTCGAGTCGAGCCTCGTTTGACTTAACTGTATCATTCGCGCCTCGAGTAGGGCCTCATTTGACTCAACCATATCATTTGTGCGTCGAGTTGGGCCTTATTTGGCTCACCCATATGTTTGCGCATTGAGTCGGGCCTCGTTTGACTAAACCATATCATTTGTGCCTCGAGTTATGTGTCATTTGACTCAACCATATCATTTGTGCCTCGAGTCGGGCCTCGTTTGACTCATCGATACCTTTTGTGCCACGAGTTTGGCCTTGTTTGACTCAACCCTATCAATTGTGCCTTGAGTCAGGCCTTGTTTGACTCAACCATATCATTTGAGCCTCGAGTCGGGCTTGATTTGACTCAACCATATCATTTATGCCTCGAGTCAGGCCTCGTTTGACTCAACCATATCATTTGTGCCTCGAGTCGGGCCTTATTTTGCTCACCCATACGTTTGCACATCGAGTCGGGCCTCGTTTAACTAAATCATATCATTTGTGCGTCGAGTTATGCCTCGTTTGACTCAAACATATCATTTGCGCCTCGAGTCGGGCCTCGTTTGACTCATCGATACCTTTTGTGCCATGAGTTAGGCCTCGTTTGACTCAACCATATCAATTGTGCCTCGAGTCAGACCTTGTTTGACTCAACCATATCATTTGCGCCTCGAATCGGGCCTGGTTTGACTCAACCATATCATTTGCGCCTCGAGTCGGGCCTCGTTTGACTCAACCATATCATTTATGCCTCAAGTAGGGCCTCGTTTGACTCAAGCATATCATTTGCGCCTCGAGTCTAGCCTTATTTTGCTCACCCATATGTTTGCGCATCAAGGCGGGCCTTGTTTAACTAAATCATATCATTTGTGCCTCGAGTCATGCCTGGTTTGACTGAGCCATATCATTTGCGCCTCGAGTCGGGCCTTGTTTGACTCACTGACACCATTTGTGCCTCGAGCTGGGCCTCATTTGACTCAACCATATATTTGCGCCTCGAGTCGGGCCTCGTTTAACTCAACCATATGAATTGCGCCTCGAGTCAGGCATCGTTTGACTCAACCATATCATTTGCGCCTCGAGTTAGGCCTCGTTTGACTCAACCATATATTTGTGCCCCGTGTCAGGCCTTGTTTGAGTCAACCATATCATTTGCGCCTCGAGTCGGGCCTCGTTTGACTCACAGATACCATTTGTCCCTCGAGTTGGGCCTCATTTGACTCAACCATATCATTTGCGCCTTGAGTCGGGCCTCATTTGACTCAATCATATCAATTGCGCCTCGAGTCAGGCCTTATTTGACTTAACCATACCATTTGTGCCTCGAGTTAGGCCTCGTTTGACTCAACCATATATTTGTGCCCTGAGTCAGGCCTTGTTTGACTCAACCATATTATTTACGCCTCGAGTCAGGCCTCGTTTGACTCAACCATATCATTTGCGCCTCGAGTAGGGCCTTGTTTGGCTCACCCATATGTTTGCGCATCGAATCGGGCTTTGTTTGACCAAACCATATCATTTGAGCCATGAGTCATGCCTCATTTGACTCAACCATATCATTTGCGCCTCGAGTTGGCCCTCGTTTGACTCACCCATGTCATTTGTGCCTCAAGTTAGGCCTTGTGTTTGCCACTCGAGTCAGGCCTTGTTTGACTCAACCATACCATTTGTTTCTCGAGTTGGACCTCGTTTGACTCAACCATATCATTTGTGCCTCGAGTCATGCCTCATTTGACTCAACCATATCGTTTGTGCCTCGAGTCGGGTCTCGTTTGACTCAACCATATCATTTGTGCCTCGAGTCAGGCCTTGTTTAAATCACCCATATCATTTGCGCCATGATTTGGTCCTTATTTAACTCAACCAAATCATTTGTGCCTCGAGTCGGGCCTCGTTTGACTTATCGATACCATTTGTGCATCGAGTTGGGCTTCGTTTGACTCAACCATATCATTTGTGCCTCGAGTCTGGCCTTGTTTGACTCAACCATATCATTTGTCCCTCGAGTCATGCCTCATTTGACTCAACCATATCATTTGTGCCTCGAGTCGGGTTTCGTTTGACTTAACCATATCATTTGCGCCTCGAGTCGGGCCTTGTTTGACTCAACCATATCATTTGCGCCTCAAGTCTGGCCTTGTTTGACTCACCCATATCATTTGGGCCATGATTTGGTCCTTATTTAACTCAACCAAATCATTTGTGCCTCGAGTCGGGCCTCGTTTGACTTATCGATACCATCTGTGCATCAGTTAGGCTTCGTTTGACTCAACTATATCATTTGTGCCTCGAGTCAGGCCTTCATTGACTTTTGTACCTCGAGTCGGGCCTGGCTTGACTCAACCATTTTATTTGCGCCTCGAGTCGAGCCTTGTTTGACTCAGCCATATCATTCGCGCCTCGAGTAGGGCCTCGTTTGACTCAACCATATCATTTGCGCCTCAAGTTGGGCCTTATTTGGCTCAACCATATGTTTGCGCATCTAGTCGGGCCTCGTTTGACTAAACCATATCATTTGTCCCTCGAGTTATGCATCATTTGACTCAACCATATCATTTGCGCTCGAGTCGGGCCTTGTTTGACTCAACCATATCATTTGTGCCTCAAGTCGGGCCTCATTTGACTCACTGATACCATTTATGCCTCGTGTTGGGCGTCTTTTAACTCAACCATATCATTTGTGCCTCGAATCAGGCCTTATTTGACTCAACCATATCATTTGCACCTCGAGTCAGGCCTCGTTTGACTCAACCATATCATTTGCGCCTCAAGTCGGGCCACGTTTGACTCAACCATATCATTTGCGCCTCGAGTCAGGCCTCGTTTGACTCAATCATATCATTTGCGCCTCGAGACGGGCCTTATTTGACTCAACCATATCATTTGCCTGACCATATCATTTGCGCCTTGAGTCGGGCCTTGTTTGACTCAACCATATCATTTGTGTCTCGAGTTGGTCATTATTCGAGTCAACCATATCATTTACGCCTCGAGTCGGGCCTCGTTTGACTCAACCATATCATTTGTGCCTCGAGTAAGGCCTCGTTTGACTCAACCATATCATTTGTGCCTCGAGTCGGGTCTCGTTTGACTCAACCATATCATTTGCGCCTTGAGTCGGGCCTTGTTTGACTCAACCATATCATTTGCGCCTCAAGTCTGGCCTTGTTTGACTCACCCATATCATTTGGGCCATGATTTGGTCCTTATTTAACTCAACCAAATCATTTGTGCCTCGAGTCGGGCCTCGTTTGACTTATCGATACCATCTGTGCATCAGTTAGGCTTCGTTTGACTCAACTATATCATTTGTGCCTCGAGTCAGTCCTTCATTGACTTTTGTACCTCGAGTCGGGCCTGGCTTGACTCAACCATTTTATTTGCGCCTCGAGTCGAGCCTTGTTTGACTCAGCCATATCATTCGCGCCTCGAGTAGGGCCTCGTTTGACTCAACCATATCATTTGCGCCTCAAGTTGGGCCTTATTTGGCTCAACCATATGTTTGCGCATCTAGTCGGGCCTCGTTTGACTAAACCATATCATTTGTCCCTCGAGTTATGCATCATTTGACTCAACCATATCATTTCCGCCTCGAGTCGGGCCTTGTTTGACTCAACCATATTATTTGTGCCTCAAGTCGGGCCTCATTTGACTCACTGATACCATTTATGCCACGTGTTGGGCGTCTTTTAACTCAACCATATCATTTGTGCCTCGAATCAGGCCTTATTTGACTCAACCATATCATTTGCACCTCGAGTCAGGTCTCGTTTGACTCAACCATATCATTTGCGCCTCGAGTCGGGCCTTGTTTGACTTAACCATATCATTTGTGCCTCGAGTCTAGCCTTGTTTGACTCACCCATATCATTTGCGCCATGATTCGGGCCTTGTTTAACTCAACCATATCATTTGTGCCTCGAGCTGGGCCTCGTTGGACTCATCAGTACCATTTGTGCCTCGAGCTCAGCCTTGTTTGACTCAACCATATCATTTATGCCCTGAGTCAGGCCTTGTTTGACTCATCCATATCATTTGTGCCTCGAGTCGGGCCTTGTTTGACTCAACCATATCATTTGCGCCTCGAGTCGGGCCTCATTTAACTCAACGATATCATTCGCGCCTCGAGTCATGCCTCGTTTAACTCAACCATATCATTTGCGACTCGAGTCGGCCCTCATTTGAATCAACCATATATTTGCGCCTTGAGTCGGGACTCGTTTAACTCAACCATATCAATTGTGACTCGAGTCAGGCCTCGTTTGACTCAACCATATCATTTGCGCCTCAAGTCGGGCCACGTTTGACTCAACCATATCATTTGCGCCTCGAGTCAGGCCTCGTTTGACTCAATCATATCATTTGCGCCTCGAGACGGGCCTTGTTTGACTCAACCATATCATTTGCCTGACCATATCATTTGCGCCTTGAGTCGGGCCTTGTTTGACTCAACCATATCATTTGTGTCTCGAGTTGGTCATTATTCGAGTCAACCATATCATTTACGCCTCGAGTCGGGCCTCGTTTGACTCAACCATATCATTTGTGCCTCGAGTAAGGCCTCGTTTGACTCAACCATATCATTTGTGCCTCGAGTCATGCCTCATTTGACTCAACCATATCATTTGCGCCTCAAGTCGGGCCTTGTTTGACTCAACCATATCATTTGCGCCTCAAGTCTAACCTTGTTTGACTCACCCATATCATTTGCGCCATGATTTGGGCCTTATTTAACTCAACCAAATCATTTGTGCCTCGAGTCAGGCCTCGTTTGACTTATCGATACCATTTGTGCATCGAGTTGGGCTTCGTTTAACACAACCATATAATTTGTGCCTCAAGTTAGGCCTTGTTTGACTCAACCATATCATTTGCATCTCGAGTCGGGCCTGGTTTGACTCAACCATATCATTTGCGCCTCGAGTCGAGCCTCGTTTGACTCAACTGTATCATTCGCGCCTCGAGTAGGGCCTCATTTGACTCAACCATATCATTTGTGCGTCGAGTTGGGCCTTATTTGGCTCACCCATATGTTTGCGCATTGAGTCGGGCCTCGTTTGACTAAACCATATCATTTGTGCCTCGAGTTATGTGTCATTTGACTCAACCATATCATTTGTGCCTCGAGTCGGGCCTCGTTTGACTCATCGATACCTTTTGTGCCACGAGTTTGGCCTTGTTTGACTCAACCCTATCAATTGTGCCTTGAGTCAGGCCTTGTTTGACTCAACCATATCATTTGCGCCTCGAGTCGGGCTTGAGTTGACTCAACCATATCATTTATGCCTCGAGTCAGGCCTCGTTTGACTCAACCATATCATTTGTGCCTCGAGTCGGGCCTTATTTTGCTCACCCATACGTTTGCACATCGAGTCGGGCCTCGTTTAACTAAATCATATCATTTGTGCGTCGAGTTATGCCTCGTTTGACTCAAACATATCATTTGCGCCTCGAGTCGGGCCTCGTTTGACTCATCGATACCTTTTGTGCCACGAGTTAGGCCTCGTTTGACTCAACCATATCAATTGTGCCTCGAGTCAGACCTTGTTTGACTCAACCATATCATTTGCGCCTCGAATCGGGCCTGGTTTGACTCAACCATATCATTTGCGCCTCGAGTCGGGCCTCGTTTGACTCAACCATATCATTTATGCCTCAAGTAGGGCCTCGTTTGACTCAAGCATATCATTTGCGCCTCGAGTCTAGCCTTATTTTGCTCACCCATATGTTTGCGCATCAAGGCGGGCCTTGTTTAACTAAATCATATCATTTGTGCCTCGAGTCATGCCTGGTTTGACTGAGCCATATCATTTGCGCCTCGAGTCGGGCCTTGTTTGACTCACTGACACCATTTGTGCCTCGAGTTGGGCCTCATTTGACTCAACCATATATTTGCGCCTCGAGTCGGGCCTCGTTTAACTCAACCATATGAATTGCGCCTCGAGTCAGGCATCGTTTGACTCAACCATATCATTTGCGCCTCGAGTTAGGCCTCGTTTGACTCAACCATATATTTGTGCCCCGTGTCAGGCCTTGTTTGAGTCAACCATATCATTTGCGCCTCGAGTCGGGCCTCGTTTGACTCACAGATACCATTTGTCCCTCGAGTTGGGCCTCATTTGACTCAACCATATCATTTGCGCCTTGAGTCGGGCCTCATTTGACTCAATCATATCAATTGCGCCTCGAGTCAGGCCTCATTTGACTTAACCATACCATTTGTGCCTCGAGTTAGGCCTCGTTTGACTCAACCATATATTTGTGCCCTGAGTCAGGCCTTGTTTGACTCAACCATATTATTTACGCCTCGAGTCAGGCCTCGTTTGACTCAACCATATCATTTGCGCCTCGAGTAGGGCCTTGTTTGGCTCACCCATATGTTTGCGCATCGAATCGGCTTTGTTTGACCAAACCATATCATTTGAGCCATGAGTCATGCCTCATTTGACTCAACCATATCATTTGCGCCTCAAGTTGGCCCTCGTTTGACTCACCCATGTCATTTGTGCCTCAAGTTAGGCCTTGTGTTTGCCACTCGAGTCAGGCCTTGTTTGACTCAACCATACCATTTGTTCCTCGAGTTGGACCTCGTTTGAATCAACCATATAATTTGTTCCTCGAGTCAGGCCTCGTTTGACTCAACAATATCATTTGCGCCTCGAACCGGGCCTCATTTGTCTCAACCATATCATTTGCCTGATCTTATCATTTGCGCCTCGAGTCGGGCCTTGTTTGACTCAACCATATCATTTACGCCTCGAATCGGGCCTCGTTTGACTCAACCATATCATTTGTGCCTCGAGTAAGGCCTCGTTTGACTCCACCATATCATTTGTGCCTCGAAACTCAACCATATCATTTGTGCCTCGAGTCATGCCTCATTTGACTCAACCATATCATTTGCACCTCGAGTCGGGCCTTGTTTGACTCAACCATATCGTTTGCGCCTCAAGTCTGGCCTTGTTTGACTCACCCATATCATTTGCGCCATGATTTGGGCCTTATGTAACTCAACCAAATCATTTGTGCCTAGAGTCGGGCCTCGTTTGACTTATCGATACCATTTGTGCAACGAGTTGGGCTTCATTTGACACAACCATATCATTTGTGTCTCGAGTCAGGCCTTGTTTGACTCAACCATATCATTTGCACCTCGAGTCAGGCCTGGTTTGACTCAACCATATCATTTGCGCCCCGAGTCGAGCCTCGTTTGACTCAACCATATCATTTGCGCCTCGAGTAGGGCCTCATTTGACTCAACCATATCATTTGCGCATCGAGTTGGGCCTTATTTGGCTCACCCATATGTTTGCGCATCGAGTCGGGCCTCATTTGACTCAACCATACCATTTGTGCCTCGAGTTAGGCCTCGTTTGACTCAACCATATATTTATGCCCTGAGTCAGGCCTTGTTTGACTCAACCATATCATTTGCGCCTCGAGTCAGGCCTCGTTTGACTCAACCATATCATGTGCGCCTCGAGTAGGGCCTTGTTTGGCTCACCCATATGTTTGCGCATCGAATCGGGCCTTGTTTGACCAAACCATATCATTTGAGCGTCGAGTCATGCCTCATTTGACTCAACCATATCATTTACGCCTCGAGTTGGGCCTCGTTTGACTCACCCATGTCATATGTGCGTCGAGTTAGGCCTTGTGTTTGCCACTCGAGTCAGGCCTTGTTTGACTCAACCATACCATTTGTGTCTCAAGTTGGGCCTCGTTTGAATCAACCATATAATTTGTGCCTCGAGTCAGGTCTCGTTTGACTCAACCATATCATTTGCGCCTCGAACCGGGCCTTATTTGACTCAACCATATAATTTGCTGACCATATATTTGTGCCTCGAGTCGGGCCTCGTTTGACTCAACCATATCATTTATGCCTCGAGTCGGGCCTTGTTTGACTCAACCATATCATTTGCGGCTCGAGTCGGGCCTCGTTTGACACAACCATATCATTTTTGCCTATAGTCAGGCCTCGTTTGACTCACCGATACCATTTGTGCCTCGAGTTGGGCCTTGTTTGACTCAACGATATCATTTGTCCTCGAGTCTGGCCTCATTTGACTCAACCATACTATTTGTGCCTCGTGCCAGTCCTTATTTGACTCAACCATATCATTTGCGCCTCAAGTCGGGCCTCGTTTGACTCACCGATACCATTTGTGCCTCAAGTTAGGCCTTATTTGACTCAACCATATCATTTGTGCCTCGTGTCAGCCTCGTTTGACTTAGCCATATTATTTGCGCCGCGAGTCAGGCCACGTTTAACTCAACCATATCATTTGTGCCTCGAGTCGGGCCTCATTTGACACACCGATACCATTTGTGCCTCGAGTTGGACCTCGTTTGACTCAACCATATCATTTGTGCCTCGAGGTGGGCCTTGTTTGACTCAACCATATCATTTGCGCCTCGAGTTGGGCGTCATTTGACTCAACCATATCATTTGCGCCTAGAGTCGGGCCTCGTTTGACTCACCGATACCACTTGTGCCTCGATTTGGGCCTCGTTTGACTCAACCATATCATTTGCGCCTTGAGTCTGGCCTTCTTTGACTCAACCATATCATTTACGGCTTGAGTCGGGCCTCGTTTGACTCAATTATATCATTTGTGCCTAGAGTCGGGCCTCGTTTGACTCACCGATACCATTTGTGCCTCGAGTTGGGCCTCGTTTGACTCGACCATATCATTTGTACTCGAGTCAGGCCTCGTTTGACTCAACCATACCATTTGTGCCTCAAGTTGGGCCTTATTTAACTCAACCATATCATTTGTACCTCGTGCCAGGCCTCATTTGACTTAACCATATCATTTTCGCCTCGAGTCGGGCCTTGTTTGACTCACCGATACCACTTGTGCCTCGATTTGGGCCTTGTTTGACTCAACCATATCATTTGCGCCTTGAGTCAGGCCTTCTTTGACTCAACCATATCATTTACGGCTTGAGTCGGGCCTCGTTTGACTCAATCATATCATTTGTGCCTAGAGTCGGGCCTCGTTTGACTCACCGATACCATTTGTGCCTCGAGTTGGGCCTCGTTTGACTCAACCATATCATTGGTACTCGAGTCAGGCCTCGTTTAACTCAACCATACCATTTGTGCCGCAAGTTGGGCCTTGTTTAACTCAACCATATCATTTGTGCCTCGTGCCAGGCCTCATTTGACTTAACCATATCATTTACGCCTCGAGTCGGGCCTTGTTTGACTCAACCGTATCATTTGCGGCTCGAGTCGGGCCTCGTTTGACTCAACAATATCATTTGCGCCTCGAACTGGGCCTCATTTGTCTCAACCATATCATTTGCCTGATCTTATCATTTGCGCCTCGAGTCGGGCCTTGTTTGACTCAACCATATCATTTACGCCTCGAGTCAGGCCTCGTTTGACTCAACCATATCATTTGTGCCTCGAGTAAGGCCTCGTTTGACTCCACCATATCATTTGTGCCTTGAGACTCAACCATATCATTTGTGCCTCGAGTCATGCCTCATTTGACTCAACCATATCATTTGCGCCTCGAGTCGGGCCTTGTTTGACTCAACCATATCGTTTGCGCCTCAAGTCTGGCCTTGTTTGACTCACCCATATCATTTGCGCCATGATTTGGGCCTTATGTAACTGAACCAAATCATTTGTGCCTCGAGTCGGGCCTCGTTTGACTTATCGATACCATTTGTGCAACGAGTTGGGCTTCGTTTCACACAACCATATCATTTGTGTCTCGAGTCAGGCCTTGTTTGACTCAACCATATCATTTGCGCCTCGAGTCGGGCCTGGTTTGACTCAACCATATCATTTGCACCCCAAGTCGAGTCTCGTTTGACTCAACCATATCATTTGCGCCTCGAGTAGGGCCTCATTTGACTCAACCATATCATTTGCGCGTCGAGTTGGGCCTTATTTGGCTCACCCATATGTTTGCGCATTGAGTCGGGCCTCATTTGACTCAACCATACCATTTGTGCCTCGAGTTAGGCCTCGTTTGACTCAACCATATATTTGTGCCCTGAGTCAGGCCTTGTTTGACTCAACCATATCATTTGCACCTCGAGTCAGGCCTCGTTTGACTCAACCATATCATGTGCGCCTCGAGTAGGGCCTTGTTTGGCTCACCCATATGTTTGCGCATCGAATCGGGCCTTGTTTGACGAAACGATATCATTTGAGCCTCGAGTCATGCCTCATTTGACTCAACCATATCATTTGCGCCTCGAGTTGGGCCTCGTTTGACTCAACCATACCATTTCTGCCTCGAGTTAGGCCTCGTTTGAATCAACCATATAATTTATGCCTCGAGTCAGGCCTCGTTTGACTCAACCATATCATTTGCGCCTCGAACCGGGCCTTATTTGACTCAACCATGTCATTTGCCTGACCATATCATTTGTGCCTCGAGTCGGGCCTCGTTTGACTCAACCATATGATTTATGCCTCGAGTCGGGCCTTGTTTGACTCAACCGTATCATTTGCGGCTCGAGTCGGGCCTCGTTTGACTCAACCATATCATTTGGGCCTACAGTCAGGCCTCGTTTGACTCACCGATACCATTTGTGCCTCGAGTTGGGCCTTGTTTGACTCAACCATATCATTTGTCCTCGAGTCAAGCCTCGTTTGACTCAACCATACTGTTTGTGCCTCGTGCCAGTCCTTATTTGACTTAACCATATCATTTGCGCCTCGAGTCGGGCCTCGTTTGACTCACCGATACCATTTGTGCCTCCAGTTAGGCCTTATTTAACTCAACCATATCATTTGTGCCTCGTGCCGGCCTCGTTTGACTTAGCCATATCATTTGTGCCTCGAGTCAGGCCATGTTTAACTGAACCATATCATTTGTGCCTCGAGTTGGGCCTCATTTGACTCACCGATACCATTTGTGCCTCGAGTTGGACGTCGTTTGACTGAACCATATCATTTGTGCCTCGAGGTGGGCCTTGTTTGACTCAACGATATCATTTGCGCCTCGAGTTGGGCGTCGTTTGACTCAACCATATCATTTGCGCCTAGAGTCGGGCCTCGTTTGACTCACCGATACCACTTGTGCCTCGATTTGGGCCTCGTTTGACTCAACCATATCATTTGCGCCTTGAGTTGGGCCTTCTTTGACTCAACCATATCATTTACGGCTTAAGTCGGGCCTCGTTTGAGTCAATCATATCATTTGTACCTAGAGTCGGGCCTCGTTTGACTCTCCTATACCATTTGTGCCTCGAGTTGGGCCTCGTTTGACTCAACCATATCATTTGTACTCGAGTCAGGCCTCGTTTGACTCCACCATCCATTTGCACCTCAAGTTGGGCCTTGTTTAACTCAACCATATCATTTGTGCCTCGTGCCAGGCCTCATTTGACTTAACCATATCATTTGCGCCTTGAGTCGGGCCTCATTTGACTCACCGATACCATTTGCGCCTCGAGTCAGGCCTCATTTAACTAAACCATATCATTTGTGCCTCAAGTCATGCCTCGTTTGACTCCACCATATGATTTGCATCTCGAATCGAGCTCATTTCAATCAACCACATATTTGTGCCTCAAGTCGGGCCTCGTTTGACTCAACCATTCCTTTTGTGCCTCGAGTCGGGCCTCATTTAACTAAACCATATCAATTGTGCCTCGAGTCATGCCTCGTTTGATTCAACCATATCATTAGCGCCTTGAGTCAGTCCTCGTTTGAATCAACCATATATTTGCGCCTCGAGTCGGGCCTCGTTTGACTCAACCATACCATTTGCGCCTCTAGTCGGGCCTCATTTGACTCACCGATACCTTTTGTGCCTCGAGTCGGGCCTCGTTTAAGTAAACCATATCATTTGTGCCTCAAGTCATGCCTCGTTTGACTCAACCATATCAATTGCACCTCGAGTCAGGCCTCATTCAACCATATCATTTGCGCCTCGGGTCGGGCCTTGTTTGACTCAACCATATCATTTACGCCTCGAGTACGGCCTCATTTTACTCAACCATATCATTTGCACCTCGAGTCGGGCCTTATTTTGCTCACCCATATGTTTGTGCATCGAGTCGGGCCTCATTTAACTAAACCATATCATTTGTGCCTCGAGTTATGCCTCGTTTGGCTGAACCATATCATTCGCGCCTCGAGTCGGGCCTTGTTTGAATCAACCATATATTTGTGCCTCGAGTCGGGCCTCGATTAACTCAACCATATCAATTGTGCCTCGAGTCAAGCCTCGTTTGACTCCACCATATCATTTGCGCCTCGAGTCGGGCCTTGTTTGACTCACTATACCATTTGTGCCTTGAATTGGGCCTCATTTGACTCAACCATATATTTGCGCCTCGAGTCAGGCCGCGTTTAACTCAACCATATCAATTGGGCCTCGAGTCAGGCATCGTTTGACTCAACCATATCATTTGCGCCTCGAGTTAGGCCTCGTTTGACTCAACCATATATTTGTGCCTTGTGTCAGGCCTTGTTTGAGTCAACCATATCATTTGCGCCTCGAGTCGGGCCTCATTTGACTCACAGATACCATTTGTGCCTCGAGTTAGGCTTCATTTGACTCAACCATATCATTTGTGCCTCGAGTCGGGCCTCGTTTGACTCAATCATATCAATTGCGCCTCGAGTCGGGCCTCATTTGACTCAACCATACCATTTCTGCCTCGAGTTAGGCCTCGTTTGAATCAACCTTATAATTTGTGCCTCGAGTCAGGCCTCGTTTGACTCAACCATATCATTTGCGCCTTGAACCGGGCCTCATTTGACTCAACCATATCATTTGCCTGACCATATCATTTGCGGCTCGGCTCGGGCCTCGTTTGACTCAACCATATCATTTACGCCTCGAGTCGGGCCTTGTTTGACTCAACCGTATCATTTGCGGCTCGAGACGGGCCTTGTTTGACTCAACCATATCATTTGTGCCTATAGTTAGGCCTCGTTTGATTCACCAATACCATTTGTGCCTCGAGTTGGGCCTTGTTTGACTCAACCATATCATTTGTGCTCGAGTCAGGCCTCGTTTGACTCAACCATACTATTTGTGCCTCGTGCCAGGCATTATTTGACTCAACCATATCATTTGTGCCTCGAGTTGGGCCTCGTTTGACTCACCGATACCATTTGTGCCTCAAGTTCGGCCTTATTTGATTCAACCATATCATTTGTGCCTCGTGTCATCCTCGTTTGACTCAGCCATATCATTTGCGCCCCGAGTCGGGCCACATTTAACTCAACCATATCATTTGTGCCTCGAGTCGGGCCTCGTTTGACTTACCGATACCATTTGTACCTCGAGTTGGACCTTGTTTGACTCAACCATATCATTTGTGCCTCGAGTCGGGCCTCATTTGACTCAACCTTATCATTTGTGCCTATAGTCAGGCCTCGTTTGACTCACCGATACCATTTGTGCCTCAAGTTGGGCCTTGTTTGACTCAACCATATCATTTGTGCTTGAATCAGGCCTCGTTTGACTCAACCATACTATTTGTGCCTCGTGCCAGGCCTTATTTGACTCAACCATATCATTTGCGCCTCGAGTCGGGCCTCATTTGACTCACCGATACCATTTGTGCCTCAAGTTTGGCCTTATTTGACTCAACCATATCATTTGTGCCTCGTGTTGGCCTGGTTTGACTTAGCCATATCATTTACGCCTCGAGTCAGGCCATGTTTAACTGAACCATATCATTTGTGCCTCGAGTCGGGCCTTATTTGACTCACCGATACCATTTGTGCCTCGAGTTGGACCTCATTTGACTCAACCATATCATTTGTGCCTCGTGGTGGGCCTTGTTTGACTCAACCATACCATTTGCGCCTCGAGTCGGGCCTTGTTTGACTCAACCATATCATTTGTGCCTCAAGTGAGGCCTCGTTTGACTCAACCATATCATTTGTGCCTCGAGTCGGGCCTCATTTGACCCAACCATATCATTTGTGCCTAGAGTCGGTCCTCGTTTCACTCACTGATACCATTTATGCCTCGAGTTGGGCCTTATTTGATCAAACCATATCATTTCTACTCGAGTCAGGCCTCATTTGACTCAACCATATGATTTGTGCCTCGAGTCGGGTCTCGTTTGACTCAACCATATCATTTGTACCTCGAGTCAGACCTCGTTTGAGTCAACCATGTCATTTGTGCCTTGAGTCGGGCATCGTTTGACTCAACCATATCATTTTTACCTTGAGTCGGGCCTCGTTTGACTCACCGATACCATTTGGGCCTCGAGTCGGGCCTCGTTTGACTCATCCATATCATTTGCGCCTCGAGTTGAGCCTCGTTTGACTCAACCATATCATTTGCGCCTCGTGTCGGGCCTCGTTTGACTCACAGATACCATTTGTGCCTCGAGTTGGTCCTCATTTGACTCAACCATATCAATTGTGCCTCGAGTCGAGTCTCGTTTGACTCAATCATATTAATTGCGCCTCGAGTCAGGCCTTATTTGACTTAACCATACTATTTGTGCCTCGAGTTAGGCCTCGTTTGACTCAACCATATATTTGTGCCCTGAGTCAGGCCTTGTTTGACTTAACCATATCATTTGCGCCTCGAGTCAGGCCTCGTTTGACTCAACCATATCATTTGCGGCTCGAGTTGGCCCTCGTTTGACTCACCCATGTCATTTGTGCCTCGAGTTAGGCCTTGTTTGACTTAACCATGTGTTTGCCACTCGAGTCAGGCCTTGTTTGACTCAACCATACCATTTGTGCCTTGAGTTGGGCCTCGTTTGAATTAACCATATAATTTGTGCCTCGAGTCAGGCCTCATTTGACTCAACCATATCATTTGCGCCTCAAACCGGGCCTCATTTGACTCAACCATATCATTTGCCTGACCATATCATTTGCGCCTCGAGTCGGGCCTCGTTTGACTCAACCATATCATTTATGCCTCGAGTCAGGCCTTGTTTGACTCAACCGTATCATTTGCGGCTCGAGTCGGGCCTCATTTGAGTCAACCATATCATTTGTGCCTACAGTCAGGCCTCGTTTGACTCACCGATACCATTTGTGTCTCGAGTTAGGCGTTGTTTGACTCAATCATATCATTTGTGCTCGAGTCAGGCCTCGTTTGACTCAACCATACTGTTTGTGCCTCGTGCCAGGCCTTATTTGACTCAACCATATCATTTGCGCCTCGAGTCGGGCCTCGTTTGACTCACCGATACTATTTGTGCCTCAAGTTAGGCCTTATTTGACTCAACCATATCATTTGTGCCTCGTGTTAGCCTCGTTTGACTCAGCCATATCATTTGTGCCATGAGTCGGGCCATGTTTAATGCAACCATATCATTTGTGCCTCGAGTAGGGCCTCGTTTGACTCACCGATACCATTTATGCCTCGAGTTGGACCTCATTTGACTCCACCATATCATTTGTGCCTCGAGGTGGGCCTTGTTTGACTCAACCATATCATTTGCACCTCGAGTTGGGCCTCGTTTGACTCAACCATACTATTTACGCCTCGAGTCGGGCCTTGTTTGACTCAACCATATCATTTGCGCCTTAAGTGAGGCCTCGTTTGACTCAACCATATCATTTGTACTCGAGTCAGGCCTCGTTTGACTCAACCATACCATTTGTGCCTCAAGTTGGGCCTTGTTTAACTCAACCATATCATTTGTGCCTCGTGCCAGGCCTCATTTGACTTAACCATACCAATTGCGCCTTGAGTCGGGCCTCGTTTGACTCACCGATACCATTTGTGCCTCGAGTCAGGCCTTGTTTAACTAAACCATATCATTTGTGCCTCGAGTCATGCCTCGTTTGACTCCACCATATGATTTGCGCCTCGAGTCGGGCTCGTTTGAATCAACCATATATTTGCGCCTCGAGTCGGGCCTCGTTTGACTCAACCATTCCTTTTGTGCCTCGAGTCGGGCCTCATTTAACTAAACCATATCAATTGTGCCTCGAGTCATGCCTCGTTTGACTCACCCATATCATTTACGCCTCGAGTCGGGCCGCGTTTAATTCAACCATATTATTTGTGCTTCGAGTCAGGCTTCATTTGACTCAACCATATCATTTGTGCCTCGACTCAGGCCTTGTTTGACTCAACCATACCGTTTGCGCCTCTAGTTGGACCTCGTTTAACTTAACCATATCATTTGTGCCTCGAGTCGGTCTTCGTGTGACTCAACCTCATCAATTGTACCTCGAGTCAGGCGTCGTTTGACTTAACCATATTATTTGCGCCTCGAGTCGGGCCTCGTTTGACTCAACCATATCATTTGCGCCTCGAGTCGGGCCTCGTTTGAATCAACCATATATTTGCGCCTCGAGTCGGGCCTTGTTTGACTCAACCATACCTTTTGTGCCTCGAGTCAGGCCACGTTTAACTAAACCATATCAATTGTGCCTCGAGTCATGCCTCGTTTGACTTAACCATATCATTAGTGCCTCGAGTCATGCCTCGTTTGAATCAACCATATCATTTGCGGCTCGAGTCAGGCCTCGTTTGAATCAACCATATATTTGCGCCTCGGGTCGGGCCTCATTTGACTCAACCATATCATTTGCGCCTCGAGTTGGGCCTGGTTTGACTCAACCATATCATTTGCGCCTCGAGTCGGGGCTGGTTTGACTCAACCATATCATTTACGCCTCGAGAAGGGCCTCATTTGACACAAGCATATATTTGCGCCTCGAGTCAGGCCTCGTTTGACTCAACCATATCATTTGCACCTCGAGTCGGGCCTTGTTTCACTCAACCACATCATTGTGCCTCGAGTCGGGCCTTGTTTCACTCAACCACATCATTGTGCCTCGAGTCAGGCCTCGTTTGACTCAACCATATCATTTGCGCCTCGAGTCAAGCCACCTTTGACTCACCGATACCATTTGTGTTTCGAGTTGGGCCTCGTTTGACTCAGCCATATCATTTGTGTCTCGAGTCAGGCCTCGTTTGACTCAGCCATATCATTTGCGCTTTGAGGTACGCCTCGTTTGACTCAACCATATCATTTGCGCCTCAAGTCGGGCCTCGTTTAAGTCACCGATACCATTTGTGCCTCGAGTTGGGCCTCGTTTGACTCAACCATATCATTTGCACCTCGAATCGGTCCTCGTTTGACTCAACCATATCATTTGCGCCTCGAGTCGGGCCTCATTTCACCCTACCATATCATTTGTGCCTAGAGTCGGGCCTCGTTTCACTCACCGATACCATTTATGCTTCAAGTCGGGCGTTGTTTGACTCAACCATATCATTTGCTCCTGAAGTCAGGCCTTGTTTGAATCAACCATATATTTGCGCCTCGAGTCAGGCCTCGTTTAACTTAACCATATCAATTGTGCCTCGAGTCAGCCCTCGTTTGACTAAACCATATCATTTGCACCTCGAGTCGGGCCTTGTTTGACTCACTTATACCATTTGTGCCTCGAGTTGGGCCTCATTTGACTCAACCATATATTTGCGCCTCGAGTCGGGCCTCGTTTAACTCAACCATATCAATTGCGCCTCGAGTCAGGGTCGTCTGACTCAACCATATCATTTGCGCCTCAAGTCGGGCCTCATTTGACTCACAGATACCATATGTGCCTTGAGTTGGGCCTCATTTGACTCAACCATATCATTTGTGCCTCGAGTCAAGCCTCGTTTGTCTCAATCATATCAATTGCGCCTCGAGTCAGGCCTCATTTGACTCAACCATACCATTTGTGCCTCGAGTTAGGCCTCGTTTGACTCAACCATATATTTGTACCCTGAGTCGCACCTTGTTTGACTCAACCATATCATTTGCGCCTCGAGTCGGGCCTCGTTTGACTCAACCATATCATTTGCGCCTCGAGTAGGCCCTTGTTTGGCTCACCTATATGTTTGCGCATCGAATCGGGCCTCGTTTGACCAAACCATATCATTTGTGCCTCGTGCCAGGCCTCATTTGGCTTAACCATATCATTTGCACCTTAATTCAGGCCTTGTTTGACACCCTGATACCATATGTGCCTCGAGTCAGGCCTCGTTTAACTAAGCCATATCATTTCTGCCTCGAGTCATGCCTCGTTTGACTCAACCATATCATTTACGCCTCGAGTCGGGCCTCGTTTGACTCAACCATACCTTTTACGCCTCGAGTCGGGCCTCGTTTAACTAAACCATATCAATTGTGCCTCGAGTCATGCCTCGTTTGACTTAACCATATCATTAGCGCCTCGAGTCGTGCCTTGTTTGAATCAACCATATATTTGCGCATCGAGTCGGGCCTCGTTTCACTTAACCATACCATTTACGCCTCCAGTCGGGCCTCGTTTGACACACCGATTCCTTTTGTGCCTCGAGTTGGGCCTCGTTTTACTAAACCATATCATTTGTGCCTCGAGTCATGCCTCGTTTGACTCAACCATATCATTTGCGCCTCGAGTCGGGCGTCGTTTGAATCAACCATATATTTGCGCCTCGGGTCGGGCCTCGTTTGACTTAACCATATCATTTGTGCCTCGAGTCGCGCCTCATTTGACTCAACCATATCATTTGCGCCTCGAGTCGGGCTTGGTTTGATTCAACTAATCATTTGCGCCTCGAGTCGGGCCTGGTTTGACTCAACCATATCATTTACGCCTCAAGTAAGGCCTCATTTGACTCAACCATATCATTTGCGCCTCGAGTCAGGCCTTATTTTGCTCACCCATATGTTTACGCATCGAGTCGGGCCTCATTTAACTAAACCATATCATTTGTGCCTCGAGTCATGCCTCATTTGACTTAACCATATCATTGGCGTCTAGAGTCGGTCCTCATTTGAATTAACCATATATTTGCACCTCAAGTCGGTCCTCATTTAACTTAACCATATCAATTATGCCTCGAGTCAGGCCTCATTTGACTTAACCATATCATTTGTGCCTCGAGTCGGGCCACGTTTGAATCAACCAAATATTTGTGCCTCAAGTTGGGCCTCGTTTGACTCAACCATATCATTTGCGCCTAGAGTCGGGCCACGTTTCACTCAACCATATCATTGTGCCTCTACTCAGGCCTCGTTTGACTCAACCATATCATTTGCGCCTTGAGTCACGCCACCTTTGACTCACCGATACCATTTGTGTTTTGAGTTGGGCCTCGTTTGACTCAACCATATCATTTGTGTCTCGAGTCAGGCCTCGTTTGACTCAGCCATATCATTTGCGCTTCGAGGTATGCCTCGTTTTACTCAACCATATCATTTGCGCCTCGAGTCGGGCCTCGTTTAAGTCACCGATACCATTGGTTCCTCGAGTTGGGTCTCGTTTGACTCAACCATATCATTTGCAACTCGAATCAGGCCTCGTTTGACTCAACCATATCATTTGTGCCTCGAGTCGGGCCTCATTTCACCCTACCATATCATTTGTGCCTAGAGTCGAGCCTCGTTTCACTCACCGATACCATTTATGCCTCGAGTTGTGCCTCATTTGATTCAACCATATCATTTGTACTCGAGTCAGGCCTCGTTTGAGTCACCCATATGATTTGCGCCTCGAGTCGAGCCTCGTTTGACTCAACCATATCATTTGTACCTCGAGTCAGACCTCGTTTGAGTCAACCATGTCATTTGCGCCTTGAGTTGGGCCTCGTTTGACTCACCGATACCATTTGAGCCTCGAGTTGGGTCTTGTTTGACTCATCCATATCATTTGCACCTCAAGTCGAGCCTCGTTTGACTCAACCATATCATTTGTGCCTCGAGTCGGGCCTCGTTTGAGTCACCGATACCATTTGTGCCTCGAATGAGGCCTCGTTTGACTCAACCATATCATTTGTGCCTCAACTCAGGCCTTGTTTGACTCAACCATATCGTTTGCGCCTCTAGTTGGACCTCGTTTAACTCAACCATATCATTTGTGCCTCGATTCGGTCTTCGTGTGACTCAACCTCATCATTTGAACCTCAAGTCAGGCCTCGTTTGACTCAACCATATCATTTGCGCCTCGAGGCGGGCCTCGTTTGAGTCAACCATATCATTTATGGCTCGAGTCGGGCCTCGTTTGACTCACCGATGCCATTTGTGCCTCGAGTTGGGCATCGTTTGGCTCAACCATATCATTTGTGCCTCGAGTCAAACCTTGTTTGACTCATTGATACCATTTGTGCCTCCTGTTGGGCCTCGTTTGACTCAACCATATCATTTGTGCTCTGAGTCAGGCCTTGTTTGACTCAACCATATCATTTGCGCCTCGAGTCAGGCATCGTTTGATTCAACCATATCATTTGTGCCTCGAGTCGGGCGTCGTTTGACTCAACCATATCATTTGCGCCTCGAGTAGGGCCTTATTTGGCTCACCCATATGTTTGCGCATCGAGTCGGGTGTCGTTTGACCAAACCATATCATTTGTGCCTCGAGTCATGCCTCATTTGACTCAACCATATCATTTGCACCTCGAGTTGGCCCTCGTTTGACTTTACCATCTCATTTACGCCTCAAGTCGGGCCTCGTTTGAATCAACCATATATTTGCGCCTCGAGTCAGGCCCCGTTTAACTCAACCATATCAATTGTGCCTCAAGTCAGGCCTCGTTTGACTCAACCATATCATTTGCGCCTCGAGTCGGGCCTTGTTTGACTCACTGATACCGTTTGTGCCTCGAGTTGGGTCTTGTTTGACTCAACCATATCGTTTGTGCCTCGAGTCAGCCTGGTTTGACTCAGCCATATCATTTGCGCCTCAAGTCGGGCCACGTTTGACTCAACCGTATCATTTGTGCCTCGAGTCGGGCCTCGTTTGACTCACCGATACAATTTGTACCTCGAGTTTGACCTCGTTTGACTCAACCATATCATTTGTGCCTCAAGATGGGCTTTGTTTGACACAACCATATCATTTGTGCCTCGAGTTGGGCCTCGTTTAACTCAATCATATCATTTGCGCCTAGAGTTAGGCCTCGTTTGACTCAATGATACCACTTGTGCCTCGATTTGGGTCTCGTTTGACTCAACCATATCATTTGCGCCCTAAGTCGGGCCTTGTTTGACTCAACCATATTATTTGCGGCTTGAGTCGGGCCTTGTTTGACTCAATCATATCATTTGTGCCTTGAGTCGAGCCTCGTTTGACTCACCGATACCATTTGTGCCTCGAGTTGGGCCTCATTTGACTCAACCATATCATTTGTACTCGAGTCAGGCCTTGTTTGACTTAACCATACCATTTGCGCCTCAAGTCGGGCCTTGTTTCACTCAACCATATCATTTGTGCCTTGTGCCAGGCCTCATTTGACTTAACCATATCATTTGCGCCTTGAGGCGGGCCTCGTTTGACTCACCGATACCATTTGTGCCTTGAGTCGGGCCTCGTTTCACTAAACCATATCATTTGTGCGTTGAGTCATGCCTTGTTTGACTCAACCATATCATTTGCGCCTCGAGTCGGGCCTCGTTTGAATCAACCGTACATTTGCGCCCCAAGTCGGGCCTCGTTTGACTCAACGATACCTTTTGTGCCTCGAGTCGAGCCACGTTTAACTAAACCATATCAATTGTGCCTCGAGTCATGCCTTGTTTGACTCAACCATATCATTAGCGCCTCGAGTCGTGCCTCGTTTGAATCAACCATATATTTGCGCCTCAAGTCGGGCCTCGTTTGACTCAACCATACCATTTACGGCTCTAGTCGGGCCTCATTTGACTCATCGATACCTTTTGTGCCTCGAGTCGGGCATCGTTTTACTAAACCATATCATTTGTGCCTCGAGTCATGCCACGTTTGACTCAACCATATCATTTGTGCCTCGAGTCGGGCCTCGTTAGACTCAACCATATCATTTGCGCCTCGAGTCAGGCCTTGTTTGACTCAACCATATCATTTGCGCCTCGAGTCGGGCCTGGTTTGACTCAACCATATCATTTATGCCTCAAGAAGGGCCTCATTTGATTCAACCATATCATTTGCGCCTCCAGTCGGGCCTTATTTTGCTCACCCAAATGTTTGCGCATCGAGTCAAGTCTCGTTTAACTAAACCATATCATTTGTGCCTCGAGTCTTGCCTCCTTTGACTTAACCATATCATTTGCGTCTCGAGTCAGGCCTCGTTTGAATCAACCATATATTTGCACCTCAAGTCAGTCCTCGTTTAACTCAACCATATCAACTGTGCCTCGAGTTAGGCCTCATTTGACTGAACCATATCATTTGTGCCTCGAGTCAGGCCACGTTTGAATCAACCATATATTTGCGCCTCGAGTCAGGCCTCGTTTCAGTCAACCATATCATTGTGCCTCGAGTTAGGCCTCGTTTGACTCAACCATATCATTTGCGCCTCGAGTCATGCCACCTTTGACTCACCGATACCATTTGTGTTTCGAGTTGGGACTCGTTCGACTCAGCCATATCATTTGTGTCTCGAGTCAGGCCTCGTTTGACTCAACCATATCATTTGCGCTTCGAGGTACGCCTCGTTTGACTCAACCATATATTTGTACCCTGAGTCACTCCTTGTTTGACTCAACCATATCATTTGCGCCTCGAGTCGGGCCTCGTTTGACTCAACCATATCATTTGCGCCTCGAGTCGGGCCTTGTTTGACTCACTGATAGCATTTGTGCCTTGAGTTGGGCCTCATTTCACTCAACCATATATTTACGCCACGAGTCGGGCCTCGTTTAACTTAACCATATCAATTGCGCCTCGAGTCAGGCATCGTTTGACTCAACCATATCATTTGCGCCTCGAGTCGGGCCTCGATTGACTCACAGATACCATTTGTGCCTCCAGTTGGGCCTCATTTCACTCACCGATACCATTTATGCCTCGAGTTGGGCGTCGTTTGACTCAACCATATCATTTGTGCCTCAAGTCAGGCCTCATTTGAATCAACCATATATTTGCGCCTCGAGTCAGGCCTTGTTTAACTCAACCATATCAATTGTGCCTCGAGTCAGGCCTCGTTTGACTCAACCATATCATTTGCGCCTCGAGTCACCCCACCTTTGACTCACTGATACCATTTGTGTTTCGAGTTGGGCCTCGTTTGACTTAACCATATCATTTGCGCCTCGAGTCGGGCCTTGTTTGACTCACTGATAGCATTTGTGCCTTGAGTTGGGCCTCATTTGACTCAACCATATATTTACGCCTCGAGTCGGGCCTCGTTTAACTCAACCATATCAATTGCGCCTCGAGTCAGGCATCGTTTGACTCAACCATATCATTTGCGCCTCGAGTCGGGCCTCGTTTGACTCACAGATACCATTTTTTGCCTCGAGTTGGGCCTCAATTGACTCAACCATACCATTGGTGCCTCAAGTTGGGCCTCAGTTGACTCAACCATATCATTTCTGCCTCGAGTCAGGCCTCGTTTGACTCAATCATATCAATTGCGCCTCGAGTCAGGCCTCATTTGACTTAACCATACCATTTGTGCCTCGAGTTAGGCCTCGTTTGACTCAACCATATATTTGTACCCTAAGTCACGCCTTGTTTGACTCAACCATATCATTTGCGCCTCGAGTCAGGCATCGTTTGACTCAACCATATCATTTGCGCCTCGAGTCGGGCCTCGTTTGACTCACAGATACCATTTGTGCCTCGAGTTGGGCCGCGTTTCACTCACCGATACCATTTATGCCTCGAGTTGGGCGTCGTTTGACTCAACCATATCATTTGCGCCTCAAGTCAGGCCTCATTTGAATCAACCATATATTTGCGCCTCAAGTCAGGCCTCGTTTAACTCAACCATATCAATTGTGCCTCGAGTCAGGCCTCGTTTGACTCAACCATATCATTTGTTCCTCGAGTTGGGCCTCGTTTGACTCACTGATAGCATTTGTACCTTGAGTTGGGCCTCATTTGACTCAACCATATATTTATGCCTCGAGTTGGGCTTTGTTCAGCTCAACCATATAAATTGCGCCTCGAGCCAGGCATTGTTTGACTCAACCATATCATTTGTGCCTCGAGTCGGGCCTCGTTTGACCCACAGATACCATTTGTGCCTTGAGTTGGGCCTCAGTTGACTCAACCATATCATTTGTGCCTCGAGTCAGGCGTCGTTTGACTCAATCATATCAATTGCGCCTCGAGTCAGGCCTCATTTGACTCAACGATACCATTTGTTCCTTGAGTTAGGCCTCGTTTGACTCACCAATATATTTGTACACTGAGTCACGCCTTGTTTGACTCAACCATATCATTTGCCCCTTGAGTTGGGTCTCGTTTGACTCACCGATACCATTTGTGCCTCGAGTCATGCCTCGTTTGAATCAACCATATCATTTGCGCCTCGAGTCGGGCCTCGTTTGAATCAACCATATATTTGCGCCTCGAGTCGGGCCTCGTTTGACTCAACCATACCATTTACCCCTCCAGTCGGGCCTCGTTTCACACACCGATGCCTTTTGTGCCTCGAGTCGGGCCTCGTTTTACTAAACCATATCATTTGTGCCTCGAGTCATGCCTCGTTTGACTCAACCATATCATTTGCATCTCGAGTCGGGCCTCATTTGAATCAACCATATATTTGCGCCTCGGGTCGGGCGTCGTTTGACTTAACCATATCATTTGCGCCTCGAGTCGTGCCTCGTTTGACTCAACCATATCATTTGCGCCTCGAGTCGGGCCTCATTTGACTCAACCATATCATTTACTCCTCGAGTAGGGCCTCATTTGACTCAACCATATCATTTGCGCCTCGAGTCGGGCCTTATTTTGCTCACCCATATGTTTACGCATCAAGTCGGGCCTCATTTAACTAAACCATATCATTTGAGCCTCGAGTCATGCCTCAATTGACTTAACCATATCATTTGCGTCTCAAGACGGGCCTCGTTTGAATCAACCATATATTTGCACCTCGAGTCGGTCCTCATTTAACTTAACCATATCAATTTTGCCTCGAGTCAGGCCTCGTTTGACTTAACCATATCATTTGTGCCTCGAGTCAGGCCACGTTTGAATCAACCATATATTTGTGCCTCGAGTCAGGCCTTGTTGTACTCAACCATATAATTTGCGCCTCGAGTCAGGCCTCGTTTCACTCAACCATATCATTGTGCCTCGAGTCAGGCCTCGTTTGACTCAACCATATCATTTGCGCTTCGAGGTACGCCTCGTTTAACTCAACCATATATTTGTACCCTGAGTCACGCCTTGTTTGACTCAACCATATCATTTGCGCCTCGAGTCAGGCATCGTTTGACTCAACCATATCATTTGCGCCTCGAGTCGGGCCTCGATTGACTCACAGATACCATTTGTGCCTCGAGTTGGGCCTCGTTTCACTCACCGATACCATTTATGCCTCGAGTTGGGCATCGTTTGACTCAACCATATCATTTGTGCCTCGAGTCAGGCCTCATTTGAATCAACCATATATTTGCGCCTCGAGTCAGGCCTTGTTTAACTCAACCATATCAATTGTGCCTCAAGTCAGGCCTCGTTTGACTCAACCATATCATTTGCGCCTCGAGTTGGGCCTTGTTTGACTCACTGATAGCATTTGTGCCTTGAGTTGAGCCTCATTTGACTCAACCATATATTTACGCCTCGAGTCGGGCTTTGTTTAACTCAACCATATCAATTGTGCCTCAAGTCAGGCATTGTTTGACTCAACCATATCATTTGTACCTCGAGTCGGGCCTCGTTTGACCCACATATACCATTTGTGCCTTGAGTTGGGCCTCAGTTGACTCAACCATATCATTTGTGCCTTGAGTCAGGCGTCGTTTGACTCAATCATATCAATTGCGCCTCGAGTCAGGCCTTATTTGACTCAACCATACCATTTGTGCCTTGAGTTAGGCCTCGTTTGACTCACCAATATATTTGTACCCTGAGTCACGCCTTGTTTGACTCAACCATATCATTTGCCCCTTGAGTTGGGCCTCGTTTGACTCACCGATACCATTTGTGCCTCGAGTCATGTCTCGTTTGACTCAACCATATCATTTGCGCCTCGAGTCAAGCCTCGTTTGAATCAACCATATATTTTCGCCTCGAGTCGGGCCTCGTTTGACTCAACCATACCATTTACGCCTCCAGTCGGGCCTCATTTCACACACCGATATCTTTTGTGCCTCGAGTCGGGCCTCGTTTTACTAAACCATATCATTTGTGCCTCGAGTCATGCCTCGTTTGACTCAACCATATCATTTGCATCTCGAGTCGGGCCTCGTTTGAATCAACCATATATTTGCGCCTCGGGTCGGGCGTCGTTTGACTTAACCATATCATTTGCGCCTTGAGTCGCGCCTCGTTTGACTCAACCATATCATTTGCGCCTCGAGTTAGGCCTCATTTGACTCAACCATATCATTTACTCCTCGAGTAGGGCCTCATTTGACTCAACCATATCATTTGCGCCTCAAGTCGGGCCTTATTTTGCTCACCCATATGTTTACGCATCAAGTCGGGCCTCATTTAACTAAACCATATCATTTGTGCCTCAAGTCATGCCTCATTTGACTTAACCATATCATTTGCGTCTCGAGACGGGCCTCGTTCGAATCAACCATATATTTCCACCTCGAGTCGGTCCTCATTTAACTTAACCATATCAATTATGCCTCGAGTCAGGCCTCGTTTGACTTAACCATATCATTTGTGCCTCGAGTCAGGCCACGTTTGAATCAACCATATATTTGTGCCTCGAGTCAGGCCTTGTTGGACTCAACCATATAATTTACGCCTCGAGTCGGGCCTCGTTTCACTCAACCATATCATTGTGTCTCGAGTCAGGCCTCGTTTGACTCAACCATATCATTTGCGCCTCGAGTCACGCCACCTTTGACTCACTGATACCATTTGTGTTTCGAGTTGGGCCTCGTTTGACTCAACCATATCATTTGCGCCTCGAGTCGGGCCTTGTTTGACTCACTGATAGCATTTGTGCCTTGAGTTGGGCCTCATTTGACTCAACCATATATTTACGCCTCGAGTCGGGCCTCGTTTAACTCAACCATATCAATTGTGCCTCGAGTCAAGCATCGTTTGACTCAACCATATCATTTGCGCCTCGAGTCGGGCCTCGTTTGACTCAACCATACCATTTACCCCTCCAGTCGGGCCTCGTTTCACACACCGATGCCTTTTGTGCCTCGAGTCGGGCCTCGTTTTACTAAACCATATCATTTGTGCCTCGAGTCATGCCTCGTTTGACTCAACCATATCATTTGCATCTCGAGTCAGGCCTCATTTGAATCAACCATATATTTGCGCCTCGGGTCGGGCGTCGTTTGACTTAACCATATCATTTGCGCCTCGAGTCGCGCCTCGTTTGACTCAACCATATCATTTGCGCCTCGAGTCGGGCCTCATTTGACTCAACCATATCATTTACTCCTCGAGTAGGGCCTCATTTGACTCAACCATAACATTTGCGCCTCGAGTCGGGCCTTATTTTCCTCACCCATATGTTTACGCATCAAGTCGGGCCTCATTTAACTAAACCATATCATTTGTGCCTCGAGTCATGCCTCATTTGATTTAACCATATCATTTGCGTCTCGAGACGGGCCTCGTTTGAATCAACCATATATTTGCACCTCGTGTCGGTCCTCATTTAACTTAACCATATCAATTATGCCTCGAGTCAGGCCTCGTTTGACTTAACCATATCATTTGTGCCTCGAGTCAAGCCACATTTGAATCAACCATATATTTGTGCCTCGAGTCAGGCCTTGTTGGACTCAACCATATAATTTGTGCCTCGAGTCGGGCCTCGTTTCACTCAACCATATCATTGTGCCTCGAGTCAGGCCTCGTTTGACTCAACCATATCATTTGCGCCTCGAGTCACCCCACCTTTGACTCACCGATACAATTTGTGTTTCGAGTTGGGCCTCGTTTGACTCAACCGTATCATTTGCGCCTTGAGTCGGGCCTTGTTTGACTCACTGATAGCATTTGTGCCTTGAGTTGGGCCTCATTTGACTCAACCATATATTTACGCCTCGAGTCGGGCCTCGTTTAACTCAACCATATCAATTGCGCCTCGAGTCAGGCATCGTTTGACTCAACCATATCAATTGCGCCTCGAGTCGGGCCTCGTTTGACTCACAGATACCATTTTTTGCCTCGAGTTGGGCCTCAATTGACTCAACCATACCATTTGTGCCTCGAGTTGGGCCTTAGTTGACTCAACCATATCATTTGTGCCTCGAGTCAGGCCTCGTTTGACTCAATCATATCAATTGCGCCTCGAGTCAGGCCTCATTTGACTCAACCATACCATTTGTGCCTCGAGTTAGGCCTCGTTTGACTCAACCATATATTTGTACCCTGAGTCACGCCTTGTTTGACTCAACCATATCATTTGCGCCTCGAGTCAGGCATCGTTTGACTCAACCATATCATTTGCGCCTCGAGTCGGGCCACGTTTGACTCACAGATACCATTTGTGCCTCGAGTTGGGCCTCATTTCACTCACCGATACCATTTATGCCTCGAGTTGGGTGTCGTTTGACTCAACCATATCATTTACGCCTCAAGTCAGGCCTCATTTGAATCAACCATATATTTGCGCCTCGAGTCAGGCCTCGTTTAACTCAACCATATCAATTGTGCCTCGAGTCAGGCCTCGTTTGACTCAACCATATCATTTGTGCCTCGAGTTGGGCCTTGTTTGACTCACTGATAGCATTTGTGCCTTGAGTTGGGCCTCATTTGACTCAACCATATATTTATGCCTCGAGTCGGGCTTCGTTTAACTCAACCATATCAATTGCGCCTCGAGTCAGGCATTGTTTGACTCAACCATATAATTTGTGCCTCGAGTCGGGCCTCGTTTGACCCACAGATACCATTTGTGCCTTGAGTTAGGCCTCAGTTGACTCAACCATATCATTTGTGCCTCGAGTCAGGCGTCGTTTGACTCAATCATATCAATTGCGCCTCGAGTCAGGCCTCATTTGACTCAACGATACCATTTGTGCCTTGAGTTAGGCCACGTTTGACTCACCAATATATTTGTACCCTGAGTCACGCCTTGTTTGACTCAACCATATCATTTGCGCCTCGAGTCAGGCATCGTTTGACTCAACCATATCATTTGCGCCTCGAGTCGGGCCTCGTTTGACTCACAGATACCATTTGTGCCTCGAGTTGGGCCTCGTTTCACTCACCGATACCATTTTTGCCTCGAGTTGGGCGTCGTTTGACTCAACCATATCATTTGCGCCTCAAGTCAGGCCTCATTTGAATCAACCATATATTTGCGCCTCGAGTCAGGCCTCGTTTAACTCAACCATATCAATTGTGCCTTGAGTCAGGCCTCGTTTGGCTCAACCATATCATTTGTGCCTCGAGTCTTGTTTGACTCACTGATAGCATTTCTGCTTTGAGTTGGGCCTCATTTGACTCAACCATATATTTACGCCTCGAGTCGAGCCTCGTTTAACTCAACCATATCAATTGCGCCTCGAGTCAGGCATCGTTTGACTCAACCATATCATTTGCGCCTCGAGTCGGGCCTCGTTTGACTCACAGATACCATTTTTTGCCTCGAGTTGGGCCTCAATTGACTCAACCATACCATTTGTGCCTCGAGTTGGGCCTCAGTTAACTCAACCATATCATTTGTGCCTCGAGTTAGGCCTCGTTTGACTCAATCATATCAATTGCGCCTCGAGTCAGGCCTCATTTGACTCAACCATACCATTTGTGCCTCGAGTTAGGCCTCGTTTGACTCAACCATATATTTGTACCCTGAGTCACGCCTTGTTTGACTCAACCATATCATTTGCGCCTCGAGTTGGGCCTCGTTTGACTCAACCATATCATTTGCGCCTCGAGTAGGCCCTTGTTTAGCTCACCCATATGTTTGTGCATCGAATCCGGCCTCGTTTGACCAAACCATATCATTTGTACCTCGTGCCAGGCCTCATTTGACCTAACCATATCATTTGCCCCTTGAGTTGGGCCTTGTTTGACTCACCGATACCATTTGTGCCTCGAGTCAGGCCTCGTTTAACCAAACCATATCATTTGTGCCTCGAGTCATGCCTCGTTTGACTCAACCATATCATTTGCGCCTCGAGTCAAGCCTCGTTTGAATCAACCATATATTTGCGCCTCGAGTGGGGTCTCGTTTGACTCAACCGTACCATTTACGCCTTGAGTAGGGCCTCGTTTGACACACCGATACCTTTTGTGCCTCGAGTCGGGCCTCATTTTACTAAACCATATCATTTGTGCCTCGAGTCACGCCTCGTTTGACTCAACCATATCATTTTCATCTCGAGTCTGGCCTCGTTTGAATCAACCATGTATTTGCGCCTCGGGTCGGGCCTCATTTGACTTAACCATATCATTTGCGCCTCGAGTCGCGCCTGGTTTGACTCAACCATATCATTTGCGCCTCGAGTCGGGCCTCGTTTGACTCAATCATATCATTTACGCCTCAAGTATGACCTCATTTGACTCAACCATATCATTTGCGCCTCGAGTCGGGCCTTATTTTGCTCACCCATATGTTTACGCATCGAGTCGGGCCTCGTTTAACTAAACCATATCATTTGTGCCTCGAGTCATGCCTCATTTGACTTAACCATATCATTTGCGTCTCGAGACGGGCCTCGTTTGAATCAACCATATATTTGCACCTCAAGTCGGTCCTCATTTAACTTAACCATATCAATTATGCCTCGAGTCAGGCCTCGTTTGACTTAACCATATCATTTGTGCCTCGAGTCAGGCCACGTTTGAATCAACCATATATTTGTGCCTCGAGTCAGGCCTTGTTGGACTCAACGATATCATTTGCGCCTCGAGTCAGGCCTCATTTCACTCAACCATATCATTATGTCTTGAGTCAGGCCTCGTTTGACTCAACCATATCATTTGCGCCTCAAGTCATGCCACCTTTGACTCAACGATGCCATTTCTGTTTCGAGTTGGGCCTCGTTTGACTCAACCATATCATTTGCGCCTCGAGTCGGGCCTTGTTTGACTCACTGATAGCATTTGTGCCTTGAGTAGGGCCTCATTTGACTCAACCATATATTTACGCCTCGAGTCGGGCCTCGTTTAACTCAACCATATCAATTGCGCCTCGAGTCAGGCATCGTTTCACCCAACCATATCATTTGCGCCTCGAGTCAGGCCTCGTTTGATTCACAGATACCATTTGTGCCTCGAGTTGGGCCTCAGTTGACTGAACCATATCATTTGTGCCTCGAGTCAGGCCTCGTTTGACTCAATCATATCAATTGCGCCTCGAGTCAGGCCTCATTTGACTCAACCATACCATTTGTGCCTCGAGTTAGGCCTCGTTTGACTCAACCATATATTTGTACCCTAAGTCACGCCTTGTTTGACTCAACCATATCTTTTGGGCCTCGAGTCGGGCCTCGTTTGACTCAACCATATCATTTGCGCCTCGAGTAGGCCCTTGTCTAACTCACCCATATGTTTGTGCATCGAATCGGGCCTCGTTTGACAAAACCATATCATTTGTGCCTCGTGCCAAGCCTCATTTGACTTAACCATATCATTTGCCCCTTGAGTTGGGCCTCGTTTGACTCACCGATACCATTTGTGTCTCGAGTCAGGCCTCATTTAACTAAACCATATCATTTGTGCCTCGAGTCATGCCTCGTTTGACTCAACCATATCATTTGCGCCTTGAGTCAGGCCTCGTTTGAATCAACCATATATTTGCGCCTCGAGTCGGGCCTCGTTTGACTCAACCATACCATTTACGCCTCCAGTTGGGCCTCGTTTGACACACCGATACCTTTTGCGCCTCGAGTCGGGCCTCATTTTACTAAACCATATCATTTGTGCCTCGAGTCATGCCTCGTTTGACTCAACCATATCATTTGCATCTCGAGTCGGGCCTCGTTTGAATAAACCATATATTTGTGCCTCGGGTCGGGCCTCGTTTGACTCACAAATACCATTTGTGGCTCGAGTTGGGCCTCACTTGACTCAACCATATCATTTGTGCCTCGAGTCAGGCCTCGTTTGACTCAATCATATCAATTGCGCCTCGAGTCAGGCCTCATTTGACTCAACCATACCATTTGTGCCTCGAGTTAGGCCTCGTTTGACTCAACCATATATTTGTACCCTGAGTCACGCCTTGTTTGACTCAACCATATCATTTGCGCCTCGAGTCGTGCCTCGTTTGACTCAACCATATCATTTGCGCCTCGAGTAGGCCCTTGTTTAGCTCACCCATATGTTTGTGCATCGAATCGAGCCTCGTTTGACCAAACCATATCATTTGTGCCTCGTGCCAAGCCTCATTTGACTTAACCATATCATTCGCCCTTTGAGTTGGGCCTCGTTTGACTCACCGATACCATTTGTGCCTCGAGTCAGGCCTCGTTTAACTAAACCATATCATTTGTGCCTCAAGTCAGGCCTTGTTTAACTTAACCATATCATTTGCGCCTCGAGTTGGGCCTCGTTTCAATCAACCATATATTTGCGCCTCGAGTCGGGCCTCGTTTGACTCAACCATACCATTTACGCCTCCAGTCGGGCCTCGTTTGACACACCGATACCTTTTGTGCCTGAGTTGGGCCTCGTTTTACAAAACCATATCATTTGTGCCTCGAGTCATGCCTCATTTGACTCAACCATATCATTTGCATCTCGAGTCGGGCCTCGTTTGAATCAACCATATATTTGCGCCTCGGGTCGGGCCTCGTTTGACTTAACCATATCATTTGCGCCTCGAGTCGCGCCTCGTTTGACTCAACCATATCATTTCCGCCTTGAGTCGCGCCTCATTTGACTCAACCATATCATTTACACCTCGAGTAGGGCCTCATTTGACTCAACCATATCATTTGCGCCTCGAGTCGGGCCTTATTTTGCTCACCCATATGTTTACGCATCGAGTCGGGCCTCATTTAACTAAACCATATCATTTGTGCCTCGAGTCATTCCTCATTTGACTTAACCATATCATTTGCGTCTCGAGACGGGCCTCGTTTGAATCAACCATATATTTGCACCTCGAGTCGGTCCTCATCTAACTTAACCATATCAATTATGCCTCGAGTCAGGCATCGTTTGACTCAACCATATCATTTGGCCTCGAGTCGGGCCTCGTTTGACTCACAGATACCATTTGTACCTCGAGTTGGGCCTCAATTGACTCAACCATATCATTTGTGCCTCGAGTCACTCCTCGTTTGACTCAATCATATCAATTGCGCCTCTAGTCAGGCCTCATTTGACTCAACCATACCATTTGTGCCTCGAGTTAGGCCTCGTTTGACTCAACCATATATTTGTACCCTGAGTCACGCCTTGTTTGACTCAACCATATCATTTGCGCCTCGAGTCGGGCCTCGTTTGACTCAACCACATCATTTGCGCCTCGAGTAGGCCCTTGTTTAGCTCACCCATATGTTTGTGCATCGAATCGGGCCTCGTTTGACCAAACCATATCATTTGTGCTTCGTGCCAGGCCTCATTTAACTTAACCATATCATTTGCCCCTTGAGTTGGGCCTCGTTTGACTCATCAATACCATTTGTGCCTCGAGTCAGGCCTCGTTTAACTAAACCATATCATTTGTGCCTCGAGTCAGGCCTTGTTTAACTTAACCATATCATTTGCGCCTTGAGTTGGGCCTCGTTCAATCAACCATATATTTGCGCCTTGAGTCGGGCCTCGTTTGACTCAACCATACCATTTACGCCTCTAGTCTGGCCTCGTTTGACACACCGATACCTTTTGTGCCTCGAGTCGGGCCTCGTTTTACAAAACCATATCATTTGTGCCTCGAGTCATGCCTCATTTGACTCAACCATATCATTTGCATCTTGAGTCGGGCCTCGTTTGAATTAACCATATATTTGCGCCTCGGGTTGGGCCTCGTTTGACTTAACCATATCATTTGCGCCTCGAGTCGCGCCTCATTTGACTCAACCATATCATTTGCGCCTCGAGTTGGGCCTTATTTTGCTCACCCATATGTTTACGCATCGAGTCGGGCCTCATTTAACTAAACCATATCATTTGTGCCTGGAGTCATGCCACATTTGACTTAACCATATCATTTGCGTCTCGAGACGGGCCTCGTTTGAATCAACCATATATTTGCACCTCGAGTCAGTCCTCATTTAACTTAACCATATCAATTATGCCTCGAGTCAGGCATTGTTTGACTCAACCATATCATTTGCGCCTCGAGTCGGGCCTCGTTTGACTCACAGATACCATTTGTACCTCGAGTTGGGCCTCAATTGACTCAACCATATCATTTGTGCCTCGAGTCAGGCCTCGTTTGACTCAATCATATCAATTGCGCCTCGAGTCAGGCCTCATTTGACTCAACCATACCATTTATGCCTCGAGTTAGGCCTCGTTTGACTCAACCATATATTTGTACCCTGATTCACGCCTTGTTTGACTCAACCATATCATTTGCGCCTCAAGCCGGGCCTCGTTTGACTCAACCATATCATTTGCACCTCGAGTAGGCCCTTGTTTAGCTCACCCATATGTTTGTGCATCGAATCGGGCCTCGTTTGACCAAAGCATATCATTTGTGCCTCATGCTAGGCCTCATTTGACTTAACCATATCATTTGCCCCTTGAGTTGGGCCTCGTTTGACTCACCAATACCATTTGTGCCTCGAGTCAGGCCTCGTTTAACTAAACCATATCATTTGTGCCTCATGTCATGCCTCGTTTGACTCAACCATATCATTTGCGCCTCGAGTTGGGCCTCGTTTGAATCAACCATATATTTGTGCCTCGAGTCGGGCCTCGTTTGACTCAACCATACCATTTACGCCTCCAGTTGGGCCTCGTTTGACACACCGATACCTTTTGTGCCTCGAGTCGGGCCTCGTTTTACTAAACCATATTATTTGTGCCTCGAGTCAAGCCTCGTTTCACTCAACCATATCATTTGCATCTCGAGTCGGGCCTCGTTTGAATCAACCATATATTTGCGCCTCGGGTCGGGCCTCGTTTGACTTAACCATATCATTTGCGCCTTGAGTCGCGCCTCATTTGACTCAACCATATCATTTGTGCATCGAGTCGGGCCTCGTTTGACTCAACCATATCATTTACACCTCGAGAAGGGCCTCATTTGACTCAACCATATCATTTGCGCCTCGAGTCGGGCCTTATTTTGCTCACCCATATGTTTACGCATCGAGTCGGGCCTCATTTAACTAAACCATATCATTTGTGCCTCGAGTCATGCCTCATTTGACTTAACCATATCATTTGCGCCTCGAGACGGGCCTCGTTTGAATCAACCATATATTTGCACCTCGAGTCGGTCCTCATTTAACTTAACCATATCAATTATGCCTCGAGTCAGGCCTCATTTGACTTAACCATATCATTTGTGCCTCGAGTCAGGCCACGTTTGAATCAACCATATATTTGTGCCTGGAGTCACGCCTTGTTGGACTCAACCATATTATTTGTGCCTCGAGCCGGGCCTCGTTTCAGTCAACCATATCATTGTGTCTAGAGTCAGGCCTCGTTTGACGCAACCATATCATTTGCGCCTCGAGTCATGCCACCTTTGACTCACCGATACCATTTGTGTTTCGAGTTGGGCCTCGTTTGACTCAACTATATCATTTGCGCCTTCAGTCAGGCCTTGTTTGACTCACTGATAGCATTTGTGCCTTGGGTAGGGCCTCATTTGACTCAACCATATATTTATGCCTCGAGTTGGGCCTCGTTTAACTCAACCATATCAATTGCGCCTCGAGTCTGGCATTGTTTGACTCAACCATATCATTTGCGCCTCGAGTTGGGCCTCGTTTGACTCACAAATACCATTTGTGCCTCGAGTTGGGCCTCAGTTGACTGAACCATATCATTTGTGCCTCGAGTCAGGCCTCGTTTGACTCAATCATATCAATTGTGCCTCGAGTCAGGCCTCATTTGACTCAACCATACCATTTGTGCCTCGAGTTAGGCCTCGTTTGACTCAACCATATATTTGTACCCTGAGTCACACCTTGTTTGACTCAACCATATTATTTGTGCCTCGAATTGGGCCTCGTTGGACTCAACCATATCATTTGCCCCTTGAGTTGGGCCTCATTTGACTTACCGATACCATTTGTGTCTCGAGTCAGGCCTCGTTTAACTAAACCATATCATTTGTACCTCGAGTCATCCCTCGTTTGACTCAACCATATCATTTGCGCCTCGAGTCGGGCCTCGTTTGAATCAACCATATATTTGCGCCTCGAGTCAGGCCTCGTTTGACTCAACCATACCTTTTACGCCTCGAGTCGGGCCTTGTTTGGGACACCGATACCTTTTGTGCCTCGAGTCGGGCCTCGTTTTACTAAACTGTATCATTTGTTCCTCGAGTCATGCCTCGTTTGACTCAACCATAGCATTTGCATCTCGAGTCGGGCCTCGTTTGAATCAACCATATATTTGAGCCTTGGGTCGGGCCTCGTTTGACTTAACCATATCATTTGCACCTCGAGTCGCGCCTCGTTTGACTCAACCATATCATTTGCGCCTCGAGTCGGGCCTTGTTTGACTCAATCATATCATTTACGCCTCGAGTAGGGCCTCATTTGACTCAACCATATCATTTGCGCCTCGAGTTGGGCCTTATTTTGCTCACCCATATGTTTACGCATCAAGTCGGGCCTCATTTAACTAAACCATATCATTTGTGCCTCGAGTCATGCCTCATTTGACTAAACCATATCGTTTACGTCTCGAGACGGGCCTCGTTTGAATCAACCATATATTTGCACCTCGAGTCGGTCCTCATTTAACTTAACCATATCAATTATGCCTCGAGTCAGGCCTTGTTTGACTTAACCATATCATTTGTGCCTCGAGTCGGGCCATGTTTGAATCAACCATATATTTGTGCCTTGAGTCAGGCCTTGTTGGACTCAACCATATCATTTGTGCCTCGAGTCGGGCCTCGTTTCACTCAACCATATCATTGTGTCTCGAGTCAGGCCTCGTTTGACTCAACCATATCATTTGCGCCTCGAGTCACGCCACCTTTGACTCACCGATACCATTTGTGTTTCGAGTTGGGCCTCGTTTCACTCAACCATATCATTTGTGTCTCGAGTCAGGCCTCATTTGACACAGCCATATCATTTACGCTTCGAGGTACGCCTCGTTTGACTCAACCATATCATTTGCGCCTCGAGTCGGGCCTCATTTAAGTCATCGATACCATTGGTGCCTCGAGTTGGGTCTCGTTTGACTCAACCATATCATTTGCACCTCTAATCGGGCCTCGTTTGACACAACCATATCATTTGCACCTCTAATCGGGCCTCGTTTGACTCAACCATATCATTTGCGCCTCGAGTCGGGCCTCATTTCACCCTACCGTATCATTTGTGCCTAGAGTCGGGCCTCGTTTCACTCACCGATACCATTTATGCCTCGAGTTGGCCCTCATTTGATTCAACCATATCATTTCTACTCGAGTTAGGCCTCGTTTGACTCAACCATATATTTGTACCCTGAGTCACACCTTGTTTGACTCAACCATATTATTTGTGCCTCGAATTGGGCCTCGTTGGACTCAACCATATCATTTGCCCCTTGAGTTGGGCCTCATTTGACTTACCGATACCATTTGTGTCTCGAGTCAGGCCTCGTTTAACTAAACCATATCATTTGTACCTCGAGTCATCCCTCGTTTGACTCAACCATATCATTTGCACCTCGAGTCGGGCCTCGTTTGAATCAACCATATATTTGCGCCTCGAGTCAGGCCTCGTTTGACTCAACCATACCTTTTACGCCTCCAGTCGGGCCTTGTTTGGGACACCGATACCTTTTGTGCCTCGAGTCGGGCCTCGTTTTACTAAACCGTATCATTTGTTCCTCGAGTCATGCCTCGTTTGACTCAACCATAGCATTTGCATCTCGAGTCGGGCCTCGTTTGAATCAACCATATATTTGAGCCTTGGGTCGGGCCTCGTTTGACTTAACCATATCATTTGCACCTCGAGTCGCGCCTCGTTTGACTCAACCATATCATTTGCGCCTCGAGTCGGGCCTTGTTTGACTCAACCATATCATTTACGCCTCGAGTAGGGCCTCATTTGACTCAACCATATCATTTGCGCCTCGAGTTGGGCCTTATTTTGCTCACCCATATGTTTACGCATCAAGTCGGGCCTCATTTAACTAAACCATATCATTTGTGCCTCAAGTCATGCCTCATTTGACTAAACCATATCGTTTACGTCTCGAGACGGGCCTCGTTTGAATCAACCATATATTTGCACCTCGAGTCGGTCCTCATTTAACTTAACCATATCAATTATGCCTCGAGTCAGGCCTTGTTTGACTTAACCATATCATTTGTGCCTCGAGTCGGGCCATGTTTGAATCAACCATATATTTGTGCCTTGAGTCAGGCCTTGTTGGACTCAACCATATCATTTGCGCCTCGAGTCGGGCCTCGTTTCACTCAACCATATCATTGTGTCTCAAGTCAGGCCTCGTTTGACTCAACCATATCATTTGCGCCTCGAGTCACGCCACCTTTGACTCACCGATACCATTTGTGTTTCGAGTTGGGCCTCGTTTGACTCAACCATATCATTTGTGTCTCGAGTCAGGCCTCATTTGACACAGCCATATCATTTACGCTTCGAGGTACGCCTCGTTTGACTCAACCATATCATTTGCGCCTCGAGTCGGGCCTCATTTAAGTCATCGATACCATTGGTGCCTCGAGTTGGGTCTCGTTTGACTCAACCATATCATTTGCACCTTTAATCGGGCCTCGTTTGACTCAACCATATCATTTGCACCTCTAATCGGGCCTCGTTTGACTCAACCATATCATTTGCGCCTCGAGTCGGGCCTCATTTCACCCTACCGTATCATTTGTGCCTAGAGTCGGGCCTCGTTTCACTCACCGATACCATTTATGCCTCGAGTTGGCCCTCATTTGATTCAACCATATCATTTCTACTCGAGTTAGGCCTCGTTTGAGTCACCCATATGATTTGCGCCTCGAGTCGAGCCTCGTTTGACTCAACCATATCATTTGTACCTCGAGTCAGACCTCGTTTGAGTCAACCATGTCATTTGCGCCTTGAGTCAGGCATCGTTTGACTCAACCATATCATTTTTACCTCGAGTCGGGCCTCGTTTGACTCACCGATACTATTTGGGCCTCGAGTTGGGTCTTGTTTGACTCATCCATATCATTTGCGCCTCGAGTCGAGCCTCGTTTGACTCAACCATATCATTTGTGCCTCAACTCAGGCCTTGTTTGACTCAACCATATCGTTTGAGCCTCTAGTCAGACCTCGTTTAACTCAACCATATCATTTATGCCTCGAGTCGGTCTTCGTGTGACTCAACCTCATCATTTGAACCTCGAGTCAGGCCTCGTTTGACTCAACCATATCATTTGTGCCTTGAGGCGGGCCTCGTTTGACTCAACCATATCATTTATGGCTCGAGTCGGGCCTCGTTTGACTCACCGATGCTGTTTGTGCCTCGAGTTGGGTCTCGTTTGGCTCAACCATATCATTTGTGCCTCGAGTCAGACCTAGTTTAACTCATTGATACCAATTGTGCCACCAGTTGGGCCTTGTTTGACACAACCACATTATTTGTGCTCTAAGTCAGGCCTTGTTTGACTCAATCATATCATTTGCGCCTCGAGTCAGGTGTCATTTGACTCAACCATATCATTTGCGCCTCGAGTAGGGCCTTATTTGGCTCACCCATATGTTTGCGCATCGAGTCAGGTATCGTTTGACCAAACCATATCATTTGTGCCTAGAGTCATGCCTCATTCGACTCAACCATATCATTTGCGCCTCGAGTTGTCCCTCGTTTGACTCTACCATCTCATTTGCGCCTCAAGTCGGGCCTCGTTTGAATCAACCATATATTTGCGCCTCGAGTCAGGCCACGTTTAACTCAACCGTATCAATTGTGCCTCGAGTCAAGCCTCGTTTGACTCAACTGTATCATTTGTGCCTTGAGTCGGGCCTTGTTTGACTCACTGATACCATTTGTGCCTCGAGTTGGGCCTCATTTGACTCAACCATATATTTGTGTCTCGAGTCGGGCCTCGTTTAACTCAACCATATCAATTGCGCCTCGAGTCAAGCGTCGTTTGACTCAACCATATCATTTGCGCCTCGAGTCGGGCCTTGTTTGACTCACAGATACCATTTGTGCCTCGAGTTGGGCCTCATTTGACTCAACCATTTCATTTGTGCCTCGAGTCAGGCCTCGTTTAACTCAATCATATCAATTACGCCTCGAGTCGGGCCTCATTTGACTCAACCATACCATTTGTGCCTCGAGTTAGGCCTCGTTTGACTCAACCATATATTTGTGCCCTGAGTCAGGCCTTGTTTGACTCAACCATATCATTTGCAACTTGAGTCGGGCCTCGTTTGACTCAACCATATCATTTACGCCTCGTGTAGGCCCTTGTTGGGCTCACCCATATGTTTGCGCATTGAATCGGGCCTTGTTTGACCAAACCATATCATTTGAGCCTCGAGTCAAGCCTCGTTTGACTCAACCATATCATTTGCGGCTCGAGTTGGCCCTCGTTTGACTCACCCATGTCATTTGTGCCTCGAGTGAGGCCTTGTTTGACTTAGCCATGTGTTTGCCACTCAAGTCAGGCCTTGTTTGACTCAACCATACCATTTGTGCCTCGAGTTGGGCCTCGTTTGAATCAACCATATAATTTGTGCCTCGAGTTAGGCCTCGTTTGACTCAACCATATCATTTGCGCCTCGAACCGGGCCTCGTTTGACTTAACCGTATCATTTGCGCCTCGAGTCGGGCCTCGTTTGACTCAACCATATTATTTGTGCCTACGGTCAGGCCTCGTTTGACTCACCGATACCATTTGTGCCTCGAGTTGGGCCTTGTTGGACTCAACCATATCATTTGTGCTCGAGTCAGCCTTGTTTGACTCAACCATGCTATTTGTGCCTCGTGCCAGGCCTCATTTGACTCAACCATATCATTTGCGCCTTGAGTCAGGCCTCGTTTGACTCACCGAAACCATTTGTGCCTCAAGTTAGGCCTTATTTGACTCAACCATATCATTTGTGCCTCGTGTCAGCCTCGTTTGACTTAGCCATATCATTTGCGCCTCGAATTGGGCCACGTTTGACTCAACCATATCATTTGTCCCTCGAGTCGGGCCTCGTTTGACTCACCTATACCATTTGTGCCTCGAGTTGGACCTCATTTGACTCAACCATATCATTTGTGGCTCGAGGTGGGCCTTGTTTGACTCAACCATATCATTTACGCCTTCGAGTTGTGCCTCGTTTGACTCAACCATATCATTTGTGCCTAGAGTCGGGCCTCGTTTGGCTCACCAATACCATTTGTGCCTCCAGTCAGGCCTCGGCATGAGGCTGGCCTCGTTTGACTCAATCATATTGTTTGTGCCTAGAGTCGGGCCTCGTTTGGCTCACCGATACCATTTGTGCCTCGAGTTGGATCTCGTTTGACTCAACCATATCATTTGTACTCGAGTCAGGCCTCGTTTGACTCAACCATGCCATTTGCGCCTCACGTTGGGCCTTGTTTAACTCAATCATATCATTTGTGCCACGTGCCAGGCGTCATTTGACTTAACCATATCATTTGCACCTTGAGTCGGGCCTCGTTTGACTCACCGATATGATTTGTGCCTCGAGTCAGGCCTCGTTTAACTAAACCATATCATTTGTGCCTCGAGTCATGCCTCGTTTGACTCAACCATATGATTTGCACCTCAAGTCAGGCTCGTTTGAATCAACCATATATTTGCGCCTCGAGTCGGGCCTCTTTTGACTTAACCATACCTTTTGTGCCTCGAGTCGGGCCTCATTTAACTAAACCATATCAATTGTGCCTCAAGTCATGCGTCGTTTGACTCAACCATATCATTAGTGCCTCGAGTCGGGCCTCATTTGAATCAACCATATATTTGTGCCTCGAGTCGGGCCTCGTTTGACTCAACCATACCATTTGCGCCTCCAGTCGGGCCTCGTTTGACTCACCGATACCTTTTGTGCCTCGAGTCGGGCCTTGTTTAACTAAACCATATCATTTGTGCCTCGAGTCATGCCTCGTTTGACTCAACCATATCATTTGCGCCTCGAGTCGGGCCTCGTGTGAATCAACCATATATTTGCGCCACGAGTAGGGCCTCATTTGACTCAACCATATTATTTGCGCCTCAAGTCGGGCCTTATTTTGCTCACCCATATGTTTGCGCATCGAGTCGGGCCTCGTTTATTTAAACCATATCATTTGTGCCTAGAGTCATGCCTCATTTGACGTAACCATATCATTTGCGTCTCGAGTTGGGCCTCATTTGAATCAACCATATATTTGCACCTCGAGTCGTTCCTCGTTTAACTCAACCATATCAATTGTGCCTCGAGTCAGGCCTAGTTTGACTTAACCATATCATTTGCGCCTCGAGTCGGGCCACATTTGAATCAACCATATATTTGCGCCTCGAGTCGGGCCTCGTTTGACTCAACCATATCATTTGTACCTCGAGCTGGGCCTCGTTTCACTCAAGCATATCATTGTGCCTCGAGTCAGTCCTCGTTTAACTCAACCATATCATTTGCGCCTCGTGTCATGCCACATTTGACTCACCGATACCATTTGTCTTTCGAGTTGGGCCTCGTTTGACTCAACCATATCATTTGTGTCTCGAGTCAGGCCTCGTTTGACTCAGCCATATCATTTGCGCTTCAAGGTGCGCCTCGTTTGACTCAACCATATCATTTGCGCCTCGAGTCGGGCCTCGTTTGAGTCACCGATACCATTTGTGCCTCGAGTTGGTCCTCGTTTGACTCAACCATATCATTTGCGCCTCGAATCGTGCCTCGTTTGACTCAACCATATCATTTGTGCCTCAAGTCGGGCCTCATTTGATCAAACCATATAGTTTGTGCCTAGAGTCGGGCCTTGTTTCACTCACTGATACCATTTATGCCTCGAGTTGGGCCTCATTTGATTGAACCATATCATTTCTAATCAAGTCAGGCCTCGTTTGACTCACCCATATGATTTACGCCTCGGGTCGGGCCTCGTTTGACTCAACCATATCATTTGTACCTTGAGTCAGACCTTGTTTTAGTCAACCATGTCATTTGCGCCTTGAGTCGGGCATCGTTTGACTGAACCATATCATTTTTACCTCGAGTCAGGCCTCGTTTGACTCACCGATACCATTTGGGACTCGAGTTGGGTCTTGTTTGACTCATCAATATCATTTGCGCCCCGAGTCGAGCCTCGTTTTACTCAACCATATCATTTCCGCCTCGGGTCAGGCCTCGTTTGACTCACCGATACCATTTGTGCCTTGAGTTGGGCCTCATTTGATTGAACCATATCATTTCTAATCAAGTCAGGCCTCGTTTGACTCACCCATATGATTTGTGCCTCGAGTCGGGCCTCGTTTGACTAAACCATATCATTTGTACCTCGAGTCAGACCTTGTTTACTCAACCATGTCATTTGCACCTTGCATCGTTTGACTGAACCATATCATTTTTACCTCGAGTCAGGCCTCGTTTGACTCACCGATACCATTTGGGACTCAAGTTGGGTCTTGTTTGACTCATCAATATCATTTGCGCCCCGAGTCGAGCCTCGTTTGACTCAACCATATCATTTCCACCACGGGTCGGGCCTCGTTTGACTCACCGATACCATTTTTGCCTCGAGTTGGGCCTCATTTGATTGAACCATATCATTTCTAATCAAGTTAGGCCTCGTTTGACTCACCCATATGATTTGCGCCTCGAGTCGGGCCTCATTTGACTCAACCATATCATTTGTACCTCGAGTCAGACCTTGTTTTAGTCAACCATGTCATTTGCGTCTTGAGTCGGGCATCGTTTGACTGAACCATATCATTTTTACCTTGAGTCAGGCCTCGTTTGACTCACCGATACCATTTGGGACTCGAGTTGGGTCTTGTTTGACTCATCAATATCATTTGCGCCCCGAGTCGAGCCTCGTTTAACTCAACCATATCAATTGCGCCACGAGTCAGGCCTCATTTGACTTAACCATATCATTTGCACCTTGAGTCGGGCCTCGTTTGAGTCAACCATATCATTTGTGGCTCGAGTTGGGCCTCGTTTGACTCACCGATGCCGTTTGTGCCTCGAGTTGGGCCTCGTTCGACTCAACCATATCATTTGCGCCTCGAGTCAGGCCTTGTTTGACTCAACCATATCATTTGTGCCTCGAGTCAGCCCTCGTTTGACTCACCCATATCATTTGCAGCTCGAGTCAAGCTTCGTTTGACTTAACCATATCATTTGTGCTCGAGTCAGGCCTCGTTTGACTCAACCATATCATTTGCGTCTCGAGTCAGGCCTTATTTAACTCAACCATATCATTTGTGCCTCGAGCCAGGCCTCGATTGACTCAAACATATCATTTGCGCCTTAAGTTAGGCCTCGTTTGACTCACTGATACCATTTGTGCCTTGAGTTGGGCCTCATTTGAACCAACCATATCATTTGTGCCTCGAGTAAGGCTTCGTTTGACTCAGCCATATCATTTCCGCCTCGAGTCGGGTCTTGTTTGACTCAACCATATCGTTTGTGCCTCGAGTCAGCCTCGTTTGACTCAGCCATATCATTTGTGCCTCAAGTCGGGCCACGTTTGACTCAACCATATCATTTGTGCCTCGAGTCGGGCCTCGTTTGACTCACCGATACCATTTGTACCTCGAGTTGGACCTCGTTTGACTCAACCATATCATTTGTACTCGAGTCAGGCCTCGTTTGACTCAACCATACCATTTGCGCCTCACGTTGGGCCTTGTTTAACTCAACCATATCATTTGTGCCTCGTGCCAGGCGTCATTTGACTTAACCATATCATTTGCACCTTGAGTCGGGCCTCGTTTGACTCACCGATACCATTTGTGCCTCGAGTCAGGCCTCGTTTAACTCAACCATATCATTTGTGCCTTGAGTCATGCCTCGTTTGACTCAACCATATGATTTGCGCCTCAACTCGGGCTCGTTTGAATCAACCATATATTTGCGCCTCGAGTTGGGCCTTGTTTGACTCAACCATACCTTTTGTGCCTCGGGTCGGGCCTCGTTTAACTAAACCATATCATTTGTGCCTCGAGTCATGCCTCGTTTGACTCAACCATATCATTTGCGCCTCGAGTCGGGCCTCGTTTGAATCAACCATATATTTGCGCCACGAGTCGGGCCTCATTTGACTCAACCATATCATTTGCGCCTCGAGTCGGGCCTCATTTGACTCAACCATATCATTTACGCCTCAAGTAGGGCCTCATTTGACTCAACCATATCATTTGTGCCTCGAGTCGGGCCTTATTTTGCTCACCCATATGTTTGCGCATCGAGTCGGGCCTCGTTTATTTAAACCATATCATTTGTGCCTTGAGTCATGCCTCATTTGACTTAACCATATCATTTACGTCTCGAGTTGGGGTTCGTTTGAATCAACCATTTATTTGCACCTTGAGTCGGTCCTCGTTTAACTCAACCATATCAATTGTGCCTCGAGTCAGGCCTAGTTTGACTTAACCATATCATTTGCGCCTCGAGTCGGGCCACGTTTGAATCAACCATATATTTGCGCCTCGAGTCGGGCCTCGTTTGACTCAACCATATCATTTGTGCCTTGAGTTGGGCCTTGTTTCACTCAACCATATCATTGTGCCTCGAGTCAGGCCTCGTTTCACTCAACCATATCATTTGTGCCTCGAGTCGCGCCACATTTGACTCACCGATACCATTTGTCTTTCGAGTTAGGCCTCGTTTGACTCAACTATATCATTTGTGTCTCGAGTCAGGCCTCGTTTGACTCAGCCATATCATTTGCGCTTCGAGGTGTGCCTCGTTTGACTCAACCATATCATTTGCGCCTCGAGTCGGGCCTCGTTTGAGTCACCGATACCATTTGTGCCTCGAGTTGGGCCTCGTTTGACTCAACCATATCATTTGTGCCTCGAGTAAGGCTTCGTTTGACTCAGCCATATCATTTCCGCCTCGAGTCGGGTCTTGTTTGACTCAACCATATCGTTTGTGCCTCGAGTCAGCCTCGTTTCACTCAGCCATATCATTTGTGCCTCAAGTCGGGCCACGTTTGACTCAACCATATCATTTGTGCCTCGAGTCGGGCCTCGTTTGACTCACCGATACCATTTGTACCTCGAGTTGGACCTCGTTTTACTCAACCATATCATTTGTACTCGAGTCAGGCCTCGTTTGACTCAACCATACCATTTGCGCCTCACGTTGGGCCTTGTTTAACTCAACCATATCATTTGTGCCTCGTGCCAGGCGTCATTTGACTTAACCATATCATTTGCACCTTGAGTCGGGCCTCGTTTGACTCACCGATACCATTTGTGCCTCGAGTCAGGCCTCGTTTAACTCAACCATATCATTTGTGCCTTGAGTCATGCCTCGTTTGACTCAACCATATGATTTGCGCCTCAACTCGGGCTCGTTTGAATCAACCATATATTTGCGCCTCGAGTTGGGCCTCGTTTGACTCAACCATACCTTTTGTGCCTCGGGTCGGGCCTTGTTTAACTAAACCATATCATTTGTGCCTCGAGTCATGCCTCGTTTGACTCAACCATATCATTTGCGCCTCGAGTCGGGCCTCGTTTGAATCAACCATATATTTGCGCCACGAGTCGGGCCTCATTTGACTCAACCATATCATTTGCGCCTCGAGTCGGGCCTCATTTGACTCAACCATATCATTTACGCCTCAAGTAGGGCCTCATTTGACTCAACCATATCATTTGTGCCTCGAGTCGGGCCTTATTTTGCTCACCCATATGTTTGCGCATCGAGTCGGGCCTCGTTTATTTAAACCATATCATTTGTGCCTTGAGTCATGCCTCATTTGACTTAACCATATCATTTACGTCTCGAGTTGGGGTTCGTTTGAATCAACCATTTATTTGCACCATGAGTCGGTCCTCGTTTAACTCAACCATATCAATTGTGCCTCGAGTCAGGCCTAGTTTGACTTAACCATATCATTTGCACCTCGAGTCGGGCCACGTTTGAATCAACCATATATTTGCGCCTCGAGTCGGGCCTCGTTTGACTCAACCATATCATTTGTGCCTCGAGTTGGGCCTTGTTTCACTCAACCATATCATTGTGCCTCGAGTCAGGCCTCGTTTCACTCAACCATATCATTTGTGCCTCGAGTCGCGCCACATTTGACTCACCGATACCATTTGTCTTTCGAGTTGGGCCTCGTTTGACTCAACTATATCATTTGTGTCTCGAGTCAGGCCTCGTTTGACTCAGCCATATCATTTGCGCTTCGAGGTGTGCCTCGTTTGACTCAACCATATCATTTGCGCCTCGAGTCGGGCCTCGTTTGAGTCACCGATACCATTTGTGCCTCGAGTTGGGCCTCGTTTGACTCAACCATATCATTTGCGCCTCGAATCTGGCCTCGTTTGACTCAACCATATCATTTGTGCCTTGAGTCGGGCCTCATTTGACCCAACCATATAGTTTGTGCCTAGAGTCGGGCCTCGTTTCACTCACCGATACCATTTATGCCTCGAGTTAGGCCTCATTTGATTGAACCATATCATTTCTAATCGAGTCGGGCCTCATTTGACTCGCCCATATGATTTGCGCCTCGAGTCGAGCCTCGTTTGACTCAACCATATCATTTGTACCTCGAGTCAGACCTCGTTTTAGTCAACCATGTCATTTGCGCCTTGAGTCGGGCATCGTTTGACTGAACCATATCATTTTTACCTCGAGTCGGGCCTCGTTTGACTCACCGATACCATTTGGGCCTTGAGTTGGGTCTTGTTTGACTCATCAATATCATTTGCGCCCCGAGTCGAGCCTCGTTTGACTCAACCATATCATTTCCGCCTTGGGTCGGGCCTTGTTTGACTCACCGATACCATTTGTGCCTCGAGTGAGGCCTCGTTTGACTCAACCATATCATTTGTCCCTCGACTCAGGCCTTGTTTGACTCAACCATGTCGTTTGCGCCTGTAGTTGGACCTCGTTTAACTTAACCATATCATTTGTGCCTCGAGTCGGTCTTTGTGTCACTCAACCTCATCAATTGCACCACGAGTTAGGCCTCATTTGACTCAACCAAATCATTTGCACCTCGAGTCGTGCCTCGTTTGAGTCAACCATATCATTTGTGGCTCGAGTCGGGCCTCGTTTGACTCAACGATGCCGTTTGTGCCTCGAGTTGGGCCTCGTTTGACTCAACCATATCATTTGCGCCTCGAGTTGGCCCTTGTTTGACTTAACCATATCATTTGCACCTCGAGTCAGGCCTCGTTTGACTCACCCATATCATTTGCAGCTCGAGTCAGGCATCGTTTGACTTAACCATATCATTTGTGCTCGAGTTAGGCCTCGTTTGACTCAACCATATCATTTGCGTCTCGAGTCAGGCCTTATTTAACTCAACCATATCATTTGTGCCTCAAGCCAGGCCTCGATTGACTCAAACATATCATTTGCACCTTAAGTTAGGCCTCGTTTGACTCACTGATACCATTTGTGCCTTGAGTTGGGCCTCATTTGAACCAACCATACTATTTGTGCCTCGAGTAAGGCCTCGTTTGACTTAGCCATATCATTTCCACCTCGAGTCGGGTCTTGTTTGACTCAGCCATATCGTTTGTGCCTCAAGTCAGCCTCGTTTGACTCAGCCATATCATTTGTGCCTCAAGTCGGGCCACGTTTGACTCAACCATATCATTTGTGCCTCGAGTCAGGCCTCGTTTGACTCACCGATACCATTTGCACCTCGAGTTGGACCTCGTTTGACTCAACCATATCATTTGTACTCGAGTCAGGCCTCGTTTGACTCAACCATACCATTTGCGCCTCACGTTGGGACTTGTTTAACTCAACCATATCATTTGCGCCTAGAGTTGAGCCTCGTTTGACTCACCGATCCCACTTGTGCCTCGATTTGGGCCTCGATTGACTCAACCATATCATTTGCGCCCTGAGACAGGCCTTGTTTGACTCAACCATATCATTTGCGGCTTGAGTCGAGCCTCGTTTGACTCAATCATATCATTTGTGCATAGAGTAGAGCGTCGTTTGACTCACCGATACCATTTGTGCCTCGAGTTGGGCCTCGTTTGACTCAACCATATCATTTGTACTTGAGTCACGCCTCGTTTGACTTAACCATACCATTTGCACCTCAAGTCGGGCCTTGTTTAACTTAACCATATCATTTGTGCCTCGTGCCAGGCCTCATTTGACTTAACCATATCATTTGCGCCTTGAGTCGGGCCTCGTTTGACTCACCGATACCATTTGTGCCTCGAGTCAAGCCTCGTTTAGCTAAACCATATCATTTGTGCCTCGACTCATGCCTCGCTTGACTCAACCATATCATTTGCGCCTCAAGTCAGGCTCGTTTGAATCAACCATATATTTGCAACTCGAGTCGGGGCTCATTTGACTCAACCATACCTTTTGTGCCTCGAGTCGGGCCTCGTTTAACTAAACCATATCAATTGTGCCTCGAGTCATGCCTCGTTTGAATCAACCATATATTTGCGCCTCGAGTCGGCCCTCGTTTGACTCAACCATACCATTTGCGCCTCCAGTCGGGTCTCGTTTGACTCACCGATACCTTTTGTGCCTCGAGTCGGGCCTCGTTTAACTAAACCATATCATTTGTGCCTCAAGTCATGCCTCGTTTCACTCAACCATATCATTTGTGCCTCGAGTCGGGTCTCGCTTGAATCAACCATAAATTTGTGCCTTGGGTTGGGCCTCATTTGACTCAACCATATCATTTGCGCCTCGAGTTGGGCCTCGTTTGACTCAACCATATCATTTGCGTCTCAAGTCGGGCCTGGTTTGACTCAACTATATTATTTTTGCCTTGAGTCAGGCCTTGTTTAACTAAACCATATCATTTACGCCTCGAGTAAGGCCTCATTTGACTCAACCATATCATTTGCGCCTCGAGTTGGGCCTTATTTTGCTCACCCATTTGTTTGCGCATCGAGTCGGGCCTCGTTTAACTAAACCATATCATTTGTGCCTTGAGTCATGCCTCATTTGACTTAACCATATCATTTGCATCTCGAGTCAGGCTCGTTTGAATCAACCATATATTTGCACCTCGAGTCGGTCCTCATTTAACTCAACCATATCAATTGTGCCACGAGTCAGGTCTCGTTTGACTTAACAATATCATTTGTGCCTCGAGTCGGGCCACATTTGAATCAACCATATATTTCCGCCTCGAGTCGGGCCTCGTTTGACTCAACCATATCATTTGCGCCTCGAGTCGGGCCTCGTTTCACTCAACCATATCATTGTGCCTCGAGTCAGGCCTCGTTAGACTTAACAATATCATTTGTGCCTCAAGATGGGCCTCGTTTGAATCAACCATATATTTGCGCCATGAGTCGGGCCTCGTTTGACTTAATCATATCATTTGCGCCGCGAGTCGGGCCTCGTTTGACTCAACCATATCATTTGCGCCTCAAGTCGGGCCTCGTTTGACTCAACCATATCATTTATGCCCCAAGAAGGGCCTCATTTGACTCAACCATATCATTTGCTTCTCGAGTCGGGCCTTATTTTGCTTACCCATATGTTTGCGCATTGAGTCGGGCCTCGTTTATTTAAACCATATCATTTGTGCTTTCAGTCATGCCTCATTTGACTTAACCATATCATTTGCGTCTCGAGTGGGGCCTCGTTTGAATCAACCATATATTTGCACCTCGAGTCGGGCCTCGTTTCACTCAACCATATCATTGTGCCTCGAGTCAGGCCTCGTTTGACTTAACAATATCATTTGTGCCTCGAGTCGGGCCTCATTTGAATCAACCATATATTTGCGCCACGAGTCGGGCCTCGTTTGACTCAATCATATCATTTGTGCCACGAGTCGTGCCTCGTTTGACTCAACCATATCATTTACGCCCCAAGTAAGGCCTCATTTGACTCAACCATATCATTTGCGTCTTGAGACGGGCCTTATTTTGCTCACCCATATGTTTGCGCATCGAGTCAGGCCTCGTTTATTTAAACCATATCATTTGTGCCTTGAGTCATGCCTCATTTGACTTAACCATATCATTTGCGTCTCGAGTCGGGGCTCGTTTGAATCAACCATATATTTGCACCTCAAGTCGGTCCTCGTTTAACTCAACCATATCAATTGTGCCTCAAGTCAGGCCTCGTTTGACTCAACCATATCATTTGCGCCTCGAGTCAGGCCTCGTTTGAGTCACCGATACCATTTGTGCCTCGAGTTCGGCCTCGTTTGACTCAACCATATCATTTATGCCTCGAATCAGGCCTCGTTTGACTCAACCATATCATTTGTGCCTCGAGTCGGGCCTCATTTGACCCAACCATATAGTTTGTGCCTAGAGTCGGGACTCGTTTCACTCACCGTTACCATTTATGCCTTGAGTTAGGCCTCATTTGATTGAACCATATCATTTCTAATCGAGTCAGGCCTCGTTTGAGTCACCCATATGATTTGCGCCTTGAGTCGGGCCTCGTTTGACACATCCATATCATTTGTACCTCGAGTCAGACCTCGTTTTAGTCAACCATGCCATTTGCGCCTTGAGTCGGGCATCGTTTGACTGAACCATATCATTTTTACCTCGAGTCGGGCCTCGTTTGACTCACCGATACCATTTGGGCCTCGAGTTGGGTCTTGTTTGACTCATCAATATCATTTGCGCCCCGAGTCGAGCCTTGTTTGACTCAACCATATCAATTGTGCCTTGAGTCGGGCCTCGTTTGACTCACCGATACCATTTGTGCCTCGAGTGAGGCCTCATTTGACTCAACCATATCATTTGTCCCTCGACTCAGGCCTTGTTTGACTCAACCATATCATTTGCGCCTATAGTTGGACCTCGTTTAACTCAACCATATCAATTGTGCCTCGAGTCAGTCTTTGTGTGACTAAACCTCATCAATTGCACCACGAGTCAGGCCTCATTTGACTTAACCATATCATTTGCACATCGAGTTGGGCCTCGTTTGAGTCAACCATATCATTTGTGGCTCATGCCGGGCCTCGTTTGACTCAACCATATCATTTGTGCCTCGAGTCGAGCCTCGTTTGACTCACCGATACCATTTGTACCTCGAGTTGGACCTCGTTTGACTCAACCATATCATTTGTGCCTCAAGGTAGGCCTTGTTTGACTCAACCATATCATATGCGCCTCGAGTTAGTCCTCGTTTGACTCAATCATATCATTTGCGCCTAGAGTCAGGCCTCGTTTGACTCACCGATACCACTTGTGCCTCATTTGGGCCTCGATTGACTCAACCATATCATTTGCGCCCTGAGACGGGCCTTGTTTGACTCAACCATATCATTTGCGGCTTGAGTCGGGCCTCGTTTGACTCAATCATATCATTTGTGCATAGAGTAAAGTGTCGTTTGACTCACTGATACCATTTGTGCCTCGAGTTGGGCCTCGTTTGACTCAACCATATCATTTGTACTCGAGTCACGCCTCGTTTGACTTAATCATACCATTTGTGCCTCAAGTTGGGGCTTGTTTAACTCAACCATATCATTTGTGCCTCGTGCCAGGCCTCATTTGACTTAACCATATCATTTGCGCCTTGAGTCGGGCCTCGTTTGACTCATCGATACCATTTGTGCCTCGAGTGAGGCCTCATTTGACTCAATCATAACATTTGTCCCTCGACTCAGGCCTTGTTTGACTAAACCATATCGTTTGTGCTTGTAGTTCGACCTCGTTTAACTCAACCATATCATTTGTGCCTCGAGTCGGTCTTCATGTGACTCAACCTCATCAATTGCACCACGAGTCAGGCCTCATTTGACTCAACCATATCATTTGCACCTCGAGTCGGGCCTCGTTTGAGTCAACCATATCATTTGTGGCTCGAGCTGGGCCTCGTTTGACTCACCGATGCCGTTTGTGCCTCGAGTTGGGCCTCGTTTGACTCAACTATATCATTTGCGCCTCGAGTCGGGCCTTGTTTGACTCAACCATATCATTTGCGCCTCGAGTCGAGCCTCGTTTGACTCACCCACATCATTTGCAGCTCGAGTCAGGCATCGTTTGACTTAACCATATCATTTGTGCTCGAGTCAGTCCTCGTTTGACTCAACCATATAATTTGTGCCTCGAGTCAGGCCTTATTTAACTCAACCATATCATTTGTGCCTCGAGTCAGGCCTCGATGAACTTAAACATATCATTTGCGCCTTAAGTCAGGCCTCGTTTGACTCACTGATACCATTTGTGCCTTGAGTTGGGCCTCATTTGAACCAACCATATCATTTGTGCCTCGTGTATGGCCTCGTTTGACTCAGCCATATCATTTCTACCTCGAATCGGGTCTTGTTTGACTCAACCATATCGTTTGTGCCTCGAGTCAGCCACGTTTGACTCAGCCATATCATTTGTGCCTCAAGTCGGGTCACGTTTGACTCAACCATATCATTTGTGCCTCGAGTCGGGCCTCGTTTGACTCACTGATACCATTTGTACCTCGAGTTGGACCTCGTTTGACTCAACCATATCATTTGTGCCTCAAGGTAGGCCTTGTTTGACTCAACCATATCATTTGCACCTCGAGTTGGTCCTCGTTTGACTCAATCATATCATTTGCGCCTAGAGTCAGTCCTTGTTTGACTCACCGATACCACTTGTGCCTCGATTTGGGACTCGATTGACTCAACCATATCATTTGTGCCCTGAGTCAGGCCTTGTTTGACTCAACCATATCATTTGCGGCTTGAGTCGGGCCTCATTTGACTCAATGATATCATTTGTGCATAGAGTAGAGCGTCGTTTGACTCATCGATACCATTTGTGCCTCGAGTTGGGCCTCGTGTGACTCAACCATATCATTTGTACTCGAGTGACGCCTCGTTTGACTCAACCATACCATTTGCGCCTCAAGTTGGGCCTTGTTTAACTCAACCATATCATTTGTGCCTTGTGCCAGGCCTCATTTGACTTAACCATATCATTTGCGCCTTGAGTCGGGCCTCGTTTGACTCACCGATACCATTTGTGCCTCAAGTCAAGCCTCGTTTAACTAAACCATATCATTTGTGCCTCGACTCATGCCTCGCATGACTCAACCATATCATTTGCGCCTCGAGTCGGGCCTCGTTTGAATCAACCATATATTTGCGCCTCGAGTCGGGGCTCATTTCACTCAACCATACCTTTTGTGCCTCGAGTCGGGCCTCGTTTAACTAAACCATATCAATTGTGCCTCGAGTCATGCCTCGTTTCACTCAACCATATCATTAGCGCCTCGAGTCATGCCTCGTTTGAATCAACCATATATTTGTGCCTTGAGTCGGGCCTCGTTTGACTCAACCATACCATTTGCGCCTCAAGTCGGGCCTCGTTTGACTCACCGATACCTTTTGTGCCTCGAGTTGGGCCTCGTTTGAATCAACCATAAATTTACGCCTTGGGTCGGGCCTCGTTTGACTCAACCATATCATTTGCGCCTCGAGTCGGGCCTCGTTTGACTCAACCATATCATTTACAACTCAAGTCAGGCCTCGTTTCACTCAACCATATCATTTGCGCCTCGAGTCGGGCCTTGTTTGACTAAACCATATCATTTACGCCTCGAGTAGGGCCTCATTTGACTCAACCATATCATTTGCGCCTTGAGTCGGGCCTTATTTTGCTCACCCATTTGTTTGCGCATCGAGTTGGGCCTCGTTTAACTAAACCATATCATTTGTGCCTTGAGTCATGCCTCATTTGACTTAACCATATCATTTGCATCTCGAGTCGGGCCTCGTTTGAATCAACCATATATTTGCACCTCGAGTCGGTCCTCGTTTAACTCAACCATATCAATTGTGCCTCGAGTCAGGCCTTGTTTGACTTAACAATATCATTTGTGCCTCGAGTCGGGCCACGTTTGAATCAACCATATCATTTGCGCCTCGAGTCGGGCCTCGTTTCACTCAACCATATCATTGTGCCTCGAGTCAGGCCTCGTTTGACTTAACAATATCATTTGTGCCTCGAGTCGGGCCTCGTTTGAATCAACCATATATTTGCACCATGAGTCAGGCCTCGTTTGACTCAATCATATCATTTGCGCCTTGAGCTGGGCCTCGTTTGACTCAACCATATCATTTGCGCCTCGAGTCAGGCCTCGTTTGACTCAACCATATCATTTACGCCTCAAGTAGAGCCTTATTTGACTCAACCGTATCATTTACGCCTCGAGTCGAGCCTTATTTTGCTCACCCATATGTTTGTGCATCGAGTCGGGCCTCGTTTATTTAAACCATATCATTTGTGCCTTGAGTCATGCCTCATTTGACTTAACCATATCATTTGCGTCTCGAGTCGGGGCTCGTTTGAATCAACCATATATTTGCACCTCGAGTCGGTCCTCGTTTAACTCAACCATATCAATTGTGCCTCGAGTCAAGCCTCGTTTGACTTAACCATATCATTTGCGCCTCGAGTCGGGCCTCGTTTGAATCAACCATATATTTGCACCTCGAGTCGGGGTTCATTTGACTCAGCCATAGCTTTTGTGCCTCGAGTCGGGCCTTGTTTAACTAAACCATATCAATTGTGCCTCGAGTCATGCCTCGTTTCACTCAACCATATCATTAGTGCCTCGAGTCATGCCTCGTTTGAATCAACCATATATTTGCGCCTTGAGTCGGGCCTCATTTGACTCAACCATACCATTTGCGCCTCCAGTCGGGCCTCATTTGACTTACCAATACCTTTTGTGCCTTGAGTCGGGCCTCGTTTAACTAAACCATATCATTTGTGCCTTGAGTCATGCCTCGTTTGACTCAACCATATCATTTGCGCCTCGAGTCGGGCCTCGTTAGAATCAACCATGAATTTATGCCTCGGGTCGGGCCTCGTTTGACTCAACCATATCATTTGCGCCTCGAGTTGGGCCTCGTTTGACTCAACCATATCATTTGCGCCTCAAGTCGGGCCTGGTTTGACTCAACCATATCATTTGCGCTCGAGTCGGGCCTCGTTTGACTAAACCATATCATTTACGCCTCGAGTAGGGCCTCATTTCACTCAACCATATCATTTGCGCCTCGAGTTGGGCCTTATTTTGCTCACCCATTTGTTTGTGCATCGAGTTAGGCCTCGTTTAACTAAACCATATCATTTGTGCCTTGAGTCATGCCTCAATTGACTTAACCATATCATTTGCATCTCGAGTCAGGCTCGTTTGAATCAACCATGTATTTGCACCTCGAGTCGGTCCTCATTTTGACTCAACCATATCAATTGTGCCTCGAGTCTGGCCTCGTTTGACTTAACAATATCATTTGTGCCTCGAGTCGGGCCACGTTTGAATCAACCATACATTTGCGCCTCGAGTCGGGCCTCGTTTGACTCAACTATATCATTTGCGCCTCGAGTCGGGCCTCATTTCACTCAACCATATCATTGTGCCTCGAGTCAGGCCTCGTTTGACTTAACCATATTATTTGCGCCTCGAGTCACGCCACCTTTGAGTCACCGATACCATTTGTGTTTCGAGTTGGGCCTCGTTTGACTCAACCATATCATTTGTGTCTCGAGTCAGGCCTCATTTGACTCAGCCATATCATTTGCGCTTCGAGGTATGCCTTGTTTGACTTAACCATATCATTTGTGCCTCGAGTCAGGCCTCGTTTAAGTCACCGATACCATTTGTGCCTTGAGTTGGGCCTCGTTTAACTCAACCATATCATTTGTGCCTCAAATCGGGCCTCGTTTAACTTAACCATATCATTTGCGCCTCAAATCGGGCCTCATTTCACCCAACCATATCATTTATGCCTAGAGTCAGGCCTCGTTTCACTCACCGATACCATTTATGCCTCGAGTTGGGCCTCATTTGATTCAACCATATCATTTCTACTCGAGTCAAGCCACGTTTGACTCACCCATATGATTTGCGCCTCGAGTCAGGCCTCGTTTTACTCAACTATATCATTTTTATCTCGAGTCGGGCTTCGTTTGACTCACCGATACCATTTGGGCCTCGAGTTGGGTCTTGTTTGACTCATCCATATCATTTGCGCCTTGAGTCAAGCCTCGTTTGGCTCAACCATATCATTTGCGCCTCGAGTCGGGCCTCGTTTGACTCACCGATACCATTTGTGCCTCGAGTGAGGCCTTGTTTGACTCAACCATTTCATTTGTGCCTCGACTCAGGCCTTGTTTGACTTAACCATATCATTTGCGCCTCTAGTTGGACCTCGTTTAACTCAACCATATCATTTGTGCCTCGAATCGGTCTTCGTGTGACTCAACCTCATCATTTGAACTTCGAGTTAGGCCTCGTTTGACTCAACCATATCATTTGTGCCTCGAGGCGGGCCTCGTTTGAGTCAACCATATCATTTGTGGCTCGAGTCAGGCCTCGTTTGACTCACTGATGCCGTTTGTGCCTCGAGTTGGTCCTCGTTTGACTCAACCATATCATTTGCGCCTCGAGTCGAGCTCGTTTGACTCACAGACACCATTTGGGCCTCGAGTTAGGTCTCGTTTGACTCAACCATACCATTTGCGCCTCGAGTCAGGCCTTGTTTGACTCAACCATATCATTTTGCCTCGAGTCGGGCCTCGTTTTACTCACCCATATCATTCGTACCTCGAGTCAGGAATCGTTTGACTTAACCATATCATTTGTGCTCGAGTCAGGCCTCGTTTGACTCAACAATATCATTTGCGCCTTGAGTCAGGCCTTATTTAACTCAACCATATCATTTGTGCCTCGAGTCAGGCCTCGATTGACTCGACCATATCATTTGTGCCTCAAGTCGGGCCTCGTTTGACTCACTGATACCATTTGTGCCTCGATTTGGGCCTCGTTTGACTCAACCATATCATTTATGCGTCGAGTCACGCCTTGTTTGACTCAACCATATCATTTGTGTCTCGAGTTAGGGCTCGTTTGACACAATCATATCATTTGTGCCTCAAGTTGGGCCTCCTTTGACCCAACCATATCTTTTACGCCTCTAGTCGGGCCTTGTTTGACTCAATCATATCATTTGCGGCTCGAGTCGAGCCTCGTTTGACTCAACCATATCATTTGTGCCTAGAGTCGGGCCTCGTTTGATTCACCGATACCATTTGTGCCTCGAGTTGGACCTTGTTTGACAAAACCATATCATTTGTACTTGTGTCAGGCCTCGTTTGGCTCAACCATATCATTTGTGCATCGAGTCAGGCCTCGTTTAACTCAACCATATCATTTGTTCCTCGTGCTAGTGCTCATTTGACTCAACCATATCATTTATGCCTCAAGGCGGGCCTCATTTGACTCACCGATACCATTTGTGCCTCGAGTTGGGCCTCATTTGACTCAACCATTTCATTTGTGCCTCGAGTCAGGCCTGGTTTGACTCAGCCATACCATTTGCGCCTCGAGTCAGGCCTCGTTTGACTTAACCATATCATTTGTGTCTTGAGTCTGGCCTCGTTTGACTCACTGATACCATTTGTGCCTCGAGTTGGGCCTCATTTGACTCAACCATATCATTTGTGCCTAGAGGCAGGCCTAGTTTGACTCACCAATACAACTTTTGCCTCGGGTTGGGCCTCGTTTGTCTTAACCATATCATTTGTACTCGAGTCAGGCCTCGTTTGACTCAACCATATCATTTACGCCCCGAATCAGGCCTCGTTTAGCTCCACCATATCATTTGCACTCGTGCTAGGCCTCATTTGACTTAACCATATCTTTTGCGCCTCGAGTTGGGCCTCATTTGACTCACCGATACCATTTGGGGCTCGAGTTGGGCCTCGTTTGACTCAACCATATCATTTGTGCCTCAAGTCGGGCCTTGTTTGATTCAACCATATCATTTGCGCCACGACTCGGGCCTTGTTTGACTCACCCATATGTTTCTGCCATAAGTTATTCCTCATATGACTCCACCATATCATTTGCGCCTTGAGTCGGGCCACGTTTAACTTAACCATATCATTTGCGCCTTGAGTGAGGCCTCATTTGACTGACTGATACCGTTTGTGCCTCGAGTTGGGCCTCGTTTGAGTTAACCATATCATTTGCGCCTAGAGTCGGGCCACGTTTGACTCACCGATACCATTTATGCCTCGAGTTGGGACTTGTTTAACTCAACCATATCATTTGTGCCTCGAGTCAGGCCTTGTTTGACTCAACCATATCATTTGCGCCTCGAGTCGGTCCTTGTCTGACTCACCCATATGTTCGAACCTCGAGTCGGGCCTTATTTGACTCAACCATATTTTTGTGCCTCGAGTTGATCTTTGTTTGACTCACCCTTACATTTGCACCTCGAGTCAAGTCTAGTTTGACTTAACCATGAGTTTGTGCCTCGAGCCTGGCCTTGTTTGACTCACCCATATCATTTGCGCCACAAGTCGGGCCTTGTTTGACTCAACCATATCATTTGCGCCTCGAGTTGGGCCTCGTTTGATTTAACCATATCATTTGCGCCTTGACACGGGCCTTAATTGGCTTACCCATATGTTTGCGCATTGAGTCGGGCCTTGCTTGACTAAACCATATCATTTGTGCCTCGAGTCATGCCTCGTTTGACTCAACCATATCATTTGCACCTCGAGTTGGCCCTTGTTTAACTCACACATGTCATTTGCGCCTCGAGTTAGGCCTCATTTGACTCAACCATGTGTTTACCCCTCGAGTCAGGCCTTGTTTGACTCACCCATATCATTTATGCCTCGTGTCAGGCCTCGTTTGACCCACCGATACCATTTATGCATCGAGTTGGGCCTCGTTTGACTAAACCTTATGATTTGCGCCTCGAGTCAGGCCTCGTTTGATTCAACCATATCATTTACGCCTCAAGTCCAGCATTGTTTGACTCAACCATATCATTTGTGCTCTAGTCAGGCCTCATTTGAGTCATCGATACTATTTAGGCCTCGAGTCGGGCCATGTTTAACTTAACCATATCATTTGTGCCTCGAGTCAGGCCTCGTTTGACTCAACCATATCATTTGCGCCTCGAGTCAGGCCACGTTTGACTCACCGATACCATTTGTGTCCCGAGTTGGGCCTCATTTGACTCAACCATATCATTTGTACCTTGAGTCAGGCCTCGTTTGACTCAGCCATATCATTTGCGCTTTGAAGCGAGCCTTGTTTGACTCAACCATATCATTTGCGCTCAAGTCGGGCCTTGTTTGACTCAATCATATCATTTGTGCCTCGAGTCAGACCTCGTTTGATACAACCATATCATTTGCGCCACAAGTCGGGCCTCGTTTGACTCAACCATATCATTTGTGCCTCGAGTCAGGCTTCGTTTGACTCAACCATATCAATTGTGCCTCGAGTCAAGCCTCGTTTGACTAAACCATATCATTTGTGCCTCGAGCCATTCCTCGTTTGACTCAATCATATCATTTGCGCCACGAGTTAGCCCTCGTTTAACTCACCCATGTCATTTGCGCCTCGAGTTAGGCCTTGTTTGACTCAACCATGTGTTTGCCCCTCGAGTTAGGCCTTATTTGACTCACCCATAACATTTGCGCCTCGAGTCAGCCCTTGTTTGACTCACCGATACCATTTTTGCATCGACTTGGGCCTCGTTTGACTCAACCATATTAATTGTGCCTCAAGTCAGGCATTGTTTGATTCAACCATATCATTTGTGCTCAAGTCAGGCCTCGTTTGACTTACCCATATCATTTGCGCCTCGAGTTGGGCCTCGTTTGACTCAACCATATCATTTATGCCTCGAGTCAGGCCTCGTTTGACTCAATCATATCATTTGTACCTCGAGTCAGGCCTCATTTGACCCAACCATATCATTTGTGCCTAGAGTCGGTCCTCGTTTGACTCACCGATACCATTTGTGCCTTGACTTGGGACTCGTTTGACTCAACCATATCATTTCTACTCAAGTTAGGCCTCGTTTGACTCCTCCATATCATTTGCGCCTCGAGTCGGTCCTTGTTTGACTCAACCATATCATTTGTGCCTCAAGTTAGGCCTCGTTTGAGTCAACCATATCATTTGCGCCTTGAGCGGGCATCATTTGACTCAACCATATCATTTTCACCTCGAGTCGGGCCTCGTTTGACTCACCGATACCATTTAGGCCTCGAGTTGGGTCTCATTTGACTCAACCATATCATTTGCGCCTCGAGGCAAGCCTCGTTTGACTCAACCATATCATTTGTGCCTCGAGTCGGGCCACATTTGACTCACTGATACCATTTGTGCCTCGAGTTAGGCCTCGTTTGACTCAACCACATTATTTGTGCCTCGAGTCGGGCCTTGTTTGACTCAACCATATTATTTGCTCCTCGAGTTGGGCCTCGTTTCACTCAACCATATCATTTGTGCCTAGAGGCGGGCCTCGTTTAACAAATCCATATCATTTGTGCCTCGAGTTAGGCATCATTTCACTCAACCATATCTTTTGCACCTCGAGTCGGGCCTCGTTTGACTCAACCATATCGTTTGCGCCTTGTGTTGGGCCTCGTTTAACTCAACTATATCATTTGCGTCTCGAGTCAGGTCTCGTTTGACTCAACCATTTCATTTGTGCCTCGAGTTAGGCCTCGTTTGACTCAACCATATCATTTACGCCTCGAGTCGAGCCTTGTTTGACTCACCGATACCATTTGGGCCTCGAGTTCGGTCTCGTTTGACTCAACCATATTATTTGTGCCTCGAGTCGAGCCTTGTTGGACTCAACCATATCATTTGCGCCTCGAGTCAGGCCTCGTTTGACTCACTAATACCATTTGTGCCTCGAGTTAGGCCTCGTTTGACTCAACCATATCATTTGTGCCTCGAGTCGGGCCTTGTTTGACTCAACCATATCATTTGCGCCTCGAGTTGGGCTTCGGTTGACTCAACCATATCATTTGTGCCTAGAGCCAAGCCACGTTTAACTAAACCATATCATTTGTGCCTCGAGTCGGGCCTCGTTTGACTCAACCATATCATTTGTGCCTCAAGTTTGGCCTCGTTTGACTCATCGATACCATTTGTGTCTCGAGGTGGGCCTCATTTGACTCAACCATATCATTTGTGCCTCGAGTTGGGCCTCGTTTGACTCAACCATATCATTTACGCCTCGAGTCAGGCCTCATTTGACTCACCGATACCATTTGTGCCTCGAGTTGGGCCTCATTTGACTCAACCATATCATTTGCGCCTCGAGTCAGGCCTCGTTTGACTCAACCATATTATTTGCGCATTGAGTCAGGCCTTGTTTGACTCACCGATACCATTTGTGCCTCGAGTTGGACCTTGTTTGACTCAACCATATCTTTTGTGCCTCGAGTCAGGCCTCGTTTGAGTCAACCATATCATTTGCACCTTGAGTCAGGCATCATTTGACTCAACCATATCATTTGCACCTCTTGTCGGGCCTCGTTTGACTCACCGATACCATTTGGGCCTCGAGATGGGTCTCGTTTGACTTAACCATATCATTTGTGCCTTGAGTTGAGTCTTGTTTGACTCAACCATATCATTTGTGCCTTGAGGCAGGCCTCGTTTGACTCAACCATATCATTTGTTCCTAGAGTCAGGCCTTGTTTGAATCAACCATGTCATTTGCGCCTCGAATCAGGCCTTGTTTAACTCACCGATACCATTTGTGCCTCGAGTTCGGACTTGTTTGACTCATCCATATCATTTGTGCCTCGACTCGAGCCTTGTTTGACTCAACCATATCATTTACGCCTCGAATCAGGCCTTGTCTAACTCAACCATATCATTTGTCCCTAGAGTCGAGGCTCGTTTGACTTAACCATATCATTTGTACTCGAGTCAGACATTGTTTGACTCAACCATATCATTTGCGCCTCGAGTCAGGCCTCGTTTGACTTGCCGATACCATTTGTGTCTCGAGTTTGACCTCATTTGACTCAACCATATCTTTTGTGCCTCGAGTCAGGCCTCGTTTGAGTCAACCATATCATTTGCACCTTGAGTCGGGCATCATTTGACTCAACCATATCATTTGCACCTCGTGTCGGGCCTCGTTTGACTCACCGATACCATTTGGGCCTCGAGATGCATCTTGTTTGACTTAACCATATCATTTGTGCCTCGAGTTGAGTCTTGTTTGACTCAACCATATCATTTGTCCCTTGAGGCGGGCCTCGTTTGACTCAACCATATCATTTGTGCCTAGAGTCGGGCCTCGTTTGACTCAACCATGTCATTTGTGCCTCGAATCAGGCCTTGTTTAACTCACCGATACCATTTGTGCCTCAAGTTAGGACTCGTTTGACTCATCCATATCATTTGTGCCTCGACTCGGGCCTTGTTTAACTCAACCATATCATTTGCGCCTCGAATCAGGCCTTATTTAACTCAACCATATCATTTGTGCCTAGAGTCGAGGCTCGTTTGACTCAACCATATCATTTGTACTCGAGTCAGACATTGTTTGACTCAACCATATCATTTGCACCTCGAGTCGGGCCTCATTTGACTCACCGATACCATTTGTGCCTCGAGTTAGGCCTTGTTTGACGCAACCATATCATTTGTGCCTCGAGTCAAGCCTCGTTTGACTTAACCATATAATTTGCACCTCGAGTCGGGACTCGTTTGACTTAACCATATCGTTTGCAGCTCGAGTCGAACCTCGTTTGACTCACCTATATCATTTGTTCCTCAAGTTAGGCCTCGTTTGACTTAACCATATCAGTTGTGCCTCGAATCAGGCCTCGTTTGAGTCAACCAATCATTTGCGCCATGAGTCAGGCGTCGTTTGACTCAAGCATATCATTTGCTCCTCGAGTTGGGCCTTGTTTGACTCACTGATACCATTTGTGCCTCGAGTTGGGCCTCGTTTGACTCCACCATATCATTTGTGCCTCGAGTCAGGCCTTGTTTGACTCAACCATATCATTTGAGCCTCGACGCAGGCCTCGTTTGAATCAACCATATCATTTGTGCCTTGAGACGGGCCTTGTTTGATTCAATCATATCATTTGCGCCACGAGGCAGGCCTGGTTTGACTCACCCATATGTTTGATCCACGAGTCGGGCCTTATTTGGCTCACCTATATGTTTCTGCCTCGAGTCGGTCTTCATGTGACTCACCCTTATCATTTGGACCTCGAGTCAGGCCTTGTTTGACTCAACCATATCATTTGTGCCTCGAGTCAGGCCTCATTTGAGTCAACCATATCATTTGCACCTTGAGTCGCGCATCGTTTGACTCAACCATATCATTTTCACCTCGAGTCGGGCCTTGTTTGACTCACCGATAACATTTGGGTCTCGAGTTGGGTCTCGTTTGACTCAACCATATCATTTGCGCCTTGAGTCGAGCCTCGTTTGACTCAACCATATCATTTGTGCCTCGAGTCGAGCCTCGTTTGACTCACCGATACCATTTGTGCATCGAGTTAAGCCTCGTTTGACTCAACCATATCATTTGTGCCTCGAGTTGGGCCTCGTTTGACTCAACCATATCATTTGCGCCTCGAGTCTAGCCTCGTTTGACTCAACCATATCATTTGCAACTCGATTCAGGACTCGTTTGACTCACCGATACCATTTGTGCCCCGAGTTGGGCCTCCTTTGACTCAACCATATCATTTGTGCCTCAAGTCAGGCCTTCTTTGACTCGACCATATCATTTACGCCTGGAGTCGGGCCTCGTTTGACTTAACCATATTATTTGTGCCTCGAGTCAGGCCTCGTTTGACTCACGATACCATTTGTGCCTCGAATTGGGCCTCGTTTGACTTAACCATATCATTTGTGCCTCGACTCAAGCCTCATTTGACTCAACCATATCATTTGCGCCTCGAGTCGGGCCTCGTTTGACTCAACCATACCATTTGCGGCTCGAGTTAGGCCTCGCTTGACTCACCGATACCATTTGTGCCTCGAGTTGGGCCTCGTTTGACTCAACCATTGTGTTTACAGCTCAAGTCGGACCTCGTTTGACTCACCGATATCGTTTGTTCCTCAAGTTGGGCCTCGTTTGACTCAACCATATCATTTGTACCTCGAATCAGGCCTCGTTTGCATCAACCATATCATTTGTGCCTTGAGTCAGGCCTCGTTTGACTCAAGCATATCATTTACTCCACCAGTCGGGCCTTGTTTCACTCACCGATACCATTTGGGCCTCGAGCTGGGCCTCGTTTGACTCCATCATATCATTTGTGCCTTGAGTCAAGCCTTGTTTGACTCAACCATATCATTTGCGCCTCGAGGCCGTCCTCGTTTGAATCAACCATATCATTTGTGCCTTGAGATGGACCTTGTTTGATTCAACCATATCATTTGCGCCACGAGTTGGGCCTTGTTTTACTCACCCATTTGTTTGAGCCTCAAGTCGGGCCTTATTTGGCTCACCTATATGTTTGCGCCTCGAATCGGTATTCGTGTGACTCACCCTTATCATTTGGACCTCGAGTCAGGCCTCGTTTGACTCAACCATATCATTTGTGCCTCGAGTCAGGCCTCGTTTGAGTCAACCATATCATTTGCACCTTGAGTCGAGCCTCGTTTGACTCAACCATATCATTTGCGCCTCGAGTCAGGCCTCTTTGACTCACTGATACCATTTGTGCCTCGAGTTCAGCCTCATTTGACTCAACCATATCATTTGTGGCTGGAGTTGGACCTTGTTTGACTCAACCATATCGTTTGCTCCTCGAGTTGGGCCTCATTTGACTCAACCATATCATTTGCGCCTCGAGTTGGGCCTCGTTTAACTCAAGCATATCATTTGTCCCTCAAATCGGTCTTCATGTCACTCACCCTCATCATTTGCACCTCGAGTCAGGCCTCGTTTGACTCAACCATATCATTTGCGCCTCGAGTCGAGCCTCGTTTAACTCAACCATATCAATTGTGTCTCGAGTCAGGCCTTGTTTGACTAAATAATATCATTTCTGCCACGAGTCGGGCCTCGTTTAACTTAACCATATCGTTTGCGCCTCGAGTTGGACCTCGTTTAACTCAACCATATCATTTGTCCCTCAAATCAGTCTTCATGTGACTCTCCCTCATCATTTGCACCTCGAGTCAGGCCTCGTTTGACTCAACCATATCATTTGCGCCTCGAGTCGACCCTCATTTAACTCAACCATATTATTTGTGGCTCGAGTTGAGCCTCGTTTGTCTCACCGATGCTGTTTGTGCCTCGTGTTGGGCCTCATTTGACTCAACCATATCATTTGTGCCTCGAGTCAAGCCTCGTTTGACTCAACCATATCATTTGCACCTCGAGTTGGGCCTCGTTTGACTCACCGATACCATTTGGACCTCGAGTTGGGTCTCGTTTGACTCCGCCATATCATTTGCGCCTCGAGTCGAGCCTTGTTTGTCTAAACCATATCATTTGCGCCTCGAGTCGAGCCTCATTTGACTCGCTGATACCATTTGTGCCTCGAGTTAGACCTCGTTTGACTCAACCATATCATTTGTGCTTTGAGTCGAATCTTGTTTGACTTAACCATATCGTTTGCGCCTCAAGTTGGGCCTCATTTGACTCAACCATATCATTTGTGCCTAGAGTCGGGCCTCATTTAACTTAACCATATCATTGTGCCTCGAGTCAGGCCTCATTTGACTCAACCATATCATTTACATCTCGAGTCGGGCCTTGTTTGACTCAACCATATCATTTGTGCCTCGAGTTGGGCTTCATTTGACTTAACCATATCATTTCTGCCTTGAGTCAGGCCTCGTTTGACTCAGCCATATCATTTGCGCCTCGAGTCGGGCCTCGTTTAACTCATCGATACCATTTGTGCCTCGAGTTGGGCCTCGTTTGACTCAACCATATCATTTGTGCCTCGAGTCAGGCCTCGCTTGACTCAACCATATCATTTGCAGCTCGAGTCGGGCCTCATTTGACTCACCGATATCGTTTATGTCTCGAGTTGGGCCTCGTTTAACTCAACCATATTATTTGTGCCTCAAATCAGGCCTCGTTTGAATCAACCATATCATTTGCGCCTTGAGTCGGGCCTCGTTTGACTCAAGCATATAATTTGTTCCTCGATTGGGGCCTTGTTTGACTTACCGATACCATTTGGGCCTCAAGTTAGCCCTTGTTTGACTAAACCATATCATTTGTGCCTCGAGTCAAGTATTGTTTGACTCAACCATATCATTTGTGCCTCGAGGCAGGCATCGTTTGAATCAACCATATCATTTGCGCCTCGAGACAGGCCTTGTTTGACTCACCCATATGTTTAAGCCCCGAGTCGGGATTTTGGCTCACCTATATGTTTGCACCTCAAGTCGGTCTTCATGTGACTCACCCTTATCATTTGCACCTCGAGCTAAGCTCGTTTGACTCACCCATATGTCTGTGCCATAAGTCATGCCTCATTTGACTCAACCATATCATTTGCTCCTCGAGTCGGGCCTCGTTTGACTCACCAATACCATTTGTGCCTCAAGTTGGGCCTCGTTTGACTCAACCATATCATTTGTGTCTTGAGTTAGGCCTCATTTGACTCAACCATATCCTTTATGCCTCGAGTTGGGTCTCGTTTGACTCAACCATATCATTTGCGCTTACAGTCGGGCCTCGTTTAACTCAACCATATCATTTGTGCCTCGAGTCAGGCCTCATTTGACTCAACCATATCATTTGCGCCTCGAGTTGGGCCTCGTTTGACTCAACCATACCATTTGTGGCTCGAGTCAGGCCTCGCTTGACTCACCGATACCATTTGTGCCTCGAGTTGGGCCTCGTTTGACTCAACCATTGTGTTTGCAGCTCAAGTCGGACCACGTTTGACTCACTGATATCGTTTGTTCCTCAAGTTAGGCCTCATTTGACTCAACCATATCATTTGTGCCTCGAATCATGCCTCGTTTGAGTCAACCATATCATTTGCGCCTTGAGTCAGGCCTCGTTTGACTCAAGCATATCATTTACTCCACGAGTCGGGCCTTGTTTCACTCACCGATACCATTTGTGACTCGAGGTGTGCCTCATTTGACTCAACCATATCATTTGCGCCTCGAGTCGGGCCTCGTTTGACTCACTGATACCATTTATGCCTCGAGTCAATCCTCATTTGACTCGACCATATCATTTGGGCCTCGAGTTGGGTCTCGTTTGACTCAACCATATCATTTGCATTTTGAGTTGAGCCTCGTTTGACTCAACCATATCATTTGCGCCTCGAGTCGGGCCTCGTTTGACTCACCGATACCTTTTGTGCCTCGAGTTAAGCCTCATTTGACTCAACCATATTATTTGTGCCTCGAGTCGGGCCTTGTATGACTCAACCATATCATTTGCTCCTCGAGTTGGGCCTCGTTTGACTCAAGCATATCATTTGCGCCTCGAGTTGGGCCTCGTTTAACTCAACCATACCATTTGTCCCTCAAATCGGTCTTCATGTGACTCACCCTCATCATTTGCACCTCGAGTCAGGCCTCGTTTGACTCAACCATATCATTTGTGTCTCGAGTCGAGCCTCGTTTAACTCAACCATATCAATTGTGCCTCGAGTCAGGCCTCGTTTGACTCAACCATATCATTTGTGCCTCGAGTCGGGCCTTGTTTAACTCAACCATATCGTTTGACTCAATCATATCATTTGTGCCTCGAGCCAGGCATTGTTTGACTCAACCATATCATTTGTGCCTCGAGGCAAGCATCGTTTGAATCAACCATATCGTTTGCACCTTGAGACGGGCCTTGTTTGACTCACCCATATGTTTGAGCCCCGAGTTGGGCCTTATTTGGCTCACCTATATGTTTGCGCCTCGAGTCGGTCTTTGTTTGACTCACCCATATGTTTGTGCCATAAGTCATGCCTCATTTGACTCAACCATATCATTTGCTCCTCGAGTCGGGCCTCGTTTGACTCACCGATACCATTTGTCCTCGAGTTGGGCCTCGTTTGACTCGACCATATCATTTGTGCCTCGAGTTAGTCCTCATTAGACTCAACCATATCATTTTTGCCTCGAGTCGGGCCTTGTTTGACTCATCCATATCGTTTGTGCCTCGAGTTGGGCCTCGTTTGACTCAACCATATCATTTGTGCCTTGAGTCAGGCCTTATTTGACTAAACCATATCATTTGCATCTCTAGTTGGGCATCGTTTGACTCACCGACATCATTTGTGCCTCGAGTTGGGCCTTGTTTGACTCAACTATATCATTTGTGCCTCGAGTCAGGCCTCATTTGACTCAACCATATCATTTGCACTTAGATTCGGGCCTCGTTTAACTCAACCATATCATTTGTGCCTTAAGTCGGGCCTCGTTTAACTCACTGATACCATTTGTGCCTCGAGGTGGGACTCATTTGACTCAACCATATTAGTTCTGCCTCAAGGCGGGCCTCGTTTGACTCATCCATATCGTTTGTGCCTCGAGTCGGGCCTCGTTTGACTCAACCATATCATTTGCGCCTACAGTCGGGCCTTGTTTAACTCAACCATATCATTTGTGCCTCGAGTCAGGCTTTATTTGACTAAACCATATCATTTGCATCTCGAGTCGGGCATCGTTTGACTCACCGACATCATTTGTGCCTCGAGTTAGGCCTCGTTTGACTCAACCATATCATTTGTGCCTCAAGTCAGACCTCGTTTGACTCAACCATATCATTTGCACTTAGATTCGGGCCTCGTTTAACTCAACCATATCATTTGTGCCTTGAGTCGGGCCTCGTTTAACTCACTGATACCATTTGTGCCTCGAGGTGGGACTCATTTGACTCAACCATATTAGTTCTGCCTCAAGGCGAGCCTCGTTTGACTCATTGATACCATTTGTGACTCGAGTCGAGCCTCATTTGACTCAACCATATCATTTGGGCCTCGAGTCGGACCTCGTTTGACTCAAGCATATCATTTGCGCCTCGAGTTGGGCCTCGTTTAACTCAACCATACCATTTGTCCCTCAAATCGATCTTCATGTGACTCAACCTCATCATTTGCACCTCGAGTCAGGCCTCGTTTGACTTAACCATATCATTTGTGTCTCGAGTCGAGCCTCGTTTAACTCAACCATATCATTTGTGCCTCGAGTCGGGCCTCGTTTAACTCAACCATATCATTTGTGCCTTGAGTCGGGCCTTGTTTAACTCAACCATATTGTTTGACTTAACCATATCATTTGTGCCTCGAGCCAGGCATTGTTTGACTCAACCATATCATTTGTGCCTCGAGGCAAGCATCGTTTGAATCAACCATATTGTTTGCGCCTCGAGACGGGCCTTGTTTGACTCACCCATATGTTTGAGCCCCAAGTTGGGCCTTATTTGGCTCGCCTATATGTTTGTGCCTCGAGTCGGTCTTCGCTTGACTCACCCATATGTTTGTGCCATAAGTCATGCCTCATTTGACTCAACCATATCATTTGCTCCTCGAGTCGGGCCTCGTTTGACTCACCGATACCATTTGTCCTCGAGTTGGGCCTCGTTTGACTCAACCATATCATTTGTGCCTCGGGTTACTCCTCATTAGACTCAACCATATCATTTTTGCCTCGAGTCGGGCCTTGTTTAACTCATCCATATCGTTTGTGCCTCGAGTTGGGCCTCGTTTGACTCAACCATATCATTTGCCCCTACAGTCGGGCATCGTTTAACTCAACCATATCATTTGTGCCTCGAGTCAGGCCTTATTTGACTAAACCATATCATTTGCATCTCTAGTCGGGCATTGTTTGACTCACCGACATCATTTGTGCCTCGAGTTGGGCCTCGTTTGACTCAACCATATCATTTGTGCCTCGAGTCAGGCCTCGTTTGACTCAACCATATCATTTGCACTTAGATTCGGGCCTCGTTTAACTCAACCATATCATTTGTGCCTTGAGTCGGGCCTCGTTTAACTCACTGATACCATTCGTGCCTCGAGGTGGGACTCATTTGACTCAACCATATTAGTTCTGCCTCAAGGCGGGCCTCATTTGACTCATCCATATCGTCTGTGCCTCGAGTTGGACCTCGTTTGACTCAACCATATCATTTGCGCCTACAGTCGGGCCTCGTTTAACTCAACCATATCATTTGTGCCTCGAGTCAGGCCTTATTTGACTAAACCATATCATTTGCATCTCGAGTCGGGCATCGTTTCACTCACCGACATCATTTGTACCTCGAGTTGGGCCTCGTTTGACTCAACCATATCATTTGTGCCTCGAGTCAGGCCTCGTTTGACTCAACCATATCATTTGCACTTAGATTCGGCCTCGTTTAACTCAACCATATCATTTGTGCCTCGTGTCAGGCCTTATTTGAGTAAACCATATCATTTGCATCTCGAGTCGGGCATCGTTTGACTCACCGACACCATTTGTGCCTCGAGTTGGGCCTCGTTTGACTCAACCATATCATTTGTGCCTCGAGTCAGGCCTCGTTTGACTCAACCATATCATTTGCACTTAGATTCGGGCCTCGTTTAACTCAACCATATCATTTGTGCCTTGAGCCGGGCCTCGTTTAACTCACTGATACCATTTGTGCCTCGAGGTGGGACTCTTTTGACTCAACCATATTAGTTCTGCCTCAGGACGGGCCTCGTTTGACTCATTGATACCATTTGTGCCTCGAGTCGAGCCTCATTTGACTCAACCATATCATTTGGGCCTCGAGTCGGGCCTCGTTTGACTCAACCATATCATTTGCGCCTCGAGTCGAGCCTCATTTAACTCAACCATATCATTTGTGCCTCGAGTTGGGCCTCATTTAACTCACCGATACCATTTGTGCCTCGAGTTAAGCCTCGTTTGACTCAACCATATCATTTGTGCCTCGAGTCGGGCCTCGTTTAATACAACCATATCATTTATGCCTCGAGTCAGCCCATATTTGACTCAACCACATCATTTGCGCCTTGAGTCAGGCCTCGTTTGACTCACCGATACCATTTGTGCCTCGAGTCTGGCGTCGTTTGACTTAACCATACCATTTGCGGCTCGAGTCGGGCCTCGCTTGACTCATCCATACCATTTGTGCCTCGAGTTGGGCCTCGTTTGACTCAACCATATCATTTGCAGCTCGAGTCAGACCTCGTTTGACTCACCGATATCGTATCTTCCTCAAGTTGGGCCTCGTTTGACTCAACCAAAGCATTTGTGCCTCGAATCAAGCCTTGTTTGAGACAGCCATACCATTTGCACCTTGAGTCAGGCCTCGTTTGACTCATGCATATCATTTGCTCCTCGAGTCGGGCCTTGTTTGACTCATCGATACCATTTGTGCCTCGAGTTGGGCGTCGTTTGACTCCACCATATCATTTGTGCCTCGAGTCAAGCCTTGTTTGACTCAACCATATCATTTGCGCCTCGAGACGAGCCTTGTTTGATTCAACCATATCATTTACGCCATGAGTCGGAACTTGTTTGACTTACCCATATGTTTGAGCCTTGAGTTGGGCGTTAGTTGGCTCACCTATATGTTTGCGCCTCGAGTCAATCTTTGTGTGACTCACCCTTATCATTTGGACCTCGAGTCAGGCCTCGTTTGACTTAACCATATCATTTGTGCCTCGAGCCAGGCCTCGTTTGAGTCAACCATATCATTTGCACCTTGAGTCGAGCATCGTTTGACTTAACCATATCGATTTCGCCTTGAGTCGGGCCTCGTTTGACTCACCGATACCATTTGGGCCTCGAGTTGGGTCTCGTTTGACACAACCATATCATTTGCGCCTTGAGTCGAGCCTCGTTTGACTCAACCATATCATTTGCGCCTCGAGTCAGGCCTCGTTTGACACACCGTTACCATTTGTGCCTTGAGTTAAACCTCGTTTGACACAACCATATGATTTGTGCCTCGAGTCAGGCCTCGTTTGAGTCAACCATATCATTTGCGCCTCGAGTCAGGTATCATTTGACTCAATCATATCATTTGTGCTTGAGTTAGGCCTCATTTGACTCAACCATATCATTTGCGCCGCAACTCAATCCTTGTTCAACTCAACCATATTATTTGTGCCTCAAGTCAGGCCTCATTTGATTCAACCATATCATTTGCGCCTCGAGTCGGGTCTCGTTTGACACACCGATACAATTTGTGCCTCGAGTTGTGCCTCATTTGACTCAACCATATGATTTGTGCCTCAGGCCAGGCCTCGGTTGACTCAGCTACATCATTTGCGCCTCGCGTCGGGCCTCATTTGACTCAACCATATCATTTGCGCCTCATGTCGGGCCTCGTTTGACTCACCGATACCATTTGTGGCTCAAGTCGGGCCTCGTTTGACTCAACCATATCATTTGTGCCTCAAGTCAGGCCTTGTTTGACTCAACCATATCATTTGTGCCTCCAGTCGGGCCTCGTTTGACTTAACCATATCATTTGCGCCTCGAGTCGGGCCTTGTTTGATTCAACCATATCATTTGTGCTTTGAGTCGGGCCTCGTTTGACTCAACCATATCATCTGTGCCCTGAGTCGGGCCTCGTTTGACTCAACCATATCATTTGTGCTTTGAGTCGGGCCTCGTTTGACTCACCCATATGTTTGCGCATCGAGTCGGGCCTCCTTTGACTAAACCATATTGTTTGTACCTCATGTTGGGCCTCGTTTGACTCAACCATGTGTTTGCGCCTTGAGTCAGGCCTTGTTTGACTCACCCATATCATTTGCGCCTCGAGTCGGGCATCGTTTTGTGCATCGAGTTCGGCCTTATTTGACTTAACCATTTCATTTGCGCCTCGAGTCAGGCCTCATTTGACTCAACCATATCATTTGTGCCTCAAATCGGGCCTTGTTTAACTCAACCATATCATTAGTGGCTCGAGTCAGGTCTCGTTTGACTCAACCATATCATTTGTGCCTCGAGTCAGGTCTCATTTGACTCAATCATATTAGTTGCCCCTCGATTCGGGCTTTGTTTAACTCAACCATATCATTTGCTCCTCGAGTCGTGCCTCCTTTGACTCACCGATACAATTTGTGCCTCGAGTTAGGCCTCATTTGACTCAACCATATCATTTGTGCCTCGAGTCAGGCCTCATTTGATTCAACCATATCATTTGTGCCTCGAGTTGGGCCTCGTTTGACTCCACCATATCATTTGTGCCTCGAGTCGGGCCTCGTTTGACTCATCGATACCATTTGTGCCTCGAGTTGGGCCTCGTTTGACCCAACCATATCATTTGTGCCTCGTGTCAATCCTCGTTTGACTCTACCATATCATTTGTGCCTCGAGTCAGTTCTTGTTTGACTCAACCTTATCATTTGCGCCTCGATTCAGGTCTCGTGTAACTCAACCATATCATTTGCGCCTCGAGTTGGGCCTCGTTTGACTCAACCATATCATTTGAGCCTTGAGTTGAGCATTATTTGGCTTAACCATATGTTTACGCATTGAGTCGGGCCTCGTTTGACTAAACCATATCATTTGTGCCTCGTGTCATGCCTCATTTGAATCAACCATATCATTTGCACCTTGAGTAGGGCCTCGTTTGACCCAACCATGTGTTTGTGCCTCGAGTTGGGCCTCATTTAACTCAACCATATCATTTATGCCTCGAGTTAGGCCTCGTTTGACTCAACCATATCATTTGTGACTGGCGTCGGGCCTCGTTTGACTCAACCATGTGTTTGTGCCTCGAGTTCGGCCTTGTTTGACTCACCCATATCATTTGCACCTTGAGTCAGGCCTCGTTTGACTCACTGATACCATTTGTGCATCGAGTTGGTCCTCGTTTGACTAAACCACATGATTTACGCCTCGAGTTAGGCCTCGTTTGACTCAACCATATCATTTGCACCTCGAGTCGAGCCTCGTTTGACTCACTGATACCATTTGTGCCTCGAGTTGGGCCTCGTTTGACTCAACCATATCATTTGTACCTCGAGTCAGTCCTCGTTTGACTCAACCATATCATTTGTGCCTCGAGTCGGGCCTCGTTTGACTCAACCTTACCATTTGTGCCTCAAGTCGGGCCTCGTTCGACTCACCGATACCATTTGTACCTCGAGTTGGGCCTCGTTTGACTCAACCATATCATTTGTGCCTTGAGTCAGGCCTCGTTTGACTTAACCATATCATTTGCACCACGAGTGGGGACTCATTTGACTCAACCATATCATTTGTGCCTCGAGTTATACCTGGTTTGACTCAACCATATCATTTACGTCTCGAGTCAGGCCTCATTTGACTCACTTATACCATTTGTGCCTCGAGTTAGGCCTCATTTGACTCAACCATATCATTTGTGCCTCGAGTCAGGTCTTGTTTGACTCAGCCATATCATTTGCGCCTTGAGTCAGGCGTCGTTTGACTCAACCATATCATTTGTGCCTCGAGTCGGGCCTCGTTCAACTCACCGATACCATTTGTGCCTCAAGTTGGGCCTCGTTTGACTCAACCATATCATTTGTACCTCGAGTTAGTCCTTGTTTAACTCAACCATATCATTTGTGTCTCAAGTCGGGCCTCATTTGACTAAACCTTATGATTTGTGCCTCAAGCCGAGCCTCATTTGACTCACCGATACTATTTGTACCTCGAGTTGGGCCTCGTTTGGCTCAACCATATCATTTGTGCCTTGAGTCAGGCCTCGTTTGACTCAACCATATCATTTGCACCACGAGTTGGGCCTCGTTTGACTCAACCATATCATTTGCGCCTCGAGTCGGGCTTTGTTTGACTCAACCATATCATTTGTGCCTCCAGTTATACCTCGTTTGACTCAACCATATCATTTACGTCTCGAGTCAAGCCTCATTTGACTCACTGATACCATTTGTGCCTCGAGTTGGGCCTCATTTGACTCAACCGTATCATTTGTGCCTCGAGTCAGGTCTCGTTTGACTCAGTCACATCATTTACGCCTTGAGTCGGGTCTCGTTTGACTCAACCATATTATTTATGCCTCGAGTTGGGCCTTGTTTGATGCAACCATGTGTTAGCGCCTCGAGTTAGGCCTTGTTTGATTGACCCATATCATTTGTACTTCGAGTCTGGCCTTGTTTGACTCACCCATACCATTTGTGCATCGAGTTGGGCCTCGTATGACTAAACCATATGATTTGCGCCTCGAGTCAGGCCTCGTTTGACTCAACCATATCATTTGCTCCTCGAGTCGGACCTTGTTTGACTTAACCATATCATTTGCGCCTCGAGTCGGGCCTCGTTTGACTCAACCATATCATTTGTGCCTCAAGTTATGCCTCATTTGACTCAACCATATCATTTGCGTCTTGAGTCAGGCCTCATTTGACTCACCAATACCATTCGTGCCTCGAGTTGGGCCTCATTTGACTCAACCATATCATTTGTGCATCGAGTCAGGCCTCGTTTGATTCAGCCATATCATTTGCACCTCGAGTTGGGCCTCATTTGACTCAACCGTATCATTTGTGCCTCGAGTCAGGTCTCGTTTGACTCAGTCACATCATTTACGCCTTGAGTCGGGTCTCGTTTGACTCAACCATATTATTTATGCCTCGAGTTGGGCCTTGTTTGATGCAACCATGTGTTAGCGCCTCGAGTTAGGCCTTGTTTGATTGACCCATATCATTTGTACTTCGAGTCTGGCCTTGTTTGACTCACCCATACCATTTGTGCATCGAGTTGGGCCTCGTATGACTAAACCATATGATTTGCGCCTCGAGTCAGGCCTCGTTTGACTCAACCATATCATTTGCTCCTCGAGTCGGACCTTGTTTGACTTAACCATATCATTTGCGCCTCGAGTCGGGCCTCGTTTGACTTAACCATATCATTTGTGCCTCAAGTTATGCCTCATTTGACTCAACCATATCATTTGCGTCTCGAGTCAGGCCTCATTTGACTCACCAATACCATTCGTGCCTCGAGTTGGGCCTCATTTGACTCAACCATATCATTTGTGCATCGAGTCAGGCCTCGTTTGATTCAGCCATATCATTTGCACCTCGAGTTGGGCCTCATTTGACTCAACCATATTATTTGTGCCACGAGTCAGGCCACGTTTGAGTCAACTATATCATTGACGCCTTGAGTCGGGCCTCGTTTGATTCAACCATATCATTTGCGCCACGATGTGGGCCTTGTTAGACTCACCCATATGTTTGAGCCTCGAGTCGGGCCTTATTTGGCTCGCCTACATGTTTGCGCCTCGAGTCGGTCTTCATTTGACTGACCCTTATTATTTGCACCTCGAGTCAAGCCTCATTTGACTCACCCATATGTTTGTGCCATGAGTCATGCCTCGTTTGACTCAACCATATCATTTGTGCCTCGAGTCGGGCCTCATTTGACTCAACCATATCATTTGTGCCTTGAGTCGGGCCTCATTTGACTCACCGATACCATTTGTGCCTCAAGGTGGGCCTCGTTTGAGTCAATCATATCATATGCGCCATGAGTCGGGCTTCGTTTGACTCACCAATACCATTTGTGCCTAGAGTTGGGCCTCATTTGACTCAACCATATCATTTGTGCCTCGAGTCAGGCCTCATTTGACTCAACCATATCATTTGTGCCTCAAGTCGGGCCTTATTTAACTCACCCATATGTTTGCGTCTTGGGTTGATCTTTGTTTGGCTGACCCTTATCATTTGCACCTCGAGTCAAGTCTCGTTTGACTTAACCACATGTTTGCGCCTCGAGTCTAGCCTTGTTTGACTCACCCATATCATTTGCGCCACGAATCGGGCCTTGTTTGATTCAACCATCCCATTTGTGCCCCAAGTCAAGCCTCGTTTGACTCATCGATACCATTTATGACTCGTGTTGGGCCTCGTTTGACTCAACCATATCATTTGGGCCTCGAGTCAGGCCTTGTTTGACTCAACCATATCATTTCTGCCTCGAGTCAGGCCTGGTGTGACTCAACCATATCATTTGTGCCTCGAGTTGGGCCTCATTTGACTCAACCATATCATTTGAGCCTTGAGTCGAGCCTTATTTGGCTCACCCATATGTTTGCGCATCAAGTCAGGCCTCGTTTGACTAAACCATATCATTTGTGCCTTGAGTCATGCCTCGTTTGACTAAAACATATCATTTGCACCTCGAGTTGGGCCTCATTTGACTCAACCATGTGTTTGCGCCTCGAGTTAGGCCTTGTTTGACTCACCCATATCATTTGTGCCTCCAGTCAGGCCTCATTTGACACATCAATACCATTTATGTATTGAGTTGGACCTCGTTTGACTAAACCATATGATTTGTGCCTCGAGTCAGGCCTCGTTTGAGTCAACCATATCATTTGCGCCTCGAGTCAGGTATCGTTTGACTCAATCATATCATTTGTGCTCGAGTTAGGCCTCATTTGACTCAACCATATCATTTGCGCCTCAAGTCAATCCTAGTTCAACTCAACCATATTATTTGTGCCTCAAGTCAGGCCTCGTTTGATTCAACCATATCATTTGTGCCTCGAGTCGGGTCTCGTTTGACTCACCGATACCATTTGTGCCTCGAGTTGGGCCTCATTTGACTCAATCATATCATTTGTGCCTTGGGTCAGGCCTCGTTTGACTCAGCTACATCATTTACGCCTCGAGTCGGGCCTCGTTTGACTCAAGCATATCATTTGCGCCTCATGTTGGGCCTTGTTTGACTCACCGATACCATTTGTGGCTCGAGTCGGGCCTCGTTTGACTCAACCATATCATTTGTGCCTCAAGTTAGGCCTTGTTTGACTCAACCATATCATTTGTGCCTCGAGTCGGGCCTCGTTTGACTTAACCATATCATTTGCGCCTCGAGTCGGGCCTTGTTTGACTCAACCATATCATTTGTGCTTTGAGTGGGGCCTCGTTTGACTCAACCATATCATTTGTGCCTCGAGTCGGGCCTCGTTTGTCTCAACCATATCATTTGTGCTTTGAGTTGGGCCTCGTTTGACTCACCCATATGTTTGCGCATCGAGTCGGGCCTCCTTTGACTAAACCATATTGTTTGTACCTCATGTTGGGCCTCGTTTAACTCAACCATGTGTTTGCGCCTTGAGTCAGGCCTTGTTTGACTCACCCATATCATTTGCGCCTCGAGTCGGGCATCGTTTTGTGCATCGAGTTCGGCCTTATTTGACTTAACCATTTCATTTGCGCCTCGAGTCAGGCCTCGTTTGACTCAACCATATCATTTGTGCCTCAAATCGGGCCTTGTTTAACTCAACCATATCATTAGTGCCTCGAGTCAGGTCTCGTTTGACTCAACCATATCATTTGTGCCTCGAGTCAGGTCTCATTTGACTCAATCATATTAGTTGCCCCTCGATTCGGGCTTTGTTTAACTCAACCATATCATTTGCTCCTCGAGTCGTGCCTCCTTTAACTCACCGATACAATTTGTGCCTCGAGTTAGGCCTCATTTGACTCAACCATATCATTTGTGCCTCGAGTCAGGCCTCATTTGATTCAACCATATCATTTGTGCCTCGAGTTGGGCCTCGTTTGACTCCACCATATCATTTGTGCCTCGAGTCGGGCCTCATTTGACTCATCGATACCATTTGTGCCTCGAGTTGGGCCTCGTTTGACCCAACCATATCATTTGTGCCTCGTGTCAATCCTCGTTTGACTCCACCATATCATTTGTGCCTCGAGTCAGTTCTTGTTTGACTCAACCTTATCATTTGCGCCTCGATTCAGCCTCGTGTAACTCAACCATATCATTTGCGCCTCGAGTTGGGCCTCGTTTGACTCAACCATATCATTTGAGCCTTGAGTTGAGCATTATTTGGCTTAACCATATGTTTACGCATTGAGTCGGGCCTCGTTTGACTAAACCATATCATTTGTGCCTCGTGTCATGCCTCATTTGACTCAACCATATCATTTGCACCTTGAGTAGGGCCTCGTTTGACCCAACCATGTGTTTGTGCCTCGAGTTGGGCCTCATTTAACTCAACCATATCATTTATGCCTCGAGTTAGGCCTCGTTTGACTCAACCATATCATTTGTGACTGGCGTCGGGCCTCGTTTGACTCAACCATGTGTTTGTGCCTCGAGTTCGGCCTTGTTTGACTCACCCATATCATTTGCACCTTGAGTCAGGCCTCGTTTGACTCACTGATACCATTTGTGCATCGAGTTGGTCCTCGTTTGACTAAACCACATGATTTACGCCTCGAGTTAGGCCTCGTTTGACTCAACCATATCATTTGCACCTCGAGTCGAGCCTCGTTTGACTCACTGATACCATTTGTGCCTCGAGTTGGGCCTCGTTTGACTCAACCATATCATTTGTACCTCGAGTCAGTCCTCGTTTGACTCAACCATATCATTTGTGCCTCGAGTCGGGCCTCGTTTGACTCAACCTTACCATTTGTGCCTCAAGTCGGGCCTCGTTCGACTCACCGATACCATTTGTACCTCGAGTTGGGCCTCGTTTGACTCAACCATATCATTTGTGCCTTGAGTCAGGCCTCGTTTGACTTAACCATATCATTTGCACCATGAGTGGGGCCTCATTTGACTCAACCATATCATTTGTGCCTCGAGTTATACCTGGTTTGACTCAACCATATCATTTACGTCTCGAGTCAGGCCTCATTTGACTCACTTATACCATTTGTGCCTCGAGTTAGGCCTCATTTGACTCAACCATATCATTTGTGCCTCGAGTCAGGTCTTGTTTGACTCAGCCATATCATTTGCGCCTTGAGTCAGGCGTCGTTTGACTCAACCATATCATTTGTGCCTCGAGTCGGGCCTCGTTCAACTCACCGATACCATTTGTGCCTCAAGTTGGGCCTCGTTTAACTCAACCATATCATTTGTACCTCGAGTTAGTCCTCGTTTAACTCAACCATATCATTTGTGTCTCAAGTCGGGCCTCATTTGACTAAACCTTATGATTTATGCCTCAAGCCGAGCCTCGTTTGACTCACCGATACTATTTGTACCTCGAGTTGGGCCTCGTTTGGCTCAACCATATCATTTGTGCCTTGAGTCAGGCCTCGTTTGACTCAACCATATCATTTGCGCCTTGAGTCAGGCGTCGTTTGACTCAACCATATCATTTGTGCCTCGAGTCGGGCCTCGTTCAACTCACCGATACCATTTGTGCCTCAAGTTGGGCCTCGTTTGACTCAACCATATCATTTGTACCTCGAGTTAGTCCTCGTTTAACTCAACCATATCATTTGTGTCTCAAGTCGGGCCTCATTTGACTAAACCTTATGATTTATGCCTCAAGCCGAGCCTCGTTTGACTCACCGATACTATTTGAACCCCGAGTTGGGCCTCGTTTGGCTCAACCATATCATTTGTGCCTTGAGTCGGGCCTCGTTTGACTCAACCATATCATTTGCGTCTCGAGTCGGGCTTATTTGACTCACCCATATGTTTGCGTATCAAGTCGGGCGTCATTTGACTAAACCATAATGTTTGTGCCTTGAGTCATGCCTCGGTTGACTCAACCATATCATTTGCACCTCGAGTTGAGCCTCGTTTGACTCACCCATGACATTTGCGCCTCGAGTTAGGCCTCGATTGACTCAACCATGTGTTTGCGCCTCGAGTCAGGCCTGGTTTGACTTACCCATATCATTTATGCTTCGAGGCAGGCATCGTTTGACTCACTGATAGCATTTGTGCATCGAGTGGGGCCTCGTTTGACTAAACCATATGATTTGTGCCTTGAGTCAGGCCTCATTTGACTTAACCATATCATTTGCACCTCGAGTCAGGCCTCACTTGACTTAACCATATCATTTGGGTCTCGAGTTAGGCCTCGTTTGACTCAACCATATCATTTATGCCTCGAGTTGGGCCTTGTTTCACCCAACCATATCGTTTATGCCTCGAGTCGGGCCTCGTTTAACTCAACCATATCGTTTATACCTCGAGTCAAGTCTCATTTGACTCAATCATATCATTTGCACCTTGAGTCGGGCCTCATTTGACTCAACCATATCATTTGCACCTCAAGTCGTACCTCATTTAACTCACCGATACCATTTGTGCCTCGAGTTGGGCCTCATTTGATTCAACCATATCATTTGTGCCTCGAGTCAGGCCTTGTTTGACTCAACCATACCAATTGCCCCTCGAGTCAGGCCTTGTTTTACTCAACCATATCATTTGTCCCTCGTGTCGGGCCTTGTTTGACTCACCGATTCCATTTGTGCGTCGAGTTGGGCCTCATTTGACTCAACCATATCATTTGCGTCTCGAGCCAGGCCTCGTTTGACTCAACCATATCATTTGCGCCTCTAGTCGGGCCTCGTTTGACTCACCGATACCATTTATGCCTCGAGTTGAGCCTCGTTTGACTCAACCATATCATTTGTGGCTCGAGTTAGGCCTCATTTGACTCAACCATATGATTTGTGCCTCGAGTCAGGCCTCGTTTGACTCAACCATATCATTTGCGCCTCGAGTCAGGCGTATTTGACTCACCCATATGTTTGCACATCAAGTCGGGCCTCATTTGACTAAACCATATCATTTGTGCCTCAATTTGGGCCTCGTTTGACTCAACCATGTGTTTGCGCCTTGAGTCAGGCCTTGTTTGATTCAACCATATCATTTGCGCCTCGAGTCGGGCGTTGTTTGACTCACCCACATGTTTGAACCTCGAGTTAGGGTTTATTTGACTCACCCATATGTTTGCGCCTCGAGTTAATCTTTGTTTGACTCACCCTTATCATTTGCACCTCGAGGCAATTCTCGTTTGACTGAACCATGTGTTTGAGCCTCGAGTCAGGCCTTGTTTGACTCACCAATATCATTTGTTCCTCGAGTTGGGCGTCGTTTGACTCACCGATACCATTTGTGCATCGAGTTGGGCCTTATTTGACTAAACCACATGATTTGCGACTCGAGTGAGGCCTCGTTTGACTCAACCATATCATTTGTGCCTCGAGTCAGGCCTCGTTTGACTTAACCATTTCATTTGTACCTCAAGTCGGGCCTTGTTTAACTCAACCATATCATTTGTGCCTCGAGTCAGGTCTTGTTTGACTCATCCATATCGTTTGTGCCTCAAGTCAGGTCTCGTTTGACTCAACCATATCATTTGCGCGTCGATTCGGGCTTTGTTTAACTCAACCATATCATTTGCTCCTCGAGTCGTACCTCGTTTGACTCATTGATACCATTTGTGGCTCGAGTTGGGCCTCATTTGACTCAACCATATCATTTGTGCCTCAAGTCAGGCCTCGTTTGACTCAACCATATCATTTGCACCTCGAGTCGAACCTCGTTTGACTCAACCATATCATTTGCACCTCGAGTCGGGATTATTTGACTCACCCATATGTTTGTGCATCAACTCGGGCGTCATTTGACTAAACCATAACATTTGTGCCTCGAGTCATGCCTCGTTTGACTCAACCATATTATTTGCACCTCGAGTTCGGCCTCATTTGATTCAACCATATAATTTGCGCCTCGAGTCAGGCTTATTTGACTCACCCATATGTTTGCGCATCGAGTCGGGCCTCATTTGACTAAACCATATCGTTTGTGCCTCGATTTGGGCCTCGTTTGACTCAACCATGTGTTTGCGCCTCAAGTCAGGCCTTGTTTGACTCAACCATATTATTTGCGCCTCGAGTCGGGCGTTGTTTGACTCACCCATATGTTTGAACCTTGAGTCAGGCGTTATTTCACTCACCCATATGTTTGCGCCTCGAGTTTATCTTCGTTTGACTCACCCTTCTCATTTGCACCACGAGTCAAGTCTCGTTTAACTTAACCATGTGCTTGTGCCTCGAGTCTGGCTTTGTTTGGCTTACCCATATCATTTGTGCCATGAGTCGGTCCTTCTTTGACTCAACCATATTATTTGTACCTCGAGTCGGTCCTCATTTGACTCAACCATATTATTTGCGCCTCGAGTTGGGGCTTGTTTGACTCACCCATGACATTTGCGCATTGAGTTGGCCCTCGTTTGACTCAACCATGTGTTTGCACCTCCAGTTAGGGCTGGTTTGACTCACCCATATCATTTGCGCCTCGAGTCGGGCCTTGTTTGAGTCACTGATACCATTTGTGTATCGAGTTAGGCTTCATTTGACTAAACCATATGATTTGCGCCTCGAGTCAGGCTTTGTTTGACTTAACCGTATCATTTGAGCTTCGAGTCAGGCCTCGTTTGACTCAAACATACCATTTGTGCCTTGAGTCTGGTCTCATTTGACTCAACCATATCGTTTGTGCCTCGAGTCAGGACCCGTTTGACTCAACCATATCATTTGCGCCACGAGTCGGGCCTCATTTGACTCAACCATATCATTTGCGCCTCGACTCGTGCCTCGTTTGACTCACCGATACCATTTATGCCTCGAGTTAGGCCTCATTTGATTCAGCCATATCATTTGTGCCTTGAGTCAGGCCTCGTTTGACTCAGCCATATAATTTGCAGCTCGAGTCGGCCTCGTTTGACTCAACCATATCATTTGTGCCTAGTGTCGGGCCTCGTTTGACTCACCAATTCCATTTGTGCTTCGAGTTGGGCCTTGTTTGACTTAACCATATCATTTGTGGCACAAGTTAGGCCTCGTTTGACTCAACCATATCATTTGCGCCTCGAGTCAAGCCTCGTTTGACTTAACCATATTATTCGCGCCTCGATTCGGTCCTTGTTTGACTTAACCATATCATTTTCACCTCGAGTCGGGCCTGGTTTGACTCAACCATAACATTTGTGCTACGATTTGTGCCTCGTTTGACTCAACCATATCATTTACGTCTCGAGTCAGGCCTCATTTGACTCACTGATACCATCTGTGCCTCTAGTTGGGCCTCGTTTGACTTGACCATATCATTTGTGCCTCGAGTCAGGCCTCGTTTGACTCAGCCATATCATTTGCACCTCGAGTCGGGCCTCATTTTACTCACCGATACCGTTTGTGCTTGAGTTGGGCCTTGTTTGACTCAACCATATCATTTGTGCCCCGAGTCAGGCCTCGTTTGAGTCAACCATATCATTTGCTCCTTAAGGCAGGCCTCGTTTGACACAACCGTATAATTTGCACCTCAAGTCGGGCCTCGTTTGACTCATCGATACCATTTATGCCTCAAGTCGGGCCTCGTTTGACTCAACCATATCATTTGTGGCTCAAGTCAGGCCTCATTTGACTCAACCATATGATTTGTGCCTCGAGTCAGGCCTCGTTTGACTCAACCATATCATTTGCACCTCGAGTTGGGCCTCGTTTGGCTCACCGATACCATTTGGGCCTCGAGTTGGGCCACGTTTGACTCAACCATATCATTTGTGCCTTGAGTTAGGCCTCATTTGACTCAACCATATCATTTGTGCCTTGAGTCAGGCCTTGTTTGACTCATCCATATCATTTGCGCCTCGAGGCAGGTCTCGTTTGAATTAACCATATCTTTTGCGCCTCGAGTCGGGCCTTGTTTTATTCAACCATATCATTTGTGCCACGAGTCGGGCCTTGTTTGACTCACCCATATGTTTGAGCCTTGAGTTGGTCTTCATTGGACTCACCCTTATCATTTGCACCTCGAGTAAAGCCTCGTTTGACTCACCCATATGTTTGTGCCATGAGTCCTGCCTCGTTTGACACAACCATATCATTTGCGCCTTGAGTCAGGCCTCGTTTAACTCAACCATATGATTTGCACCTTGAGTTAGGCCTCATTTGACTCACCGATACCATTTGTGCCTCGAGTTGGGCCTAGTTTGACTCAACCATATCATTTGCGGCTCGAGTCGGGCCTCGTTTGAATGAACCATATCAGTTGCACCTCAAGTCGGGCCTTATTTGGCTCAACCATATGTTTGTGCATCGAGTCGGGCCTCGTTTGACTAAAGCATATATTTGTGCTTCGAGTCATGCCTCGTTTGACTTAACCATATCATTTGCGCCTCGAGTTGGGCTTCGTTTGATTCACCCATGTCATTTACGCCTCGAATTAGGCCTCGTTTGACTTAACCATGTGTTTATGCCTTGAATTAGGCCTTGTTTGACTCACCCATATCATTTGCACCTCGAGTCAGGTCTCGTTTGAGTTAACCATATCATTGGCGCCTTGAGTCGGGCCTCGTTTAACTCAACCATATCATTTACACCTCAAGTCGGGCCTCGATTGACTCACCGATACCATTTGGGCCTCGAGTTAGGCCTCGTTTGACTCAACCATATCATTAGTTCCTTGAGTCAGTCCTTGTTTGACTCAACCATATCATTTGCACCTCAAGGCAGGCCTCATTTGAATCAACCATATCATTTATGCCTCGAGTCGTGCCTTGTTTGATTCAGCCATCTCATTTGCGCCATGAGTCGGGCCTTGTTTGACTCACCCATATGTTTGAGCCTCGAGTCAGGCCTTATTTAGCTCACCTATATGTTTTTGCCTTGAGTCGGTCTTTGTTGGACTCACCCTTATAATTTGCTCCTCGAGTCAAGCCTCGTTTGACTCACCCATATGTTTGTGCCATGAGTCATGCCTCGTTTAACTCAACCACATCATTTGCGCCTCGCGTCGGGTCTCGTTTGACTCAACCATATCATTTGCGCCTGGAGTCAGGCCTCAGTTGACTCACCGATACCATTTGTGCATCGAGTTGGTCCACGTTTGACACAACCATATCATTTGCGCCTCGAGTCCGGCCTCGTTTGACTTATCGATACCATTTGTGCCTTGAGTTGGGCCATGTTTGACTCAAGCATATCATTTGTGCTTCGAGTTGGGCCTCGTTTGACTCAACCATATCATTTGTGCCTCGATTTGGGCCTCGTTTGACTCAACCATATCAGTTACACCTTGAGTCGGGCCTTATTTGGCTCAACCATATCTTTGTGCATCGAGTCGGGCCTCGTTTGCCTAAACCATATATTTGTGCCTCGAGTCATGCCTCGTTTGACTCAACCATATCATTTGCACCTCGAGTTGGGCCTCGTTTGACTCACCCAAGTCATTTACGGCTCGAGTTAGGCCTCATTTGACTTAACCATGTGTTTGTGACTCGAGTTAGGCCTTGTTTGACTCACCCATATCATTTGCGCCTCGTGTCAGTCCTCGTTTGACTCACCAATACCATTTGTGCATCGAGTTGGGCCTCGTTTCATTCAACCATATCGTTTGGACCCCGAGTCAGGCCTCGTTTGACTCAACAATATCATTTGCGCCTCGAGTCGGGCCTCGTTTGACTCATCGATACCATTTGGGCCTCGAGTTGGGCCTCGTTTGACTCAACCATATTATTTGTGCCACTAGTCATGCCTCGTTTGACTCAACCATATCATTTGCACCTTGAGTCAGGCCTCGTTTGACTCAACCATATCATTTGCACCTTGAGTCGGGCCTCGTTTGACTCGCCAATACCATTTGGGCCTCGAGTTGGGCCTCGTTTGACTCAACCATATCATTTGTGCCTTGAGTCAGGCCTTGTTTAACTCAACCATATCATTTGCGCCTCGAGGAAGGCCTCATTTGAATCAACTATGTCATTTGCACCTTGAGTCAGGCCTTGTTTGATTGAACCATATCAATTGCGCCACGAGTCGGGCCTTGTTTAACTCAACCATATGTTTGAGCCTCGAGTCGGGCCTTATTTGGCTCACCTATATGTTTATGCCTCAAGTCGATCTTCATTGAACTCACCCTTATCATTTGCTCCTCGAGTTAAGCCTTGTTTGACTCACCCATATGTTTGTGCAAGGAGTCATGCCTTGTTTGACTCAACCATATCATTTATGCTTTGAGTCGAGCCTCATTCGACTCAACCATATCATTTGCGCCTTGAGTCAGGCCTCATTTGACTCACTGATACCATTTGTGCCTCGAGTTGGGCCTCGTTTGACTCAACCATATCATTTGAGCCTCGAGTCTAGCCTTGTTTGACTCACCGATACCATTTGTGCCTCTAGTTGGGCCATGTTTGACTCAACCATATCATTTGTGCCTCGAGTCAAGCCTCGTTTAACTCTACCATATCATTTGCGCCTCGAGTCGGGCCTCGTTTGACTCAACCATATCATTTGCACCTCGAGTTGGGCCTCGTTTGACTCACCGATACCATTTGTGCCTCGAGTTGGCCTCGTTTGACTCAACCATATCATTTGCGCCTCGAGTCGGGCCTCGTTTGACTCACCGATACCATTTGTGCCTCGAGTTGGGCCTCCTTTGACTCAACCATATCATTTGTGCCATGAGTCAGGCCTCGTTTGAGTCAACCATATTGCTCCTTGAGTCGGGCCTCGTTTGACTCAACCATATCATTTGCACCTCGAGTCGGGCCTCGTTTGACTCACCGATACCATTTGGGCCTCGAGTTGGGCCACGTTTGACTCAACCATATCATTTGTACCTTGAGTCAGGCCTTGTTTGACTCATCCATATCATTTGCATCTCAAGGCAGGCCTCGTTTGAATCAACCATATCTTTTGCGCCTCGAGTCGGGCCTTGTTTTATTCAACCATATCATTTGCGCCACATTCGGGTCTTGTTTGACTCACCCATATGTTTGAGCCTCGAGTTGCGCCTTATTTGGCTCACCTATATGTTTGTGCCTCGAGTCGGTCTTCATTGGACTCACCCTTATCATTTGCACCTCTAGTAAAGCCTCGTTTGACTCACCCATATGTTTGTGCCATGAGTCATGCCTCGTTTGACACAACTATATCATTTGCGCCTCGAGTCAAGCCTCGTTTGACTGAACCATATCAGTTGCGCCTCGAGTCGGGCCTTATTTGGCTCAACCATATGTTTGCGCATCGAGTCGGGCCTCGTTTGACTAAAGCATATATTTGTGCCTCAAGTCATGCCTCGTTTGACTCAACCATATCATTTGCGCCTCGAGTTGGGCTTCGTTTGACTCACCCATGTCATTTACGCCTCGAATTAGGCCTTGTTTGACTTAACCATGTGTTTATGCCTCGAATTAGGCCTTGTTTGACTCACCCATATCATTTATGCCTCGAGGCAGGTCTCGTTTGGGTCAACCATATCATTTGTGCCTTGGGTCGGGCCTCGTTTGACTCAACCATATCATTTACACCTCAAGTTGGGCCTCGTTTGACTCACTGATACCATTTGGGCCTCGAGTTGGGCCTCGTTTGACTCAACCATATTATTTGTTCCTTGAGTCAGGCCTTGTTTGACTCAACCATATCATTTACTCCTCGAGGTAGGCCTTGTTTGATTCAACCATATCATTTGCGCCACGAGTCGGGCCTTGTTTGACTCACCCATTTGTTTGAGCCTTGAGTCAGGCCTTATTTAGCTCACCTATATGTTTGCGCCTCGAGTTGGTCTTCGTTGGACTCACCCTTATCATTTGCTCCTCGAGTCAAGCTTCGTTTGACTCACCCATATGTTTGTGCCATGAGTCATGCCTCGTTTAACTCAACCACATCATTTGCGCCTCGCGTCGGGTCTCGTTTGACTCAACCATATCATTTGCGCCTTGAGTCAGGCCTCAGTTGACTCACCGATAACATTTGTGCATCGAGTTGATCCATGTTTGACACAGCATATCATTTGCGCCTCGGGTCCGGCCTCGTTTGACTTACAGATACCATTTGTGCCTCGAGTTGGGCCACATTTGACTCAATCATATCATTTGTGCTTTGAGTCAGGCCTTGTTTGACTCAACCATATCATTTGCACCTCGAGTCGGGCCTCATTTGACTCAACCATATCAGTTGTGCCTCGAGTTGTGCCTTATTTGGCTCAACCATATGTTTGCGCTTCAAGTCGGGACTCGTTTGACTAAACCATATATTTGTGCCTTGAGTCATGCCTTGTTTCACTCAACCATATCATTGGCGCCTCGAGTTACGACTTGTTTCACTCACCCATGCCATTTACACCTCGAGTTAGGCCTCGTTTGACTCAACCAAGTGTTTGTGCCTCAAGTTAGGCCTTGTTTGACACACCCATATCATTTGTGCCTTGAGTTAGTCCTCGTTTGACTCACCGATACTATTTGTATATCGAGTTGGGCCTCGTTTGACTAAACCATATGATTTGTGCCTCGAGTCAGGCTTCGTTTGACTCAACCATATCATTTACGCCTCGAGTCAGGCCTCGTCTGACTCAGCCATATCATTTGCGCCTCGAGTCGGACCTCATTTGACACACTGATACCATTTGTGCCTCAAGTTAGGCCTCATTTGACTCAACCATATTATTTGTGTCTCGAGTCAGGCCTCGTTTGACTCAACCATATCATTTGCGCCTCGAGTCGGGCCTCGTTTAACTCAACCATATCATTTGTGCCTCGATTTGGCCCTCGTTTGACTCAACCATATCAGTTGCGCCTTGAGTCGGGCCTTATTTGGCTCAACCATATGTTTGTGCATTGAGTCGGGCTTCGTTTGTCTAAACCATATATTTGTGCCTCGAGTCATGCCTCGTTTGACTCAACCATATCATTTGCGCCTCGAGTTGGTCCTCGTTTGACTCACCCATGTCATTTATGCCTCGAGTTAGGCCTCATTTGACTTAACCATGTGTTTGCGACTCGAGTTAGGCCTTGTTTGACTCACCCATATCATTTGCGCCTCGAGTCAGTTCTCGTTTGACTCACCAATACCACTTGTGCATCGAGTTGGGCCTCATTTCACTCAACCATGTCATTTGGGCCCTAAGTCAGGCCTCGTTTGACTCAACAATATCATTTGCGCCTCGAGTCGGACCTCGTTTGACTCACTAATACCACTTGGGCCTCGAGTTGGGCCTCGTTTGACTTAACCATATCATTTGTGCCACTAGTCAGGCCTCGTTTGACTCAACCATATCATTTGCGCCTTGAGTCGGGCATCGTTTGACTCAACTGTATGATTTGCACCTCGAATCGGGCCTCGTTTGACTCACCAATACCATTTGGGCCTCGAGTTGGGCCTCGTTTGACTCAACCATTTCATTTGCGTCTCGAGTTGGGCCTCATTTAACTCAACCATATTAGTTGCGCCTCGAGTTGGGCCTTATTTGGCTCAACCATATGTTTACGCTTCAAGTCGGGACTCATTTGACTAAACCATATATTTGTGCCTTGACTCATGCGTTGTTTGACTCAACCATATCATTTGCGCCTCGAGTTATGACTCGTTTGACTCACCCATGTCATTTACGCCTCGAGTCAGTCCTCGTTTGACTCAACCAAGTGTTTGCGCCTCAAGTTAGGCCTTATTTGACACACCCATATCATTTGCGCCTCGAGTCACTCCTCGTTTGACTCACCAATACCATTTGTGTATCGAGTTGGGCCTCATTTGACTAAACCATATGATTTGTGCCTTGATTCAGGCTTCGTTTGACTCACCCATATCGTTTGCGCCTCGAGTCAGTCCCCGTTTGACTCACAAATACCTTTTGTGCATCGAGTTGGGCATCGTTTCACTCAACCATATCATTTGGGCCCTGTGTCAGGCCTCGTTTGACTCAACAATATCATTTGCGCCTCGAGTCGGGCCTCATTTGACTCACTGATACCATTTGGGCCTTGAGTTGGGCCTCGTTTGACTCAACCATATCATTTGTGCCTTGAGTCAGGACTCGTTTGACTCAACCATATCATTTGCACCTCGAGTCGGGCATCATTTGACTCACCAATACCATTTGGGTCTCGCGTTAGGCCTCGTTTGACTGAACCATATCATTTGTGCCTTGGGTCAGGCCTTGTTTAACTTAACCATATCATTTGCGCCTCGAGGCAGGCCTCGTTTGGATCAACCATGTCATTTGCGCCTCGAGTCAGGCCTTATTTCATTGAACCATATCATTTGCGCCACGAGTCGGGCCTTGTTTGACTCACCCATATGTTTGGGCCTCGAGTCAGGCCTTATTTGGCTCACCTATATGTTTACGCCTCGAGTCGGTCTTCATTGGACTCACCCTTATCATTTGCTCCTCGAGTTAAGCCTCGTTTGACTCACCTATATGTTTGTGCCAGGAGTCATGCCTCGTTTGACTCAACCGTATCATTTATGCCTTGAGTTGGGCCTCGTCTGACTCAACCATATCATTTGCTCCTTGAGTCAGGCCTCATTTGACTCATCGATACCATTTGTGCCTCGAGTCATGCCTCATTTGACTCAACCATGTCATCTGCGCCTCGAGTTGGGCTTCGTTTGACTCAACAATACCATTTGTGCCTCTAGTTGGGCCATGTTTGACTCAACCATATCATTTGTGCCTCGAGTCGTTTAACTCAACCATATCATTTGCGCCTCGAGTCGGGCCTCGTTTGACTCAACCATATCATTTGCGCCTCAAGTGGGTCCTCGTTTGACTCACCGATACCATTTGTGCCTCGAGTTGGGCCTCCTTTGACTCAACCATATCATTTGTGCCTTGAGTCAGCCTCGTTTGACTCAGCCATATCATTTGCACCTTGAGTCAGGCCTTGTTTGACTCAACTATATCATTTGCACCTCAAGTTAGGCCTCATTTGACTTAACCATATCATTTGTGCCTAGAGTCGGGCCACATTTAAGCCACCGATACCATTTGTGCCTCGTGGTGGGCCTCGTTTGACACAACTATATCGTTTGTGCTCGAGTCAAGCTTCGTTTGACTCAACCATTTCATTTGCGCCTCGAGTCGGGCCTCATTTAACTCAACCATATCATTTTTGCCTCGAGTCAGGCGTCGTTTGGCTCATTGATACCATTTGTGCCTCGAGTTGGGCCTCATTTGACTCAACTATATCATTTGTGCCTCGAGTCAGGCCTCGTTTGACTCAGCCATATCATTTGCGCCTCAAGTTGAGTCTTGTTTGACTCAACCATATCAATTGCGCCTCGAATCGGGCTTATTTGACTCACCCATATGTTTGCGCATCAAGTCGGGCCTCATTTGACTCTACGATATCATTTGCGCCTCAAGTCGGTCCTTGTTTGACTCAACCATATCATTTGCGCCTCGAGTCCGTCCTTGTTTGACTCACTGATATCATTTGTGCCTCTAGTTGGGCCACGTTTGGCTCAACCATATCATTTGTGCCTCGAGTCAGGCCTCATTTGACTCAACCATATCAGTTGCACATCGAGTCGGGCCTCGTTTCACTCAACCATATCATTTGGGCCCCATGTCAGGTCTCGTTTGACTTAGCCATAATATTTGCGCCTCGAGTCGGGCCTCGTTTGACTCACTGATACTGTTTGTGCCTCGAGTTAGGCCTCATTTGACTTAACCATATCATTTGTGCCATGAGTCAGGCCTTATTTGACTCAGCCATATCATTTGCACCTCGAGTCGGGCCTCGTTTGACTCACCAATACTATTTGTGCCTCGAGTTGGGCCTCGTTTGACTAAACCATATGATTTGCGCCTCGAGTCAGGACTCGTTTGACTCAACCATATCATTTGCGCCTCGATTTGTGCTTCGTTTGACTCAACCATGTCAGTTGCGCCTTGAGTCGAGCCTTATTTGGATCAACCATATGTTTGCGCATTGAGTCGGGCCTCGTTTGTCTAAACCATATATTTGTGCCTTGGGTCATGCCTCGTTTGACTCAACCATATCATTTGCGCCTCGAGTTGGGCCTCATTTGACTCACCCATGTCATATACGCCTCGAGTTAGGCCTCATTTGACTTAACCATGTGTTTGCGACTCGAGTTAGGCCTTGTTTGACTCATCCATATCATTTGCGCCTCGAGTCAGTCCTCATTTGACTCATCGATACCATTTATGCATCGAGTTAGGCCTCGTTTCACACAACCATATCATTTGGGCCCCGAGTTAGTACTCGTTTGACTTAACCATATCATTTGCGCCTCGAGTCGGGCCTCGTTTGACTCACCGATACCATTTGGGCCTCGAGTTGGGCCTCATTCGACTCAACCATATCATTTGTGCCTCGAGTCAGGCCTTGTTTGACTCAGCCATATCATTTGCGCCTCGAGTCAGGCCTCGTTTGACTCACCGATACCATTTGTGCCCCAAGTTGGGCCTCGTTTGACTAAACCATAAGATTTGCGCCCCGAGTCAGGCCACGTTTGACTCAACCATATGATTTGTGCTCGAGTCAGGCTTCGGTTGACTCAACCATTTCATTTGCGCCTCGAGTCAGGCCTCATTTAACTCAACCATATCATTTGTGCCTCGAGTCAGGCCTCGTTTGACTCAGCCATATCATTTGTGTCTCGAGTCGGGCCTCATTTGACTCACCGATACCATTTGTGCCTCGAGTTGGGCCTCATTTGACTCAACCATATCATTTGTGCCTCGAGTTAGGCCTCGTTTGACTCACCGATACCATTTGTGCCTCGAGTTGGGCCTCATTTGACTTAATCATATCATTTGTGCCTTGAGTCAGGCCTCGTTTGACACAGCCATATCATTTGCGCCTCAAGTCGGGCCTCATTTGACTCAACTATATCAATTGCGCCTCGAATCGAGCTTATTTGACTCACCCATATGTTTGCGTGTCAAGTCGGGCCTTATTTGACTCTACCATATCATTTGCGTCTCAAGTCGGTCCTTGTTTGACTTAACCATATAATTTGCGCCTCAAGTCGGGCCTCGTTTGACTCAACCATATCATTTGCGCTTCGAGTGAGGCCTTGTTTGACTCAACCATGTGTTTGTGCCACAAGTCAGGCCTCGTTTGACTCAACCATGTATTTGTGCCACGAGTCAGGCCTTGTTTGACTCATCTATATCATTTGCGCCTCGAGTTAGGCCTTGTTTCGCTCATCGATACCATTTGTGCATCGAGTCAGGCCTTGTTTGACTGAACCATATCATTTGTGCCTCAAGTCGAGCCTTGTTTGACTCACCTATTGTTTGAACCTCGAGTCGGTCCTTATTTAACTCACCCATATGTTTACGCCTCAAGTCGATCTTTGTTTGACTCACCCTTATCATTTGCACCTCGAGTCAAGTTTCATTTGACTTAACCATGTGTTTGCACCTTGGGTCTGGCCTTGTTTGACTCACCCTTATCATTTGCGCCATGGATCGGGCCTTGTTTGACTCAACCATATCATTTACGCCTCGAGTAGGGCCTAGTTTGACTCAACCATATCATTTGTGCCTCGAGTCGGGCATATTTGACTCATCCATATGTTTGCGCTTTGAGTCAGCCCTCATTTGACTAAACCATATCGTTTGTGCCTCGAGTCATGCCTCGTTTGACTAAACCATATAATTTGCGCCTCGAGTCAGGACTCGTTTGACTCAACCATATGATTTGCGCCTCGAGTCGGGCCTCGTTTGACTCAACCATATCATTTGCGCCTCGACTTGTGCCTTGTTTGACTCAACCATATCAGTTGCGCCTTGAGTCGAACCTTATTTGGCTCAACCATATGTTTGCGCATCGAGTCGGGCCTTGTTTGTCTAAACCATATATTTGTGCCTCGAGTCATGCCTCGTTTGACTCAACCATATCATTTGCGCCTCGAGTTGGGCCCCATTTGACTCACCCATGTCATTTACGCCTCGAGTTAGGCCTCATTTAACTTAACCATGTGTTTACGACTCGAGTTAGGCCTTGTTTGACTCATCCATATCATTTGCGTCTCAAGTCAATCCTCGTTTGACTCACTGATACCATTTATGCATCTAGTTGGGCCTCGTTTCACACAACCATATCATTTGGGCCCCGAGTCAGTACTCATTTGACTCAACCATATTATTTGTGCCTCGAGTCGAGCCTCGTTTGACTCACCGATACCATTTGGGCCTCGAGTTGGGCCTCATTCGACTCAACCATATCATTTGTGCCTTGAGCCAGGCCTTGTTTGACTCAACCATATCATTTGCGCCTCAAGTCAGGCCTCGTTTGACTCACCAATACCATTTGTGCCCCAAGTTGGGCCTCGTTTTACTAAACCATAAGATTTGCGCCCCGAGTCAGGCCACGTTTGACTCAACCATATCATTTGTGCTTGAGTCAGGCTTCGGCTGACTCAACCATTTCATTTGCGCCTCGAGTCAGGCCTCATTTAACTCAACCATATCATTTGTGCCTTGAGTCGGGCCTCGTTTGTCTCACCGATACCATTTGAGCCTCGAGTTGGGTCTCATTTGACTCAACCATATCATTTGTGCCTCGAGTCAGGCCTCGTTTGACTCACTGATACCATTTGTGCCTCGAGTTGGGCCTCATTTGACTTAACCATATCATTTGTGCCTCGAGTCGGGCCTTGTTTGACTCAACCATATCAATTGCGCCTCGAATCGGGCTTATTTGACTCACCCATATGTTTGCGTGTCAAGACGGGCCTTATTTGACTCTACCATATCATTTGCGTCTCAAGTTGGTCCTTGTTTGACTCAACCATATCATTTGCGCCTCGAGTCGGGCCTCGTTTGACTCACGATACCATTTATGCCTCGAGTTGAGCCTCGTTTGACTCAACAATATCATTTGTGCCTCAAGTTAGGCCTCGTTTGACTCAACCATATCATTTGGGCCTCGAGTCGGGGCTTGTTTGACAAACCCATATGTTTGAACCTCGAGTCGGGCCTTATTTGACTCACCCTTATCATTTGCACCTCGAGTCAAGTCTCGTTTGACTCAACCATATCATTTGCGCCTCGAGTCGGGCCTCGTTTGACTCAACCATATCATTTGCGCCTAGAGTCGGGCCTCGTTTGACGCACTGATACCATTTGTGCCTTGAGTCGGGCCTGGTTTGACTCAACCATATTATTTGCACCTTGAGTCAGGCCTCGTTTGACTCAACCATATCATTTGCACCTCGAGTTGGGCCTCATTTGACTCAACCATATCATTTGTGCCTCGAGTCAGGCCTCATTTGGCTCAGCCATATGTTTGAACATCGAGTCGGGCCTCATTTGACTAAACCATATCATTTGTGCCTCGAGTCATGCTTCGTTTGACTTAACCATATCATTTGCACCTCGAGTTAGGCCTCGTTTGACTCAACCATGTGTTTGTGCCTCGAGTCAGGCCTTGTTTGACTCACCCATATCATTTGCACCTCGAGTCAGGCCTCGTTTGACTCAACCATGTGTTTGTGCCTCGAGTCAGGCCTTGTTTGACTCACCCATATCATTTGCACCTCGAGTCAGGCCTCGTTTGACTCACCGATACCATTTGTGCATCGAGTTGGGCCTCGTTTGACTAATCCATATGATTTATGCCTCGTCAGGCCTTGTTTGACTGAACCATATCATTTGTGCCTCGAGTCGGGCCTTGTTTGACTCACCCATATGTTTGAACCTTGAGTCGTGCCTTATTTGACTCACCCATATGTTTGTGGCTCGAGTCGATCTTCCTTTAACTCTCCCTTATCATTTGCACCTCGAGTCAAGTCTCGTTTGACTTAACCATGTGTTTGCGCCATGAGTCGGGCCTTGTTTGACTCAACCATATCATTTGTCCTCAAGTCGGGCCTCGTTTGAGTCATTGATACCATTTGTGCCTCGAGTTGGGCCTCATTTGACCCAACCATATTATTTGTGCCTCGAGTCAAGCCATGTTTGACTCAGCCATATCATTTGCGCCTCGAGTCAGGCCTGGTTTGACTCAACCATATCATTTGCGCCTCGAGTCGGGCATATTTCATTCATCCTTATGTTTGCACATTGTGTCGGCTCTCATTTGACAAAACCATATCGTTTGTGCTTCGAGTCATGCCTCGTTTGACTCCACCATATTATTTGCGCCTTGAGTTGGGCCTTGTTTGACCCACCCGTGACAATTACGCCTCGAGTTAGGCCTCGTTTGACTCAACCATGTGTTTGCGCCTCGAGTCTGGCCTCGTTTGACTTAGCCATATCATTTGTGCCTTGAGTCAGGCTCGTTTGACTCAACCATATCATTTGCGCCTCAAGTCGAGCCTCGTTTAACTCATCCATATCATTTGTGCCTCGAGTCAGGTCTCGTTTGACTCAACCATATCATTTGTCCCTCGAGTCAGGTCTCCTTTGACTCAACCATATCATTTATACCTCGAGTCAGGCCTCGTTTGACTTAACCATGTGTATGCGCCTCAAGTCAGGCCTTGTTTGACTCACCTATATCATTTACACCTCGAGTCGGGCCTGGTTTTACTCAACCATATCATTTGCACCTCTAGTCGGGCATATTTGACTCATCCATATGTTTGTGCATCGAATCAGCCCTCATTTGACTAAACCATATCGTTTGTGCCTCGAGTCATGCCTCATTTGACTCAACCATATCATTTGCGGCTCGAGTTGGGGCCCGTTTGACTCACCCATGACATTTGCACCTCGAGTTAGCCCTTGTTTGAGTCAACCATGTGTTTGCGCCTCGAGTCGGGCCTCGTTTGACTCAACCATATCATTTGTGCCTCGAGTCAGATCTCGTTTGACTCAACCATATCGTTTGTGCCTCGAGTCAAGTCTCCTTTGACTCAACCATATCATTTGCGCCTCGAGTTGGGCCTCGTTTGACTCAACCATATCATTTGTGCCTCGAGTTGGGCCTCGTTTGACTTAACCATATCATTTGCGCCTCGAGTCGGGCCTTATTTGGCTCAGCCATATGTTTACACGTCGAGTCAGCCTCATTTGACTAAACCATATCATTTGTGCTTCGAGTCATCCCTCGTTTGACTTAACCATATTATTTGTGACTCGAGTTAGGCCTCGTTTGACTCAACCATGTGTTTGCGCCTCGAGTCAGGCCTTGTTTGACTCACCCATATCATTTGTGCCTCGAGTCAAGCCTCGTTTGACTCACTGATACCATTTGTGCATCGAGTTGGCCCTCATTTGACTAAACCATATGATTTACGCCTCGAGTAAGGCCTCGTTTGACTGAACCATATCATTTGCGCCTCGAGTCAGGCCTTGTTTGACTCACCCATATGTTTGAACCATGAGTCATGCCTTATTTGACTCACCCATATGTTTGCGCCTCGAGTTGATCTTCGTTTGACTCACCCGTATAATTTGCACCTCTAGTCAAGTCTCGTTTGACTTAACCATGTGTTTGCGCCTCGGGTCTAGCCTTGTTTGACTCACCCATATCATTTGCGCCACAAGTCGGGCCTTGTTTGACTCAACCATATCATTTATGCCTCAAGTCAAGCCTCGTTTAAGTCATCGATACCATTTGTGCCTCGAGTTGGGCCTCATTTGACCCAACCATATCATTTGTGCCTCGTGTCAAGTCTTGTTTGACTTAACCATATCATTTGCGCCTCGAGTCGGGCCTGATTTGACTCAACCATATCATTCGCGCCTCGAGTCGAGCATATTTGACTCATCCTTATGTTTGCACATCGAGTCGGTCCTCATTTGACAAACCATATCGTTTGTGCCTCGAGTCATGCCTCGTTTGACTCAACCATATCATTTGCGCCTCTAGTTGGGCCTCGTTTGACTCACCCATGACATTTACGCCTAGTTTGACTCACCCTCGAGTTATGCCTAGTTTGACTTAACCATGTGTTTGTGCCTCAAGTCAAGCCTCGTTTGACTTAGCCATATCATTTGTGCCTCGAGTCAGGCTCGTTTGACTCAACCATATCATTTGCGCCTCAAGTTGGGCCTCGTTTAACTCAACCATATCATTTGCGCCTCGAGTCAGGTCTCGTTTGACTCAACCATATCATTTATGCCTCGAGTCAGGTCTCCTTTGACTGAACCATATTATTTGCGACTCGAGTCGGGCCTCGATTGACTCAACCATATGTATGCGCCTCGAGTCAGGCCTCGTTTGACTTCACCATATTGTTTGCGCCTCGAGTCAGGCCTTGTTTGACTCACCCATATCATTTGTGCCTCGAGTTGGGCTTGGTTTGACTCAACCATATCATTTGTGCCTCGAGTCGGGCATATTTGACTCATCCATATGTTTGTGCATCGAGTCGACCCTCATTTGACTAAACCATATCATTTGTGCCTCGAGTCATGCCTCGATTGACTCAGCCATATCATTTGCGGCTCGAGTTGGGGCTCATTTGACCCAACCATGACATTTGCGCCTCGAGTTAGGCCTCGTTTGACTCAACCAAGAGTTTGCGCCTCGAGTCAGGCCTCGTTTGACTTAGCAATATCATTTGTGCCTCGACTCAGGCTCGTTTGACTCAACCATATCATTTGTGCCTTGAGTCATGCTCGTTTGACTCAACCATATCATTTGCTCCTCGAGTCGGGCCTCGTTTAACTCAACCATATCATTTGCGCCTCGAGTCACATCTCGTTTGACTCAACCATATCGTTTGTGCCTTGAGTCAGGTCTCCTTCGACTCAACCATATTATTTGCAACTCGAGTTGGGCCTCGTTAGACTCAACCATGTATTTGCGCCTCGAGTCAAGCCTCATTTGGCTTAACCATATCGTGTGTGCCTCGAGTCATGCCTCGTTTGACTCAACCATATCATTTGCGCCTTGGGTTGGGCCTCGTTTGACTCACCCATGTGTTTGCACTTCGAGTCAAGCCGTGTTTGACTCACCTATATCATTTGCTCCTCGAGGCGGGCCTGGTTTGACTCAACCATATCATTTGCGCCTCGAGTCAAGCATATTTGACTCATCTATATGTTCGAGCATCGATTCGGCCCTCATTTGACTAAACTATATTGTTTGTGCCTCGAGTCATGCCTCGTTTCACTCAACCATATCATTTGCGACTCGAGTTGGGGCTTGTTTGACTCACCCATGATATTTGCGCCTTGAGTTAGGCTCGTTTGACTCAACCATGTGTTTGTGCCTCGAGTCAGGCCTCGTTTGACTTAGCCATATCAATTGTGCCTTGAGTCAGGCTCGTTTGACTCAACCATATCGTTTGCCCCTCGAGTTGGGCCTCATTTAACTTAACCATATCTTTTGTGCCTCGAGTCAGGTTTCGTTTGAGTCAACCATATCGTTTCTTCCTCGAGTCAGGTCTCCTTTGACTCAACCATATCATTTGTGCCTTGAGTCGGGCCTCGTTTGGCTCAACCATATGATTTGTGGCTCGAGTCATGCCTCCTTTGACTCAACCATATCATTTGCGGCTCAAGTTGGGCCTCATTTGACTTAACCATATCGTTTGTGCCTCGAGTCAGGTCTCGTTTGACTCAACCATATCATTTGCGCCTCGAGTTGGGCCTCGTTTGACTCACCCATGACATTTGCACCTCGAGTTAGGCCTCGTTTGACTCAACCATGTGTTTCCGCCTCTAGTCAGGCAATGTTTGACTTAACCATATCATTTGTGCCTTGAGTCAGGCCTCGTTTCACTCAACCATATCATTTGCGCCTAAAGTCGGGACTCGTTTAACTCAACCATATCATTTGTGCCACGAGTCAGACCTCGTTTGACTCAACCATATCGTTTGTGCCTCGAGTCAGGCCTCGTTTGACTCAACCATTTCCTTTGTGCCTCGAGTGGGGCCTCGTTTGACTCACCCATGACATTTGCGCCTTGAGTTAGACCTCGTTTAACTCAACCATGTGTTTGCGCCTCGAGTCAGGCCTCGTTTGACTTAACCATATCATTTGTGCCTCGAGTCAGGCCTCGTTTGACTCAACCATATCATTTGTGCTTCGAGTCAGGTCTTGTTTGACTCAACCATATCGTTTGTGCCTCAAGTCAGCCCTTGTTTGACTCAACCATATCATTTGCGCCTCGAGTGGGGCCTCGTTTGACTTACCCATGACATTTGCACCTCGAGTTAGACCTCGTTTGACTCAACCATGTGTTTTCGCCTCGAGTCAGGCCTCATTTGACTGAACCATATCATTTGTGCCTCGTCTCAGGCCTCGTTTGACTCAACCATATCATTTGTACCTCGAGTCAGGTCTTGTTTGACTCAACTATATCGTTTGTCCCTCGAGTCAAGTCTCCTTTTACTTAACCATATCATTTGTGCCTCAAGTCAAGCCTCGTTTGACTTAACCATGTCATTTGCGCCTCGAGTCGTGCCTCGTTTGACTCATCGATACCATTTGTGCCTCGAGTTGGGCGTCCTTTGACTCAACCATATCATTTATGCCTCGAGTCAGCCTCGTTTCACTCAACCATATCTTTTGTTCCTCGAGTTAGGTCTCGTTTGAGTAAACCATATCGTTTCTTCCTCGAGTCAGGTCTCCTTTGACTCAACCATATCATTTGCGCCTCGAGTCGGGCCTCGTTTCAGTCAACCATGTGTTTGCGCCTCGAGTCAAGCCTCATTTCACTTAACCATACCGTTTGTGCCTCAAGTCATGCCTCGTTTGACTCAACCATATCATTTGCGCCTCAGGTTGGGCCTCATTTGACTCACCCATGTGTTTGCGCCTCGAGTCAGGCCTTGTTTGACTCACCTATATCATTTGCGCCTCGAGTCAGGCCTCGTTTGACTCAACCATATCATTTGCGCCTCGAGTCGGGCATATTTGACTCATCCATATGTTTGCGCATGGAGTCAACCCTCATTTGACTAAACCATATCGTTTGTGCCTCGAGTCATGCCTCGTTTGACTCAACCATATCATTTGCAGCTCGAGTTGGGGCTTGTTTGACTCACCCATGACATTTGTGCCTCGAGTTAGGCCTCGTTTCACTCAACCATGTGTTTGCGCCTCGAGTCAGTCCTCGTTTAACTTAGGCATATCATTTGTGCCTCGAGTCAGGCCTCGGTTGACTCAACCAACTATTTGCGCCTCGAGTCAGGCCTCATTTAACTTACCCATATCATTTGTGCCACGAGTCAATCCTCGTTTGACTCAACCATATCATTTGTGCCTCGAGTCAGGCCTCGTTTAACTCAACCATATCATTTGTGCCTCGAGTCAGGTCTCGTTTGACTCAACCATATCGTTTGTGCCTCGAGTCAGGTCTCCTTTGACTCAACCATATCATTTACGCCTCGAGTTGGGCCTCGTTTAGCTCAACCATATCATTTGCGCCTCGAGTCATGCCTCGTTTGACTGACCGATACTGTTTGTACCTCGAGTTGGGCCTCATTTGACTTATCCATATCGTTTGTGCCTCGAGTCAGGCCTCGTTTGAGTTAACCATATCATTTGTGCCTCGAGTCAGGTCTCGTTTGACTCAACCATATCGTTTATGCCTCGAGTCAGGTCTCCTTTGACTCAACCATATCATTTGCACCTCGAGTCATGCCTCGTTTGACTCACCGATGCCGTTTGTACCTCGAGTTGGGCCTCATTTGACTAAACCATATCGTTTGTGCCTCAAGTCATGCCTCGTTTGTCTCAACCATATCATTTGTGTCTCAGGTTGGGCCTCGTTTTGCTTACCCATGTGTTTGTGCCTCGAGTCAGGCCTTGTTTGACTCACCCATGTCATTTGCACCTCGAGTCGGGCCTCGTTTGACTCATCGATACCATTTGTCATCGAGTTGGGCCTCATTTGACTGAACCATATGATTTACGCCTCGAGTCAGGCCTCGTTTGACTCAACCATATCATTTGCGCATCGAGTCAAGCCTCGTTTGACTAAACCATATCATTTGTGCCTCGAGGCCTCATTTGACACAATGGTATCATTTGCGCCTCAAGTCGGGCCTCGTTTAACTTAACCATATCATTTGTGCCTCGACTCAGGTCTCGTTTGACTCAACCATATCATTTGTGCCTCGAGTCGGGCCTCGTTTGGCTCAACCATATCATTTGCATCTCGAGTCATGCCTCGTTTGACTCACCGATACCATTTGTGCCTCGAGTTGGGCCTCATTTGACTCAACCATATCATTTGTGCATCGAGTCAGGCCTCGTTTGAGTTATCCATATCATTTGCGCATCGAGTTGGGCCTCGTTTGACTCACCCATGACATTTGCACCTCGAGTTAGGCCTCGTTTGACTCAACCATGTGTTTGCGCCTCGAGTCAGGCATTGTTTGACTTAACCATATCATTTGTGCCTCAAGTCAGTCCTCGTTTGACTTAACCATATCATTTGCTCCTAAAGTCGGGCCTCGTTTAACTCAACCATATCATTTGTGCCTTGAGTCAGGTCTCGTTTGACTCAACCATATCGTTTGTACCTCGAGTCAGGCCTCATTTGACTCAACCTTATCCTTTGCGCCATGAGTGGGGCCTCGTTTGACTCACCCATGACATTTGCGCCTCGAGTTAGACCTCGTTTGACTCAACCATGTGTTTGCGCCTCGAGTTAGGCCTCGTTTGACTCAACCATATCATTTGTGGCTTGGGTTAGGTCTTGTTTGACTCAACCTTATCATTTGTGCCTCGAGTCGAGCCTCGTTTCACTCAACCATATCAATTGTGCCTTGAATTGGGGTTATTTGACTCCCCAATATGTTTGCGCATCGAGTTGAGCCTCATTTGTCTAAACCATATCGTTTGTGCCTCAAATCATGCATCGTTTGACTCAACCATATCATTTGCGCCTCAGGTTAGGCCTCGTTTTGCTCACCCATGTGTTTGTGCCTCGAGTCAGGCCTTGTTTGACTCACCCCTATCAATTGCGCCCTGAGTCGGGCCTTGATTGACTCACCGATACCATTTGTCCATCGAGTTGGGCCTCATTTGACTGAACCATATGATTTACGCCTCGAGTCAGGCCTCGTTTGACTCAACCATATCATTTGCGCATTGAATCAAGCCTTGTTTGACTAAACCATATCATTTGTGCCTCGACTTGGGCCTCGTTTGACTCACCCATGACATTTGCACCTCGAGTTAGGCCTCGTTTGACTCAACCATGTGCTTGTGCCTTGAGTCAGGCATCGTTTGACTTAACCATATCATTTGTGCCATGAGTCAGGCCTCGTTTCACTCAACCATATCATTTGTGCTTAAAGTCGGGCCTCGTTTAACTCAACCATATCATTTGTGCCTCGAGTCAGGTCCCGTTTGACTCAACCATATCATTTGTACCTCGAGTCATGCCTCGTTTGACTCCACCATATCATTTGCGCCTCGAGTTGGGCCTCGTTTGACTCAACCATGACATTTGCGCCTCGAGTTAGACCTTGTTTGAATCAACAATGTGTTTGGGCGTCGAGTTAGGCCTCGTTTGACTTAACCATATCATTTGTGCCTCGAGTCAGGCCTCATTTGACTCAACCATATAATTTGCGTCTCAAGTCGGGCCTCGATTAACTCAACCATATCATTTGTGGCTCGAGTCAAGTCTTGTTTGACTCAACCATACATTTGTGCCTCGAGTCGGGGCTCGTTTCACTCAACCATATCAATTGTGCCTTGAATTGGGCTTATTTGACTCACCAATATGTTTGCGCATCGAGTCGAGCCTCATTTGACTAAACCATATCGTTTGTGCCTCAAGTCATGCCTCGTTTGACTCAACCATATCATTTGCACTATAGGTTGGGACTCGTTTTGCTCACCCATGTATTTGTGCCTCGAGTCAGGCCTTGTTTGACTCACCCCTATCAATTGCGCCCAGAGTCAGGCCTCGTTTGACTCACCGATACCATTTGTGCATCGAGTTGGGCCTCGTTTAACTGAACCATATGATTTACGCCTCGAGTCAGGCCTCGTTTGACTCAACCATATCATTTGCGCGTCGAGTCAAGCCTTGTTTGACTAAACCATATCATTTGTGCCTTGAGTCAGGCCTCGTTTGACTTAACGATATCATTTGTGCTGTGAGTCGGGCCTCGTTTAACTTAACCATATCATTTGTGCCTCGACTCAGGTCTCATTTGACTCAACCATATCATTTGCGTCTCGAGTCATGCCTCGTTTGACTCATCGATACCATTTGTGCCTCGAGTTGGTCCTCATTTGACTCAACCATATCGTTTGTCCATCGAGTTAGGCCTCGTTTGACTCAACCATATCATTTGCGCATTGAGTTGGGCCTCGTTTGACTCACCCATGACATTTGCACCTCGAGTTAGGCCTCGTTTGACTTAACCATGTGTTTGTGCCTCGAGTCAGGCATTGTTTGACTTAACCATATCATTTGTGCCTCGAGTCAGGCCTCGTTTTAGTCAACCATATCATTTGCGCTTTAAGTCGGCCCTCGTTTAACTCAACCATATCATTTGTGCCTCGCGTCAGGTCTCGTTTAACTCAACCATATCATTTGTACCTCGAGTCTGGCCTCATTTGACTCCACCATATCATTTGCGCCTCGAGTTGGGCCTCGTTTGTCTCACCCATGACATTTGCGCCTCGAGTTAGACCTCATTTGACTCAACCATGTGTTTACGCCTCAAGTCAGGCCTCGTTTGACTTAAGCATATCATTTGCGCCTCGAGTCAGGTCTCGTTTGACTCAACCATATCACTTGTACCTAGAGTCAGTCCTCGTTTGACTCAACCATATCATTTGCGCCTCGAGTGGGGCCTCGTTTGACTCACCCATGATATTTGTGCCTCGAGTTAGACCCTGTTTGACTCAACCATGTGTTTGCGCCTCGAGTCAGGCCTCGTGTGACTTAACCATATCATTTGTGCCTCGAGTCAGGCCTCGTTTCACTCAACCATATCATTTGAGCTTAAAGTCAGGCCTCATTTAACTCAACCATATCATTTGTGCCTCGAGTCAGGTCTCGTTTGACTCAACCATATCATTTGTACCTCGAGTCAGGCGTCGTTTGACTCAACCATATCATTTGCGCCTCGAGTGGGGCCTCGTTTGACTCACCCATGACATTTGCGCCTCGAGTCAGGCCTCATTTGACTTAACCATATCATTTGTGCCTCGAGTCAGGCCTCGTTTAACTCAACCAAATCATTTGTGCCTCGAGTCAGGTCTTGTTTTACTTAACCATATCGTTTGTGCCTCGAGTCAAGTCTCCTTTGACTTAACCATATCATTTGTGCCTCAAGTCGGGCCTCGTTTGACTCAACCATGTCATTTGCGCCTCGAGTCGTGCCTCGTTTGACTCACCGATACCATTTGTGCCTCGAGTTGGGCGTCATTTGACTTAACCATATCATTTGTGCTTCAAGACAGGCCTCGTTTGACTCAACCATATCATTTGCGCCTCGAGTCGGGCCTCGTTTCACTCAACCATATCTTTTGTGCCTCGAGTCAGGTCTCGTTTGAGTCAACCATACGTTTCTTCCTTGAGTCAGGTCCCCTTTGACTCAACCATATCATTTGCGCCTCGAGTCAGGCCTCGTTTGAGTCAACCATGTGTTTGCACCTCGAGTCAGGCCTCGTTTGACTTGACCATATCGTTTGTGCCTCGAGTCATGCCTCGTTTGACTCAACCATATCAATTGTGCCTTAGGTTGGGCCTCATTTAACTCACCCACGAGTTTGGGCCTCGAGTCAGGCCTTGTTTGACTCACCTATATCATTTGTGCCTCGAGTTGGGCCTTGTTTGACACAACCATATCATTTGCCCCTCGAGTCGGGCATATTTGAGTCATCCATATGTTTGCGCATGGAGTCAGCCCTCATTTGACTCAACCATATCGTTTGTGCATCGAGTTAGGCCTCGTTAGACTCAACCATATCATTTGTGCCTCGAGTTGGGCCTCATTTGACTCACCCATTTGCACCTCGAGTTAGGCCTCGTTTGACTCAACCATGTGCTTGCGCCTCGAGTCAGGCATCGTTTGATTTAACCATATCATTTGTGCCATGAGTTAGGCCTCGTTTCACTCAACCATATCATTTGCACTTAAAGTCGGCCATCGTTTAACTCAACCATATCATTTGTACCTCGAGTTAGGTCCCGTTTGACTCAACCATATCGTTTGAACCTCGAGTCATGCTTCGTTTGGCTCCACCATATCATTTGCGCCTCGAGTTGGGCCTCGTTTGGGTCAACCATGACATTTGCGCCTCGAGCTAGACCTCGTTTGATTCAACAATGTGTTTACGCATCGAGTCAGGTCTTGTTTAACTTAACCATATCATTTGTGCCTTGAGTCAGGCCTCGTTTGACTCAACCACATCATTTGTGCCTCAAGTCGGGCCTCGATTAACTCAACCATATCATTTATGGCTCAAGTTAGGTCTTGTTTGACTCAACCATATCATTTGTGCCTCGAGTCAGGGCTCGTTTCACTCAACCATATCAATTGCGCCTTGAATTGGGTTTATTTGTCTCACCAATATGTTTGCACATCGAGTCGAGCCTCATTTAACTAAACCATATCGTTTGTGCCTCAAGTTAGGCCTCGTTTGACTCAACCATATCATTTGCGCCATAGGTTAGGATTCATTTTGCTCACCCATGTGTTTGTGCCTCATGTCAGGCCTTGTTTGACTTACCCCTATCAATTACACCTCGAGTCGGGCCTTGTTTGACTCACCGATACCATTTGTGCATTGAGTTGGGCCTCGTTTGACTGAACCATATGATTTACGCCTCGAGTCAGGCCTCGTTCGACTCAACCATATCATTTGCGCATCGAGTCAAGCCTCATTTGACTAAACCATATAATTTGTGCCTTGAGTCAGGCCTCGTTTGACTGAACAATATCATTTGCGCCTCGAGTCGGGCCTCGTTTAACTTAACCATATCCTTTGTGCCTAGACTCAGGTCTCATTTGACTCAACCATATCATTTGTGCCTCGAGTCGGGTCTCGTTTGGCTCAACCATATCATTTGCGTCTCGAGTCATGCCTCGTTTGACTCACCGATACCATTTGTTCCTCAAGTTGGGCCTCATTTGACTCAACCATATCGTTTGTGCATCGAGTCAGGCCTCGTTTGAGTCAACCATATCATTTGTGCTTTGAGTTGGGCCTCGTTTGACTCACTCATGACATTTGCACCTCGAGTTAGGCCTCATTTGACTCAACCATGTGTTTGCGCCTCGAGTCAGGACTCATTTGATTCAACCATGTGTTTGCGCCTCGAGTCAGGACTCATTTGACTCAACCATGTGTTTGCGCCTCGAGTCAGGCATCGTTTGACTTAACCATATCATATGTGCCTCGAGTCAGGTCTCGTTTGACTCAACCGTATCGTTTGTACCTTGAGTCATGCCTCGTTTGACTCCACCATATCATTTGCGCCTCGAGTTGGGCCTCATTTGACTCACCCATGACATTTGTGCCTCGAGTTAGACCTTGTTTGACTCAACTATGTGTTTGCACCTCGAGTTAGGCCTCGTTTGACTTAACCATATCATTTGTGCCTTGAGTCAGGCCTCATTTGACTCAACCATATCATTTGCGCCTTAGGTCGGGCCTCGTTTAACTCAACCATATCATTTGTGGCTCGAGTCAGGTCTTGTTTGACTCAACCTTATCAATTACACCTCGAGTCGGGCCTCGTTTGACTCATCGATACCATTTGTGCATCGAGTTGGGCCTCGTTTGATTGAATCATATGATTTACTCCTTGAGTCAGGCCTCGTTTGACTCAACCATATCATTTGCGCATCGAGTCAAGCCTTGTTTGACTAAATCATATCATTTGTGCCTTGAGCCAAGCCTCGTTTGACTTAACGATATATTTGCGCCTCGAGTCGGGCCTCGTTTAACTTAACCATATCATTTGTGCCTCGACTCAGGACTCATTTGACTCAACCATATTATTTGCGCCTCGAGTCGGGCCTCGTTTCGCTCAACCATATCATTTGCGTCTCGAGTCATGCCTTGTTTGACTCACCGATACCGTTTGTGCCTTGAGTTGGGCCTCATTTGACTCAACCATATCGTTTGTCCATCGAGTTAGGCCTCGTTTGACTCAACCATATCATTTGCGCCTTGAGTTGGGCCTCGTTTGACTCACCCATGACATTTGCACCTCGAGTTAGGCCTCGTTTGACTTAACCATGTGTTTGTGCCTCGAGTCAGGCATCGTTTGACTTAACCATATCATTTGTGCCTCGAGTCAGGCCTCGTTTCACTCAACCATATCATTTACGCTTAAAGTCGGGCCTCGTTTAACTCAACCATATCATTTGTGCCTCGAGTCAGGTCTCATTTGACTCAACCATATCGTTTGTACCTCGAGTCAGGCCTCGTTTGACTCCACCATATCATTTGCGCTTCGAGTCAGGTACCGTTTAACTTAACCATATCATTTGTGCCTTAAGTCAGGCCTTGTTTGACTCAACCATATCATTTCCGCCTCAAGTTAGGCCTCGTTTAACTCAACCATATCATTTGTGGCTTGAGTCAGGTCTTGTTTGACTCAACCATATCATTTGCACCTCGAGTCAGGCCTCATTTCACTCAACCATATCAATTGCGCCTTGAATCGGGTTTATTTGACTCACCAATATGTTTGCGCCTCGAGTCGAGCCTTATTTGACTAAACCATATTGTTTGTGCCTCAAGTCATGCCTCGTTTGACTAAACCACATCATTTGCGCCTCAGGTTGGGCCTCGTTTTGCTCACCCATGTGTTTGTACCTTGAATCAGGCATTGTTTGACTCACCCATATCATTTGCACCTCGAGTCAGGCCTCGTTTGACTCAACCATATCATTTGCGCGTCGAGTCAAGCCTCATTTGACTAAACCATATCATTTGTGTCTCGAGTTGGGCCTCGTTTGACTCACCCATGACATTTGCACCTCGAGTTAGGCCTCGTTTGACTCAACCATGTGCTTGCACCACGAGTCAGGCATCGTTTGACTTAACCATATCATTTGTGCCATGAGTCAGGCCTCGTTCCACTCAACCATATCATTTGCGCTTAAAGTCGGGCCTCGTTTAACTCAACCATATCATTTGTGCCTCGAGTCAGGTCCTGTTTGACTCAACCATATTGTTTGTACCTCGAGACATGCCTCGTTTTGCTCCACCATATCATTTGCACCTCGAGTTAGGCCTCGTTTGACTCAACCATGACATTTGCGCCTCGAGTTAGACCTCGTTTGACTCAACAATGTGTTTGCGCTGCGAGCTAGGCCTCGTTTGACTCACCCATGACATTTGCACCTCGAGTTAGGCCTCGTTTGACTCAACCATGTGCTTGCGCCTCGAGTTAGGCATCATTTGACTTAACCATATCATTTGTGCCATGAGTCAGGCCTCGTTTCACTCAACCATATCATTTGCGCTTAAAGTTGGGCCTCGTTAACTCAACCATATCATTTGTGCCTCGAGTCAGGTCCCATTTGACTCAACCATATCATTTATACCTCGAGTCAGGCCTCGTTTGACTCCACCATACTATTTGCGCCTCGAGTTGGGCCTCGTTTGACTCACCCATGACATTTGTGCCTCGAGTCAGGCCTCGTTTGACTCAACCGTATCATTTGCACCCAAAGTCAGGCCTCGTTTAACTCAACCATATCATTTGCGCTTCGAGTGGGGCCTCGTTTGACTCACCCATGACATTTGCGCCTCGAGTTAGACCTCGTTTGACTCAACCATGTGTTTGCGCATTGAGTCTGGCCTCATTTGACTTAACCATATCATTTGTGCCTCGAGTCAGGCCTCGTTTGACTCAACCATATCATTTGTGCCTTGAGTTAGGTCTTGTTTGACTCAACCATATCATTTGTGCCTCGAGTCAGGTCTCCTTTGACTCAACCATATCATTTACGTCTCAAGGCGGGCCTCGTTTGACTCAACCATGTCATTTGTGCCTTGAGTCGTGCCTCATTTGACTCAACGATACCATTTGTGCCTCGAGTTGGGCCTCAATTGACTCAACCATATCATTTGTGCTTCGAGACAAGCCTCGTTTGACTCAACCATATCATTTGCGCCTCGAGTCGGGCTTCATTTCACTCAACCATATCAATCGTGCCTTGAATCGGTCTTATTTGACTCACCAATATGTTTGCGCATCGAGTTGGGCCTTATTTGACTAAACCATATCGTTTGTTCCTCAAGTCATGCCTCGTTTGACTCAACCATATCATTTGCACCTCAGGTTGGGCCTCGTTTTGTTCACGCATGTGTTTGTGCCTCGAGTCAGGCCTTGTTTGACCACCCATATCATTTGCGCCTCGAGTCGGGACTCGTTTGACTCACCGATACCATTTGTGCATCGAGTTGGGCCTCGTTTGACTGAGCCATATGATTTACGCCTCGAGTCAGGTCTCATTTGACTCAACCATATCATTTGCGTGTTGAGTCAAGCCTCGTTTGACTAAACCATATCATTTCTTCCTCGAGTCAAGCCTCTTTGACTCGACGATATCATTTGCGCCTCGAGTCGGGCCTCATTTAACTTGACCATATCATTTGTGCCTCGACTCAGGTCTCGTTTGACTCAACCATATCATTTGCGCCTCGAGTCGGCCTCGTTTGGCTCAACCATATCATTTGCGTCTCGAGTCATGCCTCGTTTGACTCACCGATACCATTTGTGCCTCGAGTTGGGCCTCATTTGACTCAACCATATCGTTTGTGCATCGTGTCAGGCCTCGTTTGACTCAACCATATCATTTACGCCTTGAGTTGGGCCACGTTTGACTCACCCATGACATTTGCACCTCGAGTTTGGCCTCGTTTGACTCAACCATGTGTTTGCGCCTCGAGTCAGGCATTGTTTTACTGAACCATATCAATTGTGCCACGAGTCAGTCCTCGTTTCACTCAACCATATCATTTGTGCTTAAAGTCGGGCCTTGTTTAACTAACCATATGATTTGTGCCTCGAGTCAGGTCTCGTTTGACTCAACCATATCGTTTGCACCTTGAGTCATGCCTCATTTAACTCCACCATATCATTTGTGCCTCGAGTTGGGCCTCGTTTGACTCACCCATGACATTTGCACCTCGAGTTAGACCTCGTTTGACTCAACCATGTGTTTGCACCTCGAGTCAGGCCTCGTTTGGCTTAACCATATAATTTGCGCCTTGAGTCAGGCCTCGTTTGACTCAACCATATCATTTGCGCCTCAGGTCGAGCCTCATTTAACTTAACCATATCATTTGTGGCTCGAGTCAGGTCTTGTTTGACTTCACCGTATCAATTGTGCCCCGAGTCGGGCCTCGTTTGACTCACCGATACCATTTGTGCATCGGGTTGGGCCTCGTTTGACTGAATCATATGATTTACTCCTCGAGTCAGGCCTCGTTTGACTCAACCATATCATTTGCGCATCGAGTCAAGCCTTGTTTGACTAAACCATATTATTTGTGCCTTGAGTCAAGTCTCGTTTGACTGAACAATATCATTTGCGCCTCGAGTCGGGCCTCGTGTAACTTAACCATATCATTTGTGCCTCGTGTTAGGCCTCGTTTGACTCACCGATATAATTTGTGCCTTGAGTTAGGCCTCGTTTGACTCAACCATATCATTTGTGCGTCGAGTTAGGCCTCATTTGACTCGTCGATAGCATTTGTTCCTCGAGCAGGGCCTTGTTTGATTCAACCATATAATTTATGCCTCGAGTAAGGCCATGGTTGACTCAACCATATCATTTGCATCTCGAGCCGTGCCTCGTTTGACTCAACCATATCATTTGCACCTCGAGTCGGGCCTTATTTGACTCACCCATACGTTTGCACCTCGAGTCGATCTTCGTTTGACTCACCCTTATCATTTGCACCTCGAGTCAAGTCTTGTTTGACTTAACCATGTGTTTGCGCCACGAGTCTAGCCTGGTTTGACTCACCCATATCATTTGTGCCCCGAGTCGGGCCATGTTTGACTCAACCATATCATTTGTATGTCGAGTCAGGCCTCGTTTGACTCATAGATACCATTTGTGCCTCGAGCAGGGCCTTGTTTGATTCATCCATATAATTTGGGCCTCGAGTGAGGCCATGTTTGACTCAACCATATTATTTGCGCATCGAGTCAGGCCTCGTTTGATTCAACCATATCATTTGCCCCTCAAGTCAAGTCTTGTTTGACTTAACCATGTGTTTACGCCTTGAGTCTAGCCTTGTTTGACTCACCCATATCATTTGCGCCCTGAGTCGGGCGATGTTTGACTTAACCATATCATTTATGCCTCGTTTAACTCAGCGGTACCATTTGTGCCTCTAGTTGGGCCTCATTTGACTCAAGCATATCATTTGTGCCTCGAGTCAGGCCTCGTTTGACTCAACCATATGATTTTTGCCTCGAGTCGGGCCTCGTTTGACTCAACCATATCATTTGCGCCTCGAGTCAGGCCTCGTTTGATTCAACCATATCATTTGTGCCTCGGGTTGGTCCTCGATTGGCTCAACCATATCATTTACACTGTGAGTCAGGCCTTGTTTGACTCAATGATATCATTTGTGCCTCGAGTCTATCTCATTTGACTCAACCATATCATTTGCGCCTCGAGTCGGGCCTTGTTTGACTCATTCATATCATTTACGCCTCGAGTCAGGCCTTGTTTGACTCAACCATACCATTTGCACCTCGAGTCGAGCCTCGTTTGACACAACCATATCATTTCCGCCTAGAGTCGGGGCCTCATTTCACTCACCGATACCATTTGTGCCTCGAATTGGGCCTCGTTTGACTCAACCATATCATTTGTGCCTTGACTCAGGCCTCATTTGACTTAACAACATCATTTGCGCCTCGAGCCGAGTCTTGTTTGACTCACCCATATGTTTGAACCTCGAGTCGGACCTTATTTGACTCACCCATACGTTTGCACCTCGAGTCGATCTTCGTTTGACTCACCCTTATCATTTGCACCTCGAGTCAAGTCTTGTTTGACTTAACCATGTGTTTACGCCTCGAGTCTAGCCTTGTTTGACTCACCCATATCATTTGCGCCCCGAGTTGGGCGATGTTTGACTCAACCATATCATTTGTGCCTCGTTTAACTCAGCGATACCATTTGTGCCTCTACTTGGGCCTCATTTGACTCAAGCATATCATTTGTGCCTCGAGTCCGGCCTCGTTTGACTCAACCATATGATTTTTGCCTCGAGTTGGGCCTCGTTTGTCTCAACCATATCATTTACGCCTCGAGTCAGGCTTATTTGACTCGCACATATGTTTGCGCATCGAGTCGGGCCTCTCTTGACTAAACCATATCATTTGTGCCTCGAGTCATGCCTCGTTTGACTCAACTGTATCATTTGCGCCTCGAGTTGGGTCTCGTTTGACTCTGCCATGACATTTGCACCTCAAGTTTGACGTCGTTTGACTCAACCATGTGTTCATGCCACAAGTCAGGCCTTGTTTGACTTACCTATATCATTTGTGCCTCGAGTCTGGCCTCGTTTGACTTAGCAAAACCATTTATGCAATGAGTTGGGCCTCGTTTGACTAAACCGTATGATTTAAGCCTCGAGTCAGGCCTCGTTGGAGTCAACCATATCATTTGCGTGTCGAGTCAGGCCTCATTTGACTTCATCATATCATTTGTGCCTCGAGTCAGGCCTTGTTTGACTCAACCATATCAATTGTGCCTCAAGTTGGGCCTCATTTGACTCAACCATATCATTTGTGCCTCGAATCAGGTCTCATTTGACTCAACCATATTGTTGGTGCCTCGAGTTAGGTCTCGTTTGACTCAACAATATAATTTGCGCCTCGAGTCGTGCCTCATTTGACTCACCGATACCATTTGTGCCTCAAGTTGCCCTCATTTGACTCAATCATATCATTTGTGCCTTGAGTCAGGCCTCGTTTGACTCAATCATAGCATTTGCGCCTCGAGTCGGGCCTCGTTTGATGCAACCATATCATTTGTGCCTCATGTCGGGCCTCGTTTGACTCACCAATACCATTTGTGCTTCGAGTTTGGCCTCGTTTGACTGAACCATATCTTTTGTGCCTCGAGTCAGGCCTCACTTGACTCAACCATATCATTTGCACCTCGAGTCGTGCCTCGTTTGACTCAATCATATCATTTGTGCATCGAGTCGGGTCTCATTTGACTCATCCATATGTTTGCACTTTGAGTCGGCCTTCGTTTGGCTCACCCTTATCATTTGCACCTCGAGTCGGGCCTTGTTTGACTCAACAATATCATTTGCACCTCAAGCTAGGCCTTATTTGACTCAACCATATTGTTTGTGCCTCGAGTCTGTCTCGTTTGACTCAACAATATCGTTTGTGCCTTGAGTCTGTCTCGTTTGACTCAACCATGTCATTTGCGCCTCAAGTCGGGCCGCGTTTGACTCAACCATAGCATTTGTGCCTCGAGTCGGGCCTTGTTTGTCTCAACCATATCATTTGCACCTCTAGTCGAGCCTCGTTTGACTTAACCATATCATTTGCGCCTAGAGTCAGGCCTCATTTCACTCACCAATACCATTTGTGCCTCGAGTTGGGCCTCGTTTGACTCAACCATATCATTTGTGCCTCGAGTTAGGCCTCGTTTGACTTAGCCATATCATTAGTGCCTTGAGTCGGGCCTTGTTTGACTCACCCATATGTTTGAACCTCGAGTTGGGCCTTATTTGACTCACCCTTACGTTTGCGCCTTGAGTTGATCTTCGTTTGACTCACCCTTATCATTTGCACCTTGAGTCAAATCTTCTTTGACTTAACCATGTGTTTGCGCCTCGAGTCTAGCCTTGTTTGACTCACCCAAATCATTTGTGCCTCGAGTCGGGCCTCGTTTGACTCATCGATACCATTTGTGCCTCGAGTTGGGCCCTGTTTGACTCAACCATATTATTTGTGCCTCAAGTCAGGCCATGTTTGACTCAACCATATCATTTGCGGCTCGAGTCGGGCCTCATTTGACTCAACCATATCATTTGTGCCTCGAGTCAGGCCTTATTTCACTCACCCATATGTTTGCGCTTTGAGTCGGCCTTCGTTTGACACACCCTTATCATTTGTACCTCGAGTCGGGCCTCGTTTGACTTAACCATATCATTTGTGCCTTGTGTCGGGCCTCGTTTGATTCACCGATACCAATTGTGCCTCCAATTAGGCCTGGTTTGAGTCAACCATATCATTTGTGCCTCGAGTCAGGCCTCATTTGACTCAACCATATCATTTGTGCCTCGAGTCGGGCCTCAGTTGACTCACCCATATGTTTGCACTTTGAGTCGGCCTTCGTTTGACTCACCCTTATCATTTACACCTCGAGTCAGGCCTCGTTTGATTCAGCCATAGCATTTGCACCTCGAGTCAGGCCTTGTTTGACTCAACCATATCATTCGCGCCTTGAGTCAAGCCTCATTTGACTCACCGATACCATTTGTGCCTCGAGTTGGGCCTAATTTGACTCAACCATATCATTTGTGCCTTGAGTCAGGCCTCGTTTGACTCAACCATATCGTTTGTGCCTTGAGTCAGTCCTCGTTTGGCCCAACCATATCATTTGCGCCTCGAGTCAGCCCTCGTTTGACTCAACCATATCATTTACGCCTCGAGTCGAACCTCATTTGACTCACCCATATGTTTGCACTTTGAGTCGGCCTTCGTTTGACTCACCCTTATCATTTGCACCTAGAGTCAGGTCTTGTTTGACTCAGCCATAGCATTTGCGCCTCGAGTCGAGCCTCGTTTGACTCAACCATATCATTTCTGCCTCATGTCGGGCCTCGTTTGACTCACCGATATAATTTGTGCCTCGAGTTAGGCCACGTTTGACTCAACCATATCATTTGGGCGTCGAGTCAGGCCTCGTTTGACTCATCGATGTCATTTGTGCCTCGAGCAGGGCCTCCTTTGATTCAACCATATAATTTGTGCCTTGAGTGAGGCCATGGTTGACTCAACCATATCATTTGCACCTCGAGTCATGCCTCGTTTGACTCAACCATATCATTTGCACCTCGAGTCGGGCCTCAGTTGACTCACCCATATGTTTACACTTTGAGTCGGCCTTCGTTTGACTCACCCTTATGAATTGTACCTTGAGTCGGGCCTTGTTTGACTCAATCATATCATTTGTGCCTCATGTCGAGCCTCGTTTGACTCACCGATACCATTTGTGCTCGAGTTAGGTCTCGTTTGGCTCCACCATATCATTTGTGCCTCGAGTCGGGCCCCGTTTGACTAAACCATATCATTCATGCCTCGAGTTAGGCCTCGTTTAACTGAACCATATCATTTCCGCTTCAAGTCGGGCCTTGTTTGACTCACCCATATGTTTGAACCTCGAGTCGGGCCTTATTTGACTCACGCATATGTTTATGCCTCGAGTCGATCTTCGTTTGACTCAACCTTATCATTTGCACCTCGAGTCAAGTCTCGTTTGACTTAACCATGTATTTATGCCTCGGGTCTGTCCTTGTTTGACTCAACCATATCATTTGCGCCTCGAGTCGAGCTTCGTTGGACTCAACCATGTCATTTGTGCCTCAAGTTGTGCCTCGTTTAACTCACCGATACCATTTGTGCCTCTAGTTGGGCCTCATTTGACTCAACCATATCACTTGTGCCTCAAGTCAGGCCTCGTTTGACTCAACCATATGATTTGTGCCTCGAGTCGGGCCTCGTTTGTCTCAACCATATCATTTGCGCCTCGAGTCAGGCTTATTTGACTAGAACATATGTTTGCACATCGAGTCGAGCCTCATTTGACTAAACCATATCATTTGTGCCTCGAGTCATGCCTCGTTTGACTCAACTATATCATTTACGCCTTGAGTTGGGCCTCGTTTGACTCACCCATGACATTTGCACCTCAAGTTAGACCTCATTTGACTCAACCATGTGTTTATGCCACGAGTCAAGCCTTGTTTGACTCACCTATATCATTTGCGCCTCGAGTCAGGCCTCGTTTTACTAACCAAAACCATTTATGCATTGAGTTGGGCCTCGTTTGACTAAACCATACGATTTACGCCTTGAGTCAGGCCTCGTTGGAGTCAACCATATCATTTGCATGTCGACTTAGGCCTTATTTGACTTAACCATATCATTTGTGCCTCGAGTCAGGCCTTGTTTGACTCAACCATATCATTTGTGCCTCAAGTTGGGCCTCATTTGACTCACCCATATGTTTGCACTTTGAGTTAGCCTTCATTTGGCTCACCCTTATCATTTGCACCTCAAGTTGGGCCTTGTTTGACTCAACCATATCATTTGCACCTCGACTTGGGCCTCGTTTAACTCAACCGTATCATTTGTGCCTCGAGTTAGGTCTTGTTTGACTCAACCATATTGTTTGTGCCTCGAGTCTGTCTCGTTTGACTCAACCATATCGTTTGTGCCTCGAGTCTGTCTCCTTTGACTCAACCATATCATTTGCGCCTCAAGTCGGGCCTCGTTTGACTTAACCATAGCATTTGCGCCTCGAGTCGGTCCTTGTTTGACTCAACCATATCATTTGCGCCTCAAGTCGAGCCTCGTTTGACTTAACCATATCATTTGCGCCTAGAGTTGGGCCTCGTTTCACTCACCAATACCATTTGTGCCTTGAGTTGGGCCTCGTTTGACTCAACCATATCATTTGTGCCTCGAGTCAGACCTCATTTGACTCAACCTTATCATTAGCGCCTCGAGTCAGGCCTTGTTTTACTCACCCATATGTTTAAACCTCGAGTCGGGCCTTATTTGACTCACCCTTACGTTTGCGCCTCGAGTCGATCTTTGTTTGACTCACCCTTATCATTTGCACCTCGAGTCAAATCTTCTTTGACTTAACCATGTGTTTGCACCTCGAGTCTGGCCTTCTTTGACTCACCCAGATCATTTGTGCCTTGAGTCGGGCCTCGTTTGACTCATCGATACCACTTGTGCCTCGAGTTGGGCCTTGTTTGACTCAACCATATCATTTGTGCCTCAAGTCAGGCCATGTTTGACTCAACCATATCATTTGCGGCTCGAGTCGGGCCTCCTTTGACTCAACCATATCATTTGTGCCTCTAGTCGGGCCTCATTTCACTCACCAATATGTTTGCACTTTGAGTCGGCCTTCGTTTGATACACCCTTATCATTTGTACCTCAAGTCGGGTCTCGTTGGACTCAACCATATCATTTGTGCCTCGTGTCGGGCCTCGTTTGACTCACCATACCAATTGTGCCTCGAGTCAGGCCTCGTTTGACTTAACCATATAATTTGCGCCTCGAGTCGGGCCTCATTTGACTCACCCATATGTTTGCACTTTGAGTCGGCCTTCGTTTAACTCACCCTTATCATTTGCCCCTCGAGTCGGGCCTCGTTTGAATCAACCACAGCATTTACGCCTCGAGTTAGGCCTTGTTTGACTCAACCATATCATTCGCGCCTTGAGTCAAGCCTCATTTGACTCACCGATTCCATTTGTGCCTCGAGTTGGGCCTAGTTTGACTCAACCATATCATTTGTGCCTCGAGTCAGGCCTCGTTTGACTCAACCATATCGTTTATGCCTCGAGTCAGGCTTTGTTTGACTCAACCATATCATTTGCGCCTCGAGTTGGGCCTCGTTTGACTCAACCATATCATTTACGGCTCGAGTCAGGCCTTGTTTGACTCACCCATATGTTTGAACCTCAAGTCGGGCCTTATTTGACTCACCCATATGTTTGCGTCTCGAGGCGATCTTCGTTTGACTCACCCTTATCATTTGCACCTCGAGTCTAGTCTCGTTTGACTTAACCGTGTGTTTACACCTCGGATCTGTCCTTGTTTGACTTAACCATATCATTTGCGCCTCGAGTTGGGCTTCGTTTGACTCAACCATATCATTTGTGGCTCATGTTGTGCCTCGTTTAACTCACCGATACCATTTGTGCCTCTAGTTCGGCCTCATTTAATTCACCGATACCATTTGTGCCTCGAGTTGGGCCTAGTTTGACTCAACCATATCATTTGTTCCTTGACTCAGGCCTCGTTTGACTCAACCATATCATTTGTACCTCGAGTCAGCCTCGTTTGATTCAACCATATCATTTGCGCCTCGAGTTAGGCCTCGTTTGACTTAACCATATCATTTACGCCTCCAGTCGGGCCTCATTTGACTCACCCATATGTTTGCACTTTGAGTCGGCCTTTGTTTGACTCACCCTTATCATTTGCACCTCGAGTCGGGTCTCGTTTGACTCAGCCATAGCATTTGTGCCTCGAGTCGAGCCTCGTTTGACTCAACCATATCATTTCTATCTCGTGTCGGGCCTCGTTTGACTCACCGATATAATTTGTGCCTCGAGTTAGGCCTCGTTTGACTCAACCATATCATTTGTTCCTCCAGTCAGGCCTTGTTTGACTCAACCATATCATTTGTGCCTCGAGTCGATCTTCGTTTGACTCACCCTTATCATTTGCACCTCGTGTCAAGTCTCATTTGACTTAACCATGTGTTTGCGCCTCGGATCTGTCCTTGTTTGACTCAACCATATCATTTATGCCTCGAGTCGGGCTTTGTTTGACTCAACCATATCATTTGTGCCTCAAGTTGTGCCTCGTTTAACTCACCGATACCATTTGTGCCTCTAGTTGGGTCTCATTTGACTTAACCATACAATTTGTGCCTCGAGTCAGGCCTCATTTGACTTAACCATATGATTTGCGCCTCGAGGCAGGCCTCGTTTGTCTCAACCATATCATTTGCGCCTTGAGTTGGGCTTATTTGACTCGCACATATGTTTGCGCATCTAGTCGGGCCTCATTTGACTAAACCATATCATTTGTGCCTCGAGTCATGCCTCGTTTGACTCAACCATATCATTTGCGCCTCGAGTCGGGCCTTGTTTGACTCAACCATATCATTAGCGCCTCGAGTCAGGCCTTGTTTGACTCACCCATATCATTTGTGCCTCGAGTCGGGCCTCGTTTGACTCATCGATACCATTTGTGCCTCGAGTTGGGCCTTGTTTGACTCAACCATATCATTTGTGCCTCAAGTCAGGCCATGTTTGACTCAACCATATCATTTGCAGCTCGAGTCGGGCCTCGTTTGACTCAACCATATCATTTGCGCCTCGAGTCAGGCCTCATTTCACTCAACCATATGTTTGCGCTTTGAGTCGGCCTTTGTTTGACACACCCTTATCATTTGTACCTCGAGTCGGGCCTCGTTTGACTTAACCATATCATTTGTGCCTTGTGTCGGGCCTCGTTTGACTCACCGATACCAATTGTGCCTCGAGTTAGGCCTGGTTTGACTCAACCGTATCATTTGTGTCTCGAGTCAGGCCTCGTTTGACTCAACCATATCATTTGTGCCTCGAGTCGGGCCTCATTTGACTCACCCATATGTTTGCACTTTGAGTCGGCCTTTGTTTGACTCACCCTTATTATTTGCACCTCGAGTGAGGCCTCGTTTGAATTAGCCATAGCATTTGCACCTTGAGTCAGCCCTTGTTTGACACAACCATATCATTCGCGCCTTGAGTCAAGCCTCATTTGACTCACCGATACCATTTGTGCCTCGAGTTGGTCCTAGTTTGACTCAACCATATCATTTGTGCCTCGAGTTAGGCCTCGTTTGACTCAACCATATCGTTTGTGCCTTGAGTTGGGCCTCATTTGACTCAACCATATCATTTGCGCCTCGAGTCGGGCCTCGTTTTACTCAACCATATCATTTACGCCTCGAGTCAGGCCGCATTTGACTCACCCATATGTTTGCACTTTGAGTCAGCCTTCGTGTGACTCACCCTTATCATTTGCACCTCGAGTCAGGTCTCGTTTGACTTAGCCATAGCATTTACGCCTCGAGTCGAGCCTTGTTTGACTCAATCATATCATTTCTGCCTCGTGTCGGGCCTCGTTTGACTCACTGATATAATTTGTGCCTCGAGTTAGGCCTCGTTGACTCAACCATATCATTTGTGCGTCGAGTCAGGCCTTGTTTGACTCATCGATACCATTTGTGCCTCGAGCAGGGCCTTGTTTGATTCAACCATATAATTTGTGCCTCGAGTGAGGCCATAGTTGGCTCAACCATATTATTTACACCTCGAGTCATGCCTCGTTTGACTCAACCATATCATTTGCACCTTGAGTCGGGCCTCATTTGACTCACCCATATGTTCGCACTTTGAGTCGGCCTTCGTTTGGCTAACCCTTATGAATTGTACCTCGAGTCGGGCCTCGTTTGACTTAATCATACTATTTGTGCCTCATGTCGGGCCGTGTTTGACTCACCGATACCATTTGTGCTCGAGTTAGGCCTCGTTTGGCTCAACTATATCATTTGTGCCTTGAGTCGGGCCTCGTTTGACTAAACCATATCATTTATGCCTCGAGTCAGGCCTCGTTTGACTGAACCATATCCTTTCCACTTTGAGTCGGGCCTTGTTTGACTCACCTATATGTTTGAACATCGAGTCGGGCCTTATTTGACTCACCCATATGTTTGCGCCTCGAGTTGATCTTTGTTTGACTCAACCTTATCATTTGCACCTCGAGTCAAGTCTCGTTTGACTTAACCATGTGTTTGTGCCTCGGGTCTGTCCTTGTTTCACTCCACCGTATCATTTACGCCTCGAGTCAAGCTTCGTTTGACTCAACCATATCATTTGTTCCTCAAGTTGTGCCTCGTTTAACTCACCGATACCATTTGTGCCTCTAGTTGGGCCTCATTTGACTCAACCATATCATTTGTGCCTCGAGTCAGGCCTCGTTTGACTCAACCATATGATTTGTGCCTCGAGCTGGGCCTCATTTCTCAACCATATCATTTGCGCCTCGAGTCAGGTTTTATTTGACTTGCACATATGTTTGCGCATCGAGTCGGGCCTCATTTGACTAAACCATATCATTTGTGCCTCGAGTCATGCCTCGTTTGACTCAACTATATCATTTGCGCCTTAAGTTAGGCCTCGTTAGACTCATCCATGACATTTGCACCTCAAGTTAGACCTTGTTTAACTCAACCATGTGTTTATGCCATGAGTCAGGCCTTGTTTGACTCACCTATATCATTTGCGCCTCGAGTCAGGCCTTGTTTCACTAACCAAAACCATTTATGCATTGAGTTGGGCCTCGTTTGACTAAACCGTACGATTTATGCCTCGAGTCAGGCCTCGTTGGAGTCAACCATATCATTTGCGTGTCAACTCAGGCCTCATTTGCCTTAACTATATCATTTGTGCCTCGAGTCGGGCCTCATTGGACTCAACCATATCATTTGTGCCTCGAGTCAGGTCTCGTTTGACTCATCCATCTCGTTAGTGCCTCGAGTCAGCTCTCATTTGACTCAACCATATAATTTGTGCCTCGAGTTGTGCCTCGTTTGACTCACCGATACCATTTGTGCCTCGAGTCGGCTTCATTTGACTCAACCATATCATTTGTGCCTCGAGTCAGGCCTCGTTTGACTTAGCCATAGCATTTATGCCTCGAGTCAGGCCTCGTTTGACTCAACCATATCATTTGTGCCTCGTGTCGGGCCTCGTTTGACTCACCGATACCATTTGTGTCTTGAGTTGGGCCTTGTTTGACTAACCTATCTTTTGTGCCTCAACTTAGGCCTCACTTGACTCAACCATATCATTTGCACCTCGAGTCGTGCCTCATTTGACTCAACCATATCATTTGTGCATCGAGTCGGGTCTCATTTGACTCACCCATATGTTTGCACTTTGAGTCGGCCTTCGTTTGACTCACCCTTATCATTTGCACCTCGATGCGGGCCTCGTTTGACTCAACCATATCATTTGCGCCTCGAGTTGGGCCTCGTTTAACTCAACCATATCATTTGTGCTTCAAGTTAGGTCTTGTTTGACTCAACCATATTGTTTGTGCCTCGAGCCTGTCTCGTTTGACTCAACCATATCGTTTGTGCCTCGAGTCTATCTTGTTTGACTCAACCATATCATTTACGCCGCAAGTCGGGCCTCGTTTGACTCAGCTATAGCATTTGCGCCTCGAGTCGGGCCTCGTTTGACTCAACCATATCATTTGTGCCTCATGTCAGGCCTTGTTTGACTCACCGATACAATTTGTGCCTCGAGTTAGGCCTCGTTTGACTCAACCATATCTTTTGTGCCTCGAGTCAGGCCTCACTTGACTCAACCATATCATTTGCACCTCGAGTCGTGCCTCGTTTGACTCAACCATATCATTTGTGCGTCGAGTCAGGTCTCATTTGACTCACCCATATGTTTGCACTTTGAGTCAGCCTTCGTTTGACTCACCCTTATCATTTGCACCTCGATTCGGGCCTCGTGTAACTCAACCATATCATTTGCGTCTCGAGTTGGGCCTCGCTTAACTCAACCATATCATTTGTGCCTCGAGTTAGGTCTTGTTTGACTCAACCATATTGTTTGTGCCTCGAGCTTGTCTCGTTTGACTCAACCATATCGTTTGTGCCTCGAGTCTGTCTTGTTTGACTCAACCATATCATTTGAGCTGCAAGTTGGGCCTCGTTTGACTCAGCTATAGTATTTGCGCCTCGAGTCGGGCCTCGTTTGACTCAACCATATCATTTGTACCTCATGTCAGGCCCCGTTTGACTCACTGATACCATTTGTGCCTCAAGTTGGGCCTCATTTGACTCAACCATATCTTTTGTGTCTCGAGTCAGGCCTCACTTGACTCAACCATATCATTTGCGCCTCGAGTCGTGCCTCGTTTGACTCAACCATATCATTTGTGCCTCGAGTCGGGCCTCATTTGACTCACCCATATGTTTGCACTTTGAGTCGGCCTTCGTTTCACTCACCCTTATCATTTGCACCTCGAGTCGGGCCTCGTTTGACTCAACCATATCATTTGTGCCTCGAGTTGGGCCTCGTTTAACTCAACCATATCATTTGTGCCTCGAGTTAGGTCTTGTTTGACTCAACCATATTGTTTGTGCCTCGATTCTGTCTTGTTTGACTTAACCATATCGTTTGTGCCTCGAATCTAACTCGTTTGATTCAACCATATCATTTGCGCCTCAAGTTGGGACTCGTTTGACTCAACCATATTAATTGCGCCTTCAGTCAAGCCTCGATTGACTCAACCATATCATTTGCGCCTAGAGTCGGGCCTCGTTTCACTCACCAATACCATTTGTGCCTCGAGTAGGGCCTCGTTTGACTCAAGCATATCATTTGTGCCTCAAGTCAGGCCTCGTTTGACTCAACCATATCATTTGTGCCTCGAGTCGGGCCTTGTTTGACTCACCCATATGTTTGAACCTCGAGTCGGGCCTTATTTGACTCACCCATACGTTTGCGCCTCGAGTCGATCTTCATTTGACTCACCCTTATCATTTGCACCTCGAGTCAAGTCTTCTTTGACTTAACCATGTGTTTGTGCCTCGAGTCTGGCCTTGTTTGACTCACCCATATCATTTGTGCCTTGAGTCGGGCTTCGTTTGACTCATCGATACCATTTATGCCTCGAGTTGGGCCTTGTTTGACTCAACCATATCATTTATGCCTCGAGTCAGCCATGTTTCACTCAACCATATCATTTGTGGCTCGAGTCGGGCCTCATTTGACTCAACCATATCATTTGCTCCTCGAGTCGGGCCTCATTTCACTCAACCATATGTTTGCGCTTTGAGTCGGCCTTCGTTTGACACACCCTTATCATTTGTACCTCGAGTCGGGTCTCATTTGACTCAACCATATCATTTGTGCCTCGTGTCGGCCTCGTTTGACTCACCGATACCAATTGTGCCTCGAGTTAGGCCTTGTTTGACTCAACCATATCATTTGTGCCTTGAATCAGGCCTCGTTTGACTCAACCATATAATTTGCGCCTCGAGTCGGGCCTCATTTGACTCACCCATATGTTTGCACTTTGAGTCGGCCTTTGTTTAACTCACCCTTATCATTTGCACCTTGAGTCAGGCCTCGTTTGAATCAACCATAGCATTTGCGCCTCGAGTTAGGTCTTGTTTGACTCAACCATATCATTCGTGCCTTGAGTCAAGCCTCATTTGACTCACCGATACCATTTGTGCCTCAAGTTGGGCCTAGTTTGACTCAACCATATTGTTTGTGCCTCGAGTCAGGCCTCGTTTGACTCAACCATATCATTTGCGCATCGAGTCGGGCCTTGTGTGACTTAACCATATCATTTACGCCTCGAGTCGGGCCTTGTTTGACTCACCCATATGTTTGAACCTCAAGTCGGGCCTTATTTGACTCACCCATATGTTTGCGCCTCGAGTCGATCTTCATTTAACTCACCCTTATCATTTGCACCTCGAGTCAAGTCTCGTTTGACTTAACCATGTGTTTACGCCTCGGATTTGTCCTTGTTTGACTCAACCATATCATTTGCGTCTCGAGACGGGCTTCGTTTGACTCAACCATATCATTTGTGCCTGAAGTTGTGCCTCGTTTAACTCACCGATACCATTTGTGCCTCTAGTTGGGCTCATTTGACTCAACCATACAATTTGTGCCTCGAGTCAGGCCTCGTTTGACTCAACCATATGATTTGCACCTCGAGGTGGGTCTCGTTTGTCTCAACCATATCATTTGCGCCTTGAGTCGAGCTTATTTGACTCGCACATTTGCTTGCGTATCGAGTCGGGCCTCATTTGACTAAACCATATCATTTGTGCCTCGAGTCATGCCTCGTTTGACTCAACCATATCATTTGTGCCTCGAGTTGAGCCTTGTTTGACTCAACCATATCATTAGTGCCTCGAGTCGGGCCTTGTTTGACTCACCCATATGTTTGAACCTCGAGTCGGGGCTTATTTGACTCACCCACATGTTTGCGCCACGAGTCGATCTTCGTTTGACTCACCCTTATCATTTGCACCTCAAATCAAGTCTCGTTTGACTGAACCATGTGTTTGCACCTTGGGTTTGTCCTTGTTTGACTCAGCCATATCATTTGCGCCTCGAGTCAGGCTTTGTTTGACTCAACCATATCATTTGTGCCTCAAGTTGTGCCTTGTTTAACTCACCGATACCATTTGTGCCTCTAGTAGGGCCTCATTTGACTCAACCATATCATTTGTGCCTCGAGTTAGGCCTCGTTTGACTCAACCATATGATTTGCGCCTCGAGTCGGGCCTCGTTTGTCTCAGCCATATCATTTGCGCCTTGAGTCAGGCTTATTTGACTTGCACATATGTTTGCGCATCGAGTCGGGCCTCATTTGACAAAACCATATCATTTGTGCCTCGAGTCATGCCTCGTTTGACTCAACCATATCATTTGCGCCTCTAGTCGGGCCTTGTTTGACTAAACCATATCATTCACGCCTTGAGTCAAGCCTCATTTGACTCACCGATACCATTTGTGCCTCGAGTTGGGCCTAGTTTGAGTCAACCATATCATTTGTGCCTCGAGTCAGGCCTCGTTTGAGTCAACCATATAGTTTGTGCCTCGAGTCAGGCCTCGTTTGAGTCAACCATATCATTTGCACCTCGAGTCAAGCCTCGTTTGACTCAACCATATCATTTACGCCTTGAGTCGGGCCTTGTTTGACTAAACCATATCATTCACGCCTTGAGTCAAGCCTCATTTGACTCACCGATACCATTTGTGCCTCGAGTTGGGCCTAGTTTTACTCAGCCATATCATTTGTGCCTCGAGTCAGGCCTCGTTTGACTCAACCATATCGGACTTCATTTGACTCACCCTTATCATTTGCACCTCGAGTTGTGTCTCGTTTGACTCAGCCATAGCATTTGCGCCTCGAGTCGGGCGTCGTTTGACTCAACCATATCATTTGTGCCTCTAGTCGGGCCTCGTTTGACTCACATATACCATTTGTGCCTCGAGTTGGGCCTCATTTGACTCAACCTTACCATTTGTGCCTCGAGTCAGGCCTCGTTTCACGCAACCATATCATTTGCGCCACTAGTCTATCTCGTTTGACTCAGCCATATCATTTGTGCCTCGAGTCTGTCTTGTTTGACTCAGCCATATCATTTGGGCCTCGAGTCGGGCCTCGTTTAAGTCAACCATAGCATTTGCGCCTCGAGTCGGGCCTTGTTTGGCTCAACGATATCATTTGCGCCTCGAGTTGATCCTCGTTTGACTCAACCATATCATTTGCGCCTAGAGTCAGGCCTCGTTTCACTCACGATACCATTTGTGCCTCGAGTTGGGCCTCGTTTGACTTAACCATATCATTTGTGCCTCGAGTCAAGCCTTGTTTGACTCAACCATATCATTTGCGCCTCGAGTCGGGCCTTGTTTGACTCACCCATATGTTTGAACCTCGAGTCGGGCCTTATTTGACTCACCCATACATTTGTACCTTGAGTCAATTTTCGTTTGACTCACCCTTATCATTTGCACCTCGAGTGAAGTCTTTTTTGACTTAACCATGTGTTTGCGCCTTGAGTCTAGCCTTGTTTGACTCACCCATATCATTTATGCCCCGAGTCGGGCCTTGTTTGACTCAACCATTTCATTTGCACCTCTAGTCAGGCCTCGTTGACTCATCGATACCATTTGTGCCTCGAGCTGGGCCATGTTTGACTCAACCATATAATTTGTGCCTCAAGTCAGGCCATGTTTGAATCAACCATATCATTTGCGCATCGAGCCGGGCCTCATTTGACTCACCCATATGTTTGCACTTTGAGTCAGCCTTTGTTTCACTCATCCTTATCAATTGTACCTCAAGTCGGGCCTCGTTTGACTCAACCATATCATTTGTGCCTCATGTCAGGCCTCGTTTGACTCACCTATACCATTTGTGCCTCGACTTATGCCTCGTTTGACTCAACCATATCATTTACGCATCAAGTCGGGCCTCATTTGACTCAACCATATGTTTGCTCTTTGAGTCGGCCTTCGTTTGACTCACCCTTATCATTTGCACCTCGAGTCATGTCTTGTTTGACTCAGCCATAGCATTTGCGCCTTAAGTCGAGCCTCGTTTGACTCCACCATATCATTTCTGCCTCGTGTCGGGCCTCGTTTGACTCACCGATATAATTTGTGCCTCGAGTTAGTCCTCGTTTTACTCAACCATATCATTTGCGCCTCGAGTCGGGCCTCATTTGACTCAACCATATCATTTGTGCCTCGAGTCGGGGCTCGTTTGTCTCAACCATATCATTTGCGCCTCGAGTCGGGCCTCATTTGACTCACCCATATGTTTGCACTTTGAGTCGGCCTTTGTTTGACTCACCCTTATCATTTGCACCTCGAGTCAGGCCTCGTTTGTCTTAACCATATCGTTTGTGCCTCGAGTCGGACCTCGTTTGACTCAACCATATCATTTGTGTCTTGAGTCGTGCCTCATTTGACTCACAGATGCCAGTTGGGCCTCATTTGACTCATCCTTATCATTTGTGCCTTGAGTCAGGCCTCGTTTGACTTAACCATATCATTTGTGCCCCTAGTCAAGCCTCATTTGACTCACCCATATAATTGTACTTTGAGTCAGACTTCATTTGACTCACCCTTATCATTTGCACCTCGAGTCGTGTCTCGTTTGACTCAGCCATAGCATTTACGCCTCGAGTCAGTTGTCGTTTGACTCAACCATATCATTTATGCCTCGAGTCGGGTCTCATTTGACTCACATATACCATTTGTGCCTCGAGTTAGGCCTCATTTGACTCAACCTTATCATTTGTGCCTCGAGTCAGACCTCATTTCATGCAACCATATCATTTGAGCCACTAGTTGGGCCTCGATTGACTCAACCATATCATTTACGCCTTGATTCGGGCCTTGTTTGACTCAACCATGTCATTTGTGCCTCGTGTCGGGCCTCGTTTAACTCAACCATATCATTTGTTCCTCGAGTTAGGTCTCGTTTGACTCAACCATATCGTTTGTTCCTCAAGTCTGTCTCGTTTGACTCAACCATATCTTTTGTGCCTCGAGTTGTCTCGTTTGACTCAGCCATATCATTTGGGCCTCGAGTCGGGCCTCATTTGAGTTAACCATTTCATTTGCGCCTCGAGTCGGGCCTTGTTTGGCTCAACCATATCATTTGTGCCTCGAGTCAATCATCGTTTGCCTCAACCATATCATTTGCACCTAGAGTCGGGCATCGTTTCACTCACCGATACCATTTGTGCCTCGAGTTGGGCCCTGTTTGACTCAACCATATCATTTGTACCTCAAGTCAGGCCTCGTTTGACTCAACCATATCATTTGCGGCTCGAGTCGGGCCTTGTTTGACTCACCCATATGTTTGAACCTCGAGTCGGGCCTTATTTGACTCACCCATACATTTGCACCTTGAGTCAATTTTCGTTTGACTCACCCTTATCATTTGCACCTCAAGTCAAGTCTTTTTTGACTTAACCATGTGTTTGCGCCTCGAGTCTAGCCTTGTTTGACTCACCCATATCATTTACGCCACGAGTCGGGCCTTGTATGACTCAACCATATCATTTGCGCCTCGAGTCGGGCCTCGTTTGACTCATCGATACCAATTGTGCCTTGAGCTGGGCCATGTTTGACTCAACCATATAATTTGTGCCTCAAGTCAGGCCATGTTTGACTCAACCATATCATTTGCGCATCGTGCCGGGCCTCATTTGACTCACCCATATGTTTGCACTTTGAGTCAGCCTTTGTTTGACTCACCCTTATCAATTGTACCTCGAGTCGGGCCTCGTTTGACTCAACCATATCATTTGTGCCTCGTGTCAGGCCTCGTTTGACTCAACCATATCATTTAAGCATCGAGTCGGGCCTCATTTGACTCACCCATATGTTTGCACTTTGAGTCAGCCTTCGTTTGACTCACTCTTATCAAATGCACCTCGAGTCGTGCCTTGTTTGACTCAGCCATAGCATTTGCGCCTTAAGTCGAGCCTTGTTTGACTCCACCATATCATTTCTGCCTCGTGTCGGGCCTCGTTTGACTCACCGATATAATTTGTGCCTCGAGTTAGGCCTCGTTTGACTCAACCATATCATTTGCGCCTCAAGTCGGGCCTCGTTTGACTCAACCATATCATTTGTGCCTCAAGTCGGGCCTCGTTTGTCTCAACCATATCATTTGCGCCTCGAGTCGGGCCTCATTTGACTCATGCATATGTTTGCACTTTGAGTCGGCCTTTGTTTGACTCACCCTTATCATTTGCACCTTGAGTCGGGCCTCGTTTGACTTAACCATATCATTTGTGCCTCGAGTCGGACCTCGTTTGACTCAACCATATCATTTGTGCCTCGAGTCGTGCCTCATTTGACTCACAGATGCTAGTTGGGCCTCATTTGACTCATCCTTATCATTTGTGCCTTGAGTCAAGCCTCGTTTGACTAACCATATCATTTGCGCCCCTAGTCAGGCCTCATTTGACTCACCCATATAATTGCACTTTGAGTCAGACTTCATTTGACTCACCCTTATCATTTGCACCTCGAGTCGTGTCTCGTTTGACTCAGCCATAGCATTTGCGCCTCGAGTTAGTTGTCGTTTGACTCAACCATATCATTTATGCCTCGAGTTGGGTCTCGTTTGACTCACATATACCATTTGTGCCTCGAGTTAGGCCTCATTTGACTCAACCTTATCATTTGTGCCTCGAGTCAGACCTCGTTTCACGCAACCATATCATTTGAGCCACTAGTCGGGCCTCGATTGACTCAACCATATCATTTACGCCTTGAGTCGGGCCTTGTTTGACTCAACCATGTCATTTGTGCCTCGTGTCGGGCCTCGTTTAACTCAACCATATCATTTGTTCCTCGAGTTAGGTCTCGTTTGACTCAACCATATCGTTTGTTCCTCAAGTCTATCTCGTTTGACTCAACCATATCTTTTGTGCCTCGAGTCTATCTCGTTTGACTCAGCCATATCATTTGGGCCTCGAGTCGGGCCTCATTTGAGTTAACCATTTCATTTGCGCCTCGAGTCGGGCCTTGTTTGGCTCCACCATATCATTTGCGCCTCGAGTCAATCATCGTTTGACTCAACCATATCATTTGCACCTAGAGTCGGGCATCGTTTCACTCACCGATACCATTTGTGCCTCGAGTTGGGCCCTGTTTGACTCAACCATATCATTTGTACCTCGAGTCAGGCCTCGTTTGACTCAACCATATCATTTGCGGCTCGAGTCGGGCCTTGTTTGACTCACCCATATGTTTGAACCTCGAGTCGGGCCTTATTTGACTCACCCATACATTTGCACCTTGAGTCAATTTTCGTTTGACTCACCCTTATCATTTGCACCTCAAGTCAAGTCTTTTTTGACTTAACCATGTGTTTGCGCCTCGAGTCTAGCGTTGTTTGACTCAACCATATTATTTACGCCTCGAGTTGGGCCTTGTATGACTCAACCATATCATTTGCGCCTCGAGTCGGGCCTCGTTTGACTCATCGATACCATTTGTGCCTCGAGCTGGGCCATGTTTGACTCAACCATATAATTTGTGCCTCAAGTCAGGCCATGTTTGACTCAACCTTATCATTTGTGCATCGTGCCGGGCCTCATTTGACTCAACCATATGTTTGCACTTTGAGTCAGCCTTTGTTTGACTCACCCTTATCAATTGTACCTCGAGTCGGGCCTCGTTTGACTCAACCATATCATTTGTGCCTCGTGTCAGGCCTCGTTTGACTCAACCATATCATTTAAGCATCGAGTCGGGCCTCATTTGACTCACCCATATGTTTGCACTTTGAGTCGGCCTTCGTTTGACTCACTCTTATCAAATGCACCTCGAGTCGTGTCTTGTTTGACTCAGCCATAGCATTTGCGCCTTAAGTCGAGCCTTGTTTGAATCCACCATATCATTTCTGCCTCGTGTCGGGCCTCGTTTGACTCACCGATATAATTTGTGCCTCGAGTTAGGCCTCGTTTGACTCAACCATATCATTTGCGCCTCAAGTCGGGCCTCGTTTGACTCAACCATATCATTTGTGCCTCAAGTCGGGCCTCGTTTGTCTCAACCATATCATTTGCACCTCGAGTCGGGCTTCATTTGACTCATGCATATGTTTGCACTTTGAGTCGGCCTTTGTTTGACTCACCCTTATCATTTGCACCTCGAGTCGGGCCTCGTTTGACTTAACCATATCATTTGTGCCTCGGGTCAGACCTCGTTTGACTCAACCATATCATTTGTGCCTCGAGTCGTGCCTCATTTGACTCACAGATGCTAGTTGGGCCTCATTTGACTCATCCTTATCATTTGTGCCTTGAGTCAAGCCTCGTTTGACTAACCATATCATTTGCGCCCCTAGTCAGGCCTCATTTGACTCACCCATATAATTGCACTTTGAGTCAGACTTCATTTGACTCACCCTTATCATTTGCACCTCGAGTCGTGTCTCGTTTGACTCAGCCATAGCATTTGCGCCTCGAGTCAGGTGTCGTTTGACTCAACCATATTATTATGCCTCGAGTCAGGTCTCGTTTGACTCACATATACCATTTGTGCCTCGAGTTAGGCCTCATTTGACTCAACCTTATCATTTGTGCCTCGAGTCAGACCTCATTTCACGCAACCATATCATTTGAGCCACTAGTCGGGCCTTGATTGACTCAATCATATCATTTACGCCATGAGTCGGGCCTTGTTTGACTCAACCATGTCATTTGTGCCTTGTGTCGGGCTTCGTTTAGCTCAACCATATCATTTGTTCCTCGAGTTAGGTCTCGTTTGACTCAACCATATCGTTTGTTCCTCAAGTCTGTCTCGTTTGACTCAACCATATCATTTGTGCCTCGAGTCTGTCTCGTTTAACTCAGCCATATCATTTGGGCCTCGAGTCGGGCCTCATTTGAGTTAACCATTTCATTTGTGCCTCGAGTTGGGCCTTGTTTGGCTCAACCATATCATTTACGCCTCGAGTCAATCATCGTTTGACTCAACCATATCATTTGCACCTAGAGTCGGGCATCGTTTCACTCATCGATACCATTTGTGCCTCGAGTTAGGCCCTGTTTGACTCAACCATATCATTTGTGCCTCGAGTCAGGCCTCGTTTGACTCAACCATATCATTTGCGGCTCGAGTCGGGCCTTGTTTGACTCACCCATATGTTTGAACCTCGAGTCGGGCCTTATTTGACTCACCCATACATTTGCACCTTGAGTCAATTTTCGTTTGACTCACCCTTATCAGTTGCACCTCAAGTCAAGTCTTTTTTGACTTAACCATGTGTTTGCGCCTCGAGTCTAGCCTTGTTTGACTCACCCATATCATTTACGCCACGAGTCGGGCCTTGTATGACTCAACCATATCATTTGCGCCTCAAGTCGGGCCTCGTTTGACTCATCGATACCATTTGTGCCTCGAGCTGGGCTATGTTTAACTAAACCATATAATTTGTGCCTCGAGTCAGGCCATGTTTGACTCAACCATATCATTTGCGCATCGTGCTGGCCCTCATTTGACTCACCCATATGTTTGCACTTTGAGTCAGCCTTTGTTTGACTCACCCTTATCAATTGTACCTCGAGTCGAGCCTCGTTTGACTCAACCATATCATTTGTGCCTCGTGTCAGGCCTCGTTTGACTCACCTATATCATTTGTGCCTCGACCTATGCCTCGTTTGACTCAACCATATCATTTAAGCATCGAGTCGGGCCTCATTTGACTCACCCATATGTTTGCACTTTGAGTCGGCCTTCGTTTGACTCACTCTTATCAAATGCACCTCGAGTCGTGTCTTGTTTGACTCAGCCATAGCATTTGCGACTTGAGTCGAGCCTTGTTTGACTCCACCATATCATTTTTGCCTCGTGTCGGGCCTCGTTTGACTCACCGATATAATTTGTGCCTCGAGTTAGGCCTCGTTTGACTCAACCATATCATTTGCGCCTCGAGTCGGGCCTCGTTTGACTCAACCATATCATTTGTGCCTCAAGTCAGGCCTCGTTTGTCTCAACCATATCATTTGCGCCTCGAGTCGGGCCTCATTTGACTCACGCATATGTTTGCACTTTGAGTCGGCCTTTGTTTGACTCACCCTTATCATTTGCACCTCGAGTCGGGCCTCGTTTGACTTAACCTTATCATTTGTGCCTCTAGTCGGACCTCGTTTGACTCAACCATATCATTTGTGCCTCGAGTCGTGCCTCATTTGACTCACAGATGCCAGTTGGGCCTCATTTGACTCAACCATATCATTTGTGCCTCGAGTCAGGCATTGTTTGACTTAACCATATCATTTGTGCCTCGAATCAGGCCTCATTTGACTCACCCATATAATTGCACTTTGAGTCGGTCTTCATTTGACTCACCCTTATCATTTGCACCTCGAGTCATGTCTCGTCTCGTTTGACTCAGCCATAGCATTTTCGCCTCGAGTCGGGCATCGTTTGACTCAACCATATCATTTGTGCTTTGAGTCGGGCCTCGTTTGACTCACATATACCATTTGTGCCTCGAGTTGGGCCACATTTGACTCAACCTTATCATTTGCGCCACTAGTCGGGCCTCGATTAACTCAACCATATCATTTACGCCTTGAGTCGGGCCTTGTTTGACTCAACCATGTCATTTGTGCCTCGTGTCGGGCCTCGTTTAACTCAACCATATCATTTGTTCCTCGAGTTAGGTCTCGTTTGACTCAACCATATCGTTTGTGCCTCAAGTCTGTCTCGTTTGACTCAACTATGTCATTTGTGCCTTGAGTCTGTCTCGTTTGACTTAGCCATATCATTTGGGCCTCGAGTGGGGCTTTGTTTGACTCACCCATATGTTTGAACCTCGAGTCGGGCCTTATTTGACTCACCCATACATTTGCACCTTGAGCCGATCTTCGTTTGACTCACCCTTATCATTTGCACCTCGAGTCAAGTCTTGTTTGACTTAACCATGTGTTTCCGCCTCGAGTCTAACCTTGTTTGACTCACCCATATCATTTACGCCCCAAGTCGGGACTTGTTTGACTCAACCATATCATTTGCGCCTCGAGTCGGGCCTCGTTTGACTCATCGATACCATTTGTGGCTCGAGCAGGGCCTTGTTTGACTCAACGATATAATTTGTGCCTCGAGTCAGGCCATGTTTAACTCAACCATATCATTTGCGCATCGAGCCGAGCCTCATTTGACTCACCCATATGTTTGCACTTTGAGTCGGCCTTCGTTTGACTCACCATTATCAATTGTACCTCGAGTCGGGCCTCGTTTGACTTAACCATATCATTTGTACCTCGTGTCAGGCCTCATTTGACTCACCTATACCATTTGTGCCTCAAGTTATGCCTCGTTTGACTAAACCATATGATTTACGCATCGAGTCGGTCCTCATTTGACTCACCCGTATGTTTGTACTTTGAGTCAGCCTTCGTTTGACTCACCATTATCATTTGCACCTCGAGTTGTGTCTTGTTTGACTCAGCCATAGAATTTGCGCCTTGAGTCGAGCCTCATTTGACTCCACCATATCATTTCTGCCTCGTGTCGGGCCTCGTTTGACTCACTGATATAATTTGTGCCTCGAGTTAGGCCTCGTTTGACTCAACCATATCATTTGTGCCTCGAGTCGGGCCTCGTTTGTCTCAACCATATCATTTGCGCCTCGAGTCGAGCCTCATTTGACTCACCCATATGTTTGCACTTTGAGTCGGCCTTCGTTTGACTTACCCTTATCATTTGCACCTCGAGTCGGGCCTCGTTTGACTTAACCATATCATTTGTGCCTCGAGTCAGACCTCGTTTGACTCAACCATATCATTTGTGCCTCGAGTCATGCCTCATTTGACTCACAGATGCCAGTTGGGCCTCATTTGACTCAACCTTATCATTTGTGCCTCGAGTTAGGCCTCGTTTCACTCAACCATATCATTTACGTCCCAAGTCAGGCCTCATTTGGCTCACCCATGCAATTGCACTTTGACTCGGCCTTCGTTTGACTCATCCTTATCATTTGCACCTCGAGTCATGTCTCGTTTGACTCAGCCATAGCATTTGCGCCTCGAGTCAGGCCTCGTTTGACTCAACCATATTATTTGTGCCCCGAGTCGGGCCTCATTTGACTCACCCATATGTTTGCACTTTGAGTCAGCCTTCGTTTGACTCACCCTTATTATTTGCACCTCGAGTCGGGCCTCATTTGACTCAACCATATCATATGTGCCTCGAGTCGGGTCTCGTTTGACTCACATATACCATTTGTGCCTCGAGTTGGGCCTCATTTGACTCAACCTTATCATTTGTGCCTCGTGTCAGGCCTCGTTTGATGCAACCATATCATTTGCGCCTCTAGTCGGTCCTCGATTGACTCAACCATATCATTTACGCCTTGAGTCGGGCCTTGTTTGACTCAACCATGTCACTTGTGCCTCGAGTCGGGCCTCGTTTAAGTCAACCATATCATTTGTTCCTTGAGTTAGTCTCGTTTGATTCCACCATATTGTTTGTGCCTCAAGTCTGTCTTGTTTGACTCAACCATATCATTTGCGCCTCGAGTCAGGCCTCGTTTGAGTCAACCATATCATTTGCGCCTTGAGTCGATCCTCGTTTGACTCAACTATATCATTTGCGCCTAGAGTCGGGCCTCGTTTCACTCACCGATACCATTTGTGCCTCGAGTTGGGCCTAGTTTGGCCCAACATATCATTTGTGCCTCGAGTCAGGCCTTGTTTGACTCAACCATATCATTTGCGCCTCGAGTCGGGCCTTGTTTGACTCACCCATATGTTTGAACCTCGAGTCGGGCCTTATTTGTCACCCATACGTTTGCACCTTGAGTCGATCTTCGTTTGACTCACCCTTATTATTTGCAGCTCGAGTCAAGTCTTGTTTGACTTAACTATGTATTTGCGCCTCGAGTCTAGCCTTGTTTGACTCACCGATATCATTTGTGCCCCGAGTCGGGCCTTCGTTTGCACTTTGAGTCGGCCTTCGTTTGACTCACCCTTATCATTTGCACGTTGAGTCGGGACTCATTTGACTTAACCATATCATTTGTGCCTCGAGTCGGACCTCGTTTGACTCAACCATATCATTTGTGCCTCGAGTCATGCCTCATTTGACTCACAGATGCCAGTTGGGCCTCATTTGACTCAACCTTATCATTTGTGCCTCGAGTCAGGCCTCGTTTGACTCAACCTTATCATTTGTTCCTCGAGTTAGGTCTCATTTGACTCAACCATATCATTTATGCCTCAAGTCTATCTCGTTTGACTCAACCATATCATTTGTGCCTCGAGTCTCTCGTTTGACTCAACCATTTCATTTGCTCCTTGAGTCGAGCCTCGTTTGACTCAACCATATCATTTGTGCCTCGAGTCGGGCCTTATTTGACCCAACCATATAATTTGCGCCTCAAGTCGAGTCTCATTTGACTCAACCAAATCATTTGAGCCTAGAGTCGGGCCTCGTTTGACTCACCGATACCATTTGTGCCTCAAGTTGGGCCTTGTTTGACTCAACCATATCATTTGTACCTCGAGTCAGGCCTGGTGTGAGTCAACCATATCATTTGCGCGTCGAGTTGGGCCTTGTTTGACTCACCTATATGTTTGAACCTCGAGTCGGGCCTTATTTGACTCACCCATACGTGTGTGCCTCGAGTCGATCTTCGTTTGACTCACTCTTATTATTTGCACCTCGAGTCAAGTCTTGTTTGACTTAACCATGTGTTTGTCCCTCGACTCTAGCCTTGTTTGACTCACCCATATCATTTGCTCCCCGAGTCTGGTCTTGTTTAACTCAACCATATCATTTGTGCGTCGAGTCGGTCCTCGTTTGACTCATCGATACCATTTGTGCCTTAAGTCAGGCCATGTTTGACTCAACCATATCATTTGCGCCTTGAGTCGGGCCTCATTTAACTCACCCATATGGTTGCACTTTGAGTCGGCCTTCGTTTGACTCACCCTTATCATTTGTACCTCGAGTCGGGCCTCGTTTGACTCAACCATATCATTTGTGCCTCGTGTCGGGCCTCGTTTGACTCACCGACACCATTTGTGCCTCGAGCTGGGCCTTGTTTGACTCACCGACACCATTTGTGCCTCGAGCTGGGCCATGTTTGACTCAATCATATCATTTGTGCCTCAAGGCGGGCCTCGTTTGACTCAACCATATCATTTTCGCCTCGAGTCAGGCCTCCTTTAACTCACCCATATGTTTGCACTTTGAGTCGGCCTCATTTGACTTACCCTTATCATTTGTACCTCGAGTTGGGCCTCGTTTGACTCAACCATATGATTTGTGCCTCGTGTCGGGTCTCGTTTGACTCACCGATACCATTTGTGCCTCGAGTTGGGCCTCGTTTGATATAACCATATCTTTTGTGCCTCAAGTCGAACCTCGTTTGACTCAACCATACCATTTGTGCCTAGAGTCGGGCCTCGTTTGACTCACCCATATCATTTGTGCCTCGAGTCGGGCCTCGTTCAACTCAACCATATCATTTGCACCTTGAGTTAGGCCTTGTTTGACTCAACCATCTATTTGTGTATCCAATTAGGCCTTGTTTGACTCACCCATATCATTTGCGCCTCGAGTCAGGCCTCGTTTGACTCATTGATATCATTTGTGTCTCGAGTTAGGCCTCGTTTGACTCAATCGTATCATTTGCGCCTCAATTCGGGCCTGGTTTGACTCAACCATATTATTTGTGCCTCGTGTCGAGCCTTGTTTGACTGCACCATACCATTTGCGCCTAGAGTTAGGCCTCGTTTGACTCACCGATACCATTTGTGCCTCGAGTTGGGCCTCGTTTGACTCAACCATATCTTTTGTGCCTCGAGTCGTGCCTCGTTTGACTCAACCATATCATTTTCGCCTAGAGTCAGGCCCCGTTTGACTCACCGATACCATTTGTGCCTCGAGTTGACTCAACCATATCATTTGCGCCTCAAGTCAAGCCTTGTTTGACTCAATCCTATCTTTGCGCCTAGAGTCAGGCCTCGTTTGACTCACTGATACCATTTGTGCCTCGAGTTGGGCCTTGTTTGACTCAACCATATCTTTTGTGCCTCGAGTCAGGTCTCGTTTGACTCAACCATATCATTTGTGCCTCGAGTCGGGCCTCGTTTGACTTAACCATATCATTTATGCCGTGAGTTATGCCTCGTTTGACTCAACCATATCAGTTGCGTCTTGAGTCCGGCCTCATTTGACGCACTGATACCATTTGTGCTGCCAGTTGGGCCTCGTTTGACTCAACCATATCATTTGTGCCTCGAGTAGGGCCTCGTTTGACTCAACCATCACCGATACCATTTGTGCCTCGAGTTGGGCCTCGTTTGACTCAACCATATCATTTGTGCCTCCAGTCGGGCCTCGTTTGAATCACCGGTACCATTTGTTTCTCGAGTTGTGCCTCGTTTGACTCAACCATATCATTTGTGCCTCGAGCTAAGTCTCGTTTGACTCAACCATCACATTTGCGCCTTGAGTCGAGCCTCATTTGAATCAACCATATTATTTGCGCCTCGAGTTAGGCTTTGTTTGACTTAACCATATCATTTGTGCCTTGAGCCAGGCCTCGTTTAAGGCAGCCATATCATTTGCACCTCGAGTCGTGCCTCATTTGACTCACGATACCGTTTGTGCCTCGAGTTGGGTCTCGTTTGACTTAACCATATCATTTGCACCTCGAGTTGGGCCTCTTTGACACAACCATATCATTTGCGCCTCGAGTCGGGCCTCATTTGACTCACCCATATGTTTGCACTTTGAGTCGGCCTTCGTTTGACTCACCCTTATCATTTGCACCTTGAGTCAGGCCTCGTTTGACTCAACCATATCATTTGCACCTCGAGATGGGCCTCGTTTAACTCAACCATATGATTTGTGCCTCGAGTCAGGTCTCGTTTGACTTAACGATATCGTTTATGCCTCGAGTCAGGTCTCATTTGACTCATCCATATCTTTTGACCTCCAGTCAGGCCTGATTTGACTCAACCATATCATTTGTGCCTCGAGTCAGGCCATATTTGGTTCACCCATATGTTTGTGCATCGAGTCGGGTCTCGTTTGACTAAACCATATTGTTTGTGCCCTGAGTCATGCCTCGTTTGACTCAACCATATCATTTGCACCTCGAGTCGTGCCTCATTTGACTCACCGATACCATTTGTGCCTCTGGGTAGGCCTCATTTGACTCAACCATATCATTTTGCTTTGAGCCAGGCCTCATTTGACTCAGCCATATCATTTGCGCCTCGAGTCGTGCCTCGTTTGACTCACCGATACCATTTGTGCCTCGAGTTGGTCCTTGTTTGACTCAACCATATCATTTGTGCCTCGAGCCAGTCCTCATTTGACTCAGCCATATCATTTGCACCTTGAGTCATGCCTCGTTTGACTCACCGATACCATTTGTGCCTCAAGCTGGGCCTTGTTTGACTCAACCATATTATTTGTGCCTCAAGTCGGGCCTCATTTGACTCACCCATATGTTTGCACTTTGAGTTGGCCTTTATTTGACTCACCCTTATCATTTGAACCTCGAGTCGGTCCTCGTTTAACTCAACCATATGTTTTGCGCCTCGAGTCGGGCCTTCTTTGACTCAACCATATCATTTGTGCCTCGAGTTGGCCCTGGTTTGACTCACTGATCCATTTGTTCCTCGAGTTGAGCCTTGTTTGACTCAACCATATCATTTGATTCTCGAGCCAGGTCTCGTTTGACTCAACCATATCATTTGTGCCTTGAGTCAGGCCTCGTTTCAATTAACCAACTATTCGCGCCTCGAGTTGGGCCTGTTTGACTCAAGGATATCATTTGCGCCTCGAGTCGGGCCTTATTTCACTCACCCATATGTTTGCACATCGAGTCGAGCCTCGTTTGACTAAACCATATCATTTGTGCCTTGAGTCATGCCTTGTTTGACTCAACCATATCATTTGCACCTCTGAGTCATGCCTCGTTTGACTTACTGATACCATTTGTGCCTCGAGTTGGGCCTCGTTTGACTCAACCATATCATTTGTGCCTTAAGCCAGGCCTCATTTGACTCAACGATATCATTTGTGCCTCAAGTCAGGCCTGGTTTGACTCAATCATATCATTTGCGCCTCAAGTCAGGCCTAGTTTGACTCAACCATATCATTTGCGCCTCGTGTCGAGCCTTGTTTGACTCCACCATATCATTTGCACCTAGAGTCAGTCCTCGTTTGACTCAACGATACCATTTATGCCTCGAGTTGGGCCTTATTTGACTCAACCATATCATTTGCGCCTAGAGTCGGGCCCCGTTTGACTCACCGAAACCATTTGTGCCTCGAGTTGGGCCTCGTTTGACTCAACCATATCATTTGCACCTCAAGTTGGGCCTCGTTTGACTCAATGATATCATTTCTGCCTCGAGTCAGGCCTGGTTTGACTCAACCATATCATTTGCGCCTAGAGTCGTGCCCTGTTTAACTCACCGATACCATTTGTGTCTTGAGTTAGGCCTCGTTTGACTCAACCATATCATTTGCGCCTCGAGTCGGGCCTCATTTGACTCAACCATATCATTTACGCCTCGAGTTGGGCCTCATTTGACTTACCCATATGGTTGCACTTTGAGTCGGCCTTCGTTTGACTTGCCCTTATCATTTGTACCTCGAGTCGGGCCTAGTTTGACTCAACCATATCATTTGTGCCTCGTGTCGGGCCTCGTTTGACTCACTGACACATTTGTGCCTCGAGTTGGGCCTTGTTTGAATCAACCATATAATTTGTGCCTCAAGTCAGGCCATGTTTCACTCAATCATATCATTTGAGCCTCGAGGCGGGCCTCGTTTGACTCAACCATATCATTTTCGCCTCAAGTCGGGCCTTCTTTGACTCGCCCATATGTTTGCACTTTGAGTTAGCCTTCGTTTGACTTATCCTTATAATTTGTACCTCAAGTTGGGCCTCGTTTGACTCAACCATATCATTTGTGCCTCGTGTCGGGTCTCGTTTGACTCAGCCATATCATTTGCGCCTAGATTCGGGCCTCGTTCGACTCACTTATACCATTTATGCCTCGAGTTGGGCCTCGTTTGACTCAACCATATCTTTTGTGCCTCGAGTTGAACCTCGTTTGACTTAACCATATCATTTGCGCCTAGAGTCGGCCCCATTTGACTCACCGATACCATTTGCACCTCGAGTTGGGCCTCGTTTGACTCAACCATATCATTTGTTCCTGGAGTCAGGCCTCGTTTGACTCACCCATATCATTCGTGCCTCGAGTCGGGCCTCGTTTGACTCAACCATATCATTTGCGCCTCGAGTCGGGCCTCATTAGACTTAACCATATCATTTGCTCCTCGAGTTAGGCCTCGTTGAACTCAACCATCTGTTTGTGCCTCCAGTCAGGCCTTCTTTGACTCACCCATATCATTTGCGCCTTGAGTCAGGCCTCGTTTCACTCAACCATATCATTTGTGCCTTGAGTCAGGCCTCGTTTGACTCAACCATATCATTTGCGCCTCGAGGCAGGCCTCGTTTGACTCAACCATTTCATTTATGCCTCGAGTCAGGCTTTGTTTGACTTAACCATATCATTTGCGCCTCAAGTCAAGCCTTGTTTGACTCAATCCTATCTTTGCGCCTAGAGTCGGGCCTTGTTTGACTCACTGATACCATTTGTGCCTCGAGTTGGGCCTTGTTTGACTCAACCATATCTTTTGTGCCTCAAGTCAGGCCTCGTTTGACTCAACCATATCATTTGCGCCTCGAGTCGGGCCTCGTTTGACTTAACCATATCATTTGTGCCGTGAGTTATGCCTCGTTTGACTCAACCATATCAGTTGTATCTTGAGTCCGGCCTCATTTGACTCACTGATACCATTTGTGCTGCAACTTGGGCCTCGTTTGACTCAATCGTATCATTTGTGCCTCGAGTAGGGCCTCGTTTGACTCACCGATACCATTTGTGCCTCGAGTTGGGCCTCGTTTGACTCAACCATATCATTTGCGCCTCGAGTCAGGCCTCGTTTAACACAACAATATCATTTGCGCCTCGAGTCGGACCTCGTTTGACTCAACCATATCATTTGTGCCTCGAGTCAGGCCTCATTTGACTCACCGATACCATTTGTTCCTCGAGTTACGCCTCGTTTGACTCAACCATATCATTTGTTCCTCGAGCTAGGTCTCGTTTGACTCAACCATCTCATTTGCGCCTCAAGTCGAGCCTCGTTTGAATCAACCATATCATTTGCACCTCGAGTCGGGCCTCGTTTGACTCAACCATATCATTTGTGCCTTGAGTCAGGCCTCGTTTGACTCACCGATACCATTTGTTCCTCGAGTTGTGCCTCGTTTGACTCAACCATATTATTTGCGCCTCGAGTCAGGCCTCGCTTGACTCAACCATATCATTTGTGCCTCGAGTCAGGCCTCATTTAACTCACCGATACCATTTGTTCCTCGAGTTGCGCCTCGTTTGACTCAACCATATCATTTGCGCCTCGAGTTAGGGTTCATTTGACTCAACCATATCATTTGTGCCTTGAGCCAGGCCTCGTTTGAGGCAGCCATATCATTTGCGCCTCGTTTGACTCACCGATACCGTTTGTGCCTCGAGTTGGGCCTCGTTTGACTTAATCATATCATTTGCACCTCGAGTTGGGCCTTGTTTGACACAACCATATCATTTGCGCCTCGAGTCGGGCCTCATTTGACTCACCCATATGTTTGCACTTTGAGTCGGCCTTCGTTTGACTCACCCTTATCATTTGCACCTTGAGTTAGGCCTCGTTTGACTCAACCATATCATTTGCGCCTCGAGTCGGGCCTTGTTTAACTCAACCATATGATTTGTGCCTCAAGTCAGTCTCGTTTGACTTAACGATATCATTTGTGCCTCGAGTCAGGTCTCATTTGACTCATCCATATCTTTTGCGCCTCAAGTCGGGCCTCATTTGACTCAACCATATCATTTGTGCATCGAGTCGGGCCATATTTGGTTCACCCATATGTTTGCACATTGAGTCGGGTCTCGTTTGACTAAACCATATCGTTTGTGCCCTGAGTCATGCCTCGTTTGACTCAACCATATCATTTGCGCCTCGAGTCGTGCCTCGTGTGACTCACCGATACCATTTGTGCCTCGGGGTGGGCATCATTTGACTCAACCATATCATTTTGCCTCGAGCCAGGCCTCGTTTGACTCAGCCATATCATTTGCGCCTCGAGTCATGCCTCGTTTGACTCATCGATACCATTTGTGCCTCGAGTTGGTCCTTGTTTGACTCAACCATATCATTTATGCCTCGAGCCAGTCCTCGTTTGACTCAGCCATATCATTTGCACCTCGAGTCATGCCTCGTTTAACTCACCGATACCATTTGTGCCTCAAGCTAGGCCTCATTTGACTTAACCGTATCATTTGCGCCTCGAGGCGGACCTCATTTGACGCACCCATATGTTTGCACTTTGAGTTGGCCTTTGTTTGACTCACCCTTATCATTTGCACCTCGAGTCGGGCCTCGTTTAACTCAACCATATGTTTTGCGCCTCGAGTCGGGCCTTCTTTGACTCAACCATATCATTTATGCCTCGAGTCAGCCCTGGTTTGACTCACCGATCCATTTGTTCCTCGAGTTGAGCCTCGTTTGACTCAACCATATCACTTGATTCTCGAGCCAGGTCTCGTTTGACTCAACCATATCATTTGTACCTCGAGTCAGGCCTCGTTTCAATCAACCAACTATTTGCGCCTCGAGTTGGGCCTCGTTTGACTCAAGGATATCATTTGCGCCTCGAGTCGGGCCTTATTTCGGTCACCTATATGTTTGCACATCAAGTCGGTTCTTGTTTGACTAAACCATATCATTTGTGCCTTGAGTCATGCCTCGTTTGACTCAACCATATCATTTGCACCTCTGAGTCATGCCTCGTTTGACTCACCGATACTATTTGTGCCTCGAGTTGGGCCTCGTTTGACTCAACCATATCATTTGTGCCTTGAGCCAGGCCTCGTTTGACTCAGCCATATCATTTGTGCCTCGAGTCATGCCTCTTTGACTCACCGATACCATTTCTGCCTCAAGTTAGGCCTTGTTTGACTCAACCATATCATTTCTGCCACGAGACGGGCCTCGTTTGACTCACCCATATGTTTACACTTTGTGTTGGCCTTCGTTTGACTCACCCTTATCATTTGCACCTCGAGTCGGGCCTTGTTTAACTCAACCATATGATTTGTGCCACGAGTCAGGTCTTATTTGACTTAACCATATCGTTTTTGCCTCGATTTAGGTCTCGTTTGACTCATCCATATCATTTGTGCCTCGTGTCTAGCCTCGTTTGACTCACCGATACCATTTGTCCCTCGACTTAGGCCTCGTTTGAGTCAACCATATCATTTGTGCCTTAAGTCAGGCCTTGTTTGACTTAACCATATCATTTGTGCCCCGAGTCAGGCCTCATTTGAATCAACCATATCATTTTGCCTCGAGCCAGGCCTCGTTTGACTCTGCCATATCATTTGCGCCTCGAGTTGTGCCTCGTTTGACTCACCGATACCATTTGTGCCTCGAGTTAGACCTTGTTTGACTCAACCATATCATTTGTGCATCGAGTCAGGCCACGTTTGACTCAACCATATCATTTGCGCCTGAGTCAGACCTTCGTTTGACTCACCCTTATCATTTGCACCTTGAGTCAGGCGTCGTTTGACTCAGCCATAGCATTTGCGCCTCGAGTTGGGCCTCGTTTGACTCAAGCATATCATTTGTGCCTCGAGTCAGGCATCGTTTGACTCAACCATATCATTTGCGCCTCCAATCGGGCCTCATTTTACTCAACAATATCATATGCACCTCGAGTCAGGCATCATTTGACTCGGCCATATGTTTGCACTATGAGTCGGCCCTCGTTTGACTCACCCTTATCATTTGCACCTCGAGTCGGGACTCGTTTGACTCAACCATATCATTTGTGCTTCGAGTTAGGTCTTGTTTGACTCAACCATATTGTTTATGCCTCGAGTCAGGTCTCGTTTGAATCAACCATATCAATTACGCCTCGAGTCGGGCCTCGTTTGACTCAACCATATCATTTGCACCTCGAGTCGGGCCTCATTTTACTCAACCATATCATTTGTGCCTCGAGTCAGGCCTCATTTGACTCAGCCATATGTTTGCACTATGAGTCGGCCTTTGTTTGACTCACCCTTATCATTTGCACCTCGAGTCGGGACTCGTTTGACTCAACCATATCATTTGTGCTTCGCGTCAGGTCTCGTTTGACTCAACCATATTGTTTATGCCTCGAGTCAGGTCTCGTTTGAATCAACCATATCAATTGCACCTCGAGTCGGGCCTCGTTTGATTCAACCATATCATTTGTGCCTCGAGTCGAGCCTCATTTGACTCACTGATACCAATTGTGCCTCGAGTTGGGATTTGTTTGACTCAATCGTATCATTTGTGCCTCGAGTCTGGCCTCGTTTGACTCAGTCATATCATTTGCGCCTCGATTTGGGCCTCATTTGACTCTACCATATCATTTGCACCTCGAGTCGGACCTCGTTTGACTCACCAATACCATTTGTGCCTAGAGTTGGGCCTCGTTTGACTGAACTATATCATTTGTGCCACAAGTCAGGCCTCATTTGACTTAACCATATCATTTGCGCATCGAGTCAGGCCTCGTTTGACTTAACCATATCATTTACGATTCGAGCCGGGCTTGGTTTGACTCAACCATATCATTTGCACCTTGAGTCGGGCCTCGTTTGACTCAACCATATCATTTGCGCCTCGAGTCAGGCCTCATTTGACTCACCCGTATGTTTGCACTTTGAGTCGGCCTTCATTTGACTCTCGCTTATCATTTGCACCTCGAGTCGGGCCTCGTTTGACTCAGCCATAGCATTTGCGCCTTGAGTCGACCCTCGTTTGACTCAACCATATCATTTGTGCCTCGTGTCGAGCCTCGCTTGACTCACCGATATAATTTCTGCCTCAAGTTAGGCCTCGTTTGACTCAACCATATCATTTGTCCCTGAAGTCAGGCCTCGTCTGACTCAACCATATCATTTGTGCCTCGAGTCGGGCCTCATTTGACTCAACCATATCATTTGCGCCAGAGTCATGCCTCATTTGACTCGCCCATATGTTTGCACTTTGAGTCGGCCTTCGTTTGACTTGCCCTTATCATTTGCACCTCGAGTCAGCGCTCGTTTGACTCAGCCATAGCATTTGCGTCTCGAGTCGGGCCTCATTTGACTTAACCATATCATTTGCGCCTTGAGTCGGGTCTCGTTTGGCTCAACCATATCGTTCGTGCCTCGAGCCAGGTCTTATTTGACTCAACCATATTGTTCATGCCTCAAGTCAGGTCTTGTTTGACTCAACGATATCATTTGCGCCTCAAGTCGGACCTCGTTTGACTCAATGATATCATTTGCGCCTCGAGTCGGGCCTCGTTTGACTCAACCATATCATTTGTGCCTCGAGTCGAGCCTCATTTGACTCACTGATACCAATTGTGCCTCGAGTTGGGATTTGTTTGACTCAACCGTATCATTTGTGCCTCGAGTCTGGCCTCGTTTGACTCAGTCATATCATTTGCGCCTCGATTTGGGCCTCATTTGACTCTACCATATCATTTGCACCTCGAGTCGGACCTCGTTTGACTCACCAATACCATTTGTGCCTAGAGTTGGGCCTCGTTTGACTGAACTATATCATTTGTGCCACAAGTCAGGCCTCATTTGACTTAACCATATCATTTGCGCATCGAGTCAGGCCTCGTTTGACTTAACCATATCATTTACGATTCGAGCCGGGCTTGGTTTGACTCAACCATATCATTTGCACCTTGAGTCGGGCCTCGTTTGACTCAACCATATCATTTGCGCCTCGAGTCAGGCCTCATTTGACTCACCCGTATGTTTGCACTTTGAGTCGGCCTTCATTTGACTCTCGCTTATCATTTGCACCTCGAGTCGGGCCTCGTTTGACTCAGCCATAGCATTTGCGCCTTGAGTCGACCCTCGTTTGACTCAACCATATCATTTGTGCCTCGTGTCGAGCCTCGCTTGACTCACCGATATAATTTCTACCTCAAGTTAGGCCTCGTTTGACTCAACCATATCATTTGTCCCTGAAGTCAGGCCTCGTCTGACTCAACCATATCATTTGTGCCTCGAGTCGGGCCTCATTTGACTCAACCATATCATTTGCGCCAGAGTCATGCCTCATTTGACTCGCCCATATGTTTGCACTTTGAGTCGGCCTTCGTTTGACTTGCCCTTATCATTTGCACCTCGAGTCAGCGCTCGTTTGACTCAGCCATAGCATTTGCGTCTCGAGTCGGGCCTCATTTGACTTAACCATATCATTTGCGCCTTGAGTCGGGTCTCGTTTGGCTCAACCATATCGTTTGTGCCTCGAGCCAGGTCTTATTTGACTCAACCATATTGTTTATGCCTCAAGTCAGGTCTTGTTTGACTCAACGATATCATTTGCGCCTCAAGTCGGACCTCGTTTGACTCAATGATATCATTTGCGCCTCGAGTCGGGCCTCGTTTGACTCAACCATATCATTTGTACCTTGAGCCAGGTCTTGTTTGACACAACCATATCATTTGTGCCTCGAGTGGGCCCTCGTTTGACTCAACCATATCATTTGTGCCTCGAGTCAGGCCTCGTTTGACTCAACCATATCATTTGTGCCTCGAGTCGGGCCTTGTTTGACTCAATGATATCATTTGCACCTCGAGTCGGGCCACGTTTGACTCAACCATATCAATTGTGCCTCGAGTCGGGCCTCGTTTGACTCACCGATACCATTTGTTCCTTGAGTTGGGCCTCGTTTGACTCAACCATTTCATTTGTGCCTCGAGCCAGGTCCCGTTTGACTCAACCATATGATTTGCTCCTCGAGTTGGGCCTCATTTCACTCAACCATATCATTTGCGCCTCGAGTCGTGCCTCGTTTGACTCACCAATACCATTTGTGCCTCAAGTTAGGCATTGTTTGACTCAACCATATCATTTGTGCCTCGAGTCAGGCCACGTTTGACTCAACCATATCATTTGCGCCCGAGTCGGGCCTTCGTTTGACTTACCCTTATCATTTGCACCTTGAGTCAGGCGTCGTTTGACTCAGCCATAGCATTTGCGTCTTTAGTCGGGCCTCGTTTGACTCACCCTTATATTTGCACCACGAGTCGGGACTCGTTTGAGTCAACCATATCATTTGTGCTTCGAGTCAGGTCTCGTTTGACTCAACCATATTGTTTATGCCTCGAGTCAGGTCTCGTTTGAATCAACCATATCAATTGCGCCTCGAGTCGGTCCTCGTTTGACTCAACCATATCATTTGCGCCTCGAGTTAGGCCTCGTTTTACTCAACCATATCATTTGCGCCTCGAGTCGGGCCTCATTTGACTCACCAATACCAATTGTGCCTCGAGTTGGGACTTATTTGACTCAATCGTATCATTTGTGCCTCAAGCCTGGCCTCATTTGACTCAGCCATATCATTTGCGCCTCGAGTCAGGCCTCGTTTGACTCAACCATATCATTTGCGCATCGAGTCAGACCTCTTTTGACTCACCAATACTATTTGTGCCTAGAGTTGGGCCTCGTTTGACTCAACTATATCATTTGTGCCATAAGTCAGACCTCGTTTGACTCAACCATATCATTTTCGCATCGAGTCAGGCCTCGTTTGACTTAACCATATCATTTACGATTCGAGTCAGGCCTGGTTTGACTCAACCACATCATTTGCGCCTTGAGTCGGGCCTCGTTTGACTCAACCATATGATTTGCGCCTCGAGTCGGGCCTCGTTTGACTCAACCATATGATTTGCGCCTCGAGTCGGGCCTCATTTGACTCACCCATATGTTTGTACTTTGAGTCGGCCTTCGTTTGCCTCACCCTTATCATTTGCACCTCGAGTCGGGCCTTGTTTGATTCAGCCATAGCATTTGCGCCTCAAGTCGAGCCTCGTTTGACTCAACCATATCATTTGTGCCTCGTGTCGGGCCTTACTTGACTCACCGATATAATTTGTGCCTCAAGTTAGGCCTCGTTTGACTCAACCATATCATTTGTGCCTCAATTCAGGCCTCGTTTGACTTAACCATATCATTTGTGCCTCGAGTCAGGTCTCGTTTGACTCAACCATATCATTTGCGCCAAAGTCGGTCCTCATTTGACTGCCCATATGTTTGCACTTTGAGTCGGCCTTCGTTTGACTCGCCCTTATCATTTGCACCTAGAGTCAAGGCTCGTTTGACTCAGCCATAGCATTTGCGCCTCGAGTCGGGCCTCGTTTGACCCAACCATATCATTTGTGCCTCGTGTCTGGCCTTGTTTGACTCACTGATACCATTTGTCCCGCGAGTTAGGCCACGTTTGACCTAACCATATCATTTGTGCCTCGAGTCAGGCCTCATTTGACTCAACCATATCATTTGTGCCTCGAGTCGGGCCTCGTTTGACTCAACCATATCATTTGCGCCAGAGTCGGGCCTCATTTGACTCGCCCATATGTTTGCACTTTGAGTCGGCCTTTGTTTGACTTGCCCTTATCATTTGCACCTCGAGTCAGGGCTCATTTGACTCAGCCATAGCATTTGCGCCTCGAGTCGGGCCTCGTTTGACTCAACCATATCATTTGTGCCTCGTGTCCGGCCTCGTTTGACTCACCGATACCATTTGTCCCTCGAGTTAGGACACGTTTGACTCAACCATATCATTTGTGCCTCGAGTCAGGCATCGTTTGACTTAACCATATCATTTGTGCTTCAAGTCGGGCCTCGTTTGACTCAACCATAACATTTGCGCCTCGAGTCGTGCCTCGTTTGACTCAGGATAGCATTTGTGCCTCGAGTTGGGCCTCGTTTGACTCAACCATATCATTTGTGCCTCGAGTCAGGGTTTGTTTGACTCAACCATATCATTTGCGCCTTGAGTCGAGCGTCGTTTGACTCAACCATATCATTTGTCCCTCGAGTCGTGCCTCGTTTAACTCAGCCATAGCATTTGCGCCTCGAGTAGGGCCTCGTTTGACTTAACCATATCATTTGTGCCACGAGTTATGCCTTGTTTGACTCAACCATATCAGTTGTGTCTCGAGTCGGGCCTCATTTGACTCACTGATACAATTTGTGCCTCCAGTTTGGCCTCGTTTGACTCAACCATATCAGTTGCGTCTCGAGTCGGGCCTCATTTGACTCACTGATGCAATTTGTGCCTCCAGTTGGGCCTCGTTTGACTCAACCATATCATTTGTGCCTCGAGCCAGGCCTCGTTTGACTCAACCATATCATTTGTGCGTCGAGTCGTGCCTCGTTTGACTCACCGATACCATTTGTGCCTCGGGTTGGGCCTCGTTTGACTCAACCATATCATTTGTGTCTCGAGCCAGGCCTCGTTTGTCTCAACCATATCATTTGCGCCTCGAGTCGTGCCTCGTTTGACTCACCAATACCTTTTGTGCCTCGAGTTGGGCCTCGTTTAGCTCAACCATATCATTTGTGCCTCGAGCCAGGCCTCGTTTGACTCAGCCATATCATTTGCGGCTCGAGTCGTGCCTCGTTTGACTCACTGATACCATTTGTGCCTTGAGTTAGGCATTGTTTGACTCAACCATATCATTTGTGCCTCGAGTTAGGCCACGTTTGACTCAACCATATCATTTGCGCCTCGAGTCAGGCCTCGTTTGACTCAACCATATTGTTTATGCCTCAACTCAGGTCTTGTTTGACTCAACCAAATCATTTGCGCCTCGAGTCGGGTCTCGTTTGACACATTGATATCTTTTGTCCCTTGAGTCGAGCGTCGTTTGACTCAACCATATCAGTTGTGCCTCGAGCTAGGTCTCGTTTGACTCAACTCAACCATATCATTTGTGCCTCAAGTGGGTCCTCGTTTGACTCAACCATATCATTTGTGCCTCGAGTCAGGTCCCGTTTGACTCAACCATATCATTTGCGCCTCGAGTCGGGCCTCGTTTGACTTAATGATATCATTTGCGCCTCGAGTCGGGCCTCGTTTGACTCAACCATATCATTTGTGCCTCTAGTCGGGCCTCGTTTGACTCACCGATACCATTTGTTCCTCGAGTTGGGCCTCGTTTGACTCAACCATATCATTTGTGCCTTGAGGTGGGCCTCGTTTGACATAACCATATCATTTATGCCGCGAGTTATGCCTCGTTTAACTCAACCATATTAGTTGCGTCTTGAGTCAGGCCTCGTTTGACTCACTGATACAATTTGTGCCTCCAGTTGGGCCTCGTTTGACTCAACCATATCATTTGTGCCTCGAGTCGTGCCTCGTTTGATTCAACCATATCATATGTGCCTCGAGTTGGACCTCATTTGACTCGCCCATATGTGTGCACTTTGAGTCGGCCTTCGTTTGACTCACCCTTGTCATTTGCTCCTCAAGTCAGGTGTCGTTTGACTCAGTCATAGCATTTGCGCATCGAGTCGGGCCTTGTTTGACTCAACCATATCATTTGTGCCTCGAGTCAGGCATCGTTTGACTCAACCATATCATTTGTGCCTCGAGCGTGCCTCGTTTTACTCAACCATATCATTTACGTCTCGAGTCAGGCCTCATTTGACTCAGCCATATGTTTGCACTATGAGTCAGCCTTCGTTTGACTCACCCTTATCATTTGCACCTCGAGTCGGGACTCGTTTGACTCAACCATATCATTTGTGCTTCGAGTCGGGTCTCATTTGGCTAACCATATTGTTTATGCCTAGAGTCAGGTCTCGTTTGAATCAACCATATCAATTGCGCCTCGAGTCGGGCCTCGTTTGACTCAACCATATCATTTGCGCCTCGAGTCGGGCCTCGTTTTACTCAACCATATCATTTGCGCCTCGAGTCTGGCCTCATTTGACTCAGCCATGTGTTTGCACTATGTGTCGGCCTTCGTTTGACTCACCCTTATCATTTGCACCTCGAGACGGGCCTTATTTGGCTCACCATATGTCTGCGCATCGAGTCGTGCCTCGTTTGACTCACCGATACCATTTGTGCCTCGAGTTGGACCTCGTTTGACTCAAGCATATCATTTGTGCCTCGAGCCAAGCCTCGTTTGTCTCAACCATATGATTTGCGCCTCGAGTCGGGCCTCGTTTGACTCAACCATATCATTTGTGCCTCGAGTCAGGTCTCGTTTGACTCACCCATATCATTTGTGCCTCAAGTGGGGCCTCGTTTGACTCAACCATATCATTTGCGCCACGAGTTGGGCCTCGTTCGACTCAACCATATCATTTGTGCCTTGAGTCAGGCCACGTTTGACTCAACCATATCATTTGCGCCTCGAGTTGGTCCTCGTTTGACTCAACCATATCATTTGTGCCTCTAGCTAGGTCTCGTTTGACTCAACCATATTATTTGTGCCTCGAGTAGGGCCTACTTTAACTCAACCATATCATTTGTGCCTCGAGCCAGGCCTCGTTTGACTCAGCCATATCCATTGTGCCTCGAGTCGTGCCTCGTTTGACTCACCTATACCATTTGTGCCTCGAGTTAGGCCTTGTTTGACTCAACCATATCATTTGTGCCTCGAGTCAGCCACGTTTCACTCAACCATATCATTTGCGCCTCGAGTCGGGGCTCGTTTGACTCAACCATATCATTTGCGCCTTGAGTCGGACCTCGTTTGACTCAACCATATCATTTGCGCCTCGAGTCGGGCCTCATTTATCTCGCCCATATGTTTGCACTTTCAGTTGGCCTTCGTTTGACTCACCCTTGTTATTTGCATGTCGAGTCAGGCATCGTTTGACTTAGCCATAGCATTTGCACCTCGAGTCAGGCCTCGTTTGACTCAACCATATCATTTGTGCCTCGCGTCAGGCCTCGTTTGACTCAACCATATCATTTGTGCCTCGAGTCGGGACTTGTTTTACTTAACTAAATCATTTACGCCATGAGTTAGACCTCATTTGACTCACCCATATGTTTGCACTATGAGTCGGCCTTCGTTTGACTCACCCTTATCATTTGCAACTTGAGTCAGGACTCATTTGACTCAACCATATCATTTGTTCCTTGAGTCAGGTCTCGTTTGACTCAACCATATTGTTTATGCCTCGAGTTGGGTCTCGTTCGAATGAACCATATCAATTGCGTCTTGAGTCGAGCCTCGTTTGATTCAACCATATCATTTATGCCTCGAGTCATCCTCGTTCGACTCACCGATACCAATTGTGCCTCGAGTTGGACCTTATTTGACTCAACCATATCATTTGTGCCTCGAGTCTGGCATCATTTGACTCAGCCATATCATTTGCGCCTCAAGTTGGACCTCGTTTGACTCAACCATATCATTTGCGCCTCGAGTCGAACCTCGTTTGACTCACCGATACCATTTGTGCCTAGAGTTGGGCCTCATTTGACTCAACCATATCATTTGTGCCTCGAGTAAGGCCTCACTTGACTCAACCATATCATTTACAATTTGAGTCGGGCCTAGTTTGACTCAACCATATCATTTGTGCCTCGAGTCAGTCCTCGTTTGACTCATCGATAAGTTTGCACTTTGAGTCAGCCTTCGTTTGTCCCACCCTTATCATTTGCACCTCGAGTCGGGCCTCGTTTGACTCAACCATATCATTTGTGCCTCGAGTCAAGTTTTGTTTAACTCAACCATATCTTTTATGCCTCGAGTCAGGTCTCGTTTGACTCAACCATGTCATTAGCGCCTCGAGTCAGGCCTCATTTGTTCAACCAAATCATTTGTGCCTCGAGTCGTGCCTCGTTTGACTCACCGATAGCAATTGTGCCTCGAGTTGGGCCTCATTTGACTCAACCATATCATTTGTGCCTCGAGACTGGCCCCATTTGACTCAGCCATATCATTTGCGCCTCGAGTCAGGCCTCTTTTGACTCAACCATATCATTTGTGCCTCGAGTCGGGCCTCGTTTGACTCAACCATATCATTTGAGCTTCGAGTCGGGCCTCATTTGACTTAACCATATCATTTGTGCTGCGAGTTATGCCTCGTTTGACCCAACCATATCAGTTGCATCTCGAGTGGGGGCTCATTTGACCCACTGATACAATTTGTGCCTCCAGTTCAGCCTCGTTTGACTCAAGCATATTATTTGCGCCTCGAGTCGGGCCTTATTTGACTTGCCCATATGTTTGCACTTTGAGTCGGCCTTCGTTTGACTCACCCTTATCATTTGCACCTCAAGTCAGGCCTCGTTTAACTCAGCCATAGCATTTGCACCTCGAGTCTGGCCTCGTTTGACTCAACCATATCATTTGCGCCTCGAGCCAGGCCTCGTTTGACTCAGCCATATCAATTGCGCCTCGAGTCGTGCCTCGTTTGGCTCACCGATACCATTTGTGCCTCGAGTTAGTCCTTGTTTGACTCAACCATATCATTTGTGCCTCGAGTCAGGCCACGTTTGACTCAACCATATCATTTGCGCCTCGAGTCGGGCCTCGTTTGACTTAACCATATCATTTGCGCCTTGAGTCGGGCCTCGTTTGACTCAACCATATCATTTACGCCTCGAGTCGGGCCTCATTTATCTCGCCCATATGTTTGAACTTTCAGTCGGCCTTCGTTTGACTCACCCTTGTTATTTGCACGTTGAGTCAGGCATCGTTTGACTCAGCCATAGCATTTGTCCCTCGAGTTGGGCCACGTTTGACTCAACCATATCATTTGTGCCTCGCGTCAGGCCTCGTTTGACTCAACCATATCATTTGTGCCTCGAGTTGGGTCTCGTTTGACTCAACCAAATCATTTGCGCCATGAGTCAGGCCTCATTTGACTCACCCATATGTTTGCGCTATGAGTCGGCCTTCATTTGACTCACCCTTATCATTTGCTCCTCGAGTCAGGACTCGTTTGACTCAACCATATCATTTGTGCCTTGAGTCAGATGTCGTTTGACTTAACCATATTGTTTATGCCTCGAGTTGGGTCTCGTTTGAATCAACCATATCAATTGCGCCTTGAGTCGAGCCTCGTTTGATTCAACCATATCATTTGTGCCTCGAGTCAGTCCTCGTTTGTCTTAACCATATCATTTGTGCCTCAAGTCGGGCCTCGTTTGACTCAACCATATCCTTTGTGCCTCGAGTTAGGCCTTGTTTGACTCAACCATATTGTTTATGCCTCAAGTCAGGTCTCGTTTGACTCAACCAAATCATTTGCGCCTCGAGACGGGCCTTGTTTGACTCAATGATATCATATGCACCTCGAGTCAGGCCTCGTTTCACACAACCATATCATTTGTGCCTCGAGTCGGGCCTTGTTTGACTCACTGATACCATTTGTTCCTCGAGTTGGGCCTCGTTTGACTTCACCATTTCATTTGTGCCTCGAGCCAGCTCTCGTTTAACTCAACCATATCATTTGCGCCTCAAGACGGGCCTTATTTGGCTCACCCATATGTTTGCGCAATGAGTCGTGCCTCGTTTGACTCACCGATACCATTTGTGCCTCGAGTTGGGCCTCGTTTGACTCAACCATATCATTTGTACCTCGAGTCATCCCTCGTTTGACTCACCGATACCATTTGTGCCTCGAGTTGGGCCTCGTTTGACTCAACCATATCGTTTATGCCTCGAGCCAGGCCTCGTTTGACTCAGCCATACCATTTGTGCCTCGAGTCGTGCTTCGTTTAACTCACCGATACTATTTGTGCCTCGAGTTAGGCCTTGTTTGACTCCACCATATTATTTGCGCCTCGAGTCGGGCCTCGTTTGACTCAACCATATCATTTGCGCCTCGAGTCAGGCCTCATTTGACTTACCCATATGTTTGCACTTGGAGTCGGCCTTCGTTTAACTCACCCTTATCATTTGCGCCTCGAGTCAGGCCTCGTTTGACTCAGCCATAGCATTTGCGCCTCGAGTCGCGCCTCATTCGACTCAACCATATCATTTGTGTCTCGAGTCAGGGCTCGTTTGACTCAACCATATCATTTGCGCCTCGAGTCAGTCCTCATTTGACTCAACCAATGTTTGCACTATGAGTTGGCCTTCATTAGACTCACCGTTATCATTTGCACCTAAAGTCGGGACTCGTTTGACTCAACCATATCATTTGTGCCTCGAGTCAGGTCTCGTTTGACTCAACCATATTGTTTATGCCTCGAGTTAGGTCTCGTTTGACTCAACCATATCAATTGCGCCTCGAGTCGGGCCTCGTTTGATTCAACCATATCATTTGCGCCTCGAGTCGTGCCTTGTTTGACTCACCGATACCAATTGTGCCTCGAGTTGGGCCTTATTTGACTCAACCATATCATTTGTGCCTCGAGTCTGGCCTCGTTTGACTCAGCCATATCATTTTTTCCTCGAGTCGGGCCTTGTTTGACTCAACCATATCATTTGCGCCTCGAGTCGGACCTTGTTTGACTCAACGATACTATTTGAGCTGCGAGGTGGGCCTCGTTTGACACAACCATATCATTTGTGCCTCGAGTCAGGCCTAGTTTGACTCAACCATATCATTTGCGCATTGAGTCAGGCCTCGTTTGACTCAACCATTTACGATTCGAGTTGGGCCAGCTTTGACTCAACCATATCATTTGCGCCTCGAGTCGGGCCTCGTTTGACTCAACCATATCATTTGCGCCTCAAGTCGGGCCTCATTTGACTCACCCATATGTTTGCACTTTGAGTCGGCCTTCGTTTGACTCACCCTTATCATTTGCACCTCGAGTTGGGAATCGTTTGACTCAGCCATAGCATTTGTGCCTCGAGTCGAGCCTCGTTTGACTCAACCATACCATTTGTGCCTCGTGTCGTACCTTGTTTGACTCACCGATATAATCGGTGCCTCGAGTTAGGCCTCGTTTGACTCAACCATATCATTTGTGCCTTGTGTCAGGCCTCATTTGACTCACCGATATAATTTGTGCCTCGAGTTAGGCCTCGTTTGACTCAACCATATCATTTGTGCCTCGAGTCAGGCTCAACCATATCATTTGCGCCTCAAGTCGGGCCTCGTTTGACTCAACCATATCATTTGCGCCCGAGTCGGGCCTCATTTGACTCGCCCATATGTTTGCACTTTGGGTCGGCCTTCGTTTGACTCACCCTTATTATTTGCACCTCGAGTCGGGCCTTGTTTGACTTACCCATAGCATTTGCGCCTCGAGTCGGGCCTCGTTTGACTCAACCATATCATTTGTGCTTCGTGTCTTGCCTCGTTCGGCTCACCAATACCATTTGTCCCTTGAGTTAGGCCTCGTTTGACTCAACCATATCATTTGTGCCTCGAGTCAGGCCTTGTTTGACTTAAACATATAATTTGCGCCTCAAGTCGGGCCACGTTTGACTCAACCATCTTATTTGCGTATTGAGTCGGGCCTCGTTTCACTCAACCATATCATTTACGACTCGAGTCGGGCCTGGTTTGACACAACCATATCATTTATGCCTCGAGTCAGGCCTGGTTTGACTCAACCATATCATTTACGCCTCGAGTCAGGCCTGGTTTGACTCAACCATATCATTTGCGCCTCGAGTCGGGCCTCATTTGACTCACCCATATGTTTGCACTTTGAGTCAGCCTTTGTTTGACTCACCCTTATCATTTACATGTTGAGTCGGGCCTCGTTTGACTCAGCCATAGCATTTGTGCCTCGAGTCGAGCCTCGTTTGACTCATCGATACCTTTCGTTGCTCGAGTTAGGCCTCGTTTGACTCAACCATTACATTTGTGCGATCCAGATCTCGTTTGACTCAAACATATCATTTGTGCCTCGAGTAGGACCTCGTTTGACTCAACCATATCATTTGTGCCTGAGTCGGGCCTCATATGACTCGCCTATACATTTCACTTAAGTCGGCGTTCGTTTGACTCACCCTTATCATTTGCACCTCGAGTTAGGCCTCGTTTGACTCAACTATATCATTTGTGCCTCGAGTCAGGTCTCGTTTGATTCAACCATATCATTTGTGCCACGAGTCGGGCCTCGTTTGACTCAACCATATCATTTGTGCCTCGTGTCGTACTTTGTTTGACTCACTGATATAATTGGTGCCTCGAGTTAGGCCTCATTTGACTCAACCATATCATTTGTGCCTCGAGTCAGGCCTCGTTTGACTCAACCATATCATTTGCCCCTCGAGTCGGGCCTCATTTGACTCACCCATATGTTTGCACTTTGAGTCGGCCTTTGTTTGACTCACCCTTATCATTTACATGTTGAGTCGGGCCTCGTTTGACTCAACCATAGCATTTGCGCCTCGAGTCAAGCCTCGTTTGACTCAACCATATCATTTGTGCCTCGTGTCGGGCCTCGTTTGACTCACCGATATAATTTCTGCCTCAAGTTAGGCCTCGTTTGCCTCAACCATAACATTTGTGCCTCAAGTTAGGCCTAGTTTGACTCAACCATATCATTTATGCCTCGAGTCGGGCCTCGTTTGACTCAACCATATAAATTGCGCCTGAGTCGGGCCTCATATAACTCGCCCATACGTTTGCACTTTGCCCCTGAGTCAGGCCTCGTTTGACTTAGCCATAGCATTTGCACCTCGAGTTGGGCCTCGTTTGACTCAACCATATCATTTGTGCCTCGTGTCTGTCCTCATTTGACTCATCGATACCATTTGTCCCTCGAGTTAGGCCTCAATTGACTCAACCATATCATTTGTGCCTCGAGTCAGGCCTTGTTTGACTTAACCATATCATTTGCGCCTCAAATCGGGCCTCGTTTGACTCAACCATATCATTTGCGCATCGGGTCGGGCCTCGTTTGACTCAATCATATCATTTACGACTTGAGTCGGGCCTCGTTTGACTCAACCATATCATTTGCGCCTCGAGTCGGGCCTCATTTGACTCATCCATATGTTTGCACTCTGAGTTGGCCTTTGTTTGACTCACCCTTATCATTTGCACCTCGAGTCGGGCCTCGTTTGACTCAGCCATAGCATTTGCGCCTCGAGTCGAGCCTCGTTTGACTCATCCATATCATTTGTGCCTCGTGTCGTACCTCGTTTGACTCACCGATATAATTTGTGCCTCGAGTTAGGCCTCGTTTGACTCAACCATATCATTTGTGCCTCGAGGCATGCCTCGTTTGTCTCAACCATATCATTTGCGCCTCGAGTCAGGGCTCGTTTGACTCAACCATATCATTTGAACCTCAAGTCGGGCCTTGTTTGACTTAACCATATCATTTGTGCCGCGAGTTATGCCTCGTTTGACTCAACCATATCAGTTGCGTCTCGAGCATGGCCTCATTTGACTCACTGATACCATTTGTGCCACCAGTTGGGCCTCGTTTGACTCAGCCATATCATTTGTGCCTCGAGCTAGGTCTCGTTTGACTCAACCATATCAATTGTGCCTCGAGTGAGGCCTCGTTTGACTCAACCATATCATTTGTGCCTCGAGTTAGGCCTCGTTTGACTCAACCATATCAATTGCGCCTCGAGTTGGGCCTCGTTTGACTCAATGATATCATTTCTGCCTCGAGTCGGGCCTTGTTTGACTCAGCCATATCATTTGTGCCTCGAGTCGGGCCTCGTTTGACTCATCGATACCATTCGTTCCTCGAGTTGGGTCTCGTTTGACTCAACCATTACATTTATGCCTCGAGCCAGATCTCGTTTGACTCAACCATATCATTTGCGCCTCGAGTCGGCCTCGTTTGACTTAACCGTATCATTTGCGCCTCGAGTCTGGCCTCATTTGACTCAGCCATATGTTTACACTTTGAGTCGGCCTTCGTTTGACTCACCCTTATCATTTGCACCTCGAGTCGGGCATCGTTTGACTCAGCCATAGCATTTGCGCCTCGAGTCAAGCCTCGTTTGAGTCAACCATATCATTTGTGCCTCGTGTCGTACCTTGTTTGACTCACCGATATAATTGGTGCCTCAAGTTAGGCCTCGTTTGACTCAACCATATCATTTGTGCCTCGAGTCAGGCCTCGTTTGACTCAACCATATCATTTGCGCCTCGAGTCGGGCCTCATTTGACTCACCCATATGTTTGCACTTTGAGTCGGCCTTTGTTTGACTCACCCTTATCATTTACATGTTGAGTCGGGCCCCGTTTGACTCAGCCATAGCATTTGCGCCTCGAGTCGAGCCTCGTTTGACTCAACCATATCATTTGTGCCTCGTGTCGGGCCTCGTTTGACTCACCGATATAATTTCTGCCTTGAGTTAGGCATCGTTTGCCTCAACCATAACATTTGTGCCTTGAGTCAGGCCTCGTTTGACTCAACCATATCATTTGTGCCTCGTGTCGGGCCTCATTAGACTCACCGATATAATTTGTGCCTCGAGTTAGGCATCGTTTGACTGAACCATATAATTTGTGGCTCGAGTCAGGCTCAACCATATCATTTGCGCCTCAAGTCAGGCCTCGTTTGACTCAACCATATCATTTGCGCCTGAGTCGGGCCTCATTTGACTCGCCCATATGTTTGCACTTTGAGTCGGGCCTCGTTTGACTAAACCATATCATTTGTGCCTCGTGTCTGGCCTCGTTCTGCTCACCAATACCATTTGTCCCTTGAGTTAGGCCTCGTTTGACTCAACCATATCATTTGTGCCTCGAGTCAGGCCTTGTTTGACTTAAGCATATAATTTGCGCCTCAAGTCGGACCACGTTTGACTCAACCATATCATTTGCGCATTGAGTCGGGCCTCGTTTCACTCAACCATATCATTTACGACTCGAGTCGGGCCTTGTTTGACTCAACCATATCATTTGCGCCTCGAGTCGGGCCTCAATTGACTCAGCCATGTGTTTGCACTTTCAGTCAGCCTTTGTTTGACTCACCCTTATCATTTGCACGTCGAGTCGGGCCTCGTTTGACTCAACTATAGCATTTGCGCCTCGAGTCGAGCCTCGTTTGACTCAACCATATCATTTGTGCCTCGTGTCGGGCCTCGTTTGACTCACTGATATAATTTTTGCCTCAAGTTAGGCCTCGTTTGCCTCAACCATAACATTTGTGCCTCAAGTCAGTCCTAGTTTGACTCAACCATATCATTTGTGCCTCGAGTCGGGCCTCATTTGACTCAACCATATCAATTGCGCCCGAGTCGGGCCTCATATAACTTGCCCATATGTTTGCACTTTGAGTCGGCATTCGTTTGACTCACCCTTATCATTTGCCCCTCGAGTCAGGCCTCGTTTGACTTAGCCATAGCATTTATGCCTCGAGTCGGGCCTCGTTTGACTCAACCATATCATTTGTGCCTCGTGTCCGGCCTCGTTTGAGTCATTGATACCATTTGTCCCTCGAGTTAGGCCTCGTTTGACTCAACCATATCATTTGTGCCTCGAGTCAGGCCTTGTTTGACTTAACCATATCATTTGCGCCTCAAATTGGGCCTCGTTTGACTCAACCATATCATTTGCGCATCGGGTTGGGCCTCGTTTGACTCAATCATATCATTTACGACTCGAGTCGGGCCTCGTTTGACTCAACCATATCATTTTCGCCTCGAGTCGGGCCTCATTTGACTCATCCATATGTTTGCACTCTGAGTTGGCCTTTGTTTGACTCACCCTTATCATTTGCACCTCGAGTCGGGCCTCGTTTGACTCAGCCATAGCATTTGTGCCTCGAGTCGAGCCTCGTTTGACTCATCCATATCATTTGTGCCTCGTGTCGTACCTTGTTTGACTCACCGATATAATTTGTGCCTGGAGTTAGGCCTCATTTGACTCAACCATATCATTTGTGCCTCGAGGCAGGCCTCGTTTGTCTCAACCATATCATTTGCGCCTCGAGTCGGGGCTCATTTGACTCTACCATATCATTTGAACCTTAAGTCGGGCCTTGTTTGACTTAACCATATCATTTGTGTCGCGAGTTATGCCTCGTTTGACTCAACCATATCAGTTGCGTCTCGAGCATGGCCTCATTTGACTCACTGATACGGTTTGTGCCGCCAGTTGGGCCTCGTTTGACTCAGCCATATCATTTGTGCCTCGAGCCAGGTCACGTTTGACTCAACCATATCAATTGTGCCTCGAGTGGGGCCTCGTTTGACTCAACCATATCATTTGTGCCTCGAGTCAGGCCTCGTTTGACTCAACCATATTAATTGCGCCTCGAGTTGGGCCTCGTTTGACTCAACGGTATCATTTCCGCCTCGAGTTGGGCCTTGTTTGACTCAGTCATATCATTTGTGCCTCGAGTCAGGCCTCGTTTGACTCACCGATTCCTTTCGTTCCTCGAGTTGGGCCTCGTTTGACTCAACCATTACATTTGTGCCTCGATCCAGATCTCGTTTGACTCAACCATATCATTTGCGCCTCGTGTAGTGCCTCGTTTGACTCAACCATATCATTTGCGCCCGAGTCGGGCCTCATATGACTCGCCCATACATTTGCACTTAAGTCGGCGTTCATTTGACTCACCCTTATCATTTGCACCTCGAGTCAGGTCTCGTTTGACTTAGCCATAGCATTTGCGCCTCGAGTCGGGCCTCGTTTGACTCAACCGTATCATTTGCGCCTCGAGTCGGGCCTCATTTGACTCAGCCATATGTTTGCACTTTGAGTCGGCCTTCGTTTGACTCACTCTTATCATTTGTACCTTGAGTCGGGCATCGTTTGACTCAGCCATAGCATTTGCGCCTCGAGTCGAGCCTCGTTTGACTCAACCATATCATTTGTGCCTCGTGTCGTACCTTGTTTGACTCACCAATATAATTGGTGCCTTGAGTTAGGCCTCGTTTGACTCAACTATATCATTTGTGCCTCGAGTCAGGCCTCGTTTGACTCAACCATATCATTTGGCCTCGAGTCGGGCCTCATTTGACTCACCCATATGTTTGCACTTTGAGTCGGCCTTTGTTTGACTCACCCTTATCATTTACATGTTGAGTCGGACCTCGTTTGACTCAGCCATAGCATTTGCGCCTCGAGTCGAGCCTCGTTTGACTCAACCATATCATTTGTGCCTCGTGTCGGGCCTCGTTTGACTCACCGATATAATTTCTGCCTCGAGTTAGGCCTCGTTTGCCTCAACCATAACATTTGTGCCTTGAGTCAGGCCTCGTTTGACTCAACCATATCATTTGTGCCTCGATTCGGGCCTCGTTTCACTCAACCATATCATTTGCGCCCGAATCGAGCCTCATATGACTCGTCCATATGTTTGCACTTTGAGTCGGCCTTCGTTTGACTCACCCTTATCATTTGCACCTCGAGTCTGGCCTCGTTTGACTTAACCATATCATTTGTGCCCGAGTCGGGCCTCATTTGACTTTCCCATATGTTTGCACTTTCACTCGGCCTTCGTTTGACTCACCCTTATCATTTGCACATCGAGTAAGGCCTTGTTTGACTTAGCCATAGCATTTGCGCCTCGAGTCGGGCCTCGTTTGACTCAACCATGTCATTTGTGCCTCATGTCTAGCCTCGTTTGGTTCAACCATATCATTTGTGCCTCGAGTCAGCCCTTGTTTGACTTAAGCTATAATTTGTGCCTCAAGTCGGGCCACATTTAACTCAACCATATCATTTGCGCATCGAGTCGAGCCTCGTTTGACTCAACCATATCATTTACGACTCGAGTTGGGCCTGATTTGACTCAACCATATCATTTACGCCTTGAGTCAGGCCTGGTTTGACTCAACCATATCATTTGCACCTCGAGTCGGGCATCATTTGACTCAGTCATATGTTTGCACTCTAAGTTGGCCTTTGTTTAACTCACCCTTATCATTTGCACCTCGAGTCGGGCCTCGTTTGACTCAGCCATAGCATTTGCGCCTCGAGTCGAGCCTCGTTTGACTCATCCATATCATTTGTGCCTCGTGTTGTACCTTGTTTGACTCACCGATATAATTTGTGCCTCGAGTTAAGCCTCGTTTGACTCAACCATATCATTTATGCCTCGAGTCAGGCCTCGTTTGTCTCAACCATATCATTTGCACCTCGAGTCGGGCCTTGTTTGACTCAACCATATCATTTGCACCTCGAGTTGGGCCCTGTTTGACTTAACCATATCATTTGCGCTGCGAGTTATGTCTCATTTGACTCAACCATATTAGTTGCGTCTTGAGTCTGGCCTCATTTAACTCACTGATACCATTTGGGCCTCCAGTTGGGCCTCATTTGACTCAGTCATATCATTTGTGCCTCGAGCCAGGTCTCGTTTGACTCAACCATATGAATTGTGCCTCGAGTGGGGCCTCATTTGACTCAACCATATCATTTGTGCCTCGAGTCAGGCCCCATTTGACTCAACCATATCAATTGCGCCTCGAGTTGGGCCCTGTTTGACTCAACAATATCATTTGTGCCTCGAGTCGGGCCTCGTTTGACTCAGCCATATCATTTCTGCCTCAAGTCGGGACTCATTTGACTCACCGATACCATTCGTTCCTCGAGTTGGGCCTCCAGTTGTGCCTCGAGTCAGGTCTCGTTTGACTTAACCATATCATTTGTGCCTCGAGTTAGTTCTTGTTTGACTCATCCATATCATTTGCGCCTTGAGTCGGGCCTTGTTTGACTCAACCATATCATTTGCACCTCGAGTCGGGCCTCATTTGACTCACGCATATGTTTGCACTTTGAGTCGGCCTTCGTTTGACTCACCCTTATCTTTTGCACCTCGAGTCGGGCCTCGTTTGACTCAGCCATAGCTTTTGCGCCTCGAGTCGAGCCTCGTTGGACTCAGCCATATCATTTGTGCCTCGAGCCAGGTCTCGTTTGACTCAACCATATGAATTGTGCCTCGAGTGAAGCCTCATTTGACTCAACCATATCATTTGTGCCTCGAGTCAGGACACATTTGACTCAACCATATCAATTGCGCCTCGAGTTGGGCCCCGTTTGACTCAACGATATCATTTGTGCCTCGAGTCGGGCCTCGTTTGACTTAGCCATATCATTTCTGCCTCAAGTCGGGCCTCATTTGACTCACCGATACCATTCGTTCCTCGAGTTGGGCCTCGTTTGACTCAACCATTACATTTGTGCCTTGAGCCAGGCCTCGTTTGACTCAACCATATCATTTGTGCCTCGATTCGGGCCTCGTTTCACTGAACCATATCATTTGCGCCCGAGTCGGGCCTTATATGACTCGCCCATATGTTTGCACTTTGAGTCGGCCTTCGTTTGACTCACCCTTATCATTTGCACCTCGAGTCTGGCCTCGTTTGACTTAACCATATCATTTACGCCACGAGTCGGGCCTCGTTTGACTCAACCATATGTTTGCACTCTGAGTCGCCTTTGTTTGACTCACCCTTATCATATGCACCTCGAGTCGGGCCTCGTTGGACTTAGCCATAGCATTTGCGCCTCGAGTCGAGCCTCGTTTGACTCATCCATATCATTTGTGCCTCGTGTTGTACCTTGTTTGACTCACCGATATAATTTGTGCCTCGAGTTAGGCCTCGTTTGACTCAACCATATCATTTGTTCCTCGATTCAGGCCTCGTTTGACTCAACCATATCAATTGCGCCTCGAGTTGGGACCCGTTTGACTCAACGATATTATTTGCGCCTCGAGTCGGGCCTCGTTTGACTCAGCCATATCATTTGTGCCTCGAGTCGGGCCTCATTTGACTCACCGATACCATTCGTTCCTCGAGTTGGGCCTCGTTTGACTCAACCATTATCATTTGCGCCTCGAGTTGGGCCTCGTTTGACTCAACTATATCATTTGCGCATCGAGTCAGGCCTCGTTTGACTCAACCATATCATTTATGACTCGAGTCGGGCTGGTTTGACTCAACCATATCATTTGCGCCTCGAGTCGAGCCACGTTTGAGTCAACCATATCATTTGCGCCTCGAGTCGGGCCTCGTTTGACTCAACCATATCATTTGCGCCTTGAGTCGGGCCTCATTTGACTCATCCATATGTTTGCACTCTGAGTCGGCCTTCGTTTGGCTTACCCTTATCATTTGCACCTCGAGTCAGGCCTCGTTTGACTCAACCATATCATTTGTGCCTTAAGTCAGGTCTCGTTTGACTTAACCATATCATTTGCGCCTTGAGTCGGGCCTCATTTGACTCATCCATATGTTTGCACTCTGAGTCGGCCTTCGTTTGACTTACCCTTATCATTTGCACCTCGAGTCAGGCCTCATTTGACTCATCCATATCATTTGCGCCTCAAGTCAGGCCTTGTTTGACTCAACGATATCATTTGCGCCTCGAGTCGGGCCTCGTTTGACTTAGCCATATCATTTATGCCTCGAGTCGGGCCTCGTTTGACTCACCGATACCAATTATTCCTTGAGTTAGGCCTCGTTGGACTCAACCATTTCATTTGTGCCTCGAGCCAGGTCTCATTTGACTTAACCATATCATTTGCGCCTCGAGTCGGGCCTCGTTTGAATTAACCATATCATTTGCATCAAGAGTTAGGCCTCGTTTAACTCAACCATATGATTTGTGCCTCGAGTCAGGTCTCGTTTGACTTAACCATATCGTTTGTGCCTCGAGTTAGTTCTTGTTTGACTCATCCATATCATTTGCGCCTCGAGTCGGGCCTCATTTGACTCAACCATATCATTTGCACCTCGAGTCGGCCCTCATTTGACTCACGCATATGTTTGCACTTTGAGTCGGCCTTCGTTTGACTCACCCTTATCTTTTGCACCTCGAGTCGGGCCTCGTTTGACTCAGCCATAGCATTTGCGCCTCGAGTCGAGCCTCGTTTGACTCAACCATATCATTTGTGCCTCGTGTCGGGCCTCGTTTGACTCACTGATATAATTTGTGCCTCGTGTTAGGCCTCGTTTGACTTAACCATATCATTTATGCCTCGAGTCAGGCCTCGTTTGTCCCAACCATATCATTTGCGCCTCGAGTCGAGCCTCGAGCCCAGACTTGTTTGACTTAACCATATCATTTGCACCTCGAGTCGGGCCTTGTTTGACTTAACCATATCATTTGTGCCACGAGTTATGCCTCGTTTGACTCAACCATATCAGTTGCGTCTCGAGTCTGGCCTCATTTGGCTCACTGATACCATTTGTGTCACCAGTTGGGCCTTGTTTGACTCAACCATATCATTTGTGCCTCGAGCCAGGTCTCGTTTAACTCAACCATATCATTTGTGCCTCGAGTGGGGCCTCATTCGACTCAAGCATATAATTTGTGCCTCGAGTCAGGCCTCGGTTGACTCAACCATATCATTTGTGCCTCGAGTCGGGCCTCGTTTGACTCAACGATATCATTTGCGCCTCGAGTCAGGCCTTGTTTGACTCAGCCATATCATTTGTCCCTTGAGTCGGGCCTCATTTAACTCACTGATATCATTTGTTCCTCGAGTTGGGCCTCGTTTGACTCAACCATTTCATTTGTGCCTCGAGCTAGGTCTCGTTTCACTCAACCATATCATTTGCGCCTTGAGTCGGGCCTTGTTTGAATCAACCATATCATTTGTACCTCGAGTTGGGCCACATTTGACTCAGCCACAGCATTTGCGGATCGAGTCGTGCCTCGTTTCACTCAACCATATCATTTATGCATCATGTCGAGCCTCGTTTGACTCACCGATATAATTTCTGCCTCGAGTTATGTGTCATTTGCCTCAACCATAACATTTGTGCCTCGAGTTAGGCCTCATTTGACTCAACCATATCATTTGTGCCTCGAGTCGAGCCTCGTTTGACTCAACAATATCATTTGCGCCTCAAGTCAAGCCTCGTTTGAATCAACCATATCATTTGCGTCTCAAGTTGGGCCTCGTTTAACTCAACCATATGATTTTTGCCTTGAGTCAGGTCTCGTTTGACTTAACCATATCATTTGTGCCTCGATTTAGTTCTCGTTTGACTCATCCATATCATTTGCACCTTGAGTCTGGCCTTGTTTGACTCAACCATATCATTTGCACCTCAAGTCGGGCCTCATTTGACTCACCCATATGTTTGAACTTTGAGTCGGCCTTCGTTTGACTCACCCTTATCATTTGCACCTCAAGTTGGGCCTCGTTTGACTCAACCATATCATTTGCACCTCAAGTCGGGCCTTGTTTGACTTAACCATATCATTTGGGCCGCGAGTTAAGCCTCGTTTGACTAAACCATATTAGTTGCGTCTCGAGTCTGGCCTCATTTGACTCACTGATACCATTTGTGCCTCCAAATGGGGCTTGTTTGACTCAACCATATCATTTGTGCCTTGAGCCAGGTCTCGTTTGACTCAACCATATCATTTGTGCCTCGAGTGGAGCCTCGTTTGACTCAACCATATCATTTGTCCTCGAGTCAGGCCTCGTTTGACTCAACCATATCATTTGTGCCTCGAGTCGGGCCTCGTTTGACTCAACGATATCATTTGTGCCTCGAGTCGGGCCTCGTTTAACTTGGCCATATCATTTGAGCCTCGAGTCGGGCCTTGTTTGAATCAACCATATCATTTGCGCCTCGAGTTGGGCCTCGTTTGACTCAACCATACCATTTGCGCCTCGAGTCAGGCCTTATTTGGCTCACCCATATGTTTGTGCATCGAGTCGGGACTCGTTCGACTAAACCATATCATTTGTGCCTTGAGTCATGTCTCATTTGACTCAACCATATCATTTGCGCCTCGAGTCATGCCTCGTTTGACTCACCGATACCATTTGTGCCTCGAGTTGGGCCTCGTTTGACTCAACCATATCATTTGCGACTCGAGTCCAGCTTATTTGACTCATCCATATGTTTGCGCATCGAGTCAGGCCTCGTTTGACTAAACCATATGTTTGCACTTTGAGTCGGCCTTCGTTTGACTCACCCTTATCATTTGCACCTCGAGTTGGGCCTCGTTTGACTCAACCATATCATTTGCGCCTCGAGTCGGCCCTCGTTTAACTTAACCATATGATTTGCACCTGGAGTCATGTCTCATTTGACTTAACCAAATCATTTGTGCCTTCAGTCAGGTCTCATTTGACTCATCCATATCATTTGTGCCTCGAGTCGAGCCTCGTTTGACTCAACCATATCATTTGCGCCTTGAGTCATGCCTCGTTTGACTCACCAATACCATTTATGCCTGGATGTGGGCATCATTTGACTTAACCATATCATTTATGCCTTGAGCCTAGCCTCATTTGACTCACCCATATGTTGGCACTTTGAGTCGGCCATCGTTTCACTTCACTCACCCTTATCATTTGCATATTGAGTCGGGCCTCGTTTGACTCAAAGATATCATTTCTGCCTTGAGTCAGTTCTCGTGTGACTCAACCATATCGTTTATGCCTCGAGTCGGGTCTTGTTTGACTCAACCATATCATTTGCGCCTTGAGTCAGGCCTCGTTTGACTTAACCATATCATTTGTGCCACGAGTTATGCCTCGTTTGACTCAACCATATCATTTGTGCCTCGAGTCGGGTCTTGTTTGACTTACCTATACCATTTGTGCTTCGAGTTGAGCCTCGTTTGACTCTTCCATAGCATTTGTACCTCGAGTCAGGCCTCGTTTGACTCACCCATATCATTTGTCCCTTGTGCCAGGCATCGTTTGACTCACTGATACCATTTGTGCCTCGAGTTAGGCCTCGTTTGACTCAACCATATCATTTGTCCCTCGAGTCAGGCCTCATTTGACTCACCCGTATGTTTGCACTTTGAGTCCGCCTTTGTTTGACACACCCTTATCATTTGCGCCTCGAGTCAGGCCTCATTTGACTTAGCCGTAGCATTTGTGCCTCGAGTCAGGCCTCGTTTTACTCAACCATATCATTTACGCCTCGAGTTGGGCTTTATTTGACTCATCCATTTGTTTGCACTCTGAGTTGGCCTTCGTTTGACTCACCCTTATCATTTGCACCTCAAGTCGGCCCTCGTTCGACTCAATGATATCATTTGCGTCTCCAGTCGGACCTCGTTTGACTCAATCATATCATTTGCGCCTTGAGTCATGCCTCGTTTGACTCACCAATACCATTTGTGCCACGATGTGGGCCTCATTTGACTCAACCATATCATTTGCGCCTTCAGTCTGGCTTCATTTGACTCACCCATATGTTTGCACTTTGAGTCAGCCTTCGTTTGACTCACCCTTATCATTTGCATCTCGAGTCGGGCCTCGTTTGACTCAATGATATCATTTCTGTCTCGAGTCAGTTCTCGTTTGACTCAACCATATCGTTTATGCCTCGAGTCGGGTCTTGTTTGACTCAACCATATCATTTACGCCTTGAGTCAGGCCTCGTTTGACTTAATCATATCATTTCTGCCGCGAGTTATGCCTTGTTTGACTCAACCATATCATTTGTGCCTCGAGTCGGGCCTCGTTTGACTTACCGATACCATTTGTGCCTCGAGTTAGGCCTCGTTTGACTCATCCATAGCATTTGTGCCTCGAGTCGGGCCTCGTTTGACTCACCCATATCATTTGTGCCTCGAGCCAGGTCTTGTTTGACTCAACCATATCATTTGCGCCTCGAGTCGAGCCTCGTTTGAATCAACCATACCATTTGTGCCTCTAGCTGAGCCTCGTTTGACTCAACCATATCATTTGCACCTTGAGCAAGGTGTCGTTTGACTCAGCCATGTCATTTGCGCCTCGAGTCGTGCCTCGTTTGACTCACCGATACCATTTGTGCCTCAAGTTGGGCCTCGTTTGACTCAACCATATTATTTGCGACTTGAGTCGGGGTTATTTGACTCATCCATATGTTTGCGCATCGAGTCAGGCCTCATTTGAGTAAACCATATGTTTGCACTTTGAGTCAGCCTTCGTTTGACTCATCCTTATTATTTGCACCTCGAGTCGGGCCTCGTTTGACTTAACCATATCATTTGCACCTCGAGTCAGGCCTCATTTGACTCACCTGTATGTTTGTACTTTGAGTCGGCCTTTGTTTGACTCACCCTTATCTTTTGCGCCTCGAGTCAGGTCTCATTTGACTTAGCCGTAGCATTTGCGTCTTGAGTCAGGCCTCGTTTGACACAACCATATCATTTGTGCCTCGAGTCAGGCCTCGTTTTATTCAACCATATCATTTGCGCCTCGAGTTGGGCCTCAATTGACTCACCCATATGTTTGCACTATAAGTCGGCCTTCGTTTGACTCACCCTTATCATTTGTACCTCGAGTCGGCCCTTGTTTGACTCAACGATATCATTTGCGCCTCCAGTCAAACCTCGTTTGACTCAACCATATCATTTGCACCTTGAGTCATGCCTCATTTGACTCACCAATACCATTTGTGCCTCGATGTGGGCCTCATTTGGCTCAACCATATCATTTGTGCCTTAAGTCTGGCATCATTTGACTCACCCATATGTTTGCACTTTGAGTCGGCCTTCGTTTGACTCACCCTTATCATTTACATCTCGAGTTGGGCCTCGTTTGACTCAACGATATCATTTTTGCCTCGAGTCAGTTCTCGTTTGACTCAACCATATCGTTTATGCCTCGAGTCGGGTCTTGTTTGACTCAACCATATCATTTGCGCCTTGAGTCAGGCCTCGTTTGACTTAACCATATCATTTGTGCCGCGAGTTATGCCTCATTTGACTCAACCATATCATTTGTGCCTCGAGTCGAGCCTCGTTTGACTCACCGATACCATTTGTGCCTCGAGTCAGGCCTCGTTTGACTCATCCATAGCATTTGCGCCTTGAGTCGGGCCTCGTTTGACTCACCCATATCATTTGTCCCTTGTGTCGGGCATCGTTAGACTCACCGATACCATTTGTGCCTCGAGTTAGGCCGCGTTTTACTCAACCATATCATTTGTGCCTCGAGTCAGGCCTCGTTTGACATAACTATATCATTTGCGCCTTGAGTCGGGCCTCGTTTGACTCAACCATATCATTTGCGCCTAGAGTCGGGCCTCATTTGACTCACCCATATGTTTGCACTTTGAGTCAGCCTTTGTTTGACTCACGCTTATCATTTGTGCCTCGAGTCAGGCCTCATTTGACTTAGCCGTAGCATTTACGTCTTCAGTCGGGCCTCGTTTGACTCAACCATATCATTTGTGCGTCGAGTCAGGCCTTGTTTTACTCAACCATATCATTTGCGCCTCGAGTTGGGCCTCATTTGACTCACCCATATGGTTGCACTATGAATCGGCCTTCGTTTGACTCACCCTTATCATTTGCACCTCGAGTCATCCCTCGTTTGACTTAACGATATCATTTGCGCCTCCAGTCGGACCTCGTTTGACTCAACCATATCATTTGTGCCTCGAGTTGGGCTTCGTTTGGATCACCGATACCATTTGTTTCTCGAGTTGGGCCTCATTTGACTCAACCATATCATTTGTGCCTCGAGCCAGGTCTCGTTTTACTAAACCATATCATTTACGCCTCGAGTCGAGCCTCGTTTGAATCAACCATAGCATTTGTGCCTCCAGTTGGGCCTCGTTTGACTCAACCATATCATTTGTACCTTGAGCCAGGCTTCGTTTGACTTAGCTATATCATTTGTGCCTCGAGTCGTGCCTCGTTTGACTCACCGATACCATTTGTGCCTCGAGTTGGGCCTCGTTTCACTCAACCATATTATTTGCAACTCGAGTCGGGGTTATTTGACTCATCCATATGTTTGCGCATCGAGTCAGGCCTCATTTGAGTAAACCATATGTTTGCACTTTGAGTCGGCCTTCGTTTGACTCATCCTTATCATTTGCACCTCGAGTCGGGCCTCGTTTGACTCAACCATATCATTTGCGCCTCGAGTTGGGCCTCGTTTAACTTGACCATATGATTTGTGCCTCGAGTCAGGTCTCGTTTGACTTAACCATATCGTTTGTCCCTCGAGTTAATTCTCGTTTGACTCATCCATATCATTTGTGCCTCGAGTCAGACCTCGTTTGACTCAACCATATCATTTGCGCCTCGAGTCGTGCCTCGTTTGACTCACTGATTCCAATTGTGCCTCGAGGTAGGCCTCATATGACTCAACCATATCATTTGTGCCTCGAGTCAGGCCTCGTTTGACTCAGCCATAGCATTTGTGCCTCGAGTCAGGCCTCGTTAAACTCAACCATATCATTTGTTCCTTGAGTTGGGCCTCGTTTGACTCACCGATACCATTTGTTCCTCGAGTTGGGCCTCATTTGACTCAACCATATCATTTGTGCCTTGAGCCAGTTCTCGTTTTACTTAACCATATCATTTGCTCCTCGAGTCGGGCCTCATTTGACTGAACCATATCATTTGCGCCTTGAGTTGGGCCTCATTTGAATCAACCATATCATTTGGACCTCGAGTCATCCCTTATTTGACTCACCCATAGCATTTGCACCTCGAGTCAGGCCTCGTTTGACACAACCATATCATTTGCGCCTCGAGTAGGGCCTCGTTTGACTCAACCATATCATTTGTGCCTTGAGTCGGGCCTCATTTGACTCACTCGTATGTTTGCACTTTCAGTCGGCCTTTGTTTGACTCACCCTTATCATTTGTGCCTCGAGTCAGGCCTCATTTGACTTGGCCGTAGCATTTGCGTCTTGAGTCGGGCCTCGTTTGACTCAACCATATCATTTGTGGCTCGAGTCGGGCTTCGTTTGGCTCATCGATACCATTTGTTTCTCGAGTTGGGCCTCATTTGACTCAACCATATCATTTGTGCCTCGAGCCAGGTCTCATTTTACTAAACCATATCATTTGCACCTCGAGTCGAGCCTCATTTGAATCAACCATATCATCTATGCCTCCAGTTAGGCCTCGTTTGACTCAACCATATCATTTGTACCTTGAGCCAGGCCTCGTTTGACTCAGCCATATCATTGCGCCTCAAGTCGTGCCTCGTTTGACTCACCGATACCATTTGGGCCTCGAGTTGGGCCTCGTTTGACTCAACCATATTTTTTGCGATTCGAGTCGGGGTTATTTGACTCATCCATATGTTTGTGCATTGAGTCAGGCCTCATTTGAGTAAACCATATGTTTGCACTTTGAGTCGGCCTTCGTTTGACTCATCCTTATCATTTGCACCTCGAGTCGGGCCTCGTTTGACTCAACCATATCATTTGTGCCTCGAGTTGGGCCTCGTTTAACTCAATCATATGATTTGTGCCTCGAGTCAGGTCTCGTTTGACTTAACCATATCATTTGTCCCTCGAGTTAGTTCTCGTTTGACTCATCCATATCATTTGTGCCTCGAGTCGGACCTCGTTTGACTCAACCATATCATTTGTGCCTCAAGTCGTGCCTCGTTTGACTCACTGATTCCATTTGTGCCTCAAGGTAGGCCTCATATGACTAAACCATATCATTTGTGCCTCGAGTCAGGCCTCGTTTGACTCAGCCATAGCATTTGCGCCTCGAGTTAGGCCTCGTTAAACTCAACCATATCATTTGTTCCTTGAGTCGGGCCTCGTTTGACTCACCGATACCATTTGTTTCTCGAGTTGGGCCTCATTTGACTCAACCATATCATTTGTGCCTTGAGCCAGTTCTCGTTTTACTCAACCATATCATTTGCTCCTCGAGTCGGGCCTTATTTGACTCAACCATATCATTTGCGCCTCGAGTTGGGCCTCGTTTGAATCAACCATATCATTTGGATCTCGAGTTGTCCCTTATTTGACTCACCCATAGCATTTGCACCTTGAGTCGGGCCTCGTTTGACTCAACCATATCATTTGTACCTCGTGTCCGCCCTCATTTGACTCACTGATACCATTTGTCCCTCGAGTTAGGGCTCATTTGACTCAACCATATCATTTGTGCCTCGTGTCAGGCCTCGTTTGACTGAACCATATCATGTGCGCCTAGAGTTGGGCCTCGTTTGACTCAACCATATCATTTGTGCCTCGTGTCAAGCCTCGTTTGACTCAACCATATCATTTGCACCTTGAGCCAGGTCTCATTTGACTCAACCATATCATTTGTGCCTTGAGTCAGGTCTCGTTTATGCCTCAGGTCGGGCCTTGTTTGACTCAACCATATCATTTGTGCCTCGAGTCGAGCCTCGTTTGACTTAAGCATATCATTTGTGCCACGAATTATGCCTTGTTTGACTCAACCATATCATTTGCGCCTTGAGTCAGGCATTGTTTGACTCACTGATACCTTTTGTGCCTCGAGTCGGGCCTCGTTTGACTTAGCCATAGCATTTGCGCCTCGAGTCGGGCCTCGTTTGACTCACCCATATCATTTGTCCCTCCTGTCAGGCCTCGTTTGACTGACTGATACCATTTGTGCTTTGAGTTAGGCCTCGTTTGCCTCAACCATATCATTTGTGCCTCAAGTTAGGCCTCGTTTGACTCAACCATATCATTTGCGCCTCGAGACGGTCCTTGTTTGACTCAACCATACCATTTGCGCCTCGAGTCGGGCCTTATTTGACTTATCCATATGTTTGCACTTTGAGTCATCCTTCGTTTGACTCACCCTTATCATTTGCACCTCGAGTTAGGCCTCGTTTGACTCAGCTGTAGCATTTGCACCTCGAGTCAGGGCTCGTTTAACTCAACCATATCATTTGCGCCTTGAGTTGCGCCTCATTTGACTCACCCATATATTTGCACTATGATTCGGCCTTCGTTTGACTCTCCCTTATTATTTCTACCTCGAGTTGGGCCTCATTTAACTCAACCATATCCATAGTGCCTCGAGTCAGGTCTCGTTTGACTGAACCATATCAATTGCGCCTCGAGTCGGGCCTCGTTTTATTCAACCATATCATTTGCGTCTCGAGTCGTGCCTCATTTGACTCATCCATATCATTTGTGCCTCGACTCAGGCCTCGTTTGACTCAACCATATCACTTGTGCCTCGAGTCAGGCCTCGTTTGACTCAACCATATCATTTGCATAGTTTGACTCATCTATATCATTTGTGCCTCGAGTCGGGCCTTGTTTGACTCATTGATACCATTTGTTCCTCGAGTTGGGCCTCGTTTGACTCAACCTTATCATTTATGCCTCGAGCCAGGTCTTGTTTGACTCAACGATATCATTTGCGCCTCGAGCCGGGCCTCATTTGAATTAACCATATCATTTACGACTCGAGTCGGGCCTTGTTTGACTCAACCATATCATTTGTGCCTCGAGTCAGGTCTCGTTTGACTTAACCATATCATTTGCACATTGATTCGGGCCTCGTTTGAACCAACCATATCATTTACAACTCGAGTCGGTCCATGTTTGACTCAACCATATCATTTGTGCCTCGAGTCAGGCCTCCTTTGACTCAACCATATCATTTGCGCCTGGAGTTGGGCCTCGTTTGACTCCACGATATCATTTGTGCCTCGAGTCGGGCCTCGTTTGACTCACCGATACCATTTGTTCCTGGAGTTGGGCCTCGTTTGACTCAACCATATCATTTATGCCTCGAGCCACATCTCGTTTGACTCAATGATATCATTTGCGCCTCTAGTCGGGCCTAGTTTGAATCAACCATATCATTTGCGCCTCGAGTCGGGCCTCGTTTGACTCCACCATATCATTTGCACCTCGAGTTAGGCCTCGTTTGACTCAACCGTAGCATTTGCGTGTCGAGTTAGGCCTCGTTTTACTCACCCATATCATTTGCGCCTCGAGTCAGGCATCGTTTGACTCAACCATATCATTTGTGCCTCGAGTCAGGCCTCGTTTGACTCAACCATATCATTTGTGCCTCAAGTCGGGCCTTGATGAACTCAACCATATCATTTATGCCTCGAGTCAGGTCTTATTTGTCTGAACCATAATGTTTGTGCCTCGAGTTCAGCCTCGTTTCACTCAACCATATCATTTGCACCTTGAGTCGTGCCTCGTTTAACTCACCGATACCATTTGTGCCTCAAGGTGGGCCTCATTTGACTCAACCATATCTTTTGTGCCTCGAGTTAGGCCTCGTTTGACTCAGCCATATCATTTGCGCCTCGAGTCGGGCCTGGTTTGACTCAACCATATCATTTGTGCCTCGAGTCAATCATATCATTTGTGCCTCGAGTCGGGCCTCGTTTGACTCACTGATACCATTTGTGCCTCCAGTTGGGCCTCGTCTGACTCAACCATATCATGTGTGCCTCGAGTCGGGCCTCGTTTGACTTACTGATACCATTTGTGTCTCGAGTTAGGCCTCGTTTCACCCAACCATATCATTTGCGCCTCAAGTTGGGCCACATTTGACTCAACCATACCATTTACACCTCGAGTCGGGCCTCATTTGACTCACCCATATGTTTGCACTTTGAGTCGGCCTTCGTTTGACTCACCCTTATTATTTGCACCTCGAGTTAGTCGTCATTTGACTTAGTCATAGCATTTGCGCCTCGAGTCAGGCCTCGTTTGAGTCAACCATATCATTTTCGCCTCGAGTCGGGCCTCGTTTGATGCAACCATATCATTTGTGCCTCGAGTTGGGCCTCGTTTGACTCAGCCATAGCATTTGCGCCTCGAGTCGGGCCTCATTTGACTCACCCATATCATTTGTTCCTCGGGTGGGGCCTCGTTTGACTCACCGATTCCATTTGAGCCTCGAGTTAGGCCTCGTTTGACTCAACCATATCATTTGCACCTCGAGTAGGGCCTCGTTTGACTCAACCACACCATTTGCGCCTCGAGTTGTGCCTTATTTGACTCACCCATACGTTTGCACTTTGAGTCAGCCTTCGTTTGACTCACCCTTATCATTTGCACCTCGAGTTAGGCCTCGTTTGACTCAGCCATAGCATTTGCGCCTCGAGTCAGGCCTTGTTTGACTCAACCATATAATTTGTGCCTCGAGTCGGGCCTTGTTTGACTCTACCATATCATTTGTGCCTTGAGTCGGTCCTCGTTTGACTCACCGATACCATTTGTTCCTCGAGTTAGGCCTCGTTTGACTCAACCATATCATTTGTGCCTCGAGCCAGGTCTCGTTTGACTTAACAATATCATTTGTGCCTCGAGTCAGGCCTCGTTTGACTAAACCATATCATTTGTGCCTTGAGTCATGCCTCGTTTGACTCAACCATATCATTTGCGCCTCGAGTCGGGCCTCGTTTTATTCAACCATATCATTTGCATCTCGAGTCGTGCCTCATTTGACTCATCCATATCATTTGTGGCTCGACTCAGGCCTCGTTTGACTCAACCATATCACTTGTGCCTCGAGTCAGGCCTCGTTTAACTCAACCATATCATTTGCACATCTAGTCATGCCTCGTTTGACTCATTTATATCATTTGTGCCTCGAGTCGGGCCTCGTTTGACTCATCGATACCATTTGTTCCTCGAGTTGGGCCTCGTTTGACTCAACCTTACCATTTATGCCTCGAGCTAGGTCTCGTTTGACTCAACGATATCATTTGCGCCTTGAGCCGGGCCTCATTTGAATCAACCATATCATTTACGACTCGAGTCGGGCCTTGTTTGACTTAACCATATCATTTGTGCCTCGAGTCAGGCCTCGTTTGACTCAACCATATCATTTGCACATTGAGTCAGGCCTCGTTTGAATCAACCATGTCATTTACGACTCGAGTCAGTCCATGTTTGACTCAACCATATCATTTGTGCCTCAAGTCAGGCCTCCTTTGACTCAACCATATCATTTGTGCCTCGAGTCGAGCCTCGTTTGACTCCACCATATCATTTGTGCCTCGAGTCGGGCCTCGTTTGACTCACCGATACCATTTGTTCCTGGAGTTGGGCCTCGTTTGACTCAACCATATCATTTATGCCTCGAGCCACATCTTGTTTGACTCAATGATATCATTTGCGCCTCGAGTCGGGCCTGGTTTGAATCAACCATATCATTCGCGCCTCGAGTCGGGCCTCGTTTGACACCACCATATCATTTGCACTTCGAGTTAGGCCTCGTTTGACTCAATCGTAGCATTTGCGTGTCGAGTCAGGCCTCGTTTGACTCACCCATATCATTTGCGCCTCGAGTCAGGCATCGTTTGACTCAACCATATCATTTGTGCCTCGAGTCAGGCCTCGTTTGACTCAACCATATCATTTGTGCCTCAAGTCGGGCCTTGATGAACTCAACCATATCATTTATGCCTCGAGTCAGGTCTTATTTGTCTCAACCATAACGTTTGTGCCTCGAGTTCAGCCTCGTTTCACTCAACCATATCATTTGCACCTTGAGTCGTGCCTCGTTTAACTCACCGATACCATTTGTGCCTTAAGGTGGGCCTCATTTGACTCAATCATATCTTTTGTGCCTCGAGTTAGGCCTCGTTTGACTCAGCCATATCATTTGCGCCTCGAGTTGGGCCTGGTTTGACTCAACCATATCATTTGTGCCTCGAGTCGGGCCTCGTTTGACTCAACGATATCATTTGCGCCTCGAGCCGGGCCTCATTTGAATCAACCATATCATTTACGACTCGAGTCGGGCCTTGTTTGACTCAACCATATCATTTGTGCCTCGAGTCATGCCTCGTTTGACTCAACCATATCATTTGCACATTGAGTCGGGCCTCGTTTGAATCAACCATATTATTTACGACTCGAGTCGGTCCATGTTTGACTCAACCATATCATTTGTGCCTCGAGTCAGGCCTCCTTTGACTCAACCATATCATTTGCGCCTCGAGTCGGGCCTCATTTGACTCCACCATATCATTTGTGCCTCGAGTCGGGCCTCGTTTGACTCACCGATACCATTTGTTCCTCGAGTTGGGCCTCGTTTGACTCAACCATATCATTTATGCCTCGAGCCACATCTCGTTTGACTCAATGATATCATTTGCGCATCGAGTCAGGCCTCATTTGAGTAAACCATATGTTTGCACTTTGAGTCGGCCTTCGTTTGACTCATCCTTATCATTTGCACCTCGAGTCGGGCCTCGTTTGACTTAACCATATCATTTGCGCCTCGAGTTGGGCCTCGTTTAACTCAATCATATGATTTGTGCCTCGAGTCAGGTCTCGTTTGACTTAACCATATCGTTTGTCCCTCGAGTTAGTTCTCGTTTGACTCATCCATATCATTTGTGCCTCGAGTTGGACCTCGTTTGACTCAACCATATCATTTGTGCCTCAAGTCGTGCCTCGTTTGACTCACTGATTCCATTTGTGCCTCAAGGTAGGCCTCATATGACTAAACCATATCATTTGTGCCTCGAGTCAGGCCTCGTTTGACTCAGCCATAGCATTTGCGCCTCGAGTTAGGCCTCGTTAAACTCAACCATATCATTTGTTCCTTGAGTCGGGCCTCGTTTGACTCACCGATACCATTTGTTTCTCGAGTTGGGCCTCATTTGACTCAACCATATCATTTGTGCCCTGAGCCAGTTCTCGTTTTACTCAACCATATCATTTGCTCCTCGAGTCGGGCCTTATTTGACTCAACCATATCATTTGCGCCTCGAGTTGGGCCTCGTTTGAATCAACCATATCATTTGGATCTCGAGTTATCCCTTATTTGACTCACCCATAACATTTGCACCTCGAGTCGGGCCTCGTTTGACTCAACCATATCATTTGTACCTCGTGTCCGCCCTCATTTGACTCACTGATACCATTTGTCCCTCGAGTTAGGGCTCATTTGACTCAACCATATTATTTGTGCCTCGTGTCAGGCCTCGTTTGACTGAACCATATCATGTGCGCCTAGAGTTGGGCCTCGTTTGACTCAACCATATCATTTGTGCCTCGTGTCAAGCCTCGTTTGACTCAACCATATCATTTGCACCTTGAGCCAGGTCTCATTTGACTCAACCATATCATTTGTGCCTTGAGTCAGGTCTCGTTTATGCCTCAGGTCGGGCCTTGTTTGACTCAACCATATCATTTGTGCCTCAAGTCGGGCCTCGTTTGACTTAAGCATATCATTTGTGCCACGAATTATGCCTTGTTTGACTCAACCATATCATTTGCGCCTTGAGTCAGGCATTGTTTGACTCACCGATACCTTTTGTGCCTCGAGTCGGGCCTCGTTTGACTTAGCCATAGCATTTGCGCCTCGAGTCGGGCCTCGTTTGACTCACCCATATCATTTGTCCCTCGTGTCAGGCCTCGTTTGACTGACTGATACCATTTGTGCTTTGAGTTAGGCCTCGTTTGCCTCAACCATATCATTTGTGCCTCAAGTTAGGCCTCGTTTGACTCAACCATATCATTTGCGCCTCGAGACGGTCGTTGTTTGACTCAACCATACCATTTGCGCCTCAGGTCGGGCCTTGTTTGACTCAACCATACCATTTGTTCCTCGAGTTGGGCCTCGTTTGACTCAACCATATCATTTATGCCTCGAGCCACATCTCGTTTGACTCAATGATATCATTTGCGCCTCGAGTCGGGCCTCGTTTGACACCACCATATCATTTGCACTTCGAGTTAGGCCTCGTTTGATTCAATCATAGCATTTGCGTGTCGAGTCAGGCCTCGTTTGACTCAACCATATCATTTGTGCCTCAAGTCGGGCCTTGATGAACTCAACCATATCATTTATGCCTCGAGTTAGGTCTTATTTGTCTTAACCATAATGTTTGTGCCTCGAGTTCGGCCTCGTTTCACTCAACCATATCATTTGCACCTTGAGTCGTGCCTCGTTTAACTCACCGATACCATTTGTGCCTCAAGGTGGGCCTCATTTGACTCAACCATATCTTTTGTGCCTCGAGTTAGGCCTCGTTTGACTCAGCCATATCATTTGGGCCTCGAGTCAGGCCTGGTTTGACTCAACCATATCATTTGCGCCTCGAGTCGGGCCTCGTTTGACTCAACCATATCATTTGTGCCTCGAGTCGGGCCTCGTTTGACTCAATGATACCATTTGTGCCTCCAGTTGGGCCTTGTCTGACTCAACCATATCATTTGTGCCTTGAGTCGGGCCTCGTTTGACTCACTGATACCATTTGTGCCTCGAGTTACCTCGTTTGACTCAACCATATCATTTGCGCCTCAAGTTGGGCCTCATTTGACTCAACCATACCATTTACGCCTCGAGTCGGGCCTCATTTGACTCACCCATATGTTTGCACTTTGAGTCGGCCTTCGTTTGACTCACCCTTATCATTTGCACCTCGAGTTAGTCGTCGTTTGACTTAGTCGTAGCATTTCCGCCTCGAGTCAGGCCTCGTTTGAGTCAACCATATCATTTTCGCCTCGAGTCGGGCCTCGTTTGACGCAACCATATCATTTGTGCCTCGAGTTGGGCCTCGTTTGACTCAGCCATAGCATTTGCGCCTCGAGTCGGGCCTCGTTTGACTCACCCATATCATTTGTTCCTCGGGTCGGGCCTCGTTTGACTCACCGATTCCATTTGTGCCTCGAGTTAGGCCTCGTTTGACTCAACCATATCATTTGCACCTCGAGTAGGTCCTCGTTTGACTCAACCACACCATTTGCGCCTCGAGTTGGGCCTTATTTGACTCACCCATATGTTTGCACTTTGAGTCAGCCTTTGTTTGACTCACCCTTATCATTTGCTCCTTGAGTTAGGCCTCGTTTGACTCAGCTGTAGCATTTGCACCTCGAGTCAGGCCTTGTTTGACTCAACCATATAATTTGTGCCTCGAGTCGGGCCTCGTTTGACTCTACCATATCATTTGTGCCTTGAGTCGGTCCTCGTTTGACTCACCGATACCATTTGTTCCTCGAGTTAGGCCTCGTTTGACTTAACCATATCATTTGTGCCTCGAGCCAAGTCTCGTTTGACTTAATAATATCATTTGCGCCTCGAGTCGGGCCTCGTTTGACTAAACGATATCATTTGTGCCTTGAGTCATGCCTCGTTTGACTCAACCATATCATTTGCGCCTCGAGTTAGGCCTCGTTTGACTCAACCATGTGTTTGCTCCTCAAGTCAGGCCTTGTTTGACTAACCCATATCATTTGCGCCTCGAGTCAGGCCTCGTTTGACTCACCGATACCATTTGTGCATCGAGTTGGGCCTCGTTTGACTAAACCATATGATTTATGCCTCGATGCAGACCTCGTTTGACTGAACCATATCATTTGCGCCTCGAGTCTAGCCTTATTTGATTCACCCATATGATTTACGCTTCGAGTCAGGCATCGTTTGACTCAACCATATCATTTGTGCTCGAGTCAGGCCTTGTTTGACTCAACCATATCATTTGCGCTCGAGTCAGGCCTCGTTTCACCAAACCATATCATTTGTGCCTCGTGTCAGGCCTCATTTGACTCAACCGATTCAAATTATGCCTCCAATTGGGCCCCATTTGACTCAACCATATCATTTGTGCCTCAAGTCAGTCCTCGTTTGTCTCAGCCATATCATTTGCGCCTCGAGATGGGCCTCGTTTGACTCATCCATATCATTTGCGCCTCGAGTCAGGCCTCGTTTGACTTAACCGTATCATTTGCGCCTCGAGTCGAGCCTCGTTTGACTTAGCCATAGCATTTGCGCCTCGAGTCGGGCCTCATTTGACTCACCCATATGTTTGCACTTTGAGTCAGCCTTCGTTTGACGCACCCTTATCATTTGCACCTCGACTTAGCCCTCGTTTGACTCAACTATATCATTTATGCCTCGAGTCAGGTCTCATTTGATTCAACCATATCATTTGCGCCTCGAGTCGGGCGTCGTTTAACTCACTAATACCATTTATGCCTCTAGTTGGGCCTCGTTTCACTCAATAATATCATTTGTGCCTCGAGTCAGGCCACGTTTGACTCAGCCATATCATTTGCGCCTCGAGTTAGGCCTCGTTTGACTCAACCATATCATTTATGCCTCGAGTTATGCCTCATTTGACTAAACCAAATCATTTATGCCTCGAGTCAGGCCTCGTTTGACTCAACCATATCATTTGTGCCCCGAGTCAGGCCTCGATGAACTCAACCATATCATTTGCGCCTCGAGTCAGGTCTTATTTGACTCAACCATATCATTTGAGCCTCGAGTTCAGCCTCGTTTCACTCAACCATATCATTTGCGCCTTGAGTCGTGCCTCGTTTAACTCACCGATACCATTTGTGCCTCAAGTTGGGCCTCATTTGACTCAACCATATCTTTTGTGCCTTGAGCTAGGCCTCGTTTGACTCAGCCATATCATTTGCGCCTCGAGTCGGGCTTGGTTTGATTCAACCATATCATTAGCGCCTCGAGTCGGGCCTCGTTTGACTCAACCATATCATTTGCGCATCGAGTCGGGCCTCGTTTGACTCAACCATATCATTTGCGCATCGAGTCGGGCCTCGTTTGACTCACTGATACCATTTGTGCCTCCAGTTGGGCCTCGTTTGACTCAACCATATCATTTGCGCCTCGAGTCGGGCCTCGTTGAGTCATTGATTTGTGCCTCAAGTTAGGCCTCATTTGACTCAACCATATCATTTGCGCCACGAGTCGGGCCTCGTTTGACTCAACCATACCATTTGCGCCTCGAGTCGGGCCTCATTTGACTCACCCATATGTTTGCACTTTGAGTGTGCCTTCGTTTGACTCACCCTTATCATTTGCACCTCGAGTTAGGCCTCGTTTGACTCAGCCGTAGCATTTGCGCCTCGAGTCAGGCCTCGTTTGAGTCAACCATATCATTTGCGCCTCGAGTCGGGCCTCGTTTGACTCAACCATATCATTTGTGCCTCGAGTTATGCCTCGTTTGACTAAACCATATCATTTGTTCCTCGAGTCGGGCCTCGTTTGACTTAGCCATAGCATTTGCACCTCGACTCAGGCCTCGTTTGACTCACCCATATCATTTGTCCCTCATGTCGGGCCTCGTTTGACTCACCGATTCCATTTGTGCCTCGAGTTAGGCCTCGTTTGACTCAACCATATCATTTGCGCCTTGAGTTGGGCCTCGTTTGACTCAACCATATCATTTGCACCTCGAGTCAGGCCTCATTTGACTCACCCATATGTCTGCACTTTGAGTCGGCCTTCGTTTGACACACCCTTATCATTTGTGCCTCAAGTCGGGCCTCGTTTGACTCCACCATATCATTTGTGCCTCGAGTCGGGCCTTGTTTGACTCACCGATACCATTTGTTCCTCGAGTTGGACCTCGTTTGACTCAATCATATCATTTGTGCCTTGAGCCAGGTCTCGTTTGACTTAACAATATCATTTGCGCCTCGAGTCGGGCCTCGTTTGAATCAACCATATCATTTGCGCCTCGAGTCGGGCCTCGTTTGACTAAACCATATCATTTGTGCCTTGAGTCATGCCTTGTTTGACTCAACCATATCATTTGCGCCTCGAGTTAGGCCTCATTTGACTCAACCATGTGTTTGCTCCTCAAGTCAGGCCTTGTTTGACTCACCCATAGCATTTGTGCCACGAGTCAGGCCTTGTTTGACTCACCAATACCATTTGTGCATTGAGTTGGGCCTCGTTTGACTAAACCATATGATTTATGCCTCGATTCAGACCTCATTTGACTGAATCATATCATTTGCACCTCGAGTCAAGCGTTATTTGACTCACGCATATGATTTGCGCTTCGAGTCAGGCATCGTTTGACTCAACCGTATCATTTGTGCTCGAGTCAGGCCTCGTTTGACTTAACCATATCATTTGTGCTTGAGTCAGGCCTCGTTTCACTTAACCATATCATTTGTGCCTTCTGTCAGGCCTCGTTTGACTCAACCGATACAAATTATGCCTCCAGTTGGGCCCTATTTGACTCAACCATATCATTTGTGCCTCGAGTCAGGCCTCGTTTGTCTCAGCCATATCATTTGCGCCACGAGTCGGGCCTCATTTGACTTATCCATATCATTTGCGTCTCGAGTCAGGCCTCGTTTGACTCAACCATATCATTTGCGCCTCGAGTTGAGCCTCGTTTGACTTAGCCATAGCATTTGCGCCTCGAGTTGGGCCTCATTTGACTCACCCATATGTTTGCACTTTGAGTCAGCCTTCGTTTGACTCACGCTTATCATTTGCACCTCGAGTTAGGCCTCGTTTGACTCAACTATATCATTTGTGCCTCGAGTCAGGTCTCGTTTGATTCAACCATATCATTTGTGCCACGAGTCGGGCCTCGTTTGACTCAACCATATCATTTGCGCCTCGAGTCGGGCCTCGTTTAACTCACTGATACCATTTGTTCCTCCAGTTGGGCCTCGTTTGACTCAATAATATCATTTGTGCCTCGAGTCAGGCCACGTTTGACTCAGCCATATCATTTGCGCCTCGAGTTGGGCCTCGTTTGACTCAACCATATCATTTGTGCCTCGAGTTATGCCTCATTTGACGAAACCATATCATTTATGCCTCGAGTCGGGCCTCGTTTGACTCAACCATATCATTTGTGCCTCGAGTCGGGCCTCGATGAACTCAACCATATCATTTGTGCCTCGAGTCACATCCTATTTGACTCAACCATATCATTTGTGCCTCGAGTTCGGCCTCATTTGGCTCAACCGTATCATTTGCGCCTTGAGTCGTGCCTCGTTTAACTCACTGATACCATTTGTGCCTCAAGTTGGGCCTCATTTGACTCAACCATATCTTTTGTGCCTCGAGCTAGGCCTCATTTAACTTAGCCATATCATTTGCGCCTCGAGTCGGGCCTGGTTTGACTCAACCATATCATTAGCCCCTCGAGTTGGGCCTCGTTTGACTTAATCATATCATTCGCGCATCGAGTTGGGCCTCGTTTGACACACTAATACCATTTGTGCCTCCAGTTGGGCCTCGTTTGACTCAACCATATCATTTGCGCCTCGAGTCGGGCCTTCTTTGACTCAACCATACCATTTGTGCCTCGTGTCGGGTCTCGATTTACTCAACCATATCATTTATGCCTCGAGTTGGGTCTCATTTGACTCACCCATATGTTCGCACTATGAGTGGCCTTCGTTTGACTCACCCTTATCATTTGTACCTCGAGTTGGGCTTCATTTGACTCAACCATATCATTTACGCCTTGAGTCAGGCCTTGTTTGACTCAATCATATAATTTGTGCCTCGAGTCGGGCCTCGTTTGACTCCACCATATCATTTGTGCCTCGAGTCAGTCCTCGTTTGACTCACCGATACCATTTGTTCCTTGTGTTGGGCCTCGTTTGACTAAACCATATCATTTGTGCCTCGAGCCAGGTCTCGTTTGACTCAACGATATCATTTGTTCCTCGAGTTGGGCCTCGTTTGACTAAACCATATCATTTGTGCCTTGAGTCATGCCTCGTTTGACTCAACCATATCATTTGCGCCTCGAGTTAGGCCTCGTTTGACTCAACCATGTGTTTGCTCCTTAAGTCAAGCCTTGTTTGACTCACCCATATCGTTTACGCCTCGAGTCAGGCCTCGTTTGACTCACCGATACCGTTTGTGCATCGTGTTGGGCCTTGTTTGACAAACCATATGATTTATGCCTCGATTCAGGCCTCGTTTGACTGAACCATATTATTTGTGCCTCGAGTCAAGCCTTATTTGACTCACCCATATGATTTACGCCTTGAGTCAGGCATCGTTTGACTCAACCATATCATTTGTGCTCGAGTCAGGCCTCGTTTGACTCAACCGATACAAATTGTACCTCGAGTTGGGCCCCATTTGACTCAACCACATCATTTGTGCCTCGAGTCAGGGCTCGTTTGTCTCAGCCATATCATTTGCACTTCGAGTTGGGCCTTGTTTGACTCATCCATATCATTTGCGGCTCGAGTCAGGCTTCGTTTGACTCAACCATATCATTTGCACCTCGATTCGGGCCTCGTTTTACTCAACCATATCATTTGCGCCTCGAGTCAGGCCTCATTTGACTCACCCATATGTTTGCACTATGAGTCAGCCTTTGTTTGACTCACCCTTATCATTTGTAGCTCGAGTCAGGCCTCATTTGACTCAACCATATCATTTGTCCCCCGAGTCATGTCTGGTTTGATTCAACCATATCATTTGTGCCTCGAGTTAGGCCTTGTTTGACTCACTGATACCATTTGTGCCTCCAGTTGGGCCTCATTTGACTTAACCATATCATTTGCGCCTCGAGTCGGGCCTCGTTTGACTTACTGATACCATTTGTACCTCTTGTCGGGCCTCGTTTGACTTAGCCTTAGCATTTGCACCTCGAGTCGGGCCTCAATTGACTCACCCATATGTTTGTACTTTGAGTCAGCCTTCGTTTGACTCACCCTTATCATTTGCATCTCGAGTTAGGCCTCGTTTGACTCAACTATATCATTTGTGCCAGGAGTCAGGTCTCGTTTGATTCAACCATATCATTTGTGCCTCCAGTCAGGCCTCGTTTGACTCAGCCATATCAATTGCGGCTCGAGTCAGGCCTGGTTTGACTCAACCATATCATTAGCGCCTCGAGTCGGGTCTCGTTTGACTCAACCATATCATTTGCATCTCGAGTCGGGCCTCGTTTGACTCACTGATACCATTTGTGCCTCTAGTTGGGCCTCGTTTGACTCAACCATATCATTTGTGCCTCGAGTTAGGCTTCGTTTGACTCAACCATACCATTTGCGCCTCGAGTCGGGCCTCGTTTGACTTAACCATACCATTTGCGCCTCGAGTCGGGCCTCGTTTGACTCAACCATATCATTTGTGTCTCGAGTCCTCGTTTGACACAACCATATCATTTGTGCCTCGAGTCAGGCCTTGTTTGACTCAACCATATCATTTGCGCCTCGAATCGGGCCTCGTGTGACTCAACGATATCATTTGCACCTCGAGTCGGGCCACGTTTGACTCACCGATACTGTGGGTGCCTCAAGGTGGGCCTCGTTTGACTCAACCATACCATTTGTGCCTTGAGTCGAGCCTCGTTTGACTTAACCATATCATTTGCGCTTTGAGTTGGGCCTCATTTGACTCACCGATACCATTTGGGCCTCGAGTTGGGCCTCGTTTGACTCAATCATATCATTTGTCCTTGAGGCAGGCCTGGTTTGACTCAACCATATCATTTGCGCCTTGGGCCTCGTTTGACTCAACCATATCATTTATGCCTCGAGTCAGGCGTCGTTCGACTCACTGATACCATTTGTGCCTCTAGATGGGCCTCGTTTGACTTAACAATATCATTTGTGCCTTGAGTTAAGCCTCGTTTGACTAAACCATATCATTTGCGCTCAAGTCTGGCCTCGTTTGACATAACCATATCATTTGTGCCTCGAGTCAGGCCTTGTTTGACTTAACCAATCATTTACGCCTCCAATTGGGCCTCATTTGACTCAACCATATGATTTGCGCATCGAGTGAGGCCTTGTTTGACTCAACCATACCATTTGTTCCTCGAGTGAGTCCTCGTTTTACTTAACCATATCATTTGTGCCTCGAGTCAAGCCTCGTTTAACTCAATCATATATTTGTGCCTCGAGTTTGGTCTCGTTTCACTCAACCATATCATTTGCGCCTCGAGTCATGCCTCGTTTGACTCAACCATATCATTTGTGCCTCGAGTTAGGCCTCGTTTGACTCAACCATATCATTTGCGCCTCAAGTCAGGCCTCGTTTGGCTCAGCCATATCATTTGCGCCTCGAGTCGGGCCTCGTTTAACTTAACCATATCAATTACGCCTCGAGGCGGGCCATATTTGACTCACTGATGCCGTGTGTGCCTCGAGTCGGGCCTCGTTTGACTCAACCATATTAATTGTGGCTCGAGGCGGACCATGTTTGACTCACTGATATCGTGTGTGCCTCGAGTCGGGCCTCGTTTAACTCAACCATATCATTTGTGCCTTGAGTTGGGCCTTGTTTGACTCACCGATACCATTTGTGCCTAGAGTTCGGCCTCGTTTGACTAAACCAATCATTTGTGCCACGAGTCAAGCTCAAATGACTCAACCATATCATTTGCGCCTTGAATCGGGCCTCGTGTGACTCAACGATATCAATTACGGCTCGAGTCGGGCCACATTTGACTCACCGATACTGTGGGTGCCTCGAGGTGGGACTCGTTTGACTCAACCATACCATTTGTGCCTTGAGTCGAGCCTCGTTTGACTCAACCATATCATTTATGCTTTGAGTTGGGCCTCATTTGACTCACCGATACCATTTGGGCCTCGAGTTGGGCCTTGTTTGACTCAATCATATCATTTGTCCTTGAGGTAGGCCTTGTTTGACTCAACCATATCATTTACGCCTCGAGTCGGGCCTCGTTCGACTCACTGATACCATTTGTGCCTCCAGATGGGCCTCGTTTGACTCAACAATATCATTTGTGCCTTGAGTTAAGCCTCGTTTGACTAAACCATATCATTTACGCTCAAGTCTGCCCTCGTTTGACATAACCATATCATTTGTGCCTCGAGTTAGGCCTTGTTTGACTTAACCAATCATTTACGTCTCCAATTGGGCCTCATTTGACTAAACCATATGATTTGCGCATCAAGTTAGGCCTTGTTTGACTCAACCATACCATTTGTTCCTCAAGTGAGTCCTCGTTTTACCTAACCATATCATTTGTGCCTCGAGTCAAGCCTCGTTTGACTCAACCATATATTTGTGCCTCGAGTTCGGTCTCGTTTCACTCAACCATATCATTTGCGCCTCGAGTTATGCCTCGTTTGACTCAACCATATCATTTATGCCTGGAGTTAGGCCTCGTTTGACTCAACCATATCATTTGCGCCTCGAATCGGTCCTTGTTTGACTCAACCATATCATTTGCTCCTCGAGTCAGGCCTCGTTTGACTCACTGATACCTTTTGTGCCTTCAGTTGAACCTCGTTTGACTCAACAATAACATTTGTGCCTCGAGTCAGGCATCGTTTGACTCAGCCATATCATTTGCACCTCGAGTCGGGTCTCGTTTGACTTAACCATATCATTTATGCCTCGAGTTGGGCCTCGTTTGACTCACCGATACAATTTGTGCCTCGTGTTTGGCCTTGTTCGACTAAACCATATCATTTGTACCATGAGTTAGGCTCAATTGAATCAACGATATCATTTGCGCCTTGAGTCGGGCCTCGTTTCACTCAACCATATCATTTGTGCCTCGAGTTATGCCACGTTTGACTCAACGATATCATTTGTGTCTTGAGTCGGGCCTCATTTGACTCACTGATACCATTTGTGCCTCGAGTTGGGCCTCATTTGACTCAACCATATCATTTGTGCCTCGAGTCAAGCCTCGTTTGACTCAGCCGTATCATTTGCGCCTCGAGTCAGGCCACATTTGACTCAACGATATCAATTTCGCCATGAGTCAGGCCACGTTTGACTCATCGATACCATGGGTGCCTCAAGTTACGCCTTATTTGACTCAACCATACCATTTGTGCCTCGAGTCAGGCCTCGTTTGAGTCAACCATATCATTTGCGCCTCGAGTCGAGCCTCGTTTGACTCAACCATATCATTTGTGCTTCGAGTCGGGCCTCGTTTGACTCACCGATACCATTTGGGCCTTGAGTTGGGCCTCGTTTGACTCAACTATATCATTTGTGCCTTGAGGCAGGACTCGTTTGAATCAACCATATCATTTGCGTCACGAGCCAGGCTTATTTGACTCACCGATATGTTTACGCATCAAGTCGGGCCTCATTTGACTAAACCATATCGTTTGTGCCTCAAGTCATGCCTTGTTTAACTCAACCATATCATTTGCACCTCAAGTTAGTCCTCGTTTGACTTACCCGTGACATTTGCGCCTCGAGTTAGGTGTTGTTTGACTCAACCATGTGTTTGCACCTCGAGTCAGGCCTTGTTTGACTCACCCATATCATTTGCGGCTCAAGTCGGGCCTCGTTTGACTCACCAATACTATTTGCGCATCGAGTTTGGCCTCGTTTGACTAAACCATGTGATTTGCGCATCGAGTTAGGCCTCGTTTGACTGAACCATATCATTTACGCCTCGAGTCAGGCCTCGTTTAACTCAACCATATCAGTTGTGCCTCGAGTCAGGCCTTATTTGACTCAACCATATCATTTGCGCCTCGAGTCGGGCTTCGTTTGACTCAACAATATCATTTGCGCCTCGAGTCGGGCCTCGTTTGACTCAACCATATCATTTGTGCCTTGAGTTTGCCTTATTTGACTCAACCATATGATTTGCGTCTCGAGTCAGGCCTCATTTGGCTCACTTATACCACTTATGCCTCGAGTTAGGCCTCGTTTGACTCAACCATATCATTTGTGCCTCGAGTCAGGCCTCGTTTGGCTCAGCCATTTGCGCCTCGAGTCAGTCCTCATTTGACTTAACCATATCAATTGCGCCTCGAGGCGGGCCATGTTTGACTCACTGATGCCGTGTGTGCCTCATGTCGGGCCTCGTTTGACTCAACCATATCAATTGCGGCTTGAGGCGAGCCATGTTTGACTCACTGATATCATGTGTACCTCGAGTCGGGCCTCGTTTAACTCAACCATATCATTTGTGCCTTGAGTTGGGCCTCGTTTGACTCACCGATACCATTTGTGCCTAGAGTTTGGCCTCGTTTGACTAAACCATATCATTTGTGCCACGAGTCAGGCTCAAATGACTCAACCATATCATTTGCGCCTCGAATTGGGCCTCATGTGACTCAACGATATCAATTGCGCCTCGAATCGGGCCACGTTTGACTCACCGATACTGTGGGTGCCTCGAGGTAGGCCTCGTTTGACTCAACCATACCATTTGTGCCTTGAGTCGAGCCTCGTTTGACTCAACCATATCATTTGCGCATTGAGTTGGGCCTCATTTGACTCACCGATATCATTTGGGCCTCGAGTTGGGCCTCGTTTGACTCAATCATATCATTTGTCCTTGAGGCAGGCCTTGTTTAACTCAACCATATCATTTGTGCCTCGGGCCTCGTTTGACTCAACCATATCATTTATGCCTCAAGTCGGGCCTCGTTTGACTCACTAATTCCATTTGTGCCTCCAGATGGGCCTCGTTTGACTCAACAGTATCATTTGTGTCTCGAGTTCAGCCTCGTTTGACTAAACCATATCATTTGCGCTCGAGTCTAGCCTCGTTTGACATAACCATATCATTTGTGCCTCGAGTCAGGCCTTGTTTGACTTAACCAATCACTTACGCCTCCAATTGGGCCTCATTTGACTAAACCATATGATTTGCGCATCGAGTTAGGCCTTGTTTGACTCAACCATACCATTTATTCCTCGAGTGAGTCCTCGTTTTACTTAACCATATCATTTAAGCCTCGAGTCAAGCCTCGTTTGACTCAACCATATATTTGTGCCTCGAGTTCGGTCTCGTTTCACTCAACCATATCATTTGCGCCTCGAGTCATGCCTTATTTGACTCAACCATATCATTTGTGCCTCGAGTTAGGCCTCGTTTGACTCAACCATATCATTTGCGCCTCGAATCGAGCCTTGTTTGACTCAACCATATCATTTGCTCCTCGAGTCGGGCCTCGTTTGACTCACTGATACCTTTTGTGCCTTCAGTTGAGCCTCGTTTGACTCAACAATATCATTTGTGCCTCGAGTCAGGCCTTGTTTGACTCAGCCATATCATTTGCACCTCGAGTCGGGTCTCGTTTGACTTAACCATATCATTTGTGCCTCGAGTTAGGCCTCGTTTGACTCATCGATACCATTTGTGCCTCGTGTTTGGCCTCGTTTGACTAAACCATATCATTTGCACCATGAGTTAGGCTCAATTGAATCAACAATATCATTTGCGCCTCGAGTCGGGCCTCGTTTCACTCAACCATATCATTTGTGCCTCGAGTTATGCCACGTTTGACTCAACGATATCATTTGTGTCTCGAGTCGGGCCTCATTTGACTCACTGATACCATTTGTGCCTCGAGTTGGGCCTCATTTGACTCAATCATATCATTTGTGCCTCGAGTCAAGCCTCGTTTGACTTAGCCATATCATTTGCGCCTTGAGTCGGGCCACGTTTGACTCAACGATATCAATTTCGCCATGAGTCAGGCCACGTTTGACTCATCGATACCGTGGGTGCCTCAAGTTGCGCCTTGTTTGACTCAACCATACCATTTGTGCCTCGAGTTCAGTCTCGTTTGACTCAACCATATTATTTGTGCCTCGAGTCGTGCCTCGTTTGACTCAACCATATCATTTGTGCCTCGAGTTAGGCCTCATTTGACTCAACCATATCATTTGCGCCTCGAATCGGGCCTTGTTTGACTCAACCATATCATTTGCTCCTAAAGTCGGGCCTCGTTTGACTCACTGATACCTTTTGTGCCTTCAGTTGAGCCTCGTTTGACTCAACAATATCATTTGTGCCTCGAGTCAGGCCTCGTTTGACTCAGCCATATTATTTGCACCTCGAGTCGGGTCTCGTTTGACTTAACCATATCATTTGTGCCTCGAGTTGGGCCTCGTTTGACTCACCGATACCATTTGTGCCTCGTGTTTGGCCTCGTTTGACTAAACCATATCATTTGTACCATGAGTTAGGCTCAATTGAATCAACAATATCATTTGCGCCTTGAGTCGGGCCTCGTTTCACTCAACTATATCTTTTGTGCCTCGAGTTATGCCACGTTTGACTCAACGATATCATTTGTGTCTCGAGTCGGGCCTCATTTGACTCACTGATACCATTTGTGTCTCGAGTTGGGCCTCATTTGACTCAACCATATCATTTGTGCCTCGAGTCAAGCCTCGTTTGACTTAGCCATATCATTTGCGCCTTGAGTCGGGCCACGTTTGACTCAACGATATCAATTTCGCCACGAGTAAGGCCACGTTTGGCTCATCGATACCGTGGGTGCCTCAAGTTGCGCCTTGTTTGACTCAACCATACCATTTGTGCCTCGAGTTCGGTCTCGTTTCACTCAACCATATCATTTGCGCCTCGAGTCGTGGCTCGTTTGACTCAACCATATCATTTGTGCCTCGAGTTAGGCCTCGTTTGACTCAACCATATCATTTGCACCTCGAATCGGGCCTTGTTTGACTCAACCATATCATTTGCTCCTCGACTCGGGCCTTGTTTGACTCACTGATACCTTTTGTGCCTTCAGTTGAGTCTCGTTTGACTCAACAATATCATTTGTGCCTCGAGTCAGGCCTCGTTTGACTCAGCCATATCATTTGCGCCTCGAGTCGGGTCTCGTTTGACATAACCATATCATTTGTACCTCGAGTTAGGCCTCGTTTGACTCATCGATACCATTTGTGCCTCGTGTTTGGCCTCGTTTGACTAAACCATATCATTTGTACCATGAGTTAGGCTCAATTGAATCAACGATATCATTTGCGCCTCGAGTTGGGCCTCGTTTCACTCAACCATATCATTTGTGCCTCGAGTTATGCCACGTTTGACTCAACGATATCATTTATGTCTCGAGTCGGGCCTCATTTGACTCAACAATATCATTTGCGCCTCGAGTCAAGCCTCGTTTGACTCAACCATATCAGTTGTGCCTCGAGTCAGGCCTTATTTGACTCAACCATATCATTTGTGCCTCGAGTCGGACCTCGTTTGACTCAACAATATCATTTACGCCTCGAGTTGAGCCTCGTTTGACTCAACCATATCATTTGTGCCTTGAGTTATGCCTTATTTGACTTAACCATATCATTTGCGTCTCGAGTCGGGCCTCATTTGGCTCAATTATACCATTTGTGCCTCGAGCTAGGCCTCGTTTGACTCAACCATATAATTTGTGCCTCGATTCAGGCCTCGTTTGGCTCAACCATATCATTTGCGCCTCGAGTCAGGCCTCGTTTGGCTCAGCCATATCATTTGTGCCTCGAGTCGGGCCTCGTTTGACTCAACCATATCAATTGCGGCTTGAGGCAGGCCATGTTTGACTCACTGATATCGTGTGTGCCTCAAGTCAGGCCTCGTTTAACTCAGCCATATCATTTGTACCTCGAGTTGGGCCTCGTTTGACTCACCGATACCATTTGTGCCTAGAGTTCGGCCTTGTTTGACTAAACCATATCATTTGTGCCACGAGTCAGGATCAAATGACTCAACCATATCATTTGCGCCTCGAATTGGGGCTCGTGTGACTCAACGATATCAATTGTGCCTCGAGTTGGGCCACGTTTGACTCACCGATACTGTGGGTGCCTCGAGGTGGGCCTCGTATGACTCAACCATACCATTTGTTCCTTGAGTCGAGCCTCGTTAGACTCAACCATATCATTTGCGCTTTGAGTTAGGCCTCATTTGACTCAGCGATACCATTTGGGCCCCGAGTTGGGCCTCGTTTGACTCAATCATATCATTTGTCCTTGAGGCAGGCCTTGTTTGAATCAACCATATCATTTGCACCTTGAGTCAGGCTTATTTGACTTACCCATATATTTGCACATCGAGTCGGGCCTCATTTGACTAAACCATATCGTTTGTGCCTCAAGTCATGCCTCGTTTGACTCAGCTATATCATTTGCGCCTCGAGTTGGGCCTTGTTTGACTCAACCATATCATTTGCGCTTCGAGTAGGGCCTCGTTTGACTGACCGATACCATTTGGTCCTCGAGTTGGGCCTCATTTGACTCAACCATATCTTTTGTCCTTGAGGTAGGCCTCGTTTGAATCAACCATATCATTTGCGCCACGAGTCGGGGTTATTTGACTCACCCATATGTTTGCACATCGAGTCAAGCCATATTTGACTAAACCATAACATTTATGCCTGAAGTCATGCCTCATTTGACTCAACCATACCATTTGTGCCTCGAGTTGGGCCCTGTTTGACTCACCCATGACATTTGCGCCTCGAGTTGGGCCCTGTTTGACTTAACCATGTGTTTGCGCCTCGAGTTAGGCCTTATCTGACTCAACCATATTATTTGTGGCTCGAGTCGGGTCTCATTTGACTCACCGATACCATTTGTGCATCGAGTTGGGCCTCGTTTGACTAAACCATGTGATTTGCGTGGCGAGTTAAGCCTCGTTTGACTCAACCATATCATTTGCGCCTCGAGTCAGGCCTTGTTTGACTTAACCATATCATTTGTGCTTTGAGTCAGGTCTCGTTTGACTTAACCATATCATTTGTGCCTCAAGTCGGGCCTCGTTTAACTCAACCATATCAGTTGTGCCTCGAGTCAGGCCTTATTTGACTCAACCATATCATTTGCACCTCGAGTCGAGCTTGGTTTGACTCAACCATATCATTTGGCCTCGAGTCGGGCCTCGTTTGACTCAACCATATCAGTTGTGCCTTGAGTTATGCCTTGTTTGACTTAACCATATAATTCGTGTCTTGAGTCAGGCCTCGTTTGACTCACCGATACCATTTGTGCCTCGAGTTGGGTCTCGTTTGACTCAACCATATCATTTATGCCTCGAGTCAGGCCTCGTTTGACTCAACGATACCGTGTGTGCCTCGAGTCGTGCCTCATTTGACTCACTGATACCATTTGTGCCTCGAGTTGGGCCTCATTTGACTAAACCATATCATTTGTACCTCGAGCCAGCCCTCATTTGACTCATTGATACCATTTTTGCCTCCAGTTAAGCCTCGTTTGTTCCTCGTTTGACTCAACCATACTATTTGTGCCTTGAGTCAAGCCTCGTTTGACTCAACCATATCATTCGCGTCTCGAGTTGGCCCTCGTTTGACTCAACCATATCATTTGTGCCTCGAGTCATGCCTTGTTTGTCTCAGCCATATCATTTGCACCTCGAGTCGGGGCTCGTTTGACTCAACCATATCATTTGTGCCTCGAGTTATGCCTCGTTTGACTCAACCATATCATTTGCATCTCGAGTCGGCCCTCATTTGACTCATTGATACCATTTTTGTCTCTAGTTAGGCCTCGTTTGACTCAACAATATCATTTGTGCCTCGAGTCAGGTCTCGTTTGACTCAACCATATCATTTGTGCACTGAGGCGGGCCTTGTTTGACTCAACCATATCATTTGTGCCTTGAGTCGGGCCTCGTTTGACTCATCGATACCATTTATGCCTCGAGTTGGGCCTCGTTTGACTCAATCATATCATTTGTGCATCGAGTTAGGCCTCGTTTGACTTAACCATATCATTTGCGCCATGAGTCGGGCCTCATTTGACTCAACAATATCATCTGCGCCTCGAGTCGGGCCTCGTTTGAGTCAACCATATCATTTGTACCTCGAGTTATTCCTCGTTTGACTCAACCATATCATTTGTGCCTCAAGTTATGCCTCGTTTGACTCAACCATATCATTTGCATCTCAAGTCGGGCCTCATTTGACTCACTGATACCATTGGTGCCTCGAGTTGGTCTTCATTTGACTCAACCATATCATTTGTGCCTCGAGTCAGGCCTCGTTTAGCTCAGCCATATCATTTGCACCTCGAGTCGGGCCTCGTTTGACTCAATCATATCATTTGTGCCCTGAGTTATGCCTTGTTTGACTCAACCATATCATTTGCATCTCGAGTTGGGCCTCATTTGACTCACTGATACCATTTGCACCTCGAGTTGGTCCTCATTTGACTCAACCATATCATTTGTGCCTCGAGTCAGGCCTCATTTGGCTCAGCCATATCATTTGTGCCTTGAGTCGGGCCTCTTTTACTCAACCATATCATTTGGGCCAAGAGTCGGGCCTCGTTAGACTCAACCATATAATTTGTGCCTCGAGTTATGCCTCGTTTGACTCAACCATATCATTTGCATCTCAAGTTGGGCCTCGTTTGACTCACTGCTATCATTTGCGCCTCGAGTCGGGCCACGTTTGACTTAACCATATCAATTGCGCCTCGAGGCGGGCCATGTTTGGCTCAATGATACCATGTGTGCCTTGAGTTAGGCCTCGTTTGACTCAACCATACCATTTGTGCCTCCAGTCAGGCCTCATTTGAGTCAACCATATCATTTGCGCCTCAAGTCGGGCCTTGTTTGACTCACCGATACCATTTGTACCTCGAGTTGGGCCTCGTTTGACTCAACCATATCATTTGTGCCTCGAGTCAGGACTCGTTTGACTCAACCACATCATTTGCGCCTCGAGTCGGGCCTTGTTTGACTCAACCTTATCATTTGCACCTCGAGTTGGGCCTCGTTTGACTCAACCATATCACTTGTTCCCCGAGTTATGCCTCGTTTGACTCAACCATATCATTTGCGTCTCGAGTCGGGCCTCATTTGGCTCACTGATACCATTTGTGCCTTGAGTTGGGTCTCATTTGACTCAACCATATAATTTGTGCCTCAAGTCAGGTCTCGTTTAACTCAACCATATCATTTGCGCCTCGAGTTGGGCCTCGTTTGACTCAACCATATCATTTGTGCCTTGAGTCGGGCCTCGTTTGAGTTACCGATACCATTTATGCCTCGAGTTGGGCCTCGTTTGACTCAATCATATTATTTGTGCCTCGAGTCAGGCCCTGTTTGACTCTTCCATATCATTTGCGCCTCAAGTCGGGCCTCGTTTGACTCGATGATATCAATTGCGCCTCAAGTTAGGCCACGTTTGACTCACCGATATCGTGGGTGCCTCGAGTCGGGCCTCGTTTGACTCAACCATACCACTTGTGCCTTGAGTCGAGCCTCGTTGGACTCAACCATATCATTTGCGCTTCGAGTTGGGCCTCATTAGACTCACCGATACCTTTTGGGCCTCGAGTTGGGCCTCATTTGACTCAACCATATCATTTGTCCTTGAGGCAGGCCTCGTTTGAATCAACCATATCATTTCCGCCATGAGTCGGGCTTATTTGACTCACCCATATGTTTACGCATCGAGTCGGGCCTTCTTTGACTAAACCATATCGTTTGTGCCTCAAGTCATGCCTCATTTGACTCAACCATATAATTTGTGCCCTGAGTCGGGTCTTGTTTGACTCATCGATACTATTTGTGCCTCGAGTTGGGCCTCGTTTGATTCAATCATATCATTTGTGCCTCGAGTCAGGCCTCGTTTGACTTAACCATATCATTTGTGCCACGAGTCGGGCTTCATTTGACTCAACAATATCATTTGTGAGTGGGGCCTCGTTTGACTCAACCATATCATTTGTACCTCGAGTTATGCCTCGTTTGACTCAACCATATCATTTGGGCCTAGAGTCGGGCCTCGTTTGACTCAACCATATCATTTGTGCCTCGAGTTATGCCTCGTTTGACTCACCTATAACATTTATGCCTCGAGTTGGGCCTCGTTTGACTCAATCATATCATTTATGCCTCGAGTCAGGCCTTGTTTGACTTAACCATATCATTTGTGCCTCGAGTCTGGCCTTGTTTGACTCAACAATATCATTTGCGCCTTCAGTCGTGCCTCATTTGACTCAACCATATCATTTGTGCCTTGAGTTATGCCTTGTTTGACTCAACCAGATCATTTGCGTCTCAAGTTGGGCCTCATTTGGCTCACTGATTCCATTTGTGCCTCGAGTTGGGCCTCATTTGACTCAACCATATCATTTGCACCTCGAGTCGGGCCTCGTTTGACTCAACCATATCATTTGTGCCTCGAGTTATACCACATTTGACTCAACCATATCATTTGCGTCTCGAGTCGGTCCTCATTTGACTCATTGATACCATTTGTGCCACTAGTTAGTCCTCATTTGACTCAACAATATCATTTGTGCCTTGAGTCAGGTCTTGTTTGACTCAACCATATCATTTGCGCCTCAAGTTGGGCCTCATTTAACTCAACCATATCATTTGTTCCTTGAGTCGGGCCTCGTTTAACTCACCAATACCATTTATGCCTCGAGTTGGGCCTCGTTTGACTCAATCATATCATTTGTGCCTGGAGTCAGGCCTTGTTTGACTTAACCATATCATTTGTGCCTCGAGTCCGGCCTCATTTGACTCAACAATATCATTTGCGCCATGAGTCAGGCCTCGTTTGACTCAACCATATCATTTGTGCCTCGAGTTATGCCTCGTTTGACTCAACCATATCATTTGCGTCTCGAGTCGGGCCTCATTTGGCTCACTGATTCCATTTGTGCCTCGAGTTGAGCCTCAATTGACTCAACCATATCATTTGTGCCTCGAGTCAGGCCTCGTTTGGCTCAGCCCTATCATTTGTGCCTCGAGTCATGCCTCGTTTGACTCGATGATATCAATTGTGCCTAAAGTCAGGCCACGTTTGACTCACCGATACTGTGGGTGCCTCGAGTTGGGCCTCGTTTGACTCAACCATACCACTTGTGCCTTAAGTCGAGCCTCGTTGGACTCAACCATATCATTTGCGCTTCGAGTTGGGTCTCATTTGACTCATTGATACCATTTGGGCCTCGAGTTGGGCCTCGTTTGACACAACCATATCATTTATCCTTGAGGCAGGTGTCGTTTGAACTAACCATATCATTTGCGCCACGAGTCAGGCTTATTTGACTTACCCATATGTTTGCGCATCGAGTCAGGCCTCATTTGACTAAACCATATCATTTGTGCCTCAAGTCATGCCTCGTTTGACTCAACTATATCATTTGCGCCTCGAGTCGGGCCTTGTTTGATTCAACCATATCATTTGTGCCTTGAGTCAAGCCTCGTTTGACTGAACCATATCATTTGCGCTTCGAGTAGGGCCTCGTTTGACTCTCGATACCTTTTGCGCTTCGAGTTGGGCCTCGTTTGACTCAACCATATCATTTGTCCTTGAGGCAGGCCTCGTTTGAATCAACCATATCATTTGCGCCATGAGTCGGGCTTATTTGACTCACCCATATGTTTACGCATCGAGTCGGGCCTTAGTTGACTAAACCATATCGTTTGTGCCTCAAGTCATTCCTCGTTTGACTCAATCATATCATTTGCGCCTCGAGTTGGGGTTTATTTGACTCATCCATGACATTTGTGCCTCGAGTTAGGTCTCGTTTGACATAACCATGTGTTTGCGCCTCGAGTCAGGCCTTGTTTGACTCACCCATATCATTTGCGGCTCGAGTCGGGCCTCGTTTGACTCATCGATACCATTTGTGCATCGAGTTGGGCCTCGTTTGACTAAACCATGTGATTTGCGTGTCGAGTTCAGTCTCGTTTGACTCAACCATATCACTTGTGCCTCGAGTCAGTCCTCGTTTTACTTAACCATATCATTTGTGCTTCAAGTCAGGTCTCGTTTAACTCAACCATATCATTTGTGCCTCGAGTCGGGCCTCGTTTCACTCAACCATATCAGTTGTGCCTCGAGTCAGGCCTTATTTGACTCAACCATAGCATTTGCACCTGAAGTCGGGCCTCGTTTGACTCAACCATATCATTTGCGCCTCGAGTCGGGCCTCGTTTGACTTAACCATATCAATTGTGCCTCGAGTTATGCCTTGTTTGACTCAGCCATATCATTCGCATCTCGAGTCGGGCCTCGTTTGACTCACTGATACCATTTGTGCCTCGAGTTGGGCCTCGTTTGAATCAACCATATCATTTATGCCTCGAGTCAGGCCTCGTTTGACTCAACTATATCATTTGCGCCTCGAGTTGGGCCTTGTTTGGCTTAACCATATCATTTGTGCCTCGAGTCTGGCCTCGTTTGACTCAACAATATCATTTGCGCCTTGAGTCGGGCCTCGTTTGACTTAACCATATCATTTGTGCCTCGAGTCAGGCCTTGTTTGACTCAACCATATCGTTTGTGCCTCGAGTCTGGCCTCGTTTGACTCAACAATATCATTTGCACCTTGAGTCAGGCCTCGTTTGACTCAACCAGATCATTTGTGCCTCGATTTATGCCTCGTTTGACTCAACCATATCATTTACGTCTCGAGTCGGGCCTCATTTGGCTCACTGATTCCATTTGTGCCTTGAGTTGGGCCTCATTTGACTCAACCATATCATTTGCACCTCGAGTCGGGCCTTGTTTGACTCAACCATATCATTTGTGCCTCGAGTTATGCCATGTTTGACTCAACCATATCATTTGCATCTCGAGTCGGTCCTCATTTTACTCATTGATACCATTTGTGCCACTAGTTAGTCCTCATTTGACTCAACAATATCATTTGTGCGTTGAGTCAGGTCTCGTTTGACTCAACCATATCATTTGCGCCTCGAGTCGGGCCTCATTTGACTCAACCATATCATTTGTTCCTTGAGTCGGGCCTCATTTGACTCACCAATACCATTTATGCCTCGAGTTACGCCTCGTTTGACTCAATCATATCATTTGTGCCTCGAGTCAGGCCATGTTGAACTTAACCATATCATTTGTGCCTCGAGTCTGGCCTCATTTGACTCAACAATATCATTTGCGCCTTGAGTCGGGCCTCGTTTGATTTAACCATATCATTTGTGCCTCGAGTTATGCCTCGTTTGAGTCAACCATATCATTTGTGTCTCGAGTTGGGCCTCATTTGGCTCCCTGATTCCATTTGTGCCTCGAGTTGGGCCTCATTTGACTCAACCATATCATTTGTGCCTCGAGTCAGGCCTCATTTGGCTCAGCCCTATCATTTGTGCCTCGAGTCAGGCCTCGTTTGACTCGATGATATCAATTGTGCCTCAAGTCGGGCCACGTTTGACTCACCGATACTGTGGGTGCCTTGAGCTGGGTCTCGTTTGACTCAACCATACCACTTGTGCCTTGAGTCGAGCCTCGTTGGACTCAACCATATCATTTGCGCTTCGAGTTGAGTCTCATTTGACTCATTCATACCATTTGGGCCTCAAGTTGGGCCTCGTTTGACACAACCATAGCATTTGTCGTTGAGGCAGGTGTCATTTGAATTAACCATATCATTTGTGCCACGAGTTAGGCTTATTTGACTTACCCATATGTTTGCGCATCGAGTCGGGCCTCATTTGACTAAACCATATCATTTGTGCCTCAAGTCATATCTCGTTTGACTCAACTATATCATTTGCGCCTCGAGTCGGGCCTTGTTTGATTCAACCATATCATTTGCGCCCTGAGTCAAGCCTCGTTTGACTCAACCATATCATTTGCGCTTCGAGTAGGGCCTCGTTTGACTCTCCGATACCTTTTGGGCCTCGAGTTGGCCTCGTTTGACTCAACCATATCATTTGTCCTTGAGGCAGGCCTTGTTTGAATCAACCATATCATTTGCGCCATGAGTCAGGCTTATTTGACTCACCCATATGTTTACGCATCGAGTCGGGCCTTCTTTGACTAAACCATATCGTTTGTGCCTCAAGTCATGCCTCGTTTGACTCAATCATATCATTTGCGCCTTGAGTTGGGCCTTGTTTGACTCACCCATGACATTTGTGCCTCGAGTTAGGCCTCGTTTGACATAACCATGTGTTTGCGCCTCGAGTCAAGCCTTGTTCGACTCACCCATATTATTTGCGGCTCGAGTCGGGCCTCGTTTGACTCATCGATACCATTTGTGCATCGAGTTGGGCCTCGTTTGACTAAACCATGTGATTTGCGCGTCGAGTTTAGTCTTGTTTGACTCAACCATATCACTTGCGCCTCGAGTCAGGCCTCGTTTAACTTAACCATATCATTTGTGCTTCGAGTCAGGTCTCGTTTGACTCAACCATATCATTTGTGCCTCGAGTCGGGCCTCGTTTCACTCAACCATATTGGTTGTGCCTCGAGTCAGGCCTTATTTGACTCAACCATATCATTTGCGCCTCAAGTCGGGCCTCGTTTCACTCAACCATATTATTTGCGCCTCGAGTCGGGGGGCCTCGTTTGACTTAACCATATCAATTGTGCCTCGAGTTATGCCTTGTTTGACTCAGCCATATCATTCGCATCTCGAGTCGGGCCTCGTTTGACTCACCGATACCATTTGTGCCTCGAGTTGGGCCTCGTTTGAATCAACCATATCATTTATGCCTCGAGTCAGGCCTCGTTTGACTCAACTATATCATTTGCGCCTTGAGTCGGGCCTTATTTGACTCAACCATATCATTTGCACCTCGAGTCGGGCCACGTTTGACTCAACCATATAATTTATGCCTCAAGTTATGCCACGTTTGACTCAACCATATCATTTGCGTCTCGAGTCGGTCTTCATTTGAATCATTGATACCATTTGTGCCACTAGTTAGTCCTCATTTGACTCAACAATATCATTTGTGCCTTGAGTCAGGTCTCGTTTGACTCAACCATATCATTTGCACCTCGAGTCGGGCCTCATTTGACTCAACCATATCAATTCTGCCTTGAGTCGGGCCTCGTTTGACTCACCAATACCATTTATGCCTCGAGTTGGGCCTTGTTTGACTCAATCATATCATTTGTGCCTCGAGTCAAGCCTTGTTTGACTTAACCATATCATTTGTGCCTCGAGTCTGGCCTCGTTTGACTCAACAATATCATTTGTGCCTTGAGTCGGGCCTCATTTGACTCAACCATATCATTTGTGCCTCGAGTTATGCCTCGTTTGACTCAACCATATCATTTGCGTCTCGAGTCGGGCCTCATTTGGCTCACTGATTCCATTTGTGCCTCGAGTTGGGCCTCATTTGACTCAACCATATCATTTGTGTCTCAAGTCGGCCCTCATTTGACTCATTGATACCATTTGTGCCACTAGTTAATCCTCATTTGACTCAACAATATCATTTGTGCCTTGAGTCAGGTCTCGTTTGACTCAACCATATCATTTGCGCCTCGAGTCAGGCCTCATTTGATTCAACCATATCAATTCTACCTTGAGTCGGGCCTCGTTTGACTCTCCAATACCATTTATGCCTCGAGTTGGGGCTCGTTTGACTCAATCATATCATTTGTGCCTAGAGTCAGGCCTTGTTTGACTTAACCATATCATTTGTGCCTCGAGTCTGGCCTCGTTTGACTCAACAATATCATTTGCACCTTGAGTCGGGCCTCGTTTGACTCAACCATATCATTTGTGCCTCGAGTTATGCCTCGTTTGACTCAACCATATCATTTGCATCTTGAATCGGGCCTCGTTTGGCTCACTGATTCTATTTGTGCCTCGAGTTGGGCCTCATTTGACTCAACCATATCATTTGCACCTCGAGTCGGGCCTCCTTTGACTCAACCGTATCATTTGTGCCTCGAGTTATGCCACGTTTGACTCAACCATATCATTTGCATCTCGAGTCGGCCCTCATCTGACTCATTGATACCATTTGTGCCACTAGTTAATCCTCATTTGACTCAACAATATCATTTGTGCCTTGAGTCAGGTCTCGTTTGACTCAACGATATCATTTGCGCCCCGAGTCGGGTCTCATTTGACTCAACCATATCATTTGTTCGTTGAGTCGGGCCTCGTTTGACTCACCAAAACCATTTATGCCTCGAGTTGGGCCTCGTTTGACTCAATCATATCATTTGTGCCTCGAGTCAGGCCTTGTTTCATTTAACCATATCATTTGTGCCTCAAGTCTGGCCTCGTTTGACTCAACAATATCATTTGCGCCTTAAGTCGGGCCTCGTTTGACTTAACCATATCATTTGTGCCTCGAGTTATGCCTCGTTTGACTCAACCATATCATTTGTGTCTCGAGTCGGGCCTCATTTGGCTCACTGATTCCTTTTGTACCTCGAGTTGGGCCTCATTTGACTTAACCATATCATTTGTGCCTCGAGTCAGGCCTCGTTTGGCTCAGCCCTATCATTTGTGCCTCGACTCGGGCCTCGTTTGACTCAACCATATCATTTGCATCTCGAGATGGGCCTCATTTGACTCAACCATATCATTTACACCTCGAGTAGGGCCTCGTTTGAGTTAACAATATCATTTGTGCCTCGAGTCAGGACTCGTTTGGCTCAACCATATCATTTGCGCCTCGAGTCGGGCCTAGTTTGACTTAACCATATCATTTGTGCCCCCAGTCGGGCCTCATTTGACTCAATAATATCATTTGCGCCTCGACTCGGCCCTCGTTTGACTCAACCCTATCATTTGCGCCTCGAGTAGGGCCTCGTTTGACTCAACTATATCATTTGCGCCTCGAGTCGGGCCTCGTTTGACTCAAACATATCATTTGTGCCTTGAGTTATGCCTCGTCTGACTCACTGATACCATTTGTGCCTCCAGTTGGGCCTCGTTTGACTCAACCATATCATTTATGCCTCGAGTCAGGCCTCGCTTGACTCGGCCATATCATTTGCTCCTCGAGTCAGGCCTCATTTGACTCAACCATATCATTTGTGCTCGAGCCGGGCCTCGTTTGACTCATCGATACCATTTGTGCCTGGAGTTGGGCCTCGTTTGACTCAACCATATCATTTGTGCCTTGAGTCAGCCTTGTTTGACTCAACCATATCATTTATGCCTCGAGTTGGGCCACGTTTGACTCACCGGTACCGTGTGTGCCTCGAGTTGGGCCTCATTTGACTCAACCATACCATTTGTGCCTCGAGTCAGGCCTCGTTTGAGTCAACCATTTCATTTGCGCCTTGAGTTGGGCCTCATTTGACTCAACCATATTATTTGCGCCTCGAGTCGATCCACGTTTGATTCACCGATACCATGTATGCCTCGAGTTGGGCCTCGTTTGACTCAACGATATCATTTGTGCCTTGAGTCAGGCCTCATTTGAGTCAACCATATCATTTGCGCCTTCAGCCGTGCCTCGTTTGACTAAACCATATCATTTGCACCTTGAGTCGGCCCTCGTTTGACTCACCGATACCATTTGGGCCTGAAGTTGGGCCTCATTTGACTCAACCATATAATTTGTGCCTCGAGTCATGCCTTGTTTGACTCAACCATATCATTTATGTCTCGAGGCAGGCCTCGTTTGAATCAACCATATCATTTGTGCCTCGAGTCAGGCCTTGTTTGATTAAACCATATCATTTGTGCCTCGAGTAAGGCCTCATTTGACTCAATAATATCATTTGTGCCTTGACTCGGTCCTCATTTGACTCAACCATATCATTTGCGCCTCGAGTCGGCCCTCGTTTGACTCACCGATACCATTTGGGCCTGAAGTTGGGCCTCGTTTGACTCAACCATATAATTTGTGCCTTGAGTCAGGCCTTGTTTGACTAACCATATCATTTGTGCCTCGAGGCAGGCCTCGTTTGAATCAACCATATCATTTGTGCCTCTAGTCAGGCCTTGTTTGATTCAACCATATCATTTGCGCCTCGAGTAGGGCCTCATTTGACTCAATAATATCATTTGCGCCTCGACTCGGTCCTCGTTTGACTCAACCATATCATTTGCGCCTCGAGTAGGGCCTCGTTTGACTAAACCATATCATTTGCGCCTCGAGTCGGCCCTCGTTTGACTCACCGATACCATATGGGCCTGAAGTTGGGCCTCGTTTGACTCAACCATATAATTTGTGCCTCGAGTCAGGCCTTGTTTGACTCAACCATATCATTTGTGCCTCGAGGCAGGCCTCGTTTGAATAAACCATATCATTTGTGCCTCGAGTCAGGCCTTGTTTGATTCAACCATATCATTTGTGCCTCGAGTAGGGCCTCATTTGACTCAATAATATCATTTGCGCCTCGACTCGGTCCTCGTTTGACTCAACCATATCATTTGCGCCTCGAGTAGGGCCTCGTTTGACTCAACCATATCATTTGCGCCTCGAGTCGGGCCTCATTTGACTCAAACATATCATTTGTGCCTCGAGTTATGCCTCGTTTGACTCACTGATACCATTTGTGCCTCAAGTTGGGCCTCGTTTAACTCAACCATATCATTTATGCCTCGAGTCAGGCCTCGCTTGACTCGGCCATATCATTTGCGCCTCGAGTCAGGCCTCATTTGACTCAACCATATCATTTGTGCTCGAGTCAGGCCTCGTTTGACTCATCGATGCCATTTTTGCTTGGAGTTAGGCCTCATTTGACTCAACCATATCATTTGTGCCTTGAGTCAGGCCTTGTTTGACTCAACCATATCGTTTGCGCCTCGAGTCGGGTGACGTTTGACTCACCAGTACCGTGTGTGCCTCGAGTTGGGCCTCGTTTGACTCAACCATACCATTTGTGCCTCGAGTCAGGCCTCGTTTGAGTCAACCATATCATTTGCGCCTTGAGTTGGGCCTCATTTGACTCAACCATATTAGTTGCGCCTCGAGTCGATCCACGTTTGATTCAACGATACCGTGTATGCCTCGAGTTGGGCATCGTTTGACTCAACGATATAATTTGTGCCTCGAGTCAGGCCTCATTTGAGTCAACCATATCATTTGCGCCTTCAGCCGTGCCTTGTTTGACTAAACCATATAATTTGCGCCTCGAGTCGGGCCTCGTTTGACTCACCGATACCATTTGGGCCTGAAGTTGGGCCTCGTTTGACTCAACCATATAATTTGTACCTCGAGTCAACCCTTGTTTGACTCAACCATATCATTTGCGCCTCGAGGCAGGCCTCGTTTGAATCAACCATATCATTTGTGCCTCGAGTCAGGCCTTGTTTGATTCAACCATATCATTTGTGCCTCGAGTAGGGCCTCATTTGACTCAATAATATCATTTGTGCCTCGACTCGGTCCTTGTTTGACTCAACCCTATCATTTGCGCCTCGAGTAGGGCCTCGTTTGACTCAACTATATCATTTGCGCCTCGAGTCGGGCCTCGTTTGACTCAAACATATCATTTGTGCCTCGAGTTATGCCTCGTCTGACTCACTGATACCATTTGTGGCTCCAGTTGGGCCTCGTTTGACTCAACCATATCATTTATGCCTCGAGTCAGGCTTTGCTTGACTCGGCCATATCATTTGCGCCTCGAGTCAGGCCTCATTTGACTCAACCATATCATTTCTGCTCGAGTCGGGCCTCGTTTGACTCATCGATACCATTTGTGCCTAGAGTTGGGCCTCGTTTGACTCAACCATATCATTTATGCCTCGAGTCAGGCTTCGCTTGACTCAGCCATATCATTTGCGCCTCGAGTCAGGCCTCATTTGACTCAACCATATCATTTCTGCTCGAGTAGGGCCTCATTTGACTCAATAATATGATTTGTGCCTCGACTCGGTCCTCGTTTGACACAACCATATCATTTGCGCCTCGAGTAGGGCCTCGTTTGACTAAACCATATCATTTGCGCCTCGAGTCGGCGCTCGTTTGACTCACCGATACCATATGGGCCTGAAGTTGGGCCTCGTTTGACTCAACCATATAATTTGTGCCTCGAGTCAGGCCTTGTTTGACTCAACCATATCATTTGTGCCTCGAGGCAGGCCTCGTTTGAATAAACCATATCATTTGGGCCTCGAGTCAGGCCTTGTTTGATTCAACCATATCATTTGTGCCTCGAGTAGGGCCTCATTTGACTCAATAATATCATTTGCGCCTCGACTCTGTCCTCGTTTGACTCAACCATATCATTTGCACCTCGAGTAGGGCCTCGGTTGCCTCAACCATATTATTTGCGCCTCGAGTCAAGCCTCATTTGACTCAAACATATCATTTGTGCCTCGAGTTATGCCTCGTTTGACTCACTGATACCATTTGTGCCTCGAGTTGGGCCTCGTTTGACTCAACCATATCATTTATGCCTCGAGTCAGGCCTCATTTGAGTCAACCATTTCATTTGCGCCTTCAGCCGTGCCTCGTTTGAATAAACCATATCATTTGTACCTCGAGTCGGCCCTCGTTTGACTCACCGATACCATTTGGGCCTGAAGTTGGGCCTCGTTTGACTCAACCATATAAGTTGTGCCTCGAGTCAGCCCTTGTTTGACTCAACCATATCATCTGCGCCTCGAGGCAGGCCACGTTTGAATCAACCATATCATTTGTGCCTCGAGTCTGGCCTTGTTTGATTCAACCATATCATTTGTGCCTCGAGTAGGGCCTCATTTGACTCAATAATATCATTTGCGCCTCGACTCGGTCCTCGTTTGACTCAACGCTATCATTTGCGCCTCGAGTAGGGCCTCGTTTGACTCAACTATATCATTTGCGCCTCGAGTCAGGCCTCGTTTGACTCAAACATATCATTTGTGCCTTGAGTTATGCCTCGTTTGACTCACTGATACCATTTGTGCCTCGAGTTGGGCCTTGTTTGACTGAACCATACCATTTGTGCCTCGAGTCAGGCCTCGTTTGAGTCAACCATATCATTGGCGCCTTGAGTTGCGCCTCGAGTCGATCCACGTTTGATTCACCGATTCCGTGTATGCCTCGAGTTGGGCCTCGTTGACTCAACGATATCATTTGTGCCTCGAGTCAGGCCTCATTTGAGTCAACCATATCATTTGCGCCTTCAGCCGTGCCTCGTTTGACTAAACCATATCATTTGCGCCTCGAGTTGGCCCTCGTTTGACTCACCGATATCATTTGGGCCTGAAGTTGGGCCTCGTTTGACTCAATCATATAATTTGTGCCTCGAGTCAGGCCTTGTTTGACTCAACCATATCATTTGTGCCTCAAGGCAGGCCTCGTTTGAATCAACCATATCATTTGTGCCTCGAGTTAGGCCTTGTTTCATTCAACGATATCATTTGTGCCTCGAGTAGGTCCTCATTTGACTAAGTAATATCATTTGCGCCACGACTCAGTCCTCGTTTGACTCAACCATATCATTTGTGCCTCGAGTAGGGCCTCGTTTGGCTCAACCATATCATTTCGCCTCGAGTCGGCCCTTGTTTGACTCACCGATACCATTTGGGCCTAAAGTTGGGCCTCGTTTGACTCAACCATATCATTTGTGCCTCGAGTCATGCCTTGTTTGACTCAACCATATCATTTGTGCCTCGAGTAGGGCCTCATTTGACTCAATAATATCATTTACGCCTTGACTCGGTCCTCGTTTGACTAACCATATCATTTGCGCCTCGAGTAGGGCCTCGTTTGACTAAACCATATAATTTGCGCCTCGAGTCGGCCCTCGTTTGACTCACCGATACCATTTGGGCCTGAAGTTGGGCCTCGTTTGACTCAACCATATAATTTGTGCCCCGAGTCAGGCCTTGTTTGACTCAACCATATCATTTGCGCCTCGAGGCAGGCCTCGTTTGAATTAACCATATCATTTGTGCCTCGAGTCAGGCCTTGTTTGATTCAACCATATCATTTGTGCCTCGAGTAGGGCCTTATTTGGCTCAATAGTATCATTTGCACCTCGACTCGGTCCTTGTTTGACTCAACCATATCATTTGCCCCTCGAGTAGGGCCTCGTTTGACTCAACCATATCATTTGCGCCTCGAGTCGGGCCTCGTTTGACTCAAACATATCATTTATGCCTCGAGTATTGCCTCGTTTGACTCCCTGATACCATTTGTTCCTCCAGTTGGGCCTCGTTTGACTCAACCATATCATTTTTGCCTCGAGTCAGGCCTCGCTTGACTCGACCATATCATTTGCGCCTCGAGTCAGGCCTCATTTGACTCAACCATATCATTTGTGCTCGAGTCGGGCCTCGTTTGACTCATCGATACCATTTGTGCCTAGAGTTGGGCCTCGTTTGACTCAACCATATCATTTGTGCCTTGAGTCAGGCCTTGTTTGACTCAACCATATCATTTGCGCCTCGAGTTGGGCCACGTTTGACTCACCGGTACCGTGTCTGCCTCGAGTTGGGCCTCGTCCGACTCAACCATACCATTTGTGCCTCGAGTCAGGCCTCGTTTGAGTTGACCATATCATTTGCGCCTTGAGTCAGGCCTCATTTGACTCAACCATATCATTTGCGCCTCGAGTCGATCCACGTTTGATTCACTGATACCGTGTGTGCCTCGAGTTGGGCCTCGTTTGACTCAACGATATCATTTGTGCCTCGAGTTAGGCCTCATTTGAGTCAACCATATCATTTGCGCCTTCAGCCGTGCCTCATTTGACTAAACCATGTCATTTGCGCCTCGAGTCAGCCATCGTTTGACTCACCGATACCATTTGGGCCTGAAGTTGGGCCTCGTTTGACTCAACCATATAATTTGTGCCTCGAGTCAAGCCTTGTTTGACTCAACCATATCATTTGTGCCTCGAGGTAGGCCTCGTTTGAATCAACCATATCAATTGTGCCTCGAGTCAGGCCTTGTTTCATTCAACGATATCATTTGTGCCTCGAGTAGGGCCTCATTTGACTCAATAATATCATTTGCGCCTCGACTCGATCCTCGTTTGACTCAACCATATCATTTGCGCCTCGAGTAGGGCCTCGTTTGACTAAACCATATCATTTGCGCCTCGAGTCGGCCCTCGTTTGACTCACCGATACCATATGGGCCTGAAGTTGGGCCTCGTTTGACTCAACCATATAATTTGTGCCTCGAGTCAGGCCTTGTTTGACTCAACCATATCATTTGTGCCTCGAGGCAAGCCTCGTTTGAATAAACCATATCACTTGTGCCTCGAGTCAGGCCTTGTTTGATTCAACCATATCATTTGTGCCTCGAGTAGGGCCTCATTTGACTCAATAATATCATTTGCGCCTCGACTCGGTCCTCGTTTGACTCAACCATATCATTTGCGCCTCGAGTAGGGCCTCGTTTGACTCAACCATATCATTTGTGCCTCGAGTCAAGCCTCATTTGACTCAAACATATCATTTGTGCCTCGAGTTATGCCTCGTTTGACTCACTGATACCATTTGTGCCTCGATTTGGGCCTCGTTTGACTCAACCATATCATTTATGCCTTGAGTCAGGCCTCGTTTGAGTCAACCATATCATTTGCGCCTTGAGTTGGGCCTCAGTTGACTCAACCATATTAGTTGCGCCTCGAGCCGATCCACGTTTGATTCACCGATAACGTGTATGCCTCTAGTTGGGCATCGTTTGACTCAACGATATCATTTGTGCCTCGAGTCAGGCCTCATTTGAGTCAACCATATCATTTGCGCCTTCAGCCGTGCCTCGTTTGAATAAACCATATCATTTGCACCTTGAGTCGGCCCTCGTTTGACTCACCGATACCATTTGGGCCTGAAGTTGGGCCTCGTTTGACCCAACCATATAAGTTGTGCCTCGAGTCAGCCATTGTTTGACTCAACCATATCATTTGCGCCTCGAGGCAGGCCTCGTTTGAATCAACCATATCATATGTGCCTCGAGTCAGGCCTTGTTTGATTCAACCATATCATTTGTGCCTCGAGTAGGGCCTCATTTGACCCAATAATATCATTTGCGCCTCGACTCGGTCCTCGTTTGACTCAACCCTATCATTTGCGCCTCGAGTAGGGCCTCGTTTGACTCAACTATATCATTTGCGCCTCGAGTCGGGCCTCGTTTGACTCAAACATATCATTTGTGCCTCGAGTTATGCCTCGTTTGACTCACTGATACCATTTGTACCTCGAGTTGGGCCTCGTTTGACTCAACCATACCATTTGTGCCTCGAGTCAGGCCTCGTTTGAGTCAACCATATCATTTGCGCCTTGAGTTGGGCCTCATTTGACTCAACCATATTATTTGCGCCTTGAGTCGATCCACGTTTGATTCACCGATTCCGTGTATGCCTCGAATTGGGCCTCGTTTGACTCAACGATATCATTTGTGCCTCGAGTCAGGCCTCATTTGAGTCAACCATATCATTTGCGCCTTCAGCCGTGCCTCGTTTGAGTAAACCATATCATTTGCGCCTCGAGTTGGCCCTTGTTTGACTCACCGATACCATTTGGGCCTGAAGTTGGGCCTCGTTTGACTCAACCATATAATTTGTGCCTCGAGTCAGGCCTTGTTTGACTCAACCATATCATTTGTGCCTCGAGGCAGGCCTCGTTTGAATCAACCATATCATTTGTGCCTCGAGTTAGGCCTTGTTTCATTCAACGATATCATTTGTGCCTCGAGTAGGTCCTCATTTGACTCAATAATATCATTTGCGCCTCGACTCGGTCCTCGTTTGACTCAACCATATCATTTACGCCTCGAGTAGGGCCTCGTTTGGCTCAACCATATCATTTGCGCCTCGAGTCGGCCCTTGTTTGATTCACCGATACCATTTGGGCCTGAAGTTGGGCCTCGTTTGACTCCACCATATCATTTGTGCCTCGAGTCATACCTTGTTTGACTCAACCATATCGTTTGTGCCTCGAGTAGGGCCTCATTTGACTCAATAATATCATTTGCGCCTCGACTCGGTCCTTGTTTGACTCAACCATATCATTTGCGCCTCGAGTAGGGCCTCGTTTGACTAAACCATATCATTTGCGCCTCGAGTCGGCCATCGTTTGACTCACCGATACCATTTGGGCCTGAAGTTGGGCCTCGTTTGACTCAACCATATGATTTGTGCCTCGAGTCAGGCCTTGTTTAACTCAACCATATCATTTGCGCCTCGAGGCAGGCCTCGTTTGAATCAACCATATCATTTGTGCCTTGAGTCAGGCCTTGTTTGATTCAACCATATCATTTGTGCCTCGAGTAGGGCCTTATTTGACTCAATAGTATCATTTGCACCTCGACTCGGTCCTTGTTTGACTCAACCATATCATTTGCGCCTCGAGTAGGGCCTCGTTTGACTGAACCATATCATTTGCGCCTCGAGTCGGGCCTCGTTTGACTCAAACATATCATTTATGCCTCGAGTTATGCCTCGTTTGACTCCCTGATACCATTTGTGCCTCCAGTTGGGCCTCGTTTGACTCAACCATATCATTTATGCCTCGAGTCAGGCCTCGCTTGACTCGGCCATATCATTTGCGCCTCGAGTTAGGCCTCATTTGACTCAACCATATCATTTGTGCTCGTGTCGGGCCTCGTTTGACTCATCGATACCATTTGTGCCTGGAGTTGGGCATCGTTTGACTCAACCATATCATTTGTGCCTTGAGTCAAGCCTTGTTTGACTCAACCATATCATTTGCGCCTCGAGTTGGGCCACGTTTGACTCACCAGTACCGTGTGTGCCTCGAGTTGGGCCTCGTCCGACTCAACCATACCATTTGTGCCTCGAGTCAGGCCTCGTTTGAGTCGACCATATCATTTGTGCCTTGAGTCAGGCCTCATTTGACTCAACCATATTATTTGCGCCTCGAGTCGATCCACGTTTGATTCACTGATACCGTGTGTGCCTCAAGTTGGGCCTCGTTTGACTCAACGATATCATTTGTGCCTCGAGTCAGGCCTCATTTGAGTCAACCATATCATTTGCGCCTTCAGCCATGCCTCGTTTGACTAAACCATATCATTTGCGCCTCGAGTCGGCCCTTGTTTGACTCACCGATACCATTTGGGCTTGAAGTTGGGCCTCGTTTGACTCAACCATATAATTTGTGCCTCGAGTCAGGCCTTGTTTGACTCAACCATATCATTTGTGCCTCGAGGCAGGCCTCGTTTGAATCAACCATATCATTTGTGCCTCGAGTCAAGCCTTGTTTCATTCAACGATATCATTTGTGCCTCGAGTAAGGCCTCATTTGACTCAATAATATCATTTGTGCCTCGACTCGATCCTCGTTTGACTCAACTATATCATTTGCGCCTCGAGTAGGGCCTCGTTTGACTCAACCATATCATTTGTGCCTCGAGTCGGCCCTTGTTTGTCTCACCGATACCATTTGGGCCTGAAGTTGGGCCTCGTTTGACTCAACCATATCATTTGTGCCTCGAGTCAGGCCTTGTTTGACTCAACCATATCATTTGTGCCTCGAGTAGGGCCTCATTTGACTCAATAATATCATTTGCGCCTCGACTCGGTCCTTGTTTGACTCAACCATATCATTTGCGCCTCGAGTAGGGCCTCGTTTGACTAAACCATATCATTTGCGCCTCGAGTCGGCCCTCGTTTGACTCACCGAAACCATTTGGGCCTGAAGTTGGGCCTCATTTGACTCAACCATATAATTTGTGCCTCGAGTCAGGCCTTGTTTGACTCAACCATATCATTTGTGCCTCGAGGCAGGCCTCGTTTGAATCAACCATATCATTTGTGCCTCGAGTCAGGCCTTGTTTGTTTCAACCATATCATTTGTGCCTCGAGTAGGGCCTTATTTGACTCAATAGTATCATTTGCGCCTCGACTCGGTCCTCATTTGACTCAACCATATCATTTGCGCCTCAAGTAGGGCCTCATTTGACTCAACCAACCATATCATTTGCGCCTCGAGTCGGGCCTCGTTTGACTCAAACATATCATTTGTGCCTCGAGTTGTACCTCGTTTGACTCACTGATACCATTTGTGCCTCCAGTTGGGCCTCGTTTGACTCAACCATATCATTTATGCCTCGAGTCAGGCCTCGCTTGACTCGGCCATATCATTTGTGCCTCGAGTCAGGCCTCATTTGACCTAACCATATCATTTGTGCTCGAGTCGGGCCACGTTTGACTCATCGATACCATTTGTGCCTGGAGTTGGGCCTCGTTTGACTCAACCATATCATTTGTGCCTTGAGTCAGGCCTTGTTTGACTCAACCATATCATTTGCGCCTCGAGTTGGGCCACGTTTGACTCACCGGTACCGTGTGTGCCTCGAGTTGGGCCTCGTCTGACTCAACCATACCGATTGTGCCTCGAGTCAGGCCTCGTTTGAGTCGACCTTATCATTTGCGCCTTGAGTTAGGCCTCATTTGACTCAACCATATTATTTGCGCCTCGAGTCGATCCACGTTTGATTCACCGATACCGTGTGTGCCTCGAGTTGGGCCTCGTTTGACTCAACGATATCATTTGTGCCTCGAGTTAAGCCTCATTTAAGTCAACCATATCATTTGTGCCTTTAGCCGGGCCTCGTTTGAGTAAACCATATCATTTACGCCTCGAGTCGGCCCTCGTTTGACTCACCGATACCATTTGGGCCTGAAGTTGGGCCTCGTTTGACTCAACCATATAATTTGTGCCTCGAGTCAGGCCTTGTTTGACTCAACCATATCATTTGCGCCTCGAGCCAGGCCTTGTTTGAGTCAACCATATCATTTGTGCCTCGAGTCAGGCCTTGTTTGATTCAACCATATCATTTGTGCCTCGAGTCGGGCCTTGTTTGATTCAACCATATCATTTGCGCCACGAGTCATGCCTTGTTTGACTCAACCATATCATTTACGCCTTGAGTTGGGCCTCGTTTGACTCATTGATACCATTTGTGCCTCGTGTTGGGCCTCTTTTGACTCAACCATATCATTTGCACCTCGAGTCGGGACTCATTTGACTCAACCATATCATTTGCACATCGAGTTGTGCCTCGTTTGACACACCCATGTCATTTGTGCCTCAAGTTAGGCCTCGTTTGACTCAAACATGCGTTTGCACCTTGAGTTAGGCCTTGTTTGACTCACCCATATCATTTGCTCCTCGAGTCAGGCCTCATTTCACTCACTGATACCATTTGTGCATTGAGGTGGGTCTCGTTTGACTAAACTATATGATTTGCACCTCGAGTCAGGCCTCGTTTGACTTAACCATATCATTTGTGCCTCGAGTCAGGCCTTGTTTGACTCAACCATATCATTTATGCCTCTAGTCAGGTCTGGTTTGAGTCAACCATATCGTTTGTGCCTCGAGTCAGGTTGAGTCTTTGTGCCTTGAGTCGGGCCTCGTTTGACTCAACCATATCATTTGCGCCTCGAGTCGTGCCTCGTTTGACTCACCATACCATTTGTCCCTCGAGTTGGGCCTCATTTGACTCAACCATATGTTTTGTGCCTCGAGTCAGGCCTCGTTTGACTCAACCATATCATTTGCGCTTCGACTCGGGCCGCGTTTGACTCAACCATATCATTTGCGCCTCGAGTCGGGCTTATTTGTCTCACCCATAGGTTTGCGTACCGGGTCGCACCTTATTTAACTAAACCATATCGTTTGTGACTCGAGTCATGCCTTGTTTGACTCAACCATATCATTTACGCCTCGAGTTGGGCCTCGTTTGACTAACACATGACATTTGCACTTCCAGTTAGGCCTCGTTTGACTCAACCATGTGTTTTCATCTCGAGTCAGGCCTTGTTTAACTCACCCATAACATTTGTGCCTCGAGTTAGGCCTCGTTTGACTCACTGATACCATTTGTGCATCGAGTTGGACCTTGTTTGACTAAACCATATGATTTGCGCGTTGAGTTAGGCCTCGTTTGACTCAACCATATCATTTGCGCATCGACACAGGCCTCGTTTGACTTAGCCATATCATTTGTGCCTCGAGTCAGGCCTCATTTGACTGAACCATATCATTTGCACCTCGAGTTGTGCCTCGTTTAGCTCAACCATATCATTTGTGCCTCGAGTCAGGTCTCATTTGACTCAACCATATCGTTTGTGCCTCGAGTCAGGTCTCGTTTGACTCAACCATATCATTTGAGTATCGAGTCGTGCCTCGTTTGACTCACCGATACCATTTGTACCTCGAGTTGGGCATCATTTGACTTAATCATATCATTTGTGCCTCAAGCGAGGCCTCATTTGACTCAGCCATATCATTTGCACCTTGAGTCGGGCCTTGTTTGACATCACCATATCATTTGTGCCTCGAGTCAGGCCTCGATTGACTCACCGATACCATTTGTGCCTCGAGTTGGGCCTCGTTTGACTCAACCATATCATTTGTGCCTCGAGTCAGGCCCCGTTTGACTCAACCATATCATTTGCGCTTCGAGCGGGCCCCGTTTGACTCAACCATATCGATTGCACCTTGAGTAGGGCCTCGTTTAACTCAACCATATCATTTGTGCCTCAAGTTATGCCTCGTTTGACTCAACCATATCATTTGCTTCTCAAGTCGGGCCTCATTTGACTCACTGATACAATTTGTGCCTCCAGTCGGGCCTCGTTTGACTCAACCATATGAATTGTGCCTCGAGTCAGTTCTCGTTTGGCTCAACCATATCATTTGTGCCTCGAGTCAGGCCTCATTTGACTCAACCATATCATTTGTGCCTGGAGTCGGGCTTCGTTTGACTCATCGATATTATTTGTGCCTCGAGTTGGGCCTCGTTTGACTCAATCAATTCATTTGTGCCTCAACTCCAGCCTTGTTTGACTCAACCATATCATTTGCGCCTCGAGTAGGGCCTCGTTTAACTCAACCATATCATTTGTGCCTCGAGTTATGCCTCGTTTGACTCACTGATACCATTTGTGCCCCGAGTTGGGCCTTGTTTGACTCAACCATATCATTTGTGCCTCGAGTCAAGGCTCGTTTGACTTAGCCATATCATTTGCGCCTCGAGTTGGGCCTCGTTTGACTCAACCATATCATTTGTGCCTCAAGTCAGGCCTCGTTTGACTCATCGATACCATTTGTGCTGTGAGTTAGGGTTCATTTGACTCAACCATATAATTTGCGCCTCGAGTCGGGCCACGTGTGACTCACTGATACTGTGTGTGCCTCGAGTTGGGCCTCGTTTGACTCAACCATACCATTTGTGCCTCGAGTCAGGCCTCGTTTGAGTAAACCATATCATTTGCGCCTTGAGTTAGGCCTCATTTGACTCAACCATATCATTTGCACCTCGAGTCGATCCACATTTGACTCACTGATACCGTGTGTGCCTCGAGTTGGGCCTCGTTTGACTCAACCTTATCATTTGTACCTCGAGTCAGGCCTCATTTGACTCAACCATATCATTTGCGCCTTGAGTCGGGCCTCATTTGACTCAACCATATAATTTGCGCCTCGAGTCGGGCCTCGTTTGACTCACTGATACCATTTGGGCCTCGTTTGACTCAACCATATCTTTTGTGCCTCAAGTGAGGCCTTGTTTGACTCAACCATATAATTTGTGCCTCGAGGCAGGCCTCGTTTGAATCAACCATATCATTTGTGCCTCGAGTTAAGCCTTGTTTGATTCAACCATATCATTTCTGCCTCGAGTCAGGCCTTGTTTGATTCAACCATATCATTTATGCCTCGAGTCATGCGTTGTTTGATTCAACCATATCATTTGCGCCACAAGTTAGACCTTGTTTGACTCAACCATATCATTTGTGCCTCGAGTTGGGCCTCGTTTGACTCATCGATACCATTTGTGCCTTAAGTTGGGACTCGTTTGGCTCAACCATATCATTTGTGCCTTGAGTCAAGCCTTGTTTGACTCAACCATATCATTTGCGCCTCGAGTCGGGCCTCGTTTGATTCAACCATATCATTTGCTCCTCGAGTCGGGCCTCGGTTGACTCAACTATATCATTTGCGCCTCGAGTCGAGCCTCGTTTGACTCAACCATATCATTTGTGCCTCAAGTCAGGGTGAGTCTTTGTCCTCGAGTCGGGCCTCGTTTGACTCAACCATATCATTTGCGCCTCGAGTCGTGCCTCGTTTGACTCACTGATACCATTTGTGCCTCGAGTTGGGCCCCATTTGACTCAACCATATCTTTTGTGCCTCGAGTCAAGCCTTGTTTGTCTCAACCATATCCTTTGCGCCTCGAGTCGAGCCTCGTTTGGCTCACCGATACCATTTGTGCATCGAGTTGGGCCTCATTTAACTCAACCATATCATTTGTGCCTCGAGTCAGATCGCATTTGACTCAACCATATCGTTTGTGCCTTGAGTCGAGCCTCGTTTGGCTCACCGATACCATTTGTGCATCGAGTTGGGCCTCATTTAACTCAACCATATCATTTGTGCCTCGAGTCAGATCGCATTTGACTCAACCATATCGTTTGTGCCTTGAGTCAGGTGTCGTTTGACTCAACCATATCATTTGTGCCTCAAGGTAGATCTCATTTGACTCAACCATATCGTTTGTGCCTTGAGTCAGGTCTCGTTTGACTCAACCATATCATTTGTGCCTCAAGTCGTGCCTTGTTTGACTCACTGATACCATTTATTCCTCGAGCCGGGCCTTGTTTGACTCAACCATATCATTTGCGCCTTGAGTTGGGCCTCATTTGACTCAACCATATCATTTGCACCTTGAGTCGATCCACGTTTGACTCATCGATACCGTGTGTGCCTCGAGTTGGGCCTCGTTTGACTCAACCATATCTTTTGTGCTTCAAGTCAGGCCTTGTTTGACTCAACCATATCATTTGCGCCTCGAGTCGGACCTCGTTTGACTCAACCATATCATTTGCGCCTCGAGTCAGGCTTATTTGTCTCACCCATATATTTGCGTATCGAGTCGCGCCTCATTTGACTAAACCATATCGTTTGTGCCTCGAGTCATGCCTGGGTTGACTCAACCATATCATTTGCACTCGAGTTGGGCCTCGTTTGACTTATAAATGACATTTGCCCCTCCAGTTAGGCCTCGATTGACTCAACCATGTGTTTTCGTCTCGAGTCAGGCCTTGTTTGACTCACCCATATCATTTGCGCCTCGAGTCGACCCTCGTTTGACTCACTGATACCATTTGTGCATCCAGTTGGGCCTCGTTTGACTAAACCATATGATTTGCACATTGAGTTAGGCCTCGTTTGACTCAACCATATCATTTGCGCCTTGAGTCAGGCCTCATTTAACTCAACCATATCTGTTGTGCCTCGAGTCAGGTCTCATTTGACTCAACCATATCGTTTGTGCCTCGAGTCAGGTCTCGTTTGACTCAACCATATCATTTGAGCCTTGAGTCGTGCCTCGTTTGACTCACCGATACCATTTGTGCCTCGAGTTGGGCCTCATTTGACTCAATCATATCATTTATGCCTTGAGCCAGGCCTCGTTTGACTCAGCCATATCATTTGCACCTCGAGTCGGGCCTTGTTTGACATAACCATATCATTTATGCCTCAAGTCAGGCCTCGTTTCCCTCACCGATACCATTTGTGCCTCGAGTTGGGCCTCGTTTTACTCAACCATATCATTTGTGCCCCGAGTCAAGCCTCGTTGGACTCAACCATATCATTTGCGCTTCGAGTCGGGCCTTGTTTGACTTAACCATATCATTTGCACTTTGAGTTGGGCCTCGTTTGACTCAACCATATCATTTGTGCCTCGAGTTATGCCTCGTTTGACTCAACCATATCATTTGTGTCTCCAGTCGGGCCTCATTTGCCTCACTGATACCTTTTGTGCATTTAGTCGGGCCTCATTTGACTCAACCATATGAATTGTGCCTCGAGTCAGTTCCCGTTTGGCTCAACCATATTATTTGCGCCTCGAGTCGGGCCTCGTTTGACTCAACCATATCATTTGTGCCTCGAGTCGGGCCTCGTTTGACTCACCAATACCATTTGTGCCTCAAGTTGGGCCTCGTTTAACTCAACCATTTCATTTGTGCCTCGAGTCAGGCCTCGTTTGACTCAACCATATCATTTGCGCCTTGACTCGGGCCTCGTTTGCCTCAACCATATCATTTGCGCCTCGGGTTATGCCTTGTTTGACTCACTAATACCATTTGTGCCTCGAGTCGGTTCTTGTTTGACTCAACCATACCATTTGTGCCTCGAGTCAGGCCTCGTTTGACTTAGCCATATCTTTTGCGCCTTGAGTCGATCCTCGTTTGACTCAACAATATCGTTTGTGCCTCGAGTCGGGTCTCATTTGACTCACCGATACCATTTGTGGCTTCTAGTTGGGCCTCATTTGACTCAACCATTTCATTTGCGCCTCAGGTCAGGCCTTGTTTGACTCAACCATATCATTTGCGCCTCAACTCAGGCCTTATTTGACTCAACCATATCATTTGCGCGTCGAGTAGGGCCTCGTTTGGCTCAACCATATCATTTGTGCCTCGAGTTATGCCTCGTTTGACTCACTGATACCATTTGTGGCTCGAGTCGGGCCTCGTTTGACTCTACCATATCATTTGTGCCTCGAGTCAGGCCTCGATTGACTCAGCCATATCAATTGCACCTCGAGTCGGGCCTCGTTTGACTCAACCATATCATTTTAGCCTCGAGTCGGGCCTCGTTTGTCTCATCGATACCATTTGTGCCCCGAGTTGGGCCTCATTTGACTCAACCATATAATTTGTGGCTTGAGTCAGGCCTTGTTTGACTCAACCATATCATTTGCGCCTCGAGTTGAGCCACGTTTGACTCACCGATACTGTGTGTGCCTCGAGTTGGGCCTCACTTGACTCAACCATACCATTTGTGCCTCGAGTCAGGCCTCGTGTAAGTCAACTATATCATTTGTGCCTTGAGTTGGGCCTCACTTGACTCAACCATATCATTTGCGCCTCGAGTCGATCCACGTTTGACTCACCGATACCATGTGTGCCTCGAGTTGGGCCTCGTTTGACTCAACCATATCATTTGCGCCTCGAGTCAGGCTTATTTGTCTCACCCATATGTTTGCGTATCGAGTCGCACCTCATTTGACTAAACCATATTATTTGTGCCTCGAGTCATGCCTGGTTTGACTCAACCATATCATTTGCGCCTCGAGTTGGGCCTCGTTTGACTTACACATGACATTTGCGCCTCCAGTTAGGCCTCATTTGACTCAACCATGTGTTTTCGCCTCGAGTCAGGCCTTGTTTGACTCACCCATATCATTTGCGCCTCGAGTCGAACCTCGTTTGACTCACTGATACCATTTGTGCATCCAGTTGGGCCTCGTTTGACTAAACCATATGATTTGCACATTGAGTTAGGCCTCGTTTGACTCAACCATATCATTTGCACCTTGAGTCAGGCCTGATTTAACTCAACCATATCAGTTGTGCCTCGAGTCAGGTCTCATTTGACTCAACCATATCGTTTGTGCCTCGAGTCAGGCCTCGTTTGACTCAACCATATCGTTTGAGCCTCGAGTCGTGCTTCGTTTGACTCACCGATACCATTTGTTCCTCGAGTTGGGCCTCATTTGACTCAATCATATCATTTATGCCTCGAGGCCTCGTTTGACTCAGCCATATCATTTGTACCTCGAGTCGGTCCTTGTTTGACATAACCATATCATTTGTGTCTCGAGTTAGGCCTCGTTGGACTCAACCATATAATTTGCGCTTCGAGAAGGGCCTCGTTTGACTCAACCAGATCATTTGTGCCTCGAGTCAAGCCTGATTTAACTCAACCATATCAGTTGTGCCTCGAGTCAGGTCTCATTTGACTCAACCATATCGTTTGTGCCTCGAGTCAGGCCTCGTTTGACTCAACCATATCGTTTGAGCCTCGAGTCATGCCTCGTTTGATTCACCGATACCATTTGTTCCTCGAGTTAGGCCTCATTTGACTCAATCATATCATTTATGCCTCGAGCTAGGCCTCGTTTGACTCAGCCATATCATTTGCACTAGGAGTCGGTCCTTGTTTGACTCAACCATATCAATTGTGCCTCAAGTCGGGCCTCGTTTGTCTCACTGATACTATTTGTGCCTCGAGTTAGGCCTCGTTTGACTCAACCAATTCATTTGTGCCTCGAGTCAGGCCTCGATTGACTCAGCCATATCATTTGCACCTCAACTCGGGCCTTGTTTGACTCAACCATATCATTTGCGCCTCGAGAAGGGCCTCGTTTGACTCAACCATATCATTTGTGCCTCGAGTCAGGCCTCGTTTGACACAGCCATATCATTTGCGCCTCGAGTTGGGCCTCATTTGACTCAATCATATCATTTATGCCTCGAGTTGGGCCCCATTTGACTCATCGATACCATTTGTGCCTCGAGTTGGGCTTCATTTGACTCAACCATATCATTTATGCCTTGAGTCAGGCCTTGTTTGACTCAACCATATCATTTATGCCTCGAGTTGGGCCACGTGTGACTCAACAATACTGTGTGTGCCTCGAGTTGGGCCTTGTTTGACTCAACCATACCATTTGTGCCTCAAGTCAGGCCTCGTTTGAGTCCACCATATCATTTGCGCCTTGAGTTGGGCCTCATTTGACTCAACCATATCATTTGCGCCTCGAGTCGATCCACATTTGACTCACCGATATCGTATGTGCCTCGAGTTGGGCCTCGTTTGACTTAACGATATCATTTGTGCCTCGAGTCAACCCTCATTTGAGTCAACCATATCATTTACGCCTTAAGTCAGGCCTCGTTTGACTGAACCATATAATTTGCGCCTCGAGTCGGGCCTCGTTTGACTCACCGATACCATTTGGGCCTCGTTTGACTCAACCATATCTTTTGTGCCTCGAGTCAGGCCTTGTTTAACTCAACCATATCATTTGTGCCTCGAGTCAGGCCTTGTTTCATTCAATCATATCATTTGTTCCTCGAGTCGGGCCTTGTTTGATTCAACCATATCATTTGCAGCATGAGTCAAACCTTGTTTGACTCAACCATATCATTTGGGCCTCGAGTCGAGCCTCATTTGACTCACCGATACCATTTGTGCATCGAGTTAGGCCTCGTTTGACTAAACCATATGATTTGTACATTGAGTTAGGCCTCATTTGACTCAACCATATCATTTGCGCCTCGAGTTGGGCCTCGTTTGACTCAAACATATCATTTGTGCCTCGAGTTATGCCTCGTTTGACTCACTGATTCCATTTGTGCCTCGAGTTGGGCCTAATTTGACTCAACCATATCATTTGCGCCTCGAGTCGGGCCTCGTTTGTCTCAAACATATCATTTGTGCCTCAAGTTATGCCTCGTTTGACTCACTGATATCATTTGTGCATCGAGTCGGGCCTCGTTTGATTCAACCATATAATTTGCGCCTCGAGTCGGGCCTCGTTTGGCTCACCGATACCATTTGGGCCTCGTTTGACTCAACCATATATTTTGTGCCTCGAGTCAGGCCTTGTTTAACTCAACCATATCATTTGCACCTTGAGGCAGGCCTCGTTTGAATCAACCATATCATTTGTGCCTCGAGTCAGGCCTTCTATGATTCAACCATATCATTTGTGCCTCGAGTCGGGCCTTGTTTGATTCAACCATATCATTTGCAGCACGAGTCAGACCTTGTTTGACTCAACCATATCATTTGGACCACGAGTCGAGCCTCGTTTGACTCACCGATACCATTTGTGCATCGAGTTGGGCCTCGTTTGACGAAACCATATGATTTGTGCATTGAGTTAGGCCTCGTTTGACTCAACCATATCATTTGCGCCTCGAGTAGGGCCTCGTTTGACTCAACAATACTATTTGTGCCTCGAGTCAGGCTTCGCTTGACTCAGCCATATCATTTGTGCCTCGAGTCAGGTCTCATTTGACTCAACCATATCATTTGTGCTCGAGTCGGGGCTCGTTTGACTCATCGATACCATTTGTGCCTCGAGTTGGGGCTCGTTTGACTCAACCATATCATTTGTGCCTTGAGTCAAGCCTTGTTTGACTCAACCATATCATTTGCGCCTCGAGTCAGGCCACGTTTGACTCACCGGTACCGTGTGTGCCTCGTGTTGTGCCTCATTTGACTCAACCATACCATTTGTGCCTCAAGTCAGGCCTCGTTTGAGTCAACCATATCATTTGTGCCTTGAGTTGGGCCTCATTTGACTCAACCATATTATTTGCGCCTCGAGTCGATCCACATTTGATTCACCAATACCGTGTGTGCCTCGAGTTGGGTCTCGTTTAACTCAACGATATCATTTGTACCTCGAGTCAGGCCTCATTTGAGTCAACCATATCATTTGCGCCTTGAGCTGGGCCTCGTTTGACTCAACCATATCATTTGCGCCTTGAGTCGAGCCTCGTTTGACTCGCCGATCCCATTTGGGCCTCAAGTTGGGCATCGTTTGACTCAACCATATAATTTGTGCCTCGAGTCGGGCCTAGTTTGACTCAACCATATCATTTGCGCCTCGAGGCAGGCGTCGTTTGAATCAACCATATCATTTGTGCCTCGAGTCAAGCCTTATTTGATTCAACCATATCATTTGTGCCTCGAGTCAGGCCTTGATTAATTCAACCATATCATTTGCGCCTCGAGTCGGGCCTTATTTGGCTCACCCATATGTTTGCGCATCGAGTCGTGCCTCATTTGACTAAGCCATATAATCTGTGCCTCAAGTCATGCGTCGTTTGACTCAACCATATCATTTGCACATCGAGTTGTGCCTCGTTTGACACACCCATGTCATTTGTGCCTTGCGTTAGGCCTCGTTTGACTCAAACATGTGTTTGAACCCCCAGTCAGGCCTTGTTTGACTCACCCATATCATTTGCGTCTCGAGTCTGGCCTCATTTCACTCACCGATACCATTTGTGCATCGAGGTAGGCCTCGTTTGACTAAACCATATGATTTGCACCTCGAGTCAGGCCTCGGTTGACTCAACAATATCATTTGCGCCTCGAGTTAGGCCTAGTTTGACTTAACCATATCATTTGCGCCTTGAGTCAAGCCTCGTTTGACTCAACAATATCATTTGTGCCTCGAGTCAAGCCTCGTTTGACTTAACCATATCATTTGTACCTCGATTCAGGTCTGGTTTGACTCAACCATATCGTTTGTGCCTTGAGTCAGGTTGAGTCTTTGTGCCTCGAGTCGGGCCTCGTTTGACTCAACCATATCATTTGCGCTTCGAGTCGTGCCTTGTTTGACTCACTGATACCATTTGTGCCTCGAGTTGGGCCTCATTTAACTTAACCATATCTTTTGTGCCTCGAGTTAGGCCTCGTTTGACTCAACCATATCATTTGTGCCTCGACTTGGGCCGCGTTTGACTCAACCATATCATTTGCGCCTCGAGTCGGGCCTCGTTGGAGTAACACATGACATTTGCGCCTCTAGTTAAGCCTCGTTTGACTCGACCATGTGTTTTCGTCTAGAGTCAGGCCTTGTTTGACTCACCCATATCATTTGTGCCGCGAGTCAGTCCTCGTTTGACTCACTGATACCATTTGTGCATCGAGTTAGACCTCATTTGACTAAACCATATGATTTGCGTGTTGAGTTAGGCCTCGTTTGACTCAACCATATCATTTGTGCCTCGAGTCAGGCCTCGTTTGACTGAACCATATCATTTGCGCCTCGAGTCGGGCCTCGTTTAGCTCAACCATATCATTTGTGCCTCGAGTCAGGCCTCAATGGACTCAGCCATATCATTTGTGCCTCAACTCGGGCCTCGTTTGACTCAACTATATCATTTGTGCCTCGAGTAAGGCCTCGTTTGACTCAACCATATCATTTGTGCCCCGAGTTATGTCTCGTTTGACTCACTGATACCATTTGTGCCTCGAGTTGGGCCTCGTTTGACTCAACCATATCATTTGTGCCTCGAGTCAGGCCTCGTTTGACACAGCCATATCATTTGCGCCTCGAGTAGGGCCTCATTTGACTCAACCATATCATTTGTGCCTCGAGTTATGCCACGTTTGACTTACTGATACCATTTGTGCCTCGAGTTGCACCTCATTTGACTCAACCATATAATTTGTGCCTCGAGTCAGGCTTCGTTGGACTCAGCCATATCATTTGCACCTCGACTCGGGCCACGTTTGACTGAACCATATCATTTGCGCCTCGAGTCAGGCTTGTTTGTTTCACTCATATGTTTGTGCCTCGAGTCGCGCCTCATTTGACTAAACCATATCGTTTGTGCCTCGAGTCATGCCTCGTTTGACTCAACCATATCATTTGCGCCTCGAGTTGGGCCTCGTTTGAGTAACACATGACATTTGTGCCTCCAGTTAGGCCTCGTTTGACTCAACCATGTGTTTTCGTCTCGAGTCAGGCCTTGTTTGACTCACCCATATCATTTGTGCCTCGAGTCAGGCCTCGTTTGACTCACTGATACCATTTGTGCATCGAGTTGGACCTCGTTTGACTAAACCATATGATTTACGCGTTGAGTTAGGCCTCATTTGACTCAACCATATCATTTGCGCCTCGAGACAGGCCTCGTTTGACTTAACCATATCATTTGTGCCTTGAGTCAGGCCTCGTTTGATTGAACCATATCATTTGCGCCTCGAGTCAGGCCTCGTTTAGCTCAACCATATCATTTGTGCCTCGAGTCAGGTCCCATTTGACTCAACCATATCGTTTGTGCCTCGAGTCAGGCCTCAATTGACTCAGCCATATCATTTGCGCCTTAACTCGAGCCTCGTTTGACTCAACCATATCATTTGCACCTTGAGTAGGGCCTCATTTGACTCAACCATATCATTTGTGCCTCGAGTTATGCCTTGTTTGACTCTCTGATACCATTTGTGCCTCGAGTTGGGCCTTGTTTGACTCAACCATATCATTTGTGCCTCGAGTCAGGCCTCGTTTGACATAGCCATTTCATTAGCACCTCAAGTCGGGCCTCGTTTGACTCAATCATATCATTTGTGCCTCGAGTCAGGCCCCGTTTGACTCATCGATACCATTTGTGCCTCGAGTTGGGCTTCATTTGACTCAACCATATCATTTGTGCCTTGAGTCAAGCCTTTTTTGACTCAACCATATCATTTGCGCCTCGAGTTGGGCCACGTGTGACTCAAAGATACTGTGTGTGCCTCGTGTTGGGCCTCGTTTGACCAAACCATATCGTTTGTGCCTTGAGTCATGCCTCATTTGACTCAACCATATAATTTGCACCTCGCGTTGTGCCTCCTTTGACTCATCCCATGTCATTTGCGTCTCAAGTTATGCCTCGTTTGACTCAACCATGTGTTTGCGCCTCGAGTCAGGCCTTGTTTGGCTCACCCATATCATTTGCGCCTCGAGTCAGGCCTCGTTTAACTCACCGATATCGTTTGTGCATCGAGGTGGGCCTCGTTTGATTAAACCATTTGATTTGCGCATCGAGTTAGGCCTGGGTTAACTTAACCATATCACTTACACCTCGAGTTTGGCCTCCTTTGACTTAACCATAGCATTTGTACCTCGAGTTAGGCCTCGTTTGACTCAACCATATCATTTGTGCCTCGAGTCAGGGTGAGTCTTTGTGCCTCGAGTCGGGCCTCGTTTGACTCAACCATATCATTTGCACCTCGAGTCATGCCTTGTTTGACTCACCGATACCATTTGTGCCTCGAGTTGGGCCTCATTTGACTCAACCATATCTTTTGTGCCTCGAGTCAAGCCTTGTTTGACTCAACCATATCTTTTGCGCATCGAGTCGGGCCTCATTTGACTCAACCATATAATTTGTGCCTCGAGTCGAGCTTCTTTGTCTCACCCATATGTTTGCGTATCGAGTCGCGCCTCATTTGACTAAACCATATTGTTTGTGGCTCGAGTCATGCCTCATTTGACACAACCATATCATTTGCACCTCGAGTTGGGCCTCGTTTAACTTACACATGACATTTGCACCTCCAATTAGGCCTCGTTTGACTCAATCATGTGTTTTTGCCTTGAGCCAGGCCTTGTTGGACTCACCCATATTGCGCCTCGAGTCAAGGCTCGTTTGACCCATTGATACCATTTGTGCATCAAGTTAGGCCTCATTTAACTCAACCATATCATTTGTATCTCGAGTCAGATCTCATTTGACTCAACCATATCGTTTGTGCCTTGAGTTAGGTGTCAATTGACTCAACCATATCATTTGTGCATCGAGTAAGATCTCCTTTGACTCAACCATATCGTTTGTGCCTTGAGTCAGGTGTCGTTTGACTCAACCAAATCATTTGCGCCTCGAGTCATGCCTCGTTTGACTCACCGATACCATTTATTCCTCGAGTCGGGCCCCATTTGACTCATCGATACCATTTGTGCCTCGAGTTAGGCCTCGTTTGACTCAACCATATCATTTGTGCCTCGAGTCAGGCCTTGTTTGAACCAACCATATCATTTGCGCATCAAGTCGAGCCACGTTTGACTCACTGATACCGTGGGTGCCTTAAGTTGGGCCTCGTTTGACTCAACCATACCATTTGTCCCTCGAGTCAGGCCTCGTTTGAGTCAACCATATCATTTGCACCTTGAGTTGGGCCTCATTTGACTCAACCATATCATTTGCGCCTCGAGTCAATCTACGTTTGACTCACCCGATACCGTGTGTACCTCGAGTTGGGACTCATTTGACTCAGCCATATCATTTGTGCCTCAAGTCTGGCCTCATTTGAGTCAACCATATCATTTGTGCCTTGAGTCGGGCCTCGTTTGACTCAACCATATCATTTGTTCCTCGAGTCGGGCCTTGTTTGTCTCACTGATACAATTTTGGGCTTCGAGTTCGGCCTCATTTGACTTAAACATATCTTTTGTGCCTCGAATCAGGCATTGTTTGACTCAAACATATCATTCGCGCCTCGAGTCGGGCCTCGTTTGACTCAACCATATCATTTGCGCCTCGAGTCGGGCTTATTTGTCTCACCCATATGTTAGCATATCGAGTTGCGCCTCATTTGACTAAACCATATCACTTGTGCCTCAAGTCATGCCTGGTTTCACTCAACCATATCATTTGCGCCACAAATTGGGCCTCGTTTGACTTACACATGACATGTACGCCTCCAGTTAGGCCTCGTTTGACTCAACAATTTATTTTCGCTTCGAGTCAGGCCTTGTTTTACTCACCCATATCATTTGCGCCTCGAGTCGAGCATCGTTTGACTCACTGATACCATTTGTGCATCCAGTTGGTCCTCGTTTGACTAAACCATATGATTTGCGCATTGAGTTAGGCCTCGTTTGACTCAACCATATCATTTGCGCCTCGAGTCAGGCCTCATTTAACTCAACCATATCAGTTGTGCCTCGAGTCAGGTCTCATTTGACTCAACCATATCGTTTGAGCCTCGAGTCGTGCCTCGTTTGACTCATCGATACCATTTGTGCCTCGAGTTGGGCCTCATTTGACTCAATCATATCAGTTGTGCCTCGAGTCAGTCCTCGTTTGACTCAGCCATATCATTTGAGCCTCAAGTCGTTCCTCGTTTGACTCATCGATACCATTTGTGCCTCAAGTTGGGCCTCATTTGACTCAATCATATCAGTTGTGCCTCGAGTCAGGCCTCGTTTGACTCAGCCATATCATTTGCACCTCGAGTCGGGCCTTGTTTGACATAACCATATCATTTGCGCCTCGAGTCGGTCCTCGTTTGTCTCTCCGATACCATTTGTGCCTCGAGTTGGGCCACGTTTGACTCAACCATATTATTTGTACCTCAAGTCAGGCCTCGTTGTACTCAACCATATCATTTGCGCTTCGAGTCGGGCCTTGTTTGACTCAACCATATTATTTGCACCTTGAGTCCGGCCTCGTTTGACTCAACCATATCATTTGTGCCTCGAGTTATGCCTCGTTTGACTCAACCATATCATTTGCGTCTCAAGTCGGGCCTCGTTTGACTCACTGATACCTTTTATGCCTCTAGTCGGGCCTCGTTTGACTCAACCATATGAATTATGCCTCGAGTCAGTTCTCGTTTGGCTCAACTATATCATTTGCGTCTCGAGTTGGGCCTCGTTTGACTCAACCATATCATTTGTGCCTCGAGTCGGGCCTCGTTTGACTCACCGATACCATTTGTGCCTCGAGTTGGGCCTCGTTTGACTCAACCATTTCAATTGTGCCTCGAGTCAGGCCTCGTTTGACTCAACCATATCATTTGCGCCTCAACTCGGCCCTCGTTTGACTCAACCATATCATTTGTGCCTCGAGTTATGCCTCGTTTGACTCACTGATACCATTTGTGTCTCGAGTCGGGCCATGTTTGATCAATCATATCATTTGTGCCTCGAGTCAGGCCTCATTTGACTCAGCCATATCATTTGTGCCCCGAGTCGAGCCTCATTTAACTCAACCATATCATTTGTGCCTCGAGTCGGGCCTTGTTTGACTCACCGATACCATTTGTGCCTAGAGTTGAGCCTCGTTTGACTCAACCATTTCATTTGTGCCTCGACTCGAGCCTCGTTTGACTCAACCATATCATTTGCACCTTGAGTAGGGCCTCATTTGACTCAACCATATCATTTGTGCCTCGAGTTATGCCACGTGTGACTTATTGATACCATTTGTGCCTCGAGTCGGGCCTCATTTGACTTAACCATATCATTTGTGCCTCGAGTCGGGCCTCGTTTGACTCATCGATATCATTTGTGCCTTGAGTTGGGCCTCATTTGACTCAATCATATCATTTGTGGCTTGAGCCAGGCCTTGTTTGACTCAACCATCTCATTTGCGCCTCGAGTCGAGCCACGTTTGACTCACCGATACAGTGTGTGCCTCGAGTTGGGCCTCATTTGACTTAACCATATCATTTGCGCCTTGAGTTGGGCCTCATTTGATTCAACCATATCATTTGCGCCTCGAGTCGATCCACGTTTGACTCACCGATACCATGTGTACCTCGAGTTGGGCCTCGTTTGACTCAACCATATCATTTGTGCCTCGAGTCAGGCCTCATTTGAGTCAACCATATCATTTGCGCCTTGAGTCGGGCCTCGTTTGACTCAACCATATCATTTGCGCCTTGAGTCGGGCCTCGTTTGACTCACCGATACAATTTTGGGCCTCGAGTTGGGCCTCATTTGACTCAACCACATCTTTTGTACCTTGAGTCAGGCCTTGTTTGACTCAACCATATCATTTGCGCCTCTAGTCGGGCCTCGTTTGACTCAACCATATCATTTGTGCCTCGAGTCAGGCTTATTTGTCTCACCCATATGTTTGCGTACCGAGTCGCGCCTCATTTGACTAAACCATATCGTTTGTGCCTCGAGTCATGCCTCGTTTGAGTCAACCATATCATTTGTGCCTCGTGTTGGGCCTCGTTTGAGATAAACATGACATTTGCACCTCCAGTTAGGCCTCGTTTGACTCAACCATGTGTTTTTGCCTCCAGTCAGACATTGTTTGACTCACCCATATCATTTGCGCCTCGAGTCGAACGTCGTTTGACTCACCGATACCATTTGTGCATCGAGTTGGGCCTTGTTTGACTAAACCATACGATTTGCGCATTGAGTTAGGCCTCGTTTGACTCAACCATATCATTTGCGCCTCGAGTCGGGCCTCATTTAACTTAACCATATCATTTGCGCCTCGAGTCGGGCCTCATTTAACTCAACCATATCAGTTGTGCCTCGAGTCAGGTCTCATTTGGCTCAACCATATCGTTTGTGCCTCGAGTTAGGTCTCGTCTGACTCAGCCATATCATTTGTGCCTCGAGTCGTGCCTCGTTTCACTCACCAATACCATTTGTGCCTCGAGTCGGGCCTCGGTTGACTCAACCATATCGTTTGCACCTCGAGTTGGGCCTTATTTCGCTCACCCATATCTTTGCGCAACAAGTCGTGCCTTGTTTGACTAAACCATATTGTTTGTGCCTCGAGTCATGCCTCGTTTGACTCAACCATATAATTTGCACCTCGAGTTGTTCCTCGTTTGACTTACCCATGTCAGTTGCGCCTCGAGTTAGGCCTTGTTTGACTCAACCATGCGTTTGTGCCTCGAGTCAGGCCTTGTTTGACTCACCCATATCATTTGTGCCTCAAGTCAGGCCTCGTTTGACTCACCGATGCCATTTGTGCATTGAGGTGGGCCTCGTTTGACTAATCCATATGATTTGCGCCTCGAGCCAGGCCTTGATTGACTCAACCATATCATTTGCTCCTCGAGTCAGGCCTCGTTTGACTGAACCATAGCATTTGTGCCTCGAGTTAGGCCTCGTTTGACTCAACCATATCATTTGTGCCTCGAGTCAGGTCTCGTTTGACTCAACCATATCGTTTGTGCCTCAAGTCAGGGTGGTCTTTGTGCCACGAGTCGGGCCTCGTTTGACTCAACCATATCATTTGCGCCTCGAATCGTGCCTCGTTTGACTCACCAATACCATTTGTGCCTCGAGTTGGGCCTCATTTGACTCAACCATATCATTTGCGCCTCGAGCCAAGCCTCGTTTGACTCAGCCATATCATTTGCACCTCAAGTCGGGCCTTCTTTGACATAACCATATCATTTGCGCCTCGAGTCGAGCCTCGTTTGACTCACCAATATCAATTGTGCCTCGAGTTGGGCCTTGTTTGACTCAACCATATCATTTATGCCTCGAGTCAGGCCTCGTTTGACTCAACTATATCATTTGCACCTCAAGTCGGGCCTTGTTTGACTCAATCATATCATTTGCACCTCGAGTCGGGCCTCGTTTGACTCAACCATATCATTTGTGCCTCGAGTTATGCCTCGTTTGACTCAACCATATCATTTGCGTCTCGAGTTGGCCCTCATTTGACTCATTGATACCATTTGTACCTTCAGTTAGTCCTCATTTGACTCAACAATATCATTTGTGCCTCGAGTTAGGTCTTGTTTGACTCAACCATATCATTTGCGCCTCGAGTAGGGTCTCATTTGACTCAACCATATCATTTGTGCCTCGAGTTATGCCACGTTTGACTTACTAATACCATTGGTGCCTCGAGTCGGGCCTCGTTTGACTCAACCATATAATTTGTGCCTCGAGTCAGGCTTCGTTGGACTCAGCCATATCATTTGTGCCTCAAGTCGAGCCTCGTTTGACTCAACCATATCATTTGTGCCTCGAGTCGGGCCTTGTTTGACTCATCGATATCATTTGTGCCTTGAGTTGGGCCTCATTTGACTCAATCATATCATGTGTGGCTTGAGTCAGGCCTTGTTTGACTCAACCATCTCATTTGCGCCTCGAGTCGAGCCACATTTGACTCACCGATACCGTGTGTGCCTCGAGCTGGGCCTCATTTGACTCAACCATATCATTTGCGCCTTGAGTCGATCCACGTTTGACTCACCGATACCATGTGTGCCTCGAGTTGGGCCTTGTTTGACTCAACCATATCATTTGTGCCTCGAGTTAGGCCTCATTTGAGTAAACCATATCATTTGAGCCTTGAGTCGGGCCTCGTTTGACTCACCGATACAATTTTGGGCCTCGAGTTGAGCCTCGTTTGACTCAACCATATCTTTTGTACCTCGAGTCAGGCCTTGTTTGACTCAACCATATCATTTGCGCCTCTAGTCGGGCCTCGTTTGACTCAACCATATCATTTGCGCCTCGAGTCGGGCTTATTTGTCTCACCCATATGTTTGCGTACTGAGTCGGTCCTCATTTGACTAAACCATATCGTTTGTGCCTCGAGTTGGGCCTCGTTTGACTCAACCACATCATTTGTGCCTCGAGTTGGGCCTCGTTTGAGATACACATGACATTTGTACCTCCAGTTAGGCCTCGTTTGACTCAACCATGTGTTTTTGCCTCGAGTCAGGCATTGTTTAACTCACCCATATCATTTGCGCCTCGAGTCGAACCTCGTTTGACTCACCGATACATTTGTGCATCGAGTTGGGCCTTGTTTGACTAAACCATACGATTTGCGCATTGAGTTAGGCCTCGTTTGACTCAACCATATCATTTGCGCCTCGAGTTGGGCCTCATTTAACTTAACCATATCATTTGCGCCTCGAGTCGGGCCTCATTTAACTCAACCATATCAGTTGTGCCTCAAGTCAGGTCTCATTTGACTCAACCATATCATTTGTGCCTCGAGTCAGGTCTCGTCTGACTCAACCATATCATTTAGGCCTCGAGTCGTGCCTCGTTTGACTCATCGATACCATTTGTGCCTCGAGTCGGGCCTCGGTTGACTCAACCATATCGTTTGCACCTCGAGTTGGGCCTTATTTCGCTCACCCATATGTTTGCGCAACGAGTCGTGCCTTGTTTGACTAAACCATATCATTTGTGCCTCGAGTCATGCCTCGTTTGACTCAACCATATAATTTGCACCTCGAGTTGTTCCTCGTTTGACTTACCCATGTCAGTTGCGCCTCGAGTTAGGCCTTGTTTGACTCAACCATGTGTTTGCGCCTCGAGTCAGGCCTTGTTTGACTCACCCATATCATTTGTGCCTCGAGTCAGGCCTCGTTTGACTCACCGATGCCATTTGTGCATCGAGGTGGGTCTCATTTGACTAAACCATATGATTTGCGCCTCAAGTCAGACCTTGATTGACTCAACCATATCATTTGCTCCTCGAGTCAGGCCTCGTTTGACTGAACCATAGCATTTGTGCCTCGAGTTAGGCCTCGTTTGACTCAACCATATCATTTGTGCCTCGAGTCAGGTCTCATTTGACTCAACCATATCGTTTGTGCCTCAAGTCAGGGTGGTCTTTGTGCCACGAGTCGGGCCTCGTTTGACTCAATCATATCATTTGCGCCTCGAATCGTGCCTCATTTGACTCACCAATACCATTTGTGTCTCGAGTTGGGCCTCATTTGACTCAACCATATCTTTTGTGCCTCGAGTCAGTCCTCGTTTAACTCAATCATATCATTTGTGCCTCGAGCCAAGCCTTGTTTGACTCAGCCATATCATTTGCACCTCAAGTCGGGCCTTCTTTGACATAACCATATCATTTGCGCCTCGAGTCGAGCCTCGTTTGACTCACCAATATCATTTGTGCCTCGAGTTGGGTCTTGTTTGACTCAACCATATCATTTATGCCTCGAGTTAGGCCTCGTTTGACTCAACTATATCATTTGCACCTCGAGTCAGGCCTTGTTTGACTCAACCATATCATTTGCACCTCGAGTCGGGCCTCGTTTGACTCAACTATATCATTTGTGCCTCGAGTTATGCCTCGTTTGACTCAACCATATCATTTGCGTCTTGAGTCGGCCCTCATTTGACTCATTGATACCATTTGTACCTCTAGTTAGTCCTCATTTGACTCAAAAAAATCATTTGTGTCGAGTCAGGTCTTGTTTGACTCAACCATATCATTTGCACCTCGAGTCAGGCCTCGTTTGACTCAACCATATCATTTGTGCCTTGAATAGGGCCTTGTTTGACTCATCGATACGATTTATGCCTCGAGTTGGGCCTCATTTGACTCACCGATACCATTTGTGCCTCTAGTCGGGCTTCGTTTGACTTAACCAAATGAATTGTGCCTCGAGTTAGTTCTCATTTGGCTCCACCATATCATTTGCGCCTCGAGTCGAGCCTCGTTTAACTCAACCATATCATTTGTGCCTCGAGTCGGGCCTCGATTGACTCACCGATACCATTTCGGCCTCGAGTTGGACCTCGTTTGACTCAACCATATCATTTGCGCCTTGAGTCGAGCCTCGTTGGACTCAACCATATCATCTGTGCCTTGAGTCAGGCCTTGTTTGACTCACCGATACCATTTATGCCTCGAGTTGGGCCTCGTTTCACTCAATCATATCATTTGTGCCTCGAGTCAGGCCTCGTTTGACTTAACCATATCATTTATGCCTCGAGTCAAGTCTTGTTTGACTCAGCCATATCATTTGCGCCTCGAGTCGGGCCTTGTTTGACTCAACCATTTCATTTGCAGTTCGAGTCGGGCCTCATTTGACTCACCGATACCATTTGTGCCTCGAGTTGGGCCTTGTTTGACTCAACCATATCATTTGCGCCTTGAGTCGGGCTTTGTTTGACTCAACCCTATCATTTACACCTTGAGTCGGGCCTCGTTTGACTCACCGATACTATTTGTACCTCAAGTTGGTCCTCGTTTGACTCAACCATATCATTTGTGCCTCGAGTCAAGCCTTGTTTGACTCAACCATATCATTTACGCCTCGAGTCGAGCCTTGTTTGACTCAACCATATCATTTGCGCCTTGAGTCAAGTCTCGTTTGACTCAACCATATCATTTCTGCTCCGAGTTGAGTCTCGTTTGTCTCACCGATACCATTTGTGCCTCGAGTTGGGACTCGTTTAACTCAACCATATCATTTGCGCCTCGAGTCGTTGACCGTTTGACTCACCAATACCATTTGTGCCTCGAGTGGTGCCTCGTTTGTCTCAACCATATCATTTGTGCCTCGAGTCGGGCCTCGTTTGACTCAACCATATCATTTGCGCCTCGAGTCAGGTCTCGTTTGACTCAACCATATCATTTCTGCTCCGAGTCGGGCCTCGTTTGACTCACTGATACCATTTGTGCCTCGAGTTGGGACTCGTTTAACTCAACCCTATCCTTTGCACCCCGAGTCGGGTCTCGTTTCACTCAACCATATCATTTGCGCCTCGAGTCATGCCTCGTTTGACTCAACCATATAATTTGTGCCTTGATGCGGGCCTCGTTTGACTCAACCATATCATTTATGCCTCGGGTCAGGCCTCATTTGACTCAATCATATCATTCGCGCCTCGAGTCGAGCCTCATTTGACTCAACCATATCATTTGCGCCTTGAGTTGGGCCTCGTTTGACTCACCAATACCATTTGTGCCTCGAGTTAGGCCTCGTTTGACTCAACCATATCATTTGTGCCACGAGTCAGGCCTCGTTTGACTCAACCATATCATTTGCATCTCGAGTCGTCCCTTGTTTGACTCAACCATATCATTTGTGCCCCGAGTCTGGCTTTGTTTGACTCAACCATATCATTTGTGCCTCGAGTCGGGCCTTGTATGACTCACCCATATGATTGAGCCTCGAGTCAGGCCTTATTTGGCTCGCCCATATGTTTGCGCCTCGAGTCTGGCCTTGTTTGACTCAACCATATCATTTGTGCCATGAGTCAAGCCTTGTTTGACTCACCCATATCATTGGCGCCTCAAGTCGGGCCTCGTTTGACTCACCAATACAATTTGTGGCTCGAGCTGGGCCTCGTTTGACTCAACCAAATCATTTGTATCTAGAGTCAGGCCTTGTTTGACTCAACCATATCATTTGAGCCTCGAGTCGGGCCTAGTTTGACTCAACCATATCATTTGTGCCTTGAGTTGGGCCTCGTTTGACGTAACCATATCATTTGCGCCTCGAGTCAGGGACCGTTTGACTCACCAATACCATTTGTGCCTCGAGTGGTGCCTCATTTGTCTCAACCTTATCATTTGTGCCTCGAGTCGGGCCTTGTTTGACTCAACCATATCATTTGCGCCTCGAGTCGGGGACCGTTTGACTCACAAATACCATTTGTGCCTCGAGTGGTGCCTCGTTTGTCTCAACCTTATCATTTGTGCCTCGAGTCAGGTCTCGTTTGACTCAACCATATCATTTCTGCTCTGAGTCGGGCCTTGTTTGACTCACTGATACCATTTGTGCCTCGAGTTGGGACTCGTTTGACTCAACCCTATCATTTGCACCCCGAGTCGGGTCTCGTTTCACTTAACCATATCATTTGCGCCTCGAGTCATGCCTCGTTTGACTCAACCATATCATTTGTGCCTTGATTCGGGCCTCGTTTGACTCACCAATATAATTTGTGCCTCGAGCTGGGCCTCGTTTGTCTCAACCAAATGATTTGTACCTAGAGTCAGGCCTTGTTTGACTCAACCATATCAATTGAGCCTCGAGTCGGGCCTAATTTGACTCAACCATATCATTTGCGCCTCGAGTTGGGCCTCGTTTGACTCAACCATATCATTTGTGCCTCGAGTTGGGCCTCGTTTGACACAACCATATCATTTGTGCCTCGAGTCAGGCCTTGTTTGACTCAACCATATCATTTGCTCGTCGAGTCAAGCCTCATTTGAATCAATCATGTCATTTGCGCCTCGAGTCGGGCCTTGTTTGACTCAACCATATCATTTGCGCCTCGAGTTGGGCCTTGTTTGACTCACCCATATGTTTAAGCCTCGAGTCGAGCCTTTGTTTGGCTCACCCATTTGTTTGCGCCTCGAGTCAGTCTTCATTTGACTCACCCTTATCATTTGCACCTTGAGTCAAACCTCATTTGACTCACTTGTATGTTTGCGCCTCGAGTCAGGCCTTGTTTGACTCATCCATACTATTTGCGCCATCAGTCGGGCCTTGTTTGACTTAACCATATCATTTGTGCCTTGGGTTGGGCCTCGTTTGACTCACCGATCCCTTTTGTGCCTCGAGTTATGCCTCGTTTGACTTCACCAAATCATTTGTGCCTCGAGTTAGGCCATGTTTGACTCATCCATATCATTTGAGCCTGGAGTCGGGCCTGATTTGACTCAATCATATCATTTATGCCTCGAGTCGGGTCTTGTTTGACTCAACTATATCATTTGTGCCCCGAGTCAGGCCTCGTTTGACTCACCGATACCAATTGTGCCTCAAGTTGGGACTCGTTTAACTCAATCATATCATTTGTGCCTCGAGTCAGGCCTCGTTTGACTCAATCATATCAATTGTGCCTCTAGTTGGGCCTCGTTTGACTCAACCATATCATTTGCGCCTCGAGTTGGTCCTTAATTGACTCACCCATATGTTTGCGTATCAAGTCGGGCCTCGTTTGACTCAACCATATCATTTGCACCTCGAGTCAGGTCTCGTTTAACTCAACCATATCATTTGAGCCTCAAGTCGGCCCTAGTTTGACTCAACCATATCATTTGCGCCTCTAGTTGGGCCTCGTTTGACTCAACCATATCATTTGCGCTTTGAGTTGGGTCTCGTTTGACTCAACCATATCATCTGCGTCCTGAGTTGGGCCTTGTTTGACTCAACCATATCCTTTGTGGCTCGAGTTGGGCCGCATTTGACTCCTAAATACCTTTTGTACCTTGGGTTAGGCCTCATTTGACTTAACCATATCATTTGTGGCACGAGTCGGGCATTGGTTGACTCAACCATATCATTTTCGCCTCGAGTCGGGCCTCGTTTGACTCAACGATACCATTTGTGCCTCGAGTTGGGCCTCGTTTGACTCAACCATATCATTGTGCCTCGAGTCAGGCCTCGTTTGACTCAACCATATCATTGTGTCTCAAGTCAGGCCTCGTTTGACTCAATGATATCATTTGCGCCTCAAGTCGGCCCTTGTTTGACTCAACCATATCATTTGCGCCTCGAGTCGGGCCTCGATTGACTCACCAATACATTTGTGCCTTGAGTTGGGCCTCGTTTGACTCAACCATCTCATTTGTGTCACGAGTCAGGCCTCGTTTGACTCAACCATATCATTTCCGCCTCGAGTCAGCCCTTGTTTGACACAACCATTTCATTTCCGCCTCGAGTCGGCCCTTGTTTGACTCAACCATTTCATTTGCGCCTCGAGTCATGCCTCGTTTGACTCACTGATACCGTTTGTGCCTCGAGTTGGGCCTCGTTTGACTCAACCATATCATTTGCGCCTTGAGTCGGGCGTCATTTGACTCACCGATACCATTTGTCCCTCGAGTGGGGTCTCGTTTGACTCAACCATATCATTTGTGCCTTGAGTCATGCCTTGTTTGACTCAACCATATCATTAGCACCTCGAGTCAGGCCTCGTTTGACTCAACCATATCATTTGTGCCTCGAGTCCGGCCTTGTTTGACTCAACCATATCATTTGCGCCTCGAGTCAGGTCTCGTTTGACTCAACCATATCATTTCTGCTCTGAGTTGAGCCTCGTTGGACTCACCGATACCATTTGCTCCCCGAGTCGGGCTCGTTTAACTCAACCATATCATTTGCGGCCCGAGTCAGGTCTCGTGTGACTCAACCATATCATTTGCGCCTCGAGTCATGCCTCGTTTGACTCAACCATATCATTTGTGCCTTGATTCAGGCCTCGTTTGACTCAATCATATCATTTGTGCCTCGAGTCAGGCCTCGTTTGACTCAACCATGTCATTTGCGCCTCGAGTCGGCCCTTGTTTGACTCAACCATATCACTTGCGCCTCGAGTCTAGCCTTGTTTGATTCAACCATTTGATTTGCGCCTACAATTGGGCCTCGTTTGACTCACCGATACAATTTGTGCCTCGAGTTGGGCCTCGTTTCACTCAACCATATCATTTGCGCCTTGAGTCGAGCCTCGTTGGACTCAACCATATCATTTGTTCCTCGAGTCAGGCCTCATTTGACTACCGATACCATTTGTGCCTTGAGTTGGGCCTCGTTTGACTCAACCATATCATTTGCGCCTCGAGTCGGGGACCGTTTGACTCACCAATACCATTTGTGCCTCGAGGGGTGCCTCGTTTGTCTCAACCATATCATTTGCGCCTCGGGTCGGGCCTTGTTTGACTCAACCATTTCATTTGCGGTTCGAGTCGGGCCTCATTTGACTCACCGATACCATTTGTGGCTCGAGTTGGGCCTTGTTTGACTCAGCCATATCATTTGCGCCTTGAGTCGGGCCTTGTTTGACTCAACCATATCATTTACACCGTGAGTCGGGCCTCGTTTAACTCACCGATACCATTTGTGCCTCAAGTTGGTCCTCGTTTGACTCAACCATATCATTTGTGCCTCGAGTCAAGCCTTGTTTGACTCAACCATATCATTTACGCCTCGAGTCGAGCTTCGTTTGACTCAACCATATCATTTGCGCCTTGAGTCAAGTCTCGTTTGACTCAATTTCTACTCTGAGTCGAGCCTCGTTTGTCTCACCTATACCATTTGTGCCTCGAGTTGGGACTCGTTTAATTCAACCATATCATTTGCACCCCAACTCGGGTCTCGTTTGACTCAACCATATAATTTGTGCCTCGAGTCGAGCTTCGTTTGACTCAACCATATCATTTGCACCTCGAGTCGGGCCTCGTTTGACTCACTAATACCATTTGTGCCTCGAGTTGAGCCTCGTTTGACTCAACCATATCATTTGTGCCATGAGTCAGGCCTCGTTTGACTCAACCATATCATTTGCGCCTCGAGTCGGGCCTTGTTTGACTCAACCATTTCATTTGCGCCTCGAGTCGGACCTTATTTGACTCAACCATTTCATTTGCACCTCGAGGCGGGCCTCGTTTGACTCACCGATACCATTTGCGCCTCGAGTTGGGCATTGTTTGACTCAACCATATCATTTGCGCCTTGAGTCGAGCCTCGTTTGATTCAACCATATCATTTACACCTTGAGTCGAGCCTCGTTTGACTCACCGATACCTTTTGCGCCTCAAGTTGGGCCTCGTTTGACACAACCATATCATTTGTGGCTCGAGTCAAGCCTTGTTTGACTCAACCATGTCATTTGTACCTCGAGTCGGGCCTCGCTTGACTCACCAATACCATTTGTGCCTCGAGTTGGGCCTCGTTTGACTCAACCATCTTATTTGTGTCACGAGTCAGGCCTCGTTTGACTCAACCATATCATTTGCGCCTTGAGTCAGGAATTGTTTGACTGAACCATAGCATTTGTGCCTCGAGTCAGGCCTCATTTGACTCAACCATATCATTTGTGCCTCGAGTCAGGTCTCGTTTGGCTCAACTATATCATTTGTGCCTCGAGTCAGGGTGGTTTTTGTGCCTCAAGTTGGGCCTCGTTTGACACAACCATATCATTTGCGCCTTAAGTCTGCCTCGTTTGACACAACGATACCATTTGTGCCTCGAGTTGGGCCTTGTTTGACTTAACCATATCATTTGCACCTTGAGTCGGGCCTCGTTTGACTCAACGATATCATTTGTGCCTCGAGTTATGCCTCGTTTGACTCAACCATATCATTTGTGTCTCGAGTCGGCCTTCATTTGACTCATTGATACCATTTATGCCTCGAGTTGGGCCTCGTTTGACTCAATCATATCATTTGTGCCTCGAGTCAGGCCTCGTTTGACTTAACCATATCATTTGTGCCTCGAGTCGGGCCTCGTTTGACTCAACAATGTCATTTGTGCCTCGAGTCGAGCCTCGTTTGACTCAACCATATCATTTGTGCCTCGAGTTATGCCTCATTTGACTCAACCATATCATTTGCTTCTCGAGTCAGGCCTCATTTGACTCACTGATACCATTTGTGCCTCGAGTTGGTCCACATTTGACTCAACCATATCATTTGTGCCTCAAGTCAGGCCTCGTTTGGCTCAGTCATATCATTTGCACCTCCAGTCGGGCCTCATTTGACTCAACCATATCAATTGCGCCTTGAGGCGGGCCATGTTTGGGTCGACGATACCATGTGTGCCTCGAGTTGGGCCTCGTTTGACTCAACCATACCATTTGTACCTCGAGTCAGGCCTCGTTTGAGTCAACCATATCATTTGCGCCTCAAGTTGGGCCTCGTTTGACTCACCGATACCATTTGTGCCTCTAGTCGGGCCTCGTTTGACTCAACCAAATGAATTGTGTCTCGAGTCAGTTCTCGTTTGGCTCAACCATATCATTTGCGCCTCGAGTCGGGCCTCGTTTGACTCACTGATACCATTTGTGCCTCGAGTTGGGCCACGTTTGACTCAACCATTTCATTTGTGCCTCGAGTCAGGCGTCGTTTAACTCAACCATATCATTTGCGCCTCGAGTCGGACCTCGTTTTACTCAACCATATCATTTGTGCCTCGAGTTATGCCACGTTTGACTCACTGATACCATTTGTGCCTCGAGTCGGGCCTCGTTTGACTCAACCATATCATTTGTGCCTCGAGTCAGGCCTCGTTTGACTCAGCCATATCATTTGCGCCTCGCATCGGGCCTCGTTTGACTCAACCATATCATTTGTGCCTCGAGTCGGGCCTCGTTTGACTTATCGATACCATTTGTGCCTCGATTTGGGCATCATTTGACTCAACCATATCATTTGTGGCTTGTGTTAGGCCTTGTTTGACTTAACCATATCATTTGCACCTCGAGTCGAGCCACGTTTGACTCACCGATACTGTGTGTGCCTCGAGTTAGGCCTCGTTTGACTCAACCATACCATTTGTGCCTCGAGTCAGGCCTCGTTTGAGTCAACCATATCATTTGCGCCTTGAGTTGGGCCTCATTTGACTCAACCATATCATTTGCCCCTCGAGTTGATCCACGTTTGACTCACCGATATCGTGTGTGCCTCGAGTTGGGCCTCGTTTGGCTCAACCATATCATTTGTGCCTCAAGTCAGGCGTCATTTGAGTCAACCATATCTTTTGCGCCTTGAGTCGGGACTTGTTTGACTCAACCATATCATTTGCACCTCGAGTCGGGCCTCGTTTGAGTCACCGATACCATTTGGGCCTCGAGTTGGCCCACGTTTGACTCAACCATATCTTTTGTGCCTCGAGTCAGGCCTTGTTTAACTCAACCATATCATTTGCGCCTCGAGGCAAGCCTCAATTGATTCAACCATATCATTTGTGCCTCGAGTTAGGCTTTGTTTGATTCAACCATATCATTTGTGCCTCGAGTCGTGCATTGTTTGATTCAATCATATCATTTGTGCCACGAGTCAGGCCTTGTTTGACTCAACCATATCATTTGTGCCTCGAGTCGGGCCTCGTTTGACTGATCGATACCATTTGTGCCTCGAGTTTGGCCTCGTTTGAGTCAACCATGTCATTTATGCCATGAGTCAGGCCTTGTTTGACTCAACCATATCATTTGCGCCTCGAGTCGGGCCTCGTTTGACTCAACCATATCATTTGCGCCTCGAGTCAGGCTCAGTTGACTCAACCATATCATTTGCGCCTCGAGTCGTGCCTTGTTTGACTAAACCATATCGTTTGCGCCTCGAGTCGGGACTCGGTTGACTCACCAATATCATTTGCGCCTCGAGTTAGGCCTCGTTTGACTCATCGATACCATTTGTGTATCGAGGTGGGCCTCGTTTGACTAAACCATATGATTTGTGCCTCTAGTCAGGCCTCGGTTGACTCAACCATATTATTTGTGCCTCGAGTCAGGAATCGTTTGACTGAACCATAGCATTTGTGCCTCGAGTCAGGCCTCGTTTGACTCAACCATATCATTTATGCCTCGAGTCAGGTCTCGTTTAGCTCAACCATATCGCTTGTGCCTCGAGTCAGGGTGGTCTTTGTGCCTCGAGTCAAGCCTCGTTTCACACAACCATATCATTTGCGCCTCTAGTCTGCCTCGTTCGACACACCGATACCATTTGTGCCTCGAGTTGGGCCTCATTTCACTCAACCATATCTTTTGTGGCTTGAGTCAAGGTGGTCTTTGTGCCTCGAGTCGGGCCTTGTTTGACTCAACCATATAATTTACACCTTGAGTCAGGCCTTGTTTGACTCAACCATGTCATTTGTGCCTCGAGTTATGCCTCGTTTGACTCAACCATCTCATTTACATGTCGAGTCAGGCCTCATTTGACTCACTGATACCATTTGTGCCTCGAGTTGGTCCTCAATTGACTCAACCATATCATTTGTGCCTCAAGTCAGGCCTCGTTTGGCTCAGCCATATCATGTGCACCTCGAGTCAGGCCTCGTTTGACTCAACCATATCAATTGCGCCTCGAGGCAGGCCATGTTTGGCTCAACGATACCGTGTGTGCCTCGAGTCAGGCCTCGTTGGAGTCAACCATATCATTTGCGCGTCAAGTTGGGCCTCGTTTAACTCACCGATACCATTTGTGCCTCTAGTCGGGCCTCGTTTGACTCAACCAAATGAATTGTGCCTCGAGTCAGTTCTCGTTTGGCTCAACCATATCATTTATGCCTCGAGTCGGGCCTCGTTTGACTTAACCATATCATTTGTGCCTCGAGTCGGGCCTCGTTTGACTCACCGATACCATTTGTGCCTCGAGTTGGGCCTCGTTTGACTCAACCATTTCATCTGTGCCTCGAGTCAGGCCTTGTTTGACTCAACCATATCATATGTGCCTTGAGTCGAGCCTCGTTTGACTCACCGATACCATTTATGCCTCGAGTTGGGCCTCGTTTCACTCAATCATATCATTTGTGCCTTGAGTCAGGCCTCGTTTGACTTAACCATATCATTTATGCCTCGAGTCAAGCCTTGTTTGACTCAGCCATATCATTTGCGCCCCGAGTCGGGCCTCGTTTGACTCAACAATATCATTTGCACCTCAAGTCGGGCCTCGTTTGACTCAACCATATCATTTGTGCCTCGAGTTATGCCTCATTTGACTCAACCATATCATTTGCATGTCGAGTCGGGCCTCATTTGACTCACTGATACCATTTGTGCCTCGAGTTGGTCCTCAATTGACTCAACCATATCGTTTGTGCCTCAAGTCAGGCCTCGTTTAGCTTAGCCATATCATTTGCGCCTCGAGTCGGGCCTCGTTTGACTCAACCATATCAATTGCGCCTTAAGGCAGGCCATGCTTGGCTCAACGATACCGTGTGTGCCTCGAGTCAGGCCTCGTTTGAGTCAACCATATCATTTGCGCGTCAAGTTGGGCCTCGTTTGACTCACCGATACCATTTGTGCCTCTAGTCGGGCCTCGTTTGACTCAACCAAATGAATTGTGCCTCGAGTCAGTTCTCATTTGGCTCAACCATATCATTTGTGCCTCGAGTCGAGCCTCGTTTGACTCAACCATATCATTTGTGCCTCGAGTTGGGCCTCGTTTGACTCAACGATACCATTTGTGCCTCGAGTTGGGCCTCGTTTGACTCAACCATTTCATCTGTGCCTCGAGTCAAGCCTCGTTTGACTCAACCATATCATATGTGCCTTGAGTCGGGCCTTGTTTGACTCACCGATACCATTTATGCCTCGAGTTGGGCCTCGTTTCACTCAATCATATCATTTATGCCTCGAGTTCGGCCTCGTTTGACTTAACCATATCATTTATGCCTCGAGTCAAGCCTTGTTTGACTCAGCCATATCATTTGCGCCTCGAGTTAGGCCTCGTTTGACTCAACAATATCATTTGCACCTCGAGTCGGGCCTCGTTTGACTCAACCATATCATTTGTGCCTCGAGTTATGCCTCGTTTGACTCAACCATATCATTTGCATGTCGAGTCGGGCCTCATTTGACTCACTGATACCATTTGTGCCTCGAGTTGGTCCTCAATTGACTCAACCATATCATTTGTGCCTCAAGTCAGGCCTCGTTTAGCTCAGCCATATCATTTGCGCCTCGAGTCGGGCCTCGTTTGACTCAACCATATCAATTGCGCCTTAAGGCAGGCCATGTTTGGCTCAACGATACCGTGTATGCCTCGAGTTGGGCCTCGTTTGACTCAACCATACCATTTGTGCCTCGAGTCAGGCCCCGTTTCAGTCAACCATATCATTTGCGCCTCAAGTTGGGCCTCATTTGACTCACCGATACCATTTGTGCCTCTAGTCGGTCCTTATTTGACTCAACCAAATGAATTGTGCCTCGAGTCAGTTCTCGTTTGGCTCAACCATATCATTTGCGCCTCGAGTCGGTCCTCGTTTGACTCAACCATATCATTTGTGCCTCGAGTCGAGCCTCGTTTGACTCACCGATACCATTTGTGCCTCGAGTTGGGCCTCGTTTGACTCAACGATTTCATTTGTGCCTCGAGTCAGGCCTCGTTTGACTCAACCATATCATTTGCGCCTCGACTCGGGCCTCGTTTGACTCAACCATATCATTTGTGCCTCGAGTTATGCCACGTTTGACTCACTGATACCATTTGTGCCTCGAGTCGGGCCTCATTTGACTCAACCATATCATTTATAACTCGAGTTAGGCCTTGTTTGACTCAGCCATATCATTTGCGCCTCGAGTCGGGCCTCGTTTGACTCATCGATACCATTTGTGCCTCATTTGGGCATCATTTAACTCAACCATATCATTTGTGGCATGTGTCAGGCCTTGTTTGACTCAACCATATCATTTGTGCCTCGAGTCGAGCCACGTTTGACTCACTGATACCGTGTGTGCCTCGAGTTAGGCCTCGTTTGACTCAACCATACCATTTGTGCCTCAAGTCAGGCCTCGTTTGACTCAACCATATCATTTGCACCTTGAGTTAGGCCTCATTTGACTCAACCATATCATTTGCGCCTCGAGTCGATCCACGTTTGACTCACCGATACCGTGTGTGCCTCGAGTTGGGCCTCGTTTGGCTCCACCATATCATTTGTGCCTCGAGTCAGGCCTCATTTGAGTCAACCATATCTTTTGCGCCTTGAGTCGAGCCTCGTTTGACTCAACCATATCATTTGCAACTTGAGTTGGCCCTCGTTTGACTCGCTGATACCATTTGGACCTCGAGTTGGCCCTCATTTGACTCAACCATATCTTTTGTGCCTCGAGTCAGGCCTTGTTTAACTCAACCATATCATTTGCGCCTCGAGGTAGGCCTCATTTGAATCAACCAGATCATTTGTGTCTCGAGTTAGGCCTTGTTTTATTCAACCATATCATTTGTACCTCGAGTCGGGCCTTGTTTGATTCAACCATATCATTTGCGCCATGAGTCAGACCTTGTTTGACTCAACCATATCATTTGTGCCTCGAGTCGGGCCTCGTTTGACTCATCGATACCATTTGTGCCTCGAGTTTGGCCTCGTTTGAGTCTACCATATCATTTGTGCCTTGAGTCAGGCCTTGTTTGACTCAACCATATCATTTGCATCTCGAGCCAGGCCTCATTTGACTCACTGATACCATTTGTGCCTTGAGTTGGTCCTCATTTGACTCAACCATATCATTTGTGTCTCGAGTCAGGCCTCGTTTGACTCATCGATACCATTTGTGCCTCGAGTCAAGCCTCATTTGAGTCAACCATGTCATTTATGCCTCGAGTCAGGCCTCGTTTGACTCAACCATATCATTTGCGCCTCGAGTCGGGCCTCGTTTGACTCAACCATATCATTTGCGCCTCGGGTCGGGCCTCGGTTGAGTCAACCATATCATTTGCACATCGAGTCATGCCTCGTTTGACTAAACCATATCGTTTGCGCCTCGAGTCGGGCCTCAGTTGACTCACTAATATCATTTGCGCCTCGAGTCAGGCCTCGTTTGGCTCACCGATACCATTTGTGTATCGAGGTGGGCCTCGTTTGACTAAACCATATGATTTGTGCCTCGAGTCAGGAATCGTTTGACTGAACCATAGCATTTGTGCCTCGAGTCAGTCCTCATTTGACTCAACCATATCATTTGTGCCTCGAGTCAGGTCTCGTTTGGCTCAACCATATCGTTTGTGCCTCGAGTTAGGGTGGTCTTTGTGCCTCGAGTCGGGCCTCGTTTGACACAACCATATCATTTGCGCCTCAAGTCTGCCTAGTTTGACACACCGATACCAATTGTGCCTCGAGTTGGGCCTCATTTCACTCAACCATATCTTTTGTGGCTCGAGTCAGGCCTCGTTTTACTCAACCATATCATTTGCGCCTCGCGTCGGGCCTCATTTGACTCAACCATATCATTTGCGCCTCGAGTCGGGCCTCGTTTGACTCAACCATATCATTTGCGCCTCGAGTCGGGCATATTTGTCTCACCCATATGTTTGCGTATCGAGTCGTGCCGCATTTGACTAAACCATATGGTTTGTGCCTCGAGTCATGCCTCGTTTGACTCAACCATATCATTTGCGCCTCGAGTTGGGCCACGTTTCACTTACACATGACATTTGCGCCTCCAGTTAGGCCTCGTTTGACTCAACCATGTGTTTTCACCTTGAGTCAAGCCTTGTTTGACTCACCCATATCATTTCAGCCTCGAGTCGAGCCTCATTTGACTCACCGATACCATTTGTGCATCGAGTTAGGCCTCGTTTGACTAAACCATATGATTTGCGCATTGAGTTAGGCCTCGTTTGACTCAACCATATCATTTGCGCCTCGAGTCGGGCCTCATTTAACTCAACCATATCATTTGTGCCTCGAGTCAGATCTCATTTGACTCAACCATATCGTTTGTGCCTTGAGTCAGGTCTCGTTTGACTCAACCATATCATTTACGCCTCGAGTCGTGCTCGTTTGACTCACTGATACCATTTGTGCCTTGAGCCGGGCCTCGTTTGACTCATTGATGCCATTTGTGCCTCGAGTTGGGCCTCATTTCACTTAACCATATCATTTGTGCCTCGAGTCAGGCCTCGTTTGACTCAACCATATCATTTACACCTCGAGTCGGGCCTTATTTGGCTCACCCATATGTTGGTGCATTGAGTCGTCCCTCGTTTGACTAAACCATATCGTTTGTGCCTCCAGTCATGCCTCATTTGACTCAATCATATAATTTGCACCTCGAGTTATGCCTTGTTTGACTCACCCATGTCATTTGCGCCTCGAGTTTGGCCTTGTTTGACTCAACCATGTGTTTGCGCCTCGAGTCGGGCCTTGTTTGACTCACCCATATCATTTGTGCCTCGAGTCAGGCCTCGTTTGACTCACCGATACCATTTGTGCATCGAGTTGGGCCTCGTTTGACTCAACCATATCATTTGCACCTCGAGTCAAGCCTCGTTTGACTTAACCATATCATTTGTGCCTCGAGTCAGGCCTCGTTTAACTGAACCATATCATTTGAGCCTAGAGTCGGGCCTCGTTTAACTCAACCATATCATTTGTACCTCGTGTCAGGTCTCATTTGACTTAACCATATTGTTTGTGTCTCGAGTCAGGTCTCGCTTAAGTTAACCATATCATTTGCACCTCGATTCAGGCCTTATTTGACTCAACCATATCATTTGCGCCTCGAGGCAAGCCTCGTTTGAATCAACCATATCATTTGTGCCTCGAGTCGGGCCTTGTTTCATTCAACCATATCATTTGTGCCACGAGTTGGGCCTTTTTTGATTCAACCATATCATTTGTGCCACGGTCAGGCCTTGTTTGACTCAACCATATCATTTGCGCGTCGAGTCGGGCCTCATTTGACCCATCGATACCATTTGTGCCACGAGTTCGGCCTCGTTTGACTCAACCATATCATTTGTGCCTTGAGTCAAGCCTTGTTTGACTCAACCATATCATTTGCGCCTCGAGTTGGGCCTCGTTTGACTCAACCATATCATTTGCGCCATGAGTCAGGCCTTGTTTTACTCAACCATATCATTTGTGCCTCGAGTCGGGCCTCGTTTGACTCATCGATGCCATTTGTGCATCGAGTTAGGCCTCATTTGACTCAACCATATCATTTGTGCCTTGAGTCAGGCCTTGTTTGACTCAACCATATCATTTGCGCCTCGAGTCGGGCCTCTTTTGACTCAACCATATCATTTGTGCCTCGAGTCGGGCCTCGGTTGACTCAACCATATCATTTGTGCATCGAGTCAGGCCTTATTTGTCTCACCCATATGTTTGCGCATCGAGTCGTACCTCATTTGACTAAACCATATCATTTGTGCCTCGAGTGATGCCTCGTTTGACTTAACCATATCATTTGCACCTCCAGTTGTGCCTTGTTTGACTCACCCATGTTATTTGCACCTCGAGTTAGGCCTCGTTTGACTAAACCATGTGTTTGCGCCTTGAGTCAGGCCTTGTTTGACTCTCGCATATCATTTGCGACTCGAGTCAGGCCTCGTTTGATTCACCGATACCATTTGTGCATTGAGGTGGCCCTCGTTTGACTAAACCATATGTTTGCGCCTCGAGTCAGGCCTCGTTTAAATGAACCATATAATTTGCTCCTTAAGTCAAGCCTCGTTTGACTGAACCATATCATTTGTGCCTCGAGCCAGCATTCGTTTGACTCAACCATATCATTTGTGCCTCGAGTCAGGTCTCGTTTGACTTAACCATATCGTTTGTGCCTTGAGTCAGGTTGAGTCTTTGTGCTTCGAGTCGGTCCTCGTTTGATTCAACCATATCATTTGAGCCTCGAGTCGTGCCTCGATTGACTCACCAATACTATTTGTGCCTCGAGTTGGGCCTCATTTGAATCAACCATATCATTTGTGCCTCGAGTCAGGCCTCGTTTGACTCAACCATATCATTTGTGCCTCGAGTCGGGCCTCGTTTGATTCAGCCATATCATTTGCACCTCGAGTCGGGCATATTTGACTCACCCATATGTTTGCACATTGAGTCGGGCCTCATTTGACTAAATCATATCATTTTTGCCTCGAGTCATGCCTTCTTTGACTCAACCATATCATTTGCACCTCGAGTTGGGCCTCGTTTGAATCACACATGACATTTGTACCTCGAGTTAGGCCTCGTTTGACTCAACCATGTGTTTGGTCCTCGAGTCACGCCTTGTTTGACTCACCCATATCATTTGAGCCTCGAGTTGGGCCTCGTTTAACTCACCGATACCATTTGTGCATCGAGTTGGGCCTCCTTTGACTAAACCATATGACTTGCGCCTCGAGTCAGGCCTCGTTTGACTCAGCCATATCATCTGTGCTTCGAGTCAGGCCTCGTTTGACTTAACCATATAATTTGTGCCTCAAGTCAGGCCTCATATGACGCAGCCATATCATTTGTGCCTCGAGTCGGCCCTTGTTTGACTCAACCATATCATTTGCGCCTTGAGTCGAGCCTCGTTTGACTCACCGATACCATTTGTGCCTAGAGTTGGGCCTCGTTTGACTTAACCATATCTTTTGTGCCTCGAGTCAGACCTCGTTTGAGCTAACCATATCATTTGCACCTCGAGTCAGGCCTCGTTTGACTCAACCATATTATTTGCGCCTCAAGTCGAGCCTTATTTGGCTCACCCATACGTTTGCGCATCGAGTCGGGCCTCATTTGACTAAACCATATCATTTGTGCCACAAGTCATGCCTCGTTTGACTCAGCCATATCATTTGCGCCTCGAGTCGGGCCTTGTTTGACTCAACCATATCATTTGCGCCTCTAGTTATGCCTCGTTTGACTCAACCATATCATTTGCACCTAGAGTCATGCCTCATTTGACTCACCGATACCATTTGGGCCTCGAGTGACTCAACCATATCATTTGTGCCTCGAGTTAGGCCTTGTTTGACTCAACCATATCATTCGCGCCTCGTGGCAGTCCTCGTTTGAATCAACCATATCATTTGTGCCTCGAGTCGGGCCTTATTTTATTCAACCATATCATTTGTGCCTCGAGTTGGGCCTTATTTGGCCCACCTATACGTTTGTGCCTCGAGTCGCTCTTCATTTGACTCACCCTTATCATTTGCACCTCAAGTCAAGCCTCGTTTGACTCACCCATATGTTTGTGCCATGAGTCATGCCTCGTTTCACTCAACCACATCATTTGTGCCTCGAGTTGGGCCTTGTTTGACTCAACCATATCATTTGCATCTCGAGTCGGGTCTCATTTGACTCACTGATACCATTTGTGCCTCCAATTGTGCCTCGTTTGACTCAACCATATCATTTGCGCCTCGAGTCAAATCTCGTTTCACTCAATCATATCATTTGCGCCTTGAGTCGGGCCTTGTTTGACTCAACCATATCGTTTGCGCCTCGAGTCAGGCCTCGTTTAACTCACCGATACCATTTGTGCCTCGAGTTTGTGGCCTCGTTTGACTCATCGATACCATTTGTGCCTCGAGTTGGGCCTCATTTAACTCAACCATATCATTTGCGCCTCGAGCCAGGCCTCGTTTGACTCAGCCATATCATTTGTGCCTCGAGTCGGGCCTTGTTTGACTCAACCATATTATTTGCGCCTCGAGTCGGGCCTCGTTTCACTCACCGATACCATTTGTGCCTCGACTTGGGCCTTGTTTGACTCAACCATATCAATTGCGCCTCGAGTCGTGCCTCATTTGACTCACCGATACCATTTGTGCCTCGAGTCGGGCCACGTTTGACTCATCGATACCATTTGTGCCTCGAGTTGGGCCTTGTTTGACTCAACCATATCATTTGTGGCTCGAGTCAGGCCTTGTTTGATTCAAACATATCATTTGTGCCTCGAGTCGGGCGTGGTTTGACTTAACCATATCATATGCGCCTCGAGTCGATCCTTGTTTGACCCAACCATATCATTTGTGCCTCGAGTTGGGCCTTGTTTGAATCAACAATATCATTTGCGCCTTGAGTCAAGCCTTGTTTGACCCAACCATATCATTTGCGCATCGAGTCGGGCCTCGTTTGACTAAACCATATCATTTGTGCTTCGAGTCATGCCTCGTTTGACTTAACCATATCATTTGCGCCTCGAGTTGTGACTCGTTTGATTAACCCATGTCATTTGCACCTCGAGTTAGGCCTCGTTTGACTCAACCATATGTTTGCACCTCGAGTCAAGCCTTGTTTGACTCACCCGTATCATTTGTGCCTTGAATCAAGCTTCGTTTGACTCACTGGTACCATTTGTGCATCGAGTTAGGCCTTGTTTGACTAAACCATATGATTTGCGCCTCGAGTCAGGCCTCGTTTTACTTAAACATATCAATTATGCCTCGAGTTAGGCCTCGTTTGACTAAACCATATGATTTGCGCCTCGAGTCGGGCCTCGTTTAACTCAACCATATCATTTGTGCCTCGATTCAGATCTCATTTGACTCAACCATATCATTTGTGCCTCAAGTCAGGTCTCGTTTGACTCAACCATATCATTTGCGCCTCGAGTCGTACCTCGTTTGACTCACCGATACCATTTGTGCCTCGAGTTGGGCCTCATTTGACTCAATCATATTATTTGTGCCTCGAGCCAGTCCTCGTTTGACTCAGCCATATCATTTGCACCTCGAGTCGGGCCTTATTTGGCTCACCCATATGTTGGCGCATTGAGTCATGCCTCGTTTGACTAAACCATATCGTTTGTGCCTCCAGTCATGCCTCATTTGACTCAACCATATAATTTGCACCTCAAGTTGTGCCTCATTTGACTCACCCATGTCATTTGCACCTCGAGTTTGGCCTTGTTTGACTCAACCATGTGTTTGTGCCTCGAGTCAGGCCTTGCTTGACTCACCCATATCATTTGTGCCTCGAGTCAGGCCTCATTTGACTCACCGATACCATTTGTGCATCGAGTTGGGCCTCGTTTGACTCAACCATATCATTTGCACCTCGATTCAGGCCTCGTTTGACTTAACTATATCATTTGTGCCTCGAGTCAGGCCTCGTTTGACTGAACCATATCATTTGAGCCTCGAGTCGGGCCTCGTTTAACTCAACCATATCATTTGTGCCTCGTGTCAGGTCTCATTTGACTTAACCATATCGTTTGTTCCTCGAGTCAGGTCTCGCTTAAGTCAACCATATCATTTGCGCCTCGAGTCAGGCCTTGTTTGACTCAACCATATCATTTGTGCCTTGAGGCAAGCCTCGTTTGAATTAACCATATCATTTGTGCCTCGAGTCGGGCCTTGTTTCATTCTGTTAGAGATAAGGCTGCTTGTCTTTGTTAGAGATAAGGCTACTTGTCTTGGTGGGTGCAGGTGCAGTAGGAGTCTCGTGTGGTTCTGATTTTTCTCTATTAATCTTGTCTTCAGTTTATTACTTAGGGACATTAGTGTAATTCAGTAATTGAGTCTTAGTCTATAAATTGTAATCTCAGCTACATCATTTGTAGATTAATTCATTTGAATCAGATTTACATTTCAAAACTTTCACATCTAGGAGTTCTAAGTTTTCTTTCTTTCTTCTTTCTTGTGCCTTCCTTCTAAGATTCTTGAGAACTTCAACATGGTATCAGAGCTTTGATCCAATGGGAGAGAATATGAACACGTTTTCTTTAGCATCTTTGAATGCTTCACTAGTTTCTTTTAGTCATTCTATTTCTGTGAAATTAGACAGCAATTCCTATCTACTCTGGAAACAACAAGTTCTTGCAGCCATCAGAGGGCATGAACTAGAGAAATACATCAGTGGTGGTCAAGAAGTGCCATCAAGATTTGCAATAGATGAGCAAGGAAGAGTTCTTGGGATCTTGAGTCAGCAGTATGTTCTTTGGAAGAAGCAAGATCAGCTCTTGCTGTCTTGGCTGCTGTCAACAATGTCAGAAAACATTCTTACAAGAATGGTGGGATGTGAATACTCGTACCAGGTCTGGGAAAAGGTGGAAACTTTCTTTGCCTCTCATACAAAGGCAAAGATCAAGCAATTCAAGGCACAGCTACAGACTATGAAGAAGGGATCCATGACAGCCACTGATTATCTTTTGAAGATCAAGAATCTTGTTGATTCTTTGGCTTCAGTTGGACATGCAATTACAGAAAGTGACCATATAGAGGTAATTCTTGATGGTCTTTCCTCAGAATATGATGGTTTTGTTACATCCATTCTTTCTAGAACTGATCCGTATTCAGTAGAAGAGATTGAAGCGTTATTGCTTGCACAAGAAAATAGAATTGAGAAACATCATAAAGAAGTAGAAGCTATGACAGTGAATCTTGCTACATATCCTCAGAATTACAATGTGAACCGAAGTGGTTATCAAAGTTTCCCTGGTCAGTATGCAAATAGAGGAAGGTTTGGAGGTAGAGGAAACTTTTTCAGAGGCAAAGGGAGTTACAACAATGGGCGGTTTGCTGGTAGGAATGGAAGGTTTTCTAATAAAAGCAACATTCAATGTCAATTATGTGGGAGATTTGGACATCAGTCCTGGAGTTGTTATCACAGATTTGATGAAAGTTTTCAAGGACCAGCTCAAGTGCCTAGCCACTTCAGCAAGACAGCTAATGGCGCCAATGGCAGTGTCAGAAACACACCCTATGCAATGCTCACTTCTAACAACAGCAGCAATGGCATTGATCAAGAATGGTATCCTGATTCTGGGGCCACTAATCATGTGACAGTGGATGCCTCAACATTGTGCAGAAGACTCCATATAATGGAAAGGAGAAGGTGCACATTGGTAATGGCTCAGGTTTGTTCATTAAAAACATTGGTAATTCTCAGATTAAGTCTTGCTTTTCTAATCAAAATCTTCACCTAAACTCACTTCTTCATGTTCCAAATATTACCAAAAACCTTGTGAGTGTTTCTCAGTTTGCAAAAGACAATTATGTCTATTTTGAGTTCCATCCTGACTCTTGTTATGTTAAATCTCAGGATACTCATCAAATACTTTTGAAGGGGACTGTTAGAAAATGCTTGTGTCTTTGATGAATTTCGTATTGAAAAAGGACCATATAGCAATGCAAAGGTGTCAACAACTCAGTCACCAAATATTACTTCACCTGCTGTACATAGTTCCCATACTTCTTCTTCGTTAAATTCTTGTTCTGAGTTAGACAAATGGCATGTTAGATTGGACCATGCTTCTGCACAAACTGTCAAGAATGTACTCACTTCTTGTAACATCAGAATACCAAATAAAGAGCTTTCCTTTTGTTCATCTTGCTGCCTTAGTAAATTACATAAATTTCCTTTTGCCTCTTCTCAAACAGAATACTCAAAACCTCTTCAACTAATTCATTCTGATTTGTGGGGACTAGCACCTATGCTGTCAAAAGAGGGACATAGATATTACATACATTTTGTAGATACCTTTACCCGTTACACATGGATTTATTTCCTCAAAAGCAAGTCTGATGCATTACAGACCTTTATTCATTTCAAGAAACAAGTAGAACTGCAAACCAACCACAAAATCCTTGCCTTACAAACTGATTAGGGAGGAGAGTTTAGAGCTTTCACTGAATATTTGAAAGACCAAGGGATAGTTCATCGTGTTTCATGTCCTTATACACATGAACAAAATGGGCTTGCAGAAAGGAAACATAGACATATAACTGAGACTGGACTAGCCTTGCTTCACCAATCATCTTTACCTAGTTCATTTTGGACTGAAGCTTTTAGCACAGCTGTGTATCTCATTAATAGACTACCCACACCAGTCCTAAATGGTTCTACTCCTTTTGAAACCTTGTACAAAATGAAACCTGATTATTCTTCTCTTAAAGTCTTTGGGTGTGCAGCCTATCCTAACCTAAGGCCCTACAATAATCCCAAGTTTCAATTCAAATCCATTGAATGCACTTTCCTTGGTTATAGTCTAGCACACAAAGGATATAAGTGTCTACATCCTGATGGGAAAACAATTATATCTAGAGATGTCATATTTGATGAAAGTAGTTTTCCATTCAAGAATAGCAAGGGTTCCTCACAGCAGTCACTCTCCAGTAACAAATCACATTTTGTTTCTCCTCCACCTTCAGCCATACCTCCTATTCTATCATTCTCTAACGCAAGACATACTCAGAATACCAATGCATTTGCTGAACAAACAAATAACTCATGTGCACTTGCTAATAATACCAATATTATGGATTCTTTGCAACATGTTTCAGGTCCCTCTGCAGAATTTGAAGTTCCTCAATGTCTGCCTCAAAATGTCCACCCAATGGTGACCCGTAGCAAAGCAAGGGCACTCAATTCAAACAATCACTCAATGGTGACTAGTAGCAAAGCAAGAGGAACTGTACCAATAGCACTTACTATCTCTAGAGAGCCTCAAACTGTTGAAGAAGCTCTTAATATACCAAAATGGAAGTGTGCCATGGATCTTGAGTATGCAGCGCTCATGAGCAACAAGACATGGAGTTTAGAAGCTTTACCCAAAGATAGGAGGCCTATAGGGTGCAAATGGGTGTTTAAAGTTAAAGAAAATCCAGATGGTACTGTCAACAAATATAAAGCAAGATTAGTTGCAAAAGGGTATAGTCAGGAGGCAGGAGTTGATTTTCATGAAGTTTTCAGTCCAGTAGTAAAACCAATCACAATTCGGGTTCTTCTCACTTTGGCCTGATCAAAAGGGTGGAACATCCATCAAATAGATGTTAATAATGCCTTTTTAAATGGTGATTTGAATGAAGATATATACATGCTGCAGCCTCCTGGATATGAATCAGCTGACTCATCTCAAGTTTGCAAGCTTCATAAGGCTCTCTATGGCCTTAAGCAAGCTCCTCGTGCATGGTTTCAAAAATTGTCTAAAGCTTTACTTGATCTTGGTTTTACCAAGGCAAAATGTGATTCTTCTTTGTTTCTTCAGGTTACTTCTCATCATTCTCTCTATGTTTTAGTCTATGTGGATGATATTTTGATTACTGGATCCTCACCAACTTTGCTTCAGCACTTGATTGATCAACTGAATGCAAAGTTCTCATTAAAGGATCTTGGGAAACTTAAATACTTCTTAGGTATTGAAGTTACTTACTGTTCTACTGGTGCAATATACTTATCTCAGTCCAAATACATTAAGGATCTTCTTGCTAGAGCTGGTATGCAAGGTGCGAAGTCTATGCCCTCTCCTATGGCCTCAACACCACATATCTTAGCTAGTAGTGGTTCTCCTATTTCTGATCAAGCTGCATACAGATCTCTTGTGGGAGCATTACAATATATTACCATTACTAGACCAGAATTATCATATAGTGTGAACAAAGCTTGTCAGTTTATGCATTGCCCTACGGATGTACATTGGAAGTTGGTTAAACGAATACTGAGGTATCTAGTAGGCACCATATGTCATGCTCTAGTTCTCCAAAGATCATCTGCTCTTGAGCTCACTGCCTTTTGTGATGCTGATTGGATGTCAGACATTGATGATAGGCACAGCACCTCAGGTTTTTGTGTTTATCTTGGCCCTAATCTCATTTCTTGGCCATCTAAAAAGCAAGAACAGTGTCTAGATCAAGTACTGAAGCTGAATATAGGAGTCTTGCAAGTGCAGTGGCAGAATTGGCTTGGCTGCAGTCTTTACTCAAAGAACTCAGCATTCAACTACCAAAAGTTCCTAGAATATATTGTGACAATATGAGCACAGTCAGCTTGTCAGCAAATCCGGTCCTTCATTCAAAGACTAAGCATATTGAACTAGATCTTTATTTTGTTCGTGAAAAGGTTAACAATAAAGAAATTGAAGTCTATCATATTCCGTTTCTTGATCAAACAGCAGATATCCTCACTAAGGCAGTCTTAACACATTGGTTTCTTCAACTTAGAAATAAGCTCAGTGTCATTCCTCTTCCAAGTCATGCCACTGATCTTGAGGGGGGATGTTAGAGATAAGGCTGCTTGTCTTTGTTAGAGATAAGGCTGCTTGTCTTGGTGGGTGCAGGTGAAGTAGGAGTCTCGTGTGGTTCTGATTTTGCTCTATTAATCTTGTCTTCAGTTTATTACTTAGGGACATTAGTGTAATTCAATAATTGAGTCCTAGTCTATAAATTGTAATCTCAGCTACATCATTTGTAGATTAATTCATTTGAATCAGATTTACATTTCAGAACTTTCACATCTAGCAGTTCTAAGTTTTCTTTCTTTCTTCTTTCTTGTGCCTTCCTTCTAAGATTCTTGAGAACTTCAACACATTCAACCATATCATTTGCACCTCGAGTTGGGCCTTGTTTGATTCAACCATATCATTTGTGCCACGAGTCAGGCCTTGTTTGACTCAACCATATCATTTGCGCCTCGAGTCGGGCCTCATTTGACTCATCGATACCATTTGTGCCACGAGTTCCGCCTCGTTTGACTCAACCATATCATTTGTGCCTTGAGTCAGGCCTCGTTTGACTCAACCATATCATTTGTGCCTCGAGTTGGGCCTCGTTTGACTTAACCATATCATTTGCGCCATGAGTCGGGCCTTGTTTGACTCAACCATATCATTTGTGCCTCGAGTCGGGCCTCGTTTTACTCATCGATACCATTTGTGCGTCGAGTCGGGCCTCGTTTTACTCAACCATATCATTTGTGCCTTGAGTCAGGCCTTGTTTGACTCAACCATATCATTTGCGCCTTGAGTCGGGCCTCTTTTGACTCAACCATATCATTTGCGCCTCAAGTCGGGCCTCGGTTGACTCAACCATATCATTTGCGCATCGAGTTAGGCCTTATTTCGCTCACCGATATGTTTACGCATCGAGTCGTACCTCGTTTGACTAAACCATATCATTTGTGCCTCGAGTGATGCCTCGTTTGACTCAACCATATCATTTACACCTCTAGTTGTGCCTCGTTTGACTTACCCATGTTATTTGCACCTCGAGTTAGGCCTCGTTTGACTGAACCATGTATTTGAACCTCGAGTCAGGCCTTGTTTGACTCTCGCATATCATTTGCGCCTCGAGTCAGGCCTCATTTAAATGAACCATATAATTTGCGCCTTGAGTCAGGCCTTGTTTGACTGAACCATATCATTTGTGCCTCGAGTCAGCCTTCGTTTGACTCAACCGTATCATTTGTGCCTCGAGTCAGGTCTCATTTGACTTAACCATATCGTTTGTGCCTCGAGTCAGGTTGAGTCTTTGTGCCTCGAGTTGGTCCTTGTTTGATTCAACCATATCATTTGAGCCTTGAGTCGTGCCTCGATTGACTCATCGATACCATTTGTGCCTCGAGTTGGGCCTCATTTGACTTAACCATATCATTTGTGCCTTGAGTCAGGCCTCGTTTGACTCAACCATATCATTTGCGCCTCGAGTCGGGCCTCATTTGACACAACCATATCATTTGCGCTTCGAGTCGGGCATATTTGACTCACCCATATGTTTGCGCATTGAGTCGGGCCTCATTTGAATAAATCATATCATTTTTGCCTCAAGTCATGCCTTGTTTGACTCAACTATATCATTTGCACCTCGAGTTGGGCCTTCTTTGAATCACACATGACATTTGCACCTCGTGTTAGGCCTTGTTTGACTCAACCATGTGTTTGCTCCTTGAGTCACGCCTTGTTTGACTCACCCATATCATTTGTGCCTCGAGTCGGGCCTTGTTTGACTCACTGATACCATTTGTGCATCGAGTTGGGCCTCCTTTGACAAAACCATATGATTTGCGCCTCGAGTCAGGCCTCGTTTGACTCAACCATATCATTTGTGCTTCGAGTTAACCTCGTTTGACTTAACCATATAATTTGTTCCTCAAGTCAGGCCTCATTTAATGCAGCCATATCATTTGCGCCTCGAGTCGGGCCTTGTTTGACTCAACCATATCATTTGCGCCTCGAGTCGGGCTCGTTTGACTCACCGATACCATTTGTGCATCGAGTTGGGCCTCCTTTGACAAAACCATATGATTTGTGCCTCGAGTCAGGCCTCGTTTGAGTCAACCATATCATTTGCGCCTCGAGTCGAGCCTTATTTGGCTCACCCATATGTTTGCGCATCGAGTTGGGCCTCGTTTGACTAAACCATATCATTTGTGCCACGAGTCATGCCTCGTTTGACTTAGCGATATCATTTGCGCCTCGAGTCGGGCCTTGTTTGACTCAACCATATCATTTGCACCTCGAGTCAGGCCTCATTTGACTCACCGATACCATTTGTGTCTCGAGTCGGGCCTTGATTGACTCAACCATATCATTTGTGCCTTGAGTTATGCCTCGTTTGACTCAACCATATCATTTGCACCTGGAGTCATGCCTCGTCTGACTCACCAATACCATTTGTGCCTCGAGTTGGGCCACATTTGACTCAACCATATCATTTGTGCCTCAAGTTAGGCCTTGTTTGACTCAACCATATCATTCGCGCCTCGAGGTAGTCCACGTTTGAATTAACCATATCATTTGAGCCTCGAGTCGGGCCTTATTTTATTCAACCATATCATTTGCGCCTCGAGTCGGGCCTTATTTGGCCCACCTATATGTTTGCGCCTCGAGTCGGTCTTCATTTGACTCACCCTTATCATTTGCACCTCGAGTCAAACCTCGTTTGACTCACCCATATGTTTGTGCCATGAGTCATGCCTTGTTTGACTCAACCACATCATTTGCGCCTTGAGTTGGGCCTTGTTTGACTCAACCATATAATTTGCGTCTCGAGTCAGGCCTCATTTGACTCACTTATACCATTTGTGCCTCCAATTGTGCCTCGTTCGACTCAACCATATCATTTGTGCCTCGAGTCAGGTCTCGTTTCACTCAACCATATTATTTGCGCCTCGAGTCGAGCCTCGTTTGACTCACCGACACCATTTGTGCCTCGAGTTGGGCCTCGTTTGACTCACCGACACCATTTGTGCCTCGAGTTGGCCTCATTTAACTCAACCATATCATTTGTGCCTCGAGCCAGGCCTCGTTTGACTCGGCCATATTATTTGCACCTCGAGTCGGGCCTTGTTTGACTCAACGATATCATTTGTGCCTCGAGTTGGGCCTCGTTTCACTCACCGATACCATTTCTGCCTCGAGTTGGGCATCGTTTGACTCAACCATATCATTTGTGCCTTGAGTCGGGCCTTGTTTGACTCAACCATATCATTTGCACCTCGAGTTGCGCATCGTTTGACTCAACCATATCATTTGCGCCACGAGTTTTGCCTCATTTGACTCAACCATATCATTTGCGTCTCGAGTCAGGTCTCATTTGACTCGCTGATATGATTTGTGCCTCCAGTTGGGCCTCATTTGACACAACTATACCATTTGTGCCTCGAGTTAGGTCTCGTTTGACACAACCATATCATTTGTGCCTCGAGTCGGTCCTCGTTTGACTCAACCATATCATTTGTGCCTCAAGTTGGGCCTCGTTTAACTCACCGATACCATTTGTGCCTCGAGTTAGGCCTCGTTTGACTCAACCATATCATTTATGCCTCGAGTTGGGCCTCGTTTGGCTCAATCATATCATTTGCACCTTGAGTCGGGCTTCGTTTGACTCACATATATCATTCAGCCCTCGAGTTGGGCCTCGTTTGACTCAACCATATCATTTGTTCCTCGAGTCAGGCCTTGTTTGACTCAACCATATCAATCGCACCTCGAGGCAGGCCTCGTTTGAATCAACCATATCATTTGCGCCTCGAGTCGGGCCTTGTTTGATTCAACCATATCATTTGCGCCTTGAGTCGGGCCTTATTTAACTCACCTATATGTTTGCACCTCGAGTCAGTCTTCGTTTCACTCACCCTTATCATTTGCACCTCGAGTCTAGCCTCGTTTGACTCACCCATATGTTTGTGCCATGAGTCATGCCTCGTTTGACTCAACCACATCATTTGCACCTCGAGTCAGGCCTTATTTGACTCACCGATACCATTTGTGCCTCAAGTTGGTCCCCGTTTGACTCAACCATATCATTTGGGCCTCGAGTCAGGCCCCGTTTGACTCACTGATACCATTTGTGCCTCGAGTTGGGCCTCATTTCATTCAACCATATCTTTTGTGCCTCGAGTCAGGCGTCGTTTGACTCAACCATATCATTTGCGCCTCGAGTCGGGCCTTGTTTGACTCAGACATGTGTTTGTGCCTCGAGTCTGGCCTTGTTTGACTCAACCATATCTTTTGTGCCTCAAGTCAGGCATCGTTTGACTCAACCATATCATTTGTAACTCGAGTTAGGCCTCGTTTGACTCAACCATATCATTTGTACCTCGAGTTAGGCCTTGTTTGACTCAACCATATCATTTTCGCATCGAGTCGGGCCTGGTTTGACTAAATCATACCATTTGCGCCTCGAGTTGGGCCTCGTTTGATTCAACCATATTAATTACGCCTCGAGTCTGGCCTTATTTGGGTCACCCATATGTTTGCGCATTGAGTCGGGCCTCATTTGAGTAAACCATATCATTTGTACCGCGAGTCATGCCCCGTTTGACTCAACCATATCATTTACGCCTCGAGTTAGGCCTCGTTTGACTCACCCATATCATTTACGGCTCGAGTTATGCCTCGTTTGACTCAGCCATGTGTTTGCATCTCGAGTCAGGCCTTGTTTGACTCACCCATACCATTTGCGCCTCGAGTTAGGCCTCGTTTGACTTAACCATATTATTTGTGGCTCGAGTTGGGCCTTGTTTGACTAAACCATATGATTTACACCTCGAGTCAGGCATTGTTTGATTCAACCATATCATTTGTGCCTCGAGCCAGCTTCATTTGACTTAGCCATATGATTTGCGCCTCGAGTCGGGCCTTGTTTGACTCAACTATATAATTTGCAACTTGAGTCGGGCCTCGTTTCTCTCACTGATACCATTTGTGCCTTGAGTTGGGCCTCATTTAACTTAACCATATCATTTGTGCCTTGAACCAAGCCTCGTTTGACTCAACCATATCATTTGCGTCTCGAGTCGGGCCTTGTTTGACTTAACCATATCATTTGCGCCTTGAGTCAGGCATCGTTTGACTCAACCATATCATTTGCGTCTCGAGTCGGGTCTCATTTGACTCACTGATACGATTTGTGCCTCCAGTTGGGTCTCGTTTGACTCAACCATATTAATTGCGCCTCGAGTCTGGCCTTATTTGGCTCACCCATATGTTTGCACATCGAGTCGGGCCTTGTTTGCGTAAACCATATCTTTTGTGCCTCGAGTCATGCCTCGTTTGACTCAACCATATCATTTACGCCTTGAGTTAGGCCTCGTTTGACTCACCCATATCATTTACGGCTCGAGTTAGGCCTCGTTTGGCTCAACCATGTGTTTGTGCCTCGAGTCAGGCCATGTTTGACTCACCCATACCATTTGCGCCTCGAGTCAGGCCTCGTTGGACTTATCCATATCATTTGTGGCTTGAGTTAGGCCTCGTTTGACTAAACCATATGATTTGCGCCTCGAGTCAGGCATTGTTTGACTCAACCATATTATTTGCGCCTCGAGTCGGGCCTCGTTTAACTCATCGATACCATTTGTTCCACGAGTTGGGCCTCGTTTGTCTCAACCATATAATTTATGCCTTGAGTCAGGTCTCATTTGACTCAACCATATTATCTGCACCGCAAGTTAGGCCTCGTTTGACTCAACCATATCATTTGTGCCTCAAGTCAGGCTTTGTTTGACTTAACCATATCATTTGTGCCTCGAGTCATGCCTCGTTTGACTCAACCATATCATTTGTATCTCAGGTCGGGCCTCGTTTGATTAAACCATATCATTTGCGCCTCGAGTCGGGCCTCGTTTGATTGACCGATACCATTTGTGCCTCGACTAGGGCCTCGTTTGACTCAACCATATCATTTTTACCCCGAGTCAGGATTCTTTTGACTCAACCATATCATTTGCACCTTGAGTCGGGCATGGTTTGACTCAACCATATCATTTGCGCCTTGAGCCGGGACTCGTTTAACTCAACCATATCATTTGTACCTCGAGCAGGGCCTCGTTTGACTCAACCATATCATTTGCTCCTAGAGTCAGACCTTATTTGATTCACCGATATGTTTGCGCATCGAGTCGGGCCTCGTTTGACTCAACCATATCGTTTGTGCCTCGAGTCAGGCCACGTTTGACTCAACCATATCATTTGCGCCTTGAGTTGGGCCTTATTTGGCTCACCTATATGTTTGTGCCTCGAGTCAGTCTTCATTTCACTTACCCTTATCATTTGCACCTCGAGTCTAGCCTCATTTGACTCACCCATATGTTTGTGCCATGAGTCATGCCTCGTTTGACTCAACCACATCATTTGTGCCTCGAGTCAAGCCTTATTTGACTCACCGATACCATTTGTGCCTCGAGTTGGGCCTCGTTTGACTCAACCATATCATTTGATCCTCGAGTCAGGCCCTGTTTGACTCACTGATACCATTTGTGCCTCGAGTTGGGCCTCATTTCATTCAAACATATCATTTGTGCCTCGAGTCAGGCGTCGTTTGACTCAACCATATCATTTGCAGCTCAAGTCGGGCCTTGTTTGACTTAACCATGTGTTTGTACCTCGAGTCTGGCCTTGTTTGACTCACCCATATCATTTGCACCACGAGTCGGGCCTTATTTGACTCAACCATATCATTTGTGCCTCAAGTTGGGCCTTGCTTGACTCATCAATACCATTTGTGCCTCGAGTTAGGCCTCGTTTGACTCAACCATATCATTTGTACCTCGAGTTAGGCCTTGTTTGACTCAACCATATCATTTGCGCCTCAAGTCTGGCCTTATTTGGCTCACCCATATGTTTGCGCATCGAGTCGGGTCTCGTTTGAGTAAACCATATCATTTGTGCCTCGAGTCATGCCCCGTTTGACTCAACCATATCATTTACGCCTCGAGTTAGGCCTCGTTTGACTCACCCATATCATTTACGGCTCGAGTTAGGCCTCGTTTGACTCAACCATGTGTTTGCACCTCGAGTCAGGCCTTGTTTGACTCACCCATACCATTTGCGCCTCGAGTTAGGCCTCGTTTGACTTAACCATATCATTTGTGGCTCGAGTTGGGCCTCGTTTGACTAAACCATATGATTTACACCTCGAGTCAGGCATTGTTTGATTCAACCATATCATTTGTACCTCGAGCCAGCTTCATTTGACTTAGCCATATGATTTACGCCTCGAGTCGGGCCTTGTTTGACTCAACTATATAATTTGCAACTTGAGTCGGGCCTCGTTTCTCTCACTGATACCATTTGTGCCTTGAGTTGGGCCTCATTTAACTTAACCATATCATTTGTGCCTTGAACCCGGCCTCGTTTGACTCAACCATATCATTTGCGCCTCGAGTCGGGCCTTGTTTGACTTAACCATATCATTTGCGCCTTGAGTCAGGCATCGTTTGACTCAACCATATCATTTGCGTCTCGAGTCGGGTCTCAATTGACTCACTGATACGATTTGTGCCTCCAGTTGGGTCTCGTTTGACTCAACCATATTAATTGCGCCTCGAGTCTGGCCTTATTTGGCTCACCCATATGTTTGCACATCGAGTCAGGCCTTGTTTGCGTAAACCATATCATTTGTGCCTCGGGTCATGCCTCGTTTGACTCAACCATATCATTTGCGCCTCGAGTTAGGCCTCGTTTGACTCACCCATATCATTTACGGCTCGAGTTAGGCCTCGTTTGGCTCAACCATGTGTTTGTGCCTCGAGTCAGGCCATGTTTGACTCACCCATACCATTTGTGCCTCGAGTCAGGCCTCGTTGGACTTATCCATATCATTTGTGGCTTGAGTTGGGCCTCGTTTGACTAAACCATATGATTTGTGCCTTGAGTCAGGCATTGTTTGACTCAACCATATCATTTGCGCCTCAAGTCGCGCCTCGTTTGACTCACCGATACCATTTGTTCCACGAGTCAGGTCTCGTTTGACTCAACCATATTATTTACGCCTCAAGTTGGGCTTTGTTTGACTCAACCATATCATTTGTGCCTCGAGTCATGCCTCGTTTGACTCAACCATATCATTTGCGTCTCAGGTCGGGCCTCGTTTGATTAAACCATATCATTTGCACCTCGAGTCTGGCCTCGTTTGATTGATCGATACCATTTGTGCCTCGACTAGGGCCTCGTTTGACTCAACCATATCATTTTTACCCCGAGTCAGGATTCGTTTGACTCAGCCATATCATTTGCACCTCGAGTCGGACATGGTTTGACTCAACCATATCATTTGCGCCTCGAGCCGGGACTCGTTTAACTCAACCATATTATTTATGCCTTGAGCCGGGCCTCGTTTGACTTAACCATATCATTTGCTCCTCGAGTCGGGCCTTATTTGATTCACCGATATGTTTGCGCATCGATTCGGGCCTCGTTTGACTCAACCATATCGTTTGTGCCTCGAGTTAGGCCACGTTTGACTCAACCATATCATTTGCGCCTCGAGTCAGGCCTTATTTGGCTCACCTATATGTTTGCGCCTTGAGTCAGTCTTTATTTCACTCACCCTTATCATTTGTACCTCGAGTCTAGCCTCGTTTGACTCACCCATATGTTTGTGCCATGAGTCATGCCTCGTTTGGCTTAACCACATCATTTGCACCTTGAGTCAGGCCTTATTTGACTCACCGATACCATTTGTGCCTCGAGTTAGGCGTCGTTTGACTCAACCATATCATTTGCGCCTAGAGTCAAGCCCTGTTTGACTCACCTATACCATTTGTGCGTCGAGTTGGGCCTTGTTTCATTCAAACATATCATTTGTGCCTCGAGTCAGGCATCGTTTGACTAAACTAGATGATTTGCGCCTCGAGTCAGGCATTGTTTGATTCAACCATATCATTTGTGCCTTGAGCCAGCCTCATTTGACTTAGCCATATGATTTGCGCCTCGAGTCAGGCCTTGTTTGACTCAACTATATAATTTGCACCTTGAGTCGGGTCTCGTTTGACTCAACCATATCATTTGTGCCTCGAGTTATGCCATGTTTGACTCAACCATATCATTTGCATCTCGAGTTGGGTCTCATTTGACTCGCTGATAAGATTTGTGCGTCCAATTGGGCCTCATTTGACTTAACCATATCATTTGTGCCTCGAGTCAGGTCTCATTTGACTCAACCATATCATTTGCGCCTCTAGTCGGTCCTCGTTTGACTCAACCATATCATTTGTGCCTCGAGTCAAGGCTCGTTTGACTCAACCATATCATTTGCACCTCGAGCCGGGCCTCGTTTGACTCATCGATACCGTTTGGGCCTTGAGTTGGGCCTCGTTTGAATCAACCATATCATTTGAGCCTTGACTCGGTCCTTGTTTCACTCAACCATATCATTTGCGCTTCGAGTCGGGCCTTATTTGGCTCGCCTAAATGTTTGCTCCTTGAGTTGGTCTTCGTTTGACTCAACCTTATCATTTGAACCTCAAGTCAAGCCTCGTTTGACTTACCCATATCTTTGTGCCATGAGTCATGCCTCGTTTGACTCAACCATATCATTTGCGCCTCGAGGTGGGCCTCGTTTGACTCAACCATATCATTTGTGCCTTGAGTTGGGCCTTATTTGACTCACCGATACCATTTGTGCCTCAAGTTGGGCCTCATTTGACTTAACCATATCCTTTGTGCCTCGAGTCAGGCCTCGTTTGACTCAACCTTATCATTTGCGCCTTGAGTCATGCCTCGTTTGACTCACTGATACCATTTGGGCCTCGATTTGGGCCACGTTTGACTCAACCATATCTTTTGTGCCTCGAGTCAGGACTTGTTTGACTCAACCATATCAGAGCGCCTCGAGGTAGGCATTGTTTGAATCAACCATATCATTTGCGTCTCAAGTCGGGCTTTATTTGATTCAACCATATCATTTGCGCCTCGAGGCGAGCCTTATTTGGCTCACCTATATGTTTGCGCCTCGAGTCGGTCTTCGTTTGACTCACCCTTATCATTTGCACCTCGAGTCAAGCCACGTTTGACTCCCCCATATGTTTGTGCCATGAGTCATGCCTCGTTTGACCCAACCACATCATTTGCACCTCGTGTTGGGCCTTATTTGCTTACCGATACCATTTGTGTCTCGAGTTGGCCTTGTTTGACTCAACCATATCGATTGTGCCTCGAGTCGGGCCCTGTTTAACTCACCGATACCATTTGTGGCTCGAGTTGGGCCTCGTTTGATTCAACCATATCATTTGTGCCTCGAGTCTGGCCTTATTTTGCTCACCCATATGTTTGCGCATCGAGTCGGGCCTCGTTTGACTAAACCATATCAGTTGTGCCTCGAGTCATGCCTCGTTTGACTCACCCATATAATTTGCGGCTCGAGTTAGGCCTCGTTTGACTCAATCATGTGTTTGCGCCTCGAGCCAGGCCTTGTTTGACTCACCCATACCATTTGCGCCACGAGTCAGGCCTCGTTTGACTTAACCATATCATTTGTGCCTTGAGTTGGGCCTCATTTGACTAAACCATATGATTTGTGTCTCGAGTCAGGCATCGTTTGACTCAACCATATCATTTGCGCCTTGAGTCAGGCATCGTTTGACTCAACCATATCATTTGTGCTCGCGTCAGGCCTCATTTGACTTAAACATATCATTTGCGACTCGAGTCGGGCCTCGTTTGACTCACTGATACCATTTGTTCCTCGAGTTGGGCCTCGTTTGACTTAACCATTTTATTTGTGCCGCAAGTTGGTCCTCGTTTGACTCAACCATATCCTTTGCGCCTCGAGGCGGGCCTCGTTTAACTCAACCATATCATTTGCACCATAAGTCAGGCTTTGTTTGACTCAACCATATCATTTGTGCCTTGAGTCAAATGTCATGCCTCGTTTGACTCAACCATATCATTTGTGCCTCGAGTCAGGTCTCGTTTGACTTAACCATATCATTTGCGCCGTAAGTCGGGCCTCGTTTGACTTAACCATATCATTTGCACCTCAAGTCGGGCTTCGTTTGACTCAACCATATCATTTGCGCCTTGAGGTAGGCCCCGTTTGACTCAACCATATCATTTGTGCCTCGAGTCATGCCTTGTTTGATTCAACCATATCATTTGCGTCTCAGGTCGAGCCTCGTTTGAGTCAACCATATCATTTGTGCCTCAAGCTGGGCCTCGTTTGACTCAACCATATATTTGCTCCTCGAGTCGGGCCATATTGGATTCACCCACAAGTTTGTGCATCGAGTCGGGCCTCATTTGACTCAACCATATCGTTTGTGCCTCGAATCAGGCCATGTTTGACTCAACCATATCGTTTGTGCCTCGAGTCATGCCCCATTTGACTCACCGATACCATTTGTGCCTTGAGTTGACCCTCGTTTGACTCAACCATATCAGTTGTGCCTCGAGTCAGGCGTTGTTTGACTCAACCATATCATTTGCGCCTTGAGTCGGGCATCATTTGACCCAACCATATCATTTGTGTCTCGAGTTGGGCCTCATTTGACCAAACCATATCATTTGTGCCTCAAGTCGGGCTTTGTTTGACTCAACCATATCATTTGCGCCTCGAGTCGGGCCTTGTTTGACTCAACCATATCATTTGTGCCTCGAGTCAGGCACTGTTTGACTCAACCATATCATTTGCGGCTCGAGTCGGGCCTTGTTTGACTCAACCATGTGTTTGTGCCTTGAGTCTGGCCTTATTTCACTTGATCATATCATTTGCGCCTCGAGTCGGGCCTCGTTTGACTCAACCATATCATTTGTGCCTCGAGTCATGCCTTGTTTTACTTAACCATATCATTTGCTTCTCGGGTCAGTCCTTGTTTGATTAAACCATATCATTTGCGCCTCGAGTCGGGCCTCGTTTGATTGATCGATACCATTTATGCCTCGAGTAGGTCCTCGTTTGACTCAACCATATCAATTTTACCTCGAGTCAGGCCTTATTTGACTCAACCATACACCTTGAGTCGGGCCTTGTTTGACTCACCCATATGTTTAAGCCTCAAGCCGAGCCTTATTTGACTCACCCATATGTTTGCGCCTCGAGTTAGTCTTCATTTGACTCACCCTTATCATTTACACCGCGAGTCAAGCCTCGTTTGATTCATCCATGTGTTTCCGCCTTGAGTCAGGCCTAGTTTGACTCACCCATATCATTTGCGCCTCAAGTTAGGCCATGTTTGACTCAACTATATCATTTACGCCTTGAGTTGGGCCTCATTTGACTCAACCATATCATTTGCGTCTCAAGTCGGGCCTCGTTTGACCAAACCATATCATTTGCGCCTTGAGTCAGGCCTTGTTTGACTCAACCATATCATTTGTGTCTCGAGTCAGGCCTCATTTGACTCACTGATACCATTTATGCCTCTAATTGGGCCTTGTTTGACTCTACCGTATCATTTGTGCCTCGAATTAGGCCTCGTTTGACTCAACCATATCATTTGTGCCTTGAGTTGGGCCTCGTTTGACTAAACCATATGATTTACATCTCGAGTCAGGCCTCGTTTGACTCAACCATATCATTTGTGCTCGAGTCAGGCCTCATTTGACTCAACCATATCATTTGCGCCTTGAGTCAGTCCTCGTTTAACTCACCGATACCATTTGTGCCTTGAGGTGGGCCTCGTTTGACTCAACTATATCATTTGTGCCTCGAGTCAGGCCTCGTTTGACTCACCGATACCATTTGGGCCTCGAGTTGGGCCATGTTTGACTCAACCATATCTATTGTGCCTCGAGTCAGTCCTTGTTTGACTCAACCATATCTATTGTGCCTCGAGTCAGTCCTTGTTTGACTCAACCATATCAGTCGCGCCTCGAGGCAAGCATCGTTTGAATTAACCAAATCATTTGCGTCTCGAGTCGGGCCTTGTTTCATTCAACCGTATCATTTGCGCCTCGAGTCAGGCCTTATTTGGCTCACCTATATGTTTGCGCCTCGAGTCGGTCTTCATTTGACTTACCCTTATCATTTGCACCTCGAGTCAAGCCACGTTTGACTCACCCATATGTTTGTGCCAGGAGTCATGCCTCGTTTGACTCAACCACATCATTTGCGCCTCGTGTCGGGCCTTATTTGATTCACCGATACCATTTGTGCCTCAAGTTAGGCCTTGTTTGACTCAACCATATCATTTGTGCCTCAAGTCGGGCCCCGTTTGACTCACCGATACCATTTGTGCCTCGAGTTGGGCCTCGTTTGATTCAACCATATCATTTGTGCCTCGAGTCTGGCCTTATTTGGCTCACCCATATGTTTACGCATCGAGTCGAGGCTCGTTTGACTAAACCATATCATTTGTGCCTCGAATCATGCCTCATTTGACTCAACCATATCATTTGCGCCTCGAGTTAGGCCTCGTTTGAGTCACCCATATCATTTGCGGCTCGAGTTAGGCCTCGTTTGACTCAATCATGTGTTTGCGCCTCGAGTCAGGCCTTGTTTGACTCACCCATACCATTTGCGCCGCGAGTCAGGCCTCGTTTGAGTCAACCATATCATTTGCGCCTTGAGTTGGGCCTCATTTGACTCAACCATATCATTTGTGCCCCGAGTCTGGCCTTATTTGGCTCACCCATATGTTTACGCATCGAGTCGGTCCTCATTTGAGTAAACCATATCATTTGTGCCTCGAGTCATGCCTTGTTTGACTCAACCATATCATTTGCGCCTCGAGTTAGGCCTCGTTTGACTCACCCATATTATTTACGGTTCGAGTTAGGCCTCGTTTGACACAACCATGTGTTTGCGCCTCGAGTTAGGCCTTGTTTGACTCACCCATACCATTTGCGCCTCGAGTCAGGCCTTGTTTGACTTAACCATATTATTTGTGGCTCGAGTTGGGCCTCGTTTAACTAAACCATATGATTTGCGCCTCAAGTCAGGCATTGTTTGACTCAGCCATATCATTTGTGCCTCGAGCCAGGCCTCGTTTGACTCAGCCATATGATTTGCGACTTGAGTCGGGCCTTGTTTGACTCAACTATATAATTTGCACCTTGAGTCAGGCCTCGTTTCACTCATCGATACCATTTGTGCCTTGATTTGGGCCTCATTTAACTCAACCATATCATTTGTGCCTCGAGTAAGGCCTCGTTTGACTCAACAATATCATTTGCGCCTTGAGTCAGGCCTTGTTTGACTCAACCATATCAATTGCGCCTCGAGTCAGGCATCGTTTGACTCAACCATATCATTTGCGCCTCGAGTTATGCCATGTTTGACTCAACCATATCATTTGTGTCTCGAGTCGGGTCTCATTTGACTCGCTGATACGATTTGTGCCTCCAGTTGCGCCTCATTTGACTTAACCACATCATTTGTGCCTCGAGTTAGGTCTCATTTAACTCAACCATATCATTTGCGCCTCGAGTCGGTCCTCGTTTGACTCAACCATATCATTTGTGCCTCGAGTCGGGCCTTGTTTAACTCACCGATACCATTTGTGCCTCAAGTTGGGCCTCGTTTGACTCAACCATATCATTTGTGCCTCGAGTCAAGGCTCGTTTGAGTCAACCATATCATTTGCACCTCGAGCTGGGCCTCGTTTGACTCACCGATACCATTTGGGCCTCGAGTTGGCGCTCGTTTGACTCAACCATATCATTTGTTCCTCGAGTCAGGCCTTGTTTGACTCAACTATATCATTCGCGCCTCGAGGTAGGCCTCGTTTGAATCAACCATATCATTTAAGCCTTGACTCGGTCCTTATTTCACTCAACCATATCATCTGCGCTTCGAGTCGGGCGTTATTTGGCCAACCTAAATGTTTGCTCCTCGAGTTAGTCTTCATTTGACTCAACCTTATCATTTGAACCTCGAGTCAAGCCTCGTTTGACTTACCCATATCTTTGTGCCATGAGTCATGCCTCGTTTGACTCAACCATATCATTTGCACCTCGAGGTGGGCCTCGTTTGACTCAACCATATCATTTGTGTCTTGAGTCGGGCCTTATTTGACTCACCGATACCATTTATGCCTCGAGGCGGGCCTTGTTTGACTCAACCATATCCTTTGTGCCTCGAGTCAGGCCTCGTTTGACTCAACCATATCATTTGCGCCTTGAGTCATGCCTCGTTTGACTCACCGATACCATTTGGGCCTTGAGTTAGGCCAGGTTTGACTCAACCATATCTTTTGTGCCTCGAGTTAGGCCTTGTTTGACTCAACCATATCAGTCGCGCCTCGAGGCAGGCATCGTTTGAATCAACCATATCATTTGCGTCTCAAGTAGGGCTTTGTCTGATTCAACCATATCATTTGTGTGTCGACGTGGGCCTTATTTGGCTCACCTATATGTTTGCGCCTCGAGTCGGTCTTCGTTTGACTCACCCTTATGATTTGCATCTCAAGTCAAGCCATGTTCGACTCCCCCATATGTTTGTGCCATGAGTCATGCCTCGTTTGACCCAACCACATCATTTGCACCTCGTGTTAGGCCTTATTTGACTTACCGATACCATTTGTGCCTCGAGTTGGGCCTTGTTTGATTCAACCATATCGATTGCGCCTTGAGTCGGGCCCCGTTTGACTCATCGATACCATTTGTGCCTCGAGTTGGGCCTCGTTTGATTCAACCATATCATTTGTGCCTCGAGTCTGGCCTTATTTTGCTTTCTCATATGTTTACGCATCGAGTCGGGCCTCGTTTGATAAACCATATCATTTGTGCCTCGAGTCATGCCTCGTTTGACTTAACCATATCATTTGCCTCGAGTTAGGCCTCGTTTGACTCACCCATATCATTTGTAGCTCGAGTTAGGCCTAAATCATGTGTTTGCACCTCGAGTCAGGCCTTGTTTGACTCAACCATACCATTTGCGCCGCGAGTCAGGCCTCGTTTGACTTAACCATATCATTTGTGCCTTGAGTTGGGCCTCGTTTGACTAAACCATATGATTTGCATCTCGAGTCAGGCATCGTTTGACTCCACTATACATTTGCGCCTTGAGTCAGGCATCGTTTGACTTAACCATATCATTTGTGCTCGCGTCAGGCCTCATTTGACTCAACCATATCATTTGCACCTCGAGTCGGGCCTCGTTTGAGTCACTGATACCATTTGTGCCTTGAGTTGGGCCTCGTTTGACTCACCGATACCATTTGTGCCTCGAGTTGGGCCTCATTTAACTCAACCATATCATTTGTGCTTCGAGCCAGGCCTCGTTTGACTCAGCCATATCATTTGCGCCTAGAGTCAGGCCTTGTTTGACTCAACCATATCATTTGCACCTCGAGTCAGTCCTCGTTTCACCCACCGATACCATTTGTGCCTCGAGTTGGCCCTCGTTTGACTCAACCATATCATTTGTGGCTCGAGTCAGGCCTCGTTTGACTCAACCATATCATTTGTGCCTCGAGTCGGGCCTTCTTTGACTCAACCATATCATTTGTGCCTCGACTCTTGCCTCATTTGACTCAACCATATGATTTACGCCTCGAGTTATGCCACGTTTGACTCAACCATATCATTTGCAACTTGAGTCAGGTCTCATTTGACTCACTGATACAATTTGTGCCTCCAGTTGGGCCTCGTTTGACTCAGGCATATCATTTGTGCCTCGAGTCAGGTCTCATTTGACTCTGCCATATCATTTGCGCCTTGAGTCGGTCCTCGTTTGATTCAACTATATCATTTGTGCCTCGAGTCGGGCCTCGTTTAAATCACCGATACCATTTGTGCCTTGAGTTGGGCCTCGTTTGACTCAACCATATCATTTGTGCCTCGAGTCAGGCCACGTTTGACTCAACCATATTATTTATACCTCGAGTCTGGCCTCGTTTGACTCACCAATACCATTTGGGCCTCGAGTTGGGCCTCGTTCGACTCAACTATATCATTTGTTCCTCGAGTCAGGCCTTGTTTGACTTAACCATATCATTCACGCCTCGAGGCAGGCCTCGTTTGAATCAACCATATCATTTAGCCTCGAGTCGGTCCTGGTTTGACTCAACCATATCATTTGCGCCTCAAGTCAGGTCTCATTTGACTCAACCATATCATTTGCGCCTCGAGTCGGTCCTCGTTTGACTCAACCATATCATTTGTGCCTCGAGTCGGGCCTCGTTTAACTCACCGATACCATTTGTGCCTCGAGTTAGGCCTCGTTTGACTCAACCATATCATTTGTGCCTTGAGTCAGGCCTTGCTTGACTCAACCATATCATTTGCACCTCGAGTTGGGCCTCATTTGACTCACCGATACCATTTGGGCCTCGAGTTGGGCCTCGTTCGACTCAACCATATCATTTGTTCCTCGAGTCAGGCCTTGTTTGACTCAACCATATCATTCACGCCTCGAGGCAGGCCTCGTTTGAATGAACCATATCATTTGTGCCCCGAGTCGATCCTTGTTTGACTCAACCATATCATTTGTGCCTCGAGTCGGGCCTTATTTGGCTCACCTATATGTTTGCGCCTCGAGTTGGTCATCGTTTGACTCACCCTTATCATTTGTACCTCGAGTCAAGCCTCGTTTGACTTTCCCATATGTTTGTGCCGCGAGTCTTGCCTCGTTTGACTCAACCATATCGTTTGTGCCTCGAGTCGGGCCTCGTTTCACTCAACCATATCATTTGTGCCTTGAGTCAGGCCTTATTTAACTCACCGATACCATTTGTGCCTCGAGGTAGGCCTCATTTGGCTCAACCATATCATTTGTGCCTCGAGTCAGGCCTTGTTTGACTCAACCATATATTTGCACGTTAAGTGATGCCTCGTTTGACTCACCGATATCATTTGGGCCTCAAGTTAGGCCACGTTTGACTCAACCATATCTTTTGTGCCTCAAGTCAGGCCTTGTTTGACTCAACCATATCAGTCGCACCTCTAGGCAGGCCTCGTTTGAATCAACCATATCATTTGCGCCTCGAGTCGGGCCTTGTTTCACTCAACCATGTGTTTGTGCCTCGAGTCTGGCCTTGTTTGACTTACCTATAACATTTGCACCACGAGTCGGGCCTTGTTTGACTCAACCATATCATTTGTGCTTCGGGTCAGGCCTCATTTGACTCATCGATACCATTTGTGCCTCGAGTTGGGCCTCGTTTGACTCAACCATATCAATTGTGCCTCGAGTCAGGCCTTGTTTAACTCAACCATATCATTTGCGTCGCAACTCGGGCCTCATTTGACTCAACCATATCATTTGTGCCTCAAGTTATGCCTTGTTTGACTCAACCATATCATTTGCGTCTCGGGTCGGGCCTCTTTTGATTAAACCATATCATTTGCGCCTCGAGTCGGGCCTCGTTGACTAACCGATACCATTTGTGCCTCGAGTAGGGCCTCATTTAACTCAACCATATCATTTGTGCCTCGAGCTGGGCCTCGTTTGACTCAACCATATCATTTGCTACTCGACTCGGGCCATATTTGATTCACCTATAAGTTTGTGCATCGAGTCGGGCCTCGTTCGATTCAACCATATCATTTGTGCCTCGAGTCAGGCGTCGTTTGACTCAACCATATCATTTGCGGCTCGAGTCGGGCCTTGTTTGACTCAATCATGTTTTGCGCCTCGAGTCTGGCCTTGTTTGACTCACCCATAACATTTGTGCCTCGAGTCTAGCCTTGTTTGACTCACCCATAACATTTGCGCCATGAGTTAGGCCTTGTTTGACTCAACCATAACAATTGTGCTTCGAGTCGGGCCTCGTTTGACTCATGATACCATTTGTGCCTCGAGTTAGGCCTCGTTTGACTCAACCATATCATTTGTGCCTCGAGTTAGCCTTGTTTGACTCAACCATATCATTTGTGCCACAAGTCGAGCCTCGTTTGACTCAACCATATCATTTGCGCCTCAAGTCGGGCTTTGTTTGACTCAACCATATCATTTGCGCCTCGAGTCGGGCCTCGTTTGACTCAACCATATCATTTGCGTCTCGGGTCGGGCCTCGTTTGATTAAACCATTTCATTTGCGCCTCGAGTCGGGCCTCGTTGACTGACCGATACCATTTGTGCCTCGAGTAGGGGCTCGTTTGACTCAACCATATCATTTTTACCAAGAGTCAGGCCTCGTTTGACTCAACCATATCATTTGCACCTCGAGTCGGGCATGGTTTGACTCAACCATTTCATTTGCGCCTCGAGCCGGGCATCGTTTAACTCAACCATCTCATTTGTGCCTCGAGACGGGCCTCATTTCACTCAACCATATCATTTGTGCCTCGATTCGGGCCTTATTTGATTCGCCCATAAGTTTGCGCGTCGAGTCTGGACTTGTTTGACTCAACCATATCGTTTGTCCTTTGAGTCAGGCCACGTTTGACTCCACCATATCATTTGTGCCTCGAGTCATGCCTCATTTGACTCACCGATACCATTTGTGCCTTGAGTGGAGCCTCGTTTGACTCAACCATTTGAGTTGTGCCTCGAGTCAGGCCTCGTTTGACTTAACCATATCATTTGCACGTCGAGTCAGGCCACGTTTGACTCAATCATATCATTTGCGCCTTAAGTCGGGCATTGTTTGACTTAACCGTATCATTTGCGCCTCGAGTCGGGCCTCGTTTGACTGAACCATATCATTTGTAGCTCGAGTCATGCCTCGTTTGACTCAACCATATCATTTGCGTCTCGGGTCGGGCCTCGTTTGATTAAACCATATCATTTGCGCCTCGAGTCGGGCCTCATTTGACTGACCGATACCATTTGTACCTCGAGTAGGGCCTCGTTTGACTTAACCATATCAGTTTTACCTCGAGTCAGGCCTCGTTTGACTCAACAATATCATTTGCACCTCCAGTCAGGCCTTGTTTGACTCACCCATATGTTTGAGCCTCGAGTCGGGCCTTATTTGACTTACCCATATGTTTGCGCCTCGAGTTGGTCTTCGTGTGACTCACCCTTATCTTTTGCACCTCGAGTCAAGTCTCGTTTGACTCATCCATGTGTTTCCGCCTGGAGTCAGGCTTAGTTTGACTCACCCATATCATTTGCGCCTCGAGTCGGGCCATGTTTGACTCAACTATATCATTTACGCCTTGAGTCGGGCCTCGTGTGACTCACCGATACCATTTGTGCCTTGAGTTGAGCCTCGTTTGACTCAATCATATTATTTGTGCCTCGAGTCGGGCCTCGTTTGACTCAACCATATCATTTGCTCCTCGACTCGGGCCATATTTGATTCACCTATAAGTTTGCGCATCGAGTTGGGCCTCGTTCGATTCAACCATATCATTTGTGCCTCGAGTCAAGCGTCGTTTGACTCAACCATATCATTTGCGGCTCGAGTCGGGCCTTGTTTGACTCAACCATGTTTTGCGCCTCGAGTCTGGCCTTGTTTGACTCACCCATAACATTTGTGCCTCGAGTCTGGCCTTGTTTGACTCACCCATAACATTTGCGCCATGAGTTGGGCCTTGTTTGACTCAACCATATCAATTGTGCTTCGAGTCGGGCCTCGTTTGACTCATCGATACCATTTGTGCCTCGAGTTAGGCCTCATTTGACTCAACCATATCATTTGTGCCTCGAGTTGGCCTTGTTTGACTCAACCATATCATTTGTGCCACAAGTCGGGCCTCGTTTGACTCAACCATATCATTTGCGCCTCAAGTCGGGCTTTATTTGACTCAACCATATCATTTGCGCCTCGAGTCGGGCCTCGTTTGACTCAACCATATCATTTGCGTCTCGGGTCAGGCCTCGTTTGATTAAACCATTTCATTTGCGCCTCGAGTAGGGCCTCGTTGACTGACCGATACCATTTGTGCCTCGAGTAGGGGCTCGTTTGACTCAACCATATCATTTTTACCAAGAGTCAGGCCTCGTTTGACTCAACCATATCATTTGCACCTCGAGTCGGGCATGGTTTGACTCAACCATTTCATTTGCGCCTCGAGCTGGGCATCGTTTAACTCAACCATCTCATTTGTGCCTCGAGACGGGCCTCATTTCACTCAACCATATCATTTGTGCCTCGAGCCGAGCCTTATTTGATTCGCCCATAAGTTTGCGCGTCGAGTCTGGACTTGTTTGACTCAACCATATCGTTTGTCCTTTGAGTCAGGCCACGTTTGACTCCACCATATCATTTGTGCCTCGAGTCATGCCTCATTTGACTCACCGATACCATTTGTGCCTTGAGTGGAGCCTCGTTTGACTCAACCATTTGAGTTGTGCCTCGAGTCAGGCCTCGTTTGACTCAACCATATCATTTGCACGTCGAGTCAGGCCACGTTTGACTCAACCATATCATTTGCGCCTTAAGTCGGGCATTGTTTGACTTAACCGTATCATTTGCGCCTCGAGTCGGGCCTCGTTTGACTGAACCATATCATTTGTAGCTCGAGTCATGCCTTGTTTGACTCAACCATATCATTTGCGTCTCGGGTCGGGCCTCGTTTGATTAAACCATATCATTTGCGCCTTGAGTCGGGCCTCATTTGACTGACCAATACCATTTGTACTTCGAGTAGGGCCTCGTTTGACTCAACCATATCAGTTTTACCTCAAGTTAGGCCTCGTTTGACTCAACCATATCATTTGCACCTCGAGTCGGGCCTTGTTTGACTCACCCATATGTTTGAGCCTCGAGTCGGGCCTTATTTGACTCACCCATATGTTTGCGCCTCGAGTTGGTCTTCGTGTGACTCACCCTTATCTTTTGCACCTCGAGTCAAGCCTCGTTTGACTCACCCATGTGTTTCCGCCTGGAGTCAGGCTTAGTTTGACTCACCCATATCATTTGCGCCTCGAGTCGGGCCATGTTTAACTTAACTATATCATTTACGCCTTGAGTCGGGCCTCGTGTGACTCAACGATACCATTTGTGCTTTGAGTTGAGCCTCGTTTGACTCAATCATATCATTTGTGCCTCGAGTCAGCACTCGTTTGACTTAACCATATCATTTGCGCCTCGAGTCGGGCCTCGTTTGACTCAACCATATCATTTGTGCCTCTAGTCATTCCTCGTTTGACTCAACCATAACATTTGCGCCTCGAGCTAGGGCTCGTTTGACTCAACCAGATCATTTGCGCCTCGAGTTGGGACTCGTTTCACTCAACCATATCTTTTGCGCCTCGAGTCGGGACATATTTGATTCACCCATATTTTGTGCATTGAGTCGGGCCTCGTTTGACTCAACTATTTCATTTGCGCCTCGAGTCAGGCTTTATTTGACTCACCCATATGTTTGCACATCGAGTTGGGCCTCGTTTGACTAAACCATATTGTTTATGCCTTGAGTCATGCCTCGTTTGACTTAACCATATCATTTAGGCCTCGAGTCAGGCCGTGTTTGACTCAACCATATCATTTATGCCTCGAGTCATGCCTCATTTGACTCACCGATAGCATTTGGGCCTTGGGTTAAGCCTCGTTTGACTCAAGTCGGGGCATGTTTGACTCCCTGATACCATTTATGCCTCGAGTTAGGCCTCGTTTGACTTAACCATATTATTTGCACCTCAAGTCGGGCCCTGTTTGACTCAACCATATCATTTGTGCATCGAGTCAGGCCTCGTTTGACTCAACCATATCATTTGCGCCTCTTGTCGGGCCTTGTTTGACTCACCCATATTTTTTAGCCTCGAGTCGGGCCTTATTTGATTCACGCATATGTTTGCGCCTCGAGTCAGTTTTTGTTTGACTCAACCTTAAGATTTGCACCTCGAGTCAAGCCTCGTTTGACTCACCCATGAGTTTACGCCTTGAGTCAGGCCTTGTTTGACTCACCCATATCATTTGCACCACGAGTCGAGCCTCGTTTGACTCAACCATATCATTTGCACCTCGAGTCGGGCCTTGTTTAACTCACCAATATTGTTTGTGCCTCAAGTTGGGCCTCGTTTGACTTAACTATATCATTTGTGCCTCGAGTTAGGTCTTGTTTGACTCAACCATATATTTGCGCCTCGAGTCGGGCCTCGTTTGACTCAACCATATCATTTGCGCCTTGAGTCAGGCCTTATTTGACTCACCCATATGTTTATGCATTGGGTTGGGCTTCGTTTGACTAAACCACATTGTTTGTGCCTTGAGTCATGTCTTGTTTGACTCAACCATATCATTTGCGCCTCGAGTCAGACCTCATTTGACTCAACCGTATCATTTGTGCCTCGAGTCGGGCCTTATTTGACTCAACCATATGTTTGTGCATCGAGTTGGGCCTCATTTGACTAAACCATATCGTTTGTGCCTTGAGTCATGCCTCATTTGACTTAACCATATCATTTGCGCCTCGAGTTAGGCCACGTTTGACTCAACCATATCATTTATGCCTCGAGTCATGCCTTATTTGACTCACCGATAGCATGTCTGCCTTGAGTTGAGCCTCATTTAACTCAACCATATCAGTTGTGCCTCAAGTTGAGCCTCGTTTGACTCAACCATATCATTCGCGCCTCGAGTCGAGCATGGCTTGACATAACCATATCATTTGCGCCTCGAGCTAGTCCTCGTTTAACTCAACCATATCATTTGTGCCTTGAGTCGGGCCTCGTTTGACTCAACCATATCATTTGCGGCTCGAGTTAGGCCTTATTTGATTCACCCATATGCTTGCACATTGAGTTAGGCCTCATTTGACTCAACCATATCATTTGTGCCTTGAGTCGGGCCCTGTTTGACTCAACCATATCATTTGCGCCTCGAGTCAGTCCTTGTTTGACACACCCATACCATTTGCACCACAAGTCGGGCCTTGTTTGACTCAACCATATCATTTGTACCTTGAGTCGGGCCTTGTTTGACTCACAATACCGTTTGTGCCTCAAGTTGGGCCTCGTTTGACTTAACCATATCATTTGTGCCTCGAGTCAGGCCTTGTTTGACCTAACCATATCATTTGTGCCTCGAGTTGGGCCTCGTTTAACTCAACCATATCATTTGCGCCTTGAGTCGGGCCTTATTTGACTCACCCATATGTTTGTGCAGTGGGTTGGGCCTCGCTTGACTAAACCATATTGTTTCATGTTGTGTTTGACTCAACCATATCATTTACACCTAGAGACAGACCTCGTTTGACTCAACTGTATCATTTGCGCCTCGAGTCGGGCCTTATTTGACTCACCCATATGTTTGCGCATCGAGTTGGGCCTCGTTTGACTAATCCATATCGTTTGTTCCTTGAGTCATGCCTCGTTTGACTTAACCATATCATTTCCGCCTCGAGTCATGCCTCATTTGACTCACCGATAGCATTTGTGCCTCGAGTTGAGCCTCGTTTGACTCAACCATATCATTTGCGCCTCGAGTTGGGCCTCGTTTGACTCAACCATATCATTTGCGCCTCGAGTCAGGCCTTATTTGATTCACCCATATGTTTGCACATCGAGTTGGGCCTCGTTTGATTCACCCATATCATTTGCACCACGAGTCGGGCCTTGTTTGACTCAACCATATCATTTGCGCCTCGAGTCGGGCCTTGTTTGACTCACCAATACCGTTTATGACTCAAGTTGGGCCTTGTTTGACTCAACCATATCATTTGTGCCTCGAGTCAGGCCTAGTTTGACCCAACCATATCATTTGCGCCTTGAGTTGAGCCTTATTTGACTCACCCATATGTTTGCGCATTGGGTCGTGCCTCGTTTGACTAAAAAATATCGTTTCGTGTCATGTTTGACTCAACCATATCATTTACGCCTCAAGTCGGACCTCGTTTGACTCAATCGTATCATTTACGCCTCGAGTCGGACATTATTTGACTCACCCATATGTTTGCGCATTGAGTTGGGCCTCATTTGACTAAATCATATAGTTTGTGCCTTCAGTCATGCCTCGTTTGACATAACCATATCATTTGCGCCTCGAGTCAGGCCGCGATTGACTCAACCATATCATTTGTGCCTCGAGTCATGCCTCATTTGACTCACCGATAGCATTTGTGCCTTGAGTTGAGCCTCGTTTGACTCAACCATATCATTCGTGCCTCGAGTCAGGCTTTGTTTGACTTAACCATATCATTCGTGCCTCGAGTCGGGCATGATTTGACATAACCATATCATTTGCGACTCGAGCCGGGCCTCGTTTGACTCAACCATATCATTTGCGCCTCGAGTCGGGCCTCATTTGACATAACTATATCATTTGCGCTTCGAGTTAGGCCTTATTTGATTCACCCATATGTTTGCACATCGAGTCGGGCCTCGTTTGACCCAACCATATCATTTGCGCCTCGAGTTGGGCTTCGTTTGACTCAACCATATCATTTGCGCCCAGAGGTGGGCCTTGTTTGACTCAACCATATCATTTGCGCCTCGAGTTGGGCCTTGTTTGACACACCCATATGTTTGCAACTTGAGTCGGTCTTCGTTTGACTCACCTTTACCGTTTGCACCTTGACTCAAGCCTCGTTTGACTCACCCATGTGTTTGTGCCTCGAGTCAGGCCTTGTTTGACACACCCATATCATTTGCACCACGAGTCGGGCCTTGTTTGACTCAACCATATCATTTGCACCTCGAGTTGGGCCTTGTTTGACTCACCAATACCGTTTGTGCCTCAAGTTAGGCCTCGTTTGACTCAACCATATCATTTGTGTCTCGAGTCAGGCCTTGTTTGATCTAACCATATCATTTGCGCCTCGAGTCGGGTCTCGTTTGACTCAACCATATCATTTTGCGCCTCGAGTCGAACATTATTTGACTCACCCATATGTTTGCGCATTGGGTTGGGCCTCATTTGACTAAATCATATCATTGGTGCCTCGACTCATGTCGTGTTTGACTCAACCATATCATTTGCGCCTTGAGTCGGACCTCATTTGGCTCAACCGTATCATTTGCGCCTCGAGTCGGGCATTATTTGACTCACCCATATGTTTGCGCATCGAGTTGGGCCTAGTTTGACTAAACCATATCGTTTATGCCTTGAGTCATGCCTCGTTTGACTTAACCATATCATTTGTGCCTTGAGTTAGGCCTCGTTTCACTCAACCATATCATTTGTGCCTCAAGTCAGGCTGCGTTTGACTCAACCATATCACTTATGCCTTGAGTCATGCCTCAGTTGACTCACCGATAGCATTTGTGCCTTGAGTTAAGCCTCATTTGACTCAACCATATCATTTGTGCCTTGAGTCATGCCTCATTTGACACACCGATACCATTTGTCCCTTGAGTTGAGCCTTGTTTGACTCAACCATATCAGTTGTGCCTTGAGTTAGGCCTCATTTGACTCAACCATATCATTTGTGCCTCGAGTTGGGCATGGTTTCACTTAACCATATCATTTGTGCCTCGAGCTGGGCTCGTTTGACGCAACCATATTATTTGCGCCTCGAGTCGGGCCTCGTTTGACTCAACCATATCATTTGTGCCTCGAGTCAGGCCTTATTTGATTCACCCATATGTTTGCACATCAAGTCAGGCCTCGTTTGACTCAACCATATCGTTTGTGCCTCGAGTCAGGCCTCATTTGACTCAACCATATCATTTGCACCTTGAGTCGGGCCTATGTGACTCAACCATATCATTTGCGCCTCGGGTCGGGCCTTGTTTGACTCAACCATATCATTTGCACCCTGAGTTAGGCCTTATTTGACTCACCCATATGTTTGCGCATTGGGTTGGGCCTCATTTAACTAAATCATATTGTTTGTGCCTTGAGTTATGCCTTGTTTGACTCAACCATATCATTTGCGCCTCGAGTCAGACGTCATTTGACTCAACCATATCATTTGCGCCTCGAGTCGGGCCTTATTTGACTCGCCCATATGTTTGCGCATCGAGTTGTCCTCGTTTGACTAAACCATATCGTTTGTTCCTTGAGTCATGCCTCGTTTGACTTAACCATATCATTTGCGCCTCGAGTCATGCCTCATTTGACTCACCGATAGCATTTGTGCCTTGAGTTGAGCCTCGTTTGACTCAACCATATCAGTTGTGCCTCAAGTTAGGCCTCGTTTGACTCAACCATATCATTCGCGCCTCGAGTCGGGCATGGTTTGACATAACTATATCATTTGCGCCTCGAGCCAATCCTCGTTTAACTCAACCATATCATTTGTGCCTCGAGTCGGGCCTCGTTTGACTCAACCATATCATTTGTGCCTCGAGTCAGGCCTTATTTGATTCCCCCATATGTTTGAACATTGACTCAGGCCTCATTTGACTCAACCATATCATTTGCGCCTTGAGTCGGGCCTCGTTTGACTCAACCATATCATTTGCACCTCGAGTCGAGTCTCGTTTGACTCAACCATATAATTTGCACCTCGAGTCGGGCCTTATTTGACTCACCTATATGTTTACGCATCGAGTTGGGCATCATTTGACTAAACCATATTGTTTGTGCCTCGAGTCATGCCTTGTTTGACTTAACCATACCATTTGTGCCTCGAGTCAAGCCTCGTTTGACTCAACCATATCATTTGTGCCTCGAGTCATGCCTCATTTGACTCACCGATACCATTTGTGCCTCGAGTTGAGCCTCGTTTGACTCAACCATATCAGTTGTGCCTCGAGTAGGGGCTCATTTGACTCAACCATATCATTTTTATCTTGAGTCAGGCCTCGTTTGACTCAACCATATTATTTGCGCCTCGAGTCAGGCATGGTTTGACTCAACCATATCATTTGTGCCTCGAGCCGAGCCTCGTTTGACTCAACCATATCATTTGTGCCTCGAGTCGGGCCTTGTTTAACTCAACCATATCATTTGCATGTCGAGTTGGGCCTCGTTTGACTAAACCATATAATTTGCGGCTTGAGTCAGGCCTTGTTTGACTCACCCATATGTTTGAGCCTCAAGTTGGGCCTTATTTGACTCACCCATATGTTTGCGCCTCGAGTCGGGGTTCGTTTGACTCACCCTTATCATTTAGACCTCGAGTCAAGCCTCGTTTGACCCACACATGTGTTTGCGCCTCGAGTTAGGCGTTGTTTGACTCACCCATATCATTTGCGCCTGGAGTCGGGCCTTGTTTGGCTTACCCATGTCATTTGCACCTCGAGTCGGGCCTTGTTTGACTCACCCATTTATTTGTGCCTCAAGTCGGGTCTCGTTTGACTCACCAATGTCATTTGCTCCTTAAGTTAGGCCTCGTTTGACTCACCCATGTGTTTGCACCTCGAGTCAGGCCTTGTTTGACAAACCCATATCACTTGCGCCTCGAGTCGGCCCTCGTTTGACTCACTGATACCATTTGTGCATCGAGTCAGTCCTCGTTTGACTCAACCATATGATTTGCTCCTCAAGTCAGTCCCCGTTTGACTCAACCATATCATTTACACCTCGAGTCGGATCTCGTTTGACTCAACCATATCATTTGTGCCTCGAGTCGGGACTTGTTTGACTCAACCATATCATTTGTGCTTCGAGTTAGGCCTTGTATGACTCACCCATATATTAGAGCCTCGAGTTAGGCCTTATTTGACCCACCCATATGTTTGCACCTCGAACCAGTCTTCGTTTGACTAACCCTTATCATTTGCACATCGAGTCAAGCCTCGTTTGACTCACCTATGTGTTTGCGCCTTGAGTCAGGCCTTGTTTAACTCACCTATATCATTTGCACCATGATTCGGTCCTTGTTTGACTCAACCGTATCATTTGCGCCTCGAGTTGGGCCTTGTTTGACTCACCAATACCATTGATGCCTCAAGTTAGGCCTCGTTTGACTCAACCATATCTTTTGTGAATCGAATCAGGCCTTGTTTGACTCAACCTTATCATTTGCACCTTGAGTCAGGCCTCGTTTGACTCAACCATATCATTTGCGCCTCGAGTCGGGCCTTATTTGACTCACCCATATGTTTGCGCATTGAGTCAGGCCGCATTTGACTAAACCATATCGTTTGTGCCTCAAGTCATGCATCGTTTGACTCAACCATATCATTTGTGCCCTGAGTCAGACCTCATTTGACTTATCGAAACCATTTGTGCCTCAAGTTCAGACTCGTTTGACTCAACCATATCATTTGTCCCTCGAGTCATGCCTCGTTTGACTCAACCATATCATGTGTACATTGAGTCGGGCCTCGTTTGACTCAACCATATCATTTGCGCCTCGAGTTGGGCCTTGTTTGACTCACCCATATATTTGAACCTCGGGTCAGCCCTTATTTGACTCAGCCATATGTTTGCACCTCGAGTCGGTCTTCGTTTGACTCACCCTTATCATTTGCGCCTCAAGTCAAGCCTCGTTTGACTCACCGATGTGTTTGCGCCTCGAGTTAGGCCTTGTTTGACTCACCCATATCATTTGCACCACGAGTCGTGCCTTGTTTGACTCACCCATATGTTTGAGCCTCGAGTCGGGCCTTATTTGACTCACCCATATGTTTGCGCCTCGAGTCGGTCTTCGTTTGACTCACCCTTATCATTTGCATCTCGAGTCAAGCCTCGTTTAACCCACACATGTGTTTGTGCCTCGAGTTAGGCCTTGTTTAACTCACCCATATCATTTGCGCCTCGAGCTGGGCTTTGTTTGGCTCACCCATATGTTTGAACCTTGAGTCAGGCCTTATTTGACTCACCCATATGTTTGCGCCTCGAGTCGGTCTTCGTTTGACTCACCCTTATCATTTGCATCTCGAGTCATGCCTCGTTTAACCCACACATGTGTTTGTGCCTCGCGTTAGGCCTTGTTTAACTCACCCATATCATTTGCGCCTCGAGCCGGGGCTTTGTTTGGCTCACCCATATGTTTGAGCCTCACGTCGGGCCTTATTTGACTCACCCATATGTTTGCGCCTCGAGTCGGTCTTCGTTTGACTCACCCTTATCATTTGCATCTCAAGTCAAGCCTCGTTTAACCCACACATGTGTTTGTGCCTCGAGTTAGGCCTTGTTTAACTCACCCATATCATTTGCGCGTCAAGCCGGGCTTTGTTTGGCTCACCCATATCATTTAAGCCTCGAGTCGGGCCTTGTTTGACTCACTCATTTATTTGTGCCTCGCGTCGGCCCTCGTTTGACTCACCCATGTCATTTGTGCCTCAAGTTAGGCCTTGTTTGACACATGCATATCATTTGCGAGTCGAGTTGGTCCTTGTTTGAGTCACCCATATCATTTGTACCTTGAGTTGGGCCTTGTTTGACTCACCCATATATTTGATCCTCGAGTCGGGCCTTATTTGACTCACCCATATGTTTGCACCTTGAGTCGGTCTTCGTTTGACTCACCCTTAAGATTTGCACCTCGAGTCAAGTCTCGTTTGACTCACCCATGTGCTTGCGCCTCGAGTCAGGCCTTGTTTGACTCACCCATATCATTTGCACCACGAGTCGGGCCTTGTTTGACTCACCCATATGTTTGAGCATCGATTCGGGCATTATGTGACTCACCCATATGTTTGTGCCTCAACTCAGTCTTCGTTTGACTCACCCTTATCATTTGCACCTCGAGTCAAGCCTCGTTTGACCCACACATGTGTTTGCGCCTCGAGTTAGGCCTTCTTTAACTCACCCATATCATTTGCGCCTCGAGTCGGGCCTTGTTTGGCTCACCTATATCATTTACGCCTCGAGTCAGGCTTTATTTGACTCACCCATATGTTTGCACCTCGAGCCAGTCTTCGTTTGACTCACCCTTATCATTTGCACCTAGAGTCAAGCCTCGTTTGACTCACCCATTTGTTTGCGCCTAGAGTCAGGCCTTGTTTAACTCACCTATATCATTTGTACCATGATTCGGGCCTTGTTTGACTCAACCATATCATTTGCGCCTCGAGTCGGGCCTTGTTTGACTCACCAATACCATTGGTGCCTTGAGTTGGGCCTCGTTTGACTCAACCATATCATTTGTGAATCGAATCAGGCCTTGTTTAACTCAACCATATCATTTACGCCTTGAGTCGGGCCTCGTTTGACTTAACCATATCATTTGCGCCTTGAGTCGGGCCTTATTTGATTCACCCATATGTTTGCGCATTGAGTCAGGCCGCGTTTGACAAAACCATATCATTTGTGCCCCGAGTCAGACCTCGTTTGACTTATCGATACCATTTGTGCCTCAAGTTGGGACTCGTTTGACTCAACCATATCATTTGTCCCTCGAGTCATGCCTCGTTTGACTTAACCATATCGTGTGTACATCGAGTCGGGCCTCGTTTGACTCAACCATATAATTTGCGCCTCGAGTTGGACCTTGTTTGACTCACCCATATATTTGAACCTCGAGTCAGCCCTTATTTGACTCACCCATATGTTTGCACCTCGAGTCGGTCTTCGTTTGACTCACCCTTATCATTTGCATCTCGAGTCAAGCCTCGTTTAACCCACACATGTGTTTGTGGCTTGAGTTAGGCCTTGTTTAACTCACCCATATCATTTGTGCCTTGAGCCAGGCTTTGTTTGGCTCACCCATATGTTTGAGCCTCGAGTTGGGCCTTATTTGACTCACCCATATGTTTGCGCCTCGAGTCAGTCTTCATTTGACTCACCCTTATCATTTGCATCTCGAGTCAAGCCTCGTTTAACCCACACATGTGTTTGTGCCTCGAGTTAGGCCTTGTTTAACTCACCCATATCATTTGTGCCTTGAGTCAGGCTTTGTTTGGCTCACCCATATCATTTAAGCCTTGAGTCGGGCCTTGTTTGACTCACCCATTTATTTGTGCCTCGCGTCGGGCCTCGTTTGACTCACCCATGTCATTTGCGCCTCAAGTTAGGCCTTGTTTGACTCACCCATGTGTTTGCGCCTCGAGTCAGGACTTGTTTGACACACCCATATCATTTGCGCCTCGAGTCGGGCCTCGTTTGACTCACTGATACCATTTATGCATCGAGTTGGGCCTTGTTTGACTCAACCATATGATTTGTGCCTCAATTCAGTCCCCATTTGACTCAACCATATCGTTGTGCCTGGAGTCTGCCCTCATTTAACTCAACCATATCATTTGCGCCTCGAGTTGGGCCTCATTTGACTTAACCATATCATTTACACCTCGAGCCAGGCCTTGTTTGACTCAACCATATCATTTCCGCCTTGAGTTGGGCCTTGTTTGACTCAACCATATATTTGAGCCTCGAGTTGGCCTTATTTGACTCACCCATATCATTTGTGCCCCGAGTCGAGCCTCGTTTGACTCACCGATACCATTTGTGCCTCAAGTTGGGACCCATTTGACTCAACCATATCATTTGTCCCTCAAGTTAGGCCTCGTTTGACTCAACCATATCATTTGCACATCGAGTCGGGCCTCGTTTGACTCAATCATATTGAGTCATGCCTTGTTTGACTCAACCATATCATTTGCACCTCGAGTTGGGCCTCGTTTGACTAACCGATATCATTTGCGCCTCGAGTTGGGCCTTGTTTAACTCAACCATATCATTTGCGCCTCGAGTCAGGCCTCGTTTGACTCACCGATACCATTTGTGCCTTAAGTTGGGCCTTGTTTGACTCAACCATATCATTTGCGCGTCGAGTCGGGCCTCGTTTGACTCAACCATATCATTTGCACCTCGAGTCAGGCCTTGTTTCACTCACCCATATGTTTGAGCCTTGTGTCGGGCCTTATTTGACTTACCCATATGTGTACGCCTCGAGTTGTTCTTCGTTTGACTCACCCTTATCATTTGCACCTCGAGTCAAGCTTCGTTTGACTCACACATGCGTTTGCGCCTCGATTTAGGCCTTGTTTGACACATGCATATCATTTGCGAGTCGAGTCGGGCCTTGTTTGACTCACCCATATCATTTGCTCCTCGAGTGGTGCCTTGTTTGACTCACCCATATATTTGATCCTCGAGTCGGGCCTTATTTGACTCACCCATATGTTTGCACCTTGAGTCGGTCTTCGTTTGACTCACCCTTATGATTTGCACCTCGAGTCAAGTCTTGTTTGACTCACCCATGTGCTTGCGCCTCGAGTCAGGCCTTGTTTGACTCACCCATATCATTTGCACCACGAGTCGGGCCTTGTTTGACTCTCCCATATGTTGAAGCCTCGATTCGGGTGTTATGTGACTCACCCATATGTTTGCGCCTCAACTCAGTCTTCATTTGACTCACCCTTATCATTTCCACCTCGAGTCAAGCCTTGTTTGACCCACACATGTGTTTGCGCCTCGAGTTAGGCCTTCTTTGACTCACCCATATCATTTGCGCCTTGAGTCGGGCCTTGTTTGGCTCACCTATATCATTTACGCCTCGAGTCAGGCCGTATTTAACTCATCCATAAGTTTGCACCTCGAGCCAGTCTTCGTTTGACTCACCCTTATCATTTGCACCTCGAGTCAAGCCTTGTTTGACTCACCCATGTGTTTGCGCCTCGAGTCAGGCCTTGTTTAACTCACCTATATCATTTGCACCACAATTCAGGCTTTGTTTGACTCAACCCTATCATTTGCACCTCGAGTCAGGTCTTGTTTGACTACCGATACCATTGGTGCCTCAAGTTGGGCCTCGTTTGACTCAACCATATCATTTGTGAATCGAATTAGGCCTTGTTTGACTCAACCATATCATTTGTGCCTTGAGTTGGGCCTCATTTGACTCAACCATATCATTTGTGCCTTGAGTCGGGCCTTATTTGACTCTCTCATATGTTTGCACATTGAGTCGGACCGCGTTTGACTAAACCATATTGTTTGTGCCTCGAGTCATGCATCGTTTGACTCAACCATATCATTTGTGCCCCGAGTCGGACCTTGTTTGACTTACCGATACCATTTGAGCCTCAAGTTGGGACTCGTTTAACTCAACCATATCATGTGTGCATCGAGTCGGGCCTCGTTTGACTCAACCATATTATTTGCACCTCGAGTTTAGCCTTGTTTGACTCACCCATATATTTGAACCTCGAGTCAGCCCTTATTTGATTCACCCATAAGTTTGCTTCTCGAGTCGGTCTTCGTTTGACTCACCCTTATTATTTGCGCCTCAAGTCAAGCCTTGTTTGACTCACCGATGTGTTTACGCCTCGAGTTAGGCCTTGTTTGACTCACCCATATCATTTGCACCACGAGTCGTGCCTTGTTTGACTCACCCATAAGTTTGAGCCTCGAGTCGGGCCTTATTTGACTCACCCATATGTTTGTGCCTCGAGTCGGTCTTCGTTTGACTCACCCTTATCATTTGCTCCTCGAGTCAAGCCTCGTTTAACCCACACATGTGTTTGTGCCTCGAGTTAGGCCTTGTTTAACTCACCTATATCATTTGCGCCTTGAACCGGGCCTTGTTTCGCTCACCCATATCATTGAAGCCTCGAGTCGGGCCTTGTTTGACTCACCCATTTATTTGTGCCTCGCGTTAGGCCTCGTTTGACTCAACCATGTCATTTGCGCCTCAGGTTAGGCCTTGTTTGACTTACCCATGTGTTTGCGCCACAAGTCAGGCCTTGTTTAACTCACCTATATCATTTGCACCATGATTCGGGCCTTGTTTGACTCAACCGTATCATTTGCGCCTCGAGTCTGGCCTTGTTTGACTCACTGATACCATTGATGCCTCAAGTTGGTCCTCGTTTGACTCAACCATATCATTTGTGAATCGAATCAGGCCTTGTTTGACTCAACCATATCATTTGCGCCTTGAGTCGGGCCGCGTTTGACTCAACCATATCATTTGCGCCTCGAGTCGGGCCTTATTTGACTCACCCATATGTTTGCGCATTGAGTTGAGACGCGTTTGACTAAACCATATCGTTTGTGCCTCGAGTCATGCATCGTTTGACTCAGCCATATCATTTGTGCCCCGAGTCGGACGTCATTTGACTTACCGATACCATTTGTGCCTCAAGTTGGGACTCGTTTAACTCAACCATACCATTTCTCCCTCGAGTCATGCCTCGTTTGACTCAACCATATCATGTGTACATCGAGTTGGGCTCGTTTGACTCAACCATATCATTTGCGCCTCGAGTTGGGCCTTGTTTGACTCACCCATATATTTGAACCTCAAGTCAGCCCTTATTTGACTCACCCATATGTTTGCACCTCGAGTTGGTCTTCGTTTGACTCACCCTTATCATTTACGCCTCAAGTCAAGCCTCGTTTGACTCACCGATGTGTTTGTGCCTCGAGTTAGGCCTTGTTTGACTCACCCATATCATTTGCACCACGAGTCGTGCCTTGTTTGACTCACCCATATGTTTGAGCCTTGAGTCGGGCCTTATTTGACTCACCCATATGTTTGCGCCTCGAGTCGGTCTTCATTGGACTCAACCTTACCATTTGCACCTCGAGTCAAGCCTCGTTTAACCCACACATGTGTTTGTGCCTCGAGTTCGGCCTTGTTTAACTCACCCATATCATTTGCGCCTCAAGCCAGGCCTTCTTTGGCTCACCCATATCATTTAAACCTTGAGTCGGGCCTTGTTTGACTCACCCATTTATTTGTGCCTTGCGTCGGGCCTCGTTTGACTCACCCATGTCATTTGCGCCTCAAGTTAGGCCATGTTTGACTCACCCATGTGTTTGCACCTCGAGTCAGGCCTTGTTTGACACACCCATATCATTTGCGCCTCGAGTCGGGCTTGTTTAACTCACTAATACCATTTATGCATCGAGTTGGGCCTTGTTTGACTCAACCATATGATTTGTGCCTCAATTCAGTCCCCGTTTGACTCAACCATATCGTTGTGCCTCGAGTCTGCCCTCATTTTACTCAACCATATCATTTGCGCCTCGAGTCGGGCCTCGTTTGACTCAACCATATCATTTGCGCCTCGAGCCAGGCCTTGTTTGACTCAACCATATCATTTCCGCCTCGAGTTGGGCCTTGTTTAACTCACCCATATATTTGAGCCTCGAGTTGGGCCTTATTTGACTCACCTGTATCATTTGTGCCCCGAGTCGAGCCTCGTTTAACTCACCGATACCATTTGTGTCCCGAGTTGGGACTCATTTGACTCAACCATATCATTTGTGCCTCGAGTCAGGCCTCGTTTGACTCAACCATATCATTTGTGCATCGAGTTACACCTCGTTTGACTCAATCATATCATTTGTGCCTCGAGTCATGCCTTGTTTGACTCAACCATATCATTTGCACCTCGAGTTGGGCCTCATTTGACTAAACCATATCATTTGCGCCTCGAGTCAGGCCTTGTTTGACTCAACCATATCATTTGTGCCTCGAGTCGGGCCTCGTTTGACTCATCGATACCATTTGTTCCTTAAGTTGGGCCTTGTTTGATTCAACCATATCATTTGCGCGTCGAGTCAGGCCTCGTTTGACACAACCATATCATTTGCACGTCGAGTCCGGCCTCGTTTTACTCACCCATATGTTTGAGCCTCATGTCGGGCCTTATTTGACTCACCCATATGTGTACGCCTTGAGTTGGTCTTCGTTTGACTCACCCTTATCATTTGCACCTCGAGTCAAGCCTCGTTTGACTCACACATGCGTTTGCGCCTCGAGTTAGGCCTTGTTTGACACACGCATATCATTTGCGAGTCGAGTCGGGCCTTGTTTGACTCACCCATATTATTTGCGCCTCGAGTGGGGCCTTGTTTGACTCACCCATATATTTGATCCTCGAGTCGGGCCTTATTTGACTCACCCATATGTTTGCACCTTGAGTCGGTCTTCGTTTGACTCACCCTTATGATTTGCACCTCGAGTCAAGTCTCGTTTGACTCACACATATGCTTGCGCCTCGAGTCAGGCTTTGTTTGACTCACCCATATCATTTGCACCACGAGTTGGGCCTTGTTTGACTCACCCATATATTTGACTCTCGAGTTGGGCCTTATTTGACTCACCCATATCATTTGTGCCCCGAGTCGGGCCTCGTTTGACTCACTGATACCATTTGTTCCTCGAGTTGGGACCCATTTGACTTAACCATATTATTTGTCCCTCGAGTCAGGCCTCGTTTGACTCAACCATATCATTTGTGCATCGAGTTGAGCCTCGTTTGACTCAATCATATCATTTGTGCCTCGAGTCATGCCTTGTTTGACTCAACCATATCAATTGCACCTCGAGTTGGGCCTCGTTTGACTAAACCATATCATTTGCACCTCGAGTCGGGCCTTGTTTGACTCAACCATATCATTTGCGCCTCGAGTCAAGCCTTGTTTGACTCACCGATACCATTTGTGCCTTAAGTTGCGCCTTGTTTGACTCAACCATATCATTTGCGTGTCGAGTCGGGCCTCGTTTGACTCAACCATATCATTTGCACCTCGAGTCGGGCCTTATTTGACTCACCCATATGTGTACGCCTCGAGTTGGTCTTCGTTTGACTCTCCCTTATCATTTGCACCTCAAGTCAAGCCTCGTTTGACTCACACATGCGTTTGCGCCTCAAGTTAGGCCTTGTTTGACACACGCATATCATTTGCGAGTCGAGTCAGGCTTTGTTTGACTCACCCATATTATTTGTGCCTCAAGTTGGGCCTTGTTTGACTCACCAATATATTTGATCCTCGAGTCGGGCCTTATTTGACTCACCCATATGTTTGCACCTTGAGTCGGTCTTCGTTTGACTCACCCTTATGATTTGCAACTCGAGTCCAGTCTTGTTTGACTCACCCATGTGCTTGCGCCTCGAGTCAGGCCTTGTTTGACTCACCCATATCATTTGCACCATGAGTTGGGCCTTGTTTGACTCACCCATATGTTTGAGCCTCAATTCGGGCATTATGTGACTCACCCATATGTTTGCACCTCAAGTCGGTCTTCGTTTGACTCACCCTTATCATTTGCACCTCGAGTCAAGCCTCATTTGACCCACACATGTTTTTGCGCCTCGAGTTAGGCCTTCTTTAACTCACCCATATCATTTGCACCTCGAGTCGGGCCTTGTTTGGCTTACCTATATCATTTATGCCTCGAGTCAGGCCTTATTTGACTCACCCATATGTTTGAGCCTCGATTCGGGCATTATGTGACTCACCCATATGTTTGCACCTCGAGCTAGTCTTTGTTTGACTCACCCTTATCATTTGCACCTCGAGTCAAGACTCGTTTGACTCACCCATGTGTTTTCGCCTTGAGTCAGGCCTTGTTTAACTCACCTATATCATTTGCACCACGATTCGGGCCTTGTTTGACTTAACCGTATCATTTGCGCCTCGAGTTGGGCCTTGTTTGACTCACCAATACCATTGATGCCTCAAGTTGGGCCTCGTTTGACTCAACCATATCATTTGTGAATCGAATCAGGCCTTGTTTAACTCAACCTTATCATTTGCGCCTTGAGTCGGCCTCGTTTGACTCAGCCATATCATTTGCGCCTCGAGTCGGGCCTTATTTGACTCACCCATATGTTTGCGCATTGAGTCGGGCCGCGTTTGACTAAACCATATCGTTTGTGCCTCGAGTCATGCATCATTTGACTCAACCATATCATTTGTGCCCTGAGTCAGACCTCGTTTGACTTACCGATACCATTTGTGCCTCAAGTTGGGACTTGTTTGACTCAACCATATCATTTCTCCCTCGAGTCATGCCTCATTTGACTCAACCATATCATGTGTACATCGAGTCGGGCCTCGTTTGACTCAACCATATCATTTGTGCCTCGAGTTGGGCCTTGTTTGACTCACCCATATATTTGAACCTTGAGTCAGCCCTTATTTGACTCACCCATATGTTTGCACCTCGAGTCGGTCTTCGTTTGACTCACCCTTATCATTTGCGCCTCAAGTCAAGCCTTGTTTGACTCACCGATGTGTTTGTGCCTCGAGTTAGGTCTTGTTTGACTCACCCATATGTTTGAGCCTCGAGTCGGGCCTTATTTGACTCACCCATATGTTTGCGCCTTGAGTCGGTCTTCGTTGGACTCACCCTTACCATTTGCACCTCGAGTCAAGCCTCGTTTAACCCACACATGTGTTTGTGCCTCGAGTTAGGCCTTGTTTAACTCACCCATATCATTTGCGCCTCGAGCCAGGCCTTCTTTGGCTCACCCATATCATTTAAGCCTCGAGTCGGGCCTTGTTTGACTCACCGATTTATTTGTGCCTCGTGTCGGGCCTCGTTTGACTCACCCATGTCATTTACGCCTCAAGTTAGGCCTTGTTTGACTCTCCCATGTGTTTGCGCTCGAGTCAGGCCTTGTTTGACACACCCATATCATTTGCACCTCGAGTCGGGCCTCGTTTGACTCACTGATACCATTTATGGATCGAGTTGGGCCTTGTTTGACTCAACAATATGATTTGTGCCTCAATTCAGTCCCCGTTTGACTCAACCATTTCGTTGTGCCTCGAGTCTGCCCTCATTTAACTCAATTGTATCATTTGTGCCTCGAGTTGGGCCTCGTTTGACTTACCCATGTCATTTATGCCTCAAGTTAGGCCTTGTTTGACTCAACCATGTGTTTGCGCCTCGAGTCAGGCCTTGTTTGACACACCCATATCATTTGGGCCTTGAGTCGGGCCTCGTTTGACTCACTGATACCATTTATGGATCGAGTTGGGCCTTGTTTGAGTCAACCATATGATTTGTGCCTCAATTCAGTTCCCGTTTGACTCAACCATATCGTTGTGCCTCGAGTCTGCCCTCATTTAACTCAACTGTATCATTTGCGCCTCGAGTTGGGCCTCGTTTGACTCAACCATATCATTTGCGCCTCGAGCCAGGCCTTGTTTGACTCAACCATATCATTTTCGCCTCGAGTTGGGCCTTGTTTGACTCACCCATATGTTTGACTCTCAAGTTGGGCCTTATTTGACTCACCCATATCATTTGTGCCCCGAGTCGGGTCTCGTTTGACTCACCGATACCATTTGTTCCTCGAGTTGGGGCCTATTTGACTCAACCATATTATTTTGTCCCTCGAGTCAGGCCTCGTTTGACTCAACCATAGCATTTGCGCATCGAGTCGAGCCTCGTTTGACTCAATCATATCATTTGTGCCTCGAGTCATGCCTTGTTTGACTCAACCATATCATTTGCACCTCGAGTTGGGCCTCGTTTGACTCAACCATATCATTTGCGCCTCGAGTCGGGCCTCGTTTGACTCAACCATATCATTGCACCTTGAGTCGGGCCTCGTTTGACTCACCGATACCATTTGTGCCTTAAGTTGAGCCTTGTTTGACTCAACCATATCATTTGCGTGTCAAGTTGGGCCTCGTTTGACTCAAACATATCATTTGCACCTCGAGTCAGGCCTCGTTTTACTCCCCCATATGTTTGAGCCTCGTGTCGGGCCTTATTTGACTCACCCATATGTGTACACCTCGAGTTGGTCTTCGTTTGACTCACCCTTATCATTTGCACCTCGAGTCAAGCCTCGTTTGTCTCACACATGTGTTTGCGCCTTGAGTTAGGCCTTGTTTGACACACGCATATCATTTGCGAGTCGAGTCGGGCCTTGTTTGACTCACCCATATTATTTGTGCCTCGAGTTGGGCCTTGTTTGACTCACCAATATATTTGATCCTCGAGTCGGGCCTTATTTGACTCACCTATATGTTTGCAGCTTGAGTCGGTCTTCGTTTGACTCACCTTTATGATTTGCACCTCGAGTCAAGTCTCGTTTGACTCACCCATGTGCTTGCGCCTCGAGTCAGGCCTTGTTTGACTCACCCATATCATTTGCACCACGAGTCGGGCCTTGTTTGAGTCACCCATATGTTTGAGCCTCGATTCGGGCATTATGTGACTCACCCATATGTTTGCGCCTCAAGTCTGTCTTCGTTTGACTCGCCCTTATCATTTGCACCTCGAGTCAAGCCTTGATTTTCCCACACATGTGTTTGCGCCTCGAGTTAGGCCTTCTTTAACTCACCCATATCATTTGCGCCTCGAGTCGAGCCTTGTTTGGTTCACCTATATCATTTACGCCTCGAGCCAGGCCTTATTTGACTGACCCATATGTTTGCACCTCGAGCCAGTCTTTGTTTGACTCACCCTTATCATTTACACCTCGAGTCAAGCCTCGTTTGACTCACCGATGTGTTTGCGCCTCGAGTCAGGCCTTGTTTAACTCACCTATATCATTTGCACCACGATTCGGGCCTTGTTTGACTCAACCGTATCATTTGCGCCTCGAGTCGGGCTTTGTTTGACTCACCAATACCATTGATGCCTCAAGTTGGGCCTCGTTTGACTCAAGCATATCATTTGTGAATCGAATCAGGCCTTGTTTGACTCAATCTTATCATTTGCGCCTTGAGTCGGGCCTCGTTTGACTCAACCATATCATTTGCGCCTCGAGTCGGGCCTTATTTGACTCACCCATATGTTTGCGCATTGAGTCGGGCCGCGTTTGACTAAACCATATCGTTTGTGCCTCGAGTCATGCATCGTTTGACTCAACCATATCATTTGTGCCCTGAGTCGGACCTCGTTTGACTTACCGATACCATTTGTGCCTCAAGTTGGGACTCGTTTGACTCAACCATATCATTTGTCCCTCGAGTCATGCCTCGTTTGACTCAACCATATCATGTGTACATCGAGTCGGGCCTCGTTTGACTCAACCATATCATTTGCGCCTCGAGTTGGGCCTTGTTTGACTCACCCATATATTTGAACCTCGAGTCAGCCCTTATTTGACTCACCCATATGTTTGCACCTCGAGTCGGTCTTCGTTTGACTCACCCTTATCATTTGCGCCTCAAGTCAAGCCTCGTTTGACTCACCAATGTGTTTTCGCCTTGAGTTAGGCATTGTTTGACTCACCCATATGTTTGAGCCTCGAGTCGGGCCTTATTTGACTCACCCATATGTTTGCACCTCGAGTCGGTCTTCATTGGACTCACCCTTACCATTTGCACCTCAAGTCAAGCCTCGTTTAACCCACACATGTGTTTGTGCCTCGAGTTAGGCCTTGTTTAACTCACCCATATCATTTGCGCCTCGAGCCAGGCCTTCTTTGGCTCACCCATATCATTTAGGCCTCGAGTCGGGCCTTGTTTGACTCACCCATTTATTTATGCCTTGCGTCGGGCCTCGTTTGACTCACCCATGTCATTTACGCCTCAAGTTAGGCCTTGTTTGACTCACCCATGTGTTTGCGCCTCGAGGTAGGCCTTGTTTGACACACCCATATCAATTGCGCCTTGAGTCGGGCCTTGTTTGACTCATTGATACCATTTATGCATCGAGTTGGGCCTTGTTTGACTCAATCATATGATTTGTGCCTCAATTCATTCCCCGTTTGACTCAACCATATTGTTGTGCCTCGAGTCTGCCCTCATTTAACTCAACCGTATCATTTGCGCCTCGAGTTGGGCCTCGTTTGACTCAACCATATCATTTGCACCTCAAGCCAGGCCTTGTTTGACTCAACCATATCATTTCTGCCTCGAGTTGGGCCTTGTTTGACTCACCCATATATTTGACTCTCGAGTTGGGACCCATTTAACTCAACCATATCATTTGTGCCTCAAGTTGGGCCTCGTTTGACTCAACCATATCATTTGCACCTCGAGTCAGGCCTCGTTTTACTCCACCATATGTTTGAGCCTCGTGTCGGGCCTTATTTGACTCACCCAAATGTGTACGCCTTGAGTTGCTCTTCATTTGACTCACCCTTATCATTTGCACCTCGAGTCAAGCCTCGTTTGACTCACACATGCGTTTGCGCCTCGAGTTAGGCCTTGTTTGACACACGCATATCATTTGCGAGTCGAGTCGGGTCTTGTTTGACTCACCCATATCATTTGCGCCTCGAGTTGGGCCTTGTTTGACTCACCCATATATTTGATCCTCGAGTCAGTCCTTATTTGACTCACCCATATGTTTGCACCTTGAGTCGGTCTTTGTTTGACTCACCCTTATCATTTGCACCTCGAGTCAAGTCTCGTTTGACTCACCCATGTGCTTGCGCCTCGAGTCAGGCCTTGTTTGACTCACCCATATCGTTTGTACCACGAGTCGGGCCTTGTTTGACTCACCCATATGTTTGATCCTCGAGTCGGGCCTTATATGACTCACCCATATGTTTGCACCTTGAGTCGGTCTTCGTTTGACTCACCCTTATGATTTGCTCCTCGAGTCAAGTCTTGTTTGACTCACCCATGTGCTTGCGCCTCGAGTCAGGCCTTGTTTGACTCACCCATATCATTTGCACCACGAGTTGGGCCTTGTTTGACTCACCCATATGTTTGAGCCTCGATTCAGGCATTATGTGACTCATCCATATGTTTGCGCCTCAAGTCGGTCTTCGTTTAACTCACCCTTATCATTTGCACCTCGAGTCAAGCCTCGTTTGACCCACACATGTGTTTGCGCCTCGAGTTAGGCCTTCTTTAACTCACCCATATCTTTTGGGCCTTGAGTCGGGCCTTGTTTGGCTCACCTATATCATTTACGCCTCGAGTTGGGCCTTGTTTGACTCACCCATGTGTTTGCGCCTCGAGTCAGGCCTTGTTTGTCACACCCATATCATTTGTGCCTCGAGTTGGGCCTCGTTTGACTCACTGATACCATTTGTGCATCGAGTTAGGCCTCGTTTGACTTAACCATATGATTTGCGCCTCAAGTCAGTCCCTGTTTGACTCCATTATATTATTTATGCCTCGAGTCAGGCCTCGTTTGACTCAATCATACCATTTGCGCCTCGAGTCGGGTCTCGTTTGACTCACTGATACCATTTGTGCATTGAATTGGGCCTCGTTTGACTCAACCATATGATTTGTGCCTCAAGTTAGTTCCCATTTGACTCAACCGTATCGTTTGTGCCTCGAGTCAAGCCTCATTTGACTTAACCATATCTTTTTCGCCTTGTGTCGAGCCTTGTTTGACTCAGCCATATCATTTACGCCTCGAGTTAGGCCTTGTTTGACACATCCATATATTTGAGCCTCGAGTCGGGCCCTATTTGACTCACCCATATCATTTACACCTCGAGTCAAGCCTCGTTTGACTCACCCATGCATTTGCGCCTCGAGTCAGGCCTTGTTTGACTCAATCATATCATTTGCACCACGAGTCGGGCCTTGTTTGACTTAACCATATCATTTGCGCCTCGAGTCGGGCCTCTTTTGACTTACCGATACCATTTGTGCCTCGAGTTGGGCCTTATTTGACTCAACCATATCATTTGTGCCTCGAGTCAGGCATTCATTGACTCAACCATATCATTTGCGCCTCAAGTCGGGCCTTATTTGGCTCACCCATATGTTTGCTTATTGAGTCGGGCCTTGTTTGACTAAACCATATCGTTTGTGACTTGAGTCATGCCTCGTTTGACTCAACCATATCATTTGTGCCCCAAGTCGGGCCTCATTTTACTCACCGATACCATTTATGCCTCGAGTTGGGCCTCGTTTGACTCAACCATATCGTTTTTGACCTGAGTCAGGGCTCATTTGACTCAACCATATCATTACGCCTCGAGTCGGGCCTTGTTTGATGAACCATATCATTTGCAGCTCTAGTCAGGCCTTGTTCGACTCAACCATATGTTTTAGCCTTGAGTTGGGCCTTATTTGACTTACCCATATGTTTATGCCTCGAGTTGGCCTTCGTTTGACTCACCCTCATCATTTGCACCTTGAGTCAAGCCTTGTTTGACTCACACATGTGTTTGCACCTCGAGTTAGGCCTTGTTTGATGCACCCTTATCATTTGAGAGTCGAGTCGGGCCTTGTTTGACTCACCCATATAATTTACACCTCGAGTCGGGCCTTGTTACACTCACCCATTTAGTTACACTTTGAGTTAGGCCTCGTTTGACTCACCATGTGTTTTCGCCTCGAGTCTAGCCTCGTTTAACTCAACCATATCATTTGCGCCTTGAGTCAGGCCTCGTTTAACTCAACCATATCATTTGTGCCTCGAGTCAGGCCTCGTTTGACTCAACCATATCAATTATGCCTCGAGTCGGGCCTCGTTTGACTCAACCATATCATTTGCACCTTGAGTCAGGCCTCGTTTGACTTAACCATATCATTTATGGCTCGAGTCGGGCCTCGGTTGACTCAACCATATCATTTATGCCTTGAGTCAGGCTTTGTTTGACTCAACCATATCATTTCCGCCTCAAGTTAGATCTCATTTGACTCAACCATATCATTTGCTCCTCGAGTCGGGCCTCGTTTGACACAACCATATCATTTACGCCTCTTGTCGGGCCTTATTTGACTCACCCATATGCTTGCACATTGAGCCGAGCATTGTTTGACTAAACCATATCGTTTGTGCCTCGAGTCATGCCTTGTTTGACTCAACCATATATTTGTGCCTCAAGTCGGGCCTCGTTTGACTCAACCATATCATTTGCACCTCGAGTCATGCCTTGTTTGACTCACCCATATGTTTATGCCTCGTGTCGGGCCTTATTTGACTCACCCATATGTTTATGCCTCGAGTTGGTCTTCGTTTGACTCACTCTTATTATTTGCACCTCGAGTTAAGCCTCGTTTGACTCATACATGTGTTTGCGCCTTGAGTTAGGCTTTGTTTGACACACCCATATCATTTGCGAGTCGAGTCGGGCCTCGTTTGACTCACCCATATCATTTATGCCTCGAGTCGGGCCGTATTTGACTCACCCATTTATTTGTGTCTCGAGTAGGGCCTCGTTTGACTCACACATGTCATTTGTGTGTCGAGTTAGGCCTCGTTTGATTCACCCATGTGTTTGCACCTCGAGTTAGGCCTTGTTTAACTCGCCCAAATCATTTATGCATCGAGTTGGGCCTCGTTTGACTCACAGATACCATTTGTGCATCGAGTTAGGTCTCGTTTGACTCAACCATATCATTTGCACCTCGAGTCAGGCCTTGTTTGATTCACCCATAAGTTGGTGCCTTGAGTCGGGCTTCGTTTGACTCACCCTTATCATTTGCTCCTCGAGTCAAGCCTTGTTTGACTCACACATGTGTTTACGCCTCGAGTTAGGCCTCATTTGACTTAACCATATCATTTGTGCCTCGAGTCGGGTCTTGTTTGCCTCAACCATATCATTTGCGCCCCGAGTTGGGCCTCATTTGACTCATCAATATGATTTATGCCTCGAGTTGGGCCTCGTTTGACTCAACTATATGATTTGTGCCTCGAGTCGGGCCTCTTTGACTCAATCATATCATTTGTGCCTCGAATAGGGCCTTATTTGACTCAACCATATCATTTGCGCCTCGACTCGGGCATTATTTGACTTAACCATATCATTTGCGCCTCGAGTTGGGCCTCGTTTGACCCACTGATACCATTTATGCCTCGAGTTGGGCCTCATTTGACTCAACCATATCAATTATGCCTCGAGTCAGGCCTCGTTTGACTCAACCATATCATTTGCGCCTCAAGTCGTGCCCCGTTTGACTCAACCATATCATTTGCGGCTCAAGTCGGGCCTTGTTTGACTCAACCATATCATTTACGCCTCGAGTTGGGCTTTGTTTGACTCACCCATATGTTTGAACCTCGTGTCGGGCCTTATTTGACTCACCCATATGCTTGCGCCTCGAGTCGGTCTTCGTTTGACTCACCCTTATCATTTGCACCTCGAGTCAATCCTCGTTTAAGTCACCCATATGTTTACGCCTCGAGTTGGTCTTCATTTGACTCACCCTTATTATTTGCACCTCGAGTCAAGCCTCGTTTGACTCACACATGTGTTTGTGCCTCGAGTTAGGCCTTGTTTGACACACCTATATCATTTGTGAGTCGAGTCGGGCCTTGTTTGACTCACCCATATCCTTTACGCCTCGAGTTGGGCCTTGTTTGACTCACCCATTTATTTGTGTTTCGAGTCGGGCCTTGTTTCCCTCAACCATATGATTTAAGCCTTGAGTCGGGCCTTATTTGACTCACCCATATGTTTGAGCCACGAGTCGGGCCTTATTTGGCTCACCCATATGTTTGCGCCTCGAGTCGGTCTTTGTTTGACTCACCCTTATTATTTGCACCTCGAGTCATGCCTCGTTTGACCCAACCATATCATTTGCAAGTCGAGTCAAGCCTTGTTTGACTCACCGATACCATTTATGCCTCGAGTTGGGACTTGATTGAGTCAACCATATCATTTGTCCCTCGAGTCAGGACTCGTTTGACTCAACCATTTCATTTGCGCCTCGAGTTGGGCCTCGTTTGACTCAACCATATCATTTGTGCCTTGAGTCATGCCTCGTTTGACTCAACCATATCATTTGTGCCTCGAGTCGTGCCTCGTTTGACTAAACCATATCATTTGCGCCTCGAGTCGGGCCTTGTTTGACTCATCCATATCATTTGCGCCTCGAGTCGGGCCTCGTTTGACTCACCGATTCCATTTGTGCCTCGAGTTAGGCCTTGTTTGACTCATCCATATCGTTTGCACCACGAGTCGGGCCTTGTTTGACTCACCCATATGTTTGAGCCTCGATTCAGGCATTATGTGACTCACCCATATGTTTGCACCTCAAGTCGGTCTTCGTTTGACTCACCCTTATCATTTGCACCTCGAGTCAAGCCTCGTTTGACCCACACATGTGTTTGCGCCTCGAGTCAGGCCTCCTTTGACTCAACCATATCATTTGCACCTTGAGTCAGGCCTTATTCGACTCACCCATATGTTTTAGCCTTGAGTCGAGCCTTATTTGACTTGTTCATATGTTTACGCCTCGAGTTGGTCTTCGTTTGACTCACCCTTATCATTTGCACCTTGAGTCAAGCCTCGTTTGACTTACACATGTGTTTGCACATCGAGTTAGTGCTTGTTTGATGCAACCATATCATTTACGGGTCGAGTCAGGCCTTGTTTGACTCACCCATATCATTTATGCCTTAAGTCGTGCCTTGTTTGACTCACCCATTTATTTGCGCCTCGAGTCGGGCCTCGTTTGACTCACCCAGGTGTTTGCGCCTCGAGTCAGGCCTTGTTTGACTCACCTATATTGTTTCCACCTTCAGTCGAGCCTCGTTTGACTCATCAATACCATTTGTGCATCGAGTTGGGCCTCGTTTGACTCAACCATATGATTCGCCTCTCGAGTCTAGCCTCGTTTGACTCAACATATCATTTGTTCCTTGAGTCAGGCATCGTTTGACTCAACCATATCATTTGCACCTCGACTCGGACCTCATTTGACTCAACCATATCATTTGCGCCTTGAGTCAGGCCTAGTTTGACACAACCATATCATTTACACCTCGAGTTAGGCCTTATTTGACTCACCCTTATGTTTGCGCATCGAGTCGGGCATCGTTTGACTAAACCATATCGTTTGTGCCTCGAGTCATGCCTCGTTTGACTCAACCATATCATTTGCACCTCGAGTCGGGCCTCGTTTGACTCAACCATATCATTTGAGTTGGGCCTTGTTTGACTCACCCATATGTTTAAGCCTCATGTCGGGCCTTATTTGACTCACCCATATGTTTACGCCTCGAGTTAGTCTTCATTTGACTCACCCTTATTATTTGCACTTCGAGTCAAGCCTTGTTTGACTCACACATGTGTTTGCGCCTTGAGTTAGGCCTTGTTTGACACACCCATATAATTTACGAGTCGAGTCGGGCCTTGTTTGACTCACCCATTTATTTGCGTCTTGAGTCGGTCCTCGTTTGACTCACACATGTCATTTGCGTGTTGAGTTAGGCCTCGTTTGACTCACCCATGTGTTTGCAGGCCTTGTTTGGCTCACCCATATCTTTTGTGCATCGAGTCGGGCCTTGTTTGACTCAACCATATCATTTGCACCTCAAGTCGGGCCTTGTTTAACTCACCCTTATGTTTGAGCATTGAGTCGAGCCTTATCTGACTCACCCATGAGTTGGCGCCTTGAGTCGGTCTTTCTTTGACTCACCCTTATCATTTGCATCTCGAGTCAAGCCTCATTTGACTCGCCCATGTGTTTGCGCCTCGAGTCAGGCCTAGTTTGACTCACCCATATCTTTTGCGGCACGAGTCAAGCCTTGTTTAACTTAACCATATCATTCGCGCCTCCAGTCGGGTCTCGTTTGACTAAACCATATCATTTGTGCCTTGAGTCAGGCCTTGTTTGACTCAACCATATCATTTGCACCTCGAGTCAGGCTTTGTTTGATGCAACCATATCATTTGCGCCTTGAGTCGGGCCTCGTTGCACATAACCATATCATTTACGCCCTGAGTCAGGACTTATTTGACTCACCCTTATGTTTGCGCATCGAGTCGGGCATCGTTTGACTAAACCATATCGTTTGTGCCTCGAGTCATGCCTCGTTTGACTCAACCATATCATTTGTACCTCGAGTTAGGCCTCGTTGGACTCAACCATATGATTTGCACCTTGAGTTGGGCTTTATTTGACTCACCCATATGTTTAAGCCTTGTGTCGGGCCTTATTTGACTCACCCATATGTTTACGGCTCGAGTTAGTCTTCATTTGAGTCACCCTTATTATTTGCACCTCGAGTCAAGCCTCGTTTGACTCACACATGTGTTTGCGCCTTGAGTTAGGCCTTGTTTGACACACCCATATCATTTGCGAGTCAAGTCGGGCCTTGTTTGACTCACCCATATCATTTACGCCTCGAGTCGGGCCTTGTTTGACTCACCCATTTAGTTGCGTCTTGAGTCGGGCCTCGTTTGACTCACACATGTCATTTGCGTGTCGAGTTAGGCCTCGTTTGACTCACTCATGTGTTTGCAGGCCTTGTTTGACTCACCCATATCATTTGCGCATCGAGTCGGGCCTCATTTGACTCATTGATACCATTTGTGCATCGAGTTGGGTCTCGTTTGACTCAACCATATCATTTGCAGCTCAAGTCGGGCCTTGTTTAACTCACCCATATGTTTGAGCATTGAGTCACGCCTTATTTGACTCACCCATAAGTTGGCACCTTGAGTCAACCCTCATTTGACTCACCCATGTGTTTGCGCCTCGAGTCAGGCCTAGCTTGACTCAACCATATCTTTTGCGGCATGAGTCAGGCCTTGTTTAACTCAACCATATCATTTGCGCCTCCAGTCGGGTCTCATTTGACTAAACCATATTATTTGCGCCACGAGTCAGGCCTTGTTTGTCTCAACCATATCATTTGCACCTCGAGTCGGGCCTCGTTCGACTCATCGATACCATTTGTGCCTCGAGTTGGGCCTCGCTTGACTCAACCATATCATTTGCGCCTTGAGTCGAGCCTTGTTTGACTCAACCATATCATTTGCACCACGAGTCAGGACTTGTTTGACTCACCCATATGCTTCAGCCTTGTGTCAGGCCTTATTTCACTCATCCATATGTTTACGCCTCGAGTTGGTCTCCGTTTGACTCACCCTTATTATTTGCACCTCGAGTCGAGCCTTATTTGACTCACACATGTGTTTGTGCCTCGAGTCATGCCTCGTTTGACTCAACCATATCATTTGCGAGTCGAGTCGGGCCATGTTTGACTCAACCATATCATTTACGCCCTGAGTCAGGCCTCGTTTGACTCATCGATACCATTTGTGCCTCGAGTTGGGCCTCGTTTGACATAACCAAATCATTTGTGCCTCGAGTCAGGCCTCGTTTGACTCATTCATATCATTTGCACCTTAAGTTAGGCATGGTTTGCCTCAACCGTATCATTTGTACCTCGAGTCGACCCTCGTTTGACACAACCATAGCATTTGCACCTCGAGTCGGGCCTTATTTGACTCACCCATATGTTTACGCATCGAGTCAGGCCTCATTTGGCTCAACCATATCGTTTGTGCATCGAGTCATTCCTCGTTTGATTTAACCATATCATTTGTGCCTCAAGTCGGGCCTCGTTTGACTCACTGATACCATTTGTGCCACAAGTTAGGCCTTGTTTGACTCAACCATACCATTTGTGCCTCGAGTCAGGCCTCGTTTGACTCAACCATATCATTTGTGCCTCGAGTTAGGTCTCGTTTGACTCAACCATCCCATTTGCGTCTCGAGTCGCACCTCGTTTGACTCAGCCATATCATTTGCGCCTCAAGTCAGGCCTCGGTTGACTAAACAATATCATTTTTGCCTCGAGTCGGGCCTTATTTGACTCACCCATATGTTTGCACCTCGAGTCAGTCTTCGTTTGACTCACCCTTATCATTTGCATCTCGAGTCCAGCCTCGTTTGACTTACCCATGTGTTTGCGCCTTGAGTCGGGCCTCGTTTGACTCACCCATATCATGTGTGCCTCGAGTCTGGCCTTGTTTAACTCACCCATATCATTTGTGCCTCGAGTCAAGCCTTGTTTGACTCACCCATATCATTTACGCCTTAAGTCGTGCCTTATTTGACTCACCCATCTATTTGCACCTCGAGGCGGGCCTCATTTGACTCACCCAGGTGTTTGTGCCTCAAGTCAGGCCTTGTTTGACTCACCCATATTGTTTCCACCTTCAGTCGAGCCTCGTTTGACTCATCGATACCATTTGTGCATCGAGTTAGGCCTTGTTTGACTTAACCATATGATTTGCCTCTCGAGTCTAGCCTCGTTTGACTCAACCATATCATTTGTTCCTCAAGTCAGGCCTCGTTTGACTCAACCATATCATTTGCGCCTCGAGTCAGGCTGGTTTGACTCAACCATATCATTTGCGCCTCGAGTTAGGCTTTGTTTGACTCAACCATATCATTTGCACCTCAACTCGGACCTCATTTGACTCAACCATATCATTTGCGCCTTGAGTCAGGCCTAGTTTGACACAACTATATCATTTATGCCTCGAGTTAGGCCTTATTTGACTCACCCTTATGTTTGCACATCGAGTCGGGCCTCGTTTGACTAAACCATATCGTTTGTGCCTCGAGTCATGCCTCGTTTGACTCAACCATATCATTTGCGCCTTGAGTCGGGCCTCGTTTGACTCAACCATATCATTTGCACCTCGAGTTAGGCCTTGTTTGACTCACCCATATGTTTAAGCCTTGTGTCCGGCCTTATTTGACTCACCCATATGTTTACGCATTGAGTTAGTCTTCATTTCACTCACCCTTATTATTTGCACCTCGAGTCAAGCCTTGTTTGACTCACACATGTGTTTGTGCCTTGATTTAGGCCTTGTTTAACACACCCATATCATTTGCGAGTTGAGTCGGGCCTTGTTTGACTCACCCATTTATTTGCATCTTGAGTCGGTCCTCGTTTAACTCACACATGTCATTTGCGTGTTGAGTTAGGCCTCGTTTGACTCACCCATGTGTTTGCAGGCCTTGTTTGACTCACCTATATCTTTTGTGCATCGAGTCGGGCCTCGTTTGACTCACTGATACCATTTGTGCATCGAGTTGGGTCTCGTTTCACTCCACCATATCATTTGCACCTCAAGTCGGTCCTTGTTTAACTCACCCATATGTTTGAGCATTGAGTCGGGCCTTATTTGACTCACCCATAAGTTGGCGCCTTGAGTCGGTCTTTCTTTGATTCACCCTTATCATTTGCACCTCGAGTCAAGCCTCATTTGACTCACCCATGTGTTTGCGCCTCGAGTAAGGCATAGTTTGACTCACCCATATCTTTTGTGGCACGAGTCAAGCCTTGTTTAACTCAACCATATCCTTTGCGCCTCTAGTCAGGTCTCATTTGACTAAACCATATCATTTGTGCCTCGAGTCAGGCCTTATTTGACTCAACCATATCATTTGCACCTCGAGTTAGGCTTTGTTTGACTCAACCATATCATTTGCGCCTCGGCTTGGACCTCATTAGACTCAACCATATCATTTGTGCCTTGAGTCGGGCCTCGTTTGATATAACCATATCATTTACGCCCTGAGTCAGGACTTATTTAACTCACCCTTATGTTTGTGCATCGAGTCAGGCATCGTTTGACTAAACCATATCATTTGTGCCTCGAGTCATGCCTCATTTGACTCAACCATATCATTTGCGCCTCGAGTCGGGCCTCGTTTGACTCTACCATATGATTTGACCTTGAGTCGGGCTTTATTTGACTCACCCATATGTTTAGGCCTTGTGTCGGGCCTTATTTGACTCACCCATATGTTTACGACTCGAGTTAGTCTTCGTTTGAGTCACCCTTATTATTTACAACTCGAGTCAAGCCTCGTTTGACTCCCACATGTGTTTACGCCTTGAGTTAGGCCTTGTTTGACACACCCATATCATTTGCGAGTTGAGTCGGGCCTTGTTTGACTCACCCATATCATTTACGCCTCGAGTTGGGCCTTGTTTGACTCACCCATTTAGTTGCGTCTCGAGTCGGGCCTTGTTTGACTCACACATGTCATTTGTGTGTCGAGTTAGGCCCCGTTTGACTCACTCATGTGTTTACAGGCCTTGTTTGACTCACCCAAATCATTTGCACATCGAGTCGAGCCTCATTTGACTCACTGATACCATTTGTGCATCGAGTTGGGTCTCGTTTGACTCAACCATATCATTTGCAGCTCAAGTCGGGCCTTGTTTAACTCACCCATATGTTTGAGCATTGAGTTGTGCCTTATTTGACTCACCCATAAGTTGGCGCCTTGAGTCAAGCCTCATTTGACTCATCGATGTGTTTGCGCCTTGAGTCAGGCCTAGCTTGACTCAACCATATTTTTTGCGGCATGAGTCAGGCCTTGTTTAACTCAACCATATCATTCGCGCCTCCAGTCGGGTCTCGTTTGACTAAACCATATCATTTGCGTCTCGAGTCAGGCCTTGTTTGACTCAACCATATTATTTGCGCCTCAAGTCGGGCCTCGTTCGACTCACCGATACCATTTGTGCCTCGAGTTGGGCCTCGCTTGACTCAACCATATCATTTGCGCCTTGAGTCGAGCCTTGTTTGACTCAACCATATCATTTGCACCACAAGTCAGGACTTGTTTGACTCACCCATATGCTTGAGCCTCATATCAGGCCTTATTTCACTCATCCATTTGTTTATGCCTCGAGTTGGTCTTCGTTTGACTCACCCTTATTATTTGCACCTCGAGTCAAGCCTCATTTGACTCACACATGTGTTTGTGCCTCGAGTCATGCCTCGTTTGACTCAACCATATCATTTGTGAGTCGAGTCGGGCCATCTTTGACTCAACCATATCATTTACGCCCTGAGTCAGGCCTCGTTTGACTCATCGATACCATTTGTGCCTCGAGTTGGGCCTCGTTTGATGCTACCAAATCATTTGTGCCTCGAGTTAGGCCTCGTTTGACTCATCCATATCATTTGCACCTTAAGTCAGGCATGGTTTGCCTTAACCGTATCATTTGTACCTCGAGTCGACCCTCATTTGACTCAACCATAGCATTTGAACCTCGAGTTGGGCCTTATTTGACTCACCCATATGTTTACGCATCGAGTCGGGCCTCGTTTGGCTCAACCATATCGTTTGTGCATTGAGTCATTCCTCGTTTGACTTAACCATATCATTTGCGCCTCGAGTCAGGCCTCGTTTGACTCACCGATACCATTTGTGCCACAAGTTAGGCCTTGTTTGACTCAACCATACCATTTGTGCCTCGAGTCAGGCCTGGTTTGACTCAACCATATCATTTGTGCCACGAGTCAGGTCTCGTTTGACTCAACCATCCCATTTGCATCTCGAGTCACACCTCCTTTGACTCAGCCATATCATTTGTGCCTCAAGCCGGGCCTCGGTTGACTAAACAATATCATTTTTGCCTCGAGTCAGGCCTCGTTTGACTCAACCGTATGTTTGAGCCTCGAGTCGGGCCTTATTTGACTCACCCATATGTTTGCGCCTCGAGTCAGTTTTCGTTTGACTCACCCTTATAATTTGTATCACGAGTCAAGCCTCGTTTGACTTACCCATGTGTTTGCGCCTCGAGTCGGGCCCCATTTGACTCACCCATATCATGTGCGCCTCGAGTCTGGCCTTGTTTGACTCACCCATATCATTTGCGCCTCGAGTCAAGCCTCGTTTGACTCATCCATATCAGTTGTGCCTCAAGTCAGGTAAGGTTTGCCTCAACCATATCAATTGCGCCTCGAGTCGGGCCTTATTTGACTCACGCATATATTTGTGCATCGAGTCGGCCCTTGTTTGGCTCAACCATATCGTTTGTGCATCAAGTCATTCCTCGTTTGACTTAACCATATCATTTGCGCCTAGAGTCGGGCATCGTTTCACTCACTGATGCCATTTGTGCCACAAGTTAGGCCTTGTTTGACTCAACCATACCATTTGTGCCTTGAGTTAGGCCTCGTTTGACTCAACCATATCAATCATGCCTCGAGTCAGGCCTTGTTTGACTCAACCATCCCATTTGCGTCTCGAGTCATGCCTCGTTTGACTTAGCCATATCATTTCCACCTCGAGTCGGGCCTCGTTTGACTCAACCATATGTTTGAGCCTCGAGTCGGGCCTTATTTGACTTACCCATATGTTTGCGACTCGAGTCAGTCTTCGTTTGACCCACCCTTATCATTTGCATCTCGAGTCAAGCCTTGTTTGACTTACCCATGTGTTTGCGCCTCGAGTCAGGCCTCATTTGACTCACCCATATCATCTGCGCCTCAAGTCCGGCCTTGTTTGACTCACCCATATCATTTACGCCTCGAGTCATGCCTCGTTTGACTCAACCATATCATTTGCGAGTCGAGTCGGGCAATGTTTGGCTCAACCATATCATTTACGCCCTGAGTCAGGCCTCGTTTGACTCATCGATACCATTTGTGCCTCGAGTTGGGCCTCGTTTGATGCTACCAAATCATTTGTGCCTCGAGTTAGGCCTCGTTTGACTCATCCATTTCATTTGCACCTTAAGTCAGGCATGGTTTGCCTCAACCGTATCATTTGTACCTCGAGTCGACCCTCATTTGACTCAACCATAGCATTTGAACCTTGAGTCGGGCCTTATTTGACTCACCCGTATGTTTACGCATCGAGTCGGGCCTCGTTTCGCTCAACCATATTGTTTGTGCATCGAGTCATTCCTCGTTTGACTTAACCATATCATTTGCGCCTCGAGTCGGGCCTCGTTTGACTCACCGATACCATTTGTGCCACAAGTTAGGCCTTGTTTGACTCAACCATACCATTTGTGCCTTGAGTTAGGCCTCGTTTGACTCAACCATATCATTTGTGCCTCGAGTCAGGTCTTGTTTGACTCAACCATCCCATTTGCATCTCGAGTCACACCTCCTTTGACTCAGCCATATCATTTGCGCCTCAAGCCGGGCCTCGGTTGACTAAACAATATCATTTTTGCCTCGAGTCAGGCATCGTTTGACTCAACCATATGTTTGAGCCTCGAGTCGGGCCTTATTTGACTCACCCATATGTTTGCGCCTCGAGTCAGTCTTCGTTTGACTCACCCTTATCATTTGCATCTCGAGTCAAGCCTCGTTTGACTTACCCATGTGTTTGCGCCTCGAGTCGGGCCCCATTTGACTCACCCATATCATGTGCGCCTCGAGTCTGGCCTTGTTTGACTCACCCATATCATTTGCGCCTCGAGTCAAGCCTCGTTTGACTCATCCATATCATTTGCGCCTCAAGTCAGGTAAGGTTTGCCTCAACCATATCAATTGCGCCTCGAGTCGGGCCTTATTTGACTCACGCATATATTTGTGCATTGAGTCGGCCCTCGTTTGGCTCAACCATATCGTTTATGCGCCGAGTCATTCCTCGTTTGACTTAACCATATCATTTGCGCCTCGAGTCGGGCATCGTTTCACTCACTGATACCATTTGTGCCACAAGTTAGGCCTTGTTTGACTCAACCATACCATTTGTGCCTTGAGTTAGGCCTCGTTTGACTCAACCATATCAATTGTGCCTCGAGTCAGGCCTTGTTTGACTCAACCATCCCATTTGCGTCTCGAGTCATGCCTCGTTTGACTTAGCCATATCATTTGTACCTCGAGTCGGGCTTCGTTTGACTCAACCATATGTTTGAGCCTCGAGTCGGGCCTTATTTGACTTACCCATATGTTTGCGACTCGAGTCAGTCTTCGTTTGACCCACCTTTATCATTTGCATCTCGAGTCAAGCCTTGTTTGACTTACGCATGTGTTTGTGCCTCGAGTCAGGCCTCGTTTGACTCACCCATATCATGTGCGCCTCGAGTCTGGCCTTGTTTGACTCACCCATATCATTTACACCTCGAGTCAGGCCTCGTTTGACTCATCCATATTATTTGTACCTCAAGTCGGGCATGGTTTGCCTCAACCATATCATTTGCGCCTCGAGTCGGGCCTTATTTAACTCACGCATATATTTGTGCATCAAGTCAACCCTCGTTTGGATCAACCATATCGTTTGTGCATCGAGTCATGCTTTGTTTGACTCAACCATATCATTTGCAGCTTGAGTCGGGCCTTGTTTGACTCACCGATACCATTGTGCCTTAAGTTAGGCCTTGTTTGACCCAACCATACCATTTGTGCCTCAAGTCAGGCCTCGTTTGACTCAACCATCTCATTTGTGCCTCGAGTTAAAACCTCGTTTGACTCAACCATATCATTTGCGCCTCGAGTCAGGCCTCGGTTGACTAAACTATATCATTTCCACCTCGAGTCGGGCCTCGTCATATGTTTGAGCCTCGAGTCGGGCCTTATTTGACTCACCCATATGTTTTTGCCTCAAGTCAGTCTTTGTTTTACTCACCCTTATCATTTGCTCCTCGAGTCAAGCCTCGTTTGACTCACCCATGTGTTTGCGCCTCGAGTCGGGCCTCGTTTGACTCACCCATATAATTTGCACCTCGAATCCGGCCTTGTTTGACTCACCCATATCATTTGCGCCTCGAGTCAAGCCTCGTTTAACTCAAGCATATCATTTGTGCCTCAAGTCAGGCCCCGTTTGATGTAACCATATCATTTACACCTCGAGTCCTGCCTTGTTTGACTCAACCATATCATTTGCGCCCTGAGTCAGGCATGGTTTGACTCACCCAGATCATTTGCGCATCGAGTCGTGCCTCATTTGACTAAACCATATCATTTGTGCCTCGAGTCATGCCTCATTTGATTTAACTATATCATTTAAGCCTCGAGTCGGTCCTCGTTTGACTCAACCATATCATTTGTGCCCCGAGTCAGGCCTTGTTTGACTCACCAATACAATTTGTGCCTCGAGTCGGGCCTCGTTTGACTCAACCATATCATTTGCGCCTCGAGTCGGGCCTTGTTTAACTCATCGATACTATTTGTGCCTCCTCGTTTGACTCATCCATATCATTTTTGCCTCGAGTCAGGCCTTGTTTGACTCAGCCATATCAATTGTGCCTCGAGTCGGGTCTCGTTTGACTCACCGATACTATTTGTGCCTCGAGTTGGGCCTCGTTTGACTCAGCCATATCATTTTTGCCTCGAGTCAAACCTCGTTTGACTCAACCATATCATTTGCGCCTCGAGTTGGGCCTCGTTTGACCCAACCATATTGTTTGCACCTCGAGTCGGTTCTTGTTTGACTTACCCATATGTTTGAGCCTCGAGTCGGGCCTTATTTGACTCACCCATATGTTTGCACCTCGAGTCAGTTTTCGTTTAACTCACCCTTATCATTTGTACCTCAAGTTAAGCCTCGTTTGACTCACACATGTGTTTGCGCCTCGAGTTAGGCCTCGTTTCACTCAACCATATCATTTGCAACTTGATTCGGGTCTTGTTTGCCTCAACCATATCATTTGTGCCCTGAGTTGGGCCTCGTTTGACTCACCGATATGATTTGTGCCTTGTTTGACTCAACTATATGATTTGTGCCTCGAAAAGGGCCTCGTTTGACTCAACCATATGATTAGCGGCTTGAATCGGCCCTTGTTTGACTTAACCATATCATTTGCGCCTCGAGTTGGGCCTCGTTTGACTCACCGATACCATTTATGCATTGAGTTGGGCCTCATTTGACTCAACCATATGATTTGCTCCTCGAGTCAATACTTGTTTGACTCAACCATATCATTTGTGCCTCGAGTTCGGCGTCGTTTGAGTCAACCATATCATTTGTGCCTCGAGTCAGGCCTCATTTGACTCAACCATATCATTTGCGCCTCGAGTTGATCCTCGTTTGACTCAACCATATCATTTGTACCTCGAGTCAGGCCTTGTTCGTCTCAACCATATCATTTGCGCCTCGAGTCGGGCCTCGTTTGACTCAACCATATCATTTGTACCTCGAGTCGGTCCTTATTTGTCTCACCCATATGTTTGTGCATTGAGTCGGGCCTTGTTTGACTAAACCATATCATTTGTGCCTCGAGTCATGCCTCGTTTGACCCAACCATATCATTTGCGCCTCAAGTTGCGCCTCGAGTTACGCCTCGTTTGACTCAACCATATCATTTGCACCCCGAGTCGGGCCTCGTTTGACCCACCCATACCATTTGTGCCTCGAGTTGGGAGTCATTTGACTTAACCATATCATTTGCAGCTCAATTCGGGCCTTGTTTGACTAAACCATATCATTTGCGCCTCAAGTCGGGCCAGGTTTGACTCAACCATATCATTTGCGCCTCGAGTCGGGCCTCGTTTGACTCATCGATACCATTTGTGCCTTGAGTTAGGCCTCGTTTGACTCAACCATATCATTTTAGCCTTGAGTCAGGCCTCGTTTGACTCAGCCATATCATTTGCACCTCGAGTTGGGCCTTGTTTGACTCAACCATATCATTTGCACCTCAAGTCATCCCTTGTTTGACTCACCCATATGTTTGAGCCTCGAGTCAGACATTGTTTGACTCACACATATGTTTGCGCCTTGGGTCAGTCTTCGTTTGACTCACCCTTATCATTTGCATCTCGAGTCAAGCCTCATTTGACTCACAATGTGTTTTCGCCTCGAGTTAGGCCTCGTTTGAGTCAACCATATCATTTGTGCCTTGAGTCAGGTTTTGTTAACCTCAACCAAATCATTTGCTTCCCGAGTTGGGCCTCGTTTGACTCACCGATATGATTTGTGGCTCGAGTTGGGCCTCGTTTGACTGAACTATATTATTTGGGCCTCGAGTCGTGCCTCGTTTGACTCAACCATATCGTTTGTGCCTCGAATAGGGCCTCGTTTCACTTAACCATATCATTTGCGCCTTGAGTCAGGCATTTGTTTGACTCAACCATAGCATTTGTGCCTCGAGTCATGCCTCGTTTGACTCAACCATTTCACTTACGCCTCGAGTCAGGCCTCGTTTAACTAAACCATATGATTTGTGCCTCGAGTTAGGCCTCGTTTGACTTAACCATCTCATTTGCGCCTTGAGTCGCGACTCATTTGACTCAACCATAACATTTGTGCCTCGAGTTATGCCACCTTTGACTCAACCATATCATTTGTGCCTCGAGTCGGGCCTCGTTTGAATAAACCGTATCATTTGCGCCTTGAGTCGGGCCTTGTTTGACTCAACCATATCATTTGTTCCTCGAGTCGAGCCTTGTTTGACTCAACCATATCATTTGTGCCTCGAGTCAGCCCTCGTTTGACTCAGCCATATCATTTGCGCCTCGAGTCTGGCTTCGTTTGACTCAACCATATCAGTTGCGACTCAAGTCAGGCCCCGTTTGACGTAACCATATCACTTACACCTCGAGTCCTGCCTCGTTTGACTCAACCATATCATTTGCGCCTCGAGTCAGGCGTGGTTTGACTCAACCATATCATTTGCGCCTCGAGACGGGCCTTATTTGACTCACCCATATGTTTGCGCATCGAGTTGTGCCTCGTTTGACTAAACCATATCATTTGTGCCTCGAGTCATGCCGCGTTTGACTTAACTATATCATTTACGCCTCGAGTCAGTCCTCGTTTGACTCAACGATATCATTTGTGCCCCAAGTCAGGCCTCGTTTGACTCACCAATACAATTTGTGCCTCGAGTCGGGCCTCGTTTGACTCAACCATATCATTTGCGCCTCGAGTCGGGCCTCGTTTGACTCATCGATACTATTTGTGCCTCGAGTTGGGCCTCGTTTGACTCAGCCATATCATTTTTACCTCGAGTCAAACCTCGTTTGACTCAACCATATCATTTGCGCCTCGAGTTGGGCCTCGTTTAACCCAACCATATCGTTTGCACCTCGAGTCGGTTCTTGTTTGACTTACCCGTATGTTTGAGCCTCGAGTCGGGCCTTATTTGACTCACCCATATGTTTGCGCCTCGAGTCAGTTTTCGTTTGACTCACCCTTATCATTTGTACCTCGAGTTAAGCCTCGTTTGACTCACACATGTGTTTGCGCCTCGAGTTAGTCCTTGTTTCACTCAACCATATCATTTGCACCTCGATTCGGGTCTTGTTTGCCTCAACCATATCATTTGTGCCCCGAGTTGGGCCTCGTTTGACTCACCGATATGATGGGTGCCTTGTTTGACTCAACTATATGATTTGTGCCTCGAAAAGGGACTCGTTTGACTCAACCATATCATTAGCGGCTCGAATCGGGCCTTACTTGACTTAACCATATCATTTGCGCCTCGAGTTGGGCCTCGTTTGATTCACCGATACCATTTGTGCTTTGAGTTGGGCCTCGTTTGACTCAACCATACAATTTGCTCCTCGAGTCAATACTTGTTTGACTCAACCATATCATTTGCGCCTCGAGTCGATCCTCGTTTGACTCAACCATATCATTTGTACCTCGAGTCAGGCCTTGTTCGTCTCAACCATATCATTTGCGCCTCGAGTCGAGCCTCGTTTGACTCAACCATATCATTTGTACCTCGAGTCGGTCCTTATTTGACTCACCCATATGTTTGTACATTGAGTCAGGCCTTGTTTGACTAAACCATATCGTTTGTGCCTCGAGTCATGCCTCGTTTGACCCAACCATATCATTTGCGTCTCGAGTTGTGCCTCGTTTGACTCAACCATATCATTTGCGCCCTGAGTCGGCCTCGTTTGACTCACCCATACCATTTGTGCCTCGAGTTGGGAGTCATTTGACTCAACCATATGATTTGTGCCTCGAGTCAAGCCTCGTTTGACTCAACCATATCAATTGCGCCTCAATTCGGGCCTTGTTTGATTAAACCATATCATTTGCGCCTCAAGTCGGGCCTGGTTTGACTCAACCATATCATTTGCGCCTCGAGTCGGGCCTCGTTTGACTCATCGATACCAATTGTGCCTCGAGTTAGGCCTCGTTTGACTTAACCATATCATTTTAGCCTTGAGTCAGGCCTCGTTTGACTCAGCCATATCATTTGTGCCTCGAGTCGGGCCTCGTTTTACTCAACCATATTATTTGCACCTCAAGTCAGCGCTTGTTTGACTCACCCATATGTTTGAGCCTCGAGTTGGGCCTTGTTTGACTCACACATATGTTTGCGCCTTGGGTCGGTCTTCGTTTGACTCACCCTTATCATTTGCATCTCGAGTCAAGCCTCGTTTGACTCATAATGTGTTTTCGCCTCGAGTTAGGCCTCGTTTGAGTCAACCATATCATTTGTGCCTTGAGTCAGGTTTTGTTAACCTCAACCAAATCATTTGCTTCCCGAGTTGGGCCTCGTTTGACTCACCGATATGATTTGTGGCTCGAGTTGGGCCTCGTTTGACTCAACTATATTATTTGGGCATCAAGTCGTGCCTCGTTTGACTCAATCATATCGTTTGTGCCTCGAATAGGGCCTCGTTTCACTCAACCATATCATTTGCGCCTTGAGTCAGGCATTTGTTTGACTCAACCATAGCATTTGTGCCTCGAGTCATGCCTCGTTTGACTCAACCATTTCACTTACGCCTCGAGTCGGGCCTCGTTTAACTAAACCATATGATTTGTGCCTCGAGTTAGGCCTTGTTTGACTTAACCATCTCATTTGCGCCTTGAGTCGCGACTCATTTGACTCAACCATAACATTTGTGCCTCGAGTTATGCCACCTTTGACTCAACCATATCATTTGTGCCTCGAGTCGGGCCTCGTTTGAATAAACCGTATCATTTGCGCCTCGAGTCGGGCCTTGTTTGACTCAACCATATCATTTGTTCCTCGAGTCGAGCCTTGTTTGACTCAACCATATCATTTGTGCCTCGAGTTAGCCCTCGTTTGACTCAGCCATATCAATTGCGCCTCGAGTCTGGCCTCGTTTGACTCAACCATATCAGTTACGACTCAAGTCAGGCCCCGTTTGACGTAACCATATCACTTACACCTCGAGTCCTGCCTCGTTTGACTCAACCATATCATTTGCGCCTCGAGTCAGGCGTGGTTTGACTCAACCATATCATTTGCGCCTCGAGTCGGGCCTTATTTGACTCACCCATATGTTTGCGCATCGAGTTGTGCCTCGTTTGACTAAACCATATCATTTGTGCCTCGAGTCATGCCGCGTTTGACTTAACTATATCATTTACGCCTCGAGTCAGTCCTCGTTTGACTCAACCATATCATTTGTGCCCCGAGTCAGGCCTCGTTTGACTCACCAATACAATTTGTGCCTCGAGTCGGGCCTCGTTTGACTCAACCATATCATTTGCGCCTCGAGTCGGGCCTCGTTTGACTCATCGATACTATTTGTGCCTCGAGTTGGGCCTCGTTTGACTCAGCCATATCATTTTTGCCTCGAGTCAAACCTCGTTTGACTCAACCATATCATTTGCGCCTCGAGTTGGGCCTCGTTTGACCCAACCATATCATTTGCACCTCAAGTCGGTTCTTGTTTGACTTACCCATATGTTTGAGCCTCGAGTCGGGCCTTATTTGACTCACCCATATGTTTGCGCCTCGAGTCAGTTTTTGTTTGACTCACCCTTATCATTTGTACCTCGAGTTAAGCCTCGTTTGACTCACACATGTGTTTGTGCCTCGAGTTAGTCCTCGTTTCACTCAACCATATCATTTGCACCTCGATTCGGGTCTTGTTTGCCTCAACCATATCATTTGTGCCCCGAATTAGGCCTCGTTTGACTCACCGATATGATGGGTGCCTTGTTTGACTCAACTCTATGATTTGTGCCTCGAAAAGGGACTCGTTTGACTTAACCATATCATTAGCGGCTCGAATCGGGCCTTGCTTGACTTAACCATATCATTTGCGCCTCGAGTTGGGCTTCATTTGATTCACCGATACCATTTGTGCTTTGAGTTGGGCCTCATTTGACTCAACCATACGATTTGCTCCTCGAGTCAATACTTGTTTGACTCAACCATATCATTTGCGCCTCGAGTCGATCCTTGTTTGACTCAACCATATCATTTGTACCTCGAGTCAGGCCTTGTTCGTCTCAACCATATCATTTGCGCCTCGAGTCGGGCCTCGTTTGACTCAACCATATCATTTGTACCTCGAGTCGGTCCTTATTTGACTCACCCATATGTTTGTACATTGAGTCAGGCCTTGTTTGACTAAACCATATCGTTTGTGCCTCGAGTCATGCCTCGTTTGACCCAACCATATCATTTGCGTCTCGAGTTGCGCCTCGTTTGACTTAACCATATCATTTGCGCCCCGAGTCGGCCTCGTTTGACTCACCCATACCATTTGTGCCTCGAGTTGGGAGTCATTTGACTCAACCATATGATTTGTGCCTCGAGTCAAGCCTCGTTTGACTCAACCATATCAATTGTGCCTCAATTCGGGCCTTGTTTGATTAAACCATATCATTTACGCCTCAAGTCGGGCCTGGTTTGACTCAACCATATCATTTGCGCCTCGAGTCGGGCCTCGTTTGACTCATCGATACCAATTGTGCCTCGAGTTAGGCCTCGTTTGACTCAACCATATCATTTTAGCCTTGACTCAAGCCTCGTTTGACTCAGCCATATTATTTGCGCCTCAAGTCGGGCCTTGTTTGACTCAACCATATCATTTGCACCTCAAGTCAGTGCTTGTTTGACTCACCCATATGTTTGAGCCTCGAGTTGGGCCTTGTTTGACCCACACATATGTTTGCGCCTTGGGTCGGTCTTCGTTTGACTCACCCTTATCATTTGCATCTCGAGTCAAGCCTCGTTTGACTCACAATGTGTTTGTGCCTCGAGTTAGGCCTCGTTTGAGTCAACCATATCATTTGTGCCTTGAGTCAGGTTTTGTTAACCTCAACCAAATCATTTGCTTCCCGAGTTGGGCCTCGTTTGACTCACCGATATGATTTGTGGCTCGAGTTGGGCCTCGTTTAACTCAACTATATTATTTGGGCCTCGAGTCATGCCTCGTTTGACTCAACCATATCGTTTGTGCCTCGAATAGGGCCTCGTTTCACTCAACCTTATCATTTGTGCCTTGAGTCAGGCATTTGTTTGACTCAACCATAGCATTTGTGCCTCGAGTCATGCCTCGTTTGACTCAACCATTTCAGTTACGCCTCGAGTCGGGCCTCGTTTAACTAAACCATATGATTTGTGCCTCGAGTTAGGCCTTGTTTGACTTAACCATCTCATTTGCGCCATGAGTCGCGACTCATTTGACTCAACCATAACATTTGTGCCTCGAGTTATGCCACCTTTGACTCAACCATATCATTTGTGCCTCGAGTCGGGCCTCGTTTGAATAAACCGTATCATTTGCGCCTCAAGTCGGGCCTTGTTTGACTCAACCATATCAATTGTTCCTCGAGTCGAGCCTTGTTTGACTCAACCATATCATTTGTGCCTCGAGTCAGCCCTCGTTTGACTCAGCCATATCATTTGCGCCTCGAGTCTGGCCTCGTTTGACTCAACCATATCAGTTGCGACTCAAGTCAGGCCCCGTTTGACGTAACGATATCACTTACACCTCGAGTCCTGCCTCGTTTGACTCAACCATATCATTTGCGCCTCGAGTCAGGCGTGGTTTGACTCAACCATATCATTTGCGCCTCGAGTTGGGCCTTATTTGACTCACCCATATGTTTGCGCATCGAGTTGTGCCTCGTTTGACTAAACCATATCATTTGTGCCTCGAGTCATGCCGCGTTTGACTTAACTATATCATTTACGCCTCGAGTCAGTCCTCGTTTGACTCAACCATATCATTTGTGCCCCAAGTCAGGCCTCGTTTGACTCACCAATACAATTTGTGCCTCGAGTCGGGCCTCGTTTGACTCAACCATATCATTTGCGCCTCGAGTCGGGCCTCGTTTGACTCATCGATACTATTTGTGCCTCGAGTTGGGCCTCGTTTGACTCAGCCATATCATTTTTGCCTCGAGTCAAACCTCGTTTGACTCCACCATATCATTTGCGCCTCGAGTTGGGCATCGTTTGACCAAACCATATCGTTTGCACCTCGAGTCGGTTCTTGTTTGACTTACCCGTATGTTTGAGCCTCGAGTCGGGCCTTATTTGACTCACCCATATGTTTGCGCCTCGAGTCAGTTTTCGTTTGACTCACCCTTATCATTTGTACCTCGAGTTAAGCCTCGTTTGACTCACACATGTGTTTGCGCCTCGAGTTAGTCCTCGTTTCACTCAACCATATCATTTGCACCTCGATTCGGGTCTTGTTTGCCTCAACCATATCATTTGTGCCCCGAGTTGGGCCTCATTTGAGTCACCGATATGATGGGTGCCTTGTTTGACTCAACTATATGATTTGTGCCTCGAAAAGGGACTCGTTTGACTCAACCATATCATTAGCGGCTCGAATCGGGCCTTGCTTGACTTAACCATATCATTTGCGCCTCGAGTTGGGCCTCGTTTGATTCACCGATACCATTTGTGCTTTGAGTTGGGCCTCGTTTGACTCAACCATACGATTTGCTCCTCGAGTCAATACTTGTTTGACTCAACCATATCATTTGCGCCTCGAGTCAATCCTCGTTTGACTCAACCATATCATTTGTACCTCGAGTCAGGCCTTGTTCGTCTCAACCATATCATTTGCGCCTCGATTCGGGCCTCGTTTGACTCAACCATATCATTTGTACCTCGAGTCGGTCCTTATTTGACTCACCCATATGTTTCCTGATTGAGTCAGGCCTTGTTTGACTAAACTATATCGTTTGTGCCTCGAGTCATGCCTCGTTTGACCTAACCATATCATTCACGTCTCGAGTTGCGCCTCGAGTTACGTCTCGTTTGACTCAACCATATCATTTGCGCGCCAAGTCGGCCTCGTTTGACTCACCCATACCATTTGTGCCTCGAGTTGGGAGTCATTTGACTCAACCATATGATTTGTGCCTCGAGTCAGGCCTCGTTTGACTCAACCATATCATTTGCGCCTCAATTCGAGCCTTGTTTGACTAAACCATATCATTTGCGCCTCAAGTCGGGCCTGGTTTGACTCAACCATATCATTTGTGCCTCAAGTCGAGCCTCGTTTGACTCATCGATACTATTTGTGCCTCGAGTTAGGCCTCGTTTGACTCAACCATATCATTTTAGCCTTGAGTCAGGCCTCGTTTGACTCACCCATATCATTTGCGCCTCGAGTCGGGCCTTGTTTGACTCAACCATATCATTTGCACCTCAAGTCAGCCCTTGTTTGACTCACCCATATGTTTGAGCCTCGAGTCGGGCCTTGTTTGACTCACACATATGTTTGCGCCTTGGGTCGGTCTTCGTTTGACTCACCCTTATCATTTGCATCTCGAGTCAAGCCTCGTTTGACTCACACATGTGTTTGCGCCTCGAGTTAGGCCTCGTTTGAGTCAACCATATCATTTGCGCCTTGAGTCAGGTCTTGTTAACCTCAACCAGATCATTTGCTTCCCGACTTGGGCCTCGTTTGACTCAACTATATTATTTGGGCCTCGAGTCAGGTCTCGTTTGAGTCAACCATATCGTTTGCGCCTCGAATAGGGCCTCGTTTCACTCAACCATATCATTTGCGCCTTGAGTCAGGCATTGTTTGACTCAACTGTAGCATTTGTGCCTCGAGTCATGCCTTGTTTGACTCAACCATATCACTTACGCCTCGAGTCGGGCCTCATTCAACTAAACCATATGATTTGTGCCTCAAGTTAGGCCTCATTTGACTTAACCATCTCATTTGCGCCTTGAGTCACAACTCATTTGACTCAACCATAACATTTGTGCCTCGAGTTATGCCACCTTTGACTCAACCATATCATTTGTGCCTCGAGTCGGGCCTCGTTTGAATAAACCATATCATTTGCGCCTCCAGTCGGGCCTCGTTTGACTCAACCATATCATTTGTTCTCCGAGTCGACCCTTGTTTGACTCAACCATATCATTTATGCCTCGAGTCAGCCCTCGTTTGACTCAACCATATCATTTGCGCCTCGAGTCAGGTGTGGTTTGACTCAACCATATCATTTGTGCCTCAAGTCGGGGCTTATTTGACTCACCCATATGTTTGCGCATCGAGTCGTGCCTTGTTTGACTAAACCATATCATTTGTGCCTCGAGTCATGCCGCATTTGACTTAACTATATCATTTACGCCTCGAGTTGGTCCTCGTTTGACTCAACCATATCATTTATGCCCCGAGTCAGGCCTCGTTTGACTCACCAACACAATTTGTGCCTCGAGTCAGGCCTCGTTTGACTCAACCATATCATTTACGCCTTGAGTCGGGCCTTGTTTGACTCATCGATACTATTTGTGCCTCGAGTTGGGCCTCGTTTGACTCATCCATATCATTTTTGCCTCGAGTCAGGCCTCGTTTGACTCAGCCATATCATTTGTGCCTCGAGTCGGGCCTCATTTGACTCACCGATACTATTTGTGCCTCGAGTTGGGTCTCGTTTGACTCATCCGTATCATTTTTGCCTCGAGTCAAACCACGTTTGACTCAACCATATCATTTGCGCCTCGAGTCGGGCCTCGTTTGACTCACCAATACTATTTGTGCCTCAAGTTGGGCCTCGTTTGACTCACCAATACAATTTGTGCCTCAAGTTGGGCCTTGTTTGACTCAGCCATATCATTTGCGCCTCCAGTCGGGCCTCGTTTGACTCACCGATACTATTTGTGCCTCGAGTTGGGCCTCGTTTGACTCATCCATATCATTTTTGCCTCGAGTCAAACCACGTTTGACTCAACCATATCATTTGCGCCTCAAGTCGGGCCTCGTTTGACCCAACCATATCGTTTGCACCTCGAGTCGGTTCTTGTTTGACTTACCCGTATGTTTGAGCCTCGAGTCGGGCCTTATTTGACTCACCCATATGTTTGCGCCTCTAGTCAGTTTTCGTTTGACTCACCCTTATCATTTGTACCTCGAGTTAAGCCTTGTTTGACTCACACATGTGTTTGCGCCTCGAGTTAGGCCTCGTTTCCCTCAACCATATCATTTGCACCTCGATTCGGGTCTTGTTTGCCTCAACCATATCATTTGTGCCCTGAGTTGGGCCTCGTTTGACTCACCGGTATGATTCGTGCCTTGTTTGACTCAACTATATGATTTGTGCCTCGAAAAGGGCGTCGTTTGACTCAACCATATCATTAGCGGCTCGAATCGGGCCTTGTTTGACTTAACCATATCATTTGCGCCTTGAGTTGGGCGTCGTTTGACTCACCGATACCATTTGTGCTTTGAGTTGGGCCTCGTTTGACTCAACCATACGATTTGCTCCTCGAGTCAATACTTGTTTGACTCAACCATATCATTTGCGCCTCGAGTCGATCCTCGTTTGACTCAACCATATCATTTGTACCTCGAGTCAGGCCTTGTTCGTCTCAACCATATCGTTTGCGCCTCGAGTCGGCCCTCGTTTGACTCAACCATATCATTTGTACCTCGAGTCGGTCCTTATTTGACTCACCCATATGGTTGTGCATTGAGTCGGGCCTTGTTTGACTAAACCATATCGTTTGTGCCTCGAGTCATGCCTCGTTTGACCCAACCATATCATTCAAGTCTCGAGTTGCGCCTCGAGTTACGCCTCGTTTGACTCAACCATATCATTTGCGCCCCGAGTCGGCCTCATTTGACTCACCCATACCATTTGTGCCTCCAGTTGGGAGTCATTTGACTCAACCATAAGATTTGTGCCTCGAGTCAGGCCTCGTTTGACTCAACCATATAATTTGCGCCTCGAGTCGAGCCTCGTTTGACTCATCGATACCATTTGTGCCTCGAGTTAGGCCTCGTTTGTCTCAACCATATCATTTTAGCCTTGAGTCAGGCCTCGTTTGACTCACCCATATCATTTGCGCCTTGAGTCGGGGCTCGTTTGACTCAACCATATGTTTGAGCCTCGAGTCGGGCCTTGTTTGACTCACACATATGTTTGAGCCTCGAGTCGGGCCTTGTTTGACTCACACATATGTTTGCGCCTTGGGTCGGTCTTTATTTGACTCTCCCTTATCATTTGCATTTCGAGTCAAGCCTCGTTTGACTCACACATGTGTTTGCGCCTCGAGTTAGGCCTCGTTTGAGTCAACCATATCATTTGCGCCTTGAGTCGAGTCTTGTTAACCTCAACCAAATCAATTGCGCCTCAAGTTGGGCCTCGTTTCACTCAACTATATTATTTGGGCCTCGAGTTGGGCCTCGTTTGAGTCAACCATATCGTTTGCGCCTCGAATAGGGCCTCGTTTCACTCAACCATATCATTTGCGCCTTGAGTCGGGCATTGTTTGACTCAACCATAGCATTTGTGCCTCGAGTCATGCCTCATTTGACTCAACCATATCACTTACGTCTCGAGTCGGGCCTCATTCAACTAAACCATATGATTTATGCCTCGAGTTAGGCCTCATTTGACTTAACCATCTCATTTGCGCCTTGAGTCACGACTCATTTGACTCAACCATAACATTTGTGCCTCGAGTTATGCCACCTTTGACTCAACCATATCATTTGTGCCTCGAGTCGGGCCTCGTTTGAATAAACCATATCATTTGCGCCTCGAGTCGGGCCTCGTTTGACTCAACCATATCATTTGTTCTCCGAGTCGACCCTTGTTTGACTCAACCATATCATTTGTGCCTCGAGTCAGCCCTCGTTTGACTCAACCCTATCATTTGCGCCTCGAGTCAGGCATGGTTTGACTCAACCATATCATTTGCGCCTCAAGTCGTGGCTTATTTGACTCACCCATATGTTTGCGCATCGAGTCGTGCCTTGTTTGACTAAACCATATCATTTGTGCCTCGAGTCATGCCGCGTTTGACTTAACTATATCATTTAAGCCTCGAGTCGGTCCTCGTTTGACTCAACCATATCATTTGTGCCCCGAGTCAGGCCTTATTTGACTCACCAAAACAATTTGTGCCTCAAGTCGGGCCTCGTTTGACTCAACCATATCATTTGCGCCTCGAGTCGGCCTTGTTTGACTCATCGATACTATTTGTGCCTCGAGTTGGGCCTCGTTTGACTCATCCATATCATTTTTGCCTCGAGTCAGGCTTCGTTTGACTCAGCCATATCATTTGTGCCTCGAGTCGGGCCTCATTTGACTCACCAATACTATTTGTGCCTCGAGTTGGGCCTCGTTTGACTCATCCGTATCATTTTTGCCTCGAGTCAAACCTCGTTTGACTCAACCATATCATTTGCGCCTCGAGTCGGGCCTCGTTTGACCCAACCATATCGTTTGCACCTCGAGTCAGTTCTTGTTTGACTTGCCCGTATGTTTGAGCCTCGAGTCGGGCCTTATTTAACTCACCCATATGTTTGTGCCTCGAGTCAGTTTTCGTTTGACTCATTCTTATCATTTGTACCTCGAGTCAGTTTTCGTTTTACTCACCCATATCATTTGTGCCTCGAGTCGGGCCTCGTTTGACTCACCAATACCATTTGTGCATCGAGTTGGGTCTCGTTTGATACAACTATATGATTTGTGCTTTGAGTCAGGCCTCGTTTGTCTCAACCATATCAGTTGCGCCTCAAGTCAGGCCTCGTTTGACTCAACCAAATCATTTGTGCCTCGAGTCAGGCCTGATTTAACTCAACTATATCATTTGTGCCTCGAGTCGGGCCCTTTTTGACTCACCCATATCATTTGCGCCTTAAGTCGAGCCTCGTTTGACTCAACCATATGATTTGCACCTTGAGTCGGGCTTTGTTTGACTCAACCATATTAGTTGCATCTCGTGTCGGCCCTCATTTGACTTACCGATACCATTTATGCCTCGAGTTGGGCCTCGTTTGACTCAACCATATTATTTGTGCCTCGAGTTGGGCCTCATTTGACTCACCGATACCATTTGTGCCTCGAGTTGGGCCTCATTTAACTCAACCATAGCATTTGTGCCTCGAGTCATGCGTCGTTTGACTCAACCATATCATTTGCACCTGGAGTTGTGCCTCATCTGACTCAACCATAGTATTTGTGCCTCGAGTCATGCCCCGTTTGACTAAACCATATCATTTGCACCTCGAGTCGGGCCTTGTTTGACTCAACCATATCTTTTGTACCCCGAGTCGGGCCTTATTTGACTCAGCCATATCATTTGCATCTCAGGTTGGGCCTCGTTTGACTTACCGATACCATTTATGTCTTGAGTTGGTCCTTGTTTGACTTAACCATATCATTTGTGCGTCGAGTCGGGCCTTGTTTGACTCATCGATGCCATTTGTGCCTCGAGTTGGGCCTCATTTGACTCAACCATAGCATTTGTGCCTCGAGTCATGTCTCATTTGACTCAACCATATTATTTGCACCTCGAGTTGTGCCTCATCTGACTCAACCATATCATTTGTGCCTCAAGTCATGCCTCGTTTGACTAAACCATACGATTTGCTCCTTGAGTCAATACTTGTTTGACTCAACCATAACATTTGCGCCTCGAGTCGATCCTCGTTTGACTCAACCATATCATTTGTACCTCGAGTCAGGCCTTGTTCGTCTCAACCATATCATTTGCGCCTCGAGTCGGGCCTCGTTTGACGCAACCATATCATTTGTACCTCGAGTCGGTCCTTATTTGACTCACCCATATGTTTGTTTGAGTCGGGCCTTGTTTGACTAAACCATATCGTTTGTGCCTCGAGTCATGCCTCGTTTGACCCAACCATATCATTTGTGTCTCGAGTTGTGCCTTGTTTGACTCAACCATATCATTTGCGCCCTGAGTCGGCCTCGTTTGACTCACCCATACCATTTGTGCCTCGAGTTGGGAGTCATTTGACTCAACCAAATGATTTGTGCCTTGAGTCAAGCCTCGTTTGACTCAACCATATCATTTGCGCCTCAATTCAGGCCTTGTTTGACTAAACCATATCATTTGCGCCTCAAGTCGGGCCTGGTTTGATTCAACCATATCATTTGCGCCTCGAGTCGGGCCTCGTTTGACTCATCGATACCATTTGTGCCTCGAGTTAGGCCTCGTTTGACTCAACCATATCATTTTAGCCTTGAGTCAGGCCTCGTTTGACTCAGCCATATCATTTGCGCCTCGAGTCGGGCCTCGTTTGACTCAACCATATCATTTGCACCTCAAGTCAATGCTTGTTTGACTCACCTATATGTTTGAGCCTCGAGTGGGGCCTTGTTTGACTCACACATATGTTTGCGCCTTGGGTCGGTCTTCGTTTGACTCACCCTTATCATTTGCATCTCGAGTCAAGCCTCGTTTGACTCACACATGTGTTTGCGCCTCGAGTTAGGCCTCGTTTGAGTCAACCATATCATTTGCGCCTTGAGTCAGGTCTTGTTAACCTTAACCAAATCATTTGCGCCCCGAGTTGGGCCTCGTTTGACTCAACTATATTATTTGGGCCTCGAGTTAGGTCTCGTTTGAGTCAACCATATCGTTTGCGCCTTGAATAGGGCCTCGTTTCACTCAACCATATCATTTGCGCCTTGAGTCGGGCATTGTTTGACTCAACCATAGCATTTGTGCCTCGAGCCATGCCTCGTTTGACTCAACATATCACTTACGCCTTGAGTCGGGCCTCGTTCAACTAAACCATATGATTTGTGCCTCGAGTTAGGCCTCATTTGACTTGACCATCTCATTTGTGCCTTGAGTCGTGACTCATTTGACTCAACCATAACATTTGTGCCTCGAGTTATGCCACCTTTGACTCAACCATATCATTTGTGCCTCGAGTCGGGCCTCGTTTGAATAAACCATATCATTTGCGCCTCGAGTCAGGTCTCGTTTGACTCAACCATATCATTTGTTCCCCGAGTCGACCATTGTTTGACTCAACCATATCATTTGTGCCTCGAGTCAGCCCTTGTTTGACTCAGCCATATCATTTGCGCCTCGAGTCTGGCCTCGTTTGACTCAACCATATCATTTGCGCCTCAAGTCAGGCCCCGTTTGACATAACCATATCACTTACACCTCGAGTCCTGCCTCGTTTGACTCAACCACATCATTTGCACCTCGAGTCAGGCGTGGTTTGACTCAACCATATCATTTGCGCCTCGAGTCAGGCCTTATTTGACTCACCCATATGTTTGCGCATCAAGTCGTGCCTCATTTGACTAAACCATGTCATTTGTGCCTCGAGTCATGCCGCGTTTGACTTAACTATATCATTTATGCCTCAAGTCGGTCCTCATTTGACTCAACCATATCATTTGTGCCCCGAGTCTGGCCTCGTTTGACTCACCAATACAATTTGTGCCTCAAGTTGGGCCTCGTTTGACTCAGCCATATCATTTGCGTCTCGAGTCAGGCCTCGTTTGACTCACTGATACTATTTGTGCCTCGAGTTGGATCTCGTTTGACTCATCCATATCATTTTTGCCTCGAGTCGAACCTCGTTTGACTCAACCATATCATTTGCGCCTCAAGTCGGGCCTCGTTTGACCCAACCATATCGTTTGCACCTCGAGTCGGTTCTTGTTTGACTTACCCATATGTTTGAGCCTCGAGTCAGGCCTTATTTGACTCACCCATATGTTTGCGCCTCGAGTTAGTTTTCGTTTGACTTACCCTTATCATTTGTACCTCGAGTTACAGCCTCATTTGACTCACACATGTGTTTGCGCCTCGAGTTAGGCCTCGTTTCACTCAACCATATCATTTGCACCTTGATTCGGGTCTTGTTTGCCTCAACCATATCATTTGTACCCCGAGTTGGGCCTCATTTGACTTAACCATATCATTTGCGCCTCAAGTCAGGCCCCGTTTGACGTAACCATATCACTTACACCTCGAGTCCTGCCTCGTTTGAATTAACCATATCATTTGCGCCTCGAGTCAGGCGTGGTTTGACTCAACCATATCATTTGCGCCTCAAGTCGGGCCTTATTTGACTCACCCATATGTTTGCGCATCGAGTCGTGCCTCGTTTGACTAAACCATATCATTTGTGCCTCAAGTCATGCCACGTTTGACTTAACTATATCATTTACGCCTCAAGTCGGTCCTCGTTTGACTCAACCATATCATTTGTGCCCCGAGTCAGGCCTCGTTTGACTCACCAATACAATTTGTGCCTCGAGTCGGGCCTCGTTTAAATCAACCATATCATTTGCGCCTCGAGTCAGGCCTTGTTTGACTCATCGATACTATTTGTGCCTCGAGTTGGGCCTCGTTTGACTCATTCATATCATTTTTGCCTCGAGTCAGGCCTCATTTGACTCAGGCATATCATTTGTGCCTCGAGTCAGGCCTCGTTTGACTCACCGATACTATTTGTGCCTCGAGTTGGGCCTCGTTTGACTCATCCATATCATTTTTGCCTCGAGTCAAACCTCGTTTGACTCAACCATATCATTTGCGCCTCGAGTCGGACCTCGTTTGACCCAACCATATTGTTTGCACCTCGAGTCGGTTCTTGTTTGACTTACTCATATGTTTGAGCCTCGAGTCGAGCCTTATTTGACTCACCCATATGTTTGCGCCTCGAGTCAGTTTTTGTTTGACTCACTCTTATCATTTGTACCTCGAGTTAGTTTTCGTTTTACTCACCCATATCATTTGTGCCTCGAGTCGGGCCTCGTTTGACTCACCAATACCATTTGTGCATCGAGTTGGGTCTCGTTTGACACAACTATATGATTTGTGCCTCGAGTCAAGCCTCGTTTGTCTCAACCATATCATTTGCGCCTCGAGTCAGGCCTCGTTTGTTCAACCAAATCATTTGTGCCTCGAGTCAGGCCTGATTTAACTCAACTATATCATTTGTGCCTCGAGTCGGGCCCTTTTTGACTCACCCATATCATTTGCGCCTTAAGTCGAGCCTCGTTTGACTCAACCATATGATTTGCACCTCGAGTCGGACGTTGTTTGACTCAACCATTTCATTTGCGTCTCGGGTCGGGCCTCGTTTGACTTACCGATACCATTTATGCCTCGAGTTGGGCCTCGTTTGACTCAACCATATCATTTGCGCCTCGAGTTGGGCCTCATTTGACTCACCGATACCATTTGTGCCTCGAGTTGGGCCTCATTTGACTCAACCATAGCATTTGTGCCTCGAGTCATGCGTCATTTGACTCAACCATATCATTTGCACCTGGAGTTGTGCCTCGTCTGACTCAACCATAGCATTTGTGCCTCGAGTCATGCCCCATTTGACTAAACCATATCATTTGCACCTCGATCGGGCCTTGTTTGACTCAAGCATATCATTTGTACCTCGAGTCGGGCCTTATTTGACTCAGCCATATCATTTGCATCTCAGGTTGGGCCTCGTTTGACTTACCGATACCATTTATGTCTTGAGTTGGGCCTTGTTTGACTTAACCATATCATTTGTGCCTCGAGTCGGGCCTTGTTTGACTCATCGATGCCATTTGTGCCTCGAGTTGGGCCTTATTTGACTCAACCATAGCATTTGTGCCTCGAGTCATGTCTCGTTTGACTCAACCATATTATTTGCGTCTCGAGTTGTGCCTCATCTGACTCAACCATATCATTTGTGCCTCGAGTCATGCCTCGTTTCACTCAACCATATCATTTGTGCCCCAAGTTGTGCCTCGTCTGACTCAACCATATCACTTGTGCCTCGAGTCATGCCTCGTTTGACTAAACCATATCATTTGCGCCACAAGCCGGGCCTTGTTTGACTTAACCATATCATTTGTGCCTCGAGTCGTGCCTTGTTTGACTCATCGATGCCATTTGATCCTCGAGTTGGGCCTCGTTTGACTCAACCATATCATTTTTCCCACGAGTCATGCCATGTTTGACTCAACCATATTATTTGTGCCTTGAGTCGGGTCTCGTTTGACTAAACCATATCATTTGCACCTCGAGTCGGGCCTTGTTTGACTCAACCATATCATTTGTGCCTCTAGTCGGGATTCGTTTCACTCACTGATACCATTTGTGCCTCGAGTTGGGCCACGTTTGACTCAACCATATCATTTGTGCCTCGAGTCGGGCCTCGTTTGACTCGCTGATACCATTTGTGCCTTGAGTTGGGCGTCATTTGACTCAACCATAGCATTTGTGCCTCGAGTCATGCCTCGTTTGACTCAACCATATCATTTGTAGCCTGAGTTGTGCCTCGTCTGACTCAACCATATCATTTGTGCCTCGAGTCATGCCTCGTTTGATTCAACCATATCATTTGTGCCTTGAGTTAGGCCTTGTTTGACTCAACCATATCATTTGCGCCTCAAGTCGGGCCTTGTTTAACTCATCGATGCCATTTATGCCTCGAGTTGGGTATCGTTTGACTCAACCATATCATTTTTGCCTCGAGTCATGCCTCGTTTGACTGAACCATATTATTTACGCCTCGAGTCCGGCCTCATTTGACTAAACCATATCATTTGTGCCTTGAGTCGGGCCTTGTTTGACTCAACTATACCATTTGCGCCTCTAATCTGGATTCGTTTGACTCAATGAAACCACTTGTGCCTCGAGTTGGGCCTCATTTGACTCAACCATATCATTTTTACCTTGAGTAAGGCCTCGTTTGACTCAACCATATCATTTGCACCTCGAGTCGGGCCTTGTTTGACTCAACCATATGTTTGAGCCTCGAATCGGGCCTTAGTTGACTCACCCATATGTTTGCACCTCGAGTCGGTCTTCATTTTACTCACCCTTATCATTTGCACCTCGAGTCGGGCCTCATTTGACTCAACCATAGTATTTGTGCCTCGAGTCATGCCTCGTTTGACTCAACCATATCATTTGCACCTCGAGTCGGGCCTTGTTTGACACAACCATATTATTTGTACCTCGAGTTGGACCTTGTTTGACTCAACCTTATCATTTACATCTCAGGTTGGGCCTCGTTTGACTTACTGATACCATTTATGCCTTGAGTTGGGCCTCGTTTGACTCAACCATATCATTTGCGCCTCGAGTTGGGTCTCATTTGACTCACTGATACCATTTGTGCCTCGAGTTGGGCCTCATTTGACTCAACCATAGCATTTGTGCCTTGAGTCATGTCTCGTTTGACTCAACCATATTATTTGCGCCTCGAGTTGTGCCTCATCTGACTCAACCATATCATTTGTGTCTCGAGTCATGCCTCGTTTGACTCAACCATATCATTTGCGCCTCGAGTTGTGCCTCGTCTGACTCAACCATATCGTTTGTGCCTTGAGTCATGCCTCGTTTGACTAAACCATATCATTTGCGCCTCAAGCCGGGCCTTGTTTGACTTAACCATATCATTTGTGCCTCAGTCGGGCCTTGTTTGACTCATCGATGCCATTTGTGCCTCGAGTTGGGCCTCGTTTGACTCAACCATATCATTTTTTCGTCGAGTCATGCCTCGTTTGAGTCAACCATATTATTTGTGCCTTGAGTCGGGCCTCGTTTGACTAAACCATATCATTTGCACCTCGAGTCGGGCCTTGTTTGACTCAACCATATCATTTGTGCCTCTAGTCGGGATTCGTTTGACTCACTGATACCATTTGTGCCTCGAGTTGGGCCATGTTTGACTCAACCATATTATTTGTGCCTCGAGTCGGGCCTCGTTTGACTCGCCGATACCATTTGTGCCTTGAGTTGGGTATCGTTTGACTCAACCATATCATTTTTGCCTCGAGTCATGCCTCGTTTGACTGAACCATATTATTTACGCCTCGAGTCGGGCCTTGTTTGACTAAACCATATCATTTGCGCCTTGAGTCGGGCCTTGTTTGACTCAACCATACCATTTGCGCCTCTAATCAGGACTCATTTGACTCAATGAAACCACTTGTGCCTCGAGTTGGGCCTCATTTGACTCAACCATATCATTTTTGCCTTGAGTCAGGCCTCGTTTGACTCAACCATATCATTTGCACCTCGAGTCGGGCCTTGTTTGACTCAACCATATGTTTGAGCCTCGAATCGGGGCTTAGTTGACTCACCCATATGTTTGCACCTCGAGTCGGTCTTCGTTTTACTCACCCTTATCATTTGCGCCTCGAGTCGGGCCTCATTTGACTCAACCATAGTATTTGTGCCTCGAGTCATGCCTCGTTTGACTCAACCATATCATTTGCACCTTGAGTCGGGCCTTGTTTGACTCAACCATATCATTTGTACCTCGAGTCAGGCCTTGTTTAACTCAACCATATCATTTGCGTCTCAGGTTGGGCCTCGTTTGACTTACCGATACCATTTATACCTTGAGTTAGGCCTCGTTTGACTCAACCATATCATTTGCGCCTCGAGTTGGGTCTCGTTTGACTCACCGATACCATTTGTGCCTCAAGTTGGGCCTTATTTGACTCAACCATAGCATTTGTGCCTCGAGTCATGTCTCGTTTGACTCAACCATATTATTTGTGCCTCGAGTTGTGCCTCATCTGACTCAACCATATGATTTGTGCCTCGAGTCATTCCTCGTTTGACTCAACCATATTATTTGTGCCTCGAGTTGTGCCTCGTATGACTCAACCATATCATTTGTGCCTCGAGTCATGCCTCGTTTGACTAAACCATATCATTTGTGCCTCAAGCGGGCCTTGTTTGACTTAACCATATCATTTGTGCCTCGAGTCGGGCCTTGTTTGACTCATCGATGCCATTTGTGCCTCGAGTTGGGCCTCGTTTGACTCAACCATATCATTTTTCCCTCGAGTCATGCCTCGTTTGACTCAAACATATTATTTGTGCCTTGAGTCAGGCCTCGTTTGACTAAACCATATCATTTGCGCCTCGAGTCGGGCCTTGTTTGAATCAACCATATCATTTGTGCCTCTAGTCAGGATTCGTTTGACTCACTGATACCATTTGTGCCTCGAGTTGGGCCATGTTTGATTCAACCATATCATTTGTGCCTCGAGTCATGCCTCATTTGACTCAACCATATCATTTGCAGCTCGAGTTGTGCCTCGTCTGACTCAACCATATCATTTGTGCCTCGAGTCATGCCTCGTTTGATTCAACCATATCATTTGTGCCTTGAGTTAGCCCTTGTTTGACTCAACCATATCATTTGCGCCTCAAGTCGGGCCTTGTTTGACTCATCGATGCCATTTGTGCCTCGAGTTGGGTCTTGTTTGACTCAACCATATCATTTTTTTCCTCAAGTCATGTCTTGTTTGACTGAACCATATTATTTGCACCTCGAGTCGAGCCTCGTTTGACTAAACCATATCATTTGTGCCTTGAGTTGGGCCTTGTTTGACTCAACCATACCATTTGTGCCTCTAATCAGGTCTCGTTTGACTCAATGAAACCACTTGTGCCCCGAGTTGGGCCTCATTTGACTCAACCATATCATTTTTGCCTTGAGTCAGGCCTCGTTTGACTCAACCATATCATTTGCACCTCGAGTCGGGCCTTCTTTGACTCAACCATATGTTTGATCCTCAAATCGGGGCTTAGTTGACTCACCCATTTGTTTGCACCTCGAGTCGGTCTTCCTTTTACTCACCCTTATCATTTGCGCCTCGAGTCGGGCCTCATTTGACTCAACCATAGTATTTGTGCCTCGAGTCATGCCTCGTTTGACTCAACAATATCAATTGCACCTTGAGTTATGCCTCGTCTGACTAAACCATATCATTTGTGCCTCAAGTCATGCCTCGTTTGATTCAACCATATCATTTTTGCCTTGAGTCATGCCTCGGTTGACTGAACCATATTATTGGCGACTCGAGTCGGGCCTCGTTTGACTAAGCCATATCATTTGTGCCTCGAGTCGGGCCTTGTTTGACTCAACCATATTATTTGCGCCTGTAGTCGGGACTCGTTTGACTCAACGATACCATTTATACCTCGAGTTGGCCTCGTTTGACTCAACCATATCATTTTTGCCTCGAGTCAGGCCTCATTTGACTCAACCATATCATTTGCACCTCGAGTCGGGCCTTGTTTGACTCAGCCATATGTGTGAGCCTCAAATCGGGCCTTAGTTGACTCACCCATATGTTTGCACCTCAAGTCAGTCTTCATTTTACTCACCCATATCATTTGTACCTCGAGTCGGGCCTCGTTTGACTCACCAATACCATTTGTGCATCAAGTTGGGCCTTGTTTGACTCAACCATATGATTTGTGCCTCGAATCAAGCCTCGTTTGACTCAACCATATCATTTGCGCCTTGAGTCAGGCCTTGTTTGACTCAACCATATGTTTGAGCCTCGAATCGGGCCTTAGTTGACTCACCGATATGTTTGCACCTCGAGTTAGTCTTCGTTTTACTCACCCTTATCATTTGCGCCTCGATTCATGCCTAGTTTGACACACCCATATCATTTGCGCCTCGAGTCTGGCCATGTTTGATTCAACCATATCATTTACGCCTTGAGTCAGGCCTCGTTTGACTCACTGATACCACTTGTGCATCGAGTTGGGCCTCGTTTGACTCCACCATATCATTTGTGCCTCGTGTCAGGCCTCGTTTAACTCAACCATATCATTTGCACCTCGAGTCGGGCCTTCTTTGACTCACCCATATGTTTGAGCCTCGATTCGGGCCTTATTTGACTCACCCATATGTTCGCACCTCAAGTCGGTCATCATTTGACCCACCCTTATCATTTGCACCTCGAGTTAATCCTTGTTTGACCCACACATGTGTTTGCGCCTCGAGTTGAGCCTCGTTTGGTGCAACCGTAAGATTTGCGCCTCGAGTCAGGCCTCATTTGTCTCAACCATATCATTTGTGCCTCAAGTCAGGCCTCGTTTGACTCAACTAAATCATTTGTGTCAGGCCTGATTTGACTCAACCATATCATTTGCGCCTCAAGTCGGCTCCTTTTTGACTCAACCATTTCATTTGCGCCTTGAGTCGGGCCTCGTTTCACTCAACCATATGATTTGTGCCTCGAGTCGGGCCTTATTTGACTCAACCATATCATTTGCATCTCGGCTCGGGCATCATTTGACTTATCGATACCATTTGTGCCTCGAGTTAGGCTGCATTTGACTCACCGATACCATCTGTGCCTCGAGTTGGGCCTCATTTGACTCAACCATAGCATTTGTGCCTCGAGTCATGCCTCGTTTGACTCAACCATATCATTAGCGCCTCGAGTTGTGCCTCGTCTAACTCAACCATATCAGTTGTGCCTCGAGTCATGCCTCGTTTGACTAAACCATATCATTTGTGCCTCGAGTCAGGCCTTGTTTGACTCAACCATATCATTTGTGCCTCGAGTCGGGCCTTGTTTGACTCATCGATGCCATTTATGCCTCGAGTTGGGCCTCGTTTGACTCAACCATATCATTTTTGCCTCGAGTCATGCCTCGTTTGACTCAACCATATTATTTGTGCCTCGAGTCGGGCCTCGTTTGACTAAACCATATCATTTGCGCCTCGAGTCGGGCCTTGTTTGACTCAACCATATCATTTGTGCCTCTAGTCAGGATTCGTTTGACTCACCGATACCATTTGTGCCTCGAGTTGGGCCATGTTTGACTCAACCATATCATTTGTGCCTCGAGTCGGGCCTCGTTTGACTCGCCGATACCATTTGTGCCTTGAGTTGGGCCTGCTTTGACTCAACCATAGCATTTGTGCCTCGAGTCATGCCTCGTTTGACTCAACCATACCATTTACGCCTCGGGTCAGGCCTTGTTTGACTCAACCATATCATTTTTACCTCTAGTCATGCCTCATTTGACTCAACCATATTATTTACGCCTCGAGTCGTGCCTCGTTTGAGTAAACCATATCATTTGTGCCTCGAGTTGGGCCTTATTTGACTCAACCATATCATTTGCGCCTCTAGTCGGGACTCGTTTGACTCAATGATATCATTTGTGCCTCGAGTTGGGCCTCGTTTGACTCAACCATATCATTTTTGCCTCGAGTCTGGCCTCATTTGACTCAACCATATTATTTGCACCTCGAGTCGACCTTGTTTAACTCAACCATATGTTTGAGCCTCGAATCGGGCCTTAGTTGACTCACCCATATGTTTGCACCTCGAGTCGGTCTTCGTTTTACTCACCCTTATCATTTGCACCTCGAGTCAAGCCTTATTTGACTCACCCATGTGTTTGCGCCTCGAGTCATGCCTAGTTTGACACACCCATATCATTTGTGCCTCGAGTTGGGCCATGTTTGACTCAACCATATCATTCACGCCTTGAGTCGGGCCTCATTTGACTCACTGATATCATTTGTGCCTCGAGTTGGTCCTTGTTTGACTCAACCTTATCATTTGTGCCTCGTGTCAGGCCTCGTTTGACTCAACCATATCATTTGCACCTTGAGTCGGGCATGGTTTGCCTCAACCATATCATTTGGGCCTCAGGTCGGGCCTTATTTGACTCACCCATATGTTTTCATATCGAGTTGGGCCTCGTTTGACTTAACCATATCGTTTGTGCCTCGAGTCATGCCTCGTTTGACTCAACCATATCATTTACGCCTCGAGTCGGTCTTCATTTGACTCATCGATGCCATTTGTGCCTCGAGTTAGGCCTTGTTTGACTCAACGATACCATTTGTGCCTCAAGTCAGGCCTCGTTTGACTCAACCATATCATTTGCGCCTCGAGTCGGGCCTTGTTTGACTCACCCATGTGTTTGAGCCTCGAGTCGGGCCTTATTTGACTCACCCATATGTTTGTGTCTCGAGTCACTCTTCGTTTGACTCACCCTTATCATTTGCACCTCGAGTCAAGCATTGTTTGATGCGCACATATGTTTGTGCCTCAAGTTAGGCCTTGTTCAACTCACCCATATCATTTAAGGCTCAAGTACGGCCTTGTTTGACTCACCCGTTTATTTGTACGTTGAGTCGAGCCTGGTTTCACTCACCCATGTCATTTGCGCCTCGAGTTAGGCCTCGTTTAACTCATCCAAGTGTTTGTGCCTCAAGTCAGGACTTGTTTGACTCACCCATATCATTTGTACCTCGAGTCGGGCCTCGTTTGACTCACCATATCATTTGTGCATCGAGTTGGGATTTGTTTGACTCAACTGTATGATTTGTGGCTCGAATCAAGCCTCGTTTGACTCAACCATATATTTGCGCCTCGAGTCAGGCCTTGTTTAACTCAACCGTATGTTTGAGCCTCGAATCGGGCCTTAGTTGACTCACCCATATGCTTGCACCTCGAGTCGGTCTTCGTTTTACTCACCCTTAACATTTGCGCCTCGAGTCATGCCTAGTTTGACACACCCATATCATTTGTGCCTCGAGTCAGGCCATGTTTGACTCAACCATATCATTTACGCCTTGAGTCAGGCCTTGTTTGACTCACTGATACCACTTGTGCCTCGAGTTGGGCCTCGTTTGACTCAACCATATAATTTGTGCCTCGTGTCAGGCCTCGTTTGACTCAACCATATCATTTGCGCCTCGAGTCGGGTATCGTTTGCCTCAACCATATCATTTGCGCCTCGGGACAGGCCTTATTTGTCTCACCCATATGTTTCCACATCGGGTCGGGCCTTGTTTGACTCAACCATATCATTTGTGCCTCAAGTCATGCCTCATTTGAGTCAACCGTATCATTTGCGCCTCGAGTCGATCCTCGTTTGACTCACTGATCCCATTTGTGCCTCGAGTGAGGCCTTGTTTGACTCAACCATACCATTTGTGCCTCGAGTCAAGCCTCGTTTGACTCAACCATATCATTTGCGCCTCGAGTCGGGCCTTATTTGACTCACCCATATGTTCGCGCCTTGAGTCGCTCTTCGTTTGACTCACCCTTATCATTTGCACCTCGAGTCAAGCCTCATTTAACCTGCACATGTGTTTGTGCCTCAAGTTAGGCCTTGTTTAACTCACCCATATCATTTGCGGCTCAAGTCCGGGCTTGTTTGTCTCACCCACTTATTTGTGTGTTGAGTCGAGCATCATTTCAATCACCCATGTCATTTGTGCCTCGAGTTAGACCTCGTTTGACTCACCCATGTGTTTCCGCCTCAAGTCAGGCCTTGTTTGACTCACCCATATCATTTGTGCCTCGAGTCGGGCCTCGTTTGACTCACCAATACCATTTGTGCATCGTGTTGGGCCTCGTTTGACACAACCGTATGATTTGTGCCTCGAGTCAGGCCTCGTTTGTCTCAACCATATAATTTGCGCCTCAAGTCAGGCCTCATTTGACTCAACCAAATCATTTGTGCCTCGAGTCAGGCCTGATTTGACTCAACCATATCATTTGCGCCTCGAGTCGGCCACTTTTTGACTCACCCATATCATTTGCGCCTTGAGTCAGGCCTCATTTAACTCAACCATATGATTTGCGCCTCGAGTCGGGCCTTCTTTGACTCAACCATATCATTTGCGTCTCGGGTCGGGCTTTGTTTGACTTATTGATACTATTTGTGCCTCGAGTTGGGCCTCGTTTCACTCAACCATATCATTTATGCCTTGAGTTGGGCCTCGTTTGACTCACCGATACCATTTATGCCTCAAGTTGGGCCTCATTTGACTCAACCATAGCAATTGTGCCTTAAGTCATGCCTCATTTGACTCAACCATATCATTTGCACCTTGAGTTATGCCTCGTCTAACTCAACCGTATCATTTGTGCCTCGAGTCATGCCTCATTTGACTAAACCATATCATTTGCGCCTCGAGTCAGGCCTTGTTTGACTCAACCATATCATTTGTGCCTCGAGTCGGGCCTTGTTTGACTCATCGATGCCATTTGTGCCTCGAGTTGGGCCTCGTTTGACTCAACCATATTATTTGTGCATCGAGTCAAGCCTTGTTTGACTAAACCATATCATTTGCGCCTCGAGTCAGGCCTTGTTTGACTCAACCATATCATTTGCGTCTCTAGTCAGGATTCATTTGACTCACCGATACCATTTGTGCCTCGAGTTGGGCCATGTTTCACTCAACCATATCATTTGCGCCTCGAGTCGGGCCTCGTTTGACTCGCTGATACCATTTGCGCCTCGAGTTGGGCTTGATTTGACTTAACCATAGCATTTGTGCCTCGAGTCATGCCTCGTTTGACTCAACCATATCATTTGCGCCTCGAGTTGTGCCTCGTCTGACTCAACCATATCATTTGTGCCTCGAGTCATGCCTCGTGTAACTCAACCATATCATTTGTGCCTCGAGACGGGCCTTGTTTGACTCATCGATGCTATTTGTGCTTCAAGTTAGGCCTCGTTTGACTCAACCATATCATTTTTGCCTCGAGTCATGCCTCGTTTGACTCAACCATATTATTTGCGCCTTGAGTCGTGCCTTGTTTGACTAAACCATATTATTTGTGCCTCGAGTCGGGCCTTGTTTGACTCAACCATATCATTTGCGCCTCTAGTTGGGACTTGTTTGACTCAACGATACCATTTGTGCCTCGAGTTAGGCCTTGTTTGACTCAACCATATTATTGTTGCCTTGAGTCAGGCCTCATTTGACTCAACCATATCATTTGCACCTTGTTTGACTCAACCATATGTTTGAGCCTCGAATCGGGCCTTACTTGACTCACCTATATGTTTGCACCTCGAGTCGATCTTCGTTTGACTCATTTGCACCTCGAGCCAAGCATCGTTTGACACGCACATGTGTTTGCGCCTCGAGTTAGGCCTTGTTTAACTCACCCATATCATTTAAGGCTCAAGTACGGCCTTGTTTGACTCAACTGTTTATTTGTGCATTGAGTTGAGCCTCGTTTCACTCATCCATGTCATTTGCGCCTCGAGTTAGGCCTCGTTTGACTCACCCATGTGTTTGTGCCTCAAGTCAGGCCTCGTTTGACTCACCCATATCATTTGTACCTCGAGTCGGGCCTCGTTTGACTCACCAATACCATTTGTGCATCGAGTTGGGCCTTGTTTGACTCAACTGTATGATTTGTGCCTCGAATCAAGCCTCGTTTGACTGAACCATATCATTTGCGCCTCGAGTCAGGCCTCGTTTGACTCAACCATATGTTTGAGCATCAAATCGGGCCTTAGTTGACTCACCCATATGTTTGCACCTCGAGTTGGTCTTCGTTTTACTCACCCTTATCATTTGTGCCTCGAGTCATGCCTAGTTTGACACACCCATATCATTTGCACCGCGAGTCAGGCCTTGTTTGACTCATCGATACCATTTATGCCTCGAGTTGGGCCACGTTTGACTCAACCATATCATTTGTGCCTCGAGTTGGGCCTCGTTTGACTCACCAATACCATTTGTGCCTCGAATTTGGCCTCATTTGACTCAACCATAGCATTTGTGCCTCGAGTCATGCCTCGTTTGACTCAACCTTTGACTCAACCATATCATTTGCACCTCGAGTTGTGCCTCGTTTGACTCAACCATATCATTTGTGCCTCGAGTCATGCCTCATTTGACTAAACCATATCATTTACGCCTCGAGTCAGGCCTTGTTTGACTCAACCATATCATTTGTGCCTCGAGTTTGGCCTTGTTTTACTCATCGATGCCATTTGTCCCTAGAGTTGGGCCTCATTTGACTCAACCATACCATTTTTACCTCGAGTCATGCCTCGTTTGACTCAGCCATATTATTTGTGCCTCGAGTCGGGCCTCGTTTGACTAAACCATATCATTTGCGCCTCGAGTCGGGCCTTGTTTAACTCAACCATATCATTTGTGCCTCTAGTCGGGATTCGTTTGACTCACCGATACCATTTGTCCCTCGAGTTGGGCCACGTTTGACTCAACCATATCATTTGCGCCTCGAGTCGTGCCTCGTTTGACTCGCCGATACCATTTGCGCCTCGAGTTGGGCCTGATTTGACTCAACCATAGCATTTGTGCCTTGAGTCATGCCTCGTTTGACTCAACCATATCATTTGCAGCTTGAGTTGGACCTTGTTTGACTCAACCATATCATTTACGCCTCGAGTCGGGCCTCGTTTGACTCATCGATGCCATTTGTGCCTCGAGTTGGGCCTCGTTTGACTCAACCATATCATTTTTGCCTCGAGTCATGCCTCGTTTGACTCAACCATATTAGTTGCGCCTCAGGTCGTGCCTTGTTTGACTAAACCATACTATTTGTGCCTCGATTCGGGCCTTGTTTGACTCAACCATATCATTTGCGTCACTAGTTGGGACTCGTTTGACTCAACGATATCATTTGTGCCTCGAGTTGGGCCTCGTTTGACTCAACCATATCATTTTTGCCTCGAGTCAGGCCTCGTTTGACTCAACCATATTATTTGCACCTCGAGTCAGGCCTTGTTTGACTCAACCATATGTTTGAGCCTCGAATCAGGCCTTAGTTGACTCACCCATATGTTTGCACCTTGAGTCAGTCTTCATTTTACTCACCCTTATCATTTGCACCTCGAGTCAAGCCTTATTTGACTCACCCATGTGTTTGCACCTAGAGTCATGCCTAGTTTGACACGCCCATATCTTGACTCAACGATGCCATTTGTGCCTCGAGTTGGGCCTTTTTGACTCAACCATATGATTTGCACCTCGAGGCGGGCCTGGTTTCACTCAACCATATCGTTTGCGTCTCGCGTCAGGCCTCATTTGACTTACTGATACCATTTGTGCCTCGAGTTAGGCCTCATTTGACTCAACCATATCATTTGTGCCTCGAGTTGGGCCTCATTTGCGCCTCGAGTCGGGGCTCGTTTGACTCACCAATACCATTTATGCCTCGAGTTGGGCCTCATTTGACTAAACCATAGCATTTGTGCCTCGACTTAGGCCTCGTTTGACTCAACCATATCATTTGCGCCTTGATTGTGCCCCGTCTGACTCAACCATATTATTTGTGCCTCGAGTGATGCCTCATTTGACTCAACCATATCATTTATGCTTCGAGTCAGGCCTCGTTTGACTAAACCATATCATTTGCGCCTCGAGTCGGGCTTGTTTGACTCAACCATATCATTTGTGCCTCGAGTGGGGCCTTGTTTGACTCACCGATGCCATTTGTGCCTCGAGTTGGGCCTCGTTTGACTCAACCATATCATGTGATTGTACCTTGAGTCGAGCCTCGTTTGACTAAACCATATCATTTGTGCCTCGAGTCGGGCCATGTTTCACTCAACCATGTCATTTGCGCCTCGAGTCAGGCCTTGTTTGACTTACCGATGCCATTTGTGCCTCGAGTTAGGCCTCGTTTGACTCAACCATATCACTTTTGCCTTGAGTCATGCCTCATTTGACTAAACCATATTATCTGTGCCTCGAGTCGGGCCTCGTTTGACTAAACCATATCATTTGCGCCTCGAGTCGGGCCTTGTTTGACTCAACCATATCATTTGCACCTCTAGTCGGGCCTCGTTTGACTCATTGATACCAATTGTGCCTCGAGTTGGGCCGCTTTTGACTCAACCATATCACTTTTGCCTCGAGTCAGGCCTCGTTTGACTCAACCATATCATTTGCACCTCGAGTCAGGCCTTGTTTGACTCACCCATATGTTTGCGCCTCGAGTCGGTCTTCGTTTTACTCACCCTTATCATTTGCACCTCGAGTCATGCCTCGTTTGACTCACCCATGTGTTTGCGCCTCGAGTCATGCCTAGTTTGACACACCCATATCATTTGCGCCCTGAGTCGGGCCATGTTTGACTCAACCATATCATTTACGCCTTGAGTCGGGCCTTATTTCACTACTGATACCATTTGTGCCTCGAGTTGGGCCTCGTTTGACTCAACTATATCATTTGTGCCTCGTGTCAGGCCTCGTTTGACTCAACCATATCATTTGCGCCTCGAGTAGGGCATGGTTTGCCTCAACCATATCATTTCCGCCTCGGGTCAGGCCTTATTTGTCTCACCCATATGTTTCTGCATCGAGTCAGACCTCGTTGGACTCAACCATATTGTTTGTGCCTCGAGTCATGCCTCATTTGACTCAACCGTATCATTTGCGCCATGAGTCGATCCTCGTTTAACTCACTGATCCCATTTGTGCCTCGAGTGAGGCCTTGTTTGACTAAACCGTACCATTTGTGCCTTGAGTCAGGCCTCATTTGACTCAACCGTATCATTTGCACCCCGAGTCGGGCCTTGTTTGACTCGCCCATTTGTTTGAGCCTCGAGTCAGGCCTTATTTGACTCACCCATATGTTCGCGCCTTGAGTCGGTCTTCGTTTGACTCACCCTTATCATTTGCACCTCGAGTCAAGCCTCGTTTGACCCGCACATGTGTTCGCGCCTCAAGTTAGGCCTTGTTTAACTCACCCATATCATTTGCGGCTCAAATCCGGGCTTGTTTGTCTCACCCATTTATTTGTGCGATGAGTCGAGCCTCGTTTCACTCACCCATGTCACTTATGCCTCGACTTAGGCCTCGTTTGACTCACCCATGTGTTTGCGCATCGAGTCAGGCATCGTTTGACTCAACCATATCATTTGTGTCTCGAGTCGGTCCTCGTTTGACTAAATGATATCATTTGTGCATCGAGTTGGGCCTCATTTGACTCAACCATATCATTTGCGCCTCGAGTTGAGCCCTTTTTGAATCACCCATATCATTTGCGCCTTGAGTCGGGCCTCGTTTGACTCAACCATATGATTTGTGCCTCGAGTCGGGCCTTGTTTAACTCAACCATATCATTTATGTCTCGAGTCGGGCCTCGTTTGACTTATTGATACCATTCGTGCCTCGAGTTGGGCCTCGTTTGACTCAACCATATCATTTGCGCCTCGAGTCGGGCCTCGTTTGACTCACCGATACCATTTGTGCCTCGAGTTAGGCTTCATTTAACTCAACCATATCATTTGTGCCTCAAGTCAGACCTCGTTTGACTCAACCATCTCATTTGTGCCTTGAGTTACACCTCGTCTGACTCAACCATATCATTTGTGCCTCGAGTCAGGCCTCGTTTGACTCACCGATACCATTTGTGCCTCGAGTTAGGCTTCATTTAACTCAACCATATCATTTGTGCCTCGAGTCAGACCTCGTTTGACTCAACCATCTCATTTGTGCCTTGAGTTACACCTCGTCTGACTCAACCATATCATTTGCGCCTCGAGTCAGGCCTCGTTTGACTCACCGATGCCATTTGTGCCTTGAGTTGGGCTTTGTTTGACTCAACCATATCATTTTGCCTCGAGTCAGACCTCGTTTGACTCAACCATATCATTTGTGCCATGAGTCGGGCATCATTTGACTTAACCATATCATTTGCACCTCGAGTCGGGCCTTGTTTGACTCACCCATATGTTTGTGCCTCGGGTCGATCTTCGTTTGACTCACCCTTATCATTTGCACCTCAAGTCAAGCCTCGTTTGACTCACACATGTGTTTGCGCCTTGAGTTAGTCATCATTTCACTCAACCATATCATTTGCGCCTCAAGTCGGGTCTTGTTTCCCTCAACCATATCATTTGTGCCCCGAGTTGGCCCTCGTTTGACTCACTGATATGATTTGTGCCTCGAGTTGGGCCTCGTTTGACTCAACTATATGATTTGTGCCTCAAGTCGAGCCTCGTTTGACTCAACCATATCGTTTGTGCCTCAAACAGGGCCTCATTTGACTTAACCATATCATTTGCGACTCGAGTCAACCCTTGTTTGACTCACCGATACCATTTGTGCCTTGAGGTGGCCTTGTTTGACTCAACCATATCATTTGTGCCTCGAGTTAGGCCTCGTTTGACTCAACCATATCATTTGTGCCTCGAGTCGGGCCCCGTTTAACTCTACCATATCTTTGGCCCTCGAGTCGGGCCTCATTTCACTTAACCATATCATTTGCTCCTCGAGTCAGGCCTCATTTGACTCAAACATATCATTTGTGTCTCATGTAGAACCTCATTTGACTCAACCATATAATTTATGACTCAAGTCAGGCCTCATTTGACTCAACCATATCATTTGCACCTCGAGTCGGGCCTTGTTTGACTCACCCACAATTTTGCACCTCGAGTCGATCCTCATTTGACTCAACGATATCATTTGTGCCTCGAGTCTGGCCTCGTTTGACTAAACCATATCATTTGCGCCTCGAGTTAGGCCTCATTTGACTCACCCATATCATTTGCGCCTCGAGTTGGGCCTCGTTTGACTCAACTATATCATTTGTGCCTCGACTCAGGCCTCGTTTGACTCAACCATATCATTTTTGCCTCGAGTCGGGCCCCGCTTGACTCAACCATATCGTTTAGGCCTCGAGTCGGGCCTCGTTTGTTTTAACCATATCATTTGCCCTTCAAGTCAGGCCTCGTTTGACTCAACCATATCATTTGTGTCTCGTGTTGGACCTCATTTCACTCAACCATATAATTTACAACTCAAGTCGGGCCTCATTTGACTCAACCATATCATTTGCACCTCAAGTCGGGCCTTGTTTGACTTAGCCAAAATTTCGCGCCTCGAGTTGGTCCTTATTTGACTCAACGATGTCATTTGTGCCTCGAGTCAGGCCTCTTTTGACTCAACCATATCATTTGCGCCTCGAGTTGGGCCTTCTTTGACTCACCCATATGTTTGAGCCTCAGGTTGGGACTTATTTGACTTACCCATATGTTTGTGCCTCGAGTCGGTCTTCGTTTCACTCACCCTTATCATTTGCACCTCGAGTCAAGCCTCGTTTGACTCACCCATGTGTTTGCGCCTCGAGTTAGGCCTCGTTTGACTTAACCATATCATTTGTCCTCGAGTCGGGCCATGTTTGACTCAACCATATCATTTACACCTCGAGTCGGTCCTCGTTTGACTCACCGATACCATTTGTGCCGCGAGTTAGGCCTCGTTTGACACAACCATATCATTTGTGCCTCAAGTCGGGCCATGTTTGACTCAACCATATCATTCATGCCTTGAGTCAGGCCTCGTTTAACTCACTGATACCATTTGTGGCTCGAGTTGGGCCTCGTTTGACTCAACCATATCATTTGTGCCTCGAGTCAGGCCTCGTTTGACTCAACCATATCATTTGCGCCTCGAGTCGGGCATGGTTTTCCTCAACCATATCATTTGCACCTTGGGTCAAGACTTATTTGACTCACTCATATGTTTGCGCATCGGGTAGGGGCTCGTTTCACTCATCCATATTGTTTGTGCCTCGAGTCATGCCTCATTTAACTTAACCATATCATTTATACCTCAAGTCGGGCCACATTTGACTCACCGATACCATTTGTACCTCGAGTGAGGCCTTGTTTGACTCAACCATACCATTTGTGCCTCAAGTCAGGCCTCGTTTGACTCAACCATATCATTTACGCCTTGACTCGGTACTCGTTTGACTCACTGATACCATTTGTGCCTCGAGTTGGCCCTCGTTTGACTCAACGATATGATTTACGCCTCGAGTCGGGCCTTGTTTGACTCAACCATATCATTTGCGCCTCGAGTCTGGCCTTGTTTGACTTACTGATACCATTTGTGCCTCGAGTTGGGCCTCGTTTGACCCAACCATATCATTTTTGTCTCTAGTCGGGCCTCGTTTGCGCCTTGAGTCGGGCCAGTTTGACTCACTGACACCATTTGTGCCTCGAGTTGGGCCTCATTTGACTCAACCATATCATTTGCGCCTCGAGTCAAGCCTCGTTTAACTCAACCATATCATTTGCGCCTCGAGTCGGGCCTTGTTTGACTCAACCATATCATTTGCGCGTCGAGTTGGGCCTCGTTTGACTCACCGATGCCATTTGTGCCTCGAGTTGGGCCTCGTTTCACTCAACCATATCATTTTTGCATCGAGTCAAGACTCGTTTGACTCAACCATATCATTTGCACCTCGAATCGGGTCTCGTTTGACTCAACCATATCATTTGCACCTCGAGTCGGGCCTTGGTTGACTCAACCATATGTTTAAGCCTCGAGTCAGGCCTTATTTGACTCACCCATATGTTTGCGCCTCGAGTCGGTCTTTGCTTGACTCACCCTTATAATTTGCACCTCGAGTCAAGCCTCGTTTGACTCACACATGTGTTTGCACCTCGAGTCAGGCCTAGTTTGACTCACCCATTTCATTTGCGCCTCGAGTCAGGTCAACTTTGACTCAACCATATCATTTTCGCCTTGAGTCAAGACTCGTTTGACTCACCGATACCATTTGTGCCTCGAGTTAGGCCTCGTTTGACTCAACCATATCATTTGTGCCTCGAGTCAGGCCTCGTTTGACTCAACCATATCATTTGCGCCTAGAGTCGGGCTTGGTTTGCCTCAACCATATCATTTGCACCTCGGGTCGGGACTTATTTGACTCACCCATATGTTTGCGCATCGAGTCGGGCCTCGTTTGAATCAACCATATCGTTTGTGCCTCGAGTCATGCCTCGTTTGACTTAACCATATCATTTGCACCTCGAGTCGGGCCACATTTAACACACCGATATCATTTGTGCCTCGAGTGAGGCCTTGTTTGACTCAACCATACCATTTGTGCCTCGAGTCAGTCCTCGTTTCACTCAACCATATCATTTGCGCCTCGAGTCGGGCCCTGCTTGACTCAACCATATCGTTTGGGCTTTGAGTCGGGCCTCATTTGACTTAACCATATCATTTGCGCCTCGAGTCAGGTCTCGTTTGACTAAACCATATTATTTGTGTCTCATGTCGGACCTCATTTCACTCAACCATATAATTTTTGACTCAAGTCAGGCCTCATTTGACTTAACCATATCATTTGTGCCTTGAGTTGGGCCTCGTTTGACTCAACTATATGATTTGTGCCTTGAGCTGGGCCTTCTTTGACTCAACCATATCATTTGTGCCTCAAGACTGGCCTCGTTGGACTTAACCATATCATTTACACCTCGAGTCGGGCCTTGTTTAACTCAACCATATCATTTGTGCCTCGAGTCAGGCCTTATTTGACTCAAACCTATCATTTGTGCCTCAAGTTGGGCCTTGTTTGACTCAACCAAATCATTTGCACCTCGAGTCGGGCCTCATTTGACTCAACGATATCATTTACGCCTCGAGTCAGGCCTTGCTTGACTCAACCATTTGATTTGCACCTCGAGTCGTGCCTTGTTTGACTCAACCATATCATTTGCGCCTCGAGTCAGGCCTAGTTTGACTCAACCATATCATTTGCGCCTTGAGTCGTGCCTCATTTGACTAACCATATCATTTGCACCTCGAGTCAGGCCTCGTTTGACTTAACCATATCATTTATGCCTTAAGTCGGGCTTCGTTTGACTCGACCATATCCTTTCCACCTTGAGTCAAGCCGAGCCTTATTTGACTCACCCATATGTTTGCGCCCCGAGTCGGTCTTCGTTTGACTCACCCTTATCATTTGCACCTCGAGTCAAGCCTCGTTTGACTCACCCATGTGTTTGCGCCTCGAGTCAAGCCTAGTTTAACTCACCCATATCATTTGTGCCTCAAGTCGGGCCAAGTTTGACTTAACCATATCATTTACGCCTTGAGTCGAGACTCATTTGACTCACCAATACCATTTGTGCCTCGAGTTAGGCCTCGTTTGACTCAACCATATCATTTGTGCCTCGAGTCAGGCCTCGTTTGACTTAACCATATCATTTGCGCCTTGAGTCGGGCATGGTTTGCCTCAACCATATGTTTGAGCCTCAAGTCGGGCCTTATTTGACTCACCCATATGTTTGTGCCTTGGGTCGGTCTTCATTTGACTCACCCTTATCATTTGCACCTCGAGTCAAGCCTCAATTGACTCACCCATGTGTTTGAGCCTCAAGTCAGGCCTTATTTGACTCACCCATATGTTTGCACCTCGAGTCGGTCATTGTTTGACTCACGCTTATCATTTGCACCTCGACTCAAACCTCGTTTGACTCACACATGTATTTGCGCCTCGAGTCAGGCCTAGTTTGATGCACCTATATCATTTGGGCCTCGAGTCAGGCCTCATTTGACTCAACCATATCATTTGTGCCTCGAGTCGGGCATGGTTTGCCTCAACCATATCATTTGCGCCTCGGGTCGAGACTTATTTGACTCACCCATATGTTTGCGCATCGAGGCGGGCATCGTTTGACTCACCGATACCATTTATGCCTCGAAGGAGGCCTTATTTGACTTAACTATACCATTTGTGCCTCGAGTCAAGCCTCGTTTGACTTAACCATATCATTTGCACCTCGAGTCGGGCCACATTTGACTCACCGATACCATTTATGCCTCGAAGGAGGCCTTGTTTGACTCAACCATACCATTTGTGCCTCGAGTCAAGCCTTGTTGGACTCAACCATATCATTTGCGCCTCGAGCCAGGCCTTACTAGACTCACCCATATGTTTGAGCCTCGAGTCGGGCCCTTTTTGACTCACCCATATCATTTGCGCCTTGAGTCGGGACTCGTTTGACTCAACCATATGATTTGTGCCTTGAGTCAGGCCTTGTTTGCCTCAACCATATCATTTTCGCGTCGAGTTGGGCCTCGTTTGACTCACCGATATGATTTGTGCCTCGAGTTGGGCCTCGTTTGACTCAACTATATCATTTGTGTCTCGAGTCGGGCCACGTTTGAGTTAACCATATCATTTGTGCCTCGGGTTATGCCTCGTTTGACTCAACCATATCGATTGCGCCTCGAGTCGGGTCTCGTTTGACAAAACCGTATCATTTGTGCCTCAAGTCAAGCCCTATTTGACTCAACCATATCATTTGGGCCTTGAGTCGAGCCTCATTTGACTTAACCACATCATTTGCGCCTCAAGTCAGGCCTCGTTTGATTCAACCATATCATTTGCACCTCGAGTCGGGCCTTGTTTGACTCACCCAAATTTTTGCGCCTCGAGTCAGTCCTCATTTGACTCAACTATATCATTTGTGCCTCGAGTTAGGCCTCGTTTGACTCAACCAAATCAATTGTGCCTCAAGTTGGGCTTTATTTGACACACGCATATCATTTGCACCTCGAGTCGGACCTCGTTTGAATCAAGCATATCATTTGCACCTCTTGTCAGGCCTCGTTTGACTCACCGATATCATTTTCGCCTCTTGTCAGGCCTCGTTTGACTCACCGATATTATTTGCGCCTCGAGTTAGGCCTCGTCTAACTCAACCATATGATTTGCGCCTCGAGACCTGGTTTGACTCAACCATATCATTTGCGCCTCGAGTCTGGCCTCATTTAACTTAACCAAATCATTTGCGCCTCAAGTCAGGTCTCATTTGACTCAACCATATCATTTGTGCCTCGAGTCGGGCCTTGTTTGACTCACCCAAATGATTGTGCCTCGAGTCGGGCCTCGTTTGACTTAACCATTTCAATTGCTCCTCGAGTCGGGCCTCGTTTGACTTAACCATATCATTTGCGACTCGAGTCAGGCGTTGTTTGACTTAACCATATCATTTGTGCTTCGAGTCATGCCTCGTTTGACTCAACCATATTGTTTGTGCCTCGAGTTGGGCCTCGTTTGACTTAACCATAACATTTGCACCTCGAGTTGGGCCTTGTTTGACTCAACCATATCATTTACGCCTCGAGTCAGTCCTTGTTTGACTCACTGATACCATTTGTGCCTCGAGTTTGGCCTCGTTTGACTCAACCATATCATTTGTGCCTCAAGTCGGGCCATGTTTGACTCAACCATATCATTCACACCTTGAGTCAGGCCTCGTTTAACTCACTGATGCTATTTGTGCCTTGAGTTGGGCCTCGTTTGACTCAACCATATCATTTGTGCCTCAAGTCAGGCCTCGTTTAACTCAACCATATCATTTGCGCCTCGAGTCGGGCATGGTTTGCCTCAACCATATCATTTGCACCTCGGGTCAGGACTTATTTGACTCACTCATATGTTTCCGCATTGAGTCGGGCCTCATTTGACTCATCCATATTGTTTGACTCACTGATACCATTTGTGCCTCGAGTTGGGCCTCGTTTGACTCAATGATATGATTTATACCTCGAGTCGGGCCTTGTTTGACTCAACCATATCATTTACGCCTTGAGTCGGGCCTCGTTTGACTTACCGATACCATTTGTGCCTCGAGTTGGGCCTCATTTGACTCAACCATATCATTTTCGCCTCGAGTCGGGCCAATTTGACTCACCGACACCATTTGTGCCTCGAGTTGGGCCTCATTTGGCTCAACCATATCATTTGTGCCTCGAGTCAAGCCTCATTTGACTCAACCATATCATTTGCACCTCGAGTCGGGACTTGTTTGACTCAACCATATCATTTGCGCGTCGAGGCAGGCCTCGTTTGACTCACCGATGCCATTTGTGCCTCGAGTTGGGCCTCGTTTCACTCAACCATATCATTTTTGCCTCGAGTCAAGACTCGTTTGACTCAACCATATCATTTGCACTTCGAGTCGGGCCTCGTTTGACTCAACCATATTATTTGCACCTCGAGTCAGGCCTTGGTTGACTCACGCATATGTTTGAGCCTCGAGTCAGGCCTTATTTGACTCACCCATATGTTTGCGCCTCGAGTCGGTCTTGGTTTGACTCACCCTTATCATTTGCACATTGAGTTGGGCCTCATTTGACTCACACATGTGTTTGCGCCTCAAGTCAGGCCTAGTTTGACTCACCCATATCATTTGCGCCTCGAGTCGGGCCAAGTTTTACTCAACCATATCATTTACGCCTTGAGTCAAGACTCGTTTGACTCGCCGATACCATTTGTGCCTCGAGTTAGGCCTCGTTTGACTCAACCATATCATTTGTGCCTCGAGTCAGGCCTCGTTTGACTCAACCATATCATTTGCGCCTCGAGTCAAGCATGGTTTACCTCAACCATATCATTTGCGCCTCGGGTCAGGACTTTTTTGACTCACCCATATGTTTGCGCATTGAGTCAGTCCTCATTTCACTCAACTATATCATTTGCGCCTCGAGTCGGGCCTTATTTGACTCAACCATATCATTTGCGCCTCAAGCCGGGCCTTATTTGACTCACGCATATCATTTGCGCCTCGAGTCAGACCCCGTTTGAATCAACCATATCATTTGCACCTCGAGTCAGGCCTTGTTTGCCTCAACCATATCATTTCTGCCTCTTGTCAAGCCTCGTTTGACTCACCAATATCATTTGTGCCTCGAGTTGGGCCTCGTCTGACTCAACCATATGATTTGCACCTCGAGGCCTAGTTTGACTCAACCATATCATTTGTACCTCAAGTTTGGCCTCATTTAACTCAACCAAATCATTTGCGCCTCAAGTCGGGCCTCATTTGACTCAACCATATCATTTGCGCCTCGAGTCAGGCCTTGTTTGACTCACCCAAATGATTGCACCTCGAGTCGGGCCTCGTTTGACTTAACCATATCATTTGCGACTCGAGTCGGACGTCGTTTAACTTAACCATATCATTTGTGCTTCGAGTCATGCCTCGTTTGACTCAACCATATCATTTGTGCCTCGAGTCGGGCCTCGTTTGACTCAACCATAACATTTGCGCCTCGAGTTGGGCCTTGTTTGACTCAACCATATCATTTGCGCCATGAGTCGGGCCTCGTTTGACTCACCTATACCATTTATGCCTCGAGTTGGGCCTCGTTTGACTCAACCATATCATTTGTACCTCGAGTCAGGCCGCGTTTGACTCAACCATATCATTTGCCCCTCGAGTCAGGCCTCGTTTGACTCAATCATATCATTTGCGCCTCAAGTCGGGCCTTGTTTGGCTCAACCATATCATTTGCACCTTGAGTCGGGCCTCGTTTGACTTACCGATACCATTTGTGCCTCGAGTTGGGCCTCGTTTGACTTAACCATATCATTTGCGACTCGAGTCGGGCATTGTTTAACTTAACCATATCATTTGTGCTTCGAGTCATGCCTCGTTTGACTCAACCATATCGTTTGTGCCTCGAGTCGGGCCTCGTTTGACTCAACCATAACATTTGTGCCTCGAGTTGGGCCTTGTTTGACTCAACCATATCATTTGCGCCTTGAGTCGGGCCTAGTTTGACTCACCTATACCATTTATGCCTCGAGTTGGGCCTCGTTTGACTCAACCATATCATTTGTGCCTCAAGTCAGGCCGTGTTTGACTCAACCATATCATTTGCCCCTCGAGTCGGGCCTCGTTTGACTCAATCATATCATTTGTGCCTCAAGCCGGGCCTTGTTTGGCTCAACCATATCATTTGCGCCTTGAGTCGGGCCTCGTTTGACTTACCGATACCATTTGTGCCTCGAGTTGGGCCTCATTTGACTCAACCATATCATTTTCGCCTCGAGTCGGGCCTCATTTGTGCCTCGAGTCGGGCCAATTTGACTCACCGACACCATTTGTGCCTCGAGTTGGGCCTCATTTGGCTCAACCATATCATTTGTGCCTCGAGTCAAGCCTCATTTGACTCAACCATATCATTTGCACCTCGAGTCGGGACTTGTTTGACTCAACCATATCATTTGCGCGTCGAGTCGGGCCTCGTTTGACTCACCGATGCCATTTGTGCCTCGAGTTGGGCCTCGTTTCACTCAACCATATCATTTTTGCCTCGAGTCAAGACTCGTTTGACTCAACCATATCATTTGCACCTCGAGTCGGGCCTCGTTTGACTCAACCATATTATTTGCGCCTCGAGTCAGGCCTTGGTTGACTCACGCATATGTTTGAGCCTCGAGTCAGGCCTTATTTGACTCACCCATATGTTTGCGCCTCGAGTCGGTCTTTGTTTGACTCACCCTTATCATTTGCACATCGAGTTGGGCCTCGTTTGACTCACACATGTGTTTGCACCTCAAGTCAGGCCTAGTTTGACTCACCCATATCATTTGCGCCTCGAGTCGAGCCAAGTTTTACTCAACCATATCATTTACGCCTTAGTCAAGACTCGTTTGACTCGTCGATACCATTTGTGCCTCGAGTTAGGCCTCGTTTGACTCAACCATATCATTTGTGCCTCGAGTCAAGCCTCGTTTGACTCAACCATATCATTTGCGCCTCGAGTCAGGCATGGTTTACCTCAACCATATCATTTGTGCCTCGGGTCGGGACTTTTTTGACTCACCCATATGTTTGCGCGTCGAGTCAGTCCTCATTTGACTCAACTATATCATTTGCGCCTCGAGTCAGGCCTTATTTGACTCAACCATATCATTTGCACCTCAAGTCGGGCCTTGTTTGCCTCAACCATATCATTTCTGCCCCTTGTCAAGCCTCGTTTGACTCACCGATATCATTTGTGCCTCGAGTTGGGCCTCGTCTGACTCAACCATATGATTTGCGCCTCGAGGCCTAGTTTGACTCAACCATATCATTTGTACCTCGAGTTTGGCCTCATTTAACTCAACCAAATCATTTGCGCCTCAAGTCGGGCCTCATTTGACTCAACCATATCATTTGAGCTCAAGTCAGGCCTTGTTTGACTCACCCAAATGATTGCACCTCGAGTCGGGCCTCGTTTGACTTAACCATATCATTTGCGACTCGAGTCGGGCATCGTTTAACTTAACCATATCATTTGTGCTTCGAGTCATGCTTCGTTTGACTCAACCATATCGTTTGTGCCTCGAGACGGGCCTCGTTTGACTCAACCATAACATTTGCGCCTCGAGTTGGGCCTTGTTTGACTCAACCATATCATTTGTGCCTTGAGTCGGGCCTCGTTTGACTCACCTATACCATTTATGCCTCGAGTTGGGCCTCGTTTGACTCAACCATATCATTTGTGCCTCGAGTCAGGCCGCGTTTGACTCAACCATATCATTTGCCCCTCGAATCGGGCCTCGTTTGACTCAATCATATTATTTGTGCCTCGAGTCGGGCCTTGTTTGGCTCAACCATATCATTTGCACCTTGAGTCGGGCCTCGTTTGACTTACCGATACCATTTGTGCCTCGAGTTGGGCCTCGTTTGACTTAACCATATCATTTGCGACTCGAGTCGGGCGTTGTTTAACTTAACCATATCATTTGTGCTTCGAATCATGGCTCGTTTGACTCAACCATATCGTTTGTGCCTCGAGTCGGGCCTCGTTTGACTTAACCATAACATTTGCGCCTCGAGTTGGGCCTTGTTTGACTCAACCATATCTTTTGCGCCTTGAGTCGGGCCTAGTTTGACTCACCTATACCATTTATGCGTCGAGTTGGGCCTCGTTTGACTCAACCATATCATTTATGCCTCGAGTCAGGCCGCGTTTGACTCAACCATATCATTTGCCCCTCGAGTCGGGCCTCGTTTGACTCAATCATATCATTTGTGCCTCGAGTCGGGCCTTGTTTGGCTCAACCATATCATTTGCGCCTTGAGTCGGGCCTTGTTTAACTTACCGATACCATTTGTACCTCGAGTTGGGCCTCATTTGACTCAACCATATCATTTTCGCCTCGAGTCGGGCCTCATTTGTGCCTCGAGTCGGGCCAATTTGACTCACCGACACCATTTGTGCCTCGAGTTGGGCCTCATTTGGCTCAACCATATCATTCGTGCCTCGAGTCAAGCCTCATTTGACTCAACCATATCATTTGCACCTCGAGTCGGGACTTGTTTGACTCAACCATATCATTTGCGCGTCGAGTCGGGCCTCGTTTGACTCACCGATGCCATTTGTGCCTCAAGTTGGGCCTCGTTTCACTCAACCATATCATTTTTGCCTCGAGTCAAGACTCGTTTGACTCAACCATATCATTTGCACCTCGAGTCGGGCCTCGTTTGACTCAACCATATTATTTGCGCCTCGAGTCAGGCCTTGGTTGACTCACGCATATGTTTGAGCCTCGAGTCAGGCCTTATTTGACTCACCCATATGTTTGCGCCTCGAGTCGGTCTTTGTTTGACTCACCCTTATCATTTGCACATCGAGTTGGGCCTCGTTTGACTCACACATGTGTTTGCACCTCAAGTCAGGCCTAGTTTGACTCACCCATATCATTTGCGCCTCGAGTCGGGCCAAGTTTTACTCAACCATATCATTTACGCCTTGAGTCAAGACTCGTTTGACTCGCCGATACCATTTGTGCCTTGAGTTAGGCCTCGTTTGACTCAACCATATCATTTGTGCCTCGAGTCAGGTCTCGTTTGACTTAACCATATCATTTGCGCCTCAAGTCAGGCATGGTTTACCTCAACCATATCATTTGTGCCTCGGGTTGGGACTTTTTTGACTCACCCATATGTTTGCGCATCGAGTCAGTCCTCATTTGACTCAACTATATCATTTGCGCCTCGAGTCGGGCCTTATTTGACTCAACCATATAATTTGCGCCTCAAGTCGGGCCTTGTTTGCCTCAACCATATCATTTCTGCCTCTTGTCAAGCCTCGTTTGACTCACCGATATCATTTGTGCCTCGAGTTGGGCCTCGTCTGACTCAACCATATGATTTGTGCCTCGAGGCCTAGTTTGACTCAACCATATCATTTGTACCTCGAGTTTGGCCTCATTTAACTCAACCAAATCATTTGCACCTCAAGTCGGGCCTCATTTGACTCAACCATATCATTTGAGCTCGAGTCAGGCCTTGTTTGACTCACCCAAATGATTGCACCTCGAGTCGGGCCTCGTTTGACTTAACCATATCATTTGCGACTCGAGTCGGGCATCGTTTAACTTAACCATATCATTTGTGCTTTGAGTCATGCCTCGTTTGACTCAACCATATCGTTTGTGCCTCGAGACGGGCCTCGTTTGACTCAACCATAACATTTGCGCCTCGAGTTGGGCCTTGTTTGACTCAACCATATCATTTGTACCTTGAGTCGGGCCTCGTTTGACTCACCTATACCATTTATGCCTCGAGTTGGGCCTCGTTTGACTCAACCATATCATTTGTGCCTCGAGTCAGGCCGCGTTTGACTCAACCATATCATTTACCCCTCGAGTCGGGCCTCGTTTGACTCAATCATATCATTTGCGCCTCGAGTCGGGCCTTGTTTGGCTCAACCATATCATTTGTGCCTCGAGTCAGGCCTTGTTTGACTCGCCCATATGTTTGCACCTCGAGTCGATCTTCGTTTGACTCACCCTTATCATTTGCAACTCAAGTCAAGCCTCATTTGACTCACCCTTATCATTTGCACCTTGAGTCATGCCTCATTTGACTCACCCATATCATTTGCGCCACGAGTCGGGCCTTGTTTGACTCAACCATATCATTTGTGCCTCAAGTCGAGCCTTGTTTGACTTACCCTTATGTTTGAGCCTCGAGTCAGGCCTTCTTTGACTCAGGCATATGTTTGCGCCGCGAGTCGGTCTTCGTTTGACTCACCTTTATCATTTGCACCTCAAGTCAACCCTCATTTCACTCAGCCATGTGTTTGCGCCTCAAGTCAGGCCTTGTTTCACTCACCCATATCATTTGCGCCTTGAGTTGGGCCTTGTTTGACTCAACCATATCATTTACACCTTGAGTCGGGCCTCGTTTGACTCATCAACACCAATTGTGCCTCAAGTCAGGCCTGCTTTGATTCAACCATATCATCTACGCCTCGAGTCATGCCTCATTTGACTAACCATATCATTTGCACCTTGAGTCAGGCCTCGTTTGACTCAACCATATCATTTGTGCCTCGAGTCGGGACTTATTTGACTCACCCATATGTTTGCGCATCGAGTCGAGCCTCATTTGACTCAACCATATCATTTGTGCCTCTAATCGGGCCTTGTTTGACTCAACGATACAATTTGTGCCTCGAGTTGGGCCTTGTTTGACTAAACGATATGATTTGTGCCTCGAGTCAGGCCTTAATTGACTCAACCATATCATTTATGCCTCGAGTCAGGCCTTGTTTGATTCAACCATATCATTTGTGCCTCGAGTCAGGCCTCCTTTCACTCAACCATATCATTTGCGCTTCAAGTCGGGCCTCGTTTGACTCAACTATATCATTTGTGCCTCGATACAGGCCTCGTTTGACTCAACCATATCTTTTCCACCTCAACTTAGGCCTTGTTTGACTCACCCATATGTTAGAGCCTTGAGTCAGGCCTTATTTGACTCACCCTTATGTTTGCGCCCCAAGTTGGTCTTTGTTTGACTCACCACCTCGAGTAAAGTCCCGTTTGACTCACCCATGTGTTTGCAACTCGAGTTAGGCCTCGTTTGACTCACCCATATCAGTTGCGCCACGTGTCAGGCCTCGTTTCACTCAACCATATCATTTGTGCCTCGAGTCAGGCCTCGTTTGACTCAACCATATCATTTACGTCTCGAGTTGGGCCTTGTTTGACTCAATCATATCATTTGTACCTCGAGTGGGGCCTCGTTCGACTCAACCATATCATTTGTGCCTCGAGTCAGGCCTCATTTGACTCAACCATATCATTTGCTCCCCAAGTTGGGCCTCGTTTGACTCAACCATATCATTTGCGCCTTGAGTCAGGACTTGTTTGACTCACCCATATGTTTGCACCACGAGTCGGGTCTCATTTAACTCAACCATATCATTTGTGCCTTAAGTCAGGCCTTGTTTGACTCACCGATACCATTTGTGCCTCGAGTTGGCCGACGTTTGGCTCAACCATATCATTTATGCCTCGAGTCAGGCCTCGTTTGACTCAACCATATCATTTGCGTCTCGAGTCAGGCCTTGTTTGACTTAACCATATCATTTGTGCCTCGAGTTGGGCCTCATTTGACTCAACCATATCATTTGTGCCCCAAGTTGGGCCTCATTTGACTCAACCATACCATTTGCGCCTCGAGTCAGACCTTATTTGACTCACCCATATGTTTGCACCACGAGTCGGGCCTCGTTTGACTCAACAATATCATTTATGCCTCGAGTCAGGCCTCGTTTGATTCAACCATTTGATTTGCGCCTCGAGTCGGGCACCGTTTGACTCAACCATATCATTTGTGCCTCGAGTGGGGCCTTGTTCAGCTCAACCATATCATTTGTGCCTCGAGTCAGGCTTGTTTGACTCAACAATATCCTTTGCGCCTCGAGTTCGGTCTCGTTTGACTCAACCATATCATTTGCGCCACGAGTCAGGCCTTGTTTGACTCACCCATATGTTTGTGCCACGAGTCGGCCTTCGTTTGACTCACCCTTATCATTTGCACCTCAAGTGAAGCCCCGTTTCACTCACCCATGTGTTTGCGCCTCGAGTTGGGCCTTGTTTGACTCAACCATATCATTTGTGCCTCGAGTCGGGCCTTATTTGACCCAACCATATGTTTGCGCATTAAGTCGGGCCTCGTTTGACTCAACCATATCGTTTGTCTCTCGAGTCATGCCTCGTTTGGCTCACTAATTCCATTTGTGCCTCGAGTTGGGCCTCGTTTGACTTAACCATATCATTTGCGCATCGAGTCAGGCCTCGTTTGACTCAACCATGTCATTTGTGCCTCGACTCCGGCCTTGCTTGACTCAACCATATCATTTGCGCCACGAGTCGGGCCTCGTTTGACTAAAACTTATCATTTGCACCACGAGTCGAGCCTTGTTTGACTCAACCATATCATTTACGCCTCGAATCGAGCCTCATTTCACTCACTGATACCATTTGTGCCTCGAGTTGGGCCTCATTTGACTCAACCATATCATTTGCACCTCGAGTCGGGCTTTGTTTGACTCGCCCATATGTTTGAGCCTTGAGTCGGGCCTTATTTGACTCACCCATATGTTTGCACCTCGAGTCGGTCTTCGTTTGACTCACCCTTATCATTTGCACCTCGAGTTAAGTCTCGTTTGACTCACCCATGTGTTTGCGCCTCGAGTCAGGCCTTGTTTAACTCAACCATAACATTTTCGCCTCGAGTCGGGGTCGTTTGACTCAACTATGTCATTTGTGCCTTGACTCCTGCCTTTACTTGACTCAACCATATCATTTGCGCCACGAGTCGGGCCTCGTTTGACTAAACCTTATCATTTGCGCCATGAGTCGGGCCTTGTTTGACTCAACCATATCATTTGCACCTCGAATCGAGCCTTGTTTCACTCACCGATACTATTTGTGCCTCGAGTTGGGCCTCATTTGACTCAACCATATCATTTGCACCTCGAGTCGGGCTTTGTTTGACTCGCCCATATGTTTGAGCCTTGAGTCGGGCCTTATTTGACTCACCCATATGTTTACACCTCGAGTCGGTCTTCGTTTGACTCACCCTTATCATTTGCACCTCGAGTCAAGTCTTGTTTGACTCACCCATGTGTTTATGCCTCGAGTCAGGCCTTGTTTGACTCAACCATAACATTTTCGCCTCGAGTCGGAGTCGTTTGACTCAACCATATCATTTGTGCCTTGAGTTGGGCCTCGTTTGACTCAACTATATGATTTGTGGCTTGAGCCGGGCCTTCTTTGACTCAACCATATCATTTGTGCCTCAAGACTAGCCTCGTTTGACTCAACCATATCATTTACACCTCGAGTCGGGCCTTGTTTGACTCAACCATATCATTTGTGCCTTGAGTCAGGCCTTATTTGACTCAAACCTATCATTTGCGCCTCAAGTTAGGCCTTGTTTCACTCACCCATATCATTTGCGCCTCGAGTTGGTCCTTGTTTGACTCAACCATATCATTTACGCCTTGAGTCAGGCCTCGTTTGACTCACCAACACCATTTGTGCCTCAAGTCAGGCCTGCTTTGATTTAACCATATCATCTACGCCTCGAGTCATGCCTCATTTGACTAACCATATCATTTGCACCTTGAGTCAGGCCTCGTTTGACTTAACCATATCTTTTGTGCCTCGAGTCGGGACTTATTTGACTCACCCATATGTTTGCGCATCGAGTCGGCCTCATTTGACTCAACCATATCATTTGTGCCTCTAATCAGGCCTCGTTTGACTCACCGATACAATTTGTGCCTCGAGTTGGGCCTCGTTTGACTAAACCATATGATTTATGCCTCGAGTCAGGCCTCATTTGACTCAACCATATCATTTATGCCTCGAGTCAAGACTTGTTTGATTCAACCATATCATTTGTGCCTCGAGTCAGGCCTCCTTTCACTCAACCATATCATTTACGCCTCAAGTCGGGCCTCGTTTGACTCAACCATATCATTTGTGCCTCGAGTCAGGCCTCGTTGGACTCAACCATATCCTTTCCACCTCGAGTTGGGCCTTGTTTGACTCACCCATATGTTTGAGCCTCGAGTCAGGCCTTATTTGACTCACCCTTATGTTTGCGCCTCAAGTCAATCTTTGTTTGACTCACCCTTATCATTTGCGCCTCGAGTGAAGCCCCGTTTGACTCACCCATGTGTTTGCAACTCGAGTCAGGCCTCGTTTGACTCACCCATATCAGTTGCGCTACGTGTCAGGCCTCGTTTGACTCAACCATATCATTTGTGCCTCGAGTCAGGCCTCGTTTGACTCAACCATATCATTTGCGTCTCAAGTCGGGCCTTGTTTGACTCAACCATATCATTTGTGCCTCGAGTGGGGCCTCGTTTGGCTCAACCATATCATTTGTGCCTAGAGTCAGGCCTCATTTCACTTAACCATATTATTTGTGCCTCGAGTCAGGCCTCATTTGACTCAACCATATCATTTGTGCCCCAAGTTGGGCCTCGTTTGACTCAACCATATCATTTGCGCCTTGAGTTAGGCCTTGTTTGACTCACCCATATGTTTGCGCCACAAGTCGGGTCTCATTTGACTCAACCATATCATTTGTGCCTTAAGTCGGGCCTTGTTTGACTCACCGATACCATTTGTGCCTCGAGTTGGCCGACGTTTGACTCAACCATATCATTTATGCCTCGAGTCAGGCCTCGTTTGACTCAACCATATCATTTGCGTCTCGAGTCAGGCCTTGTTTGACTCAACCATATCATTTGGGCCTCGAGTTGGCCTCATTTGGCTTAACCATATCATTTGCGCCCCAAGTTGGGCCTCATTTGACTCAACCATATCATTTGCGCCTCGAGTCAGGCCTTATTTGACTCACCCATATGTTTGCGCCACGAATCGAGCCTTGTTTCACTCACTGATACTATTTGTGCCTCGAGTTGGGCCTCATTTGACTCAACCATATCATTTGCACCTCGAGTCGGGCTTTGTTTGACTCGCCCATATGTTTGAGCCTTGAGTCGGGCCTTATTTGACTCACCCATATGTTTACACCTCGAGTCGGTCTTCGTTTGACTCACCCTTATCATTTGCACCTCGAGTCAAGTCTCGTTTGACTCACCCATGTGTTTGTGCCTCGAGTCAGGCCTTGTTTGACTCAACCATAACATTTTTGCCTCGAGTCGGGGTCGTTTGACTCAACCATATCATTTATGCCTTGAGTTGGGCCTCGTTTGACTCAACTATATGATTTGTGGCTTGAGCCGGGCCTTCTTTGACTCAACCATATCATTTGTGCCTCGAGTCAGGCCTTATTTGACTGAAACCTATCATTTGCGCCTCAAGTTAGGCCTTGTTTCACTCACCCATATCATTTGCGCCTCGAGTTGGTCCTTGTTTGACTCAACCATATCATTTACGCCTTGAGTCAGGCCTCGTTTGACTCACCAACACCATTTGTGCCTCAAGTCAGGCCTGCTTTGATTTATACATATCATCTACGCCTCGAGTCATGCCTCATTTGACTAACCATATCATTTGCACCTTGAGTCAGGCCTCGTTTGACTTAACCATATCATTTGTGCCTCGAGTCAGGACTTATTTGACTCACCCATATGTTAGCGCATCGAGTCGGGCCTCATTTGACTCAACCATATCATTTGTGCCTCTAATCGGGCCTCGTTTGACTCACCGATACAATTTGTGCCTCGAGTTGGGCCTCATTTGACTAAACCATATGATTTATGCCTCGAGTCAGGCCTCATTTGACTCAACCATATCATTTATGCCTCAAGTCAGGACTTGTTTGATTCAACCATATCATTTGTGCCTCGAGTCAAGCCTCCTTTCACTCAACCATATCATTTGCGCCTCAAGTTGGGCCTCGTTTGACTCAACCATATCATTTGTGCCTCGAGTCAGGCCTCGTTTGACTCAACCATATCCTTTCCACCTCGAGTTGGGCCTTGTTTGACTCACCCATATGTTTGAGCCTCGAGTCAGGCCTTATTTGACTCACCCATATGTTTGAGCCTCGAGTCAGGCCTCGTTTGACTCAACCATATCCTTTCCACCTCGAGTTGGGCCTTGTTTGACTCAACCATATCATTTGCACCTCGAATCGAGCCTTGTTTCACTCACTGATACTATTTGTGCCTCGAGTTGGGCCTCATTTGACTCAACCATATCATTTGCACCTCGAGTCGGGCTTTGTTTGACTCGCCCATATGTTTGAGCCTTGAGTCGGGCCTTATTTGACTCACCCATATGTTTACACCTCGAGTCGGTCTTCGTTTGACTCACCCTTATCATTTGCACCTCGAGTCAAGTCTCGTTTGACTCACCCATGTGTTTGTGCCTCGAGTCAGGCCTTGTTTGACTCAACCATAACATTTTCGCCTCGAGTCGGGGTCGTTTGACTCAACCATATCATTTGTGCCTTGAGTTGGGCCTCGTTTGACTCAACTATATGATTTGTGGCTTGAGCCGGGCCTTCTTTGACTCAACCATATCATTTGTGCCTCGAGTCAGGCCTTATTTGACTAAAACCTATCATTTGCGCCTCAAGTTAGGCCTTGTTTCACTCACCCATATCATTTGCGCCTCGAGTTGGTCCTTGTTTGACTCAACCATATCATTTACGCCTTATTTGACTCACCCTTATGTTTGCGCCTCAAGTTAATCTTTGTTTGACTCACCCTTATCATTTGCGCCTCGAGTGAAGCCCCGTTTGACTCACCCATGTGTTTGCAACTCGAGTCAGGCCTCATTTGACTCACCCATATCAGTTGCGCTACGTGTCAGGCTTCGTTTCACTCAACCATATCATTTGTGCCTCGAGTCAGGCCTCGTTTGACTCAACCATATCATTTGCGTCTCAAGTCGGGCCTTGTTTGACTCAACCATATCATTTGTGCCTCGAGTGGGGCCTCGTTTGGCTCAACCATATCATTTGTGCCTTGAGTCAGGCCTCATTTCACTCAACCATATCATTTGTGCCTCGAGTCAGGCCTCATTTGACTCAACCATATCATTTGTGCCCCAAGTTGGGCCTCGTTTGACTCAACCAAATATTTGCGCCTTGAGTTAGGCCTTGTTTGACTCACCCATATGTTTGTGCCACGAGTCGGGTCTCATTTGACTCAACCATATCATTTGTGCCTTAAGTCGGGCCTTGTTTGACTCACCGATACCATTTGTGCCTCGAGTTGGCCGACGTTTGACTCAACCATATCATTTATGCCTCGAGTCAGACCTCGTTTGACTCAACCATATCATTTGCGTCTCGAGTCAGGCCTTGTTTGACTCAACCATATCATTTGGGCCTCGAGTTGGGCCTCATTTTGCTTAACCATATCATTTGCGCCCCAAGTTAGGCCTCATTTGACTCAACCATATCATTTGCGCCTCGAGTCAGGCCTTATTTGACTCACCCATATGTTTGCGCCACGAGTCGGGCCTTGTGTGACTCAATGATATCATTTATGCCTCGAGTCAGGCCTCGTTTGATTCAACCATTTGATATGCGCCTCGAGTCGGGCTTTGTTTGACTCACCCTTATCATTTGCACCTCGAGTCAAGCCTCGTTTGACTCACCCATGTGTTTGCGCCTCGAGTCAGGCCTTGTTTGACTCAACCATAACATTTTCGCCTCGAGTCAGGGCTCGTTTGACTCAACCATATCATTTGTGCCTTGAGTTGGGCCTCGTTTGACTCAACTATATGATTTGTGCCTTGAGCTGGGCCTTCTTTGACTCAACCATATCATTTGTGTCTCAAGACTGGCCTCGTTTGACTCAACCATATCATTTGTGCCTTGAGTCAGGCCTTATTTGACTCAAACCTATCATTTGTGCCTGAAGTTGGGCCTTGTTTGACTCAACCAAATCATTTGCACCTCGAGTCAGGCCTCATTGGACTCAACGATATCATTTATGCCTCGAGTCAGGCCTTGCTTGACTCAACCATTTGATTTGCACCTCGAGTCGTGCCTCGTTTGACTCAACTATATCATTTGCGCCTCGAGTCAGGCCTAGTTTGACTTAACCATATCATTTGCGCCTCGAGTCATGCCTCATTTGACTAACCATATCATTTGCACCTCAAGTCAGGCCTCGTTTGACTCAACCATATCATTTATGCCTCAAGTCAGGCTTCGTTTGACTCGACCATATCCTTTCCACCTTGAGTCAAGCATTGTTTGACTTACCCATATGGTTGAGCCTTATTTGACTCACCCATATGTTTGCGCCTCAAGTCGGTCTTCGTTTGACTCACCCTTATCATTTGCACCTCGAGTGAAGCCCCATTTGACTCACCCATGTGTTTGCAGCTCGAGTCAGGCCTTGTTTGACTCACCCATATCATTTGCGCCTCAAGTTGGGCCTCGTTTGACTTAACCATATCATTTGCACCTCGGGTCCGGCCTCATTTGACTCAACCATATCATTTGTGCCACGTGTTGGGCCTCGTTTTACTCAACCATATCATTTGCCCCTCGAGTTAGGCTTGTTTGACTCAACCATATCATTTGCGCCTCGAGTCCAGCCTCGTTTGACTCAACCATATCATTTGTGCCATGAGTCGGGCCTCTTTTCACTCAACCATATCATTTGCATCTCGAGTCGGACCTTGTTTGACTCAGCCATATCATTTGTGCCTCGAGTCAGGCCTCATTTGACTCACCCATATGTTTGCGCCCCAAGTTGGGACTCATTTAACTTAACCATATCATTTGCACCTCGAGTCGGGCCTGGTTTGACTCACCCATATGTTTGCACCACAAGTCGGGCCTCGTTTGACTCAACGATATCATTTATGCCTCGAGTCAGGCCTCGTTTGACTCAACCATTTGATTTGCGTCTCAAGTCGAGCACCGTTTGACTCAACCATATCATTTACGCCTTGAGTCAGTCCTTGTTTGACTCACCGATAGCATTTGTGCCATGAGTGGGGCCTCGTTTGACTCAACCATATCATTTGTGCCTCGAGTCAGGGTTGTTTGACTTAACCATATCCTTTGCTCCTCGAGTCCGACCTCGTTTGACTCAACCATATCATTTGCGCCATGAGTCGGGCCTCGTTTGACTCAACCAACTATATCATTTGCACCTCAAGTCCGGCCTTGTTTGACTCAACCATATCATTTGCACCTCGAGTCGGGCCTTGTTTGACTCACCCATATGTTTGAGCCTCGAGTCAGGCCTTCTTTGACTCGCACAAATGTTTGCGCTGCGAGTCGGTCTTCGTTTGACTGACCCTTATCATTTGCACCTCGAGTGAAGCCTCGTTTCACTCGCCTCGAGTCAGACCTTGTTTGACTCAACCATATCATTTGTACCTTGAGTCGGGCCTTATTTGACTCACCCATATGTTTGCGCATCGAGTCGGGCCTCATTTGACTCAACCATATCGTTTGTCCCTCGAGTCATGGTCATTTGACTCAACCATATCATTTGCGCCTCGAGTCAGGCCTCGTTTGACTCGACCATATCATTTGTGCCTCGAGTCGGGCCTCGTTTGACTCAACCATATCATTTGTGCCTCGAGTTCGGCCTCGTTTGACTCAACCATATCATTTGCGCATCAATCGGGCCTTGTTTGACTCAACCATATCATTTGTGCCTCTACTCTTGCCTCGTTTGACTCAACCATATCATTTGCGCCTCGAGTAGGGCCTCGTTTGACTAAACCATATCAATTGCGCCTCGAGTCGAGCCTTGTTTGACTCAACCATATCATTTGCGCCTCGAATTGAGCCTCGTTTGACTCACTGATACCATTTGTTCTTCGAGTTGGGCCTCGTTTGACTCAATCATATCATTTGTGCCGTGAGTCAGGCCTCGGTTAACTCAACCATGTCATTTGCACCTCGAGTTCGGCCTCGTTTGACTTAACCATATCATTTGCACCATAAGCCAGGCCTCGTTTGACTCAACCATATCATTTGCGCCTTGAGTCGTTCTTCGTTTGACTCACCCTTATCATTTGTACCTCGAGTCAGGCTTGTTTGACTCACCCAAATCATTTGCGCCTCGAGTCGGGCCTTGTTTGACTTAATCATATCATTTGCGCTTCAAGTTGGGCCTCGTTTGACTCACCGATACCATTTGTGCCTCAAGCTGGGCATCGTTTGACTCTACCATATCATTTGTGCCCCAACTCAGGCCTCGTTTGACACAACCATATCATCTTCGCCTCGAGTTGGGCATTGTTTGACTTAACCATATGATTTGCACCTCGAGTCGGGCCTCCTTTGACTCAACCAAATCATTTCTGCCTCGAGTCAGGCCTCGTTTGACTCCACCATTTCATTTGCACCTGGAGTCGGGCCTCGTTTGATTCAACCATATCATTTGCGGCTCAAGTCGGGCCTTATTTGACTCACCCATATCATTTGTGCCTCAAGTCAGCCCTCGTTTGGCTCAATCATATCATGTGCGCCTCGAGTCGAGCCATGTTTGACTTAGCCATATCATTTCTGCCTCGAGTCAGCCCTCCTTTGACTCACCGATTCCATTTGTGCCTCGAGTTAGGCCATGTTTAACTCAACCATATCATTTGCACCTCAAGTCTAGCCTCGTTTGACTCAACCATATCATTTGCGCCTCGAGTCGTTCTTCGTTTGACTCACCCTTATCATTTGTACCTCGAGTCAGGCTTGTTTGACTCACCCTTATCATTTGCACCTCGAGTTAAGTCTCGTTTGACTCACCCATGTGTTTGCGCCTCGAGTCAGGCCTTGTTTAACTCAACCATAACATTTTCGCCTCGAGTCAGGGTCGTTTGACTCAACCATGTCATTTGTGCCTCGACTCCTGCCTTTGCTTGACTCAACCATATCATTTGCGCCACGAGTTGGACCTCGTTTGACTAAACCTTATCATTTGCGCCACGAGTCGGGCCTCGTTTGACTAAACCTTATCATTTGCGCCATGAGTCGGGCCTTGTTTGACTCAACCATATCATTTGCACCTCGAATCGAGCCTTGTTTCACTCACTGATACTATTTGTGCCTCGAGTTGGGCCTCATTTGACTCAACCATATCATTTGCACCTCGAGTCGGGCTTTGTTTGACTCACCCATATGTTTGAGCCTTGAGTCGGGCCTTATTTGACTCACCCATATGTTTACACCTCGAGTCGGTCTTCGTTTGACTCACCCTTATCATTTGCACCTCGAGTCAAGTCTCGTTTGACTCACCCATGTGTTTGTGCCTCGAGTCAGGCCTTGTTTGACTCAACCATAACATTTTCGCCTCGAGTCGCGGTCGTTTGACTCAACCATATCATTTGTGCCTTGAGTTGGGCCTCGTTTGACTCAACCATATCATTTACACCTCGAATCGGGCCTTGTTTGACTCAACCATATCATTTGTTCCTCGAGTCAGGCCTTATTTGACTCAAACCTATCATTTGCGCCTCAAGTTAGGCCTTGTTTCACTCACCCATATCATTTGCGCCTCGAGTTGGTCCTTGTTTGACTCAACCATATCATTTGCGCCTCGAGTCGAGCCTTGTTTGACTCAATTATATCATTTGCACCTTAAGTTGGGCCTCGTTTAACTCACCGATACCATTTGTGCCTCAAGCTGGGCATCGTTTGACTCTACCATATCATTTGTGCCCCGACTCAGGTCTCGTTTGACACAACCATATCATCTTCGCCTTGAGTTAGGCATTGTTTGACTCAACCATATGATTTGCACCTCGAGTCGGGCCTCCTTTGACTCAACCAAATCATTTCTGTCTCGAGTCAGGCCTCGTTTGACTCAACCAAATTATTTCTGCCTCGAGTCAGGCCTCATTTGACTCAACCATTTCATTTGCACCTGGAGTCGGGTCTCGTTTGATTCAACCATATCATTTGCGGCTCGAGTCGGGCCTTATTTGACTCACCCATATCATTTGTGCCTTAAGTCAGCCCTCGTTTGGCTCAATCATATCATGTGCGCCTCAAGTCAAGCCATGTTTGACTCAGCCATATCATTTCTGCCTCGAGTCAGGCCTCGTTTGACTCACCGATTCCATTTGTGCCTCGAGTTGGGCCACGTTTAACTCAACCATATCATTTGCACCTCAAGTCTAGCCTCGTTTGACTCAACCATATCATTTGCGCCTCGAGTCATTCTTCATTTGACTCACCCTTATCATTTGTACCTCGAGTCAGGCTTGTTTGACTCACCCATATCATTTGCGCCTCGAGTCGGGCCTTGTTTGACTTAATCATATAATTTGCGCCTCAAGTTGGGCCTCATTTGACTCACCGATACCATTTGTTCCTCAAGCTAGCCATCGTTTGACTCTACCATATCATTTGTGCCCTGACTCAGGCCTCGTTTGACACAACCATATCATCTTCGCCTCGAGTTGGGCATTGTTTGACTCAACCATATGATTTGTACCTCGAGTTGGGCCTCCTTTGACTCAACCAAATCATTTCTGCCTCAAGTTAGGCCTCGTTTGACTCAACCATTTCATTTGCACCTGGAGTCGGGCCTCGTTTGATTCAACCATATCATTTGTGGCTCGAGTCGGGCCTTATTTGACTCACCCATATCATTTGTGCCTCAAGTCAGCCCTCGTTTGGCTCAATCATATCATTTGCACCTCGAGTCGGGCCATGTTTGACTCAGCCATATCATTTCTGCCTCGAGTCAGGCCTCGTTTGACTCACTGATTCCATTTCTGCCTCGAGTTGGGCCACGTTTAACTCAACCATATCATTTGCACCTCAAGTTTGGCCTCGTTTGACTCAACCATATCATTTGCGCCTTGAGTCGGGCCTTGTTTGACTCAACTATATAATTTGTGCCTCGAGTCAGGCATTATTTGACTCAAACATATCATTTGCGTCTCGAGTTGGGCCTCGTTTGACTTAACCATATCATTTGTGCCTCAAGTCAAACCCCGTTTGACTCAATGATATCATTTACGCCTCGAGTCAGGCCTCGTTTGACTCAACCATTTGATTTGCGCCTCGAGTCAGGCCTCGTTTGACTCAACCATATCATTTACACCTTGAGGGGGGGCTTGTTTGCCTTAACCATATCATTTCTGCCTCGAGTCAGGCGTTGTTTGACTCACCAATAACATTTGTGCCTTGAGTTGGGCCTCGTTTGACTCAACCATATTATTTACACCTTGAGTTGGGCCTCATTTGACTCACCAATACCATTTGCGCATCGAGTCGAGCCTCGTTTGACTCAACCATACTGTTTGTCCCTCAAGTCATGCCTCGTTTGAGTCAACCATATCATTTGGCCTCAAGTCGGGCCTCATTTGACTCAAACATACCATTGTGCCTCGAGTCGAGCCTCGTTTGACTCATTAATACCATTTGTGCCTCGAGTTAGGCCTTGTTTGACTCAACCATGTCATTTGCGCATCGAGTCGGGCCTCGTTTAACTCAACCATATCATTTGTGCCTCGACTCTTGCCTCGTTTGACTCAACTATATTATTTTCGCCTCGAGTCGGACCTTGTTTGACTTAACCATATCATTTGCGCCTCGAATTGGGCCTCGTTTGACTCACCATACCATTTGCGCCTCGAGTTCGGCCTCGTTTGACTCAACCATTTGATTTGCGCATTGAGTCGGCCCTTGTTTGACTCACCGATAGCATTTGTGCCTCGAGTGGGGCCTCGTTTGACTCATCCATATCATTTGTGCCTCGAGCTAGGCTCGTTTGACTTAACCATATCATTTGCACCTCGAGTCGGGCCTTCTTTGCCTCATCCATATCATTTGCACCCCGAGTCGGGCCTTGTTTAACTCACCGATATGATTTCTACCTCGTGTTGGGCCTCGCTTGACTTAACTATATGATTTGCACCTTGAGACGGGCCTTGTTTGTCTCAACCATATCGTTTGCGCCTCGAGTCGGGCCTTGTTTGACTCACCGATAGCATTTGTGCCTCGAGTAGGGCCTCGTTTGACTTAACCGTATCATGTGTGCCTCGAATCAGGCCTTGGTTAACTCAACCATATCATTTGCCCCTCGAGTCTGTCCTCGTTTGTCTTAACCATATCATTTGTGCCCAGAGCCGGGCCTCGTTTGACTTAACCATATCATTTGCGCCTCGAGTCGGTCTTCGTTTGACTCACCCTTATCATTTGCACCTCAAGTCAAGCCTCGTTTGACTCACCCATGTGTTTGCACCTCGAGTCAGGGCTTGTTTGACTCACCCATACCATTTGCGCCTTGAGTCGAGCCTTGTTTGACACACCCATATCATTTGTGCCACAAGTTAGGCCTCGTTTGACTCAACCATATCATTTGCACCTCGAGTCAGGCCTCGTTTGATTGAACCATATCATTTACGCCTCGAGTTGGGCCTTATTTGACTCAACCATATCATTTGTGCCTAGAGTCAGGCCTCATTTGACTTGACCATATCATTTGCGCCTCAAGTCGGGCGTTGTTTGACTCACCCATATGTTTGCGCCATGAGTCGGACCTCGTTTGACTCAATGATATCATTTACGCCTCGAGTCAGGCCTTGTTCAAGTTAACCATTTGTTTTGTGCCACGAGTCGGGCCTCGTTTAACTCAACCATATCATTTCCGCCTTGAGTTAGGGCTCGTTTGACTCACTGATATCATTTGTGCTGCAAGTTGGGCCTCATTTGACTCAACTATATCATTTGCACCTCGAGTCGGGCCTTGTTTGGCACAACCATATCATTTCCTCCTCGAGTCAGGCCTCGTTTGACTCACCGATATCATTTGTGCCTCGAGTTCGGCCTCGTTTGACTCAACCATATCATTTGCACCATGAGCCAGGACTCGTTTGACTCAATCATATCATTTGTGCCTCGACTCTTACCTCATTTGACTCAACCATATCATTTGTGCCTCGAGTCGGGCCTCGTTTGACTAAACCATATCATTTGCGCCACGAGTTGGGCCTCGTTTGACTCAACCATATCATTTGCGCCTCAAGTCAGGCCTTGTTTGACTCACCGATGCCATTTGTGCCTCGAGCTGGGCCATGTTTGACTCAACCATATCATTTGTGTCTCGAGTCAGGCCTCATTTGACTCAACCATATCATTTGTGTCTCGTGTCGGGCCTTGTTTGACTCAACCATATCATTTGTGCCTCGAGTTAGGCTCGTTTGACTCAACCATATCATTTGCGCTTCAAGTCCAGCCTCGTTTGACTCAACCATATCATTTGCGCCACGAGTCGGGCCTCGTTTGACTTAACCATATCATTTGCACCTCGAGTCGGGCCTTCTTTGCCTAAAACATATCATTTGCACCTCGAGTCGGGCCTTGTTTGACTCACCGATAGCACTTGTGCCTCGAGTGGGGCCTCGTTTGACTCAACCAGATCATTTGTGCCTCAAGTCAGGCCTCGGTTGAGTCAACCATATCATTTGCGCCTCAAGTCTGCCTTGTTTGTCTTAACCATATCATTTGCGCCATGAGCCGAGCCTTGTTTGACTCAACAATATCATTTGCGCCTCGAGTCAGTCTTCGTTTGACTCACCCTTATCATTTGCACCTCGAGTCAAGCCTCGTTTGACTCACCCATGTGTTTGCGCCTCGAGTCGGGCCTTGTTTGACTCACCCATATCATTTGCGCCTTGAGTCGGGCCTTGTTTAACTCAACCATATCATTTGCACCATGAGTCGGGCCTCGTTTGACTCAACCATATCATTTGCGTTTCAAGTTAGGCCTCATTTGACTCAACCATCTAATTTGTGCCTCGAGTCGGGCATTGTTTGACTCACCCATATGTTTGCGCCACGAGTCGGGCCTCGTTTGACTCAATGATATTATTTACGCCTCGAGTCAGGCCTTGTTTGAGTCAACCATTTGATTTGCGCCTCGAGTCGGGCCTCATTTCACTCAACCATATCATTTGCAACTCGAGTCGGGCCTTGTTTGCCTTAACCATATCATTTTCGCCTCGAGTCAGGCCTCGTTTGACTCACCGATATCATTTGTGCCTCGAGTTGGGCCTCGTTTGACTTAACCATATCATTTGCACCTCGAGTCGAGCCTTGTTTGGCTCAACCATATCATTTCCTCCTTGAGTCAAGCCTTGTTTGACTCACCGATAGCATTTATGCTTCAAGTTGGGCCTCGTTTGACTTAACCATATCATTTGCGCCTCGAGTCGGGCCTTGTTTGGCTCAACTATATCATTTCTGCCTCGAGTCAGGCCTCGTTTGACTCACTGATATCATTTGTGCCTCGAGTTGGGCCTCGTTTGACTCAACCATATCATTTGTGCCTCGAGTTTGGCCTCGTTTGACTCAACCATATCATTTGTGCCTCGAGCCGGGCCTCGTTTGACTCAACCATATCATTTGTGCCTCAACTCTTGCCTTGTTTGACTCAACCATATCATTTGTGCCTCGAGTCAGGCCTCGTTTGACTCAACCATATCATTTGCACATTGAGTCAAGCCTTGTTGGACTCACCCATATGTTTGAGCCTTGGACCGGGCCTTATTTGACTCACCCATATGTTTGCGCCTCGATTCGGTCTTCGTTTGACTCACCCTTATCATTTGCACCTCGAGTCAAGCCTCATTTGACTCACCCATGTGTTTGTGCCTTGAGTCAAGCCTTGTTTGACTCAACCATATCATTTACGCCTCGAGGCATTCTTTGTTTGACTCATCCATATCATTTGCGTGTCGAGTTGGGCCTCGTTTGACTCAACCATATGATTTGCGCCTCGAGTTGGGCCTCGTTTGACTCAACCATATGATTTGCGGCTCGAGTTAGGCCTCGTTTGACTCAACCATATCATTTGTGCCTTGAGTCAGGCCTAATTGCAATCAACCATATCATTTGTGCCTCGAGTCGGGCCTCGTTTGACTCAACTATATCATTTGCGCCTCGAATCAACCCTCGTTTGACTCAACCATATCATTTTTGCCTTGAGTTGGGTGAGCCTTGAGTCAGGCCTTATTTGACTCACCCGTATGTTTGCGCCTCAAGTCGGTCTTCATTTGACTCATCCTGATCATTTACACCTCGAGTGAAGCCTCGTTTGACTCATCCATGTGTTTGCAGCTCCAGTCAGGCCTTGTTTGACTCACCCATATCATTTGCGCCTCAAGTCGGGTCTTGTTTGACTTAACCATATCATTTGCGCCTTAAGTCGGGCCTTGTTTGACTCACCGATATCATTTGTGCCTCTGAGTTGGGCCACGTTTGACTCAACCATATCATTTGTGCCTCGAGTCAGGCCTCGTTTGACTCAACCATTTGATTTGTACCTCGAGTCGGGCACCGTTTGACTCAACCATATCATTTGCACCTCGAGTCGGGCCTCGTTTGCCTCACCGATAGCATTTGTGCCTCGAGTGGGGACTCGTTTGACTCAACCATATCATTTTTGCTTCGAGTTAGGCTCGTTTGACTCAACCATATCATTTGCACCTCAAGTCGGGCCTCGTTTGACTCAACCATATCATTTGTGCCTCGAGTCGTGCCTTGTTTGACTCAACCATATCATTTGCGCCTCGAATCTGGCCTCGTTTGACTCACCTATACCATTTGTGCCTCGAGTTAGGCCTCGTTTGACTCAACCATATCGTTTGTCCCTCGAGTCATGCCTCGTTTGACTCAACCATATCATTTGCGCCTCGAGTCGGGCTTCGTTTGACTCAACCATACCATTTGTGCCTCGAGTCGGGTGTCGTTTGACTCACCGATACCATTTGTGCCTCAAGTTGGGCCTCGTTTGACTCAACCATATCATTTGTACCTCAAGTTGGGCCTCGTTTGACTCAACCATATCATTTGTACCTCAAGTTGGACCTCGTTTGACTCAACCATATCATTTATGCCTCGAGTCAGGCCTTGTTTGACTCAACCATATCATTTGCGCCTTGAATCGGGCCTCGTTTGACTCACCGATACCATTTGTGCCTCGAGTTGGGCCTCGTTTGACTCAACCATATCATTTGTACCTCGAGTCAGGCCTTGTTTGACTCACCCATATGTTTGAACCTCGAGTCGGGCCTTATTTGACTCACCCATATGTTTGTGCTTCGAGTCGGTCTTTGTTTGACTCACCCTTATCATTTGCACCTCGAGTCAAGCCTTGTTTGACTCACCCATGTGTTTGCGCCTCGAGTCAGGCCATGTTTAACTTACCCATATCATTTGCGCCTTGAGTCGGGCCTTATTTGACTCAACCATATCATTTGCGCCTCAAGTCGGGCCTCATTTGACTCACCGATACCATTTATGCCTCAAAACCCCTTTCTTTCCTACGAGGTTGGTGCCTCTCCCCCTTAAAGAACAAATTGATCCAACTCTACCCTCAAGGCTGAACTATGCACCCTCAAGACCAAACCATGCACCGCCTTATTGAAACCTCACCAGCTAGAAGCATGAAGGCTGTAGGATAGCAGCTGTAGGATAGTGCACCAGCTACAAGACAGTAGCAGAATGAAACAATAGGGGGAGGAAGTGCTGCACCACCCCATTAAACTTCACTAGCTACCACAGCAAAAGAAGTAGCCGCAAATGTGATGAGTGCAGAGACAGTGAATGATGGGTGCATCCAGAATGAAATGACATGAGTGCACAAGCTGCACCACCCCCATTAAATTGCACCAACTGCTGTAGTAGGAGGAGGAGCAGCAAACATGATGGGCACAGAGATGGCAAATGCAAAATGGGTGGATAGTGCAGAACTGCACTGCCCCCCTTAACCATCTATCAACCGCCACTTGCATGGGAAATGACATAGCTGAAAACACAACACAAAATGATGGCCGTTAAGGTATATCATAGAGAATAGCAATGTGGAATAGGGCCTGACTAAGGAAGAGCTAAGATGATACCAGAATGAGAAGGACAACAATATTATTTTGCTACATAAGCAAGTAAAAAAATATATTATTACTATATCAACACTCAACAATATTATATGATATGCTATGTCAATACTTAATAGCCACATCAACATTTTTTATTTGCTCCAATAATGGAGCACTAACAGTTGGACTCCATTGCAACATTCTAAAAGTTTTTTGTTAACATTGTTTAGATTGAAAACTAGGGAGCCAATTGCTCTATTTATGAAAACACATGAACCTAACGGGCAATTAAGTCTTAAAATTACTAAAGTAGGTATTAGTGTTAAAAATTCCTTTTGATATTTCTCTTGTCTCTTTTCTCTTCTACTTATCAATCCCTTTTTATGACAATATCACAATAGATAAAAGTGCACCAAAAAAAAGCATACATAAATACTAACAAGAAATTGAATTTAATCACTGAAGGAAAGACACATAAAAATATACACCAAATTATTACAAGATAAGAAAAAGGTAATGCACTCATAATCCACATCTACTAATTTGAGCAATTATAAATATCATATATTATTGACAAATGAAAAGAAGAGATTAACCTCTCCAATATGAGGGCTCACAAAATTGAGGTCTTCCTGTAAGCCTTTCAATGGTAGATCATAAGAATCAATGAATTGAACCAAACTATGATACAAAGTAAGAAACATAAATGAACTGATGTAATGAGAAATTATTTATTTTAAAACAAAAGTGATAATGGACAATACAATAGAGAAGAGAATTGAACATCCCATATCATTGAAGTCATTTCCATTATTAGTCCATGTATGAATTGAGGTGTTTATAGCTACTAAGTGTAGACACCTAATTTTGTTTGGTTAATTTTCCAAAATACAAAACCCAAAAATTAAAATTAGAATCCAAGAAAATGAAATAAATCCCAAAAATAAAAACCAAAAAAAATTGGAACAAGCCCAAAAGTCCAAAACCAAGCTCAAGATTAAAATTAAATCAAAGTAAAAATCAAATAATAAAATATCATAATAACTAAAAATAACATAAAAAATAATAATACAAGATAAGGCAACAACCCAAGATAAACAAAAGAATTAAAAGAAGAAAGTAGGCAAAATAAAAGATGAATTATCAAAGGAAAAAGAAAAGATAAGTGATAAAAAAATAATAATAAAACACTAGATATGATAAAGAGACAACAATAAATAGTAAGATAAAAAGATAATAATAAGAAATGAAGTATAAATAATAATACAAAACAAATTTAAAAGATAAATCAAGAGATAAAAGATAAATAATAAAAATAATAAATTAAAAATAAGATAAATAATAAATAATAGACAAAATGATAAGATAATAAATTCAAAAAGTAAGATAAAATGAAAACAAAAAATCAATAAATTTAAGAGATAATAGAATTAAGATAAAACAAATCAAAAGATGAGAAAAGATAAAGAATAAATAACAAGGAAGATAACAAAAGATAACTAAGATTAGAGATAAAACTAAGGAGTTAGAATTTGACTAAGATAAAAACCTAAAATACTAGTCTAAATAGGACATAAGACTACACAAAAAAAGAAAAAACCCACAGAGAGAAAACTTTTAGAAGCACTTACAAGGCACTTCACCTCTTGTTTTTGCACCTAGGCACTAAGCTCATGTGTTGGGCCTTAGGTTTCCAACCCACATTCACCTAGAAACTCCATTCCCTATTTGGATTTTGTTCTACAGACTCTCAATAGCTAGGTGGCTAAGGTACGCCCTCCTTTTGCCTAAGTTCTTTGCTTTTCTTCCTAGTGTCTGCACTATTTTGGTATCCCATCAATTTACTCTTTGTTAAGCTATCACAGTTTTGCTTTACTATTTTAATTCATTTTGTCTAGCATGTCTTTTATATTGGAGTTGAATGAGTTTGATTTGTAATTTGTTGTCAAGAATGGAGTTGTAGAATCATCGCCATGGGATAAACTTCAAATGTTGGGTTTCAATTAGATTAGAATGGCCTTTACTTCTTGTTTAGCAACTCATTAACCACCATTTAAGCAGAGTCCTCATGCTAATGAAGGAGTGAAATAGGCGAAAATAAATTGAGTGAGAATGATTCCCTCATGTGCTGTGCATTGTCCATTTAGTTGATCCTTTTCTTCCAATTAATTTGTCATCTTACAGTTTCTTGCCTTTTAGGTAATGATTTGAAGATTCTAGATTCATTAGCATAAGTTGATCTTCATGACAGCATGCATATATATGGTTCAATTGTGTAAATTAAATATTCTGCACTATGTTTGTTTAATTACTTCACATCCTACGAGAGGGGCATATCAATATAAGGTTTAGTACTCACCTTTGCCATCATAGGATTTAGAGATTAATTAATAGGCCTTAGCCATACATAAAGGGTTAAATAATTTTTAAGGGGACATGACAGCAATGTATTTATTCTGGTACATGCAAAAAGTCTTTAAATAATTAGCCTTGATAGTCTATTCATCTTGTGCTCACCAATCTAGGCATGTTTAGATTTACTTTTTATGTGTAAAATGCTACCTGTTGTATATGCTTATTTGTCTTAACCCATGACAGTTTTATATGATGTCTTATTCTTCTAAGTGTCATTCAAAAAGGGTGTCATGCGTGTACTTTAGCCTATTCTTCATCTTCAAATTTTCTTAGTAAAAAGAGATTTTAATAAATAAAAAGAGATAACCTTGTTTTAAAATAATTTTGTTCAAAAAACTTTCCTGAAGGGAATAAGGAATTTCTCCAAGGAAATCATTTTTAGAAAAGGTCATGAAAAGCCCTTCCTAAAAGGTAGGGAGAATTTCTATAAGGAAATTATTTTTAGAAAACCCTTTCTTAAAAGGAATAGGAAATTTCCAAAAGGAAATTAATTTTCTAAAACAAAATTATTTTCATGAAAAACCTCTTCCTAAAAGGAGTAAGGAATTTCCACAAGAAAATTATTTTATATTTTGAAAAAACCCTATCCTGAAAGGACTTAGAGATTTTCATAAGGAAATTATTTTAATTTTTGAGAAAACCTTATCCTGAAAGGATTGAGAAATTTTCACAAGGAAATTGTTTTTCTAAACAAACATAATTTTAAAAGAAAACACATGACTCGAAAGGATTGGGGTGTGTTTTACAAAAAATAAACTTTTGTTCAAAATCTCCCTTTTAAAATTTGAATTTTCAAACCAACGCCAAGGTAAAACAAGACAAATTAACTAGATCATTTAAGTACTAAAAGGGTGTTTTGGGTGCTAATACTTCTCTATATGTAATCAACCCCTAAACTCAATCTTTAAAAATGGAGACCATCTTTGATTAGGTGTTTGGTCTCACCCTTAAAAATTAAGTAGGTGCTAACTCCATTTTTATTAAAAAAAAAAACCATTTTTCCTTGCTTTAAAAAAGAGAGAGTGTGTGTGTTTCGCATGGGGATCACCTCTTCGTATCATGATGTTGCAACAACTTGGCGACTCCACTAAGGACATTAGAGGGCTAGGTCAATTAAAAATGATCATATTAATATCTTGATTGATTTGTTTGTGTTAGTTTGATTTTATTTTGTGGAGATGATAAAATACAAGGTACACTTTCTAACTCCAAGTGTTCTATTGGTGTTAATTTTGTGTCTTTATTATATATATATATATATTTACACATTAGTGTATGTTATTCTTTATATAGGTAGGAAATGTTGTTTCCCACATACACAATCATTTTCACTACACACTAGACTAAAGGGGAGGTCATGACCTTGTGCCTTACACTTGGGCCATGTAGGATACCCTGTAGGCTAGAGGGGTGTAGTAAGGTTAGCTTTTGAAAGACCTTCAGTCTCTACACAGATACCTGAAACACCCACTTAAATTGACTATACCAAGGGCAATTTAGGGACATGATCTAGGCAATATAGAACCTACCGTTGCACTATTAACAACCCTAGAGCCACCCTTCCTAAGAAACTCTAGCCTAAACCTTTAGAAATGAACAAGGATATTAGACTCACATGAACTTAGGCACAATGGGGAACATTTTTTTATTACATTTTCCTTATCTTATCACATGTTTACAATTACATCCTTTGCTATGTACATTTTATTTCTACATACATAAAGGTCTTAATCTTGACATTTATTTACCCTTAAGATAGATGAGCAAAATAAGGTTAGTATTTGAAAGACCTTTGAGTGCTTGAAGTATCCCTGCTTAAATTAAATTGCTCTTTTAGCTTCTAAAGGTATCATAGGCTAGCAAGGCCACATGTGAAACCAATCATCATGCATCATAGAAAATCAAAATTTTCATAAATATTAAGGGTTTCCATGCCATCAATCTCTTTTATGCATGCTTACACTCATATGATCTTCTAATTTTTTTTTTCTTTCTTCACATATACCATGCATTCCAACATCATTCATGCCATGTACACATCTTTTAATACATATCAATAATTTATTTTCTTAAAGCCAACAAGGTAAAAATAAAATCACAACTCCTACCATGCGATCCCAGTTGAGGCTCATGGCAAAATAGATTCAAGAGAAATCTATGGAGGAGTTGCATGCAAAAATTTGAGATCTCAAAGCACAGTTGGCTCAATTAATCGAGCGACTTTTGTCTAGGGGAATTGATGAGAATATGTAGAATAATTTTCCACTTGGCCCAGGAGGGCCTATGCTAAATGATTTTCCACAAAGCCTAGGAGGTTTGCACCAATGATGCCAAGAAGTCCCTCACTGGCTAGAATATATCATGGAGATAGAAGTTAGCTCCATTCCGAATTTCGCAAACTAATGGAGAAGGAAAAGCTAAGAAAAACTGTTGAAGAGGCATGGATTCGAGAGAAGTATGAGTCACTAGAGGCCATGATGAGATAGATGAAGGGGTTTACTAACGATGATATCTTGGATGTACATGAGATAAGATTGGTATCCAACATCATCATACCCCTAAAAATGTCTTGCCCTAGAGTACACATTTTCATGTATTGCTAGAGGATGGTGGCATATGCTAATGATGAGCTACTACTAATTCACATATTTTAGGGTAGTTTAACTAAGGGGGAAGCCAAATTGTATATGGACCCTGACCATTACTCCATCTAAACCTAGAAAGACCTTGCAAAAGTTTTCATGATGCAGTACAAGTGCAATCAAAGCATGGTCCCGATAGGATTCAAGTCTAAAACATGGCAAATGAGGATAATGAATCCTTCAAGGCCTACACTTATCAATGGAGAGACATGGCAATAAGACCACCCCTATCTAATAAGGAAATGGTCACTGTGTTCATTAAAACTTTGACATATCCCTTCCATAAAAAATGATGAGATTTCCCAATGAGTTTTTTGGACTTGGTAGAGATGGATGAAAGGGTTGATAAAAGAATACAAGCTTGTAACATGGGGAAATCATTGGTAGGGAAGTCATCGCAAAGGAAGTCCCTATTTAATAACAAAAAGAAAAAAGAGGTCCATTTAGTGGATAGCCAAAATAAAGGGAAAGGAAATGGCAAGTTTAGTTAGGACCAGCAGGTTGTATCAAGCATCCTATATGCTAGCATTTTCTTTGGTGGTGAGTGTTGCCACCTAAGTCCCTTAGGCAACCTTCACCTAGCCTTATTACTAGATCACACCTTAGCAAACACAATAGCAGTAGCCTATATCTTCTTAATCCAAACCCAAATATCAAGCAAATAACATTGGGCTTCAAAATGACAAGAAATATTAGAATTTTGAACTTATTGCCATACCATATTCCCAATTACTACTACAACTCTTGCTGATAATTTGGTGTCAATAACCCATCTTCTTGTTTATCCATCCTATACCCATCTTGGTACAATGAGAAACTTTCTTGTTATTACCATGATATGGTCAAGGGACATACAGTCGATCATTGCACTACTTTCAAGAGGAAGGTCCAAGACCTAATCGATGCCAAATGGTTTAACTTTGATCCAATAACTCTAGGACCAAATGTAGATGGTAACCCTCTTCCTAATCATGAAAATTAGGGCATCAATGCTATTGTCGAAGGACCTCAATTAACCCTCAGAGAATTTTCATTAGAAATTAAGACTCCCTTAAGAACTATATTTTATGCCTTAGCCAAGTGTGAATTGGTGGAAGTAGAGGGAAGAAAGTCTTTGGAGTTTGGATATGAATTCCATGGAGAAAGTGTTGATCATAGGATAAAGGAATGTGAGCCATTCAAGGATTTACTCTAGAAACTAATGGACAATGGTGTGTTACAAGTTGGGGTAGTTTTAGAATATGTGAACATTGTTGACACTTCCTCAAAACAAGTAGACATCAAGGCAATAATGGGGGGTACCATATGCAAGTCCTAACATCCCATTAAACTAGAAAGGGCAACCAAGATCTTAGGATTGTAGAAGACCAACCAATTTAAGACAGTATGTGGGTCTGCCCTTGTGCTGCTGACTATGAGTTAGACAATTGAGCTATTTCTTGCTTCTTTGCATAATTTTAAGTTTTTATTTCATGGCACCTTATAATGGCTCTACCCAAGGCCTTAGCAAGGATTTTGTTTAGGCACACCTTTTAAATTCAATAAAATGACTAGCATTTTTTTTCTTCCATCTCTTTACCTTATTATCTAAAGCTTTGAGTGATTAATAAGTGAAGGACACATAAAAGGGGTAATACCATCAATCATAATAAGCTAATACTGGGGTAATCTAGTTTTTAAATGAGCCAATATTGGGGCAATCTTGGCTTTGTAATTCCAATGTTAATGCCTAAGAAGTATTATAGTGTGTGTAGGTTTTCTTAATTCTAATTTATATGTTGATGATAAAATTGGTTGGTTTAAATACTCAATTCCCCTAGATGACCGATTCTTTGGTTAAAGAAAGAAAGAGATTATGGTGAGGGTGTGCTTATTGTGAGTAAACTAATGCCTTAGAACTTGTCTAAATGCCCCACAAGGTGATTTGTCAAACAACACATTACTAGGAAATGATCTAGGCCATCTTTAGACTAATTGGACCTTTCAAGCTAACCTTTATACCAAAATTCCTATAGTCATCCATTTGAACTTATGAAAGGATGGCAAGAGCACCATCCAACTTCCTTCCTCTAACCCATACTAACTTTAACCTTTTAGCCTAAAAAACCATGGTTTTACCTTGAAGGAGAGCTAAAAGGAGCACTTAAGCTATCAAAGAAGAAGAACGCTACTAACAAAAGTCTAAGGCTCAAGGGAGGTAGTCAACTATCTTCTTCCAAAACAAGGTGAAAAGAAAAAAAAAAGAAGAAAAAGAGGAAACAGAAGAAAAGACTAAATATAGAATCTTGAGAAAATAGAACTAAAAAAAGAACCAAGCCAAAAGGAAAAGAAAAGGAAACTGATGAAAAGAAAAAAGAAATAGACCTTACCCTGGGTCAGTAAAGTTATAAAGACGATAGGGGTATGGTGAAACATCATGTGTTTAAAACTTTATGCTCTCCTTATTTGTTAAACCCTTATCCCTTTCTCTTTTACCCATTGCCTAAGACTTACATTATAAGATAAGTAAAGTCCTAATGATCTTGGCTAATGTGGATGTCTAACCAAAGTGGAGACGGACACAAAAACAAGCATATAGGTTGTCTAAGAGAGCAAATACTTAAGAGTGATAAGAGTAAACACTTGATTAAGAGTGCAAACACTTGAAAAAGATTAGAATAAGAGCTTGACAAAGCACTTTTGATTCAAGGAATTGAGTAATTATAAGAGGAAAATTTTAATTCACAATGTGCATTCCCCTGACACATTATTTTGGATAATAAAAGAATAAATTAAGAAAATTTTTCAAAATTTAAAAAATCCAAACTGGGGCAAGAAATGGGAGTACAAACCTTTCTTTGCTAAAAATCCAAACTAAGAGAGTGAAATTTCTTTGCTCAAAATCCAAAATGGGGCAAGAACAAGAGAGTGAACCTTTCTTTGCCCAAAATTTAAACCAAGGCAGTAACTAAGAGAGTAAGCCAAGATCTGAGAGACTCATCTTGAAAAAGTAGAGACTTATAAAGGAACTTAACTAGGCAATGAGTAAGAAGGGTTATTGAACTCCAGTTTCAAAAGTAATTACTCTAGGGTGTTTAACACTTCAATTTACTCATAACTAGGAAAACTAGTCATAAGCCCCCTTGTTTGTCCCACCTTTAAAAATCAATTATATAACTTTACATCCATACATATCCTCGCTTCCCCAAAATGCATTCTAATATAAAGCAAAGGGTACCAATTGCCATGTTAATCAGGTAAGTACTACTCAAAAGTACATGATAAGGGCTTAGAAGTTGACAAAACTTCAATAACAAGGAAACAATGATTTGAAGTTGTACATGATGAACTAGAGATATCCTAAGTAAATGTTGAAGGTGCTACATCCTTAGTTCTCAAAGAGGAGAAAGAACCTAGGCTTACTTGAGGGGTATGTCAAAAAGGTTGGTTCAACTGTGTAAGCAAGGGCAATGGAAGCAACAAAAGGTATCCTTGCGAATAAAGAGTGAAAAATTGGGGCAAGGAGCAACCCTTAACTAGCCTTGTTAAAAAATCACACCTCCACAGGTACAATAGTAGTAGCCTACATCATCTCAATCCAAGCCCCAGTATCAATCTATAAACATTAGGCATCAAAATGATGAGAAATATCAAAATTTTGACCCTATTCTTGTACTGTATTCCCAATTACTACTGCAACTCTTGTAGAATAATTTCATGCTGATAACCCTTCTTCCTGTTTATCCACCTCCATACCTATCATGGTACAATGAGAAATTTACTTGTGATTACCATGGTAGGGCCAAGGGACATATGGTTAATTACTGCATTGCATTCAAGAGGTCAAGAAAATTCCCCTCCTAAAAGAAGTGTGGAATTTTCATAAGGAAATTTTTTTAGAAAACCACTTCCTAAACGAACAGGGGAATTTGAAAAGGAAATTATTTTTCTAAAACAAAGTTATGTTCATAAAAAAAAACCTTTCCTAAAAGGAATAGGAAATTTTTGCAAGCAAAATTTTTTCTAAACAAATTAATTTTTTAAAGAAAAACTCGACATGAAAGGAATGGCATTCTTTTTTCCAAAAAACACATTTTTGATCATAATCTCCCTTTTTAAAATTAGAATTTTCAAACCAACACCAAAGTAAAACAAGACAAATTAGCTAGATAATTTAGGTATTGAAAGGGTGTTTAAGGGTTCTAATTTCTTACACATAATCAACCCCCAAACCCAATCTCTAAAATTGTAGACCATCTTGATTAGGAGTCACATCTCACCCTTAAAAATTATGTCAATGGTGACTCCATTTTTATTGGAAAAAATATATTTTTCCCTCACTTTAAAAAAATGAAAGAGGGTGTATGTTTCATGTGGGGATTGCCACTTTGTATTGTGATATTGTGACACTAAGAATATCTCTTTTTAACAAAAATTTGCCAAAAATGGTTGCTAGCACTCGATTATATATCTCATATTTACTAAGTAGTTTTGGTAATTACATGCCAAAATAACAAATAGAATGATAATTTCTTAGAAAAATTTGAGTGTTTAGGAGCAGCACTAAACTAAGAATCAAACATTTGATTCTCCTATAGCATCTAGCCAAGTTTAAAATTCAAAGAGGGGGTGTTATTCTCATTTCTTGCTCTTTTGCTATGTTAAAATTTATTTCTATATAGTATTAGCAAAGATAGCTTAACCATCTAAACCAAGGGACAAAAAAAATATGATAATTTGTAGTAAATCAGAAACTAATGTGAACTAGTTTTGGACACCTCAAAAATATGACTCTCTCTATTGTCCAAAGCTCTAAGCACAACTCACCACATGCATGCTTTGAAATTTCACAAGCATTGTTCAAACATATATGCTTGGTTCTAATGCACTCCTTAGACAGCAAATTGGATTATAATTTGAAATACACACATGTGTATATGTATATATATATATATATATATATATATATACGTATAAAAATAGATATAGATATGAATTCTAAAAGCCCATAAGAAGTCAAGCTCAAACATGACCACAAGGTAGCTACAATTTTACATATTTAAGATCAACTAATGCAAAAGATATTTTCTACTAGTAAATTCCACTTTCTAGCATCTACAGCACATGCACAAAAACAAATGAAATACGAGCCCATGTATAGAATGTGGTTACTCACCATAAAAAATCTAAAACTGCAAAAGCACAATATTGTTTAACTGAAAACCAAATGACTAACAGTGCATAAAAAATGCCAAACATAACAAAATGTAACAACTAATAAGTGAATGGCAAAGTAGCCTTGCAACCAAACTTTAGGAACAAACATGAAGACTCATAACGACTCAAATGATTAAAGAAATTGTAAAGTACCTCAAGTGATATTCAAGCAAAGTCTTACTTCTACTTTCTTTTAGAGGAAAGAAAATTGCTAAGAAAATACAAAGACAAGCTAGAAAGAGAGCATTGTATTGTCAAGAAATTATAACATGCACAAGTTTCCTTGTAAGCATTAGAATGCAATAATTAGGGATTCAGAAAGAAAGAGAGTAAAAAGCACATGCCTTATTTGAAATGCTATTATGAGATTCCAACAAAGCTACCTCAAGTGTGGGAAGGCAGACAGTGAATGATCAATGGTGGTACTTGCAGTCATGTGTTGACATCAAGATGCAAAGCAATAACCAAAAATAATTAAAAACAATTTTGGAAATAAGGGTTGAGAAAAGGTGTAAAAATTTTGGAATTTTTTGAGTCGCCACCAATGTGATTTTAAATGGTGAGATCAGACACTAAAAAATATGGTCTACATTGTAGAAATAAGGTTCGAGGATTGGTTATATGTAGAAAAGTTGTCAGAGTGCCCTTTCATTACCATATTAGTGTTTTGTTGTTTTTTGGTTTTACAACTATGCTTTGATCTTGCTAAAAATTTATTTTGTTTTTGTCTTTTTTATTTGTCTCATAGTTGGCTTCACACCTAATCAAATGTGATATGTGACTTATACCACTAGTGAGTAGCATTTAGTCATTACTATGGAAAGAAAATTTTTATGCCTAATTCATTCGAGAGTTGCTTTGAAGATGGTGCCTAGCTCAACTAGCACTCATGGATTTAAATGGATACCTAGGTTGACTAGGGTTTAATCTAACTAGATTGCGGTTATAAAAAAATACCTAGTTTGAATAGGGTTTGACCCAACTAGATTGGGTTTAACAAGGATACCTAGGTTGACTAGGGTTTTTAAGGTAGTTTGGATATTTATGGCGTATGAATAATGAATGTTAATAATCATGCCAAGGGGTCTCATCAATCTCTTGGTAAGACTTATAACATGATTATCCTAAGGATAATTAGCAGCATTCATTTTCCTAGATCCCAACTAATGACTATCGTTGGGAGAATCAGACAGTATTTAAATTGGATTATCAAAGGGTCAAAGAGCATCGAGATTCTTAATGATGATGCTAGAGGGGTCTTGTCAACCTTTTGCCAAAACTCATAATGTAATCACCCTTAGGATAATTAACAACAGTCATTTTCCTAGACACTAATTAATTACTGTGATCGAGAAAGATCTCAGGATTTGAAACTTGGATTAGCAAAGGGGTCAAAGAATAGCAAGACTCTTAATGATCATGCCAGAGGGGTCCTATCAATCACTTGACGAGACCCATAATGTAGTCTCCCTTGAGATAATTAGCAATTGTCACTTAACTAGACCCCAACTAATAACTATCATCAATAAGGATCTTAGGATTTGAAATTTGGAGTACAGATTAGGAATTATAAGAATGATTAATTGCAAGCTTTTATCCCTTTCCTTGTATTTTAGACAAATCTTGTAAATCCCAATAGAGTCTTTCTTTTCCAAAAGTTAAATATAAAAATTCTAGGAATTTTAAGATTTTCCATACTTACAAGAAGAATTTAACAGACAAAGAAATTAATTGAAACAATAGTTATGTCAAGAAGAATTTAAATTGAAGCATTAACATCAACCTATGCCTAGTTAAATTCAATCTAAAAAATAAACAATGGCCCATTTCTCCTCTTTCCCTCTTTTAAAGCAACAATGTTTTTTTTTTAAATTATTAAAATGGATCAAGGGGCTACAGATTGGGCTCCACATAGCCCAACCACGGCTGCCCCTCACTTAACAAACATTTCTATTTTGTTTTGCCACTTTTTTCAAAAAAAAAGAAAACTTAAGAAACAATAGAAAACTTATATAGATAAAGTACACATAGAGTCTCTTGATTTTGTCATACTTGGTTCCAAATAATTCTATAATTATCTAGGAAAAATTTGGAACCTAACCATGGATCAAGTTTTATTTTTTGCAAAAACAATTATTTTTTATTTATTTAAATTATGGGCAGCAATTGGGTGCATTAAACCTTATGAAGGGTGTGATGCACCCTTTTCTTTCAAACAACCCCTGCACTTATGGTAACATGTCATCAATGCTGCACAAATGAATTACCTTACCCTTAGTTACTAACCAAAAGATAGAGTAAGAGTCAATCCCACAAACAGTGTAGTCAATCAAACACTAATATTCTCAAAGTAAACATAGAACAAAACTAGGGGTTGGATGCAACGTAAACAAATATAAAGTAAGCAAATAAGAATGGTAAAAGGAGATACTAGGTGCAAACAACTCTAGTTCTAGATTCAATCTTACCCTCACAATTAATGCCAATAATCAAAGATCAAGTTACTCTACCCTTTTATGAAGTTATTAAACCTAGACAATAAAAAGCTTTACTATCTGCAATCACCCTTAGTTGCAACTAATAGAATAAGCTCTCTACTAACATCTAACAACTAGATAGCTTAGAACAAGCCCTCTAAATTTAATATAGTAGCAATAGTAAGAACAAGGAGAAACAATAAATCTAAGCAATAATCATGCAAGCTCAGATTATTAAACCTAGGCTATGTTTTCATAGTGCATTAAATGAAAACTTGTCCATAATCATAACCACCATGTGCCACTCAATGATTAGGAATAGGAATTTTACATGTCACAATTCCTAGAACTAGTAGTAGATATTCATCCAATCAACCTAAAGTGCATTATTTGAGTCAATCAAGATAAATACCTTAATCTTTTTTTTTTGGTAAATAAATACCTTAATCTTTTAATTCAAAATAACATAAGCAACTTCATAGAAAGGAGTAGAAATAACATTACAAAGATAATTAATCTATCAACATGTGTTTACGTCTTGAAATCCCCATGAATTGAAAAGAAAAACTTAACTTGACATGTTAAAAATGCAAAAACAAATGTTGGTTGTGTTTGGCCAAAACATGAAGGAGGAAACAGAGAGAAAAATAAATCCTAAGAAGCTAATTTATAATTTAGGTTATGCCTCTCAGTAAACCAGGTGAAAAAGGAGGCTTTTGTAGCTATTGAGTATGACAAAGTTGCCCCAAACTTATGGATCTCTCAAAACAAGTTTGATCCAAAACTTCTAAATCTATGTTGCACTTTGCAACATAATTTTAGATTAGAGAACAACTGAATTTAGGTATAATTCCTCATCCAATTGTATCCCTTTCTCTTAGATTTTTGTAGGCTTTTGAATCACCTCAACTGGACTTTTATAGCTCCAGATATTGCCAAAATACTGACTACCATGCAACCCAATTTCCTAATTCAAGAAAGACTAGGATTCCTAATTCTGCTCTAATTTGATAACCATGGTTGGAGGTCAAAACAAACTTCAAATTAGATGACCCAGCCTATTTTAAAAAGCCCTAGATGTTTACTTCAAAATTCTAAAGATTACTTTTTCATTTTGGAACTCTTTAATGGTCAAAAGCCTAAAAAATCATATACATATAAATTTCTTATTAAAACAACAATTCCACTAATCTTTTACTAAAATTGCCAAAGCCTTCAAAATCTTGTCTTAACATAAATATAACTCTAATGAGCATACTAAGGCCTAAAAATAAACAAGAAAAGCTATAGAATAAAGGGAAAAAAAGATAAAATTATGTACTTGTACAATTCCCCTACACTTAGCTTTTGCATTTTCTCAGGCAAAACAAAATTCAGCAATGATAGACCATATATTAGCTATGTTTGAGAGTACTAACACAACACATAGGTTCTTTATGTTCAATTCTTAATTCAACATACAAACCAAAATTGCAATTGTAGCAATGTCAAATGAAAGAAATTAAGCATATTTAACTCACTTCATCTCTATCCATAAGGACTCTTATTCAGTCAATGAAAACCTTACAACTAACATAACCAAGTCATACACAACTTACCTCTCAACTATTCCTTTTTACTACGATAAACTTGAATAGCAAACTAGGGCTAATGAGAGAGATACATAAATTCTTCTTTGAGTTGCACTCTAAAATTCAATTAATAGGAATAAACATCAAAGTGCTTTGTGTACTCTTGTCTAAGTTACCATTTGAGATGAAAGTCAACACTTGTGGTGTCAAATGCCCCAGTTAGTAAGTAGCTTAAACAGAAGAGTAGAATAAGGAAATTTTTTCTTCTCTTTTTTTTTTCTTTTTCAACCCTATTTACTTAATCCCAAGTTTAGGCCTATCATAAAAGAAATAGTCTCAAGAGCATCATTTCAATCAACTATAAAGACTCCAGTGCACATAACTTTATTTTATAAGACGTTGCCAACAACATAAGCTAAGTGATCTGTCATGGCAATTATTATCTATTTAATTTCCAATGTATCATTGGGCACTCACAAACATAATCAACATATAATCTTTTCATGCAAAATCGCAGGCAAGGAAAAGAGAACTAAAAAAAATTTGTAGACACAACCAACACACAATAAATGAAAATTGCAAGAAATTGAAATTGAAAGTCTTATGCCTCTCCCCCACACTTAAATCTTACATTTTCCCCAATGTAAAACACATAAAGCAAATAATTGACAAAGAATAAGTAAAAGAGGGAGGGAAAGAAAGGAAATCTATTTGTGGCTTGCTAGCCACTCTTGGGTTGCCTCCCAAGAAGTGCCTTTATTTAACTTCTTTGGCTTGATGTTTTGTTATTCGACTTCCTTAATGTAATGATGGGTAGGTAATAGCTTCATCTCTAAAACAGAGGCTTGCAAAATAGAAGATAGAAGTTTTGTGTAAGAACTAGGCAATTGAATTGAGGAGGCTACATACCTTGCTAGAATCATTGCCAATGAGTCAAATTCAGCCATTGTCTCCTTTAGATGCTTAATGATCACTACCTCTAAAGGATCTTCTTTGCTTGTATTTTCAAAACCTTCCCACACTACAAAATTAGTGATAGTTTTAGCATAAATAGAATGAAAATCACTAGGATACCTCATAGCTTTAAATGTTAAAGCAAACAACTTCCCAATCGAACTCCATGGTGAGAGTACCCTTATGAACATTAATCATAGCTTAGACAGTCATCAAGAATGGTTCCCCAATAAGATAGGTGTAGGGTTAGGGAAACCATCATCATCCATATTAAGAATGTAAAAATTAGTGGGAAATACCAACCCATTCACTTGCACTAACACATCCTCAATTACCCCTTCGGGGTAAGTATTAATATGATAAGCTAATTGAATAATAACGCCAGTATTCTTAAGAGATTCTAAAGTTAAAGAAGAATAAATGAATTTTGGCATAACAATAATGGAAGCTCCTAAATTTATCATTGCCCTCTCAAATCTAGTATTACCTATTCTACAAAGAATGATAAACATACATGGATCCTTGCACTTTGGGGGAAGTTTTCTCTGAAGAATAGCAAACATGTTCTCCTCCACACTTACCTTCTCATCATCTCTTAACTTTGGCTTATTGGTGCATAATTTCTTTAGAAATTTCACATACCTTGTCACTTGGTTAATTGCTTCTAATAGTGATATATTCACTACCACCTTGTGAAATGTCTGTAGGATTTCTTTTTCATGTTTCTCTTTCTTGGACCTTGTTGTGCTCTTAATTGTAAAGGGAAGAAGGTTAGCTTCAACAGAAATAGGAGGGTTAGCAATTACGTAAGGTGAAATTTTTGCCTTGTCATTATTTCTTCCTCAATTACTGTAGCAGGAATCTTAATTCTTGGTTCATCTAGCTTCTTTCCACTCAAGGTAATGGCAATAGTGTTTTCCCTTAGGTTTACCATTATTTGGGATTGAAGTTTACCTAAACCTTGCGCCTCTAAATGACTTATTATGGCAGCTAATTAACTCATATGATTTTCTAAATTCTAGATACTAGCCTTTGTGTCCTACTGAAATAAGTAAGTACTAGTGGCAAGAGACTTAATAATGTCTTCTAAAGACATATTTGGATCAGATGAGGCTAATTGTTAAGGCTGAAAAACTTGTTGATCTTGCTAGAATCCATGTGGCTTATTTGGGAAGGAATTCACAAGCAGCTATTTCCATAACTCAAGTTTGGGTGATCTCTCTGCCTAGGATTATATGTATTAATTTGCAGCATGGGGCACATATCAGTTGAATGCCCCATTGTTGAACGTATGTTGCATGCCTTGTCTTTAAAGTACTTAATTTATTAACCTTTCTTATGGGGACATCTTGTCTTGTGCCAAACTGTTGTGAGTTAACTACCATGTTTGAAATCAGATTCTTGGCTTCTACAGGAGTCATATCCACTAATGCTCCTCCACTTGCTACATCTATCATATTCTTGCCCATGGGAAGCAAACCTTCATAAAAAATACTGAATTCATAATTGATCACTTGTCTGGTGGTGACAACAGCTAGCACACATCTTCTTGAATCATTTCCAAATTCATACAAGGACTCTCCATTGTATTGGTAGGTGCCACTAATTTCATACCTTATGTCCACCCTAGAAGTTGGGAAATATTTATTTGAGAATAGTCTCTTCATCTCATTCCATGTGGTTATTGATCCAAAAGGGAGGTAATACAACCAATCCTTTGCATCATCAACTAAGGAGAATGGGAAAGCTTTCAGTTTACTTTGTTCTTTTGCACACCAATTGAACTAATGCTTGAACACACCATATAGAATTCTTTTAGATGCTTGTTGGGATCCTCAGCTACAAGACCACAAAAGGTAGGCAACAAGTGAAATAGTCCAAATTTTAATTCAAAATCCACATCTAAAGCAAGATATTTTATGCATAGAGACTATATTTTAAAATCAAAAGTAGCAAGCTCTTTCAAAGTCCTATTGTTATGATTGCCATCTCTTTAGGAGTTGGTGCACTTTGTTTGGTCAACTTGATAAAGTTCTTGATTCTTTGAAGTCTGTTCTCTGATGAAACAAAAACTTGCAAAAAGAACAAAAAAAGCCTACCAAAACATGTAAATACAGGAAAAATAATGGAAAAATACAAAATAATTGAAAAAAATCCAAAAATAAATTACCTTACCATCACTAACAAGTAGATAGCAAGGGTAATAGTCGATCTCATAGAGAGTGTAGTCAATCAAATCTTGATGTTCTCAAATCAAAACATAACTTAAAACTAGGGGTGGAATACTGATTAAATTAAGTATTAAGCAAGAAAACAAATAACAAAATTATGAGAAAAACAATAGAAGACAATTCTAGTTCTACATTCAATCTCACCTTCACATCTAATGGAAACTATCAAAGACAACGTTATTCTATCCTTTTATAAAATTATTAACCCTAGATAGTAATAAGCTCTACTACCCATAATCTCTCTTAACTATAACTGATAGAACAAGCTCTCTACTACAACTAACTACTAGACAACCTAGATTAAACTCTCTAGATTTAATGTAGTAGTAGTAATAATAATAAGAGAAAAGTTAGTCTAAGCAACAATCACACAAGTTCAGATTATTTAACTTAGGCTATGTTGTTCATAGTAGTCAAAACGAAAACTTGTCTATAATCGCAACCACTATGTGCTACTCAATGATTAGGAATAGGACTATTATGTATGACAATCTCTAGATCTAGCAATAGATATTTATTCACTCAACCTAAAGTGTACTGTTTAAGTCAATCAAGATAAATGCCATAATCTTTTAATTCAAAATAATATAAACCACTTCATAGAAAGGAGTAGAAGTAATGTCACTAAGATAATTAATCCATCAACATGAGTTTAGGGTTTAAAATCCAATGAACTAAAAAGCAAAACTTAGCCTAACATGTTGAAAATGCATAGCAAGTGTTCTTGTTTATGTGCCACCAAATTATCACAAATTAAAACCCTATGAAAACTATTTATAATGTGCTAAGCATGCCTCTCACTAAATTAGGTCAAAAAGGATGTTTTTCTAATTGCTAATTATTAAGAAATGCACCCCAACCATGGCCCTCAGAATTAGGTATGATCTAGATCCATGGAATTTGTTTTGCACTTTACAATGTAATTTGGAACTAGAGGATAGTGGAATTAGAGCTTGGGCTCTTCATGAAATAATGTTTCTATTAGCTTTCTGTAGCCTTTTGAATCACCTCAATTAGACATCTACAACTCCAGATATGATTAGAACACTGATAGTCACTCCAGTGAGAATCCTTACCCTAGTAGGACTGGGACTCTAAATTCTACTTTAAGTTTGAAGCTCTAGTTGAAGGCCCAAACAAACATGGATTTAAATAATCCAGCACATTTCAAAAATCCCTGGATGCCTACTTTAAATTCTTTGAAGACTACTTTTTCATTCTGGAACACTTTGATGCTCAAAAACTTAAAAAATAGATAAGAGGTCAATCTCCTTTTAAAATTGGAATTCTCCTATTTATTTATTAAAACAACCAAAGCTTTACAAATTATGTCTCAATACAAATATGACTCTAATAAGCATATTAAGGCCAAAGAATACACTAGAAAAGCCATAGAATAAAAGTAAGAAGGATATAAAATTATGTACTTACAAAATTCCTTTTGCACGTCCTCAGGCAAAACAAGATTCAACAATGATAGACTATATATTGGCTATGTCTAAGAGCACCATCACAATGCATAGGTTACTTATATTTAGTCCTTATTTCAACATCACACCAAACTCACAATTGTAGCAATGCCAAATTAAAAGAAATCAAGCATACTCAACTCTCTTCATCTTTATCCACAAACACTCTCAATCAATCAATACAAACCTCACAACTAACACAACCAAGTCCTGCACAACTTACCTCTTAACGATTCCTTTTTACTACTACAAATTGGGTAGCAAAATAGGGCTATCATTTCATTTTTGATTGATTTGAGATAGATTTTCTTCCTTGAGTCGCACCTTGAAATCAATCAACATGAATAGACATCAAAGTGCTTTTGCATATTCATGTCTATGCACTATTTGATGTGAAAGTCAACATTTGTGGTGTTGAATCACCCAATTACTAATACTTAAATAGAGGAGTGGAATTGTTGTATTCACTTTCTTTTTGTATCTTTTTTCTTTTTCTCTTCTCATTTTTCTTTCTTTTCTTTTTTTTCCAACCCTATTTACTTGAACTCACATTTAGGCCTAGCATAAAAGAAATATTCTCAAGGTAGCCATGTATTTCCTAGCAACGTTTTGTCACTTAGTTCACACAATATCTCAAGAAGCATTATTTTAATCAACTACAAATATTCAAGCACACCTAGCTTCACTTTATAAGACATTGCCAATAACATATGCTAAGTGGTATGCCATAGCAATTATTAATTTTCTATGCATCATTGGGCACTCAAAAACATAATCAACATATAATCTTTTCATGCAAACTTGCAACCAAAGGGAAAAAAATTGCACACACAAACAAGACACAATAAATGCAAATGAAACAAATGAAAATTGCAAGAAATTGAAATTGAAAGTCCTATGCTTCACCCGCACACTTAAAACTTACATTGTCCTCAATGTAAAGACGTTAATATAAATAATGGACAAAGAATAAGTAAAAGAGATAGGGTAAGAGCGCAAATCTAATGGTGGCTTGGTAGCCAATCTTGGGTTAGTTTCCAAGTAGTGCCTTTGTTTAACATAATTGGCTCAACATTATGTCCCTTAATCCATGTAAATTGGATCAACTAACTTCATCACTTCAACATTCTCCATCTTCATAAAAAGGTTTTAGCCTATGAACCTACAAACACATCACACAAAGGTAAAAACACAAACTAACAATACTATCAACTAAATAATAACCCTAAAACAACACAAAGATACAAATTGATAAGAAACACTCCTCAGCAATGGTGCCAAAATTTGGTAACATGTCGTAACACTCTTAAAATAAATTACCATACCCTTAGTTACCAACTAATAGATAGAGTAAGAATTGATCCCACAAAGATTGTAATCAATCAAACACTAATATTCTGAAGGTAAATGTAAAACAAAACCAGGTGTTTGGATGTAGTGCAATTGAATATAAAGTAAGCAAATTAGAATGGTAAAAGGAGATATTAGATTAAAACAACTCTAGTTCTAGGCTCAATCTCACCATCACAATTAATGGCAATATAAAAGATTAAGTTACTCTACCTTCTTATGAAGTTATTAATCCTAGATAATAATAAGAAGCTAAACCGCCTGCAATCTCCCTAGTTGCAACTAATGGAATAAGCTCTCCACTAGCATCTAACTAGTAGACAACCTAGAACAAGCTCTCTAATTTAATGTTTTAGGAACAGTAAGAACAATGAAAAAAGGTTAACATAAGCAACAATCACACAAGCTTCGATTATTTAACTCAGGCTATGTTATTCACAGTGAATTAAATAAAAAGTTGTTCATAATCCCAACCACTATGCGCCACTCAATGATAAGGAATAGGAGCATTGCATATCACAAATCCTTGATCTAGTAGTAGATAGTCATTCAATCAACCTAAGGTGCACTAATGAAGTCAATCAAGATAAATACCATAATTTTTCAATCCAAAATCACATAAGTAACTCCATAGAAAGGAGGAGAAATAATGTCTCTAAGATATATAATCCATAAGCATGTATTTAGGGCTTGAAATATAGATGAAGTAAAAAAGGAAAACTTAGCCTGACATGCTGAAAATGAAAAAAATTAAAAAAAATGTTCTTGTTTATGTGTCATCAAAAGATGAAGAAGGAAAGACAGAAAAATAAATGCCAAGAATCCATGCCTCTTAGTAAACTAGGTCAAAAAGGAGGCCTTTGTAGCTGCTAAGTACCATTAACTTGCCCCAAACCCATGGATCTCTCAAAAGGGGTATGATCTAGAACTTTTAAAGTTGTGTCTCACTTTACAATGTAATTTTAGTAGAAGGACGATCGAATTTGGGCTTAGGTTTTCATCAACATTGTATCCCTTTCTCTTAGTTTTTTGTAGCCTTTTGAATCACCTTAATCAGACTTTTCTAACTCCAAATATTGTTAAAATATTGACTCTTGCACAACCCACTTTCCTAATCAGAGAAGGACTAGGATTCCTAATTCTACTTTGATTTAATAGCCATGATTGGAGGTCCAAATGAACTCCAAATTAGATGATCTAGCCCATTTTAAAAACTCCTAAATGCCTACCTTACAATTGCTGAAGGTCACTTTTCATTATGGACCTCCTTTATGGTCAAAAACCTAAAAAATCATACATAGGTTAGTTTCAAATTAAAATAGGAATTCTAATCTTTTACTAAAACAACCAAAGCTACCAAATCATGTCCTAACATAAATATGAGTTTAATGAGCATGCTAAAGCCTAAAAGTAGACTAGAAAAGCTATAGAATAAAGGGAAAAACATAAAATTATTCACTTATCAATCCAAGGGTGAAAGGGATAAAGATCCCAAAGGTTTTGGCTCCAAGTTACCTCAAAGCCATCCCTAGCCTATAAGCCAGTGATTGTATTGGTGATGAGTGTGGGAAAAGTTCCCACATCCTTATCCCTTTAACCCAATCAACAAACCAACACTATACCTACTATAGAAAATGAGCATGCAAATAGAGGAGGCTAAAGAGGATGAGATACCTCTTTTCTTAGGTACATAAATGGTGGCCCTTCACATTAGCCAAACTTAGTTTCCTTAGAACAATCATGACCCCAATGCTCAATTTCTATGTTCCACATTGACTTTAGGAATGATCAAGCCCCTCAGTTCTTCTTCCAAGTGACAGGACACCCTATTCTCAATCTTAATCTCTAATGTAAGCTTTCCTTCTCTAAATCCTTTCATGAGATAGGTGCTCTCACTCTCAGACCCCATTGCTCCTTCTCTATGAAGATAGCAAATGGTTTATTCCCTCTAAGTGCCAAGTGTGTGCCCTCTTAATCTTCCTTGTGCATTCTCTCTTTGTTTTTCTCTCTGTGTGTGCTATCTACCCTAGTGAACTCCTAATGCCCCTCTCGTCTTCTTTCTCAACCAACCTTACACTCTTCACTTTACCTCAACTTTCCAAAACTGCCCCTGTCTTGTACCACACAAGGGGAATGACAGCCCCTCTCTTCCATATTGTTCTTTTCTTACTATTCTTGGTTTTTGTAATTATTCTTCTCAAATTGATAAAAGGGATAATTACTAATTATTATATTTACAAAATGCCATTGGATCATTTTTTCTCATCCTCAACCTAGGAAAAAAATTTTAAATTAAGCACAAAACTTTTCAAATTTAATCATGTGTTCATTTTTGTTTTTAGGGTTTCATAATCATTTATCACAATTTTTCTAAATTTTGGACTAAATAAGGGTTTACAAAATTACACTCTTAATTTTTTTCCTTTTTAGCCCAAAAAATTCCTCAAGGATCTAGAAAAAAATACTAAACTCAATTATGGATTTAATTTCAATTTGTGGCATCACCATTATTTACTACATTATTTGAGGTTCTGAACTAACTTAGGGGTCCACATTGTGGAATCTAGGGATGAGGGAGGCTTCAAGAGACTTTGAGAGGGAAGTGAGGGAGGGACAGGATGATTATGAATGGAATGACAGAAGAGACTTTGAGAGAGACAATGTAACATTAACCCTGAATCAAAACAATGTCATTTTGATTTATGGAATGTAGATCAAAGCCCATAGGTTGGCCCACCTTGAACCCACTTTGACTTTCAAGTTAAATAAGGTGAGCCCATTTACCTACATTTTATTGAGTAATATATACACAAACCTGCCTCACCCCTTATGCAGAACAAAGTAAGTTAGCCTAATGGGCTAAGCCCAGTTTGCCAGCTTTATCTATAATTAATTATCCACTATGCATTTCCTAATGTTTCAAGAGATTATAATTATTTAATTCAAATTTAATTTATGTATAAAAATAAAAATAATTAATTTGGATACATATATTTTAAAAGAAAAAAGACTAGCATGCAAGTAATGGTACACCAAGTCTAGCAAATAATAAATTAACCTTTCTTAAATTATCTAGCTTCATTAAGACAATGAATTAGAATTAAAGCTTAAAAGTACAATTTCAACTTAAATTTCTTTAGAATTGAAAATGAATTAGAATCTTAAATTTTGTTGCATTATAAAATAGGAATTAAAATTATATTTTATTTTAACATAAAATTATTATTTGAGTATATATTGTTAGAGATAAGGACATTAGTCAATTCACAATGGTGGTCTAGCAACTAGTGATAGTGATGCAAGAATGGTCCCATTGTTTGGTAATCATGATGATTGTGTAGGCGGTGGCATGGTGAGACATTATGTGTTAGAAAAGAACAGTAAGTTTTGTTAATTCCCACATTTGAAATTAAGGTCTTGGAAAAATTAGTTATAAGGGTCCAATGGATCTAACATTTAGGTTAGAATTCTTAAAAGAATTTTTTTTTTTTTGGTACAGAATTCTTAAAAGAATTTACTATGACAAATTAATTAAGTAATTGTAGACTCCTAATTTGGTCCAACCAAAATAAATAAAAATAAAACTAAATAAATAAAATAAATAAGGCGTTGCAAGATATAATAGCACAAATCAAATAATGCAAAAAAGAAAAGGAAAACAAGAAAGACAAAAAGAAGAAACTAAGGGTTCGTTTGCTTTACCTATTTTCTATTTTCATTTTTAGTAAACATAGAAAATGATAATGAAAAAACATTTGCTTGCAAAATGGTTAAAATGATTTCTAAAAATGCCATAACCCAAAACCCTGAAACTCTAAAATGGTTTCTAAATCTTAAATCCTAAATTCTTAAACTCCAAACCATAAATGCCATAATCCAAAACCCTAAAACTCTAAAGTCGAAACCTTAAACCCCTAAAACCTAAAACCTAAAATCCCAAACCATAACCCGAAAACTATAAAACCTAGAACCCTAAAATCTTAAAAGCCTAAACCTAACCTTTAACCCCAAACCCTAAACCCTAAAATTCAAAAATCTTAAGCCTCAAAATCTTGAACCTTACATCCTAAACCCTAAATCCTATAAAACTCTCAATCTTAAACCCCTAATCTTAAAACCCTAAATTCCAAACTCTAAAACCCTCAATTTCAAACCCCAAAATTCCAAACCTTAAATCTTATATTCTAAATTTTAAAACCTAAACCCTGAACCTTAAACCCTAAAATCTAAATCTTAAACCTTAAACCAAAAGTATTCTTATTATTTTCATTTTTTGGAAACACAATTTGACTAATGCAAACTAAGCATATTTTTATTTTCAAAAGAAAAATTATTTTCAATAAAAATAAATCCAAATATAAATAGAAAATGTATTTGCAAACCAAATGCACCCTAAAAATGATAAAAATAAAAATGCACAAGAGTGAGACAAAATAGAAAGCAAAAAGAAAAAAGCAATGAAATGAGAGAAGAAAAGGGAAGTGGTGGCTTGACAAGAGAAGATGACAAATTGGTAAAATGACAAAATGAGAAAAGACAAATGCATAAAAAGACAAAAGAGGAGAATTGAAATAAAATAAAAAGCAAAAGAATGAATTAAAAACAAATAAATAATATACAAAAGAGAGAAAAGGAAAAAGGCAGCTAGAGAATAGGCCTTCTAGAAGGGTGAAAGTTATCTCATTAGAAAAGGCCCTTGCATGAGAGGACTAGGGGCAAAGATCTTCACAAGGGAGAGAAGAAGATAAAGAATTTTTGGGAACAAAAAGAGAGGTGAACATAGAGTGAGAGAGGGGAGGAAGAGCATTCATCTTCTTCATTGAGACTCTCATACACACGGTTAGGAAGAATATATAGAGAGGGATAGTAGTTGGCACACATTTATTGCTCTAGGTAGCAGTGTCTTCTAATTGTATATATGATTATCTTTGGAGTTCCAAACCTTTAAGAATGGTGACCAAGTTGGAATTGTTGGACTTTCTATGTTTGTGACTTGATAACATGATCATCTAGGAGTTGTTTTGTCTAATTTTATTCCAGTTCTTTGATGCATGTTATGGCTTATTTTAGTGTGTCTCCTAAGCTTCTACAGAGAGAATGCTACAAAAGGACAAGGATCTTTGACCCTCTTGACACTAGATAGGCTTCGCTCGTAGTTGACTAATGATGGCGGGTGCCACCACCATGGGCCTAGCCTCGGGTCAACCCAAGACCATGAAGGAAGCCTAATTTCCTTGCGCTCTATAATGTTACAAAAAACACCAAAATGGAGAGGAAGGGACCAATCCTTGCCCTTTATAAATGATTCAAAAATATGAAAATATTTTAGAAAAATAAACAAATATATCATTGGGTTTAGAAAATTTTTAGAATTTTTTGGTATTAGTTTGAAAAGTTTTTGATGAAAATTGGAATATTTCATGGTATGATTTTAATAAATCCTTTTCATTTTCAAAAAATATAAAGAAAATTCTATTGGTAAAAAATTCTGATTTCACAAGTTGATTTAACAACATTAGCTTCACTTTCAAGAAAATTTTGAGATCATTAGAGAAAGATTAGGAAATTAAGCAATATCAACTGACTCTTTTCCATGATAAAGTTGTTTTAAAAAATCAAAAAAGAAAAGAGAAAGGAGCATTGCAGCTGCTATGTATGGAGGTCAATGAGGCCTCTTGAGGCCCAATCATGCCTCACCCTTTTTTTTTTCCTATTTTAGGCCCTTTTTTTACCTTTTGTTAATTCTCTTAAAGTGTCTTCTTCTTAAAGGATTAGCACCTAGACATATTTTTTTCTTTGGGTTATCAAAAATGGGAGTAGGACCAGCTAAAAAAATAAAATGTTTTTCCAATAATCAATCATAAAATAGGAACCAATTTCTCTCAAAATGAAGAATTTAAAGGGATTGGTTTAATTGCTCTTGAAGTCTGGCAATGTGATTATTGCTAATTTGTGGTGACTTGTTAATTACATTGTCTACACTCCAAAATTATTGTATGGGAATTGTGCTAGAATTATTGGATGTAATTAGATCTTAGACTTGGCGAATTTGTTCTACATACAAGATTTAATCCCCTCATTGTACACCACAAGAAATTTCTAGATTTCAGTGGATCTTTCCAATGTATATTTTCAACATCAATAAAAATAAAATAAATTTAATTTTATCGGTGGAATATGTAAGATATATACATGAGATAATAAAAAAATTATTTTACCCATAAATAACAAAATCTACCAGTAATACCATAAAAAATTACATGTCAATTTCCCACCAAGTGGTGGGAAGATTTAATTGGCTGCTTTTCTAGATGGTAAATTTACCAATGGCTTGACTGCCAAAAATGACTCTAAACGTATTACTTTATTTTTATCAATGGTTGAAGCCACGGATAAAAATTGAATGGTTTAATTACACCATGTCTTAGGGCAGCCAATGGGTGCCACTTAATTTTACCAGCAGCCATGGTCAAGAGTAAAATTCTAATGGTTTACACCATGCATTGGGATAGCCAACTAATGTAACTTAATTTTATTAACAATTACAATCGTTGGCATAAATTAAAATTTCTTTGATTAGTTGTGAAAATGATGCCAAATTGTTTTACCCATCACTCCACTACTAATACAATTAGTCAAGTGTCATGTTATAGGTTTACCAGTATTTCTAGCTGCTAGTAAAATTAGGATTGTACACAGTTCCCAATGATGCAATAGGATAACCTAGGGGTCCAAATTTATTTTATTGGAGGTATTTGCTATCGATAAAAGAAACCAAAACATTGGTTGTCTCACATTGAGGGCACTAATGATTGTGAATTATTTTTTACCAATTAAAATTTTTGTGATTGGCTACAAAAATGGCACCAAAATTTATTAGTTGCCACTTCTTTTTGCCTATTAAAAATTTTGAAATTTTTTTAAAAGTTTATTGATGGTCTAAAAGTTGCTAGTAAAACACCTTTATAAAGGAGTCCATGGACTCTCCACTTCACTGATTGGCACCACTCTTCTCCTCTTTTCTCTCCTCTCCTCTCTCTCCCTCACTGTCACTTTGGCCTTCCTTTGGCCTTCTCTAGTGATCAATGAACATGTTTGTTTCTTTACTGGGGCTATTACTCCTCCCCCTTCTCTCTTCTTTCCTCTCTTCTAGTGATGGTTAGATTTGGTGCTACTAATTTTGTCCTTGTTAATTGTTAAGAAAAATAGCTTCTTTATCATATGAAAATAGTTTCTATGAGCATGCAAGGTTGTGATATTATAAGGCTCAATTCCTTGAGTGATTCAGCCAAAGCTATTAAGCTAAAAGTGAAGACACTTTTCTTCACTTATGTAGCATAGTTGTTCTTGCTTCCAAAGGCCACTATTTTTGTTTGTTATCAATAAGTGTAAGTCTAAAGTCCTTTGCTTTAGGCATGGTGTTAATTGATTTTGCTTTAGGCCACTAGTTTTTATTTTGTTTGTTGTTGCTTTAAGTTCTAGAATCATGGGTTTATTTTTATTAAATTTGAGATGCTAATTTTGTTTTTTATTCGCAAGAGTAAGTCCAAGTTCCTTTTCTTCAAGAATGGTGTTAATTGATTATGAAGTCTAATGTAATTATTTGTTAATTTGCCAATTTGAATGGATGATGGAGGTGCCAAAATTTTTAGTACCAAAGGTTTGTTCTTGCTAATCTTTTTTGACATAATTGTTTCAATAATGCAATTATTCCAGAATCAACAAGAATGGATTTTTAGTATTGAAAATCTTCAACACTTCCATCAATTCATTCTAAAAATAAATGACTAAATTTTTTGGCGGCTTCTACCATCAGTAATTTATAAAATTTGTTACTTTTATTGAGTGATATACCTGCTAGTTAAATTCAAATGTCTTGCATATTTTAATTTTACCCAATTTATTGAGGGTTTTATCTACTATTAAAATTAATAAATTCTTTGTTAAATACATATTTATTTCTATTTACTAGGTCGATAATATCCATTGGTAAAATTAAATTATGGAAATATGAATCGTTGCGATAAATTAATCAATTTACTATTCATTACTTTTTTATTTTACTAGTAGTTATAGGATGGTAGTATTTAATAATATTACTGGTAAACATTGATATTGGCTGTAAAATATTACTAATGACAATTTTATCAATTAATATAAATCTACCACAAAGGTTGTCAAAATTTTATTTTACCTGTGGATTTCTTATATTACTAACAGATATTGGCCACCTGAAATCGAATTTTCTTTTTTAGTGGTATGATCTCTATTCTTTTGGACTCTTCCTTTCTTCCACCTTTGGTTTGTTTACTGAGTGAAGAGTGCTTTTGATGTAGTCTCCTATTTCTTGAGTTGTCCTTTGCTCTTGTGGTGAATGCATGTTGTTCTTTTAACTTGCTTATTAAGTAAGGAGTGCTTCTTGATGTAGGCCCCTATTTCTTGAGCTATCCTTTTCTCATGTGGTGAATATATGTTGTTCTTTTAACTTACTAAGAAATGAGTGAGTTTTCCCGCTACATGGCCCCTATCCTTGTGGACTCTTTTCTTTCTCTATACTTTGAGTTAGTTAGGGATTGTCACTATGATTGGGAAATTAGTTTATTGATATACATTGCTTCTATCAATAGGAATTTCCTTAGTTGAAATTTGGAAGTCTATGAAATTTAAGGAAAGGGAATAAGATTCTAAATTACTTAGCTTGACTATCTTATTGCCTCACCCTTTCAAACCCTTTGCTCAACTTCCTATCAAGTGTGGGATCTTCCTAATGCTAGTTATTGGGAGTAGCCAATAAAATGACCGCTTCCTAATTATCTCAAAGGTAAGTATGTTTCAGGCCTAGCCAAGAAATTGGTTGGATTTTCCTGAAAGGTGACTATCATGAGCTCGTACTTCTTGTAAAACCTTTTGTTTGGCCTTCAATTGAATGCAAGATATTCCCAAGGGTGGTTATTGGGAGTGGCTAGTGAAAACGACCACTTCCCAATCACCCCAAGGGTAAACACATTTTAGGACTAGCCAAGAAATTGCCTAGAAAATCCTTAACTGTGATTACTAAAGGTATCTACCTTTTTAATCCCCTTGTCTTGCCTTGCTTACCCATCCTAATGCTAGCCTTTCCTTTCAAATGTGGGATTTTCTCAATGGTGGTTATTGGGAGTGGCTAGTGAAAATGACTGCTTTCCAATCACCCCAAGGGTAATCACATTTTAGGACTAGCTAAGAAATTGGCTAGAGATTCCTTAACTATGATTACCAAGGATCTCTACCACCCAAAATACATCTTCAAAAGCCCCTAGTCAAGTTAGACAAGCACTTTCGATGTAAGTCTTGCACAAATTAGGCATCAGATAATCCTTTCCATAGTAATGGCTAAACACCACTCATTAACTACATTAATCATGGATCATGCTTAATCACATGCAAAGCCAATGATAAGACAAACAAAACACTACACAAATAATAAATTTGTTTTGACAAAACCCAAAGTACACATTTGAAGTCAAAAAGCAACAAAACACTAATGTAGTACCAAAAGGGCATTGTAAGGGTGACTAATACCTTTCTTACACATAACTAACTTTGACTCTATTTCTATAACATAGACCATACTTTTTGGTGTCCGACCTCATAATTTCAATCTAAGTTGATGGCAACTCTAAGTTTTTCATTAAATTTCCAAAACCCCTATCCAAACTCAATTTTTGTTTGTTGCTTTACATTGCTATGTTGACAATAATTATTTAATATGTTTAAGTTTAAAACTTATAAAATTTTGGTATGAAAATAAATTTTTAAAATTTTAAATGCCAAAATCTAAAATATTAAACTCTAAACTTTAAAATTTCAAACCCTAAAATATAAAACATTAAATTCTAACTTGAAATCATAAAATCTTTAACTCTAATTCATAGAGTCCTAAATCCTAAATACTAAAATTCAAAACCTAAAACTTTACTCACTAAACCCAGTACCTTAAACTCTAATTACTAAATCTTAAAACTAAAATCTAAACCTTACACATAAAAGCCTAAAATCCTAAACTCTAAAATTGTAAACTCTAAACATGATATGACATTAAAATCTTACCCCTAAAACTTGAATCCTAAAATCTAAATTCAAAATCACAAGTCCTAAAATATAAAATCTAAAGCTCTAAACCCTCAAATTTTAATCCCTAAGCTACAAAATCCTAAAACTTTAACAAGGTCAGGGTTTTATAGTTTAGCATTAGAATTTTTCTGTTTATGGTTTTAGTAGATTTTAAGTTTTAGTGTTTAGGGTATACTAATTGAGTTTAGGGTTTCGTCCCACCTTGTGCTTAAGGCTTTAAGGTTAATTTGGGTTAAAGGATTTGTTTTTTGGCTTTAAGGGTTTAGCATTTTAGACTTTATGCTTGGGATTCATGAGCTTTGACATTAAATAAAATATTTTCTCAATTAAATATAGGCTAAATTACACAATACCCTCTTGCACTATAGCCTTTGTGCAATTTACCCTCCCATGCTTTTGATTAAACCAACTATCACTCTTGCACTTTTAATTTATTGCAATTAACCCCTTGTACTAAGTCTCCATCCAAATAGAAAATTGTTGACTTTTTTTAGAAATTTGACCCAACTCACATGCACCTCACGTGACCCATATTTTGTGCATTTTGACTAGTCATATGCCATTTACATGACTTGATTAAACCCTAAAATACTAAAAACTAAATCCTAAATCATAAATTCTTAAACCTTAAATTTTAAAATCATAAACCCTAAAACCTTAAAATCCTAAAATGATAAAATCCAAAATTTAAGTCCTAAAACCCTAAACTTTAAAATCCTAAAAGCCTAAGTCATAAGCTCTAAAATCCTAAATTCTAAAACCCATAAACCCTAAAGCATAAACATAAACCTAAAAATTCTAAACCTTAAAACACTAAAACCCTAAAACTTAAACCTTAAAACCATAACCCAAAAATCCTAAATGCTAAAACCTTAAACCATAAATAAATTCTAAACCCTAAATCCTAAAATCCTAAAACCCTAAATTATAAAACCTAAAATCTTGGGGTTTACATTTTAAGAGTTTAAGGACAATGATTAGAGTTTTAGAATTTAGGCTTTAGGATTTACAACTTAGAGTTTTAGAGTTTATGCTTATGGTTTAGTGTTCTAGGATTTACAAATTAAGGTTTAAGGGTTTAGGATTTTATGGTTTCTGATTTAGGGTTGTAGAATTTTAGATTTTATGATTTTTTTATAAGGTTTAGGGTTAAATAAATTCTAAACCCTAAATCTTAAAATCCTAAAACCCTAAATTACAAAAAATAAAACCTTGTGGTTTACGTTTTAAGAGTTTAAGGTTAATGACTAGAGTTTTAGAATTTAGGCTTTAAGATTTACAACTTAGAGTTTTAGAGTTTATGCTTGTGGTTTAGTGTTCTAGGGTTAGAAATTAAGGTTTAAGGGTTTAGGATTTTAAGGTTTCTGATTTAGGGTTGTAGGATTTTAGAGTTTATGGTTTTTTTTATAAGGTTTAGGTTAAATAAATTCTAAACCCTAAATCTTAAAATCCTAAAACCCTAAATTACAAAACCTAAAATCTTGGGGTTTACATTTTAAGAGTTTAAGGTTAATGATTAGAGTTTTAGAATTTAGGCTTTAGGATTTACAACTTAGAGTTTTAGAGTTTATGCTTATGGTTTAGTGCTCTAGGGTTTACAAATTAAGGTTTAAGGGTTTAGGATTTTATGGTTTCTGATTTAAGGTTGTAGCATTTTAGAGTTTATGGTTTTTTTATAAGGTTTAGGGTTTTTATGATTTTAAGGTTTAAGGTTTAGGGTAGTAAGATTTATGATTAAGGGTTTTTAATTTTAGGGTTTATGATATATGATTTTAGGATTTTAGGGTTTAGTTTCAAGTCATGTGATTGTTATGTGACTTATAAAAATGCACAAAACAAGTCAAGTGAGGAGCATGTGATTTAGGTCAAAATGCTAAAAAAATTCAACAATTATCTATTTGGATGGAGACTTAACAAAATGGTTTAATTGCAATAAATTAAAAGTACAAAAGGGTCAATTGATTTAATTGAAACCAAAGGAGGGTAAATTGCACAAAACTATAATGCAGGAGGGTATTGTGTCATTTAGCCTTAAATATATTAAATAATTATATAATTAGTCTTTCATAATTGAAATTTTTAGAATTTTTAGCAAAAATATCAACTCTATGTCCTTATCAATAATTTTTCCAAAAATTTTTAAATTTTGAGTCCAAAGTATAATATTTAAAATTTATTTTTCAATGTTATGAAATAATGATAAAATTTAAATTTCAATTTTATTAGACCTAATAAATATAAATTTGAAATTAAAAAACTCGATTCCAATTTCAAAGTCTAATTCTATGTTTAAATACACCACCCAATCAATTTCTTTAAAGTTTTGTTTATCAAATTAATTTTGATTGAAAGCTTTTAAATTATATATAAATGAAAATATTTTAAAACATTTTTATTGATCATTTTACACAAAAGATTTAAATTTAGAATTTAACATTTATCAAAGTTTGTCTCAAAATTATATTTTATTAAACATTTTTACAAACAAAATATCAGTTATGTTACTAAAATGTAAAATGATATATACAACGATAATCAGTATATACAATTTAAAGTATTAAATTTAACATAAATCGTAATATTCAACTCAAGATGATTGTGAAAGATTTTTAATATGATTAATGTTGTTTTTTTTTTCCCATGTACAAGTTTGCAAAATGGCCTCAGTTCACAAATCACAACGTCAGCGTAACATCATACGTGGACGTTTAATGGGAAACAATCGAATGCGATGCTGCAAGCGCGAATCATCTGCTGTGACGCGAACATCTACAGAAGAGAAGAGGGATAATGGCGGTCTAAGGTCGGAAAATGCTGTATTCAAGTTATAAGAGTCGCGCTTAATCTTTAAAAAATATATTAAAAATTTAAAAATAAAAAAATATATAAAAATAACAACATTTTTTAAAAGCTCTTCAATCGAAAATGCCAATAGCATGAACGACAAGCCTTCATCTTTCGTCTCGATATATTCTTTTCTTTCCTGAGGAAAATGTATTCTATTTTTCAAAAACAAAAATATAGTACAAAATTATTTTGAATTTTAGTGTAAAATAGAGCCGCGCTTTTCTGTTCTCATTCCCTTCGCTGGCTGCTTTTGCTCCTCTGTTCATTCCATACATCCAATTTCTTTGTCTCCTCTTTCTTGGAGTCCATCTTCTCTTCTTCATAGCTCAAACTGACGCTCTCTTTGCGGTTACTGTAGCTATGTCTTTCAGAGGGGGAGGGGTGAGCTTCCTTTGCTTTTTAGTTTTTTTCTGAATTTTTTCCTAAATTTTGTTCAAGATCTTTATGCTCTTCCAATTTTTATTATTTTCCTTAATTTTACTGTGCTGTTAGCTTGATTTCGTCGAATGTATAGGGATGTTTTCTGTCTTACTCCGATTTTCACGAATTCGATGCCTGATTTTGATGTACTTGCCACTAGAAATTTAGGGTCGGATAGTTTTTGGTTTCTTTTTTATCTAGTAGGTCTGTCTGATTTCTTTTGGTTTCTGACTCGCAAACTTTTTTATTTTATATTTAATTGATGTTGGATTATTGGTGTATTGAGTTTTTTGGTACTTGCCGTTCTCTCTTTGATTTATTCTTCTTCCCATTTCTTTCTGTGTTGCCTGTTCTTTGGATCCTTCATAATTTATGTTGCTGAATTATGAGTGTTCTTATTGATGCATTGGTCCTGGTTCGTGTTATATTTTTTACTGCTATCTTGGGTTGTCTGTGACTATGGGTAGGGCATAGAAATCAAATTTGCAATCTTTTGGTTGGTTCACATTTTTTGTGGAATCAGGCTACAGAAGATTTTTAGCAATGTTTAAAATCTATTCTAATCAAATACTGCTAAAGAAAAGCATGTTGTTCATTCCTTCTTCATACATGAATTTGTTTTGTTGAGTTGCAAATAGCTTTGGTTATGGCTTTCCCCATACGTACTCTGTCTATTGTATATTGGTAGAGTAGAGTCATCCTTGTTGGAGAATTTATGAAGTCAAACTGCAAGAATATCAGTGAATGGACCTTCCTTTCTTTTTGTGGTTTTTTATTGTGATTTGGTTCTAACTGCAAGACTGTTTTCCTTTGTCCAAACAAGTATGTGATTTGGCTTCGTTATAGGGAAATGCCTCATCTGGCATGGGTGTTGCGGATCATAGTGTAAGCACATACATGGAACTGCAGAGGAAGAAGGTACACCGCTATGTGATTTTTAAGATTGATGAGAGCAGCAAAGAGGTTGTGGTTGAAAAGGCAGGAGGCCCTGCGGAGAGCTATAATGATTTCGTTGCTTCCTTGCCTGAGAATGATTGCCGATATGCCGTCTATGACTTCGATTTTGTGACTGCTGAGAACTGCCAAAAGAGCAAAATTTTTTTTATTGCATGGTTAGTTAGTTTCTTTCAGAATCATAGAAGTTGCCCTTTAAATTAGTTTTCTTTACCTTGACTTGGTTGTACATAGCTTTGTCTCTTACTATCAGTGTATACAATTGTTGCATAATTATCCGATGGAAAGTTTAATTATATGTATATAGATTAAAAAAATTATTGGAAACTGAGAGAGAACACTCTAATAATCTCTTGATGTGTGTGTCAACGGGTACAGAAGAGAAATTGGATGACAAATTGCAAATCCTCAATTACAATCTCAAGTTGAATGTTTTAGGAAATATGATCATGCTGTGTTTGTAAGGAAATAACGTTCCTATATCATCTATGATCTCTCAGATCTTGTTCTGGTTAGTACCTTGTTTTCTCATACTTTCACTACCTTTGTAAGTTTCTTCTTCTTCACAACCATAACAATAGCAAATAGATCCTTATCCTATTAGGTGGGATTGGCTACATGAATTAAATGACACCTTAAGTTCTATCTAAAAGCAAGTTTTTGAAAATATCATTTAACTAAAAATCCCTTTTAATAACCTCTCTAATTATCTTTTTTGATTTTTCTTTACATCTTTTCATGGGACTAAAAATCATTTGATCATCCTTTCATATTGGAGCCTCTAGTGGTCTTTTTTGTACATGTTCAAATCACTATGACTAAATTCTTGTCATTTTTTCCTCAATAGATGCAATACTAACTCTCTTCCAAATATAATTATTTTAAATTTTGTCTTTTCTTATATGTCTACTCATCAATCTTAACATTCTCATATCTATCAACCTCACTTTTTGCCCTTGTTGAGCTTTTAAAGTCCAATGCTCACTACCATAGAGCATAGTTAGTTTTATAGTAGTTTGGTAAAACTTTCCTCGTAGTTTGCTATATATTTTGCAATTATAAATGGCTACTAAGGCGTTTCTTCATTTTATTCATCCAGCTTAAATCTTGTGTGTGACATCTCAATCAATCTTTTCGTTATTTTGTAAAATTAATCCAAAATGCCAAAACCTTGATATCTATGGTATACTATGCTCCTCAATTTTCATTTTCTTCATAAATCACACAATTCTTTTGATACAGCTTTTCTTCCATATTACCTTCACTATTGTGTCATTTGTATTCATGTCAAACATGTTAAACCATCTTTTCAACCATCCTTCATTTGGCATTTGATGCTGATCTTAGATCTTGTGATTATTGTGGTGCTTTGATGCATTTTGTCTTTTGACATAGTAGAGCTGATTTTAGAGCTTCTCTTTATTGATGTAGTTTGGGGTGTATGTGAGGGAAGAGAAGAAGTTAAAAATAATGATAATCCTCATTCTTGGTTGACTACATAGGATTTTACCTGTTAGGGACCAAGATAAACTTTATCCCAGGGAAGGGGGAAGGATTGGGTTTTCACCTTAACAGTTCTTGGAGCAGCAACTGCAAGGCAAAGTCTTGAACGAGATGTGCGTAATGTGCCTAGCTATTAGTTATCATTAGAGTCAGCAAAATGGGCCTAACCTGCAGGCCAAGCCCACCCCACCCCACAGAAGGTGTGGGGTGGGGTATGGGGTGTATTGCCCATTTAAATGCAAGTAAATTAACCCATCCTGCTTTAACCCGAAGGTTAAGCTGGTGCAAGGTAGGTCAACTTGCGGGCTTTTGGCTTGCAACCTTAAAATCAATAAAATTTTAATTTTTTAATTCTTTACTGCTTTTCACCATTAAATTTATACTAGAATAACGTAATTGGAAAAGTTTTAAATCATTAAGATGTTAATTGTTATTTATTGTTGAATTAATAATCGCTATACTCAAAATTAGATAATTAAGTCAACCTCAATTTAACAATTGTTATACATACTTGATTTATTGGTTAAGAGTTATATAATTTATAATTATGTTATTTATGAAATATTTAGAACTTCTATTTATAGTTGTTATTTGGAATATGATAGTTTTGTTATTTTAAAATTAAAAATTTTTATTTATGATTATTTTTGATAAATTTTAACTAATTTTTTTTAATTTGTTAGGTTAGCGGGTTTGCCTATGTAACCCACTAACCCGCCATAGGGCAGGGCAAGGCAGGTTAAGATTTTTTTAGTCCGCAATTATGTAAGTTAGCTTGACCCACTCTAATTAATAGCGGGCTACTGCGAGTTTGGGCAGGCTGACCCGCCGACAAGTCGTAAAGCTTACCATATTTTATTTCTATCAGATGGGAATTTTATCTGTCATGCTGTATAAAGTTTCATGTTTATATTTGTAGACACTCGGCACACTACATCTTTTATTTTACTGTTCTATTATCAAACCAGAGGAAAGTCGATTGATTATAATTTGGCACATCTTATTATTGCTTTGTTGCTTTTGGATTAATCCTTTTTTTATAGGTCTCCTTCTGTAGCCCGCATCCGCACAAAGATGCTTTATGCAACCTCAAAAGACAGGTTCCGAAGGGAGCTGGATGGCATCCATTATGAGATCCAGGCAACAGACCCAACAGAGATGGATCTTGAAGTTCTGAGAGACCGTGCAAACTGAGAGCCTGCTTGATCTGAAAGGACTGTGTATCTAGGTTGATATACCCTTCGGATATTTTTCAAACCTGAAGCAATGCCTTAACTGTTTCCCTAAATCTTTGCAATGTTGTTTCTGTTCTGACACATTGCATATAAGTAGCTTACTTATCAAGTAAATAACCTACACCTGTGAAGGCTGATTAGGAGCTCGTGACTAAGAAACCTCACCGCAGGAGAATTAGAGCTCTTCCTTGCTACCGTGATGCTTCTCAGATGTAGATTACTATGAATGATTATGGTTTATGAAAATTTGTCTTGTATTTTATAATTTCCATATTCCGCAATGGGGCTTCCTTCGAATCTCATTAACTGTTGAAGTTTTTGGACTACTTAATTGTCTTTCAAAACTGAATAGATTTGACTGCGTTGTAAATTTCATAGTCGGAATTATTTGTTAGGCATGGGAACGATGAGGGGAAGAAAATTGGGATGATGGAAACTATGCAAGGCATAAGCTAGATGAATGTTCACATAGATTGTGCAAATTCGTTGGTTTTTTTTTTTTTTTTAATGATACATTTTGTCATGTCACATTTGATATGGAGTAGCAATAAATACATTAATGTTATAAATAATTTATACACCTTTTTATATCTTTATTCTTTTTCTCTCCTAATAATTTGTTTTAAGAATTTTCCTTCCATGTGTAAGGTTTGATTTGTCAACAAAGACAATCCACCGCTAGAAGCAGCGGATGGTTTTTAATTTAAGATAAAATATATAAAATGATCCTTTAAATATAAGATTATAATTATTTTAGTTTTTCATATATATAATTTATTTAATTAATTATTAAAAAATAAACAAATATACAAAATAGTTTATTAATGATAATATTTTATTTAAATTAATTTTTTATAAATTTAATTTAACTTTTTATAGATTTAATTTTGATTGTTTTCTGATTATATGATGAATGAGGTTTTGGCTAGAGAATCAACCAATAAGGCAAAGGCACTGTAACTGCTATTGCTATAAGAGTTTGGAGAAGGATTCTAGTTTAGCTAGATATTACTAATATGTGTTTAACCATGTTTTTCTTATCAGTTGTTATCTTTCCTGCAAATTGAGACATACCTTCGCAAACATGAACATGCGTAAGGAAGCCCCTTTTTTTGGGGGGTGGCGTTTTGGGGTGAGACAGAGATCACATCTTGCTGATACAAAAGTTCAGGTGAGAATTTTGTCTTTTCCTCTATTGATGACAGGACTAGTTGAGAAATGTTCACTTGAGGAACTAGGTCTTGAAGACGAATCAGAAAAGTCCAGTAATATATTATTAGGATGAGCATGATCTCTAGGCTGGAGGAACGCTGACAAGACCTTACTGAATTTGTTGAAGGACACCTAATTCACTACTCCAAAAGCAGGCTACATGTTGGTGGAGACTCCACCTCAATCTTGTCCTCATATCTTCATGTTGGGCAATTGAGTGTGAGAAAAGTTTTTCAATTGGCACGCATGAAGCAGGTATTATGCGCAAACGAAGGAACTGTATTGGTGAATAGAGTGTAACAATTTTTCTTAGGTAACCAAAGTTGTATAATTCGCTACATAATTGGTGTTTGCCATTTTATTGACAGAGAAATTGTGGGAAAGTTGTTAAGAAGAAGAGGATGGTGACTATGCATGTAAGGAAGATGATACTATAGGTAACCATTTTTCCAATTGGCAGCGTGTGAGAGAGATGCTAATGGCGAAGCTAAGCATGTTGTCCACAGTGTGAAGTGAATCATTTTTTGTACACGAAATGAGAGTTCCATAGTCTTTTCAGAAGGGAAAATCAAACAAAAAAAGGCCAATGACTTTCAAAAATGTATCGGCTAGTGAGAAAATTCAAAGAAGTAATTATCAATTTGAAAGTGAAATAGATTTGAGTGTTCAGGCTAATTGAATTTATTAAACTTAGAATAGAAAAGAGATCTTTAAGTCTAAGAATAGCAAGATAATTAATTTACCAACCATTTATGTTAGTTCAATTCCTAATTCCTATTAAAGATTCAACCACACATAATTGTAAAATTCAAATCATGATTTATAGAAAGAAAACAATCATGTAATTAAAATCGTGAAAAGAAATAAATGAAAAAACAAGAATAAGAATAAGAACAAGGAAGTAGAATTAGAATTAAAAAAATCTAATCCAAGATATCTATTACTAGGCTCCCTTTGAACAATACCTATTTTCTTTCTTGAATCACACCTATTCTTCCTCTTCAAGCTTATAACGACACATCCCAGCCAATGATTTGTGTAGATCATGCTCTTGCGCCTAAGGTTCTACTGCTACATTTAGATTCTCACCAAAGGTGCTACACTCTTTGCTTTCTTGACTAGAGTCTACCTCCAAGAATGTGTTACGCTTCTCTTCTTGTTATAACCTTATTTTTTTTCTTTCTTGAGTTAGATTTGATGAATATTGGAAGGTTTTTAGGTGCAGACTAGGCCAAAACTTCAATAAGTGTAGATTAAACCTTCAAGTAAGCTCTTGTGTAATCTTAATCTTTTCTAATTATCCAGCTCATGAATCATATGTACCCACTCTGTAAATTCTGATTAGGAACCTTCTTAAGAGTGAAAAAGTATATCTTGGGCCTTTCAAGTGGAGGTCCACTTCTTGGAAATTTAGACTAAAATAGGCTAAAATAGCCCAAATCTAAGTTCACCATGAACTTTAGTTGTTTCCCACATTTGATTCACCTTAAAACTCTTAGGAACCCACTTAATTGTGAAGAGTGGGACTTTATCACACTTATCCTAGTCTTTGTTGAAGTCTTGGATCATTTGATGAGGTATCGGGCTCAATTGGCCTAAGAAAGCCCACTTTGCAATTTCATGCATCCAATAGACTTCCCTTAGACACATCCTCTGTTGGCCGTTGAATACTCATTGGAAACTCTAGAATGTCTAGTTTTCTTGAAATGAAGAATTGTAACAATCCAAGTTGTGCAGTCCAAGATATGGCCCATTATTTACAAACTGTTCAAAATAGGTGCAAACTAGATTGCTCACATTTTTTCCACTAATTGGAGCATCTTATCTATATCTAATCAAAGCACATGAGTATTCAATTTAATGAGATGTCTAGATTCCTAGAAATCAAGAATCTCCTCAATCGGATGCTAGGACTCTAGATATAAGCTAATCTTTAGCTGCTGTGCAGATACTCAAGTCTTCAAAATTCATTATAAATTTTCCACTTCAACTTAAGGTGTTCTTAGCCTTGTATAGCTCATAGCATGCTTTGGCTAGCCTCTCTGTTGTCTTCGCTCATTGAAACCATTGTTTTACCTTTGAAATCTAAGAAAAGTCCAAACTTCAAACTATTTACTTGAAATTACAAAATTAAAAACTTAATGTGATATTTGATCTCAAGGTGAATTATCATCAATTAAATCACACAAACAAACATAAAATGCTAATAAAAGGATATTAAAATATGATAAAAATTGAACTTAATAGTGGCAATGGCAAGAGAGTAGGTGCTAGTGGCAACGATAAAAGATGTTGAGGGCGAGAATTATGGGAAGTAGGATTGATAGCGAACAAGGGATGGCGAGGGTGATAATGATGTGGGGAAAGAGGAATTTATCTCAAATGCTGATGATGCTAATGAAAAAAGTGGGACCAGAAAGGATAATCCATAGATGAAATTTGGAGAGGTAGATCAATGATGCTATGATTGCATGCCTTTCTTTCTGTGATGGCATTGGCATATATGTGTTTAATTTGTTCTAGAATTGAGAAAGAAAGACTTGTGCTTTGAGCTGAAACTGGCAAATTGGGAGGAGTTTTAGTTAAAATAGGTTTTTAACTAGTGGTGAATATTTAAAAAATGAGTAAGAGTGTTGAAAACTAGCCTACACATAGATGTAGAAAATTTTCATGTACAATAAATTTTTTTGGCTCTCAACTCTTCCCTCTCTCTCTAGAATACTTTCCTGAAGGTACAATCTTACGCATTTAGGTTTGAAAGCATATACTTGAGGGGGGTGACCTCTAGTAACATCTCCATAATCATAGGAGAAGTAGTAATTGTTTTTGTAATCTTATAGTTAGCAACAGTGTTCATGCCTAAATCAAAATGAAAGTAATGGTATTGAGTTCATAATTGAATGATTACTATAATAGATCCCTTTCTGAACAAAAAGGCATGAGCAAATTTTAAAGCAAACAAACCCCTGGCGTGTAGAAAAATTTAACATAAGACCCATTGTAGTTTATTTATTTTCCAACAAAGCTCAAAGGTGGAGTTTCATAAATGGGTTTAATATTTAACAAGGTATATAGTGATGCCTACTGTCTATGAATTACTTGGAGCCAAATCTATGGACCATGCAAAGCTAAAAAATATTCTATATTTTTTGTTTAAAAAAGCTAAAAAATGTCAAAAGTTTAAAAAGTAGATGATTTCCTACTCAGCATCTTGTTGACATTAAAATGCTATGCCTCATGTTAGACAAATGATTTGTCTCTGTTATGCACACCATTCCAACGTTTAATTATAAAAAAGCAAAAAAAGAATTTAAATATCATGATGAACAATAGGCATGTTTAGCACCTTAATTTACATCTCACATGCATGTGTCATAGTATTAAATGGGCTAAAATACATAGAATCCTCTTGAACTAAAAGTCGATTTTAAAAAATTCTTTTGAACTTTAAAATTTTGCATAGAACCCTCTTCAACTAACTAAAACATGCAAAAGACCTCTTTTGTTAGTTTTTCTATTAAATTGTGGATGGAACCCTAAATTACTATGAAAAAAAGACCAAAATGATCCTAATTCCTCCTTCTTCTTCCTTAGCCAACAATTCGTTGAACTCGCCATCATTGTCATTGCAAACTCTTGCTAGAATTTAGAACAATCTCGTGCAAATTGGTGAAAGTTTCAAGAGTTTGTTGTCCTGTCTTTCCCCAAATAATGCTGTTAGTGGAATCTCCCTAAGCAATCACAAAAGCAACTAGTAAGTCCACTCTTGCAATTTATTGTAATTGAAGCCTGAATCAAAACAAACCCACCTCAATTCATCCATTAAAAGCTCTAAACAACAATTAAAATTAATATGATGCAAAGTGTATGGAAATTACTAGCCAAAAAAAATAAAATAAAAGAATAGACTTGTGAAGATTAATTATACAATGCCGAGAACACTGCAAATTAAATAAAACCCAATTTAGACATCAAATCTAAAATCCTCATGAATAGATAAAGTAATAAAAAATTGATGGGTAGGAAGTCGTTATTGACTATTTGCTAAATGTGGGTTTACATGTTCACCGGTAATAAAATTATGAACGAAACAATAGCAAGATTAATCTTGAAATTTGATCAAGCAACATGGGTGTGTTTGAAACTATGAATCAGGCCATGAAAGAATAAGAGACAATGGAGAAGAGTGTGAAGTGTGAGGAGAAAAGTGGAAAGGTAGGGCAAGCAAACCTTAAAACTTAGAGAAAGAAGATGCCTAAAAGAAATGTTAAAAAAATGAAGAAAAAGGGGAACAATTTGCGTGGAAATCACTATAGTCATCGCCATCATGATTATGGGATGGGATTGGCAGCTACAACTCGCACCTTGAAATCCAAGCAAGATGGAGACTATCATGCAAGTAGCAAGAACCTACAGCTGCCGCAGGAGTGGACTTACTAGCTTTGAGATGGTTTTGGTCTTTTTCCAATTGTAATTTAAGGTTTTATCCACAATTTAACAAAAAAACTAACGGATGGGAGTTTTTTTATATTTTAGTTAGTTGAAGAAGGTTTTGTGTAAAATTTTAAAGTTCAGAAAATTTTTTAAAAATCAACCTTAGTTCAAGAGGGTTTTATGTAGTTTAGCCTATTAAATATACAAATTTGGATCCTCCAAGTATATTTTAGAGAATTAAGTATAAGTAAATAATTATTAATAAAAAATTGATAATCATAATTATCTCAAGTTCAATTAGCTTAATTGTATTTAATAACAAACATTACTATTAAATTTCTCATCAATGATTATTTACTCTTTAAGATGTACTTTATACTTGACTCTCTGTACTCTACACTTTAAAGAATCCTAATTCTTAAATATGTAATATATTGACCACCAATTGAAACAACACAATGTGAATAATGCCCGAAATCAGACAGAATTCATTGTTCAAACATTTTCTTCCTTGAACATTACATACTACAACTACAAAACAAAATAATTTTTAAAGATACAGAACTCAGATAAAACTTCAAGCCTCTTTTAAAGCAGGGTTCATGCTCATTCTATCAAAAATCTGTAACCTTTTTAGTTCTTATATTTTTATATTTTTATTCTTATATAAATTTAATTATAAATTTTATTAAATTTTACGAATTAAATTATGAGATTTTATTAATTTAATAATTTTTTATCTTGAATTTTCTACAAAAATTTAGTTGTAAGAATAAATTTTCCAAACTTTTTTATCCATAATTTTAATAAAAAAACACGGCATAAATTTTGTTTTGTTATTATCTTATTTATGCATTGTAAATAATTTATTTAATTGTTACTCAATATATGTCCTAATATGATGTCGAATCTGACTTCTCTTGTTAACTATCACGATGATGTATGCCATTTTATGTGGCATGGTATCATTGTATGTTTAATATGCTTTAATATATAATTATTTGTGTTAGGAAACATTTCTTCTCAAGTTTATTTGACCTTAAGTCAGATTAAAATACAAATAATTAAGTAGACTGCAACACGTCATATATAATTCAAAAAGAAAAAAGCTAGAATCAAATATCCTACTCAAATATAATTTATTTAATATTTCATTTCATAATATTATAACTTGTTATTCATTGTATTAATAATCAAATATCGTTTTGAACAATTACTTAAGAAACAGAGTAGGGCCGAAGCAACTTTCAAAAGGAGGATAAAAAGAAAATTCAACTTCCAAAATCCGATACCATATGTACAAAAAAAGCCAAAAAAGAAAAATTCCTCCACTCGTGTCTGATAGAAAAAAGAAAAAAAGGTAATACACATAGGAAGAGCAGTTAACTAGCCATTAGTGACTTCGAAAGGGTTTCAATTGGATAGAGTTCAATTGACATGTCTAGCTTTTAGACTCAGAGTAATTAATGTGGATTAGTTAACTAGTTATTTCCCATATCATAACCTCAAGATTGGAATCTTCTAATAGATAAGGTAGATTCAATTCTTTAAAGTGTAAAAGGTGATCATTGATAAAAAAAAAAAAAAAATCAATGTTGTATATTATTATAAAATATAAAAAATGGATAACAATGCACTGATATGAAACAATAAGTAGACTATCGTTTTTTTATCAATCATTATTTATTTGTACTTTACAAAATAAAATAGGCTATGCACTTTATAAAGTAATGCGTGCCATGCAATTTATAAGATTCAAATCTGCTTTAGATTTGGATCTTCTGAAGTGCAGGGTATATCTTTTTTTTTACATAATTCTCATTTAACATAATCAAGTCATTAAATTTACTAGATCTTGCAAGCTAAATAATAAAGCATAGCAAATTCAAAGGATCATAACATTAAATATGAGCATTTTGTGAAAATCATGTAGTGGAAATAACTTTTCTATTATAACCTAAATTAATTAGCCATTCTTTGCCACTTGGATTATGCCATGGTGACTAGTTAAGCTTGTCTAAACTTTCCTAACTTAACTTTTATTAGTAAAGAGAAATTAAATTAAGTTAAAGTAAAAATTTTAAATCAAAATTAACAACAAATGAAAGATACTGATCCCTGTAAATTCCTAATTCTATGTGTTGTAACCAAGCCCATGCAAGCTACCAAATGTAGTCAATTTACATAGTTCATTAGGAGTTTCATGGTAAATGGCCCTCATTCCTAGTACTGGGAAGCTTTTCTTACAAGCCTCCCTTTTACTACATTGGCTTCCTTTGTAGAGCTTAATTATTTGATCATGGCTAGGAGAAATTGTAGGTTTAAGATATTGGCAACAAACCAAACGTCATTCTGGTTTAATATGGGAGCAAGCCATTGGACTTTCTAGTCATTGGACTTTCTCCTCTTCGGTTTATGAATATTGGCCATTGAAACCGGCGTAACAGACCATTAAGTGGTCCGTTTCTAGTGTTTCCATAGCTGTCTAGAGTGGATTCCGAAGGGCGTTACCATCTTTGATGGGAAGACATTGCAACACCCTAAGCACTATATATACGGGGTCCATGGCTTAGTTTCTTATCATCCAGAAGCTAAACACACTTTAGTACACCATTAATGAGTGAGAAGAGCTGAGTTAAAAGCATCCCGTAGGTGGTTTTTGACTTCAAGACTTGCAATGGTAGGAAGTCAATTTTCTTCTACTTTTACTTTGTTTTGGATGTTATTGTATGTTGTAGATGTCCAATATATGCTAACAATTGGTATCAGAGCCTCAAACAGCCTCTACCTTGCTACATTTTTGCACTTGAAAATTGTGAAAATTTCATGGCTTCGGTTGCTTCATGCACTCAGTTTCTTAGAGTTTTGATTGCATAAATATGTTCCCCATGAAATTCTGATCGCTTTTGGCTTCGGAAACGTCAAAAAAGATGTTCGGAAGCCCCAGAAAACATCGAGTTTTTTAGCGAGTCTAAAACAGGTTGGGTCAGGTCAAGATGATCCAGTTGGAGGTAGGAGACAACCCAAATGATAGGTCATTTTACTGAACAACATGTCGTTTTGACAAGGGGACAAGTTGTCTGAGGTAAACGGCATGTCATTTTGGTGGGCTGAAAATCAGCCCCTCCCCTTCTTGAAACGCACCATTTCACTTAAGGAATTTGGGCTGGGCTGACTGGGCCATCATTTGGGCTGATTGGGTTTTCAAACAAAAAGAAAAACTCAAGCCTAGTTTCTAGGCTCTGAGTCTGGGGTAGTTTTGGGCCACATTTTTGGCCTATCCGGTTCAAATTTTTGGCATGTCTAGGCTATTTTCAATTAAAATAAAAATAGAGACTTTCAATTTGGGCCAAAATTAGGCTAAATTTTGGGCTAGTATTTGGCCTACTATGATCAAAATTTCATGTAGGATATTTTCATATTTTAAAAAAAATAACAATAATTATTAAAAATTATTTTCTAGACAAAATTTTGCGTAGCCCTTTAGAAATTTAATTTTTCATTTTTGTCCAAAATTTATGATTGAAAATGCCATTTGCCCAATATTTAAAATTTGTTTTCGGGAGTATTTTGGCATATTTAATTTGTGAGAAATTTTAATTAATTAGTCACATTTTGGACAAGTTGATTGATTAATTATTTAAATTTCCATTATGCAAGCTTATTTTTGCATATTTGTTTAGTTATAAGCAAGCATTTAGTCCTATTAAAATGTCATGTACTGTAATTTTAGTTTAATTAGAGTTTAGTCATAGGACATTTAATTATTCTAAAATTACACATTATGAAATAAAAATATTTATAGTAAAAGACATAAAATTGTAATTAATATATATATGATATGATAATCATTATATCATAGGAATGCTATCATATTATATATGTTTAATTAGGATGGGATGGTAAGTTTTTTTTTTTTTAATTACCCATAGGATTTAAGAAATAGAGATAATTTACTAGTTTCATCATAAAGTAGCATAAACCTAATTAAATAAAACTTAGCCTACAGGCAGTTTTATTTGTTACTAGGCTCATGATCTTAAAATATATGTTTTACATTGGTAAGACATATCATATGGAATAATTAGTTGCCTCAAATTTTGACATAGCATATTATGCAACTTTTCAACCAATTAGTATCTTCAACTTCCAACTTTCTAAACTAAATGGTGACAATTACAAAACTTGGAAGGAGAAAATTCTTCTACAATTAGGGGGGATGGACGTTGACTATGCACTTAGAAAGAAAAAACCTCCTACACCCATGGATCCTAGCAGTGCTTCAGAGGTTAATCTTTATGAACGCTGGGAGCGATCTAACCATCTCAGCATGATGTACATAAAGACTAAAATATTTGCAAGTATTCGTGGATCAATAGGAGAGCATGAACACGTCCAAGACCTATTGAAAGCCATTGACAAGCAATTTGAGTCATTTGATAAGGCCCTAGCAATCACCCTGATGACAAGGTTATCTTCAATGAGACTCACTGGCATAAGAGGTTTGTGAGAGTACATAATGCAAATGAGAGACATAGTGGCTCAGTTGAAGAGTTTGGAGGTTAAAATCTCTGAGTCCATCCTTGTGCACTTCATTTTGAACTCTCTACCACCTCAATATGGACCTTTCAAAATCTCCTACAACACACATAAGGAGAAATGGTCTATCAATGAATTATTGACCATGTGTGCTCAAGAGGAGAGGAGGCTCCTAGCTAATATGGGAGAAAGTGCACATTTGGCCATACAAGAAAAGAGTAAAAAGCAAGGCAAGGTCAAAGGAAAGGGCAAGGCACCTATTCAAGCTGGCATCAAGAAGGAGTCCAAGTATTTTTTCTGCAAAAAGAAAGAACACATGAAGAAGGACTGTGCCAAATTTAAAGTCTGGCTTGAAAAGAAAGGTAACTCAACTTCGCTCTTTTGTTATAAATCTAATATGGTAGATGTTAGTAGTAATACATGGTAGATTGATTTTGGTGCTACAATCTATATCTCTAATACCTTACAAGGCTTTCTAGACCTAACGAAGCCAGTGGGTAGTGAGCAATACATCTATTTAGGAAATAGGATGAGCTCACAAGTAGAAGGCGTAGGGACATGCAAATTAGTTTTAGATACTGGTTTTGTATTGATTTTGAAAAAGACCTTTTATGTACCAAGTTTCTCTAGAAACTTGATTTCAGTTTCAAAACTTGTACCATTTGGATATTCCTTCAACTTTTTAGATAATTTATTTCAATTATCTTATAAATCTGATGTTGTAGGAAAGGTACGGTTAGTCATGGTCTATTTCAAATTCAATTACAAGATAGTACTTCTTTTGATTGGATGCATGTTTCTAACAATATAGGTATTAAGAGAAGTATTACTAATGAAAATTCCTCTATATTGTAGCATCATAGACTTGGTCATATCTCAATAGAGAGGGTGAAAAGGTTAGTAAAAGATAGAGTACTTAGTACTCTTAATTTTGTCAACTTTGACACTTGTGTAGACTGCATTAAGGGAAAGTAGACTAATAAGACCAAGAAAGGTGCTAAGAGGAGTTTTACCTTATTAGAAATCATACATATAGATATTTGTAGTCTAGATATGGACTCTAGTAGTTAGAAATATTTTATCACCTTTATAGATGATTACTCACGATACATATTTCTCTACCTTCTAAATAATAAAAATGAGATACTAGATGCCTTTAAGGTTTTGAAAGCAGAAGTAGAGAAACAATGTGGAAAACAAATAAATATAGTGAGATCAAATAGAGGTGGTGAGCATGATGGTAGATACACTGAAGATCGACAAGCATCAAGTCCATTTGCTAGGTTTCTTCAAGAATATGGGATTTTTGCCCAATACACCATGCCTGGATCTCTGGATTAAAACGATGTAGCTAAAAGAAGAAACCAAACATTATTGGACATGGTGCGGAGCATGCTTAGCAACTCCAAATTTCCTAAGTCCTTGTGGACTAAAACCCTCAAGACAGCTGTGTATATTCTTAACTAGATTCCAACTAAGGCTATTGAAAAGACTTCATTTGAGTTAGGAAAGGTTGGAAACCCAGTTTAAGACATGTGCATTTAGGGATGCCCATCAGAAGTTAGGGTTTACAATCCATAAGAGAAGAAGTTATACCTGAGGACCATTAGTGGCTATTTTATTGGGTATGCCAAAAGGTCCAAGGGATACAGGTTTTATTGTCCAGTTCATAGTACTACGATTGCAGAATCAAGGAATGCAAAATTTCTTGAGAATAACTTGATCAGTGGGAGTGATCGAATTCGGAACTTAGATTCTGAACAAGATCATTTTGGTTCTCAAGCTTCCAATCAAGTGATAAATTGGTTATAATTCATGCCTCTCAAGTACAATCGGGTATTGAACAACCAATCATTGAGACTCCACAACCTGTTGACCATGGCCAAGTTGATCCAGCTGATTAACCATTACCAGAAACTATTGAGCAACTAGTTGAGCAACATCCTCTTCAAGAGGATGTTGAGACAATATTAAGAAGATCAACTAGGATAAGGAAGTCAGCAATCCCTAGTGACTATATAGTGTACTTAGAAGAATCTGACTATAACATTAGAGCTAAAAATGATCTACAGACATTTTCACAAGCCATCAATTGTAGAGAATCTGAATTGTGGCATAATACCATGAAGGAAGAGATGGATTCCATGGCATCTAATAGAGTCTGGGATCTTGTTGAGTTGCCTAATGGCTCTAAAGCCATTGGATATAAATGGGTCTACAAAAAGTAAAAAGGATTCATCAAGCAACATCGAGAGATATAAGGCAAGACTCGTGGCCAAGGGATTCACTCAAAGGGAAGGAATTGATTACAAGGAGACCTTCTCTCCTATATCTAGAAAAGATTCCCTTTGTGTGATAATAACTTAGTTGCCCATTTTGATCTAGAATTGCATCAAATGGATGTGAAGATGGCTTTCCTCAATGGAGAACTATAGGAGGAGGTATATATGGAACAACTTGAAGAATTCTCCTCTAGTGCTGATGAGCATTTGATTTACAAACTTAGGAAATCCATATATGAATTGAAATAGGCCTCACACCAATGGTATCTTAAGTTTCATGATATTATTTCCTCATTTGATTTTGTGGAAAATATCATGGATCAATGTATATACTAGAAGGTTAGGGGGACCAGAATCTATTTTCTTGTGCTATATGTAGATGATATATTACTTGCAACCAATGATAGACAGATGCTATATGAGGTGAAATAGTTTCTCTCAAAGAACTTTGATATGAAGGATATGGGTGAAGCATCTTATGTTATTGGCATTAAGATCCATAGGGATAGAATTCAATATTTATTGGGTCTATCTCAAGAAACCTATATCAATAAGGTTTTAGAGAGGTTTCAGATGAAAGATTGTTCATCAAGTGTAGCACTTATTGTGAAGGGTGATAGGTTCAACTTGAACCAATGCCTGAAGAATGACCTTGAAAGGGAACAAATGCGTAACATGCTATATGCTTTTGCTGTTGGAATCCTTATGTATGCTCAAGTTTGTACAAGACCTGACATTGCTTTTGCAATGGGCGTGTTAGGGAGATATCAAAGTAATCCTGGAATAGACCATTGAAAAGTTGCAAAGAAGGTTATGAGGTACCTTAAGGGTCCTAAACATTACATGCTAATGTACAGAGGAACAGAGAATCTTGAGGTAGTTGGCTACTCAGATTTGGATTTCGCCGGATATGTTGATTCATGAAAATCAACATCAGGTTTTATTTTTATGCTTACTAGTGGAGCCATGTCATGGAGGAGGGCAAAGCAGACTTTAACTACTACTTCTACCATGGAGGCTAAGGTTGTATCTTGTTTTGAGGCAACTTCACATGGTGTATGGCAAAAGAGCTTTATCTTTGGGCTTAGAATAATGGATTCTATCTCAAGGCCATTAAGGATATATTGTGATAACTCAGTTGCTATTTTTCTGACTAAGAATAATAAGAGTAGAAGTCGAAGCAAACATATCGACATAAAGTACTTAGCCATCTAGGAATGTGTCAAAGAGAAAAAAGTCACCATTAAGCATGTAAGCACTGAGTTGATGATAGCCAATCCTTTAACCAAAGGCATGCCACCAACAGGGTTTAAGGATCATGTAATTAGAATGGGACTTGGTCCCCGCATTGAGATTTTGATGTAAAATTTTCATCAATTGTAATAAAGCTCTTATTTTTATGTATATTGTTTTCTCTTTCTATGTGCACATTTGTATTTTAAGAATAACAACAATTAAGATGACCTAGAATAAGCATAGGGCTTATTCATTAAGTTATAGTAGGTTTGAGAAAACAAAGTACATTGTAATACATGGAAGGTAATACTCGCTATAAGATGACTTATTGCAATGATTCATGTATTTAGTTTTTTACTATTGGAATTCGAACTGTGAAAATGATTATAAGAATATATGGACTAAGTGGGAGAATGTAGGTTTAAGACATTGGCAACAAACCAAATGTCATTTGGGTTTAATATGGGAGCAAGCCAACGTCCATCAGTTTTTGGACATTGGTCTCCAACATCCTTCGATTTCTAGTCATTGGACTTTCTCCTCTTCGATTTATGAATGTTGGCCATTGAAGTCAATGTAACAAACCATTAAGTGGTCCGTTTTTGGCGTTTCCACAGTTGTTTGGAGTGGATTCTGAAGGGCATTACTGTCTTTGATGGGAAGACATTGCAACACCCTAAGCACTATATATACGGGGTTCCCCTGGCTTAGTTTCTTACCATCCAAATGCCAAACACACTTCAGTACATCATCCGTGAATTAGAAGAACTGAGTTAGAAGCATCCCATAGATGGTTTTTGACTTCAAGACTTGCAATGGCAAGAGGTCATTTTTCTTCTGCTTTTACTTTGTTTTGGATGTCATTGTATGTTATAGATGTCAAATATATGCTAACAGAATTTTCCTAATATTGAAAAGTGCCTAACACTCTTAACACTTAAAAGTGACAATTTTTATAGTATAAGTCATCGCATCACTACCAAAATCCTCTTTTTGAATTGTTTTTATTTGACAAATAGGAATCTTATATTGTATCAGCATGCCAAAATAAGCTTGCAAAAACTCTGATGGTATAAATGGAAACTGCTATAAAAATTTATAAATGCTAATATCTTAAAGATGAAAAACAAAAACTATAGAGCATTTTCCTTGCCTTGCTTCGTACCTCCCATTGTCTGGACTAATTTGGAAGCATATTATTAAAATACATGAGAGGCCATAGTATATTGGCTTTAATTTCAAAATTTGTTATAGTTAATTAGTTCTTCTGTTAGTTAGTTATAGCAAGTTAACACTATCACATTGTTGTATATAAGGAAGTTTGCTGATCAGTAATATTCATTCAAAGTTTCTAGCATTTTCTTTCATCTTGTTAAACCTGTAAAATGGTATCAGAGCCTTATCTCCTTTTTCTTCTCTACTGATTGAATTTCTTGAACATGGTCTATGGCCATAATTCCAATTCTACAAACAATCAGGATCTTGCTCCACCTTTACTACCCTAAACGATGAAAGATTCTTGTAGCCCATACTACCTTCACATCTTGGAGCTCTACTTGTGTCTCATAAGAACAAAATTGGTTTTGTTGACAAGTCCAATCCCAGGCCTTGTCTCAATGATTTGTTGTACAATGCCTGGACTCACTGCGATAGTATGGTAATTTCTTGGCTTTTACATTTAGTAGAAAAGAAATAGCTAATAGTTTGATCTATATTTCATCTAGTTCCAAGATGTAGAGTGATCTATTGGATCGGTTCCATTAGAATAATGGACCTAGAGTTTTTCAATTGAAATCTCAACTGATTGATTTAACTTGGGGAGTTTCAGATGCTAATACCTATTTTACTATACTGAAAATACTTTGGGATGAATTAAGGAGTTTTAGATCGATACCTATTTGTAATTGTGGTGGAATGAAAAGTTGGATTGAATATGAGCAACAAGAGTATGTCATGCAATTCTTGATGGGGTTTAATGAATCATACACTTAAGTCAGAACCCTAATCTTGATGATGGACCCTTTGCCTACTATAAACAAGGCATTTGCAAGTCATTTAGGAAGAACGCCAGAGTACAATCACCCTTACTTTAGTACTTATTGAGACAATCTTGGCAACTACAAATCACAACCAGTTTGTGAAACAAAAATGAGATAGACCCTCCTACACACATTGTGGTTTGCAAGGTCACACAATGGATAAGTGCTACAAACTTCATGGTTTTCCTCCATGCTACAAACCAAAGCCTAAACTGCCATCCAATTAGTTTCAAGCCCATCAACTTTCTGCTAGCAACTCAAAAACTTGCACATAGCATGATGATGTAGCATAGACAATGTCTTTGACGAGTGACCAAATTAACCAACTCATTGGCTTTCTTAACTTGCAATTGCATACACAGGCTCATGGCACTTAGGAAACTATTCCAAGTCCTTCCATTTTTGCTACCAGTGGTAATCCATGTTTCTTTTCTCTCATTTCTAATATCAATCTTTCCTCAAAACTTTCCCCAAATTCTTAGATTCTGGACACAGGTCCTAATGATTGGGATAGTTGACAAGAGGGACAACCTATGCGTCTTCATAGCCAATCCAACCATTAGAAGTGTTTCTATTACTACTATCCTTACTTGTAATTCCCCTAGCATGTCTTTATTTTGGCATTTTAGAATGGGTCTCTTAAATCAATGTGCAAACCATTTGATCTAGGGCACTTTGATATCTGGGGTCCTTTTAATGTCCTCAGTATAGAAGGCTTCAAATACTTTCTTACCATTGTAGATGATGCTTCTAGGTTCACCTGGACTTATTTCTTGCATACCAAATCTGAAGCACCAACTCATGTTGAAAATTTTTTCAACCTCATAGAAATTTAGATTTAGACTATCATTAAGAGTGTAAGGAGAGATAATGCTCCTAAATTGGCTTTGCCAACCTTCTTTGCTTCAAAAGGAGTTATTTGCCAATAGTCTTGTGTTGAGAGACCTTAACAAAATAGTGTAGTAGATAGGAAACAATAGCATATTCTAAATGTGGCACAATCCTTCTACTTCCAATCTCACATCCCTTTGCCTAATTGGAGTGACTGTGTGGCCATTGCCACTAACTTATATTAATAGATTTCCATCCCTCCTCCTTAAATTTCTCTTCAATAAACCACCCAATCACTCACATATGAAAGTCTTTGGCTGTTTGTGTTATGCTTCTTCACTGTTGAGCACAAGAACAAAATTCTCCCGTAGGCCAATCAAGGCCATTTTCTTTGGGTACTCTCTTAGCTGTAAAGGGTATAAGCTCTTAAATCTTGAGACTAATTCTACCTTTGTGTCTAGAGATGTTGTCTTTCATTAAGATGTCTTCCCTTTCTCTCTTCTTCCTTCCAAACCAGAACCTGATCCCTTCTCCAATAGGGTTCTGCCTTCTCCTTCCACATAACAAACTCCTTCTTCTTAACCAAAACCTACCAAAACTAGCACCAAAACTATCAATCCCTCATCTCACCTTAGAGACTATCACTACAATGTTGTTCACTGTCTCAAAAGTCAGCCTACCTACCCCTTGTTTGATGTACTTAGCTGGAGCAATCTATCTCCTTCTTACAAGCACCTCATTTGCTTAATTCCTTCTAATTTTGAACCCACATGTTATTCTTAGGTAGCTAAGTACCATTAGTGGAAAGAAGCCAAGAGTGCAAAATTGCAAGCTCTAGAAAGAACTAAGACTTTGTCATTGGTCTCTTTACCTCCAGATAAGAAACCTATTGGTTTAAAATGAGTTTACAAGATTAAATATAGAGCTAATGGCTCCATTGAAATGTATAACGCCTATTTGGTGGCTAAAGAATTCACACAAAGGGAAGGCATTCACTACTCAGACACTTTTTCTCTAATTGCTAAAATGACTACTGTTAAAGTTCTTTTGACTCTTGTTGATATTAATGGTTGGTATTTGATGCAATTAGATGTAAACAATGCTTTTTTACATGGAGAATTAAACCAAGAAGTATATATATCTCTTCCACAAGGTTTCCTTAAGAAAAGACAACAGCTTCCTCCTAACACAATTTGTAAATTGGAGAAATCACTCTATGGCCTTAAGCAAGCCTCAAGGCAATGGTTTGCAAAACTTTATTAGACATTGCTTGCCTTTAATTTTACTCAATTTACTTCTAATCCCTCATTGTTTGTCAAAAAGAGTTCAAATTCTTTTCAAGCTTTACTAATCTATGTTGATGATATTGTAGTGCTAGGCACCAATAAAGTAGAAATTGATTCTTTTAAACAACACCTTGATGCACTATTCAAATTAAAAGACCTTGGAGACCTTAAGTACTATCTAGGCCTTGAGGTAACAAGATCCACCAAAGGAAAATTTTTGTACCATGTTGCTATACACTTTAGCTTCTCTCTAATATTGGCACCCTTGCAATCAAACTAAGAAGTATACAACTGCCAAACTCAGTTTTTCTAATGGAGAATTATTGGAGGGTCCTATATGCTATTGTAGATTTATTGGAAAGCTTCTATATCTCACCATCACAAGACTATACATAACCTTCACTGTTAACTCTTGAAGTTAAGTGTTAGCAAATCCAAGAACTTCTCATATGCATGCTGCTAGAAGAGCTCTCTACACTACTGAAAAAAGCTCAATTACTGATGGAATTTTATTGAGTAATCAACATCCCTCAGTAAAAATAATTTTTACCAATGGGTTTTTGCGATCCCTTGGTAATTTTGATGCAATATTTCACACTAATTGGCACAAAAAAGCATCATCAGATTTGCCAAGAGATTGATCCCTCGGTAACATTATCGAGGGATTTATTGATGGATAATCTGACATTCAAATTAACATGAAAGAGAAGAAACTTTTTTGACAAAATTATTAAGGGATAAATGCCTTGATAAAAATGTTTTATTTTTACTGAGGGATAAATCCCTAGTAAATCCATTAGATAGTTAAGAGTACACTTTTTTCTCATTTTTATAAAAAATTTTAAAAAAATTAATCTATTACTAACAGATTATTAGATTCATCGGTAATTAATTAGTCTGAAGGTCTTGCAACACAGGAAAAAGTAATCTACACTATAAGATTTTACTGATGAATCTTAAGGATCCATCAATAATATTCCTTATAGATTACTGATAGATTCTAGAATCTATTAGTAATCCAGTCACATCGACATGATTGATGCGATCAGTAAGCTTTTAGTAGTTCTTTTGTGTAGGGCTAGTGATAGATCCTTAAGATCCGTTGGTAATTCACATGGCAACTTAGATTTTTTTTGAAAATTTTCCAATGTTCCCAATGGATACATCTGTTGGTAATGTTTGAAAATTTTCAAAACACATTATCTCATTTAAGTTATCGATGGATTGTTGTCCGTCGATAATTGTCTTTATTTAAAGAGGGGGATCACCACCCTTGCCCCTTACTTCCTCATATCTCCTATCTCCTCTTACTCTCTAGTAGATCACTCGGCTTCCAAGCGCTTTTTGTACCATTTTCTTGCAAATCATTAGTGGTTTGGGGCCTCATTAAACTTCTTTTAGGTAGTTTCACGAGTGTCTTTCAATGCATTTATTGTTTTACCTTTTTTTGGTGGTTTATGTATTATTTTTCTTCTCCTTCTAACATCTCTTTCTTATTTTGATTTTAAGCCATTGTAAAACAGATTGTGGTCAGCTGCATACTCTCTGTTTTGTTGGTTTTCAACTTCCTTCATGGCCAACATTTTGTGAGAGCTATTTTTTTCCTCCTAAGTATATGTAGTAATCTTTCTAATATTAGATTTTTCACATTTGGTTTCAGCTTTTGTGAGGATTGTTTAGTTTGATTTCTATTATTTCTATCTAAGGTTAATATTTTTCATTTTCGAATTTTTCTTAAAGTTATTATACGTGACATTAGGATAGATGACTTTCACGTTCATTGTTACAGCTTTCATTTTTGAAATTTATCTTAGAGTTACTATAATAGTATTTTCTACTTCTAAGTATATAGATTATGTTGATTGTTATGGCTTGATTTTTATCTCAATCAATAGATGTATAATTATATTGTTATGATTGATTTTCTGGATATTGTTATGGCTAGTTTTATACTATTACAGCTAAATTTTGGTCCATTGTTATAGTTGATTTTCTGGGTATTGTTATAGTTAAGTTAATATTAAAATTTTATCCATTTTGTTGTGTCTAAGTTTATCTTCTTATGGCTAATTTTTTGACTACTATTATGGCTGGGTTTATATTGAAATTTTATGCATTTTACATAATGTTTTAGTTGTGATTTATGTTGTTTGAATATATTAATTTTTTTAAAAAAAATTAATTTAACAAAAGTCTTTAATATTTTTTAAAAATAATATTTTTAATTACCAAGGGATCTTATCTGTCAATAAAAACAAATCATCATTGCATAATATTAGTTTCATTTATTGGGGGATTTATCTACCTTAGAAATGGAATTAAAAGATCTTTTTTAAAAAAATTACTTTTACTGAAAGATAAATTCCTTAGCAAAATCGAGAAGACCTTTGTAAAATGAATGTTTTTGCAAAAATTATTATTTTTTACATCTGTTGCTAACTTTGCAAGGGATTGAAAGATCTCTCAGTAAAAATTTTTTGATGCCACTTACATCGTAGGATCATATCTCTTAATAAAATATTTTACCGTGAATTTTTTTTTTTTATTGATAGAAAAATTTATCGGTAATAGGTGATTTTCTAGTAGTGCTAGTATTTGAAAGCAACGCCTGGCCAAGTCCTTTTCTTTCCAAGTAGCTCATCATCTCAACTATAGGCCTTTGCAGATTTTAACTAGGCCTCTTGCCCTGATAGCAAGCGTTCCATCAGTGGCTACTATTTCTTCCTTGGTGACTCTCTCAGTTGGAAGTCAAAGAAGTAGCTTACAGTGTCTTGGTGTTCAGCAAAGGCAGAATACGGATCAATGGCCATGACCACTTGTGAAATAGTTTGGGTCATTAGCTTGCTAAAAGATCTTCATATGTCTCATTCAATCTAGCTCTTTTATTTTGTGACAGTCAAGCAACCCTTCACATTACTGCCAACCCTATCTACCATATGAGAACTAAACATATTGAAATCAACTATCACATTGTAATATTTTTATCGAGGAATAAATCTCATAGTAAAATTGAAAAGACCTCTATAAAATGAATGTTTTTGCAAAAATTATTGTTTTTTACAGAGTGAAATTCATTGCTAACTTTGCATGGGATTGAAAAATCTCTCGGTAAAAATTTTTCGATACCACTTATACCGTAGGATCATATCCCTTAGTAAATCTATCAATAAAATATTTTATAGATGAATTTTCTATTTTTACCAATAGAAAAATCCATTGACGATAGGCGACTTTCTAGTAGTGCTAGTATTTGAAGGCAACACTTGTTCAAGGCCTTTTCTTTCCGAGTGGCTCATCATCTCAACTATAGGCTTGTGCAAATTTTGACTGGACCACTTGCCCTGATAGCAGGCATTCCATCAGTGGTTACTTTTTCTTCCTTGGTGACTCTCTCAGTTGGAAGTCAAAGAAGTAGCATACTGTGTTTTCGTCTATCAATGGCCAATGCCACTTGTGAAATAGTTTGGGTCCTTAGCTTGCTGAAAGATTTTCACCTGTCTCATTCAATCTAGCTCTTTTATTTTGTGACAGTCAAGCAACCCTTCACATTGCTGCCAACCCTATCTACCACTAGAGAACTGAACATATTGAAATCAACTATCACATTGTAAGGGAGAGGGATAATCAAGATCTTATTACATGTCTCTTCTGACAACCATTAGCTGACTTACTCACCAAACTCCTCCACCCCCAAATTTACTACTCTACTTGCCAAGATGGGAGTTCACAATGTTCACTCTCCATCTTGAGGGGGTTATTAAAATACATGAGTTTACAGTGTGTTGGCTTTAATTTCAGAATCTGTTATAGTCAGTCAGTTCTTCTATTAGTTAATTACAATAAGTTGACACTGTCACATTCTTGTACATTAGGAAGTTTGCTGATCAATAATGTTCATTCAAAGTTTGTAGCATTTTCTTTCATCTTGTTAAACTAGTAAAACATATCTTCTGATTCACAATCACAGAAGGACCATACATTTTGGGTTGATCCCTTTGCTTCCCACAAAAGTCACGGAAAACTGAAGTAACCACCTCTTTCCCTTCAATTTTCTCTTTTCCTTTTCTTTTTCGGCTCTTGGTTGCTAAGTTGGCATTGTCTCCAAAGCAAAATGGGCAGTGGGCACAGTTGGCTTTAATACTTATCAAATGCTGTGCCACAATAAATCAAAACATGAACAAAAGGAAGAGAGATAGACCTAACAATTGCTTGTTATCAATTTGTCTTTTATTGAGTGACCGTACAAATATCTTTAGCAGAAAATTTTGAAAGCAAAAGGAGAACTTGACAAGTAGCAATTTAGGTATGGAAAAATGGAAGCTTTGCTCGTGCTAATCAAAATGCACATTGGTCTTCGTGTACGGTAGTTTATCCCATGGAGGAAATCTCCTCCCACACGCAGGATGGCTTATCTGTACAAATCCGTGGGCCTCGATGAATTTATTAACGAGCAAACTATATCATCAGGAATTTATCACGTGGCATATTTAATATAATATATTAATTTAATAATTAATTATTATTTATATTATTTATTAATAAATTTTATCTTAAAAATAGCAGAAGTGGAAAATAAAAATTATATAAATAATATTTTATTATTGAATTGATATACTGTATGAAGCATGATTTATAATATAGTTAATTTTATTGAATAATTCCCCGTAGATTCCATTGTGCTATTCACAACAAGCCAACCTAAATATGCTTACTTTTCGTATTATAAATGTAAAAAACATATGCATGTTCTGAGTTCAACTTGATAGAAAAGAATAAAGGCATTACAAAATTTAATTATAACTAATAAGCGTTGATTCAAGTATATTAATTTTAGATAAATTTTACTTGGTAATATATAAGAGTTTAAATTTCGGAGAGAATTCTTGTCGAGGAGAGAAAATTTCTTAATATTCTAATTCCAAAATAATTGTCTCACGTAGCCGCCTTTTTTCTTAAAAAAAAAAAATCTAATTATGCATAACAGATGTCCTTTGATTTATACAAACTTGTATAATATATAATATGCACGGTTCCCATTTGAGAATCAGTTCATGATATTTACTTCTTTATAGCAGGAAAAGTAATAATTTTTTTATTATCTAGTTAGGATATGTTCCAATATAATAGAAAGTGGAAGGTTCTGAATTTTTTCTCTTGCGATCTTTCCGTTTCCATTTCGGTACATATTTTTCTATTATTGTTTGAGTTTGATTTGTTATGCGCGCATTCAATATAAAATAAGAACAAAGTAAGACATAAATGACTAACACTAGTACAATACCACTCAATTTTTACAAGTTTTATGGTTGAACACGCATCAACCATCTTCTCCTATTATATCCCTAAACCTAACATTTTTGGTGTTGCAACAAAAGCTGCTGTCGGTGTACTATTTAGTGTATGTAAAATAGTTTTTGTGTAGATTATCTTAAATTTTATAAATTAAACTTTAAAAATTTAATTAAAATTTAAATAGATATATAACTAATTCTCTATACTAGTGTGCGCGTGTGTGTATATATATATATATATATATATATATATATATATATCTAAGATTAGAGATTCAGTTATCCATCTTTTATATAATATTTTATCTTAAAGAAAATTAATTTTTTCTTAAATCAAATTAAAATAAAAATAAATTCACAAATATTTTTGAAACGGATCTAGATCCCTGCAATTAGGAATCAATAATAGAGGATGATTTTAGATAGACAGAGATAGAATTTAAATAATTAAAAAATGAGTAAAATATTAGATATCAAACCAATATAAATAGTGATAGCGTTACTAATTTTTTTTTTTTTTTTTTTTGATGAGTGTACATAGGAGGGCTGAAACCCGTTACATTGAGAGGAGTGGGGAGGAGTCGAACCCGGGATGCAGGGGGTGGGGGTGTGGGTCGACTACCACCTGAGCCACGCTCAGGTGGTAGCGTTACTAATTTTTAGATGTTATGAAAAATAATTGGAGATAAAAAAATATTTAGACAACAGTGATACCACTTCCCTGTTCAAACACTAATAAATAGTATAAAAAAAAAGTAAATACTATTTCACAATCTCAGTGGAAAGCATGGTAAAAGAATAAGATAACATGATATTCTAAATAGAAAAATAGATTTACTCGCACGGTGGGAGAGTTTACCATTTACTTTTCGCTAAGCGTATAGATATTGTGCGTACATAATTTCTTTAGATATAAATTATTCATTTTTATAATTTTTTTTTTGACTAAAAAATTTTGAACTCCCTCTAGGCGGATTTTATTTGATTTTATTTTACGATAATAGTGTTTCATTTAAAGTATTATTTATGAGCGTGTAAATTATGTATAAAATTTATTTATATATGCATAAAAAATATTTAGAATACATAATGAGAGTTTTGTAACACACAAAATTAGAGGTGTGAGAAAATTGATACCGAGAATATATGCAAAACTTAGTCTCACATGTATCATTATTTCTGCTGGCTTAAAGTTACATCGTACCTTCAGCCGTTGATTCGGCACGTGGTTGTCGTCCATTGGCTCATTCTTTCCAACCGGATATGCCTCCTTAACATTCCTTCCCTCCTTATGAAATACACTCCTTTCCTGCCGATGAGCCTTAGCTCTAGCGGCATCCCTGATGGTATCTTTGAACCTGTCTGCGGGTTCGAATCCCCCGTTTCTCTATCAAAGTCGTTTGGCTCCTGTATTAACCAAAAAAAAAAAATACACTCCTTTCCTCGTAAATTTCGCGAATTACGGCGAAACCCAAACAAACGCAAACAGGAGTTAGACTGATGACTGAACACCTTAAGCGAGACTATGTCGTTTACGCAGAGATCGGCCGGGGAAGATTCGGCACCGTTTATCGGTGCACTTCCGAGGACACCGGCGACTACTTTGCCGTCAAATCTATCGATAAACGGGTCGTATCCACTGGAGACTCTCTCGACGTCCAATGCCTCTTCGTGGAGCCCAAGATTCTTCAGCTTGTCTCTCCTCACCCTCACATTGTGAACCTTCACAACGAATACGAGGACGACGCCTACCTTCACATGGTCCTCGACCTCTGTGATTCCCCAGATCTCCATCAACGGGTCATATCGCTCCGGATCATACCCGAACAGGAGGCAGCCTCCATTATGTACCAGCTAATGCAAGCAGTGGCTCACTGCCACTGCCGTGGCGTTGCTCACCGTGATATCAAACCTGACAATATACTCTTCGACGGGGGTAGCCAGCTCAAATTAGCGGATTTTGGGTCGGCTGAGATTTTCAAAGAGGCCGAGCCGATGACAGGGGTAGTGGGGACCCCATATTACGTAGCGCCGGAGGTACTCGCCGGCAGAGAGTACAGTGAGAAAGTTGATGTGTGGAGTGCGGGGCTTGTTTTGTACGTAATGTTGGCTGGGTTTCCGCCGTTTTATGGAGATTCTGCGGTGGAAATTTTTGAGGCTGTGCTTAGAGGCAACTTGAGGTTTCCCAGCCAAGTCTTTCACTCGGTGTCGCCGGCGGCTAAGGATCTCCTTAGAAGAATGCTCTGTAGAGATGTTTCTAGAAGGTTCTCGGCGGAGCAAGTTCTCAGTAAGTATCAACATATAATTCCCCTTCTTCTCAATTTCACATAATTTGTTTGAAGTTTTAATTTTATATTTCCCAAAATTTGGTTTTTTAATCTATTTTATCTTGCCAAATAAGGCTATGTTTGTTGTTACTCTTCTTGTTTGAAGTTTTAATTTTATTTCTGGTTTGGGGATTTTTCTTGAATCTGTCTAGGGAGGAAGAGCGAGTACATTTTAATCTTCTTGGCTGCACTGCATTTGATTTCATAAAATTTCCTCTGTTTTCTCTGTAACCAAACAGTTTCACAATTGTTATTTTACAATATATACAAGGATTTGAGCTATTGTAAAGCATAGTTCATGTAATTTTCGTTTGGTTTCTTTGTAACCAGATAACTTTTCTAAAGGTTTGGAAAGGTTCTTTTTTCCTTTTTATTTTTGTCAATAATTTGTTATTGGTACTCGTGCTTTGGAACAGGGCACCCTTGGTTCACCATTGCTGGAGCGAACATGGCGATAGGGTGATTCTCATTCAGTGAATATAAGAGTAAATAAAGAGTAAAGTCTTTATATAGAAAGTGTATAGAAGGTGTGCTGCTATTGGATATAAGATCAGAGGCGCTCTATGCGTGCTGGGGTAGAGTTTTTGAAAGATTGAAGACGCCTCTGTTTCCTTCTCTTGAGCAGAGTATTGAGGCAGAGTATTTTTTGTAAAGAAAGGCCTCTTGCGAGTTTCTCTTCTTGTTGTTGGATGTATATGCGGAATGAAACGTTTTCAGATAGTCATGTTTAGTATACTTCCCTTTAGTAATAAAGGCATATAAAATAATTCAGACTTCAATCTGCATCCATCTCTTTTTAGGCTGTGAAAGTTTGAGTTATAGTTATGCTAATTATATTACTGTCATACGTATAAAACTTATGCCATTTTATCATCGTTACTTGTTAATAAGAACCAAATTAACAGAAAATAACTAAATATTATAGCAAACAAATCGATTTGGTCTGTTCTTACATCAAAATATTTTTATTTCAAAATATATATTTAAATTGTTTGTCAATTAAAATTTTTTCTAAATTATACCATTTGAAAATGGATAAGTAGTGCATGTATGGACCGGCTCAAAAATTTTGATGAGAACAATAAATAAATAGTATATCATTTTAAGTCAAAAACTACAATATATTTTATATTACATATAAGTAACATAAGATATAATGTACTTAAATTTTAATATAACTTTCATAAGAAACAAAGAATAAGCTATTCTTTAGAAAAGAAATATTACAATAAGTATTTATCTTACTAAGTCCTCTATTACACTTGGTTTCTATAACTCAATAGAATTGTATTGTTCTAATTAAAACGTTCAAATTATAATTTTTATTTTTATATTTTAAAAAAATGGTATAACTTTTTCATTTTAAAAAACGATAGTTGGGCAATTTCACATTTTTAATGGGGCAATAATTGAAACTACACATATCTAATATCAAAATTTTAAAAAGGTAGTGGGGCAACCTATAATGTAGATCCTGAATACATGGCACTATACTTGATTGGAGAATTTATCTCCCACATAATGAGAGGAGCAAAAATGTCACTAAGCCCAATTAGTGCTAGAAAAGTTTAAGTCTTATAATTCTGTTTATAAAATTCAATAAATATGATAGTTTAAATATTTTTTAAGTAAATATTTAATAAAATTTAATTTATAAAAATAATAAAATTATATTTAATTTAGTTGTAATATATACATACGTGTGTGTACACGTGTGTGTAATAATTTATATACATTAATCTATTAATCTTTACAAAATTGTGTTACGTTCTTGAAAATGCTTTTAATAGGAGAAATGATAAATTTTTTAATATATATGCAAAGTCTTAAATTTTTAAATATAAAATTTTTATAGAAAAAAGTCTTAAAATAACAATAAATATCATTATACTATTAAAAGGATCAATTGCTGAAATATACTCTATTCCTTTAAAGAATCTGAGTTATATATATATATATAAAGTATACATATATGTAAAGTTGAAGCTATTAAATGCTATTTCTCAAAATAAAATTTATAAATTATTAAGAAAAAAATTTAATGCATTATATTCTTTTCTTTCTATCTATATAAGATACTTTCTTCATTTTTAATAGCAAGTACTTTCCGTATATGATGGAACCTATAGGTTCTGGAATAATTATTGTTGAGAAAATAATTTTAGTAGAAGAGTGGTGGACTTCATGAGGGAAGAAAGAAGCTTTGGAGAGTGAACTGCCAAAATCAACCTGAGATTTGACCCACTTCATTAACACCGACCTTAGTTTACAGATAACTTCTACTTTGGAAGCACGTTTGTTATATTGAAAGCCGTGGTTGAATTCTCTTTAATAAATTAAATATAGGTATATAAATATGAAGTACAGTTTTTATTGAAAAAATGGCATTGAAATTTGTCAATTTAGGAACTGATCAGCGAGGTGTCCAAATAGGTTGTGGATTTCTCGGCCATTTAGAGGTCCATAACAAGCAAACTTTGACCTGCCTCCTTTGTCTATCGCCGCTCGATTTCTCACTCTTCCATACTTTTCCGTAAGTATCATATTACATTTATTTTTCAAAATATAGTGCTGCATAATTTTGCTAGCCATGCTGCATGAATTGCTCTTGCTTTATCCTTAGAGTGGAACCTGGAGCAAGAGCTTAGAAGTTATCTAAAAACTCCGGTGCTACAAGCATATAATCAATATTCTAACTATCATAATTTGTGAATTATAATATATGAAATTTTTTATAGTATCTAGTATCTTTCATTTTAGTTTATTGTTATTCAAAATACTATCAACCGAGTTGATGCTGATATTATGGACACATAAAGATTGTGATAATTTTGTTACAAGTTGAAATCTATTTTTTAGGCCTGAAATTGGCAGTTGACACAGGAAAACTTGAGAAAGAAAATTCTAAGAGTTTGTTTTGACTTCTGTATGCGTGAATATGATATCAATGGTGACTTTGAATTGTGAAATATTGACTTCTATTAGATATGCATTTCGCTGTTTTATCAGCAATAGCGCCAAATGAAGTTGAGAGGATTTGTTAAATTTTATATCCCCTATATAATTGTTGTTTATGTGTTATATCATTTGGGACTATATTTTGCACCTTGTAGTTTTATCTATTGCGGAAGTGTTTATATGTAGATGCGATTGATGTTGAGATAAAGAAATATATTTTTATTGTACACAAAAGTATAATGGTGCCATATGAGTTTTGTTGGATTTTATATGAATCCTTTATTGTTTTGAGATAAATAGAATAAAAAAATTGTATAATATTCTTTTCAGCATAGAATCCTTTACAATTGTGAAACGGATATTGCCCTTAATTTAAAATGTTTGAAAGCATATGGTGTCTTGTTAAAGTCATTAGAATGAATTAGAAAAATAATAAATTTTTTTAGGAGAATACAATGATTTTAACTGAGGTTTCAATTTAGATATGACAAAATCTACTAGTGATGATGTATTAATCCTTGAAAGTACTGGTATAGTCATTTAGAAATTATCCAGGCAACTATATTATAGGAAATTATATCATGGAGTTGGAATTTGTGACTCTTGAGAGAGCAAGTAGTGATGTTGAGTGATTGGTGAGATTCCTAGCTTACAATAACAGTTCATTAGTTCATAAAAGTTATATGTTTTACTAACAATTTTGTATGTTATATCTCATTCTTCCTATGGTTGGTTCATAATCCAAAAGACACCATCTTGAGGGATTATGCTCTTGTATCAAAAACCAACAATGTCCATTTCTATTCTTTTTTTTGTTGGGTAATCAAAAGTTTAGGTGAGTTTAGCTTTGGTTTCCCATCAAGGCCAGGGTATGTCCTTAAGCTCAAAGAATGTTTACAAGAGTTCTTATAGATCACCTACTAACATGACGCTCACAAGAATTCATTGTTCAAACAAAATTTTTTCTTGAACATTTCATACTATAACTACAAAACAAAATAATTTTTGATAGCCTTTGAAATATGTGAGGGACTGTTGTATATTTAGAATATTTCAAAGACAAAAACTATTACATACTTTGTGCCTCATAATTGTTAAAATAAATTCATATAGCCTCCCATTTAAACCATGAATTATGTGATCATTATGTTACTATAATTGCTAAAATTAATAGCTTCATTATGTTGATTTAATTCCACTATTATTAGGCTTCATTATATTTTGTCATAATTACTAGCATTTATGTGGAGTAAATATCCTTTTATAACTCTCTTCATCAACAACCATTTATTGTCAGGAACCCATTTGTGAACCACAATTATATTTATAACCTCTACAAAAAGGCATTTTTTATTGCATTTTAATTTTTCAATAGCTAATTTCTTCTATATATATATATATATATATATGAGATTAGAAAGTTGTTTTGAGATACATGAGAGCCCTTTCCTCTCTTACTTTTTCCTTGCTAGGTTTCATATGATTTTACTGCTTTTTGTTATTAGTTTTTGAGCGTTCACTATTAAAAGAGTCTATTAAATTCTGTGGACTTCATTAGCAATCTCTAGCACTGAGAATAGAAATATCCTTGAGGTTAATGTCAACACATGCCTCAGACTAAATTTTTTCACTGGTTGATATATTTAAAAAAAGAAAAAGAGTAGTGTAAAGTTTTTCAACAAAATTTATTTAAATATTATATTATTTGAGGCTTTCAATTGAACTTTAATATTAAGCTTGACATATTATTACATTACTAATTATGAAATTTGTGTTTGTAAGTACTGTATAAACAATTTTTCTTTAATTAATTATGTATGTGCCCTTGAAATAATAATAAATTAATCAATTTTAGTTAATGATAGAATAATAAAGATTTAAGCATGAAGAGATTCCATTTAATAGTCTAGATTTTAGGAAATGAGTATTGTTCAGGAATACAAGAACCTAAGTATGAAATGGATAGCTAGCAGGCCCATGCTAGAGGCCAAAAAATCCGTAAATTAATTAATCCATAGATTAGATTGAAAAGTTAATAGCCCTATTGACTAAGGAAAAGGCACACTAACTTATTAGCTGACTCAAGTGAGTGCTGACTCTGCCCATAGGTGAGAAGTGACCAACCACCTAGCTTTCACTTTGTGACTCATTTATGGAAAGGTAGGTTCGGGTCATTGTCTTGTGGTTTGCATTGTAAAAGATCTATTTTTTTATATCATTAAATTACATAATTAGACTCATTTCTATATCAGATCAATACAATATTAAAGAGTTTATAGAATAGAGTCGATAGACAATCATAAAATAAAAAAGAAAAAAGTATTTTACAAACGTTTTCCTTACTAAAATGTGAATGTTTGAAGGAGTATCATGCTTGGATATAACTCCTAGGGTCAAAAATCACAAATTCACAATTTTATGGTTCTCTCTTGTGCCTTATTTCTCCCCTCTACCTCCTTCTCTCAATCTCTACAACAACTAGTGATGAAAGAAAACCACACTAATTTCAACTACTGGAGCAATATTATTACAAAATGAAAATGAAACATGTAAAAATGAAGAAAAAAACTCGAACTACTCTTTATTGATCTGAACTCATGTTTATATACAGTAAGCTGAGCAACTGGTTTAAGCTAAATTACCATAACTAGCATTTCAACTAATTCTAACTAACTTGAACTAACATAACAAAAATTCAAACTAAATACTTTCTTTTTAATCTAGTTTTCTGTTGAGACATGAAGGGTTTTGATCACACTCAGTAAATTGTGAAACTGAGTGGGATGCAGAGGCTTAGTGAAGAAGTCTGTAATCTGGCTTTTTATTGAGACATGAAGGGTTTTGATCACACCAGCTTGAAGCTTCTCTCAAATTAGGTGGAGGTCTATTTCAATATGCTTAGTTTGCTCGTGGTAAACTGGATTAGCAGCTATATAAAGTGTTGCTTTATTATCACAGAACATTAATGCCAGGCTTTGATGTGGAATTTGTAGTTTTTTGAGCAAGTTGAGTGTCCAAACTACTTCACATGTAGTATTAGCCATAGATCGGTATTCAGCCTCTATTGATGATTGCTGCAATGTCATGATGTTGTGATATAGAGTAGTGATCCCACACAAAACTCCATTTTTTATTTTTTTGGAACAAGGGGGAAATAGGTTTTTCGGAAAAAAAATGAGTCACCACTGACTTAATTTTTTAAATGAGATCGGTCACCTATATTGAAAAATGATTTGTGTTTATAAAAAAAAAATTTAGGAGTTAGTTATATATAAAGAAGGTATTAATATCCCTGGATGCCCTTTCAGTGTTGAAATGATCTATTTAATTAGTCTTTCTTTAAATTGGTGTTGGTTCAAAATTTCTTACTTTAAAAAAAGCGAGATTTCATTTGAAAGTAATCCCTGTCCCTCCAAATTGGGATTTTGTAAAAATAAATTTTGAATAAACAGCTTGTCCTTCCAAATGAAGGTTTTGGGAAAAATAATTTTGTTTTAGTAAACACCCTTAATATAATTTTGGAAAACACTCTTGTCCTTCAAGATTAGGATTTTTGAAAAGATAATTTAAGTTTAAAAAATTCTCTTATCCATCTAGATTGGAGTTTTTGAAAAAAAAAATTATTTTAGAAAATACCTTTGCCCCTTCAAATTGGGGTTTTTGGGAAAATAAATTTCAATGCCTCCCTTTTAGTTTCTTTGGCTAAATTCTACTTGGGTCATTGGGTTGCGAATGCAAACTTTGAGCCCTTGAATTCCTAACAATACACTTAAATTATACTAACTAATCATGAAATCATCTCATGGTCCAAATAAATTATATAGTATAGAGTAACGTCCATAAAATAATTTACACTTCAAAATATAAAATTACAATCCAAAAATTAATATAGTCAAAATAAAAATTCATCTATGTGACCAAGCTAGCCCATTTGAGTGGGAATTTCCTGTATCAGTATAAAAATTCAAAGAAATTCACAATGATAAACTATGCCCAAAGTGCAACAGAAAATAGTCAATGACAGCCAAGATTTCCAGACTAAGTCACACAAGTCATATATTGCCAACAACATACACCAAATTCCTAGTTAGTCATACAAACAACTCATAGCAAACTCACTGCCCAAAATCGAATCATAGCAGGTTCGAAACAACAAAAGTAATCTGTGAAATTCCTCTGATCACAACTCTGCATATTCACACATTAGCAGCAAAATGAAGCAAATTGTAGTAGTTAATAGCAATAGTAACCCAGATCATGACAATCTTTCATTAAGAAACTCTAACACCCAAGGAGAACTTCAGAACAAATAGATCCAAGGCAAAACATAACTAGCCTTTCATGACCAATAGCATGATTGTAATTTCAACATTAAGAAGAAATTAGAACACAAATTTAACATTCAAACCTGTTAGAATAATCTGCTTTGTAATAAAGAACAAACAAATGGAGAATAAAGCTTATCTTTATTTAATCTGCTGCAACTGACTCTTAAAAACTTACAACTATTGAGCTCCTAATATAGTGCATCTACTAATGGTAACATCCAACGAAATAGGATAACAAGCCACTAACTCCTAAGAAAGTGGTCAACTAGCAAACAGAAAATTCTACTATAACAAACTCCAATATTCATGCAACAAATCAGTAGAATATCCTAAAGACTAGGTCAACTAAATTACATGTTAAACCAAAAACTTCCAACAATCCCTCCCTTAAACTGAAAGTTGTCAAATAGTCAGTTTAACTAACTACAAGACACCTCTTTCAGACTTGATCTCCCAAAGTGCAGACACCAAGTAATCTCCTAAGCTTTACAAATGATGCCAACTTGAGAGACTTAGTAAATATATCAGCAATCTGGTCTTCACTTCTACAATAGATGAGCTCAATTGTACGAACCTTTGTAAGATCTCCTAGGAAGTGAAACTTCACATCAATATGTTTGCATCTTCCATGTAGAATAGGATTTTTGGACAACTTTATTGTTGAACTATTGTCACAATAAATGGCAGTGGAACCTATCTGCTTGAAATGAATTTCTTGAAGAATCTTCTGTAACTAGATTGCTTCACAAGTACACATGCTGCTACTACAAATTCAGCTTCTGTAGTTGGTAAAGTCACAATTGATTGTTTCCTTGAAGACCATGATACTACTCCTGACCCCAACATGAATACATAGCCAGACGTGCTCTTTCTCTCATTTGAATCTCTTGCATAATCACTATCTATAAATCCATACAAATCAGATTTTTCACCTTTCTTGTAGAATAGACCATAATTGCAGGTTCCTTATAAGTAATAGAAAATTCTTTTTGCTACTAGAAGATGCATCTCCCTTGGGCTTTCCATGCACCTGCTAATAAGACTTACAACATGCATAACATCTGATCTTGTGACTATTAAATACATCAAGCTTCCCACCATTTACTTGTAAAGGGTGCTGTCAACCCTCCTTCCTTCAGGATGTTTGCCAAGCTTCAGGTTAACCTCAGTTGGTGTACTAGTAGAATTACAGTTCTACATTTGAAACCTATCTAGAATTTCTTAAACATACTTCTTTTGAGATATAAAAATCCCACTAGTTGTTTGCACTACTTCGATTCCAAGAAAATTATGCATCATACCAAGATCAATCATATCAAATTCAACTATAATGGATTTTTTAAAGCTTTCAAACATGGCACTATCATTTCTAGTATAGATTAAATCATCCACATATAAACAAACAATGAGCATTCTACCACCAGCTCCAATTTCTGTAAACAGTGTATGTTCATGTGGACATTTCTTAAAACCCTCCTTAGAAAAATAAGCATCTATAGGACCATACCAAGTTCTTGGGGCTTATTTTAGTCCATATAGTGCCTTATTTAATTTATACACCTTATGCTCTTCTCTAATCTTAACATAACTAGGAGGTTGATCAACAAATACCTGTTCATTCAAATCTCCATGTAAGAAAGCTGATTTTACATCCAACTAGAAGATAGGCCAAGAGTTTTGAGCTACTAAAGTAATCACTAATCTGACAGTATCAAGTCATGCAACTGGGGCAAAAACTTCTTTGTAATCCACTCCAAGCTCTTGCTTATAGTCTTTGGCAACTAAATGTGCCTTGTACTTGTCAACTTTGCATTTTTCATTCAATTTTGTTTTTGTACACCGACTTGACTCCAATTGTCCTATTCCCTTTTGGAAGCTCAGTTGACTCCCAAGTATTATTTCTTTCAATTGTTGCAATTTCTTCATCCATTGCCTTTCTCCATTTTGAATCTTTGATAGCCACATAAAGGTGGTAGGATCACAATTTGAAAACAAAGCGAAATGAGTAAGAGGGTCCTTAGATTGATCAATTCATGTTACCTCATAATCAGCCATCCATGTAAGTCTTCTTCTAGCATGTTGAGCTCTTTCAAAATTTTTGGTATAGCTACTGGAACTTCTTGTTGTTCATTCTCCATTGGCTGTTGCTTGTCATCTTCATTTTCTCCATCAAAATTAGTAGGAATTTGTTGTCCAAAGCCATCATTGTTCCATTCCTAGAACTTCTCTTCATTAAAAACAACATCTTAGCTAATAGTGATTTTCTTAGTGTTAGGATTATAAAGTTTATAGGCTTTGGATTGACCACTAACACCAAGAAAAATGCATTTTTCTCCCTTCTCATCTAGATTTTTCCTCTTCTCATCTAAAATATGGGCATAGGCAATACACCCAAAAGTTCTAAAATGATCTAGGTTCTTCATTTGCTGCATGCTTCTTCTAGTGTCATATTCTGAATAGCAAGAGTGGGACTTTTGTTCAAAATATGAATGCACCAATTGACTACTTCAGGCCAAAAACCTTTCAAGGTAGCACTCATTGACAAAAGACTTCAAACCATATTCATAATAGTGTGATTTTTCCTCTTGCAAACTCCATTTTGTTGAGGCATGTAAGCTACTGTTAGTTGCCTCTTGATTCCATGGGTTTCACAAAAATTTGAAAATTCTTGTGAATTGTACTCCCCTCCATGACTAGTATGAAGAAATTTTATAGGGATGCTAACTTCTCAACAAGCACTTTGAAAGTTTTAAAGGATGCAAAGGCTTTAGACTTTTCTTGCAAAAAATAAACCCATGTTTTTTGAGTGTAATCATCAATGAAGGTAATTATGTATCTTTTACCTTCATCAGAAGATGGATTTATTGGCCCACATATATTAGAGTGAACCAACTCCAAAGCCTTTTTTGCTCTCCAGGATTTTCCTTGTGAAAATTGAGTTTGATGTTGTTTGCTAACAGCACAATCTTTGCATACTTTAGAGGGAGCTATAATTTTAGGAAGCCCAATCATCATACTTTTCTGCTATAGAGTCTTCAATCCTCCAAAGTTTAGATGACCTGCCATAGCCATGCATCATTTTTAAACTTTGCTGAAAAACATGATTGAGTAATTCTATGGAGATAAAGTGGGAACATACAATTCTTCATCATGTTAACTTAGGCAATCAAGCCCATCTTTGCATCTAGGATTTGACATACTCCATTTTATTATAGAGATTTCATATCCCTTTTCTTGCAGCTGACCCACACTAAGCAAGTTGGTTCTTAAATCTAGTACAAAATAGACATTAGAGATAGTGCAAGTGATATTTCTTCTAGTTTGGATAGTTACCTATCCTTTCCCCATAATAGAAATGGTAGAATCATTACCAAACTTAACAAAATTGCAAAAGAATTCATCCAAGTTAGAGAATACCTTCTTATCTCCACACATGTGGTTGCTGCATCCAGCATCTAAATACCACATATTTTGTTGAGTTTCCTCCTTCATAGAACACATCAACAAAAGAGACACTTCTTCTTCTTTTTTTGCTAAGCTTGTCCTTTCTGTACTTTGCTTGCTCAAGTTAGTTTGACATTCTGGTTGGTAATGACCATACTTGTGACAGCTAAAGCATTCTATATTAGACTTGTTTGCTGACTGCTGACTTTGTTCTATTAGTTGTTGAGTGGTTGCCTCCATGCCCTCTTCTTCCTTGAGATTCATTTTCTTGGGGCTGTTGGTGTTGGTTTCTACAATCATTACTTTCCTTGCCTACTTTGCCTTGACCTTTACCTTTACCACATCCTCTACTTAGTGTAGAGTGATTTTTTGATGAAACCTTCAATGCTTGCTCTTCTTTATCTTGTTGATTCATTTTTTGCTCATGAACTAGCAATGAACCTTGCAGTTCATCAATTGAAAGAAGATCAAGGTCCTTTGATTCTTCAATTGAACAAACCACATAATTAAACTTTCATCTCATTGATCAAAGAATTTTCTCAATTACTGTCACATCCTTCATCTTCTCACCATGAACCCGCATCTTGTTGATAATAGCCATTGTCCTTGAGAAAAATTCAAAAACAAATTGCCCAAATTTCATTCAAAGTAATTCAAACTCTGAACAAAGTGCTTGAAGCTGCTGCCTCTTTGTCCTTGTTGATCCTTAAAATTTCTTCTTCATAGAATCCCAAATCTACTTTGAGGTGTCCTTAGAAAGAATGGTTTCCAAGATAGAATGATCAATGGCTTGGAAAAGATAATTCTTTGCCTTTAGATCCTTCAGCTATTGCCCTTCTTGTTCAATTCTTTGTGCATCTATCATGATCACACTAGTTGCTAATCAATGATTCCTTTAGAGACAACTTGCTAGTACTCCCTAGATCTTAGAAAATTCTTCATCAGCATGCTCCAATGATCATAGTGACCATCAAAGCGAGGAATAGCAAGTTGAGCAAAAGTGTTGTTTGACATTATCTTATTGTTGCAAAACACTAAAAGACTACTGCTACACTACTCTATCTAACGTGGCTCTGATACCACTGTTAGAATAATCAACTTTGTAATAAAGAACAAACAAATGGAGAATAAAGCTTGCCTTTATTTAAATTGCTGCAACTGACTCTTAAAAACTTACAACTATTGAGCTCTTAATATAGTGCATTTGCTAACAGTAACATCCAATAAAATAGGATAACAAGCCACTAACTCCTAAGAAAGTGGTCAATAGCAAATAGAAAATTCTACCATAACAAACTCTAATATTCATGCAACAAATCAGTGGAATATCCTAAAGACTAGGTCTACTAAATTACATGTTAAAAAGAAAACTTCCAACAAAACCCAACAAATTTAACATATCCAATCCAGCAAATTTAACATTCAAATCCACATAGAAATCAAATCTAAGCCAATTTGATAATGGGATCAAGACATATTCAATAGGTAAGATTTCAACACAAAGAAAAATTGACATAAATCAAAACCCATACCAAGCTAATTTCTGTCAAGAAATTTTGGCAAATCATTGAGATTCTATAAACTAAAATCAATGCAAGCCTAGGCAGACAATGCATCAGAATTTTAAGGCCAAATTGAAAGAGGATTAAACAAAAACATCTTTGATAGGGTGAATTACCTCTTGATTTCAAGCTTGGGACTAGGTTTTAGAACAAATAGTGAACACAATCAAAGATGGGTTCAATTAGGCTTTCGTGAAGGATCTTTAGTAATGTGATACTCCAGTAGCAGATGGGTTTCTTGGGTAGTGAATGATCCACTCAATACTATGACACTAAAGAGGTAAGCAAGGGACTTCTTGTCATGGCTCGATGGCGATTTAGGGATAATGTCGCTTTTGAACAGCAACAAAGATGAACAAGAACATTATTGCAGCGGGTGTTGGGAAAATTGATTAGAGGTTTGATAATAAGTGGAAGTTCTTTAAGATTACTTTTTTATTGTGTAATTAAATTATGTATAACAAAAATTCAAGAGAAAATTGGTTATAAGAGGCACAAATATTGAATGTGAAAAACTTTCCAACATTAAAAGAAAAACAATAGGATAAGCTCTAAAACATATTACACTATAATATGGATAATTATAGATAACTTCATCACACTCTGTACTCTCTTTCAATTGACACAGAAATTATAGTAGTATTCAGTAAGGCCTTTTAGAGATTATACCGAATATTTTTTTGATGTATACTTATAGACACCTAATTTTGTCTAGTGCACTTTTTAAAACTTTAACCTAAATTGCGAGTCCAAATCCAATACCCAAAAATCAAATAAGAAAATGGAAAAAGATAAATTCCAAGTAATAAAATCCAAAATCCAAAAAATAAAATAAACCCAATAATAAAATAAGCTCAATTTAAATCCAAAAGTTAAAAATAAAACTCAAAAAATAAGATAACCAAAATTAACAAAAATAATAATGCAAGATAAATAAATGATGAAGAAAAAGAAAGATAAAAGATAAAAGAAATAAGGAATAAGTGATAAAATAAAAGATTAATGATAAATAATAAAATATGATAAATTTTAAAAGAAAATAAATTAAAAGATAAAAGTTGAAAAAGATAAAAAATAAGAGATAAGAGAAATAACATAAAGATAAGAGATAACAAACATAAAATAAATAATAAAGTATAAGAATTTGTGTAAGAAAAATGTAAAAACTTTGACTATAAAAGCTCTACACTTCACACAGAATTTAGATTTCAGCCTACAATACTTTAGAAGCCTATGACCAAAAAATAAAAAATTGAGAGAAAGGTTACTCTCTAGTTTTGAAACCACCACCTCAACACCTTCTCACCAAAGTGACAAATCCAAACTTCTTGACCCTCACCCAAACAACATCCTCCAACTTTCTCCTCTCACCATTTCAATCCTTCACACAACTGCTACTCTAGGAGTCTCGTTATTGTTGCAGACCTATTGGGTCAATTGGCACCGTGAAGATAACCATTGCTACCACATTTTAGTTCACCTTTGCTCCCACTTGTGAGGTCACAACTAGCTGCCCCTGATGGCACCATTGCTTCAGAACTAGAGGAAGCTGTGTTTTGCTTGAGTCGATCCAGCAGAAATTCTATAGGGGGAAGGTAAGGTGTCTTGAGTTCTCCCTAATTTCTTGAGTTGCTGGGTTGTTTAAGACTTTTGGGCACTAGTGTTTATGTTTAGTTGTTCCTAATACTAAATGTTCTTGATTCTCCTTTTCTAGTTTGGTTTTGGACACTAACATACCATAATTTACTTTGAAACAAGATCAAATTTTGATTAATTTTGTTTACAATATTGTGGGGTGATTAGCCTTTTAGTAGAAATTTGTCAAAGTAGCCTTCGATTTGAACTTATTGTGTTCATGATCTTGACAATAAAATTTGGTTTGTTTGGTTAAGGCTTGATGTAGTTTTTTTGGCTTGATTTTGTTATAATTTGATTTAAAATTTTGGTCAATCTTGGATTGTCTCAAATTCTTGAATCTCATAGGCTATCCTTAGAAAATTCTAATGTGGCATTTTATCTTCATGATGCATTGGTTGTTAGGTGGACCTTGTAGATGAATTAGATTTTTATGGTATTAAAATTGAATTGTAACTATACTAAAGATATAATGTTGTATTTGGGACTTTGGTGTGTAGATTTTGGGTTTAAGTTTAAAAATTAGAATTTATGTCTTTTAAGCATGTTGATAGAGGTCCAAGAGAAAGGAATTTTTTTAAAAAATTATTTTAAAACCCCAATATGGAATAGGAAGGAGACTTTCTCAAAAATTATTTTAAAACCTTAATCTAGAACAAGAAAGAATTTTTTTTTTGAAATTTATTTTAGAACCCCAATTTGAAACAGGAAGGAGATTTTCTCAAAAATTAATATTTTCAAAGCTCAGTTTATAATAGAAAGGACAATTTTCTTAAAATTATTTTTATTGAGAATCCCGATCTAGAAGTGCAGTAATTATTTTCAAAATCTCCACTTTTTAAAACCAACATTAAATTAAATTAGTTCAATTAATTGGATCTTTTTTGGTACCAAAAGAGTGTATAGGGGGCTAACACCTTCCCTAAAATGTAATCAACCCCAAACTCAATATTTAAAAATGTAGACCAACTTTGGTTAGGTATCTAATCTCACCCTAGAAAAATTAGGTCTATGGTGACTACAAAAAATAAAATGGGGGTTAATAGCTTGGTGACTCCTCTAGGGATATAAGCAGGTTAGACTAATTAAAAAATAATCTTATTAATATCTTGATTGATTTGTTAGTTAGAATTTATTTTGTGTAGATGATAAATTAAAAGGTATGCTGACAAGCTTCTAGTGTTTATGTTGTGGATTTTTATTTATTTATTTATGTGTAATTAATTTATTTGATTTTATTTTGCGGAGATGACAAAGTAAAAGGTATGCTTACTAGCTTCTATTATCTTTTGGGGGGTATTTAAATTTTGTACCTATATTTACCTATTTAGTTTTTTTATGTATGTATATCTTTTTTGTGATGTTTTTTTTTTTTTGGTAGGTTGGGAATATTGTTCCTTGCACATACTATCACTCTCATCACACACTAGAATAAAGGGGAGGTCATAAACCCTATGCCTTATACTAGGCCTTGTAGGATACGTTGTAGGCTAGAAGGGTGTTGTAAGGTTAGCCTTCAAGAGACCTTTGGTCTTTGCATAGGCACCAGAAACCACCCACTCAAATTGATCCTCTCAAGGGCAATTTGGGGGCCTAATGCAGGAAACATAAAACTTATCTTAGCACTATTAATAGCCTTAGAGCTATCCCTTGTACGGGAGAGATTGGACCCAATCCCCATGATAGTGAACATGTACCTAGGACTTACCCTAAATTAGGCACAATGGGGAACATCCTATTAATCATCAAATTATTCTATCATGTTCACAATCATGCATATTGTATTTTCCTCGTTTATTTCTAAAAAATGCACTCTACAATTATAAGGCATTAGAGTAGTACATCTCCATTTTTTTCCTGTTTCATTTATTAATATTTTTTCCATTTTGTATTTTGTTAGAATAAGTTAGTTGAATAATGGTCTTGTCTAGTTGGCTTGTTACTAGACTAAGAGCTCTTATTTTATCATATTGGTTTTTGTACTATAGTATTATTATTCAGTTATAAATACACATGTTGACAACCCATTTGGGTATAGCTTTCACATATTCTATCCTTCTAACATGGTACAGATCCTCAATTTGCCAAATTCTTAAGAATTCCTTAAATTCCCAATTTTGAAACCTTAATTCCTAAATCTCCTTCCTAACCACAATTTCATAACCCTAACCTCAAATTTCAAGCCAATAACCATTGATTCTAATCGATTCTTAAGAAAAATCATGTTTCATTTCTTTAGGTGGATGAATTAGCCATGGAGTTGCTATTTTTTATGGAGGTTCAGCCACCCCAAGGGTCTTGCATGAGAGAGGCTTGACATTGAGACTTTAATAGGCTGAAGGTGGTGTAACCAGCATCAAAGAGGGAGCAACTAATAGTGGGAAGATCGGCTGGCAGTGGTAGGACTGTCTATGGCATTTGATTGGCATCTCATGCATACGGCTAAGTTTTATGTGTCTAACAGATGATTAATAGTGTTTGGTGGCTATTAGACACATTTGGTTGGTGTTTTGTGGTTGTTTCACATGTCTAGTTGGCGTTTGGTGGTTAAAGTCTCTAATTGTGTCCTATTTGCACAATTTGAGTGTCTGAGCACCCAATCTTTAGTGTCCCAAGATTGTAGTGCTCAATTTTGTGTGTTTTAAGGAAGATTTCAGAGCACATTCATGTTCCCTCTCTTGGGTTATGTGATTTGAACCTCATAGAGCATGGATCTTCTAATTTGAAGAGCTTCCTGTGTAATTTAGAGCTTTGAGAAGTGTGGGTGGTTTGATTTGAAGCATTGTTAGTCTAGTGTGATGGCTGAAGGTGATAGTAAGAATGTCAAAAGCCTTGACGACATTGAAATAAAATCCAATGATCTGACTCTATTCTTTGAAATCATTCCTATTGCAGCAAAGATTATTGATTGGAAGTTAAACAATGATGGGAGACAATATCTCTTTTGGAAGAAAGCCATTGACATCTTCCTTGGTGGGATTGGAAAACAAGATCACCTCACTAATATGCCTGTTACCAATGCTACCAAACTACGATGGTTAATAGAGGATAAACATTTATTCAGTCTTATTTTTAATACCCTTGACAGTGAGGTACAAGACAACACTAACCATTGTGAAACGGTAAAAGAGTTATGGGAGTTTTTAGAAGTTTACTCAAGAAAAGATAATCTGATGTAGTTATATGACTTATGTCAGGAGCTCTTTCATTTGGATGGGAAAGGAAAATCCTTAACCCAGTTGTTTACTGAATTTAATCAAATCCTTGAACAATGGAAGAGTTTCATGCCCATTTCTAGTGATGTTACTACTATGCAAGCTCAACGTGAGCAATTAGGGGCTTTGTGCTTTCTATCAATGTTACCTCTAGAGTTAAGCACTGCCCACCAATAGATTCTATCAGGATTTGAGTCTTTAACTATGAAGGAGGTTTACTCTCACCTTCTCATGTATCTAAAGACCTACATGTTTCACCATCTGTATATGAGTTGTCTGCTTTAATAGGCTCTACCTCATGGGGAGGATGAGGAGGCCGTAGAGGTGGTCAAGGTTGAGGAAGAGTTCTAGTTGATGTAGTGATTCACGGGGAGGTTGAGGAGAGTCAGGAGGATATGGTGGTAGTCTTAGTCATATTGAATGTCATTATTGCCACAAGTTTGGACATTATAAAAGAAATTATCTTAGATTGCAAGAAGGAAGATGGTCACAATCATCCCAGTTTACTCATATTGCTTCTATAGATACTGAATCTAGATCTGCTACTACCCGTATAATTGCTATGACTAAAGATGAGTTAGCCCGATACAGCTAGTTCCAAGCTTCCCAGCCATCCACTCTTGTTGCCACTCTGGTTTAGATAGGTAATTATGTTGCATGTCTTTTTGACTCTCGTTCAAAATGGGTAATTGATTCAAGAACCACAGATCATATGATAGGAACCTTAGGTAATTTCTTATCGTTTCAATCTTCTACCCATTCATCTCATGTCATTCTAGTAGATGGCTCCACCACTTCTATTATTGGAAGTGACTTTATTAATGTCTCTCTAGATATTACCTTGTCCAATATTTTGTGTTTGTCCAAATTTCCTTTTAATTTGTTATCTATTAGTCAACTCACTCGAACTTATAATTATGTGGTGTACTTCTTTCCTAACCATTGCATTTTATGATGTCTACTTCTTTCCTAACCATTGCTTTTTTCAGTATCTTTCATCAAAGAAGATTTTTGGTAGAGGGTATGAGCCTAGAGGGTTGTATGTGCTTGGTGATTGGGTTCCTCGTCTAGTTGTTGCTGCTGCTTTGTCTCCTCTACACCTTCATTGTTAACTAGGTCATCCTTCCTTGGAGTCATTGAAGAGATTGTGTCCCAGTTTATATTCTATTTCTAGTTTGTCCTATGAGTCTATCAGTTTGCTAAATAGTATTGTGGTACTTATGTTTCTCAAGTCAATAAACGGGTTGTATCCCCATCTGAGTTAGTTCATTCTGATGTTTGGGGTCATGTCCTATAGTGTCTGAAAATGGTTTTAGATATTTTGATACTTTTGTGGATGATTATTCTAGGATGACTTGGCTTTATTTTATGAAACATAGATCGTAATTGTTCAACAAATTTTGTGCCTTTCATGCTAAAATAAAGAATTAGTTCAATACTTCCATTAAACATTTGTACAGTGACAATGTAAAAGGAAACTCTTCTGAACACTTTTCTTTATATCTAGTAGAACAGGGTATTATACATCCGTTTTCTTATTTTGCTACCCCTTAGCAGAATGGGGTTACTAAAAGAAAAAATTGCCATTTATTACCTACCTTCTTGTTTACTATGAAAGTGCCAAAAATGTTTTAGGTTAATGTTATCTCCACAGCTTGCTATCTGATTAATTGAATGCCATTCTCTGTACTTCATGGTAAGATCCTTTTCTCTATTCTCTTTCCATCATTATCATTATTTCCACTTCCTCTTGTGTTTTTGGATGTACTTGTTTTGTTTAGGATCTTCATCCTTAGGTATCTAAACTTGACCCCCGATCTCTGAAATGTGTCTTCCTTGGTTACCCTTGCAATCAAAAAGGGTATCGTTATTACTCTCCTAATTTAGGTCACTATTTAGTCTCTATTGACATTCACTTCTTTGAGTCTCAGTCTTTCTTTTCTTTACCTATTGAGTCCTCTATTACTTAGTTTTCTCCTAATGTTGATGAGTTCTTCTTGGTTACCTCTCATCCCTTAGGATCTAATGATGTTTCACTAGTTATTGACTCTAGTCTTCCTATTAGACCTCCTTTGAAATAGGTATACTCTCACAAAGTACCTCCAGCATCAGTTCAGATTCCAAGCACAACACCAACTCTAGTCTTTCCTCCAGCAACCTCTTTGGCAAATTATCCACCCTCTGATTTAGACCTTTCCATTGCCCACTACAAATGTACTAGCTCTTGCACCTTACTAGGTAATCGTGTCCCTCATTACCCATTAGCTTTAGTTGTTTCATATTCCTCCTTATCTGTTTCTCTCAGTCCTTCATTGCTTCCCTAATTCTATTGTTGTTCCTAAGACTCTTATAGAAGCTTTAGGTTAGTTTGGGTGGTGAGTTGCAATGAATGATGAGATGGAGGCTCTTGTATAGAATCAAACATGGTATCTTATTTCTTTACCCCTAGGAAAATCTGCTATTGGCTGTAAGTGGGTGTTTATAGTTAAGGTCAATCTGGATGGTTTAGTTGCTTGACTGAAGCCATGTCTTGCTGCAAAGGGGTATGCCCAAATTTATGGGCTTGATTATCCTGAGATCTTCTCACCAGTGGCCAAGATCACATTTGTTCGGTTACTTATCTTCTTGGCAGCTTCTCATCACTAGGACCTTCATAAGCTTGATGTAAAGAATGAATTTTTACATGGTGATCTGGCTGAAGAATTCTATATAGAGCAACCACCTAGTTATATTGCTTAGGGGGAGAGTAGCTATGTTTGTCATCTCAAGAAATCTCTTTATGGGCTCAAACAATCTCCTCGAGCTTGGTTTAATAGATTTAGTAGTGTTACGGTTGAGTTTAGATTGAAGAAAAATGACCATGATCACTCAGTATTTTTCAGGCACTCTGAATTAGGATGTATTCTCTTGGCCATTTATATGGATGATATTGTTATTATAGGGAGTGATGCTACTAGTATTTCAAACCTGAAGGCTTTTTTAAAGACAAAATTCTAGACTAAGGAGTTGAGAGCACTTCAGTACTTTTTTGGTATTGAAGTGGCTAGGAGTCGCAAGGGAATTGTGTTGTCTCAGAGGAAATATGTCCTAAACATGTTGGAAGAAACAGGCCTTTTTGCTGCAAAACTATGTGATATACCTATGATTCTAAATGTAAAACTGGGATCAGAAGATGGGGAGTTATTGGACAATCCAGAGCAGTATAGGCGATTGGTAGGAAAGCTGAACTACCACACTATTATAAGACCAAATATTGCTTTTTTAGTGAGTATAGTTAGCCAATTTATGGCAACTCCTAGAACCTCCCATTGGTAAGCATTGGTACATATTTTGAAGTATTTGAAGAGAGCTCCTGGATTTGGCTTGCTTTATTAGTGTCATGGTCATTGCAGAATTGAGAGCTTTTCAAACGCAGACTGGGCAAGGTGCCCTATAGATCGGGGCTCTACTTTAGGCTACTGTGTTTTTGTAGGTGACAATCTTGTGTTTTGGAAAAGTAAGAAGTAGGCTATGGTATCCTGCTTTAGTGCCGAGTCAGAGTATCGAGCCATGGCACATGCCACTACTAAACTTATTTGGATTTCTTACCTCCTTTGTCAACTTTGGATGGAATGCTCTAGTAGCATGGAATTATGGTGTGATAATGAGTAGCAACTCATATTGCCTCTAATCTTATTTTTCATGAATGGATGAAACATGTTGAGGTGGACTACCACTTTATTAGACAAAAATTGGAAGAAGGAGTCATCAGTCTCAAGCATGTTCGAATAGGGGATCAACTCACAAATATCTTTACCAAGTCTCTTTCTAGAAAATGGGTTTAGGATGTTTGTAACAAGCTAGGCATGGTTAATATATATGCCCTAGCTTGAGGAAGAGTGTTAGAATAAGTTAGTTGAATAATGGGCCTATTTGGTGGGCTTGTTACTAGACTAAGAGCTCTTGTATTATTGTACTAGTTCTTGTACAATAGTATTTTTGTTCAATTATAAATACACATGCTGACAACCCTTTTGGGTGCAGCTTTCATAAATTCTAACCTTCTAACACATTTGAACCATAGGATTTGTAAAATTTAATTTCACATGGCTTACTTAACTGCATTATACACTGGGACTCTTTTCAGTCAAGAACAAAATAGGGAATCCCAAGAAGGACTTCGAAAAGAACTTGGAGATTGTATACGTCATGATTTAGTCCCTAATCTTTCAAAAATTGAAAAAATTATTTTCAAACAACATGACTTGTCTAGACTCAAATAGAATTGGAAAGCTACCATGGATAAGGGAACTTTTTCAACAAAGTTTGGTCACTTAGGATACTTACTATCTGTACTAGTTGATGAATCTTTATTAAAGTATTGCTATTTTTCTAGGATCTCAAATATAGGGTATTCTCCTTTAGGGACATGGACTTAACTCCTACTATAGAAGAATATGGTGCAATCTTAAAAGTTCAACCTAATTTGGCTTGGAGGGCATATTCTTATAATTCCAAGACTCCAATCAATAGACAGTTAGCAAGATTAACAAGGGATAAGGCTACTAACTTTGATAAGAAGATCCTCTACAACAAAGGGAGAAGGCAATGCCTTCCTATCAACTTTCTTCTATCAGTTGCAAAAAATTACATCAACACTGAGAAGGGCTTTAACATGCTCACCTTGACCATATACGGCTTGCTTCTTTATCCAAAGGTAGAAGGCTACATTGATGGCAGGTGGTGCTTTTGTTTTCTACAGTGAAACATGAGGCCCATCTTGGGATGGAAAAAATCCCTAGCAAATTGAGGACCCATGGGGATTCCCTAATTTTGGTCAGGGATTGGGGAATTATTTCTCCCCATAAGGTGGGGATGGGGTAGAATTTTCCCTAATAGTATTTTGGGGTCAAGCGAAGGGACTCCTGAATTTTGAAATTACATAAATAGCCTTAGTATTAAAACGAAATAATATATAATATTAAGGGTAATTTAGCAATTTCATGTAAGGAAATTTTGTCATTTTAAATGGAAGCCTTAATCCCCTTTTCACCCTAATCGTTCAATCACTTTCATTTGCCTTTGCTTCACAACAAGTCACAGTGAACCCTAACCTGAACTCCCGTACTTCTTAGTTGTAACTTGCAAGTGATAGAGGTCCTTTACTCTCATTAAAACCCTCATAGTTATGCCTTCATGGAGATCCATCATAGTTGCTAGAACCCAATGTAGTGGCACCTTCGCTGCCATCAAAACTCTTTGTTGGTTTTGTTTCTGAGTCCGAAATTCCATTTTACTCTGGAGGTATCTGAAACTTTTCATGGCTATGAACTCTATTTTTTTTCAATATGTAGATGACACTCTTATTTATTTTCTCCAGCCTCTGATGCAAAATATCTTTGCATCCTAGAAACTCGCTGGCTTGGAGTATTACCCTCAAATTCTAAGAGATATTCTATTCTTGAGTAGTGTCTCCTTCCTCTTACTAATGAAGGTATGTTTTATTATTTCTAGTGCTATTGTTATGTATTTGATCTGGTGCTATTGTATTATTTTATCCTTGGCTGGGTTTTTGTTTACACTTTATTTTGCTAGACCAGGAAAGATAATTACTTTGTATCAGGTATTTCTTGGAATACATAATTTTTATAGGTTGACATGATTTCTCATCAAATATATTATGATAACTTTTGCCTTGGAAGTTTTGTCAATTTTGAAAGAAATTAGTTCAAATTTTAGTTCAGTTACAATATAATGAAATGGTGTGACCATTTTTAGAAGCTTCCTAGGTTACAATACTCATGATTAGATTAAGATTGGGAATAAGTTCTGCAGCTGATGAATGTTGCATCCTACTACTTACCTATTTCCCTTGTCTTTATTATGAGGTCGAGGTTTTATGCTTGAAGAATATATTGTGATGGGGAGTCTCTCATCTCATCAGAAAAATGTGTGTAGAAGTTTTGGTGAGTTTTTGCATTCGTCATTTGATGAATGCAATGTGTGTGTGATTGTCTTATCTGAGAAAGAGAAAAAAAAAAAATGGATGAAGCTGAAATCTTTGTGTCTCTGTTAACTTTAGTAGTTAATTCTATTAAATTGTATGCTTTTGTCCTATACTTTGGTTGACTTTTTAACTTTCTCTATGCCTTAATGATTAGAAATTGGAAAGTTGCTTAGTAAACCTATGATGGGGAAAAACTAAAGAGAATGGAACTAACAACTATAGATATTGCTTTGTAAGATGTAGCATGCCTTGCCTCTTAAAAGTGTTATGAGTTTAATTAGGCTTTGCTCGGAAATTTAGAATTGAGATATCCTTTATAGATTGGTACAAATTGGAGAACGATCATTCATTTTGATTATAAAGCTTTTGCTTTATAGTTCATAATCCTATGTTGGTTGATTACAACATAAGGTTATGGAACATATCTGAAATGAGTTGAAATTTTGTTCCATTTTCATGTTAGGATTAGGACATAAGAATGTGGTGTTGTGTTAGAATATGTTGACTCCTATGAGGGCTTTCTTGCCAGATACAGTTCTAGTAACCGCTTATGGAAAAATATACAGATAATAGCTTGGCTCCTGAATCTTTGTAATGTCTGCACAGAAATGACTGACCTAGGTTATGACGTGCACATCCTTATATTGTCTTTATCTTTCAAGACATAGAAGTTAAATGGATTTTTCATTGCTTTTTTTTTTTTTTTATGTCCATGTTGAATAGACTGTTTAATATCTATGAACTGTTCAGTTGATTGTACTAGTGCATGTAGATCATTAATTTAAATCCTATTGATGACTTCTGGTAGTGGTCTTGGTTGTTGGTCACATTAAGTGTGAAGATGATTCCCTTCCGCACATAAAGTGGGTCCTTTACCATGCAAAAGTAGGTGTACTAAGGGACGGGGTACAGGGACTTGTAATTGATCCTTATAATGAGCTTGACCAAGCCAGTATGTATATTACGAGACTCATTCTAAATTTGTTTATTTTGCTTTTTTTTTTTTGTGTTGGAAGCATGGACACTGACACAGCTAGCAAAATTTAAATTTGTTCATATGTATTTTGGAAGTGTCTGTGTCTTGTCTGACATGAGTATTTTCTTTCTTAGTGTCCATGCTTTAAACATATTCATATTTGGATTTATGCAAACTACTCCTTTCATTTCATGGTGCAAAAGAAAGCAATGAAAGTCAGCAGAAGATAATTTTTTTTTTGGGGTACAGTGTCTCCAGCTCTCCCCTAGTCCTTCAGTGTTACCCTAATCAATACTATTGGTTACATGTCATAGTATATATAGCAGCATAAGTTGATAGTGTTCTCATGTTCATTTACATTTTACAGCACAGAAACTGAATACGTGAGTCAGATGCTTACCAAAATCAAACGGTTTCCCAGCATCATTTATGCCATGTTTGGTTTGTAACACATGCTAGGCAGGTTGGTTACAGATAGCTGTAAATTCATCCTTTACCATTATCCTTTTTCTGATATTCTTGCTTAAACAGCGGCATAATAAGGTTGGGAGTCCTCCTAATCTCTATTACATGAGTGGAAGTGTACACTTTATAAATAAGTGTGACAACGGAATTGTTATTCATGTATTTGGCTATCTATGTGCTAACAGCAAGCGATAGAATATGAAGATAATCAACATATAAAACCCTTACTTCCTAATTTTGGTCATCATGGTTGTGTAAGAGTCCAAGCCAATAAGACTGATTTATTGGATGCTTAAGAGATGACGATTGGGGGAAGTTGACTCAACGTCTTTAAAACAACCAAACTTTCAGTGCATGTTTTAATTTTTTTTTTTAAATTTTAGTTTAAGGAAGTGCTATCTCAAAATACGAAACTTAGAAAATAAAAGGAAAGAAAATTTGTCCAATTTGGACAGACTATCTACTTCATTTTTTCCTGGTTATGCTGACCTCCTATTTACTCATAAATGATTGTTGAATTACATGGAGGCAAAAATAAAACATCTTGTCCTCTGGAAAGATGGGGATCGGTAATTCCGTGCAGTCAGGCTTAAATTAACTTTTGTTTTGTTTCCTTATTTTTTTAGTAGTCACTAATCATATACCAAACAATGAAATGAAATCGATATTATTTTGTTCTCGACAATCACTGGAATTTGAAAAATCAGCCTTGTTCCAACTCTAATATGAATTTGTGTGCCTAGTGCAAGACTGTAAGCATACCTAAAATCTCCTAAAATTGCCTTGACATTGTCTTTCCCTCTTTCCCTGATCTTTCCAAAAATTAAAAGAAAAAAATTCTGACGAAAAAATTTTGTGAACCTTGCAGATGTTCCTTTAAGTGCTAGAAATTTTCTAGATGATCTTGAGCTGATAAGTGTTGTAAAGGCCCTCAAGTAAGTTATTTCTAGCAAATACTGTGGTGCTTATTACTGTATGCTTTCTTCTTCAAGTTATTTCCCTCTTTTCTTTCTTGTAAAAATTATTTTCACATATTCAAAGTCACAAAACTTTCACAAAATATTTACAGCAATTATGTGAACGTGTGAAGTAATTGATGTCTTCGTCCAATACAAAATATCTGAAGAGTAATATTTTATGAGAATTTCATAGCTTTAAGTAAGTGGGAGTATACCCTTTATTCTTAAAACAAGGAAAGTTATAAGCATGTGATAGGTGAGATATGAGACGTGATTACATGGTCAGGAGAATAAAATCATGTGTAGGATAAGGAGCTTTACCTACTTCTAAATGTTACTTTATACAATTATTCTTTATTAGAAGATATAAGAAAATACATTGTTACTTCTTTCCGCTGCACCAAAAAAAAAGAAAAAAGAAAATACATTGTTACTTTAAACAATTATTCTTTATTAGAAGATATAAGAAAATACATTATTGTGTCCAAGAAAAGATATGTCACACCTTGTGCCTCACTTATGTAACTTCAACTTAGCTAGCTAATGTCTAACCATAGCTGCTCCCACATTATTAGAGCATTAAAAGTAAATTAGTGCTATAGTTGCACAATTGTGTAAAATTATCAGTATTTTATTTTTATAAATTAAATTTTATTTAAAATATTAAATTTATCAAATCTTATATATATATATATATTATATAATACAATAAATTTAATATTGTATAATATTTTTATAAAAATGTTTAGAAATATATTTTCTCATAATATTATACTTGATTTGCAGTTCTTATAAAAATCAACTTAGTTTGAATTTGTTGAAGAATGGTATATATATATATATATATATATATATATGTATATGTAGACTATGATTATACAATCTATACACAATACATATAGCACCATCAATTTTAAAGTCAATATTGTATATATAATAGGTATATATAACATTACTGAGTTATTGAGTAATCAATGCTTGTATCAATTTTTTCTTTGGACAGTCTTTTGTCACTCCTTCTTGTTGTTACTAAGGCATGCTAATGATATATTGCTTCTGAATTTCAATACAGCAACATTGCTGCTTTCAAAATCAGTGTGATGTTGACCTTTAAATCATTTTTCGTTATTGTTTGAAAATTACTCTTTAATATTCATAAGCCAACATCTTAAATTGTTGTTTATTTATGATTTATCCTAGAAAAGGACATTACTTACATTTGTGATTTTTATATTGCTACAGATGTCTATGGAGCAAAGGCAACCATTGTCACCTCGACATGAAGATGAAGTTGAATCACATAAGAATCCAACCCATTTGGAAGAGGAAGGAATTGAAAATCAAGATAAAGATGAGGGTGAAAACTCACAAGGATAACCCAACAAAAGGGGATTAAAGTCTGTTGCATGGAAACACTACAAAAGATAGAAGACAGATGGAGTTTGGATAGCAATTTGCAAGTATTGTGGCAAAAAAATTGGTGGTGATACTAGGCATAGCACCTCACATTTGCATGACCAGTTAAAGATTTGTAAGTGTTGCACATTTCAGGACATAAGACAAAGTATGCTGGAAGCAGAGAAAAAATAAAATTTAGGTGAGACAATTATGGTTGGGGCTTATGCATTTAATCAAGAAATAGCAAGAAGGGAACTCACATACATGATTATTTTGCATGAGTATCCCCTTTCCATTGTTGAACATATTGGCTTTAAGAGGTTTTGCAATGCTCTTCAACCTCTATTCAAGGTGGTTTCTAGGAATACAATAAAGAGTGATATAATGAAGATATATGAGAGTGAGAAAATGAAGACCATGAAGTTGTTTGAATAGATTCAAGGCTGGATTGCAATTACTACTGACATGTGGACATCTAATCAAAACAAAGGTTATATGGTCATCGCAGCGCATTATATTGATGATTCATGGGTAGTTAGATTATGAAGTAACAATTAACAAATTTAATTTAGTTATTATATTCCACACTATAATGTAATTTAATTCTAAATGTTGCAATTACATGATTTAGGTTTATCTATGTGCCTGTTCTACATACTGCTCAGGAACGTACAAAGTATTACTTGAAACTTTGTTTGATTAGAATCTTGATAGAAAGTTGTCAACGTTGATTGTTGATAATTGCACCACTAATGATGCTATGATTGAGAAAAATTTTGAAAAGATTCCAAGAAAGTAATTTATTTTGGGTGGGTCATTATTTCATATGCAATGTTGTGCCCATGTACTTAATCTGATTGTGAAGGATGGTTAGGAAATAATTTCTACCGCTGTTAAGAAAATTAGAAATAGTGTGCAGTATTGGACAGCATCACCTAAACGGGAGGAAAAATTTGAAGATACTTTTTGGTGCATAAATTTGAAGATACTTGCCATCTAGAAGGAGTTCCAATAAAGAAAAAACTTGTTCTTGATTGTAAAATTAGGTGGAACTGTACTTTTTTGATGCCTCCTACTGCTATTCCATACGAAGATGTGTTTGGTCATTTACAACAACATGAACCTTAATATAGATGTTTGCCAAGTGAAAATGAATGGGAAATGGCAAAAGAAATTTGTGATAAGTTAGAGATCTTTCATAGTGTGACTGAATTATTTTTGGGCACAAAGTATCCAACTTTAAATATTTATTTCCCAAAAGTTTGTGAAATTAGATTGGCTTTGAGGGAATGTCTCACATGCTCACATAATCTTGATAGAGAAATGGCTGAAAATATGCTAAGAAAATTTGATAAGTATTAGGGTATAATTAATGGAGTGATGGTCATGGGGACAATGTTAGACCCTAGATACAAAATGTTGTTGTTAAATTACTTTTTTAGTCTCATATATGGAGAAAATGCCTCAAAAGAAATTGAGTGATAACAATTTGTCATGATGGTTAAGGAAAATGAGGACAACCATAAAATAATGGTAAAGCTTCTTCAAGTTCAAAAACAAGTAGCATGGCAATGAAAGTAGGTTCTTGGAAGAGTGACTTTGCCTTATTTATTCATGAAAATAAGGCAAATGTTAATGTGGAGTCAGAATTGGATATCTGTTTAGAAGGACAAGTATTGCCTAATGTCTATTAAGATCAATTTGATATATTATCATGGTGGAAGACAAATGGGTTAAAAAACCCAACTGTACAAAGAATTGCTAGAGATTTGTTAGCTATTCCCATCTCTACTGTTGCTTCAATGTCATCTTTTAGCATTGGGGGTTGTGTTCTTAGTACCCACTATAGTAGGCTATGTCTAGAAATAGTGGAGGCAATGATGTGTTCTCAAGATTGGTTATGGAGTGAAATTCAAGGTAATTAAAATTACATTAGTAGTTGACTTACTTGTTTCCAATGCTAATTATTTTTTTTTAAGGTCATTCAAGAATAGGCTTTGAATTGTACACAATGCATGTAGATACAATATTGATGATGTGAGTAAATTATTACTATATGCATTTATTATTAATACTCATTTTCTTTTCAACTTTGAAAGTTAAAAGGTTTATCTTAAATTGAATAAGTCTTGTAGGAATTAAGTTGTGTTCAAGGAGGCATATCTTCCATCAACTAGAATCAATTTACCCTCTATTCTTTGAGTACTGATTGCTTCAATCATTTTAATTGGTAGATAATAAAATTTATTTTTTTCATTACATGCAGGAAAGTAAAGCTGTTTTGTAGATGCTGACTTTTTGATTGATGGATAGTAAATTTTGTTTTGGTAACATGTTAAATACTAAAGTTGTTTTGGATATGTTTATATTTTTATTGCTGGTTATTAAAGTTGTTTTTTATAACATGCAGGATTGTAAAGTTTTGTTTTGAAGATGCTGACACTTTGATTGCTGTCTAGTAAAGTTTTTTTTGGTAACATGTTGGATAGGAATTTTGGAGATGTTGACATTTTAGTTGGTGGCCTATAAATTTTCTTTTTTTTTACTAGCATGAACATGTTAGATGGTAATGCTTTCATAGAGATGCTGACATTTTGATAGATGGATAGTAAAGTTTTTGTTTTTGGTAAATATTGGATAGTGAAGTTGTTTTGTGGATAATAACATTTTGATTAGTAAATTTTCTTTGTTTTTGCTAGCATGAACATGTTAGATGGTAATGCTTTCATAGAGATGCTGACATTTTGATAGATGGATAGTAAAGTTTTTTTTTTTGGTAAATATTGGATAGTAAAGTTGTTTTATGGATAATAACATTTTGATTAGTAAATAGTGAAGTTATTTTGAAGATGCTGATTATTAATTGCTAGAATCACATGTGGCAATCTTGTTTTGGAGATGAAGATTGCTAGAATCATATGAATGGGCTATAGTAAGCAGGTTGTATGCTATATGTTTTCTACTTGAACAAATTGTTATAGCTTAAGCAAATTATGTATTTTGATATTAATTCTTAAAACTAACTTTGAAGTTTATTTTGTATATGGTTAAATTTATGTCTCTTATCTTGACATATTACGTTAGGGACAATGTAATCATTTAAATGACGAAAAAAAAAGGAAAAAGAATATTACTTTGGATCCCAACGGCGACAAGAGTGTGGACGGGGAATAATTTCTCTATCAGGGTCAGGGAGCAGGAAGGCACTCCTCACCCCTGCCCTGCCCCATTGCCATTCCTAGGCCCATCCAATACCATCTATTCTAGTAGAGACCTTTTGTACACTATGTCATCTTAGGAAGAAGGGGAAAGGATGGTTTATTGCTTATGCACAATTACTAACAATATGGGCATTTAGCCACCTCCCACACATGAGCAATTTGGGATACACTCAAATGAACCTGGCTCAAGATTACAATATAGCAAGGAATACCCCGTATGAATTTTCTAAGCTCTCATGGCCCAAGAGCAAACCAACCTAAAATTAGTGGGTTCAAGGGGTAACTAACCTAGGAGAAGTAAAATCGAAAGCATCCTGGATGCAGAAGTCCCAATACTCTATAGTTGTGGTAATAAACCATGGGTCCCTGTCATTGTCCCCTAGGGAATTATAGGGTACTCTCCCTCTGCGGTGAGAAGACAAGTCGGAGGTGTCTAATGTGCACCAACAACAAAAGGGTTATTTTCTCTAGATGTGACTTATGGTAATGAACCCTCTTGTACGAAGATTGGGGAAGCTAAGATCTCTTGGAAGAATGTTTACTTTATAGAAGGCGTAAGAGGTAATAGTGAAATGACCACTGAAGAGTACTCCATATTGCAAAACAAAAGAGTAAAGGTATTTGTACCCCTAACAATAGTTGCTCCCATATCACCCATATAGGAGACTAACAGTTTACATGTTGAAAATTCACACTCCCAACCTAAATCAAAAACTATGGAAAAACAAGCTTTTCTAAAGTTACAAGAAGAATATGAGCTATTGCATACAAAGTTCCTGAAGCAAGAGACAGAGTGAAGGAACAAAGAAAAATGCCTAGTGATCCAAAAGAAGCAATACATCACAAAGATAGAATCCTTTGAGAAAAAAGTTGTTGCAAATAAAAAAGTTGATGAAGAAGGAATTGTATGGTATAAAAAAGAATACAAGAACATAGAAAGCAAGTCAGAAAGGGCAACAAAAAGATAAAAGCAAGTTAAAAAAGATTTAAATGATATTTGAGATGTCTGATGGGAGGATAATCAAGAGCTAAAAAATGAAGCCTTGGGACTTAAAAGGGAAAATCAAGCCCTAAAAATGGAGATAACAAGGGTTCAAAAGGAAAATCAAGGGCTCAAAAGTACTCAAGCCACATAACTATAGTGTATTTGTGAGTTAGAAAACATGAAGTCCCAATTGACTAACTACATTTGGGACAATGAAACCAACATGAGATAGAATTGCAAGGTCTCCTCAATCAGTTTAAGAGATTTTCCATACGTATAGAGAAGAATACAAATCTTTGAAGCTAAATTCCTAAGGCTCAAGAAAATGGCAATACAGATGGAACAAGCACACTAAGTGGAGATGTGACAATTAGCTATCATGCTAGATAAACTTATTACAAAACAAAACTAATTCTTGATAGAAATTTGTATGAGAGGATTGCTTCGACACTTTATATAAAGAGAATGGTGATAGTTGAAAGAGCAAAATAGTAGATAGGCAAAATTGAAAGAACAATTATGCCAAAAGGTCAAGTTGAGAAACTTTATTAGGCCCTACGAGAAGACTTAAAGAAATTTGGGGAACCCCTTACTGTGAACCCTAATAAAAAGCAAGGCCCAGTGGATGATGCCTAACTTATTTTATTTTATTTTTTCTCTTTTTTTAATTAATGTAATCAAGGATCTTTTTGATAATAATAAAAGTTTGTAATTCTTTGGTTGTATATCATTCATACCATGCATATCATCATCTCTTAATGTATGTCAATAATTTATTTTCTTAAAAATTAAAAGGTTAAAAGGAAATCATAGCTCCTACCATTCAATCCCAATCAAAGCTTATGACAAAACAAAGGCAAGAGAAGTCCATGGAAGAATTGCATGCAAAAATTGGAAGTCTCATAGCATAGCTAGTTAGATTAACTAAGCTACTCAAGTCCAAGAGAATTAATGAGAATGTGCAAGTTGATTCCCCACAAGGCCCAGAAAACAATCGCCAACAATACTAGGCCGGCCTTAACAGCCATATATCATGGAGATAGAAGCTAGCTTTGTCCCAAATATCAACCAATTGGAGGAGCAGGAAAAATTTTAAAAATCTATTAAAAAGGCACAAATCCAAGAGAAATATGAGTTGCTGGCTAGGATGAGGAAAATAGAGGGGTTCTTTGATGATGATATCCTAGATGTGCATGAGATAGGATTGATACCCGATGTTGTCATACTCTTAAAATTCAAGGTGCTAGAATTCAAAAAGTATGATGGAACATCTTGCCCTAAGGCACACATTTTTATGTACATCTGAAGGATGGTAGCATAAGTAATAATGAAAGCTGTTAATCCATGCATTTCATGATAGTTTGATTAACAAAGTAATAGAATGGTACATGGGACTTGATTCTCACTCCATCCAAACATGGAAAGATTTGGTAGAAGCTTTCATAAGGCAATACAAGTACAATCGAAGCATGACCCTTGATAAGATCTAGATCCAAAACATGACAAAAGAAGATAACGAATCCTTCAAGGCCTATACTCCATGATGGAGAGATGTGACAATAAAGATACAACCACCTCAGTCTAATAAGGAAATAGCCATTGTATTGCTGAATACTTTGACATATCCATTTTATGGAAAAATGGTGGGATTTGCTAACATGAGTTTCACAAACTTAATAAAAATTGGTGAAAGAGTTGAAAGAGGAATAAAGACTAATAAGATGGGGCAGTCCTTGATAGCAATGCATCGCAAAAGAAGCCTTAATTCAATAATAAGAAAAAAGAGGATGTCCATTTTGTGGATTAACACAATTAGTGAAGAGGCAAAGCCAAAAATTTTGACAACAGACTAGCAGGCATGCCAAGTGTCTTACATGCTAGCATTGACACTGATAATGAGTATTGCTACACCTTGGGTTACCTGTATCCCATTACTCTAACAAAATACACACAATTAGTGCCATCTCTGTAATCCATTTAGTATCAACTGTACCAACAATTATGACTAGTATTGTAGACACCTAATTTTGTTCAGATCATAAAAAAATAAAAATGGACCCATGCACAAGTTCTAAAATTATCCTACTTGAATGCACAAAAATAAAAATTTAAAGATATTTTTAGGGTTCTAAGTGTGAATAATATTATTTTAAAAAAATCAAAAATTTTAAAATTAAAAAAAATCAAAAATTCAAAAAGAAAAGAAAGAAGAGAAGAGCATTGGTTAATCCTCCTAAATCATGCACCACCATCCTCCTAATTTATTTAATTATGCACCTCATCAATTTATTTTCCTTATCCTAATCAAATCATGCACCACCATCTTCTTAATTCATTTCATTAGGCACCTCATCAAATCATGTTCCTTATCCTAATTAAATCATGCACCACCATCCTCCTAATTCATTTCATTAGGCACCTCATCAAATCATGTTCCTTATCCTAATCAAATCATTCACCACCATCCTCCTAATCCATTGTATTATGCACCTTATCAAATCATTTTCCTTATCAAATCATGCAACACCATCTTTCTAATCCATTGCATTATGCACCTCATCAAATCATTTTCCTTATCCTAATCAAATCATGCACCACCATCCTCCTAATTCATTTCATTAGGCACCTCATCAAATCATACACCTTATCCTAATCAAATCATGCACCACCATCCTCCTAATTTATTTCATCATGCACCTCATCAAATCATGTCCTTATCCTAATCTAATCACACCCTTAATCATAAATCATGCACTTAGGGAATTGAGGATTTAAATAGAGAGCCAAGAGAACCAAGAGGGGGAGGCTGAGAGAAAGCACACCAAGAGAAGAGAAGCATCAAGGGAAGAGTCAAGAAAGAAAGGGGAGAGAAATTTCATTGAAAAGGAGTGGAAGTTAGAGGAAGAAAGTCATGGAGTAAGAAAGGGGTTAAATAAAAAATTTGATTCTTCTCTATTCTTCTAATTTTCCCTTCAACAAACTCACCTTGTTGACTTGGAGAAGCTTAACTCAGCCTTTGGAGAGTCATTTGTGTCTCAATTGCACCAAAAATTGCATATTTTACTGAAAAATTCGAGAAAAAGCCATTTTTGTTCATCCCCTAAAAATCATATGTTTGGTCTGAATATTGAAAAATGCACCCCACCATCATGTTCAGGAGGTGCCAAAACCTTGGGAATTGTGAAGAACTTCACCTGAAGATGCTCCACGCGCCTCCACTCGCTTCATGCTCTAGTGAAGTTCTCGACGCGTGTTACACACACGCTTAAGCTCAAAGGCACATTCGGCTTGCCACATCAGCCCTAGTTGCACAGTCATCACAACACATCATTCCATACATTAGCTCACCTACTTACTCACTGTACCACATCACCAGACGAGTCAGCAAATCACACACAATCATCCTGCCACGTGTACGACACGTCATCAAAACAAATCCAATAATCTACCACATAATCTGACACGTCATCATCCACATCAGCAGACAAATCCACTCATCGTGCCATGTCATAGGACACATAATCACACCACATCACTGTTGACCAAGATGTTGACTTTGATCGTTGACCAAATATTGACTTTGACCGTTTGATGGGATGTTGACTTTGATCCGAACCTCTTTCCTAGGGTTTTTCGATGTCCTGATCATGTTTTTGACCTCTGTTTCACCATTTGAGCACTCTAAATATAGGTTTTATCTGTTTCTTAATTTTCTCTTATTGTTGGATAAGTGTTTTGTGTTTATATCCTATTTTATTGGATAATTGTGAGTTACGATGACTTTGCTTGTGGCATACATACTTCAAACATCTTATAAGGGTGTGTTTATGGTTTCTTTCTAACTATTTTCATTATCCATTTTAATCAAAGGATCTCAACGATGTATAAAAAGGGTTGCCAGTCAACTGACCAGTATCAATCTATCCTGAGGGATGTTATGTTATGAACCTAGTCTGTTAACTAGCATGGTTCCATTAATACATTTTTGAAAGATCTTGACGACAGATAAAAATAGTTGTCAGTCAACTGGCTACTATCAAACTATCCTGAGAGAAATTACACCATGAGTTTAGCCAGTCAACTGGCATGACTCTATCAATGTATTTAAAAATAATCCTAAATCATGATCACATCTAAAAATAAATTTATTTAACAATAGACAAAGCATATTTTTGAAATCAAAAGTAGCAAACACCAACATGGTACCAAAGGGTGCTGTAGGGGTGTTAATAGCTTCCCTACATGTAACCAACCCCCGAATCCATTCTTCTGTAACGTAGACCATACTATTTGGTGTCTGACTTCACCATTTCATTCTAAGTCAGTGGCGACTCCATTTTTTTATCATTTTCCAAAACTCTATCAATTTTTTTATAACCCGGATTGCTGCTTTGTGTCACGTGTCGATAGGTTGGCCACTCCACTGGGGAACTCATTTAGAGGGTTAGGCCACATGGGTTGGTGTTTGTCGCATTTTATTTTTTACTTATGTGCTTTGGTCAATTGTTTAGTCTATTTGTCTTCTAGGCTTTTCACTTTGCATCTCAAATTGTGTTTTGGGATTTTTAATATTTGTATTTTAGATTTGTACTCTTAAATCATGTTGGATCATATTGGTAGATTAAATTTGAACAATTTATTTTTCCATGATATTATCTACTATATCTATAGACTGGTGGTTGGCTGATTATTTTTCAAGTTGTGAGTGAATGAGTGGATGGGTTGTTCCCCACATACATGTACACCTACACCACATGGCACCTTAGAAGAGGGGAGGCCATGACCCCTGAGCTCTATACCCAAGCTCTTGCGAACTGTTAGGCTAGTAAAGGCATAAAGTAAGGTTGTCCTTTGTGAGACCCTTGGTCTCTGTGTAGGCACCTAAACACCCTCACTCAAGTTGCCTTTTGAGGCAATTTGGGGACTTTATTTTAGGGATTTAGACCCTACCCTCTTGCACACTCTAGTAGCCCTAGAGCCATCCTATGAAAAAAGATTAGCCTAAACCTTTGGATGCGGAAGTGAGCCTAGGATTCACCATGACTTAGGCACAATGGGGAAATCTTATCTATTCACTCGCTTGCAATTACATACATCATTACATCCACCATGATTGCATGCACTCTCAATTTTAGATTTTGCATAAGGAAAGTATCCTTCGTGAGGTCTTTGGACTCCGTGCAGGTACTTGAACAACCCCTGGTAAAATAACATGTGAGAGTAATAATATCTTCATGACATTATTTTATCATCATAATCATCAATTTTCTCTGGCTCAAATTTTAGGTGATATTATGGACATTAAACTACCACGATCATCGTAAAGTCCCATGACCGAGTGCTCTTTACTCAAGAAAAGACCTAGAAGGAGCCAAGAGATTTCTCAAATGAACGGAATGGTGCAGTATTACCAGAAATTAAGAATGTGTCTTTTAAACAGAATGACTTCTCTAATTTGAGAAAGATTTGGGACAGCTTTACTGACTCAAAAAAGGGGCAATTTTCAAAAAAGTATGGCCAATTGGGAAATCTATTATCAATCCTAGTAGATGAAGCAATTCTCAAAGCTTTAGTCTTCTTTTGGAATCCATATTATAGAGTGTTTACTCTTTAGAGGAATATGGTGATGTGTTAAAGATCAAGCCTTTAAATGGAGGCAAAGTGCATAAATATGACCAAAAGGTTAGGCCCAAGAAAAGTTTGAACAAGTTATTTGGTTTATCAAACATCAACTTTAGAAATGATGCCAAGGAGAAAGGAAAAAAATGGGCCATTTCAATCAACTTCCTTATTAGGATATATCATGCTCAGACAGACAAAGAGTTTGCGATGCAAGCCTTAGCTTTAGCCATTTATGGAGCAGTTGTATTCCCTAGAGCTCATGGGTATATTGATGGACAAGTGATTATCTTGTTCAAAGCTTTCAAGACAGGTTTGAATCCTGTGCAACCCATTCTAGTAGAAACTTTCAGATCCTTGAATTTTCTCAAGCAGAATGGAGAAGGCTAGTTTCTTGGATGCTCATAATTATTAATGGTGTGGCTAGTGAGTCATTTACTCTCTCCAAAGGATATGGGTTATCCTATAATTTCTTTTAACCCATCTTATTTTGATGATTGAGAGACTCTAAAGGACTTCATCAAATATGAATGGCCTAAGAAAGCATGTGACCGTAATGCTTGGATTGTATACTTTCATAATTTCAAGAATGTCAATTGGGAGACTACATGGTTACGCAGAAGACCGAGATATATGGTTGCAGAGATTGACCTTGGGTCCCCTTAGTTGGCCTATGGGGATAGTTAGTTATGCTCCAACTATGGTTATGAGGCAATATAGGTCATACAATTTGTACTAACCACTAAGGGACTTCATGAGTTTGACCTTGAATTTGGAGACAAAGATATCAAGCCCAAGAATGACACCGTAAGGAAATTATGGTGCCAAGTAAGGCAAATGGAGCTTGGGGAACATTCAACTGCAACCACTCTAGGGTATTCTCAATGGCAAAAGAATAGAGAACAAGGTTTCACTATTCTTGAAATAACCCTGTTAGCTTTATCTTCTAAATGAATCAGGGTAGATGAAGATATCAAAACTAAAAAGAGACTAAAAGCTAAAAAGACTTTGTCTGCCCTACAAATTAGAGAGGCTATATTAAAAGAAAAAGAGTTGAAGATGAAACAAGTGGTGGATACATGGAAAGCAAAGGCTGCAGAGTTTCAAAAGAGGATCATGATTATGGAATAGGACAATGCCAAATTAATTATTGAAAAAGAAAAAGAAGTTGAAGAAGCTAAAAGGGAGATGTACTTGGCAAATAAGTGCAAGTACAACAAAGAGGACTTCGTAGATAATAAAGAAAAGCTAAAGTCCTTGCAAGATAAAGTGACGTAACTTAATAAGGAAGCGCTCTAGCTTAGGGACTACATTTAAAAGCAAAAGGTAGCTCACCAAAAGAAAAGCATGAAGCTACAAAAAATAAAAGATGCCTTCACTATACTAGAAGTTGATCTGGATAAGATGACATGAGAAAAGGAACACCTCAAGAGATATATTAATAGACTTGAAGAGCAGCATAATTATTTTTCTTGAAAAAGAGTTTAATATTGCCTAGAATTTGAGCTAGTTATATTTTTGCATACCAACATTACATATGCTTGCTAGACATTTAGTTACTTATTTGCATTTACTAAATACAGAAAGGAAATTATGGCTCCAATTACGCGATCTCAATCTAAATGAATGGGGGAACCAAGTGAAGAAAAAACAATTGATGGATTGCAAGCTGAAGTTGATGATGTCAAGGCCCAAATGGCCAAGCTAATTGAGTTACTTCAGGCAAAAGTTTCAGTTGAAGTAGAGGCTTCAACATTTAATCATCAAGATCCACAATCCCGCCATCAACAAAAACCAAATAATCAAAATCAACCAAGTCATCAAGAGGTCCAACACTTGCAATATCCTCGTAAGGTCAAATTACAAAATCAACAGGGGTTCTACCCCATAGTCTGGAGGGTCAAAACTCACTGAAACCATAGGGGCCTCTGCTGCAATGTCAATCAGGCTTTATACCTTAGTCCATATAGCATCCTTACCTGCATCATCACCAAGGTCCGTACCCTCGATATACCTAAGGGTAGTAACCTCAAGGACCACATCCAAATGATCTTGGATCAAATTAAAAACTGACACCAGACCTGACTTCAATGACCCTATAGAGTTGGGAAAGTTAAAGAAGAGTGCTGAAGAAGCCCAAATCCAAGAAAAATATGAGAGACTAGAGGCTAGAATGAACAGATGGGAAGGATTCGAGGAAGACATGATAGATGTGTATAACATGGGATTGGTGAAAGATGTGGTCATTCCTCCTAAGTTTAAAGTCCCAGAATTTGTCAAGTATAATGGGACTACCTGTCTTAAGACTCATTTGATCATGTATTGCCATAAGATGGCAGCATACAATGATGATGATAAACTAATGATGCATGTTTTCTAAGATAGCTTAATTAATAGAGCCACTGAATGGTATGTTAACCTAGACTGTAATTCTGTTCGTTCATGGCAGGATTTAGCTGAGGCATTCCTAAGACAATATAAGTTTAATTGAGTCATGGCCCCAGATAGGATCTACATTCAAAGAATGACTAAAGTAGATAATGAGTCATTCAAGGAATATGCACAGCACTAGAGGAATGTGGCCATCAGGGTGCAACCACCTTTTTCAGAATGAGAAATGAATTCAATATTTGTGAAGATGTTGAGTTATCCTTTTTATGGGAAGATGGTGGGATCTAGATGCTAGCTTCCCTGATTTAGTAATCATTGGAGAAAACATAGAAATGGGAATTCAGGAAGGGAAGATGGCAAGATCATCATATCAAAAGAAAACCCTAGCTCAAAGGAAAAAGAAGGAAGAAGTCAATGTGGTAAATGCTCAACAAAATTAGAATGGAAAAGGTAAACACAACAAGAGTTGGCAGGATTACCATTCCTCTTAGGCTACATTTGCTCTTGTGATGGCAATGACCCAAGCTCCTCCAGTTAATTTAATGTCTCCATAATATCAGATTGCATCTCAGATGGCACATCCTCAATAACAAGTCGCATATCAGCTAATGCCATAGCATCCATCCACATTCTATCAGCCCAGGTCTCAATTGCAACATACCTTCTATCAACAAGGAGCTTTGTTTCAATTAGATCAGAATAGGCGTAATGATAAAAGGCACCAAAATTTTAACCCCATTCCTATACCTTTCTCACAATTGTTGCCATAGTTGTTGCAAAATAATTTAGTCTCAGTTACCCCACTTCCTCCTCTGCAACCTCCTTACCCATCATGGTAGAATGACAAGCTCACTTGTGAATACCACGCTGGGGCTAAAGGGCACTCTGTTGATAATTGCACTACATTAAAGAAAAAGGTCCAGGACCTTATTGATGCCAACTGGTTGAATTTTAACCCAGTCACACCGAGACCTAATGTTGATGGAAATCCTTTGCCTAATCATGGAGGATCAAGTGTAAACATGGTTGTTGATGGAGTAAATATTGCTTTCAGGAAGCAAGTATCTAAAATTAAAACCCCTTTGGGTCATATCTTTTGGGCATTGTTAGGACAAGGTTGGATTGAGGATAAGTATGGGGTTGCCCTAATGCTGGCTATGAATATCATGGTGAGAAAGCTGACCATAGAATTAAGGAATGCTAACTTTTCGAAATATGCTTCAAGGGCTAATAAATAGAGGTATACTGCAAGTTGGGGTTAAACTAGAAAATGTGAATGTTGTTGACTCTTGTCCTGTGCAACAAACACTGGGGCAAACTGAAACCTAAAATACTGTGAAGTCATTAACAATCAAGTATGTGATGCAAAAAGCACAGTCATCAGTTAAGGAAAAGCGATTACTATCTATCAAGTACACACTTGATAGATCACCAATGAAACCGATACCCATCGAGGCCATGGGGCAATTGACAATTAGGACCCCTCAACCATTTCTTTATTAACAATCAAGTATGTGATGCAAAAAGCATAGTAATCAGTTGAGGAAAAGAGATTACTATCCATCAAGTACACACTTGATAGATCACCAATGCCATCGATACCCATCGAGGCCATGGGGCAATTGACAATTAGGACCCCTCAACCATTTCCTTACAAGAGTAATAAGGCAGTCCCATGGAATTATGATTAGCAAGTGATTACAAAAAATTCCCAATCTCATATTACCAATATATCCAGGGTCTCTGGCATTACAAGAAGTGGTAGTTGTTATCTTCCAATCATATCTAGGAAGAAGGAAGCCAAAAAGGCAATAGAGCCAAATCCCAAAGGAAAAGAAATCTTGATAGAATCCTTGCAAAAGGAAGAATTGGGTACTGGTAATCCAGTAGAGGTAGAGCAGTCTGAGAAGACTAAGTATGTTGATCCTGTTGAAGGTAAAAATAAAGAAGTAAGGCAAACTTTACCTAAGAGATTGGTTATTGAAGATGAAGCTAGTGAATTCCTCAAACTTATTCACTAAAGTGAGTATAAAGTGATTGAGTAATTGAAAGAAACTCCTGCAAAAATTTCATTACTTTCCTTGTTCATGCACTCTGAACCACATAGTTAAGCATTAACAAAGATTCTTAATGAAGCTTATGTGGATAAAGACATAACCACGGAGGCATTTGATGGTGTGGTAGGAAACACAATTTCTTGTGTTTCTCTGAAGAAGAATTTCCTCTTAAAGGGTGAGGACATAACAAAGCGTTGCATATTTCTACAAAGTGCAAAGGATGGGACTTGGCAAATGTCATGATTGATAATAGGTCATCATTGAATGTTCTACCAAAGTCAACATTGAAGGAATTGCCATTTGATAGTTCTCAAGTGAGACCTAGCACCACTATAGTAAGGGTATTTGATGGAACAAGAAGTGAAGTACTTAGAGAAATTGAGTTACCCATATAAATTGGGCCTTGCACTTTCACTATCCCTTTACATGTCATGAAGATAAGCTCAGCCTATAGTTGCCTTTTAGGAAGGCCATGGATCCATAGTGCTGGGGCAATACTCTCTACCTTGCACCAAAAAGTAAAATTCATACATAATGGAAAGTTGTTGAGGTAGCTATAGAAAAGGACCTATTGATCTCTAACCTGTCCTCCACACCATGCATAAAACTAATGTTGGGAGTTCCTTCCAAACTTTTGAAATTGTTAATGTGGTGTATGCCAAAGAAGGAGGAACCATACCACTTTCACGATATTCTAAAGCTACCCTAATGACTGCTTTTTAATGGATTAAGTGATTAGGCAAAGAATGATAAATGGATTTTAGGGCCTTGATTCATGCTAATCACACTAGTAAGGCCCTACTAATTTCTTAGTACAACTAATAATGGGATTGCCCCTATGATAACTAGCAGCTATCATTTTCATTCACCCCTACTAATAGCCATCATGAGGAGAATCTAGGATTTAAAAATGACTTGGTCAATTTGGTAAATAGGGAGACAATTTTAAGATTCCATCTATTTCCTTGATTTTGATTTAACTTGCAATTTCAAATCTAAATGGAATTTTTGTTTACTAAAAAAAGGGCATTTTTAGAAAAGAATTGGGAATTTCAAGATTTACCCATATTTAATAAATTAGTTTTGGCTCTCTTAGAAGAGCATCCTATCAAAGTGACTTCTACAATCGTAAATCCTTTCCCATGGTTCTTTTGCTTGTATAGGTATCTAGGAGTACTTGTAGTGGTTTTCTCATAGCACTCAATCTATTAGACATGTCTCTAGAGAGTGATGATGGCTTCATTTTTGACTATCACTTTCTAAAGATCAAATTCAAGTAGATCTCTAGTCCTAGCACAAATTGTATGCACTCGAATTGCCTTTTCACCATAGCTAGTGCATAACTAACAACTCCTCATTGACTAACAAGGGGAATCCAAAGTCAGTCACTACATCCATAAGCAATTAGGACCTTTCGCATCCCTGGGCATTCCCACCTAATTTTTTTAAACTACTGGAAGAACCTAATCAAAGAATCTCGATCCCTTCTCTTTTGGGGCCAACTCGAGTCAATGAAATTATTCAACAAATCTCACTTAACAAGGAAACTTGGCTTAAAGTGGACAATCGTACCCCAAGCTCTTCATTGAAGGTAAATGGCATGCATAGCCATGAAATTTTCCTTCTTTAGTTCTTCTTAGATAATTTAAGGATCTAAAGGTCTCTTTGAGTATGGTTGGAATAGGATTTAGTTCATTCCCAATATTTTTGAACAAGATTATGGTTTGTATGTCAACATAGTTATGAGCCTGGAGGAAAATCATGACTTCATAGATAGCCATGGCTAGGGTCTTCATGGCCATTTCCTTATTTATCTATGCTTTACAAAGCTTGACTAGAAACATAATTGAGATAACCCAACTCTTCCCCCTTGTTTTAACGTTATTACCAAACTCCATAGCCAGTAAGTTTAACAATCTATTTTGAGACCTTCTGGGTGACATCTTTCGACATTATCTATAAATCTTGTCAATTGCCAAGGCATTAACCACCATCATCTTCCCATATACATCCAAAGTGGTTGTGAGATCACACTTGAAAGGTAAACACTCTTTATACTAGATCCTAGAAAAAAGCAAAGGCTTTTAGTAATGATTCTTCCACTGAAATAGTCAACAAGTACCCTAGACAACCATATTTTGCCATAAATTATTCCTTTTTGATTTAGTTATTAGCTTTCCAAATCTCCCTTAGATCAAAAAAATCATTCTACTAAAATGATCTTCCCTTATTAGATAGTCTTCTTGATCCTTCTGGGCCTTCTCTTGGGCAAAGAGGATTGGTCAAATAGGTCTACAATAGCTGCAATGGGGTTTGATGTGGTGTCAATTTCTATGGTAATGTTTCATAAAATTGAAGCAAAATAATGAAATGATTACTACAATGTGTGAGAATAAAAGGAATAATGTCATCTGGACAAGCTTCCTTTTGTATCCTAAATCTAATGCATGACATGAAAGATCTATGATTCCTAATTAGGTCCCAAATTGCCCCCTATTTGCAATAATCCAACACACTAAGGGACAATTTGAGGAAGAGCCCAACCTCTTGCATAGAGACTAGAAGTTTCATGAAGGTTAACCTTACTTTTGGCCCTTGGCAGCCTATAAGGGTAGAAGCCCCAGTTGAAGGCTTATGCATGCCAAAGTGATGAATGCAATGAAAGGTTCCTTTCCTATAGAATGAAAATGATGAAAATACAAAAATCAAAAATGAAGTTACATATAAACAAATGGACAACATTTCCCCATCGTGCCTATATCAGGGAAGGTTTATTTCTCTGCGTTCAAGGGTATTATTGGCCCATAATGGAATTTGACTATATCAACTATGTCCAAAGTCCTACCCTTGGCACTTAATGTATTCATACCACCATGGCCATTTGCCATGTGGGCATGGATGTTATTTGACCCCATTGAACCCAAAGCTTATAATAGTCACACTTTATCCTGGTAGTGATAAGTGCATACTTTCATATCTTTCTTCCCTTTATTTTATATTTCTTCTAGTCCATTTTTAGGTCTTAGTATACTCATTAAAGTCTTATTTGTGTTAGGACATGATTTGGCAACCTTTGGTGGTTTTAATTAAAAAGGAGAAGAATTCTTGTTTTAATAGGAAATTGACCTCCACTCATTTTTTCAAGTTTTAGACCATCAAGAAGTATTAGAATCAAAAGTGACCTTTAGAGGTTTTAAAGTAAACATTGAGGGCTTTCAAAATGGCTAATCATCCAATTTGAAGTTTGTTTGGGCCTCCAACTGAAGCTTCAAATTTAGCATAGAATTAAGAGTCCTAGTCCTACTTGGATTAGGTTTCTAACTTGTACAATAGTCAATATTTTGGCAATATTTGGAGCTACAAAAGGATAATTGAGGTGATTGAAAAGGCAATAGAATGCTAAGAGAAAGTACACAATTTTCATGAAGATTCCATAATCTTCTTTGGTAAAAACTTCATTTCAAAGTGCAACACAGATTTAGAATTTTGGAGTAGACCCGTTTGGAGAAGATCCATGGGTTTGAGATGACTTTGTGATATTCAGCAATTGCAACAAACATCTTGCTAAACTAGGAGACTAACAGCCATGGCCTAATGTATAAATAGATCTCTTAGGATTTATTTTCAATACCTTCTTCTTCTGGCACCCAATCCAGAACACTTGATTTTGACTTGTTAGCATGTTTGGCTAAACTTATCTTTTTAGTTCATGGGCATATCAATCCCTAAACACATGTTGATGGATTACTTATCTTAGTGACATTATTTCTACTCCTTTCTCCATGTTGCTTAAGTTATTCTAAATTAAAAGATTATGATATTTGTTTTGATTACCTTAAATAGTGTGCTTTAGGTTGATTGAATAAATATCTATTACTAGATCTAGTGATTATGATAAGTAATAGTCCTTTTTCTAATTATTGAGTACCACATTGTGGTTGCAATTATGGATAAGTTTTTGTTTAACTCACTATAAATAACATAACCTAAGTTAAATAATCTGAGCTTATCTAATTATTACTTAGATCAACCTCATTCTTTGTTCTTGCTACTATTGCAATGACATTAAATCTATAGAGCTTGTTTTAGGTTGTCTAGTAGTTAGATGCTAGTGGAGATCATATTTCATTAGTTGCAATTAAGAGAGATTTTAAGCAATAAAGCTTATTATTGTCTAGGGTTGATAACTTTATAAGAGGGTAGATTAACGTGATCTTAGATAGTTGCCATTTGCTGTGAGGGTGAGATTGAACCTAGAATTGAAGTTGTTTCCATCTAATACTTTTTTTGTTCTATTTAGATTTTTTTTACTTGCTATTGTTTGCTTTGCATCCAACCCTCCCCTTCATCCCCAAGGTTTGATTATTGGTTGTTCTAAGAATATCAATGTTTGATTGCTTACACTCTTTGTGGGATTGACTATTACTTATCCTATCCACTAGCTAGTAATTGAGGGTAAGGTACTAATTTTGGGCTATTGGCAACATGCTACCAAATTTTGGTGCTATTGCTAAGAGTATTTCATGTCAAACTTGATATTTTAATTGCATTAGGAGTCTTCCATAGTTGATAGTGTTTTTAGTTTGTGATTTTACCCTATCTAGTGTGTTTGCAGGCTTGGCAACAATTTCTCCATGATATTATTCACTAAAATTTTTTGTTCAATTAGGTGGTGAATTTATACTTGTTATGAAGAAAATGATGCTTTTCTCAAGATCTACTCATGGCCTTGGCATTTTAAGCCCAAAGTCCATTGTTTGCTAGAGTTTTCAAATTTTCTTTGATGTCTTTATTCCTTTTAGTATTTTTGCATTTTAGTAAATTTTCACTTCTTCCTTTTGCAGAATTATTGTTTATGTCTAAGGAACCATCTAGGCTATAAAAAATCAAGGACTTTGTTAGATTAACTAAACAAACATAGATGGCCAATAAAAATACTTTGAGGAGCTTGTTGCTTCTAATTTTAATTGGCAGTTTTTATACATAGAATTCCTTACTATAGATGTAACCTTTGAACTTAAGTCTGGGTTGATTCGCTTACTTCCTACTTTCCATGGCCTTGTAGGTAAGGACCATAACAAACATCTAAAGGAATTCCATGAGTTGTGTTCAAACATAAGTCTAACTAAAGTGACAAAGGAGCAAATCAAGTTGAAGGCCTTTCCCTTCTCCTTGGTTAATGATGCAAAGGACTAGCTATATACTTAGCCTCTGGATCCATTACCACATGGAATAAGACGAAAAGGCTATTCTTTGAAAAGTTTTTCCCAGCTTCTAGGGTGGCAAACATAAGGAAAGAAATTTGTGGTATCTGCCAATACAAAGGAGAATCCTTGTATGAATACTACAAAGATTCAAGAAATTGTGTGCAAGCTGTCCCTATCATTAGATAAGTGACCAATTATTAATTTAATACTTTTATGAAGGGGTGCTTTCTATGGATAGAAACATGATAAATGCAACTAGTGATGGAGTATTGGTGGATAAGACTCATGTTGAAGCCAAGAACCAAATTTCAAATATGGTTGCCAACTCACAATAATTTGGCACAAGGCAAGATGCCCTTATCTTACCTTTCTTGTTAGACAATTTGCTATAGAGAATGTCTAGCAAGTCAAAGCATGTGGTTCTACAATGAGGCATTCAACTAACATGTACCCCATGATGCAAGATGGATTTAAGGAACAATTGAATGCAAAAAGGGAAATTTTGGGATAGCCAAGGAAATATGACCCCTACTCCAAGACATATAGTCCTGAGTAGAGTGATCACCCAAACTTGAGTCATGGGAATAGGTAGCCTATGCATAACTCATTTCCTAATTAGCCACTTGGATTCCAATGAGGGTAGCAAGCTTCCCAGCCCAAACAATTAGCCTCATCCAATCTAAATATGTCTTTAAAAGACATTGCTAAATCTCTTACCACTAGTACTCACCAATTTTAGTAAGACACAGGATTGCATCTAGAACTTAGAAAACCAAGTGAGTCAATTAGCCATCACAGTAAGTCATTTAGAGGCACAAGGGTCAAGCAAGCTTTTATCTAGAACAATGGTGAATCCAAGAGAAAATGTCAATGCCATTACCTTAAGGAGTGGAAAGAAACTAGATGAGCCAAAAATTAGGACCCCTGCTACAATAATAGAAGAAGAAATTGATGAAGAGGTAAAAATTTCACCTACAGTTATTCCTAATCCCTTTAATTCAATAAAGATTAACCCTCTACCCTTCCCAATTAAAAGCACAACAAAGTCAAGAATAGAGGAGTAAGAAAAAGAAATCCACACTAGTGTTTTGTTACTTTTTTATTTCAAATCTATGCTTTTGCATTTTGTCAAAACAAATTTATTGTTTTTGCAGTTTTTTTGTTTGTCTCACTATTGGCTTTGCACATGATCAAACTAATCTATGATTAATACCATTAGTCAGTGGCATTTAGCCATTACTGTGGCAAGGGTTATTCAATGCTTGATTCATCTAGAACTTACATTGAAGGTTGGATGCTTAGCTCAACTAGGGCTTTAGAAATAAAAGGAGTACCTACCTTGACTAGGGTCTAGGAATGGATGCCTAGCTTGATTAGAGTTTGTTCAACTAAATGAAAGAAAACCAATAAACTTAGTTAGGGTACCAAGTAGACCCTTTATCTTCAAATCAGTCCTACTTGAGTTCCCTTTCTCAAAATTAAAGAGTGACTTTACACCTTATCCCATAATTTGTTGTTAGAAAGTTCACTATTTTATTTCAATTTTCAAAAGAGCATTTTGAAATGACAAGTGAGAATGGGCATTATTAAGTAGCCAAGTGAATCTTTTCCCATCAGATTGGATCCACTTGGGCATTTTCCTCTAAAAATTAGGAGAACGACTCTAAACTTAACCTATAATTCATCATACAAACCTACTAGTTTTGGCTTTTTCTTTTTATTTCAAAAGTGATTGAAGAAGGCATTCAAACATCAGTGAGCTTAATTAGAACCAAAGAATAGGCCCTTTCCCTCCAAAGTGGACCTAAACTATCACCTCCCCTCAAGATGAATGGCCATTTACTCCTCACTTGATCACTAATTTTTTGTAGGATACCTCACTATTTTTGTCGAGGTAGATTAGTAAAAGCAGTGAAAGCAATAAAAAGGATTAAGCAAAGGAATGAAGATAGGCTCAAGCATAAATCCCTTTCCATGGTTTCTAGTTGATATTATGCAAAGGACATTTTCAATTTTATAAAACATGAGGTATTCAAGATTTATCATGTTCAAACATGATAGTAGTTTAACAATGATATTCTTGATCAAAGAAAGAGAAGAGTCCACAAGATTAGGGATCATGCAGTGAGGGGTAAATGTCAACCACATATCAATGTCTCTTACATTTCATGACATCAACCAAGTCCAAATAAAGTCCAAAAGAAGGGGAAGAGTCCAAAAGTAAAGAGATCATGAAATGAGAGGGGTCAATGCCAACAAGATTCCATTGAATCAAGACAATAAGCAAACATCATTCCCTGCACTAGATTCATAAGTAGTCACTACTTTTGGAAGTCTCAATTAAGTCAGCAATGAATTTAGACAGTTATGAAAAAATTAAGGAAGTTTGCTGACATACTAAATATAGTCACCAAGACCTAACTTTGTAGAAACATTTCCCAATCAAATCAGTTTTTCTAAGTAAATGTGTTGTTCCAATTAGCACCTAATTTAGAGTCATTGAAAATATTTATTTAGAAAGGAAACCTAACAAACTCCTTTCACTTTAAAATTTTTAAGCATTTAAGAGGACATGTGATATTACTTAGCTACCAAAAAAATAGAAAAAAGGAGTTTATTAAGGTCGAGAACTAAAGTGAAAAAATTCAGAAACTACACAAAACTGTTGTCTAGATAGCAGGACAAATTCAAATGTTTCATGCATTAAAAGAATTCATTTCAACCCAAATTTCATATGCAAAATACTAACACATGGTTTAGTAACCGCACAAAAAGTCATAGCATTTGGAACTCATTTGGTATTTTAAATCTTATTTTATTTTTTGGTTGTACAAAAATGAATCCAAAAGAAGGCAGCCGGAGAGAAAAATTTAGAAACTGTAGCAAACCAAAACTAAAATTTTTATATGCACATGCTAACATATGAAATATCAAACCCACAAAATTTCACACTATTTCAAACTCATCTGCTATCTCAAATCAATTTAATCCCAAGGTGTATAGAATGAACTTCCACACTAGACAACTAGAAAGAAAATTTTCATACCAGCATCAAAACAGCCTAGAATAACTTGATATTTTTGCAGGATAACAAATGAATTCTAAATCTTCAAAATTATTAGAAAAACATGCTGGTATATGATACATCATGCCCACAATCCAAAAAAAAAATGGAGCTCATTCGGATATCTAATCAATGCCAAAACAAAACCACATCTACTAACATGCTAGATTTAGATAGCATAAGAAGACTATTTCAAAATGCATGTCAAATAAACTCCAAATGCTTTGAAAATTTATAGAAACATGCTGGTATATGATGGATCATGACCATAAAAATTTATAAAAAGTTGGAGCTCATTTGCTTTGTTAGTTCATACCAAACAACTAGCACAAATCAGACACAACAAAGGGTCTTTTATTTAACATTTTGTCAAACATCTTGGGGGCAATTCTTACATATTTGTTTATAAAAGTAAAATAAGTTATAGTTCAACAATCAAATCATAAAATTGCATCCAAAATCAAAAGGAGTGATAGGATCTAAAAATTAGAAACTTAACAAGGTAGGAGTGAGATTACCTCCATCTCCTTCTTCCCCTCTTCTCTCTTTTCTCCTTCTTTTCTTCCATTATTCATGGCTTTCTCTTTTTCTTTTCTCTATTCAGCCTCTTCCTCACACCCTTCCTCTTTTGTTCAGCCAAGGAGCACCTCTTCCCTCTTCAACTCTTTCTCCTCTTGGCTTCCTCTTCTTTTCTCCTTCTCTTCTTCCTTTCTTCATGGCTCCCTCTTTCTCTCTTCTCTATTCAGCCTCTTGCTCACACTCTTCCTCTTTCTTCAGCCAAGGAGCACCTCTTCCCTCTTCAACTCTTTCTCCTCTTGGGTTCCTCTCCTTCTCCTCTCTCTTTCTCACCTGCTACCCCTTCACAATCTTTGTGTATGTCTGAGACTGGGTCCATCGAATGATAGCTCCCCTTATTGCTTCTAGAGAGTTGCCTTTTTGTTTCTTTTTTTTGTTTTCCTTTTCCGTCTTTATTCAGCCACCCATTCCCCTCTTTCATTCCTTTTTCTCCCTTTTTTTATTTTTTTTAATTCTTTTCATTTGCTATTCATCTTTTGTTTTGTATTCTCTTTTTACTTTGTTTTCCTTGTATTCATTTTCCTTTTTATTTGTTTACTCTTTTAATTTCCTTTGACTCTTTTACTTGCTCTTAATTTTTGTTTTAATTTCTTTTATGTATTATTTTATTACTAATTTTTTTATTTTCTTCATTTTATCAATATACGTATTATTATATGTTGAAAAATTTTAAAGAGATTTTTGTTTATTTTGGTTAGACCTAATTAGGGATCTATAGATTACCCACTTTCCCATCTTCTAAGTATTAGAAAATCGGCAAATATTGATAGATGCTAATTTGGGCCAAAACTAAAGGGCACAATTGCTCGATGGCTTATTGACCACCCATTGGAGATCCAAAAATTGGAAGGGTTGAAAATCCATCCAATTGGAACACCTAAGAAAACCACTTGGGATTTAATGCAAAAGGTTTTACCTACCCAATAAGGGCACCAAAGAGTACCTTAGGATTTAAAGTGAAGGGTTATCATCCACCCGACAAGGATAGAAACTTAGGATTTAGTGCAATGGATTTTAATATCTAACAAGAATGAAATTGAAAGGGTCAAAATCCACCCACCAAGAACACCTAAGAACAACTTATAATTTAAGGTAAAGGGCTTTAATTCCTAACAAGAATAAAATTGCAGAGATCAACAATCCACCCAATGGGGATAGCTAAGAACAACTTAGGATTAACGGTAAAGGTAATACCTAACCGTGACTTAGGATTTAAGGTGAAGGGTTATTATACACCTAAGAGAGATTAGGATTTAATGCAAAGAGTTTTAACACCCAACAAGAATCAAATTAGAAGGGTCCATAATCCACCCACTAGAGAACCTTAATAACAAACTTGGATTTAAGGTAAAGGGTTTCAATACCTAACAAGAATGAAATTGGAAGAGTTGACAATCCACCCACTAGGGACACCTAAGCACAACTTAGGATTTAAGGTAAAAGGTTTTAAGCCACCCAATAGGGGTACCTAAGAGCCACTTAGCATTTATAGTGAAAGGTTATCATCCACCTAATAAGGATGCCTACGAAAATGACCTAGAAAATCATTTTAGGCTCAACTCATACCATGATGAGAATGATTTAATGAAAATGACCTAAGGGAGAAATCATCCTTAGGCTCGACTTGCATCACAATGAGGTTGATTTAACCTGATAGAGAAGTTCCACCCAACAAGGATGTCTACAAAATTGACCTAAATAGATAATTTTAGGCTCAAATCACACCATCATGTTATCAATTTTACAAAAATGGCCTAGGGAAAATCATCCTTCGGCTTGACCCACACCATGATGAGGTTAATTTAACCTGTGAGAGAACATCAATGTAACAAGGATGTCTAGAAAAACCACTTAGAAAGATCATTCTAGGCTTGACTTACACCATGTCAAGATCAATTTAACAGAAAGGACCTAAGGGAAAATCATCCTTAGGCTTGACTCACATCACGACAAGGTCTATTTAACTTAAGAAAGAACATCCACCCAACTAGGATGTCTATGAAAATGACATAGGGACATCATTCTAGGTTCGACTTATACCAAGGCAAGATTGATTAGACTCGACTTACATCAAAATGAGGTCAAATTAACTAAAAAGAGAACATTTAACTAACTAAGATGTCTGCCAAAATGACCTAGAAAGATCATTCTTGACTCGACTTGTACCAAGACGAGATCAATTTAACAAAAAGAACCTAAGGGAAAATCATCCGTAGGCTTGACTCGCACTACGATGAGGTTGATTTAACCAAAAGAGAACATATACCTAACTAGGATGTCTATGAAAATGACTTAGAGAGATCATTCTTGGCTCAACTGGTACCAAGACAAGATTAATTTAACAAAAAGGAGCCTAAGAGAAAATCATCCTTAGGCTTGACTTGCACTATATGGGGTTAATTTAACCAAAAAAAGAATATCCACCTAATCAGGATGTCTATGAAAATGATCTAGAGAGATCATTCTAGGTTTGACTCATACTAAGATAAGATCAATTTAAAGAAAAAGGACTTAAGGGAAAATCATCCTTAGACTCAACTCACACCATGATATGGTTGATTGAAACGAAAGAGAGATTCATATCTAACCAAAAGACTTACAACTGCACTAAGGACTAGGAAATCACCCTTTTGCATGCACACAAATGATTTGGATGTTAGGGTACTGGTTAGTTAGGTTCTTGGGTTGCACATGTTGTGATAATGTTCTTGACACATGAGATAACTTGTTAGATATGATGAAATTTGTTTGACACATGAACAAGTTTGACTCAAGATGATACTCTTAATATGAGCAGGTGCAACTTGAAATGACATACTTGGTTTGATGGCATGCTCAATGCCATACTTGACATGATATGCTTGGTATGTCAATGCTTAAATGGTTTTTGCTCTGAAACCATTGACATGCTCACTTGGCCTTTGATTAGGGACCTCCTCTGCTCCAATCTTACTTCCCCAACCATGAATTCATAAGACAAGTAAACCAAGTACCAACAACTTTGCATAAATTGCTCACTAGCATAAGGCTTTTGAGAATGGCCTGATCAATTAATAGGAACCCAAAACCCTAATCCTATAGCATTTGATCTCTTACCTTTTTTCCTAAATAAGTCTATTTGAAACTTTCTTGGGTAAACTCTTGTATTCAAGGGCCTTTTCTAGGAAAACTTATTTCTAAGCCAGCAAACTAACTTTGCCTAATCTCTTTGTATCGAAGTTTGAAGACATGAGGAACTAGGTTTCAAACTTTGACCTCTTTTATCTAAGATAATTGCCCCATTGTTGCAAAAATTTTGGCATTCTCTTGCCCTCATTTTCTTTTCTGGCCTATGCGAAGATAATCATTTGCTTCTATTGCCCAAGTTTGTTGGTCAACTAAACCTTATTTGGCCCAACTTTTAAACCAAACTCGACTTCTTTCTCCTATCCATGAGTTAAGGATGTGCCACTTAAGATGTGTTCCAATCATGTAAGGGGAACACAATTTTTTCACTAATGGTTTGCCAACTCTTGAACCCAAACTTTGTCTCTTCAAAGGTACTCTCTTGGAGGCACTTGCTTGATTACATCCCTTAAGGGCTGTCATCACCTCTCACTTTGCATGAGAATGCATTTTGGGAAGTAAAGGTGTGTATGACAAGAAGAAAAAAACAAAAGAGCATATGAAATTATGTATTTTAATCCTCTAAATGCAAGATTAGAAGGTGAGTTATGATTGATTGCCTTGCTATGAGTGTATCAAAGTGTTGGACACCTTGGGAGTAGTACCTTTGGAGGTTTGGATTTAGCAATCCTTCTTACTCTCTTTTATGGAATCAGAGTTCTTTTAGGGAAGTCTCTCTATAATTCTCTCCACTCTTCCAAGAGGGGTTCTTTTAGGTTTAGGTCACTCTCCTAGTTATTGCCCTAGTTGTGTTGGTTTCCCTTAAGCAAAGAAATGCTGAAAGGATTTTCCTTTATTGTTTCTCTTTGTTATCCAAAATAACACCTCAAAGGAATGCCCATGGCAAATTAAGATTACCTAATTTTCTTGAGTCAAGAGTGCTCAGTTAAGTAATTCTAAAGTGTTTACATTCTTGAGCAAGTGTTTACTCTCACAGATGCCCCATAGGCTTGTTTTTGTGTCCCTCTCATCTTTGGCTGGACATCCGTATTAACTAAGATCACCAAGACTTTACTCAGCTTATAATGTAAGGTAGGTAATGGGTTAGAGAGAAATGGAAAAGAATCTAGCAAATAAGAAGAGCATAAAGTTTTAAGCACATGATGTCTCATTTCCTTCTTTCCCTTTTGGAATTTTGAGACTCTTGTTGGCTCAAGGGGAGGTCTACTTACTTTTTTTGTTCATTTCTTTTATTTCCTTTTCTTTCCTTTTTGAGCTAGCTCCTTTTCCTTTTTCCTCTTTCTATTCTTTCTAAGCTAGCTTTTTCCATGCTTTTCTAAAGTTCTTTTCTAAATTTTTAATTTGCTTCGCATTGTCTTTTACATGGGTAAAGCTTGACTTCTTGGGCCAAAGATTCTTGAATCTCTCTTCCTGAGCGTGATAGTTTCCTTTTTTTCCTTATGTGTTCCTTTGAGCTCTCCTTTAAGGTTAAATCATGGTTTTTGGAGCTAGAAGGGTAAGAGTGACAAAGGTTAGTGGAATGGAACCATGATGGTGGTCTTACCACTTTTTTTAGCTTAAATGGATAAGTATGGGGGCCAGGATTTGGCTTGAAAGGCACAAACTATCTAAAGATGAACTAGATCATTTCTTAAGCAATATGGCATCCAACAAATTGCCTTGAGGAGCATTTAGATAAGTTCTAGGGTATTTATTTCTTTATTACAAGCATACTCTCACCATAGCCTCTCTTTTTCTTTTCCTAATTGGAAAGCACTCAATCATTTAGTAGAATTAAGTATTTCATCAAGCAATCCAATTTTACCACTAGCATTTGGATTTAATCAAGATGAAATTCAAAAAATCCTTCAACAATTTCATGCTCTCTAGCACCAATATTGGGAACAATTTAAAATTACAACCTTGACTGCCTTAGTATCAATTCATTTAGGTTGGCAATACTACCTCCTTAGTTGTTCGTCAGTGAGCATCAAGAAATCTTTATGCAAGGGCAACAACATTGGAAAACTAGACAATAAAAGAGATTACATGAAAGGTTACAAGAGATTTTATTAAACTCAAAAAGGAGCCCATATTGCTAAGGCTTTGGGTAAAGCCATTAGCAAATGTCATGAGACCACATGAGATAGTACTAAAAAAGAGAAATAGGAAACTACCCAACTATCTAGCCTCGGTTTACTTCCAAGATTACATGGCCTAATTAACTCAGCGTACACCATAGCAAAGATCAGATCCTAAGCAACAGCACTTGGTCTGGGGTTCAAAGACTAGAGCTCACAAAAGTATAATGGGAACCTTTAATGATTAGTTTCCTTATCTTTGGTTTTTCCTAGGGGGTTTGACTGTCTAGTTACTCTTGTATAAGGAAGGCTTTAGGTTTCAATTGTTAGTTACCTTATAGACTCCATGGGTGCCAACATCTCAATAACTACATACTTAATGGCCAGTGGCTTCATTGCCCTAGTTTGTGTTTGTGTTCCCTTGTCCACATACTTGATGATCAATTGCCTTGTGGGAACTTGGGATTCAGATTGCCTAAATGACTATTCTACAAGAAGAGCATTGAACGTGTTTGTATCATCTAGCTTTACTTTGACTTGCAAAGTTCCCTTATTGATTAACTGTTGGAGTAGGTCTGAACAAACCTCACATTCCATTAACTACGTGGCAATCACATATAGTCCCCTGAAAGTTTCCCTCCTTCGCTTTGACCAAACCACACCTTACTAAGGTTTGGAAAGAAGTCTTTAAAGGAGTCTTGATGTCAAATACACCCCTCTTAAGGGATAACTAATGTCCACCAGTAATGGCATTGACACCCTAATCTCCAAGATTGGGAAGAGAGCTCCATCCATGTCTAGTCCTAAGGTCATAGAGAAATACTGTAACCATTTGGCATCAATAAGTGCTTGGACCTTTCTCTTTAAGGCTATGCAATTATCTACCAAATGCCCCTTAGTCCTAGCATGGTATGCATATGTAAGCTTCTCATTATACCATGAAGGGTAGGGTGGTTGGCAAGGGAAAAGGGGAATCAATGACATTAGGTTGCTCTACAACAATTGTGGCAACAGTTGAGAGCATGGTATGAGAATAGGTTCAATATCTAGGAATCTTTTCTCAGAATGTTACCTAGAGTGGTTATCTCTATATTGTCGCCTAGGCTGTAGTGGCATAAGTTACAATTAAAGTATTAGCTTATATACTGGATTTTACACTAGTGATTATGGTACTTGAGAGGTTGTGCCTATTCGAGAAATCTAGTAGGGTGGGTGAGGCTTCTTAAAAGGATGATGGTGCCCCTTCTATTTTCCTTTTCCATTTATCTTTTCCATGTTTTGTTCTAGATAAATCTTCATTCCTTCTTTGCTAGAGCAAGTTCCTTAGGCTAAGAATTCTCAACAACCTAATTAGTGAATCCTCTAATTTAGATACCACTCTTAACCTTTCTCTTGCAATGGACAGGTTGGAAAACTATGCAAAAGTATCCTCAATCTTCTTGGTATTGGAAGAAGTTTGTAAAGTATTGATAAGTGTGGTCACAGAAGCCAACAACTCAAAAGCCCTCAACATTTGACTTTTCAAATCATTAATCTCCTACTGCATCTTGCCAAGAGTCTCCCTAAGCTATGGCTTATCCATGAAACACCATAGTCAAACTTTCTAATAGCATAAAGCAGTGATTTAAAAAGAATTATATTGGTAATGAATGATGCATGATGCAATGGTGCAATGCTACATGAGATGCAATGTTTAAAATTCAAGTTGACAAAGTTGACCAAAAGCTACAAAGGTTGCAACTAAACATTGCCTTATTACGTATGACTCATGCAAAAAGAAAAATGTAAAATGCATACCCCTACGAATAAGTTTCTTTTATTACTTTCACTCATGCATGATGGAGAGTTTATACATGCAAAAGCAATGAATGCAGCCACAGATTCCTTATCTAAAAGAGTGCTAAGATTACAAATGTAGGAAATACAAATATAATGCCAAATAAATAAACAAATAACATTTCCTAATCATGCCTTAATCAAGGTAAATTATGGTTTTATTCTCTGTATCCAAAGGTTTAAGCTAGACTTCCTTAAATAGGTTAGCTCTAAGGCTACTATCAATGTGACTTAAGCTTACTGGGGAACAACCTCAATCTTGAATTATACAATAGCACATTTTGACAAGCAAGGATGTCACATGGCATTATCTTCCTATAATGCCACATTTTTGTCTTTTTTTTTTTATAGTTTTGGGCACTCTCATATACATCTCTTCTTATCTCATCTAGCTCATTCAATTGGAGAAGTTTCTTCTCCTTTGCAGTATCCAACTCAAAATTGAGGAGCTTGATAGCCCAATATGCTTGATGCTCTAACTCAATTCGAAGATGGCATACTTTTCCAAAACATAGCTATAAGTCATCCTTAACAAAGTCTTATAGGCTCTTCTATAAGCCCATAATGCATCATCTAGTTTTAAGTCCAATTTTTCCTAGTTGTTTTGCCACTTTCTCTAATATCCTTTTTATATCTTTATTTGATACCTCCTCTTCTCCACTTGTTTGGGGATGATATGATGTAGAGACCTTGTGCTTCACTCCATACTTTCTAGAAAAATTACAAACAATTTATTACAAAAATAAGATTTCCATCACTAAAAATAGCCCTTGGAGTATCAAATTGTTAAAATGTGCTAACAAATTTAACCACTTGGTTGCTGTAATTAGTGTGTAAGGTCACAATCTAAACCCATTTGGAAACAAAATCTATGACAACCAAGATGTACTTACAGTTATAAGATGGAAAAGGTCTCATGAAATCAATCACCCAAATGTCAAATAGCTCAATCTCAAGGATTCCATGTTGTGGTAGCTCATGTCATTTAGAGATGTTTCCCACTCTTTGGCACCTATCACAAGTAGACACAAAATTGTGAGAATCTCTAAATAAACATGGCCAATAAAAATTACATTCTAACACTATAGCCGTTGTCCTATTTCCTCCATAGTGACCTCCATAATCCAAAGTATGACAACATTGGAGGATACTCCACACATCACTTTTTGGCACACATCTCCTAACTATCATGTCACTACACAACTTAAAAGAAAAGGATCATCCCAAAAGTAGAATTTAGAATCATAAATTAACCTTTTTTTTTAATGATAAGGGAAATCAGAAGGTAACATACCCTAACCAAATAGTTCAATGAATCTGCATACCAAGGAAGTAGGGCACATGTTGCACTCAAAATTTGTTCATCAAGGAACACCTCTTCATGGGTAGTTGTTGGGGAAGGCACCATTCTCCAATCTGCTTAGGTGACCTACCACCTGATTTTCCTATCCTTTTCTATCTTTCACCTCAAAATTAAATCCTTGTAAGGCAAGTTTTCCCCAAAATTATGGGAATTTCTTTGTCATCCTAAATGTCCAATATGATGAAGTCAGCTAAGAGAATTAATTGTTCACTTTCACTGACACATCTTCAATGGTACCCTTAGGATATGCTAGGGTCTTATTCATAAGTTAGGGTATGACACTTGTGGACTTTAGCTTTTCTAGGCCAAACTTCTTAAAACTAGAAGGGGCATCAACTTGTTGCTTTCCCCTAAATCACATATACTAGTTCCCAATTGTGCAAGGATAGTGAAGCTTCCAAGTTCCTTTAAAAGTATTGCACTACACTCTTCAATAAGTTCAACCATCTCATTGTCAAGTATCGTCCTCTTTCTTGTCAAAATCTCCTTCGTGAACTTGGCATAAGAGGGCATATTCTCCAAGGCATTTGTAAATGGGATATTTTATGTGAAGTTTCTAGAAAACGTTAAGAAACTTTGAGAACTACTTCTTTTGCTTGTCTTTCCTAAACCTTTAAGGAAAAGGAGATGACACAACATACTACAAGTTCTCAACCCCTTCTTCTTAGCCTCTAATATGTTGCTCTTATTTTGCTCTTCTTTTGATAGGATATTTTCACTCAAATTAGCCTCAATTACTTTACCATTCTTACTCTTTGTTAGCCCATTAGTCTCAGTTTCAACATGTGCAAAACCTTCCAAATTACTTCCAAACTCAACAACTTGTTTTTGACCACCTCACTTGGTATTTTTTAACTTTCTCATAAGTATGATATTGCACCTTTGAAGTAGGTGCAGCCATACCTATCTCTCCTTCTAGGCACTTCTCTTCACTTACCACTCCTCAACACAATGGACTTACATTGTTCATTACCCTTAGTCCTACGATCTTCAATGTTACTATGCAAAGAAGTAGGCTGCGTAGAGGACAATGAGTTAGCCAATTAGCTCACTTGTAGCTCCAAATTCCTTATATAAGAGTTGGTCCCTTTCATGAACTTAGTTAGAATGTCTTCCAACCCTATCTTCTTTTCTTGTTAAGGACAAAAATCTAGGTAGATTGTAAACTTGAGCTCTTTCTTATGGTTGCTACTATTTTGATTATTCCAAGAAAGATTAAAGTGGTTTCTTCATCCAATGTTGTAAAAATTAAAGCTTGGATTGTATTGTTGCCTATTATAATTGGCAACATACTGCACACTCTCTTAACTCATATTAAACCTCCTGCTAGGATGGTTATCCCCACATAACTCACAAACCACACTTTGCACATCATTAGGTCTTAAATTTTGAATTTACTTGCTTAATGTGACCACTTGTACTATAAGTGCAAAAATAACATCCAACTTGTACACTCTAGCTACTTTTGTTGTATTAAATTTCACTACTTCATTGGTAATTGTTGCTGGCCTTTTTCTCCAGTAATTCAAAATCTTCATCTAAGGTTTGATCATTAAGGCACTCCCTACAATAGCATTTATAGTGGCATATATTTCCTAGAGGCCACCATAGAATGTTTGCACTTGTAACCATTTAGGACGGCCATGATGAGGGTGCTTCCTTAACACCTCTCTCCCAAGCCTTATACAGTGTCTCAACATCAAACTAAATGAAAAAGGTTATGTCTTGACTATTTTGGTAGTGGAAAAGAACTTAGCAAGAATTTTTGTGCTAATTCTTCCAATGTATTGATGACTAGTTGGTAGGGATTGCAACCATGCCTTCACCTTGTCTCTTAAAGAGAATGATAATAGGTTGAGCCTATTGGCATCCTTAGTTTGCCAATAAATCTAAATGTATCACACATCTTCAAAAAGTTTGTCAAGTGTAGGTTGGGGTCATCATTAAGGAGTCCATTATGGGTATAGATTCAACCTTTCATTCAAGTGTGGGAAGAGGGTTTGATGTTTGTGCAAGAAGATCTCTCTTCTCTCTCTTCTTCCTTAACTGTCTCAAGGTTCTCTCCAACTTTTGGTTAATTAACTTATGAATAGGTTGTGAGAAGTCAAGCTCTTGCATGCACTAAGGTCAAGCGGCATGAGAACAAGTACTACACAAATCGAAAGAAAGAAAAAAAATGAAAGTGAAAAATCTAACCAAATAAACTAAAACAAGAAGTAATTGCAACAATTGTAACTTTGGAAAGAAACTAAGTAAAATGTGCAAAGCAAGGCAGCAAATCAATTAAAAATAATACAACTACTATGCAATGAGCTAACGAAAAGAATGTTAAACACTAAATCATATGAAACACTTGGATTGAACCTAATATAGAGTCTATTGCAGGAAATCCAATTAAGATGCAATTTTGAGTTAAAAACATGATAAATGTAGGATATAACAAAAACTAATCAAACTATTGGAAACACTTGATTTAAATGCTAAGACTTAAACATAACTATGCACTATGCTAAAAGTAGTAGAAATAACTCTACGTCTAAAACAGAAGTATGTAAATCCATCTAAACTAAGAAACCAAAAAAATTACCAAATTAAAGCAAGAATAGGAATGATTAGTAGCAATAATTTCCCAATTCCCTTGCAATGGTGCCAAAAACTTGACTGAGATTAAGTGTAAGTATACACTATCAATGTAATACTAACAAGTATCCAAAGGATAAAAGTAAATTATCATTTTCTGTAGATAATTGGTTTATCAACTACTAACCCACAATATTACCCTATGCCTTATTTGAGAGATAAATTATATTGTAGAGAAGCTTAAGGACGAACCAAAACTTATAGAGAAAATAAATGAAACCAAATTCAAATACAAAGTTTATGGATTTGAGCAATAAGAATACCATATATTAATAAAGCCTATGGTCATGCAAATCTATTACAAGTCCACTTATGCCTTTTCCATTTCCAAAAGCTAAGATAAGACCTATATGTTTTTTTAAGAAACATTCCAATTCTTTAAGTTATTATGCTAAATGCTCAACTAGATGTACTATTGTACTTAGATGTAGATGCCTCTAGTTAAGTTAGCCTAACTCTTGAACCTAAAGGCTGCATGTTTGTGTTCAGTTAGAAATTCAAAAAAAGCATTAAGAACATGCATCCTTTAGTTGATTGCACTAGACCTATGCCATATGTCCATGCACATCTTATATCCATTAATCCAAAGAAATTTAGAATTAACCTATCTTTATCGAAAATCAATTAATTCTGTCAAATCTATAGCTAATTGGCTAGATTAACTAAGCATTAAGATTGAAATAAAACAAAACATCCATGCATAAAAAAGATTAAAGAATTCAAAGCAGAATTAGCATGAGCTTCTTGACAACTTTATTGTACTCCCCCAAAAATAAATCTAACTCATGCTAATCATGTTCATAACAACAAAAAGAATCAAAGAAAATATAAGAATAAAAGAAGAAGAAGAAGAATGTATCAAGGTGTTGGACAGATTTGTAGTGGATGGGTCCCTCTAACAATTCAATGAAAAGTGTAGCAAGCTAATTTGCACAAAGGTCATGACTCAAGCATATAAGGTGTAGCACTTCCTTAGCCAAGATTGCACTAAGAAAGCTCTACTCACTATGCACTCTCTTAAAAATGTTCAAAAAAAGCACTGCCACCAGCACCCTAAAAATATATCTCTACCCCTCTTTCTTGAGTGTCAAGTCTACATTAGGATCACATGTAACCCCAAAAATGTGGTAGGACTATTGGGGGGTTAATTTAGCTTTTTCTAAGCCTTCTTAGGCATTTTGAATCCATAATGGACTACTAAGATGAGGAAGAAGTGCCACATGATCATGGATCTTGTGGCTTTTCTTGCTTGATTCTTTCTCTTAATTAAATATTTGGGCTAGCTACGTGTCATTGGACTTGAGAGAACTCAGATCTTGGACCTATTTTCACAAGAACCCATCAACTTGCCTTACAAATTAAATTAGACACCTAGCCATTTTATAACCACTCTTTTTATATCCTTCCATTGATAAGACTACATGAGTGAAGATACTTGGGCTTCTTTAGGGCGTGTATTGGGCTTAGCATGACTCCTAGCATACCTTGGTTTCATCAAATCAAAATCAATCCTAGTTCTACTAATTAGCCTCTAGTAAACCTCAAGATTGTTCCAAAGACTACTATATCTAAGTATTGTCCTTTGGTGGATCATGATTACCTCTTGGAAAGCTTTGGTATTTCCCATGCTTTATGGATTGTCAAAATAGATACAAACCAAAATTGCATACAATTTTTCCAACAAATTGAGTATCTTATCAACCTCCAATCTAGGCAAAAGAGAACTCATTTTAAAGCTTAAGATGTCATGATTTGCATGCATTAAGAATCTCCTTGATTGGATGAGTAGAACTCCAGATATAAGCCAATCTTTAGTTGCTACTAGAATGCTAGTCTTCAAGATTGCTTCAATTCTTTCCAGCTTTGCAAGATTCATCAATAATTCACCTAAATAATCTAAGAATACATCTTTGTGCAATAGTTATCAATTTAAACAATAAAGATCCAAGAATGTATTAAAAAATATATCACAAAATCTAAAAAATTAAGGTTATAAATTATGCAAATATCTTAACTATCAATAGCTATTAGGCCTTTTCCTTTTAGCATAATGCTCCTTTTGTTCAGTAGAACTTTGTCCAGTAGGCATGGTAGGCTCATCCTCTTGCAATGCTAAATCTATGCATGCCATTCTCAAAGCAAACTTCTCCATCTCTTAAAGCTTGATCGAGACAAAACCTTTATGGGTGCATTGTTAATATTCATTCCAATGAAAATCATACACAAACGAAAAAAGAATGCAACTTGCTAAATCAAATGGGCATTACCAACAAGATAGCATGATAACAAAATAAGCCATATCTAGAGCTTAAGGGACATACTACAGACTCTTGTTTGGGTACACTCTGCGATATGCACATGAAACATATAAAGTCGATAGAGAGAATACACCAGCCTTAAAAGGCCATCTCCTTTGAGCAAATGAATTTTCAAGCTTAATGCATCCTCTACTCTACATGTCTCATTCGCTCTAAAAATCATATAACAACCCTTTTGGGCAGGTTATTATATTACTAAAACAATAGTTTTTAGTAAAGAGGTAAGAGTTATAAAAATTAGCACAAACAAATCCCTTCAGTGATAAGTATTTACACTAACTTACAATTGCCACGGCAAATATTAAACAATTTTTTAGTAGTTAGATGAAAAACCATACAAATTAATATGAGAGAATCACTTTAGTGATAAATACTTTACAAACTTACATTTCTACTCTAGAACAAAGTTTTTAGTAGTTAGATGAAAACCGTGCAAATAAATGCAAGCAAATCAATTTGGTGATAAATGCTCATACTAACTTACATACTTTTCACACTGAAATTATATTAACCCATAATAACAAAATTAAGCATACTTCACAACATGTATGCACATGTGATTAGTCCAAGATACAAAGCAAAAGGTATCTCTACTAATCATTGAGTAAGCAAACATAGCATTCCAATTCATAGTTTGGTGTACAAAGCACAAATTCTAATCTTTCTTGCTTCATAAAGTCATCTATCCTAAGGCCAAGAATATATAGAACACAAAAGCTACTAACGAGAGTACATCATCCCGGAGGTTATGGACAGGCCAAATTAATTTTATAAGATCTTAGTTTCTAGAAATATTGAGGAACAATACTTTTGAAGAATTTATAAACAAGAAAATTCAAAAAAAAAATATTGCAGTGGAAATATAGGAAAAAATGCACAAAAACACAATTGGGATAGTGGAGCAAATTTAATGCGGAGAGCATAAGACAACTTCAGCAAAGAGCGAATTGAGCAAGAATCAATTAATTATGGTTGGCAAAAAAACAAAAATTAATTGTATTTCGTTTCTTCTTCCATTCTTACTGAAGTCACGATTCCAGCCCACAATCTCAGATTTTTTATCGGTTTTTCCACATGATTTTCACCATATACCAACGCTGAACACACCAATCGGTAATGCCCATAAAGAAATTTGATGAAATTGGGGGAAAATTCATTAAAATTTCAAGCAAGAATCATAATTATGAGCGGTGGTACGGACCCTAACATCCCAAAATTGTGATTCAGCATGAAAACAACACTTTGCATGAAATCAAAAGTCCAAATTCACACTTTTGGTGTCTATTCTTTATTTAATGTTTTGTATTGGTCACCTGATCCTAATTGTGGCAATTTCATCCTCCTAGTTTTAAAATTTCAAAATTTTTGGTTAGTCCGTGAACTAGGTATTGAATTCGTCAACTGACAAATGTTTTAATGACATAGACTATAACTTATGTGCCAATGACATGGCCAAATTGTACATGTGCAGAACATGTGACCACCAAAACACCCATCTCATTTATTCTTTGGCTAAAAGACCCCAGAAGTTGTCTTTGTCTGCTCTACTGCACTTCACCCCATTTGTCATCGCCGTCACCATTCCTCCGGCCTCTAGTTAAGCTGTTTATTTGTCTCTGATGACTCGAGTTTTCTTTTATTATTATTTACCCCAACCCTCTCTCTCCTTTTCTCTTCTGTTTCATCTCTGACATATCGATTGTTACATAGCCATGAAATTGGGAAGGTTTTTTTATGGTCTCCTGGGAAGAACATAAAAGAATACTAGAAGCATAAGAATTCTTATCTTTTACTGCCTATGTTGGTGCGAATTGGTATGAATATAAATGAAATTTTTTGACCACATTGAATTGCTGCTAATTGCGGAAAATTCCCAACCCCATGTCTCCTTCTTCTTTCCCTTGTAAATTGATTTTGAATTTTTTGGGGAATATATACAATACAAGCCTCCTTAAGCTGAGTGAATTGGTAATTAAGGGGTACTAAAAACATTCTCTCGGCAATTAGTTCTCTGCATGTTTTCCTTTGCATCTATGTGCTCTTTTTGTTTTAATTAATTCTCAAATAAATTTTCAGGTTTGATAAATTGTCTCATTTGGATTGATGGTGTTTAGAGGTCATTGATGTAATACATAGCTAATGAGTAGATTTCCTTTGTCTAATTTTATATTTCAAGCGGGAGATGAGAAAAATGAGATCTCTGTTCGACAAGCACAGATGCATTGGGGAAGAGTTGGAAGACGAAGAGGACTTCTATGGGTTTTGATTAGCATAAAAAATGGAATGAGATGGATGTTTTGGTAGTCACATGTTGTACACATGTGAAATATTTGGCCACCTCATTGACACATAAGCAAGTTACAGTGCACATCATTAAAACGTTTGCCAGTTAGATGTATTCATTACTTAGTTAAGGACTTGATCAATAGTGTTCAAATGTTAAAACTAGAAGGATGACACTGCTTCAATTAAAATAAAGGGACCACAATCAAACATTACATTAAGTATAGACATCAACAGTATAATTAAGTCTAGATATTATAAGTAAGAATTATGCATTATCATTAAGTGAAATTCACAAAAAATAGGAGTTCCAATCTGAAACACCAAATATAAATTCCAAACTTTCAAGCAATTGATCACCTACTGATCGCAATTCACCAAGCTTTTTGGTGCATTAGAGTCAATGTAACATATAGCACAAATCCCTAATGTGATATTTTCGATTGCTAATCTGATCATTCAAACATACCTCATTAGGTGACGAAAATACACCATGAAAAATTATCTCAATTGGTTCTAGATTCACGTTATCACAGTTTTGATACCACTTTTTGAAACTATTTGCAAAGTGAATACACAAATTACATGAATTCTAGAACACCAAGATTTTGTGTAGTGATACACACCTGTATTAGTCATTGCATAGCACTGCAAATTATGCTAGGCAGAGCCTTCCTTCCACTACTTCTCAGAAAGGGCAGCTCTTCAATGGGGGCAAGATAAGGATGAGAAAGCATAAAAAATGTATAATACATCTTAACAATAAATATTGAAGTAGTGGGCAACCGGGCCTAATCGCAAATATAACCGTTTACATAACAATCGTCCCATAATAATAGGAGTCTCTTAGAATTTAACCAATTATATATTATGGGTCTATTTTTAATAAAACAAAACTAACAATTACTGACAGCCCACCTAAGAAAATTACTAATAAAGTATCATTATATCCAACAGATTCGTTTATCTTATTTGCAATATTCCATACGCTAGACATATTGCAAAGTGTACAAAAAGTGTTCATTAACATACTAAAATCTTGTATGAGACAACTTTGTCCAGTTCTAGTCTTATTCTTGCTAGCAAAGGCATATTACAACTAATATAGGGAAAGAATGAGAACAATTTTCCGTCATATCAGGGAACATATGACAATTAAAACCGCAGGGGAATCTCTGTTTGCCTAATTTTCATCCGTTGGAGAGAAATTTTAAGGGGAAAGGTCTCGTGTTGGTTGGTCACATGATCTCATTAGAATTCCAAATTTTAGTGATTATTGAAAAATTATATAAATGAGATAAGACTTTATTTATTGTTGTTATATTAAAAAATACATCAAAAATATAATACCAATTTGCCATGTGAAATTTCTACAGCAATTATTTTGCATTTAAGGACTCTATTATAACAGGAGTTTGCGGATATATATATATATATATATATATATATTTTTTTTTTTGTGCACTCCAGGACTCTTTAAGAATTAATTTTGAAAAAATTGATGTTAAAAAGTTAATTATGCAAGAACTGATTTGTTTATAGATGTATTTTGCAAAATTTATTTTATAAGAGCTAATTGTGTATAGGTAGAGGAAGTAAGATCAATTGTCCGTTTTTTGGTTATGTATTATCATATTTATGATTTTTCCTGCGCGTAACCGTATTTTGATATAGGATTTTGTGTGAAAGACAAGTGTTTGGCCATTCAAGGAGGGTCTATTTACCAATATTGATCCCTTATCAAAAACAAAGAAGCTATTCTCTGATAATAACCAATTTTGTTTGCATATGATTGCTTCAGCCAAGTCCTCTTCTTTATAGATAGAGTCCCAATCAATGGGTCCATTTCCTTTTCAATTTTCAGGTTTTAGAACACAAATAGCTTGCATAGTGACGATGGAGGTGACACGCAGAACCGTATTCACTACGTTTGGAACGCTGAAAGAGCCAAAGATCATGTTGGAGGCATGAAGAAGAAGCCCAAAAGTCTTTTTGGATTCCTCGCTGTCACTCTTTCCAATCACGCTCAGGAAACAAAGCGTAGGAATTTGATTTGTGGTGATAAAGGTGAAAGATTCTGGCTAAACGTGAGTGCAAGATTCATTTCACAAGAAAAGCAGGGAGCATAGCCTACTCACGAAAGTTACTCTTTTTCTTAATTGCTATGCAACCTAACCAATATTGCATTGCAAAGGCCAAAGATGCAAAGTGAAAGAAAAAATCATGAGAAATTCTTATTCCATTATCATTCGTAGGCAAAGAAAAGAAGTTTTGATGTTATTCAAAATCTACTTTGTTGCTATCTTATAACTTTTTCTCTAAAATTCTAATGTAAAAGCAAAATCTTGTGCATATAAGTGACTATTTTTTTTTTTTTTATCAAAAAAAATTACCATCGACAAATCTACGTAATGATAATTGTAATTAAACTCAATTATATTATAAAGTTCAAATTATCTGCTGCACATACTTTTACCAAATAATATATAAACAACATTCTGCGCGCTGAAATTGTGCACTAGACCAATAAAAAGAATAACAGTTCATTTGGTTAGAAACTAACAACTTCAAATCAAACAAAATAATAATTTCTATTCATATGGTTGATGATTATGGTAAAGCCCCATGTGTACCGAATAATTTTCATTTGCTACTCTGTAGTTCAGTTTTAAAGGCAAGGTTGAAAGAATTGAACTTATCCCCATAAACCCCAATTCAACAGAGTAACTGGATTTTACCCCTCTGTTTTTCTCGTTGATAATTGATATAACTTCCCTTCCTTTAACCCTTTTATCCTAAATAAAAAACGATTCAACCCCAAATACTTGCTATTATACTAGTGTTTGAATTTGCTTAGTTGTTTCAATAATTTTGCTATTCTCACAATTTTATTCTTATTTAACTTTCACAACATAAATAAAGTTCAAACATAAAATGTAAACTTTTTAAAAAAATAAAAGATGTGAGATTATCTTTACTCTTATTTAAATTTGTCTCTTCCTATGAAACTTTTCATGTCATCATGGAAGAAGAGTTATCACATACAACCTTGGGTCTAATCCGTGGTCCAAAGACAAATATGAAAGACTTCTTTATTATTGCACAATTAACACAGGGTCAAAGATTTTACTGAACAGGAACGACAGCGGGGCAGGTTTGGCTTCAATGGCAATGAGGCCACCGGCTGTGTTTGCTCTGAATTTATTAGTAGCTACTATCTTTGACAGAAACATTTGTGCGAATATAATCCAATGATGGGGCCCATTTTACTTTATTCTAAATCAATTATACACTAGCAAACGACACATTGTATATGTGCTTCAACCAGCAAAGCAGCAATGGTTACTGGTGACAGGTTTGTGAAAGAAGTGAAAAAAATCAACTGGGAAAGAGAGTATAGGTATTAAATTTCTTTTATTTTTAAACTTCCTCCGCCATTTCAGTTGCACAATAAAAATTTTAACTATCCACACGGATTATATCAGAAACTGGGAACATAGAGCAACATCAAAAGACATTATTCCTCTCAGACGGTAAGCAAAAGCAACTACAGCTTGTAAGTAATTACCTATATGCTAACGCACCAAACATGATGCAAATACCATGAACCTAAGATTACAGGAGTTCCAATTAGACAGGAACAGTTCTAACATCAAGACCGGCCTGAATCCTTGAGTCACTTGTAGCATTATTCTCTTCCTCAGCTTCACCAGACATCTCCTCCAATGATTTCCCTCTTGATTCTGGCACCAGAAAGGTAAACACTATTCCTAAGAAGTTAATCACACCTAAAGTTATTAGAGTATTCCTCACTCCAATTCCATTTTGAGCATAAAGGAAACCGAAAGCTCCAACTATTGCCCCAGCCTTACCAGCTGCAGCTGATATGCCATGGCATGTTGACCTTAGCCTTGCTGGAAAAATCTCTGCTGGCACCACAAATGTGGTGGCATTTGGACCAAAATTGGCGAAGAAGAAAGTCAATGAGTACATCACAACAAATCCAATACGGTTATCTTTTAATGTCCAGTGGTGGTATGGAATGGCTAAGGCAAACATGAACACAGTCATGAAGAAGAAACCCATCAACTGGATTGCAAACCTTCCGATCTTATCAATGAGGGCCACTGTGAACCAGTAACCAGGAACAGTGCTACAAAGGGCTATCAGTGTCTGTGCTCTAGCAATTCTGGAAACCTCTTCAATGGCATTCATGGTTTTCGCATCTGCAATCCAGCCAATTGCAGTGAAAATATCTTTCTGAAATAGGTTCTGGCTGTAAAAAGCAATGTCCAGAAGGAACCAAGTACTAGTCGTTCCAAGCAAGTGAAGACCATGGCGACGAAGAAATTGGGTTGTAAATAAGCCAAAATCATTCCCTTTTTCTCTCTCCAACTGCTCAACTTTCTCCTGATCTGCTTCTAGATCAACCTGCAGTACTTTGGACATATCTGCAGCTGCCTGCTTGGCATTCTTGGCAACTAAGGCCGTGTATCTAGCAGTTTCAGGCATTTTCATCCTCCAATAGTAAGTAAGCAAAGCTGGGAGTGCACCAAACATGAGAATTATCCTCCAAACATAATCTGCTTCTGGAACTGTGGACAAAACTGCGTCAACTTGATAAGCAGGAGCAGGGTACTTAGCTTTGAAAGCCGCTGAAACTATAATGGCAACCATTCCACCTGCCAAAATCCCAAAACCTTGCATGGCAAAAACTGCAGCAATAAAAGCTCCACGAGTCTTCTTGTTGGCATACTCAGACATGATGGTAGCAGAAAGCGGGTAGTCTCCACCGATGCCAAATCCAAGCCAAAAACGAAAAAAGCAAAGGGTAGCCATAACAGCTTTTGGGTCTTTTCCAAAAGAGAGGCCACATGCAATAGAGCAAATCACCATGAGCATAAGGGTCATCCCATAGACGCGCTTTCTCCCCATTTTGTCACCAAGCCAACCAAAGAAGAGTTGGCCGGAAAGGGTGCCACAAAAAGCTACACCATTGATAGCAGCAGAAACATTGAAAGGTAAAGAACCAGGCTTAGTAGAGCCTTGTTTATAGTAATACAAGCGACCAAGCAATTTGGTCACAAGTGAGATGCAGAATAGATCATAAGCATCAGTGAAGAAACCCATCCCAGCAATCACAATTGCCGTGAAATGGTACCATTGAGTTTTAGCAACGTCAAGTGCATTCAGCACATCCTTAGCCATATCTACCCTGTCACAAAATTTCTTCCTTGACCTGAAATTTTACAAACAGCAAAGAAATATATAAATATACACAACAGGCGGTGCAAGACAAGTCAAAGTATGTACATGTGACATTAGCAAAAAGCTAGCAACTGGGTAAATCAAACTCGGCCGAGTTGGAAATCAGACGTAAGGATGAGGTAAAGTAATGATAAGAAAACAAAATAAAACTACAATATAAAGATTTCAAACTTGGGGACCCAGCGTCTGAAAATGACCAAACAGGGAATACACGGGCTCACAGTTGGTTTTTCCGCTTTGAGTTTAGTACAGTAGAGCTAGAAAAAACAAAGTTAACCAAACATTCTACACAAATATGATGAAGCTTTCCCTAAAGGCCCAGATTTTTAATCGGCAATTATGATGATTGAATGTGTTAATTGTATGAAAATCAATAGGAAATTTTTATGCAAATTACTTGACTTGGAACTTGAAAATCTTAACTTTTAGTTATTTCTAACTTATAACACAATATAATAATTGTAGGCAGAAGAAAACAAAAAAGGATTCCATTACCATCTAGAACATGGAAGATCCGAAATTAAGGGTAAGAGGCGGAAACAAAAGGATCTCCACACCTGTACCTAAGTAAGAAATTATCATAAAATTGAAATTCATTTTCTGGGTGTTGAAAAAGGAGTTTGCTTTTTCTAATGAAGTTTTCGTCCTCATGGGTTTAAATAAAAAATATCAGAGGAAAACAGAACTGTCAAGAAGCCGGAAGCCAGAAGAGGGGAAGTAAAACAGAAAAAGGTCACAGACCTTTCATGAATACCATTTATCCTTTCATTATATAAATTTGATTTGTATTCAGGAAAGCACTTTAGAAGAGCTTAGAAGAGCACAAACAGAAATCAAGAACAATGTTATCCCAATTCAAGTTAACAAAAAGAACCAACATGATAAAAAAAATCAAATGGGATCCGGTAATCCCTCGAAACCCAGCATCAAGAAAACAACAAATGTGCAAAACAAATTATTACAAGAAAATAAAGTAATGAAACAGCATAGAGACTAAATTTAAACTGAAATAAATAAATATATATATATATATTTATGTATATATATATATATACACACACACATACACACCTGACTCTTACTTAGGAAAACTTAAACAGAGAAGAAGATACAAAGTCGCAGAGGCACTGGGGCGCTAGAGTAAGAAGGGAAGCAAGGCCAAGGAACAAAGGATGTGTCCTACCCGTTTTGAAGCGGAGTAGATTGGTTTTTCCGGTTATCCTTTGTTCTTTAAGTTTCTTTTTTGGTAATGTATATAATATTTTATGAGAACGAGAGAAGAGCAGAGAAAGAGAGAGAAGAGCAGATAGAGGAACACACCGGCTAGGGGGAATGGCTCGGTATTTATCTGCACGTGAATCTCTCAACGGTAAACTGGCTTGGAAAAGGAATCTCCGTTTTTCCGGCATCATAATCCTCACATGCATCACAAGAAGATATTTTTATAATTATTTTAATAAATATTATAAATAAATAAATAATAAAATATATTAATTTTATAAGATTTAATAAATTTAATATTATATTATAAAATTTACATAAAAAGTATCAAAGTAGTAAGACCGCTGCTATTATCTGTGCCTCCATCCAGTTTTCTCTTCCTTCTATTTAAACGATATATATTGATGTTGTTTTTGCTAATTAATTTATAGCAGAATTCGTCTACTTGGACTCTTAAGGATTGCATATTCAATTTACGTAAATAAAAAGACTGCACATTCAATAGTATGTTCCTTAATTACCTTATTAGAGTGTGGAACTGTTACAATATTTCGATATAAAATTTTCTAATATGGGAAGAGATTTTTTCAAAGGTTTTCTTTCTAAAAGAAGTATTGACATTGTTTATTAAAGAATGATGATGTATCTACAACAATTAATCTACAATTTATTTATTTTATTGTGTCAACTCACCTAAGATTGTGTACAAATTATGATGTCAAAACAATAAGATTGTTTACAAATTAATTTTCAGTAAGACTATATATAAATTATAAATCAACAACAATGGAAGTATCAATTTTTTTTTAAAAAAAAAATGTCTCCTTCCTAGAAAGTTCTCTTTATTTTTATCACAAAATATTAACTTATACCACATGTGTATTACACGGATGGCAAAACATTAAAATTATTTTCAAATAGTGTTATTGTTTTGTAATATTCAACAATATCTCTAATTTTGATTTAAACGAATTTAGTCTTTATTACATCCTTAACAATTTATTATGAAATTTGTGTTATTAAAAAATTAGAAGAAAAAAATAACCAAATTGCAACAATTTTTATTCTGTTCTCTTCTTATTATTAGTAAGTTTTAGTTATTTAAATTTAAATTTTTATTTATAATTTTTTATAATAGTAACATGCGTCAATATTTATTGATTAACAAATCTTCTAAGTTTACTAAAAAATATAAAATTAAGATATCATTCTCGTTTAGTTAAGTATTTACCTAGGAGATAATAAAGAATTTTTTGTGGGCAAATTTGTAGAATGTGTTTTAAAAGAGCTATTTGGAGAAAATGAATTTTGAGAGAACAAGCTTTATGTTTAGAAATGTTCATTAAAATAATATTTTGAAATAAAATTATGCCTGGATATGTTAATTAATATTGCTTTTGAGTGAAAATTTAATTATTCAAAGGAATTTTGAAAATAAATGTAGAAATACTATTTATTGCTATAATAAGGACAAAATTATAAAATTATACTTAAAATAATAGATTTGCATAATAAATATAAGAGTACACTATTATACAATAAAATTAAAATTATGCCATTAAATCTTATTTTTAAGTAGATTCTTAAAATTGAATAATCATTTATTCTATTTTCGTTCATGATCAATAGTTGATGTTATTTTCATTTTAATTATTTTTAAATTGATAAAAATGTTATTAAAAATATTTTTATAAAAAGCCAATACAAGTGTGTAATATAAAACAAATAAATATTTAAAATAAATTAAAATTTTAAAGTATATGAAAAATTGATAATGTTTAAAAATTAACAAATTTTTATAATAATTACAATAAATACCTCAAAATAAAATATGAAAAGCATATATCAATTATAGCTAAAGTGACAAAAAAAAAACTGTGATGTTGCTATATATTATATATAAGAATGGCAAAGAAATGCATTATAATATAAAATAAATAATGAGTTTGTTTATATAAACAAAACTAGTGGACTCACATAACAAAATCACATATATTTATTTTTTATTGGGTAAAATATATTAAACTTTCTTACATTTTAGGTTATATGCGAAAAACTTTTCAATGATATCAATTCAAACAAATTATCTTTACACTTTAAAAATAATATAAACTATCTCAAATATCTTAAACTTTTCATAAATTACCTTTAATTATCTTAAATTATCCTAACATAGCATAAATTACTCTCAAACTACTCTTAAATTACTAATATCATAGGAAGATTTCTTACAAATGACATAAAGTGTAAGGGGTATAGTGCATTTTATCTTTTTTTATTTAATTATGTGCATAAATATCAAGGTTACAAACAATTCAACCCGATTCAAAGTGAATTTGTTATTTTTACAATTTGAATTCTCCCAAAGTTAGAAAAGTTTGTGTATCATTCAATTCACCATTTGAATCAACCATGTGAACTTAATGAAAACAGGGGAGGGCATAACTCGCCCACCCAAGTCAACCCAATTCAAATTGAGTGAAAAAAAAAAAAAAAGGATTGGGTTAAGATGGGTGAGAGGTTAATTTAGGTGATTAATTGGTTATAAATTGGTAAAGCCAGTCAGATTAATGAAACAATATATATCATTCATATATATTATAAAACAAATAAGTATTTGAAATAAATTATTTATGTTTTATTCTAAAATTAAAGATTATTACTTTTTTTAAATAAGTTGAAAATTAATTTTAATATAAAAATAACATTAAATATTGATTATGAATAAAGTTTTAATTTTAAGAATAAATAGGAATTTAATTTTAAAAATCTACTTTAAATCAAGATCTATTAGCATAATTTCATTTGTGTTGTATAACAGTGTATTTTTGTATTTATTATATGACATATATAAAATACATACAGATTTGCACACTTGAATCCGTGAGATTATCACTCTTCGGGCAAGAGGTTATTTGGAGGATGGCAATTAGGCGAGGTAGAAACAAAGGTTTTCTTACTCGTCGCGAACTTATGAGAACTGAAAAGGATATGCATTTTATTAAATTTATTTATATATATATAATTAATTATTGAATAAAAATTGAGTATAACAATTTAATGACGTAGAAGCAAAGCAAATTGTATTCATAAAATTATAATTTAATAGTGCTATAAATTTATTAATTATTAAATAAAATTTTATTCTACAAATTAAAATATTTAATTATTCATATTTTATAATTCCATACGTAATATTAAATAATAAAACTGTTTCAATGCATAGTGTGTGTAATATTAATTATAGGGAATATATACTTCCATAAAATGTGAAATATTAAATGTTACCCGATGATCAAATAAGTTGTTAGATTTATTTGGTCTAACAATATAATTTGTGAATTTAATAAATTTAATAATATAAATTGTTTAAAATATTTAATAAAATTTAATTTATGAAATAACATGACCCTTAATTTTAGTAGCAATAATTGGTTGGGAAAAAACAACTGTTTTGACATATTATCAGCATAGACAATGTTCATTTCGATAATGTTTATATTTTAAAAGAGATAAATCTTTGATTAAAGAATATCTTAGGTTTTACAAAAAAGTACAAGTACCAAGGTTTATTAACAACTCAAACTTATCTTCATGTACTTTTTTCTTAGTAAGTTGATATGTAAAAGTTAATGTTGGAGAAGATAAATGGTTAGCATTCTACTTGATAAGGTTTGGAATAATGGATTAGAGTTAGATTAAATCATGACGTAGTAAATAGAATGACAAATTTAAATAAAAATATTGTACCTTGATTAATGTTATAATTTTTGATCTAACAGTAACGCCTGATCTAACAATGTGCTTTGACAGGCACGCTACGGGTCATAAGTTTGATTCTAGGAATCTAATGCACCTCATGTGACGGGGGAGGATTGTTGAAGAACGCAATTGATCAACACCCTTCGAATATAGTAGTACTGCGTGCTTTGATCGGTATACCTGTTGCTTGCCTGCCAAAAAGCATTTGATTGACCAATTGAGAGGTCAAACAATTTTCAAATTTAAAAGAAATTAATTATGTGTATTTAAAACTTTTGGAAGATTTGTCATATAAATTATTTAAAATAGAAAGTGTCACCTATATTTATGTATACTATCTATTAAAGTGAAAATGGACAGAAATATTTTTAGAGTAAATTTTTTTAAGTTTTATTTATTAAAATACCATTTTATTACAAATTCATATGATCTTAAAATTTTAATAATCTTTTTTGTAAAAACAATCTCAAAATTATTTTCTTTAATCCTATTGTAGATGTTGTGTCCTATTAAAAAATAAATTCAAGATTTATACATTCCTTTTAACATTTAATGTTTACTTATAAGCATGAAATGTAACATCAGGTATTTTAATTAGAAAAAATTTCACAAGTATTTTTTGGAAAAATTATGTTTTCTTAGCATATTTGTTTCATTCTCACTATATTTGGCACATTTTTAATATTTATTTATTTATTAAATATTTAATATAACAATAATTAGTTTTTTTAAAAAGTTTTATGTTATTTTATTATTACTTTTTTGGATTTAAATTGTTTGTCTTTATTATTTTCTATCTTTAGTAACTTTTTATCTGTCTCTCTAATTTATATTAAAATATATTTTGAGAGTCTTCCCTTTTTTTTCACAAATTTTTTTTTAATCTTAATTTTATATTTACTTTTCTCTTAACAAAAGCAGAGAGTCCATATCTTACTTTTGTAATTCACATGTAATGCATGTGTGTAAAGGCTAGTATCATTAAAAGATCCAAAACTAACTACATGTCAAATTTAGTCATAATATAATTGTGTGTACCTTTTTTAATTTTAATTTTTTTATCCTTTATTTTTTGTATAAATTATAAAACAGTACAAGATGCATATATCTAAAATTTAAACTGTTGTTCAATGGAGACTTGCTATCGTACCCCCTTATTCATTCCCTCTCTGTGGTTAGATATGGAAAATGACTTTGCCATCCCCTCAATTACTATATATTATATCACTTTTCTTTGTATTCAACTATACTCCTTAGTAGAAGTAGATGACAGTGACAGAGATAGGGAAATAGAGGAGTGGAAAGTAAGAGTACTCTATTCACCAAATGATTTCTTTTTTTATGACATAGAGAGGGTCGAAACTTTTATATATAGGGAGGAGAGATAGGAGAGAGGGACAGGCAAACCTAGAGATCAAACCTGCCTTCTAGATATGAGAAGTAAGCTGTTATACCACAGAGATACAAAACTTCAAGCATTCACCAAATGATTTGTTTGCAATAAAATACGAACACATGGTACTCAGTTCAATTCAATGGAGATAAACATGGTTATAGGAAGGGAAGAAATTTATTTTACATCAAGGAAAAACAAGAATCTATTTTTTTTTTTTTTAATGTGAAGTATTCCAAAAAATTTAAATATTTAAGGAATATCCATTACTAACAAAAATGGCATTTGAATAGTGACCTAACTTTCTTGATTCTTATAAAGTAAAGTATAAATTTTTCTTTAAAATCCAACTCAAAATATGCATTTTATCGTTCTACATATATTTGTTACAACATTTAATTTTATTGTTTGTATTAGTATTATTAATAAAACTTTTAAATCATTCACAAAGCATTTAACTGTTTGTATTAGTATTATTAATAAAACTTTTAAATCATTCACAAAGCATTTAACATAGAATAATAGGAGTGTACGGTGGAAATCTTGTTATTCATTGTGTGAATAAGTATGAATGAGGGAGGTAGTTAAAAAAAGTAAATTATTCTAATTTCTTTTTTATTTTACTTTTTTACCCAAATCTTCTTCTATTTTCAAAACCTACACTAATATCTTTTGTATTTTACAAATATGTTACATATATATCTAATCTGCTATGAATTATTGGAAATATCCTCAATTGAATAATATTATTTTCTCTTCTTAAGTTCTATGTTTAGTCCTTATGCAGATATAATCTTATATATACGTGTCTTTTTATAACTTATGAATATTTTCACAAAATACAAAAAATATTAAAAATATGTTCGTTTTTTTTGTATTTTGTACAAAATGTTCAAAAAGTAAATATTTTTCAGTATTTTTCTATATTTTGTAAAAAAAAAATCATGAATTACAAAATTGGCACACATGATATTATTTTTGTAGAGGAAATCAAACATGTATTTTAAGAGAAAAAATTTTACTACTCAACTAATAAAAATAGTTTTGACAAGTTAACAATTGTACTACTCAACTAAGAATATTTTTTTAATTTAAATTTATGTATAACATATTTATAAAATATGATAAAAATTAGTATAGATTTTAAAAATAAAAAATTTTATATAAGAATTACAAAATAAAAAGAATGTTTTAGTGATTTACTAAATCAAGTACAGTGTCCAATTAAAAAAAAAAAAAAAGCATGAATGAAGAAGTGGGGTCGTCGGAGGACTGAGTGGGTGAAGAATGGCCGTCCCACGCCACGTAATAAATTCATGGAACATGAAAAAGAAGACACGAAAGTCTCTAATAAATCCAAGTCAACGGGTTTTGTCATGTAAGTTGACTTTGAAAATCAACAAAATAAAGTTTGCATGGACGTGATACCCGTACGTTCCCTATTCATGTCCAGCGACTTCCCTAACACCTTGCTATTTTTTTATGAAGTTAGAGATATGTTCACTTGATGCACAAATGTTTTGGATCTCTCAATTTGGGAGGGTTTAATTTCTCAAAATAAATAATGTTATAAATTCTTAACTTTAAAAGTTTTCTTTAGAAATTAAATCTATAGTTATTAAGTAAAAGCAAATGCGGATGGCTCCATAGCAAGATACAAGGCAAGGCTTAGTAGCAAAAGCCTTTCACCAATGGCTAGGGACAGATTTCAATGAAGTCTTTAGTCTTGTTGTGAAGCCACAAACAATTAGGACTGTCACCACCATAGCTTTGATGAAACAGTGGCCAATCCACTGAGTGGATGTCAATAACACTTTTCTAAATGCCGATCTCAAGGAAGAAGTCTTCATGATTCAAGCTCCTGGGTTTGAATCTTCAGATAACAAGCTAGTATGCAGATTAAAAAAGGCTTTGTATGGCCAAAAACAAGCCCCAGTCTTGGTTTGAGAAGTTATCCACTACCTTGCATGAATTTGGGTTCTCCACTGCCAAATGTGACAGTTCACTCTTCATAAAGGTTACTCCTTCCTTTTCTATGTACATCCTGGTCTACGTTGATGATATTTTAATTACTGGTTCAGATTCTACACAAATTCAGTTACTCATCTCACAATTGCATTCTGAGTTTGCCCTCAAGGATCTTGGATTGGTTGATTATTTTCTGGGTATACAAGTTAAAGGGACTGTAGATGGGGGGATGCATGTCTCTCAAGCTAAATACATAAGAGATTTGTTGTGCAAAACTAAGACGCAGTTTGCTAAGCTAGCAGCTCTCCTACGACCTCTGGACTTAGGCTTTTAGCATGTAGAAGTGATCCAATCAAAGATCTAGCTCAATATGCTTCATCCTTGCATGTAGAATAGGGTTTGCAGATAGCTAAATTGTACTAAGATTATCACAGTATACAATTAGAGTTGAAACTGCTAAATAGTTTGTAAATAAAGAAAAAAAATGGAAGTCTCATATTGGAAAGAATTATAGATATTAAAGGCTATATAAATAGCAATAAATGGCTAAGGTTAAATTAAAATATATGAGTTATAACCCATAATATATCCCAAATTAAATTGTTAAATCAAAGACATTTGAAGCCTTTGATGGGCACTTGGGTACTTGGTGCATCTTGGGGCCTTGAGTTAAAAAGAAAACAAATAAAATTAACTAGTAATTTTATTGCCATTATTTGAAAATATATATATATATATATAATTATTACAACAGACAGCCATGTTTGTTAAGAACAGACAGTCATGTCTTTTGTGAACTGATAGTTGATAACAGACAATTGTATCTATTGAAAGTAGAAAATATATCTATTATGAACAGATAGTCATGTTTATCAAAATTTGACAAACACATCTATTCAAAGGTGCCTTTTCATATCTATAAATTGAAATTTTCGAATTGCATTTAGGATAGACATTCACTTTCTTCAAAAAAAAATTTAAGGGCTTTGTTGTATCCTGAGGCAACTTGTTTTTCATACAAAAGTAATATTACACTCAAGATAGTGTAATTTCATGCCTCAAAGCCAAAATTTTTCTTGTCTTTATATATTTTTACTAACAATTTAAGTGTAATATTACAATATAGAGACTGTTGGTTCTTTTGCTATCAAAATGCAAGATTCAGTGAAATTAAATTAGTTTGATGGCACAAATTTTGCAAGATGGAAGGACAAGATGAAATTCCTACTCACCACCTTGAAGGTCTTTTATGTTTTGGACCAGAATCTGCCACCTATTGCTACACCAACTACAGAAGATTCAGATGATGTAGAAAGCAAAGGCAAAAACATGAGGAAGATGAATTGGTATGTCGTGGTCACATTTTGAATTCACTTACTAATTGTCTCTCTGATCTCTACTCAAATCCAACTTCACCAAGGGATATTTGGAATGTTTTAGAAGTCAAATATCAAAGTAAAAAGAAACGAATTGACAAATTCCTTACTTTAAATTACTTTAATTTCAAAATTTTTGATAACATGCTAGTCATGGATCAAGTTTATGAATTACAAATTTTAATTTTTAGATTAAGGGATTTGGAGATCATTATTCCTGATACTCTTCAAATAAGAGCAATTCTATCTAAATTGCCTCCTTCTTGGAAGGGGTATAGGAAGAAAATATTGCATTCACTTGAGAACTTCACTCTTGAGAATTCACAAAAGGTGAATGCAATTAGAAAGAAAGGTCCAGAAAAATGGAAGTTTTAAGAAAAAAAAAAAAAACAAGGCCTGCTTTCATTGTAGAAAGAAAGGTCACTACATCAAAGAATATAGATACAAGAAATTCAACCCTATTGATTTGAAGAAAGAAAATACTTATGAAAAAGCTAAACTACTTAACTTATTGGAAGATGAAGAGAAAGAGCATGTAGCAATGGTTAGAAATATAAAAATTGGAATGGTGATTGAAATTAACATGGTTACTGTATCAAGAAACATGGATTATTTCCTTGATTTAGGTGCAACTATTAATGTATCAAGAAACAAGGATTGGCTCAGTTCAAAACCTACAATGAGTTGAAAGAACAAAATGAAGTGCTAATGGAAAATCACAAGCATGTCAATGTGCTTGGAATAGGATTTGTTGCGCTGAATTTCACTTTTGAGCAAAAACTTACCCTACTTAATATTTATCATATTTCTAATGTTAAAAAGAACTTAGTTTCAGCAAGTATGCTTTGCAAGAAGGGCTTTAAAATTGTCTTAGAATCAAACAAGGTTGTAATATCCAAGAGAGAATTATTTGTAGGCAAGGAATACTCCCTTGATGGCATGTTTAAATTAAGTGTGAATGAAATAAACAATATTTCTAATTATATTGAATCTTCTTCTTTATGGCATGCTAGGTTAGGGCATTTAAATCATGCAATGCTTAAGTATATGTCAAATAATAATAACATAGATTACAAATATATTAATAATGATGGATGTGAAATCTATCTTGAAGCAAAAATAATAAGAAAATCTTTTCCTAAAGTAGAACATAACACACAAATCTTATATTGGATTCATTCTAATATTTATTAAATGAATGGTAAATGTACTAGACGAGGGAAAATATATTTTATTACATTTATAGATGATTGTTCTCAGTTTTTACATGTGCATTTGTTAAAAACAAAAGATGAAGCCTTTGATATATTTAAGGAATTTAAGTCTATAGTAGAGAATCAAAAAGAAAGGAAAATTAAAATACCTTGAAGTGATAGAGGTGAAGAATATTTCTTTACAGAATTTGATAAATTCTGTGAAAAAAATGGAATAATCTATCCAAAAATTGCCCCTTTTACACCCAACAAAATGGACTAGTAGAAAGGAAAAATAGAACTTTAGTTGGTATTGTAAATACTATGCTATTAAATGCCAAATTACTGTATAACTTATGAGGTCAAACTTTACTTACTACTTGTCACATTCACAATAGAATTCCTTTGAAGAAAACTCATAAATACCATACGAAGTTTGGAATGGAAGGAAACTAAATCTAAATTATTTTTAAGTGTGAGGGTGTGTTGCTTTTTATAGACTACTTAATTCTCAAAGAAATAAACTAGTGCCAAAAGGGATCAAAAGTGTTTTTGTTGGTTATGCACAAAATTTCAAAGCATATAGATTACTTAATTTAGAGACTAATATTATTGTAGAATCTATTCATGTTGAATTTTTTGAAAATAAATTCATGTTAGATCAAATTGGGCACAAACTTGAAAATAATGAACCTAGAAATGGTATGTATGAAATAGAATCTAACATACATAAAAATAATTCTAATTCTTCTGATTTTATTGCTAATAGTAAGAGAAAATTAGTAAATGAACCATCTGAACTACGAAGAAGTCAAAGGGCAAGGATAGAAAAATACTTTGATCCTCATTTCATTACCTTTTTCATTGAAGGAAGTAGAAATAGAGTTATTAAAAAAATGAAGATATTATTAAACATTGAAACTAAGCCCAAAACTTATGAAGAAGCATTAGCTTCTAGAGATGTAGCTTTTTGGAAGGAAGCTCTAAATGATGAAATGGACTCAATAATGTCTAACAATACATGGATCTAGGTTGATTTACCTCCTGCCTCAAAACCCATTGATAACAAATGGGTTTTTAAGAGGAAAGATAATTTTGCTGGCACATTGCTAACCATTAAAACAAGATTAGTTGCAAAAGGATTTACGCAAAAGAAGGACTTAGATTATTTTGATACATATGCTCCAGTTGTCAGAATAACATCCACTAGAGTACTTTTTGCATTGGCATCTATATATAAATTGCATGTACATTAAATGGATGTTAAAGCAGCATTTTTACATGGTGTTTTAAAAGAGGAAGTTTAAATGTACCAACCTAAGGGATTTGTTCTTCTTGGAAATGAACATAAAGTATGTAAATTTGTAAAATCTTTTATATAGTCTTAAACAAGCTCCTAAACAATAGCATGAAAAGTTTGATAAGGAAATTTGATCTTTTGGTTTAGAAATAATATTGCTGATAAGTGTATTTATTCCAAGTTAACTAAAGAATATGGGTTATAATTAGCCTCCATGTTGATAGTATGCTTATATTTGGTACCAACATGCATGGCATAAATGAAACTAAAAAGTTTCTAACCTTAAAATTTAAAATGAAAGATCTCAATGAGATAGATACAATTTTGGGTATTAAGGTTACGAAGCATGATCATGGGTTTAGTTTAAGTCATACTCATTATGTAGGAAACATTTTAAACAAATTTGAACATTTCAAAATAAGAGAGTTTAGTACTCCATATCATACTAGTACAAAACTTGTGAAAAATACTAGTAGACTGATAGAATAATTAAAGTATGCTAGTGCTATAGGAAGTTTAATGTATGCAATGCATTGTTTAAAACTAGACATTGTTTTTGTTGTATACAAGTTGTCAAGATTTACAAATAGTCCTAGTACAGAACATTAGAAAGTAATTAGAAGGGTATTTGGTTACGTTAAGAGTATTGTAAACCTAAAATTATCTTATTTAGGTTTTCTTGTTGTACTAGAGGGTTATTCAGATGCAAGTTGGATAGCAAAAGCTAGTGAAAGTATTGCAACTATAAGTTGGATATTTACACTAGCTAGAGGTGCAATATGTTAGGCATCAAAGAAACAAACCTGCCATGCTCATTCTATCATGGAGGTAGCATTTATTGCTTTAGTTGTTGTAGGAAAGGAAGCTAAGTAGTTAAGAAACATATTGTTTGAAATTGAGTTGTGGCCACAATCAATGCCACCTGTTTCCATACACTGTGATAGTGAAGCTATAATGTCTTGTGTTTTCAGCAAAATATATAATGGAAAGTAAAGACATATTAGTCTAAGGCATGATTATATTAGAGAATGGATATCAAGTGGTATCCTTTCAATTCTCTATGTGAAATCAACAAATAATTTGGCTAATCCTCTTACTAAGTCTTTACCAAGAGATATGGTGTGGAGGACAACAAGTAGTATGGGACTAAACTAAACCCTCAAGAAACCAATGATGGAAACCCAACTTTGAATTATCAAACTAGTAATTACTAAAGTTTAATGGGTAACAACAAGTCATTGATAAGTGCTTATTTTAGCACTAATTAAGAAAAGTCTCATATGAAACTTAAGGTTAGTGCTCGTTGTTATGTTTGAAAGGATGAGTATAGCTCTTAATGGAGTTGATTAAAGATTGGTTTCCATAGTAACGACAGAGTTGATATCAACAAAGATGTACTACCAACCCCCTTAGGACACAGTTTGCTAATCAAGGCTAGTTCATGAATCTACTATCATTCTTCTCACCTCCCACTTTTAAGAAGTCCAACATCTCGATTTCCTCTCCTTGTAAGTCTAAGGTCTAGCAACATTTTGCTACCATTAGGGCAAGAACCCTAGGAGAACTCCACTAAGGAAGATGACTCTCTCCACTATGGAAGACTCAATGAAATTCCAAGTGTATATAGATTAAAAATTATTTGATTATATACAAATTTATGTGGTAATTAAAAGTTTAAGGTGAAGGAAAGTTATTTCATTATAAAGCCATAATATACCATAAACTTCAAAAAAAAAGTTTACAATACTCTTTACAAATTGCCTACTAAAACAATTGTTAATAAAGACACTATCAAAAATTTCTGAATTTTCATCATTGATAATTAAAATTGTCAGTAATTTATTTCAAAATTTGTGGGTTAATTTATAATTAGCAATGATCTTATAAAAATTATCGAGGGATTATCCCTCTAATATCTTCATCTTTTAAGAGAATATCTCTCAATAAAAATAAAAATTTTGAGAGATTTATGTATCAATAGTTTGTCCCTTGATAAAGTTAGTGGTACAAAGGGATAATCCTAAATTGAAAAAGAATATATTACTAAGGGATTATTCATTAGTAACAATAATATTTACTTTTTTAAGTATGATGTATTTATGTATAAAAATGTACTTATTAATACAAATTATCATTTGTAATAATAAAAATGTAAATAAAAAAGCATTTAAATTGAGAATAAATATTATAAAAATATCTAAAAATTTACATTAACAATTCAAATCAACACCAAGTAAAAAAAATCTCAATATCATATCTACATATAAAAGTTTGAATGGGTGTCATTGTAGTTTGATTTCCTCATAGTCTTAGTCTGTTTAGAGGTGCCTTGAGAAAGGGTGGTAGCATAGTGGCTAGATGTAGGTGAGGATACACCAACAACTCCTCGAGATTGAGCTAGCAAATTCCTCATCCTCTCAATCTCATATTGGACTTGGGAGGCCATGCATGCCATTAAATCTCCATCTCTGCCCTCACCTCCACTTGATTTTCTCCATGACATTATGTTCAAAATGACTTGTAGCCTGGCTCTACAATCTACAACATGATGCAAAGTAACCACTACTTATAGAGGACTATGAACCTATACCATAGACATGGGCCTTATAAACGTAAGTGACCTCCTCTTTCCATAGCTTTAAGTTGTTGATGTCGTGGTTGCCTTAAGAGCTCTGAGCTATTATCCCCTTTGGTGCCTACTAGGATGGCAAGCTTCTGGCTCAACCATGAACACATCCCTCAATGAAGTTTTTTTAAGAATAATTAGTATGCCTTTTCAACTAATTAAACTAATAAACATTTAAAATTTTAAAAATAATTAAATGAGTTGCATAGGTTGTCTTGAATTGTTTATTAACCCAAGACTTGTCAACCTTCTTCTAATGGGTGAACTTGAACACCCCATCCTTAGTAGGAGTGCATCCAAGTGTCTCCTTATGTAAAAAAGCTTAAACAAATTAATAATTACAATATGGCAATGGTAAAAACTTATTGCAAAAATGAATTAGGGTTACTAACTATTACGATCCATTTTTTATTTTTTTGAAAATAATGGTATTTTTGTAATTTTAATTAACAATTAAAAAACGATCTTTTCTTTCCCCCTTTCCTCTTCTCTATCACAATAATCCCCCTCATTTTTTTCCCCTTCTTCTATTGTGACCTAACTCCCCTCTCCTCCTCCCTACTTCATTTTCTTCCTTCTTTTCTCATTTCCACCAAAGACCCAATATATGCAAAGCTTTAACTTAGTTCCCCATTACTTATATATCTAAACCCTTAAATTTTATCTCCTTTTTAACCATGGGACAGCCACTATAATGGCTAGATTTTTTTCGTTGTTTTAAGGTGGGATTCACAGGTTCTTGGTGGCTTTGAGACCATGGTCTTCCTATTTTCCTAGTGGGTAAGTTAAATCTTTCTTGGTTCTTTTAAGTTTCAAAGATTTTTCATGAAACCCTAAACCTAAAATGATTTTCTCTTTCTAAACTTTCTCTCTCTCGATACCCATTGCTTCAATACCTTGTTATATGGTTCCTAAATTATTTTTAGTTTGCCATACAATTTAATAAAATTTTTCTTGAGTGGTTATGGTTTTAGTTTATATGTTCTATAGGTAATTTGAGAGTCTACATACTCTTAGAACCATGAGAATAATCATTGTAGGTTGGGTAATGCTTTATAAGCACTTAAAATATTTTTAAAGTTAAGCGTTGGCATGTAAATCATAACCCTTAGTTAGAAATCTCACTTTGGTGAGGTTTTGGCACATTGTGATAATGGATGCACCCTCCTTAGCACTATTATAGTTATGTCAATTTTACTTAGCATAGTTTAATGTGTTATATAATTTGTTTATTTTGATAGATTCATTTGAGGCTCCTCAACCCTCACCCGCCTGAGCCATTAGAGATAGATTGTGATTTCTCAGCCACTCTATGAGTGCACATGGGCATTGTACTATTGTTTTCATTTTCAAGATATTTCTTCGTGCCTACTTCTCTTACTTATTGAACTTTACATATTTTACTTACATGTAAGAATCTTTTTGTGGTCTAATTAATTTGTATCTTATTCCTTATTTCTAGCAAATGTCGTATCTATGGGTAAAAATAAGTAAATTTAATATTATTAGTTAATTTTGCAATGGACATGTTAGCTGACCAAAAAAATTTAATTTTACCTATGAATAAAAATCCCTTGGTAATCTTGGTGAAAGTTTGCACACCAATTTCCCACCAAGTGGTGGAAAGAATTAACTAGTTATGTAATGAATGGTAATATTACTAGCAGCTAAGGCTACTAGAAATGGGATAAAATTTTCACTGTGAATTTTTATTTCACTAATAATCAGCTCTTACTGTCATTGGTAATATTATTGGTTGCTTGGTGCCTATTATTTGTTAGAAATAGTAACTATACTAGTAGATTTTAGCCAATAGTTAAAAAAACACTTTTTTTAAATAGCGTTGGCAGCTTTCCTCGGTATGTCACTGAAAAATCTATTGGTAAAATTAATGTAACTTTACCTGTCAGAATTCAAAATAATCCACTGTAAAAATCATTTTAAAAAGTGCATAGCCACTGCTTCTTCTTAATTTGCTTGGTCTTCTCATTTCTCTTATCATTTTCCTTCATCTTCTCTTCTTTTTTCTCCCACCTCTCTATCTTCTTTCATGTTCTCTCTAACATACCATAAGAATTAAAGACTATTTTCTTAATTTGGTTGATTTACTAGTTGTTATAGTTTAAATAAGAGGTATGTAAACTCTTCTCATTTTCCTCAATCTTCTCTTGGATCTTTTCTTCCTCTTGTTTGTCTTCTTTCACTTTTTCTCTAACATACCACAAGAATTAAACTATTTATTGATGCAAATAATTTGCTAGTTCTTATAGCTCAAATAAGAGGTAAGTATCTAATTTTATACTCAAATGTCATATTTGTTTTGCATGAATAAAATTTATTGACTTTTGTATACCTTTTAAATGCTTATATAAATATATATGATATATACACACATGTCTTTTCTATTTTAGTTATTGGGAGGGGAAATTCGGATTACATATTTGAGGTTGTCAATTATTGTGCGTATATGAATGTGTATATAGTTGGTTCATAGTGAATACTAGTTATATTATGAGACAATGAAAATTTCACATTACTATAGATGGATGTATAATAGGAATTAGCCAGGGTAAATAGCACTTAGACAAGAGTTTGTTGATGGGGTTGATAATTTTGTTGCATATGCTTGTTAGTTGCCATGGTATCACTCTAACAGGAGTCTCATGTGTCCATGTAATAAATGTAAAAGTGCAGCACTCTTGACTCTTAACTGCCTCATATTTGTTATTGACATGTCTTGTTCTTGGTCTGAATAACCCTAAAGCAAAGATTGATATATACCTCTAGCCACTGATAGACGTGTTGTAACAATTGTAGTGGCAAGGTGTTTTGATGTATAACATCTACACAAAATAAAATTCATTATGAAAGTAGCATTAATGGAGGAAAGCAATGCATTCTTCTTAAAATACTTTGGTAAAAACTCTTGGTTTGATTCACATTAGTAGTTCCTTTCCCCTGATCATCCCTTTTGACAAAATCGGACATAATTTAGGAGGAATAAGGTTAAGAGCGAGGCAAGAGTCAACGGTTTGTCTAAGATAGTTGAGCATGGGTCATCAGGGATACTTGGTAGGTTTGTGGTTAGCCACAACTAAGCAAAATAGAGCATCTTTTGGGAATTGCCTTATTGAAAGCTTAATTTAATTTGGCATAATTTAGATGTGATGCATATAGAAAGTAATGATGTCTTTGATAATGTCTTTAATATCATGATTTATGTGAATGAAAAAAATTAAAGACAGCGAGAAAGAAAGACTGGACATGAGAGAATATTGAAGACAACAGGAATTGGAGTTAACAAAATTGTCCCATTGAAAGTTTGCCAAGCCCAAGGCCACTTACACATTTACCTTGTAGCAAAGAAGAGCCATATGCAAATAGGTAGAAGACCTAAGAATGCCAAATGTTTATACTTCAAACTTGGCCAAATGTGTGAATAAACGGGAGGGAAAGTTATATGATATGAAAAGTAATGATTACCATGTATTTGTGGAGTGTCTGATGCTAATTGTGTTTAGATCACTGCCTGACAATGCATGGTAGCTTTTTACAGAGCTAAATTAGTTTTTTCAAGACTTGTGCTCAACCATACATAGGGTTGACACCTTGTTGGCTACGCAGCATAACATTCTTATTATACTGTGCAAGTTGGAAAGGATTTTCTCCTTATTTTTCTTTGATTCCATGGAGCATTTTCCAGTGCACTTAGCTTATGAAGCTAAGGTAGGTGGTTCGATTCAATACTAATGGATGTATCCATTTTAAAGATATGTACACAGTGGAGTTTTCTTTATGTTGTGTTTTTAATGAAACTTGTAATATATATAGTTTATGAATGATTTTATCTATTTGATTAGGATGATTAGTGATATTAAAAGAACAAAGAAAAATAAATCATAGGTGAAGGGTTCAACATGTGAGCTTACACAAAAGGGAGACCTGCCATTTTTGCTCCTACTATTCAAGCCTCTGTGCAATTTAGAAGAACTCGGGTTGACCATTTCGATGATTTATCTTTGACTCTTTCCATTTTTAATCAACTTGATCATGCTTTGGGTAAAGCGAAGAAATAGTGGCTTAATGAAGTGCAGTACAAGTCCACAACCTTGCACATTTTACTAAATTACGATAAAGTCTAGCCATACTTGAAGTAAATGTATTGAATTTACTTAAATAAACAAATGTTTTCTTCAATATTTATGAAATGCAATTATTTTTAAAATGCAAATGTGCTCGCAATCTTTTCTTACAAGTGACTAGTGTCCTATTCGACCAATTAGAACTATTGATCCAAACATATTTTGCTTCTTGGTTTAAGAGTTATGTAAGTATTTATGTGTTGATTCTTATTATATATATATATATATATATATATATGTAAGTATTAGGTTATATATTTTCTTGTAGGTGAATGATTTAGCGAATGGAATAAACAACAATAATTTAGTAAGGGCCCTAATAAAGACAATAAGAGTTTGCAAAAGTTTTTTGTAAATGAGTTTAAGTTTCACACTATCAAAGGTGAAAAAACAAACAATAGCAGTGTCTGGGTCAAAGAACCAGTGTAGGTGGTGATGATGAATATTATGGTATTCTTAAAAATGTTTTGGAATTAGATTATTCTGAAATCCCTTTGAGGAAAGTGGTTTTATTTAACTATGAGTGGTTTGACCCCACTAGACTAACGGGGACTAGAATTCATAATAAGTTTAAAATTGTTGAGATAAACATGACCTACAAGTATGAATGCTATGATCCATTCACTGTCTTGCAACAAGTGAGACAAGTTTATTATGTACCTTACCCGGGAACCATAGATAAAGTTCAATTTCGTAATTGGTGGGTAGTCATCAAGAATAAGGCACGAGGCAGGGTGAAAATTAATAATGAATTAGAATTACCTTTCCAAGCTAATGCACCACAACAAATTGAGATTGCGCTTGTTGATGAAACTACACCAGGTGTCATACGTGATTGAGAATTTGATGAAGTTGAAATTGGTCGTGAGATTACAAGACATCATCGTGTGTCTCATCCACAAGATGAAATTGAATATGCAACCAGTTTTGAAAGACTAAAGAAACATGACCTATCTAATGTAGATGACATTGAAGAAACTGAGGAAGCTACTAATATTGAACAAGAAGAAGGTGATGAAAACTTAGATTAATGTAATTATGTTATATTATATGTTGACAATTATTTAATTATTGAACTCTATTTATGGATGTTTGATATAATGTCACTTTCAAAAATATTAAAGACAACTTCAACTTTAATTAATGAGTAATACTAACTAAATTATATAATGTTACAAACTTTATGTTGTAAAAAAAGTAACAAAAGTTAATTATATTTTACCAACGACTTGGGTATAGTGGTGGTATGAATGTGGTGGCAAGGGTGATGGTCAAGTCATATTGGTGGTGAGATGGGTGGGTGATGATGTGTGGAATTTATGCAAAACTATTAAGCAAGTGTACCTAATTGATTATGCAATATAGCATGAGTGAAGTACTTTTATCCAAGTATTTGTTCTACACTTCTAAGAATATATGAATCTAACATAAGTTGAACTAAGCAATTGATTAAGAGACATGTACTAAATTATGTAGCTAGACTTAATGCAAATGTCGGAATAGATGCCAAAAGATGCTAGAGTCTAGATTTCATCTATGCAATTGATCAATTAATCCAACTCAAGACCAACATATCTAAAAGATGTTACTTGTTAAATCATGAGATGGCAAATTTTCTTAACTTAATTAACTAGCTCTGTCAAGTCAAGTTAATGCTTCCCTTACGTACTAAACTAAGCATATCTTTATGTAGTTTAAAACAAACAAAAGAGCATTGAGTACAATGGAAATCTCGTACTTTAGAAGGGGGAGCTCATAACTCTATTCTCTTCCTTCGCACATGTGCTCTAATTACCTATCGATTTCATAGTCTAACACAAGGTTCATATTATTTTTATTTTATCCATTGATTACCTCTCAGTTGGTAGAGTACGCTAATTACCTACTGTGAAGGATCTCACTTTGCTCATAAATGTGCTTTGCCGATGATTTTGTCTTATTATTCAATTTAAATATATTATATAAATAAACTGATAATAAAAATAATTCTGGTAAATAAAAGTTAGAAAGTGTTTTGTATGTAACTTTGTTTTATCATTTAATTTAAAGATATTTTTAATTGGACATAGCATTTACAACAAGAGTGAAGAGAGTAGATTAAAAGAGTAGAGGTTTTCTAATAAAAATATTTGTTATATTTTTTTTATATTGATATATTTATATCAAACACTTAGTAAAACAATAAATGTGAACAAAGTTTATGGATATAGAATTTGTTACTTTATATAGGATACATATGACAGTTATAATAAGAATAAAAACAATAATTTTAAATTTAATTTTTAATAATTTTAAATTTTAAGATAATATAAATTAATAATAAAATAATATTTAAATAAATAAGATTTTTCAGAAGAATATTTTATTATGTAAAAAATATTTTTGCCTTTTACACTTTTATATATAGTGTAGATAAAAGATTATTAAAAAAGTGGATGAGGATCAGCCTTACTTTAAGGATTTAATAAGTAATTAAAAATTTAAAATATACCAAGATCAGAGCTATCAAAATGAGTAGGCTTGCCTTACCTCGTATGAAACGCGGGGCAGATATATATTTTTTGGACTTACAAAATTATGGCTTACTCTGTGTCACCTCATTTATTTTGCAAGTCATGACAGCACGAGGTAAATCGACCTTTATTTTTATATTTAAAAAATATATTAACCCATATACTAGTTCATCTTACCCTATTCTATATAAAAAATGAGATGGATATATATTTTTTTAACTCACAAAAAAATGACCCACTGTACCGCACCCCATTTTAATTACGGACCAATGCTGAGTAGGACAAGCTGGCCCATTTGACACCACTAACCAAGATGGCTTTATGCTCTGTGGAGTTGCCGCTCAAACAAGCCAATAAATCTGCTCTAGCATAATAAAGTCAGTAATTTGGGAAATGCTGCTTGACTGCAATTTAATAGCTAGAGAGTATAATATATGGCCTTGTGCACTATTGCGCCACGACTGGGATCTGTGCACAAATTCGTCTGAGCATTTCTCTATCATTTTATGAAGAACAAGCTCCCTCTCTCTTTCCTCCTCACATAGCCCCTAGCATGACGGAGGCACTCAAAACAAATTCATTTTATAAGGCAAAAGATTCAAATCACAATTCACCCATCAAATGCCCACTTGAATATAGCATCTTGCAAATTTTGTACTCGCCCCGTAATTTGGATTGATCTAGAATTTCGATTAGATTACATAGAGGAGGATCAACAACACTGGTAGAACTTTGTAATGGATTCTTTTGGTGGATGGAGAATCTCATACTAAGCATCCAATTAGGCAGCTCAACAGAACCCTATATGGTTTCTAGAACCTACAAAACTTTTTCCTCCACTTTCTCATTGTAAAAGAAAAAGTGTACTTTCAATAATAAATAAATTATTAAACTGTTTAAACAATAATTTTATTATAAAATTTATTTAATTTTATAATTTAATTAATAAAATTTAATAAATTTAATAATTTAAATTTTTTTAATAAATATTCTATAACATTCAATTATAGGAGTAAGATGGCTATTATCAAAATGGTGTGTAAAGTATAAACCATAGGAGTTGGCCTTATCCATAGCTTTGAATTTAAAATTGTCAAATCAATTGGCCGACTCAAGCCAAAAAGTCCAAGCATATTAGGTACTTCACAAAAAAGTTATATGCCTTTATTCCACAAATTACTTGACCATTTTGTGTAGTGAATTCAATATGATTCTCAAAATGTGTGCATTTAATCATGATGATCATTGCATGACACGCACACTTTATGCTCCTACACAAAAAGGAATTAAAGGGATTGCTTAAGATTCAACATGAGAAGCTTGCGATAGCTGCCAAAGAATATGAGGTTGGTTGCGTCTTTAAACAGGTAGGTAATCAATTGCTTGCCACAGATGTGTGAACGGTGAGGAGTCAATGGGGAAAAGCAGTTCAAATATGATCTACTAGAGGCATGCGTGTTTTGTTACCTAATGGTCAAAAAGCAACGATTTTAGAGGCGAACAGGACCATAGTTGGCGAGGACTTTGATTCTACCTTCCACTCAAAATTAAACCATATGAGATATATATATATATATATATATATATATATATATATATATTTATTAAAAACAAAAGGTTCCTCATGGGTTTGTTCTCAAGCCTTGATTAGTACTTGGCAGCGTTATACGCCACGGTTTAGGTCATATTTATCCGTGAATGCTTTAGAACTTGGTTGTCATGGATTTGTGGGGACGAAATTTGAACAAATTTGAGGACACCATTGCAGAAATTTAAAATGGGAAAATACCAAGTTTTCCTATTCTAACAAGCGAAATTCCACAAAATCTTAGATGTGGGCGGTATCAATGAATGCTTTAGAACTCGGATGTCATGGATTTGTGGGGACAACATTTGAACAAATTTGAGGACACCCATGCAGCAATTTAAAATGGGAAAATACCAAGTTTTCCTATTCTAACAAGCGAAATCCCACAAAATCTTAGATGTGGGCGGTTATCTGTTACAACAATATCTAAGCGAAATTAATTCTTTATTCTTTTGTCATTATTTTTTTGTAGTTTCTTGAAGAGAATGGATTCTTTTTGGCTAAATTGTAGTAACTGTCGAAAGAATTCGAATTTAGCAATGGCCATCATATCTGTAAAGGCCTTCATATTTATTGTTCACATATATAATATATATAAGATATATCACATCACAAAGTCATAGTTTAAATTGGTGCTTTTAGAATTAGACCATCCATTGAAGTGAGATTATTGAGTTATTGATCACTGGTTCAACGATTGAATTACCAATAAAATCACATACAATTTATTAAGAAAGAAACTATTCTTCAAAATTTCCCATCAAACTCTATACATATTTGATATCATGAATTCATAATTTTTGAATTGGTACATAAACCTATATTGATATGATAGGCAGCTAGAACAAGGGTCTTTTTGTTTCTTTTTTAGATTTCATAAGGTTTCTACTTTTTAAGTGGGGCTAATTTACATTGAGGTTAAAAAAAGGGTTTTGGAGCGGAGTGATGCTTCTTGTACAATATTTTATGAATTAAAAATGCATTAAAATATTTTTTAGTGGGCTAACTATAGTGAATCTTTCAATGATGTAGTCCAATGAGAGCAAATTAAAAGAAACAAAAAAGAATTCTAAACTTTCACAATGAGCTATACCAAAAAAACAAAAAAAAAAAAAAACTTATACTTTGTGAAGCCCAACTCTAAGGACACGTACCTCCATATATAAACTAATGGGTTTGGGCTGATTTGATATTTGTGAAGCCTGAGTTTTTCTTGCGTAAAAACGATATTTGTAATCGAAGAGAGAAATATTATTTTAAGAAACTATACATGATTTGAGAAATTGTTTAGCATAATACGCAAAGTAGAGGCCCTTTTGCGTATAAAATATTTGAGGAAGGTTACGGTCAACTACGAATGGTATTTATAATGTACTATTTATGACTGACAGTATTTACTCTACCGATGAGTTTGCTATTTGTGAATATGAGCTAATGAGAAAGAATTAAGGTTACTTATAATATGTGTATATTAATTTTTTTTTTCATCTATAGTGAAGATGCCACCACTAAAAACAGACAAGAGACCTATATACGTACAACTTAATTGAGCATTGAATTGAGAAGGTGCCCTTATTGTAGGCTTAGCGTGCTGATTTTTTCAATTGAAAATAATCGGCTTGAATAATTTAGTTATCTAGAGTTGAAACTACCTTTGTGGAAGGATTTACTAATCTTCCTTTGAAAGCCCTGATTTCTAAAATTGTTAGGTCTTAATTTGATTGCACATTTATTTGTAGACACAATCAGAGGGAGGTTAAAAATAAGTTAGGTCAGACCTACATAATAAATTATTGAACCGACCTGATTTATTAGCCTAATGTAAAATAAATTTAAGAATAGCATGGCCTACTTCAAAAAATAGGAAGACTTAATCTGATATGTTAATCAAGTCAGGCCTACAATTAAAATAGGTCATTAGAATTATTAGGCCTACCAAGTTTATTAAATTACAAAATTTATATGTTTAAATTTAAATATATACATTTTGTATATTGTTTAAATAAAACAAGCTAGCATGCAAGTTTGTAGGCTATACAGACTTAAGACTGTTTAGCAATTCAAGCTAAGCCTAAGCTCCAAAATAAAACTGTGTAGAACATATGCCTAAGTTTATTTTGGCAAAGCTTAGCTTGTAAGCCTCCAAGTTTGCCTGTTTTATTTAAAGAATATATAAATTTTGTTACATATTTTATAAGTATATATTTTGATTAGGTTAATTGCCCATTTTAATTGCAGTTAAATACGCAAAAGGAATAGGCTTTCTTATTTTCTTAAATAGAGCAAGTAAAGCATAAAAGTTGACCTACATATTATAAGAAAATTGGAAATTTTGAGTGGATAATGTGTAAGAATAAGGAAAATTAATTAAACTAGCAAAATTTTGCCGGCTAAGTGTTAGCCAGGTAAAAATAGTACTTTTACCCACAGATAAACATATCCCTTAAAAATTCCATTGGAAATTCATGCACCAAGATCCCACAAAGGGCACAATGATTTTACTAGTGAAATAATCGACCACAGAGCCAATGGGAACATTGTTGGTGGGTATTACTGCTGAAAATCTAGCAAAAGCTTTTCACATAAATTATTACTTAGACTAATAACCAAATAATATGGCCATAGAAAATATTATTGGTGGTTAGCCATCGATTGTCACTAGAAATAATCAATTTACAAACAAATTTAGCCATTGATGCCAATTTTTTTAGCCATGGCTCAACCATCAATTAAAATAAAATAAACATTAATTGTTGGGTGACCCCAAATGTCATGTCATAGATGTATCGGTGGTTAACACTGTCAGTAATGTTAGATTCTGTACATGAATCTCTACACATTGGGACAACCAACAAGTTACAATTTCTTTTTATCTACAATATAATTGTCGATAATATTAGAATTGATACATGAATCTCAATAATTGAGGCATCAAGACAGGCAATGGGTTAGATTTTGTTTTACTAGTAGTCTAGGTCTATGGTAAAAAAGAAAATTGCCCACAAAGATGACCCCAAATTTATTACCTACCAATTAAAAATTTTTAAATTTTTATATTTTTACCAGTGACATCAAGTCATTAGTATAATCCTTAATATAAAGGAGTCCACAGACTATCACCCTCACTCTGGTGCACCACTCCTCTCTTCTTTTTCTTCCTTTCTTCTCTCCCTCACTATCTCCTCTCTCACTCTCTATCTCCTCTCTATTTCACCGTCTCCTCTCTCACATTGTGTAAGCCATGAGGAGAACTAGTTATCCTTAATGAATCTTGTCCTTGTTTCTCTCACTTGAGTTTTATCACAAGTATTGTTGTTTGTTTATTTGATATCATAGATATTTGAGGACAAGCATGGGAATGTTCTACATTTGTATGAGAGAGATTGTAGTGTGTAGAGAAGACACCAAAAAATAATTGAGGTAACACCAGTATGACTTGTAATTTTTGTTCTTGATCTTGTTAATTGTTGTTAATTTTGTTGTAGTTGTGAACTTGCATTAATAAATTCAGTCATGCAGCCAAATGTCTCTATTGATTTTCATGTACAATTGGGCTAACCTGCTATCTTTGTAGCAAAGGTAAGTTCCTTTGCATTCAATATGCTAAAATTTATCTTCTCAACCATTTACGATAGCTTTGAAGGATTTAGAGTTGTTGGTTCATTATCTTTTGCTAAGCATTGATAACCTTCAAGATAACTCAGATTTTAAAACTAGCTTAATTGAAAGGTTCATTGATAATTTTTTTCTTCTCAAAAAATTGTGGTGTGGTTTCCTGAAAGCATTTATGTAGTCTCTTTGGTAGGATTAGAGGTATTATTTACTTTTCTTTTTCTAATTTATTTTCCTACTTTGTGTTGGCCTTTATGGTGTTAATTGATAGTAAAATCTAATGCAATTGTTTGTTATTTTGCAAGTTTGAATAGACTTATGGAGACAGTGAAAAATTTTAGTTCTGTAGATTTGTTCTTGTTGATCTCTTGTAAAATAATTATTTTAACAATACAATTATTTTAAGATCAATAAGAATGAATTTTTGGGAGTGAAAATCTTCATTACTTCAATATTCCTGTATTAAATATATGCATCAAAATGTTTTTGATGGCTTGTGCTGTCAGCAATTTAGAGACAATTATTTTTATGAAGAGATACATCTGCTAATTAAAGTCAAATGTGTTGCTAATTTTAATTTTAGTAAATTTTACTGGGGGTCTTATTCTTTGGTAAAATATTTTTTTAATTGTATTTTCTGGGGTGATTATACTCATTGGTAAAAGTAAATTGTCAAAATGTTAATTGTCAAGATAAATTAATTTACAATCTACCACTTTTCTTTTTATTGATAGTTATTGGCTAGTAATATTTAATAATATTATTAGTATATGTAAATATCAATTGTAAAATATTACCGATTACACTTTTACTAATAGAATTTATGATTTACTAGTGGATAATGGATGCTAGAAATCAAAAAATATTTTGTAGTAAGCATTAAACCAATAGATTAAGTCCATTTAAGCCAAAGATTTAACATGTAAACCTAACTTGTTTAAGATGAAATTGTTAGGAGTACAAATTTCTAGGGTACTCTAAGAGTACAATTGTTAGAGAGAGAGAAATACAATTTCACTCTCTCTCTAGCAATTGTACTCTTAGAGTACACCAAAAATTTGTACTAATAATACTACTCTTTAAGATAAAAACTGACTTGCCTCCACCACTAGCTGGTTAAAAGTTATGCATTGAAAACGTTTATACGTACTTCCATAGATACGGCAGGGTTAAAAAAGAAATTCATACTCAAATTTTATGTTGATGTCTACTCTCAGCTAGTGATACTGATATACACAATAATTGATAAAACCTTGGATTCTTCATGATCCATCCCATCCAAGTGTTTTTATTCTCTTGAAGAAATAAATGTCATGGTCTTTTTCTGCTATAATCACATCACATTTAGGTTTGTCAATATGCAACAACCACAGAACCAGTCTTGCCCTCTCTCCATCCTATCAAGTTCCAGTTTGCTTTAAAGTTTAAAGCAAAATGCCATGTTAGTTGGTTCATGCTTTGTTGGATATTGATGGCTCATAAGGTGTTTGTGGATATGGAGAAGACTTGGGACAAAGAAATGAGAGTCAAGAAAGGACTGCTACCACACTACACCCATATCGCGTTTTCTCTTGCTACCCAAACTGTGATAGCCGGCCCCAAATCAAATTTTACAACTAGTGTTATTTTGTTCTATGTGGTGATTAGTTGTGACATTCCTTGAGAACAAAATTTTGTAATTGCAAGTGAAAGTAAGTGCATTTTTTGGAAATTATCACAGCAAAATTTGATTCATTTTTTTTGTAATTTTTAAAAGAGGAGCAATACGCTACTTAACATACAAAAAATTTTAAGTTAAAACTCAAGTTTAAAATAACAATCAAATGGTCATGCACTATTTAAGGTGCTGACATTACTATTGTAAACTTGTAATATCAAATGGGTCATATTATAGATATATTTTTAGATGTATAAATTCTGTACACTTTCTTGCATTTTTTTCTTTTTAATTTATTTTATACATACATATATAATAAGTAAAACTATGTACACATATCATTTTCCTATCAAATAAGGATGTAAGTTGAATTTGATATATACAACAATGAGAAGCAGCTATTTATATCCGAACTCAGACAACTAGCATCCATGGCACGGTAGCGAATCTTAGTGAGAGTGGAGGGGAGCCATGGCTCCCATAAAATTTTTAGTACTCATGTTATAAAATTTTTTATGACTTTTAAAGAATTTATACAAAACAATGGCTCCTCAATATGTAAAGCATAAATATATATGTATATAAAACTTGTATGTTAGTAATACAAATTAATCAATAATAAAATTATTTTGTACTAAAGTCATTAATATAATGTAATTGGATAGCACACTTGATATACATATTCCATTAATAATTGATTTAGTAATTTTGCATTAATTAACTAGTTTGTAACTAAAAAATTAAGAAAAAATATACAAAAAGAAATTAACAATTCAATAGCTTTCAATGCTAATGATATTTAGTGCTTTATCTTTTATTAAGTATACTATATATAATAATTTTAGTGGTATCTAGGTATTATGTTGAAATTTCTACTTCAATATTTTTTTAGTGCTTTTACAATTTCTTAAGTATGAGGAATTTGAATTTTTTTTATATTTCTTATTCTATAACTATGATCAATTTTTCTTTATTTTCTTTTATTTTATATTTAAATCTAATTTGTGAGTTTTACTCTTCTCTCAACAACTTTGCCACTTTTTAAAAATTATTTTTATCCCTTACTTATTTCGCACTTTACAGTTGACCAACTGTAAGCAATCTAAATTCAAAATTTGAGTAACTTGTTCGCTAGATGTTTAAAAATAAAATTCTACTAATTAATTTAAGGATATTTGACTCTTCTAACTTTTATAATTAGTTAAAATGTCACTTTTAAAATGAAAATAACTAAAATCATTTTTAAAAATGATGAAAGGTGAATTCATTATCTATGTTACTGAATTATATTAAAAAAGTAATCGTAAAAAATAATTTTGATTTAATTATTAATAATCTTAAATTTTCAATATTCTTACTGTTGTATTATTTTTTAATTAAAAATTAAAATAATCTTTTTAAAAATTAATTTTTAATATATATAAATTGAAAATATATAAATATATCAAACAATTATTTTGGCCTCTCGAAAAAATTTGTTCAAGATTCGCCACTGCACTCGAATACACAATGCTCCACTTATTTATTAGTTCATATTATGTGGCGTGTTAACTCAATTTTTTATTTTATTATTAAAAATAGTATATAAAAATAAAAATAAATATATAATCTTATTATTTTTCAAATTATTATGTAAACATCAAATTTTATAATATAATTTTTCTTATGTTTATTTCAAACTCATTAGTTTAAGGAAATTTTCAAAAAATTTGTTGAAACATTTTCTATAAAGATTGATATTATAAAAGTGAAAATGACAAAAAAGTTTTTAACTAAAACACTCATTTCAAAAGTCTTATTTAGCAAATAATATTTTATTATGATTCACATTATCTTAAAATTTAAATTGTTTTTGTTAAAATTAAACTCAAATTATTGTCTTTATCCTTATTATAAATGATATGCTCTATTAGAAAACAAATTTGAATTTCACAAATTTTTTAACATTTAATATTTTCTAAGTATAAAATATAACATCAATTATCTTAACTAAAGAATTATAAAAAATATTTTTTAAAAAAATTTACTTTCTTAACATATTCTCTTTACTCTCATTCTAAATGTTATTTTATATTTTCAAATGAAGAATTAAAAATTAACATGTTAATTTTATTCAATGTTTACTATTTTATGATGTACTTAATATAATATATTATCTTCATTACAAAATTGTAAAAATTATTTTTATTAAACAATAAACTCTACAAATCCAAATTTATTTATAAATTTTTAGTACTTATTCTTTTATTAATATATTTGATATAAAAATAATTTATGTTTATTAAAAAGCTTCTATTATTTTGTTATTAATCATTATTGATTTTGTAAAAGCAGTTTTTATTAGAAGAAAATTTTCAGTGTGAACAAGTTAGTCCACATATATATGGACCTTTTAATAATTGTACTTATAAATAAGGGTGCTTTTAGTCTCTTAATTTTTTGAAAAGTGTAACTTGCTTATATTTTAATTTTGACAAACTTATCTCTTTAAAAATTATAATTAAAAGATAATATTCTATAACTTATCGGAGCTCTCATTTTTCTATTTAATTGAAAATTGACATAGTTAAAAGGCCTTATGTGAAAGAAATTCTCATGTCTTATATATTATGTGAGAGCTATGTGGGTTGATTTTTTTTATTTGCTTTATTCACTTTTGATGTTTGAAAAATCAACCTACATACCTATCATGTGTTAAATAAGGAGGAAATTTTTTGTCCTATAGCACCATTTGACTACATGAGCATTTTACTGAACAAAAAAAAATAAAAATTTAACATATTATTTGTGGACATCTAATTTTGTCCAAGTTTTCAAAGAGGACTCATGAATAAATTTTAAAATTTTTACTATCTAATTATAAAATTTTTGGAAATTAACTTGATGAGAATAGAAAATTTTAAACATATATTTGGGTCCAACTATTAATAAATTGTTCCTTTTTAGTTTTAGTCTTAGTTTTAATTTTAAGTTTAATTTTAATTAACAAAACAACATAAAAGAAAAAATGAATAAATAAAAAATAAAAAATTGCATGAATGGCGGCAAAGAAAAAAAAAAAAAAAGAAGACAAATGGCACCGCCCCTCATTGAATGGATTTAGAGCTGTAGGGGCGGCACACAACCATGCAAGAAAAAGAATGGAGAAGGAAGAGTGAGGTACTGAGCAAGAAGCAAGACTGTCAACCCACTTGCAAGGGTGGCGCAGTGACATTTCTGAAAAGGATGAGACGTGAAGGGTAGTTGGAAGAATAAGAGAGCTTCGTGATGAAGAAAGGCTCTATGGTTGGCTATAAAAAGGGAAGATACAGCCCAAGAGAGGTAACGGGACCACTCCTTCATACTTCACACCTACGGGGACACACTCTGGCTCAAAGAGGAAAGAAACAGAGAGACAAGCCGAGAAAGAAGAGACAAAAGTGAGATTCAAAGAGAGAACCGAGAGTGAAGTGGAGAAAGAGAGAAGAGGTCGTACACCCACACACGAAGAAGAGAGAAACAAAAAGAGGGAGAACAAAGAACAGAGAAAAAACCCAAAGAGAGAAGGTACTTATACCCAAAAACATCACACCCAACGGGTTAAACTAGGCAAATTGGGTCTCTTTTCCCTTGCTTCTTCTCCAACCTTTTTTTGTTTTTGAGTCATGACCTAGGTTGGAATTTGAGTGAGGAAGGGAGTTTGGAGTTCTTTTTTAGACAGTGGAAAAGAGAAAAGAGAGAAGGCCGACTCCCACCGTGGAAGCCGGATCCACCGCTGTGGTGGTGCTGGTTCATGACTAGGGCTTGGACTAAGGAAGCCTGGTTTTTTTATGCCTTTGTAACATCACAAAGGATAAAATTTGGAAGGTGAGGGTACATCAAACCCACTTTTAAATGTGGTGTGTCCAATTCTTTCCTCTTTAAAAATAAATAAAAAATTTTATCTTGAAAAATAAAACAAAGTGCATTGTTGGATTCAAAAATTTTTTTAGGAAATTTCGGTGTTAGTTTGAAAATTTTCTTATAAAGATTGTGAAATTTTTATCAATTTTTTTGTTTCAAAAAAAATATATAAAAAATCTCTTTTGAAAAAAAATATTTTTATTTCACATTTTAATTTAACAAAATTAGAATTATTTTTCCAAAATTTCTGAATTTCAAAGACATTACCAAGTTTAACAATACCATTTTTTTAATTCATTTTTCTTTAAAAAATAAATAAATAAAAAACATAAAAAGTGTTTTGCTAAAAGGAAAGAGCCACGGTTTGGACCATGTGTCCAAACCTTCGCCACTCCACATTATTATATACATTTAAAAAAAAAAACAAAAAAGACAAATCTTTCAAAAGAAAAGGCCATCACTTGGGCCTTGTTAAGCCGTGGTTCTCTTCCTATATTGACCCCTCTCATTGAATAAAAACGAAAACAAAGTAAAGGGTTGGGCCAAAATGTTTGGGCCAAAATTTGGGCATTTTGTTGGGTTAAGGTATTTAGTAGAAAGTGGTTATGATTGATTAATAAAAAGGGGATTATGTTTTAATTTCATGTTTGTTGAAAATGTATGATGTTATAGCCTTGGATTGTATTATCAAATGCATCATTTGTGTGTTAATTATCTCTTATACATGTGGGAATGCTTGTCAATTATTCTTAGCATTATTAATGGTGCAAATCTTGGTATTTCCCAATTTCTCTTTGAAAATGATTTTCTTAAAATTTTAATGCCTTTTAAAGTCAAGGAAAGGGCTTGCAACTAGAGAAAATTATTTTAATGCTCCTATGTCCATGCTACGCTCATTACCCCTCTCAAACAATTTTGTGAGACTTGAGATGCTTCCCAACAATGATTATTAGTTGGAGTTTAATAAAATGATTGCAACTAATTATCCTTAAAGTGATTATGTTACGAGTCTTGCTAAGAGATTGATGAGATCCCCTAGTGTAATCATTAAAATTCTTAATACTCTTTAACTTCTCTATTAATTCAAATTTAAAATCAAAAGATCTTTCCCAAAGATGATTATTAGTTAAGATTTAGTAAAATAACTATTACTAATTATTTCAAAAGTTATTACATTATGAGTCTTACCAAGGGATTGATGAGACTCCTTTGGCATGATTGTTAAGAATCTTAATATTTTTTAACACTTGCCAGTCCAACTTCTAAATTCTCATATCCTTCCCGATAATGATTATTAATTTGGATCTAGTAAAATGATTGCTATTAATTATTTTGATAGTAATTATGCTATACGTCTCACAAAGAGATTGACGGGATTCTTTTGCCATGATTATTGGCATTTGTCATTTGCACTCCCTCAAAATCCAAAAAAAAATACCCTTGAAGTCCCTAGTCAAACTAGGCATTTTTTTTATTATAGTCTTAGATGAATTAGGCATTAAATTACTCTTTTTATAGAAATAGCTAAATGCTACTCATTAAGCGATATTAATTATAGATCATGGCTGATCATGTGCAAACCTATAGTGAAATAATTAAAAACTTAAAAATAAAATAAAATTATTTTGTTAAAATCAAAGTACAGTTTTAAAACTAAAAAGTAACAAAATATTAATGTAATACTGAAAGAATATTATAGAGATGCTAATATCTTCTTTATATATAATCAACACCTAAACTCGGTTTTGGTAATGTAAATTATATTTTTTGGTATCCGATCTTACCATTTAAAATTAGATCAATGGCGACTCCAAATTCTAAAAATTTCACATATTTTCCCAAATACCCCATTTCCATTCCATTTTCTATACCTTTTCATTTTTTTAATTAAATTTTTTGATTGTCGCTCCATATCACAGTATCGACATTATCTATCAATTATACTTTTATAAAATAATTTTGCACAAATAAAAAATAAGAAATGTTTAAAAAGTTAAGTAACTAAAAAAACCTTCCTTCATTCTTTATACTATCTAGACCATCTTTTTGGGGCTGGACCACAAGTTAGGAAGAAACACTACAGGTCAATAATATGACAAGTTAGTCTCATTCTCATGTGGTCCAAATGATTTACCGTGATGCGTTGTTGCTGGTCCCAGTTCCATGAAAGTCTAGAGAAAATTCTAACCTAGTTGATTTTTATAAAATAATTTTGTGCAAATAAAAAATAATAAATGTTTAAAAAGTTAAGTAGCTAAAAAAACCTTCCTTCATTCTTGATACTATCTAGACCATCCTTTTGGGGCTGGACCACAAGTTAGGAAGAAACACTAAGGGTCAATATTATGACAAGTTACTCTCATTCTCATGTGGTCCAAATGATTTACCGTGATACGTTGTTGCTGGTCACAGTTCCATGAAAGTCTAGAGAAAATTCTAACCTAGTTTGTTTTTCTTGTCCTATCCATGACCCTGCAACAGGAAGCACATAACACTTATTGAAAAATTTTCTTAAATCTTGGGAATAATTTATTACGTTGGTGTTCTATTCGTATCAACTAAATTTTAATTAGCAGATGGGTCGTATGTGATTTATATTATTATTTAAGTTATATATATTTAATTAATAAATAAAAATATTTAAATATTTTCATTATTAAAATATAAATAATATATAAAACTATTGGCTTCAAGATATTAAAGATATTATTATCAATTGTATGAATAGTTCATTAATTAAATAAATGATATAAACATTTACCTTACAAATTGATATAATATAATGAAGAAATATGATATGATTTATTTTTGTCTATTTTGATCTTCATGTATGATTGTCATAAAAGTTGATATTCATCTTATTTTTGAAACTAATAGCTATCAAATATGAATTTTTTTTACTCTATTATTTTTATTCTATTTGTTCATTCATATAATAAACAAATACTTTTTGTTAGACAAAATAATAATAGCTAAACTTAATTAAGAAAAATATCATAAAGTCTAGGAAAATCAAGTAATATTGAATAATAATTATGAACTTGTGGTTGTAATATTGGCATATGTTACTTTTGTATTTCTTTCCAATACACACTTCTTGTGTTTTCATCTTTTACAACAATTTTAGCAAAAAAAGATATTTAAAAAGTTAGAATATACAACCTTGTACATACTACATTTATACATATATGTGTGTGTGCACATATATGTACCTATGTGTATATGTATATTTTAATTTTTGTATTATAATCTTGAAAATATGGGTCAAGCTATTTTTACAATTTTATTCTTACTTAATTTTTATAATTTAAAATTTAAAATATTAAATTTATTAAGTCACATAGTACAGATCTAACAACCTTTATTAAGTGACAATTTTGTAACCATTATTTTGTGGGCCTATCATTTATCTAAATTTATTCCTCGTTACCCTAGTCTTGTCATTGGATAAGGTAAACAATCTACAAGTAAAAAAAATAAAGTTCCTATATACTGATCTAATTAAGGACGGTTCCCAAGCTTTTAGAAAAAGTACAGGAGGAACTCCATATATCATAAAATAAGTTGCCACCAATTTTTTTGAATATGAATAAGTTGTAGACTTCTTGGTTTAAATTAACTTAATTCACGAAAGTATAATGAATAAGTTGGGTTTCAACTACAGCATCATTATGAACCATAACAACGCCATAAATGCAATTGGGTCACAACTCATGGGACTAGCACATTTCCATCTATGTGAGGTTGTATATTTTAATTTTTGTTTATAGTCCTGAAAATATGGGTCAAACTATTTTCATAATTTTATTCTCACTTAATTTTTATAAAACAAAATTTAAAATATTAAATTGATTACGTCTAATAGTATAGATCTAACAACCTTTATTAAGTGACAATTTTGTAACTATTATTTTGTGAGCTTATCATTTATCAAAATTTATTCCTTGATACCCTAGTCTTGTCATTAGATGAGGTAAACAAAATGCTAAGGCATGGTATAAGTCATACTTGACCCAAACATTCATCTAACCAGCCCCAAGGAAGCCTAAGATTCTCAACTTGTGATCCATCATGCCTGGTGTTAGCCTAAGATTCTCAAATGATTAAAAGAGACAAAAGTCATGATGCTTAAGGGTATTCACATTCAGCCACTCAGAGGAGAGCCATCACATGTGTTAATGGGAGAAATCTTCTTGAGCAAGGCATGATTGCATTCTTGGGAGGAATATCATAATCTGCACTATGTTCTTTGAAAAAATCTCTACCTTTTTCCATGTTCTATAAGCCTGACACTACAAATTAAAAAGCCTCGGGTAATACACTCCCTATGCATTACCTAGAACTAGCATAGTACATCCATTAGGGGATCTTTGGAACATATGATTGAATGGGATAGTCTTGCCATCTAGTCTGCAACAAGGTTCCCTTCCCGATGTGTGCATCAAAATTGGACCTCCCATGGTGTTTGTGTCAATGGCCTCACACGCTTAATTAACTTACCCAAAGGGTGGCTTAGGTTGCATCCTTAATTAGTAAAATTAATCGCCAAAAGAGAATTACCTTCTACAATGACTCTACAAGCTACTTACTACCAGGCCACTTCAAGCCCCAAAATCATTCCCCAAATTTCTGCCATGAGGAGATTTCCACTCCTAAGATTTTGCGAAAACCCCAAGAGCCACTTCCCAATAGTGTCTTGGGGAGCTCCCCTTATCACACTCAATATGTCTTCCTCCTTCAATATAAGATCTATCAATGTTTAACTTTGTTTGTCCCATTAGTGGAGGATTCCAGCTTATCAAAGTTTCTTTTTCAAGGAAATTAGGGATATTCTAAGAACCTAGGAGTTGGTAGGCTATTTCCTTAGTTTGTATGGCTCTTTTAGTTTCATGCATAATGGCCTTCAAGTCACTAGCAACCCCTTGAAGGACAAAAAGATTTCCTTTTTCCCAAATCTTCCAACATGTCAATCCAAACCAAATGTTCCCCACCAAGGTACTCCTTCTTCCAAATTTATTAAGATGCTTATGAGACTCTTAGGTTTCAAGAAGGAGATTGAAGAACACTTCCCATTGGTTAGGAGGCACCACCCTTAGCCAAATATTAATCATCCAGGGATAGTCCCTTGCTACATGAAGCGAGGTCTTAGGAGAGGCTCAACTGGGCACGGCACTTATCATTCAAACTCACATGTCGAGCCATTTCTACATAAATTTGTTAACAAGAGATCTACCAAGAGTAGCCATAAAAAAATCTTCACTCTCTTCAAGCCCCACCACTACTAGATGGGATCCCATTTTGAGTTTGTTTGAGGTTTAGATTGAGAGATAAAATGGTTTGTTAAACCCATCAAGAACCACCCATCACCTGAAGGAGCCCATGCCATGTGGTCCACTTTGTAAGTATTTGAGGGAGGGTGCATGCCTGCAATTTACCACATGGCTTGAGGAGGTAATAAGTTAGCAAACAAATCCCAATTCTAGTTACCTATCTCTATTACCATGTCCACCACCTTTAAGGAAAGCAAGTTTACGATTATGGGGCAAATGGCATCCTTAAGTAGAGGTTCAAATCCAAGAAGCTAGTTGTTTGTCTAGAAACAAGTTTCTCCCCCATTTCTTATCACACATTGAGTTTCCTTCATTGCCAAGTTTCAAGTGCCCATTAACCCTCACCACAGATTGCTAGGTTTAGGTTTAGAAAGCACAAGTGGATTAAGAGACTCACCAACACCATACTTATTTCTGAAGACAAACACCTAAAGAGAATTTTTACTAGTCATTAACCCATTTCACACTTTCATTAGAAAGGCTTTGCTAACATCCCACAAGTTCCTTAAACCTAATCACCTTCCTTCATTGTCAAGAACATATGACGCCAATCACTGATATGGGATTTATTAGCTCCATGATCATTGTCCCGCACAATCTCTTGTAATTTTCTTAATATAATCACATAAGCTCAAGGGAAGTTTAGCGGTTTGTATGGCATATGTTCCAACATTATAACTATAGATTTGGCCAATGTGACCTATCAGCTATAGACATATAATTTTATTTAGACCCCAAAATGAAAAAAAGGAGCTTGTGAGTGAATTCAAATCAATTTTCTACCTAATTATGAAATTTTTCAAAAATTAATTTGATAAAGGTAGAAAGATCTAGGGATATTTTTGGGTTCAATATTGGCTATATTCTTTTTCCTCTTCTATAAGAAATAATAATGTTTAAAAAATAAAAAACAAAAAAAAGAAGTTGTGGGAAAGGGATTTGGGCAGAGATTGCAATATCCACTTGAGTCCCATGCTTGAGTATACACTGCCCCTGTATTTAATGGGGACTAGAGTGCTAGGGTGGAAAGAAGAAAAAAGAGTGAAGGAAAGGATCAACCGCATTGAGCAAAGGAAGAGAAGGAAAGGTGACAAGGGAGCATTTTGCAGGGATATATGAACTTCACTTGGGATACTTTGGGGACACACACTTCACAGAAAGGAAGGAAAGAGAGCTAAGAGAAAGCATTGAGGGAGAGACCCACTCACAGACATTAAGACTTCTACGAGAATAAAGACCATCCCACCTATAGAGAGAACTTACACACTGGGTACTTCTTCACAAATAGAGATGGACACACTTCTTCATGCAAGCAAGAAAGGGATAGCACAAAGAGTACCACTTCTAGGGGACTACACAATTCATCACGATGGAATGCAAAAAAAAAAACCAATGTAGAACTTACATAGAAAGGAATAAAGAAAATAGAGATGGACTAGAGAGAAGAGAAAAAAAAATACACTCAAAGGAAAAACACATTCTAAGAGAACACTTAGGCAAGAGAATCATACTGGAGGGCAAGAAGCATTCTATGAAAAGTGAGGGCAAGCTTTTTCACATGCAAAATAGCTCACATAGAGAGCATGGGATCAACGGTGTGGTAATCAGAAGTAGGTTCCTCCTTGGATGACGATGAGTGAAGTCATCTGTTTACTTGCATGGTTTTGATCTTACTACTTCTTTAGCTATAGATTGCATGGTTTTAATCTTACTACTTTTAGCATGATTAACATGAGTCCACCTTTCTTTCAGAACCACTCAAAATCAAAAATACCATTGAAAACCCTAGTCAAGCAAGGCACTCTTTTCAAACCCCAATTTGCTTAGGCCAAACCCTATTCAAGCTAGGTTCCTATTCAAAGTTAGTCAAGTTAAGCAAGCTCTAGTCAAGCTAGGCAACTACTTCTAATGTAAGTCTTAGATGAACCAAGTGTTGAATTGCCCTTTTTATTATAATGGCTAAATGCCACTCACTAATGGTCTTAATCATGCATCACATTTAATCACGTGCAAAACCAACAATGAGACAAACATTGGCACAACCTAAAGCACAATTTTAAAATCAAAAACTAACAAAACATCAATGTGATACTGAAAGGGTGCTATCGAGGTGCTAACACCTACAATACACGAAACTAACCCTCGAACCAATTTTTATGATGCAGACCATATTTTTTAGTGTCTGATCTCATCATTTAAAATTACATTGGCAGCGTCTCCAATTCCCAAATTTTATATAATTTTAAAATCCCTTTTCAAAACCTATTTTCAAATGGGTTTTTATTATTTTTGGTCTCCACTATGTACTGCGATGTCAACAATAGCTAGAGAAAGGAATGACCATTTTTAAGAACTAAGCCCCTATTTAGTGTGGTCCAAAATGTGTTAAAAGTGACTTTGCAAACTCTTTCATGGAAGAGGGGGATCCCAAGGTATTTCCTCAAGTTTGAGTGAGTTTGAACTTTTACTTTTCTAAAATTTCATTTCGTCTAGTATGATTCATGTTTCTTGAGAAGTAAACCTTGTTTTTTTATTATTGATTTTTCATCTTGAGCCTCCACAAAATAGATGAAGACACCTTTTGATAATTTTAGTTTGTTCAACAGAGGCTTCGGCAAAAAGAATAAGGTCATTGGCAAAGAAAAGATGGCAAACAAGTAACCCTTTTTTACAAGATGATTGACTTCCAAGTTTTTTTATTTACAACTTCCCTAATAATGTGAGCAAGGCACTTTATGCAAAGAACAAACAAATAGGTGAGAAAGGGTCACATTTTCTAATGTCTCTAGAAGTCTCAAATTGCTTAGTGCAATCCTCATTTCAAAGAATTTCTATGGTACAAGTTGACACACAATTCATGACTAGATCAACCAACTGGGGTAGGAGGCCTATGTCTTTGAGGGTATCTTTTAAGAAGCACTAGTTAAGCTAGTTATATCTATTTCCAAGTCCACTTCATTTGCCATACAACTTTTCATGCTAGACTTCGTTTTCATAGAGTGAATGACCTCCTTAGCTATAATTATGTGGTTTGAATTGTGTATACCATGCACAAAGCTGCATTGGTTAGATAAAACCTAGTGACTCACATGTTCCTTATGCTAATTGTCTATCACTTTGGTAATTATCTTGTTGATGACATTAAAAGGGCTGATGGGCCTAAATTCAATGATATTTTTAGGAGACTCCACTTTTGAAATGAGCACCGAAAGGGTTTGATTAATATCTTTAACTTTATGAGGATCTTGCCATTCTTCACAAGAGTATAAATTAAGTATCCCACTTTACTCCATTGGCTTTTAAAGAACATGACCTAGAATCCATCAATTCCTAAAGCTTTAAAAGACCCCATACTAAATAAAATGTTATGAATATATTCATCACAAACATCTATCCCAAGGGAAAGTTCTACTTGTTCATCAATCTGAGGGAAGCACCTTGAGATGATGGGCCTCTATACAATCATCATTCCAATCCCCTCATTCATTTTGATGGGCCTCTGTATGATTCATTTTCTACTTGATAACAATGGTGGAATGAAAATACTTCATATTTTTGTCCCTAAACATAAACCAATTACACTTTGTGCATTGGAACCAAGTCAATTCTTCTCTAATGAGCACCTCTTCATACTCCCTTCATAGAGATTTTTGAAATTCTCCAAGAAATGGCTTGGTCCTTCACTTAACTTTTCATCAATCCCTTTTGGGCAAGCATAGATTCTATTCTTCCTTCTGTTTAAATTTTTTAAAACTAAATTGTGTCATTCTTTCATGATTAGTCCAAAATTCTCTTTAGCTGAAGCCAAATTCTCATCTTTCCTCCAACAATTAGCCATAATGCTACGAGATTGCTTATGAGTCATACAACCAAATAAGAACTTAAAAATTCTTTCTTACCATTCCCTTGTTTCATTGTCGCAGCCTTTGATAAAATGGTAAGAGCTGATAAAAATGTAAATGGAGCAAGTTTGCATCTGGGAGAGCCAAGGACCAACTCCAATTCACCACTCCTCTATCTAATCTCTCTTGAAGATCTCCTCTTTGCAAAAATGAAATTCGGTCCTTTGAACCCAAGGTCCATCAAGCAACAAGAGTCTAAGCACTCAATGAAATCTCGCATGCTTTCCTAATTTAGGGAACAAGTTACAACCAATGGAGTAGATTTGAAGATGAGGTGGTTACATAGTAGACGATGATGTCTTAGCTTCAGTGTGAAGATGACAAGTGATGCCTATCCCATATGGACAACAAGTTAACTTCAAAATGGGAAAGAATTGAAATGCAAGAAAGGAAGGTCTTGATTTATCAAAGATTAGTTTAATTAAGGTGAGATACTTGCCTTAAAGATATGAAATCTTTCAAAGAAAGGAAAGAATCTTGCATAGATTTGGCAGGTTTTAGTATTTTGGGCATAGTTTCCTTTTTAGACATCCAAATTAGTTATTCTTGAGCCAAAAGAAAATTAAGACATAGATTTAAAAATCATTAGTTTACGTAAACATCGATTCAAAGATTAAGAGGGCAAAATCTTGGACTAAAGCATAGGTCAAATTGTGAGTATAGGAAATAACTTGGGCTATAAAGTGGGATGCTCTTCTTGACCTAATTAGGGATAGAAACCCTACAAATTTAAGTGTGTGGTAGCTTTTGAGGAGAGCAGACCTTATGTGATGAGATCACATACAATTCACTTCACTTCCACCAAGTTTGGAATTGTGGTTACTTGGAAGAATGCCATTGATGTGACCTTGGAGAAAAAGGAGCCAAATTGGAGAAGAGATCAAGTCTTGTGAGAGATCCATCCCCAATCCAAGAAGAGCCTTTGTTTTCCTTGCTTCATCTTCATCTATTCTTCTTTTACTCTAATCTTCTTTGTTTTATCATGTCTCTTTTTTACTTTGGTTGTTTTAATTTCAAGAATGGATTGTAACTAAGTAATTCTTAGGGGACTGGCAATGGAGTATGCATGAATAATTAGTATTTTTATTCATCTTGGTTTTTTAATGTTGTTTTGGTAATTATTTCCTTGTATTTGTTCTTCATAAACTTAATTGAATTGAAAAATTAGTTAAGTTTAAGAAAGAATAGAATAATGCTTGGGAAAGATTGTTTTATTTTAGGATTAATTAGATGAGTGCACATAAAAATCTTAGGATATGAATATCTAAGATTGCATGCAATCATAATAATGCCTTTTTCTTTATGCATTGTTTAACTCTAGTTGATATAGGAATTTAATCAATTAGTGGTAAGTGATAGTTCTAATTACCTTAGGAATAAGGGGTTACATAGACTTGTTGCATTGATAATCCCAAAATCAATTGACTAAACCAAGGATGGTAATTGCTATCCATGATTGCTAAGGGAGTTATAAGAACCCAGTCTCTTGAAATACATAACAACACTTATATGTGTGACCATCACCATTGTTAGCTGGTAAATTACATATTTCTTAGTTTGCATCATAGTTAATTTTTCTTTTCTTTTTAGTTAATTTCTTGTTTTAAATCAGTTTCTCAAACAAAGTGTAGGGCAATAAAATTTTAGTACTTAGGTTAATAACAATTCCTTGTGGGTTTTATACTTTAGAATTCTCATCCACTACATGTAGATTGTGTATACTTGCATGTTATAGTTAATATTAGAAATTCACCATCAATACTTCCTAGAAAAGAGACAACATCATCTGCACTTATATCCTTAAGAAACGAGCTTAGGTTTCTTGCCAAACTCATACCACTTCTAGGGTATGGTGGTTTAGAATCTTTCTTCTCCCTTGGCCTTCTCTATGTCCTCTCTCCAACTCCTTTATAGCATGGTTTGTGTTAATCCTCGAGCTAATAATACCCTTTGATTTCTAGCATTCCCGTCCCCTTTCTTAGAGGTCATCTAAGTAGAGCCAGTAGGCCCTATTTTCTTACTCTAATCTTGCTTTCTTGTAATGCCTTTTGCATTTGTCTCCTTCTTTTCCAATCTTTGAGATGGACCAAGGATTTATTTAGCCACTAGAGGATTTTGATTCTCTTTTTCCCTTATTTTTCTACTAGGTTTTTTTATCCTTATGCCCATTGTGGTTTTCCCTCTTCTTTCCATTAGATTATCCAAAGTTTGTAGCCTTTTACCTATCTCCTTCCCATGATCATTACTCTCCTCTCCATTCTTAGTACTTTGGCAATCCAGCATCCTCTTATTCTTGTCCACAATTTTTGCAATGACCTTAAACCTTGACCCATGAGAGGGTCCAATCCTACCTTGTGCCTCCCTCTATTCACCCCTTCCTCAAGCTTTTGCACTATGCCATTACCCACTTGCTTGTTTGCAAATGTCTTTGCACAAGCATCCATAAGCCAAAACCCTCTTCTCCAACCACTACTCATTGGCCTTTGCTCATGCTATTGATGATCTTAGCCTTCATCACTAATTCCTTACCAGCAACCTTATTCTGAATCATTGATAAGTATAGCAGACCCATTTTGAGAGATCCATAGGGTGGGGGTACATTTCTCACATTCAATAGTAACAAAAGTCTCCTTTCTAACCTAGACTACTTAGAGGCATGACCTAGACTATAAATAAACCTCTTAAGATTTATTTAACATCTCTTTCTTCTTCTTGTAGCACACAATCTAGAACACTTGTTTTTATTTGTCAACATGTCTGGCTAAACTTTTCTTTTTAGTTCATGGGAATATCAAATCCTAAAAACATGTTGATGAATTAATTATTTTAACTCTTTTTTATGAAGTTGCTTTTGTTATTCTAAATTGAAGGACAATTATATTTATTTTAATTGGCTTAAATAGTGTGCTTTAGGGATTGTAATACATAATAGTCCTTTTCCTAATCATTGAGTGGCACATGATGGTTGAGATTGTAGAAAAGTTTTTGTTTAATTCTTTATAAATAACATAACCTAAGTTAAATAATCCAGGCTTATGTGATTATTGCTTAGATCAACCTCATATCTTTGTACATAATGTTGTTGGTATTTAAATCTAAAGAGCTTGTTCTAGGTTGTCTAGTAGTTAGATGCTATGGGAGAGCTTGCATTAGTTACAATTAAGAGAAATTTGGGGCAATAGAGCTTATTATTATCTAGGGTTGATAACTTCATAAAAAGGTAGAGTAACTGATCTTTGATTGTTACCATTAACTATGAGGGTGAGATTGAACCCCCTAGAATTGAAGTTGTTTTCATCCAATACCTCTTTTCACTTTTCAACTTTGTTTACTTTTATATTGTTTGCTTTGCATCTAAGCCCTTGGTTTGATTTACATTTTGTCTAAGAATATTAGTGTTTGATTGCTTGCACTCCTTATGGCATTAACCCTTACTTACTCTATCTGTTAGTTGGTACTAAGGGTAAGGTTTGGAGTGTTGGTGGCACCTATCAATCACCGAGGGCCAATTATCCTTCCAATTTCCAAAATTTCCACATTCAAAGCCAACAAAGTATAGGTGTTCATACTCCATCGTACTTCTGACCTCCTAAACCTGAATTTCAAGAGGAGCCTTTTTCATAAGTTAATTTCAAAATGGTTCCTATCAAATTTGCCCCTTTGTGCAATGGCACTTTCCTCATGAACAAATGATAAGGTATTTATATCGACCTTTAACATCTTTCACACATAATTGCTCACTCTCCAAAGAAAATTTCTATTATAATATTGCATTAGCAACCATGGGACTCTAATCCACACTATGATTCTCTTGAATTCCTCATCAAAAGGATCAAAGTCTAGTCTCTACCTCTAACAATTAAGTAATGCTCAGCCATCATCCAAGGATGATGCAAACCCCACCAAGAATAACAAGACCCAACAATGAAATTGATTCCCAAGACTATTCTATGATCATATTTGTAGGTGGAAACCTCAGCTCGTTGTTTATAAGAAAACACGAACCTTGGTATGGAGAGACACCACAAACGGGATGGTGATCCATTTGATAAGTCGGATGAACACCACAAGAAGAAATTCTTGATAAGTTTGAAAGAACAATTCTTCAAAGAACTAAAGAGAAAACTATTCTGATTCTGATTATACTTTTCAGCCTTGGAATACGCCTATATAGGCTGAGTTTTTACAATTTGATTTCCTAGAATAACTTAAATGAGAAAAAAGGAAATCGCAAAGAAAGGGAATTAAATGTTTAGCCATTATGGAAAAGTCTGACCAAATCCCATGAAAAGGAAAGTTATCCCAAAATCAGTAAAGCAAATTGCTAGTCAATAATCAGCCAAATGATAACTCCCTAATTTATGGCATGTAATTGTTGAATGATTCCACATGCTTGAGCTAAAAATAATCCTTCCAAATGTATGGGCTTCTTCTATGTGTATGGACTTTAACAAAGGGGCTAAAATTACTCCATGACTTGGATTACTAAAATCCATCCTTGATTTGTATTTGAGCTTAAGTAATGTTCCTCAGCCCATATGTGTTGCATTAATCTATTGAGAGCCTCCTTGAACCTTTTAGCTCTAGCTTTGGTAACCGACCACTTGGAATATGAATAAGATTAGCCTATCTACCACGCCCTTGTCATCATTCCCCTCCTCTAGAAGAAGATTTGTCCTCAAATCATTGCCTACATCAAAGGAAGTTAAATCAGTAACATTGAAAGTGGCACTATCATTATACTCACCTGGCAAATCCAGCTTGTATGTGGTGTCATTGATGTGCTCAAGAACTTGAAATGGTCCATTCCCTCTCGGAAGCAACGTAGAATGCCTTTTTATTAGAAATCTTTATTTCCTCATGCGCAACCAAACCCAATCTCTAGGTTCGAAAATGAACTTATGATGCCCCTTGTTGGCTTGTTTCGCATATTGCTCTATTCGACGCTCGATGTTGAACTTCGCTTTCTCATGTATCTGCTTGACAAATTTAGTTTTCTTTTTGCTATCTAAATCAACACACTCTTTCAAAGGTGGTGGAGTTAAATCCAATAGAGTTAAAGGATTAAAATCATAAACAATTTCAAAAGGTGAAAATCTTGTTGTAGAATGAATAGCAAAATGAACAGTATGATTATAAACAAATTCAACATGTGGTAAGCAATCTTCCTAAGTTTTGATATTCTTCCTAATGATCACCCTCAACAAGGTTGTCAAAGTCCTATTTACTACTTCGGTTTGACCATCAGTTTGTGGATGACAAGTAGTAGAAAATAATAACTTAGTGCTTGACTTACACCACAAAGTCTTCCAAAAGTAGCTCAAAAACTTAGCATCATGATCTGAAATAATTGTCCTAGGCATCCCATGTAATCTCACAACCTCCTTAAGGAACAAATTGGCAATGTGTGATGCATCATTATTTTGTGACATGGAATAAAAATGTGCCATCTTGGAAAATCTATTCACAACCACAAAAATTGAGTCTCTACCAAGCTTGGTCCTAGGCAAACCTAGCACAAAGTCCATTGAAATGTCAACCCAAGGTTCACTAAGAATGGGTAGTGGCATGTATAGTGTTGCACTCAGGATTTTCCTCGCCTACAAGTGACACATCTTCCACAAATTCTCTTGACATCTCTTTTCATGTGTGGCCAAAAGAAATGCTCTTGCAAAATGGCTAGCGTCTTAGCAACTCCAAAGTGTCCCATTAACCCTCCACTATGGGATTCCCTCACTAACAAATCTCACAATGAACAATTAGGCATACATGGCTTATTCTCTCGAAACAAGAAATCATCATGCCTAAAGAACTTACCCATGGCCTTGCCCTCACAATTCCTATACTCTTCCCAAAAATCTTGGTCTAATAGATACAATTCTTTAATGTGTTCAAAACCAAGCAATTTTGCATAAAGAGTAGAAATAAATGCATACTTGCTAGAAGGTGCATCAATGACAACATTTTCCTTACCTTGCTTATATCGGATGACATATGGGAATGTCTCAATAAACTCTACCCATCGTGCATGCCTCCTATTCAACTTGTGTTGGCCCTTCAGATGCTTCAAGGATTCATGATCCGTGTGGATCACAAACTTTTTAGGCCAAAGGTAGTGTTGCCATTTCTCCAATGCTCAAACCAATGCATACATTTCCTTGTCATAAGTAGGGTGGTTTAAAGTTGTCCAATTAAGCTTCTCACTAAAATGCGCAATTGGTCGTCCACCTTGCATAAGAACAACGCCTATACCTATACTTGAAGCATCACATTTAATTTCAAACGTTTTAGTACAATCAGGTAAAGCATGTAAAGGTGCATTAGACAATTTTTCCTTGAGTAGTTGGAATGCCTCTTCTTGCTCTTCCTTCCATTTGAATCCAATGTTTTTCTTGATAACTTTGATGAGTGGTGCGGCTACACTATTGAAGTCTTTCATAAACCATCAGTAAAAACTCGAAGTTTGTGGAAACTTTGGACTTGGCCTATACTAGTGGGTCTCAGCCACTCTTGGATTGCACACACCTTCTCTTCATCAACCCGCATATCCTGTGTGCTCACAACATAGCTAAGAAACATAAGCTTATCAGTGCAAAAGGTGTACTTCTTCATGTTAGCATACAATTTCTCTTTTCTAAGCACCTCCAAAATAGATTTCAAATACAAAACATGATTAGAAAAACTCTTGCTATAAATGAGTATATCATCAAAATACACAAAACAAACTTGCCTATTAAAGGACGCAATACATGGCTCATTAATCGTATGAAAGCACTTGGTGCATTAGTTAATCCAAATGGCATCACTAACCACTCATACAATCCATGTTTTGTTTTAAAAGTAGTTTTCCATTCGTCTCCCTCTTTCATTCTTATTTGATGATATTGCTTTTCTAGTCAATTTTTGAAAACAATCAAGCACCATGTAACTCATCTAACATATCATCTAAGCAAGGAATAAGGTGGCGGTACTTTATTGTAATATTGTTAATGGCTAAGCAATCAACACATATTCTCTACATCCTATCCTTCTTAGGCACCAAAATCATCAAAACAGCACACGGGCTCATGCTTTCCCTTACGTACCCCTTTTCCATCAATTCACTAACCTGCCATTATAACTCCTTTGTCTCCTCGGGATTAGTTTGGTAGGCTAGTCGGTTTGGAATGGAAGCACTGGGTATGAAGTCAATTTGATGTTAAATCCCTTGGATAGGGGATAAACCGTTTGGGACCTCCTCGGGAAAGACATCATCAAAGTCCTGCAAAAGAGAAACAATAGAACTAGGTAAAGCAAGGTCAATCTCGTTAGTGTTCAAAAACACCTCTTTGTACAAAAGTATAATCATTAGCTGATTTGAAAATAATACTCTTTTCACTTCACTCACTCTTGCATAAAAGCTCTTTTAGGTTCTCCCTTTTTGTTTCTCAATGGCCGAATTAGCCCCATTTTTTTCTCTCTCAATTTTCTCGAACTCTACTCTCAAATTTTCACTCAATTTCTTTTTCTCTTTTTTTTCACTCCTTTTTTGTTCATTCTCTTTTTGTAGCCTCACTTAGTCTTCATAAACCTGTCTTGGCGTCATAGAAGCTAGAGTGATTGTTCTTTGCTTAAACAAAAATGAGTACTTGTTTGTGTAGCCATTATGCTTAACTTGCTGATCAAATTGTCACGGTCGGCTTAACAACAAATGCCCTGCTTGCATCGGAACTACATTGCTCAAAACTTCATCCTCATACTTTCCAATATGAAAAGTAGCTAACACCTATTTATTCATCCTCACTTTGCCACTATCATTGAGCCATTGCAACTTGTATGGATTAAGACATTTCATCATGGGTAACCCTAATTTTTCAACCATAGTGGTGCTAGCAACATTAGTACAACTTTCTCCATCAATAATCACACTACATACCTTGTTTTTGACATTGAACTGAGTATGAAAAATGTTTTCTCATTACACCTCTTCATCTTTTTTGGCTTGCACACTAAAGGCTCTTGCCACCAATAATTCTCCTTTAGCAATATATTCTTAATCATCCGCATCCTCCAATGGTGGCATAGATTCAATATCTTCTTCACTCTCAATCTTAACTTCACCATTGTTTTGCATCAACATAATCCTTTTGTTCCAACATTGGCTTGCTTTATGTCCCCTGCCTTGACACTTAAAGCACTTAATGTCATGATTTCGAGTGGCGGGTGGTTCATTTTTACCTTGAGACACATGGCTGGTGTTCTTGGTTTTGTGCTCAAATTTGTGTTTGGGTGGTGGGAATGCTTGAGGCTTGTCCTCCTTCTTTGTATAACTCAATTTCCAAGAAGTAGAAACCAAGTTTTAGGCTACACGTGAGCTACCCCCCTCTTGAGTTGTTGCTCCACTTTGATAGCCATGTGCACCTTATCCTCTAATTCCACATAATGTTACATCTCTACTCTATCATGTATTTCCTAATTTAATCCAAGCAAAAACCTAGCCATTGTAGCTTCATGATCTTCCTCAACATTGGCTTGGATCATTGCAATCTCCATCTCCTTATAGTAATCCTCAATACTCTACTTTCCTTGCTAAAGACCTTACAACTTCTTGTATAACTTGCGGTAGTAATAACTTAGGACAAACCACTTTCTCATCATCATCTTCATTTCCTCCCAAGTTTCCATGGCCATTCTCCATTCCACCTCCTATTTAACACTAATTGATCCCCTTAAACAATGGCATAATTGGAGAACTCAATTGCTGCCAATTTCACCTTCTTTTCTTCGGAGTAGTTGTGGCAATCAAAAATAAACTACATCTTCTTCTCCCATTCAAGATACGCTTCCATATCAAACCTACCTTGAAATAATGGAACATTTATCTTAATACTACCAAGTTATTATGTTCTCGGTTCCTAACTTCTTTACCCTGTGCACCATATCTCCTATATTTAACAACCAAATCTCGATCATCTTCCTTATCAAAACTAGCCCCATAATACTCTTGTCTTTAACCTTTACTTCCCTTGGTTGAACTCTTTCCCTCCTACACACATTCGGTACATTTTGTAGCTACCTCATGCATTCATTCTCCACCCTATCTAACTGTTCATGAACTTGCTCCATTTCCATTCTTAATACTCTTCTCATCTCTCCCATTAACACATCCATGAGCAACTTTGGATTAAGCCCTCCTGACAAACTTGTGGGAATGCCTTTGCTGATGTTGTCTAACATGTTATTGCTATAAAAGAAAAGTTAGGAAATAAAGAACCTCACAAATAATCTCCCTCACATATTTTTTGCTCAAAATATGATTCTCTTAACACTCGTATTTTCACACAATAAATTTGGCTTTTTTCCTTTATTGCTCTTACCACTCTTGCCTTTTTTTCTACTCATATTTTCTCTTTCAGTTCTTTTCAAACTTATTCAAACAAGAACAAGTACCTTCTTTGAGAACAATTCAAGAATCCCTTCTTTTTTTTTTTTTTTTGCTTTCTGACTTCTTCTTCTTTCTTTTTGTTGAATGCCCTGTAGAACTATTTTTTTTTTGAAGCTTTTCATTTCTTTCTTTTTTTTTTTTTTTGAATATGTATTAAACTGAAATGATGCAAAATTGATAGGCATACATGAGGCTAGAACCAATGCTCTGATACCAAATGATGCAAACCCTGCCAAGAATAATGAAACTCGACAACGAAATTGATTCCCAAGACCATTCTACAATCAGATTTGTAGGTGAAAATCTCGACCTATTGTTTATAAGAAAATATGAACCTTGGTATGTGGAGTGCCATAAATGGGATGTTGATTCGTTTGATAAGTTGGATGAATGCCACAAGAAGAAATTCTTGATAAGTTCGAAAGAAAAGTTCTTCAAAGAACTAAAGAGAAAACTGTTCTGATTCTGATTGTGCCTTTTCAGCCTTGGAATACGCCTATATTGGCTAAGTTATTACAATTTGATTTCCTAGAATAACTAAAATGAGAAAAAAGGAAACAAATAGTAAAGAAAGGGAATTAAATGTTCAGCCATTATGGAAAAGGCTGACCAAATCCCATAAAAAAAGGAAAGTTATCCCAAAATCAGTAAAGTAAATTGCGAGTTAATAATTAACCAAATGACAACTCCATAATTTATGGCATGTAATTGGTAAATGATTCCACATGCTTGAGCTAAAAATAATCCTTCCAAGTGTATAGGCTTTAGGAAAGGGCCTGAAATTACTCCACCACTTGGATCATCGAAATCCATCCTTGATCTGCACTTGAGTCTCAGTATGTTCCTTAGCCCAAATGTTTTGCATCAATCCATTGAGAGCCCCTTGAACCTTTTAGCTCTAGCTCTTGTAATCGGACCACTTAGAATATGAATAGGATCAGCCGTATTTGCCACACCTTTATCATCAAAGGACCTTCTTGAAAAGCACATAGATGTTTTGACAATTAGTAAATCTCACCATACAATATAAAGTTGTTTTTAATTATTACTCCTAATCTCTTTCCCAATACCTTGACAATCAATGATTGTCTCCATTACTTACAATAATTCCTATGTTCCTTTTTTTCAACCAAAATCGCCAAGGAAAACAAATCCTTCTTTTCATCCTCAAAATCTAATGCAAATTGTCATTGTTATCCTCCTTTGATTTGCTCTCTAGATTGCCATTAGAATAACCCTCTCCATGATTAGAAGGTCTCCAAGTATGAGACTCTCTTTCATCCAACTTCCTTCTTCCAATTGGGCACATTCTTGTCCTTTAGTCCTAAAATAGCTCTTGAATCAACCATCAGCACCTCATCCTCACCCCCCAAAGCATGTATGATTTGCAATACTATCACCTACCTAGAACTCTTAATCTCCTCCATAATATCATCCATAGTCTCTTCCTCAATTGTGTTTCCCTTTGCCTTCTTGATGCTATATGCTAGGAGGTTCTCCTCGTCTATAGAGAGATTCATTTCCTTCTTATCCTCTTGAGCTCTAGATGCCATTTTTTGGTTTCCAAAAGATTTCAATTCTTGTACTCTAGATGCTACTTAATTGATTTCATTTTGAGTTGTATTTTACTTACAAAACTTAATCAACTATCATTATTCTCCTTTCTAATCCCAAAATTGAAAGCCCTAAGCAAAAAAGTACACCAATAGAAATATTCAAATTATATAATTCTCTTCAAACTTTGTCTTATTTTTTGTAGAAACGATTTCATCCATTTTGAAAAATAGGAAGTGAGTATTTATTTGTGCCCATTCATATTTTTTTTCTAACACCAAAGGAAGAATTAACGTTAGAAAGTGCTTTACATTTTCTAAAACTATGAACAACTCAGTAGAAAAGCAATTAAACTAATGTGAAGAACACAAAATTTTCTTTTTTTTTACAAGAAATAAATTCCTTAGCAATGCATTGCTACTTTTTTTTTTTTTTAAATATATGAAGGCATACTAGAACATGTTACTTTTTTTACAACCTGTTATACAAATTGTGTTTCATGACTAGGTATCTATGCTTTAACTTGTTTAGCTTTTTCTTTTCCTAGTTCGATTTGGATCGAGGAAACCTCTTTACAAATTGCAAGCTAAGCCTTTCAAAACCTTTTGATACCTCTTAATAATTGAAGTCAATCTTTCTTAAAAAAGGAAAAGAAAAGGAATCCACACCTTAAAACATTCTTGTCAATTGTTAGCAACTTCATTTCAAGAGAATTAAGGTCGGCCATTGACTTGTAAGTATTTATTAAGATATTCATAACTACACATATTAATATATTTTCAACTAATTTCAATCATTAGAATTATGTAAGAGTTATATTTTAGAAGGTCAAAGTATAGAATTGACTAAATATGAGTCAGGCAATATATCAACTTGACTAAACAATAGTAACCATACCTAAGCAAGAGATCAATGTTTTATGCGCCCATGATCATTGTTGGTTGTTGATAGAGGGACATAAAAAAGCTTAAGAATTTTGGTAAATATCCTTTACCACTACAAAAACATTTAAATTTTTGGCAGCCAGTATTCAATAGAAATATTTGAGATTGACAAGTAATGTTCATTTCCAATGGATTTTATGGTTAATTAAAATTGACCAGAACAAGTGTTATAGGTAAAATTTGGTGACCAATATTTGCTAGTGATATTAGCTAAAATTATTGGTAGAACACCATTGATAAAATTAAAAAATGCAAATGGTAAATTAACTAATTATTCTTGACAATTGATATTTTACCAAATAGGGTAATTAATTTTATTGACAGATAAAACCTATGGTAAAAGTCAAAATAATATTTGTACTAACAACTTTTTTAATTTAATCAGGGGATAATATCTTCAGTAAATTTTAGAAATTTCATGAAGAGAAAATATTCTTAATATCATTGGTAGCTCGATACAAAAAATTTAAAATATAATAACTAATAGAAAAAAGTCATTGGAAATAATTTTTTATTTTGGGGTGAATCGATTTCTTATGTATTTAAATCATTTTTACCGAGTGGTAAGGTTGTTAGAAAATAAGTGAAGAAAACATTTCTACAAAAAAATATAAATTTGCTAGAAATTGAAATTAAATTATTTTTTAATTATAATTTAGTTATAAAATACTAATAAAATTATAAAACTAAAAGTTAAAGATAAATATAAAAAATTAAAATTAAAATAAATATTTTATTAACAATATTATAAAATTAAAATATTGTCAAATAAATAAAACTAAAAACAAAATTAATCCTACATCTAGCTATATTCTCCAAAACCAAAGCTATATGCTACATTATCCTAGTTATTTGATTGGGGGGGGGGGGAGGGGGTTTGGTGCCAAGTCTCTGGGAGGAGGTAGGGCTACACTTTGACGACTAGTGAGTACAGAGGATGAGCTACATTGCAACTACACCTCCATAAAGGTCCACAATTGAAATAGTTGCTCCTTTAACTCTATAGTCTTGGCTTGTTGCTCGGCCTATACATAAGCAATACAATCATTGAACTACTTACGCATATCCTCCCTAATCTAGTCCCTCAAACTAGCAACAGTTGTCAAATCAAGTTAGGTGGAGGAGGTAGCAAAATAAGAGGTAGCATTGGACCAAAATGTGACTCTGCTATTAGGAATGTGTGTTCCCATCCTGTACACTTGGCCCTTACATATGCCACCAACGACCTCTATCCATAGGTCTTCTTGATTAATTAGGGTGGATGCATTAAAGCTCTCTCCCAGACCCTCTAGAAATTGTTGTGACATCTAAGATAGTTGCTGAACCTAATATAAAAATTTATCCTAAAAGAAAAAAGTACAAAGTTAACTTAATTGCAATAATAAAAATAATCAAATTCATAATAGTAGTAAAGAAATTAACATAATTAAAGACTGACATAGGTCCTTTAAGAGTACCCGTTACCCAAGTCTTGTCTTACTTCTTTTGGTGTGTAGAAAGAAACAACTCAGGCTACTAAGGTTGTTGCTTTAACTGGTGCCCTGTGAAAAAATTAAGGAAATTATTTGAATTGTAGCAATAAGTTATATTTGCAAAATATCAAATAATTTCAATTGCTTACCAATCAAGCCTCAATGGTGCCTAGCTAGGTAGATTCCCCAATGTAGAGTGACCCCTCCTTCTTTAACACCCTATTCTTCTTAGCCTTGTTACACTTTGCCTAATACTCTAGCATCTCTTAGTAATTCCAGAAGTCCTTCCAAACACTAGATTGAATCTAGAAGGGCCTCTATTGTGCCTTTCAAGCATCCCTATATAGCTTAAAGAGGTGCTTAGATGCTTGACTATTAAACACCCTTCACATCTGAGCCTCATGGTGATCCTTGTCCCGTGTAACATATTTTTGAAAGAAAAAGAAGTTAGTAACATTATATCAAATGTAATTGTAAAAGAAATGATTAATGCTACTTACTCTCCACTCATCAAAGAGCATGCAATGAGTCTGGGTGGGGATTTCTTGCCAACTTTGCAAGGTTTATCAGCCTTTTCCCAAAGGATGTTTTTGATATCGTGGCTATTAGGTGTGGATGGCTTCCACCTGTTGGAAATCATTAAACGAATGTCAATAATTGAAGTTAATAAAGCTTACAAAGTATTTAAAACATAATTATAAAAACAATTGTCTAAAAATAAAATATATACCCAAACATTTTATTATGTGCAACTTCAATCAACATTAGGGGTAACGAAACTATGAATTGCTCCTTCTCCTCCTCCTTAGGCTCGTTAGAAGGGGATGGGGTAGAAGGATGCCCTAGAGGATCAGTAAATGATGTGGGAGTTAAATGAGGAGGCATGAGAGGATGTTGACACCTAGGTATAGGTATCATAGTCATCTATGCCTCAGTAGGATAAGGAAGAGAAACAATAGATGAGGTCAGAGTGATGGTGGCTAGGGTAATGCTAGTGGTGGATGGGGTGATCTTGGAGTGCTGGGGTTGACTACCAGCCTTAAGAGTTCAACCCCTATGTTTACACTACTGTAGGGGTGTATCAGAAGTCATATAAATAAATAAAACCTAACATTAATTAAATATTTTTAAAAAATTTGATAAAGTCTCACCTTAGCAACTGATACTACCTATTTATAAAATACATTAAAACAACAACTAGACAAGTACAATGCAACATTCTAATAATTTATAATTCCCAGTATCTTGGCATTTCCACAATTTATATGACTCAAATTAAATTTAAAATCCTAATCAAGTTCATATTAACCTAAAATTAAATTTTTTTTATAACTAATAATCTAAATCAACAATATATTAACCTTAATTTTACTCTGACTTATAACTAACTAATAATTAACATAAGTCTAACTTATATTTTTTTTCAAATCTGAAATAATCAAAACTTTAATTAACCTATAATTTTATTATTATTTGAAATCTAACCTAAAATTTGTATCTTTATTTTAAATCCTAATTAAAATTGAAATCTAAACTAGATATTATATATGATTCAGTCTAAGTTCTTAAATCTATTTGTTTCAATTGTTTAATTTATAAAATTTGATAATAGTCTCCACATTTCTAAACATTCATGAAAGGGAAATATACTTTTTTGTTCTAAAAATAGTGTACACATTTCTAAAAATTCATGAAAGAGAAATCTCCAAAAATTATTACAGAAATTTTGATAGTTTCCCCTTAGCAATGGGGATCCCTTGTCATAAAAATACCCTCAAAAAGAATATTCCTAGCAACCAGCGTAAACAAATCACAATTCATATATCACATGCAAGAAAGTGTAAGTCTTCTAGCCTAAATCTATTTACATTGAATTCATACAAAATGAAGGGACAATGGAGAACACAAACCTCAACAGCCAAGGCAACACAAAAGAAATGGAAATTGAAAATTGGGGAAAGAAAACAAGGGAAAGGAGAAAATAGGGAGAAGCAAAGGGAGGAAATCAAGAGGAGAGAGATTACCTCATTAAAGGGAGGGTGGCTAGAGGGAGAGCTACCAAAGGGAGGCCAGAGAGTGAAGGGAGGGAAAGGCAAAAGAGAAAAGATAAAAAAGGGAGAACCATGAGAAGTGAGGGTGGAGTCTATGAGACTCCCTTATAAACATTATTTGTCAGTGGCTTAAGCTACAAGTAAAAAAACTTTCACACTGTTAACTACCACCCAATCCGTACCAAGTCAGTTACTACTTTTTTAAACCACTGATAATTTGTAAATCACACTACTATTTGGGCCAATCATCATCAATGTAATAATTTACTAGCAATTATGCCACTAGTAAAATATTTGACATCAATGTGAAGACAATTTGTGATTGTGAATTTTGTCTAACCAATGTCTTTAACTCACAGTAAAAATGTGATGTGAACATTTGCTACCATGATGTTAGCCAATTATTGTTAATGTCAAATTACTAGTGGTATTAATTGCTAGTAAAAATAACTTTTAAGAGTTCCTTGCAGCTTTTTAGGCAAAGGTCAAAAAAGCTATTTTATTGGCAATTTAAGCCACTGATTAATATGACCTAACGATGCTTTTATTTTACCAATGATTTAAGTTAGCGGTTAATATGATCATACAATTCTTTTATTTTATTGGTAGTTTATGCTGCCAGGACTTTATTTTACTAATAATGTTGGCCATGGGTAAAATAAAAAGTATGAAATCATATAAATTTTTATGTGTTAGTATATATTTAGTTAATAAGCATTTAATATATTTTTAAATGACATTATATCAAACATCCATAAATAGAGTTGAAGAAAACAAAATGGAGCTATCAACTACTTTCTTAATTGTAACCAAATTACATTAATTAATCTAAGTCTTCATCATCTTCTTCCTCTTGTATGATATCAGTAGCGTTCTTATGTTCTTTAGTGCTCTCAGAGCTACTTGCATATTCAACTTCTTCTTCTAAACAAGACATGTGATGACGACTCGTGCTCTCATGCTAACTTCAACTTCATCAAAGCCCTCTTGGTGATCACACAAGGCACCTGTGTTATGTCATCAATAAGCACGATTTTGGCTTGTTGTGGTGCATCAGCTTGGTAAGGTAATGCTGGTTCATTTTTAGTTTCCACCCTACCCCAAGCCTTAGTCTTGATGACTACCCACCAATTATGATATCGAGCTAATCTGTATATTATTGGATAAGGTACAAAATAAACTTGTCTCGCTTTCTATGCGACAATGAATGGATCATAGCATTCATACCTATGACTCCTGTTTACCTCAACAAGTTTAAACTGATTATGAACTCTAGTCCCCTTCACCCTAATGGGGTCAAACCACTCACAGTTAAACAAGACCACTTTCCTCAAGGGGATTCCAGGATAATCCAATTTCAACATGTCCTTAAGGATATCATAATATTCATTATCATCACTTGCACTAATTCCTTGACCCAAACACTACTATCATTTATTTTTTTTCCTTTTGACCAAGGTGCCATCTGAAACTTAAACCCATTGACAAAAAATGTTTGCCAGCTCCTAGTGTCTTTGTTAAAGCCACATGGTAAAGAATGGAGATTCTTGTCATTTATTCCATTTGTCGGGTCATGTACCTACACAAAAATTGAACATATGACATTTGGTAGAAATAGAATACTTATTTAAGCATATAATAAACATGCATGCATCAATATATAAATACTTACATAACTCATGATCCAGGATGCAAAAATGTGTTTGGAATAATGCCTCTAATTGGTCATCGGGGACACCAGACAATTGCAAGAAAAGACTACATGGATGAAAATCTTTTCCCTAAGAGAATGATAATCATTACCTTGCATTTAATGTAGTAAATGTAAAACACTTACTTTAGGTATGGCTAGACTTTATCATAATTCAATAAAATGTGCAAGGTTACAAACTTATACTCCTCTTCACTAAACCACTATTTATTGGTTTTACCTGGAGCATGGCTAGGTTGATTGAGAATAAAAAGAGTCAAAGTTGATGAACTTGGTCCATGATCATCAAAATAGTTAACCCAAGTTCTTCTGAACTACACATAGGCTTGAAATAATATGAGCAAAAATTGGAGGTCTCCCTAATAGTATAAGTCTTTGCATATTGACCCTCTCCCTGTGCTTTATTTTTCACTACTCTTTTGCTGTCACTCATCATCCTAATCATATAAATAAAATCATACATGAACTATGTATCATAAGTTTAATTAAAAGCACAACATAAAGAAAACCTATGTTCATATGTACCTCTCAAAAGGATACATCCATCAGTATTGAATTGGATTACCTACCCTAGCTTCATAAGCTAAGTGTATAGGCATATGCTCCATGGAATCAAAGAAAGTCCAGGGGAGGGGCAAATCCTTCCTAACTTGCATAGTATAATAGGAATATTTTGCTACATAATGAACAAGTTATCCACCTTAAGTATGGTTACGCACAAACTTCCAAAAAACTGACTCAGCTTTATAAGAGGCTTCCACACATTGTCAAGCAATGAAATGCAATCGGCAACACATAGTCTATAAATACATGACGGTCATGACTTTTCATACTATATAACTTTCCTTATTGCTTGTCCACGCATTTGGCTAGGTTTAACTCATAACCATCTAACATTCTTAGCCATTTTACCCATTTTCATATGGCTCTTCTTTGTGGTAAGGTCAATGTGTAAATGACCTTAGGCTTGGCCAACTTGCCATATGTCAATGGTGTTAACTCCAATTCCTGTCGCCTGCAATATTCACTTCAGTCAAGCCTTACCTTCTCTGTGTCTTTAGTTTTTCACTTCATATCCATATGGTATTAAAGATATTGTCAAAGACATTCTTTTCTATTTGCATCACATCTAAATTATGCCAGATTAAATTATGCTTCCAATACGGTAATTGCCAAAAGATACTTTGTTTCATCTAGTTGTGACCAACCCTAAACCCATTGAATCTCCCTAATCACCCTTGCTCATGGATCTTAGGCAAGCTAGCTACTCTTGCCCAAACTTGCTCACTAGCTAGCCTTATTAGTGGCTCATCCCTCTTAACCTTATTGTTCCTAAATGCTATCTTATTCAGTTAGAATGAATGATCAAAAGGAAGCAACTACTAATATGAATCAAACTAAGTTTTTTACTAGAGTGTTTTAACAAGAATGCCTTACTTTCCTCCATGCAAATGGACCACCCTACAACATCCCATATGTAGGAAAATCATTGATGGTCTACATTAACATGAGGCACATCATGAAATTTTGTTTTGTGGAGATATCATTTGGCAAAACATTGCCACCACAACTATTTCAACTCATCTATCAATGGCTGGAGGTACACATCAATCTTCACTTTTAGGTTATTCAAACTAGGAATAAGACATGTCAAGAACATATATGGAGTAGCCATGTAAAGCTCTGGTAGAAGATTGTAAGGAGTTACAATTACTAGCCAACAAGAGTGCATTCTAGCTGATTGGTTGTATGGAGTGAATCTGTTAGCATACAAACCTAGCCTAACATTCCAAGGGTAACAAACAAAAGTAGGATAAGTATTGTCAAAGTGCCTCCACACTTCTCTATCTAACAGATGGCTCAGAACACCTTCAGGTCACCTGTTCTTATAATGCCACCTTATATGTAGGGCAAAACTCATGAAAGTATATAATCTTTGCAACTTTGGAATTAGAGGCATATAATGCATTTTAGCATCAGGTACATCTTTCCCTCTATTTTTTTTGCCTTGGCTTGTATCTAGGGAATCTACAAAATTTGCATTCCCTTTCATATGAATCATTTTTGTAGTACAACATGCAACCATTGATGTAGCAATCAATTTCTTTTATTTTAGTCCCATTTATACTAGTTTTTTTGCCTAGTAAAAATCATTAGGCATCAAATTGGGGTGAGCAATAAATTCCTTCATAACTTTTTCCCATATATCAAAGGCATATTTACTATGATTTGAATATATTTTATGCTTAACATTCTCACTGTTGCTGATAATTTTTGAGTGTTCTTTGTAGTCCTCCCACAATCATTGCACAGAAGCATGTAACAAATCATAAATTTATTGAGCATTTGAATTTAGAGATTCTTCTACATTTTTTTGATAATGTTGCTCAAAGTCAAGTCTAGTAGCATCAAAAACCATAGCCTCATGACAACCGATATTTTCTTCATGACCCACATAAACATTGATAGAAGTAACTACAATATTTACATTGTAATAATATTGAAATTTTGTCTAATCCTCTTCAACACGGTTTATCCAATACCAACAACTAGGTTTAAAACCACAGCTATATAGATGAATCTTTACTATGTCAGGAGGTAAGAGTGTTGTACTTTTACGTTTATTACAAGGACATCTAATACACCCATCAAAGTGATACAATGACAACTAATAAGCTTTTGCAACAAAACTATCAACCCCATCAATGAACTCTTCGGATAATTTCTATTATACATCCATATATGGTGATGTGGGATTTCCATTATTTCACAATATAACTAATATTGATCAACACGCACCAACTATAGATAGCATGCATCCACACAATGACACAATAACTAACAACCTCATATATGTAATCCGAATCTTGCCACACAATAACTAATATAGAAAAAACACACTTACATATATATCATATATATATGCATTTAAATATAGGGTATACATTAGTCAACAAATTTTAATCATGCAACACATATACAACATTTGAGGATAAAATCAATTACCTACCACTTGTTTAAGCTATATAACATCAACAAATCAACTACATCAATGATAAAATATTTATTAATTATTGTGATATGTTAGAAAGATAGTGAAAGATCGAAGTCAGATAAGTGGGAGAGAAGATCTAACAAAAGTTGGAGGAAAATGAGAATACTTACCTCTTATTTGAGTTAAACAACCACCTAATCAACCTCATCAATTAAATAGTCTTCATTTCTTGTGGTATGAGTTAGAGAGGAAGTGAAAGAAGATAGAGTACTGGGAGAGAAGAGAAGAGGAGATGGAGGAAAATGAGAAGAGAGGAGAAGACCAAGCAAAATGAGAAGAAAAGGTGGTAGCAAAACTTTTTTAAAAAAATATTTTTATTCGTAGCTAATTTTGAATTCCAAGAGGTTAAGATAATGTCATTTTACTGACAGATTTTCTCGTGGCAAACCACTAGATTTTTTTTACAATATTTCATTTAACTAGCGATGTGATGTGCTAGTAATTTTTGAAATAATTTCTTATCCACCAACAATCAAATTTGCCAGTAAATTAAAAATTTCTACTGGACAATCGATGGCTAGCTGCTAGTTGAATTACCAGCGGTTATATCCTTTGATTATTAGCCAAGTAATATTACTATCCACTAAGCCGCTAATTATACAGGATAGTAAAATTTTTGCACACCTTGGAGAGAATTTCCAGTGCAAATTTGTAGTAGGATTTTTGATGGATATTGTATTTTGTGGGTAAAATATCAGTTTATGATTAGCCAATACACATTCAACAAAAACTCTACTAATTTAATTAATTTTTTTTTATTTTTATTGGTTGATCTTTAATCCTCCAAAAATCGAAAATTTTCTTGTATATGTTAGAATGGATAGATTTAATATTGGGCTTAAACTTGTTGGAAGTTTGCATAGTTAGTGAAACTTAGTTAAATTGAGCTTAATTATTATATTGCAAAAACTCTATTTCAGTAGAAGTCAATTGATTTTATTAAGAAAAAAAATCCAGCGGCTTAATTATATAGAAAACTGTAGAGTCTGATTTTACAAATAGCATGACTCCATGAAATATGTTAAGTGCGTCCACCAAATTAGGACAGAAATACTTGTATTATTGTGCAAGAATATATCTACACTAATTTTGCTGATTCTGCATCAGTCATCTTATAGAACAAATCTACTTACTCATCAGAAATTTGGCATCTTTTAAATTGTCTATGATATCGTTATACACAGGAAAACGAAAATTCCCCATTCTTTTTCCCTATATTTTGCTGCAAAAAGATGGGAAAAGAAATAGACATAAATTTTTGTATAATTGCACAATGACCGTAGAATTTGTTCCTAAGTTATAGACTATTTGAACAAGATCTTAAAGGGTAGAAAAATAACACTGCCAATGAAAGAAAGGAAACGAATGCACTTACTTGTGGCAGAAAGAAATGCAAACTGCGTAATTGATAAAGCAAATATCTACATAATATTGCGCATCAGACACCAGAAAACCAGTACGAAAATTTTCACAAAGCACAATTTGAACCTCTTTGACGAGCATAGATTTGTATTAAACTGGAACTGTCCTAGCAGACCCGGCCTGCTCATCTACCTCCAAACCTTCATCATCATTCTCCCCACTCAACTCCTCAAGTGATTTTCCCTTTGACTCTGGCACCAGCAAGGTGAACACCATCCCAAAGAAGTTGATCACACCAAGCATAATGAGGGAGTTTTTAATTCCAATGCCAGGTGGGTACCCATGATCAGTGTTTTTGGGATCTTTGCTTTGTGCAGCATATAAGAACCCAAATGCACCCACAATTGCTCCTGCCTTTCCTGCAGCAGCTGAGATTCCATGACAAGTAGACCTTAGCCTTGCTGGGAAAATCTCTGCTGGCACAACAAATGTGGTAGCATTTGGACCAAAATTGGAGAAGAAGAAGGTGAAGGAGTATATGACAACAAACCCAATTCGGTTGTCTTTCTTGGTCCAGTGATCATATGGTATAGCGAGGGCAAACATGAAGACAGTCATGAAGAAGAAACCCATCAATTGGATTGCAAAACGGCCCATGTAATCAATGAAGGCCACTGTAAACCAGTAACCTGGCACTGTGCTGCATAGTGCTATAAGTGTTTGTGCCCTTGCAATCTTATAAACCTCATGGATTGCATTCATTTCTTTTGCTTCAGGGATCCATCCAATTGCACTAAAAATCTCCTTTTGGAAAAGATTCTGACTATAGAAGGCAATGTCCAACAAGAACCAAGTAGTGGTGGTTCCCACCAAATGCAAACCATGTCTTTTGGCAAAATCCTTGCTAAACAAGCCAAATTTCTGGCTTGGAGACTTAGTCAAGTTTCTTACCGTATCCTCCTCTGCTTCAAGTTCAACTTGTAACACTCTAGACATGTCTACAGCAGCTTTTTTGGCATTATTGGCAACGAGGGTTGTATAACGAGCTGTCTCAGGCATTTTCATACGCCAGTAGTAGGTAACTGCAGCTGGGACAGCACCAAACATCAGAATAATACGCCATACATAATCAAATGCAGGTAGTACAATAGAGGCTGCATGATTTTCTCTATAAGTAGGAACCTTGTATTTGTGGTCAAATGCTGATGAAACAATCAAGGCAACTATCCCACCAGCCAGGATTCCAAATCCTTGCATGGCAAACACTGCAGCTATAAATGCCCCACGAGTCTTTTTGTTGGCATATTCAGACATGATTGTAGCTGAAAGGGGATAGTCACCACCAATTCCAAACCCAAGCCAAAACCTGAAGAAACAAAGTGTGGCCATGACACCCTTTGCATTTGACCCGAAAGAGAGCCCCGAGGCAATGGAACAAACAAACATGAGCATAAGAGTTATACCATAAACTTTTTTTCTTCCCAATTTGTCACCAAGCCAACCAAAGAACAGCTGCCCTGCTAATGTTCCACAAAGAGCAACACCAGTCACAGCAGATTGCACATTGGGAGGTAGAACACCAGGCTTTGGTGCATTATCCTGTGTGTAATATATACGTCCAAGCAACTTGGTGACAAGGGAGATGCAGAAAAGATCATAAGCATCTGTAAAGAATCCCATTCCAGCTATAACAATTGCAGTGAAATGGTACCATTGTGTCTTGGCTACATCGAGTGCACTAAGCACTCCTAGTTGTCCTGCCATGCTTAAAATTTGCTACCTTCTAATATATGCCCCCAGCTGAGATTGAAAGTGTCCTGCACAAATTCGACATTCAAGTCTCGTTACAATATCCTCTATATCTATCTAAATATAAACAAAGAGAACTATGATTTCTCAGCAATATTTGGAGCTACAAATTAATGTTACGCAGCCAACAATATTTTGTCGAAGGATATAAAATAATGCTACAATGCTGTCAACTATTTTCCCAGTCTGATGAAATGGATGGATCAACTGCTCCAATTTGTAAAACAATATTTATTCATAGTCAATGGCTGAACAAAATTGAATATAACTAATTGTGAGCTAACACTTCAACCTCTAATTCAATTGACTTTTACTAACGAAGACTATGGTATACCAGATTGAGACAGCTTCCCAGGAAGTTTCAACTAATTTCCTCACAATTTATCTTCATAGCTCTGATCAATTGGTCTACTTGAAGATGCCATGATAATAATAAGTTGGACTAAGTAAGAAATTAATGGTTTAAAAATTATTACTTGGGTCCAATTTTCTTTCGGGGTGACCCCACCTAACAGAATGAAAAAAGTTAAAAATAGGAAAGCAAGAGGCACAGAGCAGAAGAAAATTGCGGGCGAGGAATATGATGACTACAACCTACAGGGCCAATTAGCTAGCCCGCGAATTGGCCATGGCCATGGGATATCAGCAGCTCGAAGAGAAAAAAAAAAAAAAACATTTGCAAAATCAATATTATAAAAAAAAAAAAAAGGCACTGTTTTGAGAATGATTCATCATTTTAAAGGGCTGTTCTTCTGCATGAGACACTATACAATTGTTTTGGGAAAAAAGTCAGAATTTTGCGCACAAAATGTGAAACTTTCGTGAAAAAAATTGTGACTTTTTATCATGCAAATATCAGCCGAAAAAAAGGCACCAAAGTCTCGCTCTTTCCCCAACCTAAATTGTAAAAATAAGTAAACTCATCCCTTGAAAATGTCACCGACAAATGTTGAAAGTGAACTGAGGAGGGACTTTGTGCGGGTTGAGGAAAAAGAAATTAATTATGAAAGAATATCTGTTAATGAAGAAGAAAGTAAGAAGGAAACAAAGAACAGACATGGAATCGGCATATTGAAATGGCTAAAGGCTAAACTTTCTGTTTTTTGGGTAAATAGTAGAATTTTGAAAGAAGAATCACTGTCGGTGACTAAACTGAAGGAGCTTAAGTTTATGGGCTGTAAAATTTGGGCAAATCATGAGGCTGGCATTCTCATGGGATGCAAAGAGCTAAAGAATTTTTCGATGGAGAAACTTGGAATTGGAAAGGTCTAACAACGTGTGACTACTCCATCAAAATCCAGAAAGTTCTGGATATGTTGTTGCCTCAAACGTGGGCCACCCACCAAAAAAGGCTGCTCCAATAACAAAGAAACTCTGAGTTTCCGATGCATAATCAAAAAGGGCAGCAAGACTTTCCATTAAGGTAAAGGCACCCACTTATGCACACAAACAAACACAGAGTGAGAGAGAGAAAGCTGACCTGCTTGTCAATGAAAAAGGAGAGACACTGAGACAGAGAAGCAGTAGTAATTATGTGCTGGAAATGTAGGTAGAGGCAGTGTGAGCCTGTTGGCAGTGGCTGGTGTATAAAGGGGTGCCAAGGAACTCCAACAATCAGCTCCGGCATCTCAAGTATATGCCCATTCTTAGTCTTCATCCCCTTTGGGTCAACGCTCTCACAAACAGCTTGCCTTAATTTTCCTTTTGATATGTTCCCATCAATTAACAACCACACAGATTTTCCATGAACGTAGACCAGATCATAAGGCCTGTAGTGGGTCTACTCTGATATGTATTGTTAAACCACCTTCAAAGCAATTATGCTGGGCCACATCCATCAATTCAGGACGCGTTTTTGTTTGTTACCATGGGTATCACGTACTTATGCTTTCATAGCTCTATTCATTTTTTTTTTCATTATTTTTATTTCGTGTACAATAAGAGGCACTATAAAACTTATGAGGAAGCTTCGTTCATTGTGCACATCAAATATCATGCATATCTTAGTTGTTGCTTGTGAGGAGAGGTTCGTGAATCATTATGCAGTGTCGTTCTATTGACATTTAACAGCGAAAAATGTTACGATTAAAAATGGCTGAGTAAATCATCAACTTTGTGTTGTAGGTCATCCGAATATATCCCCGAACAATGTATCTGTAGTGGCTTTCATGATTTCAAGTAAAGATAAGCAAATTATTTGGAAATATTTCCCATAATTCTGTTTTATTTTATTTTGCTGCATTTTCGTTTTAATATGAAACTCAGGAGACTTGAAGAGGAAACGCTCGCTTGCGTACGTAGAAGCAGAAGCATCAAGCGTACCAACCGATTTCCAATGACAAGTCGATTGATGCTACTTGCTGTGGCTAATTCCTCTTAACCTTGTATGTAAGATATCATTATCAATCATTTATGCTAATTAATACAATTTGTTAAAAGATGTTTCTTAAATTTATTAAATTTATATTTATGAAATTTAATGAATTAATCATTTAAATTTTTGTAAAAATTTATTCATAAAAATAGTATAAGTGAATGGTATTATACTTAATTTTTTTGTTAACAGAAAACAGCGTGAATTTCATTGATTGGGAGCCAAAAAGACATCCCTAAGAGCAATCTGTACAATGTTTTGTGGAAAATTACCCACCCAAACATATCATAGTGAACAAAAGCTAGAGCTGCTAAAGAGTAGGCAACTTCATTACCCACCCGTGACACATGGCCAAGACTGAATTGGGAACTACACGTGACAACTGTTGGCAGTCTGCCACAATGAGCTCAAAAAAAGAGTTGAAGCTGTTCAGGCTGTAGAAAGATCGAGCTACCACCAGACAATCTGTCTCTGCAACAATGGATTGTGGTCTGCCAGCCTGAGTGATAAGTAGCAGGGCATATTGAAGAGCAAGGGCTTCGGCGGTACTAGCTTCTCCATTTCGACGAACAAATTTGCTTTTGGCCAGCACCATGATTCCCTCTTTGCTCCTTAAAATTGCCCCAATACCAAAATCCCCATTTGAGTTTACAGCAGCATCAACATTCAGTTTGAGTTCCGTAGAGAGAGGAGGCGTCCAAATCTTCTTTGTGCACTTGGGAACCTCCTTAAAACATGCCCGTACTGGTTCAAGCTCCCCATAGTCAGATAAAAGTTTGTACCCTTGTCCCAAAACTTGATGAGGCTCCACCGAAATTCCCTCCATGCATATCATGTTTCTTGCACCCCAAATGGCACACAGCACAGCCGCTGCATACCCCTGAGCATCATGAGGCCAGCGGTTTATAATTTCTTTCCACCAATCAGCCACTGATGCGCTGCCAATAGATGGGTTTCTCAGAATGGTATTATACTTAATTATTAATGAGGATTTGGTAACATTTATAATGTAAAGTTCTATCATGTACTTTATTTTCTAATTACTTTAGAAATCCATGTGTGATTATATATTTTTGTCCTTATACTTTGTAAAATATGAATGATATTTTAGCCGCTAGTATTTATACTTTGTAATCTTATTTCTATAAATTAAATGTTATAAAATTTATCTAAAAAAATTTAAATTACTAAATTTTACAAATTGAATAGTAACACTCAACTAACTAATGTGACAATTATTCCACATTCTGTAATAATTTAATACTCACAATAAATGTTTCAACATTTTATCATTTGCATTCGATAAAAAACCCAAAAAGATTTTATTTGTGGTCAACTAATTATTACTCAAAGGGGTGGTTGTCTGGGCAGCCGTTAAGGCTATGATGTGGCCATGCTGATGCAATTTTAGAAGCATGCTACGCTAGGTTTAGCATGGCGATCTCTATTAATACTGCATGCAAGGCTGTCATCAACTATTAAAAATTAATTAATAATTAATAGTAATTAATTCGCAATCCCTCTTACGTCTTAACTAGCTTTGTACACACGATTGCGAGTCTCATAATCTTATCATATATGAAGATAGTTTATAAAGATCTATATAGTTATGCAATTATATATGTAATTTACATTATACACTATAACACCAAAAAATACTAGTAAATTGATACAGTTAAATAAGATAATAACTATGCAACGTTAAAATGAATAATCTTCAATAATTGAGTAACACATACATTAAGAATCCTACATTAACAGGTTTCAGTTACAATGGTAATTTCCCCTCTGTATTAACAGATATGAGTTACTCAAATCGATCTAAATATTGGAAAAGAAATCGTGTGAATATTGAAGAATAATCAAACAAATCATATTATTTTGAGTTACATAAATAATATCAGTTGTTCCCAAGCTATGACAACTTTTGTAAAACTTCTTTGTAGACAATGTTAATCATGTTAGTAGAAAGTTTTCCAAATTCATCAATGTGGGAATGTTGACCAGCCAATCCTTATGAACACACGAACCACAATTTACAAATTGCAAAGGTACAAAAGCCACAATGCAAGGCATTCTTTGGGATCTCTTTTACGCATGAAGGGAAAAAGCCATAAACAGAAAGAAAATGTTAAACAGATGCTCCATATCAACTGTACCATATCCTGGTGCCAGAAAATGAGTTGCTGCAGTGATAGTTAGAGAAATGAAATAATTTTAGATTCCATCAATTAAAAAAAAAAGGCGGAGAAGAAAATTTCCAGAGCGCAAAATTGAGTTCCAACGAATCTGGTAACAGTCTCGACTCGTGTGTTTGGTTGGTGAGAAAGTGAACAATGAGAAAAGAGGTTAGGATCTTACCCTTGACTTTGAAGTTCATCGTCGTATGAATCTCAAGGTGCTATCGCTTGATCGCTTATTGCATCCAGACTTGTACTCGTCCTTACTGTTGAGAATGACTTGGAAAGATATTGAGTAAGTGGATCTTTGACTTCAGCCATCCATAAAAATTATGTTTTTCAATAAACTCAGTGGACAAACATGACATGCTAAAAATTTGTGATCATGTTTTTAATAGTCAAGTTAGAAAGACATACCTCATCAATCATTTGGTGAGATGCTTCATGTAATAATTTTCAAGATAATTCGAAAACGGTCATAATCACCATCTATTTTCAAAAACTATCATCAATGAAGAATCTAGAAGTTTTGAGGTTGGTTTAAGAATGGGAATTGTTAGAAAAAGGTTCAAGTAGTAATCCCTTTCCTTGAATTATGATTGACGTTGTAATCTCAATTTAAACAAAAAAAATTCATTTCCAAAAAAGTTTGGGAAAATCAAGGTTGTCTACATTTAAGATGATGATAGAATTCAACAATTTCTCAAGCACACAGTACAAGTAATGCTAAAACCAATTTAATTCAAGGCAATAATATCAACTTTATTGCAAACTAATTCAACTTCAATCAGAAAGCCCAAATTAATAAATCCCACATTTTCCCTAAAACCCTTTTTATTCTGGTTTACTTACTTTTTGGATTTTTTAGTCCCTTCAAACTCTTTTTTTTTTTTTAAAGCAAACTGAACCTACTCCTATATTTTTTTGACAGACTAAACCTTCGGAAGAAACCCAATTTAGGACTTAGCCCATTTACTTTTACATATTTATGACAAAAAATAGAGCAAAGCTCGAGGGGGCTTGGTTTTGGCCCAAAACAAGCCTGGCCCGACTTTCACGTTTTCTTTTTTTCTTTTTGTTATGTGTTAGACTGCTAAGATTTTCCTTTTTTTAAAGGAAAAAGGACTAATCCAGTGTATCGTGCCCACTGGGACGCGATACACTCGTCCCCATCATTCGCATCTGTGAAGGCAACAGAGCTCGGAAGCTTTGGTTCATGGCTCAAGCTTCAACCTGAGACTGCCCCGAGCTTGTTACGGCTTGTGCCTCACACTAGCGCCACCTCGACGGCAAAGCCCTTCCTTGACACAGACTAACGCGTGCAGGATACAACACAAACGACTCGAGCCGGAAACAGACCCATACCATGTCTACTCAGAAAATCAAATTATGTCCACAGAAAGGGAACGCGCACTAGAGATGAGGAGCATACAGAGAGGGAAAGGGTGCATTTAACGGCGTAAAATGAATATATCAAAATAACAGAGCATCCGAATTGGAGAAAACAGAGTAAGCCTCAACAAAACACTAACTGACCTTATGCAAGAATGGAAGCACGAACTAGGACTAGGGAAAGGAAGAACGGGGGCACACCTGAATCTAAGCAAACTAACTAACCGGTGATAGACTCAAAGACACCAAAAACGCATCAACTAAAAGGGTCAAGAAACTACCTCTGTTCGCTTGTTCCTGTAAGTACTTTGTCCTCCAAATGCAAGTGGTGCGGTGCCCTCCCGATGAAGCTCCAAGCTCTGTGAATGGCTGCGACTGTCAACTCTTGTTTACTCTGCAACGGAAGCCCCTCGCTATGAAGACACGGTAGTTTCTGAGCCGTGACACAACCCGCTTCTGTCAGTGGGTCTTGGAAGTTAGACTACCTCCAAATTCAGCAACAGATCCACTCGAGGCACTCTTTCGAGCCATTCTTCAGAGAAGCACCCCTCTCAGTGTATGCGGGTATGTGTGTTTTGTTGTGTGTGAATTTTTTTCTTCTTTGTGGGTGAGTGAGTATTTTCAGAGTGTGGGTCTCTCAGAACACTTGCCCCCTCCCGTTTTCTCTCTGCCCGTGTGCATCGGTTTTCATTCACAGGGTCACCTTCCTTCTCTCAATCGCTTCCCCCTTTCTCTCTCTAGACTCCATGAATGTGTGTATGCCCCTCTGAGTAGTAGAATCCCAGAGACCCTCCACTCCTTTTTTCCTTCCCTTTCAGTTTCTCTGTTTTTCACTCTGTCAGTGTGTTTACATTTTTTGAGTTAGTGTTTTTTTTTTTTCTTTTACGTGTGTCTCTCCACCTTTTTTTTTTTGATACATGTCTCTCCATCTTTCAGAGTAATGCTATTTCTACGTTGTTTCTTTGCTATGTTCGCTATGTCTCTGACATGGCATCTGACGTGGCAATGGAACAGCGGGAAATGGAGCAATGCCAAATTGAAAATTTAAGCGCGACGAAAGCAACAATAAAACACCCAGCCTCTCTCACTCTCTCCCGCTCTCCATCTTTCAGTCGCCGGCCTCCTTTGTCGCCGTTCGCACATCATCGGCTCAGCTTTCCCAGCTCTTTCGTTGACATCGCTGTCCAGCCCGTGGACTTTGTCGCTCATTTTCCCTCGCACATCGACTCAGCTTTCCCGGCCTCTTCTCCTGGTTGTTCGTCGCCGTCGCTGTCCAGTAAGTCCTCCTTCTGTTATTGTCGTTGCAGTTCATGTCTTGCATGTTACATTTTAAATATGGCTTGTTATATTTTGGCTATCGGAGTGTTACATTTTAGCTATTGCACGTTACAATTTGGCTATTGGAGTGTTTCATTTTAGCTACGGCTGTGTCTTGCATGTTACATTTTAAATATGGCTTGTTACATTTTGGCTATCGTAGTGTTACATTTTAGCTATTGCACGTTACAATTTGGCTATTGGACTGTTACATTTTAGCTACGGCCGTGTCTTGCATGTTGCATTTTAAATATGACTTGTTACATTTTGGCTATCGGAGTGTTATATTTTGGCTATTACACGTTACAATTTGGCTATTGGAGTGTTACATTTCAGCTACAACCGTTGCAGTTCGTGTCTTGCATGTTACATTTTAAATATGGCTTGTTACATTTTGGCTGTCGGAGTGTTACATTTTAGCTATTGCACATTACAATTTGGCTATTGGAGTGTTACATTTTAGCTATGGCCATTGCAGTTCGTGTCTTGCATGTTACATTTTAAATATGGCTTGTTACATTTTGGCTATCAAAGTGTTACATTTTAGCTATTGCACGTTACAATTTGGCTATTGGAGTGTTACATTTTAGCTACGGCCGTGTCTTGCATGTTACATTTTAAATATGGCTTGTTACATTTTGGCTATTGGAGTGTTACATTTTAGCTATTGCACGTTACAATTTGGCTATTAGAGTGTTACATTTTAGCTACAGCCATTACAAATTGGCTATTGTAGGACAATGTGCGAGCAAAGTGAGACCCTCAATTTAGTTGATGATAATAGAAGAAGTTGTGAAGAGGTTGGCCGCATTAACCCCTGTAGAATGTAGTAGTCATGCGGCAAATGATGAAAATTAATCAAACCAGCTTGTTGACCCACCTAAAAGAGGAATGGTATTTACATCAGCAGATGAGGTGAAAGAATATTATAGAAAATATGCAGATCAAGTTGGGTTTGGAATAATAACAAGAACATCAATTAAGCGTGGGGATGGTCAAATTCGTTATCTTTGTCTTGCATGCTCAAGGGAGGGTAAACAATCCAACAAACCATCAAAGAACGTGAGAAGCTGTCCCTCAATGAAACAAAAATGTGATGCAAAGATTACTGTCTCTTTATGTGATGGTGTCGGGTGGCAAATAAAGCATGCAGTCATTGATCATAATCATGCAATTAGTCCAACCAAATCCAGACTTTTTAGAAGTCACAAACACCTTGATATGCATGTGAAGAGAATTCTGGAGCTAAATGATGCAGCAGGGGTGCGAACGAACAAGACCTTCCAAACTCTCGTTGTTGAGGCAGGAAGTCATGAGAACATGACATTCTATGAAAGGGACTGTCGAAATTACATTGAAAAAGTACGAAGAGCCATAGGGAAGGACGGGAATGGCGATGCCCTTCATAAATATTTCTTGAGAATGCAGGAACAAAATGATAAATTCTTCTATGTGATTGATTTAGATGACGCAATGTGTTTAAGAAATGTGTTTTGGGCTGATGCAAGGAGTAGAGCTACATACGAATACTTTAGTGATGTAATTACATTCGACACCACATATCTAACAAATCAATATGAAATGCCTTTTGCAGCATTTGTTGGTGTGAACTATCATGGACAATCCATACTTCTTGGATGTGGGTTGCTGTCTTGTGAGGACACATAATCATTTGTGTGGTTGTTTCAATCTTGGTTGAAGTGCATGCACTATGTTCCACCGAAAGGAATCATTACAGATCAATGCAAGGCCATGCAAAATGCCATTGAGATTGTGTTTCCATCCACCCAGCACCGTTGGTGTCTATGGCACATTATGAAGAAGCTACCTCACAAGCTTGGTAGTTATGATGCTTACAAGTCCATTAGTCATAATTTGAAGAGTGTTGTCTATGACTCATTAACTGGTAATCAATTTGAAGATGATTGGATGAAGGTTGTGGAACAATTTGATCTTCAGGATAACGAATGGTTAACAGGGTTATTCCATGAGCGAAGACGCTGGGTTCTTGCTTATCTGAGACGTAGCTTTTGGGCAGGTATGTCTATAACCCAGCGAAGTGAAAGTATGAATGCCTTTTTTGATGGGTACGTAAATAAGCAAACTAGTTTGAGACAGTTTGTAATGCAATATGACAATGCATTGAGGGATAAGGCAGAGAAGGAGTTTGAAGCTGACTTTCGTTCATTCACTACTACCCTTTCTTGTGCAACTAAATCACCATTGGAGAGACCATTTCAGTCAGCTTATACGCATTCCAAGTTCAAAAAGGTGAAAGTAGAATTTGTTGGAAAAACGGATTGCAAACCACAACTCACTAATATTGAAGGAGATATAAAACATTATGCTATTCTTGAATGCGATATTGTTGGGGATAAGCCAAAGAAAAAAACATTTCAAGTCACGTTTAATAGTGCGAACATTGATGTGAATTGCACATGCTTGTTATTCCAATTTAGGGGAATTATTTGCAGGCATTTACTTGCAGTACTTTGGCACGAGGAAATTGAGGAAGTGCCTTCAAAGTTTGTCTTGGACAGATGGAGAAAAAATATCAAAAGGAAGTATATGTTAATCAAAACAAGCTATGACATTAAGCAACTTAAACCTCAAATGCAAAGGTGTGAGTTACTTTACAAGAAATTTGAAGCTGTAGTTGAAGCCGCCGCTAAATCTGAGGATACCACAGCCTTTGTTGTAGCTCGTCTTGATCAGTTAAGGTCTGAAATTGGAAAAGTGTCCACCAAATCGAGAAGGTTTGCTGAGGATAGAATGGCCACTCCTATTGACAATGTTCTTGAGACCATGAATGGTTCAAGTGATAAGGTCTTAAGCCCACATCGTGTTTGACGTAAAGGGTGACTAGGTTTTAAAAGATTGGTCTCAACATGGGAGAAAAATTGTAGAAGAAAAAGACAAAAAAAGAATGAATGCAATACAATGGTATGCCCATTAATTTGTGACTATATTTGTATTTTGTTAAATTTGTTTGCAACAATAGTAGGAAAATATATTATGATTGAAACATAGTGGATAGTAATCAAGATGTGGTCATTCATTATTGAGTTCGTCTTATGCGAAAGTGAATGGTGTCTTGCAGATCTCGCACACGGCAAATGAATCAAATGAAACAGTGGCGGCTTCAAGCAACCCATATCATGCAACAATTGCTAGTCAATCTTCTTTATAGGATGATATCTTATCTAATAGTGATGGCCTTCTATTGTCAAGCAATAGTTGTGTCTATCCTCAGTTTGAAGAGTCTCACCAGAGTGGACCTCTGTTAGAGGATGTTTCATTTGGAGACTTGGACTTGCGTTTGTAGGTATAATATCGAACATAAAACTTATTCCATGAAGTGTCCTTTTGTTTGCATTTATAGCCAAGTCATTAGATAACTACTTTGAGTTGTTATTTTTGTTTTTTGGTAAATCATTTGATCATGATATCCTTTTGTGGAATTCTCCCTTAAGTATTTTTGAAACAGTATGTTTGTATACTACTTATTCTGGTAGAAGTTACACCTTGTTTGTATACTACTTATTCAGGTTGGAGGTTGTGCTTTTGTTCATAGTATACCTTGCATATGGCTATAATAAAGGTGGAAGCCTCTCATATTGAAGTTAAGGGAGAAGAAAGCTGGGAAACTTACTGGGATGAACAAGTTCAGCAAGTGGCAAAAGTTTAAGTATAACATTCAATAGTTATAATGTAACACCTGATTGTTAACATGTAACACTCATTAGGCGAAACAGGTTCATGCTGTGGAAAAATTGTATATGCAATTGTTGAATTGTAACATGTAAGTTTAAATGTAACATGGCAATAGATACAATGTAACATGCAATTTATAGGTAAAATGTAACCACCATTCTGTCTTCTACTTTTCTATCGTCATTTGTTTTCTATCCATGCGTGAAATGTTAAAGTGTAACACGGCGATAGGTAAAGTGTAACCTGGCATGCGATACAGACGTGTAACTACCGATAGCTAAAGTGTAACCTTAAATGGAATGTCAACTCTGCTTAAGAAAATAGTATGATGCGCTAATGTGAGGTGTTTCCTTGAAATGGAATGTTTACTATGTGTTAGGAAGTAGTTTTGATCAAGTGCATCTGATTTGAAACATGCAAATTCTTATGTGTAACATGGCGATAGCTAAAGTGTAACTGACGATTGCTAAAGTATAACACGCGATACAAAAGTGTAACTACCGATAGCTAAAGTATAACTTTAAATGGAACGTTAACTCTGTCTAAGAAAATAGTATGATGCACTAATATGAGGTGTTTCCTTCAAATGGAACATTTACTATGAGTTAGGAAGTAGTTTTGATAAATTGCATCCGAATTGAAACATGCAATTTCTTATGGGTAACATAGCTAAAGTGTAACCTAGCGATTGTTAAAGTGTAACGTACGACACAGAAGTGTAACTACCGATAGCTAAAGTGTAACTTTTAATAAAACGTCAACTTTGCCTAAGAAAACAGTATGATGCACTAATGTGAGGTGTTTCCTTCAAATGGAATGTTTACTATGCGTTAGGAAGTAGTTTTGATCAATTGCATCCGAATTAAAACATGCAACTTCTTACGGGTTACATGGCGATAGCTAAAGTGTAACTTGTGAATTGCTAAAGTGTAACATACGATACAAAATTGTAACTATCAATAGCTAAAATGTAACTTTTAATGGAACGTTAACTTTGCCTAAGAAAACAGTGTGATGTGCTAATACAAAATGTTTCCTTAAAATGGAAGGTTTACTATGCGTTAGGAAGTAGTTTTGTTCAATTGTATCCGATTTGAAACATGCAAATTTTTACGCGTAACATGGCGATAGCTAAGGTGTAACCCGCGATACAAAAGTGTAACTACCAATAGTTAAAGTGTAACCTTTAATGGAACGTTAACTCTGCTTAAGAAAAAAGTATGATGCGCTCATGTGAGGTATTTCCTTCAAATGGAACGTTTACTGTGCGTTAGGAAGTAGTTATGATAAATTGCATCCAAATTGAAACATGCAAATTCTTATGCATAACATGGCAATAGCTAAAGTATAACGTAATAATTGCTAAAGTGTAACGCGCGATACAAAAGTGTAACTACCGATAGCTAAAGTGTAACTTTAAATGGAACATCAACTCTGCCTCAGAAAATAGTATGATGCGCTAATGTGAGGTGTTTCCTTCAAATGGAATGTTTACTATGCGTTAGGAAGTAGTTTTGATCAACTGCAACCGAATTGAAACATGCAACTTCTTACGGGTAACATAGCTAAAGTGTAACACATGATACAAAAGTGTAACAACCGGTAGCTAAAGTGTAACTTTTAATGGAACGATAACTTTGCCTAAGAGAAAAGTATAATGCGCTAATGTGAGGTGTTTCCTTCAAATGAAACATTTGCTATGCGTTCGGAAGTCGTTTTGATCGACTGCATCCGAATTGAAACAAGTAACTTCTTATGGGTAACATAGCTAAAGTGTAACATAGCAATAGCTAAAGTGTAACGCGCGATACAAAAGTGTAACTACCGGTAGCTAAAGTGTAACTTTTAATGGAACAATAACAGCCTAAGAAAAAAGTATGATGCGCTAATGGGAGGTGTTCCCTTCAAATGGAACATTTACTATGCATTAGGAAGTAGTTTTGATCAACTGCATCTGAATTGAAACATAAAACTTCTTACACGGAACATGGCCATAGCTAAAGTGTAACCTAGTGATAGCTAAAGTATAACGCGTGATACTAAAGCGTAACTACCGGTAGCTAAAGTGTAACTTTTAATGGAACGATAACTTTGCATAAGAAAAAAGTATGATGCGCTAATGTGAGGTGTTTCCTTCAAATGGAAGGTTTACTATGCGTTATGAAGTACTTTTGATCAATTACATCGGAATTGAAACATGCAACTTCTTAAGCTAAACATAGCCATAGCTAAAGTGTAACCTAGTGATAGCTAAAGTATAACGCGCGATACAAAAGTGTAACTACGAATAGCTAAAGTGTAACGTTTAATGGAACGTTAACTTTGCCTAAGAAAATAGTATGATGTGCTAATGTGAGGTATTTCCTTCAAATGGAATGTTTGCTATGCGTTAGGAAGTTATTTTGATCGACTGCATCCGAATTGAAACATGCAACTTCTTACGGGTAACATGGCCATAGCTAAAGTATAACCTACCGATTGCTAAAGTGTAACATGCGATACGAAAGTGTAACTACCGATAGCTAAAGTGTAACTTTCATGCAAATAGATAAGGTCTAACACTCAATGCTAAAATGTAATTTTCATGCAAATAGTGTCATGGTAGAGGATGTGTCTCCTCCGAATTGAATGTTTACTAGTCTATAGGAAGGAGTTTTGACCAATTGCGCTCAACACTTATATTTCATCGCCCATGAAATTTTATGTGCAAAAGACGAATAGTCAATTTGTAACTACAATCACATGCTTCAAATTGGTTAAGTATTCATTGAAAATTTTGTACACAGATTAGGTGGACCAGAGCCAATTTGATATGATAGTATAGGAATAAACCATAAGTACAATTCTTTGTACAACTACAATCACATTCTTGAGTCTTTACAATGACAACCACACCCTATAATAGATGGGAAGGGGCTGTAGTGTAGTTCTGATAACGGCAGCTCAAGTTGCATCAATTCATAACCTCATTTTCTCTTGCCTGTAAAATAGTTGATCAAACGTATTTGAATATTCACTCCACAAACACATCTTCTTATGACAAATTAAAAGTAGTGACAACATCTAAAATATGGAACATACTATTAAAAAATGAAATCTGACACAAGTGGTGGGAAGGTTAAGATGTCCGATAAATAGTACCTTTTCTCTTTGTCGTCATTTGTTATAGAATGGCTTCCAGCTGAACATTTTGTTCGCGACTAAATAAATGCCACAATAGTTTCTCCCTAAAGCCACTAATCTCATCCTGCATATACATTATCATGCATCATATCATTCGAACTTGTAATTGCTTATAAACTATACATAATAGTAATTAGAAGTCTCAATCGAACCTTCGAAAACGAGGGCAAAGCTTGCTCACCCCATTCGTCCTTGCATTCGCCATCCCAGTCCTTCATGGCTAGCAAGCAATGAATCCCACAGTCATAACTGAAAATTCATTAAAACAATTGTTACACTCCGATAAATTATTTGTCCATTTCAAACTGTATAGCTTAATTGCATTATCAGACTTACTTATTAATACTACTGCGGCACATCTTGATAGATGATTTTTAAGTTGCACTTCTGCTTCCTCTTTAAGGCAAGCTTAGAAAACAGTCGTGAAAAACATTTCCCCTGCAAAACAAGTATGTGCAGTCCACAAAGTCATTGCATGTTGTGTGGCATTAGAAGAAATTGGGTACATACAACCGACCCCACACATACGACAATTTTAAAGAAATAAACGAAATCTAACACATTACCAATGATTGTACACAACTGTCCCTTTCTTCGTTCTCCTTACTTCGCAAGGAGTCCAGCACATACATAGTTTCTTGACTAGGGATCAAAGCATAGCAAAACCAATCTCCTTATAAAGAATGGGGCCGAACACCTACGACATGATTCAAGCCAGTCAACTATCTACCTCTTACTAACAACAATTGTAAATGAAGTTATGAGAATATATCAACTTACAATTGTAGCCTTCATAATCTCCTATCTACCATCTGGACCCAGAAGTTTGCATGCATCATCAACATCCCACTCTTCACGTGCATGCAACATTTGGCCCTGCAAACATTAGAGGTGTACCCACTTCAGAACGTATGGTAATAATCACACCCACGAGTTAATTGATGTTCATGAGTTATCATGGTGTCAAAGACACATTTACCAGAAGGAATTGATCACATATATATCGGGTGACGATGCATTGCTCCTGAACTTGATCTGCCATCCAGCATCTCCTCACCATCATCATGACCTACAATGTATGAAAGTGAACATATGGAATAAAGTACTTAACTACAACAAAACAATGCTGAATACAGACTAAGATAAGCGAAATAGCAATACCATGTTGTTGACCCATCCCCTTGGGCCTAATGTCTCACAATCATCAAATGAAAGGTGACAATCTAACATGCTAACAATAGGGCTGCAACACAAATCAAATAAACAATCAGGCTATGCTTTACATTAAATGGTTGGCCAATCAAATATGTCTGGTTACTAGAAACTCACATTTGGGCATCCTGCTGTTTCTTCTTTTTGTGCAAAAAACATAAAACTTATGTACATCCCCCTCCCAATGCACCCTCTTGGATGGTTTTTTTTCAAGATTTGAGCCAGACATTGTGGCTGCTGGAGGTATTTCTTCAACCTCCGCAATCTCATCACCGGACTCATTCAAGGAGGGGGCAATTTGTAAAGGCATGGTTGCCAAACACACTGTCTAGCCCAAAGCTTGATCGATGGGAATCAGCCATGCGTGCATATCACTAATCTTTTGTTTGGCACGTTTGAGCTCAGTTGTGACTAAATTCTGATATGCTTCTTTAATCACCTGCAAAGTAGAAGCAAACACACTGAATAAGTAACACGTACATCTTATTCCAAACAATATAAATAAATCAATAACCAACGACAGTTTGAGCACACCGCATGCTGAAACACATCAATAGAGGGGATTTCCTTATCCTCCTCGACTTCATTATTAGAATACAAAATTCCCTATAACACAAAGTGACACTTATTAGATGATTGATATGGTAATAAAAGACAATTATTTTAACACACTTGAGTTGTATGTACCTCCCGACTCTTCTTTTCTAAGATAAGACGAGCCCAAATTCGCTGATTCGTCCAATATTGCAATGGGCATTCCGTCCCGTCACAATGTAATGAGCCGAGAGGGAACTTTTGTAAGAAAAATATCTACAATACAAAGTACAGGTATGTTATATGCAAAGATGACCAATATAAAAATAATAACATACAAAGTTATTGATTTAACCACCACGTACCTTAAAAAATAACAAACATCTGCCAACCCACGTCTTGCTCGTTGGGTTCTTATTCTTGGCTGTCTTAAATTTAATTGTTTCTTCTATCAAACTATTATATACAAATGCTGCCCAGTTGTAGTGAGCAGCATTTTCTATGTCCAAAACTACTATTAACAACTTCTTTGATATCTTAGTACTAGAAGTTGGACATAACAGAATACCCAACATATAAAGGAGGAAGGCACAGGCAAACATGCAGTCAGACCTCTTCCCACTAATAATCTGCTTTAAATCATTCCATTGCTTTGCTTTTAACTCCTTCTCTTTCATTTTATTCAGTGACTTCTCATCAGAGATAGACTGTGGGACTGGTTTTCCACCACATGGAATGCCCTAAACCTCGCCCACCTCATTGGGGGTTATACAAAAAAATTCCCCTGAAGGACAGCACCTTACTTCTAATATCAAAAGCATTTAAAACTTTACACATATGTCATGATCGAGTGAATCACACCCGATCTGCAACAATGAACCAAAGCCCATTCTATGAACAATATTACATTTTGAGTCATCCATTCCATGGATGACTCTTTTGTACTTTAATGGGGAGCACCTTGTGGAGATAGTCTCCTACAAAATAAATGTACACAACTTATATTAGTATTTGAATATTAGTGACCCGATGGTAAATTGTGTGATACACATAACAATTTTCACACCTTCTGAATTGGTGCTCCCTCCTCTATTCGTGCTTGGTGTCGGGCTTTGGCAGCTGCATTCTTATACCGTAGTTTATCCTCCTCTGATAAACTTTTCCAAAGATTCAGAATTTCTTGATTGGCCTATAAGGGATGAACTTTGTTAATCAAATGCTGTAATATGATGATTACATTCAGAAACTAAAATAACTCCTTAATCCTTACATCAATAGCGCTTTATTTTTTATCCAAGTTGTTGAAATATTCAGCCCTATAAACACAATCAACGTTAGTGTCAACATAAGATGAGAGTTAAAGTATAACAAACTAATAACTTAAAAAAAAATACAAAATAACCTGAACATATGCCATGAACTGATATGTTTTTGGGTGCCTGCGGTTCGCCTCAGATTGATACCTATCAACCCAATAGTAGGATAAAATATAACATCATTAGATAGTCCCACTTTCACAAACATAGATAGACAATCTAGGTAGGAACTATAAATTGCAAATCTACATGCAATATTAAATATACCTAGGTTGAGGTTGTTCTTCTATTGGAGGAGTTCTAATTTGAGCTTCAACCGGTTGTTTAGCTGCTTTTCCCTTACATGCTTTCCTCTGATCCATGATAGTCAGTGAATTTGAATATGCCCTACAAGGCACAAATCTAATTCATTAAAATTAAAGTTAAATTGTAACATCCCATAGTTAACAAGCAATACAAGATGCAATAGCAAGTAAACATATAAAACATACAACAAGACACGAGATCCAGTAAAGGAAAACAATTCCATGTTAGATAGGAATGGATTCGCAGTCATAAATAATCAAGATATCAGTCATGACAATAACTCTCCTCATACTAATTTACTATAGAAGCTACATTGACAAAAAATGCAAAGCAAACACTATGATGACACTCCTGCAAAACAAAATCATACAAACCACCAGCCGCTCAACATTCTGGAGTCTTGATCATGAATAGGACAATAGTTGACAGTAGAAGTTGATAGGTAATATCATAGTCTCACTGAAATTGAAGACCAGATAATAAAAGGAGATAATGTGGCACCAAACACGCTTGCAGCAATGTGAATCTATGACAAAAGTTTCATGTATATTAACAGACACCTTGGTTTGAATGGTGAAGCTAGATATTATATCACCTTCATTTCAAACACTATTATCAACTTGGTTTGAAGATATTAAATCAGCTTGCGTCAGAGATGAATCAGGTTTGGTGGACTTTACGACCAAAAAACTTTTACGGCCTTCACACCTAAACCAAAATACGGCACAAAACCCACATATAATCCAGTGAACAAAGGGAACCAACCACTTACCTTCGGATAGAATGACCAAACATTGCCGGACAGCCACCGAGAAAGGGAACTGACCCACCAATAGAGAACGTTGAGCAACCAAGATCGAGAAAGGGAACCCACACAGCACCGGACACAACCGAGAGAGACCAATAGAGGGCCGGAACGCGAGTGAGAAGCGAGACACAGAAAAGCAAGCGACGAACGAGGTGCAGACGCCAGAGAGACTGAGACTAGAGGCTCGAAATTCAAATGAAAATGAGGCACAGTGGCTGCTCGTTTCTCTTTTTCAATTCCCGGGGGAAGAAGGAAGCTTCCGCTGCACGCTTCACTCGATTGCCCGCTGCTCAGATGCCACATTAGCAACATGCATGTTACGAAGGATCAGCGATATTAAAGATGCTAGTTATTAATATTAACAAAGTTTTAAAAAGATTGATCAAAGTCAATGTAAACTTTGATTCAATTTTAGATACCGAAGGATAAACACTCAATATCACAAAGTGTAACAAATAAATCAAAATAATCATTCTCAATAATTGAAACTATGAGTTGACATTACAGATTAGTAATATCTTTTTCTTAGGTATTACACTTTAGCTATTAGTAGTTACACTTTCGTATCGCATGTCACACTTTAGCAATCACTAGGTTACACTTTAGCAATCACCAGATTACACTTTAGCTATGTTACCCATAAGAAGTTGCATGTTTCAATTTGGACGCAATTTATCAAAACTACTTCCTAACGCATAGTAAACGTTCCATTTGAAGGAAACACCTCACATTAGAGCATCATACTATTTTCTTAGGCAAAGTTAACGTTCCATTAAAAGTTACACTTTAGCTATGGGTAGTTACACTTAGGCATCGCACGTTATACTTTAGCAATTGCTAGGTTACACTTTAGCTATGTTACCCGTAAGAAGTTACATGTTTCAATTTGGATGCAATTGATCAAAACTACTTCCTAATGCATAGTAAATGTTCCATTTGAAGGAAACACCTCACATTAGAGTATCATATTGTTTTCTTAGGCAAATTTAATGTTCCATTAAAAGTTACACTTTAGCTATGGGTAGTTACACTTCTATATCGCACGTTACACTTTAACAATCGCTAGGTTACACTTTAGCTATGTTACCCGTAAGAAGTTGCATGTTTCAACTCGGATGCAATTGATCAAAACTACTTCATAACGCATAGTAAACATTCCATTTGAAGGAAACATCTCACATTAGAGCATCATACTATTTTCTTAGGCAAAGTTAACGTTCCATTAAAAGTTACACTTTAGCTATGGGTAGTTATACTTAGGTATCGCACGTTACACTTTAGCAATCGCTAGGTTACACTTTAGCTATGTTACCCGTAAGAAGTTGCATGTTTCAATTCGGATGCAATTGATCAAATCTACTTCCTAACGTATAGTAAATGTTCCATTTGAAGGAAACACCTCACATTAGAGCATCATACTATTTTCTTAGGTAAAGTTAACGTTCCATTAAAAGTTACACTTTGGCTATGGGTAGTTACACTTCTGTATCGCACATTACACTTTAGCAATTGCCAGGTTACACTTTAGCTATGTTACCCGTAAGAAGTTGCATGTTTCAATTCGGATGCAATTGATCAAAACTACTTCAAAATGCATAGTAAACATTCCATTTGAAAGAAACACCTCACATTAGAGTATCATACTATTTTCTTCGACAAAGTTAGCATTCCATTAAAAGTTACACTTTAGCTATGGGTAATTACACTTTTGTATCGCACGTTACACTTTAGCAATTGCCAGGTTACACTTTAGCTATGTTACCCACAAGAAGTTACATGTTTCAATTCGGATGCAATTGATCAAATCTACTTCCTAACGCATAGTAAACGTTCCATTTGAAGGAAACACCTCACATTAGATCATCATATTGTTTTCTTCAGCAAAATTAACGTTCCATTAAAAGTTACACTTTAGCTATGGGTAGTTACACTTAGGTATCGCACGTTACACTTTAGCAATCGCCAGGTTACACTTTAGCTATGTTACCCGTAAGAAGTTGCATGTTTCAATTCGGATGCAATTGATCAAAACTACTTCCTAACACATAGTAAACGTTCCATTTGAAGGAAACACCTCACATTAGCGCATCATACTCTTTTCTTAGGCAAAATAAATATTTCATTGAAAGTTACACTTTAGCAATCCGTAGGTTACACTTTTTTATCGCACGTTACACTTTAGCAATCGCAAGATTACACTTTAGCTATGTTATCTGTACAAAGTTGCATGTTTTAATTCGGATGCAATTGATCAAAACTACTTCCTAACACATAGTAAACGTTCCATTTGAAGGAAACACCTCACATTAGCGCATCATACTCTTTTCTTAGGCAAAGTAAACATTTCATTGAAAGTTACACTTTAGCAATCCGTAGGTTACACTTTTTTATCGCACGTTACACTTTAGCAATCGCAAGATTACACTTTAGCTATGTTATCTGTACGAAGTTGCATGTTTCAATTCGGATGCAATTGATCAAAACTACTTTCTAACACATGGTAAACGTCCCATTTGAAGGAAACACCTCACATTAGAGCATCATACTATTTTCTTCAGCAAAGTTAATGTTCCATTAAAAGTTACGCTTTAGCTATGGGTAGTTACACTTCTGTATCGCACGTTACACTTTAGCAATCGCCAGGTTACACTTTAGCTATGTTACCCGTAAGAAATTGCATGTTTCAATTCGGATGCAATTGATCAAAACTACTTCCTAACGCATAGTAAACGTTCCATTTGAAGGAAACACCTCACATTAGCGCATCATACTATTTTCTTAGCAAAGTAAACGTTCCATTAAAAGTTATACTTTAGCTATGGGTAGTTACACTTCTATATCCAACGTTACACTTTAGCAATCGCCAGGTTACACTTTAGCTATGTTACTCGTAAGAAGTTGCATGTTTCAATTCAGATGCAATTGATCAAAACTACTTCCTAACACATAGTAAACGTTCCATTTGAAGGAAACACCTCACATTAGCGCATCATACTCTTTTCTTAGGCAAAGTAAACATTTCATTGAAAGTTACACTTTAGCAATCTGTAGGTTACACTTTTTTATCGCACGTTACACTTTAGCAATCGCAAGATTACACTTTAGCTATGTTATCTGTACGAAGTTGCATGTTTCAATTCAGATGCAATTGATCAAAACTACTTCCTAACACATGGTAAATGTCCCATTTGAAGGAAACACCTCACATTAGAGCATCATACTATTTTCTTTGGCAAAGTAAACGTTCCATTAAAAGTTACACTCTAGCTTTCCGTAGGTTACACTTTTGTATCACAGGTCACTTTAGCAATCGCCAGGTTACACTTTAGTGATCGCCATTTATCACAGGTTACACTTTAGCTATGTGTGGTTCCATTTATCACATGGTTTATTAAGAAAAGAAACGAAGCATCAGTTGTTGCAACTTGGCACTCTAACGAAAATTAGGGGAAAAAATAAGGAAGTGTAGCACATTTATGCATGAGAATTGGACAACCAAAAACAAGTTAATGGCAACGCATATTCATATAGAGAAAATGTTTAAAAACATATTTACAACTTAAAAGCACCACCGCAACTTTGGGGCACTGTATAGGACTTCATGATCAATAATACAGACCTCAAACTCAATAGTAACTCATCTTTGAACTAGAGTGTGACTGACAAAGTGAACTGACACAGCACTATAGGATGAGGTTCGAAATGAAAATGAACAAGAGTCGTTCTTCCTTTTTCTTTGTGCTATGCTCTATTGATTTTTTTTAAAATTTTGCCCACCCCATGAAATAGTTCACAGAAGGAGGACTGACTGGACAGCGACAGCGACGAAAGAGCTGGGAAAGCTGAGCCGATGATGCGTGAGCAGCGACAAGGGAGGCCGACGACCAAGAGCTGGAGAGTGGGAGCGAGTGAGAGAGGCTGGGTCTTTTCTTGTGGCTTTCGTTGCGCTTAAAATTTCAATTTGGCATTGCTCCATTTCCCGCAGCTCCATTTCCTGCTGCTCCATTGCCATGTCAGATGCCACATTGGAGACGTAGCGAAGAAATAACATAGAAATAGCATTACTCATCTTTCATACTTCACAAAAGGAAAATGATAAAGATACGTCACTATACATACATTTTTCTGCTAGCCTTTATGTGGCTGAATATGCACTTATATATTTTTTTTAAATTTTAGTTAAAATGTATTTTTACAGTTTAGATCTTAAACATAGCCTGATATGTAAGAATAAAAGCGTATCAATAGCAGGGCTCTTCACAAAATGAGTTTCTTATATAGACATAGAGAAATGTTAAACTCATACTTTATACTCACATCTCACCCACATTCATGATGTGGCATCAGTTTAAGAAAAAAAATCAATCTCTTCTCATCTCCTGTTCTTGTCTCTCTCTTGCGCTCTCGTCTTTGTCTCACTCATAGTCTTCAGCTCTCTCTCACTCACTCTCCAGTGCTCTCATTGCTGTCTGCTTTCATCTCCCTTTTGCTCACCGTCCTCTGCTCTTAGCACACACTCGCTCTTTACTATTTCATCGTTCTGCCCAAAGGTCAATCATCCTTGTTCTTCCAATACTCTTCGTCTCTTCTAATTTCATAGCAAATTTTGGGTGAACACAATAAATTGCTGAACATGCATTGTTTTATCCTCTTTTTCTCTTTGGTTTACTATGCTTTGGTGCTAAACTAGAGGGAACCCTAGTCTCACTTGTTAGTCTAGTGCTACATCCTACAAATTGCCTTCTAAAAGAAGAATCTTTCAATTACATTTGACAGAATTGAAGATAAGCCTCAACCATTGACTTAAAATTCTAGTATTTTTAATGTTTCAAATTTGACATTTTTTGCCTACTCTTTTAAGATATTCTTGACTGGATGTAGTTTCAAATTTAGTTACAATGTGATCTGATTCAGTTGTTTGTTCCTGTTTGTTTCATTTTTTCTCATTACGACTGCCATTGTCATTTGGAGTATGAATGCACTTCATTGGCTGGAAATGCATGCATATTTATATTGTTTATATAGCCATAGTTTTCTCTTTTCTTGTAACTTGACCTTAGAACAATTAGTTCTATAATTCGATTTCAAATTGATGATGGAATAGCTTGGTGGCATTCCAGAAAGAAAAAGGAGTTAGATTAAGTTGTTTGAGGTGGCCTCTTGGAGGAGAATTTTCTGTAAGCCCTTTATTGAAGTTTTGGATGAGAACGCTTTGAATATAAAGCGTTGCTAGTTGAATTGTGTAGTTTAGAATCAGTGGCAGCAATAATTTGGGTTGACCATCTGGAATACCCAACCTAAAATCAATCAAAACATGGTAAGAGAGGAACTATTATGATGTATAATAAAAGATGAATATACTAAGACACAAGTACGCTTCCACATTTGCACATGCTCACACACTTTCACGTGCTCACATAGTAGAAAGATAAAGAATGGACAAACAAATAACATCATGTGTAACTTCTAGTGCACAAGAAATTGTGCATTATATCTATGTAACAAATAATAAAGCTGTCAGTGTAAACTAAGCAGTAAACACTTCACACAATGTTGGAACTTTTCATAGTAAACTAGACCAGCAAATTATTTAGGACCTTGAAGTGAGGTTAAATTAATTACCGTCATGATGCTCTGAAGAGTTATAACAATCATTGGAACCCATATTCTTTAAGTTATAGTTGGAATGAGATGCGAGTCCAATGGTGTTCATAATAGTACACGTGCTAGATATAATAGTAGATTCAATTTTATCAAAGATGACATCACCACTAATGACATCCCCCTAAGAAACTTTGGCTGTTGCATCTTATTCATAGTTCCAAAGCATACGACCATAATAGCATGCAAGTTAGAATGGTTAGATGGCATGTTGGCATTTGAAGTATTCAAAGCATGTGGTGCATTGCCAGCCATTGGCTACTCAATTATAGGTTGCCCATCAAGAAGAACTTCCTGCCTAGACTGACTTTGAGAGTGTAGACTTAGGCTTGGCTCTGGCTTTGTATATGCACCTGAGGCTATTGGATGGTAATCGAAAACAACATCTTTAGAAGGCCTACCAATCCTTACAATGTTAGCCATTAAAAGATGTCCCTTTTTCACTCCTAGCCAAGTGGGTTGAAGACCTCAAGAAACTTTAGCGTATGCTGAGATGGAATCACCTATTCCTAAGGACTGTCTTCCATTATTAGTACTAAAAGAATCATTGAAAAAAATTTTTAAACAATAACCTAATAGTATTTAGACATTTTATTGATAGTAATGCACCATATTTTACCATTATTACACTTGTGACATCAATGTATTCACATGAAGCAATATTTTCATTTTTAATATAATGGTGAAGCAAGAACTCATATGTTATTCTAAGAACATTAGTATTCAGGGATGATTTTTTAGCAACCTGATGCAAATTATAGTTAATGCATTCATGAATGCAAGAAAAAATAAATAGTCATTTTGAACTTTCAAGTGTCATCCTTTGTGTGATTATATCTAACTACATCAATATAAAAGCACACATGCACACACATATGGGTACATGTGTGGAGGTATATACTATCAGGTGCATCTGTAAATGGTATAAAGTAGTCAATAAGAAAATATGTTGTGTGTACATGTATATGCATCTAAACAAATTATTATTAATTGTAGCAGGTGTTGCATTAGTAATTGCTTTAAGAAAAGCATGCAGCTAGATGATATCAACTTCTTTGTACCTTAACTAGATATGGATCTCGGAGATGTAGGTTTCCAGGGCAATCATTCCAAGCTACCTAGCAAAAAGTAAAAGCATAATCAATGCATTTCATAGATTAGTAATCTAAAACCATGTAAATGAAGGAGGTAGCATAATTTTCATATAATATCATCAGTGTCTAAAAGGGTTTAATTATTTCATGGTAAGGACTTTGAACCTATTGGCTTTGTTCCAACTATTTCTAAAATTCTAAATAAGCCTCCCGTCAATTGCTTTGATCTTCTTTTTTGGACATATTTGGCATGGTTGGAACCTTTCTTCTTGGTTTTCCTAATTCTTGTGGGTATGAATCTTCCTTGCTTTTTTCTTCTTAATATGGGATAGAGACTATATTTATTTATTGGAAGATGTGGATATGCTTAATTACTAGATGGTATACTTATACCAAACTATATGGATTTCTTCACTTGTCTATTTTTCATAATTGAGAATTGAATTGTTATTATCACTGCTTTGTTATAGGCATCAATACTTTATATTATTATATTGTTATTTATATGAAATTATATATGTTTTAAATATATATAGTGTTATATTTCATGCCAATGCTCATGCTTCACAGTCTCACTCTCTTGAACATGGTGAACCCAAATTTAGTTTAATGGTCAGAGAAGTAAGGAAAGGTGATATATGATATCTGTTTTGTATTTTATTGTTTATGAAGCATAGTTTATAGGCATTTGGAGAGTGACATGATTAGAGGCAAGTTATTAGGAGTTTTGAGTTTGGTGTTTCTCATTTGCAGTTTTCCAAACAAACCATCTTTTTACTAGTGGAAGGGGAGAACTTTCTCATTAATTTTTCCCCATTTCAGATTTTTAAGAATGCAGTTAATCAAATGAGTTTGCTAGTATGAATGTGTTATGTGGATATTTGTTGCTTACCTAGTAGCTAGTTTGTCATTAACATCTTAAATTTTTCTTGGACTTATTTTATTGTGTTCCATTGAGTGGTAATGTTGGGTTGGTGACTTGGTGTCCTTTTAAAAGATTACATTCTTGTCTTTTGCTAGATTTGCTATATTATAGTATGTTATATATTTTTACTTGCTATTGCATATTGTATTACTTGTTAACAATGGTGTGTAAAATATTACCTTTGAATTTCACTCATTAGATTTGTGCATTTGTAGACCTCTCCAAATCCACTTATTGAAATGGTTCAAACTAAAGTGGCTAAAAGAAAAGCAACTAAAAAAGAGGTTGAAGCAAAAATTAGAAAATCTACATCAGAAGAACAACATAACTTCCACTCTATAGATGACAAACTCCCTCAAGAAAGGTATATTGATATTGCATGTACATTTACAATTTATAGTTCTTGCCTATATTGTCTATCCATGTTTGTGAAATTGAAACTATCTAATGATGTTATATTATTAATAACAAATTGTAGGTGTAATATTGGTAAGAAGCGGAAGTGTAGCCTAGGCTCCAAGAGGCGTATCACTTCATAGCATAAGTTTAGGTTATTTTGTATTTATTTTTTTTAAGCTATCACTTTAGTTATTGTTAACTCTCATCTTATGTTGACAATAATGTTGATTATCTTTATAGGGATGACTATTTCAGAACTCCAATAAAAAGTAGAATGTTATTGCTATAAGGACAAAAAAGTCATTAAGTTTCTTAATTTAATGTTTATATGACAGCATTCTTGTAAGAACATTCATCCCCTTACAGGCAAATCAATAAATTAGGAAAGTCTGGAATAGTTTATCTAAAGAGGAGAAATTATCCTTTAAGAATGCAGCCGCTGAAGTTCGTGAACAAGTTAAGAAGGAGAAGGGAGCACAAATTCAAAAGGTATGGAAAATTTATGTTGATCACATAATCTTCACTACCATGTCAATAATATTAGAAAAATAGTATAAGTTTTATACATTTGTTTTGCAAGAGACTCTTTTCACAAGGTGCTTGCCTTCAAAGTTCAAAAGAGCTTTCAATGGAATGGACAAGTCTAAAATTCAAGTTGTTGATAAAATAGGCTTTGGACATTTGTTACAAATTGGGTGTAATATGCTCAATCATGAAATTTGTTTAAAGATTTTAGAGGCATTTAATAGTAAAACAAAGACACTCTCCTTTCGAGGATCAACTATTTGTATAAGCCCTGAAGAGGTGAGTGCAATTTTGGGTATTCCATGTAGTCAAAAACTAATTTCAAAATGTGTCTTGATCATTCTTTGTTGAATAAAATGAAAGAAAAAGAGTTCCAAGCCAAGGAATGGTATGATCTGGAAGACATTATTATGGAGAAGAGATGTGGCCACATGTTCCAGCGTTCATTCCTTTTATATACGTTAGGCATTTTTTTATGTCCAATGTCCAGCACTAGAATCTTAAATAAGTTGTTAAGTGCAATGTTGGACATAGAAAATCCTTTTAACTACAATTGGGCATCTTTTATATATGATATTTTGGTTGAAGAAATAATAAAATTCAAAAATGGAAAGAATAAGAAGGAAAAGGCGAAGAAGTTGATAAGTGGATGTTTGTTATTTTTTAAGGTATGTGATCATTAAACAAATGACTGTTATGGTTATCCTTTTTATATTGCTTGTCTGTGCATATAACATGTTTGTAAAATATTTTGTAGGTATTTTTCTTACAAAAGTTCTCTCTTGGCTCATTAATTTCTGATGACAAGATTCACCATTGCAATATTAGACCAATGATTGAATCCGAGATTGTATTTTGTTAGAAAAGAAGAAGTGTGAGGTTCATATAAATTGTTTGTTAAAATGTATTTACCCCTAGTTATTATATGAATTAGCTAATAAGTGTAACTTTGTGTTATATTGAATATTGTATTCTAAAATTTAAGAGGACGAGGACAAGAAAATCCCATTTGATTATGTGTTTTAGCATTCGGTGTGGTCTTTGTTTGCTTGTTCCTTGGATTATTTATATAGTTCAGCATGAGATGTACATGTTAACTATTTGCAAATGGCATCTACTTTGTTTGAACCTTATTTTGCAGATCATTAAAGAAACATATGAAAATATAGTGAGAAGTGAACTGACACATGCAAAATGAAACATATGTGAGATGTATGAATTAATGCTTCCCATTGATCAAATGATAGCTCAGGCATTGTCTGTGCCTAATGTTTCTTTACAAAAGGGGTCCTCCTTCAATGACTCCAGTAGTGATGCTGAGGTAATGGAAGATATAAAGGAAACCGACATAGTATCTGCCCCAAAACCAAAGAAAGCATCAAAGAAAGTTCATTGGGAAAGTGATGAAGATGAACAAAAATTGTATGTGTTTTGCATTAAAAGAACAACCCGCAAGGATGCCCAAACATTTGTATCTGTTAACCATACAAATATGATTAGCCAACTATTTAATCTAAACCATAAGTTTATTATTTCTTTCATTTGTGTTGCAACATTATTGTTAGGATGTTTGATTCAAACCTTAGTTTTGCTGACTGTGAGACACTATGACTAAAGGGATAGGTCAATAATATGGTATTACAATTTCACTTATTTTAGTCCTTAGTCAGTGTTAGTTCATTGTATTTAATTACTTTCTTACATATGTTGAAGTTGTGTATGAGAAATTTTAGGTTATGATGATGGTGATGAGATGTTGGATGGGAGAACAAATGCGTAAGGATGGAATTGTCACCTAATATCTTTGTGACCAAGTTTTGCTAGTAAATGCATTATTGATACCATGATTACTCATGTGCATTAATTAACTTATGTGGCTCTCATTATTACCATATGTTCTTTATTGGGTACTTCTCTGATATGTGCAAGGCGAGATGTTGCACACACATGAAGGATGGGAAGTTGATGAGACATGCAAACATCTCCATCCAAATGATAGCTCAACATAACGAAGTCTAGAGTTGTAATTTTAATTCTTGTTATAACCTGATTTACAATTGTACTTGCTAATAAATAGTTTTTTGATTTGCTTGAGTTATGTCATAGGTGTTTGCCCTCATTATTTTTTATGCTCATTGGTTTTGCTTAGCTTTAATCCCCAATCAAGAGACCATGTATGTGTTTGACTCATTACAAGATAAAGACAACCAACAAAGGGAGAATTATGTGTAATTTTTGACAATGTGGGGTTGGTTTCATCTACTTTTATGTTCATATGATAGCATACAACATGCAATGACTTTGTGAACCACACATACTTGTTTTGTAGGACAAATATTTTTCACAGTTGTTTCCGAAGATTAGCATAAAAAAGAAGCACAAGTGGAACTTACAGATTATATATGATAATATGCCACAGCATCATAATGGGTAAGTTGAATAATACAAGAAACCTATATAGTATTAATTGGACTAATATTTTCATGGAATGTAACAAATGCATTAATGAATTTTGAGTTATGATTGTGAGATTCATTGCATGTTATTCATGAAACACTGTGATAGAGAAGCAAAGGACAAATGGGGTGAGCAAACTATGCCCTCATTTATAAAGGTTCAATTGAGACTTTTAATTATTATTATGTATAGTTTGTAAACTATTAGAAGTTAGAATAATATTAAGTATTATAATGTATATGTGGGTTGAGATTAGTCAATTTCCTACTATTATTATAAACAAATTTAACAAAATACAAATATAGTCACAAATTAATAGACATACCATTCTATTGCATTTATTCTTTTTTTTTCTACCATTTTTCTCCAATGTTGAGACCAATCTTTTGGAAGATGGTCGTCCTTTCTGACCCTTACCACTTGAATCATTTATGTTCTCAGGAATATTGATTACATTCTCAATGGGAGTGGCCATTCTATCCTCAACATAGTTTTTTAAATGGCTGGACACTTTTTCAACTTTAAACATTAACTTATCAAGACCATCTGCAGCTAAGGTTGTGGTTTCCTTAGATTTAACAACTTCTTCAGCCACACCATCAAATTTCTTGCAAAGTAACTCAAACCTTTGCATCTGAGGTTTAAGTTGCCTAATGTCATAGCTTGTTTTGATAAACATATATTTTTAAAATCCTGATCTGGAATAAGAGGGAGATTTTCTTAAAATTATTTTTAAAACCCCAATTTAGAATAGGAATGGGATTTTCATTAAGTTATTTTTAAAACACTAGTTTGGAATAGGAAGAAAATTTTCTTAAAATTATCATTTTTTAAAAAACCTTAGTCTGAAATAGAAAAAGGATTTTTCTCAAAATTATTTTAAAAAATCCCAATCCAAAATAAGTAGGGATTATTTTTGAATTCTTTTAAATTCTTAAACCAACACCAACTTAATCAAATCATTTTTTATACCAAAAGGGCATTTAGGGTACTAATACCATCCCTAAAATGTAATTAACCCCCGAATCCAAATTTTAAAAATGTAGACCATTTTTAATTAAATGTCTAATCTCACCTTAGATAATTTAGGTCAATGACAACTCCAAAACAAAAATGAGAGTCAAGAGCTTGGTGACTCCACTGAGGACATTAGAGGGTTAGACCAATTTAAAAATGATCTTATTATTATTTTTTTGATTGTTTGTTAGTTTGATTTTCATTTTTGTGGATATGACAAAATAGAAGGTATGCTTACTAGTTTCTAATGTTTAAGTTGTGTGCCTTTATTCACTTGTGTGAAATTGATTTGTTTGACTTTATCTTGTGGAGATGACAAAATAGAAGATACCCTTACTAACTTCTAGTGTTTTTAGGTGTTTAAATTTCATACCTATTTATTTATTTCTATAAATGTATATATTTGCGTTGTGATGTGATTCTTTTTGTAAGTTTGGGATATATTTCCCCGCACACACTAGCACTCTCACCACACACTAAAATGAAGTGGAGGTCATAAACCCTGTGCATTATACCAGGTCACATAGGATACTTTGTAGGTTAGAGGGGTGTAGTGAGGTTAGCCTTTGAGAGACCTTCGGTCTCCACACAGGCGCAAAACAGCCCACTCAAATGCATCCTCCTAAGGGCAATTTGGAGATCTAATGTAGGAAACATAGAACCTACCTTTGCACTATTTATGAGAGAGAGTTTTGGCCCAAGTTCATGAGAGTGAACAGGGACCTAGGACTTACCTGAAGTTAGGCACAATGGGAAACATTTTATTATTATATTTCCTTTATCTCATAACGTGTTTTAAACATAATTCCTCTGTCATATACATTTACTTCTATATGCGTGAAGGCCTTAAGCTTAAAGTTTATTTACCCTTAGAATAACAAGGGCAAACTAAGGTTAGCTTTTTAAGGCTTCTAAAGTTCTTTCTTTGACAAGATAAAGTACAATAGGGGATAGTTTAGGAAATGTAGCTCCTTATGAACATGTAAAGAAATAGGTCACAAAAGGAATTTACCCAAAATAACATGCATTCTTTATTAACACTTGTCATCTTTTTGCATGAGTTTCCCATTTTTGCTTCACACATGGCATCACAACATTCATATGCATAAATTTTCATTCGCAAGCTAATAATTCATTTTCTAAAAAATTTAGAAGAGTTAAATAGAAATCATGACTCCTACAATGTGATCCCAGTCAAAACTCATGGTAGAACAAAGGCAAGAGAAGTCCATGGAAGAGTTACATGCAAAAATTGGAAACCTCAAAGAAAGCACAACTGGCTCGATTGACCGAGCTACTCATGTCCAAAGAGAATGTGCAAAACGAATCCCCACAAGGCCTAGGAAACCAGCAATAGCAATACCAGGCAAATCGTGATCAACCATATATCGTGGAGACAGAAGCTAGCTCCATTCCAAATCTAGATGAATTGAAAGAGTAAGAAAAATTTTAAAAATTCACTGAAGAGACATAGATTTGAGAGAAATATGAGTTACTAGAGGCAAGATGAGAAAAATGGAGGGGTTTATTGATGATGATATTGTGGATGTGTATGAGATTGGATTGGTACCCGATGTTGTCATACCCTCAAAATTCATGGTGCTAGAATTCAAAAAATATGACTGAACATCTTGCCCTAGGGCACACATTTTCATGTACATTCAAAGGATGGCACCATATGCTAATAATAAGAAGTTACTGATCCATGTCTTTTAGGACAATTTGATCAATAAGGCAATAGAATACTACATGTGCCTTAATCATTACTCTATCAAAACATGAAAAGATCTAGCAAAAGCCTTCATAAGGCAATATAAGTACAATCAAAGCATGGGCCCTGATAGGATCCAAATCCTCAACGATGGAGAGACATGGCAGTAAGGGTACAACCAGCTCTCTCTGATAAGGAAATGGTCACTATATTCTTAAGTACTCTGACATATCCCTTTTATGAAAAATGGTGGGATTCACCAACATGAGTTTCATAGACTTAATAAAGACTAGTGAAAGTATCAAAAGAGGAATAAAGGCTAGTAAGATGAGGAGATCCTCAGTAAGCAATGTATCACAAAAGAAGCCTCAATTCAATAATAGAAAGAGCAAGGATGTCCATTCTATGGATTACCACAACAAGAGGAAAGGTAAAACCAAAAACTTTGGTAACAACCAATAAGCATGCCAAGTGTCTTATGCACCAACATTTACACCAATAATGAGTGTCACTGTACCTCAGGCTACCTTTATCTCATCACCTTATCAAAACACACCATAGTTGGTGCTATCTCCGTAAACTATCCAATATCAATCATGCCAACAAGTATAACTAGTGCAATCCAAGTTCAAGCCACCAACATAGGCTAACAGTGCCAAAAGTCAGAATGATCATAAGCCCTAAAACTTCAATCCCATCCCAATACCATATTCACAATTATTACCGTGGCTACTACAAAATAACTTGGTGACATTGAGGCCTATTTGTCCACTCCAACCTCCATACTCTACATGGTACAATGAGAAGCTCACATGTGATTACCATGCAAGGACCAAGGGCCATACGATAGATAATTGCACTACTTTTAAGACGAAGGTACAAGACCTGATCAATGCTAAGTGACTGACATTTGAACAAGTAGCTCCAAAACCATATGTGCATGGCAATTCTTTGCCTAATCATGACAATTAAAATGTTAACAACCAATAAAATAGCATGGGCAAAACCAAGGTCTTGTGATTGGAGAGGACCAATTGGTTTGAGATAGAGGGTTTGTTCTTACACCGGCTACTACAAGTTGAATTGTTTCCTACTTTTTCATTTTACATGTTTTAAAGTTTTTTTATGGCATCTACTAATGGCTCTGCCTAAGGCCTTCATAAGAATTTTGTATGGGCATACCTTTCAATAAAATGCTTAGCATGATGAATGCATTACTTTTCATCCAATTTCTTTTGCCTATTAGACTAAATAAACACTGGGGCTATCTAGTTTATCCCAAAGATTGACGCTCATGAGAATTGAATAAAGAAAAATTTTTCTTAATCTTATTTTTGATCAATTCAATTGCCAAAGATAAAATTAGTTTGCTTGAATATTCAATTCTCTCGGATGACTGAGTGTTTTCTAATTAAAGAAAAAATAAAAAAGAGAGCCTATGGTGAGGATGTGCTTATTGTGAGGAAATAGATATCCTAGAACTTGTCTAAATGGCTCTTGAAACTATTTGTTGGATATTGTATTACTCAAGAAATTACCTAGGCCATCTTTGAACAGTTTGAACCTTTAAGCCAAATCCTAACATCAGAACTCCCACAGTCACCCATTTAAGCCTGTAAAAGGATGGCAAGACCACCATTTGATTTCCTTCCTTTGACCCTCACCAACTTTAACCTTTCAACTTGAAAAATCATTACTCCACCTTGAAGGAGAGCTAAAAGGAGTATTCCTACTATCAAAGAAAAAAAATGCTACAAGCAATAATCTAAAGCTTAAGTGAAAGTATTGAAGGTATCCTTCCAAAACTACGTGAAAAAGCACAAAAAAAGAAAAGAAAAGAAGAGAAATGTTGAAAAAAAATGAAAAAGAAAAACAAGGCCAAAAGAAAAAAGAAGCTAGTCAAAAGAAGGAAAAAGAGACTAGTAAAGAGAAATAGACTTTACCTTGAGCCAACAAGGTTATCCAAAAAGGGGAAAAGTGAAAGGTGAGACATCATGTACTCAACAGTTCAAGCTCTCCTTATTTGATAAATCCTTATTGCTTTTATTCTTACCTATTACCTAGGCCTTACATTATAAGCTGAGTAAAGTCCTAGTGATCTTGGCTAATGTAGTGAACTAACTAAAGTGAAGAGAGACACAAAAATAAGTCTATGGGGTACCTGTGAGTACAAACACATGTCAAAGAGTGCAAACACTTGAGAGTGATTAAAGTGCAAACACTAGAGGAATATGAGTAGTGCTTAACAAAGCACTTTTAATTCTAGAGAATTGAATAATTATTATGTGCATTCCCTTGAGGCATCACTTGGATAATAAAAGAGAATAAGTTAAGGGAAACCTTTCCAACATTCTTTTATTTGTGGGCAGTCAAAATTTAAGCTGAGGCAATCAAGGGTAAAACCCATATCTAAATGACCCATCTTTAAAGAAGGGAGAGATTAAGAGAAAAGTTACAAAGGGGTTCTAACTCATCAAAAAGAATCAAACCCAACCCCTAAAGGTATTACTCCCAAAGTTTCCTCAGACTATGGCAATGGGTCATTGACCCACCCGTTGATCTCTCCTTTAAAAGACCAAAATACCTGGTTTTGTACCCTTTGTGCCATAAACCATCGTCATTTTTTAAAAGGCATTCTTATGCAAAGCAAAAAGTGTTAGGTGCCAGTAAGGTTGTTAATCAAAGAGATACTACTTGAAAGGACAAGACATGGGTCAAAAAATTGGCAAAAATTTGATAGTGAGTGAAGAATAGTTTTAAGCTATGATTTATAGACATGATAAATGGAAAATGTCTTGAGTGAATGCTAAAGGTGTCACACCCTTAATTTCTTTTAGAAGAAAAAGAAGTAAGACATATTTAAGGAGTATGCCAAAAAGGTTTTTTTAGCTTAAATCGTTATATGTTCTGAACACTAGTAAACTTTTCTTTCAACTTGGAATGGGTTTCTCCAAGGTACTAACTTTTCTTTCAACTTGGAACGGGTTTCTCCAAGTTCATCCTGGAACAGGTTTCTCCAAGTTCATCCTAGAATAGGTTTCTTTAGGTTATTAACCTTTCTTTCAACTTGGAACAAGTTTATCTAAGTTCATCTTGAAATAAGTTTCTCCAAGGCACTAACTTTTCTTTCAACTTGGAATGGGTTTCTCCAAGTTCATCCTAGAATGGGTTTCTTCAGGTTATTAACTTTTCTTTCAACTTGGAATGGGTTTTTCCAAATTTATCCTGAAATGGGTTTCTTTAGGTTACTAACCTTTCTTTCAACTTAAAGTGGGTTTCTCTAAGTTCATCTTGGAATGGGTTTCTTCAAGTTACTAGCTTTTCTTTCAACTTGGAATTGGTTTCTCTGAGTTCATCATAGAAAGGGTTTCTCCAAGTTATTAACTTTTCTTTCAACTTGGAACGATTTTCTCCAAGTTCATCCTAGAATGGGTTTCTCCATAGTACTAACTTTTCTTTCAACTTGGAACGAGTTTCTCCAAGTTCATCCTAAAACAAGTTTCTCTAGCTTACTAACTTTACTTTTAGCTTGGAAGAGTTTCTCCTAGATCATCCTAGAGAAATCCTAGAATGGGTTTCTCCAAGTTATTAACTTTTCTTTCAACTTGGAATGGGTTTCTCCAAATTTATCTTGGAATGGGTTTTTCCAAGTTATTACCCTTTCTTTCAACTTGCAACGAGTTTCTCCAAGTTCATACTGAAACAGGTTTAAATTCTTTCACTTCAAATCTTAAGTTGATTTAGGTAATCACAGGGTAATCTGAAAACCTTTTGCATTAGACTATAGGTCATCTCTTTGCCAAAATTAAAGTTTAGCCTAACCCAAAATTAAAATTAAATCCTAAGATTAAAATTGAACTCTTAAAATATTAAAATAAAGTAATAAACAATTTAAGAGATAATAAAATAAAATACAAAATAATTTAAGCGATAAAAAAGTTAAAAAAAAAAAGAAGATAAAGATAAGAAGATGACAAAAAAAAGATTATGAGAAGTAGGAAAATCTAAAATACTAGATAAATTTGAGATAACATGATATAAATAAAAGATTAAAAGATAGGAAAATAAATCAAAAGATAAAAAGGATAAAAGATAAGAAATAATATACAAATAAAATTCGGAAACAAGAGTTTACATGGAAAAGAAATTCTAATTCTACAACTATAAAAACCCATTACATATAAACTAAAAGGGGAGGAAGATTGGAGCCAAAAGAGATTTTAGCTTAGAGATTTTGCAGCCAAACTCATCCCTAGCAACTAGCACCCAAATTGAAAAAGAGGCAAAATTAAAAAATATCATCCTTGAACCTACACTCACTTTCAGCCAAAGCATTACGTTTACCACCTCAACTACACCTTACCCTACCAACTATTCCCAAACCAAAATGAAATAAGCACATTTGCTGAACCTAAAATCAAAGAACCATAGCTCGTCTCCCTCATCTATGCTAGTGTTTAGACCATCTAGCAGCCCAGCACCACTCCCACTGAAACACTAGAATTACCCAAAGACACCAGTGTGCATTTGCTTCAGGTTCATGAGGTGTTACTTTGCAGTCATTACTCTGTTAGTGCTCGGAGCTTTCTTAGGTCAACCGCCCATCGTTGTTACCCTAACATTCCCTCTCTGTGCTCTAACACTCCCTCTCCACTGTTGAATTCAAGCTAGAGATTGGTGTCGTTTGAAGCCCAAAGCTTGAAATCTGAAGCCCTTTCCTTGCCTCGAAGGGCCGATGTTCCCTATCAAGAAACCTAGCATGGTGGTGCCATTCGCCCTTGCCGTCACTACAGAAGTTGGCACAGTCAGTTGCATTAGCTTCACCTAGCCCTACCTAGTGTCGACTGATTGGGTCTCTTTCATTTAAATCTAGCATCATTCTTATTTAAAGTTCAATAGTTGAAAAGGTATGGTTCTTGAAGCTTTGTGCATACTGCTGTCTTGATCTTTGCTGTTAACTGGTTTATACAATTTCTAGTTTAATTGATTTTTCTTGCTAGGAATTTCATAATGATTATTAGTTCTTTTTTTCTTGTGAAGATTAGATTAAGTTTATACTTCTAAATTTATATTGGTTGGAATGAAATTTGTTGTAACTTTCTTGATTTAAATTGTTGCGGTTTGAATGGTAGTCTAATCTTGGATTGCTTTATGAATATTACCTTAGCAAATTCTAACGTTGATCTTATCCTCATGATAGATGAGCTGCAAGGAGAGTCTTATGGCCTATTTTTATTTTGATTTTAATAGCTTTGAATCTTAGTTACTTCTAATTGTAATTATGTTTAAAATAGAATGATGTATTTGAGACTTTGTTTAATTTGATTAGATGAATTTCTAATATTAGAATTTATTTCTTTTAAGCGCAATGATAGAGATTCAAGGAGATAGTAAATGCATCTAATTCGGTGATTTCGAGGATTTTCTCAAAATTATTATTATTATTATTATTTAAAAAAAAACCTTAATCTAGAATAGGAAGGAGATTTTCTTTAAGTTATTTTTAAAACACCAATCTTGAATAAGAAGGGGATTTTCTTTTAGTTATTTTTAAAATCCAAATTTGGAATAAGAGAGAAAATTTTTTTTAAAATTATTTTTAAAACCTCGATTTGGAATAAGAAAGAAATTTTCTTTAAGTTATTATTAAAACTCCAAATTGGAATAGGAAGAAAATTTTCTTAAAATTATCATTTTTTTAAAAAACCTCGGTTTGGAATAGAAACAGAATTTTTCTCAAAATTATTTTAAAAAATTCTAATTTGGAATAGGCAGGGATTATTTTTTAATTTTTTTAAATTTTTAAACCAACACCAAATTAATCAAAGTAAATTGATTAGATATTTTTGGTACTAAAAGGGGATTTAGGGTGCTAACGCCTTCCCTAAAATGTAATCAACCCCCAAATCTAATCTTTAAAAATATAGACCATTTTCAATTAGGTGTCTGATTTCATCTTAGGTAATTTCGATCGGTGACAACTCCAAAACAAAAACAAGGGTCAACAGGTATCACGCAAAATCTGTTATGAAATTAGAAGAAACGAAGAGTATAGTATTGGGAGAATGAGGAGGACTAACCTTTATGTAAAGGACGAGGAAACAGTTCAAAGAAGGCCTGGCCACATCGATCTGCTTTCATCAACCTGCTACTTTTGTCAGAGCAAGAGAGAGATAGAGAGTGCGCAGGAGAAAGCCAAAGAGCACGAGACTGGAAAGTGAGAGAGAGTAAAGGGCAAGAGATGAGAGCACAAGAATGTAGGGCGAGACGATGAAAGTAGAGAGTGATAGTTATTTTTTTTTTAAATTTAGCCACATCATGAAGTGTAGGTGAAACATGAGTCTAAAACGTAGTAATAACATTTCTTATAGGCACAACCCATTGTCTTGACAAGACTGAATGGAAAAAAGTGATGCAACATGCACTCCTTGCAACAGGCAGGGAAATTCATCCTTTTCTAATGTGCCTTTCTTCCTTATTCGGTAGAGGTTAACATAGTGCAAAGATGGTGGTTTCAAAGTGAGGTATGTCGAGGCAATGGTTGTGGAAAAACAAATGAAGTTCCAAAAGAAGCAAGGAGGTAAAATAAAACTAAGAGTAAATTATATTTCAATTTTCAAATGGGACAAAAGTTTATTTTTGTTCAAAATTTATACTTCATCCTGATTGAATTATGTTGATTAACTTTTATTGAACAATCTTAACGAAATATTCTTTTTTAAATGATTTGATATACCTTTATACATATTTTTTAAAATTAAAGTTAAAAAATAGAAAATAAGTTATAAAAATTTCATACAACTAATATCTATGCTAAATTATCTTAAAAATTTTTATTATAAAGCACAAATTAGATTATTATAAATTTTATATGTTTTATTTATTAATTTATTTACTTAATAACAGTTCAGAAGCTTTAAAATTTAAAATACTAAATACTAAAATCTAAAACTTTAAATACAAAACCCTAAATCTTAAACCTAAACTCCAAACATGTTACAGCATTAAATATTATACTCTAAAATCCTAAATACTAAACCCTAAGCATAAAACCTTAAAATCCTGAAATATAAAATCTTAAACCCTAAATACAACATGACATTAAATCCTTACCATTAAATTCCAAACCTTAAAGTATAAATCCAAAATTGAAAACCTAAATCAAAATTTAAATCCTAAACCCTAAGCTATAAAACCATAAATCTTGAATGCTTAAACTTTATATAGTTTTGTGTTTTAGATTTTAAGATTTTAAGGTTATGGTTAAGGATTTTAGGGTTTTGAACTTAGGGTTTTAAAAATTAACATTTAGGGTTTGAAGTATAGGATTTAAGGGTGCTTGTTTTAGAGTTTAAGTTTTAATGTATTGTTGCACTTAGGGCTTTAGGTTTAGAATTTTTATATTTATGATTTTAGATTTAACATTTTAAGGATTAAGATATTAAGGTTTAAGTATATAAGTTTAGGATATAGTGTTGTAAATTTTAGGGTTTAATGCCATATTATATTTAGGGTTAAAACCCTTAGGATTTAAAGTTTTAAATGTTAGGATTTAAGATTTTATGAACTTTGACCTTAAATAATCTAAATATTAAATAAATATATTTAATAAATAATTATTTATTTGGTCCTATATATTAGAAAAGTTTTTAAAGATTTTTCAGCATAAATATTGGTATGTAACATTCTTATAATTAATTTTCTTTGTTTTTAAAGTTTGAAATGTAAAAATCATTTGTCAAATTATTTAAAATAAGAATATAATATCAAGATTCTTATATAGAAATTAGTCAATATAGTCAAATTAGAGTGGAGTGTAACTTTTGAACTAAAATAAAGTTTTGTGTCATTGGAAAAAATCTCAAGGAGGTGAAGTATAATTTACTCTAAAACTAAATACACAAAAATCTAGGCCAAAAATTGTATATGGGCCACAATCATGGCTCTCAAAATTGGGCCACTAGCACTACTATATGGGAAATTAGATACTGAAATTGGGCCTTTTTTTTCTTTTTTTTTTTAAGATTTAAAAGATTTGCTTTTGTATTCATTTTTTTTTCATTTACTAATTTTTAATCTAACTTATTCTTTTGCTATAGTTTTTCCCTTTTTTTTTGAAAAAAAGAAAGAAAATAATTAATCTAATTAACATTTAATAAAAATTTTTATTAACCGTAATTGAGTTATTTTGGGTTCTAGACATATTCATATGTCTATAGTAGCCCCTTTTGCTTTACCTTCAAGAAACTAGAAGTTAAGTAAAGGTTAAAAGACATGAATTTATTAGAAACCAAAAGAAAAAAATGGCATCAATACCATTGCTAGGTATGAATTATCAATCGTGAGGTTCATCTAGTGAGAAACATTGATCATCTTTATTGGATTAGGATGTCGACAAAGCAACTTTGGGTTCATTCCAAGCTCGATTTGAGACACTGCAAGATTGATTCAACAAGAAAGAGGACATCCACCAAACCAAGATGTCTACAAAAGTGACCTAGGATTTTACCCATGCACCTAAACTAGACTCACAATACTTTGAGATCGATTAAAAAAGAGAGAGAACATACACCCAACCAAGATATCTACAAAAATGACCTAGGATTCACCCCTAGGCTCAACTCACAACTTTATGAAATTGATTCAACAAGAGAGATCATCCATAAAATTGGGATGTCTATGAAAATGACCTAGGGTTCATCCCTAGCCTCGACTCACAACACCACAAGATCATCCACATAACCTATAGGACTTATGTGCCATCTAAAGCTTGGATATACTGAAACCACCTTGATAAACTCAAAGAAAAAAAACTTAGATCTTTGTTTTTTGTCATTTTCATTTTGTTTTTCTTAACCAAAAATAACGAAAATAAAAAGCTCACCCACTATAGGACCTTAAACTACACTTGGGTCCCAACTTTTATTGATTTTCAATCCCTGAATAATTTTTATTCAAGTAGAAAGATTTTAATTCATTTTTATTTAAGTAGAAAAACTTTTTAAATTCATTTTTGGGTTTAATTTTCAGTATTGTGCTTTGAATGAAATTACAGGTCTACACTTTCAAGAAACTTCAACTTTAGTTTGTATTAGTTAACTCAAGCATGATACTTTAAACTCTTCACTGATAAGCTTCTCACATTGTTATACAACCAGAAAATTAACTATTATTGATGGGTTGATTATTGGTCAATAATTTAGAATCATCAATAATTATTAATCATCAATAGATTTTCAAGGAAAAATGATTGGTCAATGTTACTGTTGTCATAAATAATTGCCAATAGAAAATTAGTTGTTGGTAAAGTTTCTGACCAAAAAGCTAATTTATCCCTTTGTTATCTTCAAAAAAGATCCAAAATTTGTGTATAACCAATTAATTACTGAATTATTATCAAAATTACCGAGCAATTATCTCTCTATAGTTGATAACATTGTATATATTTAAAAGTAAAAATTTTCCTATGAACTTTGGCAATAAGAAATTCTAAATACATGGAGTCACCTTCAACCACTAAATAATAGGTAGACTTCACTGAAAAGAGACCATCTAGAGCCAATGACTAGGAGACTCCATCGTTAACTGCATAAGAGAGGAGAAGGATATTAGCAATCCACATCACTGCTTACATTGGGAGCAGGCATTCAAAATGATCCCATCTCCAGTTGCCATTTGAACTCACAAGATATGCAACCTTTTAATCTAGTAAGTGTTCAGGTATTGTGAAAGTGACATGTTAAAGCAATAGTTCAAACCCTGACACCCACTTATCCATCCAAGAAAAGGTATCATTGCCATTCCAAATAGTAACCCATATCCATTCCTTAACATGCACCCGTGTTTTCACATTACCCCTCCATAGGTTAGATGAATGATGAACCAGGTCAATACTAGGAACAATTTGATCATCCACTTTGTATTTATTCTGAAGAACTCTACCCAAGGTGTTACCCATTTAGTCATTAAACTATGCCCAATCTTCAATAAGAACACCTTGTTAGAATCCCTCATACTATGAAGACCAAGGACACCTTCTTCTTAAAGCTTGCAAAGGTCATTCCAAGGCAAAAGGTGAGGTTTTTGACCCCCATTATCCTTACCCCAAAGAAAATTTCTGGAGATTTTCTCAAGCTCCTTACACAAACCTATTAGAAGCAAAGAAGATTGCATAAGATATGTAGGAATAAAAGACAAAAGAGATTAGATCAAAGTCAATCTTCCTACAAAAGGATAATGTTGTTCCTTTCCAAGAACTCATGAATCTCTATTTAACCCTATATAATACATGCAAGAAAGTAGCTTTGTAAACTCTTTTGTGAAACAAAGGGATACCCAAATATTTAACCAAGTCTACTGTGAGGACAAAGCTAAGATAATCACTTATTCCTTAGACCTGGTGTGATTAATGTCTTGGAAAAGAAGATCTTTGTTTTGTCTTGGCTCACCATTTGCCCTAAAGCTACACAAAAGACCTTCATACAATCTTGATAACACTTGCTTGCCCTATTAAGGCCTCTAAAAAAACAAAAGGTCATTGGTAAAAAATAAATGAGATTGGATGTCCATTTTTCAAAGGATAATAGGTCTCCATTCCCTTTTGGTGATAGCAGTCTATATTAGTTGACCTATTGTTTCATACAAAGCACAAATAAAAAAGATGATAAAGGGTCCCCTACTTAATCCCCTTGAAACATCAAAAAACCTTGTCATTGTACCATTCCATATAATGCTCATACTACAAGATTTGACACAAGCCATGATGAGATCAACTAGAGGTAAAGGCAACATAACATATAAAAGGGTATCTTTAAAGAAATCCTAGCATATTCTATGGTAGGCCTTTTTTAGATCAACCTTCATTAGCCATCCAACTAGTTTTACCTATTTCCCCTGCATGGAATGGATGACTTCTTGTGCAATAACAATATTATTTGCACTACGTTGGTCTTTGACAAGATTGCACTAATTTGTCATTACTAAATGGCTCATATGCATTTTTAACTTGTTGGTTACTACTTTAGTGACTTTTTTATAGACCATGTTGCCCAAACTAATGGGACAAAATTGTTTAATGGACACTAGATTTTCCACCTTGGGGATAAGAACAAGAAGTGTCTTGTTAATTTTACTAACCTTATAAGGTTCTAGAAAAGAATCCTAGATCAATTTGAGCATAGACTAGGCCACATTGTCCTATTGATTTTGAAAAAGTATTGCTCAGAGACCATAAATGCCTAGCACTTTAAACTAGTTTATACTAAAAGTTGCATGCTTGATGTCCTCAACTATGGGTTTTAAGCCCAAAAGTACTCGTCCTTGAACATTAAGGTAGGGAAAGTAGCCAAATAAAGGAAACTGAGCATATGTACTCCCATCATACTTGTAGATGTCTTCAAAAAATTGTATTGCCAATCAAACGAAAGCATCATTGTCATAAACCCAAACACCATTTTAATCCTATAAAGCTTTTTTTCTTGGGTAACAAAAATAGGCAAGTAGGGGTGGCTCCCCAATAGACCCACTAGGGAGCATTGTGCCCATACCAAACCTGGCAAGTACTAGCCCACATCTGAGGAGCATACTCTATGTGTGACCCATAGGACCAGCTGGCACACTTCACCCTCTAACTAGAAAGGCAATGCGTATGTTTAGCCTCACTAAGCACTTATGAAGATTTGAATGTAAGCACTAGTAGCAAGGTGTCCAAATGCTCCACCATTAGGCCACAACACTCGATGGTTCATCCTATAAAGCTTTACTCCTATTTTTTGTTGCCTTGTGATAGCAGTTATATGAACGAACTTGGAATTTTTATCTCCAAAGGCAAGCCAACGACACCTTGACTTTTGATACCAAGTTATCTCCTCTTTACTCAAATTGTCCACATACTCCATCCATATAACTTGTTGTAGATGTTCCAAATATCGATTACTCCTAAACTATAGTCTAGCATTAATACCTTTAAGCCTAGCAGACAGTCTAGATTTCCTTCTACACTCTAACATGAAAACCATTTCATGCTACTTGAAAATTTTAGGTTGAAACTTAGCACAAGAGTTAAGCCATGTCCTATGTTCATCCCAACAAGATTTCACCACCCCCTTGAAAGAGGTGTGGGTTATCTAAGTAGCCAAAAATCAAAAGGGTTTAGAACCAGATGCCTCCAAATTGAATTCTTATTAGATAGTAAAAGAATCAATCTATGATTAGAGGAAAAGAAAGGCAAGTGGAATAGAGATGAATTTAGGAAACTTAATTGTCAATGACAATCAACAAGTGCCTCGTCCAATTGTTCAATCATAGGTCTTCTTTTTGAAATGACGGCAAGCCTTTAAACCTAAAATGCACTACATTATAAGTTGCTAAACATTCCACAAATTCTCTCATGCTCCTCAAGTTAGGGGCAGCATCACCCCGTTTATCCTACTATGTTAGGTATGCATTAAAATTCCCAAGGAGTATCCACAAGTCATCAATGTGAGCAAATAGTTTGACCAACTTGCCCTATAGCTCCCTTCATTCCACTATTCTCAAACTGGCATAAATGAAAGTGATAAAAGCCAAAGAAGATCCTCTTACTCATTGAATTCTAGTATGTACATACTACTTGTGTGCCTCCAAGAGTTTATAGTTGTATCCTCCTTGTTCCATAGGATCCATATTCTACTAGAAAAGTTAATGGGATCCACACAACAACTTGAGTCAAAGTTAGTATTCCTTGTTACACTTAATTTAACACACCAACTCTACAAAACTATCTTTACTAGTCCCTCTATTGTTCCATGAGTTAACTCAACCCTGACATACACTTGTGTAGCACCTAAATGCACAAGACTAGTATTGGCATACACCCTAGTAGCTGAACTATTATTTGGTGCCTTGTCCTTATCGTGCATGTTAGAAGGTAACTCATTCCCCTTGCCTACCATAGCACATGAAGTGGAATTTTTTTTATTTATTTATTTTAGGTTTGTTCCAAGTTTTTAAGTAATAGGTTTTTAATTTGGCCTATTCACCAAACCATCTTGTCCATCACATGCATGCCTTTACCTTGGCTTCAGTTGAGTTAAGGACTTACAAATTTGGATTGCCTCTTATCCACATTAGGACCACCCCTATTAAAGTGAACATCCCCTTTTGTGGAGATCCCTAGGCTCTATCTCAAATTTGGTGCCTTATCAAAAGTTGCATCTATAGTAATGTCCCCATTATTAGATGATGGTTTAACTTGCAAATTAAAAGCCATAGAATCAACATGCACATTAAAGTCACCATGATTGGTTGTTGCAATTTCATCTCCCATGTCCATTGTCATCTCCCCAACCTAACTAACCAATTGATCATCTGTGCAATCACATTAAAACCTAACCTTGATGGATGTGTGACTAGTGCATTAACCACAATTTGCATGTTTTACGATGCTATGTGTGGCTCAAGTAGTGGAACTCCCTTTTGATCACATTCCTTTTGAAAATTTGCTACTAGCAACACTCTCCTTCAATGACTAGATTTTTGAGCAACCCATCCACTCACCAAAAGCACCCTTGCCCTCAACCAGTGCTGCTCACCAACTATTTTCATTCCCTATTCTGGCACTGTCCACCCCTATTTCTTTGCCACCATTGTTGCCATCAACTTTTACAAAAGGGCATTCATCTTTCTGATGACCAGAACACCCACATCGGAAGCAAATAAAATAAAGGCCTTTATAAGAGATGTGGAACACTATAAAAAATGTAGTACTTAGATATGAACCCTTTTGATAGATCCACTTCAATACATATACTAGCAAACTTTGTATGTTCCATAAGCTCTTGGTCTCGCACATTCCCTTTCCTAATATAATGTTCATCCACCTTGATCGTATGCCCAAAAATACTGCTAATCCTTTATAACATCTGAGTGTTATAAAATTCAAAGGGAAATGTTGGAATACGCATCTAGATTGCTACTCTTTTGATGGCATCCTTGTGAGAGTTGAAGAAAGGCCGCCATCGTTTCACCACCATATAGTGATCTTCCACTACCTAAGGCCCATTTTGCTGAACATGGTGATAGACCCTACTCCTCAAGAATTGAATGAGGAAGAAGTTGTTTTCCGAGTTGACAAATTCAAATGATCCTATAACACTCCATTATTCTTGTGGTTTTGCTCTTAGGAAACACAAACCCTAGTTTCGTCCCCAGTAACTTGACAATAAAGGCAATCCTCCATGCACTATACATGTCATGGTATTCCTTCCTATCTACAGAAAACCTACATCAAAGTGAATCCATGAAAGTGGATCCATCAAATCATTAGCTTCAACCCCTTCAAAGATAGCAATTGTCTCATTTTCTAGCCATTAAGAAGAAAGCTAGTCACTCTTCACTAGCCTATCCTCCCCTTTTATTCCATTGGAACCTAAGAGGGTATTGTGATAAGAGACAACTCCACACCATTGTGAAGGAGGTACACTACTTTCCATGCCTTTGGCATTTTTGGTACTTCTATGAAGCTGGTCCACTTCCTCTATCATCAAAAGTCCTCCTCCACCACTGTCGCTACCTCCTTCCATTTTCACCCTAGCTAAAAGTTTGGCAAAATTATGTATTCTTTCCCCTTCGCTTTTTATTATTTTGTAGACCTCCACCCTGCATTCTCTATATAAGAAGTTTCCTTTATAGTGTAGAGAACATCATACATAACAAAGGTGATAAATTACAACATAAACTTCTGAAATTAAGTAATCATTAGATTTTTCCTTCCGTGTGTGAGTACCATGTTTCATGACAATAAAACACCTTGAGAAATAGTAATGGCACATGATGCATTTAGAATTTGTTATTCCCAAAGTGCATGTTTTAATCTTCTCTTTAAGAATTCTTGTCACTAAAGCTGGTATTGTGGCAAAAGATGAAACCTCTTCCCACTTATTTACTTCTCCCATTTCTACTAACATCAATGGTATTGTAGCAAAACATTTGATTTTATCTTAATTTGTCATTTTATAGAGTTTTGAAAAGTTAATATTCTTTACATAATTTTTAAATTTGTTCTAACACATCTCAAAAATAGATCAGGGATTTCTTCCGAAAGACCCTTTTAGAACTATTTGAAGATGAAGTATAGGTATCTATAGCTCTACTTTTCAATAATAATAAGAAGAAGAAGAAACTCAGTGCTACCACGGCATCTGCAAAGTCGATGTAGGTCTCTTCAACTAATTATTTATTATTTTAATTTTAAAGATATAAAATTATTTTTTGACATGATATATGATATTGGGAAGTGAAATGTTTAGTCTATAAGTGAACAAAATTGAAACAAGAGGGATAGAAAGTAGTTTCATATCTCCTTCAGAAAAAGTTATTTCACATGTTTTTCATAATGGAACATTTTAATATTTAACTAGTTAAATAATTATATATTAAATAATGAAATAATCTTTGCCCTCACTAAAACTATTACATGGGGCATTTTGATAAATTTTTTTCTTGCCATTGCACTCATCACTATGTCACTAAACCTAATACATCTTCTCTTTAAGAATTGCGGTTGCTAAAGACACAATTGTAGCAATACTTTTTAGCCTCTGCTTTGTTCATTTCCCACCTATTATTGTCATTCATTTTCCACACTCTTGTATCAACTTTCAGCCTCTTCTCTTTGGCTGAATTTGTCATTTTAAAATCTTGAAAAATTAATAATTGTATTTAATATTCTATGCATTTTTTAGATTTGTTCTGACACTCAAAATTTGTTCTAAAATATCCTTCTACAACCTTCTAAAAAATGCTTGATATTTGTTACTTTTTAATTGACATAGAAAAAAGGATGGAATCATTTATTTTACATGATATACAAATATTGGGAAGTGAAATGTGTAGTTTGTGAGTGAAGAAAAAAATGAAACAAGAGAGATAGATGGGAGTTTCTTTTATATAATAAAAAATTAATATTTAAATTTTTAGTTAATTAACTATATAAACAATTAAATAATATAGGTCTACGGTAGCATCTCAAAAGTTAGTATAGGTAATATGAACCCACCTAACTTCACTTTAAAAGCTAGTTTAGACTGTACGTCCTCATATAGAGAACCAGGACCCATGGCCCACACCGACCAGAGCAGGGCAGGCCCTGATACCATATAATATGAACCCGCCTAACTCCACCTCAAAAGCTAGCTCGTAAGGAAAGATTTGCGAATCCATATATATAACACCCAAAACCTCTCCGCCTAACTGATGTGAGACTTCATCAATAGGTCTATGTAGATTTTTATATGATAGTGAATTGGGGAAAGTATAAGCTCTAAAAAGAAGCATGGATTGCTTGTTTAGACATTAGCATTGCTCCCCGCATGCAACCTATGAACATAAGGCCTTTTATTATACAAAAGTTCACTAAACCCATAGGAAGACCCATGTATCCTTAGATTCTGAAATAAAATAAAGAAAACCAAACACAATTTATTGTTTAAATTTAAAAATAAAAATGGACCAAATTATTTATTTGATATGATATATATAAATATTGGGAAGTGAAATATGTAGTCTATAAGTGAAGAAAAGCTACAACAAGATAGAAAACAGTTTGATATCTCTCCTTTAAAAAAACTTACTTCATTTTTGATCTATAGTAGAAAATTTTAATATTTTAATATTTAAATAATTAAATATTTAAACATTGCTTTAAGAATTGCCATCACTAAAGCTGTTACATGGTGCATTTTAGTAAATTTGTTTCATCATATTTTTGCCTTTCACTTGCTATTTTAATGCTAGTATTTGACTACCTATACCCTTCCATAATGTGACATATGTTAGAATTTTATATTCTATGTGAACTTACATATATTAATTGGCTTAATTCTTAATAAAACTCAGATAAATAGTAATCAATGGTATTGGATTTATTTTATTAATTAGCCAAGTGTTATTGGGCTCTTGTACACAGGCCTTATTAGTGTTAGCTTTGATAGGTAGGTTAACACAATTTTAGTTTAACAAGGATTGAATCCTTACTCTTCATCTATTGTGTGGTGCTGACTCTCCGTTAATCTAATACATTATTCCTATTATCACACATAGTAGACAAGAAAAGTGGAAACCCTTTCGAACACCTAATGTCACAATGAATTATTCAAGCATGAGATTTAATCCTCTAGGTATGTTATTTTATCTCTTTATCAGATAGTGTGTATGCTTAGGAATTTATTAGACTATTTTTTGTGTATGAATTTATGTTGTTAAAGTTATAATAAATCCTCAATTGATATCAGAGTATCTATAAATTTGTTCTCTGGCTGCACATTATTTGATTCTATTTTGTTTCACATGTAAAATTTCGCATGTGGAATTGGGTAAAAACTTGTGGGTTTTAATTCTCATGTTTGATTCATTTTTTGGGATGTTGAGACTTAAATTTTGTTGTCTATGTGCTAGGTATTAATTTTGATTTTCAATTTTGTGCAAGAAAACTCAACATTTTTTGAAACCTCCTTTTAAACCCAAAGTTCATGGTGAATTTTGAAACTCATGGTTTTGGTTAAAATTATTCTCATAATCGAATTAAATTCCTAGCCCCACCTTCCACCACTAAAGTAAAAAGAAAATGGGCTTTATAAAGTATTTTCGAATGTTTGGGGTGATAATCATGAACATGGTATTTTTTTTTTGTACTAAAACAATACATAAAGTGCTTTCCCTCATCCTAGATTTTTGTTTTCCAAGTAAAAAAAATAAAGTTAAAAATGTACTTGATGATCACATTTTCAGCACAAGTAAATGAGATATTATTACCCATAATAATAAACCATGAGAGAATGGTTAATTTGATTATTATTACTGAATTTGCTCAAAATAAATAAATTTTATTGTTTGTAAGTAATATAATTCTATTTTTAATTATTGTCACCATAATTTATGCTAATATTTTGGGCTAGACAGCAATACTTTAAAGGTCATTCAATAGATGGTATAAAAGAATTATTAAGACTAATTAAATGATCTTTTCCTTAATTATCTTTTACTTTATTCTTAAAAAAATTGAATTTAATTGGACCTAACCAAGTATCTTTTTTAATTACTATATAGTTGTTCATTTTATTTGATCAATGATATACCTTATTACTCATAGTTTGTATTATCCTTTTTTTTTTAAATTAAAAGGATAATAAAGACTTCCAAATAAACATCATAAATTAGTTGTTTCATTAAAACTAAAAGTTACGGGGAACCAATTATATTTTACTATTATATATATGAAAAATAATGTTAATTACAACAAATTTTTTAAAAATTATTCATTATGTGATTGAATTTAAATCAACTAATTAGTGTCTCTTTCTCTATCCTTGTGTAAATCACAATTAATTAAGACATTAATATAGTTCTTAATTCAATTTAAATCAGCAATTAAAATAATATTAAAATTCAAACTGTATTCTATTGACTTTATATAGTGAATCGATCGATTTTAGTTAGTAAATTTAAAATGTGTAACGAAATATTTAAAGAAGATGTTCAAAAGTTGTCTCATGACATAATTAATATATCTATATAATAGTAAACATTTAAAATATGTATCTAAAACATTAATGTAATTGTTAAATCAATTTACAAAAGCAATTTAAAATATTTTTAAATAAACTATAATTCATATCAATTAGATTCTTAATGTAATAATTATGTGCATATGAATTAAGTTCAATAAATATGTATTTTCAGATTGTTGATTTAAAATCAATACTAAAAAATCTGTGATTATTAGAAATTAATGTATATATGACAATGTTAACTGGCATTTGTACCTTTAAATCAATAAAATATGTCTAATGTACCAAAAACAAAAAAACAAAAAATAACATATCTCTAATCTAATTGCTCAGGGATTTACCAAACATAATATTAGGTTCATTATGTAAATAATACTTGATTGGCATTATTCCCTCCTATTGATAATTCCTCACATTGTATAAATGTAAATAAATATGAATATGAATTCGTGTCAATATATATGTGGACTTTAAATTGTTGATTTATTTTTTGCAACTATAAAATCTGTTATTCTTAGTAATAAATGTATTTATAACAATTAAAATGACAATAAATAGCAATTACCTTTAAATTTATTGCCATTACCCAGACATAATAGCAACTTTTGACCTACAGGTTTTCAATACAAAATACTAAAGTTCACATTATATTAATCCTTTTTAAATATATATCTAAATTGTCCCTCTACGTAATCAATTTTTAAGTAAATGATATTTTATTTTAATAATATCAAAGGATTTTTATTATTTTATAATCATCATATTCAATTATTACATATACCTTGTATGCTAATATTTAAAGATAGTAAACAAAAGTTATATTTAATTAAATTAATTTTTTTATAACTACTTAAATGTTAATCACAATGTCAACAGCAGATTTGCTAATTAAGGAAATTTATATAACTAATTTAAAAAGATTTTGCATAGCTAATTTCAGTTTTATTCTTGATTTAAGATTCATTTTTTAATCAAGCAAATTTACATAATTAATTTAAAAAGATTTTGCTAAAAGTAAACATAAATAATTGCTGCAGGTTTGTTGTCAAATTATGACACCTTTCGGGTTCTTCGCAAACAACATTATATTTGAAATATCTCAGGATCTTTTTTTTTTTTTTTTTTGGTACAAAATTTCAGGATCTTTTGTTTAAAATACTTCAGAAGACAAGATGAGAAAGTATACTTAAGAAACATGTCAGGTAATGTATATTAATTATTGTTACATCCTATAAGTGTTTTCACATTTTTTAATGAAAATCTATTGTTTTATTAAAATTTAGATTGATAAGAGTATTCTCTTCTAATCTAAAAATGTCAAAGGTGCAAAAAAGGTTTAGCTTCATTAATATTCGTAAAAGGTCTAAAATAAATAAACTATACAAATCAATGTAAAATTATAAGATGGAAAGGAATTTCAATAGCAAATAACTGAGCAATATCTCTAACACTCAACTTCATCAAATCCAATTGCATCATGGACATTATTTTAATGTTGGCAGCGATTTTCTATTTTCTGATCTTTTTTCAATTTCATGCAGCTAGACATTACAAAGCAATGTAGAGTAATTAAAATTTCTAGTCTAAGTTTACACCTGGATGCAGAGGAAAAGAGTTCAAACATGTTTTATGGAATATTAACTGCTTGAATTAGTGTAGCCTTCGTCCACTTACTTGAAACAAAATGTCACAAATGATTCTCTAAGCATATCGTTGAAAATTGACAGCCTATTAAACTTGCAGCAATGATGGAGAACATAAACAGAGTGTCAAATTTGGAGATTGACCTCAAAACCTGAGCAAATTATTATGCCAGTTCTGGAGTGCTTGCTGTATTAACACTGCCAAGATGCTGCCCATTGATATGTTCATCATATTGACTGCATCATTATTAAATTGCAAAACAGGATTAAAACATAAGCTTGCAGGAAGAAAGTAGAAACCACAATCAGTAAAGCTAATATATCATATCCTGATGCCCGTAAAGTTGAAACAAAGTTGTAATCCGGACCACTTTTCAATTTTCAGTAAGGTCCAGAAAAGAACAATATATCCAAAACCATGATTTTTGCCTAGCAAGCAGACTGGTATCGTCGTGTTATATTTAAATTTAACTTGAATTAATAAGTTCTGAATCTGTATAACTTTATATGTAAGAATTTAAAAATTTTATATAAAAAATTTAAAAAATTATCTGGGGCCAAATTTTTTTAAATCCTTCTAGTAAGTAATGGTTTAAGACATATTTATGTGATGGAAAAGGACAAAAGTAACACTCCTCAGAGGCTTTGATACTAAAAGTTAATAATTGCCCTAAATTGTTTTTGTTTTTTGGTGTGGTATAATCATATATTCAGAATAATTTTTATGTATTTCTAATGATAAGCATATTAAGGTGGCCAGGTTGCTTGGTTAAAATATACGTACATGAGAATATCCATTTGTCATATGATTCTCCTCTGAAAGAAGAAAGCTAAATGATTTTGGATTCATCCCCTCTAGTTAACAAAGAAAAATTTTCACCCTAATGACAATTTAGAATCCACATCACTCCCCCAGTATTCAACAATGAATTCAAAAAAAGATGAGCATGTGCAAATAAAACTATTAAAAAAAAAAGAAGAGAAAAATGAGTTGTGAACTTCATTTGGGTTATGCTTAGAGTGAACTGTGAACACCACTGTGCCCCTTTTGGTTTTTGCCACCACAGAATGTTCATTGCCTCATTTAGATCAGAGTTCTTACAAATTCCATATCAACACAGAACGTAGAAACCACAATCAGTCAAGCTAATATAAACAGTGTGCCAAATTTGGAGATTGACCTAAAAACCTTGAGCAAATTATATATGCCAGTTCTGGAGTGCTTGCTGTATTACCATGGCTATGATGCTGCCCCTTGATAAGTTGATGATATTGACTGCATCATCATTAAGCTGCAAAATAGGATTAAAACATAAACTTGTTGATGGAGGCTATTGGCAGCAACCTTTAATAACTAATAAAAAGCATGGAAAAGCGACTCAAACATTGGCTTCGCCAATGCCCAAAGATAGGGATCCATTTTGGGAGCTTAATTAGAAGTTAGTATTTATTTAATTCTGAATTAGGGGTATTTTAGGAATTTTTATAGTATTTTCAATGTATTTTCGCAGCTTATTTTATGGATTTTAGTTGTAATAGACTTTGGGTGTGTTTGGACTTATTTTATATTATTTAGGCATTTTAATACTTATAGGATTAGGACTCAGGCCCTAATCCTTGTCCTTATAGATTAGGATTCTTTTTCCTATAGGTTAAGTCATAAAAGGCTTATTTAAACACTTACGTGTTTCTTTTCAAAGTAGAGTTTAATTTTATGAGTTATTCAGAATTTTGCCTTGATTGTGTGATGCAATCAAACCCTAGGTGACTCCTAGGTTTCTTCTTCTTCTCCTCCTAACTTTCTACACTCTTTCTTATATCAAAACCCTAATCTCAGCCCCTGTTTATAGCCATAAATACTAGCCTAATTGACCTTAATAACCCATCCTACTGCCATTAAAGCATCCCTTCTTCACACACAAACCTTAATCTACCATCCCACCTTTTCTACTCTTCCTCAACCCTTAACACCTTGTTTACAGCCAAGTTCCTTACTGTCCTATATCATTTTTGGTATTAGAGCCTAGTTGCGTATCATGACTACCCACTCTAGTAGACCTATTGCAGGAAGAATGAACAATTATGAATGTAACAATCTTCTTTATGAAATCAGAAAGCGTATGTAAAAAATTTACATGCTTGTGTTACAAATCTCAAAGCTAGAATTCCCTAACTTGAAGCTAGAGAACAACAGCAAGAAAACAACAATGAGGAAAACAATAACAATGGGGAGAATAATAATGGAGAGAATCTAGAAGAATATTCACCTAAAAATGATCAAAGATGGCAAGAACCATTGAGTCCATTAATTGAGTGGCTTAGAGGACATGCAGCATATTATCAACCCTATGATATAGCAGGTGATATCATGAAAAAGGTAAGGATACAAGTTCCAAAATTTGAGGGAAAACTAGATCCTACTACCTTTTCTGATTGGCTTACTTCCATTGAGGAGTATTTTGATTAGTATGATATGACAAATGAAAGGAAGGTAAGGTTTGCTTGGATGAAGCTTATTGGACTAGCCAAAGTATGGTGGACAGGAGTTGAAAACACTATAAGGAGGCTTGGGCATGCTCCAATTAGAACATGGGAAGAGATGAAGGCCAAGCTCAAAGAGAAGTATATGCCCCTCAATTACTATGACAAGTTGTGCTTCCAAGGTGTTTGAGGTAGCATGTGATGCTTCTATTGTTGGAATTAGAGGAGTACTCAATCAAGAAGGGCATCCAATTGCATATTTCAATGAGAAGTTGAATGATACAAGGCAAAAAATATTCAACCTATGATAGAATTTTATGTTGTCATTCAAACACTTAGATATTGGTGCTGCTACCTTCTACACAAGAAGTTTGTGCTGTATTTTGATCATGAAGCCCTCCAACACATCAAGTCCCAAAACAAGTTGAACCATAGGCATGGAATATGGGTTGCCTACTTGCAAGAATATACTATTGTGATTAAGCACAAGGCTAGGACAGACAATAAAGTGGTTAATGCCCTAAGTAGAGTGGCTTTAATTCTTACTCGTATGAGGGTGCAAGTATTGGGCTTTATTCTCTTAAGAAGGACTATCCCTCTATCAAAGATTTTGACATTATAGATTCAAATTTGGTGCTAGACAGCAAGCTGAATATCCAGATTTTCCTTTGCATGATGGTTATCTCTTCATAAACACTTGCATATGCTTACCTAGCACCTCTTTACATGAAGAGGTAATTCAAGAGCTACTTGCAGGAGGTACAATAGGCCATTTTGGGAGGGACAAGACAATTGCTATGGTGGAGGACTGTTTCTATTGGCCAAGTCTGAAATGAGATGTGGCAAGGATTGTTTCAAAATGTCATACTTGCCAAATTTCTAGGGGAAAGAAGAAGAATACTAGCATTTACATGCCATTACCCATTCCACACAAGCCATGGCAAGACCTTCGCATGTATTTCATCCTAGGGTTGCCTAAAACTCCTAGGGGTCATGATTCTATATTTGTGGTGGTGGATCATTACTCAAAGATGGCTTACTTTATTCTATGTGCCAAGACTTTCGATGCACTCCATGTTGCTAAACTCTTCTTTAAAGAAGTAGTTCGTCTCCATGGGTTATCCGTAACCATTGTCTCTAATAGGGATGTGAAGTTTATGAGCTATTTTTGGAAGACCTTATGGAAAATGCAGGCAACCCAATTGAAATTTTCATTGGCCTTCCATCCTCAAAAAGATAGACAAATAGAAGTTATAAATAGAAGTTTTAAAATTATTCTTCATTGTCTTGTTGGTGAGAATGTTAATAGTTGGGATCAAATTCTCTTAATGGCTGAGTTTGCTTACAATAGTTCGATTAATCGATCAATTGGTAGCCCTTTTGAATGTGTGATAGTTTTGTAGCCACAAAAACTAATTGATTTACTTCCTTTTCCACCTATGGTTCATCCTAGTTCTAAAACTAAAGCTTTTGCCAAGCACATTCAAGAGTTGCATGATGAGATTTGTAGAAAGATTGCCTTAAGCAATAAGCACTACCAAAACAAGGCTGATTTGAGGAGACAGTTTGCTAAATTTAAGGAGGGAGACCTTGTTATGGTGAGGGTTAGACTTGAATGCTATCCTAGAGGAATTTTCAAAAAAAAAAAAACTTCACTCAAGGAGTGTTGGTCCTTTCAAGATTATTAAGAAGATCAACTCTAATGCCTATGTGCTTGACTTGCTGGGTAAAATGGGTATAAGCATTGTCTTTAATGTTGAAGACCTCACTTTATATCTAAGTCAGGACGACAATGCAATATTGGATGGCACAATGATTGCCTGATTGCCACAAAGACCTCATTTAAAGGAAGAAATTAAAGTTGTTTATCACCAAGTGGTTTCCACTAATAGGGTGGCTACCAAAAGTTCCTAGTCAAATGGAAGGGTCATCCGCTTTCGGAGTACACATGGGTTACTGAAGAAGAATTTCAAACTCTTGCTCCAGACCTCTATGATGTGTTTAATACTCACCAGGGTCAAGTTTTTCCAAACCAGAGAGCGATGATGATGGCTATTGGCAGCAACCTTTAACAACTTACAAAAGATGTGGAAAAGCTACTCAAACATTGGCTTGGCACATGCCCAAAGATGGGGATCCATTTTGGGAGCTTAATTAGAAGTTAATATTTATTTAATTCTGAATTAGGAGTATTTTAGTAATTTTTGTAGTATTTTCAATGTATTTTTCCAACTTATTCTATGGATTTTTGTAGTAACAAACTTTGGGTATGTTTAGGTTTGTTTTTATATTATTTAGGCATTTTAGCACTTATAGGATTTGGACTTGGGTGCCAATCCTTGTCCTTATAAGATTAGGATTCTTTTTCTTGTAGGTTAAGTCATAGAAGGCTTGTTTAAATACTTGTGTATTTCTTTTCAAAGTAGAGTTTAATTTTATGAGTTATTTAGAATTTTGCCTTGATTGTGTGATGTGATCAAACCCTTCCTAAGTTTCTTCTTCTTCTTCTCCTAATTTTCTGCACTCTTTCTTACATCAAAACCCTCATAGCCATAAATACTAGCCTAATTGACCTTAATAACCCATCCTATTACCATCAAAGCATCCCTTTCTTCACATACAAACCCTAATTTATCAATTCCCCACTTTTTTACTCTTCCTCAGCCCTTAACACCCTGTTTGGAGCCAAGTTCCTTGCTGTCCTATGCCACTTGTCCAAAAGTTATGGTGTATAATAGAACCTTAAATATAACGTTGGCCAATTTCTAAAATAGAAAATATAATGGTACCTTAAAATATAGCGGATTGTATGCAGTGTTCTAAGAAAGAAACTATAAGAGAACGTGTAAAAACTATACTATACAATATTAGAAACAATTATTAATCAGGAAAAAAGCACTGACCACATAACGTTGTATGCTAGATTAAAATAGTAAATTCACTATTCATCATGTGGTAAAACATGTATCACATAATCTAAAACATGAACAATTGGTTTCCAATGAATAACAATATAACCATAACTGATTGTTACATCCTACAATTCAACCCAAGAAGCATAAAAAATCAAATGAAGCTATAGGGAAAAACAATTGAAGTGCATTCTTCTAAATCAAAAATCATTGGCTTGGCAAGTAATGAAAAAATGTTGAAAAGGGGAAAATAGTAAAATGAAATTATACTTTGAAAAAGTCTCAATTAACATGTGTCTCATGTAAAAACCAATAGTTGCATGGTATGAAGATAAAGTCATGATCATAAGCTAAAATTCTGATTTAACACATTGTCTCTATCAATAATATTAATTACTCATCAACTAAAATTTATGCTTCTTATTCACATTGAAACAAATCACAAGAATCCAGCATACAAAATGGGCCAAAGAGATATTCAATTCTATTCAACAAACAATTGAACCCGTTTATAGATTTCTTAAAATAAAAATAATAATAATAGCACCTTAAAATATAGCCATTTGTATGCAGAGTTCTAAAAAAGAAACTATAGTAGAACGTGTCAAAAGATACTATATAATATTAGAAATAATGATTAATTAAAATCAAACCATTGACATATACACCAGTATTGAATCCTTTTACTATCGATTTGAGCAGGCAAAGCAATAAGAGACCATATGCAATGATTGAAAAAAGAAAGATAAAACATGTAAAAAAGATACTATTTAATATGATAGAACATATGCAGCCAAGCAATATAGCCATTTCTATGCAATGTTCTAAAAAAGAAACTATAAGAGAATGTGTTAAAATGATGATGCAAGAATCTTCAGGTTAGAGAGCATACTTGAACAATGAGGGCTAGTTCAAGGTGGATGAAGAGAAAATATTAGAACAATTCAAAGACTGAAACACCTAAACAAAGGAGTATATAATCAGTTTATAGTTGGCACAATCACAAAAACCCAAATACCATTATATATCCAACAACTAATTTGTGCATAGTAGAGGAACTAGAAACTATATAAAACAACATGAATGAACGATTGAAGCAAAAAATTAAATGAGGAAAGCGGTGGAAGAGAGGCTTACCCACTTGGATTCTAGACACAGCAAAGGAAACACTATTGGGTTTCAATCAAAAACCTTCTCTGAAAGTCCTAGAAGCAGTGAGATTGGGAATGTACTTTCAAGGCATTGGAAAGAGTAATGCTATTTCTACATCAGTTTGGCATATGTCTACTACATCTCTAATGTGGCATCTGATGTGGCCAAGGAAAGCGAAAATGAAAATCAAAGCGGGATGAATGTGAAAATGAAACACCCAGTCAAGGTCATCTCTTACTCACTCCTGCACACTCCAGCTCTCCCGCTCTTGCTCTCTCGCTTTGTGGTGCTCTCCCACTCTCTAGCTCTATGGCTAAGCTTCTGGTCACTCCTCTGTGCCTGTCTTTCGGTACTTGCCAGTGTCCTTTGTCGCTCATTTTCCCTCACACATCAGCTTAGCCAAGGTCGTCTCTCACTCACTCCTGCTCTACCGCTCTTGTTCTCCTGCTCTATGGCGCTCTCTTGCTCTATGGCTAAGCTTCCAGCTGCTCACTCTGTGCCTATCTTCTGGTCACTCACTGGCATCCTTTGTCCCTCATTTTCCCTCGCACATTGGCTCAGCTTTCTTGCCCTCTTCTCCCGCTCTTTCGTCGCTATTGCTGTCCAGTGTCACACTGTTCAATCAGTCCTCCTTCTTTGATATTGCTACATCATTCTCTGCCTAAAGATTAGTGCTCCTCCATCTTCCAATACTATACTCTTCATCTCTTTGTGTGCTTTTCTTTTGGTTGTTGCTATTTTTTGATGTAGTGAACTAAAATGTTTACTATGTTATGTAATATGTTTTGAATGTGATGTATTTTAGTTAGCTGTGTTGGAATGAAATCCATCCTGTCTCCTATTGTAAGCCAGAGAGCTTTTTGTTTCTTAGTTTTTCTGAGTGCTAGTTGACAGCCTTTACATGGTAGTCTTCCATACTTCCCACTATCATCATGTGTTGCTATTGTTGTTTTTATATTGGTAATGGGTAGATATGTGGCAGTTGGGGGTTCATGTACACAACCGTGATGGATGTTGAGAGGCTCTTAGTGAGGTTGATGACATGCTCATTTGTTGATATTTGAGGGCACAGTGAATATATTTTTTTAGAATAGTTTTTTGGTGTGTTATTTGGTTCATTTATTCAATTTGTTAGTGAGGTTGATGAGGTGCTCATTTGATAATATCTCTACATTTGGGTTTTAATTATTTCTTGAATGTTTGAACTGGGTGTATAGTGGGGTAAACTTTAGGGATCTTAAACCTTTTGCTATATAGGGTTGTGAGGTATATATGGATATATTCATTGCGAATGTTGTGAGCTGTGAGAGGTTAATAGAGTATGTGGTCGATTGAAAAAGGGGTTGTAGTATGAAATTGTCCCTTGGGAATTTTTAGTTTACTGTTATAATCCTGAAGTGACTGTAGAGAATGAAATGTATCTGTGGGTCCATAAACGATTTCTTTGTTACTAACATGAGATATTACTACGACTAAACTTTTGATGTATGAAGCTGCATATTTAATTCTTTACATCGTAAAGATTTAATTCTTGAATTACAGAAATAGATTGATAATAAATGAAACTCAGGCCTGTGGACATTTTAGACAATTGTCCTGTCTACCATAAATTGGAGCCATTCTAAATGTGTAATAGGTGTAATTGTGCTCTGTTTGTGGGAGGTGGCCAAATTATCCTTTATCTATTGCATGTTACATTTTAACTATTGTGTATTACATTTTAACTATTGGATGTTACATTTTAGCTATTGCATGTTAGATTTTAATTGTTGCATGTGAAATTTGACTAGTTGATGAACTTTTCTAAGTGAAAACTAATTCCTAGGGCCTATTACACATTAACCATTCCATGTTATAGTTTCTGTCTTGCTATAACTATGGCTTGTTATATTTTGGCTATTACGTGTTACATTTTAACTATTGAATGCTATAATTCAAGTATTGCATTTGAAATTTTCACCATTTGTGAACTTTTTTCTAAGTGAAAACTTATCCCTTTGGCCTAGTACATGCTCACCATTAAATGTTACACTTCACCCATCCTATGTTACATTTTAACTATCAAATATTGCATTTTATCTATTGTATGTTACATTTTAGGCATTGCATGTTGCATTTGAATTGTTGCATGTTACAATCCAACAATTGTATGTGAAATTTTACCACTTGTTGAACTTTTTTCTAAGTGTCCTAGTGAAAATATGCATGCATGTGATATGTACAAATCTTAGTGAACATGGCTTTAGTATCAATGTAGTTTATTTAGTCTTGTGTCAAGCAATAACTTCCCATTACTTTTGAAGAAGCTTATAAAATGTTGAACTTAGTTATAGTAGCACCTCTAAATGTTTAATTGTTTTAACTTCCTTGATGTATTAGTATTATATGACATGAGCATCATGTCTTATATGTTCTTTAGTGCAAGTATATTTTTAAAATTGCTTATGTAAGTAGTTTTGGTACACAATATAAATTAGGAGGAGAGAGAAAATAATTAATTCATATAGCAGAAAACATAAAGCAATAGTATATGTATGTATATATCCCAAATCATTCTATCAAGTGCTATCAGATAGAGAAAAAAACATGTAATAACAACTTGCATATTGAAAATGCCAATCTAAAATGCAAGATAAAGAAGCAAAAGAAAAGATATCTGTGTCCCTTGAGAGTGTCTTAAAGGGGCTGGACTACAAGTCTACAATATTATTACTAATTTACTAGAAAAGGATAAATGCTAATGACTTAATTCCATAGGAAAGTTACATTGCAACTATCAGGTGTTACATTTTAACTATTGCATGTTACAATTCGACTATTGCATATAAAATTTGTCCACTTAATCAACTTGTTTCTAAGTGTTTAAGTGGTGAAAATTGGTGCCTATGCCCTAGTGCCTGTTCACTTTGAATGATACACTTATCTGGTGCATGTTACGTTTGACCTAGGAGAGTTACATTTCAACTATCGAGTATTATATTTTAACTATTGCATGTTACATTTGAACTGTTGCATGTTACAATTCAACTATTGCATATAAAATGTGCCCACTTAATCAACTTGTTTCTTAGTGTTTAAGTGGTGAAAATTGGCCTAGTACACGTTCACTTTGAATGATACACTTCATCTATTGCATGTTACATTTTACCTAGGAGAGTTACATTGCAACTATCGGGTGTTACATTTTAGCTATTGTCTGTTACATTTTATCTATTGCATGTTACATTTTAACTGTTGCATGTTACAATTCGACTATTGCATATAAAATTTGCCCACTTAATCAACTTGTTTCTAAGTGCGTAAGTGGTGAATCCTTATTCCTATGGCTAGTTGGGCTAATTACTATTACATGATATGTAAGTTCGGTAATTAGACAAAATATGGCATGGAAGTTATCATGTGTCATTGTTTGTTAAATTACAAAATATCTATCAAATGTGTCATATTGGAGTTTTGAATCTGCTTCAATTAACTTAAGGCATAAGCTCAAAGTGCTCAATTGGTGTCTTGACAGTTTAACCTAGGGAATGTAAGATACAAGCTTTCACTCACATAATGTGGTATCCTAGTAGTTTAACCTATTAGATAGTTTGGCATTGACATGTTAAATTTTCTTGGCACTTATTTGACTGTGTTCCACTGACTATTAATGTTTAGTTGGTGACTTGGTGTCCTTTGAGAAGATGAAATTCTTCTCCTTTGATGGATTTCATATCTTGTAGTATGTTATATATTTTTACTTGCGATTGCATCTTGTATTTCTTATTAACTATGGGATGTTACAATTTACCTTAATTTTCATTCATTAGATTTGTGCATTATAGGACATCTCCAAATCCACTAACTAAAATGGCTCAAAGGAAAGCAACTATAGGAAAAGTAGCTAAAAAGGTGATTGAAGCTAAAATTAAAACTCCTATAGTAGAATAACAACATAGCTTCAACCCTGTGGATGAGGATCTCCTGCAACCTAGGTATATTTAATATTGCATGTAGATTTGCAATTTATAGTTCCTACCTATATTGTCTATCTATGTTTGTGAAATTGGGACTATTTAATGATGTTATATTTTAACAACTTGTAAGGTTGATAGTGGTATCAACTGGAAGCGAACCCTAGACTGCCAGAGACATATCAATTCATGGCATAAGTTCAGGTTATTTTATATTTTTTTAAAGTGATTAGTTTATTTAGTGTTAACTCTCATCTTATGTTGATACTAATGTTGATTATATTTATAGGGTTGAATATTTTAAAAAATCTGATAAAAAACAAAATGTTATTGAGGTAAGGATAAAAGAGTTATTTTAGTTTCTTAATGTAATAGTCATATGACAGCATTTTTGTAACAAAGTTCATCCCCTTATAGGCAAATCAAGAAATTCTAAAAGTATGGAAAAGTTTATCAGAGGAGGATAAATTGCCTTATAAGAATGCAGCTGCCAAAGCCCGAGAACAAGCTCAAATGGAGGAGGGAGAACAAATTCACAAGGTGTGGAAAATGTTATGTGTATCACACAATCTTTACCATTGGGTCATTAATATTGGGATAATACTATAAGTTATATACATTTGTTTTGTGGGAGACTCTCTCCACAAGGTGCTCACCCTTAAAGTTCAAAAGAGCCATCCATGGAATGGATGACTCTAAAAGTAATGTTGTTGATAGAATTGGGCTTGGACAATTGCTACAGATTGGGTGTAATTCACTCGATCACAACATTTGTTTATAGATTTTAGATGCTTGATTGTAGAAACAAGACGCTGACCTTATGAGGGATAATATTTTATATAACCCCCAAAGAGATGGGTGAGATTTTGGGTATTCTATGTGGTGGAAAACTAGTTCCACACTCTATCTTTGATCATTCATTGTTGAATAAAATGAAAGAAAAGGAGTTCAAAGTGAAGGAATGGAATGATTTAGAATAGATTATTAGTGGGAAGATGTGTGACCACATGTTTGCCTGTGCCTTCCTTCTTTATACATTGGGCATTCTTTTATGTCCAACTTCTAGCACTAGAATATCGAATAAGTTGTTAATTACAACTTTGGATATAGAAATGCTACTGACTATAACTGGACAGCATTTGTATATAATATTTTGGTAGAAGAAACAATTGAATTCAAGACTGCCAAGAATAAGAACCAAAAGGGGAAGACGTGGGTAGACGAATGTTTGTTTTTTTTTTAAGGTACGTGCTCATTAAACCAATTACTTTTTATGTTATTGTTTTTATATTAGTTGTCTCTACATATAACATACTTGTAAAATGTTTTGCAGATATTTTTCTTACAAAAGTTTCCTCTCGGCTCATTACATTGTGATGGTACGGATTCACCATTGCGATATTGGACGAATTAGTAAATCTGGGATCGTATTATCCTAGAAAAGAAGATTCAGGAGATACATATTACTTTATTGTTAAGATGTATTTGTCCTTACTTACCATATGAATTAGCTAATAAGTGTCACTTTGTGTTATAAAGAATTTTGTATTCTAAAATTTAAGTGGAGGAGGAGAAGGAAATCCCCTCTAGTGATGTGTTTCAGCATGCGATGTGCTCTTTATGTCATTGGTCATTGCATTATTTATATTGTTTGGAATAAGATGTATATTTTAACTATTCGTAAATCACTTCTACTTTGCAGGTGATTAAAGAAGCATATCAAAATTTAGTGACAAGTGAGCTCAAACATGCAAAACAGAAGATACATGACATGCATGCATTGCTGATTCCCATTGATCAAGCTTTGGGTCAAACACTATATTTGCCAATCATTCCTTTACAAATGGCCTCCTCCTTCAATGAGTCCAGCAATGACGTTGAGGTGGTGGAACAAAAACAGGAAACAAATACAGTGTCTGGCCTAAAACCTGAAAAAAAATCATCAAGGAAGGTCCATTGGGACGCTAATGAACAAAAGTTGTATGTGTTTTGCACAAAAAGAAGATCCCAAAAGGATGGCCAAACATTTGTATCTAATAACCATACATATATGATTAGCCAACCATTTAATATAAAGCACAACCTGATTATTTCTTTGATTTGTATTGCAGCCTTGTTGTTAGCATATTTGATTCTCACCTTAGTTTTGCTGACTATAAGACATTGGACCAAGGGGATGGGTTAATAACATGGTATTGCTATTTTGCTTATCTTAGTCCATAGTTGACGTTGTTTTGTTGTAGTTAAGTACTTTCATCTATATGTTCACTTTGATAAATTTTAGGTTATAATAATGGTGACAAAATGCTGGATGAAAGATCATTTACAGGAGGATGGAACCGTCACCTGATATTTATGAGATCAAGTTCTTCTGGAAAATGCATTTTTGACACCATAATAACTCACGTACAATAATTAACTCATGTGACTCTTCATTATTATCATTTGTTCTTTACTGGGTACATCTCTAATGTCTGCAAGGCCAAATGTTGCATGCACATGATGATGGGATGTTGATGAGGCATGCAAACATTTAGGTCCAGATGGTAGACGAAACATGATAAAGACTAGAATTGTAATTTGATACCTTCTCATAATTTATAATTGTTGTTAGTAATAAGTAGTTAGTTGACTAGCTTGAATCATGTTGTAGGTGTTTGCCCCTGTTCTTTTTCAGCCACATTGGTTTTATTATGCTTTGTTCCCCAATCAAGAAACTATGTATGTGCTAGACTCATTATGAAATAAAAACAACCAAGAAAGGGACAATTGTGTGCAATCATTGGTAATGTGTTAAGTATTTCTTTTTTATTCTTTAAATTTGTTGTATCTGTGGGGTGGGTTGCACTGACCCCATTTTTTTTATGATGCCACACAACATGCAATGACTTTGTGAATTGCACATACTTGTTTTGCAAGATAAATGTTTTTCACAACTATTTTCTAAGCTTGGCTTAAAAAGGAAGCAAAAGTGGAACTTAAAAATCATCTATCATGATGTGCCGTAGTAGCATAATAGATAAGTCGGATAATGCAATTAACCTATATAGTATGAATTGGACTAATAATTTCTTAGAGTATAATAACTATTTTAATGAATTTTTAGTTATGATTGTGGAATTCATTACATGCTAAACATGATGAACTGGGATGGAGAATGTAAGGATGAATGGGGTGGGCAAACTATGCCCTCGTTTACGGAGTTTTAATTGAGACTTCTAATTACTATTATGTATAGTTTGTAAACTATTACAAGTTGGAATGATATGATGCATGATAATGTATATGCAAGATGAGATTAGTGGCTTCCGACAGAAACTACTATGGGATTTTATTAATCGTGAACAAAACGTTGAGCGAGAAGTAATCTAGAACAAATGTCGACAAAGAGAAAAGGTTCTTTTTCTCAAATATCATAACTTTCCTACCACTTGTGTCAGATTTCGTATTTCAATAGTGTGTTCCATATGCGAATTTTTTTATATGCTGTCACTTCTTTTAATATGTCATAACATAAAGTGTTTATGGAGTGAATATTCAAATAGGTTTGCTCAATTATTTTACAAGGCATAGAAACTGATATTCTTAATTGATGGAACTTTGTCTACCGTGATACAAAACCAAATCATTTACTGGTACATGTACTCATTGTTAGTGATGTATAATGACATGTAGTCATCTTTAGTGAGGTATATCTAGTCATACAAGATGACGTTATGGGTACTTTAAGTAATGGGGCTACTGTTACTTTGATGTATTCTATCTGCCAAGTTCATTTTAGTCATTCATTAACCATCCTTTTGCCTTGTATTCTGCCTTTTGGGAGTGTAGGCATCTTATTCATTTAATTTTATGGCAGATGATCTAAAAGAGAAGAAGGACGCTTAGGGTCAAGTTTCAAATGGAGGTCATTTGTTAGTGGCCCTTACAATCTTGAATTCCAATGGGACAAAGATTTTGAAGTAGTTTGCAAAATGACACTCAATAAGGAAGAAGTGGGCCAGTTTCAACTTGCTATCCACAAGGACTACTACTTCTAGCTTCCTGTTAAGGATCATGAATGATGGTGGATTTCTGCTACTTGCATCTATCCTCTAGATATCTTAAATACTGTAGCATAATTGAATGACAGGCAACGTAGGATTTCAACCTCTTGCATTTGTCAAGTTGAAGGCTTTTCTTCCCAAGGTTCATCTTATTCTAAAGGAGGGAGTTTGAATGGAAGAGCAAGCTGGAGCTGATCAGAACTATACTACAGCCCTTCCCCTCTATTGAAGGTTATGGTTGTCATTTAAAGATCGAAGCATGTTAATGTAGTTTTACACTGAATTGTACTTATGGTTTATTCCTATACTATCATATGAACTTGGTTCTGGTCCACCTAATGTGTGCACACAATTTTAAATGAATAGATAACCAATTTGTTGCCTAGCCACTTATTCATGTAAGGTATTTCATTTAGGTTGGATGATGCTCATACCAATAAAAAAATGCATCCCTTGACAAGTTTGACCAAGATTGTTATGACTATATTCTTCATTCGTAACTTAGTCCAGAAGTTGTATGTTTCCAACAAAGATACTAAGATCCATTTGATCCCATTTGTTAAGTACATTTTCTTAGAGAAACGAAACATCATCTTTCCTAGCAAAACCATGTCTACCTACCAACTAGGTGTTATATTTTAACTATTAGTGATACGTTATAGCTATTGCATGTTACATTTGAGCTATTAGGTGGTACATTATAACTATTGTATGGTATAATTTATTTATTGCATACAAAATTTGACCACTTTTGTGAACATGTTTCAAGGTGTACAAGTGGAAAGTTGGCCCTATGGCCCAGTACATGTTCACGAGAGAGATATAGTTTATTTATTGTATGATATTATTTACAAAGGAAAGTTACATTTTGACTATTGGGTGTTACGCTTTAGCTATCACCATGTTACATTTTGTCTATTGCTAGGTTACATTTTAATTGTTGCATGTTACAATTTGGCTATTGCACATAAAATTTCATGATTAATGAACTATTTTTTGGGGAGCAATTGGCAAAAACTCATTCCCATAGCCTAGTAAACGTTCAATTTGAATGATACATGTCATCTATCACATGATACTATTTACTGAGGAAAGTTACATTTTGACTATTAGTGTTACACTTTAGCTATCGTCATGTTATATTTTATCTATCGCCAAGTTACATTTTAACTGTTGCATGTTACAATTTAGCTATTGCACATAAAATTTCACGACTAATGAACTGTTTCTAGAGTGCAATTGGTAAAAACTCATTCCTATAACCTACTAATTGTTCAATTTGAATGATACACTTTATCTATCGCATGATACTATTTACCTAAAAAAGTTACATTTTGACTATTGGTCTTACACTTTAGCTATCGGCATGTTACATTTTGTCTATCACCAGGTTACATTTTAACTGCTGCATGTTACAATTCAACTAGTGCACATAAAATTTCATGATTGATGAACTGTTTTCAGGGGTAGAATTGGTAAAAACTCATTCCTATAGCCTAGTAAATGTTCAATTTGAACAATACACTTCATCTATCACATGATACTATTTACCTAGGAAAGTTACATTTTGACTATGGGTTGTTTTACACTTTAGGTATCACCACATTACATTTTATCTATTGCCAAGTTTACATTTTAACTGTTACATGTTACAATTTGGCTATTGCACATAAAATTTCATGATTGATGAACTATTTTCTAGGGTGCAATTAGTAAAAACTCATTCTTATAGCCTAGTAAACGTTCAATTTGAATGATACACTTCATCTATCGTATGATACTATTTACCTAGGAAAGTTACATTTTGACTATGGGGTGTTATACTTTAGCTATCACCATGTTACATTTTGTCTATTGACAGGTTACATTTTAACTATTGCATGTTATAATTCGGCTATTACACATAAAATTTCACGATTGATGAACAATTTTCTAGGGTACTATTGGTAAAAACTCGTTCCTGTAGGCTAGTAAACATTCAATTTGAATGATACACTTCATTAATCGCATCATACTATTTACCGAGGAAAGTTACATTTTGACTCTTGGGTGTTACATTTTAGCTATCACCATGTTACATTTTGTCTATCACCCGGTTACATTTTAACTATTATATGTTACAATTTGACTATTGCACATAAAATTTCACGGTTGATGAACCATTTTTTGGGGTGCAATTGGTAAAAGCTCGTTCCTATAGCCTAGTAAATATTCAATTTGAATTATAGACTTCACCTATCGCATGATGCTATTTACCTAGGAAAGTTACATTTTGACTATTGGGTGTTACACTTTAGCTATGCCATGTTACATTTTATCTATTGCCAGGTTATATTTTAACTATTGTATGTTACAATTCAGCTATTACACGTAAAATTTCCCAATTTATGAACTATTTTCTGGGGTGTAATTGGTAAACACTCATTCCTATAGCTTAGTATACGTTCAATTTGAATGATACACTTCATCTATTGTACATTACTTTTGAACAAGTACTGTTACATTTTAACTACCTACAATTACATTTTGGCTATTGCAAGTTACATTTCATTTATTGCCATGTTACACATGAATTGTTGCATGTTTCAATTGGACTATTGCTTATAATTTTTCTTCTTTATCATCGTCCAAGTATCCCCATTTCCTTGCTCAAGCATTAACCAACCAAGAAAATAGGTCTCTGGTCATATAGTGCGCAAGCGCTTTGTATACACTACTCGGTCAATGGGAAGGCCGAGAGTGAGTGCTTGAGCACTCATGTATGAGTGCCTAGACACTCAAAATTGCGAAAATATCTTCTTCGTTACCACCACCCAGGTACCCCAATTTCATCGCTAGTCGTTGACTGGGCACCAAAACTAGGTTTCTACTCATATAGTTGTAAACACTCAATTTTGTCTGGCTCACAATATAAAATCCAATCTTTAAAAAAATAGGCCCACTTTAAAAATTACAAACTCAAAATTTAATCTTTAAAAATAAAAATGAAAAAATAAAACCAAAAATCAAATAAATTCACAAAAAATCAGAAAAATCAAATAAATCCAAGAGAATTCAGAAAAATAAAGATAATTCCAAGATAATTCAGAAAAATGAAGATAAACTCAAGGAAAATCAGAAAATGAAGATAAATCTAAAAGAAAATCAGAAAAATGGAAGAATTTAATAAAAGATAGAATAAGATAAAAGTCAAGAAATAAATTAGATAAATAAAAATTAAAAAGATAATAGATAACATTAAGATAAATAAAGATAAAAGATAAAAATTTGTAATCCAAGAAATAAATCCAAAAAAGATAAATAAAGTTGTTAGATAAATGTTAGATAAGAAGATACAAGTTAAGATACAATTAGAAAACAATAATCAGACTAAATAACAAATTCTAAACTATGCAAGTATAAAAACCCACACACACAAGCAATTAAACTGGACACTCCCGTAACAAATACAACACATGCACTTCATACGCTGGGATCACTCTTCAGTATGTTCTCGTCTCATGAACACCCATTCCATTGCACTTCACTCTACGGCACCACACGTACTGCACACTCCCAAAACCAGACACACACTGAAAAAGAAGCTGAAAAAGAGAAACTGAGAGCATTTTCATGCAAGAAGCGGAGCAAGAACTAAGAGTCCTCGTCTTCCATCGTCGTCGCTTAGCTTCGCTACAGCTCGCCAGTCCTATTCCCTCGTTTAGCTTCTCCATTCTGCAACATACCTAACTTGTTCTGGCTGTGGTTCGTTCAAACTTCATCACATTGCACTGACGGCATCCTTACTCGTCGGCACCAACTCCACCAACTCGCCTGGTAACTGTTCTTCTCGATCTGGTCTCCATCATGACATCAGAAGTTCGTAGCCACTGGAACCTTCAGCTGTTAGAAGACTCAGTGCCTGGCCACCCACTAGTTCTTCTTCATCGCCATACCGTTGCTTTGGCTGTAGCAGAATTGCCACTGGCAGCCATAGAAAGCGGCCGCTACTGCTTGGAGTCTTGAAGCATAACGCTCCGCCTACATACCGTCGTGAAACCAATTCTTGCCGCTGGTCTTGATGCTGCCTCTAAAGTGTTCCAAACCTCTGCATCCTTTCACCGAGAAACATCACAGACACCGGCACGAGACTTCCTTCCTTACGAGAGGTATGTCATGCAATCTCCATGCTTTTAGGGGCTTTATTGTCTTTATTTTTATTAAATTATTTGGGAGCCTATTTTTAGTTTTTGTAGAAGCTTATGGCACTTTGAAAATGTGGTAAAGGAGGGTGATACAGATTTTGATTTAAAAATATAGTTAAGTTCTACACTTTTTGTTCTATGTAAATTCTTTAAAAAAAGGAAGGAAAAAATAAGTCATGTCTTTTTTAAGTAAAAATAAATTAGAATAAATAGTCACATGGGCGACACAAGTATTTTTTCTTTCTTCTTTTCTACTTTTTAAAACCCCGGCCTAGAATAGAAAGGAAATTTTTTTAAATTTATTTTTAAAACCCTGGATTAGAATAGGAAGGGGGTTTTTCTCAAAAATATTTTTAAATCCCAATTTGGAATGGGTAAGGATTATTTTCAAAATATTTTTTAAAACCAACGTAAATTAATTAAGATAAATTAATTAGATCATTTTTGGTCCCGAAAGGGCGTTTAGGATGCTAATACCTTCCCTAAAACGTATCTAACCTCCGAACTCAATCTCTAAAACATAGACCATTTTCAATTAGGTGTCTGATCTCACCTTAAGTAATTTAGGTCGGTGACGACTCCATAATCAAATTTTAGGGTCTACAGCTTGGCGACTCCACTAGGGATATTAGAGGGTTAGGCCAATTTAAAAACGATCTTATTAATTTTTTGATTAATTTGTTGGTTTATTTTTGTGAAGATGACGAAATAAAAGGTATGCTTACTAGCTTCTAGTGCTTTTGGGTGTTTAAATTTCATACCTATTTATTTTTATAAATGTATATATTTGCATGTGATTTTTTTTTATATATAGATATGATTCCCTACACATAGTGTCACTCTCACCATGCACTAGAATAAAGGGGAAGTCATGACCCCTGTGCCCTATACCTGAGCCATTTAAGCCTACCTTGTAGGCTAGAGGGGTGTAGTATGGTTAGCCTTCGAGAGACCTTCAGTCTCCGTATGGGTGCTTGAAACACCCCACTCAAATTTATCCTTCTGTAGATAATTTGGGGACCTGATATAGGAAACATAGAACCTACCTTTACACTAATAATAGCCTTAGACCTATCCCTTGTGAGAGAGAGTGTTGGCCCAAGCCCATGAGAGTGAACAAGGACCTAGGACTTACCTAAAATTAGGCACAATGGGGAACATTTCCTTTATCTCATCGCATGTTTGTGATTATATTTTTAGCTCAATTCTCCTACCATATACATGTTATTTCTATATACATGAAGTCCCTAAGTTAAGATTTATATACATTTAAGATAGATGGAGGCCAAAAAAAAAAAGGGAAGAGCCTTTTAAGATTTCTAAAACTCTTTCCTTGACAAAATAAATTAGAGTAGGGAATAATTTAGGGATTTGCCTAGGAGATGCAGACCTTCACCAACATGGGTAGAAATAGGTCTAAAAAAAAGAAGCATGCATTCTTCATTAACACTCATTCTCTTTTTGCATAAATTGCACATTTTTACTTCATGCATGGCATCACATTCACATGCATATATTCTCATTTGCACACCAATAATGCATTGTTTACTCCAAAGGATAAAGAAGTAATCACAGCTCTGACAACACATTCCCGAAGTAGGCAAATGGAAGGCTTAGGTCAGGAAAATCCCAAGCAAGAAAAGACAATGGAGGAAATGCAGAGTGAGATCGACCAACTCAAGGGTCAGTTAGCCAAAATGATGGAAATGATGAAACTGTAAGCTCAAAATAGCTGTCAAGGGCCAAAAGATCCCTACAATCAAGAACAAGAAGCTCAAAATAGCTATCGAGAGCCAAAAGATATTTGTAATCAAGAGCAACCTAAGGATCAGCAAGCCCAAAACTCTTACCATGAAAAGGTCCCAGAAGTCAAAATTATTCCAGACTTTCATGATCCAGTAGAACAGGAGAAACTGAGGAAGGCCATTGAGGAAGCCAAGGCCCAAGAGAGGTATGAGATTCTAGAAGCTAGAATGAGGAAGATCGAAGGATTCTCAGATGATGACGATGTGTTGGATCTCTCAGAAATGGGACTAGTTCCTAATGTGATCTTACCACCAAAGTTTAAAGTCCCTGAATTTACCAAGTATAATAGGACATCTTGTCCAAAGACTCATCTTCTCATGTGCATTTGAAAAATGGCGGCTTATTCTAATGATGAAAAGATACTGATGCACGTCTTCCAAGATAATTTGATTGATGAGGCTGTCGAATGATATTTAAGCTTTGATCGCCATTCTATTCACACTTGGAAGGACTTGGCTGAATCCTTTATGAGGCATTATAGATACAATAGGAACATTACCCTTGATAGGTTTCAACTGCAGGATATGAGAAAAGGAGAAAAAGAGTCGTTTAAAGATTATGCTCAGAGATGGAGAAATGTAGCAATTCGAGTGCAACTACCTGTATATGATAAAGAAATTATTACTCTTTTTATGAGCACTCTAGAGGATCCTTATTATACTACAATAGCGGCATGTACATCTCCTAATTTTGTTGAGTTAGTTATTGTTAGTGAAAGGGTAGAAAGAGGAGTCACAATAGGAAAGATGGGAAAGCTAATTACTGAGCGGCAAAAGAATTCCAGAATGATAAGAAAAAGGAAGGAGTACACTCAGTAGAATACCAGAAAAAAGGAAAATGGAAGGGTAATACCCTTGTTGTAAACATTTCTGCACCAACTCTGCAAGCACCAGTCACCCAAGCTTCTCAGCCCAATCAACAACAATCCCAACGGTATCATCAAAATCAATCGAGGCAGTAATTTAATAAGAAAGTTGAAAGCTTTAACCCGATCCCAATACCGTACTCTGAGCTCTTACCACAATTGTTACAAAATAATCTAGTGTCTTTAGTTCCATCGCCTACCTTTTAACCCCCATATCCGCCATGGTACAATGAGCAACTTACTCGTGCTTACCATGCAAGGGCAAACGGCTACTCTGTTGATAACTGTCTTGCACTTAAAAGGAGAGTTTAGGGATTGATTGACGCTAAGTAGTTAACTTTTGAACCTAAGCAACCAGGACCAGATGTGCACGGCAATCCCTTGCCTAATCATGATAATCAAAATGTTAACAACATTGCCCAACACTAGAATGGCATGGGTAAAATCAAGATATTATGATCTAAGTGAACCAGTTGGCTTGAGATGGTGAATCTATTCTTGCACCACCTACTATAAGTTGCACTTTTTCCTCCTTTCGTATTATCTTTTCAAGTTTTTATTTTATGGTACCTGCTAATGGGTCTGCCCAAGGCCTTAGCAAGGAGTTTGTATGGGCACACCTTTCAACTCAATAAAATGCTTAGCATGATGAATGCATTACTTTTCATCCAATTTCTTGCCTATTAGACTAACACCGGGGGAATATGATTTATCCTAAACATTGATGCTCATGAACTAATAAATGAAGAAAAATTTTCTTAATCTTATTCTTGATAAATCCAATTACCAATGATAAAATACGCTTGCTTAAAAACTCAATTCTCTTGTATGACTGAGTGTCTCATCATTAAAGAATGATGAAAAAAGAGCCTATAGTGAGAGTGTGCTTATTGTGGAAAAACAGATACCCTAGAACTTGTCTAAATGTCCCTTGAGGCTATTTGTTGGACACTGCATTATTCAAGAAATGACCTAGGCCATCTTTGGACAGTTTGAGCCTTTTAAGCCAAACCCTAATATCAAAACTCCCATAGTTACCCATTTGAGCCTATAAAAGGATGGCAAGACCACCATTTAACTTCCTTCCTTTGACCCACGCCAACTTTAACCTTTCAATTTGAAAAGATATTACTCTACCTTGAAGGAGAGCTAAAAGGAGTATCCCTACTATCAAAGAAGGAAAATGCTATGAGCAACAATATAAGGCTCAAGTGAAGGGATTGAAGATATTCCTTCCAAAACTATGTGAAAAAGCACAAATAAAAAAAAAGAAAAAGAGAAGAAATATTGAAAAAAAAAATGAAAAAGAAAAGTGCTAGACCAAAAAAGAGGGGGCTAGCCGAAAGAAAAAAGAGACTAGTAAAGAGAAATGGACTTCACCTTGAGCCATAAGCTTATCCAAAAAAGAAAAAGTGAAAAATGAGACATCATAATTCATGCTCTCCTTATTTGATAAATCCTTATCTCTTTTATTCATACCCATTACCTAGACCTTACATTACAAGCTAAGTAAAGTCCTAGTGATCTTGGCTAATATGGTAAACTAACTAAAGTGGAGAGGGACACAAAAACAAGCCTATGGGGTATCTGTGAGTGCAAACACTTGAGAATGATTAGAATAAACACTTATTTAAGAGTGTAAATACTTGAGAGATTAGAGTGAGTGCTTAACAGCACACTTTCGATTCCAAAGAATTGAATAATTATTATGAGCATTCCCTTGAGGCATGACTTGGATAATAAAAGAGAAAGAGTTAAGAAAAATTCTTTTCAACATTTTTGCTCATGGGAAATCAAAATCTAAATTGGGGGCAATCAAATGGAAAAACCCATACCTAAATGACCCACCTTTAAAGAAAGGAGAGACTCAAAAGTTATAAAGAAACTTCTCCTATGGGGCTAAAACCCACCAAAAAGAATCAAGCTTGATCCCTAAAGGTATTGCTCCCAAAGTTTTCAACACTGTAACCTATTTAAACTGGGGCAATGGGTTATTGATCAATTCATTGATATCTCCTTTGAAAGGCCAAAGTACCAAGTTGCATATCCTTTATGTCATAAGCCATCCTTATTCCTTAAAATGCATTCTCATGCAAAGCAAAAATTATCAAGTGCCAATAGGAGGTACTGCCTAAACGGATAAGACATGAGTTGAAAATTGGCGAAACTCTAATGATGAGAGAAAAAAAAAAGTTTTAAACTATGACTTCAAGACATGATGAATGAAAAATGTCTTAAGTGAATACTGAAAGCATCACACCTTTAATTTCACTTAGAAGAGAAAGAGACAAGTTATGTTCAAGGACTATGTCAAAAGGGGTTTTAGCGCAGATATGCAAATAGGGGCAATAGAGCAAAAAAATGACATCTTTATGAATAGAAAACTTGGTCAAGGAATGTACTAAGAATTCAATGACACTCGGCCAATCCTTCTGGAGAAAGCAAGTTAGAAGACCCAAAAGTGCCAAAGTCAACTCAAAAGCTCTCAACGGTCGTGGAGTAGCATTTTTAAATATATCAGCATGCATCATCATAGGATAATATTGCATCATCGCATGCAAGTATACCATCATCACCTAAATTCTTAAAAAAATTAATTATTTTCACAGGTCAAACATGTCCCTAAAATTAAAATTGGGATTTCACATTATCATGTCAAACATGCACAAGCATAAGCATCTCATCTTATATTAATCTAAACTATTTTAGGAAGAACTCATCCTTATCAAGTTAGAGACAAACTTATTTAGGTCAAATCAGGCCATTACGGGAAGAACCCATTTAAAGGTTATCGGTTTTGGTCCCTGTTGGGTGGACAGTAACCCTTCCGAACCTAGGATTAAAAGAGAAAATCCTAAAGTCATTTTGGTCCTTGTTGGGTGGACGGTAGCCCTTCTGAGCTTAGGATTAAAAGAGGAAATCCTAAGGTCATCTTTGGTCCTTGTTGGGTGGATGGTAACCCCTCCAAACTTAGGATTAAAAGAGAAAATCCTAAGGTCATCTTTGGTCTTTGTTGGGTGGATGGTAGCCCTTTCGAACTTAGGATTAAAAGAGGAAATCCTAAGATCATTTTGGTCCTTACTGAGTGGACGGTAGCCCTTCTGAGCTAAGGATTGAAAGAGAAAATCCTAAGGTCATTTTTGGTCCTTGTTGGGTGGACAGTAGCCCTTCTGAGCTTAAGATTAAAAGAGAAAATCTTAAGGTCATTTCTGGTCCCTGTTGGGTGGACAGTAGCCCTTCCGAGCTTAGGATTAAAAAAGAAAATCTTAAGGTCATTTGGGTCCCTGTTGGGTGGATGGCAGCCCTTCCGAGCTTAAGATTAAAAGAGAAAATCTTAAGGTCATTTTTGGTCCTTGTTGGGTGGACAGTAACCCTTCCAAGCTTAGGATTAAAAGAGAAAATCCTAAGGTCATTTTTAGTCCTTGTTGGGTGGATAGTAACCCTTCGGAGCTTAGGATTAAAAGAGGAAATCCTAAGGTCATTTTTTGTCCTTGTTGGATAGACAGTAGCCCTTCCGAGCTTAGGATTAAAAGAGAAAATCCTAAGGTCATTTCTAGTCCCTATTGGGTGGACAGTAGCCCTTCCGAGCTTAGGATTAAAAGAGGAAATCCTAAGGTGATTTTGGTCCCTGTTGAGTGGACGGTAGCCCTGCCGAACTTAAGATTAAAAGAGAAAATCTTAAAGTCATTTTTGGTCCTTGTTAGGTGGATAGTAACTCTTCCGAGCTTAGGATTAAAAGAGGAAATCCTAAGGTCATTTTTGATCCTTGTTGGGTGGACAGTAGCCCTTCCGAGCTTAGGATTAAAAGAGGAAATTCTAAGGTAATTTTTTGTCCTTGTTGGATGGACAGTAGCCCTTCTGAGCTTAAGATTAAAAGAGAAAATGTTAAGGTCATTTTTTGTCCTTGTTAGATGGACAGTAACCCTTCCGAACTTAGAATTAAAAGAGAAAATCCCAAGGTCGTTTTGGTCTTTATTGGGTGGACAGTAACTCTTCTGAACTTAAGATTAAAAGAGAAAATCCTAAGGTCGTTTTGATCCTTATTGGGTAGATGGTAACCCTTCTGAACTTAGGATTAAAGAAGAAATCCTAAGGTCATTTTTAGTCCCTGTTGGGTGGACAGTAACCCTTTGCATTATATACTGACTCGGACAAAATAGTGTCTCTCAACCTTTACCCATCTTTTAGTTCCTAAAAGATTAGTAAAGGGGGGCAATTTGTAGACACTCAATTTTGTCTGGCCCACAATATAAAATCCAATCTTTAAAAAAATAGGCCCACTTTAAAAATCACAAACTCAAAATTTAATCTTTAAAAATAAAAATGAAAAAATAAAACCAAAAATCAACTAAATTAAAAAAAATCAGAAAAATCAAATAAATCCAAGATAATTTAGAAAAATAAAGATAATCCCAAGATAATTCAGAAAAATGAAGATAAACTCAAGGAAAATCAAAAAATGAAGATAAATTCAAGGAAAATCAGAAAATGAAGATAAATCTAAAAGAAAATCAGAAAAATGGAAGAATTAGATAAAAGATAGAATAAGATAAAAGTCAAGAAATAAATTAGATAAATAAAAATTAAAAAGATAATAGATAACATTAAGATAAATAAAGATAAAAGATAAAAATTTGTAATCCAAGAAATAAATCCAAAAAAGATAAATAAAGTTGTTAGATAAATGTTAGATAAGAAGATACAAGTTAAGATACAATTAGAAAACAATAATCAGACTAAATAATAAATTCTAAACTATGCAAGTATAAAAACCCACGCACACAGGCACATAAACTGGACACTCCCGTAACAAATATAACACATGCACTTCATACGCTAGGATCACTCTTTAGCACGTTCTTGTCTCAAGAACACCCATTCCACTACACTTCACTCTACGGCACCACACGTACTGCACACTCCCAAAACCAGACACATGCTGAAAAAGAAGCTAAAAAAGAGAAACTGAGAGCACTTTCACGCAAGAAGCAGAGCAAGAACCAAGCGTCCTCATCTTCCATCATCGTCGCTCAGCTTCGTTGCAGCTCGCCAGTCCTAGTTCCCTCATTCAGATTCTCCATTCTGCAACATACCTAACTCGTTCTAGCCGTGGTTCGTTCAAACTTCATCATGTTGCACTGACAGCATCCTCACTCGTCGGCACCGACTCCACCAACTCGCCTGGTAGCTGTTCTTCTCGGTCTGGTCTCCATCACGGCACCAGAAGTTCGTAGCCGCTACAACCATCAGCTGTTGGAAGACTCAGCACCTTGCCACCCGCCAGTTCTTCTTCATCGCCATACCGTTGCTTTGGCTGCAGCAGAATCGCCATTGGCAGCCATAGAAAGCGGCCGCTACTGCTTGGAGTCTTGAAGCATAACGCTCTGCCTACATACAGTCATGAAACCAGTTCTTGCTGCCGGTCTTGACGCTGCCTCTAAAGTGTTCCAAACCTCCGCATCCTTTCACTGAGAAACATCACAGACACTAGCACGAGACTTCCTTCCTTACGAGAGGTATGTCATGCAATCTCCATGCTTTTAGGGGCTTTATTGTCTTTATTTTTATTAAATTATTTGGGAGCCTATTTTTAGTTTTTGTAGAAGCTTATGGCGCTTTGAAAATGTGGTAAGGGAGGGTGATACAGATTTTGATCTAAAAATATAGTTAAGTTCTACACTTTTTGTTCTATGTAAATTCTTTAAAAAAAGGAAGGAAAAAATAAGTCATGTCTTTTTTAAGTAAAAATAAATTAGAATAAATAGTCACATGGGCGACACAAGTATTTTTTCTTTCTTCTTTTCTACTTTTTAAAACCCCGGCTTGGAATAGAAAGGAAATTTTTTTAAATTTATTTTTAAAACCCTGGACTGGAATAGGAAGGGGATTTTTCTCAAAAATAATTTTAAATCCCAATCCGGAATGGGTAGAGATTATTTTCAAAATATTTTTTAAAACCAACATAAATTAATTAAGATAAATTAAGTAGATCATTTTTGGTACCAAAAGGGCATTTAGGGTGCTAATACCTTCCCTAAAACGTAACCAACCCCCGAACTTAATCTCTAAAACGTAGAGCATTTTCAATTAGGTGTCCGATCTCACCTTAAGTAATTTAGGTCGGTTACAACTCCAAAACCAAATTTTAGGGTCTACAACTTACCAAATTTTAGGGTCTACAATAGCGCCCAGGTTGTGGTGTGTCCAAGTTATATTTGAACTATAGAATGTTACATTTTAGCTACTACACATTACATTTTATCTATCACGATATTACATTTGAATTGTGGCAAGTTACAATTCCCATTTGGTAGGTAATTTTTCTCAGAGAAACCAAACATCATCTTCCCTGCCAGAACCATATCTACCTTCCAATTAGGTTGAACATTTTTACTATAAGGTGTTACATTTTAACTATTGAATGTCACATTTCAGCTATCGCATATTATATTATAACTATAGTATGTTACAATTTAACTATTGCATATAAATTTTGACTACTTCGTGAACATGTTTGAAAGTATCAAAGTGAAAACTTGGTCCTACAGCTTAGTACACGTTCACATTGAATGATACACCCTATCTATTGCATGTTACTATTTACTTATGAAAGTTACATTTTAACTATCCCGTGTTACATTTTAACTATTGTATGTTACATTTTAACTTTTATATGTTACACTTCAACTATTGCATATAAAATTTACCCACTTAATCTACTTGTTTAAGTGTATAAGTTGCGAAAACTGTTCCCATAGCCTAGTACACATTCACTTTGAATGATTCACTCCATCTATTGTAAGTTATGTTTTCCTTAGAAAAGTTACATTTTAACTATTGCGTGTTACATTTTAGCTATTGTATGTTACATTTTATCTATCGCAATGTTACATTTTAGCTGTGAGATGGTACAATTCAATAATTGCATATAATATTTTACCACATCATAAACATGCTTCAAAGTGTCAAAGTGAAAACTCAGTCCTACAGCTTAGTACACATTCACTTTGAGTGATATACTCCATGTATTGCATGTTACTATTTACCTGGGAAAGTTACATTTTAACTGTTAGATGTTACATTTTAGCGATTGCATGTAACATTTTATCTATTGGCATGTTACAATTCAACTATTGCATGTTAAAATTCAAATATTGCATATAAAATATTACAATTTGATGATCTTATTTCTAAGTGCCAAAGTGAAAACTCATGCCTACAGCCTAGTACATGTTCACATTTGAATGATACACATCATTTATTGTATGTTACTTTTTACCTACGAAAGTTACATTTTAACTATTGCATGTTACATTTTAGCTATCGCCATGTTACATTTTAACTGTTACATGTTACAAATTAATTATTGCATATATGGGCACCTAGACACTGGCTCATGGGCACTTAGAAGTCCATGTGTAGAAGATAGCATTTGCGTCACATGCATGCATGCCTAGGCACTGGCTCTTAGGTGTTCAAGCGCCCATGTGGTAGAAGATAGTGATTTCAGCATAGGGATGGGTGCCTCGGCGCTTGCTCTTAGATGCTCAAGCACCCAACCACTTATTTGGCACAAGAAAGATGACTGAAAAGCCTTGTACAAGTTGGATCACTATCCAAAGTAAATTGCAACACATTAATATTTCATGCATGGATAGAAAACAAATGCTTTAATGGAGATAGAAAAAGAGAAGAGATAATGATCAATACATTTTAGTCATCAAGTTTTACATTGTAACTATTGCATGTTATATTATATCCATTGCTATGTTACATTTAAACTTACATGTTACAATTCAACTATTGCATATATAATTTTTCCACAGGGTCAACTTCTTTTACTAAATGAATGTTACATTTTAACTATCAAGTGTTACATTATAGCTATGGAATGTTACATTTTATCTATAGCCATGTTATGTTTAAGCTATTGCATGTTACAATTCCATAGTCCCAGCTTCTTTATCATAGCCTTCTTGTCCACCGCAACCTGTAATACACTTACATCAGTCAATGTACAAACATAAAGGCAAACACTACTACATATAATATAAAGTAAAACTAATGTGTATCCATAATGAGCTCAATCTTAGTACAATATTAATTTCACCAAAAATGGGGAAATTTACATAAAGAAGACAAGAATTGGTCAAAAAAAAAGATAGAGCATTCAACCAAGATATGGGCATAAACCAATTGCTAAGAGTGAGAAGAATGTATGAGAGTGTTCCACCTTCATTATAGCCGTATGCAAGGTATACTATGAACAAAAGCACAACCTCCAACCTAAAGAAAACATATAGAAATATAAATAATGTTTTAGGTAAAAGGAAATGATCAATTACTCATTTTAATACAACAAGGCATTATCTCTACTAAAATAAATAGTATACAAACATTATCAACCAATTCAAGATTCTACAGTTGAGCAACCAACTCGGTCTATGACAGTGGATAAAACTCAAAACCAAATAAATACTTAACAGAAAATGCATGACTACATTAGACAGACTACAAACTTAAATTAATGGACTCACCCCAATATTTAACCAACTAGAAGTTTATTTGTGGTAAGAAAAGATCCTTATTATGGTGCTTCTTTAACTATCAGACATTCAACCAAGTACTTAAGGGAGAATTCCACAAAAGGATATCTTGATCAAATGATTTACCAAAAAACAGAAATAACAATTGAAAGTAGTTATCTAATGACTTGCCTATAAATGCAAATAGTTAGCTTTGTCATGGAATACGAAAATGATGTTGTCTATCATACCTACAAAGTAGTTTTTTTTTTTTACAATAATTTCAGATGGGCTTTATGATTATTTATGTATACACTATTCGACTATAACATATAAAATTTGCCAACTTGGTCAACTTGTTTCTAAGTACTAAAGTGGTAAAAGGTGGTTCCTGCGGCCTAGTACACATTCATTTTCTACCATGCCACCACTCAAGTGGCCATATTGCACTGCTCAGGCATTCATTGTCCAACAAAAGAAAAGTGTCTCGGGTCACAAACTACCCGGGGGTGAAGGTTCACCACTCAAGCATCCAAGGGCCAAAAATCTTCATATTCTGGAAAGTCACTACCCTAGCGGCCATATTTCACTGCCCAGGCATTAAAGTTCATCACTCAGGCATCCAAGCGGTGAAAAAACTTCAGATTTTGGCGAGTTACCACCCAGGTGGCCATATTTCACTACCTAACCATTTGTTGTCCAACAAAAGAAAAGTGTCATGGGTCACATATTGCCCAGCTGGTGAAGGTTCACCACTCAGGTGTCCAAGGGCCAAAAATCTTGATATTCTAGTGAGTCACTACCCTGACAGCCATATTTCACCGCACAGGCATTAATTGTCCAACAAAAGAAAAGTGTCTCAGGTCACATTCCGCCCAGATGCTAATAATCCATCGCCTGAGGAGTGGATTGGCAGAAACATTTTATTTGAATGTGCTCCACTACTCAGGCAGTGTATATATAGTGCCCAGGCATGCGCGATACCACCTAATATTAAGGGTTTTTGTTTCAGTTCTCTCAGTCCATCTGTTTTGAGTCTTTCACAGCCTTAACCCACATTCTCTCTTCTCTTTCTCTATCTCCATTAAAGCATTTGTTTTCAACATCATTTCCTAAAATTTTTGTGTTGCTCATATCCTTAATCCCATTTTGATTTTGTGGAAAGCATTGGTAAGCATTATTTGAAGGTTTTGGGGTTTGTTGAAGAGAGGTTCCTTCTAGCTAACTTCCATCCCTTGTTCATTCATCCAAAGAGGTAAGTTTTGACTTCTTCCCAAGGATTTCAAATCTTGTAAGTTAATTCTTTTGCATTGGTCATTTGTGACCCTAGGGATAGTTGAAAAAACCTTTGTGGGCAAAGAATCAAGGTTGGTGGTGAAAGATTGTCTCTTGAATTAGGTTGTTTGTTCTTCATTTTGTTAAAGCTTTAGGTATTAACTATTTTGCATAAGAACATGTAATGGGAAAATCAGGAAACCTAGGGATGATTTTGTTGATTTTGAAAGTTTTGGATTGTTGTGCTATGGAATCATTGACATGTTGAAGCATTTTGAATTTTTCTAACAATGAAAATAATTTCTAAGGATGACATTAGAGTATTGGGCAAGTGATTGCTTGAAACATTATAGTGAATCATTAGATCAATGCTGAACCTTTAGGTAAAGTTTCATATATAAGACTGTTATGAGTATCATTTTGTTAAATTTGCATTTTTATTGAACTCATGTTCCCTAATTGATATTGGATTGCTTGTACTTGATGTTGTTCAACAGGATTGTGTTTGTGCATTTCATACTATGGCACCAAAGAAAAGAAAAAATGCCTCAAGTGTAGCATCAAGTAGTTTTCAGTACAACGCACACAAATTTTTGTCATTAGTGCATGAACAAAGGTACAATAATGTTGTGCTAACAAGGAGCATGGTTTGGGAGAGAGGGTTTGATTTGGAGGAAAATGACTATCAAGAGATCCAAACCCAAATTGGGCAAAGGAATTAGGGAAAGCTTTGCTCAATTCCTGAACTAGGAAATGAGAATATTGTAAAGGAATTGTATTGCAATGCATTCCTAGCTAACAGGAATGAGGACAATAAATATAAGTCTTATGTCAGGGGGTTCCTATTGATTTCTCAAAAAGGGAGGTCAATGCTTACTTTGGTCTGAGGTCTAACTTCCCTGGTGAGTGTGCATATACAAAATTGGTTTCAAGACAACTACAAGAACAAGAAGTTCTTTGAATTGCCAACCAGGAGCTAAATGAGTTTTAGATGCAAGAAATGTTCCTAAGCATCTAAAAAAAGCTTATCTATTACCTATCCCAAAGACCTGGTGTACTTTGTGCAAGTGAATTTACTTCCTTCCTCCAGTCATTCTTAGGTGATGGTAAGATGAGCTCTATTAATTTATGTGATTGTAATGGAATAGCCTATATAGGTAGGCTCATTGCCTATAATATTTAGACATAGGAAAACTTAGGAACTTTGCCTTACCCATCACTGATAACAAAATTGTGCTTGAAGGTTGGGGTTAATGCCATCGCTAGAGATGTGCCCATTTTTACTGTTCCTCCTATCAATCTATTGTAATATTAAAATACTTTCAAGAGTAGCCTTAAGGAGGACAAGCCCCTCATCCACCCCAACAAAGATGACAAAGAAGGTAAGAAATTGTCATAGAAAGGTTAGAAAGAATAGAAAGATGGCAGTAGCAAAAGAGGTCGCTTTAGGTGTATTTTAAGCAATCAGTATGCCATAGAAAACATGCTTCAAAATTTGATTGTGCAGCTCCAACTAAACCCAGATGCCTTGGGAGGCCTTCCTTTGCCAGATGAGCAAATTTTACCTAACATAGATGAAGATGAAGAGGAGAAAGAAGGAGAAGAACATGATAAAGAAGAGGACTAAAAGAAAATAAAAAAAAGTTTGTTCATTGAATAGAATTGTACATATGGTTTATTCCTAGACTATCATATTAAGATGGCTCTGATCCACTTAATTCATGTACACAATTATTGAATGAATAGATAACCAAATTGTTAGCCAGCCACTTAATTCATGTAAGGTCTTTACTTTAGGTTTGATTATGCCCATACCAATAAATAAATGCATCACTTGAAAAGTGAAAGCAAGGGTCTTGTAACTGGATTCTTCATTTCTAACTTTAGTCCAAAAGTTGTATGTTTCCAACATATTTGCTGTGATCCATTTGATTCCTATTGAAAGGTTATTTTTCTCAAAGAAACAAAACATTATCTTTCCTAGCAGAACCATTTCTACTTTCCAATTATGTGTTATATTTTAACTATTAGGTGTTCTATTTTCACTATTGCAAGTTATATTTTATCTATCGTCATGTTACATTTTAGCTGAGGTATGTTACAATTCCACCATTGCAAATAAAATTTGCCTACCTAATGAACTTGTTTCAATGTCGAAGTGGTGAAAACTAGTTCATATGGTCTAGTACACATTCACTATTGCATGCCTAGGAAAGTTACATTTTCACTAAAGGGTGTTACATTTTACCTATTACATTTTACATTTTATCGATGGCCATGTTACATTTTAACTGTAGCATGTTACAATTTTCTATTACATATAAAATTTTACCATTTGGTGATCTTGTTTCCAAGTGCCAACCTAGAAACTCATCTATTACAGGTTAGGTTTTTGCTAATGAATGTTACATGTTAACTATCGAATGTTACAGTTTGACTATGGTATATTACATGTCATATATTGATATGTTTCATTTTAGCTATTGCATTTACAATTCATGTATTTGATGTGAAAATTTCACCATTTGTGAACTTGTTTCTTACCGTCTAAGTGAAAACTAATTCCTATGGCCTACTAAACATTCACCATTGAATGTGACACTTTCTCTCTTGCATGTTACATTCTAACCATGGCACGTCACGTTGTACCTAGTGCATCTAACATTTTATCTTTTGAATTCAAATATTGCATATACAATTTGACCACTTCGTGAACATGTTTCAAAGTGTCAAAGTGAAAACTTGGTCCTACAGCTTAGTTGACATTCACTTTGACTTATTCAATCCATGTATTGCATGTTACTATTTACCTGGGAAAGTTACATTTTAATTATCGGATGTTACATTTTAACTATTGCATATTACATTTTATTTATTGAGATGTTACAATTCAACTATTGCATGTTACAATTCAAATATTGCATATAAAATTTGACAATTTGGTGATCTTGTTTCTAAGTACCAAAGTGAAAACTCATGCCTATGCCTACGGCCTAGTACATGTTCACCTTTTGAACCATACACTTCATCTATTACATATTACTTTTTACCTAAGAAAGTTACATTTTAAGTATCACGTGTTATATTTAAGCTATTGCATGTTACATTTTATCTATCACCAAGTTACATCTAAACTATTCCATGTTATAATTCAACTATTGCATATAAAATTTAACCATTTTGGGACATCTATTGGTGCTTAGGCACTCATGTGGCAGAAGATAGCATTTTTGGCACATGAATGGGCGATAAGTGCTGATTCTCGGGTGCTCAAGCACCCGTGTGGCAGAAGATAGCATTTTTGAGACATGTCTGGGTGCCTAGGTGCTACCTATTAGGCGCTCATGCACTCGTGTGACAGAAGATAGCATTTTTAGGACATGTCTGGGTGCCTAGGCACTACCTATTAGGCACTCAGGCATCCATGAGGAAGAAGATAGCATGTTACATGTATGGGCACCTAGGCACTACCACATGGGAGCTCAGGCACCCATGTGGCAGAAGATAGCATTTTTAGGACACGCATGGGTGCCTAGGTGCTACCTATTGGGCGCTCAGGTGCCTATGTGGTAGAAGATAGCAATTTCGGGACATGTTTGGGCCCTAGGTGCAACCTATTGGGTGCTTAGGCACCCGTGTGGTAGAAGATAGCATTTTCAGGACATGTCTTGGCACCTAGGTGCTACCTATTGGGCACTCAGGTGCCCATGTGGTAGAATATAGCATTTTTGGCAATGTATGGGTGCCTAAGTGCTACCACATGGGCGCTCAAGCACCCATCTGGTAGAAGATACTAGTTTTGGAACATATATGGGGTAGTACACATTCAACATTGAATGATATACTTCATCTAGTGCATCTTACATTTTAACTAATGAATGTTACATTTTAACTATTGCGTGTTTCATTTTATCTATTGTCATGTTACATTTAAACTGTGGCATGTTACAATTCAACTATTGCATATACAATTTTGCAAGTTAGTGGACTTATTTCTGAGTGTTAAATTGAAAACTGCTTCCTATGGCTTAATACATGTTTTGTATTGAATATTACACTTCACCTATTGCATGTTAAGTGTTACTTAATGAAAGTTATATTTTAACTAACAAATGTTATGATTTGGCTATTCAACTGTAACATTCTTGAAATGTTACATTTTATCCACTATTGCATGTTACAAATCAACTATTGCATATAAGATTTTACTACTTGATCAACTTGTTTCTAAGAGTCAAAAGTAAAAACTCCTTCCTATGTCTTATTACATGTTAAGCATTGAATGTTACAATTTAACTATTGCATGTAACTGTTGCAACTATTCCATGTTACATTGTAACTATCACATGTTACATTTCAACTATTGCATTTTACATTTTATCTATTGAAATGTTACATTTTAACTAATGCATGTTACAATTCAACAATTGCATATACCATCATCCATCACCCCGACAAGGAAAAAGCTTGAAAGATGAAGATGATGTACAATTTACCCTAGCATAAGCCAAATGCACTTATAACCTAGTATTGGGATTGTTTCTAGCAAGGATCAAAGAAATTTCCACAATCCCAGCTTCTTCCTCACAGCCTTCCTGGCCACCGCAATCTGTAATAGACATACATTAGTCAATGTACAAACATAATGACAAACACTACCACATATAATATAAAGTCAAACTAATGTGTATCCACAATGAGCTCAATCTCAGTGCAATATTAATTTCACCAAAAAAGGGAAATTTACATAAAGAAGACAAGAATTGTTGAAAAAAATAAAAAAGAAAAAAAAAGATTAAAAGGCCTAGCTTCTAGGTAATGGCCCAAGGAGGGAAGGACCCAGTGGTGTACTGTGTGACTAGACTATAAAAATTCTACACACATAGAATCTAACATAATTGAAGACAAACAAACTTTGACATAATGATGTTGTATGCAGACAATAACAATGACAAGATATATAGTTAAACTCGATCACTTCCAACAAAAATTTAAGAAAACATAAGACATTCAAGAAAGTCAAAGAAAAATAATTCTTGCAAAAGTTTTATACATATCCTATTATGGGAAATACTGAACACTACTTGCCACTTCAATTAAGTACAATTCAAGCGAACCTAGAAATTGATCTGCAGCAAACTATTTTTATTAAAAAGAACTTAAAGATGCTAGTAGCACAAGTGAATTGGAAGATAAAGAAGCATGATTCAATATCATCAATGAAGTATTCATTCCATGCACATGAACCTTGTATAGAATACCATATTTTTAAAGTCATCGTAGAGTTCTATGGTTCTATTAAATACCATTTGTTCATCCTACCAATCTTCCTAGCTTTCTTCTCCCTTAACTCCAATCCCACCTCTATAAAGAAGCCAAATTGCCCAATCTCGAAAGTCTTCCACCACCCTATAAACAAATAGAGTGTACATTAGTACAGAGGAGAGGTATATCTACAACAATGTATAGACTATACTTACTATTGCCATTCATATCCAGTTGGGTTTAACAAGTACGCAGCATACAACCAGGATAAGGGCATAAACTAATTGCTAAGAGTGAGAAGAATGTATGAGAGCATTTCACCTTCATTATAGCCATATGCAAGGTATACTATGACCAAAAGCACAACCTCCAACCTGAAGAAAAGATATAAAAATATAAATAATGTTTTAGGACAAGGGAAATGATCATCTACTCATTTTAATACAACAAGGCGTTATCTTTACCCAAATAAATAGTATACAAACATTGTCCACCAATTCAAGAATCTGCAGTAAAGCAACAAACTTGGTCTGCAATAGTGGATAAAACTCAAAACCAAATAAAATTTTGAACAAAAAATGCATGACTACATTAGACAGACTTAAAACTTATAGTAATGGACTCACCCCAATATTTAACCAACTAGAAGCATATTTGTGGTAAGAAAAGATCCTTATTATGGTGCTTCTTTCAATTATTAGACATTCAACCAAGTACTTGAGGGAGAATTCCATAAAAGGATATCCTGATCAAATGATTTACCAAAAAATAGAAATAACAACACAAAGTAGATGTCTAATGACTTGCCTATAGAAGCAAATAGTTGGCTTTTTCACGGAATAGCAAAATTATGTTGTCTATCATACCTACAAATAAAAATCCAAGTCTTCGAACAAAACTTCCTCTAAAAGAGGTCTAGTCTGGTGGGACTCTTCAAACTGAGGATAGACACAACTATTGCTTGACAATAGAAGGCCGTCACTATTAGATAAGATATTATCTTGTAAAGAAGATTGGCTAGCAATTGTTGTAGGAGATAGGTTGCTTGAAGCTACTACTGTTTCATTTGATTCATTTGCCATTGGGAGATCTGCAAGACACCATTCACTATCACATAACAAGAACTCAATAATGAATTACCACATCTTAATCACTATCCACTATGTTTCAATCATAATATCATTTCCTACTATTGTTACGAACAAATTTAACAAAATACAAATATAGTCACAAATTGATGGACATACCATTCTATTGCATTCATTCTTTTTTTCTCTTTTTCTTCTACAATTTTTCTCCCATGTTGAGACCAATCTTTTAGAAGCTAGTCACCCTTTCCGACAAACATGGAGTGGGCTTAAGACCTTATCACTTGAACCATTCATAATCTCAAGAACATTGTCAACAAGAGTGGCCATTCTATCCTCAACATAGCTTCTCGAATGGCTAGACAATTTTTGAACTTCAGACCTTAACTGATCAAGACAATCTATAACAAAGGCTATGCTTTCCTCAGATTCAAGAGCGTCTTCAACCACAGCATCAAATTTCTTGTAAAGTAACTCAAACCCTTGCATTTGATGTTTAAGTTGCTTAATTGTTTTCATTAACATATACTTCCTTTTGATATTTTTATTCAATCTATCCAAGATAAACTTTGAAGGCACTTCCTCAATTTCCTCGTGCCATAATACCGCAAGTGAATGCCTACAAATAATTCCACTAAACTGGAATAACAAACATGTATAATTCACATCACTGTTGGCACTATGAAAGGTGACTTCAAATGTTTTTTTCTTGGGCTTGTCCCCAACAATATCGCATTCAAGAACAACACAATGTTCTATATGTCCTTCAATATGAGTGAGTTGTGGTTTGCAATCCACTTTTCCAACAAATTCTGCTTTCATCTCTTTGAACTTGGAATGCATATAAGGTAACTAAAATTGTCTCTCCAATGATGATTTAGTTGTACAAGGAAGGGTAGTAGAGAATGAACCAAAGTCAGCTTCAAATTCCTTCTCTACCTTATCCCTCAATGCATTGTCATATTGCATTACAAACTGTCTCAAACTAGTTTGCTTATTCACACACAAAAGGCATGCATACTTTCACTGCGCTGGGTTGTAGACATACCTACCTAAAAGCTACGTCTTAGATAAGCAGGAACCCAACGTGTCTGCTCATGGAATAACCCTGTTAACCATTCATTATCCGGAAGATCAAATTGTTCCACAAGCTTCATCCAAGCCTCTTCAAATTGATTAGCAATTAATGAGTCATAGACAACACTCTTCAAATTATGACTAATGGACTTGTAAGCAGCATAACTATCAAGCTTGTGAGGTAGTTTTTTCATAATGTGCCATAGACACCAACAATGCTGTGTGGATGGAAACACAATTTCAATGGCACTTTGCATGGCCTTGCATTGATTTGTTATGACTCCTTTCAATGGAACACAACGCATGCACTTTAACCAAGATTGAAACAACCACACAAATGATTCTATGTCTTCACAAGACAACAACCCACATTAAAGAAGTATGGATTGTCCATAGTGGTTCACACCAACAAATGCTGCAAAAGGCATTTCATATTGATTTGTGAGATATGTGATATCAAATGTAATTACATCACCAAAGTATTGATATGCAACTCTACTCCTTGCATCAACCCAAAACACATTTCTTAAACGCATTGTCTGATCTAAATCAATCACATAGAAGAATTTATCATTTTGTTCCTGCATTCTCAAGAAATATTTATGAAGGGCATCGCCATCTTCATCCTTCCTTATGGCTCTTTGCACTTTATAGATGTAATTTCGGCAATCCTTTTCACAAAATGTCAAGTTCTCATGACTTCCTGCCTTAACGAGAGTTTGGAAGGTCTTGTTCATTCGTACCCCTATTGCATCGTTTAACTCTAGAGTTCTCTTCACTTGCATATCAAGGTGTTTGTGACTTCTAAAAAGTCTGGATTTGGTTGCACTAACTATATGATTGTGATCAATGATTGCATGCTTTATTTGCCACCCGACACCATCATAAAAAGAGACAGTTATCTTTGCATCACATTTTTATTTTATTGAGGGACAACTTCTGATGTTCTTTGATGGTTTGTTTCATTTTTTACCCTCCCTTGAGCTTGCAAGACAAAGATAATGAATATGACCATCCTCACACTTAATTGATGTTCTTGTTATTATTCCAAAACCAACTTGATCTACATATTTTTTATAATATTCTTTGACGTCATCTGTTGATCTAAATACCATTCCTCTTTTAGGTGGGTTAACAAGCTAGGTTGATTGATTTTTATCATTTGTTGCATGGCTACTACCTTCCATAGGGGTTAATGTGCCAATTTCTTCACAACTCCTTATATTATCATCAACTAAATTGAGGGTCTTACTATGGTCGCACATTGTTCTACAAACCAAACAAATGTAGTCAATTTTTAATAAATTAATCAATCCAAAGTAAACTCATAAAGTAGACATGCAATTCTTTTGTTAAGACACTCACTAGTAAACAAAACTCTTTAATGTCTTATATTTTCACTTAGTGTTATAAGAAGCATATATCATGCAATCATCAAAATATAACATATAGTTTTCAAAATATAATTGCACTAAAGAACATATAAGACATGATGCTCAGGTCATATAATACTAATACATCAAGGAAGTTAAAACAAGTAAACATTTAGATGTGCTACTATAACTAAGTTCAACATTTTATAAGCTTCTTCAAAAGTAATGGGAAGTTATTGCTTGACAGAAGTAATAACTAAGAAATCTTTTTCCTTTTGAACCTCTAATAATGGGAAGTTATTGCTTGACACGAGGGAGAAGAAAATGCAAGAATATTAACTAGAGGATAAGTTAAACTACTAGTGCAAGTACAAGACTAAATAAACTACATTGATACTAAAGCCATCTACACTAAGAATTGTACATATCACAAGCATGCATATTTTCACTTAGACACTTAGAAAAAAGTTCAGCAAGTGGTAAAATTTCAAATGCAATAGTTGAATTGTAACATGCATTACCTAAAATGTAACATACAATAGATAAAATGTAACATCCAATAGTTAAAATGTAACATGGGATGAATGAAGTGTAACATTCAATGGTGAACATGTACCAGGGCATAGGGATGAGTTTTCACTTAGAAAAAAGTTCACAAATGGTGAAAATTTCAAATGCAATACTTGAATTGAAACATTCAATAGTTAAAATATAACACGTAATAGCCAAAATGTAACAAGCCATAGTTAAAATGTAACATGCAAGACAGAAACTGTAACATGGAATGGTTAATGTGTAACACGCCACAGGAATCAGTTTTCCCTAAGAAAAAACTTCACCAACTAGTAAAATTTCACATGCAATAGTTGAATTATAACATGCAATCCCTTTTTCAATTGACCGTATACTCTATTAACCTCTCATAGCTCACAACATACCTACTGAATGTATCCATACCCTATATAGCAAAAGGTTTAAGATCCCTGAAGTTTACCCCACTATCATTAAATGAGCACCTCATCAACCTCACTAACAAATTGAAGAAATGAAAGCTTCAAAATGTAGGTAGAAGCTCAAGAGAATTAATGGGAAGCGAGATATGCAAGCTTCAAAATTGATCACTAATTAATATATTCACCAAAGGAAGTAAAGCTAAAAGAATAGGAATATGCTATGCAATTTCCTCTTGCCTTCTATATGTTAAAAGGTTAACGGCGATGAACTTCAATAATACTTTCTCTGTGCACTAACAAAGCAAGAATCTGATAGTGTGAACTATGACTTGACCCCAATACAATGGGGTCCAACAACAAATAATGGAACAATGGCGGAAAGAAGAAGAAAAAGAACACGAATTGAATACTAACAGTAGTAATACTTTTTGACCTGAGAGTCAATCATGAAAATAGCGGGAGAGTAGCCATGAGAGTATCTAGTCTTCTTCAATATCTAGCAATATCAATGACAATACACATAAACCAAAATATGACAGAAAATCCACATATAATCTAGTCAACAAAGGGAAAAAAAAGGACTAACCTTCAAGCACTGGGGATTGAGATAAGAAAGGGAACCCACACAGCACTGGAGACCAACAGACAACCAGAGTGCGAGCGACAAGCAAGACTCAAAAACGCGAGCAAGAAGTAAGGCACAAATGCCGACGAGCGACTGGAAGATAGGCACAGAGCGAGTAGGAGAGCAACCGGACTTTAAACGAGCAGGAGAGCAGGAGAGAGTGGGAGGCTTCTTCGAACATGAGTGTGGGAGGCTTCAAATGCGACTTTCCTTTCTTGGCTATTCCTTTTTCATTTTCCCGTTGCTACCCTTTCGCCTCCCGCTTTCCATTTCCTCTTTGCCACATTGGAGACATAGCAAGCGTAGCCGAAGGAGACATAGAAATAGCATTACTGCATTGAAAATCATCCTTGATTTGTGCCATCATATAAAAAATTGTGATATTCAATTAAAATTTAATTATATTAACAAATTATTGCTATCAATTACCTCATGTGTAAAGGACACATGTAGTACTATCAAAGCGCGTGACTGGTCCTAACTTGCGTTGGCTTGCTAATATTGGAGTGGGATGGATTGGTTTACATATTTATAGCTAAAAAAGTTTTAATCTATCTTATTTGGGGTGGATTAACAGGTTATGTAGGTCAATTTGTTAAATTAAAAAAACTTATTCTGAATTTATTAAAAATAATTATAAATACAAATTTTAATTTTAAATTAATAAAATTATCATATTTTAAATAATAATTATAAATAAAAATATTAAATATTTTATAAATAATATAATTATAAATTATATAATTTTCAATTAATAAATTACATGTGTATAATAATTATAAAATAAAATTAACTTAATTATTTAATTTTAAATATAATAATTATTAACTTATCAATAAATAATGATTAATACTTTAATAATTTAAAATTCTTTCAATTATATTATTTTAACATAAATATTATGATAAAAAGTAATAAATAATTAAAAAATTTAAATTTTATTAATTTTAAAATTATAAATAAAAAATTTATAAATTAACTTATCTTATATCTACTTAATTTATTAATTAAAATAAAATAAATTTATTTATTTATATTTAAACAAATTATATACACTTTAATTTATCTTGTACCTCCTACACCAACGAGGTAGGCTAGAGGCCATTTTACCTCTCCAGCGTGAGTTGGAAAAAATATGACAGAAATGGTTGCCTTTGAAAAGTATTTCCCACAATGGGGCAATTATGCCACATAATGCAGCCACATCAGAATAGCTCAGTGGCTGGCTCGGTTTGTGGCTCCATTTCCCTCAATTTGTGGCTTCCATAACTGCCTTTCGTTTCTTTGCTCTGTGCCTTCCGCTCTCAACTCTCGGTTTCTCTCATCTCCATTTCTCTTCCAGCCCTCTAGGTCTCGCTCGCGCAACCGGCCCCGGCGAAGCTTCGACTGCTGCTGCCGGCCCCGGCCAAGCTCCCACTACGACTCCGGCTCCCGACGACGCTAGCGCTGCGACTCCCGCTCCCGGCCACGGTTTCTGTCAAGTGGAGATTTCAGGTTCTCTAGCTGTCTCTTCTAGTTTATAGCTTTTTGTTCCTTGCTTCTTGGTGGCATTAAAATGTGTACAGATTTTTGTTCGTTTTCTTTAATTTTGTCTGGTTAGCAAGTAAATTTGTTGTGAATTTGAATGTCCGGATGTGTGTTTTGCAGTTCATGTTATATGGAGTTGTAGTGAAAATACTGAAAATGATCTTCTTTTATCTTTTAAACATTAAAGAACCATACTGGAATATAGAAAGACATCATAGGTTGATCTTGCCATCAGCAGACCATACATCTACAGCAGAAAGTCATAGCAATAAATAGAGATTTAGAGCATACTATGCTATCTGCAACGCCTTAACTTCATTAAAAAAATACATATATAAACCAATATCAGAATCAATATGCAAGGCAGCATCCCATAAGTTCAAATGCCTCTTACAAATTTAGTTTGTAAAGACTTGTCATTTAAAATATTGGTAAGGGTTGAAGAACTGTACATTATGTTAGAAAGAATGATTCTGACAACCTCCAAAGTTCACTATCTCCCTGATGAACATTGCTCTGAGGCATTGTTTTCGTCACAACCTAGAAAAGAAAGGGACAAAAGAGATAAATGGTAGTGATCAAGAATTGCAAGTATTAAGATTAGGATTAAGTCTTGTTGCTTCTGTATATGTGTGTGTGTACACATATATAATTATGAGATCAAAATTACCTTGAATATAGCTGGTTCATTCATATAATTCCATATACCATCAACACCATTGGAAATGAAATCTTTAACTAAACTTGCCCATCAAGCACGAACTTTTGACTGTGTATAGTCAGGGAAGACACAAGGCCCAGGACATACCTCCCCTGATTATGGATAGATGTGCTAAATGCATCACTAAAAATAACAAAAAGAATGAAGGAGGTAAGTGCAGGATTGCTTTATACAAAGAAAACTTACCAACAAATGGTGTTCCATCTGCCTTATGGACCCAAACATCATTTTTAGAGCCAGTGTCATAGACAAAATAAGCATTGTTGCTCTGTTTAAAAATGGTTTAAGCAATACCATGCCTAGGCATAATATATGTGCATCCATTATGCTTGGACATCTTATATAACATTAAGATATGAGTATATCAAATGGTTCATAACAGAACCACCTTTTTTTCTTATGCAAACAAAGTGTGTAGGAATAAGAGACAACAAAAACAAGTTGGCAGAGGCTAGATGCTTGGGCACTGAATATTGGGCGCCCAGGCGTTAGGCCTCTGCCATTTGGGTGCCTGGGCGACCATACTTTACTGTCTAGGCACCAAGTTGGCAGAGACCAGACGCCTGTATCCTTTAATTGGAAAAGATTGTTAAGTCCTATATTCTTGGAATTGGCATTACCTTGCTGTAGCTATAGTTTCATTTGAGTTATTAATCCTTTCATGTTGATGGACAAATAATGTTAGTTCATGGATGATCTTGCTCAGTATCAAATATATTTAAAGCACTTAGTAAGGTTTTTAAGTGATTGTTTTGGACTTCGGCTTGATTGAAACTTGATAGCCTGTAAATCATGATTTTGAGGTTTAATTGTTTGTACTTGATGTTGTTCAACAGACTTTTGTTGCTGCATTTGAAACTATGGCACCAAAGAAAAGAAGAAATGTGACCAGTGCAGGTTCAAGTAGTGCTCAGTTTGATGAACATAAATTTTTGTCTTTAGCACATGAAAAAAGGTATAATGATGTTGTGTTAAGAAAGAGCATGGTTCGGGAGAGAGGGTTTGATTTGGAGGAAGGTGAGTATGAACACATCCAAACTCAAATCATACAAAGAAAATGGGAAAAGCTTTGCTCAATTCCCGAACCAGAAAATCAAACTATAGTTCAAGAATTTTATTCTAATGCATTCTTAGTAAACAAAGAGGATGATAAATTTAAGTCTTATGTCAGGGGAGTTCCTATTGATTTTTCAAGAAGGGAGCTGAATAAATACTTTGATCTGAAATATAGTTACCCTGGACAGTGTGGATATTCAGAGTTGATTTCCAGGCAATTACAACAACAGACTGTCCTTCAATGTCTTTGCTGACCAGGAGCCGAATGGGTTTTAGATGCAAGAAATGCTCCTAAGCATCTGAAAAAAGCTGATCTACTTCCCATCCCAAAGGCTTGGTGTACTTTTGTGCAGTCGAATTTACTTCCTTCCTCTAATCATTCTGAAGTGACGGTCAAACGAGTTTTATTAATTTATGCAATTGTCACGGAACAGTCTGTGAATATAGGTAGTCTCATTGCTGATAATATTCACATAGTTGCACAAGAAAAGTTAGGAAGTTTGGTTTATCCGTCACTAATTACAAAATTATGCTTCAAGGCTGGTGTTAGTGCATGAATGGAGATGTGCCCATTGGTGTTGCTTCTCCTATCAATGCTGTTGTAATATCAAGATATTATCAAGAGCAGCCCCAAGAAGGACAAGCCCCTCATCCACCTCAACAAAGAAGGCTGAGAAGGCAGATGACTGTCGTAGAAAGGTTAGAAAGAATTGAAAGACAGCAGCGGGAACTGCATCGGCAACAGCAACGACAGCAGAGGCAGGTTTCTAGAAGTCTTTTTGACAGTCTGTATGCCCTGAAAAGTATGCTGAGGAATTTGGCCACTCAGCTCGAGTTAGACCCTGATTCCTTGGGAAGCCTTCCTTCAGCTAACATCAATTTTGATGAAGAGGAGGAAGAAGAACATGATGAAGACGAAGATGAAAACTGATGGTTTGCAGCAAAGCAAAAGTTACAGATAGACATTTTTTTATTGTATATGAGTTATTATATTACTTTAGTTTATTTTATCTTGTATATTTAGTTGAAAGCTTTGCATATCAGGTTACTGTACTTTCAAAACAAGAAATGAACAAGGAAAAAAAAACATTTTGTTCTCTTTTATTTATGTTCCATTTAAAGTAGTAGTTTTTAGTAGTGCAGCAAATGAAAGAGAAAACTCCTCCTTCATTTTATTGCTAATGGCATGGTTGCGCACAGAAGTGCAACTACCTGTAGCTAAAGTGTAACTGTTATTCGCAAGTTAACTTTACCTAAGAAAGTAGTATGATGCTCTAATGTGAGGCGTTTCCTTCAAATGGGATGTTTACAATGCGTTAGGAAGTACTTTTTCTCAATTGCATCCGAATTGAAAAATGTCACTCATTACTGTAACGTAGCTAAAGTGTAACCTGGCCGTTGCTAAAGTGTAACGTGGCGCTCAAAACTGTAACATCCCGTAGCCAAAGTGTAACTGTAATTCGCACGTTAACTTTGCCTAAGAAAGCAGTATGATGGTCGAATGTGAGGTGTTTCCTTCAAATGGGATGTTTACCATGCTTAAGGAAGTACTTTTGCTCAATTGCATCTGAATTGAAAAATGCAACTTCTTACAGTAACGTAGATAAAGTGTAACCTCGCCATTGCTAAAGTGTAACGCGGCGCTCAAAACTGTAACTACATGTAGCCAAAGTGTAACTGTAATTCAGACATTAACTTTGCCTAAGAAAGTAGTATGATGCTCTAATGTGAAGTGTTTCCTTCAAATGGGATGTTTACCATGCGTTAGGAAGTACTTTTGCTCAATTGCATCCGAATTGAAAAATGCAACTTCTTACTTGTAACGTAGCTAAAGTGTAACCTAAATGTTGCTAAAGTGTAACGCGGCGCTCAAAACTGTAACTTCCCATAGCCAAAGTATAACTGTAATTTGCACGTTAACTTTGCCTAAGAAAGCAGTATGATGCTCTAATGTGAGGTGTTTCCTTCAAATGGGATGTTTACCATGCGTTAGGAAGTACTTTTGCTCAATTGCATCCGAATTGAAAAATGCAACTTCTTACGGGTAACTTAGCTAAAGTGTAACCGGGCCATTGCTAATGGCACGGTTGCGCACAGAAGTGCAACTACCCGTAGCTAAAGTGTAACTGTTATTCGCAAGCTAACTTTGCCTAAGAAAGCAGTATGATGCTCTAATGTGAGGCGTTTCCTTCAAATGGGATGTTTACCAAGCGTTAGGAAGTACTTTTGGTCAATTGCATCCGAATTGAAAAATGCAACTTCTTACTTGAAACGTAGCTAAAGTGTAACCTGAATGTTGCTAAAGTGTAACGCGGTGCTCAAAACTGTAACTTCCCGTAGCCAAAGTGTAACTGTAATTCACATGTTAACTTTGCCTAAGAAAGCAGTATGATGCTCTAATGTGAGGTGTTTCCTTCAAATGGGATGTTTACCATGCTTAAGGAAGTACTTTTGCTCAATTGCATCCGAATTGAAAAATGTAACTTCTTACAGTAACGTAGATAAAGTGTAACCCCGTCGTTGCTAAAGTGTAACGCGGCGCTCAAAACTGTAACTACCCGTAGCCAAAGTGTAACTGTAATTCAGACGTGAACTTTGCCTAAGAAAGCAGTATGATGCTTTAATGTGAGGTGTTTCCTTCAAATGGGATGTTTACCATGCGTTAGGAAGTACTTTTGATCAATTGCATCTGAATTGAAAAATGCAACTTCTTACGGGTAACTTAGCTAAAGTGTAACTGGGCCATTGCTAATGGCATGGTTGCGCACAGAAGTGCAACTACCCGTAGCTAAAGTGTAACTGTTATTCGCAAGTTAACTTTGCCTAAGAAAGCAGTATGATGCTCTAATATGAGGCGTTTCCTTCAAATGGGATGTTTACCAAGCGTTAGGAAGTACTTTTGGTCAATTGCATCCGAATTGAAAAATGTAACTTCTTACTTGTAACATAGCTAAAGTGTAACCTAAATGTTGCTAAAGTGTAACGCGGCGCTCAAAACTGTAACTTTCCATAGCCAAAGTATAACTGTAATTTGCACGTTAACTTTGCCTAAGAAAGCAGTATGATGCTCTAATGTGAGGTGTTTCCTTCAAATGGGATGTTTACCATGCTTAAGGAAGTACTTTTGCTCAATTGCATCTGAATTGAAAAATGCAACTTCTTACAGTAACGTCGATAAAGTGTAACCTCGCCGTTGCTAAATTGTAACGCGGCGCTCAAAACTATAACTACCCGTAGCCAAAGTGTAACTGTAATTCGGACGTTAACTTTGCCTAAGAAAGCAGTATGATGCTCTACTGTGAGGTGTTTCCTTCAAATGGGATGTTTACCATGCGTTAGGAAGTACCTTTGATCAATTGCATCCGAATTGAAAAATGCAACTTCTTACGGGTAACTTAGCTAAAGTGTAACCGGGCCATTGCTAATGGCATGGTTGCGCATAGAATTGCAACTACCCGTAGCTAAAGTGTAACTGTTATTCGCACGTTAACTTTGCCTAAGAAAGCAGTATGATGCTCTAATGTGAGGTGTTTCCTTCAAATGGGATGTTTACCATGCGTTAGGAAGTACCTTTGATCAATTGCATCCGAATTGAAAAATGCAACTTCTTACGGGTAACTTAGCTAAAGTGTAACCGGGCCATTGATAATGGCATGGTTGCGCATAGAAGTGCAACTACCCGTAGCTAAAGTGTAACTGTTATTCGCACGCTAACTTTGCCTAAGAAAGCAGTATGATGCTCTAATATGAGGCGTTTCCTTCAAATGGGATGTTTACCAAGCGTTAGGAAGTACTTTTGGTCAATTGCATCCGAATTGAAAAATGCAACTTCTTACTTGTATTGTAGCTAAAGTGTAACCTGACTGTTGCTAAAGTGTAACGCGGCGCTCAAAACTGTAACTTGCCGTAGCCAAAGTGTAACTATAATTTGCACGTTAACTTTGCCTAAGAAAGCAGTATGATGCTCTAATGTGAGGTGTTTCCTTCAAATGGGATGTTTACCATGCTTAAGGAAGTACTTTTGCTCAATTGCATCTGAATTGAAAAATGCAACTTCTTACTTGTAACATAACTAAAGTGTAACCTGGCAGTTTCTAAAGTGTAACGCGGCGCTCAAAACTGTAACTTCCCGTAGCCAAAGTGTAACTGTAATTTGCACGTTAACTTTTCCTAAGAAAGCAGTATGATGCTCTAATGTGAGGTGTTTCCTTCAAATGGGATGTTTACCATGCGTTAGGAAGTACTTTGGGTCAATTGCATCCGAATTGAAAAATGCAACTTCTTATGGGTAACGTAGCTAAAGTGTAACCGGTCCATTGCTAATGGCATGGTTGCGCACAGAAGTGCAACTACCCGTAGCTAAAGTGTAACTGTTATTCGCACGTTAACTTTGCCTAAGAAAGCAGTATGATGCTCTAATGTGAGGCGTTTCCTTCAAATGGGATGTTTGCCATCGTTAGGAAGTACTTTTGGTCAATTGCATCCGAATTGAAAAATGCCACTCATTACTGTAATGTAGCTAAAGTGTAACCTGGCCGTTGCTAAAGTGTAACGCGACGCTGAAAACTGTAACCACCCGTAGCTAAAGTGTAACTCTAACCGCCCAGGCGCCAAGATGCAGAGATGTGGCGCCTGGGCAGTTATTCTTGGTGCCCAGGCGCCCAATTGGCCAGGGTATGGCGCATGGGCGCTGAGTATATGGCGCCCAGGCGCTATAGTGAAAGAGTAGTGGCGCCTTGGCGCTGATCCGTTGACGCCGATGAGAAAGAACTCACTTCACGCTTTCCACTTTACCAAAAAAGTAAACGCATAACATCTATTAGTATGCTTTGCATGGGATGTAAGTTGTTATTACCATTGCATTACAATATCTAATGGTCAACCATAGAATTTGAAGTTACTAATGATGATGATCCCATTGCCTGTATCACCTTCAATTTCAATATCAAAATCAACTGCATCGATGCTAATGATGGGCTGACACTGTATCACTTACAAACTGCAGCTTATCCAAGGCATCACTTGCATTGCTGTGGAAATATGTCATAAATTATTGGGACAATGGTTGTAATGAGAAGTTCCTCCCTCATGAAAGTTAGCTCCTGGTATCTATTTATTGGGACATGTCTTCGTATTATGACCTAGAGTGTGACACAAAGTGCATCTTGATTGTTGAGTGTTTTCTCTCCAATCCATCTCGTTACGGATGCGAGTCGATTTAGGTCTTCCTTTAGGCCGAACGAGAGCAGAATTAGGAATTAACATTGGTCCATCAACTGGTGGCCAGTAATCTTTATGGCCCAGTGGATAAAAAGGATAGTTATATGTGCTCAACAAGTTTTCCACCCTATACATTTGATCAACAAACTGATGAGGACTTATGGCAATGTGTGCACATGCTGCAATCACATGGGAGCAAGGATACCTAAAATGTTGAAATTTTCCACAGGAGCATGTTCTTTCTTGCAAATTGACAGTGTGATAGTTACCTCCTCCACCTGTGACATGGTTTCGGTTAGTTGCCACTTCAAAAACTCCCCACTCTCTATTGAATTCCGTTACTACATTTGCATTAGCCTTAATTTCATTGTCTGCCATCTTCGATGTAATGGTGTCAGTGAAGATGTGTTGTGCCTGTTGCATTACCAACGCCTTTTGTTTGCGGGATTTCCAATAAGCAACGCATCTCATGAAAGTATGATGCACAAGGGTAGTTATAGGAAGACCTCAAACTCCCTTAAAAACACCGTTAATGCACTCACTCAAATTTGTTGTCATGTGGCCCCATCTTTTACCATGTTCATCAAATGCTAGTGTCCACTGTCGCCTAGGAATTCTTTCACACCAATCTGCAGCCTGTGCATTTACACCCCTAATTTCCTCCATGACCTTCAAATACTTTCGTTGTTGATTTTGTGCACCTGAAAAATAAACAACTACTAATTTTGCATGCACACCCAACATACCTAAATGGCATATACAATAGAATCGAGATAAAGTAATGGCATACCTGCTTTGTAAATCAATTTTTTTAACATTTTATTATTAAACTCCGTGTTGAAGTTACTTTGAATATGCCAGAGGCAATAACAATGATATGCATGGGGTGGCATCCATTGCGCAGGTTCAGCTCGCACAGCAGCCTTTATTGCAGCATGCCGATCTGATATGACGCATAACTGTTGCCGGTTAGTAACAAAATGTCGAATGCATGTTAAAAACCATCTCCAACTGTCTGTATTTTCGCCTTCAACCACAGCAAAAGCTACTGGAAATATTCTATTGCCTCCATCTTGGCCTGTTGCAATTAACATTGTGCCACGATACTTACCGTACAAGTGGGTTCCATCAATTTGCAAGACTGGCTTACAAAATTTAAAACCCTCTATGCACGGTTTAAAGGACCAAAAGACACGCTTAAACGTTACAAGTGGTTCATCAACATGTACATTATTGGCATCCATGGTAATGAAGTGGTAGACACTACCTAGGTTCGATTGAACCATTGCAGCCATCCATTGAGGTAGTAAATTGTATGAACTATCCCAATTACCATACAACTTCCTAATGGCTTTTAGCTTTGCACACCAAGCTTTTTTGTAACTAACCGTGTAATGGTATTTCATACTAATTGCAGCAATAATTCCAGCAACAGTTTCTCTAGGATTAGTACCAAGCATCCCTTCTATAGAAGAGGCAATTATGTCTGAAGTCAACTGCCGATGGTCCTGTGACATGCTGGGTGCAACACAAGTATGAGAACCTGCGTATTTTTTCACAACCCACATGTTGACGTATTTCGAATGTGATATTTTGATCCTCCAGTTGCAACCATTCTCGGATCGAGGACAATGTACTGTTAAATACCTACTTTTAGATTCATCTACAACAAAATCATGGTGCCTATGGATGTGATAATGTTTTATTGCTAAGGTTGCCGCCTCTTTCGATGGAAACTGGAGTCCAATGCGTAACTCATGGGAAGCATCCCAATTGCTCCTTAACATGTCTGGGGGATGTTCAGGTACATCCAAAGCTGCCTAATCAATGTCAGTATAATGAGGTGGAAGATCATCAGCATGAGTTCGATCCAATGGGCTATCGACTCTAGGGGTTGCCATCATAGTCTGCTCAGATCCCATGTTAGGTAAGTCAACATTGCCCCCATCTACATCAGCATCATCATCAAGTCCATCATCACTATACCACTCAGGATCATACTCACCTTCAACATCGGATCAATGGTCGGCTTGCCACGAATCTTCCATATCATCATGTGTGTGTATATGCATATCTGCACCCTGACAACTAAAGTTTGGTGAGGAAACATGAGCAGTAATGTTAGGATGATGAGGATATTGTGTTGGTAGGTGAGGTATATTCAAGTCTACCATATGCTCAGATTGTTGTGCCATGTCATTGTCACATTCTATCTCACAGGATATCGTCTCCACATATATCTCAATGATAGACCATGTGTGTGAATAACGTGCATACATCATCAACATCAGCTGCACATGTGTATCCTCACTTAGCATGGAGGCATTATATCTCATGTTGTGCCCAACAGCTACTGGACATCTATATTGCATGCTTTGGATTTCTTGATTATCTTGAATTCTTAGTGCCTGAAGTACAATTCGTTTTAGCTGTTCAAGGTTGCAATCTGGTGGAATGAGAACCATTATGCGTGGTGGACCATGAAAACTTACTTCTCCACCATCACTTTCTCTAATACTCCCATTCAAATACAAATTCGCGAAAGCTCCTTCACTCATTTTAGCTAGATAAATCAAAAGTGTTTAGTTAGACCACAATGAGCAATGTACAGCACACATCCTACAAAACTAACCTGCATGTACTATCAATTTGAAACCAACATTCATAAATTGTAAGGAGAAAATGTACTGTTGAAGGGTTTTATTTTTTTTTCACAAATGTATCCTATGGTTAAGATATGATATGAAATTTTTGCTCATACCCATGTTAAAACTAACCTGCATGTGATAATAACAACATATAATTTATATATTACACCAAAGAAGTGTTTCCCCACGTAGAGATAGAAACTTAGGTCAAACTAATCCAAACTACATACCCATGATAAACTAAAGACAAAATATAGTAACTAATCATCACAATTACCTATTTTAGAGTTAAATAGTGAAAAGAACTGCTAAAATGAGTCCAAAATGTTGTGGTGGCCGAACTGGGAGGAAAAGTTGTGGAACTTGTTATCTGGGTCGAAGGTTTTGCGAATTAGGGGGTCCAGGTGGTTGTATTTAAAAGACATGAATTGTGTTGTGAAGACTACCACCTGGGCGGTGAAACAATGATGCCCAGGCGCTGAGTGGACCGAGAGGTGAGACCAATAAGCGCCCAGGCGGTGAAAATTTACCGCCCAGGCGTCCATTGGGCACTAGACACGAATTATGTGATGACATAAATCGTGGGTCCAAAGGACGAATTACGCAAACAGAAATTGTGGGTTGAACACATGAATTTATTGGCGCCTCAGCGCTATGAACATTGACGCACAGGCGCTGCATGATGCCCTAATGTGAGGTGTTTCCTTCAAATGGGATGTTTACCATGCGTTAGGAAGTACTTCTGCTAAATTGCGTCCTAATTGAAAAATGCAAATCTTACTGGGAACGTAGCTAAAGTGTAACCTGACTGTTGCTAAAGTGTAACGCGGCGCTCAATACTGTAACTACCTGTAGCCAAAGTGTAACTGTAATTCGGACGTAAACTTTGCCTAAGAAAGTAGTATGATGCTCTAATGTGACGTGTTTCCTTCAAATGGGATGTTTACCATGTGTTACAAAGTACTTTGGGTCAATTGCATCCGAATTGAAAAATGCAACTTCTTACGGGTAACGTAGCTAAAGTGTAACCTGGCCATTGCTAATGGCATGGTTGCGCACAGAAGTGCAACAACTCGTAGCTGAAGTGTAACTATTATTCGCAAGTTAACTTTACCTAAGAAAGCAGTATGATGCTCTAATGTGAGGCATTTCCTTCAAATGGGATGTTTACAATGCTTTAGGAAGTACTTTTTCTTAATTGCATCCGAATTGAAAATTGCCACCCATTACTGTAACGTAGATAAAGTGTAACCTGGCCGTTCCTAAAGTGTAACGCAGCGCTCAAAGCTGTAACTTCTCGTAGCCAAAGTGTAACTGTAATTCGGACGTAAACTTTGCCTAAGAAAGCAGTATGATGCTCGAATGTGAGGTTTTTCGTTCAAATGGGATGTTTACCATGCTTAAGGAAGTACTTTGGGTCAATTGCATCCGAATTGAAAAATGCAACTTCTTACTGTAACGTAGATAAAGTGTAACCTCGCCGTTGCTAAAGTGTAACACGCCGCTCAAAACTGTAACTTCCCGTAGCCAAAGTGTAACTGTAATTCGGACGTAAACTTTGCCTAACAAAGCCATATGATGCTCGAATGTGAGGTTTTTATTCAAATGGGATGTTTACCATGCTTAAGGAAGTACTTTTGCTCAATTGCATCCGAATTGAAAAATGCAACTACTTACTGTAACGTAGATAAAGTGTAACCTTGCTGTTGCTAAAGTGTAACGCGGCGCTCAAAACTGTAACTTTCCGTAGCCAAAGTGTAATTGTAATTCGGACGTAAACTTTACCTAAGAAAGCAGTATGATGCTCTAATGTGAGGCGTTTCCTTCAAATGGGATGTTTACAATGCGTTAGGAAGTACTTTTTCTCAATTGCATCCGAATTGAAAATTGCCACCCATTACTGTAACGTAGCTAAAGTGTAACCTGGCCATTGCTAATGGCATGGTTGCGTACAGAAGTGCAACAACCCGTAGCTAAAGTGTAACTGTTATTCGCAAGTTAACTTTACCTAAGAAAGCAGTATGATGCTCTAATATGAGGTATTTCCTTCAAATGGGATGTTTACAATGCGTTAGGAAGTACTTTTTCTCAATTGCATCCGAATTGAAAATTGCCACCCATTATTGTAACGTAGCTAAAGTGTAACCTGGCCGTTGCTAAAGTGTAACGCAGCGCTCAAAATTGTAACTTCCCGTAGCCAAAGTGTAACTGTAATTCGGACGTAAACTTTGCCTAAGAAAGCCGTATGATGCTCGAATGTTAGATTTTTCGTTCAAATGGGATGTTTACCATGCTTAAGGAAGTACTTTTGCTCAATTGCATCCGAATTGAAAAATGCAACTTCTTACTGTAACGTAGATAAAGTGTAACCTCGCTGTTGCTAAAGTGTAACGCGGCGCTCAAAACTGTAACTTCCCGTAGCCAAAGTGTAACTGTAATTCGAACGTAAACTTTACCTAAGAAAGCAGTATGATGCTCTAATATGAGGCGTTTCCTTCAAATGTGATGTTTACAATGCGTTAGCAAGTACTTTTTCTCAATTGCATCCGAATTGAAAATTGCCACCCATTACTGTAACGTAGCTAAAGTGTAACCTGAATGTTGCTAAAGTGTAACGCAGTGCTCAAAACTGTAACTTCCTGTAGCCAAAGTGTAACTGTAATTCGGACGTAAACTTTGCCTAAGAAAGCAGTATGATGCTCGAATGTGAGGTTTTTCGTTCAAATGGGATGTTTACCATGCTTAAGGAAGTGCTTTGGGTCAATTGCATCCGAATTGAAAAATGCAACTTCTTACTGTTACGTAGATAAAGTGTAACCTCGCCGTTGCTAAAATGTAATGCGGCACTCAAAACTATAACTTCCCGTAGGCAAAGTGTAACTGTAATTCAGACGTAAACTTTGCCTAAGAAAGCCGTATGATGCTCGAATGTGAGGTTTTTCGTTCAAATGGGATGTTTACCATGCTTAAAGAAGTACTTTTGCTCAATTGCATCCGAATTGAAAAATGCAACTTCTTACTGTAACGTAGATAAAGTGTAACCTCGCCGTTGATAAAGTGTAACGCGGCGCTCAAAACTGTAACTTCCCGTAGCCAAAGTGTAACTGTAATTCGGACGTAAACTTTGCCTAAGAAAGCAGTATGATGCTCGAATGTGAGGTTTTTCGTTCAAATGGGATGTTTACCATGCTTAAGGAAGTACTTTTGCTCAATTGCATCCGAATTGAAAAATGCAACTTCTTACTGTAACGTAGATAAAGTGTAACCTCGCCGTTGCTAAAGTGTAACGCGGCGCTCAAAACTGTAAGTACCCGTAGCCAAAGTGTAACTGTAATTCTGACATTAACTTTGCCTAAGAAAGCAGAATGATGCGCTAATGTGAGGTGTTTCCTTCAAATGGGATGTTTACCATGCATTGGGTCAATTGCTTCCGAATTGAAAAATGCAACTTCTTACGGGTAACGTAGCTAAAGTGTAACGGGGCCATTGCTAATGGCATGGTTACGCACAGAAGTGCAACTAACCGTAGCCAAAGTGTAACTGTTATTCGCATGTTAACTTTGCCTAAGAAAGTAGTATGATGCTCTAATGTGAGGTGTTCCCTTCAAACGGGATGTTTAACATGTGTTAGGAAGTACTTTTGGTCAATTGCATCCGAATTGAAAAATGAAACTTCTTACTGTAACGTAGCTAAAGTGTAACCTGGCCGTTGCTAAAGTGTAACGTGCTGCTCAAAACTGTAACTACCCGTAGCCAAAGTGTAACTGTAATTTGGACGTAAACTTTGCCTAAGAAAGCAGTATGATGCTTTAATGTGAGGTGTTTCCTTCAAATGGGATGTTTAACATGCGTTTGGAAGTACTTTTGGTCAATTGCATCCGAATTGAAAAATACAACTTCTTACTGGTATCGTAGCTAAAGTGTAACATAGCCGTTGGTAAAGTGTAACATGGCGCTCAAAAGTGTAACTTGCCATAGCTAAAGTGTAACTTTAATTCCATCGTTAAGTTTGCCTAAGAAAGCAGTATGATGCCCTAATGTGAGGTGTTTCCTTCAAATGGGATGTTTTCCATGCGTTAGGAAGTACTTTTGATCAATTGCATCCGAATTGATAGTTGCAACTGCTTACGGGTAACGTAGCTACCTGGCCATTGCTAAAGTGTATCGTGCCACACGAAAGTGTGACTACCGAAGCTAAAGTGTAACTTTCATGCAATTAGATAAAGTCTAACACTCGATTGCGCCGAACACTTGTATTTCATCCCCATGAAATTTTATGTGCAAAAGACGAATAATAAATTTGTAACTACAATCACATGCTTCAAATTTGTTAAGTATTCATTGAAACTTTTGTACACAGATTAAGTGGACCAGAGCCAATTGGATATGACAGTATAGGAATAAATCAGAAGTAGACTTCTTTGTACAACAACAATCACATTCTTGAGTCTTTACAATGACAACCACACCCTATAATAGACGGGAAGGGGCTGTAGTGTAGTTCTGATAACGGCAGCACGAGTTGCATCAATTCATAACCTCATTTTCTCTTGCCTGTAAAATAGTTGATCAAAGGTATTTGAATATTCACTCCACAAACACATCTGCTTATGACAAATTAAAAGCAGTGACAGCATCTAAAATATGGAACACACAAGCTGTGATAAATAGTACCTTTTCTCTTTGCCATCATTTGTTGTAGAATGGCTTCTCGCTGAACATTTTGTTTGCGACTAAATAAATCCCACAATAGTTGCTCCCTGAAGCCACTCATCTCATCCTGCATATACATTATCATGCATCATATCATTCGAACTTGTAATTGCATAAAAACTATACATAATAGTAATTAGAAGTCTCAATCGAACCTCCGTAAACGAGGGCACAGCTTTCCCACCCCATTCGTCCTTGCATTCGCCATCCCAGTAGTTCATGGCTAGCAAGCAATGAATCCCACAGTCATGACTGAAAATTCATTAAAACAATAGTTACACTCCAATAAATTATATGTCCATTTCAAACTGTACAGCTTAATTGCATTATCAGACTTACCTATTATGCTACTGCGGCACATCTTGATAGATGATTTTGAAGTTGTACTACTGCTTCCTCTTTAAGCCAAGCTTAGTAAACAGTCGTGAAAAACATTTTCCCTGCAAAACAAGTATGTGCAGTCCATAAAGTCATTGCATGTTGTGTGGCATCAGAAGAAAATGGGTACATGCAACCGACCCCACACATACAACACTTAATGCATGCAATAAACGAAATCTAACACATTACTAGTGATTGCACACAACTGTCCCTTTCTTCGTTCTCCTTACTTCGCAAGGAGTCCAGAACATGCATAGTTTCTTGACTGGGGATCAAAGCACAGCAAAACCAATGCTCCTTATAAAGAATGGGGGCGAACACCTACGACATGATTCCAGCCAGTCAACTATCTACCTCTTACTAACAACAATTGAATATGAAGTTATGAGAATATATCAACTTACAATTGTAGCCTTCATAATCTCCTGTCTACCATCTGGGCCCAGAAGTTTGCATGCATCATCAACATCCCACTCTTCACGTGCATGCAACATTTGGCCCTGCAGACATTAGAGGTGTACCCACTTTAGAACGTATGGTAATGATCACACCCACGAGTTAATTGATGTTCATGAGTTATCATGGTGTCAATGACGCATTTACCAGAAGGAATTGATCACATATATATCAGGTGACGATGCCATGGTCCTGAACTTGATCTGCCATCCAGCATTTCCCAACCATCATCATGACCTACAATTTGTGAAAGTGAACATATGGAATAAAGTACCTAACTACAACCAAACAACGCTGAATATGGACTAAGATAAGCGAAATAGAAATACCATGTTGCTCACCCATCCCCTTGGGCCTAATGTCTCACAATCATCAAATGAAAGGTGACAGTCTAACATGCTAACAACAGCGCTGCAACACAAATCAAATAAACAATCAGGCTATGCTGTACATTAAATGATTGGCCAATCAAATATGTATGGTTACTAGAAACTCACGTTTGGGCATCCTGCTGTTTTCTTCGTCTTGTGCAAAAAATATAAAACTTATGTACATCCCCCTCCCAGTGCACCCTCTTGGAAGGTTTTTTTTCAAGATTTGGGCCAGACATTGTGGCAGCTAGAGATATTTCTTCAACCTCCCCAATCTCATCACCCGACTCATTCAAGCAGGGGGCGATTTGTAATGGCATGGTTGCCAAACACACTGTCTGGCCCAAAGCTTGATCGATGGGAATCAGCCATGCGTGCATATTAGAAATCTTTTGTTTGGCACATTTGAGCTCAGTTATGACTAAATTCTGATATGCTTCTTTAATCACCTGCAAAGTAGAAGCAAACACACTGAATAGGTAACACATACATCTTATTCCAAACAATATAAATAAATCAAGGACCATCGACAATTTGAGCACACCGCATGCTGAAACACATCAACAGAGGGGATTTCCTTTTCCTCCTCGACTTCATTATTACAATACAAAATTCCCTATAACACAAAGTGACACTTATTAGATGATTGATATGGTAACGAAGGACAATTGTTTTAACACACTTGAGTTATATGTACCTCCCGACTCTTCTTTTCTAGGATCAGACGAGCCCAGATTCACTGATTCGTCCAATATTGCAATGGGCATTCCGTCCCTCCACAATGTAGTGAGCCGAGAGGGAACTTTTGTAAGAAAAATATCTACAATATCCCAGTACAGGTATGTTATATGCAAAGACGACCAATATAAAAACAATAACATACAAACTTATTGATTTAACCACCACATACCTTAAAAAATAACAAACATCCACTAACCCACGTCTTGCCCGTTGGGTTCTTATTCTTGGCTGACTTGAATTTAATTGTTTCTTCTATCAAACAATTATATACAAATACTGCCCAGTTATAGTGAGCAGCATTTTCTATGTCCAAAACTGGTATTAACAACTTCTTTGATAACCTAGTACTAGAAGTTGGACATAAGAGAATGCCCAACGTATAAAGGAGGAAGGCACGGGCAAACATGCAGTCAGACCTCTTCCCACTAATAATCTGCTCTAAACCATTAAATTGCTTCGCTTTTAACTCCTCCTTCATTTTATTGAGTGACTTCTCATCACAGACAGACTGTGGGACTGGTTTCCCACCACATGGAATGCCCAAAACCTTGCCCACCTCCTTGGGGGTTATACAACAAAAAATCCCTCTGAATGACAGCACCTTACTCCTAATATCAAATGCATTTAAAATCTTTATACAGATGTCATGATCGAGTGAATCACACCCGATCTGCAGCAACGAACCAAAGCCCATTCTATGAACAACATTACATTTTGAGTCATCCATTCCATGGATGACTCTTTTGTACTTTAATGGGGAGCACCTTGTGGAGATAGTCTCCTACAAAACAAATGTACACAACTGATATTAGTATTTGAATATTAGTGACCCTATGGTAAATTGTGTGATACACATAACAATTTCCACACCTTCTTAATTGGTGCTCCCTCCTCCATTCGTGCTTGGTGTCGGGCTTTGGCAGCTACATTCTTATACCGCTGTTTATCCTCCTCTGATAAACTTTTCCAAGCATTCAGGCTTTCTTGATTGGCCTATAAGGGATGAACTTTGTTAATCAAATGCTGTAATATGATGATTACATTCAGAAACTAAAATAACTCCTTAATCCTTACATCAATAGCGCCTTGCTTGTTATCCAACTTCTTGAAATATTCAGCCCTATAAACATAATCAACGTTAGTGTCAACATAAGATGAGAGTTAAAGTGTAACAAACTAATAACTTCAAAAAAAAAATACGAAATTACCTGAACATATGCCATGAACTGATATATCTTTGGGTGCCTGCGGTTCGCTTTAGGCTGATACCACAATCAACCCAACAGTAGGATAAAATACAACATCATTAGATAGTCCCACTTTCACAAACATAGATAGACAATCTAGGTAGGAACTATAAATTGCTAATCTACATGCAATATTAAATATACCTAGGTTGAGGTTGTTCTTCTACTGGAGGAGTTGTATGTTCAGCTTCAACCGCTTGTTTAGCTGCTTTTCCTTTACGTGCTTTCCTCTAATCCATGATTGTCAGTAAATTTGAATATGCCCTACAAGGCAGAAATCGAATTCTTTAAAATTAAAGCTACATTATACATCCCATAGTTAACAAGCAATACAAGATGCAATAGCAAGTAAACATATAAAACATACAACAACACACGACATCCAGCAAAGGTAAACAATTTCATCTTCTAAAAGGACACCAACCCACCAGTAATGACAACAACTCTCCTCAAACTAATTGACTATAGAAGCTACATTGACAAAAAATGCATAGCAAACACTATGATCACACCCCGGCAAAACAAAATCATGCAAACCACCAGCCGCTCAACATTCTGTTGTCTTGATCATGAACAGGACAATAGTTGACAGTACAGGTTGATAGGTAATATCATAATCTCACTGAAGACCAGATAATAAAAGGAGATAATGTGGCACCAAACACGCTTGCAGCAATGTGAATCAATGACAAAAGTTTCATGTATATTAACAGACACCTTGGTTTGAATTGTGAAGCTAGATATTATATCACCTTCGTTTGAAACACTATTATCTAGTTGGTTTGAACATATTAAATCAGCTTGCGTCAGAGATGAATCATGTTTGATGGACTTTATGACCAAAACACTTCTACGGCCTTCACACCACAACAAAAATGCGGCACAAAACCCACATATAATCCAGTGAACGAAGGGAACCAACCACTTACCTGCGGATAGAACGACCAAACACAACCGGATAGCCACCGAGAAAGGGAACTGACCCACCAACAGAGAACAATGAGCAACTGAGACCGAGAAAGGGAACCAGCACCGGACACTAACCGAGAGACACCAACAGAGGGCGAGAGCGCGAGCGAGAAGCGAGAAGTGAGAAGCGAGACACCGAAAAGTTAGCGACGAGCGAGGTGCAGAAGATGGAGAGACTGAGAGTAGGGGCCCGAAATTCAAATGAAAATGAGGCACTGTTCGTTTCTCTTTTTCAATTCCCGGGTGAAGAAAGAAGCTTCCGCAGCACGCTTCACTCGATTGCCCGCTGCTCGGATGCCACATCAGCAACATGGTATTAAAGATGCTAGTTAGTAATACCATTTTCTTAGGCATTACACTTTACCTACGGATAGTTACACTTTCATGCGGCACATTACACTCAAGAAATGGCCAGGTTACACTTTAGCTACGTTACCCGTAAGAAGTTGCATTTTTAATTCGGATGCAATTGATCAACAGTACTTCCTAAAGCATGGTAAACATCCCATTTGAAGGGAACGCCTCACATTAGGGTATCAAATTGCTTTCTTAGGCAAAGTTAACGTCCGAATAATAGTTACACTTTAGCTACGGATAGTTACAGTTTAGAGCCCTGCGTTACACTTTAGCAACGGCCAGGTTACACTTTAGCTACGTCGATAGTAAGAAGTTGCATTTTTCAAATCATATGCAATTCACCAAAAGTACTTCCTACCGCATTGTAAACATCCCATTTGAAGGAAACGCCTCACATTAGAGCATCATACTGCTTTCTTAGGCAAAGTTAACGTCCGAATTAGAGTTACACTTTAGCTACGGGTAGTTACAGTTTCAAGCGCTGCGTTACACTTTAGCAACGGTCAGATTACACTTTAGCTACGTTACAAGTAAGAAGTTGCATTTTTCAATTCGGATGCAATTGACCAAAAGTACTTCCTAACGCATTGTAAACATCCAATTTAAAGGAAACGCCTCACATTAGAGCATCATACTGCTTTCTTAGACAAAGTTAACAACCCAATGAGAGTTACACTTTAGCTACGGGTGGTTACAGTTTTGAGTGCCATGTTACACTTTAGCAACGGTAAGGTTACACTTTAGCTACGTTACAGTAATGAGTGGCATTTTTCAATTCGGATGCAATTGACCAATATTACTTCCTAACGCATGGAAAACATCCCATTTGAAGGAAACGCATCACATTAGAGCATCATACTGCTTTCTTAGGCAAAGTTAACGTCCGAACTAGAGTTATACTTTAGCTATGGGTAGTTACAGTTTTGAGTGCCGCGTTACACTTTAGCAACGGTCAGGTTACACTTTAGCTACATTACAGTAATGGGTGGCATTTTTCAATTCAGATGCAATTGACCAAAAGTACTTCCTAACGCATGGTAAACATCCCATTTGAAGGGAACGCCTCACATTAGAGCATCATACTACTTTCTTAGGCAAAGTTAACGTGCGAATAACAGTTACACTTTAGCTACGGGTAGTTGCACTTCTATGCGTAACCATGCCATTAGCAATGGCCCGGTTACACTTTAGCTACGTTACCCGTAAGAAGTTGCATTTTTCAATTCGGATGCAATTGACCCAAAGTACTTTCTAACGCAAGGGAAACATCCCATTTGAAGGAAACACCTCACATTAGAGCATCATACTGCTTTCTTAGGCAAAGTTTACGTCCGAATTACAGTTACACTTTGGCTACTGGTAGTTACAGTTTTGAGCGCCACGTTACACTTTAGCAACGGCCAGGTTACACTTTAGCTACATTACAGTAAGAAGTTTCATTTTTCAATTCGGATGTAATTGACCAAAAGTACTTCCTTAAGCATGGTAAACATACAATTTGAACGAAATACCTCACATTAGAGCATCATACTACTTTCTTAGGCAAAGTTAACGTGCGAATAATAGTTACACTTTCGCTACAGGTAGTTGCACTTCTGTGCGCAACCATGCCATTAGCAATGGCCTGGTTACACTTTAGCTAAGTTACCCGTAAGAAGTTGCATTTTTCAATTCGGATGCAATTGACCCAAAGTACTTTCTAACGCAAGGTAAACATCCCATTTGAAGGAAACACCTCACATTAGAGCATCATACTGCTTTCTTAGGCAAAGTTTACATTCGAATTAGAGTTACACTTTGGCTACAGGAAGTTACAGTTTTGAGCGACGCGTTACAATTTAGCAACGGCCAGGTTACACTTTAGCTACGTTACAGTAATGAGTGGCAATTTTCAATTCGGATGCAATTGAGAAAAAGTACTTCCTAACGCATGGTAAACATCCCATTTGAAGGGAATGCCTCACATTAGAGCATCATACTACTTTCTTAGGCAAAGTTATCGTGCGAATAATAGTTACACTTTAGCTACGGCTAGTTGCACTTCTGTGCATAACCATGCCATTAGCAATGGCCCGGTTACACTTTAGCTACGTTACCCGTAAGAAGTTGCATTTTTCAATTCAGATGCAATTGACCCAAAGTACTTTCTAACGCAAGCTAAACATCCCATTTGAAGGAAACACCTCACATTAGAGCATCATACTGCTTTCTCAAGCAAAGTTTACGTCCAAATTATAGTTACACTTTGGCTACGGGTAGTTATAGTTTTGAGCGCCACGTTACACTTTAGCAACAACCAGGTTACACTTTAGCTACGTTACAGTAAGAAGTTTCATTTTTCAATTCGGATGCAATTGACCAAAAGTACTTCCTTAAGCATGGTAAACATACCATTTGAACGAAACACCTCACATTAGAGCATCATACTACTTTCTTAGGCAAAGTTAACGTGAGAATAATAGTTACACTTTAGCTACGGGTAGTTGCACTTCTGTGCACAACCATGCCATTAGCAATGGCCCGGTTACACTTTAGCTAAGTTACCCGTAAGAAGTTGCATTTTTCAATTCGGATGCAATTGATCAAAAGTACTTCCTAACGCATGGTAAACATCCAATTTGAAGGAAACGCCTCACATTAGAGCATCATACTGCTTTCTTAGACAAAGTTAACAACCCAATGAGAGTTACACTTTAGCTACGGTTGGTTACAGTTTTGAGCGCCATGTTACACTTTCGCAACGGTAAGGTTACACTTTAGCTACGTTACAGTAATGAGTGGCATTTTTCAATTCGGATGCAATTGACCAATAGTACTTCCTAACGCATGGAAAACATCCCATTTGAAGGAAACGCATCACATTAGAGCATCATACTGCTTTCTTAGGCAAAGTTAACGTCCGAAATAGAGTTATACTTTAACTACGGGTAGTTACAGTTTCGAGCGCCGGGATACACTTTAGCAACGGCCAGTTTACACTTTAGCTACGTTACAGTAATGAGTGGCATTTTTCAATTCGGATGCAATTGACCAAAAGTACTTCCTAACGCATGGTAAACATCCCATTTGAAGGGAACGCCTCATATTAGAGCATCATACTACTTTCTTAGACAAAGTTAACGTGCGAATAACAGTTACACTTTAGTACAGGTAGTTGCACTTCTGTGCGTAACCATGCCATTAGCAATGGCCCGGTTACACTTTAGCTACGTTACCCGTAAGAAGTTGCATTTTTCAATTCGGATGCAATTGACCCAAAGTACTTCTAACGCAAGGTAAACATCCCATTTGAAGGAAACACCTCACATTAGAGCATCATACTGCTTTCTTAGGCAAAGTTTACGTCCGAATTACAGTTACACTTTAGCTACGGGTAGTTACAGTTTTGAGCGCCACGCTACACTTTAGCAACGGCCAGGTTACACTTTAGCTACGTTACAGTAAGAAGTATCATTTTTCAATTCGGATGCAATTGACCAAAAGTACTTCCTTAAGCATGGTAAACATACCATTTGAACGAAACACCTCACATTAGAGCATCATACTACTTTCTTAGGCAAAGTTAACGTGAGAATAACAGTTACACTTTAACTACGGGTTGTTGCACTTCTGTGCGTAACCATGCCATTAGCAATGGCCCGGTTACACTTTAGCTAAGTTACCCGTAAGAAGTTGCATTTTTCAATTCGGATGCAATTGATCCAAAGTACTTCCTAACGCATGGTAAACATCCAATTTGAAGGAAACGCCTTACATTAGAGCATCATACTGCTTTCTTAGACAAAGTTAACAACCCAATGAGAGTTACACTTTAGCTACGGGTGTTTACAGTTTCGAGCGCCATGTTACACTTTAGCAACAGCCATGTTACACTTTAGCTACGTTACAGTAATGAGTGGCAATTTTCAATTCGGATGCAATTGACCAAAAGTACTTCCTAACGCATGGTAAACATCCCATTTGAAGGGAACGCCTCACATTAGAGCATCATACTACTTTCTTAGGCAAAGTTATCGTGCGAATAACAGTTACACTTTAGCTACGGGTAGTTGCACTTCTGTGCGTAACCATGCCATTAGCAATGGCCAGGTTACACTTTAGCTACGTTACCCGTAAAAAGTTGCAGTTTTCAATTCGGATGCAATTGATCAAAAGTACTTCCTAACGCATGGTAAACATCCCATTTGAAGGAATCACCTCACATTAGAGTATCATACTGCTTTCTTAGGCAACATTTACGTCCAAATTACAGTTACACTTTGGCTACGGGTAGTTACAGTTTTGGGCGCCGCGTTACACTTTAGCAACGGTCAGGTTACACTTTATCTACGTTAAAGTAAGAAGTTGCATTTTTTAATTCGGATCCAATTGACCAAAAGTACTTCCTTAAGCATGGTAAACATCCCATTTGAACGAAACACCTCACATTAGAGCATCGTACTACTTTCTTAGGCAAAGTTAATGTGCGAATAATTGTTACACTTTAGCTACGGGTAGTTGCACTTCTATGCGCAACCATGCCATTAGCAATGGCCCGGTTACACTTTAGCTAAGTTACCCGTAAGAAGTTGCATTTTTGAATTCGGATGCAATTGATTGAAAGTACTTCCTAACGCATGGTAAACATCCCACTTGAAGGAAACACCTCACATTAGAGCATCATACTGCTTTCTTAGGCAAAGTTTACGTCCGAATTACAGTTACACTTAGGCTACGGGTGGTTACAGTTTTGAGTGCCGCGTTACACTTTAGCAACGGCCAGGTTACACTTTAGCTAAGTTAAAATAAGAGGTTGCATTTTTCAATTTGGATGCAATTGACCAAAAGTACTTCCTTAAGCATGGTAAACATCCCATTTGAACGAAACACCTCACATTAGAGCATTATACTACTTTCTTAGGCAAAGTTAACGTGCGAATAACAGTTACACTTTAGCTACGGGTAGTTGCACTTCTGTGCGCAACCATGCCATTAGCAATGGCCCGGTTACACTTTAGCTAAGTTACCCGTAAGAAGTTGCATTTTTCAATTCGGATGCAATTGATCAAAAGTGCTTCCTGACGCATGGTAAATATCCCATTTGAAGGAAAAGCCTCACGTTAGAGCATCATTCTGCTTTCTTAGGCAAAGTTAATGTGCGAATTACAGTTACACTTTGGCTACGGGAAGTTACACTTTTGAGCGCCGTGTTATACTTTAGAAACGGCCAGGTTACACTTTAGCTACGTTACAAGTAAGAAGTTGCATTTTTCAATTCGGATGCAATTGACCAAAAGTACTTCCTAACGCATGGTAAACATCCCATTTGAAGGAAACGCCTCACATTAGACCATCATACTGCTTTCTTAGCCAAAGTTAACATGCGAATAACAGTTACACTTTAGCTACGGGTAGTTACACTTTTCAACGCCGCGTTACACTTGAGCAACAGGCAGATTACACTTTAGCTATGTTACCCGAAAGAAGGTGAATGTTTCAATTCGGATGAAATAGATCAAAAGTACTTCCTAACGCATGGTAATCGATCCATTTGAAGGAAACTCCAACATATGTATGCCTTGTTGCTGTCACATGCAGGTTCTAGTCATTACATACAGGTCCAGCCAATAAAATTTGCTTTCCACATCAGTAGACAAACTCCAACATGTGTATGCCATGATTTATTAATTCATATCCGAACATTAAGTTAAAAAATTCCAATTTATAACAACAAATACAGAAAGAGTGACGGAGAAATGGAGTGAAGAGCAGCTGGGACAAACAGAACGAAAAGTCGCGGCAATGTCTGCTGGGAGTCAAAGGGTAGAACCTGAAGTGGGGGGACCACATGGGATATAATAACAACAATTCGTGGGTTGTAAGTGCCCAGATCTACGCCTGGGCGGTGTTCATTTGCCGCCCAGGCGCCCAATTGGCCGAGACTGGGTGCCTGAGCACCATTTATGTGGCACCTAGGCGCCCAATTAGCCGAGACTGGGCGCCTGGGCTCTATGTATGTGGCGCCCATGCGCCCAATTGACAGCGGTGGGGCGCCCGGACTCTGCCTCTCGGGCACCCAGGTGCCCAATTGGGTGACAGGCCTTCAAATCACTAATGCCTACAAATCATTTTTCACTCTTCTTCACAACAATAATGAAATTCCTAATATTTTTTTCTTTGCTCTCAAGGGCTATTAAATTGAGTTTAAACTCTTATTTATTTTCTCTTAATTCTGCAAAGCTGGTTGTGTTGCTAGTTGAAGGGTTTACAAAAAATCAAGGTCATCTAGCTATTACTTAAGGTCAATTCTGCACATTTGTTTTACCACCCAAGATGATGAAGTCAGAAAACAAGATGATAATCCATCAGTAAAGAAGAAAAATCCTCTGTCAAGTTACAAATTTTACTTTCAGGTTGGGAGATTAGTTAATGGTGAAGGCAATTGGATGAAAATTTGGGACCATGTCTGGTGTTTAATGTGTTCTATAACAGTTGTTACTCATCAAAACCTCTTTCCAGACCAACAAAGCTAATTAGTCAATAAATCCTCTTCCCAAACAGTGGCGAAATTGAACATAATAAGAACAAAAACTCAGTTTTTGCGAGTTGAAGACGACAGAGAATGACAGAGCAACGTAGCAGCTGAAGTGTGGCTCAATGTCACAGGAGAGAGGAGAAACGAAATCAAGACAGTGAAGAACACAGAAATGCACAAACAAAGTGGAGTGAAGACAGTGAGTGTTGCTTCTACTTCAATCTTAATGGAAACAAAGCTGAGTGAAGAGAGACAAGAACCAGAGCAGAGTCAACAGAGATGAGAACAAGAGCAGAGAAAGCCAGAAGACAGCAAGAGCAAAGAAAGCCAGACGAGAGCAAGAGCAGAGTGAAAGAGGTGAAATGGAGCCACAAACCGAGCCAACCATTTTACTTCTGCATGACATTTAGAAGAAGAAAAAACACAGTTACAGGAGCCACAAATTGAGGGATATAGAGCCACAAACCGAGCCAGCCACTGAGCTGTTCTGATGTGGTGTTAGGATGAGATGATGTGGCTGCATTATGTGGCATAATTGCCCCATTGTGGGAAATACTTTTCAAAGGCAACCATTTCTGTCATATTTTTTCCAACTCACGCTGGAGAGGTAAAATGGCCGTAGGCTAGATGCATTTTGCTTGCTCGGAACACATGTCAGTAGGATGGTGAGGTACAATGAGACACTTGGCAAACTTTTAGAGGGGATACATTTAATTACAAGCCAAATATGACAACCTTTCTTTTTTGCCGGTGAGCCATAGCTCACATCGCGTCAGTGATGTACTCCCACAGATTCAGATTTGGGTTCAATTTCCCTTACTTTACACAAATCCTTCGAGCTCTTATTATCACCAAAAAAAAAAATACGATAACTTTTCAGAATATAAAAATGAAAGTTTTTAATTGGATCAGGTTTTAAAATTTTTTTCTTAATAATTATAAATGATGATATGATTTTTTATACTTCAAATCTGAAAGGGTAAGTTGTATATTTTATGTACCAAATTTACAAATAAAAATCAAATATATTATTCTTGGCAAAAATCTGTCAAAAAATATGCTAAAGGAAATGGTATAAAATTAGTGTTTTAAAAAGACGATCTTCGATATTGAACAACTTCTTTAACAATATTAGCTTTCCGGAATTACTTGATCGAGCCTAAAATTATGAAAATAATGTATTTTCTTAAAATATTAAAATAACACTGCTTATTTTTATATATATGTCTACTGATATATGTTGTCAATAAACAATATATTGCAATATAAATGTGTTAGTTGGAGCACCTAAAACCGTAAAACAAGCTAAGGGGCAATGAATAGGGATGACGATGGGAAAGCGAGAGACGCATCTCCGTTATGATATGGCTGCATTGTGGGGATTATAGGTTAGGAAAAGTTTGCTGTCACAAAATTTTGAAAGTTAAGTATATTAGTCTTATAATTTAATTTAAAAATTTAATAATTTAAATTTTTAAATATTTATTTAAAAATTTAATTTATATAAATAATAAAATTCAAGTTTAATGAATGCTTTGAATTGAACTATTATCTGGTTTAGGTGAGCTGGTCCCTGATCATTTACTACCGTCCTCTGCCAACCGAATTTTCCGGCAAATAATAAATGACAGCACATGCGTTCAACCTCTATTTTGACCGTACAAGTCATCGCGCCTTGCTTTTGCATCGCACATCCGTGGTTATCTGAATCTGGTTTCCTTTCTTTTAAAAAAATAAACAGATCTGGTTTGCTTTTAATCTGTTGACAATAATGAGTTCTGACATGTCCCTTGAAGGACAGAGTTTGCCTTGTCGCTTGGAAAATACTGTTTAAATTTTGCGTTGATATGTGCAGTGTATTATTAAAAAATTAATTTTAAAAAAATATTAAAAAAATAATTATAAAAACACGTATAATCAAAATAAAAAATTGATTTATGTAAATAATATTATTCTTATCAAATATGCAAAAATTGTACTACTGTTAAAATTCCGTAAAACAGCACAACGATGGTAAGGTTACACAATGTACGCGTTATCCAAAGAAAATAAGCAATATATATGTATATAATAATTATAATATTTACACTAAGTATCATACTCCAAGCAAATTGCCACTTGAGCGTTGGCTCAAATGGTATCGGGCCACAATTTCAAGGCTATTTTACATGTAAAGTGCATTTTAAAAAAAATTTGACTCTAATAGCACTGATTGAAAGTTATTTACTTCAAGGGGGCAAACCTGCCACATAAGACAGCCACCTCACCTCAAAGTAATGCCACATTATTCATCAAATCCTCAGCCCCTCTTCACACTTTTTATTCTTCTTCCTCACCCTAACTCTCCCACTCTCACAGCTCTGCCGTCTTTGTGCTTTCCTTGTTCTCGCTTACGTCTCTCTTCACTCAGCTTTCTCTTCACCCCACTCCGTTTGTGCATTGTTGTGTTCTTCACTCCGTTTGTCCCTCGCTCGTAGCACCTGGTGCCGTCTTGATTTCGTTTGTTCTTTATTCTGCAACATTGAGCCACAGCCATAGCTGCTGCCTTTCTCCATCAGTCTCTTTTGTCTTCAACTTGCGATGGCTGAGCAATCTAAAAGGTAAACACTGGAGCTCGTTTATTTCACTATAATGTATTGTGAGTAAATTTTTGGGGACGCTGTGATTGGGTTACTAGTCATTATGGTCTGCCTAATTGATCTGTTTTCGGTGAAAAGTTGCTTGGGCATAATTGTAGGTTTGCCTATGATGTGATTATTAGTTAAAAACTCTACCACATTATTTAAGCTTTTTATCTAATTACCCTCATCATTAACCAATCCCCCACCTGAAGCCATTTTCGAGTTCATTCCATGTTTTAAGAATTTGTTTTTAGCTACTCCATGTTACATTTTAACTATGAGGGGATTACATTTTAGCTACTTCATGTTACATTTTAACTGTGGTATGTTACAATTTGTCTATTGCAAATGAAATTTGCCACCTAATGAACTTGTTTGAGAGTGTCCAAGTGGTGAAAACTAGTTCATATGGCCTAGTACATGTTCACTTTGAATGATACATTTCATCTATTGCATATTACTTTTGACTTAGGAAATTTGCCGTCTATTGCTTTTGTTGAGAACTTCTGTATTTATTGGGAGCCCTATCCCACTATTAGAGATGGTTTTGTGCATGATTATTCAGAAAGATGGAACTTTGATTGCTATGATATAGAAGCAGATCGTAATTCTTGCTGCTTTTTGTTTGATGTTTTCTGAAGTATTCTTATGCACTTGATTAATTATGTTTTAAATTAGGTTGACAAACGTCAGTGTCTTTGATTTTGTAATGGTTTTAGACCTGACTAAAATGGGTTATTTTAGTTCTATTCTATGATACCAAACGAAATTGAGGTTAAACCATGTATAGGACTATTACATGTTGATTTGATAGCATGGTCCTTGGCGAACACAGCTAAGCGACACAATCAGAGGACAAGCCTTTATAGCAGGTTGGTGAACTTCAAAGGATATTTTCCAATATCTATTACAGACCCTCAACCAATGGGGAAGGTTGGAATGTGCTTTCATCCAAAGGTTCATTTGATTCTATATGGTAGGGTTCGAATGGAAGAGCAAGCTATAACTTATCAGAATTACAATACAGCCCTTCCCCTTTATTGTAGGTTGTGGTAGTAATTGTAAAGATTAGAGCATTTTCAATTATTTGTATATAGAATTGTACATAGGGTTTCTATACAGTCATTATTACATGGCTCTGGTCCACTGAATTCGTTTACATAAGTATTGTATATAGAATTGTATTTATAAATAAATGCATCACTCCAAAAGCTTCACCAAGATTCTTATACATAGAATTGTGCACACAATTTCCTATTGCATCTTACTTTTTACCTTGGAAAGGTACATTTCATGTACAGCGTATTACATTGAAACTATTGCATATTATAAATTATCTATGACCATGTTACATTGTAACTATTGCATGCTAGAAGTCAGCTATTATATATAAAATTTTACGCCTTGCTAACATTGAACTTTTAGTGCTTGAATGGCGATGTGTTATTACATGTTAAGCATTGAATGTTACAATTTAACTATTACATGTTATATATTTTCTATAGCTATGTTACATTGTAACTATTGCATGTTACAAGTCAGCAATTGTATATAAAATTTGGCTCATGGTTACCTTCTTTCCATGTGTCAAAGTGATTAAAACTTAGTCATATAACCTAGTCCACATTCACCTACGAATGATACACTTCACCTATTGCAATAGTTGACTTGTAACATGCAACAGTTAGAATGAAACATGGCAATAGATTATATGTAACATGCAATAGTTATATTGTAACATACAATGCTTGGCGTGTAATAGCACATGTACGCCCAGGTGCGAAAGATTTAGCGCCTAGGCACCCATACGTAAGGTCAAAATGCTGTCTTCTGCCACATAGGCGCCTGAGCGCCCATGTGTTAGCACCTAGGCACTTATACATAAGGTCAAAATGCTGTCTTCTGCCACATGGGCGCCTGATGTGTCAGCGCCTAGGCACCCAGACATGTTTCAAAATTCTATCTTCTGCCGCATGGGCGCTTGAGCGCCCAAAAGGAAGCGTTTAGGCGTCCATCATGTCCCGATAATGCTTCATTCTGCTTGATGAGCACTAAGCGCCCAAAACGACGTGCCTAGGCGTCCATACATGTCCAAAAATGGTAAAATTTGAGATGCAATAGTTTAATTCTAACATGTACCAGTTTTGATGTAACTTGGTGATAAATAAAATGTAGCATGTAAAAGTTTAAATATAACACATTCTAGTTAAAATTTAACTTCCCTAAATAAAAAGTAACATGCAATAGATGAAGTCTAGCGTTCAAAAGGTGAACATGTACACAGCCGTAGGCATGACTTTTCACTTTGGCACTTATAAACAAGATGACCAAAAACAAAAATTTTGTATGCAATATTTGGATTATAACATGCAATAGTTAAATTGTAATATATCAATAGATCAAATATAACATGTAATAGGTAAAATGTAACATTTGATAATTAAAATGATACTTTACCAAGTATTTTGTAACATGCAATACATAGAATATATCATACAAAGTGAACATGTACTATGCCATAGGACCGAATTTTCACCTTGATACTTTGAAACATGTTCACGCAGTGGTCAAATTTTATATGCAATAGTTCAAATGTTACATCTAACAGTTGAAATGTAATATCTTGGTTAGAAAAATAGAAGTTCTAAATTAAGTTACAAATAAAGAATGTAGTCACAAGATTTTTGTTCAAACATTTCAAGTAATGCATTTATTTATCAGTACGAGTATCATCAAACCTAAATGAAATACCTTCCACAAATTAAGTGGCTGTAAAACAATTAGGTTATTTATTCATTCAATAATTATGTACACAATAAAGTGAACCAGCGCCCTGTTCATATGACAGGATAGGAATAAGCCATATGTACAATTCTATATACAAACAAACATGCTTTAGTCTTTACAATTACAACCGCTATGTACAATAAAGGGGAAGAACTGTATTGTAGTTCTCATAAGCTCCAGCTTGTTCTTCCATTTGAACTCAGCCCTCTAGAATCAGACAAACCCTGGGAAGAAAGCCAAATATCTTATTTCTATAAGTATTCCAAGAAAACATGTGCTCACTGAAACAAATCCTCTCATTTCCTTTACAATATTCTCATTTCCTGGTTCGAGAATTGAGCATAGCTTTCTCCATTTCCTTTGGATGATTTGGGTTTGGATCTCTTCATATTCAACAGCTAAAATGTAACATTCTAATAGATAAAATGTAACACCGATAGTTAAAATGTAACTTTTCTAGGTAAATAATAACATGTAATAAATATAATGTATCATTCAAAGTGAACATGTGCTAGGTCATAGGAATAGTTTTCACCACTTCTACACTTAGAAACAAGTTGATAAGGCAACAAATTTTATATGCACTAGTTGAATTGTAATATCTAATAGTTAAAATATAATATTTTAATAGATAAAATATAACATGCAATAGTTAAAACGTAACACCCGATAGTTAAAATGTAACTTTTGTAGCTAAATTGTAACATGCAATAGATAGAGTGTATCACTCAAAGTGAATGTGTACTAAGCCACAAGATCGAGTTTTCACTTTCACACTTTCAAACATGTTCATGAAGTTTCCAACTTTATATGCAATAGTCGAATTGTAATATCTAACAGTTAAAATGTAACATTGTCATAGATAAAATGTAACATATAACAATTAAAATGTAACACCTAATAGTTAAAATATAACTTTTCTAGAGAAAATATAACATGTAATAGATATAGTGTATAATTCAAAATGAACGTGTACTAGGTTATAGGAATGAGTTTTCACTACTTACACACCTAGAAACCAGTTCATGAGGCGAGCAAATTATATGTACAATAGCTGAATTCTAACATGTAATAGTTAAAATATAACATAGCGATAGATAAAATGTAACATGCAATAGCTAAAATGTAATACTTAATAATTAAAATATAACTTTCCTAAGTCAAAAGTAATATGCAATAGATGAAATGTATCATTCAAAGTGAACGTGTACTAGGCCATATGAACTAGTTTTCACCACTTGGACACTCTCAAACAAGTTCATTAGGCGGCAAATTTCATTTGCAATAGACAAATTGTAACATACCACAGTTAAAATGTAACATGAAGTAGCTAAAATGTAATCCCCTCATAGTTAAAATGTAACATGGAGTAGCTAAAAACAAATTCTTAAAACATGGAATGAACTCGAAAATGGCTTCAGGTGGGGGATTGGTTAATGATGAGGGTAATTAGATAAAAAGCTTAAATAATGTGGTAGAGTTTTTAACTAATAATCACATCATAGGCAAACCTACAATTATGCCCAAGCAACTTTTCACCGAAAACAGATCAATTAGGCAGACCATAATGACTAGTAACCCAATCACAGCGTCCCCAAAAATTTACTCACAATACATTCTAGTGAAATAAACGAGCTCCAGTGTTTACCTTTTAGATTGCTCAGCCATCGCAAGTTGAAGACAAAAGAGACTGATGGAGAAAGGCAGTAGCTATGGCTGTGGCTCAATGTCGCAGAATAAAGAACAAACGAAATCAAGACGGCACCAGGTGCTACGAGCGAGGGACAAACGGAGTGAAGAACACAGAAATGCACAAACGGAGTGGGGTGAAGAGAAAGCTGAGCGAAGAGAGACGTAAGCGAGAACAAGGAAAGCACAAAGACGGCAGAGCTGTGAGAGTGGGAGAGTTAGGGTGAGGAAGAAGAATAAAAAGCGTGAAGAGGGGCTGAGGATTTGATGAATAATGTGGCATTACTTTGAGGTGAGGTGGCTGTCCTATGTGGCAGGTTTGCCCCCTTGAAGTAAATAACTTTCAATCAGTGCTATTAGAGTCAAATTTTTTTTTAAAATGCACTTTACATGTAAAATGGCCCAATTTCAACCCCACACCCCTAGGCTCGATTCCCCCTTCTCCCACAATGTGCAATGTACTCAAAAAAAAAAAAAAATTCCCAGCAAATTCAGGCACACATTTGGAAAGATGAGCAAAAATAAGCAAAAATGAGTTTAAATCAATGATTAGAAGTGGACAAGATGAAGAACTTGTATTTTACTTAACAAGGAGAGGAGAGTTAGTCGAGCATTCAATAGAAAGAGTCAAATAGGAGTAAAATAAAACATAAAATTAATAAAGTCTTAGTTTTAAGAAAGTCATAATTTCAAAGAAATAAGAAAAATTTGAAAAAGCAATATTATTTAAAAACAAAGGACAGAGGAAGTATATGAAGATAGATTGTATATTTTATTTTAATTCTTTTATTTTTATATTTTTATTTATGCATAATTTATTTTTTATTAAAATTTAATCATTGTATTTTTAAAATTTTATTAATTAAATTATATATTTTAATTAAATTAATAATTCTCATAATAAATATAAACATTTTTCTTCTTACATCTTTGTCAAGAATAACTTTTCTTATTAAACTTTACGAATAGTTAATAAGTAAATATATTAAATCAGATTTTATATGATTTTATAAATATAAAATAAATTTATATCTTTTAATAAAATTTAAAATATTTTTCAATTATAATTGATTTAGACTCATTTTTGCCTCTTTTTGCACATCTTTCCAAATGTGTGCCTGAATTTGCTTCGAATATGATACTTAGTGTCAATATTACATAATATATATAGATATAGCTAAATAAATAAATAATTAATTAAAAATATAAAGACATTTAAAATATTTATATAATTATTATATACATATATATTACTCATTTTCTTTGGATAACGCGTACATTGTGCGACTTTACCATCTTTGTGCTGTTTTACGAATTTTAACAGTAGTACAATTTCTGCATATTTGATAAGAATAATATTATCTACATAAATTAATTTTATATTTTAATTATACGTTTTTTTGTAATTATTTTTTATATTTAATTTTTTTATTAATACACTCCACATATCAACACAATTTAAAAAATATTTTTCAAGCGACAAGTCTAACTCTGTCCTTCAAGGGACTTGTCAGAACTCATTATTGCCAGCAAATTAAAAAAAAAAACCATATCTCTTTATTTTTTTTTTTTTTAAAAAAAAACCATATTCAGATAACCACGGATGTGTGGTGCAAAGTCAAGCACATTGACTTGCACGGTCAAAATGAAGTTGATCTTTTGTGCTTTTCTTTATTTTTTGCCGGAAAATTTAGTCCGGCCCACGTCCGACGGGGACCACGTTTCATTTTTCTAATTCTTCTAATGACATCATCGAAGTATCGCCATGGAAAATGATATTTTTCTGTGAGGAAACAATGCATTAAAATTACGTTGGTTGCGTGATGTATAAAATATAAAAAAATAATAAAATATAATAGTTTATTATTTTAAATTTACATCACGTATAAAATATAAAAATAATTATAATATAAAAACGTATATCTAATGTTACTCTATCGTCATCGGATGATGTGGAAGTGTTGCACCTGTAAGTTTTATTTCTTGCCATTTTCTTTTTATTATTATTATTATCATTACGTGCGCCCAACAACATGTGAAAGAGATTCCCGAAGGGCGAAAATAGAAGTTGAACTTATGTGCTTTCATTTATTATTCGCCGGAAAATATGGTTTGCAAAGGACGGTAGTAAATGATCAGGGACAAGCTCATTGTTACAAAGTACATGTATAAAAAAAAAAGTATATATTTACAATTCTAATACATATGATAATATTTATTTAACCTCTTATATGAATGTCATATCAATTAGGAGAAAAAGGCACCATAAAAAATAGTATACTATATATATAAAATATTAGAAACTAACAATATGATTTATAATATAGAATTAATCAAACACTACGCTGAATGAAATAAATACGTTCACTTAAAGTAATGTTATTCGCTCTTCCAATAACTTGAAAACATCAATGATTGAATCAATAACACACATTTCAACTATTTCTCTTTCGATAGGAATTGTCATGTTATCTACAAGAAACTCATTTTTCTATCTAGTTACGCAATCTTATCTTAGTTATTTTCGTTAATTTAAGCAGAGTTGTAATATAATTTGAGTTGATAGGTTCTTCAAATCTAAATGACTAAAAGCATCGATAATAATGAAATTGTGAAGTATTGAGACTTTAAAATTATCTTCTTTTACTCCATAAAAATTTTAGGATAGTATGTTGCAGCATGTGAATATTGTCAATGTTAAAAATTTTATAAGCATCCTTGCGAACCAATTGAGAATTAAATGTCAAAAGCTCTAAACTTTTGTCATTGAACATACAATTCAACTCTTGCAATTATTTATGTGCACTACTAGAAATTTTTAGTTTACCTAAAAAAATTTTTGGCGTAATGTGATCTTTCAAAAAAATTAAAATTTACCGATAAATTTGGATAAAAATCATTGACGGATCAAATTTTCATAAGTAAAATGAATAAAATATTTCCACCTATTGGAAAAAAAATTTTACTACTAGTATTACCAATAGAAGATAACTGAGAGATATATTTTTCAATAATTTTAAGTTTTATTTTAAAAATAAAAGCATTATCAAAGAACATATCTCTCGACAAATTTTTCACTTAAATTTTTTAAAGGAGACATTACCAAGAGATGTACCCTTTGGTAACCGAGGAATATATAATAATTTAAAAAGTTAATTTTTTACCGATGAATAAGTGTAAACAATCAGATTAGTCAAAGATTGCAATAGTGCTTTTAAAATTTTATAGGGATCACTGATGGATCTATATGTTAGAAATTTTTATTGAAAAAAGTTAGTTCCACGTTCTTGGAATCACATTTTTGACTATGTTTACTATATAAAATAAATTTTATTTTATAAAATAAAATATTTTTACTTCAACTATTTTTAAAATTTCTTTAACTTAGTGAGCGTGTAAAAAAACATAGTTCTAAGAGTGTAGAACTAACATGGCTCTTTTCATTTTATTAAAATGTACCATTTTGCTAATGATTGCTAGCAAATCTATCCATTGGTTTCCCTTTTAAAACTCACTTCCCTTCCCCATTTTGGCTTGCGCACTCTCTTGTGCTCTTTCTTTCCCTCTCTCTCAATGAATGGCATTTCCCACTTTCCAACCATTCTTCAGCAAAATTTTGGACAACTTGGGCCTCTGCAAGGGACTTTCTGCACTCTCTCTTGGTGTCTCTTTGATTTGTGTTTGATTTTCTCTCTATTTTTAATTTTCGTACTTCTCCTTCTAACATTGTGTTTCTCTCCTTATTTTCAATTATTTTAGATTGAGTTGTTCTACATTTTCTTTCATTTGTTGTGTTTTTTGTAAGTTTAGAAGCTGGTAACATAAAACTTTTCATTTATTATTACATTTAACAAATTAATATGTATTGAAGTTAGAATAGATAACTTAAGATGCCATAGCTAAATTTTGATGTTGCATATGATAGAATTAATTAGTTTTGAAATTAGATTCTTTACTTAAGGTTTAAATTAGCTTATGGTTAAAATTATGGTTAACTAGTTAGTTTAGGTTTAAATTATGATTTGTATAAGGTTATAATTTCACCTTATGTTAGAATTGGTTACTGTAAAAATAAAATTAATATTTTTTAAAAATAATATTAGTAACTTAAAAAGATAATTTTGTTAATTTCATTTTTTAAAAAATCATTGAGAAATATATCTAATTAATTAAAAAGTTAATTTTAAATTTTTATTGTTAAAAAATACCAAGAATTATATTCCTTGATATTTAAACAAATCATTTAATAAAATTAATTTCATGGATAAATTATAAAATTTGTAAATAAAAATGATCGATAATGCTTTTAACAAGAGATTTTGTCTTTCGATCTATTTGATGATAAATGTAAAATTTTTGTAATATGCAATTAAAAATATTTTAACTCTATATTGATGCTCTATTTAAGTTTTGATTTAAATGTTTAATATGAATTTAATATTGAAAAAAATATAAGTTTTTTTGGTGGTAAAAAAAACTTTAATTCGATATTTTGTGAACTAAATAAAATAATTAGAGGCCCACGTTAAATTTTAGTCTTTATCAAAACTAAACAAGTGTTTTGCTTAGAAAACAAAATATTTTTTGGGGTGCCATTGGCCAGTTCCTTGGAAGATCCGCCATTGTCTGTATGTGTCTGATGAAAGGGAAACAACTATATGTTCAACCATATTCAAAAATCAACAATATCGGCTGGATAAAGTTCTCTACACCACAAATATATAAAGCCAGCTACTTACTAATTAATATAGTTGACAAATATGATAGCCATAAAATACTGATAATGAAATATGATATACGTTAAAAGAAAGAAGAATATTACAATACAAAATGAAGAAGCATCAGACTTCTTTAGGAATTAAACCATCTATTATGCCTAGATACAACATGGAGAGATCTATTGGCTCAAAAAATTATATGAGCTAATATGTTTGATTGATCCATATCATATATTATTTCTACTTAAAATTTTAATTTAATATTTAATTAATATAATATATTAAGTGAAGATCCTAAATTAAGAAAGTATGTCTATTAAATCTATGGGAATTTAACAGATGCCGTTCTACACTCTTCAAAAACTTTTTAGTACTATAAGTTGTTAAAATTTTAAATTTTAAATAAAAATTTTAATGAAAGTATAAAACATTAAATTTTAAATAGAGTATTATATAATTCCTCTCTTATATCCACCCTAAAGTTTCATTCCCTTATATAAGCACCTTAGCATTAGGAGTATTAATATATGCACAAATAAATTTTGCATACAATCTACATATTCTTACTCCATTTTTCACTTTTTCCTAAATTTTTTCTACACGTAGAGACTATTAGTGAAGGTGCCATGGAAATAGCCCAGAACAACTTGACAGAGAACCTAGAACTAGTGTTGTTGCAGAGGGCATGACAAGTGGTGGAAACACATGACAGAACCCAGAACAACCTGAATGGGTAGAGAAGAAAGAAGAAATAGGGAATGGGTAGAGAAGAGAGAAGAAAGAAAAAGAAAGAGAAAAGAGGAGAAAAGACAAGAGATGTGGCGGGATAACTATTAGCTGGTGGTGAGAGACGTAAAACGGGGAAGAGTCGTAAAAGGGTCAAAAAGTATGAGAGAGTTAGCAGGAGACTTAAAGGAGGAGAGAGAATTTGTAATAGAAGAGCTTATGGTTAGGTAGAAAAGTTGGAAAGAAAGTAGGAGAATTAAATGAAGGTTTAAGTAATAGTAATGGGTGTGTACATGATTGAAATGTTTGAACGTATAAGAAAAACTTAAAATATATAATGGTCGGGTTTAAATGGGTTGCTGCATATGATAATTGTAAAAACTAATTTCGACAATTTGAAATCATATAAAACAAATTTTTTTTTCTAAAATAATTTATAATCTAACTCAAATTGACCGAAACATAATTTTTAAACTGTTTGAAATGGGCTGTAATGGGTTGAGCGGTTTATGCTCACTTTTACCAACAACACTAACTCTCTCTTGAATTTGATCTTGACATCATTCTTACTTACTTTTAAAATTCAATGAATTTAGTGTTACTAAGTCTTTTTGTAAAGATTTTTGTCACTTGATTATTGGTGTTGGCAAATTGCATTTTCATATAAACCAATAACACTTTTTCACGAAAAAAGGATATTGGACCTCCACGTGTTTAGTACGATCATGGAACATTAGATTTTCTACAGAACAAATTGCCAAATTGATTATCACTATACAGTTGTATAGCATAATTTATTGGTTGGTGCAAATTCTTCATAAGTTCCTATAGCCACGAACCTTCTTGGGTTGCCATAACTATTGCTCTATATTCAGCTTCAGTATTTAACGATGACACTATTAGCTACCTTTTACTGCACCATGAAATAGCTCTTGAACCAAGACTTTGACTTACACCGTTGAGGATTGATGTGTGTCATGATTATCAGAATAATCAACATCACAATGTCTAATTAACTTGCAATCTTCATTCTTTCTGTAATAAACACCATAGTCAAGTTTGCCCTTGATATATCTCAAAATTTGTTAAACAATATCCAAATGAGACTTCTATGGGTTATGCAAAAATTAACTTGCCACTCTAATTGCAAAAGCAATATACGAGTGTATTAGAGTAAGATATATTAAACTTCCCACTATTTCTTTGTACATAGAAAAATCTTCTAGATCTTTGCCTTTAGCTGCACAAATCTTGGCATTAACTTCTATTTTAGTTGTTATGGGCTTGCAATCCAACATTCCAAACTTTTCTAGAAGATCACTTGCATATTTTTGTTGACATAAGAACAAGAACAATAATTGGAAATAATCTATTTCAAGTCTAAGGAAATGCTTGAGTCATCCAAGTTCCTTCATCTGGAAGTGTACAAACAAGTTTTCCTTAATTTGATGAATTGCTTCTTCATCATCTCCTATAATGATGAGAACATTAACATAAACTAGCACTATTGTTAGTTTTTCATTTTGAATTCTAACAAACAAACTTGAATCTGTTGGTGCCATTGCATATTCATTGTTAAGTAAAATCTTAGCAATTTTTCCATACCACACCCTTGGAGTTTGCTTCAAACCATATAGAGCTTTCTTCAATTTGCAAACAAACATTAGATGAGATTTGCACTTAAATCCTTGCAGCTCTCCATATATATCTCTTGATCTAGGTTGCCATGCCAAAATGCATTTTTGACATCCACTTGCCAAAGATTCCATGATTTACTAGCTATAATGGTTAATAAAACATGGACATTGGTATTTTTACAATTGGATTGAATGCCTCATCATAGTCCATCCAATATTGTGGTGAAAACCCTTGTGCTACCAAACGAGCTTTGTATCTATTAGTCATTCCACAAGGTACATCTTAATTTTGTAAACCCATTTACATGATATGGGTTTCACATCTATGGGCTTTGCCACTAGCTCCCATGTTTGATTCTGCTTCATTGCAAAAAAATTTTCTTACATTCTTTCTTTGTTGATGCTTCATCATATATGAATGGTTCTTTCACCAAATCTTCTTTAGCTAAAGTTATATTAGCATATTTTGGATTTGGCTTTTGTTGCCTCTTTAATCTTCAAAGTTGTAGTTGTACCAAAGCTTCTTCTTGTTCATCAAAGTGCTCTTTTTCTAGACTTTGTGATGTACTCAAGTTTGTCAAGGACTCTTCTAACCCTCAAATTCTTCTTGAATTGATTCTTTTGATCTTTCAAGAATTGAGGATGACTATTTTGGCTTCATATCAAGCTTCTCATGCAACTTGTCTTCTATTTCTTTTGAATAAGGTAGAACAACATGTTGATAGGACCATCAAGCTGATGTTTCATCAAACATAACATTTATTGACATGTACACCCAATTTGTTATGGGATCTATGTATCTCTACCCTTTTCTTTGTTCATCATAACCAATGAAATTGTATAGCACTACTCCTTTTTGTCAAACTTGCTTTGAAGATTATTAGGAACAAACACAAAACATATGCACCCAAAGACTTAAAAATGACTTACTATTGGTGTGAGATTCGATAACTTCTCAAAGGAAAAACAAATACTAACCATGCTTGAGGTAATTTGTTGATGACATGCACCATAAACTTTATGCATTCTACTCAGAATCTTGAAGGCACACTCTTGGCATGCAACATACTCTGACAAATTTCAGCAAGATGTCAATTCTTCCTCTTAGCTACTTCATTTTGTTGTGGAGTATTTGGACACAATAATTGTCTTTAAATCTTGTACACTCAAAGATACACATTGAACTCTTCATATGTATATTCTCCACCATTGTTTGAGCATAGACATTGTATCTTTTTGCCAACTTCACTTTCTACCTTATCTTTGAATTCTTTGAACTTAGTCAATCTTTAGATTTTTCTTTCATAAAGAACCCAAACATAACTTGAAAAGTCATTAATGAAAGTTACACATATTGTGATCCACTTATAGATGATTGCTTGATAGGCCTAAACACATATGAGTGAATTAACTCTAATGGCTTCTTGATATGAAATTTGATTAGCCTTTCCATATTGACATCCTAAACAAATAGTGTTTACTTGAATGTCCAACTCTAGAAGGCCTTTGAGCATTAGCTTTTTCATCATCACTTTTCACTTGTAATAGCTGACGTGTCTAAGACATGTATGCCAAAGACTTGTAGTCTCATTTTTCCTTATCTTATCTACGTATGTTGGTTTAGTTGGCATCACATTGACAAGCTCTTATTTCTTCCTTTCTATAAATGTTGTGACAACAATTTTCACATCTTGATAAACTTTCACATTAATAAGACCAAACATAGCATAGTTGCCTAGAGTCATCAGTTGATATACCGACAAGAGATTTTTCTTTATCTTATGAACATGGTAAACATCATGTAGTTGAACTTGCTTTGCACTAAAATGAGGTCCAACCATGGTTTTACCAAAATGACTTATTAGTGATCTTGAGTTGTTGGTTGTCATGATCGCTCAATCATGTTCATATTCTAAGATATTGACAAGCTTCTCCTTATCACTGATCAAGTGATTAGAACAACCTAAATCAACAATGTAACTCTTAGTACAATCAATTATATTACAAGTAGTTATAGCTAATGCTAACTCCTCCTTTTCTGACATTGCGATATTGGTTACAATTGCATCATTGATATCTTTAACAATTGCTTATGATGCCTCCATATCCCATTCATATTCACTATTCTTCTAATTGCTTGATGTTGTTATGTTGCCTTCAACTGTCTTCTTTTGAAACAGCAATCTTGAGCAAAGTGACCCCTCTTTCCATAATTGTAAACTGAGACTTACCTTGTGTTTTACTAGGGCCTTAGTTTTAATCATGTACCTTCCTTAGTGGCTTTTATTCTAGCCTTTCTTTGGGTTTCTATCTTTATTAGCCAATTAACCTCTTGATCAACTTTGCTTTCTATTGCGAAAGAGTGCCTCTTATTCATTTTTCAAGAGACATTAATTGCTTGTCTTACAAGAGCCTCCTGATTAGCTAGAAGATTTTTAAACTCTTCTAGGAATAGTTTAACTGGCCACCCTTGGGTTGCTATGATAAAAGTTCTGTATTTAGACTTCAAGCCATGAATAATAATTCTTCTATCTCGTCATTGATTTTTGATGCAGCGTCTAACTTAGAGATTTCTCAACATATGGACTTTACTTTTGTAAGATACTAATTTATTGTCATATCATGTTGTATGACTAACATTAGTTCATTTTCCAAAAGTTGAAGTTTCATATAATTTTTCTTAGAGAAATGTGAGACATGTCCCATGCCTCCTTTGGAGTGGTCCAGCATTTCCTCTTGAATATTTGTCTTTATCACGAACATTGCTTCACTAGTTTTGATGCCCCATTTCCTCAAGGCTTTCGCATCTATTGGTGGTATAGTCTCATTCCCATTGACTACCTCGCATAAATCTTGACCCTACAAATATGATTCTATGTAGTAGCAAGCCATTATGATGACAAACTTCAGTACTGTCGGTGGCATCAAGAAACTCAATCATCAAAATTACAACACATGGCAGACCTACATAGAATCATATTTGTAGGGTCAAGATTTATGCGAGGTAGTCAATGGGAATGAGACTTCACCACCAATAGATGTGAAAGCCTTGAGGAAATGGGGCATCAAAACTAGTAAAGCAATGTTCGTGATAAAGACAAATATTCAAGAGGAAATGCTGGACCACTCCAAAGGAGGCATGGGACATGTTTATCTCACATTTCTCTAAGAAAAATTATATGAAACTTCAACTTTTGGAAAATGAACTAATGTTAGTCATACAACATGATATGAACAACAAGCTTTATAGTCCTTGTCCATATACGGGTAGTTTCTCTATGAGCGCTACCTCTTATTTGGCACCTTCACTAATATGTATTCAAGTTAGAATAGATAACTTAAGATGCCATAGCTAAATTTTGATGTTACATATGATAGAATTACTAGTGTTGAAATTAGATTCTTTACTTTAGGTTTAAATTAGTTTATGGTTAAAATTATGGTTAGCTAGTTAGTTTAGGTTTAAATTATGATTTGTATGAGGTTATCATTTAACCTTATGTTAGAATTAGTTATTGTTAAAATTAAATTAATATTTTTTTAAAAATAATATTAGTAAGTTAAAAAGATAATTTTCTTAATTTCATTTTTTAAAAAATCACTGAAAAATATATCTCATTAATTAAAAAGTTAATTTTAAATTTTTATTTTTAAAAAATACCAAAAAATATATTTCTCGATATTTAAATAAATCATTTAATAAAATTAATTTTGATGATGAATTACAAAATCTGTAAATAAAAATTATCGATCCTGCTTTTAACGACAGATTTTTTCTCTCGATCAATCCGACGGTGAATGTAAATTTTTTGTAGTATGCAATTAAAAATATTTTAACTCTATATTGATGCTCTATTTAAGTTTTGATTAAATATTTAATATTTCATAAAAAATATAAACTTTTTTAGTCAAAAAAATTTAATTTAATATTTTGTGAACTAATTTTTAAAATAAAATAATTAAAAATCAACTTTAAATTTTACTCTTTATCAAAACAAAACAAGTATTTTGATTAGAAAACAAAATATTTTTGAGGTGCCATGGTCCAGTTCCTTCGAAGATCCGCCATTGTCTGTATGATGTGTCTGATGAAAGTTGGAAACAGCTATGTTCAACCATTTCAAAAATCAACAATATCGGCTGGATAAAGTTCTCTACACCACAAACATATAAAGCCAGCTACTTGCTAATTAATATAGTTGACAAATATGACAGCCATATAATACTGATAATGAAATACGATATACGTTAACAGAAAGAAGAATATTACAATACAAAATGACGAAGCATCAGACTTCTTTATGAATAAAATCATCTATTATCCCTAGATACAAAATGGAGAGATCTATTGGCTCAAAAAATTATATAAGCTACTACGTTTGATTGATTCATATCATATATTATTTCTACTTAAAATTTTAATCTAATATTTAATTAATATAATATATTAATTGAAGATCCTAAATCAAGAAAGTATGCCTATTAAATCTGTAAAAATGTAACATATGCCGTTCTACACTCTTCAGAAACTTTTTAGTGCTATAAAAAAATAAAAATTTTAATGAAAGTATAAAATATTAAATTTCAAATAGAATATATAAAATTCCTCTCTTATATCCATCCTAAAGTTTCATTCCCTTATATAAGCACCTTAGCATTAGGAGTATTAATATATGCACAAATAAATTTTGCATAAAATCTTCATATTCTTTCTCTATTTTTCGGTTTTTCCTAAATTTTTTTCTGTACATAGAAAAATTTCCCATTTATGCCACTATCATTTTCGTATTATTAACTTTGATCCACCACTTTAAAATTGTTATTTTAATTAATTTTTGAAATAAATTTGTAAATATTTGAAGAATATAAGGATCAACAAAGTAATCTACCCAACTTTTATCATATTTTGTACTTTTAAAATGATAAAATATTTATACATATCTAGTGAATAATAAAGTATAAATAAATAAATAAATAAATATATATATATATCTAATGAATAATAAAATATAAATTCAAATATTCTATCATTAACAAAATAAACTTATGTCTTCCTATAATATTATCCAAACTCCTAATAACTAAACCACATCTAATAGCAATCCAAATACGATTTTGCAAACCAATAACTATATTGATTAGTAACTAAACTTCTCTGCAATAATCCCAAACCGAAGGGTCATACATGTCTTTGTGCAAAGTAGATACAACAAAATAAAGGGTGGTATACACCAAATGCGAGAACCGCACATCAAACTGTGAACGATATTATGTAGCTTCCCCACGAAGAAGCAATCTACAAAATAGTTGCATAATTTATTATAAATATTAAATTTATCAAATTTTATAGTTTAATTTTTATATTTAATAAATTTAATAATTTAATTTTTTTAAATTTATATTTAATAAAATTTAATTGATAAGAATAACAAAATTCTATATACTTCAGAGTTATTATTCAATGCTATAAATAAAGTTAAACAAAAATTCTAAATTACTTATTTATCAATGATCATTCATTTTAAATGTATAATTGGCTTATAGCATTTCAAAAAGAAAACATTTCAGTAGTCGGATTTAAAGATTGACAACTCTCTAGGTCTAAAAAAATTGGCGTGCACACAAGACAGAGTGAAGAAGTCAGATCAAGCGTGTATGCATTTAAAAGGATTAATAGTCCTGTTCCCTCCATTCAAACTACAAGGGACCCAAATCAACTCAATGTGAAATAATCAGCGCCTACCCTTGACTTATTCATAAACGAGCTAAGGAAACCATAAATGAATTAGATTGAGACGGGTACCTTCTACCAGTACCCCAACTACTATATAAACTATGCCTATACTGTGTTTTGCTCCAACTCAAAGCTCAAAGATGGCTTCCTCATCCTTCATGCTTTTGCTCCTTGCAGCGTTGCTTCTCACCCCTCAGGGTCTTGCTAATTATTACAAGCCTCCTGTTTATGAACCTCCTCCCTACAAGCCCCCAATTGAAAAGCCACCTGTTTACAAGCCACCAATTGAGAAACCACCAATTTACAAGCCGCCAGTTTATAAGCCACCAGTTTATAAACCACCAGTTTACAAGCCACCAATTGAAAAACCACCAGTTTATAAGCCACCGATTGAGAAGCCACCCATATACAAGCCACCGATTGAGAAGCCACCTATTTACAAACCACCTGTTTATAAGCCCCCTTATAAGAAGCCACCTTATGGTCACTATCCTCCCAACTGAAGATGACACTCGTACTCGTTTGTAAAGCATTCAGAGGTATATCAACTCTGGCTACTAAATAAGAGATGTCATGTTGTATGAAAATTTATATCACAGCTAAATTATGCTATATGTCAACCACACGGGCATCATACTAGATTGAATGTAAACCAGTGAAGAAGTTGTGCTTTGTCTGTATTCCAAATAATAAATAAAAATTTCTGATATGAATATTTTGTACCTTTTCATTTGCCAAAGTCATTAATCTAAGAGAGTTAGTTACCAGTGTCTTAAATTGTGGATCGCATCTGCAGAAGCGGCTGTATATATATCGTAAGAGAACAACACTGGTACAAAATAGATGAAAAGATTCGTAATGCTTCATATTTGGCAAACAATAAAATCGCGGTCATAACAAACAAAAATCTAGAATGGCTTAAAATGTTCATCCGCATTATTTCTCTGTCTCCTCTCTTGATTAAGTAAAAAAATTAATTAGCATAAATCATCATTTCTTTTGCAAACTAAAATAGAAGGCAACTAGATTATGTCACTACTCCCAATAAAAAACTTTGCACCACGTAGATATACTACCGCTTTAACCTAATTTTTTTTTGACTATCTCCAAAATGATGATTTTAATTTGGATACCTTGGAAGTAGCACTTACATTATTAACTAATCCTCAAATTTCTAAAATTCAAATGCCACCCCAAAATGTATTGAAATTTCATTTTTTTCAATGGATTAATCGAAAAATTATTTGAAAATTCAAAAAATTTTTCAATAATCTTGAAGCTAATGAATACTATTTTAAGAAGATGAGATTCATTTATATTATCAATCCTTAAATTCTTTAAATTTAATTTTTTAAATTTTAAAAATTCTAACTCTAGTCAAGTTAAATCCTTTAAAACTCAATCTTCTTAAATCCCCTAGAACACAGGCAGGCGATGAGCTAGTCGTTATAGGCAAGAACAATTATGCCTTAGTCAAAGTCGATCCATGCCCATGACCGCTGTCAACCCCTTGGTGGTTCATCATCATATTTTTGTGCTTCTAATTCATATGCTTTTCAATTTCACATATTTCATTTAATTGTTTTCACTCCATCTATTCTAACAAATTAAATTTTATAAAAAATTCAAAAAAAAAAATTTAAATTTATTAAATTACATAATTTAAATTATAAATGCTTTTATAAACTGATTGTGAGAATAGACTTTCTCTATATATTGTTGTAAACAACAATTGGATCTCAAACTTATCACAATTTGAGTTATTACATTATTCACATGTTACCCGCAGAATTTGAGAGTTACATTACCTAATCAAATCTAACCTTGACACACCAGCATATTTATCTTTGTATATGGACCACACGTTGTCGGGAAATGTTTGTTCTAAGTAGACTATAACAAGCGGACAAAACTCTCCTGCGTCTCAATAATGGTTCCAATTAATTCTCACCAGATTTTTAAGTTGGTAATATGATTTATTGAGTCCGATACACAACTCCGGCCTTGTGTTTTAATTACACAGCTGTGAATTGTTCCATGTGTTAAAATTGTTTCCAAGAAAATCTGATATTTACGAAACTGATGTCAGTGATGCGTCTACATCATCATCATCACACATACAAAGAAAAAGATAAAAGCGATTTAATATCAGAAAAAGATGGGAAAATTCACAACGATCACTGAATTTGCCATTTATACGAACTTGTCAATGTATGATAAAAGACGTACCTAGGATTCAAAAATATATGAAGAAATGCTGGATTCTTAAATTGTTTATTCTCCATTTTTTCTTGCTGTCATTTATTCTCCATTTCTTTTATAACAAATAGAAGCTCAACCAATTTCTTGAGTTTGTGTACTGGCATTTCTAAATAGGCTAGAAATTGAGGCAATCAATCGTTACTATTCTTTTATGCTTTCATTAAGGACATTTATATGTTATTTAAAAATAACGTGAAATGTTTTAAAATTTAATAGTTTACATGGATCTTAAGCATCTTAAATAAAGAGTTAATTGTTTCTTAAATTGTAACATAGCATATGTATGATATATAAAACTTGTTTCAAATCCATGATACCAAAGCATCTTTCCGCCTCCTTATGTAAAAATTCCATAGCGATGTTGAGTCAAATTGAATAATGGGAAAGAAACACACATCAACGTTCACTCACTTTTTGTTGAGTGAAAAATAAATGAGCCACACTCTGAAACTCACTCAATTAATAACACAAACTCATTTATTGTGGGATAGTAAACACATATGAGAGACAACCCATATTTATAGTGGGATATGAGAGATCTTACACAAGATAGTGTCACACAAAATTTAATGCTGTCAACCACTTTTACTACTAAAATCACACCAAAAGAAATAGCTCACTTGTAGAGTTGTAGCACACTACATAAAGAAATACAACTATCCTATTTTACTGTTTAGCTATTTATTGTTGCACCACTTATGACTTGTCAATATTTGCTTCATATAGTTGGCAAGAGAGAGGCGTGCTTGCATTCAATGTTCACCCTTAACTAGGGGTGATCATGGGTTGGGTCAAATCAAATTCGCATTAAAATTAGCAAAACCAAATAAAACTGGTGAAGAAAAATTTCTAATTGATTCTGACCAAACTAAGTGCTGAAATCGAAGAAATTGTATGAAGGGATTTGGGTGAATACTCAGGTTGCATTAGGTTGAAAAGAAAAAAGAAAAAATAGGATGAATAACAAAAAGAGTAGAATAAATCATCAGCCAAATATTCATACTTTAAGGTAAAACTTTGCAGCTTAATCTATTGTCACCCTTTAACAATGCCATCCACACCCTTTTCAGAGTAAGGGAAGTGGGTCATAATGAACTTGAAGGCACTAGTGTTGGGTACCTTAATAATATCTTCAGATGGAGGACATGGGTGGATGATTGGCACATGGATTCACCTAGAATAACTTGATAGAGAAACCAGAACTAGTGTTGCTACAGAGGGCATGACAAGTGGTGGAAAAACATGACAGAGAACCCAAAACAGTCAGAATGGGTAAAGAAGAAAAAATAAAGAAGAAAGAAGGAATGGGTAGAGAAGAAAGAAGAAAGAAAAAGAAAGAGAAAAGAGGAGAAAAGACAAGAGATGTGAAGGGATAGCTATTAGTTGGTGGTGAGAGATGTAAAAGGGATGAGAGTCGTAAAAGGTCAAAAAGTATGAGAGAGTAAGTAGGAGACTTAAAGAAGGATAGAGAATTTGTAATAAAAGAGCTTATGGTTAGGTAGGAAAGTTGGAAAGAAAGTAGGAGAAATAAATGAAGGTTTGATTGATAGTAATGGGTGTGTACATGATTGAAACCTGAAGAAAAACTTAAAATATGTAATGGTCGGGTTTAAATGGGTTACTGTGGATGATAATTGTAAAAATTGGTTCTGACCATTTAATACCATATAAAACCGATTTTTCACCCAAAATAACCGATAACCCAACCCAAACATAACTTTTAAATAGTTTGAAATAGGTTGTAATGGGTTGAGTAGTTTATGCTCACCCTTACCCTCAACACTAACTCTCTCTTCAATTTAATCTTAACATCATTCTTCATTACTTTTTAGATTCAATGAAATTAGTGTTGCTAAGTCCTTTTGTAAAGATTTTTGCCACTTATCATTGATGTTGACAAATTGTATTTTCATATAACCCAATAGCACTTTTTCATGAACAAAGTGATATTGGACCTCCACGTGTTTAGTACAATCATAGAACATTGGATTTTTTGCTGAACAAATTGCCAAATTGATTATCACTATATAGTTGTAGCATGATTTATTGGTTGGTGCAAATTCTTCATGAGTTCCTATAGACACAAACTTTCTTGGGCTACCATAACTATTGCTCTACATTTAGCTTCAATAATTAACAATGACATTGTTGGTTGCCTTTTACTATACCATGAAATAGCTCCTGAACCAAGACCTTGACTTACTCCATTGAGGATTGATGCATGTCATGATTATCAAAATAATCAACATCACAATATCTAATTAACTTACAATCTTCATTCTTTCTGTAAGAAACAACATAGTCAAGTGTGCCCTTGATGTATCTCAAAATTTGCCAAACAATATCCAAATGAGACTTCTTTGAATTTTGCATAAATTAACTTGCTACTCCAACTGCAAAAGCAATATATGAGTGTATTAAAGTAAGACATATTAAACTTTCCACTATTTCTTTATACATGGAAGAATCTTCTAGATCTTTGCCTTTAACTACACAAATCTTGGCATTAACTTCTATTGTAGTTGTTATGGGCATGCAATCTAACATTCCAAACTTTTTTAGAAGTTCTCTTGCATATTTTTGTTGACACAAGAACAATCATTGGCTTAAATAATCTATTTCAAGTCCACAGAAATGCTTGAGTCATCCAAGTTCCTTCGTCTAAAAGTGTATGGACAAGTTGTCCTTAATTTAATGAATTTCTTCTTCATCATATCCTGTAATGATGAGAACATTAACATAAACTACCACTATTGTTAGTTTTTCATTTTGAATTTTAACAAACAAACTTGAATCTATTGGTGCCATTGCATATTCATTGTTAAGTAAAATCTTAGCAATTTTTCCATACCATGCCCTTGGAGTTTGCTTCAAATCATATTGAGCTTTCTTCAATTTGGAAACAAACCTTAGATGAGATTTGCACTTAAACCCTTATAGCTCTCCATATATATATATATATATATATATATCTCATGATCTAGGTTGCCATGCTAAAATGCATTTTTGACATCCATTTACCAAAGATTCCATGATTTACTAACTGCAATGGTTAATAAAACACAAACAATGGTATTTTTGCAACTAAACTAAATGTCTCATCATAGTCCATCACATATTGTGGTAAAAGCCCTTGGGCTACCAAACGAGCTTTGTATTTATTAATTGTTCCATCAAGGCATATATTAATTTTGTAAACCCATTTACATGATATGGATTTTACATCTATGGGCTTTGGCACTAGCTTCTATGCCTAGTTCTGCTTTAATACAAAAATTTCTTCTTCTGTAGCCTTCTTCCATTCTTTCTTTGTTAATGCTTCATCATATGCGAATGGTTCTTTCACCAAATCTTCTTTAGCTAAAGTTATACTAGCATATTTTGGATTTGGCTTTTGTTGCCTATTTAATCTTCAAAGTTGTAGTTGCACCAAAGCTTCTTCTTGTTCATCAAAGTGCTCTTTTTCTAAACTTTGTGATGTATTCAAGTTTGTCAAGGACTCCTCTCACCCTTAGATTCTTCTTGAATTGATTCTTTAGATCTTTCAGGAATTGAGGATGATTCTTTTGGCTTCATATCAAGCTTCTCATGCAACTTGTCTTCTATTTCTTCTGAATAAGTTAGAACAACATGTTGATATGACCATCAAGATGATGCTTCATCAAGCATAACATTTCTTGACATGTACACCCAATTTGTTATGGGATCTATGTATCTCCACCTTTTTCTTTGTTCATCATAACCAATGAAATTGTATTGCATTGCTCCTTTTTGTTAAACTTGCTTCTAAGATGATTAGGAACAAACACAGAACATATGTACCCAAAGGCTTAAAAATGACTTACTATTGGTGCGCGATTCGATAACTTCTCATAGGAAGAAACAAGTCCTAACCATGCTTGAGGCAATCTGTTAATGACATGTGCCATAAACTTTATACATTCTACCCAAAATCTTGAAGGCACATTGTTGGCATGCAACATACTTTGACAAATTTCTACAAGATGTCAATTCTTCCTCTCATCTACTCTATTCTATTGTAGAGTATTAGGACACAAGAATTGTCTTTAAACCTTGTGCACTTGAAGATACACATTGAACTCTTCATATGTATATTCTTCACCATTGTCTGAGAATAGACATTGTATCTTTTTGCTAGCTTCACTTTCTACCTTTTCTTTTAATTCTTTGAACTTAGTCAATGCTTTAGATTTTTCTTTCATAAAGAAAACCCAAACATAACTTGAAAAGTCATAAATGAAAGTTACCATTATTGTGATCCACTTATAGATGAGTGCTTGATTGGCCCAAACACATTTGAGTGAATTAACTCTAATAGCTTCTTGGATATGAAATTTGATTCTTCAAATGGCATTTGATTAGCCTTTCCATATTGACATCCTAAACAAATAGTGTGTGCTTGAATGTCCAACTTTGGAAGGCCTTAGAGCATTAGCTTTTTCATCGTCAGTTTTCACTTGTGATAGCTAATGTGTCCAAGACATACATGCCAAAAATTTGTAGTCTCATTTTTCCTTATCTTATCTATGTATGCTAATTTAGCCGACATCACATTGATAGGCTCTTGTTTCTTCCTTTCTATAAATGTTGTGCCAACAATTTTCACATCTTGATAAACTTTCACATGAATAGGACCAAACACGGCACAGTTGCTTGGAGCCATTGGTTGATATACTGACAGGAGAATTTTCTTCATCCTATGAACATGGTAAACATCATGTAGTTGAACCTGCATTCTATTGAAATGAGGTGCAACCATGGTTTTACCAATATGACTTATTGGTAATCTTGAGTTATTAGTTGTCATGTTCACTCAATCACCTTTATATTCTAATATATTGAGAAGCTTCTCCTTATCACTAGTCATGTGATTAGAACAACCTAAATCAACAATCTAACTCTTAGTACAATCAATTATATTACAAGCAGTTACAGCTAACGCTAACTCCTTTTATAACATTTTGATACAAGTTACAATTGCATCATTGATATCCTTAACGACTGCTTATGATGCCTCCATATCCCATTCATATTCACTATTCTTCTAATTGCTTGACATTATTGTGTTGCCTTCATCTATCTTCTTTTTGAAATGGCAATCTAGAGCAAAGTGACCCTTCTTTCCATAATTGTAGCATTCAAATTTGTGAGACCTACCTTGTGTTTTACTAGGGCCTGGGTTTTTATCATCTACCTTGCTTAGCGGCTTTTATTCTAACCTTTCTTTGGCTTGCCATCTTTATTAGCCAATTGGCCTCTTGATCAACTTTGCTTTTTGTTGTGGAAGAGCACCTCTTATTCATTTTTCAAGAGACACTGTTACTTGTCTCACAAGAGTCTCTTGGTTGGCTAGAAGATTTTCAAACTTTTCTAGGGATAGTTTAAATATCCACCCTTGGGCTACTGTGATAAAAGTTCTATATTTAGACTTCAAGCCACGAAAAATAATTCTTCTATCCCATCATCATTAATTTTTGATGCAGCATCTAACTTAGAGACTTCTCAATATATGGACTTTACTTTTGTAAGATACTGATTTATTGTCATGTCATGTTGTGAGACTAACATTAGTTTATTTTCCAAAAGTTGAAGGTTCATATAATTTTTCTTAGAGAAATTTGAGATAAACACATCCCATGCCTCCTTTGGAGTGGTCCAACATTTCCTCTTGAATATTTGTCTTTATCATTAACATTGCTTTACCAGTTTTGAGGTGCCATTTCCTGAAGTTTTTTGCATCAATTGGTGGTGTAGTCTCATTCCCATTGACTATCTCGCCTAAATCTTGACCCTACAAATATGATTCATTTTAGGTCTGCCATGTGTTGTAATTTTGATGATTGAGTTTCTTAATGCTACAAACAATACTAAAGTCTATCATCATAAAGGCTTGCTATGTCTTTCTCAAATAGTATAAGAAAGTTTGGTCCTATAACAACAAGCTTTATACTCCTTGTTCATATACGAGTGATTTCTCTATAAGTGCTACCTCCTATTTGGCACCTTCACTAATTGTCTCTGACTCTTGGATTTTTCTTTTGCAGCACCACAACTCCATAGCACCTCAATCGGAGCTAGATTGTATGACTTTGATACAAGTTTTGTTGAGTCAAAATTAAATAGTATGAAAGACACACTCCCAGGTTTATTAATTTTTTGTTGAGTGGAAAATAAATGAGACACACGAGACTCATTCAACTTAATAACACAAACTCATTTATTGTGGCATGGTAAAAACATGAGAGATAACCCATATTTATAGTGGGATATGGGAGATCTTACACAAGATAGTGGCACACAATTTAATGTTGTCGACTACTTTTATTACTAGTATCATACCTAAGGAAGTAGCTCTCTTATAGAGTTGTGGCACACTACACAAAAGAAATACAGCTCTCCTATTTTACTGTTTAGCTAATTAATGTTGCACCACTTTTGACTTGTCAATATTTGCTGCACATGGTTTGCAAGAGAGAGGCATGCAAGCATTTAATAAGTGACTTTCAAATATTTACTGGAGTAGGGTACCATGCTTTGTGTATAGTATACATCTTGAAATCTTTATTTTGGTTAAATTAATTAAGATTTGATGGAGTTTCATATTTTCTGTTTTTTTTTTTTTTTGGATTTTTTGAAAAGGTTTTCTCATATATTGTAAAGCTTTTTTGCCTTTATCATGCAATGTTGATATGAAGTTCGGCCTAATTTAACCACTTTTCTTTTATCTAGCTAGGCTAATTACGTTATAGCTACTAACTAGTAGTTTAGAATGAGTAAATCGGTAACAATATAGGTCTCTTTGATATTGAAAAGTTGGAATCAAAATATTGCATTAGATACTAAATTATGTGGTTAGATGATGGATTGTCCGAAGTTAAAGAGCTTCCATATGATTGAGGCAGTCTAAGTTATGTTTGACCAATTAGTGTGAAATGTATATTGAAATTTGGAAAATAATCAATATGATCCACAAACAAGAAAATACTTTACTGAGAAAATAGATTCCATGATTAGGTTATTGTCACGAAAAAGAAATGAGAATAACCTAGGGTGCAGAAAAAATTTTATGGTCCTTGAGATTATTGGGAAAAAATTGTCACTACAATTACTCTCCTAATTAATCCGTGAATAGGTTATTCTCACAAAAAAGATGATTTATTAAAAATGGGAGGAGTGAGAAACTAGATTCCACGTCACTTCCTTGAATCACCCATCATCATCGTGTATTCTCACAAAAAAGACAATTTATTGAAAATGGGAGAAGTGAGAAGGTAGATTCCACATCACTTCCTCTAACCCATCATCTTCGTGATCCTCAGGATTATTAGAAGAGAATCATGACTACAATTATTCCCTTAATTAATCCATTGTCAATTTATTCTCAAAGAAATTAACAATATTTTCTTATTTGGAGACAAAGGAGGAAATAAGAAGTTCTACATTATATCTTCGAGCCCCATCATCACTCATGCTAGGGCCAGAGAAAATTTTGTGGTCTTTGAGATTACTAGGAGACAATCACCACTACAATTATTCTCCCAATTAAACTATCATCAGAATTTCTCAAATTGAGATTCATAAAATGGTTATGAAGAAAAAAATTTAAATGCATGAATATGAGTATGAAGAGCATGGGGATACGCCTAACAAAGGAGTGATGTTTAGAGAGAAATGCTAAGTGCATATATTCACTTTATATAAACAATACACAAGATTTATGCAGACCTTCTTTTCACTTGAAACACTTCGGCCATTCAAAGTTTCAAAAGAATCCCGACATTGACATATAAGTCTTGTGCGTTGCTTGTAAAAAGCAACCGTATGCAGTTAGCATTTCTTTTGTTCAGATGTGGCATGGACTATTTTGTAGCAATAGCTGCATCAGGAGGAGTGCAGCATGCCAACCCAACTAAATTCTAAGTCGGCTTATGACTTGTTTGAGTCGAACTTATATAGCACAAAGTCAACATGGTGTGGGATATCAAGACTATCTATTGCAAGCAATTGTTATTAGTAAATATGTTGACTTAATTTTACATATATAAATGAAATTATAACTTATTTTAGTTGGAATTTTTTAATTCTTATCAACACAACAAATTTTTTATAATATTAATTTTACATATACGTTCATTTTTTTATTATGAGGTATTCATTTAATTTGGAAATGTTTATAGTTATAAAACTATAAATTAATCATTATGATTTATTTTATATTTTGTCTTAAATATTTTATAGTTTTGCATTATAGACTTTCCACATTATGTTTTCAACTTTCACACATATTAGTTTATTTGAAAGTCCTTTAATGCATGAACATACTGTGAAGATGTAATATCAATTTAATTAATTAATAATAATTAGAAAAATAATTAATTTGAAGATCGAATAAATTTCAATCAAATAATGTGAGAAAGAATCAATTTGATACCAACCCGATTTTATTTTGCCTAAAGAATAGTGAAGTCAACTTAAATAAGTCAACCCACATGCCAATTTAGTATTGTTTGGATACACAGCATGCTGCACACTTAAGATGCACCTGTAATTTTTTTGTTAAAAGTAACAGGGTAATGTCCCGTCTTGATCCGTGTAAATTTGCACGAATCTATGTTCGTCTAAACATCACTTCTAACAAAGAGAGGAAAGGCACATCAAAATGAAATAGATTTATGGCTGTGTAAATAAAGGAAACTTGTGAAAGAAAACATGATTTAAAAAAGAATAGAGAATTACTAAAGTTTTATGACAAATAGATAGAACTCCTTTTTTATGATTTTTATTATTACTGGTGCTATCATGATGCGAGAGCGACGATACAACAACAAGAAACCAAGATTTTTTGGAATAGTGGAAAGTGGGTTTTAAGAAGAAATGAGTTGTTATCGAATTAAAATTTAGTGAAATCAAATACCTTTTTCAAAAGATTGGTTTGCATTTCCAAAAAAAGCATGTAGGGAGTGGTTACATGTATTGCTTTTTCTAAGCTAGTTTGCTCATTCATTCTTGCTTTTATTCCTATTTTATTTGTTATAAAAATTGTATGAAATTAAGATTCTCCTTCATGAGAAATAAATTGCCATCTTACTTGAAAATAATGAAGTTTTTCTTTTTTAAATTAGGAGACGAGGTTCTTCCCCTCCCGGGTGAGAACCTATCAAGAGTTACTAGGAATGAATATACTAATGTCTTTATTTCTAATGACTTTTCAAAAAAGTGATTTTTGGGAAATATAATTTTATTTTAGTTCCAACAAACTATGGATAGGTTATTCCTATCAAAATGTATTCCTATTAACTCTTTAAGGTAGTTTAATAGCATTGAAGAGAAACAAAGTTTGGAAAAATAAAATTCAATAAATGTATTTTACAATGAAATTTTAAGGAGAAAACTATGGTATTTGGATAGTGCATTTTTTTTCTACGGGAACATAGGTTGTTGGAGCCCTTTCTTAGGTTATCCCCTTGAGATTTAGGACTATTGAACTCCTTATTTGTGATATCCGACTGTTGGAATACTTTACTAAGTGACATCGGGCCTTTGGCCCATTGGAGTCCACAATTTAGGTTCACATATTATCCATAATAAAGCTACAACTAAATAATTATTTCAATCACCCAAAAGAAAAGAAAAAAACTAGTCGAAAAAGAAAATAAAAGTAAAAAATTAAAATTATTGTTACAGTCATCTAAATGAAAAAAGAATTAAAAGAAACTAGAATTCAATGAAATTGGCTATGTAGCATATTAAAAGAACATTTAACAACCAAGAAAGAGAAACCAATCAAGGCCCAACTTAAAACTTAAATAAGAATCCTAAGGATACCTAATTAAGTCCAATGAAATCCAAATTAACCAAGCCCAAACAGCAGTCTATTTTTTTTTTCCTACTACAACGTTATGTTGGTCCCTCCCAAATGAAGTCACTTTTTTTCTTTTTTTTTATCCCTCACTAATAAGTTTTTCTAAATGGGTTCTCTATAGTTGAGAATCACACTTTATCAAGTCTTTTTATTAGTTAACCGTTAACTCTATTAATAAAGTTGCTAGTGTGACACCGTTAACTTGTGACATGACACAATTTTAACATGTGGCATGGTTAACATAGCATAATTTGCATTTTAATAGTTGACAATAAATTGTCAAATATAATACCTAAATCTTAAATTCAAAATATTAAATTCTAAGTTTAAACCTAAAATTCAAAACCTTAAATTCTAAAATTATAAACTCTAAAATCTTAATTCTAAACTCTAAACACTACATTATAAACCCTAAACTTTGAACTCTAAAACTCTAACCCTAAGATCTTAAATCCTAGAACTCTAACCCTAAGACCTTAAACCTTAAGAATCTAAACCATAATACTTTAACCTAAAACCCTATATACCTTAAATCATAAAATCTTAAATCTTAAAACACTAAATCTTAAATCCTAAAATCCAAAACCATAAATGTTAAACCTCAAAATCTTGAAAACTCAAACCCAAAACCTTAAAAACCTAAATCCTAAATTATGAAACCTAAAACCTTAAATCATAAAACTCTAAATCACAAACCCTAGATTGAGAAATCCAAGATCCAAAATTGTGAAACTCCAAACCCCAAAATCTAAACTGTGATACCCTAAACCTTACACTCTAAGCTATGAAAATAAAAAACTCAAACCCTAAATTAATGTACCCTAAACTTGACACCATAAAAGCCCTCAAACTTAAATTATGAAACCTTAAACTCCAATCCTAAATTATGAAACCCCAAATTCCAAACCTTAACCAACAAAACCCTAAATTAAAAAAGCTCTAAATCCTAAATTTTTAATTATGAAACCCCAAACCCTAAACTCTAAATTGTGAAACCCTAAAATCTAAACTATAAATATGAAACCCCAGACCTTAAGCCTAAATTCCAAAACACTAAATCCCAAACCTTTAGTGAAAAACCCTAAACCTTAAATTACCAAAGCCTAAACCCCAAATTATAAATTCCAAAACACTAATCCCTAAATCTTAAACTATAAACTAGAAACAATAAACCTTCAATAGCGAAATCTCATACCCCAAATGCTAAACCACAAAACATTAAACCCCAAACCTTAAACTACAAAACCTAACATACTAAACCGTAAACTAAAAAACCTAAACTCTTTATCACAAAACCCTAAATCATAAAACCTAGACCCCAAACTCTAATGGCAAAATGCTAAACATTAAACCTTAAAATGTAAAACCCTAAACTACAAGCCCTAAACCCCAACCTTAAATCTTAAACCCTAACTATGAATCCCCAAATCCTAAATCCAAAATTACCAAACACCAAAACCTATGCTATGAAACTCTAACTAAATTATGAAACACTTAACCCTAAACTACAATTTAGGGTTTTACAATTAGGGAAGAGGATTTAAAGTTTAGAGGTTTAGGGTTAAGGTCTAGTGTCTTGTGATCTAGGATTTGGAATTTGGTGTTTTATAGTTTTGGGTTTGAGGTATGGGGTTTCAAGGTTTAGGATTTAGGGTTTCTTAGTAAAGGGTTTGGAGTTTCACAATATAGAGTTTGAGGTTTGGGGTTTTGCAATTTAGGATTTGAATTTTAGGACTTCAGGTTTAGGATTTAAGATTTAGGCTTTTAGGATTTAGGGTTTAGGGTTTAAGTTGTTAGGGTTTAGAGTTATAGGATTCTAAAGTTTGGAATATAAGGTTTGTGGTTTAGGGTTTAGGAGTTAGGGTTAAAAATATTAGATTAAGGGTCTAAAGTTCTAGGGTCTAGAGTTTTAGGATTGAAGGTTTAGGATTTAAAGTTTTAGGATCTAGAATTTAGTGTTTAGAGTTTAGGATTTAAGGTTTAAGATTTAAAGTATTAGTGTTTGAAATTTAGGGTTTGAGGCTTAGGGATTAGGATTTAGTGTTTGAAGTTTAAGGTTTATACTTTTAGGATTTAAGATTTAGGATTTAAAATTTAGTGTTTAAAGTTTAGGGTTGTGGTAATTTATTTGATAATTTAAATAATATTTTGTCATTCCAACAAATAAAAAAACAAATTATGTCATGTTGGCCAAGTCACATGTTAAATACTATGCCACATTAGAAGTTAGGGATGGCATGTATCAATAACAATGCCAAGTCAGTAACGCCATCAACTTTGTTCATAGTAGACTAATAGAAGGACTTGATTGACTATGATTCTCAATTATGGAGGACCCAATTAGAAAAATTAATCAATGTGGGACAAAAATAAAAATGGTGTCATCTATAAGGGACTAAAATAAGATTTAATTTTCTTTTTAATTGGCTTCAATTTTTTTTAACAAATTCATAAAATGGGCTTGGTTTAAATTTGTGCTTCTCCTACATGGGTCAGGCTACACTTATGTCAAACCAAAATTTCTTTCTTTTTTCTTTAAAAACATTTAGAAGGAAAATAAATGATAAAAAAAAATCATCATCTTCTTCATGAAGATGATGATAAACCATAAATAATTTTGGTTTGTGGTATTGGCATGGCTGCCACCAGCCAAATGTAGGGCACTACAGAGGTGGCAACTTGTAGACCACCGAAACCAACACAATAGCCACCAAATAAAGAGAGAAATCTCTCTTAGGTCCCTCTTTCTCCAAAACGAATTACAATCCCTTTCTCTCCAAAAATTTCACACTTATACCTAGATCATAGAGCATAAAGTTTCACCCAAATTAGACTCTCAAGAAAATGTTATGATCAAATTATCAAAATGAACAAGATGTTCAATATAGTTATGATAGCGTGTTGTCAGCACCCCAAAAATAGAATACCTTACTAATCACTAACCGTTAGATAGTGCAAGTAAGAATCGATCCCACATAGAGTGTAGTCAATTAAACTTTGGTGTTCTCAAATTAAAACTAGGGGGTGAAATATTGATTAAATTGAATATTAAGCAAGAAAATAGATTATAACAATTAAAAGAAAAATGATACAAGACAATTCCATTTCTAGGTTTAATCTGACCCTCACAATTAATGGAAACAATCAAAGTTAGAATTATTTTACCCTTTTATAAAATTATTAACCTTGGACAATAACAAACTCTATTGCTTGAAATCTCCGGTAATTGCATCTAATAAAACAAGCTCTCCACTAGTCTTAACTATGTGATAACCTAGAACAAGTTCTCTAGATTTAATGTATTAGCAGCATTAAGAGCAAAGAGATTAGATTGATCTAGGCAACAATCATAGAAGCTCTGATTATTTAACTTTGGCCATTTTATCCATTGTAATCAAAACAAAAACTTGTCTATAATTACGATCACTATATGCTACTTAATGATTAAGAATGGGAATATTACTCATCATAATCCCTAAATCTAGCAATAGATATTCATTCAATCAACCTAACGAGCTCCATTTAAGTCAATAAAAACAAATGTTATAACCTTTTAAATTTGAATAACATGAATAAACTTTATAGAAAGGAGTAGAAATAATGTTGCCGAGATAACTACACTATTAGTACATGATTAGGGCTTGAAATCCCTATGAATTGAAAATAAAAACTTAGCCTAACATGCTGAATATGTAAAACAAGTGTTCTTATTTGTATGCTGCTAGATAATAATAAAATAAAACTCTAAAAATCCTATATATATAATGTCTAGTCATGGCTCTAACTAAATTAGATCAAAAAGATGATTGTCCAGTTGCTAATTGCCAAAATCATGCCCCAAACCCATGGGCGATCCAAAATAGGTGTGGTCTAGAATTGCTGAATCTATGCCACCACTTGCAAGCTAACTTTGGATTAAAGGTCAATAGAATAGCTTGGGCTCTTCATGAAAGTTGTGTATCTTTCTCTTAGCTTTTTATAGCGTTTGAATCACCTTAATTAGACATCTATAACTTCAGATATAATAAAACCACTGATTGCTACTCTAGTTAGAATACTAATTCGAAAAGGACTTAGGCCTCTGAATTATCTCTAATTTTGAAGCTATGGTTGAGGGCCCAAACAAACTTGTATTTGAACTATCCATCCCATTCTAAAAAAGCAATTATGTCTATTTTAAAGTCTTTGAAAGCCACTTTTTCATTCTAGAACTCATTGATGGTCAAAAACTAAAAAACAAATTGAAGGCCACTTTCCCCTAAAAGCTGGAATTCTCCTATTTTTTTTTTTTTGTTAAAACAAACAAAACATTCAAAATCATGTGCTAACACAAATTAACATAATGAGGCATAAAATAAACTGGAAAAGCTATAGAATACAAGAAAAAATATAAAATTATGCACTTATCAAGTTATTGGAGCTTCAAGAGCCATGTCAGGTCAAGATAATACCCTTCTTCCTTGCGCCTTTTTTTTTCCTTTCTATCTCTTTGGTGTTTGCTTCCTAGATTTTGGTTTTTTCTACATTTTTTAGAATTTCCTTTTCTAGATTTTCTAGAATATCATCCTTTTCCTCTTTCATGTTGCCAAGGCCTGGCTGTTTGGAAGATGATTCCCTACAATTTATTTTGGCAACCCAATGTTCCTTTTAGACCTCTTTAAGGATAAGATACTAGTTTTTCAAGTTAAAAGGTCAAGGATTGATGAGGGTTAGTGAAAGGAAGACAGATGGTGGTCAAGTTATACTCCTAGCTCAAGCAAGTGACAAGTGGCATCATGATGACTAGGTTGGCTTGAAATGCTCCAATGGTTCACACATGGCCTAGATCATTTCTTATTAATATGATGCCCCACAAATTGCCTCAAGGGGCATTTAGATAGGCTCGAGGGTGTCATTACCTCATTGAATGTCAATCAATCCACTATAGTTTGCTAAATCCTCACATATTAGATCATTCAAGGAAATCAAGTAATCAAGAGAAGATATCTTATTTCCTTGTATCCCTTAGGTAATTCATTTTTTTCACTGGCATTACTAATTTTCTTTCAAAGTCATGATGATTAAAGAATGTACAATCATCATTTCTTTTCCTTTTCTTTTTGATTTTAGGTTACCAATAGAAGCATGGTATAGTGCATATAATTAATGGTTATGGAAAAATGGAAGTGGAAGAAAGCAAGTGAAGGCATGAGTCATCATGTTGTTGAAGAAAATGCATGAGTCATCACGTGGCTCTTAAGATAATCCTTTATCTTTCATTATTCCATTCTAGCTACCATTCTTGCATAATAGCTTAAAAATGGGATCAAAAATTGATGTTAGTTGAGTTATGAACTAAGCTATGTAGTTTACCCAGCCTAAAAAAATATCTAATTTCTTTCTGTGTTTGGGGAGTGGGCATTCCCATTATGGCATTTTTTTTATCACTTAATCTCCTTATTATCGACAAGAAATTATAGATAACTTGCTGACTTGACTCAAAAGGTACACTTGGGTGGATTTAATTTTAGTTGGTATTTTTGTAGCCTCTCAAAGAGCTTTCTAAGATTTTTATGTAATCTTGTGTTAACTTGGATTTGGCAATGCTCATGTAGACCTCTATTTATTTTTGGATCATATCATGGAAGAGCGTTACCATAGTTGTTTGATTAGTTGCCCTTGCTAGTATGAAGGGCATTACTTTATAGTAGAAGATGCCACGCAAGGTTATGAATGTGGTTTTTTCCATATCTTAATGGGTCAACTTGATCTAGTTATACCTTGAAAATATACCAATGAAGAAGAATCTAGAGTGTCTTGCAATATTGTCCACTAACATATCAATGTGTTGTAATTGGAAATCAAATCTAACCATTCTTTTTGGGTGCTAGGACCACATTAGCAACTCAGTTTGGATATTTTGAAACTCTTAGAAATCCAGCATCCTATAGCCTTTTAAATTACTTCTTGATTTTAAGAAGAATATCTAGCTTGATTCTTCTTAATTTTTCTTGGTAGGCTTACATTCAAGTTTGGTTGGTATGTGGTACACCACTTTGTCAGCATCTAAGCCTGACATGTCTTCAAGGACTAGGCAAAGACATCCTTGTACCCTTGGAGTAATTGGGCCAAACCTGGGGCCTCTTATTCTGTCATATGACCACTAATTTTGTTTTGTGATCGATACTCAAATTTATGATGAGTCAATCCCCTTTAAAGCTCTAGTTCTAGTCATTCTCTTTTTCACTCTTAGCATCAAAATTCTAATTATGGTTTTCAAACTTACATTCTAAACTAATGACAATATCTTTGCTTGGATCATCGTGTTCAAACCTGAATTATTACATATGGGTTATTAGATTGTGTTTGATGGTTGATTTGTGAGTGTGAGTCATTAATTTGAAGGAGGAAGAGTAAAAGTAGAAGTGAGAAAAAAACATAAAGAGTATGGTTGAGCTAGAGGATCTAAGGCCCAAGACCAAGTCTTAGATAGTTTTTAATGATTACATTGGTTCAAATAAAGCAGCTGAAAGGGGATTAACTGCGCACTAGTCCTCTAACTTGTGGCTTAAAGAGTATGGTTGAATCCATTGGTCTTCTTGTTGGGCTAGAGGATCTTCCTTAATGATGTAAATGAACTATAGGGCTTAGTAGCCAGCACTAATGAAAGTTGAGTGAGATGAAGAATTATCAAGTCCTCGTCTCAAGAAGGGCACTCCTCCAAGTAGGCCAACCTTTTTTCCTTCCTTAACTCAACTATCTTAGCTTTATCTACTTTGGTAGGTTCAAATTTGAGGTCAAATATAGGTCATGTTTTGGAAGTTTAATGAGCTTGGGCCCTATTTAGGCTAGTGACCCATTTTGATCATGGATTTGGCCATCAAGAGGGAGGCATCAAAGAGCTTCGATCTCAAAATTGGAAGGCACTCTTGCAGGTGGGTGGCATAGGGCATCTCAAGTATTTAAAAGGATCTTTTGAGGGTCTATTTAGTAGCCTCAACATAGGGTATGGATGCTGACTACATTGCAGAGAGACACTTTTCCCTAGATACCACTATGATTAGGTTACCAATGGCCGACTTGACATTTTGTTGCAAGGTTGATGGGATTACCCCAATAGTGCAAATGTAGGGGCGTCCAAGTAGATAGCTATAGGTAGGCATGACCTCCATAATTTCAAACACAATAGCAAAGGTAATTGAGCAGATTTGTAATGGTAGCTTAATTTCACCGATCACTTACTTTTGGTTCCATTACAAGCTTGCATTATGACGGAATTAAGCTTTATATGAATAGGATTATGAGGAAACCCCTAAGGGTGGACCAAGACATTATGTTGAGAGACGTCCTATTATCAATCAATATTCAAGCCAAGATGTGATTGTTGTCAGAGATGTGCAAAGCCTTGATGTGCTTGACCTTTAAGTGGTATCTCATAATCTATGAAGGAGATATGATTGTGGGCCATGATGCTTCCCATAATATTCCAAAGAGCCTTAGTGGTGATGTTATGACAAACATAGCCTCATTAAAAATTTACATCAAGGCCATTCTATGGTTTCAAATTTAACAATAAGTTTCATAATTAGATCCAAGCTAGAATGTAGTTCAATTGCTTAATGACCTTGTACTAACTCCATCTAATTAATTTGAGGAATTCAAAGGCTTCTTCTTCAGAGATTTGTTTCTTAAATTGGCCTCTTTAATGATTTCAAGCTACTTCTTTGGTTGTTTTTTTATTGGCTTCTATAGGCTTTCCTTGATGGGCTTTGACTAAGCTTGTGAAGTATAAACCCTTTCGCTTTAAGTAATGCCACTTACACTTGTTATATTAGATATGACTTGGCACCCATAATTCCATGGAACTACTTAATTAGTCTTGTAGGGAAAGGGCATAAGCGTTAGTAATTTGACTAGAGAGGGTGACTGCCTTAGCATTGAGTTGCATTTGACCACTAAAGGTTTGGTGTAGCCATGACTTCTTGGTCTTGATTGGTCATGTTCACTTTTGGTGTCTCATAGGCTACTTACAGTAGCCCAAAATCCATCATGCTTTGCAAGAAGTTTTTGAACTTCTCATTGGCTTCAAGGGCATAGGCTTGATGACATTCTTCAAATTCATGGATCACCCAACATACTTGAGTTATACCAATGGGGAGTGAATGTATGACCCCTTTGATTAGGGCATTAAGAATGACTTTCAAAGGAGGTTTTATGTCTAAGGCCCTAGTTTTGAGAACTACCCTAGAATTTATAATTAGTACATTGACCTTAGGCCCCTCAAGTTATGGAAGAGTGTTAGTTGACATCAAGCCTAGCTATATTTTCAAAGGTAAGCCACGTTGCATCTATTAGAAATTGTACTTTCCTTTTGAAGGCCATGCAATTCTTAGTAGAGTGACCTTTTACCCCAACATGGAAGGTGCATGTTATGCTGTCATCATACCATTTAGGGTATTGTTGCTGTAGAGGCCTTAAAGGTACTAGTGTTACCAACTAATTCTATAAGAGCTATGGCAGCATCTTAAAGTATGACATGGGGATTGGATTGTGCTAGGTTGTCCTTATGTTCAGATTATTAGTAGATTGGACCTAGTCCTTGGCTTGTTAATTTGATGAAGGCCTAACTTTCTATGGTTAAACTTGATATTAGGTAGTTGAATAAGAGAAGTTGGCTATTGTTAGGCCATGTTTGGTTAGTATGATTTTCCTTTAGAGTGCCATTTCTTAGGATTGGGGTCTTGGCCCACATTCTGTATCTCTTATTGCTTTTTTTAACCAAAGAATCTTTTGGCTTACCTTCTTTTGAATATGCTAGATTTTTCCATTGTGCATCCTGCCTTCTTTTCTTACTTCAATCATGACTAAATCTGAGAAGTTGGTGGAGACATTTCCTATCATTTTGTCAAAGAAAGGTGGCTTTACACCATCACAAAAAAAAAAAAAAAAAGGAAAGATGGCTTTAGAGTGTTGATGAACATGGCAGCAATGTCTTTGTCAAATAGGGTTGGCTCAACTTGGGCTATAATTTCCCTCCATCTTTGAGCATAGCCTTTGAAAGACACATTGGACTTCTTTTCCATATTCTATAATTGAAGTCTGTTAGGTGCCATATCTATGTTGTACTTGTATGGTGCAAAAAGGCAATTGCTAGATCTTTCCAAGTGCTAATCATATTGCGGTCCAAGCCCATTTACCATCTCAGAGGTACCCTAATTAAATTATCCTAGAACACATGGATTAGGAACTTTTCATCTTGAGCATAAGAGGCCATTTACAATAGTACATGATTAGGTGGGCCCGTGGATAGGTTGCTACAGTATACTTCTCAAAGTTGAGAGCCTTGAACTTGTGAGGGACAACCACATCATGGACTAAGAAGAGTTCCATGGCTTTTAGGGTATCATAACTATTAGTTCCTTCAATGGATCTTAGTTGCACTTCTGGTGCAACAAAATGTTCCTTAGATTGGGCTTCCTTAGCATCCTTTTGATGTTCAATCTTAGCATGCACATCATTTTAAGGTCCTTGCTATTATTGACCATAAGGCTGTTGAACCCTTTGTTGGTTCTTAAGGATCCTGTTATCTTGATTCCTTTGTCTTTCCTCATTTAATGCTTGAATTGCTTAGGCCAATTATTCCCTTAGGCCCAACATTTCCTATTTTAGATCTTCAAGAATCTGTTGATTAGCCATTTGTTAGGCCCTTTGTCTTGTCCTTGGCACAATCTTATTACCTTAAGAAGAGGTGAACTTCATTTGTTTATTTTTTTCTTTTTTTTTCCAAATGATGGACGAAATTACACATGAGATACACATGAGGTGATGATGCTAAAATGCATAAAATAAGGATGTATGCAATGCATAATAGTAAGGAAAGAGGGAGACACAAATTTTAAGATTAAAGGAGTAACTTTTATTTAGTATTTTAAGAAATCCTTTGTAAGGAAGAAATAGGGTTGCCCCTAATGTGTACAAAAATAAAAACAATGAAAATCTCTTATCTAAACTAGGTAGTTGCAGAGCTCACATAGGAGGTCACAAAGCTTTTATGGGCATGTGAACTATTCAACTTCTTAGATTTTGTGTGCCTTCTCTTTAGCTTCTTGAACAATCTCGTGGGCTATCCCTAATGCTACCATAATTTGAGTTTGCATGTCATTGAGTTCTTTTTCTTGCTCTTTAACTGCTTCTTCAAGCTAGGAAGTTTCTTGCATTGCTCTTGATCATCATTGATAACATTATTATAGTGAGCATCTGTGAGTTCCTTTTCTAGCCTATTTCTATTCTTGCTAATAGGATAGTGTTTGCCTTCTCAAGTTCATCTCGATGTTGATGATTATTTAAGGCCGTTTCTTGCTAAAGATTATTGATTTGGACCCTTAAGTCAACAATTTTGTCAATCCATTTATCCCCACATTGTTTGATGGTGTTAATCTGTTCTTGTAGAGTAGAGATTATGGCCTTGGGCTATTTCTTTTGCCTGATTGTCTATGTAATATGCATCTAAGTTGGATATCTTGTTGAAGCCTTTGTTTCTAGTGGCTTGCAAAAGAGGGCATTTAGTAGTTTTTTCTTGAATAAATGGACTAAACTATACTCTATGGATGCATTTCCAAAGTTTGGTGACCCGCTTGAGCTTCTTTTAATCATCAAGCTTGTCATAGTGAAGCTTAAATGTGCCATTTCATGAGTCACTGTGATATGCTAGCAATTTCCAAGTTGTTTTCTTACCATTTCAAGAGCAACGTTGAATACTAAATGTGGCCCAACCAAAGGACCCCAAGGTTTATCTACACAAGCATAAAGCAATGATGTTCAGCCCATCCATGTACAATCCCACTTGATGGAAGACAAGTTGTCTTGAAGGTTAACCCAATGTCCCATTTTAAGGGCATTTTTTATCCTTTGGTTTTAAGAGTATACTTCTATTGGGACCTTTTGAGGACTATAAGCAAGCTAGAATTGAATCTTCAATTGCTATTTAGGACAATGACTTATCATCCACATAGCCAAACTCTAAACACATTCTCGAAATCTTTCCTCTCCAATAATTCTAAGATAGTTAACAAAGTGAATTGTTTTGACCAAGATACTTGGAGTGGAATGTGCACATACAGTAGTTGATCAAACCAAACTATAATCCTTCCTTTGATGTGATTATGGACATAGCCCAAAAAGTATTTAGTAGTGATATGCCAAGAGCTACCTTCTTGCTTGATGTGTGGGCTTATATACCAAGTGGTACCTTCTTGCTTGATGTGTAGACTTACTTCTTTGGCCTTTATAATGAGGAGCTTGGATGGTTACCTCCTTGGTGAAGTCCTAGGATCATACTATTATGGCATTCTACTAGCCTTAGGATTTTCTTTTAGAATTGAGTATTCCTCAATTGTAGGGTATCAAACATTCCAAAGGTAAACACATGATAAAATGGGTCCTAAAATTGCACTATTTCTCTTAAAAAGGGGACATTTGCTTGGAAAAATAGTAAATGGGTTGTGTCCAAATTGAGCTTAAAATTCCTTCTTCTTGTCAATCAAAAAGTAGATTTCTTTGTAGGGAATACAAATCATTTTGCTTAAAGTGAATTCTCTTCATCTTGGGTTCTAGGCCCTAGTGGCAAACTATCCCTATATTTCCATTGGGCCTCCTCAAAGAGGCTAAAAACCTAAGATTGACTCAGTATACTTTGCCTAATAAACATTGGGTACCTTTAAAAAGAAAAAAGGATTTTTTTAGAAAATCATTTTGATTTGAAGAAAAGAAATATTATAAAAGAATATATATTTTTTAAATTTGGATATGCAAAGAAAAATAGTTTTAATAATATGAAAATCCTAATATTCTAAACAAGCCCATGTGTAAGGCCCATGTGTATTTAAAACTTGATTTTAATTACATGGTAAATGATACATGACAAGCCGGTTCCTGATGTGACCCGGATAATAAAGGTAATAGATCCTAGTGTCTTGATATTATCTTTCTATTATCAAATATCTTAACAAGGGTAGGTACTAGGGTTGACTAGTAGTCCTATGGTGTATGTCTAGACTAGTCTATATCCTAGAAAGGTCTCCAAGTTGTCTCTTATTAGATCCTGACCCTCGTCCTTTATAGACATTTACCCATTATAGGTTGAATTAGGACTCAACTTAAGTGAGTGTGCTTCATAAGCCAACCTAACTTAAGGGGGTCTAACAAAGCTATCTTTCTTTGGTCTTGGCTAACTTATAGGGTCATTTCTAGAGCTAATAATAAGTCAATGAAATGAGAGCTTTGGGTGATGAAATCCCCTTTTCTACTGGGTGAGTGCACAGGGAATTGAGTCCAAGTAAAGTGATGATAAAAACAAGAAGACTTGGATAAGCCTCAAAATTTTACATGCCATCTATCCTAAGGTGATAAGGAAAGCGATAAAAGCATGTTATAAAAGGAAGTAACACAAGCATGTACTAAACAACAACTCATGTTACAAAAAAAAAAAAAAAAAGAAAGAAACACATGCCATGTTGCAAGCAATTCACATGTGGAATTTATGTGAGCCATGCAGTAAGTGTTTACATATGCCATCAAAGCAATCAATTAAACAAGTAGACTAATGATAAACCCCTACTAGCCTAACCCTCTAAGGTTTGTCCTTAATGAAGTCACTAAGTTGTTGCAACCACTATTACACAAATGCCTGATGGAGTGAGAGAAGGGTAAATCTTGAATGCTAATGAGATTTGGAGTCATTGGCAATCTTTTTTGTTTGCTATGATTAGCCACTAGGATTGGGTATGGATAGGATTGGTCTACAAACTAGAGATATAGGCTGAGGAGTTAGTTAAACTTTGGGAGGGTATTAGCATCCTTAGATGCCCATGGGAACCCACAGTACCTAAGCTAGGCATTAGTAACCTTGATTAATTTGGGTTGATTGCTTTGAAGATGGTGGACCCTAGGGAATAGATCCTAGGTTAAGGTTAACTTCATGGGGGGATTACCTAATTCTAAGCTTCTTGAAACTCTAATTAACTTGTTCCTTGTGAACCCTAAGTTTATTATGAGTTGAATTAAACCTTAGTTTACATCCTTTCAATATTTACTAAGTTTTAATTAGTGGTGATTAACTAATGTTTTTAATTAACTAAGGCTGCTACTTAATTAATTATTGCAATGGTAATTTAGGGTTATTAGGTCTTGAACCTAACTATTGTAATCACATGCAAAGTGGGGGCATAAAAGTAAACATGTAGAGATTAACACATGGAAGCTAGAAAGCATATCTTGTGTCTTGGTATCTCCATAATTGATAAGGAAGTTAGTAAACAAATAAGCACTAGAAGTAAGAGGGTTTACTTGGTGTCTTACCATCTCAATAGTTTATATGGAAATGCTAAGAACAGTTAACATGTTGGATACATAGAAAGAGAGAGAGAGATTGCAATCAACCCCAAAACTAACTTGGTAGGCTACCATTATACCCTTGAGATATTTGGTGTGAGTCTATGGTTGACTATGGGAGGATCTAGGTTTAACTATGTTATCCTTGAGATAATTCATTAACCCTAGATTTAGTTATGAGAGAGTTGACTAATTCACCCTTGTTCATATTCCTAGGATATTTACTATGTTAATCATGAGGATTTTATTTTTTTTAGTTTATACCCTCATGGTATTCACTAATTGATCAAACTATCAAAACCTAATTCTAAGAATTAAAGTTGACTATTGTTGAGGAATTCGACTAGGTTGAAAAGGGGAAACCATAATTATTACACACTTTGCTTGACTAAGGGCTAATTAGGTATTTATCCAAGACTTGATGTTTAACTAGAAGCCCTAATTTTTACTTAGTTTGACTAAGGCTTTTAATTAAACCTTGGATCTTTATTTCCTAATTTATTCTAATCATAGCCTAACTAGGATATAAATTAGGAAACAAAAAGAGAAGATCCTAATTTGACTTACCCAACTTCACTAGGGTTAACCAAGAAAGTTGCCTTATTTAAGAATCCTTGCTTTATAAGTGCAACAAGGTTTTAACAAAGGAAACTTTTAAAAGGGAAAAGTCTTTATGCAATATAGGTTCAGATTTTTAATGCAAGAAATCATATGGTTACTGAACTTGTTTGTCCTAGGTGTAAACTTTTGAAAGAGTCGCATGGCCTAAAGTTTTCACAAATGCTTTGTTTTGAAAAACTAGCTTGACTTAGAATAGAAACAAGGTTTTTTGTAAAAACTTTAAAGGGACAAATTGGCTGACAAGATGCAACTTTTATAAAAGAATGCATGAATTTGGTTAAGGTTTGAGAAAGGTGTAATTTTAGATTGAAGCCTTAAACTTCAATAGAAAAAGTTAAGAAATGTCTCATGTTCAAAAGAGGCATTTTTACACGTAGAAATCTACTTAGGATTGACCTAAAATGTAAACTTTAGAGTTGTAGCTTTATTTTCAAATTCAATTAGGCTTGACCCAAAAGAAAGTTGAAGTTGTAATTTGTCAAGAAAAACTTGTTTCAAAATTTGGCCTTAAGCTAAGGATGAATTTTATGCAAGAAGATCTAGGGTTGAACTAACATAAAAGATAAAAACTTACAAAAATTTGCATGCGAGGTGGTGGCTTAGCTAAAATATGACAAACAATAGAATATTCTAAATCCTAACTAGATTAAGATTAAAGCAAACAATTACATTGAAAATCATAAAGAACATGCTTAGGCAAAAACCAACAAAACATGAACATATGAGTAAGAGAACTAGATCCTACCCTTATGTATGCAAAACATGGCTAGGGTTTGGAGGGGGAATCCATTCGAATAAATGATAAAAAGTGAAAATAGAGAAGAGAAGGAGAAGAGTATGCATATGCCAAAATCAATATGAGTATGCAAACATGAAAACAGATTTGATCCTAGCTAAATTAGAATCAAAACTAGAATTCTACTTTATTAAAGTGAAGAACATATAGAACGCAAAGAAACAAAATAAGAAGATTACATACCTTGATGCATCCTACTTCCTAGCTAGAGAAAAAGATCTAGTTCTTAAGCAAAAGAACAAGAGAAGAGGGAAAAGAAGAGGGAGGGCGAGAATCTAATGGACTTCAGCACTAGTGAGTGTTGGTGAAGGGAGTATGCATAAACAAATGCTTTAAGGAGGGGTGAAGACCCTTATTTATACAAGAAGTAGGGTTGTGAGGGCCATTGATCTAGGTCAAGACCAATAGCCATAGTTTGCTTTTGTTTTGGTAGGCTTCTAGAATTTCATGGCTTGCAAGAAGGAATGGATGGCCAAGATCTCTTGTAATGAATAGTTACAATATGGACACCCAAATTTGTTTGGAACCTAAAGTAACCTATTTTTAGTTGTCCAATCCTAAACTGCATAAAAAAACTAGGGTTGAGTCCTAAATAACTAGAAAAGCCCCAAAATAGGAGGATAGATCCCTAACGTAGGTTAACAAACCCATCTTCAGCCATCAAGGCTCATTTTAATATCAATTTGCTTAAAGTGAGCAAACAAGGTTTAGAACCTACCCAATTAGGAAAGTTCCCAAGGAGGTAATTTCTACTCTCAACTGACCACATTTCAAAATTAAGGGTCATCCCGAAACTATTAGCCATATCATAATCATCCCTACCCTTTGCCAAAACATTAAAAAAAGAGCAATTAAGGTCCATGAGCCGACTTTTTATTGGTTAGGATCCCTAAGTATCCTAAATGACTAGGAACAACCCTAGATGTCTCTAAATAGGTCAAGCTTACAAAGACTCATCTCAACTCATTCCTTAAGATGGCCTAAATCAAGAAGTTAGGCCCCTTAAAACTTGGCTTAGTGAGAATGGGTCCATCAAGAAGCCCAAAGGCTCATAATTCACTTGGTAAGCCTGCTTACCTTTGAGTAGTGGGTCAAGCCCATTTGAAGCATCCAAGACCTTTCAAAGTGTCTCTAAACCATATTGGTGCCTAGCCTAGGCCCATAAAGCCAAGTTAAAGCCAATTAAAGGACTTGGAGCCCCGTTCACCTCCTATGAGTCCCAATTTTCTTAGAGTTATTGGGCAAGCCCATTTCCTCTCTCCAAGATCTCTCAAAGTGTCCATAAATCTTATTAGGCCTAGCTCTAGGCCCATTGAACTAAGTCAAGGCCCATTAAGGGGCAGGAAGCCCATTAACTTCTAACAAACCCTATGAAACCTTAAAATGGGCAAAAGACCCAAACTTCCCTAAAACATCACAAATCACCTCAAAAACTCCAAATCATGTGTTATGGGCCTTGCCCTAGACGATTAAGCTCAAACCCATAACCCAAGAACTTTCTAGAAGTCCCCATGTCAAACAGCCCTAAAACCATCCAAAAGTGGTCTTGATTCCAAACTCTCAAACATGAAAGTCAACCCTCAAACCTTGGACTTTAACCTTGGTAACCCTTCATCAATTCCTCTAAGCTCTAGATGTGCTACATAGGTACCAATCAAACCATTTTGGCCACACCACCTTCTTCCTCCCATATAAGAACCACATTAACTCTTAAGTGTGCTTGTGTCTGCAATGACCTTACCACTTGGGCAAGCTATCCCACTAATCCCAATTCCCCATTAAACCCAGTTCCTAATAGGCCTTATTCAAGAGCCTAACCCAAATTAGCCCTTTCTTAACCCAAATAAGATGATGGGTTAGTGATGTGTTGGTATATATGTGCAGAAAGATTTTCAAAAAAAATCATTGTCTAAGGGCCTTAAATGTGCATTGCGGGTTTATCTACCCTTAGGAAAGAAAAAATTTTACTTTCCCAAAATTAAAAAAAAAAATGCTATGGAGAGGCAGATAATGCCATGGTAAGTATGTGTGGAAAAAAATTCATGGAAATCCAATGTGTAAGACCCTCAAATGGGTGCCACGAGCCCACTCAGGCCTAGGAATGAAAAAGTTTGACTTTCTGAAAGTTGAAACAAATACTATGGTAAGGCTAGTCATGTTATGGTAAGTATGTGTAGAAAATATTTCATGTAAATTAAATATCTAAGGCCCATAAATGGGTAATGCGAGCCTGCCTGACCCTTACTATGAAAAAACAAACTTTTTTGAAGGTTGAAAAAAATACTATGATAGGGTGGATAATGCTATAGCAAGTATATGTTGAAAAATTTCATGGAAATTCAATATCCTCAAATGGGCAATATGAGCTTGCTCAATCTAAGGGATGAAAAGATTCGACATTTTTAAAAGTCAAAAAAATGGTTTGATGGGGATAGCAATGCTATGGTAACTATGTGTTGAATAAATACCAAGAAAATTGAATATCTAAGGCCCTCAAATAGGCATTGTGAGCCTACCTAATGCTTGGAATGAAAATTTCAAATTTTTTGAAGGTTGAAAAAAATACTATGGTGGGGTAGATAATGCTATAGTAAGTATTTGTGAAAAAAATTTCATGGAAATTCAATATCCAAGGGACCTTAAATGGGCACTACAAGCTTGCCTAACCCTAGGGATGAAAAACTTGGTCTTTTTTGAAAGTTAAAAAATATGCTATAGTAGGGTTAGCCATGTTACAGTAAGTATGCATGGAAAAATTCATGGAAATTCATTATTTAAGGCTCTAAATTAGGCACCGTGAGCCTACCAATTCATAAGGATAAAAACTTTCACTTTCTAAAAGTTAAAAAAATGCTATGGTAAGTATGTGTGAAAACATTTTCATGGAAAGTCAATGTCTAAGGCCCTTTAATGGGACACGTGAGCTTGCTCAAACCTAAGGACTAAAAAATTTGACTTTTCTTAAATTTAAAACGAAAAAAAGCTATGGTAGGATAGATAATCCTAAGATATGTAGTGTAAAACAAATTTGATGAAAATTTCATGTCTAAGGCCCTTAAATGGGCATTGTGAGCTTGGCCAGTGCTAGGGATGGAAAAAGTCAACCTTTTGAAAGTTAAAAAGAAATGCTATGGTGGGGTTGATAATGTTATTGTAAGTATGTGTGAAAAAAATATCTTGGAAATTCGATGGCTAAGTTCTTCAAATTGGCACCATGACCTTCACTGACCCTAAGGACAAAAAAATTTGACTTATCTAAATGTAGAAAAAATGCTATGGACAGGTATAGACCCTTAATTGGTTTGACCAAAATAAAATCTAAATAATAAAAATAAATGAAAAGAGTCTCTTTAAACAAAATTTGCAAGATCAAATAATACAAAAATTGATAACATAAAAAAAACCATTACTAGCAATAAAATAATACCAAAAGAAAATCAAAGCAAGAAAGAAAAAACAAAATGAATAAAAGAAAAGAAAACAGAAATAAAAAGAAGTAAAATAAGAAGAGAATGGAAAAGCATGGGAAAAAGGGGGGCGGTTATGAGAAAAGAGAAGAGGCATGAAGAAAGGAGAAGGGGAGGCCACATACGTTTAGGACTCACTCATTCATGCTGCACACATTGAACATAATAAGTGAAAAAGAAAGAGAGTAGCATGAGAGAAAATGGAAGCTAAAGAGACAAGAGTAAAAGGGAGAGAATGAGCAGAGAGTAAAGAACAACCTAAGGGAGAGAGGACGAGCTGAAGAAGGGAAAGAGCATTCGAGAGAAGAAAAGTAAACTAGAGTCAAAGTGAGGTAGAAAAATCTAGAGAAGAGCTAAGGGGATAGCTACTAATGAATTTCCTTTCCATTGTGTTTGCAAGGAATGAATTGGAGTCTTGCTTTCTATGAAGAGCTCCATCGCATTTTGGAGAGTTCTGCAATGTTGTTAATCAGAGAAGGAAAATTCCCTTGCTATGTATGAAGGCAGTGGATTATCCCCTTAAGGATTGCAAGATAGGGACCAATGTTAAGCACAATTTTGTCTAGTTTATGAAAGATTGCAAGCTAGATAGGTGCCTCCAATCTCAGATTCTCTCACCTTGTTTTGGACATCAATAACTAGGTTTGGCTTAGATCATTGGAAATTTTCTAGGTTGTTGCAGTTATGGATATTCTTGCTTAGTTGGTGGCTTGTAGATGAACATTGCTTATAGTTGCTTAGGTGTTATCATAGAATCTACATTTAAACAACTATAGTTACATTGTAATGGTAGCCTTCAAGTTGTATGACAAAATGTCAAGTATAGGGTCTTTTGTTGTCCTAGTTTTCATCTGTTTGGTGCCACACATTTGACATTAATTGAGGAAGCAAATGAGCTTTTGTTTTTATGAAATTTTGTGGGTATGATCTCTCATATGTCAATATGCTCCCACAAAATATTCAAGGCATTTAGAGTTTATTTGGTATAAATTTCAAAATTATTTTTGTAGAATACCATGTGCTAGCATATTAGTGAATGTCCTTTTGATTTGAGCTTATTAAAGCATCCAAATGGGCTCCAATTGTTGTGAAATTTTGTGGACATTATCTTGGATGTATTATCATGTTCCTACAAAGAAATCAAGTCATTTGGCTATTTTGATACCAATTTGAAATGTTCCTTTTTGGCTATCCTATGTTTATGTTCATTCTACATAGCCCTAGAAATAAATTGATTTGAGATAGTAAATGAGTTTAGAATAATGTGAAATTTTGTGGGCTGTATATTTCATATGTTATCACATGTGTGTAAAAATTTCAAGTCATTCTTCACTAGTTTGCTATGGCTTTTAAATTTTTCATCCTAGCTACCCTATATTGGAGCTCATTATGAACAACCTCAAAGTTAATGTGATTTGAAATTGCAAATGAGGTCAGAACGATATGAAATTCTGTTGACTTCATGAATTATATTTTAGATTGCACATATTAAAGATTGAAGTCAATCCAAGATACTGTGTTTGACATTTGACCCCCTCATTGCATGACCCTTAATCTTATGGACTCTTCCCCTTCTTTATAAATTTCTTTAAATTTTGTTGATGTTATAAAATACAAGAGGCATTGGAATATTGTTGACATTTGACCCCCTCATTGCATGACCCCTAATCTTATGGACTCTCCTCTTTCTCTATGGACTATGATATGGCATATTGGATTGCTGAATTTTGCTTTTACTAATTTATTTTGTCAAAGAAAGGGTTTTAGAAATCTTAAAAGGCTCTTCCCTTTTCTCTTTTTTTTTTTTTTTTTTGCCCACATCTATCCTAAATGTATATAAATCTTAACTTAGGGACTTCATGTATATAGAAATAACATGTATATGGTAGGAGAATTGAGCTAAAAATATAATCACAAACATGCGATGAAATAAAGGAAATGTTCCCATTGTACCTAATTTCAGCTAAGTCCTAGGTCTTTGTTCACTCTCATGGGCGTCGGCTAACACTCTGTCTCACAAGGGATAGCTCTAAGGCTATTATTAGTGTAAAAGTAGGTTCTATGTTTCCTACATCAGGTTCACAAATTATCCCAAAAGGATAAATTTGAGTGGGGTGTTTCAGGTGCCTATGTGGAGACCGAAGGTCTCTTGAAGGCTAACCTTACTACACTCCTCTAACCTACAAGGTATCCTAAATGGCCCGGGTGTAGGGCACAGGGGTTATGACCTCCCCTTTATTCTAGTGCGTGGTGAGAGAGACACTATGTGAGAAATCATATCTCATATATAAAAAAAAGCAAATATATACATTTATAAACAAGTACAAAATTTAAACACCCAAAAACATTAGAAGTTAGTAAGCGTACCTTTTATTTTGTCAGCTTCACAAAAATAAACTAACAAATCAATCAAAAAAAATCAATAAGATCATTTTTAAATTGGCCTAACCCTCTAATGTCCCCAGTGGAGTCACCAAGCTGTGGACCCTGAAGTTTGGTTTTGGAGTCGCCACCAATCTAAATTAATTAAAGGTGAGATCGGACACCTAATTTAAAAAAAATGATCTACGTTTCAAAGATTGAGTTCGGGGGTTGGTTACGTTTTAGGAAAGGTATTAGTACCCTAAACGCCCTTTCGGTATCAAAAATAATCTAATTAATTTATCTTAATTAATTTATATTGGTTTAAAAAGATTTTTGAAACTTACCCCTTCCCATTCCGGATCGGGATGAAAATAATTTTTGAGAAAAGGCCCCCTTCCTAATCCAGTCCAGGGTTTTAAAAATAATTTAAGAAAATCCCATCTCTATTCTAGATCAAGGTTTTAAAAATATTTACAAGAAAATCCCCTTCCTATTCTAGTCCAGAGTTTTAAAAATAATTTAAGAAAATCCCATCTCTATTCCAGATCAGGGTTTTAAAAGTATTTATAAGAAAATTCCCTTCCTATTCCAGTTCAGTGTTTTAAAAATAACTTAAGAAAATTCCATCTCTATTCCAAATCAGGGTTTTAAAAAAAGAGCAAGGGAGAATCATTTACATCGCCCATGTAATTATTTGTTTCCAATTTATAAAGCACCAAAACAAATTTTAGATTCATCTACTTTGGTTAAATTTTAACATTTTGAAATTAAGAAGAGAAAATATCAAATTTAACTAATAACTCATTTTATTATTATTATTATTATTATTATTATTATTATTTAAAATAAAAATGTAGAACTCACCCATTAACAATAAAAAACGTGTAACCCATCTACTTCTTTCAAGAACAAAACCACATAAACTTTCAGAAAGGAACTGAAACATGGCATTGACTCATGCCCATACTAAGAACTCATTAACGGCATAAGACGAAATCCCATACCTTGAGCAGTGTGGATTTAAATTGGGCCGCAAGAGGCAAACGAAATATGAGCACTTGAAAGCACGGCTATCGTGACTTTCCTTCACCAACAGTAGCGCGACAATCTCTCTAACAGCAGGCAAGAGCGAGACGAACTGGAATCGTCTTCGACAGCAGCAACCCGGACTGTTCTCAAGTTCTTTCCATGTGTGCTCTGTTTTCACGCGTGCGTCCGAGACGGTGGTTTCTAGTTCTGTGTGTTCGACTTTCTTCCTGTGCGAGTGCGCTCTGGCCTCTCCTTCTTCGTTTGTCTATTTCGTGATATGGAGTGCAGAAATAACGTGTGCAAGTGAGCTGGAAGAGTGCTCTTGATGCGCTGGCTGACCTGGGTGTAACGACAATGGTCACAGTAGTGCTCCTAAGCAGCGGCGCCACTCATCAACGACTGGGAGAAGGAGCTTTCGTTTGGTGGGAGTCAAGGACGTCTGTTAGTCGGTCGAAGGGGATGAGGACATGCAGTGGTGCACCTTGAGGGTCGAGACGAGGGAAAATGATTCGTGCGTGTGTTCTTCTTGTTGCAAGAGTGTGTGTATGAAGGTGACCGAACCAGCATAGAGAGTGTTCAAGGGTGCAATGGTGAGCTGTGGTGTGTGGCTTAGTGAAGTGGCTATGCGAAGGATTGAAACCGTGAGAGGAGAGAAGTGCAAGACGTCATTTGGGTGAGGGTGAAGAAGCTTGGAGTTGTCGTGAATGTGTTTCATTGATGAGGTATCCAAAAGTGTGCAGCCGGCTTTTTTTGGTCACCCCCCCCCCGGTCCAGATCACGTTGTGCATGGGTTTTATAATTTTAGAGTTTGTTTTATGATTTAACACTTGTTTCCTAATGTTATCTTAATACCTAATTTTTATCTTCTTTATTTTATCTTACATTTTCTTTATCTATTTGGATTTCATATTTTTATCCTTTATATTTTCTTTTATTTCTTTGTTATATTTTATTTCTTCATTTTTCGGAATTATCTTGTAATTATTTTCATTTTCTGATTTTCCTTGGAATTAACTTTATTTTTTTGATTTTTGGTTTTATTTTTTGATTTTCTTAGATTTATTCTTTTTATTTACTTGAATTGTCTTGGATTTATCTTTATTTTTCTTAATTATCTTGGAATTATCTTTATTTTTCCTTAATTATCTTGGAATTATCTGATTTTTCCTTAATTATCTTGAATTTATTTGATTTTTCTGATTTTTTGAACTTATTTGATTTTTGGTTTTATTTTTCATTTTGGGTTTGGACTTATTTAGTTTAGATTTTGGTTAGGTTTAATTTTGGGCTTAATCTTATTTTATTTTGTTATTTTTAGTTTAAGTTTGAGTTTGCAATTTATGTTAAAGTTTTGAGAAGTAGGCCGAACAAAATTAGGTGTCTACAGATTACCCCCTTTGCTCATCTTTTAGGAACTAGAATATGAGCAAAGGTTGAGAGACACTATTTTATCCAGGTAAGTGTATAATGCGAAGGGTTACTATCCACCCAACAGGGACTAAAAATGACCTTAAGATTTTCTCTTTTAATCTTAAGTTCGGAAGGGCTACTATCCACCCAACAAAGACCAGAGCAACCTTCAGATTTCCTCTTTTAATCTTAAGTTCGGAAGGGCTACTGTCCACCCAACAAGGACCAATATGACCTTAGGATTTTCTCTTTTAATCCTAAGCTCGGAAGGGCTACCATCCACCCAACAAGGACCAAAGCGACCTTAAGATTTCCTCTTTTAATCTTAAGTTCGAAAGGGCTACTATCCACCCCACAAGGACCAATACGATCATAGGATTTTCTCTTTTAATCCTAAGCTCGGAAGGGCTACTGTCCACCCAACAAGGACCAATACAATCTTAGGATTTCCTCTTTTAATCCTAAGCTCGGAAGGGCTACTGTCCACCCAACAAGGACCAATACAATTTTAGGATTTCCTCTTTTAATCCTAAGCTCGGAAGGGCTACTGTCCACCCAACAAGGACCAAAGCGACCTTAAGATTTTGTCTTTTAATCTTAAGTTCGGAAGGGCTACTATCCACCCCACAAGGACCAATACGACCATAGGATTTTCTCTTTTAATCTTAAGCTCGGAAGGGCTATCGTCCACCCAACAAGGACCAAAGCGACCTTAAGATTTCCTCTTTTAATCTTAAGTTCGGAAAGGCTACTGTCCACCTCACAAGGACCAATACGACCATAGGATTTTCTCTTTTAATCAAGGACTACTGTCCACCCAACAAGGACCAATACAACCTTAGGATTTCCTCTTTTAATCCTAAGCTCGGAAGGGCTACTGTCCACCCAACAAGGACCAAAAACGACTTTAAGATTTTCTCTTTTAATCCTAAGTTTGGAAGGGCTACTGTTCACCCAACAAGGACAAAAAATGACCTTAGGATTTTCTCTTTTAATCCTAAGCTCGGAAGGGTTACTGTCCACCCAACAAGGGCCAAAAATGACCTTAAGATTTTTTCTTTTAATCTTAAGCTTAGAAGGGCTACCATCCACCCAACAAGGACCAAAACAACCTTAGGATTTTCTCTTTCAATCCTAACTTCGGAAAGGTTACTATCCACCCAACAAGGACCAAAACGATCTTAGGATTTCCTCTTTTAATCCTAAGTTCAGAAGGGCTATTGTCCATCCAACAGGGAACAAAATGACCTTAAGATTTCCTATTTTAATCTTAAGCTTGGAAGGGCTACCATCCACCCAACAGGGACCAAAACGACCTTAGGATTTTCTCTTTTAATCCTAAGTTCGGAAGGGCTACTGTCCACCCAATAGGGACCAAAATGACCTTAAGATTTCCTCTTTTAATCTTAAGTTCGGAAGGGCTACCGTCCACCCAACAGGGACCAAAATGACCTTAGGATTTTCTCTTTTAATCCTAAGTTCGGAAGGGTTACCGTCCACCCAATAGGGACCAAAAATGACCTTAAGATTTCCTCTTTTAATCTTAAGCTCGGAAGGGCTACCGTTTACCCTACAAAGACTAAAAATAACCTTAGGATTTTCTCTTTTAATCCTAAGATCGGAAGGGCTACTGTCCACCCTACATGGACCAAAAATAACCTCAAGATTTCCTCTTTTAATCCTAAGATCAGAAGGGCTACTGTCCACCCAACAGGGACCAAAATGACCTTAAGATTTTCTCTTTTAATCTTAAGCTCGAAAGGGCTACCGTTCACCCAACAGGGACCAAAAAAATAATCTTTGAATGGGTTCTTCCCGTAATAGCTTGATTTAAGCTGTATATATTTGTCTCTTACTTGATATGGATAAGTTCTTCCTAAAATGGTTTTTCATTGATATAAGATGAGATGCTTATGCTTGTGCATGTTTAACATGATAATGTAAAATCTCAATTTTTAATTGTTGGGACATGCTTGACCTGTGAAAGTTTTAATTTTCTTGAGAATTTAGGCAATGATGGTATGCTTGTATACAATAATACAATATTATCCTATGATGATGCATGCTAACATACTAGAAAAATGAAATTTTTGTAAATTGTAAAAAAATTCTACTCCACGACCTTTGGGAGCTTTTGAATTGGCTCTGACACTTTTGAGTCTTCTAACTTGCTCTCTCCAAAAGGATTGCCCCAGTGTCATTGAATTCTTAGTACATTCCTTGACCAAGTCTTCTATTCATAAAGATGTCATTATTTGCTATTGCCCCTATTTGCATATTTGAGCTAAAACCCCTTTTGACATAATTCTTGAACATATCTTGATTCTTTCTCTTCTAAGAGAAATTAAGGGTGTGATGCCTTCATCATTCACTCAAGACATTTTTTATTCATCATGTCTTGAAGTCATACTTTAAAACTTTTCTTCTCTTCATCATTGGAGTTTTGCCAAGTTTCAATTCATGTTTTATCCATTTAGGCAATACCTTTTACTGGCACCTGACAATTTTTGCTTTGCATGAGAATGCATTTTTAAAAAAATGAGGATGCCTTATGACACAAAGGATATGCAACTTGGTACTTTGGCCTTTTAAAGGAGAGATCAATGGATTGATCAATAACCCATTGCCCCAGTTTAAGCAAGTCAAAGTGTTGGAAACTTTGGGAGTAATACCTTTAGGGATCAAGCTTGATTATGTTTGGTGGGTTATAACCCCACAGGAGAAGTTTCTTTATATCCTTCTGAGTCTCTTCTTTATTTAAAGGTGGGTCATTAAGGTATGGGTTTTTTCATTTGATTGCCCCCAATTTAGATTTTGACTGCCCATGAGCAAAAATGTTGAAAAGAATTTTTCTTAACTTATTCTCTTTTATTATCCAAGTCATGCCTCAAGGGAATGCTCATAATATATTCAATTCTCTGGAATCAAAAGTGCTTTGTTAAGCACCCACTCTAATCTCTCAAGTATTTGCACTCTTAAATAAGTGTGTATTCTAATCATTCTCAAGTGTTTGCACTCTTTGATATGTGTTTGCACTCACAGATACCCCATAGGCTTGTTTTCGTGTCCCTCTCCACTTTAGTTAGTTTACCATATTAGCCAAGATCACTAGGACTTTACTTTGCTTGTAATGTAAGGCTTAGGTAATGGGTATGAATAAAAGAGATAAGGATTTATCAAATAAGGAGGGCATGAAGTATAATGTCTCATTTTTTCACTTTTTCTTTTTTTTTTTTCGCTCAAGATGAAGTCTATTTCTCTTTACTAGTCTCTTTTTTCTTTCGACTAGCCCCCTATTTTTTGGTCTAGCACTTTTCTTTATCATTTTTCCTCAATATTTCTTCTCTTTTTCTTTTTTCTGTTTGTGCTTTTTTGCATAGTTTTAGAAGGATACCTTCAATCCTTTTACTTGAGCCTTATATTGTTGCTCATAGCATTTTCCTTCTTTGATAGTAGGGATACTCCTTTTAGCTCTCCTTCAAGGTAGAGTAATAGCTTTTCAAATTGAAAGGTTAAAGTTAGCGTAGGTCAAAGGAAGGAAGTTAGATGGTGGTCTTGCCATCCTTTTTTAGGCTCAAATGGGTGACTATGAGAGTTCTGATATTAGGGTTTGGTTTGAAAGGCTCAAACTATCCAAAGATGGCCTAGGTCATTTCTTGAATAATGTGATGTCTAACAAATAACCTCAAGGGGCATTTAGACAAGTTCTAAGGTATCTGTTTTCCCACAATAAGCATACTCTCACTATAGGCTCTTTTTTTTCATCATTCTTTAATAACGAGACACTCAGTCATCCAAGAGAACTGAGTATTTAAGCAAACATATTTTATCATCAGCAATTGGATTTATTAAGAATGGGATTAAGAAAATTTTTTTCTTCATTTATTAGCTCATGAGCGTCAATATTTAGGATAAACCATATTGCCCCAGTATTAATTTAGTCTAAAAGGCAAAAGGAATTGGATGAAAAGTAATGCATTCATCATGCTAAGCATTTTATTGAATTGTAAGGTGTGCCCATACAAACTCCTTGCTAAGGCCTTGGGCAGAGCCATTAACAGGTGCCATAAAATGAAAAGATGCAAAACAAATATAAAAGCAGGAAGTAAGGTAACTTGTAGTAAGTGGTATAAGAAAAGACCCACCAACTGAAGCCAACTGGTTCATTCCAGTGACAAGATCTTAATTTTGCCCATGCTGCTCTAGTGTTGAGCATTTGGATTGTCATGATTAGGTAAGGGATTATTATGAACATCTGGTCTTGGTTGCTCAAGTTCAAAAGTCAACCACTTGGTATCATTCAATCCCTGAACCCTTCTTTTAAATGCAGGACAGTTATCAACAGAGTGGCCCTTTGCCCTTGCTCATTGTACCATGGTGGATATGGAGGTTGAAAGGTAGGCGATGGAACCAAAGATACTAGATTATTCTGCAACAACTGGGTAAGAGCTCAGAGTACGATATTGGGATCGGATCAAAGTTCTCAACTTTCTTATTAAATTGCTGCCTCAATTGATTTTGCTGATACCGTTGGGATTGTTGTTGATTGGGTTGAGAAGCTTGGGCCAACTGGTGCTTGCAGAGTTGGCACAAAAATGTTCACAACAGGGGTATTACCCTTCCATTTTCCTTTTTTCTGGTATTCTACTGAGTGCACTCCTTCCTTTTTCTTATCATTATGGAATTTCTTTTGGCTCTTAGTAATTAGCTTTCCCATCTTTCCTGTTGTGACTCCTCTTTCTACCCTTTCACCAACAAGAACTAAGTCAACAAAATTAGGAGATGTGCATGCTGTTATTGTAGCCTAATAAGGATCCTCTAGAGTGCTCATAAAAAGGGTGATATTTCTTTATCAGATACAGGTGGTTGCACTCGAATTGCTACATTTCTCCATCTCTGAGCATAATCTTTAAACGATTCTTTTTCTCATATCCTGTGGTTGAAACCTATCAGGGGCAATGTTCCTGTTGTATCTATATTGCCTCATAAAGGATTCAGCCAAGTCCTTCCAAGTGTGAATAGAATGGCGATCCAAGCTTAAATACCATTCTGCAGCCTCATCAATCAAACTATCTTGGAAGACATGCATCAGTATCTTCTCATCATTAGAATAAGCTGCCATTTTTTGGATGTACATGAGAAGATGAGTCTTTGGACAAGACGTCCCATTATACTCAGTAAATTCAGGGACTTTAAACTTTGGTGGCAAGATCATATCAGGGACTAGTCCCATTTCTGAGAGATCCAACACATCATCATCGTCTGAGAATCCTTTGATCTTCCTCATTCTAGCTTCTAGAATCTCATACCTCTCTTGGGACTTGGCTTCCTCAATGGCCTTCTTCAATTTCTCTTGTTCTGCTGGATCATGAAAGTTTGGGATGATTTTGACTTCTGGGCCCTTTTCATGGTAAGAGTTTTGGGCTTGCTGATCCTTAAGTTGCTGTTAATTATAAGTATATTTTGGCCCTCGATAGCTATTTTGAGCTTCTTGTTCTTGATTGTGGGGATCTTTTGGCCCTTGACAGCTATTTTGAGCTTGCAGTTTCATCATTTCCATCATTTTGGCTAACTGAACCTTGAGTTGGTCGATCTCACTCTGCATTTCCTCCATTGTCTTTTCTTGCCTAGGATTTTCCTGATCTAAGCCTTCCATTTGCCTACTTCGGGAACATGTTGTCAGAGCCGTGATTACTTCTTTATCCTTTGGAGTAAACAATGCATTATTGGTGTGCAAATGAGAATATATGCATGTGAATGTGATGCCATGCATGAAGTAAAAATCTGCAATTTATGCAAAAAGAGAATGAGTGTTAATGAAGAATGCGTGCTTTTTTATTTTTTATTCTTTTAAGACCTATTTCTACCCATGTTGGTAAAGGTCTACATCTCCTAGGACAATCCCTAAATTATTCCCTATTCTAATTTATTTTGTCAAAGAAAGGGTTTTAGAAATCTTAAAAGGCTCTTCCCTTTTCTCTTTTTTTTTTTTTCCCGCATCTATCCTAAATATATATAAATCTTAACTTAGGGACTTCATGTATATAGAAATAACATGTATATGGTAGGAGAATTGAGCTAAAAATATAATCACAAATGCGCGATGAAATAAAGGAAATGTTCCCCATTGTACCTAATTTCAGGTAAGTCCTAGGTCTTTGTTCACTCTCATGGGCTTGGGCTAACACTCTGTCTCACAAGGGATAGCTCTAAGGCTATTATTAGTGTAAAGGTAGGTTCTATGTTTCCTACATCAGGTTCCCAAATTATCCCAAAAGGATAAATTTGAGTGGGGTGTTTCGGGCGCCTGTGCGGAGACCGAAGGTCTCTTGAAGGCTAACCTTACTACATCCCTCTAACCTACAAGGTATCCTAAATGGCCTGGGTATAGGGCACAGGGGTTATGACCTCCCCTTTATTCTAGTGCGTGGTGAGAGAGACAGTATATGGGGAATCATATCTCATATATAAAAAAAGCAAATATATACATTTATAAACAAGTACAAAATTTAAACACCCAAAAACACTAGAAGTTAGTAAGCGTACATTTTATTTTGTCAGCTCCACAAAAATAAACCAACAAATCAATAAAAAAAATTAATAAGATCATTTTTAAATTGGCCTAACCCTCTAATATTCCCAGTGGAGTCGCCAAGCTGTGGACCCTGAAGTTTGGTTTTGGAGTCGCCATCGATCTAAATTATTTAAAGGTGAGATCGAACACCTAATTTAAAAAAAAAATGGTCTACGTTTCAAAGATTGAGTTTGGGGGTTGGTTACATTTTAGGAAAGGTATTAGTACCCTAAACGCCCTTTCGGTACCAAAAATGATCTAATTAATTTATCTTAATTAATTTATATTGGTTTAAAAAGATTTTTGAAACTTACCCCTTCCCATTTCGGATCAGGATAAAAATAATTTTTGAGAAAAAGCCCCTTTCCTATTCTAGTCCAGGATTTTAAAAATAATTTAAGAAAATCCCATCTCTATTCTAGATCATGGTTTTAAAAATATTTACAAGAAAATCCCCTTCCTATTCCAGTCAAGGGTTTTAAAAATAATTTAAGAAAATCTCATCTCTATTCCAGATCAGGGTTTTAAAAGTATTTACAAGAAAATCCCCTTTTTATTCCAGTTCAGGGTTTTAAAAATAACTTAAGAAAATCCCATCTTTATTCCAGATCAGGGTTTTAAAAAAAGAGCAAGGGAGAATCATTTACATCACCCATGCAATTATTTGTTTCCAATTTATAAAGCATCAAAACAAATTTTAGATTCATCTACTTTTGTTAAATTTTAACATTTTGAAATTAAGAAGAGAAAATATCAAATTCAACTAATAACTCATTTTATTATTATTATTATTATTATTTTTTAAAATAAAAATGTAGAACTCACCCATTAACAATAAAAAACGTGTAACCCATCTACTTCTTTCAAGAACAAAACCACATAAACTTTCGGAAAGGAACTAAAACATGGCATTGACTCATGCCCATGCCAAGAACTCATTAACGGCATAAGACAAAATCCCATACCTTGAGCTATGTGGATTTAAACAGGGCCGCAAGAGGCAAACGAAATATGAGCACTTGAAAGCACGGCCACCGCGACTTTCCTTCACCAACAATAGCACGACAATCTCTTTAACAGCAGGCAAGAGCGAGGCGAACTGGAATCGTCTTCGACAACAGCAACCCGGACTATGCTCAAGTTCTTTCCATGTGTGCTCTATTTTCGTGCGTGCGTCCGAGACGGTGGTTTCTGGTTCTGTGTGTTCGAGTTTCTTCCCATGCGAGTGCGCTCTGGCCTCTCCTTCTTCGTTTGTCTGTTTCGTGATATGGAGTGCAGAAATAACGTGTGCAAGTGAGCTGGAAGAGTGCTCTGGATGCGCTGGCTGACCTGGGTGTAGTGACAATGATCACAGCAGTGCTCCTAAGCAACGGCGCCACTCATCAACGACTGGGAGAAGGAGCTTTCGTTTGGTGGGAGTGAAGGACGTCTGTTAGTCAGTCAAAGGGGATGAGGACATGCAGTGGTGACACTTTAAGGGTCGAGACAAGGGAAAATGATCCGTTCGTGTGTTCTTCTTGTTGCAAGAGTGTGTGTATGAAGGTGACCGAACCAGCATAAAAAGTGTTAAAGGGTGCAATGGTGAGTTGTGGTGTGTGGCTCAGTGAAGGATTGAAACCGTGAGAGGAGAGAAGTGCAAGACGTCGTTTGGGTGAGGGTGAGGAAGCTTGGAGTTGTCGTGAATGTGTTTCGTTGATGAGGTATCCGAAAGTGTGCAGCCGACTTTTTATGGTCACCCCCCTGGTCCAGATCACGTTGTGCATGGGTTTTATAATTTTAGAGTTTGTTTCATGATTTAACACTTGTTTCCTATTGTTATCTTAATATCTAATTTTGTATCTTCTTTATTTTATCTAACATTTTCTTTATCTATTTGGATTTCAGATTTTTATCCTTTATATTTTCTTTTATTTCTTTGTTATCTTTTATTTCTTTTTTCTGAATTATCTTGTAATTATTTTCATTTTCTGATTTTCCTTGGAATTATCTTTATTTTTTCGATTTTTGGTTTTATTTTCTGATTTTCTTAGATTTATTCTTTTTATTTACTTGAATTATCTTGGATTTATCTTTATTTTCTGAATTATCTTGGACTTATCTTTATTTTTTCTTAATTATCTTGGAATTATCTGATTTTTCCTTAATTATCTTGAATTTATTTGATTTTTCTGATTTTTTGAATTTATTTGATTTTTGGTTTTATTTTTCATTTTGGGTTTGGGCTTATTTAGTTTAGATTTTGGTCAGGTTTAATTTTAGGCTTAATCTTATTTTATTTTGTTATTTTTAGTTTAAGTTTGAGTTTGTAATTTATATTAAAGTTTTGAGAAGTAAGCCGGACAAAATTAGGTGTCTACACTCCTTATGCATAACAATCACTAGGGCAATTTGAAACCCTAGATCTCATAGAGTTGTTGACAATCAGGCATGCGACAAGAGGCACAACCTTAAATTGGGGCAATGAAGCCACTGGCCATTCAATATATGGTTAGTGAGATATTGGCACCCAAGGAAGCCATGGGGCAATTAATAGCTAAAGCTTTGAAGCCTTCCTTATACTAGTGTAACAAGACAGTTGGACCCATGAAAAAAAATAAGTCTCTAGGGTGCATCTTATTAATAGTCTCCACAAGACTATTGTGAACACTAATCTCTAAATCTCAAGCCATGTTAATGCTAGTGAGGGTACGCCCCTTGTAGAGAAGGAGGTTGAGTCAATCAAGTTCTGCAACCTTGTAAGTGAGCTAAGGCAAGGCAATTATGTTGTTTTGCATTTTTTTCTTTAAGAATTATTGTAGTAGTCCCATGGCATCTGCTGATGGCTCTACCTAAGTCCTTAGCAAAGACTTTTTATGGGTGCCCTTTTGAGTTCCATAAAATGCCTTGCATGATAAATACATTACCTTTCATCTCATCTCTTTCCTTATCTAGTTTTCCAATGTTGTTGCCTCTTACATTAATATTTTTGGGTTATGAAAGTTGGACACCTAAGGGGGTGATGCCACCAACCCAAGTGAACCAATACTTTGCATTTCCAAGAGCATGAAATGTGGAAGGATTTTCTTAATTTTCTCTTAATTAAGTCTAATGTCAACAATAAAATTGGATTACTTGATGACATACATAATTCTCTTAGATGGCTAAGTGCCTTAGGTTGTTAAAAGAAATGTTGTAAGGGTGCTATAGCCTACAAGAATATTGTGAGGAAGTAGATAACCAAGATTTGAATGTCTTTAAATACAATTCTTTAGACTTACATTAACTCAAGTGATTGAGGTAACCTTTGGACTGTTTAGGCCTTTCGATCTAACCTTGATAGTGGAACTCCCATAATCACCCTTTTGAGCTTGAGAAGGATGGCGAGACCACCATCCAATTTTCTTCTCTTATCCTCATTAACCTTGATCCTTTTAGCATGAAAGACCATGATTTTACCTTAAAGAAGAGCTAAAAGGCACACTTAAGAGAAAAAGGAAAACTTTATCATGCTCAAGAAGGGAGGGTTGAGAATCTTCATCCTAATAAATCAAGCCTTAGCCATGTAAAAGGAGAGGCAAAGCAATGCAAAGTCAAATAAAAATTCTAAAAGAGAACTTGGGAAACATGTGAAAAGGATAAGGGTCTAGCTTGGGAGCAAAAAGAAATGAAGCAAGTGAAAGGAAGTAGATTTCTCATTAAGTCAATAAGATTTTCACAATTCCAAAAAATAAAAAGAGGAAATGAGATTTTGGTGTGCTTAAAACATAAAGCTCTTCTTATTTGTTAAACTCTTACCCCATCATTTCTGAGTCATTACTTGGGTTTTACATTACCAGCTAAGTAAAGTCCTAATGATATTAGATAATGTACTGAGCTAAAAGTGTGGAAAGGGCTAGAGAACAAGCTTATGGGGCATTTATGAGAGTAAACACTTGTCCAAGAGCAGAAACACCTGAGAGGTGTTTAACAAGGCACTCATAATTCTAGAAAAGTAATTATAAATAGGTCATTTTGACTCATTATGGGCATTTGTTTGAAGCATCATTTTGGATAATAAAAGGGAATAAATTAAGACAAACCTTTTCAACATTTCTTTGCTTAAGAGTCATCAAACTTCAAACTAGGGAAAGAGCTAGGAGAGTAAATCCAAAGTTGAAAAAATTCTTTGCTTGAGGGATGTCAAAAGTCTAAACTAGGACAATAACTAAGAGAGTGCACCCAAATTTGAAAGACTTGCCTCAGTAGAGTATAGAGATTTATAGAGGAAGTTCTCCAAATAGGACTCTAACCCAGCATAGAGATGGACAAGGTTACTAAATCCTAGTCCCAAAGGTACTACTCCCAAGGTGTCCAATATTGTGATGCACCCATAACTTGGGGCAACTAGCTATGATCCAATCTTTGATCCCACATCTAAAGGATTAGAGTACCTAATTCCATGCCTTCCTTTAGCTCTTTCCTTGCCATACTTATCTTTATTTCCCAAAATGCATTCTCAGGCAAAGCACGAGGTGTCAAATGCCTATAAAGGATGTCAATCGAGCAAGTACTTCCTAGAATCCATGATAAGGTTTCAAGAGTTATCAAACCTTTGGTGAAATAGAAAATTGGTTTACATTTGTGTTCCCCTCACTTGACAGATGGGAGGCTTCATGACTACAAGTTCATAACCTCATTTCCTAAGGAGAAAAGAGAAGTCAGACTTGTCTAAGGAGGGCATGATAGGAGAAGTTAATCCAAAGATACAAGCAAGGGCAATAGAAGCAATGGCATCCTTGTGAATAAGAAGTGAAAACTGGGGCAAGGAATGTATTCAAGATTGTTTGATGCTGGGGTAATTTTCTAGGATTACATGAAAATCTAGGAAAGGGTTAAGTTTGCAAGAACTAACTCATCCTAATCTCACCTTGAGAGCTTCTAAAGATTTAGGAAGCAACATAAACAAAAATTCTCATACATCATCCTAACATGTCAGCATACATCATTATTATTGCATAACATTTTTGGCACTTATGTTAATTTTGTTTCATATCAAGAATGTCATTATCAAACAAGCAAAGGTGATTTAAAAAAAAAAAAAGAAAAGAACAATCTTCTTACATGTTAGGTCAAGTTGCATAGCATCTTATCATGCATGCCATCATGGCAAGCAAAATCCCACTCCAAACCTTACCTTCCAAGTAAGTTCCTTCCCTTATCCCAAGGAAGCACATATTTTCAAACCCTGTTACTAGGTCCTCAATGTTCAAACCCTATTACTGGATCACCAATTTTCAAACCCTCTCTGTTAACTCCTTAATGTTCAAACCCTATTACCAAGTCCTAAATTTTTAGACTCTATCTATTAGGTCCCCAATTTTTTAAACCCTACTTATCGGGTTCTCATTGTTCAAACCCTATTGTCAAGTCATTAGTTTTCAAACCCTATCTATCAGGTCCCTAATTTTCAAACCCTATCTACTAGGTCCTTAGTTTTCAAACCCTGTCGATCAGGTCCCCAATTTTTAAACCCTGTCTACCAAGTTCCCAAATCCAAATCTCCATTTACTGGGTCATTAATCCTCAATCCCTAACTTCACTTAAGTCCTCAATCCCTGACTTTGCTCAGGTCCTTAATTCTTGACTTCACTCAGGTCCTCAATCCCAGACTTTTGCAGATCCCCAATCCCTAACTTTCCTTAAGTCCTCAAACCTTGACTTTCCTTAGGTCTTCAAACCTTTCAGGTCATACAACTATGATATTTTTCAAGTCAAACCCTTTATGTTACTCATATCGGCATATCAAGCATGGATTCTTAGGTTAAGCCTTTCACATGTCTAGTATGTCATCATATCAAACATGCATTTTTAAGGTAATATGAAATCCTTTTGCTTTATCTCATTAGGTAACTTGAAACCCTTTTTGCATTTAACCTTTTTGGGTATTGAAACCCTCACTTTAAATCTTAAGTTGCACTTAGGTATCCTTGATGGGTGGATGATAACTCTTCACTTTAAACCATAAGTGGCTTTTTAAGACACTCCCATTGGGCAGATTATTGACCCTTTCAATTTTGTCCTTGTTAGGTAGATTGTCAACATTTTTGAATTTGCCCTCATTGGGTAAATTGTCAACCCTTCTGATTTTATCTTTTTGGGTACTAGAACCTTTCACTTTAAATCCTATGTTGCTCCTATGTATCCTTGTTTGTTAGATAATAACCCTTCACTTTAAACCCTAAATGGTTGTGTTAGATGCCTTTATTGGGTAAATTGTTAACCATTCTAATTTTGTCCTCATTGGATGAATTGTTGACCCTTCAATTTTACCTCCATTGGGTGGATTGTCAATCCTTCTAATTTTATCCCTACTAGGTGAATTGTCAACCCTTCTAATTTTGTCCCAGTTGAGTATATTGTCAATGCTTTCAATTTGAACTTTGTTGAGTGAATTTTTGACCCTTTAGATTTGTGCCCATGAGGTGCATAGTCAACCATTTCGATTTAGCCTTGTTGGGTATTGAAACCATTCATTTTAAATTATAGGTTGCTCTTAGGTATCCTTATTGGGTGGATGATAAACTTTCACTTCAAACCCAAAGTGGCTTTCTTAGGTGTCCCTATTGGGTGGATTATCGAACCTTTAAATTTTGTTCCCATTTGGTGGATAGTTAACCCTTCTGATTTTATCCTTATTGGGTATTGAAACTCTTCACTTTAATTCCTAAGTCATGTTTTGGTAGCCTTATTGGATGGATGATAACCCTTGACATTAAATCCTAAGTGGCTTTCTTAGGTGTTCTTGTTGGGTGGATTGTCGACCCCTATGATTTTATTTCCATTTGGTAGGTTTTGACCCTTCCAATGTTGTCCCCATTAGGTAGATTGTTGACCCTTCTAATTTTGTCCCCGTTGGGTGGATTGTCACCCATCCAATTTTATCCCTATTAGGTAAATTTTGACCCTTCCGATTTGATCCCCATTGGGTGGATTTTTTATGCTTCTAATTTAATTCTTGTTTGGCATCTATCAACCTATGCCCATTTTCTAATACTCAGAAAATAAGTAAAGCAGAAAATAAGTAAAGGGGTTAATCTGTAGCCCCTTAATTTGGTCTAACCAAATAAAAATTCTAATATATAAAAATAAATAAAAAAGTTTCTTTAATAAAATTTTGCAAGACCAAATAATACAAAAATTGACAACATAAAGAAAATCATAAACAAATACTAGCTATAAAATAATACCAAAAGAAAATCAAAGCAAAAATAATAAGTAAGAAAGAAAAAACAAAAGGATTAAAATAAAAGAAGAAAATAGAAATAAAAAGATGTAGCATAAGGAGAGAATGGAAAACCATGAGAAAAAGGGTGGGCAAGTATGAGAAATGAGATAATGTGAGAAGTAAGGGGAAGGGGAGGCCATGTTTGGTTAGGACTAACTTATTCACATTGCACAAATTGAACAGAATAGTTGAAAAAGGGAGAGTAGCTTAAGAGAAAAAGGCAGAGAATGAGCTAAGAGTAGAGAGAATAATATGAGGGAGAGAGGACGAGCTAAAAGGGGATGAGCATTTGAGAGTAAAGAAGTATACCAAAGTGAAGTAAAAAAATCTAGGGAAAACCTAAGGAGATAGCTACTAATGAATTTTCTTTTCATTGTATTCGCAAGGAATGAACTAGAGTCTTGCTTGTTACGAAGAACTCCAGCCAATTTTGTTTTGAAATTGCAAATTAGCTAGGCACTCAATTTCTTTGTAAGTTCTAGAAGACCCATGCATTGAAAGACCCTTTCCACAATAATGGCTAAAAGCCACTCTCTAGCAGTTTTAATCACAGGTTCACATGTAAAACTAATATTGAGACAAACAAAAACAAAAGCAAAATAAATTTATTTTAGCCAAATACATAGCACAGTTTTAAAAACAAAAAGCAACAAAGCACTAAAGCGGTACCAAAAGGGCATCATAGAGGTGGTAATACCTTCCTTACACCTAACTAACCCCAAAACCATTTTTTGTAATGCAAACCTCACTCTTGAGTGTCTGACCTCACCATTTCAATCTAGGTCTATGGCAACTCCAAATTTTTCATCAATTTCACGCAAATTCAACATCAAAGGCCCTCAAATGGGCACTGCGAGCTTGCTTGTCTGTTGGGATGAAAAAACTCAACTTCAAAAGTTGAAAAAAAATACTATGGTAGGGTTAGTCATGTTCATCTATTTGGTGTCCAACCTCACCATTTCAATCTAGATCAATGGTGCCTCCAAATTTTTCATCAATTTTACATAAATTCAATATCTAAGGTCCTTAAATGGGCACTGCAAGCTTGCTCATCTCTTGGGACAAAAAAACTTGACTTCTTCTAAAGTTGAAAAAAATATTATGATGGGGTAAGTCATGCAATGGTAAGTATGTATGAAAGAAATTTCATGGTAATCCAATGTCTATGGCCCTGAAATGGACATTGCAAGCTTGCTTGACAATGGGGATGAAAAAATTTGAATTTTCAAAAAGTTGAAAAGGATACATTTGTGGGTTTAGTCTAGTTATGGTAGGTATGTGTGAATAAAATTTCTTGAAAATTTAATGTGTAAGGCCTAAAAATTGGCACTACAATCTCGTCTTGCACTATGGACCAAAAAATTTGACTTTTTCAAAAGTTGAAAAAATGCTATGATGGGGTTTGTCATGCGATGATACATATGTGTGAAAAAATTTAATCTCTAATGCCCTTAAAAAATACTAAGAATGTTGTGTAATATATATATATATATATATATATATATTTTTGCATTTTGTGCAAAATGTTCAAAAATTAAAACATATTTTTAGTATTTTTTCGCATTTTGTGAAAAAATAAAATTATAAAAAGCCCTACATGAGATCATTTCTACAAAGGGGACCAAACATGAATTTTAAGAGAAATCATAACCAATAAAGGTATTTTTGATAAATTATAGTGAATTTACTACTAGTACTTTTTACATTTCATAGTAAGTTGGGTTTATGTGTAGCAAATTTATAAAATATAAGGAATGTCATTGTAGTTTTTGAAAATAGAGGGGTTTAGGTAAGAAGTGAAAAATACAGGGGAGGTTGGAGTAATTTACTCTATTTTGAAATCACAAAATTGACTCACTCTTGAACACATTCTAAACTCAGAATTTAAATATCCTTGACATTTGTAATCTTTTGCAACACCATTTTTCTCACACTAATGCTTCTTTTTTAATTTGTTAAAATGCATAGAACCCTTCTATACCTAAGGCCCTTTGCTACAAACCTCTTGTAATTTAAAATTTTGCAAAAAACACTTCTATACATGAAAAATATCGCAATTTAAACCTTTTGTTCATTATTCTATTAACGTATTAATGAAATCCCCAAAATTTTAGTCAAATCTCAGTTTGACCTAATAAAAAACCCAAATTGCCCCTCAAACTCAAAACTCACCCTCAAACTGGCATATTGCTATGATTCTTCCAAAATAGCTTGGATTCTCCCATCGAGAGTACCTACAGATTCACATCCAACATCCTCATGGATCCATTTGATGAAACACATTCAAGACACACTATCATGAACAAGTGCAACTTAAGCATCATCAATCAACCAAAACTCAACAATAGGAACAACTCAACAACTCATAAATGAGGCTTGAATTAAGCCCAAATGAAGAATAAGCTAAGATTATTAAAAACATTATGCTTGGAAAGTATAAAAATGACAAATTTCTAAGTTGAGGAAGGGATAAGAGTGAATATTTTACATGCATTGGAGAGCCAAGTAATTAGAAGTTGAGAAGATGAGTGGGGCCTTGGAACAGTGGCCTTAATAGCAACTGGATCACTTACCTCTAAAGGCTTAGATGCCTCGCTAATGGGTTTGCCTAATTTCTTGCTTTGATTGTAACTGGTCGAATCTATTTCAAAGCTGAGATCCCTTTAGTTAGTTAAATTTAAGGGGTGGTAATAAAGTAATGGACTAGGATCCAGATCTAAGAGTTCTCCTTCCAAAAAAGATATTGTTTAACAACCTAAGATCCCGTATCATGATTCTTTCTATAATCCTAGGTTAACCCCTTCCCCGATAGTCCAATATCACTAAAATTTCATTTTCGATTTTTGGGTTTATCTTCTTTGATTCAAGGGTTTAACAACTTTCTACATTGGGTCTCTCATGATATTTTCACTAAAATCCCCTATTAAAACCAATACTATTGGCCAAAATCTTCTCCTTCTTTGGTTTGAACATAGTTCTTTGAGTTTCTGATAGTGATTTCTAAGTTTGAAGGGCAATTAGGGTTTTTTCATTAGGTCAAATTGAGGTTTGACTAAAAGTTTGGGATTCTATTAATGAGTTAACAGAATAATAAAATAATGTTTGAATTGCCAGATTTTTCAAGTATCTGAGTGATTTTTACAAAATTTTAAAGTACAAGATAATTTTTTAGCCTTAAATATAGAAGAATTCTACACATTTTAACCCTTTCAATTTAGTTGTCCTCTACTTTAAATAAACTTAGTCTTTCACTTTTTTGGATTCAAGCTACAACTTTTTTGTTTGAGGTCACTCAATGAATTTTCAATAAGGTTAAAATTTCAATTTATTTTTTGTCAAAATATTATATATTCATAATTTCATAATTAAATCTATATATTTTAATTTCACTTCCTTTTTGTGCTTCTTGAAATATAAATGAATAAATACTATTGGATGATGGTAATACATTAAATTATTTTTTTATTCTTAGAAATTTAGTAAGATTAAGTTTATATGTAATTATTTCAATTTATTTATATTTTAATTTATATTTAATTTATTTTTTTATATGTATGCATTGTGTGAAGATTTGGCCCCTTGAATAAATTTCCTAGCTTCGCCTCTAACGAAAAAGTATACAGGTATCATAAAGGACTAAAAGTGCTCCCATTTAATGTAGAAGTATTAAATAGTTAAAAAAAAATGATTGTTAAGAGATTGGTTGGGTTTAGCGATTTATTCTGTAAATTTTAATAAATTTAATTATTTTAATTTATTTAGGTAAAAATTTAATAAAATTATCTTTATAAAAATAGCAAAACCAAAATAGAATGACCCAAAGAAAATTATTTGACTTATGATCGAGCAGGCCACGTACTATAAGGTCATTTTGTCTGTAGATGACAAACATATCGATAATATTTTTTACTGGAATATAATTTGGTACTTTCTTACAATGAATTTGAATCTACATTTACTTTCTCTTCAAGGTGGACATGGGTTGGGTCAAATTCAGGTATGAATGAACAAAACTGAATGAAAATCAACATAGTGATTATTCAAATTGATTCCAACTACATATATATACCTCTAAATCTGAATTGTTCAGGTCAAAATAAGTTTAGGTGATTTTGGGTGGGTTGAATTAGGTTGAGAAAAAAAAAAAAGGTTGCAGCGGAATCCACAAAGATGTAGTAAAAAGAGGAAGATAATAAAAGTGGTAGTGTTATTGTTAGAGGATTCTAAGAACAATGAAACAGATGCACCACCACTATGTCGAAGCTTTGCTAGCAATGTTGGCTGGTGGCTGGTCTCTTCTTCACTTTGACATCTAAAATGGCTTTTTCATGGTTTCGATGCGATCCAAACACTTTTTTGGTAAAACAGGATGGAGGTCCTTCTTCTTGCATGGTACGCAGTGGTTGAAACAAAAAAATTAAAAGAAAGTGGATGAAAATTAAAAAAATTCAAATGCAAATATATTAATTCACTTAAAATTGATTTTCACACAATTTAACTCGTAATTTAATCTATATATGTCTTTTCTACCTGTTTTAATGGGTTATCACAAGTCGATAATTTATGATTACCCTTGCCTTTTTTTTTTCTTTTAATTTAAATATAATTTAGAATAAATTACATTGACTTCCCTTAAGGTATTTAATTATGACACTCTATCCCATTTATATTCAAATATGACACTCTACCTCATTTATTTAAATATTAATTAAAAAATATACTTAATGTTAATAAAATATTTATAAAAAGAATATTAAATTAATATTTTAATCTAATTTTACTTAAAAATTATATTTTAACTCAGTTAACTATTTTAAATAATTAATATTTTAATAAATTATATTTTTTAATCAAATAATTATATTTATTATATGGTATAAATTTAACAATGTATATAATTATGAAAAAAATTTAGTACAAATATAAAGCATCTTGGAGTGAGTTTAGTTAATAAAAAATAAGATGAATTATGTTCAATATTTTTTTTTAACTAAACTCATCCCAAGATGTCTCTATGTTTGTACTAAATTTTTTCTCATAATCACACATATTGTTAAATTTATATCTTATAATAAATATAATTATTTAATTAAAAAAATATACTTTGTTAAGATATTAATTATTTAAAATAGTTAATTAAATTAAAATATAATTTTAAATAAAATTAAAGTAAAATTTGATTTAATATTTTTTTTAGAAATATTTTATTAATATTTAAATATATATTTTTAATTAATATTTAAGTAAATAAGATGAAATGTTATATTTAAATAAAAATAAAATGAAATATTATAATTAAATATTTAAAGGGAGGTTGATTTTTTTTCTAACTAAGATTATAACTAATAACGGTTACAAGCACTAGGGACCAGGATAAGAGCTTGGATTTCAGCGTTTGTGGGTAACGATAAGGTCAAGAAAGGAGAAGATTGGCCATGGCCTCGTTCGCTTCTTTCTTTGCTATTCCTGCTTCTTCCTGCGATGAGACTCGTGGCCCATGTCGCCGTACCTTCACTCGCCTTGTATCACCGTCAATGCCACTAAATTCAAGAGGTCAAAGGCTTTGCAAGAGCTCTTTTAAGACATTCGTTTATTACAGGCTCGGAGACAAGAACGCATTGCAGTACAGGAAGCTCGGCGACTCTGACCTTAACATTAGTGAAGTCACTCTTGGTACTGTAAGTAGTTTTGGGTTTCTTTTAGTGGGTTTCAGTTGTCTGAATTTAAAAGTTTGCTGAAAAGTAAATAGAGCAGGGAAAGCTAAACTTTGATGGTAACTATGATTTGTCAAGGTTCTTTCTGAATTTTGTCATTGGATGAACTGTATCTTACTATTTGAAATTAAAATTAAAAGACTTTTAGAGTCATGTTGGAGTGCGATTATCAATTGATGTTTAAAGTTCTTCTTCGCCTGAATTTTGCCCCATGTTTTTCCTGCATTGTGTTATTTAATAAACAGAAACGATGGATGCTTTCTTAGTTGAAGAAATATCAAGCGCAAATTTTCTTAAAAATTGAGATGCAGCATTTTTCTGGGGTTTAATTTCAGTGTGTACGACTTGGAAAATGTATTTCGAATTAAAAAAAATTTTGTATTAAGCCTTGACTAAGACTCCTAATTTTGACATTTAGTAGCTGCACCTAATGAATTTTAAATAGTAAGGCGATCTATGTTGGTCACACCTGGGAATATGGCGAGTGAAGCTGTATTACCCAAATCTGCATACTGATGGAATACCCTTAGTTAGATAAGCACCATGTACACAAGTTAGGCTAGCTGCCTACTCCTCAAGTTCTATTTGGCGATTTGGACTACCTAGGGCATTAAACATACTCTCAAAGTATGCCCTTTTCATGATGTGTGGACTGCACTTTTTTGTCCCCTTGAATCCATCCTTAGTTTGGCGAGGTAAAGAGGGAATTCCAAAAGTGTATTGGTATATTGAGGGCTTTGGTAGTGTGGTGGGTTATGCCTGTATTGAGCTTGCCTCTAGAATTCTATATAACTTAAGGGGGGAAGAATTGCAAAAGGTTTTGGGAAAAATTCTTCACTACTTTCTCATTGATTTGAATACAATATTATACAAGAGAAGTTTCCATAATAAGGAAACAAAATAAAAACTAATAAGATTTTTTTGCAGTATGATTTTTTTGAAGAGCTCCCATTTCTTCCATCACAGCCTCTTTCCATTTCAAATGTCCCATAGCCTCCTGTATATTTTGAGGAATTTCTACCTTATCCACATTAGTCACAAATGCCTTAAATTTTGATCATAGATTGGCATATGTACCATACTTCAAAATGGGATGTTGTGTGCATGTTCTCCTTCCCTTTCGAAGGGCAATAGGGAGATCCAAATCTCTGAGTCTTGGGATCTGTTGTCTCTACTAAATATTGTTCACTGTCAAAGTGCAAATCACTATCAAAGTGCAGATCATTACCTGTCATTTCACCCTCTTGACCTAGCTCCGGGTTGAATGCTTGGTCTCGTTGAAGTGGTTTAGATCTTCTACCATATGTTTTGTGAAAGAATCTCACTGGAGTTGTCTCTCCCGCAGGATCAGTTTCCATCTCTCCCTCTGGATCAGTTTCCTGAAGTAATTTAGGTTTAAGGTTCAATCTTAGGTTGGAAGATGGGGGAGAAGACATAGGTTCAGAAATTTTAGGCATTGGAGGATTAGAATCTGTGGCCATGTTATCTGCAGCTTCAGTTTGGAATCTAGGTGGCAGCAATGCAGTAATTGTGGGATCCCAATGATAAGACCTTTCTTCCCTTATATTCTCCCCCTGAAGAGAGGTATTGTCAGAAAAAGGTTGTTATTCCTGAAATTGCACATCAGCAGTGACAAAAAATCTGTGAGCAGAGGGTGAATAAAATTTGTATCCTTGTTGGGAAGGACAGTATCCCACAAACACAACTTTGAAAGATCAAGGGTCAAGTTTTGACTTCGAAGGATTTTGGTTGTAAATAAAGGTAGTACACCCAAAGATTTTTGAAGGTAAGGAGTTTAAGAGTCTAATGGTAGGGTAATGCTCCATGAGTAAGCTTAAGGGGTTCTGAAGTTAAGGACTTTGGAGGGTAGTTTACTTATAAGATAAGAGGCAGTAATTATGGCCTCTCCCCAAAAAGAATTAGGGGTGGAACTAGAAAACATCATTGCCCTAACAGTCTCAAGAAGGTGACTCTTTTTTCTTTTTGCTACCCCATTTTCCTGTGGAGTATATGTGTTAGAAGTTTGGTGAACAATCCCTAGGGATGAGAGGTATTGGATAAAAGAATTTGAGAGATATTCCCTTCCATTGTCAGTCATGAGAATCTGAATTGGGATTTGGAAGATATTGAGCAGAAATTTGTGAAAGTTTTGGAAGATTTGCGGAGCTTCTGATTTATCTTTCATTAGGAATACCCAGCAAGCTCTTGTATAGTCATCGATAAGGTGATGAACCATTTCTTTCCAGTCAATGACGGGGTTCGTGTGGCCCCAAATATCACTGTGCACAGGATGAAATAATTTAGAAGGTTTATAATTTATGGCAGAATATAAGTTTCTTGTCAATTTTGCGAGGATGCATTGCTCACATGAAAATTTGCCACTGGTCTTATTAATAAAAAGATGAGGGTACAAGTGTTGTAGATAAGGAAAAGCTAGGTTTTCATAAGTGATAGTGCCATAAGAACATCTCAGAATCTACTTTGACAGAAAAAAGTGAGATAGCAGGGGCAGGGGACCTAATCCTAGAAGGAGGACTACAACTAGTAATATAGTAGAGACATTCCCTTTCTTCAACACTGCCAATTGTCCTCCCCAAAGTAAGGTCCTGCAAAACACAATGAGTTGGCTGCATTGTTCAACTATAATTCAAGTCCTTGATCAGTAGATGTGCAGATAATAGATTATGTTTTAATTTAGGAACAAATAGAACAGACTGAAGGGAAAAATTTGGAAATTATATGGTTCCTTCTCCCTCAGCTGCAAATGACCCTCCATCTACCATTAAGACTGAAATGTTCTTGTCTATCTTTGAGTAGTGATCAAAGTTTTCAAGAGCACCAGTCATGTGATCTATTGCGCCTGAATCAACTATCCATTGCACATCACGAGACTTTTGAATTGTTAGACAATTTTTTGTTCTACCTATTTTAGCCATGGAGGCAGTAGAAGTATTTCTTTCTATGGCAGCAGTAGGTGCTGGTATAGAATCAATAGAAGGATGAACAAGGGTTAGAGAAAAGGTTGGATTGGTCATTGGCTTGGCGTTGGGATGTTTTGGGTTGTTGTGTTACTCATCTCTGGTGAAAATTTTGGCCACTGGGATATTTTGGTTGGCAGCTTCTGCCATGAGAAGTGAGGGATACACCAGCTCTGATACCATGAAGAATTGCAAAAGGTTTTCGAAAAAATTCTTCACTACTTTCTAATTGATCTGAATACAATATTATACAAAGAGAGGTTTCCATAATAAGGAAACAAAATAAAACCTAATAAGAGCAAATAAAAGCTAATAAAAGCCAAGACAAGAAAAACTAATAAAATCTAAGACATTATGCTAATTTACTATATGTGCAAGCACAATGAATTTAGACACAAATTAAAAAAACTTAGCTAAAAGTAGGTTGACCTAGCCACATCACCAAGGGTGAGACAGCTACTTCATCCAACAAGGGGCAACCCTAGAGATTTAATTAGGCTTGATGGATGATTTATTTGGGCCTTGATGCGGGCGCCAAGCTTTTGAATGGGGAGAGTGTGATACCCCAAGGCCCAAATTGCAGGAATATGCTAAGGCTGTGATGCATATAAATCACCCAAGTATCCAACTTCAAGACAACTCAAGCTGACCTGTTTTGGCTATGTGGTTCAGCTTTACAGTTCCAGGGGAAGTTGGGCTTGGTATTTCTGCAGAAGCATTGTTCCATTTAGAGAAGGTTTAGGTGTATTGGTCTATGATATTCTTTGGGATGATATTTTATTTCTGTTGTACAGGACATTGAATATGCTTCTACCTATCTTGAAGTGCTAGCTAAATTTGTTTAAGTACCTTGATATACTTTCGAAAAGTCTTCCTGAAATTGTCATGTCTTTTTCACTAAGAGAAGGGACCTCAGAAGCTTTGTTTAACTGTAGATGTGTCACACATGTGGTTCATGACACTAGTAGTCTTACATAAGTGCTGATCCTTCATCATATGTCTATTTGTTTTGGGTGAGAGTGAGATATGGATCGTTTGATCAATCCAGGTATGCAAGATATACTGATCAAGCAATTACTACTCATGCTGCTGCCATTCTTTTATTTGTTGTCGCTTGATATTAGTAACTAGCATATACCCAGGTTTCATGCTATCAATTTGATTTTCTGACTTCATTTCATTTCTTGTTTTATCACAATACTGTGGCACATCTAGTGTTGTGTGATAGTTGATAATTAATGCATGCACTATTTCAGATGACATTTGGAGAACAAAATACAGAGAAAGAAGCTCATGACATTCTTAGTTACGCATTTGAGCATGGCATAAATGCTCTAGATACTGCTGAAGTTGTAAGTGCTTCAAAAATCTTTATAGGCATTTGCTTCCAACTCAAGTGCCAAATGTGTCTCCACTTACATGAAAACAGAACTTTGCTCAGATGGACTTCACAACTTGTAAATATTTTGGTTAAATATTGACTGGAAATTGATTGTGCTTATTGGTTACTTCTCTAAAATATCTTCATTTTTTTTTAGTTTATACTTCATATACAATTAACCTTTTTCGTAGTTCATATGATACTTGATATTTTCAGATAATCAAATATAAAAAAATTTACAAAATGAAGGCTTAAAAACACATGATTTAGAATCTTGGATGTAATATCATTCTGATTATAAAATAATTATAACACTATCAAGGTCAACAGTGCATATTTATTAGCCTTCAGGGGACTGGTAGCCCAGTCTTCTGATGCAAAATCCATGATCTCTATAATGATGCCCCATCTAAAATTTAATATTATGACTGCAAATAATCAATCAATTTAGAATCCCTGTCTACTTTGTTTCTATTGTTGCAATTGATTTGTTCTCTTTGCCTTGTCATGTCCCTTCATTACTTGTTTTCTCCGCTCTATTTCCTCCTATTCTGCTACCATGACTTTCATATGCTCTATAGGATTACCCAGTGTCCAGTGAGGATCACTGCTCTGATCAAATTGCTTCCAGTGTTTACGTTTTCATCAAATATTTTTTTATCATCCACCATTATACTATATGTGGTGAGCTGGACTTATACTTAGCATTGATCTGTAGTACCCAATTCCTTTCAAGAAAGAGACGCAAGGAAGAACTGATCTTTATATTGGTAGCTGGCTTAAGTCCCAATCTCGTGACAAGGTACTGGGCTCTAACATAACAAGTCTGTCTATTTTAATTGTTTTATGTGCATTTAAGACAGGCAGTTATGCCCTTATTAATTGATTTCTTCCTGTGTGAGATAACTCCTTTAAAGCTCAACATTAATTATAGTTCTTTTAAGGATATAGCAATTTCACTTGGTTGTTTCCTTGTTTATGCTAATTATCAAAGAGTTTGTGAACTAAAATTTGGATTTGGTACTTTATCACTAATTAAACAAACCATATTTTAAGATTGAGATTTGGCTCTAGTTCATATTTCAGAAGATTTCAACCATTTATTCTTTGATGAGCTAAGAGTTTTAGACTATTTTGTTGGATAGATTATATTGGCAACAAAAGTGAGTGGTTATTCTGAGCGGTCAAGTTATATCCGTGACAATGCAAAAGTTTTGCGGGTTGATGCTGCAAATATCAGAGAAAGTGTGGAGAAGAGCCTTAAGCGCCTAGGCACTGATTATATTGATTTATTGCAAATTCACTGGTGAGTTTACAAAATGTAAGCATCAATATTGCGCGTATCCTTTCTCTTCAGGTAATATCTTGCTTATCTTTTTGTTCTTTTATTGGTGATGTAACTGATTTGCATAGATGTAAATATATGTTGGAAATTTCTGTGTTGTCTGCCTAATTTGTTACTGTTTCATACTGTAACTTAGACCTTTGCTTGCACCACATGTTAAAACATACAGAAGTGGGTGAACTCGTTTGGTTTATCTTCAGCAACTCCCATTTCAGTATAGTTTACTAATTAAATAAAGGAAAAAAATGATACTTCTTGTTATTATACACATCCTTTCTAATGTGACATTTCTAGCCTTATATTATTTGACAAGCATCATTCTACTCAAAATTCAACATTGATTATTTATTATAATTTTACTAAATCTTATGCAAAAAATTGATGTTACATTTTCTTCACTACTGGCTTTTATTTGTTTCAATTTGTAGGAGGAATCTTGAATACATAGGGACTGATTAGTGGGAGAACAAAAATGTTAGAATTTGTATATCTTTTATCATAACAGTAATTAGGCTGTATTTTATCTAAAAGGATATCTTATCTTTTCTGTACGGTAGTTATCTCTAAGATAGATAAACCTTAACAGTAGAGTGCACTTCATGAAATACTTATCAGAAAGTAAAAACAGAAATATTAGTAATATATCTATACATTTTAACAATGCACTTCTACATTATAGGCCAGATCGTTATGTGGCCCTATTCGGTGAGTTTCTCTATGATCCTACCAAATGGAGGCCCAGCGTGCCATTTGTGGAACAATTGCAAGCATTCCAAGAACTCATCAATGAAGGAAAGGTGACTGATTTCTAGCGATTTAGTTTCTGTTTCACGTTTTCTAGCTGTCTAAATGCATGCTGATGAATGGAGTTGGTTTTGGTTTGAAGGACCAGGAACTTCTTTTATTTTTGAAATAGATTTTATGAATAAAATAATGAGCTACAGTCCTTGGAAATTTCTAATGGTAACTTTTAATGCTGTGTTTGGTAGAGAAAATGGAGTTGAGTTGAAGTTTTACCTGTGTGTAGTGTTGCAAAATTCTACTTGCATGCTGTCTTTATCTTAGCTGACAACAGCTACTGTTGGTTAGAGTTTAAGGCTTATCAGGTTTGATTAATTAGTATCCTAGGTTTTCTGGGCTAAGGCTGTTTGATTTCAACCAAGTTTCTTATTTCTCTGCTAATCAGGTCACTATAAATAAGAGCACAAAGGCTTGAGTTTGAACCAACCTCTCTGTTCTCCCTTTCAGCCCTAATTTATTGTGAGTTTCTACAAGTGGGAAGGGACGGGGGTGCACGATAGTCATATGTTTGGTTACTGAACGTACAGAACATTTTGTGGCCAGCTGTGTTTTGTGTCACATATCCTTATGTCTCGCAAGTTTGTAAAGACAAACTATTAGATGCCAACGATTAATCAGTGCAAATCCATATTCTTTTACCCACCCACTTGTTAAAAGATTAAATTTTTTTGTGGCTTTATAGTATACCTTATCTTACCTAGTGGAATAAATTAATCAAAAAGTTTTTAGTTCAATGAAGATGGGTAGAAGAAGATAAAAAAGGACATTTGAGGAGATTATTAAAATGGATCTTTTGATAAATGATATTTTTTAAAATTGGTTCTGATAGAACCCAATGGCATTATTTAATCCATGTAACTGATCTTACTTAAGGAGATAAGGCTCTGCATGTTGTTGTTGTATAATATACCTTACCTATACTTCTTGCTCCATGTTCCTATGTGTTAGAATAAGTCAGTTGAATAATGGGCCCATCTGATGGGCTTGGTACTAGAGTTAGACTAGAACTCTTACGCTGTCGTAATTTGTCTTGTAGTATTTACTATATAAATACACATGCTGACAACCCTTGTTGTATAGCTTAACAAATTACTCTTTTCTTTTCAACATGGTATCAGAGCCTTATTTTTTTTTTTTTAAGAAATTCCTAAAGTCTCAATTTTCTGAAACCCTAATTCCCAAATTCCCTTTCAAACCCTAATTTCCCAACCCTAACCCCAAATCTCAAGCCAATCATCACTGATTTTGGTCGATTCTTAGGGAAATTGTGTTCCCCTCCTTTGGGTGGCTGAATCAGCCACGAATTCGTGAAGGTTTTGGAAGCTTGGCGACCCCAAGGGTCGCGCATGACAGAGGATCGACGTTGAGCCTCTAACAGGCCGGAAGGGGTGCGACCGGCGTCGGAGAGGGAGCAACCGGCTGTGGGGAGACTGGCCGGCGGTGTCTGAGGCGTTCGATTGACCGAGAGAGGCTTCTGAGACGCTCGATCGACTGGGTTTTTCGCGTCTGAGGCGTCTAATCTTGTCCGATCGGTGATTTTCGCGGTGTCTGGTGGCTGTTCCATGGACGTAGCAGTCCGATCGTGCTCCGTTTTTTGTGCAATCTGAGTTCTGAACGTCGATCTACAGTACCTGTTGCCTGTAGTGCGCGATCTTGCGCGTTTTGTGGGTGATTTCAGAACACATTCGTGCTTCCTCTCTTGAGTTGTATGATTTGCGTTCCATACAGCGTGGGTCTTCTGATTTGAAGCTTTTCCTGTGTAGTTTCAAGCTTTGGGAGTGTGGGTGAGATTCGATTTGAAGTATTATTAGTCTGGTGTGGCTTCATATTATGGCTGAAGGTGATTTTAATCTTGATTCTCCTAAAAACAACGTCGAAATGAAATCTAATGATCAGACCTTATTCTCTGAAATTATCCCTGCTGCAGCAAAAATTATTGACCGGAAGTTAGACAGTGATGGGAAACAGTATCTATCTTGGAAGAAAGCCATTGATATTTTTCTTGGTAGAATTGGAAAACAGGATCACCTAACTGAAACGCCTCCTACTGGTGCTGCTAGAGTACGATGGTTAATGGAGGATAAGCGCTTATTCGGTCTGATTTTTAATACCCTAGATAGTGAGGTTCAAGACAACACCCATCATTGTGAAACTGTGAAAGAATTATGGGAGTTTCTTGAAGAAATTTATTCTGGAAAAGATAACTTGACTCAACTGTATGATCTATGCCAGGAGCTCTTTCATCTGGATGGAAAAGGGAAATCCTTATCTCAAATGTTTATAGAATTTAATCGAACTTTTGAACAGTGGAAGAGTCTCATGCCCATATCTAGTGATGTTGTAGCTATGCAAGCTCAACGTGAGCAATTGGGAGCTTTGTGTTTTTTATCGATGTTACCTTCAGAGTTAAGCATAGCTCGCCAACAGATTTTGTCAGGGTTTGATTCCCTAACTGTGAAGGGAGTTTACTCTCGCCTTCTTCGTGTATCTAGAGACCTACAGGTTTCACCATCCATATCTGAGTCCTCTGCTTTAGTAGGCTCTACCTCACGGGGAGGGCGAGGTAGCCGTAGAGGTGGTCGAGGTCGAGGGAGAGATTCTGGAGGACGTAGTGATTCAGGGGGAGGACAAGGAGAATCAGGAAGACGTGGTGGTAATCTTAGTCAAATTGAATGTCATTATTGTCATGAGTTTGGGCATTATAAAAGAAATTGTCCCAAATTGCAAGGAGGAAGATACTCACAATCATCTCAGTCTGCTCACATTGCCACAACAGACACTAATTCTGGGCCTGGAACTACTCGTATGATTGCTATGACTGAGGATGAGTTTGCCCAGTATAGCCAGTTCCAGGCTTCTCAGTCATCTACTTCTGCTGCTACCCTGGTCCAGACAGGTAATTCTGTTGCATGTCTCTCTGACTCTCGTTCAAAATGGGTAATTGATTCAGGGGCCACAGATCATATGACGGGAACATCAGGTAATCTATTGTCGTTTCAACCTTTTACTTCTTCATCTCATGTCACTCTAGCAGATGGGTCTACTACTCCTATTGTTGGGAGTGGTTCTGTTAATGTTTCTTCAGATATTACCTTGTCCAATGTTTTGTGTTTGTCTAAATTTTCCTTTAATTTGCTATCTGTCAGTCAACTCACCCGGGCATATAATTGTGGTGTTTATTTCTTTCCTGACCACTGCATTTTTCAGGATCTTTCGTCGAAGAGGATTTTTGGTAGAGGATATGAGTCTGGAGGATTGTATGTGCTTGGAGATCGAGTCCCTCGTCCAGTAGCTGCTGCAGCCTTGTCTCCATTGCAACTTCATTATCGACTGGGTCATCCTTCCTTAGAGTCTTTGAAAAGATTGTGTCCTAGTTTACATTATGTTTCTAGTTTGTCGTGTGAGTCATGTCAATTTGCCAAACAGTGTCGTGGCACTTATGTTTCTCGAGTCAATAAGCGGGTTACATCCCCATTTGAATTAGTTCATTCTGATATTTGGGGTCCGTGTCCTGTAGTATCAAAATCTGGTTTCAAATATTTTGTTACGTTTGTGGATGATTATTCCAGAATGACTTGGCTTTATTTCATGAAACAGAGATCGGAATTATTTAATATCTTTTGTGCTTTTCATTCTGAAATCAAAAATCAATTTCATACTTCCATTAAAAATTTGCGCTGTGACAATGCTAAAGAATACTCTTCTGCGCAATTTTCTTCTTATTTAGCAGAACAGGGTATCTTACACCAGTTCTCATGTTCTGCTACCCCTCAGCAGAATGGAGTTGCTGAAAGAAAAAACTGTCATTTGTTGGAAGTATCACGTGCTCTCTTGTTTACAATGAAAGTTCCAAAAACATTTTGGGCTGATGCTGTCTCCACAGCTTGTTTTCTGATTAATCGGATGCCATCATCCATACTTCGTGGCAAAATTCCTTTTTCTATTCTCTTTCCATCATCTTCTTTATTTCCACTTTCTCCACGAGTTTTTGGGTGTACTTGTTTTGTTCAGGATCTCCGTCCTCAGGTGTCTAAACTTGACCCCCGATCTCTAAAATGTGTCTTTCTTGGCTACCCTCGCAATCAAAAAGGATATCGATGTTACTCTCCTGATTTGGGTCGCTATTTGGTATCTGCAGATGTCCATTTCTTTGAGTCCCAGTCTTTCTTTGCCCCGCCTATTGTGTCTCCTACTACTCAATCTACTCCTGATATTGATGAGTTTTTCTTGGTGACCACTCCTTCATTTGGGTCTAATGAAATGTCTTCAGTTATTGGTCCTAGTCCTCCTGTCAGACCCCCTTTGAAACAGGTGTACTCACGCAGAGTAGCTCCAGCTCCAGCTCAGATTCCTAGCACAACATCAGCTCCAGTCTCTCCTCCACCAACCTCTTCAGCCAATGATCCACCTTCTGATTTGGATCTTCCCATCGCCCACCGCAAAGGTATTCGTTCTTGCACCTTACCAAGTAATTGTGCTTCTCATTATCCATTAGCTTCAGTTGTTTCATATTCCTCTTTACCTGTATCTTCTCAGTCCTTCATTGCTTCCCTAGATTCTATTGTTATTCCCAAGATCCTTGCAGAAGCTCTTAGTCAGTCTGGGTGGCGAATTGCAATGAATGATGAGATGGAGGCTCTTGAACAAAATCAAACATGGGATCTTGTCCCTTTACCTCCTGGGAAATCTGCTATTGGTTGTAAATGGGTGTTTTCGGTTAAGGTCAATCCAGATGGTTCTGTTGCTAGGCTAAAGGCTCGTCTTGTTGCAAAAGGATATGCTCAAACCTATGGACTAGATTATTCTGAGACCTTCTCACCAGTGGCCAAGATTACCTCAGTTCGATTACTTATCTCTTTGGCAGCCTCTCATCATTGGGCTCTTCATCAGCTTGATGTGAAGAATGCATTCTTACATGGTGATCTAGCGGAAGAGGTCTACATGGAGCAACCGCCTGGTTATGTTGCTCAGGGGGAGAGTGGACATGTTTGTCGTCTCAAAAAATCTCTATATGGGCTCAAACAATCTCCTAGAGCCTGGTTTGGTAGATTTAGTAGTGTTGTGATGGAGTTTGGATTGCAGAAAAGTGACTATGATCACTCAGTATTTTTCAAGCGCTCCGAATTAGGATGTATTCTCTTGGCTGTCTATGTGGATGATATTGTTATTACAGGGAGTGATGTTGTTGGTATTTCAGACTTGAAAGCTTTTCTGAAGACAAAATTTCAGACTAAGGAGTTAGGAGCGCTTCGATACTTCTTAGGTATCGAAGTGGCTAGGAGTCGCAAAGGGATTGTGTTGTCTCAACGGAAATATGTCCTAGACATGCTGGAGGAGACAGGCCTTTTAGGTGCCAAACCGTGTGATACTCCTATGATTCCAAATGTAAAATTGGGACCAGAAGATGGAGAGTTGTTGGATAATCCAGAGAGATATAGGCGACTGGTAGGGAAGCTGAACTACCTCACTATTACAAGACCAGATATTGCTTTTCCAGTGAGTGTAGTCAGTCAGTTTATGGCAACTCCTAGAACCTCACATTGGGAAGCATTAATACACATTTTGAAGTATTTGAAGAAAGCCCCTGGACTTGGCTTGCTTTACCAGAGTCATGGTCATTGCAAAGTTGAGGGATTTTCAGATGCAGACTGGGCAGGGTGTCCTACGGATCGGAGATCTACTTCAGGCTATTGTGTGTTTGTAGGTGGCAATCTTGTGTCTTGGAAAAGTAAGAAACAGGCTGTGGTTTCCCGCTCCAGTACTGAGTCAGAATATCGAGCTATGGCACATGCCACTGCTGAGCTTGTTTGGATTTCTTACCTTCTTGGTCAGATTGGGATGGAAAGCTCTGGTAGCATGCAATTATGGTGTGATAACCGAGCAGCGACTCATATTGCTTCTAATCCTGTCTTCCATGAACGGACGAAACATGTAGAGGTGGACTGCCATTTTATTAGGCAGAAGTTGGAAGAAGGAGTCATCAGTCTCAAGCATGTTCGAACAGGAGATCAACTCGCTGATATTTTTACTAAGTCTCTTTCAGGAAAACGGGTTCAGGATGTTTGTAACAAGCTGGGCATGATTAATATATATGCCTTAGCTTGAGGGGGAGTGTTAGAATAAGTCAGTTGAATAATGGGCCCATCTGATGGGCTTGGTACTAGAGTTAGACTAGAACTCTTACGCTGTCGTAATTTGTCTTGTAGTATTTACTATATAAATACACATGCTGACAACCCTTGTTGTACAGCTTAACAAATTACTCTTTTCTTTTCAACACTATGTAACAAACCAAAGAACCATCAACTCCTTATTTCCTCTTCTGCTACTTTGTATGTCTAATACTCATTGTACTGTAAGATGCCCAGATTCTGATCACATTGTCATGCAGGTTCTCTAATTCATGTTTTCTGGCAGTTTTTCCTGATTGCTACTCTTTTTATTTACATCAGGTACGCTACATAGGTGTTTCCAATGAGACTTCATATGGAGTGATGGAGTTTGTACGTGCAGCTAATATCCAAGGACTTCCAAAGATTGTCAGTATACAAAACAGTTATAGTTTGCTTGCTAGATGTCATTTTGAAAGTAAGTGTCTACATGACATGAATCACATCTCATTCACATAGTTTACTATCATTAAGCCTACTGTTGCTAACCTGAGTATATTTGTGTGGAATAGTAACTTTGTCTTTACACATAAAGCACACATCATGGCCTTAGAAAGTAACTTAAAGTCATTCCCAAACAGTTCAAAGGGAAAGTGTAGAAAGCTTGTTTTGCAATTGTATACTCCTTGATCTTGCAACGTCCGCACGACACAAGAAAAAAAAATTTTATTTTATGTATATCTATATATTTGTTTGTGAAAGAAGAAAAAAGAAAAGAGATGGACAAGATTATTTGTAAAGTGGGATATACGGGGTTTAAAAGAAAAAAAAGAGTTGCCACTAATCTAAAATCTTGGTGAGATCAGACACCTTTATATATAAAAAAAAAAGTGGTTTACATTTTTTGAAAACAAGTTCGGAGGTAGATTACATGTAGAAAAGATATTAACACCTTACAACGCTCTTTTGGTATCATGTTAATTTTATGCATTTATACTTGCAATAAATTTTGTCTATGCTTCCTTATTATATATATCTAAATTACAAAAAGTTGAACAATTTGATTTTAATATTGCAATTTATTGAAAAAGATAGGCCCGTCCTCTTTAGGTGACAGCCCATTTTAAGCTCATGGGAATAAATGTGTTTGTCTTTATTTCCCTAACTTCCTTTAGTAAAAAATATATTAATTTTGTTAGAAAATTGATTTTTAGAAATCTCATACTAATAAGCTTTTTAAGAAATATAGATTTGTCCTTCTTTAGGTAGGAGTCTAGTCAAGTTATAAAAAAAGATGCTTTCACCTTTGTTTCTCGTAACTTTTCCTAGAAAGCTTATTTGGATGATTTTTTTTTTTTGCAAAAAGATGTGAGTTTTAATGAGCATTAAAATAGGCCATTCCTTTTCAGGTGAGACATATATAAGTTATAAAAATAAATACGTTCGCCTTTATTTCTACAACTTGAAAAAAAATTGTTTTGCAAAAGAATGATAAAAAAAAATTTATCACTTCCTATTTTATTTTACATATTATATTCAATTGTTTAGCTCCTATTGCTCTCCTTTATTTATTCTATTTTTTTATTTGTTTATTTATTTATTATTACCTCTTTTTTTCTTTTAAACAATGATATCCACACACAAGCCAAAAAAGCAACAGAGTTCATCTAGACAAACTAGTCAGTCAATGCTATCAAGACTTAATCATGCTTATGAAAATACAAAACAAAAGAAAAAGAAACAAATAGGAAGTGGGGTGCACCTCTGGTCTTCGATGCAACAGCTTTTTGTAGCTATTCCCCTGCTGCACTTAACATCTCTAGGTGCACCTTTGCTTCACATCTCCAAGTGCAGCGGTGTTTGTTTCTAGCTTTGTGGAGGACATAGGTTGTCTTTGGCGCTACTAGGTGTTGGAGGTTTATGCTGGGATGCTGTGGTGATCCTTCCGTCCGGTGAGTGCCCTACTTCACGTCTCCAGGTGCAGTGGTGTTTGGAGGGCTCCTCTCGTATGTGTATACTCTATTTTCTAGTTTTTGGATAAGGTTCCAACGATACTAGGTTTGTTTCGGGTTTTCTGTGTTTCTGAGGACTCTCAGTTGAGGAAAAAGAACCCCCCTAGGTTCCCTTCTCTTCCCCCTTTTATAGCTAAAGCTGGGCTAGTTTTAACTCAACCTATGGGTCACTGTCCTCTGCATGTTAGCGTCACCTTTGCTCTCCCTGGCTCATGCTCTACTCCCCGTTGCTGTAATTTGTGGGTCACCGTCCTCTTCATTTTGGTGCTATCTTAGCTCTTCCTTACTCAAGCTCTACTCCACGTTGCTGTTCTCTGTGAAATACCCTGACGTCTACCATTTTTGTGTTGCATTTTTGACTGTCTCATGCAAGTGGATGTCTAAAGGGCGGTGGTGTAGCTTGTGCAAGTTGATCACCACCCTTTGTCATTTCATCTTGGTTTTTGCAAGTGGGCACCGCCACCTTTGTGTGCTAGCGCTACACTGTTTTGCGTCCACTGTCTCTACATGTTTTGCTGCTCCTCCTCTTGCTATAGCAATGGGTGAAATTTTAATGGGAGGCGGTGCAGCAATTCTGCATCTGCCGTCCATTCTACTGTTGTCTTGCAGCTTGTGTGCCACCCACGCACCCATCATGTTTGTTGCTCCTCCTCTTGCCATAATAGCTAGTGGAACTTTAATGATGGCGATGCAACAATTCTTGAGGGTGCATAGTTCGGTCTTGAGGGTGGAGTTGGGGTTCAGTTTGTTTCCTAAGGGGAGAAGCACCAACTTCTCAAGGAAAAAGGGGGGAAGGGTTCGGTTAAGCCAAAGAACCAAGCCCTCTCATACATATTTTCAAGTTCTTTCATTTTTTCATTTTTTTCTTTTACTTTTTTTTGTTTTTATTATATTTTTTGTTGTTAATTTATTTAAAATTTAAAAATAAAAGAAGGTTACACAGATAAAATTAAAAGACTAGCTAATAACATAACAAGTTTTATTATTATTATTATTTTAGTTTTAATTATCAAATAAATTAACTACTTAAAAATTCCTTTTTTTATATTTATTTATTTATTTTTATTTAAAAAACTTAATACAAGCTATTTTAGGTTCTGGACGAAATTTAGTGTCTACACTTGATAAGGTGTGTTTGCTGTTTTAATGAGGATTTGATGCTAAATTTATATCATTAATAATTGGCAAGAAGCTTCGTTTTGTTTAACAACTTAAAATTGTGAATAATGTTGTCAATGGGCTATGGCAGCCAGCCCAAAAAATGTCATGGCGCCATGATGGATGATGTGGCAGCCACCATGTTCTTCATGGTGGACTAAAAGCAAAATTGAAAAAAAAAAAAAAATCATTTCTTTGTACATCTTTTCACCCATAGCAATTGTTGAAAATATAAGATTGGTTTCCTATTTATGCATAATTTTCTTTTGTTGACTTGTTTTTTGTTATTAAGTTTAGAGTGTTAGAAAGTCTCATGGCCCATAGTTTTTTATATAAATAGAACCTTGTAGTATAAGTCCTAAACACATTGTTTCAATATCCCAATATAATATTATAAGGGTTTTTCTCTCTTTCCTTGCAAATTCTCATATGATATTAGAGTCTAGTGATAGAAAAACCTAGCCATTGCTAAAAAAAACCGTCACCACTACTAGTGAGTCTCAACTCCTCACTAGTAATGCCCAACCTTATCTATGGCCCTCTTTCTTCTTTCCGTTGCATCTCTCCACTCTATGGCATTTTCTCTTTCTTCATTGTCACTATCAACACAGATCCTTATTTCTCAACGTTTTCATATTTATTATGGTTTATTGGGTTTCGAGAGTCTCCTTCATATCCAACTAGTGTTAAGCCCCAGTTCATTTGTTTCTACCACTATTTGAGCCTATCCTCATTGGTCTATCTCAAATCTGATATCCTGACCTTCAATTTGATACTCCTGCCTTCCGATATGATGCTATATAGTATATATGTCCAAACTCAAATCTGGATTCTTAAACTCAAATTGTATTCTAAACTCAGATCTAGTATATCCAAACTCAGATTTGATATTCTCAATTATTGTTTTAAGACACCAAGACTTTGCAAGCTATCCCTAGAAGATCGTTTATACACATGATGTCTATTATGTCCATTGTTTGTGTACTGCCATAGTTGTTTTAAGCTATCTATGTCTTTTAAGTGTTTTTTACTTTTATTTTATATGTAACAAGCTTGAGCATCTATCATATTTGTTCTAACTTAACGGGACATGTTGAAAATATATGATTATTTTCTTATTTATATTTAATTTTTTATTGTTAACTTGTTCTTATTGTTAGGTTTAATGTTGTAAACAGGCTTATGTCCCATAGTTTTCTATATAAATAGGACCCAGTAGTATGAGTCTTGCACAAATTTTTTCAATATCCTAATACAATATTATAAGGGTTCTTCTCTCTTTCCTCTCAATTTCTCACAGAAATATTATATCTTTCTCTTTGATTCCTTGTGTTGATTAAAATACAAACATACCGCCTCTCAATTCTTTATCCTAGAAGAGAGAGAGGCCATTTGAATTTTTTTAATGAAAAATCAATTCTGTATAAATGCCAGCACTGAATGGAACTAGTATTGTCCTTTTCGTTTGATGGTTTAACCAGATGACTCCCACTAATACCAAAGCTCTAAAGAGAAACCTTCTACTCCTAACACCACCAGTGCCCATATCTTAATTTATCTCAATGGCTTTCAGTAGTCAGAAAGCTTGCAATTTAAGGAAAGATATGAGAATTTTTTCAACAATGTCACTTTGGCATTCACTAAAGGAAAATAAGAGAAGCAAGGAGAAGAAAAGAAAAGGTAGCAAAGTAAAGAACAACTTGATGAACTGCAGAATAGTAATTTGTGACTGGAAATGGCTACAAAAACTGTGGATTGCCACTTTTGACACTAAAATAGGCGTCACCAGCTGACAGTGAGATAAAATAGGGAAAATTGTGTCATTTTACCAAAACCTACCAATTGCCATGCCTGCCATGTTAGAGGGGGCAGGCCATGGAGTTCTATGGCAGGCCGCTGTAAATCTGCCACACCATTACCGTGATGGTGCCTCTATTGACAATGTGAAAGTTTGTACAGGGTCTAATGAACAGTATCAGAGTTATTAATACTATTCTTGTGTACTTTGCATCTTAAACTTTTAGATCAAATAATTCTTTGAAATGTAGTCATAGCCTGTTTGACCAAGTTGTCTGAATTTCAATTTTTGCCACCCACAATCTAAAAGCTAAAATTAGAGTATAAAGTTGTGTAGTTTCATTAAGAAAGCTTTGACTCATTAGTATGCCTTCATCACACTCCAAGCCTCTATGGCTTTCATATGACGTGGCATGTTACAGTTCTTAAACTTGTTCATAGATGGTTGGTTGCTTAGCAGCTTAAGCTTCTAGGTCAAATGGTTGTTTGGCAAGTTCTTTGCTTGGATTTACTTCCCCAGAAACGCCGTAATTTGCCTAGCTGACCAGTTAGTTACATTATACAAGGTGGCATTGATCTTCTGGCAATTCATTCTCTGAGAACAGCCAGACACTCTAGTAGCATGGCAATGTAAAAGCTGGTTGCATATTTGGGTAACCATGCATCATTTCACCAGAGAGCTTCGAGTAGGTTCCAGCAATTCCTCATTGAACTTCTGAGCTGTTTGTAACATTTTAAAATGGATATTGACTCATTTTCTGATGTTGGACTAAGAGAACGGTGTGTTTTCATTGATTTCAGTGATGTATCTCTGAGATGCTTCTAAGTGGTACATAATTGGTCTGTATAGTTTCTTCATGTTAATTATGTGAGAGAAAGGTGCTGTATCTCTTAATTTACGGCAGACTATCTTTTTCTTCCCCCTCATAGAGGGCTTAACATGATATTGTATTCTAATTAATAGTTGCTGCTCAAATTTGGTCCGCACTCTTACTTCTAATGATTTCTTTTTCTTATTTTTAATTCTCTGTTGGTCTTATTTGTTTTCTAGTCGACCTTGTCGAGGTTTGCCACCCAAAGAATTGCAATATAGGCTTACTAGCCTATTCTCCACTCGGAGGTGGATCACTGACTGGAAAATATATAGACGTGAATTCTGAAGCTGCAAAAAAGGGAAGGCTCAACCTCTTCCCTGGCTACATGGAGAGATATAACAAATCTGTGGCACGAGTATGTTATAATTATGGTTCTAATATTTGGTCATCATAGATATTTTGTAGAATAAGATAAAAACTGATTTGGATTGATTTTTCTTATTGGGCTACTAAACTGGTTTAGGTTTGAAATGGTTATTTCACCCGAAAATTAGCTCCTGCTTCAGTTGTTGCATGATGACTTGTCATGTACAAAATTGTATTATGTTGAATTGCAATTGTTGCACGCATATCAACAGATCAGTTCTTGTGACTTGTGAATGGTAATGAAAAGTTGTGTAGCATATGTAGTATGCCTGCGAAGATTTTGGTCAGTTGGTATATGGGTAGGGGACTGGAATGCCAGGAATTAGGCTAAGTCTAAGCAGGTTAGAGACAATGTGCTTAGTTTATAAATTGATATTGCTTTGTCATAATATGCAAGTGGTTTCATATTCATATGCCATGATAAGATGTACGCTTCCTGATATAACAAAGACGGGCAGCTATCATGAGCAATATGATTTTGAAAAAATGATACACCGCAATCAAATTGCTACACCATTCTTACAATAAAATAGTATGGTGTGTTGTTCTTGTGAGATTTAATAAATTTAGTAATTTATATTTTTTAATTGTAAGGATTAAGTAAGAATAAACTTATAAAAATAACGGAATCATATGACCTTTTTACCTTCCAACTACCATATCCTACCAAAATATACTAGTCAATTTGCCATAAACTAGACTCGGTATATGTATGTTGCTTTCTTCTAGTTTTGAGCTTCCAGCTATACAGCTTCATGAAATGGACAATTTAGGGCAGTTAATTGTGGAGCTTAATATTACATGTCTTCGAATTTCAGGAAGCAACAATACAGTATATCGATTTGGCCAAGAAGTATGGCCTAACGCCAATTCAGCTTGCTCTTGGATTCACAAGAGACCGCCCCTTTGTGACAAGTTCAATTATTGGTGCAACCTCTGTCGACCAACTGAAAGAAGACATTGATGCCTTTATAACAACTGAACGGCCTTTGCCACAAGAAATCAGGACAGATATTGAAGCTGTTTTCAAGCGGTACAAGGATCCTGCCATTCTGTGAATTGGCCTCCAATTTCTTCAACCAGTTGTTCTGAATAGCAACGTTCATCTATACTACTTTAAAGACAATACATTTTTAATAATTATCCTGGCGCAATATAGTTATAAATATAAGGAAAATAGCAATGTCATCTATTATTTTTTTACCTCTAAAATATGATTCGTTTCTATTATAATTAATTATCTATTATTTATTCTTTTTATGTTTTAAAAAATCATAACTGCATTTTATTTAATATTAAATGTAAAAAATTACTATCACTAGCTTAATAAATTGAAAAAAAAAAAAAAGAATTTGACACTTAAGGACATGTAAGAAATTTACCATCAAGGTAGTCATAATTCTTTTAATATCTTTATTTTCATAAATTAAAATGAACTAAAATTTTATTTAAAAATTTTAAACTATGACATTGTATATTAAATAAGGCTTCTTGTTTTAGTGGGCGTAACAACTTTATTTTCTTTTAGTTTCTCCGATTTTCACTCATCTTTTAGTCATCTTTTAATCATGGTTTTGAAGAGGATGGGCCCAAAACATAAAAAAAAACCATTCTTTAACATTAAGTAAAAACTAAATTTGATAATAGACATGATTTATTTAACCGATTCTAGTCCTATACATATGGGCATAATTTGTAGAATAAACAGAGGTCTACAAAATTGTTTAGGCCATTTTACCCCTCCAGGACAATTTAAAAAAAAAATTATTCAAATAGTAATGTTTGAAAAGTATTGACCTCAAGGGGTCAAATTTACCCCATAAGCCAGCCAACTCAGCTTCAACAGAGGTAGCTCAGAAACCTCTCACGACAAACTCACTTGATGCCGTTTCTTGCTCACTCTTACCAGCCCTAACTTCCCCTCCCGTGACTCAGTCGTCACTATGCTTTGTTTGCTCTTGCTCTCACCTCTATCACTCTGCTCTTGCTCTCATCTCGCTTTCTCTACTCTTGTTCTCATCTCTGTTGACTCTGCTATGGTTCTTGTCTCTCTTCACTCTGCTATCACTGTCATCTATCTTCACTCAGCTTTCTTTCCATTAAGATTGAAGTAGAAGCAACACGCACTCTCTTCACTCCACTTTGTTTGTGCATTTCTGTGTTCTTCACTGTCTTGATTTCGTTTCTCCTCTCTCCAGCAACATTGAGCCACACTTGAGCTGCTACGTTGCTTTGTCACTCTGTTTCGTCTTCAACTCGCAAAGACTGAGCTATTTGAAAGGTAAATGCTTTTTGTCTAAACCCTTTGAAGGCTGTTGATGATAAAGCTATTCTTATTATGTTTCTGTTAGATTCCTATGTTTTTGTTCTTATTATGTTTAATTTCGCCACTATTTGGGAACAGGATTTATTGACTAATTAACTTTGACAGAGGATTTTTCTTCTTTACTGATGGTTTATCATCTTGTTTTCTCACTTCATCATCTTGGGTAGTAAAACAAATGTGCAGAATTGACCTTAACTAATAGCTAGATGACCTTGATTTTTTGTAAACCCTCCAACTGGCAACACAACCAGCTTCACAGAATTAAGAGAAATTAAATAAGAGTTTAAACTCAATTTAATAACCCTTGAGAGCAAAGAAAAAAAAATAGGAATTTCATTAGTGTCGTGAAGAAGAGTGAAAAACAAAGAATAGAGATACGTGAGAGTTGAAAATAAATTAACATGTTAGCTGTTGTTTGATGATAAGCTTAAAAGTCCCAAATTATTTTCACTTAAGATGCCAAGAATGACGGAGAAGTTGAGAATAAGAAGGAATGAAAGAAATAGTGGCTGTACCAAACAGAAAACAGAGAAATAGAAGTGTAAGTTGGACGTGAAATTATAAGAAAAACAAAGAAATCAGTGATGTGTATCAGCTATATAGTGAACAAGTTTAAGGAGTAAATGAAGAAGGGTACAAGATGCATAGAAGTAAATAATAGGGGAGAAGAAGGAATGAGAAATTTGTGGAAGAAATTTGAGTGGGACAGCAGTGCAAGGAGAAAGAAATAGATAGTGAGGACCACCATACTAAAAGAAAAAATTGGAAATGTAAGAAATGGAAGGGGACCACCGGCTTAGAAGAAAAAAAAAAAACTAAAAAACACTTGCTAACCCAAATAGTGAGGCATATAGGAAGGCAAATAAAAGAAACAAAAATAAAAAAGAAAATAACTAAACAAATTGTAATGGGGCCAAGAATGAAGAATAAGAAACAAATATGTACCAAAATTTGTTGATAGCTATATAATTATATATGTATGTGCATATAAATATTGAAGTTAGTTTCTCAAGATATTTGTTACTGGGAAGGATGTAACTTGGGATGTATGGTTTGTATGCCTTATGTTGCTGAAATACTCATAAGCAATTATGAATTCACAAATCAACCATACTAGCTATAGATGAAATTTGCAAATAATCATCAATACAACAGTGAAGGTGCATTCCAACAGACAAGATTACCATATAATGTTTCTTTGTATTCTAATAAAAAAAAAGAGCAATTCTCACCTTTCCATAATTTTCAATGATAGCACCCCTAGTAATCTCCCACAGCTTGATTGAACCAGCAGTATTCTTTAACAAGAGCCATTTATTAGTTAACGATTTTAATAAACAAACTAGTAATTTGAAAGCACAATATGTAACAACATTAAAAGAAGCATGTTTAAAATAGCAACATGTACAAAAAACATCATTTTTACCTTGGTTAGGACATGCATCCTAATATTTAAAACTTCATGTTGCACTATTCTAGGGGCACTAGGAATAGTTAAGGTGGGCTCTTTAGAAACAGGGACCTATCGACATTAGTTTTGGCAACAAAATGAATATTATCAGGGACCCAGTACATAATGAACAAAAAGAAAATAAATAGAATCTTCCAGCAAAGACATATCTAGACAACATATCCCATTATCCTTAAATAGGAAAATATTGCACACCTAAACTCATATTCTTCTTTACAAGCACTAAGAAACTGGTGTAAGGATTTATGCGTTCACAGAGCAAAACACAACTGGGTGCCAAGAGGAAGAGCCCAAGTGCCCCACCGCTGCCAACTTGGTGCCTAGGCACCCAAGACACAGCGCCCAGGTGCCCCACCTCTGCCAAATAGGTGCCTGGGCACCCAAGAAGCAGCGCCTAGGCTCTGATCTAGCCACTTACAACCCATGAATTATTGTTATTATATCCCACGTGGTCCCCCCCACTTCATAGAACCCTTTGACTCCCAACAGATGTTGCAGTGACTTTTCATTTTGTTTGTCCTAGCTGCTCTTCACTCCATTTCTCTGTCACTCTTTATTAGTTGTTATAAATTGAAATTTTTAATTTTAATGTTAGGATATGAATCAATAAATCATGGCATACATATGTTGGAGTTTGTCTACTAATGTGGAAAGTAAATTTTATTATCTGGACCTGTATGTAATGACTGTTCCTGAACCTGCATGTGATAGCAACAAGGGGTATAGACCTATTACTCCAATACATTTTTGATAATAGAATGAGTATCCTGCAATATATTGACCTACAAAAAATGTTTTGTTCAATCTTGAATGATAACAGAGCAATAGATAGGGCAGCGCTAGCATTTTGTATATTTGTGTGGTTCTACAAAATGCTACATTGTACTGTTTAGCCCTTAGCTAACTTGTAAAAATGGCAACATACAATGATATATCATTGATGACATGATTATAGACTATTTTAATCCTCTAAGATTTGGATTCCTATAGTTACATGTCAAGTTTAGGGAAATGATCAATGCCTTATTTCTTTTCATTCTTGTCAAATGCAATTAGGTAGTATGTTTAGTTACATGTTACCTTCATGATGACCACCATAAATGCATGTTCAATGTACTAATAGTTTTTCACTTTCATGTAGACACACATTATTCAATATGGCTTTGGCACAACAGATGGTTGATAATCTGCATCCTGGCCCTTTAGATGATAGTCTGCTTTCGTTACAAACAAAACATTGTTTAGAGGCAGTATGGCAAGAATTACCTGACCGGGTCTTGAGGATACGAAGGACAATAACAATTGGTCACACACCTACAACAGATATGAGATTGTTAGGATACTTAGAGCAAGTCGGTTTTCTTGGGGTTGCTAAGCTAGGTTTTATAAAAGTGGACTAGCATCTCATATAAGCATTAGTGGAGAGGTGGAGACTAGAGACACATACATTCCATTTCCCCACAGGGGAGGCTACCATCACCCTCCAAGATGTTAAGATATTGTTGGGTTTGTCAATTGATGGGAAGCCAGTCACAGGTTACACCGTTGGTGAATGGGGCAATATTTGTGGCCAATTACTTAGTGTTGCTCCTCCAGAAAAGGAGATTAGGGGCCAAATGTTATCGGTAGAGTAGTTACATAATCAGTTTCTTGTGCAAGAGGATGAGGCTGATGACCTAACAATACAATGGCATGCGCAGGTCTATATTTTGGGATTGATGGCTGGCATGATTTTCCCTAACAAGACGAATTCCCTAGTTCATTTGATGTTCTTGCCACTGTTGCAAGATCTTGCAACAGCTGGTGACTATTCTTGGGGTAGTGCTTGCTTGGCGTGGCTCTATCGAGAATTATGTTGTGCAACCGATTATCATAGCCATGACATTGCTGGGTCTCTAGTACTAGTCCAGCTTTGGGTATGAGACTGATTACCTATGTTAGTCCCTATTTGTCGGGGTCCTCAGCCTCATAATATTCAGGATGGGCCTCTTGGTTATCGTGAGTTTTGTCATGATTGCATTTAAGATCACAAATAATTATCGCATAAATATTATGTGTTTTTTTAATTAAAGTTAACCTTCATATTAAATGACAGGTGGAGGGATGATAAAACCATTACCCATGTCCCCATACACGTCCTTAGCGAGTATAGAATCCTCTTGGATTGCCAGCGGCCTGATTAGGTATGTGTACATAAAGTTTTATTATCTATCAACTATGTAAATATAACAATGTCGATTAATCTCAACTGTAATTGATTGTTGTTATTTTAGATGTTATGGGTTCCATATACAGATGGGATGATGGCTGCTCTTCCACATTATTGCACGCGAGGATGTGCAATTTGGCAGTCGGTGGTGCCACTGATAATCTTTCATATAATCGAGTGGTATCATCTTGACAGAGTGATGCGACAGTTAGTTTGTTGCAACATATACCTACTCGCCCCTTACAAGATGATAGCTTGCATACACTTGACTTAAGGGGAAAGGTTGAGGATACATGAGAACACAGACATGCCACTTATATTGAATTGTGGGGACAACGTGCAACTCATGTACTCAATGGCCAAAAAGCGCAAGGTCCACTTTCTGAGGACTCAAAATACATGCAGTGGTACAGAAGAGTAACTACGCGATGGGTTAGCAAACGTGGTGCTACCTGGAGGATTGTGGTATATTTTATTTTGTTAGAATCATCGCATTTGGTATAATTCTTTATTTGAAATTATAGATTGCTTGTTAGTATAATAATTTAATGCTTCTTGATATAAGTATCTTATTGATTTTAATATAAATCTTGACTTTTAGGCTGATAGTCTGGAGATACTTGTTCACCAACTAAGTGGTGAACAATGACAGATTAGGGAGATTTTGTTGAAGTTTATGAATGAGGAAAGGCAGATTGATGCAGATAGACATGTTGATGAAGCACCTTCTACAGTGCAGCTTCCACCAATGCCTCATACTCAACCCCAAATCAGGAGAAGGACAAGAATGCTACTAGTCTTGGAGATAAGCGGGTATCATTGCATCAAAATGACTATGTTCGAGGATTGATTCCTACTGAATATATTCCCTACTCATCTTGTGCCCACCGACGAACAGGACCCAATGTGGGTAGCACATCAGGTGTGCATCAAGCGACAACAAATGATGACCATGTATCGCCGTTGGTTTTCCCTGACTCTTCACTTTTGGTCACAAATCCTCCATGTGCGCCACTTGGCATCCAAGTGGCACCATATCAGATGTAGACATATATGTCCCATCATGTACACCAATTGAATGTGGCCATTCTTCACCACCTTGCATGACACCCCCACCAACGATCCAACGTGGAGATGAGGCAATGGCTATTGCTGCTGATATTGGTAATTGTTTAACATCTTTTGATATATGCTATGTTTTTACTTTTTTTATTGTCTTCTCCTCAATTAATTGGTAAATGTAATTGTTAATGTGCTAATGGCTACTATTAAATTTTCTGGATAGGCATGCATGCACATCATTTACCCCTATAAGGCCTGCATCTGAGGTTAGAGATCCTTCTTCAACATTTGATGTGATTCACTAGCCAACATCACCTCACTCAAATGTTATTTGAAAGGATAAAAAACAATGTGTATATGTCAAACGTATTCTCCCACCACGAAACAGGAGGCACCCCAGATGCGGGACTGAATGAGTGTTGGTATGTGCAAAATAATTTCACAAACATATTCTATTTCGGTTGACATGTTGTGGTAGGTCTTAAGGCAATTTAATAGTATGCGTATTCTATCCTTCACCAGGCAATTGAGGGTTTGGATCAAAGTCTAAATCTGCAGTGAATATTAGGATTCTCGACGTTTCTCCTGGCCTCAAGGGTAGATTCAACAAGCTTTTGAGGACAATGCAGAATAATTGAAGGCATTATACAGCGTTATAATTGACAATAGGGAAGCGGTTGAGTGGAGATGGATTGCACAACATCTAAACATTCATTTTAGACTATGGCTTTGTAATTAAGAATTTTCGTTAACAAAGAAAAAGAGTAGAAATGGTATTGATTTCAATGATTAATAGTAGTTGGAAAAAGTGACAAATGTTGAGTATTTTAGATCAATAGAAGTAATATTTTTATTCTTTCTTGTTAATAGTAGCAACGGTACTTGTTTTGATTATACCAAATCATTTCACTTCTACAGTACTATGGTCCCAAAAATCCCTAAACCAAGAATATGGTCCCCAAAAACATATAAAAAAAACAAAATATTGCAGCAATATGCATAGGTACAAAAATGGAAGTTGGCCGTCAAGGTCCAATATGAACATGCGATTTGTAGGTATAGCTACAAAAATGCAAGTGGGCAGGGTTTTTTTTTTTTTTTACACTTGGGCTCCTGGGTGCTGCAGTTTGAGCACCCAAGCACTCAATGGGCATAAGAGGAGGCCAAAAACTACCACCTCTCTATCCACTCAGTGCCTGGGTGGCCTAAAGGGAGCGCCCAGGCGCCCGTTTGGTCAATTAAACTCGTGGGTCCAACTAGGAATTGTGTTCCATTTTACAAAATTTATGGGTTCAACCCACAAATTCTGTAACCACATAATTTGTGCCTTGAACCCACGAATTCTGTTACCACATAATTCGTGCCTTGAACCCATGAATTCTGTGCAAGGTTAGCTATCATTCCATCTCCTATCCACTTAGCGCCTGGGCGCTAAACAATGAGCACCCAAGCGCCCAAGTGAGCCCAAAAAATATCGCCTCTGTCCACTCAGAGCTTGGGTGGTTAATAGGGAGTGCCCAGGCGCCCGTCTGGACAATTAAACTCGTGGGTCCAACTAGGAATTGTGTTCCATTTTACAGAATTCATGGGTTAAACTCATGAATTCTGTTACCACATAATTCGTGCCTTGAACCCACGAATTCTGTGCAAGGACAACAGTGCTCGTTCCATCTTCTGTCCACTTAGCGCCTAAGCACTAAACAGTGAGCGCCCAGGCGCCCAACTGTGCCCCCTCTCTGTTCATTTAGTGCCTAGGCAGCAAATATTTAGTGCCCAGGCGCCTGTCTAGACAACACAATTTGTGGGTTCGACCCACGGATTGTGGCTTTTAAGAGCACCCACCTGGTCCCCTACTTCGCAGAACCTTTGACCCTGAGAATAAGTTGCAGCAACTTTTGGTCCCAGTTTGGCCACCACAACATTTTGATACTACGTTCTGTGCATTTTGTAGGATGTGTGTTGGGCATTGCTCATTGTGGTCTAACTAAACACTTTTGATTTATCTACGTACAATGAGTGAAGGAGCTTTCACAAATTTGTATTTGAATGGGAGTATTAGAGAAAGTGATGGTGGAGATGTTAGTTTTCATGGTCCACCACACGTAATGGTGCTCATTCCACCTGATTGCAACTTTGAATAGCTAAAACAAATTGTACTTTAGGTACTAAGAATTCCAAATAATGAAGAAATCCAAAGCATGCAATGGGCACAACATGAGATATAATGCCTCCATGCTAAGTGAGGATACACATGTGTAGCTGATGTTGATATGTATGCATGTTATTCACACACATGGTCTATCATTGAGATATATGTGGAGATGAGATCCCATGAGATAGAATGTGACAATGACATGGCACAACAATCGGAGCATATGGTAGACTTGAATATACCTCACATACCAACACAGCCATTATACACAGTAGTGCCTGAGTGTCAAACTTTCCAATATCCTTCTCTTACACAATATCCACATCATCCCAATGTTGCTGCTCATGTTTCCCCACCAAACTTTAGTTGTCAGGTGCAGATATGAATACACACACACATGATGATATAGAAGATTCGTGGCAAGCCGACCATCGATCCGATGTAGAAGGTGAGTATGATCCTGAGTGGTATAGTGATGATGGACTTGATGATGATATTGATGCAGATGGGGGCAATGTTGACTTACCTAACATAGGATCTAAGCAGACTATGATGGCGACCCCCAGAGTCGAAAGTCCATTGGATCAAACTCATGCTGATGATCTTCCACCTCATTATACTGACATTGATTGGGCAGCTTTGGATGTACCTGACATCCACCAGACATGTTAAGGAGTAATTGGGATGCTTCCCATGAGTTACGCATTAGCCTCTAGTTTCCATCGAAAGAGGCCATGACCTTAGCAATAAAACATTATCACATCCATAGGCACCATGATTTTGTTGTAGATGAATCTAAAAGTAGATATTTAACAACACATTGTCCTTGATCCAAGAATGGTTGCAACTGGAGGATCAGAATATCACATTCGAAATACCTCAACATGTGGGTAGTGAAAAAATACGCAGGTCCTCATACTTGTGTTGCACCCAGCATGTCACAGGACCATCGGCAATTGACTTCAGACATAATTGCTGCTTCTATAGAAGGGATGCTTGGTGCTAATCCTAGAGAAACTATTGCTAAAATTATTGCTGCAATTAGTATGAAATATCATTACACGGTTAGTTACAAAAAAGCTTGGTGTGCAAAGCTAAAAGCCATTGGGAAGCTATATGGTAATTGGGATAGTTCATACAATTTACTACTTCAATGGATGGCTGTAATGGTTCAATCGAACCCAGGTAGTGTCTACCACTTCATTACCATGGATGCCAATAATGTACATGTTGATGAAGCACTTGTAACATTTAAGCGTGTCTTTTGATCCTTTAAGCCATGCATAGAGGGTTTTAAATTTTGTAAGCCAGTCTTGCAAATTGATGGAACCCACATGTACGGTAAGTATTGTGGCACATTGTTAATTGCAACAGGCCAAGATGGAGGCAATAGAATTTTTTCAGTAGCTTTTGCTGTGGTTGAAGGCCAAAATACAGACAGCTGGAGATGGTTTTTAACATGCATTCAACATTTTGTTACTGATCGACAACAGTTATGCATCATATCAAATCGGCATGTTGCAATAAAGGCTGCAGTGTGAGCTGAACCTGCACAATGGATGCCACCCCATGCATATCATTGTTATTGCCTCCGGCATATTCAAAGTAGCTTTAACATGGAGTTCAATAATAAAATGTTAAAAAAATTGATTTACAAAGTAGGTATGCCATTACTTTCTCTTGATTCTATTGTATATGCCATTTAGGTATGTTGGGTGTGCATGCAAAATTAGTAGTTGTTCATGGCTATTATTGAATCTATCTTTCAGGTGCACAAAATCAACAACAAAAGTATTTGAAGGTCATGGAGGAAATTAGGGGTGTAAATGCACAGGCTGCAGATTGGTGTGAAAGAATTTCTAAGTGATAGTGGACCCTGGCATTTGATGAACATGGTAAAAGATGGGGCCACATGACAACAAATTTGAGTGAGTGCATTAACGGTGTCTTTAAGGGAGTTAGAGGTCTTCCTATAATTGCCCTTGTGCATCATACTTTCATGAGATGCATTGCTTATTGGAAATCCCGCAAACAAAAGGCATTGGCAATGCAACAAGTGCAACACATCTTCACTGACACCAAGGCAAATGCACATGTAGTAACAGAATTCAATAGGGAGCGGGGAGTTTTTGAAGTGGCAACTGACTAAAACCATGTCACAGGCGGAGGAGGTAATTATCACACTATCAATATGCAAGAAAGAACATGCTCCTGTGGAAAATTGCAACATTTTAGGTATCCTTGCTCCCATGTGGTTGCAACATGTGCACACATTGCCATAAGTCCTCATCAGTTTGTTGATCAAATGTATAGGGTGGAAAACTTGTTGAGCACATATAACTACCTTTTTTATCCATTGAGCCATAAAGATTATTGGCCACCAGTTGATGAACCAATGTTAATTCCTAATTCTGCACTCGTTCGGCCTAAAGGAAGACCTAAATCAACTCGCATCTGTACTGAGATAGATTGGAGAGAAAACACTCAACAATCAAGATGCACTTTGTGTCACACTCCAAGTCATAATAAGAAGACATGTCCCAATAAACAGATACCACGAGCTCACTTTCACGAGGGAGGACCTTCTCATTAGAACCATTGTCCCAATAATCTATGACATTTTTCCACAACAATGCAAGTGATGCCTTGGATAAGCTACAGTTGTAAGTGCTACAGAGCCGGACCATTTGAAGGATGCAGTTGATTTCGATATTGAAATTAAAGGTGATACATGCAATGGGATTATCAGTATTATGTAACTTCAAACACTATGGTTGACCATTAGATATTGTAATGCAATGGTAATGACAACTTACATCCCATGCAAAGCATATGAATAGTTGATCAATACATATTGTATCTTGATGTTCTCACCATCTAGGGAACACTTCTTGTACACAAGGATCTGTCAAGTCATGGTGGACTTGATGAGCTTTTTTGCATATGTTAATTTGCACTGACAGGTGCTAATTTCTATAGATGTTATGCCTTTACTTCTTTGGTAAAGTGGAAAGCGTGAAGTGAGTTCTTCCTTATTGGCTGCCATCGCCAAAGGGTCTGGCACCTGCTTGCATGCGCATGCAGTGCTAATTGATCATTAGATATTGTAATGTAATGGTAATAACAACTTACATCCCATGCAAAGCATACTAAAAGTTGATCAAGAGAGAAAGTCCTCAACGCCCCATAAAAGTTTTATCAACATTACCCATGTACACTAACAATAAAGTGCACTTAACTTGCAGTGATTATGGATACACAGGACAATGAAAGAAACAGAATTTGTAGTTTTGAATCACGATTTCTTTTATAAACAGTAACCATGGATCCAAACCACAAATTATGGTCATCACAACCACTCCAGCTAGTCGACCCGTCAGCAAATCGAGTGCTTAGGCATCCAAGGATAAGCGCCGAGGTACCACTACTCTGCAAATTGAGCGCCTGGGCATCCAAGGATCAGCGCCCAGGCGCCACTCCTCTACAAATTGAGCACTTGGGCACCCTAAATTCAATGCTCAGGCACCTGACCTCGGCCAATTGGGCACCTGGGCGCCTAATAGCCAACGCTCGGGTGCCCAATAGGCAGCCCAGGTGCCCACTTGTGCCAACTTGGCTCCTGGGTGCCTAAAAATACCTCCCAAGTGCCATAGCTCTGCCAACTTGGCACCTAGGCACCTAAAAATACCACCCAGGAGCCACAGCTCTGCCAACTGGGCGCTTAAAAACCACTGCCCAGGCGCCATAGCTCTGCCAACTGGGTGCTTGGGCGGATGATGCATACCGCCTGGGCGGCCTTTTGGACACTTTAATTTGTGGGTTCAACCCACGAATTGTTATTTATCACTACTTCACATTTAGCTTATGTTAATTTGCAACTTATAGGTGCTATTTCTATAAATGTGATGCCTTTAGTTCGTTGATAAAGTTGAAAGTTGCACGTGAGTTCTTTATCATTGGCAATGCAACTGAGGAGTGGTTATAATTGGAGACAATGGGAGAGGCTCACCATTCTCTGTGCTAGTGATGTATCATTCAAATATTTGTCTAATCAACTTTCGATGTTTAACAAGATTGCCTACCATGGTGATGATGGATGACAAACAATTAGGATTCGACTCTAAAGACAAAGCCTGAATTGTCTAATCACATTGTCAAACAAATTTATTGAATTGGCTGAACTCCTAGTCAAACTTATAAACATTTGAATAGAAGAAAACTGTAAGAGGACTTTTATCATATACTTATAGGACAACAAACATAAAAACTATAAATAAGCATAAATAAAAGAGAACTCACTTCTTTCATTTGCTGCACTCCTAAAAACTACTACTTTGAATTGAATGCAGATCTTCTTTCATTGCAGAGAACAAAATGTTGTTTTTCCCTTTTCATTTCTTTTTTTGAAAGTTTTTCTTCCCTTATATACAAAGCTTTCAACTAAATATACCAGATAAAATAAACTAAAATAAAACAAGAACTCATATACAAGCAAAAAATGTCTATCTGTAACTTTTGTTTTACTATAAACCATCCGTCTTCGTCTTTATCATGTTCTTCTTCTTCCTCCTCTTCATCAAAATTGATGTTAGCCGAAGGAAGGCTTCCCAAGGAATCAGGGTCTAACTGGAGCTAAGTGGCCAAATTCCTCAGCGTACTTTCCAGGGCATACAGACTATCGAAAAGACTTCTAGAAACCTGCCTCGCTGCCATTGCTGTTGCCGGTGCAGTTCTTGCTGCTGTCTTTCAATTCTTTCTAACCTTTCTACGATAGTCAACTGCCTTCTCAGCCTTCTTTGTTGAGGTGGATGAGGGGCTTGTCCTTCTTGGGGCTGCTCTTGATATTATCTTAATATTATAATAGCATTGATAAGAGGAACAACACCAATGGGCACATCTCCATTCATGCCACTAACACCAGCCTTGAAGCATAATTTTATAATTAGTGACAGATAAACCAAACTTCTTAACTTTTCTTGCGCAACTATGTGAATATTATCATCAATGAGACTACCTATATTCACAGTCTGTTCCATGACAATTGCATAAATTAATAAAACCCGTTTGACCGTCACTTCAGAATGATTAGAGGAAGGAAATAAATTCGACTGCACAAAAGTACACCAGGCCTTTGGGATGGGTAGTAAATCAGTTTTTTTCAGATGCATAAGAGCATTTCTTGCATCTAAAACCCATTCAGCTCCTCGTCAGTAGAGACATTGAAGAACATGCTATTCTTTTAATTGCCTGGAAATCAACTCTGAATATGCACATTGTCCAGGGTAAGTATATTTCAGATCAAAGTATTTATTCAGCTCCCTTCTTGAAAAATCAATAGGAACTCCCCTGACATAAGACTTGAATTTATCATCCTCTTTGTTTACTAAGAATGCATTATAATAAAATTCTTGAACAATAGTTTGATTTCCTGGTTTGGGAATTAAGCAAAGCTTCTCCCATTTTCTTTGCATGATTTGGGTTTGGATGTCTTCATACTCACCTACCTCCAAATCAAACCCTCTCTCCCGAACCATGGTCTTTCTTAACACAACATCATTATACCCTTTTTCATGCACTAAAGACAAAAATTTACGTTCATCAAACTGACCACTACTTGATCCTACACCAGACACATTTCTTCTTTTCTTTGGTGGCATAGTATCAAATGCACAAACAAATTCCTGTTGAATAACATCAAGTACAAACAATGAAACCTTAATGAGAGAACATAAGTTCATTGAAAATACAAATTTAACAAATTTCTACTTAAAACAGTCTTATATACAAAACTTTACCGAAAGGTTCAACATTCATCAAATGATTTACTGGCATGTTTCAATCAATCACTTGACGAAATGACACTCAAGTATATGCCTAAAACCCAAATATGCAAAACCATAATAAGCAAAAATGAAGCTCAAGTATTCCAATACCCAGAGTACTTGAAGACCAGAGAGAACAGAACCTGCTAGGATGCCAAACATTACGGAGTAATGAATGTGTGTATACACACATGAGTGATTTTATTGTGATATTGATACAATATTGAAAATCATATGGTGCCAGGCTAAACTTGAAAGCTACTGAGGGAACTCCTTGCACCTTTATCAAAAGGAGGTGGATGTACTAGTGAAGGTTTTGATGTTACTAAAAGTGGGGATGCAAGAGTCGGTCTTGTGGGCTTCCCTTTAGTTGGCAAATCTACTTTACTGAATAAATTGACTGGGACATTTTTTGAGGTATGGAAGTTTTATAGGTCTCATAATTTTTACCCTTACATGGACCTAAAATCAGAGAACCAATCTCTTGGATCTTGCCTTGACGATGTGGTACAGCTTGTTGTCTACATATTTATTCCTTGTGACTGTTGTATCTTTTTCAATTGCTTGTGTTGACCTTATGAATATAGCCATTCATTCTTTTGATTTGACTTATATTACATAGGAAAGCATTTCCCATTTTAGTATTGCCTTGTTGCTAAGCCTCAAAAAATAAAATACTACTATATCCTTTTCCCTATTTGAAGACAATTATATATTAATCAGAGACAATTATATACACACACGGGTGATTTCATTCGAATACGACTGTCAGTATGACGGAAGAGTTGTTGCTCCGTCACAGTAGGGTTTTTTCATTTTTTTTAGAACTCAATTTGCTATTTGATTAGGAATCTCATTGCAAAATTAATAGCTGATAACATTTCTTTACAACATAATCTAAGCCTTAGAGTTTATCTTGATCTGACTGCTAGGGAGCTGATGCAAACCCCGCCAAGAATAACGAGACCCGTCAATGAAATTGATTCCCAAGACCATTCTACAATCAGATTTTGTAGGTGAAAACCTCGCCCTGATGTTTATAAGGAAACACGAACCTTGGTATGTGTAGACGCCACAAATGGGATGGTGAAACCGTTTGATAAGTCAGATGAACGCCACAAGAACAAGTTCTTGATAAGTTCAGAAAGTTCTTTAAAGAATCAAAGAGAAAACTCTCAACTTTTATCTAGAAAACTAATCTGCACTTCTCAGCCTTGGCATACATATATATAGGCTGAGTTATTACAATTTGAAAAAGGAAACAAATAGCAAAAGGAAGGTAATCCATATAATTATGGCATGCCAGCCTTTACATGAGAATAATTAGCCAAATAATCAGCCCAATGCAATAATTGTTGAAGATATATTCTAAAACGCTGACCAAATCCCATATAAAAGGAAAGTTATCCCAAATTTGCTCGGTAATAATCAGCCAAAACTAATCTCCTTGATTCTCTCAAATCCACATGCTTGAGCTGAAAGTAATCCTTCCAAGTGTATGGGCTTCAATAAAAAGGCTAAAATTAATCCTTCTAAGTGTATGGGCTTTAGAAAAAGGCTGAAATTACTCCACCACTTGGACCAACGAAATCCACCCTTGGTTTGCACTTGAGTCTAAGTATTTGGGCCTTAAAAAGCACTCCTCAACCCAAATGCTCTGCATCAATCCATTGAAAGGCTCCTTGAATCTTTTAGCTCTAGCTCTTGTAACTAGACCACTTGGAATTTGAATTGGATCAACTGTTTCCATTATGCTTTTATCATCATTCCCCTCCTCTTGAAGAGGATTTGTCCTCAAATCATCACCTACATCAAAGGGGGTTAAATCAGTGACATTGAAAGTGGCACAACATTATACTCACCTGGCAAATCTAGCTTGTATGCATTGTCATTTATGCGCTCAAGAACTTGGAATGTTCCATCCTCTCTTGGAAGCAACTTAGAACACCTTTGTGCTGGAAATCTTTCTTTCCTCATGTGCAACCAAACCCAATCTCCAGGTTCAAAAATGAGCTTATGACGCCCCTTGTTGGCTTGTTTCACATATTGCTCCGTTCGACGCTCAATGTTAAACTTTGCCTTCTCATGTATCTACTTGACAAATTCAGCTTTCTTTTGCCATCTAAATTAACACACTCTTTCAAAGGTAATGGTGTTAAATCCAATGGAGTCAAAGGATTAAAACCATAAACAATTTCAAAAGGTGAAAATCTTGTTGCAGAATGAACAGTACGATTATAAGCAGATTCAACATGTGGTAACCAATCTTCCCAAGTTTTGATATTCTTTTTAATGATAACCCTCAACAAGGTTGTTAAAGTCCTATTTACTACTTCGGTTTGACCATTAGTTTGTGGATGACAAGTAGTAGAAAATAATAACTTAGTTCCTAACTTACACCACAAAGTCTTCCAAAGTAGCTCAAAAACTTAGCATCACGATCCAAAACAACTGTCCTAGGCATCCCATGTAACCTTACAACTTCCCTAAAGAACAAATCAGCAATGTGTGATGCATCATCTGTTTTGTGACATGGAATAAAATGTGCCATCTTAGAAAATCTATCCACAGCCACAAAGATGGAGTCTTTACCACGCTTTGTCCTAGGCAATCCTAACACAAAGTCCATTGAAATGTCAACCCAAGGCTTACTAGGAATGGGAAGTGGTGTGTATAGTCCATGAGGTTGCACTCGGGATTTTGCTTGCCTACAAGTGACACATCTTCCACACATTCTCTCAACATCTCTTTTCATGTGTGGCCAAAAGAAATGCTCTTGCAATATGGCTAATGTCTTAGCAACTCCAAAGTGTCCCATTAACCCTCCTCCATGTGATTCCCTCACTAACAAGTCTCGCAATGAGCAATTAGGCACACATAGCTTATTCTCTCGAAACAAGAAATCATCATGCCTAAAGAATTTACCCATGGCCTTGCCTTCACAATTCCTATACTCTTCGCAGAAATCTTGGTCTAATGGATACAATTCTTTAATATGTTCAAAACCAAGCAATTTTGCATCAAGAGTAGAAATCAAGGCATACCTGCGAGATAGTGCATCAGCGACGACATTTTCCTTACCTTGCTTATATCGGATGACATATGGGAATGTCTCAATGAACTCCACCCATCGTGCATGCCTCCTATTCAACTTATGTTGTCCCTTCAGATGCTTCAAGGACTCATGATCAGTGTGAATTACAAACTCTTTAGGCCAAAAGTAGTGTTGCCATGTCTCCAATGCTCAGACCAATGCATACATTTCCTTGTCATAAGTAGGGTTGTTTAAAGCTGCCCCATTAAGCTTCTCACTGAAATACGCAATTGGTCATCCACCTTGCATAAGAACAGCGCCTATTCCTATACCTGAAGCATCACATTCAATTTCAAATGTTTTAGTAAAATCAGGTAAAGCAAGTAAAGGTGCATGAGACAATTTTTCCTTGAGTAGTTTGAATGCCTCTTCTTGCTTTTCCTCCCATTTGAAACCAATGTCTTTCTTGATTACTTCAGTAAGTGGTGCAGCTATGCTACTAAAGTCTTTCACGAACCGTCAGTAAAAACTTGTAAGTCCATGGAAACTTCGGACTTGGCCTACACTTGTGGGTTCTGGCCACTCTTGGATTGCACGAACCTTCTCTTCATCAACTTGTGTACCTTGTGCACTCACAACATAGCCAAGAAACACAAGCTTATCGGTGCAAAAGGTGCACTTTTTCATGTTAGCATACAATTTCTCTTTTCTAAGCACATCCAAAACAGATTTCAAATGCAAAATATGATCAGCCAAACTCTTGCTATAAATGAGTATATCATCAAAATACACAACAACAAACCTACCTATAAAAGGACGCAAAACATGGTTCATTAATTGCATGAAAGTACTTGGTGCATTAGTTAGTCCAAACGGCATCACTATCCACTCATACAATCCATGTTTTGTTTTAAAAGCAGTGTTCCATTCGTCTCCCTCTTTCATTCTTATTTGATGATATCCACTTTTTAAGTCAATTTTTGAAAACACACAAGCGCCATGTAGCTCGTTTAACATATCATCTAAGTGAGGAATAGGGTGGTTATACTTTACCGTAATATTGTTGATGGCTCGGCAATTAACACACATTCTCCATGACCCATCCTTCTTAGGCACCAAAATCACCGGAACAGCACATGGGCTCATGCTTTCTCTCACATACCCCTTTTCCATCAATTCACTAAACTACTATTATAACTCCTTTGTCTCCTCGGGATTAGTTCGGTAAGCTGGTCGATTTGGAATGGAAGCACCGGGTATGAAGTCAATTTAATGCTCAATCCCTCGGATAGGGGGTAAACCATTTGGGACCTCCTTGGGAAAGACATCATCATAATCCTACAAAAGAGAAACAATAGAACTAGGCAAAGTAGGATCAACCTCATTAGTGTTAAAAAATGCCTCTTTGTACACTAGTACAATCATTGGCTGATTTGAAAACATTGCTCTTTTCACTTCACTTGCTCTTGCATAAAAGGTCTTTTGTGTTTCCTCTTTTTTTGTCTCAATGGTCGAATAAGCTCTCTTTTTTTCTCTCTCAATTTTCTTGTCCTCTCCTATTTGTTCTCTCAAACTTTCACTCAATTTATTTTTCTCTCTTTCTTCACTCCGTTTTTGTACACTCTCTTTTTGTAGCCTCACTTGATCTTCATAAACTTGTCTTGGTGTCATAGGAGTTAGAGTGATCATTCTTTGCTTAAACATGAATGAGTACTTGTTTGTGTAGCCATCATGCTTAACTTGCCGATCAAATTGCCAAGGTCAGCCTAATAGCAAATGTCCCGCTTGCATCGGAACTACATCACACAAAACTTCATCCTCATACTTTCCAATGCGAAAAGAGACCATTACCTATTTATTCACCCTTAATTCGCCACTATCATTGAGCCATTGCAACTTGTATGGTTTAGGATGTTTCATTATGGGTAGCCCTAATTTTTCAACTATAGTTGAGCTAGCAACATTAGTACAACTACCTCCATCAATAATCACACTACATACCTTGTTTTTGACGTTGCATCAAGTGTGAAAAATGTTTTCTCGCTGCACTTCTTCTTCTTCTTCTTTGGCTTGCACACTTAGGGCTCTTCTTGCTACTAGCAATTCTCCTTCAGCAGCATATTCTTCATCATCTGTATCTTCCAATGGTGGCATAGATTCAGTGTCTTCTTCGCTTTCGATCTCAACTTCTCCATTATCTCGCATCACCATAATCCTTTTGTTCGAATATTGGCTTGCTATATGTCCCCTACCTTGACATTTAAAGCACTTAATATCACGATTTTAAGTAGTGGATGATTCAATTTTACCTTGAGAAACATGGCTGAAGTTCTCAATTTTATGCTCAGATTTGTGTTTGGGTGTTGGGAATGCTTGAGGCTTGTCCTCCTCCTTTGTATATCTCTGTTTCCAAGAAGTAGAACCTGAGTTTTGGGCTGCATGTGAGCTACCCCTCCTCTTGAGTTGTTGCTCCACTTTGATAGCCATGTGCACCATATCCTCTAATTCCACATAATGTTGCATCTCCACTCTATCTTGTATTTCTTGATTTAATCCATGTACGAACCTAGCCATTGTAGCTTCACGATCTTCCTCAACATTAGCTTGGATCATTGCAATTTCCATCTCCTTATAATAGTCTTCAACACTCTGGTTTCCTTGCCAAAGACCTTGCAACTTCTTGTATAACTCATGATAGTAATGACTTGGGACAAACCGCTTTCTCATCATCATCTTCATCTCCTCCCAAGTTTCCACTGGTCGTTCTCCATTTTGCCTCCTATTTAACACCAATTGATCCCACCAAACAATGGCATAATCAAAGAACTCAATGGCTGCCAATTTTACCTTCTTTGCTTCAGAATAGTTGTGGCAATCAAAAATAAACTCCATCTTCTTCTCCCATTCATGATAGGCTTCTGAATCAGACCTACCTTGAAATGATGGAACCTTCATCTTTATGCTACCCAAGTTATTATCTTCTCGGTTCCTAACTCCTCTACCCCATCCACCATTTCTCCTATTATTAACAATGGAATTCTGATCATCTTCCTCATCAAAACCAGCTCCATAATTCTCTTCATCTTCAACCCTTGCTTCCCTTGGTTGAACTCTTTCCCTCCTACACACATTCTGTATATTTTGTGATTGTCTCATGCATTCATTCTCTACCTTATCCAACCGTTCATGAACTTGCTCCATTTCTGCTCTTAACACTCTTCTCATCTCTCCCATTAACGCATCCATAAGTAGTTTTGGATCAACCCCTCCTGAAGAACTTGCGGGAATGGCTTTGTCTGACATGTTTTTACTGCAAAAAAAATGTTAGAAAATAAAAGACCTCACAAATTATTTCCCTCATGTATTTTCTGTTCAAATACAATTCTCTCAACACTCGTGTTTTCACACAATAAATTTGGCTTTTTCCCTTTATTGCTCTTACCACTCTTGCGTTTTTCCACTCATAATTTTCTCTTTCAATTCTTTTCAAACTTATCCAAATAAGAACAAGAACCTATTCCAGCAACAATTCAATCACAAGCTTATCAATGATTCAAGGAAGAGTATGGAATCAAGGGAATCAATAAAATCACTAAAAGGGGCATTTTTTTTGGCAGTTTCTGACTTGTTCTTCTTTCTTTTTGCTGAATACTACTTTTTTTTTTCATAGCTTTTCTTTTCTTTCTTTTTTCTACTGAAACTCTTCTTTTCTTTCTTTCTTTTTTTTTTTTTGCTGAAGCTCTTCTTTTCTTTCTTTTTTTTTTTTTTTGAATATGCATCAACTGAAGTTGGAATCTAAACAAAAGAAAACAAGAATATTGGCTGCAAAACTAAAATTGGATAGGCAAAACCTGAGACTAAAACCATGCTCTGATACCAAAATGATGCGAACCCCGCCAAGAATAACGAGACCCGTCAACAAAATTGATTCCCAAGACCGTTCTACAATCAGATTTTGTAGGTGAAAACCTCGACCCGATGTTTATAAGGAAACACGAACCTTGGTATGTGTAGACGGCACAAACGGGATGGTGAAACTGTTTGATAAGTCGGATGAATGCCACAAGAACAAGTTCTTGATAAGTTCAGAAAGTTCTTTAAAGAACCAAAGAGAAAACTCTCAACTTTTATCTAGAAAACTAATCTGCACTTCTCAGCCTTGGTATACATATATATAGGCTGAGTTATTACAATTTGAAAAAGGAAACAAATAGCAAAAGGAAGGTAATCCCTATAATTATGGCATGCTAGTCTTTACATGAGAATAATTAGCCAAATAATCAGCCCAATGCAATAATTGTTGAAGATATATTCCAAAAGGCTGACCTAATCCCATATAAAAGGAAAGTTATCCCAAATTCGCTGGGTAATAATCAGCCAAATCTAATCTCCTTGATTCTCTCAAATCCACATGCTTGAGCCAAAAGTAATCCTTCCAAGTGTATAGGCTTCAATAAAAAGGCTAATATTAATCCTTCCAAGTGTATGGGCTTTAGAAAAAGGCTGAAATTACTCCACCACTTGGACCAACGAAATCCACCCTTGGTTTGCACTTGAGTCTAAGTATTTGGGCCTTAAAAAGCACTCCTTAACCCAAATACTCTGCATCAATCCATTGAAAGCCTCTTTGAATCTTTTAGCTCTAGCTCTTGTAACTGGACTACTTGGAATTTGAATTGGATCAGCTGTTTCCACTATGCTTTTATCATCAGGAGCTAGATGAAAATATCAATCTTCTTTTTTGATTTCATGTGGTAAAAGGATTACATTAGCACATGTGTTCTGTCTACAACCAGAAATGTGTCTCTTGTTTCTTTTAGTTTGATTCTCTTCTATATTTTGGAGGACACATGGCAATCAATACCTAGCGAGAGCATAAGATATGTACAGCAGAGATTATTATGTACAAATTGTTTTTAGGTAGTAACCGTTAACTTTATTTTGTTATGCATTTATTCTTCGGAATCTAAACATTTTTTTGTTTCTAATTTTGTAGATGGCAAGGACAAAAAATAACAAGGCAACTGCAGTTCTGGTCAATTAGGACAAGGAGAAACAAGTTGCTACAGCTGAGTGGATTAGAGCATGATTTGGCCAGAGATAAAGGGCGAAACAGTTTATGCTAATTAAGAAAATATACTGTAGATTACAACTCGGGCATAAATGAAACTTTCAAGTCAAGAAAAAGAAATTGGAAGGAAATTGCGTAAGGCTAGTTCAAATTAGGTGCTTTACCTTCAGATTTCAGGCTCTGGGCTTCAACCGACACTAGTCCGCAGCTTGCGGGTTGGGTTTAACAGCGGAGAGAGCGTGCAGAAGCAGAAGCGTGATTTCTTTGGTGATGGCACTTTCATCAGGTCAAATCGATGGACGCCCTGGCCTGAGGAAGCCCGGCAAGTGGCACAAAGGGACTCTCCAACGGCTGCAAGATCCTAGGACCACTTTGCAAACCTAGAGCAATGGTGTGCTAAGAGCGATGGACAAACAGAGTGAAGAAACAAAATGCACAAACAAAGTTAGGGCTAAGTGAAAGAAAGCTGAAGATAGATGACAGTGAGAGAGAGTGAAGTTAAGGCTTGACAGATTACAAAGCTGCAAGAGAAAGAGTGAGAAAAGCAGAAGCAAAGTGAACGACTGGGAGAAATGGAGTTAAAGACAGTAGCAATGATGTGGCATGATAAAAGTTGAGGTGGCAATCTTACTTAGCACATTAAACCCCCTCAGTTCAATCCTTTTCAAACATTACCATTGATAAAATGGCCAAATTGTTTATACAAAATGGGCGTAAAATTTAATCTAAATTGTGGTCTTCCCACGTGCAGAGGTCGTCTTCCCTAGGCGAAGGTTTTTAGGGCTGTGTGCACATGATGGTGGCGAGAGATGGCATACGTTGCTGTTGCATGGAAAAGAAGATCCAGAAATACCTGGGCAATTAGGAACAGAAGATGCCGATGGGGACCAAACACCTAACCTTGTGTTGGTGGGAAAGGTGTGGACGAGCGGATCAGTATTGTCGGCATCGCTAATGTCGACGATGCCCATTGTGTGGAAACCCCGACATGGTCTCGAGATCACTGTTCTAAGAAAGAATTTGTCCCGGTTCAAGTTTCACCATTTGAGTGATTTGATTCGGGTGCGGAAGGGAGAGCCATGGATGTTCGATAAGAATGTGCTAGTGTTGAAAGAATTGGATGGAGATATACAGCCTTCGTAGATCACACTATCGTTGTCACCGTTCTGGATAAGGGCATATGATCTGCCCATGAACTATGGGACTGAAACTACAGCAGAGGCCTTGGCATCGGGTTTAGGCGTGTTTATGGATTGGGATAATTTGGTAGAGAGAAAAGTTGGGAGTTTCCTTCGTTCAGGGTGCTGCTGGACCTTACAAAACCGTTGAAGAGGGGGATAACAACCAAGGATACCAAAGGTAAAATCATGAAAGTATTCCTTAAGTATGAAAGAATTCCAAATTTCTGTTACTTTTGTGGCTGCCTTGGCCATATAATGAGACTGTGAGCAGACTGAAGGTGTGGATCTAGATGCTGCTGATGAAGAGGTGAATTTAGCTTATGGCCCTTGGTTAAGGGCCTCACTGTTGAGGGGAGGTGGGAGTATAACAACTGACAGTGGCCCATCTACAGTTATACAGACACTAAACTTCGGTGCAACAGAGGGTGGGCTATCAGATAACAATGACCGAGTTGGTAAAGGTATGGAGAAGACAGTAGGTGAATTAAATAGGGAAGAGTCTGAGGACATTGAATCTGTCACTGCATCTCTCGTTGGGTGCTCAATCCAGAAATTGAATGTGACAGTGGAGGAGGTCACATCCTTAGAAAAACAAGGGAGTACAGAAGAGATTGCACGTAAGGACAATCAACAAAATGAAACAAACAGGGAACACATGACCGAAGTTTGGAAGTTGTGGGCAAGGGGACTGACAACGAGGGAGGTAGCACTGGAGGCACTTTGAGAAAACGGAAGAGAAGGGCACGAGGGGCAAATGAGCGGAATGTACAAAATTCTGGTCAGGTTATCTCACAGCAATATCTGGGAGGAGTGGGTGCCAACAACAAAAGGAAAGACAATCTCATTACAACCTCCGCCAGGGACCATGAATCGACTAAGTTGGTTCTACCGTGGGCTTGGGAATCCACGAGCAATCAAAGCTCTAAAGCAGCTCATTTAATCTGTAGATCCCAGTCTTGTTTTTCTCATGGAGACAAGAAGATACTGTAGTGAAAGTGTTAAGACATTGGCGAAATCTCTCAAATATGGTGGAAGTTGATTGTCAGGGAAGGGGTAGAAAGCGAGCAGGGGGTTTGGTGTATTTATGGAGGTTTGATCTGGATGTCACATTATTGTCAATGACACCCAATTACATTGATATGGAGATTACTGGGGGACAATTTGATGGTAAGTGGCGAGCCACGGGATTTTGTGGCTATCCAGAGGAGCATAGAAAAGAAGAAACATGGCAGTTATTGAGAATACTCAGCCTTTCATCTTCACTACCTTGGGTCATCTTTGGTGATTTTAATTGCATTCTCTCACGTGAAGATAAGATTGGCGAGAACCCGATGCCTTTTGGATTATTTGACATGGGATTTATTGGGCACCGTTTAACATGGTCAAATGGCAGAGAAGGGGAGGATAACATACGGGAAAGAATTGATTTGGTGATGACCAATGAAACATGGCGTGACATATACCACCACTGTGATTTGTATCACCTTCAGAAACACTGGTCAGATCATGCACCTATTTTAATTTGTTGTAGAATTGGAAAGAAAAACCGAAAGAGGAGGCAACGCATTTGCAGGTTTGATGAATATTGGATGAGTAATGAAACGATTGCAGATGTGGTTACCGAAGGGTGGGAAGTGATGTTTGATTCCTTTTCCACAAGAACCCACTCTTGTATGCAGACATTGGAGAGTTGGAGCAAATCAAAATTTGGAGATTTTAAAAAGCAACTTGACAGGCTTCAAAAGGCGCGACAAACTGGAGATATACTCGCTAGTATAGGTGGAGCATGAAATTGATGAGCTTTTTCGGTTAAAGGAAATTAGGTGGAGCATGAAATTGATGAGCTTCTCCGGTTAAAGGAAATTCGGTGGGCACAACGGTCAATGGCGAATTGGTTAACATATGGTGACAAAAATACATCCTTTTTTCATAAGAAGGCTTCTCAGAGAAAAGAGCGGAATAGGGTGGATAAAATCAAAGATGACATGGGAGTTATGCACTATGAGGAGGACAGTATAGCTGCTGTTATGACTCAATATTTTCAACAATTATTTCGTACAGCACCTTTGAAGGATGTGGACAGGGTGATTGCTGTAGTTCAATGAAGAGTTCAGGAGGCGCATAAAAATATTTTGTCTGCTCGTTATATAGTAGAAGAGGTCAAACAAGCACTTCATCAAATGCACCCAACAAAGGCTCCGGACCCAGATGGTTTCCCTACTTTATTCTATCAGCAATATTGGCATGTAGTGGGTGAAAATGTTATTCAAGAAGTGATTGACATCCTAAACAATGGAGTGGATCCAGGTAGCTTGAATCACACATTTGTTTATTTAATCCCAAAAATCAAGAGGCCTTTGCACACAAAAGATTTTCAACCTATTAGCTTGTGTAATGTGTTTTTCAAATTGGCCACAAAGATAATAGCGAATAGGTTGAAATTAATACTGCCTAATTTGATAAGTAAGTATCAAAGTGCCTTTGTGCCAGGTAGATTGATAACTGAATGCTTTGGTGACTTATGATATATTTCATTTTATGTGAAAAAAGAAAAGAGGCAGGAAAGGTATTACAGCTTTGAAATTGGACATGTCTAAGGCATATAATAGAATAGAATGGTCATTTCTGAAGTCTACTTTGCTGTCTATGGGTTTTCCTTGTGATTGTGTGAACCTGATTATGTGTTGTATCACTACTATTTCTTTCTTTGTGTTATTAAATGGAGTATCAGGGGAAAAATTTTATCCACAGAGAGGTCTCAAACAAGGAGTTCCATTGTCACCCTATTTGTTCATCATTTGTGCTAGTGTTATCTACTCACATCCAACAGGAACAACAGAAAGGTAATGTGCATGGTGTAAAAATTGTTAGAAGAACCCTAGAGATTTCTCATCTATCTTTTGCTAATAACAGCATTATTTTCAAGGGATCAAATGAGCAGGAGATTGCTTGCATACGGAAAATATTGCATGATTATCAACAGGTTTCTGGACAGCGCATGAATTGGGATAAATCAGAACTCTCATTTAGCTGAAACGGGCCAACAAATAGAAAACAATTAGCCCAGCAGTGAACAGGTGTAAAGGCAGTAAAAAGTCATACCAAGTATCTGGAGGTCCCAACTTTTGTGGGCAAGTCCTAAAAGCAAGATTTTGATTTTGAGCAAGGGGCGGGTGTGGAAAAAAATTAAGGGGTGGAAAGAAAAGGCCCTATCTAGAGCTGGCAAAGAAATACTTATTAAATCAGTTGCCCAATCAATTCCCACATACATCATGGGGTGCTTCAAGCTATCCAATTCTCTGTGTCATCACATTGAAAGTATGATAGCTAATTTTTTATGGGGCGCAAAAGGTAATGAACGAAAAATCTATTGGGCTAGCTGGAAAAAGACGTGGAAATAAAAAAAACAGGGTTGCATTGGATTCAGGCAATTTTCTGCATTCAACACGGCATTATTGGCAAAACAAGCTTGGAGAATCCTCAAGAATCCAGATTTTTTAATGACCTAGGTCTTGGGTACCAGGTACTTTCCAAATTCTACTTTCTTGTATCCAAGATGTGGCCAAAATCCAACTTACACTAGGAGAAGTATTTGGGAGGCTCGTTGGGTGATTGAAAAAGGGTGTGTATGGAGAGTTGGTAATGGTAAGTCAATTAATATCTGGAGTGATCCATGGCTGCCCCAACAAAATGGTTTTAAGATCTGGAGTATTCCTAGCAGCTCAATAATACATGTTGCCCAATTGATTGATGAGGGTAAAAGATTATGGAAATGGGACCGGTTGGAACAAATTTTTCTCCCGTTTGAAACGGAACAAATTGTACAAATCCCACTAAGTAGGTTTGACAGAGATGACGATCTGGTGTGGCATGGATTCAAGGATGGGTTCTATACAATTAAAACGGCATACAGGTTTATTCTCCGTTGCCATGATCTGAGGCTGTCTAATGGTCCATCAAATGCTGAGTTAGATCCGGTGTGGGGCAGAATTTGGTAGCTGCGAATTCCAACCAAGACAAAGATATTTCCTTGGAGAGTCTTTAGAACTTGCCTGTGAAAACTCGTCTGGTCCGAAGAGCAATTAACACTCCTGTCGAGTGTCCAAGATGCGGTCATCGACCTAGAACCGAAGCTCATGCGATTAGGGACTCTGTGTTGGCTCGTCAAGTATGGTTTCTCTCACTGGTTGGCTTGCGGTTTAGAGATCAAGAATCCAGTGGGTTGAAGTCTTGGTGGTATCAACTGACATCTGCAATGCCAGCGGAGGGTGCGGGGTTAGCAGCGGCGGTCACGTGGAGTATCTGGCATGCAAGAAACCAATGGGTCTTTGAAAATAAACCGGTGCTCCTGACCGTAGCGTGCATATAACGCAGGCCACCATTGCCGACTTTGAAGCTGTAAATGGCGTGAGGAAAAGGCCGCAACAATTCCAACAACGCCACTGGAAGACCCCTCGACGAGATTTCTACAAGCTGAATGTGTATGTCGCTGTTGATCTTGGAGGAGTCTTTGGGATGGGTTTCGTGAATCGGGACTCAATGGGTTCCCTCATGGCGGCTGGAATTAGTACAGAATAGGCAACGGGTGATACAACAACAGGAGAGGCGTTGGCTTCTCGTACAGGTATCACAAAGGCAATTGAATTGGGTGGCTTCATCAAGCTTCTTGTCGAGACTGATAGCTCTATTGAGGTCTGTGGAACGCATAGCAATGCACAGAACCCTACCTATGTTGGGATGATTTTAGATGACTGTAAGTATATTGCTTTGTCTTTTATGTGTTTGCATGTTGGTAGGGCTGGCAATATGGCTGCCTATCAGCTAGCTGAACTTGCTCTCACTATGCCTGAGACAGTTTGAACTGAAGTTCGACCAACAGAGATTGTAACCCTTGTCTCAATTCACTTTCGTTTATTGAATAAAGTCTCCTGTTTCCAAGTCAAAAAAGAAATTTAATCTAAATTGTAAATACGTTGGTTTAACAATTTAATTTATAAAATATAATAAATTTACTTATTTAAACTCTTTTATGTAAATATTTATAAATTTTTATTTATAAAAATAACGTAACTATAATTTATATATCTAATATTCAAAAAGTCTATTTAAGAAAAAAATTAATTTTTTTAATTTGTTATATTTAAAAATGATAAAATATGATATGAAGTGTGATTTCCAAATGAAAATAATTTGACATATTCCTGCATAGCGACAGTATATGATAAGCGATTAAAAACATACCAGTTGTGCAAATTCTTTGCAACCTAAGAAAGTAGTGGATGAAAATTGTCTTACTAATTTTTTGAATAATAAATGCATGCAAGTCTCTGTTTTAATTTCTGTATACATACTATTTGAATTTAATTAACTCTCTGTTTTAATAATTATTCCTATTGTCTTTTTCTTTTTAGTCTAAATTTAATGATAATTGTATACATATAACTTTTATAGTTGAATTTCAATACTGTTGTTTGTGCATATATTGTAAAAATCAATCTAAGTATCATCACATTAATTTTTAAAAAATAATAAATATATACAACTATTACAAAAAGTTATGTAATTTGAAGTGTTTTTTTAATTAAGACTCAATATAAAATAAAAAATTCTTACATACAACTTGTAAAAAAAAGTTATCGTTTCTTTTTTATATCAATTGTGTACAAATAATGTAACCAAAACTTGTGTACACAATAATAATCGGAAAATGTTTGTTTCACATAGGATTTAATGCTTCAGGTTCATTCTGAAACAATAAAATTGGATTTGAGACAATGATGAGTAAAAATATAAAAATATGTGTAAATTATGTGTAGAGTTTATTTATACATATATTTCTACCCTAATAATTTACATAAGTAAAAATATGAAATATTGAGTGGTGTTAAATGTAAATTTTTAAACATACTTTAACAATCCAATTAAGAGAGAAAAAAAATAATATTTACTATTTACTCCTCTCTCAAATATTGCCATAGAATATTTTAAAAAAATCGTACACTTGTCATATTTAGAGACACCGACAACGTTATCATACATACTTATTATGGCTTACTAGGCTTAGCACATGGCAAATCACAAAAAAAAGAAAAAACACTTATGGCGTAGGCAGCGCCCCCATGCAAAGACCTTTAATTATTTGGAGGACGTGGACGCAGTGGGTGATGCGCGCCAATTTCTGAGACATACCCAATTCGTTTGAGCTCTGAACATGCCTTAACATGAGACCGCTTGCTCCCCTCTCATTTCGCCTCCTCTCTCTCTCCTCCTCTTTCTCTCTCATTGATCTGCAATTTTTTCCTCATGGATTGTCTGCTTAATCCAACTTCGGCGTGAGATTAATTACTCCTTCAATGCTAATTCTATAACCCCTTTTGCCAAATCTGATGTTGTATTCAATTTCTTCATGTGGATCATTCATTTTTTTGATCTAGTATATACCCAGAACCAGTAGATCATTCTCTGTGCTTTGAAGCTTTCGATCTTCAATACTCTCTTTTCCAAATTCTGGGCGATTCTTCTGGGCTTTTGGAGATTTTGATGAGAGGCCGAAATCGAAAGCAGACGCATCTATGAAGACTGGGGCACGGAAGTCGTCGCCGCCGCACCACCTGATGCAGTTGCTGTCGCTTGAGCTTCATCTTTGGCGGTTTCCTTACCGTTTTTTCAGATGGAATGGCAGATCCCGCTAGTTATGGGTATCCTGAGCGTGATATTGAGCAAGTCAGTTTCACCAAACTTAACCCCTTCACTCTCCTTAACTTGTTTATTAAATTTGCTCTATTTGGTAGCCACAAAAAGTGGGGGTTTTATATTCCTTGATTAGATATAGTCATGTGAATTTTCTTCTCTGATAAAAGACTCAGCTAACTTAGCGTAATAGTTTATTTAGTTCAAGTGAGTATATATTTATGTTTCTCTATGTACAGCGAATTAAAACCTCAACTAAACCAAGATAAATCAAACTGTTGTGCATTTCGGTAAATCATTTACGATAGAAACGTTATCTAGTATATTGGTACTTATACATGGTGACGGCGTTTCTGTAGAAGTTTTAAAAGCTCACATGCATCGTACAAATTCATAGTCATGAATTGCTGATTACTGATGAGATGGAAGAAAAGGGTCCCAGTTAGTTGAATAACGGTGCTAGAAAAAAATATGTAGACTGATGAGGCCAGTTGTATGCAATTAATATGATACATCAAAACTCAGATAGTTTTACTTGACTTTACATCAACAGCCTAATATTCTAGGAGAAGGGGCATCTATGAACTTTTTCTTGTGCTGTATAGTGTAGATGTTCTAAAGAAAGCAATTCCATTGTGTTTCTCTTGAGATATTCGGTTGGATGAGTATCAAGTCACTTAAATGCAAAAATTTTGAAAAACATTGCTTGACGATTGAGAAAGCACATTTGGAAACTTCATTTTATGGTGTGGGAGTCAAGTTTTCTTCCTTATTTTAACAATTTTGGATAGCTGCAATAGCCATTTGTTGTATGTACTATTAAATATTACATTTGCTTTGGTGCTTTATGTATCAAAGTTTAATGTCTGTTTCACCTCTTTGTGAAGGCACTTATTGCTTTAAAAAAAGGAACTCAGTTAATTAAGTATAGTCGCAAAGGGAAGCCGAAATTTCGCCCGTTCAGACTTTCACGGGTAAGTTTTTACTGAAAAGTTATTTCTGTCCCACCAACAGACATGCATATACTTATCTTTGGATTTTGGAATGGGTATATATATGAAGAAATATCTCTGCATGAATGATTTCAAATTTAGTGGCTTTAACAGGATGAAACAACGCTGATCTGGATTTCTCGTGGAGAGGAAAAAAATTTGAATTTATCTTCTGTTTCACGTATCATCCCTGGACAGAGAACTGTAAGTTATATATTTTGCCTTTGGATGCTGGTTGATTTATGGTCCTGCTAAAAATCTCTTAACAATATCTGCCTTTCTCTCTTTCTCCCAATTAACAAAAAAAAAGTTCCTTTTCTTCAATCACTATATCTTTGTAGGCTGTCTTTAGAAGATATTTGCGCCCTGAGAAGGATTACCTGTCATTTTCACTTATTTATAATAACGGCGAACGAACTCTTGATCTGGTTAGAAACCATAGCATCCCTCAAGTGGTTTTAATTTTTTCAATTTGATGCAAATTTTGAATCTAGTGATCCCTTTTTTTTTATTTATAGATCTGCAAGGACAAAGCTGAAGTGGAGGTGTGGCTTGCAGGCCTTAAGTCCTTAATTTCTACTGGCCAGCGTCACAGGTGTACTAGAAGTGACTTTTCTGATGTGAGTTTTAACTAAAGCCCTCTAAATAGTCACTTTATCCTTATCCTAATTCCTAAGGGGTTGTTGTTTCTGTGAATAGAGCAAATTTTAACCACAGAACCGAGCTGCTGCAGAAAAAAAATATAAATATAATAAATATAAATGTCTTTCATGTACTCATCATTGTTTGCAATTCTATGTTTTTGAAAAACTTACTCATAAATTTCAGCTGCAAGATGGAGTTGACTTTATTCAGAATGGTCGTCCTTTTGGAACAACACTAGAATTTACTTCAAGCATTGCCCGTGGTAGGACCTCTATTGATTCAGTTTCTCAATTTCCATTGCATTGGGCAAGCTCAGATGTGGGGTCAGAACGTGCAAATATGCAACTAAGGTCAAGCACTGGAGATGGTTTACGTGTTAGTGTGTCAAGTACTCCTAGTTGTTCAAGTGTAGGATCTGGACCAGATGACATAGAGTCACTAGGTGATGTTTTTGTATGGGGAGAGGTTTATACAGATGGGCTTTCACCTGATGGGTCAGGGACTCAAATCCCTTCAAAGACTGATGTGTTGATTCCCAAGCCCTTAGAGTCAAATGTTGTTCTTGATGTTCAGCAGATTGCATCAGGTGTCCGCCACATTGCTCTAGTAACAAGACAAGGAGAGGTTTTTACTTGGGGAGAGGAATCTGGTGGAAGACTTGGTCATGGGCTTGATAAAGACTTTGGTCACCCCTGTCTTGTTGAGTTTCTGGCAGCTACTAATGTGGACTATGTGGCATGTGGAGAGTATCATACATGTGCAATATCTACATCTGGTGATCTTTTCACCTGGGGGGATGGTACCCATAATGCTGGACTTCTTGGCCATGGCACTGATGTTAGCCACTGGATACCTAGGAGGGTCACTGGCCCTTTAGAAGGACTTCAAGTTTTATCTGTTGCATGTGGCACATGGCATTCAGCATTGGCGACCTCCAATGGAAAACTGTTTACCTTTGGTGATGGGACGTTTGGGGCCTTGGGCCATGGAGATCGCAAGAGTGTCTCATATCCGAAGGAGGTACAATTATTGAGTGGACTAAATACTATTACAGTTGCATGTGGAGTTTGGCACACTGCAGCTATTGTAGAGGTTATGGGTCAATCTGGTTCAAATGTTTCATCCAGGAAGCTCTTCACGTGGGGTGATGGTGACAAATATCGTTTGGGTCATGGGAACAAGGAAACCTACCTTCAACCCACTTGTGTATCAGCACTCATTGAATATAATTTCCAGCAGGTAGCATGTGGACACACTATGACTGTTGCCCTTACAACTTCAGGTCATGTATTTACGATGGGAGGCACTGCATATGGTCAACTAGGAAATCCTACCTCCGATGGAAAGACACCTGTCCTAATACAAGATAAGTTGGTTGGTGAATTTGTTGAGGAGATATCATGTGGAAAAGAACATGTTGCTGTCTTGACATCAAGAAGTGAATTATATACGTGGGGGAAAGGTGCCAATGGAAGACTAGGACATGGAGACACAGAAGACCGGAAATCTCCAACGTTAGTCGAGGCCTTGAAAGATAGGCATGTAAAAAACATTTCATGTGGCTCAAATTTTACATCTTGCATATGCATCCATAAATGGGTATCGGGAGCTGACCAATCTGTCTGCTCTGGTTGTCGCCAAGCTTTTGGTTTCACTAGAAAAAGGCACAACTGTTATAATTGTGGGTTGGTCCATTGCCATGCTTGTAGCTCTAAAAAGGCATTGAAAGCAGCATTGGCTCCAACACCAGGCAAACCACATCGGGTGTGTGATGCTTGTTATGCAAAGCTAAAAGCTGCTGAGTCTGGTATTGCTTCCACTTTAAATAGAGGAGTTACTCCTCCTCGTCGATCCATAGATGATAGGGAAAGATTTGATCGTGGAGAGGTAAAGTCTTCAAGAATTCTCATGTCTCCCATGACAGAACCTGTAAAATACCTTGAGATAATGAGTAGTAAGCCTGGAAGTAGATATGATTTTCCATTCCAAGCTTCTCAAGTTCCATTACATACACAATTGAAAGATATAGCATTTCCAAGTTCATTGAGTGTCATTCAGAATGCTTCGAAGCCTGTTATATCTCCAAGTCCACCAATAACACCACCTGCCAATTCAAGACCTGCCTCACCATATGCAAGAAGACCAAGCCCACCACGTTCTGCCACTCATGGATTTTCTAGAAGCCTTATTGACGGTTTGAGGAAGACAAATGAGCTTCTAAATAAAGAAGTCTCGAAATTGCAGAGCCAAGTAAGCTTTGTAATGTTTCAAATCTAGCAATCATTTCTGAAAGGAACAAAATATGTGTCCATTGTTAAGTTTATGGATATTCCTGTTCCTGTATAGATACGAAATTTGCAGCAAAAGAGCAACATGCAAGATTTGGAGATTCAGAAGCTTCAAACAAACGTTAAGGAAGCCACCACATTGGCTGATCAGGAATTTTCTAAGCATCTGGTAGCAAAGGAATTTATTAAGTCCCTCACAAATAAGGTATTTTTATTTCTTAATCCAGCACAATAAATGAACTTGTGGCTTAATTAAAAGGTTTTTTTTTTTTTAAAATTGTTTTGGCTGCAATCCAGAAACAATATATTATTGGAAACTGCAATAAGTGGGTATGCAAAATCATAATAATAGGGGCAGAGCTAAAAATCTTTGGAAATAGATCGATCTCAACTTACATCTATTAACAAGAATACTAAAAAGACATTTTGTTGACGAAAGTAATTAAAGAGGTTATTCAAATCATATTTGATGGACTTGTTAATAATTACAAGTAACCTAATTTTTTTAATATATAAATTATCAGTATAGTTCAAATAGGATTTCTGACATTAACAAATTGTATATTCTTTATATTATTTGATAACTGATGTTTTACTGAAAAGTTCTTCAACTACAAATTTTTGAGCTTCGGATCATTATTTTAAGGTAGCTTCTACATCCTCAATCATATGTTGCATTTAGTCATTTCCCCATGGCCATGTAATTATTACATACCGGAAACAATTATGTTATTGTTTTCAATATAAATTACGAGATTTTGGTGTCATGAATCATGTTTTAGATTTTTGGTGTTAAAAGAATTATTAAAACAAAAATGTGTTTATATAAAAAGGATTTTTGTAACTGAAAATTAAAAAATTCAAAAGTAGTTTTTCAATTAGCTTGTTATGATGATATAAGTAATTTCTAATTATCACTACTATCATTATTATGCACCAATACAACGTCATTAACAAAATGATCAAAATCTTGGTAAGGGTTTCTCTATAGCAATAATTGTAGAAAATTTAAAGGAAACATCAAATATATTAATTTATAAAATTTCAAATATTCTTTTTATTGCCTGGTGGCCAAAATGACCCTACTGTCCAAGGTTCAGCTTTATATGATTTTTCTTTGTATGCAAATTCAATGAAACCTATACCAGTTTAGGATATTATTTTAGAGGATCTCCATTTAAGTTGTATTATTCCAAAGATTCAGGTATAAATCCTATGTGACTACTGCCTTCATTTTTTCTTGAAAGAGCCCAAAACTAGGCGACAAGAGCAAATAAGATGCTTATTGTTGGAAGCCCAATTATAGCTGGAATGGTGGCCAAGATTTCTCTAAAAAGCAATTGAGACTATACACCAAATGCTAGAAAAATCATAACATGAATAGCTAAAGTGGTCTTCTATTTTTTATATGGATAGTAAGAATTCACAAAACATGTTTATTGGAAACAAGATTGAATTATAAAATTATATACAAAGAATATTAATACTGAACTATCAGTGTATGCAAAAGCGATGCCCTTGAACAAGTAGAATATGGTTGTCAATATAGATAAAAATGACACGTTGAAAGTGTAGGCTCTTCTATAAAAATAATTTTTGATACACTGGTAAAACATTTATTTGCAATATGGCTATGAAATTTATGTGCCTAAACTCTTTAGACTAGCAGTGACCTCTAAGACCAATAAATCTTCAATGCTCTATATCAAACTCCCCTCTTTTAGCTGCTAATTGGGTTGGGTAAGAAGTAGTTGTCTGAACTATGCTTTAATTAAAACATGTTATCTGAAATATAGTTGTAAAATTTGTTATGTACTTAAACTCCTTCTAATAGGAAGAACCTTGAAGACAAATAAATCTTCATTGTTCTTTCATCAATTTCTCCTCTTTTAAGTGTTAACTGGCTTAATAAGCAGTTGTTCTATAACAAATCCTTGATTATGCAAGTAACTAACGGTAAAATGTTAATCAGAATTTCTAGTTGATCATCCTAACAAGCTAAATTTTCTATTTTCTTTGTTTTATTCAGTTGAAGGAAATGATTGAGAAGTTGCCACCAGAGGCTTCAGAAAGTGATTCCTTGATAACCATGCATGCTGAAGCTGAAGAACTTTTAAAAGATAATTCAGAATCTGAAACATCTTCTTCCTTGACAACAAGCTTTGAGCTTGACCAACAAAATGCACCTGATATGCCAGTTTTGGATAGTGACTCTTCAAAATTACAAGAACATAAACTGGAGGAAAATGTAGATGGTGCAGCAGTTACCCAATCTCAAGATGGTGGAAATGTTCTTCAAGAAAGTAATATAACACCTGTATCTAGTACAGGAGCAGCAGTGGCTCCACAAAGCTCAGAAAGTGGTTCAAAATCACCAGAGTCTTCAAGACCTGGTAGAGAAGGAGAAACCCAAGTCATTGAACAATTTGAGCCTGGCGTGTACGTGACACTCATAGTACGGCCCAATGGTATCAAAGTCTTCAAACGAATTAGATTCAGGTACCACAGTTATTCATTGATCCAGCAAATTCCACATTTCTATTTGTGTTAATATGTTTTGTGTATTTATGTATGTACCACGACCTTTCTTTCGAAACAGCTGGTATACTTTTCGTTATTCATTTTAAAATTGTTTATTATATATCTGCATCTCATTTTGGCGATGTGTTTATATTCATTTATGCATGTCCGTCCATGAGTGACTAAAATATAACTTTATTGTTTGAATTTTTAACCTTTTGCTAAAATATTATATTTACACGTTAACTAAATGATTTTCTTCAGCGACTGCAAAGGAAATGGAGTTAATATTGATAGATTCTCTAATTTTTACTATACTAGTTGATTTTTGTTAACTTGGACAACATTAATAACTGTTCAACCAGGGCTAATTATTATATAACTTATCAATAAAGTTATCCAACGTGCTTAGAATGTTGCTAAACCTTTATAATTTGATGATAGTTGGTTGACTCTTCATGGTAACCCATTGTGATATTCCGGTAATTCAATCAATGTTTCCCTATTTCACCCTTTTCTCCTTCAACATTCTTATTCATCTCTAATGGATTTTTCTGATTTTCGGGGTACAGTAAGCGGAGGTTTGATGAGCAGCAGGCAGAAGAATGGTGGAACCATAACAAAGATAGGGTGCTTAGGAAATATAGTCCATCTGCATCACATCATGCAGCTACAGGGTCATGTAGCACCCCACCACCTACGGAAGAGAATATTGAGTCAGCACCTTCCTGAACTTACTTCTTATTTTACCTAGGCATCACCTTAATTAGTTTGATGAGAATGGTATAGAATAGCAGCATTCTACTGTAAAGAAAGCTATATATTTAGGCACATTAGTTCAAACACTTCGCAGCACAAGATTGTGTTCACGAGCATTCTAACAAAGAATATGAATTTAACACTGTATTTCAAGGACGATAGAAACTGCAGTACAAACTAACTACGTATGATTTTTAATGGTAGTAAATTCTTTTCCAAAAAAGGAGGGAATTCATCTTTGAATTTCACATGCTTCAGATCTCAGTTTCCGTCAATTTGGTGGAATCCAGAATTTTTATTTATTAAGAGGCAAAAGTTTGTATTATGTTAAAAGTAAACTTGAAAATATTATTGCAAAAGTTTTACATGGAATTTTTTTAATTTTAAATACATTTGTCAATAAATTATTACGTTATTTTTTTGTAGACGACAAATACCATAATCATAGGAAAAAGAAAAGAGAATTATTATTTTATCATGTAACCATTAGAAGAAGAAATTGAAGAAACAAATGTTTTCTTATTATTGAATCTGATACAGAAGGAAATGAGCTTTTATATAGCTCGGTTCACACTGAGTGTGTTAACAGACACTAACTACCTAATTAACAGACTAACATCCAACTGAACTACCTTGACACATTATTAACTAACTACTAACTCTAATACTCCCCCTCAAGATGGGGAATAGATATTCAATACACCCATCTTGCTAAGAAGAGAAGCAAATAGAGAAGGACAAAGAGCTTAGTGAGCAGATCGGCCACTTGATAAGTAGAAAAAACATGTAGGGTCTTCAAAATACGAAGTTGAATTTTCTCTCGAACAAGGTGACAGTTGATCTCAATGTATTTGTCACATTCATGGGAAACGGGCAGGAGAGTAGCCTGATTGTTACAGAATAACAAGGTAGAACCATGATGAGTGAAACCAAAATCCTTAGAAAAAAAGAAGCAACTGAACAATCTCAAGTAGCATTTGCCATAGGGCCGTATTTTGCCTCAGCTGTGGAATGTGACATAGTATGTCGCTTCTTGGATTTTCAGGAAATGGAGTCACCCAAGAAAATGCAAAAGCCGCTCATTGATCAACAAGAGTTTCACTACTTGAAAAGTTGCATTTTTCAGTAGATATTTCCAGTGATTTTAAAACCAACCAAAAATAACAACTAAAAATAATTAAACAGGTGGTATCTTTGACAGATACATGCAAAGATTTTACACATGTTGCCGCCTGAAATTTTTTCTAACGGATTTTACCAAACAATAAGGTTGCCTATATAATTATGAGTTATTTTATCCATAATTGTCCCACTAGTAAAAATAAAATAATATTAGTTGATGAGTAACCTCAGAGGTAAAATAACATATTATCAATGGTAACACTACCAACAAAATTAGATGCTATCTGTATGCCTTGCGATCAATGCATGCGATCTCTTTTTACTGGGGGCATTGACTGCTAGTAATAATAGAACCATACATGAATCATTTTGCATCAAGATAGCCAACTAGTTGCAATTTCTTTTTATCAGTGGTTTGCCACCAGTAATCCGTACATGAATCACAACCAATATATCAGGGCAGCCCACAATTTTGTTTTATCAATGGCGTTACCACCAGTAATAATAGAACATTACATAAATTGTTTTGCATCAAGACAACCAACCAATTCTGACTTCCTTTTTTCGACCGTTAACCGCCAGTAATATTAAATTCATACATGAATCGCAGGGATTGATACATCAATAAAGCCAACCAAATTGTTTTATCGATGGTGTTATGTGGTAATAATAGAACTGTACATGAATACTTCTGCATTGGGACAGCCAACCAATTGCATCTCTTTTTTATCGGTGATTTTACTGTTGGTAATAATGTAATTCGTACATAAATCCATGCACTCAATACATTGGAGAGGCAACCATTTAGTTTTATTAACGGTGTTACCGTCGATTAATATTATCACCGTTCATGAATCACAACATTCAATGTATCAGGGCAACCAATAGGTAACATCATTTGTAAGGTTTAGAAAATGGTGCCAACATTTATTGCCCACCAAATTCTACTATTGGTGAAAAAAATTTGAAATTTTTTTATTTTACCTGCAGATGAAGCCGCCTGTAAGGTAACTATATATACAAATTCAAACATTTCCACTCACTCCCATGCTCCCTTTCCTTTCTTCTACTTTCTTCTTCTCTCCTTTCTCTTTCTCTCCATCGCATCACTCCTATCCTCACTGCCCCTCCTTTAAGTCTGTTTTGATATATATTTGTTTCATCCCTCATTTCTATCTCTATTCTCTCCTTTCCCTTATGATTGTCAAGAAGAAAACCTAACCAAATTGTTATGATCATAGGATAGATGATTTACAATTTTAGAAGATATTGATTATAGAAATTGTATTAGTTTTAGTCTATTCTTATTTAGAAGTTGAGTTGTAGCTTATGTATTTGAATGTAGCAATATTGCTTGTATATAATAGGGACTAATGGAAGTGTTAAAAATTTGTTATACAGTAAGTATATTTTTGTTACTAACAAGGTAATTACCCCAAAAGGGGCCAAGAAATTTAAGGAGAATGGTAGACAATCTACCCATCATTTTTTCTTAAATTTCTCTGCCTTTTTTGTCAAATTATCTCAATAGTAGTAAAATTGTACTAATGGTATGTGAAATCTTTGACATTTTCATCAGTTCATATTATATTGAAGCAATGTGTAATCAAATATGTAGGGCATGGTTATTTACTTTGTTTATTTTTACTGCAATTATTTGTTGCTTTGCAAGTAATGGACCTATGAAGGTGATAGAGATTTTCAGTCTTGTAAATTTGTTCTTGCTAATCTCTTATGAAATAATTATTCCAACAATGTAATTATTTCAAGATTAGCAAGAATCAATTTTTGGGATTAAAAATCTTTGTCACTTTCATCTATCCCTTTTAAAAAAATATGTAAATATTGCCAGCAGCTTACGCTGTCAGTATAGTGGACACTGTTATTTTTACTGAGGATATTCTAGCCTCTAAATTCAAATGTGTTGTGTATTTTAATTATAGTAAACTTTACTAGGGGTCTTAGCCACTAGTAAAATGCATTTTTAATTTTAATTTCCAAGGGAATTTTAGCAAACGATAAAAGTAAAGTATCAAATATTTATTGTTAATATAAATTAATTAATTTACCATCCACCACTTTTATTTTTACTAGCGATTATCACCAATAGTGTTAAAAAGTATTATTGGCAAGCATAGATATTCATTGTAAAATATTACTGATAACACTCTACTGGCTGATTAAAATCTGCTAGTAAAGTTGTCAAAAATTGATTTTACCATCAGAATTTCTATTTTACAAGCTGATTTGGCCACCAAAAATCAGAAAATTTTTTGTAGTGTTGGATGCGCAACCTAATCGAAGTCTACAAAGGCCTTAAGTTGAAGCTTTGAGCAAATAGGAAACAAAAAGGCATAATATTGATCATCTTCCCTAGTTGTCAAAGTCTCCAAAACTATACTTGTTTTCTACCCTACATTGAATAACTTTTAGAAACAATTCCATTTTGATATCTCCCTTTGCTATTAAAACTTTGATTGTTCCTAATTCATTTTGCTTGAATAAAATCTTTCTTTTTTCCTTTCCATTCCCTTTGCAAGTTTGGATATATGGCTTTCTTCATTTTTAGTTCTAAAGATTGATATAGCTACTCAAAAGTTTTAAATCACGCCTTACAAACCAACCACCTTCTTCGTATCATTTTTAGCTGCCTAATTTTTTTTCCTAATTTTCATAATTTTTACAAAGGTGCAATTCTTTAAAGTACTCTCTTTTAATTCTAATCTTCTCTAGCACCCCTCATTGCACCACCGTATTTCTTTACTTTTAGGGCTAAACCATTTTCATTCACCAAGAATACTTTAGCTACCTTTTGAATCTTCCTAGCAATCTCTTCCCACATAAGGTTTGCATTACCTTGTGTTTCCTAAATCCTTTCCTCTAATAAGTTTGTCCTAAAAGACAATTTTTTCGATCCTTTAGTTGCCACCACCAAATCATAGGGCTTATGACTTGTTAAGATCTCTTTGTCCTATTCTTAAAATGTACATCAAGAACAAGAACCTTATGTTGGGTAGTCAATCTATCTTTGATTATGACTTTACGATCCTTGCGAATTCTTCCATTTGCTATCCTTACTAAAAAAAAATCTATTTGTAACCATGAAACCTGATTTTTTATGTTATAAGATGCTCCTCACGTTTCTTAAAGCAAGTGTTGACTATTTTAAAATCATAAGCCATTATAAAATCCAAAATAGATTTTCCATTAGCATTTAATTCACTAACACTACATCTGCCATGAAACACCATGTATTCCCTAGCATCTCTTCCTACATGACCATTTAGATCCCCTCCTAAGAAAAGTTTTCTTCTTACTGGATTGCTTGGACTAACTCTCCAAATCTTGTTAGAATTTTATCATTTGTTGTTTTTCTAGTACTAAAAGGGTTCATAAACACTTAGGATGATAAAAATTTCCCATCCAACAACAATTTTTAAGGCTAGGCTCCAATATCTAATATCAACCATATTGTTCTTACAAGTCTTATACTATAATACCCACCTTATTCTGTACTTCCCTATGTAATAGAGTTTAAATCCAAAAGAGGCTAATTCTTTAGCCTTGGAATTTGTGCTAGGTTTGAATTTATTTATTCTTAGTTAGGTGTAACATCAGTTGAATTTGCATTTAATATAACCTAAATGCATAAGAATGATTTTCTATGGTTAAATAATTTTTCAATGTCAAACTAACCTAGGCTAACAAATGGGGAAATCACTTAACCTAATTTACAATAATTGTGCATGTATGTGACTATTTGAATGCATGTGCGCTTGTATTAATGTGTATTACAGCCATATGATTCATACATTTCCAATCTTTCCCCCATTTTGTTGCCAACTCAACATGGTTCAAGAGGTTAGATTACAAATAGAGCTAAAACCCTAATTTTCTTATTTAAGCTAAATGGTACTCATTGTTCCAGGACAATTTGTTTCAATTTGGAACCACATTAGCACCTTAGAATTAGTCCTACCTCATGTCCCACCTTACCTATTATCCCAAAAACCTCATTTGTCCATTCAACCCCATAGGAGAGGGGTTTTCAACTTTGATCTTCTTCCTAGTTTAGTGGGAAAATGTTTTCAAACCCCAAATCAGTTCATGTGTACTATCCCTATCCCCATAAATGCCTCAAAATGCATAGAAACACTAGCTAAATGGGATTTTAATTCAAACAATGCAAGATGGTATCTTAGAGAGCATCATTCCTCTTTAAGCTAATATGAGATTCAAATTTTACAGCCTCATTGCTGCCATACCCACCCATCTTGATTTGTTTTTATCAAGTAAACTTGGAACTTGATAGGTGGACACATTGGTCCTTACCCTAACTCTTTTGGCTTTAAAAAGTCTTTGCTACATTCACTTCACACTTGTTAGATCCCCTTTGCCCTCTACAATTGTCCTCTTCCATCTCCCTTAAAGATTTTTTCTTCTTCGTGCACTGAAGAAAAAGGGATGTTGCCAAAGAAGGGATTGTTCATGATGTGGAGAAGGACGCATGGGAGGATATGGTAAAGGACATGTTATCTGGGTAGAGAGGGCTAGTAGCAACCATGGAGAAGGAAGTGATGTATGTGGTCGATGAGGCTATGGGTCTTCTAAAAAAGTGTAATATAAAAAATGATGCTTGGGAGGAAGTAATGAAATCTAAGAGTTTGAAAGGAGATAACCAAATTGCTATAGAAGATGGCACAATTCATAGTGTATCTACCTCTAGGATCTTAATGTTGGATGTCATGGTAGAGCTAGTAAGATTATGGGTGGTGAATTTGTTGATAAGGCTTGAAGTTATGGCAATTCATATCTTGCCAAGGATGCCAGTACCTAACTCAACATAGATAGGGCTTTGATATAGAGAAGGGGAGACAATGGTGGGTGTGTTTTTTGAAAATTTTGGTGTTAATGGATCATGTGAATGGCACATGATGATTTGTAAATGAAAATCTTGGTCAACATTAGTAATTAGATGTTCATTTAATAATTGGTAGCGCATTGCAAAAATTGGAAAGTATAATGATGCTACTTGATTTAATTGAAACTACAGGGTAATAAATTGCACAAAGGCCTAAGTGTAGACGGTTTTGTATAAGTTGCCCATAAATTTTTGAGAATTAATTAATTAAAAAGTTGTATGCAAGTGCAATCACACTTAACTATCTTGAAGATAATGGTATATATTCTTTTGGGACTGCCAAGTAATTAACATGTTCCTATTTCAATATCACTATTAATTTCATAACCTCTTTCAAATCCCTAGACATATTTGGCCCAATATAATAAAATTGGATTGAGATTCTCTACCATTAGGGATCCAAAGGTAGTATATACAATAAAAGAGAAATAAATACAAAAGTAAGAAATAGAAAAAAATCTAGCAAGAGATAAAAGTGGGACTCAAAATATTTATATATGAACTAGAGACAGATGGTTAGAAAGTCACCAAATTTAAAGAATCATTAAGGTTAAAGGATCCAAATCCCATAAAACCCTAGGCTCTCTAGGTTCCCCTTTTAGTACCACTTCATAATGATAGAAAATACAAAACTCCTAAAGCTGTTCCTTCCAATAGTGGATCTAAATGCCACCTATGAATTGTGATTGTCGTGGATCATCATTGGTTACATGCAACACAAATAGTGGGACAAGAAAATGAAAACAACAATAAAAGTAGAATAGCAAGAAATAGAACTCAAGAACCGGCCAACTAATTTAGCGAGTGACAAAAGATCAATTTAATATCCATTTTGCTATTGTAGATGTATTAATATCTTCCTTACATATAACTAACCCCTAACCTAATCCTTGATAATACAAACTTTTTCTTTTTGGTGTTTGATCACACCATAACAAATATAAGTGATGGCTCCCATTTTACATAAAATCTCATTTCAAAACTCACCTACTTTTAAACTCATTTTCTTTTTTAAGGTTCCATCGTGTTCTAAGTTGCAATGTAGCGTCTATTGAAACATTTGCATCATACATATCAATATTATATAATTTCATATTAATCTAATATTATATTTGACTCAATAACCTATCTAAAAATTTTATATATATTTAAAACAATAAAAGAACCAAACATTCAATCATAAAATTATGGTTATTTATAAAACTTGGCATAATTGATTAATCTAATTATTGCTTGAAAATTGACTAAATTTATATTCTACCAAAAACTATTCATTATATATATATATATATATATATATATATATCATACAAAACATTATTAAATGGTGTAAGTGTATGGGTATTACAATGCTAGCAATTTATATCTACTCTACATAATGTGATAAACTCATATTCACAAGAAATTTTGTTGTTACCGGGGGATATTACCAAAGTAATTTTTATTTGTTGGTAAAATTTATTTATATGTAGATTTTTTGGAAAATTTTATTGACAGGAAAAAATATTAATATTTTATTTTATATACATATTAATATTTTATTAATAATTTTATTAATATTTTATTTTATTAATAATTAATATTTTATAATATTTTAAATAATATTTTATATAAATTTTATATGCTGATATGGTAGTCGATAAAATGGCAAGTAAAATAAAAATTATTTAAAATCCATCTGTAAATCCATCGAAAATAAAAAATCACAAAAATTAAAAAAGTTTACACTTTGCAGCAAAAAGATGCAAATTTTTTTACTGACATGTCAGCTGCCAATAAATCGGTGAACAAAATTAAAATTTTAAAATCCATAAAAAATAAGAAAATTCAAAAAAAAAAATTCAGCAGTTTTTGCTACACATTTACAGCAAAAAAGGCTATAAACTTTTCCTACCAAAGATCAGGAGCCGCCAATAAAGAAAATCCGCCCCTTAATTGGCACCGAAATGAAGCCCATTGAATAGCAAAATTTTTTTCCAAAGGCACTTGTGCCGCTAGTAAAAAATTTCAAAATTTTTAAGTTTGTGCCTTGCGGGCTCTCTTCTCCTCCCTTATCCATTTTCTCTCTCAACCTCAATTTCACTTCACCAATTCAGCTAACCTGTAAAACGCAACTACTTTTCCTCTTCAACTTCACTCACTGATTCCCTTAATCAGCTTCTTAATTTTGGCTTCTATTCTTGCAAAGTTCCTAGAAACCTCATCACAAAATGAAGGTCAGTACTAGACCCTCATCCAACTTTATTCTCTTTCACGCCCTTCATCGCACAGTCATTACTTTGAAAGCAATTTCTTCAATTTTACATAGATTACTGGGTCTTAACAGTTTTTTGATTTGTTTTGTGACAGAAGATTGTATTGAAAGTTGAATTCTATGATGACAGAATCAATCCGAAGGATATGAAGGCAGCCTCTTGCCTTTCAGGTACTGAACTTTAAAAACTATCTTCTTCTACTTCTAATCCCTCTGATTTCAATTGTTTTTTAATTGATGAAAGTCAGGCCCATGCCATCTAGCATCAAATTTTCATTGATTTTCTATTGAAGAGAAGAATAAGAAGGAAGAACCCAAGAAGTAGAACAAAAAGAAGCTAGATCCAAAAGAGAATAGTTTCTGCAAAAAACACATTAAATCTAATTTTAAATAAATTAAAAAAAATGTAAAACTGGAATGCAGGTAACAACTCTGCAGAAAAGTTTAAAATATAAAATAATTTTATGATTACCGAGGGATTAGATCTCTCAATAAAATTTAAATAAAATAATATATTATTTTATTGAGTAATCCCTTAATAAATTTAATTTTTTTAAAATTTTATTATTAATATAGCCAACCAAAAATTAAATAAATTATCAACAAATTTTTTATTTTAGTGATAGGTATGTCTCAATAAATTTACCAAGGGATTAAAAATATGCTGGTAAAATTTTCCAAGAAGGATTGTGCTGCGGGGTAAAATTTCTCTGAAAATCCATTGATAACATTAATTATTGTTGGATTTTTTATATTACTGATAGGAAAAATCTGTTGATAATATCAAAATTTTTTGTAAGTTTTATAATTCTTTGTAGAACTTAATAAATTTTAAATTTTATAATAAAAATTTTATAAAATTTAATTTGTTAGATTACTTGTTGTATCTTTCTGAGCCATTTTCTAACATTGTATTACACTTCTGGCCCCATGGCTTGCAAATTATTAACTTGTGATACTCTTTAGTTGTCAGAACTTTTCACTTCCCCACTATACATATTATGATAAGACAAAAACTACTTGCATAAGAATTTGCCACGTTTCCTCTGCCATGTGTCAAGCCATGCTGTTCATGCTGAAAACATTTAGAGTGGTTTTTTCAATGATTGAAATATCCTCATTGTAAGCTTCTAACTACGTTTAGAATAGTGAAAATAGATACTCTCCTATGAAAATTAACACTCTAATAGGTCTGGAGTAATGATTCACTTATGAAATATTGGACATGAAACCCTTACAACTTATACAAGCTAGAGTCCACGATGACAAATCAAAATTTTTCATGGATACTTCCCCAAAAGAAGATAGGAGGGTGGAAAATTCATGTGTAAGTGCTCTTCGTCTATCTTTTTGTCTCTCTCTCACTCTATCTTTGCAACCCCATCTCTCTTGCACTTTCTCAAGGATGCTTCACTATGTGTTTATCCTCAATCACTCCTTTCTCTATGCTTTGTTTTCACACTTCATGTGTCATCAAATCCACACCTATGAAATTGGGTTCGCACAACCATGTACTCAAGCTCTCCACCCGAAAAAGAAGGATCATGTTCGAAGGAAGAAGACTACATCCTAAGACGTAGTATTAAGAAAGGAAAACGCAAGGCCGGGGATTTTATTGGAACCCATTCTGGTCCTGTTGTCTATGACTAGGATGTGATTTGACCTATTGCGGAAGGAGAGGATTTGCAGAAACCCAACTCCTACATTAAGGCTCTGGTTGGTGCTTCGGAGGATGGAAGCTCTAGTATGGAAGATACTGATGTAAACTCTAGTGATGAAGAGGACTGTCCTATCGAAGAGGAACTTGAAGAATCTGTTCATGAGGATGGGGATGGTATTTGTTTTGTTGATGAGGAAGTGGCTCCTAGGTGTTTATGCCCTATTCTTCGTCTTTCTGACAGGGTTCATTCTAAGGTTAGTAAACCTTGGAAGAAATCTCTCATTGTGCACCTGCTTGGTCGAAGGATTGGTTTCAAGACTCTTGAACACAGATTGCAGCAACTATGGGCTCAAGTCGGAGTCATTAGCCTGATTGATATTGGCAATGATTGCTTTTTAGTCAATTTCACTAGCTATAGTGATAAAGAATATGCTCTTATAGGAGGCTCTTGGTTATTATTTGATCATTATCTTATTGTGAGGGAATGGGAGACAACTTTTGATCCTTCTAGGACTAAGATAGAGTCTGTTGCAATTTGGGTGAGGTTTCCTCATATTCCGATGGAGTATTATGATCGCCGAATCCTTACCAAAATCGGTTATAGGATTGGGAAGACTATTAAAATTGACTCCATGATGGAGGAAATGTCTAGAGGGAAATATGCCAGAGTGTGTGTGGTGGTAGATTTATCTAAGCCTCTATTATCTCAATTTGCTATTACTGGAAAAATTGGTAACCTAATGAGAATTAAAGTGGAATATGAAAGCATCCACTACGTCTGTTTCAATTGTAGTACCTATGGCCATCCATTTGAGCAGTGCCCTTCTGTCCAAAGGGCTATTCCTAATGCTCATCCATCTCAAACTACTGCTGATGACAGGATCATGAAAGTTCATCAACCTAATCATCCAATTCCAGAATATGATGATTGAATGGTGGTGCAACAACAAAAATGTAACCGTAAAGGACGTCCTAACAACAGAAATCCAGGAGGTGATTACAATTATATAAAAGGAAATAACGGATCTTATTTTCATTTGCTGGATCAATTTATGGGGAGGGGGAAGGGGTAAATACAAATGCTGATAATGCATTATTGACTGAAATGGTAGGGTGAGAAAGTGGTGAGAAATAAGGGGAAGGAGTCAGAGAAAATAAAAAACGTGGGTGTTAGTGCCAATAAAGGAGTTAAACAGGGAAATAAAAAGGTGTCATCAAATGAGAACCACACATTGGTGCTCGTCCCAACACAAACAAAAAATCAAACTGCTAAAGGTGATCACTTGTGTGCCGTGGACAAGCATAGTAAGGCAGGTTTTTTTTTTTTTTTCTCATGATGTTGATACTTTAATGGGCAAACAATCAAGTGACTTGCAGCATCTCCAACGACCTTTAGGCTCTTCCCAAATACATACTAGGCCTAATGTGTCTTCAACCCTCTTAGACAATAGTGGGCCTTTTGTCATGGCAAAGCCAGCAAAGACTCCAGATATCATGATTGAGGGTGGTCAGGATAAAGACATGGATTGTAGTGTGGATTTGGTCCCAGAAACTCTACCTGGGAATCTGGCTAAGGCCATGCAAGTGAGTGAAGACCTTCACTAGGTCATTCTTCTGGAGTCGTTTCCTTTTATTAAATCTTAGTTTTATGCATTCAATAATTTTGTGGAACTGCAGAGGTGTTGGCAATTCTGTATTTGTTAGGCATGCAAATAATATTGTCAAGTCTCATAAACCAACTATTTTTAATCTTATTGAGACAAAAGTGAATGGGAGTAGAAGCAATGATATTTTAACAAAAATTAGTTTTAATAACCACCTTGTGGTGGAGGGCCGTGGGCTTTCTAAAAGTATTTGGATTGGCTGGAATAAGGTGATTTGTATATTATTCCCATTACCCACTCTTCTCAATTTGCTCATTTACAAGTTTTCTAGAAACATGAAGACCCTTGGTTCCTCATAATTATATATGTCAGTCCAAATTATGGAGAACAATAGTCCCTTCATCAAGAAATAGAGAGAATGGCCCATGACATTCATGATCCTTGGATGCTTATAGGGGACTTCAATGATATTAAAGGGTCCCATGAAAAAAAAGGAGGAACCCCTCTTGATTCAGCCAAGTTGACTAAATGCAGAGAGTTTGAAAATTGGATTGACAGATGTGGGTGGATTGATCTTGGTTGGGAAGGAAGCAAATTCACTTGGAGAGGACCAATTAGAAATGAATATCATCGTGTTTTTGAGCATTTGGATAGAGGACTTTGCAATGAAGTCTGGCAAACTCATTTTCATGAGGCAGTCATTAGAGTCTTACCTCGCACATACTCTGATCACCATCCCCTTAAGCTTGACTTTAGATTGTCTCCTACTAATAGAGATGGAAGACCCTTTCAGTTTGAAGCTGCTTGGCTTACTCATCCATCTTTCCCAAATTTCATTAACTCGTGTTAGAAAGAAGAGGCTAATGTAAATCAAAATCTCAATACTATTTCCACTAATTGCTTAAAGTGGAACAAAGTGGTTTTTGGGCATATCAAATTCAAGAAAAGAAGACTTTTGGCCAAACTAAATGGAGTTCAGCTAGCAATTGATAAATGTTGGAATCCTTTTCTTGATGATTTGGAAAGAAATCTTCACAAAGATCTGGAGTAAGTGCTAAAAGAAGAAGAATTATTGTAGTTTCAGAAATCTCACGATAATTGGATTATTAGTGGCGATAGAAACACCAGACTTTATCACACCAAAGCTATCACTTGCAAACATGCCAACAGAGTCACTATGATTAGAAATGCTCATGGTCATTGGTTAGAAGATGAATCTATGGTAAACGGTGCTATTGTTAACTTTTTTAGAAATCGTTTTACGAGAACTGCAATTCAGGGGAAAGCAATCATTGTGAAGGCTCATTTTCCTCATTTGGGAGACTCTGATTTTCAATACATTAACAGGAAAGTTATTGATGATGAGATTTGTGATGTTTTTTTTAGCATGAGGCCTCTAAAGGCTCTAGGAGAAGACGGTTTTCCAGCCATTTTTATCAGCATAACTAGCATCGTGTGGGTCACAAAGTTTGTCAGTATATCAAAGATATTTTTGATGGAAAGGAAGAGGTTAAGAAGATCAACCAGACACTAATTGCTCTCATCCCCAAAATAGACAAGCCTGAATTTCCAAATCAATTTAGGCCAATCTCCCTTAGCAATGTTCTTTATAAGGGTATATGCAAAATTATTGTCAATCATTTTAAGAGGATCCTATCATATGTTATTTCTCCTAATCAGGTGAGCTTCATCCATTGGAGGTCAATACATGATAACATTATCATTGCCAATGAAATCGTTCACACCATGAAGAGCAGAAGATTTGGTAAAGCTTTAATGGCCATTAAAATTGATTTAGACAAAGCATATGATAGAATTAATTGGGATTTCCGTGAAGGAGTTTTGATGGAGGTTGATATACTAGGGGATCTTCTTCACCTTATCATGAACTGTGTTAAGACTTCTTCTCTAGAGATTTTATGGAATGGTTGTAAAATAGGTACCTTCTTCCCCACTCAAGGGCTTAGACAAGTAGACCCTCTCTCACCCTATCTCTTTGTTCTATGCATGAAAAAGTTGAGCCACCTGATTCAAGATGCTGTGAGAGATAAGTCATGGAAAGTTGCTAGGATTGGCCAGAGAGGTCCTAAAATTTCTCACCTCCTTTTTGCAAATGATCTCCTCCTATTTGCAAAAGCATCTGAAGAGCAGATTATAAGAATCATGGACATTCTCAATACCTTTTGTGAAGCATCTAGTCAGAAAGTCAATGCTTCCAAGACTAGAATATTTTTTTCTAAAAATGTCCCTGACAAGAGAGCCTTTGCGATAACTTCTAAAGCTGGTTTTTAGTCCACTGATAATTTGGGCAAGTATTTGGGAATTTTTCTTGCACCTCCTGAAAGAGGCAAGAGGCATTTCTTCCATGTAATTAATAAAATTCGAAGGAAATTATCAGGTTGGAAAACTAGATGCTTATCTTTTGCTGGTAGAGTAACATTAGCCAATTTTGTGTTGGCTTCGGTACCTATTTTCAACATGCATGTTGAAAAGTTTCTCAAGGCTACTTGTTTGGAGATTGAAAAACTACAACACTCATTTATTTGGGTTCATGAGCGGGAAGAAAGGAAGTTTCACCCCTTAGCTTGGAAGACGCTCTGCCAACCAAAGTCTTATGAGGGTCTCAATATTAGGAATACTCAAAAAATGAATAAGGCTTGCCTTCTTAAATTGGGGTGGAGAATAATGACTGAAGAAGACTCTCTGTGGATTCAAGTTCTTAAAGGAAAGTATGGTAGCAAATCCTCTTGGCCTACTAATCCACAATCCTCCCCTACTAATTCTACACTGTGGAAGGCCTTATGTGAGTTGTGGCCTAAGCTTTCAAGTAACTATGGTTGGGAGATCAGAAATGGTCAGCCTACTCAATTTTGGTCTGATAACTAGATTGATGGTCAAATTATCTTACTTAACAAAGCTCTAGTCCCATTGGAGGAAGATCTGTTTAATCAAAGAGTAAATTCTTTTGTGAGAGAGGATAATGATTGGGATTGGAACTGCCTCAAACTTCTGGTCCTTGAGGAGGTGATTCATAAAATTAAGGGTATTTCCCCCCCCCCCCAACCAGCGATTAGGCAAGGATCACTTGAAATGGTGGCCAGATAGCCATGGAAAATGTACTGTGAGGAGCGCTTATCAGGCTCTAGCTGCCCCAACTTTGACTTCTTCATCCCCTTTATGGAATAAAATCTGGAAAATTAAGTGCCCTTTAAGATACTGTACGCTAGTGTGGCAAGCATGCCTTGATAGACTTATCACAAAAAATTTAACTAGAAGGTGAAGCTATGAAGATGGTCATTGTACTTGGTGTCCTAATTTTTTGGAAACTACTCTTCATGCTTTATGGGACTACAGACTTGCTAGTAGAGTTTGGCAGGACTTTGTGCAACCTGTTGCTAAAGGTCATTTTTTTACTTGGTCCCATGAGGAATGGTTCAATTTCAATTCTACTTTGGAACTAGGAATGGAGCCAAATATAGAGTGGAATATTATTTGGACTGTTTCTTGTTGGTGGTTATGGAAGTGGAGAAATGAGGCTGATCTTGATCCTAATTTTATGTGGCCTAGAAAGGCTAACCAAATCATGTTGAGAAATGTTGAAGAAATTATCAACGCCTCTAAGAGCATTTTTGATACTCATAAGCCCCCAAGGGAGCAACGTCCTCTACACTGGAACCCTCCTCCTCGAGGGTGGATCAAGATTAATACAGATGGAGCAAAGAAGATGAATGGGGATAGTGGATGTGGTGGTTTACTAAGAGATGATGAAGGCAAATGGATTACTAGATTTTATAGATCTTGTGGCAGGAGTTCAATTTTTCAGGCTGAATGTTGGGGCATTTACTGGGGTGTTAAATTAGCTAAGGATCTCAACTACACTAGGATTATAGTGGAGGCTAACTCCTAGGTAGCCATTTCCAAAATCTAGACATACTCTAAGTCTGATGATCCCATTATAACTGTCATTTTGCAGCTTATTGATAGTAGCTGGGAGATAATATTCAAGCATAGCTATAGAGAGGAGAACCAATGTGCTGATTGGCTAGCGAATCGTGGTGTACATGCTCCTCTGGGGATTCATTTATTACACTTCATACCTAAGGACCTTGAGTATTTGATGCTGGCTGATGCCTTAGGAGTTTCTACTTTGAGGTGTTATTGTGTAGTTTTTCTTTTTCTAGGGCCTTAGCAAGCCCACATTGATTTACCAAAAAAAAAAAAAACCTACACCTATGATTCATCCTTGTCTGATTGGAGAGCTGCTATCAATACAAGGCTAGACATGCAATAAATTACAATCACATTCCCTTTTTGCAATTAAAGAGGAGGGTGGCACACTTAGTGGGTGGAAAATTATTTCATAGACTTCACTATTGAAATCAAAGAAGAGACCTACAAGTTTTATTCTGACTCAAATGTACCTACCTCTTTAATCAACTATAGTTTCAGTGATTAGGCTCTAACCTACTTTATGATGAAGTTATAACTATGGAATTTTAAAGTGTCAAAGTTTAGTTGTGACTTTCATATTATTGTTTTGTAACTACCTCTATGTCCAACTATAAGTTGACATTGTTGGACTATAACTAACAAAGCTTTAACTATGGTGTTTCATAGTGACCAAGTTTAGTTGTAACTTCCATATGATTGTATTATAATTGTCTCTATCACCAATAATAGATTCATGGGGTTAGGATATAACTTATTCTAGAATGTATGAAACTATAACTATTGCTTTCCATAGTGACTCAATTTAGTTGTAACTTTCATATAATTTTATATAACTATCTCTATCACCAACTATAGGTTCACGTGGTTAGATAGATTTTATGATGAGACTATAACTATGGCATTTGATAGTGACTAAGTTTAGTTGTAACTTACATATGATTGTATTGTAACTACTTCTATCACCGACTTAAGTTCACCTAGATATGTTGTTACTAATTTCATGATGATCCTTTATAGCATTTCATAATGACTACCTTTAGTCATAACTCATTTAATTGTATTTGTAACTACCTCTGTAACCAATTATAGGTTCACATTGTTGGACTATAACTAACTTTATGATCATAGTGACCAAGTTTCTTTGCTAGAGCCTCAAGCAACTTCAATAAAGTGAGAGAGGTGGGGAGAAAGGATAGCGAAAGAGAGCATGAAAGAGCAAGAATTTTTGCCTTGTGCTATTTAACAATGGCTTTAGAGCTTGGGACGAATGTGGATTAGATGTGAGAGAGATGAAAAGGGGCAAGGACAAAGATGGAGAGAGAGTGTGCAAAGACAAAGAGTGAGAGAGACAAAGAACATTATTGCAGGAATTTCCCTCCTCCTATCTTCTCATGGGGAAGCTTCTGGAGAAGTTTTGCTTTGGCCATTGTGTCCAACAGCTTGAATAATGTATGAGGTTTCCATGTCCAATATTCTATGGGAGTATCATGACTCATACATCTATCATATATGTTTTCTTTTATTTCTTTACATTTTGTTTGTCTTCTTTTCTTTATGTTTTCAGACTTCAATTTTGTTTTATGTTTCTAATTTTAAAATCTAATTTCTCTTCTCCATTTCCCTTATCTAACCTCTAATTTTGTCTTCTTTTTTTTTTAATTCATGGATACTTGTAGGACTATAGAAGAAGCTATTATGGTGTTTAATCATTAGCAATGGAGGCTAGTTCTGAAGGAGAGAAGAAAGAGCCAAAGGGAGAGAACAAGACCAGTCTCAAAATGAAGATTGCTTCCTAGTTGGAGATTTTGGAGAAAACATACGTTGTTAGTTATTATCTCAAACACTTTTGAAAAATTCATTTCCTAATGTCACAGTGAATTTGTGGGAGAATTATATAATTCTATCTGAAGTAGTATGAGCTAAGCTATAGGCAAAATTAGGTCTTTTGGATTATCAACTTTATGAGCATTCTCAAAAGAAAAAGAATGTATTTGAGCCAATTTGATAGCTACACAACCTTCTTCAATGGTGGATTTATGCCCTCTTAGGTAACTTAGGGTCCAGACACTTCCTCTTATTCCTCCAAGGTACTTCTAACTCTTCCACTTTATTTTCAGTTAGGACTTTATTGTAGTTGGAGAAAATTGAAGCAATGAGATAACAAAGTTCTGCCTCTAAGGTTTGGATGTTTTGTTGTTAGGAGGTCTTCAGTGTTTGACTCTTGATTTCACTTGCATTCTTGATATTTTAGTAATCACTTAGTTTAATTGTGTTTTAATTTCAGAGTTTGGAGAAAATTTGATGAAAATGATTATATCGACTATAATTGATGGTTTTTTTTTTATGGTGTCAAGTTAAGTTCTCCTTTGGAGTTATAGTTCTTGCCAACTGAATGGTCATTTATTTTACATTAGACAATATGATTTTATTTATTAATTTCAAAGCATGATGTTCAATCCTTCCTCACTTTGACAATCAAGCAAATAAATGATCAAGAATACATAGGGTCTTATATATATAGATAGTGTTAAGCAAGAAGGAAATTAGTTATCAACATAAGCAAGAGGTTGGGAAGTTAGTTGTATAGTCAGAGTTCTAGTGTGTTAGTTAGTTAGCTAGTGTAAATGATAGTTCACACTTTCTTTGTTTTTGTAATCATTCCCAACCCAATATATAAGCTCAATACTTGAGTAAGATAAATAAGATGAATAATTTTCTTTCAATCTACATTTTTTTTTTATAATATGGTAATAGAGCTCAAGAAGCATTCCACATAACTATCTCTATTTCTTCATCTTTCAAACATTCAAATTGGCTCAAGGTTCCAATTGCTTTGCTGACGCATTTGTAAGCACATTGGCACCAACTCAATCTCCATCATGAGAGGATACATCAATCCCTTACTATCTTCACAACTCTAATTACTCAGATGATTTTTGTATTGCATAAACTCCATGGTTACAATTACAATGCTTAAAGTAGATTGATGTTAATGGCTCTAATGGCAAAGAAGAAGTCTATCTTCATTAATCATTCGATGCCATGGCTATGCCTGATGACCTTCTCTACAATGAATGGATTAGATGCAACAATATGGAAACTTTGTGGATTCTTAGTTTTGTAGAAAATTAGATAGCAAATAGTCTTCTTTACATCAACTTCATAATAAAGATATGGACAAATCTATATGATTGTTTCCACCAGAGTAATAGACCATAAATTTTTTAGTTGAATCTCAATTAATGTCCTTAACTCAGGGATTGCTTAATGTTAGTTCATACTTTACAAAGCTCAAGATCCTTTGGGATGAGCTCAAGAAATTTCACCTAACTCCTATTTACCATTGTAGAGGTATGAAATTATGGATAGAACATGAACAAAATGAATATGTGATGCAATTCCTTATGTGGTTGAATGACTCATTTGCTCAAATGCGAGTTCAGTTGCTTATGATGGAACAATTACCACCAATAAACAAATCTTTCTCTTTTGTGATTCAAGTAAAACGACGAAGAACCATCACTCACAATGTCTCCTTCTTAGATTTTGAAATTCCATTAGTTGCAACAGTAAGCAATTCTTCCAATACACACAAATCCAAGAAACATCGACCATTATTTACTCACTATGGTATCCAAAGGCACACTGAAGACAATTGTTACAAAATAAATGATTATCCCCCTAGCCACAAATTCAAAGGCAAAGGAAATTTTTATTGGGCTTAGGAAAATCAAGTAACAGCTGATGAACCAGAAATTATGCCAAGTACTATACCAGCAAAGATGCCTTCTATAACTTCAGATCAAGCAATCAATTGGTTTCTTTGTTGAACCATCAACTTCGAAGGTCTGCTTTAAGCACCCAAGATATTGTTCCTAATGTTCCCTAAGTCTTCAACATCAAAATGGTAACCCTTCTTCAAGCAAATTACATCTAAAATCTTACACCTAGATCATAGATATAGGTGTAACACATCATGTACATTGCTAGAAGAAATTCTTTACTGTCTTAGTTACTATCCATAATATGTCTACTACCTTGCCAAATAATCACTTAGTTTTTGTTAAAGGCATAGGCAACATTCAGTTACTACCATCTTTAACTCTCACCAATGTCTTGTTTATACTTGATTTCAATTTCAATTTAATCTCTATAAGCTCAATCACAAGGAAACTCAATTACTTCATTCTCTTTTATCCAAAACATTGTGTCATTCAAGACCTTTTGCAAGAACTAAAGATTGGGATGGGTAAGAATAGAGGCAATCTTTAACTCTTGGAGTTAAAAAATCTAGCCCACCAAAGTTGAATTTTGCTTTACCATGTTCATTTGTTAAACAAATCCTTGTTTTTTAGTTATTGATTGTGATAACTCTAGCATTAAAAACTTGGACATCCTTCATTTGTAAGATTAAAACCTTTACAATAGGATTTGAATAATAATGACCGTTTACATGATATTTATTTGTCTTAATCTTCTATATCTCAATGTCCAATTTTTCCACTTGCCAAACAAAAATGATTACCTTTTATATTAGAGAATAATTTGTCTCCTAAACCTTATGCCTTGATACATATATATACACGGGGGCCCTTTCAAATAGTTAGTGTCCATGGCTTCAAGTATTTCTTAACTATAGTGGATGGCTTCACAAGACATACATGTTTCTATTTCTTACAAAATCTTATGTTGTGCATGTCATTCCATCCTTCTTTTTCTATGCTAAAAACAAATTCCATACTTCCATCCAAGCAATCAAAAGAGACAATACTCCCAAGTTAGCTTTAACCCAATTTTTCAAAAACAAAGGTGTCCAATCCTATCTCTCTTGTCCTAAAGTTCCTCAACAAAACTTAGTTGTGTAAAGGAAACATCAGCATACTCTAAATATAGCAAAAGCATTTTTATTCTATTCTAAAGTACCATTACCTTATTGGCCTAATAGCATTGTTTTTCATGAATCAAGATTTCCTTTTGCAAATCATAAGCAAGAATATGCAATTGAGTTGATTGACATTTTCTCTTATCATGTTCTACCTATTCTTCACACTGCAAAGCCTTCAAATTTTGATTCCCTATCAAATACCACTACTCCATCCCATACCATACCATCTAGAAATTCTAGAACACTAACTTATCGACAAGATTACCATTGTTTTAGTTCTATAGTAATGTGGAAATAGCTACACTACTATTCCTAAGTGCAAGTATATATTATAAGATGTATTAGGATAGAATTCCAAGGATTTTGAACTCAAAGGCATTTGGCTAATAATTTAATTACTAAAATTGTCTTAAGCTAATATACATTTAGGTTGTTGGAATTATGGAAAGGAAAGAATTTAAAGTATAACTACAACTAAACTACCTAGCTAAAAAGATTGCAAGAAAGTTCCTTTGATGAATTGAAGACCAAGGATTTCAAAATTTTCCTAATAATCCTAATTAGTAGCTAACAAGATTATTCTCTTTAAACTTAGGATTACTAATCAATGCTCTCTTATATCTAATCCCTTATTCCTAAAGTGAATAGTCCTATGCTATGCATCTAATTGATTATATTTCTATATCAATGGATTCAAGAAATACATGAAGCTTGGGCATCTAAAAGGTTGCATCTATAGTTAAGGATATTCCTATCCTACTCATCTATAGATGTACTCTACCCAATTAAACCTAGAGTGGGGTTATTTAGTCTTAGAATTACATGAGTCTTAGAATTACATGACTCTTTCTTAAATCTAATTAGGTGATCAGGATAATTAAATTCATTAAGCTTAGAGTAGAAAAAAATCTTTTAGTCAAAGAGAAACAAGATCAATTAAATTACCAACTATTTATGTTAATCCAATTATTAATCCCTAATTAAAGATATAGCCGCACATCATCTTAAAATTCAAATCAAGATTTAAATAAATAAAAAAATAACATGAAATTAGAATCTTGAAAAGAAATGAGGGAAATGACATGACAACAAGAAGGACAAGGATACAAAACTAGGATCAAAGAAATCTAATCTTAAGGTATAACTCCCTTTAAACAAGCCTCTTTTCTTCTTGGATCACACCTCTTCTTCCTCTTCAAGCCTCTAAGAATACATCCTAACAAGGATTCAAGTGTAGATCATGTTCTTGTGTTCAAGGTTCTACTACCACACTCAGACTACCACCAAAGGTGCTACACTCTTGCTTTCTTCACTAGATTTTGCTTCTAAGAACTTGTACCATGCCCCTTCTCATGTTGTAACCTAATCTTGCCTTCTTTTGATCCTTCTTGGGTTGAATTTGGTGAATCTTGGAAGGCTTTTAGGTACAATGTTGCCCAAGACATTAGAAAGATCCCAAAAAGTGAAGACTAGGCCTTTTAATAGGCTCTTGTATGATCTTGGCCTTTTCTAATATCTAGCCCATAAATCATGTTAGTCACTCTCCAAATTCTAATTAAGAACCTTATTAAGAGTGGATCTTGGACTTTTCTTGGGTTCTAAATAGGTGGAGGTCCACTTCTTGGAGTTCTAGGCTAACATAAGATAAAACAACCCGAATTTGACTTCACTTTGAACTTTAGTTGCTTTCCCATGTTGACCGGCCTTAGAACTCTTGGGTACCCACTTAATTCTAAAGAATAGGACTTTATTACACAACTTGTAGCCTTCATTGAAGTATTAGATTAACTTATGAGGTATTGGCTGTCGTTGGGCCAAGGTAGCCCACTTTGCAATTCCACACATCTATCAGACTTCAAAATTCATCCACAAATTACTATACCTTAGACACACCCTTTGGTGGCCCATGAGTACTCATTGGAAAGCTCTGGATGTCTACTTCACATGGGATAAGAATTACTATGGTCCAAGTTGTGTGGCCTAAAGATATGGCCCATTCTTTATTGACTATCCAAAATAGGTGTGAACCAGACTGCTCTTAATTTGTTTAGTGATTTGAATACCTTATCCATATCCAATCAAGCCACATGAGTTGTCAATTTAAAGCGTGAGATGTCTAGATTCACATGAATGAAGAATCTCCTCAATTGGATGTCATAAACTATAGATATGAACCTCTTCAACTACTACTCAGAAAACTTAAGTCTTCAAGATTCATTTCAAATTTTTCACTTGTACTTTAGGTGTTCCTAGACTTGCATGGCTCATAGTATGCCTTGGCTAGCCTTTCTCTGGTTTTGGCTCATTGCAACCCTTGTTTAACCTTTGAAATTCAAGAAAAACCCACACTTTATGCTATTCACATGAAATTAAAAAATTAAAGACTTTGTATAATATTTGATCTCAAGGTGAATTATAATTAATTAAATCACATACACAACCATAAAATACTAAGAAAAAAGGTATTAAAATATGGTAGAAATTGGATTTAACATGTAGTAACCAAGAAATCTTTTGCTTACCTCTCTCAAATGTTCTTGACTATAGCTTATTATCTCCAAGCCAAAAAAATTGTGTGTGTGTCATTTCTTCTCACCTTGAACCCTCCACATACAACAAGCAGCCAATATCCTAAGTGGCAATATGCCATGCTTGCAGAACTCAAGGCTCTTGAGGAAAATCACTCAAGGGTTATTGGTTGCAAGTGGGTTTATAAAATGAAAAATATTGCTAATGGCTCCATAGAGAGGCACAAGGCACATTTAGTTGCAAAAGGATATACACAATAAGAGGGCATTAATTATTTTAATACTTTTTCACCTATTGCTAAAATGACTACTATGAGAACTTTCTTAGCTTTGGTAGCTATACAAGGTTGGCATCTCTTTCAACTAGATGTCAACAATGCATTTCTCCATAGTGAGCTCTTTGAGGAAGGTTTTATGAATTTGCCTCAAGGTTATTAAAGAAAGGGAGAATCTCTTCCCCAAAATCCTATATGCCACTTGAAGAAGTCACTATATAACTTAAAACAAGCATCCAGATAGTGGTATGCCAAGTAATCAAACATAATTCTTCCACTTGGTTTTTGCTAATCTTGTTCTGATAACCTCTCTATTAAAAAAGATGTGGATCATTTCTTAGCATTATTGACATACGTTGATGATATAATGGTGGCAAGAAGTGACATTTCGAGGATTGAATCATTTAAAAAGTTCATAAATAGTAAATTCTAACTTAAGGATCTCAGGGTTCTCAAGTCCTTTCTTGGTTTGGTTGTTGCTTGTACTAAAAAGGGCATTTCTCTATGTCAAAGGCATTACACTTTGCAACTCTTGGCTAACACTAGCCATCTAGCATGTAAACCTTGAAGGACCCCCATGGATCCCAACACAAAGCCAAGAACAAATGATAGCACTCCTCTAGAAGATCTTACGCAGTATAGGAAACTAGTTAGCAAGCTCTTCTATGTAATAGTCACTAAATCAGATATAGCATGTTGTGTAAATTGTCTTAGTCAACATCTCTCTCAAACCTATAACTCACATTTACATGTTGCATATAGAATCTTATCATATTTGAAACAAATTATTGGATAGGGTTTATTCTTTTCTGCAAATTGCTCTTTGAAACTAACAATCTTTACAAATTCAGATAGAGCTTCTTACCCCAACACTAAAAGGTCCATCATAGGCTATTATGTTTTCTTGGGTGACTCTTTGGTTTCATGGAAATCTCAAAATTAGCCAATTGTCTCCAGATCTTCAATTAAAGCCAAGTACAAGTCAATGGCTACCGTGACGTGAAGTTATTTGGCAATTGGCTCTACTAAAGGATTTCACCATTGATGATATGGGTCTTGCAATTTCATTATGTGATAATCAAGCTCCAATACACATAGAAGGAAACCTCATCTTTCATGAGAGAACAAAACACATTGAAATTAACTATCACTTGATCTGAGAAAAGATCCACCAAGGTCTCATTAAATCCCTACACATCACTAATGAGCACCAAGAGCCAGACCTCTTAACCAAGCCTTTGCATCCACATCAATTTGAATTTCTTCTCTACAAAATGGGAGTGATCAACATCCACTCTCTATCCTAAATCAGAGTACTAAGTTGGAAGGAAGTTAGTTATCCATGTAAGCAAGAGGATAGGAAATTAGTTGGTGTAAATGATAGTTTACACTTTTCTTTTTTTTTTCAATCATTCCCAAGCTAATATATAAGCTCAATACTTGAGTAAGATTAATAAGATGAATCATTTTCATCAGTTTACACTTTTTTTTCATAATAGACAACAATGACAAGGACTGAATGATAAATGCTTGAGATGAGTTGCCAAGATGTTGAGGCTATAATATTTTGAGGTATAGGATATTGAATGAGTTACATGAATCTTCCAAGATGGATGATTCAATGATATAAAAGATCACTTATATAGAACTATAGATGGTTGTTTTGATGTAGATTATTGTTAGTAAAAGCTTTAAACCAGGTGCAAAAATTTAAAAGGGAATATTCTATTGGGGTTTAATTGCTAACTCTATGCTTATGTAATTATTGCTATCAGATGGCAATGTTTATTAGATTGTGGCCAAGATGATGTATTGTTTCTTATCTTAAACTTGTATTCTCTTAAATTTTGGCACAATTTAATGGGATGCATGTGCAATAGTGCATATTCTATATATAAATGAAATATCCTTGAAGCTTCAATTCATTGAGTTCAATAAGATGTCTAGTAAATTGTGTGGAATTTAGAACTTACAACATTTTCAAATTGAATCTGATGTAGTTCTAGAGCTCTTAGTTCACTTTCCTTTCTTTCAACTATTGATTAGTGACATCATATCCTTTTATACTAGTTTCTAACTTACTATTTGTGTTTCACCATAAATTAATTATTATGTGTTATTGCCTTAAATTCAAGTTGCCGTATAATTTCTGTCTTAAAACCCATCAACATATATCCCTTTCTTACAATTGTACTTTGTGTGTTAGAGTGAGGAACCCTGCTATGTGGTTATCTTATACTATTTATTGTTTTACAGAGTCAGATCTGCTTGTTCTCTAGTTGGCTGCAAGAGTTTCATGAACCTAGATTCCTAGAAGTGGTAGCTCCTTATTTGTTGTCTAAAGTATAGGTATCATGTGATAACTTGTTTAAGCATTTGCTTTTACTTGTATGTTTTCTTTGGGTAGTTGTCCTCGCTATAATTTTAAACTGCTAATCTTGCATTCACACTACTTACAAATGAGTATTACTCCTAGGGATGAAAAGTAGACTAAAATCTTTGTGATTATGCCAATTATTGATTAATTTCATGTAGTTGGGTGGTTAGCTTGATAGTTGACTCTCAAAATCTTTCTAGGCCATACAAGCTAGAGCTTGCTATATATTCTGGATTGGCCTTGCCAAAATTTTATTTTATTTGTGTTTTGAAAGTCTATCAATTCTATAATATGGATTCATACTTCCACAATTACCAAGATTATTAAGGGGAGATGTGTGAACTTTATGACAGTGCTCACTTTATTTTTGTGGTCTATGTACAAGGGATTTAAACTATGATAGGGATGTTGAGTTGCAAATTGATGTACTTAGTTAGTATCTTTGAACATAAAACTAATAGATATACTTGGTGCATTGTTTTATATCTATTTAACGCTTTAAAGCTAACTATTGAAAGAGTAGGATGCAAAACCAATAGAGTCTTTGATTTGTGTTGTACAAAATTTTGCCATGTATGAAGAAAACTTTGCTAGTGTGGGGAGACAAAGGCTTTTGTGAGTACTAGTGGGAGGTTTTATTAAAAAACGTAGGGGGCATGGATGAGAAAGTTGGTCTTAAGAAGCTATTATGTAGCTCTCATGACAAGTTTCTCTTTTGGGTACAAGAAGAGAAGACAAAAAAAGCAAAAACTAAATAGCCATCATCTCAGGTATGCAAACTTAACTTCACCAACTTTTAGTAGGTGGCAGGGAGAAAAAATTCATGATAGTTGTTTTGTAGCTTAAGCCCCAAGGAGGCCATATAATCAATGCCCCTATTTGCTTCCTTATAGGATTATTGAACACGAATGCTCCAATCTTTTTGCAACATGTCTTTATCATGGCCAAAAGTTTCCTCAAGCGGAGTTTCCTTCTGTACTTGCCTTTCATAAAGGAGATAACTTATAATAAATTGGATTCAATAATCAGCTTTGTACACTCCAACTTCCACAGTGATTACAAGCCAAGATAGATAGACCATAACTCTATTTTCAACACCGAGCCAGCACAAATTGTTTATGAAAAACTTGCAATGAACTTCCCAACATCATCATGGATTAAATCAACACAAGTAGTCATTTTATGCATGGAATTTATAGCTCCATCCACATTGATTTTACACCAACTAGGGCAAGAAAGTTCTAACCCTCCAACTTCTCTTGCTTGGGAGCCACCTTCTTAGAAGTGCTCTTTAGTGACTTTTTTACCCTCTAGATCTCTCTGACCTCAAGGAAGAGTTGCATAACAAGGTCTTTACTTGAATTAGAAGAAAAATTAAAAATCAACCTATTCTAAATTTCCCAAGCTGGTAGATACTCACCCTAAAGAGAAGCCTTGAATCTTGGTCTTCCACACTAACCCATGTACTAGAGAGGTTTGCTTCAATTTAGCATTTGAGGTCAAGACTGAAAATTGTTGCTCGAGACAAGCTTGACAAGATGTCTCCAAAAGTGGGAAGTGATTTCACAACCCCTTGGAACATGGATTATGGAAAAACACGCTTGTAACCGATTGAGCATCTACTAGCAGAGGTGTGCTCTCCTGCTATAAGTAAGGAGACTCTCTTAGAAACACAACCAAATGAATGTTTTACACCTTTCAAGCCGCTTCCTCCACAATTTTTCCCCAAAACCCTTATCACTATGAGCAATATCATTAACCACCAAACAATAGGCAGTCATGAGGGAAAAGCACCCATCATAGGAGTACTTTCACTTGAGCTTGTCTTTACCAATTGAGATGGTGAGACAAGGGGTTGCAGCAATATGATCACATATATCCATGGGAAGGTAGTTGCCAGCACTAATCAATCCTAATTACCATTGTTGGCCACATAGTCACCCATGATTTTGTTATTGTCCTCCTCCGTAATCACTTTTTTGGCATACTAGGACATCCAATCCCTGAACCTAATGCTTTTTCCACAACTTGACATTGTGCCCATTGCCTAATGACCAAGAGAACCCTTCTTGAAAAGGTTCACAGATACCCTTCTAAAGATTCAAAGCAATGCTCCAAGGGTAGACCAGAGGGATGGCCTCAAAAAACAACTATATTTTGCTCTCATAAACATGGCCTACCAATCATTCTTCTACTTAATAAGGCCCTATCCCACCTTTATCATGCAAGCAGTTTTGAGGAATGAGTATGGTGAAGTCCAAGACCACTATATAGTTAGGATTTAATGACTAAGTCTCGCTTGATAGGCCAAATTCTCCTCTTATCTGGTGACACTCCTAAAGGAACCCTTCAACATTTTTCCATAAAAACACAAAGTTCTAAAGTAATAAGACAAATTTCATGGTGTAAGATGAAATCATTTACATGACTAGCTCTGTTAAAATCAGCGAACCCATAAAGGAAAGAGTGTTAGCATTCCAACCCAAAATAGTTGTGATAAAAAACCCTAAAGCAATAGCAATTTTAAAGGAAACATTATGGTTAACAATCTTTGAAAAAAAGACCTCTATTTTTCAACTCATTCACCTTTTCAGCTAAACTTAGGAAAAAGACCTCAAGGCAATTTTTAATGACTTTTGGCTCAAGCTAGCTTTAGCAAAAATAAAGAGATCATCTACAAAGAATAAATTGGAAATGGTGACGCTCAATCTCATAATCTCAAAACGCCTCCAAGCACCATAATTTATGTCATATTGAATAATATGCTTAAGTCTCTGAATGCAAAGGACAGACAGATAAGGAGAGAATGGATCATCTTATCTTATCCTTCTTTTTAGGGAAAATTCAGTAATTTTTGAGCCATTTCAAAGAACACTCATTGTGTGAAAGGTAAACACAATACAAAATGAGACTAAATAAATTATGCTTGATCCCAGTATCCCTTAGAGTGTCCTTGAGGTAAGTCCATCACACACTGTCATAGCCTTTTTCTAGATATATTTTTATGTCTATGCATCCTGTCCCTAATGGCATCCCTTATCCAACTCGGCTTCTTACATCTATATGTGCATTCATATGCATTTCATGTAGCTGCTTCAAGCAACAAGTATTAAATGCATTCCACATGTAGGCTTTGTGCTTGGGAGCATAACTAACCTTTTTTTACACATTCAATAAATAAGTTAGAAAACATAATATGTTTGCAATGAATAAAACTCTAATAATTTGAATGAAGTGAAATATGTATTTATCTTTCACTCTCCAAACCACATACTGCACATGGCATTTGGCATCTCTCCCCATATCTTGTATGGCTTATCAACCTTGGAAGAAATTTCACCCGTCACAACATGCATACCAAGAGGGGACTATTTCTAGATGTTGTAAACCATTTAACATAGTTAGAATGTACAACTAATAATAAACATATTAATAATAATATAATTCAAAGTATAATGGAAAAAACTTACCAAAATTTCACATTTAGCTGAATTAAAGATAAAGGAGCTAAGTTCCCACCTGGTCTGGTGTCCATCAAGATGATGTGGATAACTAATCAAATGGAGAGGGAGTTGGTTAAAAGATGGAGAAGGTTTAAAAATTGTGTGGCTAGGACAAAAGTACAAAAAGGATTGGATTCGAGGGTAGGTATAGGAGGCTATGACTCAAGATATGTGGATGGGGCTACTAGTGGTTGAACATATCTAGGGGTGGAATCAAATATAACAAGGAAGGGAATGGTGCAGTAAATAAGTTTAGCATTGTTGAGAGAGGGAAGAATAGGTGATACAAGATTTGTGAGGGACATGGATCCTCTGCAATGCTATGGAGGAAGACACTCTGTCTTTCTCTCACAGCAAAAGGATCCATACCCACTTTGTCAATTGTTTTTTAAAACTGTTGCATGGATTGCAATGCTATGAGAGAAAGGCAAAGTGCCTTCCTCTACAACACTGTAGAGGATCCATTTCAGATTGTGATGGATCTAAAGGTGGGTTGATTATCCTTCCAAGGTCAACCTTGCCCTCTACCTAATTCTAGGTGGCCTCTCTATGATATTTATTCAAAAGATTAAAAAGAAACTCAAGGTTATTTCCACAAACTATTGTTACCAATTTTGGCCTTATTCTAATTTTGAATTCCTTGTTATATAATCAAAAGGAGCTAGCTAAAATAAAAAACCAGAATGCTTCTAACAAGTGTAAATTCTAATTAAATACATAATCTAATTGACCTAATGAGTTTAAAAACTAGAATTCCTCATTGTTGTAAAAAAAGAACCATATTCTAGTAAGTGTAAATTCTAATCAAATATATAATCAATTTTTCCTAATTAGTTTATAAACTAAATTCAAAATTACTTTTAACAAACAACGACATTCTAATAATTTAAATTCTAATTAAACACATCATCTAAATCTCATAATTAGATTAAAAACTAGGATTCCTTTCTGCTTTGAAAAACTAACCATATTTTTTTGTGAGCCTCCAACCATTTGAGAATTAACGCATTAACAATTTCTCCCCTCCCAACAAGTGTTTTATCTAGGATTTAAAACCATGTACATTAACAACTTAAGTTTATCCAAGATTAACATGCTTCTACTAGATCAACACCTTATTGGCAGTGTAAATTTATTCTAATACATAATTGAATAGCCTTAATTAGATTAAAAGCTAGAATTCCTAATCACTTGAAAAACTAACCATATTAAGAAGTAGAATTCCTTATTGTCTTGGAAGGAAAAATGAAAACCAACATCTCAAACCAATTGCGTATACCCTTCGACCTTTATGTCATTGCAAATTCATTTTCCTAATTGAAAGACAACACATAATGAAATGCTAAAGAGCTATAATCCAATAAACTTATATGACCCAATCAACTAGTATGAACCAAACAATATAAATTAATCAACACATAATATGCAAACTAGACGTGGAGTGAACCAAATTCAGATTCAGTTCCACTGTGCAATCCAATTAGAAGTTGTTCTATGCACATTGCGTTAAGAAAGTAACTAGCCTTAGCCTTTGGTAGTGGAGCAAGGCTAGAATGGGGCTCTCAAAAGCCAAGGAAGGATGTCAACAGTGGAGATAGCTGAGGTTACAGAGCGTAAGGGGAAAATGGGAGGAAAGGAAAACAAATGGCATACATGGGGCCCGGCCCAAGTATGGGGATGGTCCAACATTGTCCAAAAAGTGATTGGGGTTGCTGGAAATGGGTACAAGAGGAGAAGAGAGACAAGGAGGAGAGAGAGAAGTGACGATAGAGAAAGGGAAAGATCACAATTGAATTTTTCATTTCATTAAATCAATGGATTAACCATTCATAATCTATTAGTAATTTAATTAGTTAATGGTACATTTTAAAATTCGTTGATAATTCAAAAGTGTGCATTGATTGAATTGAAGCTGGTAACCTCTAATGAAAATATTATTGACTGAAATGTCGTAGGTAACTTGAAACACAATGTTTAAATTATTTGAATTCAAATCATTGATGGATTACTGAGAAATAATCTGTCAATAAGTTTAATTAATTTAATTTTCATAATATATTTAGCTTTATAAAGCTTATCATCAAAAGTTCAATTATAGACTATATATTTACAATAATGATAAGTTATATATTAACAAAAATGTAAACTATTTTTATTTAATTCGATGATCAAATGTAAATATGCATAATATTAGAATAAAAGGTGTATCACGTGTTAATTTTCAGCTGGTTAGTTTCAATCGGTTTGTTGGTTCGTTAATATACGGTTAGGCTGTAATTACAAGATTAGCCTTCATTTGTTGATTCATCCACACTTGTATATAAGCATGCCACTTGGCCTCACTGCTGAATTCAATCAGATATTATAAAATAAAATTTCATTTCCTCTATTTCTGTAATGTGGTATCCGAGCAGTATTTTCCAGTGCCTAAACGAACTATCGTCCTTCGGTCACTTGCGTCGATTCAATCGCCTCCAATGGAGGACAGCAGCAATCCCTTCTTCTTCCACAGTTCTGATTATCCGGGAATGGTGCTTGTTTCGTACAAGTTAAACGGCTCAAACTACAATACTTGGAGCGGTGCAATGCCAAGGGTACTCACTGCGAAAAATAAAATCAGCTTCTTTGATGGTAGCATTTTGAAGCCTAGAATCAGCGGTTTGCTTCATGGCATCTGCATTAGATGCAATAATATGGTCGCTTCTTGGATCTTGAATTCTGTAGAAAAGGAGATAGCTGATAGTCTTCTTTATATCCACACTGCATCTGAAATTTGGATCAATTTGTAGGATCGATTCCGCCAAAGTAACAGACCAAGAGTTTTTCAATTGAAATCTCAAATAATTGCTCTCACTCAGGGATCACTCGAAGTCAATAGTTATTTCATAAGATTGAAAATCTTATGGGATCAACTTCGGGACTTTCATCCTATGCCAACTTGTACCAGCGGTGGTATGAGGACTTGGATGGATCATGAGCAACAAGAGTACGTGATGCAATTTCTCATGGGACTAAATCAATCTTTTGCTCAGGTTAGAGCTCAAGTTCTAATGATGGATCCACTTCCAACTATCATCAAAGCCTCTGCTCTTGTTATTCAAGAAGAGTGCCAGCGTAACATAGGTAATGATTTATTTCACTAAATGATTCAAATGTTGCAGTAGTCATCAATAACAATAGCGGCACTTTTTGCAAGCCAAAGAAAGAACGTCTACTTTGTACTCATTGTGGTCTCCAAGGACATACCATTGATAAATGCTACAAACTTCATGGTTATCCTCCGGAGTATAAACCGAAAGGAAAAATGGAGCCTCTCATGTTCATGCCAATCAGACTTAAGAAATGAATCTCATACACCTACATTGACAGCTGATCAAGTGACCCAGCTCACTAGTTTCTTGAATACTCAGCTAAGAAGCACCAATCTTGCTATTCAGGATGCTAATCCCCCAGGACCTTCCATTTCCATCATAACTGTTAAATTCAACCCTTATCACTATAATTGCTATTCAATCTTCTTTAAAAATTCATTGTTATTAGATATTGGTGCTATGCACCACGTTTGCTATGATCAAAATCTATTTGATTCACTCATTCCCTCTGGTGTTTGGAACAGTTAGGTTCCTGTGATGGGTATTGGAACAGTTGGGCTACTTTTGTCCCTCATTCTCTCTGGTGTTTTATTTGTTCCCCAATTTCATTTTAATCTGATTTCTGTTAGTACATTAACCCAAAGGCATAATCTTCTTGTTAACTTTACCATGTGTGTCATACAAGACCTTCACTGAGTTAGAGGATTGGGATGGGTAGGCGTTCAGGCAATTTATGTTTTCTGGACTCCTGTGTCAAATCGTAATAATTCTTGTTTGTCCAAAAATGAGTTATGGCATTACAGACTTGGCCACCCTTCAAATGTAAAGCCTCAATTGCTTCACATAAATTTGAATACAAATTCTGGTTTCGTTTTTCCTTCTCATTGCTCTATATGTTCGCTTGCTAATAACCAAAAACGACTTCCGTTTGTTTCACATAAATTACTGTAGAACCTTTCACTTTAATTCACTTAGATATATGGGGACTGTTTCACACATATAGCATTGAGGTTTCAAATATTTTTTGACAATTGTTGATGATTACGCCAGATTTACATGGGTGTACTTCTTGAGTTTCAAATATGATATTCAGTTCATCATTCCTCAGTTCTTCACCCTGATTGAAACCCAATTCAACACAAAAATCAAATCTATGAGAAGGGATAATGCTCCAAAACTAGCATTGACCAATTTTTTTCTCAAAAAGTGGTCCTTACCCATCAGTCTTGTGTTGAATGTCCCTAGCAAAACTCAGTAGTTTAACATAAGCACCAACATATCTTGAATGTTGCACGTGCTTTACTATTTCAATTTCACATTCCCCATGCATACTGGACTAATTGCATAAATACTGTTGTTTACCTCATAAATAAAACTCCATCTCCTTTGCTGTCCAACAAAATCCCTTTTGAGTTACTTTTTAACAAAATCCCATCTTACACTCAGTTGCATTCAGTTGCCTATGCTATGCTTCCACTCTCTTAAGTCAACGAACAAGGTTCTCTAGTCATGGTGTCCAGTCTGTGTTTCTTGGTTGTCCAGCAAATTACAAAACAATTCAATCTTTTTTTCCCTGGACGTGATCTTCCATGAAAATATCTTTCCTTTTAGCTTCATTCAATCATGTGAATCATCACCCACCGATCTTTTTCAGTAGTCGTGTCTTGCCATCAACGCCTATTGTTCCACTTTCTAACACAGGATCAGTCAAAGAATCAAATCCTAGGCCAACTCGACATATTAAACCACCATCTTATCTTTAAGATTACCATTGCAATATGGCATCGACCCATCACAATTCCACCTCACACCCCCATTCGGCTGCCATAAGCTACCATAAACTTTCGCCCTCCCTTAATTACCTTGTTAAATAACCAGCTATCAACAAGAACCCCTTTTTCCTGAATGGCAGGAAGCTATGGATGCTTAGTTGTGAGCTCTTGAAAGTAATGGGGCTTGTCTCCTGTTCCTCTGCCCCTGATAAAAAGACAGTGGGATGTAGGTGGGTTTTTCAGATCAAATACAAATCGGAGGGTACAATTGAGAGATACAAAGCCCGCTTAGTTGCAAAGGGCTACACAAAACAAGAAGGTATTGACTACTATGATTCATTTTCTCTTAATGAAAAAAATGGCCACCATTAAGATTTTTGTAGCTCTTGCTGCTGTTTACAATTGGCATCTCATTTAGTTAGATGTAAACAATGCTTTCTTACATGGGGACCACAATGAAGAGGTATATATGGAACTGCCTCTGCGTCTTTGCACTAAGGGAAAGCCCTTGTCCCCTAACACAGTATGCAAACTACATAAGTCTCTCTATGGGCTTATACAAGCCTCAAGACAATGGTTCTCCAAATTTTCAACAACTTTAATTCCATGGGTTTTCATCAGTCTTATGCCGATAATTCCCTCTTGACAAAACAAAATGGCAGTAGGTTCTTGGCACTTTTGGTATATGTAGATGATATAGTAGTTGCAGGCCCTAATCTTGCTGAAATTGAGAAATTAAAGATCTTCTTGTACAACAAATTCAAGTTCAAAGACCCTGGCAGTCTAAAGTATTGTCTTGCCTTGGATGTAGCACCTTCATCTAAAGGAATCACTTTATGTAAAAGACACTATCCTTTACAAATTCTTTCTGACTCGGGTGTACTAGGTTGCAAACCTCGAAAAACACCAATGGATGCTAATCTCAAATTATCAACAGAACAAAGTGATTTACTTGAAGATCCTACTCAACACTGAAGACTCAATGGAAGTCTGCTTTATTTGACAATTACCAGACCTAATCTATCCTTCTCAGTCAATACTTTGGTTCAGTTCCTTGCAAAGCCTAGGTCTAATCACAGGATGGCAGCTCGCAAGGTACAACAATATATAAAAGGTACTGCTGGCCAAGGACTTTTTTTCCTTGCTGCCACCAATATCCAAATTATATCATTCTCAGATTCTGATCGGGCTTCTTGTCCATATACAAGAAGATCCATCAATGGATATTGCATATTTTTGGGCGATTCCTTTGTTTCATGGAAATCAAAGAAACAGGCAACAATCTCACGCTCCTCTGCTACGGCTGAATATTGATCTGTGGCTGCCACCACTTGTGAAATTGTTTGGTTGTTGTCTTAGCTTTGTGACTTGAATGTCTCTCATGAAGGACCTGCTCTACTATATTGTGACAGTCAAGCCACTCCATATTACTACAAACCCTGTCTATCACGAACGTACCAAACATATCGAAATAGACTGCCACATTGTGCATGAAAAGTTGCAGAAGGGCATTCTTAAAACCATGCATGTCCCTTCTCACTGTCAGCTTGCAGACCTTCTAACCAAGCCTCTTCATCCTAATCACTTCGCTGCTTTATTAGGCAAGATGGGAGTTCTTAACATCTACTCTCCAACTGGAGGGGGAGTATTAGAATAAAAGTGTATCACGCTTTAATTTTCAGTTGGTTAGTTTCAGTCAGTTCGTTGGTTTGTTAATATACGGTTAAGTGGCAATTGCAAGATTAGCATTGATTTGCTGATTCATCCACTCTTCTATATAAGCATGCCACTTGGCCTCACTGCTGAATTCATCCGGACAAAAATAAAATTTCATTTCCTCCATTTCTGTAATACATAAAAATAATATTTAAAAATTAATAACATTTGTAATCACTGAGACCTCTACTTCAAAGTTTTTCACTTTTAGAATCATCGGAATTATCAATTTCAACCATACCCCCTGTCTTGATCATGATAACTACAAATTAGATATCTCTTACATTTTTAAGGTTTGGGTAAGGCAAATAGTATATTTGTCTTGTCTATTGAGTAACAATGAATAGATCAAACTTTTCTCATCTACGAGCGTGGTTTATTTTGATAATTTTGTAATAATTATAGATTCTTGTGCCTTGCGGTCTCCTCGTGTCAAAACATTCACAATAGAAATATGACAACTTTTTTAATTGGTTCTCTATGATGCACTAGTTCGAGCACTTCCTTAACAATGCCATAATATGATAATCACTATCACCCTCTTCTCAAGTTCTTCTTACCTAAACATCACTTTTGTTGGTTTTTTCCCATCCGACCAAGTCATTGTCTGACTTCTACTTATTCATTAAAAATTTGGCCAACTCTAGGTGATTCGTTTCGTGTCTCATGCTAGACCATAAAAAATAGGTTATTTATAGCAGTTTCAGAATTATGAACCTAAGCAATAATCACAAAAAATAACATGATTATTACGTGTAATAATAGTATACGTATAATTAATCACAAATTAAAGATAGACACAAGCTAAATCATATATCAACATGCATGTAGCAATAGTTACAGGAACTTTAAAACCAAGATGCAAACTATGAATGGGTTATATCATGGGATTGCTCTTCTAGAATATTAAGCAATTGTAGGAAAAAACTACTAGCAATTGGCTACATAACTCACTACAACAAAGTAGAAATTTAGTTGCAGATAAAACTGAAGTTTAGCAACTGTTCAAATCACCACTAAATCATCAATGGCAGTTAACAAACTGCCACCGAATCATGCACCACAACTACCAATAGTGATGGTTTAGACCAGTTGTCAGAATGACAATCATTAATGTATTTTTCATTCGCAATTGCATCCACCACCAAACGAAATACTAAATTCCCAAAAAATTAAGCGAAAAATTCCATTTTAATTTTAATGACAGTTTGTACCAACACTACGATATAAAATATAAATTTTTTACAAAGTTACAGTTTATATTAATAGCAATTATAACTGTCACTAACAATATACTAAATTCTTTTTCATTAATCTCAGTTAATTTTAATGACAATCATAATTGCAAGTATAAATGTTAATAGAATGTTAAATAAAATATTTTAATGACGATTTTAATCACCACTTTTAATTTTCAATAGAGTAATTTTTAAATTTTTTAATCTGTTTTTGTTTCTATCCATTAAATAACTCCAATCAATAAAAGGATGGATCAATTTACTACAATCAACAAAAGTACCAACCAATTAAATCATAATTATATCAAAATCATTCAACTTATCCAAAAGCAATCATACCATAACCACGTATATCCAAATCTAACATAACCAAATTAAGAAAATGTGATAACAGCACAACTTTTGTAAAAAGAAAATAAAATGAAAATGTTGAACTAGGGGTCAGTCATGTTAGCTATGTTTCCTCTGCCACCTTGGTCAGACCTTCGGAGTTGCCTAATAAATAACCTCAACCAGCATTACATAGAATGGATTATGCAGTGAATATCCATTGATACCCAGACTAAAACTACTGGATTATTGCAACAAAAGCTCGTCCTCCTTCTGTAACTCCTTGAGCCGCCTCTTAGCATTGACTGTGAAGGAGATTGTTGTAGCCACAGTTATGCTGAAGCCAACAACATTGAAGATTATTTGCGGGCATAAAGAGTGTCTTTCATTTGAAGCATAAGCCAAAATCCGTATCAAAATCGCTCTACAATTAATCAAGGAGAACATGAATACAAAAGGATCCAAATAATTTGCACCATTAGTTCCAATTTTTATATAATAACAACAAATAAAGGATTATAAGTGTAACATTCCACAGGTCATATGCAAAGGAAAAGGAAAAGTAATTTAATGGCAAAGTCATCACTGATATTAAGTGAAATCTAAGCAAAGGATTGACAGTAAAGATGATATTACTCTGATCAAGACATCAAGATAAGTTTTCAGAAAAAGCCATAATGACAGAGGAGAGGAGGAAGAAGAACCATAATACATCTAGTATTTAACTATTCAAAATCAAGCATGTTGCAGAGTCATATTCACTTTCATTTTACTTCACCCTTTCCAAGTAAGCAAGACAAAACATGAGAATGTCAACAACATTCCTAACAAACAAAGATGTTGTTATGCTGTTAAATTATGTCCAGGCTGTGGCAGAGGTGACAAAATTGTAACAGAAAAAGTCTCAGCAGAGGCAGAGCAACTGGATAGAATATTTTTTGTTTTTTCATTTCTAGGCTAAGGAAGGGGGTGGGAACAGGAGTTCCCACAGGTGAACAGTCAGTCACTTTAGTATAAGCCCTGGAATTCTATAGACAATCTTACCCCTCCAACAGAGCACATTAGACTTACACGTAAACAAACTACATAAATACAAACATGCATGTATAACACTATACATGCAGACAAACTAACATTACCTTTTTCTAACTAAATTTTGGCAGATCACTAAGACAATGCATCACAAAATAAGAAAACAAATGAGAGCGCATTACCTGTCAGAATTTTTCAATGCTTGTGGCAGCTATGAAATTGGGAAGCTGAAACGGCTGTTTTTCAATACCTTGTTTTCCCTACATAAACAAGAATAAAATTTTTGATGAGATACTAGTAATTTAATTAAGCCTACCTTACATCCCTCTACCTTAAGAACGCAACTTAGTTTCAGAACATCCCCATGGTTTTACAAGAAACAGGTCTTAAATAGTCTACCAAACAAGCCTCACATATTTTCAATTAGAATGATATGGTGAAATTCATCATGTCAAGCACAAAGCATAGTCAGAACAAAAAGAAATTCTAAGAATATAAAAAGTTTCAACTCTTAAAATCATTATTCAATTAGAAGTAGTCAATTAGTGAGCAACATATGCAGCATTAATCTCATCCACATGTTGTCAATTAGTGAGCAACAAAAGGAACATCCACACTATTGAATTCTCTTCGTCCCTACATGAATGAAAAATGACTAATGAGAGCAATCAGAGTGTGCGGAAGAATAATAATAATCTTATTGATCTGTGTTTTCTTATACTTCTCCTAATATACAGAGGTATTCTAATTATATGAAACTTTTTATCTATCTACAACTCTACTTACAATATCAGATCAAAATTAGGACTTTGGGATCAAGAGGGAAACTATCCCCTAACAAAAAACACATTCTGACTTCAAGTGATGCACTTGATAAAATCATAAAATATAACCAGAAAAATATACTTCACTTTAGTTGGAAGAAAAAGGTCTCATCTGATTAGGGGAAAAGCAAGAGAAATTAAGCTGTACATGTGTTTGGACCATTTTGGTCCTAGAAACCAGTAGTCGGTAATAGTAACTAGCCTATTACTTCAGCATGTTTTAGTATTACTGCACAAGAATTAGCTAAAGTGTGGCATCACAGATGCAAAACAAAGGAGATAAGTCTTTTCTAAATGCAGCATATGAAAAGCTGAACTGGAAATATGAGGAACAAATATATAGTAATGCTACCATTCAGAAAGAATAATAAATTGGAAGGGAAGTATTTTATATCTGTCAGCCTTTCACGAAAGAATGCAGACAAGAGCGCCACCAAGGCATGAAGGCATGAGGGGTATTTTACTTCAAGCTTCTAGCAAACAAAAGTGTAAAATGGCATCTCCATCTATTTTGAATCAAGTCAAAAATATGATCCTTTAATCCATAATAAAAATTGATTTGAAGTAATAGTAATATACATAATAAAAAAAAGTAAAAGGAGCAACAAAAGAATGTGAAGGCCCATTTGCTTGTGAAATTAGCACCAAAGCCACCAACTTCAGGCCATATCCCTATCATTCTTGTTCGTTCATTCCTTGACCTATCAAACTCCTTTAGTATTTTCTCAGTTTTGGTCCTTAAGATTCATATCTAGGGCAGTTGTGTTTTTGTCAAGAATTTGGTTTGTTCTTATGTTAGTCAAAGTTTACAGGCAAGTCTAATTTCTAAGTATTACTTCTCTAAACCATAATTAGGGAAATTAATTATGGGTATCTACTGAATAATCCCCTTAATTCTTCAATATTTCGATAAGTATAAACTTTGAATTAGTCACCCCGACATGGGTTTGCCAATACCATTGATCAAAACAATCCATATCAAAGTAGTTGTTGTTTATATTAGCTTAAGATATCATCAACTTTATGAATCTTATATAGAATCCAGAAACATTAGAATGAGAGGATTAAATCATGATTTTGATGATATTTAAACCTTGAAACTGTTTGCATCACTACATAGCCGAGGGTGGAAAAATCATAAGGTCAATATTAGTTTAGTTTAGTGACATGAGCTTAACTTTGCTTTTATGAATAGGCTAGAGAAATAAGTGCTCCATGTAAAACAAGCTTAACTTTCTTCTATTAATTAGAATCACTTCCAAATATGTGTTCAAAATGTAACTATATATGTTGCCACAAAATGACTGAATCCAAGAATTAATAAACTTACCGACTAGTACTAGATACAAAGCACCAGGCACCCCTTTTCCAAACAAACAAGTGATACTTAATTGATAGGACAAATTTCACATTTAAGAAATTCATCAACCCCTGAGAAATTCTTTACCCCAAGATTACATATCCTATTCTATTTTTCCAAAACATTAGAGCAAATAAGTTCAAATACATATTAGGCAAAGTTAATAGAAGAAACTGATACTGGACTTAAAAATTTGTCTAGAATGTACATAGTTTACATGTGCTGTATTTGATTAATTAAGCCTTGTAATTAGCCTTAGAATTTAGGCCCATTATTTATTGATTGGTTGGACAATCTATTATAAACAGTAAGCTGAGAGAGGCTAATCTCTTAAGTTTTTCCTCCCAATTATTCTCTCATATGGTATCAAAGCCTCCAGTAAGAAAACCCCAAAGCCACCGTTGTGTATCCTATTCCAGTGGTATCCAAAAACCTAAAACTACCCCTCTTTCTCTCTCTCCTCCCACCATTGCCAATGCCAAATCACCACCATCCAGCCATTAGTTGCCAGATCTGACCCACACAACGGTGTTCACCACCCCCAAATTGGCTTACCCTCACCGCCATGCCAACAAGTGCGCTCCAATCAAAATTGCTGTCACATGACAGTGCGTCAGCCACCGACTGCCAATCAAACTCCCACCATGACATCATCCAAGCTGTCTAAGCATCTTCCCGTGGTCTGCTTTTCCATAAATCATCCCAAACTGTTGCTGTTTACATACCAAACCCTTTTTCACCCTCTCTTCCCACCCAAACATTTGAGTTTTAATATCTCTGCCTGATTCCACACTATGTTGTCCCTATTTAATGCCTCCTCTAACATTGGTGCCTTAACTACATCTCCACCTTTCACCCTCTCCGACATAGGGACCCTTGTTATCACCTCTAACAAATTAATAAGGTCTGCCAACTATCTACCATGGGCAACCTCTGTCAAAATGTGGTTTAAGAGACAAGGCCAAGTAGATCATCTCATCAAAAAAGTAGAAGATATAGCCAAAGCCAACCGGACCAAATGCGAATAAGTTGATACTCAATTGTGTGATATTTTATGGAATTTCATTGATCCATCTATTTTGTAGCTATTTCTGCCATTTGAAACTTGATATGAGGTTTGGAAGGAAGCCACTAAGTGTTACACCAAAGACATTTACCATCTATATACATTTGTTAATAATATCAAGAACCTCAATCAGAAAAGTTCTATGGAACCCTATCTGGAATAGAAGCGCACTCTCATGCAGTAATTTGAAGCCCTTCTTCCCTTTACTAAGACCAAAGCTGATCATAATACTCAAAGGGAAAAGTAGTTCATGGTGTTTGCATTATCTGGTCTCAAGCCTGAATTCGAAGCTATCCGCCTTCAAATCCTAACTAGGTCCACCAACCCTACTATGAAAGATGCCTTCAAATGGTTACTTAATATGGCTGGCAATTCTTCCTTACTGTTGCTTCCACTAGTGCTCCTTCCGAAGTCCTTACTTGTGTCCCAAACTTCCAGAGGCAATCAAGGCAGATTAGGTGGCCATTCTTGTCCACAATGTACCTTTTGTAAAAAGAAAGAGCATGGGGAACACAAGTGTTGGAAAAAGCATGGCAGACTAGCTGCACCTCCTATCACTCAAACCACATTATCCCAAGCAACCCATGTTGTATAGAGTGATCCTAGTCTAACATTAGGCTCTCAAATGACTTCTATGCCTACTGCTGACTACGAGGCATTTTTGAAATTCCAGGCCTCTCGGCAATCTACTGGTAATTCCATGGAGTGTGCTACCCCAAAGTCCTTCCACTGGGTCTTGGATTATGGATTATAACGCCAATTGCACTACCTATCACATGTGCGGTAATGAGGAACTTTTTACTACACTTACCTTTTCCAATCATTTACCAACAATCACCCTTGTCGATGGAACCAAACACCTATCAAAGAGATTGGGAGAACCTTTCCAACTTCATCTTTTTCTTTAAATTCTGTTCCATATGTTCCTTTACTTTTTGTCAACCAGCTTACAAAAGAACCAAACTTTTTAGTAACCTTTACTTCCACTTCTGCTTGTGTGCAGAATCAAGGTACGGGGTGAATGATTAGCATCGGGGGAGAGTCACAAGGCCTCTACCATCTTGTTGTGCCTAGTTCACCGGTAGCTTTCACCAACTCTGTTTTGCCAAACCTCTTCCACTATCGTCTTGGTTATCCCAGCTTGTCCAAACTAAAGAAGTTGGAACCTAGTTTGTCATCTTTGTCCAAATTTAATTTAGTCTTGTCAGCATGGTAAACACACCCGTAGTTCCTTTCGAGTCATATCAATATAAGGCTAAAGCTCCCCTTTCTCTTGTTCATTCTGATGTGCGAGGCCAATCAAGTCAACTCTACTCTAGGTTTTTCTAACAATCATAATGTTCGCTAATTCCAATGATCAGCTTGTAGACATCTTCACCATGTCACTAAAGGCTCCTCAAGTAGAATACACTTGCAACAAGCTTGGTGCATAAGATATCTATGCTCCATCTTGAGGAGAAGTGTTTGAATGTACATATTTTATATGTGTTGTATTTGTTTAATAGGTCTTGTAATTAGCCTTAAATTAGGCCCTTAGGTTAGGCCCATTATTTATTGGTTAGTTGTACAGTCTATTATAAAGAGTAAGTTAAGAGAGACTAATCTCTCAAGTTTTTTCTCCCAATTATTCTCCAACAAAATTCATCAAGAATGTATGGTCTATTATATTACACAAGACAAGAATATTTATTGGATTACGAGGAGAAGGAAAATAGAAAGGGTAGAAAACAACCCAAGTAATGCATTTTTAATTTATTAATACTTTATTCCTTGTCTTGGAATCTGTCAACTCTAGTCAAAAGCACTTAACCATCACAAATAAGCAAGAAAAATGACATTTTAGACCATGAATTCAATTCAGTTTAGCATAAGAGTCCATCCTAACAGCTATTACTTAAACAGCAAATTCTCCACGAATGCAACCAATCACACTGAAAATTTTCGAGATAGTCCACTAGAAATGTGGCATGAAGTGGGGAATCGCCTCAGCAACACATAAAACAAGAAAAAAAACAAAGAAAAAGTTAACACAGCCATGCCACTCTAAAAGGGGAGCACAAACTAGATTTTTGGGGAAGAAAAGGGGAATGCATCAAAGACCCACAGTGCAAGATACGAAATAATTTCAGAGCCATTATAAATCAATCAAGTACCCACTATCAAGGCATGAGACTAAAAGGGTGATGCATGCTTCCCTCAAAATATTGACCACATCTATATTAAATTCTGAACCCAGTGTGAATGCACTCAACCCATCCAAATTCTTACCTCTTCACAAAAGGGTGATGCATGCTTCCCTCAAAATATTGACCACATCTATATTAAATTCTGATTCCAGTGTGAATGCACTCAACCCAACCAAATTCTTACCTCTTCACAAAAGGGTGATGCATGCTTGTCATGATTTCACACTACATGGGACTAAACAAGTTGGCAGGAACATCTTACTTTACTTAGAACCAAATAAACAAGATAATTGCAAGTAAAAAGGAAATTCAAAGCAAACATTATACATACCCCTAAAATCAAGTAAGCAGGATTAAGACCAAAGGTTGACAAGAGAATTACATGTAGCCAGATTGGAACAGCATGCATAAAAAGGGCAGAAAATGAATGTGGCATATGCTGTCATCCAACTTACTCTTCTGAGATGCCAAAACAGATTAATGATGACATGAAATTATGAGATAGCAAACTAGAAACTTTAAGCATTGATATCTAATGCCCAACCCAAGCAACTAATTAACCACTACACTAGAGGCCTTAACCAAAAAAGGTAATTAAGCACCTAAATTTATGCCTAGGGTAATCCAAGTATATTAATTAATTAAACATCACATGAAGAATCTAATCCATGAATAAGAGTAAATGATGAAAGGAATCAACTACATTCACTTTCCTTAAGATAAAGTGAAATATTTAACAATAATTAAACTCTTTTCCAATTAAGATTATACCAATGATCTAGTTCACATAATCCCAGTTAATGTCAAGCAAAGTATAAAGAGAGAAGAATTCTCATCAGTATATTTCATTAGCAAATGAGGACAGACACACACGACACAGCAAAGACACCAAAGCCGGATGCCATAAGTCCCAACCACTTATTAAAATTCCGTCACTTTGAGAATTACAAATAGCCTATTTTAACTAAAAGAAAGGCAAGTCAAGTTGAAAGTTCAAACTAACATATTCCACTTACTACCATGATATAAACATGCATATGTATCTTACTATACACGTAGGCAAACTAACATTAGCTTTTTTATCTAAATTTTGGCAGATCACTGAAACAATGCATCACAAAATAAAAAAAGAAATGAGACTGCATTACCTGTCATAAATTTTCAATTCTTGTGGCAGCTATGAAACTTGGAAGTTGAACAATTGCTTTTCAATTCCTCATTTTCTCTGCAAGAACAAGAATGCAAGTTTTGATGAGATACAAGTAATTTAATTGAGTCTGCTTACATCCCTCTACATTAAGCAAGCAACTTTTTTTCAGAAGTTCCCCTAGGTTTCACAAGAAATGGTTCTTAAATAGTCTACCAAACAGGCTAGTACATATTTTCAATTAGAATATGGAGAAATTCATCATGTCTAGCACAAAGCATAGTCAGAACAAAAAGAAACTCTAAGAGTATAAAAAGTTTAAACTCTTAAAATCATTATTCAAGTAGGAGTAGTCAATTAGTGAGCAACATATGCAGCATTAACCTCATCCACATGTAGTCAATTAGTGACCAACACAAAGAACATGCACACTTTATTTAGAGATTAAATAAAGGATAAATAGTATCACAAAAGTTAATCTTTTGGTGACGAGGACCAAACAACTCACCATATATTCAAACTAACACACGGACGCCAACAATAAAATTTAAAGCATATTATATTAAGATTTTATAGGCCAAGCATGCAACGGGCACCACATCCACTTTGAAGATACCTAAATCACAACTTAGAAAACTGCAGCCATAGGTCAAACCATTATTAAACCAAAGATAATTGGTAAAAAAAAGGACAGGCTCACATGCATTACTATGGCTAACCCAAACACTTCAACTTAGGAACCATCCTAGTGATAGAGAATGAAAATTAGGTGTATCAACAATTCCAATCACCGACCCTGAAGCTTTCACCCGTCCCTTTACACTAGAGAGTTCCACCTTGCATAATCCCCACCCTTTTACATGTTTCCCCTTCCACATTTGAGACAAAGCCCGAAATTATGGAAATTAGCAGAAAGGGGTAACCTGTAAAAGGGTGGGGATTATGCAAGGTAGAACTCTCTAGTGTAAAGGAAAGGTGAAATTAAGTGGTATAACAACAAACCATTGTTTAATTGCTTTTTCTTAGAGAGTCGGTATTTCATTATATATCTCAGCACTCATACCTTAAAAGGAAATACCAAGGACAACAATCAAAACTGTCTAAGTGAATCGCCCCATTAGTCTTATGACTTGCCACCATTCTGACACAATCGGACTCAAACTTTGTACGCCAAGTACCTATTCGCCCTTTGGCAGATCACTATTCTAATACCTATGTGTCACAAGAATAGAAGGCCAGCACCATGACTCAAACCACACCTCAACTTCAAATTTCGGATTCTAAAACCAACCCGTTATTCTCAACTAGAGAACCATATAACAGTGAGCACCAAAAAGATTAATTTGAGAACCATATAATCTAAACTTTCATGTCATCCTATAAGGTAGGTTAACCACAATAATTTTGTATACTGACCAGAACCCATTAATCTCAACTAGAGAAAATGGCCTCATTTGAATAAATTAGGTGCGTAGCTGATTGATACACCGAAAAGAAAAAAACTCAGGGTTCCCAAGCATTTTCGAGAACTTAATTTGCACTTCATTAGAGGCATTAGGTTCAGCGTAAGATTGGACCACTCACGCACCAAGCTGGATTAATCTGTCACGGTAACTTCCCCATTCTTGAAGAATCTAATCCACGAATAAGAGTAAACGTTGAACGATATTCGGTGAAATAAGGAGAGTGGACTTCCGTTTCAGTTGGTGTCATTCCTCTGTGGCCAGTGGCTGGAAACGAATGAGGTGGGATCTCTAATGTTGAACAGAAAAGTGGCGAGGGTGCAGCAAAGGGAAGAAAGTGGTGGACTATGAGGTTGTGAACGATCTGCGGTTGCGAAAGGAACGAACTATGAACTATAAGACGCCGAGTATGAGCGCTTCAATTTATCAGCCGCAATGGCGACGAGGCTGTGTAGTGGGGCTAGAATGGAAGCGTTGGGCAATAACGTGAAAGGGTAGAAAATTCCAAAACATGTTGAGCAGTAGAAATTTTGTAATGTGCATGTGTTTATTATACTAAACCATTTTTTTTTAAAATATACATTTTACTTCAATTGGCTATCCTGGTTAATTTTTATTAAAAAAAATAAAATTATATTTTACTCTTTTATAGATAAATAAATTTTTATTTTAATTTTTTAATATTAAAATTTTTTTAATTAAATATTTTAAAATTTAAAATTAATATCAATTAAATATTTATCATCAGTGTTAAAATATTTAAAAGAATTTAATTTATATTAATTTTAATTTTTAAAAAATTTAATTAAAAACATTTAATAATAAGAAATTAAAATAAAATGTTATTAATTTATAAAAGATTTAATTAAAAAATAGATGATCAAAATAAAAATTTATTGATTTATGAAAGATCAAAAATAAGATTTTTGTCATGAAAAAATTTTGATAAAATATTTTTTAAATAATTTGACATATTATTTTATATATTTATAAAATATAAAATTTAAAATAATAAAATTAATTATGAGAATCTCACATATTAATATTTATGTTAAAAATATTTTTAAAAATTTTTTAATAATAAGACCAATTAAATAATATCTATTTAATTATTTATTTAATTTATTTAAACCCAAAATTCATATAATCTTAAATTTTAAGATATAAACATCTAAATTCTAAATTTTAAACATAAAATGGCATTAAATCCTCAAATGTAGAATATTACATTTTAAACCTATACACTAAAATTTTAATATCTTAAATCTTAAAATATTAAATCTGAAACTATAAATATAAAAATTTTAAATATTAAAATCCTAAGAGTAATAATACATTAAATTTTAAATACTAAAATAAACTCTCTTAAATCTTACACTTTAAATCTTACATTCTAAACTTTAAAATGCTAAAATCATTAACTATAAACATGATATTGACATTAAGTTCAAAACATTAAAATCTAAAACTCGACACTATAAAATTTTAAAATCTAAAATATTAAACCATATAACGTTTAAGTATTTAAGATTTATAATTTTATAGTTTAAAATTTAAGATTTATATTTTGTTTAGGCTTTTTATTTTAGATTTATAATTTAAAATTTACAAGTAAGAATTTAATATTATATCATATTTAGAATTTAAGATTTTATATTTTAAAATTTTTTGTTTGAGATTTATTATTTAAGATATTAAAGTTTAGTGTTTAATAATATATCATATGTACAGCTTAGGGTTGAGATTTAAAGTTTTAAATTTAAGATTTTATATTTTAGTATTTAGTGTTTTAAATTTTAAAATTTGTGAACTTTGTCTATAAATTAATTAATTATTTAATTAATTAAATATATGAAATTTGTAATCTTTTAATTGGTACTTTATAATAAAATTTTTAAAATTTTTTATTATAAATATTAGTTGCATCAGATTTTTATAATTAAATTTTTATTTTTAAGTTTAATTTAAAAAAATATATAAAAATTTTATGAAATTATTTTTAAAAAATTTTATTATAATTATATATAAAAGTTAGTTAATATGGTCAAGTTATGATGAAATATAGGTTTTGAATAAAAATAAAGTTTAGTGTTTTTTAAAAAAATCTTAAAATAATAAAGTATAATTTATTTTAAATTATATTTAATGATTATAACAACAATTTTTATTTTATATTTTAAAATTAGAAAATAAAAAATAAAAAATAAAATTTAGGGCTGCCGTGACTGTCACAATATTCAAAGAACCGACAAAAACTAACGGAACTGCCTCAATCAATTGTATTTAGTGGCCGTTTTCTATAATCGCCACTAAATAGCATATTATTGCAGTGACTATGTAATTGCACTTGTGATATTATAAAATATACAGCTAAAATATTATATGTAACTCATTGTGTATAATTAAATAATATATCAATTCAAGTTTTTTTGATAAATTCAAGAAGGTTACATCACTTGAGTTTGAAATGATTTACATTGGCTCATATCATATTATTTGAGCCTAGAGGGGAAACATATGAAGCAAGGTAACTTTATCTCTCAAAAAAGTTATGCAAACAAAGTTTTAAAAAATTTAAAGTTTTTAATTGTAATCTTATGAACAAACACATGAAAATTGAAGTGAAATGGTCGATGTTTGGTATTCCATGACTCAACTAAGCGTATAAACACAATATCTTGTTTTGTTATAGAAAGCATTATTAATTTATTGATAAAGAAGCTGAGCTCAAGTAACTTAATACTTAAGATCAACATGATGCTTTTTTAACAAAATTATTCAAATTTTAAGTTTTTCTAAAAAAAAAAGAGCAAAAAATTAGAGTGAAAAAGAAAATTTTAATATAAGGAGACATATTAAAAATAATAATTTAAATGTTTTAGATTTTTTATGACTAAAAACATGAATTTTCTATGTTCTAATTGCTACGCGATTAATGAGCTTTATTTTTTTTAATAAAATTTTTTTCATATATATAATTTGAATCGAACCTAAAATCACATAATACTTAAGAAATTTAATTATTTATCAATTATGTTAGACTTTGTTGATCCATGAATCTAGTATTTACTATAGTTTATGTTAGCTTCCCAAAAAAGTTTTTTTTCCTTTAATATTATTATATAATTATTTAGGTGACATCCCCAATTTTAGCAACAGCACTAGGTAACTACACTAAGTTGTCAGCATTGATGAACAAAACTAAGAAGGAAGTGATATAGCTCATGGATCAAAAGAAAGGTTAATAGACCAAAGCATAAATATGAAGAGTGAAAATTTAAGAGGAAAAACCAACAATGGAGTGCTCTACATCTTTTTTATTTGAGATGAAAACCATCTGAATAGCAGTAGGTGTAACAAGCCAAAAAAATAGAGCTTGTTCTGACTGAAGATTGAGAATACAAATATCTCCATTGTTATGCTTTAGTCATTTTTGAGGTTAAAAGCCTTAAACAAATTAATTGAAATTCATAGCCATTTATCCAATAAGTATTGCTTAAAGTTTTTTTTTATTTGTTTTAAACATGCTTGATAAAATTTTTTAAATTGTTTGTGCTAACAAAATGGCAATCTTACATTTTATCATCATTGAATGACTTAAATATTGACTAATTATGTTTAAAGAGAAGAATCATTAATTTGTAATAGTTAGTTTAAGAGTAAGCTATGTATTAAAATGTTAGAGAGAAAATAGACTTTATTATCAGAATTGTTTGTTACCAATTAAATATCAACAAAAGGAATTTTTAAATATCCATATGAACTCAGAAATTATTAAGATGTGCTTTTAAAAGAATTTTTTCAACTATTTTCAATTGCATATCAATAACTATTTTCATTAACCATTAAATATTTTTATTAAGAAATAACAATACATGGCAATGTTCTTTACATGAATATAACTATTCATTATTTATTATCTTAATACCGAATGCCTACTTTTCTAGGAATAATTTCTAAAGTTTGATGTTTAACTCATTCGCCTTACTCTAATTATGTGATATTTTTATATTTTATCAATTATCAAAAGTAATCATTATTAAAATATTGATTTTTACTCTCGAATAAGTCTATTACGGTCTATTATATCATTTATGCAGTTAAATTCTCTCATTAACCTATACTTATTAAATAATTTTAAAATACAATTTTTTGAAATTTTAAAACATTATATATCTAATTGTAATTTTATGACTCTATTACTTTGAACCTCTCAAAATTTTTAATCAAGATCCGTTACTGTATATTATACCTTCGTATTTACCATTTCTAAGCAAGCAGTAATATTTCTCTTTTAAAATTCTTCTCTCTCCATTAAAAAAAAAAAAAGGCTGGTCTAATTTTGTATAGACTTTATTTATGATATTGTCATTATTAAAAATTTATTTATAATAATACCGCCATGAAAATAAATTCAAGAAACAAAAATATATTTTAGTTGTTCTTTTTTTTCTGATTTTAAAACTGTTATTTGGGAATTTTTATCTGATCAAGCGAACGCAAAACAACAATGTAAAACAACTTTTATTTTTTTATTGTTTATAAATGAGAAAAACTAATTTCATAAACAAGAATCAAATAGGCTCGTAAATTCCTGTGTGTATATATATATATATATTGTTTTAATATTTGCACTAACATCAACATGATATATATATATATATATATATATATATATATATATATTGTTTTAATATTTGCACTAACATCAACATGTATATATGTCTATATGAGTTGATACTGTTTTATTTATTTTTTTTAGAAAAGTTTTATTCACTCTTTTGTCACAAAAACATGGGTCTTTGATTTTTTTTTGGGTAAATGAAATGATGACTAGAGGGCAACCATTGCTCTCTGATATTTGAATTTTTTGTATTTTGACAATTATAGTTCACTCAAAATGAAAAAGAATGACGCATTATCGGTATGGTTCAGGGATTCAACTCTTTGACAATTGTTGTTATTTTACTCTTCATTCATGAATTCATACCTTGAATCCCAAATTACGGGTAACAATGGTCTTGTCACAGGAAGCTAAGACCGTAAAAGGAAATCACCATAATAAGATCAAACAAGTTTTGTGGACTTTGTCCAAACCATATACAATTCCATAATAGATGGGACCATCTTCGTGGAACAGTAAACCAGTTAATGATGCTCTTCCGCGGCCCAGAATCAAGAAATAGAAAGCAGTTCCCAAATCGCAATTAGAGAATCAAATCACCACTCACCAATATTAAATTAGCAGCAATCAAATAGTGGCCACAAACAACCCTAAGAAACTGCAACATGAATGCCAATGCCATTAAAAAAGTTTGGGCAGATTTAATTTGAGACGAAGACAAATGTGAAAAACGGAATCAACGACAGCTATGGGACACCACAACAACGATAAAATCAAATTCAAGCACTACTAAGGAGAAAAGAGACAGATCGTAGGGAAAAATAAGAGGAAAACGTGTCAAACAAATCAAGACTCGAAGAAAAAAAAAGCACACGCATAAATTATATAGTTATTCTATTTACACACTAATATATTTATAATTTTTATTAATAAAATTTAGATTATTACATTTATTATATTTTATGAATTTAACTATAAAATTTATCTCATGGGTTGAGATCTTGTAAAATAAGAAATACATTTTATTTTATAAGATATAAATAGATAATTATTAATAAAAAATTTATCATAAATTTTATGAATTATTATTTATTTATTTATATTTTATAATAATCTTTATTATTAATTTTTATTTTATAAAAGATCATGTATTCACACTTTATAAAGTAAAATGTACTCTTCACTTTAAGAAATTTAAATCTAACATATTGTGAAAATAGGATAATGAAAATATCTTTTTTTTTAAACTCTATCAAAATTCAACTCCAAAACACTTACGGTGATACTTGCGTTCTGAGTGTTGGGATTTTTGCCTTAAATTGATCTAACTCAGGAAAAAAAAATTTACGAAGAGAGACTCCCAAAACATTAGAAAAAAAAAAAAACGTGATCCTCTTAAGAAAGGGACTTATTTTGATATACCAAAAAGAAAATATGTTCGGTAATGATGGTCTTACGCCGATTTTTTCATACGTTTTCTACGTAAAATAATATTTTTTTTAAAATAACTGAGTGAACAGTAAAAATCACGATTCAAAACAATAATTTTCACTGTTCATTCAATTATTTTAAAAAAAATATTATTTTACGTAAAAAACGTATGAAAAAACCGACTATGTATAGCATCACTCAATATGTTGGAGTAAAAAGAGGAGAACACGCGACCCAACAAACAGTGAGGTTTGTTATTTAAGAATGTGGGTTGCACAATGGGCAAGGATGTTTGAGTGTCCAAAATTTGCGAAAGGTTATCGTTGAGGAAGTATAAAGGATATCTTGATCGTGTTTGTTGTAATAAATTTGTGGGTTTGTAAGAAAAATAAGTATACTATATATATAATTGTTTTAGACTTGATTTCCAAATATGCTACATTTTTTTTTTTTCAGATTCATTAGATTTAGGTTATTAAGATTCGAAATTGTTGGAGTGTTTCTATTTTTTTAGTAATATTGTATTATCAATTGATTTCATGCTAGATCGATTTATAAAAAGTAGATGTAAGCCAAAGGTCAAATCTCAAATATATACTTCTATCAATTTATCGTTTAGTTGTTGAATTTACATCTGCTTATTCACATTATAAATTGTGTAAGCTTAATTTTCCTTACACGGAGTTGATGACCGGCAACTTCCTGTGCATGCCCTGTCTCTCATTTCATCACGATTTATATAATTTTTTTAGGCGTCCTTTAGAGACCATGCTTCGGAAACTCAACCTGGTGTAGGGACCGTTGTGGAATTCTTGAGTATTCAAGCGTCTTGGGTTGGAAAATATCTTCAGTATAATTGCTGTATATATATTTTATTCAAATAATAATAATATATGTATAATTTTATTAATATTTATTTTATTTTTGAATTAAAAAATGTTTTTAATTTAAATTTTATGTGAAAAGCTATTTAATCTTTAATATTTCTATTGTAAATTTTCCATAACTTTAATGAATCCAAATCCAGAGTTACTAACTTTAATCACAATGCAATTGAATAGTCATTTGAAATGTAATACCCTAAATCTCATTGTCGGTGTTGGTTGTCACTGGAATTGCGGGCTTATGATTTGAACATGTGTTCCAACTTCTAGAATCATGAGTTTCATCGCCCATAATTTCAAGAGTTCTTGCAGCATTAGGATTAGATTTTCTGATTTTATTATTTATTAATTTTAATGATTTCTATTTTTTATAATTAAATGTATGCATTTTTTAATTTTTTAAAATTTTATGCTTATTTTTTCTTACTTTCTTCTACTAGAAGATTCGAATCTCATTACATTACACCTAATGAATAAAATTTTCATAAATCAATATATTCTCATAAACTAATTTTTAAAAATAATTTAGATAATTAAATTTATTAAATTAACAATCTATAAAACTTATCATATTTAATATATTATATTTATTTCTATAAAATTTTAGTGAATATTATTTTGTGAAAGTAATATTTTCCTTTAAATTTTATGTAAATGGGTGCCACCGGTTTTATTCGGCACAACATATTACGGTCTGATTGGCAGGGCATAACATTATGAGCATGCAACAACTTCCATAAATTTCAAGGCTCTATTACATTATTCAAGTTTGACATCCACCGGCAATAAGGAAAAATGTTTTGAATACCCAAAAATCGTACTTTGTTTTCATTCTTTTCTTTTTATGAAGTGTATTTTGTCGTCTCATATGTTGGCCCATTTTATAATAGATTGAAAACAAAAGCATGTACCAACAAAAAAAAAGTGTTACCGACATAGTGACTTCATATGATTTTGATATATATATATATATATATATATATATATATATATAAGATTTAGACAATATTGTAAAAGATTTAGGTTAAAGTTTTTTGTCGTATTTATATGAAAAATAATTTTAGCCTAAGATAATTAAATAAAACTACTGAAAAAGTATTAGAAAAATCACATAAAAAGTACAAAGAATAATTATAATTGACTTCAGTTTGTTGTCCTGTATAAGCTCATCCCCACTTGGTAAACAGAAAAGAAAAAGAAAAAGTGATTCCAAATGTAAAGTTGAGCTCAGAATATTCTCACCCAATTGATGATTCATCTGAGATTTCAAAAATTTAAATATTTTTTTTTTTCAATTTTACTCTGGAAGAATGATAGCTGAAACGCGAAAGTTCAATTATCTACAATATCCATAATAGTTGAATCGTGGTTCTGGATCTCGTACATGAACTCTAATGAAAATAGCATATTCAAATCCATTTTTGTATAGTCATTATATATTTTTTTTCTAAAAAATATTGCATTTGGACCTTTTTTTGCGTATAATTAAATGATTTATTCTTCTTTTATAAAGAAATATATAATTTGAATCATTGAGATTTCCGCTTGATTGAAAGTTTTATCAAAGACTTCTTCGGAGCATCTATAATTAATTTCTTGGTTCTAAGTTTGCACATCTTCACCCTTTCTGAAATCTTGACCAAGGGGTTCCTTTCTAACATGAGAATTCAGATCGTTTTGATATAATTTATCTTACGAGAAAATCGGACATTGAACAAATGAAGATCCAATATAATACCGTATGGTTTTATTCGTAAAGAATGTATGGATTTTTAACTTCAACTATACACACGCATTATCTTCTCAAAAGCTTAACTTATGGGTTAATTAAAACAATTAAAAATCCTTTTCAGTCAATGACTTGATGATTAAAATCATTATAATCTGCACACAGATCTCTGGGGATCAGCAGTTATAGAAAAGTACCCATTTAAACCCTATTTGGAGCAGCTAACAGTGGCGGTGGATAATCCCATCTTGGAAGGAAAGTTTGTCCAATCAGACAGGGAAGGGCAAGGAGGTCATTTCGTAAAAGGTGTTGTCAATCAATACAAAAGGTAGAAGCAACGAAATCATGTTATTCCCTTATTTTTTTTTTTTACCCATTAGCTTTATCCTGTCTGCATCAATCATCTCTCACTGTCAACCTATTTCCATTTCCACAAAAGCTCCTAGGCCAAACCCCAGCTTCCTTTCAACTCAATTATGCCACTTTCTCTCTCTCCCCCCTACCCCTCTCTCTCTTCCTTCTTCGTGAGACTGGGGATAGCTAGGTCATAGGAACTCAGTTGCTCCCCTTTTTCCGGAAAAACAAAATATCTGCCAGTTCCCTAAAAATGTTCTTCAATAAACACAGGGTTAACAAAAACACCTAGCATGGCAACCCTTTCTAGTATTCTAGTATTTATCAAAAACCAAAGGAGCTGAAGCAAGTCTCAGGAAAGAGAGGCTACCCTCTCCCGATCACGCCACTGTTCTTTTACCCTTTTCTCTCCTATTATGATTATCCCAGCCATCCATCACCTCTTTCTTTAAATCTGATTCTTCAACAGTCCTTCTCTCTCTCTCTCTCTCTCTCATCCTCTCATGAAGCATAGTTGAATCTGATTAAAGCTCTTTGCTTCTGTTTTCTCTCATTGCAATTCCCAAAACTCAGAGATCAACTTTCCACCCGCGCAAAGTAAGCAAACAGTGGTTAAGATTCAACATCATTGAAGATCAAACACTCTTTTTAAGAGTGATGGATTCCCTTCAAGAATTTCAATCCCCATCAAACACACAGAACACAGGAGCCATCAATATCAACCCATCAGCAGCAGCAGGGAACAGCTCAAATTTCACATCTTTGCAGTCTTCAGCTTCACCGTCATCGTCATCGTCATCACCACCATCCTCTTCTACCACTCTCAGCCGCTATGAGAACCAGAAACGCCGAGATTGGAACACCTTTGGACAGTACCTCCGAAACCACCGACCCCCACTTTCCCTCTCTCGCTGCAGTGGTGCCCATGTGCTTGAATTCTTGAGGTACCTTGACCAGTTTGGAAAAACCAAGGTCCACACTCAGCTATGTCCCTTCTTTGGGCACCCAAACCCGCCTGCACCCTGCCCCTGCCCTCTGCGCCAAGCATGGGGTAGCCTTGATGCCCTCATAGGTCGCCTTAGAGCTGCATTTGAAGAGAATGGTGGAAAATCAGAAGCTAACCCTTTTGGTGCTCGAGCTGTGAGGCTTTACCTTCGCGAAGTGCGTGATTCACAAGCCAAAGCTAGAGGAATCAGCTACGAGAAGAAGAAGCGCAAGCGCCCCAAACAGCAGCAACCGCCTGCATTGCCACCACCAAATGAAACATAGTAAGCCCCAAAAGAAAAACTAAACCTGCATGTAGCCTAATTAAATAATAATCAAATCTATAAATAATGTAGATTACAATAAAATAAGCCTTTTCTTTGAAATCGCTATTCTTGTAGTTGTTCACTTTTATAGCTAAAGTGTCTTTCAATTTTTTGTTACGTTTTTTTTAGTTTATTAAATTTGATTATGCAGAAACAGTGCTTTGAAATGGGTTTACTGCAAACATGGGACACCCCTTTTGGAATGTCCACTACTAAGAGGTAATAAAAAATGGAAACAGCAGTGCCTGGCTGAGTCCAAGTAGCAGTAGTGGTAGAGTAAGTTAAGTAATTGTAGTAGTAGTGACAGCCGGGGGGGGGGGGGTGTGTTTGTCCAGTAGGAGTTAGTGGTAACCTATGTCGTCCAACTTGTAATAAATATGTTTGTACTTGGAGGCTGTCCTTTATGAGGAGTAATAGATTTGCAGATCATGCTCCATGTCTTCTTTTGAAAATGCTATAATGCGATCCTTATTGCTTTGTTGGTTTTCTTTTGAATTATTTGGAGCGTTTTGGCATACCATTCACCTATACAAAAATCAGGGCATACAAACTTTGTGAAGGTATCTCTGTCAGACTTGTCTGGTATTATACTTCCATTTTTAATTTTCTTTTGGTTTTTGCACAGATGAGGGGTCATTTTGGCAGTTTTGCTCTCTTTTAAGTCTTGTTCAGGTCTAGTAGTTTCTTGTGAAAAGAAAAATCACAAAAAAAGGAGAAAAAGAAATACAGCTCTTATTTTGTGTCATTGAGAAATTGTCTCAAATATAAGCCGAGTTTATCTTTTCCAACTTACTGTAAAATTGTGATACTAACATTAGGACAATGATTGTAGTATGTGGAGAGAGTACACACACACATCTAAAAAGAAGATTTTGAAGTTGAGAGAGAAAAGAAAGTAAAATTGTGAGAAATTATATATAGATTATATTGTTTAATTTATGCTATCTATATATTTATATATATTAATATTCTAACATTAATACTAATATTTCCAATAGAGCATAAAGTGACACCTAGTCAATGCTATAGACTATCATGCAATTGGCGAGCGTTTTAAGCGAAGTGGTGCCTTGGAGATTGTGAAACCGAAAATTTCTCTCTTTTTTTCATTTTTGTTGTCTATGTCTCTGGGAGTAAAGAGACTTCACTGCGGCACTTGACAGTGGCCTAATATTGATACTATTTTCTTTCTATTGGTCGAAGAGTGTGAAGCTAGACATGCACGAAGCAAAACGCAATCCTATGCAGTAGAGTGGTATGGTATCAGCTTTAACATCGTCTTTATGTGTAACATAAACAGAACAGGACTATGGGATTTATACAGCGATGTGATACATATCTACCTGCATATGACTAAGAATTTTCTTTCCATAGACATCACTTTTATGTGAGCAAAGTGCATGTTCATGTAAACCCTAAGATGGATGATAAATCTGCTCAAGTTCAGTGTTTTGCACTGATTTTGAAGACGAGGCCGGCTCCAGACTATTCTGACAATTTGGTTAATGCAAAGATGAAAAGTGCTCCCACGAGTCTATGACAGTTAATTAGAAGAAAATTTAACTAGACTGGAGTCTGGTTCTGAAATAATATGTGCAACACTAGATCAGATAATCTGTTCTTACTTTGCTTACCTTCGTTTAGTTGATTGTGTTCACATATCGTTCCAAAGTTTCCATGAATAACATTTTTATATGCTTCCTGAATGACTAGCTGGACTACAAGCTTGGAATCATGAGACTCTCATTTGGGAACTAAATCTAAACGGGATTATACAGGAGTTGCATTATTATTAATTCCACAAAAGTTTTGCTAATCTGGGCCATGAGACTGAACCCCATTCGATGAGTTTCCTGGAATGATTCTTCTTGCAGACAATTTTCCCAAAGTTTGCAGACATATATCGCTTCTTAATTACTCATATAATTAAGTCATATAGCTTAAAGTTCCGTCTTTGATGAAGAATTTAAGATTCCCAAATAGCACTTTATTATGTTGACCTTTCACACAGTATGTCCGTGTGTTGAGATGTTCCTATGATTGATTAAAATAATGTTAAAGGGAAGAAAGAATGATTTAAAGCAGTGTCTTTAATTATACGAGTTTTTTTTACAGTGGGTTTATTGCAAATCAATTAAGTAGAGGGATACATCAATTATATTTTATCAATTCAGCTTATAAATAATTAACTAGCCGGTGACCTGCGCGTTGTACGGATGACCACAATAATAAGATTTTTTTGATTATTTTATGTACTATTGTCACATACTTTACGTCTTTTAATTATGTAAGATTCTGGTTGAACGTTTATCTTCATGACAATGAAGTTTAAATTGATATAAAAGATCACACAATTAGTAGCAATCCAATTATTGCTTAGATAATGAAATGCAATGACTAGAAAAAAAATGTCATGTCTCTAAGGTAGATTCCTGAAAACCTCTTTGGATACCACATTCGATGTTTTGTTAGAATGTTGCATGCCATTGTCAATGATCAAAATCTTGAGCCCCTTTCGGCTTCTAACTCTAGAGATTGCAACAGAGAGTTGTTCATGACTGAATACTACTAGTCTTCATAATTATATTCCAACTTGGGAAAGTGAGTAGCTTAACTCTTATTTACAATCATATCAAAACAAACTGTTAATGGATATTATATCCTCTGAACTTTGAAAGGAAATATGGTATCGAAAGGTGAAAGCACCATCCTTGGAATGTACAAATTTTCGCCCATTTTATTCCCTGAGATGTCATTTTCTTCCAAGACATGATTACCTAGTTAAGTCACAATTAGTCGGTTTCAATGCATAATCCAGACAATTAATCTATGTTTCTGAGTAACGTCACCAAAAAACCAAGTTTTAGCTTCAATTCATAATTTGGAATTACTGAACAACGGATATTGTTTAACTACTTAAGTGTATGTATATCTTCTATGGAAAAGGCATTATTATCTGCTTTGCAAAAGTTGTCTGAACTTAAGTGCGTTCTATCATTGCTTGGCATAAAAAAAAACATGCATTGATTCACTACTGCAATTTCATGGGTAGGAACAAAAATAGCTCTCTCTTGCAAGTACATCGGATCGCTGAGGTTATGCAAAAAGAATGGATATGTGTTTTCTACAATTGTTGCAAGAGGGTCATTCTCTTCCTTTATAAGGAACTCATCTAATATTTCAATAAAACCTTCTCCATCATTAGGATCGTCGAGGTTGCCATCTCCTACTCTCAAAATCACTCTAAGAAATCTTGCAAATCATTGCTATCAGGTCCACTGATTTGAAGCCTCATATTAGTTGCTGGCTTAAGGAAGTTGAAACATTGCCATAAACATGAAGAGTTTATGATGGCTTGCACACTGTCCTCACTGCTTTCCTTTAGGAATGATTGGTAGAATCTCCTAAAATCTCCTCCAGAGACAAAACTTTGCCTCCAAAACCGTTCATGACTTCTCAGATTTGAAAATCTAAGTACATCCCATAAAGTTCGATCTATAGCTTCAAAACAAAATTTATTTGACATAGGCGCATCATCCCAAATGATGAGTTTTACTTTGATTATTAATTCCATTAATAAATTTCCTCGTTTAATGTTGTAGTTGGAGTCGCTATCTGTCACAAAAAAATATTCCAAATTTTGAATGCATAGTTCTCCCTTTAGGAAGAAAGAGTTATGCTATTCCACTTGAAGCAACATTTAGGACAATTCCCCCTTTTAGATCTTAATGCTGCAAATACTGTCTTCCACAAAAATGTTTTCCCTATTCCCCCATAAACATATATGAAGAAAAAACCTCCATCCACATTGGAAACGGTAGTGATTGCACTTCATACACAATCTTCTGTTTAGCTGTTAGACAATGCACAAGATTATTATGCTCAAGCTAACTTTGCTTTGCTATAATAATTTATTTTGACCCTCTGAAAGATTATGGTCATTTGGGAAAGACATTGTACAATAATCTCACAAACTTTTTCTATTGCTATGCAAAAGCTTCTCAATTTCAGTTAAAGCAAAATCTTTCAGTCGGTCATCAAATAGTGTCAAACCTGTCAATGATGATTCATCAATTGATGTCAAAGAACTCAAGAAAAAACATATTTTCTGTATGTGTACTGGATAAGTTGCTATTACTTGTCTAGTTTAAAGAAAAGTTGTCAGTGATCTGTCCCGTTATGAATAGAATAATTAAGTAAACATTGTGACAACCGCACCACAACAAATGATTTGTCTTATTAACCAAACCTACAACAGATAGGTAGATGACATCGTTAATATTAAGTAATCATACATTAGTCAAATCTCAACATAGGAAAAATAAATTCTTTCTCTATATAAAATCTAGTCCTTTTAATTTGTCTGAAATAATAAGCAATCAAAGATTAAAACCCGAATAACTCAAGCAACCTGATCTCATATATCTATCTATACTATATACCGTAGGATGCCAACATCAAGGTTAGTTTTGTTTATAATATCTTTTCTAATAGATTTATTGGACAAATTACAAATTAACCAAAATAGTTATAGGTATATCAGCCAATTATTGTTGTATAGAATGATTATAATCATTCTTTGATAAAAAATGTGATGAGAAAAATATATACACACCCCTTCAACTTTAGGTCATTTGTAAGTATATCTCCTAAATTATAGAAGTTGGCAACTACACCCTTTTAACAATCAAAACAAGATGTGAATATTGCCCTTTCTTCTATTTGTAGTTAAATGTTAGTAATCACATGACTTTCACATAATTATTAATATATATGGCATCTTTTTATTAACTATTTAGATAAATTCAATAACAATAATAAACAAAACCTTATCCTACTAAGTAGGGTTACCTATATAGATAAAATAAAATGAAAAGTTTATATAAACTAGACAAAAGATCAAACATGGAGCCATAAAGTACCATTACTTTGAACGAAAATCTTGACATATCAACATCTCAAGAATTGTCTTTTATACTACACTACATTGAATGAACAGAAGTAACTATTTGTCCAATTAAATAATAGAACAACAGTTAAAAGTAGTAAATACAAAATGATCCAGCTATCTCTTTCATAAATTTTACATGGTGTATCATAGATTAAATGTTAAAGGAGATAGAGTAGAACTGAAATAGATAAAATGCAAAGAAAACTCATGAATTAGGAATTTCAAAAGATTATGAAAAAAATTAGGAAAAAGATTGAAGGTGTGTTTGTGCATTGAAAGTAACCACTTTGGCTTCTTTCTATTTTTCTTTCCTTCCTACGCAAGTTTTTTTTTTTTTTTGTTATTTGAGTCTATCCCAATAGCCAATACAAAGACACCACATATATTAGTAATCACGTGTATATCACATGACTATTAATATTTAATGGCTAATAAACTGAAGGAGTGTATATACATTGTTTTGATAGTTGAGAGAAATATATTTACATTGTTTTGATAGTTAACGGGGTGAATATGCCAGCTTTCATAGTTGATGGGGTGTATTTACGAAAGTTTAATGAGTGAGTGTACAATTTTCCCAAAATTTATTTAAAACAAATGAAATATTTAAGTGGTATAATGGAATATACCATACCTTCATGCTGAAGCAATCTCCTCTTGCCATGTAATATATCTTCTAACAAGAGTGCCAACATTTTGCCTAAACAAACTTTAGTGAAGACAATGAACTCAAATATAGCATAGTAGTGAAAAGATTTCTCAAAACATTTCTTGTATCCCATGAGCTTGCTTCCTTTATTCCATCAATATATTTCTTGTCATCATCTAGCAAGCCTAAAGTGTAACAAGCATCTTTGTATAAAGATTATTGAATGTCATTGATTTTTCTTGTGTCTTCAAATGAAGTAGGACCTCTTGCAATACTAAGCAAGATTTGAAAGCAATACTTTTCACCATTGCCAAGAGCAACATAAAATAATCTTCCAATTGAGAAGCTATGTTTCCTTTTCAACCATTTTCCAAGATCTAGAGTAGGGAACTCAACATAAGTCAAATTACGTGCTTCTAGATATTCTTTATTAGTATTCAACCAATATTGGAACTATTGTTTTCTTAGTCCCATGACTGTTTACAACATTTTCAATACACTCATCATCCTTGAATGTAACAAATTACTCATTTTGAAGGTTGGAATTCAATCTCTCAATTGGAGCATATATGTAATGAATGTTGAACCCAAAAATACACCATGCAACCTCACATGGTGACATATATTTATAGTCATAATACATGTTTGTCTCATCAACTTGTTTTCTCCAATCCAACCTCATCAAGTGAATGGTAGAATTATATAGTCACTCAATTATGTCCTTTATTTACATATTCAAACAAATCTACACCACTCAACATTTATTTGTGCCTGGTAATTTAGGAGGAGTCTTGGGCTATAAGGAACTATAGATATATTGTCAAGATATAAGTTTGAAGTGATTCCTTGAACTTTTTGGCCCTCAATCTTGTAATTGGTCCTTGAGGTAATGTTAGCTCATCCACTGCTCCTCTTTTCTTGCCATCCATGCTTGTGCTCACATCATTCCCTCCCTCCTCAAAAGGATTCGTCCTCGAATCTGAATCAAGTTCAAAAAGAGATAGGTCAGAAACATTGAAAGTGGCACTTACATTATACTCACCTGGCAAGTCTATCTTGTATGCATTATCATTGATGCGCTCCAAGACTTGGAATGGTCCATCGCCCCTTGCATCAAGCTTTGACTTCCTTTGCTATGGAAATCTCTCCTTTCGCATGTGTAACCAAACCCAATCTCCGGGTTCAAAGATAACCTGCTTTCTACCCTTATTGGCCCGTTGTGCATACATGCAGTTTTTCTTCTCAATCTGCTCACGTGCTTTCTCATGTATTGTTTTAACCATTTCTACCTTTTTCTTTCCATCTAAGCTAGCAATTTCACTCAAAGGCAAAGGCATTAAATCTAACACAGTCAATGGATTAAAACCATACACAATTTCAAATGGTGAAAAACCTGTGGAAGAATGTATAGCACGATTATATGCAAACTCAATAAAGGGCAAACAATCCTCCCAAATTTTCAAATTCTTACCAACGATAGAACACAACAAGGTTCCTAAAGTCCTATTCACTACTTCAGTTTGTCCATCAGTTTGTGGGTGACATGTAGTAGAAAATAAAAGTTTAGTACCTAACCTTCCCCACAACACTCTCCAAAAGTGACTTAGGAACTTAACATCTCTATCTGAAACAATGGTTCTTGGCACACCATGAAGCCGAACCACTTCCCTAAAGAAAAGGTCAGCAATATTTGTTGCATCATCAGTCTTATGGCAAGCAATGAAATGAGCCATCTTACTAAATCTATCCATAACAACAAATATGCTATCCCTACCCTTCCTAGTCCTAGGTAAACCCAAAACAAAGTCCATGGATATGTCTGTCCAAGGTTCATTAGGCACAGGCAAGGGTGTATACAAACTATGAGGCATCAACTTAAACTTCGCTTGTTTGCATGTAATACACTTGGAACAAACTTTTTCAACATCTTTTCTCATTTTTGGCCAATAAAAATGTTCACTAAGCATATCTAAAGTCTTTTGCACACCAAAATGCCCCATTAATCCTCCACTATGTGATTCCCTCACAAGCAACTCTCTAATAGAACATGTAGGAATGCATAATTGTTTATTCCTAAAAAGAAATCCCTCATGCCTATAGAACTTGTTATGTGCAGCATGTTCACAAGCTTGATACACATCACCAAAATCAGAATCATTGGCATACAACTCTTTCAAATGTTCAAAACCAAGTAAGTTAGAGCTAAGCATAGAAATCAAAGCATACCTCCGTGATAGTGCATCAGCAACAACATTATCTTTCTCTTGCTTGTACTTGATCACATATGGGAATATTTCAAGGTACTCCACCCACCTTGCATGCCTCTTGCTCAGCTTGCCTTGTCCCTTTAAGTACTTGAGTGATTGGTGATCACTATGTATGACAAACTCCTTAGGCAGCAAATAATGTTCCCACACTTCAAGAGCTCTCACCAAAGCATAGAACTCCTTATCATAAGTGGAGTAGTTCAAAATAGGTCCACTCAACTTTTCGCTAAAATATGCTATGGGTTGGTTTTCCTGCATCAAAACAGCTCCTATACCAACCCCAGAAGCATCACATTCAATTTCAAAAGTTTTAGAAAAATCAGGCAAGCTTAAAACAGGTGCAGTACATAACTTTTCCTTTAAAGTGTTAAATGCTTCTTCTTGTTCTTTACCCCATTTGAACCCCATATTCTTTTTAACAACTTCATTTAGTGGTGCAGCAATAGTAAAGAAATCTTTAACAAATCGCCTATAAAAACTTGCCAAACCATGGAAACTTCTTACCTCACTAACAGACTTAGGTATTGGCCAATATTGAATAGCCTTCACTTTTTCAGAGTCAACCTCAACTCCCTTAGAACTCACCACAAAACCTAAGAAGACAACTCTATCCATGCAAAAAGAACACTTCTTAAGGTTTGCATACAAGTTATTCTTCCTAAGCACATCCAAAACAGCCCTAACTTGCAAGACATGATCATCTATGCATTTGCTATAAATCAAAATGTCATCAAAATATACAACCACGAATTTGCCAAGAAACTCACGCAAGACATAATTCATTAAGCGCATGAAAGTACTAGGTGCATTAGTTAACCCAAATGGCATTACTAACCACTCATACAATCCATATTTAGTCTTAAATGCAGTTTTCCACTCATCTCCTTCTTTCATCCTAATTTGATGATAGCCACTTTTTAAATCAATTTTAGTGAATACACATGCACCATGCAATTCATCTAGCATATCATCTAACCTAGGGATAGGATGGCGATACTTTATAGTGATTTTGTTGACTGCCCTACAATCCATGCACATTCTCCAAGTTCCATCTTTCTTGGGTACCAAAAGAACTGGTACAGCACAAGGACTCATGCTTTCTCTTATATACCCTTTTGCCAACAACTCATCTACTTGCCTTTGCAACTCGTTTGTTTCCTCCAGATTGCTTCGGTAAGCTGGTCGGTTGGGAATTTGTGCTCCAGGTACAAAATCAATCTGATGCTCAATTCCTCTTTTAGGTGGTAACCCGTGGGGTATCTCCTCAGGAAAGACATCACTGAATTCCTGCAATAAGTCACAAACACACTAGGCAATTTGGGGTTAAGGTCAATTTCAGTAAACAAAGTTTCCTTAAACCGAATCAAAATCAAAGCTCTCTTGCCTAAGTATGCACTCTTTAAATCTCTCTCTTTTGCATAGAAACATGGTTGTTTCTTAACTTCTTCACTCCTCTCTTTTCTTTTCTGTTCACTCTTTTTCTTTTTATCACTCACTAACTTATTCTCTTCTGCACATCTCCCTTTCTTTTCCTCACTTGTGCAGTCACTCAACATTGGGCCTTTTTCTTTATTCTTTTCTCTCATGGCCTCTTTTCTCTCATTATTTTTTTTCACCTCACTACCTGAACTCCCACAAGCTGATTGTTGAAGCTTAACTTGATCAAGGTAAGCTTCTTTAGGTGATAAAGGTGCCAAAGTGATTTTCTTGCCATCATGCTGAAAGGAATATCTATTTCTATACCCATCATGCATCACACGCCTATCAAATTGCCAAGGTCTCCCCAACAATAAATGACCAGTATGCATGGGTACTACATCACACATAGCTTCATCACTATACTTCCCAATAGTAAAAGCTACCACAACTTGCCTAGTAACTTTCACTTCTCCACTATCATTCAACCATTGTAGCCTATAAGGAGTAGGGTGTTTAATACATTTCAGCCCCAATTTATCCACCAAAGTGGTGCTAGCTACATTAGCACAACTACCCCCATCAATAATCATGTTACAAATTCTACCACCAACTAAACATCTAGTGTGAAATATATTTTCTCTTTGTTCTAAACTTTCTTCCTTAACATTCAGATTCAATGCACGCCTAGCAACAAGAGATTCACCATGAGTAGCATATTCAACATCAGAACAATCCTTTAAAGATGGCATGCTACTCTCACTACCATTCCCATCATAATCATTTTCAGATTCAGAAACAATCTCATCACCTTTAATGTACATGGTCTTTCTATTAGGACAATTAGATGCATAATGACCACAACCTTGACATTTAAAACATTTTATATCTCTATGTTTAGAGGTTTTTGAGAAGGAATCAGAAGTACCCTTTTGAGTTGAAGTACTCTTCTCCTTGTTTTTGTTTGCATCCAGCCCCTTTTCCTTGGAATCAGTGGCTTTCTCCTTCTTCTTCTCATCATATTTGTTCCATTTTGAACTCCATTTGCTACTGGAATTTGAAAATGACTTGGCTGCTCCCCTTTGTTTTTGTTGTCTCTCCACCTTCATGGCCATGTTAACTAGGTCCTCCATCTCAACGTAGTGATGTAACTCTACTACATCAGCTATCTCCTTGTTTAGACCTCCTATAAACCTAGCCATTGTCACATCCCTATCCTCCTCAATGTTAGCTTTAATCAAGAGCATCTCCATCTCCTTGTGGTAATCTTCCACTGATTTTGACCCTTGAGTAAGCTTATGCAACTTTTGGTGCAACTCTTTATAGTAATAAGAAGGCACAAATCGCTTCTTCATTACTCTCTTTATCTCATCCCAATTCTCAATAGGATATTCACCATTTCTCCTCCTAGACTTCACTAATTCATCCCACCAAACTAAGGCATAATCTGAGAATTCTACTGCAGCCAACCTCACCTTCTTCTCTTTAGAATAGTTGTGGCAAGCAAATATCAAATCCATTTTTCTCTCCCACTCCAAGTACACTTCAGCATCATTTCTACCCTTAAATGGAGGTATATGCATCTTGATAGCATTTAGATTACTATCCCTCCTATTGTCTATTCTTATTTCACCCCTTCTATTTCGAGTTGAACTCCTCTCTTCAAATTCATCTTCAAACAGCTCTTGATTAAACTCATTTTGATGCCTATTCCTATCATTAATTCGCCTACCATTTCCTGGAAAGCTTTCCGTCAACTCCCTCTTCCATTCATCTAACTCATCTAGCCTACTATTCAACTTTTGAAATTGACTAGTAAAGGCTCTATATATCAATTTCATGTCTGGAGTCATGTTAACTTCTTCATCTGAGGGCTCTTTACTCTCCCTCCTTGTTGAAGGATTACTCATTTTATGAACCTGCAAGAAATGTTAGTAAGATAGTCTCACAATACACTCCCTCACGTGTTTCACTCAAAAGATGGCACTCTACTCGTGTTTCACACAATTGTTGGCTTTTGCCCTCTTTAAGCTCACACACTCAAGCCTTTTACCACTCAAGCTTGTTGTTCTCAATTGCACTTCAGAATTAATCCTCAAACCAAAATACTAGGATGGTAATGAAAACACTTAACAAGGAAGACAGGTACAAAACTAGAAGCAAATATACCAGAATAAATTGAAATGAGTATGCAAGATATGAAGAGTTTGCTGCCCAAAATACTGATCTCCAATTAACAAGAATCAAATTGTTAATTATGGTGTATATGGAAGCAAAAGCAGGAGTAACCAAAAATAGCAACTGAGATTTGAAGGAAAAAGACGAAATTAATGCATAAATGCAGAAATTGATGTTTCCTTAGACAACCTAATTAGACAATTCTGTGGTGCTTTTCTTCTTCTAGCTGCAACTCTTTTCAATTTTGTTCCGTTTCATTTTTTTTTTTGAAGCAGCGTCCCAACTCTTTTTTTTTTAAATATAGGATAAACAGCAAATAACACCAAAATATGAACGAAAAAAAAAAGATCAAAATCAAATCCCAAACAATCAAGCCAGCTACAACATGCACTCCTATACCCAGATGTTATGTTTTTGGGTGTGACCCAAATTCTAAAAAAAAAAATAAAAGAGTTACAGTTTCAGATGGAAACTGCAACCAAGAGTTACAGTTTCAGATGGAAGCTGCAACCAAGAGTTTCAATTTTAGTAGAAAACTGCATACAGCAGTTTCAATTGCAGAAAATATAAAGAACTCAAGCGCAGTGTGAATAGGAACCCGTGAATAGTGTGCAAAAGAAAACAGCAAACTATAACCTAGGATAAATAAGAATTCACCCTAATCTAGCTCTGATACCAAATGATGCAGAACCCCATGGATATTCAAGATCTAGAAACCCCAAACACACAAATTGATTAGGAACAAGAATAGATGGAGAACTCCTAACCTATTGAACCCCCAAATGACTGATGCAAATGGAAACACAAATAATTGGTTGATTGAGGAATCAAGAACAGAAGTTCACTAGGATGTAATTACCTTGATGAAGTTCAATTCTTGATGCAATAGAGATTCAAGCCAAGCCTTGAAAAAGAGTATAAAACTCCAAAAACAATTCTGATTTTTTCATTCATTCTGCTGAAACTCGTCCATACACTAGGGTATTTATACCCCCACAAGTTCAATAACCTAGACTATTAAATTAGGCTTTAAACTTGGGTCTCCTAATAAGAAATACAAGCCCAAACGAAATTACAAGTAGTAAACTGCCCAAAAGCTAATCTATTAACTTGGAATATGAATTAAACATAGATTGGACCAATTTTGCAAATTCAGCCCAATTTGATTAGGTGAAGCTCCATTGGCCTTCATTGCATCTTGAGCTTCCATTCCTTCTAACATTCTGTTCATATAAGTTTGAAGTGATTCCTTGAACTTTTTGGCCCTCAATCTTGTAATTGGTCCTTGAGGTAATGTTAGCTCATCCACTGCTCCTCTTCTCTTGCCATCCATGCTTGTGCTCACATCATTAATGATGCAGAACCCCATGGATATTCAAGATCCAGAAACCCCAAACACATAATTGATAGAGAACAAGAACAGATGGAGAACTCCCAACCTATTGAACCCCCAAATGACTAATGCAAATGGAAACGCAAATAATCAGTTGATTGAGGAATCAAGAACAGAAATTCACTAGGATGTAAATACCTTGATGAAGTTCAATTCTTGATGCAATAGAGATTCAGGCCAAGCCTTGAACAAGAGTATAAAACTCCAAAACAAATCTATTTTTTCATTCATTCTACTCATCTAGCCTACTATTCAACTTTTGAAATTGACTAGTAAAGGCCCTATATATCAATTTCATGTCTGGAGTCATGTTAACTTCATCTGAGGGTTCTTTACCCTCCCTCCTTGTTGAAGGATTACTCATTTTATGAACCTGCAAGAAATGTTAGTAAGACAGTCTCACAATACACTCCCTCACGTGTTTCACTCAAAAGATGGCACTCCACTCGTGTTTCACACAATTATTGGCTTTTGCCCTCTTTAAGCTCACACACTCAAGCCTTTTACCACTCAAGCTTGTTGTTCTCAATTGCACTTCAGAATAAATCCTGAAACCAAAATACTAGGATGGTAATGAAAACACTTAACAAGGAAGACAGGTACAAAACTAGAAGCAAATATACCAGAATAAATTGAAATGAGCATGCAAGATATGAAGAGTTTGCTACCCAAAATACTGATCTCCAATTAACAAGAATCAAATTGTTAATTATGGTGTATATGGAAGCAAAAGCAGGCGTAACCAAAAATAGCAACTGAGATTTGAAAGAAAAGGACGAAATTAATGCATAAATGCAGAAATTGATGTTTCCTTAATGGAAAGATCAATTTGGACGAAAAAAAAAGACATAAAGACAAAAAAGGAAAGAAATTAAGTAGGTTTCCTAGAATGATGCTAATCCCACAAATTGTGCTTATACTTCTTTGACTTTGCTAATTAATCTCCAAAACCCAAAGTGTGTTCACACTTGAATTCAATCATATCCTGAATTCTGCCCAAAAAAAGTGTACAGGTTCAAAGAACTTGCTGCCAACCTAATTAGACAATTCTGTGGTGCTTTTCTTCTTCTAGCTGCAACTCTTTTCAATTTTGTTCCTTTTCATTTTTTTTTTGAAGCAACGTCCCAACTCTTTTTTTTTTTTTTTTTAAATATAGGATAAGTAGCAAATAACACCAAAATATGAACGAAAAAAAAAAGGATCAAAATCAAATCCCAAACAATCAAGCCAGCTACAACATGCACTCCTATACCCAGATGTTATGTTTTTGGGTGTGACTCAAATTCTAAAAAAAAAATAAAAGAGTTACAGTTTCAGATGGAAACTACAACCAAGAGTTACAGTTTCAGATGGAAACTGCAACCAAGAATTGCAGTTTTAGTAAGAAACTGTATACAGCAGTTTCAACTGCAGAAAATATAAAGAACTCAAACACAGTGTGAATAAGAACCCGTGAACAGTGCACAAAAGAAAACAGCAAACTATAACCTAGGATAAATAAGAATTCACCCTAACCAGGCTCTGATACCAAATGATGCGGAACCCCATGAATATTTAAGATCCAAAAACCCCAAACACACAATTGATAAAGAACAAGAAGAAGTTAAGAAACAACCATGTTTCTATGCAAAAGAGAGAGATTTAAAGAGTGCATACTTAGGCAAGAGAGCTTTGATTTTGATTCGGTTTAAGGAAACTTTGTTTTCTGAAATTGAACTTAACCCCAAATTGCCTAGTGTGTTTGTGACTTTATTGCAGGAATTCAGTGATGTCTTTCCTGAGGAGATACCCCACGGGTTACCACCTAAAAGAGGAATTGAGCATCAGATTGATTTTATACGTGGAGCACAAATTCCCAACCGACCAGCTTATCGAAGCAATCTGGAGGAAACAAAGGAGTTGCAAAGGCAAGTAGATGAGTTGTTGGCAAAAGGGTATATAAGAGAAAGCATGAGTCCTTGTGGATATTCAAGATCCAAAAACCCCAAACACACAAATTGATAGAGAACAAGAATAGATGGAGAACTCCCAACCTATTGAACCCCTAAATGACTGATGCAAATGGAAACGCAAATAATTGGTTGATTGAGGAATCAAGAACAGAAGTTCACTAGGATGTAATTACCTTGATGAAGTTCAATTCTTGATGCAATAGAGATTCAAGCCAAGCCTTGAACAAGAGTATAAAACTCCAAAAACAATTCTGATTTTCATTCATTCTGTTGAAACTCGTCCATACAGTAGGGTATTTATACCCCCACAAGTTCAATAACCTAGACTATTAAATTAGGCCTTAAACTTGGGCCTCCTAATAAGAAATACAAGCCCAAACGAAATTGCAAGTAGTAAACTGCCCAAAAACTAATCTATTAACTTGGAATATGAATTAAACATAGATTGGATCAATTTTGCAAATTCAGCCCAATTTGATTAGGTGAAGCTCCATTGGCCTTCATTGCATCTTGAGCTTCCATTCCTTCTAACATTCTACCCATATAAGTTTGAAGTGATTCCTTGAACTTTTTGGCCCTCAATCTTGTAATTGGTCCTTGAGGTAATGTTAGCTCATCCACTGCTCCTCTTCTCTTGCCATCCATGCTTGTGCTCACATCAGGTAATGTGCCCTTCCTATAAATGACGATGGCAATATAAATCATTTCCCTTGTGAAGGATTGATTTGCTTCCCTTAGTTTAACATCTGTGAGACATTTGTACATCTTAGCTAATGAATGGTGTTCATTGGGTTGGGTTGACCTATGAACCTGAACAACCTAACCCAACTAAGCACATCATAGTGAGTTGGGTTAGGTAGTTGGGTTTGATTGGGTCAAAAAGTCTCCAACTAGATTAGTTTGGGTTGAGTAACGAGTTTAAGGATACCAACCCGACCAAACCCAAACCAACCCAATAAAAAAATGTCAATAAGCTATATTCTGCTTCCCCTTATTATATGTATATGCAAAATGTTCAAACTCTTATATTGTTAATTCAAGTTTTCCTATTATCTACATTCCTTTATCAATTCAAACAAAAAGTGTAATTCTTCATGGTAATTAAGGAAGGGGATGAAATTGCATTAATTGAATACTACCCCATCCCTTTTTCATTGTTTAAGTCATTATTTCTATTATGTTAAAAGAAAGTAGAGCAGGAAAGAGCATTATCCTTGCTCATTCGAAATAATCATTAACAACTATATAATTTTTAGGTTCATTTTTCTCAAGCATGTCTTGGTTTTTTTTCTTGTCAACATTTTGTTTTATATTATGCTATATTAAACTTGCCTTTATTAACTTTCATACTTGTGCTAAACACTAAATAATGTAGTTTTATCATATTTTTTTATTTTATAATTTCTTTCTTTCTCATATTCTTTTATAGTTCTCTCTTATGCTAATTACGATTGATATGGGGCCAATTGGCATATACTTATGTTCCTTAATGCTTAAATATAGTAAATAAATAATGAGAAGTTGAATATGATAGGATTTTAACATGGATTTAACAATATGGTCATAGTTGAATTGCCAAACTTTGGTGACATTTAAGGACTGAATGTGATGTTAATTCACTTGACATTTATGCCATATGAGTGCCATGTTTGTTATAACCTGTGAGACTTATGGTTGTTTTGTTACTTGTTAGACTACTTATCACTTATGGTTGTGGATTGTATTGTTTGACATTTAGATTATAGTTGTGTAACTTATATTAAACATTAGCCTTACGGAATTATGTCATATGTGTTAGACTTAATGGTTTATGGCATATATGTTGTTATGTTGTTAAGTGTTAATTACTTTGTTCATAGTTTATTTAATTTACAATTTGAAATATAGTTTTTTTTAAAAGCTGAAAATCTACTATTTTTAATTAGTTTGGGTTGGTTTGAGTTTGAAAAAATTTTGCCCTAACTCCACCAAGGGTTGGTTGGGTTTGGTTTTAAATACCTCCAAACCCAACCCATAAACACCCTTAGTCTCATATTTAACTCTTTTTAGTGAGTTCTTATGTAGTTCAACCTTTGGGATTTTATCATTGTGTAAGCATCAACCAAAACTATTGAAATAATTTTCTTAAAGATAGAATTGTTGATTGTTCATTGTCTCCAATTTTAATCCTAAAGGCAAAAAGCTCTCTCGTGCTTGATTTTCTTCTCTTTGTTAATCCATTGGTAGTATTAATGTAGACATCCAAATTTGTTCAGAATCCCAAACATACCAATTTTTAAAAAACTAGGGTCGAGTCCCAAACAATCTTGAAAATAGGGTCGAGCCTAAAGGATCTCGAAAAACTATAAAATAAGAGCATAGATCCCTACTCTAGGTAAACAATCCTACCTTGGGCCAATAGAGCCCTCTATATCCCAAACTTCCCATAGATAAACAACTTAGGGTTAGAACTTGCCTAATTAAGAAAGTTCTCAAGGAAGTATTTCTACCTTTTATTGCCCCATTTTCCAAATCTAAAGGTGTTCTCAAGACTAGCAAATATGTCTTAGTCACCATTCAAATTTAGGAAAACTTGTCAAAAATAACAGTTTAAGTCCATTAACCCATTTTTCAATGATTTTGGGTCCTTGAGTACCCTAAAGACCTAGGAACAACCTTAAGAGCCTCAAAAGGGGTGCAACCCAATAAACTAGGCCCATCAAAACTTACCTTATTTAGAATAGGACCATTAAGAAACCAGAAGGCTAAAATGCTCCTTGGTGGGCCTTGGTTGCCTTAGAGTTATGATTCAAGCTCATTCAACTCTCGTAGAATTTCTCAAAGTGTCTCTAATCTTTTATGGGCTTAAGCTAAGGCCTATCAAGTGGCTTAAGGCCCATTAGCCCTCAAAAGGCCTCGATAAAACACTAAAGTATCCAAATTCCCTAAATCTTTCTCAAAACATCCACAATTACCTCAAACCATGCTTATTAGGCCTTGCCCTAGGCCATTGACCTCAACTTTCTTTAAGTTTCCAAGGTGAAACAACCCTAAACCTTCCCATAATGGCCTTGTGGGCCTCGATTCCTAAAATCAACCTTCAAACATCAAGTTCAACCCTTAAAACATTGACTATGACTTTGATAAACCCTTTGTCAACACTTTCTAAACCTTCCATGATGCCACCTTGCACCACTTAGGCCGTTTGGCACCACATCACCCTTTCACCTTCACATCATGACCACATGAGGCCGTATGTGGCAAGTGAAGGGGCTGCACCCTCCTCATGGGTGTGCTGTCCTCTTGGCTTATTTCTGAATGGGCCTTAATCAAAGGCCTAACTCAAATCAACCCTTTTTAACCTTATTTGTAAATAAGGGGCTTCTTTCTTAGAAATTAAGGTAAACCCCACCTTGCCTTGGACCAATACATGGCTTACCTTAGTAAGCCATGGCCAGCTCTAACACCCTTGGAGAGATGGCATGGGCTATACTCCTAACCCATGTCCACACTTCCCCCTTTTTTTTTTTTACCAAAATATACCCTAATTCCTCCCATTAATTCACCCTTAATCTAAGGAGTTTCATAAGATTAATCAACTTAATTCCTAAGCTAATGAATCTAGCCTCTTTCCCCTCCACATGCATTAGCCTACACCCATGGATCAAAACTGACCTTATCTTACCCTTGGATTGATCTACTTAAGGCTGACTCAATCTAAACCCTCTATCTCATATAAATCCTAATCGTCCCTTTCATCCCTTTTTGCACAATGTGGAAAACTCTAGCCTGTTTGTTATGTGCCACTACCTCAATGCCTTTACATCACCCTTAACTTTGCCCTCCACCTTTGGATAAGCTTACCAAACATTGACCTAATCTAAATCCTTCACCCACAATTAACCCTAACCATCCATGCTAAGGTTGTCAACATCATGATGCGGGGTGGTGACTAGAAAAATAGTTTAAAAAATGAAGATTTGGGAAATATGGGGCTTTTGGTAAATATATGGAAATTTAAGAATTTAGAATTTTGGATTCTCCATTAATCTAATTTTTAACGGTGAGATCAGATACCAAAAGTTAGGTTTGTGTCACAAAAATTAGGTTCAGGTATTGGTTACATGTAGGAAAGGAATTAGCACCCCTATAATGCCCTTTTGGTACCACATTGATCTTTTGTTGCTTTTCAATTTCAATATTATGCTTTGATTTTTGTCCAAAACAAATTTATTCATTTTTTTATTTTTATTTGTCTCACTATAGCCTTACACATGATTAAGTATGATCCAAAATTAATACTATTAGTAAATGGTGTTTAGCCATTATTGTGGAAAAGGAGAATGCAACACCTAGTTTATCCAGGACTTACAATGACACTGGTCATCTAGCTTGACTAAGGTTTAACCTAACTAGATTAGGGTATAATAGAATTCCTAGCTTGACTAGGGTTTGAATTGACTAGATTGGGGTTTAAGAAAGTACCTAACTTGACTAGGATTTTTAAGGTTATTTTTAAATTTTGAGAAATTTCTCGAATAGAGATGAATTGGTATTAATCACATCATCAGAACTTTGCCAATTTCTCCAATAACCCATGACATGATTACCATTGGGATAGTTAATAATTATCGCTTTTGCCAATAACACCAACAACCATTATTGAGAAGAATTGGGGTCAAAAATGAATTTGGTGCTTTTAGGGACATTGATTCATGATGGTCATATTAAAGGGATTTTGCCAATTTCTCCAACATGACCCCTAATGCAATCATTGAAAAGGTTAATAGCAATTGCTTTCACCAATCGTGCTCACTACTATCTTTAGGAATGGATCAAACTTTGGTTGAGCGAGCTATGCCAATTTCTCCAACATAACTTAATGTGATTCTGTTGGGATAGTTAGTTGCAGTGACTCTCACCAACCGTGCCAATGATTGTCATTGGAAAAAAGTTAGGGACTTCGAATTGGTGAAGGATTAGGATTTTTGGAAACAATTAATTACAATTTATTAAGATTTCAAGAAAATAATTAATTTTTTTTAAAAATTAAGAATTTTCAAATTTACATCATGGATAATGCTATGTTAATTCAAGAGCAATTTGATAGGTAATAGAAACAATCAACACAAATGATGCATTAGATGATTTAATTCAAAGTCATTAATTATTTGCCACAACAAAATTAGAGTAACTCTTCCCTTCCCTTTGTTTGGATAATTCTCTTTTATTTTACAAGCACAAATCCAAGGCCCAAAGAAGCTCACTTCCCAATTTCTAAAAAAAAATTCCTAGGTGAAAAGAAACTAAAGAGGCTTGATTTGGGTCCTATTCTGGCCTAGACCGACCCTTACTTTCTACCCACTCCCTTCAATTTTTTTTTTTAAAGTAAAAACAGAAATGGATTAAAGAGTGAATTGAGATGGGAAAGAAAGCGCTTTGGTTGAGGCTAGTACCTCTCTTTCACATTTAAAAAATTTATGTTTTAAATTTTTTAATAAAAGTTAACTAAAATTAGGTAAATCTTACACATAAAAATTACATCTTAAATACACTTATTTTGATCAAACTAAAAAACTAAAAATACCATAACTTTTTATACAAAATTTAGAATCAAATGAAAAAATTTATTTTATATTTTGGAAAAAAAATCTATTTTCTAATTATTTTCAAAAGGGGTTTTGCAGCCTATGAAGCATGTTATGCACACTTCCCCTACCTTTGTAGGCCCAGACTGAGACAAGTCCTCCAAATTTATTGTTTTTAATTTTAATTAATTAATTAATTATATTATTATTCTCTTACATTGAAATAAAGAAAAATTTATAATATTGGCCTATCTTAACCCCAAAAATTTTTTCAATTAACCATAAGACTTTTCAAATTTAATCACATGCTTACTATTATTTTTGAGGTCCACCTTGTTTTATCATGATTTTTTCCAAAAATTCTAGACTAAATTAGGGTTTAATAAATTATTCTCATAATTGTTCCCTCTTTTTGGTCTAGAAAAACTTTTAAAGGCCAAGAAAAGTACTGAACACAATATTTCAGGTTCCAAACAAAATTAAGGGTCTATAAAATGGCCTTATTTTCTCATCTTTTAAGAACTAGGAGATAGACAAAGGTAAAGATAGACAATAACTTTGGGCGGAACTAAAACATGTGATAATCCCAAATCTCTTCATTGTGTAGGAATCCAAAATACGAAATTTAATTAGTGGACTTGCTTATCCTAATTGGACCAATGTGACAATAAATCAGTCTTAGGGTTCTTCTTAAGTGCAACGCGCGATGCTAAAAGATTGATTTATTTTGGAGATGGATTACCTCTTTTCGGTTGTCCATAAAAGACTAGGATTTTGCCTATGTACCTAGGCTCAATTCATGATTGTGAAATGGATTTAACGTGAAGGGTTAATAGGGATCAAAGATAATGACCTATGATTTCCCTATGCACCAAGGCACAATTCACAATTGTGAAGTCAATTTAACGTGAAAAGTTACTATCCGCCTAACAGGGACCAAAGATAATGACCTAGAATTTCTCAGTGTATCTAGGCTCGATTCATGATTGTGAAATTGACTAAACATGAAAGGTTATTGTCCATCTAATAGGGACCAAAGATAACAAACTAGGATTTTCCAATATGCCTAGGCTTGATTCATGATTGTGAAATCAATTTAAAGTGAAAGGTTACCATCCACCCAATGAGGACCAAAGATAATGACCTAGGATTTCCCCATGTACCAAGCTTGATTCATGATTGTGAAATTGTTTTAATGTGAAGGGTTATTGTCCACCCAACAAGGATCAAAGATAATGACCTAGGATTTGCTTGTGTGCCTAGGCTCATCCTAAGAATGCATGCTTGTCATGTAAATATACTTGTCACATTAGTGTGCTTGATAAGATAGCATGCTTGACATGTAAAAGGCTTAACCTAAAATGACATGCTTTGACATGCAAACATGTTTAACACGTGAAAGGCTCACCTAGCATAGCATGTTTTAACAATGTTTACTTCGAAAACTTTATCAAAGGAAATTCCACAGGTTTAAGTTGCTTTCCTATCCCAAACTTATAAAGGAAACAGTCAAGTTTTGGAAATATTGCATCCTTATTTAGGCCAAATCAATCATTAAGACTTCAAAATCCTATCCTTATGATTTTGGTTCCTCGATTTCTTGCTTGAGATGCCTATTGTGTGATTTTCCTCACTTGTTACCTTGTACTCTTTAGATAAAGATTAAGTTTTTTGAAAACCCTTTGTTTTGGGAAATTGGTTTTTGGACTAACTAACTTGATTCGCTTAATCCATTTTCCACTTGTTTCAAATTTCAAAAATATGTAATTCAGAAAACATTGCATTTCAATGTTACTTGTTTATCATGTTTCAAGTACATGATAGAGTGTACACAAGAAGTAAGCACGAAAAGGGACAAGGTAAATTTCAAGGAATATGGAATTTCATTCATCTAGGTTTTACATCACTTTCAAGGTTTTGGTGGTCTAAATGACAATAATGCTTTGCAAAAAATTGAAATAAGTACAAAATTAAGGAACAAAGATTTAGGTAGGTCAACGAGTCTTTTCATGACAACATCTGAATTTTAGACTATGCTTAAATCCTAAATCTTGACCCTCAGTTAATCATGTGCCAGTCATTAGGCATAATATTTTTTAACTACATTTGAATTCACTGGGATGGGTAACTCATCACCATCCACGTTGACAAGAATTAAGGCTTCTTTAGAGTATGCCCTTTTCACCACATGGGGACCTTTATAGTTTGGAGCTCATTTGCTTAGATTATCTTTTGTAATTAGGAGAATCTTTTTCAATACTAAGTCTGCCTCATAGAATTGCCTCCGATGAACTTTCTTGTCATGTGCTCTAATCATCCTATTTTGATAGTTACCCATGAGGTAAGGCATCCAGTCTTTTTTCCTCGATTAAGTTCCATTGCTCATATCACATGCAAACCCATTTGACTTCATCAAATTGAGTTTCCAACAATACTCTTAATGATGATATTTTCACTTTAAATGCAAGCACAACTTCTATACTATATACTAGAGAGAATGGGGTTACCCTAGTTAAGGTTCTCACTGATGTGCAGTAACCATGAAGGGCTAAGGGAAACAATTCAAGCCAATCTCTATAAGTGATTGTCATTTGCTCTATTATTATCTTAATGTTCTTATTTGATGCTTTCACCACTTCATTTATCTTTGAATGTTATGAGATGGAGTTATGGTGGACTATCTTAAATTGTTCACATAATTCTTTCATCATCTTACTAGTGAGGTTACTCATGTTATCGGTGATGATCCTTTATGGGAAACCATATTTGTATATGATTTCTCTCTTGAGGAATTTAAGGACCACTACCTTTGTTACACTCGCATAGGAAGCAACTTCTACTCACTTCATGAAATAATTGATCGCTACCAGGATGAAGCAGTGGTTATTCAAAGCATTAAGTTCAATGGGCCTAATCACATCCATGCCTCACATGGCAAATGACCATGGTGATGTTAACACATGGAGTGTCAAAGGGGAAGTCTGAATTTTATCAATGTAGATTTGGCACTCGTGGCATTTTTTTAATGTAATTGATACAATTAGATTCTATAATGGGCTAGTAGTACTCTACCCTTGAGGCCTTCCTAGCCATGGCATGACCATTGATCTGGGTTTCACACATCCCTTCATGTATTTCTTGCATTAATGTCTATATTTCATTAGCTTTGACATACCTTAAGAGAATAGTGTCATAATTTCTTTTGTACAAAATTTCACCACTAAGGAAGAATCCCATTGATAACCTCCTATGTGTCCTTTTATCATTTTTCAACATACTTATCGATATTCTTTGTACTTGATTAGTCGCTTAATGTTTGTATACCACGACTTTCTATCCATTTTTTCCTCTACAAATGAGTAATAGGTTGGCAAATTGTACTTCCACATCCTAATCTTGTAAAGATCATTTGTGTCTACTTCTGGGTACATGGACAATAATGTCACCAAGGTATCTGCCGTATAATTTTCCCCCTTGGGTACATGGTTAAAGGTAATATCTTTAAATTACCTTACTAACTTAGATATGTACTTTTGAAAGGGGATCAACTTGGGATCCTTGGTCCCCGATTCTTCTTTCAATTGGTAAATTACTAGCATTGAGTCCCTATATACATCCAAACGATCAATTTGATAGCTTAGGGCTACTTCAATCCCCATAGTGCAAGCCTTAGATTTTGCTATGTTGATAGTGCATTCAAAGCGCATTTTAGTAATCATAGGGTAATACTTCCCTCTTGAGGATACCAAAATTACACCAATCCCATGCCTTAGTACATTAGATGAGTCATCAAACATTAATGACCATCTTTCTTCTATAAATAGTTTGTCCTTAGTTGACAGAGCCATGATATTTTCATCGGGTTATCAGTAAGGTGTTCAGCGATCATACATCCTTTTATCACCTTCTGTGAGACATACTAGATGTCAAATTCTAGCAGAAGCATATGCCATATTGCAATTCTCTTTGTTAAGGCAGCTCTTGGGAATACCAAAATTACACCAATCCTGTGCCTTAGTACATTAGATGAGTCATCAAACATTAATGACCATCTTTCTTCTATAGACAATTTGTCCTTGGTGGATAGAGCCATGATATTTTCTTTGGGTTATCAGTAAGGTGTTTAGCAATCATACATCCTTTTATCACCTTTTGTGAGACATACTAGATGTCATATTCTAGTAGAAGCATATGCCACATTGCGATTCTCTTTGTTAAGGTAGGCTTCTCAAATATATACTTGATTGGATTTATCATTAAGATTAGCTAGGTCATGTAGCTTAACATGTATTAGTTAAGCTAACAAGCTGCCTATAGTAAAGTGCAGCAAGTTTTTACTAGCATTGAGTAATTCAACTCATAATCGATAAACTTCTTCCTTAGGTAATAGAGTATGGATTTAGACTTGGCAATGATATCATCAACATACACTTCTATCTCTTTGTATATCATATCATGAAATAAAGCTACCATGTCCCTTTGTAAGTTGCTCCAGCATTTCTCAGTCCAAATGACATTACTCTATAGCAAAAGATACTCTATAGAGTGATGAAAGTAGTTTTTTATTTATCTTTTGGGGCCAATTTAATCTGGTTATATCCTAAAAATCCATCCATAAATGAGAAGACAGAGTGCCCTGTGGCATTATCCACAAGCATGTCTATGTGGGGAAGTGGGAAATTATCCTTCAAGCTTGCATTATTCAAGTCCTGATAGTTTAAAAAAATTTGGATTTTCCCATCCTTCTTTGATATTGGTATGATATTGGCTATACATTATGTGTCAAATAACTTTTAACTTCTTCTTTTGTCACTAGTATATTGGGTTTCATTCTTCTCAATTTTTACTTTACAGACTTGAACTCAAGTTTAATGGGCAGGTGATGAACAACTATGTCATACTTAAACCCTGCATATCCTAGTATAACCATGCAAACATATCGTTGTACTCTTGTAATAGTTGGATTATTGCTTTCTTTTCAGCCTCGACCAACTATGCCCTAATCTTGATCTCTTTTTTGTCTTCTTTGGTCCCTAAGTTAATTACCTCAATGGGCCCTTCATGAGGTTTAGTACCCTTGTCTTCTTGTTCGACCATTTTGTACAATTCAGGTGATGGTCCCTAGTCTTCTTCTTCCACTTCATTGCCTATGACACAATTGATTTGGCATTCAAAATCAAGACTTGGGAGATTAGCATAGTATTCTTCAATAACATCCTCATCGTTTAACCTAGATTATTTTTAGAAGTTAATGTAGGATTGCCTATGGCATGTATTGGCATGGTGTATAAGAAGGTAAAATGAACATAAAGAGATGGAGAGTGAGACAATTGATTTGGGAAACAAAACCCATATTTCATTGATTGATACTTGAAACATAGCAAACAAAATAAGCCCATATAAAAATATGATAAATCTAATCTAGGCCTTGGGTAGGAACATAGATGGTGTGTTTTGAAAATTACATTTCATTAAAATTGAAAATAGTGGGAATTGGATTCCTATTTGCCCGCTAAGCTCCTTTCTAGGGAAGCATGGTGTAACTAACTCCACTTTTCTTCTTCAGAGTGTCCTTTTTCAATAACAATGACTTAAACTAGATTTCTGAATCTAACACTCAGCATAGTCCTTGATGACCAATTTTTCAATGTTTACCACTTGACCTTCTAGGCAAGCCAAGAATCTTTCTCTTCAGACCTAAGCCATTAGGGCTCCATCAGTGCAATAGTTTAAAGCCCATACCATATGTATCTTTATCCAATAGTAGTTTGGGTAGTTCCATTATGGTGGCATTATATTGATATGGGGTAGACAATGGATTTCCTTCCTTTATACAAGTCACATTCATAATCTTGAATGCTTGGAAGGAAATCTCAAACTCTATTTTAGCCTTTATATACAAGACTAAGGAGGGTTTGGATATTAGCATATCCTCTTCCTTGATGACTTCTACTATTTTTCCATTATATACAAACTTTACTTTTTGATGAAGAGAAAAAGGGACTGACCTTGCGGTATGAATCCATGGGTGCTTGAGGAGGAAGTTATATGCAGAGTTCACCTTAATGACTTGGAAAGTAACATTAAAGATACAAGGACCTATCAGGATGGGTAGCTTGATTTCTCCCAATACATCACTTTGGTCCCATCAAATGCCCTTACCACAATGGCACTTGGTCTTACAAGAGGCTTGTTAATGGGAAGTCGCCTTAAGGTCAATTTTGGTAGGATGTTCAAGGCCGACCCATTGTCAATTAGGACATTTACCAAGTTGCCCCCTTTGCATTTAGCTAAAATGTGCAAGGCCTTGTTGTATCCATGCCCTTCTAGGGGGAATTTATCATCAAAGAATGACAGGTAGTTGATGTTTCCCACTATATTGCTTAATGCCTCTGTGGTTATGTCTTTATTAATGTATGCTTTGTTTAAGACTTTCATCAACTCTTGCTTGTGTGGCTCAGAGTGCAAAAGCAGTGACAATAAGGAAACCTTAGCTAGTGTCTTTCTTAATTTTTTAATCACTTTATACTTGCTTTGGCAAATGAGCTTTAAGAATTCACTAACTCTTTCTTTGGTAACGGGCCTTTTAAGCATGATAGGTTTCACTTCCTCGATCTTTAATTTGCTTCCTTGGGGATCATCTACCCTTGATGGCTTAGTTGCTTGGCCCTAACTAGTGTTAGTATCTATTGGCACTACTCAGCAATCATATACTTAGGGAATTGCCTTATCACTTACATATGAAAAAGGTTATGTAGTTTTAATAATCAACCTTTTCATGGCTTCGATGGGAGCTAATACATCATTCTCGGTGCATTGAATGGCTAGAGGTTTCATAGCTGCATCGCTTGGTTGAGCTCTCTTTGTGGTGCAATTGATCGTTAATGGCTTTGTGGGAATATGTGCATCGGACTGCCTAATTGATTGGTTTGTGAGGGAAATGTTAACCATATTTACACTCCTTGATTCAACTCCTATTTATAAAAGACCATTATTTATTAGCTTTTGCAAGAGGTCTTTGAAGACATTTCATTCTTCTAATCCAAGGGTTACTTTAGCCCCATGGTGTTCACATCATGATTCCTAAAATTTCCTTCCTTTTCTTCCACCATGCTGCATTGTGCTAGAATCTAGAAGATATGTTTCATATGGATTTTTACTTCAGATATAGATCTCTTGAGGTTAATTAAGGCTCCTCGATAATGACATTAATGCCATGACTTCCATGATTAGGAAGAAGGCTACTATAAATGTCTGGTCCTGTAGGTACCAATTCAAAATTCAACTACTTGGCATCAATTAAACTCTAGACTTTCTCTTGAAGGCTATACAATTATCTACATTATATCATGCTAGGTATGGTGGTTGCCAGGTTGGGAGAGTAACTACTAATACCAAGTTATTTTATAGTAATTGTGGCAACAATTGGGAGTAAGATATGGGGATAAGATCAAAATTTGTGGACTTTTTACTTGAGGATTGCCTAGACTTGTTGGGCTGGTATTGTTACTTGGGCTATTAAGGTGTAGGCTATAATTGTTGCACTGATTATGTTGTAGATTGATAGGATGCTAGGTAATAGCGACTTGTGGGGTTAGGGTGGCAATAATCATTATCAAAGTGAATGTTATTATGGGAGGAGCCTGGTATGTTGACCAATTATCATTATACTTCTTACCCTTGCCCTTCCCTTTGTTTTGATAGTCCACGCAGTTGACTTCCTCTTTCCTTTTGCAATTAAATTGGGGCTTTTTTGGGATGAGCTTCTTGCTTATGACCTCCCTATTTTGTTGGCAAGGATTCCCCATTCAATCATCTCTTCTATTTCCACTAAATTAGGGAATTTCAAGTTGGTGAACCTTACCATCTTCTTGTAGAAAGGGTATGTTATGGTATTTAAGAAGGCAGTGATCATTTCCTTGTCGAATAAGGGAGATTGTACCTTGATTGCCATGTCTTACCATCTTTGTGTCTAGGCTTTAAATGATTCATTGTCCCCTTTTCCATCTTCTAGATTTGAATCCTATTAAGGGCCACACTTTGATTGTACTTATATCGCCTTAGGAAAGCTTTAACTAAGCCTTTCCATGTGCAAATGGAGTGACATTCTTAGCTCATGTACCATTCAGTGGCCTCGTCGATCAAATTATCTTGGAAGATGTGCATTAAGAGTTTTTCATCATCAAAATGTGCTATCATTTTCTTGCAAGACATGGTAAACTGCAGCCTTGGGCAAGTTGTCTCATTGTACTTAGTAAACTTTGACAGCTTAAATTTGGGGGTATCATAATGTTAGGTACCAAACCTATCTCAACCACATCAAGGATATCCTTGTCGATGAACCCCTCCATCTTCCTTACTCTGGCCTCTAGTCTCTCATACTTTTTTTGAGTCTTGGCTTCCTCAAAGGCCATCCTCACTTTTCCAAAACTTCATCTTTGTTGAGGTTTGGGACAATGTTAGTTTCCACTTCTGTGTGGTTATCTTATTGGCGGCCATCTTGGTTATGTAAGAGGCTGCTTTGTTCATTCATGGTAAGGCTTTGGCAACAAGTAGTTTAGTTAATTTGTCTTATTGTCCATTGAGGTCATTGACCTCTGACTATAATTCTTTCACTATTTGCTTTGGCCCTTGTTTTGCCATTTGCCTTTATTGGGAATGCATTGTTGGAGCTATAGTTTTCCCTTTGATCTCTCTATTGTAGCAAGTGATAAATGAGTGAATAGATAAAGAATCATGCATGTAATTATGATGCAATGAATGAAATGCAAATGCAGAAATTTTGAATGGCTCAAATTGTTGTTAACATCAAAGGATTTTCATTTCATATTTTTCAAAAAGTTTACAACCACCCTCATGGAGTGCTTCTTTTCCAAGTTACATAAGATTTTTCTACAACATCAAATCTAACTGAGACCGATATATATTTTCCACTTTGATGTAATCCCTTCTAAGCCTTTGGAGAAGATTGAGGATGGGTTCTAGCTCTAGGTCTCTTCATGCTTAGCTATCTCTTGAGCTATTTGCCTTGCTTCTTTGGCTAATTACTAGATCTGAATCCTTACTCCTTCCAACTATTCTTGTGCATCTATTAGTGTTGCCCAAAAGTTCACATTCTCTTGTTAGGTTCTAATTAGCCTAAGATCTTATGGTATCTTTTCTATGTGTAATCCATGGACTTGCTTAGTTCTTACAAGCAAGCCATGCAACCTCATGTTTTCTTTATCAAATGCATCAATCCTAGCTTCTAACTTGTACTACCCCTAAAGCTACACTATTAGACTTTAAATTTCCCTTTCATGACTTTCTTGTAGGACATCTATGTAAGCTCTTCTCATACTTATCTTCCTATTGTGCTATTAACTCTTTCAGCCGATAACTTTTTGCTATCTTTCAAGTAATCTATCTTTAATATGTACATATGGTCCTTGAGTCTAGTGACTTCATTTGCTAAAGCCTTTGCTTTTCTTTTTTAGCCCCAAGGTCCTTTTTGGAGATGTAAAGATTCTCGTTGGCTGACTAGAGTTTCCTTTCTAACTCACCAATATGCTATTACTGTTTTGCCATTAATTTTGCATGAGCCTTTTCTAACTCCATAATCTTAAACTAAAAATCTACTACTTTTTATTTCCAAGCATCAGTTCCTCTTTCTCAACCATTAAGGCTTTTCTAGCTTGTAGATTTTACATAGGTTTTTTGAACTTAATTTTTTCGTTGGTTGCATTATTTTTATCAATTCTAGGTCTCTAAGAAGAGGATCCTGAGAAAGTGATTTCTAGTGCTGTGAACCCTTTCCCATGATTCTTTTGCTAGTATGGGTATCCAAGTATGATCATAGTGGTTTTTTCACAATGCTCAATCTGATGGGCCTATCTCCAAAGGGTCATGATAGTTTCATGTTGAGTCGCCACATCCCCTTCCTTAAACTCAAGATCAAAGTCATGGAGAACTCTAGTGGTTGGCCCAAATTATATGCATCTGAATTGTCTCATCAGCATAGTAGGTGTATAGCTAACAATGCCCCATGGACTAATAAGGGGAATCCAAAGCTTGTCATCACTTCCATAGGTAACTAGGACCTTTCACATCCATGGGCATTCCTACCTTAAATCTTTGGCTTGCTGGAAGAATCTAATCCAAAAGTCTTGTTCTTGTCTTTTGTAAGGCAATTTGAATTCTATGAAATCAATTAGTGTATCTTGTTTACCCAAGAAAGCTAGCTTAGAGTATATAAGTGGGTATCCTACACTCTTCATTGAGGTTAGATTGCTTACTATCCACACCTTTAAGAGTTGTGCACAACTAAGGAAACATCCCTCTCTAGTTTTCCTTAGATAGTTTAGTATTAAATATTTTTGCCAGTATAGGTGGAATGAGATTTCATCTGCTCCTTATCTCTCTAAATAGGGTTATGGTCTCTATATCAATATATCCATACACTTTAGGGAATACCATAGCTTTATAGATAACCAGGGCTTCATGGCCATTTCCATGTTCTTGTGGGTTTTATAAAGCTTGATGAAAAAGATAATTAAGATAGCTTAACTCTTTCCTTTTTTCCTTTTTCCTTGGTATCCTTGCCAAAATTGATAGCTAGTATGCCTAATAATTTGTTCAGGACCCTTCTAGGTTGCGTCTTCTAACTAGGTTTATAGATTTTGCCCCTTCTGGTAGTGTCGATGGCAGCATCTCCCTAAATTCTTCTAGAGTAGGAGTAAGATCATATTCTCTAAAGGTAAATATCCTATATACTAGATCCCAAATGAAAACCAAAGTCTTTAGTAATGCTTCCTTGACTAGAATGGAAAATAGGTATCTAGATAGCCATATTTTGCTATAAACTATTCTTTTGTAGTTTGGTCATAACCTTCCCAAATTTATTTTAGCTCAGACAAATGATTCTGTTCAAATGAGAGCTTCCTAATAATAGGGAAGGTCAAACATTCTTCTCCCACTAAATAGTCTCTTTGTTCCTTATAGGCCTTTTCTTGGGTAAATATGACCTGATCTTATGGGTCTATGACTGTCATGATGGGTTTGATGTAGTCTTAATGTCCATACTAATGTTAATTAAAATTTGAAAATGATTACTATGATGTAAAAGGAAAAAGAAAAAACTAATTGACATAATGGCAGGAAGATGAGGCCTCTTTAGTGTCCTAGACCTAATGCATATGGGTAAGAATCTATGTACCTAGATAGGTCCCTAAACTACCTCTGCTAGTAGTTATCTAGTAGTTCAAGGAGCAATTTGAGTAGAGATCTTCAAGTGCTTACATATCACGAATGTCAACTTTACTTTTGCCCCTTATGAGCCTACAAAGGTAAAAAGCCCAGGTTGAGAGCTTATGCATGTAATAATGATAAGTGCAATAAGAAGTTCCTCATCTAGAGTGCCAGAAATGAGAATGCAAGACTTAATTGTGCAGCGCAAAAAGAAAAAAAAAACAAATGGATAGTATTTCCCCATTATCCCTAAGTTAAGGTACATCCAATGTTTGCTCTTCAGCTCCATAATTTAGGCTAAACACTCTTGTGTAAAGTGGTTCTAAGGCAACTACTAGCAAGAAGGATAGGTTCTAGACTCCTACATTAAGTCCCCAATTGCCCTAGAGAGGATCAATTTGAGTAAAGGTATTTAGGTGCTAACACGGAGACCAAAGGACTCATGAAGTTTAACCTTACTTTGGCTGTCACTAGCCTAAATGTTCCTAGGAACTTGGGTGTAGAGCTCAAGGGTCATCACCTCCCCTTGTCTAATTTTTTGTGGTGCAAGTACATGTGTGTGTGGGGCGGATAATGCATACACTCACATCATGCAATATAATTAGCTAGAACCAATTCTTAAGTATAACGAATACTAAAATTAAGTCATATAGGCCTGATCCTTCACAATAAGCAAATTTAGAGAAACAAACACTTTGAGAGCAAATCAAATTAGGCCCCATAACAAAGCACATTAATGAAATAAGAAAGCAACAAATACTAATTCAAGTGGCTTAACCTTTGAAGGTCCCCAGTGTTATGTGTAAAGAAGGTATTAACACCCCCACAATGCCTTTTTGTACCATATTAGTGTTTTGTCACTTTTTTATTTCAATATTGTGCTTTAATTTTTGCTCAAAATAAATTTATTTATTTTTTAATTTTTATTTGTCTCATTGTGGGATTACATATGATCAAGCGTGATCCATAATTAATACCACTAGTAAGTGATGTTTAGCCATTACTATGGAAAGGGAGAATGCAATGCTCGATTCGTCTAGGACTTACATCAAAATTGGTTACCTAGCTTGACTAATGTTTGGCCCAACTAGATTGGGGTTTAAGAGAATACCTAGCTTGATTAGGGTTTGACCTAATTAGATTGGGGTTTAAGAAAGTACTTAGCTTGACTAGGGTTTTCAAGGTTATTTTTAAATTTTAAGGAATTTGTCAAAGAGAGGTGAATTTATATTAATCACATGATTGGGACTTTGCTAATTTCTCCAACATAACCGACGATGTGTTACTCTCAAGATAGTTAATAGTGATTACTTTTGCCAAACACACCAACAACTATCATCAAGAAGAATCAAGGTTGAAAAAGAATTTGGTACTTTTGGGGACATTGATTTATAATGGTCACATTAAACAAATTCTACCAATTTCTCCAACGTGACCCCTAATGTAATCTTTGGAAGAGTTAACAATAGTCGCTTTCACTAACTGTGCTCATTACTATACTTAGGGATGGATTGGGCTTTGGAAAGATAGGATGCTAACTACGTTGAGCAAGCTATGCCGATTTCTCCAACATAACTCGATGTGATTCCCTTAGGATAATTAGTTGCGATTGTTCTCACTAACCTTGCCAATGACCGTCATTGAAAAAAATCAAGGATTGGAATTGATGAGGGATTAGGATTTTTGGAAATAATTAATTTCAATTTATACCCCTTTCCTTGAATTTTAGCAAAATAAGGTTTCAAGAAGAATATTTTTTTTAAATTAGGAATTTCCAAATTTACATCGTGGATCATGCTGTGTTAATTCAAGAGCAATCTTATAGGCAATAGAAACAAAATACAAATGATACATTTGATGATTTAATTCAATGTCATTAATTATCTACCACAAGAAAATTAGAGTAACTCTTTCCTTCCCTTTATTTGGACAATTCTCTTTTATTTTGCAAGCCCAAATCCAAGGGCAAAGAAGCACCCTTCCTAATTTCTAAGAAAAACTCCCCAAGTGAAAAGAAACTAAAAAGGCTTGGTTTGGGCCCCATTCTATCCTAGACTGAGCCCTTACTTTTTGCCCACTCCCTTTAATTTTTTTTAAAGTAAAAAGAGAAACAAATTAAAGGGTGATTTGAGATGGGAAAGAGAGGGTTGACCTTGGTTTGGGCTAGAGGCCGACACCCCTCTTTCGTATTCAAAAATGGTGTTGCTGAAAGACAAAATAGAACACATAATGACATGGTGAGGAGTATGATTAGTCATTCTACCTTTCCAAAATCACTCTGGGGAGAGGCATTAAAGACTGCAGTATGTATACTCAATAGAGTTCTGACTAAGGCAACTGAAAAGACCCCTTATGAGCTTTCGACGAGCAAGAAGCCTAGTTTAAAGATTTTCACATTTGGGGATATCCAACTAAGACACAGCCTTATAAGCCAAATGAAAAGAACCTAGACTCAAGAACAATCAGTTGCTATTTCATTGGATACTTTGAAAGATCCAAGGGTTACAAATTTTATGATCCCATGACTAAGTTTATTTTCAAGACGAGTAATGCTCGGTTCTTTGAGGATGTTGAGTTTGTTAGGAGAGAAAGAGTTAGGGACTTTGTCTTTAAAGTGGAATATGTCAAAATTCCTCTAATTGCTATTGACAATAATCGGGAATAGCCTCTTATACTTGATCTTGTTCAAGAAAGAACTCCGGATTAAGACATTGTCATTGAACCTCTTGTTCAAGTTCAAGAAGTTATTCTTAAAGAACAAACTTTACCATCTCAAGAACCTATGCCATTAAGGAGATCCATTAGAGAGAGGAGAAGCATGGTGCCAGATGATTACATTGTGTTTTTACAAGAACATGAGGTTAACATTAGAGTGATGGAAGATGATCTAATTAACTTCTGTTAAGCCACAGAAAGTTCTAACTTTCAAAAGTGGATTGACGCCATGAATGAAGAGATTAAGTCCATGAAAGACAATGACATATGGGACCTTGTCCCATTGCCTGAAGGTGCGAAACCCATTGGTTGCAAATGGATATTTAAAACCAAGAGGGATTTGAAGGGCAATGTAGATAGGTACAAGGCACATCTTATTGCTAAGGGTTCACACAAAAGGAAGGCATCGATTATAAAGAGACTTTCTCTCCAATTTCATCAAAAGACACTTTTAGGATTATAATGGCTTTAATGGCACACTTTAATCTTAAGCTACATAAGATGGATGTCAAGATTGCATTTCTCAATGGTGACATTGATGAGACAATTTATATGGTGCAACCAGAAAATTATGTGTCGAGTGATACAAAGTCAATTGTTTGCAAATTAAAGAAATCCATCTATGGGCTTAAGTAGGTGTCTCATCAAAGGTATTACAAATTTCCCCAAGTCATTGTCTCATTTGATTTTAAGATGAATTTGGTTGATGATTGTATATACTACAAGTTCAATGGGAGTAAGCACATTTTTATGGTTTTATATGTTGATGACATACTACTTGCCAACAATGATATAGGCTTGTTGCACGAAACTAAGAGATTTCTAGAAAGGAATTTTGAGATGAAAGATCTTAGTGATGTAACTTTTGTATTAGGGATTCATATCCATGGGATCGTTCTCGAGGTGTCCTTGGATTATCACAAAAGGCCTACATCAAAAAGGTTCTCAAGAGATATGGCATGTAGGATTACAAACCAGGTGATACCCTTATGGCAAAAGGAGAGAAGTTTAGTCTTGAACAGTGCCCTAAGAATACTTTTAAGGAAAAGGAAATGTAGAAGATTCCTTATGCATCAATAGTAGGGAGTCTAATATATGCTCAGGTTTGTACACGTCCAGATATTGAATACATTGTTGGGATGTTAGGCAAATATTTAAGCAATCCAGGAATAGCTCATTGGAAAGCAACCAAATGAGTCATGTGGTATCTATAGAGAACAAAACATTACATGCTCATATACAGGAGGTTGGATAAGCAAGAGATCATTGGGTATTCAAACTCTGACTTTGCTAGATGCCAAGATTGTATGAAATCTATGTCAAGCTATATCTACTTGCTAGCAGGAGATGCTATATCCTAGAAGAGTGCTAAACAGTTTCTTATAGCCTCTTCTACCATGGTAGCAGAGTTCATAAGGAGTTATGAGGCATCTAATCATGGAATAGGGCTGCAAAATTTTGTCACTAGGTTGTGAATTATGGATGGAATTGAAAGACCACTTAAGTTATTTTGTGAAAATAAGTCAACAGTCATATGTTTCAACAACAACAAGAGCTCTACAAAGTCAAAGCACATAGACATTAAGTTCTTGGTTGTTAAAGAAAGAGTTCAAAGTGGTCACATGTCTATAGAGCATATTGGTACAAACTCCATGGTTGTAGATTCGCTTACTAAGGGACTACCACCCAAGGTCTTTCATGAGCACACTACTCATATGTGTGTCATGTCATTTGAGTATGGTTTGATCTCGCTAAGGTTTAAGGTGGACAAGTTGGAAATATGCATGTTTAGATCACATCACATGTAATTTTCATGCTACACATCCATACTTGATCTATGTCATTTAGTTATATTGATATACATGATCAGGGATGGATTTAGTTACGATATATATGTAACGAAAGTTGCTCTAGTTCTATGTTGACATAACTAATGGACGAGATTGTTCGAAAATGCCTTTAGTTATAATAACAAAGATTTTGAGCTCATAAGGTATATTGTAACATGCAATTATAAGGTAACATATATATATGTAGTCCAAGTGGGAGATTGTTAGATTTATTAGACATTCACATATATATATATATATTAATAATAATTGTATGAAAACTTGCTATTATAAAAGGTTTGGCCCAAATTAAAAGTGATCTAATTGTGTTTAATATTAAATGGTCCTAAGTTACCTCATAAAGTATGAGTTCATATATGTAGATACTTTATTTGTAATTTCTAATTTCATGATGGGTCAAATTAGAAATAAGAAGAATATGTGCAGTTATAAAAGGGTTATGGTCTCCAGATTATATGTATGATTCTTTTTTGACATCCCATAATCAGAACATGACAACCCCCTCTCTAGAAAATTATACGTACTAATTTGGAAGATCTAGAACCCAGATCTAGAACTGCTAGACCAAAGGTTCTCTATGGTATTCATGGATTCAGCTACACTTCCGCATCTAGTCTATTTTTCTTGATAATTTAACATGATAGATCTTAGCTTGATGATAGTTTTCATCTGAATAAAGAATTTCCCTAACACGCTCTACAAAGTCAAGCAATTATTGCTTATGAAAGAACCTAGCTACAAATGAAATCCATTAAATTGAAGGGAGAAGCAAATGAGTCATGGCTGCTTCTATTGTTCTAATTAAGCGGTCTCGGTCTAGTAATTTGCTCCCTAGTAACTTAACTAAAATGCTTCTATACATATCTTTTTTTAGTTTTTTGTAGTTGTAATTGATGTACATATGCTGCTTTATCCATCTTGACACAGGCATTTGAACAAAAATGAATAAATTTGAAATATTTTGGGTTAAGTTCTTTGTGCATTAGAGTGTGACTAGTATGTTATATTTTTAGATTACTCTTTTACTAGTTAAACTTGAATCATATTTTCTTTTTACTTGTATACACTATTTAATATGTGACATGAGTTAATTTGTTCTTACTTAGATAGTTTATATTTATTTTGGATGATTATAATAATAATTGTAGACTTATTTTATTTTATTTTATTCTATTTTTATATATGCATGGGTATTGCACATGTTTAATTGCGGAATCTAATGATTCAATTTAACTCAACGAAAGGTTCCAACAACCTCTACGTTATGTAATAAAGGACTCTAATTGTCCTAAATAATATAAGGGTTTCAATGACCCTAAAGAAATAATCTCGAAGAGGCTTCAACAGCCTAATTTTTTTAAACTCCCTCCCATTCAAACATTTTTATTGAAAGAGAAACATTAATTCAATTTTTAGAAATTATTTTCATACAAACCTACATTAGAGAAGCTTCCTTTCTCATAACTCAAAAAGGGAGGGCTTTTTCTCACATTGGAAGAATGTGAGACCTATCTAAACGTTACCTTTAAACTTATAAGTATTATTATTTCTTAAAAACTTAAAAATCTTACCTAATAAATGTCATGAAAGTGGAGCAGAAGTATTCATTCCTATGACTTGGAAAATGTATGAAATTTCATATAGAGCTCACTCTAGAAGATTAGGAGCTCAACACTACTTATAAGTGTATAGATATTTTCTTAATTTTAAAATTCGAGTAGAAGCTCCCTTCTCCTTGTTTTGCAAATAATAAGTATTTTTTTAAATCACTAATTCCAGCAGGATATTTATAAATAGTTAAATTACAAATAAGGCAAGACTCCAAGTACTTTTTAAACCAAAAAGCAGCCAAACACTAATGTGGTATCGAAAGAGCGTTGTAGGGTACTAACACCTTCCCTATCATAACCAACGTTTGAACCCATTTTCTATAATGCATACCACTTTTTTTAGTGTTTGATCTCACCATTTTACTCTATCGGTGGCAACTTCAAATTTTCCTTATTTTCTAAACCCTTCTCCAAAATATCACATTTCTGCTCTGTGCGAAGCTACAACAATGGTGAAGTTGGTGACATTCCCAATGAACCCCCATTCTGTGGTTCTGCTCATGAGATCAAACTAGCATTTGAGAAAATGTAGCTTTTGGAGTGCATACTGTACCATTGAAAGGAAATTCACAAGAGTGTTCAACTACAAATAAGTCAAGTGCATTGAAATCTTAATCTGAGGAGAACAATATTTGAAATGATGACCAGTTTGCTAGATTAGTATATTTGTTAAAAAGAATTGTCTCATGACACATAAATTTTTCACCTCATGAGCAATACATGGATTTTCTAGTCACACAACACTTACACATGTAAACACCTAATTTTGTTCGAATCCTAAAAAATAAGGAAAGAAAAGGAAATTAAAAACTAAAAAAAATTTAAAATTTAAAAAAAAAAAGAAGAAAAAAGAAAAGGTAGGTGCATAAAAGGGTAGCTGGATGCATGAATGAAGTTAGGTGCATGGAAAGAAGGTAGGAACGTAGGTAAATGCATGAGGAGAAGGTAGGAAGGTAGGTAAATGCATGAGGAGAAGGTAGGTAGGTGCATGAGGAAAGGCTATAAAAGGAGGCCTAAGGAGAGGCACTAGGGGAAGAGAAGAAGAGATAAAGAGAAAAGAGAAAAAAAGAGGAGGAGGAGGGAGGAACCATAAAGAAGAAGAAGAGGAGGAGGGAGGAACCATAAAGAAGAAGAAGAGGAGGAGGGAGGAACCAAAAAAAAAAAGAGAAAAGGAAAAAGGGAGAAGAGGAAAGATGCAGGAAAAAGAATGGACAAGGTGCCGTGAGTGAGGGGGGATAGAAAGAGCCAAAGAAAAGAGAAGGGATGACTTCTGTCCCTCAACTCACATGTCTTAGAGCCAAATTCCCAGCAGCCTCTGTCTAGAGCTGGGTTATGAATTTGGGACTGTTATCTTATTTCCCATTTCTGTGATAGGCTAGATTTCATGGAAACAAGCTGTTTCTGTGGCTGTTTTGCTGCTGTTCATTGTTGTATGCTATCTTGTACTGATTTCTGCATGTTTGCAGCTGTATTCTCTGTTTTGTATGCTGCTGTATTGCTGTAATTAAGTTGCAGTATGACTGCAATGATGTAATTAAGTTTTTGTATTGCTGTAATTAAGTTGCTGTATTACTGTAATGCTGTAAATAAGTGGCTGTGCTGTAATTAAATAGCTGTGTTGTTGTGTTGCTGTAATTAAGTTGCTGTATTGCTGTCATGCTGTAATTAAGCTGCTGTGCTGCTGTGTTGTTGTTATTAAGCTGTTATATTGTTGTAATTTTTCTTAATTATGCTGCTGTAATGCTAAATTCTATAATTGAGCCCTTGCATCAGCCCAAAGTGCTTAGTCATTAGTCCATGTCACCATGCCATGTCAGCACACATATGCACAGTCAGTATACTACGTTACCATGCCATGTTAGCATACACTTGTATAGTCAGCATACCATGTCATTAAACATGTCAGCACAACAAATCCAGTCAGCCTGCCATGCCACTAGCCCCATTATCATGACATGTCAGCATGTCTTTACCACATCAGCATTGATCTATTGACTTTGACTATTGACTGTTAACTTTGGCCTGGATCACTTTTCTATGGATCTTTGACCTCTTGATTGCATTTTTGGGTTCTATTTTGCCATTTAAACACTCTAAATATAGGCTTGACTCATTTGTTCATTTTCTCTTATTGTTGAAGATGTATTTTATACTTAAGTTTTGTTTTGTTGAATAATTATGTGCTATGATAACTTTATGTGTGATGTTTTGCTCTTTAAATTGTTTATAAGTGTGTTTGCATTGAGGTATTTATCATTTTGAACAACCAAGAATGATCATGGATTCATCACAACCATTTTGAAATGTTCTATTTGGTTATGATTTGTTCCAACTATTTTGATCTCATGTTTTTGTTTAAGAAAATTCCCAACGATGGATAAAGAAGGTTGCTAGTCAACTAGCTACCATCAAGCTATCTTGAGGAAAATCATGTTACAGACCTAATCAGTCAATTGGCATGGTTCTATTTATATATTTAAGAAACTCTCAACGATGTATAAATGTAATTGCCAGTCAACTAGCCGCTGTCAAACTATCCTGAGGGAAATTATATTACGGACCTAGTCAGTTAACTGACATGGTCCTATAAATCTATCTAAGAAATTCCCAATGATGGATAAAAAAATGGTTGCCAGTCAACTGGCCACTGTTAAACTATCTTGAGGGAAATTATATCCTAAGTTTAGCTAGTTAACTGGCATGACTCTATCGATACATAAAAATAAATAAATCTATTCTTTTAATAAAGACAAAACATAGTTTTGAAATCAAAAGTAGCAAGCATCAATGTGGTACCAAAAAGGAGTTGTAGGGGTACTAATACTTTCCCTATATGTAACCAATTCTTGAATCTATTTTTCTGTAAAACAAATCATACTTTTTAGTGTCCGGCTTCACCATTTCAATTTAAGTGGGTGGCAACTCCATTTTCTCTTATTTTTCCAAAAATAAGACATTTTCCAAAAACCACACCATCCTATTTAATCACTTAGGATTGCCGTTCCACATCATGTGTCGACAACACATTCAAACACATAAATCTAGTATAATCTTAATAGGAAAGATATATCTTTGTAGAACCATTGCTGGTTCAAAGGCTACCACATCTTCAAGTTCATGCCCAACTCACCTTTTAACCTTTCATGCGAGGTATCAACACCCAACCTTGTAATTTATAGTTATGATGATAATCAACCAAGGCCTTTCCTATTTTGGTTGCTCATTCAATATGTGCTTCTAAGAAATTTCAATCATTATAGTGATCTTACGCCATGGCATGCTGTGATCGCATATAATGCCTATGTGTGGCTTTGCCTTCATTCTTGAGCAATGCAATGTATGGAAGCTAATATGTTTCTGGAAAATGAATGTGCTTTCCTAAGGGATGCATTTGGGTGAGTGTAGACATTTACTCCTTTTGGGTTAAGCTTTACCAATGCAGGCTTTACCAATTTTATACTAATTAAAAGTATTTTATAAGTTTTAGATCTTAAACAATACTTTTATAATTTATATTATGTTGTTTAAAGTATTGTTTAAGTTTTATATCATGTTCTAAACCTTGTTTAAGTTTAAGATCTTGAAGACCTTGTTTAATTAGTATAAACATTATTTTAGACCTTATTTTAGTCTAAAACAATATGAAGCAATACTTTGTTTAAGTTTCTTTGCTCATAATGGCTATTAACTTTTAATTGTAGCCTTTTATTGAACTTTAATTTGGTTTTACATGGATTAGCATGGGTTAGGCCTTTTGAAACCATTCAGAACTGACCCAACCCAAATTTTGTTTCATTCTATTTGTTTTGCATACTTTAGGGCTTGATTCCAAACTGACATACTCCAACCTGACCCAACTAACTAAAATTTAGACCCATCTTAAATCAAACTAGCCCACTTGATTAAAACCAACCCAATTAAACCCAAAAATTTTGGTATGGTTAGTTAACTTGGCCAAAATCAACCCAACCCAAAAGGGGGCTCAGTTTTGAATGGTGTAGGGTTTTTCCCACCTGACCTAAGTTGACCAACCCTAAGCCCACCCCTAATAAATATTTTTAGGATCCCACAATTGATTGAATTTTCTATACTCTTTCACAAACTCTTGATGAATGATCCACCAACTCATTTCTTGTGTCAAAACATGCATTTGTACCTTATGGTCTTTAGAAACAGTCATAAGAGATCTATCTTCAAGCCATCTCATTCCAATTTCCCAAGAAAAGCCATAGCCATTAAACGGACTTATTATTTGAGATCTTGTCTCTCTTTTCAAAGAGCATGCAATATCTAAAAATGTATTATGCTCTTCTTGGCTATCCTTCATAACTCAAGCTTAACTTGTGGTGGATTTCTTGATGGGGCATTTTCTTAAGTCTTTCCAAAGTACTTTCCCACTCATTGGGACCCTTGTAATAAAGGAATGGACCCATCTCTTCAAGAGCTAACAGAAAGCCCTGCACATAATCTATTGACCTTTAGGAAAGTGTGCATATTATGTTGCTGGATGGTCTTCTCAAGAGACATTCAACCAACAAAGTTAAAGTGCTTTAGGCATATTCAATTCCACAACTTGATACAATCCATCAACTCCTTTATGAAAGATATCTTTCTTTTTGGTTCTAATGATTTTGTTACTAGGTACAAATCATTCTGATATGAACCCACCTAACTCCACCTCAAAAGCTAGCTTGTAAGGGGAGGTTTGTGAACTCATATATATAACACCCAAGACCTCTCTGCCTAACCAATGTGGGACTTCATCATTCCTGACCCCTTTAGACTGTACGTCCTCGTACAGAGAACCAGGATCCATGGCCTACACCGACCAGAGCAGGGTAGGCTCTGATACCATATGATGTGAACCCACCTAACTCCACCTCAAAAGCTAGCTTGTAAGGGGAGGTTTGTGAACTCATACATATAACACCCAAGACCTCTCTGCCTAACCAATGTGGGACTTCATCACATTCCTTCTCTCCCACTAAGTATTCTATTTGTCTTGAATCATCCACATTGTTAAGAACAATGTGTAGCTTTATACATTGAAGCCTGTGTTAAACAAAAGTGGAACTTATACTTGGGGTGCTTATATGCAAATTCTAGTCCCTTAAAACTATAGTTATTAATTGTGAGTGCAATGCATCGTAATTGCGCATTGTGACTTGCAATGCCCCTTTGTGCAACACAATGTCAATTGTGTTACACAAATCATGTTATACAGAATTGCATGCACAACGCTGCGTGATTTGTGCAAAAGGGATGTGATACCTTAATTTGGCCCTCAATTCATCACCTCAGTAGTTTCTATGCTTCATCATGCAGCATCTCTGCCTTATTCCCCCCTTCTTGCTCAGTCGCCCACTTTAATACTTGGTTTTAGACTCTTGGTGGTCGATAATGGTTGATGGCTACTGCAGTTACGCTAGTTCGCAACTTTCTATTCTGCTTGGTTCCTCCTCCGCTCACTTTTGTTATGTTCTAGATCTTCTGGTTTGCTGCTCAGTTCTTGCTCTAGTTCATTATCGATGGGCATGTCTTAGGTTGGTGTTTAGGTCATCTCTTTTTTGTTGTTTCTTAAGTTCAGCTCTCTTTCTCCATCTTAGTGAACCCATCAAACCTGTCTATCTCCTTCTGCAGTGCACAAACTCTCTACATCCGATGGGCTATTTTAGGTTGGTGTTATTGTCTCTACTTTTTGTTTCTTGCATGGATGTTTTCATTTGCCATTTCACAGGTGGCCTCTTTATTGTCTCTTCTTAGTTGCTATTTCACAAGTGGCCTCTCTATTTTCTCTTCTTAGTTGCTATTTCATAGGTGGTCTCTTTCTCTTCTAGACAGTAAATTTTTAAATAAACTAATAATTTAAATACTATTCTGTTATTGACAAGTATAATTTGGTATTATGGCACTTGGTATTTGTTTTTTGGAATTGTAAATTTTGATTGAAAATGAAATTATAATATTTTTTTAATATTATATTTTTAATATAGTGTTATTTGAGATTATATTAAATATAAAAATATATAATTTATAAACTTAATATAATTGCACAATTGTTCAAATTGCCATGCACAACACAATTAACAACCATGCCTAAAACTCTAGTCAAAACTTTATTCCGTAAATCATTTTTTCTACCATTTTTCCATATTTCCCTCACATTTGCAAACATTTGCAAGAAAGTAGCAGCCTTTATATTGAGAAGAGAGTTTTGTGAAGAGATCCTCTGCAATGATCATCTTACCTAAGCCATCCATGCCCCAAATGCCAGTAATGTGCACATTCGTTGATCCAAGGCTTATTAATGGCTCTATACGTGCAATCTATCTAGAAATTCCAACAAGCCCCTTGGAACACATGCAGGTGGATGCATAGGGTATTTATTTAATACATCTTCAACAATTTTGTCAACTAGATCAGACTCCCACTTAGATTAGAAAGGGAAAATGAACAATAATTAATGGTCATGGGAAAAGCAAAAAGCTTGATAAGTTCATCGTCTTACTATATCATGAGTGCATAATTCCATATGTAAACCATTTTTAATAAGGAACACAAACATAATGTTAGTTTAAACACATATCTGAAAGCCAGTACCTTGATAGTGTAGTGGCAACTGATGTTATCTTTGGGGCTTTCCCCTTCAATATCCTAAGCTCAAACCTAGTACTATGTATGATTAAGTTGTTTACCACTTCTCCTATCACAAACACACACACACAAATTTGAGAACAAACCTACCACCATTTTCCGCGTTCTTATTTTCACCTCTACTAAGTAAACTCTTAAAGTTTGATAATCAACAAATGGTGGCAAACATTATTGTGTAATCATTTTATAAAAAAAAAAAGGCATGGAAATTATAGTGGGAAGATTATTGCAAGTCAATAGAGAATCTAAGAAGTCGTCAAAATAAACTTCTAATGGATGCTTTTAATGAGACATGACGCCTGTACTGATTTTGATCCATATACTAGCATAACTCAAAAAAAAAAAAAAAAGCCAAAATCTATGTTTGCTTTATGTAAAGGATTTAAATTGATCAAAGTTTACGCTAGTTACCTGATATTGGAAGAATCCCATCCTACAAAGTTAGTTGCTTTACGCAGGACTATTCTCCATTTAGGTACCTTGAATAGATTGCCCCTAAATTATTTCTCATGTTTTTTAATGCAGCTTGGTAGCTCCTTGTTTGATTTTGTACACGTGAAGGATCGCGCGATAGAACACAGGTATCACAATATTCCTTTTCCAAAAGAGAAATGGTATGGCAATGTCATAAGATTTATGTCTTATGCTATGTTGTTTATGTGAAAGGACAGAATTAAAAGTAAGAAATAAAAGAAATTTTTTTTTAAATTGATAATATTCAATGGACGTAAGACACAACGTAAGTTTTGAAACGTTGAAATAATAAGGGTCTTCTAAAGTACTCTTATGCTACTATACAAAGAAGCCTTACCAAAATACTCAATTGAAGGATGAACATTTCTAACTTGAATCTTTTGTTTGGCCCCAAAGCAATGAAAGTGGCTTGTTCTGGGTAGTCCATTGTTGATTGTCAGTGCTATAGCCTACAACCTAAAAAGTTCTTTAAAAGATGATCATAATATTCTAACACAGTGACCACTGAGGTTGGATACACTCTTGAAAACATAGAGAGCCTGTTGCCAAAATAAATTCCAAGAAGCCAAATAAGTCCAGGATAATTGAAAAACAAAATTCACTTATATCAGGTACTAAATCACATAACCTCCAACGATAACAGGGCTTGTCTCCAAGTTTTGGAGAAGATTCTGCCTAGACTTCCCAAAAGTTTTTCTCCTTGTATTAAATGGGGATAAGATACAATAATAGTACTTGTTTCCAAGTCTTGGAGAAGATTACGCTCAAACATTCCAAAAGCTTTTCTCCCTGCAGTAAGTAGCGGTAAGACCCTGGTCCAAAATTGGCAGCAACATCGCGAGTCCGGTAATCTGCTATTTTGCTCACCTAGTTGATACGTTTAGCCGTGCATAATGTGGATAGCAAACTTACGGCGAATAAAACCGATCAAAACCAACCCAAACGGGACAATCCAAACCAAACTGATTAAAATCCACCCAAACCGATTATAATTCGATTTAGATTTTAGTTCAAGTGTTCGGTTTGATTCGGTTGTTGGTTTGCGAAAAAATTGAGTCAACCGAACGAAACTGAATATATATTATTCTAACACTCATTATGCCGGTGTACTGGTTCGAAAACACATCTTCCTAGTTCTGCCCCTCTTCGATTCCCAATAATGTACTCTTTCTACTCTTTACTTTTTTTTCTTGTCCACATTCTCCCCCTTTTACGATTCCTAACAATGAACTTCTCGACCTTTTTTTTCCACATTCTCTCCCCTTTTACGCTATAGATTTTCTCCCATCTCCTTTTTAATTTTCTACAGCCGTCTTCTTCCCCCTTCCACCGCCCTACTCCCTTTTCTTTTTTGGCCCACAACTCAATCTCTTCCTTTACCCTCTTTTCTCTTCTACAATCACTCTTCTTCCTTCTTTGCTCATCCTCTCTTCTTTTTCCCCGACTCCTCCCTAGCTATGGCGGCAAAATCCTCCCTCAATACCAGCGACGGTGGCAGCGGCAAGCTTTGAAGTTTGAAAAGGTTTAAGTTTTATTATTGCCATAGATCAATTTGGATTTTGGACAATGGATTGAAATTGAGATTGTCTTGTAATTGTGCTTGGTACAGAACTGTCGGTGAAGCCAGGAAGATTGTGTGGTCGTCCACCACATCGTCTTTGAAGATCAAACTTTCAAGGCTTCATTTTGTTTCTGCCAGCAAAATCAATGCAAGAATTAGAGGAAGGGCATGAAACTGATCAATCCAAACCAACCAAATCGATTACATACGATTCGGTTTAATTCAAATTTTTACAAAATGATCGGTTGACATCGGTTCAAACTTTAAGTGAAATCATTTGATTGGTTCGGTTCAGGTATGATCTAAAAACCAACCGAACCGAACCAATATACACCCCCTGAGCAAACTTGAGCAACCCCACTTATATGTCTTTTAGAAGAATTGGCTGGTGATAAAATTAACAAAAGTAGAATTTATAGGAAAAAAGAAAATTAAATCATTTTTTAAATAAATTTATACAAATGTAGTATAGATATAGATTTTATATTTTATCTCATATTATGAAATCTATCTTCACAAGTTCTCTGTTTGAAAATGCTTCTATTTTATCAATTTTTATTTATCGTTACAAATACATAACTTTAATTTAAAATTTTTTATTTTCAGAATTTTAAGTTATTTTTAAATAATAATAATTTTAATTATTATTTATAGTGGAACCACTTCCTTTCCATCAATTCTTACTTTCCTATTTTTAAAAAGAAAATAATTGCTAGCGGTTTGGACCTCACTAAACCTTTCTTTCTTTTAAAAAAAAAAAAAATCCCTTTCTTGAAACTTTTTTATTTTAAAACTTTTTCTTTCCTTTATACATCCCGGTATTTAAAAGCTATTTTTTAACCCCCCTTCTTTTTAAAAACTATTTTTTTTCTTTTTTATAACGGAATAGAATAAAATCAAATCAAAAAGGTAAATGGACACGATCCAGTGTTACGCGTCTCTATAACAGTAACATACGCTCATCCGCTTCCATCGGGCCAGAATCCTTGTCCAGATCCGGCACCTCACAAGTCAGCCCATGCTGCCACCGGAGATTCCCTGGTGCCGACCCATCAGCGGCGTCACTCCCCTTCATCATTCCACTAAAAGTGAAGCATATAGAGCCACATACGGGAAACAAAAAAAAAAAACTCATCTGTTAAAGGGAGCAAAAGCTAGAAGAGGGGTGTGGAGAGAGGAATCACAGCATCTCAGTATGATTTCACAAGCACTTCCATCAAAACGTATACAACACAAAGAGCAGAATACTGGAAAGGTTCGAAACTAAGTAACCTGAAATGGCCAAAATAAAAAGAATACACCCGATAGATAGAAGACAGAATACCATCCAGTCTTTCTTATATTCAATGAATTTAAGGCAAAGAAAACATTTAGCACAGCTACTCAACTTCTCGGCAACGCAGAGATCAATAACGGAAAGAAAGAAGAAACCGTAAGCTTGATGTAACCTTCTCAGCAAGTTCAAGTACTCACAGAGGTGAAACATGTTTTGAATCGAAATTGAAGATTAGCTTCTTGTGTTTGCGGCTTGTAGCTGGAGTCAACCTTATTCTGATATAGGTCAAAAAAACTCCGCAATCTGTGGCAACTTGAAGAAAGCAGCTCAGCTTACTCGATCTTGAACGCAAATCCCGCCAGGCCTCATGCTGATTTCGAATGCCGATTTAGGAATGAAAGTGGAAACTAGAGACTGGAAACGAGACGGCGAAACTGAGAAATCCGAGACTAGAGCTTTACGGGCTTCCACTGATAGCCGCCTGATTTCGAAATGACGAGAGGTTAAGGAGGGAACGAAAAACATTCGCCTCTGGGGTCCCCAAATTTTTTACTAAGAAAGGCTCTTCCTAAACGAGAAAACGCTCCCCGATTCCCTGTGCTCCCCCTCTGTGTGCAGTTCTTTTTCCTGACCGAATGCTCCACACTCCATGTAGAGAAGCGCTGTTCCACCTTTGTGTGTAGTCTTTTCTTCCTCCTACTGAATGGGTCATTTTCCATTTTCATGGGATCCCCTTTCTTAGGAGTGGGTATTGAATCAGGTCAAACTATTTCAACTTGTCCCAAATTATAAAAAAAAAAAATTTGGAGCGGGTTAAAATAGAGTAAAATAAATATTATGTAATATTTTGACTTAAGATGGGGTAAATCAGGTGGGGCTGGATTTTGGTCCCCTCTTCATTGAGTTGCCGCGGGTACCCAACAAAATTTACATATATATATTTTTCAATTTTTATGTTATATATATATATATATTCTTAATTCTGATATTATAAAATAGAGTCGTTTTGTAAAATGATGTCATTTTCTAGCTTGCCCTAAAACTAAGGGTGGTCATCAATTCAGGTCAAATCATTTTAACTCGCTTTAAACTGTTAAAAAGAAAATTTAGACTATGTTAAGATGGGGTAAAATAAATATAATATAATATTTTAGTTTAAGATGGGATAAATTGGATGAGGATGAATTTTTACTCTCTCTCCATTGGATTGCTGTGGTAATCCAACAAAAATTACATATATTTATATTTTTTTCTACTACTACAAAATGACGTTGTTTCGTAGCTTATCCTAAATCTTTCTCAAGTAGCTCTACGACACCAATGCCACTTCTCAGCCCTCTCTTGTCCCTCAACTCCCTCTTTCGCAAGCGACGAGTTTTGTCCATTGTCTCATCGTCTCTGACAGTCGATGCTGACCACCCTACCTCGTTTGAGCCATCTCGGTCCCTATCTTGTCTAGTCATCACTCTTCGAAACTTTGAGTCCTCAATAGTCGACTAAACCTTGCTGACTCGCCGCCGCTCGCCTCACGTCCGGTCGTCCCCAAGCCTTCACTCTTCGGCCCATCCGAACCCAAACTAACCTACCTAAATGAAACTGAGTTATTCCAGCCCAAAAATCTTAGTTTGAATGATCATTTTGGCTGTGGTTGGACTAATTAAATTAGGGATTGAATTCAAACAGATTAAAAAAATTTTGCCCCAACCCAAACTTCCTCACCTAATGCCCACCCCTACTTAAAACTTCTGCAAGCACAAGCAGGCAAGAGGCAACTCAACTTCAGCAAACCAACACCACTCCTCCCTCCCTTGTCTCGAACCCTCGGTCCCTCGATTCCCTCTCTCACGAGCTACAAATCTCGTTCGTTGTCTCGTCGTTTTCAACAGTTAACGCTAATCCCTTAACTCCTCCCACCTTGTCTTGACTCGCCTCTTCTCATTTTGGCTTATCTCTTGTCTAATCATCATACTTCGACACTTTGGGTCATCAATAGTCGATTGAACCTTATTCCCGTTCCACCGCTCGCCTTACTTTTGTTCGTCTCCATCCTAACCCAGACTAACTCACTCAAGTGAAACCGAACCATTCCAACTCAAGAATGTTGATTTGAAGAATTTTTTGACTAGGGTTGGACTAACTTAATAAGAGATTGGGTTCAACTGGGTTGAGGAAATTTTACCCCAACCCAAACCGCCCCACCCAATGCCCACCCCTACCCTTTCCCCTCTGCCTTCTTTATTTTTTTTCGAATTCTCTTTTTCTAAATGACAATTAAAAAAAGAAAAAAACCTTACCAACCTAAAAAATATCTTTAAATCTTCTCAATTTTATCAACCATAACTTCTAAAAAAAATTTAAAATAAATTATATTTATTTTTATTAATATATTTTATTATGACACTCTATTTTATTTTTATTCAAATATTATATTTCATTTTATTTATTTAAATATTAATTAAAAAAATATACTTAAATATTAATAAAATATTCATAAAAATATTAAATTAATATTTTATTCTTCTTTTACTTAAAAATTATATTTTGATTCAGTTAACTATTTTAAATAATTAATATCTTGATAAATTATAAATTTTTAATTAAATAATTATATTTATTGTAAGGTCTAAATTTAACAATATGTATAATTATGAGAAAAAAATTTAGTATAAATATAGAGACATTTTAAGAGTGAGTTTAGTTAGAAAAAAATATAAAGCATAAATAGATTTTTTTTTTACTAACTAAACTCATCTCAATATGCTTCATATTAGATTTTTTTATAATTACACACATTATTAAATTTATATCTTATAATAAAATATAATTATTTAATTAAAAATATACAGTTTATCAATATATTAATTATTTAAAATAGTTAACTGAATCAAAGTATAATTTTAAGTAAAATTAAAGTAAAATATTAATTTAATATTTTTTTTATGAATATTTTATGAATATTTTGATATATTTTTAATTAATATTTAAATAAATAGAATGAACTATAATATTTAAATAAAAATAAGATAAAGTGTCATAATCAAATAGTTTAAGAAAAGTTGATGTAATTTACTTAAAAATTTAATTATGTAAAAATTTAATTAAATTTTATTTATAATTTTTTTTTAAATTCTCAAAAAAATTAAAGTATATTTAATTTGTGAAAATTTTTTAATTTTATGTTGAATTCACTTTTATTAAAAATATTTTTTTATTTTTATATTATAAAAAATTTGTTTTGTTTGTATTAGTTAATTTTTATTTTTATAAAATAAAAATAATAAAAATATATTTAATTTATCTAATATTAATCTCATTTTTATGAGTATATTCTTAGAATATTCTCAGCATATTTGCTAAAAATATTCTAAGAACCTTTATAAAAATATGGCTGAACCACTCAACACACTAGCACCTACTTCCTTTGTGAAGCAGCCTCACTCTATGCCATGAAAAGTTTGGATTTTTAAGCTGAGATTCCACTCCTTTCCCCAAAGGTTTTCAGGTTTTCTCCCTCTCCGAGGTATTTTCAAGCATGTGAGCCTTCTCCAGGTTCTTGGGAGCACTGGGTTTTTGACCCATATTCTCTTCCACAGAGACCATGGCTCCCAGGAGACTCGGCTTTATCAAGCGCAGAACTCAATTCGTGTATTGGCATTTCGCCGCCCACACTCCATCTCTATCTCAAAGTATTCTCGAACTAGCACTCCAACAATCCATTTGAGAGGGACAAGGAGAGCAGCAAAAGTAAAGAGACAGTCGCAAGCTATTTCATTTTAATTACTAAAGTGCCACCACGATTTCAAATTACACGTTTCTATTCCTGAAATTTGACGAAAGAAAGGATGAAAACAACATTTTGTTGTTTTCAAAATTTATCATCATTTAGATAATATTTCCTAAAAAATGTTTTCACTCTTTTTCAATCAAACACATTTTCATAACATTTTTTATTTTCATTAAAAATGAAAACAGAAAACATCTAAAGCAATCATGCCCTTAATATCTACAATCGAGAAGTCAATATGTCACAGGCATATATAGGGAGGACGCCCCATTCTTCCACTTTCGCCGCCTCCCACTTTATCCCTGTCCTAGTGATCCACAGGGAGCATTGAAAGGAAAGCCTGGGGTTATTGACGTTGCTTTTGCTAATCTCATCCATTATGTCCATAGAAAAGGCTTTTTCATGATAAAGGACAATTGTTGGTCCATCAAGTGTGCCGTCCACGATACAAACCCTTTTAATATTTCCTGTTTCAAAGTCACATATCCATGCCACAGAGTTGAACAATTCTCGGCCTTGTGAAAGAACGCAGAAACAAAGGAAATCCATTAAATTGGAGGGAGAAGCAAGCTTAAGAGTTATGGATGCTTCTGTTGTTTTAATTAAGCCATCCCAGTCTGGTAATTTTTTTCCCGGTAACCGAAGTAAAGTGCTTCTATACATATCTTCTTCCCCTTCATCTGGAATTTCCTGTTCTTCTTCCTCTTCACTTAGTATATCCTGTTCTTCTTCCTCTTCATCTGATATTTCCTGTTCTTCCTCTTCATCTGGTTTTTTCTGTTCTTCTTCCTCTACATGTAGTTTTTCCTGTTTTTCTAGCTGCAACTGTTGTACATATGCTGCTTGCTCCATCTCGACAAGGGCATTTGACATGATTCTCTCAAGTGACTGCTCATTAAATTTGGTGCAATTTTCAAATGAACTCCAATACTTGTTATTACTTTCTAGTTCTACACTCCAGCCTAACACTATTTCTAAGGATATGCAGCCACTGGCGTCCAATTCTTCAATGGATGGTGGAAGCTCCGGAAGAGATTGAAGCCTCCTGCAACTCCGCAACCGAAGAATTCTGGGACGTGAAAGATCCTGAATGGTTGTAGGCAAGCTCTCAATGTTGCTTCCACTTACATTAAGCTCTGTCAACGACTTTAATGAGGGCATTTTCTCTATTGCCATCCAGTTTAACTCGGAACTATACCTTCTCTTTGACTTCTCTAAGAACTTCACTAAAGCCTCTTCCAAATTCTTAATCGCTTTGCAAGAATCCAATTATAATTCAACAAGTTTGGGAAGATATAAAATTGATGGATGAAGTTCACACAAACTTGTACACTCACCGAGTATTAGCTGTTCAAGATTTGAGGCCTTGGAGAAATCAGGGAGCTCAGTCAAGTATTTTGACTCAGAAAGGTCAATTACCTTTAATTTGACAAGATTCTGCATTGCAAAAATTTCAAGTTAGATGACATGGGGAATAGTAATTATTTTATTACCATATAAAACTGATAGATAAACATATGTACCTGAACACCGTCCCAAAGCTTTTCTAAGTGGCTGTCTCGAAGGTGAATTGTCACAAGATTTTCTGCACAAAAGTTGTTTGGAAGATTTTTAAGCCCTTTTACACCCAGAAACAAACAAATGAGAGATTTGTCGCCTTTGATAAATCTGGGAGGTCAATCAGCTGCTTGCAATCCATCAAGTATAATGACTTCAAATTTACAAGGTCCTGTAATGTGAGAAATCTAAATTTTATTGGGCAACATGTGGACTTTTGCTCTCTTCTTTTTGGTGGAGAAAGTTTACAAGTTACCAGAAAATACCTGCACTCCAGCCCAAAGTCTTTGGATGCCTCTATCTTTCAGATTAAGTTCAACAAGCTTCTCTGCACAAAAAGATGGCGGCAAGGATTTCAATGGAAAACAATCCCAGCAAAAATAGATTAGTTCATCTGGCAGAGATTCAAGGCCTCTAGATATGTGCAAATTGCATTTCTTATTATAGGACGGCATATAGAATTTTAAAAGCCTTAGCCTGTGCATCTTAGAAAATGTTTGAGGGCTAAGTTGCACATCATTGATTAGAGACATGTCAAGTACCATACTTTCAACACTGTCAGTGCCCTGGAAAATGAAAACAGCAGATAATTAAAACTGTAATATTATATTTATGCACAAGTTTCAATCCTCTGTTTTATAAATATAAGAATGTTCTAATGCAATATAATTCATACCGAATTATGCTTAAGAACATGATGAATATCTCTAGGATTCCACAACCGACTGCATTTTCCAGGCTCTTTTATAGACTCTTAACGGATGATATGCCAACCCATTTCTTGTATCAGATCATGCATTTGTACCTTATCATCTTTAGAGACAGTTAGAAGAGATCTATCTTCAAGGCACCTCATTCCAATATCTGTAGAAAAGCCACAGCCGTCCAATAGACTTATTATTATTCGGGATCTTGTCTCTCCTTTCAAAGAGCACGCAATATCTAAAAATATATTCTGCACTTCAAGGTCTAATTCTTCATAACTCAAGCATAATACAGGGTGGATTTTTTGATGGGGCATATTCTCGAGTTTTTCCTAAGTACTTTTCCATTCTTTTGGACTTTTGGAATAAAGGGATGAACCCAGTACTTTCAGAGCTAATGGAACGCCCTTAGCATAATCTACTGCCCTTTCGGAGAGGTGTGTATATCCTGTCGCTGGATGGTCTTGTCCAAAGGCATTCAAGCAAAAAAGTTGAAGTGCTTTATGCCAATTCAATGCCACAACTTGATACAATCCATCAACTCCTTTATGAAAGACATCTTTATTTCTGGTTGTCACTATGATTCTGCTACCAGGTCCAAATCGATCCTTCTCTCCCACCAAATATTCTATTTGGTCTGAATCATTCACATCATCAAGAACAATGAGTAGCTTTCTACGCTGAAGCCTATTTGTAACAAAAGTAGAACTTACAATTGGGGTGCTTATATGCAGATTCTGGTCCCCTAAAGCTCTAGTCAAAAGCTCATTCTGTAAATCATTTTTTCTACCATTTTTCCATCTTTCCTTCACATTTGCAAGAAAGCAGCACCCTTTATATTGAGAAGAGAGTTTTTTGAAGAGAACCTCTGCAATGGTCGTCTGACCCAAGCCACCCATCCCCCAAATGCCAATAATGCGCACATTTGTTGATCCAAGGCATATTAATGACTCTATACGTGCAATATGTTTGGAAATTCCAACAAGCCCCTTTGAAACACTTGCATGTGGATGCATATGATTCAATTTATTTAATACATCTTCAACAATTTTGTCAACTAGATCAGACTCCAACCTGGATTAGAAAGAGAAAATGAACAATAATTAATGGTCATGGGAAAAGCAAAAAGCCTTATAACTTCATCGTTTTACTATATCATGAGTAGATAATTCTAGATATTACCATTTTTGAGTAACGAGCACAAACATAATGTTAGTTTAAACACAAATCTAAAAGCCAACACTTGAATAGTGTAGTGGCACTCGATGTTGTTTTGAGACTTCTCCCATCATTATTCAGGACCTTGTGTATTTAACTAGGTTACCACTTATCCTGTCTCTAGAGAAAACACACACACACACCCAAATCGAATACAAATATACCACCATTTTACACGTTCTTATTTTCAACTCTACCAAGGAAACTCTTTTGAGAGTTAGGTAATCAATGAATGGTGACAAATGATACTGCATATTTTTTTAATTAAAAAATCATCTCGGAAGATTCTTGTATGTAGACAGAGAATCTAAGAAGTTATCAATAAACTTCTAATGCATGCTTTTAATGAGAGATGACCCCTGTGCTAATTTGAATCCATATACTAGCATAACCCAAAAAAGAAATGCCAAAATCTATGTTTACTTTTTGAAAGAGATATAAACGAATCAAAGTTTACGCCAATTACCCATAATTGGAGGAATCCCATCCCGCAGAGTTAGCTGCTTTATGCAGTGCTAATCTCCATTTCTGTACCTTCAATAGATTGCCGCCCCCAAAGTCTTCCTCATGTTTGTCAAATGCAGCTTGGTAACTCCCCCTTTGATTTCGTACATGTGAAGGATCAATGTGGTAGAACACAGGCATCACAATATTCCTCTTCCTACCATTACATTCAATTATATTTTCCAATTCATGTTGTTGACTCTAAAATTTTGTTTTGGAGTAACCATCGACCTAAAATGTCTAAGGTGAGATTGGACACTTAATTAAGAAAATGATCTATGTTTTAGAGATTGGGTTCGGGGGTTAGTTACATTTTAAGGAAGGTATTAGCACCTGAAATGTCCTTTTAGTACCAAAAATAATCTAATTAATTTATCTTGATTAACTTATATTGGTTGTAAAAGTTTTTTGAAAATAATCCATACCCATTCTAGATCGGGATAAAAATGATTTTGAAAAAAATCTCTTGCTATTCCAAGCCAAGGTTAAAAATAATTTTAAAAAAATTCTCTTTCTGTTTTAGGCCGGGGTTTTAAAAATAATTTTAAAAAAATTTCCTTCTTATTCTAGGCCAGGGTTTTAAAAATAATTTTAAAAAAATTTTATCTCTATTCTAGATCAGGGTTTTTAAAATAATTTTAAGAAAATTTCCTTCCTATTTCAGTTAGGAATTTTAAAATAATTTTAAAAAAATCCCCTTCTTATTTCAGTCTGAGATTTTAAAAATAATTTTAGAAAAATCCTCTTATTTAATTGGCTTGACTAGCAACTAGGATTATGATTTAAGAAAAGTGGGTTGTTAGTGTGATTAAGTTAGAGCCAAAATTGCTTAGGACTAAAGAGGAACTTAAGATGGTGATACTAGAGTTTCTTAAGAGATAATCGTAATGCTAAAATTTCATGAAAAATCGACAAGAAATTAAATCAATGAATATGGACGATCAACAAGAACATTGCCTAGGCTAAAATATGTGCAGAATCTTTAATACAAAACATGCAGAATTTTTAGTATATAAAAGCTATATGAAGATTCTATACAGAATGCAGAAATGAAACTACAAAACAGAAATAGAATTGCTAAAATTTATTTTGTGCAGAATTTATGAAACAAAATACAAAAGTTGAATTGTAGTGTAGAATTTGTGAAAGACAGAAAGCGCAGAATGAAATAATGTGCAGAACTTTCAAGTAGAAAATAGAGCAGAATTTTTAGTTGAAGATGCAATATAAAACTATTTAAACAGAATACAAAATCATACAAAAATAGAAGCTTGAATGTTCAAAATAGTATAAAATAGATGTGTGTAGAAAATTAAAATACCATAAGCAGAATTCAATCATGTGCATGATTATGCAGAATTTAAGAAGGAATTTATACATGCTAATGGTGCAAAATACGTAGAATTTTGACATGATTATATTTGCAGGTAGAGACTCACAGTAAATCAAGATAAAAATAGGTGATAGAATGTTAAAATGCATGCATGTCATGATTAATAAAAATGAAAGTTATACAAACTCTATAGCAAAAATGATCCTAGCTATATTAGGATTAAAGTATGAGATCTAAATGATTAAAATTGAATAACACATATGAATCTAAAAGAAAAGAGAAAAGGGGCTTACCTTGAGTGTCTTCTTTTGTGTGGTTTGAAAAAGGGTGTTGATCTTTTCTTTTTGGTGGAAGGGAGTTTTATTTTAGTTCAAGGGGATGTCGTTTGTGGGTGAGGCTGCTTGGGTTCTTTTCTTGCATGGGTAAGAGTTAAAAAGTGCATTAGAGGGGTTCTTTCCTTGATTTTCGTAGTAGGCTGAAATTTTTTTTTTTAAGGCTGAAATCCTCCTTCTTTTAAGGCTCTCTCTTTCTTACTACGTGAACCTCTCCCCTTGTGTGTGTGTGAAATGAGTTTTTATAAGTAAAATGAGAATTTCTTTCCTAATTAAATTCTACTTCTTAGTTTCAGTTAGATTTTATCTTCTATCTTTTATCTCTTATCTTTTATCTTATTATCTTCATCTTTTTATCTTTTTAATTCTTTTATCTTTGTTATCTTTTATTTATCTTAGTATCTTATTTCTTATCATCTTATTATTTTATTTATCTTTTTTAATTTATCTTGTATTATTATTCTTTTGGTTATCTTATCTTCTTTTTTTGATTTTATTTTAGTTTTATTTTAAATTTTATTTTTAGGTTTGGGCTTATGTATTTTAGTTTGGGTTTTGGTTAGGTTTAATATATGTTTAATTGTATCTTGGGCTTATCTTTGAGTTTTTTAAATTTTATTATTTGGAATTTATTTTTATTTAGGTTAAAGTTTTAAAAAGTGAGCCAGATAAAATTAAGTGTCTATAGATTGCCTCCCTTTGCTCATCTTTTAGGAGGTTGAGAGATACTATTTTGTCCGAGTCAATATATAATATGAAAGGTTACTGTCCACCTAACAGAGGCCAAAAATGACTTTAGTATTTTTTTCTTTTAATCCTAAGTTCAAAAGGGTTACCGTCTGTAGACACTCAATTTTGTCTGACCCACTTTATAAAATTTAACTTAAAATTAATCCCAAGCCAAAAATCACACACTCAAAAATAAAATCAAAAATCAAAAAGATAAAGATAAATCTAAGAAAAATCAGAAAATGAAGAATAAATCCAAGAAAAATCTGAAATCCAAAAATGTTGAAGTTCTCAAGAATCTTAGAAGGAAGGCGCAAGAAAGAAGGAAGAAAAGAAGAAAGCTTAGAACTCCTAGATGTGAAAGTTCTGAAATGTAAATCTGATTCAAATGAATTAATCTACAAATGATGTAGCTGAGATTACAATTTATAGACTAAGACTCAATTACTGAATTACACTAATGTCCCTAAGTAATTAACTGAAGATAAGACTAATAATACAATATCAGAACCACACGCTATAGAACACTACACCTGCACCTACCAAGACAAGCAGCCTAAGCAGCCTTATCTCTAACATCCCCCCTCAAGATCAGTGGCATGACTTGGAAGAGGAATGACACTGAGCTTGTCTCTAAGTTGAAGAAACCTTGAAGTTGAGACTGCCTTGGTGAGAATATCTGCTGTTTGATCAAGAGACGGAATATGATAGACTTCAATTTCTTTATTGTTAACCTTTTCACGAACAAAATAAAGATCTAGTTCAATATGCTTAGTCTTTGAATGAAGGACCGGATTTGCTGACAAGCTAACTGTGCTCATATTGTCACAATATATTCTAGGAACTTTTGGTAGTTGAATGCGGAGTTCTTTGAGTAAAGACTGCAGCCAAGCCAATTCTGCCACTGCACTTGCAAGACTCCTATATTCAGCTTCAATACTTGATCTAGACACTGTTGCTTGCTTTTTTAGATGACCAAGAAACAAGATTAGGGCCAAGATAAACACAAAAACCTGAGGTGCTGCGCCTATCATCAATGTCTGACGCCCAATCAGCATCACAAAAGGCAGTGAGCTCAAGAGCAGATGATCTTTGGAGAACTAGAGCATGACATATGGTGCTTGCTAGATACCTCAGTATTCGTTTAACCAACTTCCAATGTACATCCGTAGGGCAATGCATAAACTGACAAGCTTTGTTCACACTATATGATAATTCTGGTCTAGTAATGGTAATATATTGTAATGCTCCCATAAGAGATCTGTATGCAGCTTGATCAGAAATAGGAGAACCACTACTAGCTGAGATATGTGGTGTTGAGGCCATAGGAGAGGGCATAGACTTCGCACCTTGCATACCAGCTCTAGCAAGAAGATCCTCAATGTATTTGGACTGAGATAAGTATATTGCACCAGCAGAACTGTAAGTAACTTCAATACCTAAGAAGTATTTAAGTTTCCCAAGATCCTTTAATGAGAACTTTGCATTCAGTTAATCAATCAAGTGCTGAACCAAAGTTGGTGAGGATCCAGTAATCAAAATATCATCCACATAGACTAAAACATAGAGAGAATGATGAGAAGTAACCTGAAGAAACAAGGAAGAATCACATTTTGCCTTGGTAAAACCAAGATCAAGTAAAGCTTCAGACAATTTTTGAAACCATGCACGAGGAGCTTGCTTAAGGCCATAGAGAGCCTTATGAAGCTTGCAAACTTGAGATGAGTCAGCTGATTCATATCCAGGAGGCTGCAGCATGTATACATCTTCATTCAAATCACCATTTAAAAAGGCATTATTAACATCTATTTGATGGATGTTCCACCCTTTTGATAAGGCCAAAGTGAGAAGAACTCGAATTGTGACTGGTTTTACTACTGGACTGAAGACTTCATGAAAATCAACTCCTGCCTCCTGATTATACCCTTTTGCAACTAATCTTGCTTTATATTTGTTGACAGTGCCATCTGGATTTTCTTTAACTTTAAACACCCATTTGCACCCTATAGGCCTCCTATCTTTGGGTAAAGCTTCTAAACTCCATGTCTTGTTGCTCATGAGCGCTGCATACTCAAGATCCATGGCACACTTCCATTCTAGTATATTAAGAGCTTCTTCAACAGTTTGAGGCTCTCTAGAGACAGTAAGTGCTGTTGGTACAGTTCCTCTTGCTTTGCTACTAGTCACCATTGAGTGATTGTTTGAATTGAGTGCCCTTGGTTTGCTACGGGTCACCATTGGGTGGACATTTTGAGGCAGACGTTGAGGAACTTCAAATTCTGCAGAGGGACCTGAAACATGTTGCAAAGAATCCATAATATTGGTATTATTAGCAAGTGCACATGAGTTATTTGTTTGTTCAGCAAATGCATTGGTATTCTGAGTATGTCTTGCATTAGGGAATGATAGAATAGGAGGTATGGCTGAAGGTGGAGGAGAAACAAAATGTGATTTGTTACTGGAGAGTGACTGCTGTGAGGAACCCTTGCTGTTCTTGAATGGAAAACTACTTTCATCAAATATTACATCTCTAGATATAATTGTTTTCCCATCAGGATGTAGACACTTGTATCCTTTGTGTGCTGGACTATAACCAAGGAAAGTGCATTCAATGGATTTGAACTGAAACTTGGGATTATTGTAGGGCCTTAGGTTAGGATAGGCTACACACCCAAAGACTTTAAGAGAAGAATAATCAGGTTTGATTTTGTACAAGGTTTCAAAAGGAGTAGAACCATTTAGGACTGGTGTGGGTAGTCTATTAATGAGATACACAGCTGTGCTAAAAGCTTCAGTCCAAAATGAACTAGGTAAAGATGATTGGTGAAGCAAGGCTAGTCCAGTCTCAGTTATATGTCTATGTTTCCTTTCTGCAAGCCCATTTTGTTCATGTGTATAAGGACATGAAACACGATGAACTATCCCTTGGTCTTTCAAATATTCAGTGAAAGCTCTAAACTCTCCTCCCCAATCAGTTTGTAAGGCAAGGATTTTGTGGTTGGTTTGAAGTTCTACTTGTTTCTTGAAATGGATAAAGGTCTGTAATGCATCAACTTGCTTTTGAGAAAGTAAATCCATGTGTAACGGGTAAAGGTATCTACAAAATGTATGTAATATCTATGTCCCTCTTTTGACAGCATAGGTGCTGGTCCCCACAAATCAGAATGAATTAATTGAAGAGGTTTTGAGTATTCTATTTGAGAAGAGGCAAAAGGAAATTTATGTAATTTACTAAGGCAGCAAGATGAACAAAAGGAAAGCTCTTTATTTGGTATTCTGATGTTACAAGAAGTGAGTACATTCTTGACAGTTTGTGCAGAAGCATGGCCCAATCTAACATGCCATTTGTCTAACTCAGAACAAGAATTTAACAAAGAAGAAGTATGGGAACTATGTACAGCAGGTGAAGTAATATTTGGTGACTGAGTTGTTGACACCTTTGCATTGATATATTGTCCTTTTTCAATACGAAATTCATCAAAGACATACAAGCCTTTTCTAACAGTCCCCTTCAAAAGTATTTGATGAGTATCCTGAGATTTAACATAACAAGAGTCAGGATGGAACTCAAAATAGACATAATTGTCTTTTGCAAACTGAGAAACACTCACAAGGTTTTTGGTAATATTTGGAACATGAAGAAGTGAGTTTAGGTGAAGATTTTGATTAGAAAAGCAAGACTTAATCTGAGAATTACCAATGTTTTTAATGAACAAACCTGAGCCATTACCAATGTGCACCTTCTCCTTTCCATTATATGGAGTCTTCTGCACAATGTTAGAGGCATCCACTGTCACATGATTAGTGGCCCCAGAATCAGGATACCATTCTTGATCAATGCCATTGCTGCTACTGTTAGAAGTGAGCATTGCATAGGGTGTGTTTCTGACACTGCCATTGGCGCCATTGGCTGTCTTGCTGAAGTGGCTAGGCACTTGAGCTGGTCCTTGAAAACTTTCATCAAATCTGTGATAACAACTCCAGGACTGATGTCCATATCTCCCACATAATTGACATTGAATGTTGCTTTTATCAGAAAACCTTCCATTTCTACCAGCAAACCGCCCATTGTTGTAACTCCCTTTGCCTCTGAAAAAGTTTCCTCTACCTCCAAACCTTCCTCTATTTGCATACTGACCAGGGAAACTTTGATAACCACTTCGGTTCACATTGTAATTCTGAGGATGTGTAGCAAGATTCACTGTCATAGCTTCTACTTCTTTATGATGCTTCTCAATTCTATTTTCTTGTGCAAGCAATAATGCTTCAATCTCTTCAAATGAATACGGATTAGTTCTAGAAAGAATGGATGTAACAAAACCATCATATTCTGAGGAAAGACCATCAAGAATTACCTCTATATGGTCACTTTCTGTAATTGCATGTCCAACTGAAGCCAAAGAATCAACAAGATTCTTGATCTTTAAAAGATAATCAGTGGCTGTCATGGATCCCTTCTTCATAGTCTGCAGCTACACCTTGAATTGCTTGATCTTTGCCTTTGTATGAGAAGCAAAGAAAATTTCCACCTTTTCCCAGACCTGGTACGAAAATTCACATCCCACCATTCTTGTAAGAATGTTTTCTGACATTGTTGACAGCGGCCAAGACAGCAAGAGCTGATCTTGCTTCTTCCAAAGAATATACTGCTGACTCAAGATCCCAAGAACTCTTCCTTGCTCATCTATTGCAAATCTTGATGGCACTTCTTGACCACCACTGATGTATTTCTCTAGTTCATGTCCTCTGATGGCTGCAAGAACTTGTTGTTTCCACAGCAGATAGGAATTGCTGTCTAATTTCACAAAAATCGAATGACTAAAAGAAACTAGTGAAGCATTCAAAGATGCTAAAGAAAACGTATTCATATTCTCTCCCATTGGATCAAGGCTCTGATACCATGTTGAAGTTCTCAAGAATCTTAGAAGGAAGGCGCAAGAAAGAAGGAAGAAAAGAAGAAAGCTCAGAACTCCTAGATGTGAAAGTTCTGAAATGTAAATCTGATTCAAATGAATTAATCTACAAATGATGTAGCTGAGATTACAATTTATAGACTAAGACTCAATTACTGAATTACACTAATGTCCCTAAGTAATTAACTGAAGATAAGACTAATAATACAAGATCAGAACCACATGCTATAGAACACTGCACCTGCACCTACCAAGACAAGCAGCCTAAGCAGCCTTATCTCTAACAAAAAAGATAAATAAGAAAATGTTAAAGAAGAAGATGAAGTATAAAACAATTAGGAAACAAGAATCAAACTAAAAAACAAACTCTAAACTCAGCAAACTATAAAGACCTACTCATACACACACGCACAGAGGACTTTGCACTGCACACTCCCGTAACACACACACATGCACGGATCACTCTTCACTTTCTTCAGCACCCTCATCCCAACCACGAAATGAAGCCCACTGTGCCCTCACTCAGGACCACGCTTTCAGTGCATCCAGTCACCATTCATTTTCGTTCTTTAGCTGTGAAAGATCCAGCACTGCCACCAGTCGGTTCTGCTTCTGTAGCTCAGCCTCACTGTCACCTATTGCAGCGCCTTCACTTAAGACCCGTCGGCACTCACGTTGTTCTTGTTGCAGCGTCTTCATCTTCCATTTTTATCACTCAGCATCGTTATTGTGTTTTTAACTAGGAAGCTCTAGAGCTGAACCTCGCTAGCATCCCCACTCCTAGTTTGCTCGATCGTTGTTCAACCTTCATCATGTTGTAGCATCGGCATCCTCACCTGTCGGCATCGAATGCCACCAGCTTGCTCGGTAGCTGTTCGTCTCGATCTGGCCTCCATCATGGCACCAGAAGTTCGCAGCTACTAGAACCTTTAGCTGTTGAAAGACTCAGTGCCTTGCTATCCCCAGTTCTTCTTCATCGCCGTACCACCTCGCTGCTTTAGCTGCAGCAAAAACTCCACCAGCCCAGCGAGAGGAACCCCTGCACTGAACCTAAGTCTCATTTCTCTTTGCACCTCCAAGTGGGCTAGCACTACCGAGGACGTCTGCCTCTCCCAACGTCAGAGATCAGGTCGTGAAACTACCTTTTATCACACCTCCTCAGCTTTGCTCACTGCTGTCAACTGGGAGCCTTCATTGCCACTGTTAACTGGAAGCCTTCATTGCTGCTTCTGTTACAGCAGAAGAATGTCACAATGTGGCTGACACCGGCCCGAAGAATTACACCTGAAGCACATCCACTTTAGTGTTAGAGTTCAGCGCCACTCCTGCCACCTTTGAAAGTCCATTCACTACCTTTGTTGGAACACTCACATTGCTACACTCCCCACTGCTAAACTCGACCTAGTGAGTTAAACTAGTGTTATTTGAAACCTAGAAGCTGAAATCAACAGGTATGGTTCATCCTTTAAATTCTATTGCTAGCTTGTTTCATTTTTACTATGGGTTGGTGTCATTTAATTCTTTCTGGGTGTTTGGCCTTTTACGGATTACTTACAATTGAATTGAGTTTGCTATGTTGCTTCTGGTAGCAAATTTTAATTGGCTCGTTTAGGATTCATTATGTTTTTCTTAGCTTAACTCATTATGGTTTAATCGATGGAATTTCGGTCAATCTTATGCTATCTCATATTCTTGAATCTCATTAAATCTTTGCAAAATCTTAATGTTGTATTTTATCCTCATGACAAGTTGGTTGCTAGGTAGGCCATATAGCTTATTTAGGTTTTGATATTGATTTTAACATATTAAATTTTAGTTACTGTGGCTCATAATTGTGTTTAAGATATAATGATATATTTAAGACTTTGGTATATCCAAAATTGTGAAGGGGACTTTTCTCAAAATTATTTTTTAAAACCCCAGCCTGGAATAGAAAGGAAATTTTTTCAAAATTATTTTTAAATCCTAGATTGGAATAGGAAGGAGGTTTTTCTCAAAAATTATTTTTATTTAAAAATCCCAATCTAGAATGGGTAGGGATTATTTTCAAAAGAAACTTTTAAAACCAACATAAAGTAATTTAAGATAAATTAATTAGATCATTTTTAGTACCGAAAGGCCGTTTAGGGTGCTAACACTTTCTCTAAAACATAACCAACCCCCGAACCTAATCTCTGAAATGTAGACTATTTTTAATTAGGTTCTGATCTCACCCTTAGATAATTTAGATCGGTGACGACTCTAAAACAAAATTTTAGGGTCAACAACTTGGCGACTCCATTGGGGACATTAGAGAGTTAGGCCAATTTTAAAATGATCTTATTAATTTTTTAATTAATTTTTGGGTTTTTTTTTATTTTTGTGGATATGACAAAATAAAAGGTACGCTTACTAGTTTCAAGTGTTTTGGGTATTTAAATTTTGTACCTATTTATTTATTTTTATATATGTATATATTTGCATGTGATTCTTTTTGTAGGTTTGGGATATGATTCCCCACACATGATATCACTCTTACCACGCACTAGATTAAAGGGGAGGTCATGACCCCTGTGCCTTATACCCGGGCCATTTAGGATATCTTGTAGGTTAGAGGGGTGTAGTAAGGCTAGCCTTCAAGAACCCTTCGGTCTCCGCATGGGCATCCAAAACATCCCACTCAGATTGATCCTTCTACAGGCAATCTAGAGACCTGATGTAGGAAACATAGAACCTACCTTTACACTAATAATATCCTTAAAGCTATCCCTTGTGAGAGAGAGTGTAAGCCCAAACTCATGAGAGTGAATAAAGACCTAGGACTTACCTAAAATTAGGCATAATGGGGAACATTTCCCATATCTCATCATATGTTTGTGATTATGTTTTCAGCATAATTCTCCTGCCATATACATGTTATTTCTATATGCATGAAGGTTTTAAGTTTAAGGTTTATTTACCCTTACAATAAATAGGGGCAAAATATGGTTAGCTTTTAAAGACTTCTAAAGTTCTTTCTTTGACAACATAAAGTACAGTAAGAGATAGTTTAGGAACTTGTTTAAGGACCCTTGCCAACATGCATAGAAATGAATCATAAGAGGAACTTACCCAGAATAGCATGCATTCTCTATTAACACTGGTCATCTCTTTGCCTGAGTTTCCATTTTTGCATCATGCATGGCATCATAACATTCATATGCATAAATTCTCATTTGCATGCCAATAATTTATTTTCTTAAAAATCCAAGAGGATTAAAAGGAAATCACGGCTCCTATAACGCGATCCCAGTCAAAACTTATGGCAGAACAAAGGCAAGAGAAGTCTGTGGAAGAGTTACATGCAGAAATTGGAAATCTTAAGGAACAAATACTTTGATTGACCGAGCTGCTCATGTCCAAAGAGAATGTGCAAAATGAATCCCCACAAGATCCGTCTAATCAGCAACCACAAAACCAGCCAAACCATAATCAAGCATATATTGTGGAAAAGTTGAAGAAATCCACTAAAGAAGCACTAATCCGGGAAAAATATGAGTTGTTGGAAGCTAGGATAAGGAAAATAGAGGGGTTCACTGATGAAGATGTCTTAGATGTTCATGAGATCGAATTGGTACCTGATGTTGTTATGTCCCCAAAATTCAAGGTAACAGAATTCAAGAAGTATGATGGAACATCTTGCCCTAAGGCACACATCTTCATGTACATCTGAAAAATGGCGGCTTACACTGATAATGAGAAACTTTTGATCCATATCTTTCAAGACAGTTTAGTTGATGGAGCTACCGAATGGTACATGAGCCTTGGTTATTATTCTATCCACACATGGAAAGATTTGGTAGAAGCTTTCATGAGATATTACAAGTACAACCGGAACATAGCCCCTGACAAGTTCCAAATCCAGAATATGGCAAAAGAGGATAATGAATCCTTCAAGGCCTATGCTCAACAATGAAGGGACATGGCAATTAGGGTACAATCACCTCTTTCTGATAAAGAAATGGTCACCATATTCCTGAGTACTCTGACATATCCCTTTTATGGAAAGATGGTAGGATTTGTCAACATGAGCTTTGCAGATCTAATAGAAACTGGTGAGAGAATCGAAAGAGGAATAAAGGCTGGAAAGATAGGGAGATCCTTGGAAGGCAATGCATCATAGAAGAAGCCTCAATTCAATAGTAAAAAGAGCGAGGATGTTCATTCTATAAATTACCATAATAAGGGAAGAGGCAAAGTCAAAAATTTTGATAAAAATCAGCATGCATGCCAAGTGTCTTATGCACCAGTAATAAGTGTTGCTGTATCTCAGGCTACCTATACCTCATCACCTTATCAAAATAAACCACAATCGGTGCTATCTCTGCAACCTGCGCAATACCAATCATTTCAACAAGTGCAGCCTATGCAATCCTAATCCAAGCCACCAATATAAGCTAATAGTACCAAACGTCAAAACTTTGTTCTCATCCTAATACCATATTCACAGTTATTGCCACAGTTACTACAGAATAACTTAGTGGCATTAAGCCCTATTCATCCACGCCAACCTCCGTACCCTGCATGGTATGATGAGAAGCTTACATGTGATTACCATGCAGGGGCATAAGGGCATACGGTAGACAATTGCACTGCCTTCAAGAAGAAGGTACGAGACCTAATTGACACTAAGTGGTTGACATTTGATCAAGCAACTCCAAGACTAGTGTGCATGGTAATCCTTTGCCTAACCATGACAATTAAAATGTTAACCACTAGAATAGCATGGGCAAAACCAAGGTCTTGTGGTTGGAGAGGACCAATTGATTTGGGATTGAGAGTTTGTTCTCATACCATTTACTACAAGTTGGATTATTTCTTTTTTTATTTATTTTGCATCTTTACCTTATGGCACCTGCTAATGGCTCTGCTCAAGGCCTTAGCAAGGATTTTGTATGGGCACTCTTCTTAATTTAATAAATGCTTAGCATGAAGAATGCATTACTTTTCATCCAATTACTTTTTCCTAAATCAACACTGGGGCAATCAGTTTATCCCAAATATTGACGCTCATAAGCATTAAAATGAAGAAAAGTTTTTCCTAATCTTATTTTTGATTAAACCAATTACCAATGATAAAATAAGTTTGCTTGAATACTAAATTCTTTTTGATGACTGACTGTCTTCTGATTAAAAGAGAGCCTATGGTGAGAATGTGCTTATGGTGAAGAAATAGATAACCTAGAACTTGTCTAAATGCCTCTCAAAACTATTCGTTGGATACCACATTACTCAAGAAGTGACTTAGGTCATTTTTGGATAGTTTAAGCCTTTTAAGCTAAACCCTAATATTTGAACTCCCGTAGTCACCCATTCGAGCCTGTAAAAGGATAGCAAGACCCTTTATTCGATTTCCTTCCTTTAACCCACACTAACTTTAACCTTTCAATCAGAAATCATTACTCCACCCTAAAGGAGAGCTAATACCCTGTGATCAAAGAAGAAAAATGCTACAAGCGACAATCTAAGGCTTAAGTGAACAGATAAAAGGAATCCTTCCAAACTATGCACAAAAAGGAAAAAGAAAAATGAGAAGAAATGTTGAGAAAGAAAATGAAAAAGAAAAAGTACTAGGTAAAAAAAAAAAAAAAAAGACACTAGTCAAAAGAAAGAAAAAGAGACTGGTAAAAAGGAACAGAGTCCACCTTGAGCCAATAAAGATTATTCATAAAGAGGAAAAGCAAAAAAATGGGACATCATATGCTCAATGCTTTATGCTCTCCTTATTTGATAAATCCTTATCTCTTCTATTCTTACCCATTACCTAAGCCCTACATTACAAGTTGAGTAAAGTCCTAATAATCTTGGTTAGTATGGTAAACTAACTGAAGTGGAGAGAGGCACGAAAATAAGCTTATGGGGTATCTATGAGTGCCAACACATGAGTGTAATAACTCGAAAATGAGTACAAATACTTGAGAGATTAGATTGAGCACTTTACAAAACACTTTGATTCTGGAGAACTGAGTAATTGTTATGTGCATTCCCTTGAGGCATCACTTAGATAATAAAAGAGAATGAATTAAGGAACACCTTTTCAACATTATTTTGCTTATGGACAGTCAAAGTTTAAACTAGGGCAATCAAGGATAAAATCATATCCAAATGACCCACTTTTAAAGAAGGGAGGGATTAAGAGAAAAGTTACGAAGGGATCCTAGCCATCAAAAAGAATCAAACCCAATTCTCAAAGGTATTACCTTTAGAGTTTTTAATACTTTGATATGCTCAAACTGGGGCAATGGGTCATTGACCCACCATATGATCTCTCTTTTAAATAGTTTTGTACCCTTTATGTTGATCCTTATTTCTTAAAAAATGTATTATCATGCAAAGTAAAAAGTGTTAGGTACTAATAAGGGTGTTAATTAAAGAGGTACTACCCGAAAGCACAAGACATGGCAAAATACTAATGGTAGATGAAGAACAGTTTTAAGCTGTGATTTCCAAATATGTTGAATATGTCACACCCTTAATTTCTTTTAGAAGAGAAGGAACAAGGCATGTAAAAAGAGGTTCAGTTCAAATATGCGAACAGAGGCAATAGAGCAAATACTTGAAAGGCACTACATGTCTCAAACATTGGTCTATGTGTGCTTAAAGCACCTCAAGTCTTCCCATAAGTTCATGGTTGGGAAAGCACGTTGGACCCGTGAAAATTCCTAATGAAACATTGAATCATCAAGCATTATTTCATCATGAGCATGCATCGGCATCCAGATGTGTAGATAAATCTAATTTAGAATGTTTTCTTTCAATAAATCAATCCTAGAACAATTTACTCTAGGTTATTTCTATTGGGATAGTTTACCCCATAAACTTATAATGGGTTTCACTATATCTCATTCAGTAGATCAATCTAGAATGCTTTCCTAGAATGCGGTTCTCTAGGTTCCTGACCCTACTTGGAATAGGTTTCTCCAAGTTCATCTTGGAACGTGGTTCTCCAAGCTATTAACCTTTCTTTCAACTTGAAACTGGTTTCTCCAAGTTGTTTCACATTGAATCCCCAAGGGTGGATTTAGTACCCTTCAACATCCTCGAGGGTGGACCCAAAAACCCTTCAACATCCTCAAGGGTGGACCCAATAACCCTTCAACATCCCCAAGGGTGGCCTCGATAACCCTTTAACATCTCCAAGGGTAGATTTAGTACCCTTCAATGTCCTCGTTGGGTGGATAGTAACCCTTCAACGTCCCTGAGGGTGGACCCAGTAACCCTTTAATATCCCTAAGGGTAGATTTAGTACCCTTCAATGTCCCCATTGGATGGACAATAATCCTTCACATCATATTCATTCCCGGCCAAAATAGTGTCTCTCAACCTTTACTCATCTTCTAATTCCTAAAAGATGGGCAAAGAGGGGCAATCTGTAGACACTCAATTTTGTCTGACCCACTTTATAAAATTTAACTTAAAATTTAAACCCAAGCCAAAAATCCTAAACTCAAAAATAAAACCAAAAATCAAAAAAATAAAGATAAATCCAAGAAAAATCAGAAAATGAAGAATAAATCCAAGAAAAATCTGAAATCCAAAAAAATAAATAAGAAAATGTTAGATAAGAAGATGAAGCATAAAACAATTAGGAAACAAGAATCAAACTAAAAAACAAACTCTAAACTCAGCAAACTATAAAGACCCACTCATACACACACGCACAGAGGACTTTGCACTGCACACTACCGTAACACACACACACATGCACGGATCACTCTTCACTCTCTTCAACACCCTTATCCCAGCCACGAAACGAAACCCACTGTGCCCTCACTTAGGACCATGCTTTCAGTGCATCCAGTTGCTGTTCGTTTTCGTTCTTCGGCTATGAAAGATCTAGTGCTGCCACTAGCCGGTTTTGCTTCTGTAGCTCAGCCTCACCATCACCTGTTCCATCGCCTTCACTCAAGACTCGTCGGCACTCACGTTGTTTTTGTTGCAGCGTCCTCGTCTTCCATTTATGTCGCTCAACATCGCTGCTGTGTTTTCAACCAGGAAGCTCTAGAGCTGAACCTTGCCAGCATCCCCACTCCCAGTTTGCTTGATCGTTGTTCAACCTTCATCACGTTGTAGCATCGGCATCCTCACCCGTCAGCACCGAACGCCACTAGCTCGCCCAGTAGCTGTTTGTCTCGATCTGGCCTCCATCACGGCACCAGAAGTTTGCAGCTACTAGAACTTTCAGCCGTTGAAAGACTCAATGCCTTGCTACCCGCCAGTTCTTCTTCATCGCCGTACCACCTCGCTGCTTTAGCTACAACAGAAACTCCACCAGCCCAGTGAGAGGAACCCTTGCACCAAACCTAAGTCTTGTTTCTCTCTGCACCTCCAAGCGGGCTAGCACTACCGAGGATGTCCGCCTCTCCCAACGTCGGAGATCAAGTCGTGGAACTCCCTTTTATCGCACCTCCTTAGCTTTGCTCACTGCTGTCAACTGGGAGCCTTCATCGCTGCTGTCAACTAGAAGCCTTCATCGTTGCTTCGTTGCAGCAGAAGAATGTCACAGCGTGGCTAACACCAGCCTGAAGAATCACACCCGAAGCACATCCACTTCAGTGTTAGAGTTCAGTGCCGCTACTGCCACCTTTGAAAGTCCATTCACTACCTTTGTTGGAACACTCGTGTTGCTACACTCCCTACTACTCAACTCGGCCTAGCGAGTTAAACTAGTGTTGTTTGAAACCTAGAAGCTGAAATCGACAGGTATGGTTCATCCTTTAAATTCTATTACTAGCTTGTTTCATTTTTGATATGGGTTGGTGTCATTTAATTCTTTCTGGGTGTTTGGCCTTATACAGATTGCTTACAATTGAATTGAGTTTGTTGTGTTGCTTCTGGTAGCAAATTTTAATTGGTTCATTTAGGATTCATTATGTTTTTCTTAGCTTAACTCATTACGGTTTAATCGATGGAATTTCGGTCAATCTTATGCTATCTCATATTCTTGGATCTCATTAAATCTTTGCAAAATCTTAATGTTGTATTTTATCTTCATGACAAGTTGGTTGCTAGGTAAGCCATATAGCTTATTTAGGCTTTGATATTGATTTTAACATATTAAATTTTAGTTACTGTGGCTCATAATTGTGTTTAAGATATAATGATATATTTGAAACTTTGGTATTTCCGAAATTGTGAATGGGGTTTTCTCAAAATTATATTTTAAAACCCCAGCCTGGAATAGAAAGAGAATTTTTTTAAAATTATTTTTAAAACTCTGGACTAGAATAGAAAGGGGGTTTTTCTCAAAAATTATTTTTATTTAAAAATCTCAATCCGGAATGGGCAGGGATTATTTTCAAAAGAAACTTTTTAAAACTAACGTAAATTAATTTAAGATAAATTAATTAGAATATTTTTGGTACCGAAAGGGCGTTTAGGGTGCTAACACCTTCTCTAAAACATAACCAACCCCTGAACCTAATCTCTGAAATGTAGACTATTTTTAATTAGGTGTTCGATCTCACCCTTAGATAATTTAGATCGGTGGCAACTTCAAAACAAAATTTTAGGGTCAACACCATCCACTCAACAGGGATCAAAAAGTGACCTTAGGATTTTCTTTTTTAATCCTAAGTTTAGAAGGGTTACCGTTCACCCAACAGGAACTAAAAATGACCTTAAAATTTTCTTTTTTAATCCTAAGTTCGGAAGGGTTACTGCCCACCCAATAAGGACCAAAAATGACCTTAGAAATTTCTTTTTTAATCCTAAGTTCAGAAGGGTTACCATCCACCCAACAGGGACCAAAAATGACTTTAGATTTTCTCTTTTAATCCTAAGTTCGAAAGGGTTACCGTCCACCCAATAGGGTCCAAAACCGGCCTTAGGATTTTTACTTTTAATCCTAAGTTTAGAAGGGTTATCGTTCACCCAACAAGGACCAAAAGGGTTACTGTTCACCTAACAAGGACAAAAAATGACCTTAGAATTTACTCTTTTAATCCTAAGTTTGGAAAGGTCACTATTCACCCAACAGGGACCAAAAATAACCATAGAATTTCCTCTTTTAATCCTAAGTTTGGAAAGGTTATTGCCCAACCAACAGGGACCAAAAATGATCTTAGGATTTTCTTTTTTAATCCTAAGTTCGAAAGGCTTACCGTCCACCCAACAGGGACCAGAAGGGTTACTGTTCACCCAACAGGAACAAAAAATGACCTTAGGATTTCCTCTTTTAATCCTAAGTTTGGAAGAGTTACCGTCTATCCAACAAGGACCAAAAGCAACTGTAGAATTTTCTCTTTTAATCTTAAGTTCGGAAGGGTTACCGTCCACCCAACAGGGACCAAAAATAACCTTAGGATTTTCTCTTTTAATCCTAAGTTTGGAAGGGTTATCATCCACCCAACAGGGACCAGAAGGCTTACTGTCCACTTAGGATTTTCTCTTTTAATCCTAAGTTCAGAAGGGTTACCATCACCTAACAAGGACCAAGAGCGACCTTAGGATTTCCTCTTTTCATCCTAAGTTCGGAAGGATTACTGTCCACCCAACAAGGATTAGAAGAGTTACTGTCCACCCAACAAGGATCAAGAACGACCTTAAGATTTTCTTTTTTAATCTTAAGCTTAGAAGGGTTACCGTCCACCTAATAGGGATCAAAAATATCCTTAGGATTTTTTTTAAATCCTCAGTTCGGAAGGGTTATCGCCCACCCAACAGGTACCAGAAGGGTACCGTCCACCCAACAGGGACCAAAAGTAATCTTAAGATTTAATGTGAATGGGTTCTTCCCATAATGTCTAATTTGACATGAATGAATTTTCCTTGATATAGCCTAACTTGCTAAGGATGGGTTCTTCCTAAAATATTTTAGATTGATTTAAGATGAGATGCTTATACTTGTGCGTGTTTGACATGATAATGTAGAATCTCAATTTTTCAAAATCTAGGGACATACTCGACTTGTGAGAATTTTAATTTTCTTGAGAATTTAGGTGGTAATGATGCAATATTATCCTATAATGATGCATGCTAACATGAAATTTTTGTAAATTGTGAAAAGAATGCTACTCCATGACCTTTAGGAGCTCTTGAGCTAACTTTGGAACTTTTGGGTTTTTTGACTTGCTTTCTCTAGAAGGATTGCCCAAGTGTCACTGATTTTTTTTTAATACATCTCTTGACCAAGTTTTCTATTCATAAAGATGTCATTATTTACTCTATTGCCGCTGTTTGCATATTTGAGCTAAAACCCCTTTTGACATAGTCCTTGAACATATCTTGGTTCTTTCTTTTCTAAGAAAAATTAAGAGTGTGATGCTTTTAGTATTCACTCAAGATATTTTTCATTCATCATGTCTTGAAGTCATAGTTTAAAACTTTTCTTCACTCATCATTAGAGTTTCGCCAATTTTCAATTCATGTTTTATCCATTTAGGTAGTACCTCCTATTAGCACCTGACGATTTTTGCTTTGCATAAGAATGCATTTTAAGAAATGAGGATAGCTTATGACACAAAGGGTATGCAACTAAATACTTTGGCCTTTTATAGGAGAGATCAATAGATGGGTCAATGACTAGTTGCCCTCACTAAAGCGAATCAAAGTATTGAAAACTTTAGGAGTAATGCCTTTGAGGATCAAGTTTAATTTGTTTTTTTGATGGGTTATAGCCTCTTAGGAGGAGTATCTTCTTAGTCTCTCCTTTCTTTAAAGGCAGGTCATTCGGATATAGAGTTTTACCCTTTGATTGCCCCCAATTAAAATTTTGACTACCCATGAGCAAAAGAATGTTGAAAAGGTTTTTCCTTAATTCATTCTTCTTTATTATCCAAGTCATGCCTTAAGGGAATGAATATAATAATTATTCAATTCTCTGGAATCGAAAGTGTGCTATTAAGCACTCACTCTAATTCCTCTAGTATTAGCACTTTAGTTAAGTGTTTGCACTCTCTAATGTGTTTGCACTCACAGATACCCCATAGGCTTATTTTTGTGTCCCTCTCCACTTTAGTTAGTTTACCATATTAGCCAAGATCATTAGGACTTTACTTAGCTTATAATGTAAGGCCTAGGTAATGGGTATGAATAAAAGAAATAAGGATTTATCAAATAAGGAGAGTGTGAAATATGATGTCTCATTTTTCACTTTTTCTTTTTTGGATAAGCTTGTGGCTCAAGGTGAAGTCCATTTCTCTTTACTATTCTCTTTTTTCTTTCGTCTAGCCCCTTCTTTTTTGGTCTAGCACTTTTCTTTTTCATTTTTTCTCAATATTTCTTCTCTCTTTCTTTTTTCTGTTTGTGCTTTTTTACATAGTTTTGAAAGGAATACCTTTAATCCTTTCACTTGAGCCTTATATTGTTGCTCATAGCATTTTCCTTCTTTGATAGTAGGGATACTCCTTTTAGCTCTCCTTCAAAGTAGAGTAATGGTTTTTTAAATTAAAAGGTTTAAGTTGGTGTGGGTCAAAGGAAGGAAGTCGAATGGTGGTCTTGCCATCCTTTTATAAGCTCATATGGGTGACTATGGGAGTTGTAATATTAGGGTTCGGCTTGAAAGGCTCAAACTGTCCAAAGAATGGCCTAGGTCATTTCTTGAATAATGTGATGTCTAACAAATAGCCTCAAGGGGCATTTAGATAAGTTTTAAGGTATCCGTTTTCCCACTATAAGCACACTCTCACATAGGCTCTCTTTTTCCATTTCATTTAATTAGAAGACACTCGGTCATCCAAGAGAATTGAGTATTCAAGCAAACGTATTTTATCATCGACAATTGGATTTATCAAGAATGAGATTAAGAAAAATTTTTCTTCATTTATTAGCCCATGAATGTCAATATTTAGGATAAACCATATTGCCCTAGTATTAATTTAGTCTAAAAGGCAAAAGAAATTAGATGAAAAGTAATGCATTCATCATGTTAAGCATTTTATTGAAAGGTGTGCCCATAAAAACTCCTTGCTAAAGCCTTGGGCAGAGCCATTGCAGGTGCCATAAAATGAAAACTTGAAAAGACACAAAATAAATAAAAGGAAATAGTCCAACTTGCAGTAGGTGGTGCAAGAATGGACCTACTATCTAAAGCCAACTGGTTCTCTCCAATCACAATATCTTGATTTTGCCATGTCATTCTAGTGTTAGGCAATATTGTTAACAATTTGATTGTTATGATCAAGTAAAGGATTGCCATGCACATCTGGTCCTGGTTGCTTAGGTTCAAAAGTCAACCACTTGGCATAAATCAATCCTTGAACCCTCCTTTTAAATGTAAAATAGTTATCAACGTAGTGACCCTTTGTCCCTATATGGTAAGCACAAGTAAGTTTCTCATTGTATCATAGTGGATATGGGGGTTGAAAAGTAGGTGATGGAATCAAAGACACTAAATTGTTCTGCAACAACTGGGGTAAGAGCTCAGAGTATGGAATGGGGATAGGATCAAAGTTTTTATCTTTCTTATTAAATTACCACCTAGGTTGATTCTGCTGATACTGTTGGAACTGTTGTTGAATGGGCTAAGAAGCTTGGGAGATTGGTGCTTACAGAGTCGGTGCAGAAATGTTCATAACAGGAGTATTACCTTTCCACTTTCCTTTTTTCTGGTATTCTATTGAGTGCACTCCTTCCTTGTTCTTATTATTGTGGAATTTCTTTTAGCTCTCAGTAATTGGCTTTCCTATCTTTCCTGTTGTAACTCCTCTTTCTATCCTTCTACAAACAACAACTAAGTCAGCAAAATTAGTAAACATGCATGCTGCTATTGTAGCATAAGAAGGATCCTCTAGAATGCTCATAAAAAGAGTAATCATTTCTTTATCTAACATAGGTGGTTGCACTTGAATTGTTACATTTCTTCACCTTTGAGCATAATCCTTAAATGATTCGTTTTCACCTTTTCTCATGTCCTATAGTTGAAACCTATCAGGGGCAATGTTCCTATTGTATCTATACTGCCTCATAAAGGACTCAACCAAGTCCTTCCAAGTATGAATAGAATGGCGATCCAAATTTAAATACCATGCTGCAGCCTCATTAATTAGACTATCTTGAAAGACATGCATTAGTATCTTTTCATCATTAGAATAAGCTGCCATTTTCTGGATGTACATGAGAAGATAAGTCTTTAGACAAGATGTCCCATTATACTTGGTAAATTTAGGAACTTTAAACTTTGGTGGTAAGATCACATTAGGAACTAGTCCAATTTCTGAGAGATCCAACACATTGTCATCGTCCGAGAATTCTTTGATCTTCCTCATTCTAGCTTCCAGAATCTCATGCCTCTCTTGGACCTTGGCCTCATTAGCAGCCTTCCTTAGTTTCTCTTGTTCTATTAGATCATCAAAGTTTGGGATGATCTCGCCTTCTAGGCCCTTTTCCTAGTTATAGTTTTGGGCTTGCTGATCCTTATGTTACTCTTGATTACAAGTATCTTTTGGCTCTCGATAGCTATTTTGAGCTTCTTGTTCTTGATTATGGGGATCTTTTAGCCCTTGACAGCTATTTTGAGCTTGTAGTTTCATCATTTCCATCATTTTGGCTAACTGACCCTTGAGTTGGTCGATTTTGCTCTGCAATTCCTCCATTGTCTTTTCTTGCCTAAGATTTTCCTGACCTAAGCCTTCCATCTGTCTACTTTGGAATGTATTGTCAAAGCCGTGATTACTTCTTATCCTTTTGAGTAAACAATGCATTATTGGTATGCAAATGAGAATATATGCATATGAATGTGATGCCATGCATGAAGCCAAAAGTGTGTGACTTAAGCAAAAGAGGACAAGTGTTAATGAAGAATGCATACTTTTTTTCTTTTTTTTTTTTAGACTTATTTCTACCCATGTTGGTGAAGGTCTGCATCTCCTAGGCAAATTCCTAAATTATTGCCTATTCTAATTTATCTTGTCAAAGAAAGAGTTTTAGAAATCTTAAAAGGCTATTCTTTTTTTTTTTTTTTGCCCCCATCTGTCCTAAATGTAAATAAATCTTAAGCTTAGGACTTCATGTATATAGAAATAACATGTATATGGCAGGAGAATTGTGCTAAAAATATAATCATAAACACGTTATGAGATAAAGGAAATGTTCTCCATTGTGCCTAATTTCAAGTAAGTTATAGGTCCTTGTTCACTCTCATGAGTTTGGGCCAACACTCTCTCTCACAAGGGATAGCTCTAAAGCTATTATTAGTGTAGGTAAGCCCTATGTTTCCTACATCAGGTCCCCATATTGCCCTTGAAAGGATTAATCTAAGTGGGGTGTTTCAGGCGCCCATGCGGAGACTGAAAGTCTCTCGACGGCTAACTTTACTACACCTCTCTAGCTACCAGGTATCCTAAATAGTCCAGGTATAGAGCACAGGGGTCATGACCTCCCCTTTATTCTAGTGTGTGCTAAGAGTGGCACCATGTGTAGGGAATCATATCTCAAATCTATATAAAAAAACAAGCAAATATATACATTTATAAAAATAAACAGGTACGAAATTTAAACATCCAAAAAAAATACTAGAAGCTGGTAAGCGTACTTTTTATTTTAGCTAAAATGCACAGAACCCCCCTGAACTTTAGGTCGATTTTAAAAAACCCTCCTAAACTTTAAAAAGTTTCAAATGACCCTCTTAAACTATGAAACATTTGCAAGAAACCCCTTCCATCAAAATTTAAAAAATGACGAAAATGACCTTCATTGTAAAGTTAAGAAATTAAAGGCTGTGAATAGTAAAATTTTAGAGTTTTAACATTGAACCTTAACCCTAAACCCTAAATTCTAAATCCTAACCCTAAAATCCTAAATCCTAAACCCTTAAATCCTAAAACTCTAAACCCTAAACCCTAAAACTCTAAATCCTAAATCCTAAAACTTTAAACCCTAAACTCTAAACCCTAAACCCTAAGCCCTAACCCTAAATCTTAAATCCTAAGCCCTAAATCTTAAATATTAAATCCTAAACCCTAAACCCTAAACTCATAAATCTTAAACCCTAAACCCTAAATCCTAAACCCTAAATTTCTAAATCCTAAACCCTAAATTCCTAAACCCTAAACCATAAATTATAAATTTACATTAGATTTTTTGTTTTGCATTTATGGCAGATTTGAAAATTTATGTGCATTTAAAGGGTATTTTTATCTTTTTATCAGGTCAAAGTGGAAGTTGACCAAAAAACATCCAAATTTTAACGAAAAACTTGACGGAGGAGGGTATTTTGCAAATGTTTCATAGTTCAAGAAGGTCATTTAAAACTTTTTAAAGTTCAAGAGGATTTTTTTAAAATCGATCTAAAGTTCAGGGGGGTTTTATGCATTTTAGCCTTTTATTTTGTCATCTCCACAAAAATAAATCAACAAATCAATTAAAAAATTAATAAGATTATTTTTAAATTGGCCTAACCCTCTAATGTCCCCAATAGAGTCACCAAGCTGTTGGCCTTAAAATTTTGTTTTGGAGTTGCCACTGACCTAAAATGCCTAAGGTGAGATTGAACACCTAATTAAAAAAATAGTTTATATTTTAGAGATTGGGTCCGAGAGTTGGTTACGTTGTAGGGAAGGTATTAGCACCTCAAATGCCCTTTCGGTACCAAAAATAATCTAATTAATTTATCTTGATTAACTTATGTTGGTTTTAAAAGTTTTTTAAAAATAATCCCTGCCCATTCCGGATCGGTATGAAAATGATTTTGAGAAAAATTTCTTTCCTATTCTAGGCCGAGGTTTAAAATAATTTTAAGAAAATCTCCTTTCTATTTCAAGCCGGAGTTTTAAAAATAATTTTAAGAAAATTTCCTTCCTATTCCAAGCTGGGGTTTTAAAAATAATTTTGAGAAAATTCCATCTCTATTCCAGATCAAGGTTTTTAAAATAATTTTAAAAAAATTTTCTTCCTATTCCAGTCTAGAGTTTTAAAATAATTTAAAGAAAATCCCCTTTCTATTCTAGTCCAGAATTTTAAAAATAATTTTAGAAAAATTTCCTTATTTAACTGGCTTGACTGGCAACTAGGATTAGGATTTAAGAAAAATGACTTGCCTAGTATGACTAAGTTAGAGGCAAAATTGCTTAGGACTAAAGAGGAACTCAAGGTGGTGATACTAAAGTTTCTTAAGAGATAATCGAAATGCTAAAATTTCATAGAAAATCAACAAAAAATTAAATCATTGAATATGGAAGATCAACAAGAACATTGCCTAGACTAAAATATGTACAGAATCTTTAATACAAAACGTGTAAAATTTTTAGTATATAAAAGCCATATGAAGATTCTATACAAAATGCAGAAACGAAACTACAAAACAGAAATAGAATTGCTAAAATTTATTTTGTGCAGAATTTATGAAACAAAATGCAAAAGTTGAATTGTAGTGTAGAATTTGTGAAAAACAGAAAGTGTAAAATGAAATAATGTGCAAAACTTTCAAGCAGGAAATAGAGCAGAATTTTAGTTGAAGATGCAGTATAAAACTATTTAAACAGAATGCAAAATCATGCAAAAATAGAAGCTTGAATGTTCAAAATAGTATAAAATAGATGTGTGTAGAAAATTAAAATACCATATGCAGAATTCAATCATGCACATGATTATGTAAAATTTAAGAAGGAATTTATGCATGCTAATAATGCAAAATACGCAGGATTTTGACATGATTATATTTGCATGTAGAGACCCACAGTAAATCAAGATAAAAAGGGGTGATAGAATGTGAAAATGCATGCATGTCATAATTAATAAAAATGAAAGTTATACAAACTCTATAGCAAAAACGATCCTAGTTATATTAGGATTAAAGTATGAGATCTAAATGATTAAAATTGAACAACACATATGAATCTAAAAGAAAAGAGGAAAGGGGCTTACCTTGAGTGTCTTTCTTTGTGTGGTTTGAAAAAGGGTGCTGATCTTTTTTTTTTTTTTTTTAGTGGAAGAGAGTTTTATTTTAGTTTAAGGTGATGTCATTTGTAGGTGAGGCTGCTTGGGTTCTTTTCTTGCGTGGGTAAGAGTTAAAAAGTGTAGTGGAGGGATTCTTTTCTTGATTTTCATAGTAGGCTGAAATCTTTTTTTTTTTTAGGCTGAAATCCTCCTCCTTTTAAGGCTCTCTCTTTCTTACTACGTGAACCTCTCCCCTTGTGTGTGTGTGTGTGTGAAATGAGATTTTATAAGTAAAATGAGAATTTCTTTCCTAATTAAATTCTTACTTCCTAATTTTAGTTAGATTTTATCTTCTATCTTTTATCTCTTATCTTTTATCTTATTATCTTCATCTTTTTATCTTTTTATTGTCTTTTATCTTTGTTATTTTTTATTTATCTTAGTATCTTATCTCTTATTCTCTTATTATTTTATTTATCATTTTTAATTTATCTTGTATTATTATTCTTTTGGTTATCTTATCTTCTTTTTTTGATTTTATTTTAGTTTTATTTTAAATTTTATTTTTAAGTTTAGGCTTATTTACTTTAGTTTGGGTTTTGATTAGGTTTAATTTGTGTTTAATTGTATCTTGGGCTTATCTTTGAGTTTTTTAAATTTTATTATTTAAGATTTATTTTTATTTAGGTTAAAGTTTTAAAAAGTGAATTGGATAAAATTAAATGTCTACACATGTAAGCACCATGTTGAAGAAACATAGTTCTCTGAGAAAATGATTATTGAAATTTTTTATCCTTCAATGGCTGCAAGAAGTGTTGGTGATAGTTCATCTCCTCTTTGAATTTTCTTAACATCAATGAATGTATCAATTTCCTTTCGGCATAAGGCAGCATAAAGATGGCTTGTAAAATTGCTGCGTGTATCTTCACCTCTAAAGCTAAGGAACACATTGTGCTGAGCTTGAGAAATTACCAAGGATGGAGAAGAAGATGCCATTGGAATACCAACAAGGAAGCACGTTGAGTTTTCCTATATAAACCGCAATAATTGAATTAATGTGTTAGTTATCTTCGTGAACCTTGAAGCTTGAAGCATTGGCCCTGCCAGAATTAGAAGTAAGGCCATGGAACAGTACCCAGTAGAATTGTATTGGCACTTGGGAAATATATCTATATCTCTGAGAACATTTTTCAGAGGCAACGATGTTTCTTACTCCACCAAAAGCACAATTGCATCCGCACCAAATATAAGCTGAAGGCAATGTAGACTGCTTCATAAATGTTTCGGCAAAGGGGCAAACTAATTGTTAAGATAATCATAGTATATTTAGTATTGAGAAAATTAAACTATAATTTCTGTCAACTTTGATGAGGTTGATTAAGATAACTAGAGAATCATTAGCTGAGATTTATATAGAGCAACAAATTGTGTAATTTTACCATAATAGAGATCAATTGTGTACAAAACCTTACTGTTTGTAATGTTGAGAGCAAGCAAACGCAATTTGTTTCCCTATTTCCACAATTGTATGAACAGAAAAAATATGTGGAACCAGTCAAAAATTTGTGACTAAAATTAATCTAAATCAAACAAGAAACTAAAATATTGATGTTTAGCGTTCACCAAACAAAATTGTAAATAAAGCAGAGAGGAAACATAGTAATCAACGGTTAACCCAAATGGGAGAAAAAGAGAGGAAGATACCTGTCTGTATCAGCGATGTGAATTCAAAAACTCCATCCTTGATGCTCTGGCCCACTAGAGTATCAGAATCTACCTTGTTAGCAGCTTCACTTCTGCCATGACTGGTTTAGAGATAAATCGGATCAAGCTTTCGCTAAATAGCCAAACCCTATGCTCTGGGTAAAATATCCTGGAGTCAACATTCTGAGTTTTTTAGTCAAACATTCTATTGCCATTAAAATTGAGCTCATTGGTTGAGCTTGCCAACAAACAGACTTGGATGATTTTGATTGGATGGTAGTTTTATGCTTTTGATTCTCTGCTTGTCTATATCAAAATATATTTGTATGAATGCTTAACAAGGGTGCACATCTTTTAATTTTATCAATTTTTTATTTATTGTTGCAAAAAGCATAGCTAAATGGCGACTTGCAGTTCTAAATTTTTTACTTTCATAACTAAAAGTCATTTGTAGATAATAATAATAATTTTATTTATTATTTATGATAAGACTTATTTTCTCTCAATTATTTATCAACTTCTCAAACTCTCTTCCTAAAATTCTCAAACATCTCAACACAAACTATTGGAGATCTGGTGCTCATTGGGTTTGCGGGAATTTTGCGTAGGACTAAAATTTAGTAGCCACAACAAACTTTGGTGTAACAATTTTCTGGAAAATAATATAACTCTTTATGCAAGCAAATAATGTTTATTTAAGACGAGTGTTTTCAGTGTTGTTTGACTGATAAAAGTAAAACTTCCCAGTAGTTTGCACCAGTTTTGTCATGGCTATTTCAGTCCCAGATTGTCTAAGGAGGTTAGCGTAGTAAGGCCACTCTCACCTGCCATGTTTGTAAAATCAACACCTGACTTCTATTCCCTTTTTGTTTTTTCTTTTTAAGTTTTTGATCTAATATTTTGCTACTATTAAAATTTGAGTTAATTGGTTGAGTTTTCTAAGAGTGTCTTTTTAATCGAATATATATATATATCTATATGCATAAAAAATATATCTATATATCTTTTTAATCACGTTTTTAATATAATTAAAATTATATATATTAATAAAATAAAAAATATAAATTATAAATATAAATATATGAAAATAAAAGTGTTCTATATTCACGGAGCACGGCAGCTATGTAAAAATGCTCATTTATCGGCAATGCTCATTTAATGTTGTAAACACGTAAGGTACATCTTGCTCCATAGGCTTGTCACTTTTTTTGAATTCTATGCATGACTCAATTATTTTTCAAAAACACATAGAAGCAGGCGTAGGATGGGATCGGTTCCTCCAACAGCTTTAAAGGACGAGAAACTTTTGAAAGATGTAAATATCAAATTAAAAAAATAATAAAAAAAGTTAAATTTTATTTATTAAATTTTAAAAAATAAAAAATTATCAAAATAAAAAAAAAAATAAAAACATTCAAATTCAATACAATGTATATCCATTCTTGGAATTCAATCCTTTCATCTACACAATAGTCAGTGGGACAGACGAATACACACTTTTCTAGTTTAAATCAAAACTTGACTTTTCTTTTTTATACGACAACCATATCACATGGGATAAGTTGAGAGAGAAAGAGATTTGTGAGTCTTACAAAGTAAGAAAATTTTAGCTCTACTACAAATTGTAATTGAGATTATTATTCCTTTAAAACTGCTTAAAGCTATCAAAATTAGACAAATAACCGCAGACAATCCCATTTCTATAACTTCATAAAATTATTAATACTCAAGAAGGGTAAGCACTAACATAAAAGCCTCATAAGCTACGCTCCATCCTTAAGTCATTAGACAAAAACTATATGAAATGCAACCACCAAATCATTCGATATATTCAACACAGAATTCCAATCACAAAGTGCACTCTAAATTTCTGTGACTAAATACTACTTTTGTATTGAATAGATTACTAAAAATACAAAAATTCATTCGTAAGTGCTAACCTTGACTTTCTGTCGGCATTAATCATCCACTACATCATCATCATCATCTATACTTCTTCCAATTTTCTTCATCCTGATCCTCCTCTCCATCGTCAACAATGAGCCTCCTGGTGCCACCCAAGGCTAACTTAAGTGGTGTTAGATTTGCCCCCTCCCCAAAGCCCCAAGTTCGATCCCCCTCCCCCAAATGTACCAAAACACCAAAACAAAAAAAAAAAAAGATAAGCCTCCTTGTGTCCATTCATCTTCTTCTTCAAGAGTTTCATCCACAGGGGTTGCCTTCTTCCACCCAGAAGTTTTACTACCCTTGGTATCCTTTGTTGGTCTAGTTTCACCTTGCCACCCTGTAGAGTATTTAGATCTCCTAACTTCTCTAATCTTTGAGACAATGTCCTTATCAAACTTGTGTCCCATCACAACAAAACCAAACACAGCATTCCAAAAGCTTGCCTACGAAAATCATCAAAAACATTTGAACAGCTATTACTACGAGTTAAAAGAAACCAACTCATGACGCTCTATGGATATAGAAAATTTCTACCAGCTATATTATTTGTAATTGAATTCTACTGTCCATCATAAATTATGCATTCCCCTCAACTCCATATATATATATATATATGTATATTACAAACAAATACAGATTAATGTATAAAATCTTGCTCTGTAAACAGTCATTGGCATATAATCAACAAAATTAAACAATGACTGCCTCAATAAAATCAATTTTTGACTTGTTCATTGCAATTTGTTATTCCAGAACATTGTTTTAAGAAAGAAAGCTAACTAGTCTGAAAACATGTTCTACCTTTCTAAAATAACTAAGTGGACTGAATAGTCAATGTGAAATGGAAAGTTTTCAATATATTTTCTAGGCCAGTAATTGACAATGAACCCCCTCAGACAACTAAAATTATAAATATATTAGGCTATCTGATAAATTAAAGTTTGTCTTTGGTGAGGAGTGCTTTCATTTCTTAAAGAATCCAAGAAAAGAAGCCCTACAAGTCAAAAGGAAGAGGAGCGTGTAATTTTGGGGCAAAGAAAGTATTAGAAAACTTTACATCTTTTTTCTTTAAAGATTGAACAATAACTTTTTACCCTCAAGAGGATTGTATTTCAGTCATCCATAAAAGATTTCTAATGTCAGTTAGATGAAGGATTTCTCATTTTTTTCACAATCAATGCTTGATAGTTTTTTTTAAGATTTAATTTATATTTTTCTCAAATAGCATTGTACAGAACACATGTGATCCACATATATAATTTTTAAACCAACTAAAGTGGGAAACAGCATTCAGAATATAAAATTAAATACATTAAATACTGAAATAAAACTATCAGAAAAGCTACCAAATTGAAAACCAAATAATGTAAAAGGAAAAGGACATTAAAAAATGGGTATGAAAATAGAACGAGGGTATGATAGTGGTTAAGCAGTCATTGGAAGAGTACTTCTTTCGAGCCCTTAGTTCCACTGTGGTTCCAGGTTCCACTTAGGCAGGGGACGAAAGGTAAGTTTCTGCTTCTGAGGGAGATGCTCTTCCTCATCTTCATTCCCATAAGAGCTCCCACATCCTATTCCAACGGTGCTGGATTCTGATTCCTTAGCACTCTGACGTTTCTTGCATTTAGTACCTAGTTGTTCATCAACATTGAGATAATCCAAGGCATATATTGGGTACACCCCCACACCTTTTTATCAACTTGTCCCCTTTATATGCAGTAGTTTCGAAATAGAATTCAAATGAAATCTTTGGGATATATAACTGGTGCAACCATCATTAGCTCTGATTTCTTTAATTCCATTCATTATGCCCCAAAAGCAATAGCTGTTAAATTGGAACATCTATTATTTGAAACTGAGCAGGAATGCTCTGGACATCAGTCATTGGTATTGATCAAAATTTTAATATTGATGATAATATGCTAATGTGATCAAGGAATTCTAATAGTTCCTCTATTTTCAAATTTTTATTTTTAAAAATTTTATAAACTGGTTTATAAGACTTAATAATTTTTATACCAAATATTGGTATGTTGTTGTCACACAGAATAGCTTTTCTTAAATTCTGATAAGTTGCAACCCTTAGCAGATGACCAACATGCCGGCAACCGTAAGTCTCACATGTCAATTGGTAAAGCCAAATAGCAGTCCACCACACAATTAATTTTGTTAAGTTTTATAGACTAAATGATTTAACTTAACAATTTTAATAATTATACTCTTACTTTATGAGACTTTCATCTCCCAATTTTCGTGGGACAAAGTTTCTTGTTTTGATAATAAATTTTAGATAAACTGCTTGATATGCAACAGAAATTTGCAACAGAAAATTTGCAACAATAACCAGCGCAGCATATGCAGAGTGGATAGCATAGTGATCGGTTAATTTGATTTTGGTGAATTTTTGATAAATTTAGTTGATCATTAAAAATATCATCAATAATATTTTATAATTATAATTGATATTTGTTGACAATATTATCAATGAATTACTGTCAGTAAAATTTTAAAAAATATATAATAAATTAATTAAATTTCTTACAATAATTCTATTATTATCAAAAAGAATAATTAGTTTTATCAATTAATATATTCTCAATGAAAAAATATATATTTATTAAAAAATTTATGAATTTAACCGGATTATATAACTTTTAATAAAATAAATAAAATTAAAATATAGAAGATAATTTGAATTTAACCGATAACTATATTTTTTGGTAAAAAAATAAAAAAATTATAATTATCAATAGATTAAAGCAACTAAAAATTATTTTGTAATAAATTTCTAGGGGATGTAAATCCAACATAAATCAGTATAGCATCCTACGTATCTAAATACGCCTAGCTTTCATCTAATACAGATTGATGGAAGTGTTAAAAATTTTTCATACAGTTAGTAGATTCTTATTGCTCGAGATAATTGCATTTTTAAAGATATACAATCCTTGGCGTCTAATTTTTCAATATACGGTGGAAGCCCCAGTGGAGAGCGAAGCCTCTTGCAATCTTCCAACGAAAGAATTCTGAAACATGAAAAATGCTTGATGGTTGTGGGCAAGCTCTCAATATGGGTAAAAATATTTCTGTTTTTTTTACGAAAAAATAAACCTCCTAATAAAAAAGATATTCATTCGTTAAAATCAATATTTTACCAAAAATATGAATTACTGATGGGTATTTTTTTATTGAAGAATTTCCATTGGTAACTTTTGAAAAGAAAAAATAAAAAATCATTCAATATTAAGTAATGACAAATGTTATATCAATATATTTAATCCCCCAGTTGATAATATTCATTATTGATAAATTATTTTTTTTTCAAAAATTTATCTCTCAACGATCACGAAGTCTTTCATAGTGAAAACTTATTGCACAACAAGAATGAAGTTGTAGGACACAATATCCCAAATGTAATGATTTTCCAAGTTGAGTCGTTTTATACATCACCATTAAGTGACGCATGATATGAATTAATAAATGTACACCCTACTTTAGAGATTTTCCGATTTCTGTTGGCTGAAATTCTGTTTCTATTTCCAAAAGAGAACTGTTAAAGTTATATTCTTATTTTTACAACTATGTGCACGTTCTTATCTTCTTCCATTCACACTTTAATTTTTTCTTATTCTCAAAATGCATCAATGTTGCTGATTCAGTAAATTGTGAAAATTGAAACTTGGACAGAACATTAGCGTTTCCAAAAATCAGTACGATTAATTGTTTGGTTCAAGATAACTTCTACTATTTGAGTTGAACCCAACAATTTTTTCTGTTTTAATTTGTTGTTGTAACTTGTATCATACTTTATTTCTATGACTGACTGAATGCACATAAAAATCTATTTCATCTATCTGACTCTTACATGCATATTCTTGCTACAATGTTGTGTGCAAGAATTTAGTAAAAAGATAAAAAAAAAAGTTTAAGGGCCTTTTTTGGCAAAGGGGTCTGGGAAAGATCAAAATCAAGTAGTTTCTTTTATTTGATTTATATCATATGTGACAAATTGTGTTGTATTGAACCCTTAACTATCTGTGAAGATAAAAAAACCATGTTAATATTTGCTTCCTTCACATACGCAATGGGTGCTTTACGCAACTCACTTCGTTGGATCTATTCAGTTTACCTGGCAAAGATGATCTGGTTCCTCCATCTACTTTAAAACCAAATCTTCACTCTAATTATATCATGAACATGGGTATGTTAGACTATATAGGATATTTAGAACATGAAATGACATCCAAAATGAAGTAAATGCGGAAGAAAACTGATTTCTAGTCATTGCAAGTCTTGAAGTCGAAAATCGCCTACGAGATGCTTCTAGCTCAGATTTTCTCACTCAATGATGGTGTAATGAAGTATGTTAAGCTTTTGGATGTTGAGAAACTGAGCTAGGGACCCCGTATATATAGTGCTCAGGGTTGTTGCAATGTCTTTCCATCAAAGACGGCAACCCCAATTCCGAATGGTCATAGAAACTTCAGAAATGGACCAAACTTTGATTTTCAACATTTATGGCATGTTGCCAGTCTTCAGAGTGGTTGCTTACATTTGACAATGGACATGCATGTTGCCAATCTTCAGAGTGGTTGCCAACATTTGACAATGGAAATGTTGAAAATTGGCAACAGTAATGTTGAAAATTTTACATTCTCCCACTTGGTCCGTATGCTCTATAATGTTTCCATAGTTCAGATTTCAATAGAAGAAAACTAAATACACGAATCATGGCGATAAGTCCTCTTAAAGCGAGTATTACCTTCCATGTATTACGATATACCTTGTTTCCTCAAAAACACTATAACTTAATGAATAAGCCTTAAGCTTATTCTAGGTCATCTTAATTGTTGTTATTCTCAAAATATAAATGTGCACACTGAAGGAGAAAACAACATTCATAATGATAAGAACTTTTATTACAACTGATGAATATTTTACATCAAAATCTTAATGTGGGACCAAGTCCCATTCTACTTACATGATCCTTAAACCCTGTTGGTGGCTTGCCTTTGGTTAAAGGATCGGCTATCATCAACTTAGTGTTACGTGTTTAATGGTGACTTTATTCTCCTTGACACGTCCCTTGATGGCTAAGTACTTAATGTCGATATGTTTGCTTTGACTTCGACTCTTATTATTCTTAGCCAAAAAAATAGCAGCTAAGTTATCACAATATATTCTTAATGGCCTTGAGATAGAATCCATTATTTTAAGCCTAGAGATAAAGCTCTTTAGCCATACACCATGAGAAGTTGCCTCGAAATAGGATATGAACTCAGCCTCCATGGTAGAAGTAGCAGTCAAAGTCTGCTTTGCGCTCCTCCATGATATGGCTCCACCGGCAAGCATAAATATATAACCTGATGTTGATTTTCATGAATCAATGCATCCAGCGAAATTCGAATCTAAGTAGCCAACTACCTCAAGATTCTCAGTTCATTTATACATTAGCATGTAGTGTTTAGTACCCTTAAGATACCTCATCCCCTTCTTTGCAGCTTTCCAATGGTTCATTCCTGGATTTCTCTGATATCTCCCTAACATGCCAACTCAAAAGTAATGTCATGTCTTGTGCAAACCTGAGCATACATAAGGCTTCCAACAGCAGAAGCATATAGCATGTTACTCATCTATTCCCTTTCAAGGTCATCTTTCCGACACTGGTTCAAGTTGAACCTGTCACCTTTTACAATAGGTGCTACACTTAGTGAACAATCCTTCATCTGAAATCTCTCTAAGACCTTGTTGATATAAGTTTCTTGTGATAGACCCAATGTATATTGAGTTCTGTCCCTATGGATCTTAATGCCAATGACATAAGATGCCTCATCCATATCTTTCATACCAAAGTTCTTTAAGAGAAACTGTTTCACTTCATATAGTATCTGTCTATCATTTGTTGCAAGTAAAATATCATCCACATATAGCACCAAGAAACAGATTCTGCTCCCACTGACCTTCTGTTATATACATTGATTCATAATATTTTCCACAAAACTAAATGAGGAAATAATATCATGAAACTTAAGATACCATTGGGGTGAGGTTTATTTCAATCCATATATGGATTTTCTAAGCTTGCAAACCAAATGCTCACTAGTACTAGAGTAGAATCCTTCAGGTTGTTTCATATATACCTCATCCTCTAGTTCTCCATTGAGGAATGCCATTTTCACATCCATTTGATGCAGTTCAAGATCAAAATGGGCAATCAACACCATTATCACATGGAGGAAATCTTTTTTAGATATAGGAGAGAAGGTCTCCTTGTAATCAATTCCTTCCCTTTAAGTGAATTCCTTAGCCATGAGTCTTGCCTTATATCTCTCAATGGTGCCTAATGAGTCCTTTTTAGTTTTGTAGACCCATTTACATCTAATAGCTTTAGAGCTAATAGGCAACTCGACAAGATCCCAGACTCCATTAGATGCCATGGAATCCATCTCTTCCTTCATGGCAATGTACCACAATTCATATTCTTTGCAACTAATGGCTTGTGAAAACGTCTCTGGATCATTCTCGGCTCCAATGTTGTAGTCAGATTCTTCTAGGTACACTATATAGTCACTAGGAATTGCTAGCTTCCTTATTCTAGTTGATCTTCTTAATGTTGTCTCAACATCCTCTTGAAGAGGTTGTTGTTCGACTGGTTGCTCAACTGTTTCTGGTAAATATTGATTAACCGGATCAACTTGGTTATGGCCAACAAGTTATGGAGTCTCAATAATTGGTTGTTCAATGCCTGTTTGTACTTGAGGGGCTTGGATTATAACCAATCTATTACTTGATGTGGAAGCTTGTGAACCAAAATGATTTTGTTCAGAATCTAAGTTTCAAATTTGATCACTCCCACTGATCAAGTCGTTCTGAAGAAATTTTGCATTCCTTGATTCCAATATCCTAATACTATGAGATGGACAATAAAACTTGTATCCCTTGGACCTTTCGACATATCCAATAAAATAGCCACTAATGGTCCTTGGGTCTAACTTCTTCTCTTGTGGATTGTAGATCTTGACTTCTGACGAGTATCCCCAAATGCGCATATGTCTTAAACTGGGTTTCCAACTTTTAAATAGCTCAAATGGCATCTTTTCAACAGCCTTAGTTGGAACCCGGTTAAGAATATACACAGCCATCTTAAGGGCTTTGGTTCACAAGGATTTAGGAAGTTTGGAGCTGCTAAGCATGCTCCGCACCATGTCCATTAATGTTCGGTTTCTTCTTTCAACTACACCATTTTGATTTGGAGATCCAGGCATGGTGTATTGGGCAACAATCCCATGTTCTTGAAGAAACCTTGCAAATGGACCTAATGCTTGTCCATCTTCAGTGTATCTACCATAATACTCACCACCTCTATCTGATCTCACTATCTTAATTTGTTTACCACATTGTTTCTCTACTTCTGCCTTAAAAACCTTAAAGGCATCTAGTGCCTCATTTTTGTTATTCAGTAAATAGAGAAACATGTATCGTGAGTAATCATCTATAAAAGTGATAAAGTATTTTTGACTACTTGAATCCATATTTGGATTACAGATATCTGTATGTTTGATCTCTAACAAAGTAGAACTCCTCTTAGTACTTTTCTTGGTCTTTTTAGTCTGCTTTCCTTTAATGCAGTCTATACAAGTGTCAAAATCAGTAAAGTTAAGAGTACTAAGTACTCAATCTTTTACTAACCTTTTCACCCTCTTTATTGAGATATGACCAAGTCTGCGATGCCACAATATAAAGGAATTTTCATTAGTAATACTTCTCTTAATACCTATATTGCTAGAAACATGCATTGAATCATGAGATGTACTGTCTTGTAATTGAAGTTGAAATAGACCATGACAAACTGTACTTTTTCCAACAATATCAGATTTATAAGATAATTGAAATAAATTATCTGAAAAGTTGAAGGAATATCCAAATGGTACAAGTTTTAAAACTGAAATCAAGTTTCTAGAGAAACTTGGTACATAAAAGGTACTTTTCAAAATCAATACATAGCCATTATTTAAAACTAATCTGCATGTTCCTATGCCTTCTACTTGTGAGCCCATCCTGTTTCCTGAATAGATGTTTTGCTCACTGCCCACTGGCTTCCTTAGGTCTAGACAGCCCTGTAAGGTATTAGAGATATGAATTGTAGCACTAGAATCAATCCACCATGTATTACTACTAACATCTACCATATTAGATTCATAACAAAAGAGTGAGGTTAAGTTACCTTTCTTTTCCAGCCAAGCCTTGAATTTGGCGCAGTCCTTCTTCATGTGTCCTTTCTTTTTACAGAAAAAGCATTTGGACTCCTTCTTGATGCCAGCTTGAATGGGTGCCTTGCCCTTCTCTTTGACCTTGTTTTGTTTTTGACTTTTTACTTGTATGGCCAAGTGTGCACTTTCTCCCATATCAGCTAGGAGCCTTTCCTCTTCTTGGACACACATGGTCAATAGTTTATTAATAGACCATTTCTTCTTATGTGTGTTGTAGGAGATTTTGAAAGGTCCATACTGAGATGGTAAAGAGTTCAGAATGAAGTGCACAAGGAAAGACTTAGATATCTTAACCTCTAGACTCTTCAACTGAGCCGCTATGTCCCTCATTTGCATTATATGCTCTCGCACGTCCCTTATGCCAGTGAATTTCATGGAAGATAACCTTGTCATTAGGGTGCTTACCAAGGCCTTGTCAGATGACTCATATTGCTCGTCAATGGCCTTTAGTAGGTCTTGGACATATTCATGCTCTCCTAACGATCCTTGAATACCTTCAGATATTTTGGTCTTTATGTACATTATGCTGAGACAGTTAGATCACTCCCAACGTTCATAAAGATTTATCTCTAAAGTGCTGCTTGTGTTCGTGGGTGTAGGAGGTTTTTCCTTTCTTAATGCATAGTCAACGTCTATCTACCCTAATTGTAGAAGAATTTTCGTTTTCCAAGTTTTATAATTGTCCCCTCTTAGTTTAGGAACTTGGAAGTCAGAGATACTTATGGGTTGAAACGCTGCATAATATGCTATATCAAAATTTGAGGCAACTAATAATTCTATATGATATGTCTTACCAATATAAAATATATCTTTACAAAACATGAGTCTAGTAACAAATAAAACTGCTTGTGGGCTAAGCCTTATTCAATTAGGTTCATGTAACTTTATGATGAAACTAGTAAATTATTTTTATTTCTAAATTCTGCAGGTAATTATGAAAAGAAAAATTTACCATCCCATCCTAATTAAACAAACATAATATGATAACATTCCTGTGGGATAATGATGACCATATCATATATATTAATTATAATTTTATATCATTATTATACGTGATTTATTTCATAATGTGTGATTTTAGAATAATTAAAGCTGCTGTGGCAAAACTCTAATTAAACTAAAATTACACTAATCACATGACATTTTAAAAGAGCTTAATGCTTGCAAAAACAAACTTGCATAATAGAAATTTAAATAATTAATTAATCAACTTGTCAAAATTGTGACTAATTAATTAAAAAATTCTCCAAAACAAATATGCCTAAATATTCCCAAAATAAATCATAAATATTGGGCATACGGCATTATAAATTTTGGACAAAATAAATTATTAAAGAAATATTAATTTTCAATTAGAATTGGGTTTTTACAAAATTTTGTCTAAATAACATTATTTCTTTAATTTAAAAATATCCAATATAAAATTTTGATGATAGTAGGCCAAATTCTGAATGGGACATGTCAAAAAGCCCAAAATTTGGCTCAAATTTAGCTCAAAACTGGAAATCTAAAAGTTTTTTTTTGGTTGAAATCAACTGGGCCAAAAACAGAACAAGCCCAAAAAATGGAAGCCTAGCTATTTTTTTTTTTGTTGGGTCTGATTTTCGTCCAGTCAAAATAACTTGTCGTTTATAGGAGGTGACATGTCGATTATCAAAACGACTTGTCGTTGACGTCGTCTTCAACCTCCAGCCGGGTCGTACGACCTGACCCAACCCACGTTGGACCCACCGGAAAACCTGATAGTTTCTAGCGATTCCAAACGTGTTTTTCGATGTTTCAAAAGCCTAAACTCATTAGAATTTCATGAGAAATCCATTTATGCAATCAAAACATGAAAAAACTGAGTGCATGAAGCAACCCGATGGCCTGAAATTTTTAAAATTTTTCGATGAAAAAAACCAGCAAGGTAGAGGCCTTTTGAGGATCTGATACCAACTATTAGATTATATAGGATATCTAGAATATGAAATGACATCCAAAATGAAATAAATGTGGAAGAAAATTGACCTCCAGCCATTGCAAGTCTTGAAATCGAAAATAGCCTACGAATGCTTCTAGCTCAGATTTTCTCACTCAATGATGGTGTAATGAAGTGTGTTAAGCTTCTGGATGTTGAGAAACTGAGTTAGGGATCCCGTATATATAGTGCTCAGGGTTGTTGCAATGTCTTTCCATTAAAGATGGTAACCCCAATTCTGAATGGCCATGGAAACTTTAGAAACGGACCAAACTTTGATTTTTAACATTTACAGCATGTTACCAGTTTTTAGAGTGGTTGCCGACGTTTGACAATGGACATGCATGTTGCCTGTCTTCAGAGTGATTGTCGACATTTGACAATGGACATGTTGAAAATTGACATCAGTAATGTTAAAAATTTTACAAGATAATCTTTGAGTTGAAATTAATTTTGATTATATTCTTTAGTTTTGATTGAAATATTTGCAGTTTATCTATTTTTTCCTCTTGGTTTTGGATTGCATCTGCATTTTTTGTTTCATGTTTGTTTATCCCCACTTTCTCTTTAATCTGAATTTTTTTTTAAAGAAAAATCCAATCCATTTTATAGGTTTGGTTTACCTTTTCATGGTGCTAATTAATAAATTCTCATTTTCGGAAAACTCTTGCCAAAATTAGGTTCCCCGCGACTTCATCAATTGAAATTGTAGGATGCAAAGAGAAGATTGTTTTGCTTGATTAGTTTGATAACTACTCCTATTTATATCCTTTTAGGTTGTCTATTTTATCTTCAACAGAAGCAAATAATTAGCTTCCTATTATTTTGTCAACAAAATATTATTTATACAATAATAAATTTATTTTGTTGTCTCACAAAGCACTATATTATCTAAGCAACTAAGTATGATTTGATGGTAAAGAGTTTTGGCAGTATTACAAAAATACTTAAAAGTTTAAATTCTCTCTATCATATTTATAAAAAAAAAAAAAACTAGAACTCTCTAGTTATATATTAAACTTTACTTAAAATTTACTTACACTTCAATCACATAATGAAATTTATATTCCGTTTAACTTAATTTTTATAATAAAAATGACTGAATATATGAAAAATGATGAAATAAAGGAGAGTAAGGAGGATGAAATAATAATTCCCCTTATATGAAATTTAAGTCATTTAAATTTAAATTGTATGTACCCACATTACAGAGTGCGCGCAACCCATATCCATATGGAATGTATTATTGTCTAGAAAAAAATCTGCTATTAAAAAGAGAAAAAGAATTTGTACATGTTACAGTAAATAAATAAATAAATGTGAAAAAAATATATAACATATTATGTGCATATATTATTATTTATTAAAAAATTATTTAAAAAAAAAAACCATTCTTTGATAGTTTGATTATGATTTTTTGACCTTTTCTTTTTATAAATAAAATAAACAGCACCGACGGTGGCATGAAATTTCCATGGAAATAAGGGGGATGGATATCGTAGTCCTGATAGTTAAGGGTTGCCAACTCCTGGAAACGGATAGCAGTGGAAAGGTGACCCACAAGAAAAGAGAATAAGGGTCGCAATGAGTTGAAAAGATCAATTTGCGTCGCTCTTTCGTTGACAGTGAATGTGCCTGAAGGACGGCTCATCTTAAGTTAACAACCTCGACCAGAGAGGCAGGGAAAGTGACACAAAAGTGGGAGTAACCCGACGTTGTCTGATCTGCCTCTGGCTCTTTATTTCTCCTTCTTTCCTATCTCCACTCAGTCAATCTCCATCCAAACCTGGGCTCTGAAACTTTATGCTATCATGCCTACTTAGGTTTCGTTCTGAACCCAAGTAAGCTTTTTGTCTTTCTATGTTTTCATTGTTCCCTCCTCGCACTTTTTATGTTGGTTTTGGGTAAAATTACCCTTTTTGGGCGGATCTGGGTCAGTTTGTAATCTGGGTTTGTTTTAGTTTTTTAAGTGCCCATGGAAATGGCATCAATTGATAATTAATGCGCCTTAGACACTAATTGGATTCATTTTTTATTTCATTGATTGATTCACCTGTTTTATGCTGACATTGTTTGTTTTCCATTGAAACTTTGTGCTAGATCCGGGGCGGCATTTAATCATTTTACTTATATTCACCATCAATCTCATTGTTGTTACATATAAATGGATAAAGGTGTTCATTGGTTTGGTGTCAGTTTACTGGATGGCTTTGTAGTTGATTATTATTGTTGTCATTCATTAGGTTATTTTATCTTTTAATTCATTTTGCGATCCCGTTGAGAATTTTGTCCATAGGATTATACTGAGAACTAGGACTGAAGTTGTGAATTGAGTCGTAACTATCTGTTAGACTAAATTGGTTTCTGTCAAACTCCTTTTGGTCCCTCAGCCGCGGGTAATATCTAGGATTCTAGATGGTAGTTCAGATCTTCTGGGCTGGTAAATTGTCCTTGGCGATTTGTTCCTACTTCGACCAATTGCTACTGGGATGAGTTTAACTGGGGTAGTGTAGGCCTTTCAAATATGTTACCAATGGTTTGGTAGGGTCCTTTTTTTTTCTTTTTCTTTCTGAATTGTTCTGTGATGAATCTCGCGTTGGTCTATGGTTGCTCTTCTAATATCTCATAGAACTTTGTCATACCATAAAATAATAGTTTTAAATTGGTATAGTTACTTAGATATGTTTCTCATTTTACTATTAAATGTTTTAACTCTGGAAAACTATTATATTGTCCACAGCCATGGGTCTTTAAGCTTATTGCTGTGCCCTTCCTTGTTTGCAGGTGGATCATTAAGCAGTGTTAATATCTGACGGACTTTGTGAGAAAGCTATATTATCCTCAAATATTGAGGTTACTACTTTAAGTGGGGCTTTGTATGGTGAATGTGACCCTAAATGTCTTGTCAAACAAGACTAATGCTTTGATAATTTTAGTTCATAAGGTTCAATTTGGGGGATTTTTCTTTTCAACAAATAGATGTCAAGGGGAAGATCTGATGTATCACAAAAGAAGCATTTAATTGCTTCTCTTTGTGTTGTGGCAACCTTTCTTGGTTTTCTATATGGGTATTATGGACCTATCTTTGGTTCTCATAATAGTGGTGCATCTGCTCTCAAATATGGCAGCAAGTCCTTAAAAAGACTTGGGTCATCATATCTGGGATCAGATGATGACACTGATGGCAAGCAGGATGAATCTTTGTCAACTTTTGGGCAGGCAGATGGAGAAAATATTATGCTAAGGAGTTTCCCTGTAAGTTTCAGAGTGAGCTTGGATTCAAGAACCTTCACACTATCTCCACACTCATCCTTGTTATTATTCTGATATTGCATTTTATGCCTTTGTTTTTTGATTTAAACAGTCCTTATGCTTCTGTTTTGAAGGTTTGTGATGATCGTCACTCAGAATTGATTCCCTGCTTAGACAGAAACCTTATTTATCAAATGAGAATGAAATTGGACCTGTCTGTGATGGAGCACTATGAGAGACATTGCCCACCCGCAGAAAGGCGGTACAACTGCTTGATCCCTCCTCCACCAGGATACAAGGTGCAGAGATGCTGAGAGTAGATGTGATCTTCAAAATATGCCGTTGTCTAATTTTATTCATCTCAAGCATATGTTGTTTCTTTGGTTTTGCAGATCCCTATTAAGTGGCCACAAAGCAGAGATGAGGTGTGGAAAGCAAACATACCACATACTCACCTAGCACATGAGAAGTCTGACCAGAATTGGATGGTTGTAAAAGGTGAAAAGATAGTATTTCCTGGGGGTGGGACTCATTTTCACTACGGAGCTGATAAGTACATTGCTTCAATTGCAAATGTAAGGGTGCATCTTGCTTTACGGGCTATCTCTATTTGAAAGAGTGAAAACAAGAAACTTTTCTTCTGGACTAGTCGTGCCATGGAATTTTATGTGTGTTTATCCAATTATCCATCTCTTTTATATAATCTGCAAATATTTATAAATATAGATATGATACAGGCTGAGTTTTTACATTGCTTTGTATGGTTTCATCTGACAGTGTTAGTTGGGTAATGCATTCTATTATCTTGTATTTACTTGCATTTCATGGATGAAGAAGTACCTTACACCCAGTTTGTATTGTTAGATGCTGAACTTTTCAAACAACAAGTTAAATAATGAAGGAAGACTACGGACAGTGCTTGATGTTGGCTGTGGTGTTGCAAGTTTTGGAGCATATCTTCTTTCATCTGATATAATTGCAATGTCCTTAGCACCCAATGATGTGCATCAAAATCAAATTCAATTTGCCTTAGAAAGAGGAATTCCTGCATATCTTGGTGTATTGGGTACTAAGAGACTCCCGTACCCAAGCAGATCTTTTGAACTTGCTCACTGCTCACGTTGTCGGATTGATTGGCTTCAAAGAGATGGGATACTACTTCTTGAGCTAGATCGGTTGCTCAGGCCTGGAGGTTATTTTGCATACTCATCTCCAGAAGCATATGCACAGGATGAAGAGGATCTAAGGATATGGAGAGAAATGAGTGACCTTGTGGGACGCATGTGTTGGAGAATAGCTGTAAAAAGGAACCAAACTGTTATATGGCAGAAACCTTTGACAAATGACTGCTATATGGAAAGAGAACCTGGTACTCGGCCTCCTCTCTGCCAGTCTGATAATGACCCAGATTCAGTTTGGAAGGTGAATATGGAAGCTTGCATTACACCTTACACTGACCGTGAGTTCCTTGTTCTCATGTGTTATGTGACTGTTTTTGCATTATATGGTTGCTAGTTACTGTTTGTTAACTAATCATTTAGTTGTTTCATTAGTAGCATGTAATTCATTTTTGGTTTATTAGCGAATTATTTATTATTAAATGGTTTCTCTTGGTCATGCTGGCATCCATATTTCCTTCCCTACAAGTGCTATCGAATATAGGATGCCCTTTAAATTAAGAAAATGAGACTGAGGAGCGAGGGTTGAAAGGTAGGACTCTTCTGCAGGACACAGGCTTGTTAGCGTATGAGAAGTGTTTGACCATTTATGTCAAATGTTATCTTCATCCATACTAAGAATCACGTTGGAGGAGATATCATATTTTCAAAACCACCAGGACAGTTTATTGGCATATGGTCATTATGAAAACTGAGGAAGGGAGAGAAAAAAAAAATACTGATTAGGAAAGTTGATTTTTTTCCCGAGAGAATATATGGATGCTTCATTAATAGTAACAAATGGAAGTACATACAAGAGCATCTAGGCAAGGCAAGTAGTAGTTTTCATTTTTTCACTACACGAAAAAATAGGAAAATATGTTTGATTTGGTTCAACATGATGTGCATCTTCACTGCGAAAATGCTCATTAGTCCACCTGCTTGTATTGTATCCTCCATGCATGACCTGCTCTGTACTGTTGCTTAATTCTCCAGCTGAAATCCTGAACCAATTTCATTTTGGAAGTACATTTATAATTTGCGATCCAATGCTATATGCTGCATGTCAAGATGATACTATGTAGTTACTGTGGTGCAGGTCTCCTGTATTTAAAGCTGCCAAACACCTTTTTTCCAAATATATTTGACCTAGTGTAATTAATTAGAGCGGTGGGTATGAAACTTCATTGACTGAAACATTGTTGATGTTGTCAGGTGGCAATAAAGTCAAGGGTAGTGGATTGGCTCCATGGCCTGCAAGATTGACCAGTCCTCCTCCTAGACTAGCTGACTTTGGCTATTCAAGCGATTTGTTTGAAAAGGACACGGTAATCAAAATTTACAAGATGTACTCTTGATACTGATTTTAATTAGATGTTTCTTTTCCTGTGATCATGGAAATACTTCTAGAAAGGATACAAATATGTAGATTGTAAATAGACTGTAGACTTAGAATTTTTCATGTGGTACAGGAACTGTGGCAAAGGAGGGTTGAGAAGTACTGGGGTCTCTTGAGTCCGAAAATCACACCACACACGCTAAGGAATGTGATGGATATGAAGGCAAACATGGGGTCGTTTGCTGCTGCTCTTACTGGTAAGGATGCTTGGGTGATGAATGTTGTACCACAGGATGGACCTAATACACTTAAGGTTATATATGACAGAGGCCTCATAGGCACGACTCATGACTGGTAAAGTGATCACTTTGTCTGAATTATGTAAATTTACTTCTTCTTGATATCGTATTATGCATTTGAGTTATTTTTCTCTAAAGCCTTTAAGGTTCTGATTTGATTTTAATTTATCATTTTTAGTTTCATTTGTGGATTTTATATGTTATATTAATTATACAATCTGCTTTTATCCAATGGCATTGAGTGTTTGCTGCAGCCCTGTTAGGTGAATTTTTGTCTTTCTCTTTTGTTTTTCTTGGTTGTAATGGTTATCTATAGTATACACTAGATCAAAAGGCGTAAACTAGCGAAATGAATAAAAATAAAGTCAACTGAACATGCAGCAAATCTTAATTGACCCAGCTTATTGTAAGCTAGTGAACTTGGTGATATTATTAAGTATCGGGATTTTTATGCTTTCTGGGTCAATGGCTATTCTCAGTTTGGTATATTTTGCATTAACTGTACCTTCTTAAATTGTACTGATTAGATTCAAACTCAAGTTTGAGTGTGACTAACATAACTGGTACTAAATGGAGAATACTTCTTTAACAGGTGTGAAGCATTTTCAACTTACCCACGGACTTATGATTTACTGCATGCGTGGACAGTCTTTTCTGATCTTCGAAAGAAAGAGTGCAGTCCGGAGGATTTATTAATTGAGATGGATCGCGTGCTCAGGCCTACTGGTTTCATAATTATCCGGGATAAACAGCCTGTGATTGATTATATTAAGAAATACCTGCCAGCTTTGCACTGGGAAACTGTTGCAACAGCTGATTCCAGTTCTGGCTCTGACGAGGATGGGGATGAAGTTGTTTTTGTCGTTCAAAAGAAATTGTGGCTAACTACTGAAAGCTTTAGGGAAACAGAATAGGACAACCATGGTTTTTCTCTTTTGCTTTCCACATATTCTCTGCTACTAGCGGGTTTCAGGAAGCAGGCCCCTTATGGTGAAGTGTTGAACAACTTCATTTTGTAGCATTACATAATGTTTACAACTTTACATTGTTTTCGATTGATTCCTGTTTTTCATTGCATATTTATTTGTGATAATGATTTATGTTATTAAGCCATAGGCTTCATATTTCTTCAATAGGCTATTCTTAAAAATTTTGCCCTCATTTGGGTGATTATGTAATCTACTTAATCAAAGACATAGTAGATGTGGTGCAGAAAACGTATGGATTTGTGGCTTTTATGTAATAGGTATACGTGCACTTTCCTCTTGGCATATAAGATCTGTTTCCTCTTTTTTACTTTCAAATTCAAGTTGGGTTTTGTCCAGATTGTTCAGACTTAAATTCTGGCAGTGTGCAGCTGAAAGTGGCTAAGAGCTAATTGTTGGGATCGTAAGTATAAATGTGTCGTACTCTTGTTTTCTACTCAATTTTAGTTGTAAGACCAAGTTTCCAATTTTAATATCCTGAATAGATTTCCTGATATAACCAGCTACCATAACAGCCTGTGAGATGATAAGTCATGACAGATAGTCAACTCAACAGATCCATCAAGCTTCACTCAGAATTGGGGGTTGTAAGGCTGACATTCTGTCCTCTGATTATTGGTTCCAAAATGGAGGACTAAGAAATTGCTTCCTTAGATCTATCCATCGAACTTGAGTCAACTCAACAGATCCATGACATATAGTTTTAGCAATTGCTTCCTTATATCTATCCATAGGCTCATAAACGTTTCCCATTGGAGGATTTTTCTCACCATTCACCTATCAAGGGACTTCAATCAAAGGACTATCCACCTTAAGGGAGTATGCAACATTTCTCCAAAAAGAAATGTTAAACACGGTTTGAGTTGCTTTCTTGCATTGTAATGGTTTTGCCCATTGACTATTCACCTAATCCTTGTAAGTAAAGATTTGCCCTAAACATGTTTTGTGGTTGTAAATGCCAAAGAGTGTAATGAATGCAGTAGTAAATCTAGTTTTACAAGCCTATATAACTCAATTTTTGGTGAAGTCCCTCATCATGTTCGACACACTTGAATCAAATATAGTTTCTGTTGGCCTATATAACTCTATTGTTAGTGAAGTGCCTCATCATGTTCAACTCACTTGAATGGTTGTATATAAAGCCACTCAACATCATAGCCTTCTTCTTTTGGACATAGAGGCTAGGAGTCTTCCAAATATTTCTTAACATCAAATCAATGCAATGTGCAGCACATGGAATCCAATACAAGTGTAGATATTTTGTCTTCAACAATTGTCATATTAGAAGTATATCAAGATAGATAAGGTAGCATCTATAACTTGCATTGTTGATCTTTTAAAAAAAAAATGGAGAGAAATTTATTATCGTAAACGTTGTTTGACGCACTATTAGTGATAACTTGAATCAGGCTATTGACCAAGAAATTAATCAAGGTCTTATGTCTTCTATCTTTCCATCTATTTGCCATAATAGAACATCCAACTTGTGCCCATTGCTCACTATATGTCTTCAACATGTTATTGGTATTCTCTACTTCTTTCGGAAAAGCGCGACCCTCACCTCGTGATACCTAGGTGGTTTCATGCCAGGCCCATATTGTTCAACAGCCTTAATCATTAATGTAAAACTATCATAATTTATTGCATTGAAAGGGATTCCAACATCATAAATCCACCTTGTCATAGCTTGACATGCTTCACTTTTTACTTCTTTTTTGTAATGCTCATTGATAATAGTTTGCTTTCCTTTCCATTGCAACTTTTGGATTAATAGTAAAATAAGAATCAATTGGTCCCATTTGCTTTGGCTTTTTTGGAGGAATTGGTGCTTTAGTACTTTTTTGAGTAGAATGTGCACTTCAGGCCCTTTTTCTCATTGGTGTTGGTTGCACATTCTCTTCCTCACCTTCATTACTAATCATATTAAAATCTTCATAACTAAGATTAGGAGGCAGCAAGTTTTTCTGAGATTTGGATTCATCTTTTTGTGCTATAAATTGTCTAATTTATTCTCTAACAGTTTTTGAGCATTGCTCACAGATTTTGACATTTCTATTTCCTCCAATAAAATGTTGTTTGGCTCTAGTGATCCCAACATTTGAAACCTTGCCACAAAAATTGCATTGCACCTTATTTACTTGTTTAGGATCAACCTTTTTACAATACTCCCATGCTAGATTAGAATTAGGTCCATTACTAGCAGCAATGCTACTTTGGTGACTCATTTAGAACCTAAAGCAAAACATAGAGACACATAATTATATGACAAGAGTTACAATTCAAAACAGATTTAGATTTCACATGATAGAATTACAATTCCAAACATATTTAGATTTCATAAAAGAATTACTATTCAAAACAGATTTGGATTTCACATGACAAAATTAAAATTCAAAACAGATTTAGATTTCACATGAAAGAATTACAATTCAATTTGAATTATCATTCAGAAGTACAAAACATATAAAATTTTTCAACTCCACTAAAATTGAATAATTTGTTTGCAGCTAAAGTGTGTATTAAGTAAACTGTAAACAAACTTAAATGACAATGAAAATACAAAATGATTAAATGTCATAATCTCATAAAGTCGTTATTGATGTCCAAACATTTTCTTAATTTCAGGGTTTTTGTTCCCAAATCACTTCCCAGTGCTATAAAATATTAGAAAGATAGGCAATGGGAGGAAGCTCTTCGCCTAAAATATTAAAATCTTCCTTTTACCCAAACCATAGTACCATACCACAATGAACATGTCTAATCAACTACACATGAATCAAGATTGGGGTGCCCACTGCTCAACCTTTTTGCTTCCTTGCACTTTTGTGTAGATATAATAAAAGGAAGGCTAAACTGCTATGTTGAATTTATTCTATTAGTTTATCTTCAACATATATATAATTAGACCAACATCAACATATCAAAATTGTAAAGGTTGTGGAGAAGCTATGTAATGAGAAAGAGAGATAGAGAGTAAAGGGGAACTTGTGTGCTTTACTAACAAAACATGATTCATAAAAATGAAAGGTTTATATTAGAAAGTGAGTACAATTTTTGATCAATGGCCCATCCTACGGTGCAAGATATCTAAACTAGAATAATGTAACTTTGTTGAAGTAGGTAGAGATGACTTAAAATGATTGACTACAAGTTGCACTAGACTAGCTGGGTAATGTAGGATTGTTGTCTTGCCTTGAGAGGAGTGAAACTATCAAAGGTGTAGAGACCATTCTTAACCTTCCCTATCATAAGGATTTGCTTGGTTTCCTAGGTTTCCACAAAGCAAACACTTGGTTGAAGTTCAAAGAAAACATGATTATCTTAGGCAAACTTAAACACTCTCAAGCGGTTCTTAGATGAACATGTATAAAAGACTCTAAGTATAGACATTTGATTACAAATGGAAGATTTGAAAGGAGTGTTGCCTATATGTCTAATAGGCAATCTTGCACCATTCCTAATCACTACTCTTTCATGACTAGCATATTCACTCTTTTGTTCTAGATTACTCTCTTCAGTAGTTGCATTATTGGTTGCTCCTGAGTCAATGTACCAATCTTGATCAAAAGAATTATCAATGGCTACTAGTAAAGCTTGTGAAGAAGGCCTTTGTCCAAAGGACTTATTCCCTCTCAACTCATGAGTAGTAGAAGGTCCTAGAAAGGACTCGCTGAATCTCTGAAAACAATGGCAAGACTGATGGCCAATCTTACCATACAATCGGCATTTAACTTGTTTTTGGCCGCTATACTCTTTGATTTCTGCCAAAGCCTTTGTTGAAACTAATTCCATGAGAGCCACCTTTAAAATTGTTCTGAAACTCACTATAATTTATCACTCCCTATGATTGGCCCTAAAGAAAATAACAACGTTATCTTTGGTCTCCATAATACTATGACTAGGAAGTATAATTGTCTAAGATAGCATCCAGTTCTTAGAGATGTTTTTCAATTATTGCTTCCTGAATGAGTTATAATATTTCTATATCCTGTATATCATGGGGTTCTGACCTTGACCGAATTGAAGAAACAAATACATCGCATTCTAATGGTATTCCTTCAAGAATGGCATTTATGTGATCTATAGTAGAAACAAAATAGCCAACTGAAGCTATCAACAATACCTTTAACCTTTCAATAGAAATTCGTTTATTGATAATTCTCCTTTCTTGATGTTATGCAATTGAGCCTTAAACTGATTCACCTTGGCTTTTGTTTATGACCCAAAATAAGTCTCCGCTTTTCCCCAAACTTGACAAGTAGTATTACACCCCACCATTCTTGTCAATACTGATTTTGACATAGACGATAGTAACCAAGACAATAAGAGCCAATCTTCTCGAACCCCCTCTAAGAAATCTTGATTAACCTTTCCTAATTCCTGATCTTGCAAAGTGACAAACTTCAATGGCTTTGAATTTGGGTTTGTGACAAAATTATCTAGCGTGTGCCCTCTAATGGTAGCTAGGACCTGCTGATGCCATAGTAAGTAGTTGCTCACATCTAGCTTCAAAAAAGTAGTATGATTGAACACAACTAGAGTTGACTTCAAAGAGTTTGATTTTGGAACGTGATTATTTTGAAAGGGATTCATCTAAACATGTCTTGCAGCCGTGAAAGCTCTGATACTGTGTTATGATCCAAAAGAAAAGAGGAAATTGAGGATGAAAGTATATTCTAGTTATTGAAATGATGTTTGATACTAGTGCCCCTATATAGAGTTTGATACACACCGACTATACTAACTGCCAAACATAACAGAATAACAGAATGTAAACTAACTTCTAACGGCTATTAAGGTCATAACCACTACTTCTCATGACAAATTATCATGTGGTAGTATTTGAATTCAATTGATTTCACCATAATTAATTTCAAATAAATTCAATTGAATCCAAATATTTCCACGCAATAGTTTATGGTCATATTATACAAAAGATTTATATATAATATCATTATTCATTTCCCAATAAATCGCTTATCATTGTGTAACAAATGTATTTTATTCTTAATATATATGTGCTTCAACAAGATGATCATTTTAGCATTAAGAATGAATGAGTGAAGACCACCTGTTTCTCTTGTTTTTCATTTAGGTTTCATTGCATTTGCAGGAAGAAAGCAAGTTAAGACCGAAGAAAACAAAAACTGAGGTGAGGCCCAACATAGTGTCTGTCATCAATTCTTGTCGTTGAGATATTAAGTAACATAAAAATTAACGATTATTGAATGGGAGGAGCCAGCCCTGCGGCAATCATTTAAGGTTTACAGATTAGTTTATCATTGATTTTATCGAAAACAACCACAAATTTTTTTCCTTGGTATCATCAATATATTGGAACTCACTACAATTTATTTCTGACTCTATGTTTCCACTTGGGAAATTAACTCTCACACATATTTATTTTAATAAAATTGTCATAAAGTTAATATAAAGATCTACTGAGCTTCATAATCTTTTAATAATTTAAATTATTTTAAATAATTTTTTTAAAAATTTATTTTATGAGAATTAGGACTGATTCTACTTTTTCCACTGTATCTTTATTTAGTTCTCTACGTTTACAACTAAAATTATTAATTTAATTTGATATATCAAAATTTTAGATGAACATTATAAATATAAAAAATTCAAAAGAACATTATAATGCGCTGAATTTGTTGGCCTTTTTAATAGTGTCATGACATTCATTATCATAATAGGGTTTTCTCTCTTCAAATTTTTAAATTTAAACTTAAAATCTTGTGCGTTTAATAATTTATTACCTCTTGTCAAAAATAAGAAAAATAAAAAGTGCATCAAATTCAAAAATCCTAAAATGTGTATTTGAATATTTTTCATACTGTCATCTTGGTATCTTTTTTGGTAAAGATCTTGGTATATTAATTAATATCATAAATAAAATTGAATAATATTATAGTATTTTTAGTGGGAAAAAAGAATACTGGAATCATATTCACAAGTAACTTTAAGAAGTGATTTACTTGTAGAGTACCAAAAAGAAAAATAACTTGTAAGTTTAGAACACTCCACTATCTCTCCTCAGTCCTAGTCCACCCCATATTCTTCATAGGTGTGGTTTGACTCTGGCTTTCCCATGCATAGAAGGCCCAAACGCTGCTACGTAACAGTCAAAGAAAAAGAAAGAAGACAACAAACAGGCAAACAAAGCAAATCAAAGCATTTACTTTATAGTATACTAGTTTATAGATCCACCCGAAGGGAAATATTCAATTACTACCCATTTTGTAACTCATTATCTTACAACATTCCCATCTCTCTGCTCGGATTGCCGTCTCGTGCAAGCCCCACACACGTATGGAATCTGCACACAATGGCGGATCATGGAGTGAATTTTTGGAGGACTAAGGCAGAGAAATGCAAATACGGTAGATAGCGTGCCGTATTGGTATTTGACAAAAATTCGACACTGATATTGTAACGACACATTTCAATATGGTTGATTATTCATTATTGTCCACTTCGAAAAATCTAATAAGAAAATGATAACTTTTTTTCTATTCTGTTTTTTTGGCAGATTTTCTCAACTGGGTGTCTTTTAATATGGTAAATAAGTGAAACTTTTGAACTTTCATATTGACATTTCTATTCATGAAAACTTCTATAGTAACATTCAAGGAATTTTGGACATCAATGTAGTTCTTAGGCTAATGAGGAAGAATTAAATTTATATGACTTAGCTCTGTTATATTTTGTTTGGAGCTACACAAGACTCATTACAATATTTTCTTTGTGTGTGTATATATATATATATAATTATTGCCATAATTTTATTAATCAAGTGTAAATCCAAAGTTTTTCTGTTTCATGATTGGATAGGTGAAGAATTTGGTGATAAAACAAATATATTGGTCAACATTTTTAATACTATAGTAACATGCATTGTTGTTTTAGAATTTTTTCTATTTTAAATTTAGAATTTATACAAAAAATTTTATTTATATATATTAAGCAGTTTGTCACTTTTTTATTATATAAAAATACAAATTTTATGATAACAGATAATATATATGTATATATATATATTATATATATATATATATATATAAATGTGTGTGTATGCATTTGTAATTATTGCATAAGATGGCCAATTTTCTTAATTTCCAGGCTTGCTTTTGATTCGTTTAATAAAACGAATATCATGGCTTGAGGACCCCTTCCTGTTTATCCTAACTTTTCTTTCCAGACTGTTCGGAGTGATATTCTTCTTTTTGGCTATAAAAAAAAAATGACTTTTATAATGTTTTGTCATAAAAGTATGAGAAAATATTTAAGAAATGGATGATTCAATTTGACAAAAATAGAATTTGAGATCTACTCTAATAACTGAAATGACTAGTATAATTGAAATGGCAAAAAAAAAAAAAAATATGATATTTGTATGTTTCCATAACATACCATATTGATATACTTTACATGGATAAAGTAATGTTCTAACTTCTAACCCATGCCTTAATGTGATTCTTTTTGTCAGCTCATATTTTTTGATAGATTTTTGTCAGCCCATTTTTAGCCTTTTGGCTCCATTAACTTTCTTCCTTCCTTATGTAAAAAATATAAATAAATATTGGCATTTTAATATTTGAAACATTTCATATATTATTTCAATCGCATGACATTAATGCCTTTAATCCATGACTATTACCTATCAGTCCTAAAGTAAAAGATTTCAATGGAGAAATGTAATTTTTTTTTATATATAAATTGAACACAGTTAGGTTATATCACTATTTTCAACAAAAAATATTGCACTGTGTTTTGTTTCTTACCATTTATATAAGGAGTCAGATCTTCTGTGATTGATATTCAATGAACGTAAATATGCCATCACTTTAATCTCATACAAAGAAGCAAGGGATGGTATTGAATCATGATCTCAGTTACAATCCATTCACGTCAACCAGGAATGTAATTTTTTAATTATATTGCAAACATATTTGAATTTTTTTTCCTTTCTTTAGCTCAATATAATTAATGTAATATTCCTATATAAAGTAATTATTATCTTAAAACTAATCTATTTTTATATTGAGTATTTCCCAATAATCTGAGATTTTGTGAATTAAGTGCATTTAAATATGCTCATATCAGTTTTTCGAACAAAACATTTTTTTATTTTTCTTACATAATACAATTACTCTTATATGAAAAAAATATTAAATTAACAAAAATAAAATAAAAGTGGCAGAGATAATTGTAGTAACTTGGTGTTTTCCATTGGTCGGTTTGGATTTTTTTCCTCTTTTATTTTTTAATTTTAATAATTCTTTTACAGTTAAACCCATACTATAATATAAAAATATAAAAAAAAATTCACAAAAAAATTTTAATTTCCCTTTGTCAGGAATCTCAATCCCCATTGTGTGTTATAATTCCGACCCAAGCCCGAAGTCCAAAGGGGGCACAAAGACAGAGCTGAGAAGGAAAGTTGAGTGTGAAACTGCTAATGGCAAAAGCACTCTCTCTCCTCTCGCTTTCTCTCACTCTAGAAGTCTTCCCGTATTTAAAGTGCTTTCCAACTTTCAACAGAGAGAAAAGAAGGAAAAGGCTAAACGAGCGAATGGGACATCAGGATCATGAACGCAAAGTGCACCCATAGTCCCCTCCACCTCCTCCGTGTCTTCGACACCGAAAATCTCGCTGTGTCTGCTTCCATATCTTTTTAGGGTTCGCCATCTCTCCGCTGCTCCGCCTGCAAACAACTCCAACGCTGCACTCTATCTGTCCCTCTCTTCCTCACTGGCCCGTACTGTTCCAAGACCTTCAGATTCATCTCAATTCAAGGTTTTCATAGCACCCTTTAACTTCTTCAATCCATAATTCTAGTTTCACTATTTATGCAACTGCCACCCTTGATCAGTTATGATTTCGATTTAGATGGCGGGTACCTTTTATTTTATTTTCGTTATACTGTTTGGTTGGTGAGAATATGTGGAAATAGTGAAAAAAAAAGTCAAAATTTAGCGACAGGACACCTTGCTTGTTAAAAAAATGAAGTCAAATTTGAAATATATTCTGGAGTACAGTTCTCTGGATCAGTACATGAAGTCAAATTTTCGCTGCAGATTGGCGTCTGAACTTGAATTTTGTGGTTTTTAAATTGTTTTCTGATTTTTGGGAGTTTAGGTTGAATTATGCTTTTAAATTGTTTTGAACTTCAAGCCGAATGATTCAATTGTTGCCTTTGGTTTCAAGCACTGCAAATTGAAACGACTAAAGATTTTAGTATCCCGTTTTGCTTAGGATTAATTACATTTTAGTATTTCAGCTGCTTTCGTAATTTTTATAGTTGAATAGCGATTAGTGATGATTTATCTTTTCCCTATTTTTGTGATATATATTAATTATACTACCAAATGACTAAATGAGCCATTAAATACCTTTTTGTTTTGTTTTCATTTGTTTGTAGCGACAAGTTGCTTCCAAAATAAGGATTCTGGAAGATTTATATATTCTATATGTTGTGCTTTTGGTTCTGATCGGCTAGAAACAATACGGTTGATACTAAGTTCTTTTGATTGATTGTCATTTACTCTTCTGTTTGGACAGAAGCAACGATAAATGTGCCTTGGATGCTTGTGGTGAATAATGGTGCCTTGGTTTTTGTGTTTGCTAAAATGAGATTCTTATTTGGCAACAATTCTAGTGTTTAGTGGTTGGTGAAACTAGATATCTAAAACAGCAGGCTTAGAAGCCGAGCAAAATGGAAGCTACTAGGTGCTGGTTTAATAAGTTCAAGTCAAAGGATAAAATGAAGTCTTCAAAGTATAAAGAAACTACAGCAGTCGTCAAGGAAGGGTTGAAACCCTCAACAAATGAAGAAGCACCTTCAAATGTGACGAAACAGAAAGCTGCAGCTGCAAAGCAATACATAGAAAACCATTATAAGAAGCAGATGAAAAACCTTCAGGACAGGAAGGAGCGGTATGTATATCTCATCCTTTATTTTTTATTTTTATCTTACAATGATGGTGCATTTTAATAACAGTGGTATCATAATGTAGATATAAATAACAGTGTTATAGATTGTGAAAGGAGACGTAAATAAGTAAGAATTTTATGTATTTTTCCTGTGATTTGTTACCCTAACAGGTATTTTTCTGCATTGAATATAATTTTTTGTGACATTACTGATGTCATGATCTAAATTGTCTCTGATGTGCCATGATATGGTATATGTTCAAATAGCCTCTGCAAATGGAACTTGTTTAAGGTCCGTTATTAGGCGTAAACACATAAAACTTTTGCAGACGTAATATGCTAGAAAAGAAGTTGGCTGATGCCGAAGTCTCTGAGGAAGAGCAGAACAACTTACTTAAGTATTTGGAGAAAAAGGAAACAGAATACATGCGCCTTCAAAGGCATAAGATGGGAGCTGATGATTTTGAGCCACTGACTATGATAGGGAAGGGTGCATTTGGAGAGGTACAGTCTAATTTAATTTGCTATTAAGTAAATCTGTATGTGTGGTTTTCTTTTTAAGTTTGACCTGAATTATTATGATCTTAATACCCCATTTCTAGGGATAATGTCTGTGTTTCTTCCAATTATTTAAAAGGCTTGAATGATTTGTGTATGTGGAGGTGTTGATTGAAATCATTATTTCTCATTAATACCTTTATACTTTTTGCATTCATATCATAACTGTGTTAGTATTATGGCTGTTCTTGTTCTCCAATGCTCGATGTTAGTCCAAGTTTTCTTCTCTTAAGCAGAGTAACGGCATTTGTTTTTCTAGCCAGACTCTGATATGTATTTTGCAGCATATGTTGTGTATTATAGGCAGACGTAGGTTTTGGGAGAAACTTATGGCAAACTAGAGTGAAGTGGTACTTTAAAAGATCTAGTAGCAGTGGAGCTTTACCATCAAGACTCTCTAGTTTGAGATCCTGTTAACCTTGCTGTATTGCCACTTTGTTGGTCAAAATTGTCAACTAAAGTAATGAATTTTAGGGATTATCCCACTTTGTTGGTCTCAAGCACCATCTATAATCTTTATATGTTTGGGTTGTTACACATAAATATAATCTGATGATTCTTTGCCATTTTGCAAATTTGTGTATGTGTATAGGTTAGAGTCTGCCGGGAGAAGGCAACTGGTCATGTATATGCTATGAAGAAACTTAAGAAATCAGAAATGCTTCGGAGAGGCCAGGTTTTGACATCATAACATCTTGTTCACCTTGTTCAAAAGTTATACTTGTTGCTTACTTTTATCTTTTTTAGGTTGAACATGTAAAAGCTGAGAGGAATCTACTTGCAGAAGTTGATAGCAATTGCATTGTTAAACTTTATTGTTCCTTTCAAGATGAAGAGTACTTGTATCTTATAATGGAGTATTTACCTGGTGGAGATATGATGACGTTGCTAATGCGGAAGGATACACTGACAGAAGATGAGGCAAGATTCTATGTTGGCGAGACTGTCCTAGCTATTGAGTCAATTCATAAACATAATTACATTCATAGGTAAGCTATTAACAATGACATTGCATGATTAGAAGTTTAGCATGCTTATCTTATATTGGTCTTGTGTATTAATAAGAATTTAATTTTCTGAATTCATAATGCATTCCAGGGACATCAAACCTGATAACTTGCTACTAGATAGAAATGGTCACATGAAATTATCAGATTTTGGATTATGCAAACCGCTAGACTGCAGTAATCTTCAGGAGAAGGACTTCACTATTGGAAGCAACCTTAGTGGAACTCTTCGGAGTGATGGGAGACCTATGGTACCTAAGCGAACTCAACAGGAGCAACTGCAACATTGGCAGAAAAATAGGCGAATGCTTGTAAGTCAGCATATGCATGACAGGCATGACTGTTTTTGTATTTCTGAAGTTGGTTAACAGTTACTGCAGACCCTTATTAATTGACAAACTTGTATGTGTCGTATGTGTATGCATATTCTATTTCATGTATGATTTCAATGGTTTATTCTTATGAGAGACTTCATTATATGTATTTGGAGACCTATAATTCACCATTTTTTTTTAATTTTTTGGGCAAGTGTTTTTTGCAAGATGGTACACTGGCTATTATACAGATGTATGGATTTTATGTCTTTTCTTTCTTTGCAATGCTGCAGGCTTATTCTACAGTTGGAACACCTGACTATATTGCACCTGAAGTCCTTCTGAAAAAGGGATATGGGATGGAGTGTGATTGGTATTTTAAATTTTGTTTTCCTTATTATCATTGATAAATTGTTTCCTCCCTCCACTTTGTTTCTTTTATTTATGGACTTCTTACTTGTTTTGTTTGATATATTCTGATGAGTTTGTATTAATGCTTCTAGGTGGTCTTTGGGAGCTATAATGTATGAAATGCTTGTGGGGTATCCACCCTTTTATTCAGATGAGCCAATGTCAACTTGTAGAAAGGTATTGTTGGGAACATCTGAAGATGGATGCCTCATGCATGTTTATAGGTTGAAATTTAGCACAGGTAGTAGGAACTGGATTTGATTGGGTTCTGCACCCAGATTCCTGCAGCTAGAATAAGCCAATATTGCTATATCAGAAGTACATGCTACGTTAAAGGAACCAAAAACATGACTAATATAGGTGTGAGACATTAAAAGTGCACTGTAAGCTTCAGAGCTTTGTTTATTGTCATGAGGAGTTGCACTATGCTACACCTACTAGATAGCAACTTACAAATAACGCACTGTGAACAGTGCACTATTTGTGCTATTTGACTAACTGGCCAGGCTTTGAACATTTAGCTTACAATTTGACCTAAGTCAAAATATGAAGCGTTGTGCTCTTTCCAAATAAAGAGACTGGCACACATCAACTTCACGAGCAACTTTGGCTAACAATGATCTGTCATTATAATATTATATTGACCTTATCAAAGAGGAGGATGCTATTTACCACGTTATGCACCCTGTGTCATAACATGAGAATCCCCTTCTTGCTACAAGTGTGCTATATGCAATTGATACCTGTGTTATAACTATTTTTCAAATATAATGATCTCACCAAATGAGAAACTCTAGCTGCTGCAGCCTTTAGATAAAATGAGGTGGTTTTCTAGTTTCCCATTTTATGGGAATTTCACTTTCTTTTTTCTTATGACATTATCTACCTTTTTCTCCCTTTCATTGGCATCTTGCTGACTAAATGTTTTTGAACCATGTTCTTGATGTTGATTAGGTTTTTTAGTTGTAATTTATGGCATATCATATAGTTGTAGTGATAGTATCTGACCGTTTTAATGCCTGGCATGTCTTCCTAATATGTTTATCATTAATTATCTTCTTCATCAATTTTGATTATGCAGATAGTAAATTGGAGAACCCATTTGAAATTTCCAGAAGAAGCCAAACTATCTGCGGAGGCAAAGGACCTTATTTGTAGACTTCTATGTAATGTGGACCAGAGGCTTGGCACTAAAGGGGCAGACGAAATAAAGGTGTTGTGGTGTGTTCATTTCTGAATTCTATTATTTACTTTAAAACAGTTGCTCATTGATGAACTAACTGGTGTAGATTGTGTTATTTTCAGGCTCATCCGTGGTTCAAAGGCATTGAATGGGACAAGTTGTACAACATGAAAGCTGCATTTATTCCAGAGGTCAATGGTGAATTAGATACTCAAAATTTTGAGAAGTTTGAGGAGGTATGGCGTATATCTCTATGTTCTAGAAACTGTAAGAGTTGTTTGTTTCTTGTTGCTAACAGGTATTATGCTCTCTTCTTGATCTACTAATGGTTTGTAGGCTGACAACCAAACACAATCTTCCTCAAAATCAGGCCCATGGAGAAAGGTTGGTTCTTGTGATTGAAGTTTGACTTATAGTTGCTCTGACATAGTTACAGTAGCTATTGAATTATTAAGTTCAAATGCACGTCCTTCAGCTATGTGGGCTCAGACAGTAGTCTCACAATTTTATCTTCATTGTCTTTTATAGTTTCATGGGAACATGTAAATCTAAAATAAATGTTCTGTCAGGCATCCTTGGTATTTCTTTCAGATTTTTATAATATCCATGTACTGATCTAGCTATCCAGCTGCTATATATATGCATTGCTTTACTTTTGCGATGAAACAGTAATCCTTTTGGCCATGTAACATGCCATGTAGAAATTGAGAAAGTGAGGTCCTTTGAATAGGTTTAGTTGCTTTCACCTGTCTAACTGCTTGTCTTAGGAAGCGTTTTTTTTAATATCTGAGAATTGCTTTAACAAAATCTTAATCTGCAACAGATCTGATGTACTTATACTGAAATTCAACAAAAATTTTGTCAACAGTAGCTCTGAATTCTATTGTCATTGTATTCAATTATCGTGGATCATCAGTTTTTAGTAGAAAAGCCCTATTCTTAGGGATTGTATAAGTTAGGGTTCTAACTTTGTTTCTTCATTTGGTGGTGCAGATGCTGTCATCTAAAGATATTAATTTCGTTGGATACACATATAAGAACTTTGAAATTGTGAATGATCATCAACTACCTGGAATTGGTAAGTACCTCTTCCTTTATGCATTACACTTTATCTCCATTATCTAACCTGTTTATCTTTCGTCATTTTTCCAATATAAATATGAATTTTTGTAATATCTTGTTGGTGAACTACCTGTAGCCGACTCCACTTAGTGGCACAATGCTTTGCTTGTTGTTGTGTATTGTTTTGTGTACTCTTACGGTTTTTTTTTCCAAAAGTGAATCTAATGGAGTGGTACATTCAGTCAGTTAATTTTTTCCAGCCCTCATTTAGTGTTCTTTCATATTGCTGCAGATGGTGCAAATGATTTTTAAGTTTTGGACTTATAGTTGACATGTTCATTGTGATGAGATTGACAATATTGAAGAGTGAATCATCCTACTTCTAATTTCAAAGATTTCTGAGCAACTGCCTGCTTACTTGTTTTTAATTCAATAAGTCCTCCTATGAAATGTGTTTCTTTATGAAAATTGGTGGGTTTTTTACCATAGAAAAAATATATCCTATGGTTCTCCCCTGGCATATTTTGTGTTTACATGTATTTGCAACTTAAGCAATTATTCTATTGAATTTGTTGATTATTAAAGATTGCATATAAATACTGATATGAGAAACTAACACTAGTTACTAATTTGGAATATTCATGCATAAAGAATTTTAATGTCAAAAAACTGTATGATGTTGCCAAAGATGGTGAACTTGCTGTCTAAAAGAGCAAGTTTTTGTAGTTTATACAATCATTGTCTATATTATTTTTTCAATCTTTTTATTATTCCTTATTTAAGGATTCATTTTTGTACTGACAACAAGTAATTTGGTTGTGTGCTTGTTTTATCAGTCGAATTGAAGAAGAAGAGCACAAAATCAAAGAGGCCATCTATCAGGACCCTATTTGGTAAGGATCTTATCATAGTTTTTCTTTGGACGTCTATTCTTTGGAGATATTTGTCATCTTGTGAGGGTTTTGATACTCACTTGAGATCTGATGGTTCAATTTATTTGAGAGTAGCTTTGTGATGGTCATCTGCTGTGTTAGAAATGGTTCCACTGTATGACAAACATACTTTTTCTCAGGGATGGATCCCAAAATATATATCGTTTTAGGGGGAGGGTGGAGATTAGATCATACTCTGTTCTCCGACAAATGAATGTCTATAATGTATCATTGGAGTCTAATTTTTATACATCATCTAATGAACTTTGTTAAGCAAGTTGGTAAAGAATTTCGTTTATAGTAGACAATAGACAAAAATCTTGTTATAATTTCTTTAATAATTAGGTATAAAAATTTGTAGTTATGGCAGATTCTTCCTTAATTTTTGGTCAAGTGCATAATTTAGGCCCTATGATTTGCATAATTGTTATAGAATTAAAAAAATTTGAAGTCCCAAAAAGTAACTTTTGATAAAAATGTTGCACCTAGACTCATGAATGAGTGTTGATTACTACAGCCAGTATATAGACATGTGCCCTCAGAGAGGGTTTTTTCACTCTAAGTCAAGTCCAACAATTTTGGTTACAGTCCCTTTTCTCGGCAATTTTCCAAAGAAAATTCTATGAGCTTTTCTTAGAGATTAAAAATAATCGTCTATGATATTTTTTTTGTAAGAGTTTTAAAATTAGATAAGAAAATGAGGTTTATGATATTTATGTACCAAATATTTTATTAAAAGTAAGATTGATCTAAGGGTAAAATGATTCAAAGTTTGGGGAAGTTTTATGAGTAAAAATGTCATTTTTAGACTTTAAAGTGTATATCTGATGAGCTGTAATGGAATTTGTGGAACTAGAAAAAGATGTTACTAGTTTTGGTAAGACTTTTTGAGGATTTATGTTCTACTCTAACTCTTTGTGAACAAATTGTGGGCCGAATGTAAACAGAAGGAACAAAAGTGAGGGTTATAGAATATAACTTTGTGCGCACGCTCTTATTTGGATAAGTTATGATTGAGAAGGAAGAAAATGGGAAGAATATGGTGTAATTTTGGATAATAGTGTAATTTCAGTTGTGGTGGACTTTCTACTCAGTTTAGATAGAACTTTTCTAGGCTGAAGAAACAATTGTGTCCAAAATCTTTCTATCCCTTTCTTTCCTTGTCCCAAAGTAAAATTAGATTCTTCTTCCATATCTTTTCCTCTAGAATCTTTAATCCCAAAATAACCCCTTCTGGATAAAGGCTAAGTGATTAGTATTTGGTTCAGCCCAAACAGGTCATCGAACTTTTCTATTTGAACATACAGAGAGTTGCTTGCTAGGAAAAGGGAACTCTGGCTTTGTTGTTTGAATATTCTTCATGAGGCATGTGGTTAATTGCAACTGTTTGAATAAGCACAAATGTATTGTTCCTGTTGAAGAATCTACGTCAAGCTAAAAGAAATATGGCTGCTGCTACAACATTAGCAAAATCTTTATTCTTTTACTTTATTGCATGATCTACCCGTCTGTCTAAAAGTCATGGCATTTCATTGGTTAGATTGTTCATATCATTTAGTGAGATTTTCTATGATACTAGATTGTAATACTGCTACATGGAGATATGGGTGGATAATGTACATGGACGTAACTGTGTATGGCTTAGATACGGTTGGATACTGATTGGATATCCCTTCATATGTCAATTTCATTCTTAAAATTTTGGTTTTCCTAAGACCTTGAGATGACATAGCTAGATGCATGGGAATTTATTTTGGATTACATTTAAAATTTTCAATTGTAGAAGGCCTAATATAGAATTATAAATTTTACGTGGGTTTAAGCTAAAGAAAATGGTTTGATGGCGGATGTTTACCTAGCACCAGAGCTTAATTGAAATGAAGTCTTTTCTTTAGTTATCCCTTCCCCCATTGGAAATCGGAACACAGAACTCGCATTCTATCTTAATCTGGTTTATTATATGCTACAGATGATGAATCTGCCATGGCTGCAAATCAACCTGTCCAAGGAAGCTTACTAAACCTCTTACCTCCTCAACTGGAAGTCCCTGAGAAAAGTGAATCGCAATGATCTGAACCAAGAATCTACTGGAGTTTGATCGCAATGTAGATATGACTAGATGGTGGGTGAATACTTACTGTTTTATTCTTTCTTACATTGTTTTTTGGGTTAATTTGGAGTGGAATGTTTTGGGAGCGAAGGCTTCGAAACTAGTGGTTTTGGATATTTAGGATTTGGGTTAACTGGGTTATTTGTCAGTGGAAAGAAGTCTTCCAAAGTATATATTCTTTGAATTTACGGGTGGTCTATTGTTTTTATTTTTCACCTTTTTTGGGTGATATTATTTCTCACCTTTGATCAAAGCTGCAATATTGCTTTAAATATCCATAGTCATTTCTTGTAATTAATGTGTAACTCACACATGAAGTTTGTCTTTGTGCTCTGATTTAAGGATTGATTAGTTGTTGATATCAACATTCTTTTCCGTATCTGACTCTAAACTTCATCAACGAAACCTCAAGTTGTGTAATTCAATTAAAATCTTTCTCCCAAGTTTAGTACATCTGAAATACGTTGTACATAATAACTTATATAATTCTTGTCTAGAAGCAAGGAGAACTTTAATACTAAAAAGTGATCAGTTTCAATTCTAGATAATAAATAATGAAGATAATAAAAAAGAATAGATATAATTTGTGTATAGTTATTATCCGAGTATGGAATCATTAGGATAGGTTAGATGATCTATATATCATGTCAGTGCAAAAGGGAAAGTAAACTTTCATCAAATGAGCTTTACCAAAAGTCACAAAATATAAGATGTTAGCAGATCAAGGGATCTTATGATTTAACATTTAAGATTTAATAAATTTAATAATTTAAATTTTTTAAATAAAACTTCTATGAGATTCAACTCCGAAAATTAAAGAAACTAAGTATAAAAACATAAAACAAATCTCCTGAATACAAAGTTAAATATTATACAAAATAATTGCAATGATAACAATCAAAGTTTTATCATATTAAGTTATGTTAGTTACATAAAATAAATAATTTATTGAATTCTATAAAAAATAAAATATTTAAAAAAATTATTTAACATAAGATCTCTTTTAATAATTTTTTTAAGTAATTTTTTTGTCTTTTTCTTTCCTTTTTTATTGGATAAATATTATTTGATTGATTTTTTTTTATTTAGGCTTTTAATGATTTTCTTTAGACATGTTTAAACCACTGTAATCTAATTTTTGTCATTCTCTATATATCCTAGGTTGTCTTTTCTTGAAAATCAACCTTTTTATTCCAATGGCTCTTCTCAGGGGGAGAAAGCAAATGAAGAAAACCATTGAAATCTCATCATCTCCTTACATAGATCTATTCCATCCTATTCTTAATCCCTTCATCGCAAAATCCTCAAATCTCTTCTCCACATAACTCCTCTAAGTCTCAAAACAGAACATGATCAAGTATCAAATGAAGGAGGAGAGTCAAACACCACCAAACCAATCACAGTTTATTCACAAATGCCAAAAGCTCCCCAAGCTGTCAATCATTAGAACTAGAGCCAAGTCTAAAGACCACAAATGCTTGGTGTTAGTTGATGATTTGGATTTCCCAATTGGTCCTAGAAAAGGATTTCGGTCATGCACTCAATATCCAATGTCTGATCACCTTACCTACATTAGATTGTCTTGTTAGTACAAGACTTTTGCTGCAAGTGTTAATAGTACAGAGTTTAAAATATTCAGAGTGCACTCAAAGATGATTAGAAGGCAGCTATAGATGAGTAGATATATGCCTTTTTGGAGAATGATACTTGGGAGATAGTTGAACTTCCCCAAGGGAAGCAAGTTGTGTGATGTAAATGGATATTCACATCGAAGTTCAAATAAACAAGGAAATCAAAAGATACAAAGAAAAATTGGTGGCTCAAGAGTTTACCCATATACACGAAATTAATTATGAAGAGACATTTGTTCCAATACCAAAACAAACTCAATTAAAGCGCTACTGCCCCTTTTCACCAAAAAAAAAAAAGAGTACTACTGTCCCTTGTGGTTAATCTTGATTGGGAACCCTATCATAATGGACATTAAAAGTGCTTTTCTAAATAAAAACTAGAAGAATAGTTGTTCATATAGATGCATTATGGATTTTATGAGGGAAGCACCAAGGTGTGCAAACTTAAGAAATCTTTGTATGGATTGAAACAATCCCTTAGAGCTTGGTTCACTCAATTCAGTTTAGCATTGAAGACCTTTGGGTACACACAAGGACAAACTGATCATACCCTCTTTACAAAGCATGCAAGCAATGGGAAGAGGGACATTCTCATTGTGTATGGAGATGACATTGTGATTACAGGTGATGATTGTCAAGATATGGGAAATTTGAAGATTCACTAAAATAATGAATTCCAAGTAAAAGTTCCTTAAACACTTAGATACTTCTTTGGAATGGAGATAGCTTAGAGCAAACAAGGAATATTTAACACTCAGAGGAATTATGTATTTGACTTATTAATTAAAGGTGGTTGGGAAATTAAATGTAAAACTGCAGTCACTTCTTTAGGAAGAAATTGGAAGCAAAAGGCCATCAACAATGATCCTTCGGTAGATTGGGAACAATTCCAAGTTGGTGGAAAAGTTACTAGACTTGATATTGCCTTCAATGTGAACTCAATAAGCCAATTCATGCATGCTCACACTAAGTGGCACTTAGAGGTAGCTAATCATGTGCTAAGCTATCTTGGGAGGACACTGAGAAAGAAAATTCTATTCAAGAAAAGTGAAATAAGAGATATTGAAATATTTGCATATGTGGATTGGGCTAGGTTAAAAGTGGATATAAATTGGATTTTTTTTATAAAATTATATATAAATTAAAAATAGATATTATAAAATAATAGAATAATAAATATAAATTATAATAGATATTATAGTATAGTGTCGAACTACTCTTTTGTATAAAGAATGAGATTTGTCCTGTAATTGCAACTGTACTGATATTAATCCATATTCTTTAGTTAGGATTTAATTCAATTAGAAGTTTAGTATATAAACTTTTTTCCTAATCATATCAATAAGGTCATGAGATTTTGATTTTTTTTATCTCTTATTTTACATATAATGGATTTGCCTAAACCAAAACATGATTTTTTTTTTTAGTCTTTCTAGGATCAGGTCTTGTATTAGGAAGTATAGAAGTCTTATTTCTTACCAACTGCATTTTTTCTGCCTTTTTCTTGGGACTAGTTCTTGTTTGTATATCTTTAGTCTATATCTTATCAAACTTTAGTTGAAGATAGCAAGTCTACAACTTGATATAATATGAAGGTATGGGGGAATCTTATAGCATGGAGAACCACAAAATAATCATTTGTGGCAAGAAGCAATCTGAAGCAAAACATTGGGCAATTGACAAAAGGAGTGTGTGAGCTAATTTGGATTGAGAGATTGTTAAAAGACCTAAACATTCCTAGAATAGGTCCTACAAGGCTGTACAATGACAACATGTTAGCACTAAGCACAGTTCAAAACCCTATCCAACATGACAGGATGAAACATGTGCGAACTGATAGAAGCTTCTTCAAGGATGAGATTGACTCAAGAGCAATTAACCTATTTTATGTTCTACCAAAGAATCAAGAAGCAAACATACTTACCAAGTCTATATCCAAACTAGGATTCAAGTTCTTAGCTGGCAAGTTGAGAATGATTGATATCTATTCACCAACTTAAGGGGAGTGTTGGAATAATTCCTAATTATGCGGGAATCAAATTCAATAACAGTTAAATGAAAGGTGAAAATGCAAATAATCATATTGCACCTAGGCTCTATTTTAAAAGTCTCTCCTTTGTTTTTAATTTTTGTAAAGTACCCTCTTGTAGTTCAAAAATCAATAAATACACCCCTACCAACAAAGTTTCGTCCAAATTTTAACAGAGTAAAATAAAAAATGGTTGAGCATAATAACTTTCATCACTTACCTTCCAAATCGCATCCTTCTTCATCTCCCTCACTTTACTTATATTCTCTCTCCTCCCAATAACTATCATCCTCCCCTTTATTGGTATCATTGACTCAGCACCCTCCTCCTCCCTACCACTTTTGCTAGTACTCACTTACCACTACCACCAACCCTTATGAAGCATGTGGACATCAGAAAGGAAATTGAAAGAGGAGCATACTTGCTTACTGACTCTTAATAGATTTCTCCCTGCTTATTTCATAGGAGATACCTCCTTTTATACTTACAAGTTTGCCCCATTTTATCCTAGCATCACTCATGTCATCCATGTTCACATCTCTGTATTATCCTTCCATTCTTAATAACTCTCTTACAACCCACTTCTATAATAGCATGTATCACACACTAAATTCAATGCATAATAGAACAAAGGACGCCATCACTATTCATGCGACCATGACTTTGTTGCTTTAATTGCCTTGCAATGGTGTCGTCTAATGGTCTCTTGTTGTCAATGCCGTTCTCCTCCTTTGTTTTCACTTGCAACAATACCCCCTCCCTTAACATGATCCTTGTCCTCAAGGATCAAAACTAGATATGTCAAACTGTGGAAGTTTGCATTAGAGCTCCTGTAACTTAATCCACGCAGCTTCTTCCTGTGGCAGTCAGTGCCACTGAACCAAGACCTCAGTCATGGGATGTTGACCTTTTCATTTGAGGTGGCCATCAAGAATGGTCTCGGGCATAAGTTGGAAAATGCCATTGTTAGCCACAGGTGGAAAGGTTGTGGATATCGATTAGTGAGACATGTAAAACGGGGTGAACATGGGCCCTTGATGGCAACCATATGTAGTAGGCTACTCCGCCAATCTTCTTAAGCACTTCGAAAGATTCAAAGTGAGATGTTGTGAGCTTGTGTAAGGCACTATTAGGGACAAAAATTTGCTTATAGGGCTAAAACTTGACATATACCTAATCGCCCACAATGAATTCTTGCTCAAAGCAGCCTTTATCCATGAGACTCTTCAAGTGATGTTGAGCTCATTCTAAGTTCTACTTCAATAGAGAAAAGGATTTGAGCTCTAGTTCGTAACTCGAAATCTACTACAACAATGAGGCATCACCCATGATGTATGATGCTTGGGGCAACAATGAGTAACCATAAAGAAATTTGCAAGGGAACATGTTGATAGTCGAGTGGGAGCTTGTGTTGTACCAAAACTCGGCCAGGGGAATCCATTGGGCTATTGTGTTGAAGCATTAGAACACCAACAACATAGATATCCTTCAATGGTGCAGTTAGCAACTTCAAATTGACCATCTATCTTGGGTTGATACGTGGTGGATTTGAGTAAATTGACACCTTAAATTTGGAAGATTTCCTGCCAAAATTGACTAAGGGAGATTGGGTCATGATTTGTGATAATACTTTGTGGAAGACCATGAAGCTTAGCAACATGTTGCCTGAAGATTTCTGCTACTCACTATATCGAGAAAGGATGACTCATCAGAAGGAAATGGCCATGCTTTATAAGGTAATCAACCACAATCATAATAATAGACTTGCCCACTAAATTTGGAAGGCTTGATATGAAATCCATAGCGAGGGAACTCCAACCTTGTTTGGTATCGAAAGGGTTGAAGAAACCCCAGTGAAGTAATGAAGTCATGTTTAACACATTGGCAAGTCACACATGCAGGGACAAAGTTGTGGATGCCTTTTAGAGTCCTTGCTAGTGAAACATTTGCGTAATGCACTTGTATGTGACCATAGAACCAGAGTGACCCCCTTAAAATTATCAAGCAACTAGGATCAAAGTTGACTATCACTATCAACGACAAGTTTACCTTTACGTTTCAAAATGCCTTGGCTCCACTAATATTTCGAAAGAGTATGGGGATTATTGAGCTACATGTGATCTTCTTTTAGAACTCAAGATAGTTCTACTGACTATCTTTGATTTGTGTTAATAACTTAGACAACACCATGGTCATAAGAAACAAATGCCCCATGCCTTCTTAGTAAGATAGAGCATCGGCTATGATATTCTTAGAGCCTTGCTTACTTCATAATCAAACCCAAAATATTTACTAATCTAGCAATGTTGCATCAGAGTATTTATTCCAAGAATTACTTTAAAGCTTATTTGTCCATGCGAATAAGAAGCATCATCCCACCAAATAAGTTTACCATTTACAAATAGCAAGAATAATTGCTAACAATTCCCATTCATATGTGGAAAGGCCTTGAAAATAAGGCCCTTAGCTTCACTCAAAAAGGCAATTGGCTTGTTATCTTGAAATAGAATAGCCCCAACACTATTGTCAGAAGTGTTGGTTTCAATGTTGAAGGCTTTGGAGAAATCTGAGTGTCATTAGACTAGTGGAATCCATCTTTCTTGAGGAGTTGAGTAAGGGGCTAGCAATTTTACCATAATCCTTAATGACATATCGGTAATATTCGGTCAAGCCTAAGAAAGCCTAAAGGCTTTTCACTATGGTTGGTATTGGCCAATTCATCATTGCCTTTGTCTTGCCATGACCAGCAGCCACTTTAAATTTAGAAGTCACATGACCGAAGTATTCAACTTTTTGATGAGCAAAGACACTTGTTTCTCCTGGCAAACAATTGGTGGCATCTCAAAAGTCTAAGACCTACCAAAGATGAGTCAAATGCAATTCTCATGATTCATTGTAAATTAAAATATCATAAAAACCCAATACGTGCTTCCATAAATAATCTTTGAAGACATAATTCATAAGATTTGAAAAGTTGCTAGTGTGTTTACTAAACTAAACCACATGACCAATCATTCGTAATGGCCTTAGTGTGTGCAAAATGTCATTGTGTAAATATCAACTAGTTGCATATGCACTTGATGATTTCCTTAAGTCAAATCAAGTTTAGAGAAGTATTTCATACCCCGAAGATCATCAATTAAGTCTTTAACTAATGGCATAGGGAATTTGTCTTTGATTGTCATATAATTAAACCTCCAATAATCAACACAAAAAGGTCATGAATTGTCTTTCTTCCTAATTAACACAACTAGGAATGCATAAGGCTGTTATTGCCCCTAGTGAAGCCGATTTATAGCAGTTCCTTTACCTATCCTTCTAATATCTTTCTGAAGCTATAGGTAACAGTATGGCTTGTATGTGTCCTTTGACCAGTAGAATGTGGTGATCCTGAGCACGCTTAGGAGTAAAGGACTTAGGTGTTTCAAAAATGTTAGTGTATGCATAAAGTAATTGGACTAAGGAATCCTGTTGAGTTGGGGTTAAAGAGTGGACTTTTGACAAATGAACTTCCTAGCCCATTGTGAGTTTATTGACCACTAGCATTATTTTAGCTTTCAGGTTGGACCCAAAGCATAGTCAACATTGAGAACCCAGTTTTGGAGTTGGTTTATTGTCTTGGACTACCCATTTGAGTGTGGGTAATCCCTTGATGTAAACCTCATGTCTCCTTGTACAAAGGTCATCACTTGTCCTACGAAGTACCAAATGATTTGCCTAATTTAATAGAGCCATTACATTCCAAGAATTATTTGATATCCTTCCTAATTAATAGGTGCTTGAGGGCTTGAAGTCAATCTTGATGACAAATCGATTCCCAATTAAGTGCATAGCCCATTTTTAAAAAGTTAGGATAAGTGCTAATTTTCCCTTTCATAAGTAGATAAAGCATGAAAACAAGATCCCATGGTTTTCCTCAAAAACACAATTGCTTTGCCATCTTGCAACAATACAAACCTACACCATTACCTAATGCATAGGTCTCCACTATGAATACCTTTGAGTAATCAGGCAAGGCCAAAATGGAGGGCTTGTTATTGCTCTATAAAGTTGTTCGAAAGCCTTCTATGCCTCCTCATTTCAAAGAAACACATCCTTTTTAACAACTAAATGAGAGGTTGAGTGATTTTACCATAGTCCCTAATAAGTCTACAATATTATCCCATAAAACCTAAAAAAACTCCTTAATCCCTTAACACAAGTTGGAATTGGCCACTAAAGCATGGCATTAATTTTAACTTGATCAACTAACTCCCCAAATTCAAAAATAACATGGCCAAGGTGCTCACTTCTTGTCCAACAAACACATATTTCTTACGTTTTACAAATAATCTATGCAAGAGTTACTGTACATTAGAATATCATCAAAGAAAAGCAAGACTAATTTTCACAAAAAACCCTCAAAGATAGAGTTCATCAAGCATTGGAAAGTTGCTAGCGCATTGGCAAGTCCAAATAGCATCATAATCCATTCATAATAGCCTAAGTGAGTGCAAAATGTAGTCCTATACACATTTTTGAGTTGCATTCAAACTTGGTGGTAACCCAATGTGAGATCTAACTTAGAGAAAAATCATATTTCCTATAACTCGTCAATAAGTTCTTTGACAAGTGGCATTAAAAATTCATCCTTAATTGCCATGGAGTTTAACTTCCAATAATTAATATAAAAATGCCATGAGTTATCTTTTTTCTTATCAAAATGACTAGAGAGGCATATGGGATGCAACTACTTTTAATAAATCTTACACCTATAGGAGTAAGTTTACACCCTACTCGTTTAGCATAATCCCAGCTCATTAAAAATTATGTGCTCCCTATGTGAGTTTTTCTCTTTTAACGACAACTTTGATTTCCATGTTATGACACCCTTTCCATGATATTCATACTACCTCTTCATTGTTTTCAACCTCACCTTGCCCCTTTTCTTCCTATACCACTAGTCCTTCTTGTTCATCAGTTATCTTGTAACCATTCTCCTCACCATCATAGTGATCCATGACAAGTGCATAAAGTTGAGTTCCTCTGCAATTATGAGTGGCAATATACTTATCATCACTAAACATGCATAAGACTTGTGCCTTGTGCTCAATCATCAAGGGAAGGTCAATGCTTCTAAAAGGTCCCGAGCTAGTGTTAGGTTTATAAAGCACCAATCCTTTCTACATCCTCTCAACCTTGACCTTATTATATGTAGCAAGTTGCCCTACATTAGTGAAATTAGTAGTATAACTACAAGTCTCTACATTATCCCCTATTCCCTTTGCATTAGCTTCCTAAACGAAAATGTGATTGGCCTCCAATATGAAATTTTCTTTTACTAAAATTGCAATTTCAAACTACTTGACACCTCTTTCCAAATTTCTTCTAGTAGCTTGGCCAAGTGCATGGCCTTAATAACTAACTTCATCATCAACACCCTTATAGCCTTCTCCAAGGTAAAGTTCAATCCTCCTAAGAAACTGCTCAAAATCTGAAGCTTTTGTTAAATTAGCTCTTGCTACTAATTTATCAAAACTTTCCAAATACTCACCCAAGGTTCCTACTTGCTTCAAATTAGTTAGCTCAGAGAGTGGGTCCTTATAGAACCCATCATCAAAACGCAATACTAAATTGGACATAGGGTTAACCGAAGTAGGAAGATTGTTACCTCTATTTTGACTATAATATTACTGCCACATGTATGCTCATCCATCCAAGTTCTAGAGTGTGGCTCTCATTTTTAAATGCTTTGTCACCTCCTCCAACTTGAATATCTATTCTACCTTCCATTTCCACACACAAAAATCACTTCTATAAAAATCAGTAGTTCTAAAATGGTAACTAATGCCCTTTCTTCCTTTTTCTCCCCCAAATTCAACATAATTCTTTCCACCCTTTAAGTTTTCCTAATGAGCCTTCTCCTCTTGGCAATTCCCTCTTCATATCCAACATCATCTAATGAAGATTTTCCATATGCTCAAAGAGCCTACCCATCTCACCATCTTGAATTTGTTGAGCTTGCATCTCCCATTGCAGATCACGTTGCTGTGCTTACAACTTTGCCATCATCTTCTACATTGATTCCACCTTTTGCTCTTGCTCCTTGTTGGTGACCATCATAACCAAACTTTGATACCACTTATGCATCTAGTAATAGAAAGAATAAGAAAAATGGAGAAATGAACGAATTAAAGTGAGCTTACTAGCTTTCTAAATTTGTACTCAAAACTTCTCTAATGAATTACAAAATTCAACATAGTACATGAACCCTTCAGAATAACAAATTCATAATAAACACATGCACACATTCATAGTACATGAACCCTTCAGAATAACAAATTCATAATAAACACATGCACACATTAACATCTCGCATTTCAAACTATCTCATATGAACATGACACCATTTAACTTCTTTGCCCACCACTCAAATATTGATGCTTGACAACACCATTCCTCTTATCTTTTTACTCTAGCATACAACATCATCCATTATTTTCTTTGCTTAACAACCTCAATGACTTTTCCATCCGACATTCATCAGTTTTCCAATTGAAACTTCCTTTCATAGGGTTACTTTTGAACTTCTTGCATTAGGGCTTGGTTTGCTAGATGCTACTAAAGAGGAAAACTTGTTTAAAGACATAGCCATGAATTCATGAACAGAAGTGAATGAATGTTGGGTTGCTTGGTGGAGAGAGAGTGAGAGAGTTTAGAACGGAAAGAAAGTAAAATGAGTATCAACAAAGCATGGAAGGATGATGATAATGAAGGATATGAGAAGAATTGATTAAGAGACTCTTGAAGATTGTTTGCAATGGCTATATTTCCAAACAAAGATATTTGATTAAGAAATTCGCTTGATAATATGGGGTCTTCGAAATTAGATAGTCATGTTAAAGCATCTTGGGAAACCAAGAGAGCCTTGATTGTGTTGAAGGCTTGAAGCATTCCAAGTAGCATCATTCTTCGAAGCAAAGAAGACAACCAAGATTTCATTATGACATCATTCCAAGAGGGTAAGATAAATAAAAATATACCATGTGAATAAGAGGCAAACTATCATCAAGTCAACTATCTGGATCACAAATTTAATGTGTGACATCATGAATAATCGTACACATCACTAAATTACTTAATCTTGTTAATGGAAGATTTACAGAAGAATTTGATTGAATGTAATTCTTGATTCAATGCGATTCTAAACTATGAAGACTAATTTACCAAAATTGAACCCAAAGTAAAAATGAGCTTCTATATAAGGGATCAAAAAAGGTTTTGATTTAAAATAAATAAATATTTAAAAGAAAACTTTGTCCCAACAAAATATCTCAGATGGACAACCCAAGTTTGGTTGATTAGGTTTAATTTAATGTTTTATGCCAAATTGAAGGATAGAATTGTTATTATATTATATATAGGGTTTTTTTAATCTTTAATACATGCTTGAGTCTTATTTTCAATCTTTAATACATGGACATGGTCGGCTAATAAGGCGATGGAAGTCACCCAACGTTTCCTTGAGATTGCTATTGTTCCCTCAGAGTTACGCTTATCGTTCTAGGCTGACAGTTCTAGCGTTAGCTGGCCTAGGTTGATTTTGAGATTTTTCTGCATTTGGAAGTGTTCTACTTTTTTATTTTAAAAAAAAAAATATTTTGTAAAGAAATTTTTAAAAAGATTTTTAAGAATAAAAATATAATAAAATTTATTTGATAAAATTATTTTAAAAATAATTTTAAAAATAAAGATACAATAAAATCTGATGGATACAATTGTCTCGGAGTTCAGAAAACGCAAATCCCATTGTGAAGGTTTCTTGCTTGAGTGAAGGAAGGTTGGAGAGGGAGACGAATAAAATTTTTTTAATGTACAAAATTGCTATTACCAAACCTAGTTAATTACACAAGTGCCACTGTAAAAACATATGAGAGAATTTAGAAATGTTCTATTTTTTATTTTAAAAATTTATTCTGTAAAACTATTTTTAGAATTATTTTTAAAAATAAAAGCATAATAAAATTTATTTCAAAAATAATTTTTAGAAGTTTCAAAACAAAAAAACAGAAAATTTGTTTGGGCACTTGCCCTTTCTCGCTCAATGACTTATCAAAGTGTAGTATACATCAAACAAGTGACAATATCCCTTCTGGGGACCAACCCTTTCTCACTCAATGGCTTAATAGTCGCAACGCTAAGCAAAAATGGGAAGAGAATCAAACAACCAGTAGAGAGAGCAAAGCCAGCAGCATGAACATCACCTTCGCTCAACGACATCAATGGCGCAGATAATGGGGCTAGAATTAGAGAAAAGAATGGAGCAGTTGTAGAATAATGAAAGAGAAGCAAGTGAGGGGAAGAGATTTTTTGGTTCAAAATTGTTGCAGAGGAAAAAACAGTTGTCTCGTCTGCTCTCTCTCGTTGGTCCGCCCTCTAAGTTTGTTTCCAGCTCCCATGGTGAGGGCAAAGAGCTGAAGGCAAATTGCAACTCTGTAATTGAAATCCCTAACTCGATGGAGGAAGAAGAGACGAAGTGAAAAGAGAGAATAACTGTACAGAACATATTTGTGGAGTCTGCAATATTTACACTTGTGCCATTAAAAACAAAGAGTAAATCAAGCCTGAGTTAGTCTCTACTTCCTATTCTAAAAACAAGTTTAGGAGCGATAGTTTTCAAAAATTGTTAACTAAAAAATATTTATTTTATTATTTCTAAAATTCCAAAAATTATTCTTCAAAATAATTTTCAAACAGACCCTTATTCTCAATATTCTTATTTTAAAACAACTTTAAGAGTAACCGATTTCAAAATTTAACTTAAAAATAACATATTAAACAAAATTTTTAATTTTAATATTTTTAAATATTAAATTTTTTCTTAAAAATACTTTGAAAGAATTACAATTATTGATCAAACTTATGCACTCTTAGAGTCAAAAATAAAAATAAATTAAAATTTTTGTTAATTATTTTTAAATATTTTTATTCTCTATCTTGTCTATAAACAAAAATTAGAGAAAAGAAAAGTTTGAAAATGACAAAGTTCGTGGGCAGATTTGTGAAAGGAGATTTGTTTCTCATGCAGTTTCCCTCTATTTTGATTCTCTGTTTTCTGTTTATGGGCATTTGCATTCGCTTCTAATAAAAATGGCAACAAAACCATAGATTTGCGTCTAATAAAAATGGCAGCAAGATGTGCAGTTGAAGTCTCGGGGGCAGAAAACTGCATGAGACGCAAATCTTGCTACCATTTTTTATTTAGAGGAAAGTTTTGTTTCTCATGCAGATTTTTATTAGACAAATGCAGTTGCCCATAAACCATAGATTTGTTTTATTAGATGAATTAAAACTGCATGAGACGCAAATATCCGGAAATTGCATGGGACTCGAATTCTCAAATTCCCCGAACGAGTAATGGCAGAAAAATAAATCTTGGATGATGGCTTATAGGACAAATTTTGCTGGAATATCTAAGGATCAACTTTTTGAGATTATATTTGGGATAAAGAGTATGATGAGATAAACCGAGCAACATCAAAAATAAATTCTTTGAGGAAGAGTTTCAGTGATTTGGTTAGGTCTTTCTTTTGTGTTTTATAAAAGTACATGTTAAATAAAAATATATAGAAAAAAAATATATATTCTTTTTTAAAAAATTTAAAAAAATTAGTTGAACTTTAATTAACATAAATTAATATTTTTTTAAATTTTAAATAAATATATATTCATTTATAACTATTAAAATTAATAAATTTGATAAGTTGTTTGAAAATGTAATTTTGTTAAATATTTTTTAAAATAAGTACTTTAATTCACAGTTACATCATATTTAAGTATTTATTTTTATATATTTTATATAAATTATAATAAAATATTAATATTTTATAAATTTCAAAATTGTATATAATAAAATATTGATATTTTATCAATATTTTTATAAATATGTAAAAAAGTACGTAAAATTAAATATATAAACCTATCTTTATTCTTAATTCGGCTCATGCCGTTCTTAGACAAAAATAATAATCATAACAGTCAGAAAATAATAGTAATAACAATAAATAATAAACGATACGAAATAATTTGTAATATCGTCACTCTTCTGTTCTCAGTCATCACTTTCTCATCCATTCTCAGTGCTTCATACCTCCTGACACCTCTATTCTTTGATTTTCTCTCCCACCTTCGTCCCAATATCCCTTTCCCAAGAATCCTAAAATTTTCCCAGAAAGATCACTCTCTGCCTTTAAGACAGATCCGAAGATCACTGCCAATATCTGGGCGTGAAAATTGTAGGCATTGGATTCCTTCCCAATCCCAACTCCCTCGGCCCTTCTGGTTTTCTCTCACGTATAGTATTATTTATTCTTTAGCAAATATTAATTATCCATACATAATACTTCCAATTTTCTTGTACCCTTTTCAATTTTTCATCACATTTTTTATTTTGGTTTTTTCTCTTCTCTTGTCTCTGGAGAGGAAAAAGTGGTTTTCTTTGTATGCCCAGAACCGCGGTTGCTTCGATTCAATAAGCAATGGGTGTTTTGTAGTTTCTCGTTCTTGATCTTATATTAATCGTTCAAAAGCTTCTCTTCGAGTTGTTTCTGAGATACTGGGAATATAAAGCTTGGGTTTTTGGTGATTGATAGAGCATCGAATCGTTCTGTTTATGTTGGAACTCGATGGATCTGAGATTGGGCTGGAAATGAAGACGGATCGTCGATGCGAATTGGGCAAAAGGGGATTCTTCTTCACAATTGATGTTATGGTATATTGGTGGTTTGGTAATATAGTAGGGTACTAGAATTTGAGTTTGGCTTGTATGCTTGATTGGTTTTGTGATCATGGATCACGTTATTGGCGGAAAATTCAAGCTTGGGCGGAAGATTGGGAGTGGGTCTTTTGGTGAGCTTTATTTGGGTATGTATGTTAGCTAGACTTGCTACCATTGATATCATTTCTTGGTTCAAAAAAATTTGCTTCAATTTAACTGGGTCTTTACTCTTGTGGTCTATGGCGCTTTTGTTTGTTTCAGGCATTAATGTACAAAGTGGGGAGGAAGTGGCTGTTAAGCTGGTGAATGCAATTGTTTTAGAATTTCTTTTTTTTTTTTTTATATATTTAACTATATTATTTGTTGTTGAAGTGATGTTGTTGATATCTCTTGTGAAATATAACGCACGTACTAGTTGGTTGACCCTTAGTAAGAGGGATATTTTGAGGAATTTGTGTGTACGGTTCTCGCCTTATGTCTTTTCAAGCAGTTACATTTAGAAGAAATTGATTTTGACGCAAATTTTGGTTATGAAAAACTCAAAGAAGAGACTTGGCAGATTCCTTTGGGAGTTGGGAGTGGATGACTGACAACAATCAAAGCTGTATAAATAAATAATAAATAACAAGATGTAAAAATGGAAGATGGAAATGTACTTTGTTAGGTGTAATCATATAGGCTATCTATGTGAATGTCATAATGAAGAGTCTTGATGTAAAGCATATATTATAATTCGTGCCATGATGGCTGTCCTCATTGTTGGAGATTGTGACCATGGACTGTACGTCTACATATACTGTGGGGTTTGGCACTATTCTCCATCTATGAGTCATCTTGAATAACTAGTACCCTCCCCTACTGGGATGGATTGAAAAAAACCCTTAGCCTAGGGTTTGATATACATGTCATCATCTGACATACTGGATTTTATGCTTCAAGACTTGATATACTTTTGTCGGGCCAAATTTGCTATCAGCTTGAGCTTCTAAACAATTAGTTTTCTTACACAATCTCAAGTTAGAATTACTTTGAAATCCGTTATACAGCTTTGTCATCTGTGATAGTTATTTGGAGTATATAGACTGAATTTTGGGATTGTACATTTGATATGGCTTGTTGGTTTTGGTTTTACTCAATCCAAGCTTTTGTGACAATTTGTTAACTAGCCACTTTAAAGTTTTTATCTATTGCCAACCCTATATCCCTTTTCTTCCTTGGTTTGTCAGGAATCTGTGAAGACCAAACATCCTCAACTTCATTATGAATCAAAATTATACAGTCTTCTTCAAGGGGGAAGTAAGATTTTTGGCCTCTCTTTTTTTGGCACTCTAAATTTATACTTGTTCAATTCTTCTTCTGGCTGGTAGGCTGTGTCTTTGTTTACTTTATGAAGCAAAATAAATCATGAGTATATTTGTTTAACATGTTTATTTTGATTTGAAGCTGGTGTACCCCATTTAAAATGGTTTGGAGTTGAGGGTGAATACAATGTCATGGTTATTGACCTTCTTGGACCAAGTCTGGAAGACCTGTTTAACTATTGCAATCGGAAATTCTCTCTGAAAACAGTTCTGATGCTTGCAGATCAGTTTGTAAGTATTTTGTGGCTTTTCAGAAAATTATACTTTTGCTTTGACAGAACTGTATTGATGTGGATATTTTTTTTTTTTTTTTCTCAATCTGGTTTATCCAGATAAACAGAGTTGAGTACATGCACTCACGGGGTTTTCTTCACCGTGATATTAAGCCTGACAACTTTTTAATGGGTTTAGGTCGCAAGGCAAACCAGGTATTTCATGCTTTTCTGCATTTATTTGAATAGAGCCTGTTATCTGCTTGGGTGTTTATGAATGGTTCACTTAAATGGTGCACTTAAATCATCTAGATATTTAACACATGTTAGCATTCTTTGATTTGCTAAGAACACTCCTTCAAGAAATTATATATATGGAGACATGAATGTTGTAAGCTTTAGACAATTTGTGGTATTCTTTCGACTATATTCTCTGGTATTTTTTCTCTCTTCCACTTGTCATTTTAATTCAAATAGTAGTTAACTTTTGGTTGATAGTTTCACCAATGGTGCAGCAGAAATAGTGCAGTCCTTTCCTGTTGAGTATTTGAAACATTACATTGATCATTTTTTTATTAGGAGTGGAATGTTGTTATTTGGTGGCGAAATCCTATTCTGAATCTGAGGATAAATACTGTGAGTTTGTTAGAGCAATGGTTAGATGGTATAAGCTTTGGAGCTTAGCCCTTATGTATATGATTTAAGAGAGCCAAGGGGGTATTGATGTAGGTCTATTTATTAGTAATTTAGTGTTATCATTTTCCCAGCTCTCACACTAGTACACTACACAGATCATCTGTTTAGCTTTCTTGTTCTTTCGCTTCAAAGATCTTCCTTTCCAAAATTTTGAAGACTTGCTTGCTAAGTTGATTTTGCTTTATTAAGCAGTCAGCATTGGTTGATATTAATAGCTGAAATTTTTTCTATGATTTTCTTTTTATTTCTGTCAAATTTATCAATTTTGTTTCATGCATTACAGGTATACATAATTGATTATGGCCTTGCAAAAAAGTATCGGGATCTTCAAACACATAAGCACATACCATACAGGTGTCAAACTTGAGATTTTGTTTGACATGCTCTGTAGTTTTTTCATGTGGCTTCCTTAAGTACATGGTTTTCTCTTGTATTTTTTTTTTCTTGTTACTAATACTATATTAGTTTAGTTTGAAAATAAGGACTACTTGATATCCTTTCTTGAAAATCGATGGCAATGCACTAGTTATTGCTTTGACTTGATCTTCTGTGGATAATATTACCTTGAGTAATGATATTTCTTCGCATCATTCTATAGAATTTTCTCAAACTTCTCTGTGAGCCATTAAATGGCATATTAGACCCACTTAACTTTTGATGAACAGTTCAGATTGTACACAATCTTAACAAGGTTTGTGTACATACCATCTCTATTAGCTGGTGTTGCTAAAATGGGTTGGAACAACATGAGTATATGATTCCTAAACCAGAATTAGAATGGCATCCATACATGTGATCCATTGCTTGCAACCTGAATATGCATCAAATGTCTCACCTATACGTTCTCTGCCAACTTCTTTATATGTGCCGGCCTCTAAACCCATTACTTGTTTACATAGAAATACAGAATGAACTTGTCCACTGCCAAAGTGATTGAACCCATCTGAATTTCTAGTTCTTGTTCGCCAGGAAAGGCAGGTGAGACATGTGTAAATCATAACAGGGAGTAGAAGAGCAGAATTTGATAGGGCATCAAATTGTTGTATTTACAGTGAACGTATTATCATATTGTTGACCATGTTCTTATTTACTATGTCTAGATTGTGGGGGAAGCTGGCATCAAACATGTTCATTTTGAATTCGTTATGAATTGTCTGAAGTCATTCTTAGTAAATGTACTGCCTACACATTCTTCTCCTATGTTTGAATCGGTGGTCTTACATAATACACCTCTTATCACAGAGAAAACAAGAATCTCACTGGAACTGCTCGGTATGCAAGTGTTAATACTCACCTTGGGGTTGGTGAGTGAGGCAATTTGTGGCAGCTACTAATCATTAAGCTTTTCTTTTGACTTTCCCAAATTCAAAATGGTGTAATATTGTAATTTATCTTTTTTTCTGATTATTCTTGCAGAACAAAGCAGAAGAGATGATCTAGAATCGCTTGGTTATGTGCTTATGTACTTTTTGAGAGGAAGGTTGTATTTTAAGTACAGAGATTCTTACTTCATAAAAATCTGTCATAATCTCTAACATCATTTAGCAATTTTTTTCCAGTCTCCCTTGGCAAGGCTTGAAAGCTGGCACTAAAAAGCAAAAATATGACAAGATAAGTGAAAAGAAGATGCTGACTCCAATAGAGGTATTGTTACTTACTTGCCAGATGCTTCATACTGATACTTCTATGATTAAAATAATTGGTATATTATGGTCTTAGAACAATTACTGGTCTTCTGCTGATGTTAGTTAATCAGTAGGTTTGTTAACTTCCAGATTTGTCTGTATCATATATAAATTTATTGCAGTATTGGTGGCATAGACTGTTTATTAGCCAATTTATATCAGTGGAGCTAATTTATTTCAGTGGATGAATTCATTTTACAATTCCATTCAATTAACTGGACGTTTGATTAATTCATGTTCCAATTTTATTTGTTGCAAAGAATTTATTCTGTATGAGTTTCCAAGACAGGTTCTATGTAAGTCGTATCCATCAGAGTTCACATCATACTTCCACTACTGCCGATCATTGCGGTTTGAAGATAAACCTGATTATTCATATCTGAAGAGACTCTTTCGGGACCTATTCATTAGAGAAGGTTAATTTGTATATCTAAGCTTAATTGTTTCTCGGTTTAAAGTCTCTTTTAAGGCTTTGAAAATGCATTGAAAATGTTGCTTTTCCAGGCTATCAGTTTGACTATGTTTTTGATTGGACCATGTTGAAGTATCCTCAGACTGGATCCAGTTCTAGGGCACGAGTGAGTACTTAACAGCTGAATTTTCATCTGTGAAGAGACGAGATAGTAGTTTCATTCTATGTTTTGTGAAATTAAGGGTTTTTTTCTGAGTAAATTATTTTGTTCCATTTTAAACAGCAAAGTGGGAAACCAGTTATAAACCCAGGACCATCTGCAGAGAGATTAGAACGGCCTTCAGGTTACTCTTCTGCAGCAAGATCTGGAATCTGTTTTTGTTTTAAAGCAATTCACTGCTGAGTTAATATAACTGGTTTTGATGGCATATACATCCATAAGCTTTTTGAATTTATTTTTCTATGTCCATGCACTTAATTCTATGTGTACAAAGCTTTGTCTATGACAGTTCTGCAGGTTCATTCTAATACCAAGAAAATTAGAAAATAATGAGGAAAGATCTTCAGTTGCTAACTCTTTTCTATGCTTACAATTTAGTTGGACAAGAGATCCGGGATAGATTCTCAGGTGCAGTTGAGGCATTTACTAGAAGAAATGGCTCTGGGCATGGTCTGCATAGTGATCTTTCTAGACATAGGTCTTCGGATGATGTCCCTTCTTCCAAAGATGTGGTTAGTACATGCCTAAGTTTTTAATTAGTCTGTGTGGCTTGGTTATCTAGAGTTTTGGTCCTTTATGCTTTAATTCCATTTGTTTGTTGACTAAAACTTTTCTTGATATGTACGGCTCGTTCTTTGTAGCAACTTGACTCTGAGAGGGCTCGTAGTTCTTCTCGTACTGGCAGTGCCTCAAAAAGGCCTGTTGTATCAAGCAGCCGACCAAGCTCCTCTGGTGAACCTAGTGAAAACCGCTCCAGTCGATTGGTCTCAAGCAATGGTCGTCTGTCCACAACTCAAAGGATGCAACCAGGGTTGGAATCTAAAACATCTTTTACCCGTGCCACAGCCTCTGGAGGTGGTCGTGATGATACACTTAGGAGCTTTGAGCTTCTGTCGATTGGCACAGGGAAAAGAAAATGAAGGTGTCATGTGGTTGGAAAACTGCTCGTGTCAAGGGTCATAACCCCATTCAAATACATTTTTGAGATGTCCTAACTTGTTGATTAGTCTGTATATTTCTATCCCATGTTGGGTCCATTTAAAGTGAAAGCTCTCTTTCATGAAGCTTTGGCAGACTCCTCTTAGACCTCATCAAATGTTCTCTCATGATTATTGCCTCATGGACCCTTTCATGAAGAGAAATGCTATCTCACTTTAGGGAAATGTTTATATGAGAAACGGCTATTTGTGATAAATAAATTCTCTATTTTTTTCTGTTGAAGGTAAAGAAATTGCGAAGTCTCAACATACTTTGCTAGTTTTGCACCCTTCTTGTGCATTTGAGGGATTGGAATTGTTATTCTCAGTAATGTTAGGTGCCTTTTCAGTACTGGTAAGACAGACAAGATGTGCACGGGCGTATGTACATTGATTAGTGGAGGTAACTACCCATTGATCAATTTTATTTTTTAATGCAAACATATAAATTTTGTTTGTAGAATGTATCTAAATGTGTTCACATAATTTATTAATTATATTTATAATTTGATAAGAGAATTTCTATTTGCAGCCCACCGCTTGCACATCTATTCTTTATACATTTAGCTATGTTTGTAGAAATAACTAGATATGTAAAGTCAATTGTGGATAGTTTGAAAACTTTAGATTGAATTCAGAGTTGGCTAGGAGTAAGAATGTAGGAAAAGGAAAAAGGAAAAGAATAGCATATATTATGGCATATAGAGTCTAGGTCTCGTAATTTAGAGTAAATTTAATAATTTTTATTCTTTTAAATAAATATTTAATAAAATTCTAATAAGATTACATATTATGTAACACTAAAGTCCAAAAGCAAAGTAATGACAATAGTGTATTCATCTGCTTAACATTCATAGTGTGATAGTAAATTGTCAACACAAAATCGTAAATTTTTAAGTAGTAAAGCGAAAGGCACTAGCAACAAGGGAGGTTGGTTTAAAAAATGTGGTAATTGAAGATTTATTTAAATCGGGTCAATTCAAAATTATTGCTTTAAGAAGAAAAACATGTCGTATTATCTTTTGTTTATTTTTTAATGGAACCTGCATGAGAACGACATTTGAAGTGCTCGTTTAAGTGTTGGTTGAGGACGAAGTTTGGGTTCCGAAGCTGGTTTGGGAGCCGCTAGGGCAGACCAGACCCAAAACTAAAGATTTCTAGGTTTTTTTGTACTGTGTAGGGTGGTTAAATGTACTGGTGGATAGCGAGAATTAAAATAAAAGCAATGCCTCTGATTTTGGAAAGAGAGGTGGCTCAGGTTTCCGTGGCTTATCGGCACTTTCATTTAATTTTAAGATGCAGCAATTATGACTGGACCTCACCAGGGAAGCCATTCGGATAAGGATAAAATGAGTTGTCTGAACTTGTTATTTGACACATTTTCAAGTAATTTGCTTCTAATATCTGTAATATGCTATTAATTTTGGTACACATTTGATGATCATGGTTGTTGTATAATGAGTCAATGATGTGGGATTATGTTCACCACATCGGGGTCCAATTCTAGTTTGTTTAAACATTTAAGGAGACTGGTCTGTCATCATGCAAAGGCAAAACTATGTTCTATTAAGTGGATATAGATCTTCCTGAAAATTAAAGATGGAACCTTCATATTTAGAGCTAGAATAATTATTCTATGCCCCCATGTTATAATCTGTTCATTTGTTTTTCTAATCAAGAAGCTTAGTTACATATGGAGTGGGGTTCCTATGCCTAGCCTTTCTCATGCCCTATCCCCCGAGTATCCGATTCATCCCATGTCCATGTTGAGCGGCCCTATTTCCACCGAAAGGTGGACAATGTCCCCATTAGGATGGTGCGGGGATTCACATGGAATCCTGTGTTCACCATTGGACGGTGTGCCACATCATTCGAGAGTGGACACAAGATTCAGTGTGTATTTTTTGGTAGACACTGTAAGGTGAATAAGGGATTTTGTGTCCATGGTATGGTGATGTGACATAAAATTTTGTGTGAATTTTCTACTATTTTTCAGTAAATAGAGAATTTTCACTCTGTTTTATTCTATAGTGAAATTTTGCCTTTACTATATTTGTCGTCAAGTTAGTCCCTAACCACATACATTCTGTAAATGCAGCCTTTGATTGATATAATACATTTAATTTGGTTCATTGCCGCGCCTTCTTTCCTGTTTAATAGTGAAATTTGTTTTAACTTGTTGCATTAAATTCTATGTATCATTTCACCAAAAAAAAGAAAATATTTTAAGCCACCTTTCCCAAATGCAGGGTTGTATGGTTGTCCACCCACTGTTACAAATGTGGAAACTGTCGCTGTTTCTCCAACCATTCTAAGGCATGGGCCAAAATGGTTTGCTAGTTTTGGTAGGAAGAACAATTCTGGAATAAGATTGTTTTGTGTATCAGGGCAAGTGAACAAGCCTTACACTGTGGAGCAGAAACTGAGTATATCACTGAAAGAATTGATAGAGAGGCACTGTGGAGGTATTAGAGGAGGATGGGATAGTTGACTTGCAGTAATACCAAGAGGCTCATCTGTTCCACTGATTCCTAAGCACATATGTGTTGATGTTTTGATGGATTATGATGCTCTCAAGGCTATTCAGTCAGGGTTGGGTACTGCCGCAGTGATTGTGATGGATAAATCAATTGATGTTGTTGATGCTATTGCTAGGCTTTCTTATTTCTACAAGCATGAGAGCTGTGGGCAGTGCACACGATGCAGGGAGGGGACAGGATGGCTTTGGATGATCATGGAGAGATTAAAAGTTGGGAATGCATAGCTAGAAGAAATAGATATGCTTTAGGAGGTGACAAAGCAGATTGAAGGGCACACAATCCGTGCCTTGGGTGATGCTGCTGCATGGCCAGTGCAGGCCCTTATCAAGCATTTCAGGCCTGAGCTTGAGAGAAGGATCAGAGACTGAGCAGAGAGGGAGTTGCTTCAGGCTGCTGCTTAGGCTTTTTATTAAGGTTCTTTATTGGATATTCTCTTTCTCTTTTTCTTTATCCACTTGTTATTTTTTTGAGATAAAATGTTCCTTGCAGCTGTCCTCATTTTATTTAATGAATGGGCTTGAAAAGAAAAGAAAAATATAGGTTTTTTTTTGCTTTGTAGTTACCCGGGGGAAGGGGGGAGGGGGGGGGGGGGGGGGATGGGAGATATTTGGAAAGCTTTACTTTGCGAGCCAACATAAGCTTCTTTTCATAACTCGCTGTCAATTTTGCTGAAATGGAGATGACATTTGTGAACTTAGTCCAAAGGGACATAGAGCAAGAGTGCGGGAGAGATATTTGGATAAGTTAGAAAATGAGAACTGTCATGAGATTTTCTGTGTAACCAGCTGCCAAATTGCTGAGACGTGGCTGTGTGTTATTCCACTGAAGTCGTAGATGCTGAATATAAGGTATCATTGCACACACATTACACATTCACCACTTGCTATGTGTCTAAATTAAATAACTCACCAGCTGAGAGTGAGTGTCAAAGTACAACATTTATTTTTGAAAAGGTAATTAGATTAGGCAAAGATTTGTCAAAAAGAGCGGTAGTTTGTTCCTAAAAACTGATTTAGTTTTTGCTAAATTGTTTATGATTGCCATTTATCCTACAATGATAACAATAATAACATACTAAGCCTTATTTCACATTCTCACTGGATGGAATTAACTACTTGGGTCAAACAATGATATTGTGTTTGATTCAAAACCCAATCTTTGAAGCATTTTTTCAAAAGGAGGTCTTGTTTAATATTTTTCCTTCCCCTAATGTCTTCTTAGGTCTTTTACTACCCCTTTTAGTTAGAATATTCTCAATAGGTTCAACTTTTCTATCTAGAGCTTTTATTGGTCTTCTCTTCATATGATCAAATCACTTTAGACGAGTACTTGTCTTTTCTCTTCAACAGGTGTTACACTGATTTTCTCTGTAAAGCATTCATTCCTAATCTTAAACTGTTTATGCAGTTTGGTTGTTGCCATTTTAGAAGTTCATTAACCAACAATAGTAACCTGGAAAAAAAAACTGTAATTTCTTAAAAATTATTTTTTAAACTATTGGCACGTTGTGATTTGGTTGGATTTTGATTACATCTAAAACGCTGAATATGCGTTGAAAATGTTTACTTAAATATTATCGTTATTGCAAAACTTTTCATCTATGCAGGGGAAGATGTTTTATTCTATGTTGCCCAACCTTTGTTGACAGATGAAAGTTGTGTTATTGCTGTTTGTGATGAACTTTTCTTGTACTGTGTAGGGTGTTTAAATGTACTGGTGGATAGCGAGAATTAAAATAAAAGCAATGCCTCTGATTTTGGAAAGAGAGGTGGCTCAGGTTTCCGTGGCTTATCGGCACTTTCATTTAATTTTAAGATGCAGCAATTATGACTGGACCTCACCAGGGAAGCCATTCGGATAAGGATAAAATGAGTTGTCTGAACTTGTTATTTGACACATTTTCATGTAATTTGCCTCTAATATCTGTAATTTGCTATTAATTTTGATACACATTTGATGATCATGGTTGTTGTATAATGAGTCAATGATGAGGGATTATGTCCACCACATTGGGGTCTAATTCTAGATTGTGTAAACATTTAAGGAGACTGGTCTGTCATCATGCAAAGGCAAAATTATGTTCTATTAAGTGGGTATAGATCTACCTGAAAATAAAAGATGGAACCTTCATATTTAGAGCTAGAGTAATTATTCTATGCCCCCATGTTATTATCTGTTCATTTGTTTTTCTAATCAAGAAGCTTAGTCACATATGGAGTGGGGTTCCTATACCTGGCCTTTCTCATGCCCTATCCCCCGAGTATCCGATTCATCCCATGCCATGCTGAGCGGCCCTATTTCCACCGAAAGGTGGACAATGTCCCCCATTAGGATCCTATGTTCACCATTGGACGGCGTGCCACATCATTCAAGAGTGGACACAGGATTCAGTGTGTATTTTTTGGCAGACACTGTAAGGTGAATATGGGATTTTGTGTCCATGGTATGGTGATGTGACATAACATTTTGTGTGAATTTTTTTATCTATTTTTCAGTAAATATAGAATTTCCACTCTGTTTTATTCTATAGTGAAATTTTGCCTTTACTATATTTGTCGTCAAGTTAATCCCTAACCACATACATTCTGTAAATGCAGCCTTTAATTGATATAGTACATTTAATTTGGTTCAATGGCGCGCCTTCTTTCCCGTTTAACAGTGAAATTTGTTTTAATTTGTTGCATTAAATTCTATGTATCATTTCACCAAAAAAAGAAAAAATTCATATACTTTTGAGAGATTAATTAGGCCACATGCCAAGATATATTACTTGTATTTGTTTTCTTTTCTAGGCAAAATAATGTGGTTTTAGAAAATTAATATACTAGTTAATATAAAATTTAGCATTTAGAATAAAATATTATATTAATTTTGTAACATTAGATTGATATTATGATGTTAATACAAAAGATAATACACTAATTATACCGACAAAATATAAAGTGTTCCCTAACACGAAGGCAATATTTCTTGACTGCACTGACTCAATCTCAATTTGAAATACATGACAATATTACTAAGTTATTTGATTGAATGCATTGACTAGTTGAAAAACGAAAGCATTAAATTCTACTCAGAATCCAGTGAAATAGCATTAGTCATCTCCAAACAACAATTACGAATTTTAATCGAAATTATGTGTTTTATATATGTATAAATAAATTAAAAAAATATAAAAATATAAAAATAAATAAATTTATACCTTTAAAAAAAATACTTATAACAAAATTCTTGACATATAATAGACATTTCTCTCTGAACAAGATCCCTCTCTGGTATATTTATTTATTTTTTTTATATTTTTTATTCTTATAAATTAAAGTTAAAAACTTATATAAAAATTTTAAATTATTAAAATTTATTATGACAGTCCTCTGTCCCTCTGAGTCTCCACTTTTTCAACGCGCATTGTTCCCAATTTGACCTTGAAAGCAACAAAAGACACAACCACTCGTCACGGAAAAATTTAAAGTATACTGAGTGGTAGAACTTCCGCTTAATTACAGTTACTATTTGTATTATTTTTCCGAAGTATCATTCCCTGCTCCTTTCTTTCTTCCTTTACAGAGATTAATTTCTTCTGTTACAGTTCCCAATCTGCCTTCAATCCATCATAGAGCTTCTTCGCTTCGTTGCTTTGCACCCTAGTGGGCCATTTCAGTTGTAAACTTTTCTTGGTTGTTCACCGACAGATTGAGCTTTCATGACGATTGCTTCTTGACAATTATGCTTTTCTTTTTGTTGATCTGATTCCTGGTGAGCTGTGGATGCTTTGTATCTTTCTACTTAGAACTGGATAAATTAAATGTTGTTGATATTTTTGTTAATTTTTAGTTGTTTAATCGCGTTGGCATTGGCTGAACTCAGCTTTATTTATTTAAGTCTAAATTCTTTTTTTTCCCACGTTTTTCTGAAACCATTTTCATGCATTAAGCTGTATCTAGATGTCCAAGTTCACCTGGGCTCTTTCCTTTCTTACCTCATTTTAGTTCGTTGTCTTTGTCTGTCTCTACAGACATACTTCATTCTGGGCATATGATATACTCTGATTCCTCATTTATCCCGAAAATAAGAAAAACATTCTGGTCTGGTCTTTCTTCCTTGTTTGGCTTTTGGGGTTGGTGTTAGTAAAAGTTTGATTTGTGCATTGACTTCATAATTTGTTTCTGTATATAATATTCTAATTAGTGGGGTTTGTCATTCCTGGCATCATATATTATATGAACCTCTCGTTCCCACGTTCTAATTCATAACTTCCTGTTTCTTACCACCATTTGCAATCCAATTCTGCAGTCTCTGCTTTTGAATTTTCCATCTTTTTATTTAGTTCCTTTTTATTGGACTGAATTATGCACGTTAGGAATTTTTTGCTCATCATCACTTCTCTAAACCAGTTTTGGTGCTGTATTTAGGTTTCATCATTTAGAGAGGCAAGTACAACTCATATACATTGATAATATGCTTCTGGGAATAAGATCAAAGAGCAGTAAAAGTGTTTCAATTCAAGTCCATTTTGTCATCCACATACAGGAGATCAAGCCGTGGCCTCCTTCACAATCACTGAGATCTGTTCAATCTGTAGTACTGCAATGGGAAAATGGAGATCAAAATTCTGGGTCCATTGCTTCTGGTGCTCAAGATGGAAAAATTGAATTCAACGAATCTTTTAGGATCTCAGTACTTTTATGGAGAGAATCATCCAAGAAAAACATACACCATGACAGTTTCCAAAAAAATTGCTTAGAATTTTACTTGTATGAATGCCAAAATGACAAGAGAGTCAAAAATCAACTCTTGGGATCAGCCACAATAAACCTTGCAGATTACGGAATTATTAAGGAAACAACAACCATAAGCACTCTATTGAACTGCAAAAGAAGTTTCAGGAACTCAGCACAACCTTTTCTTAATGTTAATATTCAGCCATTTGATATAGAGAGTTCCAGCTCATCACCAAATAGTAGCCTGTTGAAAGAATTGTCACTAGACAAGGAAGGAAGTGAATCTATATCGCAGTTAACACAAGATGAGGATATTGAGATTGCCTCTTTCACTGATGATGACAGTGATGACATTTCTTCAGTTACCTCACAGACTGTCAGATTTATTTCCAAGACCATAGGAGGTTTGCCACATCTGGGTTGATAAAATACTCTCATGATTTATCTTCTAGTGATGCTTAATACAAGTAGATCTAAATCATTGTCTTCTTCATGGAGATTGCTTTCTAAATTTTATGGACATTGCTTTAGTATGATTGGTAGGTAATTGACCTGAGTTTCCTGTTGTTACCTTCAAACTATAGAGCTGGATCTTGATCAATCAGAAGCAGCTATGTTGTTTAAATTTTGGTTATTATACGAATGAATTCTTCTGTCTTTGGGACTGCATATGTGCAGTGATGATATACATCAACTTGCTGGTTTGGTTTATTTGAATGCTGCAGTTCATGTTCTATTGATTTTATTATATCCATGAGATGACTAGACAGTAGCTGCCACTTGTTCGTCTACAGGATATTCATATATCACATATCTGGTTCATAACTGTAAACTTTCTACATACAATGACTAATGATTTCAACTCCAAATGTATCAATATATTATCAATTTATGGGTTAAGTATATAGTGAAAAAGTTAGGCAAAATTCTGTAGATACACTGCTGAATGCTGATGATGCAACTTTTTCATTGATTAACTGAGTGTTATGTAGTTATGTTATTATAATTTACTGCAGAAATGCATTATTTTAGTTCTATTTTAATGATAGCCTTTTGCCTATTGATTACAGACAGTGTCAAAATCAGCGAAGTAGTAACAAACAGATTTAATAGTGAGTCTGTTCTACCCTTGGAGGCTGGAGTATCCAGACAATTCAATGGCATCAAATCCTCCTCATTGTCCATGGTCTTGTCCTCAGATATGGGAAAGGCAGTGAATAATATGTCCTCTTTACCTCAATTTTCTGTGGAAAGTGTCAGGGTTGCTGCGAGTTCTAAAATTCCGGAAAGCATTCAACAGTTTAATAGGCAAAATATCCCAAAGGGGGGCATAGTCAAAGTCGTATCTTCTGCTTCCTATATTCCAGTGGGTATGCAATCAAAAATTGAAAGCTCTTCTCATTCTCAAGCAACTCAAGAGAATAGCATGAGTGAAGAAGATAGCAGAAGAGGTTGGAGATATGTAAAAGATGGCTTGGAGAAAATTAGTGGTGTTTCTAATACTAGCATTTTGGAGTACAAAGTGAAATCAGAGCAGAAAGAGAAGGTACAGGAAGAACAGGTTATTATGAGGAATAAACTTCCCAAAAATAAGCTTGTTCGTAATTTTTCAGAAGACTATTCCAGGAGGAGAGACAAATTAAGGAATGCTACTCTTCCTTTATTAAGCAGGAAACCGGATCAACAGGTACAAAGTATTTTAAAGAATGACAAACAAGAGAATGTCAAATCTGTTAAGTTGCCTTTTGACTGTGCTGAGAGATATGGGCTTTTCAGCAGGAGTCAGGCTCTAGATCAGGCAGTGGAGAGTAATGGTCTGAATGGTGCTCATGGTGTTGCTGCTTGTCATGATGGTACAAAAATGAATGATGCCATCCCTAATAATAAAACTAAAATAAAGTCTGAAGTTGAAATGCTTCGAGAAGAGTTAAGGGAAACGGCTGCTCTTGAAGTTTCATTGTACTCGGTTGTTGCTGATCATGGTAGTTCAGTAAACAAGGTACATGCTCCTGCTCGGCGCCTTTCTAGATTCTATTTCCATGCTAATGGAGTTGGGTCACCTGCAACGAGAGCTAGTGCAGCTCAGAGTGTGCTATCTGGATTTGTTTTGGTGTCTAAAGCATGTGGAAATGATGTTCCAAGGTATGTGAAAAATCAATTTCATGATTTTCTAACCATGCTAAAATAAAAAACAAATTCAGAAGCTTAACTTAAGATTTTGTCCTTATAGATCTGCTACTATTCTTTTGCTTGTCATGGAAATTGGAAGCTTTGAAAAATGCTGAATCTGAGTTACCATTTACTGTGACATGAGTACATTTTCTTTGTCTGAAAAGATTCCTGATCACTTTTAGGCATGGGTGATTTAACATTAGTTTAAAAAGACCTCTGTATACTTTCCAAATTTTTCATGCATTTGTATTAGCTCTCAATCTAATGCTTTTGGTTATTTTTCCTGTTGTATAGGTTGACATTCTGGTTCTCAAATTAATGTTGATGCTACATGTAGCCCATCAGATTATTGTAAGGTGGGGTGGGTGTTGCATGATCACAGCGGTGCAGTCTAGCTGGGTCCAAAACATTAGAAATGGAGATGGAGGTGAGAGTAGCAGAAGCACATGCACTCCACCACGAACTAAACAGTGTATACACAGTGGGGTGGACCATCAATTACCGGTAGAATCTGACTCACTTGAGACAGTTTTGGCATTCAATTCATCTCATAGTTCTATCTCTTATCATGGAAATATTATTGAGGATTGTAAAGAGTTAGCCAAACAATTTTCATTCCTTCAATTTTCTTATGTCCCACGTGAATGCAACCGAGTTACACACTTTTTAGCTTTTCTTCAGTTGAAGGAGATTCTCATAATGTTTGGGTCGCGAGTTATATCCCAACCCATATTGTAGAACTGGCTTGCCAAAATTTATTGTAATGACTTTTCGTATTGGCCTTCAAAAAAAAATCTTATCTTTTAAAAAAATCTGCTCATTCATGTCAACTTTCTCATTTGTACTGTTACCGACTAAGGGTTAGAAAAAATTGAGTTATTAAGAATACTATGCTTTTGATATATATATATATATATATGCATAAAGAATATTAAGCTTTCTAATGACAGCATTTTTTAAGCACTTAATGATGCTATATTTTTTTTTTTTTGGTGATAGCCTGGAAAGAACAAAATAAACATCTCCTTTTTTCAACAATTTCAGAGTCCAGTGGACTTATCAGCAGGCAGAAAATGCTTACAGGATGTATTCTAAATACATCCAAGGCTGTATTCAAGAAGTTATACCTCTGGAAGAGGATGTATTCTACAAACATTGGATCCATTTGCATCCCATCTCCTTTTCTAATTTTGATTCTTTTCATTGCATTGTAAAGATAGTGTATGCCCAAAATTGAACCAAGAAGTGGAGTCTTGCAGGAAAACTCAGAGGAAGGAATCAATTAAATTCACTCACAAGATCCACATCACCTATCACTTACCTACAATTTTTTGACAGAATTTTGAATATTTCCTAGTGGGAAAAGGCTTGATTTGTTGTTGTGATGTTGAATATTTCCTGGGAGAAGAAGTAGCACATTTCAAATTCCTGTATACACGTCATATCCTATTTCCTTTTTTTAATACAAATAAGGATTTGAACTTCAGTCCTTATGCAATACTATCAAAAACCCTCATCACTTAGCCCACACCAAGTGGCTTAACATAATTCATTGTCATGTAAGCTCATTACACACCAAGTTTTAACAAATAGAAAAAAAAGAAAAGAAACGTCAAATACAAAATCTCAGATTTGTTTTGTGCAACATTATAGAATCTACACTCAAACACACATTGATATAAATTTGTGCATAGGAAATTGAATTATGAGATTCCCGCATCCACATTAATACTATCTTCCAGGAACACCTGAAATTGAAGAACTTATGAACGGTCTTTTGGCAACAAAATTATGTAGCCAACCCCCATAAGTTGATAACATATGATAGTGTAGACAAGTGCAGTCTCCACTGTTCATTGGCTTGACTGCTTAGCTGGCTAGCTTCTCTCTCCTAGGGCAATCAATTGTCCTATGTCTCTCACTCCTTTGATAAAAGTAAGCTCATTGTCTGAGTTTACTCACTATTGGCTGTTAAAATGAGAGTTAACTACAATAAATACACTTCCCCAATCAATCCTCATGAATCATTTGGCAATTGGGGAGAACCAGAGATAAACTAGGAATGGCAACGTAAAACAAGCATAACAGATAATAAAGTAGATCCACTCCCACCTGCTCCAGGCAGAATTACGAAACAGAACAATGCTTGAGAGATTCCCATACACGACTCAAACTTTGATCAATTTATGATAACATAGATATTAATTACAAAAGAATTTCAGTTTCCTTTCTATAAAGGGAAACTTCGGACAATTCATTTCCTGCCTGCATTTTTCTTTATTTCATCCGATTACAGCCATTCCAAATCAAATTCTTCTCAGTTTCTCACTTTTAATTACATCGGTGGGATGCCTTAAGCTGGGAGGCCATCCTCCCTCCCTCTAATTATTCCCACCCATATTTTGACACGGAGACTTGAAGCACCAAATTCCATTTTGTAGTTTACAGTCAGCTGATCATCTAGTAATAATTTTAATGCAAAGATTATTATATCTTCAAACTATTGAAATTGATGCAAGTCCAGCAAGACAGTCTCAGCGAGACTATGTTGACACAAATATACCATAAGAAGCCAAAAATTGAATCAATATGAAGGCTAAAATTTTCGCTGAATTCTTTACCAATTTGATTACTCAGTAATAAGCGAAAGAACAAAATCCCAGCACCAAGCACCTTTACTTGGAGTGTATTTCATACACTTTATGTAAAGAAATAGCCCTGAGCTGCCATTTCTGAGAACTAATTAAAAAAAATACCACGCAAAAATACCAACAAACTTAGCAAGACACCCAATTCTTGTGAGTGCTAATGAGTGCTGACAGAAGCCCAGATGAAGACAACGTAAGTGGCCTAGAAAACGGTCCTTTGCCATCCATAATATCATCCAACGTCATTAGACCATCGGCTAAATCTTGAACAATAGAAAGCTTCTTAATCAACTTCTTCGCTCTTAACTGACGCAACCTTACTTCTTCTTCCTGAAACCCAATGCCCCTCGTAATTGCGATTCCAATACTCGATTCTAAACATGATTCGTCCTCCTGAATCATCCTCAAATCCCTAACTTTCAAAGCAATGCTGCCGACGTAGCCAATGAATTCAGCCCAAGCACTTATTTTCTGCAAATTACGTAAATGTTTACTATCGATGAGACCCGATTTGGCCAGCCATATGAATTGTTCAACAAAGTAATACAACCCTTCGCCACCATAGGCAATGACAGAGAGAACCCATTCTTGTTTGGAACCGAAATGAGAGTTTCTCAAAGCGTTTACGTCCTGGACAAATTTTCCGAGCCTGAAGGCTTTTCGACTAACTCCAACACTGGATTCGAAGCTCTTGAGGCGTTGACTTAGGATTGGATTGCCTTGAATGATAGAGGAGGCGATAATGATTTTGGTGGCATACCTGGAAATTTTGAGAAGCTTGTCGACGCCATCTCTCTTAGCAAGGTAAGCTTCGAGGTGGTTCAAGAAGTCTCTGTCCTTGGGTTTTGGTTTTACTGGGGGATTAGGGTTTTGCTGAGTTGCTGAAGATTCGGAATTCATCGCGATAGAGAAGGATCGCAGCACAATGACAATTTCTAAATTTCTAATTTAATACAGTAAATTCATCGACTATCGACCGCTACGTCCTCATTTATATTCCATATATTTATGTATCTATATATAAATTTGAATTTTTTATTATTTTGTAATTTTTCTTTACTTTTATTTAAATATATTTTATCAATTTTAATTTTTTCTTCAAATTTATATTTGTTTCCTTTTAATCTCAAAAATAAGAAGTTAGGATCCATTAATAGAGAGCAAAATTATAGAGAAAGAAAAAAGTTTAGAGATAAAAAGATATACCTAGTATTTGGTTAGAGAAAAATAGAGGGGTGTGAAAAATTTTAATTAAAATTTCTTTTTTGGTTCAAAATTTTGAAGAGGATGGGAAGAAAAAATAAAAGGTAAAAAATTCCTCCCCTTTCATTTTGGTTCTCCTCCAAAAATAAGAGAATTTAAAGGAAAGAAAAAATTTATTATAAATTTTAAATTGTGATAACCAAATCATCCTCAATTATTTTTTTTTTAATTTTAAAATTATCTTTATCAAAATAACCTTACAGTCATATTTTTTTAAAAAAAGCATATTAGTGTATTATTTTTTAATTAAAATTTTTTATTTCTAACTATACAAGATGAAGGAAAATAAGAATTATTTTCTTTCACATGCCCTCCCTTTGTACCAAACTAAACAGGGAATTTTTTTCCTTCCTCTCCTCTCCCTTCCATTAAAATCCCTTCTCTACCTTCATTTGAACCAAACACTTACATAGAGAAATTTTAGAGAGAAACAAATTTTAGGGAGGGAAAGAAAGATTTTAGTGAGAGGGAGATTTAGAGAGAGAAAATGAGTGAAATTTGACAGAGAGATAAATTCTAAAGAGAGAAAGAGGGGAGAGAGATGAAAAATCTTAGAGGGAGAAAGAGATTGAGAGAGAAAGAAAGAAATTTTAAAGAGAGGGGGAGAGAGAGAAATTTTAGAGAGAAAAAGAGAGACAAAAGTTTGAGAGAGAGAAAGAGAAGAGAAATTTTAGAGACCAAGAGAGAGAGAAAGAAAGACAAATTTTAGAGGCAGATTGAGAAATTCTAGAGAGAGAGAGAGCAAGAGAGAGAAATTTTGGAGAGAAAAAGGAAGAAATTTGAGAGAGAGAGAGAGAGAGAGAGAGAGAGAAATTTTTGGCCAAAGATAGAGAACTTTTAGAGAGAAAGAGAAAGAAATTTTAGAGAGAGAGAGACTCTAGAGAAAGAGAGAGAAGAGAAGGGGGAGAGAGAAATGTTAACACTTTATTTGGCCCGACAAAAATAAATAAATTAAAATAAAAAGTTAATAAAGATAAATAAATTGATACAAATATTAGTAATAAAATAACATGTAAAAAAATTAAAATACATAAAAAGAAAAGATAAAATAAAAATAAAAGCAAGTAAAAAAGAAGAAAAAGAAAATAATGCCAAAGAAAATGAAAACAAGAATTACAAAAAAGAAGGAATTGAAAATACAAAATAGAAAAGAGGAATATAAAAATGCAAGAGTAAAACAAACAGGGAGAATAAAATAAAAAATCAAGAAAATGAGGAAAAGAGGGGGCATGGATGGCTAAATGAGAAAAAGGAGAAAAAAATAAAAAAAGGAGAAAAATGAGCAGAGAAAAGGCATGACTCCCTAGAAAGAAAAAGGGGAGGCCATTTGGCTAGAGGCTCACTCTTGCTCACCTTCACACACATGCACATTGAGGGAGAAAAGAGGGAGAGAGCCATGAAGAAGGGAGGGGACTAAAGAGAAGAAGAAGAGAGGAAGAGAAGAGGAGGCCTATTCTGTAGAAGAGAGAGAGAGAGAGAGAGAGACATGAAGAGAAGAAGAAGAGAGGGAACAGAGAGTGAAGGGGAAGAAGGAGAAAGAAGTTCACTCTCACACTTGGTAAGCTTCTAAATCTTAAATCCTTTCAATCCTTTTGAATTTGGATGCAATTCTATGATCTAATTGTTGAGCTATAGCTTAATTTTACTTTTGCAAACAAATGTGTAAGAGTTGCCCTTAAGATGTTTGACAAAATTTTAAGTAGAAGACCTTTTGCTATTATATTCCTTAATTATTCTGCTAGTTGTTTGGAATTAATTGGAGAAGTAACTGAGCTCCATTTTTTATAAATTTTTATGATATGATCTTTCATATACTGGCATGTTTTAGTAAAAATTTCAAAGCATTTGGAGTTCATTTGATAAAGAATTTCTAAATTATTTTCATAAGCTATTCTATTTTAGTAGTTTGTGAATGTGCTAGTTGTTTGGAATTAATTGGAGAAGCGACTGAGCTCCATTTTTTATAAATTTTTATGATATGATCTTTCATATTCCAGCATGTTTTAGTAAAAATTTTAAAGAATTTGGAGTTCATTTGATAAAGAATTTCAAAATTATTTTCATAAGCTATTCTATTTTAGCATGTCTATGAATGTCCTAGTTGTTTGGGATTAATTGGAGAAGCAAATGAGCTATCTTTTATGAATTTTTATGGGCATGATGCATCATATTCCACATGCTCCTATAAAAATTTCAAAGCATTTGGAGTTCATTTGGTATGGATTTCAAAATTATTTTTATATGCTATCCTACTCTAGCAAGTCTATGAATGTGTTGGTTATTTGAACCTAATTAATTAAGCAAATAAACTCCAATTTTTATTAAAATTTGTTGACATGATCTAAAATATACCAGCATATTCTAGTAAAAATTTCAAATTATTTGGAGTTCATTTGGTATGGATTTCGAAAATTTTCATAGGCTATCCTATGTTGGCATATCAGTGAAGAAGCCTTTAATTTGCACTCAATTAAATATCAAAATGAACTCCAATTGTTGTGAAATTTTGTGGACATTATCTTGGATTGCTATTATTCTCCTATAAAAATTTCAGATCATTCTGGTTTAAGTCACTATGGTTTGTAAATTTTCCTTCCTGGTTATCTTGTGTTGACATTTATTTTGTATAGTCCTAGGATTTAATTCATTTGGGATAGCAATTAAGTTCTCAATAATGTGAAATTTTTTAGGCTTGATATTTCATAACCTACCACATGCATGTAAAAATTTCAAATCATTCTAGGCTAGTTTGGTATGGTTTTTAAATTTTCTTTCTTGTTGTGTTATGTATACAACCATTGGATTTAATTGATTTGAGGTAGCAAATTAGTTTGGAATAATGTGAAAATTTGTAGGTTTGATATTTCTTATGTTGAAACATGCATGTAAAAATATGAAGTTATTCTGAGTTGATTTGCTATGGTTTCTAAATTTTTTCTCCTAGTTGGGTTGCATCAAAGCTCATTCTAAACAATCCCAAAGTTAATGCAATTTGAAGATTGCAGTGAGGTAAGAATGACGTGAAATTCGGTGGGCTTGATGAATTATGTGTTAGCTTGCACATGTGAAATTTTTTAGTCAATCCAAGGTACTTTGTTAAAAGATTCGGTATCCTACACTGCATGATCCTTAATCTAGTGGACTCCCTTTTCTCCATGGATCACTCTAGACTTTGTTGGGGTTATGAGATACAAGAACCCCCTTAGTGCATGACCCCTATTCTCGTGACCTCTTCCCTTTCTGCATAACTACTCTAAGTAGGGTTCAATAATGTGATTGAGGACTAGGCTATTGTTGTAGAACACACTTGTCCATCACAATTCTTTGCTTAAAACTTGGAACATTTTTGAAACTCAAGATAGGTGAATTGAATCTTAGAATTCCTTATGCTACTTCCATAGCTTTGTCTTTTTCCTTCCAAAATTCTCTCAACAATAGTTGTTAGTGCGATTAGTGAGAGTGACTGTCACTAATTATTCTAATGGTGATTGCATTGAGTTATGTTGGAGAAATCGCCATGCCTTACTCAATGTGTTAGATGAATCCTTACCTTCAGAATCTTATGACTTTCTTCACATATCCCTCTCATCATTTCAAAACCCTAATTCTTCCTAACAATGGTAGTTAGCACAGTTAGCAAGAGTGACTGTTGCTACCTATTCTAAGGGTAATTATGTTATGGGGTAGGTTGAAGAAATTGGTGGAATCCTCTAACATGATCATAATAAATTGACCCTTCTTAAAACGTAATGCCCATTGATTGCCTTTCAAATTTTGATTCTTCCCTATGATGGTTACTGGTGTAGTTGGCAAGAGCAATTGCTACTAACTATCCTAAGGGAAATCATGTTATGGGTTTTATTGGAGAAATCAATAAAACCTAATGATGTGATTAACATGAATTCACCTTTATCCTTGGACCCTTTGACACCCAATGCACCTCTAAAAACCCTAGTTAAGCTAGGTACTCCTTTATTTTCAAAAAACCCTAGTCAAGCTAGGTAAGCACTTTCGATGTAAGTCCTAGACAAAGTAGGCATCGAACCATCTTTTCATAGTAATGGCTAAATGCCACTCACTTATAACATTAATCATGGATTAAACTTGATCATGTACAAAACTAATAGTGAGACATAGAAAAATCAAAAATAGAATAAATTTATTTTGACAAAAATACAAAGCACAGATGCAAAATCAAAATGGAACAGTGTACCAATGTGGTACTGAAAGGCCATTGTAAGGATACTAATACCTTTCTTACACATAAGCAACCCCCGAATCTGGTTTCTATAATGTAATCATATTTTTTGGTGTCCAACTTTACCATTTTAGCCTAAGTTGGTAGCGACTCCATTTTTCTTTCTTTTTATAGAAACCTATTTTTAAACTCCTTTTTCTGTTTGTAGCTCTCTGTCACATGTCAATAGCTTAGCAACTCCATTAAGGACATTCGAGGGTTAGACAATTTGAATTGCTTTTTGTTGCATTCTGTTTTCTATTTCTGTGATTTGGCGGAATGTCTGATTTGTTTGTATTTTGATTTATGATTCTTGTATTTTAGATTTCTAATTTTTGCATGCTAGACTTGCACTTTGAAATCTTGCCTTGATTATATAGCTAGATTAGGCCTAGATGGCATACTTTTCTACAATATTATTTGCTATATTTATGGATTGGTGGTTGGCTAATTGTTTATAGGTTATGAGTAAGTGAGCAAGTGGTATATCGTTGCACAGAATACCTTCACACCATAGATCTTAGAAAATGGGAGGTCATAACCTCTGGGCTCTACTCCTAAGCTCTCAGGAATCTTTAGACTAGCAAGGGCCAAAGTAAGGCTAACCTTTGTGAGATGTTTGGTCTCTGTGCAAGTGCCTGAACATCCTCACTCAAATTAATCTTTTCGAGGACAATTTAGGGACCTAACATAGGAGTCTATAAGTTACCCCTTGCATTGATAGTAACCTTCATGCTAATACTATTCAAGAAAGCCTGGCCTAAACCTTTGGATGTAGAAAATAAGCCTAGGTTGTACCCTAATTCAAGCATGATAAGGAATTGCTGTATGTTTATTTATTTCACAATGCATGTCTATTTTTCACTCTTGCAATTTTTGCACTCTGCTAAAGAGGGAATTTTTTGTTACACTCACCTCTTTTGCATGCATAAACTCTCTCCATCATGCATAGGTATAGTTTACAAGAGAAATCTCTTAATAAGGCATTTGCTAGTTTTAGTTCTCTATCATTCATTTCATGCATTGCATCCAGACATGGCATCATAAGTATTGCATCATTACTTATAATTCAAGGTGTTGCTGCTTTTCTAGGATCCTAAATATAGGGTATTCTCCTTTGGAAACATGGACTTAACTCCTACTATAGAAGAATATGGTGCTATCTTGAAAGTTAAACTTAATCTAGCATGGAGAGCATGTTTTTTTAATTCCAAGACTACTATCAATAAATAGTTAGCAAGATTAATAGGGGATAAGGCTACTGACTTTGATAAGATACTCTAAAATAATGGGGGAAGGCAATGCCTTCCCATCAACTTTCTTCTATCAGTTGCGAGAAATCATATCAACATTGAGAAAGGTTTTGACATGCTTACCTTAGCTATATACTACCTGCTTTTTTATCCAAAGGTAGAAGGCTATATCAATGGCCAAGGGTGTTTTGTTTTCTAAAGTAAAGCATGAAGCCCATCTAATACCACTTATTCTAAGAAGAAGGGGAAAGGATGCTTATTGCATGTGCACAATTACTAACAATATGGGCACTTAACCATCTCCCACACATGAGCAATTTGGGATATCTTCATATGAAGCTAACTTGAGATTACAATACAACAAGGAATACCCTGTATGAGTTTTTTGAGTTCTCATGGCCCAAGAGTTGACCAACCCATAATCAATGAATTTAAGCACTGATTGCCATAAGAGAAGAAAAATGGAAAGCATTATGGATGCTAGTAGTCCCAACACTCTATAATTATGGTGATAGACCATGGGTCCCTTTCATTAGCCCTTGGGGAATAATAAGGTACTCTCCCTCTATGGTAAGAAGATAAGTTAGAGTTGTCCAATATGTACCAACAACACATGGGTTACATTCTCTAGATGTGACTTGTGGTGATATATAAAGAATGGAGAAGCTAAGGACTTTTGGAAGAATGTTCACTTCATAGAAGTCTTGGGAAGTAATAGAGAAATGACCATTTAAGAGTACTCCATATGGCAAAGCAAAAGAAGAAAGGGTTTTGTACCCCTAGTGATAGTTGATCCCACAACACCCATATAGGAGATTGAGAATTTGCATGTTGAAGATTCACACACCCAACTTGATATAAAGACCATGGAAAAATAATCTTATCTAAAGTTGTAAGAAGAATATGAGCTATTAAAACTTCCAAAAGCAAGAGATGGAGTAGAAGAACAAAGAAAAATGCTTGGTGATCCAAAATAAGCAATACATCATGAAGATAAAATCCTTTGAGAAAAAAATTGCTACAAATAAAAAAGCTAACAAAGAAGGAGCTGTATGGTATAGAAAAGAATGCAGGAACATAGAAAGCAAGCTGGAAAGGGCAATAAAAAGATACAAGCAAGTTGAACAAGATTTAGATGATGTTTGAGATCTCTTATGGAAGGATAATCAAGAATTAAAAATGAAGTCTTAGGGCTTAAAGGGGAAAATCAAGCCCTACAAATGGAGATAACAAGGGTTCAAAAGGAAAATTAAGGACTAAAAAATACCCAAGTCACACAATTACAGTGCATCTATGAGTTAGAAAATATGAAGTCCCAATTGATTGACTACATTAAGGACAATGAAAGCCAACATGAGGTGGAAGTGTAAGGTCTCCTCAAACAATTAAAGGATTTCCTATACATACAAAGAAGAATGTAAATCTTTGATGTTAAATGCTTGAGGCTTGAGGAAATGGTGATATAGATGGAACAAGCACACCAAGAGAAGTTGCAACAATTAGCTACCATGCTAGACACAACTTATTACAAAACAGAACTAATTCTTGATAGGAATCCGTATAAGAGGATTGCTCAAACACTCTATATGGAGAGAATGAGAATAGTTAAAAGAGAAAAATAGTGGATAGGAAGATTGAAAGAACAACGATACTAGAAGGTCACATTGAGAAACTTTATTGGGCCCTGCATGAAGATTTGAAGAAATTTGGGGAACCCCCTAGTGTGAACCTTGATGGAGAGCAAGGCCAAATGGACAATGTCGAGCTTATTTTATTTTGTTTCTTTTATCTTTATTTTTGTTTCTTTTTTAATTAATGTAGTTAAGGATCTTTTTGAAAATAATAAAGTTTGCAGTCCTTTGCTTCAATGCAATTATTTATTTATTTACTTTAAGTTATATATTATGCATATCATCATCTTTTAGTGCCTGTCATAATTTATATTCTTAAAAATTAAAAAGTTAAAAGGAAATTATAGCTCTTACCATGTGATCTCAATCAAAGCTCATGGCAAAACAAAGGCAAGAAAAGTCTATGGAAGAATTGCATACAGAAATTGGCAGTCTCAAAGCACAACTGGCTTGATTGATTGAGCTATTCATGTCTAAAAAGAATGAGCAAAATGAATCCCCACAACATCCAGGAAACCAATGCCAGCAATACCAGGTAGTCCTTAAGTAGCTATATATCGTGGACATAAAAACTAGCTTTGTTCCAAATCTTGATGAATTAAAGGAGTAGGAAAATTAAAAAAATCCATCGAAGAGGCACAAATTCGAGAGAAATATGAGTTGTTGGAGGCCAAGATGAGAAAAATGGAGGGGTTCATTGATGATAATATCCTAGATGTGCATGAGATAGGATTGGTACCTAATGTTGTCATACCCCAAAAATTCAAGGTGCCAGAATTCAAAAAGTATGATGGAATATCTTGCCCTAAGGTACACATTTTTATGTAAATTCGAAGGATGGTAGCATATGTTGATAATGAGAAGCTACTAATCCATGTCTTTAAAATAGTTTGACTAATAGAGTAGTAGAATGGTGCATGGGCCTTGATTGTCACTCCATCCAAACATGGAAAGATCTAGTAGAAACCTTCATAAGGCAATCCAAGTACAATCAAAGCATGACAAATAAGTCAAAAGAAGATGACGAATTATTTAAGGCCTATGCTCAATGATGGAGAGATGTGATAATAAGGGTATAACCACCTTTGTCTAACATATCCCTTTTATGTAAAAATGGTGGGATTTGCCAATATGAGTTTTCATGGACTTAATAGAGACTGGTGAAAGGATCGGAAAAGAAATAACAGCTAGTAAGATGGGGAGATCCTTGGCAGATAATGCATCACAAAAGAAGCCTTAATTTAATAACAAGAAGAAAGAGGATGTCTATTCTATGGATTAGCAAAACAAGGAAAGAGGCAAAACCAAAACTTTGGATAACAATGAACAAGCATACCAAGTGTCTTATGCACCAGCATTTATACTAGTAATGAGTGTTACTACACCTTGGGCAACTTTTACCCATTACTCTATCAAAACACACCATAGCCTGTGGCATCTCCATACCCATTCAGTATCAACCATACTAGCAACTATAACTAGTGCAATCCCAATCTAAGCTACACACTCAAGCTAAAAATACTCATGTCAAAATTATTAAAGATGCCAAAACTTTGATCCCATTCCAATACAATATTCATAGTTATTACTGTAGCTATTACAAAATAACTTGGTGACATTGAATCCTATTTGCCCTTTCCAACCTTCGTATCCTCCATGGTACGATGAGAAGCTTACATGGGGATATGGTAGACAATTGTACTTCTTTAAAGAAGAAGATGCAAGACCTAATTGATGCCAAGTGGTTGATGTATGATCAAGTAGCTTTGGGTCCAGACGTAGATGGTAATGCCCTTCCCAATCACGAAAATCTGAGTGTTAATGCTATTTGTAAAGGGACTCTATCAACTTTTAAAAGTTCCATGTTAGAAATCAAAACTCCATTGAGGAATATATTCTATGTCTTGACAAATATGAACTGATAAAAGTTAAAGGGATGACATATACAGAATTTGGATATGGATTCCATGAAAAAGGATCGGATCATAAGATAGAGAAGTATGAGTCATTCAAGGAGTTACTCCAGTAATTGATAAACAATGGCATGTTAAAAGTCGGGGTAAATTCAGAATTTGTAAATATGGTTGATGCCACTTCACACAAGTAGACACTAGGGCAATTAGATGCCCGAAATCCTATGAAGCCACTAATTCTTAATTATGTAGGGAGGCCTTTGCTAACTGAAGCACCAAAATCATAAGCAATGAGTTATGTCATTAATAAGATGAAAATACCTATTAGACTTATGAAATGACTAAGCATTGCAATGCTTGTGCCATTTCCATACAAGAATGGCAAGGTGGTCCTATGGATTTACAAACGTAAGGTGACACTTGCAGAATCAAATCCTAAGTCACCAGTATATTAGGTGCTACCAGAATAACAAGAAGTAAATGATGTTACCTCCCAAAAAAAAGAAGCTAAAAAGACAGTTAAACTTGATCTAGTAAAGATTAAGAAGCTGGATAAGGGGAATAAAGTCATCCTCAAAGAGAAAGAAGCTAAGACACTAGAAAACACTGGGGCAATAGAGCCTAAAAGGGTTACAGTGGAGGAGAAACCCCACAAAGATAAATCTGCTAAAGTTGAGAAGATGACACTAATCCCCCTTAAAAGATTAGTCACTGAAGAAGAGGCTAGTGAGTTCTTTAAACTTATTCACCAAAGTGAGTACAAGGTGATTGAATAGTTAAGAGAATGCCAACAAAAATCTTGTTGTTATCTTTGTTCATGCATTTTGAGTCGCACAGACAAGTGTTGATGAATGTTTTGAATGAAACCTATGTCGACAAAGATATCTCCACAAAAGCAATGGATGGTGTGGTAGGAAATATTATGGCCCACAATTACTTATCATTTTTTGAGGAAGAGTTCCCTCCTGAAGGGCATAGACACAAAAAAAATTTGCACATTTTTGCCAGATGCAAAGGACTTCACCTAGCAAATGTCTTGATAGACAATGGTTCTGTAATGAACATTTTGCTAGAGTTCACTTTGAAGAGATTAGCCATTCATCAAGCTCTTTGGAGGCCTAACACCATCATTGTAAGAGCATTTAATGGGACCCAAAGCAAGATGCTAGGAGACGTTAAGTTTTCAATACAAATTGGCCCATGTGACTTTGATGTCACTTTCCAAGTCATGAAAGTAAACTCTACTTATAGCTATCTCCTTTTAGAGTCCTTGGTTTCACATAGCAGGGGCAATCCCCTCATCTCTCCACCAAAAGGTAAAATTGGTGTACAAAGAGAAACTAGTTGAAATTACTACCAAGGAAGACTTGTTGGTATTTAGGCCATCATTGATTCTATATATTGTAGCTGAAACAAAGATAAGAAGCTCCTTTTAATCCTTTGAGATCATGAACATAGAATTCATAAAGGAAGGAAAGCTATTATCAACACTTCTTTTTTCAGAAGCAACCTTGATGACTACTAGAGTACTTAAAAGAAATGGCTACATTCTTAGAAAGGGACTAAGGAGCTTAGGGCAAGGCATAAAGGAGCCACCAAAGTTGCTAGAGAATGAAGGAACATATGACTTAGGGTTCAAACCCATAAGGGCTGATAAAGCTAGGATGGCCTAGGTTAGGAAAGAGAGAAGGTTAACTTACATGGAGGGCTAAGTCGCAAAGACTAGGAAATTGGTCATTAAGGACCTTTACAAGGCCTTTCTCACTGCTAGTATTTGGACCCTGAATCAAGTTATTCCTATTGAGGAAAGAATTCCTACAAAAAAGGGATTGAGTAGTCACACTATGCATTCTGGGGAGCAAGCCAGGCATTTGGACGGTCAAGCCAATTCCTCCTATTCTTAGTCTAAGAGACATATAATTCTTAAACCTCACCATCTATGGCTCTACCTAAGGTCTAGATTGAATTTGTATGGGCTTGCTTTGTTTGCTTATTTCAAATAGATGATCAATAAAATGCATTCTATCTTCTTAAAATAATTTCATTTTTGTCCGTTACTTTTGTTAGTTTGTTCATGCATCATTATGCCACCCATGACATAAATAAACCATAACAAATACTCAAAATAACAATCCAAGTTAAATGATGAAGAAAATATTGATTGACTTCCCAAGTTTGGACTTCAAATGCGCAATCAGTTGTGCAATTAGTAATGAAGAAGAAGAAGGTTAGGAACCATCACCCGAATTGCAGAGAATGGTCAAACAAGAAGATAAGCGGATTAAGCCTCATGAGGAACCTGTCAAAGTAATTAACTTGCAATGAGATGAGGATAAAAAAGAAATCAAAATCAGAGCACAAGTGGCTAATTAGGAAAAGAAATTGATGATTCAACTATTGAGAGAATATCACGATGTATTCGCTTAGTCTTATCAAGGTATGCCAAGGTTAACCACTTACATCATGGTCCATTGCTTACCAATAAAGCCCAAGTCCAAGCTAGTTAAGCAAAAGTTGAGATGAATGAAGCTTGACATACTACTAAAGATCAAGGAGGAGGTTAGGAAATTATTTGACACTGGTTTCATTGAAGTGGCTACATATCTAGAGTGGGTAGTAAATGTTGTTGTGCCCTTACCTAAGAAAGATAGTAAGATCTGAGTATGCATAAATTACCGAGATCTAAACAAAGCAAGTCCAAAAGATCATTTTCCACTTGTCTACATTCATGTATTGATGGACAATGCTATAAGGTACTCTGTTTTCTAGTTTATGGACAAATTCTTAGGGTACAACTAGATTAAATTAGCCCATGAAAACAAAGAGAAGACAACATTTATCACTTTGTAGGGAACCTTCTCCTATAAAGTGATGTCATTTAGACTAAAGAATGCTAGGGCAACATACTAAAGAGTGATGGTAGCCTTATTTCATGACATAATACATAAGAAAATAGAGGTGCATATAAATGACATCATCACTAAGTCATAATTTGAAAAAGAACATTTGATGCACCTCAAGAAACTCTTTGATCGCTTAAGCAGGTATTAGCTTGAGTTGAATCTAGCAAAATGCATGTTTGGCACAAGATTAGGAAAGTTGTTAGGATACATAGTGAGGCAGAAGGGAATCGAGGTTAACCCTAACAAAGTCAAAGTTATTATGAATAGAATAAACTACATTGTAAGGTTCATATCCTAATTGATGGCCACCTGTGAACATTGGCTCCTTCATAAAAATCAAGGGGCTGAATGGGATAATGAGTACGAGGAGGCATTTGATATGATCAAACAATACCTTCAAAACTCACTAATTCTAGTCCACCAGTACCAGGAAGACCATTGCTTATGTATCTCACTATGCATGAAGAATCAATGGGATGCATGCTAGGGCAACATGATGGCATTGGGAAGAAAGAGCTAGTAATTTACTAACTCAGTAAGAAGTTCACCAATTATGAGTCAAAGTGCTTGATGCTTGAAAAAACATGTTGTCCTTGGCATGGGTGGCTCATCGCCTCAAGTAGTATATGATATGCTATACCACCTTGCTGATTTCAAAAAAGGACCCGATCAAGTACCTCTTTGAAAGGCTAGCCTTAACTAGAAGAATTGCAAGATGGCATATGTTGCTATCAGAATATGACATCCAATATGTCTCACAAAAGCCAATAGAGGGAAGTATAATTGCTAAATATCTAGTAGAAAATCTTATTTTGGACCAAGAACTCATCTAGTTTGAATTTCCTAATGAAAATATTAGGGCACTCTTAGCCATTGACAAAGCAACCAAGGCAAAAAAGATGGTCCTTACTATTTGATAAAGCATCCAACATATTAGGGCATAGAATCGGGCAATCTTAATATCTTCTAAAGGGAAACATTACCCTATAATTGCCAAGTTATGCTTCATGTGCACTAACAACATAGTTAAATATGAATCTTGTGCCATGGGTGTTGGGGCAACTTTGAGCAATCAAATCAGTTTATTAGATGTATATGGAGACTTTGCACTAGTAATTTACCAATTGAAAGGGGAATGGGAGACTAGAGATCCTAAGTTGATCCCTTATTAGGAGCATATTAGTAGGCTAGCATAATAGTTTAAAGACATTACTTTCAATCATGTGCCTAGAGAAGAGAACGAAATGGCAGATCCCCTAGCAATGCTATCATTCATGCACCTAATAATGAATGATGATGACCTCCCAAAAATTAGCATGAGGAAGCTGGAATCCCCTATTTATTATGTAGTTGTCGAGGAAGAACCTGATGGAAAACTATGGTATGAAGATATTAAACAATTTATCAAAACTAGAGAGTATCCCATCAGAGCATCAGAGCATAACAAAAGAACTCTGAGAAGATTGGCAATGGGTTTCTTTCTTAATGGTGGAATCCTTTACAAAAGGAATTATGATACAGTGCTTCTAAGATACATTAAAGCTAAAGAAGCATAGAGAATGATATAAGAGATCCATAAAGGAGTGCAGGGGACACACATCAATGGACATGTTATGGCTAGAAAAGTTCTAAGAGCAGGATATTATTGGCTAGCTATGGAAACTAATTGCATCAATTATGTCAAAAACTACCATAAATGTCAAGTCTATGCAGATAAGATTCACGTGTCCCCTTTAGCACTTAGTGTGCTAACTTCACCATTGTCATTCACAATGTGGGGGTATGGATGTGATTGGCCTAATCAAACATAAAGCCTCCAATAGTCATCGTTTCATCTTAGTGGCAATCGATTATTTCACAAAGTGGGTAGAAGCTACTTTGTATAGTAGTGTAACCAAGAATGTGGTTTTAAGATTCCTTAAAAGGGAGATTATATATAGATAGACTCTTCTAGAAAGGATCATCATAGTAATGGCAGTAATCTCAATAGTAAAATGATGAAAGAATTATGTGAGAAATTTAAGATAGTTCATCACAACTCAACCCCGTATTGCCCAATAAAGAATGGGACAGTAAAAGTGATAAATAAAAATATTAAGAAAATTATAGAGAATATGACTATCACTTATAGAGATTGGCATGAACTATTGCCCTTAACCCTCCATGGGTATTATACATCGGTAAGGACTTCAACTGGGGCAACCTCATTCTCCCTAGTATATGGAATGGAGGTAGTCTTCTTGTTTGAAGTGAAGATACCATCTTTGAGAGTATTGATGGAAACCCAACTTGATGAGGCAGAATGGGTTCTAGTGTGGCATGAGCAACTAAACTTAATTGAATGAAAAATGCTGGTAGCCTTGTCTCATGGGCTACTTTATTAGAAAAGGATGATAAGAGCCCATGACAAGAAAGTTACCCAAGGCAATTTCATGAAGTAGATGTAGTGTTAAGAAAGATCTTGCCAATCACAAAAGATAATTAGGAGAAATGGTCCCCAAATTATGAGGGGCCTTACACAGTGAAAAAGGCATTTTTTGGAAGGGCATTAATTATTGCTAACACGGATGATGATGAGCTCCAAATTCTGATAAACACAATACTGTCAAGAAATGCTATGCATAGAGATTGACACATGATTGGCTAAGAGCTCAGACTTGTGATTTGAGCATAGTTGGATCTAGTATTGTCTTCAAGTGACCTAACTATGCTTATCAAAATTCTTTTTTCCACTTGTATTTGATTTTTCCTTGTGCTTTATCCTTTGCTTATCAGAACCCAAAAAAGGGATGTAAAACCTGGATTGTTATCAATAAAGACAGCCCTTCCTTTATTTGCCCTTACTTTCTCATATTTGCATCTTGCTTGCATTTTGTTATGAACATGTATTTGAAACATGTCAAATAGATAAAAATCAAATATTGTAGTATTGAACTACATGTCTTGAATTCTAAGAACAAGCAAAAAAAGTCTTATGCTATTTAGTTAACCGAGAGCAAGCTTTTTAGAAGAAAACTGCTTAAGACAATAATGGTAAAGCCTTGCACAAAAGAAAATGTGCAATTAATTACTTTGGCAGTAGAGCAAGACTTGAAAGATGCTTCACATCTTGAACATTGGTCTATATGTCTTAATTTTAGTTGTCCCATAAGCTCATGATTGGGAAAGCAAGTTGGAGTTGTGAAAACTCTTAATTGATAAAATGATGAAACATGAATCATCAAGCATGGTCATAAGTCAAAATTACTTCATCACAAGCATGCATTGCATCCCTTGGGTTAAGTAAATCAACCCTATAATAGTTTACTCTAGATTATTTCTTTTGGAATGGTTTACCTCATAACCTTAGAATAGTTTACTCTAGGTCATTTCTTTTGGGGCAGTTTACCCCACAAACCTAAAATGGGATTCTCTAGGTCTCCTTTGATAGGTCAAACCTAGAATAGGTCTCTCAAGGTCTCTTTTGGTAAATCATACCTAAAATGGGTTCTTCTAGTTCCTTTAAATCCAAAGTTGTCCTCTTAGGTATCCTAATTAAGTGAGCAATGGTCCTTTTCAAATCAAACCCTAAGTGGAGTTGGTTAGGTGAACCATGGTCTTGTTCACATTAAATGCCAAGTCATTTTCTTAGAAATCTCAGTTGGGTAGACAATTGTCTATGATGTTAGATCATTTTCCTAGAATGTGATACTCTAGGTCCTTTCTTTAGAATGTGGTGTTCTAAATCTTTTTTCTAGAATGTGGTCCTCTAGGTAACTTTCTCAAAATCGTGGTTCTCTATGTAATTTTGCTCTAGAACATGGTGCTCCTAGATCTTCTTCCTAGAACATGGTTCTTTAGGTAATTTTTCTAGAAAGGGTTTCTTTATGTCACTTCTTGAACAAAATATTGCCTCTTAACCTTTGCCCATCTGAATATAAAAGATGAGCAAATGGGATAATTTGTAAACACTTAATTTTGTCTAGCTCACTTTTTCACTTTAATTGAAATTGTGAGCTCAAATCCAAGACTCAAACTTAAGCTAAAAACTGAAATAAAAATAAAACAAAATAAATGCCAAACAATAAAATTTAAATCAAAAATAAAATAAAGCCTAAGATAAAATTAAACTCAAAGCCAAGACCAAACCCAAGAATAAAATCCCACAATAACCAAAATTGAAAAAATAATAATACAAGATAAATAAAAGATTTAAAAGGAAAAAAGATAATAAGAAGATGATAAAGAAATAATTCTAATAAAGGATGATAATGAATAAATAAAATGATAAGATAAATGAGAAAATATGATAAATTTTAAAAGAAAACAAATCAAAAGATAAAATACAGGAGATAACATACAAATAAAATTAGGAAATAAGAATTTGCTTGGGACCTAAGCCTATAGCCTAGAACTGACGAAAATCCCACTGCACTTTTTAACCTACACATACCAAAAAAAAAAAACAACAAGAACCTAAGTTTGCAGCCTAGAAGTGACAAAAAGTAGAAGGAGCACTCAACCACCAGTCACTCTTTACCCCTCAAAATAGCTCCACGGTATTCCTCTTTAGTAGCCAACATACAAACTGAGAAAGCCAAGAAGCAAAGAAAACTCAGCAACCAAAACAATAGCTCACTCACACCACAAATCACCCACACAAAAGTTAGCCTTCACAAAAAAGAAACTCCCATTCCCTTCACCAAAATGATAGACTCAAGTTTCTTTCTAATTCACCAAAATGATAGGCTCAAGTTTCTTTCTAATTCACCAAAATGACAACCCCAGCCATTTCCACCCTCACTGTTTTGCCTCTCCCTACCTAGAATCATCAACATTGTGCTTCACTCTCACCCAAAGATTTGAAGCCTCTACTGCAATGCAACCACATTGCTAGCACCATGCCAATGAGCTTGAGCCTAACCTTATCATTATTGTCAAACTAGTGTTCATTCACATCTCGCAACAACATTCCTCCATCGAGAAGCTACAACACCACCATTCCTCACCCAAGCATGGTCGTCACTAATTGAAGCTTAGAAGTCTTCACCACTGCTGTAACTCACCACTATTGAAGCTCTGTTGCAGTTGGTCACCAAGAATTGCACCGTTCTGCCACCTTTGAAAGACCATTCACTACCATCATTGGAGCAATCACGTTGCTACACTCTCTACTACTGAACTTGACCTTGTGAGTTAAAACTAGTGTTGTTTGAAGTCTAGAAGTTGAAATCAAAAGGTATGGTTCATCCTTTAAATTTCATTCATACTGCTAGCTTGTTTCAATTTTGCTATGGATTGGTGTGTGGTGTTTCTGATTATTTAATCTTGTTTAAAATCTTCTTGGGTGTTTGGCCTTTTGTGGAAATTTGTGTGAGCTCAAGTTGGATTGAATTTGTACGAATTAACTATGTTAGTGCTTCTGGCAATAAATTTCAATTAGTTTGACTAGTGGCTTGCTTAATCATGGTTTAGTCAATGGGAATTTTGGTCAGTCTTAGATTGTCTTGTATTCTTGGATCTCTTTAGTATTCTTGGAAAACTTTAATGTTGCATTTTACCTTTATGATAGGTTAGTCGCTAGCGGTCTTGTAGACTATCTAGATTTTTTATTTTAATTTTGATAGCATTAAATTTTAGTTACATTAAATTGTAACTATATTTAAGATCTAATGTTGTACTTGAGGTATTATTTGGTATATAGATTGTGGCTGGTAAAAGAGACAAGTTTAAATATTAGAATTTATATCTTTTAAGAACAATGATAGAGATTCAAGGTCAAGAGAACCTGTGCCTAATTCTGTGATTTCGAGTATTTTTAAAAATTATTTAAAAACCCTAATCTGGAATAGGAAAGGGATTTTTTTGAAAATTTATATTTTAAAACCCCAATCTAGAATAGAAAAGGAATTCTCTTGAATATTATTTTGCAACCCCGATCTAGGATAGGAAGGAAATTTTTCTCAAAATTATTTTTATTTCAAATCCTAATTTGGAATGGCCAGGGATTACTTTTAAAATCTCCTTTTTTAAAATTTTTAACCAACATTAAATTAAATCAAAGTAAATTAATTAGATTGTTTTTGGTTTTTGGGTGCTAACACCTTCCATAAAATGTAACCACTCCAAACTCAATCTCTAAAATGTAGACCAACTTCAATTAAGTGTTCAATCTCATCATAGGAAATTTAGGTTGGTGGTGACTCCAAAAAAATAAAAAAGGGGTTGACACATGTGTTAGCTATCTTGAATGCAAGTTTTAGGTTGACATTAACTCTTTTGATGTGTGAAGTATTTGAATTTTGCCTGCTATCCAGATAGCAATCATGTGCAGTGTTTGAAACCTTTTCACTTTGGGTTCCAACCTTAATGAACTCCATTTGTTCTAAATATTTGTATGTGAGCGTCACATGTCATCTTAATTATGTAAAAATTTTAGAGTGAAGGGAGTTTGTTAGGCTTGCATTTTGAATTAGTTTTTTAATGACTCCAAATTCGGTGCTGATTGGAATAACCTACTTACTTGAAAAAACTTATCTGATTTGGGATGTTTCTTAGGAAAATGAGGTCATGGTGACCATATTTAATATCTGGGAAACATTTCCTGATTTTTACAAAATTTTTGAAGCTCATTTGCTCGCTTAATTGGGACTTCCAAAAGTGGTGTTTAGGTATGAACCTAGTGTAGGGCAACATGTTTGCTTACTATCTTGAATAGATTTTGTATATCCAATTGAACCCCTCAGTGCATGTTCCCTATTCTTGTGAAATCCTCCCTTTCTCTTTAATTGCTTTAAGTTGATTAAAGATTGATGCTATATTGAGTACTGGGCTATTGTTGTACAAAACACTTGTCGATCACAATTAATTTTTTACTTAAAACTTAGAAAGTTTCTGAAACTTAGGAAAGGGTGAATTGAATCCTAGAATTCCTTATGCTACCTCTTATATCTTTCCATCTAAATCTGAATTCTCCCAATAGCAGTTGTTAGTGTGGTTGGCAAGAGCAACTATCACTAATTATTCTAATGGTGGTCGCATTGTGAGTTATGTTAGAGAAATCGGCATGACTCACTCAATGTGGTTAGCATGAATCCTTACCTTTGGAATCTCATGACTTTCTTCGCATATCCCTCCCACCATTTTGAAACCCTGATTCTTCCTAACAATGGTAGTTTGCAAGGTTGGCAAGAGTAACCATCACTAACTATCCCGAGGTTGATTACATTATGGGATACGTTGGAGAAATCAATAGAACCCCTCTAATGCAATCATTATGAATCGACCCTTCCTAGAATCACAATGCCCATTGATTGTCTTTCAAATTCCTATTCTTCCCAAAGACAATCATTGGTGCAGTTCATAACAATGATCGTTGCTAACTATCCCAAAGGAGATCACTTTATGGTTTCTTTTGGAGAAATTAGCAAAGTTTGATGACATGATTAACAGGAATCCACCTTTATTATGGGACCCTTTGATACCTAATACACCTATCCTAGTCAAGCTAGGTAATCCTTCAAAGCCCTAATCTAGCTAGGAATCCAAGTTTGATGTAGGACCTAGATGAACTAGGCATCAACTACTTTTTCCACAATAATGGGTAAGTATAACTCACTGATGGTATTAATTAGGATCACGTTTGATCCCTTGTAAAAATAATAGTGAGGCAAATTTAAAAACAAAAGCAAAATAAATTTGTTTTGACAAAACAAAAAGTACATATGCAAAACCAAAAGGCAATAATACTCTAATGTGGTATCGAAAAGGCATTGTAGGGGTGTTAATACCTCCTTACATATAACTAACCCCAAAACCCAAATTTCTACAATACAAACCATATTCTTTAGTCTCCAACTTTACCATTTCAATCTAAGTTGGTGGTAATTCTATTTTGTTTCTTTTCCTCCAAACCCCATTTTAAACCCTTTTTTTTGTTTGCAACTTTGTGTCACATGTTGAGAGAGAGAGAGAGAGAGACAGAGACAGAGACAGAGACAGAGAGAGACAAAGATAGAGAAATTTTATTAATGGAGAGAGATAAGTTTTAGAGAATGAAACAGAGAGAGAAATTTTAGAAAGAGAAAGAGATGGAGAGAAATTTTAGAGGGAGTGAAAGAAAGAAAGAGACATGTTAGAGAAAGATGAGAGAGAAATTTTAGAGGGAGAGAAGAAATTTTATAAAGAGAAAGGGAGAGAAATTTTAGAGAGAGAAAGAAAGTAAAGTTTTAGAGAGAGAAGTTTTAAAAAGAGAAAGAGAGAAATTTTAGGGAGAGAGAAAAGGAGAAATTTTAGAGAGATAAAGAGATAAAGAAATTTTATAGTCTTTTATAAACTATAATAACAGAGGTAAACAATTATATTACTTTTTACTTATTCATATTGAACATATTATCTTAACAAATGAATTGGATATATAATACTTTTCTTTCATAATTGTAACAAATGAATTGGATATATAATACTTTTCTTTCATAATTGTATTATTGATTCATGTCAAATCAGTCTGTTAGCAAGTACGTTAACATTAGTAATGAAATTTCATGGAATTAGTTGTTCACTTATCATTATGTTTGTACATTTTTACGTAGAATATACAATTTTAGTTATGAGGATACCTTTTTCTAAGTATCGATCCATGATTAAGTAGGTTGAATATTACCAATATAGCATTTATTAAATATGACTTATAATATTATTTTGTTTAATTTCTTTTAGATTGACATCCTATTTTTTCTTTAAATAAGTATAAACTATTATTATCAGTGTAATACGTATTCCTCATGCAATGCATGGACAAAACATTAGTTTATATTTTATATATTTATGTATTTAAATATAAATTTGAATTTTTTTATTATTATATAATTTTATAACTTTTCTTTATTTTTTATTTAAATATATTTTATAAATCTTAATTATTTTTCTTTTAATTTTATATTTATCTCATTTAAATTTCAAAAATAAAAAATCGGGATCCATTAATATATATGCTCAAAATTAGAACTGAAACTTTCTCTCAACATTAAATGTTAGCATTAAATTTTTTTAGCATCACAAAAATATTCTTAAATAAAATAAAAATTAAATTTAAAGTATACTGACTAATAAAATAGATATTTGTTTAGAATCTATATTATATATATTTCTTAAATTAAGTATTTATTGATACCTTATAATCTTTTAAATTTTTATAAAAATTAAATTATGCAAATTACTAAATTAAGCTACTCGTTGGAAAGATGCTACGTTAATTAGAAAAACTATTATTTTATGCCAAGTATTGCTTCTGAGCCAAAATGGTAACGTAATCGATGGTGTAATAATTGTTGTAATTGATTAAATTAAATTTTATGTATGTGTAGAAGTTGTTGCTCTGATTTTAAAATTGCCCCACTCTAATATTTGCCCAGTCCTTTAATGACAACATTTATTCCAATGCTTATAGAATCGAATTTCAATTTCCAATTTCCAATTTTTGCTATAATTTACATGCATGTGTGCTATCTTTTAACTATATTGCTAAATTCCAAGGTGAGAGAGCTATCTCTTTGCCTTTATATGCTTGCTTTAATTATTGTTAGAGAAAAAAATATTAAATTATTCATGGGTTTTAACTGAATAGCTTAAAAGTTTTAAATAATTAATTTTTGACATGGTATCACCTTTAATGATTAAGGGTTCAATTTTTACTATCATCAAAAATTAAAAATTATTTATACTTTATGCCCAAAAGGAAACTTTCATGTAAGGAGCATATTAGAGAAAATGTAAAACCATTCTTGAATTTCTACCCTACGGATTAAGCTTTTGAAATAATTGATTCCTTAATAATCATATATTATTATCTTTGGTCTGTGTGTATTTATACGCATAATACCAATCACATTATAATTTTTGGTTATGTAAAGTATTTGTGGTTGAATATTCAAGGAAGACTGAATAATGATACATGCTCATGAATAACCCATAGAATCTCATTAAGGATTTATAGATATAGATTCCTCTGCACTTGAACCTAAACATCAAATTTTGGTGGCTGAAGTTTACATTAGGTCTTTGCAATTTGTATGTGTTTTCAATCGGATTCCTAAAAATATAATATAAAAAATTTACATTCTCAAAAAATTAAAAGTTTTTAATTGGGTATAAGTATAGATGAGGGCGCCGTAGGACAAATATATTGATTTTGTAATAGAAATTATGCCACAAGTGATTGAGAGTCAGCTGATATTCAGTGGATTTGGCAATGTTTATTCTGTAGGTGCACTCTAATTTTGATCTGTATATAAAAATATGTCCTTTGATAAAGATGCTCAATTACCTACTTTATCCCATAATAACTTTTTTTGCTTCAGCTAAGATTAAACCCAGTCATCTGACTTTTAATCACACATGGAACAACTTTTGTTACATTTAAGTATTTTTCATCTTCAACTGATGCCTTCGTTAAAATTCAGATCCAGTTGAAATTTTTTACTTTTTTAAATACTCAATTGATAGAATTATATTTACAAGTACTCAATAAAAAATTCTTATAAATTTTAAGGACTCAATGTGTATTTTAACCAATCTTAATTCATTATTTTCTCTTTATTGTTATTCGGTTTGTTCTAAAACAGATTTTATTTTCAAATATATATATATATTTATATATATGTATGTATGTATGTATAAGTCCTAGCATGAATCTCTAACCATGGTTTAGGTTTGGTTAATATTATGCCCAATTTTGTTGTAAAAATTTTTTACTGAGTTTTATAAATCTTTATATTTTTCATATTTTGTTTTATTTTTATATTATTCAGCCAAAAAAAATGTTGATTTTTTTTTTTGCCGTAAATTCGAATCAAATTCTTTAGCATAGCTATGACGATAAACGAAGAAAAATATGGTCATTGTTTAGTGAGGATGACTGTAAAGAGTGAAATATTAAAAGATTGAGAAGTAAATGGCGTAAAAGAGAATCCATGTTTAGGTGAAGATAGAAATAATTCTGCGAAGATATAGGAAAATAAAGATTATTTTTACTAATTATTATTTGTAAATATTTTTTTAAGATTATGTCAAGATCTTATAATTTTTGTCAAAATTTTGAAAATATCATCTAATGTTATATATTAAATATAAAATTATTCTTCCTTTCTTGGTAACTAATTTATTTTTCTCTTTTAACATCTTCTTATTTTGTCATTTCAACACCCTCATGCTTTGTGACAATTTAGATACCTTAATTATTTTATTCTCTAACTTTAATATTTTTTATTTTTTAATAATTTAATATGTGTCCTATTTTTTCCTAATTTTTCTCTTAATTCTATTTCTTTTTCTTATTCATTATTATGGACAGAAACTCAGAGAATCTCTATCCACTTTGTAAGGTTAAATAATAAATAATAATGTAATTTAATTGGATGAGTAGACGACAGATGATTGATTTGTCGTTAAATGAGCCAAAAGTAAAAAAACAAAAAAAAAATTCAAAAAGACAAAAAATTAATGATTTTTGTTTGATATGATTACCAAGTGTACAAAGGTTACTTATTAATGCGTGTTAAATTTCTTCTAAGTTTCTGTCTCTCAAAAGATTCCTTCACCTCAAAAATTTGTCAAGATATAAGCAATCAATGAATTAATGAAATTTAATGTTAGGCAAATAAAGCCGATTATACATATTTATCACACATCATAATAATTGTTTTCTCGAATTTAATAAAAGTTAAACAAATAAAAATAAAAATATGAATATAAAGTAAACAATTCAATCATCATTTTTTCTAAAATAAACTAAAAATAAGTAGAAAATTAATTCAATTACCTATAATTTAATTATGGTTAAAAATTGAATTTTTTATTTTTTTGGTATCTTAAGTATTGTTTCATACCAAATATTGCTTTCCAGCCAATATTCTAGCATACTTGATGGTGGCAATAATTGATAAAAAATAAACAATTTTTTTATCTTAGACAATAATCATAAATATAGTGATAATCAAATTAAACATTCTCTCACTTATTTATTATGTGTAATAATACTTCGGCTGAAAATAAAAAATAAATACATTTTTTGACTTTATGTATCACTCCGAAACATCTAGAAGCTTAAATATATACTAAACAACAATTTAACTATTGTTTAAAATTTTAATTTGTAATCTTAATTATTATTTTATACCTAATGTTGATGCCTATATTCTAGTGTAATTGATGGTTGTAATAATTAAACAATCCAAAACAGAATTTTATTTATTCAGGGCAATAATCATCAATTTAGTGATAATCAAATTAAGCACTCATTTATTTAGATGAATAATAATACTCATTTACTTGCAGTTAATAAAAAAAATACTAAATACAATTTCGACTATATGTCTCACCCCAAACATAAAAAAAAAATTAAATATATACTAAAAAAATTCAATCCAACTTATTTTAAAACAATAATCCAAAAAATAATTAGAAAAATAATTCAATTGGCTATAATTGAATTCTGACTGAATTTCTAATTTTTGATCTTAATTATTATTTTATACCAAATATTTCTTTCCAACCAATATTCTAACATAATTGGTGGTAGCAATAATAGAGCAATCAACAATATAATTTTATTTATTTTGGGTAATAATAATCAATTTGATGATAACAAATTAAGCCATCTCTCATTTATTTATTATGGGTAATAGTTTCTCATTCATGAAGGGTTAAACGTTAAAAAATTTAAAAAAAGAAAGCTGAATAAATTGTCGACTTTATGTTTCACCAAAAACATGGAAAAATTAAAATATATACTAAAAAATTCATTCATTTTTTTCAAAATGTAAAATAGAATAATTAGAAAAAGTTCAATTGCCTTTAATTTTATTATGGTTTGGAATTCTAATTCATAATCTTTTCTATTATTTTGTGCCAAATAATTATTAGTATTATGTTTTGTAATTCTAAGTTTCTACACCAAAGAATTTCCTTCGCTATATCAAATATTCTAAAGACAAAACATACAAAATAGTTTTTTAAAGATAAAGTCATAACTATTTTATTCCCTCACATATATAATTTATTCAATTAGTCCTTGAAAGATAGATAAGTATACAAAATCGTCCCTCAACAATAATGTTCTATCTAAATTAGTCTTTCATAGATTTAATTTTATCTATTGATCATTTAAAGATAGAAATCACATGCAATTTAGTCTCTTATAAATTTTAAATCTTAAATCTTAAGTCCTAAGTCTTAAAATTTTAAATCTTAAATCTTTAAATTCTAAACTCTTATATCATAATGCCTAAATACAAACCCTAAATCTTAAAATTTTTAGATTTAGAGTTTGTAAGAGATTAAATTAGATGTAATTTTATGACCAATAGGTAAAATTAAATCTTTAAAGGGCTAAATTAAATTTACGAGAAACTAATTTAGATAGGACATTATTTTTTAGGGACTATTTTGTATGTTTGTCTATTTTTCAAAGACCAATTGAATATATTACATATGTGAGGGACTAAAATGTTTAGGGCTTTATGTATATTTTGTCTATTCTAAATTATCCAAATAATTTGGGTTCTCTACATTTTATTTTTTCAAATGGGTTTTAAAGGAGATGTGGATGTTTGAGACTCCCAAATGAATCCTTGATGTACAGCTAATTACTGCTGGGAAATCTGTTTATCCAAAATTCTAGTGGTAGTCAAAAGAGAATAAGATAATGGAAACTGTCAATGAATTTCTAATCTACAATAAATTATTATTGGAAAATATAATTGTAGTGTTCATCCAAAATTATTTAAAAGAGATGTGACTGTTTAGAATTTTCAATGGATTCCCAATCTGCAATCAATTACTTTTGGAAAATCTATATGTGGTGCTTTTAGAATTTTCATTGGATTCCCATTGGTAATTAATCAGAATTTGGCTACCGTCAATTTTTGTGGCTTATAGAAATGTTGCCCATAATAAAGTAAATTGCAGGTAATAAATTCATGGTTGTCCAAAAATGATTTGTGGGTTAAGCATTTATTATTGATGGAATAATCTTGATAGTAATAAATATTTATTGTGGGTAATTAAATACAGAGGGAATATCCTCTAGTAAAAATAAAAAAATATTACCAAGTAGTAATATTATTGAGGGTTAATCCATTGGTATCAGAAATTACCGCACTCCTTTTATCTAAGAATTAGCACCCAATACAATTTAAATATTTGTTTAGTAAATGGTACCAAGGGATGATCCTTTGGCGTTTCTTTTACTTTTTCTTTTAAAAAAATTGTGATGTAATTATGTAGTAAAATTTACATATATATATATATATAAAGTATCATTTGTATGCAATAAAAATTTAAATAAAAGAGACATCTAAATTAAAATAACATTATAAAATTATCTATAAGAATTATAGTAATAATCTAATTCAAATACATAAAAAAATACAAGACTATCACTTACATATAATCACCGTCATGGGTCTCCTCGATTGGCAATCTCGATCTCCTCAGAAGCCTTGATTTGCCTAGAGGCATTATGCTGGAAGGATGGTGGTAGTGGCTAGCTGAAAGTCGAGGATACGTAACCGGACACCTAAGATTGGGCAATGATGGCCCTCCACTTCCTCTCGTGAAGCTGAGATTCAAACTGGGAGGAGGTCACTTGTGCTGTAGTAGTCTCATGTTGAGTGGTGAATGGAGCTTCCATCTTAGATCTCATATCCTCCCAAATTGTCCCCTTAACACGGGGATCTATCCCTCGCATAGCCTAGGATTGTAATCCAGTGTCTGATGCAGAGTAATTGGTGTTTATGGAGGGCTATGAGCACATACCATAAACACGATTGTTATAAGCACCATCACATACTTGCGTTCTACTCTGAGAGTTTTGAGTTACTCCCTTAGGTGCTTGTTGGGGTTTGGGTCCATTACAGTTCAGAGTGGAACACATCCCCCAATAAAAAATTCAGGAATAATTAGTATACTTTTTTTTAACTAATTAAACATTAAAAACGCCAAGAAAAATAATTAAATGACTTACAAGTGTTCTTGGATCCCTCATGGACTCAAGACTTGTCCCCCTTCCGTTGATGGGTTAACTTGAACAAATCATCCTTAATAGGATCGTGTCTAAGGCTCAACTTCTACAAAAGGATTAACATATTAATAAATAATAAAAAGTTAACATTAAAATTCATTTAATTTTACTTGCCCTCTTGTCCCTAGAGGTCTCCAAGCTAATAATGTCCCCAGTGTGGAGTGGATTTCCCTTTTCATAGGCTTTGTTATTCTTTGAATGCTCTTCCTTCTTTTAAAATTAAATAGATTTTTAATGTGTTGAAGGTCCTCCCATATACCCTGCCCCATCCACCAAGGCCTCTTCTACTTGATGTTAGGGGTGGGCAAATTTCTAGCAAAACCAGATGAAACCGATCCAAACTAAAGAAATAAGAGTGGTGCGGGTTGCTTCAGGTATTAGGCTAAATACTATAGCAAAATGGCTTGAAATGGGTTGATTTGGGTGGGGACGGTTGGGCTAATTTCACACTTGGTTTTTCGTGGCAACTCGAGACTCAGTAAAACAATGACATGACATCCCTTCGTCCCTCGTCTCCTCACTATCAATGAATTCTCTCGAAGATGAGACACAAAGTTGTCAAGTCTTGAAGTCTCTCGCTATCAAACTCGAAGTCGGAAGCCTCTTGCTTGAAGTCCCTTGCTCGAAGTCTCTCAATCTCGATCTCATCCGACCCGTTGATTTGACTTTTACCTCTCAGCTTCTCCTCTCTCACTCTATGTCTCTCTGGCTCAATCTTGCTTTCGTTTGTTTGGACTCTGGCTCAATCTATGTCTTGCCTCTCACTTTATGGCTCGCTTGCTTTGGTCTCTGACTCTTACAGTTGTTTGTCATGGGAAATTGATGGTGTGGATACTAGGTTCTATGGGTTCACTGGGTTGTAGACTTGCAGTCCCACTCATCAGTTTGACTCTTGTCTCTTGGCTTCTCCTTTCTCATCTATCTCTGTTCTGTGCATCGTTGCCGCCCCAACACAGCCATTGTTGTTGCCGTCCCAACCCAACCGTCTTAACCCAAATCATATCAACTCAAGAATCTCGATTGATAGACTAACTTGGGCAGAATTGGCTCCCATAAAATACTCCTCGGTTTCTGCTAGTTTTACCAAAATTCCCCCCAAACCAACCCGCCCTAGCCGATGCCCACCCCTACTTGATGTGAATGTTGCTATACATGTGTAGTAGCCACTTCAACACCTGAGAGTTGAAGGCCACCCCACTTGTGTGTTGTCATGCTTGGGGGCATATGAAACCTTTCTCTATCAAAAGAAACAAACAATTGTTTGATACCAAAAGTAATTTTTAGATAAACTAAAATTTAAAAATTATTTCAAAATTAAGCAAACAATCACTTACCTTTCACTCGCTAAACCACATATAACACGTAGGAAGATATATATCACCCTGGTCTTGTAGGCCTTATCAATCTTTGACTTAATAACCTTAGTCAAAGCCTTTATCCCTAGGGTGGAGGGCTTAAACCGTGAATAGCAAATGTTAGTAATTTAAGTTAATAAAACATTTCTAACATTATTTACATTGCAATGGAAATTCAAATTAAATGAAAAGTACATACCTAAACTTTGAGTTAGGCTCAATGGGTAGCCTTGGACTCGAGCTACTCCTTTCCTTAAGTAGGGGGGAAGGGAATGTGGGTGGCATGGTCAACGACAAGGACTGACGTGGGTGTGTAAAGCTACGATGCAGTAGAGGAAGGGGATAGTGTGGCAATAAGATAGGTGGATTGTGGTTGGCCATGGTGAAAGGGGGTATCATGGTCATTGAAGGGTAAAGGGACGGGATATAGCCGTGGTAAGGATGTGTTAGCGGGCTTAACAAGAGGGGTTGTGGTGGTGGTATCGGGGGTGGGGTGGTGGTTCGAATAATCAATGAGGTACAGCCATATAGAATTAAGATATATATCAATCTTCAATATTTATCACCGTATATGTACATATAATTTGTTTTGAATGAGTGACTAATAAATGCCATACAGACTCTCTATCATACGATCGTTGTAACTGTTTCTTGGAGAAAACGTGATCCTAGTGGAAGTATGGGTGGGCATTAGTCGAGTTTGGTTAGTTTTACTCACTATAGTGCCTTATTGATGGAACTCAATGGGAATGATTCTTCCAACCGATTCCAACTGAGAATTGCATAGCAACCAAGTTGTGTAGTTTTGCTCAGGTTGAATAGTTTGGGTGGGTTTGAGCGGACATGAGCTTCTCAACTGATTCTTGTTGAGCTTATCTTCTTGTAGACTTGCATGGCCTTTCCAGTGAGTCTACCACCGGCTATTTGTGATTCCACATGCAATAGGTCCCTAGCTATTTGAAACCCCATGGCATCACTATCATCAATGTTAGCAGCACCGACTAATCTTAGGAGAGAGAAAGTCTATTGTAAGAAGGAGAGAGGTCTCATTCCCAGCCTTGATTGTGAGGCTCACTATGACTCTTGAACATGGTAATAAAATAGAGGCAATATAGATGAGCTCATATCCTAAGCCACCGCTGCGACTTTTTCTTGGGATAGAGAAGCCTAATTCAATGATCCCTTGAAATTTTCTATATCTTTTTCTTTTCTACTCTCTCCCTCCATTCAGCCTAGAATTGCTCTTAGCTTTTGCATATTTTGGTGTGCCTTGGACTTGTGAGTTAAAGTGCGACAAGAATGCTGAGTGACAACGCAATCACCTTAGAGTAGATCAAGAACGAGACTGTTGAATTATTGGGGTGTGTTACAAATTAATTTGGCTTTTAATCTTATTGTGTTGGTAATTTATTATTAGAAGCTTTATTTGGGTGTGTTACAATTTTTAAGCACTGGTAAGAAGCATTAATGGGTCACTACCACATGGTACCAAACAAATATCAAGCACAACAGTGTAAGGTCATGCCATGTAGCAAAACAAATGAAAAAAATAATAATAAATAGCTTCAAACATCTAGATAGCCTATGAAGCATGTGATTTGGAAGATAATTGTGAAATCTTGAGAAGCTGGTTCCCAGGATCATTTCATTGGTGTTCATCATGATGATCACTTCAAGCACAATTTAAAACTAAATGGCTGGAGTGGTTGTTGGTCTTTTAAGTTAGGAGAATAGCAGTGACAGTCGGGTTTGGGTTATCGTAGGTGAATAGGACCTAAACCTGAACTAACCAATACTAATCACACAAAGCCGTGAGTTAAACCAAATAGACCCAATTTTTGGACATGACCTAACCGCTTTATCATTTTGGCTTTGGATTTGGCCAGTTCTGAACTAGTGGGCGGTTTATGCCCGTGCAAAAGTGGAAGTGGTTTGAAGATTGCCATTCTATTGGCAGTGACAAAGTGCTATGACACTTAGGTAGCCTCACAAAGTATCAAACCTTAATCCAATTCTAGCATGACCATATCTTCACCAGAAATGGCTGCAACACATATTTGATAGATTCGATACGGCATTCTCATCCACTTGCTCAAACACCACTTTCTAGGTGTATATACACTGAAAGTTACTGAAATTTGAAACTTTAATTTGTAAATACAACCTAATTTCATAATTGTAAACTTAAATATTAATTTCTATAATTCTAATTTTAAATTCTAATTTCTATAATTCTAATTTCTATAATTCTAATTTTTATGATTCTAATTTCAATAATTCTAATTTTTATAATTCAATTTTTTATATTCTAATTTCTTTCATTCTTTTTTTGAATTCTAAATTCTATAATTCTATTTCGAAATTCTAATTTCTATAATTTTAATTTTTGAATTCTAATTTCTATAATTCTATTTATAAATTTTAATTTTTTGATTTCTAATTAAATATAACTTAATTAAAAAGTGACACAACTTACATACTAAACATTAGCCAATTCATCTACAATATTGTGATATTGTAATTAATAGTACTTGAAAACATATAGACACTAGAAGTGAGAAAGCTTACCTTGAGTGTTATCATCTTTACAAGGGAACTTATAAACAGCCAAAATTATAACATAATTTCTATCGCTATATATGAACCTAGAAAATTTTCTAAGCAAGTTGCTCAAAAATGTCATACAAACTCTTGTTAAGTCCAGTTTTTACCATATTGTATATAATTTTTCTTAGTGTTTTATGGTTACTTATGTGATTTATTTGATTATTATTTACCTTGAGATCAATTATTATACTAAATCTTTAATTTTGTAATTTTTGGTGAATAGCATGAAGTGAGGGCTGTTCTTGTATTTCAAAGGTGAAATAGTGGCTACAATGACCAAATACCAAAGAGAGCTAGCCAAAGCATGCTATGAGCCATGCAAGACTAGAAGCACCTTAAGTTAAAGTGGAAAATTTGAAGCAATAACTTGAAGACTTTTGTTTTCTAGGCAATAACTAAAGATTGGTTCAAATCCAAAGTTGCAGGCATCCAATCAATGTTATTCTTCATTCATGCAAATCTAGATATCTCAAGCCATTAAAAGACTACTCATATGCCTTGATTAGATATAAATAAGATGGTCAATTCAATGAAAAAATTATGAGCAATCTAGTTAGCATTTGTAAAGAATGAGCCATATCATGGGTTATACAACTCAGATTAAAGTGATTCAAGTCCCATGTAAAACTGAGTACCTCATGGGCCACCCAAAGATATGTTCATTATACAGTAATCTATAGAAAAATTTCTAAGTCCATTAGATGCACGAATTTTCCTAGTGGGCTGCCTTAGCCCATTGAGTCCAATACCTCATTAGTTAATCCAACACTTTAATAAAGGATAAGAGGAGCATGATATGGGCTATTTTTGAAGAATTAAGTGGGTGCTGGAGAGTTCTAAGGTAATTCAAACATAGGGAAGTACATAGAGTCCAAGAGAATTTAGAATTAGGTTGTCTTGGCTATTTCCAACTAATACTCCAAGAAATGGACCTCTACCTATTTTAGAACCCAAGAATGGCTCAAGATTCATTGTTTCACTCTCAAAAAGGTTTCTAACTGGAAAGGGATAAGTATGATTTATGATTTAGATGATAAAGAAAGGCCAAGATCACGATTAAGCTTCTTAGGAGGCCTAATATGCACTTTGTAGGATCTTTTTAGAGTCCTGGGCTAGTTTGCACCCAAAACACTTTTAGGATTGACCAAATTCAACCCATGAAAAATTAGAAGATGTTAAATTAGAGTTAAAACATAAAAAGAGGTATGGAACATGTGGAGGAGGTGAAAGCCAGTGAAGAGAGCAATAATGTAGTGCATCTATTTAAGGATCTCAGAGTGGTAGTGGAACCTTGGGCACAAGAAATTGATCTACACTTGAATCCTTGACTAGTAAGTGTTCTTGGAGGCTTGAAGAGGAAGAAGAGGTGCAATCCAAGAAGAAAAGAGGCCCTGCTCAAAGGGAGTCTAGGAATAGATACTTTAACATTAGATTTCTTTAATTCTAGTTCTGCATACTTGTTCTTATACTCATTCTTGTTAGTTTCCTTTTATTCTTTTTGAGATTTTTTTATGGTTATTATTTATTTAAATTTTGAATTGACTTTTAGATGATGTGTGATTGAATCTTTAATTAGCATAGCAATTGAACTAACATGAATAATTGGCAATTTAATTTATCTTGTTGTTCTTCGACTTAAAGATCTCTTTCCTATTCTAAGCTTAATGAATTTAATTAGCTTGATTACATAATTAGATTTAATAAGGAGTTAAGTGATTTTAGCAATAAATAACCCTACTTTAGGTTTAATTGGGTGGAGAACATCTATAAATTGGTAGGATAGGAATATCCCTACCATAGGTGCAGTCTTTTAGACATCTAGGCTTCCTACATTCCCTAAATCCATTAATAAAGAAATATAATCAAGTAGATGCAAAGGGCAGGCCTATTCAACTTAGGAATAAGGGATTGGATATAAGAGTGCATTGATTGCTAATCCTAAGTCAAAACAATAGTAAGATTGTTTGCTTCTAATTAGGACTTCTAGGGAAATTGTGTAATCTCTTGCCTTTAATTCATCATAAGAACACTCTTGCATTGTTTCTAGTTACGTAATTACTTCTATATTTTCAGTTTATATTCTCTCTTTTTCGTAATTTCAACTTCCTAAATAGATTTTAGCTTAAGACAATTTTTGTAATTAGATTCATAGCTAAATCCCTATGGGTTTGACATCCTAGGAATACTACCTAGTGCATTTGATAGTGTATACTTGCACTTGGAATATTAGTGTAACTAATTCTGCATAAAGTTATTGGCATTATTGGCAGGGATTTGCCTTGCATTTTCTATTATTATTACCAATTAGGTTAGTTCTAACTGGGAGTTTTTATTAGTTTTGTTTTTCTTCTCTTTGCTTTCTTTAAATTCTTGTTTTCCTTGTTTTTAGATTAGGCATTCCTTTTGCTTTCTTAAGATCATGTTGTTGTCTTTTATTCTGGCTAGCATCATTATTATCCTTAACAAAAAAAGAGATTTCTTGCTTTTGTAATCTTAAACGGGCATTAATTTAGATCTTTAGTTTAGTTAGTTTATTTCTTTTAGTTAGCCATCATTAAAGTTCATTTTGTTAACATTGGTTCTTTTGTTTTGAAGGTGATTTGGAGTTTCAAGCTTCCAGATCACAGGGGGCATGGGAGCAATTTGAGTTGGTTCTTTTTTATCTTAATTTTGATTGTTTTTCAATTGGGTGTAAAACTTAATTCTAAATTGTTCTTTTCCCTTTCCCTTTTAGATTCTTTTAATTTTAATTAATGCTCTCAAAATATTTCTTGTTGGGATCTTTATTCTTAAAAACTCAAAATAAAGCAACTAAATTTAGGGTAGATGACTTATTGCTTTGGTGTTAATACTACGATAGTGGAGAATGAGCCTAAGACTCCAAGGGACTATGCCATGTCTATGATAGAATGTGTCCAATCAAGCATTAGGAGGCCTACTATTCAAGCAAATAACTTTGAGATAAAGCATGCTATAATTCAAATGATCCAAACTATAGTTCAGTTGGGAGGTGTCCTTAGAAATGACCCTAACCTCCATTTGTCTAACATTTTAGAGATTTGTACACTTTTAAGCATGATATTGTTAGTGGGGATACAATTAGGTTAAATTGTTCACTTTCTTTTTTAGGGATAGAGCTAAGAGTTGGTTATTATCTCTGCTTTTAGGTTCCATTACCACTTGGAATAAACTACTCAAAAAGTTCTCATCTAAGTTTTTCCCACTTGATAAAATTGCTGAGTTTAGGAATGACATTATTTCTTTCATCCAATTAGATAGTGAGACCCTTTATGAGTCATGGGCGAGGCATAAAGACCTGCTTAGGAAGTATCCTCACCTTAGTTTGCGAAAGTGGTTACAAGTTTAGACCTTTTATAATAGGTTGACTGGAGCAATTAGGACAAACATAGATGTTGCTATAGGGATGCTCTTATGAGGAAGACCATAGAAGATCCCTATACCCTTTTAAAGGATTTGGCAAAAAATCATTGGTAGTAGAATAGTTAGAGAAACCCATTTATGAGAGTAGTTTGTGTTTTTGGGTTAGACACCTTGCAATCCATTCAAGACTAAATGACAATCTTGTCTAGGAAGCTAGATCGAGTAGGTATAAATTCTGTGCAAGTGTTGTCTTGTGAGTTGTGTGGAGAGAACCACCCTATTTATAGGCACTCTTTAACACAAGAGAGTGTACACTATGTGTCTAGTGTTAAGAGGTAAAATAACTCACTCTAATACTTATAATCTAGGGTGGAGGAATCATCTAAACTTTGGTTAGAATTACAACAATCAAGGTAGATCTCTTGGTTTTGTGCAAGCCCCTATGCAATACATAGCTAAAAATGATTTCATGCATGCTTTAACTCATATTTGGCAAAAATTGATTTTGTCCTTCAAAGTCAATCAGCTTTTGTTAGGGACTTATAGAATAAAGTAGGATAGTTGGCAAGTGCTTTAAGTGTTAAACAACTAGGTAATTTCCCTACTAACACTAAGGATAATCCTAAGAACCAAGATCATGAAGCCATCACCTTAAGAAATGGTAAGGTAGTCCTTTCCTTTAAAGAACCTAAGGGTGAGTCTTTAGAGGAACCTAGGTGTAGCATGACTAGTGAAAGGGAAGGTGAGAGAAGTTGTGAGCTTGAAAAGAAAGATGAGAGGGAGATCCATGACAATGAATGACATAGAAAAAGGGAACATGGTATATGATGTGGGAAAAAGTGGTCCATGAGAGTTCCTAATGACACAAGGTTACCACCTCCTTTTCTAAATAAGCTAGCAAATAACTAAGTAGAGAAATACTTCTTTAAGTTTTTATAGGTTTTTAAGAACTTCACCTGAACATACCTTTGCTAATGCTTTAGAACAAATGCCTTCCTATGCTAAGTTTATGAAACAAATCCTTTCTATGAAGAGGCATTTAGAGGACTTTGAGACTATAGCTCTTATTGAAGAATGTAGTGTTGTTATTTAGAGAAAAGGCTTCCACCTAATCTTAAAAATCTGCACAGCTTCACCATTCCTTGCACAATAGGGAACCAATACTTTAGGAGAGCTTTGTGTGACTTAGGAGCTAGAGTTGTAGTACAGGATGTGTTAATGAAGGTAGACAAGCTCATTTTCTGATTATATTTCCTAATTTTAGATATGGAGGAGAATAAGAAAATCCCTATAATCTTAGGAAGACCTTTCTTAGCTATAGGGAGAACCTTGAGATGTACAAATGGGAGAACTAACCATGAGGTTTCAAGATAAAGAGGTTAAGTTTCATGTGCTTAAGCCTGTGTAATCCTATAATGAAGTAGATAACATCGTTAGGATAGACCTAGTGGGAGGTTTAGGGGAATACTTAACTTTACTTACACAACTAAATGATCCATTGGAGGTGGCACTTTGGAATGGAAACCAATATGAAAATCTTGAAAGAACCAATTACTTGGACCACTAGGGGAGGATGAAAAATGTTTTGAAAAAATTGAGATTCCACCTAGCCATGGAACTCCTAATTTCTCTCTAAATGATTTTCCTAGGTTAGAGTTTAAGCCTTTGCCCAGTCATCTTATGCATTCTTAGGTTCTAATTATTCATATCCAAACTATCATCTTCTCTTCTTTAGATAGTGATAAAAAAGAGGACCTACTTAAAGTCTTGAGAAAGTAGAGGAAGGTAATTAGTTGGTCTCTAGCATATCTTAAGGGAATTAGCCATTCTTTTTGTATGCATAAAATTTTGTTAGAGGAAGGTTCAAGGCCTAGCATAGAATCTCAAAGAAGATTGAACCCATTATAAAAGAGGTAGTGAGAAAAGAAATCATTAAGTGATTGGACAAAGGGATGCTTTATTCTATCTCTGATAATAAGTAGATTGGTCCAATACAATGTGTGCCTAAAAAGGGTGGGATGACTGTAGCTAAGAATGAAAATAATAAACTCATTCCCACTAAGATAATGACTGGGTGGAGAGTATGCATGGACTATAGGAAGCTTAACAAGCCCTCGTGGAAAGACCACTTTCCTCTTCCATTTCTAGATCGAATGCTTAAGAGGCTAGGTGGGGTTTCGTACTATTGTTTTCTAGAATAGGTTATAACTAGATTGCCATAACTCCTAAGGATAAAGTAAAAACCACCTTCACAATCCCTTATCATACATTCGCTTTTTAGGAAAATGCCTTTTGGGTTGTGTAATGCACTAGTCACTTTTTAAAGGTGTACGATATTTTGTTTTTTCTAATATGGTAAAGAGGATCATAGAAGTATTTATGGATGATTTTTCCTTTTTATTCTTATTTGGATAATCTTATTGTTGTGTTGAAAAGGTGCGTTGAGACAAACCTTATTTTAAATTGGGAAAATTGTCATTTTATGGCTAAGGAAGGTGGTGTACTTGGCCATAAGGTATCTTTTAGTGGAATAGAGGTAGATAGAGCCAAGATTGAAACTGTAGAGAAACTTCCACCTCCTACTTTGGTTAAGGGGATCAGAAGTTTCTGAGGGCTTGTTAGGATCTATAGGAGATTCATCAAAGATTTTCCTAAAATAACCAAGCTACTGTGTAATCTCCTAGGTTAGTTTTTGCTCCCATTATGGCTGCACCAAATTGAGATTTACCTTTCAAGGTTATGTGTGATGCAATCAACTATGCCATGCAGCTATTTTAGCACAATGAAAGTGTAAAACTTTTCATTCAATTACTATGCTTGTAAGACTTTGAATGATGCTCAATTGAATTATGCCACTAATGAAAATGAGTTTCTAGCCGTAGTATTTGCATTTGAAAAATTAGAATTGATATCTTTTGGGTATCAAAGTGATAGATTACATAGATCATTCAACCATTAAGCACTTAGTTGCAAAAATGAGTTTAAACCTTGGCTAATTAGGAGAGTTCTCATTCTCCAAGAGTTTGATCTTGAGATTAGAGATAGGAAAGGTTTTGAAAATCTAATGGCTAATCATTTACCTAGGTTGGAAAAGGGAGAAACACAAGATGATTCAACTTTGATTAGTGATTCCTTACCTGATAAGAATGCCCTTGCCATGTATCTATCTATGGGGGCATTTTGGTGGGAATAAAATTGCAGCAAATGTGCTACAGAGTGGGTTTTATTGGCTATTTACATATGCTTCCCATTATGCAGTCTCATGTGATAGATGTCAAAGAGTAGGGAATTTCACAAGGAAAAGTGAGTTGCCTTTGTTCCATCCTTTCACAATCAATATATATAGTTTGCTGTAAATTATGTATCCAAATGGGTAAAAGCCATGGATATACCTACAAATGATGCTAAGGTAGTAGTTAGTTTTCTTAGGAAGAACATCTTCACTAGACATGAAGTTCTTAAAGCTATAAGTAGTAGTGGCAGTTCTCATTTTTGTGATGGATAATTCTTAGCTCTTTTCTCCAAATATGGCATCACTCATAAGGTTTCAATGCTGTATCATCCTCAAACTAGTGACTAAGTAAAGGTTTCCAATAAGGAGGTAAAGAGGATCTTAGAAAAGATTATAAGTCCCTCCATCAAAGATTGTAGTAGGAAACTAGATGATACTCTTTAAGTATATAGGATTGCCTATATAACTCCTTTAGGAATGTCCCCTTACAAGTTACTTTACAACAAGGCTTACCATCTACCAATAGAATTGAAGCACCATGTATATTAGGCAGTTAAGAACGTTAACTTAGATCTCTACCATGCTAGTGAGAATAGATTACTCCAATTGAATAAACTAGAGGAGTTTAGATGGGATGCCTATGAGAGTGGTAGGATCTATAAAGAGAAAACTAAGGTGTGGCAAGATAGGAAGATAACACAATGTGACTTTAAACCAAGGCAAAGGGTATTGCTTTTTAATTCCAAAAGATTTTTTGGGTAAACTTAAGTCTAGGTGGAGTGGACCTTTCATTGTCACCAAAGTTTTCCCACATAGAATTGTGGAAATTGAGGAAGAGGGAACCAAGAGGCCATTTAAGGTGAATGGCCATAGGCTAAAGATTTTTCTAGGTGAGGAACTTGATAGAGGAAATACATCTATCCCTCTTTCCCCTCCTTAGGTATTTGAGGATCACAAAGTCAAGCTAACAACTATAACTTAGAACTACTTTTTTTCCCTTTTTTGTGTAGCTATTTTACATATAATTTTAAAAGATCTTATTTTCTCTTGCATTTTCTTTTAATGGGTTTTGAATCGTTCCTTTCCTTTTAGTTTGTTTATGGTTTTTATTCATTTTGCTTTCATACTTGGTTGCTTTTGTGTTGTTATTTATTTTTGTTAGAAAAAACAAGAGGAACAAGAAGAAGGAGGACAGCATGCCTCTTGCTCCAACCATGAGAACAATGCTTATGCAGTATGGGAAACCAAGGTTCAGTGCTGCACTGTTGTGCAAAACCCTTATTCAACTATGTCCCTCTTTCCTTTACTCTTCATTTGTCCAAACATTGAGGAAAATATTTAGTATAAGTTCAGTGGTGAAGAGCTTAGCTTAATTTTTTTTTTCAAATTTTTCTATTATGAAAGTATCATTTGGTGTAGTTTTTATTTTTCTATTCTTGCTTCCAAGATTTAATTTTATATTTGAATTAGATTTAGGGATGATGGCTAGTGCCTATGATGTAGTATTTTTTTTATTCTTATGTTAACTTTATTTCAATTCATGCAATTCTTAGTTAGGAAAGCATAGCCATCACCAATGTGAGGTACTAGTTGCAGTGAAACATTATGTGAACTTAATGAATTTGGGTGAGATCAAAGAGATACAATGAGTTAGATACTCTAAAACTTATTTCAAAGATCCTTGAGGTAAATTTGAAAAATTATATGCTAGATTAGGGAGGAACTAGACCATTTTAGATTGTTTTAGCCTTTCAAACCTACCATGATAATAGCATATCTCTAGTCACCTATTTGAGCCTTTATCATCATGCATTGTTTTCCTTAAACAATGCAGCATACTAATACCTTGGCCATGAAAATTCATCATATCTTGTTTTAGAGAGCTTGATGAAATATAAGTCTAGAATAAAACAAGTTGCAAGATTTTTTTGAGCTAAGAAGAAAAAAAGAAAAAGAAAAAAAAAAGGTGCTCAAATAAAGGGTTGCAATAACAACCTAAAATGTCTTGCTAGGATGTTTGTGAAAAACAAAAGAGAGTAAAGAAAAGAGTGACAAAGGCTAGAAAATCCAACAAGGTGTGAAACAGAATGAAGAAGAAAAGTGAAAAAGAAGGGAATCAAAAGAGTAGTCTAGAACTTTCAATGAAAAATGCTTTCTTTCCTTTAATTTTTCGTTCACATTCTCTATTTCAAAACCCAACTTTATTACTTTTCAAGCTAATGAAGTCTAAGGATCTCATCTAGCATACTTTCTGGTGTTGTGGAGAGTTGTCATGAAGGACAAGTCTATGGAGTATCTTGAGTGATTCGAGAGTAAACACTCAAGTAATAATTCATGGTTTGCATAATCTTAACTATACCTAGTTGTACTTTGGCATTGGCTAAGCTTGTCATTCTTAGACTTTTATGACTGAGTTTCTTTAATATTTGAATTAAAAATTAGTTGAGTAGTTACTTTATAGAATAACTATTTCTTTTCTAGATGTTTGTTAGTTCTTAGTCCTAGATAGCAAGAGTAGTTTAGGTAGAAATCGTCCTTAACTCTCTCTTTTCATTATTTTTGCTTGGGGACAACCCAAAGACTAAGTTTAGGGTTATTTGTTAAGTCAGATTTCTACCATATTATAATACCTTTTTTCTTATTGTTTTATGGCTGTTTATGTGATTTAATCAATTATAATTCACCTTGAGATCAATTATTACACTAAGTTTTTAATTTTGCAATTTTAGATGAATGTTAGGAAGTGAAGGCTTCTCCTTGATTTCAAAGGTGAAGCATTCATTGCAATAAGCCAAGATGAGAGAGATGCTTGCCATCAACCATGCAAGGCTGGAACCATCTTAAGTTGAAGTGGAAATTTTGAAGTAAATTTGAAGTGACATCTTGAAGACTTGAGTTTTCTAGGCAACAATTGAAGATCAAATCAAATATAGAGATCTCAAGTTTTGAAAGCACTATTCTTGTGTCTTGATTGGATATGGATAAGATGGTTAATTCATTGGAAAAATTATGCATAGTCTAGTTTGCATCCATTTTTGACAGTTCGTAAAAAATGGGCCATATCATAGGCTACACAACTTAGATTGTAGTGATTCTAGTCCCATGTGAAACTAGACATCCATACCGGGTACTAAAGGGCCATTAGAAGATGTGTTTAAGATATAATAATTTATAGAAAAATTTTAAAGTCTTTTGGATGAACGAAATTGTAAAGTGGGTTGCCTTAGTTTAATTGAGCCTTATACATTATCATTTGATTTAAGACCTCAATAAAGGCTAATAGGTGTGTGATAAGAGCCTTTTAGAATCAAGTGGGTGCCTAAGAGTTCTAAAGTGATGTAAACATAGGGAAGTAACTAGAGTCTAAGAGAAGCCAAAATTAGGTCATCTTGCCTATTTCAGCCTAATATTCCAAGAAGTGGATCTCTCCCTTTTCAAAACCTAAGAATAGTCTAAGATCTACTATTCCCCCTTTAAGAAGGTTTGTTAACTAGAAAAGGACTAAGCATGATTTATGGGTTGGATGATCAAGAAAGGCCAAGATCACAAAAGAGCTTCCTAGAAGGCCTAATCTACACTTTGTGGGATCTTTTTGAAAGCTTGGGTTGGTCTATGCCCAAAACCCTTTCAAGATTCACCATATTGTACCCAAGAAAGATTAAAAGGCAAATTAGGGTGAAAACATAAAAAGAGGCATGGCACATGTGGAGGAAGCAAAATTTGGTGAAGATAGCAAGAGTGCAGCATATTTGGTTGAGGATCTTAGTGTGGTAGCAGAACCTTGGGCACAAGAATGTGATTAGCATTTGAGACCTTGGTTAGTATGTGTTCTTGGATCTTGAAGAGGAAGAAGAGGTGTGATCCAAGAAGATTAGAGGTTGTGTTTAAAAGGAGTCTACGAGTAGATTTCTTTAATTTTGGTTCTACAACTTTGTTCTTATTTTGGTTCTTATTAGTTTCCTTTATTTTTTTCTTAAGATATTAATTGCATGATGGTTATTATTTATTTAAATCTTGATTTGCATTTTATGATGATATGTGGCTGAATCTTTAGTTAGGGATTAGCAATTGAACTAAGTTTAATGAATAGATAATCTCATTCTAGGTTTAATTAGGTAGAAAACATTTATAGATTGGTAAGATAGGAATTCCTAACTATAGGTATAGTCTTTTAGATGCATAAGCTCCATACATTCCCTAAATCTATTAATAAAGAAATATAATCAATTAGATATAGATGGTAGGCCTAATCATCTTAAGAATAAGGAATTGGATAGAAGAGTGCATTGATTGACAATCTAAGTCTAAGGAATAGTAAATTTGTATGCTTCCAACTAAGATTGTTAGAAAAATTATGAAATCTCTAGTTTTTTATTTATCACAAGAACATTGTTGCATTTTTTCAATTTGGTAGTTAGTTTTGTATTTTTAGTTTAGATTCTCTTTTTTCATAATTTTGACTTTCCAAATAAATTTTAGCCTAAGACAATTTTAGTAATTAGATTAATAGCCAAATCCTTATGGGTTCAACATCCTAGGAATACTACCTTAGTGCATCGATAGTGTATATTTGAATTTAGGAATATTAGTGTAGTTAATTTAACATCAACTCTCAATCAAACATTTGTAGCCTCATGTTCTTAAGGAAAACATGATGCTGGTGGAAGAGGTTCAAAGTTTGGCATTCTATGCGTAGTGATAGGAGTGTTGTAATACTTATATAGCATCCCATAGACTGTCAAACCCAAATCTAATTTCAATATGACTACATGTACCCAAAAACTTGATGCAACACATGTTTAAGAGATTCAATACAACATTTCTAGCCACTCAGACACTATTTTTTTGGGTGCATATATAGTAATAACCTAATTTTTTCTAATTAAAAATTAACTTTTTTAATCTCTAATTACAACTTAATTTCTAATTATAACCAAAATTTAAGAAATTTTTATTTGAAACATAATGGTTCTAATTTCTAATTTTAACTAATTTTTGTAAATTTTAATTCAAACTTGTTCTATAATTATAACCTAAATTTTATAATTAATGATAATTTTGTAATTTTTAAAATTAAACCTAAATTCAATAATTATACCTTAAATTTCATAATTAAAGCTTAAACTTTCATCAGAATATAATTTATAATTAAACCTAATTTATAATTATAACTTAATTTATTAATTCAAAATAATAAACAATTTTAACTAAAACATGATTTTATCCCCATTCCTTAATTTAAACAAACAACTTCTCTTGAGATTTTGGCACTGTTTCCCTTAGAAATGGAAAGTTCTGCCATCAAAAGTACCTCAAAATCTAATCGTAAGAAAATCCCTATTTAAAATAACAAATAGTTTGCAATTAAAAGACATTGGATGATAAAAGACTTACATTGTGTTGATGTGAAATTAGCTACACTAATATTCATAAATGCAACTGTACACTACTGAATGCACTAAGGTCATATTTATAGCATGTTGAACCCACAAGGATTTGGCTACTAATTTAATTGTTGAAATTGTTTTATGCTAAGATCTACTTGGGAAGTTGGAATTATGAAAAGGAGAGAATATAGACTAAAAATGCATAACTAACTACCTAACTAGAAAGATTGCAAGAGTATTCTTGTGATGAATTAAGGAATAGGGATTTTACAAATTCCCTAGTGTCGCAACGTCCGCGCGATGCAAGCGAACTCAAAAAATCATATTGGTTTTATTTGGATGAGATTATTTGTAAAATGGGGTTTAAGAAGGGGTTTGACAAGAAAGTTGGGAGTCGCCACCGATCTAAATCTTGGTGAGATCGGACACCTTAAAAAGAATGGTCTGCGTTTTGTTTTAAAATGGGTTCGGGGGTTGGTTACGTGTAGGGAAGGTGTTAGCACCCTACAGCGCCCTTTCGGTACCATGTTAATTTTATGCCACATGAAATTGTCACAAATGTTGTCTATGCTTCCTTATTAAAGAAAATTGAATATTTGACTTTTATTGCAAACTCCTTGGAAGATTGATAGGCTCTTCCTCTTCAGGTGAGAGTCTATCTTAAGTTCATGGGGATAAATGCATTTGCCTTTATTTCCCATGACTTCCTTTAGTAGAAGTAGAGAAAGTATTAATTTTAGTAAGAAAATTGATTTTAGAAATCTTGTACCAATAAGCTTTTTAAGAAATAAAGATATAGACCAATTCCTCTTCAGGTGAGAGTCTAATCAAAGTTACAAGAAAAAATGCCTTCGCCTTAGTTTCTTGTATCTTTTCCTAGAAAGCTTATTTGGATTCCTTTAGTAATAGGCCATTCCTCTTCAGGTGAAGCCTATACAAGTTGTATAAATGCCTTCGCCTTTATTTCTACAACTTTAAAATAGAAATTTCTTTTGCAAAAGGATTGTGTTTAAAGGAGGAATTCTTATGCTCATTTTATTTTTGCATGCATTCATTTCCTCATTCTTACACTTCCCTAGCTTTATTTACTTATTTGTTTCCTATTTATTTGCTCCAATTACCAAATTTAAGCAAAGAACATACAGCATCCATGCATAGAAAGGGAAAATCAATGATACACCCAAATGTCATGAATCAAGGTATTTTAGTGAGTAGAAACTCCAAAAAAATCAGCCATGGCCGAGTTTTACTAACTCAGCAGTTGACTCAGTGTGTTTACCTGAATTAGTGAGTTAACTCAGTAGGAGAACACCCCATGACTTATGCTAGACCTAGAGCACCATGTTTTCATTCATTCACCAACCAAAGAGAGTGGACTTCTTCATACAAACCATATATTTCGTGCAATCAAGCTATATGCATGCATAGCAACTTTAAACAGCAAGTATGTCTAAAGCTAGTTCAGCCAATATGAACCATGCACGATGACATACACCAAAAACAATGATATGCAAACTGATTTCAGCCCCTTATGCATGCCAAACAAGGATACGCAGGCCAAAACTGAGCAGCATGCAAACAGCAAGAAGGGCAGGGATTTATTCAGCTAATACTCACACCATAAAAATGGTGCTGCACAAGCCAAAACAGCAACATATAAACAGCAAGAAAGATGAATCATGGACACAACTTATCAAGAACCAATAGTCAGACAAAAGCCAAAGGGATCAACATCCAATCTCATTCATGAGCATATAGAACCGAGACAAACAAAGTAGGGAACAAGACATACCTCTAGTCTTCGGTGCAACTGCACCTTCTTGTCCCCAAGTGCAGCAACGTGTGGGGTGGCTACCCTCTTTTGTTTGCTGGTTTGTTGGACAGGGGCACTTCCAGCTTGCTGTATGCTTGAAGAACTTCGGTTTAGGATGAAGAAGGAAGTCTCAGATTGAGAAAAATGTTCTCTAGGATGGATGGTATTCTCAAATGGATGGAGTACTCTGATTTTCCAAGGCTTTTTCCCTGCTTTTTTTCATGGTCCAGCTTCCATGTGTGTCTCCTCCTTTTATAGCAGAGATAGGTGCAGGTTACCCTCCTCCAAGGGTCACCGCCCTTCCTTGCTTGCAGCTTCCCTCTTCCATGGCAAGCATGACGTGTTGGGCTGAGGTTCTGCATACTTCCGGCGCCTACCTTCTCTTACGCAGCAAACCGCCACTCTTCTCCATTCATCTACCGTTGCCTTGCTGTTTTCTTGCTATCTTTCGGCCATGGCAGCTGCTGAAGTTGCTAAGCTTTTAATGAGGGGCGGTGGTACTTGGTGATGCAGCTGGTGAAACTTGATGGTGATCCGCGGCTGACGGCAACAACCATCATGCGTCCCCTTCGCAGCAGCCCTTCATGATGGCTGCTGAAGCTGGTGAACTTTAAGGAGAGGAGCGGTGGAGAGAACTAAATCCTAGTTATAGGACTACAACTTAGTTCCATCCTAAAGAGGAGCATCCATTACAAAGAGGAGCTTCTAAAAGAAAGGAAGCAAGAAGCAAGAGGCCGGGAAGAGAGAAATGGAGGGAGAGTCGGTGAACCAAATTCATGCAGGTTTTGCTTCGCGTTTCACTGTTCATGCACTGTTCATATTGCAATTTTATTATTATTTTATTAATATTATATTATTATTTAGTAAAAAAATATTTAAAAATATATTTTTTCTTTTCTTCCTCTTTCTTTTTTTTTTTTTTTGGCCTTTGCTTGTATCTTCTTTTCACTGTCTTTTAGCATTGTTTATTTTGTCTAAAAGCCAATACAACTTATTTTAACGTTCCGGATGAAATTTGGTGTCTACAGCTGCCCCCCTTTGCTTATATTTCTAAGAATTAGAAAGTAAGCAAAGGTAAGGACACGATTTCGTTCGGAATGATGTGGGATTAGGCCCAACAAGGCCTGAATCTGGCACAAATGGTAAGAGTGAGTCAAACGGGGCCTAACTCGAGGCGCAAATGATAAGGTTGAGTCAAACGAGGCCCGACTCGAGGCACAAATGATAAGGGTGAGTCAAACGAGGCCTGACTCGAGGCGCAAATGATAAGGTTGAGTCAAACGAGGCCCGACTCGAGGTGCAAATGATAAGGGTGAGTCAAACGAGGCCCGACTCGAGGCGCAAATGATATGGTTGAGTCAAACGAGGCCCGACTCGAGGCGCAAATGATAAGGGTGAGTCAAACGAGGCCTGACTCGAGGCGCAAATGATATGGTTGAGTCAAACGAGGCCTGACTCGAGGCGCAAATGATAAGGTTGAGTCAAACGAAGCCTGACTCGAGGCGCAAATGATATGGTTGAGTCAAACGAGGCCCGACTCGAGGCGCAAATGATAAGGTTGTGTCAAACGAGGCCCGACTCGAGGCGCAAATGATATGGTTGAGTCAAACGAGGCCCGACTTGAGGCGCAAATGATATGGTTGAGTCAAACGAGGCCCGACTCGAGGCGCAAATGATAAGGGTGAGTCAAACGAGGCCTGACTCGAGGCGCAAATGATATGGTTGAGTCAAACGAGGCCCGACTCGAGGCGCAAATGATATGGTTGAGTCAAACGAGGCCTGACTCGAGGCGCAAATGATATGGTTGAGTCAAACGAGGCCCGACTCGAGGCGCAAATGATAAGGTTGAGTCAAACGAGGCCTGACTCGAGGCGCAAATGATAAGGTTGAGTCAAACGAGGCCCGACTCGAGGCACAAATGATAAGGGTGAGTCAAACGAGGCCTGACTCGAGGCGCAAATGATATGGTTGAGTCAAACGAGGCCCGACTCGAGGCGCAAATGATAAGGTTGAGTCAAACGAGGCCTGACTCGAGGCGCAAATGATATGGTTGAGTCAAACGAGGCCCGACTCGAGGCACAAATGATAAGGGTGAGTCAAACGAGGCCTGTCTCGAGGCACAAATGATATGGTTGAGTCAAACGAGGCCCGACTCGAGGCGCAAATGATAAGGGTGAGTCAAACGAGGCCTGACTCGAGGTGCAAATGATATGGTTGAGTCAAACGAGGCCCGACTCGAGGCGCAAATGATAAGGTTGAGTCAAACGAGGCCTGACTCGAGGCGCAAATGATATGGTTGAGTCAAACGAGGCCCGACTCGAGGCGCAAATGATAAGGTTGAGTCAAACGAGGCCTGACTCGAGGCGCAAATGATAAGGTTGAGTCAAACGAGGCCTGACTCGAGGCGCAAATGATAAGGTTGAGTCAAACGAGGCCCGACTCGAGGCACAAATGATAAGGGTGAGTCAAACGAGGCCTGACTCGAGGCGCAAATGATATGGTTGTTAGTGACAAGGATTCGAGAGACATAGCTGTCTTGATTCTCTAGTCACCAGTTAGGCAAATGATTAAGTTTTTGGATTCCGATCTCCCTTTGGGATTACAGAGAAATACATGTCTTCAAGAAAAATGTTGTGCTTGCTAACCATGATATGATCAATTACCATGCATGTTTGGTATGTATTTAAAGACATTCTTAAGCATAGAACTTAAGTCATCAGTCACCATTGGAGTCTCATCCTTGGATATAGACTTTTCTATTGCTGTAAAATGCGATGTTCCTATGATCTATATGATGCATGCAGGAGATAATGCATGATGCATGTAGATTTGTGGAAAAAAGCAGAAATCTCCTCTTGAAACCACCTTCACTTTCATCATGCCTAATACTCTTACTTGAAAGCGAAAAGAAGCCAGTGATGGTACATTCTTAAATTGCAACCTTTGCTAGGCACCTTTCACTCGAATAATCATTTCTTCCCTCTTGGGAATCTGACTTTTCGCACATGGTGTGGCCCCTTTTAAGATGTCTTGTTCTCCAAACAGTGACAGCATTGTAACTAAACATCCCTTTTTTGTGTTTACAAACATTTGGGTGGTCACTCCAGACGTTACGTGAGCTCATTCATTTTATTAAAGGTGTCACTTCCTGTTTATTTTCAATTTTTACCATGTAACTGCCCAATCATAAAATGATAATAATGACATGCTTACTGTATTTCAAGGTCAGTTTTTATATGGAATGCACGTTGGTACTAAAAAGCAAATAATTTCAAAGAAAATGGAAAATTTATTGATAAATAGGAGAATTTACATTTCTATCAGGATTTATGGTAGGAAAGGGTACAAGAAATCAAGGGGGCACTGAAAGGCAAGTTGGTACTAGAATTGGCCAGAGGAAGGTCTCTTAAAGACACCTCTAATTTAGAATGCACTTCTCCTTTAGGCCACAACTCGAAGTCACTCGATCATGCATAGTACCTTTTTACGGCGTCAGAATTTATTGGATGGGGTAGCTCATCACCGTCCATGTTTGTAAGGACTAGCGCTCCTCCAGAAAATGCCCTCTTTACCACGTAAGGCCCTTCATAATTCGGGGTCCATTTGCCCCGGTTGTCTTTTTGGATTGGCAGAATCTTTTTCAAAACTAAATCTCCTTCATAAAATTGTCTTAGATGAACTTTCTTATTGTGAGCTCTCATCAGTCTCTTTTGATAAAGTCTTCCATGGCACAGAGCTGCTAGTCTTTTTTCTTCAATCAAATTCAATTGTTCATACCGCATTTGAACCCATTTAGCCTCATCAAGCTGGGTTTCCATAAGTATCCTTAGAGAAGGGATCTCTACTTCGAATGGGAGTACAGCCTCCATCCCATATACCAAAGAAAATGGGGTTGCCCCAGTTGATGTTCGTACAGAGGTACGATACCCATGTAAAGCAAAGGGTAACATCTCGTGCCAGTCCTTGTATGTTATTGTCATTTTCTCAATGATCTTTTTGATATTTTTGTTGGCCGCTTCCACTGCTCCATTCATCTTTGGACGATATGGAGTTGAATTATGGTGGCTTATCCTAAACTGTTCACATAACTCGGCCATCATTTTGTTATTCAAATTACTAGCATTATCAGTAATCAGCCTTTCAGGTAACCCATACCTACAAATGATCTCCCTTTTCAGGAATTTAAGGACGACCCCTTTTGTTACACTTGCATGTGAAGCTGCCTCTACCCATTTAGTAAAATAATCAACGGCGACCAGAATAAAGCGATGTCCATTGGAGGCCTTAGGCTCAATGGGACCAATGACATCTATTCCCCACATGGAAAATGGCCATGGTGAAGTTAACATATTGAGTGCAGAGGGAGAAGCATGGATTTTATCGGCATAAATCTGGCATTTATGACATCTCCTGACATAATTAAGGCAATCAGATTCCATTGTCAGCCAATAATATCCAGCCCTCAGGACTTTTCTTGCCATGGCATGGCCATTAATATGGGTTCCACAAACCCCGTCATGTACCTCTTGAAGCAATTGTTGGGCCTCCTTGGCACTAACACATCTCAATAATACTGTGTCATGGTTTCTTTTGTAAAGCACATCATTGTCCAAGAAGAAACCCATTGCTAACCTTCTGAGGGCCCTCTTATCATTTTCTGAGGCTTCTGCTGGGTATTCTTGATATTGAATGAATCGTTTAATGTCATTATACCATGGTTTGCCATCAGGTTCTTCTTCTACATTTGCACAGTAGGCTGGCACTTCTTGCCTTTCAAGTTTTATTTTGGGAACTCTTTCATATTCTCCTAGGTTGAACATGGAGGATAGTGTGGCTAGGGCATCAGCCATTAGATTGTTGTCTCGGGGTATATGCTGGAAAGTAATTTCTTGAAATTGCCCCATCACCCCTCTTATGTATTTTTGGTAAGGGATTAATTTGGGATCTCTAGTCTCCCATTCCCCCTTTAACTGATGTATAACTAAGGCAGAATCTCCATAGACATCTAAGATTTCAACCCCGAGATTCAAGGCCGCCTGGATTCCAAGGGTGCAAGCTTCATATTCTGCAATGTTATTGGTACAATCAAAGCATAGCTTAGCAGTTATAGGGAAATATTTTCCTTCAGGAGATATTAGAACTACCCCAATTCCATGTCCCAAGGCATTCGACGCACCATCAAAGAAAAGAGACCATCGCCTTTCACTTGGTATTTCATTCTGTATAGAGAGTGTCATGATGTCCTCATCTGGAAATTCCAATTGAATGGATTCCTGATCAGGCATTGGGTGATTTGCAAGATGCTCTGCGATTGCACTCCCTTTCACAGCCTTTTGCGAGATATAGATGATATCATATTCAGTTAGCAACATTTGCCACCTAGAAATTCGACCGGTTAGAGCCGGTTTTTCAAAAATGTATTTGATGGGATCCATTTTTGAAATTAACCAAGTGGTATGTCGAAGCATGTATTGTCTAAGACGATGGGCTGCCCACGCTAAAGCACAACAAGTTCGTTCCAACATCGAATATCTTGATTCATAGTTGGTAAATTTCTTACTTAGATAGTAGATCACTTGTTCCTTCTTTGTCTCTTCATTTCGTTGCCCCAGCATACAACCCATTGACTCTTCAAGTACCGTTAAGTACATCAAGAGCGGTCTACCTGATGTTGGTGGAACCAAGAGGGGTGGATTTTGCAAATATTGTTTTATTTTTTCAAATGCCTCTTGGCATTCATTATTCCACTCATGGCATTGATTTTTTCGTAGAAGCTTGAAAATGGGTTCGCATTTGGCAGTCAATTGTGAGATGAACCTAGCAATGTAGTTCAGTCTCCCCAAGAAACCTCGTATCTCCTTCTCAGTCTTAGGTCTTGGCATGTCCAAGATTGCACGGACTTTATCCGGATCGACCTCAATACCCTTTTGGCTAACCACAAACCCTAATAATTTGCCCGACCTGACGCCGAATGTACATTTTGCTGGGTTTAACCGCACTTGATACTTTCTTAGTCTATCAAAGAGTTTTTTCAGATGAATGACATGTTCTTCTTCTGATTTTGATTTTGCTATTATATCATCAACATAAACCTCGACTTCCTTATGCATCATGTCATGAAACAATGTTACCATAGCTCTTTGATATGTTGCCCCTGCATTTTTTAGGCCAAATGACATCACCTTGTAACAAAAAGTACCCCATTGTGTGACGAAGGTGGTTTTCTCCTTATCTTCAGGGGCCATTTTAACTTGGTTGTAGCCTGAAAAGCCATCCATAAATGAGAAGATGGAATTCCTAGCGGCACTGTCCACAAGTATGTCTATATGAGGGAGAGGGAAATTGTCTTTCGGACTTGCTTTATTTAAATCATGATAATCCACGCATACCCTGACTCTCCCATCCTTTTTAGGCACTGGAACAATATTAGCAACCCATTCAGGATACTTTGATACCTCAATAAAACCGGCTTCAAACAATTTCTTTACTTCTTCTTTGATTTTTAAGAGCAAATCCGGCTTCATTCTCCTAAACTTTTGTTTTATTGGCTTAAATCCAGGTTTAATTGGCAGATGATGTTCTACTATGTCAGTATGTATTCCAGGCATATCTTGATATGACCAAGCAAATACATCTTTGTATTCTCGAAGAAGATTGATTAAACTACATTTTTCCTTTTCTGCCATCTGAGTGCCAATTTTGATCTCCCTTTTATCTTCTTCAGTGCCTAAGTTAACTATCTCGATGTGTTCTTGATGCGGTATGATTATTTTCTCTTCTTGCTTGGTTAGCCTTAACAACTCAGGGGACAGATCCCATCCTTCCTCTTCTTCTTCGGTTGAATCGCTATGACGTTCAAAGTTGTAGCTTGGAGGAGAAGCACAACCTTCTTCAAAGTTGCCATTTCGAGACCTGAATATTAGGCTTAATTATTGTAGGTAACAAGCAGGGTGTAAATGCATGAGTGCATGTAGTTAACTTTAAAAGGGTAGGGCAAAGGAAGTGAAAAGACAAAAAGTGCATTTCATTTAAAACAAAACATTAACATACAGTAAACATGCCTTGCCCATATGAAGACCAACTAAGGCCATGGGCAAAGCCATTAGTGGGGTGATATGAGTAATTACATGGTATTTAAATTAAAAACAATAGGAAGCTCCTGAATGCTCCAATTCTTCAGTTCTGTCCCAGGTATGCATGGTGTTACCAAATCCATGTCTTTCTTTACTTCTTCTCCAATGGTTGACACCCGCTCTTGGGTGTACATCCCACCACTTGTGAATGACTTATACAATAATGGGATTTCTAGTTTGCTAGTCTTGGACTCCCTTCCTTCAAGACGGGCCAGCCTTCTTTCCTTTTTCTCTTGTGCAAGGCGCATGCGATCAGCTCTCGTGGGCTTATACCCGAGGCCAAATCTCTCTTCTATTTTAGGTACTTTAAAAGTCATGCCATCTCCTCGACCTTGTTTTCCTAGTCCTTTGCCAGCCTCATATCCTTGTCTCAACATTGTCTTGCCCACCATTATGGACGTGGAGGAGAGATGAGGTATAGGAATTTGGGACCCTTCTTGCACGTATGTTGCATTCACAACCTCAAATGATTGGAAAGCGCTTTCAAGGGATTCCTCTGCCGCTTCTATGTAAGGGGTGTTTGTGGGCCTAGTCACTAATAAATCTTCTTCCCCGTTCACCACCACCAATTTGTTGTTCAGTACAAACTTCACTTTTCGATGTAAAGAGGATGGAACTGCCCCAGCGATATGTATCCAGGGTCGCCCAAGTAGGCAACTATATGAGGGCTGAATATCCATCACCTGAAAGTCTATATTGAAGATACATGGGCCCACTTGAACAGGAATTTCTATTTCCCCCAATGATGATCTCATGGACCCGTCGAAAGCCCTGACTATCATTGTGCTCGGCTTCATATAAGTCATGTCAAAAGGGAGCTTTTCCAAGGTGCTCTTTGGCAAAACGTTTAGTGACGAGCCATTGTCGACAAGGACGTTGGCTAAGTTATACTCTTTGCATCTTGCCGATATGTGTAATGCTTTGTTATGCCCTCGGCCCTCCGAGGGAATCTCCTCATCAGGAAAGGATATGATGCTACTGGCCATGATATTCCCAACCAGTCCTTCCACCATCCCTGCAGATATATCCTGGTCAACATAAGCTTCATTCAAGATCTTCATCAGGGCCTTTCGGTGGGGTTCAGAGTTTAAAAATAGTGAGAGCAATGATATTCTAGCAGGAGTTTGATTAAGCTGCTCGATTACTCGATATTCGCTTTGTTTGATCAATTTAAGAAATTCGACTGCTTCTTCTTCTGATACTGATTTTTTTACAGATTCCAAAACAGTCTTTTCTGTCTGTGCGGGGTTTGATTCTTCGTGAACCTCCTTCCCTTTCTCATGTTTTTTCTCCCTTTCATTGCCTTGCTTTCTTAGCTCAGAGGTTGGAGCAGGGTTATAGCATTGCCCACTTCGTGTAATACCGCTAACACCTGATATGTTGGTTACCGGTAATTCTCCATAGGAATTTTCATAATTCCAGGGGACAGTTTTGTTGCTTTTGTAAGGGCATGGTGCAGGGACTTTAATTGTCACCTTCTTCATTTCAGTAGTAACTGTGGGAGATTCCTCATAATACTGGATAACTATTGGTTTAGAACCAGCTGATGTACGAGGAAACACCGGAACTACTGTTTGTCCCTCATTTGGTGGGTCAATGACTTGCACATCGTTGATCACTCCCTTCCTTGTCCCCACCTGTAGGATCTTTCTATCAAGTAATTCTTGGAGGAAAATTTTAAAACCCTCACAATCTTGAAGGTCGTGATGCATGTTACATTTAACATATTGACAACCAAACTCATAATTGTCTCTTGCCTCTATAATCCCATTTTCAACCAAAACCTTCAAAATATGATTTAGAGGCATCTTGATGCTGGTCACATGATCCTTTAGAACAAGTTCATCATCATTAGAGATGGCGTTAATTGGTCTCTCCACATGACTTGGTAAGGGATTTTGATTAACATTGGGCGGAGGGGGGACCTTTTGAAAATCTAACCATTTAGTATTTATCAACTCCTGGACCTTTCTCTTTAGAGTCTTGCAGTTCTCGGTCGAGTGCCCCCTAACCCCTCCATGATAATCACAAATATCATTCTCTCTATACCATGCCGGGTATGGTGGCTGTAACAGTTTGAGCGGGGTTATCCTTACAACCTTATTTTCAACCAATTGGGGTAACAATTGTGTATATGACATGGGTATGGGGTCAAAATGCTCCATCCTTCCACCCTGTGGCCTCGATTGACTCGGCTGTGGGTACTGAGGTGTGGATTGATTTTGGACCATGAATTGTGGTGTCGAAGTGACCACACTCACAGGGGCCTCTTGATGAGTTTGATATGATTGGTAAGGTCTCCTTTGCATGTGTTGTCCATGATATCTTCCCTCATGGGCCACAGCATTTGATTCCTCTTTCTTTTTACCAAGTGAGGGTTTTCGGGTGGAAGGCTCTATATTTGACATCTTTCCATTCTTCACTCCATTTTCAATTCTTTCTCCAATAATGACCAGATCTGCTAGATTATTGGAAGTGTTGCTAATCATTCTGTCATAATAAAGTGCCGGGAGGGTGTTAATGAAGATTGCAACCATCTCTTTATCTGACAAAGGTGGTTGGACTCGTGCCGCCACTTCTCTCCACCTCTTTGCATAACTCTTAAAGGATTCATTGGGCCTTTTTTCCATGTTCTGCAAATAAAGACGATCTGGAGCCATGTCCAAGTTGAATTTGTATTGCTGCAAGAATGCTTTGGCTAGATCTCTCCAAGTTCTTATTACTACACGATCAAGACCCATGTACCATTCCAATGCCGCCCCTGTGAGACTATCCTGAAATATGTGAATAAGTAGTTTTTCATCACTTGAATATGCTGACATCTTCCTTGAATACATAATCAGGTGGGCCCTTGGGCACGTAGTCCCATCATACTTGTCAAACTCGGGTGCCTTGAACTTATGTGGTATTACCACATTGGGTACTAAGCACATGTTAGGCACATCTAGGACCCCATAGCTTTTAGTGCCCTCTACAACTTTTAATCTGGCCTCTAAAGCAGCCCATCTTGCTTGCTCCTTCTTTTCCTTCTCCTTCTGTTCAATTTCTAAGTCAAAATCAAGGATGGATATACGTTCTTCAATATCTCCTTCAGGTCCCCGGTACTGAGCTTGTGGTACCTCTTGAGGCTGTTTTTCCTTTACTATTGGGATGGACGTTTGAGCCACATTCTGTTGACTTTGGGATGTTTCAGTGACCAGGTTTTTCTTTCTTTCTTCCATAAGGGCCTTCATTAATTGGGCCATTTGCCCTTCCAAGTCGGAGATTTGTCGTTTTAGCTCATCATAGGATGGCTCTATCACTGGTTGTTCCATTTTCTTTTTTCGCAAGCGTGTCAGGTATGGTGATCGTGAAGCCGTATTTCCCTTTTAGGAATAAAAAACATGTTACTAAATGAAATGTTGGAAAATGCATGATGCTAATGTGATGATAAAATGGAAGCTATAAGATTTGCAAAATAACCATTACATATATCAAAATAGTTTTAAGTACAAACACCATCCACCAGGTCCTTTCAAGTACAAAAAAACCCAAAGCTTAGAGGTATATGCTCTTTACAAGGATGCTTAACTACTCAAGGCTTCCTAGCATAGTAAGGTCTTTGTACAAGTCCCAAAGAAAATCCCCAATAAGGCCAGGAGGGGAATCGTGTTCCAAGATCATCTGTGCTCTAATTCTTGCCTCTTGAGCTATTATTCTCCTTTGGAGGTAAAGTTCACGAGACATCCTCTCAAAGTGATCTCGTTCTAAGACTAGCTCCACTTTTTCTAATGACGGGTCTAGTCGAGCCATGTTGTGTATCATTTCCCTTCTTAGTCCTTCTTCTTGTAGCATTAGAGATTGGCGGAGATGGACATTTGCTTCTTCAAGGATTTGCATTCTTCGCTGTAAATCTCGATAATCCCCTAATTGTGTCATTAAATCTCGAATCTCTTCTTTGTATTGAGATTGATTGCTTTGGATACAGCCAATCATTTGCTCTTCTTCCTTCTTCAAGGTTTGGATAGTTTGTATATGCACAGCTTGGGCCTCTCGTAGTCCTTGGTTCTCTTTTTGAAGCTTTAAAATTTTAGATCCCAAAGAATCACATGCTTTGCTTAGATCTTCTTCAGCAATCTTTTGCTTTTTTGTGGCCCTTTCTAGCTTGCTCTCAAAATTCTTAAACATTTTCTTGTATTGACTTGCTTCTTCTTGGTCCCTTTCCTTTCTTTTAGCTATATCCTTTTCAAGCAGTTCCATCTTCTTTTTTGCCTGCATATCTTGGATCAAGAACTGCCTTTCTTTCTCCCTCCATTCTGCCCCCTTATTTTTGAAGTTTTGACACATTTCTTCATGTTCAATTTGCAGCTTTTGGTAGGCTTGTTTTTCTATTTCTAGCCCTGTATGGACTAGGACAACCTCTTCATCTTGTCTAGGAAGTATGGGTGCGGGAACTGTTAGGCATACAAAACTCTTGCCCCTTGTTTCATGCCAATGAAGATATCTTTCTACAGTAGCTCCTTTCATACTTGCCAAGGGCTCGACATATCTTGGATCTCGCCATGCAGTTTGGGCTTCTCTTATGTTAGTAGCGCTAGCATCCTCTTCATAAGAAGTATCTAGGTGACCGAGCCCATAGGTTGCAGGGATAAATTGCACACCACCCATCTGTCTTCTAACCATAGTAGGTGCATATTCAACTATTCCTCTGGGACCAATAAGGGGAACTCCAATATTATTTCCACATTGATAGAGAGTGGGGACAATAGGAACCATGGTGCTTTCCATCAAACTCCCTTCAATTTGGATAAAGCTTGAACCCATTTGCTGGTCATAGGTCTCTCCTTAGGCCATTGTAGTGTGGCAAATTCGGAAAGAGTATTTCTCCTAGTGTTGAAATCGGGAGATAGATTGATCATGGGATACCCCAGATTACTCATTGTAGGTAAGTGACTAAAGGCCCAAATAGTTAAGAGCTGTGCACAACCAATGAAGCATCCTTCTCCCCTTTGTCATAGATAGCTCAAAGAATGCAGTGTTTCGGATAAGATCGGTGGTGTTGGGTGTACCCCATACTCCACTTGTGCAAACAATAGAATTACCTAGTGGTCAATGTAGCCCTCGAGCTTTGGATACAAGATCAACCCATATATGGCCAAGGCCAATAAACTGAAGCCCCTCTCAGTATCAATGTGCTGCTTTAATCCAGTGATGATTAGGTCAATAGGGACACCTTGGGAACTCCCCTTAGTTTTACAAAGATGTTTAGCATTTTCAGTCTTAATCCCCAAGATTTTGGCTAGTTGTCTATTGAGGGAAGCTTTGACATTGTGGAAGTAGACTTTTCTGCTGGCATTGGGGTTGATTTTTAAAAGGGCATCGTATTCTTCCAGAGTAGGTGTCAAGTCATATTCTCCAAGTGTGAACACCCGATATGCTGGATCCCAAAAAGAGAGTAGGGCTCTGATTAAGGACTCATCCACTGGCACATACAAGAGATAAGCTAAGTGTCCATATCGCTTCTCAAATTCCCCCTTTTTAGTCATAGCATTCCAAACCTGTTTGACTTCTATCAAATCATGCTGTTTGAAGGTAATTCTTCCAACTTTTGGTAAGTCAGGGACATAATCAGTAGGTATGCAATCTCCTTGTTCCTTTTGGTGCTTATGCTGTGACTCCTTTACGAGTTCTTCGGCATCAATCAAGGACCCGGCAGATGGTGTCATGATGGAATGAGCCATGTAATAGTTATTTTGATAACCCTATCATATGCAATGTTAGAAAGGTCATGAAAAATTTTTCTTTTTTAGAATGGGACATGCATCTCATGAGGGAGATTCTACTATTCTATGCTTGGAGAGTTTCAAGCGCCTACACAGGAACAACGGTCTCTTGAAGGCTAACCTTACTCCTCTCATATGGGTGAATGATGATGCCATGTATGCAAAAGTGAAAGAAAGGTGATGAAGAATGTACAAGTATGATAGTTAAAGGTGCAAAAGTGTTCCCTGTGACACTTAAAAAGGGGTGGATTCTAGGGTTTTCTCTGATCCAAAGGTTCAGTAGGTTAGCTCTAGATTTCAACTAATGTGATGGCTAGGATCTAAGTTCCTATATAAGGTTCCCAAATTATCCTCATGCTTAGTTGGCAGAGGCCCCCAATCCTTGCCCATGATAGGCTACAAACGGAAAGGGTTCAATTTGAGTGGGGGTTTGTCAGGCGCCTGCACGGAGACAAAGGTCTCTCGAAGGCTAACCCTACATTGCCCCCTCTAACCTAGAATGGTGACCTATGTGGCCCGGGTATAGGGCACAGGGGTCATCACCTCCCCTTTCTATAGTGTGTGTAGGTAAAAGTGCATGTGTGTGGAGGGAACGACACTAACACTTTCAAAAATCTGCATCACAAGAGAAAGATGGTACAAATGGAAATGCCAAAAACAAATTGTCTAAGATAAAACATTTTCACACGAGAAGGTAGAGAACATACCTTATGTTTTGGCCTCTCCACTATTCATATGAAAAACAATAATCACCACACACAAAGCATGCAAAGACGAGATCACAAATACAAAGCATGACAATTGTAAATTACAGTTTCATAATGTGGCATAAAAATAACCTACAATGGCTTAACCCTCTAAAAGAATCCCCAGTGGAGTCGCCAAGCTGTCGCAACGTCCGCGCGATGCAAGCGAACTCAAAAAATCATATTGGTTTTATTTGGATGAGATTATTTGTAAAATGGGGTTTAAGAAGGGGTTTGACAAGAAAGTTGGGAGTCGCCACCGATCTAAATCTTGGTGAGATCGGACACCTTAAAAAGAATGGTCTGCGTTTTGTTTTAAAATGGGTTCGGGGGTTGGTTACGTGTAGGGAAGGTGTTAGCACCCTACAGCGCCCTTTCGGTACCATGTTAATTTTATGCCACATGAAATTGTCACAAATGTTGTCTATGCTTCCTTATTAAAGAAAATTGAATATTTGACTTTTATTGCAAACTCCTTGGAAGATTGATAGGCTCTTCCTCTTCAGGTGAGAGTCTATCTTAAGTTCATGGGGATAAATGCATTTGCCTTTATTTCCCATGACTTCCTTTAGTAGAAGTAGAGAAAGTATTAATTTTAGTAAGAAAATTGATTTTAGAAATCTTGTACCAATAAGCTTTTTAAGAAATAAAGATATAGACCAATTCCTCTTCAGGTGAGAGTCTAATCAAAGTTACAAGAAAAAATGCCTTCGCCTTAGTTTCTTGTATCTTTTCCTAGAAAGCTTATTTGGATTCCTTTAGTAATAGGCCATTCCTCTTCAGGTGAAGCCTATACAAGTTGTATAAATGCCTTCGCCTTTATTTCTACAACTTTAAAATAGAAATTTCTTTTGCAAAAGGATTGTGTTTAAAGGAGGAATTCTTATGCTCATTTTATTTTTGCATGCATTCATTTCCTCATTCTTACACTTCCCTAGCTTTATTTACTTATTTGTTTCCTATTTATTTGCTCCAATTACCAAATTTAAGCAAAGAACATACAGCATCCATGCATAGAAAGGGAAAATCAATGATACACCCAAATGTCATGAATCAAGGTATTTTAGTGAGTAGAAACTCCAAAAAAATCAGCCATGGCCGAGTTTTACTAACTCAGCAGTTGACTCAGTGTGTTTACCTGAATTAGTGAGTTAACTCAGTAGGAGAACACCCCATGACTTATGCTAGACCTAGAGCACCATGTTTTCATTCATTCACCAACCAAAGAGAGTGGACTTCTTCATACAAACCATATATTTCGTGCAATCAAGCTATATGCATGCATAGCAACTTTAAACAGCAAGTATGTCTAAAGCTAGTTCAGCCAATATGAACCATGCACGATGACATACACCAAAAACAATGATATGCAAACTGATTTCAGCCCCTTATGCATGCCAAACAAGGATACGCAGGCCAAAACTGAGCAGCATGCAAACAGCAAGAAGGGCAGGGATTTATTCAGCTAATACTCACACCATAAAAATGGTGCTGCACAAGCCAAAACAGCAACATATAAACAGCAAGAAAGATGAATCATGGACACAACTTATCAAGAACCAATAGTCAGACAAAAGCCAAAGGGATCAACATCCAATCTCATTCATGAGCATATAGAACCGAGACAAACAAAGTAGGGAACAAGACATACCTCTAGTCTTCGGTGCAACTGCACCTTCTTGTCCCCAAGTGCAGCAACGTGTGGGGTGGCTACCCTCTTTTGTTTGCTGGTTTGTTGGACAGGGGCACTTCCAGCTTGCTGTATGCTTGAAGAACTTCGGTTTAGGATGAAGAAGGAAGTCTCAGATTGAGAAAAATGTTCTCTAGGATGGATGGTATTCTCAAATGGATGGAGTACTCTGATTTTCCAAGGCTTTTTCCCTGCTTTTTTTCATGGTCCAGCTTCCATGTGTGTCTCCTCCTTTTATAGCAGAGATAGGTGCAGGTTACCCTCCTCCAAGGGTCACCGCCCTTCCTTGCTTGCAGCTTCCCTCTTCCATGGCAAGCATGACGTGTTGGGCTGAGGTTCTGCATACTTCCGGCGCCTACCTTCTCTTACGCAGCAAACCGCCACTCTTCTCCATTCATCTACCGTTGCCTTGCTGTTTTCTTGCTATCTTTCGGCCATGGCAGCTGCTGAAGTTGCTAAGCTTTTAATGAGGGGCGGTGGTACTTGGTGATGCAGCTGGTGAAACTTGATGGTGATCCGCGGCTGACGGCAACAACCATCATGCGTCCCCTTCGCAGCAGCCCTTCATGATGGCTGCTGAAGCTGGTGAACTTTAAGGAGAGGAGCGGTGGAGAGAACTAAATCCTAGTTATGGGACTACAACTTAGTTCCATCCTAAAGAGGAGCATCCATTACAAAGAGGAGCTTCTAAAAGAAAGGAAGCAAGAAGCAAGAGGCCGGGAAGAGAGAAATGGAGGGAGAGTCGGTGAACCAAATTCATGCAGGTTTTGCTTCGCGTTTCACTGTTCATGCACTGTTCATATTGCAATTTTATTATTATTTTATTAATATTATATTATTATTTAGTAAAAAAATATTTAAAAATATATTTTTTCTTTTCTTCCTCTTTCTTTTTTTTTTTTTTTGGCCTTTGCTTGTATCTTCTTTTCACTGTCTTTTAGCATTGTTTATTTTGTCTAAAAGCCAATACAACTTATTTTAACGTTCCGGACGAAATTTGGTGTCTACACCTAGCAATCCTAATTAGTAGATAACAATCTTACATTTTTTTAGACTTAGGATTACCACTCATTGTTCTCTTATATCTAATCCATTATTCCTAAGGTGATTAGTTTACCCCTACATCTATGTGATTATATTCTTATATTAATAGATTTAGAAAATGTATGGAGCCTAGGCATCTAAATGACTACACCTATAGTTTGTGATATTCCTACCCTACTAATCTATAGATGTCCTCTACCCAATTGAACCTAAAGTGGGGATATCTATTCCTAGAATCACTTAATTCTTTCTTGAATCTAATTTGGTGATCAAGCTAATTAAAATAATTAAACATAGAGTTAAAAGAAATCTTTAAGTCCAAGAGCTGCAAGATCAATTAAATTACTAATTATTCATGTTAGCTCAATTGCTAATCCCTAATTAAAGATTCAACTATGAATTATCATAAAATTCAAATCAAGGTTCAAAAAAATATTAACCATCATGTAATTAAAATCTTAATAAGAAATAAAGGAAACACATAAGAACAAGGATGCAAAACCAAAATCAAAGAAATATAATCCTAAGATATCTAGTCCTAGACTCCTTTTAAAAAAAGCCTCTTTTCTTCTTAGATCACACCTCTTCTTCACGTTGAAGCCTCCAAGAAGATGTCCCCACCAATAAAATCAATGTAGATCACTTTCTTGTGCCTAATGACTAGAATTCTTCACTAGAGATGCTACACTTTTGTTCTCTTCACTAGAGTTTGTCTCCTCTAAATGTGCCATTCCCCTTTATGTTTTTACCTTGATTTGCCTTCTTCTAATCTTTCTTGGGTTAAATTTGGTGAATCTTGAAAGGGTTTTGGGTGCAAACTAGCCCAAGATTTCAATAAGATCCCACAAAGTGCATATCTACCCTTCTAGGAAGCTATTTTGTTATCTTAGCCTTTCATAATCTTCTAACCCATAAATTATGCATAGCAACCATCCCTTCCTAATTAAGAACCTTCTCAAAAGTAGAACACTAGATCTTCAGCATTATGGGCTCCTTGAATAGGGGGAGGACCACTTCTTAGTGTATTAGGCTGAAATAGGTCAGACAACCTAATTATGGCTTCTCTTGGACTATAGCTACTTCCTTATGCTTGGATCACCTTAGAACTCTTGGTTACCTACTTGATTTTGAATAATAGGCCCTTATCACACTTCTTTGAGTTTTCATTAAAGCCTTGGATCAATTGGTGAGGTATTGGACTCAATTGGGCTAAGGTAGCCAACTTTCCAATTTTGCACATTTAGCATACATCAAAATTTTTCCATAAATTAGTATATATTAGACTCATCTCATAGTAGCCCATGAGCACATATTGGAAAGCTCTGGATGTCTAGTTTCTTGTAAGACTAGAATAACTGAAATCTAGGCTGCATAGCCCATGATATGGCCCATTCTTTATGAATTGTCCAAAATATATGTGAACTAGACTATTCATAATTAAATTTAGTAAATTGACCATCTTATCCATACCATCATGGCACATGAGTTGTAAATTTAAAGCTTGAGATCTCTAGATTCACATGAATGAAGAATCTCCTTGATTGAATGTGTGAAGCTCTAGTTATGAATCAATATTTGGATTTTACCTAGAAAACCCTCATTTGTAGATGTCACTTCAAAATTTACTTTCAATTTGCCACTCAACTTAAGGTGTTCCTATCCTTGCATGGCTTAAAGCATGCCATGGCTAGCCTTTCTCTGGTCTTGACAAATTGCATCCACTGTTTCACCTTTGAAATCTAAGAAAACCACACTTTATGTTGTTCATCTGAAATTACAAAATTAATTACTTGATGTAAAAATTAATCTCGTGGTGAATTATAATTAATTGAATCATATAAATAGCCATAAAACACTAAGAAAAGGGTACTAAAATTTTTTAGAAATTTGATTTAATATGTGTCTTGGCATCTACATAATTTATAAGAAACATTATAACAAATAGATTATAATTCAAATTATAGCATAATACATAGCACTTAATATCAACTATACAAATGCCAATATATAAATATCTATCCTATTATCATAATGTCATTTATCCTAATTTCTGTACTATCATTTATCTTAATTTTCAAATGGACTAGTGATACTAACCTCTGCAAAAATTGATGAAACTGTCATGTGAACATAGATGAATGGCCAAATTGATTCAATTCAAAATTCGTGCAAAACTAAACTTTGAATTAAAGAGATTTTGCAAGAAATGGAGAGAATGGGAGATTTTGAATGAAGTCAGATCTTATGCCATCTAAGTGCCCAAACACTGTTGGAGTATGCTGAAAAACTCCTTAAACAATGGTTGCAAGAGATGTGATGAGAAAGATGAAATCGAGAAGAAAGAAGGCACTGTAACAAAAGCCACAACTTAACCACTAAATGGACAGCCGTGGCTCTATGGGCTGCCATTAAGGCTCTCAATCATGGCTTAGCATGAAACAAAAATTTCCATTCAAGCAATTTTTAACTTAATTCCTAGTTAATTTCTTGGAAATTAAGTTGATTCCCTAAACCTTGACTACTTAAATCCTTTCCCATTGACCTTGGCTAGCCTAACTTAGCCTAAATGCTATTTTCAAATATTGAAATCACACATGGGTTGTTCACTCTTTTGCACTCTAGAAATCAAGGATGGGATGATCCGTAGCAATCCAACCTTCCACTCACACGCTTTCGCCACAAGGATCTCCTTTACCATCCACATTTTGACCCACTTTGGCCAAGTTTTAGGAAACCCTTTCTTCACTTTCAAGAAACACATGGGGAACCCAATCCCATTGGGCCATGACCTTAACCCTCTTCTCAAACCCCAAAACAATAGCCTAAAGGTCCAATTCATATTAACTAATAGGAAAAATTCAAGGCTTTCCTCTAATTACTTGAGTTACCCCTAATTGGACCCAAACCCTATTGGATGTTCTTGGATCAATTTGATTGGGCCTTGCATAACCTAAAACTCACTTTACCATGTGGGTCATGGGCTCTTCCCCTTTGTGTGTTGTCCCCCTTTTCATATTTCTCCAAAGTTTCCTTTTAATTCAATTAATTTAATCAATACCCCAATTTCCTAAAATACAACTTGCCAAAGCTCACCCTTTGAACTAGGGTAGCCCATGTCATGTCTCTTATCCCTAAAATATCTCCCAAATCAACATTAATTCATGATTAATTAATCCATAAAAATCTCTAAAATAATCCCATTATTGTCCCCATTAAAACTTGTCCTTTTGTAAAATTCCCCAAAACAATGAAGGTGACTCTTGACCACTGGATCCTTTGACCATGCCCTTCCACCTTTAGATCATCCTACCTTTTTTGAGCACATCGCAACCATCCTGTTAAAACAATCAAATCCATCCCCTTGTACTTGCTAGGCAAGAAATTCTAGACTTTCATGGAAAATCAAGAAACTTGCCTAATTCATGAAGTAAATCAAGACTTGATCTAAGGCCACAATTTGTTCTCACTAAACCTAAAATTCCCACCTTGGGATCATGCACAAGACTATATGATCAATGATGTACCAACATCTTGCACACACACTCAATTCTAGGGTTTTCCACATTAATGCTTGAGATCTCCCTCCCATTTGCATGGTTGATCCCTCCCCCTAAGATTAAAACCTTTAACTAAGCCTTTCACCCTTGAATTGACTTCCTAAGCTTTGATTTAATCTTAAACACCTATGCACAAAAAATCCTAGTAATCTATCCACATAAATATGGTTTGCCTTGAAAAATAATAACCACACATAATCATAAGATTCAAATCAAGATTTAAATAAATAATAAGGATGCAAACTCAGAATTAAAGAAATTTAATCTTAAGATATCTATTCATAGACTTCCTTTGCACATGACCTCTTTTGTTCTTAGATCACACCACTTCTTTCTCTTCAAGCCTCCAAGAATACATCCCAAGCAAGGATTCAACTATAGACCACGCTCTTGTGTCTAAGGTTTTGTTTACACAGTAGAGGTGCTGCACTCTTCATAACTCATTCAGATTCTGTCTCCTTAACATGTGCCATGCCCTTTCATGATTTCATCCTAATTTGCCTTAAATCTAATGTTTCTTGGATTAGATTTAGTGAATCTTGAAAGGGTTTTGGGTGTAGACTAACCCAAGACTTCAAAACATCTAACAAAGTGCATACTGGGCCTTCTAGGAAGCTCTTTTGCGATCTTAGATGTTCAAAATACATCAACCCATAAATCATGCTTAGCAGCCCTCACTTTCTGATCAAAAACCTTATCAAGTGTGGAACAATGGATCTTGGGTCATTCTTAGGTTCTAAATAGGTGGAGGTTCACTTCTTGACTCTTGGGCTAAAATAGTCTAGACAACCCAATTCTAGCTTCTCTTGTAAGTTAGCTACTTCCTATGTTTGAATCATCTTAGAACTCTTAGGTACTCACTTAATGTTGAAGAATATGACCTTGTCATGTCACTATTAGCATTTATTAAAGTATTGAATCAACTAATTAAGTATTGGCTCAGTTAAGCTAAGGCAATCCACTTTGCAATTTTGTGCATCCAATAGACTTCAAAACTTTTTCACATATTTCTATGTCTTAGACACATCTTCTAGTGGTGCTAACTACCCATTGAAAACCCTAGATATCTAGTTTCTCTTGTCTTAGCTCATTACAATCACTGTTTTACCTTTGAAATATAAGAAAAGTCCACACTTTGAACCATTCACTTGAAATTATAAAATAAAGACTTATTATAATATTTGATCTCAAGGTGAATTATAATAAATTAAATCACATAAACAACCTTAAAACACTAAGAAAAATGGTATTAAAATAAGATACAAATTGGACTTAACAAAAGTATCCATAATAGATATGGATTAAGTCTCATTGGAGACAACTTTTGAGGCATTTCTAGGAAACTAGGGGTAGGCATAAACTATCCACCTTGAAAGGATCCACTAAAACTCAAGGGGAAAAAAGTAAGGCTTGGATCGGTTTGGATTTATGGGTCCTAATGGTATAAAAATGGTTAAATATGGGTTTAATCAATTGAGTTCGGTTTTTGGTTTTTTAAGCCATGTTAACCTAAACCCAACTTATACTCCTCCTTACTTAAAAGCCCAAATATCTATAGGTTAGAAATAGAGAAAAGTTAGATGTTTTTATCTTAATTTTTGTTTTGGGAATGTACTATCACATTTCACAAACAATCCTTGGAATATAAACATATTTAATGTTCCCTCATTTACTTTACTACATAGACTATGCCTTACACCTACTTTATTTGATTTCTTTTATATCACATGGTTGTGGCTCATTAATGCTTCTTGCTGGAAAATTGTCATCTTTAATAATTTGTGGACAATGCTTATTTTTAAAATAATAAACAAGGGACAAAGACAAGACACAATGAGGACAGAAGACTTAACCAAGGCTACCAAGTAAGTGAGCAATTTATGAGTCATGCTATTCTTAAAACCAAATAAAAAAGAATGTTACAAGGGCCAAAGTAGAAATGCTCCTTAATAAGCCCATCACTAAAATAAAGCCCCTCCATTAGCATCACCTAAAGGTCCGAAGGCTACTCTTCATGAAAATCCATCATGGCATCACCTATAACCTTCTCAACACCTAGTCACATCTACACCACTCTTTATAATGCCATTGTGGATTTAGGAGCTAGTGTTAGGCCACTGCATTGAAATCTTGTACCATTAGAAACTAAAAAGGGTCTTTGGTGACTTGCACTAGCATCTATAATTGACATCATTGATTAAGCAACCTAATGGTTTGCTTTTGCCTAGCGTCAATCACTACAATAAGTAACAATGCTATTGTGGATCAAAGGTGAATAGCTGATGGCTAGATGTTGTGCAAGTGAATTACCAAGAGGCAAGAGGCATGAAAATCAAAGGAAGAAAAGGAACACAAACCCAAAGGATGTAGCATAAACAAGGTCCAAGAACAAATTTGACAAAAATCTCTTCAACCCTTTCAAAACCAAGCAACCTGCAAGATCACATTTCACAAAGCCCTCAATCAATCTTAGACATAGGTAAGAGTGTTACAACTTTTAGTTAGTTGCTAGTTTTACGACCTAAACTTAACCCAAACTAACCTATGGCCTCCCCTCTAGGAAACAATCTAATCTATACCTACACTGTAGGAGTATTAGTCTACCTTAGTATTTACCAATGTCAGGAGATTTGACCTTCAAAGAACAATATCAAAGCCTTAGGAAACTCCTATCCATATTTTCTTGGTTGCATAGGGAATCGACCCATCATGCATCATTTACCATGCATAGAAAATGAAGTTTTCAACATGCATCCATCAGTTCCACACATGGGTCTATTTAGACAAATAGGTATTATATCTCATAAAAAGTTATTTTTTCTTGCATACATGTCCATAGTTGTTTTTCAAATTATTTTTCTGAAGATCCCACATCTTTGCTATTTAAGTACCTAATGACTACCAAGAAAGTGAAGTAATGGTTTAACAAGAGTGCTCAGGGCATGTCCCCCCACAAATGCACATTGGGGGACATGGTTTTATAGAGCTAAACTAAATGCTCAAGCTTTAGAAGAATACTAGCCTTGAAGAAAGTCAATGAAAATTTGACTGAAACTATGAATGAGTAGAATAGCTATATCTTTAGGTTGAATAACTATCTGACGACCCATCTCATGAAGTAACAAGAAGATAACAAAAAAATGGCTTTTGAAACTAGTAGCCTTAGTTAATTTCCCTTTTATTAAAACTTAGTAAACATCTCAAGAATGTAAACTTCGGTTTAATACTCCCTCTTAATTGAACTTAGGAGCCATCAAGCCTAGGCTCAATTCTCCTCTCTTCCCTTAATTAAATTAAGAATCAATGTGCCTAGTTTAATTAAAATCAATTGCCATAATTAAACTTAGGGTTTAAGAGGAAATAGGTAATAAAAGTTTCAAGAGCCTTAGACTTAATTAGCCTTCCCATGGATTTCACCCTTGCCTTAAGGATCAAGTCCCTAGATAGTCATAGCAAGCCTCTCAAGTCATCTAAGGAAACTAGAAGTTAACCTAGGTACCATTGGGTTCTAATGAGCACCTTAGGAGTGCTAATTCCTTCCCTAAGTGCAACCAATTCCCACGCTTATGCTCTAGTTCACAGACCATATATTTTCCCTTCCTCTTCCTAGTGACCTATACACCAACCAAAAAAGATTGGTGGCAACTCTAATCTCTGTAGGATTCAAGGTCCTTTCCATTTCCTTTTTTGCATCAAGCTTTCACACGCATAGTAGTGACACCAAGAAGACCCATAATGGTGACTATACACAGGGAATGATCTAGTATTGTTTTCCCATTAATTGAACTGTATTAGTATTATGATTTTTATGAATAATTTTATAATATTTATTTTTAATTTAGATGCCTCTTTTATTTAAATTTTTATTATATATACAAATGATAATTTATCTATATAAAGTAAATTTTATAATGTAAATCATCATATTTTTTTAAAGTAAACATTATATTTTTACTAAGGGATTATCCCTTGCTAATATTTACTTGGAAATATCTAAATGATATCAACTTCTAATATCTTGGTAAAAGAAGCATGGTACTTTCTTATACTGACAGATTAACCCTTAGGAATGTTTCTACTTGGTAATTTTTTTATTTAGACTGTGCAATAGTCCTTCGGTATCTAACTCATGGTAATTATTTATTGTTACCATGGGTTCATCCCACCATATGTAAAAATTTAGCAAGTGTCAATCCCTTGGTAAATATATAATGCCATTGGTAATAAATACTTGACCCATGGATCAACTTAGTCAGTCGCAAATTTATTATCGACAACTTTTTATTTTATTATCAGTGGTAATTTCATTGGCTGCTTCATAGACGGAACAATACATACATCAACAATATTTTTCGAGGACAATAATGCTGAGGGACACATTACTCTTGGACATCCATTAACACCATTCCTTCCTTGAAATAGCTACACATGCAGCTAAATTAAAGGAAAAAAACGAATCATTATATCAGCCCCCATCATAGGGAAATTACAAAAGTGAAGGGTAAACAAAAACCATATGTATTCCGAAACATAAAGTATCTCCATTTCCCCAGTAGAAACCATAGCAAGCTTTAAAGCGTGAATTCATGTTAGATACCAAAACCATAAACAATTTTTTTTGGAGGGCCATTATCATAATATCGTCATAGATTGGTAACATTTCTTATATCCCATGAAAACAGGATGCATGATTTTGATAACAAAATTACTAGATGTAAAATAGGTATTGATTTATTCTGCCCACAAGCCAGAGTTGAAGAGAGTGAAGCAAAGATTATTAGGATACGATAGAGGGATGACATTCTTTTAGCTAATTTTTCAAAACCTCCAAACAATTAATTGAATCAAATATTTCAATTTTAAAATTGAAGATATTGCCTCAACAACAAATAAAAATGCCCAACCACATTGCCTAACACGTTAAGAATGTTGATTGCAAAATCACAGCAGCTGTTCTCATAAGCCCCGACATCAGCTATCAATAACTCTATTTTCAAAACTATGGACCAACAATAGAAAAAGCAAGAAATTAATTTATACTTTTCTCGTTCTCAATAGGGAATGCAAAGAGCACCTCATCTTGTATATGATTGGCATATATTATAACATATTGGATTTCATAATGTTATTAAGAAAAACCTACGTGACTTACTACAAAGGTGTGGGGTAAGACAATTTGGCATTCAATTCTAAAACAGTGCAAAGCAGTCAGAGTGTTTGATGGAAAATTTATTTGGTTCAAATTTTGTTCTGCCACCAACTAAGAACCGAACCGAACCGGTTTGATATTAACATTTTCAGAACCGGGACAAATCATTTTGTTTTCAATTTTAATTTATTTTTGATTAGTTTGGTTCGATTTGATTTAGATTGGCCCAATCAGTTTTAATTAATTTTAAATGCCCATAGTTAATGTGACATCGTGCCACATTACAAGTGCATTAGAAAAAATGTGTTCCTATATAAAAAGAATGTGACATTATCAGATTTAGTATCGCGGCAGCAAAAGAAGGCAAAAGGAACTGGATCGCAACTCCTTCCTGTTCACCTCGTTTTAATCAACGTTGCATATGTATATCAAATGCAATAATGGTGATTAGATATTATGTATTTGTAAATCAATAAATAAAAACAAAAGAAATCAAATGAATCTATCTCTATACTTTATTTCCCATAAAATTTAAAGTTGAATCTAGATCCTGATCCTCCATTGGAATGTTTGAAAGTTTAGAAATGCCACATAAAACATAGGCTATTAACTTTCCTTTATAACAGAAACATTTAAATTTTTTGATAGAAGAAATTGTGGAGATTAAATGATGGATGATATTATGGTATTGAGCTGGCATACATACTGAAAAGGCTCAGCTGCCAAATTAAATTGGATTCAATTTTCAATCATTAAAAGAAATCAACTTAAGTAAATTCTTATACAATCATCCAACCGTTGCAAAATGCTAGAACTCATGCCCCATGACATGGTAGGACTGTTTATTATTTTTTTATGAATTACGGAAGTATAAAGGAAAACTTAATGTTCTTTCCCAAAACAAATTTATAGCTAGATGCTCAAGATAATTGCTTAATCAATACGAAAGACTATTTGTTTTACTTTTTCCTTTTTTTTTTTTTTTTTATCTTTTGGGCATTCAATTTGGCTTGTGCCATCTTAAGATTATATTAATTATACAGAAAGGTTTGTCCAATTATGAGTAAACCTCAGATATGTAATGTATCAAAATCTCCAAAACTATTTTTTAATTATCTCAAAATAGTAAAATATTATTTTCCCAGTAATGAAGTAAACAAATATAATGTGATCATATTTGGTAACCTTTATTTTGGTGAGCAGCTTTGCTTCCAAACGTGAAAAAAAATGATTTGGAAAGTTTATAAATGATTTTCCTCTAAAGTTTTAAATGCTTAAATAGAGAATCCAATGACAATGTATGTCTAGATGTTATTCAGTCAAAGTTCTGCCACCTTTTCCATACTTAAATTAATTTTCTCCCATAATCAGTTCCCAAAAACTTTAATAATAATATTATTCTAAGTGAATTTTAAATGGCCAAATTAAATGGGTCAAACTTTTCAATAAATAATTTCATGAATTTATTTAATGAATGAAATGCAACAAATTCAATGCACCAATACGTTACCAACTATAAAAGGGCTCATATTGACAAACTCAAAGTGTTCATTTTCCTTGCCCCCAAACTTACAATCTTCTGCTTGTTCTACCTCTAAATTTTCCCTAAATCTGAAATTCTAAAGACCCTTTCCAATTCATTTTCCTACACCTCGATGGCTGACAATTTTTGGAACTCCAGGACAGTGCATTTGTATGCACAGGCCTCTAATCCTCACAATGATTCACAAATTGCATGCCGATTGTGCAATCAAGTTTTCATGAGCATTCAAGCCCTCGTAACCCATATTGAGACTCACATGGCTCAAGAAGATATTGCCTTAAGAAGTCTATATCTTCCTCACCATGCCAACACCCAGACAGAATCAATTCCTAATCCCTTTCGACCAAATTTTCCTATCCAGAGGCCGATGCAAGAAGCTAGGAACATTGCTAATGGCAGCACACTGTGGGCCCCACAACAATCAGCAGCCATTGCTACAATAAGAAGAAACCTTTATCCCAGTTCTACTCATCAACTTGTTCCTACATCACCAATGTGGCATTTTCGACCTCCACCGCAGGGTTTTCCCTCTTCAATGCATAACACAGATGTTTCAACACCACTGTCTGCTATGCAATTCCAACAGAGGGAGATGGAAAGGTCTCCAATCGATGGCACAAAACCCTACATCAAGCAATTGGACAAGCCTATTGTCAAGATCGAGTTCGTTGATTTAGTGAATGTGGACAATGACAAATCTGATTTGCAAACATTGGATTTAACATTGAAGCTTTAGATTTCATAAGATTTATTCCTTTAATGTTGTGTTTTATGTTATGATACCAGCCATAATATTAATAACTTTGCTGTTTTGAAATTATAAAATGAAATGCACCAGAGTTTACAAAGTGAAATTTTTGTGACTAAAATATTAATTTCTTTGACAATTTAAAACTATGAATTTGCTGATCTTGATTTAGGACTTGGAGTATCTATCTAAGCTCAAGTGGTACTCAAAACTGGCCTTCCAAGAGGTAGAAGATGTGCGGTTGGAATATCTACTCCCCACAAATACCTAGGATGGCAATTTCCCTGGGCTGGACGAGGATATGCAAGAAATCCCTAGTCTCAACTGAGGGAGGGGGAATTTTCTCCCCATGGGGACAAGAGCAGGGAGGAAATTATGCTCATCATAATTTTGGGGATAAAGGCAAGGATCTCATTCCACACCCCACAGGGATCTCGAAAATAAAATTTACCCTTTTATAATAGTTAAATAGTATATATAATATTAATGGTATTTTAGTAATTACATATATAATTAATAAATATGTATATCTTAATTTATTCATATTAAAAAATTATTTTAAAAAGTTAAAATTTCAAATCCCTATAGAGATTAAGGATCAAAAAAATTTCCCCCACCTTCCGGCTCAAAGTAGAGGTGGGGAAAATTTTTTCTTTTGGGTCTGGAAGCGAGGGACCTTTCCCTACCCTCACTTCGTCTCATTGCCATTCCTACAAAATACATCAATCAGCTTTAAAAAGCCCAGTTGATTTGCATACCTCAAGTCAAAATGGAATTTTTATTTGGAGAGTGTAAAGTACAAGGAATAAGTAATAAAAAAAAAAACGTAGGCTTGATGTGTGAGAAAAATTGAAAATTTACAGCAAATATAATTCCCAAATTCATTGATTGAGTTAACATGGACAATAGTAAATCTGATTTACAAACATGGATTTAACATTCAAGTTTAGATTTTCATATATAAGATTCTTTCTTTTTATATAGGGTTTTAAATTATGATATTAGCTGTAATAACTATCGTTTTGGAAATTACAAAATGGCATACATTTGAATTTTCACTTCAAAATTGTTGCGACAATAATAATTATTTCTTTGGCAATTTAAATCATGAATTTGTTGGTTTTCAATTAGGATTTGGCATACTTGAGCTCAAATGGTATTAAAAAAAAATGGCCTCTCGATAGGTAGAAGGCAGTTTGAATTTCCATTCCTGACAAATGCAAAGCCAACCACTCTACATAACAAAGAATTTGGATTTGGAGTTTTTCTTTTTAGTAAACTAACATTTTATCCCTAGAATAATTGTGCGGGAATGCTTTGGTTCTTAAACTTTTCGTCAATCAATTTCATCCCCAACTTGCTAAACTCATTGCAATTTGGTCCTTCCATTAACTGGTTGACGTACACTTGTTGACATGGATAGTTAAGTGGTGGCATGACCTATTAACTTGTGACATGACACTGATAAGTGGTGTTGTCGCATGTTATTTCACACATGGCATGTCAACATGGCAAAAATAATATTTGAATAGTACATACAATATTTAACAAGTAAACTATCACTTTCGTCCCTAAATGATATGTAAGAATAATTTAGTCTCCAAACCCTAAAACGCCAAATCTCAAAACTCAATCACTAAAATTCTAAATTTTAAAACATTAAACCCCAACACCCTAAACTCCATACCCTGAAATAAAACTCAAATCATAAAATCATAAATTTCAAACCCTAAAACACTAAGCCATAAATTTTAAAACCCCAAACCCCAAATCTTAAAATCTTAAATCTCAAATTACAAAACCCTAAACCTTAAAATCATAAATCTCAAATCTCAAATCCTAAAATCTTAAACCCCAAACCCTAAATCACAAGTGATGAAGTTAAAACTTGAAAAGTCTAAACCCAAACTTGAAACCTGAAACCCAAAAATCAAAGTCCAAATCCTAAAACTCTAAACCCTAAATTTCAAACACCAAAATCTAAAATCCCAAACCCTAAACTTAAAACCCAAAATCCCAAACTGAAAATGCTAAAATCCTAAACTCTAATCCTTAAAATGTTAAATCTTTAGGGTCTAAGTTTTGGGGTTTAGAGTTTAGGATTTTAGCATTTTGAGTTTGGGGTTCGGTATTTTATGTTTGAGCATTGGGCTTTAGGATTTAGGCTTCAGGGCTTTAGGACTTTAGGACTTTGGGGTTTGGAGCTTACATTTTAGGATTTTGAGTTTGGAGTTTGGTGCTCTAGGTTTAAGGGTTTTAGGTTTGGAATTTAAAGTTTAGTTTATTAGGGTTTGAGTTTTCAAGTTTGGATTTAAGATTTAGGCATTTTAGGTTTCAAATTTAGGGTTTACATTTAGGATTGTTGGGCTTTATGGTTTAAAATTTAGAGTTTTGGAGTTTGAGATTTTAGATTTATGGTTTTATGGTTTGGGGTTCAGGATTTGCAGTTTAGGGTTTAGGATTTGTCATTTGGGATTGAAGTTTTAAGATTATAAGATTTGAAATTTTGGATTTAAGGTTTTAGTAATTAGAAAGTTTAAGAATCAAAGTGTTCCCTATAAATTTTTCAAGGATGAAAATGATAGTTTACTTAGAGTTTTTTTGTATAGCCAATAAGTAAGAGAGAGAAAGAGAGAAATTAAAAAAATGTTAGGTTCGATTTGTCAAGAAAATTGGAAATTTATAGTGGGTAGAATTTCCATCAACCACATATAGAAAATTTTACACCTAAAATATTAAATTAAAAATTAATAAAAAATAATAGAGAAGTGCAAACATGAATTAATGTAGTATAGTGAATTTAAAATTATTCTAGCATGAGAGAATAATTAATATAAGAATTGTAGCAATGAGCTTAATACCAAGCTCAATCCGAAGTTCACTCTTAGAAAATAATTTTACTAAATTAACCCCAACATTGTACTACTAAGTACTACACAATTGACACTAAGACATGGTTACCATTTGAAAAGAATAGTAAAGCTCCTATATAGAGAAAAAGTGCTTACAAGATATTTTGTGAGCGTTTGGATACATTTATAAAAATTATTCAAGTCCTTAAATAAGTTATTTTAGACTTATATTAATAAGTTAAAAATTGAAGCTTATGAAAATAAGTTCTTATGGAAGTGGGTAACCACTAATATGAGATTCCTTTAGTAAAATTTTGTTGACAATTGTAGCTCTTACCTTGTGTTTTGTCCTTGTTATAGAATAATAGAGACAAAGTTCATCTTTATTACAAAAATGAAGGTTGTCTTTATAAGAGATATGAGCAACAAAGATGAAAAGAAGCTTACATAAAGTGATGTAAGTTAGTGGGTAGGCCAAGGCATGGCAATCATGGGTGATGCGGCCTTACATGTTGGCATGCAAGTCATGCCATAGCAGTCATATGGGTAGGGCTGACATTTATGGTAGCTCCACATGATCCTCCCTTAACGCAGTCAAGGTGTGTCATGGTAGCCCCAAGTGAACCTCTATTAAAGTAATCAAGGTATGTCATGGCAAACACTAATGCTGCACCAAGAACATTGGCTGCGGGGTGCATTGCACCGCATTGGCATGTAAGCCATGCCATAGCACCCACGCAGGTAGGCACAACATGTTATAGTAACTCTAAGTGAACCTCCCTTAAGGCAACTAAGGCATGCTATGGTAGCCCCAAGTGAACTTTCCTTGAGGTAACTAAGGCACGTTATGACAACCACTAGTGCCATGTTAGAAATATGGGTAGCATGTTGCATAGGGGCACATGTCTCTATAACAAAGATGAACTTCATCTCAGATGAAGCATGTCTCATTTCTTCTTATCATTTTTTTGTTAAGAAAAGATAGAAAGTATTTGACGAAGGGGGTTCAGGGTTGGTTTAGTAATTTTTATAATTATACTCACTTAAGAAATTTTGCATCCATACCCTACATTTATTATATAAGTACTTACCAAAATGTATACCATAACACAAATTAACTTATTTTAAATCACAGGTATATTAGAAGAACGTAATGAAAAAGTTTTTATGATATAAGCACTTAATTAAGTTATGTGTCCAAACTGGACCTTGGTCTTATTTTTAACTCACTCCTTCTATAGTCTCCAAGTTAACTTAGCTTCCAAGTCAAGCATATGTATGAGGTAGTTATCAAAGCTTTAGAGCGTGATTGTATGGATTAACTATAATTGGCCTACTAGAGTATGACAATGTAGATTGGCTATATCAGGTAAATCTATCAACACACAAATCCAACTTACCATTCTAGGGTTCAAGGTCAAAGTTGAGATAAATCCTTTCAAAGTGCTATCATGCTTCTTCAACTAATGGGTGGCTCAACACACCTTCTTTCCTCCTATTCTCATAATGTCATCTGATGTGTAGGTTGAACTCATGAAAACATGTAACCTTTGCATCATAAGAATCAGAGGCAAATAATGCATTCTTTTCATAGGTCTTCTTTCCCTCTACCCCTTTGCCTTAGAAGCATCACAAAATTTGCAATCCCTATCATTAGCATCTTCTATATGGTATTACATTTAACCATTAATATAAAAATCTATTTTTTGGATTTCAACCCAACTTAGATGCCAACTTTCTTGCCTTAAAAAAATCTTTAAGCACAATGTTAGGCTTAGGATTTCTCTCTCTCATAAGGTTTGCCCACTGCTATAGGCATATTAGCTTTCATTAGGTACTGATTTTATCTAAAAATTCTCACTATTACTTAAAATTAAGAGTGGTCTTCACTTCTAAGCAAAAATAGTTATTTGGAAGCATATAAGAAACTATAAAATTGTTAAGCCTCATGATTTAGAGCCTATTCAATATTCTCTTGGTCGTGCATTCGATAATCAAGGCAATAGCATCAAAAACCATGAATTGATAATGATGATATTATTATCACAATCTACATGAACACTTCTTAAAGAACTCACATGGGTATACTTAAATCTAGTCTAAACTTATGGTTCAATTTCACTGTGCTTTGTCCAATGCTAATAACTAGGTTTGAATCCATTCTTAATAAGATGATACTTGGCCATGTTAGCAGACAATAAAGCCCCACTTCAACATTTACCACAAGGACACACGACAACCCCTTCAAATAAATACAATAGCATCTAACAAGCATAGCCAATAGAACCATCCACCCTATCAATAAACTCTTGTCTAATTTTCCCTTAACCTAGATAAACCCTATTATGTGTCCACCTATGGTATTCTGGTATTTTCCTATTCCAAAAACAAATCCAACACTCAAATGCTCCAATCATATCCCAAACTATAATATGTCCTATCAATTACAATATCATGAATGCACAATGCCAACTTGTAGACAATCACTAAAATAAACACATACATGCATACACACATGCATCATCATACGTACATATGTCTATAAACAAATATATAAAGCAATCTACACACAATGTCAGGCAATATGACAATATACTAGAAAAAACATAATTCAATATAACAAGTAATACATTAAGGGATAAAATCAACCACATGCCAATTGTACCAGCAGCAACAAATCAGCAAAGAGGGAATCCAACTAGTATGAGTGATGGGCTCATCATCAATGGTCAGTTGAGAAGGGAGAAGAGGAAGAAATTATGAAAATGAAATGAAAAAGAAGGAGCTTGCTATGGGTCTGAGATCTAAAATTATTGGCAAATTATGAAGGGATTATCCCTTAAAAAATAAAATGCAACTTTTATTTAAATATACTATTGACAAATAATCTATCATTAAGGGGTCCTTTTACAAGTCAAACATTTTTTCATTATCTCTACATTTACATTGCTTTTGTTTCTGGCAAATTATCTGCTAGAAGTGGAAGAAATAAATTTTTTATGAATACTGCCCTAGATTCTCCAATGGGGAATATCTCCTCCCAAACAGTGAGCAAATAACCAACAAAGTTTCCTCTGTTGTTAAATTTTTCTATCGCCTTCCATTTTGTATGTTACTGACAAATATTCCATCAGTAATGGGAATATTTACTGACCATTGAACATTCGTCAATAATTTCTGTGAGTAAAAAAATAATTTCTAGTAGTGCAATTTCTACTTGATTTACTATTAGCATTGGGCAAATCAAGTATTGCCCAACGATATGGATACTATGGATTGGGAATAATTGCAAAGGAATTTTATGAAGGCACATGGCTTCTTGAGCATCTTTTCTGAGTTGTTATATTTTCAATGATTTAATTTAAATAGTTAATTACAATTTAAAAGAAGTCTAAGTTGTAATATCTTTTCTGAATTCTTACTATAGCAGGAGTACCATATCAATTTCTTAATGAAGATGGTTTAAGTCGGTAGAAATTTCCATGAGCTAATTTATTTTTATAATTTTTTACTGGGCATAATTTTTTCTTTTTTTTATTTTGTGGATTGCTCCAAAGTATCTTTGTGACTAATAGGTACAAGATTAATTCCTCGAGGAATGGAGATTGCCAAAGCAGGCAATGCTCTCCTAAATGAGCCTTCTCCGTACACATGGCATGAATTAAACCCAAAACAGCATGCTTAAGAGACTTAAGTTTCTACCACCCATGTCAACTTGTATTGCTTACTTGGCATAATATTAAATGCATAAAATTAGGCCTAATTCTCTTTTCAATATTTGTTATTGAGGTTTGATTGAATATAAGTGGACCTTAAATCTATGGTGGATTTTTTGTGTAGGATTTTGTTAATTTATTTGGAATATAGTTTCTTCTCTGTTGTTATTGCTCTCTCTTATATATCTAAATATTATCGTTAATGCATGAAACATCATCCTTTCACATAACTCCATGCCCCATCTTTTTTATGTAACACTAGTAGAAAATCGCCTACTACCAATAGTAACTTCTATCAGAAATAAATACAAACTAGTTGGTTATTAAGAATCGTTTACCAACGGAATTCTAAGGGAAATAACTCCCTTAGTAAACATCTCATCACAAAAATTTGTCGAAAGTAAAATCACCCCGTTGGTGACTTTTCCAACAAAAGGATTGTTAGTAGTGCATGTTAATATGTTTGAAATAAGTTCATGGCTGACAGCAATCATCCATGGGCTAAGTATTTATTACCAATGATAGTGTAATTTTACTAAGGGTAGAGACTCTTAATAATTCTTTAGTACTGAGGGATCATCCCTCAGTAACAAATTAAAAAATTACCAAGTATACTTTACCAAGGGACATTCCCTCGCTAATAAAAGCGAAAAAAACTACCCAAGAGTCGAATTATCAATGGCCCATCAGACGGTAAGAAAGCATACCAAGGCATTATTACTAAGGGATAATCAATTGACGAAATATCAAAATATTAACAATGCTGAATTTTTTGAGGTATATTTTGTTGGTAAAAAAAAATAATTTTAAACATCTATATGAATAAAATTAAAAATATATTTAAATTATCATTTGTAGTCAAGCAAACATTAAAATGAAAGAGACATTTATTTAAAAAATAAATATTGTAAAATTATTTGTAAAAATTACAATAATTTATCCAATTTAAATAACTTTAAATAAAAATAGACTAAATTAAATCAATGAAATTAGTTTTCCTAATCATTGTCGATAATCTTGATTCTCTTAAACTCATCACCATCTCCAATATGATGAAGCAAGGAAAATGGTGGCAATGGTCGGCTTGCAGACATATCACGGGTCGTCCCAACCATTGCTAGCATCTCGGATCTCATCACTGCCATAGCATTTGCAAGGACGGTGCTGCACTGAGCTTTCAACTCTGTTGATCTCAACCCTCATCTTAGCCGTAACACTGCCTAGAACCACATCCGTACCTTGGGACAACTAAGATCTTGAGTCCAATGAGAGTAACCAGTGTTTATGGAGGGCTGTGAACCCATACCATAAAGATGGCCCATATAGTTGCCATTTGTTACCCATGTCTACAGCTTGGCTCAATCAGCCTTGTAACTACCAGAGGAGATTTGAGATATTCCCTTGGGTGCTAGCTAGGACTAGGGTTGGGCCCATTCTTGTTCAATTTGGAACAACTCCTACAATAAAAAATTTAAGAATAATCAGTAGGCATTTGTGCCTAAATAAACCAATAAACATTAAAAGGAAATAAAGAAAAAGAATTAAATGACAATGTATGTTTTCTTGGATCATTTTCCACCTAAGAGTTGTCCCCTTCTGCTGATGGGTGAACTTCAAGACTAAATCATTTGTAGGATCATGTCCAAGGCTAATTAAGAAAATTAATTAATAAAAAATTAATGTAAAACCACAATTAATTTTACTTACCATCTTGTCTCTGGAGGTCCCTAAGATGATAGTGCCCTCAGTGTGGAGTGAGTCTCCCTTCTTAGAAACTTTATTCTTCTTTGCCTTACTCTGCCTTCTTCTTGAATTTGGTGGAGGACCAATGATGCTGAAGGTCATCCCATATCCTCTCCCCAATCCACATCGGCATCTTCTTGCCAAGCTGATGTATGACATTTGCTTCGACCCTCAAGAGTTAAAGGCTTCCCACATGTGTCCCTTATGCACAGGGGTGTAGGAAACCTTTTCTAGACAGAAAGAAACAAACAAGTTCGCAAACAAACTAAATTTTTAGATAAACTAAACTTTAGAAATTAGTTTAAACTTGAAAAAACAAATAACTTACCTTCCACTCGGTGAACCACATTTCACGGCTGGATGAGACAAATCATCTACGTCTTGTACCTCGTTCAAAGCTTGTGTCCCAAGAGTGGAGAACTTCTATCCTCTAAAAACAGTGAATAAAAAATGTTAGGAATTTAAGTTAATAAAATAATTACTTAAATTAAAAGGAAAATTAATTGAATAAAAAATACTTAACTATGCTCAGAGTCAGGCTGAATGGGTCGCCTCAATAATGAGCTGCTCCCCTCCTCTGGCTACTATGGGGATGAGGATACAGTCAAGTAGTCAAAGGGAAAGGAGATGATGTAGGTGTTTGAGGCTGCAATGGAGCAGAGGTAGGGGACCACTTTGCTATAGGATAGGTGGATGGTGATTGGTGAAACAATGTGAGTATCATGGTCATTTGGGGTGGATAGGATGGGGATGGGGGTATAATGGTGGGAGGGATGATATGGGAGTAGTGCACAAAACAAACAACCTATATTTGTGATATGTATCGCTATATATGCACTTAGAAAATGTTTTGAACGAACTGCTGAAAAATGTTATGCAAACTCTCTATTAAACATTTGTTTTAGTTGTTTCTTGGCGTAAACATTATGCTAGTGGAAGTGGTTCAAAGTTTCACATTCTCTAGGCAACGGCTAAGTGCTGTAACACTTAAGTAGCTTCCTACATATTGCCATACCTTAATCCAAGTCCAACTGGACCACCTAAACCTTAGAAATGGTTGTGAGACAGGTTTTATACATTCAATATGGCATTTTCAGTAGATTGCTCAAACACCACTTTCTAGGTCGATAAATAGTGATACATATTGAGGTTGACATGACTTAATTTTGTAATTTCTTGTTAAGATGTAACTTTTAAATTGCTAATTTTAACCTAATTTCTAATTAAAATTTCTTTTATTTGTAACATAGTTTCTGACAACAACCAATTTCTTATTATAATTTTAATTATAACCTAATTAAAAACCCCACAACATACATATCACATATCAACCAAAACACTACAAGCTAGAAAGTCTGCCTAGCATCTTTAAACTTTATTAGGAACGCTATAACACCCAATTTTGTTATTTCTAATTAATTTTTACTTGTTGTAATTTCTGTAGTCAAATATTTAAATTTTTATTTTTAATTTCTAAAAATATAATTTTATTTCTAATTTTTATTATTCTATTTTAGATTCAAAATTTTAAATTTCAGTTAACTACCTTATTATTCTAATATCTAATTTACATATTTTTCTAAATTCTAATTGATTATCTAATAATTATAATTTATATATTCCTTTTTTGAATTCTAATGTTTAAGTTATATCAATTCTAATGTTTAAATTCTAACTTTGAAGTTAAAATTTCTATAATTTTAATTTTAATTTTTTAGATTCTGATTACATAATTTTTATTTTATAATTTTTAAATTATAATATTCTCTAATTCAGTCTTTCTAATTCCAATTGTTATCATTTGCATAATTTACTTTAAATTCAAAATTTTTCAATTTCTAACTATTCAAATAGCAGAACTATTCATTCACTACTGAAAAAATAAATAGCACTGAATGTTAATATACACAAGTAGCTAATTCACATATCCATGATTTATAAAGTTATAAACACCAAAAGTTATAACCTAATTCTATAATTCCAATTTTTTTAATTTTATTCAATTAATTAATGACCCATTTTTTACTTATTGTATTTGATTACTAATTTTTAAGTGACAAATTTTAATTCTAATATCTATAATTCAATTATAGAATTCAGTGTGGTATAATTTTTCTTAAAATATCATTAGAGTTACCTCCTTATAAAAGGAGAACTCCTGCTATAAAACATCAACTAATACATATTCAATAGCAACCAAAACATGTCATCTATCCTAATGGCAAAATAGTGCAGCCTTCATATCACCAACCGTCAAACTAAAAGATAAGTAATCTAACCTAATAGCAAAGCAATGTAAAAGTTCTTGTTTAAAAGGACCAATTATACTAAATTTTGAAAATCAGCACAAGTAGTGATGAGAACAGAGACCAATAGCCAAATCGTTCCAAATTCGTGCAAAAGAGAGAAAAAAAATGTTTGATATTGTAAGAAATGGATAAAATGGGAGAGGAGGAGGATATATTTGGACCTTCTTACCAAACAAAGGGCTCTAAAGTGCACCAATACCACCAAAGTACACCTCCCTAGGTAAGAGGGAGGGAGTAAAGCAGAGACAAAGGCATCAAAGACAATGACGGGCAGAAGACAAATGGAGATTGTCAGAAAATAGTCACACCACTAGTGAATACCAGGAAACATTGAGAATTCACTGGAAATGCAAGGATAAGGAGAGAGAGTGTGTGTAGAAGAGAGACAATTGCATAAGAGATATGGAGGAGAAACAAAGTCAGTCTTATTAAATTTCACTTACCGACAGATTACCAAAGGAATGTCCCTCAATAATTTTGAATTTCATTAAATGAAACAATGTGTTTGATTACCAAAGGATAATCCCCAAAAGGCCGTTGGTAACTTCAAAGAACTACATAAATCATTAATTACTTCTGTACAATTGAGCAATTGAAAATTGCCGACACATTACCGATGGCAATGTTGTTGGAAATTTATTAGTAAATAAAAATTATCCCTTCATGTGATTAAACCGTTAGATTGAAAGATATTAAGGTGCTAAACCTACTTATGAAGTTTTGCAACAATCAAGACATAGGAATATTTCATCACACCACCTAAACTTCATCCTCAATGTGATCCATTGTCCAAACCCATTGAATCACTCTCAAATGGTAATCTTTATGGGATTATTTATGGAGTAAGATTGTCAATCCAACAATAGAGATTGAGTTTTGTGAAGAAATCAACCATTTTAGAATTTCTATTTATACTGATGAATGTTACCATTTTTGAGGGAAATGACCTCAATAACTAAAACACATCTTCAAATATATTCCAGGTACCAATGGTGTATTCCTCAGTACATCAAACAAATGGTTTTACAAAATCCAGTTACAGAGAGGTCATTCATGCGTAACTAGAATTATTTTGATATTAACATCCATCTATTTATAGGTAATACATAAATATATAATTTATGCATCATTTTTATAATTTAACCCTTACTTTCATTGAAGATTGATTACATCACATTAATAATAATTATTACTATAATAAAAATTCATTGTCAATACAAATTCAATGTATAAAAATTCCAACATTACAATTGTTGTCACTTAGATAACTCTTTTTTAGCGTAATCAACATTGGATACATTGGCTTTGTCAGTGCCTTGGGGACTACTTGTATATTCAACTTGTTCCCCAACACCATACTTGTGATGACTTGTCTCTTGAATTTCAACATTCTGAAAACTACTTGAGTTGTCACTCAAGTTTCCTATCACCTCATTAGTAACCATGAGCCTGACCTAGTTCAATGCATTAGCTTGGTAAGGTAGCTCTATGGAATTCTCAATTTCTCCCCTGTCTCTTACCTTGGTTTTGATAACTACCTACCAATTATGATCTCTAACTCGTTCTGTGCTTGGGTAAGGTGGGTAATAAACTTTCCTCCCCTTCTAAGCAATAATTCAAGATAATAAAGTTCTAACACTTCCTTAAAATGCCATAATAATCTAGTTTTAGCACTTCCCTTGTGACCAAAATGTTGTATGAAACTTATATCTATTCATGAAAAACTTTGGCTAACTATGAGTGTCTCTCAAAGGGCACATGCTAAAGTGCACAAATTTTGGTTGTTAATTTTATTAATTGGATCATACACTTATAGATGAGAGACAAAAACATAATTAATATATATTATATAGCTATATACAACATCATTAGTAATAATACTACGTATCGATACTTACCTAACTTTGGAATCAAGATGTAAAATATTCTTGGATCATACTATTGGATTGCTCTTTTAAATACTAGACACTACAGTAGAAAAAATTGCACCATGTTGAGTTTGAATGATAATTTCATTAAATCAAGCATGTGGAATGTTACCCAAATACATAAGTATGTAACATTATCAAAGCTTTTAGATGCAAGACACTTACTTCATGTATACTTGGATTTTATCACAATTTAGCAAAACAAGCAATGTTGCAGACTTGTACTTGTATGAAAATATTCAAATCTAGTCTCAACCTATGGTTCCAATTCATCATGGTTGAATCCATTACTATATAGATGATACTTAATCATTTTAGGAGTTATTTATATGCCGCTTTTGCATTTACTACAAAGATACCTAGTAGTCCCTTTAGAATAACTAAACCCTTCACCCCATCAATAAACTCTAGTTTGATACCCCCTTGACTTGAGTAAGGCCTGTCATACATCCACCCATAGTGTTATGAAATTTTCATATTTCTATAACAAATCTAAAACACCTCAAATGCTCCAACTATACATCACAAATAACATATGTCCAATTAACACAATAACTAAAGTTCATGCCCTTCTCCATTAACAATGAAAGTGTACTTGAAAATTTTTATTCAATATAATGAATAAGACATTGAAGGATAAAATTTGCCACAAAGTAGCAAAGAAAGTTCCAAATGGTAGAAACAATGGTTTCTAGATCTAAATGAAAGAAAAGAGGAGGATGAAGAGAGAGAAACAAAAAAAAATGGAAATGAGGAAGGAACAACGATGGGTTTTAGATAAAATATTACCAATGGATAATCCCTCAAAAAGGAATATAATTGTTATAGTAATGATTACCAATTGATTAGTTGTTGGTAAAAGCATATGAAACACCAATGGACAAGCTAGTTTGTATTTCAACTATATGTTTGTCTAGTCAAAATAATTTTGAATGTATTGATGGTTTATTCGCTAGTAATTGTTGTAGTTATAAATTTTACTAGTCAATATTTTAATTTTTGATGGATAAGCCATTGATAATGTCAAAAATAAAGTGGATGTGGATAGTTTGCTAACCAATGTCTATAACCATTTCTTGTCAAAAGACAAGGACTTTATTGAGTATTTTTGCATCAATGACTTCTCCACCAAGGGATTTTTCATACACATGCATCAATTGTTTTATCATCAATAGTTTCTCAATTGGTATTATTAATTTATATTGACAATCAACTATTTGTTGGTATAAAATTTTTTTCTAATAGTGAATGCACATAAAAATAAATAGTACAATGTTGAAACTGTACATCCTATGTTAACTTACATATATCAATGCATTTAATTCTTGATAAAACTCATATAAATATTAGTCAATAGTATTAGACTTATCTTGTTAATTATCTAATTGTTATTGGACTTTTGTTAGTGGGTCTTGTTAGTGTTAGCCTTGATGGGTAAGTTAACACAACTTTTGTCTGGGTCCCTACTCTTTGTTTATTACATGGTGTTGGCTCCCCATGAATCATACACATTATTCCTTTCATTACACATAGTAGACAAGAAGAGCAAAAGCCCTCTCCTAAACTTTATGTCACTATGAATCCTTTAGTCATGAGTTTTGCTCCTTCAAGTATTTTCTTTTTTCTCTCAAATAGTGTGTATGCTTAGAATTCTTTATTAGATTATTTTCTATATGGATTTATGATGTCCATGTTTAGCTAAGTCCTTCAATTGGAATCAAAGCTACTATGAATTCATTCTATAACTATATATTAGCTGATTATGTCTCTTTTTAAATTTTTCCTTCTTATAAGTGAAATTTCACACATAATTTTGTATGAAAATTTTGTGGGTTCTTGATTTCTCATTTGATATGATTTTTGGAATCGTTAAGACTTGAATTTCATAGTTTATGGTATGGGTATTGATTCTGTTGCATCAATTTTGCAAAAAAAAAAAACCCCTAAATTTTCAAAATCCCCTTTTGAACCTAAAGTTCATGGTGGATTTTGAAAGTCATGGATTTTGTAGAAATCCTTCAAAATTGGCATGCAGATAATGTCTCTTGGGCTTCTTGAAGTTGATTTCATGGAGTGTAGTGCGAAAATCATGGGCAAAATTTCACCATCAATACATGGCCATCGCCCCTCATTTTGCCCACATAGAACTCAGTTTTTTCTTTTGTTTTTCCACAAAATAGTGCTTTTATCGTGTTAAATGCCTTCTCAAGCATCAAAACCATATAAAATTTGCATAAAATGGTGGAGAAATTGACATTTGCAGGTGTCAGGTTGCAATCAGATCATTTTGACCTAGTTTGTAGGCCATCTGGATAGAGAAGACAACCTCTTACCTGAAAGGCCATGCCCCATGCATGGTGAAGGTGCATAGGGACATGCGTCATTGTGTCCCACCTTGCTCTTGGTCCCATTCTACTCCACTTTTTATCATAAACTAATTTATGATTTTTTTGGAATTCTTTTAGGTCCAAAAATATTTATTTTGAATTTTTGAGAATTTATTCTTCTTAAAATTATACTGTACTCTCTAAATTTTGTGCCCAATTTTTTTCTATAGTATCTTGCCATAGTTTTGTACATTATATTTTGTGTTCTCTCAAATATGATATGGTTTGCATATAAATTAAATTTTGGATTGAATATGCAATGTTACTTGACCCAATTGTGCACTTACATTGAAAAATTACTGAAATTGTTGCATCTAAGAAAACTTGGCTGATGTTTGGGAATGTAGACACTTTGGAAAACCATCTTGGAAAGAGTTTGATCTCTACAAGATCAACTATGTTTATCACTTTTCTAAATTCTGAAACAAATTTTGTTGAAGATAATATCATTGGAACTTACACCCTCTCAGAGTGCCTTTGGTCATATGTTTATTAGTATTTTGAAATTGATTTACATTGATATTATTATGCTCTTAGAATTTAAATGCCCTACTGGTATTAGTTTTAAGGACATCATATGCAATGGTTGTGGAATGTTCTTATGCATGATAATTCTTGTCCCATAGATTGGATTACAATGGCATAAAGACTCATGTCCAATTACTTACCCAATTAATTGAACTATTGAGGAAACTATTTAATGTCCCCCACTTTTGTTTATATTTGCTCAATGAGTTTTCTTATGTAATACAATTCCATGAAAATGTTGTCTATGACCAATCATGAGAAATAGGTTGAATGGCTGAAATTAAACCTTTAAATTATGAATATTGATGCAATCCTTAGTAAAGATGAATCAAATAAACCTTTTGTCTTTTGATGCTTCTTGTGTTGCTAAGGGGACATAATCTAGAGAGTGGGAACACTCTAATTAGGTTTGCTTGATGTTCATAAAATTTTACATGAATGAATCCATTAGGCAAAGTATTTCAAGCAATTTTTGAAGGATGTTAATGAGAAATTTGTCAAGTTTGACAAGGTCAAGAAAGGCCAGATCTCTCTCTAATTATTAAGATTCATTATGATGGTGTTAGTGGGATGTGTGAGCACATAATGAAGCTTATGCATTACCACAACAATTGGGTACTTGTATGAAAGACAATTTTTTGTTTTGAAGGGTGCTAGATTCTCTTCCATCTTAGTTTGATTTTCTAAGGACGTCTTATAATACTCAAAAGAATGATCAATGGACTATTATTGATGTGATTTTTATTGTTATTTGAGAGGAGGAGAACATGAAAAAGGGTAATGCTCCTATAGGACAAGTTATCACTAATGGCCCGAGTGACAAGAGAAAATTCCAAAAGGGTAACAAGGTCTTCAAAGGGAAGGAAAATAAGTAATGAAAAGTTAGGCCTAAACAAGAGCAAGAGTACTTTCTTCAAAGGCAACTACAAGCTTTGTCAAAGGTATGGATACAAACTAGTAGATTATAGGCATTTTAAATCTTGGCTAGAGAAAAAAGGTACTCATTATGTTTTAGTTTGTTTTGAATCTAATTAAGTTGATGTTCCTCCTGATACTTGGTGGCTAAATAATGGATCTTTCATTCATTTTACAAATTATTTTTAGGAGTTCACAAGGAGTAGAAAACCAAGTGATGGAGAATTTTTGGTATCCATAGCAGATGAAGCGAGAAAGAAAGTAGAAACTATAGGACTTATTTCTTTGACATTAGCATCTGGACATGTTTTAAATTTGAAAGACACTATTTACATTCCTTTTATAAGGAGGAACTTGATTTCTATTTCTATTTTGGATAAAGTTAGATATTCCATCCTTTTTAGTAATGAAAAATTTATTATTTACCATAATTCTTGTATTATTGGTTCTGGTACTCTTTGTGGTGGCTTGTACATGCTTTATGTTGATTGTCTTCTTAACAAATCCTTTTCTTCTTCTATTAATATTGTTTGTAGAAATAATTAAGTAGAATTGATGAAAAATCTTTTATGCCTTGGCATAGGAGATTGGGTCACATCTCTAAAGAGAGGATTGAAACGTTTATTAAGGATAGTGTGTTGCATGTCTGAACTTCTTAGATTTTGGGAGTTGTGTTGATTGTGTTAAAGGAAGTTCGCTATAGGGATTAAGAAAAAAGTGTCTAATAGGATGTAAGATATTTTACAGTTAATTCATACATGCATTTGTGGTCCTATTACTCCCATTATCATGGGTGGTTTTAGATATTTTATTACTTTCATTGATGACTATTCTAGACATGGGTGGATTAAATCATCAATGAAAAGTCAAATTCTTTGAATGCATTCAAAGCATTTAAGAATATTGTTGAATTGAAAATAGCAAAGAAGATTAAGTCAGTAAGATCTGACAGGGGAGGAGAGTTTTATGGTAGGTACACTGAGACTAAGAGAAATCCTGATCCTTTTGCTATGTTTCTACAAGAATACGGTGTTAAGGTGCAATACACTATGCTTGGTACTCCTGAACAAAATGGTATTATAGAGAGGAGGAACAAGACTCTTTGGATATGGTGAGATGCATGCTTAGCCATACCACCATACCCGAATTCTTATGGGGAGAAGCCTTGAAGACTGCTGCCTACATTTTAAATTAAGTGCCCATTAAGTCAATGCTCAAGACACCCTATGAACCCTTCATAGGAAAGAAGCCTAGCCTGAAGCATTCTCATGTTTGGGGCTATAAAGTAGAGATAAGACCTTATAACCCACAATCAAAGAAGCTTGATTTGAAGGTTATTAGTGGTTTCTTCACCAACTATATCATTGGATCTAAAGTATGCAAGTTTTATTTTCCTTCTCATACCACTAGAGTCATTAAGTCCAATAACCATCTTCTTGGAAGATGATATGTGTAATGAGGGTGTGGTACCATGTAGTGTGGATTTTAGAGAGGAACAAGTCACATTACCAATTCCTATTGTTCCCTTTTTTGTCTTAATGACTCCTTAATTAGATGAATCTGATGTTTAGCCACCATCAATTGTGGATCCTCCACCATTAATCGATAATGTTGTTGTACAACCATCAGTTTAGCAAGAAGTCTCATTAAGAAGATCTAAAAAAGCTCACAAGACCAATATTCATAGGGATTTCATCTATCTGTAGGAACATGAATTGACTATTGATAATGATTCCTCTACTTTTAGATAGGCTATCTCAAGTCTTTGTTCTTCTAAGTAGTTGAATGCCCATGCAGGACAAGCTGGCATCTATAGATTAGAATGATATTTAGGATCTTGTAAAGTTACCTATTGCATACAAAACTATTAGTTATAAATGGGTCTTTAAGATCGAGCGTGATTCTAGATGAGGCATTTAGATGTACAAGGCCAAATTGGAGGCAAAGGGTTATAGTAAAAGAGAGGGCATTGATTATAAGGAGACATTCTCACTAGTCTCAACTAAAGATTCCTTTCATATTTTTATGCCCTTGGTTACTCACTTTGATCTTGAATTGCACCAGATGGATGTTAAAATTTCTTTTCTAAATAAAGATTTGTCTAAAGATGTGTACATGAATCAACCTTATGGGTCCATAAACGAAGGCCTTGAACACCTAGTGTGTAAGCTAGAAAGGTTCATCTATGGTTTGAAATAGGCTTCAAGGCAATGGTATCTTAAATTTGATTATGTTGTATCTTACCCTTGGCTTCAAGTAAAATCTTGCTGATTAATGTATCTATCTCAAGTTCAGTAGGAGTAAATTCATTATTCTTGTATTGTATGTTGATGACATTATGTTGGTCAATAATGACTTGGAATTGATTCATGAGACAAAATAAATGTTATTAGGCCATTTTGACATGAAAGATCTAGGTTATGCCTCTCTTGTTTTGGAAATATAGATCTATCATGATAGACCCCAAGGTATTCTTAGCTTGTCTAAAAAAACTTACATTAAGAAGGTGCTTAGCAAGTTTAAGATGAAATCTTATGCCCCTTGTGCAACACCTATTCTAAAAGGTGAAAAGCTTTCTAAACTTCAATGTGATGTGAACCCCACCAAGAATAATGAGACCCGTAAATGAAATTGATTCCCAAGACCATTCTATGATCAAATTATTATGGGTGGAAACCTCAATCCGATGTTTATAAGAAAACACGAACCTTGGTATGTGGAGATGCCACAAATGGGATGGTGAACCATTTGATAAGTCAGATAAACACCACAAGAACAAGTCCTTGATTGTTCAAAAAGTTCTTCAAAGGACCAAAGAGAAAAACTCTCAATTTTTATCCAAAAAACTGATCTAAACTTCTTAGCCTTGGTATACATATATATAGGCTGAGTTATTACAATTTGAAAAAGGAAACAAATCACAAAAGGAAGGAAATTCCTAGAATTATGGCATGCTAGCCTTTACATGAGAATAATTAGCCCAATGACAATAATTGCTAAAAATATATTCCAAAAGGATGACCAAATCCTATAAACTCCCAAAATCACTAGGTAATAATCAGCCAAATTGATCTCCTTGATTCTCTCAAATCCACATGCTTGAGCTGAAAGTAATCCTTCCAAGTGTATGAGCCTCAATAAAAGGCTGAAAGTAATCCTTCTAAGTGTAAGGGCTTTAGAAAAAAGGCTAAAATTAATCCACCACTTAGACCAATGAAATCTATCCTTGATTTGCACTTAAGTCTAAGTATTTAGGCCTTAAAAAACATTCCTCAACCTAAATGCTCTGCATCAATCCATTGAAAGCCTCCTTGAACCTTTTAGCTCTAACTCTTGTAACTGGATCACTTGGAATTTGAATTGGATCAGCTGTATCTGCCATGCTTTTATCATCATTCCCCTCCTCTTGAAGAGGATTTGTCTTAAATAATCACCTACATCAAAGGGGGTTAATCAGTAATGTTGAAAGTGGCACTAACATTATACTCACCTAGCAAATCTAGCTTGTATGCATTGTCATTGATGCGCTCAAGAACTTGGAATGGTCTATTCCTTCTTGGAAGCAATTTAGAATGCCTTTGTGCCGAAAATCTTTCTTTCCTCATGTGCAACCAAACCCAATCTCCAGATTCAAAAATGAGCTTATGATGCCCCTTGTTGGCTCTGTTTCACATATTGCTCTATTTGATTTGATGTTGAACTTTGCCTTCTCATGTATCTGCTTGACAAATTCAGCTTTCTTTTTACCATCTAAATTAACACATTCTTTGAAAGGTAATAGTGTTAAATCCAATGGAGTTAAAGGATTAAAACCATAAATAATTTCAAAAGGTGAAAATCTTGCTGTAGAATGAACAGTACGATTATAAGCAAATTCAACATGTGGTAACCAATCTTCCCAAGTTTTGATATTCTTTCTAATGATAGCCCTCAACAAGGTTGTTAAAGTCCTATTTGCTACTTCGGTTTGACCATTAGTTTGTGGATTACAAGTAGTAGAAAATAATAATTAGTCCCTAACTTATACCAAAAGTCTTCCAAAAGTAGCTCAAAAACTTAGCATCATAATCTAAAACAATTGTCCTAGGCATCCCTGTATCTTACAACCTCCCTAAAGAACAAATCGATAATGTGTGATGCATCATCTGTTTTGTGACATGGAATAAAATGTGCTATCTTAGAAAATCTATCCACAACCACAAAAATTGACTCTCTACCATGCTTTGTCCTAGGCAAACCTAACACAAAGTCCATTGAAATGTCAACCCAAGGTTCACTAGGAATAGGAAGTGGCGTGTATAGTCCATGGGGTTGCACCTGGGATTTTGCTTGCCTACAAGTGACACATCTTCCACAAATTCTCGACTTCTCTTTTCATGTGTGGCCAAAAGAAATGCTCTTGCAAAATGGCTAGTGTCTTAGCAACTCCAAAGTGTCCCATTAACCCTCCTCCATGGGATTTCCTCACTAATAAGTCTCGCAATGAATAATTAGGCACACATAGTTTATTCTCCCAAAACAAGAAGTCATCATGCCTAAAGAACTTACCTATGGCCTTGCCCTCACAATTCCTATACTCTTCACCAAAATCTTGGTCTAATGGATACAATTCTTTAATGTGTTCAAAACCAAGTAATTTTGTATCAAGAGTAGAAATCAATCCATACCTGCGAGAGAGTGCATTAACAACGACATTTTCCCTACCTTGCTTATATTGGATGACATATGGGAATGTCTTAATGAACCCCACCCATCATGCGTGCCTCCTATTCAACTTGTGTTGACCCTTCAAATGCTTCAAGGATTCATATATGAACCCACCTATCTCCACCTCAAAAGCTAGCTTGTAAGGGGAGGTTTGCAAACCCATATATATAACACCCAAGACCTCTCTACCTAATTAATGTGAGACTTCATCATTCCTGACCCTTTTAGACTATATGTCCTCGTACAGAGAACCAGGATCTATGGTGCACACCGACTAGAGCAGGGCAGGCTCTAATACCATATAATATGAACTCAACTAACTCCACCTCAAAAGCTTGCTTGTAAGGGGAGGTTTGCGAACCTATATAAATAACACCCAAAACCTCTCTGCCTAACCAATGTGGGACTTCATCACAATGTCCAAAAATGATGTTGAGCAAGTCAAAATGGATAAGATCTTATATGCTTCTACTATTAGCAGCTTGATGTATGCTCAAGTATACACACATCCTAATATTTCCTTTGCTATTAGTGTGCTTAGGAGATACTTGAGCAATTCTGGTTAGGAGTATTGTCAAGCAGCAAAAAAAGTTATGAGATATCTACAGGGCATCAAAAATCATATGCTCACTTACAAGAGTTGTAGTCATTTCGAGGTGATTGGACATACAAATTTTGATTATGCAGGCTGTCTAGATAATAATAAGTTGACTTTTGAATACATTTTCATGATTTTTGGAGGAGTTAGTTCGTGGAAGAATGCTAAATAAACTCTCACTACTACCTTAATTATGGAGACAAAGTATATTGTCTGTTATAAGGTTACTCTAGGCCATATGGTTTAGGAACTTGATTTCAACATTCCATATTGTTGAGAGTATTTTAGGCCTCTAACTCTCTAGTGTAATATCTCTATTGCTAATGTTTCTCTCAAAACAATAGAAATTCTATGCGTATAAAGTATTTTGAGGTCAAATATCAATTTGTTAGAGAGAAAATAAAGGAAATTTAGACTCACATAGAGAACATAAGCATTGAACTTATGGTTGTGATCCCCTAACCATAGCTTGATAGCTATAGCATCTTAGAACCATATAGATAACATTATTAGACACATATGGTCTTTTGGGTTAGTAGGAGTGGTACACTTTTGTTTATGATATTGTCATGTCTTGAGCTATTATTGTTATTGACTATCTTTGTTGAATGCATTATGTATTTTTCTTACATAGTATTGTTATATGAATAATGTTTATACTGTTAATATTGACCTCATTGGAGAATTTTGTTGTAGTCTCAATTTTGTTATGCTAATATCTTGTGTTGTAGCTTAATAAGCATTGTGGATGCTAGGATCATTACTGGAGGATAGCACATAGTTCATTTTTGTTGTGTAAGTCCTTATCCCACTTATCCATTATTACTCAAGTCACATGCTTATAAGTGTTTTGACATGTATGATATCATTGTCCCTGTCATCTTAGTTTGTGCATTGTTGGGTATTCATAATCATATTTTGGACTTGAGGCTAGTATTAGCTAATATTGCTTGTCTTGCTATTGACATTGTTGTGGCCATATTTTATAGTTTTTAATCTAGAGAACTTTTCTTTTAAAACCTTTGTAGTCCAAGTGGGAGATTAACACAACTTTTGTTAGTGGACCTTGTTAGTGTTAGCCTTGATGGATAAGTTAACACAACTTTTATCTGACAAGGATTCCTAATCTTCATCTATTATGTGGTGTTGGCTCTCTATTAATCTAACATATTACTCCTTTCATCATACATAGTAAACAAGAAGAATATAAACCCTCTCCTAAACTTTATGTCACTATGAATCCTTCAACCATGAGTTTCGCTTCTTCTAGTATGTTCTTCTATCTCTCCCTCTCAAAGAGTGTGTATGCTTAGAATGGTTTACTGAATTATTTTATGTATCAATTTATGATGTCCATGTTTAGAGAAATCCTTCATACAAAACAAAAAATTTGCTGGAGAAAGCATGAAATAGAAAGAAACAATTTAAGATCTTAAAGAGTATTTCATAGTTTTTATTCATTAATTAGATTGAGGTTATGTTATATGAATGGCTTTAAATACAATTATTGTTTAAAAAATATGAACCAGATATCTCTCAAAAGACTTTTATTTCCAATTTTTACTTTATCAACAATCCAAACAGTTTTGCTAGTATACGTGGGTAAAAAGATCATAGCTAAAAGAAACCAAGAAAAGCGAAAGAAAAATAAAAAAGAAAAAAATTGCTTATGATACATTATTATCAATTTTAGCAAAAGGTGTGCACATTTTGGCCATTAATTGTGAGAAGATCCTAAGTTTCAGTTAATCCAATTAAAAGACAAATTCATGGATTAAATTTGGTCAACTATTTATAATTGGTCCATTCTTTTGTCTTTCATTTCTTCCATTTTTACTTTTCTCAAAAGAGTACGGTTCATGCTTTGGCTGAGCTACAATTATGGCAACCCATAAATTTTGAGGTCTTTTAATAGCCTAAATCAACCATACTTCCTTAATTTAGACCAATTATTAGCACGTTCTTTGTTTATTTGAGCAGTTGGTTTTAGATGTCTTTCCTTTTCGACAATAAGAGAATCAAATGTATATCAAATCCAAATCTTAACTGTTGCCTGGAATTTTTTGGGCTTCTTAGCCTAGAGTACAACTATAAAAGATTTCTTATCGCAAGAATCTCTTCTCCTGATTATAAATTTTGAAGTTTGTTCGGGTCATAGTAATTATGGGAACCCTACTGCTAGAGCAAATCAAAAAGCATACAGCAACTTTCCTTCAAGAAAAGTACAACAATGCTAGGATGGCATTCACTGATGTTACTAAAGCTGAATTGTAAGTGCTTTCTCAGTTTCCTTTTTACTATAATAAAATTAATGATCTGATCTGATCATCATTATGAAAAGATAGAAATATTTGTACTCGTTTTCTATTAGTTAAATTTCTTTGTGTTATTCAGCCAGAATTTTCAAATTATAGTTAAAAATGTTGCTCTCAATTTCTTGATTAATTCAAATGTGGTTTCCTCAGGATTTCACAGCTCTGCATTAATGGAAATTAACATATTCTTTGTATATTAGGCTAACTGAGCAAGTAACAAACAAGGATGCTTGCAGCCCTGATGCCAAAACAATGACTAGAATAGCTGAGGCCTCTTTTGAAATAGATGACTATTGGAGGATTGTCGATATTCTTCATAAAAGGTCATTATGCTTCCTCTTTACCCTATAGCCAATGATTTTCAATTATCTTTACATATGCTTCTTTTCAAAGTGCAGGTTGTACAGCTTTGATTGGGAACAATGGAGGCAATCTTATAATGCACTTGTACTTCTTGAATTTTTGTTAACCCATGGTTCAGATGATTTCGCTATAGAATTTCAAGGCGATGCTGAAATCATCCAAGAACTAGGCTCTTTTACTCACGTTGATGAAAGAGGGTAATTTTTCAAACTCAAAATACATGATCTTTTGTAAAGCCCAAAGAAGTGTGGTTTAGCATTTCCCAGAAAATTTTATCTCTAGAAAATTAAAATCTGCGTTTGGTATAAGTTTTCTAATTAAGTTTCTCGGAAATTTTAGATTCCACTAGATTTAATTAATTGTTTTCTAATGGCACAGCTCAGAACAAGATAAACTGGTGAATAGTTTTAATAAAAGACATAATTAACAACTAAGTAATTTGAAATTTAAAGAGATTTTCTGTCACTAAGATACTTGAATAAAGTTTACCTAGGTAGCTGATTCTATGGAGTATCTAAAAAATCTTTAAACTGAAGGACTCCCCCAGAATTGTGAATTTTCTTTGTCATCTATGTTTTCACATAATTCTCTAGTAAAAGAAAATATGAATTTAAATGATAACGCTATTACAAATGCACAAATAGCACACTTAACGTAAGGCTTTTTTTTCATAGGAGGTAATTCAGTTAAATATTCACTTTTTATTTTCATTCCTACCAATGCATCAAGCAATATATTATTTGGGTTTCTAAAATTAATTATTCTTTGTCAGGTTTAACTGGGGTGCTAGAATGCAACAGAAATCAGACCAAATAGTGAAACTTTTACAGGGTGGAGAAACGCTAAGAGAAGCACGTTTGAAGGCTCTGAAAATAACAAATGAAATCCAAGGCTTTGGAAGTTCAGTGGCATCTCCTTCATCATCACCTGACTCTTCATCTTCAGAAGCATCGCCCGGCCATTCATCTTTTTGTTCATTTTCTAGCACAAGCACTCCAACCTACATTAGCTCCAATGAGCAAAACAAACATCAGTTTTCCCCAAAACATACCACATATAGCTATTCACAAGGAGGAATTCAAGATGATAGCAACATAATCTCCCCATCAAAGATTGCAGATTATGAGGAAGGACGAAGGCACCTTTGGCATGGCACTACTGTTGAAGAGAAATACAATCTGCTTGATTCTGAGGATGAAAACGATGACAAGCCAAATGGGTTGGTCAGTGGAATCTGCTCTAAGCTTATTAGCGGCAGTACTTCAAAAGTAAGTGGTGCAAAAATTGAGTTCAGATGTGTCTCTGATGTTGGAAACAGAGAAGCCAAAAAGAAGTTTGATCGCCAAAATTCACTTTGGTATTAGTGGGAGAGAATCAAGAGAGGTCAAGATTCAATTGCCTATGGTCATATCAATGACGTGTATATGTAAGGAAATTTGCATATTAGTTTGTATATCTTTTGAATGTGATGTACAATATATCATAACTAGCCTTTCACTTTTTGGTATTCTGCCAGTATCTGATACTAACTGATATAATCATATAATTTGTTGCAAAATAGGTTTGAATCCTCTCCTGTGAAATTCTAAATAATTGAGTCACTTGAAGTGTAGTGTCTTTATGAGCATTCATCCTTTTATCAATTTGTCCCTAATTTAAAATTCAGTTTACATAATTTTAAGATGTTTTATTCCACTACATTTTCGTAACAAAATATGCGGCTAGTCTTACGCTTATAGAATTTTGTCTCCCCGGTTTCACTGCTCAAAGCCTAGCAACTTGGAAAAGTGAGAGCTTTTGTTCACCAAATGCTAACTGGACAGTCGAAAACAAATAAGCATCACTAAATCATTAGGAAATCTTGAAGTAAACAAATCTGATTGAAATCCAAATTCTGAATTTGTTAAAAGTGTGGTTCATGTCACGTAGACTCCAGAGAAGATTTAGAGAGAGACAGAGTGAAAGTGAACTTTATTGAGATTTGATGATCATTACATGTTACCCTTGAGGTATTTATAGCTACAATTCAGCCTCAGCCCACATGTTTAACAAATTTGTAACCAACTCCTAACTCCCACATCACATCATCTGTTTTTATGTTGCATGGCGGTTGCATGTCCCCATCTCCCAGCTTGGCTAAGAACATAAGAGTAGAGACTCCATCTCTTCGTTTTGCTGACGCATGGACTATGATGAAGACAACAACAACAAAGCCTTAAAGAGTCACTGATTGTCATTGCCTCCTCTATCTCCCCCATCCCGATTCAACGAGTTCAAGCTCCTATTCCAACAATGGAATCTTTGAGTTCCAACCAAAAGTCCAAACCGTCGAGAAAAAACTCCATGTCCCGCATGTCACTTTGTCCTTGATCTGAAGTTCCAATTTGAGATCTACAGCTGAATTTGGGAGTCATCATCAAACCAAACGTAAGAGGCCACCTTGAACTCAAAGATTTGTTGATTAGTTAGTTGATTTACCATTGTTATCTTCCCTCAGAGAAAGAAAGGCAATTGGAGGAAACCATAGGGAAATAAGATATTCGGATCAATAGACTTTGGAATCACTGCAATAATAGAGGAATAAATTTCTTACCACACCTATTTTAATACACTATTCTCATACCTATTGGTTAGTGTTAGGGATTAGCCTTTCAGAATTTAGAATTGAGGGTCAGTCACATGAGTATTAGTCAAGATATACAAAAAAAAAAAAAAAAGTCAGCAGTTATCTATCAAGATGAATATTTAATGAAAATGGTTAATTGCAACAAATCAAAAATAGAAGAGGGTCCACTGGTTTAATCCAAATCAAAGGATGACAAATTACACAAAAGATATAATGCAAGAGGTATTATGTAAATTTAGCCTAAAAAAAAAGGAAAAAAAAGTCAAAACATCAAATAAAAATCACTCTCTATTTTCTCTATTTGCCTAAAGTCCATCAAGTTAGAAATAAGTACCATGCTCTTCTCTTCTGCATTTTTTTTAAAGAATAGTCTTTTTTTTTTTAAAAAAAAAAAAAGAATACTGAATTTTCTACTTTTAACCTTAAATTTAAATATTTTTAAGAATAAAGCCATTAACCAATCTTTGAACATTTATTATTGTAATACATTGACGCATGTTACTACTACAAAAATTGTAATTAAAAAAGTTAAATTACTAAAACTTAATAACAATAAAAGAATTAAATTAAAACTTGTGGACATTAAATGCTTGTAATTAAATGAAAAGCAAAAAAAGAGAACAACATTTAAATTGAATAATATGTATTCTTTGATCAATTATTACTATAATAAATATTAATACATGTAACTACCATAAAAAGTAATAGTTCACAAATAAAAATTGATTGACTAAAATATATTGAAAATAAAAATTAAAACTTATTGACATTAATGTTTTGATATAAATGAAAAGCATACAAGGAAACAGCCTTCAAATGTGAATAATATTAACTAAATTTATGACATTAAAAATTTTATTGTTAAATACTTTATAACCAATAAAGAAAAAAGATAATTATCGTTTTCATAAGCTAAGTTTAATATATTAGAATTGAAATCAACAAAATCATTGATTGATTATTAAAAACATTTATTACTATAATAAATATGTTACAAAATTTGTAGTTAAAAGTTAAATAATTAAGATATACTAAAAATAAAAAGGAAACAAAATGAAACAATTTTGACCTTAAATGCTTCAAAATAAATAAAAAGTAAAAATGGAAAGTATTTAAATTTGCCTTCAAGAAAATACATTTATATATACATGCATGCATGCTTCCCTTTATATATATATATATATATATATATATATATATATATATATATATATATTACAACTTATTTAATTATATTTTGAAAAGGGTATCAAGAGGAGAATTTTGGTAAGACATAAGTTTACGATAATGCTTGTACTAGCATTCTTAGAGGTATTCCTTTGTGGCGGCTAATAAGCAAATGAATAATCTCTTCTTTTTCATAATTTTTTTTGTTATTCTGAGCTTGTTCTTTTGATCTAAGATATGTCTCCAATTCTATGATTACTAGCCTTAAAAATTTGTTGCATATTAAATTTTCTTTTTTTTAGCTTCTGATGAGTCATGTGTTGATGTGAATATTTCATTGTTGTGAATAACTGTAATCTTTAATTTTTAATCTTTTTAAATTAAATAAATTTTGATATTTTTTATAGCCTTTACACCCATTTTGATATTTATTAAAAAATATATAATTTTTAAAATTATCACCATTAATGCAACACGCATGATGCTAACAAATTGTTGTATATTGAACGAATTTTCACGAACATACACCATGACAGTCTTGTTCTGAGTTGGCAACCCCGGACTGCTGGAAATATTAAGAGCATTTTCCCCTCAACTAGTGGTAATTTTTTAATGGACTTTTATAATTTATTTATAGCTATTATAATTACTCTCAACTTTTTTATTTGAACTTGGACCACGCGATAACCATTAATACATTTGTTTTACAATAAATGCATTAAATTTTTATTGGTTTCATATTTAAAACCAAATTCAAATTTATAATAAAAATTAGATTAAAATTTTGGTCCCTCACATATGGTGTTATTATATTTTGGTCCCTCATTCTCAAAAATTCTTAATCAAGGCTTCTATAAATTCAAATAGCTACCAATCAAAATCCTCCATTAGTAAATCATTAACAATGTTAAATGAAGTGCTAATGTGACATGTTATTGCTGACATGGCACATTGACTTGGCTAATGCAGCACATTGAGTTAGCTAATATATTAATAAAATTGTCGCATCAATAGTATGACATGGCAACCCCATTTATAAGGAATCAAGTAGAAATAACTCCATCTGTAAAAGACCAAAATAGGAGTAATCCCATCTATAAGGAACTAAAATAAAAATAACCCAAATTGTGAGGGATCAAAATAAAAGTAATTATATCTATAAGGGATAAAAATAGAAGTAACTCCATATATAAGTGACCAATATAGAAGTAACCTTAAAATTTGAAATTCTAAATCCTAACTTACAAAATTCCAAACCCTAACCTTAAACTGTGAAATCTTAAATTTCAAATCCTTAATTTTAAGATCCTAAACCTTAAATCATAAATCATAATATCCAAAACCTTAAATTGCCAAAACCTAAACTACAAAACCCTAATTTGCAAATTTCCAAAGCCCAAACCATAAACCACAAAATAGGGGTGGGCATTGGGTGGGGTGGTTTAGGTTGGGGCAAAATTCTCTCAACCTAGTTGAACCTAATCTCTTATTAAGTTAGTCCAACCCCAACCAAAAAATTCTTCAAACTAACATTCTTGGGTTGGAATGGTTTGGTTTCACTTGGGTAGGTTAGTTTGGGTCAGGGTGGGGACGAATGAACGTGAGACAAGCAGTAGAACGAGGATGAGGTTCGATCGACTATTGAGGACCCAAAGTGTCAAAGTGTGATATTAGACAAGAGATGAGCCAAAATGAGAAGAGGCGAGTCAAGATAAGGTGGGAGGAGATAAGGGATTAGCGTTGACAGTTGGAAATGACGAGACAACGAACGAAACTTATAGCTCGTGAGAAAGGGAGTGGAGGGACCGAGGGTTCGAAACGAGGGAGGGAGGAGTGGTGTTGGTTTGCTGAAGTTGAGCTGCCTCTTGCTGCTTGTGCTTGCAGAAGTTATAGGGCAAGCTAGAAAATGACATCATTTTGCAAAACAATGCTATTTTATAATATCAGAATTCAGAATATATATATATATAGCATAAGAATTTAAAAAAATGTATATATATATATATGTAAATTTTGTTGGGTACCCGCGGCAACCCAATGGGGAGGGGACAAAAATCCAGCCCAACCCAATTTATCCCATCTTAAACTAAAATATTATATAATATTTATTTTACCCCATTTTAACCCAGTCTAAATTTTTTTTTTACAGTTTGGGATGGGTTGAAACGGTTTGACCCAGTCCAATGTTCACCCCTACCACAAAATCCCAAACTTTAAAATCCTAAATTTTAAACCAAATCTTAAACTCTAAAACTAAAAGCCCTAAACTCCTAACCATAAATGGTGAAACCCTAAACCCCAAAACTTAATTGTGAAACCTAAAATCATAAATTTCAAAACCTCATATCCCAAATCTTAAATTATGAAACCCCAAAATCTAAACTTTAAACCACAAAACTCTAAATTGCAAAATTACAAAACCTAAATTATGAAACCCAAACCCTAAACTAAGTGGATGATAGTCAAAAGTGAGATTTTAGGTTTTACAATTTAGGGTTTGTGATTTAAGGTTTCACAATTTAAAGTTTAGGGTTTAAGATTCAAGGCTTAGGATTTTGCAATTAAGGGTTTACGGTTTCATAATTTAGGGTTTTGGGTTTAGAAATTTAAATTAAAGTTTTAAGGTTTAGGGTTTCATGACTAAGGTTTTCAAGTTTAGGATTTCATAATTTAGGGTTTAGGTTTAGGGTTTGAGGTCTCATGATTTAAAATTTAGGGTTTCATAGTTTAGGATTTGGAGTTTCATGGTTTAGGATTGGGAGTTTCACTGTTTAATATTTGTGGTCTCATGATTTAGAATTTAGGATTTTGTAGTTTAAGGTTTGGAGTTTTGGGATTTAGAATTCGATGTTTAGGATTTTACGATTTAGAGTTTACATTTTCAAAGTTTATGGTTTGCGGTTTTGCAATTTATGTTTTGGATTTAGGGTTTCACAATTTAGAATTTGGAATTTTGTGGTTCAATATTTAAGATTTGAGGTTTCATAATTTAGGGTTTTGTAATGTACAATATGTGATAACTAGGGCTTTCACTTTTTAGCATTCTACTAGTATCTGATAACTAACTAATATAATCATATAATTTGTTACAAAATAGGTTTGAATCCTCTCATGTAAAGTTCTAAAATAATTAAGTCACTTGAAGTGCAGTGTCTTTATGAGCATTCATCCTTTTATAAATTTGTCCCTACATTTAAAATTCAGTTTATATAATTCTATTCCACTACATTTTATAACGAAATGTGTAGCTAGTCTTTGCTTATAGAATTATGTCTCCCCTGTTTCACTGCTCAAAGCCTAGTAACTTGGAAAAGTGTTAGCATTTGTTCACTAAATGCAAATTGGACAGTCAAGAACAAAGAAACATCACAAAATGATTAGGAAATCTTAAAGCAACAAATTTGATTGAAATCCAAATTCTTCATTTGTTGAAAGCGTGGTTCATGTCATGTAGACTCCAGAGAAGGTTTAGAGAGAGATAAAGTGAAAGTGAACTTTATTGAGATTTGATGATCATTACATGTTACCTTAAGGTATTTGTAGCTATAATTCAGCCTTAGTCCACATGCTTCTTAGCTAACTACCGAACAAATTTCTAACCAACTCCTAACTCCTACATCACATCATCTGTTTTTATGTCGCATGGCAATTGCACGTCCCCTTCTCCTAGCTTGGCTAAGAACATAAGAGTAGAGATTCCATCTCTTCATTTTGCTACCACATGGACCATGATGAAGGTAGCAACAACAAAGACTTAAAGAGTCACTGATTGTCAATGCCTCCCCCCAAACTGTAGAAGTTCATCTGCCTCATCCCCATTCAACGAGTTCTAGCTCCTATTCCAACAATGGAATCTTTGAGTTCCAACCAAAAGTCCAAAGCATCGAGAAAAAACCCCATGTCCTGCATATGCATGTGACTTTGTCCTTAATCTTAAGTCCCAATTTGATATTTACTGCCTGAATTTGGGAGTCATCATCAAACCAAATGTAAGAGCCCTCTTTTAACTCAAAGATTTGTTCATTAGTGAGTTGATTTCCCATTGTTGTCTTCCCTTAGAGAAAGAAAGGCACTTGGAGGAAACTGTAGGGAAATAAGATATTCGAATCAATAGACTTTGGAATCATTGCAATAATAGAGGAATAAATCTTCTTCCACACCATACCATTCTCACACTCATTCTACTATAACCATTGATTGGTCAAAATACACAAAGGGTATAGTACTGTATAATTTAGCCTAAAAAAACAATAAGAGAAAAAAGTAAAAACATCAAATAGAAATCACTTTATATTTTCTCTATTTGCCTAAAGTCCATAAAGTTAGAAATGAGTACTATGCTCTTCACTTCTGCATTTTTTTTTTAAAAGAATAGTCATTTCTTTTTCTTAAAACTGAATTTTCTACTTTTAACCTTAAATTTAAATATTTTTAACAATAAAACCATTAAGTATTTTTTGAACATTTATTATTGTAATATATATTTACACATGTTATTACTACAAAGATTGTAATTAAAAAAGTTAAACAACTAAAATATACTAAAAATAAAAGAATCAAATCAAAACTTATGGTCATTAAATGCTTGTAATTAAATGGAAAGCAAAAAAGAAAACAACATTTAAATTGAATAATATTAACTATATTCTTTAATCAATTACTACTATAATAAATACTGATACATGTAACTACCATAAAGCTCTAGTAAACAAATAAAAATTAATTAACTAAAATATATTGAAAATAAAAATTAAAACTTAATGACATTAAATGCTTTGATATAAATGAAAAGCATACAAGGAAATCGCTTTTAAATGTGAATAATATTGATTAAATTGATGAAATTAAAATTATTTATCATTTAACACATTATAATTAATAATGAAATAAGATAATTATGATTTTTATAAGCTAAGCTTAATGTACTAGAATTGAAAGTTCAACAAAATCATTGATTAATTATTAAAAACATTTACTACTATAATAAATATTATTATATGTCACTGTTTACAAAAATTTGTGGTTAAAAGTCAAATAATTAAAATATACTAAAAATTAAAAAGAAATAAAATAGAACGGTTTTGACCTTAAATGCCTCAAAATAAATAAAAAGTAAAAATGAAAAATATTTGAATTTATCTTCAAGAAAATGCATTTACACACCCTTACATACATGCATAGTTCCCCGCGCGCGCGCGGACACACACATATATATATATATATATATATATATATATATATATATATATGAGACATAAGATTTCGATAATGCTTGTACTAGCATTCTGAAAAGCATTCCTTTGTGGTGGCTAACAAGCAAATGAATAATCTATTTTTTTTATGATTATTTTGTTATTCTTAGCTTGTTCTTTTGATCTAAAATATGTCTTTAATTCTATGATTAGTAGCGTTGCATATTAAAATTTTTATTTTTTTAGCTTCTGCTGAGTCGTGTTGAAGTGAATACTTCATCGTTGTGAATAATTGTAATTTTTTATTTTTTATTTTTCTTTTACTTAAATAAATTTTGGTATCTTTTTATAGTCTTTACACCCATTTTGATATTTATTAAAAATACATAATTTTTAAAATTATCACCATTTATCCAACACACATGATACTAACAAATTGTTCTACATTGAACGAATTTTCACTAACATACATCATGACAGTCTTTGTTCTGAGTCGGCGACCTCGGACTGTAGCACATATTAGGAGCATTTTCCACTCAATTAGTGGTAATTTTTTAATGGACTTTTATAATTTTTTATAGCTATTATAATTACTCTCTACATACTTTTTTTATTTCAACTTGGACCACGCGATAACCATTAATACATTTGTATATAAATGCATTAAATTTTTATTGGTTTCATATTTAAAACTAGTTTTAAATTTATAAAAAAAAATATTATTACTTAGTACTAATTTTCACATAGACATTGTATATGTAATTGTGATATTGTGATAAGTCAGTTATATTATGTTTCATACCCTTTTGACTTTAGTACTTTTAGAGTTTAAACGATTATTTCTTGCTTGAATCAAATATTGCACTGAATTAAGTTCTTAAGTGATTCAAGTGAAATGTTGGTGATTCTTGCATAATTGAATTGGCTTGGAGGTATGCTTCAACATTCCCTATTCTATCAATGAATGAACCACTCAGGGTAATTTCTTCTTTCCATTGAATGTGGTTCTTATGTCATTTTAAAGAGGACATCTTGACCTTGATGTGGGTGTATTTTGGCTGCAAATGGATGTGCTCATGATGTCCAAATTTTGGTTGGTTTGCACATCAGAATTTTGAGAGATACTGGTTCGCATCAATTCTAGCAATGTGTAAAGAACGCTGGTTTAGATTGAGATGATTCTTGTCTCATGTAGAATTAAATATTCATAGTTTTCTTATGGCTAGTCATTGTTGACTAGGAGACACGTCTAAGATATAACAATTTATACAAAAATTCCTGAGATCTACTAAAAGATAATTTGAAGAATTTGGCTTGATTTGGGTTTAATAAAATTAAGGCATGTTTGCCCAAAGTTTTTATTGGAGCTCACATCTAATCCGGAAAGCCTTCCTACACACTCGTCCAATAAGTGGCCCAACTCAGCGGAAGATTTATTATAAAAGGGATAAGAGCCTTTGTAACAAAAGAAAAAAAAAAGAAAAGAAAAGGAAAGGAGTCCAAGGAAACCATTTATGCAAGTTAGCCCAAGAATTAATTCAGCTTCTAACACTCCAACAGTCAATATTCAAGTGGGCTACATTAAGTAATAAACATCCAGAATTGGGTCGGATTCAGAGATTGGATCATGATTTAAATAATTGGAATTTCACGAGTTTCTATTGGATTCAATTCAGCCAATCAACATCTAGGTCAGCTAATTATCATTCAAATCCTGATTTAAGGCCACAAAAGAGGCATGGATAAGAGAAAAAGAAGGGCTGCCACGTTTTTGAAGTGATTCAGCAAGGAAGAGTCAAGATAATTCATCCCTTCTCTTGCCTTATCATGTCATAGCCCCTCCTGGGAACAAGAACTTCCAAATAGACTTCAACATCTATCAAGAACTCTTCAAGATCAGCAAGGAGACTTCAAGATCCATTATTTTTTAGATTAATGATTAAGGGTAAAGCCCAAGATAATTCCAGAAATATCTTCTCTAGTTAAGATTTCTGTCAAATGATGGATTAATTCAACATTCTGATCAAGACTCAATCTTGATCGCTAATTAGATGCAGATGTAACATTATAAGAAATTTTAGTATTATTGAAAGATAAATTTTTATGTAAACATCACAAATTTTTTTAATAAATATTTCTGTTAAGGGATTTATGTAAAAAAAAAAATTTTAATTAAAATTTTATCTTCGATAATACTAAAATTTCTTGTAATGAAATATCTTAAAGAGTAAAAAATCTATGTAAAGGTGTGAAGAAAGTAGAAATAGGTGAGTGCTTTTTGTGTTCTAGAGTGTTGTGCCACCATTATCTTTTCTTCTTCTTGTATTTTATTTCTTTTAAAATCTTTTGTATTTGCAACATGAGTAGCATATGCTAAATTCTTTATGAGATATTGTACTAAGCTGTTATGATGCTTATGCTATTATTTTACTTTTTTTCTCGTTAATTCATGCAGTGAATTCTTTTTAATTTGTTTTTCCGTTTGAATGTCCTCTACAAAAAACTTTTTATCTGTTTTTTAGAAGGATATTTATTAAAAGATAAAGCCATTTTGTGTTTACATATAGAAATAAGAAGCGATTTTTAAATTAAAAAGTTGTTTAGATTTTAGAACAAAAAAACACTTTTGTTTGCTAAAATTACAAAAAAAAAAAAAATTGAAAACACTTTTCATATTGGGATCAAAAAGTTTTTTTTGTTAAAATTAAAAAAACTTTATTTTCTAATATAAATTATATTTAATAATTATAAAATAATCCTAATTTAATAATATTAAATAAAATGTCATTATGAAAATTTAAAAATGAATAACATGAATTGGTATAATAAGTCATTATTTGTTGCTTAATACTGAACAATAAATTGTTATCATACTTGACAAGAGTTGCAAATTAAAAAATCTTTATTTTGAGACAACATGCAAAATTTATATAAAGAAATAAAAAAAATTGTACCACAATTCTTTACAGAACTTTCATGAAAGTGACATTCACACACAGATGTACAAAGAATCTAACAAATGATTATCTAATTATGCTTAACGTTTTTATTTGTAATTTGCTAAATGTAAGATTTTTGCATACATGTTGTATTCAAGTAAATTATAATGAGTAACTTGCAGAAAAACAATGGAAGTCGAGAGCTCACCCATGCCTCCTATCCCTTTCCCTTTAGCGACGTTCCTCTTGACTGTTATTTAGAGGAAGACGGCAACTTAAAAAAACTGTGGATTTAGATGGGAATAAATTTCCCATAATTCTTGGCTAATTAAATTCAATAGAAAATTTAAAAATTCAGAAAACTTCATCCCAAATTGTGTACCAAACATTAAAAATTTATTTTTAAACAAAAGATTTCATTAGATACCAATATAAATTCACCAAGCAAACACCACCTTACCATCTGCTGGGGTTAGGGCCCAACACCTACCCTCACCCGATTCAAAATTGACACTTTGGCATGAATCGACACACTGCTTTTCATGAGCTTGCTGGGAGATTGACTCATGGCAAGTATTATCTATTATGCTCTAAAGTGACTATAATATGGGACAATACATGCTTTGCTGAGCTGGTGCAATATCCTTAGGATTAGATGCTTAAACTAATTGTAAAAGTACTTACTTAGGTTTTCACATGTACGGGTGGGCATGGCTTGAGGCAAGGCAAGGTGGGGCTCAATTATACATAACAAAATGAAATCAATGAGCTAATATCTCAAACTGATTTCGTCCATATCACTTGTAAAACTAAATTTTCAGGTAGGTTTATTTGGGTGGAAAAATGAGAAAAATTCCTAGTTTTGGTTGTGGATTCAATCAACTAAGGCACCAGTCATTCACAATGAAATTCAAAGAAAAGAGAACTTGGGAAGTTTGGGTTATGGTTCATAAGCACATAGCATAAGTCACAAAACAGAGAAATGTACATATGGGTTGTGGTTCCATACCTCTTCGCCAGGAAGTCTGCACCCAAATATTTGATGACCACAAGCCTGCCCAGAATCTTATCCATTGCGTCACTACTCAAAGAGCTCCGTTCTCACCAACAAATCAACTAGACCCTTGCTCCATTGCATTGTTGCTTGAGATTCCTAAGATCAGTTTTGCACAGCAAGGTTGACCAATTTCCTCTAGTAATCTAGCTTGGAGTTGAAGTTGAAGAAGAAGGGAGGGAGACAGGAAAGAGGCACAGAGGGTTGAGCTTATTAATTAAGAAGGAAGGACGAATGAGAACTAGAGAACGGTTCAAGTTTTTGAGAGTGTTGACTGTTAAGGCGGCGGAGAGGCTGAGAGAAATGTAGAGCCTTCTAGAACTAGAAAGGCCGAAAGGGCCTAGAGTCTAGAGAAAAGGCTATAAACATCCAAATTTGTCCAAATCCTAAAAATAAAATGTACTTGTACATAAATTCTAAACTTTTCTATTCAAATATAAATCAAAGATATTTTTGGGTCCCAAGTAATTAAAATTTGATAGATTTAAAAATTAAAAGAAGAGAAAAGTTAAATTATTAGTTGGGATATGATGGGAGTTGTTGAAATATTTTGAAGAAGGATGAGAAGAAGTGGTGTCAGTAGATTTGAAGAGAGAGTGACAAAAAAAGTTAAATTATTAGTTAGGATACGATAGAAGTTGTTGAAATAATTAGGAAAAGGATAAGAAGAAGTAGTGTCAGTAGATTTGAAGAGAGTGACAAGAAAATTTAAATAATTAGTTAGGATATGATGGAAGTTGTTGAAATAATTGGGAGAAGGATGAAAAGAAGTGGTGTCAGTAGATTTGAAAAGAGAGTGACAAGAAAATTTAAATTATTAGTTGGGATGTGATGAGAGATGTTGAAAATTTGGGATAAGGATGAGAACAAGTGGTGTTAACAGATTTGAAGGGAGAGTGATGAATGAGAGATAAGGAGAACCAAACAAAAGAATGAAAAAAGTGAACAACAAAAATAAGAGGAGCTATGAAAGGAGGCAACAAAGATACAAGAGAATAGTTTACGAGTAAAAATAAAAAAAAAAAAAAACAAAGAAGAGCGGGACACAAGGGAGAGACTAAGAAAAAGAGACAAAAAGTGGAGAGCATAAAAAAGACCCTAGAGCAAGCTAGGAGGGGAGGGCCAAGAGCAAGGAAGAGAGACAGAGTGAAAGAAAAAAAGGATAAAAAAAGTGACATAACAAAGATAGAGGAGAGAGTGTTGCAGTTGAGCCTGAATTAGAAGGACTTTGTACATCGTTGGAGTTTTAAGTTGTAGTTCTGTGTAGGCTATAGTTTTTTTTTTTTTATATATTTGAAACTATGACATACATACTTGCAACTTTCATATTACTCTTTGTGATGGTGATATAATTTATTTGTGAAAGATTTTCCTTCCCTAGTTCCACATTCTAATAATTTTTCATTCCTTTATGTGTACTCTAGATATATTATGGCTAAAAATGAATTGTATGGAAGATTTTCTACCATGGTGTAGCACCTCTATGCAGGCAATTTGGAATAGAGGTGTACCAAACCCACCTTTAGGTATGGTGCACCCTATCCTAGCCCCATGAAAAATAATTTAAAAAGAAAAAATATTTTAAAAAAATAAAACAAAATATATATTTGGATCCATAAAATTTTTTGAGAATTTTTTGTACTAGTTTGAAAATTTTCTGATGATGATTGTGAAATTTAACTATAATAGTTCTATTAATTCTTTTTGTTCCCAAAAGATATAAAAAAAATCTCTTTGACAAAAAATATTCTAATTGCTCTACTTGCTCTAATAAAATGAATACTATTTTCAATGAATTTCTAAAGTTAATTTGAAAAGATAAAAAATTAAGTAGTACTAATAATTAAAATTACTTGTTTTATGTTAAAAAGAAAAAAAAAAGAAAAGGGTCCATATCCAGCTGCATATGCATTTGTCTCCTCTTTGTTATTATTTTATTTTTTATTTTAAAAATAATTTTGCACTATTCAGATACACAAACTTTATTTATATCCCGCACTATTTAATATTGTTAATTTCATTTATGTCATGTATTATTCACGTACACAAATTCTATTTATGTCTCACATTATTTACCACTCTTAATTCTATTTATATTTTATACTATTCACATACACAAATTTTATTTGTGTCTCACACTATTCATTACTCTTAATCCCCTTTGTGACTTTCATCGTTATTTTCTTATCTTTTAAATCCATATTCTTCCTGACAATGGATAAATGTGACCAGCAATTAACTGGCTACTATATAACTATCATGAAGGAAACCATGTTAGGGACTTAGTCAGTTAACTGGCATGGTTCCTCTAACATGATTACAAAAAGTCATATTCTCCCTAAAACTTCTTGATCATGCCTTGCTGTCTCTTTAAATTCAAATTCTTCCCCACAATGGATAAAAGAGGTTGTTAGTCAATTGGCCACTATCTAATTATCCTAAGGAAAATTGCATCATGAGTTTAGTTAATTAACTACATGGTTCTATTAATGCATTTAAAAAGATACACCCCTATTTTTCAAAAGCCCTAATCAAGTAGGTAAACATTTTTAAACTTAGTTAAGCTAGGTAAACTATTATTTTTCAACAAGACCTAGTTAATCTAGGCAACTATTTTTTATGTAAACTCTGAACGAACCAAGAATCAAATTAATCTTTTCCATGATAATGACTAAATGTAACTCACTAGCGGTAATAATCTTGGATCATGCTTGATCATGTACAAAACCAGTAGTGGGACAATACAATCAAAAAATAAAATCAGTTTGTTTTTTTCGACAAGGCACAATGCATAGTTTTTGATATTAAAAGTAACAAGTACCAATATGGTACTGAAAAGACATTGTAGGGGTGCTAATACTTTCCCTACACATAACCAACTGCTAAATCCATTTTTCTATAACATAGACCATACTCTCTATGTCCAACTTCACCATTTTGATCTAAGTAGAAGGTGACTTCATTTTTAATTCTTTCCTTAAACAACTCATTTCCAAAATCACTTTTATCTTTCATGATTGCTGCTCCGTGTCACATGTTAATAGCTTGGCGACTCCACTAAGGAAATTTGAGGGTTAGGCCACATGAGTTGGTGCTTGCTGCATTTTATTTTCTATTTCTGTGCTTTGGTTGATTGTCTAGTTTATTTGTCTTCTAGACTTCTAATTTTGCATTCTGGATTATGTTTTAGGATTTCTAACTTTGCATTTTAGATTTGCATTCTTAAATCATGCCTAGATCATGCTATTAGATTAGGTGTAAACAACTTACTTGTCCACCATATTATCTGCTATATCTATGGACCAGTGGTTGGCTGATTATTTTGCAAGTTGTGAGTGAGTAAGTAGATGACTTATACCCCACACACATACACCCACACCACAATGCACCTTAGAAAAAGGGAGGTCATGACCCCTGAGTTCTATACTAAAGTTTGTAGAAACCTTTAGGCTAGTAAGGAAATAAAATAAGGTCATCCTTTATGAAACCCTTGGTGTTCGTGTAGGCACCTAAACACCCTCACTCAAGTTGAGGGGCAATCTAAGGACCTAATATTAGGAGTCTAGAACCTACCCTCTTGCATATTGATAGTAACCTTAGAGCTATCCTATGAAGAAAGTTTAACCTAAACCTTTGGATGTGGAAAATAAGCCTAAAATTTACCATGACTCAGACATGATGAGGAAAAGTTATCTGTTTGATTACTTGCAACTACATGCATTTTCATCCTTTACATCATTTTAAAATAAGGACCTCTCATTGCACCCATCATGATTGCATGCATAAGCTCTCAACTTGAGCTTCTTTATCTTTAATAGATTAGGAAGGGGTGAGGGAGAGTATCCTTTGTGTGGCTTTTGGACTCTATGTAGGTGCTTGAACTTCCCCACTCAAATAGCCTCTAGCATGTTGGATTGCCTTAAATAGGGGCAATTTGGGGATATGTGTAAGTAATGTAGACCCTTGCCATCATGTTTTAACCATAACACATGAGAGGAACCTTGTCTTCATGGCAATGTCTTTGTTTTAATTTGAACATCATAGTCATCATTTTCGTTTAGCTCAAATTTTAGGTGACATCATTATGGACACTAACATTGCATTAAACCCTACCACAATTGCCGTAGAACCTCATGACCAAGTACTCTTCACCTAAGAAAGGGCTTAGAAGGAGCAAGGGGATGTCTTAAGCAAATAGGATGGTATAATATTACTAGAAATTAAGAAGTTATCCTTTCAACAGAATGACTTATCTGATTTGAGGAAGGTTTGGGATAGCTTTACTAACTCAAAAAAGGGGTAATTTGTAAGGAAGTATAGTTAGTTAGGAAACTTATTATCAATCTCAGTAAAGGAAGCATCGCTTAAAGGCTTAGTCTACTTGCAGAATCTGGTTTATAAAGTGTTTACTCTTGAAGATATGATCTCGCACCTACCTTAGAAGAATATGGTGACTTGCTAAATCCATGTAGGAGCCATATATACAACACCCTCAAGGCCCACTACCATAGGTCCCATAAGGTCCTTACCCTCATTACTACCAGGGTCTATACCCTTAATACCCACATGGGGAACAATTTCAAGGACCACATTTCTAACACCCATATGGTCTTGGTCATTAGGAGTTTGGCATGGATCAGAAACTGACACTATACCTAACTCCAGTGACCTCATAGAGTTGGAAAAGCTAGATAAGACTACTAAGGAAGCCCAAATCCAAGAAAAATATGAGAAGTTAAAGGCCAGAATGAACAAATAAGAAGTATTTGAGGAGGACATATTGGATGTGCACAACATGGGATTAGTGCTAGATATAGTGGTTATCCCTCCTAAGTTCAAAGTCCCAGAGTTTGTCAAATATAGTGGAACTTCATGCCTAAGGCTCACTTAATCATGTATAGCCATAAGATGGCAGCATACAATGATAATGACAAATTGATGATGCACATCTTCTAAGATAGTTTGGTTGATGGAGCTACAAAGTGGTACATCAACCTAGACCATAGTTCTATTCAGTCATGGTAGGATTTGATTGAGGCATTCTTAAGGCAATACAAGTTTAACTAGGTCATGGCCCCAAATAGGACTTATATCTAAAGGATGACCAAGGCAGATAATGAGTCATTTAAGGAATATGTCAAATGCTGGATGAATGTGGCAATCAAGGTACAATCACCTTTGTTAGAGAAAGAAATGAGCTCAATATTTATGAAGACACTGAATTATCCCTTCAATGGGAAGATGATAGGGCCTAGCAATTCGAGCTTCCCTAATTTAGTAATCATCAAGGCAAACATAAAAATAGGAATTCAAGAGGGAAAGATGGCAAGATCTTCATATCCAAAGAAGCCCCCAGCCCAAGGAAAAAAGACGAAAGAAGTCTTTACAATAGATATGCAACAAAATTAGAAGGGAAAGGGTAAATGCAACAAGAACCAATAGGCTTACTAGGCCCCTTAAGCTACATTACTCCTATAATGGTAGTAGCCCAAGCCCCTTCAGTAACTTTAACATTACAGCAATATCAAGTTGCATCCCAACTAGCACATCCTTAACAACCAATTACATATCAACCGATGCCAAAACATCAACCCATAGCTTATTAGCTAAGGCCTTAGTTGCAATATGCTATTTATTAGTAAATAGCCCAATTTCAATCAAGCCAAAATAGGTGTAATGATAGAAATTGTGGGGATTTTGACCCTATTCCTATACCTTATTCATAATTGTTGCCATAATTGTTACAGAATAATTTGGTCTCAATCAGCCGACTCCCTCCTCTGCAACCTCCTTACCCACCATAGTACAATGATAAGCTTACTAGTGAATACCACAATGGTGCTAAAGAACACTTCGTTAATAATTGCACTACATTAAAGGAAAAGGTCTAGAATTTCATTAATGCCAAGTGGTTGAATTTTGACCCACTCACTCTGGGACTTGAAATTAACTGAAATCCTTTACCTAACCACGAAGGGTCAAGTGTAAATGTGGTCGTTGATGGAGCAAATTTTGTTTTAAAGAAGCTAGCAACCAAAATTAAAACTCCTATGGGCCGTACTTCTGGGCATTGATAGAACATGGATGGATTGAGAAAAAGTATAAGGTTGTCTCAGGTGTTGGTTATAAGTATCATGATGAAAAAATAAAAAGACTCCTATAAAGGTTTCACTACTTTCCTTATTTATGCACTCTGAATCACATAGGCAAGCATTAACAAAGATCCTTAATGAAGCTTATGTGGACAAAGACATAACTACATAGGTGTTTAATGGCATGGTGGGAAACATCATGGCTCATAATTTCCTATTGTTCACTAAGGAAGAGTTCCCACTTGAAGGGCAAGGATATAACAAAGCCTTGCATATTTTTGCAAAGTGCAAGGAGTAAGACTTGCCAAATGTCATGATTGACAATAGGTCATTGTTGAATGTCCTACTAGAGTTAACATTAAGAGAATTACCGTTTGATAGCTTGCAAGTGAGACCCAGCACCACTATAGTAAGGGCATTTGATGGAACCAAAAGTGAAGTACTTGGGTAAATTGAACCCATACAAATTGGCCTTGGTACCTTCACTATCTCTTTCCATGTCATGAAGATAAGTTTATCCTATAGTTGCCTTTTGGGGAGGCTATGGTCCACACTACTAGGGCAATATCCTCTCCCTAACATCAAAAGGTGAAATTCATGCATGATAGCAAGTTGGTTAAGGTAGCCGCAGAAGAAGACCTATTGACCCCTAACCTATCTTCCACACCATATATATCTACTGAGACCGACATTGGGAGCTCCTTCAAATCCTTTAAAATTGTTAACATGATGTATTCTAGGGGGGAAGACCTATGCCAACTCTACAATACTCTAGTGCTACCTTAATGACTGCAAAGGTATTAAAGAGGAGCGATTATGATCCCAAGAGGGGTTAGGATGCAAGGAGCAAGGAATAAGGGAATTGCTAGAGTTTCTGAAGAAAGAAGACACGTTCAGATTAGGTTTCAAGCCCACCAGATCTAATAGGGCCCGAATGGCTCAAATTTTGAAAGAAAGGAGATTGGCCCATATAAATGGCCAAGTGATTGAAGCCATTAGGCCAATTATCAAAGCTCTCCATGAGACTTTTGTGAGCGCTAGTCTCTGGACTCCTGATCAAATTACAAGTATTGAAGAAGGTTCCCCTTTTGGAGAGGAAAAGGAATTGGTCAAGCCATGCAATGCCAAGTTTAAAGCAAGCAGTTCGATAATTAAGTTGATTCCAGTCATTTACAATTTGCAAGACATGTAATTTACATAGTACACCATGTATGGCTTTACCTATATGGGCAAACTTGTTTGTTTTGTCTTTAACAAGTGATTTTCAATAAAATGCATTTGATTTCCTAAAACAGAATCTCTTTTGGTTTTCTTGCTTTTCCTTTACTATTTCATGCATCATACATGTCATAAATAACCAAAACCCAATAATCCAAGTTGAAAAATGAAGATAATATTGAAATAAACTGTGCTAATTTTTCAAGTTTTGATTTCGAATGCCAAATTACTTGTACTGAGGGCAATGAGGAAGAGGAAGATAATTACGAGCTATCACCTGAGTTATAGAGGTTGGTTGAGCAAGAAGATAAGGGGATCAAACCTCGTGAGGAATCCATTGAAGTAATTAACTTGGGAACTAAAAGAGACAAGAAGGAAATAAAGATTAGAGCAAGGTTGGCTATAAAAGAGAAGCAAGCAATGATCTAACTACTGCAAGAATATAAAGACGTGTTTGCTTGGTCATACAATACATGCCAGGTCTAAATATGGACATAGTGGTTCATCGCTTACCAATAAAGTCATGATTCAAGCTAGTAAAACAAAAATTGTAAAGACTAAAGTCAGATATATTGTTAAAAATTAAAGATAAAGTCAAAAAGCTCTTAGATGCCGGTTTCATTAAAGTGACAAAATATCCTAAATGGGTGGCCAATGTTATGCCCATGCCTAAGAAAGATGGGAAAATCAAGGCACATGTGGACTATTAGGACTTGAACAAAGCAAGTCTAAAGGATGATTTTTCACTTCCAGACATTGATGTACTTGTTGATAATGCTACAAGATTCTCCATCTTTTCATTCATTGATGGGTTTTTAAGGTACAATCAAATTAAACTAGGTCCCAAGGACAAAGATAAGACAACCTTCATCACACTATAGGGCACCTTTCATTATAAGGTGATGTCTTTTGGTCTAAAAAATATTGGGGCATCATATCAAAGAGCCATAGTGACTCTTTTCCATAACTTGATACATAAAGAAATAAACGCATACGTTGATGACATCATTGCTAAGTTAAAATCAGAAGCCAAACATCTGATACACCTTAGAAAACTCTTTGATCGGTTAAGAAAATATCAACTCAAGCTAAACCCAACATAGTGGACTTTCAGTGTAAGATCAAGAAAGCTGCTGAGATACATGGTGAGTGAGCAAGGGATTGATGTGGATCTAGATAAAGTTAAGGATATCATGAATATGCCCACACCTAAGATAGAAAAAGAGGTGCAAGGTTTCTTAGGAAGACTAAACTATATTGCAAGGTTCATATCTCAGCTAACATCCAAATGTGAATCAATCTTCAAGCTCCTACAAAAAAATCAAGGTGCAAGTTGGATTGGCAAATGTAGAGAGGCATTTGATAAAATCAAATAATACCTTCAAAGCCCACCAATTATAGTTTCACTGGTACTTGGGAACCTTTGCTCCTGTACCTCATCATGTATGACTGTATGGTAGGGCAATGTGATGAAACAATGAAGAAAGAGTAGGTGATTTATTACTTGAGTTAAAAATTCACTAATTACAAGTCAAAGTACTCAATATTAGAGAAAACTTGCTATGCTTTAGCATGGGTAGCACACCAATTCCAACCATATATGCTACACCACACAATGTCGATCTCAAAAATGGATTTGATCAAGTATATATTTGAGAAACCTGCATTAATTGGAAGAATTATAAGATGGCACATGTTATTGTCAGAATACAATATACAATATGTATCTCAAAAGGTAATAAAAGGGAGTGTGATTGCTGAGCACCTAGCAGAAAACCTGGTCTCAAACCATGAACTAGCTTAGTTCGAATTTTCAGATGAAAATACCATAATGTTGGTAGCCAACGAATCACTTGAGAATGAAAGGTGGTCGATGATGTTTGACAGATCCTCTAATGCAACAAGACTTGGGATTGGAGTTGTTTTGGTATCCCCTAAAGGAAAACATTACCCCATGACTACAAAGTTATTCTTCAAATTAGCCTTCTCGATGTATTTAGAGACTTTACATTAGTGATCTACCAATTGAGAGGTGAGTTGAAACTAGTGACTACAAGTTGATTCCCTACCAGAGGCATATTTACAAGTTGCTAGAGCAGTTTAAGGAAATCACCTTTAACCATGTTCCTAATGAAGAAAATCAGATGGTTGATGCCTTAACCATACTCTCAACTATGTACTTGGTTATGGATGGCAATGATCTCCTAAAGGTTAGAATAAGGAAGCATGATTCCCCAGTTTATTCTTCCTTTGTGAAGGAGGAGCTAGATAGAAAGTCATGGTATGAAGATATCATGCAATTTATTAAAACTAGAGAATATCTTATTGAGGCATTAGAGAATAATAAAAGAACTCTAAGAAGATTGGCAATAGGTTTCTTTCTCAATGGCCATATTTTATGTAAGAGAAATCATGACATTATGCTCTTGAGATGTGTAGAGGCTACAGAGGTGCAAAAATTCATACAAGAAGTCCATGGTAGAGTGTATGGAACTCACATCAATGGTCATGCAATGGCCTAAAAAGTTTTACAAGTAAGATATTATCAGCCCACGATGGAGTCTAACTATATCAATTACATCAAAAAATGCCATAAGTATCAGATCTATGCTGATAAGGTTGATAAACCTTCTCAATGGCTATTCATTATGTGAGGCATAGATGTAATTAGACCTATTAAGCCCAAAGCATTCAATAAGTATCGTTTCATCTTGGTGGTAATTGATTACTTCACAAAGTGGGTAAAGGCTGCCTCATACAATAATGTTACTAAAATTGTGGTTCTCAAGTTCCTCAATGGGGAGATCGTCTACAAATATGATCTCTCAAAAAGAATCATCACTAATAACACTTGCAACCTCAACAATAAAATGATGAAGGAGTTATGTGAACAATTTAAGATTATTCATCACAACTTAACCCTTTATCTCCCAAAAATGAATAGAACCATAGAGGCAACCAATAAAAACATCAAGAAGATCATAGAAAAGATAATGGTCACTTATAAAGACTGGGTTACTTAAGGGTTTTGATGAAGACCCAGCTAGATGAAGTAAAGTGGGTTTGCATATGCCATGAATAGTTAAATTTGATTGAAGAAAAGAGGCTAGTAGCCTTATCTCATAAATGCTTTCATCAAAAAAGGATGATTCAAGCACATGAGAAGAAATTCCACCTAAAGTAGTTTCATGAGGGGGATCTGGTACTATTGCCTATCACAAGGGATAGCAGGGGCAAGTGGACACCAAGATATAAGGGTCTTTATGTGGTAAAAAGGGCATATTCAAGGGTGCTTTGATCCTCACTGACATGGATGGGGATGAGTTACCAAACCCCATGAACGCAAATTCTGTGAAGAAATATTATGCTTAAGGGTGGGCACATGATTGGCTAAGAATCAGAAGTTGGTAATTAAGTGCAGCCAAGTTTAGCATTTATCTTCAATAAAACTAGTTGTCTTACCTTCTATTTTTCCCATACCAAAGCTATCATATATTGAATTGTATACTAAGCTTTCTATTTTTTGCCTACTAAAACCCTTTAAGGGATGTAAAACCTAGATTTGGGCATCAATACAATGACAATTTTCCTGGAATTACTTGCATGATATTATTAATCATCTATTTGAGACATGATAAATAGGTGAATCAAAGGTGCTTCTGAATTACACATTCTTTTATAGTTTGAAAACTAATGGAGGAAGGTTAAATTGGTTCAGTTTGCTAGCTTAAATGAAGTTTTTAGGAAAGAAACTCTCTTGAACTTAAAATGTTGGGAGTCTCAAATCGCTTACAATAGAGGAATGTATGGTAGGCCAAAAGAATTACAAGACATAAGGAACAATTCCCATGACCTAATCTAGCTTGTCTTCAAAGCTTTAAGCTGATAAATGGTGCAATTAGGAATCATCTGAGTTTGATTATGGCACCCTCATGAGTTTGTGATTAAGATAGTGGACTTGGAGTTACTAAAACTTTTAATCTCTATTTCATCAAATTATTTCTTGCACCAAATGTATTAACATGTTAAGCGTGCCTTCCTGAGGGTCAAACACTCATGTTAGTCACACCATCATTTCTACATACATTTATATGTTATAGAATCAAGCATGCATTTTAGAGTAACTTGAAGCTCATTGTCATTCAAACCTTTTCATTCGTAGCCTAATGGGTAACTTGAAGCCCATTAACATTCCACTTGCTTTTTTCCATTCAAGTTTATTAGGCAACCTGATGCCTAATCATATGAAGATGCCCAAGTTCCTTTTCCATCTTTCTTACTATTCATGTTAGCATCCTAGTTCTAGCCAGTGGCTAAACTTAATGTCATTTTATGATAGATAAGTGTCATCTTGGATGCTGACTCAGAAGAAGAAAGACTTGGAAGACTTTGGAACAATAAAGAAGGTCATTATTTGCATGTCCTAACTCATCATTTAGCCAAGAGAGATAGAATATGGAAGAAACCCTTGCAAAGCTTAGAATTAGGTTCCCTCCTCTTCCCCAAGATGTGCTTAAGAAGATTTACATATGTTGACTTGAAAGGATAAAGGCATTCATATGTCTAATCCTTCTTGAAGATATGCATTGGATCATTGAAGCTAAGGTAAGTTTAGCAAGTGAGTTTCAAGATTGACTTGTTAAACATATACCAGAAATGGGAAGAAGTCTTACGCTAAGAAGAGAAGAGCTAAAAGAATGGAAGTCTACCATAAGTGTATGAGGTAGACATGTAATACGCTCTACAAGTGTAAAGGAATGGTTTCCCTAAATCGAAAAGACAAAATCCAATTCATAAAGGATGGACTGAGCAAAATGTCATTGAATAATATCCTTCAAACCCTTGAGATGCATCCTAGTGGACATGTTCTCAATGTTCTTCTTGCTTTAGTGAATATAGTTAACAAAGAAAAGGAGCGCTACTATCTCAAGAATCTAACATTAAACGACCTTATTTGTCAGTTTATAAGAAAATTGGATAGGAAGAAAATCCTTGACTCATAAAAAGCATTTAATCCATTACTGGATGTAGAATTAGAGGAAGAAGTAAGCCAAAATCACTGTACATTAATCATGTAATGTATTTATTTTTCTCTTTGTCAAGCACTATATATCATCTCTACTATTTACTTTTTGATCTTGCATGCATGGTTTTGAAAAGATCAGTGTAGTTGTCTTTTCTTTGTTAATGACTTCATGAATTTCTTTCTCTTAGAATTACTATTGTATACAGATGCATGTCTTTTTTGCTTGACTTTCCTAGACATCGCCATTATCTGGAATTACTATACCTGACATTTACTTTTGATTCTTTTTCTCTTAAAATTCAAGCTTCCTAACAGTGATTGGATTGCATGATTCTTCTGTCACTCATTTCTACCTACAAATACACTTTTACACTTGCTAGTTCACACATGACTAGGGAAGAAAAAGAGAGAGAAATATCATCAATGCATAAATTCAAATCTATTTGTATCTCTGGTGGTTCCAATCTAAGAAAGGACAATGAATTTATAAAGATAGCCAATGAACTTGGTAAGGTGTTAACTACCAAAGGGATAAACCTAGTGTATGATGGAGGAATCCAAGGACTAAGAGGATGTATAGCCACAACTACAATTATTGGAGGAAGTCGTGTCTTGGGTATCCTAATAAAATAGTTGACTGACAAGAGAATCATTAACTATACCGTGGGTATTGAATTAAGGGTTTCAAACATGCATAAACATTTTAGACACATGCTTTGCAATGCTAAAGCCTTTATTGCATTACCTAGTGATCTGGAAACTTTGGAGGGAATTTCTAGTGTGGCATTTTGGACTAAATTAAACTCTCATAAAAAGCCATTAAGATTATTAAATATTAATGGATTTTATGATTGTTTGTTGTCTTTTTTAGATTATGTTGTGGAATAAGATTTCATACCTTCGGAGGCCAATTATGCATAATATCAACTTTAAATGCTGATCATCAATTGACTTCAAATCTATGTATCTCAACCTAACTCATTAGTGAAATAGGTAGATTAATGACCCCTTGACAACAGTAAGAAGCATAACATAGATATTATGCTTTGGTTGTGACTTGCCATACTCTCATAGTTTTATTTTCAATTATTTTGTGTGTGTTTGTTAATAAATACCCATGCTAATCTATAGAAAGCATTAAAGATGATGCATAATTTTAGGAACAATGTTTGAGTAAAAGAGAATTGTTAATGAAACCATTGAGGTCATGGTGTGTAAAGATGGCAAAGTAAAGAGTTATTCTTAACTCTTGATAAATATCCCATACACATCTCATTTGAAAAGTTAACTTTTTTATCCTTAAAAAAAAGAAAAAATTTTGCTTTTCTTTTTTGCATGTCATTCCTATAGTTTCATGGCATCTACTAATGGCTTTACCCAAGGCCTTGGCAATGACTATATGTGGGCACTCTTTTCAATTCAATATGACACCTTACATGATGAGTGTATTACATGTTATTTCATTTCTTTTCCTTTCATATCTTTTTCTTGTTTGATGTTATAAGCGATTGATACATGGAAGACACTTAAAGAGGGGCTGCCACTACTAGAATGAACTAATACTAGGGGCAATCAAGGTTACAATATCTTTTCATGTATTGGTGCTCGAGAACAATGAACTGTTGGTCAGATGCCTTAATTTCATCCAAATTAAATCCATTTTGTCAATAATAAAATTGGATTGCCTAACAAAATACTCAATTCTCTTAGATAACAAAATATCTCAAGTAACAAATAGTGGTAAAGGTGTGATGTCTTATATCTCATAAGAATATTGTGAGAAAACAATTATCCTACAACTTATTTGAATGCCTCTTGAGACAATTTGTTAAACACCACATTAACTAGAGAAGTGATCTAGGTCATCTTTGGACTGTTTAGGGATTTTAAGCTAACCTTGAAGCAAAAGTATCTATAGTCACCCATTTAAGTCTTAAGGGATGGCAAGACCACCATCAAATGTTCTTTCTCTAACCCTTGTTTACCTTGACCTCTTAGCCAGGAAAACCATGATTCTTACCCTAAAGGAGAGCCAAAGGAGCACTTAAGCTATCAATTAAGAGGGAACACTATTTGACATAAGGAATAACTTGAGAATCCTTCTCCATTTGGTCCAAGCCTTAGTTATGTAAAAGGCGAGAGTAAAAGGAAATCTTGAGAAATTGAAAGGAAAGAACTTGGGAAACTAAGGAGAAAAAGAAAAAGGAGTAAGCCTAGAAATAAAAGGAAATGAAAAATGGGCAAAAGAAAGTAAATTCCTCCTTGTTACAACAAGATTCCCAAATTGTTGAAAATGAAAAGGGAAATACAAGACTTTATGTGCTCAATCTTGCATTCTTCTTATTTGCTAAACCCCTATTCATTTCTTTCCAAGCTATTACCTAAGCATTGCATTACAAGTTGAATGAAGTCCTAGTGATCCCAGTTAATGTAGTGAAATAACAAACATGGAGAGGGAAATGAAAACAAGCTTATGGGGTGCCTGTGAGCACAAACACTTATCAAGAGTGCAAACAATTGAGGGTAAACATTTGTATAAAGTCTTGGTTTTAGAGAATTGAGTAATTTTAATTCATCATACGTATTCCTTTAAGGCATTATTTTTCAAAAATAAAGAAGATGAATTAAGAAAAAGCTTTTTAACCTTTCTTCGCTTGAAGGTATCAAAACAAATTGGGGGCAACAACTAGGAGAGTGATCCCAAAGTTTAAAGACATTCATTGGCTTAGGAATAGCTAAAGCACAAACTAGGGCAATAATCAGGAGAATGAACCCAAAGTTGAAAAACCTTCCATTACTTTAGGATCACCAAATTCAAAGTAAGGTAATAATTGGGAGGGTGACCCTCAAATATGAAATACCCTAGGAAGAGTACAGAGATTCAAGAAGGGGGATTTATAAAGAGGTTTCTCCAAAGAGACTTAGGTCTATAAAAGAGTAAGAAAGAGTTACCAAATACTAATTCCAAAAGGTATTGCTTCTATGGAGTCTGACACTCTGATCCACTCATAACTAAGGCAACAAGTCATAACTCATGCTTTGCATTGTGCCTTTGGCATCTATGTTAATTTTGTCTCATATCAAGTATGTTCGCATGTCAAGCATACTGTTTTTAGGTCAAGCTTTTCACATGTCAAGAACACTATCTTATCAAACATATTAACATGACTAGTATATCCCTTTTAAGCCATTGGCTTGTCATACTTACAAATTTGATATCCCCATAGGGTAGATTCGTAACCCTCATCCCTATAAGATGGGTTCATAACCCTAACAATTTAATATCCTCATTGGGTGGGTCTAAAACCCTTTACTTCAAATCCTAAGTAGCTTTTAGATATTCCCATTAGGTGGTTCTAAAATTCTTCACTTCAAATCCCAACTCGATCTTAGGTATACTAGTTGGGTGTTTTGCAAGCCTTCATTAAAACCCTAGAATGGGTTTCTCTGGGTTATTTCTTTTAACTTGGAATCGATTTCTCCAAGTCCTTTTCTTCAAATCCTGAAATTGGTTACTTTAGGTTGTTTTGCTTTAAATCCTAAGTCACTCTTAGGTATCCCTATTGGGTGGTTCTCAAACCTTTCACTTTAAATCCTAAGTTGCTCTTAGGTACACTTGTTGAGTGCTTTGCAACCCTTCATCAAAAACTTGGAATGGGTTTCTCCTAGTTATTTTGCATTTCTTTTAACTTAGAATGAGTTTCTCCAAGTTTTTTTTTCTTTAGATCCTAGAATAGGTTTCTCTAGGTTATTTCCTTTCTTTCAACTGGGAATGAGTTTCTCGAAGTTGTTTTTTTTAGATCCTAGAATGGGTGTTCTTAGGTTATTTCCTTTCTTTCAACTAGAAGCGGGTTTCTCTAAGTTATTTTTCTTTAGATTCTGGAATGGGTTTCTTAAGGCTATTTCCTTTCTTTCAACTTGGAATAGGTTTCTTTGAGTTTGTTTTCTTTAGATCCTGGAATGGGTTTCACTAGGTTATTTTCTTTCTTTCAACTTGGAACTGGTTTCTCCAAGTTCTTTTCTTTCAAATCCTGAGACAAGTTACTTGAGTTGGTTTTCCATCACTTTGAATTCTAAGTCACTCTTAGGTATCCCCATTAGGTGGTTCTAAAACCTTGTAAACCCTAAGTAACCCTTAGGTATATCAAGTGGATTATAACTCTTCTATCATGATCCCCAATGGGTGGTCAGTAACCCATCTGAGCAATCTTTCTTGAGTTCTAGTAAAATTAGTATCTATCAACCTTTGCTCATCTTCTAATACTTAGAAGATAAGCAAAGGGGGATAATTTGTAAACATCCAAATTTGTCTAGACCCTAAAAATAAAATGGACTTGTGCATAAATTCTAAATTTTTCTATTCAAATAAATCAAAGATATTTTTGGGTCCTAAGTAATAAAATTTGGTAGATTTGACAATTAAAAGAAGAGAAAATTTAAATTATTAGTTGGGATGTGATGGGAGTTGTTGAAATAATTGGGAGAAGGATGAGAAGAAGTAGTGTTAGTAGATTTGAAGAAAGAGTGACAAGAAAAGTTGAATTATTAGTTAGGATGTGATGGGAGTTATTGAAATAATTGGGAGAAGGATAAGAAGAAGTGGTGTTGGCAGATTTTGAGAGTGACAAGAAAAGTTAAATTATTAGTTGGGATGTGATAGGAGTTGTTGAAATAATTAGAAGAATGATGAGAAGAAGTGGTGTCAATAAATTTGAAGAGAGAGTGACAGAAAAAGTTAAATTATTAGTTGGGATGTGATGGGAGTTGTTGAAGAAGTTAGGAGAAGGATGAGAAGAAGTGGTGTTGGCATATTTGAAGGGAGAGTAATGAATAAGTGATAAGGAAAAAAAAGTAAATAATAAAAAAGTGAGCAAAATAACAAAAATAAGAGGAGCTACAGAAGAAGGCAACAAAAACATACAAGAGAATAGTTCGGAGTAAAAAAATATAAAAAAAGAGAGGGACACAAGGGAGAGACCAAGAAAAAGAGGCAAAAAGGGGAGAGCATAAAAAAGACCCAAGAGCTTGCTAAGAAGGGGAGGGCCGAGAGCAAGGAAGAGACAGAATGAAAGAAAAAAGAAGGAGAGAGAAAGTAACACAATGAAGATAGAGGAAAGAGTATTGCAGTTGAGCCTGAATCAGAAGGACTTGGTACATCCAAGGGTATTTTTCTTTACTATTGGAGCTTTGAGCTTTAGTTCTGTGTAGGCTGTAGCTTTCTTAATGAAACTATGACATACATCCTTACAACCTCCATTTTACTCTTTCTAATGGTGATATAATTTGTTTGTGAAAGATTTTCCTTCCTTGGTTCCACATTCTAGTAATTTCTCACTCCTCTATGTGTGCTTTAGGTATGATTTATGGCTAAAAATGAATTGTATAGAAGTTTTTCCACCATGGTGTAATGCCTCTTTGTAGGTGATTCAGAATGTGGGTACACCAAACCCACTTTTAGGTATGGTGCACCCTATCCTAACCCCATAAAAAATAATTCAAAGAGAAAAAAATATTTTAGAAAAATAAAATAAAATATATAGTTAAATCCATAAAATTTTTTAAGAATTTTTTATACTGTTTTGAAAACTTTTTAATGAAGATTGTAAAATTTAACTGGATTATTTATATCGATTCTTTTTATTTCCAAAATATATAAAAAAAATCTCTTTGATAAAAAATATTTTAATTTCTCTATTTAGTTTGATAAAATTAATATTATTTTCTATGACTTTCTAAAGTTAATTTGAAAAAAATAAAAAATTAAGCTGTATAATAATTAAAATTACTTATTTTATGTTAAAAAGAATATAATAAAAAAATGAAAAAGATCCATATCGAGACTCATGTGTGTTTGTCTCCTCTTTGTTATTATTTTATTTTTATTTAAAAAATAATTTTATACTATTCACATACGCAAAGTCCATTTGTGTCTTGTACTATTTACCACTCTTAATTCCATTTATCTTGCATTATTTACATATATAAATTTCATTTGTGTCTTGCACTATTCATTGCTCTTAATTCCATTTGTGTCTATACTATTCATGTTCACAAATTTCATTTGTGTCCCATACTACTCATCACTTTTAATTAATTTGAGTCTTGCACTATTTATATACATAAATTCTATTTGTGTCTCACACTATTTACTACTCTTAATCTCATTTGTGTCCTTTATTGTCATTTTCTTATTTTTTTCCTTTTAAATTCAAATTCTTCATAGCAATGGATAAATGTGGTCACCAGTTAACTGGCCACTATGTAATAATCCTAAGGGAAACTATATTACGGACATTGTTAGTTAACTGGCATAATTCCTTTAGCGTGATTGCAAAGGGTCATAGTCTTACTAAAACTTCTTGATCATGGTCTTGCCATCCCCTTAAATTCAAATTCTTCCCGATGATGAATAAAAGGAGTTATCAGTTAACTAGCTGCTATCTAACTGTCTTGAGAAAAATTGCATCATGAGCTTAATCAGTTAGTTGGCATGATTTCATTGATGCATTTAAAAAGATACACTTCTATTTTTTAAAAGCTCTAGTTAAGTTAGGCAAATATTTTTAAACCTAGTCAAACTAGGTACACCATTATTTTTCAACAAGCCCTAGTTAAGTTAAACCATTATTTTTTATATAAACCCTAGATGAACTCAGCATCAAATTAATCTTTTTCACAATAATAGCTAAATGTTAATCACTAGCGGTGATAATCCCGAATCACATACCATTATTTTTCAACAAGCCCTAGTTAAGTTAGACAACTATTTTTGATGTAAACCCTAGATGAACCCAGCATCAAATTAATCTTTTTCACGATAATAGCTAAATGCCATTCACTAGAGGTGATAATCCCAAATCACACTTGATCACATGCAAAACTAACAGTGGAACAATAAAATCAAAAAATAAAATAAATTTGCTATTTTGACAAGACACAAAGTACTATTTTGAATTCAAAAGAACAGAAACTAATGTGGTACCGAAATAACATTATGGCAGTGCTAATACCTTTTGTATATATAACTAACTCTCAAATCCATTTTTCTGTAACGCAAACTATACTCTTTGATGTCCGACTTCACCATTTCAATTTAAGTCAATAACAATTCCATTTTTATTTTTTTTCCCAAACAACTCATTTCCAAACTCGTTTTTATCTTTTGTGATCGCCATTTCGCATTGCATGTCAATAGAGACGACATTCCCTTAGGTTGAAAGAGAACAACATCACTTGTAATAGTCTTAGGTTCATATGGGTTACAACGAGTTCAAATTTCTTAACTCAAACTTGGCCACATAAACTTGTATGAAGCTAGACATTTTAGTTGTTGATTTTTTGAACCAACTTGGTTTTGTCTTTTTTTTGGGTTGAGTGGTTATTTGGCCACCCCTATTCACATGAGTAAAATATAGTAATTATGGACAACATAATAATTTAAAATGATTTTTTATCAACATAATTTTCAAATGAAGCAAAAATATACATTAAATAAGTTAATATGATTTAGGTACAAGTAATTAGGTCTCAATAATACTTAGCAAACTTTAGAATATCAAACTACCATACACGTGGCCATAGTCTTTTAATCATGAACGTTAGAGCCACTCTAGTTTTACTAAGTTACAATCAAATATAATATTGTCTCAAACAATCTAAAAGTTTTTAAGGATAATAAAAAAAGGAAAGATTTAAATCTAGTGCTAGATTTCATAAATCTCAAAAAAAAAAGAAAACTCATCAAATGAAGTAAAAATATGAGATGAGAAATCTTTAGAATATTTTTTTGTCTCCACAAGATGCTCTTGTACACTTAAAATTATACACATCAGTGTCAAGTTCTGTTAAGATACAATTAACTATTACTATACTAACAATTTAATGAATTTTTAGAATATAACAGTACAATAATCGCAATAGGTCAATTGCCTAATAAAATTTCATGGAATGTGTGATTTCATCTATCAAATTGTTAGATAACAACTATAGTGTTAATTTTGCATGTGGTATTTTAGAAAAATTAAATCACTATTCATGTGTTTTATTTATGAACCACAAAATTGTGTTAATTTTACCACTTGCGTTCTAATATAACACTGTCTCTAAAAAAATTTGAACATTTTTGTGAGAATGATCTACACAATAGAACATTTCAATCCAATAGCAGATTTTATAAATTTTGTTAATAGCTAATATTGGAATGTGTTTTTTATTGATTCAACTGCTAAAAATACAAGCAATTTGGTTGTCGCTTATGAATACCAAATTTTACAAAAATCATACCACATAGAGAACTTATGTTATATAGCATAATTTTTAATCAAGAATTACATAATCATGTTAACTTAATTTAATACCTTGCAATTGAATAAAAAATTGTCTCCAAATAATCTGGAAATTTACATTTACATAAAAATATACAACTCTTACAACAAGCCCAACATTTTTTGTGATAAAACATTCTTAATTTTATTTGTGTCCTGCACTATTCACGTTCATAAATTTCATTTGTGTCTTGCATTATTTACTACTCTTAATTCTATGTGTGTACTTCACTATTTACATACACAAATTTTATTTGTATCTCACACTATTCACTACTCTTAATCCCATTTGTGTCATTTATCGTCATTTTCTTTTTTTTTTCTTTTAAATTCAGATTCTTTCCTACGATAAATAAATATGGTTGCTAGTCAATTGTCCACTATTAACTATCTTGAGGAAAACCATATTACAGAGTAAGTCAGTTAACTAGCATGATTTCTCTAATATGATTACAAAGGGTCATAGTCTCCCTAAAACTTCTTGATAATGGCCTTGCCATCCCTTTAAATTCAAATTCTTCCTGATGATGAATAAAGGAAATTATCAATCAACTGATCACCATCTAACTATCCTAAGAAAAATTGCATCACAAGCTTAGTTAGTTAACTAGTATAGTTCCATTTATACATTTAAAAAGATACACACATATTTTTTAAAAGCTTTAGTCAAACTAGGCAAACATTTTTAAACTTAGTCAAGTTAGGTACACCATTATTTTTCAATAGGCTCCTACTTAAGTTAGGCAACTGTGTTGATGTACACCCTAAACGAACTAGGCATCAAATTAATATTTTCCATGATTATGGCTAAACATCACTCACTAACGATAATAATCCTATATCACGCTTGATCATGTCCAAAACTAGCAGTGAGACAATAAAATTAAAAAAATAAAATAAATTTATTTTTTTAACAAGACACAAAGCACAATTTTTGAAATCCAAAGTAATAGACATTAATATGGTATCAAAAAAACGTTGTAGGGGTGCTAATACCTTCCTTACACATAACCAACTCTCAAATATATTTTTCTATAATGTAGATCATACTATTCAGTGTCTGACTTTATCATTTTAATATAAGTTTATGGCAATTCCATTTTTATTTCTTTCTCCAAATAACTTATTTTTATCTTTCGTGATCCCCACTCTGTATCGCGTGTCGACAGAGACAACATTCCCTTGGGATGAAAAAGAACTATATCACTTGTAATAATAGTCGTGGGTTCATATGGGTTACAGCAAGTTCAGATTTTCGAACTCAAACCTAGCCACATAGACTTGTGTGAAGCTAGACTTTTTAGTTGTTAATTTTTTCAACCAACTTTGTTTTGGTTTTTTTTTTTTTTTTTGGACTGCCCAACCCTATTCACATGAGTAAAATATACTAATTATAGACAACATAATTTAAAATGATTGTTTATCAACATAATTTTCAAATGAAACAAAAATATACAATAAATAGGTTAATATGATTCAGTTACAAGTAATTACGTGTCAACAACACTTAACAAACTTTAGAAGATCAAACCACTGTAGACATGTGGCGCACAGTCTTTTAATCATGAACGTTAGAACCACTCTAATTTTACTAAGTTACAATCAAATATAATATTGTCTCAAACAATCTAAAATTTTTAAAGCATAATAAAAAAAATGAAAGATATAAATCCAATGTTAGATTTCATAAATCTCAAAAAAAAAAAAAATATCATCAAATGAAGTAAAAATATGAGATGAGGAATCTTTAGAATTTTTTTTTTATGTCTTCATGAGATATTCTTATAAGACTCGAACTTATATACATTAGTGTCAAGTTTTCCTAAGATACAATTAACTAATTATTACACTAACACCTTAATGAATTTTTAGAATATAACAGTACAATAATTGTAATAGGTCAATTGCCTAATAAAATTTCATGGAATGTGTGATTTCCATCTATCAAATTGTTGGATAGCAACTAAAGTGTTCATTTTGCATGTTGTATTTTAGAAAACTTAAATAACTATTTATGTTTTTATTTATGAACCACAAAATTGTGTCAATTTTACCACTTGCGTTCTAATATAACATTGTCTCTAAAAAAATTTGAACATTTTTGTGAGAATGATCTACACAATAGAACATTTCAATCCAATAGCAGATTTTATAGATTTTATTAACAGCTAATACTGGAATGTGTTTTTTATTGATTCAACTGCTGAAAATACAAGTAATTTGGTTGTTACTTATGAATACCAAATTTTACAGAAATCATACCACTCAGAGTACTTATGTTATATAGCACAATTTTTAATCAAGAATTGCATAATCATGTTAACTTAATTTACTGCCTTGCAATTGAATAAAAAATTGTCTCCAAATAATCTGGAAATTTACATTTACATAAAAATATACAACTCTTACGACAAGCCCAAAATTTTTCGTGGTAGAACATTCTGCCATGCGAGGTGGGGGTATTTTGCATCAAAGGGGATCATAAAATCGTTCTACTTAGGGCACGATAGATCCTATCAGAAGTATTCATTTTACTTAGGGGTGGTCCAACCTTTGTTTGGGATAGCGAAGAATGACCCATTATAGTTTAACGTTTACCAAAAGAACATGTTATTTAAAAAAAAAAAAAATTTGTTTTATTGGCACTTTCTTTAATCTTACTTAAATATTAAAAGAACACTTTATTTTGATAATAAATAATTTAACTTTCACATTTTTCCTTCCATTTTCTCTTTTGTATTACTAGTAAACATTTTTATAAAATAGTTTTTATTTTTAAAAATTAAATATCATAAAAATTTCAATTGAAATAATTGAAATTATTAAATTTATTAAATTTTATGTTTAAATTATGAAATTTAATAAATTTAATATTTCATGTTTTTTTATAAATTTTTTTTGTAAATCTCAATTTATGAAACTAATATTTTTCTTTTTAAAATTACTACATTTATGTAAAAATGCCGTTCAATGACAATCACCATTTAATCTATCATTATAACTGTTGCTATTGTTTGACTTAATGAAGGTCCCATATGCCAGCTGGGACTATCAACATAATAAACAGAGTTTGGTGTCAAACACACGTGGGAATTGGCACGTGTATGGCCATTTGCTGCTCATGTACGAGTGCGTCAACAACGCCTTTTCTTGATGGACAAAACTCATCAAGTGGATGAGCTGGCGACCATAACGGCGTACCGTATGCAAGTGAAGACCAAACACTATTTAATTAAATCCCATTGAAAAAGGAATTAAATTTCCACTACTCAACTGACCGTTACCCACGCAATGGCGATCCAATCATGACCAATGCATGCCTTTGCCCAACCCCACTCGGATCTATCAATTTTAAGTCCGGATAGGATTAAAAGCAAATTAGATAAGATTGAGTACGTGCTACATTTGGAGGGAAAATATACCTTCATAGTCATGTTTTACGGTTTGGGAGTGGAGATTTTCACAAGTCTGCATGTGTTCTAAGTTGTGGAAATATTTTGACGTGAATTTTTCATGGGTATATGTCTTTTTTAAAGTGTATAATGTAATTCATCATATAATGTGTAAGTAGGCAATTATTCAATGAAAAAGTTTTAAAAGATTATTTAAAACTCATAAATTATTATTTATTTATTTTTATTTTATAATAATTTATAATATTAATTTTTTATTAGCAGAGTTACGTGCACTCTACATTAGAAATAGCATAGTTCTTTTTATGATAATCCTTTTTTTTCAAGTTTAATTAAAGTAAAATTAAGATAAGGGAGATTGTGTCATTTTAAGTTCAAGATACAAAACTCTGATTCTCTATTTTTCTTAAAGATAGTTAGGGCGAGCAATAGAAGAAAGACTAATATAGAATCAAGAGATGGAAAAAAAATAAAAGAAAAAAAATTAAACTTTCATATTAAAATTATATAAATAAAAAAATTACTAAGATTTGTAAAAAAAAAAGGGGTCGAGGAATCTAAATACCAAGATATATCATATACTTCAACAAAAACTTATAGTTGTATTTTATAGGCTACCTATTAAAAAGAATTATAAACAAAATTAAAAAATTTAAATTGAAACTCTACAAATAAAATACTCATATATTATCAACTAATCAAACGACAATTGGCACAACCATCTTTATTTGAAGTGTTTTTGATAATGGAAAATGTTAGGGCTATAATGGTAGCCTTACGCTTTACTTATGTTTGTAGGCGTGGTTAAAATAATAATAATTAAAAATATTAAATAAAAAAGATAAGAATTATAAATGAAAATATTATTTAATAACAATTCTTTGCGTTAGTAATATTTAAATTTATTGAATTTAACAACTCTAGTAAGATAACCCTCAGTTTGAAGTAGTTTTAATTACGCTTCCTTGCATTACTAATGTTTCAGTTTGATGTATTGTATTTTTTGTTAAAAGTGACCAAAGGTTCAATTTTTCAAAAGGCAAAATTAAAATATTCCTTCGCTCAATTATTTTTAATTTATCTACCAAAGGAAAAATATGGTTTAACATAATTACAATAAACATTAAATTTTTTATTATACAAGTTAAAAGTTCTAAATTGAATTATTTATTAATTTTTTACAAATGATTATTCCTTTTAGTTTATAATTTTTTTTGGTTTAAAATTAATGCATAAGAATTAAAGAATTTATTCAATAATTTTAAATATTTTTTTATTTTTTAAATTATCTTTTTATGAAAAAATTTGAAGAAAAAAAATAAATTTAGTTACTATTTAATAAACATATCAAATTGTAAGAGAATAATTAATATTATTTTATTTTTAAAAAATAAAAAAATTTAAACGACAATTATTTGAGGTTGGAGAGAATAATACTAACTAGCCTAAATTAATGATACTTAAAGGTGATTAAAATAATTGATGTGACAGTTCATGAATGGAGTCCACACTTCTGATATTATATTGCTTAACTGGTAGTTTCATGAGACAATTACTAAAGAAACCATAAATTACAGGGGGTAGCAGAATATCTTTTAAGAAGAAAGTGGGAGGAACAAGGCAAAAGCAGAACAACTCATTACAAATATTAGTCTCCTATTTGTATTGTTGTTGAAGATTAGATTCCATCTTCAATTTCAATTATTGGCTAGTCTGGTGGTAAAGGTCCCCTTCTTAGTCATGATTTAGGTAATAGTCCTCCTCAACATCTTTGCTAAGACCTTTAGGAGAGGCATTGTCATTATGCAAATTCAATCTTCTGAAAAAGTTGTCATATTATTTTTTGAATACTTATATATATATATATCATAATTTATATATAATTTATTATATGTTAATATTTAAATTCAAATAATTCTACTTGAAATCAAATTTAGTGAAGCTAATCAAATTTAAACATTGTCATGTATATAAAAATTATGGAAATATAAATTATGTGCATTTATATTAAGTTGGTTTTCATTTGCCTTTAATATGTGTCCTCATCCAATGATGTGCTAAAAAGACACTCTATATTCAGATTTAGATTATTGATTTTTTTTATTAATTTTGATAATTTTTTATTTGTTTATAATCTAATATATAAAATTTATTTTTTATTATATTTTTTTCTTCTAATTTTATATTTATTTCTCTTCTATAACATACTTTAATTTTTTCTATGAAAGTTAAAAGATATCTTTTTTTTTTAAAATGAATCAAGAAATATTATCAATCAAAACACCAATCTTTTGAATCTTTTAACTCAGCCTAAACTAATCACTCAAGTCAACCAAGAGGCCCCTCAATATTTATATTCCATGCCAACCCACCATTATTTTCTGGTCATAACTTGCAAGTATACACAAAACAATTGTTCTTCTAATTACAAATAAGAAAGAGACACCATTCAAGTAATTGGCGCCTTAATTAGAACATCATAAATGCAATCTTACCATAATAATGAGCTATTATGTACATGTTAATATATCTTAATTAATTTTTTATCTAAATGTATCTTAAATATTAGTAAGAATAATAATCTTTGGTTTCTTATTTTGTTATTATTCCACTTCAAAACTTGTTCATCAATTACTATCCAATCATAGGAAATGGATAGAGGCAATTTTGTAATTTCAGTGGAGAGCTTCAGAAGTCGTTGTCGGAACTTGCGCAATGAGTCTGAGATATTCGCGCTTGTCAATTTTAATCAATTTCCCACAGTGCCCCTGTTGTTTCTCCTATTCCAAGCTAAGCAAATTTCAACGACTGATATTTCTCTCTCAACTTTCAAAGCAGAGGATCTCAATCCCTTCTCTCACTCTCTTGGATTTGGACCCTTTTCACACCCCTCCATCCCTGTATCTCTTTTGCCGCTGTTGAAGCTTCTCTTCTGGAGCCTCTGCTTTCCATTCTCTTACCTGTTGGAGCTTCTCTTTGCCATAAAGCTACTTTTAGAAACACTGCTCGTTTGTCGCTGTACGTCTTTTGCTTACGTTTTTACAATGGCCATCTGATCCCACTTTTTGCTCACGTGATCCCAGAAAGCCCACTTACTGGATTAGTCTCAACTCTTCTGGTTGGTTGTTTCTGACAATGAACCCTTCAACAAGGTTGGATTCAGCTGTGTTTCAACTCACACCCACTCGAACCAGGTAGTACTCGCTCACTTAATGGATTGTTCATCTTGTTGGGTTTCTTCCATTCTGTCATTTCCTGCCCTGAAGTTAAAGAAAAGTTAAATAACGTGTTTAAACTATGCAATAGCGAAGTTCTGGTCCTCAGTAATATTTAGGATATTTGCAAACCCGCAAAAGTGAATTGAAGGGGCTTTCTATCTATTTGGGACCTAGTCCTATAGGGGATAACTCGACAGGTTTCATTCAACCGGTGCTATTCTCTCTTGTTCATTGCTTGAATAGGCAAGTGAGTTACCTGCCTGCAATTCTTTTTTTTCTTTTTTTTTTTTGACTAATGACATAGCGTTCATCAGTTCAAATTTGGCTAACAAATTTTAGGTTGAAGTAGGATGGGCTAGAATTTTTTGGTAGAGTGATCAATTTGAAGTACCATGGATATAATAGTGCTCGATCTCTTATGTTTCTGTACCATGACTAAAATCGAAGAAATGAGTACTTACCGAGAATACTTAGTGTTCTTACCTGTCATTGTTATATCACTAATTTATCTATGCGAAAGGTTATTTAAAACATTATCATCGTATTTGTTGCCTGATTTGTGTCTTTTCTCCTGTACTCGTCCCTGCTTTACTTTAAATCAGGTGTGACTTGGTTATAATTGTGAATGGGAAGAAAGAAAAAGTCGCTTCTGGTTTGCTAAGCCCATTTCTATCCCACTTGAAGACTGCTCAAGATCAGATGGCCAGGGGGGGTTATTCAATTGTTCTTGAGCCTGAGCATGGTGGTGATGCCCCATGGTTTACGAGGGGAACTTTGGAAAGGTTTGACTTGTTATTTACTGGTTTTTTATTGCTTTCATGATAGCTTCAAAGTTGATTTGAGATTGCAATGCCATTTAAATGTTTGTTGGATGTTATGATTGGAATTATTGCATCCAACGCTCAGGATGTATCTAAAATATCATTTCGAAGGTCCTTTTTCTATTTGTGGTTACCTTTGGACCAAAATTCCAGCTATATCTCTTTGGTTTTTCTTCCTCTTTTCAAAGCAAAAGAAAGTACTGGGGTAATAGCAGTCAAACCATGCCTTTAGAAGTTACTAAAAAAATGAATGACTTATGACTGGTAACTCTCAGGTTGTAGACTTAGATAATAACTCTTTCAAGTTATTTTTGTTTACATTTTGTTCTGTTATACATTATACATTAGCACACTGCACTAATTTTGCTGTTCTATAGGTTTGTTCGCTTTGTGAGCACTCCTGAGATATTGGAACGTGTTTATACTATAGAATCTGAGATCTTGCAAATTGAAGAAGCAATTGCAATTCAAGGCAATAATTCTATAGGCATAAGCAGAGTAAGTAAAAATCTCTCAGAAGCCAAGATTTAGTGAAAGAATTTAAAGGTCTGTTTCAAGGATCTTGTATTTCTGCAGGGGGAAGAAAACCAAGTAAAACAATTGGATAACACCCAAAATACATTGGCTAGAGCAAGTATGTGTATTAAAACTTATCATAGGATACTACTAACTTGTGCTGATCAAATATGCGTATATTTGAAGCTTTTATTCACTTTGTGATTGTTTACAACTGACAAAACTTGTCACTTTGTGCAGCCAGTAAAACTCTTCAGGATACTGATGAGGAGAAAGCAATTGTACTTTACAAGGTCAGTAGGTCCTGAAAACCCTCCACATTTGTTGATTTATAAAAATTGTAATCAGTCTTGGTTGATATTGGCAGCCTGACACACAGCCACCTGAAGCAAATGGAACCACCGGATCAGAAGAAAACTCAAAGTAAATTCAATATCTCCTGCAACTTTTGTTTTTTTCTATGGCCAGTAGACATTTATCATGCCACATATAGCATTGTTATTATTATTATTATTATTATTATTATTATTATTTTTGTTGAGAGTTGCTTATAACTAATCATAAAATTTTTCAAGTGTGCATGTCAGACCTTGCATAGTTGAAGTGCTACATTCCTTTCATTTCCTGCTGGGGTATGCTTGGAAACAATAAAGCAAAGATGCCAGTATAGTAACATAGATAATTTCCAATGGATGTGCTATAGAGATGAATATAGGAATCAGATTGAACTTGCTTTTAGGTGGATATCTTTCTTCTGTCACACAGAATATAAAACTATGTTTGGAGTCAGGCAGTAAAGTACTTAATTGGTGAGCCTTATAAAAGTCTGTGCATCAGTTGATAATCACCCTTTATCAATAATTGGTTGTTTATTACTGCATAAGTCTGCTTATTAGAAGATAATCCTAGAAATCCTGTTTCTTGTAGATTCTATTAATCTGAATGCATGTCATGTGCAATCTGTACTTAGGATTATTGTTGTGGGTTTATATGTATGTCGAAATTTGTTGTATATTATTCATGCATCCCTATTAGCTTAAGCTCTTAGGACAGCTTGTTATAAAACGATATTTGAAGCTAAAGCTTTGAGTTGAGCTGGTAATTTCTCACAATTGTACTGGGCTGCTTTGCCCTCTTGCTATACCTGGGGACAGTTGATCTCTGCTTAAGTTTTGCACTTTCCTTTCTTTCTTTTATAAGTATTTAAAGTCAACAAATTTCTGGTAGTTTTTCCTAATAAGTTTTGTTATATTTATATTATATTTATTGACATGTAGATTTACAAGAAAAGATGCAATCCGGCAATCTTCAGATCATGTTTGCTTTAATAAATATTATGGTTAGCTACATTTTCTTCTTGCAATAGTTGTATAAATTTCTCTCTTCCCTGGGTTCTGCCTTCCACCTCATCTCCATCTACATTTACACTAACGAATACGAATGGGTGTATACTAATTTTAACTTGAGACTGGGAATAGTTATTGAATATCACAGACTTAAATTAAACTAAACATGAATATGATAAACAGTGTTATTCATGTATATGTAATAAGGAGTTCTTTTCTTGTTCTAGAAGCCACTGAGATTCTTTGCACTATGTGGGACTGGCTGTAAACATTTGTTTCATATTCACTTCTATTGCATATTTTATTAGAGCTCAACTTTTAAAAGTCCTGGAGACACGCAACTCAGTGTTGCAGAAAGAGCAAGGTATGGCCTTTGCACGTGCTGTTGCTGCTGGTTTCGACATTGACTACATGCCTACTTTAATTTCATTTGGAGAATGCTTTGGAGCATCTCGCTTGATGTAAGAATTAATTTCTTTCATTGACCATTATGAGATAATATATTGGTCACTCCATCATTGTGAGATGTTAGGTTCTTCTTTGTATGACCAGTAACATTAATATCCTTTCTGGACAATATTGCTGACATTATTTATATCATGTCAGGGATGCATGTACAAAATTTATGAATCTGTGGAAAAGGAAGCATGAAAATGGCCAATGGGTTGAAATTGAAGCTACCGAAGCAATGGCCAACCACTCAGACTTTTCTTTGATAAATACATCAGGCATTATGCTTTCCAATATGGCCACTACATCCCACACTGAATTGGACTCAGAGAATAGTAGGAAAATGAGTGCAGGTAAATGACATTTCCTGCATATTTTGTTCCTTTGTAAGTTTTGTTACCATTCCTGACTTAGTGTATATATTCATAGTAACTTATGGTTTGTAAAAGCATGTGCGTACCCATATTTGGACAAAATCATCTTTTCACATTTCCTAAATGGAATTTCTTTTCCCTTTTTTCCATAAAATTTCATGAGCTGAAACTTCAGAGTTGCATAATTGAGTATATTTATTATAATTTTCAGGATTAATCTTAAAGATATGTTAATATATTAAAACTCTAAATGACTCACATTGGGTAGCCTTATTTTGCCTAGGCGTGCTTTTACCCTCCTTTCAATTACCACTATAGGAACCCTAGTAAATTTTAATATAAGTGATTTTGCATGTCTCTGAAGCCAATGAAATGGATAAAAGATAAGCTTTCTGAAACTGAACATTCTGGTTTTCCTGGACTTTGTGTTAGGGAATACACTATTCTTAATTTCTTTGAGCGAGAGGAAATTGGTTATCCTTAAAATCAATCTTTGTTTCATTAGCCTTTCTGTTTTGCTGTTCTCAAAATTTGTATTTACATCATATGGATATAAGTCTATGTAAAATACTTATGTGGAAGGATGGCAATTTTAGGATAGTTTTACTGAATTTGGTGTCATAAGCGATGCAAATTGTTGCCTTGATAACAAAATTGACTGCCGCACAGATTTTTACCTGATAAGCATACTTAAAATGTTTACTCATGATGTGTAACTTATTACTTTCTTTTCTCATGGGAGAAGAAAGTTTAATACTTTATCTCCTCCACCAAAGTAAATAAATGGTGCTTGGCATTCCACATATTCTTATATTTTGAAATCTAAAAATATGTCTTGAAATTCTTGTTCACTCATTGCCAGATGTGCCTCCAGATCGCCAACCTTCTGAAGGCCAACAAGAAAATAGTCAAGGTCAATTTCCACATCATATGTTCCCTCCTTGGCCTATTCATTCTCCCCCCGGTACTGTACCAGTCTTTCAGCCATATCCAGTGCAAGGCATCCCCTACTATCAAAATTATCCAGGAAACAACCCCTATATGCAGCCAATTTATCCACCTATGGAGAATCCCCGACTATATGCTGGTCAAAGTATGGGGCGCAGAAGGCATTCCATGGATAGTAGACACAGCAATAATGAATCAGAAACTTGGGATATGGAGGCTTTTAAACCAAGTTATCAGGACGAAGTAGATATGGAGAGGGAAGGCTCACAGAATGGAGAACGACAGAAGAAGGCTACCCGATCAGGTAGACGTAAATCTGGTAAGGTGGTCATTCAGAATATTAATTATATAACAAAGACAGAAAACACTTCGGGCAGTGGATCCTATTCAGATACGGCCTCTGAAAATGATGACGACAAAGATGCTCAGGAATTTGTGCAAAAATCGAAAAGAATAGGAAGCAATAAAGAATATTTGAAGTTGAATACGCTTGATAAGGAAGAAACAGATCATGGGATGGATGCAGATGGAGGACGTTGGCAAGCATTCCAAAATTGTTTACTAAGGGATGTCAATGAAGATAGATATGCCATTGACCAAGACCAATTTGAACTGGAAAACAAAGATAATATGAGACGGAAAGAGAATGTTGTAGATAATGATCCTTTAGACTATAGTGAGCGGCGTATGTATGAAATTCAAGGAGATGATGGTGTAGAGGTGCATAGCATTAGCAGGGGATTGACCCACATGCCTAAGGCATCCAATGATGAATTGTTGTTGACCAGAAGGGAAGGCCGGTTTGGTGATGGTAGGTTCGTGGATGATGTACAATCTTCAGAAATAGATGGCAGAAGGGGTGGCTATAGAAGGACTGCCAATGATGAATTTATGATTCTAAATCAAGAAAGTCAATCTGGTAATGCACATCCTTCCTCAGATATTGTGGCGGTCAGTGGACTAGGTTATTCAAATAATAATTCAGAGAGGAAGTCACTACAAGATATGAACAATGACTCCTACATAGTTGAGTATAGATCAATCCAGGTCAATGATGCAGGAAATGTTGAGAGAAATGCTATTGACATGGACTCTGAGTTCCCTATGGTCCATCAGAAGGAAGGAAAATTGTTTAATGAGATGAGAAACCATATCAATTATCAACCAGATGAATTGAGCTTGATGCCAGAACGAGGTGCAGAAAGGGGGTCAACAGGTTATGACCCTGCTCTAGACTATGAAATATTGGCCCAGGCTGAAGGTGCTGCCTCCCGAGATAAAAATAAAGAGGTATTGGCTGATGTCAAACCAGGATCTAAGAGGTTGGATAAGGATAAAAAATCAAAGGTTTCTTCAAAAGGTTCTGATAAAAGAAAGACTGTCGGGCCAATAAGGAGAGGGAAGACTTCAAAACCAAGTCCTTTGGATGAAGCACGAGCACGCGCTGAGAGACTTCGAAATTACAAAGCTGATCTGCAAAAAATGAAGAAAGAGAAGGTATTCACTTCTAAATTATTATATCAGAATTAGTTGGAGAGTCACGTTTTCATGGTCGTTCATCTGTTAATCAACTTTTTTATTTCCTTTTTCTTTTTTTGTTAAAATATATAGGAAGAGGAAGAGGTGAAACGCCTCGAAGGTTTAAAGATAGAGCGGCAAAAGAGAATTGCTGCCAGAAGTGGTTCAATTACCACTCAGTCACCTGTGGCGTCACAGTTATCCAAGAAACAAGTGCTGACAAAACTATCCCCAAGTCCTCACAAAGGATCAAAATTCAGCGATTCAGAGCCAGGTTTTTCCTCACCGTTACAAAGGTTGCCCATCAGAACTGTTTCCGTTGGATCTAATGATTCTTCAAAAGCTTCAAAAACCAGTAGAATGAATACTGGAAGTCACTCGGCTGAAAATAGGTTAAGCCGATCGGTGTCTTCTTTGCCGGAATCTAAGCAAGGGAAGGATGATGGTGCAACTGATACTAAGGCTTCAATGGCACGGATTAGAAGATTGTCAGAGCCTAAAATGAGTACCATCCATCATGCTTCTTCAGTTAAACCACGTAGCGCTGAGAAAATATCAAAGACAAAACTAGCTGATGGCCCTCAGAGCAAAAAGATTTCTGCTATTGTGAATCATGATAAAAGCATGACTGCAACCCTACCAGAACTGAAAATTCGAACAGCCAAAGCAAGTAACGTTGTCCAAAACAGATCATCAGCCAAAGAGAAGACACAGAAATTGAATGGTAACAAGTCTTCTATGAATTCAGAAGGCGTCTCACTTAGGAAAACTGAAAATGAAATTCCACCCTATGAGGACGGGGATGACAATCCAGTAATTGAGAAGACTGTTGTGATGCTTGAGTGTGATAAACGTTCTGTCCCTGCTATTGACATGTCAGAAGAAAAAATTGGGCTATCCGATACACAAAACAATAATGATATAGTGACAAAGAAATCTGAAACAGTGTCAGATTATGTTGCAGTTCGTGCACCTGTTTCGTCACTAAGCATGGATTTAGTAGATAGAGAAGCCACAGATTACGACTCACAACTGCAGCCCATATCTACTGAGGTATATTTTCATTCTTCAGAAGTAGCTTTCATTCTTGTTAACTCTACTTCTCTTGTAAGGGTAATGTGCATCAAGCAGTTTATTTATACGTAAACATGAAATCTGGTTATGAATTTGGATGATAGAGGATATACAGTCATACAATGGGTTAGATGCAAAGAATCACGTCCAGAACATTATAGCGGAGGTATGATCTTCTTGGTGTTTGCCACAACTTATCAAGTCCAAAAAAGTAAAATAATATATCTACCTTTAAAACTATAAAAGTATAAAGGAAACGCCCTTCTAATAGCCACCTGTCACCATAAATAATCAAATAAGATAGAAAAAGTGATAAACCTTCCACTATTCATTTCTCCACCTTTTAAGCATGATTCACTCATCCGTTGTAGATAACTACCCATTACTCATTCTTCCATCTTTGAAAAGATTATTTATACATATCATTTAATCTTTATATAAATAAAGAATTACAAATTTTATTAATTGCATAATTTTTTAAAAAATAAAGCTAACATCAATTGTGGGTTGTGCAATCTTTTTTTTAGCTGCCATTCTTATTCCTTACTGTTATAATGTGTGAAGCTTGTAGCTAAGGCGTGATGTGTGAAGCACAAGGCATTATTGCTGATTCTACATCCCAAGTATATATTGTATGAGTTGCATCATAAAACCAACCATTTGCTTAATACTCATCTGTATCTTTTACACAAACAGAATTTGAAAATTCAGAGATTATGTGGGAACCAAAGTCTATGTTCGATCATAGGACTGTTGTATAGTTGCTAATCTTCAAATTTTAATTTCAGCAACTGAATTATTTTTGAAGTTTAATTGTATGGCCAAGTTAATATATTATCGTTAATTGTTATGTGGCATGCTCATATTGTTTATCGAAATTCTCCAGGCAAGTGAGAAATTCTTTTTATAATCTTGTGACTTTGAATACATTTTCTTCCAATATCAGGTCAAATTTAATCAGATTGAAAAAGAACATCCAAAATCATTTAGCATTAATGCTGCTGAAGAAACATATAATGCGCCATATGCACGGACATCTTCTTTGGAAGATCCTTGTACTGGGAATTCTGAGTGCGTCAAAGCCCCCCCAACAAGCTTAGAGACTGTGGCATTAGGTATGGAGACTGTTCAAGCACATGTGTCTGATTCCAGACAATCAATGCTTGAGAAAATTCCTGAAGCAGTTGGGAAGCCTCAAGCAAAGGAATTGACAAAAGGGTTCAGACGGCTCCTGAAGTTTGGAAGAAAGAATCATAGCTCAGCTACTGCTGGGCGCATCACAGAATCAGATATTGTCAGTATTGATGGTTCTGAGGCAGACGAGATTGGTACTAATGGTTCCTCTAACGAAGGTAACATGCCCATCTTGTGGACTCCCAAAATCCTAGTGTTCAGAGATTACATTTTGAAAACACTTTATGATATATGGTATACTCAATTCCAAGAGTTACTTTTAGTGATCATACTGTTGCTACCTATGTTGACCAAAAGGCAAGGTGATAATACCTCAAATGAGCCGGCAGATTACCTGTCAAAGCTTGACACAAATATATATATATATATGTATATATATATATATATATATGTATATTGTCTTGCTTTATTTCGCTTTCGTGGCCATTTAAAAGCTATACAGAAAGAGAGGAAAAGCTATTATGTCTAATGAGGCTTTGAAACAGATCCAGGTTTGAAAATCCAAGATAATGCAACGTTACAGTTTAACATCTTATAAATCAATTTTCTGTGAGAGTAATTATAAAGATGAAATATTCTCTGACATATGATTAAAATGGAATAGATAACCACGTATGACGTAGTTGACAGCCTAAACCATGCTGCCTTCAAATAATAACTGATGGATTCACAAAAATTTGACATATGGATCATCCTTATGTACGTGTATTTCACTCTTTCAAGAATTGCTTGTACTTATAGGAGCTAAAGCCGACTTGAATCTTACTTTATTGGTATTACTATGCATAACTGCACTATAAATGTTATGTAGACCAAGTGCATCATTGGCAGATGGTTGGAAAGAAAAGTCTACCAAATTGTATTTCATTTGAGTTCTATACACTAAAACTGACCATCATATTCATATTTGCCTCGTCATTTTCAGTACATATTTTGAAGAATTTGATCTCTCAAGGTGAAACTCCCAGTGCCAGCGCAACTCCACGACAGTGTAAGCACTTGCTGCATGTACAACCTTTTTCAGTGAACTTTAGTCAACTTCTGCTCTTTTCCATCATTCTTTGCTTCATTGTTAGCTTTTGTTCTTATTCTGAATGTGGACATGAAATAAAATGTATTATTCTTATGCAGCTTCTCGTTCATTCTCCCTGTTGTCCCCCTTTCGAAGCAAGAATAGTGAAAAGAAGTTGATGATGGCTTGAGAATGTGGATGCTGTTAATTGAAAGATTGATGCAGGGACAAGCTAAAGTCTTTACTCCATTCTCTATACATGGACACAATCACTGATTATACATTTCTGTAAAATTTATCTTTTGTATATTCATATTTTGCCGTTCTAATTGTCAAATTAGCACTCTTAACTGATTAAATTGAACATGATTTTTGGACTAAGGAGGGTTTTTTCTCTAATTTGGTTGCCTGAGACACTGACGATGCTTCAACGAGTGAATCCAAAATGCTGTTTATTATATATATTCGTACGCACATTGTAGTAATGTATCCCATATACAGAATGCAAGCTCTACACAAAGATCTCATCAAATAACACATGTTCCAGGTAATCTAAAACAAGGAACATGTGTATGGGGGAAAAAGTCCATGGTTTATTAATATGTAGGCAAATAAAACTCCAGTTTACTTCTATTTTCGTTATACAAACCTCCCTTTTATTTGAGTGTTGCTACTTATATATGCAATTATTACATAAAATGTAATAGTGCATTGTGTGCATATCATATAATGATTTATGTGTGCTCGACATTTTCCTTTATTTTTTAAGAGAAATGCTTGATATATGTGTATAAATAACATTAGATGTGCACAACCTGTGTATAAAGATTAGTTTCTATTAGTGCAGTAAAAGAAACATAAAAGGCCAGTCTTTATTGATAAACTGTGCAAAGAATGTCCATTCCATACAGGTATAAATAGCAGCTTTCATTTCTAAACCTTCCTCAAAATGCTACACTTGCCCCAAAGATGGGGTTAATGGGGAAAGGCATGGATGAGATTAAAATTAAGCTTGCGCAGAGCTCTGCTAACCAGAAACCTCAAACATGTGACTCTAGTCATGGTAACAAAATGATATGAACTCACCTAACTCCACCTCAAAAATTAGCTTGTAAGGAGAGATTTGTAAACTCATATATATAACACCCAAGACCTCTCTACCTAACCAATGTGGGACTTCATCATTTGATACCATATGATATGAATCCACCTAACTCCACCTCAAAAGCTAGCTTGTAAGGGGAGGTTTGCGAACTCATATATATAATACCCAAGACCGACTTTATCATTCCCGAGAACCAGGATCCATGGCCCACACCGACCAGAGTAGAGTAGGCTCTGATACCATATGATATGAACCCACCTAACTCTATCTCAAAAGCTAGCTTGTAAGGGGAGGTTTGTGAACTCATATATATAACATCCAAGACCTCCCTACCTAACTAATGTGTGACTTCATCACAAGAATCAAAAGGTTTTTAATTCGAAAGATAAATATGTGGGCAACTACACAAGTGGGCTAAACTGTGTTAACTTTTTTAAGCTTTTCAATTAGAGTGTGCAATTTTAAGGTGGCTCAAAACAAACAGTCATTCAAACAGTAAATAATGGAAAAATATAAAGAGTGTAAGGATAGAGAGAATATGACACAAAAATTTACATTGGTTCAGAGACGATGTGTCCCTTACCATGAAGTGGATAAAATTAAATTGTGATAGGGCTAGGAAAACATATGGGAGAAGAGGCCTCCTCAGAGACGAGAATTGGATAAGAGGCTTCTTCAGATCATGTGATCAAAACACTGTTTTGTAGGCCGAATTCTGGGGAATGTTAATTGGCCTCCAACTTGCTATAGAGCTGGGATATAGAAATATTGAGGTTGAGAGTGACTCGCAAGTCTTGATAACAGAATTAAGCAAGACAGATAAAAGCAGAGATCCAATTCTTCAGACCATTAAGCAGTTTCTTAGGGAAGATTGGAGAATCAAGATGAAACACATACAGGGAGGAAAGCGGTTGCGCAGACTCTCTTGCTAGCCTCGGTGTGAAGGCTGAACCAGGGACTCACGTACTCACCAGAATTCCCTGACAACTTGAGTTCTTAGTGATGGTTGATCTCCTTCGAGTAGAATATAGCTAGAGGGTGGTAGAGTAGTTTTTTTTTTTTTTTTTTCCTCTCTTGAGGTCCCTTTGTTCACCAAAAAAACAAAAAAACTCCGCATTTGCCATTTTTGGACGCAGCTCTTACCGAACTCTATCCCCTTGGTGTTGAATTGCTCGGCGCACTGCATATAAGAAAAGCAATATATCATCCACATGAAACTATATAGTAACAAGTTAAAGTAAATTATTTTCACATTTTTTGTATTTTTTTATTATGAAAATCTCTTCTTTATTCTGAAAGTTTAATTATATGCATACACCTCCCTTAAAAAGAAAGATTTATATAATTATTCTTAATATAAGTAATTTGTTGACTTTAAATCATACTTTCAAGTTATCAAAGATTCTGTTACCTTAATATATAAAAATACAATCAAATTTTTATATAAACAATTAAGAAGATTTAAAATTTATACAAGGTATTTATTAAAAGTTTAAATATATGAATTATTTAATCATATATGATTAAAATATATTTTATTCAATATAAAAGACTTAATTTTGTAGAGTTAAAGTAAAAAAAATATATGAAAACTTTTAAAAAAGTCAAGTGAGGTTTGTATAGGTTTTAAAACAGTCTCTTTATTCCCACACTTATTTCACACAGTCCTCACTTAATAAAATTAATAACATTATACTTATTGGGTTAGGTAAGGTGAATTGTGGGTAATTAATTCAAAAGTTCGCACAGAAAGTTTTAGACTTATGTTTACACCAAGACATAAGAATTTCATTTTTCTTTTTAAAATAGATGTAAGATTCATGTAATAAAAGCAAAATATAAGAAATGTTGGAGTAAGTTAATCAAAAATTCAACTTATATAAATTAGTCTCTAATATTTTTGGGTGAGTAAGTAGTATAATTAATTTGAAGTATTTTGTTTGTAAGGCTTAAGTTTAAATTCTATTGTCAACAATCTCTTTTAATAGACAATTTGTAAGTAGTATTATAAGTTATCATTGAGAGTTGTGACATATTCTAACCTTAGAATGGGATAACCCTTCATACTAAACATTTTAATTCCAAAAAAAAAAAAAAGGATTATATTTACTCATCAAGGTCGTATAAAATGTGGAGGAAAAACAACGTATATTGTAGGCAGGTGCAAACAAGGAACCATAATCAATGTAGCACAATCAATTTGATTCTCATCAATTCATATAGGTTTTTGTTCAAAAGGCTCAGTAGATTGTAGGCAACCAAGGAACTATTGCCTCAACAGCAATCTAGGCTAACTAAGGAGGAAAAACAACGTCAATGAACTGCTGCAAGTTTTTAAGTCGGTCTTTATCTATTTTTTTCCCTTAGATACCAAGTCCTTGTATAATAAGGAAAAAGGTGTCCTTCGTTCTCAAGGAATATAATTTAAGCGATATATATAATTGAGCAGAATCATGACAGACCAACAATTGTTTATTTCATTGTTCTTCTCACAGTTCCAAGTTTTGTAACCCATCCAGTGTTTTACTCAACAATGCCTTCAGATATAAGAACTGCGATAACTTTCACCCAAAAAAAAAGAACTGCACGGCAGCTACGAAGCTTTCAAGTATGCTGTACACAGTTCTCCACTCCTTCACTTTCTTTGTTATAGATACTACTGTTCTCACAGTTTTATTTTCACAAGATAGAATTCAAACCATTAATTCATTACTCACCCTCTGTTTCTGCTGCTTTGATCAGGAAACAAATGATTTCTCAAGTAGCACATGCTTTTGAGAAGGTATCAAAGGATTGAATGGGTGAGAATGAGATGATTACTTGCAGCATGGAGTGCAAACCGAACACAGAGACAACCAAGAACCCGAGAAAAAGCCAGCATCCTCCAAAGTTTTGCCTTTGCTCTACAAGCCATAGAAGTTCATATGAGTGTAATCTGCACCGCCGCCGCACCAATGCAGGGAAGAAGCCAGCCTAAGAATTGCCAGTCTCACAACCTTCGATCGAGTTTGCGTTTGAATTTCTGTTGTAATTGTAGCTTAATTTTATAATAAATTATTTATAATAAAAGTTGTTGTTACGTAAAATTTTTTCTTGTCTCGCTGTGTACTTTCATTGGGATTGAACTGATTAAGGTGTCAATATTCTATTCTTTTTCCTTGGAACCCTTTGTTTTGTCTCAATTGGAAAGGCAGTATTCCAACACTATGTGCAATCAGGTAGAAACACGTACGAATATTTTTGACGTAGTTGCCACTAATTGATTTAAGTTTTAATTTTTTCATAAAACAGGCTGTAAAGATTCATGGATAGAAAACTGCGTAAACTTATATGGTGATTATTTTATGATGAGCTTATAACGCTTTAGGTTAGTGATGTGATAGGTAGCATAAGTGTAGGCCAATACCTGATTCAGCCCCTAATGGGAGGATCAAATTAGGGTTAGTAAATATAAATAAAAGGATAGTTCCCTCTCCACTCTAATGATTGGTGTAGTATTAGACTTGTCCCATTTATTTTAGTGTTCCAACATCCATACAAGTGCATCAAATTATTGTTGATTTATCTTATACGTTATCAGAGTGTGATTGTATAGATACAAGATCCAATTTTATTATTTCGTACCTTTGTATGATTGAACTCAATATATTGATGACATAGGAGAGATTATTGACCCTACAACATATTGTGAGGCTGTGATATGTTCTAAATCTAATAATGATTAATGGGACCTGGTAGAACCTCTTGAAAATTGTAGTCCCATTTCTTGTAATTGGGTGCTCAAGACTAAGACATATTCCGACAAGAGGATTGAGCGTTTCAAGGCTAGATTGGTGACTAACTATTTTACCTAGAAGGCAATAAATAGATTGTAAAGAGAATTCTCTTACGTGTCTATTAAAATTCCTTCCTAGTTGCTTATTTCGTTTTGAAGCTTCACCAAATGATGTCAAAACTACTTTCCTGAATGGTAGTCTTAATGAGGAAGTCCATATGCAACAACTTGAAAGTTTGCACACTATTGTAGGGAGCATTAGCGTGCGAGTTGAACAAGTCCATTTATAAACTAAAGAAGCATCGTGCTATTAGTACTTGAAATTTGGTGGGATAGCCACTTCTTTAGACTTCATAAAGACGTGGTTGATTATTGCATGTACCTCATCCAAGTGGGAGTAAATTTATTTGCCAGCAATAACCTAGGGTTATGGGTTAATACAAAGCAATTTTGTCTAAAATTTTTATATGAAAGATCTTAGAGGGGCATAATTTATTTTGGGTATTCAAATCAACCAAGATAGAGCTTGTAATTTATTGGGATTATCCCAAAAGACCTACATGGAGAGGATTCTTCAAAGATTCAGTAAGTAGGATTGTAAGAAGGTGACAAGTTCCGTAAAGAATAGTGCCGCAAGAATTAGATTAAGAAATAATCAAAGAAAAATATTTTTTATACGAGTGCTGCATTGCAGTAGGGAGTTTAATGTACCTTAAAGTATGCATTGCACCTGACTTGGCTTTTCCCACCAGTGTTCATAGGAGGTATCTTTTAATCCTGGCAGAGATCATTGGGTTGTGGCCAAGATGGTGATGAAATACTTGGAAAAGACAAAATTCTACTTGCTTGTGTATAAGAAGGTTGATGATTTGGAAATGGTTGGGGTACACAAACTATGATTTTAGTGGGTTCCTAGATAATTAAAATCCACTTTGGATTATATTTTCAAGTTGGCTGTACGAGCCATTTCATGGAAGAGTATGAAGCAAACTTTGAGAACCTCTTCTTCTATGATGGTTGACTTTATTTTTAGCATGTTATGATGCTGCTACTTAGGCCAATTGGCTGAGAAATTTTATTTCAGGACTTCAAGTTGTTGAATTTATTGCCAGACCATTTAAGATTTATTGTGACAACAGCGTAGTTGTGCATTTTGTGAAAAGTAACAAAACTTCAAGTGGTACGAAGCATCTAGGACTAAAGTACCAAATTGTAAATTTTTACTTAAAAAGATGGGGACATTGTCATGGAGCATATTGGTATAAATTTTATGCTGGCTGATCCATTAACCAAGTGTTTTAGACCCATAGTTTTCAAACAACATGTTAAAAATATGTGTGTTTTAAGCTCTTTTGATATAGTCGGTTAGTGGGAGTATTATGTATTAGTTTGGCTCTTATATATGACGTTATTCATGTGGACCCTAATATTTTGGCCATGGTATTGTATTTCATTGATTCATGATCTATTGGTACACTTGACTTTATATTGATATGTATATGCCTATATTGTGTGCGTGCTTGCCTTTATTGATTGGTATAAGTTGTGATTTATTGTCTGAGATGTACCATTATGGGGATTTTAATTGATCTCGTTAGTGGTTCTTAAGACTTGTTGGTTTTAAGTACTGACTGAATATGTCTCATATGTTTTCTTTATTTTAAGGAGAAATCGTGGAAGATTAACAATGAAAATAGTATGGTTTAATTATATTATGGTGCTATTTTCACTGGTACACTATGGCAACACTGACTGTATCTGGATACTTGACGATGTTTGTGACCATGCACAATATTGCTTCATCGAAAGATGCAATTTTTGCCAAAATTTGACATTGTCAGTTATATTGGACAAAGTCACTATGAAAGTGTTATCCCATGAATTGTTAGTTGTAAAAATTGTGGTCACACTAACATTGTTTTGGTAACCAGCTTGATAGTTGTTTTAAAAAATTAAAAAGTTTTCCAAATTATACTCGCCAATTATTTTTTTTATGTAGACTATCACTAATTAATTATGTTTTAGGCTTTGTATAAAACATGTTGTAAAAATCTATTGAGAGACTGCCCAACAAGTGATTATTTTATCATGGGCCTGTCACACTTTAGGCTAATAATGCGATGAGTGACATAAGTATCGGCCAATACCTATTTAAGCCCTTAATAGGAAGGTCTAATTAAGGTTAGGACATTATAAATAAAAGGATAGTTATCCTTTCCACTCTAAAGGTTGGTGCAGTATTAGACTTGTCTCATTGAAGTTGCCATTATAGTTAGAGATTGGAGAGGAAGAGACTTAGTCCACTACCTTGGTGACTGATCAAGATTGTGAATACATGTACACATTATTTTAGTGTTGTAATACCCATACAAATGTATTCAATTATTGTTGAATTATCTTACAAAGCATCCCCTCTAAGCATAGAGTGAAATCAGAATCAATAATCATGAAACTCATTTTGTTCTTCAGAAGTTAAATGATCAAGGATCATGGCGGCTATATTTAGAGATAAGGACGTCAATGCTGAAACAGATGCTTACATTTCGCCAAAAGAATATTGCACCCAACAAAGCTCAAAAGGGTACAGTTTCATGCCGATAAGGATTGCCTATGGTAAGGCATCAATCAAAGCGAATGACTAAGCATGAAATGTTGCTTTTGCTCATCCTGATTAAGCTTTCCTTTGCTAAGCATTCAGCTGCTTCTTGTGGATCCTCTATGTGCCTGATGAGATTCACAACCTCTTGGTTCTTCATCATCTGAACATGCATAAAGATTTACTAGCTATTGATTGATTTTTCTTGTATTAGAGGGAATATACCAATGGCTGATTAAATACTTCAGCTTGAAGATGTCACACTCAAATTTTATTGTTAAGATAAAACATGGGTTTAATTTCTTGACTTAATAGATAACCACGTGCCTTGAGATAAAATATGGATTTGCAAGGGAGAAGAGGATGATGGAAGAACTGTTTCTCTATTTCCATAAATTAAATTTCACAAAAATCAAATTAAAAATTTTAAATTATTAAATTTATTGAGTTCTATTGAAATAAGAGACTAAAAAATCCCACAGTTCTCAAATATTTACAAGAGAATTTGAAGGGATGAAACTTTCCCAACAGAGATATAGGCAGGAATTGGGATTTTTATATGGCTCTGAGTCTGTGCTATAAAGTTATAATGGTAATTCTGATGATTATGCTATATTGTGGCTTATCTCCCATATGCCGCTGCTTGCTAAGATCAAGAATTCAGTATCAGAATCGATCCTTTGAGCTCCAATAACAAGGTCTGAGTCTTTAGAACGACTTGTACCCGCTGTTTTCCCTGATTCACAAGCTAATATGCGTACTTTGTGCACATTTGTACCATTAATTATGATATTAATCATTAGAAGTGTGTACACTTATGGATGAGAAAAAGAAAAAAAAAAAAAAAACCTATGATGACATACTTTGGCCACTTTCATTATATGTTTTTTAATACTAGGTATGTTACTTTGAGTTTCGGTACGAAGAGCATTTGGTATTCAGCTTGATCATTACGAGCATGCAAGGTAAAGAGCATTTGGTATGTTACTTTGAGTCTAAGTAGGAAGAGCATTTGGTATTCATGAGTGTGTTTGCTTTCACCCCAACCAAAGTGAACAAACAATCATTCATTCCAATGATGACAGTTAGATGCATGTTTGAGTGTTTGATACCTGAAAAGAGCCTGCGAGACCAATGTCTTTTAGGTGATTCTTGGTGTCTGGTGCAGTTTGATGAGCCATCACATCTCTGCACACAACAACTCTGTAATCTCCAATGTTAGCTAACACGAGCTTGTCTCCATTTATCACCACTGCAGAAGAGGAGCCCATTCTGAATGTCTCCTCTGATTTGTGTGACTCTCTGATCTTTGCTCTTGCTCGAAGGTAAGCTCTCTTCAGCCTCTCTTTGCTCTTTCTCTTTATACAAGACTACAAGATAATTGACATCCTTAGATAGGCAGAAGACACTAGAAATATTAGATGAAAACTTATATTTGTACTTCATGAATATATTCATCATCTCTTTGTACATCAAATGTTTTCAATTCTCCCTTGTGATATTTCTTTCTTCAACTCACTCACAAATCATTCTTGAATCACTGTAGAGTCAGAATTATTCTGTCACATTAATTGTTTAGGCAACCTGAAAAAGGAAACCTTCCATAGATGCTAATGCATATCCCTTTTCCATCTTCAATTGTAAATTGAGACTACCCACAATCTGTCACAGACACTGATGATTACCTCTTTAAGCTTCTTGTTAAGGAAATGAGACCGCATGTACTCGGTAACCCCATCTCCAATTACAGTATCAAGTGGTCCATTTGCTCTCTCTGGACGACAACAGAATCAAAGCCTGATTCATCTGCACCACCTTTGATCGTATGATGCTCCACCACTTGATAACCATGTGATATTGGCACCATCCATGAAGGCTTCTTCGTAGATCCATGGCCTCTTTTCTTGCCGCATTTCCATATAGAAATTGTTTCAGCCTGAATGCCTGACCAATTCAATTATTCGTGCTCTCATATAATCATTAGCAATATCAAATGAAAATTTATTTTAAAAAAATCTTAGAAGGGATGAGATCATGACCATTTATTGTTTCATTTCTTGATCATTTGGACTAAGGAGGAACCAGAATAGAACCTTAAGACATCCATCAACCTGTATATTTAATAATTTCCAGAAGGTTCAGTGCAACAGTGATATGGAGAAAGAAGGTAGGCTTACCTTCAGCAGCTTGAGATGAAGATCACTCAGACCCATGATTTTCCCTGATGTTTAATAAGTTCTTAGTGAAAATCTGGCATTTGCAGAAGATGACAATCAGAAAAACTGGTAAATCTAGTTTTTCAAATAGAAAATTGAGAGGAGTTGACCTTTTTTGGCCTGTGGTTATACTGTTCAACAGAGGTGTCGATTGAGGAAGTGGAAAGCTTTTAGACTCTTGTTTTTAATTTAGTGCTTTTCGATTCAGAAAATTAAGTGGTTTTAATTATGGGTTAGGAGGAGATTTTGAACGAGTAACGGCCAGCCTCCACGCTTAACTACAGGAAAGCTTGTCCAGGCTTTTCGTACAATGCTCAGGTGCAGCACGTGTTACAAAATTTGGGGAGTTCCTCTGTACACTGTAAATTTAAGAAGTAAGGAAATTTTTGATATTTTTATTTTTTTAATAAGTAATTTAGTTATTTAATTTTTAAGTTGAATAATTTAATTTTTTTATAATTATAATTAAAAATTTATAATTTATTATTTATTAAATTTTTAATTTTTTAATATGATATGATTAATTGATGATGATTTTAATTTTATTTTTTTGATATGATTGTAATATAAATTTATCTTTTAATTAAAAAAATTATTAAGATACATAAAATTAAAATTTAAAATTTGATAAAAAAGTACACAATTTTATAGTAGAGAAAGAGTGATAAATTTTTGTAAAAAAAATAAAATTTAAATCATTACTCACTAATTATATTATGTTAAAAAAAATTTATCGATTAACACTAAAATTATTTTAATTATATTTATGAATAAATTAAATTATTATAATTATATTTGTGAAAAGATTAAATTATTTTAATTATAATTATAAAAGACTAATTTATTTAATATAAAAATTAAAGAATTAAATTATTTTTTTAAAAAAATAAAAGGACCTAAGTTATTTTTCTTTTATAAATTTAATTATTTAAATTTTATAAATTATATAAAAATACATGTTTAAAAACAGAAGAACTATTTGAAGTACACTCAAATGGACCACAACACCCAATTCGGCGGACATACCGATTGCCCCCTAAGTGGCAAACTCAATTGTTTTTGGGAAGATTACCATCTTAATTGAAAAGTACAGTAAAGCATAAAATAAATCATTATTGATAAAATTACATATATATAAATTATTAAAAATATAAATAAATAAATAATAGTTTATGAATTTGCTATAAGCTGATTTATAGGCTCTGTCGCTCTAGAAAAAAACCCAATTTGTCTGCTTATTTCAAGCACATTAAATATGAACTCTGATTTGACTCATCTTGGGTGTATTTGTATGGATTTGAATCTCCAGTGATTAGCCGCAGAGGATAATGTCCGAGGGAATAAGAGAAGTTTGAGTGTTTTGTAAATTAGTAAGAAAAAATGTTTGTTTAGATTTAAAACTAATCCAAATATTTATATATTTTATCTTTCTTGAGTTAAGTTCAGATATTTACCTGAATAAAAAGTAAATAAAATTTTAGATTTAAAGTACTCCTTCTATTATAAATTAATTGTTATTTTAAAAAAATTTTCTTATTTCTTTTTAATTGATATTTTTTGTACAAATATTAATTTTTTTCAACTTTATCTTATTTATCATATTATCTGTATTAAATGTTTAGCTGAAAAATATTTTTTACTCTTTCTTTTAGACAAAGCAATTTTAGTGAGAAAATTAAAATCATTTCAATTTCAAGATTATTTAATAACTTTCTTAATTTTATACCTTTTTAAAGAACAAATATTTTAAAATGGAGGGAATAATACTTTCTAATTTTTTTTAATAAAATAAAATCTCATTTTTGACAATTCACCCTAAATTTCTAGTCAAATCTTTCTTAATTAACTACTGACTCCCTTTCTTATTATCTATAAGATGCATATAAATTAAGAAACTTATTTAATAGTTTTGGAATTGAAAATATTTAATTCTCTTACTAGAATACTCTATCCTTCCTTATTATATATGGTTTAAGGAAGATGCACATAAATTAAGAAACTCATTACAGAGTCTTAGAATTGGAAAAAAATTTAATTCTCTTACTAAAATATCTTTTGAATAAGAAAAGAAATGAAAGCATTTTTTCAAGAAAGCATTTAATAGAGATAATAAAATAAATAGGGTAAAGTTGAAAAACAAATATAATGCAGTCTTAGTTTTGTAAAAGTGACAATAAAAAAGAAATGAAAAATTCTAAAATAAACAATTAATCAAAAAGAAGGGAGTACCCTTTGTATAAAAGAAATAGAGCAAACAAATGTTTCAATTAAGTATTTAATAGATATAATAAAATAAATAGTATAAAGTTCAAAAATATAATTAACACAGTTTTAATTTTGGAAAAGTAATAATTAAAAAAGAAAATAATTAACAAAATAATAATTAATAAGAAATGGATGAAGTAATACAACAAGGTAATTAAGTCACACAATCAAACAGCTGTCAAATGTAATTTCTTTTTTTTTCTTAAGTCATACTTAATTAGTGCGTATTAATTACAGGAGAATTCTATGATAACGTTTTTGATAGTACCCCTATCCAACCAATATAATATCAATAATTAGATGAATTTTGATTTAAAATTTAATGATTTATACAAGAATGCAGTTTTTTTTTCCTATTTTATATGATGGGAGAGAGATTTAAACTCATAACTTAGAAATTATTTTAATCCCTTATTATGAGATAATGTTTAGTGACGTTACTCTATTTTATTATTATTTATAACTCTATTATTACAGTTTTAGGTTTGGACTTTTATCATTGAAAATTTTGCGAGTGCTACAACATGTTCAAGCAGTGGATTACAAAACAAGTTAGTGGATTTTTTTTCTTTCTATGTTTTTTTTTTTTCTCATAAGATATGACAAAGCTAAGTGATTCTTTGGAGAAATTATAGATTAAAAATTAGGAAAGCAGAGTTGAATCAAAGGCAAGAAACAAATAAATACAAGATATAGCTAGGTTGGTTGACATCCATGGTCTTTTGGTAGCATAATTAAAGTGCTTTTAGAACTTAATATGAATTGATTGCCATGTTACTAGCATTGTTGCTTGTGCAATGCACAGGAAATATATGGTTCACAGACTAAAGTATTTTATATGTATCAAAAAGAAAAATATATTGTTGATTCGAAAGTGCAAATAAAATAAATATAATAATGTAAGTCATAAAAAAATAAGGTATACCTTTAAAAAAATGATGTAAATCATACATAGTAAATGATATATTGATGATACTATATAGATTTAATTAAGGATCAATCTGGAGAGCAATGATCAATAGCAAGAAACTTGTGTTTTCTATGTGCAACTTACAAAATATAACAACAAGCTCAACAATTGGTTGCAATGATACTTTATTATTGATATCAACACATTCGCCAATAGGTTAAGTTGACCTTATTCAATAATATTGTTATCATAAGATGAGAATTAAGTATTAAACATAGTTGTTAACATATGATGTTGAATATGAATAAGTAATATGGAATATAATTGTTACCTCTATTATTATAGTCTTTGGAAGACTTCTTTGAAGACAATATTGGTCATCAAATTTGAAATAGTTCCCTTGTCATTGAGACTCAATACTTTAAGACTTTGCTTTGATCTGGCTCTAGAAATAGTCACATAAAGTTGCTCATGATTGAACATTGGCTTTGGGAGGTATAGTCCAACACAAGAGGGTGTTTGACCCTGGCTTTTGTTTATGGTCATAGCAAAGCAAATGGAGAGAGGGAACTATCTTCATTACCACTTGATAGGTACCTTGTGATTAGATGGAATCACTGACATTCAAGGGGTCAATACAATTTGTCCAACATTACTTCCTGAAAGCACCTTTGCCTCAATTACATGGCTATCGAGTTTTGTTATTTACAATATAGATCCATTGCACAATTCATTGGATTAATTGATGTTTTGAGGCAACATAATAGGAACTCCTAATTTAAGGTTTAACTTGTGATTCAGTAGCCTAGAACACGTGAATGTGTTTAATATCTTGGGGGAATTAAGTGCCAAGCTAATCATCCTCATTTGCATCCTCCTTACAAACACTATTAGAACTCAAATAGCTCTTTTCATTGCCTAGTACTAAGGGCATCAAGTGGTCATTCAACAGTTGAACCTGGTCTAGTCTTAGTGCTAGTATTGTTCTCTCTTGGAAGAAGTTTAGATCTGCTAAGTTGGACGAAAGATCTGGGTAGACCAAGTCAACAAGTTCTTGGAAAGGATCATTAAGATTTGTGACTTCACTGGAATAGTTCTATCTTAGATTCACCATTAGTATATTCTCCTATATTTCTATCACCAATGTTTAGTAGACATTCTAAAAATTATCTTACTTCATTGGAATTTCCACTTGAAGTCTAGGTCCCAATTTTTATCCTCATATTCTTTGTTAAAGTTAGCACTTTATAGTAAGACCACGGGTCTAAAGAATTGATGGTTACATTTACAATGTCTTGTTTACTAGAAATAGGAATCACTGGGCGGATTTGTCTGAAACCATCACCTAGCACCATTATTTTCCAATCAAATAGAAGATAATGATATCTTGGATTGTGAAATCCAAGAATATCCCACAATGTTTTGTCTAATGCCTCAAAATAGAATTTATGCAACATTGGGGCTTCATCCCAAATAATTAGGCTTGTTTTGATTAACAATTCGACTGGATCACTACCTTGCTTTATGTGGCAAGAGTAGTTTTCATTGATCTATAGTGGTATTGCAAATTTGGAATGGGTTGTTCATCCCCTAAGCAGTAGAAGTGATGCAATTTTTTTGAGGCAATGTTCAGTACAATTTTCCCCTTTGAATGTAAGGCAGTAGTCATCTAATGCAATGGATAAGATTGTGTCATAAATCTTCTATTGATCCTCATTAAGACAAGATAGTAGCTTCGTGTGCTCTTAGTTAACAAAGTTTTGTCATAAGATAGTTCATCACTGATCAAATTATTAAATAATTAAGATCTTGACAATCCTATTAGTTGAGGCATTTTGTCATAGTCTTGTAAACTCCATCCATTCTCTTGAGGGATTTTATCAAGCTCATGCAATGCACTATTCTTTATCTCTTCTTCTATCAATATTAAATCTAGATAATCATGGCATAAAACACAATGTGTTTAGATTATACTTAGTGCATACAATTAATTATTATAATGAAGCTAATATAGGATGAATTAAACAATTAGAATGATTAAGACAATTGTATAAAGTGATACTTGCAAACCTGGAGTCCATTCTTGCGCAGTATTGAACCTCTTCTACCAATAGAGACTAACAAGTATTCCAAATGATTTTGGGTTTGTTCATACAATTTGTTGTCAAAAGCACTTCAAATAATCATCTAAGTTAAAGTACTAATGCCCAAATGCTTGCCTCTTATAAACCATCAATATATCATTTGTCATCATCTGATAACCCCATTAAATAGCAAACTTCTTTATATGTAGGAACCACAATCCCCCTAATGGGATCTTCATTTGTCTTGCAACTTTTTTGAAAATTTATAAGCATATGTATATAGTAGTCCTCTCTACTGCCAAGTGGTACATGATTGATTCCTCCAATGAAGAATCTCTTTTTTGGCACCCATTTATGTATGTCTTCTTTGTAAATGAATCTAGTTGGAAACTCAGCATAGGTCAATTCTGTAGCATCTTGATACTCATTATTTGCTTCCATCCATCAAGCATTAAAGATTGACCTTTCATTATTTGCCCTTGCAATGACATCTTCAATCAGGTCACTATCCTTGAAAATCACATTATTCTCTTGAGGAAGATGAAAGGCCAACCTTTGATTAGTTGGGTATATACAATGTATATGAGACCCAAATATTCTCTAGGTAGCTTCACATGTAGAAACATATCTGCAAACATACATGATATTTAATATATTAGCTAACGGAAACATACCAGCATATTATCTACAATGTGTGGACCATTTGTTGAATGAATATGGAGAAAACAACTGTCACCCTAACAGAAACATACCAACATATTATCTACAATGTGTGGACCATTTGTTGAATGAATATGGAGAAAACAACTGTCACCCTATCATTTTCCTTGTAAACATATTGAAAAAGATATTCTATTGCACTTATTTGGCATGTGTACTTGAAATTAATGTGAGCATGATACCTTAGTAGAAGTTTTGATTGTATGGCCTAATATATTGGTTGTCAAGATCGATATGCTTCTTTGTCACAAAGTGGCCATTATATCTCATTTTGTAGTGTGAAAATCCTTCTTCATCAATCATTGTATGTTCAACAAAGGCCTTCAAAAATTTTTTGGTGCACCTTTTCTTATACATGTAGGGGAATTGGGATTGGCATGTCGACAAGGACTATGCATCATAAGAGTCTTAACAACATTATATAGTTTAGGATCCTTGTCTTTGTTGGGAATTTTAGCAAAAATTATTCTGATAATGTGATGACTAGAGGTGGGTTTGTTTGTTGAATGCAACCACAAAAGTATGTGTGTGTAGGGGAGACTTTGTTTCTAGAACTCAATTGTGTAGATACTTGTAAAATTAAAAAAGCTAAAGTTACATTACATATTATGGACAAAGCTATTAGCATAAATGTGAGACATTAAAATAATTATAGGTAAATGTTCAAAGATTGTAGATTACCACATGCAACTACCCGTCCTAGAATGTGATCTTTTTTTTAAATCTATGAGTGAGTGTTCCACTTTCATCTTGAACATTTAACTATGTCTGGGTGGTCCTCTAGTTTCAATCCTCTCTATTAGGCAAATTGAGTGATTTGCAGCAACATTAGGTTGCATTTAATTGTGATAAAGAGATTAGAATATTCATACCATTGACATATTACAAAGTCATCTTTGCAATTTTTTACCATGCATCTTGGTACACTAGTAAAGAAAGACAAAAGAACAATACGCTTTCCAATAGTTGCTACTTCCCTTTCACCACATATTAAGCAATCATTGAGGTGATTGCATAAATTAGCTCATAATTTTTGCTAATTGTATCAGATGAAGTTCAGATGCTTTACCTCAACTATTGTGTAAGAATCCACAAGAAATTGATAAAACAACTTTCTTGACTTCAATAAGATATCTGATTCATTAGATCGATCTTGAAGTTGCTAAGTAAAAAATTCATGCATGCTTATGTCATCCCTAAATCCATCTTAATGATTTGGAAATAATAAAGGATATTGCAACCCCAGGTACATAGGATGCTTAACATTAATCTACTTTAGTTCAATTGACTTTGTCTCAATGATAATGTCTTTACTCCTAATCGAACTATCAATATTTCCCACAATTAAGGTAACAACTTTAGATGCAGTTGAAAGTTGTATGTCCTTTCATTAGTATATCTCTTTTTGATCAATCTCATTCTAATAGAATTGAAATCTCTATTGTTGACATGCGATATAGAGCAACAATCATGAAAGATAAAAAAATGAGTTGGAACGTGTTGTTGGGAAACGAATTAAAAATGGAGTCACCACTGACTTAGATCAAAATGGTAAAGTCAAACACTGGAAAGTATGGTCTGCATTATAAAAAAATGGATTTGGGGGTTAGTTATGTGTAAGGAAGGTGTTAGCACTCCTACAACATTCTTTTGATACCATGTTGGTGTTTGTTACTTTTGATTTAAAAAACTGTGCTTTTTGCCTTATACAAAAAATTATTTTATTTTTTGATTTTATTGTCCCACTAATGGTTTACACATGATCAAGCATGATCTAGGGTTATCACCACTAGTGAATGGTGTTTAGCCATTATAGTAGAAAAGATTAATTTGATATTTGATTTGTCTAGGGTTTACATCAAAAACAATTGTCCAACTTAACTAAGGCTTGTTGAAAAATAGAGGTGTATCTTTTTAAATGCATCAATGGAACCATACTAGTTAATTGACTAAGCTCATAATACAATGTTTCTCAAGATAGTTAGATAGCAGCCAGTTGATTGATAACTCCCTTTATCTGTCATTGGGAACTCACTAATAAAAATAGGATATTGAAATAGTTAGGACGAAACCACATCCAGATAGAACATTTTAAAATGGTCAAGATGAAACTACAATCGGTAGAAAATCTTAAATTAGTTGGGATGAAACCACGATCTTTCTTGACATTTCAAAATGATCAATACTTCAATGCACACCCACTTATAAAACATTTAAAATATAAATATCACAAGCAAAGTTATCATAGCACACAATTATTCAATAAAGCAAGATATATGTACAAAAATACATCTCCAACATCGAGAAAAAATTAAAAAATAGGTAAAACCTATATTTAGAGTGCTCAAATAACAAAACAAAGGTAAAAAAAATGCAATTAGGAGGTACAAAAATCCTAGGAAAGTGGTTCGGATCAAAGTTAATAGACAGGTCAATGGTCAAAGTCAACAATTAATGCTGTTATGGTAGCTGGCTTTGCAGACATGCTGACATGGCATGATAACAAGGCATGCTAACTATGCATGTGATGCTGACATGTTTGGTGATATGGCATGCTAATTGTACATGCAATTCAGACATGTTTGGTGATGTGGCATGATGACTAGGCATGCAATGATGACATGTTTGGTAGCGTGGCATGCTGACCATGCCAATAGGGTTGACGTGGTGGTTGACTATGCATTTTTAACCTTAGGGTGCATGAGTACCATGCATCACCACCCTCTCGGCATGTATGTGGAGTGGTTTTAAGTGGCGGTCTTCACGGTAGGGCACATTTCTTGAAGTTCAGGCTAGAAATGTGATTTTTGGGGGGGGTGAACAATGATCACTCTTTCTTGGATTTTTCATCAAAATCTGTAATTCCTAGCACAAGTTGGGAATCAATGACACTTCAAAGGCTAAGTTAAGCTTCCCTAGGCCAGTGTAGTAACCTTGTTAAAGAGAAAATGAGAAGAATGAAGAAGATTTGGATTTACTCTCTCTAACCCCTCTTCTCACTCTTCCTATGCCACTTTCTCTCTAGCTTTCACTCATTTTCTCTCAAATCTCTCTTGTTCTTTCTATTTCTTACTTCTTTCTTACCCTGGCCAACCACTTCCATAGCTTCTCTTTTTGGCTCTTGCTTCCTTGGCCAAATCTCCCTTCTCCTCCTATCTTCTCATCCCTTTCTCTTCCTCTCTTTTTCTTCTTCTCTTTTCTCTTTTTTTTTTCTCCTTTTTCTTCTTCTCTCTTTTCTTCATGGTTTTCCCCTTGTCCTTTTGCTCTCCTTCTCCCTTCTTTTTTTTCCCCTCTCTCCTCTCAAATTAGCCCTCTCTTTTGTCGACTTTTTTCCCTCTTTTCTTCTTTTTCTCTCTCTTTTTTTTTAATTTTTAATTTTAAAAATAATATTATTAACATTTGAGACTCAAAAATATCTTTAAATTTTTTATTCTCATGCAATTAATTTTCAAAAAAAAATATATTTAAATAAGATAATTTTAGAACCTACACATGGGTTTACTTTAATTTTTCACAGTTTGAACAAAATTAGTCACCTACAGATGCTGCCCTTTGCTTCTTTTCTAAGTATTAAAAGATTAGCAAAGATTAAAAGATGCTAATTTTGGGCTAAAAAAATGACCTAGAATCTAATGCAAAGGGTTTCAAATTGCCCTACAATTATCTAAGATTAACTTAGGATTTGAAGTGAAAGGTTTTAATCCACCCAATGAATATACCTCAGAGCAACTTAGGGTTGGAAGTAAAACAACCTAAAGTAACTTGTTTTAGGATTTAAAGAAAAGAATTTGCAGAAACCCATTTTGAGTTGAAATAAAGGTAATAACCTAGAGAAACTCGTTTCAGGATCTAAAGAAAATGAACTTGGAGAAACCCATTCTAATTTAAAACAAAAGGCAATAAACTAGAGAAACCTATTCCAAGATTTGAATAAAAGATATTGAAAAAATCAATTCCAAGCTGAAATAAAAGACAATAACCTGGAGAAACACGTTCCAAGATTTGAAGAAAAGAACTTAGAGAAACTTGTTCCAAGTTGAAAGAAAATAACCTAGAGAAACCTGTTCTAGGTTTTCAATGAAGGTTTTTCATCCACTTAATGGGGATACCTAAGAGTGACTTAGGGTTTAAAGCAAAACAACCTGAAATGACCTATTTTAACATGTAAAGAAAAGAACTTAGAGAAACCTATTTCAAGTTAAAATAAAAGGCAATAACTTGGAGAAACCCATTCCAAGATTTGAAGAAAAGAACTTGCAGAAACCCATTCCATGTTAAAAGAAAATGACCTAGACAAACCCGTTCCAAGTTTTCGATGAAGGGTTTAATCCACCCAATGGGGATATCTAAGAGCAACTTAGGGTTTGAAGCAAAACAACCTAAAATAATCCATTTTAGGGTTTAAATAAAAGAATTTGGAGAAACCCATTCCAAGTTGAAATAAGAGGCCATAACCTAGAGAAACCTGTTCTAGGATTTAAAGAAAAGAACTTAGAGAAACCCATTCCAAGTTGAAATAAAAAGGAATAACCTAGAGAAACAAGTTCCAAGATTTGAAGAAAAGTTCTTGGAGAAACTCATTTCAAGTTGAAATAAAATAACCTGAAGAAACCCGTTCTAGGTCTTCAAAGAAAAGAACTTAGAGAAACCCATTTCAAGTTGAAATAAAATAACCTGAAGAAACCCGTTCTAGGTCTTCAAAGAAAAGAACTTAGAGAAACCCATTTCAAGTTGAAAGAAAATAACTTGGAGAAACCCATTCTAGGTTTTCAATGAAGGCTTTTAATCCACCCAATGGGAATACCTAAAAGTGACTTAGGGTTTGAAGTAAAACAACTTGGAGTAATTTGTTTTAGGATTTAAAGAAAAGAACTTGGAGAAACCCATTCCAAGTTGAAATAATAAGCAATAACCTAGAATAACCCTATAGGATTTGAAGGAAAGAACTTGGAGAAACCCATTCCAAGTTGAAATAAAAGGCAATAACCTGGAGAAACCTATTCTAGGATTTGAAGGAAAGTTCCTAGAGAAACCCATTCCAAGTTGAAAGAAAATAACCTGGAGAAACCTGTTCTAGATTTTTGAAGAAAAGAACTTGGAGAAACCCATTACAAGTTAAAAGAAAATAACCTGAAGAAACCCACTCTATGTTTTTAACGAAGGGTTTTAATTTACCTAGCAGGGATATTTAAGAGTGACTTAGGGTTTGAAGTAAAATAACCGGAAGAAATCTATTTCAGGATTTAAAGAAAAGAACTTAGAGAAATCTGTTTCAAGTTGAATAAAAAGCAATAACCTAGAGAAACCCATTCCAGAATTTGAAGAAAAGTACTTGGAGAAATCTGTTCCAAGTTGAAATAAAAAGCAATAACCTAGAGAATACCGTTTTAGAATTTGAGAGAAAGAACTTGGAGAAATCCATTCCAAGTTGAAATAAAAGGCAATAACTTGAAAAACCCTATTATAGGGTTTGAAGAAAAGTTCTTGGAGAAACTCATTCTAAGTTGAAAGAAAATAACCCAGAGAAACCCATTCCAAGTTTTCAAAGAAAAGAACTTGGAGAAACTCATTCCAAGTTGAAAGAAAATAACTCGAAGAAATTTGTTTCTAGTTGTCAATGAAGGGTTTTAATCTACCCAACAGGGATACTCAAGAGTGACTTAGGTTTTGAAGTGAAACAATCTGAAGTAACCCATTTCAAAATTTAAAGAAAAGAACTTGGAGAAATCTATTCCAAGTTGAAATAAAAAGCAATAACCTAGAGAAACCCATTCCAGGATTTGAAGAAAAGAACTTGGAGAAACTCGTTCCAATTTGAAATAAAAGGAAATAACCTTGAGAAACCAGTTCCAGAATTTGAAGAAAAGAGCTTGAAGAAACCCATTCCAAGTTAAAGAAAAATAACCCAGAGAACCTATTTCAGGTTTTCGAAGAAAAGCACTTGGAAAAATCCATTCCAAGTTGAAAGAAAATAAGGCAAAGAAACCCATTCTAGGATTTCAATGAAGGATTTTAATCCAACCAATGGGAATACCTTAGAGTGACTTAGGGTTTAAAGCAAAACAACTTGAAGTAACCCGTTTTAAGATTTAAAGAAAAGAACTCATTCCAAATTCAAATAGAAGGCAATAACCTAGAGAAACCTGTTCTAGGATTTGAAGAAAAGAACTTAGAGAAACCTGCTCCAGGTTTTTTATGAAGGGTTTTTATCTACTCAATAGAGATACCTAAGAGCAACTTAGGGTTTGAAGAAAAACAACCTGAAGTAACCCGTTTCATGATTGAAAAAAAAGAACTTAGAGAAATTTGTTCCAAGTTGAAATAAAAGGCAATAACCTAGAGAAACCCATTCCAAGATTTGAAGAAAAGATCTTGGAGAAACCCATTCAAGTTGAAAGAAAATAACTCGAAGAAACCCATTCCAGGTCTTTGAAGAAAAGAACTTGGAGAAACCCGTTCCAAGTTGAAAGTAAATAACCCAGAGAAACCCGTTCCAATTTTTTAATGAAGGGTTTTAATTCACCTAACCGAGATACCTAAGAGCGACTTAGGATTTGAAGTAAAACAACCTAAAGTAACCCATTTCACGATTTAAAGAAAAAAACTTAGAGAAACATATTCCAAGTAGAAATAAAAGGCAATAACTTGGAGAAACCCATTCCAGGATTTGAAAAATAAAACTTGGAGAAACTCGTTCCAAGTTGAAAAAAAAGGCAATAACTTGGAGAAACCAAGGATTTAAAGAAAAAAACTTGCAGAAACTTGTTCCAAGTTGAAAGAAAAGGCAATAACTTAGAGAAACCCAGGATTTGAAGAAAAGATATTAGAGAAACCTAGGATTTGAAGAAAAGATATTAGAGAAACCCATTCCCATTTGAAAGAAAATAACCCAAAGAAATCTATTCTAGGTTTTCAATTAAGGGTTTTAATCCACCTAATGGGAATACCTAATTGTAAGGGTTAATAAGCAAATGACTTGAAAGGGATATACTAGTCACATAGCATACTTGATAAGATAGCCTGCTTGACTCACGAAAGGCTTAACCTAAAAGACAGCATGCATGACACGGAATGTGCTTAACTTAAGACAAAATTAAAGTAAATGCCAAAGCCACATGCAAAGGGCGAGTTATGGTTTATTGCCCTAGTTATGAGTGGATTGGAGTGTAAGACTTTATTGAAGTAGTATCTTTTGGAAATAGTATTTGGTAACTCTTCCTCATTCTTTTAAAAACTCAAGTCTCTTTGGAGAAGCCTCTCTATAAATCTCTCTTTTGAATCTCTCTGTTCTTTCAGGGGTATTTTAGATTTAGGGGTCACTCTCCTAATTATTACCTTAATTTGAATTTGGTGATTCTCAAGCAATGGAAGGTTTTTCAATTTTGGTTCACTCTCCTGGTAATTGCCCTAATTTGTGCTTTAGCTATTCCTAAGCCAATGAATGTCTTTAAACTTTGGGTTCACTCTCCTGGTTATTGCCCCATATTTGTTTTGATTACCTTCAAGCAAAGAATGGTTGAAAATTTTTCTTAATTCATCCTCTTAATAATGCCTCAAAGGAGTGTGCATGATGGATTAAAATTACTTAATTCTCTGAAATCAAGTCTTTATACAAGTGTTTACCCTCAAGTGTTTGCACTCTTGATAAGTGTTTACACTCATAGGCACCCCATAAGCTTGTTTTAATGCCCTCTTCACTTTTGTTATTTCACCACATTAGTCAAGATCACTAGGACTTCACTCAACTTATAATGCAAGGATTAGGTAATAGCTTGGAAAGAAACAGATAGGGCTTTAAGGAGATTAAGCAGACAAAGCCTTATAGTTCCCTTTTCATTTTCAACAATTTAGGAATCTTGTTGGAACAAGGAGGACCTTACTTTCTTTTGCCGATTTTTCATATCCTTTTATTTCTAGGCTTACTCCTTTTTCTTTTTTTTTTCTTAGTTTCCCAAGTTCTTTCTTTTAATTTCTAGAGATTTCCTTTTATTCTTGCCTTTACATAAGTAAGGCTTCAACTAAATAGAAAAAGATTCTCCAGTTCTTCCTTATATCAAATAGCATTCCCTCTTAATTGATAGCTTACATGCTCCTTTGGCTCTTTTTTAAAGTAAGAATCATGATTTTATGGTTACAAGGTCAAGGTAAATAAGGGTCAAAGATAGAACATTTGATGGTGGTCTCGCCATTCCTTAGAGGCTTAAATGGGTAACTATACATATTTTTGCTTCAAGGTTAGCTTAAAAGGATCAAACAATCGAAAGATCGCCTAGATTACTTCTTTAGTTAATGTGGTGTCTAAGAAATTGTCTCAAGTGACATTCAAATAAGTTCTAGCATACCTATTTTCTCACAGCATTCTTATGGGTTATAAGACATGACACCTTCACCATTGTATATTACCTTAGATATTTTGTCATCTGAGAGAATTGAGTATTTTGTCAAGCAATCCAATTTTATTACTAGCAAAATAGATTTAATTGGGATGAAATTAAGACATCTAATCAACAATTTATTGCTCTTAGTCACTAATACATGAAAAGATATTGTGACCCTAATTGCCCCCAATATTAGTTCATTCCAGTGGTGGCACCCTCTCTTTAAGTGTCCACCATTCATCAATCACTCATAACATCAAACAAAGAAATGATACAAAAGGAAAAGAAATGTAACATACAATACATTCATCATGCAAGATGTCTTATTGAATTCAAAAGGATGCCCACACACAATCATTGCAAGGCCTTGGGCAAAGCCATTAGTAAATGTAATGAAATTACATGAAAGACATGTAGAAAAGAAAAGCAAAATTTTTTTCTATTTTTTTGAAGGACACAAGAGATGTATATGATGCTTCTAATAAGATATGTATAGGATGCATATCAAGAGTTAAGAATAACTCTTTACTTTGTTATTCTTTGCACACCATGACCTCGATGGTTTCACTAACAAATCTCTTTTACTCGGACCATTTTTCCTAAAATTGTACATCATCCCCAATGCTTTTTGTGGATTAACATGGGTATTTATTAGCAAACACACACACAAAATACCTGTTTTACCCATGAGGATAACAAGTCACAACCAGAGGATGATATTCATTTTATGCTTCCTACTATCATCGAGAGGTCGACAATCTACTTGTTTTACCCATGGGTCAGGTTGGGATGCATAGATTTGTAGTCGATTGATTAGTTAATTAGTGTTTGAAGTTAATATTATGGCACGATGAGCCTCCAGAGGTATGAAGTCTTGTTCCACAGTATAATCTACAAAAAATAACAAACCATCATAAAAGTCATTAATATTTAATAATCCTAATGGCTTTTTATGAGAGTTTAATTTGGTCCAAAATGCCACGCTAAAAATTCCCTCTAAAGTTTCTATACCACCAGGTAATGTGATAAAAGCTTTAGCATTGCAAAGTATATATCCAAGATGTTTATGCATATTTGAAACCCTTAACTTAGTACCCAAGGTATAGTTAATGATTCTCTTATTAGCCAACTCTTTTATAAGAATGCCCAAGACATAGCTCCCTCTAATAATTGCAGCTATGGCTACACATATCTTAATGCTTGAATTTCTCCATCATACACTAGATTTATCCCTCTAGTAGCTAACACCTCACTAAGTTCATTGGCTGTCTTCATAAATTATTATCCTTCCCTAGATTGGAACCATCAAAGACACAGATAGATTTGAATTTGTGTATTGATGATATTTCTCTCTCTTTTTCTACCCTAGCCATGTGTGGATTAGCAAACATGAAAGTGTATTTGTAGGAAGAAATGAGTGACAGAAGAATCATGCAACCCAATTACTATTAAGGAAGTTTGAATTTTAAGAGAAAAATACTAAAAAGTAAATGTTAGGTGTAGTGACTTCGAATAATGGTGATGTGCAGGAAAGTCGAGTAGAAAAGACATGCATGTGTATATGACAGTAATTTCAAGAGAAAGAAAGTCATGAAATCACTGACAACAAAAAGATAACTACATCGATTTTCTCAAAACCATGCATGCAAAGTAAAAAAGTAAATAGTGCAGATGACATGTGTACTTGTGATTGTTAAAGAGAAAATTAAATGCATTGCATGATTAATGTATGGTAATTTTGACTCACCTCTTCCTCTGGTTCTGCATCCATTAACAGATTAAACACCATTTATGAGTTAAGGATTTACTTCCCATCTAGTTTTCTTATAAACTAGCAAATGGGGTTATCTCACGTTAGATTCTTAAGATGGTAGTACTCCTTTCCTTTGTTGAATATATCCACTAAAGTAAGAAAAACACCGTGAACATTTTCACTAGGATGCATCTTAAGAGTCTGAAGAATATTATCCAATGAGTCTTTACTCAGTCCATCCTATGTGTGTGTATATAATGTTGAAATTGCGAAGTGCCCACCATGTCTCCCCATTTCCGCTTTCAGTTTCTATGAAATATTTTACCTCCTTCAAAGCTCTATGTAGGTTCATTGTTTATTCTCTCCTATGCTTACTAAATATACATTCTCTCTTTCTCCTATTGACATTTGCATTTGATTGCTGCACATGATGTTAGGTATTTGGTGGTCTTAATAAACACAAATCCTTTCTTTTGTAGCATATTTCCATTCTTAATTTTTGATTATCTTTCTCATGTAATTTCTCTACTCTAAAGGCAGAATGTTGTTAATTTACTCTTAAAAAAAATAGCACTTAAACATTTTGATTGAATTTTTTCCCCAATTTTTACTCTTTTGAATTCAATTTTGCTCCTCAACCAACTTAACTGGGTGTTGTTATACTTACCAATTAAGGATGTCAAAATGGGTCTGATCCACCGGACTACCTCACCCAGCCCTACATAAGGGGTGGGTTAGGTTACTATACGGTGGCCCTTTATTTACGGGTAAATTAACCCACCCTATGTAACCTGTGGGTCAATACGAGTTAGGGTGGGCTAAACCCGTAGGTTTTGACTCGCAGTTAAAATGAAACATACGCTTAAACCTAAATCTCTATTACAAACAATTTACAGTTGAAGATAAAGAATAAGACAGGGAAAATGATGTGGATTATTAACTTTACTTATTTATGGTAGTTACTATATTGATATTACATTTTAATTGCTATATTAATATGTGTATGTAATTTGGTGATGCAAGTAAATCTAATTAGCGATAGTTAGTATCCAATTGTTGACTATTATTAGCATTATGGAGTTAGAATTTGATTTTGAGACTAAATATTTTAATTATGGTTTATAATTTGTAATTTAATTTAAGATTTAATTAAAACTCGAATTGTTATTTTTAATTTAAAATATTATGTTAAGACTATAATTTTATTTAATAAGATATTTTATTTAAATTTTAACTAATTTTTTTTAATTTTTAACAAGTTTGCCACTTAACTCACAGCTCATCATGAGACGAGTTGAGTTAGAATTTTTTAACCCACCAATTATGTGGACTAACCTGCTCAACTTAATTGCGTACCTATGTAGGTCAGGACGAGTCAGGACATGTTAGCCTATTTTGACAACCCTACTACCAATGCATTTCATTTAGTTACATACACTAGTTTGAATTCAATAGTGCTCCTCAACCAACTTAACTAGGTGGTTGTTATAGCCACCAGATGCAACTCGTATGGCTACATATACTATTCGTCCTTGGATTGTGACCATGGTTGTTATACCCAACAATTGCAATTTGTATACTTTCTTGAAACTTGAAAGCTCAAAGTCAGTTTTTATGGTGGCATGTTGAAGGGGCGCTGCCAAACTCCAAGTTATTAAATAAAGTTACAGAATGTTTAAGTTAAAACTAGAATTAGTGACATGACAGCCTTTATTAAATGATGATATAATAATTTTCGTTAAATGATATGAATTTATCATAGCCTTCAATTGAAATAAGGGGCAAAATTTCTATGCGTTACGCTATAAAGTGCAAAGCATACTTGGATCCCAATCACATTACTCTGATAGCGAGCCTCAGATTATACACCTACCTGACTCTAATGAAAGGTTTAAATTTATGATAGGCTTAAATAACTACAAAAATGAAGGCAGGTAAGACTGAAAAATGAAATGCTTGCAGGCAGATTATATGCAACCAAGTTGCTGTCCATCATAGGCAGCAGGAACTGAGAGGATTCGGCGGCCAGCCCAGCCGGACAAACAAGATGAATACCACTATTAAGCCTGGCTGTTGTGACCTGGTTTAATTTTTAGCACGTAATTCAACAGACTGAGCCTAAACCATGTTTCATGGCTCTTACAAGGCAAGAGATAATTCAGTGGTCATCTACACTTTAAACTGCAGCCTACCAAATTACCAGCACCATTGAGACCATAGAAAATTAAACATTGACAACTCTATCCAGTTAGATAACATGTTTATAGCGTGCATTTGACAAGTGACAATGAATATGCAATATAACAAAGCATATCAAAGGAGGTGATTGGTTAATCCTAAACCAAAAACAGGCATATTCAAAAGATAGAACATTTAAGGATTCTATTAAAAGAGATTTTAAATAATCAATATTCAACCAGCCAAGAACAAAAATAGTAAGAAAGACTGGAACCAGAAACTTCAACAAAGAGAGATTTAAAAGTACCGACATCAATCTTCTAATCAACATTGAATTTTCCGATACAAAATTTTCTACTGTCACTCAATGATAATATTGAAACTCATAACAATCAAGTTAAACTACTTGAAGAAAATTCATAACAAAATTTAAATATTGCATATAAATAATGCCTAAGAAGCATTCTTCTTCAGCTTAGCAAGCTCTTGTCTTACAGCACCAGCCCTCTGCACAAATTAAACAAATGCACATTAGCTAGATCTGCACCAAAAGAACAAACTCATAACCAATGCATATGTACAGAGTAGGATAGGTCACTTCCAGAATGTCATAAAACCAATATAAGAAACTCGCAAACTGCAAGGTAGGCACTGATATCAGATAAGAAAAGAGTATCAGTATAAATATGAAAACCAACCTTAATCTTTGTCAACATTAGCTTGAACCTTTCAAAATCATTGAGGGATGCCCTTCTCTTTTGAACAATTAGTTTTCTGCCCCATGAGCTAGTCTCCCACTTCTTCTTGACATCTGTTAAGATGGATACAAAACTGATTACAAATATGAACGTCTTATTTGTAATTAATATTACATCATGAGTACTTCTACCCACCAGCCACCTCCATTGCTTGAAGGAGATCCTTCTTCTTGGGGACCCTCTTAATATCAATCTTAATGTCAGTGAGTGAAAGCCTTTTGAAATTCATTGGGGACCTCACCATATCTGGGGCATCAACAAGTGCCTGCCATGACAAATAGTATGGACAAACTACAGTTTCAATATCATATATGAGGATGCATTTATTTAAAAAAGCAATAATAATAATGTTATGATTAATAATTTGGAGACACTGTAGCTCTTAGTGTCATTTGAATTTCTCATGTACACAATTACAACACCAAGACCCACAAAATTGCATAACAACTTAAGTATTTGACGAAACACTCTCAAGTAGAGACATCCTAAAAGGCCAGCTAACATAGCACAAAGTAAAACAGGTAGCTAACACCCACCTGCTCTAACCCAAAAATTTTTGTAAAACCGGTCAAATCAAGTACAAACGTGGACAAAATCATCTGATACAATGTGAAAGTTGAAGTTATAAGCTTCACGCTGGAAACACTATTGCCTACCAACTGCACGCGATCTTTCTCTAAACTAACATTAGCAAGCATGAGAGGCAATTACAGTTCGAACCGCACTGATAAGAGACTAAATTCAACGGTTGTTATGTATGTAATAACACTGAGTAAACAAATGACACCATCGACAAATTCTCGGGAGTCAGACATGAAACACTTATCGAACCCAAAGGAAAATTTCCAAAACCAATCCAAAGTTGAAAAAATCCGAGCGAACCCCAAACAACATTATAGGAATACCGACAAGCACCAAACACAAATAAAAAGTCATATTCATTGCTACAAGACTCCAAGCAACCAAGCAGTTGAGCACCCATATATTCAACAACAGGTATAAATTTAAGAACAGAACAACGGGATTACTCTGTTCTGGTCTATAACGTCAACAATGACCACGAGCTTCCCATACTCCTTGCCATAGTTGATCAGAGCAACCCTCCCGATCTCAACGTACCTTTTGAAAGGCTGCGCAACAGTCAAAGAACAGGAGAACCAAATACATAAATACCATAAGATCCAGTCATAGATAAAACAAAACACCAGCGAACAAGGGCATGGAGCTCTCACCATTTTCGGCTATGAAGGTATGCGTAGCACAGCGAAATCAAGAGGCGGAGAACAGAGAGAAGGAATGAGGGTAACAGTAGGAATTAGGGTTTTATTTAGCCACTCTTATAAGGAACCGTCGGCCCCGTATTTGGAATTAAACCAAAAGCCCGTTTTGTTTCGAAGCTCCAGGCCCAAACACTTTGACCCGCCCCATTAATTTTCTATTTAAAATTAACTTTTTTTAGCCAAACAAATGTAGTTGATCGGGCTAAGAAGTAAAATTTAAAGTAATAAATTCATTATTTTTCATCAGCATTATGCCTAATTCCATATAATTTCAAAGTAGCATCAAATTCAAAACATGCAAAGTATGATGTTTATTGGTTTAAGTTGACTCACGAACCCAACCAGCTTAATCAATTTAACTTAAATCAAATATATTTTGATGCATTGTGATAAAAATTTTATTGTAAATACGTTTGTAAAAGCTTAAAATCTAATTTTAAAAAGCATAAAAGGACCAAAATTCTATTACAAATTTGTTCTAAATTTAATTTTCATTCTTAATAATTTATCTATATTTTTTAATTTATCCCTATTGAAAAAAGGGCCATACATTTTATTTATTTAAAAAATATGCTATTGGTGAATGCTATGTCATTATGTAAATGTCAATATTAGTAATTATTAATGTATAAACGCATGCAATGCCAAAATAAAGTCAAGAAATGGATATCTTAAGCAATTAATTCTCATCACCATCTCACAACTCCATCATCTGGATCCACAGTGGAATCAGCATCGATTCCTCTCTCAAAATCGTCCATCAATGCACTAGACAAGAAGGATTGTATAGACTTACCGCATAGAACCAAGTCTATAAAGCCGAATTTCTACCTCTAATTGCAGTCAAAAGAAGCAAAGAGCAATCCGCTAGAGCCTGAGAGGCCTTAAATGGACCAAAGCCACTCCCAGTAAATGTTTGAGACGAGAAGGCTTCCTTAAACTGCATGTGCCCACTGTACAAGTAAATTAAAAAAGAAACACATAAGTTAGCATATATACCCAAACATTTAATTATTAAAATTTAAAAACATTTAAATTGCAACTTATGAAAACGTACATAAACAGTAGTAGATCTAGAATCTACTTATTTTAAGCAACCCTTCTTTTTGTGGGTCTTCTCAACAATTCAAAATAATATGGGAACTTTCAGCTTTTGCAGTCTGCATCAATTTTGTGTTATAAAAGCATAACTAATAAGTAGCCTAACCTTAAATTCAACAACTAGAAATAATAATTAAAAAAAAAAAAACCATCTTTCTTGTGTTCCCCGATATGATTGGGACCTCTAGTATGCAAAGAACCACCCTTATCTGAAGCTCGATTCTTTTGTATCTGACTTTTTCTAGTACTTAAGAAATGTCCATTTAGTTGTCATTTTTATCTAAATATCCTGAGAGATGAAAGCTGACTCCTTGTCTGTCTTACCTCGTACTGGTTGCATCATCTATCAGAGCTGGGTAGCAGCCTAATGGTCTTAATTTTTGCGAATTTGAGCATCATGCTGAAACGACTTGTACTTCATATGCTTAAATGAAAGAAAAAAGTGTTAAAAGTTTTAAAAATCAAGCTAATGGTAAAAGCAACTTTTTTAATTAGATTACAACCCTATTTTGGTTTGTTACAAATAAGGGTTCAAACAACTTGATCCATATTTGATTAACTTTTTAAGTTTGGTCCCTTAAAGATTATGATTCCTTCCAATTAAGTCCCTCCATCTGTGTGCTGTGGAAGGTGTTAAGCAACAATCTGTTGTGACTAGTTAACTATAACGTGTCACTATCAACTAATGATGAGGCGCATATGTGGCATGCTAACTTGGCATAATTTTGCTTTTTACCTTTTGACATAGTTAAAAATAAACATATTTAAATTATAAAATAAAACCCTAAACCTCAAACCTCCAAAACCTTCAAACCCTAAATCCCATATCCTAAAATCTTAAATCCCAAACTATAAATCCTAAAATCATAAACTCTAAACCTCAAAACTCTAAACCCAAAAACTCTAAATCTCAAACCCTAAAACCCTAAACCTCAGCTTAATCTCAAATCTTAAAACTCTAAACCCTAAAATGTTAAACCTTAAACCCCAAAACTCTAAACCTAAACCCTTAAACCTTAAACTCAAACCCAAAACCCTAAACCTCAAACCAAAATTCCCAAATCTTAAAATCACAAACCCTTAAACCCTAAACCTTAAAATATAAACCCTAAAATCCTAAACTCTTTGCGATTTAGCGTTTAAGGTCAATGGGTTTAGGATTTAGAATTTAAGATTTATGGTTTAGGATTTTATGCCACATTAGCATGCTACATATGTGCAACATCACTAGTTAATGGTGACACATTGGATAGTTACTTAACACCTTCAATGGCATACTAACAAAAAGACTTGATTGAAGGGAATTAGGATCTCTGAGGGACCCAAATTTAAAAATAAAAAATGATCTATTAGGAACCAAATTGTCAAAAACTCTATCTATAAGGGATCAAAATAAGGTTTTACTCTTCTATTTACCAACTTTCTATTCATTAAACCAAAGACCACAAATACAAAATTTGTCCCCCCACCCCCCCGAAGTGTACTATTTGCCATCAAATTTGCTTCATGACAGCTCATATATGATGAGGTAGGGACTTACTAAGATGTGACTAGTAAAATGGAGTCATGCATGAAAGAAAAATCTATTAAAACTAGGAAGACAATATGAAAGAAAGTAATTAGTTCCACATTCACTTCTAACATAATGAAATTTAATGAAAATTAAATCACTTACATGTCCCATTTGGATATATCCATTTCTTGCCATTTGTGGCATCCACACTTAAGGTAAGTAAGGGTTGTGGTTGCTAAGGCATGGGCTGGAAGAGTGTATATCAGCATGTAAGGTAGGAATAGTTCAAGCTTGTATAGTTGACACCATGTATCGAAGTTGTATTACCATTATGTGTCTTCTTGAAACCAAATGGGCAAGAGATGAGGTCTAGGAACTAGACAATCAAGATTCAAAGTTTGGTATATAGGAAAAGCTAGAGCAAAGAATGGAGTTTGTATTATTGTGGACAAGACTTGGAAGAACAATATGGTAGATGCAAAAAGGATTGGAGTAAGATCAATTCCATAAACTTGGTTGTTAAATAGAAAACTTTCAACATCATATGTGCTTATGCATGACAAGTAGGATTGGAGGAATACCAAAAAGCAAATTTTTGAGAAAATTTGGATCAAGGAATTCTGCAAGATGAAATAATTTTTGTAGGTGGGGATCTTATTGGTTATGTTGGAAAAGAAGCAAGGCAGTGTGCTGAATTTTATGGTGGTTTTGATGTTGGATAACAAAATGATGAAGGAACATCTATTCTTGACTTTTCAATGGTTTATGACATCAAGATTACAAATCTTATTTTAAAAAGTAGGAGGAGTATGTAACTATATAAGAGTAGGGTTTTAGCCTCACAAATAACTTTCACTACAAAAAATTTCTTGATTTTTGGTGGATGTCTCATCTGTCTGTAAAAATAAACAAATTTAATTTAACTAATGGATTTTGCAGGGGATATGTGTTAGTTTGTCAAAAAAAATATAATTTTACAAACAAATAGACATATTCATTGGTAATGTCAACGAAAAATTAAGCACCAATTTCCCATAAAGGGGCAAAAAAATTGAATCAGCAGATTAACTAGCAACTTTGCAGATGGCAATATTATTGGCAATTAAGCTGCTAAAAATGGGATAAAACTTAATTTTTATTTCATAAATATGTAATATTATCAACCGCATGCCACTAATAATTCACTAAAAATATAATTTAATTGGCTAATTTTAGTCGCTGGTTGAAAAAAAATTAAAAAAATTATTGATTGTTTCATTAGAATGCCACGATGATTCTATCGGTAAAAATATTTTCATTTCACCCACCTGAGATCAAAATTATCCACAAGTAAAAATCTTGTTTAAAAGTTCACAGTTGCTGCTTCTTCTCATTTTGCTCGATCTTCTCATCTCTCTTCTCATTTTCCTTCATCTTCTCTTCTCTTTTCTCCTACTTTTTTATCTTCTTTCACTTTCTCTCAAACATACCACAAGAATTAAAGACTATTTCATTGATGTAATTGATTTGTTGATTGTTATAGCTCAAATAAGAGGTAAGTAAACTATTTTCATTTTGCTTCATCTTCTCTTAAATCTTTTTTTTCACTTCTCTATCTTCTTTTACTTTCTGTCCAACATACCTTAATACTTAAAGACTATATATTTTGTTGATACAATTGATTTGCTTGTTGTTATATCTCAAATAAGAGATAAGTAACTGATTTCATCCTCCAACAAATGTCATATTTGTTTTGCAAGACTAAAATTTCATCCTCCAACAAATATCATATTTGTTTTGCAAGACTAAAATTTTTGGACTATTATATACCTTTAAAATGCTTATATATATGTAAAAATTCATAACTGTGTTTTCTCTATTTCAGTTCTTGTGTGGGGACATTCGTGCATGGTGAATATTAGTTATATTATGAGACAATGGAAATTCCATATTACTATAGATGGATGTATAACAAAAATTATCTAGATCGAATAGGACTAAAACAAAAGTTTGTTGATGGGGTTGATGATTTTGTTGTATTTGCTGATCGGCTACAATTGTATCACTTTGACAAGTGTCTCTAGTGTCCCTATAATAAGTGTAAAAGTGCAACACTCTTGCCTCTAGACACAGTAAAGATTCATTTATATAGCTACGATTTTAAACCTAAATATTGGTACTGGATAAACCACAGCGAAGATTAGACAAGATTTAAATATTACAATGTCAATATTATAAGTACTTCTAGCAATGTTTATATGGATCATGAAGATAATATTGGTCACCATTAGTTTATGGTTTTTAATGTTGTTGGGCCTGACTTTGAGAAACAATACCTAGAAAATGTGGAAGAATGTTCAAATCCAAAGGGCCATTAAATTTTTTGATTTGTTATATGCTTTTGAGCAATAATTGTGGTAAGATTGCGAAGAGCACTTAGAATTATCAGCAGTAGCGAAATTGTTGAGCATAAAATGAAATTTAAATCACACTCAATATGCCTTTGATTTGTGGGTGAAATTTGTAAGGGAATGCATTGCTCACCCTAATTTGGTGCCTGTTGATTTTTACAAAGCAAAGATACTATTATCTAAGTTAGGACTAAAATAAAGAAAAAAATTGATTATTGCATTGATGGTTATTTGTTGTATTACAAAGATATTGCATATGAGAGGAAAATACAAATTTTGTAAATTTCCTAAATTTCCTAAATACAAGCCAAGGTAAAGAGATAGAGGGAAAAATGTACCTAAGGCTATAATGCATTATATACCTATGATTCCTAGGTTGCAAAGGTTATATGCTTCCATCAGCTTGGTCCTACACATGAGGTGACATTATGAGAATAGGCAACTCAAAGGTAGGCTGAACCACCTGTTAGATGTAAAAGCCTGGAAGCACTTTGACAATACTTATCTTGATTTTACTTGTAACCCCTAAAATGTTAGGCTAGGTTTGTGTGCTGATATATTCATTCTGTATAGCCAATTAGCTATGGTGTACTCCTGTTAGCCAATAATTGTAATTCTTTACAATCTTTCTCTAGAGCTCTACATGAATAGCCTATACATGTTCTTGGCATGTCTTGTTCCTAGTTTGAATAACCCAAAGCAAAGATTGGTGTGTACCTCCAACCACTATTGGACAAGTTAAGTCAATAGTGGTGTAGGGTGTTTTGATATATAACATCTCAACAAAATAAAATTTCATAATGTGGGCAGCATTAATGTGGACCATTAATGATATCCTTAGATATGTAATATTGTTAGGGTGGAGTACATCAGGAAAACTGGCAAGCTTTATTTGCATGGATGAAAGTAAGGCATTCTTTTTAAAACACTTCAATAAAATCTCTTGGTTTGAATCACATAGGTAGTTCCTTTTGCTTGATCATTCCTTTCAGCATAATAGGACATAATTTAAGAGGAATAAGATTGAGAAGGTGAGCCTCCAACAAGGCTCACCAATTGGCAAGTTTGGGCAAGAGTTACTAGTTTGCTTAAGATACATAAGCATGGCTCATTAGGGATACTTGACAGGCTCGAGTTAGTCATAACTAAACGAAATAGATCATCTTTTGGAAATTGCTTTATTGAAAGTATAATTTAATTTGGCATAATTTAGATGTGATGCATATAGAAAAGAATGTCTCTGATAATGTCTTTAATACCATGATGGATATGAAGGGAAAAACTAAAGACATTGAGAAAATAAGGCTGAACATGAGAAAATATTGTAGGTGACAGGAATTAGAGTTGAATTGCCAATGACAAGTTTGCCAGCCTAAGGCCACTTATATGTTGACCTTGCAGCAAAAAAGAGCTATATGCAAATGGGTGGAAGAGTTAAGGATGCTGGATGGTTATTTGTCAAACTTAGCTAGATTCATGGACAAACAAGAGGAAAAGTTTTATGGCATGAAGGTTATGACTACCACGTAGTTATGGGGTGTTTGCTGCCGATTACATTTAGATCACTACTTAACAATATGTGGAAGACTCTTATAGAGTTAAGTCCATTTTTTTGAGACTAATGCTTGACCATGCTTAAGGTAGACACCTTGTTGGCCATGCCTAGGGGTGGGCATGGCTTAGGGTGGAGGAAGAAATAGTAGAACCAATCAAAACCAAGGTCCTAAAATCTAAAGCTAGTTCTGCCCATATTGCTTGTAAAATTGACATGTTCGAGTTGAAGATTTTTTAGGTGGTTTCGAGTAGGAAGCTTTAGGTGAGAATCTACAAAGACATTGCATGAGATCACATCATATTCCAGTCAAAAATCAAACATTGTTGTGTTAGAAAATTAAGAACAAACAATGGTTACAGGTGTACTAGTGGTGAACGGAGGTTGGGGCTTCATTGCTATAGCAATTGAGCTTTCAATCTTCGTGAGCTAGGACCCAGTAGTAGCATAATAAGGATATTTGAATGGCTTTGTGAGGAGTAGAAGATTTAGCAGCAGGGGGACACGAAGGTGATAGGCATTACTGCATCATGGTGAGTGGCTTCATTTCAATAGTGGCATAAGTTACAGTGAGGCAGTGACTCATGCTTCCCAAGGCCGAGAGGGAGAGGGAGGCCAAGAGTTAGGTTTGAGAGGAAAGGGAGGAGATGGGAAAGGGTGGCCAAGAGAAGGCTTCTAAAGGAAGAGCCAAAGGACCTTATGGGGGAAGAGAGGTCGAGAGCACAGAACCTTCTAAAGGAAGTGTCAAGCTTGAGTGTTGGCCTAAGGTTTAGGCATGTGGCAATCCTAAAATGATGTTTCATTGTATTAGGAGAAAAAATTATATAGTTGGGTCGAGTTGATTTGGGTTTCTGGTGATTTGTCAAACTAAAACTAGATCCCAAATTATGCTATCCCCATCTGTATACCCAGCCTAACCCAACCTATGCCTTCAAAATTAACACTTTGTGCTAATTTCAATTGGGTTGCAGAATTTGCCCGTCCCTAACAATGCCAACATAATATTCCTGTTATACTATGCTAGTTAGAAAGGATTTTCCCCCCATTCATCTTTGATTCCATGGAGCATTTAGCTTATGAAACTAGGTAGGCAGTTTGATTCAATACCAATGGGTATATCCTTTTGAGAGGTACATACACAATGGAGTTTTTATTATATTGTGTTTTTAATTAAACATGTGACATATATAATTTATGCGTATTTTATTTATTTGATTAGGATGATGGGTGATATCAAAAGAATAGTGAAAAATAAAGCATGGATGATGGGTTCAATATGTGAGGCTTACACAATAAATGGAAACTTCCCATTTGTGCTCCTATCATTTCAAGCCTCATGTGCAGTCCAAAAGAATTTGGGTCGACTGTTTTGATGATAGTGTACCAAGTTCATCAATTCTAACTCTTTTCATTTTTAATTAACCTACCCATGCTTTGGGGAAAGCCAAGAAATAGTGGCTTAATGAATCAAACTATGAGTCCACAACCTCACACATTTTACTGAACTATGATGAAGTCTAACCATACTTGAAGTAAGTGTATAGCATTTAATTAAATATATAAACAAATATTTTGGTCACTATTTATTTTTATTACTTGTTTAGTGTTAATTTGATATTTATCTCTCTCTTAAATGCAAGGTCATGATTATCTCATTCTAGGGTGTTTTCATCATTGCTTAAATATACCAACTTGAAAAATAAAAAATGTTAAAATGTTTGGCAGTACCTTCACCTTGTTCTTTGTTTACCAATCTCATTCTCTTAATCCATCTTGTCTTTTAGACTTCCCACACTCCTCCCTTCTCTTCGTAGTATCTATATTTATGAAATGCATTTAATTTTAAAGTGTGATTCTATGTGCAGTCTTTTCTTGCAAGTGCTTGTGTCCCTATTGACCAATTAGTGTTGATCCAAGCACATTTTGCTTCGTGATTCAAAAGTTATGTAAGTATTTATGTGTTGATGCTTATTATATATATGTAAGTATTAATTTATATATTTTCTCATAGGTGCATGATCTTGTAAATGGAATAAATGATAGGAATCTATATTCTTTAGCATGAGGCCCTAATAAAGACACTAAGAGTTGGCACAAGATTTTTGTGAATGGGTTTAAGTTTCACACAACATCTTGGTTAGAGGGGAAAAAATAAACAATAGTGGTGTCTAAGTCAAAGGAATCAGTGTAGGTGGTGATCATGATTATTATGGTATCCTTAAAGATGTGCAGGAATTAAATCATCCTAGAATCCCTCCATGGAAAGTGGTCCTATTCGGCTATAAGTATTTCAAACCTACTAGACTAAGAGGGACTAGAGTTCATAATTAGTTTAAAATTGTTGAGGTAAACATGACCCGTAAGTATGAACACTATAATCCATTCACTGTCATGCAGCAAGTGAGATAAGTTTATTTTGTACTTTACTCGGGGACCATAGGTATAGTATGATTTCATAATTGGTAGGTAGTCATCAAGAATAAGGCTTGAGGTAAGGTGGATATTGATAATGAATCAGAATTACCTTACTTAATTGATGCACTACAATAGGTCAAGATTGTGATGGTTGATGAAACAACGATGGATGCCTTACATGATGATGAAGGGGGCTTTGATGAAGGTGAAATTGGTCATGAGAGTACAAGCCATCATTGCATGTCTCGTTCACTAGATGAAGTTGAATATGCAACTAGCTTTGATAGCACTGAAGAACCTAACCTTTTTGATGCAAATGACACTGAAGAAGATGAGAATGCTATTAGTATTAAACAAGATGAAGAAGGTGATGAAAACTCAAATTGATGTAATTCTGTTATATTTTATGTTGATGATTATTTAATTATTGAACTCTATTCATGGATGTTTGATATAATGTCACTCTAAAAAAATTCAAAGACAACTCCAATTTTAATTAATTAATGAGTAATACTAAACAAATTATATAATGTTATTAATTTTATGTTAAAAAATTAATTTTGTTAATAGTTGTAAAATTTATATTTAAATCAATGTATATAATAGATATACTTAATTTATTAATATATATTAATATGATATAATGTCTATTGATTTTTAATTTCATAAGGAATATTTATTTTAGCTATTGGTAAAATTGTTCACACAATTGGGCAGCAAAAGCTGCAACCCAAGCTATAAAGTTGTATTACCAGTGGCCTAAGCTGTCGAAAAGTAATATTGTAGCCTTTGAGCTGTAAAATCTATAACTTAGTCTGCAAAGTTATTTTACCAATGGTTTTTGCTACTAGTAAAATAAATATGATAGACACTAGCTACTACCTCAGAAACCAACTATCATGTCATTAATTGTAGACTATCATTAGTTGAGATTGCAACTAATTTCTATAAAAGAATTACCAGTCATTAGCTAAGAGTGCAATAGCCAATGGTCATTTAATTATTTTATCGGCAAATAAAATGTCTCAAAGGATTGGTTGAAATTTTGATGCCATTTAATATTTGACAACAACATTTGCCACTAATAAAAAAAATTTGAAACGGTTGGCTGGCAATGCAGTGACCAACAGGTAGCAATGAATTTTATTGGTTGTGTATAACCATCAATAAAAGTTTTGCCTTCAATTTGCAGCTACATTGATGCCAAAGGTTTTTACCATCAAATTTTTATGGTCAGTAAAAAATTCAAAATTTTTTTCCCCATCACTTTCCATTTCCTCTTCTCTCTGGCCCTCTTTGGTGACCCTTCTCTAGCAAGGTAAGTCTTGTCCCTTCTCTCCTCTTACCTCCCTTTCCTATAAATTTTTATTTTTGTCTATTTTCTGTTTCTTAATTTCTTCTCTTCCTTTTGCTCCCTTGCTGTTGTGAAGATTAGCTTTCTATAATTACTCCCTTCTCTCATATTGAGCTTATGGAATGGTTGATTGAATGACAATATCCATATGGTATATGACCTTCTTGAGCTAAGATTGATTGAATGACAATGTTCTAGCTACTGGTAATTTGGTTGTCTTATTTGAGTATTATGGATATCTCTGAATTTGAATTTGAGTGTATATCTGGATAGGGGGTATCCATAGCTAAAGGGAGACTCTGTCAAAATTTTTATAAAAAGTAAATTAATTTTAGGTTAGTTGTAGCTTAATTATGATTTATGATATAATTTGGTTGTTTGTTTAATTGTTATGGATCTCTTTGAATATCATTTTGAGTGTATTTTTTGACAAGGGGTCTCCATGGCTAGGGGAAGACTTTATCAAAACTTTTGTAAAAATTAAATTAATTTTAGATTAATTGTAGCTTAATTATGATTTATGATATAATTTGGCTGTTTGTGAGTGTTATGGATCTCTCTGAATATTATTTTAAGTATATTTTTTGATAGGGGGTCTCCATTACTAAAGAAAGACTTTGTCAAAAGTTTTTGTAAAAAAAATAAGTTAATTTTAGGTTAATTATAATTTATGCTATAATTTTTAATTAGAATTTAGGTTAGATTTGAAATAAATATATGCCTAGGATGTAGGTTAGAATTTAATTTAGATTTCAAATAAATATATAATTTGGATTTAATTGGATTTAATAATTTTAAATAGTAATCAATTTAGTTTAGTTATTAATTTGGACAATTAAAATTAGTTTTAGTTATTATTTAGGTTAATTAAGTTATTAAGTTACTAAGTTAATCAAGTTTATTACGTAACTAAGTTAAAATTAAGTTTGAATTAGATTATTCAAATTAGATTATTACATTTACTTTAAGAGTTTTTAGCTTTTCATATAAATTGTGAATATGTCAGGATACTAGGTCAACTTTCTAACTTATTTGTGCAATGTATATGACTTTCTTGTGATATGGTTGATAGAATTCATATGTTCTTATTACTGGTAATTTGGTTGTCTTGTTTGAGTGTTATGGATATCTCAAGATTTCATTTTTAGTATATCTTTTCATAGAGGGTTTCCATTGTTAAGGGAGACTCTGTTAAAATTTTTGTAAAAATTAAAATTAATTTTAGGTTATTATAACTTAATTATGAGTTATGTTGTGTTTTTAATTAGAAATTAAATTAGATTTAACATAAATATATATTTAGAATGTAGCTTAGAATTTAGGTTACTTAAGATCTAGGTTAATTAGGATTATTCAGAATTTGAACTAAATATGAGTTAGATTTAGGCAATTTATGCTAATTAACATGTAGTCCAAAAATAGGGTTGAATTTAGCTTAAAATTAAATTTTCTTTAGTTTTAAGTTATTAAGTTAAAAGTTAATCAAGCTTATTAAGTTATTACGTTAATCAAGTTTATATATTAAGTAACTAAGTTAAAATTAAGTTTAAAATAGATTATTCAAGTTAGTTAAAATCAAGTTAGTTAAGTTACTAAGTTAAAAATTTGGGTTCAATTTAGTTCACAATTAAATTTAATTCTAATTAAACTTGTACAATAGTAATCAATTTAGTTTAGTTATTAATTGGGATAGTTAAAATTAATTTACTTTAGTTATCAATTTAGCTTTTAAGCCTCTTGTGCCATGTATGTGTTTTAAATAATTAATGTTAGGCTCTATTTTTTTATATGACATTCGATGCACCCTAGTAGCAAGGTAAGCATAAGGGTTGGCCTCCTAAGGTTGGTAGTTGATACCAACCCTCTAAGAACACCCCAACCATCACCAGTACTACCTTATCCACCACTAGTCCTGCCTCACCCACTGCTTCCCTTATAGAGCCACAGATGACTATGATACCCACACCTAATATCAATGTCATCCCCTACCCCCTCATCCAACTACCGCACCATTTCCTGATTTTCCACCCCATCCTCTTAGCCTACGCCCTTTTGATCAGCCTAAGGAGGATGAAGGTATAGCTTCACTACCTGCGATGCCTACTTTTGTTATGCTTGAAAAATCATTTGGGTGTGTATTTTAATTTTAAACTTGTTTTTATAATTATGTTTGAAATATTTTTTTTAGCGTTGTTAACTTCAGTTGTTGATATTCATTTAATGACTTCCAACTGGTGGAAGCCATCCATAGTTGGTAACCATGGTGTGCCAAACATGATTCGAGCATGAGTTGATCATGCTTGGTGAACATGGAGAGAAATCCCCCACCCTACTCATTGCATGCTGTTTGAGGAGTGGAAAGTAAGTATAATTAATCATATTTATTTTACGATTGATAATGTTATTAACTTGTTCTTTTTCAAAAACATGTTATGTTTGACAAGGATTTCCATAACACTCATGCGGAAAGCATTCAATAGCGGGGGTTGAAGTGACTCTTTGAATTGTATAAGGATGCTCGAGACTCACATTCTAGCCTTCGTGGATGTTGTCCAAAGGTTAGGAGGACCTTAACAACTATTGAAAGACACCAAAGTTCAAGGTCAAGAAGAAGATAGAGGTCACTCCATATTGAAGGATCTACCCAGTTGGGTACCATTGAGGACCGATTAGTAAGTAACATAATTTGATGTTTGACAAACATAACTTATTATTTCTATGATTGAATTAATTTCTTTAATCTTTTTGTAGGTAAGCTAGCTTGGGTGATAATCTGGGTTATCCAAGCTGTTTCTTTATACACATCAGAATAAATAAGGCTTTGGTTAACAAGCATTCCTAGAGGACCTATATAAGTTATTTAATTATGTTAATTTCTTTAACATTGTTATTAATTGGTTCAATTATTTATATAATTGAAATTAAGTCAATTTCATAATTTTTTCTTGCTACATAAATTTGTGATTAAGGTTCAGTGAGTATCTCAGATGTTACAATAATTTTCAAAGGATCCTAGGGAGAGCTCCAATGCATTTACCCGATCAATGAAGAAGAGCTATGGAGAGAGGTAGTTGGTGGCCCTTATAAAGGCTGGGTTTATAGGATAGGCCCAACATGTGCTAAGAGTAGAGCCATGACTAGGTTTGGTATGGCCTCTTATTTTGCAACGTTATCCAACTATATTGTTCTGTCTAGTATGGCTAGTTTGAGAGACTAAATAAGTGAGGAGAGGTACTCAAAGTTCAACGAGTGCATCACTCAGGTACAAGTCGAGCAAGAGGTAAAGAATGCTTAGCTGGAGCACAGCTATTTCAGTTATGGGCTACGATGGAGTTTTAGATGCAAGGTAACTCATTGTCTAGCACTGATTAGAGTTTAGTCTTGGACCCTCTATTGCAACCATATCATGAAGTGCCATCATCAGATGAGTCTCTAGATGGTAAGGATTCCTCCCATGATCCCTTTGGTGATTATAGTTAGATGTCAAATTTATTTTTTATTGGTTGTGTATATTTGACATTATTTTAATTTTAGAATATTGTCATTAAATAATTTATTTTAACTTTAAATATTCAATAATTATCTTTCTATTTAATATTTAACTTAATAATTTTATTAGGATTTTATAACATATTTATAAAAAATATAAATAAATTTATATTTTCTACAAAATTTATATCTGCAAAAAATTTTTTACATAAAAAATAGGCTAAAATGCACATAACCCACCTAAGCTAAGAGTCAATTTAAAAAAATCCTCCTGAACTTTAAAATTATGCACAAAACCCTCTTCAACTAACTAAATTAGGCAAATGACCCATTCTATTAGTTTTTCTATTAAATTGTGGATGAAACATTAAAACTTTTAGTCAAACCCCAAATTGACCAAGGGCAAAAGACCAAAATAACCCTAAGAAATTTGAACCCCAATTGCAACACCACTCTCCCCAATTTGAACCCTAATCCCTTCTCAATTCCCCTATTTCCCCTAAAGTTTTTTAGTTTTTGTATTTACACAATCTTGGTTTGTGAGGACATAATCTTTATTATATCTATAATCCAATTCTTGGTGAGTTTCTATGTCTTCTTGCTCCTTTAAGTAAGCCTATCAAAATGGGGGAGGCCCTCCCACCCCGCATAAGGTGTGGGGCAGGCTCACATATGTATAACCTATATAATTGTAGGTAAATTGGTTCGCACCATGTAACCCATGGGCCAATGTAGGTTTGGAGCAAACCAACTTGTGGGTTTTTTTACCTGCATCCTAAAGTTGGGTAACCCAAGCTAAATCTAGAAGTTCTTCACAATCTAACCCTTAGTCATTTGACACCCTCTCCCTCAGCTAGCCATTCTCACTTCTCTTTCTCTGAGTCTTGAAGTTTTGTCTCTCTGTGTGTATGACTCCCATCTCTCTCTAAAGCACTTCTTAGAATCTCCATCTCTAAAGTTTTCTCTATCTCTAAAGCACCTCTCCATGATGAATTTAGGACTTCAAATCAAAGTTTTCATTTAGGTAATATTAATTTATGCATTATTATCTTTCTTTTCAAAACCTAAAAGCAAATTTATATGCTTTGAATGCCCTACCCTTCATAACTTTATATAAATAAGTCTAGTGATTTGGAGATCCAATTATGCAAAACCCTAAGTTCTTAGTGGTAGAACCTCGGATCCTAATTTATAAAACAATAGCCACCACCATCGACTCTTTAGCAAGTATTTCATCAACTATAGCCATCAGCATCTCATGTTCATCTCTAAGCATTTTGGCAACAAACTTCATAATCTTTTCTATATTTTCTATCTTTAATCATAAAATGTTACTTGATTCTCAAATTACAGATTTTGTAGCTTGAATTGAATGGGATGGTAATTATTGTTAGGAATTTGGTTTACTATTGTATATGCCCTATTGTATGATTGTCATCCCAGTGATGGGTCAGTTTTAGAAGGGGTCATTAACTACGTGCAACCCTTGGGCATTTGCCATTTGAGCATTGTGGCTGATTGTATGGTCAATAATCTTATGCAGCGTAGTGCTTGGCAATCTGACAACATTTGAACTACTTGGCAATCATTTGTTTTGGTGAATAACTCACTTAGCAATCTTACACAACCTGCTTTATGATTGTTCTTTGTAATTTTTTTTTAATGGAAGATTGTTATTTGTAATTTGATGTGTTTGTAACTTTTGTTATTTTGAAATTTAGTTTTTTATTTAGTAAATTTTAAATCTTTTAAATAATTTTTTAGTTAGACCAACCTACCACGAGGCAAGGTAAGGTGGGACTTTTGTGGCCCGTATAAATTTTGGCCTGCCCGTCCCACCCCAATTGACTATTTGTCTTCAAGTGCCTATTTGGGTTACTCTACTTTTAGGTTTGATCTAAAGGATAAGTGGTACAAAATCCTTTGATTGGTATTGAATTCGAATAAAGTAAAGGTTGAGTTATTTAATTTACAAGAAGATTAGTGGAGGGTGATTGAATATGCTTATTCTGCAAAGGCTAGAAGTTCCTTTGACCCATCATTGAATGGCACTCTTCATTGGGTAAGTGACAGCTTCAATAATTCTGAATTGATTTGTTCATTTGATCTATATACTAATGAGTTCAAAACAGTGGCACCACCAAGTCATTTGAATGTTAAGCATGTGAAGAAAATTTTTGGGATCAATGTTAGGGTATTAGAAGGTTGCTTGTGTTTGTGTTATGTTTCATAGGTGCTCTATTTAAAGCATGGCTAATGAATGAGTATGGGACTAGGGAGGCGAAAACCTAGAGTAGTACGTGATGGGCAATCTTTCACTAAAAAACTTTGGGGGAAATGAGAAGGAATTAGGGTTCAGATTGGGGAAAGGCGCATTGCAATTGGGCTTCAAATTTCTTAAGGTCATTTTGCTCTTTTCACTTTGGTAAATCCATTCATAATTTAATAGAAAACTAATGGAGGGCGTTTTTGTATGGTTTTGTTAATTGAAAAGCGTTTTGTGCAAAATTTTAAAGTTCAGAAGGATTTTTAAAATTGATATTTAGTTAAGGGGTTTCTATTCATGTTAGCCTAAAAAGTAATTTCCCATAGCTATGCCCTTGGTAAAAAGGAATTACATAAATAAATAATCGATAAATCAAAATATCATTTATACTTTTTAGTAGCTTTTATTCGCCAACAATATTACTTTTTCTTTTTTTCTTGGGGCATTTGCAGCTGGTTATATTCCATATATCTTTTGTATATCAAATTTCAACATTTTACTAAAGGTTTTAGATGCTAGTAAAATTTGTAAATTCTTCAATAAAAATTATTTTTTCATTTTACCATTGGATATATCTACTAGTAAGATTAATAATCCTTTTTGGTAAAAGTGAAATCTTCGAGATAAATTAATCAATTTGTTGTCTACATTTTTTTCATTTTATTGGCCACTATCCACTAGTAATATTACATAATATTATTGGTAGATGTAGAATGTGGTTGCACATTAATAATGATGACACTTGTATCGACAAATGAAATTTGCTAAAAAATCTACTGATAATATTAATTTCGAACAAATTTTTAATATATTCATCAAAAATTAGTTGTTGGAAATTGAAATTTTGTTTGTAATGTTTCTTTTTAGTAAAGATTGCAAAGTTATACTAGGCAGGAGCTTGACCACTTAACATAAGGTTTAGTTCCTTAATATTCATGTCAAGAATTGGAAATAAAAAATTTGACAAATTATAAACCCAAGGATAAAGTGGTGGTATCTAAAGGATAAAAAATAATTATTTTTTAAAGAAAGTTAATGGAGGAAAGAATTTGGATGATACAAGGGAGTGCCAACCTTATGTGGGAAGAGATAGCCAATGGGTTGAGAAGGTAGCTAAAGCAATTTTAATCGAATTTAAAGGATTTGTCCCTAAAAGTAATCATAGTGGTGAGATGAAAGTGTGTAAGAAAAGATTAAATATAAAAGGGTTTGTAACAATGTTGAAAATTGGAATAAATAATGGGTAGCCGAATTTGAGACAAAGGAAGTAATGACTGAGGCGAGATTTAAAGCTTTTAAGGGGTTTTACTAAGCTTTAGGAGCCAAAAATGGAGAATGACAGACATACAAGCTTTCTAAGAGAAGAGAAAGGAAAACATGAGATTTGCATCAAGTAAAATGCATTAAGGATGAGAACAAAAAGTGTTGGTAGTAAAAGAAGATATCAAGTAAAGATGGAGCAGTTACTTTTATAAGTTTTTCAATAATGGATAGATCATAATGAGTATGGAAATAGAAGGTTTAACTATTTGATAAGAGGATGAAAAATTTGCTTTCTATCATAGAATTTGAGGAGTTGAGCTAAAATAAGCACTTAAGAATATGAACAATAGTAAGGTTATTGGTTTTGATAATATACTTATTGAGATTTCGAAGTATTTGGGAGAGAATGATACTTTTTAGCTCACTAAGTTATTCAATAAGATACTAAGGTCTAAGAGAATGCCAAAGGAATAAAGGAGGAGCACTTTGATACTTATCTACAAGAATAAAGGAGATATTTAGAATTGTGCAAAATAATAGGGGATCAAATTCATGAGTCTCATTATGAAACCATAGATTTAGAAAAAAAACATATATAAGAGAACCGATTTAGTTTTATATTAGGAAAATCAACTACAAAGTTTATATATCTTTCACGGGGGTTGATGGAAAGGTACCAAAGCAAAGAGAAAGACTTGAGCATGGGCTTCATTAACTTAGAAAAAGTTTATAATAGAGTGTCATGAGAAGTTTTATGAAGGGTATTGGAAAAAAAGTGTTTATATTGCTTATATTCAAGCTATAAAGAATATGTATAATGGAGTAATAATAAGTGTAAAAGCTCATTGAGGTATGACAAAAAATTTCACCATCAAAGAAAAGTTTACACCAAAGGGCACCCTTAAGTCTACATCTTTTCACTTAAATTTTGGACACACTTATGGGGCACATCTAAGAGGTAGTATCAAATATATGCTTTTTGTTGATAATATGGTTATAGTAAAGGAGTTAAGAGAGGAAGTGAATTCTAAACTTGTGAAGTGTGGAGGGAGGCTTTGGAATCCAAAGGTTTTCATTTATATAAGAGTCAAATAGAGTATACGAAATGCAAGTTTAACAAAAGGAAATTTAGTAATGATTTAGAGGTAACAATTGAATAGCACATCATACCATGAGCCAAAGTTTCAATACCTTGAATTAATCTTACAAAGTGATGGAAAAATTTGCGGGAATGTTATACATAAGATATAGGCAAGGTGTTTGAAATGGAGAAACACTTTGACAATTATTTGTGATTACAAAGTATCTAACAAACTTAAAAAGAAGTTTTACTGAACTATTATGAAACAAGCTATGTTTTATACTGTGACTTTTGGGCATTGAAAGGCCAATAAGAGTAAAAAATGAAAGTAGAAGAGATGAAAATGTTAAAATGGATGAATGTGCATATAAGTAAAGATAAGACTTCGAATGATTATATTTGGAAAAAAGTTAGTTTGCACCTATTGAGGAAAAAATGATAGAAACTCATTAGATGGTTTAGACATATGCAATGAATATTGCTAAAAGCCCTAATGAGAAAAGTCAATTAAATATTTGCCCTAATGAAAAGGAACAAAGGAGGACCAAAAAAGCAACTTGAAAAAATTGTTAAATGGAATCTTATAATAAATAGCATTCTTGAAAATTTAATGTTTTTTGAGCGAAATACAAGGGACACAACCCCCAAAAAAAAGGAAAAACACAAAATAAAAGATTACACTACAATATCCCTTAGGTAAAAATTTGATGTTTGATAAAACTCAATATTATTATTTAATTTATATAACTAATCCTATCTAATGGGATAAAATTTTATTTTATTATTTATTATTGTTGTACTCTTATTCAAATTAGTAAAATTATGAAGTAAGGCATTTTTAATCTCTCAAGTTTTTCAAAAGTAATTTAATCTATCATTTTTTAATTTAAGCAAATTCATCTATTTAAAAGTTTAATTGACATAGTTCCTGGTTCTTCAGAATTCTCATTTTTTTTGTTTAAATAAAAGCTGCACGACCAAATAGTGCTACGTGAAAGCAATTATCCAAACTTATTCATTACGTTATATGCATATAAGTTGATTTTGCTTCTACTTACTCTGTAAATTCTCCTTTAAGGTGTTAAAAAAGTCAATCTAGATGCCTATCATGTAATGAATAAGATGAGCAAATTTGGTCTATATAGCATCATTTGGCCACACAAACGTACAATTGAATAAAAAAATAGAAATTTGACAACCAAAAGACTATTTCTGTCAATTGAAGTTTATTTTTTAATTTCTTGTCAATTAAAAATTTGAACAAATTACATTAATCTCTTTTGAGATATTTGATTATGATACTCCATCCCATTCTTATTCAAATATGACAATCCACTCTATTTACTCAAATATTAATTAAAAGAATATATATAAATATTAATAAAATATTTAAAAAATATATTAAATCAAATTTTATTCTAATTTTACTTAAAATTATACTTTGACTTAGTTAATCATTTTAAATAATTAATACCTTAATAAATTATTTTTTTAATTAAATAATTATATTTATTGCAAGATATAAATTTAACCATGTGTGTGATTATTAAAAAAAATTTAGTACAAATATAAAAGCATCTTGAGGATGAGTTTAGTTAACAAAAAAATGTAAAACATAATTAGTCTTATTTTTTACTAACTAAACTTACCTCAAGATGCCTTTATATTTATATTAAATTTTTTTCTCATAATCATACACATTTGTTAAATTTATACTTTATAATAAATATAATTATTTGATTAAAAAATATAATTTATCAAAATATTAATTATTTAAAATAATTATCTGAGTTAAAATATAATTTTTAAATAAAGTAGATTAAAATATTAATTTAATATTTTTCTATGAATATTTTATTAATATTAAGCATATTTTTTTTAATTAATATTTGAGTAAATAGGATGGAGTGTCATATTTGAATAAGAATGGGGTGGAGTGTTATATTTAAATAAGAATAAAATGGAGTGTCATAATCAAATATTTCAAGAGAGATTAATATAATTTATTTTATAAATTAAAAAAAATAAATTTTATTTAAATTAAATATAAAAAATTATACTTTTAAAAAAATTCATGTATTAAAATACCTTTTACATTGCAAAACGACCTTTGCGCGTTGCTATGTTATGGCCCACAGCGCGTTCTCAATCACTGCTAGATGTTTTGAATCCGATTCTCTCCGAGATTGTCGGTTTACAAGTCCAGAATATTACCTGAACAAAAACAAAAAATTTTAAAGAGCAGAACCAAAAACATCATGAAGACTTTTGTTTTGCCGACAAATTTTGTTTGAGGCCTGCAATTGCTCTCAGATCGCCGCCTTCTTCTGCGCCCGCGTGATTCCTGGTCAAAATTTTACGTGTATGTATTTCTCTCAAGCTTCTGTTCTCTCAATGCCTTACGGTAATGATTTTCTCTGCTTGTTATCATAGAGCATGGTGAATAGTTGATAGATCAAGATTAGAAAATGGGTATACTTCTAGCTCAATTTAGTTGCTGGGTTGATCCCTCGAATATCTTAATTTCTCTGGGAAAATTCATTTTCTTATCTCGAGAGAACGTAAATGAAAATCAGTGAATTTGGAAAGACTGGAAAAAAGGGTATGCTTCTGAGCTCAATTCAGTTGCCGCTGGTAGTTTTTTTTTTTTTTTTAATAATAATTTGCGGGGCTGATTCCCGCAAGTTTTTTCACTAATCGAAGAGATCTATCTATTTAATTCTAGGGAGCTATACTATATCTTGTTAAAAGGCCCAGCTTCAAGAGCTTCATGGCCCCAATTCTTGTTCATCATTTATGTTCTTTGTTCAGTCCCCTAAAATTTTCACCTCTCACTAATCTTAGTATGCATGATTATCTGCTCTCTAGTCTTGCCAGAAAAATTCAGAAGCTGTTCCATCTTCTTAAAGTGATGACAAATGTGTAGTTAATTTATGGGGGCTATGAGGATCACATAGCATTTTAAAACACATAGGTGTAAGCATGATGGAAAATAGAGACTACTCACTGGAAGTAATTGACTTTGTTGTGTTATAAGTATAGGTAGATTCAAATTTGCTTCCAATGAATTACTGTTGCTTGAGTGATTTCAGTTGTTTATGGATGTTTTCCATGCTAGAAGCAATAATCGAATCCTGCCTTTACACACTATTCTTCAAGCCACCAATGAAAGTTCTGAAATTTTCCCTTTATATTGTTTGTTTGTTTGGGTTCTCCTCATTCAAATTGTTAATTTATACAGAAGAAAAGGATCTACATTCATACTAAAATTATGGTGACTAAACTGTATATGTGATATCTGTCACTAATTTGTTTATATGGTTATGATTATGTTATATGCAGTCAAGAACAAACATGGAGGGGACTGTCTTCACTCCTGCACTGGAAGGATTAAAAGTTGTAAAGTCTGAACAAGGAGAAATTATGACCAAGCCTTTCTTGGATGTGTGCAAGCATATATTGCCTGTTATAGGTGTGTGCTCTTAGTTCCTTATTTGGTCGATGTCCTAGCCGAGGGATAAGAAAGAGTAATAATGGATCATTGTTGCATGCTAGATATATCAACAATTTCTTCACGTTTGGCTGTGTTATCTTTTACATTAGGAATAGCCAGTGGTCCTTTTGAATAAATTGCATTATGTCAAGTAATATTATAATTTTTTTGAGATAGATAAATGCAGAAAGGTGAAATACTCCATAGTGGACATCTGTTTCAATTGTCGAAAAGATTGATTGCATAAATTATAATGTATTTTTTTTTAGAAAATAATTCTTTTTTCCGTTTTGTTATTTCAGAGTTCATCAAGTAAGTGATTTGTGTCATTCTGTTACGTTAAATCCTATATCTCTTGAAATTGTCTCACAAGAAATTTAAATTTAAAATACCATATTTAGACTGTTCATTCAGGTGAATGAGTGATTTTTGTGGAAGCCTTACCTTTGTTAAAGGTGTATTTTTTGGTTTGATTATTTATCGTGTTAATGAAATCAGTTTTATATTGTTGCTATTTAAAATTGTCTTTCTTTGAAGGTTGTATATTCTTTCCTAGGATTTGGAGTCACAAAAGAATGGTGAATCTTTGATGCTGTTTATCTTTGAGTCCTGGAATCAGTTTTGTTGCTGACATTTGCAGCTTTTGTCCCAAGCTCCAATTGAAGTTAATCTTTTATCTTTTGCTGATAGGTTAGAAACCGGTTGTTATGATTATGTTACTGCTGGTGACTGTTGCTAGCAGACTTCGATGTATTGATTTTGTCTATTGTTTAATGGATTTCCTTCTTCTCCAGAAAAACAAATGCTTTTGTATCTCTCTTTGGTTTCTTTCCTTTCCTACTTTCCTCTCTTACAACATATGTATGGACAAGATGTAATGTCTGATTTCTCATATGAACTTGTAGCATATTTTATGACGAAATTTGGACTTTCTTTCATTCTATTGATTTGAATTGCATCATGACTACATTTGGGATAAGTGCCCTTGTTTTTCTCTTTTGGCATAATGCAGGGCATCTCTTGCTTTTGATATATGTTTCTTTGTTATTCAGATTTATTTGTATCTCCAATGTATAGAAGTTATATGTCTGCTACAATCTAACGTTAAAATTTCCATTTGTTTAGCATAATAGATTTAATGTTTGCACCATGGTTAAATGCCTATTCAAGCATCAAATGTACGGTATGAATACTTTTACTTGATTAAAACTATTGTTTGTCCTATGGCAGATAATTTTGGAGCTGCAATGAGCCTTGTTAAATCTGACATTGGTGGTAACATATCAGTATGTTTTTATCACACTTGTGTATTAATATCACAATATACTTACTTGCAGTTTCAGGTTTAATTTTTAATTTATATTATATCTTAATACTACATCCTATAGCTATAAGATATCTTGAAGTTTGAGTTAACTTTTGGTTTATCTATTTTCACGGGTGGCTATTAATTGCCAATATATGCTCGAATCTTTATCATTTTCATATAGTTATTGTTATGTACTTAAATCATATTGATTCTTATGGCAGAGATTGGAGTCTAAATATGATTCAAATACTACCAAATTCAACTACCTGTATAGTTTGGTACAAGTAGAGGTTGAAACGAAAACTGCAAAGTCATCGTCAAGTTGTACCAATGGGCTTCTTTGGCTGACAAGGTAAAGAATGCCTCCATTATTTATTTTCTTTAGTTATCATTTACCTTGTGTCTCATATTGGTGTGTCACTACCAAATTTGACATTGTTGTGAACTTTTTCTAAATAATATGCAAGGAAGCTAAAAATTTCAGTCTGTTTCCCATAAAGTTCATGAGTGACTCATAAACATATTGGAAAAAAAATATAAAAAATGCATATCATTCCAAATACGATTTGTTCAAGAAATCTCATAAAAAAAACATGTTATTATGTTTCCAATTTTTGTGATAATGATGTAACATGAAACTAGCCATAATGATTGGAGATTATTTAATTAGTACTAGTTTCTGTGTCCCTGCATGCATGCTTGTTATGCAAGGAAGTTTTGTGTCCATATTCCTGTAACTTCACAAATCTATCATAATATTCTCAAAATAACTCAATTTGTGATTCTGTAAAATCCTATCCTAGCTCATTCTTCTAAATGATCGCATGCATGGACTTATTTCTTGTCTGTCTCTGTGTAGAATTTGTGGTTGAGTAACTTCAACAAGTTTATAGGGCAGCTTTATCTCTTTTTCTATCATTCTGACGATGTACGCTAGCCTCAATTATAATGCTTTTTTTATTTATATATATATTTTTTTACTTTCTTTGGTTTCTCTTAAGCTGATGAAGCTGCAATTAGTTGGTATCATGTTTCTCATGGTGTTGGCTTTCATGGTGGTCAGAGATCTTAGCTATTGGATATTAGTTGCCTTCATCTAATTGGTTTCTATAATTTTTATTATGATTATTTATTTTTCTAATCTGTAAAATTCTCAGAGCAATGGATTTCTTGGTGGAATTGTTCCGAAACTTGATTCAACACCCAGATTGGCAAATGTCACAAGCCTGTACAGATTCCTACAGCAAGACCCTAAAGAAGTGGCATGGTTGGCTTGCTAGCTCAAGCTTCACTGTAATGTTCTTCTGATGCTTCCTTTACATGATCTTGAAATTTCATGATAGAAATTGAACTTATTTATTGAAAAACCTTGCTGCATTTTAAGTCTATTGAATGTGATGTGCTGGACCTTAGATTAGCTGCATTGGGTAATGGATTGGACCTGTGCTATCATTTGCAAATTTTGCTGTCATTCTTTTATAATCTTTGCATTGTACCCTATGAATGCTTCATAGTCTAACTTAATGTCAAGTGCATTCATCCATTCAAATCAAACTATCATTTTGTTAATTCTAATTTCTATTTATTATCAATAAAATAAAATTATCATCTTCTAGTTTGGACCCATTAAAGTCTGTTCTTACAACAGAGTGATATATAGTCATGTATACTTTATGAGCTCCTTTATTTTCCCTTTATCACTCTGTCTCCCCCTCTCTCTCATTTGCCCCTTGTATGAATTTTTCTCTTAGAAGGAGAAGAAGTATAGTATATGAAAGCCAATATGCTTCTCTGACTATTATACCTTTGAACTGCAGGTTGTCATGAAGCTTGCTCCTGATAGGAAGAAGTTCATGGAAGTGGTAGGAGGCACTGGTGACATCAATGCTGACATAGAAAAATTTTGCACAACCTTTTCTCCTCTCCTTGAAGAGAATCACAAATTTCTGGTGAGATATGTTGGGTTGCTTTTGAGCTTATTGATGATTACACTGACCTGAATGGCTGAAAAAGAAAACGAAGAAAAAAGAATCATTGATCTGCTTGTCTCATCAGTTTCTGGGATAAGCCATATTCCAGAAGTAATAATATCTATCTAATTATGTTCTAAGGTAGTCTCATTTATGCCATTGGTGTCATAGAATTCCATAAATAAGCCAACTGTTGCATGGCAATAGATATTATTTACTCTTCAAAATGATCTAGGTAATTAGGTAATTAGAGTTTATGATATCAAGATACAAATTGTTGAACTAATTAAAATAGACAATAGTTTGCAGGATGGATGTTGTCAAATGAATTTCTCGTCTATTCCTCTTCTTTTTCCTTTTATACTTTTTCATGCATAATGGTCATTGAATGGCCAAGATGATTTTGGCTTTGTGGCTTAATGTTCATGTAACACACTTTAGGATAGTCAGAAACTTGCAATGAGTTGAATTTCAAATTTGAATCTAGAGATTTGAATTGGTGGAAATGACAACAGTATCTCAGTCATTATTCTTTTTCTTTACGTTGTATCATGAGGTGGTATATTTTGGCCCTTTTGGGGATTTAATCCCGACATGCTGCTGCCGCTTAAAAACTGCTTGCTACTACTGCATAATTGTATCATAAACAAAAGCCCACGACAGCTGTGGCATGCCCTGATTTCAGCTGCTTGTCCCCTTATCTCTTTGTCCTCTCAATATTGCACCTGGGTATCACATTCCTATGGAGAGAGACATGCACTCTAAGGCTATCATAGTTCTGCTAGCATGGTTGCATCTAACTGCCTATTGGGCGAGCTTCAACTTCAAAATCACCTGATTTAGCACCACCGAAATAAATAGGAGCAGCAATTGGGGAACCTCCATAATTCTTCATGGAAGACAGAGTAGCAACTGTAGTAGTAGGAGCATAGGCACTGGGAAAAGATCCAGCTCTGGTAACAAGGTAGTAGTCAAGCCTTTGTTGGAATCGTCCATACCTCTGCGCGAGACTTCTTCAATGGAAGTGCTCCATGGGATGCTTTGCGAACAGTCTCCTCTGTTCAATACCAATATCAAGTCAGATTCCTTCATGTGGGTTTTTCATATGATACCACAAAAAGAAAAAGAAGAATGACTGAGTTACCCTCGTCATTCTTACCAATTCAAATAAATTAAGTCTTTTTTTGGAGTCACACTCTGGAAATAAGTTTCATTTTAGTATGACAGTTTTGAACCGAGGACCTCATGCTATTTACGTAAGCTCCCCCTTAAAAACATTATACTTATTAGCAGACAAACTAGTGATTTTACGTTTTGAAATTTCTGTATTGCAACTTTGAGCCTCACTGGATGATCTGTTTTGGCACAGGCTCGCTTTGGCTTGGATGATATGAAAGCGTCATAAGATTCACGATCAGAAAGTTTCCTTGGGAGTGGCGCAAGCATTCTCTTGCAATTTTCCTGTCTTAATACTTATGTTTCATGCTTGCCCTCATAGCGTCATCGTCATAAATAATCCTTTGACTTCCATCTTGTGCTGCTAATTACCCTAACTCTTCTACTATTTCTTTTACTTATTGAACTTGTTAATTTCTATTGATATATTTATTACGAGTGTGCTGATATCATAATGGCTTGTCATCTGCTTTTTGGTATGGTATCCCAACTTTCTTCATCATCCAATGCAATAGGCTCTTAATCATATTGAGTTAAACAAGATTACATTAAGGGAAAAAAATGATAAAATTTATCCAGAGGGCATGAATTTTAATGTTGAAGGATTATCATGCGCCCCGGCTTAGATTTATATGTACAGTATAGCGTCGCCAATTTTTTTGTTTTTATTTTGTGATATAGGGAGAGTCAAAGATCTTCCATACAAGGATGTGGGATAGGTGAGGATAGGTGAGGTGGAAGGACAAACCTAGGGATCAAACTTATAGGAAGCATATTGTTATGTCACAAAACTGTAAGGCTTCAGGCTAGCGTCGCCAATTTTTGTATCTTGTATTCATTGGTTTTCAATTTTTTTTTGAAAATGAATTTTCTCTGTTGGATGAGAATAGTATTTTCTTGCATATTTCTTTTGGGAATTTCATTAGAATTCGAGTTGATTCGATTGGAAAATCAGGGCATGTTAAAATATTCTCTCCGTCTAACTAATTCGGCATTGTCTCGTCAACATATGGAATGCCCATATGCCAGCCAACAAAATAATGGTTTTCCCCAGCCCCTCCAGGTTCCAGCCCTTATATAGAGGAGTCTTGGCATTACTGAAAACTCCTTGTCAGTTGTAATCAAACTTTAGATTTAAAGTTTAGGGTTTTACATATAAAACTTTTTAAAGTTTAGAATTTAAAATTGTGGGATTTAAATTTATGATTTTATAATTTAAGATTTAAAATTAATTATTTTATAAATTTAAAAATAATTATTATTATTTAGTAAACTAAATTGATGTAGTTGAAATGATAATAATGAATAAAGTTTCATTTCACAAAGTAAAATTTGCTACATAAATCAAATGTGTGATCAGATTTTGTAAAAAATAAATGTTCACTTAGCATAATTTTTTTTTATAATCTCTTTGAAAATTTTTTTCAATTTTTTTTTACCTCTTTTCATTAGGCTAACACTATCTAATCAAAATTTTTTACTAGATTTTTTAACAATTTTTTTTGTACATGTTCAAAACACTTTAATTTATTTTTTGTCATTTTTTTATTAATAGTTGCAACATTAACTTTTTTTAATATAATTATAATAAATTTTATCTTTTTTTATATGTCTATTTATTTATCTTAACATTTTTTTATCTCTATTACTCTTATTGTTTTTGCTCTTCTTGGCCTTTCAATGCTTGACATTAATTCACTATCATAAAACATAACTAGTGTAAATATCATATTTTGTCTAGTCCGCTTTTTAATTTGATTTTAAAATTTAACCTAAAATTGCAAGCCAAATCCAAAACATCCAAATCAAAAAACAAAAAATAAATTAAAATTAAAATTGAACCCAAAAATAAATAATAAATGAAGATAAAAGATAACAAAATAAAAGGTGATAATCTAAGATAAATAAAAGAATTAAAAAAATATGATAAGAAGATAAGAGATAAAAATAAACTTAAAAGTTATGAAAACAATAGATAAAGTAAAGAGATAACAATAAATGATAAAAGACAATAAAAAATATAAATAAACAATGAAGAAAATAGAAAGATAAAATAAATTCAAAACATAACAAAAATAGATAATAGAGGATACAAGTAAGAATAAAACATGATAAATTAAAAAAAAAAAAAGAGATAAACACATTTAAAAGATTAACAAGCAAAAGATAAAGAGTAATAATAAAATATTCAAATAATCAACAGGTTAAAAGATAAAAGATAAATGATATAGATTAAATAATAAACAAGAGTTAAGATTTAGAGATGAGAAGATAAAATAGGTGATAAATGATAAAATAAAAGAAGATAAAAGATAAGTGAAATCAAGAGTTAGAATTTAAGTAATAAATAACTCCAAAATACAACCACATAATTTTCAAAAATCACTATACTTCAATTTCACTTTTCATTCTTGCACCTAAGCATTAAGCTCATGTATTGAGTTAGGAAAGCCCTACCATATACTTATAGCTGTATACTTAAGTACTGTTATTCAAAATATTTTCACATGAATAGAATATTAAAAAGTGAAACTTCCTCATATTAGTCTGTAAGACTTTTTATTGTTTTATTTCATCTTTAGCATGATATATTCTTTGTTGATTGTGTAACTATGTAAATATATAGAATTTACTTGATGGGTGGCTTGTGTAGTGTGTGGGAGAAATCTTGTATAGGTTGGATTAGAAAGAGTATTTGAGTTTGTAAGGTTTAAATAAAGTAATTAGATTAAAGATGTAGCAATTATTAATAGTGGTCTCAAAAAGTGAGAATCATTTTATAAATGAATTTTATATTTTTTTGTTTAATTATGAATTTTTTTAAGGAGTTGAGTTTGATAAAAGTAATTGTATCTAAGAGTATTTTTTGGTATGATAAACCTTTCTCTAAAAATTAAAATTAAAATTAAATGTATCTAAGAGTATTTTTAGGTATGATAAACCTTCCTCAAATTATTTTTATGAAAACTCCTCCTGAAAGTAGTGAGAATTTTTAAAAAGAAATTATTTTCTAAAGTCAAAAAATTAATTTTTAGAAAACTACTCCTAAAAGGAGTGAGAAATTTCTTCAAAAAAAATTATATTTTTAAAAAACACAAAATCCAGAATCTAGAATGGGCAAGATGTTCTTTCAAAATTATTTTTATCCAAAATCCTGATTTGAAATGAATAGGAGATTTTTTTTAAAATTATTTTTATTTAAAATCCTGATTTGAAATGAGTAGGAAGTATTTTCAAAATCTGATGTTTTAAAATCTCAAACTAGCACCAAGTTTAAGTAAGAAAAATTAACTAGATCATTTAAGTATTAAAAGGATATTTAGAAGTACTAATATATTCTCTACACATAACCAACCTTTAAACCTAAACTCTCAAAATGTAGATAATTTTTAAATAAGTTTCTTATCTCATCATTAAAAAATTAGATTGATAATAACTCTATTTTTATTTTAAAAGTTTATTTTCTCTTTGTTCCAAAAAACAAGAGAAAGAGAGTTTCGTGTGAGTTTGCCACTCGCATCGTGGCATTGCAATAACTGATCTTATAATAATTTGGTGAAACTTTTCTTTAAGTGTGAATAATATTTTGCAATCACAAGTGACTCTTAACATATTCTTCTATTCAACTATCCAGCTATATAACATCATTATCAACCTCTTTATTGTTATGTGAGATTTATTTAAGATATCAAAACTTTTATAGTTATGGTATCATGTGATATCCAATTTTTACATCCAAATAATCACTACTTTGCCTCTTGCTTGTATTTCATGTATTCTATCTTATTTTTGTTTAATGTGGCTCCTCTTTGATGTAATTGAAACAAGAGATATAATTAAAGTAAGTTAAATACTAGAAGGAGAAAATGAGGTTATTTGTAAAATTGAAACAAAACTTAGATATCAAAGAGTTCAAAAGCATATTTAAGCCTTCTTAAATAGATGCAACCGTCAAAATAGCAATAATAATAATAATAATAATTTATTATTATTAATAAATTGATAAATTAGCTTAAGTTTGTTTACCTATTGCAGTCATAATGGTGCAAATCTGATAGAATTATGCTAACATTTTATTTCGGGTGGATTATATGAGAGTAATGTTATTTGCACAAAAATTATACATAACTTGTAATTTTCATAAAATTGATAAAAACTTTTATAAAATATAGATTAATTAATCTAACAAGTTATTTATAGAATTAAAAAATATAAAATTATTTAACAGTTTTATAAAAATTACCCATTAATTTAATTTATGAAATTTACAAGTCACAAATAATCTTTATGCTTAAAACCTTTAAATAGCATTACCCTTCCAATGACATAACATCTCTCACATAAGTTATGTTTGACTCCAAAACCTTAAAATTTAGGCTAAATTATAAAAAAAAAGCTCATACAGTTAGACTCTTTTGCAAGTAATCCCTTATACTTTCAATTGCATTAATCCACTTTCCTGTACCATGACATTGCAACAATTAAAACTTGAGTGAAACTTTCTATTTACTCTGTCCAAATCCTCAGCAGTTGACAGAAATACCACATTAGACCTGCACGTGATCTGCACGTGACTACTCATAATCGCCTTCTGGCTGGCAAACCTGAAGAAGCCTTTATCATGTTCAAAAATCCCTTTTACCCACACTCGAAGTCTCGTCTTCATCTTCAAAATCAGACAACTTGTCTTCGTCTCCAAAACCTGTTACTGTCTTTCAGCTACCAACCATAAAGATGGCTTCATCAAACCTGAAACCCCTAATAGCCAACTCTTCGAAACCCCAAGTTCCATTTTGTCAAAACCCCTTTCACCCACACCTTGAATCTCCCTTCACCCCACCCTGAATCTCACTACACCCTCACCCTGATAAATACCACCTTAACCACTCCATCGAAACCCCCTTATAAATGTTCCCTTCAATGTCCTTCTACTCTCCATTGTCCCAATCAATGGGAAGCATCGCACACAGTGGAGGAGGTGACAATAGCAGAGGAGCACCTATGAAGTACTGTCATTGTGGGCATGTTGCCCCATCATTGACATCAATGACAACAGCAAACCCAAGAAGACGATTTTTTTGGTGGGGAAATTATGGTCCAGTAGGGTGTGAAGGGGTTTGATTTTGGTTCCTTTGATTATGGGGCTTTGGCATTGAATGATGTGTTGAAAGAGTTGGACAATCAGATAAGGAAGCATAGATGGTTGATGGCTATGCTGTTGGTCGCTTGCATTGTGTTTGGTTTGGATCTATTTCAATAGATGAAACAATGGTTCACTAGGTCAGGGATGTGCAGAAGGGAGTATAGGCACTATTAAGTACTTGTTTTATGTTTGTGTCTTAGGAAAGAATTGTAGTAGAAGAATGTGAAATGTAGTGGTTATGTTTGTGTCATAGGAATAGAAGAATCTGTTCTATGTTTAGAATTCCATCTACTTCATCCTTGATGTGATGTTGTTCTATAAATGAAGGCTATATTTATGTAAGTTTGTTCTATGATGGTTCTAGTTCTTATTTGATTTGTTCTACGAATGTGTTCTCATGCTATGTTTTATTGGTAGCAATATGTGTTTAGCAAGTCCAAATGTGTTTAGCAAGTGTGGATTGTCTAGTTATGAATATTAACACTAGATTGAAATTTGTATATGCCTTTATGAAATTTATTCCAGCTAGCAATTAAGTGGACACATTCTAAAGGATTGGGAAATTTTGATTTTATTATCTGAACTATCAAGTACATGTTATCCCTATCTTGTTTCTTTAGAGATTGAGAAACATAGTTGTGTGTTCCTCTAATAACTTAGAGCATAACAATCTGCTGAAGCCATTTGTTTTTCTACCTTTTTCTATCATAAAAGGCATGAATAAATCTCTCCTATAAAATTGTGATGCAAAAATGCAGCTGCACGTGAAGGTAAAAAGTAATTTAAGCAAAACGAATTATTGTTCCTAATGGGCTCCCCCATTTTGTGAAATATGGTTTATTCACAAAGGTAATTTACATGAGGATAGGGGAAGCTGCTGAAAATCCTTGCTCAAAGTCTGCATGTGATCAACCAGAGACTACAACCCTGGATGGCTTGAGATCTAGATCATTTCAATGTGGTAAGAATGAATTATTTCTAGCAAAATGTATTGGATCAAATTAATCAAAGGAGAGATTAGGACATGGTAATCTATGGATTACGTCAGTTAGAATTATTTCCCTGGATTAGTTAGTAACAAAAGATGATATGAATGTGCTAGTATGATCAATTTTTGAATCTCATAAAGCTATAGAAGAACTATCACCAATTCAAGCATCCATCTCAACCCTGTGGCACGAAAAGCAACATATTAGGACATGGTGATCTATGAAATTAATTTATGATACGGTAATGTGTACTCATAACTATGACATTAGATTCAAAGTTCTGATCAAAGAATGTATTGCCAACTGATTAATTTATCTAAATCGAAGCATCTGGACTATATTCAATCTTTAATAATCAAGCTAGATGTAAAAATCTCATTAGCATTCTCATAATAATGAGACGGTGCTTCCTTATTTTAAACTAGAATATCATGGCATGCTAACAAATGGCTAAAACCAAAAAGGCATATCAACATTCTTTTAACCAGTATCTGTTATGTCGCCTCTCAAGGTTTATGGTAGAAGGCATGGAGGGGCATATAAGGGAAAGGACCCTCATACGGGTAATGATTAGTGGGATACGATTACGTTATCCTTCTATTCAGGAGAATGGAGTATGTGTACAGCCGAGAGTGGGAGAGGTGGGAATTCCATTAGTGGAATCATGGAAGGTAAAAACAGGATGGTGAGGGGAGATTTTAGGCAGGCAATCGGTCAGTAAAGTGAGGGGGGATTGGCTATTTCCAATAGCGATTTTATCATTTTTCTGTCTTTTATTTCAGTTTGTTCTTAAGCTATTCTCTGTAACTACCCTTCTTAGGAGAGATTAATACCAAATAAGCAGAGTTCTATCATATTTGGTAACTGAACAATTGGTCCTTAGAGATGGTGAGTACTAAGATGGAGAGCTGAATTGAAAATCTAGAAAAGGGGATGAATGAGGTGAAAATGTTTATGAACGGGATTGTGGGAAAGATGGCAGGAACGGAAGCAACGCTGGGAAATATTTCAGGCTTGGAGTCAACTCTGAATGCACTGAAGGAAATTTTATTAGAAAAGGAAGATTCAGGAAGAAAACAAGGGTGGAGAAGATCGATCACCAGAGTCAAAACTCTAGTGGAGGCAACTTATAGACACAAATGCATAAGAAGGGAGATAGAGCAGGGCATGGCAAGGGAGGAATAGGGGAATGTTAGCAGAGAAAATTGGAACTACTGATTTTCGATGGTAAAGATCCTTATGGGTGGATTTTCATAGTCGAACATTTCTTTTCTGTCATTGGGATCAGTGATAGAGAAAAAGTAGGAGCCGCTACTGTGTGTATGAATGGAACGACTTTGAGTTGGTTTCAATGGGTGGAAGCCGAAGATCCGATCTCAGAGTGGGTGACTATTAAACAGCGACTTCTTGACAGGTTTTAGCAGTCATAGGACTGACGAGTGTATGAAGAGTTGGTATTGTTTGGGCAAGAGGACTCCATGGGTGAATCTCGCACGAAATTTAAACTCCTCCCAGTGATCTCACCGAAGACCTGTTAAAAGGGATATTCATTGCTAGGTTATCGAAGGACATCAAAGCTGAGGTACATTTATTGGGTGCTCATGCCTTTGGCCCAAAATATGTAGGACAATAATGACGCATTAGATCAGGCTAAGGGGTTAGTGGCCCAAAAGTTAATTCACAACCCAAGACCGTATTCTTATTCGGACGCTTCTCTGAAGAGTTGTCTTCTACTTACCATTGCGCTGCCTCGTTGACACAAGGGGAAAGGGCGAAGCCAGTAAGTCTAGTGTGGAATCCAGCCATCTAGGGGGGATAACATCTAAAATGGAAGGCAAAGGAAGTAGTAGTGGGCAAGGCAGAAAGGAATCTTGATTCAAGAGGTTGTCCAATACAAAGTTCCAAGACAAATTGAAGAGGCTTTGTCTTCAGTATGATGATAATTTTCTCCTAACCATCGTTGCACAAATAGGCAACTGCAAGTCATGATAGTTAGCACTGAGGAGGAATTGGACAGTGAGGAAAATGTATCTGATTACCAGGATGCCATCGAGATCGAAGGTAATCAGTTTATATTATTATTGCATGTTTTGGTTGGATTTAGTCTGCCAAGAACCATTAAATTGAAAGGGATGATAGGAGGGACAAAGGTTATGGTTTTGATAGATAGTAGCGCAACACATAATTTCATATCTAAAGAAGTTGTTGAGAGGTTAGGAATTCTAGTGGAGGAGAGACAGTCGTTCTCGGTTACTGTAGGAAATGGGCATAAAATAACAGCAAAGGGGTGCACGAGGAGGCAACAATAGTGAAGGGTTTGAGGTTGCGCAAAGGTTTTCAATCGATGTGGTGATAGGAGTGGAGCGACGAGTTAGTTTGGGATAGGTGTCTTCTAATTGGAAGCTATTAACTGTAAGTTTAATTGGAAAGAGAAAAACATTAGTTTGCAAGGAGATTCGTCCCTTACCATATATCAGTAACTTCTCTGAGAGTCATGATGAAGGGAATTAAGGAAAGGAAACAAGGGAACTTATTGGAGATGGTGGCTGGAACCAATATGAAATTGATAAGAATGAACCCCTTTGTGATGAGTTGCAAGAACTTATAAATTCTGTTGCCACTGTTTTTTCTACCCAAACTCACCTACCTCCTAAAAGACCACATGATCATTCCTTTCGGTTGTATGAGGGATCCTCACTTCGAAATTTAAGACCTTACAAGTATCCTCGTTACCAAAAGATGAAAATTGAGAACATTGTGAAGGAGATGCTTACTTTGGGAATGATCAAACCCAGCAATAGCCCTTATTCAAGTCCAATATTGTTAATAAATAAAAGGATGAAAGTTGGTGTATGTGTATTGATTATAGGGCTCTTAACAATATCACTGTTACTGATAAGTTCCCAGTTCTGACTAGTAATGAATTTCTAATTGAGTTGGGGCAAGTTAGATTTTTTTCAAAGCTAGACTTAAAATCAAATATAATCAGAAAAGGCTCCAAGAGGAGGATACAGAGCAAACATCATTTAAGACGCTTGATGGCCATTATGAATACATTGTGATGCCATTTGGGTTGTCTATTGCATTGCTACTTTTGAGCCTTTGATGAATGATGTTTTGGGCCCTTATCTTAGAAAATTTATCCTTGTTTTTTTTATGATATCCTGATTTATAGTTCTAATTGGGCTGATCACTTAAGACATTTGAGGTTGGCATTAGAAGCTTTGAAAGAGAATGAACTGTTGGTTAATCAAAAGAAGTGTTCATTCGGTAAGAAGGAATTAGAATATCATGGGCATATAATCTTAGGTACGGGTGTGGTAGTAGATCCTCAAAAATGAAGGACATGGTTGATTGGCCAATACCTAGGAATGTTCAGGAGTTAAGGGGCTTTCTTGGGTTAACTGTGTCCTATAGAAAATTTGTTAGGAATTACGAGAAAATCGCTAAGCCACTCACTAGATTGCTTAAGAAAGATTCTTTTATGTGGTCAGCTAAAGCAAAAGAGGCCTTTGACTCTTTAAAAGTAGTCATGACTTTAGTCCCTATATTTTCATTACCGAAATTTGGAAAGGAGTCTATGATTTGGACGCGGTGCTTCAGGGATTGATTAAAGGGCTGTTTTGATGCAATGTGGCAAGTCAATTGCATTTATTAGTCAAGCACTTTCATAGAGGAAACGTCTTAAGTCGGTTTATGAGAGGGAACTTATGGCCACAGCCATGGCTGTCCAAAAGTGGAGACATTACCTAGTTGGTAGGAGGTTCCTTATTCTTACTGACCCAAAAAGCTTGAAGTTTTTTATAAATTAGCGCCTTTTAAATTCTTATTAGCGAAATGGGTCATTAATTTGATTGGGTTTAATTTTGAGATTAAATATGAAAAGGGTAGTGACAATAGAGTGGTTGATGCCTTCTCCTGAAAACCAACAATTGATGTAGAGCATAATGCTCTTACCAAGATTGTTGTGAGAGATTCCTCAATCATTGAAGGAGAACAACAATGATCCTAAGATACTAGCCATCATTTTGAAGTTACTATTATAGATATCATATTTTGTTCTGTTTATTTTTTAATTTAATTTTAAAATTTAACCTAAAATTAAATTTAAACTCAAAATCAGAGTTAAGTCTAACCCAAAATAAAACCTAAAATTAAAATTAGACTCTGAAATTAAAATTAAAATTTTAATATTAAAATCGATCCTAAAGATAAATGATTACAAAAGATAAAAAGATAACAAAACTAAGAAATAAAAAAAAGATAATAATGAGAGATAAGGAAAAAATAAAAGGTAATAATAAAAAATAAATAAAAGAATTAAAAAAAGTAATAAGAAGATAAAAGATAAAAGAAAACCAAAAAACTAAGAAAACAACCAACAAATTAAAGAGATATCGATAAAAGATGAAAGACAATAAAAATATAAATAAACAATGAAAGAAAGAAAAGATAAAATAAATTTAAGAAATTAGTGATAAATAATAAAGAACAAAAATAAAAAAAAGAGATAAACACGTTAAAAGATAAAAGATAAAGAATAATGATAAAAGATAAAATATTAAAAGATAAAAAATAAAAATAATGATAAAAGATTAAAAGATAAGTGAGAAAATAAAGGAAGATAGAAGATAAGTGAATTTAGGAGATAAAAGGTAAGGGATAGAATTTTAGTATAATTTTTAAAGCACTACCATAAAAGACACAGAAGTTTTAGAAATAGTCTCGCTCTTCACTCTTGCACCTAGGCATTGAGCTTATGTATTGAGCTAGGGAATTCCCACTACACACTACTAGTTGTATGCTCAAATACTATTTCTCAAAGCATTTTCACGTGAAATAAAATACTAAGAAGTAAAATTTGCCCAGGTGAATCCATAAGTCCCTTTTATTTTATCTTTGGCATGGTATGTTCTTTGTTAATTATATGATTATGTGAATATGTAAGATCTACATGGTATATGGTTTGTGTGGTGCATGAAAGAAATCTCGTATAGGTTGAGTTAAAAAGAATGTCTGGGTTTGTAAGATTTTTCTAAAGTAATTAGATTGAAGATGTAGCCAAAAGTAATAAATAATAGTGGTCTATAAACAAATATAATTTCATGAGTGAATTCTAATTTCTTTCCTTAATTATAAGTTTTTTTATGGGTTGAGTTTGATAAAAATAGGTGTATTTATGAGTATTTTTTGGGTATGATAAAATTTTCTCCAAAGATTTTAAAATTAAAAAAATATATAATGACTAATAAGTAAAAGTGGAATCACATGCATCTTTCTTTATTTTTTTTTTAATTTCTTTTTTTAGTCAAAGAGAGATTTTAAGTAAAAAAAAAAATTTCCAAATTATTTTTATGAAAACCCCTTTTGAAAAGAGTGGAGAATTTCCAAAGTGAAATTATTTTCCTAAACTAAAAAGTTAAATTTTATAAAATTCATCCTAAAAGGAGCGGGGAATTTCATCAAGGAAATTAGTTTTGAAAAATCCAAAAATCTTGATCTAAAATAGGTAGGAATTTTCTCAAAATTATTTTTATCTAAAATCTCGATTTAGAATAGGCAGGAATAATTTTCAAAATATGCCTTTTATAGAATTTTTAAACCAACACCAAATTAAAGCAAACTAATTAGATTATCTTAGTAACAAAAGGGCATTTAGGATGCTAATATATTTTCTAAAATGCAACAAACCCCCAAATTTAATTTTTAAAAATGTAGACTATTTTTGAATAGGTGTTCGATCTCACCCTTAAAAAATTAGGTTGATAATGACTCCATTTTTATTTTAAAAACTCATTTTTCCCTCACTTCAAAAAATAAGAGAGTAAAAGAGAGTTTTGCATGGAATCACCACTTCACATCATGATGTTGCGATAGCTTGGCAACTCCACTAGGGATTTAAAGTGGTTTAGGCCAATGAAAAGTAATCTTGTTAATATGTTTTGCAATCTTTATTATCATGTGTTAGTTTGATTTTTCTACTATTATGGAGATGACAAAGTACTCAGTACACTTTTTGGCTCTTAGTGTTGTATATGTTTTCATTTTATAATTTTATGTTTATTTATTTTATTCTCCAATATATTGTGATGTCCTTTTGCACACATTGGGTATTTTTTCCCGCATAGATTATCACTTTCACCACATACTAGACTAAAGGGGAGGTCATCACCTCTGTGTCCTATACCTGGGCCATGTAGATCACCCTTACACTATTAGTAACCCTAGAGCCACCCTTTCAAGAAAGTTTAGCTTAAACCTTCAAAAATGAATAAGGACCTAGGACTTACTTGAATTTAAGCAAGATGGGAAACATTTTATTATTACATTTCTTTTATCTCATCACATTTTTATAATTATGTTTTAAACACAATTCCTTTGCCGCATACATTTTATTTCTACATGCATAAAGACACTAAGCTTGAGATTTATTTACACTTAGGATAGACATGGAGCAAAGTAATTTTAGCTTTTAAGACTTCTAAAGCTATTTTATTGGCAATATGAATTACAATAGGGGGTAGCTTAGGAACTTGTTTAGGAAATATGGATCCTTACTAGCATGCATACGTATAGGTCACAAGGAAATTTACTCATGGTGGTATACATTTTGCAATAACAATTTTCTTATAATCACTATGGTTTTTGCTTTCCAGGCATTACATCCTTTGCACCTTGCATCATTCTTCTCAAATAATTCTTTTCAAATCCATGACTTCAGTTCTTTACTTTTGCAATTCAAGCATTGCATCATTTGCACCTTGCATCATTCCCCTCATCAACTTAGGAATGCTCTTGACTAGATGTAACAAGAAATTAATGAGTTGAAAGGACAGATGTCAAAAGCTTTTAAGCTCTTGGCTTCTATGGCCACACTTATCAACATTTTTCAAGCCTCCTCTGTGACAAAGGGATTGGGGGCACTTTTGTAGGAGAAAAGATTAAGAATAGTATCCAGATTGAAAAAGAGTCCTCCAATCGCATCTTGAATGATCTAGTTGGGACCTTCAGGGATGTAGTCCTTAACAGGGTATAGTTAAAAAGCATGCCAAGAGGAGCAAATAAGCCATTTGCCCAAAGGTGGAGAAATGTAGCGATTCAAGTGCATCCACCCTTATCTAAGACAGAGATGGCCACTCTTTTCATGAACACTCTAGTTAATTCTTACTATGCGACAATAGCAAGATGCATATCTACTAATTTTTTTGATTTGGTCCTTGTTAGTGAAAGAGTACAAAAAGGAATACGAGCTGGTAAGATAGGGAGATCATTGGCTGGGAAAGCACCTCAAAAGAAACCTTATGCAATGGTGTACAAATGCGGATCACAAGGCTCGAATATAAGACCTCGCCAACAAAATTACCAGGCAATGCCCACTCCTTATACCATCTAAGCATTACCCTAATTCTAGCAGTAAACCTAACAACATGTCTAAGCCAGACAGTTATCCCAGGTTTTGCCAAGACAGCAACCAATCAATTAAGGAAAGAATCCTTTTTAGTTTAACCTTATTCCATTGTCCTATACTAATTTGTTGCCTCAATTAATCCATAACAACCTAGTGTTAATGGTTCCTCAAGCACTACAACCTCCACACCCAAAAGGATGTAATGAGAACGCACTTATGCATACCAAGCTAGGGCAAAAGGGCATACAGTGGAGAATTGTAATGCTTTGAAGAAGAGGGTCTAGGGATGCAAAGTTATTAGACTTTGAGGTGATAATGGGGAACTAGTTGCAAATCCTAGCCTACTACCAAACCTAGAAGACAAAACTAAGATCATGTGATTGGAAAGGACCAAGTGGTTTGAGATAATAGGTTTATCCTTACACAACTTATAGCAAGTTGGATACTTGAGTTTTTTCCTAAATTTTTTTATGTCTTTATTTCATGGCATTTGCTTATGGTAAATCCGAAAGCCTTAGCAAGTATTTTGTAAGGGCAAGCTTTTCAATTTAATAAAATGCTTAGCATTGTGAATGCATTCTTTTCATCCCATTTCTTTTGTTTTTTAGACTAAGCCAATATTTGTGCAATCTAGTTAATTTATAATCCTAATAATTGATACTCAAGAGCATTAAAATGAAGAAATTTTTTTTCTAATTTTGTTCTCAATAAATTCAATTACTGATGATAAAGCTAGTTTGCTTGAATACTCAATTCTCCTAAATGATCAAGTGTCTTCTAATTAAAGAAAAAAGAGAGTCTATGTTAGGGTATGCTTATTGTGAGAAATTAGATATCCTAGAACTTATTTATATACCTCTCGAGGCGATTTATTGGACACCACATTACTCGAGAAATGACTTAGGCAATCTTTGGACAATTTGAACCTTTCAAACCAAACTCAAACAGCAGAACTCCCATAGTCACCCATTTGAGCTTATAAAAGGATGGTAAGACTATCATTCAACTTTTTTCCTTAGACTTGCACCAACATTAACCTTTTAGCTTAAAAAACCATGACTCCACTCTAAAAGAGAGCTAAAAGGAGCACCTTACCTATCAAAGAAGGAAAATTCTACGAGCAACAATCTAAGGCTCAAGTGAAAGAATTGAAAGTATCCTTCCAAAACTATGTGGAAAAGCACCCAAAAAAAAAAGAGAGAAAAAGAAAAGAGAAGATATATTGAAAAAATGAAAAAGGAAAAGAGCCAAAAAAAAAAAAAGAGTAAAAAGAAAAATTGGTAAAAAGGGAGAAGGGAAATAGATTTCATCCTAAGTCAACAAGGTTATCCTAAGAGGAAAGAGCAAAAAACAAGACATAATGTGCTAAAAAATTTATGTTCTCTTTATTTGTTAAATCCTTATCTTTTCTGTTCTTACCCATTACCTAGGTCTTACATTACAAGTTGAGTAAAATCCTAGTAATCTTAGTTGATGTGATGAACTAACCAAAATGGAGAGGGACACAAAAACGAGTGTATGGGGTACCTGTGAGTGCAAACACATGTTAGAAAGTGCAAACACTTGAGATTGATTAGAATAAACACTTGTATAAGAGTGCAAAAACTTGAAAGAAATTAGAGTGAGCACTTAGCAGAGCACTTTTGATTCAAGAGAATTGTGTAATTATTGAATCATAACCTTGGATAATAAAAAATAATGAATTAAGGAAAATATTTTCAAATTTTTCTACTTCTGGACAATCAAAATTCAAGTTAGGGAAATCAAGGGTAAAATCTATATCCAAATGACCACCTTTAAAGAATGGAGAGATTAAGAGAGAAGTTACAAAGGGGTTCTAAGCCATTAAAAAGAATCAAACATGATCCCTAAGGGTATTACTCCCAAAGTATCCAACACTTTGATCCACTCAAACTAGGGCAATTGAACCCAATTTGATACCCTTCATGCCATAAATTATCCTTATTTTCTAAAATGCATTCTTATAAGAAGCAAATAGTATAAGTGCGATTAGGAACATTAATTGGGCAAGCAATACTCAAGAGGACAAGTCATGGGTTCAAAAAAATTTGCAAAACTCTGATAGTGAGTGAAGAATGATTTTAAGTTGTGCTTCTTGTACATGATAAATGAAAAATATCCTGAGTAAATATTGAAGGTGTCACACCCTTAATTTCTTAAAGAGGAGAAAGAAGCTAGGCTTACTTAATGGGTGTGTCATAGCTCAGATATGCAAACGGGGGTAATAGAGCAAACAACGACTTCCTTATGAATAGAAAACTAATGCAAGTTTTGCATCAAAGATTCTACAACACTAGGGCAACTCCCCTTGACTGAGTAGGTAAGTTGGAGAACCTAAGAGTTAACTCATCCATGATTTCATTTTAAGAGCTCCTAAAGGTCATGGAGCAACATTCATAAAAGTGTTTGTGTAGGCCACAAAATGTCATTTTATGTCAACATATATCATCTTGATAGGATAATATTGCATCATTGGCATCAAGATTAATGCAAACAAGCAGAGTGCCATTACCTAAATTTTTGAGAAAATTAAAATATTCATGGCACAAGCATGTCCCCATGATTTTGGGAAAATCAAGATTTTCATGTGTCAAGTATATTAACATAACAAGCATGCATTTTAGATCAAGCACAAGCATAAGTGTGTCATCTTATATCAATTTAGACCATTTCATGAAGAATCCATCCATTTCAAGTCAGATTATTTCGAGAAAAAACTCGTCCATATCAAATCAGATTATTTCAAGAAGAACCCGTTTATATTGAATAACACATTTTTTTGAAAGAAGCAGATCGTATCAATGTAGGTCATTACGGGAAAAACCTATTCACATTAAATTCTAAGTCATTTTAAATCCTCGTTAGGTGGATGCTAACCCTTCCAAAACCTAAGACTAAGAGGAAATCTTAGATTATTTTACATTTCCATTAGGTGGATAGTAACCCTTCTAAAAACAAAGAATAAGAAGAAATCCTTAATTATTTTAGATCTCTTGTTGGGTGGATGGGAACCCTTTTGAAACTTAGGACTAAAAGGAAATCTTGGATCATTTTAATATCATCATTGGGTGGATGGTACAACTTCCAAAACCTAAGAATAAGAGGAAAACTTAGATTATTTTAGATCCTTGTTGGTGGATGGTAACCCTTCCAAAACCTAGGACTAAGAAGAAATCCTAGATCATTTTAATATCCCTATTAGGTGGATTGTAACCTTCTAAAACCTAGGAATAAAAGGAAAGTCCTAGATCATTTTAGATGCTCATTGGGTAAATGATAACCCTTCCAAACCTTAGAACTAAGAGGAAATCCTAGGCCATTTTAGATTATCATTGGGTGGATGGTAACCCCTTTAAAACCTAGGACTAAAAGGAAATCCTTGGTTATCTTAAATCTTTGTTAGGTAGACAATAACAGTTTTGAAAACTTAGGAATAAGAAAAAATTTTAAGTCATTTTAAATCCTATTGGGTAAATGATAACCCTTCCAAAGCTTAGGAGTAAGAGGAAACCCTGGGTTATTTTAGATCCTTATTGGGTGTATGGTAACCCTTTTGAAACTTAGGATTAAATGGAAATCCTAAGTTATTTTAGATCCTCATTGGGTGGATGGTAACCCATCACATTATATTTTAGCCCAAACAAACTAGCACCTTTCAACATTTGCTAATCTTTTAAATTCTCAGAAGACAAAGAAAATGGGGTAATCTATAGACACCATATTTTGTCCTGTCTACTTCTTAATTTAATTTTAAAATTTAACCCAAAATTAAATCAAAGTTAAGCCCAACGCAAAATAAGAAACCCATAATTAAAATTAAAATTCAAAGATTAAAATTGATCCTAAAGATAAATGATCACAAAAGACAAAAGAAACAAAAATAAAAAATAAACTAAAAGGTAATAATGTGAGATAAGGTAAAAATAAAAGATAATAATCAAAGATAAATAAAAGAACTAAAAGAAAAAAAATGATAACAAGATAAGAGATAAAATAAACCCAAAAGCTAAGAAAACAACAAATAAATTAAAGAGATATCAATAAAAGATATAAGACAATAAAAAATATAAATAAGCAATAAAGGAAAGAAAAAATAAGATAAATCCAAGAGATAAATAATAAACAATAAATAATAAAAATAAGAAAAAAGAAGAGATAAATACATTAAAAGATAAAAGATAAAGAATAATAATAAAAGATAAAATCTTTAAAGATAAAAATAAAAATAATGATAAAAGATTAAAAAATAAGTGAGAAAATAACAAAAGATAAAAAATAAGTGAAATTAGGAAATAAAAGATAAGAGATAGAATTTAAGTAGAATTCTTAGAGCACTACTGTAAAAGACATACACAGAGAATTTTCATAAACATTCTCACTCTTCACTCTTGCACCAAGGCATTAAGCTCATGATTGAACCAGGGAATCCCCACCATACAATGTCTAGTTGTTCAAAGCATTTTCACATGAAATAGAATACCAAGAAGTGGAATTTGCCCAAGTGAGTCTGTAAATCCTTTATTGATTTATTTCATCGTTAGCATTGTATGTTTTTTGTTCATTATGTGACTCTGTGAATATGTAAAATCTACATGGTGGGCGGCTTGTGTAGTGCATGAAAAATCTCATATAGGTTGAGTTGAAAAGAATGTTTGGGTTTGTAAGGTTTTTCTAAAGTAATTAAATTGAAGATATAGCAAAAAGTAATAAATAATAGTGGTCTCAAAAAAATAAAAATTATTTCATGAGTGAATTCTAAATTCTTCTGCTTAACTATGAGTTTTTTTTTGTGGGTTGAGTTTGATAAAAGTAGGTATATTTAAGTATATTTTTTGGGTTTGATAAGTTTTTCTCTAAAGATTTTAAAATTAAAAAAATATATAATGACTAATGAGTTAAAAAGGGTGATCTCGAGCATTCTTCTTTGTTTCTTTTAATTTCTTTTTTCTAGAAAAAGAGAGATTTTAAAAATAAAAAAAATTATTTTCTTCAAATTTTATTTATAAAAACCCTTCCTAAATAGAGTGAGGAATTCCCAAAAGGAAATAATTTTTTTAAATTAAAAAGTTAATTTTTAGAAAACCTCTTTTAAAAAAATGGAGAATTTTCTCAAAGAAATTATTTTTGAAAAATTCAAAAACCCTGATTGGAAATAGGCAGAGAATTTTTTCAAAATTATTTTTATTCCAAACTTTGATTTAGAATCGATAAGGAGTTTTCTCAAATATTTTTTTTCTAAAGCCGGGTTTTTCTCAAAATTATTTTTATCTAAAATTTTGATTTGGAATAGGTAGGGATTGTTTTCAAAATCTCTCTTTTTTAGAATTTTTAAACCAATACCAAATTAAAGCAAATTAATTAGATTGTCTTGGTTCCAAAAAGGCATTTAGGGTGCTAATATCTTCCCTAAAATATAACCAAACCCCAAACTCAAATGTAGACCATTTTTGAATAAGTAACTGATCTCACCTTAAAAAAATTAGGACAATGACGACTCCATTTTTATTTTAAAAATCTATTTTTCCCTCGTTCCAAAAAATGAGAGAAAAAGAGAGTTTCACTTAGTGTCGCCACTCTGTGTTGTGATGTTGCAACAACTATCAAACTCAAAGGAAATACCACAGTACACCCTAAAATATGGAACTCTATTTTATAATGAAAGGTTAGTGCTATGCAAGACTTCTCCTCTATTTCAACAACTCCATCATGATTTTGGTGGGCATTTGAGTTTTTTTTGTACTTGTAAAAGGATTTCTGCTATCATGTTTTGGGAAGATTTAAAACATGATGTCCAATAATTTGTGGCCAAATGTGAGGTCTTCCAACAAAATAATTAGCAAGCAATGTAGCCCACGGATCTACTCCAACCCCTGCCTACTTCATCTCAAGTTTGGGAGGATGTGACCATGGACTTTAATGGAGGGTTACCAAAGGTAAAGAGAATAGATACTATCATGGTTGTGGTGGACTGATTAACAAATTACTCTCACTTTATTCCCATAAAATATCCCATGACAACTAAGAGTATGGCTAAAATTTATGCTATGGAGATGGTAAAACTTCATGGATACTCTAGATCCATTGTAACAGTAGATTTTACATCCCACTTTTGGAATGAATTGGCAAAGGTTACAAGTACGTCTCTTCCTAAAAAACCTAACGAAAAGCTAAGTCCCTCTTTCTATGGCCTTAAAAGATCAAAGCTAAGATTGGAGAAGTGGCTTAATATTTGGAGTTGCCATTGGAATCTAAACTCCACCCCATTTTTCATGTTTCTTAATTAAAAAAGTGATAGGATTGCAAATTTAGAATCAACCACTTCCCTTCTATCTTAATGAAGATTTAGAGTTAGTATCATAGCTAGAAATTGTACAAATTTATCACATTGGAATTAAAGGGAATATTGAGGTCTTTGTTAAATTAAGGGATCTTTCTCACTCTGAAAATTCTTAGGAAGATTATGACATCATAGCCTATAATATTCCTTAGTACTCAAACTTGAAAACATGTTTCCAAAACCTAAAAAATTACTATTGTGGACTCAAAATCATATTTTCAACAATGTCTAAATTGTTGCATGGCATTGCCCATCTCCAAGACTAAACAAATCAATGATCAAAATGGTAGTGCATTGAAGATGCAGCATGTAAAAATGTCGTACATTGAAGATGCTACCATATCAAACACTAAATTTAATATTTAAACCAATTAGCAATGCACAAACACAAAATGAATCAAGAAGTACAAACCATATTCCTAAGCAATGCATAAGGATCACAAAACTTGTGTTTATAGACAGATCATATCCCATTAACCATCACAAAAGAAACTTATGTTCCATCCCACTAAACCTTAATAATATAAGGAGTGCATATGCATAATAAATTTACAATCACACTAGCCCTCATGGTTAACAAACAATACAACATGAATCCCACAAAGTAATTTTCCTAAGCTCTTTGTCTTTTCTAGTTCCTAACTACACTAATACCCCTTGTTGTGGCATGACCCTCTTGTTGAGTTGGTGTTAAGGCTCCATTGGTGCTTCTTTGCCTTCCTTGAGATGGTGTATGGCCTCTACTTTCCTTAAGATGGTGTTTGACCTCCACTTATGTTTCCAACCCTTCCTTGAGATGGTGTTAGGCCTTCACAACTATTTCCAACTCTTCCCTAAGCTAGTGTTGTGCCTCCACTATACACAGGGCCTAAGGCAATTTGATAACTTTGTTAGTAATGAAACAATAAATGAACCAATGCCATAAAAGTGAAAAATAAACCATTTCAGCCATGCCCTGTGGTTTCTAACTTCAACATTGGTGCTTTGAGATGTGATTAGGCCTTCACTACCTACTTCCACATGAGACCATTTGATAAGTTGGTTATAAATGAAATAGTAAATGAATAAAAGAATGAAAAGTTGCTAATAAATGATTTTATCATACACTCTAGGTATTTAATCCACTGGTGCTTCTAGTTCATCCTTAAGGTTGCTTTTTCTTCCTTATCTGCTTATTGGGATTCACTTGGCCTTTACAACCACAAGCATTATGCCCGCATGCACCATAATTCCCACACTTGAGAGATTGCCCATTTTTGCTAACTCAGTAAGGGTTGATTGGTTTATCAATAACTTTCTTCATAGCTTTCTTTGGTCTCTTGGGCCATTATTTTATTTTGGTGTAAACAATGGTGTTTGGTTGGTTTGAGATCAATCTTCTTCACTTGGTATAGGGTGAATAATATGAGCATAAGCTCTTTCAAATGTCTCCTTGAAGTAATAATGATGAACAAAGTTTTCCATAACCAATCTCATCCTATAGATGTAGGTCATAACATGTGCACAAGGTATACCTATAAGATCCCATTTTTCACAAGTACACATCATCTAATTCAATAAACCAATTTTTGTGTGCATTCTCTACCTCAAACCTACCATCTCCACTCATAAAATAAATCTACCCTAGGGACTATTTCTTCGCCTTTTTCTAACTTTGTTGATATACGAAGATAAATCAAACTTTAATATTGCTTCATCCCTTCCCTCTTCGTAATGAATTTCATCATCAACATTCTCCTTATGGTTTCACATATTGTGAGAATTGGTTTGTCTTGTACCTCCGAGACAAAAGAATTAAAAGTATTAGCAATGCTGAATTGCAAGATATTACATTGGTTCGTTGAATGGAATGCATGCTTGCTGCATGATGATGGTTCAATATATCTTGACCATTTTTTGGCATAGGGGTCAGGATTTTTGATCTTTTTCATATGACTCTCAAACTCCTGAAAAGTTATGGATCATGCAGTCCTTCAAACTTTTCCCCTTATAGTCTATCCTCAAATTAGCATATAAATGCCACAAATAAAACTATGGTCACAACCATATGCTTTAAGCACTTTATTTAATTTCTAAAATAACAGTGTAACTTTGTTAGATTAATCTGTCATACATCTAGACTGAGATTATAAATAACTTAATTGTCTAAAATTTAGCTTTTGCTTGTTAGACTTTATGACCCTACCCTTATCTTTTAAAATCCCAATATTTACCTAGAACAGCTGCTTAAACTATTGTCAACTATCTCTTGTTTTAGTTTTAACCACTACAAATGCTATGGGATACATATTCTCTTTTCCATCCTTTCTTATTACAATAGTAGTTGGCCCCCAAACTTGCCTTTCAAGAAATAACCATCTATGCATACAAGTAGCCTACATGTAGCTAAAAGCCTCTTCTTGCATGCATCCAAGCTGACATACATCCTTTAGCAAACCCTGTATTGTAATTGCACCATCATTGTACTACAATAGTTGCATTTTCCATCTACAACACAATAGTTCTACAACTTAGTAAATTGCTCTAAATTAGTGCCCTCAATACAAGCAATGGCCATTCTCTTGGCTCTACATGCTTTGAATGTAGATACTTGCTCAATCTAATGTCCCACGCTACTCAGGATGTTCATTATTCTACCTAGAGGACACCAATAGTATCCTCAATATGAATAAATCCAAATACAGTCTCACATAACAAGTAGGGCCACTCGACATCACTATTAGGCAAGTCAGACCAATCTTAATTTATGGTCAACTCTTCTAGTTCACTATTAGTTTGACTTGTTTCCATTTTTATTGGATTGCCTATAAGTAAGTGAGGTTCTTCTAGTATATATGGGTTGTCTATTGTATGTTCAACATATTTGCATGATCTCCCTTGAGTCTGTCTCAAGCCTAGTGAAAATGGCTCTCATAGCTTCATCACTTTTAAAAACATGAACATTTGACATGTTTTCTTCTCTAAACTTAAACCAGAAGTCAATTGCATTTTTAAAACCTTTTGAGTAGACCTGCCTCACAAGGTGCAGCATTGACAAGTAGTATGCATCATAACTCTTCCACCTATCCCATTTTCAACCTGTATATCTCATGAGCGGAGAATATTCAATTTTTCCATCATAATATAGTCCCAGTGTTATAGTGCCCATGGTTTATACTTTTACAAATAAACAAACACAATTTATCAATGCGCATGTAAAAATGATGGACCCTAACTAGAATTCCAACTAACCAAAAATCCACAATTCCAACACTATACCACATACTTAGTAAATTTGTTGTAAGGTGACCACATTCAATATTAGGTTACTTAACAAGTTTCCAAATGTGAAGTAGAATTCCAAATTCAATTCAAAATAGGGGATCACCCAATGTGTAGTAGAATTTTAAACTAATTGGTTTGTTAAAAAATTATGTCTTATTCTCTCCAACATATAATATATAACTGAGTGGACCACATGTCACCCACCACCAAAGCAAGTAATCTTGTTCAAGCATGATCACAATCAGATTGTTCTAGGGGACCACATGCCATGAATAGTTACTAAAATCAACTTTATCAACTTTAAATTTGAAAAGGATGGACTAATCAACACATTGTAGAACAAGGTCCTCTTCAGGATGCAGCCCTGTCTATAAGTCATAGTAGTTTCAAGACCACAAGTTTACCACTTCAAATCATACACCACACCTCTTCAACTTAGGGTTTCGCACAACATGGGAGCATCACTTGGGGTTTCAGACTTGGCGTTTTGCATGAAAGAAGTAGGACTAGGGTTTTCACATGACAAAAGGATGATAAAGATGATGCACATTTTCCACTTAGGGATAAGGAAGATGATGCAGAGAAGTGTGATTCTTTTGGGGTTTCTAGAAAATCAGATAATTTGTTCAACTGTCAATAATCTGGACAGAGGACAAATAGAAGGTTTTAATTGCTGCAATGTCATAGTATAGAAGTGTGGATTGGTGCAATCGAGAATATAGGAGGTTGAGCTGCAAAAGGGCCTAAGTGAAAGAATTTTTTATAATTTAGCCAGAAATATATGCATTAGAAACTCTTTCTATTTTCAAATTATATTATATATATACACACACATACATGTTCACCTTTTGAGGTTTGTCAAGCATGGAAAATTGATCTTTGTAGAAAAACTTTCACAGTTTCATGGAAAAAGAACTTCAATTTTCATAAAATAATAAAAAGTGCTGTTATTTGTACTCAAAAAATGCGTATTGGAGTTATAAATGTTCAAAATGCTACATAATATTTTGAAGGGGATGTGAGAGAAAGTTTTAGACTTACACACCTCTATCACTTTTCCATAATAAATTTAGAAAAGCTCTTTTCCCTTGACATGTCTTTTAAAAAAAAAATACTAGCGTGTCACCAAATTCGCAAATGCCGTACAGTTGCTCTTTGTCAACCGTTTTTGCCGCGCTTTCACTAAAACTGTTAATACCAAAACTAGCTTTTTCACCCATCACCCGAGGATTTTAGATAGACGTCTCTGGATTCGCAGCTAAAAATCCGTTGAGCTGCTGGTTTGATTTGACTGGCAGCCGCTGCCGGAGCGAGCGAACAAAACCAGTGCTGTCTGGATTTTCATTTTTTGAGATTTCCCACCCTCGAGTCTCCCTCTTCTTGGTTGGTTCAATTTTCTGCTGCAGCCAGCCAACCAAGAATTGCTCAACTATTTGCTTGCACTTATCTTTTTCTGCTCCCAAACTCTTGTCTCGCCATGTCTATGTTTTTTACTGATCACTGGCATTAATTTCAATATTTTCATCATTAGGAACACCAACAAATTTATATGCTCAGTTTAGACATTTATTCCTAAGCAGGTAGGGTTCATTTTCTACCTTTGTTTTTCATATTTTCGAAGACTAAAAACAGAGAAAGTTTGTTAAGAAGGACTATGTATCATCTGTTGGAAGGTTTTCCGGATGGAAGTTTGTTATCTGAGTTGGAAAGCATATGCTCATATTGGTAATTCATTACATCCCTCATCCTTGCCTTCTCCTCTTCTCTTTTGTGTGAAAACAAAATCAGAAAAGAAAACATGCATGTAGTAGTTCCTGTTTTCTGCACAATTATGATGAAAAGTGAAAGCTTATTTGAACAATGCCACTATCATTTGTTTAGGCTTGACATGCATATCATGATTGGTGCATGCATGTTTGGAATTTGTGGTCAATTGATTGATGGGTTCAAAGAGAAGGTTAATTCTGATGTGATCGTGCTGGGTTTTCTTTCTCTTTCAGAAATTCACCTTGATGGTTGGTTAACTCCATTGGAGATTCAAAGTCAGGTAGGTTTGGGCTGCAAATACGTCAAAGAGGTTTATATATAAAATGACGAGCACGGTGAAGGGCCTTCTAAAAGGACTAAGATACATTTCGCAAGTATTTGGTGAGTTCATCAATCATCAATATAAAAATTCTTCTCACAACGAATGTTTTTCTTTTTTCTTTTTGTATTTGACAACAAATTCGCTTTTAATATCTTTAAGATATGTTAATTTTTGCTTTCTTTCAATGCTACATTTTTTGTTCGTTATTCTTTTCAAGAATATTACAACTTCTAGATTAGGGAGGGGGAGGAAAAAGAGAGACCAAGATGGAGATCGAATAAGGAACTTTTTATTTGTTAGGATTTTGATTTGGCATTTGGGATTTTGGTTACATAAATAGGTATTTAAATTGTGTATGTGTGTGTATATGTTTATTTATTTATTTATTATCTTTCCCTTTTGGAAATACATACAAAAGGTGTTCATTTGCTTCCTTCTTTCATATTTTCTTCATCAAAGAGTTCATTAGAAAAAAAAAAAAAAAAAAGCCTTTATTCATGTAAAGTTAAGAAATTAAACAAAAGAATGTGCTTGAATAAGTGGGTCAAAATTCATGGTTACAATTCGTGTACATTTTTTTTGGGTTACATTGAGGGGATCTAATTGGGGGAAGGAGAAGGGTGAGGGAGGATGATACCCCTTGTGCCAACCTCAGTTGGCAGTTCGTGTACATTATGAAACATAGATTTGGAATACATATACAGATGCAGCACGCCTAATATTGATTTATGCACCATAATTGTTAATTAAAGATAGTTAAATCACCACATTCTTGAATTACTTTGTAACCTTTTATATATGGAAGAGAAAAAATCACATATTTTGTAGTCCTTGCTTTTTTGTCATAAAGGTGCAAGTGCAGTTATTGCCTTCCAGATGGATCCTATATCTGAAAAATCATGAGACCTTGAATTTTAGAGTGAAAGATGAAGAAACAATCCCTACCTTTTTACCCAACGAAATCAAATTTCACAAATTACAAACATGAAAATGCCTCACCTTTCTTGTTACTCATTTATTTATATGCAGTTTGAGATCACAAAATTTTGACAAATTTTGCAGATGAGAAAGAAGAAGATCAAATACAAATTGGGTACCCAACAGATGTGAAGCATGTGGCACACATTGGATGGGATGGCCCATCAGCAACTGCAACTACTTGGGTACTTACTGATCCATTTATATTTTAACTAACAAACTTATGATATTTTTTCATGTTGACTAGAGAATTACAATTGAATTTATATTTAATAATCTACATTATTTGTTAAACTACTCTCACTTAATGAAAAATACTAAATACTCATAAATAAAATGATTACCATTAGATTAATTAAATTTCATAATTTAAAAATTTAATCATTTAAATTTTTAAATAGAGGTATTATAAAATTATATTAGTAATAGGAATAGCATGACCATTTTTATAACATGTGCTCTTCAGATTACTCGCACTTCATTTGTGTGAGAAACATTTTACTTTTGTTTATTGTTTATTGTTCATTTCCTAGTTCCTTGACATTTGATTTATTATTTTGTATATACTAAGTGGTGTACAAATGATATGGGTTTTACAAATTTAATTGGCGCTTAAAATAAATTCAATCAAAAATCAAATGATTTTAAGTGTGTGCAATAAATAGCATATGAATAATACGCTTCTTTTGTCATTTACAAAGCATAATACTTGGAATATGGTGCGGATGACGGAGTTTAAAGCTGCACCAGAATCCTCATCAGAAGTAGTACAATCTAATGCAACAGCTACAGGTTTGCTTGCTTTTATATATTTAGTCCTATGATCACAAGTATATAGGATATGCTTTTGTTGAGTTACATACTAGAATTAATTAATGGAAGGATTCCTACAAATAAATGGAAAGTACTTGTTTTTCATATATGAAACTTTGGAGGAATATTTTTTGGTATGCCATTACGTGCATTAAATATTAATTCCATGTTTGGTTGTAGAAAATTGACAAGGTATATAAAATAGTTCTTCAAAGATAAAGTCATGTTTATTTTGGTCCCTCACATATTTAATTTAAACAATTGATCCTGAAAATATAATCAAAACATACAACCTAATTCTTCAAAAATAGAGTTATATATAATTTAGTCTATCATAAATTTAATTCTATCAGTTAGTTATCTAATGATAGAAATCTTCTTTAATTTAGTTCCTCATAAATTCTAAATGTCAAAACCATAAACCCTTAATGTCTAAATTCTAAATCCCTAAACCTAAAAATCTTAAATATTAAAATCATAAAATTTTAACCTCTAAGATCATAAACTTAAATTATAATCCTTAAATAAAAATCCAAAATCATAATCAATTACCTAAATCCTAACCTAGAGATTTAAGATTTTAAAATTTAAAAGTTTACGGATTATGATTTACATTAAAGTTTATCCTTTTAGTGTCTAAGTTTTAAGGTTTATAATTTAATATTTTAAATTTAAGAGTTTAAGATTTAAGATATAAAATTTAATATTTTAAAAATTTAAGACTTAAGAATTTATGATTTAAGAAATGTGATGTTACCATTTAAGGCTTATGGTTTAAAAATTAAAATTTTTACGATTATTGGTTTAGGATTTAAGTCTAAGTTGAAGTTAAGAAATCAAATTAAAGAATATTTCTATTGGAGATAACCAATTAATTGAATTAAATCCATGAAAAATTAAATTAGACATAATTCTATCTTTAAAAGACTATTTTGTATGTTTTACTTACTTTTTAAAAATTAATTAATTGAATTAAATATGAAAGATTAAAATAAATATGACTATATTTTTAAAGAATAGTTTATATATTTTGTATAGAAAACTTGACATTTTTTGCTTTTTTTAAACAAATGTCGAAGAGATTAAAATGTAGAAAGTTTTCTACAAATGAGCACCCTCAATTTCCTGTTTTTTTAAATAAAATGTCAAAATTATTTGAACAACATGAAACTTCATCATGTAATTCCAATTTTTCACATTAAAATTTTTGTGAGTGCGAATTACATTAAATATTCTAAGACTTATAATATATTTATTTTTACAGAAAAAAATAACGTAAAGAGCGTTGAGGTCCGAAATAGAGAGAGGTCCAGACACACTTCTCTAGAGTCCCAGACAGGTTCCCAAACCCGACGGAGCTCCGAAGGAGCAAAGTCTACCCATCATCGATCATCGGATCCCTCCTCGGATAGTTTGACCCGTGATTCGGGCACCGGTAGCCGACAGACAAGACGACCCCGCAACTCAAGTAACGGAGGTGAAACGCCATCAAAGGAACAGTCGGCGGCACCCAAACAAAACCGTAGGAGGAAGGCGAAGACGTCCTCCACGGACGGGTCGGTGAAGTCACCGAGATCATCAAAAGGGGGTTCCATGACCGATATTCCTATACCGGAAAATGAGTAGAATCAATGAGAGGTATTTGGATCAGTTGTAGAGTGAGAGAAACGACGGTATTGGTAACGAGAATCTAGAGGGATAAAAAGGCAAGAGAAAATCATTTGTAAATTGTAAATTACAAGTTTTGATGCAATTACAATTCCATTAATTTCTATTTTTTTCTGCATTTGTTTCATGATGCATGTGTAAACCATAAATAATGAACAAGAAGGAAATTAAAAGGAATTACTTCATTAACTTTAACTGAACTGAAACTAAAGTCTACTGAACTCCTTCATAACAGACTTGATAGTAAATTTAAAGATTGTCATCTACCATCCTATGAAACTCAAACTTCTACTGATATGATTATCCTAACTATAATGGAATCCTATTGTCAGCAGAGTTGTCCTGCCTCTCTAGTTCTATTCACGTAAGGATGATGATCACCACGGCATCGTTCTTTGGTCACTGCTGCTCAGTCCTCACGTCGTCATTTCAGCATATTGCTTGACGGTGTTGCTCTATTTTAAACAGAATTACCATTTCGCTAACTCTGACATGCAACAATAATTCCCCCTTTAAAACGATCATTGCCTTCAAGGATCATCGAACTCACAGTCACCGTAAATTTGGGAAACCAAGTTTGCAATCCTCTATCGGAAATGTTCCTATTTGACCAGACATTCAGTGATGGCTCGTTGTCCTTTTCATTAATGCGGTGGTCAAGAATAGCTCCAGGTTGAAGCGCAGCATGGCCTTCATCAATGAGGTGGGGCAGATGTGAAACAACGGGTCTATCACCGTGGTGCTTCTTTAAGAGCAAAACATGAAAAACTGGATGGATATGAGCCCCTGGAGGAAGACATAGTCGATATGCCATACTACGCACGCATTCAATAACCTTAAACGGTCCGAAACAGGACGCTGCTAATTTATGTAGTCCCCGGTGTGGAAGTGACACCTTTTGTATGGTTGTAATTTAACATAGGCCCAGTCATTAACTACAAAGGATCGTTTCGAACAGCCCTTGTCTGCGAGTGTCTTCATTCATTCTTGGGCTTTACGGGGATTGAACTTGAGAAGAGAGAGGATCTGTTCACATGTCCATAATTCTTTGTCGGGTAATGATATTTCTATGCATGTTTGGCTATGTTTTGCTACATCTCTAACGTGACATTTGACGTGGCAAAGAGGAAATGGAAAGCGGGAGGTGGAAGCCTAGGCAGCGGGAAAATGAAAAAGGAATAGCCAAGAAATAACAAGAAAAAGGAAAAAGGAATAGTCAAGAAACAACGAGACTCTCTCACTCACTATCGCTCTCCCGCTCTCCTGTTTGCTCTGTGGCTACGCTTTTGATCGCTACATTGCTCATCATTTGTTGCTCATTTTTTCTTGCACATTGACTCAGCTTTCCCGCCCTCTTCTCCCACTCTTTTGTTGTCATCGCTGCCAGTGTCACGAAGTTCAGTCCTCCTTCTTTGAACTGTTTTGTGGTCCTCTGCCTAAAGGTCAATCCTCCTCACTCTTTCAATACTATACTCTTCAGCTGTTTGTGTGCCTTTCTTTTGGTTGTTGCTATTTTTTTATGTATTGAACTAAAATGTTTACTATGTTATGTAATATCTTTTGAATGTGATGTATTTTAGTTAGCTAGTGTTGGAATGGAATTTGCCTTGTCTCCTGTTGTAAGCCAGAGAGCTTTTTATTCTTAGTTTTTTTTGAGTGCTAATTGACAACCTTTACATGCTAGTCTTCCTTATTTCCCACTATCATCATGTGCTGTTATCGTTGTTTTTATATTGGTAATGGGTAGATATATGGTAGTTGGGGGTTCATGTACACAACCTTGATGGATGTTGAGAGGCTCTTAGTGAGGTTGATGAGATGCTCATTTGTTGATATCTGAGGGCACAGTCAATATATTTTTTTAAAACAGTTTTTTGGTATGTTATTTGATTCATTTCTTCAATTTGTTAGTGAGGTTGATTAGGGTGATCATTTGATGATAGCGGGGTAAACTTCAGGGATCTTAAACCTTTTATTGTATAGGGTTGTGAGGTATATATGGATACATTCAGTGGGTATGTTGTGAGCTGTGAGAGGTTAATAGAGTATGCAGTCAATTGAAAAAGTGGTTGTGGTAGGGAATTGTGCCTTGGGAATTTTTAGTCTACTGTTATAATCCTGAAGTGACTGCAGGGAATGAAATAATCTGTGGATCCATAAACGATTTCTTTGTTACTAACATAAGATATTACTATGACTAAACTTTTGATGTATGAAGCTGCATATTTAATTCTTGACATTATAAAGATTTATATTTAATTCTTGAATTACAGATACAGCTTGACAATAAATGAAACTTAGGCCTATGGACATTTTAGAAAATTGTCCTATCTACCATAAATTGGAGCCATGTTGAACGTGTAATAGGCCTAATTGTGCTCTATTTGTGGGAGGTGGCCAAATTATCCTTTATCTATTGTACGTTACATTTTAACTAACGCGTGTTACATATTAACTATTGTGTATTACATTTTAACCATTGGATGTTACATTTTAGCTATTGGAGATAATATTTTAGCTATTGGATGTTAGAGTTTAACTGTTGCATGTTACAATTCAACTATTGCATGTGAAATTTTACTAGTTGGTGAACTTTTTTCTAAGTGAAAACTGATTCCTATGGCCTATTACACGTTAACCATTCCATGTTACAGTTTCTGTCTTGTATGTTACATTTTCACTATGGCTTGTTACATTTTAGCTATTGAATGTTACATTTCAACTATTGCATGTTACAATTCAAGTATTGCATATGAAATTTTCACTAATTGTGAACTTTTTTCTAAGTGAAAACTCATCCCTATGGCCTAGTACACATTCACCATTGAATGTTACACTTCATCCATCCCATGTTACATTTCAACTATCAGATGTCACATTCTATCTATTGTATGTTACATTTTAGGAATTGCATGTTGCATGTGAAATTTTACCACTTGCTAAACTTTTTTCTAAGTGTCTAAGTGAAAATATGCATGCATCTAATATGTATAATTCTTAGTGTAGATGACTTTAGTATCAATGTAGTTTATTTAGTCTTGTACTTGCACTGGTAGTTTAACTTGTCCTCTAGTTAATATTCTTACATTTTCTTCTCCCTCACTTGTGTCAAGCAATAACTTCCCATTATTAAAGGTTTAAAAGGAAAAAGGTTTCTTGGTTATTACTTCTGTCAAGCAATAACTTCCCATTACTTTTGAAGAAACTTATAAAATGTTGAACTTAGTTATAGTAGCACCTCTAAATGTTTACTTGTTTTAACTTCCTTGATGTATTAGTATTATATGACTTGAGCATCATGTCTTATATCTTCTTTAGTGCAATTACATTTTCAAAACTGTATGTTATATTTTGATGATTGCATGATATATTTTAACTATTCAGTGTTATATTTTTACTAGTGTTTCTTATAACACTAAGTGAAAATATAAGATATTAAAGATTTTTGTTTACCAGTGAGTGTCTTAACAAAAGAATTGCATGTCTACTTTATGAGTTTACTTTGGATTGATTAATTTATTAAAAATTGACTACATTTGTTTGGTTTGTAGGACAATGTGCGACCATAGTGAGACCCTCAATTTAATTGATGATAATATAAGAAGTTCTGAAGAAGTTGGTTCATTAACCCCTGTAGAAGGTAGTAGTCATGCAGTAAATGATGAAAATCAATCAAGGCAGCTTGTCAACCACCTGAAAGAGAAATGGTGTTTACATCAATAGATGAGGTCAAAGAATATTATAGAAAATATGTAGATCAAGTTGGGTTTGGAATAATAACAAGAACATCAATTAAGTGTAAGGATTGTCAAATTTGTTATCATTGTCTTGCATGCTCAAGGGAGGGTAAAAAATCAAACAAACCAACAAAGAACATCAAAAGTTGTCCCTCAATGAAACAAAAATGTGATGCAAAGATTACTGTCTCTTTATGTGATGGTGTCGCGTGGCAAATAAAGCATGTAGTCATTGATCACAATCATGCAGTTAGTCCAACCAAATCCAAACTTTTTAGAAGTCACAAACACCTTGATATGCATGTGAAGAGAACTCTAGAGTTAAATGATGCAGCAAGGGTGTGAATGAACAAGACCTTCCAAACTCTCATTATTGAGGCAGGAAGTTGTAAGAACCTAACATTCTGTGAAAGGGACTATCGAAATTACATCAAAAAAGTGCGAAGAGCCATAGGGAAGGACGGAGATGGTGATGTCGTTCATAAATATTTCTTGAGAATGCAGGAACAAAATGATAAATTCTTCTTTGTGATTGATTTATATGAGACAATGCATTTAAGAAATATGTTTTGGGCTAATGCAAGGAGTAGAGCTGCATACAAATACTTTGGTGATGTAATTACATTTGACACCACATATCTCACAAATCAATATGAAATGCCTTTTGCAGTATTTGTTGGTGTGAACCATCATGGACAATCCATACTTCTTGGATGTGGGTTGCTATCTTGTGAAGACACAAAATCATTTGTATGGTTGTTTCAATCTTGGTTGAAGTGCATGCACTGTGTTCCACCGAAAGGAATCATTATAGATCAATGCAAGGCCATGCAAAATGCCATTAAGATTGTGTTTCCATCCACCCAGTACCATTGGTGTCTATGGCACATTATGAAAAAACTATCTCATAAGCTTGGTACTTATATTGCTTACAAGTCCATTAGTCATAATTTGAAGAGTGTTGTCTATGACTCATTAACTGGTAATCAATTTGAAGAGGCTTAGATGAAGCTTGTGGAACAATTTGATCTTCAAGATAACGAATGGTTAATCGGGTTATTCCATGAGTGGACATGCTGGATTCCTGCTTATCTAAGACATAGCTTTTGGGTAGGTATGTCTACAACCTAGCACAGTGAAAGTATGCATGCCTTTTTTGATAGGTATGTAAATAAGCAAACTAGTTTGAGATAGTTTGTAATGCAATATGACAATGCATTGAGGGATAAGGCAGAGAAGGAGTTTAAAGCTAACTTTGGTTCATTTTCTATTACTCTTTCTTGTGCAACTAAATCGCCATTGGAGAGACAATTTAAATCAGCTTATACACATTCCAAGTTCAAAGAGGTTAAAGCAGAATTTATTGGAAAAGCAAACTGCAAACCACAACTCACTCATATTGAAGGAGATATAAAACAGTATGCTGTTATTGAATGCGATATTGTTGGGGATAAGCCAAAGAAAACAACATTTGAAGTCACCTTTAATAGTGCCAAAATTGATGTGAATTGTACATGTTTGTTATTCCAGTTTAGAGGAATTATTTGTAGGCATTTACTTGTAGTATTTTGGCATGAGGAAATTGAGGAAGTGCCTTCAAACTTTATCCTAGATAGATGGAAGAAAAATATCAAAAGGAAGTATATGTTAATCAAAATAAGCTATGACATTAAGCAACTTAAACCTCAAATGCAAATGTCTGAGTTTACAAGAAATTTGATGTTGTGGTTGAAGCTGCTATTGAATCTGAGGATACCACAGCCTTTGTTGTAGATCGTCTTGATCAGTTAAGGTTTGAAGTTAGAAAAGTGTCCAATCATTCGAGAAGCTGTGTTGAGGACAGAATGGCCACTCTTGTTGATAATGTTCTTAAGACCATGAATGGTTCAAGTGATAAGGTCTTAAGCCTACTCTGTGTTTGTCGAAAAGGGCAACCATCTTCTAAAATATTGGTCTCAATATGGGAGAAAAATTGTTAAAGAAAAAGACAAAAAAAGAATGAATACAATAGAATGGTATGTCCATTAATTTGTGACTATATTTGTATTTTATTAAATTTATTTGTAACAATAGCAGGAAATGATATTATGATTGAAATATAGTGGATAATGATCAAGATGTGGCAATTCATTATTAAGTTTTCCTTATGTGATAGTGAATGGTATCTCGCAAATCTCCCACAGGGCAAATGAATCAAATGAAATAGCAACTTCTTCAAGCAACTCATATCCTGGTACAATTGCTACCTAGTCTTCTTTATAAGATGATATCTTATCTAATAGTGATAGCCTCCTATTGTCAAGCAATAGTTGTGTCTATCCTTAATTTGAAGAGTCCTACCAGACTAGACCTCTTTTAGAGGAAGTTTCATTCGAAGACTTGGACTTGCATTTGTAAGTATGATAGACAACATAATTTTATTGTTCCATGAAAAAAGCCAACTATTTGCTTTTATAGGCAAGTTATTAGATAACTACTTTGAGTTATTATTTCTGGTTTTTGGTAAATCATTTGATCAGGATATCCTTTTGTGGAATTCTCCCTTAAATACTTGGTTAAAGGTCTCATAATTGAAAGAAGCACCATAATAAGGATCTTTTCTTACCACAAATAAGCTTCTAGTTTGTTAAATATTGGGGTGAGTCCATTACTCTAAGTTTAAGTCAGTCTAATGTAGTCATGCATTTTCTGTTTAGTATTTTATTTGGTTTTGAGTTTTATCCATTATTGCAGACTGAGTTTGTTGCTCAATTGTAGATTCTTGAATTGGTGGACAATGTTTGTATACTATTAATTTTAGTAGAGATAACGCCTTGTTGTATTAAAATGAGCAAATGATCATTTCCTTTGACCTAAAACATTATTTATATTTCTATATATTTTCTTCAGGTTGGAGGTTGTACTTTTATTCATAGTATACCTTACATATGGCTATAATGAAGGTGGAACACTCTCATACATTCTTCTCACTCTTAGTAGTTAGTTTATGCCCTTATCCTAGTTGTATGCTCCATACTTGTTTAACCCAGCTGGATATGAATGGCAACAGTAAGTATAGTCTATACATTGTTGTAGATATACCTCTTCTTTGTATTGATGTACACTTTGCTTGTTTATAAGGTGGTGGAAGACTTTCGAGATTGGGCAAATTGTCTTCTTTACAGAGATGGGATTGGAGTTAAGGGAGAAGAAAGCTGGGAAGCTTGGTGGGATGAACAAGTTCACCAAGTGGCAAAATTGTATATGTAATAGTTAACTTGTAACATGCCATAGTTTAAATGTAACATGCCAATAGATAAAATGTAACATGCGATAGTTAAAATGTAAGACATAATAGTTAAAATGCAACATTCATTAGGTAAACGTAACATGCAATAAATGAAGTCTATCATTCAATGGTGAATGTGTACTAGCCCGTAAGAATGAGTTTTTAATTTGACACTTCAAAACAATTTCACCAAGTGGCAAAATTTTATATGCAATAGTTGGATTGTAACATATAACAGTTTAAATGTAACATGGCTATAGATAAAATGTAACATTCAATAGGTATAATGTAACACCAGATAGTTAACATGTAACACTAATTAGGTAAAACAAGTTCACCCTGTGGCAAAATTGTATATGCAATAGTTGAATTGTAACATGTAAGTTTAAATGTAACATGGCAATAGATACAATGTAACATGCAATAGATAGCTAAAATGTACCAACCATTCTCTCTTCTCTTTTTCTATCTCCATTTGTTTTCCATCCATGCATGAAATATTAATGTCTTGCAATTTACTTTGGCTAATGGTACAACTTGTACAAGGTTTTTAGTTTTTCAATCATCTTTCTTATGCCAAATGAGTGGCTAGGCACCTGAGCGCCCATGAGGCAGCACCTAGGTGCCCACACATGTGCCAAAATAGCAATCTTCTGCCCCATGGGCACCTAAACTCCCATGTGGTAGCACCCGAGCGCCCATACATGTCTTGAACATGCAATCTTTTACCACATGGGTGCTTAAGCAACCAAGCGGCAGCGCTTAGGTAACCATACATGTCCCAAAAATGCTATCTTCTACTACATGGGTGCCTGAGCACCCAACAGGCAATGCCTAGGCACCCAAACATGTGCCAAAAATGTTATCTTCTGCAAAATGGGTGCCTAAGCACCTATGTCGCTGTGCCTAGGCACCCATACATGTCCCAAAAATGCTATCTTCTACTACATAAGTGCCTGAGTGCCTATGTGGCAGCACCTAGGCACCCATACATGTCTCAAAAATTCTAACTTCTGCTACATGGACACTTAGGCAGCCAAGACACAGGGCCAAGGCACCCATACATGTGCTTAATTGGTAAAATTTTATATGCAATAGTCAAATTATAACATGCAACAATTAAAATATAACATGGCAATAGCTAAAATGTAACACCCAATAGTTAAAATATAACTTTCCTAAGTAAATAGTAACATGCAATAGATGGAGTGTATCATTGAAAGTGAATGTGTACTAGGCCATAGGACCAGTTTTCACCACTTATACACTTAAACAAGTTGATTAAGGGGGCAAATTTTATATGTAATAGTCGAATTGTAATATGCAACAATTAAACTGTAATATGGTGATAGATAAAATGTAATATGCAATAGCTAAAATGTAACACCCGATAGTTAAAATATAACTTTCTTAGGTAAAATGTAAGTGTATCATTCAAAGTAAACGTGCACTAGGCAATAAGAACAAGTTTTCACCACTTAAACACTTAGAAACAAGTTGATTAGGTGGGCAAATTTTATTTGCAATAGTCGAATTGTAACATGCAATAGTTAAAATGTAACATATAATAGCTAAAATGTAACACCCGATAGTTAAAATGTAACTTTCCTAGGTAAAATGTAACATGCAATAGATGGTGTATCATTCAAAGTGAACGTGTACTAGGCAATAGGAACAAGTTTTCACCAATTAAACACTTAGAAACAAGTTGATTAAATGGGTAAATTTTATATGCAATAGTCAAATTGTAACATGCAACAATTAAAATGTAACATGGCGATAGATAAAATGTAACATGTAATAGCTAAGATGTAATACCCGATAGTTAAAATGTAACTTTCCTAGGTAAAATGTAACATGCAATAGATGGAGTGTATCATTCAAAGAGAACATGTACTAGGCAATAGGAACAATTTTTCTCCACTTAAACACTTAGAAACAAGTTGATTAAGTGGGCAAGTTTTATATGCAATAGTCAAATTGTAACATGCAATAGTTAAAATATAACATGGTGATAGATAAAATGTAACATGTAATAGCTAAAATATAACACCCAATCGTTAAAATGTAACTTTCTTAAGTAAATAGTAACATGCAATCGATGGAGTGTATCATTCAACATGAACATGTACTAAGCTATAGGACTAAGTTTTCACTTTGACACTTTCAAACATGTTCATGAAGTGGTCAAATTTTATATGTAATAGTCGAATTATAACATGCAATAGTTAAAATGTAACACTTGATGGGTGAAATGTAACTTTCCAAGGTAAAATGTAACATGCAATAGATGAAGTGTATCATTCAAAGTGAACATGTACTAGGCCATAGGAATGAGTTTGTAGCAATGTAAAGCTATGACAAAAGTTGCATGTATATCAATTGACACCAATATTTATAGTTGTAATTAGTTCCACAACTGTATAGTAGGATTGATTCCTACAATTTGTTCGTCAAGGTTTTGGGGTTTGAATTTGACATCTAATTCAACCGTGGAGCTAGTAATAGAGTTGCAGACACCCTGTCCTGGCCATGTGATCAAGAAGAGGAGGTAGTAGGTAGTGTACCCACTAAAGAAGTAACAAAAGCTGCTAAAGGAAAAGACTTAGTGGACGTGGCTTTATTGTGGGCTTTGATCGAACCCATCTATCCACTACTTCATGATTTAAAAAAGAACACTAGGCAATGGTCTAGCATGCAACAATTATGGCAAGTAGTGGAGACCAACCTAGGACAACACCTAAGGCATAACTTCAAAGATGGGTTAATTTTTCTCAATGATCAAATTGTTTTTAGTAACAAATCCAAGCCCATATTGACATTTATGGAGGTCTTTCATAATACTCCAATTACAGGCAATGGGGATGTTAAGTGTACATACAACACTTAGAATGATTGTTGCATGGAGATTCCTTTAAATGGAATTTACAGATGAAAAGTGCAAATTTCCTCATATGTTTTAATTATGTTATTCTAAGCAGGGATGTGATGCCCCTTATTCATGGTTTGAAGATGCTAGGGACTTCAGTGTCTAAAAGATTGAAGACAAGTATACATGTTAATTTGGTCTTTTATCTAATTGTGGGATTTATTGGCCTTTTTGGGCTTATTCTTGTCATTATGATACATAGGGATTGGTTTGTTCTCATCCTTCTAGCCTTGATTTGTTTGGATGTCATTTATATACTAAACATCACAAATTATTTACAAGGTGCATAATGTGGACATGCTTTTCTTAGTTGCATTTGGCTGCATACTTGGTTATATTAGTTATGACTAATGTTTTTTGGAAGTTTGAGCTTGTGGGCATGCCAAGCTCTTATTTTTGTTTGTGGATGGTGGCATTTAATGTAAACTACTTTTCAAGGGGTTTACTCTATATTTAAATACTGTGCACTAGCTGGTTCGGATTTTAATCCTACACATATGATCAATTGAATTGGATTTTCAAAGATTTAGCTACCTATGTCAATGTATAAATTTTTGAACAAAAAATTAGACATAGGTTCAAGCTAAATAATTAATTTCCTTTGAAAAGAGTGGAAAAAAATATCCCATGAGCTGATCTATAAAGTTGTAATTTTGTTTCCTTGCAGAAGAAGAAGTACAACTATTTTTAGTTTATCCTTATGAATTTGGTCATACATAGGACTCTATCTATCTAATCCAACAAGGTGCAGGCATAATACAACATCATAGTGTTAGAATGTTTAAAATTTTAATGGATTAGATTTATACATAGCCTTATAATACTTGGATCGTCTATGACTTCAGTTGTTATTGTTTTGTTGATATTCTTCTAGCTTTGAATTTTCTTTCCCATGAAGGGGTGTACTCTTGTTTTATGCTTTGAAAGCATATATTGTGCTAATAATTTTACAAATCAAAAGATAAAAATGGAGGTGGCAATATATATATATATATATATATATATATATACACACATATATATAATCAATAATAATTTTCTCTAAGTAGGAAAAGTTGATAGCAAAAGCTGAAAATATATGGGCAGCACCATATGTAGATCACTTGATTATATGCCTCTAACTTTACTAGCGTGGCACCCATTCTACTCCCTTCAATCTACTTTTTTACCCACTCATGATTATTACGAATATAGCCTAATAAATAGTCAAGTATTTTAAAATATGAGAGGCAGGAGATTAACGGAGCATAGTTTTTTCTAGGAGCTACTAATTTGCACAATCAGAACTTTAGAGTGATGGCTCAAGGGAGGAGGCTTTTTAGATAAAGCAAACATTGTGACAACTAGAAATAACTGCTTTAGAAAATTAAAAGCATGATGACAAGTGGTGATATATGAGACTTTCTAGGAATTGAGGCATGATTCTTTGAGAAATTGTTAAATTAGATATATTTAGTGGCAAAAGTACCCTTCAAGCTAAACCGACTCCAAATATGTTAATTCAATTTAAGGAAAAATCAAAGATAAATGTCATAACAAGATGTTGGATTTTTAATAAAATAGAGATAAGCCACTTGTGGGTAATAAAGTCCCACAGATAAGCTGTAAGGAGTAAGGACATTTCAGGGAAAGTCACTAATTTTATTCAGTTCACTCAATTCATCATTTTCCTTATGTTGAATGAAATACATCTATGGTTTCTCAAAATAATGGACACATAAAATAACTTCCCTATGTGGAATCACTGGTCTCTTGCTAGACATGATGATAATGGTCAACAAATTAGTCTGTCATATGGATTTTTTTTTAATCCGGTTTGAAGTGAATCCCCTCTTCTTTTTAATAATTTATAGTGGCTTGAAACTTTTAAAAGAAAGAGTGGAAATATTTTGGGATTTGCAATGGCTTGCTCGAATACTTTTGGACTTGTTACAGGAGCATTTCATCTTGGATTTGGTTTAAGCAAAATTCCAAAGAGCATTTGGAGAAATGCTGACTAGACAACCCACCAGAAAGTTCTTTCTCACAAAATTGCCAAAATGGCATGCTTACTTAAAACTATCAAATGCTATTGTCGTAAGTGGTTTGTTTAAGTTGTTAATACTATTTTTGTTATGATTTTGCCCTTGAGTTTTCAATCTACATATAAAAGCTCACAAAATAGAACTAAGGTTCCTGTTTGTGACTTTTTATCTTAAGTGTTGTAATAGCATCCCTCCCCCTAAGTTGTTTCCTCAATTCAAGTTGTCTTGATGTTAACTTTTGGGTACTAATTTGTTTAATTTTTTATATTTTAAAAGAAATTTTAAGTACAACAAGGGGAGGAAAAAATATCCTCCAATGTAAGGGAAATTATGTCAAAGAACAAAACATCAAGAATGTGATGAAGCTACCCATATTCTCTCCATATTGTAGATGGTGGCTCTCTTGAACCAACTGTGACCAGAGTACCAAATAATAGCTATATATACTACCCTATCCAGATGGCCAACAATGAGGTGAAGAACCATATCTAGTCTCCTTTAATCTCTAGCAATATTAGTGACAATACACATAAACCAAAATGTAGCAGAAAACCCACATATAATCCAGTCAACAAAGGGAAAAAAGGACTGACCTTTGGACACAGGAGACCAAGATGAGAAAGAGAACCCATATTGCACCAAAGACCGACTGAGAAAGACTAATTGACAGCCAGAGTATGAGTGACAAGCGAGACTCAGAAACGCGAGCGAGAAGTGAGGCACAGATGCCAACAAGTGACTAGAAGATAGAAACAGAGCAAGTGGGAGAGCGACCAGACTTCAAATGAGTGGGAGAGTGGCTATGGAGAGTGAGAAGCTAGGCATAGATACTGATGAGCAACCGGAAGATAGGTATAAAGCAAACGAGAGAGCAATCAAACTTCAAACAAGTGAGAAAGTGGCCGTGAGAGCAGGTGGGAGAGTGAGAGAGCAGGAGAGAGTGGGAGGCTTTTTTGAACGTAAGTGTGGGAGGCTTCAAATGTGACTTTCCTTCTTCTCGTTGTTCCTTTTTCATTTTCTCAGTGCCTGGACTTCTGCCTCCCACTTTCCCTTGCCTCTTTGCCACATCAAATGCCACGTTAGAGACATAACGAAATGTAGCCAAACATGCATAGAAATACCATTACCCTTCTTTGTCTACTACCTGTACATATGAATCACCAGCCATATATGGAGACTCATGCATTGGAGAATAGTTGTAAAGTGCTTCAAAGGATCCGATGCCAATTGCTAAATGTGGAGTTATATTATACCAATGTTCACCAAGATAAAGCCATTTGACCCACTGTTTTAGAATGTCCAAACACATGCAATGAAGATAGGCTTCGATTGTTCTATTCGCTAACTTAGATTGGCCATCGGTCTGGGGATGATAAGCCATAGACTTGAAGAGGTTAACCCTATGTAATCGAAATAGTTCCCACCAAAAGCTACTAAGAAAGATGGGATCGCGATTTGTAATGATGTTTTGGGGCAGACTGAGGAGCTTTGAGATGTGTTGCATAAATTTTTCTATGACATGCACTGCTAAGAACAGATGGCACAATGGAATGAAGTGATCGTACTTAGTAAGGCCGTCAATTATCGTGACAATACTAAGTACCCATCAGACAATAGCACTCCGATAATAAAATCCATAGTTAACAACAGCCAAGCTTGTTCTAGAATAGGGAGTGGTTGTAAGGGGACTGGGTAAGTCACAAAGTCAAGTTTGGCTCACTGGTAGGTAGCACAGCTTCGGACCAAGTTTTGAACGTCCCGTTGGAGGCCTTCCAATAAAATAAGTGGCTAAGGCGTTTATAGGTAATCGAGGTGCCAGAATGCCCCGCTGGTGAGGAACTATGGAACATGTCTAGAAGTTGTTAGCGGAGCTATGCATCATTCCTAATCACCAATCATCCATTGCATTTAAGGATATCATTGCACCATTCATACCTCAGAAAAGCTTGTGGGTTTTATGCCAGAGTTTGGATCTTGTGTTGAATGTCATTATCGGTTTGCTAACTCTATTGAATTTGACTAAGTTCGAGTTAACCAATAAGAGAAGGAATAATTTGCCACTTTCATCATGGCATAAAAATGCATCTGCCACACGATTGTCATCATTGCATTTATACTGCATCTCAAAATCGAGTCCGAGAAGCTTAGTGATCCACTCTGCTAAAGGGGTGTGTGCAGTGCATGCTCTAGCAAGTATTTAACTGCACATTGGTCTATCTAGATAACAAAACACTGACCTAATAAGTAGGCTATCCATTTTTTAATAGCGAGGATGATGGTAAATAATTTGCACTCATATGTGGACAATGCTTGGAAGCATGGCCCCATTGGCTCATTGAGGAATGCCATTGGCTTATCATTTCATGTGAGGATAGCCCAAACACTGGTACCTAATGCATTAGTTTTGGTAGTGAAGGTTTTTTTGAAGTCTAGTAAGGTCAAAATGAGAGGATTTGTGACTGCCTGTTTGCGTTAGTCAAATGCAACTTGTGCTTTTGGACCCCATTTAAAAGCATCTCTTTTTAGTAATTGAGTTAACGGAAAAACAAGATTACCATAGTCATGGAGGAACCTTCTATAGTACCTAGTTATGCCTAAGAAGCCCGGAGGCTCTTGATTGTAGAAGGCATTAGCCTTTGGAGCATGGCAATCATCTTGGACAGATATGTGGCAATATCGAATTTTGATATAATATACCCTAGATATTCGAATTCTTTTTGTGCAAAAGGCATTTTTTGTGCTTGGCAAAGAGACGGTGAGCTCCAAGGGTGGTAGCATGATTAAAGGTGCTTAACATGTGATTACCAATCACCACTATAAATTAAGATATCATTGAAAAAAACTAAAATGAATTTTTGCAGGTAAACTTTGAACATAGTATTCATCAAGTTTTGAAATGTGACTAGAGCATTGGCCAATCCAAAAGTCATTACTCGCCATTTGAATTGTCTAGAGTGAGTTCGGAATGCTATCTTATGAATATCTTTCGAATGCATGCGCACTTGATAGTAGCCAGATGTCAGATCAAGTTTTGAATAAAATCTAGTCCCATGTAATTCGTTAATGAGATTTTTGACTAACGGTATTGGGAACTTATTTTTAATTGTCATGGAATTCAGCTTGCAATAATCCACGTACAACCTTCACGAGTTATCTTTTTTGTAGATGAGTACCATCGAACTGGCATATGGACTGTTGCTCTCACAGATGAAGCTGATCTATAGAAGTTCTTTAACTAACCCTTCAAGGACATCCTTTTGAGGGAAGGGGTAATGATATGGGTGACTGGAGAATGGTTAGCTGCCCTCAACTAAAGGAATATGATGCTCCTACATCTGAATCGGAGGGAGAAAGGTTGGATTCTTGAAGACATCAGAGAATTCCTCCAATGAGGCTATCAATTCATTCTGCTGTTCTGGTGTCAAAACGGTCGCGTTTTGAGTTAAGTGCAAGCAGTCTGTCGTTTGGAGTTCCACGTTGGTGCTGTTGACTAATATTGATTGTGACATCGTAACTGCCTATGCTTGACCCCTTCTAACAGCTATCTGGTCTTTGTGAATAACCTTTTGAATTAGAATCCCAATGATGTGAACCTCATTGCCGTTGTGAACGAAACTCATGGAACGCTCGATTAAATCCTAGGTGATGGTACTAATGTCACACAGCCATTGAATGCCCAAAATCAACTTACACCTGGACATATTTTTGGAATAATCTATTTTGTAATAAAAAGCAAACAAATGGAGAATAAAACTTGTCTTTATTCAATCTAGTACAACTGACACTTAAAAACTTACAACTATTATAGCTCCTAATATAGTGCATCTACAAACGGTAACATCCAACAAAATAGGATAACAAGCCACTAACTCCTAAGAAAGTGGTCAACTAACAAACAAAAAATTCTACCATAACAAACTCCAATATTCATGCAACAAATTAGTAGAATATCCTCAAGACTAGGTCAACTAAACTACACATTAAACTAGAAAACTTCCAACAATCCCTCCCTTAAACTGAAAGTTGTCAAATAGTCATTTTAACTATCTACAAGGCACCCTTTTAGGCTTGATCTTCCAAAGTGCAGACACCAAGTAATCTCCTAAGCTTTACAAATTATGCCAACTTGAGAGACTTGGTAAATATATAAGCAATCTGGTCTTTACTTCTACAATAGATGAGCTCAATTATACGATCCTTTGTAAGATCTCTTAGGAAGTGAAACTTCACATCAATATGTTTGCTTCTTCCATGTAGAATAGGATTTTTGGACAGCTTTACTGTTGAATTGCTATCACAATAAATGGCAGTGGAACCAATCTACTTGAAATGAATTTCTTGAAGAATCTTCCATAACCAAATTACTTGACAAGCACATGTAGTTGCTGCTACAAATTAGCTTCTATAGTTGATAAAGTCATAATTGATTGCTTCCTTGAGGACCATGATATTGCTCCTAAGCCCAACATGAATACATAACTAGGCATGCTCTTTCTATCATCTAAATCCCCAACATAATCACTATCTGTAAACCTAAACAAATCAGATTTTTCACCTTTCTTGTAGAATAGACCATAATTACAAGTTCCTTGTAAGTAACAGAGAATTCCTTTTGCAACTAGAAGATGCATCTCCCATGGGCTTTCCATCTACCTACTAATAAGACTTACAGCATGCATCACATCTAGTCTTGTGGCTATTAAATACATCAAGCCTCCCACCATTTGCTTGTAAAGCATGCTATCAACCCTCCTTCCTCTAGGATCTTTGCTAAGCTTTAGGTTAACCTCAGCTGGTGTACTAGCAGAATTATAGTTCTACATTTGAAACCTATCTAGAATTTCTTGAACATACTTATGTTGAGATATAAAAATCCCACTAGCTATTTGCACTACTTCGATTCCAAGAAAATAATGCATCATACCAAGATCAGTCATATCAAATTCAACCATCATGGATTTTTTAAAGCTTTCAAACATGGCACTATCATTTCTAGTATAGATTAAGTCATCCACATATAAACAAACAATGAGCATTTTACCACCAGCTCCAATTTTTGTAAAAACTATATGTTCATGTGGACATTTCTTAAAACCCTCCTTAGAAAAATAAGCATCTATATGACTATACCAAGCTCTTGGAGCTTGTTTTAGTCCATATAGTGCCTTATTTAATTTATACACCTTATGCTCTTCTCCAATCTCAACATAACTAGAAGGTTGATCAACAAATACCTATTCATCCAAATCTCCATGTAAGAAAGCTAATTTTACATCCAACTAGAAGATAAGCTAATAGTTTTGAGTTGCCAAAGCAATCACCCATTAATAGTATCAAGTTGTGCAACCAGGGCAAAAACTTCTTTGTAATCCACTCCAAGCTCTTGTGTATAGCCTTTGGCTACTAAACGTGCCCTGTACTTGTCAACTTTGCCTTTTTCATTCAATTTTGTCTTGTACACCCACTTGACTCCAATTGTCCTATTCCCTTTTGGAAGCTCAGTTAACTCCCAAGTATTATTTCTTTCAATTGCTGCAATTTTTTCATCCATTGCCTTTCTCCATTTTGAATCTTTGGCAGTCACATCAAAGGTGGTAGGATCACAGCCTGAAAACAAAGCAAAATAAGTAAAAGGGTCCTTAGATTGGTCAATTCTTGTTACCTTATAATCAGCCATCTATGCAGGTCTAGTTTTAACACGTTGAGGTCTCCCCTCTTTTGGTATAACTGCAGGAACTTCTTGTTGTCCATTCTCCATTAGCTATTGCTTGTAATATTCATTTTCTCTATCAAAATCAGTAGGAATTTTTTGTCTAAAGCCATCATTGTTCCATGCCTAGAAGTTCTCTTCATTAAAAACAACATCTCGGTTGACAATGATTTCCTTAGTGTTAGGATTGTAAAGTTTATAGGCTTTGGATTAATCACTAACACTGAGGAAAATGCATTTTTCTCCCTTGTCATCTAACGTTCTTCTCTTCTCATCTGAAATATGGGCATAGGCAATACACCAAAAAATTCTAAAATGATCTACACTTGGTCTTTATCCACTCCATGCTTCTTCTAGTGTCATATTCTAAACAGCAAGAGTGGGACTTCTATTTAAAATATGGATGGCCCAATTGATTGTTTCAAACCAAAAACCTTTCAAGACAGTACTCTTTGACAAAAGACTTTGAACCATATTCATAATAGTGCAATTTTTCCTCTCATAAACTCCATTTTGTTGAGACATGTAAGCTGTTGTTAGTTACCTCTTGATTCCATGAGTTTCACAAAAATTTGAAAATACTTGTGAATTGTACTCCCCTCCTTGATCAGTACAAAGAATTTTTATGGGGTGCTGACCTTTTTCTCAACAAGAATTTTAAAAGTTTTAAAGGCTACAAAGGCTTCAGACTTCTCTTGCAAAAGATAAACCTATGTTTTTCTAGTGTAATCATCAAAGAAGGTAATTATGTATCTTTTACCTTCATTAGAAGATGGATTTATTGGCCCACATATATCAAAGTGAACCAACTGCAAAGCCTTTTTTACTCTCCATGATTTTCCTTGTGGAGACTGACTTCGATGTTGTTTGCTAACAACATAATCTTTACACACTTCAGAGGGAGCTATAATTTTAAGAAGACCAATCACCATATTTTTCTACTGTAGAGTCTTTAATCCTCCAAAGTTTAGATGACCATAGCGAAAATGCCATAGCCATGCATCATCTTTCAACTTTGCTAAAAAACATGAGTGAGTAATGCTATGGAGATAAAGTGGGCACATACGATTCTTCGTCATGTTAACTTGAGCAATCAAACCTATCTTTGCATCTAGGATTTGACATATTCCATTTTTTATAGAGATTTCATATCCCTTTTCTTGCAGCTGACCTACACTCAGTAAGTTCGTTCTTAAATCTGGCACAAAATAGACATCAGAGATAGTACAAGTGATATTTCTTCTAGTTTGGATTGTTACCTATTCTTTCCCCATAACAAAAATGGTAGAATCATTACCAAACTTAATAGAATTGCGAAAGAATTCATCCAAATCAGAGAATGCCTTCTTATCTCCACACGTGTAGTTGCTGCATCCAGTCTCTAAATACCACATGTTTTGTTGAGTTTCCTCCTTCATAGAACACATCAACAAAAGAGACACCTCTTCTTCTTTTTCTGCAAAGTTAGTCCTTTTTACACTTTGCTTGTTAAGTTAGTTCAACATTCTGATTGGTAATGACCATACTTGTGACACCTGAAGCATTCTATATTAGACTTCTTTGCTAACTTTACTCTATTAGTTGTTAACTGGTTGCCTCCATGTCCTCTTCTTCCTTGAAATTCATTTTCTTGGGGCTATTGGTGTTGGTTTCTACAACCATTACTTTCCCTACCTACTTTGCCTCGACCTTTACCTCCGCCACATCCTCAACTTAGTGTAGAGTGATTTTCTAATGAGGCCTTCAAGGCTTGCTCTTCTTTATCTTGTTGATTCATTTTTTGCTCATGAACTAGCAATGAACCTTGTAGTTCATCAATTGAAACAAGATCGAGGTCCTTTGATTCTTCAATTGAACAAACCACATAATTAAATGTTAGTGTCATTGATCGAAGAATTTTCTTAATTACTGTCACATCATCTATCTTCTCACCATGAACCCTCATCTTATTGATAATAGCCATTGTCCTTGAGAAAAGTTCAGAAACAAATTCCCTAGATTTCATTTGGAGCAATTCAAACTCTGAATGAAGTGCTTGAAGCCACTACCTCTTTGTCCTTGTTGATCCTTGAAATTTCTTCTTCATAGAATCCTAAATCTGCTTTGAGTTGTCCTTGGAAAGAATGGTTTCCAAGATAGAATGATCAATAGCTTGAAACAGATAATTCTTCACCTTTAGATCCTTCAGTCGTTGCCCTTCTTGTTCAGTTCTTTGTGCATTTGTCATTATCACACCAGCTGTTGATTCAATAATTCCTTCAGAGACAACTTGCCAATGCTCCTTGGATCTTAGAAAATTCTCCATCAGCATGCTCCAATGATCATACTGACCATCAAAGCGAGGAATAGTAGGTTGAACAAAAGTGTCATTTAACATTATCTTGCTATTGCAAAACAATAAAAAACTGTTGCTACAGTACTCTATCTAACATGGCTCTGATACTACTATTAGAATAATCTGCTTTGTAATAAAAGGAAAACAAATGGAGAATAAAACTTGTCTTTATTCAATCTATTGCAACTAACACTTAAAAACTTACAACTATTGAGCTCCTAATGTAGTGCATCTACTAACAGTAACATCCAACAAAATAGGATAACTAGCCACTAACTTCTAAAATAAAATCTAAATACTAAACCCTAAATCCTAAATGCTGAAACTTTATTAGGTTTAGATTTTAGGGCTTAGGGTCTCATATTTTAGATTTTAATATTGAAGATTTAGGGTTTGATACCATGTTTATAATTAAGGATTTTAGGGTTTTAGTGATTATAGTTTTAGATTTTAAGTTTTAGGGTTTAAGGTTTTGGTGATTTAGTATCTAGAATTTAGGATATAGTGTTTTAGATTTTATGGTTTAATGCCATATCAGATTTAGGGTTTTAAGTTTTAGTATTCAAATAGATAAAATATTTGTTAGTCCTTTACAATAAAAAAAAAGTTTTTATATCATAAATATTGGGATATGATGTTCTTATAATTAATTTTCTTAGTTTTTATTTTTCTTTTAAAAATATGTAAAAAAAAAAAGGACAAATCACTTAAGATAGGAATATTCTATTAAGATTTATAGATGAAAGTTAGTCAATATAGTCAAAATATGGTGGAGTGTAGATTTTGAACAAAAATGAAATTTAGTATCATTTCAAATAACCTCCAAAGAATGAAGTATATTTCCTCAATTTACCATGTTTGGTATAAGGTTTTTCATAAAATTTCTTAAGTATCTAAATTTCTCCTAGAATTCAACTTCCTAATAAACAAGGGAAATCTATTCCCATCAAAACACATGGTTTTTCTATATTCCTAACCTACCCTACTTCTTATATTTATTAATTGACAAAATTACCCAATCTTGGCTAAATTATAGCATATGCTCTAGCTCAAAAAGGAAATAGCCTTTTGCGAATCTTCTCTTAGCCTTTTCCTCCTCAAAGAAGCAAGGGGACATTATTTTGGGATACAGGCCATCAACGCCTCTTTCACCCCTCTTTGAACTAGCTCCTCTTGATGAAGCTTATCAACTTTTTGAACCTCTTTCTCTGTCTCTCTCTCTTTGCATTTGTGCATCACCATCTCTCTCTACATCTTTGCACCTATGGCTTATAACACTGCATCTCACTTCCATATGAGGCTAGGTCAAGCTTCTCAACTAGCAAAATTTGTGGGTTATCCATGGACTCATCATGGATTCCTTTCTTCTTGATCATATCCATCAATAGAAGTAATTAATCTTCATTTCTTTGATTAGAGAACTAATTGACACTTTTTATTCAATTTTGGGTGGAGAAGACGGCACAAAAAAGGAGCTTTTGTGAGTTTTGGATTTTGGTTTGTTTCTTGTTCACTGTAAAATAGGGTAATTTTGGCAATATGTAAATTTGTTAATTCGAAATTTAATTTCAAAATAAAAAGAAAATTTCTTCAATTGCAATATCCTACCAAACATATAATTAGATAAATAACACTATTGGTAAAATTAGACAAAATCCATAAGGCAAAACGTATTTGTCAACAAAATACCAAGGGATAAACCATAAGAATTCTATTAATTTTGCAATAGAATATTCATTAATAAATTGTCAAATTGTACAAAGGGAGTATACTTTGGTAAATTTTATGAAATTTAGGAAATTACAGACAAATATTCCATCAGTATGTTTCATTAACAAAATATTTTTATTTATAGTATTTAATTTTATCAAGGGATATTCCCTTTGTAAAATTAGGGGGTTTTTTATAATGCAAAAATAATTATAATAATGTACTTAAAATAATTAAAAAGACATTTGAATAAAAATTTACATTATGAACATAATTAAAATAAGAATAATTATTATAAAAATATTTGAAAAATTAAATTAAATAGTCAATAAAAGTGTTTATACATAATTAGTAAAGTCCCCATTATCATCTCCATCATCACCACTCTCCTAATCAACCTAAGTTGGTAGTTGAAGCTGGATGGACAGTGGTAGTCACTGGCTAAATGTGGATCTAGAACAAGCTCCTTAAGTTTATCCCTTTGTAGGCCTTATGCCTGCATCTGAAGTCAGAATTGGGTAACCAATTCAACAACCATCTTAGTAGCCTCCTCCCTTGCCCCTCAAGTAGCAATATCCTTTATCTCTATCCTCATCTAGAACTTCACACTCTCTCAAACTAAATGGATGATGTTAGAGTCAAGCTTACTCGTTGATTATCTGTGCGATGTGTACAAAAGGTAGACTAACTGGTGTTCATGGAAGGCTGTGAGCCAAACCATTAGCATGGCCCTTACAAGGGCCACTAACAACATCTATCCACACTTCTTGTGGATCAAGATGGGGGTTAACTTGGGAGCTTTCTCCCAGTCCCTCTTGCTAGTTAGGTGGTAATTACTAGGAATGGTGAGCCTTCATCTTAGCTAGAATATGCTCCTGCAATAAAACCAAAAAGGTTTAAGATTAATAAGTATGCTCTTTTGAAAAATTCAAAAATAATAAAAGTTGAAACTTATAAAATTAATGGAACTATTTACATAGGTCCTCTAGGATTATGGTTTGACCTAAGTCTTATCTTTCTTCTTCAAGTGCATCTCTTAGAATAACTCGCATCATCCAACAGAGCAGCTAAGTGTTTTTTACTTGCAAAAAGATAAAAGAAATTAAAATTTAAATTAGAATAATAATAAGACTTAATTGAAGTAAAAGAATTATTGCTAGTAACCATCTTCTTTGCTATGATCCTTGGGGTAATAAAGCCTCTGGCATGGAGTGATGCTTCCTTTTCAAAAGTTTGTTCCTCTTTGCCTACTCTAAGTTCTTTTTGAATGTCTTAGAGTTCAAATGGTGTTAAAACTCTGTTTAGGTAGTCTTCCCTATCCAATTGAGCCTCTAATGGCCAACTAGGCATCATGATACATTTCAGACAATTGCTTTACCCCTAGCTATTGAAAGTTGTACATATGTGACTCACATAGAGATTGTCGTATCTAACATTTTTCTAGCAATTAAAAAACAAACTAAAATATATGATATAACTTGCCTTCTACTTGTTAAACCACATATGATGTGTGGTAAGAGGGATGCTCTTCCACGTCTTATAAGGCCAATCATGTTTGGAGTTTATCATGTCGCATAGAGCTTGTGTCCCTATATGAAAGGGTACCCAACTATTAGAAACCCCTACTTGACAAATTTAAATGCTAGTAGCTGGAGAACAAGTATAAAATTTAAATTACAACTGAAATTTAAATTAAATTAAACATGCCATTTTCCATTGGGCTCAATCTCACTCCTCATGTCCTCAGTGGTGGCTTGTTGTGGCTGAGTGGATGGGGATGCATCTGTGGTAGTATGTGGTGGAAATGTGGGGACTTGTAGTGGGAAAGGAGAATAGAAAGGGTGTGGGGAAGCCTGAAATAAAGATGGGGTTTGTGTGGCAAAAGGATAAGAGGATGGAGAAGGCAGAACTCTAGGGATAGGTACAAACATCATGGGTAGTGCTATAGATGGTAGGCAGAATGTAGGGATAGGGGGAACAATAGTGGTAGTGGGTAGGGCTATAGTAGTAGGCTAACTGCAAGGTTGTCGCTCATCTTAGTGGGTCAAGCCCTCTTATTTCTCTCCCTAATGTTGATAGTGGTGGCTAAGATGACATCTAGTAGTGATAATGATTTTTCAATAACAATGTAATTTATTATAAAACATACAAATTTTAATAATCTATTCAAACCATAATTATAAAAAGACATACAAATTTTAATAAGCACCCAAACACTAGAATAAATTAAATAAGCATAATTGATTACATGGTACCTCTCGAACAAATACATCTATTGGTATTGATACAAATAGCCTACCCTAGCTTCATAAGCTAAGTGCATAGGTAAATGTTCCATGAAGTCAAAGGAGGCATGAAGGAAAATCTTTTCTAACTAGAACAGTATCACAAGAACATTCTATTGCGTAGCCAACAATTCATCTATCCTCAATGTGGTTGAGCACAAGTCTCTAGTAATTGACTTAACTCTTTCAGAAGCTTCCACACATTCTCAAGCAGTGCTATGAACACAACAATTAGCAAACACTATATAAACATGGTATTCATGACTTTTCATGCTAGCTAACTTTCTCTCCTCCTTGTCCACATATTTAGCCAAGTTTTAGGTATAACAATCTAACATTCTGAGTTGTTTCACCCTTGTGCACATAGCTCTTCTATGTTGTAAGTTGAACATGTAAGCTGCCTTAGGTTTGGTAAACTTACAAATGGCTAATTCTGTCAACTCTAATTCTCGTTGCCTAAAATATTCTTTTAGGTCTAGCCTTGTTTTCTCAATGCCTTTGGTTTTACCCTTCACAGTCATCACGGTATTAAATACATTGTTAAATATATTATTCTTTATATGCAAGATAGATCGAATTATGCTTCTAACAAGAAAACTCCTAAAAGATGCTCTATTTGATCCAATTGTGATTATTCTCAAACCCAAGAGTCTCCCAAGTGACCTACACTCTGTTACCTTAGGAAGACCATTGACACTTGCTCAAACTTCCTCACTCATCAGCCTTATCAAAGGATCATATCTCTTAACTTTGTTCCTCCTGAATACTATCTTATTCTGCTTGGAGGGATGATTAGAGGGTAGGAATCACCAATGCAAATCAAATCAAAAGTTTTTACTTTAGTGTTTCAAGAAGAATGTGTTGCTTTCCTCCATACACATGCAACAAGTTAGTTTTCCTACTATACTTCACCTTGACAACATTCCATATGCAAGGAAATCATTGATGGTCCACATTAAAGTTACCTGCATCAGGAAATTTTGTTTTATGGAGATATCATAGGTCAAAACATCTTGCCACCATAACAATTTCAACTCATCTATAATGGTTAGAGGTACGCATTAATCTTGACTTTGGAGATAATCAAGCCAAGAATAAGACATGTCAAGAACATATATGGGGCTGTTATGCAAAGCTTTCAAGGAAGGTCGTAATGAGTCTCAATTACTGGCCAACAAGTGTACAGCATTGCTGATTAGCTATATGAAGTGAATCCATTCATACACAAACCCAACCTAACATTCCAAATGACACTAGCAAAGTTAGGATAATTCCTATCAAAGTACTTCAATGCTTCTCCATTTGATGGGTGGCTCAACATGCCTTTCATTTGCCTATTCTCATAATGCTATTTAATATGTGCAAAGTTGAACTCATGGAAAAATATAACCGTTGCAATTTAGGAATCAAGTTTGAATCCATAGCTATATAGATGATACTTGATCATATCAAGACTCAATAATACCCTGCTTTTGCATTTGCTATAAGGACACCAATGGTCCCTTCAGATACATATTGTGGCAACTAACATGCATAGCCAACAAAACCATCCACTCCATTAACAAACTTTGGCTCTACCTGAGTAATTCCTATTATACATCAATCTACAGTACTCTAGAATTTTTATTCTATCACAACAAATCCAATGCACCTTAAATCAAAATATATCAAACAAAAAACACAATACCACAATCACATACATAGTGTCAATTTCTACACAACAATTAAAATCAACAAACACATATAGCAATAAACAAACATATGTACATCAATTAACTCAACTTATAAATAAAACAATCCCTTGTCCCTTGCTAGCCATGAACAATAAAAATGTATTTCAAAAAGTCCATTCAACATAACAAAGACATTGAAGGATGAAATTAGCTACATACCTTCTATTTAAGCAACACAAGAATCAAATAATGGTAAAAATGAAGGTTTTGTTAGTCAAACTTTAGAGAGATGAGGAAGTGGAGAGAAGGACAAGAAATGGAAGTGAGAGAAGGGACACTAGAATGGGTTGTAAACCTAAAATTAGTGATGGAAATTTTTACACAATATTGCTAGAAATTTCATAAGAAACCAAACAACATCATTTGGATTTTCAAAATACCAAAGGATATTTCATCATTATTTTTATCATTGACCCGTCAAAATAGTTCAAATCACCGATAGTCAGTTCTATCAATAATTTGGAACTTGGAGTGGTTAATAGTTTATTTATTTGGTTAATGGTGTATTTACTGAGGGAACTTCCCCTAGTAAATCTACAAGCAAAAGTTTTGCATGCTCTTTCATCGAACATTTTGCCTATCAAAAAGTATGAATCTTTATCAACAAAAATTCTACCATTCATCTTTTCCTACCAAAGAGCAAGAGTTTTATTGAGGAATTACTGAGGAAACATGTGTCCTATACATTATTTGGTCATTTTGTATTCTCTATTTTATAGGCAAATATTCCATCGGTAATTAAATATTTTACAAACAAATATTTATCTGTAGGTAATGTCCATTAGTTGCAGACCCCTAATTTAGGTTGGAACCTAAAAAATTGTGTTTAGCATTTTTCTTGGCCTTTGAAATATTTTTTGGACTAAAACAAAGGGTTATGAGAATAATCTATTAAACCATAAATTTAGTGATAAATCAAAATAGATGCCAAAAATGAAAATGAGAATGTGATCTAATTTAAAAATTTTTGTTTAATTTTAGGAACTTTTGAGTTAAAATAGGCCAAGGTGAAAGGGGGTTTGTAAGGGCATTTGATCATTAAATCAAAAGAGATTGACAATTTAATGACAAAACTTTAAATAAAAAATGGCCATGGTCTCGCTTTGGACCAAAAGCCCAAACCAAGACTAGCCCCTTCTGCTTTGATTAAAGTCCCTAGAGTGCGCTATGTTCATAAGGTGATGAAAGTGAAAAAAGGAGGAAAAATAGAGGGTATTGACCAAGCCTAGCTGGGAATGAACCACCTACTAAAAATGAATGGCACTACCCACATTTAATGAGATCAAAATAACAAGCGAAATTACGGCCACTGGCACTAGGTGATGGGACTTTTTTTGGTTGATTGAAAGGACAGTGAAAGAGGAGAACTTGGTGGTGAAGAAAGGTGAAGCTGCAGCTCTATATAAGAGAAAATTTAAACTCTATGAGGTGGGGAACTTACAAACATAACATTGGAGCCACATGAGTTAGTGAGAAGAGGGAAAGCAGAAGGAGAAGACTAAGGAACAAAACAAAGAGGAACACAGGGGGAAGAAGACAAAGAGGAAAAGAGTACGAAGAACCCAAGGGAGATAGCTAAAGAAAGTCAAATCAAAGCCAAGGGGAGTGATAAGAAAGAAAGGAAAAAAGAAGAAGAGAGACACAGGTAAGAGTGATATAAGTTGCACCCATAGCTCTTCATCAAAAGGTATGGTTCTTCAGCTTAAACCAATATTTACTTCCACATCACTTGTGGATCATCTAGTATGACTATGATGCCTAGAGATGTTTAAGCTAGTTGGTCATTTAGAGAAGCAATATTCTAAGCTTTATTTACACTAGGTAGAATGCTCTGTTTCATGTATCTCGAGGCATCTCATGAGACATCATTCGATATGCTTTTATGCTTATTACCTTGTGTGTGTGGTTTCATTAAAGTACATGCATTTTCTACTTGTTTTCTTTGCTTTGAGTTAAGGTGCAATGAAGACTTCAAACAAAAATAATAGGAAGAAACCACCCTCATGAGGTGGCCAGGAAATGCCGTTGCATCAAGGCAGCGCCAATGATGGCTAGTTTCACTATCAGCTTGAGTAGTCCAGGCCCAAAGTCAATAATAGGGCACACAGTTCCCTGATAACTGCACCTACAAGTGCAGTTTAATTGAGAGAGAAGGGTGCATCGCACCCTTCATCGGGTGCAATGCACCCTGTAATTATCCTTACAAAATTAATTCAAAAATATTTTTTACTTTTGAAAAATAAAATAAAAATTATAGCTTGATTCTAAATGTTTAATAAAAATTTATAGTATTTTTTGTTTTGAAATTTGATAAAATCAAGTGTATTTAAGATGTAATTTTAACGTGTAAGTTTTAGTTAATTTTGATTAACTTTTGTAAAAAAAATAAAAAAAAGTAATTCAGGCTAAGAAAAGGGTTTGCCTCAATTTGAGCGAGCCCAAATTGAGGTAGCCCTTTTCCTTTCCCTTTAAACTATTTTATTAACTAAAAAAAAAAAAAAGAATTCACATGATTTTGCCAGCCATAGTTTGGGCTTCCAAGCCCAAACTGTGGCCTAAATCTTTCATCAAAAAAGAAAAAGGGCTACACGTGGGCTTATTCCAATTGAATAAGGAGGGTGCTTTAAGTAAGGTTATTTGATTAATGTTTGCATTCATAGAAATTTGTGGTGATCATATGACATTGCAATAAATTATCAAATACTTTATCTACATTAGTTACTCCTTATGAAATTGTTCTTGAATTATCTCAATGCAATAGATTATGCAAATTGAAAATTTACAATTTCTTTATGTTTTTCTAAAATCCAAGGAAAGGGGTATAAATTACAATTAATTGTTTTCTACGATCCTTATCCTTCACCAATTCTGACTCTCATCCCAATGATGGTCATTGGTGCAATTGGCGAAGCAACAACAGCTAATTGTCTTGAGGGAATTATTGTGAGTTATGTTAGAGAAATTGGCATAACTCATTAACATGATAAGCACCCTTACCTTGAAATCAAATGTCCTTTCTCGAGACCCTAGCCTACCTTTAAAAAAAAAACCCCGATTCTTCTAATGAGAATAGTGAATGCGATTAACGAAAGGACTACTACTGGTGTTTTCCAAGATAATTACGTTATGGGTTATATTGGAAAAATTGGTGAAATCCCTCTTATGTAACTATGAGGAATCAATTCCCCTTAAAGCACTAACTTTGTTTCGAGTTTCGATTTTTTTGACGACTGTTAGTGTAAACAATCACTATTAAATATCTTGAGGATAATCACATCATGGGTGATGTTGGAGAAATCGACAAAGTTCCATTGATGTAATCAATGTAAATTCACCTCTTTGAGAAACCCCTTAAAATCCAAAAGTAACTTTGAAAACCCTAGTCAAGCTAGGTACTTTCTTAAACCCTAATCCAATTAAATCAAACCCTAGTCAAGCTAGATAACCAATTCCAATGCAAGTCATAGACAAACCAAACATCAAATTTTTCCCTTTCCACATTAATCATTCACTAGTAGTATTAATCATGAATCACACTTGATCACATGTAAAAGCCACAATGATACAAAACAAAATTAAAAACAAATATATTTGTTTTGAGCAAAATCAAAGCACAGTTTGAAATTAAAAAGCAACAAAATACTATAATATCAAAAGGGTGTTGTAGAGGTACTAATACTTTCCTTACACGTAATTAATCCCTGAACCCAATTTCTATGATGCAAACCTTTTTTTTATGTCTAATCTCGTCACTTAAAATTAGATCAGTGACGATTTTAAAAATTCAAAATTTTCACTATTTTTCAAAGCCCTGTGTTTCCAAACTCGTCTTTTTTGGTCATCGTTTTGTGTCATGACGTCAACATTAGTAAAGCTAGAATTTTTAGTGACTCAAATAGCTCTGCTTAAACTTTTTTTTGTTTAAAATTTAAATTGAACCATCAATGTATTTTCAACTCTACAAACAAAAAATGGTTGCTAAATTATCTTTTACACATGAAATGGAACAATGGTAAGGATATATGAAGTTCAACCCACAAACATCATTATATAAACTTGAAGCCTGTTAGATGAACGCAAATGTTACTTCTACTACATGGGGAGTAACACGTTTCTCACAACTAACCTGAGATAATTGATTTTTGTAGCTTTTACAATTGAGTTTGTTGGACTAATAAATTTTAATGATTTGAATTATGTGAAATAAAAATTGTGTCCGAATAAGAGTGTGAGAATATTTGTACCAAAGAAAAAGTGCGAGAATATAATGACTCTTTGATAAATTATGAAAATTTATTTCTGCGCAGAATGTATTTTGAAGAATTTTATATTTTTTGAAGAATGATTTGTGTTTGGGAATATTTGCCAAAAGTAATTTTGTGCGGAGGAGTTTAGTTTACATAATATTAGATAAATTACTTTTTGGGGTTAAATTACTTACAAAAATAGAATGCATTGTGCTTTATGCAAATATATAATATTTTAATGATGGCCAACCGATACATTTGTACTCAAATACAATTTGGCAAGAATGCATTCTGTCAAAAACAAGAAACAGTTGCTATTGCAACCCCAATTTTCAGCATCTTTTGTTACCAAACAAGCAGAGGCCAAAATGCATTTCGAGGGCCAGAATGACATTTGAGGATTTTATCTAACGAAGCTCTTATCGTTTTTCCTTCCAAAATCTATTCGCATTGCTCTGTGCATCTTAACATTGTTCATCTAGCATTATCCCCGTGAGACTAGAAATTTCTTCTATTAACTATAATTATTATTATTTACTGTCAATATACGATTAGGATAAATGTGATACACTGAATATGATAATTTTGTTTATCCAAAGGAAATATTTTTGTATACTCTCTGCTCACCCTTTGGTTGTATATATCCTCTATTGAAAAGTTTGCCTTTGCTTTTGTTCTTCATTCTTTTAAATTTTGCAAACAATGGTTCTGTTTTCATATTTGACGAAAGAGGAATTGGCAAATTGGCATATCAATTTTGTAAAATTTGAATTGTATTTGTTGAAATTTGATCCCTTAACCTCTTTTATCACTTTCCAATTATACACTATCTGCAAAAACTAAGTGTTCTTCTATGCTTAAGTTTATTGCTTGGATATTTCCTTTTGTTGTCCACCCATGCATTCCTTATTAAATTTTGCACACTAGTGTTTTGAAGGTCCATTCTTGAAGTCATCTGTTAGCCAAGTTTTTTATGTTATTAAATTTCACAGACGGTTTATTGGATATTTGATTGTTAAGAGCAAGAATGGGTTTACTCAATAACGCTTTTCAATTTTATCAAGATGATGTCCAGACATGCATTAATGTCAAACTTGTTGGGAAAAAATAGATTAGAGACTTGATAATAAGCAGAAGCACCTCAAGATTACTTTTTTTTTTTACTGTATAAATTATTTATGCATAACAAAATTTAAGTAAAAAAATAAATACAAGAGATACAAATTTTTAATATGGAAAACCCTCTAATATTGAGAAAAAAATCACAAGATAAGTTTTGAGAAAATATTCTATTATAATAAGGATAATTACAAATATCCTCATAACACACTTTACTCACTTTCAAGTTTAATAAGACCCTCTAAAGATGACATCAATATTTTCTAGTATATATCCACACCCACACCCATACTTTATTGAAAATTATTCAGACTCTCTTTTATCTCACACTCTCAAAAAAATAAATTATTTCTCTGAAGACTTCATTCTTTGTCTTGCCAACACTCTTTTTCTTGGCTCTATTTTTCTCTCTTTACTGATTGCACTTCAGTCAGCTGCACTTGCTCTCTTTGCTTCTTGCTTGTCCATCTTGTTGCTTGCTGAATCCCTCTATTTATAGGCAAAATTTTGGGCTGCAAGTCAAAGAGAGAGGAACAAATTTCAGCCTCTACCAAGACGTGTTGAAAATTGCATTCTTACTTTAAGCTTGCTCAGACATTGTCTGCCTTGGTTTTCCTTTTATCATGGGGTGGACCCCACAAAACTTGCTGCTAATGTTGGGCTCTGCGTGTTGAGAACATAGAAAATAACAAAGACGGGTTATTGCATGATTGAGCATAAAACTCATGTAAGAATTATCAAATTTATTCTTACCTCCTTCGTTAGACAAACTAGTTCAATGTCTAGGATTTTAGCACCAGAACCCTAGTCATTGATTTTTCTATCACCTCAAACTAATTTTAATGACGCGAATGAATGAATATTATAAACCTGGTAACTATAGTTTTCATTTCGTCAAAGCTTAGGTTGAACCAACTCATGTTAATTATGGCAAGTTAACATAACAAAGATGATAGATAGAATTTATTACCCATGGTTTTTCACTTGATTTGAGGGAAAGTTTAAATGTTTGTAAATTAAGCGTGGATACTCTTGTGCTACTTCATGCGCTTTAGCTACTGTAATTAATTGATTACATAGTGTAGTTTAAATGCATACCTGCCATAAGGATCTGGCCTCTTCATTTGAGATTATCTTTTCTGCTATTTATGGGTATGAACAAAATAAGTTTTTATATGAACCAATTTATGATACTCTCTTCTTATGATGCATATTAGCTTGCATTCAAACCAATAATTTCTTAATTAAAATATAATATTTCCAAACACTAAATTCAATATAGTAGAATGCTTCTTATCTTTTTTGATCTTTTACTAGCATTTATTTTTTATAATCAAATGATAATAAAATTTATATCACGTTCATGATGAAATTTTTAAACAAATCTCCTTAATTAATTCTGCAGCTCGCGCGGGTATAAGTCTGGTATTAAAGAAAACTAAATCCACTATCAGAGGCAATAATATAAAACACAAAAACTCAGTCGATGAGTCCACCACCAGTGCAGGGCCCAGTATAAGTCAATATTGAACAAATTACTGATCCAATGAACAAACAGAAGAATCACAGAAAAGAAAATGGTCCAAAAATACAGCTGTATGGACCAGATCATGTCGAAGTATGATATTAATAAACTACATAAAATATTGAACAAATTACACATTCAATGAACAAACAGAAGAATCCACAAAAATACAATAGTATTCACACTAAGGTGTGAAACGCAGAAGTAACCAGCAAAACCACATTTCTAGCAGGAAACACAAGCAGTTTCTCTTTACACATATTATCCACCATACATTGTAAAAGAGCTAGTTTCCCATAACATAATGCGGTTCCAAGTTTTCTTTGTCGGAGATTTTGAAAATGGATCCTTTACCACTAATCTTCGCAGGAGATGAATTGAAATCAAAAGTTTCAGACCTCTTTTTTGTAGGTATGGGGGTTCCAATGTGCTGGGACAACTCTCTCTGGTTTCCACAGAGAGTGAATATGTTTTGAATTCTCAAAATTCTCGATGCAGTATCCTTTCCATCCTCTGAACTTTGCTTAAAACAGTAATCCTCTTGCTTTGGACTTCTTCTGCTAGGCAGGTTCGATGTCAGCTTATCAACAGTACATACCCTCTTCTCCTCTACGATTTCTTTTTCCACTTCCTGATCTTCCCCTTTCCCTTCATGATCCTGTTCTCCTTCTTCGTCTTCTTCATATACTGTGGTCAGACACATTCTTTCACCAAATTTTGGTGCAAAAGCATCAGAATCTGCTCCCGCATTCAATGTATATGGATGAGGTTGATTTGAAAAGTCTTGAACCACATTATTATCGCCCTTGCAAATTACTCCACCTACAATTCTTATGTCACGAGCCAGGGGTTCTTGATCATCCATGTCTAAATCCATTGATTTCACCATTCCAGGATCCTCCTCACTTTTGTAAATCCGCAACAGCCTCTTAACAAAGCCACATGACTCCATGTCTTTGGATTCATCTTCCTCTATACACCCATCCTTTGAACAATGCAGCAAACACTCAATTTCTTCAAGTCGCTTTCTTAGAATTTCAACTTCCTCCTTCTGCTGCAACATCCTTTCTTCCATTCTCCTTGCCTCCAATTCAACAAACTCATTAGCTGTTCGCTGGCACTCCTCCAACTTCTTTACCAACTCTTGTTTCAGAAGCTGGGTCCTTTCATTTACCTTCAAATTAATCTCTTCCTCACTTGCAGGAGTTCCTTTACTTTCCATATGCTGAAGTTGAGCCCTCAATGCAGCAACTTCTTCTTCTGTCTTCAAAAGCTTTTTTTGTGCTTCATTTCTCTCTTTCTCTCTCAGCTTGTTTTCCATTTGTAGCTTCAAGATAAATTCATCCATTGCAGCAATTCTAGACCCCAAAATTACAGCTGAAGAAGAATCCTCTTCCTTGACTGGAGTATGAGGGCCACGAACAATGCATTTTGCTTTTGCTCCATACTCAAGAGTAGAGATTGTCTTGTGTATCTCTTTAGGATCGGGACTTGCACACAGTATCATTAAAATTTTTGACTTATCATCCTCAAATGAATCCTAAAAGGAGAAAAGAAGAGAACAAACACTTGCATGAATCAAACCAGAAATATCACCTAAAAATAATCCCATTGATTCCATCCAACTAATTACAAAGGTACCTGCAGAAGCATGGTAAGTTTGCTGTCCCTGAAAGGCACGTGAGAATCACCATTCGCAATAGATTCAACCACCCTCTTTAAAGCTGTATTTCCTTGGTTGATCTTAGCAGTCTATAATTTCATTGAGATCATAATCATTAGTAGAGAACTCTAGGATTAACACAAAAGAAAATAGACACGCTAAAGATTTACCTGCATTTTGGCCTCAAACCCAATTTGACCAGCTTGCTCAATATTCTCTGATCCTGCCATGTCTACAAGCATTAGCCGTCCTCCCACAGTTGGGACATCAAGGATTATCTGCTCACATAGAAACACCTCATTACCAATCAAACACGGATGATAAATTATGAAAAACTACCTCTGATATAAAAAAAATGATACCAAGCAATGGCTTCTGGAACTCCTGTCATTACAAAGAGTGCTTTTAACGATCCTTCGTTTTTCCACTTTCTGAATTTCCTTCGAGATCTTTCCAGCTTCATTTCCAGATATATAGGTTGCATTCTTCGCTTTTTTGCCCATCACTTCAAGTTTCACCTACAAGTGAAACTGCATTAGTCAGTGGTGCCCGGCTACATTTCCAGGGAAAATGAATAAGAAGAAGTTGATCGGTTACGACTGCTAAACTAACATCTGATTCTGATTAGTATAGATAAACAATAGCCCCTATTCTTGATTTGTTGAACTACACAACATCGACAATTTCCATTTCTGTAAAGATTTCGGTTTGTTAATGACCATCATATATATTAACAAATCAATGAAAAATGTCGTCCGACGCTCAAAATACAGTTGCTAGATTCTGTTACAGCAACGCGATCAGCTGAACATGCACGCAAAATCCACAATATATATCTATATAACTCTAAACAGCATCCGCTAATTCATTTTCTTCTTGTGAAGAAACATACCTTCGAATAGTACAGAAAGGTCCCACAAGTCCTTCTCCAAGGAGGAGAAAATGACCTTCAGCTTCAGATATAAATCGCATAGGTATCTAATCAAACTAAGCCAAACAAAAACCCGAAGAAAAATCCCAGAAACAATCTGAGACAGACGATAAAAAATTGAATCAAAAGAGAGATCATCCAAACATAAATTACCTTGGAAGCACTGCCTTTGGGCCATCCCAGCCCAAATCCTCCCCCTCCATTGGTCGACAAAAGATCATATATCTCCTCATTGTAAATCTCCAGAACAGTTACTTGAACAAAAGTTCCCAGGCCAAGAAACTCTCCTTTTGAATCACTAGATTCGTCCCCATCTCCAAGAATGTCCCTCAAAGACCTGTACACAATGCCCGCTTGCTTTGAACACCCAAACATGGTGTGACTTTTTCCAGAACCTGTGGGTCCGTACATCATAATGGTGCACTTCTCCCCCGACTTGACGCCATTAATCCTCGATTCCACAAATTTCTTATAGAAGGCATCGAGGTCCTCTTCCTCAGACAGAGAAACCCCATCAAGGGTGAAATCTCGGTACCCAAAATCGGCCCGAACCCGGATAGATTGCGAGTTGGAATTGATCTGTAAAATGGATGCAGGCTTGTCTTTTCGATCTGGGTAGTCACGGATTCTGGCAATCACTTCAACTGGGTGCTCTGGAGGATTCTCCCTAGCAGCCATGTTAGGATTCGGAGATGGGTACGCTTTCACTCCATTGAAATTGATCCGGTGTTTAGACTGCGGCGTTTTCAACTGAGATGAGTGGCTTGATTTTGAAGACGGGGTAGGAGCCATGAATGCGAATTACCTAGAACGAGAAGGGGGTAAAGATCGAATCTTTAGGCTTAGATGGAAGACCCAGTGGAGAAATGGAAATGTGTAAGCACAAGAAAGCTAGTTTTGAAGTCGATTATAGATTCAATGACAGCAAAGGGAGAAGTGATAGTTGGAAATGAATGAAAACGGCGGAGCGGAATTGAAACGAGGGTTTTGTAGTTTGAACCATAGTTTGAACCAAAATGTAGCCGTTACAGTCTCCAACGTCTATCTCTCTTCCATCATATTTCTGGAAAAAAGTTATTATTTACAATTTTGTAAGCGGCGATTGGAGTGTTTCATCTTTGGAAAGCAGAATTTGCTTCTTTTTTTTTCCTTTTTTATTTTTCAGATCATAAAATACAAAGTCTAATTATCTCACTGTAAAGTAATTTTAAATAAAAATAAGAATAATATTAAAAAATTAAAAAATAAGTGAAAAAAGAAATTTCACTATAAATAATAAGTGAAAAAATTCTAAAAATTATTATTTTAAAATCAAAATTTTATTAAATTTATTAAAATCCTATAATATCATTAATTAATTAAATTTTTCTAAGTTCTTTTCTTGTCTATTTAAAACTTTTATTTACTAAATTATTCTTAAATTAAAAATTTACATTATAATTAAACCCTGCTAGTTTTCTCTTCTCATTATAAAATTTTAATTCAAATATTCTTTATCAAAGATAGTATTTACTTTAAGGAAGTACCATACTAAAGTAAAATATGGATCCTTAAACGACTCTCTAGTTTCTACCATATTCACTAAACCAAAAGGTTCTTGAACTGTGTTAATTTAAAATTAATACTTAAATTATTAGTGAGATTTATAAACTTGCACTAAATTGAAGTATTTCTCCATGGTTATGATTAAATTAAGTCCCATTTCAATTTCAGGCATCAATTATTTTTTTTATTTTTGGCGATGCTCAATTAATATCCATTTAAAAAGCAGAATTGAAAGAGTTGACAAGCATCCATCAACGTCGTCACAGCTTATATCATGCTGCTCTCAGTCAACTGCTACATAAAGCTTATGCTCTTTTTCCAGTCAATTGTGATAAAGGGCTGCTCATCCCATTAACTGAATTTTATTGTATTGAGAGAAAAATATATTTTTTTAATTTTAAATTATTTATAAATATATTTTTTATTTATCAAAGCTAATGAATATATTTATTTAATTAATAAAATAATATGAATACACCACTATTATTTACTTGTCATTAAATAATATAAGTCACGAAATTTATACATAATTATTTATACATTTGGTGTCTTTATATTAATAATTTAGATGAATTCAAATTAAAAAATTTGTGCAAAAATGAAGGAAAATAGGAAAAAAAATTGAAAAGCTTTAAAAATTTTGGTTACTCTGAATGCACGATTATCCTTCAATATTTTTCCTAATATTTTCTTTACAATCTCTTAAAGTTTTTAATTTGTAAGTTTCTTTCTACTTCACCTATTTTAATTTCAATATATCTCTTTTAACATTTAATCTATGATCTATCAATATAACATTTTATGCAAAAGACAATTGGATTGTTTTATATTTGTTGTTTTTAGTTGCTAGCTTATTATTTAATTAGATAAATTAATTAATTTTATTGATTTAATGTAGTATAGTATAAAAAACATTCATTGAGATATTGATTTGCTAAGATTTTAGTCGAAAATAATAATATTTTATGGCTCATTGTTTGATGTTTTGCTTGCTTTATATAAATTTTTTTTTATTTCATTTATATAGTCAATTTTATTTAATGAAATTAAACTTTGTTTATTATTGTTATTGAATTCATCATGTTATGTGTATTAATAACTATGTAAAAGTCATTAACTATCAACATTTAATAACAAATAGATGAAATAAGTGCATTTATATAATTATGGTAGTTAAAATAGTAACTTGTCAACTTTTTGTAAATGCTTTAAAATTCAAATTGTGTATATATATATATATATTATTAAATATTATTTTTAAGAATTAAAATTATAAAATTTAATAAATTTTATAATTAACTTTTGTGGGTGAAAATTCGATCCCACTTTTTTAAGTGGGAGGAAGCTTTTAGTAGCAAGAATTGAATCTCAAACGGAGTAGCCAAAGACGAGGCCTCGATCCCAGTTTTCTCATGGTGTTAGCATTCAGCAATGAAAATGATGGGATCCAACTGCAAGGAGGAGCACCGTGACTTGAGAAAGTCTAAGATGTTTCAGTTGGAACAATTACTGATACTATAACTTGTTCCTCTTACGAACTTCAGTTCACATCTCATAAGTCAAAAGAGAAAAAACTTCAAAGAAAAACATTTCTCCAACTTGTTGAGGCAGCTTTGTAAGCTTACTAACCTTGAATGTACATGTAATCGTCCCAACAAAATTTAGCTAGTTAAGACTTAAGCTAGGTTACGCTTTTGTTGGGTAGCATTGATCACACTCACATATCATGTAAGTAAAGACAGGAACTCATTCTTCTTTTCTTGGCAACACAGCTTCACAAAGTAAGCTTTCTAGCATAGGGGAATGGAAACAAAGATTAAAGAGGGGGAAAGTCGGTCAAACTCATCCAGCATGGTCAATTGTTGGACCTGAAGCCAACATTTTAACAAAAGAAAAAGAGTATTGGTATAGTTATATTCTTATATTTATATTTTTTATACAATCAAAAAGAGACAAAGAAGAGTCAAATGTCTGACTTGTCTCCCTCTCTCGTCAGAGTCAGTTCACTCACTAAAATCATATAAAATTGTAAAAGATGCATTGACATGAGATTGTGAGTTTATCTTTTTCTAAAGAAAAATTATATCATAATTTATGCTAGGTAAAAGTCACTAATTATATTTGCACATTCTTATATCTCCTATTTTTGCGACATCTTCTCACAGTAAAATTTTTTTTTTTTCAATTTATTTATGAGTGCTAGTACATCCATTGTATCCATTCAAGACGTAAAATGATTATTTTTTTTGTAAAAATTGCTCTTGGGAGCAACCAAGATCTTACAAATGATCTTATAAACTATTAGATATGTGAGCTCTTTAATTTAATTTATAAAATTTAATAAATTTAATTATTTAAAATTTTTTTATAAAAATTTTTTATAAATTTTAATTTAAAAAAATAAAGAAACTATTCACGCTCTCCTACTATCTATTTCATTCTTCATTTTGTGGCCCAAATTGCAGAGTCACTTATCACATAACTGAAATGCTCTATCACAATGCAGTGTCATTAAAACTTCATGTTCGTCAATGAGCTCTGACTCAGATGGCATAAAGTGAACTCCTTATCTACCCGGTTTCGGGTTCGACCCTTAACTATCCCCTCTCCTTACAGCCTTCTAGGCTCCTACCTTCACCAAAAAAAAAAAAAAAAAAACCTTCATGTTCAATCGCACGCGAACTTAAGTAACTTGATGAGAAAGTTTTGCTAGTTGTTATGTCCAATCCTGGAAACTTGCCCACCTGTTGTGCAACCTCTTGAATATCAGAACTGTTGGTTATAGGTTTGGGCACAACCAATTAACCTACAAATGATCAAATGTAGATTTATCTCTCACTTCTAGTCAATCTTCTCATTTGTAACTAACTCACCATGGATATCCTCTGTAGGAAGTAGCTGGCGGGGGATCCTAAAATTGGACATTGTTAGAGGACAAGTGAAGTTTGAACCAAGTAGTTACGAGAATAGGATCAACAGGAATTCCCAAATAGGAATGATTCACATGGCCAATGCTAATAGTCTCTCTTAAAATATCCTCCTTACTCTTTTACCTCATTTTTTATGTGATTCTTTTATTTGAAGAGGAATAAAAACCTGCTGCTACTTAAATAATATAGAAAACACCAGATCCTAAATTTTCATCAAATAATTGAAAATATGGAGAAATGGCCATCACATATTTAACTATGATGCCACTCTGGTGATCATGCATTATTACACTTTGGTTGCACGGCATTTGCCATTTTCTGAAGGATTGTTGCAAATATTGTCATGTATCTAACATGCTTGATTTTGGTTCAAAATAAATTGTAATCTTGGATTTCCATAGAAATCAACAAACAATTACCGTCAAATATCTCATGAACTATGACAAATTTATATCTAATATCATGAGCTTTCTACATTGGTGCCTCCCTGTAAATTTTCCTATGCTTTTAAAATATTGAGAATACAGAATCTAGGTAAAAGAACTAGGCCAGTAAAACAGCTTTCTGTTTGACATGTATACACTTCATTCAAAAGAAAGATATATCAGCTCTTGAGAACTAATGACACCATCTGCTGGAAATCAAATCCAATTCCCGGACAAAACTATGCAAATATGCATCCACTTTTAAACTCGATTGCAGCTGAAAAATCAAACAAGTGGCAAAACCAAAAGCATTATCGTGCAGAATATGATGCTGGCATCCCACAGTCTGACCAATAATCAATCAGTTTAGCTATGGTTTCACGCATTTATTAAATGCATACATATAAAAGGTAGTGATTTAGACAATCTCTCTAAAAAATATCCAAGAAATTTTCATGCTCAAAACAATTAAGAATGGGAACTGTTAATTGTTATTTCAAAAGCAGGGTGCCTTCAGATTACGTTAATGATTGGCTACCATGAAGAGAGAGGAAGAGGTGGAGAAAAGCTACTGATGTGGTTATCTTAGTTACTGATAGAAGAAACCCAGAAATCAAAATATAGCAAGTCAACATTTGGTATCATCATAAGACCAGAATAAACTACCGGCAACAGTCTCCTCAGAAACAATTTGTGGATACTGTCAAGTCTATAAACAATGCCAGATCTTGATATGAGAAAAATTGCCAAATTCAAAAAAGCTTATCCTCCATCAGGATTATTAAAAAGCTTTTAGGTACAGTTCAATTTATGATGAACATATTTCTGCAGATATTCATGCATTACCCAGATAGATAGAGGTTGATTTGTAAATAGTAGAAAGAGCATAAGACCCCTTAAGCCCTATGTAAGTATCACTTCAAGGCTACTAAATTTCTGCATGGTAGTTAGATTTATAACCTTCAATAAATAAGATAATGTATAACATAATTAAAATCCCCTTTCTAAAATGCCAAATATATGCTTCGTCTAAAGCTAGCAACACAGCATTTAGTACCAAAATAGCAATACGGAGTAATACATTGCATATCTATCTGGTTGGAAGGGTGGGGGAGTATTATGTAATGCATAAGAATAAAGCAAACTTAATGATAAATTTGAAAATTTTAGAATGTGGCAGCAACATTACAGCATAAAGGTACAAAATTGTTCAGCAAATCTGTGAGCCTGAGAGCTCTAAAATGATCGACAACTGTGCTTTGCTTTCACCACGGATGGATTTCAAGTCACGAAATGGTTCACAATTGCATACAATAGTAATCACTAAGCAGTGAATTTGAGATTTCAGAAAGGAACCCAAAGATATTGAGATCTCAGAAAGGAACCCAAAGATGATGGTGAGAGACGGAAAAGCTTCTAAACCATTTGTTAAACTTGGGTGAGAAAAACCAACAAAGACAACAATTAGAATTTATAGAGGTAAGCCTTAAATGAATTAAAATAGGCTGATTCTCAAAAGGAACCGCATATGTAATTCTATAAAAACAATTTAAAAGAATCCAAGATGTAAGGTTAAAACCGGAAACGGCATAACAAAGTCAGGCACAAAGGAAACATCCCAAACCAGTGTCAAGGGCAGCTTGTATTCCAATTATGTGTAAGATAACAAAACATCCAAGCGTCAAAACATCAGGATCCAAACAGAGTGAAAAACTGTAACGCGCAGTAAGGGATTTCGGTTCTGGACAAACAAAAATAGGAAACATACATGTTGTGGAAAATTAAAAAGTTTATCTTGAACAGCATTTAATAAACTAAAAAGGGAATTCTGTTGAATATAAATTGAAACTCTCAAGATCTGAAAGTAATTAAGCGGTATTCCTTTATACAAGAAAAAATTACATTGATACATAACTTGTTCCCTTGGATCAACACTCTGTAATTTCATTACTTAAGTATGTCAATGGTAAATGTACAAAATTTCAACGAAACAACACTTTACAGAAATAGAAAAAGAAACAGAAAAAGCAGTAAAAAATTGGACAGAGTCGATAGACATTGTCAATGCTACACAGCTCGCAGAAGGTACCCAAGTCCAGCAAATATACTGCATACAATTGGAAATCATGAAATTACGAAGACCCTTAGCTCGCCTCTATCTCCCCTGGTGATGCGGGTATCTGCGTCAAGATATGTAACTTCAAATTCACCACTTCCCGTATTAGATGGTGGCCTCAATGCATCTGGAATTCGAGGTATCTCTAATGGTGGCAATTGTGACAAGTTCCCAGTTGTCTTCACAGTGGTTTTCTCAAATATAATTTTGATCTTAGAAGATCCTTTGGTCATTACGAAACCCCAACCAAAATAAGTATTGTCAGGACTTTAGAAATACCAAATCGGGCAAATTGCAATCATTCAAAAGTTAGCAAATTACTCTTAAGACACACAAAAAAAATGGGCCAACCTATGAGCTCGAATTTGTGAGCCAATGTGGCTGTTACTTCTACAGGCGGTAGGGGCCATGGAGCACCCAATTGAAGCTCCGCTATATTATCAAAATCTTTGCTCAAGATGTCAACTCGTTGAAAAACCTATCAGAAAAATAGAAGATACATATGGTAGATATATAACCAATATCACAAATTTGGTAGACATTCACTTTACTAAGATTTTGCTGCCAAAAGCAACTCAACAAGACCCAACTAGATAATCTCTGCAAAAATCTAACAAATAAAAGGAGATCTAAGCTGCGGAGTCTCAGCTGCAAGTCAAAATTTCATCCAAACAAATATTTTATCAAAAGATAACTGACAATGAAAATAGGAGGAACACCAGAACTTTTACAATCACTGAGACCTTCTTAGGCGCAGTCAGCTGGATTTCGAATTATACTTAGAAAAAAAAAATTTCCCCTTCCAAAAAGCCTTTTAACATATTAAATGTTTACAAAACGCGCCCCCATCCCCACCCCCTCCAAAAAAAAAGGCCCCCATCCCCAATTTTTGTTCAAGATCTGCTACTATGTCTGAAGGTCGTACAACTTGGTTGACGATTATGCATCAAAAATCCAAATCCAAACAGCATGTTTTAAAATATACACATTGACCTAAGTCGTAAGTACTTAATAGTCATTTTCAGCTTAAGTGATCTAGGGAACATGCGACTGAGCATAAATAAATCACCATAATATCATATATGCGATTAGTACGAGACCTGGCCAAGAGTTATAGGAAGAAGCCTTCCTGTGGGAGGTCCGGGACGGCTCCCACCCAGAGTACGAGATGAGAATGCACTGCTATATATTAGTTTCCATCTTCCTTGCAATTTATCAAGATCAACTGAAAGATCCACTAGTCCTCCAACAGCTTCAAGTTCCTTAGCTGCAGTATCTGCCTTTCGTAGATCATCTTCGTTTGCTGCAAGACCCCTATTAAGCCCAGAAACAGCACTCTGCATTAATAACCCCAGCACAAAAGACACAGTTTAGCACTGCTCCTTCAACATTTACATTTACAAGTTAACAAGCATTCCAAATCTATGTATGACAGTTTTTGTGTGCGCAATATTTGTAACTGCTCAGACTGTCTACAACTACAACCTTTAATACAGAAACCGTAAGTAAACTGTAACCAAAAGTATGATTATGCTTCATAGGAGAGAATAGTTTCGAATCCTCCAATTTGTACTCAAATTTTTTTTTGGCATTTTATCATCTGTGGGACCAGTAACACATCACATTAAAGTAGGGACGCTAGATAAATTAAATCAACCTTTTTTCTACTTTCTCCATAATTTCCCAAGTCGTAACTAATAACACACTTAGAATCATAAGTAGCGGTTTCAGTTAGTCATGAAATTAATCAGTGGATAAGTAAGTTTCAGTTAGTCAATCGCTTTTAACCCCAAGAGCGAGAGAATGGATTCCTATCAATGGAAAGTAACAACCACGTTAGTCAAAAAGAATATAAAACCCAATTAATTTTATATTTAGCCTGATTCAGAAGTTTGAACCAGATTACGGTAAAATAGGGCAGACGAGTTCATAACAAATACCCCAATTCCAGGTCTGCATATTTCAAAATACTTGTACAAAAGAAGCAAACTTTGAACAGTTTCAGACATTGCAAAGGGCTCAAATCCATTGACACCCGTCTAACCAGAGGAGGAGGAGGAAAAATTAAAATTAATAGAAACCCAAAATTAGTCAACTGGTTCCTCTCCTACCCAACAAACAAGTTAATACTAACGAACGGAAATTCAGAGCCCAGAGAAGCTAAAAAATAGTACAATGATGTGAAGCAGATAACCCACCAATAAATTGAACTTCAAAGACGCAACGAGATCAAAGCTGGGCGGGCCAGAAGACGGTGGAGGAGGAGGAGGGTCGACTACAGAGACCTCGTCCACAGTCGATTTGAGAACAAGGCTTCGCTGGCGGTGGCTCTGAGGCCGTCGCCAATGAAAAGTTCGAAGATAGCCCTTTGTCGTAACAAAACCAATTACGGGGGCCACAAAAGAAGAAGATGATGACGGGGAAGATGGTTTACAGTGAGAGACAGAGGTTGCAGGTTGGGAAAGAAGGTTGAGAGAAGTCATGGCCACGCCCTAACCCGAACTTGGAAGAGAGACAGAGAAACGATTGATACAGGGATATTCGCAGTGTTGAAATTTCCCTACAACTTTCTTATGCCCGACGAACTGCAAAAAGCGACAACAAGCATTCCCGGCTTCAAGTCTTCTTCTTGCTGATCGTTCATGTGCCACGTCACGATTCGTATCTCGTCTTTCAATCCCATTTAGGCGTCTCTCCCACCAAGTCGGATTTTCTTTTATCCCTCTAGCCTCTCGCTTTCTCTTTTTTTTTCATTTTTAAATTGATTATTTTTATTTTATATTCAATCATATATATTTATTTATTTTATCATTTATTTTTAACCAACATAAATAAAAATCTAAAATAAAATATTAAAAAGAAATAGCACAACAATTTGTTTTCATTATTGCACATTTTCCCACCGCCCACGCGGTCCACGGCCGGTACTTATGGCTCAGAAATTTTCTTTCTTTTTTTTTAATTAAATTACTTTTAAATATTAATATTTTTAGTTAATAATTAAAAATTGTTTACCATTATTATCCCCCTATATATTTGAAAGTACGTGTTAGTTATTAAATTAATTTTTATATATTTTTAAAACTACATTAAATTTATTATAAAAGTATATTGACTAGGACTAGATAATTTGATTCTACCGACTCTTTTTATTAATATAAATTAGACAAATTATAAGATACTTTGAAAAATTGAATAAGAGTAATTATTAATAAATAATTAAGAAAATAATATCTTTATATTAATGAATCATTATTAATTTACTTATAGTTTAGTCATAAAAAATTTATTTTTGTTAATGATGATTTAAAATTTAAAATTTTTATTGATTAGTATTTATACCCATACAGCACAAGACATCAACAATAATTTTAAAACCAATTTGATCATTAAATTGGTAAAATTAGTAGATCACTATGTTAGGTGTTCAATCACTATATTACTAATCGAATAATATAAAAATTAATAGAGTAAATTACACTATCTTCTTTTAAAATTTATTTGTATGACAGTCTATTTCAAATTTAAATAAATATTACACTATACTCCATATTAACTTATTAACTAACAGAACTACAAATAGATTCTAACAGAATTTTTTTTTAACTATGATTAACTCCTTATATTTACTCATTTGTAAATAAATAATGATTAAATCATACTTTTCTTCAAGATTTTAAGTGTTATTGCTACTTGCTTACCATTAATTATATGAAGAGTTACATAATATATTTTACAAGTAAATACACTAATTTATATTAAAATTAATAATGAATCACCCAAAAAAAATTAAAATTAATAATATCATACAAAATTGTTTTAGTATTAAACGCAATACCATGTATGTAAAGGGACCAATCTCATTCTATAGATATATTAATACACAAATCATATTTAAAACTATATGAAATTAAGAGTGATCCTACTCCTCAAATCCCTCTTGAAGATACCATTCACATCCATGGCTAGCACAATTAAGAGTTCCAAGTATGATTTGTATATTAATATATCTATGAAATAGGTTGGTCACTTTATACACATGGTGTTACGTTTAATATTGATATAATTTTATATAGTATTATTAATTTTAATTTTTTGGATGATTCATTATTAATTTTAATATAAATTAGTGTATTTACTTACAAAATATATTATGTAACTATTCATATAATTAATGGTAAGTAAGTAGTAATAATACTTAAAATCTTAAAAAAATATATAATTTAATCATTATTTACTTATAAATGAGTAAATATAAGGGGTTAACATGGTTAGAAAGAATATTTCGTTAGAATATATTTTTAATTTTATTAGTTAATAAGTTAAGATAGAGTGGGGTGTAATATTTATTTAAATTTAAAGTGGATTATCATATAAGTAAACTTCAAGAAAGGATAATATAATTTATTTAAATTAATAATATTTAATTATTTATAAATATATTTATAATTTAAGTATTAAAATAAAAATATATATCAAATAAAATTTTAATATTAATACAATAATATTACGTTCTCAATTTTAAAATAATGCTACTTTTGTAATCATAAATGAGCAGAGTTTCCGAATTGATTTTGAAAATATTCATATAAATAATATTATTTTTTAATAATAAAATATATACTTTATATTTGTAATACTTCCGAGTGTGGACGCCGTATTTTCTGGATTTACGAGCCCTAAGTTGCGTGTGCCGTCCTTTCAAATGGGGGTTGCTTGTAGTCTTTCTTCTGTGTGCTTTTGGTCAATGAAGCTCCGCTCCCTCCTTAATTACCTCTGTCAGTCATCTAGTTTTTGTATTACCCAACTTATTAGGATCACTTATTTCTGAAAGAGTTGTCTTCCTTCTCCGGCTCTATCGTTCCGCCTTCCCCAATTTTTTGTTTCTTGATCTCTCTGCAGGTTACTCATCTCCATTGCACACTCTAACCTATTTGTAGAAAAAAGAGTAAAAAGTAGAGATAAAATAATTTAGAAAAAATATTTATATTTAGAAACATTTTTAAGGTGAATATTACTCTTCCTAAGTTGTTATTGTGTTTTATGTAATATTTTTTCAAGATATAATAAGAGCACCATAACTTCTTTCATAGAACTTAAAAAAATTAGTTTGATTTGAGAGATTAAAAATGGAGAAAGATATAGATAATGTTAATTTTTGTAAGTGAATTCACTTTCATACTATGAGTATTTATAAATATAAATAGGCATTTGATCAGCAATCATGATTATTCATTCTAATATATATGATTGTTTAATTTAAACTAATAAATATGATTGTTTATATCCAATAAGTATGATCTTTCATAGTTAATAAATATGACATTTTACATCAAAGAAACATAATCTTTTATATTCAAGATATGTAACTTTTTATGTCTAAAATTATAAAATAAATTTTATCTCATTTCTTACATATTTAACATACAAATTAATTATCTAACACTAATAATTTCATACATAAATAAATATGTCTCTCAACTTAAATCTTCTTTTAGTGTAAATACTTTAAAACTTAATCAAAATAAATAGCGTCTTTTGATAAATTAAACCCTTATTTCTTTTGATAAAGTCAAAAATACCATACATAATATTATCAATTTTCATTTATAAGTTCACAAATAATTTTTACCACTTATTTGACCATGCACTATGTCTTGATATTCATAAACATTTTCAAAAGATTGCCTTTTAAAATTTTTATTAGAAGTGGCATCGCTTCTATGTTCACATAGGTAAAGTTATTTGTTAGGCCTTTATGTGGGACATCTCATAACCTTAGTAAGAGCAAATATTTATCCTCCATTAGTTAAAATTATTTATTTTTAGCACTTAGAATGATCTAGTACTTCCCACAATCACTTATCAATAACTTGTTTTTACCAATTAAACCTTTTAACTAGTAATAGTGTTAGAGAAAATGTTTGGTTTCTATTATTGGTAACTCTAGGTAAAAGGCCTTAGGCCCATCCCCATGATGTCCTTCCCACTAAATCCCTAGTAGGTCCTGCTAGAAAAGGATCTGTCAAGTTATCCCTAGAGCCTTAGACATAGTTGTTTGACTATCACAATATAAGAAAATGGCTGGCATTAGTTATGGCCACAACACTATCTCCAATAATAAATTTCTTGACTATTCTACTTCTTTTTCTACTATAGTTAAAGCAACAAACTCAAATCTCATAGTGAAATGAGTTATGCATATTTGTTTTTCTTAAAAGCCTAAAAAACCACACCTCCTCCAAGGGTGAATATCCATTCTAAGGTGGATTTAGTGTCATCTACACTAATTACCTAACTAGCATCATAAAATCTTTCTAGAAAAGCTGGATAGTTTCCTTAGAATAGTCCTAATTTGAAAGTTTGCTTTAGATATTCTAAAACTCTTCCAATTACTTTCCCAATTTGATTTTAAAATTTAACCCAAAATTAAATCTAAATACAAAATTAAAGTCAACTCTAACTCAAAATAAGAAACCAAAAATTAAAATTTAACTTTGAAATTAAAATTAAAATTCAAAGATTAAAATCAATCTTAAAGATAAATAGAAACAAAAAATAACAAAAATAAGAAATGAAATAAGAAGTTGTAAACAAAGATAAATAAAAGAATTAAAAGTAAAAAATGATAAGAAGATAAAAAAAATAATAATAAATCCAAAAGCTAAGAAAATAACAGATAAATTAAAAAGATATAAATAAAAGATAAAAGATAATAAAAAGTATAAATAAACAATAAAGAAAAGAAAAGATAAAATAAATTCAAGAGATAAATGATAAATAATAGATAAAATATAAGAAAAAAGAGGATATAAATACATTAAAAGATAAAATATAAAAATAATGATAAAAGATTAAAAGATAAGTGAGAAAATAAAAAAAGATAGAAGATAAGTGAAATTAGGAGATAAAGATAAGAGATAGAATTTAAGTAAAATTCTTAAAGCATTGCTATAAAAGACACACAGAATTTTCAAGAAGACTTTTCACTCTTCACTCTTGCACCTAGGCATTAAGCTCATGTATTAAGCCAAGGAACCCCTACCATACACCGTTAGTTGGATGCCCAAATACTATTGTTTAAACCATTTTCACATGAATAGACTATCAAAAAGTGAAATTTACCCAGGTTAGATTGTAAGATTCTTTATTATTTTATTTCGTCTTTGGCATGGCATGTCCTTTGTTGATTATGTGATTATGTGAATTTGCATGGTGAGCAGCTTGTGCAGTGTATGGGAGAGATCTCATATAGTTTGAGTTACAAAGAATGTTTGAGCTTGGAAGGATTTCTAAACTAAGTATATTGAAGATGTAGCAAAAAAAAATTAATAGTGAACCAAAAATAAATATTCTCTTGGGTGAATTGTAAATTCTTCCTACTTAATTATGAGTTTTTTATGGGTTGAATTTGATAAAAATAATTGTATCTAAAAGCATTTTACTAGAATGATAAGTTTTTTATCTTAAAATTTATAAGTAAAATAAGAAAAGGAAGTAAAAGAAGATCACATGCATAATTTGGGCAATTTTTATTTCTTTTATTTTCAATTTTTTTTTTTGGATTTTAGGCCTTCTTTATTTTTTTTGGTTTCTTTATCAAACGAGAGATTTCAAAAGTAAAAAATAGTAATTTTCTTTAAATTATTCTAAAACCCTAATCTAGAATGGAAAAGAGATTTTCTCAAAATCATTTTATCCAAAACCTCAAACTAGAATGGACAGAATATTTTCTCAAAATTTTTTTTATCCAAAACCCAGATTTAAAATGAACAAAAAATTTTCTCAAAATTATTATTTTTTTCTAAAATCTTGATTTGGAATTGATAGAATTATTCCTAAACAAAATCTCTCTTTTTAAAATTAAAAATTTTTAAATCATCACCATATGAAAGTAAGACAAATTAATTAGATCATTTAAGTACTGAAAGGGCGTTTAGAATGTTAATGTCTTTCTTAATATATAACCAACCCCTAAACTCAATCTTTGAAATGTAGTCCATCTTATATTAGGTGTCCGATCTCACCCATAAAAATTAGATTGGTGACAACTCTATTTTTGTTTTAAAAACCCATTTTCCTCTCACTCCAAAAACAAGAGAAAGAGAGTTTCGCATGGGTTTGTCACTTCGTGTCACAATATTGCAACAGCTTAGCAACTCTACTGGGGACATTAAAAGATTAGGCCAATAAAAAGTGATAGTTAATATGTTTTGCAATCTTTATTTTCATGTGTTGGTTTGATTTTTTTATTGTGGAAATGACAAAGTACCAAGTACGCTTTTTGGCTTCTAGGGCTATATTTGTTTGGATTTCATAATTTTATTTGTTTATATATTTTATTCTCCTATATATTGTGATGTTCTTTTTCACACATAGGATATTTGTTCCCTACACACATTATCATTGTCATCACACACTAGACTAAAGGGGACGTCATGACCCCTTTCCTTATACTTAAGCCATATAAGATACCTTATAGGCTAGAGACATATAGTAATGTTAGCACTTGAGAGACCTTTGGTCTTCGTACAGGTGCTCAAAGCACCTCACTTAAATTGATCCTCTTGAAAGCAATTTGAAAACCTAATATAAAAAATTTAGAACCTACTCCTACACTGTTAGTAGCCTTAGAGCCACTTCACTCAAATTCGCACAAGTGTTTGTCTTCTTTTTACATTATATTAAGTGAAATATTAGATTAGATTTTAAATACAAAACTCACCAAACCAAACCAAACCAATTACCAATGGGTTAGGTTTGGTTCTGTTCCACACCTTTGCTGAAATTGAAGAGGTTAACTTTTCCAGTAAATTGACTTGGTCAGTTTGGTTGGCCATAGTGCAAACTGAAAAACCCAGTTGAACTGATTACATGAGCACCCCTAATTGATAGTGATAGAGTCAAGTGCACAGAGAGAAATGGATGCTTTGAGAAGACTACAAGCAGACTCAATCCCTACTTTCAGAGAAGGGATCGCTCTAATTCTTTATCGTTGGTCAGCTCTCCATACTACTGTTGAGAACGAATAGGGTGGCCGTGAATCACACTTGAAAGCTAAACAAATTGGCATTGATGTGCTTTCTTGGTTCACTCAGTCCAAAGGTAAATTGATTTTCCCTTTTCTACTGAGGAATTATATTTGCTTCTTATTCTGGATAGAAACTTACTTGTTTTGATTCAAGCAGAATCCAGTGGGGAAATGAGTTATGCTTATATTAAGAGGTTAAACTTTTAAAAAGAACAGCATATAGGTTGTGAGAGGTTGCTGAGTTATAATGGTCTTGTGGTGTGAAGTTGGAAATTAAAGATATGTATATGTTGGAACTCCACTTTAAAGATAATTCTGGTTGTATTCTTAAATTGAGTTTGGTGACAGGCAATCAGTTACCCAGAACAAAAGTTTCAAAATTGTGTTTTTACCTTCTAGGAATATAAAAAAATATATTTTATAGAAATTTATCTATTTTTCCTAGAAAGTAATTTCTATTTATACAAGATGTTGATTGATTTGGATTTACAATGAGGTTTAGAGCTATTTTCACATTTGAACTTTGTTGCTGATTGTTATATTATTTGTATGTATGGCTTATGGGTATTATTGTAATTTCTCTACAAGGGGCATTATTGTATTTTTTGATTGTTTGTGAGGGTATTTTGGTCATTCTCATTGGCTGTTTTATTTCTGGTTGGCTGGCCATCAAATGTAACTGTACAGAAAACATGAATTGAATTTTTTCTTTCCTCCCTTCTCGGTTTCTCTCCCATGCCCTCGGCTCCAATTTCTTCCTCAATCTTTTCTGTTGTGTTTCAACTTGGTATCAGAGCAAGTTTATCCATTACAGAAGCTCCAAGTTGCTGGCGTTGGTTGTGAAGCCGATGCTAGCGCCAGCAATGTGACGATGGATCTTCCCCACTTACCCCGACTGGACGCTATGGGTGAGCCAAATCATGGGTTTGTTCTCGGACACCGATCAGGTTCGAATCCTAACTCATTGTCATCACTCTCTAGAGGGTTTGGGTGTATTAAGTCAACCCTAAATTGTTGCTACCATCCTTTGGGAATATTGGGCTTGTTGAACCTGATTGTAGTGCCGCTACGGCATGTTGGTGCGACTAAGTGGGGTCGAAATAGGGTACCCGATGCTTTGGCTGGCTAGGGCTATAGGTGCAAGAAGGATATTTGCCTGCTTTGTGATTCTGTTACAAAGTGATTGCTTGTTTTGTGATTCTATCACCAAGTGTTAGTCTGCTGCCATTTAGAGATGTCTGAAATTAGCAGTGAAGCTGGAGGTGGTTCAACCTTAGGTGGTACAGTGAACAGGTTAGGGACCCTAAGTGATAATCCCATGCTCCAAATATGTCCTAAGAAGCTGGATGGTTTTAATTTTCTAGTGTAGTCATGAGCATGTACCCTTTCCTTGAAAGTCAGAAGTCTATTTGGATATATAAATGGCAAAAGGAAGAAACCAGCAGAGACAGACCCCACATTTGATCAATGGGAGTCAAACAACAGTCTGGTCATGTCTTGGTTACTAAATTCTATGGAGTATGAAATAGCCAAATCCTTTATCTTCCTTGATGCAGCTGCTAAAGTGTGGAATGCAGTATTTGAAGCCTATTCCAAGGTTAGTCATGATGCATTGGTGTATGAATTGAGAAAGAAGGTTCATGAAACCAAGCAAGGGGAAAAGTCTGTATCCTAGTATTACAATGAATTGAACATCCTTTGGCAGGAGTTAGACTATTATAAAGACTTTCAAGCTAAATGCATTGTAGATGTTATCAAATTTTAGCAATTAAGAGACAAAGAATGGGTGTATGACTTCCTAGCTAGTTTAAATGTGGAATTTGATCAGACTAGAACCTAAGTGCTTAGGAAAGAGCCATTTCCAACCTTGAAACAGCCTTATGCTTTTATTCAGCAGGAAGAAAGTAGGAGACGCTTTATGCTTTTTCCTACCTTGAGTGACCGATCTGCCTTAGTGGCAAATCCACCACAAAGGCCGCTTAGCTCATCAGACAAGGACACATTGAAGTGTGATTTTTATGAAAAAACAAGACACAGGAGAGAGCAATGTTGGAAGCTTCATGGAAAATCCACTAGGGGTAGAGGTGGCAAGAAGACAAGCTTACTAGACCACAAGCTTACCTATCAAAGGCAGTAGTTCCAGCCCCTACTGAACCTAGCTCTTGCAGTGGAAAACTCTCTATAGAGTAAGTTTAGACGCTTAAGAGATTGATGGCTAAGCTTGAAACACCACAATCTTTTAAGGTGGAAACTTCTTCTAGTTCGAATTTTACCCACTCAGGTATACTAATATTAGCTTTCAATGCTGTCTCTAGTCCTAAGAACAATCATTGGATCATTGATTCAGGAGCATCTGATCATATGACTGGTACCTTGAATTCCTTTTCATCCTATACACCATGTGATAGATAAAATACTGTTCGTGTAACAGATGGTACACAATTGAGTTCCATATCCTGTACACAATTGTTAAATCTATCCTTAATATTGCATGTCCCACAATTTTCAAATAATCTTCTTTCAATTAGTGTTATCACTAGAGACTTGAATTGCAAAGTCACCTTCTTTCCTTTGCACTGTATTTTTCAGGAGCTAGAGATGAAGAAGGTGATTGGCTATGGTAGAGTGAAAGATGGCCTCTATTTTTTGGAAAACAGTCTTGAAACTTCATGTAATTCAGTGTTCCAAAGGAGCTCAAATGGGTCAATTGCATCACAATTGCATAGATGGCATAGACATCTAGGCCATCCTTCTTTTATAGTTTTGAAGAGATTATTCCCAAACTTATATTGTAAATGTGATGAGAAAGATCTTTTTTGTAATGTATGTGAATTTGCCAAACACACTAGAAACTCCTATATAAGCATTGATAATAAAAGTTCAGCTCTTTTTGTGATAATTCACTCTAATGTTTGGGACCTTAGTTGCATTACTTCCTTATTTGGCTATAGATGGTTTGTCACTTTTATTGATTGCTTTAGTCGTACTACCTGGGTTTACATGATGCATTCAAAAAGTGAAGTCTTCTTATGTTTTAAGAAATTCCATGCAATGATCTCCAACTAATTTGATGCTAAGGTAAAGGTTCTTAGAAGTGATAATGGGTTGGAACATATGAGTAATGAGTTTCAACAGTATTTAGAGTCTTGTGGAATCATCCATCAAACTAGTTGTGTGAGCACTCTTGCCCAAAATAGAGTAGTTGAACATAAGAATAGATACTTGTTAGAAGTGGCCCGATCTCTCCTGTTTACAATGAGCGTACCCAAAATGTTTTGAGCAGATGCAGAGCTATTTGCTGCATACCTCATCAATAGAATGCCATTGAGAACACTTGACTTTAAGTCTCCTTTAGAGATTCTCACGAGGTCTTCCTCTTAGTTGGTTCCACCTAAAATATTTAGGTGTGTATGTTTTGTACATGATCACAGAGTAAATGTGGGAAAATTAGACCTAGAGCCCTTAAATGTGTTTTTATTAGGTATTCTCCCACTCAAAAGGGTTACAAGTGTTACCACCCTCCAACAAGGAAAGTGTTGGTAAGCATGGATGTCACATTCTAGGAAGATGAAGCCTACTTCTCTCCTGAATCAACACTTCATCATAGGGAGACTCAAGAGGGTATTGAAAAGTTCTCTGTTGCAACCGATAGTCCTATGCCTTATTAAATTCAGGGGGAGATAGACAATACCCCAGAACAATTACATACAAAGGAACATGGAGAGGAAGTAAAATAGTCACATCCTGAGGAACGTGAAGAAGAGGTTAGTGAACTAGGGAAGCAGAAGGAGCTAGAAATCTTGACTTATTCTTGAAGGAAGAAAAGGCAAGTGGGTGCTATTCAACTAACTCTACCTAGCCAAGAACCCACTCCTAATTCAGTTCCCTCACAACTTGACTCATCATTTGCTTGTAAGTCCCCTCTTCACTCTTCCATTCCAATTGTTGATAATGATGATCGTCCCATTGCTCTCAGGAAAGGAATTAGAAAATGTACTCAACATCCCATTTCTAACTTTATTTCATATGATGCATTATCCCCTTCCTATAGAGTATTCATCTCTTCTGTAGCTTCTGTGACTGCTCCTCAAAATTGGAGGGAGGCCTTGAATGACCCAAAGTGGAAGGAAGCTATGATAGAGGAAATGAAAGCTCTAAGGAAAAATGACACTTGGGAACTCACTCAACTTCTAATAGGAAAGAAACCTGTGGGTTGCAAATGGGTGTACTCTGTTAAATATAGGGCTGATGGATCAATTGAAAGATACAAAGCATGGCTAGTAGCTAAGAGATTCACACAAATCTATGGAATAGATTATTAAGAGACATTTGGTCCTGTTGTAAAGATGAACTCCATTCGGGTTATTCTCTCTTGTGCAGCCAATTTTGGATGGGAATTACAACAATTAGATGTAAAAAATGCTTTTCTCCATAGGGACCTAGAAGAAGAAGTATTTATGGATATTTCTCCTGGGTTTACATGTGATAAGACCACAGGGAAGGTGTGTAAGTTGAAGAAGGCTCTATATGGTTTGAACCAGTCACCATGGGCATGTTTTAGTAGACTTAGCAAGACAACTGTTAGTCTTGGGTACAAACAAAGCAATGTAGACCACACATTATTTTGTAAGAAATGTGATGGAAAAATCACTGCCATAGCTATGTACGTGGATGAATTATTGGGGCTAGGAATGATGTGAAGGAAATTAATTGGCTTAAGTCTCAGCTAGCCAAAGAATTTGAAATCAAAGACTTGGGAAATTTGCATTACTTGGGATTAAAGTTGCAAGGTCAAGTAAAGGTATCTTCATTTGTTAGAAGAAGTATGTCTTAGACCTGTTCCAAGAAATTGAAATGTTAGGATATAAACCAGCAGATTCTCCCATTGTAGAGAATTATCACTTGAAGGTTGAGGATGGAGAAGTAGTAGAACTTAGCAGGTATCAAAGGCTGGTTGGTAGATTGATTTATCTCTCCCATACTAGACCAAATATAGACTATGCTGTAAGCATTGTTAGCAAATTTATGTATGATCCTTGCACCACTCACCTTAATGCAGTCTTCGTATTTTGAGGTACTTAAAATCTGCCCCTGGACAAGGCTTGTTGTTCTCAAGACATGGACATTTTAGAATAGAAGCTTATACAAATGCTGATTGGGCAGGATCAATTGATGATAGGAGGTCAACCTCAGGCTATTGCACATTTGTTGGTGGGAATCTTGTCACTTGGAGAAGGAAGAAACAATCAGTTGTGGCTAGATCAAGTGCTGAGGCGGAATATAAGGCTATGGCTCTTGGTGTGTGTGCAAGTTTGTGGCTTAGGAAATTCTTATTTCAGATTTATGTCAGAGATTGAATGTTTAATCATTGTTAGAAAATTCTGTGTTAAAACTGTTTCTATATATTTAATAGAGTGATGCTACTTGGACGAAATAAAACAAATGCAAAGAGCACATAAAGTAATTAGAGACCGGTATCCTTTTGGCTTATGTGCGCTTTGCATGTATTATATTCCATTTGAACAGCATAACTCTTTATTAAGGGTAACTGATAGAACTTAAATCGTTGCTGAGATGCCTGTGGGTCATATTGATTCTCATGGCATTTTAGTCAAATGGATTGCATCACTCTTATGTGCAACTGCCAGTTGAGTTTTGAGATATGTATATGGTTGCAATATTGAATAGTTGATCTTATTTTTCATTTTTATGTTCATACTTCATGATTATACAGGTAGCTGAAAAACTTATGATTATGCTTGAAGAATGTCTAGAAGGTAATTTTAAGTCTATTGAGATTCTTAGGGAAGCTGATTTTTAGCAAGTTGACCATCCTTAAGTAACTCAGGTAAATTATAGTAAGATATGTTTGGAATAGAACTTTACTGTTTTAATGGTTAGATCGATTGTATGAATTTGTGGGTTATATAAAACTAGTATGCACCATCTTAGTCACTTAAAAGAAAAACTGGTCAAAAACTTGTTGTTATTGGGTCACTGTAAACTGTCAAGCAATTGGATTGATCTTGAACTTGCATTTAAAAGGTTTGATTCTTTTAGACACTCATGTGTACTAGGTTGTGAATGATCAGGGAGAGGATGATACCAACGACAGTGAAGACGATACAGTTGGGAATGATAATCCTTCACACACGATGGTGGACATGCCAAAACCTGAATCGAACATAAATTCAGCGAACATGACAGTTAATGGGCCTTTACCAGAGGTTACAGCTGAAGCAGATGATGGATGGGTTATAGTTTCAAACAGACGAAATAAGCGTAGAAAAAATTAGGTGAAAATTATTTCTTAAAGATGTGATCGCCTAGTTTTCTTCATTTTCAGGTTTTTATCCAACACCAAATTGTGTGTGGCTTAAGTATATGTATCTGTCTTTTCGAATCCTTATTCTAAAGTCTCTTGAGAACAGATAAGCACGTATTTTAAATATTTGATTACCATTAATTTTATATACTTGAGCTTTTGCAAAATTGATTTTTGGTACATAGGATGAATTCAGTACGCCTTGTGGTCAATCATTCTTGTCCTTCAGAGCCTTGCCCGAGGAATTGAAAAGATAGAAAATTATTAAATTTGCTTGAGTACTGATCTGGCCATTTTTGATCGTGACAAATATTTGCATGATTTTTATCTGATTTCTGAGTAGCTATTGTCGTTGGAGTAGTCTGCTGTTGAAAATTCAAATCCATCCCCTTCTTTCTCCTCCAAAGTCAAGGTTGTGTATGTTTTTTGATATTTGTTTTAAATAGGAATTCTGTATTGGTTTGTCTTCCAGACACATTATTCGATTGTAGGCTGTATCAAATCTTACAGGCCAGGGGTTTTCCTTTCCAGCTGTGTTGCATCGCTGGTCAATGAAGCATTGTAGATCAGATCATTTGTTTTAGAAGCAGCAGTTTATGTTTGTGTGTGGGCGTATACGTTGAGAATCTTGGAAACGCAAATCCTCAATTAACCTGTTGAACACTGCAATATTTCACTCACAAAGAAAAACAAGGGACCACCGCATATTTCACGGAGCTGGTCATGACTCTCATATTTGCACTTGATCATAATAATATTCCAAATTGATTCAATTGCATTCTTATTTTGTTTGTGTCAATTTAGTTCCTATAATAGTCAAATTGCTTTTTGTCACCTTTTTATTTATACCAATTTCATTTCTAAATAATAAAAAATATTTAATTTATAAATATTATTAAATCATATACTCTAAAAATTTAAATCTTAAACTATAAAGTTCTAATTCTTAAAATAGTAAGTAAAGCTTAAAATCTTAAATCTATACATTTTAAAATTATAAATTCAAAATCTAAACAAACTCTTAAACCATAAAATTATAAAACTCAAAATTTTAAAATTTAAATTAAAAATTATAAAATCCTAAACTTTAAAATTGAATCTGTAAACCCTGAAATATTAAACACTTCATATTAAATTCTAAATACTAAACATTAGACCCTAAACTCACTTTAAAATTTTGGGGTAGGTTTTCAGGTTTTACATTTTAGAGATTTAGATATTAAAATTTAGGGTTTATAGTTAATAGATTTATGTTATTAAAATTTTATGATTTTGGTGTTTAGGGTTTATTATTTATGGTTTTGGGGTGTTGAGTTTAAATTTTAAGATTTGAGATTTAAAGGTTTAGAGTTTTGAATTTTGGATTTACTATTTAAGTTTTTAGGTTAATAGTTTAACTTTTAAGGTTTTAAAATAATTATAGATTTTTTCATTTGAAATTAATTTAAACACTAAAGGAATTAAATTGGCTCATAATTGAAATAATAGGGATAAAATTGAAATAATTTAAATATTAGAAAGATTAAATTGGCTCAATTAAAATAAAAGGGATGAAATTAAAACGATTTAAATATCAAAAGGAACATATTTTTTTTAAGCCTAAAAAGAAAATAGAATACTCTAACTTATAAATAAGTTAATATATATATTTTTTAAGCTAATGCACCATCATTGTTTGAACTAAGTAAATATATATATTTTTATCATATCTTTAAATAAGTATTTATTTAATTATTTTTATTAAAAATTTGATGACAAAAATAAAGTATTACCTTATAACTAATGCATAATAAAAGGAGGTAAAATGAGTTGGATTAACTGTCTTGTTTAAGAGATGGGATGGGTTTATATGTTTTTAATATGTAAATTATGAGTCAATTTATTTTATTTTATTTTATTTATGATTTATAATAAAGTGAAATGAGATAAATTAATATATTTATATATAAAATTAAATTAAGCTATCTAATTGGCCTATCATACCTAAAAAATAAAATGTGTTAATATTTTTTTAATTGATTAAAATTATGAATTAATTTATCTATCTTATTTAATTAAAATTATTATAAATTAAATTTAAATAAATTAATCTATTTTAATATATCTATTTATAACCTCTATATTATATATATATATATATATATATATATAAAATAAATTGATTATCAAATCGTCATGGGCAGCTTCTCATTATCGACAATTTTTCATTGTTTTTTCGCCTCTACTTTTTTATAATTTCTAGTAAAATTTTTTACTTACGACATGTACGGTGTACCTTACTGTACTGGATGCCTTCTAAAGAGTGCAGACACATGCCAGACTGCTACAAGTTTGAACTTTAACGTGGAGAGGTGATAATATAGTGGTCCACATCTTGTGGCACAGCCCACTTCTTGCTTTATAGTGTTTTTGTTTTTCGTTGTTTTTCTAAAGCCGTTCAAAAGAACCCGCTCAAAAATACCCAAATATTTTCAAACCTGAAATTTCAAGCGTTTCCCGCCTATATCTACGCCATTCTATTTTCTGCACCTTCTCACTGTCTTCTCTTATCAACGCGCTCTCTTCTTCTCTCACAATCTGCAAAGTCTGTCTACCAAATTTATTAATTAATTTTATTTTATTTTTATTTGTATCTTCACTTCAATGTCAGCGTTATCTACTCGCCGGATTAAAGACCGCGGTGGAGGCAGCGGCGGCTCTTCTATCAAAGCTGCTGCTCTCAGATCGTCAAAGTCTTTAACCCCTGTTTCGTGCCCCGACAAAATCCTGGGTGCTGATGGCTTCAGTAAACTGTCTTATGGGAAGGAGAATCGCAGATCCACCTCTCGCGGAGCTGCTGTGGCCTCGACGCAGAAACCCGCTATTCGGCCCATGTCCCGCGTTGACAAGGCATCGCTGGTCGCAGCAGGAAACAGCAGCGAGGTTCTTGAACGGAAGTCCACGTCGTCGGTCCCTCGAGGTAGGAGCTCTGGCCCTTCTGAGTGTATTATGGTGTTTCCTGATATCCGGAGAGATCGACGGGTTTCCGTGGATCGGGTCGCAAAGGGTCCGATTCGAGAGGGTGATCGTTCTGTGTTCAGTGGTGGTAAGAGCGTGAGAGCTGCTAATCAGACGAAGGGCTATAAAGAGTTGAATCACAAAGGCAGTGATGACGTTTTCAATGGAGCAAAATTTTTAGGGGAAGTCAACGAAGAAGTTACCATAAAGGGTGGTTTACATTCAGAGGCGAAGAGTGGTGTGAATCACAGGGTATGGGAAAAGAAAGTTGGAGCATCTGAAAGTGAAAGAATCAAATCATTAGTAAAATCAAGGGCTGTTAATGTTAGAGAGAACCCTCAAATTTGTGATGAAATGGTTAATTCTGAACGTGAGTCAAAAGTTCTTGGTGGGTTTAAAATTAATGGGCAAAAGGAGGAGTCTTGTTCTGTTGAAGTTGGAAAGATTGGAAATCGTATTGATTCATGTTTGGCAGAATGTGGTGAAAAATCTACTGCTGACCGTAAGGTATTAGATATTTCAAAGGAGAAGGGAAGTGGCAATGAGTGTACTACTAGTGCGGTTGGCAGCAAGTACCCTAGCAGACTTCATGAGAAGCTTTCATTTCTAGAAGGGAAGGTTAAACGAATAGCGTCAGATATAAGAAAAACTAAGGAGATGCTAGATATGAATAATCCTGATTCATCAAAGATGATACTTTCTGATATACAGGAAAAGATCTCAGGAATTGAAAAGGCAATGGGTCATGTTACAAGTGATTCGGATGCTAAATTGGGATTATTGAAAACTAATGCAAATGATAGTCAGGAATCAAATCTTGCTGATGGTAGTCAAAGTCAAAAAGAAGATCAGGGTAAATTTTCAGTCAAAGAGTTGAACAATGAGGAACTGGAAGCTAGATTGTTTCCTCATCATAAGTTGCTGCGCAATCGGACATCGAGTAAGGCATTATCAGGAAGCTGTGTAAGCAATGAGTTCTCTGTAACGGATCCTGGTCTTGAACAATCAAAAGTGGAAGAAAAGTTGCTGAGTCCTGTCGATGAGAACTCAATAGCACTAGAGTTCCTGGCTTCGCTGAATACAGAGGCAAGTAAGGTCACCTCATGGGATGGGCAGGCTGATGTCAAATACTGTGATGTTCAAGAAACAGAAGGTGGTACTTCTGCAGAAATTAAAGTCTCTTCCTCTACCTTCAATCAAAAGTGTGATGTTGAGCTCCTTCTTACAACTGACGAGAAGCTTGATGAGTTTGATGACCAGGAAAACAAGCAGAGTGCATTTGTTGCTGAGGAGAGAGAAGATACTTTAAGTTATTCGCTAAATGAAATAGGAAATAAAGCCTCCACAGCGGGATGGTTCGTATCTGAAGGGGAAGCTGTCCTCCTTGCTCATGATGATGGTTCATGTTCATTTTATGATATTGCAAATTGCGAGGTACGTAAGCTAGCTGCAGATTTAAATTCCATAATTTGAGCACATGTCATTGTTGGGGGATCAGCATTGTTTCTTGATTTCATTTTCTTGTACCTATAAGTTTCCATTCGTAAACATTTGAGATTGCTTATTCTTTTTCTTCATTTTTTATCTCAAGATAACTTATGAAGTGAGAATTATCAATTGGGACCAAGGTGAAATGATATATATAAATAAAAAGTAATGACTAAATAATTGGCTGAACTGAATAACAACATTGTGTGGCACTGAATAACTACGTCGTGTGTTATTTGTTCCTTGAAAGACAATCATCACCACAAGCTAATTTTCTTAACTATAATAATTTTCTTTCTATGATGCTTTTTCCTGAAACCAATTCTCATCGAACTTCTTTCAAAATTTGAGGCATATGTATGCAGGAATATTATAATTTCTACTGATTCTGCACTAATATGAATTAATCAGTGCATATAGGGACTTCTTAACAGCTTAAACAAACATTATGGCATTACGCTGACTGACATTTCATCACTTTTTTAGGAAAAGGCTGTGTATACACCCCCATCTGGAATTTCACCTAATATATGGAGGGATTGCTGGATGATTCGTGCCCCTGGTTCAGATGGTTGCTCTGGACGGTATGTTGTAGCTGCATCTGCTGGCAATACTATCGATTCTGGCTTTTGCTCGTGGGATTTTTACACCAAGGATGTGTGTGCTTTTCAAGTTGAGACTGGAACAACAGCTTCAAGAAGAGTACTAGGTCCCTTGCCTAATAACATTGTGCAAAGAAGAAATTCTGCATCTAGCATTTTGGCAGCAGAAGCTAGCCAATGGTGGTATAAACCTTGTGGACCTCTGATAATCTCTACTGCCAGCTCTCAGAGGACTGTAAAGGTATTTGATGTTCGAGATGGAGAACAAATAATGAAATGGGAGGTTCCAAAGCCTGTTATAACAATGGACTATTCCAGCCCTTTGCAATGGAGAAACAGAGGAAAGGTAGTAATTGCTGAAGCAGAAACTATTTCTTTGTGGGATGTGAACTCACTTACTCCTCAAGCTATGATATCTGTTCCTTCAACTGGTCAGAAAATTTCTGCTCTTCATGTGAGCAACACAGACGCAGAGTTGGGTGGAGGAGTACGGCAAAGGTGAGTTTGAACCTTGAACTTATCCTTCTTGACATTTACTTAATTTATGTTTCTCCATATGTTTGTAAAATATAAACAGATTTACTTGCCTCCTCTTTTTAGCTTGGTAGCTTAGTGTCTTACTATTGGCTTCAATTTCAATGATTTCTTCCCATCTATTAGGATAAAATCACATATATGTTCATCTTATTTTTGTTATCTTCTCTTCCCAGACAGCTTCTCCTAGAAAAGGTTTTTTATATAATTATATGTCAAGGAAAATTGGTTTTTCTAATGTTGAGATATGGAGTTTAGCAGTTTCTTTTCCATATTGTTAGTGAAGATTGTAATTACAATGCAGAGTAAGCTCATCAGAAGCTGAAGGAAACGATGGTGTGTTCTGCACCTCAGATTCTGTCAATATCTTGGACTTTCGCCAGCCATCTGGTGTGGGTCTTAGGATATCAAAACTAGGTGTCAATGCGCTATCCGTTTTCTCTCGTGGAGATTCTATCTTTCTTGGCTGCACCAGCTCAAGTTCAACGGGCAAGAAATATCATTCATCAGTGTTGCAGCAGTTTTCATTGCGCAAACAAGGGCTCTTCAGCACCTATGCTCTGCCAGAATCCAATGGACATTCATATCAATCTGCAATTTCACAAGTTTGGGGTAATGCTAACTTTGTCATGGGCGTTTGTGGCCTCGGATTATTTGTGTTTGATGCGGTGAAAGATGATGCACTGCGGGCTTTCAGTATGGATTATACCAGCAGTCATAATGAAAGTGAAGTTATAGGCCCTGACGACTTGTATTGCCCTACCTTTGATTATTTGGGATGTCGTACTCTTCTGATATCAAGAGATCGACCAGCTATGTGGAGGCATCTTTTATAAATCGATGCATTTTTATTAGCTATCAGCATCTCGTCTTCAAAATAGGAATAGGTTAGTGAGTTAAGAATGTATTGCTGCTTTTCCTTGGTATGCTCTTTAAGATGACATAGTTTTAGGTACTTTGGTGCAGGAAATTATGTTTAAAAATGTGGATGTTGTTAGTGTTACCCTTTTTGGAATGGCCCAAGATTGGTCCAAGTTGACTATTTTGGAACAGCATGAAGAGGGTCCTGTATATATTTCTCTTACGTATTCTATTTGATCTGAAATCATTATCTGGATATACTTGGAATCAGTCTCTATTGCTTCAGGGTTCTAAACCAGAAATTTCTCTGGAATTTTTTAAATTGCATTCAAGGATTCCTTAGCACACTAATCTTGTTCGGCATTTTACTTTGCAGAGAAGAGGTGTCTAGCTTAGTTGGCACTAAACTAAGTTATAAACTCAGAAAATGGGAAACATGTTCCGAATATTAGTTCCTTGTAACAGGGCAACAAGCAGTAGGTTTCTATATCTAAGTTATGCTAAAGCTTCAGTTAAATTCTTTTGATGGGTTAATCACCCAAAAAAATTTCTATTCATGGATTTAGCGTCTTCAAGTTGGGAGTTAAGTCGAACTCTGGAATTGATAGTAGAAGGACTTGTTTTTTTATTTTTGAATATTATTTTATAAATTTATTTTTCAGAATTATTTTACGAAATAAAAATAAAAAAGGTTGTTTAGTAAAATTTTTTTAAAAACAGTTTTAAAACTTCAAATGCAAAAAATTTGTTTAATAAATTTTGTTTTGGAATAAGCTTTTTAAAAATAAAAAAATATTGATGGATAAGATTAGTAGATTTGAGAGGTGGAGGATGGAAGAAATGGCAAACGTGCTTATTTACTATTTTGCCATTAATGAAAGCATTAAATTACTATATTGTCTCTATGAACACAAATTGTGAGAAATAGAAATAAGGCCAAGATGTTCTCTTTTTCTTATGTTTAGACCAATAGTTTCCTAATAGTTTTGCAAATCACAAAACCAAAACTCATGTTAACAAACAAGTTTTATTACTTTTTGGTTTTTGAAAATTGAGAAATGATTCTGGAAACAACAATCAAACAAGTCCTAAACCTTTCCTTTCCTATATAAAATTTAGTACTCGTCCTACTCTTACAATGAGGAATAAGTATTTTATTATTTTTTTTAGTTTTATTATTTACATAAACTGAATTCTGTTAAAAATTTATTTAAAAAATTTAAACTATTAAATTTATTAAATTTTATAAAATCAATAAATTCAATATTTTTCATTAGAAATTTGATAATTTAGTTTTCTGAGAAAACCTTTCCATTATTTTTTTGGATACTAGCAAGGTCTCAACACGACTAGTTGTCAGCAGTTTTGGCTATAAAATAATAGGAAAGACCCAAAAAACAACGTCAAATTCTTGTTCGGAAAAATATTCTCATGTAAATATTTTCATTAGGTGCATTTTCTTCTTCGACAGGAACATTCTTTCAGTAACTCCATCATCGCAAAAATATAAAATCTATCAATATTGGTCCTGAGAAAAAGCGAAGTTGGTATATGGCCAGAGATCATGCAGCCATTAGGTGTAGTCTAGTGATAAGCTGTTTAGATAAAAAAAAAAAAAAAGAAAAGAAAAAGAAGGAAGACTAGCAAAGAAGTCAACTGAATTTAGTACAGAAAATGTTCCACTTGACTAGTCCGGCCATGTATAGCCTCTTCCCTCATCTAATTCCCATGCCCCCTCTCATATGACACTTTCATATTTATAGCTCCCCGGCCCACAATTTTTGCAGGCAGGTAAATGCCTTCTAAACAACAACACTTGAAAGGTTCCAAGATTCAAACTCATTAATTATGAAAAAAATTTGTGATAAATAAATAAATTAATTAAAAAGTGAGAGAGAGGAGATAGCTCACACAGCAAAATATAAAAAAGTGAAGATAATTAATTTAGTAAAATTATGTATAAGTTGTGAATAAATCATTTTAAATGTAGCATATTTCATACGCTAATATATGTAATTTATATCCAAATATATATGTGTTAGTAGGCAAATAGTGAGATGACAATGCACAATCCAAAAATGGTGGTAGAGCAACGACAGTCATATCACAATTGAATTATAATTGTATTTGATCCTCAAATCTCACCAAACCTTTGAAAATTGGGATTTCTCACAAGTGTAAATTACCATTGATGTTGAGATAACTACTTGTACAGAAATTGAAGTAGGTTATATATATGGTTGAATCAATATATGTAGGAGGGTATGCTAGTCAAGTGAATATGGTCCAGCAATTATTGTGTTGGGTTGCTATCTGCAATTTAGCTCTTCACTCTGACTAATACCTCAATTATTTGATCCAATTCAAATGCTGGTCCCTTAAACAGGCTTTTGTGTGTTTTACTGTACCAAGTCCACAGAAAACACCTTCCAAAACTCACCTCCTATTATCCATCTAATCATTTCTATCTCATGCATATTGAGAACCAAATGAAAGGCGTACAGAAGGTTCTCGTGACCGTACAGCATGAATATAAAATACTTTATAAGATAGAAATAACGAGTACTCACTCTTTAATATGTGAACATAGTTTGCCATTCAGCATTACTTGAAAGCATGGGTAAACTTATATATATATTGTTATGGGGCAAATCCACAATCTTTTTAAAATTCTAATATTATATATATATATATATATATATATATATATATCCTATAAACTATTACTCCTAGTGGATCCTTAAAGCAATGATATATGTATATATAAATTCTACATATAAATTATATACATTTTCATATTCTCACTTTTTTTCTCTCTTTTCAAAAATTGTTTGTAAATGTAGGAGGAGGGTGTGCTCCTCCTATGTACTAATAACATTTTCCTAATCTTTGTAATTGTCTTCGTGCCATTGTCTAAAATGCGTTTTTACACAAGTTCTATAATATGTGTGATAAAATAAAGAGTGATTGTTAGAGATTTGATAAAATATACATTTTCATAAAAAATTAACTATCTTTTGTTATTTATAAATATTGATTTCATATTAAAATTTAACTATATTACATATTGTGTTGTTTTTATATACGTATACTACCCAAAATTTCTGTGTCCCTCCCTCCTTGAAAGCATGAAAATCTAAATTCACTTGTGGGGCAAATTGGTCATCAATTTGCGTATGTGGAATTTTATTGAAGTCTGGTTTTGGAAGTAAGTAAAACAAGTGAAGCTGGTGTTTCTTTGGTGCCCCACAACCCAAAATTTAAATATTTACTTGGAGAAAGAAGGGGAAAGCATGTATTTGATTTTCTTTATCCCTTAACCGCCAACCATCGTTCATACAAATACTTTTATTTCTTGCTCTCATTACTATATATATGGTCAGCCTCCTTTTTGAATGTACACCTCAGTTATAGAAAAAGAAGAGATGGATCTGACGGAGAAGGAATGCCATCCATTGTTGAGGGGAGGGAGAGGTGACAGAAAATACAGACATGGGTTTTCTGCGGCGGAGATGGAATCGTTGGCAAGCATATGCGAGGTTGTGTTTCCTCCCTTGCCATTGGAAGCTCTAAACAGAAACGTAGACCACGAAGCTCAACCAAATAAGGCTGTGCAATCTTTCTGGACAACTTCTGCTTCTCGCTATCCTATCCCTCATGAGGTATATCATTAACTGCTTCTCTGTTTTTTTTTTTTTTGGAAGTACCAAAGTACTATCCTTTTACATGCATAAAATATCAAGAACTAGATTCCTTCTCTGTTCGATTATTGGATTATTGATTCATTGCACCTGCAACATATGGTATTTATTTCATGATCATACCTATAAATACTATTATGTTAAAAAGATATATTAAGAAGTTTTTGAAGGGAGGAGAAGTGCATTGTATTCCTTCAAATGAATTTCGAGCCTGTTAAAAACAACTTCTGACGTGAAAATGGTGTATGGTATCAACGTTTCTTCTTTGACTTCTCAAATTTTTAGATTCTAGCTAGTCCTCCTGCTGGTATGTATAATTTCAGTATCACAAAAATTTGTATAATTCGTTTATGTGGAAGTTCTTTTCTATAAATCTCTTTAGAACTTGAACAATCTATTGTTTGTTAAATAAGTTGTATTATATTTTCGTTTCCTTTTTCACCAAGTGTGGTCAACAAGTGCAGGTTGCAGAGATATTAGTGAAGAGGGGCTTAGTAGAAGCAGTGATACTGGTTAGAGTGGTTTTATGGCTGCTTGCAACAAGGTTGGGAACCTTACTGCTTTGTGGTTTTCTCTGTCTTGGTGGGAAATGGCCCTTCATCAACCACTTCTCTAACATTTCTTTGGAGAACAGAGAGAAAGTTATGCAGAGGTGGCTGAAGCATAGGTTCCTCACACCTATTAGGCTTGCATTTGCTTACATCAAAGTCTTGTGCCTCTTTATTTTCTTCTCTTTGGTATGTAACACTGCTCCATTATTTTCTGAAGTAATATGTTTCTCACCTGCTTCTAATTAACGCATATTTCAAAATCATCATGTCCTGTAACAATGTCTGGTGTTAATATTCTTGATTAAAGAAACCCATTAACAAGAATTCTCCATCCACACACTCTGAACTGGAAAGATGTAAACTTATAGCCATTTGGTTTGGAATTCGCTAAAATGTGATTGCATTTTTGCAGGTTGATGAAAATGGTGAGAACCCAGCATGGAAAGCCATGGGATATGAAGTGCCTATTCATGAGAAACCAACCAATGACTCCAACATGAGGCCTCTCAAAAAAGGTATTGTCGAAATCATTCAAGAATCTGACTCAACTCTTAAGCAATCTCTCGCCCAGAAAGGCCTCAATGTCACACTCGACTCCAGAAGCAACATCCTCAAAGTCAAATGTGATGTAGTGATAGTTGGGTCTGGCTGTGGTGGAGGTGTTGCAGCTGCTGTTCTAGCAAGTGCTGGCCACAAAGTGGTTGTTCTTGAGAAAGGCAACTATTTTACTCACAAGGATTATTCTTCTCTAGAAGGTCCTTCTATGGATCAACAATATGAAGCAGGGGGCATTCTTGCCTCTGTAGACTCGAGAATTTTGGTCCTAGCAGGATCAACTGTGGGCGGTGGTTCTGCTGTCAATTGGTCAGCATGCATAAAAACACCACATGATGTTCTTGACGAATGGTCTGAGAAAAACAAACTTTCTTTCTTCACAAGCCCTGAGTATCATTTTGCAATGGAAACTGTTTGTGAAAGGATTGGTGTCACAGAAAATTGTACAGAAGAGGGTTTGCAGAATCAAGTACTTAGGAAAGGGTGTCAAAATCTGGGCCTGAAAGTCAATCTTGTCCCACGAAATTCATCTGGGAATCATTACTGTGGTTCATGTGGTTATGGTTGTCCAAAAGGTGAAAAAAAAGGGACTCAAGCTACTTGGCTTGTAGATGCTGTTGATCATGGTGCAGTAATAGTAACAGGATGCAAAGCTGAGAGGTTCATATTGGAAAGTAATAGGAGCGGAAGTGAAAGAAAGAAGAAATGCTTGGGAGTGCTGGCAAAAGCTTCAAGCAGCAGTATTACAACGAAGCTTCAAATTGAGGCCAAAGTGACAATTTCTGCAGGTGGGGCTCTTTTGACACCCCCTTTGATGATCTCAAGTGGGTTAAGGAACAGGAACATTGGTAGAAACCTTCATCTTCACCCTGTTCTAATGGCTTGGGGATACTTCCCAGAGTCAATTTCAGAGCTCAAAGGTAAAGCTTTTGAGGGAGGAATAATCACATCAGTCCATAAAGTGCAATCAAGTGACACCAAGTCCAATGTAAGAGCCATCATTGAAACTCCTTTACTAGGACCAGCATCCTTTGCTTCATTATGTCCTTGGGAGTCTGGTCTTGACATCAAAGAGAGAATGCTAAATTACTCAAGAACTTCCCATTTGATTACTATAATCAGAGACACAGCTTCCGGAGTAGTGAGAAGAGAGGGAAGGATCAACTATAAGTTGAATGCAATAGACACAGAGAACATGAAGGCTGGGCTGCGGCAGGCACTGAGGATTCTAATAGCTGCGGGAGCTGTTGAAGTTGGCACCCATAGAAGTGATGGGCAGAGAATGAAGTGTAATGGGGTTAGTGAAAAGGAAGTGGAAGAGTTTTTGGACACAGTGTATCCAGTGGAATGTGCACTATCACCAGTCAAGAATTGGAACCTATATAGTTCTGCTCATCAAATGGGGAGCTGCAGAATGGGAGTGAATGAGAAAGAAGGTGCAGTTGATGAGAATGGGGAGAGCTGGGAGGCAGAAGGCTTATTTGTTTGTGATGCAAGTGTGCTGCCAACTGCAGTTGGTGTCAATCCCATGATCACAATCCAGTCAACCGCCTACTGTATCTCAAAGAGAATTGCAGATTATCTAAGAAGAGTGGCAATCCCAAAACTGTGTTAATGTCTCTACTGGTTATTTCTCTAGTGGTCATTGATCACTTTTATGTAATAATAACGGCAGTATAATATCATCACTACAGTATGCTTTTTTTCTTTCCCACCTCATACCTAAAGACAATTTGAAGTGCAGGCATTTTTGTTTAATTAATTTCACAGCAATCCTCCCTTCCTCATTTTACAAGCATATATGGGGCTTTATTTTTTGGTTAGTGGAGGTGCAGAAAATACAAACAACAGATAGAAGAATTTTTCTATATTTTCATTTATAATTGAAAGAAAAGGCATGCACTCACACAAAAGGGGCGAATTGTGTGTATAAAAGTTTTTCAAATTCTTAATGCAAAGCATGTGTGATTTTGACGCGCATTAAGACAAGTGGTCAATCAAACAAAGGATAATGCGGAAATTTATAAGTGTAAGAAAAGAGAGATAAGAGACAGATATTTATAATGGTATAGTGACAATGTGTTTATTATGTCCAGTCCGTAAGTAATAACTCGAGATTTCACTGTAAAAATGAGTTTATTTATTTCAAACTTTTTGACCCAAGTGTTAATTTGATTGAAGTTCTCCAAGCTTCAAAAGAAATCTACCACGAAGAGTATGATGAAAAGAAGTGAGTTGCTCTCTAACAGAGTGCAGTACAAAGCACAAGAACTAGTGTTCTCTGTAAAAACAAATTTCCCTTTCTAAAGGCACAAAACAAGTACTAGTGGGTATGATTTTAAGCTCGTAATATTTTGTGTGCGTTCTTCAATTCTCTATCTCTTTTTATACTTTTGATCTTAGATGGTCATTTCCAAAATTTCTTCCCTGATTATCTTCGAACCGTTGGAGCTTTCAATGCATTGATCAATCAGTTTTTTAATCACCACGATTCAGCTCCTTCTTGATTGATCTTTGGTTCCTTTAAATCTGCTGATTGAGTAGGTATTTCAGCATGTGTGCTCCTTCAATTCCGGTTCTACTGCAATCTATTCTTTTCAAATTGCTTCAATTTTCAGCACATGTATTAAGTTCCTTTCCAAATCCTAAATACTCTGATTGAGCTTTTAAATCTTCAAATCATTCATTGTGAGTTGATTAATTTTCAACGATTAGTAAAATCAAAATTAAATGGACGATTGAGATAGAAGCTCTAGTTATAAGTTATTTTTAATTTAAATTAATTCGGTAATTTTATTATAATTTTTAGACTAAAATATAAATAAATCCCTAACACTTTCACTCTAAAACTAAAAACCCCTTAATTACTTTTAATTGTAACAATCAACACATTTTCCTTTTTAAATTAAAACAATTTACCCTTTCTATTCTCCCTCTTTTCATTAACTTTCAGCTCTCATTTGGGAAAATATGTCTGCTAGGACTTTTGATTTCTGGGAGTGGTTTTGTAGGGGTAGAAGAGTGTTGGTTTTAGGTAAGAGGGTCATGAGAGTGTGTTAATTCCGTTAAAAATTTGAATGGCTAGCTTATAGAAGGGGTAAATTGTTTTAATTTTAAAATGTAAATATGTTGATTGTTACAATTGAAAGTGTGATGAATTTTTTGCTTTAGAGTGAAAGTGCAAGAGGCTACTTATAGTCTGACTTAATTTTTATTAAATTAAAAACTAATGTTTTATATTTAAGACTCTTTTATTTCCTTCAATACAAAGTATGGAAGTGATTAGTTGCCCTGTTTCTTAACAGCCACAGAACAAGATGCTGAGAGAAACAGAGTGACAGCATCCTGAAAACCCTATTGCTGCCTTGCATGCGCACGAAGGAAACCTCTGGAATCAGTTACCTATTTTGCAACTCTAAAGTCTCCAGCGGGTGGTGGATAGTGAACTAGAAAATGATGATCAAACAAAGAATCCAACGTTGCCATGATTAAAAATTAAATGACATAGATGTAATTTTTTCTGACACTAATATTAATAACTCATATCCAACAATATTACATTAGTAAATACATAGAAATTACATTTGAATGATAAATTACAATTGACACTAATCTTAATAACATTAGCAAATGCATAGAAATATTACATTTGACATGATAAATTAATAATTAATTAAAAACGTTAAATATATAAAAAAAATGACATTAAGTCAATTTATATCTTTTGAGGATCAAATTGATCTCAAAGACAAAATTAAAGCAAGAGGATTTATAAAGAATTGAAATGGAGGTTTAATCTGAATTTAGATAAAGGATACACTTTTTTCATTTGAGTTCATTATGATTAGAAGGACAGCCTTTGGCTTTTGGCTATAGATTCTAGCTTGGTGTAAAGGAACCAATTGCTGCACCAAACTAGTTTGGTGAGGATAAATCTCAGCACATGGACAAATTAAATGAAATAGAAAGTCGATTTAGATGTATAAATTTATTGTCTATGAACAAAATGTCAACTCGTAACGTAATCTCATATCTCATAAATTGAATATCGATTAAAAGATAAATATCTTTTACATCAAAAGGTTTATATCATTTCTGCTTTGATTTTGGATGAAATATAGGATATTTTTTAATCGGTGGCCACTAATTCTCCCTAGGAGAAGAGATTTTTTAAGAAGACATGATTTATTTTAATAAAATATTTTTTATATATATAATTTAAATCGAAGTCAAAATAACATGTTTAATAAGATTAGTGAATTATTAAATTAATTACATTTTAAAATATAATTTATAATTTTTAATAAATTTAATAATTTATATTTTATTAAATAATAATTATATGAAAATAAATACATAATAACAAAAGTTTTCGGAAAGGTATAAAAGGGAACTGAACTCAGACTAGGCGAGTTAGAAAACTCTCCCGAAAACTCTTGGAGAAAGGACAGCTGAAAGAAGGATTCTCTCTTTTTTATCTGTTGTGTTTATGTCAAGTGACAACTAGAGATTCAGGGTAGAAATATCTTCATTTGCCCGATGTCTCTTTCTCCATACAAGAAATGTACGTAACTCGTTTCTTTTTTGTACAGACCCCATAATAATTTTGGCCAGGAAATAGAGTTAATATTAATTACAATATAACAATAGCACTATTGAATTTGATGAAGTTTGGTAGAGGTGGTTGTGACTTAGTCAGAATAATAGATATCCATAAATACTCTTAATAGATACAGTTTTCTGGAGACCCAGGAAACAGTTGAGGAGTAAACTGTACCTCTGTTATAATATAAATTAAAACCTTGGGAAGTTCTACACGGTGTGCACAGCTGGCTTTAATCAATGATATAAGGAAAACATGCAAGCTATACAAGTACACCAATGTCGATAATTTATGCCAGAGACCTTCTAAGATCAGCCCAGGCAGCAAGAATAGTTCGTTGTGCTAGAGAGAAAGAAAGGGAGAGAGAGAGAGAGAGAGATGAGGAGGGAGTGCCATCCACTGCTTCAAGGCGGAAGAAGAGGAAGGAACTACAGACATGGGTTTTCAGCGGCTGAGATGGAATCACTTGCAAGCATATGTGAGGCTCTGTTGCCTCCTCTGCCGTTGGAATCTCTCAACACAGAGGAATACCAGCCTACCAATGCTGTGAAGCACTTCTGGGAAGCTTCTGGCTCTCAATTCCCTATCCCAGATGAGGTACATAGCAGTATTCCATTCTATATCCGTTTCAGTTTCAATACTCTTAAATTTGTTCATTTATCTTGAAGTGCATGTCCCAGCTGGGAAAATTAAAGTGGGGAAAGAAGAAAAGACACAGATGGTAAAGAAAAGAGTAGAAAAAAAAGGAAGAGAAACATTTTCTTGACTGTCATTCTGGTTCTTTTCTGACCGTGACTTTACCCAATATTTTATAACTGCTTAAGGGATTAATTCATTTAATTAATTAAATTTTCTTATAATCAACCTGTTTTAGCTTTCTAGATATTTGACTTTCGGATGCATGCCTTGGAAAAATATGTGCTTGTTTTCACAAATATATATAATTGAAAATGATATTTTTTAAGACAAAAAAAAAACATTTCTTTGATAATTCTGCTGGAAATAATTTTCTTTTCACAAACGTTTTGTTATAGAATTGTCACATTACAACTCAGCAACCATTGATTACTTGTGGGATCTAACAATTTGGGTCCCGTACAAGTAATCAATGATAATAAAGTTATTGTATGACAACTGTGACAGAAATTCTATCAAAGTAGTAGGACACTTCTGCTAGAGGTAGATTTCCCCGTTTGGTTTTGGGCTTTGGGGCCCTTTACTTTGCCCACGAAGAACAGAAAAGTCAAATGTAACATATAGCCAAAAAATATGGTATGGATCATGATGAATCAATGTAAAGAGCTTAGGTTCTCCAATTAAATGCTTCTTTGATTTCCTGTCTTGGCATTTCACCGTAGTAGCTGAGTTATTAAAGAAGATAAATACTGATCCCACCATCTCTTATTGTGGGAATAACATTTACACAAGAGCCGTCGAATGTAATAGCTTAGACTTTGTGTTATGAGTGTTAAATACAAATAAAGTTATGGGAATAGCATAACCCATTAAAGAATTCTGTAAAAATTTCAATTACATGATAATTTATGATTCTTTTGATTCGTATCATTGAAGTAATTTTTTGGTTTTAAATTATAGTTGTGCAAACATAACCCATTTTATAGTCATAATTTTATAGAAATATGACAAGGAAAGAAACCCACAATCCTTCATTCAACTTCTGACTTAATTGGATTGTTGCAACTGCCAATTATGTCTCACCTATTGCTACTCCCCCTAATTTTTACGTTTTAATTGCAATGGGGACAGATTGCAGAGATGCTGGTGGAAAGGGGTTTAATAGAAGCAGTGATACTGTTGAGAGTGATTTTAAGGTTGCTTGCAAGTAGGCTGGGAACCTTATTACTATGTGGTTCTCTCTGTCTTGGAGAGAAGTGGCCCTTCATCAACTGTTTCTCAAACATGTTATTAAAGAACAGAGAAAAGGTTGTGCAGAAATGGCTCAAGCATCGGTTTCTGACACCCATCAGAGTTGCATTTCTTTACATCAAAGTCCTATGCCTTTTGCGATTCTTTTCACTGGTAAAGCCTTAGCATTGATACAAAGTTATTGGTGCTTGTGATTGCATTACAAGGGGATATTTATTGGTACAATTGGTGTCCCCTTGACATTTAGTTATATGAACTATAGTTAGTGAGGCATGCATGAATTGGAACAAATACTAGATACATGATTATTTTGTATAAAAGTGTTAAGAGATAAAATCATTATTTGGCCTACACATAGTATCTAATGCTTTTAAGATGATTAAATTTCACATGCATGGTATCAAAGACTCGAAGGCTAAGTCATTGGCATTAAGGTATCAAGCGCTATGTACATACGCTAATTTAATATAGGAGATAGAAGTATTCTTAACCATTACCTAATAGCTTAAATTTTTAGGATGATTGATTCCTTGACATAAGATTCATACACAAAATGTGTTGGCATGCTTAGAACACAAGGAAACATTATCTAGTCATAACAAAAAATGAGGAAATTCATATTATTATATTCAATACTCAGTATTAGTCTATGTTTGAGTTGAAATTGGCAATTTACTTATACAGGCTGATGAGAATGGTGAAAACTCGGCATGGAAAGCCATTGGATATCAGGTTGCCAATAAAAGTGATGAGATTGAGCACACTAGCAACACTCACAAGGAGAGGCCTCTTGAGAAGGGAATGGTGGAAGCTATGTTTGAAACTAACTCAAGCCTCCCTCAATTGCTTGCTAGAAAAGGCCTTGAAGTTGCTATAGATGCCCAAAGGAACATCCTTAAGATCAAATGTGATGTAGTAATTGTGGGGTCTGGTTGTGGTGGAGGAGTTGCAGCTGCTGTCCTTGCAAGTTCTGGCCACAAGGTACTTGTTCTTGAGAAGGGTAACTACTTTACCCCTATGGATTATTCTTCTATAGAAGGGCCCTCCATGGATGAACTTTACGAATCAGGAGGAACTTTAGTATCTTTAGATGCAACAATGGGAATTCTGGCAGGATCAACAGTGGGTGGTGGTTCTGCTGTTAATTGGTCAGCATCTATTCGAACTCCAGATTATGTGCTTAAGGAATGGGCAGAGATGCACAAGCTTTCCCTCTTTTCAAGCTATGAGTACCTCTCCGCCATGGACATTGTGTGTAAAAGAATTGGTGTAACTAGTAAATGTGAAAAGGAAGGGTTGCAAAATCAAGTTCTTAGGAAAGGCTGTAAGAATCTTGGGCTAGAAGTTGATTATGTGCCACAAAATTCATCAAAACATCATTATTGTGGCTCTTGCAGTTATGGTTGTAGGAAAGGAGATAAACAAGGGACGCAAGTTACGTGGCTTGTTGATGCTGTGGATCATGGTGCAGTAATACTAACTGGATGCAAAGCTCAAAGGTTCATATTGGAAAAAAACAAGGGAATATGTGTGAGGAAATATAAATGCTTAGGGGTGATGGCAAAGACCTTAACAAACAATGTGACATGGAGGCTTCAAGTTGATGCCAAATTCACAATCTCAGCATGCGGAGCTCTTTTAACACCCCCATTGATGCTTTCCAGTGGATTAAAGAATAAGAACATTGGTCGAAATCTTCATCTCCACCCAGTGGCAATGGCGTGGGGATACTTTCCAAACTCTATTTCTGATCTTCAAGGAAAAAGCTATGAAGGAGGCATAATCACATCTGTGCACAAGGTACTATCAGAGAACTCCAAAGTAAGAGCTATAGTTGAAACTCCTGCATTTGGGCCAGGAACCTTTTCTTCATTGTTTCCTTGGGTGTCAGGACTTGACCATAAAGAAATAATGCTAAAATATTCAAGGATTGCTCATTTCATAACAATTATTCAGGATAAGGGTTGTGGAGAAATTAAGAAAGAGGGAAGGATAACTTATGGTTTAGATGAATCTGACAAGGAGAACATCAAGGTTGGGTTACAGCAGGCTCTGAGGATTCTAATAGCTGCCGGAGCTGTTGAAGTTGGCACCCATAGAAGTGATGGGCAGAGGATTAAATGTAATGGGACTAATGAAAAGGAATTGAAGGAGTTTTTAGAATCGATATACGCACCAGGAGGGCCATTATCACTTGAAGAAAAATGGAGTAACTATGGTTCTGCCCACCAAATGGGGAGCTGCAGAATTGGCAAGACTGAAAAAGAAGGAGCTGTTGATGAAAATGGGCAGAGTTGGGAAGCAGAAGACCTATTTGTGTGTGATGCTAGTTTGCTGCCAACTGCAGTTGGTGTTAATCCCATGATAACCATCCAGTCCACGGCATATTGCATTGCAAAGAGAATTGCAGAGTTTTCAAGAAGAAAATAGGGTTCAAAAGATAATGGATTCTGGTACATGACATGCCTTTATATGCATTTTAAAATAGTTTCAAAATCGCAAGAGTCATTCATGTTACAAACAATTAATCGACAATGTTATTATGGTTTACAGTACATTCTAACATTGCTTTAATTACTTTTAATTCAAGTCAAAAGCTTTGTACATTCTAGAAGAATCTCATTCATTAACATGATGGCATGAAATCAAGTTTAATGTTATCATTTATTATTCTCATCAGACAATCATATTGATAGCACTTAATCATAACTTCTAAATTCTTGAAATTTAAATTAAGCACATAAGAAATGGGGTGAAAAAATACAGAGAAGAGACCAAAGGAAAAAGTTTTTTTGATCAATGAGCTTGATTCAGAACTAGGAAGTTGAAAGTTTGGACAAAGCCAATTTACAAGAGAAGATGCCATTTAAAAGGTACTTTCTACATTATATTTTGGTGCCTATTCACACTTGAATTGGGTCTTTGGAGCAATGATGATGAAGGGCCTCACAGGTTCAAAATCTGGTTTCCCTTTCAATTACTTGCTTGTCTTATTCTTTGTCAGCACTTCTAGGAAATGACGCTTGTCTGTACATGTATAACTAAACTACCTCAATTGTCAGAGTCTATTTCCCGAAATGGTAATGGAACTGCCTTCACTGCTCGGAAATGACCTACATTATTTAGATGCTCGTTCTCCAACCTGTTTTCAAAACAACACTGCTATCAAGCTTGAATTTGTGGTTCTGTTCCCCATTCCACCAACACCATTTTGTCTTATCTTTAGATGCAAAACAAAAGCTATGAATTCAATTTGAGAAAAGTAAATCAAATACCTATAGAAATTCCAATGTCCTCTTCGAACAACCTCCAATGAAGCTAACAAAAATTCTTGAAGCCTCGATTGAATAGGCCTTACTTTGAAATGAATGATAGTTTCCACCCAAGCCACTCTTAGTACTACATTCAATCCCTGCAATCCAATATATGCATTCCTTTCTAGTTATAAACTTACATGTGATTGTAACATGGAGAAGTCGTATTGCTGAAGTTTCAAATTTATGAGAGGTAGAGGAAGAACTTACAATAGAAATATAGTATATGCTTTTGCTCTTTAGAATTAGATCATCTCTGAGTAATGGGTTTCTGGAGTTGAGGTTCAAAAATCCCCAATCCTGGACAAAATCCCAATACAACTGATAAATTGTAGCAATCACAGAAGTGACCAAGACTATAGCAAACCACAGATGATCATCTAGCCTGCTGTAGGTCACACGAGCTCCAGCTGCCACCATGGCAGAAACATACTTTCCCATGTTAGCCAAATGGATAAAATCTGAGTCATCAAACCACCTTCTTGCGCACTTGATGTAATCACATTCAAATAGCATGTATTAGTTTTGATCATATGAGGAAAAAAAAATATATGCATAAAGAATCAAATGATCCAATAAACTAGCTAAAACTATAGTAAAAATTTGATCACATAAAAGTATTACCTGCATGGCCCGCCAATAATATGGCAAGAATGAGATAATGTAAGTTATCTCCATATATAGCCTTCCAGAATGGCAAGTCTCAGGGTGGTGTGTTTTGAAAAGTCTAGCAAAGAAGTGACAACTTGTGGTTTCTAAATACCTTAGCAATGGAATCTGTAATTGCATGAAAATAGAATTTGGTGTTGAGTTAATTAGGGTAAACACATGCTGATGGAAAAGCAGAGAGAAAATACAAACAAGGATTCATAGAATTAACTCTCATAAGCCCTAATAAGATTACCTGGCTTGTTAGTTGGTCAGCCATAAAAAAGTCAACAAGTAAAACCTGCTCACATGATAAATTTAAATCATAAATGTGCATTGCACACGCTAAAAACTATGTATCATAATATGGAAAATCCTAAAGCCACAAACAAATGTGATATGAAATTTGGAGTGGATTCTATGAATTATTTTTCATATGGGTTGCAATGCTCTCATAATATTCAAAATATCAGGAATCAAGGAGTGAAGGTTACCTTATAAAAAGGAGAGCAAACTATGTTTCGAATAACACGGATGAAACAGTAACGAGTTGAGCGATAAAAGATGTCCAATGGACAAATGAGTAGGGCTATGAAAAACTGAAAATGCAAGTTCAAAATCAGCACAACAAATAATCTATATTTTGAGTCTTAGAATTGATTAAAAGAATCTAATTCTAAGTAAGTTTTCTGAATGACAAGCAAATGAAAGAGTATAAGTACACTTACCAGAAGAAGAATTCCAGGAATGGCATCAACTTGATTAGGAGAGAAGCCTGCAGCTCTCAGTAGAAGGTGGATGACCATTGCCCCAACCACAGCAGTCATGAAGGTGGTGCATATTAGAAAAGCATCCCTGTGCTTTAGTGCTGTGGTTGGTGAGAATTCAAAGATGAAGTTATAGTTGATTCTTGCATTCTTCCACATGAATAGGTTGCATCCATACATAAATAGATGCAGGCTTAGCAATGCAAACACACTGCAAATACAATCATTCTAACTTTTAGTGCACCAATTTTTTTTATCTTGAATTATGCAACTCAAATGTTGAGGACAATTGTTAATATAATTGTCATTTGTGAAGTTGATATGAAAATTTCAAATTCACAATTTTTTTTGAGGCAGGAGAAGTAGCAAGCAATATAACATAGACACAATATCTTGTGTTCAAACCTGAGATATTGAAGGGGAAGATTTCCAAAATAACAATAGATGCTGCTACACCATTAAAATTATTAGCAAATTCACTAATTATTGTGCTTTTGCTAGAGATAAATTAGTGATCGCCAATAGTTATATTGTTTTTTCTACAGAAAATATACTATAGATTTTGTAATATAAATTTATGCATACATTCCTTTAAGCAAAATTGTTCATATATTATATATGGATTCAAGTAGTATCAATCAACATAAGAGAAATAAGCGGTGTGAAAAATAAGTTGAAATGGGAAGAATGAGATGTAGGACCTGAAAATAGGGTAGACGGTTTGCATATAAGTTGGCTCTGTACTTGGGGAGAATATTCCACACAAATGGGCCAATATTGCATATACACAAAACAAGGATACAAAGCAACCTGTGAACAGCCCTGTAGAGTAACAAGGAGAAAAAGCTACAATCAAGTGTTACCAATAGCAAAAAAGTTGCTCTCACTAAAATGTACACAAAAGTCTCACAAACTTAATGTGAGTTATTATATGAGTTAAATTTTACAGTTCAATTTATAATATTCAATAAGAGTTACAATAATTTTCAATACAAATTTTCACAAAAATTTATATTCATCCTTAGATTAAGTGAGACCCATACCATATGATAGACCTATCATAACAAATCTAAGGGTGGACACAAAAGTCCATGAGAAATACATGTCATCCACTCTAAGTAAATTTAATTTGTGAAAATAAAAGATTAATAACAAGAGAAAAAAAAAATATTGGATCCATCTAAAAATGCATTCGTGGGTCCATACAAGGCCCAAATCAGTGGGCACTGGCAAGCTGGTAGTAGCAGTAGCAGAACATGAGACAAAGGTTGGAAACCAATTTGAAAGTGGTAATTCTGTCATAAGGCATAAAAAACAGGGGTTTGATAGTTGCTGATACATTGACAACACTGCTAGAAAACAATAATGGGCCAAAAGAAACAATTTGAGTAGTGGGTGTTTGTTAATCAAGTGTTAATGAAAAATTAAAAAGGAGAAATTAGGAAAGTGAGAAAGAGATTACCGACAAAGAAGGTGACCATGTGAGAATCTTTGTGTTGTTGTGGTCTTAAAAACTTCATTGCTTTCTTCCTGTCATTGTTGGCGAAGTGCTTTGTGAATATGGATTCCACTTCGTCCATTAGTCTTACAACCTTTCAATCCAAAACAATACAATGCATGTAACCAACCTCTTATCAGATAATCCATTCTCAGCATCAACAGTTTGAGAGAAATCACCCAAAAGAAAGAAACAAAGTGAAAGATAATGGCACTTAAAGCTGAATATTGAACATGTTTTTCTCTTCTCCTTCTTGAAACAATTGAAGAGAATAAGCAGAAAACCAACAACTTAATTACCTTATCAGAACTAATGAAATGGGATCCCTTCACTTCTTTTAAGTAATTTGCCGAAGCCTTTTGGCAAGATACCTGCTCAAATACCACACCATGTTTATTCACATTGCATCAATTTATGTTAAATTACCATTAAAATTAATGTAGCCCAGCCACTATATATATATATATATATATATATATATATATATATATATTACCTTTTGAATGGATTTCAATGCAAGAAAAATTTTTTTTAGCTCGATAATTTATTTATATCCAAGAATAAATCACCTTCAATTTCTTTTTTCCGTAAGGTAATTGATCATTTCTATATATATAATATCAATATGTCATCCCACACTTGATTCATCATGGAGTGTAGAACAAAAGCAACAATACTAAAATTTAGGATTTTATTATACTTTTAAAATTTGTAATAATGGAATTAAGTTGTGTTAGAATTAATGGTAAATTTGAATCATAGGCAGAAAAATTTGTATTGTAGTTTGATATATCCAAGAAAAGAAGCATAAATTAGTGATTTTTCCATAAATAATTTTACACATTAAAAATAGAGTCCCTTTTGGGCAGCCCATATACTATTTTAAACCCACAATGTGAATATATAACATGGTATTATATATAAGTATATGTGCAGACGGCATCAGCCATAACTAAAGAGAGGAAAGAAAAAGTAGTATAGTGGTTGTGTCGCCATCTTTAGATCATGCGTGACGTGAGTCATATATATTATATTTATAGTTGGGTTTGGAAATTAGGTTTGATTTCAATAATGAGGCATATAAAGATATAGTGGTTAAGAGGCTCACAATCTTCATGTGGGAAACATAGTGCCCAAATGCAAATTTGTTGATTTGAGGCATGCATGATGAATAATGCCATAAACATGATTAATTAGTTCTTGGGAAACTTTACTTGCTTTTTATTTTTTGTCCTTATTGTTGCAAAATATGTGGTTGATTATGACCCAAATCTATATATAGAGTGACACCTAAAAGCAAAGAACTCCTTACATATATACCAAAAATGAATTTCAGTGTGAAATATTATTGCCAAAAGACTTAGATTTAAATTCTTTCTGTTGTATTTATATAAAAAAATTATAATTAGCCAATGAATCAAAACAAAATCTCAAATTGAACCACTTGTTTGTGTGTGATTGAGTGGTGTGTAATTAAATTAGGAAGAGGAAATATATACTTGAAAACCCTAATTAAGTACCTTGTCAAATTTCTTGAGTATCTTTGAAAAAGCTACCATATTCAGTGAGCTGCCAAAATGAGTGAATTTGATTAGAAAATGGTCAAGCAAGAAAAACAAACTTATAGTAAAGAGAAAAAGGATATATATATATATATATATATATATATATATATATATATATATGTATGTATGAATGACAAACTTGCGTGGACAAAGCAGAGAAGCAAGCTATTTGTAATGTAAGCGTAATTATGATGATTTGTCTGCATAATAAGGTGTAGTAATTAAAGATTGATACTGTGTTTAATCATTTTGAGGCACAGTGGTAGTAATCAAAGCATGTGAGTGGTTTCTTCATCAGCCATATCGTGGCCAAAGTGGTTGGCTAAATAGTTGAGCAAAAGATGCATTTTTATATTGTCACCAAGTATCACCCAGCTTTTTTCAAAGCTTACCTTTTGTGGATTATATATTTTCTCAAAGCTCCATCACTGCGTTTCAATAAAAGACCATATATTTCACATCATACGTTTTGGTGACTGTTACTTGTTTTACGTGTGTGCATATATAACTGTTTTTAATGCATACAAGTTTAATTGGAATTCTGGTTGATTTTTCATAATAATAATAATTATTATTATTATTATTACTATTTTGACAAAAAAGGGTTTACCAAAATCAAGAATTAAATTGGTGCATAAGAATGAACCTTATATATAAACGTCTAATATATAATTAACTTTGCTAAAAGTAGCTTTCAAGGGCAAAAAAAAAAAAAAATTTAGTAGGATTGTTTTTATTTCATTTTTTTCATAAAAGTAACTATATTTGTAAATCAAGTAAAGGAAGAAAAGAGGCAAAAAATGTTTTTGTTCTTCATAAAATATGGAAGCAATGATGGCTAGCTAGGTTTTTTATTTTAAAAACAAATATTATTAGGGTGGGAAGAAATTAAATAAAAAAACTAGGCTAGATGAAGAAAGAAAGGCAAATTAAAAAGAATTAGAAATGATCAACGTCCTAAATCCTTATCGACAAAGAATTTACATAAACCTAACAAAATACATGCTCAGTTTGATTTTGTCATATCACTAATTTTACGTTTAATTAGAAGTGCGAGTGTGAATGGGTGGGGGTGGCAGTTCTCATTAACTTCAGATCCCTATAGAAACGTCTTGGTCCCTTATTCTCAATCATCACACCAACCAACCTTCCATTAATCTCTCCCACACAATATCTCACGTCTTCTCCCCCACTCCCATGCACCTCCCGCTTGTTACTCTCCTATCCATTTATTTCCCACCCCTCCCAAGATATCAAATAAATGGTAATTAAATATTATATAAATGATAACCTGTATGTTTTAAGGAGGGCAAGGCCCTTGTAGAGCTCCACAAACGCCCCTCTGATCATCTTCTCCGCACACTGGATTTTCCTCTTATTGATCAACTCCCCGGACCCTTCCTTCTTTGGGTTGTTCACTAGATCCTCCCATAGCATGGAGGAAACTGCCGTGACTGCCCGCGTCGGCGTGGTTGCCGGAATATCAATCCTCATCGCCATTCTCGGCTTTCCCTTCTTTGTCTTCACCCACATCGCCGAATTTACAAAATTTACGCCATTTCTTTCTAACGTTGTGATTATTTCATCCATTTGGGAAGCTTCTGAATTAGTTTCATCCGATTCTCCAAGACTTTCTGTATTAATTAGGCATTATACACAATTAATTAATTATATAAAAATTATATAACTTAATTAATCTATCATATATAACAGAGATTAAAGAAAATATCAGGCTTTTACTTGGTTTATAGTAATGTTAGGTTGTCACATTAAAGGCAAAAAAACTAATATATATGTAATGTCAACATCCAGTTAATAACTACTATTATTTCAATCAAATAAGAATTATATTTCTCAACTTATTTTGTTTGGCTTCAAAATGTGAAAGCTGAGCCACGTGTGGCAAGGACACAGTTCCACATAGTCCGCATCAACTCAGAACCGTACAGAAGGCAATCTTCCTTCGTCGGACGCAGTCAGAAAGCAGTTTGACATTGAGTTGACATCCCGAATTTTGTTCCACGCACATTCACATTATACGGTTTCGTACAGTGACCAGTCATATTAGCAGAGCCCAGAAAGTGCTAGACATTAAAGAGAAAGAACTGACCGGAGTAATCGGAGTCTCCCGTCGGAGAATGGGGGAAAATTCCAGGCTTGGACGGAGCATTTTTCCGGCGCCGATCAGTGAGAAGCTGCTTAAGATCTAGCAGAATTTGAAGCTGCTTGTTCAGCAATTCTCCTCTCTCCAGAAACTCACTCTCTTGCTTCTTGTAAAATTGGTTCACCTTGTTGAGCTCGTCATCCAACATACCAAAAAAACCATATACCTGAAAGTAAAACACCATAAATTATATATATTAGTTAAAAAGAAAAATTACTTAATTTTTGAAAATATTTTCAATTGGAAGAAACAAAAGAAACTGACCTCGTCTTCTTCTGAAAACAATTGGGCTAGCTCAGTTTCATAGACGACTTCTTCACTATCCACCATGGTTTTTCTCCTCACCTGCAACACAAAATATCCCTATTTATATGTTTTTTATTTTTAAAATAATTACAAAATTCTTTTTTTTTTTCTGTTCTGAAGAAAATTACTGGTTCTCACGATGGTTTCGTGAAGGTGGCGGAGATAGGGCGAGAAAGGGCACAACCGTTTTCCTTGGTTTCGTGAGAAAATGAGAAACTCCCAAAAAGAAAGCAAAAAAGGGTTGCCACTGAACCAGCTTTTGACTCTCTATGCCACTCTCACAACCTTTCCCCACACCTCACAACACCCACAACTTTTCCCACAATTTTTTTGTTTTCTGTTTTTAAACCATTCATTCCCCTTTCCCATCCTTCTCACTTTTTTCCTTTTTCAAAAATATCAATCTCATTTTGTCACACCGCTCAAATAATGATAAGCAAAGCATAGAAAGGAAGAAGGTGAGCAAGAAGGGCAGTGTGTGTGGGGTGATAAGTTCAAACAAGTATTGGTATTATATAAAAGATGATTGGATTTGGAGTACCTTAATGATATCGTGGTTGTCGTGGGAAGGTGCAGGGCGGAAGGTGGTGGAGAGAAAGCGGAGGGAATCGAAAATGGAGCGGCCGAAGTCAGTTTGTTGGGGTTGGGGTTGCGCCGGCGGCAGTCTAGCGAGCTTGATGTTCTTCACCTGTTTCTTGAGCTGCCGGTAGTTGACGAAGGCCTCCTTCCATTCCGGTATGAGTTGAGCTTCCAGCTCCTTGGAGAACTTTACCATTTTTTGTTATTGGAGGAGCTGGCCAACAAGATATGGAGTAGTGGGGATTGTGCAGAAGGCAGCAGAAAAGAGGGGAGGATGACAAGAACAAGGTTATAATAAAAGTGAAAGAGATTTAGATTTATAAAGAGAGAAGAGGCGTGTGGAAAACATTGAGAGATGCATGTTACATTGCTTTCCAGATATCATTTTTGTTACTGCTTCCTTTTTCTGACAGATATATGTTCGATCATTATAGACGTTCTTTTCAAAAAAAAAAAAAAAAAACAAATATTGAAAGTAGTACATGGTGGTAGTGTTGTTTAATTTTATCTTTTTATAAAAATCATATGCTTTTACTGTTTTATAATAAAAAAGTAAATTATTCTAACATCTTTTCTATTTGATACTTTTTAAAAGAACTCTCAACTATTTTCAAAATTTACAATAATTTATATTATATTTTATAAATACAATACATATAAACTTAAATTATTAAAAATATTTTTAGTTAAATAATAAATTTGTTAATATTTATCAAAAATATCTTAATTAATTAAGCAGCACACTTTTTTCCTCTTAAAATTCATATTTGATTCATCTCTAAAAAAATTATCTCATGTGAATCATTTTATAAGTTTATGAATTTTTCATAAAATATTAAGAACATGTTGTTTTTTGAATTTTTTGTACAAAATATAAAAAATAATATTACAAACATATTTTTAATATTTTTTCTATTTTGTGATAAATTCATAAATTAGAAAAAGACCCGCATAAAAAGATTTTTGCATAGGACTATGTATTAAGTTTAAGAAAAAAATTTTATTATTCAACCAAAAGTGTTTTTAATAATTCATAATAAATTAACTTTATGTGTAGTATATTTATAAAATATAAGATATGTTAATGTAAGTTTTGTAAATATAAAAAGATTTATGTAAGAACTATAAAATAAAGATGTTAGAGTAATTTACTCAAATTAAAAACAAAAAGATAAGATATTAATAACTATGAGAAACTTTCAAACAAAAAGGGAAAAAGAGGGACCGTAAAACCAAGTTTCTTTTGTCAAACTCAAGAGTAAAGAATTGATTCTTGTATTTTTTTTTCTTATTTTACCATTATATAAATTTCTATTTTATGTTATGGATCTTTTTTTCTTTCACTAACATTATAATTTTTTTAAAATTCTTTTTTTAATCTTTCACTTACTTTACACCATACCAAATTTTTGGACAGTCCTGATCCCAACTAGGGACATGTTAGTGCCGAAACAAATTGCATAATAATTATTATTCTTTACTCAAAAATAGATTTTATCAGCTTTTTTGAAATTAAATTGGTCAATGAATCCGTGAGATTACTAGATTAGATTATTGATTTAATTAGTGGGTCATTACTGGGATTACATAAAAATTAAATAATATATAAAATTTTATAAAAATAATATATATACATATTTTTGTAATTTAATTTTAAAATTTAAACTAAACATATAATATAAATTTTAAATATTTCCAATAAATATGCAATATAATAAAATTTAAAGTTTTTCTTTCTCCCCTCTTTTATTTTTATCCATCTATGACATTCAGCTTCCCTTATTTAAAGAAGAAAATAAAATTGAATATATTATCCACCCCCTTAAATCAATGTTATTTCATAAAAAAAAGGCTGGCCAGTGAAAGAAAGGGTCTGGGTGATTTCAATGCGAAGCAGTATACTTGACTTTTGTGCTTTGGCAAATTATAAATAAAATCTTATTAAGTTTTATAATTTAAATAATAACATTTTATAAATTTAATTTCTTTATTAATTTAGTAAAAATTTAATGACTTCGACGTTAGTGAGACTTCATTCACCGTAGGCGTCAAGCCCCACTCCTGCAGATTCCGAGGCCCTTGAAACCGTCATAATTGATTTGGTTGATTCCCAGCTTTACTTCGCACCGTTCGAGGGGTTTCAACGTCTACTGGTAACTTTCCTCCCGGAAACGTTTCCTGTAATGCAGAAAGAAATTTTTCTTAGAGAGAGAAAATGTCAAAAAAAAAGGAGTTTCTTCCCAGAACTACACTTGCCCCTCAATTTGCGTTAGACCTTCAACTTAGAATAGCTGCTACAATCCTCACCGACAAGCAGTGAAACATGCACTAGAATTTTTTTTTTCTTTTAATATGAACGCGGATAAAAACATCAAAATAAATATTTTTATTTTAACATAGTAATATCATTTCAATTTATAATCTTACATAATAAAAAAATAAATAATATTTATAATTACTATATATGTGATCTTATTTTTTGAAATTATTACAATATTTGTTCATTCTTTATATTTTTAAAAAAGAGTTTTATGTAGTATTTTATGTGACAGATAGTCCTATTATCTGTAAATGTGATATATACATATGATTGTTGTTCCGTTAAAATCTTTTAATCTTATATTCAAAATAATAAATTTTAAAATTTAAAATTTAAATTCTAAAATTTTAAAATTCAAAACCCATAAAATTTAAAACTTAAACCCTTAACTTAAAACACTAAACATTAAATTGTAAAATTCTTAACCTTGAACCATAAATATCAAAACTCTTAATTTTAAATCTCAAATCCTGAAATTCAAAAGTCACCCTAAATCTTTTACCCCAAAAAATCCTAAACATTTTACCCCCTAGTCTAAAGTTCAAAATCTTAAAATTCTTAAACCTAAAGTACAAAACTTCAAACTCTTAAAACTTTAACCTTAAACTTTTTATGTTTTAGGCTTTAAGGATATTGAGAGTTAATTACAGGCTTTGGGACTTGAGGATTGGGTTTTAAGATTTAACATTAAAGACTTATAATTTTAAATTTTAAGATTTAAAATTTAAAATATTTAATTTTTAATTTTAAAATTTTAAGACTTTAAATTTAAGTTCAGAGTTAAAACTTTAAATAAAATAGTGTTGTTTTGGGACATACATGAACGTGTTTGTTTGTTTACCACGTACGTGTAGAGCGTTGCTATTTAAGAATTTTTCATTAGATAGAACTACAATGTTAGGCTCAAGGAAAATATTTGTAATGATTCAGTAGTTAGAAAATAAAAATCACGACACAAAAAGTTAGAGGATAAAATTAAAATTTAATTAAAAATAGGAGACAAAAAATTACCTCCTTAATCTATTAAGTCTTAACATCTGAATTCCATATTATTTTTGTTATAGGAGATGGGATTCCAGGAAAAATTGCACAGTATTTCAAGAAAGGAAATGAGAAAATATTCCAATGTAATTATGTCTTTGAACCTTATTATCACCCATGCTATTGCCCAGTCATATTGATCCTGATCAATTAAACCTAACTGTTTGTGCAGTAATGATGGGGACAGCACCATGGTGTCATGAAAGTGGTCTGACGAAGGGGCCTCGAACCGCCGAAGAGGACTGAAAATTAGTGTAACACATTCAGAAACATGGCCATGGCACTTGGAGAGCCCTTCCAAAGCTTACAGTTGCAGGACTGACGATATTGGGTGGTGGGCAATAGCATGCAGGTCATCTGCGACATGAAAATGAAATCAAGAATTTGTGGAACACCCATTCAAAGAAAAAGCTGTTGCAAATTAATGGATTATTAGATCCAGCTAGTGACCCACCGTCCATGAACAGATCACCCGAATAATGTCCTAACCGATAAGCCACAATTGCTGGCTGCTGCTAACATTGCCAGCATGCAGTTTCACAAATTAAAGAAACAAACCCTGCCGCCTGGGACATCCAAAATAACAAAATAAGCTTCCAGTTCCAATTCTATAGCTTTCTCCTTCTTTTCTCCTCAGTGGAGTCCTGAAATAAAGTGCGTATGCTTTTTGCGTGAAGCATATATACTCAGAATATTCCAAATTGAGGAAATTCATGAACGCAACTTAACTGGGCAAATTGGCCAAACTTCTTATGGGTATGAAATTGTGGAACTGAATATTGCTTGACCCTCAATTATTGCTTGTGCACATGCTACCTCATCTTCCACCACCCATAGCACTCCCAACTTGTTCTCTGCCTCATATTTTGGAGGTTGGTTTTTGCTAAGATGTTAATCAGTGTATAATGGCAATGTGAATAATGTTCATTCAGAGTGGAGGCGTGTATTAATTAGGGACACACTTCGATTATATTTAAAACAGTCAAGATCATGACTCCAAATCCATGATGGTCAAATAGACATGGATTTTAAGATTTCCGATCACTTTGTATTTCCAATTAATCAAGCTTACTTCGTCTGTAAAAAAATTGAACAAACATAGAGAGGAGAAGAAGACAGGGTCTCCCCCCCCCCCCCCACCCCCCCAAAGAAACCGAAATTAAAGGTTATATGATAAAAGAAATTTAAAATTATTATACAGTACATGCATTGCATATAAAATAAAGTTAAACACACCTAAAAGATGCAAATATAATGTGTAATTTGCTTACAATATTATATCTAAACTTCTGTAAAAGCGTAGAAGGCAGAAAAACTATTTATCTAAAATACAATTTTTGAAAGTCTTATATACGAAAATACCATTTCACTATAAATCTTCAAATTAAAAAATCTTTCTCTTAAAAATTAAATTCAAAATTATTAACCCTGAATAGTTAACATTTGGTTAGTTTGAACACAACGTATGATTTGTTGACAATTATGAAGGTTGGTGACTATTTTCAACGATATCCTACCTACTAACAAATTCATCGATTACGTAATGCAGTAGGAACTTGCTATCTTTGCACACCTATATATATATACTAAATAATACCTTGAAATACCCTGACGTCTGCATCCTTCAAACTTTTTTACACTTTAATTAACTTGTTTATTATAATTTGTGCAACAATTTGATAATAAATAATAATAGATTTATATATCTGTAACTATTTATTCATAACCTGCATACTGTTTTAATTAAAAAAATTATTTTACTGAATCGGATCGATAAATCATCGTTTCACTCACTTTACTGTGCATGTTTGTGAAAAAGTTATTGCGAAGATATCGTGTTTTTCATAAGTAATTATATGATAAATTAGTTTTTTAGTGAACCTTTAGCAAAATGCAGTATTGCATGTAGAACTTTCTTTCCTTTGGCAAATAGTGACAGCAAAAGAAATATAAACCCTCAACTACTAGATTACAATATATTATTCATAAATGAATCTAATTGTATTTAACATGCAAATTTTTAATTATTCTGATGTAAATTGATAGTCTAACTAATTCTGTCCATATCGGATAATGGTGTATTGGTGTAAAGGCTTAAAGATGGGCGTGCCTCCAAACAGCCATAGTTATATCGAAATAGTCTACGTAAGCGTGCGCCAATGTCTTCATTGTTGATGCACTAGAGTCTAGAGCCAAATCTCATCTTCATTAAACAGAAGATGCGTTAGCGGCTACCCTGCTCTTATCTGTTTTCAAAATGGGACTGAATTCAATCAGAAACTGACCTCTTCTCTAATCCATATATTCCCAAAAGTCGCATTGGTCAGAGTTTGGATCAGAACATGTTAAGAAGTAGGCAAAACCAAATTAATTTAACCAGTCACACACGAAACCAGTTGAAATTAAGTGTTAAGATGCAGCATTTGATAGAGTGAAGGGAAGTTATCCCTTTTAAGGTTAGTGTATGTTACAGGTTATGAAAGTTTTCAATAATACTTATAGATAACCTACTAAGGGAGATTAATAGCAGAAGGATTTAAATTTAAGCCTTACAAGCGAAGCACTTTAAACCTTGCTATTTGAACCAATCGATTGGCTAATATTTAAAAATTTGAGTAACCTAACAATTTTTGTCATGAAAGATGTGTTCGCTCATAGTTTTGTCCTTGAAAGAAGTTTAATTGCAGTTTGGTCCTTAACTCGATTGGAATTGTTGCGATTTGGCTCTTCTATTATTTGGGTTAACGTACTCGATAACGTGGCTTGTTAAGTACTTTTGCAGCCCACTAATTGTTGTTGTGGTCTACTAATTACTGACATGGCATATTATTCAATATTATGGAATAGATGACGTGGACAAATATGTTTTTACTTGCTAAAGTAACCAACATAACAATATTTAAATAGTAAACAAGCAGTTTCATATCCCACCAAGATATGTTCACTCACAATTTCATCCTTGAAAGAAAAAATGTTGTTGGTTTGTTCCCAAACTGTAAACTACAAATTTTAAATTTCAAACCCTAAGATTCTAAATTCCAAAGTTAAAAATCTTAGACTTTAAATTTTTAAATTCTAAAACTTAAAATCTCAAAACTCTAGACCCTAAATTTTAGAATCATAAATCTTAAATTTTAAAATCTTTAAATGATAAATTCCAATCTCTAAACAGCAAAATCTCAAATCACAAACCCTAACTACAAAAATTTAAATCCCAAACCTTAAATTGCAAATTCCTCCAAATCCTAAATTGAGAAATTCTAAACCTTAAACCACAAAACTTCAAATCGCAAACTATAAATTCCAGAACCCCAAATCCCAAATTCTAACCTAAATTGCAAAATCTCAAATCCTATGCCTAAAAACCTTAAACCCTAAACCTTAAATTTGTGGTTTAGGATTTGGGACTTTGAAATTTCATAGTTTTGAGTTTTTGTAATTTAGGGTTTGGGTTTAACAGGTTAGAGTTTGAGGTTTGGGATTTTTTAGTTTAGAGTTTGGGATTTGTAGTTTATTGTTTGGGGCTTGAGGTTTCATAGTTTAGGGTTTTATGATTTTGGGTTTGGGATTTAAAGTTTCACAATTTAGGAATTAAGATTTAGGATTTCGCAATTTAGAGTTTGAAGGTTAAGGTTTAAAATTTAAGATTTGAAACTTTACAGTTTAGGATTTTGCAATTTAGGGCTTAGTATTTAGGGTTTTACAATTTAGAATTTACAGTTTAAGATTTTGGGTTTCATGATTTAGGATTTAAAATTTAGTACTTCATGGTTTAGGATATGGCTAGGGTTTTGCAATTTAGGAAGGTTTGGGATATAGGGTTCTGTAGTTTACGATTTAAGATTTTGCTATTTAGGATTTGAGGTTTTGTAATTTAAGACTTAAAGGCTATATTATTTACGATTTAAGATTTTAGAATTTTAAGATTTTGAGATTAAGGTTGTGAGATTTTAGGATTTATAGTTGTGAATTTTAATTTAAAATTTAGAATTTTGGAACTTATAGTTTAGAGTTTAAGGACCAAACTACTTGATTTTTTTTTCTTCAGGGACAAAACTCTAGGTGAATGTATTTTGTATAGCAATGAATTATATATATTTTTTGCCACCTCAATAAGTAATAACATCTATTCCACATATTAAATAGTGCGCCACATCAACATTCACTGGACTACATTAGTAGTTAATGGGCCACATAAGTATTTAACATGCTACATTATCCAGTGCTCTAACCACAGATATCAAAAGGATCAAATTGTAACGATTTCAACCTAGTCTAGGACCAAACTGCAACTAAAATTCTTTAAGGGACTAAATTATGAGTAAGTGCATCTTTTTGGACAAAATTGTTAATTTATTCTTAAAAATTATAATTTACTATGTAATGTCTATTTTAAATATGAAACTATAAAATATATAAGCTTTAAAAATAGTCTCACGGTATTAAATATGTTTAATTCAGAAAAAATATTCTCATATTTTTGTTTTCACCAAAAGTTCATATTTTATATGTGAGTTTTTAAATTAGTTGAATTTTATAATTTAATTTATAAGATCTAATAAATTTAATAATTTAAATTTTCTTTAAGTGAATATTATAAGAAAATAAAATATAAGAATAAATATACTATTTTTAATTTACTTGATATTGCCTGCCGTGTTCAATTTTCCCGAAGCACTAATAGGGGATTATATTGGCCCTCTAGTTATTAAATTACCATCTGACATGGCAAGCCACCAGTAGTGGTGGCTATTCATCAGAACCACGTGTACTGATTCCTCACCAGAATATACACCATGTTTTGCCAACTGCAAATTAATTTAAGACTTAATCTTTGCGTATGGCTAATTTAGTTTGAATCTTTGCTAGAAGCTGAATCTAGTTTTGGGTGTTTGACGGTGCAATGAAAAAAACTTTTAAAGGAGAATATTTTGGGTTTATCCTAAAAATACAAATTAATTTAGGGCTGTGGAAGATCTTCAACTATTGGGAAGTTGATTAGCACAGTCCAAGAGACAAAGAAGTTGGTTTCAGTGGGAATGTAATCGTGGCGACAGTTTTATCCAACACTTGTTTGAGTGTGGGTGACGTTGCAAAAACGGTCCAATTTATATTGTTTCCACTAAATAACCTCCCAAATTCCTTTTAATTTTTAAGTTAATGGGATTCTGCAGGATTGGCTTTTGGGGAATGTCAGATTTAATGACAAAAGTTGCCCATTAATTATAAGGATTGAAGAGCGCTGTACTGGGTGGGGCACTGCGGCTTCTGGCTGCTGGTGACTTACCCTTTCAGATTGGGGACAGTATGGGGGTTTAATGGCTAACCCTATAAGTCAGGGGCACATAAGGTCAATGGCCTTCCAAGAATGTCTCAATGTTTTAAGGCACCCAGGTTTGAAAAGCAGAAATGAGAATCTTTGGGTGTTTTGAGAAAATCTCTATTATTAAGGGCATTTTGACTCTCAGAATATGTCCTCGACTTGGGACGAAGGATAAGAATCTGCCCCTCTAGGATAAGCTACATGATTCATGTAATACCATAACTGGTTGCAACCACAAATTTTGGTCAGTGTAATTTTGTTGAACAACAATGTCTAGTACCCACCACTTTGGTCAACTCCTGAAAAGACAGGTAGATTAATTGGAGAAATATTTAGATACATTCAGTGGTTGCATCTGACAAGTCACTAAAGTTATAATATTTAAGAAGTCACAAAGAAGAGATATTAAATTGTTATAAATAATAATTTTATAATAAAATTTATTAATTTTTATATGAATAAGATTTAATAAATTTAATAATTTTATTCTTTTTAAATTAATGTTTAGTTAAATTCAATTCATAGAGATTTTGGTGTTTTTAAGTTGAATACTATGTAGGATTATATAATAAAATAAAGTAAGTGGAATACACCTGATAGTTAAGATTTCCTTTCAAAATTAAATTGACTATGCATATTTAAAAGTTTTAACTTGTGCTATAATTTCATTGGGTAAATACAATGCATTTGGCTTTTCATTTTTCTTAAATAAAAATGACCCTATTCTTTCATAAGAGTCAGGATACGGCTAATGTCTTCTTCCAACTTATGAAATTTTAATACAGAGATACGTTTTCTTAAGCATAAGGTGTCCTAAAAAATATTTGATCGCTCTTCTCTGAGTGTTCACTTTCAATGTTTAATGGAGTAGAGATCATTGTCAGCCTGTATAGCAATAACAAGTCCTTTTTTTAGGTCACATATATACTTTATTGTAATCAAACAAAGATAATGCATTCTCCACTAAGGCACTCATCCCTCTCCTTTTTATCTACTGCTCTCTTTTCCCTTGTTATATATCATATCTCCGTATTGGGTCTGTCATATGTTTTTCATTTTCCTCCATCTTAAGCTACTTTAATGGTTTTTTTAGTATTAAACTGAGTAATGCTTTGGCAGAAAACAACTCACTTAGAGCTGTGTAATCCATTATCTGCATGCCCATTTGGCTAATGGTGGCAAGCTAAGCTCCCTATGCATGTAGCAGCAATCGCGCTTCAATAAAACAGGGAAGTGGGTTAGATGAATTAGCACTTGATTCCTATATAAGCCAGTGTCTCTTTCTCTTTTCCTGTGTTTCTTTTTCTGAGTAAGGTCCAAAAGGGATTACGCATCCTCTGCATCGACTGACTAGATTTGCACACAATATGCTAGTGCAGTTCATGTTGATTACTAGTTAATTAATGCTATTTTTGAAACAAGAGACATGATAATAATAATAAAATTAAAATATGAATAAGGTGTTGACTTAAAGAAAGTTAGTTGTGTCTCAAGAAGATTTAGTATCAATCAGCAGGTTTGAATATTGAAAAAATCTTTGTTGAAAAAATAATATTGTATACATCCAATATTAATATGAAGATATCACATAGAGAAATTTAAAAATATTAAAATTAATACAATAACACATAAGATTTAATATAAAAAATCTCTAAGATCTAGAAAAAATCACAGGAAAAAAAATAAAACTCTATTAGATCAAAGAGAACTGTAAAAAGTATAGGTGGGTACTAACAATTTACGTAACCTCACTAGACAAAAATATAGGATATTCATAGAAAATTTACAATAACAGACACAACCCCTCCGCTGCCACCGCAAACTGGAATCGCTATACTCTAACAGAACTAAAGTTTGAGTCCGGCTTAAAACTAAACATGGTAGCACATAGTAGGTGATTATCAGGCTTAAAATGTGTTAGGTATGATTTGCATTTTGCACCAGCGTATATATAAAAGACCTGCATTGGATTTTGACAACAGAAACTAGCATAACTTTTCACCTTTTATTTGCATAAAGGTGAAATTAGGTGTCAAATATTCACACACGGCTCCTAATCTGATTCCATGTTATAAATAGCAGAATGCCATCTCCTTTTTAGTGCAATCTGATTATGACTCTTTTTCTTACGGGACAAGTCACAGTTGACTTTAAGGTTATATCAAATGCAATTAGTTAAACACCCATTTTCCTTCTTCCTCTTAGCTAAAGTTTAACGTTATAAATGTGATCTTTTTTTACCGCATAAAGCATCATGTAAAGCAGTTTGCATTGTATTTATGAAATTATAACACACGCAAGCTCAAATTCTTTCAAATTCAAATGTTCAGAGGTTAGCGGCAAGGGTAGATTTATGAGTGAGAATTAGTTCTATAAACTTAAAGATGTAGGATACCGTGTGAGAAAGAAAAATAAAAAAAATTTATTTTATTAAATGGGATTGGCTATATGGATCATAGATCAAATGATGCTATTAAATTCCATAAAAACCAAATATGTTCTCTTTGAACATGTCCAATAATCAGTTGAAATTGGAAGACAATTTATGTAAGCAAGTCATGAATTGACCTTATGTGACATGCAATTAATAAATAGACGAGTATGGTTTATGCTTTATATTCTACAAAGGTGGTGTTATTTAGTGGCAATATGTCAGGCTATGTCTTACAGTTATGTATGTAATTAATCTCGAGAACTTTCAGCAGCATTAAAAGAGATTTATAACCATTTCATTGGTTATATTTGTGAATGAAAAAGAAGTAAAGTGAGGTTTAAGTGGTTGATAATCTTTTGAACAGTTATGAAACACTAGGAGTCACACTGCAGAAGCATTAGTAATAAGCTTATTTATCTGATCTCCGCATCCTCAAAAAGCATTTGGACCCACTGAGTTGCTGATGATATAGTCGATTTCTTTGAATCAGATTCCATCAGTAATTTTTATCTCTAATACATTCGTTCACACAAAAGTTTTTGGGATTTGAAATGTTCACAATGTATTAACGTGTCAAATTTTGTACTGAAATTCAACTTAAACTTTTATAGATAAGAACGACAAGTATTAAACTTTTAATTACTTAATTATAAAGACTTTGATATTATGTACTGAAAACCTTAAGTTACTGGGTGCAAGAATAATTTAACATCTCTAACACCTTTTTTTCTAAGTTAGTTTCCTATTTTTTCCTTTCATCACTCACTGTGAAGTGTTTAAACCTTTAAAATTTTGTACAGCCATTGTCTGTGTTGAATACTTGAATGTCTTATCCTTAATGGGAGTGGTTCTGTTAGATCGTGTTTTTGTACAAACTGGAAACAGACCTGAATAAAGTTATCATCTTGTTACAAACCTATGCAGACAGATTACATAAAGTTATCATCAGTTTTTAAGAAGGATCATAAGGACTTCTTTTTGTGTGGCTTATTATACTGCAGAAACACAAATCAGATATGTAATTTGACAAAAATTTTGGAGAAAATAATAAAAGTAGGCCGCACATCTTCAAGAATTGAGGGCCATATGTTTGTTAATAAAGTTTTCATCATTGAGAAAGTTCATTTTCACAAAGGCGGAGCCAATTCAGTTGTAGAATGCAAAATTAAAAGAGGGCCTCTCTTTTCAGTGGGGAGCATTGAATTTTATAAATCTTCTACAACAAATAAGCAAAAGCCTAGACCACTCAGCCTTTTTAGTGGAGGACTTATAAAACAATGACAAAGACATTAGCACTAAGCAAATGTAACAGGCCAAAGAAAGAAAAAATCCAGGGCGTGTACTACACAGTTCCTTGCCCAATTCTTATTCCTGGAATTATTGTTACACTGACCTCTCTAGACCTAACCCCACCTTACAAACAGGAATATTATTCTCATAAAATTATGAAATTATTGTTACGATATTATTATATATAATAAATAAATATTAATTCTCTATTTATTAATAGTCAAAACAATAAATAAATAATAGAACTAATCTTTATTTACTATGTAATAATATTGTGGGAATGATTTGGTGGGACACACTTTCCACTTACCATAACATGCTCACCGCAAGCTAACCAAATAAAAAGGATTTGAATTTTCTAAAGTACTGGGTACAGGATACACTTTAAAAAGTAAAGTGTAAGTGGATGACTATTAATGAAAAAAAATCAATTATCATAATTATTTTAAATATATGAGTTGTAATCTATTTGTTTATATTTAATAATAATTATTACTATTGATTTTCTAATCAATATATAGCTATCCATTTGCATTATACTTTCTAAAGTGCACTATATACTTTAGAGGATCCTAATTCACATTAAAAAAATAGGAAAATTCTTCATTCCATGAAATTTGTAATCTTAAACATCAGTCCATGATTGGAAACTTCTACCAATAATTTGATGTGCAATGGGCTAATGTCAGGTGGAATATTTAACAACCAACAAATCATTCTTAAGGAACATTGATGGAAAACAGCATTGTAATATTATACACTGAGAAACCCCATTATAAAGTTCACAGTGAGAGCACTACACTAAAAGTGTGACGTATAAGATTTGATATGCTCCATACAGTATTGAATTAATGTGTATGGTAAGGTCAACAAGAAGCATATAATGGGACACGAACACGATATTCATATCACATATATTATGCAGAGTTCTGAAAGAATGTGAACATGCTTCATCCTTTACTCAGGTTATCAAATTACAGGCTAACGCTTGTTCCATCTGATGTAGTGGAAAAATATGCATTATTCTCATACGTAAGCTACCAAATTTTGCTATTGACCTGATATACACGCCATCCTGATGTTATCATGATCATGGATACTTGACAAGTTGTCCTGGACTATAATTTGATAGTCACATTTCCCAAAAATTAAAAAAGTTTTAGTTGAATAAGTAAAACTTACTCATTTTATTAATTGAAATTGTGGTTTAGCTTTCGATTACCTTGTAGTTGAATCAACACTAGAAAGTAGTTTTCTATAGATATGGGAATGCAGAAGTGCAATGTCTGATATGCATATGAAAAGTTCGCTATATTTAATCATTATGTTCAACTTTGACAAGAAAACTATTGCTCCCACAATCTGTAAGTCTATAGGAGCAATAATAGTTTACAAGCCATTAATTTTTTTTTTTAAATCTCATAAATCACTTGGTTAATAGTTTAAATTTGTATTATAAGAATTAAGCAAAAATAAAGCTATAAGAATAGCAACGCCCTCACACAATACTTATTGCTGTTATGTTGTATATGTTGAGCTCTTGTTTTGAAAACTTTACAGTATAAGTGTTACTTCAATCCTTTTCATAAACGCTTTTTACCACTTCTTTGTTAGCCTATTTAAGCTACAATTTTTTTTTTTTTTAAAGATTACAATTAAGGGTGGAAACTCAATGAACTAAGCTTAGTTAAGGCAAACTTAGGTTTGACTCATCATATTTGATATCAATCAATTTCTTAGTTTAAAGTTCACGAATAGCTCAATTTGTACTATAAAAAGTTATATTATTAGTGGCTCTTTCTTTGATAACTATAAAGTTGGTAATATTTATCTTCGAATTTTGTGATATGTGAATAAAATTATCGATAGATCACTTTTTGTAAATATAAAATGATTTTGCCAATAATTTTTTTATGAGAATAATATATTTATATCGGGAGAAACTTTTGTTTTATTGAAAAAAATATCGTTCAAAAATCAATGGAATATTTTTTGATTATTAAAAGATATATCTCTTGATAAAATAAAATACTTTTCAAAATATCTTATTTTTTAATTAATAGTTACCTAAAGGAAACTATCTCTAGTTAATGTAATTTTTTACTTTTATGTTAAATTTTATTATAAACGTAATTAAATTAAATATATTAAAAATTTTAATATAAAATGTATTGGAAAATAAATAAAACGAAATATAATATGTTATATTAAAATAAATATTATAGAAATATTACAAAATCTAAAACTATAACTTAAAATTAAATTATAATATATTTTATCATAAACCTAATTCGTAATTAATTTAAATTTAATTTAAAAACTCTAGTTATGATTTAATTTTACAAATCACTAATTTTAGTATAAACTTAACTTAAATACAAATTTAAAATAATTTTAATATAATTTGAATTAGACCTAATTCAAACCTAAATTATAATTAATATGTATGTAATTCCAATTAATTCAATATCACACCATCAATATAAAACGAAATAGAATTTTAAAATTCAAACCTAGCTTAAATTCATTATTAGACTACCAACATAAAACTAAATTTTAAAAAAATTTGACAGAGCCTTCCTTAGAAATTGAGACCTCCTACCATAAAAACAAAGCAAAATTCAAATTCAAAAGGCTTAAACCACTAAAAAAATACACTAGAAATTAGAAAATGTACCTATTATCTTAGCATTTTCATAATTCATAGAAAATTCGATAAACACCCAAATAACATATTAATGTCAGTATTTTCAGTCCCAATATCATCAAAATTCTAGCATAACATTTTAAATCATTGATCCTAATCTCAAACACAATATGTTTGAGATAAATGAAAAGTTTCATGCTACCAACCTCAACAATAACATCTTAAGTTATCTGTCCTAATTTCAAATACATTAAGGTTGAGATAAATTGGAAGTTTCATATTACCAAGTCAACAATAATGAAGAACTATAATTAAGTGCCGCTAGAAAATTATCTATTTTGTTTCTGAATCATTGTTCTGAGTTTGAATGAAAAAAGTACAACTAGCTTTACTTTGGAAAGCTTGATGTTAATAAAGAGAAGAAGCCAGATGAGTGACACCATATTATTATGAGTAAAACCCTATTTTGGTCCTCCACAAATCAATTAAGTTCTATTTTGATCTCTCACAGTATAGAACTTTTAATTTGGTTCTCCAAAAATTGAAATTAGTATCAATCAAGTCCCTCATGTGATAAGCATGTGACGCCATTAAGGTTTGGGTTGATGTGGCATACGAAGCTGATGTGGCATGATGACATGGAGTATAACTTGCCACATCACTTGCTTACATGGCAGGCAATGTGGCATAATTTTTTTTTTGGAAATTTCCTGACCAAAATGGTGCCATTTTATTTCTCCCCTTTCTCTTGTGCCGATGCTCCTCTGAATCCCTAACGAAATTGTGATTCCCTCCCATTCGATCCACGATAAAGTCATCGCAGGGTCCATGTTATCTAAATCATTGACCCCTTCCCTGCTTGTCCGTTTTCCCAACATCTCCAATTCATCACTCGTCCTTGTTGGTTGTGTGCATTGCTCCAGTTACTGTGTATTTTCTACTTTGAATCTACCATTTGTCATCTTCTTTGTTTCTATGATTTGGAAAGGTATGCTATATTTTGGTATTTATGGTAGAATATGAGTTGTTGTGGTCCTAGTTTTAGTTTTGTTCCCTTGTAGTAGAAAATGGAATAGACTGCGAGTGGTAGTCATTTTTTGGTGGCTGCTGGGACATAGTTAAAAGACATGGTCCACAGTAATGGTAGTCATTTGCATTTGTGGATGGTAGATTCTCTTTTTCATTGTGGTCCTACCAGAATTTTGGGAATGTAGAAAGTGAAGGTCTACAGATAGAGAGACTCATATAATTTTATAACTTTCTTGTCTAAGTTGTCACATGAGCTCGTAAGTGGGGAAAGCGAAGGTCCCACCAAAATTTGGAGGTGTATATTATTGACACAGAAAGAAGCAATGTTTTACTTGTCTAAGTTGTCACATGGGCTAGTAAGTGAAAAAAACATTGGCTATTTGTGTTACCTTTAGCTAAAGTCTACAAAGTGGTTACACCAAGATTGATGCACAAGAAACATTGAGTAACTCATTTCATACATCAAAACAGTGAAAAGCAATGGTTGGCTAACCCTTTTACAAATTAATTTGTCCATTAGTAGATAAAATTAACATGAAGACAAAGAGTCAAGGTCCACACACACACACATTGTAATATGTTATAACTCTTTGTAGTTTTCCAACCATATTGACATCCACAAATTACGGCTCGCCCTGTGTCATGTAAAAATTTGTGCTTTCCTTGTGTTTACATATAAATTTTTGGTAATGATGTAATTAATTTTTGTTAGTCAAGGTCCACTAATAAGAGACAATGCATGTTTTGAATTTGATTAATCACAAGCAAATTTAGTTTATGGTTTTCCACTACAATTATTGTAACCATGTTGTCTGACATCCCTATTTTCATATGTATACTCAAATGGCAATATTTCTAACGATAGTTATACATCATGGAGGACGTTTTAGTGACCCACCAAATAAAGCTTATATGGGTGGTTCACACCAAGTGTGGCCTGACTGTGACCTTTACAAGATGTACCTAACAGAAATTTAAGACATGTTGAAATAAATTGGATACACAGAAGAAGTTGATTATTGTGGCAAATGGTTAAAGAAAATTTGGACGAAGTGTTGGGACTTTTAAAGTCAAATACTGATTGTTTACGTATGATGAGTGTAGTTAAAGGTGAGGACACACTTGAACTTATTGTGATACATCCTATTAGCCAGCCACTAACTATGCAAGTAGAGGCTGAAAACTAGATTATGGAGGCTAAATTTGAAGAACAAGATTTGATGATTGAAGAAGGAAATGTAGAAGACTATGTAAGTTTAACCACTAATGTGAATTGGGATGATGATCCCTATGCTAGTAGTATCCTTATTCATTCGAAAGATGTGTTAGATGAGGCATATAATATGGTAACTATTGATAGTTCTAAAGATGATGATGAGTTGTTTGAAACATTCACTAAATTGACACCAAGTTCAGAGGTGCTAGATAACTTGAGGATTTTTGGTGCATCACATTATGAGGGATCTAAGGATGAAGATATTGAGGGATCTAAGGATTTGCACAGTGTTTATGATTCATCTGATGAAGATGCTGAGAGGGGAAAAAATAAGTTGATCTTTCCTCAATTCAATGAAAATACAAAGTATGGTGATGACCAATTTGAACTGGGAATGGAGTTTAGTTCATTGGATGTGTTTAAAGATGTTGTTAGGAACTATATAATCCATAGTAGGAGAGCAGTGAAGTTTTGTAAAAATGACAAGTTGAGATGCAGAGTTGAGTGCAAGAAACCTTGTCCATGGAGAATCTTATGTTTGTGGGCTAAAGATGTACAATCTTTTCAGATAAAGACATTCCACAATGAGCATACTTATAGCAAAGTATTAAAAGTTCAGCAAGCTAGTTCAAGTTGGCTTGCAAGAAAGTTGGTCCCATATCTTAGAGTCACATCTTCTCCTATTGGTGCTGATATCATCAACTTTATAAAAACTAGTTTCAATTTATTGGTGACTGAAACCTTAGCAAACAGGGCAAGGGACAAAGTAAAAAGCCTCATGCAGGGTAATGAACAGGATCAATATGCAAGGCTTAGGGATTATACTGAGAAACTAAGCATGAAAAGTGCTAGAATACAAGTAGGAGTGGAAAGACCTAGGCCAGAATTACCACCACAGTTTAACAGACTCTACCTATGCTTTAAAGCATGCAAGGATGGTTTTTTTAGCTAGTTGTAGGCCAATGATTGGATTGGATGGGTGTCATTTGAAGGGGTATTATGGAGGTACATTATTGGTAGTAGTGGGACAAGATGGGAACAATGGATTTTATCTAATTGCAATAGTAGTGGTCGATTTTGAGACTAAGGACACTTGAACTTGGTTTCTAACAAGGTTGTTGGAAGATATTGGATCAGTAGAAGAGAGAGGGTAGTGCTTTATAAGTGATAAACAGAAGGTAAAAGTTTATTAACAGTTTTCATATTTAACTACATGTCGACACACAATGCGGAATGGCAATCTTGGGTGATTAAATAGGATGGTGTGGTTATTGGAAAATGTCTTATTTTTAGAAAAACAAGAGAAAATGGAGTCGCCACCGACTTAAATTGAAATGGTGAAGTTGGACACCGAAGAGTATGGTTTGTTTACAGAAAAATAGATTAAGAGGTTAGTTACATGTAGGGAAAGTATTAGCACTCCTACAATGCACTTTCGGTACCATGTTGGTGTTTGCTACTTTTGATTTCAAAACTATGCTTTGTCTCTTGTTAAATAAATTTATTTTTACATGTGATTGTGATTCCGAATTATTTTTAAATGCATCGATGGAGTCATGCTAATTGACTTGCTAAACTTATGATGTTTTTTCCCTCAGGATAGTTATATAGTGGCTAGTTAACTGACAATCATATTTATCTATCGTTGAGATCCTTTTCTAATTGAAATGCATTAATAGAACCACGTCAGTTGATTAACTAGGTTTGTAGCATGATTTCCTTTAGGATAGTTTGACAACGGCCAGTTAACTAGCAACTATATTTATTCGTCATTGGGGTTCACTTTATAACAATAACAGGGGATCAAAATAATTGGAACAAAATCACAGTCAAATAGAACATTTCAAAATGGTCTTGATAAATCCACGATTATTCTTGATAGTTCACAATGATAAATACCTTAATGTACACACACTTATAGGCAATTTAAAGTGCAAAACATCACACATAAAGTTATTACAGCACATAATTATTCAACAAAACAAAACTTAAGTATAAAATACATATTCAACGAAAAGAGAAAGTGAACAAATGAGTCCAGCTTATGTCTGGAGTGCTCAAATGGCAAAACAGAGACTAGAAATGTGATCAAGAGGTTGAAAATCCCTAGGAAAGTAATTCAGGTCAAAGACAATAGTAAGGCAACATCAAAGTCAATAGATCAATGTTGACATGACAGAGACATGCCAACATGGCATAATGATATGGCTGATGATGTGACAAACTGATTGGATTTGTTGTGCCATCGTACTTGATGACATGGTGTGCTGACTGTGCAGGTGTGTGCTGATATATCTGATGACATGATATGCTGACTGTGCAAGTGTGTGCTGATGTGGCATGGTGATACAGTATGCTAATTGTGCATATGTGTGCTAATGTGGCATGGTGACACTGTATGCTGACTGTATATATAGGTGCTAATGTGGCATGGTGGCACAGTATGCTGATTGTGTATATGGTGCCGACATGAGGGCTCAATTATAGAATTTAGCATTTCAGCAGCTCAATCATAGAATTTAGCATTACAGCAACTTAATTAACAAAATTATAAAAATACAACAGCTTAATCACAGCAATTTAACATCACAACAACTTAATTATAACATGACACAAAACAGCAACTTTATTGTGGCAACACAGTAGCTTAACTGGAGCAACTTGATCATAGCAACACGAGAGATAATACAGCAGAATGTAGAAATAGCATGCAGAATTACAGTAACAGAAATAGATGTAGAATTACAGAATGCAGAAATATATACAGAATTACAAAATATAGGAATAGAACAAAATCACAGCAACAAAAATAGAATGCAAAATTAAGATGCAGAAAATAAGATGAAGAATTACAGCGACAGAGATAGATACGGAATTAGGATGCAGAATTACCGCAACACATAAGCTTAATTACAATACTACAGTAGCTTGATTATAGCCAGACACAACAGCACAGCAAACAGCAACATACAAGGTGCATAATTACAATCACAGAAATAGAGGAGATGATACAAAATGCAGAAACAGGACCTGAAATTTGATCCCCTTCTATTTCTTCTGCTTCTTTCACTCACAGCTGCATCTTTCTCTTTACCTGTTTTCTCCTTTTTTATTTTTTTATTTTTTTCTCTTTTCCTCCTCTTCTTCTTTATGGTTCATCCACTTGCCCTCTTCTTCACTCCTTTCTCCTATCTTTCTCCTCTCCCTCTCTTCTTCTCTTCTCCTTTTCTCACTTAATTCCCCTTTGGTGCCTCTCCTTAGGCCTCCTTTTATACCCTTTTTCATGCATTTACCTTTCTCATACATCTACCCTCTCTCATGCGTGCACCTACCTTTCTCATGCATCTACCCTCTCTCATGCACCTACTTCTTTCATGTATGCACCTACCTTTTTCATGCACTTACCTTTCTCACATAGCTTTCCATTTTTACCCTTTTTTTAATTTTTGACTTTTTTATTTTTTTTAATAATATTATTCATATCTGGAACTTCAAAAGTACCTTTTAATTTTTCATTTTCATTCAATTAATTTTCAAAACTCATAAATGGGTCCACTTTAATTTTTTAAGGTCCAGACAAATTAGATGTCTACAGATTGCCCCCCTTTAGTTATCTTCTAAGTTTTAGAAGATAAGCAAAGGTTGAAAAACTCTAATTTGTCTAGATATGACCTTAGGATTTCCTCTTTGTCTTAAGTTTAGAAGAGTTATTGTCCACCCACAAGGACCAAAAGCGCCTTTAGGATTTCCTCTTAGTCCTAAGTTTGAAAGGGTTACTGTCCACCTAATAAGGACCAAAAGTGACCTTAGGATTTCCTCTTAGTCCTAAGTTTAAATGGGTTACTATCCACCTAACAAGGACCAAAAACGATCTTAGGATTTCCTCTTTATCCTAAGTTCAGAAGAGTTACCGTCCATTCAACAAGGACCAATAGTGACCTTAGGATTTCATGTGAACAAGTTCTTCTTGTAATCATCTGATGTGATATGAATGAGGTTTTCCTTGATATAACCTAATTTGCTAAGGATGGGTTCTACTTGAAATGGTTTAGATTAATACAAGATGATATACATGTACTTGTGCATGCTTGACATGTAAAAGGCTTGACCTAAAAATGGCATACTTGGTTTGCAAATGTGCTTAACATGCAAAAAAATTAATAGAGATGCTAAAACCACAATGCAAAAGGTGAGTTATGATTTATTGCCCTAGTTATGAGTGAATTAGAATGTTAGACTCATAGTAGTGGCACCTTTTGTTATCAATATTTGATGGCTATTCCTTGTGAACCACTCTACTCTTTTAAGGATAGATTTGGGGTTTGATCTCCTAATTCTAGCCCCAATTTAAATTTGATCATTCCCAAGAAACAGTAAACTTTTTTTTTTGTTTTTTTTTCAACTTTGCACAAGTGTTTATGCTCTCACACAAGTGTTTACCACCTTGATAAGTGTTTACCCTCTTGATAAGCACTTACAATTATCCCATAGGCTTGTTTCCATGTCCCTCTCTGCATTTGTTATTGCACCGCATCAGCCAGGATTACTAGGACTTTATTTAGCTTGTAGTGTAAGGCTTTAGGAAATAGCTAAGAAAGAAACAAATGGGAACTCAGCAAACATGGAGAGTGCAAGATCAAGCATGCAAAGCCTTATATTTTCAACAATTTAGGAATCTTACTGGAACAAAGAAAAACTTTTCTTCTACCCATTTTTCATTTTTTTAATTTTTTTTTTGGGCTTAATACTTTTCTTTTTAGTTTCCCAAGTTCTTTTGAATTTCTCAGGATTCCCTTTTTATTCTTACCTTTTCATAGCTAAGGCTTTGACTAAGTGAAAAAATATTCTTGAGTTATATCAAATAGCATAACTTTGGTACTTCTTTGACTCTCTTTTAGGGTAAGAATCATTTTTTTTGGTTAAGAGGTCACGATAAATGCGGGTTAAAGGAAGAAAGTTTGATGGTGGTCTTGCCATATTTTAGGCTCAAATGGGTGATATGGATATTTTATTTTAAGATTGGCTTGAAAGTCCCAAATGGTCCAAAGACAGCGTAGATCACTTCTCTAGATAATGTGGTGTCTAACAAATTGTCTCAAGGGACATTCAAATAAGTTCTAGGATATCCATTTTATCATAACACTCTTATGGGTCATGAGATATCACTCCTTCACCATTACTTATGATTTGGGATTTTCTGTCATCCAAGAGAATTGAGCATTTTGTCAAGCAATCTAATTTTATCATTTGGCAAAATGGATTTGATTAAGATGAAATTAAGATATCTGATCAACAATTTATTGCTCATAGATATCAAAATATGAAAAGATATCATAACTATAATTGCCCCTAGTGTTAGCTTATTCTAGTGGCAGTACCCCTTCTTAAGCATCTGCCCTTCATCAGTCACTCATAAACATTAGACAAGGAACTGATTTCAAAAGAGAAGAAATAAAATGATATTCATCATCTGATGTCTTATTGGATCCAAAAGAGCACCCATATACAATCATTGCCAAGGCCTTGGGCAGAGCCATTAGCATATGCCATGAGACTATATGCACAAAAAAGAAAGGTAACTTTTTTTTTTCTTTTTTTTTGCATATTATGCTCCTAACGAGTTATGCATGTGAGGCATATCGAGAGTTAATAATAACTCTTTAGTATACCATGAGACTACGTGAAAGAAAAATAACATTTTTAAGACATAGGGAATGCATATGTCACTTCTAATGAGTTATGCATAGGATATGAATCAAAAGTTAAGAACAACACTTTACACTGCCATGAGACTTCATGAAAGACATGCATAAAAAGAAAAATAACATTTTTAAGATACAAGGAATGCATATGTCACTTCAATGAGTTATGCATGGGATGCATATTAAGAGTTAAGAATAACTCTTTACTTTGCCACCCCTTACACCATAACCTCAATAACAACTCTCCTTTACAAACACACATACAAAATAATTGAAAATAAAATCATGAGAGTGTGGCAAGTTACAATTGGAGCATAGTATCTATTTTATGCTTCTTGCTGCTCTCAGGATATTGCCAGGCCACCTGTTTCACCAATGGGTAAGGTTGAAACACACAGGGTTGCAGTTGATTAATCAACTGATCAATGTTTGAAGCTGTTATTAGGGCACAGCAAGCCTCCAGAGGTATGTAGTGTTGTTCCACAGCTGAATCTAAAAAAGACAACAAACCATCATAAAAGCCATTAACATTTAATAATCCTAATGGCTTTCTTTGATAGTTAAATTTGATCCAAAATATCACATTGAAAATTCCTTCTAAAGTTTCTAGACCACTAGGTAATGCGATAAAGGCTTCAGCATTGCAAAACATGTCATCCAGTGATAGCTACTGATTCTATTGTTGTCCATCCCTTTTATAAGAATGCCTAAGACTTGGCTCCCTCCTATAAATGTAGTTGCAGCTGCACATCCATTTAGTCCATGGATCCCTTCACCATACACCAAATTTATCTCTCTAGCAGTAACACCTTACCAAGTTCATTGGCTGCCTTTATAAATTTATTATCCTTCCCTAGATTGAAAGTACCAAAGACACAGATAGATTTGAATTTATGTGCTAATGATATTTTTCCTTCTTTTTCTACCCCAGCCATATATGGATTACCAAGTGGAAAGGTGTATTTGTAGGGGAGAATAATTGAAAGAAAAATCACACAATTTGATCTTGATTAGAAAAGTCTGAATTTGAACAAAAAATAGTCAGGTACAGTAATAAGAAAGTCAAGTAGAAAAGACATGCCAACGAACATGTCAGTGACTATATAGGAAAGAAAATCTTAAAGTTATCGACAATGAAGAGACAACTACACTGGTGATATTGAAACCACATATGCAATGTTAAAAAGTCAGCAGTGAAAATGATGAGTGCAATAATTATTGTCAATGAGATAGGACAATTATACCAAAATCATGCAGGCAAAGTCAAAAAGCCAATAGTGTAAGTGACAAGTGTACTGATTATTGTCAAAAAGAGAGGACAATTACATTGATATTACCAAAATCATGCAGGTGAAGTCAAAAGGTAAACAGTGCAATGATAGGTGCATCAGTGATTAACAATGGCAACTGCACCGATTATTGTCAAAGAGAAAGGACAAATACATCGATATTACCAAAATCATGCAGGCGAAGTCAAAAGGCAAATAGTGCAATAATAAGTGCATCAATAATTAACAATGAAAAAAAATAACTGTACTAATATTATTAAAACCATGCATGCATAGTTGAAAAGCAGATAATGAAAATGATAGGCTCACTGGTAATTGACATGGAAGGAAAAATGTATTGCATAATTGAATATACAGTGATCTTGGCTTAACTCTTCCTTTGTTCTAAATCCAGTTCATGATTTAGTGATTTGCTTCTCATCCAGTTTTCTCATAAACTAGTAGATAGGATCATTTAATGTCAAATTCCCAAGATGTTAGCACTATTTTCTCTGTTGAATATGTCCACTAAAGCAAGAAGAACACCGTGAACATGCCCACTAGGATGCGTCTCAAGAGTCTAAAGGATATTATCCAATGACTCTTTATTCAATCCATCCTCTATGAATTGGATTGTGTCTTCTTAATTTAGAGACACTATTCCTTTATCTTTGTAGCATGCCATTTATGAATCAAGGACTTGTTTGTTATTCAGTTTTCTCATAAACTGGCAAACAAGGTTGTTTACCATCAGATCCTGAAGAAGGTAATGCTCCTTTTCTTGGTTGAATATGTCCGCTAAGGCAAGAAGGACATGATGAACATGTCCACTAGGATGCGTCTCAAGAGTTTGACGGATATCATCTAATGACTCTTTACTCAGACCATCCTTTATGAACTAGATTTTGTCTTCTTGATTTATGGACACCATTCCTTTACCCCTGCATCACATCTTACACATCCACCTTGCACACTTATGGCAAACCTCTATCCTTTTAGCTCTTCTTTTCCTAGCATAAGACCTTCTTCCTATTCCTGGTCTAGGCGTACCTTGGCTTCAATGATCCAATGCATATCTTCAGGATGGCCCATACGCATGAGTGCCTTCATTCTTTCAAGTTAGCACCTATACATCTTTTGAAGCATATCCTGGGGAAGAGAAGGAAACCTAATTTTGAGTTTCGCAAGGTTGGCTTCCATATTTTGGCTTTCTGGTTAGGTGAGCAAAGATGCGCAAATGATGCTCCCTTTTAGTCTTTCGAGTCCTTCTCATTCAAAACTAAATTTTCCCATTAATCATAACATGAAGTTGAGCCATTGACTAAAATGCAGACATGATCAGTAAGTTATGTGAAAAGGGTAATTGAGAGCCCTCACGTGATAGGGCCTCAGGTTGCCCTAAAATGCTGATGGGCCTTAAGTTACCCATTAGGCCAAAAACCACAAAATTTGAATGACAAAACATGCTTAAGGCTACATGTAAGAATTAAATGATGGCATGACTGTGATAAACCCTCAGGAATGCATACTAATACATGTGGTGCAAAAATGATTCTTTTGGTGTGAAGAATGACTTGCTGAGATAGAGCTTAAAAGTTTTAATACCTCCAAATTCACTATCTCAATCTTAAACTATAAAAGTGTCACAAGATTGCATGCAAAGGGAAGCAAGAAATTGCCCAACTGTCCAGCCTTAGTTCCACATGATCTGACCAAACCACCTTCATGAGGACTATCAATGACATGTGCCCTTTGTATTGCCTTATTGACCAAGGAAAGGCTTCAGGGTCTTAATGGTTAACCGCCCTCTGGCTTCTATAAGTGGTTATGGCACTAGCAGCCCATTAACCATACACTTAATGGATCAGGGCTATGTTGCCCCAATTTGAAATTACACCACTGTCATCACATGTCTATTCGCCAATTTGTCATCAAATTGCCCCGGTGTGGATTTGGTTTAAAAGAACTTGGATGAAAAGTAATGCATTCAACATGCTAGCATTTTATTGAATTAGAAGGTGTGTCCATACAAAGTTCTTGCTAAGGCCTTAGGCAATGCCATTAGCAGATGTCAAAAAAAAAAAAAAAGACTTAAAAAGTTGCAAAATAAAAAGGAACTAGTTCAACTTGCAACAAGTGGCACAAGAATGAACCCAAATCTCAAGCCAATTGATTTTGGGTTTTACCCATGTTGTTCTAGTGATGGGCATTTTGATTGTCATGATCAGGCAAAGAATTGCTATGCACATCTGGTCCTAAAACTTCTCGATCAAATGTCAACCACTTAGTATCAATCAATCCCTAGATCCTCCTTTTAAATGCAGGACAGTTATCAACAGAGTGGCCTTTGCCCCTGCATGGTAAGCACAAGTAAGCTTTTCATTATACCATGGTGGGTATAGGGGTTGAAAGGTAGGCAATGGAACCAAAGACACTGGATTATTCTTCAATAGCTGGGGTAAGAGCTCAAATACGGTATTAGAATAGGATCAAATTTTTTTATTTTCTTATTAATTTGTCACCTAGGTTGATTCTGCTGGTATTGTTGAGATTGTTGTTAAATAGGTTGAGAAGTTTGAGTGACTAGTGCTTGTAGAGTTGGTGTAGAAATGTTCACAACAGGGGTGTTACTTTTCACTTTCCCTTTTTTTAGTATGTACTCCTTCATTTTTCTTATCATACTGGACTTTCTTTTGGCTTTTAGTAATTAGTTTTCCCATCTTCCCTATTGTAACTCCTCTTTCTACCCTCTCACCAATAATAACCAAGTCAACAAAATTAGTATATGTACATGCTGCTATTGTAGCATAATAAGGATCATCTAGAGTGCTCATAAAGAGAGTAATCATTTCTTTATCAGACATAGGTGGTTTCACTTGAACTGCTACACTTATCTACCTCTGTGCCTAATCCTTAAAGGACTCTTTTTCTTCTTTTCTCATATCTTGCAGCTGAAACTTATTAGGAGCAATATTCCTATTGTATTTGTAATGCCCCACAAAGGACTCAACTAAATCCTTCCAAATGCGAATAGAGTGGCATTCCAAACTTAAATACCATTTTGTAGCCTCATCAACTAGGCTATCTTGAAAGACATGCATTAGTATCTTTTCATCATTGGAATAAGTCACCATTTTTCTAATGTACATGAGAAGATGAGTCTTTGGACAAGATGTACCATTATACTTGGTAAATTCAGGGACCTTGAACTTTGGTGGCAAGATCACATCAAGAACTAGTTCCATTTTAGAGAGATGCAATGTATCATTGTCATATGAGAATTCTTCGATCCTCCTCAGTCTAGCTTCGAGAATCTCATACCTTTCTTGGGACTTAGCCTCCTTAGCATCCCTCCTCAATTTCTCCAATTCCACTTGGTCATCAAAATTTGGGATGATTTTGCCTTCTGGGATCTTTTCCTGATAATTGTTTTGGACTTGCTGATTTTTGTGTTGCTCTTGATTATGAGTGTCTTTTGGTCCCTGATAGTATTTTGATCCTCTCGTTCTTGATCATGCTTGATAACTATTTTGAGCTTGTTGCTTCATCATTTCCATCATTTTAGCTAACTGACCCCTGAGTTGATCGATCTCACTCTACATTTCTTCTGTAGTCTTTTCTTGCCTAAAGTTTCCTTGGTCTGGTCCTTCCATCTGCCTACTATGAGAATGTTATCGGAGTCATGATTACTTGTTATCCTTTCAATGAATCATTGGTATGCAAATTAGAATTCATGCACATGAATGTGATGCCATGCATGAAGCAAAAAAATGGGCAAATTATGCAAAAGAGGATGCTAATGAAGAATGCATGCTATTTTGGATAATTTTTTTGTGACCTATTTCTATATATGTTTCAGATGACTAAATTATCCTTATTGTAATTCATCTTGCCAAAGAAAGAGTTTTAGAAATCTTAAAAGGTTATTCTTATTTTGCCTCCTATTCACGCTTCTGCACAGAGACTAAACATCTTATAAGGTTAGCCTTACTTGTCCCATTATTAATCTAGAAGTAAGGCAAACTTAAGTTGAGAAGTTATGCATGCAACAATAATAAGTGCAGTAAGAATTCTTGAAATGCAAATGGCAAAGTTAGACATGCAATGCCACATAGCATTTTCCCCATTGTGCCTAGATCAAGGTGCATCCTAGGTTTGTTTTCCACATCCAAAGGTTTAGGTTAAACTTTCTTCACAGGACGGCTCTAGGTTTACTATCAATGTGCAAGGAGGTAGTTCTAGACTCCTAACATTAAGTCCCTAAATTGCCCCAAAGGGTCAACTTGAGTGAGGGTGTTTAGGTGCCTACATGGAGACCAAGGGTCTCACAAAGGATGACCTTACTTTATGTCCTCGCTAGCCTAAAAATTCCTAAGAGCTCAAGTACGGAGCTAGGGGTCATGATCTACCCTTTTCTAAGACGTAATGTGGTGTATGTGTAAGTATGTGTAGGGAATATGCCATCCACTCATTCACTTGCAACCTTGTAGAATAATCAATCAACCACCTATCCACAGATATAGTTAATAATACCATGGAAAAGTAACAGCATGATCCAACATAATTTGAGAATGCAAGTCCAAAATACAAAGTTAGAAATCCTAAAACACAATTCAAGATGCAAAATCAGAAGCCTAGAAGACAGATAAACTAGACAATTGACCAAAGCAAAAAAATAGAAAATAAAATGCAGTAAACACCAACCCATGTGGCTTAACCCTTTAGGATCCCTAGCGGAGTCGCTAAGCTGTCAACACACGATGCGGAATGGCGATCCCAGGTGATTAAATAGGATGGTGTGGTTGTTTGAAAATGTCTTATTTTTAGAAAAATAAGAGAAAATGGAGTCGCCACTAACTTAAATTGAAATGGTGAAGTTAGACACCGAAGAGTATGGTTGTATTATAGAAAAATGGATTCGGGGGTTGGCTACATGTAGGGAAGGTATTAACACCCCTAGAACACCCTTTCGGTACCACGTTAGTGTTTGCTACTTTTGATTTCAAAACTATGCTTTGTCTCTTGTAAATAAATTTGTTTTTGCATGTGATTGTAATTTGAGATTATTTTTAAATGCATCGATGGAGTCATGCCATTGACTAGCTAAACTTATGATGTTATTTCCCTCAGGATAGTTATATAGCAGCCAGTTAACTGATAATCATATTTATCCATCATTGGGATCCTTTTCTAATTGAAATGCATTAATAGAACCACGCCAGTTGATTGACTAAGTTCATAGCATCATTTTCCTCAGAATAGTTTGATAGCAGCCAGTTGACTAGCAACTATATTTATCCATCGTTGGGGTTCACTTTATAACAAAACAGGGGACAAAAATAATTGGAACAAAATCACAGTCAAATAGAACATTTCAAAAGGTTGTGATGAATCCATGATTATTCTTAACAGTTCACAATGATAAATAACTCAATGTACACACACTTATAGACAATTTAAAGTGCAAAACATCACACATAAAGTTATTACAAGACATAATTATTCAACAAAACAAAACTTAAATATAAAATACATCTTCAACGAAAAGAGAAAGTGAACAAATGAGTCCAACTTGTGTCTAAAGTGCTTAAATGGCAAAACAAAGCCTAGAAATGTGATTAGGAGGTTGAAAATTCCTAGGAAAATAATTCAGGTCAAACTCAACAGCAAGTCAATATATCAACGTTGACATGACAGAGACATGCCAACATGGCTGATGATATGGCCAATAATGTGACAAGCTGATTGGATTTGTTGTGCTATCATACCTGATGACATGGTGTGCTAATTGTGCAAGTGTGTGCCAATATGGCATGGTGATGTAGTATGCTAATTGTGTAGGTGTGTGCTGACATATATGATGACATGGTATGCTAACTATATAGGTATGTGTTGATGTAGCATGGTGATGCAGTATGCTAATTGTGCATATGTGTGCTAACGTAGCATGGTGACACTATATGCTAACTATATATATGGGTGCTAACATGGCATGGTGACATAGTATGCTGACTGTGTATATGGTGCTGACATAGGGGCTCAATTATAGAATTTAGCATTACAGCAGCTCATTCATAAAATTTAGCATTACAGTAGCTTAATTAACAAAATTATAGCAATACAACAGTTTAATCACAGCAATTCAATAGCACAACAACTTAATTATAACATGACAGCAATACAGCAACTTTGTTGTGGCAACACAATAGCTTAATTGTAGCAACTTGATCACAGCAACATGGGAGATAATACAGCAAAATGCAGAAACAACATGCAGAATTACAGTAGCAGAAACAAATGTAGAATTACAGAATGCAGAAATAGATACAAAATTACAAAATGTAGGAATAGATATAGAATCACAGCAATAGAAATAGAATGCAAAATTAAGATGCAAAAAATGAGATGCAGAATTACAACAACAGAGATAGATACAAAATTAGGATGCAGAATTACCACAACACAGAAGCTTCATTACAGTACTACAGCAGCTTAATTATAGCCAGACACAACAGCACAGCAAACAGCAACATACAAGGTGTAGAATTACAGTCATGGAAATAGAGGAGATGATACAGAATGTAGAAACAGGACTTGAAATCTGATCCCCTTTGATTTTTTCTGCTTCTTTCACTCACATCTGCGTCTTTCTCTCCACCTATTTTCTCCTTTTTTTTGTTTTTTTTTTCTCTTTTCCTCCTCTTCTTCTTTATGGTTCCTCCCCTTGTTCTCTTCTTCACTCCTTTCTCCTATCTTTCTCTCTCCCTCTCTTCTTCTCTTCTTCTCTTCTTCTCCTCTTCTCCTCTTCTCCTCTTCTCCTCTTCTCCTTTTCTCCTCTTCTCACTTAGTTCCTCGTTTAGTGCCTCTCCTTAGGCCTCCTTTTATACCCTTTTTCGTGCATCTACCTTTCTCATACATCTACCCTCTTTGATGCATGCACCTACCTTTCTCATGCATCTACCCTCTCTCATGCATACACCTACCTTTTCTCATACATCTACCCTCCCTCATGCATGCACCTACCTTCTCTCATGCACTTACCTTTCTCACATAGCTTTCCATTTTTACCCTTGTTTTTAATTTTTAACTTTTTTTATTTTTTAATAATATTATTCACATCTGAGACTTCAAAAGTACCTTTTAATTTTTATTTTCATTCAATTAATTTTCAAAACTCATAAATGGGTCCACTTTAATTTTTCAAGGTCCGAACAAAATTAGGTGTCTACACTACATATTTAGAATCATGTTTGATAATTATTTGATGTTATATTTGTTAATATGTAGGGTCTCGAGTTGACATTTAAAGAATTAATGCCTATGGCTTATCAGAGATGGATAGGTTGAAATCAGTCAATGATAAACATGGACAAAATTGGCAAAGTATGAGCCAAGTCAGTGGTCTAGGGTTGTATTTCCAACATATTGTAAAAGTCAAGTGTTGACAAATAACTAGTGTGAGCAATTTAACAGCAAGATTCTCAAGTTTAGGGGCAAGCCTATCATAAGTATGCTTGAGGACATTAGGCTATATATTCAGGCCAAAATGAATACTCAAGAACAAAAGGGAATAGATGTATTGGTCTGTTGTATCCAAAGGTTCAAAGAAGACTTGAAATTGCAAAGAAAGAGGCTTTTGGATGGGTTCCCATTTGGGCAAGAGATCCACACAGATGTAACTTTGATGTGATTTGTCCACCTAAAAAGTATATGGTTGATCTAAAAGAACAAACATGTGCATGCAAAATTTGGGATCTTAGTGCCATCCCATGTAAGCATGAAGTTGTAGCCTTGGGATTTAAGAACTTGCCTCCGAAATACTATGTACATCCTTATCTTAGATGGATACATTTAAAAGGGTGTGTGAACCTTATATTGAACTAGTGAATGGTTCAAACTTGTGGCCTTAAACAACACTTGATCCTATCTAACCACCCAAAATTAAGAGACCACTAGGAAGACCCAAGAAGCAAAGAAAAAAGGATGTTACTAAAGCTGATAAAGAACAACAAGACCCTTCAAAGCTAAAGAGATGACTAATACAAATGTGCTCTAAATGTGGCACTAAGGGTCACAATATGAGAAGCTGTAAGGGTCTTCCTTCAACAAGTACACAAAAGGTATTGTATTGTCAAGTTGCATCTTTTCCATTATACGTAATCATTTAAGATAATTATCTTTATCATTATATTAAATTTCACTAGTGGGACCAAGGTCAAAGCTCACAAGGGGAAGTATTCAAAGATCATAAATAGAGACAAGGAAAGCAACCTAAGACACAATGGTTGCTGCAAGAGAAAGCACAAGAGAAAGATTTGCTACATACTTCCCAGCAACTCAAGAGTTTGTGGTGTGCACAAACACAACACCACAAACTAGTACTTGTGCAAAGGGAAGTGGAAGAAGGAAAAAGACCAATGTGCAAGGCACAAAATGACTATTTGTTTGCTACTTTGTTCTGGTATTTTCTAGAAAAATCAAGTTTTGTCTTTTTTTGGTACAGGCTGTGGTAGTGAACATGTATTAGTAGTCATACCATTTAATTTTTGCATCACTTATATGCTGCACACATACTAATGAACAACTAACTCTTTGCTATTGCCGTTTCCCATTTTTCGTTTTATTTATCATCCTTTGTTTTCTAATGGGTTAAACTTGCTCTTCCTGCTCTTGCCCATGTTATCCACTCAAATAATGAAGAGGTCCTGATAGATGTGTATTGGGCACTTTCATATCTTTCTGACAAATCTAGTTTTTCTTTAGATTAGAGTCTAGTCATCTTTAACTGTACTATGTCAAATTTTGATATCCATCACCATGCACTATCTAAAATTATATTATTAAATGATTGCAAGTTACCTCATGTGAATAATGCTAGTTTGCATATTTTGAAAGGTCGAGGAGAAAAACTTTTACAATATCCCTTACTTGTTACAATTGATCTTTCTCCACCACTTGCAAGAAGGGAAGGAGTATTTGTGCTTCTTGAAATTATTGGTACCTATAAAGGCATAATGGTTCTAGCTTCTAGTAAGAAACCTGCTTTTGATCTAGTGATATTTGCTATACTGGATCCATTATCTAGTTAACTTAGACATTATCTGAGGTTGATCATAAGGATAGTGACTTGTTTTTGCTATAGCTTAGAGTAATCTTAATTTCTTTTTGAGATGTGGTAAAGTGTTGTTAAGCAAGAAAGGACATGGTCTAGGTACTAGCTATCTCTTAAATTATTGAGTCATTTTGGATCATTAAAAGTTGAGAAAGATTGTTGAATTAGGATATGCATTTGTGGTTTCATGTAATTTCCATTTTTTCTAAAGTAGCTTTGTACTATTTCCATCATTAATTAACTATTGCCTAGGTAGGTCTCGAATTTGCTTGCATACAATGTAGTATGGGAGAATTAAGTTAGAGTTAAATATTTCCTACAATATCCTAGTGAATGCTAAACCATTGCATATTTGCTTTCTTTTGAATCTTGTAGCTTTGTAAGTTGAAAATGGAAAATTCCTCCTTTTTGCTAAGAGGACACAAAGAACAACCTACACAGAGTATGTTATTTCCATGGATGCTAACAATATTTCCATATCAAGTAGCACTTACATTGGAAAGTAGAGGTGGGATTACTACTTGCAAGTGATCAAGATCCTCAAATTATTTAGTTTTAGACAATCTTTTGAACTGCTACACATAAATAATGAAATGTTAAAACTACTACCATTGTAGATAGACAGGAAGAAAGAATTTTTATTCCCATAAGTTTATAGCATAGTTCTTGGTTTTTGTTGACTATAAATTTCAGATGAATTTCAAGTTGTTGAATTTCTAATTATGTTTTTGGTATGCTTTTACAAAATAGCTAAATATAAATATGGCATTACTGATGTGTGGTTGTTATACATGAGACATTGACTAAGTCTATTAGAGATACCTACTTGATTATATTATTTTTGTTGTAATCTTCTTTTAAGGGATGTACTTACTATTTTATCCAATTGTCATTTTTCCACTAAATCCTTGGATATTTGTCTTTTATACTACCCATTTACTCAGTGTTATGTTTTATTTAAAATTCTTGTATCCTCACTAAGAATGAAAATTTATGTGTAATTTCATACACCAAATCAAACTTTCTTGGTACAAAGTTCATAATTTATGATACACAGCCTCCATTCTCTTCTACCCATATACCACCTTTTGGGAGGACAAGCTGAAGGTTTTACTCAAAAAAAAGTCGCTCCGAAGGTACCATCTAGAAGTTATTACATAGCTCAGGTAACTTATGAATTAAATGTTCTTGGGACACATGGCCCAAGGAGGATGCACTGCATTATGTATTCAATACCTGCCTCAACACTTGAAGTTGGTGGCATAGTTCTTGGCCAAGCAAAGCTTGTTCCTTGGTCCCTGAAGGACTCATTCTAAAGCATCTCATTTTCAAAGTCTCTGGATCACTCTATTCAGTTCTACAACTCTCGATTTTCAGAGATTGGAGGATCTTCTTGTAGTGAGGATGAAGATGGCAAGATGAGACCCTTGGTTTTGAAAAATTAGCCTCCAAGATGGCATGAACAATTACAATGTTGGTGCCTTAATTTCAAAGGTCGAGTAATAGTTGCATCTATTAAAAACTTTCAATTGATTGTTGTTGCCCAGCTAGCTACTGGTACACCCTCCATAGAGATTAGTAAATTTATCTAGCATGGCATTGTGCAGATTCTCATTCTATTAAACCTAGCTAATATTATGGCTGGTTCTATGTTTTTCTGTCAAAATGCTTATGTAATGGCTAAATCTTGATGTAACCAGGTCACATGGCTGATATCATTGTATTTGACTTATGATTTGATCATGACATGCTGTTGAAACATATGAACATATCTCAATATATAAATTTTGTCTACTTGTGTATATATGTTTGCATGTGTTCATGACTTAAAATGTATAAAGGATGACACTTTAAATACCTATCATTCAGTTAATGAGGCATTTGCAAATATTTGAGAAGAGTTGTAAAAAATGGTGTCTACTAATTGTGAAAAATGCAGCAGTGGCAAGAAATATATATCAAGCGACATGCAAGTAAAAACAAATTTCAATAATTTGTATAATTGTGCAAATGGTTTTTAATAAAATAGTAACCACTACCACTAAAAATTGATGGGAACTTTGAACATTAGAATAAAGCATCCCAAGGTAAAAACTTGACAAAAACATTTTTAATTGATCATTTCATTTTCTTTTCAAACACATAGCTAAGAAATGATCAAATCTAACGCTAACAGCAACTAAATTCTTCCTAGTTACAGTCTCATCATCACTTCTAGAATTGCAAAACAACATTTTAATAGAAAGAATTAAAAGACGAAAAGGGCTGTTTGCACTTGCCATCCCCAAAGAAGATAATTAGTTGCTTACAATTTCAAACATAGAGTTTAAGTGAAACCAGCATTATTAATTCCAAATTTCCCCATACTTAAATTATAATTAATAGAAAATAAACAGAATTTCCCATATAATATTGGAGAGAACCAACAATAATAGTAACAATTTCACTAACAGCCTGCTCTTTGCACAATCAGAGCAAGTGAGTACATCAGCCCATTCAAAGAAATCACAATAAATTTCTTTCTTTTTGTACATTAGCCCATAGTTGCAGTATTTGATTTCGGCCCAACTTGCTCCCACACACACATGATTTCTTCCCACCACCACCCATCTTTGAATTTCACCCCAATACTACCCACACTTGTTGCTACAAAGTAGCTTCACATATGAGGCAGTAGAATTAAAAGACAATTAAGCCATCTTCAACTGGTGGATTTGACTGTTGATGAAATGGATTTCAAAGCACAAACTACACAAGAACTAGAGCAATGCAATCGATAATACCAACTTCCCAAACCCACTTGCAACAAATTCCTAACAAGGCTAAGCCAAACGAATAAGTGGGGAAGGGGTCAATGATTTAGAGAACACAAACCCTACGATGGCTTCATCTTCGATTGAATGGGAGGGATTCATACTTTTGTTAGGGATTTAGAGGAGTGTTGGTATAAGTGAAAGGGGAGAAATAAAATGGTGCCATTTAGGCAAAATGGCTTTATTTTGGGCAGCAGATTTCCAAAAAAAATTATGCCATGTTACCTGCCATGTAAAGTAGGTGACGTGGTGAATTATACTCCATGTCATCATGCCACATCAGCTTCATCTGCCACGTTAGCCTAGACCTTAACAGTGTCACATGCTTATCATATGAGAGACTTGATTGATACCAATTTCAATCTTTGGAGGACCAAATTAGAAGTTCTAAACTGTGAGAGACCAAAATAGAACTTAATTGATTTGTGGAGGATCAAAATAGGGTTTTACTCTATTATTATCCACCTTGGGAAACACTTGCTCCCTGCTATTACTATTGAATTCAACTAATTTTGTGCTCAATTATAGGATTTTTTTTTTTGGGTCTGAATTGTGCTGTTACTCTCGATTGGTGGACACTAGAATGCTTCTATGAAATATTATTTGGTCCATTGTTTCTAAAATTTCCTTTACCCTTTTTTTCACCTCATTGCTGTCATGACCCTTTGTAGAGAATGGGCCAAAGTTTTGTGTACTTCCCTTATTCACTAGTTTTCAAGTTGAAACCAAACAATGAACAACTTTGGTAAATTTACTAGTTGCTTAATTCATTTTAAATGGTTATTCAGCTCAAAATTTGGTAAATTTAAATGTAATATGTAATTATTGATAAATTTTACATGAAAAAATTTAAATTAGATTATTTTATAAATGATTCTCCTATCTTTCTATTTTTTCTATATTTTTTTGTTTCTTTCTGCTACAGAGTTTGGTCGAAGGTATCTACTGATGAACTTGATAAAATTCTCATTGGTAATGTTGACCCTAAAAATTGATTTTGGAGTCGTCACCGACCTAAATTATTTAAAGGTGAGATCGGACACCTAATTAAAAATGGTCTACGTTTCAGAGATTAGGTTCGGGGGTTGGTTACTTTTTAGGGAAGGTGTTAGCACCCTAAACGCCCTTTTGGTACCAAAAATGATCTTATTAATTTATCTAAATTAATTTATGTTGGTTAAAAAATTAAAAAAAAGATTTTTGATAAATAATCCCTGCCCATTCCGGATTGGGATAAAAATAATTTTGAGAAGAGTCCCCTTTCTATTCCAGTCCAGGGATTTAAAAATAATTTTAAGAAAATCCCCTTCCTATTCCAGTCCAGGGTTTTAAACATAATTTTAAGAAAATCCCCTTCCTATTCCAATCCAAGGTTTTAAAAGTAATTTTATAAAAATCCCATCTCTATTCCAGATCAGGGTTTTAGAAATAATTTTACAGAAAAATCTCCTTATTTAACTAGCTTGACTAGAAACTAGGATTAAGGTTTAAGAAAAGTGGCTTGCCTAGTGTGCTAAGTTAGAGCCAGAATCTTTAATACAAAACATACATAATTTTTAGTATGTAAAAGTCATATGAAGATTCTATACAGAATGCAGAAGCAAAACAACAAAACAGAAATACATTTTGTGCAGAATTTATGAAACAAAATGCAGAAGTTGAATTGTAGTATAGAATTTGTGGAAGACAAAAAGTGCAGAATGAAATAATGTGCAGAATTTTCAAACAGAAAACAGTGCAGAATTTTAGCTTAAGATGCAGAACAAAACTATTTAAACAGAATGTAAAACCATGCAGAAATAGAAGTTTGGATATTCAAAACAGTATAAATATGTGCAGGAAATTAAAATACCATATGCAGAATTTAATCATGTGCACAATCATGTAAAATTTAATGTGGAATCTATGCATGCTAATAGTGTAGAATATGCAGAATTTTGACATGATTTTATTTGCATGTAGAGATCCACAGTAAATTAAGATAAAAAGGTGTGAAGAATGTGCAATTTTTCTTGTAGGCTAAAATCCTTTCTAAGCTCTCTCCTTTTTTACTATGTAAAAAGCCCTCCTTTCTCCTCCTTTTGGCTGAAATTTCTTCCAAAAAGTCTCCTCCCTTGTGATACGTGAACTTCCCTCTTTGTAGGCTTTTTGCTAAAATTTTGGAGGCCTTTTTTTCCTTGTGTACTTGAACCCCCCACGTCTTTTTTGCTTTCTGGCGTTTTGTTGAAATTTTGGAGGCTTTCTTTTTTTCTTGTAAGCCGTGAACTTGCCACCTTGTTTCTTGTAGGCTCCTCTCTCTTTTAGTACGTGAAGAAGCCCTTTTCTTGTGCATAAGTGGGTTTTTTATAATTAATTAATTTAGAGTTTGTTTTTTGGTTAAATTCTTATTTCCTAACTTTATCTTAACTCTTATCTTTTATCTTTTTATCTTTTTAATTCTAACATTTTATTTATTTTTTAGATTTCAGATTTTTATCTTTATCATCTTATTATTCTTGAATTATCTTAGTTTTCTTTTATTTATCCTCTTTTATCCTTTTTTTTTATTTATCTTTATTCTCTTTATTATTTTTTATCTTTATCTCTTTATCATTTTATTTATCTCTTTTAATTTTGAATTTATCTTGTATTATTATTCTTTAATTTTGATTATCTTATCTTTTATTTTTGATTTTATTTTAGATTTATCTTCCTTTTCTGATTTTCTTTGAATTTATCTTCATTTTTTTGAATTATCTTGGATTTATTTGATTTTTTCTGATTTTTCTTAGAATTATCTTTATTTTTCCTTAATTATCTTTGATTTATTTGATTTTTCTATTTTTTTGAATTTATTTATTTTTTGGAATTTTCTTGGATTTATTTCATTTTGGGTTTGGGCTTATTTAGTTTAGATTTTGGTTAGGTTTAATTTTGGACTTAATTATATTTTATTTTGTTATTTTTAGTTTAAGTTTGGGTTTGCAATTTATGTTAAAGTTTTGAGAAGTGGGTCGGACAAAATTAGGTGTCTACAAGTAACTTGTTTTCTTTTTGACTAACTAGCAATGTCAATGAGCAATGAGCAACTGCATGCTACAAATTTTAGGTAAGACGTTTACTAATATTAGAGCTTTGGAAAAATAGGCGTTGAGTGGGCAATTTTCCTTTTCTATAGTAGCATAGACAATTTCCATTAATACTTACAAAATAATATTTTAAATTTTGGTTTCATATTTTTACACACTATTGAAGACCAAAATTAAATTTTGAAAAACAAAAAAAGAGGAAACAGCCAAGAGTGGCTGATGTTGGCCTAGAGTCAATTGGAACAGATTACCTCAATCTAACCCAATAAAACTTGTTAATTATTTTTAGGAAAGACAGAAATAAAACAAATTTAAATGCTGTTCATGATGGAGGTTAATTATTTTTGTGAATTATAAATTTTTAGGATGATTGACCCCTTAACATAAGATATATACACAACATGAGTTGGTTTGCTTAGAACACATGGAAACACTACCTAGTCATAATAAGAAATAAGGAAATTCATATTATTATATTCAACACTCAGTATTAGTCTATGTTTGAGTTGAAATTGGCAATTTACTTATACAGGTTGATGAGAATGGTGAAAACTTAGCATGGGAAGCCATAGGATATTAGGTTGCCAATAAAAGTGATGAGATTGAGTGCACTAACAACATTCACAAGGAGAGGCCTCTTGAGAAGGGACTGGTTGAAGCTATGTTTGAAACTAACTCAAGCCTCCCTCAATTGCTTACTAGGAAAGGCCTTGAAGTTGCTACAAACACCCAAAGGAACATCCTCAAGATCAAATGTGACATAGTAATTGTGGGGTCTGGTTGTGGTGGAGGAGTTATAGCTGCTATTCTTGCAAGTTCTGGCCACAAGGTTCTTGTTCTTGAGAAGGGTAACCACTTTACCCCTATGGATTATTCTTCTATAGAAGGGCCTTCCATGGATGAACTTTATGAATTAGGAGGAACATTAGTATCTTTAGATGGGACAACGGGAATTCTAACAGGATCAACAGTGGGTGATGGGTCTACTGTTAATTGGTAAGCATCCATTCAAACTCTACATTATGTGCTTAAGGAATGGGTAGAGATGCATAAGCTTTCCCACTTTTCAAGCTCTGAATACCTCTCTGCCATGGACATTTGTAGACACTGAATTTTGTCTAACCCATTTTCTAAAACTTTAACTTAAATTACAAACCCAAAGATAATCCAAAGATAAAATTAAGCCTAAAATAAAACTAAAATAAAATCCAAAACATATAAGATAAGATAAGCAAAATTAAAAAAGATAAATAAAATAATAAGAGGATAAGAGATAAGATGTTAGGATAAATAAAAAATAAAAAAGATAAAAGACAAAAAAAGAGAGATAAAGATAAAAAAAATTATAAAGATAATAAGATATATAAAAAGATTAAAGGATAAGAAAATAAATCAAAAGATAAAAGATAAGAAAAAAAATACAAGTAAAGCTAGGAAACCAAAATTTGTTTAGAAAACAAATTCTAATTCAACAATTATAAAAACCCATCACACACAAAACAAAAAGGGGGACATACTAAGAAAGATTGGAGCCTAAAAGGATAGATTTTCAGCCCACTGAAGAAAGAAAAAAGGAACCCCACCACTGCACTCTTTGTTCAACAGTAACCCATCAATCTCAAGCACCCTCACCTCAAAGCTCCCTCACCCAAAATGAAAACATCTCTACTGTACTTTCAAGAAAATAGTACCTTCACCTCAAAGACAAGGACGAAAGCTCCCTTCCTCTCCAAACCTTTTTCTCATTGCTTCACTTCCAAAAAAGCCACCCCACACTTGTACTTCACAAACTCTCATGGCTTTCCCAACACTTTTCACCCCTCTCCTCATAGACTTCTCTAATACCTTCACCAAGAGAACACTATCGAAACCCTTCACAACATTTTCTCACATTGGGATCCCACTATATACAAAAATCTACGCAAAAAGAGATTTATTGAGGGAAACCATCAACTCCCTGAAGACATATGACACTCTTCACAGCCAAATATAGCATTACGCCTCATGACCTCTCACTTTTCACTTGCACTTCCAAATCTTTCTCACCCATTCATGCTCAACTGTCACATCATCTAGATTTTGTCTTAAATCCATGTGGTTAGAGACCTACTTTTGCTCCATAGCCTTGTGGAAAACATAAACAAATTAGTCACTAGAGCTCAACTTCACCACTGTGACATTATTACTTCTCTATTTATGGTCATAAGAGTAGAGCACTACCTAGAGGGCATTGCATCCTGCTCGTGATAGCAGAAGCTGAGTTCAAGGGAAAAAGACATTGGAGATCCAAGTATGGTGTAGGTAGGTACAAGATAGAGGAGAGGACTTGTTATCCTTGCACACCCGAAATACATCCGTTGTAGTGTTAAAGTTCAATGCCACTATCCACCGAGCTACTGATAGAGTCTTGTTGTTTTTTACCCCAATGGAGCGACTTCCTAGAAACACTGTCATTGTTGTTAGACTACACCTGGGACTTACCTGCAACCCATTGCTAACTGAACTGCTTCTTGGCTCTGTCATTCAAATGCCAACACTTTACTCACATATATGGCCTACAAGAGATATGTGATGTTATCTTTTGGTAGATTTCATGAGTTATTGAATTTTTGGGTATAGGCATGATGTTTTTTTTACATAGTATTTGCCATGGGTCTTATTAGTTCTCACTGTAATATTGTTTAAAAATCATTATTTTTAGTTCCTATTTTGGGTAGGTATTAATGGCATAGTGAGAATGCAATGGAGAAAGGAGACATGAATTTTGTTCTTGAAAGAAGTAGGTGGATTTTACATTTTTAGTTTAGTTAATAGGTGAACTCTGCTTCTTTTTAGGAAAAATAAAAGAACAATAAAAATAAATTATTGGTTGAGTTTAGTATTTTTCTCTATTAATTTTTAATTTTTTTAAGTTAAAATTTGATAAAAGTAGATGAACCTAAGAGCTTATTTCTCATTTTAGATAAAAATAAATTAGAAATAAGTGATCACATGGGTGATGTAAGCCTTTTCTCCTTATCTTTTTATTCTTTCTTTTTTTAAAAAAAAAACCCTAATTTGGAATAGGAACAAAATTTTCTTAAAATCATTTTTAAAATCCTGGTTTTAAATAGAAAAAGAATTTTTCTCAAAATTGTTTTCCAGATTCAAAATGGGTAGGGATTATTTTTGAAAATCTTTCTTTAAACCAATGAAAATTAAATCAAATAAATTAATTAGATCATTTTTTGTATTGAAAATGCATCTAGGTGCTAATACCTTTCCTAAAATGTAATCAATCCCCAAACCCAATCTCTAAAACAAAATCATTTTCAATAAAGTATCCGATTTCACCTTAAACAATTTAAGTCGGTGGTGACTCCAAAAAATGAGGGTTGATAGCTTGGCAACTCCATTAGGGACATTAGAGGGTTAGACCAATTTAAAAATGATCTTATTAATTTCATGATTTGTTGGTTTAATTTTTGGAGATGACAAGTGAAAGATACGTTTACTAGCTTCTAGTATTTTTGGGTATTTAAAGTTTGTACCTATTTATTTATTTTTGTATATATTTGCATGTGATTTTTTTTGATAGGTTTCCCCACACTCACTATCACTTTTAGCATTCACTATATTAAAGGGGAGGTCATGACGCTTGTGCCCTATACCCAAGCTATATAGGATACCTTGTAGGCTAGAAAGGTATAGTAAAGTTAGCCTCTAAGAGACCTTCGATCTTCGTACAGGCACCCAAAACACCCCACTCAAATTTATCCTCTCAAGGATAATTTGGGAACCTGATGTAGGAAACATAAGACCTACCCTTGTACTATTAATAGCCTTAGAGATATCCCTTGTAAGAGAGAGTGTTGGCCTAAGTCCATGAGAGCAAACAAAGACATAGGACTTACCTAAAGTTAGGCATGATGGGAAATATTTTAATATTACATTTTTTTATTTCATCACATGTTTATAATTATGTTTTAAGCACAATTCTTCTACCACATGCATTTTATTTCAACATGCATAAATGTCCTGAGCTTGAGATTTATTTACACTTAGAATAGATAGGGGCAAAATAAGATTAGCCTTTTAAGATTTCTAAAGCTCTTTCTTTGGCAAGATGAATTACAATAGAAATAATTCACAAGAAAAACTTATCCAAAATAGCATGCATTCTTCATTAACACTTGTCCTCTTTTTGCATAAGTTGCCCACTTTTTGGCTTCATGCATGGCATCACATCCATATGCATAAATTCTCATTTGCATACTATATAATTCATTGTGTACTCAAAAGGATGAAAAGTAATCACGGCTCCAACAACACGTTCCCAAAGTAGATAAATGAAAGGCCCAAGGCCTTAGTAGGGAGTTTGCATGGGCACACCTTTCAATTCAATAAAATGCTTAGCATGCTGAATGCATTACTTTTCATCCAATTTCTCTTGCTTATTAGACCAAACCAACACCGGGGGAATATGGTTTATCCCAAAGATTGATGCTCATGAGCATTAAAAAGAAGAAATTTTTTCTTAGTCTTATTCTTGATAGATCCAGTTACTGGTGATAAATTTAGTTTACTTGAATACTTAATTCTTTTGGATGACTAAGTATCTTCTGATTAAAGAAAAATAAAAAAGAGAGCCTATACTAAGAGTGTACTTATTGTAAGGAAATAGATGCTTTAGAACTTGTCTAAATACCCCTTGAAGCTATTTGTTGGATACCACATTAATTAAGAAATGATCTAGGCTTCTTTTGATAGTCTAAGCCTTTCAAGCCAAACCCTAACATCAAAACTCCCATAGTCACCCATTTGAGCCTATAAAAGGATGGCAAGACCACCATCCAATTTTCTTCCATTAACTTGTACCAACTTTAACCTTTCAACTTGAAAAACCATTACTCCACCCTATAGGAGAGCTAAAAAGAGCAGCCTTACTATCAAAGAAGGAAAATAGTATGAGCAACAATCTAAGGCTCGAGTGAAAGGATTGAAGGTATCCTTCCAAACTATGTGAAAAAGCACCAAAAAAAAGAGAAGAAATATTAAGAAAGAAAATGAAAAAGGAAAGGTGCTAGGCCAAAAAGAAAAAAAAAAAAGGAAAAAAGGCCAGCCAAAAGAAAAAAAAAAAGAGTGGTAAAGACAAATAGACTTCACTCTAAGCTAACAAGGTTATCCACAAAAGGAAAAAGCAAAAAGTGACACATCATGTGCTCAACACTTCATGCTCTCCTTATCTAATAAATCCCTATCTCTTCTATTCATACCCATCACCTAGGCCTTACATTATAAGCTGATTAAAGTCTTAGTGATCTTAGCTAATATGGTGAACTAACCGAAGTGAAAAGGGGCACAAAAGCATGCCTATGGGGTATTTGTGAGTGCAAACACATGTTAACACTTAAGAGTGATTAGAGTGACTAAATTGCAAACACTAGAGGAATTAGAGGGAGTGCTTAATAGACAACTTTTAATTTTGGAGAATTGAATAATTATTATGTGCATTCCCTTGAGGCATCTCTTAGATAAAAAAAGAGGATGAGTTAAGAAAAATCTTTTCGACATTCTTTTGCTCGTGGGTAATCAAAACATAAACTGGGGCAATTAAGGGTAAAATCCATATTAGAATGACCCATCTTTAAAGAAAGGAGAGACTTAGAAGAAAGTTACAAAGAAACTTCTTCCAAGGGACTATAACTTGTTAAAAGGAATTAAACCCAACCCCAAAGGTATTACACTCAAAGTTTCCAACACTTTGATCTATTTAAACTAGGGCAATGGGTCATTCACCCATCCATTGATCTCCCCTTTAAAAGAACAAAGTACCCAATTGCATACCTTTGTGTTGTAAGCCATCCTCATTTTTTAAAATGCATTTTCATGTAAAACAAAAAGTGTTAGGTGTCACTACGAGGCACTGCTTGAAAGGATAAGACATAGATTGAAAAATAGGCAAAACTCTGATGGTGAGTGAAAAATAGTTTTAAGTTGTGATTTCAAGACATAATGAATGACAAATGTCTTGAGTGAATGCTGAAGGTATCACACCCTTAATTTCTTTTAAAAGAGAAAGAAGCAAGGTTTGCTTAAGGAATACATTAAAAGGGTTTAGCTCAGATACACAAACAGGGGGTAGTAGAGCAAACAACAACATCTTTATAAATAGAAAATTGGGGCATGGAATGTATTAAGGATTTGATGACATTGAGGTAATCCTTCTTGAATGAGTAAGGCAGAAGACTCAAAAGTGCTAAAGTCAACTCATCCATGGCATCATCTCAAGAGCTCCCAAAGATTATGGAGTAGCATTTCTCATTTTCTAGTATGTCAGCATGCATCATCAGATAATATTGCATCATTGACATCTAGATTGATCATGTTTCAATGCATACAAGCATACCATCATCACCTAAATTTTCAAGAAAATTAAAATTTTTGCAAGTTGAGCATGTCCCTAAGATTTTGGAAAATTTTGAGATTTTACATTAACATGTCAAGATACAAAAGCATAAGCATGCCATTTTGGAGAAGAACCCATCCATATCAAATCAAATTATTTCAAGAAAAACTCATTCGTATAAAATCAAATCATTATAGGAAGAACCCACTCACATTAAATCCCAGATCATTTTAAATCCTCATTGGGTGGATGGTAACCCTTTTGAAATTTAAGAATAAAAAGAAACCCTAAGTCATGTTATATCCACATTAGGTGGATAGTAATCTTTCCAAAGCTTAGGAGAAAATCCTAAGTCATTTAAATCCCATTAGGTGGATGGTAATCATTATAGAGTTTAGGACTAAGAGCAAATCCTAAGATCACTTTTGGTCCTTGTAGACACTTAATTTTGTCCGGCCCACTTTCTCAAAACTTTAATATAAATTATAAACCCAAATTTAAACGAAAAATAAGAAAAATAAAATAAGCCTCAAATAATAAAATTTAAAACTTAAAAATAAGCCCAAGATACAATTAAAACCAAACTAAAATTAAAACCCAAACTAAAATAAATGAGCTCAAACCCAAAAATAAAATAAAACTAAAATAAAATTAAAAATAAAAGATAAGATAACCAAAATACAAGATAAATGAAAAGAGATAAAATAATAAAGAGATAAAGATAAAAATAATAAAAAGATAAAAAAAAAGATAAAAGAGGATGAATAAAAGAAAACTAAGATAATTCAAGAATAATAGGATGACAAAGACAAAAATCTGAAATCTAAAAAATAAATAAAATGTTAGAATTAAAAAGATAAAAAGATAAAAGATAAGAGTTAAGAAATAAGAATTTAACTAAAAAACAAACTCTAAATTAAGTAATTATAAAAACACCCACTCATGCACAAGAAAAGTGGCTTTTCACGGCTTACTAGAAGAAAAAGAGGCCTAAAAATTTCACCAAAAAGGGAAGGGAGGTTCATGTAAGAGAGAGCCAAAAAAAGGAGAAAATTTCAGCACTTTTACCCCAAAAAAAAAAAAAAAAAAGACACCTCTACACTCTCTTAAAGGTCTATTGCACACTCTTCACATCACAAGCATACACCTTTTTCAAATCTCCTTCTCCTTTTGCTTGGGACAAAGGAAGACACTCAAGGTAAGCCTTTTTCCTCTTTTTTTTTAGATTCAATTATGTTGTTCAAATTTAATCATGTAGATCTCATACTTTAATCCTAATATAGCTAGGATTGTTTTTGCTATAGTGTTTGCATAACTTTCATTTTTATTAATCATGGTGTGCATGTATTTTCACATTCTTTCACCACTTTTATCTTGATTTACTATGAGTCTCTACATGCAAATAAAATCATGTCAAAATTCTGCACTATTAGCATGCATAGATTCCATCTTAAATTCTGCATATTCATACGCATGATTAAATTCTACATATGGTGTTTTAATTTTCTGCACACATCTATTTTATACTATTTTAAACATTCAGACTTTTATTTCTACATGGTTTTGCATTTTGTTTAAATAGTTTTGTACTACATCTTGAACTAAAAATTTTGCACTATTTTTTGCTTGAAAATTCTATACATTATTTCATTCTACACTTTTTGTCTTCCACAAATTCTACACTGCAATTCAACTTTTGCATTTTGTTTCATAAATTCTGTAGAAAATAAGTTTCTAGTCAAGCTAGTTAAATAAGGAGATTTTTCTATAAAATTATTTTTAAAACCCCAGACTAGAATAGGAAGGGAATTTTCTTAAAATTATTTTCAAAACCCCAAACTAGAATAGGAAGGGAATTTTTCTCAAAATTATTTTTATCCTGATCCGGAATGGGCAAGGATTGTTTATCAAAAATCTTTTTTTTAAAATTTTTAAACTAACATAAATTAATTAAGATAAATTAATAAGATCATTTTGGGTACCGAAAGGATGTTTAGGGTACTAACACCTTCCCTAAAACGTAACTAACCCCCAAACTCAATCTTTAAAACATAGACTATTTTCAATTAGGTGTCCGATCTCACTTTTAGATAATTTAGATTGGTGGCGACTTCAAAACAAAATTGTAGGGTCAATAGCTTGGCGACTCCACTAGGGACCTTAGAGGGCTAGGCCAATTTAAAAATGATCTTATTAATTTTTTTTAATTGATTTGTTGGTTTATTTTTGTGGAGATGACAAAATAAAAGGTACGCTTACTAGCTTTTAGTGTTTTTGGGTGTTTAAATTTTATACCTATTTATTTTTATAAATGTATATATTGCCATGAGATTTTTTTAATATAGATTTGAATATGATCCCCTACACATAGTGTCACTCTCACCACGCACTAGAATAAAGGGGAAGTCATGACCCCTGTGCCCTATACCTGGACCATTTAAGGTACCTTATAGGCTAGAGGGGTGTAGTAAGGTTAGCCTTCGAGAGACCTTCGATTTTTGCATGGGTGCCTGAAACACCCCACTCAAATTTATCCTTCCGTGGATAATTTGGGGACCTGATGTAGGAAACATAGAACATACCTTTATACTAAAAATAGCCTTAGAGCTATCCCTTGTGAGAAAGAGTGTTGGCCCAAGCCCATGAGAGTGAACAAGGACCTAGGACTTACCTGAAATTAGGCACAATGGGGAACATTTTCTTCATTTCATCACATGTTTGTGATTATATTTTTAGCTCAATTCTCCTAGCATATACATGCTATTTCTATATACATGAAGTCCCTAAGTTAAGATTTATATACATTTAGGATAGATGGGGGCAAAAAAAAAAAAAAAAAAGGTGAAAGGAAAGAGCCTTTTAAGATTTCTAAAACCCTTTCTTTGACAAAATAAATTAGAATAGGGAATAATTTAGTGATTGGCCTAGGAGATGTAGACCTTTACCAACATGGGTAGAAATAGGTCTTAAAAGAATAAAAAATAAAAAAGCATGCATTCTTCATTAACACTTATTCTCTTTTTGCATAAATTGCACATTTCGGCTTCATGCATCGCATCACATTCATATGCATATATTCTCATTTGCATACCAATAATGCATTGTTTATTCAAAAGGATAAAAAAGTAATCATGGCTCCGACAACACATTCTCAAAGTAGGCAGATGGAAGGACTAGGTCAGGATAACCCTAGGCAAGAAAAGACAATAGAGGAAATGCAGAGCGAGATCAACCAACTCAAGGGTCAGTTGGCCAAAATGATGAAATTACAAGCTCAAAATAGCTGCCAAGGGCCAAAAGATCCCTACAATCAAGAACAAGAAGCTCAAAATAGCTATCAAGGGGTAAAAGATATTTGTAATCAAGAGCAACCTAAGGATCAGCAAGCCCAAAACTCTTACCATGAAAGGGGCGCAGAAGTAAAAATTATCCCAAACTTTCATGATCCAGCAAAACAGGAGAAATTGAGGAAGGCCATTGAGGAAGCCAAGGCCCAAGAGAGGTATGAGATTCTAGAAGCTAGAATGAAGAAGATCGAAGGATTCTCAGACGATGATGATATGTTGGATCTCTCAGAAATGGGACTAATCCCTGATGTGATCTTGCCACCAAAGTTTAAAGTCCCTAAATTTACTAAGTATAATGGGACGTCTTGTCCAAAGACCCATCTTCTCGTGTACATCCAAAAAATGGCAGCTTATTCTAATGATGAAAAGATACTAATGCATGTCTTCCAAGATAGTTTGATTGATGAGGCTGCAGAATGGTATTTAAGCCTGGATCACCATTCTATTCACACTTGGAAGGACTTGGCTGAGTCCTTTATGAGGCAGTATAGATACAACAGGAACATTGCTCCTGATAGGTTTCAGCTACAAGACATGAGAAAAGGAGAAAAAGAATCATTTAAGGATTATGCTCAAAGGTGGAGAAACATAGCGATTCTAGTGCAACCACCTGTATCTAATAAAGAAATGATCACCCTTTTTATGAGCACTCTAGAGGATCCTTATTATGCTACAATAGTGGCATGCATGTCTACTAATTTTACTGACTTAGTTGTTGATGGTGAAAGGGTAGAAAGAGGAGTCACAACAGGAAAGATGGGAAAGCCAATTGCTGAGAGCTAAAAGAAATTCCAGAATGATAAGAAAAAGGAAGGAGTGCACTTAGTAGAATATTAGAAAAAAGGAAAGTGGAAAGTTAATACTCCTATTGTGAATATTTCTGCACCGACTCTGCAAGCACTAGTCACCCAAGCTTCTTAGCCCAATCAACAACAATCTCAACGGTATCAACAAAATCAATTGAGGCAGCAATTTAATAAGAAAGTTGAAAACTTTCACCCAATCCCTATACTGTACTCTGAGCTCTTACCTTAGTTGTTGCAGAACAATCTAGTGTCTTTAGTTCTATCGCCTACCTTCCAACCCCCATATCTGCCATGGTACAATGAGCAACTTACTTGTGCTTACCATGCAAGGGCAAAGTGCCACTCTGTTAATAACTGTCTTGCATTTAAAAGGAGGGTTCAGGGATTGATTGATGCCAAATGGTTAACTTTGGAACCTAAGCAACCAGAACCAGATGTGCATGGCAATCCCTTACCCAATCATGACAATCCAAATGCTCAACACAAGAGCAGCATGGGCAAAATCAAGATATTATGATTAGAGAGAACCAGTTGGTTCGAGATGGTGGATCTATTCTTGCACCACCTACCATAAGTTGCACTTTTTCCTCCTTTCGTATTTATCTTTTCAAGTTTTTTATTTTATGGCACCTGCTAATAGCTCTGCCCAAGGCCTTAACAAGGAGTTTGTATGGGCATACCTTTCAATTCAATAAAATGCATAGCATGATGAATGCATTATTTTTCATCCAATTTCTTTTGCCTATTAGACTAAATTAACACTAGGACAATATGATTTATCCTAAACACTGATGCTCATGAGCTAATAAATCAATAAGAACTTTTCTTAATCTCATTCTTAATAATCCAATTGCCAATGATAAAATACGTTTGCTTAAATACTCAATTCTCTTGGATGACTGAGTGTCTCATTATTAAAGAATGATGAAAAAAGAGCCTATAGTGAGAATGTGCTTATTGTGGGAAAACAGATACCCTAGAACTTGTTTAAATGCCCCTTGAGGCTATTTGTTAGACATCACATTATTCAAGAAATGACCTAGGCCATCTTTGGGCAGTTTGAGCCTTTCAAGCCAAACCCTAATATCAGAACTCCTATAGTCACCCATTTGAACCTATAAAAGGATGGCAAGACCACCATCCGACTTCCTTCCTTTTACCCATGCCAACTTTAACCTTTCAATTTGAAAACTATTACTCTACCTTGAAGGAGAGCTAAAAGGAGTATCCCTACTATCAAAGAAGGAAAATGCTATGAGCGACAATATAAGGCTCAAGTGAAAGGATTGAAAGAATCCTTCCAAAACTATGTGAAAAAGCACAAATAAAAAAAAGAAAAAGAAAAGAAATATGAAAAAAAAAGAAAAAGAAAAGTGCTAGATCAAAAGAGAGGGGGCTAGCCAAAAGAAAAAAGAGACTAGTAAAGAGAAATCGACTTCACCTTGAGCCATAAGCTTATCCAAAAAAGAAAAAGTGAAAAATGTGACATCATACTTCATGCTCTCCTTATCTGATAAATCCTTATCTCTTTTATTCATACCCATTACCTAAGACTTACATTACAAGCAAAGTAAAGTCCTAGTGATCTTGGCTAATATGGTAAACTAACTAAAGTGGAGAGGGATATGAAAACAAACCTATGGGGTATCTGTGAGTGCAAACACGTCAGAGTATGCAAACACTTGAGAGTGATTTGAATAAACATTTTACCAGATTGCAAATACTTGAGGAGTTGGAGTGAGTGCTTAATAGGACACTTTCGATTTCAGAGAATTGAGTAATTATTATGAGCATTTCCTTGAGGCATGACTTGGATAATAAAAGAGAATGAGTTAAGAAAAACTCTTTTCAACATTTTTTGCTCATGGGCAGTTAAAATCTAAATTAAGGGCAATCAAATGGAAAAACTCATGCCCAAATGATCCATCTTTAAAGAAAGGAGAGACTCAGAAAGATATAAAGAAACTTCTCCTATGGGGCTATAACCCACCAAAAAGAATCAAGCTTGACCCCCAAAAGTATTACTCCCAAAGTTTCCAATGCTTTGACTTGCTTAAACTTGGGCAATGGGTTATTGATCAATCCATTGATCTTTCCTTTAAAAGGCCAAAGTACCAAGTTGCATATCCTTTGTCTCATAAACCATCCTCATTTTTTTAAAAAATGCATTCTCATACAAAGCAAAAATTGTCAGGTGCCAGTAGAAGGTACTGCCTAAATGGATAAGACATGAATTGAAAATTGGCGAAACTCTAATGATGAGAGAAAAAAAGTTTTAAACTATGACTTCAAGACATGATGAATGAAAAATGTCTTAAGTGAATACTGAAAGCATCACACCCTTAATTTCTCTTAGAAGAGAAAGAGACAAGTTATGTTCAAGGACTATGTCAAAAAGGGTTTTAGCCCAGATATGCAAATAGGGGAATGTAGCAAATAATGACATCTTTATGAATAGAAAACTTGGTCAAGGAATGTACTAAGAATTCAATGCCACTGGGCCAATCCTTCTGGAGAGAGCAAGTCAGAAGACCCAAAAGTGACAAAGTCAACTCAAAAGCTCCCAAAGGTCATGGAGTAACATTTTTTAAATATGTCAGCATGCATCATCATAGGATAATATTGCATCATTGCATACAAGCATACCATCATCAACAAAATTCTCAAGAAAATTCAAATTTTCACAAGTCGAACATGTCCCTATGATTTTGAAAAAATTAAGATTCTACATTATCATGTCAAGCATGCACAATCATAAGCATTTCATCTCATATCAATATAAAACTATTTTAGAAAGAACTCATCCATATCAATTTAGAGACAAATTTATTCAGGTCAAATCAGGCCATTACGGGAAGAATCCGTTCCAAGGTCATTTTTGGTCTTTGTTGGGTGGACAGTAATCCTTTCGAACTTAAGATTAAAAAAGAAAATCTTAAGGTTTTTTGGTCCTTGTTGGGTGGACAGTAGCCCTTCCGAACTTAGGATTAAAAGAGGAAATCCTAAGGTTGTTTTGGTCCTTGTTAGGTGGATAGTAGCCCTTCCCAACTTGGGATAAAAGAGGAAATCCTAAGATCGTTTTTGGTCCTTGTTGGGTGAACGGTAGTCCTTCCGAACTTAGGATTAAAAGAGGAAATCCTAAGATCATTTTAGTCCTTATTGGATGGATAGTAGCCCTTCTAAACTTAAGATTAAAAGAGAAAATCTTAAGGTCAGTTTTGGTCCTTGTTGGGTGGACAGTAGCCCTTCTGAGCTTAAGATTAAAAGAAGAAATCCTAAGATCATTTTTGGTCCTTGTTAGGCGGATGGTAGCCCTTCCAAACTTAGGATTAAAAGAGGAAATCCTAAAGTCGTTTTTTATCTTTGTTGGGTGGACGGTAACTGTTCCAAGCTTAGGATTAAAAGAGGAAATCCTAAAGTCATTTTTGGTCCTTATTGGGTGGATAGTAGCCCTTCTGATCTTAGGATTAAAAGAGAAAATCCTAAAGTCGTTTTGGTCCTTGTTGGGTGGACGGTAGCCCTTCTGAGCTTAAGATTAAAAGAGGAAATCTTAAGGTCTTTTTTTGGTCCTTGTTGGGTGGATGGTAGCCCTTCCGAGTTTAGGATTAAAAAAGAAAATCCTAAAGTAGTTTTGGTCCTTGTTGGGTGGATGGTAGCCCTTTCGAGCTTAAGATTAAAAGAGGAAATATTGAGGTCATTTTTGGTCCCTGTTAGGTGGACAGTAACCCTTCGCAGTATATACTAACTTGGACAAAATAATGTCTCTCAACCTTTACCCATCTTCTAGTTCCTAAAAGATGCGCAAAGGGGAGCAATCTGTAGACACCTAATTTTGTCCAGCCCACTTTCTCAAAACTTTAACATAAATTACAAACTCAAATTTAAACGAAAAATAAGAAAAATAAAATAAGCCTCAAATAATAAAATTTAAAACTTAAAAATAAGCCCAAAATACAATTAAACCCAAACTAAAATAAATAAGCTCAAACCCAAAAATAAAATAAAACTAAAATAAAATTAAAAAATAAAAGATAAGATAACCAAAATACAAGATAAATAAAAAGAGATAAAATAATAAAGAGATAAAGATAAAAAATAATAAAGAGATAAAAAAAAAGATAAAAGAGGATAAATAAAAGAAAAATAAGATAATTCAAGAATAATAGGATGACAAAGATAAAAATCTGAAATCTAAAAGATAAATAAAATGTTAGAACTAAAAAGATAAAAAGATAAAAAATAAGATTTAAGATAAAGTTAGGAAATAAGAATTTAACTAAAAAACAAACTCTAAATTAAGTAATTATAAAAACACCCACTCATGCACAAGAAAAGTGGCTTTTCACGGCTTACTAGAAGAAAAAGAGGCCTAAAAATTTCAGCAAAAAGGGAAGGGAGGTTCACGTAGGAGAGAGCCAAAAAAAGGAGAAAATTTCAGCACTTTTACCCAAAAAAAAAAAAAGACACCTCTACACTCTCTCAAAGGTCTATTGCACACTCTTTACATCACAAGCATACACCTTTTTCAAATCTCCTTCTCCTTTTGCTTGGGACAAAGGAAGACACTCAAGGTAAGCCTTTTTCCTCTTTTCTTTTAGATTCATATATGTTGTTCAAATTTAATCATGTAAATCTCATACTTTAATCCTAATATAGCTAGGATTGTTTTTGATATAATGTTTGCATAACTTTCATTTTTATTAATCATGGTGTGCATGTATTTTCACATTCTTTCACCACTTTTATCTTGATTTACTATGACTCTCTACATGCAAATAAAATCATGTCAAAATTTTGCATATTCTGCACTATTAGCATGCATAGATTCCATCTTAAATTCTGCATATTCATACGCATGATTAAATTCTACATATGGTGTTTTAATTTTCTGCACACATCTATTTTATACTGTTTTACACATTTAGACTTTTATTTCTGCATGGTTTTACATTTTGTTTAAATAGTTTTGTACTACATCTTGAACTAAAAATTCTACATTGTTTTCTGCTTGAAATTTCTGTATATTATTTCATTCTGCACTTTTTGTCTTCCACAAATTCTACACTGCAATTCAACTTTTGCATTTTGTTTCATAAATTCTGCACAAAATAAGTTTCTAGTCAAGCTAGTTAAATAAGGAGATTTTTCTATAAAATTATTTTTAAAACCCCAAACTAGAATAGGAAGGGATTTTTCTTAAAATTATTTTTAAAACCTCAGACTGGAATAGGAAGGGGATTTTCTTAAAATTATTTTTAAAACCCTAGACTGGAATAGGAAGGGAATTTTCTTAAAATTATTTTCAAAACCCCAGACTGGAATATGAAAGGGATCTTTTCTCAAAATTATTTTTATCCCGATCTGGAATGGGTAGGGATTGTTTATCAAAAATCTTTTTTTAAAAAACTTTTAAACCAACATAAATTAATTAAGATAAATTAAGAAGATCATTTTTGGTACCGAAAGGGCATTTAGGGTGCTAACACCTTCCCTAAAATGTAACCAACCCCCGAACTCAATCTTTAAAACATAGACTATTTTCAATTAGGTGTTCGATCTCACCTTTAGATAATTTAGATTGGTGGCGACTTCAAAACAAAATTGTAGGGTCAACAGTCCCTATTGGGCGGATGATAATCCTTCCAAAGCTTTGGATTATGAGGAAATCCTAAGGTCACTTTTAGTCTCTATTTGGTGGATGGTAACCATTCCAAACTTTGGACTAAAAGGAAATCCTAAAGTTCCTTTTTGTTCTTGTTGGGTGGATGATAACCTTTTCAAAAGTTAGGACTGCGAGGAAATCCTAAAGTCGCTTTTGGTCACTATTGGGTGAACGATAACCCTTCTGAACTTAGGATTAAGGGAAAATCCTAAGTTCACTTTTGGTCCCTATTGGGTGGTCGGTAACCCTTTCAAAATTAGGACTAAGAGGAAATCTTAAGGTCAATTTTGGTCCCTGTTAGGTGGATGGTAACTTTTCTAAAACTTAGGACTGAGAGGAAATTCTAAGGTTGCTTTGCGTCCTTGTTGGGTGAACAGTAACCTTTCTAAAACTTAAGACTTTGAGAAGATCCTAAGATCGCTAACCCTTCTGAACTTAGGACTAAGAGGAAATCCTAAGGTCGCTTTTGATCCCTGTTGGGTGGACAATAACTCTTTTGAAACTTAGGATTGCGAGAAAATCCTAAGGTTGCTTTTGGTTCCTGTTGGGTTGAATTTAACCCTTCTAAACTTAGGACTATAAAGAAATCTTAAGATTGTTTTAGGTACTTGTTAGGTGAATGGGAACCTTTCTGAAACTTAGGACTATAAGAAAACCCTAAGGTCTTTTTAAGTTCCCATGGGTGGATGGTAACCCTTCGCATTGTATACTGATCTAGACAAAATAGTGTCTCTCAACCTTAGCCCATCTTCTAATTCCTAAAAAATGAGCAAAGGGAGGCAATCTGTAAATGTTTAATTTTGTTTGATTCACTTTCAAAAATTTTAACTTAAATTACAAATCCAAAGATAATCTAAAGATAAAATTAAACCTGAAATAAAACTAAAATAAAATCCTGAAAATATAAGATAAGGTAACTAAAATTAAAAAATTAAAAAAGATAGATAAAATAATAAGAAGATAAGAGATAAGATGTTACGATAAATAAAAAATAAAAAAGATAAAAGACAAAAAAAAAGAGAGATAAAGATAAAAAAAATTAGGCTAAAATGCACAAAACTCTCCTGAACTTTAGGTCGATTTTAAAAAACCCTCTTGAACTTTAAAAATTTTCAAATGACCCTCTTGAACTATGAAAAATTTGCAAGAAACCCCTTTCGTTAAGTTTTCCGTCAAAATTTAAGAAAATGATGAAAATGACCTTCATTGTAAAGTTGAGAAATTGAAGGCTGTGAATAGTAAAATTTTAGAGTTTTAACATTGAACCTTAACCCTAAACCCTAAACCCTAAAATCCTAAAACTCTAAACCCTAAAACCCTAAATCCTAACTCCTAAAACTTTAAACCCTAAACCCTAAATGTTAAACCCTAGCTCTAAACCCTAAATCTTAAATCCTATGCCCTAAACCCTAAACTCATAAATCCTAAACCCTAAATCCTAAATTCCTAAACCCTAAACCCTAAACCCTAAATTACAAATCTACATTAGGTTTTTTTTTTTTTTTGCATTTGTGGCAAATTTGAAAATTTATATGCATTTGAAGGGTATTTTTATCTTTTTATCAGGTCAGAGTGGAAGTTGACCAAAAAACATCCAAATTTTAACAGAAAACTTGACAGAATGGGGTGTTTTGCAAATTTTTCATAGTTCAAGAGGGTTATTTGAAAATTTTTAAAGTTCAGGAGGGTTTTTTAAAATCAACCTAAAGTTCAGAGGTTCTGTGCATTTTAGCCAAAAAATTATAAAGATAATAAGATAAATAAAAAGATTAAAGGATGAGAAAATAAATCAAAAGATAAAAATATAAGATAAAAGATAAAAGATAAGAAAAAAAATACAAGTAAAACTAGGAAACCAAAATTTGTTTAGAAAACAAATTCTAATTTAACAATTATAAAAACCCATCACACACAAAACAAAATGGGGGACATATTAAGAAAGATTGGAGCCTAAAAGAATAGATTCTCAGCCCACCGAAGAAAGAAAAAAGGAACCCCCCACTACACTCTTTGTTCAACAGTAACCCCTCGATCTCAAGCACCCTCACCTCAAAGCTCCCTCACTCAAAATGAAAACATCTCTTTTGCACTTTCAAGAAAATAGTACTTCACCTCAAAGACAAGGATGAAAGCTCCCTTCCACTCCAAACCTTTTTCTCACTGCTTCACCTCCCAAAAAAACCACCCCACACTTGCACTTCACAAACTCTCATGGTTCTCCCAACACTTTTCACCCCTCTCCTCACGGACCTCTCTAATGGCTTCACCAAGAAAACATTATCAAAACCCATCACAACACTTTCTCACATTGGGATCCTACTACACACAAAAATCTATGCAAAAGGAGAGATTTATTGAGGGAAACCATAAACTCCCTGAAGACACACGACACTCTTCACAGCCAAAACACAACAATGTGCCTCACACTCTTTACTTGCGCTCCCAAATCTTTCTCACCCATTCATACTTAGCCATCACATCATCTGGATTTTATCTTAACTTCGTGTGATTAGAGACCTACTTTTGCGCCATAGCCTTGCAGAGAATAGAAACAAATTAGTCACTAGAGCTCAACTTCACAGCGGTGACATCGTTACTTCTCTATTTATGGTCACAAGAGCAGAGCACCAATTAGAGGGTGTTGCATCCTGCTCGTAATAGCAAAAGTTGAGTTCAAGGTGAAAAGACATTGGAGATTAAAGTTCGGTGTAGGTAGGTACAAGACAGAGGAGAGGACCCATTATCCTTCCACACTCAAAACAGATCGGCTATAGTGTTAGAGTTCAGTGTCGCTATCCACCAGGCTGCCGCTAGAGTCTCACCATTGCTTACCCTTACAAAGCGACTTCCCAGGAACACTGTCATTGTTGTAAGCCTACACCTGGGACTCACCTACAACCCATTGCCAGTTGAATTGCTCCTTGGCTCTGTTGTTCAAATGCCAACACTTTACTCACCTACATGGCCTACAAGAGGTATGGATGTTATCTTTTAGTAGATTTCATGAGTTATTGAATTTTTGGGTATAGGCATGACTTTTTTTTTTTTACATAGTATTTGCCGTGGGTCTTATTAGTTCTCACTATAATATTATTTGGAAATCATTATTTTTAGTTCCTATTTTTGGTTGAGTATTTATGGCACAGTTAGAATGCGATGGAGAAAGGAGACATGAATTTTGTTCTTGAAAGAAGCAGGTGGATTTTGCACTTTTGGTTTAGTTAATAGGCAAACTTTGCATTTTTTAGGAAAAATAAAAGAAAAATGAAAATAAATGATTGATTGAGTTTAGTATTTTCCTCTTTTAATTTTTAATTATTTTTAAGTTAAATTTGACAAAAGTAGATAAACCTAAGAGCTTATGTAAAAATAAATTAGGAATAAGTGATCACATAGGTGATGCAAGCATTTTCTCCTTACCTTTTTATTCTTTTTTTTTTTTTTAAGGAAAACCCTAATTTGGAATAAGAAGGGGATTTTCTTAAATTCATTTTTAAAACCCCAATTTGAAATAGAAAGGAAATATTTCTTAAAATCGATTTCCCGATTTAGAATAGGTAAGGATTATTTTTGAAAATCTTTCTTTAAACCAATGAAAATTAAATTAATCAAATTAATTAGATCATTTTTAGCATTGAAAGGGCATTTAGGATGCTAATACCTTTCCTAAAATGTAATCAACCCCCAAACCTAATCTCTAAAATGTAGACTATTTTCAATTTTGTGTCTAATCTTATCGTAGGCAATTTAAATCAGTGGTGACTCCAAAAAATAAAGGTTGACAACATTTATGTAAAAGAATTGGCATAACAAAGAAATGTTAAAAGGAAGGTCTGCAAAATCAAGTTCTCAGGAAAAGCTATTAGAATCTTGGCCTAGAAGTTGATTACGTGCCACAAAATTCATCAAAACATCATTATTGTGGCTCTTACAGTTATGGTTATAGGAAAGGAGATAAACAACGGACACAAGTTACATGGCTTGTTGTTGCTGTGGATCATGGTGTAGTAATATTAATTGGATGCAAAGCTCAAAGGTTCATATTGGAAAAAAAACAAGGGAATATGTGTGAGAAATATAAATGCTTAGGGGTGATGACAAAGGCCTTAACAAATAATGTGACATGAACTCTTAACACCCACATTGATGATTTCTAGTGGATTTAAGAATAAGAACATTGGCCAAAATTTTCATCTCCACCTAGTGGTAATGGTGTGGGGATACTTTCCAAACTCCATTGCTGATCTTCAAGGAAAAAGCTATGAAGGAGGAATAATCACATCTATGCATAAGGCACTATCAGAGAACTCTAAAGTAAGAGCTATAGTTGAAACTCCTACATTTGGGCCAAGAACATTTTCTTCATTGTTTCCTTGGGTGTCAAGACTTGATCATAAAGAAATAATGCTAAAATATTCAAAGGCTATTATTTGATAACAATTATTCAGGATAAGAGTTGTGGAGAAATTAGGAAAGTGGGAAGGATAACTTATGGTTTAGATGAGTCTGACAAGGAGAACATCAAGGTTGTGCTATAGCAGGCTCTAAGGATTCTAATAGCTACTGAAGGTGTCAAAGTTGGCACCCATAGAAGTGATAGGCAGGAGATTAAGTGTAATGGGACTAATGAAAATGAATTGAAGGAGTTTTTACAATTGATAAATGCATCGAGAGGGCCATTATCGCTTGAAGAAAAATGTAGTAACTATGGCTCTGCCCACCAAATAGGGAGCTACAAAATTGGCAAGATTGAAAAAGAAGGAGCTGTTGATGAAAATGGGTAGAGTTGGGAAGTATAAGACCTATTTATGTGTGATGCCAGCCTACTACTAACTACAATTGGTGTTAATCCAATGATAACCATCCAGTCCACGACATATTGTATTACAAAGAGAATTGCAGTGTATTCAAGAAGAAAATAAGGTTCAAAAGATAATGGATTCTAGTACATGACATGGCTCTATATGCATTTTAAAATAGTTTCAAAATCACAAGAGTCATTCATGTTACAAACAATTAATCAACAATGTTATTGTGGTTTACAGTACATTTTAGCATTGTGTTAATTACTTTTAATTCAATTCAAAAGTTTTGTACATTCTAGAAGATTCTCATTCATTAACATGATGGCATGAAATCAAGTTTAATGTTATCATTTATTTATTCTCATTAGACAATCATACTGATGGCAATTAATGAGAACCTCTAAATTCTTGAAACTCAAATTAAACACATAAGAAATGGGGTGAAAAAATAAAGAGAAGAGACTAAAGAAAAAAGTTTCTTTGATTGATGAGCTTGATTTAGAACAAGGAAGCTGAAGGTCTAGATAAGGCCAATTTACAAGAGAAAATGCCATTTTAGAGGCACTTTCTACATTATCTTTTGGTGACTATTCACACTTGAATTAGGTATTTGGAGCAATGATGATGAAGGGCCTCACAGGCTCAAAATCTGGTTTCTCTTTCAGCTACTTGCTTGTCTTATTCTTTGTCAGCACTTCTAGGAAATGATGTCTATCTATATATGTATAATTGAACTACCTTAATTGTTAGAGTCTGTTTCTCAAAATGGTAATGGAACTGCCTTCATTGCTTAGAAATGACCTACATTATTTAGATGCTTGTTCTCTAACCTGTTTTCAAAATGTTTTTATCAAGCTTGAATCTATGGTTCTGTTCCTGATTCCACCATCACCATTTTGTATTATCTTTAGATGCAAAATAAAAGCTATGAATTTAATTTGAGAGAAATGAACTGAGTGCCTATAGAAATTCCAATGTCCTCTTCAAATAACCTCTAATGAAGTTAACAAAAATTCTAGAAACCTCAATTGAATGGGCCCAACTTTAAATGCATGAAAGTTTCCACACAAGCCATTCTTACTACAACATTCAATGCTTGCAATCCAATATATGCATTCCTTTCTGGTTATAATATTACATGTGATTATAATATGGAGAAGAAGCCATAATGCTAAAGGTTCAAATTTGTGAGGGGTAGAGGAAGAACTTACAATAGAAATATAGTATATGCATCTGCTCTTCAAAATTAGAACATCTCTAAGTAATGGGTATCTGGAGTTGAGGTTCAAAAATCCCCAATCCTTGAAAAAATTCCAGTACAACTAATAAATTGTTGTAACCATAGAAGTGACCAAGACTATTGCAAACCATAGATGATCATCTAGCTTGCTGTAGGTAACACAAACTCCAGCCACCACCATGGCAAAAACATACTTTCCCATGTTAGCAAAATGGTTCAAATTTGAATCATCAAAACACCTTCTTGCACACTTGATGTAATCACATTCAAACATGTATTAGTTTTGATCATATGAGGAAAAAAAATATATGCATGAAGAATCAAATGATCCAATAAATTAGCTGAAACTATAGTAAAAATTTAATCATCTAAAAGTATTACTTGCATGGCCCACTAGTAATTTGGCAAGAATGAGATAATTTAAGTTATCTCCATATATAGCCTTCCAAAATGGCAAGTCTTAGGGTAAAGTGTTTTGAAGAGTCTAGCAAAGAAGTGACAACTTGTGGTTTCTAAATGCCTTAGCAATGGAATATGCAATTGCATGAAAATAGAATTTGGTATTAAGTTAATTAGGGTGAACACATGCTGATGGAAGAACTAAGAGAAAATACAAATAAAGATTCATAGAATTAACTCTAATGAACCCTAATAAGATTACCTGGCTCGTTAGTTGGTCAACCATAAAAAAGTCAAGAAGCAAAACCTACCCACATGATAAATTTAAATCATAAACATGCATTGCACACACTAAAACCTATGTATCATAATATGGGAAATCCTAAAGCCACGGACAAATGTGACACAAAATTTGGAGTGGATTCTGTGTATTATTTTTCATATGGGTTGTAGTGCTTTCATAATATTCAAAGTATTAGGAGTCAAGGAGTGAAGCTTACCTTATAAAAAGGAGAGTAAACTATGTTTAGAATAACACAGATGAAACAGTAATGAGTTGGGAGATAAAAGATGTCCAATGGACAAATGAGTAAGACTATGAAAAACTGAAAATGCAAGTTCAAATCAGCACAACAAATAATCTATATTTTGAGTCTTAGAACTAATTAAAAGAATCTAATTCTAAGTAAGTTTTCTGAATGACAAGCAAATGAAAGAGTGTAAGTACACTTACCAGAAGAAGAATTCTAAGAATGGCATCAACTTGGTCAAGAGAGAAGCCCGCAGCTCTCAAAAGAAGGTGGATGACCATTGCTCCAACCACGGCAGTCATGAATTGGGTGCATATTAGAAAAGCATCCCTACGCTTTAGTGCTATGGTTGGTGAGAATTCAAAGACGAACTTATAGTTGATTCTTGTACTCTTTCACATGAATAGGTTGCATCCATACATAAATAGATGTTGGCTTAGCAATGTAAACACACTGCAAATACAATCATTCAGACTTTTAGTGCACTAACTTTTTTTTTTTTTTTGAATTATGCAACTCAAATGTTGAGGGTAGTTGTTAATATGACAGTCATTTGTGAAGTTGATATGAAATTTCAGATTCACAACTTTTTTGAGACAGGAGAAGTAGTAAGCAATATAACACAAAACAATATTCTAAGTTCGAACCTAAGGTATTGGAGGGGAAGATGTCCAAAATAACAATAGATGCTACTACATCATTAAAATTATCAGCATATTCACTAATTGTTGTGATTTTGCTAGAGATAAATTAGTGATCACCGATACTGATGTTGTTTTTTCTACAGAAACTACACTGTATGTTTTGTAATATAAATTTATGCGTGCATTCCTTTAAGCAAAATTGTTCATATATTATATATTGATTCAAGTAGTATCAATCAATATAAGAGAAATAAGTGGTGTGAAAAATAAGTTGAAATGGGAAGAATGTGATGTAGGACCTGAAAATAGGATAGATGGTTTGCGTATAAGCTAGCTCTGTACTTAGGGAGAATATTCCACACAAATGGGCCAACATTGCGTATACACAAAACAAGGATACAAAACAACCTGTGAACAGCCCTACAGAGTAACAAGGAGAAAAAGCTTCAATCAAGTGTTACCCACAGCAGAAAAGTTGCTCTCACTAAAATCTACACAAAAGTCTAACAAAATTAATGTGAGTTATTACATGAGTTAAATTTTACAGTTCAATTATAATATTCAATAAGTTTAACAATAATTCTCAATGCAGATTTTTCACAAAAATTCATATTCATCCTTAGATTAAGTGAGACCCATACCATATGATAGACCCACCACAATAAATCTACAGGTGGACACAAATATCCATGAGAAATCCATGTCATCCACTCTGCAAGTAAATTTAATGATAAAAATTTTTTTAAGTAAAAATTTTAATTTGTGAGAATAAAAGACTAATAACAAAAGAAAAAAAAATATTAGACCCATCTAAAAATGAATTGGTGGGTCCATGCAAGGCCCAAATTAGTGGGCACTGTCCAGATGGTAGTAGCAGTAGCAGAACATGGGACAGACGTTGGATACCAAATTGACAGTGGTAATGCTGTCATAAGGCATAAAAAACAGGGGTTTGATAGTTGCTGATACATTGACAGCACTGCTAGAAAACAATAATGGGCCAAAAGAAACAATTTGAGTAGTTGGAGTTTCTTAATCAAGTGTTAATGAATAATTAAAAAGGAGAAATTAGGAAAGTGAGAAAGAGATTACCGACAAAGAAGGTGACCATGTGAGAATCTTTGTGTTGTTAGGATCTTAAAAATTTGATTGCTTTTTTCCCATTATTGTTGGCGAAGTGCCTTGGGAAAACGGATTCCACTTCGTGCATTAGTCTAACAACCTTTCAATCCAAAACAATACAATGCATGTAACCAAGCTCTTATCAGATAACCCATTCCCAACATCAACAGTTTGAGAGAATCACCCAAAAGAAAGAAAGAAAGTGAAAGATAATGGCACTTAAAGCTGAATGTTGAACATGTTTTTCTCTTCTCCTTCTTGAAACAATTGAAGAGAATAAGAAGAAAACCGACAACTTAATTACCTTATCAGAACTAATGAAATGGAATCCCTTCACTTGTTTTAAGTAATTTGCTGAAGCCTTTTGGCAAGATACCTGCTCAAATACCCCAACATTTTTATTCACATTGCATCAATTTATGTTAAATTACCATTAAAATTAATGTAGCCCAGGCACTCTATATATATACATATATATATATATATATATGTATATTACCTCTTGAATGGTTTTCATAGCAAGAAAATTTTTTAATTAGCTCGATAATTTATTTATATCCAAGAATAAATCACCTTCAATTTCTTTTCTCCATAAGGTAATTGATCATTTCTATATATATAATATCAATATGTCATCCCACACTTGATTCATCATGGAGTGTTGAACAAAAGCAACAATATTAAATTTAGGATTTTTTATTATACTTTTAAAATTTGTAATAATGGAATTAGGTTTTGTTAGAATTAATTGTAATTTTCAATCATAGGTAGAAAAATTTGTGTTGTAGTTTGATATATGTAAGAAAAGAAGCATAAATTAGTGATTTTTCCATCAATAATTTTGCACATTAAAAATAGATTGATGCCATAGATGAAATAAATATTACATATAGAATAGCGGTACATGGTAAAAATAAATAAAACATTAGTGGATCTTTTTAAAATATTTTCATTCATGAAAAGGAGTTGAGACCATAAAGCCAAAACTCATGAATCACAATTTAAAATATGACTAAATAATCATGATGTCATATAATTAATTGAAATGTGTCCACTAGTAATTAATTACTTAATTAAGTATATTGAATATAAGAGTCCCTTTTGGGCAGCCCATATACTATTTTAAACCGACAATGTGCATATATAACATGGTATTATATATAAGTATATGTGCAGACGGCATCAGCCATAACTAAAGAGAGGAAAGAAAAAGTAGTATGATGGTTGTGTCACTATCTTTAGATCATGTGTGATGATGAGGCATATATATTATATATATATAGTTGGGTTTGGAAATTAGGTTTGATTTCAATAATGGAGCATATGAAGATATAGGGGTTAATAGGCTCACAATCTTCATGTGAGAAACATAGTGCCCAAATGCAAATTTGTTGATTTGAGTCATGCATGATGACTAATGCCATAAACATGATTAATTAGTTCTGGGGAAACTTTACTTACTTTTCATTTTTTGTCTTTATTGTTTCAAAATATGTGATTGATTATGACAAAAATCTATACATAGAGTGACACATAAAAGCAAAGAACTCCATACATATATATCAAAAATGAATTTTAGTGTGAAATATTATTGCTGAAAGACTTAGACTTAAATTCTTTCCCTCGCATTTATATATAAAAATGTATAATTAGCCCATGAATCAAAAGAAAATCTCAAATTAGACCATTGTTTGTGTGTGATTGAGTGATGTGTAATTAAATTAGGAAGAGGAAATATATACTTGAAAACCCTAATTAAGTACCTCGTCAAATTTCTTGAGTATCCTTGAAAAGGCTACCATATTCAGTGAGCTGCCAAAATAAGTGAATTTGATTAGAAAATGGTCAAGCAAGAAAAACATACTTATAGTAAAGAGAAAAAGGATTTATATATATATATATATATATGAATGACAAACTTGCGTGGGCAAAGTAGAGAATTTTCATGGATTCAATGGTTTATCATTAGAGTAGGTGGATTCTACCTAATTTAACGATGAGATACTGTAAAAGAGCGGCGATATAGATTAAGCTCAAACAAAATTTAAGTAAACCTAACAAAGTAGATGTTCAATTTGATTTGTCATCTTACTAATTTTACGGTTAACTAGAAGTGCGAGTGTGAATGGGTGGGGGTTGCAGTTCTCATTAACTTCAGATCCCTATAGAAACGTCTTGGCCCCTTATTTTCAACCATCACACAAACCAACCTTCCATTAATCTCTCCCACACAATATCTCACGTCTTCTCCCCAACTCCCATGCACCTGACCCTTTTTACCCTCCTATCCATTTATTTCCCACCCCTCCCAAAATATCAAATAAATGGTAATTAAATATTATATAAATGATAACCTATATGTTTTAAGGAGGGCGGGCAACTTGTAGAGTTCCACAAACGCCACTCTAATCATCTTCTCCGCATCCTGGATTTTCCTGTCGTTGGTCAACTCCCTGGACACTTCCTTCTTTAGGTTGTTCACTAGATCCTCCCATAGGATGGAGATGACTGTCGTGATTGCCTGCTTTGGGTTGTTCACTAGATTCTCCCATGGCATGGAGGCGACCGCCGTGATTGTCCGCGTTAGTGTGGTTGCCGGAATATCAATTCTCACCGCCATTCTCGACTTTCCCTTCTTCATCTTCATCCACATCGCTGAATTTTCAAAATGTACACCACTTCTTTCTAACGTTGTCATTATTTCATCCATTTGGGAAGCTTCTGAATTAGTTTCATCCGATTCTCCAAGACTTTCTGTATTAATTAGGCATTATACACAATTAATTAATTATATGAAAATTATATAACTTAATTAATCTATCATATATAACAGAGATAAGAGAAAATATCAGGCTTTTACTTGTTTTATAGTAATGATATATTGTCACATTAAATGAAAAAAAAAACTATTATATATGTAATGTCAACATCCAGTTAATAACTACTATTATTTCAATCAAATAAGAATTATATTTCTCAACTAATTTTGTTTGGCTCCAAAATGTGAAAGTTGAGCCACGTGTGGCAACGACACAGTTCCACGTATCTGCACCAACTTGGAACCGTACAAAAGGCAATCTTCCAGGCCATTTTACCTCTCCAGCGTGAGTTGAAAAAAATATGACCAAAATGGTTGCCTTTGAAAAGTATTTCCCACAATGGGGCAATTATGCCACATAACACAGCCACATCAGAACAACTCAGTGCCACATCAGAACAGCTCAGTGGCTGGCTCGGTTTGTGGCTCCATTTCCCTCAATTTGTGGCTCCCGTAACTGTGTTTTTTCTTCTTCTAAATGTCTTGCAAAAGTAAAATGGCCCTCAGAAACCTCAGCCCTCTGTCCCATAACTCAGTTGACACTCTGCTTTGTTTGCTCTTACTTTCACCTCTTTCACTTTGCTCTTGCTCTCGTCTGGCTTTCTTTGCTCTTGGTGTTGTCTAGCTTTCTCTGCTCTTGTTCTCATCTCTGTTGACTCTGCTCTGGTTCTTGTCTCTCTTCACTCTGCTATCGCTGTCATCAATCTTCACTCAGCTTTGTTTCCATCAAGATTGAAGTAGAAGCAACACTCATTGTCTTCACTCCACTTTGTTTGTGCATTTCTGTGTTCTTCACTGTCTTGATTTTGTTTCTCCTCTCTCCTGCGACATTGAGCCACACTTCAGCTGCTACGTTGCTCTGTCATTCTTTGTCGTCTTCAACTCGCAAATACTGAGCTATCTGAAAGGTAAATGCTTCACTCCATTTCTCCGTCACTCTTTCTGTATTAGTTGTTATAAATTGGAATTTTTAATTTTAATGTTGGGATATGAATTAATAAATCATGGCATACATATGTTGGAGTTTGTCTATTGATGTGGAAAGCAAATTTAGGGAAATGATCAATGCCTTGTTTCTTTTCATTCTTGTCAAATGCAACTAGGCTGTATGTTTAGCTACATGTTACCTTCATGATGACCACCATACATGCATGTTCAATGTACTAATAGTTTTGCACTTTTGTGCAGACACACATTTGTCAATATGGCTTTGGCACAACAGATGGCTGATAATCTGCATCCTGGCCCTTTAGATGATAGTCTGCTTTCGTTATAAACAAAACACTGTTCAGAGGCAGTATGGCAAGAATTGTCCAATTCTCACGCATAAATGTGCTGCTCTTTCTTATTTTTTTCCTGTGATTTTTGTTAGAGTGCCAAGTTGCAACAGCTGATCCTTCGTTTCCTTTCTTAATAAACCATGTGATAAAAGGGACCACGCATAGCTAAAGTGTAACCTGTGATATTACGGGTAACATAGGTAAAGTGTAACCTGAACATTGCTAAAATATAACGTACCACATAGAAGTGTAACTACCTGTAGCTAAAGTGTAACTTTTATTCGAAAAAAACTTTGCCTAAAAAAGCAGTATGATGATCTAATGTGAGGTGTTTCCTTCAAATGGATCGATTACCATGCGTTAGGAAGTAATTTTGATCTATTGCATCCAAATTGAAACATTCACCTTCTTTCGGGTAAGATAGCTAAACTGTAACCTGCCCGTTGCTAAAGTGTAACGCGGCGTTCAAAAGTGTAACTACCTGTAGCTAAAGTGTAATTGTTATTCGCACGTTAACTTTGCCTAAGAAAGCAGTATGATGCTCTAATGTGAGGCTTTTCCTTCAAATGGGATGTTTACCATGTGTTAGAAGTACTTTTGATCAATTGCATCCGAATTGAAAAATGCAACTTCTTACGGGTAACGTAGCTAAAGTGTAATCGGGCCATTGCTACTGGCATGGTTGCGCACAGAAGTGCAACTACCCGTAGCTAAAGTGTAACTGTTATTCGCACGTTAACTTTGCCTAAGAAAGTAGTATGATGCTCTAATGTGAGGTGTTTTGTTCAAAAGGGATGTTTACCATGCTTAAGGAAGTACTTTTGGTCAATTGCATCCGAATAGAAAATGCAACTTATTACTGTAACGTAGCTAAAGTGTAACCTGGCCGTTGCTAAAGTGTAACGCGGCGCTAAAAACTGTAACTACCCGTAGCCAAAGTGTAACTGTAATTCGGACGTCAACTTTGCCTAAGAAAGCAGTATGATGCTCTAATGTGAGGTGTTTCCTTCAAATGGGATGTTTACCATGCGTTAGGAAGTACTTTGGGTCGATTGCATACGAATTAAAAAATGCAACTTCTTATGGGTAACGTTGCTAAAGTGTAACCTGGCCATTGCTAATGGCATGGTTGTGCACAGAAATGCAACAACCCGTAGCTAAAGTGTAACTGTTATTCGCACGTTAACTTTGCCTAAGAAAGCAGTATGATGCTCTAATGTGAGGCGTTTCCTTCAAATGGGATGTTTACCATGCGTTAGGAAGTAATTTTGGTCAATTGCACACGTAGCTAAAGTGTAACCTGGCCGTTACGAAAGTGTAACGTGGCGCTCAAAACTGTAACTACCCGTAGCTAAAGTGTAACTGTTATTCGCACGTTAACTTTGCCTAAGAAAGTAGTATGATGCTCTAATGTGAGGTGTTTCGTTCAAAAGGGATGTTTACCATGCTTAAGGAAGTACTTTTGGTCAATTGCATCCGAATTGAAAAATGCAACTTCTTACTGTAACGTAGCTAAAGTGTAACCTGGCCGTTGCTAAAGTGTAACTTGGTGCTCGAAACTGTAACTATCCGTAGCCAAAGTGTAACTGTATTTCGGACGTAATCTTTGCCTAAGAAAGCAGTATGATGCTCTAATGTGAGGTGTTTGCTTCAAACGGGATGTTTACCATGCGTTAGGAAGTACTTTTGGTCAATTGCATCCGAATTGAAAAATGCAACTTCTTACTGTAATGTAGCGAAAGTGTAACCTTGCCGTTGCTAAAGTGTAACGCGGCGCTCAAAACTGTAACTACCCGTAGCGAAAGTGTAACTGTACTTCGGAAGTAAAATTTGCCTAAGAAAGTAGTATGATGCTATAATGTGAGGTGTTTGCTTCAAATGGGATGTTTACCATGCGTTAGGAAGTACTTTGGGTCAATTGCATCCGAATTGAAAAATGCAACTTCTTACGGGTAACGTAGCTAAAGTGTAACCGGGCCATTGCTAATGGCATAGTTGCGCACAGAAGTGCAACTACCCGTAGCTAAAGTGTAACTGTTATTCGCACGTTAACTTTGCCAAAGAAAGTAGTATGATGCTCTAATGTGAGGTGTTTCGTTCAAATGGGATGTTTACCATGGTTAAGTAAGTACTTTTGGTCAATTGCATCCGATTCGATAAATGCAACTTCTTACTGTGACGTAGCTAAAGTGTAACTTGGCCGTTGCTAAAGTATAACGCGGCGCTAAAAACTATAACTACCCGTAGCCAAAGTGTAACTATAATTCGGAAGTAAACTTTGCCTAAGAAAGCAGTATGATGCTATAATGTGAGGTGTTTGCTTCAAATGGGACGTTTACAATGCGTTAGGAAGTACTTTTGGATAATTGCATCCGAATTGAAAAATGCAACTTCTTACTTGTAACGTAGCTAAAGTGTAACTTGGCGATGCTAAAGTGTAACTCAGCGCTCGAAACCGTAACTGCCCGCAGCTAAAGTGTAACTGTTATTCGGTCGTTAACTTTGCCTAAGAAAGCAGTATGATACCCTAATGTGAGGCGTTTCCTTCAAATGGGATGTTTACCATGCGTGAGGAAGTACTTTTGGTCAATTGCATCCGAATTGAAAAATGCCACTCTTTACTGTAACGTAGCTAAAGTGTAACCTTGCCGTTGCTAAAGTGTAACGCGGCGCTCAAAACTGTAACTACCCGTAGCTAAAGTGTAACTCTAATTCGGACGTCAACTTTGCCTAAGAAAGCAGTATGATGCTATAATGTGAGGTGTTTCCTTCAAATGGGATGTTTACCATGCGTTAGGAAGTACTTTGGGTCAATTGCATCCGAATTGAAAAATGCAACTTCTTACGGGTAACGTAGCTAAAGTGTAACCGGGCCATTGCTAATGGCATGGTTGCGCACAGAAGTGCAACTACCCGTAGCTAAAGTGTAACTGTTATTCACACGTTAACTTTGCCAAAGAAAGTAGTATGATGCTCTAATGTGAGGTGTTTCGTTCAAATGGGATGTTTACCATGGTTAAGTAAGTACTTTTGGTCAATTGCATCCGATTCGATAAATGCAACTTCTTACTGTGACGTAGCTAAAGTGTAACCTTGCCGTTGCTAAAGTGTAACGCGGCGCTCAAAACTGTAACTACCCGTAGCCAAAGTGTAACTGCAATTCTGAAGTAAACTTTGCCTAAGAAAGCAGTATGATGCTATAATGTGAGGTGTTTGCTTCAAATGGGATGTTTACCATGCGTTAGGAAGTACTTTGGGTCAATTGCATCCGAATTGAAAAATGCAACTTCTTACGGGTAACGTAGCTAAAGTGTAACCGGGCCATTGCTAATGGCATGGTTGCGCATAGAAGTGCAACTACCCGTAGCTAAAGTGTAACTGTTATTCGCACGTTAACTTGGCCTAAGTAAGCAGTATGATGCTTAATGAGAGGTGTTCCCTTCAAATGGGATGTTTACCATGCGTTAGGAAGTACTTTTGCTAAATTGCATCCGAATTTAAAAATGCCACTCATTACTGTGACCTAGCTAAAGTGTAACCTGGCCGTTGCTAAAGTGTAACGCTGCGCTCAAAACTGTAACTACCCGTGGCCAAAGTGTAACTGTAATTCGGAAGTAAACTTTGCCTAAGAAAGCAGTATATGCTATAATGTGAGGTGTTTGCTTCAAATGGGACGTTTACAATGCGTTAGGAAGTACTTTTGGATAATTGTATCAAAATTGAAAAATGCAACTTCTTACTTGTAACGTAGCTAAAGTGTAACCTGGCGATGCTAAAGTGTAACTCAGCGCTCGAAACTGTAACTGCCCGCAGCTAAAGTGTAACTGTTATTCAGTCGTTAACTTTGCCTAAGAAAGCAGTATGATACCCTAATGTGAGGCGTTTCCTTCAAATGGGATGTTTACCATGTGTGAGGAAGTACTTTTGGTCAATTGCATCCGAATTGAAAAATGCCGCTCTTTACTGTAACGTAAAGTGTAACCTTGCCGTTGCTAAAGTGTAACGCGGTGCTCAAAACTGTAACTACTCGTAGCTAAAGTGTAACTCTAATTCGGACGTTAACTTTGCCTAAGAAAGCAGTAAAATGCTCTAATGTGACGTGTTTGCTTCAAATGGGATGTTTAAAATGCATTAGGAAGTACTTTTGGTCAATTGCATCCGAATTGAAAAATGCAACTTCTTAGTTGTAACGTAGCTAAAGTGTAACTTAGTGCTTGAAACTGTAACTATCCGTAGCTAAAGTGTAACTGTTATGCGGACGTTAACTTTGCCTAAGAAAGCAGTATGATACCCTAATGTGAGGCGTTCCCTTCAAATAGGATGTTTACCATGCTTTAGGAAGTACTTTTGATCAATTGCATCCGAATTAAAAATGCAATTTCTTACGGGTAACGTAGCTAAAGTGTAACCTGGGCATTGCTTAAGTGTAATGTGCCGCATGAAAGTGTAAATATCCGTAGCTAAAGTGTAATGCCTAAGAAAATGATATTAATAACTAGCATCTTTAATACCGCTTATCCTTCGTAACATGCATGTTGTTGATGTGGCATCCGAGTAGCGGGCAATCGAGTGAAGCGTGCAGCGGAAGCTTCTTTCTTCACCCGGGAATTGAAAAAGAGAAACGAGGACCCACTGTGCCTCATTTTCATTTTAACTTCGGGCCCCCACTCTCAGTCTCTCCGTCTTCTGCACCTCGCTCGTCGCTAACTTTTCGGTGTCTCGCTTCTCGCTCGCGCTCCCGCCCTCTGTTGGTGTCTCTCGGTTAGTGTCCGGTGCTGGTTCCCTTTCTCGGACTCGGTTGCTCATTGTTCTCTGTTGGTGGGTCAGTTCCCTTTCTCGGTGGCTATTCGGTTGTGTTTGGTCGTTCTATCCGAAGGTAAGTGGTTGGTTCCCTTCGTTCACTGGATTATATGTGGGTTTTGTGCCGCATTTTTGTTGTGGTGTGAAGGCCATAGAAGTGTTTTGGTCGTAAAGTCCATCAAACATGATTCATCTCTAACGCAAGATGATTTAATATGTTCAAGCGTGTTTTTGTCATTGATTCACATTGCTGCAAGCGTGTTTGGTGCCACATTATCTCCTTTTATTATCTGGTCTTCAGTGAGATTATGATATTACCTATCAACCTGTACTGTCAACTATTGTCCTGTTCATGATCAATACAACAGAATGTTGAGCGGCTGGTGGTTTGCATGCTTTTGTTTTGCCGGGGTGGGATCATAGTGTTTGCTATGCATTTTTTGTCAATGTAGCTTCTATAGTAAATTAGTTTGAGGAAAGTTATTGTCATTACTGGTGGGTTGGTGTCCTTTTAGAAGATGAAATTGTTTACCTTTGCTGGATGTCGTGTGTTGTTGTATGTTTTATATGTTTACTTGCTATTGCATCTTGTATTGCTTGTTAACTATGGGATGTACAATGTAGCTTTAATTTTAATGAATTCGATTTCTGCCTTGTAGGGCATATTCAAATTTACTGACAATCATGGATCAGAGGAAAGCACGTAAAGGAAAAGTAGCTAAACAATCTGTTGAAGCTGAATTTACAACTCCTCCAGTAGAAGAACAACCTTAACCTAGGTATATTTAATATTGCATGTAGATTTGCAACAAATTTGAGTGTTCCCACCTAGATTGTCTATCTATGTTTGTGAAAGTGGGACTATCTAATGATGTTGTATTTTATCCTACTGTTGGGTTGATTGTGGTATCAGCCTGAAGCGAACCGCAGGCACCCAAAGATATATCAGTTCATGGCATATGTTTAGGTAATTTCGTTTTTTTTTTTTTAAGTTATTAGTTTGTTACACTTTAACTCTCATCTTATGTTGACACTAACGTTGATTATGTTTATAGGGCTGAATATTTCAAGAAGTTAGATAAAAAGCAAGGCGCTATTGATGTAAGGATTAAGGAGTTATGTTAGTTTCTGAATGTAATCATCATATTACAGCATTTGATTAACAAAGTTCATCCCTTATAGGCCAATCAAGAAAGCCGGAATGCTTGGAAAAGTTTATCAGAGGAGGAAAAACAGCGGTATAAGAATGCAGCTGCCAAAGCCCGACACCAAGCATGAATGGAGGAGGGAGCACCAATTAAGAAGGTGTGGAAATTGTTATGTGTATCACACAATTTATCATAAGGTCACTAATATTCAAATACTAATATAAGTTGTGTACATTTGTTTTGTAGGAGACTATCTCCACAAGGTGCTCCCCATTAAAGTACAAAAGAGTCATCCATGGAATGGATGACTCAAAATGTAATGTTGTTCATAGAATGGGCTTTGGTTCGTTGCTGCAGATCGGGTGTGATTCACTCGATCATGACATCTGTATAAAGATTTTAAATGCATTTGATATTAGGAGTAAGGTGCTGTCATTCAGAGGGATTTTTTGTTGTATAACCCCCAAGGAGGTGGGCAAGGTTTTGGGCATTCCATGTGGTGGGAAACCAGTCCCACAGTCTATCTCTGACGAGAAGTCACTCAATAAAATGAAGGAGGAGTTAAAAGCGAAGCAATTTAATGATTTAGAGCAGATTATTAGTGGGAAGAGGTCTGACTGCATGTTTACCCGTGCCTTCCTCCTTTATACGTTGGGCATTCTGTTATGTCCAACTTCTAGTACTAGGTTATCAAACAAGTTGTTAATACCAGTTTTGGACATAGAAAATGCTGCTCACTATAACTGGGCAGCATTTGTATATAATAGTTTGATAGAAGAAACAATTAAATTCAAGTCAGCCAAGAATAAGAACCCAACGAGCAAGACGTGGGTTAGAGGATGCTTGTTATTTTTTAAGGTATGTGGTGGTTAAATCAATAAGTTTGTATGTTATTGTTTTTATATTGTCATCTTTGCATATAACATACCTGTACTTTCTATTGTAGATATTTTTCTTACAAAAGTTCCCTCTCGGCTCACTACATTGTGACGGGACGGAATGCCCATTGCAATATTGGACGAATCAGCGAATCCGGGCTCGGCTGATCCTAGAAAAGAAGAGTCAGGAGGTACATATAACTCAAGTGTGTTAAAACAATTGTCCTTCGTTACCATATCAATCATCTAATAAGTGTCACTTTGTGTTATAGGAAATTTTGTATTATAATAATGAAGTCGAGGAGGAAAAGGAAATCCCCTCTGTTGATGTGTTTCAGCATGCGGTGTGCTCAAATTGTCGATGGTCCTTGATTTATTTTTATTGTTTGGAATAAGATGTACGTGTTACCTATTCAGTGTGTTTGCTTCTACTTTACAGGTGATTAAAGAAGCATATCAGAATTTAGTCACAACTGAGCTCAAACGTGCCAAACAAAGGATTTGTGATATGCACGCATGGCTGATTCCCATCGATCAAGCTTTGGGCCAGACAATGTGTTTGGCAACCATGCCATTACAAATCGCCCCCTGCTTGAATGAGTCAGGTGATGAGATTGGGGAGGTTGAAGAAATACCCCCAGCTGCCACAGTGTCTAGCCCAAATCTTGAAAAAAAACCTTCCAAGAGGGTGCACTGGGAGGGGGATGTACATAAGTTTTATATTTTTTGCACAAGACGAAGAAAACAGCAAGATGCCCAAACATGAGTTTCTAGTAACCATACATATTTGATTGGCCAGCCATTTAATGTACAGCATTGCCTGATTGTTTATTTGATTTGTGTTGCAGCGCTGTTGTTAGCATGTTAGACTGTCACCTTTCATTTGATGATTGTGAGACATTAGGCCCAAGGGGATGGGTGAGCAACATGGTAATTCTATTTTGCTTATCTTAGTCCGTATTCAGCGTTGTTTGGTTGTAGTTAGGTACTTTATTCCATATGTTCACTTTCACAAATTGTAGGTCATGATGATGGTTGGGAGATGCTGGATGGCAAATCAAGTTCAGGACCATGGCATCGTCACCCGATATATATGTGATCAATTCCTTCTGGTAAATGCATCTTTGACACCATGATAACTCATGAACATCAATTAACTCATGGGTGTGATCATTACCATACGTTCTAAAGTGGGTACACCTCTAATGTCTGCAGGGCCAAATGTTGCATGCACGTGAAGCGTGGGATGTTAATGATGCATGCAAACTTCTGGGCCCAGATGGTAGACAGGAGATTAGGAAGGCTACAATTGTAAGTTGATATATTCTCATAACTTCATATTCAATTGTTGTTAGTAAGAGGTAGATAGTTGACTGGCTGGAATCATGTCGTAGGTGTTCGCCCCTATTCTTTATAAGGAGCATTGGTTTTGCTGTGCTTTGATCCCCAGTCAAGAAACTATGCATGTTCTGGACTCCTTGCGAAGTAAGGAGAACGAAGAAATGGACAGTTGTGTGCAATCACTGGTAATGTGTTAGATTTCGTTTATTGCATGCATTAAGTGTTGTATGTGTGGGGTCGGTTGCATGTACCCATTTTCTTCTGATGCCACACAACATGCAATGACTTTATGGATTGCACATACTTGTTTTGCAGGGAAAATGTTTTTCACTACTGTTTACTAAGCTTGGTTTAAAGAGGAAGCAGAAGTGCAACTTCAAAATCATCTATCAAGATGTGCCGCAGCAGAATAACAGGTAAGTCTGATAATGCAATGAAGCTGTACAGTTTGAAATGGACATATAATTTATTGGAGTGTAACTATTGTTTTAATGAATTTTCAGTCATGACTGTGGGATTCATTGCTTGCTAGCCATGAAGTACTGGGATGGCGAATGCAAGGACGAATAGGGTGGGAAAGCTATGCCCTCGTTTACGGAGGTTCGATTGAGACTTCTAATTACTATTATGTATAGTTTTTAAGCAATTACAAGTTCGAATGATATGATGCATGATAATGTATATGCAGGATGAGATGAGTGGCTTCAGGGAGCAACTATTGTGGGATTTATTTAGTCGCGAACAAAATGTTCAGCGGGAAGCCATTCTAAAACAAATGACGGCAAAGAGAAAAGGTACTATTTTTCACAGCTTGTGCGTTCCATATTTTAGATGCTGTCACTGCTTTTAATTTGTCATAAGTAGATGTGTTTGTGGAGTGCATATTCAAATACCTTTGATCAACTATTTTACAGGCAAGAGAAAATGAGGTTATGAATTGATGCAACTCGAGCTGCCGTTATCAGAACTACACTACAGCCCCTTCCCGTCTATTATAGGGTATGGTTGTCATTGTAAAGACTCAAGAATGTGATTGTTGTTGTACAAAGAAGTCTACTTCTGATTTATTCCTATACTGTCATATCCAATTGGCTCTGGTCCACTTAATCTGTGAACAAAAGTTTCAATGAATACTTAACAAATTTGAAGCATGTGATTGTAGTTACAAATTTACTATTCGTCTTTTGCACATAAAATTTCACGGGGATGAAATACAAGTGTTCGGCGCAATCGAGTGTTAGACTTTATCTAATTGCATGAAAGTTACACTTTAGGTTCGGTTGTCACACTTTCGTGCGGCACGATACACTTTAGCAATGGCCAGGTTACACTTTAGCTACGTTACCCGTAAGCAGTTGCAACTGTCAATTCGGATGCAATTGATTAAAAGTACTTCCTAACGCATGAAAAACGTCCCATTTGAAGGAAACGCCTCACATTAGGGCATCATACTGCTTTCTAAGACAAACTTAACGATGGAATTAAAGTTACACTTTAGCAATGGCAAGTTACACTTTTGAGCGCCACGTTACACTTTATCAACGGCCATGTTACACTTTGGCTACGATACCAGTAAGAAGTTGTATTTTTCAATTCGGATGCAATTGACCAAAAGTACTTCCAAACGCATGTTAAACATCCCATTTGAAGGAAACACCTCACATTAGAGCATCATACTGCTTTCTTAGGCAAAGTTTACATCCAAATTACAGTTATACTTTGGCTACGGGTAGTTACAGTTCTGAGCGCGGCGTTACACTTTAGCAACAGCCAGGTTACACTTTATCTACGTTACAGTAAGAAGTTGCATTTTTTAATTCGGATGCAATTCAGCAAAAGTACTTCCTATCGCATGGTAAACATCCCATTTGAACGAAAAATCTCACATTCGAGCATCATACTGCTTTCTTAGGCAAAGTTTACGTCCGAATTACAGTTACACTTTGGCTACGGGAAGTTACAGTTTTGAGCGCTGCGTTACAGTTTAGCAACGGCCAGGTTACACTTTAGCTACGTTACAGTAATGAGTGGCAATTTTCATTTCGGATGCAATTGAGAAAAAGTACTTCCTAACGCATTGTAAACATCCCATTTGAAGGAAACGCCTTACATTAGAGCATCATACTGCTTTCTTAGGTAAAGTTAACTTGCGAATAACAGTTACACTTTAGCTACCGGTAGTTGCACTTTTGTGCGCAACCATGCCATTAGCAATGGCCAGGTTACACTTTAGCTACGTTACCCGTAAGAAGTTGCATTTTTCAATTCGGATGCAATTGACCCAAAGTACTTTCTAACACATGGTAACCATCCCATTTGAAAGAAACACCTCACATTAGAGCATCATACTGCTTTCTTAGGCAAAGTTTACATCCGAATTACAGTTACACTTTGGCTACGGGTAGTTACAGTTCTGAGCGCCGCGTTACACTTTAGCAATGGCCAGGTTACACTTTATCTACGTTACAGTAAGAAGTTGCATTTTTCAATTCGGATGCAATTCAGCAAAAGTACTTCCTATCGCATGGTAAACATCCCATTTGAACGAAAAACATCACATTCGAGCATCATACGGCTTTCTTAGGCAAAGTTTACGTCCGAATTACAGTTACACTTTGGCTACGGGAAGTTACAGTTTTGAGCGCTGCGTTACAGTTTAGCAACGGTCAGGTTACACTTTAGCTACGTTACAGTAATGAGTGGCAATTTTCATTTCAGATGCAATTGAGAAAAAGTACTTCCTAACGCATTGTAAACATCCCATTAGAAGGAAACGCCTCACATTAGAGCATCATACTACTTTCTTAGGTAAAGTTAACTTGCGAATAACAGTTACACTTTAGCTACGGGAAGTTGCACTTCTGTGCGCAACCATGCCATTAGCAATGGCCAGGTTACACTTTAGCTACGTTACCCGTAAGAAGTTGCATTTTTCAATTCGGATGCAATTGACCCAAAGTACTTTCTAACACATGGTAACCATCCCTTTCGAAGGAAACACCTCACATCAGAGCATCATACTGCTTTCTTCGGCAAAGTTTACGTCTGAATTACAGTTACACTTTGGCTACGGGAAGTTACAGTTTTGAGCGCTGCGTTACAGTTTAGCAACGGCCAGGTTACACTTTAGCTACGTTACAGTAATGAGTGGCAATTTTCATTTCGGATGCAATTGAGAAAAAGTACTTCCTAACGCATTGTAAACATCCAATTTGAAGGAAACGCCTCACATTAGAGCATCATACTGCTTTCTTAGGTAAAGTTAACTTGCGAATAACAGTTACACTTTAGCTACCGGTATTTGCACTTCTGTGCGCAACCATGCCATTAGCAATGGCCAGGTTACACTTTAGCTACGTTACCCGTAAGAAGTTGCATTTTTCAATTCGGATGCAATTGACCCAAAGTACTTTCTAACACATGGTAACCATCCCATTTGAAGGAAACACCTCACATTAGAGCATCATACTGCTTTCTTAGGCAAAGTTTACGTTCGAATTACAGTTACACTTTGGCTACGGGAAGTTACAGTTTTGAGCGCTGCGTTACAGTTTAGCAACGGCTAGGTTACACTTTAGCTACGTTACAGTAATGAGTGGCAATTTTCATTTCGGATGCAATTGAGGAAAAGTACTTCCTAACGCATTGTAAACATCCCATTTGAAGGAAACGCCTCACATTAGAGCATCATACTGCTTTCTTAGGTAAAGTTAACTTGTGACTAACAGTTACACTTTAGCTGCGGGTAGTTGCACTTCTGTGCGCAACCATGCCATTAGCAATGGCCAGGTTACACTTTAGCTACGTTACCCGTAAGAAGTTGCATTTTTCAATTCGGATGCAATTGACCCAAAGTACTTTCTAACACATGGTAACCATCCCATTTGAAGGAAACACCTCACATTAGAGCATCATACTGCTTTCTTAGGCAAAGTTTACATCCGAATTACAGTTACACTTTGGCTACGGGTAGTTACAGTTCTGAGCGCCGCCTTACACTTTAGCAATGGCCAGGTTACACTTTATCTACGTTACAGTAAGAAGTTGCACTTTTCAATTCGGATGCAATTCAGCAAAAGTACTTCCTATCGCAAGGTAAACATCCCATTTGAACGAAAAACCTCACATTCGAGCATCATACTGCTTTCTTAGGCAAAGTTTACGTCCGAATTACAGTTACACTTTGGCTACGGGAAGTTACAGTTTTGAGTGCTGCGTTACAGTTTAGCAACGGTCAGGTTACACTTTAGCTACGTTACAGTAATGAGTGGCAATTTTCATTTCGAATGCAATTGAGAAAAAGTACTTCCTAACGCATTGTAAACATCCCATCAGAAGGAAACGCCTCACATTAGAGCATCATACTACTTTCTTAGGTAAAGTTAACTTGCGAATAACAGTTACACTTTAGCTACGGGAAGTTGCACTTCTGTGCGCAACCATGCCATTAGCAATGGCCAGGTTACACTTTAGCTACGTTACCCCTAAGAAGTTGCATTTTTCAATTCGGATGCAATTGACCCAAAGTACTTTCTAACACATGGTAACCATCCCATTTGAAGGAAACACCTCACATCAGAACATCATACTGCTTTCTTCGGCAAAGTTTACGTCCGAATTACAGTTACACTTTGGCTACGAGAAGTTAGAGTTTTGAGCGCTGCGTTACAGTTTAGCAACGGCCAGGTTACACTTTAGCTACGTTACAGTAATGAGTGGCAATTTTCATTTCGGATGCATTTGAGAAAAAGTACTTCCTAACGCATTGTAAACATCCCATTTGAAGGAAACGCCTCACATTAGAGCATCATACTGCTTTCTTAGGTAAAGTTAACTTGCGAATAACAGTTACACTTTAGCTGCGGGTAGTTGCACTTCTGTGCGCAACCATGCCATTAGCAATGGCCAGGTTACGCTTTAGCTACGTTACCCGTAAGAAGTTGCATTTTTCAATTCGGATGCAATTGACCCAAAGTACTTTCTAACACATGGTAACCATCCCATTTGAAGGAAACACCTCACATTAGAGCATCATACTGCTTTCTTAGGCAAAGTTTACATCCGAATTACAGTTACACTTTGGCTACGGGTAGTTACAGTTCTGAGCACCGCGTTACACTTTAGCAATGGCCAGGTTACACTTTATCTACGTTACAGTAAGAAGTTGCATTTTTCAATTCGGATGCAATTCAGCAAAAGTACTTCCTATCGCATGGTAAACATCCCATTTGAACGAAAAATCTCACATTCGAGCATCATACTGCTTTCTTCGGCAAAGTTTACATTCAAATTATAGTTACACTTTGGCTACGGGAAGTTACAGTTTTGAGCACTGTGTTACAGTTTAGCAATGGCCAGGTTACACTTTAGCTACGTTACAGTAATGAGTGGAAATTTTCATGTCGGATGCAATTGAGAAAAAGTACTTCCTAACGCATTGTAAACATCCCATTTGAAGGAAACGCCTTACATTAGAGCATCATACTGCTTTCTTAGGTAAAGTTAACTTGCGAATAACAGTTACACTTTAGCTACGGGTAGTTGCACTTCTGTGCGCAACCATGCCATTAGCAATGGCCAGGTTACACTTTAGCTACGTTACCCGTAAGAAGTTGCATTTTTCAATTCGGATGCAATTGACCCAAAGTACTTTCTAACACATGGTAACCATCCCATTTGAAGGAAACACCTCACATTAGAGCATCATACTGCTTTCTTAGGCAAAGTTTATGTCCGAATTACAGTTACACTTTGGCTACGGGAAGTTACAGTTTTGAGCGCTGCGTTACAGTTTAGCAACGGCCAGGTTACACTTTAGCTACGTTACTGTAATGAGTGACAATTTTCATTTCGGATGCAATTGAGAAAAAGTATTTCCTAATGCATTGTAAACATCCCATTTGAAGGAAACGCCTCACATTAGAGCATCATACGGCTTTCTTAGGTAAAGTTAACTTGCGAATAACAGTTACACTTTAGCTACGGGTAGTTGCACTTCTGTGCGCAACCATGCCATTAGCAATGGCTAGGTTACACTTTAGCTACGTTACCCGTAAGAAGTTGCATTTTTCAATTCGGATGCAATTGACCCAAAGTACTTTCTAACACATGGTAACCATCCCATTTGAAGGAAACACCTCACATTAGAGCATCATACTGCTTTCTTAAGCAAAGTTTACATCCGAATTACAGTTACACTTTAGCTACGGGTAGTTACAGTTCTGAGCGCCGCGTTACACTTTAGCAACGGCCAGGTTACACTTTATCTACGTTACAGTAAGAAGTTGCATTTTTCAATTCGGATGCAATTCGGCAAAAGTACTTCCTATCGCATGGTAAACATCCCATTTGAACGAAAAACATCACATTCGAGCATCATACTGCTTTCTTAGGCAAAGTTTTCGTCCGAATTATAGTTACACTTTGGCTACGGGAAGTTATAGTTTTGAGCGCTGCGTTACAGTTTAGCAACGGCCAGGTTACACTTTAGCTACGTTACAGTAATGAGTGGCAATTTTCATTTCGGATGCAATTGAGAAAAAGTACTTCCTAACGCATTGTAAACATCCCATTTGAAGGAAACGCCTCACTTTAGAGCATCATACTGCTTTCTTAGGTAAAGTTAACTTGCGAATAACAGTTACACTTTAGCTACCGGTAGTTGCACTTCTGTGCGCAACCATGCCATTAGCAATGGCCAGGTTACACTTTAGCTACGTTACCCGTAAGAAGTTGCATTTTTCAATTCGGATGCAATTGACCCAAAGTACTTTCTAACACATGGTAACCATCCCATTTGAAGGAAACACCTCACATTAGAGCATCATACTGCTTTCTTAGGCAAAGTTTACGTCCGAATTACAGTTACACTTTGGCTACGGGTAGTTACAGTTCTGAGCGCCGCGTTACACTTTAGCAACGGCCAGGTTACACTTTATCTACGTTACAATAAGAAGTTGCATTTTTCAATTCGGATGCAATTCAGCAAAAGTACTTCCTATCGCATGGTAAACATCCCATTTGAACGAAAAACATCACATTCGAGCATCATACTGCTTTCTTAGGCAAAGTTTACGTCCGAATTACAGTTACACTTTGGCTACGGGAAGTTACAGTTTTGAGCGCTACGTTACAGTTTAGCAACGGCCAGGTTACACTTTAGCTACGTTACAGTAATGAGTGGCAATTTTCATTTCGGATGCAATTGTGAAAAAGTACTTCCTAACGCATTGTAAACATCCCATTTGAAGGAAACGCCTCACATTAGAGCATCATACTGCTTTCTTAGGTAAAGTTAACTTGCGAATAACAGTTACACTTTAGCTACCGGTAGTTGCACTTCTGTGCACAACCATGCCATTAGCAATGGCCAGGTTACACTTTAGCTACGTTACCCGTAAGAAGTTGCATTTTTCAATTCGGATGCAATTGACCCAAAGTACTTTCTAACACATGGTAACCATCCCATTTGAAGGAAACACCTCACATTAGAGCATCATACTGCTTTCTTAAGCAAAGTTTACGTCCGAATTACAGTTACACTTTGGCTACGGGTAGTTACAGTTTTGAGCACCGCGTTACACTTTAGCAACGGCCAGGTTACACTTTATCTACGTTATAGTAAGAAGTTGCATTTTTCAATTCAGATGCAATTCAGCGAAAGTACTTCCTAACACATGGTAAACATCCCATTTGAAGGAAACACCTCACATTAGAGCATCATGCAGCGCCTGTGCGTCAATGTTCACAGCGCTGAGGCGCCAATAAATTCGTGTGTTCAACCCACGATTTCTGTTTGCATAATTCGTCCTTTGGACCCACGATTTATGTCATCACATAATTCGTGTCTAGTGCCCAATGGTTGCCCGGGCGGTAAATTTTCACCGCCCGGGCGCTTATCGGTCTCACCTCTCGGTCCACTCGGCGCCTGGGCGTCATTGTTTCACCGCCCAGGCAGTAGTCTTCACAACACAATTCGTGTCTTTTAAATACAACCACCTGGACCCCCCAATTCGTAGAACCTTCGACCCACATAACAAGTTCCACAACTTTTCCTCCCAGTTCGGCCACCACAACATTTTGGACTCATTTCAGTAGTTCTTTTCACTATTTAACTCTAAAATAGGTAATTGTGATGATTAGTTACTATATTTTGTCTTTAGTTTATCATGGGTATGTAGTTTGGATTAGTTTGACCTAAGTTTCTATCTCTACGTGGGGAACACTTCTTTGGTGTAATATATAAATTATATGTTATTATTATCACATGCAGGTTAGTTTTAACATGGGTATGAGCAAAAATTTCATATCATATCTTAACCATAGGATACATTTGTGAAAAAAAAATAAAACCCTTGAACAGTACATTTTCTCCTTACAATTTAGCTACGTTGGTTTCAAATTGATAGTACATGCAGGTTAGTTTTGTAGGATGTGTGCTGTACATTGCTCATTGTGGTCTAACTAAACACTTTTGATTTATCTAGCTAAAATGAGTGAAGGAGCTTTCGCGAATTTGTATTTGAATGAGAGTATTAGAGAAAGTGATGGTGGAGAAGTAAGTTTTCATGGTCCACCACGCGTAATGGTTCTCATTCCACCTGATTGCAACCTTGAACAGCTAAAACGAATTGTACTTCAGGCACTAAGAATTCCAGATAATCAAGAAATCCAAAGCATGCAATATAGATGTCCAGTAGCTGTTGGGCACAACATGAGATATAATGCTTCCATGCTAAGTGAGGATACACATGTGCAGCTGATGTTGATGATGTATGCGCATTATTCACACACATGGTCTATCATTGAGATATATGTGGAGACGAGATCCCGTGAGATAGAATGTGACAATGACATGGCACAACAATCTGAGCATATGGTAGACTTGAATATACCTTACCTACCAACACAATATCCTCATCATCCCAACATTACTGCTCATGTTTCCTCACCAAACTTTAGTTGTCAGGGTGCAGATATGCATATACACACACATGATGATATGGAAGATTCGTGGCAAGCCGACCATCGATCCGATGTTGAAGGTGAGTATGATCCTGAGTGGTATAGTGATGATGGACTTGATGATGATGCTGATGTAGATGGGGGCAATGTTGACTTACCTAACATGGGATCTGAGCAGACTATGATGGCAACCCCTAGAGTCGATAGCCCATTGGATCGAACTCATGCTAATGATCTTCCACCTTATTATACTGACATTGATTGGGCAGCTTTGGATGTACCTGAACATCCCCCAGACATGTTAAGGAGCAATTGGGATGCTTCCCATGAGTTACGCATTGGACTCCAGTTTCCATCGAAAGAGGCGGCAACCTTAGCAATAAAACATTATCACATCCATAGGCACCATGATTTTGTTGTAGATGAATCTAAAAGTAGGTATTTAACAACACATTGTCCTCGATCCGAGAATGGTTGCAACTGGAGGATCAGAATATCACATTTGAAATATGTCAACATGTGGGTTATGAAAAAATACGCAGGTCCTCATACTTGTGTTGCACCCAGCATGTCACAGGACCATCGACAGTTGACTTCAGACATAATTGCCTCTTCTATAGAAGGGATGCTTAGTGCTAATCCTAGAGAAACTGTTGTTGGAATTATTGCTGCAATTAGTATGAAATACCATTACACGGTTAGTTACAAAAAAGCTTGGTGTGCAAAGCTAAAAGCCATTAGGAAGTTGTATGGTAATTGGGATAGTTCATACAATTTATTACCTCAATGGATGGCTGCAATGGTTCAATCGAACGTTGGTAGTGTCTACCACTTCATTACCATGGATGCCAATAATGTACATGTTGATGAAGCACTTGTAACGTTTAAGCGTGTCTTTTGGTCCTTTAAGCCGTGCATAGAGGGTTTTAAATTTTGTAAGCCAGTCTTGCAAATTGATGGAACCCACTTGTACGGTAAGTATCGTGGCACAATGTTAATTGCAACAGGCCAAGATGGAGGCAATAGAATATTTCCAGTAGCTTTTGCTGTGGTTGAAGGCGAAAATACAGACAGTTGGAGATGGTTTTTAACATGCATTCGACATTTTGTTACTAATCGGCAACAGTTATGCGTCATATCAGATCGGCATGCTACAATAAAGGCTGCTGTGCGAGCTGAACCTGCGCAATGGATGCCACCCCATGCATATCATTGTTATTGCCTCCGGCATATTCAAAGTAACTTCAACATGGAGTTCAATAATAAAATGTTAAAAAAATTGATTTACAAAGCAGGTATGGCATTACTTTATCTCGATTCTATTGTATATGCCATTTAGGTATGTTGGGTGTGCATGCAAAATTAGTAGTTGTTTATTTTTCAGGTGCACAAAATCAACAACGAAAGTATTTGAAGGTCATGGAGGAAATTAGGGGTGCAAATGCACAGGCTGCAGATTGGTGTGAAAGAATTTCTAAGCGACAGTGGACCCTGGCATTTGATGAACATGGTAAAAGATGGGGCCACATGACAACAAATTTGAGTGAGTGCATCAACGGTGTTTTTAAGGGAGTTTGAGGTCTTCCTATAACTGCCCTTGTGCATCATACTTTCATGAGATGCATTGCTTATTGGAAATCCCGCAAACAAAAGGCATTGGCAATGCAACAGGCACAACACATCTTCACTGACACCATTACATCGAAGATGGCAGACAATGGAATTAAGGCTAATGCAAATGTAGTAACGGAATTCAATAGAGAGTGGGGAGTTTTTGAAGTGGCAACTAACCGAAACCATGTCACAGGTGGAGGAGGTAACTATCACACTGTCAATTTGCAAGAAAGAACATGCTCCTGTGGAAAATTTCAACATTTTAGGTATCCTTGCTCCCATGTGATTGCAGCATATGCACACATTGCCATAAGTCCTCATCAGTTTGTTGATCAAATGTATAGGGTGGAAAACGTGTTGAGCACATATAACTATCCTTTTTATCCACTGGGCCATAAAGATTACTGGCCACCAGTTGATGGACCAATGTTAATTCCTAATTCTGCTCTCGTTCGGCCTAAAGGAAGACCTAAATCGACTCGTATCCGTAACGAGATGGATTGGAGAGAAAACACTCAACAATCAAGATGCACTTTGTGTCACACTCCAGGTCATAATAAGAAGACATGTCCCAATAAATAGATACCAGGAGCTAACTTTCATGAGGGAGGAACTTCTCATTACAACCATTGTCCCAATAATTTATGACATACTTCCACAGCAATGCAAGTGATGCCTTGGATAAGCTGCAGTTTGTAAGTGATACAGTGTCAGCCCATCATTAGCATGGATGCAGTTGATTTTGATATTGAAATTGAAGGTGATACAGGCAATGGGATCATCATTATTAGTAACTTCAAATTCTATGGTTGACCATTAGATATTGTAATGCAATGGTAATAACAACTTACATCCCATGCAAAGCATACTAATAGATGTTATGCGTTTACTTTTTTGGTAAAGTGGAAAGCGTGAAGTGAGTTCTTTCTCATGGGCGTCAACGGATCAGCGCCCAGGCGCCACTACTCTTTCACTATAGCGCCTGGGCGCCATATACTCAGCGCCCAGGTGCCATACCCCGGCCAATTGGCCGCCTGGGCGCCAAGAATAACCGCCCAGGCGCCACATCTCTGCATCTTGGCGCCTGGGCAGTTAGAGTTACACTTTCACTATGGGCGGTTATAGTTTTCAGCGTCGCGTTACACTTTAGCAACGGCCAGGTTACAATTTACCTACGTTACAAATAAGAAGTTGCATTTTTCAATTCGGATGCAATTGACGAAAAGTACTTCCTAACGCTTGGTAAACATCCCATTTGAAGGAAACGCCTCACATTAGAGCATCATACTGCTTTCGTAGGCAAAGTTAGCGTGCGAATAACAGTTACACTTTAGCTACGGGTAGTTGCACTTCTGTGCGCAACCGTGCCATAAGCAATGGCCCGGTTACACTTTAGCTAAGTTACCTGTAAGAAGTTGCATTTTTCAATTCGGATGAAATTAATCAAAAGTACTTCCTAACGCATGGTAAACATCCCATTTGAAGGAAACACCTCACATTAGAGCATCATACTGCTTTCTTAGGCAAAGTTAACATCCAAATTACAGTTACACTTTGGCTACGGGTAGTAACAGTTTTGAGCGCTGCGTTACACTTTAGCAACGGCCAGGTTATACTTTATCTACGTTACAGTAAGAAGTTGCATTTTTCAATTCAGATGCAATTGACCCAAAGTACTTTCTAACACATGGTAACCATCCCATTTGAAGGAAACACCTCACATTAGAGCATCATACTGCTTTCTTAGGCAAAGTTAACGTGCGAATTACAGTTACACTTTGGCTACGGGGAGTTACAATTTTGAGCGCCGCGTTACACTTTAGCAACAGTCAGGTTACACTTTAGCTACGTTACAAGTAAGAAGTTGCATTTTTCAATTCGGATGCAATTGACGAAAAGTACTTCCTAACGCTTGGTAAACATCCCATTTGAAGGAAACGCCTCACATTAGAGCATCATACTACGTTCTTAGGCACAGTTAGCGTGCGAATAGTAGTTACACTTTAGCTATGGGTAGTTGCACTTCTGTGTGCAACCATGTCATTAGCAATGGCCCGGTTACACTTTAGCTAAGTTACCCGTAAGAAGTTGCATTTTTTAATTCGGATGCAATTGATCAAAAGTACTTCCTAACGCATGGTAAACATCCCATTTGAAGGAAATACCTCACATTAGAGCATCATACTGCTTTCTTAGGCAAAGTTAACGTCTGAATTAGAGTTACACTTTAGCTACGGGTAGTTACAGTTTTGAGCGCCGCGTTACACTTTAGCAACGGCGAGGTTACACTTTATCTACGTTATAGTAAGAAGTTGCATTTTTCAATTCGGATGCAATTGATCAAAAGTACTTCCTAATGCATGGTAAACATCCCGTTTGAAGCAAACACCTCACATTAGAGCATCATACTGCTTTCTTAGGCAAAGTTAACGTCTGAATTACAGTTACACTTTGGCTACGGGTAGTTACAGTTTTGAGCGCCGCGTTACACTTTAGCAACGACGAGGTTACACTTTATCTACGTTACAGTAAGAAGTTGCAATTTTCAATTCGGATGCAATTGAGCAAAAGTACTTCCTTAAGCATGGTAAACATCCCATTTGAGCAAAAAACCTCCCATTCGAGCATCATACTTCTTTCTTAGGCAAAGTTTACGTCCAAATTACAGTTACACTTTGGCTATGGGATGTTACAGTTTTGAGCACCGCGTTACACTTTAGCAACGGCCAGGTTACACTTTAGCTACGTTACAGTAATGAGTAGCATTTTTCAATTCATATGCAATTGAGAAAAAGTACTTCCTAAAGCATTGTAAACATCCCATTTAAAGGAAACACCTCACATTAGAGCATCATACTGCTTTCTTAGGAAAAGTTAACTTGCGAATAACAATTACACTTTAGCTGCGGGTAGTTGCACTTCTGTGCGCAACCATGCCATTAGCAATAAAATGAAGGAGGAGTTTTCTCTTTCATTTGCTGCACTACTAAAAACTACTACTTTAAATTGAACATAAATAAAAGAGAACAAAATGTTTTTTTTTCCTTGTTCATTTCTTGTTTTGAAAGTACAGTAACCTGATATGCAAAGCTTTCAACTAAATATACAAGATAAAATAAACTAAAGTAATACAATAACTCATATACAATCAAAAAATGTCTATCAGTAACTTTTGCTTTGCTGCAAACCATCAGTCTTCATCTTCGTCTTCATCATGTTCTTCTTCCTCCTCTTCATCAAAATTGATGTCAGCCGAAGGAAGGCTTCCCAAGGAATCAGGGTCTAACTCGAGCTGAGTGGCCAAATTCCTCAGCATACTTTCCAGGGCATACAGACTGTCAAAAAGACTTCTAGAAACCTGCCTCTGCTGCCGTTGCTGTTGCCGATGCAGTTCCTGCTGCTGTCTTTCAATTCTTTCCAACCTTTCTATGACACTCATCTGCCTTCTCAGCCTTCTTTGTTGAGGTGGATGAGGGGCTTGTCCTTCTTGGGGCTGCTCTTGATAGTATCTTGATACTACAACAGCATTGATAGGAGAAGCAATACCAATGGGCACATCTCCATTCATGCCACTAACACCAGCCTTGAAGCATAATTTTGTAATTAGTGATGGATAAACCAAACTTCCTAACTTTTCTTGTGCAACTATGTAAATATTATCAGCAATGAGACTACCTATATTCACAGGCTGTTCCGTGACAATTGCATAAATTAATAAAACTCGTTTGACCGTCACTTCAGAATGATTAGAGGAAGGAAGTAAATTCGACTGCACAAAAGTACACCAAGCCTTTGGGATGGGAAGTAGATCAGCTTTTTTCAGATGCTTAGGAGCATTTCTTGCATCTAAAACCCATTCGGCTCCTGGTCGGCAAAGACATTGAAGGACAGTCTGTTGTTGTAATTGCCTGGAAATCAACTCTGAATATCCACACTGTCCAGGGTAACTATATTTCAGATCAAAGTATTTATTCAGCTCCCTTCTTGAAAAATCAATAGGAACTCCCCTAACATAAGACTTGAATTTATCATCCTCTTTGTTTACTAAGAATGCATTAGAATAAAATTCTTGAACTATAGTTTGATTTCCTGGTTCGGGAATTGAGCAAAGCTTTTCCCATTTTCTTTGTATGATTTGGGTTTGGATGTGTTCATACTCACCTTCCTCCAAATCAAACCCTCTCTCCCGAACCATGCTCTTTCTTAACACAACATCATTATACCTTTTTTCATGTGCTAAAGACAAAAATTTATGTTCATCAAACTGAGCACTACTTGATCCTGCACCGGTCACATTTCTTCTTTTCTTTGGTGCCATAGTTTCAAATGTAGCAACAAAAGTCTGTTGAACAACATCAAGTACAAACAATTAAACCTCAAAATCACGATTTACGGGCTATCAAGTTTCAATCAAGCCGAAGTCCAAAACAATCACTTAAAAACCTTACTAAGTGCTTTAAATATATTTGATACTGAGCAAGATCATCCATGAACTAACATTATTTGTCCATCAACATGAAAGGATTAATAACTCAAATGAAACTATAGCTACCGCAAGGTAATGCCAATTCCAAGAATATAGGACTTAACAATCTTTTCCAATTAAAGGATACAGGCATCTGGCCTCTGCCAACTTGGTGCCTGGGCGGTAAAGTATGGGCGCCCAGGCACCCAAATAGCATAGGCCTAACGCCTGAGCGCCCAATATTCAGCGCCCAAGCTTCTAGCCTCTGCCAACTTGTTTTTGTTGTCTCTTATTCCTACACACTTTGTTTGCATAAGAAAAAAAGGTGGTTCTGTTATGAACCATTTGATATACTCATATCTTAATGTTATATAAGATGTCCAAGCATAATGGATGCACATATATTATGCCTAGGCATGGTATTGCTTAAACCATTTTTAAACAGAGCAACAATGCTTATTTTGTCTATGACACAGGCTCTAAAAATGATGTTTGGGTCCATAAGGCAGATGGAACACCATTTGTTGATAAGTTTTCTTTGTATAAAGCAATCCTGCACTTACCTCCTTCATTCTTTTTGTTATTTTTAGTGATGCATTTAGCACATCTATCCATAATTAGGGGAGGTATGTCCTGGGCCTTGTGTCTTCCCTGACTATACACAGTCAAAAGTTCGTGCTTGGTGGGCAAGTTTAGTTAAAGATTTCATTTCCAATGGTGTTGATGGTATATGGAATGATATGAATGAACCAGCTATATTCAAGGTAATTTTGGTCTCATAATTATATATGTGTACACACACACATATACAGAAGCAACAAGACTTAATCCTAATCTTAATACTTGCAATTCTTGATCACTACCATTTATCTCTTTTGTCCCTTTCTTTTTTAGGTTGTGACGAAAAAAATGCCTCAAAGCAATGTTCATCAGGGAGATAGTGAACTTTGGAGGTTGTCAGAATCATTCTTTCTATCATAATGTACAGTTCTTCAACCCTTACCAATATCATAATGTACAGTTCTTCAACCCTTACCAATATTTTAAATGACAAGTCTTTACAAACTAAATTTGTAAGAGGCATTTGAACTTATGGGATGCTGCCTTGCATTTTGATTCTGATATTGGTTTATATATGTATTTTTTTAATGAAGTTAAGGCGTTGCAGATAGCATAGTATGCTCTAAATCTCTATTTATTGCTATGATTTTCTGCTGTAGGTGTATGGTCTGCTGATGGCAAGATCAACCTATGATGTCTTTCTATATTCCAATATGGTTCTTTAATGTTTAAAAGATAAAAGAAGATCATTTTCAGTATTTTCACTACAACTCCATATAACATGAACTGCAAAACACACATCCGGACATTCAAATTCACAACAAATTTACTTGCTAACCAGACAAAATTAAAGAAAATGAACAAAAATCTGTACACATTTTAATGCCACCAAGAAGCAAGGAACAAAAAGCTATAAACTAGAAGAGATAGCTAGAGAACCTGAAATCTCCACTTGACAGAAACCGTGGCCGGGAGAGGGAGTCGCAGCGCTAGCGTCGCCGGGAGCCAGAGTCGTAGTGGGAGCTTGGCCGGGGCCGGCAGCAGCAGTCGAAGCTTCGCCGGGGCCGGTTGCGTGAGTGAGACCTAGAGGGCTGGAAGAGAAATGGAGATGAGAGAAACCGAGAGTTGAGAGCGGGAGGCACAGAGCAAAGAAACGAAAGGCAGTTATGGGAGCCACAAATTGAGGGAAATGGAGCCACCAACCGAGCCAGCCACTGAGCTGTTCTGATGTGGCTGTGTTATGTGGCATAATTGCCCCATTGTGGGAAATACTTTTCAAAGGCAACCATTTCGGTCATATTTTTTCCAACTCATGCTGGAGAGGTAAAATGGCCCCTGATAGTAAAACACAATAAATTATATATATTAATTAAAAAGAAAAAATGATTTAATTTTTGAAAATATTTTCAATTGGAAGAAACAAAAGAAACTGACCTCGTCTTCTTCTGAAAACAATTGGGCAAGCTCAGTTTCATACACTTCTTCTTCACTATCCTCCACGGTTTTTCTCCTCACCTGCAACACAAATATCCCTATTTATATGTTTTTTATTTTGAAAGTAATTACAAAATTCTTTTTTTTTTCTGAAGAAAATTACTGGTTCTCACGATGGTTTCGAGAAGGTGGCGGAGATAGGGCGAGAAAGGGCACAACCGTTTTCCTTGGTTTCGTGAGAAAATGAGAAACCCCCAAAAAGAAAGCAAAAAAGGTTGCCACTGATCCAGTTTTTGACTCTCTATGCCACTCTCACAACCTTTCTCCACAACTCACGACACCCACAATTTTTTTTTTTTTCTGTTTTTAAACCATTCATTCCCCTTTTCCACCCTTCTCACTTTTTTTCCTTTTTCAAAAATATCAATCTCACTTTGTCACACCGCTCAAATAATATAAGCAAAGCATAGAAAGGAAGAAAGTGAGCAAGAAGGGCACTGTGTGTGGGGTGATAAGTTCGAGTATTGGTATTGTAGAGAAAATGATTGGATTTGGAGTACCTTAATGATATCGGGGTTGTCGTGGGAAGGTGCAGGGAGGAAGGTGGTGGAGAGAAAGCCGAAGGAATCGAAAATGGAGCGGCCGAAGTCAGTTTGGTGGGGTTGGGGTTGCGCCGGCGGCAGTCTAGCGAGCTTGATGTTCTTCACCTGTTTCTTGAGCTGCCTGTAGTTGACGTAGGCCTCCTTCCATTCCGGTATGAGTTGAGCTTCCAGCTCCTTGGAGAACTTTACCATTTGCTGTTATTGGAGGAGCTGGCCAACAAGATATGGAGTAGTGGGGAATTGTGCAGAAGACAGCAGAAAAGAGGAGTGATGACAAGAACAATGTTATAATAAAAGTGAGAGAGATTTAGATTTCTAAAGAGAGAAGAGGCGTGTGGAGAACATTGAGAGAAGCATGTTACATTGCTTTCCAGATATCATCTTTATTACTGCTTCCTTTTTCTGAAAGATACATGATCAATCAACTTATAGACGTTCTTTTCAAAAAAAAATTAAAAGTAGTAAATGGTGGTAGTGTTGTTTAATTTTATCTTTACATAAGAATAATATACTTTTATTTTTTTATAAAAAAATGTAAATTATTCTAACATCTTTTCTATTTCATACATTTTAAAAAAACTTTCAATTATTTTCAAAATTTACAGTAATCTATGTTGTATTTTATAAATGCACTATATATAAACTTAAATTATTAAAAATATTTTTAGTTAAATAGTAAATTTGTTAGTACTTATCAAAAATATCTTTATTAACTTAGTTGTATACTTTTTTCCTCTTAAAATTCATGTTTGGTTCATCTCTAAAAAAATAATCTCATGTGAATCTTTTTATAATTTATGATTTTTTCATAAAATATAGAAAAAATATTAAAAACATGTTTTTTGAATGTTTTGTATAAAATACAAAAAATAATACTATAAACATATTTTTTATATTTTATGATGAATTCATAAATTATAAAAAAAACTAACATGAGACAATTTTTGCATAGCTCTAAATATGAAGTTCAAGAAAACAATTTTACTATATAAGCAAAGGTTTTTTGGATAATTCATAATAAATTGAGTTATGCATAGTATATGTATAAAATATAAAATATATTAATGTAGATTTTGTAAAGATAAAATGGTTTGTGTAAGAACTATAAAATAAAGATGTAAGAGTACTTTACTTGAATAAGAAATAGAAAGATACGGTATCAATAACTATGTGAAACTTTCAAACAAAAAGGGAAAAGAAGGACCGTAAAACCAATGATTTCTCTTAAATTTTTAAAAGCAAAGAATTGGATTCTTGTATTTTTTTTTTTTTCTCTCGTTTTACCATTATATAAATTTCTATTTTATATTGATGGATCTTTTCTTCTTTTACTAACATTACAATTTTTTACATATATTTTTTTTTTCACTTACTTTACACCATACTAAATTTTTGGACAATCCTGATCCCAACTAGGCACATGTTATTGCCGAAACAAATTAAATAATAATTATTATTCTTTACTCAAAATAGATTTCATCTGTATTTTTGAAATTAAGTTGGTCAATGAATCCGTGAGATTACTAGATTACATTATTGATTTAATCAGTGGGTCATTACTCGAATTACATAAAAATTAAATAATATATAAAATTTTATAAAAATATTATAAATCCATATTTATAATTTAATTTTAAAATTTAAACTAAACATATACTATAAATTTTTAAATATTTCAAATAAATATGCAATATAATAAAATTTGAAGTTCTTCTTTCTCCCCTCTTTACTTTTAACTATCTATGACACTCAGCTTCCCTTATTTAAAGAAAAAAATAAAATTAAATATATTATCCCTCCCCTTAAATCAATGTTATTTCATTAGAAAAAAGAAAATAAAAGGCTGGCACAGTGAAAGAAAGGGTCTGGGTAATTTCAATGCGAAGCAGTAAACTTGACTTTTGTGCTTTGGCAAATTATAAATAAAATCTGAATAAATTTTATAATTTAAATAATAAATTTTAATAAATTTAATTTCTTTATTAATTTAGTAAAAATTTAATGGCTTCAATGTTAGTGAGACTTCATTCACCGTTGACGTCAAGCCCCACTCCTGCAGATTCCGAGGCCCTTAAAACCGTCACAATTGATTTGGTTTATTCCCAGTTCGAGGGGTTTCGAGGTCTACTGGTAACTTTCCTCCTGGAAATGTTTCCTGTAATGCAGAAAGAAATTTTTCTTAGAGAGAGAAAATGTAAAAAAAAAAAAAGAAATTATATATAATTTATATAAATATCAATATCCTTTTCCTTCCAAACTTCCTGTTTCCGGTATTTCTTCCCAGAACTACACTTGCCCCTCAATTTGCATTAGACCTTCAACTTGGAATAGCTGTTACAATCCTCACCGACAAGCAGTGAAACATGTACAAGAATTTTTTTTTTTTTTAATATGAATGCAGATAAAAATATCAAAATAAATATTTTTATTGTAGTATATGAATATCATTTCAATTTATAATGTTATATAATAAAAAAATAAATAATATTTATAATTACTATATATGTGATCTTATTTTTTAAAATTATTACAATATTTGTTCATTCTTTATATTATTAAAAAAGAGTTTTATATAGTATCTTATGTGGAAGATACTCCTATTATCTGTAAATATGATATATGCATATGTCAAAACGCTTCCGTTAAAACTTTTTAATTTTAAATTCAAAACACTAAATTTTAATATTTAAAACTTAAATTCTAAAATTTTAAATTTTAAATTTTAAAATTCAAAACCTTCAATCTCAAAATTTAACACCTAAACCTTTAACTTAAACACAAACTTCAAAATATTAAATTTTAAAATCTTAAACCCTAAATTATAAACATCAAAACCCTTAATCTTACCCCAAATCCTAAAATTCAAAACTCACCCTAAATCCTTTACCCCAAGAAATCCTAAACAATTTATCACCCTACTCCAGAATCCAAAATCTTAAAATCTTTAAACCTAAAGCACAAAACCTTAAACTCATAAAACCTTAACCATTTATGTTTTAGGGCTTAAGGTTATTGAGGGTTAATTAAAGGTTTTGGGACTTGAGATTTAAGTTTTAGGATTTAATATTAAAGGCTAATAATTTTAAGTTTTGAGATTTAAAACTTAATATATTTGATTTTTAATTTTAAGACTTTAGTTTTAGGTTCAAAGTTAAAGATTTAAACAAAACAATATTGTTTTGGAACATACATGTGCTACATGTATAAATAACGTGTTTGTTTGTTTACCACGTACACGTAGAATGTTGTTAGTTAAGAATTTTTCTTTAGATATAACTACGATGTTAGGTTAAAGGAAAATATTGGTAATGATTCAAAAGTTAGAAAATAAAATTCAGGACACAAAAAGTTAGAGGATAAAATTGAAATTTGAATAAAAATAGGGGGAAAAAAATTACCTTCTTAATCTATTAAGTCTTACCATCTGAATTCCATATTATTTTTGTTATAGGAGATGGGGTTCCAGGAAAAATTGCACAGTATTTCAAGAAAGGAAATGAGAAAATATTCCAATGTAATTATTTCTGTGAACCTTATTATCACCCCTGCTATTGCCCAGTCATATTGATCCTGATCAATTAAACCTAACTGTTTGTGCAGTGATGATGAGGAGAGCACCATGGTGTGATGAAAGTGGTCTGACGAAGGGGCCTCGGACCGCCGAAGAGGACTGAAAATTAGTGTAACACATTCAGAAACATGGCCATGGCACCTGGAGAGCCCTTCCAAAGCTTAAAGTTGCAGGACTGACAATATTATGTGGTGGGCAATAGCATGCAGGTCATCTGCGACATGACAATGAAATCAAGAATTTGTGGAACAACCATTCAAAGAAAAAGCTGTTGCAAATTAATGGATTATTAGATCCAGCTAGTGACCCACCGTCCAAGAACAGATCACCCGAATAATGTCCTAACCGATTTGCCATAATTGCTGGCTGCTGCTAACATTGCCAGCATGCAGTTTCACAAATTAAAGGAACAAACCCTGCCGCCTGGGACATACAAAATAATAAAATAATCTTCCAGTTCCAATTCTATAGCTTTCTCCAATTTTTTCTCCTCAGTGGAGTGCTGAAATAAAGTGGTTATGCTTTTTGCGTGAAGCATATATACTCAGAATATTCCAAATTGAGGAAATTCATGAACGCAACTGAACTGGGCAAATTGGCCAAACTTCTTATGGGTATGAAATTGTGGAACTGAATATTGCTTGACCCTCAATTATTGCTTGTGCACATGCTACCTCATCTTCCACCATCCATAGCACTCCCCAACTAGTTCTCTGCTTCATATTTTGGACGTTGGATTTTACTAAGATGTTAATCAGTGTATAATGGCAATGTGAATAAAGTTCATTCAGAGTGGAGGCGAATATTAATTAGGGACACACCTCGATTATATTTAAAACATTCAAGATCATGACTCCAAATCCATGATGGTCAAATAGACATGGATTTTGAGATTTCCAACCACTTTGTATTTTCCATTTAATCAAGCTTACTTCGTCTGTAAAAAAATTGAACAAACATAGAGAGGAGGAGAAGACAGGTTTTTTTTTTCCTCCTAAAGCAACCGAAATTAAAGGTTATATGATAAAACAAAATTTAAAATTATCATACAGTACATGCATTGCATATAAAATAAAGTTAAACACACCTAAAAGATGCAAATATAATGTGTAATTTTGCTTACAATATTATATCTAAACTTCTATAAAAGTGTGGGAGGCAGAAAAACTATTTATCTAAAATACAATTTTTGAAAGTCTTATATACGAAAATACCATTTCAATATAACTCTTCAAATTGAAAAATTTTTTTCTTAAAAATTCAAAATTATCAACCCTGAAAAGTTAACATTTGGTTAGTTTGAACTCAACGTTTGATTTGTTGACAATTATGAAGGTTGGTGACTATTTTCAATGATATCCTACCTACTAACAAATTCATCGATTACGTAATGCAGCAGGAACTTGCTATCTTTGCACACCTATCTATACACACACACACACACACACACAAAATAATACCTTGAAATACCCTGACGTCTGCATCCTTCAAATTTTTTTACACTTCAATTAATTTGTTTATTATAATTTGTGTAACAATTTGATAATAAATAATAATAAATTAATATGTCTATAACTATTTATTCATAACCTACATACTGTTTTAATTAAGAAAATTATTTTACTGAATCGGATCGATAAATCATCGTTTCACTCACTTTACTGTGCAAGTTTGTCAAAAAGTTATTGCGAAGATATCATGTTTTTCATAAGTAATTATATGATAAATTAGTTTTTTAGTGAACCTTTAGCAAAATGCAGTATTGCATGTTGAACTTTCTTTCCTTTGGTAAATAGTGACAGTAAAAGTAGGGGTGGGTATTGGGTGGGACGGTTTGGGTTGGGACAAAATTCTCTCAACCCAGTTGAACCCAATCTTTTATTAAGTTAGTCCAACCCCAGCCAAAAAATTCTTCAAACCAATATTTTTGGGTTGGAATGATTCGGTTTCACTTGGGTTGGTTGGTTTGGGTTAGGATGGGGACCAACAACGTGAGGCAAGCGGTGGAACCGGGATGAGGTTCAATCGACTATTGAGGACTCAAAGTATCAAAGTATGATTATTAGATAAGAGATGAGCCAAAATGAGAAAAGATAAGTCAAGACAAGGTAGGAGGAGGTAAGGGATTAACGTTGACTGTTGGAAACGATGAGACAATGAACAAGACTTGTAGCTCGTGAGAGAGGAAGTCGAGGGAGTAAGGGTTCGAGATGAGGGAGAGAGGAGTGGTGTTAATTTGTTGAAGTTGAGCTGCCTCTTGCCTGCTTGTGCTTGCAGAAGTTTTAAGTAGGGGTGGGCATTAAGTGGGGGAGTTTGGGTTGGGGCAAAATTTTTTCAATCTGTTTGAACCCAATCCCTCATTTTGTTAGTCCAACCCCAGCCAAAAATATCCTTCAAACTAAGATTTTTGGGCTGGAATAACTCAGTTTCATTTGGGTGAGTTAGTTTGGGTTAGGATGGGCCGAAGAGCGAAGGCTTGGGAATGGCCAGACGTGAGGCGAGCGGGGGCAAGTCAACAAGGTTCAGTCGACTATTAAGGACTCAAAGTCTCGAATTGTGATGACTAGACAAGAGAGAGACCGAGATAACTCAAACGAGGTAGGGTGGTCAGCATCGACTATCAGAGACGATGAGACAATGGACGAAACTTGTCGCTCGCAAAAGAGGGAGTTGAGGGACAAGAGAGGACCGAGAAGTGGCATTGGAGTCGTAGAGCTACTTGAGAAAGATTTAGGGTAAGCTACGAAACAACATCATTTTGTAGTAGTAGAAAATATATATATGTAATTTTTATTGGGTTGCCACAACAATCCAATGGAAAGAGAGCAAAAATTTAGCCTCATCTAATTTATCCCATCTTAAACTAAAATATTATATTATATTTATTTTACCCCATCTTAACTTAGTCTAAATTTTCTTTTTTACAGTTTGAAGCGAGTTAAAACGATTTGACCCGAACCGATGTCCACCCCTAGTTTTAAGGTAAGCTAAAAAATGACATCATTTTGTAAAACGACGCTATTTTATAATATCAGAATTTAGAAAATATATATATATAGCATAAAAATTAAAAAATATATAATATATGTAAATTTTGTTGGGTACCCGCGGTAACCCAATGGGGAGGGAACTAAAATCCAGCCCCACTCAATTTACTCCATCTTAAACCAAAATATTACATAATATTTATTTTATCCCATTTTAACCCCGTCCAAATTTTTTTTTTTACGGTTTGGGGCGGGTTGGAATGGTTTAACCCGGTCCAATGCCCACCTCTAAGTAAAAGAAATATAAACTCTCAACTACTAGATTACAATATATTATTTATAAATGAATTTAATTGTATTTAACATGCAAATTTTTAATTATTCTGATGTAAATTGATAGTCTAACTAATTCTGTCCATATCACATAATGGTGTATTGGTGTAAAAGCTTAAAGATGCCAAACAGCCATAGTTATATCGAAATAGTCTACGTAAGCGTGCGTCAATATCTTCATTGTTGATGCACTAGAGTCTAGAGCCAAATCTCATCTTCATTAAACAGAAGATGCGTTAGCAGCTACCCTGCTCTTATTTGTTTTCAAAATGGGACTGAATTCAATCAGAAACTGACCTCTTCTCTAATCCATATATTCCCAAAAGTCATATTGGTCAGAGTTTGGATCAGAACATGTTAAGAAGCAGGCAAAACTAAATTAATTTAACCAGTCATGCACGCAACCAGTTGAAATTAAGTGTTAAGATGCAGCGTTTGATAGAGTGAAGGGAAATCATCCATTTTAAGGTTAGTGTATGTTACAAGTCTTAATGAGAGTTTTCAATAATACTTATAAATCACTTAGTAAGGGAGATTAATAGCAGAAGGATTTAAATTTAAGCTTTACAAGCTAAATACTTTAAACCTTGCTATCTGAACCAATCGATTGGCTAATATTTAAAAGTTTGAGTAGCCAAACAATTTTTGTCAATGAAGGATATGTTCGCTCATAGTTTTGTCCCTAAAAGAATTTTAATTGCAGTTTAATCCTTGACCCGATTGGAATTGTTGCGATTTGGTTCTTCTATTATTTGGGTTAGTGTACCCAATAACGTGGCTCGTTAAGCACTTACGTGGCCCACTAATTGTTGTTGTGGTTTACTAACTACTGATATGGCACATTATTTAATATTGTGTAATAGATGACATGAAAAAATGTTTTTACTTGCTAAAGTAACCAAAACAATAATATTTAAATAGTAAACAAGCAATTTCATATCCCACCAAGGTATGTTCTCTCACAATTTCATCCTTGAAAGAAAAAAAGTTGTAGTTTTGTTCTCAAACCGTAAAACATAAATCCTAAATTTCAAACCTTAAGATCCTAAATCCTAAAGTTAAAAATCTTAAACCCTAAATTTTTGAATTCTAAAGCTTAAGATTTCAAAATCCTAAATTATAAATTTTAAAATCATAAATCTTAAATCCAAAAATCTTTAAATCATAAATTTCAAACTCTAAATAGCAAAATCTCAAATCACAAGCCCTAACTACAAAACTCTAAATCCCAAACCTTAAATTGCAAAACCCTCCTAACCCTAAATTGAGAAATCCTAAACCTTACAAAAAACTTTAAATCTCAAACTATAAATTCCAAAACTACAAATCTCAAATTCTAAATCTTAAATTACAAAATCTCCAATCCTATGCCTCAAAACCATAAACCCCAAACCTTAAATTTGTGGTTTAGGATTTGGGGCTTTGGGATTTCATAGCCTTGGGTTTTGTAATTTGGGGTTGCGGTTTAACAGGTTAGAGTTTGAGGTTGGGGTTTTATAGTTTAGAGTTTGAGATTTAGGGATTCGTAGTTTATTGTTTACAGCTTAAGGTTTCACAGTTTAGGGTTTGAGATTTAAAGTTTCACAATTTAAGATTTAAGATTTAGGATTTTACAGTTTAGAGTTTGAAGTTTGAGGTTTAAAATTTAAAATTTAAAACTTTACAGTTTAGGATTTCAGAATTTAAGGTTTAGTGTTTAAGGTTTTACAATTTAAAATTTACAGTTTACGATTTTAGATTTTATGATTTAAGGTTTATGATTTAGGGCTTCATGATTCTAGATGTGGCCGGGATTTTGCAATTTAGGTTTAGAAATTTGAGATTTTGAATCGAAGATTTGAGATTTAGAATTTTATAATTTATGATTTGAGATTTTGCTATTTTAGGGTTTGGAGTTTTACAATTTAAGGTTTACGATTAAGGGCTTAAAGATTATATTGTCTAAGATTTAGGGTTTTAAAATTTTAAAATTTTGAAATTAAGGTTATGAGATTTTAGAGTTTATAGTTGTGAATTTTAATTTAAAATTTAAGGTTTTGGAGTTTGTAGTTTATGGTTTAACAAACTACTAGATTTTTTTTTCCCTTATGAGACAAAACTACAATAAATGTATTATATAACAATTAAATTATTAGCTTACTCTTTAAATATTATTATTTTTGTCACATCAACAAGTAAAAACATCTATTCCACATATTAAATAGTATGCCACATTAATATTTATTGGACCACATTAGCAGTTAATGGGCCACACAAGCACTTAACATGGAAACTATAACTAAAATTCTTTAAAGGACTAAACTATGAGCAAGTGCATCTTTCAAGACAAAATTGTTAGTTTATTCTTAAAAATTATAATTTACTATGTAATGTCTATTTTAAATATGGAAACTATAAAATATATAAGCTTTAAAATAGTCTCACGCTATTAAATATGTTTAATTCAGAAAAAAATATTCTCATATTTTTATTTGTACAAAAAGTTCACATTTCACATGTGAATTTTTAAATTAGTTGAATTTCATAATTTAGTTTGTAAAATTTAATAAATTAATAATTTAGATTCTTTTAAATGAATGTTATAAAAAAATAAAAAATAAGAATAAGTATATTATTTTTAATTTACTTGATATAGCCTACCGTGTTCAATTTTCCCAAAGCACTAATAGGGGATTATATTGGCCCTCTAGTTATTAAATTGCTATCTGACATGGGCAAGCCACCAGTAGTGGTGGCGATTCATCAGAACCACGTGTACTGATTCTCGGCAGAATATACACGATGTTTTGCCAAATACAAATTAATTTAAGGCTTGACTTTTACGCGTAGCTAATTCGATTTGAATCTTTATAAAGAACTGAATTTAATTTTAAACATTTGACGGTGTAGTGAAAAAGATTATTTTTAAAAGAAAATATTTTGAGTTTACTTAAAAAATACAAATTAATTTAGGGCTGCGGAAGATCTTCAACTATTGGGAAGTTGATGAGTACAGTCCAAGGGACAAAGAAGTTGGTTTCAGTGGGATTGTAATCGTGGAGACAGTTTTATCCAACACTTGTTTGAGTGTGGGTGACGTTGCAAGAACGGTCCAATATATATTGTTTCCACTAAACAACCTCCCAAATTCCTTTTATTTTTAAGTTAATGGGATTCTGCAGGGTTGGCTTTTTGGGAATGTCAGATTTAATGACAAAAGTTGCCCATTAATTATAAGGATTGAACAGTGCTTTACTGGGTGGGGCACTGCGGCTTCTGGCTGCTGGTTACTTACCCTTTCAGACTAGGGAAATTATGGGGGTTTAATGGCTAACCCTATAATTCAGGGGCACATAAGGTCAATGGCCTTTTAAGAATGTCTCAATGTTTAAAGACACCGCGGTTTGAAAAGCAGAAATGAGAATCTTTGGGTGTTTTTGAGAAAATCTCTATTATTAAGAGCATTTTGATTCTCGGAATATGTCCTTGACTTGGGAAGAAGGATAAGAATCTGCCCCTCTAGGATAAGCTACATGATTCATGTAGTACCATAACTGGTTGCTACTACAAATTTTGGTCAGTGTAATTTTGTTGGACAACAATGTCTAGTAACCACCACTTTGGTCAACTCCTGAAAAGACAGGTAGATTAATTGGAGAAATATTTAGGTATATTCAGTGATTGCATCTGACAAGTCACTAGAGGTATAATATTTGAGAAGTCACCAAGAATAGGTATTAAATTGTTATAAATAATAATTTTATAATATAAATTATTAATTTTTATATTAGTAAGATTTAATAAATTTAATAATTTATATTTTTTTAAATTAATGTTTAATTAAATTCAATTCTTAGAGACTTTGGTGTTTTTAAGTTGAATACTATGTAGGATTATATAATAAAATAAGGTCAGTGGAATACACCTGATAGTTAAGATTTCCTTTCAAAATTAAATTTGCCAATGCATATTTAAAAGTTTTAACTTGTGCTATAATTTGATTGATTAAATACAATGCATTTGGCCTTTTATTTTTCTTAAATAAAAATGACCCTATTCTTTCATAAGAGTCAGGATACGGCTAATGTCTTCCTCCAACTTTCGAAATTTTAATACAGATATAAGTTTTCTTAAGCATAAGGTGTCCTAAAAAATACTTGATCACTCTTCTCTGAGTGTTCACTTTCAACGTTGAATGGAGTAGAGATCATTGTCAGCCTGTATAGCAATAACATGTCCTTTTTTTAGGTCACATGTGTACTTTATTGTAATCAAAACAAGATAATGCATTCTACACTAGGGCACTCATCCCTCTCCTTTTTATCTCCTGCTTTCTTTTCCCTTATTATGTATCATATCTGCGTATTGGGTCTGTCATATGTTTTTCATTTTCCTCCATCTTAAGCTACTTTAATGGATTTTTTAGTATTAAACTGAGTAATGCTTTGGCAGAAAAAAAGTCACTTAGAGCTGTGTAATCCACTATCTGCATGCCCATTTGGCTAATGGTGGCAAGCTAAGCTCCCTATGCATGTACCAGCAATCGCGCTTCATTAAAACAGGGAAGTGGGTTAGATGAATTAGCACTTGATTCCTATGTATGCCTGTGTCTCTTTTCTTTCTCTTTTCCTGTGTTGCTTTTTCTGAGTAAGGTGCAAAAAGGATTACGCATCCTCCGCATAGACTGACTAGATTTGCACATAATATGCTAGTGCAGTTCATGTTGATTACCAGTTAATTAATGCTATTTTTAAACACTGAGACTGACAATAATAATAAAATTAAAGTATTAATAAGGTATTGACTTAAAGAAAGTTGGTTGTACCTCAAGAAGACTTAATACCAATTAGTACAGGTTTGAGTATTGGAAAAATCTTTATTCAAAAAAGAATACTATATACATTTAGTAATAATATAAAGATATTATGTGAAAATTTTAAATAAATTAAAATTAATACAATAATACATAAGATTTAATATAAAAAATCTATAAGATTTAAAAAATTCACGGAAAAAAGAAGAAAACTCTACTAGATCAAAAGAGAATTATAAGAGTATAGGCGGGTACTAAATTTACCTAACCTCACTAGACAAAAATATAGGATATTCATAGAAAATTTACAATAACAAACCTAATCCCTCCGTTGCCACCACAAATTGGAATCACTATACTGTAACAGAACTAAAGTTTGAGTCCGGCTTAAAATTAAATATGGTAGCACATAGTAGGTGATTATCAGGCTTAAAATGTGTTAGGTATGATTTGCATTTTGCACCTGTGTATATATTAAAGACCTGCATTGGGTTTTGACAGCAGAAACTTGCATAACTTTTCACCTTTTATTGGCATAAAGGTGAAATTAGGTGTTAAATATTCATGGACGGCTCCTATTCTAATTCCATGTTATAAATAGCTGAGTGCCATCTCCTTTTTAGTGCAATCTGATTATGACTCTTTTTCTTACAGGACAAGTCACAGTTGACTTTAAGGTTATATCAAATGCAATAAGTTAAACTCCCATTTGCTTTCTTCCTCTTAGCTAGAGTTAAAACGTTATAAATGTAATATTTTTTTACCGCATAAAGCATCATGTAAAGCAGCTTGCATTGTATTTATGAAATTATCACAAACGCAAGTTCAAATTCCCTCAGATTCAAATGCCTAGAAGTTAGTGGCAAGTGTAAATTTGTGAGTAGGGATTAGTTCTATAAACTTAAAGATGTAAGGACACCTTGTGAGAAATTAAAATAAAAAATTTTTATCTTATTAGATGACATCAATTTTATAGATCATAAATCAAATGATGCCATTAAATTCTATAAAAACTTAATATGATCTCTTTGAACATATCCAATAATCAGTTGAAATTGGAAGACAATTTATGTAAGCAAGTCATGAATTGACCCTTATGGCATGCAATTAATAAATAGATGAGTATGCTTTATGCTTTATATTTTACAAAGGTAGTGTTATTTAGTGGCAATATGTCAGGCTATGACTTACAGTTATGTATGTAATTAATCTCAAGAGAATTTTCAGCAGCATTAAAAGAGATTTGTAACCATTTCATTGGTTATATTTGTGAGTTTAAAAAGAATAAAGTGAGGTTTAAGTGGTCGATAATCGTTTGAACAATAATGAAACACTAGGAGTCACACTGCAGAAGCATTAATAATAAGCTTATTTATCTGATCTCCACATCCTCAAGAAGCGTTTGGACCCACTGATTTGCTCATGATATGGAAGATTTCTTTGAATCAGATTCCATCAGTAATTTTTCACACAAGTTGAACCAGAGGGAAAGGTAGAGGCTGCTCATAAAATCAATTAATCTCCAGCAGGCCAGCCCCACCCAAGAAAGTGTTACAAAGGTGAAAAGGGAAATCAAACAAGAGGCATGCAGCTTACATAAAGAGTAATGGCAGCACATTTGAGAAGAGGCACGTTTGAGAAGTGGCTGAGAGTACTTGAAGGGCATAGTTTGAATATGACTATAAATACTACTTAAGTGGAACCAAAACCACATCTTGTCCTTTGGGTGCTTCTAACTATTTTCGTACAAGAAACTCCTCTTCTTCTCAAATGAAAAAGACTTCTGACTACCCACTATTACATTCCCCCGTCGGCATCTCAAGTATGAAAGGAAGTATTGGAGCAACTAGTTCTACTTTTGGCCATCTTGTCCAAGCATCATGGAGACAATTGAAATTAAATAAGCTCTTAGTTGTAATGGTTTTATATCTCTAATACATTCTTTCACACGAAAATCTTTTAGACTTGAAATATGTACAATGCATTAGCATACCAAATTTTGTGCTAAAATTCAATTTAAATTTCTATAGAATAAAAACGGTAAGTATTAAGTTTTTAATCACTTAATTATAAAGACTGTAATACTATGTTCTAAAAAACTTAAGTTGTTAGGTCCAAAAATGATTTTACATCTCTAACACCTTTTTTGTCTAAGTTCTTTTCCTATTTTTGCCTTTCATCACTCACTGTGAAGTGTTTAAACCTTTAAAATTTTGTACAGCCATTGTCTGTGTTGAATACTTGAATGTCTTATCCTTAATGGGAGTGGTTTTGTTAGATCGTGTTTTTGTACAAACTGGAAACAGACCTGAATAAAGTTATCATCTTGTTACAAACCTATGCAGACAGATTACATAAAGTTGTCATCAGTTTTTAAGAAGGATGATAAGGGTTTCTTTTTGCGTACCAGCAAGTGAACAAACTCAAAATTAAATTTGTGTGGCTTATTGTACTGCAGAAACACAAATCAGATGTGTAATTTGACAAAAATTTAGGAGAAAATGGTAAAGGTAGGCTGCACATCTTCAAAACTTGAGGACCATACGTTTGTCAATAAAGTTTTCATCGCTGAGAAAGTTCATTTTTACAAAGGTGGAGCCAATTCAGTTGTAGAATACAAAATTAAAAGAGGGCCTCTCTTTTAAGTGGGGAGCATTGAATTTTATAGGTCTTCTACAACAAATAAGCAAAAGCCAAGACCACTCAGCCTTTTTAGTGGAGGATTTATAAAATAATGACACAGACATTAGCACTAAGCAAATGTAACAGGCAAAGAAAGGAAAAATCCAGGGCGTGTACTACACAGTTCCTTGCCCAATTCTTATTCCTGGAATTATTATTAAACTGGCCTCTCTAGACCTAATCCCACCTTACAAACAGTAATACTATTCTCATAAAATTATGAAATTATTGGTATGATATTTTTATATATAATAAATAAAGATTAATATCTCTACTTATTAATTGTCAAAACAATAAATAAATAATAAAAACTAATCTGTTTTTTTTAAGTAAACTCAGGGTATATCCTGGCCGATCACCAGAGACTAATCTCTTTCGAAGCGGAGAGATCACCGAAGTGGGTATGGCCTCTCCCAACAAAGCCTTTTCCATATACACGGCTTGGATCGAACTCAAAGCAGCATACTTAAGAGATCCAGCCATCTATTAACTATGCCAGACTTTGTTGGTAAAACTAATCTTTATTTATTTACTGTCTAATACTATTGTAGGAATGATTTGGGGGGACACACTTTCCAACTACCATAACATGCTCACCACAAGCTCTAACCAGATAAAAAGAATTTGAATTCTTTAAAATGTAGGTTGTAAGATACATTTTAGAAAATAAAGTATAAGTAGATAATTATTAATGAAAAAATTAATGATTATAATTATCTCAAAATTATGAGTTGTAATCTACTTATTTATATCTAATAACAATTATAATTATTAATTTTTTCATTAATATAAAGTTATTCATTAACACCGTACCTTCTAAAGTACACCATATATTTTAAGGGATCCTAATTCACATAAAAAATTAGAAAATTCTTAATTCCAGGAAATTTGTAATCTTAAACATCAGTCCATGATTGGAAACTTCTACCAATAATTTGATGTGCAATGGGCTGATGTCAGCTGGAAAATTTAACAACTAGTAAATCATTCTGAAGGAACACTGTTGGAAAACAGTATTGTAATATTATACACTAAGAAACCCCATTATAAAGTTCACAGTGAGAGCACTACACTAACAGTGTGACATCAGATAAAGGTATAAGACTTGATATGCTCCATACAATATTGAATTAATCTGTATGGTAAGGTTAATGAGAAGCATATAATGGGACACGAACATGATACTCATATCACATATATTATGCAGAGTTCTGAAAGAATGTGAACAGCGCTTCCTCTTTGACTCAGGTTATCAAATTACGGGCTAACGCTTGTTCCATCTGATGTAGTGGAAAATTATGCATTATTCTCATACGTAAGCTACCAAATTTTGCTATTGACCTGATATACACGCCATCCTGATTTTATCATGATCATGGCTACTTGACAAGTCGTCTTGGACTATAATTTGATAGTCACATTTCCAAAAAATAAAAAACGTTTCAGTTGCACAAGTAAAACTTGCTCATTTTATTAGTTGAAATTCTGGTTTAGCTTTCGATTACCTTATAGTTGAATCAACACCAGAAAGTAGTTTTCTATAGATATGGGAATGAAGAAGTGCAATGTCTGATGCATATGAAAAGTTTGCTATATTTAATGATTATGTTCAACTTAGACAAGAAAAATATTGCTCCCCCAACCTGTAAGCCTATAGCAGCAATAATAGTTCACGAGCCATTAATTGTTTTAAATCTCATAAATCACTTGGTTAATAGTATAAATTTTGTATTATAAGAATTACACAAAAATAAAGCAATAAGAATAACAAGGGCCTCGCACAAAACTTAGTGCTGCTACGTTGTACATGTTGAGCTCTTCCTTTGAAAACTTTATAGTATAAGTGTTACTTCAATCCTTTCCATAAACGTTTTTTACCGCTTCCTTGTTAGCCCAATTAAGCTACAATTTTTTTATTTCTTAAAGAATACAATTAGGGGTGGAAACGAAATGAGCTCAGCTTAGTTAAGGCTAACTTAGGTTTGACTAAGTTTGTAGCTCAGCTTATATTTGATATTAATAAATTTTCTTAGTTTAAGTTTGACTCATATAAAGTTTGCGAGCAGCTCAATTTGTACTACAACAAATTATATTATTAGCAGCTAATTAACTAAAGAATTCAATTTGTTTGATAACTATAAAGTTAGTAATATTTATCTACGAATTTTGTGATATGGGGATAAAACTATTGATAAATGAATTTTCGTAAATATACAATGTTTCTGTCAATAATTTTTTCATGGGAATAATTTATTTGTATCGGGAGAAATTTTTGTTTTATCAAGAAAAATATCCTTCAAAAATCAATGGAATATTTTTTGATTATTAAAAAATATATCTCTCGATAAGATAAAACATTTTTCAAAATATCTAACTAAGAAATAAATATTTTGGTAACAAAATAAAAAATTATTTTTTAATTAACGGTTACCAAGGAAACTGTCTCTGGCTAATGTAATTTTTTATTTTTATTTTAAATTTTATTATAAATGTAATTAAATTAAATTTATTAAAAATTTTAATATAAAAATATATTGGAAAATAAATAAAAATGAAATATAATATGTTATATTAAAACAAATATTATAGAAATATTACAAAATCTAAAACTATAACCTAAGATTAAATTATAATATATTTTGATCCTAAACCTAATTGATAATTAATTTAAATTTAATTTAAAAACTCTAATTATGATATAATTTTACAAATCACTTAATTTAGTATAAACTTAACTTAAATACAAATTTAAACTAACTAATTCTAATATAACCTGAATTAAAACCTAATTTAAACCTAAATTATAATTAATATGTACGTAATTCCAATTAATTCAATATCACACCATCAATATAAAACAAAATAGAATTTTAATATTCAAACTTAGCTTAAATTCAATACTACACTACCAACATAAAACTAATTTTAAAAAAAAAATTGACAGAACCTTCGTTAGAAATTGAAACCTCCTACCACAAAAACAAAGCAAAATTCAGATTCAAAAGGCCTAAACCACTGAAAGAATACACTAGAAATTAGAAATCCTACCAATTATCTTAGCATTTCTATAATTTATAAAAAATGTGATAAACACCCAAATAACATATTAATGTCAATATTTTCAGTCCCAATATCATCAAAATTCTAGGATAATATTCTAAATCATCGATCCTAATCTCAAATACAATATGTTTGAGATAAATGAAAAGGTTCATATTACCAATCTCAACAATAATATCTTAAGTCATCTATCCTAATCTCAAACACATCAACTTTAAAATAAATTAAAAATTTTATATTACCAACATCAATAATAATGAAGAACAATAATCAAGTCCACCAAAAAATTATCTATTTTGTTTCTGTATCATTGTAACTGAGTTTGAATGAAAAAAAAAAAAAAAAATTGCTTTACTTTGGAAAGCTTGATGTTAATAAAGAGAAGAAGCCAGATGAGTGGCACCACATTATTATCCACCTTGGGACACGCTTGCTCCTCGCTATTATTATTGAATTCAACGAATTTTGTTCCCAATTATAGGATTTTTTGTTTTTTGGGGTCAGAATTGTGCTTTTTCAGTCTCGATTGGTGGACACGAGAGAATGCTTTTATGAAATTTTAGTTGGTCCATTGTTTCTGAAATTTCCTTTACCCTTTTTTCACCTCATTGCTTTCATGACCCTCCACAGAGAATGGGCCAATGTTTTGTGTATTTCCCTTGTTTACTAGTTTTTGGGCCGAAACCAAACAGTTGAAGAACTTTGTTAAATTTGTATTTCCCTTGGCAACCACATTGAAGAACTCTATTTTTTCTCTTGGTTTAAAATATTATAGTTAAATCCATCTACATTTTTTAAATATTGAATAGTTATTCAGATTTAGATAGTTGTTTAATTCATTTTAAATGATTATTTGACTCATAAAATTTGGTAAATTTGAATGTAATATATAATTATTGATAAATTTTCTTTCTATTTTTTTTTCTATATATTTTTTGTTGCTTTCTGCTACAGAGTTTGGTCGGAGTTATCAACTGATAAACTTGATAAAAGTCTCATTAGTAGCTTGTTTTCTTTCTGACTGACTAGCAATGTCAATGAACAATGAGCAACCACATGCTACGGTTTTTAGGTAAGAAGTTTACTACTATTGATTTTCGGAAAAAATAGGCATTGGGTGGGCAATTTTCCTTTTCTATAGTAGCATAGACAATTTCCATTAATGCTTACAAAATAATATTTTTGATTTTGGTTTCATATTTTTACACACTGTTGAAGACCGAAAATTAAATTTTGAAAAACCAGAAAAGAATCAGCCAAGAGAGACTGATGATGGCCTTTAGGCAACTGGAACGGATTCACTCAATCCAACCCAATAAAGCTTGTTAATTAATTTTAGGAAAGACATAATCCCAATTTAAAAGCTCTTCATGATGGATGTTAATTATTTTCGTGAATTACAAATGCCAATGAGCTAAGCTATGCCCATGATATCTTTGTGGCAATGAAAGACTATGGCCTAAGCTTCACTCAATTTGAGTTTTATTTTATAGATTTATTCTCTATTAATTTCTTTATTTTTCTTGTTGATCTAGGAATTTAGTGGACTAGTAATTCTGGCTTGGGATTTTATTAGGGAAGAGGGACTTGAACTCAAGCATTATTATTGGTGGAATGAGTTGATGAGTCTCAATTAAGTTACTGTATAGTAATTTGAGTGTTTGACAACAATAAAATTTAGCATGATACGTAGTAATTGGATAAAATAAATTAATAAATGTATATTATACACACACACACATATATATACACATATTACTGCTAGAAATTATTTTCATACCTAATGAATGGATATGATGCTGTCCATATCAATTGGCAATGTTGACGGAAACGCCGTCGGTAAAATTAATATTGCTTGTCAATGGAAAAATTGTTCGGTGCACAATATACCCATCAGTAAATCAGTCAATATTATCCCTGTTTCCTGGCGAAAAATTAATGCCAACGGTTTATCCAGAAGAAAATCCACCAGCCATATATTTCACATTATCGACGGTACATCACTCAGAGGTTGACTGGCTAGAGATATATATATATATACATATATAACAACGAACAATACCAACGGTCAGCCAGTTGATAAATTCAAGATCATGTTGACTAGTCAAAAATGCCTTTGAACTATCGGCAGTCAAAGTCATCAGTAATCCAACCCGCTGTACCAACAAATAATTTGTTGGCAAGAGTTACTAAAATAGTGACATTTTTTTTTTTCCGTAGGATATTCCCTTGGTAATACGTCAGATCTTGTAACCAATGACGCTTCTTCCTTATCGGTATTTCTTCCACTTCTCTCTCTATCACTTGGGCGATGAACTGTCATTTCTTCCATTTGGGCAGCTTTTTTGTTGCTAATACAACTGGCATGTCATAGACTTCAACCCTAAATGTCTTATTTCTTATATGGAACTAAATTTTTCAAGTACATTTTCAATGTGAATGATGAAGAAACGGTAGGCATTAAGTGGGGTTGGTCGGCTTCGGGCTTGACCAAGCCAAACCGACTGAAACTGACCCCTTGCATGAGTAAAACCAATTTTGCCCAGGTTAAGGCATGGACCCAAAATTTTTGGCTTGAAATGGTTTAGGCGGTCACGGGTGGGTTGCCTCATGTTGAAGATGGTGGGATAACAACCTAAATTCTCTAGGTTTAATGGGGTTTGAGTGGATTATGTTGGGTTCAATTGGGTTCCTCCTAATCCAGAACAAAATTTTCATATCCTTCTAGGTACAAGATCTCCTTAATTAAAGCCATTTGATGGTAAGTGTAAACAATAGAAGAAACCTAAATCATGATTGACTAGCATGTAAATTCAAAGTAAGATTTAATCAATATTTGATATACCTAAAAAGAAAAGAAATGAATTAAAGATGCAGAAAGAAGTTTGCCAATGAGGATGAGCAGGGGATCCAAACATCACAATCTGATCATTAAAATTTTCCAATAGCAGATTTCTAACAATTTCATCAAAGCAGTTCTATAGAGTCTGCATTCTAGTAACATTCCATCTTCCATTTCCTTAAAGAGAAAAAAAAAAAATGCACCAATAATGAGATTGTTCTCTATCCAAAAGCAATTACAACTAAATAAAATAGTGCTAGGAACCTAAATTTAAAGGGAATAAATACCTAGAGTAGCATGTAAATTCATAGTAAAATTGAATCAACAGTCTATAAAAGTCTAAATTGCATTTATCTAAAGCCTCCTCATTTGTATACTATTACAATATCATAAACTGAAGACATAATACCACACCAATGATGACGATTGAAGACTTCTACTCAGTTAAATCTCAGACATTGCTTGAGATAAGTGTTAGTGCTGTCATGTAGGTAACTTAGCTACTGTTTTTGTCAGCTACTTTGAGCTCCGATTCAAAAAGATTAAATCGAAAAGATAGCATGTCATTTCTGGGAAAAGATCATAAGTGGGAGAAGTGGGCAGAAGAAGGATTTACTAAGCAATGCCTAAGCTATTTTAACCAAGCAAGGAGTCAACCAAGATCAACCCCCAGCAGCACAATTCTAACTATTTTAGCGAAGTAGAGAAATCTAGTGTTTGCACTACAGTAAATTCGATCTTTGACTTCCTCACAGAAAAGATCTACATCAAATAGAAGATTGTTCTGTACTTAGCCATTATAGTCAACTTCAATTGAAAGCCAAAAAGTTAGTTTCAGTGAAAGGAAGACTAGCAATAGTAAGTTAGCCCAAAGTAAGATTTATGAGTTTTGAATATATTGTTGATCTGCAGATTCTACACAATGGACATTTCTATTTCAGACAGGCAACCAAGTTACAAAATTTATGCACGGAGTAGACTTTTTGTATCTTAACACACTCTACAAGTTTTAATGATAAGTGCAGACAACATAAGAACCCTAAACCATCATTACCATAAAAGAATTTCTTATATTCAGAAGAGTCACATCAACCAATCACACCTAAGATGTAAAGCAAAGCATTTCTAAAGTAAACACTGAAAGCAACCAAAAATTTATAAATATATGTATATATCAGAAAGTGATGCAAAATGAAACAAGCAAATAGAGCAATGTTATTATAGAATTAAATAAATATACCATTCTATAGCTTTGCACGTGGACCACAGGTTAGGTAGCAGCAACACTACTTTATCTACTCTTGTTGTTGCATGATAATTGAGATCTAATGCAACCTCTCTTCCTAATTGAATCTCCGAAATCTTTCAAACAACCTCTAAATAATTGCAGAAAAAATCAATCGTAATATATTACACATATAATGAAATGAGATAAATACAAAACAGCAAAATAGTAATTTACCTCTGAATCTTGAATTTTTGAAATCTCCTTGAAATTTTTGTGCTGAAGTGAACATTGCTAAAACGACAGTCCCAAAGCCAAGCTAAAGATAACTAAACTAAATTACAAGCTAGTTAGATACATTATTAAAAGTTAGACATGTTGACTACAATTATCAATTACAAGCTGGTAGATACATAATTAAAAGTTGCACATGTTGACAATAAATGCAAATTAGATGATGAGAAAACATAATAAGAATTAGAAAAACATTGATAATTCAATATGAGAACATAATAGAATATGCATTATTAGTAAGAAAGGAAACTTAAGAGACAATGCCCTTTGTGCATTAGATAAGATCAAAATAATTATAGTTAGGTTTCAAGGACCAAGATCCAAAATACTTACAAATGAACAACTTCACCTCACAAGTCATAATAAAAAAACAGGAGGTGACCTATAGTTAGTGTGTGATTGTAGGTGACCTATTGTCAAAAAACTAAGAGGAGTGCTAATTCCACTACCACTTTTGTCACATAATCCATACACCCACACAAACAGCCATTGCTTCAATGTGTCCATGGGATCCAAACATCCAATCAATGGTTATAAATGTGTGGGTGTGTGGATTATGTGACAGTAGTTGTGAGAGTAGAATTATCCAAAATCTAAACCTGCTGTAAGCCCTTTACAGTAGAATTATCCTAGCAATCATAATCAAAGTATTCATCTTGTCTAGATTCCCCTAATATTTATCATATTTTGTCTTCATTTCAATAGCCATTATTCCCAACAGAGGATCATAGCTACTACGCATTTGATACAACTCGAATTGGATCATAGAAAAATGACGATATGCAGCATTAGATGTGACATACAACAATCCAGACAAAGCAACCATAGCTTCAGAAAAAATTTTTAAAAATTTTACAAACACAACACAATTGTTTTGATCATAAAAGGAAGGAGGACAAACAACTCTATCATCAAAGTAATCCGTGTACGAGATGTCATAATCATCAACACATACTTCAAACTTTGCAAGTCTAGAGGGAGAGGACCTCACATATTTAACAGCTATGAATTGATGCGATTGAGAGATGGAGGTCCTTCAACCCCTCATTAACAACTAGATTAAGAATGTGGGCACAACACATGCATAAATTGCCCATCAAGCACTAGATTACTTTTCTTTAGCCCGTTCTTCAAATAAGTTATAGCGACATCAACAATTATAAAATATACCATCTCAAAACCTCGCTCATTTATGCAAGCTTCAATTTGCTTTCCAATAGTCTCACTCTCATGATTAGCAATAAAACGAAAGCGTAAAATCCTCCTTTGCAATTCCCACTCATTATCAACAAAATGTGCAGTCAATGTCATATAATTCAAGTTTTGGGTCCAAGTTTAAAATCTATAGCGAAACACACCCTTGCACAATTAGACTTTAAAATAAACTTCAACTACACATTCTCATCTAGGTATAATTGAGGACAGTCATGGTATTCCTTAAACCATCCTTAGAGGGTTTAAAACCAAGAATATTCTATTTAGGCTCATTTAGAAGAGCATATGGATACTTGGGAGTTGGGACATACTTTAAGGTGGCCCTTCATGCTTGAGGTTCCATGAATTTATGTCAATTAGATATCTCTTTCCACAATAACTACACTTAGGAGTAGGCTCAACTACCTAACTTGCAAGCAATCTAGTAAAGCGATCCTAACATACACTTTAGGTTTTTAAGACTTTGGAGGTAAACCAAAAGCAACAACTGCATCAGCCACAGTACTATCATTGGAACTAGACTGGCTAGAAGTAGGTGAATGATCTTCTTCCATATTACAACTCATGCAAAATAAAGTCACTAAACAAGTAAACATTGTCCTAATTCCTAAAAGGATCAAACAACATTAAAACAGATGCTAAAACAATCCAAAACAACAACTCAATTATGAAATATCAGAACATGTTATGCATTACAGCATAACAGAAACATATTACTTACAACAAGTCAATTCCTGTTTAAAATATTGCAGCAAAGAATAAATTGAAAACATCAAAGAATATGAATAACAAAAATTGAAACTTTATATCATATCTTTCCTCTATTTTAATTGCTGATTCAACAATTATATTGAAGATCATAGACTACATCAGCCTACAAAAGCAGAAACATATGCATGAATAAACAAAAACAGAGACTTAGAATAAAACAACAAAGAATTTATGAATATAGAAAAACTAAAACTTTAAATAAAATTAGAAAACAGAAAATGGAAACATTCAAACATATGCAACAAATTTATTATATTTACACTGCAACAGAAAACAGAACATGGAATACAGCAACTGTATTAAATAAAAGGAAAGGCACCTCAATATCTGCACTTCACCTCAATTAACAAGTACCTCTCCAATTAAACGCAAAAAAGACTAAATGTCTTTGTCTCTGAAACTGAATCAACAACTGCGAGTACAAAAAGGAGACCAAGCCAGAAAACTTATATAATTTGAAATCTTGATAAAAGGCTATCCAATTCAAACAGGGGAGTGCATAATTAAAAAAGATTGAAAAGAAGAAAGGCATGCATGCATCTTTGATCTTATCATCATTATCAATATTACAAAGATAACTAATTTAAAAGCCAAATAAGGAATCACATACACAAATCACATCTTAAAATCACAAAATCTGCATATGAGATCCAAACAAAAACTAATTCATAAGTCAAGAAAACTCAAAACTTAGATATAATTGTTGCATATGGAAAATCTAATTGCAAAAAAATTTTCTATTTGGTACTTTAGATGGCTAGTGGGAAAAAGTCAAATACAACACTATTTCTAATTTGGACCATGATTGATATAATGGTAATTCTTGTTCTATAGTACTTCACAAAGTATAGCTTGCATAGTAGGAGGGAACTTATAAATTGATTAGAAGGTAATGTAAAATCAATTACATGGGTTTGTTAGTTTATCGTTGTTGCCAAGGAGAGAACAAAAAAGAATTCCATGGTGTTATACCACAGCAATTGAGTGCAATGAGAGAGCATGGAAGAGAGCACAGGTGAACAAATTTAATGAAGTATGACATTAACTACTTTATCAGCGGATCTCATAATCTACAAATATGAATAAATTTGCATGTTGTAGAGAATTCTTTTATCTTGTAAGACTCATTTCTGTAGAATATGAAAAATAGTAAAATTGAATGAAATTTAGGGCATCTATAACTATGAATTCTTTCACAATTCTGGAGGTGAAGCATTTATCACCAAGCTAAGCAGTATCTAGTGTTGATGATCTAAAGGGCCAAAGTTTTATTTTAAATTTTGGAATGCATCAGTAGAGCCTTTAAGATCTTGTTTGATATGTTTAATGAGATATGGTATTCACCCCATCATAGTTAGTTTTAAAAACCAATGTGATAGTTGGGGAATCAAGGACTGATGTTGATAGCGGTTTACACCTTATGAAAGAACATGCTAAAATCTAAACATTCCCATCACCCACAAAATAACCTAGAGTTAAATAAAATCCCCAAAAACTATATAAACTGGTGGATAAAGAATGGCAACAGACAAAAGCTATGACTAAAGCTAAAACACAAACACAAATTTGCCCACTTCAGGCATTTGTTGAGAAACTCAAAAGGCAAAAGAAACCCATTGCAGGGGTCTACTAATCTAACTTTATTATTTGCAAAATGACAGAATCACAAGCATCACAAATGTAGGCATCATCATCACTGAATCACAAGCATCACAAACACAAAAAAGAAAAGGATGAGAACATCACCTGATGATAAAAAAGGATAGAAGCAGAGAAATCACAAACATTGTTTTCCTCTTTCATTTCATCAGATACTCTTTAAGGCTATGTACTACATTTACATGAAACAAATGTAAAACAAAAGAAAAGAGGATTAGAATCATTAAATTAATGAAAGTTCTAAACGAAATTGAGAAAAAATAACCCTAATTTGCAAACCCTAACTACTTACCAAGTGTTCAAAGCCGCATAACTTCCTAAGCTCCAACATAGGAAGAACTCCTCTTCCAGTCTTGCTTGGAGTTGGATGGAAGAAGACAAAGTAATGAAGGGAAAAGGAAGAAGGGCTTGGTACTGTGCGATTTGCATTAAGGTGAGAGTAAGCCAAGTTCTAAGGAGGATTCGAGGTCCGAGAAGAAAGGAGAGTGTTAAGTTAGAATTTCTTCTTCAATGGAGATTAGAGAGGTCCGAAGACGACAAAAACGGAAGCGAGGAGGGGAGATTTTGGTTTCGGGAAGTAAGGAGTCGAGAGATGGTTTTTCAGCGCCTGAAGGCTGGCAAAATCGAAGATAAGTAATAAGGGTTGTTTGGATTAAACTTAAAGCGACATCATTTTTTACCATATAATAATAATAACAATAATAATAATATCTTTAAGATATTTTATTATAATATTTTATTTTATTTTTATTTAAATATTTTATTTTATTTTATTTATTTAAATATTAATTAAAAATATATTTAAATATTAAAAAAATATTTATAAAAAATATTAAATTAATATTTTATTTTAATTTTACTTAAAAACTATATTTTGATTCAATTAATTATTTTAAATAATTAATATCTTGATAAATTATATATTTTTAATTAAATAATTATATTTATTATAAAATATAAATTTAATAATGTTTGTGATTATGAAAAAAAAATTAATATAAATATAAAGATATTTTGAAAGTGAGTTAAGTTAAAAAAAATATAGAATATAGATAATCTTTTTTTTTTGCTAACTAAACTCACTCTCAAAATATTTTTATATTTGTATTAAATTTTTTTTCATAATTATACATATTGTTAAATTTACACTTTATAACAAAATATAATATTTGATTAAAAATATATAGTTTTTTAAGATATTAATTATTTAAAATGATTAACTGAGTTAAAATATAGTTTTTAAGTAAAATTAAAGTAAAATATTGATTTAATATTTTTTGTGAATATTTTCTTAATATTTAGATATATTTTTTTAATTAATATTTGAGTAAATGGGATGAAATATTATATTTAAGTAAAAATGAAATTGAGTGTTATAATCAAATATCTTAAAAAAGATTAATGTAATTTACTCTAATAATAACTATATATCTTGGGTTCAATCAAGTTATTACGGGTAAAAATTTTGAAGCCCGAAGCCATCCTTTTGAAACCAAATATAACCAATCTCTCAACCATACCAACCCATGCCCCGACTCAACCCGACATGGGCGCATTTTTTTGGTAGTTTCAATCTGGTTGACTATGATGAAAGGCATGAACTTTATATAGTTAATACTTGTAGATTGCTTTGTTATATTGAACTTTAATTGTGGGATAGTGCTTGGTTGAACATAATTTGTTTGCAGTATATAGTTGGAGCATTTGATGTGTGTTAGATTTGTTCTCAAAAATATGGAAGTTCTAAAATAACATAGTAGATGTATAATAGGCTACACCTAGGTTGAGGGGGAATTAGTCAAAAATTTATTAATAGAATAGAAGGTTTTATTGACTATGCTTATTAGTTATCACATTATTTATTTAAAGAAGTTGTTAAGTATCTTTATAATAAATGTAAAAATAGGACATTATTGAGTCCTGTATTGGTCAAGTATCATCTATATAGGAATGGACTCAAACCTAACTATTTGTAATGGATACACCATGGTGAATTAGAACCATAGGTTATGACTAAATTTAAGTATTCTCATGCGAGTACTTATGGTAGTGTTAAGATAGGTTATGCTGATAATATTAGTTGTTACCAAATTATGATTTTTCAAGTTGTTAGGCCTAGTTTTTAATTATACTTATAGATATCTAATTTTAATTTATTCATTTTTAATTTAAACGTAATTTTAAATCAAAATCTAAATCTAAAATCAAATCAAAAATAAAATTTAAATCTAAAAATAAATAATAAGATAAACTGAGAAATAAAATAAAAACTCAAATCAAATCCAAAAGTCTAAAACTAAGTAAGAATAAAATTAAATCTCAAAATAAAAAAATATAAGATAAGACAATAAAAGATAAAAATAAAGATAAAGAAATGAAAAAAATAAAAATAAGAAATAATGAATAAATAATAAAATAAATAATATATGATAAATAATAACACATGATAAAAGTATATAAATTAAAAGATAAAAGATAAAAAAATTAAAGATAAGAGATAAAAGAAAATAACATATAAATAAAAGATAAATAATGAAGTAAAAGAGTTTGGGTAGAAAAAATTTAAACTTTTTTTTTGTGAGATAGGAAGGCCAAAATCTTTACATACAGAGAATGGAAGATAGGGAGACAAAAGAAGGGTCAAGACTATTGTGCCACAGAGCCATAGGCAAATCTAAAAGCTTTAACTATAAAAAGCTTGCGCACTTCATATATTAAAAAGAAGAAGCTAGTACACCACCAAAAAAGGGAGAACACCTATGTTGGAATTCTCAAGAACTTCAGAAGAAGGAAGAAAGAAAGCAAGAAAGAAAGCTCAGAACTTCTAGATGTGAAAGCTCTGAAATAAAAATCTTATTCAATGAATTAATCTGCAAATGATGTAGCTGAGATTACAATTTATAGACTAAGACTCAATTACTGAATTACACTAATGTCCCTAACTAATAAACTGCAACCAAGATTAATAGATCAGAACCATGTGACTCCTTAAGCACCCTAAGCAGCTTGCACCTGCACCCAACGAGACAAACAGCCTGAGCAGCCTGCAGCCTTTTCTCTAACATCCCCCCTCAAGATCAGTGGCATGACTTGGAAGAGGAATGACACTGAGCTTGTCTCTAAGTTGAAGAAACCTTGAAGTTGAGACTGCCTTGGTGAAGATATCTGCAGTTTGATCAAGGGACGGAATATGATAGACTTCAATTTCTTTATTGTTGACCTTTTCACGAACAAAATAAAGATCTAGTTCAATATGCTTAGTCTTTGAATGAAGGACCGGATTTGCTGACAAGCTGACTGTGCTCATATTGTCACAGTATATTCTAGGAACTTTTGGTAGTTGAATGCTGAGTTATCTGAGTAAAGACTGCAGCCAAGCCAATTCTGCCACTGCACTTGCAAGACTTCTATATTCTGCTTCAGTACTTGATCTAGACACTGTTGCTTGCATTTTAGATGACCAAGAAATGAGATTAGGGCCAAGATAAACACAAAAACCTGAGGTGCTACGCTTGTCATCAATGTCTGATGCCCAATCAGCATCACAAAAGGCAGTGAGCTCAAGAGCAGATGATCTTTGGAGAACTAGAGCATGACATATGGTGCCTGCTAGATACCTCAGTATTCGTTTAACTAACTTCCAATGTACATCTGTAGGGCAATGCATAAATTGACAAGCTTTGTTCACACTATATGATAATTCTGGTCTAGTAATGGTAATATATTGTAATGCTCCCACAAGTGATCTGTATGCAACTTGATCAGAAATAGGAGAACTACTACTAGCTGAGATATTTGGTGTTGAGGTCATAGGAGAGGGCATAGACTTCGCACCTTGCATACCAGCTCTAGTAAGAAGATCCTTAATGTATTTGGACTGAGATAGGTATATTGCACTAGCAGAACTGTAAGTAACTTCAATACCTAAGAAGTATTTAAGTTTCCCAAGATCCTTTAATGAGAACTTTGCATTCAGTTGATGAATCAAGTGCTGAATCAAAGTTGGTGAAGATCGAGTAATCAATATCATCCACATAGACTAAAACATAGAGAGAATGATGGAAAGTAACCTGAAGAAACAAGGAAGAATCACATTTTGCCTTGGTAAAACCAAGATCAAGTAAAGCTTCAGACAATTTTTGAAACCATGCATGAGGAGCTTGCTTAAGGCCATAGAGAGCCTTACGAAGCTTGCAAACTTGAGATGAGTCAACTGATTCATATCCAGGAGGCTGCAGCATGTATACATCTTCATTCAAATCACCATTTAAAAAGGCATTATTAACATCTATTTGATGGATGTTCCACCCTTTTGATAAAGCCAAAGTAAGAAGAACCCGAATTGTGACTGGTTTTACTACTGGACTAAAAGCTTCATGAGAATCAACTCCTGCCTCCTGATTATACCCTTTGGCAGCTAATCTTGCCTTATATTTTTTGACAGTGCCATCTGGATTTTCTTTAACTTTAAACACCCATTTGCACCCTATAGGCCTCCTATCTTTGGGTAAAGCTTCCAAACTCCATGTCTTGTTGCTCATGAGAGCTGCATACTCAAGATCCATGGCACACTTCTACTCTAGTATATTAAGAGCTTCTTCAACAGTTTGAGGCTCTCTAGAGATAGTAAGTACTATTGGTACAGTTCCTCTTGCTTTGCTACTAGTCACCATTGAGTAATTGTTTGAATTGAGTGCCCTTGCTTTGCTACGGGTCACCATTGGGTGGACATTTTGAGACAGACGTTGAGGAACTTCAAATTCTACAGAGGGACCTGAAACATATTGCAAAGAATCCATAATATTGGTATTATTAGCAAGTGCACATGAGTTATTTGTTTGTTCAGCAAATGCATTGGTATTCTGAGTATGTCTTGCATTAGAGAATGATAGAATAGGAGGTATGGCTGAAGGTGGAGGAGAAACAAAATGTGATTTGTTACTGGAAGGTGACTGCTGTGAGGAACCCTTGCTGTTCTTGAATGGAAAACTACTTTCATCAAATATGACATCTCTAGATTTAATTGTTTTCCCATCAGGATGCAGACACTTGTATCCTTTGTGTGCTGGACTATAACCAAGAAAGGTGCACTCAATGGATTTGAACTGAAACTTGGGATTATTGTAGGGCCTTAGGTTAGGATAGGCTGCACACCCAAAGACTTTAAGAGAAGAATAATCAGGTTTGATTTTGTATAAGGTTTGAAAAGGAGTAGAACCATTTAAAACTGGTGTGGGTAATCTATTAATGAGATACACAGCTATGCTAAAAGCTTCAATCCAAAATGAACTAGGTAAAGATGATTGGTGAAGCAAGGCTAGTCCAGTCTCAGTTATATGTCTATGTTTCCTTTCTGCAAGCCCATTTTGTTCATGTGTATAAGGACATGAAACAAGATGAACTATCCCTTGGTCTTTCAAATATTCAGTGAAAGCTCTAAATTCTCCTCCCCAATCAATTTGTAAGGCAAGGATTTTGTGGTTGGTTTGAAGTTCTACTTGTTTCTTGAAATGAATAAAGGTCTGTAATGCATTAGACTTGCTTTTGAGAAAGTAAATCCATGTGTAACGGGTAAAGGTATCTACAAAATGTATGTAATATCTGTGTCCCGCTTTTGATAGCATAGGTGCTGGTCCCCACAAATCAAAATGAATTAGTTGAAGAGGTTTTGAGTATTCTGTTTGAGAAGAGGCAAAAGGAAATTTATGTAATTTACTAAGACAGCAAGATGAACAAAAAGAAAGCTCTTTATTTGGTATTCTGATGTTACAAGAAGTGAGTACACTCTTGACAGTTTGTACAGAAGCATGGCCCAATCTAACATGCCATTTGTCTAATTCAGAACAAGAATTTAACAAAGAAGAAGTATGGAAACTATGTACAACAGGTGAAGTAACATTTGGTGACTGAGTTGCTGACACTTTTGCAGTGGTATATGATTCCTTTTCAATATAAAATTGATCAAAGACATACAAGCCTTTTCTAACAGTCCCCTTCAAAAGTATTTGATGAGTATCCTGAGATTTAACATAACAAGAGTCAGGATGGAACTCAAAATAGACATAATTGTCTTTTGCAAACTGAGAAACACTCACAAGATTTTTGGTAATATTTGGAACATGAAAAAGTGAGTTTAGGTAAAGATTTTGATTAGAAAAGCAAGACTTAATCTGAGAATTACCAATGTTTTTAATGAACAAACTTGAGTCATTATCAATGTGAACCTTCTCCTTTCCATTATATGGAGTCTTCTGCACAATGTTAGAGGCATCCATTGTCACATGATTAGTGGCCCCAGAATTAGGAATTAGAAGTGAGCATTGCATAGGGTGTGTTTCTAACACTGCCATTGGCTGTCTTGCTGAAGTGGCTAGGCACTTGAGCTGGTCCTTGAAAACTTTCATCAAATCTATGATAACAATTTCAGGACTGATGTCCATATCTCCCACATAATTGACATTGAATGTTGCTTTTATCAGAAAACCTTCCATTCCTACTAGCAAACCGCCCATTGTTGTAACTTCCTTTCCCTCTGAAAAAATTTCCTCTACCTCCAAACCTTCCTCTATTTGCATACTGACTAGGGAAACTTTGATAACCACTTCGGTTCACATTGTAATTCTGAGGATGTGTAGCAAGATTCACTATCATAGCCTTTACTTCTTTATGATGCTTCTTAATTCTATTTTCTTGTGCAAGCAATAATGCTTCAATCTCTTCTACTGAATACGAATTAGTTCTAGAGAGAATGGATGTAACAAAACCATCATATTCTGAGGAAAGACCATCAAGAATTACCTCTATATGGTCACTTTCTGTAATTACATGTCCAACTGAAGCCAAAGAATCAACAAGATTCTTGATCTTTAAAAGATACTCAGTAGCTATCATGGATCCCTTCTTCATAGTCTGTAGCTGCGCCTTGAATTGCTTTATCTTTGCCTTTGTATGAGAGGCAAAGAAAGTTTCCACCTTTTCCAAGACCTGGTACGAGTATTCACATCCCACCATTCTTGTAAGAATGTTTTTTGACATTGTTGACAGAAGCCAAGACAGCAAGAGCTGATCTTGCTTCTTCCAAATAACATACTGTTGACTCAAGATCCCAAGAACTCTTCCTTGCTCATCTACTGCAAATCTTGATGGCATGTCTTGACCACCACTGATGTATTTCTCTAGTTCATGCCCTCTGATGGCTGCAAGAACTTGCTGTTTCCAGAGTAGATAGGAATTGCTATCTAATTTCACAGAAATAGAATGACTAAAAGAAACTAGTGAAGCATTCAGAGATGCTAAAGAAAACGTATTCATATTCTCTCCCATTGGAGTTTAGAAGCTCTGATATCATGTTGGAATTCTCAAGAACTTAAGAAGAAGGAAGAAAGAAAGCAAGAAAGAAAGCTCAAAACTTCTAGATGTGAAAGCTCTGAAATGAAAATCTTATTCAATGAATTAATCTGCAAATGATGTAGCTGAGATTACAATTTATAGACTAAGACTCAATTACTGAATTACACTAATGTCCCTAACTAATAAACTGCAACCAAGATTAATAGATCAGAACCACGTGACTCCTTAAGCACCCTAAGCAGCCTGCACCTGCACCCAACGAGACAAACAGCCTGAGCAGCCTGCAGCCTTTTCTCTAACAACCTACACTTTTTAGTCTACACATCACATACCTACTACACAAAAATAAATAGAGTGGTGTTAGTTTCATATTTTTAGAATTACACTATTGGCTATAATCATTAAGTGAAAAAAAGTTTCCTAATAGCTAAAGGATTAAACGTTTTGTTTTATAAAATAAAATTTGTTTGACGTAGTAAACATAGACAAAATTGTGATTCCAAAAGCATAGAACTAACTTTTTCAAATAAAAAGGAAGCCTAATGCGAGATGTTTTCACTCTCATCCTAGAACACTAACTCTTTTTCACCTAACCCACAGCAGAAGACTCTAAGAAAGAAGAGCTTCAACATGAAACCAAAGCCTGCACACCACAAGAACAAAAAAAAGTGAGCCTACAACCTAGAAAGAGAGCTCTTAGAAAAGAGAAGAAACAGAATAGGAGAAAAAGACTCAACACTTTGCCCTTTCTCTGCACCCCAAAAGACCACCAAGCCACTGTAGCAATTTTTCTCTCTATTAGCCAACACCTAAACTCAAAAAGACCAAAAAAATTAAATAAATAAAGCAGGTTCAGCACCCAAAACAACAGCCCACATAGAGTTATCAAAATGGGGCAGCCCGCCCCAGCCCGAATAAGTCCACAATTAGGCGGGCAGGGCAGGCTGACCAGCATAATTGGCGGGCTCAATAATCCTAACCCAAACTGCTCCTATAGCGGGTTATGGGTTATGCAAGCCAGCTCGCTAATAATTTAAAAAAAAATTGTTAAAATTTGACATTTATGAAGCTATAACTAATACAAGAGTTAATATAAGTTCCACATATTCACAATGAAGTATATCTTCCATATTTAGTTGACTAAAATAACTTACCAGCTTATGCTTAGTTACATACAGAATCAAACAAAGTAGTTTTGATTGTAGAGGCACATGAACAAATTACAAAAAGAAACAAGGTTGACAGATTTAAGTCCTCTGTAATCTAATCTAATCTAATATATGGAATAACTTGCTCCCTTTGGATGTAAAAGTTTGGCAAGTCTAATCTACAAGCTAAGCAAAACACGCACTGAATTTTAGTGACTTTCAGTAGAGTTAATTTGCCTAAGTTACACATAATTAGGTAATTTCAAGGACATAATGCCATAATTCTGCATAGATGCCTTGGGGAGGTGAAATTCCAGAAAGAGGAAATGCAACTCATTAATGTCCATTCAAAGAAAAGAAAAACAACAATTACAACTAACTTTTCTCTATTCTCATCTAATATTTGTATTTTAGTCCCAATCAAATCTTCAACCTCTAAAGGCAATACTTATGAAAATACACGAAGTAATCTCTTGGGCAAAAACAATAAAATTAAATTTATCTATTCTTCAGCATCAGTTCATCATGGAAAAAAAACTTCATACTGCATGCAGCATGCCCACTACTTTCTGCATGATATTGAGGAGTGATCAACAAAGTGACTAACTCACCAACAAAGGATTATACATTATCACAGTCATAAATTAGCACTCTCAGCACTCTTTAATTGCACTCATGAACAGAATAACATAATGTCAAGAGATTCAAAACCTGAGTTGTCAATTTGTCATCAGAGCTTAATTGGCTTCTAATTCTCTCTCTCACCAAGTAGATTTACCTGCACCACTAAATTACATACACATCATAAATAAGTAAAATTAATAACCCACATCATCTTCATTGTCTTGTTCTTCATTTTTATCAAGTAATTCATAAGGAGTATTTGAACCTTCTTTAGACAATGTTGTTTTGTTTCGTAACATCTTCATCACCATCTACAACCAAATAAATAATTAAAGTAATTATAACATTGTCATTATGAATGTAAGTCTTGAATTAAATAATGAACAAGTTATAAACAAAACAATATTACCATTGAAGGAAAAACCATGCAGCCAATTACGGGTATAAATAAGAGCTTCAACTTTGTTAGGAAGGGTATGGCTTCTATATTTATTAAGCACATAAGCACCAATAGAAAAAGTTGATTCAGATACAACTGTAGTAATAGGAATAACTAAGACATCACAAGCCATTACTGATAAGATTGGAAAATGATGCTTATTCATCTTCCAATATTCCAATACATCTAAATCTTCAAAATAACGAAATTCAAGCTTTGGCTCCTCCAAATAAAGATCCAATTGGGATTTTTCAGAATTTGTTATACTTTGGCTCTCAAGCATATAAATTTTCTGCATTAAATAAAGTTCAAGACAAATAATAAACAAATTAGATATATAAATATATAACTAATATGTGCAAAAAATAGTAAAGAGATTAATTAAAGAAAAAAAACTACAAACTTACATCAAGAATTTTCTTGCCTTTATTCAACCTTCCTCCCTTACTTGGTCTAGGTGTAAATGAAATTAAAGATTGAGATTGAGAAGAACTTGGTGCACTATAAGAGTTGACATATTGCTCAAAAAGCTTGTATAACATTGTCCTCACATTTTTAATCTTCTCTTGACAAGTAAAGGCATCAACTTTTGAGTAAAAATACTCTAGCATTGCAAGCTTTATGCATGGGTCAAGAATAGCCCCAAATGCAAGAACAATGCTATAATCATTCCAATATTTATCAAACTTTTCTTTCATCTTTTGACACATGTCATTGATTACCAAATCTTCATTTTCTAAGTTTTCCAACAACAAACATTCAATCTTCCAAACTTGCATAAAATACAAATTAGAAGTAGGATAAGAAGAACCGGAAATCAAGTTGGTAATCTCATAAAATGGTGCTAAGAATTCACATATCTTCTCTCCTCTTTTCCATTCCTCAGATGAAGGACAATTTTTATAATTCCTATCAACTACTTTAAGAGAAGCAAAAGCCTTTTTATACTTGATGGCACTATCTAACATCATATATGTTGAATTCCAATGAGTAGACACATCCAAACGTAAGCCAATACTAATGTCAATATTACCAACTTGTTGCATACATTCCTCAAATTTTAAAATCCTACTCTCAGAACCTTTCATATACTTCACAGATTCTCTAATTCTTTTCAAGGCCTCACTAGCTACTTTCAACCCTTCTTGAACAATAAGATTCAATATATGAGTAGAACAACAAACATGAAAAAAGTCACCATCACATAATAAGCTATCATGTAAACACAATTGTTCCCTCAAAATATCCTTCATACTATTATTCTTTGTGGCATTATTCAAAGTAAGAGAAAAAACTTTTTTCTCAATTCCCCATTCCTTTAAAAAATCATACAGCTTAGTAGCCAATTCCTCTCCAGTGTGTGGAGGAGGCATATGAGCAAAATTAAGTATTTTGCTATTCAATTTCAAATTATCATCAATAAAATGAGCAGTCAAGCAAATGTAGCCCTCACTAGTGCAAGCAGTCCATACATCTGAAGTTAAACAAATTCTATTAGGAATCTTAGCCAAAATTTGCTTAAGATGCTCTTTCTCCCTCCTATAAATTTTATTGATATCAGCAAGTATAGTATTTTTAGAAACAAAAATGACATCGGGATTTATATACTTCACCCAAGCTCTAATTCCAACATATTCAACAAATGAAAGGGCAAATCATGTTGGATGATGGCAGCAGCACATAATTCATGTTGAATTCTTTGATCTATTTTCCTACACCTTAATTTCATATCACCATATAAAATCATGTCCTACATCATGAAACTTAAGCATCTTGCACTTTTGTAAATGACGTTTCAATGTGGAAGTCTCATATTTGTGACCACTAATCTTATACTTAGCTTTACATGCATTACATTGTGCCCTTTCAATCCCATCTTTCCCACTCCCTAATCTTGTGAAGAAATTCCACACTTCAGAGGTTTGTTGTCTACTCCTTTTCTTTGTTTTACTTTCAGATTTATCTAACATGGAATCTTCAATCAAGGCATCATCATCCAAATTAATAGATTCCATGACTCAATCAAGTCAAATTTAGCTACTAGCCTACCAAAGCCCAATTGTCTTCTTACCTAATAAGAACAATATAAAAAGTAAAACTTAAGTAATAAAAGAAATATATTACTAACTCTCCTATAATGTGTTAGAAACAAAATGAACAATAAATAAACAAAAGATAAGGGAATTTTCAAAGGACATAAATAATTACTTCCACACAGCCCTTCAGCAGTAATTATACAAACTTGAATCAGTAGAAATACTCCTAAAATTTGATATCTACACAGAAGTCAAATTAGAAAGAGTAGATGTTCTAAATTTAAAACAACTAGATTAAAAATAAAGACTTATTATGATGCTTGTACTTGGTGGTGGGGTCATACAACCATATAGGGCCACCAAATTATTATGACATAAAAAATGGTGTAATGATTGATCAAGATCCTTATACAATTATTATGACATAAAAAATAATGTGTGAAAAAATTGATGTAAAAATAAAGATTAACTGAATTAGTCAAATGGAGGTGTGATCATGTATATGACTTCTTAAATTTATTTCCCATAGTTCACCATTTGCAACAGATGTAAACTGAATAATTCAGAAATTACAAAGTCTAAAACCACTCAACCAACAACATCAAGTGAAGCTAAACAAGTTAATATCATTGGTGCTGCTATAATCAAAAACAAAGTTTGTACCCCAATGAATAAGTTGTTTCCAAAATTATACACAAAAGTTTTCTAACAAAAAAAGGAAGTAAGAAAGGTAAACAACAAAAAATAGGTAGCCAACATAAGGACTTAAAGAGGGATTACAAACTTGGATGCAGGAGGCAGTTTGTGGAGTGTAAACTGCTACCTTTCCAATAAAATAGCTTAGCAATCCAAAACAAGAGTAGGAAAGTAAGCCCACCAAATGCTATTCTACCTGCACCTCCATGATCACCTCCAGGCTCCAAGTGTTGCTGCAAGAAGGGTCAAATGCAAATGTATAAGGAAAAAAGGTGATAAATTAGCAATTGGGTATCTACTATGTTTTATGATTGACTAAAAAGAGCAAGTGATATATAGAAAGTATGGGAATATTCCAACTTGAGTATGCATTTCTATAGCTTCCATTTTTTATCAAATGAGAAGGGTTGGCCAAGTTTGAATTTTGGTGGATCATCATGCCACAGCCACTTTCTACAATTCTACTCTAATTCATCTTACTCTACATATTCATGAAATAGATTGGCATAGATAGATAGGACAAGGGAGGCTAATAATGAATGATGCTACTCATACGTACTCATACAACATATAAACATAATAAAAAATTATTAGATGTATATAATGATCCGAGAGTTTACAACACAGTTCTACTTATGTTGTGGAATCAACCAATTCCAGTACTAAATTTGAAAGAAGAATAAAAGAATTAATTAAATTTGTAATGAAATAACTTAAGGTAGGTATACACATTTTCTTTAAATCCTATAAATTCAGTCATCTGCATACTAATTTGTTGCAGATATCACTCATGAAGTGGAACAAGTACATCAACCAAATTAGGAGTGATAGACACGTTAGAGGGATTTCTTACTAGGGGTTTCAATTTCACCGAATACGACAGAGAAATCTTAAATGACAGAAATTTTAATCTTAAATGGCAACTGGCAAGGGAAGGAAAAAAATGTATAGTTCCAGTCTTCTAGAATCATTCAAACCCCCAAAACTAAATTAGAGTATAAAAGCATTCAGTAGATTAGATTAGGGCTTTAACCTGTGGACGAGGCTAGTGACGTAAGTCTGTGACAAACAGCAACAGAGACGAGGCTCGAGAAGGGAGGATTCTGGAAGCACTGAAGCACAGATTCATGGAAGCAATTAGGAGGCGAAGCTGTGTGCGCCCGTGCCCATCAAGACTAAGTCTAACAGCAGCTGCTAGTAGAGACAAGGCTTGATCACTTGAGAACCGAGAGTGGAGGATTTTGGAAGCACCGAATACTGATTCACTAAAACACAGATTCACAGAAGCACCGAAGCAAGTAAGGTAACGTAGGAGGAGACTTGAATCGAGAGGGGAGTTGAGGAGGATTCTAGAAGGTGGAAGAAGTACTTAGCGCCCATGTCGTGCCGTGTTCGTTTAGATTTCTCAAATCTCATTTTACCATAAAACAACTTCATTTTGTGTAGGTCATTAACCTGCAGGTTAACCCGCCCCGAACCTGCGTTGACCCGTGGGTTATGTGGGGCAGGTTATTTAACCCACAAATTAATGAGTTTAATATGTAATAACCAAACCCGCCCCTTATGTAAGGCCGGTTGGGTTAGCCCGGTAGATTCAACCTATTTTGACAACCCTAAGCCCACACACACCAAAAATCACCCTATAGAAATTGGCCTTCAAAAGAAAAAAAAAAATCCCCTTTCCTACACCAAAATGACGCGACCTTTGAATCAAAATGCAGTACAGCCTCTTCCTCCACCTTTGGAACCATGACTTTCTCACTGAAGAACCAGAACTCATTCCCCCTCTTCAACCCAAGACATGCACCTCCTGGCGCTCTAAAGGCTCACCACTCCGCTCCACAATTGCGCCCTCTTGCACTCGAGATTTGTTCCCAGCTCAAGAAGCCGTTTACTGCTGTTGGAAAGTCCCTTTGTGCTGCCACCTTTGAAAGCTCTGAATTCTCTATCGCAACTGCAACCCACCACCATCGTAGCCCAACAATCGAGTCGTTCCACCACAGCTTTTGTGGCTTTTCACTGTGCTACTCATCCTTGTGGAATCTATTCCCAGTCCAAAAATCAAGACGTAAGGGCACCTGAATTCTTACTTGCAATTGCATCCATTTTGATGAAACAAGGAAAAAAATTATAGTAATAAAAAATTAAGATAAAATTTAAGAAGTTAAACAATTAATAAAATAGAATTAAAAATTGCCTTTTATTCTTTAAATTTAATTTAAAATCAGCAAAATTAAAATTACCAATGTCTTTGGATCCATTCGCCTATCGGAGACATCATATAGCCTACACTCAAAATAAGTCTTAGCAATCGGATATTGTTATTAGGACACAAAAATAAAATGGTAATATTAATAAAATGACTAAACACAAACTCATTACATATAATGTATCAACTTAATCGAACTTAATCAGTACATATAATTTATCTGAGTTAAGTTTTTTAAATCCAATTTTATTAATTTGACCAACTTTTTCACTCAACCCATTACACACAACTGAATTAGACTTACATATTTAATTTTTCCTAAACTCTCTTTTTACTTCACAAGTATCACAGGTCTTCTTCCACAAATATTATCTAAAATTTCACAATTTATGTCTTTCAAAAATCTCCAAAAGGTGAATTAAACACAAATCTCTTCACTTTAGAAAATCTTTATAAAGTGAATTTAAAACTTATCTATAAATTTATTAAATATTTGAAGCCACCATTCTTACAAATCCCTCATGACAACGTTATGGCTCTGCAAAAGAAAGACGAATGTGTGTCATGTTGTTGAGTGGGGTGACCCTGTTGGTGTCTTCCAATATTTGATAAAGTCACGTGACATTTTGACAGAAAATGGTAACTCTACATTGGTATGACTACGTGTTAGACCATGTCACATATTTTTATTAAAAATAAATATTAAAAATTAAAAAAATAAATGAATGAAATGATAAATATAAATAAAAATATAGATATAAGAGTACAAAAAGTAAAAGTGTTGCATTTTGACCCACAAAAACGAATGTTTCCCGCGTGACAGCAAATCAGAAGCCTCCCCCTCCTACAAACCCGTTCAATGTTTGATGTCGGCAACATTTGTGTCCCATAGGTTTTTTATTTCTTCTTATCATTTTCTTAATTTAATAATTCTTATTTTTATTTAAAAATCTTGATATATTATTCATAATCTATTTTTATAAGGAAATTTAATTAAATATATAAAAAGTTATAAAATTAAAAATAAAAGGTAATATAATAACATTTAACATCAAAATAAGAAAAAAAAGTCAAAAATAAATTTTTATTTTGATAAAATACTACTAAATTTAATTTTTGTCAAAATTTAAAATTAAATATTTTTATCTCTTTTAATAAAAATAATTTATTGCATCTAAATTTTAATATTTAATTTAAAATATAACAAACTTTTACTGCATTAATTCATTTGGATCGTTCTGATTCGCAGGGGTTGCTGCAGAGCAAGTTGGCAGCTGAATCCATGCCAGCATGCAGTAATCGCCACCTTCAAAACCCGTTGGCGGATGGCGGCTGCCCACCCCAATCGTAGGACTAAATGATTTAATAAAAGGCCTTTTTTGGGTACATAATTTAATAAAATGGTTATTAACTTAAAATGTTTTGACCACATAAATAATAAAAAAACTATAATTAAGTATTTAAGCTTAATTTTTCATAAAGAATTTCCCACTTTTAAAGTAATTTAAATTTACCACTCCATCAAATACTAATTTATTAAGTTTTCCACAAGTAAATAATCAATTTCAAATCACGTAATATTAGTAATATGTTCTCTGCTTATAAATTGGACTGATTAAGATTTGTTTGAGAAGTGATAAGTCATATATGCAAGGGCCAGATCTAGATTTTTTAAAGAAATGAGTGATAAATTATTTTAAATATATATTTTTAAATTTAAATTTAAAATTAAAAACTCAAAAAATAATAAAAGTAAAAATCCAAATACATGTAACAGACTTTCAGGACTTTAGGCTTGTGATAGTATAGAAAAATTGAAAAATTATAATTGTTTTGTTATTTTTATAAATTAAATTTTACTGAATATTTAACAAAAATTTTAAATTATTAAATTTATTAAATTTTATAAATTAAATTGTTAGATGATAGTTATTGACTAATTCTAATTATTCTTATTTTTACAAAAATAAACCGTAGATACAATAGGTTTGGTCTTAACATTACCCCATTACAAAGTACCTTGTACTTAAAGGTGAAATTTTGGAAATAGTGTCTGAATTACAAAAAAATAACTCTCAAGAGTTCTACAATAAGGAAGATCTTTCCACTTTAAAAGCACCTCCAACTGACCTTGATCTGAATATCTGTGAGAAAGAACTTCCTCCAATTGCGAAGTCAGCTCAAATTCACTAGAAAGACATGGAGGTAATGATTGAATTGTCACAATATTGCCCACTAGTTTCTTAAGTTGAGAAAAATGAAAGGTATGATGGATTTTGGCAGTATTTGGAAGGTCCAAATGGTAGAAAGCCTCATTAACCCTTTCTAAAACTTCAAAAGTCCTATAATAATAGGGACTTAATTTTTCATTAGGTCTAAAAGCCAAAGATCAAAACTATAAGGCTGGATTTTAAGGAAAACCTTATCTCCAACTTAAAAAACAATCTCTCTTTTGCGTAAATCAAGAATCTTTTTCATATTGACTTCAGCATGAGAAATTTATCCTTAAGTTCAACCAAAATCAAAATCCCTTCAAATATAACCTAATTCACTTCCTCAACATTGGAAGGTTCATCAACAAACTCAAACAAAGTAAGAGGATCCCTCTCGTAAACTGCCTTGAAAGGAGTTGTACATGCTACACCATGAAAAGAGGTATTGTACCAATATTTAGCTCATGCCAACCACTTAGGGCAGTGTTTAGGGTGATGGCAACAAAAAAACTTTAGATAGGTTTCAATATTTCTATTGACAACTTTTGTTTGTCCATTTGTTTGAGGGCGGTAAGATGAACTAAACTTTAGAGATGTTTTAGAAAATTTGAATAATTCAGTCCAAAATTTACTAAGGAAAACCCAATCTCTATTAGACATAGTAGTCTCAAGAAAGCCATGCAACCTGACTATCTCCTTAGAAAAATTCTCTGCAACATCTGTAGCAGTGAAGGGATGACACAAACCAACAAATTGCCCATATTTAGACAATTTGTCTATGACCACGAAAATAGTGTCCACCTCTTTTGTTTTTGGCAATTCGATTATAAAAATCCATGGAAATATCATTCCAAACCTAAGACTGAATAGGTAGTGGTTGCAACAAATTTGCAGGCAACATTGCTTGGTAGTCATTATGCTATCAATTATCACAATTGACAACAAATTGCTGTATATAAGATTTCATACCCTCCCAAAACAGTACATTGGAAATTCTTTTGTAAGTCCTATAAAAACTAGAATAGCCTCCCATTGGTGAAGTTTGAAACTCCTATAAAAATTTTTGAAACAAGAGCAGAATTTTTAGAAAAGACCAAACGCTTCCTTATCTAAGAGAATATCTAGGATGTGCATCCGAATTAAGAAGTAATTGTTGTACGATAATACTGAGTTTTGGGTCAATGGAAATTTTAGCCTCAATATCCTCCATTCCTACCACTTGTCTTGAAGATAAGAGCCTGAACTCTTTCTTCACGAAGGGTCTTTGGATAAGGTATCAGTAACTCAATTTTCTTTTCCCAGTCTATACATAATTTACTATCAAATATTATCAACTTTATCAACCATTTCTGTTGTCCTTCTCCCATAGCATTTTGATCTAAGAGAAATTTTAAACTCTTTTGGTTGATTCTCACGATGAAATTTCTTCCCAACAAATAGTGTCGCTATTATTGAATAACCAAATCAAAGGCTGTCAATTCTCTTTCATGAACATACTTGACTCAATTTTCAGGAAACAACACTTGATTGATAAAAGCACTTGGACGCTTTCCTTGCAACGACACAACCCCCCAAACTAGTCCCTGAAGCATTAGTTTACTATAAATTCCTTAGAAAAATTCAGCATAGTTAGAATAGGAATAGTGCTGAATGCATGCATTAAATTTGTAAAAGATTTTGTGGTAGTCTTGGTCCACTGAAAATTGTTCTTTTTCAACAAATTAATCAAATGCTCCACTGTCTTCCCGTAATACTTCATAAATCTTCTACAGTAACTTTCAGACCAAGAAATCCCCAAAATTCTTTAAGGTCTTTCAGTTGAGGCCAATCCACCATGACTTGTATCTTCTTAGGATCTACTTCCACTCCAATCTAACTTGACCAAAGGAACAATTTTTTAGGTTAATTACCAATTGATGAATGGGACATTATATCAAACACCACTTGCAAATGATTCAGATGCTCTTCCAAACTCCTGTTGTATATGTAAATTTCATCAAAAAAAACCAAAACAAATTTTCTTAAACAAGGATGAAAAATATCACACATCAATGTATTAAAAGTGGTGGGGGCATTAATAAAGCATTAATAAAACCAAATGGAATTTCCAGAAATTCTCAATGTCCATTGTAAGTCTTGAAGCCTATTTTTTCAATATCTTCTTGGTTTAATCTTATTTGATAGTATCCTAATTTGGGATCTAATTTTGAAAAGATAGTAGCACTTGCTAATTCATCTAACAACTAATCAATAGCTAGAATCGAGAATTTATCTGGCATCCACACAAAAATGCCAACAATCATATTTTTTTCTGTAACCAAAAGTAAAGGGCAACAATAGGGACATACACTAGGTTGAATAACCCTAATATCCAACATCTATTATACCATCTTCTTCACCTTATTCTTTTGGTAGTAAGGGTAAGGATAAGGTCTTATGTTGGGCGGAGAGAGTCCTTCCTTTAGCCGGATAGCATGGTCATGGGATCTCTTAGGAGGTAGGCCCCTAGGAATCTCATATAGCAACAGAAATTCTTACAATAAGGACTGAATTTCTACAAGTATTTCCTCTTTCTCAACTTCAAATTTTGTCCAGAAACTCCAAAATCAATGCAAAATCCTTTACCTCCATTTCTAACATATTTTATTGCCGATTTAAAAGATGCTTCAAGCTTCGCTAAGGAAGTATTTCCATGTAACTCCACTTTTTCCCCTGCCACAAAATTTCATATACTAAAATTTTCAATCGCCTCCAAAACTAACCAATACTAACCAATTTGAATGGATATAGATTTTGCTCAAATAGATTACCAATACAGTCCTGTTCCCTTAACTACCCATTCATCCCCCAATGTGACAATAAAATGACTCAGGGATATAAGAAGTGCCAATTCTGAAACCAACTGCATGGAAACAAAACTATGGGTAGCACCAACATCCAATAAAATAATCACTTGTTTTCCATGAATACTAGCATAAAGTTTCATAGTTTAGGAAGACTCAAATCAACCATTGACCTTCAATTAAGAGCAAGTTTTAGCTCTTTTTCTACTATTGGAATTTCCTGCCGCTCTTCACTATAATTATCCAATTCATCCTCATCCCCCACAAACAATATCACATTCAGCAGTCGGAATTTTCATTTGTGACCTCTAGTACATTTCTTATCAGAACGGAAACGTAATAGTTTTTCCATGCCCATTTTTTCGCCCTACTCTTGAATGGATAGTTGTTGCTGTACTTTGGGTACATCCGTCATAGGATTAACTGAAACTAATAATGACTCCCCCAAATTTTCAGAATTAAGAGAAAAGGACTTTGTAAATTTAATGATCCAATCACTACTAGTATTTCTTGAGGAAAAAGACCCCATAATAGAGCCCCTCAGTTTCGGCCTTTATTTTTCCACTATCTAACTTTTTTTTCTTCTATTTTCTGGGCTATTTCCATGATTTCGTCCAACGTTCGTGGGGCAAAGAGTCTAACTTCATCCTCTGTTTCTTCATTTAACCTTTATAAAAGCCCCTATCAATAGTTCATCTGACATATATTGTAAGGGTGCAGATAACATCTCAAATTGACACCTTTAATTTGCAGCAGTGTCAATTTACGTAAGAGACAATAATTCCCCATGATGGGTACCCTCTTGAGAAGAACGAAATCTCTATGAAAGGCTCTATTTGAAATTATTCCAGCCAATAAAAGGTACCCTGGCTTCTTTCCATTGCATCCAATTGAAAGCTACTCCCTCCATACAAATTGCAGCTGCCGCCAATTTCTTCCTATCAATCGCCTTATTTACCATAAAGCATCTTTCATCCCTAAATACCCACCCCATAGGACCTGCCCCATTTAACACAAGAAGTTCCAACTTTCTATCTAGGTATTCTGCCTTCCCATTATCCTTCCTATTTTCCTCTTGCTGTTCCGCCACATTCATCCGAAGGGAATGCCAAAATTTCCTTGCCCATCTGAATTCCTTTGTGGCGCCTTTCTTCCATTATGACCAGTCTACGAAACGGCCTCTGCATTTGATCTGTGATGCAGAGCTGCTTGATTTAAGGCTTTTTGCGTTGCTTCAATGGCCTCCTTAAGAGAAATCAGGGTTGTGCATATTTGGTTAAGAGAACCCTCTAAATTTTCAATTCTTCCATCAATTTGCACTACGCTGTCTCTAAATTCCCCCAAATTTTTCTCTAACCCTCCCACCCTTCCTTCCATTGTAGTCCCACCCATGCCCTAGCATCAAATTAATCTAATACCATTTGATAAGTACAAAGAACAATATGAAATTAAAACACATAGAATTAGTACTCTCTGATTTATTATAAATAGAGTACAACAGCAATTTCACTTTCAGTCTTGGTGGAATCCACAAAAAATTGAATACGCAACATATATTTCCTAGGAACTACTCTAGCATTCGAGAGGGCAGAACTCTCCCCACTGGTCCCCAGTTTTCTCTCTTGATAACCCCTTAGAACTGACAAATAGAACTTATAAATGACAAACCAGAAAAGAAAACAAACTATCAGATGACAGTTATTGACTAAGTTTGATTATTCCTATTTTTACTAAAATAGACCTTAGATACAGCAGGTTTGGTCCTAGCAGATTCGAACTAGTTAAGAATGTAAAGTATATAACACAAAGAACGTTAATTGAAAACTCACATTATTGACTTGAAATTTGTACAAATTTGGGGAAATGATTATAGATTGAACCACTATCTACTGACACAAGAGAATGTTTACTACGCCAGAGAGAAAATCAAAGGCTTGATATACAGAAGTCGAAGAACAATAGCACGTCTTGTTGGTATGGTTCAACATGGGTGGATTTGGGGAGTGCTACCTAAGCCCCTCCATGTTGGAGGATATTCCAAAGTGTTCATGTGTAATGTGATTTGAGGGCCTTTGGGCTCCAATTGGAGTCCAAGGGAGGTGTTGGTATCGTCCGTTACTCTCAGTCACCATCACGTGGGACCCACAAGAAATCTGTTGAGCCCATTCACTGGCCCAGTGGCTCCTGAACGATAGCTACTCGGCTGAAATGAGCTTGGAAGAAGGCTCCCGCAGGTGCAAATCATCGATTCATTCATCATGTATAGTAAATAAATGCCAATACAAAGATTGAGTAATTTCTAAGCAGAAAACGAAAACAGAGTAAAAAGATTCAGCAATTTCTCAGAAAAAAGAGGTCCAGTCTTTGGTTGACCAGCCGTCTGCTTTACTATTCACATCACACTTACTTCACCACCTAACCCATGCTCTTATAAAAATATATTTTAAGAGCTCGCCTACTGATTTCAATGATCTGCTTCTGCATCAGTCTCTTTCACTCGATCTGAAAAAGCCCCCAAAACTCCAGAGAGAGAGAAAGAGTTGTCCGGGGTTGATCGTCACCCAGCAGAAACCATGTCTGACATAGTCAACCACGCATGGAGGAAATATCTCTTACAACTTCAGCTCCATCCTCTCAGAACCAAGGTTTTCTTCTGTTTCTGAATTTCTTTTCGGCTGATTCATTTTCACCCACTTTTTCTTTTCTTCCATTTAAAGAGACTAATGGGGTTTCTTTTGTTCTTTTCAATTTTCTTTTTATTGTGGGTTGTTAGGCAATTACTGCCTCAGTTCTTGCTGGTCTTAGTGATGCAGTGGCTCAGAAGATTTCTGGGGCCAAGAAGCTTCAGTTGAGAAGATTGCTTCTTTTTATGGTATGCCCGTTTCACTATGGTTGTTCCTCTTCGTTGTTGCTTTGTTGAACTATATTAAATTTGGGAAAGAACCATCAATCTGGCTTTCTGTGATAAAGTGGTAAAATTAATAGAGAAAGTTGCATCATACTGTGTTTGTGAAATGAAGTTATTATATCCATCAGCACATACTAATGAACAATTAGAGTCAATCCAAATATATCTTCTTTATACCACCTTTTCTTTTCAGATGAACCAAAATTTGATTTCTATAATAAAATTAAGGACTGTTCATATTTTAAATCAACTTGTTTGGCAGCTCTATGGTTTCGTCTACTCAGGACCATTTGGACATTTTCTCCACAAGTTGATGGATAAACTTTTCAAGGGGAAGAAGGGCAATGAAACTGTTGCAAAGAAGGTACATTGCTAGCTTATTTTCTTGTTGACCCTGTGACTTATAGGGATATTATTCGTTTAGGGCTCTCTGTTTTGCTTAGTCTCTATACAAGTTTTGGACTAATTGTTTGATGATCAAAATTTCCCATCACTAGGTCATCCTGGAACAGTTAACTAGTTCTCCATGGAACAACTTTCTTTTTATGCTGTACTATGGCTTGTTTATAGAAGGTACGGTAATAAGTAAAGTGATTTTTTATAATTTATTTCACATATTAGTTATAGAGAGTGTTGAAACATTTAAATGAATATAATATTGCTGTTATCTTTCTTCCCCCTCCACCCTAATTGAAACAAAAACTGTTTTCCTTTTTTTTTTTCTTGCCTTGCGTATCAGCTTGTAATGTATTTTCTGGTTAATATGGAGTTGCAATATGTTGAACACTTGTTGTTGCTTGATTCTAACTTTGATGCCAGCACCGTTATATTGTTGTTAAAGTGAGGATATGTCATCATCAAGTCCAAAGCATGGTAACTAGTATGTCAGGAACTCAGTGTGGTGGCCTGATATGAAATTCCTTGCATAGGAACATCTAAGCTTTCTATTTAAACTTAACTGTATTCTTTGCTAAATCTGCTGAGTTGGTTAATCTTAAATTGTGGATAATTAGTTAGCAAAAGAATAATTAATGTAAAGATGAATAATTAGCTGGATTTGCACCTCGTAAGCATATTTTCCCAAAGATAAGCTAAATTATCTTTGTCCAATTCAAATTCCAAATTGCGTTTCGAATTTGGAGGCGTGCAATAAAACTCCTAGGTTTGAATTGATCGGCTCCTTTGAAGTGCTTTGCTTCTAAACTATGAATCTTAAGAATGTTTTGTAGAGTCAAGTAGTTCTTTTTGCCCCCCATCTCTAACCCTGTTGTAGTGCATATGTTTGGAGAGGGGTGAGTTCGTCTGCCTAAAGCCTTGAATACTATACTCAGAAAGTATAAACTGTAAAATTATCCTTGCTCTGGCTGGAAAACCAATGAGCTATCTCATGAACAGATGATTATTATTATTTTTTGACTGAAGGAAAAAAGTTATTCGATGTCTTTTTTATAAGTTCTATTATGTTATCCTATAATGTTCTTCCATGTATCACTGATTCGGCAGGAGGTTTTTATTATATAGTTATGTCCTCATCGTGGCATATGATGAGAATCACTTGTAATCAAGAAATCTGAGGTCAGAACTAGGAAGATATATTACAATAAAAGTATAAGGTCTTTATATGCTCTTATGTGCTGAAAGAAATTAAAGCATGAGGCTGGCTTGCAGGAAGACCTTGGGGTGTAGTCAAGAATAAAGTTCGACAAGACTATCCTTCCGTTCAGTTGACCGCATGGAAGGTAGGGCAACGTAAACAATTCTTTTGTTTATACCTAATGTGGTAATTTAATAAATTATCATGTTGAAGTATTGTTGGTTAAATTTTACAGTTTTGGCCTATGGTTGGTTGGGTAAATTACCAGTATATGCCTCTGCAGTTCCGTGTTCTATTTCACAGCTTTGTCGCTTCATGTTGGTAAGCTCCATCACCATTTTTAACTTATGTTCTACTGATATCCTTTAAGTTGCTTCTTTCTTAACTCTCTTTCATGTTTAGATCACCATATCTGCCAGTTTCTCTTTCTCTCTCCCCTAAAAAGTAAAGAATATGCATAATCAGTTGGTAATACTGTGAAATATATGGACAACAGAAATTCTAGTTCAGAGGTAAAATAGTTATCATCTAAAGAGGAAAATTCTATATGGAATTTAATTTTGTAAAAGAGTATTGGAGGAAATACTTGAGAAAGGTTCATAAGTTCATAACAAAATGCCTTTAATGAACCATTGGAGTTACCCTTGATCATTTCAAAACTGTCTTTTTTTTTTTTTCTCTCTTTATTTATGTTCAATCAATTTCTAAGCAACAATTGACAAGGCAAATATATTCTTTTAATACAGTGTATTTATCTTGTCTGCAAGATGAGCTATTTTATGGTTAATGGAACTTTGGTTTGCTTTCTTGCATCAGGGCGATCTTTCTGAATCTCAAAGCGAGATCAGTTGCCATCAAGAAGGCCTAGGACATAGTAGGGCCTTTTATTTTCCCTGACTTTTGGTTTGTTTTCTTTTTTTTCTTTACAATGTGAGGATGGAAGTCTCCCCTTTTTGTGAGCAGGGAAGCATTTGGATCTGTAATGAATCATTATGATGAATCGCTTGTTATGTTGGACCACTGTTTTCCAATGTTGGTTGCCATGTGAATTTGGGTAGGACTTCAGCACTTGCATATAATATGTAGTAGTTTTAAGTTTGTGGATTGACACTTGAAGTGACGATCAGGTATAACTGATATTTTTTTATCGATATTTGCATAGGTCTTGTAGTCATAACTGCCCAATGTTAGCACCATCGCTTTTACTTGAATTTAAACTCAGTCACTTGTGCACTTGTGGATTTATGATTGCAAAATTGAGCTCTTCATCTTTGCTGGGACTTGCTTTCTTTTCAGCATGTAAAGAGATCTGGCAGCCAGGTTGCTGATTGCCTCTCTCACGTAGCTCTTTGTATTGATAATTCTCGTATTGGGCTGTAGGACTCTCCTCCATGCATTTGTAGGCTTCTAGCCACTGATCTCAGTTCTTAATATATGCATATTTTCACATAAAGAAAAATAAAAAACGGGATTTTATTAGAACACACTTTAAGATTAAATAAAAAATTTGGAAGAAAAGTTCTATTAGAATTAAAAATTTGTTATATAATGAAAATTAATTTTAAGAAAATTAAAATCAGAAATAAGAAACTAATTATAATTAGTTAAAGTAAAAAAATTTGGAATTACAAAAAGTAACTAATTTCATTAAGAAATTAAAACAAAAAAAAAGAAAAACAAATGGTAATATTGTAATTGTCTCAATGCTTTAATTTAAAAAGTAGTTCTATTAAAATAAAAAATAATTATAATAACAAAAACTAATTTTAGTTGAATTAGGAAACCAAATTAGGATTACGAGGTACAGACTGAGTTATTGAAACCAAAACTCTATGTTGCATTAAATTTGATCTAAGAATTAATGGAAACTGAAACAATATTTGAAGCAATGTTTAATTTGATTTCATAAACAACAGCTATTGAGTTTATTGAAGGATGAGAATGAATAAGAAACATAACCAGCAAACCCATAATGTTATTGAACATTTAAGTACATGTTCTTCTAAACTATAACCAATTTACTATCATCTTCTTGCTTCGACAAGTATTTATCATTATCATCTATAGTATCAGGTCTTTGTGAATCTTTTGTACGTTGTGCTTCTCTTAAGAGCTTTTTGGTAGGCAACTTCAACTTTTCCCACTTTATATTGTTCTTGCTCAAGCTTGTACCGCAGCAGCTTAGTATTTCGTTGCTCTATCGCATAGGCTCTTTGCAACCTCTGAATCTGTTCATCCTTCTTTTCCAACATCTCGTGCAAGTTCTTGATAGCCTCATCTTTGTTTGCTTCTGCAACTCGTTTAGCTTCAACTGAGGAAGAAAGCTGTGCTTGATCATCACCTCAATCTTGGGCATTCCTAGTTTGTGCAGCATCCCTTGATGGTGATCCAAAAGAATATGCTTCCATTGCCAAATTATCCTTGAGTAAGCGAATCTCGCCGCTGATAACCGACGACAACGAAGGATCGAGGACGCTTGACAGTGACGCATACTGAGAATAAATATTTATAAATGGTGATCCAAATGACTAACATTAATCCTTCAAGGACAAGTAAGCCAAACTTAAAACCCAAGTTAATTAATTCTATTCCTATTACAAAACAAAATCCTACTTCAACTCAAATTAGTTAATTTATGCTCTGTTCTATTGCAGTAAAAATACCTTAAGGACCTGACATCGTTCTTTCTCAACTTGTCCCTTAAGAAATCCCCAAACTGTTCATCCCCTAACTCTTTCAAACTTCTCAATCCAACAGCCATATATGCCTCCTCATGTATTTGCTTTCATGTCAAACTTTTACTAAGAATAAGGCATCTGCTGATTCGTGGAATTAATAATCCTTGCAACCCAAAATTAGTGGAAGTTATGCTTTCTTGAAACACTTTATGCCCAAGTTAATTAAGTTGTTCTGAATTGAAGTAGAGGATTTTGTTTTGTAATAGGAATATAGTTGATTAACTTAGGTCTTAAGTTTGGCTTACTTGTCCTTATGGGATTAAGCTTAATCACTTGGATCACCATCTATAAATAAGTATTCTCAATTGTATGTTGTCAGCAGTAGTTAATTAGCAGCAAGATTTGCATACTCAAGGTTAATTAGCAATGGAAGCAGACTCTTGTGATACCCAAGAGCAAGCTGGTGTCCCATCATGTGACATTGCACAAACTAGGAATGCGCAAGATAGAGGAAACAAACAAGATCAAGTAGAGCTCTCATCATCAGATGAGGTTAAACGAGTTGAGGATGCACACAGAGATGACAATGTTATCAAGAACTTGCTTAAGATGTTGCAGATGAAGGACGCACAGATTCAAAGGTTGCAAAGAGCTTATGCAATTGAGCAACGAAAAACCAAGCTGCTGCAGTATAAGCATGAGCAAGAACAGTATAAAGTGGGAAAAGTTGAAGTTGCCTATCAAAAAGCTCAAAGAGAAGCACAACGTACAAATATTCACAAAGACCTGCTAGTACCTTTGTGACACTACAGATGATGATGATGATAAAAAGTTGTTGAAGCAAGAAGATAATAGTGAATTGGTGATAGTTTAGAAGAACATGTACCATAATGTTCAATGATATTAATCAATCTATATTGGTTTGCTAGTTATGTGTTTCTTATTCATTCTCATCCTCCAATAAACTCAATAGCTGTTGTTTATGAAACCAAATTAAACTTGCTGCATATATTCAGTTTCCATTAATTCTTGGATCAAATTTAATGCATCTAAATATGTGTATCATACAATGTGATATATATACTACTTATAGTTGCTATATATATAAGCCAGACATTGCATGGACTAATTGATATGCGCATTAATGTATATATACTTGAGTGACGTTGCTATATGCCGAAGAATTGTGGTGAGGTAGACATAGAACAAGCATGATGCGTGAAGCAGAAATCAAGAAGTGAGCTTCAGCATAATAATTTATTTTGCTGAGTTATGTTGTTTTTACATCATTTTTTACATGTTATTTATACACTTATGATCAACATCTAATTATAGCGGAATTTATAAAAATATTTAATCAACCTATTTCAAATTTGGATGTAAAATCTGATGTATACCAAATGGTGTAAAAATATTTTTCTATTTTCTTTACGAGTCAGTCTGAGATTTTTTTGTCACCTTCCATTTTTTTTTCTTGCCATCAAACGTGACAAAGCGGTTTTTACCCCCCCCCCCCCCCCCTTTTTTTTTCTTTTTAAGAAAAGGGGGAAATGCCCAACAAACAAAAACAAACAACACTTCCAAAAAAGATAAAAAACAGAAAAAACTACACCAAACTAATCAGTCTAGATATACTAGTTTCAGACAAATCAATAAAGAAAACAAGAGTGAGGCCAGTGGGCTTTTGAGTGAAAATCTAAAGGCCATCAATGTCTAGAATGATATGATTGGCATGCCAATTTGCGCAGGAATTTCCATCACTACAAACATCGATGAACTGGATACTCCAATCTAATATTTTAAAAATCAGATTGGACCAACTGATTAAACCAGTAATTGGTCATGGTAATGGTTTGGTTTAACCACTTAAACTAATTTACTGGTTGAATCAGTAAAAACAGGTCCACTTAGTGAGACCCAATAAATTGGTATTGGCCGGTCCCATAGAGTTAAAATAAATAAAATGCACAATAGCTAGAAACGAAACTTAACAGAGGAGTTCCAATTCTTTGAAGTCAAATTCTCCTGGTCATGGACCTAGCAATCTTGGTCACTTTTAAGAGCAATAGTTTTATTCTATCTCCAGCGAATGAAGATATTTGAAAGCCCCATAGTGATAAAAGCATTCTTAATTTCACAATCCAGTTGAAGCCAAGTCACTTAAGTGATTTGCCGAACTGCTAGTTTCTTACATTATAGTTTTCAGAGAAAAGATTGTGGAAGAAGTCAAAGACTCGCTTTTTCAAATCCTCTTCATCACTAACCCAGTAAACCTGGTCATTTATAAGAGCAAGTAATTTTTTCTGTCTCCTTCAACTGATTATTGTTGTGTTGCAGAATTTCCTATTCCTGTCACAACCGGTACTCCACCAAGCCTGCGGCTTCTAAAACCAAAGGAATTTCTCTTGTGCCTGCACTTCATCAAGCTCCTTAAGTTTTAACTCCTCTAGGAAGGGTTACTATTATAATCAAGACTTCTTTTAATGTCGTTAATCTTATAAATCAAGGAGCAGACACCTTAATGACGCAGTCACACTTCTGGCTTTCCTCCTTCAGCATTTTAGGTTCGAATCTAAAACTTTGCATGTATGTTTAAGTGTTTGCCACTCTTCCTATCACATTTTTCTTTTTGAAAATGTTACCGAAAATCTCGTGGTTTCATATCTTGAGGAAGGGGGGGGGGGGGGGGGGAGGGGGGTATAAGATCCTAGAGCATAGTATTAAAATCATGATCCTCATCCTAGTTTGCACCAAGAAAGCGTTTGAAGTCCTAATGTTCTTGTCAAACAACAAGATATCTAAAAGGCTTATCTCTCCAATAGTTGTAGACACTTAAATTTATCTAAAATCTAAAAAATAAGAGTAAATTTGTAGGCGAGTTCAAAATTTTTTTATTTGTTTTTAAAATATTTTGTGTTTTAAAATGGGTGGAGTAAAAGAACCGAAGGATATTTTCTTTGAGTTTTTAGTGATAAATTTTTACATACTTTTGTTTTTATATAAAGAGAAAAGACAAAAAATTTCATTTCAGTTTTACCAAAAGAAAGGGGGAGAAGATTTAGTTAAAATGTAAGAAGGAGAAAGAGAGAAAAAGTAAGAAGAATTTTTAGAAAAAGCTAGTCTTAAATTTAAAATTTGTAGATTTTTAAAAAAAAATTGTAAGTAATGTGTTTTGGTTTGAAAAACTTGTATAAAGAATTTTAGAATTTTGTAAAAAAGAAAATGAAGTATTTTGAAAAACAAAATTGTTACAACTTTGTTGCATACCGGTGTCATTTCTATCCCACTCTCCTAACTCATATGCCATTTACTATTAGCCTTTAACTCCTGGGATTTTAAGAGCTCTTTTCAGCTCTGAATCTGTGATTAATTATCTCTCCGACTGCAACCATCTATGGACTCTTTTGTCCCAATTAACGCCATTTAATGAGTGCAGATTTCTTTCCATGATATCCAAGGAGGAAAATAGGAGACAATGCATTAAAGACCTAAAAATCTAGCCACTCCAATGGAATGCAGATAAAACAGAGAAGGGATACATAAACAAAGATAGAGACAGAGAGGAAACAGGGAGCATAGGGAGAGGGGAGGAAGCAAAAGCAATATTCGCACACTCATCTTCGCTCCACTTCCACCGTGCATTTTCATTAAACTTAGGCACAAGCTCAAAAGTTGAGCCAAAAAAACTCCTTCCTGATCACACAAAAAGTCTTTCTTCACTGTTTAAATACAAGTGTAGGCGCTCTCTATTTTGGACTTTCGGTTAGCATTGAGGTAAGCTTTTTTATTGTTTTCTCTTTTCTGCATCCTACCCATGACAAAGCTGTTTGTGTATGAATGAGCTTTGAAAATGTTGCTATGTGGTCTTGTTGTTAGTTGTTATAAGACTTGAAGCTTAATCCTGTTTTGAAAAAACAGATGGTGTTTGAGGGGAAAGAGAAATGGGACTGTCTCTCTTGGTCTGGCAGCGTCACCAACTCTAGTGACATTGTCGACAGCCACGTTGCAGTGTGCTGGTCGTCTTCCTCTGTGAAGAGGAAGAGGCACTGTTCCTAGAGTTCCAAATGTTGCATTTTTTGTTCTTTTTCTTGTATATAATTATTAAATAAAAATAATAGATACAACTTTAGTAAAAAATTAATTTATGGTTGAGTTTAATAAAATTTTTATTTACTTTTAAAAATTTTTAGGGATTAAAAAAGTTTGAGAATTTAAGAGTATTTTTAAATATTTTTTATAATAAACTTATCACTTTTTAACTTTTTTAAATAAAAAAAGCAGATTAAAACAATGGGTAGCACATTGATAAAAAAGAAGCTCATAGACGAATTCAACACACTTTTTTGGTTAAGTTGTGATATTTCAGAAAATCCTCTAATAAAAGTAAAAGAATTTGATAATATTTTTTGTATTTATAATATGTAATTACTTTTATTAAAAATAATTAATTCAAATAAATTATAAAAATATTCTTTTTTGTTTGCGGCCAGTCCATGGCAGAGTTGGCAGGCTGCAAAGCAGCCTGTCCTCTCTAAATAAAAAAAAATAAAACTTTGAATGTGCGTAAATGACAGCTGCAGCCCGCCACACTCTACGACATGCAGCCCACCATTCACAAGTTGGGCTCAGTTTCAACATAAATGTTTGGTTTTCATTTTATTTAGTTAAAAATAAAATAAATAAATTAAATTAAAATAATTTGAACTTAATTTTTTGTGCATTAGAATATAATTAATATGTTATATATATTTTATTTTTTAATTTATTGATTATTTGTTAAACTTAAATTGTCTTTTTTATTCATGTGTACCTTTTAATGTGACATGAGTAAAATTTTTTTTAATTAGTTTATACTTATTTTAAATGATTGTAATAATAATTATAGATTTATTTTATTTTATACATATATAAATATTATAAATATATAATTGTGAATTTTAATAATCTAATTTAATTCAACAAAAAATTCTAAAAATCTTTATATTATATAATAAAAAATTTTAACCATCCTAAATAATATAATAATACCAATGACTCGACCATTTTACATAAATAGTATAAATTAAAAAAATATTTACTTAAATAGCATAATTTAAAAAGTATTGATTTTAAGGAGACAAATCTAGCGTGTAAACCTACCACTTTAGGTTGTCCAATTCTAGATTATTGCTGGTCATCATTGATAGTCTTCACTCCATTTCTCTCTTAGTCTTCCTCTTTGCCTAGGCTTGTCAAAATGGGTTAGTCGACCTTGGTCCGCGTAAGCCTGTAATTAAGCGAGGTAGGGCGGGGTAGCCTGTGTAATTGGTGGGCTGAAAAATTTCAGCCCAACCCGCCTCACAGCGAGTTGTATGCTAAGCGAGCCAACCTACCAATAATTAAAAAAAATTGTTAAAAATTGAGATTTATGAAATTTTGCTTGCTGTTCTTGAATAAATGCAAGTAAAGCTTCAACCAAAGGAATGGGTAAAATAGAAGTACAACTTGATCCATGCTTAATTGCTTTTGACCTAATTTTTTCCATTCTTGCTACTAAGATATCATAGAAATTCTCATCAACATATCTATTTTCCCTGATAAATACAAGTGTATATAACTAAGCACACCTTTGAATGTTTTGGTTACTCATACATAATTGGAAACATTCATAAACTTTGTGAAATAAGATCATAGCAGTAAATACTGAATAAGATAAATTACTTCTATTCAATTAACAAATTACCTTACTTTGCTCCGTGCAAAAAAACTAATAAAAACTAATGGCAACTCCTGGACCTATAGGAAACATACGGCACAAAACTTGTGAGTTGTCATTAGAACTTAATTGTTGATTACCACACAAATGACAGCTGTTTAAAGTTGCAAAATAGCTTTAAATGGAATAAGTGCATCAGAAAATTATATCCACAAAGAAGAAAATTTAACCATGTGCTCTATTAGCATATTTTAACCAAAAAATGATAATTTGACAAGCAATTAATTGAAAACATTTACAAAGAAGAAATTTATCTGTCCATAACCATACATTGATATGTTTGAAGAGTGCTTCAAAAGAATTGAGTGTAAGAAACATAACCTAAAGCATATGAAGTACCACAAGCAAATTGGATGAATGGGAATATAAAGTTGCTTCAGGAGATGTCTAGGCACAGTGACCATAACAAAACAAATGTTTAATTTGTATAGTGAAAGCTTAAAACATACTTCACAAGACATGCTACTTCATATGATTATGGTTCTCCGACAATTACTTTGGTTTTGATGGTCCCTACATTCACTAATTTCAACATAAATATACTCCAGCAGTCACAAATATCCAAAAATTCAAATAGTCCACAAACCACAATGGGCTTCTAACTCTCGCTAGTTAGATTTACCTGCACCACCAAATTACATACACATATTAACATAATAATTAAAATATAATATCAATATAGTAACTACCATAAATAAGTAAAAATAATAACCTACATTATCTTCATTGTTTTGTTCATCAGTCTCATCAAGTAGTTCATAAGGAGTATTTGAATCTTCTTTTGACAATGTTGTTTTAACTTTTATTGCATCTTCATCACCATCTACAACCAAGTAAATAATTAAAGTGATTATAACATTATCATACTGAATATAAGTCTTGAATTAAATAATGGACAAGATATAAACAAAATAATATTACCATTGAAGGAAAAACTATGCAGCTAGTTACGTGTACAAATAAGAGCTTCAACTTTTTTAGGAAGGGTACGGCTTCTATATTTGTTAAGCACATGAGCACCGATAGAAAAAGCTAATTTTGATGCAATTGTAGTAATAGGAATAGCCAAGACATCACAAGCCATGATTGATAAGATTGGAAAACAATGCTTGTTCATCTTCCAATACTCTAATAGATCTAAATCTTCCAAAAAAAGAAATTCAAACTTTGGCTCCTCCAAATAGAGATCCAATTGAGATTTTCCAGCATTTGTCATAGTTTGGCTCTCAAACATATAAATTTCCTACATTAAATGAAGCTCAAAACAAATAATAAATAAATTAGATATATAAATATATAACTAATATATGCAAAAAATAGTAAAGAGATTAATTAAAGAAAAAATAATTACAAACTTACATCAAGAATTTTCTTGCCTTTATTCAACCTTCCTCCCTTACTTGGTTTAGGTGGAAGTGTAATAGAAGATTGAGATTAACAAGAACTTAGTGCACTAGAAGAGTTGGCATATTGTTCAAAAAGCTTGTATAACATTGTCCTCACATTTTTAATCTTGACAAGTAAATGCATCAACTTTTGAGTAAAAATACTCTAGCATCACAAGCTTTATGCGTGGGTCAAGAATAGCTCCAAGTGCAAGAACAATGCTATAATCACTCTAGTATTTATCAAACTTTTCTTTCATCTTTTGACACATGTCACTGATTACCAAATCTTCATTTTTCAAGTTTTCCAATAACAAACATTCAATCTTCCATACTTGCATAAAATACAAATTAGAAGTAGAATAAGAAAAACCAGAAATCAAGTTGGTAATATCATAAAATGGTTCTAAGAATTCACATATTTTCTCTTCTCTTTTCCACTTCTTAGATGAAGGACAATCTTTATAATTCCTATCAACTACTTTAAGAGAAGCAAAAGCCTTTTTTTATATTTGATGGCACTGTCTAACATCATATATGTTGAATTCTAACTAGTGAACACATCCAAATGTAAGCCAACATTAGTGTCAATATTACCAACTTGTTGCACACATTCTTCAAATTTTAAAATCCTACTCTCTGAACCTTTCACGTACTTCACAGATTCTCTAATTCTTTTCAATGTCTCACTAGCTACTTTTAGCCCCTCTTGAACAATGAGATTCAATATATGAGCAGAACAACAAACATGAAAAAGTTCACCATCACATAATAAGCTATCATGCAAACACAATTGTTCTCTCAGAATATCCTTCATACTATTATTATTTGAGGCATTATCCAAAGTGAGAGAAAAAACTTTTCTCTCAATTTCCCATTCCTTTAAAAAATCATATATCTTGGTAGCCAATTCTTCCCCAGTGTGTGGAGGAGGCATATGAGCAAAATTAAGAACTTTACTATTCAATTTCTAATTATCATCAACAAAACGAGCGGTCAAGCAAATGTAGCCTTTACTAGTGCAAGCAATCCACACATCTGAAGTTAAATAAATTCTATTAGGATTCTTAGCCAACATTTGCTTAAGTTGCTCTTTCTCCCTCCTATAAATTTTATTGATATCAGCAATTACAGTATTTCTAGAAACAAAAGTGACATAAGGATTTATATACTTTACCCAAGCTCTAATCCCAGCATATTCAACAAATGAATAGGGCAAATCATGTTGGATGATGGTAGTAGCACATAATTCATGTTGAATGTTTTAATCTATTTTCCTACTCCTTAATTTCATATCACTGTCTATAATCATTTGTCCTACATCTTGAAACTTAAGCATCTTGCACTTTGGCAAATGATGTTTCAATGTGGAAGTCCCATATTTGTGACCACCAATCTTATATTCAGCTTTATATGCATTGCATTGTGCCCTGTCAATTCCATCTTTCCTAATACCTGAACTTGTAAAGAAATTCCATACTTCAAAGGTTTGTTGTCGACTCCTTTTCTTTGTTCCACCTTCGGATTTATCTAACAAGGACTCTTCAATTAAGACATCATCATCCAAATTAATAGATTCTATGACTCAATCAAATCAAATTCAGCTACCAAAGGCCAATTGTCTTATCTAGGAAAAGAAAACAACAAATTTAGAAAGCAAACATGAGACTAACTAGAAAGAGACAAGCAACAAACAACCACGGAGCATGACAATTTAAAGCATAATTACATATTGACAGATAAAATAGTAGACAGCATTATAAACAATATATAAAGTTAATAAAGAAGGAATATGAATCAATAACACAGACAAGGTGATACATGACAAAGAGTATTTATTCTAGCTCTGTCCTAATAAAGAAGGAATATGAATTAGTAACATAGACAAATTAATCCCATAAGGCATTAAACTATACTTAATTCTTTCACTTTTCCAATACATGAGATTAGAAGTCTAGTCAATGTTTAGCAGTGCATAGTACATGAATTGGGGATAGTGTCAGATTCATTATGCAGAAAAGTACTCTATCAATATTTATGTTTGCCACTCTTGTACCCTCAGAGACTCCATAATCAAAGTTGCCTGAAAGAATAACTGAAGTGATCTATACCCATGAAGTAAATAAATGCATTTAAAAGGCTCAAACTATAGCATTATTGGGTGGTGGTCGGTTGTGATTTCAAGGTGAAAGTGCTGAATCTTGTTATAGTTCCAAATAGAGTTGTTAGGACTTGGGATAATAAAAAAAAATTACCTTGTTGCGACTTTGTGACTGCGACTGTGAGAAGGGGTGGTCACTGGTCATAGATTGGGAAGCAAATTGGGTGAGTAATGCTTGGAGTTAGGACTGCAACTTTGCGACTGTGAGAGAAGAGAGTCCGAGAGTGTCGAGTAAGAGAGCTAAGAGGGAGTGCGATTGCGAGAAAGGAGAGTGTCGATGACTCGATGTGACAATGAGAGAGAGACTGAGGGAGGCTTCTTCTAGATGAGATTGAGACTGACTTGGGACCAAGACGAAACGAAAACTTTGTAAAAGGGTGAACTGGCAAAGGCAAAGCCACGTCAAAGGGGAACCCGGGGTGGGGGATTGCGGGTGGTAGGTGGGTGTGGCATGTGTTTAGGTAGTTAAGGTTAGTCAAAAATGATGTTGTTTTGTCCCATTTCATTACTACATTTGTGGGTCACAACCCACGGGTTAGCCCATCTCAAACCTGCATTAACCTAGCGGTTATACAAGATGGGTTAATTTACCCCCAAATTAGCAAGTTTAATATATAATAACCTGTCCTGCCCCTTATACGGGGCGGGGCGGGGTGGGGTGGGTTGTCCCAATGGGCCAAACCCATTTTGACATATCTATCTTTGCTTATCATTCCCCATTGTTTACACTTTGCGCTCACACGATTAGGCTTCTTAGCCCTAACTAGAAGCGTTGCCTTTCTCGGTAGTCACTGCCAGCATCATCACCTTCTCTATCACAAGCAGAACTTTGAAGTCCTTAACCATTAGTGCAGTATTTAGCGGCTTCGTCTTCGCAAACCCCTAATGAAGGTGAGTGGTGAATATTGAGTAGTAGCACTACTGCCCTATTCTCAAGTTCCTCTGCGCCCCAATTCAAATTTCATCCCTTACTCAACTTCCTTTTCGTTTTGAGGTTCCAGTCACTTTTGGTCTCTTTTCTCTGTTCCTTAATCCTAAGATAAGCACATAACTAATGAAGAAACTAATGCAATTATGATAAGTTTATTTGTTTGTTTCTAAAAATTTGGTTCCAGTTTTGGTTACTTAAATGAGCAACTAAACTCAGATGTTTTTGCTCTTGCCATGGCTATGCACTTTTGGTTCCTTGTCTTTTGTTGTGTGATTTGCTCCTTTTGGGTTTTGCATGGATTTCGGTTTTTAAGTATGAAATTAGTATTTTAGGTAGATCAAACTCATTAATGTTCTATGTACAGTGTGGTACATATAATTTATTTTGAAGAAAATGTGACATTAAGGGGCTATTGCTTATCTTATCTCTATTCCTCCTTTTGAAAAATAATGCATGCATTGTCTGACTCTAGTAAAGGCTTAGGTCAACATATATCCTATTCAAAAGCTTCTTAGTGTAGTGTTTGGCAACAATGGGTTTTTGTCTTTAGTTTTATGTGATACTATGAGAAACCTTCCTTCCTAATTGAATGGAGAAATTTAATGATGTAAGTTTTTGCTACAATGCTTAATCTCATTGATGTTTAATACATACTAGTTTGTAAGGCATGATCAGACCCTAAATCTAGCCAGTTTATTGTTGGCTTGTTTATTGGAAATTCTAATTAGGATAGTCTCAGTTTCTTTATCCAACCAAGTGCGGGAGGAATGTAGTTACAATATAAGTGAAAGACAAAGCTTTTATGTCTCTTTATGCATCTTTTAAGATTTATGCTTTTACTTGGGAATATGCAATAAAGTTTCAAAGAAAATGTTTTATTTTATTTTTCTCATGGTTGAGCTTGTAATTTGAAATCAAAGTTCTTATTTCCTTGGCTGCAAATACAAACAATTCCCATAGCTCCATTTCTCTCCTCTCTCTTGTGCCCTAACTTGCTTGATCACCTTTGCCTCCTACAACTTCACTCTAAAGCTCTCTTAACTCTTGATTGCTCTAACTCGTAGCTTGCAACCTAGTGCTCTCTCTTCGAGTTCTCACACTCCCGCTTCCACTCTTGCACTTCATCTTCATCTTCACTCCTACTCTCAACTTCTCTCTCAGTCATTGAAGCTTGCATCTTCTCAGCTTTCAAGGTGTCAGTAGAGCTTGCAACCTAGAACACAAATGCATTCACAACCTTTTTGTAAGAAGTTGGTTTTCCCATTTAATCTTCCTTTCTTATTTTGTTTAATATTTTCTTTATTATTTGAAGCAATTGAGCTTTTTGGGTCAAATAAACTTCTTATGATGAATTTTTAAAGAGATTCTATTGCAAACATTTTTTTTAGTCTTCCTATTCCCTAGTGTGTTCATGAATTTACTAGATTCTTGGCCTTGTTAAATTTTATTTGAGATGACACTATTGTGGCATGGTGTCTTGAAGTCATATAACTCAGAAGGATTGGAAACTTAAAGTAGTTTAGTGAGTACAGAATAGACATGACTTTGACATGTTCCTCAGAAAGCCCATGAGACAATCCCACTTAGATTCTTAGATGGAAGCTGTGTTCTACTAATCTGAGTGTTTGAATAATTTGAACCTGCTTTTTGGAACCAAGAAAATTGAATCCAAAGACTGATGTTTAATTTAGTGTAGACGTTTGGTGTTTTCTTCCATCTTCCATTTACTTATTCTTTAAAGGGGGCTAGATAATATAAGAAACACTATTAGATATGATAGGTATGACATGGGTTTTTTAAATCAAAACACAAACCAGGAAAAATAATAAAGAAACATTAAGTAAGCATGGCTTGCTAATTTCTTTTAGATACTCTATTTGTTAAATGCATTAAAGAGCCTATTCCATGGATATCTGGTGGCTAGACAACATAAAAATAAATGTTTACAACTCACTAAAATGGAAATGAACATGAATAGACATTAGGCAAGAGTGCTTTCTTTGGTCTATGAACCTAAAACAAATTATTATTATTGATCCTGTTGGGTATTGCAATACAATCTGGAGCACCATTCTTCTAGCTTTAGGCTCATTTTTCTTATCAAATTGATGCTAATGTGAAGTTAGACAGCTTTTCTATTGCCTTGTAAGTTGTAAGTGTTAATTACCTCCTCTATGCTGGCATACTTAAATTCATGGAAAAATTTCTTTGTGAAGATTAGTTTTACAAATGAGAAAATCATGTAAATTCAAGGTATTAAACTGAAGTAGTTCAATTGCCCTAGCATTTCAGGCTCCATGGAATTCCAAATTGCCTCATCCAAATGCAACTTGAATCAAGGTGTAGCTTTAATTGCTTGCCATCTTCTATCATGATCTCATATTGTATCATTGTCCTTAATATGGGAAGAGGTGGCATTGCATGTAGTTCATTGTTATAAGCAATGACTTAAAGACTTGATTAGGTTATGGCATTGACTTTTTTTCAAATGTCTATTTTGTTTGTCAATGGCTATAGGCTGTTTAGGAGTATGAGCTTTTAAGTACTTATATATAAATATTCATAATAGTTAGTAAGCTATGTTATATACAAATGCTTTTGTTGGGCAATAATTTTATTCCTCTCTTCATTGAATTATTTCATGAAAATACACAATCTTTTTAATTTTTCCATCTGTCACTTCAATGTTAGTACTTTTTGGAGTTTAAAAAGCATAATGATTCTTCATTCTTCTCTCTTCCTATGCTTCATTAGTCTCTTAGTTTTCTTCATGTAAACAAAATGTCTTTCTTTCATATTCTATAAACAAGTATCGTATTTTTCAACCACTTTGTTTCCAATTTTCACTTTTAAAATATCTTATATTCCCTAATTTTTAATGTATAGTTTTGTGCTACTAGGTCTTAGGAGCAGAAAATCTTGCTATTAGAGTGGTGTTATTTGTTGACAAAAAATTGAAAATGAAGAAGTAGTTTCTGGATGTCTTTTTGTGAGGAAAACTACCCTATTGAATTTCCTTATAGATCAAAAGTAAGTTTAGTGATTGATCTATTAGTATATCTACTTTTAAATACTTGTGCATCACTTAACCTCTCCTACTAGCACTACCATTGTGTCTGTATTATGTGTATTAGTGAACATAATCACCTTTTGTTGTTCTTTTGTTCCAGAAGATTGAAGGAGTAGATGTATGTCTTTTTGGAATGTATGTCTACGAGTTTGGCTCAAAATGTGTATACCTATATTAATTATGTGACTCCTATAAGTCATGGCTATCAATATTAATTATGTGACTCCTATAAGTCATTAAGTATTAGATTTTGTGCATGCTAGAGGTAATACCACACTTATTAAGTAAATATTCATTTTAAAAAAATTGTTAAATATGAAAACTTAATGTAGTTATAAACCATTTTTTGGAGGTAATATCCCACTTTATGTAAGCATATAAACAGCATTTAGTAGAAAAATAGCCAAAGGCAAGTTGATCTTCCATTCTAACTTGAAAAGTTTGGCCTATGTCCATTCTGATTATACATCAAATCAGAATTGTTGTCTTCTATGAAGTTAAGGATTCTATCATGCACTTTATAGCACATATTTCTAATTCTGCTCAGCATTACAGTATAGATAGGGTCGATACTGCCTAACACTTCTTAACAGCCTCCAAGAATTTAACAGCGGTTGTTGTGATGATTATATGAAGTGTCAAATTTGTTTAAGATTTTTACTTCTTCCCTTCCCCTTGTGCCAAACCACCTTTAGATTCCTAGATCAACCATGAAATGTTTGAATCAAAGAACTCCAATAAAAAAAAAAATTTAAACTCTATATTCCACACCACCTTCTTATAACACCTTCATAACCAAAAACTATTCATCGTATTCTAGATACTTGTTATACACCCTTGTCCCAAAGGTCAAGTAAAGCTACACACAGCTTGAAAATGTGATAGCAAACTATATTCCACCAATCCACCCTTGCCTTTTAGAACATCTGTACTGATTAGAGATAACTTTAAACCTACTTACAAGTGTTGTTCTACATTACATAAAGTCATAAAATGAAAGTTTTCACTAATTCCAGCAAAATTCATTAATCATGCTAACTAAATTTAAACAACTAAACAATCCAACATACAATGAAGTCCAAAATTTGTCTTACTGTATGGGCATAGTAGTTTTGTTAATTTGTGCTTGCATTAGAAGGAGACCTTACAACATTAAAATCCATATTTGGCAACTATATTCTTGGGTACTTTGTAGTTTCATATTAAAGCAATTGAATGATGGCTATGGTTTCATATTAAAGCAACTATGTTCTTGGGTACTCTGTAGTTTCATATACTGAGGCACGTGTATTTTGGTGCAGATTGGTAAGACTTATGTGTCTTTTGTTGGCCATAATCTTGGCATATACAACAACTGGAATGGTTGCAAATCTCAAATTAAATGTGTATTACATATTGTGCACTGTTAATTCAATTTTGCCAATGATGCTATCACAACTTTTCAAAAATTTATAGAAGAAAGATACTGGTTGAGGGGGTAAAACATGTTAAATATCTTTTTCGACACAATATGATTATGGTTAAACATGTAAGATCGACAAGATATAATTTTTTCTTTTTGTGAAGAAACCCATCTTTCAGTGTGAGTTATATGGAAGGAAGCAAGTAGTCATGGTTCAAATTCGAGAGAGACCATTAGGAAGCACTGCTATTCTTGTATAGTAAGCATTACTTCTATGAAAATGATTGTGATAGTAAATATAGCTTTTGATATATATTTTTTGCTGCATGGTTGAATTTTGTTTACTTTTGTTGTCAATTGTTTGTGCTATCATGAACTTACATATGTCTAGTATATTAAAGACAAAATGTTAAGTGGTGGGCTTAGCATGGTTAGTTTTTGCTTTTATAACATGTGTGGTTGTAGTAAATTTTTTATCAATATATTAATATTATTCCATTGTTGCATGGATTCATGTTCCTTAGGTTAAGGGTGGTTCATCTAGCTATAGCATGTGTAGACACTCAATTTTATCCAGCTTACAATATAAAACTTTAAATAATAAAACCCAATTTTTAAGAAAAAATAAGCCCAAATCAAAAATCACAAATCCAAAATTAAAATCCAATCCAAGAAAAATTAGAAAAAATAAAAAATAATAATAATGAAAATCAAATAAATCTAAGATAATTCAGAAAAATGAAGATAAATTCTAAGATAAATTAGAAAATGAAGAATAAATCTAAGAAAATCAGCAAAAATAAATAATAGATAAAATTAAGATAAAAGATAAAATTCAAGAGATAAATAAATGGTTAGATAGATAAAAATTAGAAGATAAGAAGACATCAAAATAAAAGTTAGAATAAAATTAGGGAATAAGAGTTAAACTAGAAAACAAATTCTGAAAAATCTAAAATTATAAAACACTCTCCACGGCACTATACACGGATTACACGCACATTCTCAAACAAAAAGAAACCCTCAGCCACAACACCCACGAAATAAGAGGAACAAAAATGCTTGCAGCCTGGGGTTCGCGTACAAAAGAAAAAAGCTAAGATTTCAGCCTACAGAAATATGAAGCTCTCATACGCCAAAACCGGCACCACACTTCAACAAAAAAGAACCGCACTCCTTGTCACGATTCAGCCTTCAACCCACGGCCACCTCAACTTTGATCTTCAACTAGCCTTTCCAAACAGACCTCTCTCCGTCTTCTCCCACGCCGGCACCAGCCAGAACAAAATCTCCCTACACCGAAAACGCCACTTTGATTCTCAAAACTCACAGCAACCCCTTGTTCAGCCTTAGAGCCGTGCCTTCTCTCCATTAAAAACCAGAATCTGTTATTCTTGCACGGAGAAGCACGTCCACTATTGAGGCTCTGTCTACCGCGTCGTTCATTGTCGAAGACCACCCCTGTCACAGCGCACTAGCGCTCCTCTACAGACCAAACACCTACCAGCCATCCTTTCACTGCTGTTCATAACTGAAGCCAAATACTAAGTCCTCATCCCACTGCACCTCCAGCCACAAAGCACACCACGAAACTTGAAAAGATTGCATTGCACTCTTGCACTTAACTCTCCAACACAGCCACATCACATTCCCAGCCGCGAAATGCACCACATTCACTTTGGACTCACGGCTCTACACGGCTCTTGAGTATCCAAATTTCAGCCTACCCACACAAGAACCAAAACACAAACATGCACTCCACTGCACTTCACACAGAAACGGAAACACATACATAGGACATGGCACTCTTCACAACCAGAAAAACCACACTCCTAACTCAGGACCTTGCCCACCACACTCTCCAGCACTCTCGTCCATCCGCAACACGTCCACTCACTCGCCACTCACTTGCCGCCTAGCGTGCTCGGCTTGCCCGATCGCTGGGCTCCATCGCATCACCAGAAACCAGCTCAGTTCTGTTGCACCGTCGCTTGGCTCCATTGTTGCAGCGTCCTCACTGCACTTCGCCCGCTCTCTCCGATCCTTCTTCAACGCGGGTGAACCTCTTTCTTAGGTATGGTGACTTGAATCGGCTTCCCATTTCGTGTTATCAGTTTTCTTTGACATGTACTGTAGCTTTTTTTTTAGAAGTTTATGATATATTAACAAGAGTGGTATGAATGTTTATCTAAAAATTAGTTACTTTCTGCTCCTAGGTAAAAGTTCATATTTCTGAAAAATAAGGAAGATAAATATTATTTTGGGTTTAAATAAATAGTCACATGGGTGATACAAGCATTTTTTTTATTATTTAAAAAAAAAAAACCCCAACTTGAAATAGAGATGGAATTTTCTTAAAATTATTCTTAAAAGCCCTGGACTGGAATAGGAAGGGGATTTTCTTATAAATATTTTTAAACCCTAGACTGGAATAGGAAGGGGTTTTCCTTCAAATTATCTTTTAAAACCCTGATCTGGAATAGAGATGGGATTTTCTTCAAATTATTTTTAAAACCCTGATCTAGAATAGAGATGGGATTTTCTTGAAATTATTCTTAAAAACCCTGGACTGGAATAGGAAGGGGATTTTTCTCAAAATTATTTTTAAATCCTGGACTGGAATAAGAAGGGGGTTTTTATTAAAATCATTTTTTAAAATCCCAATCCGGAATGGGTAGGGATTATTTTCAAATATTTTTCTAAACTAACTTAAAGTAATTAAATAAATTAATTAGATCATTTTTGGTACCGAAAGGGCATTTAGGGTGCTAACATCTTCCCTAAAACGTAACTAACCCACGAACTCAATCTTTGAAACGTAGACCATTTTTTAAATTAGGTGTTCGATCTCACCCTTAGATAATTTAGATCGGTGACGACTCCAAAACAAATTTTTAAGGATCAACAGCATGTCATCAACAATTATTTCATCTTTAGCAGTGTGATGCAAACATCTCTGAGGCAGAGGTCTAAACTATCACGTAGCAAAGGGATGTATTTGAGGAGCAAGTGAAGATGCTTGAAGAATCATTAGATTGCATTAACAAACTAAAGTTGGTAGACGATAAATTTTATATGTGTATTATATTAGAGGACATGATTACGATAAAGATTTGATAGTTTGTGATATGAGAGTATTTTTGTTGTAATAGTTGCATAGCTAACATGTCTAGTAATATGGAAGTTTAGTATTTAATGTCTTTAGATTGCTGAATCATAGAGTAAGCAATGAGTTACAATGTTTTGTATTTGATTTGTCCCATACTTCCTCCATTCTATATAGGAGATTTTGGAATTAGAATGCACTTTTGGCCTAAAGTTATGTGAAACTTTTAATATTTGTAGAGGTTTTAAACTTCTTAAAGTATTTTTCCAAACAAAAAGGAAGTAAAATATTTGAAACTACACAGATTGCCTTGTTCCTTAGTTCAGCTGGCCATGTTCTTATGCCAGATGTTTGGCAAGTTTAAGGGCGATGGTTAGAACTCTCAAAACCCAGTGCTTACACATCTATGGCTTTATTCCTCAAAGACTAAAGAAAATTAAATGAAAGGATGTAGTTGTGACTTGTAACTATTTAACTTTGACTTGGACATTATCATTATAATCCCAAATATGTCATCCATGGTTTCATTATCTACATGCAATATAATATGATTATAGTAGTGAATCATGAAAGTTTTGCAAGCCTGACTGTGAATCTTCCACATTTTCAGGCATGCCTTAAATGTCCATATATTTATTAAGATGCACTGGTCAGATTATGCAGAGAGACAGAATTGGGTCATGCAATAGATTGATGAGGACCACACACTAACCCAAGTTGCCAATGCATGGCTAAATTTGGTAGTGGTATACCAATTTTCTTCGTTGCTGATGATGAAACAAGAGTCTATTATTTGAGAGTTATTAGGTGAGTGGGAGAAAGGTATGTATTACTGGTATCATCTCTTATGAATCAAGGTGGATCCAATATCCAAGAAGTATATCTCATCTTCCAAAATATATCTGAGAGGTATCAGTCAACTAATTTGCTCTTGAATGGGAAGTCTGTTTGCTACATGCACATGGGAAACTTTGATGAAGCTGAAATTCTTCTAGTGGAAGCACTACACAAGGCATGTTTTGAATGATACACACACAAACACACACATGAATCATCTATCTTGAATTAGTAAGTATGGTGTGAACTGAATCATCTATCTTGAATTACTAATGACTTATATATGTGAAGGATTTCTTCCTATATTTTATGGTTAACTATTTCATAAGGTGAATCTATGTTAAATTTAATTTTCCTTGTCTAAATTAGCTCGTAGCCTTGTACCTTTGTTTGGCTTTTGTATTGCTTGTATTAGTATAATGGCAAGTTATACAACTAGATCTATAGTGTGGCTATCCAATTTGAAAGTAAATTTTCATGTAGAAGTTTTCACCTTTTATTCATTTGGACACATACTTGTAGTAACTGCAAACAGAAATAAATATCAAGAGTAGTTCTTTATCATTTGTGGCTTCAGAGAAGACATGAAAACAAATCAAGATTGAAAGTAATTTTATTTATTTATTTATTTTTTGGTTTTGGGTTTAATGGTGCATGTGGAACATTAATGGGACTATCTAGCTGGAGAATGAAATTTTTGCTCCTATAAACAATTTTAATGATGATTTGTTTTTCATTTGCAGCCAATTGAAACTCTCACACTTAGGCAAAGTACTTGTGAAATGTGTATCTGCAGCAAAAGAAGCTTCAACAGATCACTTCAATCATTTTGCTTAAGTGAGTGGATTCAACTTCCAAGACAAAGATGAATGTTGAGGTCTTTTGATGGAATTTATTACATGTGACTATTGAGTTTGTTGCATGAATGAATAGAGTGGTGTAATGTGTCGTAGAATTCAAATGTATTGATGTTTCATTTACCTTGGATCTTGATGATGTAAAGCCTATGTTAGAATGTAATACAACTATTGGATTTACCTATAGCAACATGAGACTCTATAGCTTTTAATTTTTTATTTACAATAAAAAATTTATTGGTTTAGTCTTTTGGTTTATTGTTTGATTTCACAACCTTGCAAACTGGTCCTTAATCCCCATATCCCTTACAAACTACTATCATCCTCATTTGCATTGACAATGTTTTACCTTCAAATTTTTACATAATTGTTGACACACTTTTTGCACTTTCCTAAGCTCCCGTTAACTTCCTAAGTTTTATTCACCATAGGTCATAACTTTTAAATAGGTCCTATGTGGTCTTTTTGTTGTCAATAAGTCATAACTTTTGAAACAAATCTATATATGTATTTTTTTTTTAAAATGCATTATTCAAGTAAAATAACCAAGTTCATGGTGGATTTTAAAACTCATATATTTCATCAAAATTTTTCAAATTTTAGGTATTTATTTGAAAGGTAATGAGCTCTTTAGGGACAAATGTGGCACCCAAGACTCCCACCTCACAATTAGCTTGTCATTACTTTTCTTTGTCTCAAGTCAAGCCATCATTTAGTTATCCCTGATCCTCTCTTTCAATGAGCAGCTCTCCCGCTACTTTCATGTTACTTTGTTAATCAAAATTATTCAAAAATTTAGGTGTGCATTTTGTTCCTCAATATTTTGTTGACTAAAACTGTAGTAATCTAAATTCGTGGGTGAAACCCACGAATTTAAGCAAATAGAATTTGTGTTTTTGACCTGAGTTCATAGGTAAGACTCGTGAATTTTGTTTGCTTGAATTTGTCATTTTCACTCATGACTTTAGGTCAAATAAATTCATGGTAAAACTTACAAATTCTATTTACTTGAATTCGTCCTTTTGACCCACAAATTCTAATGAGGTGGAGATGAAATTAAATAATTGAAAAAAAGAATAATGAGTGAAAAAATGAGTTACAATTAAATCATAAAGAGATTGTCAAAATTGGTTAAAACAAAATAGTATCCATACTACTTTTTCTATTTTATGTGTAGACCTATTTTTTTTCTTTTACTTCTATTTCTTTCTCTTAATTCTGTGTTTATTAAGAGATGGGATTCCAATCCCCTATTAGATTTATAAGTTATATGGTTAAGTTTATGATACTTAATAAATTTAAAATTTTGAATTTTTTCAAATGAATGCTTAGTATCATATAATTTGTGATATATATAAAATTTTAAAATAGATCAATAAATAAAAACTACTATCTATTTACTTGTGTAAATTTATTAAATTCAAAACAATTAAGCGTAAGGAATCTTGTTCCTATTTTTCAATATGTTATGATTCCTTTTAAAATTCATATACACAAAGAATTCTAATAGTTGATACAAATGGAAGAAATAGCTATCCCCTAAAAAATAAAAAGAAATCATCCAAAGTAATTTACTTCTCATATGGAAAATCTTTTATTAGGCCATTTAGTTGTTGATCATAGGAATTCTCATATGTCCATGTCCGAGCATTGAAACTACTTTACAAACTTATTCTAGCCTCCCAACAACTAAAATTCTTGATATAAATGCAATCATAATAATAATATATAAATATACATTCATAATAATGATCCAAGTTGAACACATTCACAATCATAACCAATAAATACACAATATAAATAGAAGTATCAAATAGATAATGACTCTAATGAGATGTTCCTCCCTCGTCAAGGTGAACACGTGGTATCTGTTTATTGAGACATATCTGTTTAAATTGTTGTACTATATCATTGTCCCATTTAATCTCATGATATCTTGTCTCCACATATATCTCAATGACAGATCAATTTGAAAAACTTGCATACATCATCAACATTAACCACATATGTCTATCCTCTTTTAGCATGGAGACAACATCCTTCATGATGTTGCCAATAGTTACTAGACATCTATATTTCATGATTCAGATTTCTTGATTATTTGGAATTTTTAACACTTGAAGCACAATTTTTTTTTAGCTCTTCAAGCCCGCAATTAAGTGGAATGACCACCATGAGGGGTTTTGGACCATAAAAAATAATATCCCCATTAACACTTTCACTAATATTCCCATTCAAATACAAATTTGTGAAAGCTTCTTGGTTCATGATACCTTCATAAATCAAAAGTATTTAGTTAGAATAGTTAATAAGCACAGTCATTTATAGTTCATACTAAATATTTATGTTTTACAAATTTAGTTCATACTTTATTGAATAAATGAATTGGATGATTACCTTGTCATATTGAAAAGACTTTTTAGTAAAAGAATGATAAACTTAGTTCAATAACACAATATTAAACAACCCTTGGTGAAGGTAACTTCAATTCTATTTGTAGGTTGTGACTTGTTGCATTCACATGGCCTATTTGTCAAATTTGTCTTTCATAACCTTTTCAAATTCTCCCTTCCCATAGAAAAGAAGAATATAAGGAGAACAAAAAACTCCATGAAATAGATTTATAGTTCTTGATCAATGCCATCTTCTAATGAACTAACATCACATCAATATAAGTCATAACAAAATATGTGATAATAAATTGGTCCATGCTAGGCATAACTAATGAAATAAAATAACCGGTTTTATTTTTACTGATAATAATGTGAGAGACCAAGAGGGCTGTTCCCTTTATAATAATAGTGTAGATATATTATCTCCATTTAAACTTAGTTGGGTATAATGTAGGAATTGTGTCCTACACATAAATATAGTCAGCAACAGGGTAAATATGTTACAAGTAAGCTATCTTTACATTAATAAAGATATTTTATTCAAAAAATATCTAAACACATTTTAACTTAAAAAGCTACTAAGTCTACGTAAAGAGAATATTGAACATTTATCTTAAAAATTATAATATGCAAATGAAGGTAGTATCTCCAAAGCATAATAACTACACAGATAAGCAAAAACTCAAAATCTTAAGCTAGCTGAGGCCTAAATAGTACATTTTAGCAATTTTTACAAGCACTCAAATATACAAAATGTTTGCACTGCCCTATGTATTGCTTTGTTATCATCTCTATTCAACAAAACATCTTTTGTAGCTCAAGATGTTCCAGTCCCTTCATTCTAATATAAGAAATGTATTGAACTGATTGCTATACCAACCAAACATTTCGAAAAGATGGAAAGCAGTTCAATGGCATTAATGGGCTTTAGCTTTATAGGTCTTTATACCAATGATAATTTTCAGAATTTCAGTTCTATGTAAAATCTATGGAAAGAAATGATAAGATAAGAAGAGCATAAGAAACTAGTTGGTAGACATTCTAAAGCTAGTACCATATAAGCACAAAATTCAAGCAGAAGCAAACATATACTTAAATACTAGCAAAATTAGAAAATAAAACATTAGGTCTCTGGTGTTTACCCCTTTTTACTATCACACGCAGGTTCAGGATCAATCATTAGATACAGACCTAGATTATAAAATTTGCTTTCCACATCAGCAGATAAACTCCAACATATGTATGCCATGATTTATTGATTCATGTCCCAGCATTAAAATTAAAAATTCAAATTTACAAGAACTAATTAATTCACCATTTCATGTTTTATTCACTTAGCAACAAGTTTTCTAGTCTCTCTTGGCAGCACCACAGATTAAACATACAAGTGCAGCATAATTTTGAGTAGGACAACAGGATTCTGGCAATTGAGTATAATAATTATTGTCAATGTATTTGTTGATTTTTTATAATTTTTTGTGGCTGTTAGTTGATTCTTTTCTAGCTTTCCTTTTGAGATTTTATTTAGTTGAAATTTATTTTCTGATAGTTGATGATGGTGGTGACAACCATGGTAAGGATGGGTCGGTTGGCTTTTCTTGTTGGGTTCTCAATCATGTTTTACACTAAGGTGACCCTCACCTAAAATCTAATTGCAAGAACCACTTAGCAAAGATACAAAAAGAGAGGGGCTTTAGGTTCAAGGCACTTGCAATTATAATGGTAGATCTTTAAGCTGGGGGTTTGTGATAAGGAACATAGAAAGGGACACCAAATCATTTCAAAGTAATATGGTTCCTAGTTGTGAATGCTAGTATAGACCCATAATTGTTGAACTCTAGAGTTTTTAAAAGAACCATAGATGAAGTACAGGTAGAATTGAGTTTCGTGAATGAATTATTCCTAGTAAGGCTCAATGGGTCAATCATATGAATGCCAAGTTAAAAAATTTTAGTTATCTCGTGATGGACTTCAACATGGTATGAAAAAATGAAGGGCTGCAATAAGAATATTGTCCATTATTAAGACTATGGTGCAAGTCTTTGACAATTCATAGGATATGAAGCATGGGAAATGCTAGTCTTACATGTAACTACAATGGAGAAAATATGCTTCTATCAATTCTACTCAAATTTTTGGGTTTTCCTAGTTATCTTCAGTCAGTAAATTTGAGAAGTAAGGACATCAACAAGTCAGTCATATGCTAACCACTAGAACACTTGTTTTATTCACAACCATCTGCTAACCAACTGACAAACCAAAAGACCAATTTAATTATTCAGTCAGGATGAAACAATCCAAAAATTAAATTGCCTTAAATAATCATTCACATGTAACTAACTCCCTAAAATCTCCACCTTTATCCATCCCACGCAGGACAAAAACATTTAAGCATTACTCCAAATTCATTGAATTTCTCAAAAAAAAAAAACTATGGGATTGCCATGCTACTTGCCTCCTTTTTTTCCTTGCATGTCTAGGCAAGTGCTAAATATTTGAAGATTATAATGAAATTAAAATTATGTGAATCTTTATTTTTATTAATCAAATTGCACTGAAGTATCCCAATGAAGCCATTTCTCTATAGACCAGAATTGAAATTATCCCAACAAATTCATGACTATCAATTAATTTTTTAGTTAAAATAGAACAGCACCAAATATTGACATAAAATAGAGCCAATGTAGACCACCTTCTTAAGGTGCACAATTCAGTTTCTAAGGGTTATAAATCTTCCTAAAAAAAAATTAAAAAAAAATGGTATTACTCTTGAACTCAAATTACAAACAACCATTGTCCTATCCAGATTGTACAAAAGGAACTTGGTTGCAACATCAAGCAAAAAGGCATCACATAACTCAAACCATGAGTATTTCAGCAACATAAGGCATACAAGCCATACATCCCAAGTTACATCCTTCAACCAATAACAAATATCTTGAGAAACTCACATGCGTATTGTCTATGCTTTCACCATTATACTCTATGATAGAACAAGATCAACTAACAATTCACACATTCAAACCCCAAGAGACCAATGGAAGACAAACAATTGTTTCATAACTTCGAAAGATGCCTTTTTCGCTTACGTTCCTATTCAAGCTATTAATTGAACAAGTGGAACCCATATACTAATGAGGCTATCTAGCAACTACTAGGTATTATAGAGAACATCTTAACTATTGTCTAATTATAGGTTTCAAATTAAACATAGGAATCTAGCAGAAACATAATAAGAACAGTTCTATCATTAATGGCCTTCAAAGGATTTAGACAAAAAGGGTTTACCTTTCAGACAGCTTAGGCTTTGCGAGTTAAAGATGAAAGAGAGTGATGGAGTGAGGGAGTAGTTGTGGTTGTGACTCGATGTGGTAGGAGAGAGGAGAAATGGAATGAAGAGAGTGAATTTCCTATTAGGGCATAAGGCGATAAGAGTGACGGAGAAACGGAGTGAAGAACATAGAAATGCAAAAATAGAGTGAAGTGAAGAGAGTGAGTGTTGCTTCTAGTTCAATCTTGATGGAAAGAAAGTAGAGTGAATAGAGAGGAAAGGGATAGCAGAGAAAGTAGAGTGAAGAGAGAGCTATGAGAAAGGGAGTTAAGGCCGGTGAGAGTGAGGAAGAAATGGCGTGAAGAGGGGCTGGTGTTAAATTGGTGATATGGCTGATTGATATGACATGTAGTGTGTGAAGTGGCAAGCTGAGGTGGCAAATTTGCCCCCTTCAAGTCAATATTTTTCAAACAATACCATTTAAATAATTATTTTTTAAAATTACATTATTCAAGTAAAATGGCTCCAATGACTTTAAAGGAATAATATTAAAAAGGCTTCAATGACCTATTTTTCAAACTTGCTTTATCCAAATTTGTTTGTTGAAATAAAACGTCATTTCATTTTTTAAGGAGATTGTTTTCATACAAATCTACTTTAAAAAGTTAAGGAATTAAAATGAAAACTTTCTTTCCTAAAATTTGAAAAGGGAGAGATTTTTTCATATCGAAAGAATGTGATACATATCTTAATGTTACCTTTAAACTTGTAGGTATTTAGATTTCTTAAAAGCTTAAAAATTTACCTAATAAGGGTCATGAAAGTGGAGCAAAAGTATCCATCCTTATGACTTGAAAAAGGTATGAAATTTTATACAAAGCTCACTCTAGAAGATTGGGGGCTCAATACTACCTATAAGTTTATGGGTATTTTCTTAATTTCAAATTAGAGTGGAAGCTCCATCCTCCTTGTTTTGAAAATAATAAATATTTTCTTTTTAGTAGGATATTTATAAATAATTAAATTATAAATAAGGCAAGACTCTAAGCATTTTTTTTTAAAAATGAAATAACCAAATACTAATGTGGTACCAAAAGGGCATTGTAGGGTGCTAACACCTTCTTTACACATAATCAACCCCAAAACCCATTTTCTATAATGGAGACTAAACTTTTTTTGGTGCTTGATCTCACCATTTTACTCTAAATTGGCTGTGATTCCAATTTTTCATAATTTTTGAAACCCTTTCCCAAAACCATCACATTTTCTCCATTGTTACTTCGCGTGATGTTGCAACAACTTGGTGACTCCACTAGGGAAGTTCAAGAGTTAGGCCATGCAAATTGGTGTTTATTGTTGTTTCATTTGGTTGTGATGTCTTGCTTGTATTCTAAAATGCTTATTTTACCTTGCACTATTCGATTAGGTCTAGATGACTTACTTTCATTGCAATATCTGTAGATTGGTTGGTTAGCAATTTATTTTACAAGTTGTGTGTAAATGTTTCATTCCCTGCACACATACACTTACACCATGTACCTTAAAAAAGGGGAAGTCATGATCCCTAAGCTCTATACTTGAGCTCTTAGGAACCTTTAGGTTAGAGGAAGGAAGTGAGATTAACATACGAGAGACTTTTGCTCTCTGTTCAGGCACCTAAAACCTCCCACTCAAATTGAATCCTTCTTGACTATGGCCTATCATGGGCAAGGGTTCAATTTGGGGACTTATGTAGGAGTCTAGAACTTGACTTTCATATTAGTGGAACTCTAGTGCCATCCTTCTCAAGATGTCCAGCTAAAGCTTTGCATAAGTGATGAAGCCTATGCTTTAACTTGATAAGAACAATAGGGAACACTTCTATAGGCTTTTTAATTGTCATTATACATTTATTTCTTAGATCTTGCATATTTATTTAGGGGTTCTTCTTCCATACACCATTCACAATTACATGCATAAAGCCTCATACTTGAGCTCTCTTCTCCTTTAGGATGGGGGTAAGTAAGGTTAGCCTTTGAAAGACTTTTAGTTTTTGTGCAAGCACACAAAACCTCCCACTCAAATTGATTTGGGCACCTATTTAGGCTAATAGAATCTCACCTTTCATACTAGAAAAATAAAGATGCTAAAAGAATCTATTGTTACATCTCTTTTAAAACATAAGTTTTATTGACTATTTTCTTGTTGACTTAAACCATAGGATTGTAAAATTATCATTACATGGCTTACTCAACTGTATCACCATCCACTGGGATCTGTGTTGACACTGAGGGGTTAGTTAGGGAATGTCAAGAGAAGCTTCAAAAGGAATTTGGGATTGTATAGCTCTCGAATTCATCACAAACTGATTAGAAATCAAAAAAATTGTTTTCAAGTAGTATAATCTATCTAGACTCAAGCAAATTTGGAAAACCATGAAATTGCAAATTTTAAGGCTAAATTTTGGCACCTGGCTTATCTCCTTTTTGTTCCAGTTGATGAATATTTGCTTAAAGCTCTATTTTTTTTTTTTTGGGACCTTGTGTATAGAGTATTCACATTTGGGGATATGGATTTAACACCCACTTTAGAGGAGTATAATGCACGTTTGATGATTAAGCTTGCCATGTGGGCAAACCTTATAGTTACAATGGAAAGACCTCTCTCAATAGGCAATTAGGAAGGTTGATGGGGGATAAGACCCGTGATTATGACAACATATATAAAATCCAAGGTTGCAACCAAGGTGTTCCAATTGGTCTAATTTTATCAAATGTTGAAAAACACATTGATACTGAAAGAGGTTTCAACTTACTAGCTTTGGTTATCTACAGTTTAGTTCTATACCCAAGGATGGAGGGTTACATTAATAGTGAGGTTGTACTAATATTCATAGAAGTCATACATGGAACTCATCCGGTACCCCCAATCCTATCTAAAACCCTTTCGTCATTATGCTATCTTTGAGAGAGAGAAGAGGGATTCTTCTTAGGTTGTGCACCACTATTGATAGTATAGCCATTTAAATTCATGGAGAGCCTTGGTTACCCTTTTATAAAACTGAGCCATGATTTTAACATGAAAAGAAATACTCTTTAGGAATTCACATGGTTACCTTGGCTTCAACACAGATCCACAAGGAATGAGTGGGTGCAAACTATATTAGAGGTGAAAGGGGTCAAGCGGAGAGCTTTTTGGATGCCAGCAATACCTGCTTTTTACAAATGTAGTGATAAGTCATGGGTCTCCCTCATTGGTCAAAAAAGTTCATTGGTTGCACACCTAGTATGGTTAGAAGGCAAACGGGAGGTATGCAATTTATACCTGCAACACATGGCCTTCATGTTTTGCATTCTTCCTATAAGGATGTGTACGCAAAGTCTAAGGTGAAAGAAGTGCAATCTTTATGGAAGAGTGCTTGATACATAACAGTAGTTGAAGGGAATGCCACCTAAACTTCTGAACAATATCCTGCATGGTATAGGGCTAGGGGTAAGGGTTTTTGGGCCCCAACAATTCATACATCTACTCCACTAATTCTTGATGAAGAACTTTCTCAAGCCCAAGTAGAATTAGAAGTCATAAAAAAGCAAGCATATAAGAAGTTACAAGCTAAATATGAACATATGTGTGAGACCTTCGAAAGCAAGGAAGCGGAATGAAAAGGGAAAGAAAGATAACTACTAATGCAAGATGTGCAATCCAAAAAAAAAAAAAAATAGATGCACATGAAAAAGAAGTGGTTAGGATGAAGAAGATTGATCAAGAAGAGGCCGATAAATGTAGAAAGATGTACACAAATTTTGAGAGTCAACTAAAGTTAGCCACAAAGTAACATAAAATGCAAAGAGAGATTTAAAAGATGCTCATGCTTCTTTGGGATCTGAATTATTGAGACTTCAAAAAGAGAACCAAGAGCTCAAAGAGGCCCAAACTGTCCATGTTCAAACTATCTGAATGTTGAAAAGTGAAAAGAAGCGAGTAGTTGATCATTTCCTGAGTAGTCAAACTAGACATGAGAAAGAAATTCATTAATTGATGGGACAACTAAAGGATTTCCAAGGTCTGCAAAGAAGGATGTAAATCCTTGAAGATGCAAATGATCATCTACACTAGACTCTGGTGCTTTAAGAAGAGGGGTTGAGAAGAGAAATGGCTCACAATATGGCTTAATTAGATCCATCTTTAGAAAAAGCACATTTAGTCATGGACTGAGATTGTTTCAAAAGAATGGCTTATGTGCTCCAAGGGTAAATGCATGAGATAGCACAAAAAGCAAGGGATAGGGCATAGAAAATCATAGAGTTCTTGATACCCCTTAGCCCAATTACAAATCTCCTTTGGAGCTTGTATAAGGATTTGGTCATGTTAGGGAATTTTGAGTAATTAAGTATCTTTGTAGACTTAAGGGATAACCCTTGTATTTTTTAAGGCCTAGTCGATGGCATTGTACCTAAGACCTTTATAATATATGTGATGGTTATTTTGTAATCTCTATAGTTCAAGATATTCTTTTTTTTTATACAAAATGCATGATATTTGCATTCTTGTAGCATTTTCATCAACATGATTCGACACATTCTATCTTTTAAAGGTTTCATAAAAAAGAAAACATGGCTTCGTGCTCACCATATTTGACATGCCAACGAGCAAGGCAAATGGATCCACCAGTGATAGACTTGTCTTATGATGAAATGAAAGCTAGGATCATTAACCTGGAAAGCCAGCTGGCTCAAATTTTGGAAGCCCTCACAAACGAGAAAAAGAAGAATGTAGTAGAAGAATCATCTAGACACCAGTAGAATATTGGTCAAACATCAAGGTAGCAGGATGAGGAAAAACAACCTCAAGGGATACCATTGAATCAACATAAGGAATATAAAAAGGCCAAGAGGATCATATCTTCATCCTTAACTTTGATGTTAAAATGGAAAAGTAGAAAGAGAAATAGAAAGAGGGAAAGGCAAAGGCTCAATGGTTAGCATGGGAAGCTAGACTAAGGGTAGTAAAAGGCACTAAGAATTATGAAGTCTTGGCTGTACCAAAAATATGCTTAGTGTTGGACATGGTAATATTGCCCAAATTCAAGGTACCTAATTTTTGTAAATATGATGTGTCTACATGCCCAAGATCCCACATAGTAATGTACTTAAGGAAGATATCTGCACATGCCTAAGATAAGAAGTTACTCATCTATATCTTTCAAGATAGTCTCACTGGTGCTACATTTCAATGGTATATGAGTCTTAACCGTATAGTAATAAAGTCATTAAATGATTTAATGAATGTATTCATGCAACAATACAAGTTCAACCCGAAGATGGCACCAAATCATTTTCAATTGCAAAGCATGGAAAAGGGTGAGGTAGATTCATTCAAAGCTTATGCTAAAAGGTAGAGGGAGACAACACTTCAGATTCAACCTCCTTTATTAGATAAGGAGATGGTTTTCATCTTTCTCAACATTCTCCCAGCCTTTTATTATGATGGGATTATGACCAACACCTCTACTAATTTAACTAACCTAGTAATTGTTGGAGAGAGGATAGAAAATAGGATTAAGATTGGGAAGGTGATAGATAATACACCGAAACAGACTAGTAAAAAACTATCATTCAAAAAAAGAAAGAAGAGGTGCATGCAATGACAGATGAAGGAGGCTTATGGGGCAATAAAAAAGCCTTACAAGAACCACTAGGATTACAAAACTCAGCAAGTAAGTGCTACCACTGCAGCGTCCCAACTAGCACCTTTGTATTTGGGTTACTAGCAAAATACATCATCGGTACATCAACAAACCCAGCAAACCATATGGTCAAGATAGTCATCTTGTTATCAACCTAGGCAGCAAGGTGAAATATTAAGCAAATTTGACCTAATACCTATCTTCCACCAAGCTACTCCCTTAGTTGGTCAAGAGTGGGCTAGTGACTATTATTCCAGTCAAGCCATATGATCCTCCTTACTTGAAATGGTATGATGAGAATGCTATTTGTGAATATCATGGAGAAATCAAGGGGCACCCCACCGTGCATGACTGCTTTCAAAGGGGAAGTACAAAGTCTAATAAATAACAAATGGTTAGACTTTCAAAAGATGACCTTAGCACCCAATGTGCATCAAAATCCTCTTCCTAATCATGGGAAGCAAATGGTTAATGCCATTTTTAAGGATGGTGAATTAACCTTGAAAACATTAGTATCAGATATAAAGATGTCCTTAGGCTTTATCTTGCAAGTGTTGATTGAGAATGGGTTTATACAAGCAAAAGGGGAGCAAGTGCTAAATCTAGTTGCATATTTTTCAAGTGCAATATACATCACACACTAGAGGAATGCGAGGCAATTAGATATTTCCTTCAAAATCTTTTGGACAGATATATTTTGCAAGTAGGAATTAAGGAAAATTATGTCAATGTCTTACAAGACAATAGTTAACCTATGATCCTGATACTTCCTCGTGGGCCTCGAAGTCATTAATTATCTATTATGACAAGGAGATAACAGTCATGCCTATAATGGAGAAGTTAAACATTCAAGTCCTAGAACCTTTTTAGTATAATAATGACAATGCAATCCCATAGAACTATGATTGCAAGGTTACAGCAAACAACTTCTCAGAAGTTGCACCCATTCCTATAACCAACATAACTAGCATATATAGTGTGAGAAGGAGTGGCTGGTGTTATGGCCTTACCCCATTCAAAAAACTAAAAAAGCAAGTTAAAAGAAATAAGGAGGGACAAGGAAAGGGGAAAAGGATTTATGAGGAAGAACCAACCCTCGTGCAGAAAAAAGTTGTTCAAATTCCTTTGCAAAAAGAAGAATTAACTCAGTGTCATATCAAAAGGTCGGTATCGATAGAAGAGGCATGTGAGTTCCTTAGATTGATTAAACAATGTGAGTACCAGGTGATTAAATAGCTTAACTAAACACCTACCAAGGTATCATTACTTTCTCTATTCCTAAATTTTGAACCACATTGAGAGGCCCTGTTGAAAATTTTGAATGAAGCGTATGTCACCCAGGATGTATATAAAGAAATGGTGAAAGGGGTGGTTGAAAACATCATGGCTTGTAGCATTATCTCACTCTTAGATGATGATATACCTCTGGAAGGTCAAGGTCATAATAAGGATTGCACATTTTGGCTAAGCACAAAGGGCACAACCTAGCAAGTGCCCTTATTAATAATGGGTCATCATTGAATATCATGCCAAAGACAACTCTAGACATGCTTCCCTTTGACCACACCCATATGAGATGCAATGAAATGATAGTTAGGGCTTTTGATGGATCTGTGAGGTTAGCAATGGGAGAAAATGAAATCTTGATCCAAATGGGCCCTTACATCTTCAATGTAGACTTTCAAGTGATGGACATCAACTCAACTTATAGTTGTTTATTGGGCAAACCATGGATACACACTACTGGGGTAGTTCCATCTTCATTACATTAGAAAGTGAAATTTATGGTGGATGGTAAACTAGTGATAGTTAATGGAGAAGAATATTTGCTAGTGACAAAGCCCCCCACTACTTCATATATAGAAGCTGTGGATGAGTCATTTGAAAGTACCTTCCAGTCATTGAAATAGTGAAGGCAACTTATGTACAGAAGGGTGTTAGATTCCAACACCATGTTTCTCTTTAGCATCTTAATGATGGATAAGGAAATGCTGAGACAAGGGTATAAACCCAATGAAGGACTTGGAAGACTTGGGCATGGTAATCATTAGCCCTTAAAGCTCCCAAAAGCTAAAGAAAGGTTTGGTCTCAGTAACCCGACTAGAGTTGATTGTGCTTATATGTCACTACAGAAGAAGGACAAGACCTAGTACTCCTAAAGGAAGAAAGGCTAAGACAAAGAAGCTAGAAATCCTAGCATTGCACAAATCTTTCATTAGTGCAAGATTGCATGACCAAGGGCAAGTGGCCGTCATTCCTATTGTTTTTAATGTAAAATCCATGTAATTTCCTTATCACTACACTAATGGCTCTGCCCAAGGCCTTAGCGAGGATCTTGTATGGGTAAAGCATACATTTTTTTTAAATGTTTTGGTTTAAATAAAATGCATTTTTGCCTACATCTTTCTTCCTTCCTTCATTTTTATTTGTTACATACACTCATGTATCCTTGACCACTTTAACACTTGCAATAATTAAACATAAAACTCTAGGTCTCAATATGGCAATAATGAAGAAGGTTATGCTTATCTCCCAAATTTTGATTTTGATCATCATGTCAGTAGACTCATGACAACAAAATAGAAGAAGAAGAATAGGAACCTCCCCCAGAATTGTTAAGGTTAGTGGAACTAGAAGAGAAAGGAATCTAGCCACATGAGGAATCCATTGAAGTGTGTGAATTAAAGAAAATAAGAAAGAAATCAAAATTAGCACTAAAATGGCAAGAAAACAAAAGGTAGCTTTGATTGATTTCCTATAAGAATACAAGGACATGTTTGTTTGGTCATACCAAGATATGCCTAGATTAGACACTAACATAGTGGTGCATTGCTTACCCATTAAACCTGGGTTTAAACAAGTAGAGTAGGAGTGAGGAGAATGAAGCCAAACATCCTCTTCAAAATAAAAGAAGAGGTGAAGAACCTGTTCGAGACTACTTTTATTGAGGTATCAAAGTATCCTAAGTGGGTTGCCAATGTTGTACCAGTACCTAAGAAGGATGAAAAAAATTAGGGTGCAAGTGGATTATCGTGATTTAAATAGAGCAAATCTTAAAGATGATTTCCCTCTTCCATACATTGGTGTCCTTGTGGATAATGTTGCTTGACATTCCATTTTCTCATTCATGGATGGATTTTTGGGGTATAACCAAATCAAAATGGCCCTAAAGGACAAGGAGAAGACCACTTTCATTACACAATGGGGGATCTTTTGTTATAAGGTAATGTCATTTAGGTTAAAAAATACTGGGATAACTTATCAAAGAGCCATGATGGCCTTTTTTCATGATATGATGTATAAAGAGGTGGAAATCTATATTGATGACATCATTGAAAGATCAAAATCTAAAGAAGAACATGTTATCCATCTTTGCAAGCTCTTTGATAGGTTAAGAAAATATCAAGTAAAGCTCAACCTAGCCAAATGTACATTTAGTGTGAGGTCAAGCAAATTATTAGGTTTCATAGTTAGCTAAAAAGTAATTAAGGTTAACCCAGATAAGGTTTGTGCAATCTTGGATATGCCTACTCCAAAGACTAAGAAAGAAGTGGAAGGATTTTGGGGAGATTGAACTACATAGCTAGATTCATTTCATAATTGAACACTACATGTGAATCAATTTTCAAACTCTTACATAAAAGCCATAGCAATGAATTGAATGAAGAGTGCTAGGAGGTATTTTAAAAAATAATCAGTATCTCCAAAATTCGTCAATCCTTGTGCCCCTAATACAAGGTAAACCACTCTTAATGTACCTAACTGCACTTGAAGGATCAATGAGGTGTATGTTGAAATAGCATGATGAGACTGAAAAAAAGGAGCAAGTGATTTATTACTTGAGCAAGAAGTTCATTGATTATGAATCTCGGTATTCAACACTAAAATGAACCTATTGTGCCTTGACATGGGCTAGACACTATCTTAGATAGCATATGCTCTAACATACCATCTAGCTAATCTCTAAATGGACTTCATCAAATATATTTTTGAGAAGCTTGCCCTCAGTGGTAGGATATCAAGATGACAAATGCTACTCTCTGAATATGATATTGTTTATGTTCCTCAACAAGCTATAAAAAGGAGCACAATTACAGAGCACCTTGCCAATTATCCTGTGTCTTATCAAGAACTAGTCCAATTAAACTTCCTAGACGAGGACATCATGAAACTCTCTAAGGTGCCTAAAGGGGAAAGATGGTCTCTCTTATTTGATGGTGCATCAAATGCATTGCCATGGAGTGGGGGCAATCCTAATATCACCATAAGGAAATACTTTCCTATGACTTCAAAATTGTGCTTTGATTGCACCAATAACACTGTAGAGTATGAAGCATGTGCCCTTGGAATTCAGGCACATTGGATTTCAAGAATAAGATCATAGATGTTTTGCGGACTTGGCTTTAGATATTCATCAGCTAAGAGGCAAATGGGAAACAATAGACCCCAAGTTAATCCTTTACCAAAAGTACATAAGGGTAATGGTGAAGCAGTTTCAAGAGGCCACTTTTCAACATGTACCTCGAGATGACAACCAGATAGTTGATGCCCTGACCACCCTATCCTCCATGTTCAGTATGAATGATCATAGAAAAATTCCAAAAATAAGACTTGAAAAGAAAGAAGAGGCTGCATACTATGTAAATATTAAGGAGGAGCCAAATGGTAAGCCTTGGTGTGACAATATCAAGCAATTTATCTAAAACCATGAATACACTGTTAGAGGTTTAGAGAATGACAAAGGAACTCTCAGAAGACCAGCAATGGGATTTTTCATAAGCGAGAATGTACCTTACAAAAGAAATCATGACACAATGCTCTTAAGATGTGTTGATGCTAAAGAGGCCTAAAGATTAATTCAAGAGATACATGAAGGAATTTGTGAAATCCATGCTAATGGGCATACTATGGCAAGAAAGGTCCTGAGAGTTAGGTATTCTTGGCAAATGATGGAATCCGATTGCATTGGTCATGTCAGAAAGTGCCATAAGTGTCAAATTTATGCTGACAAAATCCATGTCTCTCCAACAACACTCAATGTGTTGACATCACCGTAGCATTTTTTTCATGTGGGGAATGGATGTAATTGGACCTATTGAACCTAAATTTTCTAATTGGCATTACTTTATCTTACTAGCAATTAACTACTTTTCTAAGTGGGTGAAGGCTACCTTATATGTGAGTATAACGAAGGGGTTGTTCTTAGATTCTTAAAAAGGAAAATCATTTGTAGATATGGTTTGCCTAAAAGGATTATTACTGACAATGTCACCAATTTGAACAACAAAAATGATGGCCGAGTTGTGCAAGCAATTTAAGATAATCCATCATAACTCAACTCCACACTGCCTAAAAATGAATGGGGCAATGGAAGCAGCCAACAAGAACATAAAAAAGATCATTGAAAAAATGATAGTAACATACAAAGATTGGCATGAGTTGTTAATATTTACTTTGTATGGGTATCAAACCTCTGTGCAAACATCAATTAGGGCAACCTCAATTTCTTTGATGTACGGAATAGAGATAGTGCTCTCTTTTGAAGTTAAAACCCCATCTTTAAGGGTATTAATAGAGACCCAATTAGAAGGAGCTAAGTGGATTAAAACGCAGCATGAATAGTTAAACCAAATTAAAGAGAAAAAGCTTATAACCTTATGTCATGGGAGACTTTATTAAAAAAGATTGATGAGTGCCTATGATAAGAAGGTCAATCCAATGCAGTTCTATGAAGGGGATTTGGTCTTTAGAAGGATTTTACTAATCCAAAGAGACAATCGAGGAAAATGAACCCCAAATTTTGAGAGGCTCTACATGGTGAAGTGGGTATTTTCTGGTGGAGCTCTGATCTTTACAAATATAGATGGTGAGGGTTGTCCAATCTAGTGAATGCTGACACTATGAAGAAATACTATGCCTAATGTTTAGTGTGCCTAGTGAATCAAGTCTAGGGTTTGACAGGAGAGGCATAATCAAATTCAAAATTGTCTCTAAGAGATTATGTTTCTTTTCTTACTTGTTTGTTTTCATACACTCAAGACTTTAGTCCTTTTTGTGTATTCCTCTCTTTTCAAATCCTTACTAATATAAATTTGTTTATTAATAAATTTCATATTTTTTTGCTTCACCAGTATCCGTAGCTACACCCTCATGCATTTTTTGTTAAAGTAGGCATTGAAAAATCATAAACATGATGCCGATTTATTTTTGTGAGCAAGAAATTACATGATAAAACTGAAATAAATAAGAATAGAATTATTCATCAAGGTTTACTAACTCGAAGGGATAAGAGTAGCATGCTTGTGTAATGACCCATGTAGAAAAATATTTTTATCATGACACAACCATCATCTTGATGGTAGCTCCGAATTATAAATGGCACCATATGTGCAGATGCATTCATGACTAGCACAGAACATGGGTAGGAAATGAAGGAATCCTGAAAAAGGGTAGCATGGAAAGAGAGAGAGAAAAATCCTTTCAAAAATTTTGCCCTTCCCAAACAATATGAGGACAAATTATTAAACCTCATAAGTCAAGAGGTTTTTCCACAAAAATGTTTAACCTTGCCATTTGCTAGTAACTGAGGCAAGCTATGTAAACTTAGTTTGATTACTCTTTAAAGAGTCAAAGCTCACCCAAAGGCAAGAGAAGATTGGAACATGAAAATGAAGAGGTTGATGTGGTTTCCTTTGTAAGGAAGTTCAGAAGACCAAGAATTGAAACACAAGAAGAGATCAATTAAGGTTTGATGTTGCTTCCTCTATAAGGAAATTTAGAAAACCTAGAATTGAAACACAAATTGAGTTTGATCAATGAATGTTGTCAATAGAATGGGTGTTAAAGAAGCTTTCTTTACAAAACAAGAACCACATTTTACTGATCAAGAATTTCCTCCAAATGTTCAATTATTATGTGTAAACCTGGAATTCCCCTGGGAAGTGGCAAAATGTTTTTAATGGATCCCTATTGTTATTGATGATTGGATTCCATGTGAATCACTAGATTATCCCTTGCTATAATGGTTCCTTGCAAGTAATAACAAAATAATTACAAGTACCTTCACCACTTGTGATAACTAGAGAGAGTTATTTTGTGAGACATGGAGCAATATTTAACATTTCTTTGGATAACTTGCGACCTAGTGCAATCTTAAGGAGCAAAAAGCCATTTGGTTGTATTATTCAAGAGTTGCCAACTAGTTATTCAAAGGTTACATGGATTAAGCATGTAAAAGATAATGATACTGTGCACAATGTCTCTGATTAATTTTAACATTGCCTTTGGAGCTAAGTGAAGGGTGGCTACATTAGATAGACAATGTGAATGTCTTGCTAGTTCAATGGCTAGTGATAAACCCATAGGAGACCTTTGTGATAACCAGTCCAAAATGAAGAAAAGCATGCTAAGGCTGATAGAGAGAATAGTAATGAACTCTATATAAGTGCTTTTACAATACATGCTTGGACAACACTTACTGCAATAGTTTGTCATGATGTAAAAATCATGATCAGAAAGAGTATAGATCTCTAAGGAATTAACACTATTTGATTTTGGTCCATTAACAATCCTACCTCCAAGGAGTGTTGATATGGTGGAAGTGTAAACAAGTGCCAAAGGAAAGTTTCACATTCCCATCTTGTATCATCATGACATTGCAATTTCATTAGCATACTAGCTAGGATGTCATCATGCATATCATTGCATACAAACCATTTTCTTGAAATAAGTCCCATGAATGTTATTTTTAAATTTGGCTGTATCCTAAAGAAGGGCCACCTATTATTTTGCATTACCCTAAAGAAGGGTTGCATATTTTTCTTTTATTGATAAATCTTGTGCTACCATGAAAAAGGGGCACATGTTATCTTTATTAGTAAATTTGGTACTGTCCTGAAGAAGGACCACCTATTATCTTGCGCTACCCTGAAGAAGGGCTGCATGTTATCTTTATTGATAAATCTAGCATTATCCTAAAATAAGGCCACCTGCTATCTTGCACTACCCTAAAGAAGGGCCGCATGTTTTTCTTTTATTGGTAATCTTGCACCACCCTCCCTTGAAGAAGGACCACCTATTATCTTTTGCTACCTCAAAGAAGGGCTGCATGTTTTCCTTTGTCGAAAAATTTTGCACTACTCTGAAGAAGGGCCGTATATTTTTCTTATTAATAGATCTTGCACTACCTTGAAGAAGAGGAGTTTGCTATCTATATCGATAAATCTTGCATTGCATCATTTGGTTTTTGTTCATGTTTTTGTTTGTGGTCCCTTCTGTCCCATGCTGTTAACAGTTTCAAACAAATTGATATCTTCTCCTTTGCTTACCTTCTAGTTCCTAGAAAGATAAGCAAAGGAAACATCTTTAGACACCTAAATTTGTTTGATACTAAAAAATAAAAGCGAATTCATAGGTGAGTTCAAAATTTTTTCTACTTATTTTTGAAAAACTTTGTGTTTTACAATGGGTGGAGTAAAAAGACCTAAGAGTATTTTCTTTGAGTTTTTAGTGATACATTTTTACATAATTTTGTTTTTAAAAAAAGAGAAAAGAAAAGAAAAAATTTCATTTCAGTTTTACTAAAAAAAAAGGGGGGAGTAGTTTTAGTTAAAATGTAAAAAGGAAAAAAAAGAGAAACAAATTTTTGGAAAAGAATTATTTATAATTTTAAAATTTATAGATTTTAAAATTTGTATGTAATGTATTTTGGTTTGAAAAATTTTATAAAGAATTCTAGGATTTTGTAGAAAATAAAGTGAAGTATTTTGAAAAACAAAATTGTTACAACTTTGTTGCACAATCGTGTCAATTTTGTCCCACTCCCTAACCCATTTGCCATTTCCTATTAGTCTTTAGATTTTAGGAGCCCTATTTTGGCTATAAATCTATGATTAATTGGCTCTCTGGCTGCAACCATTTTAGGACTCTATTGTCCCAACTAATGCCATTTAACGAGTAGAGATTTCTTCCCATGATATCCAATAAAAGGAGGACAAGAGGAGAAAATGCATTGATGAACCGAAAATCCAGCCACTCCCATGGAATGCAGATAAAAGAGAGAAGGGGCACATCCACAGAGATAGAGATGGGGAGAAAAGAACGAGAGCACAGAGAGAAAATAGGGAGCATAGGGAGAAGGGAGGAAGCAGAAGCAACATTTGCACACTCACCTTCACTCCACTTCCACCACGCATTTTCACTAAACTTAGCCACAAGCTCATGAGTTGAGCCAAGAAACTCCTTCCTGATCACAAAAAAAGGCTTCCTTCATTGTTTGAATACAAGTGTAGCCGATCTCTATTTTGATTTTTGGTTAGCATTTGAGGTAAGCTTTAAAATTCTTTTCTCTTTTCTGCATCCTACGCATGACGAAACTGATTATGTATGAATAAGCTTTGAAAATATTGCCATGTGGTCTTGCTGTTGATTGTTAAAAGACTTGAAGCTTATTCCCTGCTTTAAAAAAATATATGGTGTTTGAGGGGAAAGAGAGACGGGACTGTCTCTCTTGGTCCGGTAGCATCACCAACTTTGGTGACATTGCCAGTAGCCACGCTTGAGTAGGGATGTAAGACGTCCCTACTGTGCTGTGTCGTCTTCCTCTCTGAAGAGGAAGACGACACTGTTCCCAGGGTTCTAAATGTTGCCTTTTTTTTTCTTTTCATTTTATACATTTGTTAAATAAAAATAATGGGTACAACTTTAGCAAAAATGAATCCATGGTTGAGTTTAATAAAATTTTTACTTATTTTTAAGAAATTTCTAGTGGTTGATTTGACAAAAAGCATGAAAATTTAAGAGTATTTTTAAAAATTTTTTTGTAATAAACTTATGTTTTTATTCCTTTTCGATAAAAAGAAAAATTAAAAAAAATGGCTAATACTTTGGTAAAAGGTGAGCTCATAGATGAATATTGTGATTTTTTATAGTTAAAATTGTGATTTTTTAAAAAACTTTTCTAATAAAAATAAGAGAATTTAAAAATATTTTTTATATCTATTATATGTAGTTATTTTTATTAAAAATAATTAATTTAAATAAATTAAAAAATTTTCTTTTCGATTAGGCTGCACAACAACCTGTTCATGGCAGAGTTGACAAGCTGCAAAGTAGCCTGTCCTCTCTAATTTAAAAAATAAAAGCTTTTAATGTGAGTGAATGGTTGTGGCCTGCCACTCTCCCAATGTAGGCTAGGGTTCCACCAAGTTAAACTGAGCCTAACTTAAATTTTTGGTTTTCATTTTAATTAATTAAAAATAAAATAAATAAATTAAATTAAAATAATTTGAACTAATTTCTATGTGCATTAAAGTATGACTAGTATGTTATATATATTTTCGATTTTGATTTATTCCTTTACTTGTTAAACTTGAATTGTATTTTCTTTTTATTTATGTATACCTTTTAATATGTGACATGAGTCAATTTGTTTCTTTAGCTAGTTTATATTTATTTTAGATAACTGTAATAATAATTGTAGATTATTTTATTTTATATATGTATGGTATTGCACACGTGTAATTATGGACTCCAATGATCTAATTTAGCTCAACGAAGATTCCAAAGACCTTCACATTATGTAATAAAAGACTCCAATGGTCCTAAATAATACAAAGGCACCAATGACTCTAAAGGAATAATATTAAAAAGGCTTCAATGACCTATTGTTCAAACTTACTTTATCCAATTTTTTTTGTTGGAATAAAACATCATTTCATTTTTCAAGGAAATTGTTTTCATACAAATCTACCTTGGAAAGCAAGGGAATTGAAATGGAAACTTTCTTTCCCAAAACTTAAAAAGGGAGAGTTTTTTTTTTTCCACTTCAGAAGAATATGATACTTATCTTAATGTTACTTTTAAACTTGTAAGTATTTTTATTTCTTAAAAGCTTAAAAACTTACCTAATAAGGGCCATGAAAGTGGAGAAAAATGTATTCATCCTTACAACTAGGAAAAAGTATGAAATTTTATATAAAACTCACTTCGGAAGATTGGCAGCTCAATACTACCTATAAGTTTGTGAATATTTTCTTAATTTCAAATTAGAACAAAAGCTTCCTCCTCCTTGTTTTGCAAAAAATAAATATTTTCTTTTCAACAGGATATTTATAAATAATTAAATTACAAATAAAGAAGAGTCCAAGCATTTTTTTTAAAACTGAAATAACCAAACACCAATGTAGTACCAAAATGGCATTGTAGGGTGCTAATACATTCCTTACACTTAATCAACCTTTTTTCATTGTCCAATCTCACAATTTTACTCTAGATTGGTGATGACTTCAAATTTTTCATAATTTTCTAAACCCTTTCCCAAAACCATTGCGTTTTCTCCATTACCACTCCGTGCAACGTTGTGACAATGGTTACCATCTTTATCAAGTGTTATAAGAAGAGTATTATGATGTTACTTAATTTACAAGAGAACTTTAAGTTGGCTTCATTGAAAAATATAAGTCGATCAACATTAGCTCACGCTCTATCAAGGCAGTAGAACAACCAATCCAAATGCAACCATTTAGGGTCCATGAGCCTATACCTCATAAATCCATCAAATGATAGTCATTTAGCCAAGTCAACACCCACATCACTTTTTTTTTTTTCTCTTTTGGTGATGTAATTTCATCTAAGTCTCCTACAATTATCCACAGGCACATTATGGTATGGCTAAGTTGTCTCAAATTAGTCCAAAGAGTCTCACTAAGCATTACTCTTGATCTAGCCTAATTCAACAATTATGAAGTTGAATACAATCCTAATAGGAATTGAAACCACGTGTGGATGTATAAGGTAGTTTTTTCCAATAGTATAATATCAACCTCCCAAAATTTCACATAATTAACCTATATACCTCCTAAAAAGCCCTAAGCCTCACAATTACAAAGAAATTAAAACCAAACATTTGAATAGCTTTGATAGCTTTATTCCCACTAATCCTAGTTTCCATTGAAATTATCACATGCATTTTATTTTAACACACAAAAGATCTTAAGGTACTACCAAATGTTACTTGGCATATCCCCCACAATTCAAGACAAGTAAATTCATTAACAACCCAAATGTGAGCAAGCTCAAACCATGCCCACTTGTTGCTAGCATTACTCATATATCCATGCACATGTCGGCATTGAACTCAACTCTAGTTTCACACAATGAGGTATGCCATTTGGGGTGTCCAATCCATGCAACATAGTTTTTGTAAAATGCATGTTGCCACCAATCCCAAGTTGGGTTTTATTCACATGCACTATTTTCTTAACATTCACAATAGGCTCTATACTCAAGTTCATTGCCTAATACTATTCTTCCTCACTCCTCTAGAAGTGCCTTGGTATTTAAAGGTCACCTTAAATTGAATTTGTTGGGGGCCACAATTATCAATTAAGAGGACATTATTAATTGGAGACATGCTTTTATAGAGTTAGTTGGCCTCAATTGTTTCCCATGCCAAGTCATATATACTCATTTGCTACCTTTTTTATTATTCATATGAGCACAATAATTATGTCCTTTTGTAGGAGTTGACAAGTCCTAGGTCCCCTATGTGTTCCTTCTCAAAAGCCCCCATACTTGGGTTCTCCTCAAAATTAACTTCCTACTCATCCTTACTCTAATTAAAATTTTAAAAACATTAAATCTAGAAGAGTTTAACATTGCATCAACCTTCATTGCCTTTGTGGTCCTTTCACCTTAAAATTTACAGATGCCAAATTAACTTAAGTTGAATTTTCTTTTCTACCCTTCTTTTGCCTGCTTAGAACCATCATGGCTTAAAACTTCCCTCGTCTACCATAGCATGAATCAAAAATTTATTCAAGGTTGTCACTTCCATTGCAGCATTGGATGAGTTTTGCTTTGGGATAGGTATCTTCCCATGTCCATATTGTCAACATGTGATATGAAGTGGCAAACAAAGGAAAAAAAGTTTGCAAATGGATTTCAAAGGAGAAAAAAATGGAGTCGCCACCGACTTAAATTGAAATAATAAAGTTGGACACTGAAGAAAAATGGTCTACATGACAGAAAGTGGTCTTGAGGATTAGTTACATGTAAGGAAGGTATCAGCACTCCTATAATGCTCTTTCAGTACCACATTGGTGCTTTGTTACCTTTTATTTTTTGGAATTGTGCTTTTTATTTTGCAAAACAAGTTTATTTTGGTTTTTTTTTAAGTTTTGTTTGTCCCACTACTAGTTTGTATGTGATTAATTATAATCCATGATTAATATCATTAGTGAGTGGCATTTAGCCATTCCTATGGAAAGGGAGGATTCAATGGCTGGTTTGTGCAGGTCTTATGTCAAAAGCTAGTGCCTAGCTTGAATAGGATTTTTAGAGGTGAAAGGTGATGATTCTTTATAATCACATTTGAGAAACTGCCAAACACTTGTGTAGGTTTATAACATGACTACCCTTAAGATAATAGGAAAGTGGTCATACGCATGACCCCCTCCTATCCATCATTGGGAAGAATCTAGGGTTTAGAAAAAGAAAGTGAAACCAGGTCAAGGACAAATGGTTTTAAGCAAAGGTTGTGATCCTTTATAATCATGTTAGAGGAATCACACTAAACACTTAACTAAGTTAATAACGTGACTACCCTCAAGATAATGGGAAAGTGATCATACACATAACCTCCCTCCCATCCATCATTGGGAAGAATCTAGAATTTAGAAAGAGATAAATTTGTTTAAGCCAAGGCACATATGGGCAGAAAGAAAACAAGGGATTAAATACAAATACAACACCCTTTCCTTTGTATTATAACAAAAATTTATTAAGTGAGAGCAATCCCAAAATATAACTACTAAAGTTTGAAATGGGCATCGATTCTTTACCATACAATTCTTAGGAACATGTTTTTATGGAATATTCAAAATGCAAATACATCACTACCACATACAATTATATATTAAATTCAAGATATCAATTCGACATACACCCCATGTGAGAATAGGAAAAAGGGAATGGGATCTGCATAGGAGACATTTCTTACTTTAACACACAAATACAAATGCATGCAATCTTTCATGAACTTTTATTGGGGACAGTTATATCTCAATATGATAAGCATGCAATCTCACATTAGAATGGGAAATTTAGGAATAAGGGAGACTTGTATCAGGTACTCTCCTCACCCAACAATTAAATTCAAATCTCTCAAGAAAAGGAGATCTAGAGATAAGGGAAACCTATCTTGGGTACTCTCCTCAATTTAATATTCTAATGGAAGTCGGAAGAAAGGGTGATCCAAAAGTAAGGGAACAATGGAGGGATTTCAACTATATCATACTTGATCAAGCAACCAAAGGGAAGTTGTATTTAGAAAGCATACCTTGTTCTTTATGCTCAACTAAGTACTGGGAGCATCACAATACTAACATGTCCATAACAATAGGTGCATTATTATAGGAAAGCACAACACAGCAAAAATGGTAACAAAGATTGTAGACAACATCGAAATACAATGACAGGTGAGACAATGCAATATTATGGATTCATTAAGATCAACAGCATGTAGTAAATAAAGTGGACTATAGCATAGCAAATAATCATGTAGTAGAATCAAGCATTCATGCATTCTCATGTGCATGGTAGAAAATTTTAGAGCATATAGATAGTTGAATCCAACCACACTTGATGGCCATTCTAAAAACAATTAATCATGAGATTCAAATCATAAAGAAAATTCCAAGCCATCATGACAATATTCTTGTATGAGCTCATAACTTCTACCAAGTAGATACATTCATTCAGGGCCGTTTTCATAGTCTTCTTAATTGTCATTTGTGTCCTTTATTCTATTATGCATTGAATTATTTGTTTGAAAAATTATTCAACCATCGATAATATTGCAACTAATTGTAGGGCACAACTAAAGATGCTTACATTCCACTTCGACATAGTAGACTAGAATTTACTACTAGAATCATGCCAATTATTTTGAGCTTGCAGAAAGAATTCATCCCCCCTTGAAACAAAAGTAGGCTACTCAGGCTGTGAAAAATCAGAAAGGTTTAGGTCCCCCCAACAGCCAATTCCCATATGGACAGATTGGGATTGGTATATGATCAAAGAAGAAAAGAGGTAGATGCAATAAGTGTGAGTTCAAAAAGTAAACATGCCAATTTTCATTCATGAACCCCCAGTCCAAGCGCTCCATTATTGTTCTCCTTTTCTAGGTGAAAAGGGATCCTTTGAATCCAAAATCGGTAACATTACAAGTAGTCATACACTCCAAGAACTCTCATGCTAATCCAATTTAGGACAGTGCCTCCCTTTTTGTCTTGTGGTTTTAAGTATGCATTGAAGTCCTCCGTAAGAACCCACGCCCAACAATGGAAGTTGATAATCTAGCAAGTTCATCCTACAACTTCTTGCTTTATCATTCTCAGGCTTGCATATACAAAGGTGACAAGAGCCTCCTCTGATTGCCCCACTAATCTAATTCTGGTATGTACAAACTGTTTATGTGAAACCAACACTTCCATGGAAAGGTCATCCTTATTTCAAATTTGGATCTTTTGCTTTTCTTTTTCTTTGATTTTTATAACTTTCTGTCTATCTCTCTCTATAATTTATTGTGTGAATCTCACTTTTTTCTCTTACTATTTTTTTCTTTCCAAATTTTCTCTTATTCTCTCACTTACAATTGTCTAACGTGAAATTTGTATTCCCCTTATTTCACAATATATACCCCAAAAAAGCCCATAGGGTCCACACAAAAAAGCAAGAGTCAAAACCAATCTTCTTAATCACCTGTTTAATCATCCCTCCTAATAATGTAAGAAAATTTTTAAATTGTGATTTGCCGTTAAATGTAATTTTATTTTGTTAAAAAGGTTAAATATGTAACCCAATTAATTTATACCTGTTATGTTAAAAGTGATCCAATAGGCTATTTAGCCTTTAGGTTTAAACTTGTTAATTAAGGATTCACTTGGGTTTTATTGTGTGTATAGCTGTGTCCTGTGATGGGTGGGTCACAGTCAAGATATTTTAATAATGAGGTTAAGTTTACTCTTTTATCTTATAAATATTCATCTATTGGTGACTTTTCCATTAAGGTCATTTAATATCTAGAAGATAAGAAAAATAAAAAGAAGACTCTAATTTCAGTGTGTATAAGTTACACATTATCTCTTCTTCTTGGGGAAATTTGTGTACCATATAACTAAAGCGATGAATTAAAATAGACATCTCATACTTGATTTTAAATTAATTATTTTAATTTATATAATTTTATGTCAGTATAGATCCATACAAAGCCTGATTTATACTTAACCTAAAATCCCAAATCTCTTGTATGATATATTTTACATCTTTAAATTCAAATACAAGAAGTGTTATATTATTTTACTTTGGTGTGAAATATTTTTACTCTCGTGAATATGAAATTGAAAACCCTGTGAATTTCTCTTTCATAATCTACATGGGAAAAGTTTTAGAAGAAAAATTTTCTATAAATACATACTACTATGTAATTTTTGACGAGAACTTCTATTCTTTTAGAAATTAAAGAAAGAAATTTGGGAATGGAATTATTTGAAACTTTTTGGGACAACGCAAAAGAAATACAAGTATGATGGTTTGAATCTATGAATTGTACTGTGGTATTGGCCTGTGGAGAATTACTTGCGCATCACTGTAGCTTTGACATTGGTCCGCCATGAATCCGCTTAGAACTACGGCACTTGAATTGAGGAGAGGCACCCTCCGTGCTTGCAAGGGAGATGACCCAATGTGGGCCATGTGAATCATTGGTCATTTGACGGATAATTGAAGTAAAGGCCAATTAAAATATATACATATAGTTGGACGGATAAGGCGATTGTCTTTGGGCCTAATGATTTTGGGCTCTTTTGAGTGCTTGAATTAGAGTTAAAAAACATTCATAAAGTTTTTGATATATATATGTATATATATAATTCTATAATCTCTACCATGTGCCCAACGTTTTGGATCTTTCGGATGGTGGATTTTAATTGAATCACCCTTTGGAATTGCTTAATCTTTAAGGGTATTTTATTCTTTATAAACATTTCAAATAAAATACATTTGTGAGTATAGAAAATCTTTCACATCTAGAATAATTGTTAGAGCTCTTAACGGCTTAAAGATTTGGAATAGTCTAAACCTATTTTGATATCATAGTAGATATTATCTTTAAGCCTAATGTTTTAGCTATTTGGCCTATAGACTATAGCTAAAATTACTCATGAACTTGGCTATATTTTTATAAATGATTTTAGAAAATTTTAGTACTTGAGAATTTGTTGAATAGATATATTTGTGGAACAGAAAATGTTGTTTCCCATATTGTGCATCTCATTAAAATTATATATGAAATCTTTTGGAGATATATTTACAAAGACTTTTATAGTTAAATCTTGAGCTGAAAATGTATATGGGCCTTGTTCTGTCGCTATTGAAAATTTTATTACAATTTCTGTGATAATATTAACAAAGATATTGATAGTATCTAAATTAATTTATGTAGTATTCTCCTCATAAGTAATTATTATATAAATTATTTAGGTAGTATAGAACTTTTAAAATGATAGAAGAGTTAATTATTTTACTGCTCACAAGTGTTAGATATTAATATTATCTATTATTTTATTAGCCTAATATTTTAGGCTAACAAAATATTATCTCCAATACCTACGAGTAGGTGTTGGAGATATATTTAGAAAGACCTTTGTAGTTAAATCTAAAGTTGAAAAATATTTTTGAGCCTTGTTCTATCTCTATTGGAATTTTTATTAAAATTTTTGTGATAATATTAATAGGGATATTCATGTCACCTAAATTAATGTGTAGTATTCCATCGCAAGTGATTATTATATAAATTATTTAGGTAGCATGAAACTTTTAAAATGATAGATGAGTTAATTATCATACTGCTCATAGGTGTTAGATATTAATATTATCTATTATTTTATTAGCCTAATATTTTAGGGATCAACCTTTATGGCAAACCTTGAGTTGAAAATATTTATGGGCTTTGTTTTATTCTTTGTTGGAAATTTTATTAAAATTTTTTTGACAATTTTAGTAGGGATGTTAATGTTACCAAATTAATATATGTAGTATTTTGCCCACATATGATTATTATATAAATTGTTTAGGTAGCATGGGGCTTTTAAAATAGTAGATGAGTTAATTATCTTACTACTCATAGGTATTAAATATTATTCTTGTCTATTATTTTATTAACTTGATATTTTGGTAATAACCATAAATTAATTTATGAAATATTCTGCCCACATGTGATTATTATGTAAATTATTTAATGGGCACATATTTTTTAAATAGTAAATGAGTTAATTATCTTACTATTCACAGATGTTGGATATTAACATTATTTATCATTTTATCAACTTGATATTTTAAGAATTATCTTAAAATATGTTATATTCTTTACCCACTGTGAAGTTTATAATGATATAACGTTATGCCAAAAATTCCTTCTATGAATATTATTTTCAAATTATTGCTCTTATTGTTATTAAATTGCTATAATCATTTTTTAGCTCCTTGTACTTTTTTCCTAAATAACCACACATAATTTAGTAAGACCCTAACTAGAAGCATTATAAAAGATAGAAAGAGGTAATAGAACTAGCAGTTACCTTGATAGATGTAGACTTTTCTATCTGAGATAACACACAATCAATTCTAAATAATGAATGTATTGATGTATAGAATGCCATTATGCGAAGTGAGAAAAGGTTAATTGTTTAGAATAATGGTTATGAGGTCAATATTTAAACCTTAGCATGTGTTGTTCTAATACACACAATGTCAATATTTTCTTCACCTTAATTTGGAACAAGTGTAAAGAATTTTGGTATAGCTAAAGCTAGTTAATTAATGAAGAAATTTACTGACATGCAACATGATGAGGTATAGTGTTGGGGATTATATTCTAAGGATAACGAATGCTCCACAGGCTAAGTAGACTACAATTATTTGCCTATAGAATAAATGTACCCTTGATGGAAATTTTATTAGTAGGGTAAATCTTTCCCATTACAATGCTAATAAAATTTTTGCTGTGAGCTTTTTGAAATATTCCTATTATTTAAATTGATTTATGTGATGGCCCATTTATAGAGAGCTATTATGTATTTTAGTTTAAGTGACTTGGAGCTTTTGAAATAGTGTACAAGCTAGAAAATTTGTCAGCCTACAGGTGTTTGATTTTCAAAACTTGTTCATTATTTCAATAGCATGTTCTTATCAAAGTTTATCATAAAATTTTATACCTTTTGTCCATAGTAAAATTTAGAAGGACATGTTTATTTAAGAGGTGAAAGTCAAGTTTACACCATCTTAAGATTTGGGGTTACCCAACAAAGGTAAAACACTAAAACCCTATGGCATCAAAATTAGATCCCAAGACCACCAGGTGCTATTTTATTGGGTACCCCAATGACTCTAATGGCTATAGATTCTTTTGTCCTATTCATGGGATGATGATAGTTAAGGCATTGAAAGGAGATGTGGGTGATTATAAAGTACCTGAAAGCATAGAAGTGAGTTTGGAGAGCAACCCACTTATAGTTCTCATACTTGTTGCACACGAAAGGGTAGTATATTAGTTGAGAGGCAAGCAAATGAACAATAGCATGAAGTTATTGGTGAAAATCTTCCTAATCTTGCACAACCTAATGCTTCTCCTATTAAGCGTTCTATAAAGATGAGAAGATTTGTCATAATACAAAATTACATTGTGCTTCTGGGAGAGAGAGATTTTGATATTAAGCAAATAGTTGAACTAGACACTTACAAGAAGGCTATTTCTAGTGCATAGTTGGACAAGTGAGTTTTTTTGAAGTCAAGAACAACTGCAAAAGTGATGTAGAGTGCTTCAAGACAAGGTTAGTAGCCAAAGGCTTAACTAAAATGTAAGGAATAAACTATACTAAAAGGTTTTCTCTTGCTTCTTTTAGAGACTTAGTGATAGAATTTGGTATTCCTATCACCACCAATACGTAACCCACCAAGCCCCAAATTTTTGGACCAAATCCTTTGGGAAGCAGTTACTATTATAATCAAGGCTTCTCTAAATATTGTCATTCATCCTAGAAATCAAGGAGCAGGCACCTTAATGGTGTAATGGCATTTAATGTTGATCATGGCTTTCCCTTTCAGTATACTAGGTTCAAACTCAGGACCTTATATGTGTGTTTAAGTGATTTGCCACTTTTTTTATCACCAAAAATAAAAATGAAATCAAGGAGGGTTTTTCCTAAAAATGTGTTACCGAATACCTTATTCATATCTTGTTATAACTTTCTTAGTTAAGACAATTGACGTTATATTTAATGCTTATAAGAAAATATTAAATGTTAAAAATTTATAAAATTCAAATTTTTTTCTAAGAAGACACAGGATAAAGACAATAGTTTCAAGTTTATTTTATTTTAAGATAATGTGAATTTATAATATAATAATGTTTTAGTAAGTAAGACTTTTAGAAGGAATGTTTTAGTCCAAAATTATTTCCACACATTTTCACTTGTATATGTAGTATTATATATATATATATATATATTTATGTTTTATGTAATAAAATATTCTAAAAAAATTTGTCTGTAAAACCTAAATTGTTATCTCCTTGTCCATTAATATTAATAATGACTACAAGAAAACAATTATTAAAGATGAAATTTGGGGGCTCACTTGAAAAAGAGGAACCACAAACCCAAATAATTTGGCTCTCCTTGCTACCTTATCCAATACTTAATTTTTGTGAATTTAGTTTCTTTGAAGAATAAAATACACTTCATAGAATAACATATAGATAAATAATTATTAAAGAAAAAAATTAAGACAATGAATTATTTTACATTCAACAACTGTTATATAATTGTTTGTACTTTATAATAAAATTATAATATTTTCTCCAGAAACAGTGATATATATTCTGCAATTAATAATTTGAAACATACCCTATACTTTAAAAAGTATGGTCTAACTTTTATATTTAATTTCTAGATAAAACTTTTTTGGGATCTTCTAACAATTTATATTTCAATTATATAGAAGAAATTAGGTTAAATTATTTTATAAATTTTTATAATCTGTAAGAGTTTTTAAGTAAGTCATATATTCTAAAAGTTTATAAGCAAGTTCTTATATTTACCTTCATTATGCAACTAGATCTCTAATGTAATAGAATATTATTATGGTATCGCTATGATGTTGATAAGGCAAATGAATTTCATATATGGCACATGAGCTGCCTTGTTTTCATGTCATGTATCCCTAATGTGTTCCACACTCACAACATGTCAACAACTCTTTTTACTCATTTTTCTAGTAGAAGTTGTAGGAATTAAGTTAAAAACTATTGTAAATTTTTAAGACCTACAAAATATTTTAGTCCTAAATTTATAAGTTTTAAATCATAAGCTCTAAATTTTGGAGTTGAAATCTCAAACTTTAATTTTTAAATTTTAAATTTAAAATACTAAACCTTTAAATCTTAAAATTATTAACACTAAACCTTAAATTTGACACTAACAATTTTAAAGTCTAAAAACTTAAAATTATAAACCATAAATTCTTAAATCCTAAATTTTAAACTTAGAACCTTCAACTTTGAAAACTTTAAATCATAAATCCTAATACTTCAAACATTTTCAGGTTCAACATTTTAGAAGTTAAGAATTTAGAATTTAAAATTTAAAATTTTAGAATTTAGAGTTACAAAACTAAGAGTTTAGGGTTTTAAATTTATAATTTAAATTTATGATTTAAATTTTAGAATTTATGATTTATAATTTTAAATTTATTGTTTAAGATTTAAGATTAAAGTGATGGCAATTGAAATGCAGTGATGCAACCTACTTTGTCCTGACATGCATTAACATTATGCATGTTTATTCTCAAATATGTATATCTTTTAATTATAGTCCTCAATTTCAATTATAGCACTAAGCCAATAGGTACAGCATCCGATCCATCTTATTTAAATCTCTATCAATTTATTAATAGCATGTTCAAGACTCAGTTATCTATCTTTCACATACTATTGCTCAACACACCAACCTTTCACTTGTTTTAGAGTACTCTAAAACATTATAACTAAATTATATACTTAAATTCAAAATTTTAAAACTCAAAACTTTTAATATCTCTAAACATTAATCTCTAAACTGTTATTATAAAATTAAACTCTAAATTTTAAACCCTTAATATAAATTCTTAAAACTCGCTTGTTAAATAGTATAACACTTCCACTTACTTTGTGTAACCCCATGAACTTTAGTGTTTGTGAAATAGAGAAAAACCTAGGAAGCAAAATTAATGAAAAATGATCTATTTTAAAAGAAATAATTTTCTAAAATAAAACAATTTTAACGTTAAATTAGCACTAAAATTTTACGGCTTGGAATGGGTGCGCGGTGGATTTTAAATTTTTTAATTTTATATTTAAATTTAAGTAATGAACTTTGTTTTTTTACTCTTTAATTTTTTTAATTTTAATTTTATCTTTTATTTATTGCACTCTGATTTTTAAAATTATAAATTGAAAAAATTCTAATCCATGTGTTAATGGATATGAATTTCTTGCGGTAAAAATAAATTAATATAAGAAAAAAATAGATAAAAAAATTAAAAATAATAATAAAAATAAAATTTATATATTAAATTATAAAAAATAAAACAAATTCTAAATCCTGAGTCTGGTCACACGAAGAACGTGATCCTCAACTTGTTTGTGAAGAGTTACGAGCTGACAGGCAATTAATAGGGGAGAATTCTGAAGGAAGGACCAACTTGAGCCAGCATCATCAGATAAAGGACCATTAGTATTTATTATCAATTATGTACCACGTCGCTTGGGAAACCAAGTTTACTGTTTGTTTTGACAAAGTTACCCTTGTGACAAAATAACGATATCCTATATTTCCCAAGGCAAAAAAATTGATAAAATATTATTCTCATCATTCTTTTATCATATACTTTTTATAATTTAATAATATATTACATTAAAATTTATATTTTATATTTTAATTTACAAAATTTAATAATTTAAATCTGAATTATAAAATTAAATTAAAATAAATTATAAGAATAATTTCTTTTCCATATCACAATGTATAAGAAATCACATCCCTTTAGTTCCGCTGCCTGCAACGAGGGCAGTTTTGTCCAATAAAGTTTTATGTCTCTCCTTTCTACTGCATTAAATGAAAGCACGGGACCCACCGGTGGTTCTTCACTATAACGTTGGATTTCCATGATTCTACCGCTTAAAATTTGAGGAAAATAAATGTGTTAAGCGGGACGGCTAGTAATAAAAGAAAATTATTTTTACTTACCAAACAAACATAAATAACTTTTAAAATTTTTAATATTTTAAAATTTATTTATACGTAAATATATTATTTAAAAATTAATTTTATAATAATTGATTATATTTATCTAAAAAGGCTAAAATTACTTTGAATTTAAAATGCTAAAAAATGATATTAAATTAATTATAGTAGTTAAGTGCTAATAAGTAAGGACAAAATAATAAATTCATATCTTATATAAGTAGAATCATATTTTACTAACAGGATTATTTTATTTTTACCAAAATCAACTCTAATCAGCTAGAATCAATTTTGCTTTATCATCAAAGTATATTCAAACACTATCATTTGTTGTTACAATTTGGAGAAGAAAAGTTGATTCTACCCTTGCACGCTTTAGAGAAGTAAATTTAGTAATTTTTTAAGATAAAAATATAATTACTAAGAGTGAAGGCAAGTGAGAGGTGCTCTAAAGCAAGGAGTTATTTTCATAAAAATCAGTATCAAAAGTTTATATAGTATACTATTGAATTTATTTAAAAAACTATCTAATTATGGTGCATTGTTGTTGAACCTAAGTAATAATTGTGCATTTAGAATTTGAATATTTGATTTTTACTTTTGAAAATTAGAATAATTTAAATGAGAAATTAAAATAAAATTAAAAATTTAATAAAAAATAAAATTTAAGCTTATATAATTATATAAAATATAAAAATAAGCAAAAATTATCAAAATAAAAAAAATTAAAGTATTACAATCGGTACTTACACGTTGTATAAAAATTAATATATATTTTGAATTATAATAAAAATATATACAAATTATATACACATCCATGGTATACTTAACTTTTCCCAAAAGTAAAAGATATCCTTCTGCACCTTACAACCGTCGAAGATTCATTCTTCAAAGCGTTAGATTTCCATCATTTAATGCAAAAGAACGGTTGGAGTTGCAGTTCCTAAGCTGTTTGAACTTTGAACTGAACAAGCAGTCAGCACACGCACCAAACACACGAAATTTCCCAAACAGACAAAAGGAAGTGGAAAGTGCTGCAAGCTTTGGATTCTCGCTTAACAAGAGAAAATCAAGTGGGGGAACTGGGAACTTCATCCATCGGTGAATTGAGCACAATCATTCTGTGTCCTGTGGGCTCTTCCTACACCTTTTGTCAATGAAAAGCAACTTTTTTTTTGTCTCCCCATTTTAAGCAATTATGTTCTTTTATCATCTTTTTTTGTCTTTGATATGATAAAGTGGTTCCTTCCCTTCAGTTCGAGCTCAGCGAATCATTCTCTTCCCCTATATTGTATGCTCCGTTGCATTCACTCCATACCGGTGTTGTGTAAAAGCTTCTGAATTTCTGAAACTTCTTTGCTTTTCATATTACTGATGATCAATTCGGCTGTTTGAGTGGCTGATTTTGGAAATTTTCTTAATTGAGGTTGGTTGGTTAACTTGGTGCCATTAACGTACGTGGTTTTCAGTTCTCTTAATTGGGAATTTAAAGCTGGAAGGAATCTTCATAGCAAGAAAATCTAAAAGCGAAATGGTTATAGTAGAGGACTCAAGTGTTCCGAAGTTTATTAATGGTTAGTTAAAGCAAATGAAAGTCTTTTCATGTGTACAAGGATCACAGTTAATGGTAGCTGATGCTTGTTTATGATATTATTAACTTGAGGAGCTTTTTGCTACACTGTTGCAGGGTAGTTTTAAGGATCACAGTTAATGGTAGCTGATGCTTGTTTATGATATTATTAACTTGAGGAGCTTCTTATTTTCTATGCTTTTTGCTACACTGTTGCAGGATAATTTTAAGGGGAATGGTGCAGTATGAGAGCTAAGAGTTTGATAAACAAGAGGAAATATAGTATCCCAGGGAGATTGCGAAAGATGATTCAGTGTATATGGTCCGGGGAGCAGTTAAAAGTGGATGAAATGGGTAACTCATCAGAGTCCTTGGCGACCAGGGACTACTCAGCAAGTGCTTATTCATCGCGTACTGGTGAAGTTGAAACAAAGGTGGATAATAGAAACATTGAAGAAGCAGAGTCATCTCTTCGTGAAAGCGGTTATTTGAACTATGAGGTCAGTCAGATTATATTTTTAGAGTTCTTTGGTGTATGTACTGTATTGGCTGCTAATTGGTTATTAGGTATTGAATAAAAGTTCAACTGTTGAACTGCTATTCAGATGCCATTGTTCACTGATACATTTACATTACCAGGACTGCAATTCAATATATGTGAATAGAAGACAGATGAACAATGTCTAAAATTCTTGCTTAATGATGGATCAATGATGGAATTTTTAAAATTTGCATGATAGAAAAGATAGAAAAATGTTATTTATGGTTTGCAATGTTGTAGGTAGTGGATTTACTGGGGATCTGTCTTGTTGCCAATAAATCATATCTCTTCTGGACAGGCTATTGAACTTTTGTATAGCAACATCTGTCATGCCAATTCTAGGAAGACGTTAACCATTGTACCGAAATTCAGTGTTGATTGTTGAAGGCCATTTTTTCTGTGGAAATGATGGTATGCATTTTAATGCGTCTGGAAAGGTTAATTGTTCAATATGTAATAGTAGGGAAGCTTATTGGAAACTTTGGAATCTTAGCAGGGATAATCACATTTCCAATGCCTTTGGCATTCTGGCCTTCAGGACGTGAAATTTGGGATTGTTCAGTAGATATTCTATTGCTGTTTTTATTTTGAATCTCATCTTGCAGAAAAATAATTCATCCCTCTAACACTCATATTTGTCAGTCATATAAAATTTGAATTTTTGGCAAGGTTTCATACAGGTTCTGGACATGATAAGATTTGCATGATCACATTTATATCTTCTAGGAGCTTCCCAGGAAAGCATCAAATGACTTCTGTTTGCCATAACTATTATAGTTTTTGTTTTTTGTCCCTTTTAAGATCTTTTTTCAAGTTCCATGTTAGGCTGTAACATGCGGCCTTCCTTCCTTTTGGGTAAGTAAACAGGGAATAAGCCCATTATTTGGTTTTACTGATAGTTGACACACACCTTCACTATTGGATTAAGCTAAAAAACCTTTTAATCTTATAGGAAGCTAGAGCCCTGTTAGGAAGACTTGAGTATCACAAAGGTAATACAGAGGCTGCTCTTCATGTGTTTGAAGGAATAGATATTGCTGTTGTAATTCCCAAGATGAAAGTCTCCATATCTAGGAAATTTGCACCCAATAGACGTTCTTCACAGAGTGATGCAGTCCCTCCCATGTCAATGCATGCTGTTAGCTTACTCCTTGAAGCTATTTTCCTCAAGGCAAAATCATTGCAGACACTGGGGAGATTCCAAGGTCACTTTCTAATCTCGTTCTTGTTTATGTTTATCAATAAATAATATCTTAATTATCTTGCTGCACCTTATTTTCAAAAATGAATTGGTCAACATGCTTTCAGCTTGCAGAGAAATTTAAACTTTTTGTACAGGACTTGTTGTACTGAATCTTATCATTTATGTTACCTGTTATCCCTTTCCCTTTTTGACACCATGCTATAATGTTTTTTACTGTAATTTATTGATTTGCATCTTTGGCCCTCTTTTGCAGAAGCTGCTCAATCGTGCAAACTTATTTTAGACACAGTTGAATCTGCATTGCCAGAAGGCTTGCCTGATAACTTTGCTTCAGACTGTAAATTACAAGAAACTCTAACAATGGCAGTAGAACTGCTTCCAGAGTTGTGGAAGCTTGCTGGTTCTCCTCAAGATGTCATCTTATCCTACAGGAGGGCCTTGCTTTATCATTGGAATCTTGACATTGAAACCACTGGAAGAATACAAAAGGAATTTGCTATATTTCTATTATACAGTGGTTGTGAAGCAAGCCCTCCTGCTCTCCGTTCACAGTTGGATAGTTCTTTTGTGCCAAGAAACAATATAGAGGAGGCTGTTCTTCTGCTGCTGGTTCTGATAAGGAAATTTGCTCTTAGAAGGATTGTGTGGGACCCTTCAATAATTGATCACCTTTGTTTTGCTCTAAGCGTTTCTGGGGAATTAATGACTTTAGCCCAACAGATTGAGGAACTGCCTCCAGGAACCATGGAGAGAAAAGAAAGTTACCTCACTCTATCACTTTGTCACTATGGAGAAGGTGAGCATAGAATTGCTTTGGATCTTCTAAGGAACTTCTTGAATAACAGGGAGAACTCAGACTGCATACCAGAATTATTATTAGCTTCAAAAATTTGTGGAGAGAGCATGACTTGCATTGAAGAAGGGATCAACTATTCTTTTAAAGCCATTTCTCAATTGCAGGGAAAATGCAGGCAAATGTTAGCGATTGCATATTGCTTGCTAGGTGTCCTAATGTCATCAAAGTCCAGGTCAGCTGCTTTTGAATCAGAGAGGGTCTTGAGGCAGTCCGAAGCACTTGGTGCTCTGGAAACTGCTAAAAGAATGATGAGTGAAAGTGATCCATACATTTTGTTTCATCTTTGTCTAGAATATGCTGAGTGGAGGAAGTTGAATACTGCTCTTTATCATGCAAAGCAACTGCTTAAACTTGAAGCTGGGTCTAATATTAGAGGATATGTACTTGTGGCACAGATACTTTCAGCTCAAAAACAGTTTGCTAATGCAGAGATTGTTATTGATGCTGCTCTGGATCAGAGTGGAAAATGGGATCAAGGAGCATTACTGCGAACTAAAGCTAAGCTGCAGATTGCGCAGGGCCGCTTAAAGAATGCTGTGGAGACATATACTCTTCTTCTTGCTATTCTTCAAGTCCAGTCTAAAAGCTTAGGTATTACAAATAAGCTTCTGAAGGTATGCTTCATTAAAAAATTTTATAAATTGACAAAGTGACAGTTCTTTTCAATGAAGTCTATATGTTTAACTAGCCAAATGAATTGAAAGATTCCACGATTTCCTTCTGTGGGTCTACCAATAACTATTACGTCTTATTTTAAGTGTCTGCTTTGCCTCTTGTGAGGGGATTCAGTTCATCAAAATAACGGGGTTCACTTTAGACAGCATAGTGAAGGTTGGTAACAGTTGATGGACAGTCCAAAGGTTTGGAATTTATAAAAGTATAAGCAACTGGGTAATGATTCACTCACTTTTAGAAATTCAAATCACTGGTATTCTCATAATTAGTTACCAACTGCACATTACTTTCACAGTATGAAATAACAGGAACCATGAAAGCATGACATTCTAAATTTTCCAAGTCTGCTGAATAACCACTGCTAAAATAGTGGCCATGTACTAGATGCTTAACATTTTTTTACAATATTAGAGCAAGGTGACAGCAATGAGACGGACACAATTATTAGAAGGATAAATATTAGAAGTTCAAACTAAGTTACAGAAAGAACCTGATAAGATATCACCATATGCCTTAAAACTGAAGTCATTGGAAAGATGTGTCAGAATATTGAGCCTATGCAAATGTGGCGAGAAGATTGGCAGTGTCATAGCAATGAATCGTATAGGTAAATGCATGTGATTATGAACAATTTGAATTAAATTGTGATACTTCTTAAAATGAATCCTTTTAAATTATTTTCATTAGGATACAACTATCTGGATTTTCTATTTAAGATACTTCTGGTTTAGTATACAACCGGTTTGTATTTGCTGATTAAGTTCTTAATACAAGCTTGGTCTAGACCTGGTAATGTCACTGCTGCAAAATTTGTGATTTACCCAAGCCAATATCTCTTTTCTCTTGCTTCCATTCATTATCTCTTTCATCCTGTAAAATTTCTTCATCATTGAACAGTAAGATCATCCATTGGAAAGTAAGATTGAAATATTTACTTTAACTTTGTTCTTGACAACAATAGAATATAGGTTAAACTATTTTGTCGGTCCTTATGGCTTTTCCCAAAATGTAATTTGGTCCATGTAATCTCAAATTGTTTAAAATGATGCCTATTGTCAATTGTTGACCTAACTCCATTAACACTGTGCGGATGTGGCTTATGAGGTATGCAACTAATTGCTTATGTGGCCAACATTTTGGTTAACTTACTTAATAGGTCCTTGTGGTTTTCTGCTGTTTCAATTCAGTCCCAACAATATATTTTGAAATCTTAAACCCCAAAACTCGAAACCCAAAATGTGAAACCATGAGACCCAAAACTCCAATTTCAAAACCCGAATTCTCAAACCTTAAACTTCAAACTTAAATTTGAAACTAGAAACCCAAAACTCTAAACTTCAAACCCTAATTTTGGGTTTTGGATTTGGTGTTTGGTGTTTTGGGTTTTAAGAGTTAGGGTTAAGTTGCCCAAACCCAAAATCAAAATAGGGGTTTGGGGTTTCAAGTTTCAGGTTTAGAGTTTGTAGTTCAATTTGGGGCTTCAAGATTCAGGGTCTTGAGTTTAGGATTTAGGGTTTGGAATTTAAGATTTTGAGTTTGAGGTTTCAGATTTGAAGTTCAGAGTTTGGGTTTGGGATTTTGGATTTGGAGTTTAAGGTTTTAAGTTTTAAGGTTTGGAGGTTCATGTTAATTTATGGGTTTTGGGTTTTAGGGTTTTCGGGTTTAGGGTATGTGGTTTCAAGTTTTGGGGTTTGTTGTTTAGAATATATTAATTTTTCTGACTTCACCTTTAACAGATTAAGGGAAATTGTGATAGAAGCTTAGAAATGGAAATATGGCATGATTTAGCCAATATGTACACAACACTGTCACGGTGGCAGGATGCTGAAATTTGTCTTTCAAAATCTGAGGCTATCAATCCTTTTTCTGCCTCTAGATGGCACTCCACAGGTATATTACTTATTTAATCAGAACCTGTATTTTTTTTATATGACCCGTATTCTATTTTTCCTCCACCATGTATATTATTAATAGGTTCCATATCATTGTTGACATTGCCATGTAGTCAACTTTTCTTTGAAGATGTAGGAATGTATTTCCTGGAAAGGTGTGCCTGCATTTATATTTAGTATTTGCATATATTATTGCTTACTCGAAGCTTTTAGTGGCAGGAATAGTATTGCTTTCTTCAATTTCATGGTGTTCAAAGCTATAAAATTAATCCCTTAGTATCCATTGTCACAGGAAAGCTTTGTACAATAAACTGTCTTTCAACCCCAAAAGGATCTCCCTAAGTCTTAACTCTTTGAGGTCACTTAATAATTATCTAAAGTTCGCAACAAAACCAGGTATCACCATTGTAATAATCAGAAGGATTCACTGATTACAGCAAAAGAAACAGATTTTTTTTTTTTTTAAATGAATCTTCTAGGTTGATATTTAACATGTCATCCTTATATTTCTTGGTGTTATTTCTTAGGGGTACTTAGATTCTCCTTGTTGCATAGTTCACAAGTTAGGAGTTTAAATTATAAAGTAAATTCAGCGCTTGGCACTTTTACAGGTCAACTCTATGAAGCAAGAGGTCTTCACCAAGAAGCGCTGAAATCATTTAGGAAAGCATTAGATATTGAACCCAACCATGTGCCCAGTTTGATATCCACAGCCTGTGTCCTTAGGCGGCTTGGTGGTCAATCATCATCAATTGTTAGAAGCCTTCTTACTGATGCACTGCGGCTTGATAGAACAAACGCATCTGCTTGGTACAATCTTGGACTGCTCTACAAAGCTGATATGCAGACATCAGCACTAGAAGCTGCTGAATGCTTTGAGGCTGCATCTTTTCTTGAAGAATCTTCTCCTATTGAGTCCTTTAGATAGCCAGTTCCACTACTTGTTTTAACTTATTAAGACGTCTATTGTAGTAAGTTTTAAATCAGTTTGTAATTTCAGCTTTTGGCAGAATCTCCCTTTTTGTGGATATAGTGGGAGAAAGGAAAAGAAGAAAAGAGCACTGTAATTGTCTTGTGTTGATTTGCTTTGACTCAAAATGTAATTATTCATGCTGAGGCGGATTGTAATAGGCTCAATACACATATCTATGAAGAACATTTTTATTGGATGAAATTTAATGTAAAATCAATAGTCAAGAAAAAATTGGATTGGGGTATCACTAATCATAACAGATATAAAGGCATCCTAAGTTAGGTAAAAAAAGTGAGTTTGGGGAACAGAAGGAATAAACAGGAAGTTCCAAGTGGAATAAGAGATGGTTGGAGTAAAAACTTTCGGAAGTTACATCCCCCCATGATGCATACCATAAATTATTACTCATTTCTTTTGCTGGAGACACAATGTGCACCAGTAACTTTGCTGGGAAATATATAGGAAATTTGAAGGCGCTTTGTTGAGAGCAACATTTATTATTAGAATCTTGTAGTTAATTTGGTTCCGTAGTAGTTAACAAATTACCCACTCTTCTAATCTTTCTAATTGTCAATGGTCCTTACGACCTTCGATAGATCCTGCCTTTATTTTTCTGTATACATGAATACATGCATATTGAATAGGGCCCACATGGGGTAAACTCCATTCCAAATGCATTGCCATTAACTTACGTTATTTGGCCATTTAACTAAGAATTCATATATCATGATTGAATGTGATGAAATATATAAACACCTAAGAGGGGATGAATTGTGTGTTATAAAAATCTCTTTTGAATCTTAATACTTTTCTACAGTAAAATGTTTCAGTTACTTCAAAAATAATTGCGTAAATAAGATAGTTGGAAGTAGCTTGCAATAAATATAAGTACAAAGAAAGAGAGATAAAATTCCAATATTTTTATATTGATTCGACTATTAATGAAGAGTCCAATTTTCGAGATAAACTTGAGTTTCCACTATAATAAGTGAAAATACATGAGCTTCTCCATACTTCTACAATTTGTTTTTTTGAATGATCTTCTTCAAGCTTGATAATCCTCTCTAAAAAATCAAGCATTTTTGAAAGATAGCCTCTTTATGCTCACAAAAAGTAAGAATTTTGAAGTAGATGCTCACTAAGAGCTTACAGATACAACACTTAGTATTACTCTCTTTTTTCATGGTGGATTTTCATTTCTAGTTCACTCTGCTTTTTCAAAGCTTCCCTTTCTAAGAACATAACAGAGATAAGTCAAGACTTTAAACAGAAAGCTTAGAGATTTTTCAGATCACTTCTATTACTTTGGTCTCCAACTTGAGCTCCTTTTATAGTCTTCAAACAATTCGAGCATTGAGCTCTTCTAACGGTCTGAATTTAAGTTGTTGTCTTCATTTTCTTAAAGCTTCGACGGGGCCTCTGTTTACACATGAGATAAGAACCTTGAATTGAATTATGGGTTTGGAGAGTGTGTTCTTGAGCATTTAAAAAATTATCCTTCTTTACATTGCTTCGAATAGAATGAATGTTGAGTAGTGTATAGGTTCCTCCTTCTTGTCTGATCTTGCTTTTGCTCATCTTGCGAACTTCGATGTTTTTCTTCCAATGGGCAACCTTTGCTTCTTGAGACTTCATGGAAAATAATTGGATTTGTCTCTTATTAATGCTCTGAGGTTTGCCATTTCTAGTGAGTCCCACTTTATCCCTTATGTCGAGAGTCAATAACAATCATTTTCGGACAAGCTTCCTTTATTGCTTTTGACTTTGCTAACCACTGTTCACCTCTCTCACATTGTACTCAAAAAGTACTGAGAGAAAATGTGAAAGTAACAAGGCTCCATTGCTTTATCCCTTCTTGAAGCTAATGGTGTGTTGCATTAATTGTTACAGATAAGAAAAATAGAATTAGACTATTATTCCTAGACAAAACATTGGGCCTTGCACAACTATCCAAGCCCAAATTTGCAGTTTAATTGCTTAGTTCTAAACAAACTAGTGGTTTGGTATCATCAAAATTAAGGGATAATTAACCTTGAGTTAAAAATCTCTCCCTTTTTACACTAGAGAAAAGTTGAGGTTCAAAGCTCAGATATATTAAGGGATGACGCAAAAAGGATTTCAGCGGAGTTTAAGAATATTACTATAGCCTTGTTTTACTTTGGAATTTCCTCCATTACCTTTTTGACTTCTCATGACAGCTCCCCCTTTGACATTATCAAAAAGGAAGAGAATCCAAATGCAGATTATAGTATTTAGGCTAAAAAATCTAATCATAGAGTATTTAAGCTAAAAACTCTTTGCAATATCAACAAGACATATTTAAACTACTAACTAAAAGCACAATAAGATTGTTAGAGACAAAATACTCAACCAGTCAAAAATATCCGGTCAGCAAGTAAATACTACGAGCTAAAATTATTGTTTAGAGGGCCAACAATCCAACAATCAATCAAGCATACAAAGAGAATCAAGATACTTTTTAGATGCAATCTTTTTGAGAAAATGTTATGACAATTGCTCTGATACCAATTTGTTTTGACAATTGCTCTGATACTAATTTGTTATGACAATGGCCAACAAATATAAAATTGCAAAATATAAATTGGAGAAGGAGAAAAGAAAGCACACAAATATTTAATGTAAAAAAATCCAATGAGGGAAAAAATCACGAGCAGAAGAAGAGAATTTCACTATGTAGAATTCAGTTACAAGGTTGAAATTTGGGCTAAACAATTAACCCCAAACAGCAGCACTCAAAATGACCCAAACAACTACTGTATCCAAAATACAGAAAATCTGCACTCTTCTGTATTGCTGTTTTGCAGTAGCAAACCCAAAACAAGTCCTATTCATGCGGCACTGTTGTGCTGTTTCCTACTAAAACTGCAACTCTATCTGCAACTGTTTTACAGTGTCCTACTAAAACTGTAACTCTTGGTTACAGTTTTCATTTGAAACTGCAACTCTTTTATTTTTAAAATTTGGGTCACACCCAAAAGCATAACAATCTCCACCTTGACACGAATTCCAAAAATAGACTTCAACAAAGAAACTCTCCGCCTTTTCCACAAAAGCTCCTAAGAGCAAAACTCAACAATGGACACCAATTAAGTCCAAGCAATACTTGAACTTCTTAATGGGCAAAGGCTTAGTGAGCATATCAGCTGGATTATCTGCAGTATCAATCTTCTTAATGAAAATTTCACCCTTGGCAAAAACATCTCGAACAAAATGATACTTGATGTCAATATGTTTGGATCTTTCATGATACATTTGATCTTTAGCTAAGTGAATTGCACTCTGACTATCACAATGAATAACAATAGAAATAGATTCAGATGTAATTTCACTAACCAAACATTTTAACCAAATTGCCTCCTTAACAGCCTCTGCAAATGCCATGTACTCTGCCTCTGTGGTAGATTGAGCAATGGTAGATTGAAGTGTAGCCTTCCAACTGATTGCACAACCTCCCAAAGAGATTACATATCCTATCAAAGACCTCCTCTTATCAAGATCTCCAGCATAGTCTGAGTCCACAAAACCTATCAAACTATCATTACTTTTTTTATATACCAAATGAGCATCTGCTGTACCAACTAAGTACCTGAGTATCCACTTAACTGCTTCCCAGTGCTGTTTGCTAGGATTAGCCAAATACCTACTCACAACACTGACAGCTTGTGCTATATTAGGTTTGGTGCATACCATCAAATACATAATGCTCCCAACTACACTAGAATAAGGAATGCGTGACATGTGATTCATCTCTTCATCTGTTGTTGGACATAAATCTGCTGAAGGTCTGAAATGAGCAGCAAGAGGAGTAGACACTGTTTGGCCTTTTTCATGCCAAACCTACTCAATACCTTTTCAGTAAAAGATTTTTGAGAAAGGTATAATTTTCTATTCGGCCTGTCTCTTATAATTTCAATACCAAGAATCCTTCTAGCAGCTCCCAAATATTTCATGTCAAATTCAGAACTCAACTGCTGTTTCACCTTCTTTATCTCAGTCATGTTAGATGCTGCAACTAACATATCATCAACATATAACAGCAAATACACAAAAGATTTATCAGGAAGCTTTTTAAAATACACGCAATTATCATAACTGGATCTTTGAAATCCAATATCTCCCATATAAGAGTTAAACCTTTTATACCACTGTCTAGGAGATTGCTTAAGGCCATACAAAGACTTCTTTAGCAAGCAAACATGATCTTCTTTACTAGCAACTACAAACCCCTCGGGTTGATGCATATAAATCTGTTCATCAAGATCACCATGCAAAAATGCAGTTTTCACATCTAGTTGCTCTAATTCTAAATCATTCATAGCAACCAATGAAAGCAAAACATGAATAGAAGTATGCTTTACAACAAGTGAGAAAACTTCATTAAAGTCAATGCCTTGTACCTGACTGTAGCCTTTAGCTATCAATCTTGCCTTGTATCTGACATCTGAGTCACTTGAGGTATCAAACTTTTTCTTGAATACCCACTTGCAACCAACAATTTTCTTCTTTTCTGGTCGCTTCACAAGTGTCCAAGTTTGATTTCTCTGAAGAGATTGAATTTCTTCTTGCATAGCAGAGATCCAATTTGCAGTATTTTCAGAAGACATTGCCTCTTTGTAGCTTCTAGGCTCATTGTACTCCACCTCTTTTGCTACAGCAAGACAATAGGCAAAATCTGAATAACCATACTTCTCAGGTGGTTTAATAATTCTCCTTGGCCTGTCCTTAGCTATGGTGTAAGGCTGTGCTTGTGAAGAATCTGAAGCCTCTTCTGAATCACCATCTGTAGAACTAGGAATAGAGAATTGTTTAGGTTGAACAAGAACTTCAAACTCCACCTATTCTCCACCTTTTTCATTATTCTGAATAATAGATTATATAATGTCTTTCTTTGCAAGCATGGAATATTCATCAAAGGTTACATCCCTGCTAATAAGAAACTTGGACTGATCTAGACACCATAACCTGTATCCTTTCACACTAGATGAATACCCAAGAAATACACATTTCTTTGCTCTAGGCTCAAGCTTTCCTTCATTAACATGTGCATAAGCAGGACAACCAAAAATTTTCAAAACAGAATAATCAACAGGTTTGCCAGACCATAGCTCTTCTGGTGTTTTACATTCAATGGCTGTATGAGGAGATTGGTTCACCAACCAACAAGCTGTGTTAACAGCTGTTGACCCTAAAAATTTTGGTTTTGGAGTCGCCACCGATCTAAATTATCTAAGGGTAAGATCGGACACCTAATTAAAAATGGTCTATGTTTCAGAAATTGGGTTCGGGGGTTAGTTACGTTTTAGGGAAGGTGTTAGCACCTTAAACGCCTTTTTGGTACCCAAAAATGATCTAATTAATTTATCTTAATTAATTTACGTTGGTTTTAAAAGATTTTTGAAAACAATCACTGCCCATTCCGGATTGGGATTTTAAAAATAAAATGATTTTGAGAAAAATTCCCTTCCTATTCCAGTCAAGGGTTTTAAAAATAATTTTGAGAAAAATCTCCATCTCTATTGCAGATTAGGGTTTAAAAAAATAATTCAAGAAAATCACTTTCCTATTCCAGTCCAGGGTTTTTTAAAAATATTTACAAGAAAATTCCCTTCCTATTCCAGTCCAGGGTTTTTAAAAATATTTACAAGAAAACTTCTTCCTATTCCAGTCCAGGGTTTTTTAAAAATATTTACAAGAAAATCTCCTTCCTATTCTAGTCTAGGGTTTTTAAAAATATTTACAAGAAAACTCCTTCCTATTCCAGTCCAGGGTTTTTTAAAAATATTTACAAGAAAATCTCCTTCCTATTCTAGTCCAGGGTTTTTAAAAATATTTACAAGAAAACTCTTTCCTATTTCAGTCTAGGGTTTTTAAAATAATTTCAAGAAATTCTCCATTTCTTTCCAAAAAAGTCTTATTAAAAGTAACTTCTAACAGGCTTCCTTTTAGTTCTTAGCTAAGTTTACTTCGAATCATTAGACCACCAACACACATGCATTATCCTCCCTAATGAATTAATCATCCTAATATAATTTTAAATTTTAAACTAAGATAATAATGTCTTCTTAAAATTCAAGATCCAAAACCCCAAATAAAATTACATCTAAATGATGGTGATATTAAGATGCCAGCTGCAGGGACGATATATCAACTCAATTCCACTAATTCTTAAATTAAATTCCTATACGAAATAACTCATACCCATGACCAACTAACATAAGTAAATTTCAACCAAGTATGCAAAGAATATCAACATAGCAAACTCCATATCAAAACTTGTAGATTCACATTGCCGTACATCAACACAAATCATGAACCAAATTTGCTCAAGAAACCGTCGAAAACAATCAAGACGTAACCCAATATTAGGCAATTTTCAACTAATGGTATTACCTGATTCCCGTTGATGCTTCAAGGGATGCAGCAAGTTCACTTGGAGAGAAAACCGGCTGGTTTCGAAAGAGCCTTCAAGGATGCTAGCTTTCGGAGATAGGAACTGGTCCTCTTGCTGCATGATTAGAAAGACGACCCGCAGCTAGGATGAACTGGACGAGAAGGACTTTTGGGAAGTAGATGTTGGCCAACAAGGGACAGTGATGCAGTGGAGAGTTGCAGCAGGAAACGAGTCTTACGGCGAGCTCGAGCTTCGGCGGAAACAAGTTCAAGTTGCGCAACGTCTCGGCAGCACAGCAGTGATAGAACGACGGTGCGATTCAGGGTCCTGACAGCGTGATTGTGACGAGAAGGTAGACCTGGAATTGTTGTGGAGACGTAGCAAACATCCTCTGCAGCAACCTCCACGATTTGGGTTGCAACGTCACTGGTGAAGGCAAGAGATAGCGGTGTGGCACCAAACAGAGTCGGTGATGAAGTTTCGAACTTAGTTATAGTCTGCTGTTCAAGTGTGTCGACACCAAGCTTCGTGAAGAGATGGCCTACGTCTGTGAATGAGGAGAGGTGCAGGTTTCTTCTGTGGTGAAGAGTGCAGCGGCTATATGTGGATCTAGGTATCCGAGAGTGAAGTTCCGGTGCAGGTTTCTTCAGTTGCGTGAAGTGTGGTGGGCAAGTGGACTTCGTTTCGTGCATGCATCCGTGTCTTCCGTAAGTGTTGTGGCTGGTTGCGTGAAGTGCAGAAAGCTCGGTTTCTTGGCTGAGTGGCGGGAATTTTTGGTGAAGGCTGTGTGTTTGTGCTGGAAGGAGGGGTTCTAGGCTGGGAAACAGAATTCTCCTGTACCCGTATGTAGGCTTCCTCTTTGTAGGCTAAAATTTCCCTTTTTCGGCTCTCTTTGTCTTACTTCGTGAAAAGCTTCCCCCCCCCCCCCCCCCCCCCGCCCCCCCCTTTACGTTGTGCATAAGTGGGTTTTTTATAGTTTACTAAGTTTAGAGTTTATTTTCTAGTTTGATTCTTGTTTTCTAATTGTATCATAACTTTTATTCTTTTATTTTTTAATTTTTATTTATCTAATTTATTTATCTCTTGATTTTTTTATCATATCTTAATTTTATCTATTATCTTTTATTTATTTTTACTGATTTTCTTAGATTTATTCTTTATTTTCTGATTTATCTTGGAATTATCTTTATTTTTCTAAATTATCTTGGATTTATTTGATTTTTCTGATTTTTGAATTTTTCTCTTATTTTTGGATTTATCTTCATTTTTGGATTTTCTTGGACTTTTTTGATTTATCTTCATTTTTTTATTTTCATTATTATTATTTTTTATTTTTTCTGATTTTTCTTGGATTGGGTTTTAATTTTGGGTTTGTGATTTTTGATTTGGGCTTATTTTTTCTTAAAAATTGGGTTGTATTATTTAAAGTTTTATATTATAGGCCGGATAAAATTGAGTGTCTACAACAGCTTCAGCCCAAAATTCTTTGCCTAAGCTTGCATTTGAAAGCATACACTGAGCCTTTTCAAGAAGAGTTCTATTCATCCTCTCTGCAATACCATTCTCTTGAGGTGTATTCACAACGGTTCTATGCTGAGTAATGCCTTCTTTCCTGCAAAACTCATTGAACTCATTGTTACAAAATTCAAGGCCATTATCTATTCTGAGTCTCTTAATCTATTTTCCTGTCTGCTTTTCAAGAAAAGTCTTCCACTGCTTGAAAGTCACAAATACTTGATTTTTTTGTTTCAGAAAATAGACCCAGACCTTCCTTGAATAATCATCAATAAAAATCAATATGTACCTGGAGTGACCGCCTTTAGAAGGAACTTGAGAGGGCCCCCAAAGGTCTGAATAAATGTAGTCAAGAGTTCCTTTTGTCTTGTGAATGGCTGAACTGAAACTCAACCGCTTTTGTTTGCCAAAGACACAATGTTCACAAAACTCCATCTTTCCTATTATCTGGCCACCTAACAGACCTCTCTTACTCAATGCCGTCATGCCTCTCTCACTCATATGCCCCAGTCTCATGTGCCAAATTTTAGTAACATCTGAATCAGAAATAGAAGTAGCAGCAATTGTAGCTGAACTTGTAACAGTAGAACCCTGCAAGAAATACAAAGTGCCAATTCTATTTGCTTTCATTAGTAAAAGTGCACCCTTAGAGACTTTAAGCACACCATCTTCACATTTATATTTGCAGCCGTTCTTTTCTAGAGTACCCAAAGAAATTAAATTCTTTTTCAAATCTGGAATGTGTTTCACATTTGACAAAGTTCTGATCATACCATCATGCATTTTAATTTGCACAGTGCCTATCCTAGCAACTTTACAAAAATGATCATCACCCAAAAACACACCTCCATTAAACGGCTCATAAGTGGTAAACCAATCCTTATTAGGAGTCATATGCTGTGAAGCTCTTGAATCCATCACCCAGCTAGTTTCAAATCTAATTGTGTCATCAGTAATACAAACCAGTAGATGCAAGAGTATTTAGGAGACTCCTTATTGAGTTGTGACCCATTGCAAATTGATTCTCTATTTTAGCCAGCCTCTGACTGATTTCATCATGATTGCCTTCCATGTTTTGCTAAAAGAGGTTCCATGGTTTTACTGGCGTCTCAAATTCTTCTTCTTCTTCTTCTTCAAACTCCTCTTGTTTAGGTTGTTTTTCATCATGATGCTAAAGAATTTTTTCCAAGTTGGCTGCAACTTTGGTTTGGAATCTACCCTTGACAGCAGGTGCTTTCTTCTTCTCAACATTAAAGGGTCCAACTTCACTGGAGAGAACTCCTTCTCTCTTCGGCATTCTTTACACAACCTTGAGAGTCCAGCCTTCTTCACTTCTCTCATATCCAAACTACTAACGTAGCGTCCTAATATTTTGGAGAGTCGCACCAATTTAGGTCGCTAAACCAAACTTCAATACTTGAAAATCTATGTGAATACCATGCCATAGGGTAGACTCCCATTTTTGTTCATTGGGTTGCCTTCGGCCAGCATAAATCTAATCATGAATGACAGGCTAGTAGGTTTCTTCTTCAGCAACTGAGACACCACCTACGTATCAAAGTAATTGCACTTCTCCGTAGAACTATTTTGAGAGAAGATGGTGGTGGCTGTTAGATGAGCTAAGAACCTCATAATTAGATCGTTTGACTTGGCCTAGGGCTTTACTCTTGTATCAGCGGAGCTGCTCTCGGCACAACTAGCCTCCTTAAAGGAAGGAGACTTGATATCCCATTTGTGAGACATATACTGTATGGTCCCTTCATTTTTTATTTTGAAAATCTCACACAATCTCCTCTGTGAGCAGTATTTGCTAATTCTGCAAATATGACTTAATGTTTATCATGTCACCCCTATGATCCTTCTCCATATTGGCGTAGAATGTTAACTAGCTTTTCATTGAAAGCTTCCATAAAGCCCAACAAGGGGAGCCGTCTTGCAACCTTCAGATATGAAATTAGATCTACTCCTAACTCCCTGAATGGTTCCAAAGAGACAACTCGATCGGGTACCGCCTTCCTCTTCTTGAAACATGAAAGATACAAATTTTTATGTTCATCAGACAAAAACTCTTTAGGGTGTTTAATCTTTTCCTTTTTTGCAAACAGCTTTTCAGTGGTAGGCTATTTCCCTTTCTTGATCACCCTTCATTTGTTTCTTCCTTGTTCTCCAAGGATGCATAATCTCCTCTTTTTCAACGACTTTCTTTTGGTTGCACTAGATGTCATCATAAGAATTACTCTCTAATCTTCTTCATTTTCTTCCTTAAAATATTTGACCAACAATTTTTTTCCTCAAATAAACTAGTACGTGGAATTCCACCTTTTTGGCCTCTCTTTCCTTCTTCTTCTTTGCCAAATACAAAAATTTGTTTTCCATGTTCTTCATGGTTTATGTTGCATTGGGTGACCCAAATTCCAAAAACAAAAAAAGAAATAAATAAAATAGCTGCAAAGTAGAAAACAGCGAGATTGTAGGCATGATTGCAAAGTGTAATTGCAAAAATTTAGCAGAGAATCATAGCAAATTGCAATCAGATTGCAGATTTTCAGCAAATTGCAAACAGATTGCAGATTTTTAGCAATTTAGGATCCAGAATTTCTGCAATCTTGGGATCCTGATTTTCTGCCTTTTTTGGATCTTTTGGGTATTATATAAATAGCTGTATTGGGGTCAATTTTTAGATAGCACAAAAGACTTCAGCCTTGTAACAGAATTTTTTGCATAGTGAATTTCTTTTCTTCTGCCCATGATTTTTTTTCCTTCATTAGGTTTTTCTACATTAAATATTTGTGTGATTTCTCTTCTCTTTCTCTTTAAATTATATTTTGCAATTTTTATTTTTACTGACCATCATTATATCGTCATAACAATTTCTTTATTTAGGATAGAACTACTTAAGAAGTGTCCTCCCCCACATATTTTGCTTTTGGGTTAGGATTTTGTCAAAGATCAACTTGTTTTTAGTGGTTTTTGGGGGTTTATTAATATCAATTGACTTAGAAAATGTGGAACAACTTTCGTCTAATTTTGAAAGGGATGAGGCAAAGGATTTTGGTTTTAGGATGAGGATTTGAAAGATTCAAAGCCTAAATCAATGGCTAAAGGTGAGGATTTAGTGGAAGGTTTGGAGGATTTGGCAATGATTACACATAATCTTCAAGAGTGTCTAAGCATTAGGATGAGGAGGTGAGAGATTTTGGACTAGAAGATGAAAGGTTTAGAGACATGGGGAAAAGGTGTCAAGAATGTAAGTCTTAGTGATTGTTAAATGGATGAATTTTGAGTGAGGATAGGTTGTGACCACTAGTGCCAAAGTGATGCAATAAATATTAAGGGTGAGCATAACTAGATAACCCATTGAAACCTGATAGAACCCTTAAAAAATATTATGCTTTGGATATGCAAATCAAGTTAATGGGTTTAAATGATTATAATTTTTGGAAAAAGTTGGTTAACAACAGTTTGGTCATTTCTAGATGTTTTAATTTGAATGTACCCTAAACAAACTAAATTTTCTCCTGTCTTTGGGTTCTTCTCTATTTTTCTCACTTCTCTATCCTCTAGGTTAAAAAAAATGACATGAATGAAACCTTCTGAGCTAGATTAAATGATGACATTGATGAGTCACTTCAATGTCTTGAAACGAGACACAAGGAAAAGAGAGAGAATGATTTTGTAGAATGAAGACTTTTCTACTCACTTATGCCTTCTCTTGTTTACTTCTCCTTCTCTCTTATTTCTTATCTCTCAATTTTTTTACTCATTTAATCATTTTTGTCTCTTTCTTCTTCATCTTTCTCCCTTCCTTTTAGTCATTATTTGTCTCTTTCTTCTTCGTCCTTCTCCCTTCCTTTTATTTATTCTCATCTCTTTCTTCTTCATCTTTCTCCCTTCCATTTTCTTTTCTTTTTCTCTTTACCCATTCCACAAAACTTAAACAAAGTGGAGAGCCTACACAAAATCACCTACAGTAATTTCTTGCTCTTCACCCCAAACTCAATATCAAACAAGGTGAAGAAAGAGGTTAGTCTTGACATGGTTGAAAGGGTTTCAGTAAAAGAGGAGCTAAGGGTTTTAGTCTTGACTTCTATTGGTAGAGAACAATCAACCCAATTCTCTTTCACTGTAGCTATTTTGACCCATCCAACTTATATGTCCTTTGTGGTGTGGAGGAGGGAGTCTACATTTTGGGAAAGATGAAAAAACTGCCTAAAACTATCCAATATCATTTGGACCCGATGAACCTGGTACAGTCAAGTTACCTTGTAAAATTGGTCAGCAATAAATGGAAATCAATGATTTTGGTTCATTCGGTTTGGCTTATTTTGACAACAACCTAATGCAAACCAACCCATGATCACCCTTAATAAATATGGATGGATGTTTTAGGTAAATTTTCAAAAAGGATGATTCACTTGCTTGGAAGCAACAAAACTAGTTATTGGCATATTAAGTTGTGCATGTCTCAACATGTAATTTGTTTCAATTTGATTTCCATTTGTCTTTTCAATTTCTTGTCTCATTTCCTCTTGACTATTCACTTTACAAAATTTTCCTTAATATTATAGACACCTAAATTTTAATATCTGTAATTGGATTTGTATTCTTAAGACCTTAAGTGATCAAATACAAACCTTACCATAGTCAGCATTCCAAAAAAATTTTCAAATATCAAAAAATATAGAAAATTCAAAAAAAATTTATAAAATAAAATCCAAAAATTTTGAAAAATTCAAAAAGGAAAATTTTTTAAAAAATCCACAAAATGAAAAGACTATGAAAATTTCAAAAATATAAAATATTCTCCCAATCATAAAATTTAAATTCCAAAATAGCAAAAGTTTGAGAAAGTTCCTAAAAATAGAGAAAATGGACATTTTAGTCATTTTTCATCTTTAAGGGCATAGTAGTAACTTTTCATCTTGTACATCAATTATTTACTTTAAATATTGCAAAGTTTTCCAAGTTTTATTTTGTGTAGCACTTTGGAATTCATACTAAGTTTGAATTTATTTATGTATAGCATGGTATACAATACTTGAATTGCATTTCAATGACCAAACATGCATAAGACTGATTTTCTATGGTTGAAATAATTTACCAAAGCCAAATTATCTTAACCATTGAAAAAAATAATAAAACCTACTTTAACCTAAGTAGGCTTACATGTGCAAGTGATTCTTTGGATGCACATCTGCATGTGTAAGTAGGCAATTGAGCCAAAGTAGGTCCAAGAGGAGTGTGGCACATCTTACATATTCCAAGTGTAGCCAACAAGTTCAAATTTGAGCCACAATGCAAGGGAAAGCCAAAAGTTGAAGGAAATGACAACATTTTTGGGAACTTCTCCCAACTTTCCCCATTTAGGAATGGTAAAGGGGCAGATGAAGGCCAAGAGTACCTTCCTACTCCTCGACCCAAACAAGAAACTTCTCCCTCATACTTGTCCCTGTCCCCAAAAGTGGGGAGAAATTTTCATTTGCCTTCAATCCCCGATGGGAGATGGATATTTATGGGGAACTGTGCAAACAATGAACAATGATGCTTGCAATAGTGAAATTCGAATATATTGGACATTGAACAGCAAGAGTAGAAATGCGAACAAGAGCTATTGGCAAGGGAGCAAGACTGTTTCTTGTCAATCTTGAAGAATAATAACAAAGGCATTACTGGCAAACATGAAGGAGACAGTGCAAGAATGGGTATCGGCTAAGTGCCAGAGGGAGAAAAGGAAGATGATCAACAGTGACAATTTGTTGTGGGCCACGACCACTTTGGGGTTTAAGGTCATGGAGGCCTTGAGGCATTACTTGCAAAAGTATAGAGAGATGGAAGGTGAGAAGACTTCTATGGGAAGGCATGGTACTAAGAAGGATGGTGGTTTAGGGAGTGGGTTGTGGGTATGATGGAAAATGGGTTAGAAGGTTAGGGTGATGTGGATTAGTGATAATATTAATGGGACAGGGATAGGTGTATGATTTTGGTAGGGATAAGGCATCATTAGGATTTTTTATTATTATTGGCTAAAATTATAAATTTACCCTCAATTTTATATTATAATTAGATTAAATAAAAAAGATATTTTAGACATTTTAAATTTTGGGGGTCCTTGCAGGGCAAGGATGTAATCCCCGTCCTCGTCTCCGTGAAAGAAAATGGTTCCCCAATCCCTGCTCGAATACGGGGAATCCTTGTGGGTCCTTGATTGGTTAGGAATAATTGCCATTCCTATCCCCATGTTTGTGATTCACACATCCTAACTCCCTAATTTCTTCATTCTCACTCCTTTTCAGATTATTTTCCTCATAACCTTCGATTGTAAGTCCTAATTAAGTAAAAGAGGAAGGGGTTCAAAGTTTTTTGTGTGGAGTGATTCCTTGACTACCACTTTAAGCTATGAGATGGTCACCTCATCCCCATAGGTTAGCCTTTTGATTAATAGCTACACATGGCAACATTTTTACACCAAATCCCACACCTATTCGCCTTCCCATGTGCTGTAATTACATTTGAACTAAAGGGAAAAGAGTTAAGGAAGTTTCATGTGACATAAAGGAACCTTGCCCTTTCTAGTCAACAAAAATTCCAAGCATCAAATTTTGGGATCGAATTTTTTAAGGTTAGCTGCACATGACTAGCCCTCAAATCTCATGCCCCTCTCTCTTTTTCCTCCTCCCTTGATTTATAGCAATTCAAGAACCCAAGGGGAAAGGAAAATAAGGTCCCTTTCGAGACATAAGTCCAAGGTTCCATCATGAGCTACAAACCCATCATCATGCTTGTAGTTTTTAGCCCTTATCTTTGGTTAGTGTAGGCAGCCTTGAAAGCATTGTGCAATGTGAGGTCCAAGGTTAAATTTTGCTCTTTATTCTTGCAAGATATTTCTTTCTTTTTTCTTGGATTTTTTGTTTGATCTTTAGCTTGTTGAGATGCTCTTTGAGTCCTATAAAACTTTGATCTATGAACTATTTTTAAAAATGATTGAAACTATGTGGGAATGAACACTGTTAGGGCAGGGTTTAAGCTATGGCTAGAGAAATTTTGCTTTTGCATTTGTCACGTAACTTGTCTAGTTCTATGATTTTGACATAGTTTTTTTTTCTTGTTGAATGAGTTAACTACAACTTTCATTCCGATTGTGCTTGCTAAACATGTCTACAAGTACCTTAAAATGTCATACATGTATGCATTGCCAAATATGTCTACAAGTACCTTAAAATGTCATAAATGTATGCATTGCCTAAAACAATGACTAAGTAGAAACCTAAGATGCTTTAGTCCCTTTCATCTCTTTAATTATCCCTAATCTATTGGCTTTTGGTATGATTTTTGTTTATTTGAACTAGTCTTTATGTCATATACAACTTTGATGTTGGGAATGTTTGCTAGAAGTGACCAAAAATTGCATAAATGTCAACAGTGGCCAAATGCAGCTCTAACTTGAAACCATATTTTTACATCCTCAGTATTTTGTTAAAAAATATTTGGTTCTTAAGAGGTTTAGGATGATTTTAGTTTGCTTGTTGTGTCCTCTACAACTTTGATGTTGGGACCTTTTGCCAAAAATACATGACAATAAGTTAAAATTGGGATACATTGCATGCTAAAACATAAGATTTTGGATCTTGGTTAGATAGTCTTAGTATTTTGGGTATATTTTCTGGATATTTGCATCTTTTTGATGATTGATAACTTGTTGGAAACCTTGTTGAATTAGATACAACTTTGATGTTGAAAATTTTTGCCAAAATGTGTGAAAATGCCCCAAAATCCAAAAGAATAGTATGTTATCATGGTGTGTGTGAACTTTTTTATTTTTACCCGATTTAGTTTGTATGATTCTTCTGTGTAATTTGAGTTTTGTTTAGTGAAATTTTGGAATTTAGGAATGTTAATCAATGTGCTAGGATGTACCCAAATTAATTTCATGGTATTTAGATTGTCATGTTTTTTTTATAATTTATATCCTTTGTTACTGTGTTGTCAATTGTAACTTTACTTGAACTTTATTTTGGGATGAATGTAACAATAATTTTAGCTACAGATTTTACTTCTGATTGTGATGTATTTATGGGATGCATATGCTAATGATAGTGGACTCCAACAATTCAAATTCACAAATAAAGAATTCTAGTAACCTTAACCCTATAAGGGAATAACTCAAGAAAGACTCCAATGGTCTATCTTTTGTGGGGAAAAATAAATATTTTTCAAGGAAATATGTTATGGTGCTTTTGTCCTTTAATTTTTTTAACATCATAGAAGATTATTTCTTACAAGCGTCCTTAAGAAGTGTTGTAGGAATTAAAGGTGGTTCGATTCTTTTCTTACAACTTGGAGAAAGTTGGTATTTTGATAAGGCCCAACATGTAGTGATGGGATCTATGATGTCACCATTTTTTTCCAAATTGGCATTTATTCCAAAAAACCATTAGCCTAAGTTTAATACCAAGTAGCTTCCCTAAGAAGGTTGGTGGGAAATAAAGGTTGATTCATTCATTTTCTATGACTTGGAGAGATATGATATTTTGATATAACCCATCCTGAATTGATGGATCTATTGCTAAGATTATTGATATCTCTTTATTTCTCAAAAATCTGCCTAAATTTAATACTAGAAAGCTTTCCTAAGTAAAGTTGTAGGAGCTAAAGCTGGATGCATCCATTTCCCATAGTTTGGAGGAGAGGTGGTATTTTGTTAGATACCAACCTGAATTGATGGGATTTATCTAATACCACTCCTAATCTCGATATCATAAACCCTTCTATACTCTCAATATCTCTTCAAATCTTGCCAACATTGCAAGTTCTTTTAACCCAATTCAACCTCTCTTTATTCCTAATGACAATTATCACAGAAAATAATATTGTCAAACAAAAAAAGATACTTGAGTAACAAGCATTCTTTCAAAAATGTAATGTTTCCTCTATGCAGTTTGGTATAAATTTGAAGAATTATTCCTGACAATAATAGTTTAAATTGCCACCTACCTAGTTTCATCTTCTTGGTCCATCATTGACCATATTAAAGACAATGGTAGCAAAATAAAAATAAAATAGGAATAATAACAAAACTAAATCATGAATTGAACTCAATAGCGACATAAGATTAATGTGGCTATGAAAGAGCATTGTAGGGTGCTAATATCTTTCCTACATGTAACTAACCCCTAGACCTAATCTTTGAAATATAGACCATTTCTTTTTATATTCAATCTCACCTTAACATTTAGATCAATGGCAACTCCTTTATATTCTAAAAGCCCTTTTTCACCCCTTCTCCCAAAACTTGATTTCTTTTATTTGGAACACTGCTGCATCTTGACGCTGTGACAGATATCTTTGTGACATTTTAGGTCTTTGTTACCTTTTTAGAGTATCCTACAATTAAACCAATTATTCTCTAAGAATTATCTTTAGACAAGATGTTAGATTAACAAAGGATCCTTAAATAATAATTAGCAAATATCACTAGTCTTAAACATAGTAAGCTCTTTTCTTAAAGAAGAAAATAAGGGGTTTTGTAAAAATATTTGCCGCTTGGTGATCAATGTTCATGTATTGTAAATCAATATTCCCCTCAAGAACATGTTCTCTTAGAAAATGATGCTTAATCTCAATATGTTTAGTCTTAGAATGTTGAGTAGGACTTCCTACTAGATTAATTGTGCTAATATTATCACAACAAATAAGGATATGAGATATGCTAAGAGAGAAGTCCTATAGTTGATGTTTCATCTATAGAACTTGAGCATAGCAACTGGGGGTGGCTATATATTTTACTTCTATTGTTAATAGTGAAATGTAATTTTACTTTTTGCATGACCAAGATAGAAGAGCATTTCTAAAAATGTTGACAATAATCACTGGTTCTCTTTTAGTCTACTAGGTCTCTAGCAAAGTTAGCATCACAAATCTAACTAAGTTATAACTTATTGACTATGAGCACCATAGTCAATACTCCATAGTGCCGAATAGATATCTGAATATCCTCTTAATTCCTTTAGGGTGACTTTCTTCTGGATTTGATTGGAACCTCACACTAAGATAGATGCTAAACATTGTATTAAGTCTTGAGCTTGTAAGATATAACAGAGATCTAATCATTCATTTATGTTTCTTTTCATAAGTGGGATTGCCTTTTCATCCTTATCAAGTTTAGATGATGGGCACATAGGAGCTCCCATGACTTTTGCTTTATCAAGCCCAAACTTCCTAATTAGCTCCTCAAGATACTTTATTTCGCTAATAAATGTTTCACTTTTTGTTTGTTTTATTTGGAATCCTAGAAAGAAATTGATCATGCATAAGTTCAACTAACACTTTGCATAAAGAGGAATTAATGGCTCCAGCTATTATATGATCAAAATATATTTGAACTATTAAAAGATTATTAACTTTCTTTTGAGTAAAGAAAATTGTATATACTTTACCTCTTTGGAATCCATTATCAATTAAGAACTAGTTTAACCTTGATCTCACACCAAACCTTGGGAGGTTCCTTGAGTCCTATAATGCCTAGGATAACTTCAAGGCATAGTATGGATGTTCTAAACTTTCAAAACCTGAAGGCTGCTTAATATATACTTTGGCCCAAAATAAATTTTTAGTCCCTTAAAGTTACCCCATTTTTAAATCAAGTCCATATAGAATTAATTTATTCAATTAGGTCTTTATCATTACAAACCATTATCAATTGGGCCCATATCTATACACAATTGTCTAAATTGGATGGAAAAGTCTGATATGGCAGAAGGAAGATAGTTTTTTTCCATGTTATATCTTATTTGGTATCAAATCCCTCAAATCCATGTAATGTCTATTTCTTCCTCCACAACTGCCCTACTATCAAAGTTTTCTATCACAAATTGAACATTAGCACCATCGGCTCTTAGGATTTAAAGATAGTTATAACAAAATAAAAAGGGATTGAATGTATCAATGCCTCTAAATGTTATAATCAATTAGGTCCACTATCAACAAATGTAGACAAATCATCTAATATTGGTCCCTCAGAGCCACCACCTGCACTACCAGAGGAGGTAGTGGAGAATATAAGAGGTAAACCTTCATTACCTCCACCAAACTTTGAGGTGAATGAGAAGAAGGGATTAGGAGGGTTAGGGCTATGAATTAGATTTTTGACTTCTTCAATGAAGCCTCCGTTGCAATTAGGATAGATAAGTTTAGAGGTAGAAGACACAGTGGAGATTGTATGCCATACTGGTAGTAGAAATATTGTTGAGCAATGCTAGAGGTAATGCCAATGCTAATACTATCACTATCGCTAACAAAAGACATAGCAATTGGAAGGTCAAAGATGGGAGGAGAAGAAACAAAGAATAAATTAGGGGAAAGAGAGGGAGAAGGAAATAAAATAAAGCCGATTACAAAGAGAATGAAAGTAGGGAGACAAACAAAGAAAGAAAGAGTTTTAATGAAAAGGGAGGTAGCTTAATTTTAAATTTTGTACATAATAAACCAATGGTGGTGGCTAAATGAATGCTAAACATATGCATGCACCAACTAAGCAGGACCATTTCAAACCTTGATAGTAGAGTTATCAAATGGGCTAGCTTGGCTTGAGACAAGCCAATTCTGTTTGTGCCAAAAAGGCTCAATTTTTTCTTGGCAAAAAAAATTTGAACCTACCCCTAATCCTACAAGGTTGGTGGTTAAATAGGTTGGCCCTATTAGTTAGCCTTAAATCTAACCCTAAATCCAAGCCTAAACTTAAATTATAAATTAATATAAATATTTTACAAAGTTAATCTTATTAAATATTTATTTTCAAAAACTTATATTATTAAATTTATTTAATTTAATAATTTAATATGTAAATCTCAAATATCAAACTACTCTTAAATTATTTATAAGAACATAACCATATGGCATGGTTCATGTGTAGGTTGGATTTGGAAGTAGAAAAAAAAATGTAGGTTAGCCCAAGACTGAATTGGGACTGATTGGGCCCATTTAGTTCGATCTTGGGCCAATTTGGACTGGCCAAAAATGGTCTAGGTTTTTTTGAGTTGAATTTCTTATAGGCTGGGCCAAAATTGATAGCTCTACCTAATAACAGAGCATTTACAGAGGAAGAAATGGACATTACATGGATTTGAGGGATTTGATGCCACATCAGATATTGCATGCACTAGCATACAAAAAAAAAAAAGATATTACATGGACATTATATGGAAAAAAAAGTCTTTTTTTGCTACATCAAACTTGTCCATCCAATTTAGATGACTCCATACAAAGTTGTGCTTAATTGATAATAGCTCATAATGATAAGGATCTAATTGAATAAATCAATTTAATAAGGACCAAATTGAATAGTGGTGTATTTTTCAATGATGAAAAATGTATTTTGGCTGATACTTTTTCATTAATATAACCTTTAAGAGAAGCACTTTTAACATCCATATAATATAATTTGAAATTTCTATGGCAAGCATAAGCAAGTAATAATCTACTAGATTCAAGTCTAGCTGTGGGAGCAAATGTTTCATTAATACCATCTTGTTTATTGTAATCTTGAGCTACTAACTTCGTTTTCTTTCTTACAACTTTTCCATTTTAATCTAGTTTTTTTCTAAAATCTCGTTCCAATAATAGTGTGATCTTAAGGCTTTGGAGCTAGAGTCCACGCTTCCTTCCTCTTAAATTGATTGAGTTCCTCTTACATAGCCACGGTGCGTTTCATCTTCAAGAGCTTCCTAAAATTCTGTCATCTCTTTTCGAGATAAGAAAACAAAATTATTGTTGTGTTTGAAGGACGATTTGATTTAGAGTCCATCTTTAGGATCTCCTAGCACATTTTGTAGATGATTTGAACTTTACCATTCTCCATGAAATCTAGTTGGAAATTGTTTAGCTTCTTCTGGAATACTTTGAGTAAAACATTTAGAAGCCTAGAAAGTTTGAGAATCTTGGTTTTCGTTTTCTTCTTTAGCTTTTGGAGCAGCTTCCATAGTCTTGTTTTGTTATGTTGAAGCTTTATTCAAATCTTCAAAAGGATTGTCTTATTCATCATCTTCAATAGAAACAGTTTGGATTCATTCATTAAATACCACATGTATAGATCATTTTGCAATCTTGGTTGTTTTATTGTAAACTCTATATCGCTTACTATTGATGTACTAATTGAATAAAATTCCTTCATCTGATAGAGCATCAAACTCTTTGAGTCACTCCTTGCCATTGTTCAAAATGAAGAATTTGCACCCAAAAACATTAAAGTAGGAAATATTAGGTTTCCTTCCTTTCCATAGTTCATAGGGTGTCTTTTCATAATGGGCCTAAACAAGCAACAAATCAAAATGTAGCATGTGGTTGCTATCCATGAGTTAGCTCACTTTCACATAGCATGGTTTTGCCACAGTTATGAGTCTTTAGTTCTTTTTCTCTACTCACTGGTGGAGCCACATGTGGGCTGGTTGGGGCCTTAGCCGTGGGTAAAATTTTAATTTTGTTATTTTTATATGGAGTTATATATAATTGTAACTTGGTCCCAGCTAAAATGGTAATTTGGCCCTACCTTCTTTGTAATTAGATAAAGCTTCCTTGTGATCAATCTTTATTGTAACTCTTGTAGGTCAATGTTAACATCGCCCAAACTTCTTTGTCATTCTTGCAAGTTAATTTTAACTTTGCCCGAACTTGTTTATAATTTTTGTAGTTCAATTGTAACTTTGGCCAAATTTGTTTGTAATGCCTTCATTCCAATTATTACTTAGCCCAAATTAATTTGTTTGTAACTCCCACAGTTCAATTGTAACTATGCCTAGGCTTCTACGTAGCAATTGCAACTTAATTGTAACTTTGGGCATTTACCTTTTTAACTCTTCTAAGATTTCTTTGTAACTGTTGGAGTTTAATGTTGCTGTATTTGTAGTCCCATAAGAGTAATGTCCTCTTGATTTTTCTTTCTTGGAGAGAATTAATTTGCATTCTCAATTGAATCATTTTTATATGGACATTCCAAAACATCCAAAGCTTCAAAGTTTGTCTTCAATTTCTAAATTGTATCAATGATTAGCTAAGATAGGAAAGGCAAATTCCTATCATCTAGTTGACATGCTGATTCGTCTTATCTTAACATTATCAATTTCAGTTGTAAGTAGTGAATGTGCACTTTTAGTAATGGAAATTGTGAAAGCAAGGCTTCGAGATAAGATGGAGAATGACTTTCTTGCAAATAATTTGGTTGTGCGTATTAAAAGAAAGATTGCTGAAACTCTTACTATAGATTCTATCCTTGAAGATTTTGTCAATTTAAATGGATGTTGTCTACAATTTAAGGTGTGTAAATATTTTTTTTAATCATTTTCTAGATAGCTTTTATTAAATTTTATCGTACATATAATTATCATATTTGTGTGCGATTGGTGGCTTTATGATAATATTTGGTTTGTTATTCATTGGGCTGTTGGTGGAAAGGGGGAATTCTTGTGTAAGTTTTATTTGCAGAAGCCTCTTTCCTTTTTCTAATGTGACATGAGTGGCCTCATTTACCGCAATACTAGCATTCCACTAGAGGTTTTGCTGTACCAATTGCTTTAACAAAGAAGTTCTTGTAAGGCTTGGTTGTATGATTCTCATCGTATCCTAAACCAGCTTTTGGAAAAACACTTTTGCTATTCCCTAGTAGCTGTTGCATAAATTATATTTATTTCAAAAGGTTAATAAGTTTTAAAAAGTTTTTACTATCTAATTTATTTGTTGTAATTGACATGTTTTTATTGTTATAACATACATATTTATTTCTTATTTAAGTCTTTCTTTAACAGGATTGACAATTCATTAATTTGGCTATTATATATTTTTTTTCCATTCAATGATTTAACAACTATTATATCATTAAGTTCTTTTTAAAGTTTTGATGTGCATGTGATGCTATTGGCTGATGCCATAAAAGTGTCCTTTCCTAGAGATGTTGTAGTGTAGTTTTTCCTCTTTCCTTTTGGGGCCTAGCTCGCCTTTGTTCACCAAAAAAAAATTGATTTCTTTATTTAATTCATTTAATTTCCTTTATAACGACCACTTTAATTATCCTCTTGATGCTCTTAATGTCTCTTTCTTTTTCTTTCTAATAGGTAGTTCTTTTCTTCTCCTATAGAAAAACTATTCATATGTGGTGTGAAATGGTGTGGTGTGTTAAGAGTATCACTTTTCTCCTATATAAATCATTTGGACGTGTGATACTAACAATATATAGAAGAAGTCATATATTGTATAAAACAACTCTTTTTTATTTGTTGGTTTACTACTCACATGTATTATTATACTATTTTTGTTGATACTTGCTCCTAACCACAAGTACATATGATCAAAAGATTTTGTTAAAATTTGGGAGATTGCCGCATTCAACACATTTGTACCTGAAAGCAATGGAATAATTTTTAAAAACAAGTGTTCCTACAATATGCCTTAAATTATAAACTTAAAATCTGCATATTTTTCCAACCATAGCAAGTCAAGGTTTTCTTTTCCTTTAACCAAGTTTGCTAAATCTTTTTCTAAAACATCAACTTTCTTTTCCAAAATTCTGTTTTCTTCAGAAAGCTGTTCAATTTCAACAAGCTGTCTTTTCTTTTTTAACAAATCAAATTCAATTTTTCTAATTCCAAGGTTTCAATTTTGAGTTTCAGAAAAATCAATTTCTTTCCTTGACTTTTCAGTTTCCTTAGATGGACTATCACGTGACTTTTTAAGTACCAAAAATTTGCAAGACAATTTCTTGTATTCTAAATATAAATTTTGAAATGTAGAGATTAAATCATCTTGTTCAATTTCAGTTTTAGAATAATATACCCCATCATCCTCAAGTTTGGCCATAAAGCAAGCGTTGCTGATTTCTCCAGCCTCTTCATCATCTGAAGAATTATCTTCATCAACCAAGTTGCTGCCATAGCTTTCTTTTTAGGATTGAACTTCTTATGTTCTTTCTTTCGTAGAGGACAGTTAGGTCGCATGTGACAGGCTTTTATAGTTGTAGCATATGATGGGATCACTTTGAGCATTGCTTGTTTCTCCTTTAACAATCTTCTTGATTCCAGTAGCTTTCGTTGGGCATTTCCTTCCTTCCTATAAAGCTTTAGTGTAGAATTTTGTAATCTTTCAAACAATCAGAGAAACATTTGGATTTTGATTATCGGGTTCTTCTGTTCCTTCTTCATCATCATCAGAGTTTATTCAGATCCATCCTATATGTAATGCTTTGAAGGGCTACTCCCTTTTTTGATGGAGGAGCTTCCATGAGTTCAACCTCATGAATTAAGAGGTCTCCTCTTGGCCAGTCTAAGGGCACATAATCAAGATCTTTGGAAGTTTTCAAAGCCATCACTGTTCACCCTAAAATTTTTTGTTTTGGAGTCGCCACCGATCTAAATTATCTAAAGGTGAGGTCGGACACCTAATTTAACAATGGTCTACATTTCAGAAATTGAGTTTGGGGATTGGTTACGTTTTAGGAAAGGTATTAGCACCTTAAACGCCCTTTCGGTACCAAAAAAATGATCTAATTAATTTATGTTAGTTTTAAAAATATTTTGAAAATAATCCCTGTCCATTCCAGATTGGAATTTTAAAAATAAAATAATTTTAAAGAAAATTCCCTTCTTATTCCAGTCCAGGGTTTTAAAAATAATGTTGAGAAAAATCCCCTTTTTATTCCAGGCTGGGGTTTTTAAGAATAATTTCAAGAAAATCTCATCTCTATTCCAGATCAAGGTTTTTAAAAAATAATTTTAAGAAAATCCATCTCTATTCCAGATCAGGGCTTTAAAGAATAATTTAGAAAAATTCTCCTTTCTATTCCAGTCCAGGGTTTTTTTAAATAAGAAAATAATTACAACACCCATGTAGAGAAAATAATAAACTCAACTAATAACTTATTTTCATTTTCCTTATCTCTTCTTAAAAATTTAAAGTTCAAGGAAAACAAGGAAATGCAACATTCAAACTGTTTTTCCCAAATCAAATTCACGTCCTTTTTCATTATGTACATTTTGCACCATGAACTTTCAAACCCAAAGACACTACCGCATGAACTAATAGAGCACACACCCAAATTAGGAATTCAAAGTTGCATAAATTTCAAAGCTTTCTAAACACATGACACTCAAACTAAAAGGGCAGCAACAAGTTTCATGAACTTAGTAACCATACCTTTCAATCTTTAAACACGGATCAAGAACAGACAATGGCTTGACAGCAAGACAAAGTCATCTTATGGATGAGCCCATGACTTTAGCTACCAGAGAGAAGTGACGAGATAGCAGGGTCGTAGAATGGAACTAGTGAGTGGCAATGCGGGTGCAATGACTCGATTGAAGGTTCCAACTGTTGAGCGACAGCAACGGACTAAGACTGAAATAGAGGCAGCAAAGATGTTGCAGCAAAACGATGAAGCTGAGCGACGGTGAGATGGAACCAATCGATGGAACGCTGGCGCGACGGGAACGAGTGTAGGGTGACGATGTGGTGGCGATGAAGACGCTGCAATAGGTGGCAGTGAGCGAGCCCAAACAACATCGAGTAAAGGCGCAGTGATGCTGAGCGACAAGAATGGAAGACGAAGACACGTGATGAAGATCAAATAGAGACGAACAACGACCAAGAACGTTGCATGAAACAACAAGATAGGATGACACACAACGCCGGTGTAGAGAAGCGTCACCACCACTCTAATCCAACAGAGCAGCAAGAGGCTCCGGATCCTTGGACGAGGCACGCTGATGAAGGTTCTACGTGGGAGAAAGTCCTCCATGCATGCATGAATAATCCCTTCTTCAGACCCCCTGTGCTGTGGTGTCTCTGTTTTTGAGTCTCAAGTGCAGTGTCCTCTATTTTGGGAGTGAAGTTCCAGTGGTGGATGGGTGCTGGTTTATGAGCTACCATGAAGATAGCAAGCTTCGTGTGAAGAGATGGCCTACGTCTGTGAATGGGGAGAGGTCCGGAAGTGCAGTGGCTGTGTCGTGGAAGGTGAGGTCTGGAAGTGCAGTGGTTTCTGGTTCTTTCCGTGCGTGCATGTGTTGTGGCTGAGAGTTACATAGTTTAGAATTTGTTATTTAGTCTGATTATTGTTTCCTAATTGTATCTAAACATGTATCTTCTTATCTACCATTTATCTAACAAATTTATTTATCTCTTTATCAAATTTTATCTTTTATCTTTTGTGATTTTCTTGAATTTATCTTTATTTTTTGAATTATCTTCTTTTTTTATTATTTCTCTTGGAATTATCTGTTTATTATTATTTCTTGGAATTATCTTTATTTTTTTGAATTATCTTGTAATTATCTTGATTTTTCTGATTTTTTGGATTTATTTATTTTTTTTAGAATTTTATTTTTAGAATTTTATTTTTATTGTTATTGTTTGGATTGGGTTTTAATTTTGGGTTTAGGATTTTCGATTTGGGCTTATTTTTCTTAAAAAATGAGTTTTATCTTTAAAGTCTTATATTGTGAGCCGGACAAAATTGAGTGTCCACAGATTGCCCCCCTTTGCTCATCTTTTAAGAACTAGAAGATGGGCAAAGGTTGGGAGATACTATTTTGGCCGGAAATAATTATAATGTAAAGGGTACTTGATCTACCATTGGGGATGTGAAGGGTACTTGATCCACTGTTGAGGATATGAGGGGTACTTGATCCGCCATTGAGGATATGAAGGGTACTTGATCCACCCTCGGGGATGTGAAGGGTACTAAATCTAGCCTCGGGGATGTGAAGGGTACTGAATCCACCCTCGGGGATGTGAAGGGCACTTGATCCACTCTGGGGGATATGAAGGGTACTAAATCCACCCTCGGGGATGTGAAGGTACTTGATCCACCCTTGGGGATATGAAGGGTACTTGATCCACCCTTAGGGATATGAAGGGTACTAAATCCACCATTGGGGATGTGAAGAAGTAAAGATCTTGGAGAAACCCATTCCAAGTTGAAAGAAGGTCGGTAACCTGGAGAAATCCATACCAAGGAAAGTTGAAAACCTAGAGTAAGCCATTCTAGGATGATTTATCTTGAGAAAAACATTCTAAGTTAGACTTATCTTTATATATGGATGCAGATGCATGTTCATGCAGCTCAATGATTTTGATGTTTCACTATTTTATCAATTAAGAATTTCCACGACTCCAACTTGTTTTCCAATCATGAACTCATGGGAAGAACAACATTTGGAACATGTAGCATCTTTCAAGTGTTTGCTCTATTGGCAAGGCACTTTATTGTTTATTTTTCTTCTTTATGGAGTCTTGTCATCATCATCTTGAGGAGTTCTTTGCCAAAGAAGCTTAAACTCAAGCAACTAGATTAGTCCACACCTTTTCCTTTTTTGTTGTTTAGAATTTAAAACATGTAATTCCCCAACACTACATATATTTTTTACTTGTTTATCATGCTTCAAATACATGTTTATAACAAAATGTAAGGAAGATACAAACAATTAGGATAGATGAAAGAAGGTAAGCTTTTATTGATATAAATCTAGGTTTTACATCCCTTTTTAGGGTTCTGATAAACAAAGGACAAAGTACAAGGCACAGCATGATTGAAAAGGGAATTTTAGTGAGGATAATTGGATATTTTGAAGATAATACTAGATACAACTACGCCTAATCACAAATCTAGACTCTTAGTCTATCATGCATAATATTTCTTGACAGCATCTGTATTTATCGGATTTGGAAGCTCATCACCATCCATGTCTGCAAGGATTAATGCCCCTCCAGAAAATGCCTTTTTTACTATATAAGGTCCTTCATAGTTTAGGGACCATTTGCCATGGTTGTCCTTTGTCATTGGCAAGATCCTTTTTAACACCAAATCTCCTTCATAAAATCGCCTTTGGTGGACTTTCTTGTCATGGGCTCTCATCATCCTTTGTTGATAGAGTCGCCCATGAGACAAAGCTGCCAACCTTTTTCCTTCCACTAGGTTTAGTTGCTCGTACCGCATTCGAACCCATTTTGCTTCATCGAGTTGGGTTTCCATAAGTACTCTTAAAGATGGTATCTCTACTTCAAACGGTAAAATCGCCTCCATTCCATATACCAGGGAAAATGGGGTTGCCCTAGTTGAAGTTCTAACCGATGTGCGATATCCATAAAGAGCAAAGGGCAAAAGCTCATGCCAATCTCTGTAAGTGATAGTCATCTTTTCTATAATTTTCTTGATATTTTTATTTGCCGCCTCTACCGCACCATTCATTTTTGGATGATACAGGGTTGAGTTGTGATGAACTATCTTGAATTTCTCGCACAATTCTTTCATCATCTTACTGTTGAGGTTGTTGGCATTATTAGTGATGATCCTTTCTGGAAGGCCATATCTGCATATGATCTCCCTTTTAAGGAACCTTGAACCACATTCTTCGTCACACTGCTATATGAAGCGGCTTCCACCCACTTTGTAAAATAGTCAATCGCTACTAAGATGAAGTGATGACCGTTGGAGCCCTTAGGTTCAATTGGCCCAATCACGTCCATGCCCCACATTGCGAATGGCCATGGTGAAGCTAGCACATTGAGCACTGAAGGAGATGCGTGGATCTTGTCCACATAGATTTGACATTTATAGCATTTCTTGACATAATTAATGTAGTCTATTTCCATAGTTGGCCAGTAGTATCCTGCTCTTAGGACTTTTCTAGCCATAGATGCCCATTGATGTGTGTCCCACACAAACCTTCATGAATCTCTTGTATCATCTTCTGTGCTTCTTTTACTTCAATGCATCTTAAAAGCACTGTATCATAATTTCTTTTGTAAAGGATTTCGCCACTAAGAAAGAAACCCATTGCCAATCTCCTTAGAGTTCTTTTATCATTTTTTGATGCCCCAGTGGGATACTCCTTGGTTTTGATAAATTGTTTAATATATTTATACCATGGTTCTCCATTGAGTTCTTCCTTGACAACTGCACAATATGTAGGAGATTCTAGTTTTCTCATGCAGATTTTTGGGAGATAGTCATCATTCATTATAGGATACGTGGACGACAATGTTACTAAGGCATCTGCCATCTGGTTCTCTTCTCTGGACACGTGATTGAAGCTGATGTCTTTAAACTATTTCGCCAGCCTAACAATGTGTTCCTGATAAGGGATTAACTTGGAATCTCTAGTCTCCCATTCCCTTTCAATTGGTGAATTACTAATGCCGAATCACCATATACATCTAATAGATCAACTTGATAACTCAGGGCTGCTTTGACACCCATGGCACAGGCCTCATACTCAGCCACATTATTTGTACACTCAAAGCATAACTTGGCGGTCATGGGGTAACATCTCTTTTTAGGAGATATTAAGACTGGCCCAATTCCATGCCCCAGTATGTTGGATGGTCCATCGAACAGTAGGGACCATCCTTTTTCTTTACTTGTTTTATCAATTGCTGAAAGTGTCATGATGTTTTCATCAGGGAATTCAAACTGATCAAGTTCCTGGACTAGAATAGGATTCTTTGCCAAGTGATCGATGATTATGCTTCCCTTTATTGCCTTTTGTGGAATATATTGGATATCATACTCAGATAGCAACATATGTCACCTTGCAATTCTCCACGTTAAGGCAGGTTTTTCAAAGAGGTATTTAATTGGATCCATCTTTGAAATTAGCAACGTGGTATGATGTATCATGTACTGTTTGAGGTGATGAGCTGCCCATGCCAAAGCACAGCATGTTTTCTCAAGCATCGAGTACTTTGACTCGTAATTAGTGAACTTTTTGCTGAGGTAGTAAATCACTTGCTCCTTTTTTCCAATTTCATCATGCTGCCCCAGCATACATCACATTGACTCTTCATGCACTATCATATACATTAGCAATGGTTTTCCTGGTATTGTGGGACCAGAATTGGTGGGTTTTAAAGGTATTGTTTGATCTTATCAAATGCTTCTTGACATTCTTCATCCCACTTAGCCTCCTGATTTTTGCAAAGGAGCTTAAAGATTGGTTCACAGGTGGCTGTTAATTGGGAAATGAATCTCGCAATATAGTTTATTCTCCCCAGAAAACCCTGCACTTCTTTCTCTATTTTAGGTCGAGGCATGTTTATGATGGCTTTGACTTTATCAGGATCCACCTCGATCCCTCTCTTGCTTACCATATATCCTAGCAACTTTCCTGATTTTACACCGAATGTGCATTTTGCTGGGTTCAACTTAAGTTGATACTTTCTCAAACAATAAAAGAGCTTTCTGAGGTGTATCAGATGTTCTGTCTCAGATTTTGACTTAGTGATGATGTCATCGACATACACTTTTATTTCCTTATGCATCATGTCATGAAACAAGGCCACCATTGCTCTTTGGTATGTTGCCCTAGCATTCTTCAGTCCAAATAACATCACTCTATAGCAGAAGGTTCCCCATAGGGTGATGAACGTTGTCTTTTCTTTGCCTTCAGGGGCTAATTTAATTTGATTGTACCCTAAAAATCTATTCATAAATGAGAAAATAAAGTTCCCTGCAACATTGTCCACTAGTACATCAATGTGAGGAAGTGGGAAATCATCTTTTGGACTTGCTTTGTTCAGATCTCGGTAGTCCACACATACTCGGATCTTGCCATCCTTCTTTGGTACAGGCACAATATTGGCTACCCATTCTGGATATTTAGCTACTTCGATAAAACCAGCGTCAAGCAATTTCATGACTTCCTCCTTGATCTTCAATAGTAGGTCTGGTTTCATTCGTCTTAATTTTTGCTTAACAGGTTTGAACTCAGGCTTTATCAGTAAGCGATGGACCACAATGTTCGTATTCAATCCTGACATATCTTGGTAAGACCAAGCAAATACGTCACGATATTCTCTTAGTAGTAAAATCATTGCTTCCTTTTCTTGATAGGCCATTTCTGCCCCTATTTTAATTTCTTTTTTGTCTTCATCTGTACCCAAATTTATTACTTCAATTGGCTCTTCATAGGGGTTGATCCCTTTTTCTTCTTGTTCAATCATTCTTTGCAGTTCAGGTGATAGTTCCCAGTCTTCTCCTTCCTCTTCTTCATCGATTGCACAACTGATCAGACGTTCGAAGTCCAGACTTGGGAGGTCAGCATAATCTTCTCCAGTATTTTCTTCATCATTTAACCTGGATTATTATTGAGTATTTGTTATGGTTTATTTATGTTATGGACAGTATGATGTATGCTAACAATGATAATAGCTAGAAGTGAAGTTATTTTTGGAAAAAGGAAATGCATTTTATTAATCATATATTTGAAACAAGTACACAAAGCAAGCCCATACAAATCCATTCTAGGCCTTGGGTAGAGCCATAGATGGTGAGGTTTGAGAATTACATGTCTTCCAAACTAAAAACAATAGGAATCGGCTTGACAACCCAATTGCTTGGCTTGTTCCCCAGAATGCATGGCATGACTAACTCAACCCCTTCCTCTGTAGGGTTTCCTTCCTCAAGAGCGGCAACTTGATTTGGGGTCCAAAGACCAGCACTGATGAAGGTCTTGTAGAGGTCCTCAATGATTAATTTGCCTATCTCTGTAACTCGGCCCTCTAAACGAGCTAACCTTCTTTCTTTCCTTACCCAAGCCGTTTTGGCTTTATCAGCCCTCGTGGGTTTAAAGCCCAAGCCATATGTCCCTTCATTTTCTAGCAACTTTGGTGACTCTTTCATGCCTTGACCCGAGCTCCCTAACCCCTTTCCAGGGATGTAGCCATCCCTTTTGAGCATCTTGCCTATCATCAGGGCAGCTCCAGAAAAATGTAGTGTCAATAGTAGTTTTCCTTCCTTTGCAAATTCTACATTTACAATCTCAAAGGTCTGAAAGGAACTTCCTATCTCAGCTTTTGCTGCAATGTATGGAAATGATGATGGCCTAGACACCAATAAATCTTCCTCGGCAGCAATTTCTACCAGCTTTCCGTTATGCACTAGTTTTATCTTTTGGTGGAGAGATGAGGGGATTGGCCCTGCTGAATGAATCCAAGGTCTCCCCAAAAGACAACTATAAGCAAAATTTACTTACATGACCTGGAAAGTGATTTCAAAGTCGCATGGCCTAACTTGTATTGGAAGCTCAATCTCACCTAGTACTTCACTCTGGGTCCCATCGAATGCTCTTACAACAATAGTGTTGGGCCTTAGAAGAGTTTGATCAATGCCCAACCTTCTCATGGTGGATTCTGGCAGAATGTTCAATGCAGAGCCATTATCAATCAAGACATTAGCTAGATCATGGCCTTTGCACTGAGCAGAAATATACAAAGCCTTATTGTGTCCACGCCCTTTAGGAGGGAACTCCTCTTTAGAAAATGACAAGTAATTGTGGGCGAGGATGTTTCCCACCACACTATCAATTGCCTCTGTGGAGATATCCTTGTCAACATGGGCTTCATTCAAAACCTTCATTAGAGCCTTTCTATGTGGCTCAGAATGCAGGAATATGGATAGTAGCGAGATTCTTGCTAGTGTTCTCTTTAACTGCTCAATCACTTTGTACTCACTCTGGCGAATAAGTCTAAGGAACTCGCTAGCTTCCTCATCAGTCACCAATCTTTTAATAAGTGTAGATTCTTCTTCAGTAAAATCACCTTTGAGGGGTTCATTTTCCACTTCGATCTCTCTAAGCTTGATTAACCCAGTATTTTTTAGTATATCATCTTTTCCTGGTTTCTTTGCCCCATCATGTTCAATCGACTTTCCAACCCCTTTCTCTGTGAGATAACATCGTCCACTTCTGGTTACTCCGGTAACGCCTGAGATATTAGTGACTTGTGATTAGATTCCTCTGGAGTCCCCGTGTAATTATAAATCCACAGCACTGCCTTGTCACTATTGTATGGAAATGGGGTCGGTGTTGTAATTGTTAATGGCTTCATGAGTCCAGTAGGGCCTCTCACCTTGTCAGCTATGTCACTAGCTACGAATGGTTCTAGTATTTCAGTTTGAGGCAGCTTCTTTACATACTGAATAGCTAGTGGCTTCAGCGTATTCAAAGAGGTGTGCACCATGTTTACAAATTTGGAGTTTTCTCCTACCTGTAACATGCCATCGTCCATTAACTGCTAAAGTAAGCCCTTAAATGATTCACACTCTTCTATTTCATGATCTGAGCCTTCTTCATGAAATTCACATCCAGATTCTATAGATGTTCCCTTTTCAATCTTTATTACTCCATATTCGACTAGGATGTGGAATATAGTCTTTAATGGAGTCTCGATTTCTAACACAGAATTCTTAAAAGTAGGTAACATCCCCTCAAAGGTAGCATTAACACTTGAATTATGATTAGGAAAGGGGTTTCCATCTACATCTGGCCCCAGAGCTACCTGTTCGAATGTTAACCACTTAGCATCAATTAGGGATTGTACTTTCCTTTTAAAAGTAGTGCAATTGTCTACCGTATGCCCTTTTGTCCCTGCGTGGTAATCACAAGTCAGGTTCTCATTGTACCATGCAGGGTACGGAGGTTGAAGAGGACGAATAGGGCTTAATGTCACCAAGTTATTTTGTAGTAGTTGAGGTAACAATTGTGAATATGGTATAGGGATAGGATCAATTTTGGTACCTTCGATCGTTTTGTTGTCTTTCATGGTTAAACTGAGCTTAAGGCTTAGGTTGAGGTTGCACTGGCTGTACTTGTTGATATGGTTGATACTGGATAGGCTGCTGAGGTATGTTCTGAATGGTGGTTCGAGGTGCTACGGTGCTCATTATTGGCACATAAGACACTTGGCAAGCGTGCTGGTTATTATCAAGATTTTTTATTTTGCCTCTTCCCTTGTTGTGATAGTCCACAGAATGGACTTCCTCTTTCTTTTTATTATTGGGTTGGGCCTCCTTTGTGATGGGTTGCTTGCCATGGACCTTCCCATCTTCCCAGCTTTTATCCCTCGCTCAATCCTTTCTCCGGTTTCTACTAGATCAGCAAAGCTCATGTTAGCAAATCCCACCATTTTCCCATCAAAGGGGTGATGCGAACCCCGCCAAGAATAACGAGACCCATCAACGAAATTGATTCCCAAGACCGTTCTACGATCAGATTTTGTAGGTGGAAACCTCGACCCGATGTTTATAAGAAAACACGAACCTTGGTATGTGTAGACACCATAAACGGGATGGTAATCCGTTTGATAAGTCGGATGAACGCCACGAGAACAAGTTCTTGATAAGTTCGGAAAGTTCTTCAAAGAACCAAAGAGAAAACTCTCAACTTTTATGTAGAAAACTGATCTGCACTTCTCAGCCTTGGTATACATATATATAGGCTGAGTTATTACAATTTGAAAAAGGAAACAAATAGCAAAAGGAAGGTAATCCCTATAATTATGGCATGTCAGCCTTTACAAGAGAATAATTAGCCAAATAATCAGCCCAATGCAATAATTATTGAAGATATATTCCAAAAGGCTGACCAAATCCCATAAAAAAGGAAAGTTATCCCAAATTCGTTGGGTAATAATCAGCCAAATCTAATCTCCTTGATTCTCTCAAATCCACATGCTTGAGCTGAAAGTAATCCTTCCAAGTGTATGGGCTTCAATAAAAAGGCTAAAATTTATCCTTCCAAGTGTATGGGCTTTAGAAAAAGGCTGAAATTACTCCACCACTTGGACCAACGAAATCCACCCTTGGTCTATACTTGAGTCTAAGTATTTGGGCCTTAAAAAGCACTCCTCAACCCAAATGCTCTGCATTAATCCATTGAAAGCCTCCTTGAACCTTTTAGCTCTAGCTCTTGTAACTGGACCACTTAGAATTTGAATTGGATTAGCTGTCTCCACTATGCTTTTATCATCAAGGGGTATGTCAAAGTGCTTAGGAATATGGTGACCATCTCCTTATTAGAAAGAGGTGGTTGCACCCTTATTGCCACATCCCTTCATCATTGGGCATAGGCCTTGAAGTATTCATTATCCTCTTTTGGCATGTTCTGAATTTGGAACCTGTTAGGGGCTATGTTCCTATTATACTTGTAATGCCTCATGAAAGCTTCTACCAAATCTTTCCATGTATGGATAGAATATCGATCAAGGCTCATGTACCATTCAGTAGGCCCATCGACTAAACTCTCTTGAAAGATATGGATCAGAAGTTTCTTATTGTCAGCATAAGCTGCCATTTTTCTTATGTACATAAAGATGTGTGCCCTAGGACAAGATGTTCCATCATACTTCTTGAACTCTGGTACCTTGAATTTTGGGGGTATAACAACATCAGGTACCAATCCGATCTCATGAACATCTAGGACATCTTCATCAGTGAACCCCTCTATTTTCCTCATCCTAGCTTCAAGTAGCTCATATTTCTCTCTGATCAATGCTTCTTCCGCTGATTTTCTCAACTTTTCTTGCTCTTCTAACTCATCAAGGTCTGGGACAAAGCTCACCTCTATTTCTACAATATATGGCTGATTGGGGTCCGCTTGATTTTGTGGTTGCTGGGGTGCCGGGTCTTGGGGGGACTCATTTTGCATATTCTCCTTGGACATGAGTAGCTCAGTCAGTCGAGCCAATTGTGCTTTGAGACTCCCGATTTCTGCATGTAGTTCTTCAACAGACCTTTCTTGCCTTTGTTCCACCATGAGCTTTGACTGAGATCACGTTGTAGGAGCCATGGTTTCCTTTTGAAATTTTTAGAAATAAATTATTTACATGTGCTAGGAGATAATGATATGCATGATATGAATTATATGCAACTTGAAGTAAATTATTGAATCAAAGAACTATAAACTTTATTATTATAAAAGGATCTTTAATTACATCAATTTAGAGAAGAAAACAAACTAAATAAGCTAGGCATAATCTGCTGGGCCTTGCTTTCCATCTTCATGTAAGGCCCAATAAAGATTCTCAACTTGGCCTTCTGGCATTGCTGACTTCTTAATCTCACTTATCCATTGTTTAGCTCTTTCAGCTATCCCTATTCTCTCCATGTAGAGTGTACGGGCGATCCTTTCATATAGATTTCTATCAAGGATCAGTTCTGTCTTGTAATAAGTTGCATCCAACATAGTAGCTAATTGTCGCATCTCCTCCTGGTGTGCTTGTTCCATCTGTATTACAATTCTTTCAAGCCTTAAGCATTCAGCTTCAGATATTTGCATTCTCCTTTGTATATATGGGACATCCTTTAACTGATTGAGGAGACCTTACACTTTCATCTCATGTTGGTTTTCATTGTCCTTGATGTAGGCAACGAACTGAGCCTTCATATTTTCTAACTCATGGATGGATTGCAATTGAGTGGCTTGGGCACCTCTTAGCTCCTTGTTTTCCTTTTGAAGCTTTGTTACCTCCATTGTTAAGACTTGATTTTTTTATTTTAGTCCTGAGACTTCATTTTTCAATTCTTTATTATCTTCCCATAAGACATCTCAAACATCATTCAAATCCTCTTCAGCTTGTTTATATCTCTTTGTTGCCCTTTCCAACCTGCTTTTGAGGTTCCTATACTCTTTTCTGTACCGCACAGCTCCTTCTTCATCAGCTTTTTTATCTGCGGTAATCTTTTTCTCCAAGGATTCTATTCTTTTAGTGTATTGCTTATTCTGAGTTGTCAAGCATTTTTCTTTACTTTTCCACTCTTCCTCTTGCTTTTGGATACTTGCATGCAATAGGTTATATTCTTCTTGTAATTTTAAATAAGCTTGTTTTTCTACTGTCTCTGGCTCGAGTTGGGCTTGTGAAATTTCAACATGGGAGTTTTCGGTTTCTTGGATGGATGCTGTGGGAACAACGAGCACTGGGGGTACAAAACCCCTTCCTCTTTTGCTTTGCCATATGGAGTATTCTTCAGTGGTTGCTTCTCTATTGCCACCCAAGACTTCTATGAAGTAAACATTCTTCTAACAGGCTTTAGCTTCTCCATTCTTCATGCTGGTGGGATTGTCACTATAAGTCACATCTAGAGAATGTAACCCCAGTGTCACTAGTGCATATTGGATGCCCCCAAATTGTCTTCTCACCATAGAAGGAGAGTACCCTATTACTCCCCAAGGGCCAATGAGAGGGACCCATGGCTTATCACCACAACTGTAGAGTGTTGGAACTACTGGCATCTAGGATGCCTTCCATTTTACTTCTCCCAGGTCTGTGAGTGCTTGGATCCACTGATTTCGGGTAGGTCTATATTTAGGCCATGAGAGCTGAGAGAATTCATACAAGGTATTCCTTGCTGTATTGTAATCTTGAGTCAGTTTCACCTGTGGATATCCCAAATTGCTCATATGTGGGAGATGGCTAAATACCCATATTGTTAGTAGCTGTGCGCATGCAACAAAACATCCTTTTCCTTTTTTCCTCAAAAAACATAGTGTACGAAAGGTCTCTGCTAGAATAGGTGGAATTGGATGAGCCCCATGCTTTACTTCAGAAAATAAAAGTATCACCTGGCTATCAATGTGACCTTCTACCATTGGATAAAGAAGCATGCAATATATGGTCAGGGCAAGCATGTCAAAGCCTTTCTCGGTGTTAATATGGCTTTTGGCGACTAATAGAAGAAAATCAACAGGAAGGCAATGCTTTCCCCCTTTCTTGCAGAGGATCTTATCAAAATCAGTAGACTTATCCCCTGTTAATCTAGCTAACTGTCTGTTGACAACTATCTTGGGATTATAAGAATATGCTCTCCATGCTAGATTGGGTGGGATCTTCAAGATAGCTCCATATTCTTCTATAGTAGGAGTTAAGTCCATATTCCCAAAGGAGAATACCCTATAATCAAGATCCCAGAAAAATAACAAAGCCTTGAGTAGTGACTCATCAACTGGTACGGACAATAAATATGCCAGATAGCCAAATTTGGTTTGAAAAGTTGCTTTATCTGTGGTATTCTTCCAAATTTGTTTGAGTCTTGATAAGTCATGCTACTTGAAAATAATTTTTCCAATTTCTGGGAGCTCAGGGACTGAATCTTGAGGCAGGCAATCTCCAAATTTCTTTTGAAGTTCCTCTTGGGATCCCCTAGCTTGATCTTGAGGGATAACAAGGACTCCAGTAGATGATGCAGCCATGTAAAAATTAACTTTTGAAAGTCCTATTGTTTAAATGCAAAATGGAAAGGAAAATGTTAAAAATGAAGATGATTATCCTAATGCCCTATGATTTTCAAAGTGTAATTCTTATTTTAAAGGAAAATGATGGAAATGGAGACATGCATGATTATGATAGAATAATTTAGCAATTAATAGGATATTCCCCATCGTGCCTAATTTATGGCAAATCCTAAGTCCCTGTACACTCACATAGGTTTGGGTCAAAAGTCTCTCTTGCAAAGGATAGCTTTAAGGCTATTAATAGTGAAAGGGTAGGTTCTATGTTTCCTACATCGGGTCCCTGAATTATTCTTGAGATGATCAATTCGAGTGGGGTGTTTCGGGTACCCATACGGAGACCAAAGGTCTCTCGAAGGCTAACCTTACTACACTCCTCTAACCTACAAGGTATTCTATATGGCCCGGGCATAGGGCAAGGGGTCATGACCTCCCCTTTGTTCTAGTGTGTGGTGAGAGTGGTAGTGTGTGCGGGGAAACATATCCCAAACCTACAAAAAGAATCACATACAAATATATACATATAGAAAATTAAATAAATAGGTACAAAATTTAAACATCCAAAATACTAGAAGCTAGTAAGCGTACCTTTTATTTCGTCATCTCTACAAAAATAAAAAAAACCAACAAATCAATCAAGAAATTAATAAGATCATTTTTAAATTGGCCTAACCCTTTATTGTCCCCAGTGGAGTCGCCAAGCTGTTGACCCTAAAATTTTTGGTTTTGGAGTCGCCACCGATCTAAATTATCTAAAGGTGAGGTCGGACACCTAATTTAAAAATGGTCTACATTTCAAAAATTGAGTTTGGGGATTGGTTATGTTTTAGGAAAGGTATTAGCACTCTAAATGCTCTTTTGGTACCAAAAAAATGATCTAATTAATTTATGTTAGTTTTAAAAATATTTTGAAAATAATCTCTGCCCATTTCAGATTGGGATTTTAAAAATAAAATGATTTTAAAGAAAATCTCCTTCCTATTCCAGTCCAGGGTTTTAAAAATAATTTTGAAAAAAATTTCCTTTCTATTCCAGGCTGGGGCTTTTAAGAATAATCTCAAGAAAATCCCATCTCTATTCCAGATCAGGGCTTTAAAAAATAATTTAGAAAAATTTCCCTTTCTATTCCAGTCCAGGGTTTTTTTAAATAAGAAAATAATTACAACACCCATGTAGAGAAAATAATAAACTCAACTAATAACTTATTTTTATTTTCCTTATCTCTTCCTAAAAATTTAAAGTTCAAGGAAAACAAGAAAATGCAACATTCAAACTGTTTTTCCCAAATCAAATTCACGTCCTTTTTTATTATGTACATTTTGCACCATGAACTTTCAAACCCAAAGACACTACCGCATGAACTAATAAAGCACACACCCAAATTAGGGATTAAAAGTTGCATAAATTTCAAAGCTTTCTAAACACATGAGACTCAAACTAAAAGAGTAGCAACGAGTTTCATGAACTTAGTAACCATACCTTTCAATCTTTAAACACGGATCAAGAATAGACAATGGCTTGATAGCAAGACAAAGTCATCTTATGGATGAGCCCACGACTTCAGCTACCAGCGAGAAGTGACGAGATAGCAGGGTAGTAGAATGGAACTAGTGAGTGGCAATGTGGGTGCAACGACTCAATTGAAGGTTCCAACTGTTGAGCGACAGCAACGGACTAAGACTGAAACAGAGGCAGCGAAGATGTTGCAGCAAAATGATGAAGCCGAGTGACGGTGAGATGGAACCAATCGATGGAATGCTGGCGCGACGGGAACGAGTGTAGGGTGACGATGTGGTGACGATGTGGTGGCGATGAAGATGCTACGATAGGTGGCGGTGAGCGAGTCCAGACGACGTCGAGTGAAGGTGCAGTGATGCTGAGCGACAAGAATGGAAGACGAAGACGTGTGATGAAGATCAAATAGAGACGAACAACGACCAGGAACGTTGCATGAAACAGCAAGATAGGACGACACACAACGCCGGCGTAGAGAAGCGTCACCACCACTCTAATCCAACAGAGCAGCAAGAGGCTCCGGATCCTTGGATGAGGCACGCTGATGAAGGTTCTACGTGGGAGAAAGTCCTCCGTGCATGCACAAATAATCCCTTCTTTAGACCCCCTGTGTCGAGGTGTCTCTGTTTTTGAGTCTCAAGTGCTCTGTTTTTGAGTCTCAAGTGCAGTGTCCTCTATTTTGGGAGTGAAGTTCCGGTGGTGGCGTGGGTGTTGGTTTATGGGCTACCGTGAAGATAGCAAGCTTCGTGTGAAGAGATGGCCTGCGTCCGTGAATGGGGAGAGGTCTGGAAGTGCAGTGGCTGTGTCGTGGAAGGTGAGGTCTGGAAGTGCAGTGGTTTCTGGTTCTTTCCGTGCATGCATGTGTTGTGGCTGAGAGTTGCATAGTTTAGAATTTGTTATTTAGTCTGATTATTGTTTCCTAATTGTATCTAAACATGTATCTTCTTATCTAACATTTATCTAACAAATTTATTTATCTCTTTATCAAATTTTATCTTTTATCTTTTGTAATTTTCTTGAATTTATCTTTATTTTTTGAATTATCTTCTTTTTTTTAGTATTTTCTTGGAATTATCTTTTTATTATTATTTTTTAGAATTATCTTTATTTTTTCGAATTATCTTCATTTTTCTGAATTATCTTGTAATTATCTTGATTTTTCTGATTTTTTGGATTTATTTGATTTTTTTTAGAATTTTATTTTTATTATTATTGATTAGATTAGGTTTTAATTTTGAGTTTACCATTTTCGATTTGGACTTATTTTTCTTAAAAATTGAGTTTTATCTTTAAAGTCTTATATTGTGAACCGGACAAAATTAAGTGTCCACAATCACCTATAGTCTCCACTCCTTTGAAAGTCCTACAAGAACTTTTGAAATCATTTTAAATTTAGGAGAAGTTTTACCATAGGCTTTGAGAGCAAAAATGACGTTGTTGAAACGTCCGAAGAACTCATACATGCTTTCTCCACTCTTCATTTACATGCCTTCGTATTCATGGAGAAGAATATTGATTCTGTGCTTTTTCACATCTTCAGTTCCTTCAAAGCAAATTTCAGTTTGTCTCACATCTGTTATATTGTAGTGCCAAAATTTTTCTTATTCACTGGGTGTGCGGGCACAGATCATGATATGTGCATTTAGATGAGTTTTCTTTATGTCATCATCAATTAACACTCTCCTAGGCTTTGGTACAATTTGTCCATTGACTTCCTTCGTTATCTCTTTAGGACCATTTTGTACAACTTCCCATATCGTTATTCTTTCTTTCCAATATGCGTAGTTGACTCCATTAAAGCATGGAGGTTTAGTGATTGAGTGTCCTTCAACGTATGTAACTTCTAATATACTTGTCAACGTATGCAGCTTCTAATATACTTGCCATGGATCTTTACTCAAATGCCGTTAAGCACAAAGAAAGAAAAGTTTGAGACCAGCTCTAATACCGACTGATGAAGTAAGCACATAAAAGGGGCCAAATTGTGTGTTTCAAAATCCTCTCGAGGACACTAAAAAGTTTGAGTCACTTCAAAATAATTGTGAGAATAACATAGTTGAAAGTAAATTGCAACAAACATAAGTTTAAGGGAAAAGAGATTGAAAATCCAATATTTTTATACTAGTTCGACTATTAATGAAGCTCACATCTAGTTCTCAAAATAAACTTGAATTTCCACTATAATGAGTAAATTTACACAAGTTAGCCATCGCAAGTATTCTTGTTTAGTTGCTTCTTCAAGCTGGACGACCCTCTTTAGGAGATAAAGGATTATTTCTTTAAAGATAGCCTCTTTAGGCTCACTTAGAGTAGGGATTTTGGAGTAAGGAGACACTAACCAAGTGCTTACAAATAAAGCACTTAAGATTACTCTCTTCCTCCATATTGGATGCTCCTTTCTTGTTCACTTTTCCTTTTCAGAGATTTCCCTTTCTAAGAACTTCACATAGATAAATCAACACTTAAAACAGAGAGCTTTGAGATTTTTCAAATTGCTTCTTCTCCTTTGTTATTCAACTTGAGCTCCATTTATAGTCTTCAACAATTCGAACGTTGAGCTCTTCTAACAATTGGAATTTGAGTCCTTGTCTTCATCTTCTTAGAACTTTGACTGGGCTTTTGTTTGCACATGAGATCAGAACTTTGAATTGAAATATTGGCTTGGAGACTGTGTTCTTGAGCTTTTTAAAAAATTGTCCTTCTTCACGTTGCTTTTAATATGAATCTTGAGTAGTGTACAAGTTTTCTTCTTTGTCTGATCTTGCTCCTGCTCTTTCTGTGAACTTTGACATGTTTCTTTCCGTGGGCAACCTTTGCTTCTTGAGACTTCATGGACATTAGTTGGATTTGTCCCTTACTCATTAGTGTTCCGAGCTTTGCCACTTTGGGTGAGTCCCACTTTATGCTTTATGTCGAAAGTCAAGAACATTATTCTTGTGACAAGCTACCTTCAATGCTTTTGACTTTGCATTTGATGCTTTATTCCTTCTCGAAGCTAATTGCCCATTGCGTTAATTGTTCGTAATAAGACAAATTAGAAAAATACAATTAGCTATTATTCCTTGGACAAAATGCTGGGCCTTGCGCAACTACCGAAACCCAAATTTACTCAGTTTAATAACTTTGTTCATTCAACTAGTGGTTTGATATCATCAAAGCCAAGGGATAGTTATCTTGGGGCTAACAAAATGGTCATTATGCCTCTTAACTTATGCAAAAATACTCGTCAAACAAGATGTACACGTGGTATAAATTAGATTTAGGACGATGGTTATATTTATACTAACATGCTAAAACCAAAATTTAGGACTTGTTTTATATAGTGGTACAAAAATTTGAATTGAGCTCTTGAAAAGTACATGATTTTCCTCCTTTTTTTTTTTGGTTTCATATCTCATCATTACACAAATTTAATCCTAAAAAATTATGAATTGTGAATCATCATTTGAAGTATCAAAATTTTCCCTCTAAATTTAATATAAAATATTTAAATTGATCATATCACTCCAAATTCAGATTATATTCCAAAATTTTCATCAAATTTCTTGTAGGAGCTTCTACAATACCTCTTTTATGGCGTAAGTTAAAGTATGATACATACACAATTATACCTAAGAAGTGATTTGGTATCACTACCATTTAAAATTAAGAATATGCTTCAAAAATTGTACCGTTTGATTTCTAATGAAGCTTCCATTATACCGCTTTAATTTGAATTGTAGTTATATACATAAAACCCCTGCAACTTTTAGTGAGATGTAATTAACCCTATGTGCTTTGAAATCTAATAATGTAATCCTTAGACTTTAACTAATGTGCATTTAACTTCCTTGTACTTTGAAACAAATAATGTACTCCGTTGACTTCAACTAATGGGCAATTTACCTCATAAACCTTAAATATTTTAAATCCTTAATTTTAAATACTAAACTCTAAATTTGAAATGCTAAATCATTAATCTTAAACCATAAATTTCTAAATACAAGTTCTATAAATCATAATCCATAATTTTGAAATCTTAAATCTTAAATTATAAATCTTAAAGTATAATCCCTAAATTCTAAAATTTAACATTATCAAACCTAAACCCTAAATTTTGGACTCACAAAATTGAAAATCATGAATACAATATAGCAGTAAACCCTAAATCCAAAATCTAAAATTCTATAACCTTAAATTCTAAGGCTAAAAATACTTTAAAGTTTTGAAATTTTGAGTTTAGAATTTAGAATTGAATGCTATGTTGTATGTATTATTTATAATTTTATAGTTTAGACTTTACAAATTTAGAAAGTAGAATTTTAGAATATTTGGTTTAAGGGTTTTTAGATTTAAAATAATAAAATATAAGATTTAAGATTTTAAATTTCAAACTTAAAGGTTCAAAGACTTAATTGCATGTTAGCTCTAGGAAGTACATTGTTATATATCAAAGTACAAGAGGATTGATTACAGGCTAGGTGAAGTCTAAGATGTACATTGCTACAAGAGATTAATTGTATATCATTAAAATTAAAAGAAATTTTATGTATTTTAACCAATGATGTACTTTTGATACAACATCTCGTGTCAATAATACTTGAATTTATTGTTAAAAATAAAAACTTAAATTTAGTTAACGGAATTTGGTTGTACATTAATCACTTCAAAGTTAAAGAGAATTTGAGTAAAATATTCTACAAGGTGTTCGAAGTAAAGCATAGATAGCAAGATCTAAACATCAACCAAATTTTAAAAATAAAATTTTGACAAGCTTGTCAACTATGGTCGTTTGTGTTGACGCCTACTACTCCCATATAGATATACTTACACATTCCTCATATAATCAGTATGCAAGTTGCAGCTATGAACACAGTTTGGGAGAATTGACAGACACAATGAACAGAATTAGAATACAACTATTTTTTGAGCTTTTTGCAACTATTAGTACGTGGAAGTAGCCTTTTTTGGGCTTCATACTATTAAATTTTCTCCTACGACCGAAATCATTGAATTAATTGTGGCGATATTGTATCAATTGTACTCAACTTCAAATCTTTTTGCCCTTTTTACCATTCAATAATATCTGTAACGATGTCAAGCGTAATTTTATTGAGTTGCCGTAGGATTTCAACCTGGCAATGTCCACGAAGGGAAGAGAAAAAGCATAATTCCGTTTCCCAATCAACAATATCCGTAATGACTTCAAGCATAACACATGCGCTCTTGAAGGGTTTTAACCTGGCAGTGTCCTCCAAGGAAAAACAATAGCATCATCCAAGTTATATATCTTTATGAGTATAAATCTAATCTAATACGCTGAACCAATATCGATTAAGCATGGCGCCACTACAGTCATTGCATAGGTAATCAACACCTACATAACTAAGATACAACAACCATTACGTAAGTAAACACTACCCCTTACAAAGACTAGAAATAGAATTGGTTACCAGCGCAGAGCCCAACATCTGCAATTACATCAATTATAGGCTGAAATGGTCCTACATCAAATGCTCAATAGGAAAACAAAATCCTCTATCAGATTAGCGGTTGCTCAAATTGGTACTACTGATCTTTTCAAATTGGTACTACTCAACTACGCTTTTCTACACTCCAAAAGTTGAGATTGCTAGAAAGTTGGCTATAAAGTTCAAATTGGAAATCCCATGTCTGAAAATTTGAAACTGGGAAGCATGCTGACACAACCAGTCAGATTAATAAATCTAGTTTTTGCAATGACGCAACAGTGGATAAATTTCATCATTAACCAAGAGTTTCCGTCCTGATTCCAAAGCGCTCACTTTTTAAACCTTGCCCTATATGCGTTAAGGGTAACATACTCCACTGTCACCATTCTGCCATCAAAGAAACGTCCATGCAAACAATGTGCAGCTAAGCAACATGCTTCAATCCTTCCATACTCAACTAGAATAGAACCTGGTTCAAACACATGATCACAAATATCATCTTCATCATCAACACACTTCTCGACACTGACTGATTCTGTTCCTAAATTAGCATCAAGCTCAGAAAAACCTTCCTCGAACTTAGAAATAGCATCTTTAGAGTCAGTATCACTGGCCACCATGTTGTTTTCAATATCCAGTCCAGTACCATCAACAACCATTTTAGAATTCAACTCCAACCGATCTTCCAAGGTATTTGTATCGTGGTGATCAAAACATTCTACACCTGGTATTATATTTGTGCCTGCATCATCTACTTTTATGTCACTTACAAGCTCCTCTCCCTGACACAATTTATTGTAAAAAATTTCACCAGCAATTTTATCAACATCAACACCACCTTTATCATCAAGTTTATCATCTTCTAGCTGTTTTTTGCCATCATGTAGCTCCGCTCCACCTGTTCCCCTGCACTCAGGGCACGTAGCCTTTTCAGAAATGCTTGATTCTGCATTGTTATGATCATACTCCAGGTCTTGAAAAGCTCCTTTAGGTTCAACACCATTAATTACTACTGATTTGGATGCCTCACTCCTGTCACTGCTAAGCTTCACTACATTAATTGATTTAATAGTCCCAAATCTGCAGCATTATGACAAATTTAATATAATCAAAATTTATTAACTTCAATACCATGAGTAATTCCAGAGGAAAAACCAAAAGTAATTTTATTGGACCTTGCACATTCAATTCGCACATCCTCCAAAACTTCTTCGATTGCCATGTCAGGCAGAGAAATAAGAGCCTCCATTGTAAACTATTCATAATATAAGCAAAATCAGGACATAATCATCAAAATGACTAATATAAATCCATATTAAAAAATTGACCATAGAGCTTAACCTGTTAGCAAGTTCCCAACAATAATTTTCATAACCATTATGGCCTCATAACAAGCTCACAGGATAAGAACTGTTATATTAACTAACCACTACTTTATACAGCAATGTCAATTATAAAACTGGGGGCTGAAGGATTCAACTCTAATACCATGCAAAAGAATCACTTAACCACCACAAGTTTTTCAATCTTTTCTTCAATATCTATCAAAGCTACTAAATAATAAAATAAAAAACAAGAAAATCTCCAATGCACTGAAGCAAAAAATGGAAGGAAGAATTTCAAAAATGAAATTTTCTAATAAAATTATATACCACGAAGGAAAAATGAGCACTGAGTGGTTTTTTAAGCTAATATATTACACACGATAAGCATTCCAACTTACAAGTGGTTATTTTCCTTCATAGTAAATATTTTAATCAGGAACTCCTCCCTGTTTGGAATTCTCCCAAAATAAAATGTCTAGAAAAGCTTCATAAAAATTTCATACCACATCTTTTAGTTTTAAAACTTGTGTTGGCTTTCGGAGCAGTGGCTTTGCATGCTCCGGAATCACATAGGATGGTGGTTTGTCACCATTTTCCTGTGATATATTATATTGGTCAGTACTCATCACCAGGTATGGTAATATTACATGGATACGATTCAAATAAAAACATCCAAGGATTAGATGGATGGATGTTGAAATTACCAACGACGATGCATTAGGCATTGCCTGAACAACTGTTAGAACTTCCCCAGCTAACTTCATACCATTCAGACCCGCACAAGCTTTGAGGGTAACAGAGTGATCCACATACTGATAGAGTTCATGCATGTATGAAAGGAAAGTTTTAAAAAAAAATAAAAACACAACAAAATAAGACAACAAAGTATAATAATAGAATATGAAATATGTACAAAACCAAAAAAGTTAAATAACAGTCTAAGTGTTGGCTTTCATCCGAATTTTTGTTCATTCAGAAATTCAAAAGATACTCAAAAAAGGGAGCATAGTGATCAGAAGATCTTAAATTGGGAAGTTCACTAAGGGATACAACCAGGATTATTCAAAATTTACAAAACCTAAACAAAAAAATATAACCCATCAATCAGTCTAGGCTTTCCACCAAAGTAGTTTATCTTGGTGAAGCTTTTAGGTGTGGCTCACTATCCAAGTGGTTATTTTCCCTTCATGGTAATATATTTTCTTCTAATATTCCTTTTCTGGAATTCTCCATCGTTAATATTACTAGGTTTAAATTTTAAAATTTATCAATAATTATGTTCCATCTAAAGGAGATTTTCTTCAAGGTCAGACAAGTGATAAGATGCTTGGTCAGGCCAAATTATTGAAAATATGAACAAACCAGAAAAGTTTTCTTTCTTCTTTTTTTCCCCTTAGGGGAGAGGGGTTTCATATCTTTATTGTTTCTTGATAAGAAAAGGAATTTCATTATGGAAAAGGAAAGTCCAGTAAAAAATTGACAAAATATCCTCCTAATATAGCAAAAAGAGAAGCAAGAATAAACCAATCACCATGTATATTGGATAAAGAAACCCTCCAAAAGGACATATATTGCTCATCTCTCTTTTGTGCAGTCAATTTTATTTGCAACCATTAAGGAATGGCCTTTACTCCAATTATATGTGAAAAATGCCTTTTTACATGGTAATTTACTTCAAGAAGTGTACATGGAGCAAACTCCTGGATATGTTTCTCAAGGGGAGTACAAGAAAGTGTGATGGTTAACAAAATATAGGGCTTGGTTTGACAAATTTAGTAAAGTTGTGACTAAGTTTGGGATGAAAAAAACTGAGAGCAACCAGAGTATGCGGAAGAATAATAATAATAATCTTATTGATCTGTGTTTTCTTTACAATTATACTTCTCCTAATATACAGAGGTATTCTAATTATATTTTATCTATCTACAACTCTAATTACAATATTAGATCAGAATTTGGACTTTGAGATCAAGAGGGAAACTATCCCTTATCTGGAGACGTATCCCTTATCTTGACATGTATTTTCCACACTCTCCCTCAAGCTGGCTTAAATATATTTTCCATAGCCAGCTTGCTTACACATATATTAAATTGCTTCTTAGGTAAACCCTTTGTCAAGATGTCAGCCACCAGTTCACTAGTGGGCACTCACGGTATGCATATGACTCCGCCATCAATTTTTTCTTTAATAAAGCATTTGTCCACCTCAAAATGCTTGGTTCTATCACGTAGCACTGGATTATGTAATATTGCAATGGCTGCCTTATTATCATAGTACACTTTCATTGGTGATGGAGAAAAAACACCTAGTTCCTCAAGCACCCTTTTTATCCACATTACTTCAGAAATACCATGAGCAATAGCTCGAAATTCAGTTTTTGTACTACTTAAACCACTACATTCTGTTTTTTACTCCTCCATGTAACAAGGTTACCTCCAACAAAGGTACAATATCTTGACATAGATCTCCTATCCTGGATATTTCCAGCCCAATCAGCGTCAATATAGGCTTCTATCTACGTATGCTCATTATTTCTAAACAATAGCCCTTTTCTAGGTGTTCCTTTTCGATACCTTAGAATTTGATAAGCTGCATTGAAGTGTTCTTGGCCTGGTGAGTGCATGAATTGACTCACTACACTAACGGCAAACAATATATCAAGCCCAGTATGTGATAGGTAGATCAACTTGCCAACCAGCCTCTGGTACTATTCCTTCCTTTTAACATCTTTTTCTTCCACAGGTTGGAGTTTCAAACTTGGTCCAATGGGGGTTTCAGCTGCTTTACACTGAAGCATTTCAGTTTCTTCAAGTAAATCCAATACATATTTTCTCTGGTTTACAAATATACCTTTCTTGGATCTAGCAAACTCCATTCAAGAAAGTATTTTAGCCCTCCCAGATCTTTGATCTCAAATTCTTTTGCTAACTTTCTCTTCAATTCTGTCATGCCTTCAACATCATTACCAATTAATACTATGTCATCTACATATACTAAGTACTACAATTTTATTTACTTGAGACTTCTTGTAAAACAAAGTGTGATTTGTTTGACTTTGGGAATAGCCATAGCTTCTCATCACTCTTCCAAATCTCTCAAACCAGGCCCTTGGGGACTGTTTATGTCCATACAATGACTGCTTGAGACTGCACACCTCGCCTTCTCCTAACTCCTTTTCAAATCCGGCTGTTTAGATGCTTTTTTCTTAGCGTCTTCTCTCTCTTTTAGTTCTCCATGCCCTTCCGTCTCAGACCATGCCATCCCTATTTGTCCCCCCTTAAACATGTGTATTCTCGTAGGGCTCCAGCACCTCCAGCTCCTAACCTAGTCCCTAGTACTACACTAGCTCCAGACTCCTCCTCACCTGCTTCTTCGTCTAAGGATCTGCCATTTGATTTGGATCTTCCTATTGCTCATTGTAAAGGTATTCATAGTTGTACTCTTCCAGGTAATTGTGTCACCTCTCACCCTATTGCTTCCGTTGTGTATTATACCTCTTTACCATTTTCTTTTCAATCGTTCATTCCTTCTTTAGATTCCATTACTGTTCCTAAGTCTCTTGCAAAGGCACTGGCTTATTTTGGCTGACAAGATGCAATGAATGAGGAAATGATGGCACTTGACTATAACCAAACTTGGGATGTGGTTCCATTGCCCCCTGGGAAGTCTGCTATTGGGTGTAAGTGGGTCTACATTGTTAAAGTATATTCGGATGGATCTGTTGCCCGGCTCAAGGCCCATCTTGTTGCAAAAGTGTATACTCAAACATATGGCACTGACTATTTGGAGACATTCTCACAAGTGGCTAGGCTTACTTCTGTACAGTTACTTATTTCTCTTGCTGCATCTAATCATTGGGCTTTGCACTAACTTGATGTCAAGAACGCTTTCCTCCATGGTGATCTTGTTAAAGAAATTTATATGGAGCAACCACCTGAGTATGTTGCTCAAGGGGAGAGTGGACATGTTTGCCAACTTAAAAAGTCTATATATGGGGCTCAAGCAATCTCTCCGAGCCTAGTTTGGTAGACTTAGTAGCGTTGTGATAGAATTTGGATTGAAGAAAAGTAATCATGACCACTCAGTGTTCTTCAAGCGTTCTGCATCTGGGTGTATTCTTCTAATCGTTTATGTGGATGATATAATCATTACAGGGAGTGATTCTGGTGGCATTTCAGATCTGAAGGCTTTTCTGAAGACAAAATTTCAAACTAAGGAGTTAGGAGCACTTTGGTATTTCTGAGGTATCGAAGCAACTAGAAGTCGCAAAGGAATTGTGTTATCTCAGAGGAAATATGCCCTGGACATATTGGAAGAACAGGCCTTTTAAGTGCCAAATCATGTAATACGCCCATGATTCTAAATGTAAAACTAAGACCAGAAGATGGAGAACTGCTAGACAGTGCAGAGTGGTACAGACAACTGATAGAAAAGTTAAACTATCTCACTATTACAAGACCGAACATTGCATTTTCTGTAAGTGTAGTCAGCTAGTTTATGGCTACTCCTAGAACCTCCCATTGGGAAGCATTGGTGCACATTTTGAAGAATTTGAAAAAGTCTCCAAGACTTGGTTTGCTCTATCAAAATCATGATCATTGTAGAGTTGAGGGGTTTTCAAATGAATATTAGGCGGGGTGTCCTATGGATTGAAGGTCCACTTCAGGATACTACGTATTTGTAGGTGGCAATTTCGTATCTTGGAAAAGTAAGAAGCAAACTATAATGTCCCGCTCTAGTGCTAAGTCTAAATTTCAAGCCAATGCACATGCCACAACTGAGTTTGTTTGGATTTCTTATCTTCTTCGTTAGCTTGGGATGGAATGCCTTGATAGCATGAGTTTATGGTGTGATAATCATGCAACGACTATTATTGCCACTAACCCTATCTTTCATGTAAGAACGAGGCATGTTGAGGTGGACTACGATTCTATTAAACAAAAATTAGAAGGAGTCATTAGTCTCAAGTATGTCAAAAAAGGCTTGCAAATATCTTCACTAAGTTTCTTTTAAGGAAACGGATTCAGGATATTTGTAACAAGCTGGGCATGGTCAATATATATACTCTAGCTTGAGGAGGAGTACTAGGAAATTAACTTGATTAGTAAGGATTGATTGTCAGTGACTCAGCACTAACTTGTCTCTGTGTTTTCAGTTACTCAATACTGTCTAAATTCAATGTACTATTTTTAATATAAATAGAGGAGTTGGACATCTTATTCGAACATAGCTTCACAAATCATTCTTTTCTTTTCTAACAATTACTAAATCTAATGCAAAAGTAGCATACCACGCTATGACCCACACAACATGCGAAATGATGTGGATAAAGTCTATATTATAGGAAAGTGGTTTTTTAGTGGACCAGCCCGTGGAAATGTTTTGTCACAACTAGGTTGTGATGCACATTGCTCCCAACCTTGTCTTTCTTGAAAACCAAACACACAAAAGTAGACTGTCACTTGATTAGGGGCATGGTTAAAATGAGCCAAATTATCACAATGTTTGTTAAATCTGATGACCAAATGGGAGATATCTTCACCAAGGCCCTAAACAGGAAACATTATGCAAAACTGTGTAACAAGCTAAGCATGATGGATATCTGTGTTCTAGCTTGAGGGAGAGTGTTAGGAGATAAGAGTAGTTGCTTAAAGTATTGAGGTTATCTAGTAATATCTAAAAAATTGTCTTATATATACTTGTATGTCCCATTTCACAAACAAGATGTTTCCATTCTGAATTCTCTCTTACTCTCTGTTCTCTCTTTCCTCTATCTCTCAAAACCCCTAACATCCCAAAACCTCATTAAAGAAAGCCTCATAGTTCTCAACTCTATCAGCAAACGTTTTCTTTTAATTTACATATTCATAGCTCAATCCTTTTTGTTGAAAATATAGGATTAGTCTCTTATTTATGTTGAATTTCCTATTATTGTCTTGTTTCTTATTATTAGGTTTAAGATTGTACATAGGCTCATAATTTCCTATATAAATAAGACCTAGTGATATGAGTCTTATACACACTTTCAATATCCTAATACAATACTATAAGAGTTTTTCTCTCTCTATCCTCTCAATTTCCCATATGGTATCAAAGCATAGTGAAAGAGAAACCTAGCCGCTACTAAAGAAAACCCTCACCACTGCTAATGAAGAGTTAAGCGGTGCCCAATCTTATTTGTGGCCCTCTTCTTTCTCTCTTTCTACTGCATCTCTCTCCTTCGCGGCGTTTTCTCTCTCTTCACCACCACTATCAAGTCATATCTCTTTATTTCTTGATCTTTTCCTGGAAAATCAACCCTAGTCTATCTGTCCCCAGCATTGTTTAAGCCTATCCTTATCGGTCTATTTCAAATTTGACATCGTGGCCTCTAATCTGATACTCCTGGCTTCTGATTTGATACTCACAACCTCCTATCTTATATTCCCAATGTCTCAACATATCCCAGCCTTAGATATAGTATATATGTCCGAACTCAAATTTACAATCTTAAAATCTGATCGTATTCCAAACTCAAATCTGTATGTCCAAACTCAAATTTGATATTTCTAGTTGTTGTTTTGAAACACCAAAACTCTGCAAGTTATCCTTGAAAAATCGTTGATGCATGTGCTGCTATAGTTGTTATAAGCTATCTATGTCTTATTTTTGAAGTGTTTTTTTACTTTTATCTTCTATGTAACAAACTTAAGCATCTATCATATATGCTTTAACTTAAGGGAGCATGTTGAAAATTTAGGATTAGTCTCCTATTTATGTTTAATTTTCTATTATTGTCTTGTTTCTTATTATTAGGTTTAGGGTTGTAGATAGGTGCATAGTCCAATACAATACTAGAAAAGTTTTTCTCTCTCTATCCTCTCAATTTCTCACACTTTTCCTATTTCGAAGAGTTGATAAACCAACATAGTAGCATAATTGATTACTTACAAGTTCATAATTCCAGTATAGGACTCTCTTTTCAATGGATTTTATGTTTTCTTAGGGTTTCATTTAGTTTATAGTGGAGAGGTCAGTGGAGTTAAGGGTACACAATTGGCCTCGTTTTCTCTCTCCTTAAGCTTTTGAACATTCATTAGTCCATCAATCAAAAGACATCCTTGAGATAGGCTTAGAAAAAGGAGAAAGGAATCATCTTCTCAAATGATTGTGTTGCTTCCTAGTCTTTGAAATATATTCCCAGACTAAACAGTTATGTTATTTAACAAAGGGAGCAAAAGTAAGGTTCTTAAGGCAGAAAACCAAGCATCCTAAAAAGCAGTAATATTATACCAGGGCAGCGTAGGAGTCATATAGAACATTCTCCACCACACTTCTCTGCAGTTAGTCTAGGACTGTTTTACTATATACCCAGAGAAAAGGCAATGATAAAGTAGGAACAAGTTTTCTTTGCACTTGCTTGGACTAAGACTAAATTTGCAGACACATTGATGAAGAGCACATACCAGGCAGGCAATTTGAAAAGCAAAGAAAAATTGAGGAAGCACGTATAATGGGAGGAAACAAGCTTAGGCAAATGAAAGACAGAATTCAGCCCATATCACAAATTCACCACTTCAAAATAGATTAAAGAGATGCACCCCTTAAGCCACTTGGGTTAGCTCCGGTGGTAGAATGGTAGGCGATTGGGTATAGGTCTTGTAAAGAAATAGATGTAATTAGTTAGAGGCTGGGGTCAAATAGTAATTTCTGAAATTTATCTTATATATAAGAATGTTCCCTATCTCAAATAATAGTTAAGTTTTTAAGTTCTGAGCTCTCTCTGACCCAACATGGTATTAAAGCCTCTCTGATCTCTTGGGTTTCTGATAACCTTTTCTCATTCTTCTTTTCCTTCCCTTTTCATTTCTACTTAACCATCAGATCCTTGGAGTCAATTTCAACACACTAGGGAGCCAGATCCGAATTGTCTGTCTAAACCATATGGACACTATACAGATGTCCGCACAGCCATACTATACAATACGAAATCTAATGTAATTACTTGAGGTTTTGGTGCATGACAAACCTGTGTTTGGGGACAAAGATAGCCTATGCACTCATCTAGACATGAAGTACAATTTTCTTCTCGTTTCAACTGGTAATCTCAAGTTTTGAGGCAGATCTATGCCAAGAAGTTGTGTTCAGTGAGTTTTCTGGTTATAGTGGACGTTCTGGAGGTCTGTTTGGCTGCTGGAAGCTCTATTTAGACTGTTGAGTATCTTTTTGAGAGCAGGAAGTCAGTTCTGGTTCAAAAACAAGCCTGTTCTGGTATGTTGGTGGCAGGATACTGGCTGTTTGCGTGCAGTTTGGATCTGCTACATTGCTGTTTGTCTCTGTTATATTGATATAAGCGTATTAGCCAACGAAAGGAGAATTGGCGTTCGTTGTTGTGCAGGCCAGTTGTGTTGCCTGCAGTTCATGGTTCTCCAGAGCTTGTTCCTCAGAGAGTGTAAGGGCTGGCTGTGTTGCCAAGTTCCTTAAAGTTTGAATTGTTGGTGACGTTGAAGTCGTCTACTAAAAGTTGTTTCTTGCTGCAAGTTGTTCAAGTTTCCATTGCAACAAGTTGTTGGTTTCAATACTACAAGTTGAAGTTGTTTCATTTAAGTTGTTCATAGCTGCAAACTAGTTCGTTGCTGCAAGTTGAAGCCATTGGTGGAACCCATTACAACTTGGGCTTTGTGGAGCCTATCAAGCTACATGTTGTCATGGTCTGTTGCAGTTTGTGGAGCATATCAGGGTGCACATTGTCATGGTTTATAGCTTTCTTTTTGGTGTGTGAAGTTGAAAGATGCCACTGAGATGGCTTGAGTTCTGTTGTCCTTTATTCATTGTTTTGTTGAGCTTGGGTGCTTAATTTGTTACAAGCTAGAACCTCAGCTAAGTGAGCTTCCACCTTGATGGAAAGAGTAAGGAAATAATAAGTTTTAAGTTTTGAGATCTCTCTTTGAATTTCTCTCTCTCTATCTCTCTTCTCTTTGACACTCACAAACCATAACAGGTTTGAACCTTTTGGTTATAGTACTTCCCACTGTACCAAATTACACAAAAAATAAAAAATAAAGAAATGCACCCTTACCTCCAAAAAAGCACATGGCCCATTAGTATCATCAGTCTCAAAGTGGTAACCCTTCAACAATCCAAATGCACCGGCAATCTCCTTAAGCTGGAGAGGAAAATTTTAAGATTAAAAAAGAGTCTTGGTCACAAGAAAGGGGAAGAAGGTAGATCTGATTAAGTGGAATAGGTAGTGCGAAAAGACAAATGACAGAAGTCACTTATGGATAAATTTTGCACAAGATGAATTGCTAGTTTTAAATAATTACCATATGTGAAGAAAGATCCTTTGAAATTCCACCAATGAAGATCTGCAACAATATTAAGATACAAAATCACAAGACAAAAATTTAATTGTGGAAAAAATACACAAACAAACAAACAATAAGCAAAGATCATGAAACCAGAGAAAAGGTAAGAATATGGATATCCACATCATCAACACAACAGGAACTTACGTTAGGAAACAATAAATGATAAATCAAGAATAACTAAGGCCAAACACTAACTTAATGTCAATAGCAAGTTGGTAGTGTCCAATGTTACTTTTGCTGAAATGGCCTAAAGTTACTATTTGTGCAAGTGCAAATTGCAGATGAGAAGTTTTGTTTTTAAAAAATATGAATTAAGCCCGGATGCATATGGGAATGATTTTTGTAAAGGCTTCAATTTGCAGATTAAGGGATTTGGATTGTTAATTAATGTTTTCAATTTAGGGATTTTATCCACTGTAAGCACAAGAATATTGTATTCCAGTACTATTACTGTTTTGGCTCTTAATTTTAGTTCTACATGTACCCCTCCAGTTAACAGTTAAGAAACTATTTGATAAATTATTGATAATTCAGAATATTTTCAGACTTCGGAGAGTGTTTCTTGCTAATGGTTCTACATCAAGCCCTTTGACAACTAAACTATTAGGAATTATAATAAATAATGAGTCAACAGTATGTTGTCAGTGAGTCAATATTGTCTAGATTTTATGTACTATTTTTTAATATAAATAGAGGAGTTGGATGTCTTATTGGGATACAACTTATATAAATCATTCTTTTCTTTTCCAACATGATATCAAAGTTATATCATCCACCTTGCACACTATTAGAATGCTGTGTCGATTGTTTGAGTGTTTGTTGCCATGTGTTTATTATTATTTTTTTTTTTGTTTGAAGTGTTGAGATATAAGTAGGATGGCTTTAGTCTTTTGCCTTTGTTCTTTGTTCTGTTGATCTAGAGTATTTTAATTTGTAATAAGCTGAAAGCTTAGTTAGCTTTCACCTTGAGGGGAGTGATATTTTTGTAATGTTGAAAGCTTGTTTCAAGTGTTCTTGATTTGGTGGTGTTTATTTGATGCCACAATGAACACAATTGGAGAGCAGCTTCGTTGATAATTTGGTTGGAAGTGTGAATTTGGTATGTTAAATGTTAATTGTCCAACCGGGGGTGTTGGAAGTTGTGTGAAGACTAGCCAAAGAAGGTCGCAAGAGCAACTCAGGAGAAGTTAGCAGTAGACTTCTTGGGGCTATGTCAATAGGTGATGACGAGTTGCCAAGGAAAACAATTAAAAGAAGGTTGAGGGAGTAGCTCAAGGGAAGCTAGCAGAAGACCTGTGGGAGCTGTGTCTGACAAGAACGTCAGTCACATGTTATATTATAGTTGTGGTTTGTGGAGTTTAGTGCTCAGGGGGAGTTGCTCACTTGTTGCTGTACATTGTTGGCTTGTTGCAAGTGTATTTTTGTTAAAAGTGTCAAGTAATTGTATTTTTTGTTGAGTTAAAAGTGTGGTGGTTCATATTTTGTTATAAGCTAAAACTTTGGTAAGTTTTAACTTGAGGGGGAATGTTAGGAATTATAATAAATAATATAAGTTAGCAATGTGTTGTCAGCGAGTCAATACTGTCTAGATTCAATGTACTATCTAGGTTTAATATACTGTCTAGATTTTATATGCTATTTTTTAATATAAATAGAGAGCTGAATGTCCTATTTAGATACAGCTTACACAAATCATTCTTCTCTTTTTCAACACTTTATTTTTCTTCTAATATCTAATAAAAAGCAGGTGATGAACTTTTTTCTTATGATTCAAAGTGAAAAAGGGCATTCTTCTACGACATGTATAACTCAATTGAACTTCCTTTTTCTTGGTTTACGTTGGAAAAGAAAAGAATGATTTGTATAAGTTGTATCCCAATAGGACATCCAACTCCTCTATTTATATTAAAAAATAATACATAAAATCTAAATAGTACATTGAATCTAAACAATACATTGAACCTAGACAGTACATTGAATCTAGACAATATTGACTCACTGATAACACACTACTGACTCATATTATTTATTATAATTCTTAACACTTCCCCTCAAGCTAAAACTTACAATTATAAAACATGAACCACCACACTTTTAACTCAACAAAAAATATAATTACTTGACACTTTTAACAAACACATACTTGCAACAAGCCAACAATATACAACGACAAGCGAGCAACTCCCCCTAAGCACTAAGCTCCACAAATCATAACTATAACATAACATGTGACTGACATCCTTGGCAGATACAGCTTTCACAGGTCTTCTGTTAGTTTCCCTTGAGCTACTCCCTCAACCTTCTTCTAATTGTTTTCCTTGACAACATGCCATCACCTATTGACATAACCCCAAGAAGTCTTTTGCCAGCTTCTCCTGAGCTACTCTGTCAACCTTCTTTTGCTAGTCTTCACACAACCTCTAACACCCCCAATTGAATAGTCAACATCAACCTACTAAATTCACACCACCAAACTATCAATGAAGTTGCTCTCCAATTGTGCTTATTGTAGCATCAAATAAACATTACCAAATCAACAACACTTGAAACAAGCTTTCAACACTACAAAGATATCACTCCCCCTCAAGCTGAAAGCTAACTAAGCTTTCAGTTTGTTACAAATTAAACACTCTAAATCAACAAAACACAAGACAAAGGCAAAGGACTAAAACCATCCCACTCATATCTCAACACTTCAAACAAAAAAAAAATAATAAACACATGGCATCAAACACTCAAACAATCAACATAGCAACTAAACAACATTCTAATAGTGTTCAAGGTGGCTGATATAGCTCTGATACCATGTTGGAAAAGGAAAAAGTGATTTGTATAAGTTATATCCCAATAGGGAATCCAGCTCCTCTATTTATATTAAAAAATAGTACATAAAATTTATACAGTACATTGAATCTAAACAATACTAATTAACTGACAACACACTGTTAACTCATTATTTATTATAATTCCTATCAAAAAGAAAGAAAAAGGTGAAAACTTCCGATTAGTATCCAGTAACTACAAATTATTTACAAATTCCTAATTCTTAGGATCTAACTTGTACAAAATGGGGAGAGAACAAACACCAAACCCATGTTTTGGCACTATAATGGTATAGGTACACCTTAGTGTCAGCACATTGCAAGGCTTGATAGGCAATGCTTGCAAAAACATGCTCATCACAAGGCACTCTTGCTTCCATAATCTCTAGTCAGTATGTGGTAAAGCACATACTTTCTCATGCATTAGTCTTTCATTCTTGCATTTTTCATTCGAACAAGATTCATTCAAAGAGGCAAAGAAAGGGGTTAAATTATACAAAGAATAACTAAGTGGGAACACTAAAGGAAGGGAAAATAGCTTCCCATAACTTAAGGGACTCTAGAGAAGATCTTAGAAACAAAAGGGGGTACTCATCAAGGAAAAAATGTCTTCAAACAATTCCTTTCAGATTATCCAAATATTCTCTAGATCAGAAATGAACCCCCTTTTATCTATTTCAATCATATGTTCCACATAAGAAAATGCAGAACCATCATAGAAACAATAAAATTATTATCACCACGAAGCTTTCCAGTTCTGAAGGATAGATAACATAGCAACTCCATATATATCTATCAACTACCAACTCCTATGCTAAGCAGTAACAAGATAACATCACCCATGCAAGTCAAAATACTTGTTCCTTCTATCTCTAGTAGAAGAAAACTTTTATCTCTAATAGATAGACCAGTTACAGTCAGCCATCAAAAGCCTTTTACATGAGATAGGAATCCTATCTACCAACAAACCCATACCATTCAAATAAGTCTATTCATAGTCATGTCATCTAAGGTAAAACTGCACCAATGTTATATATAGCCGGTTTCTAGTGCGGATAAAGAAGAAGAGTTGTGTTAGATAGTCAACAACCAACTTAAAATGTTGTCGAATTCCTTATGACATGGATAAACAAAGACTTGGAAAAAACTTATGATAGAGTACCAAGGAAAGTTCTATAGAAGGCATTAGAAAAGAAAGGTGTTCATATAACTTATATTTACACTATAAAAAATATGTATAATGAGGGCAGCAACAAGTGTAAAGACTCAGGGAGGAGTGACAAAAGACTTCTTCATAAAGATCAATTTGCATCAAGAGTCATCCTTAAGTCCATACCTTTTCACTTTAATGTTAGATGTACTTACTGAATACATCCAAAACGCAATTCCAAAATGTATGCTTTTTGCAGATGATATAGTTCTAATAGAGTAGTCAAGAGAGAATGTTAATTGTAAATTAGAGGTGTGGAGAGAAGCCTTGGAATCAAAGGGTTTTCGTTTAAGCAGGAGTAAGACATAATATATAGAGTGCAAATTCAGCAAGAGGCAAGGCAAATAATGATTTAGAGGTAAAAACTAGGAAGCACATTATACCACAGGTTGTAAGGTTTCGGTATCTTGAATCGATTTTACAAAGTGATAGAGAGATCGATAAGGACGTCATACTTAGGATTCAAGCTGGGTGGATAAAATAGATAAACACCTCAGGGGTCATTTGTGATTGCAAAATATCTAACAAACTCAAAGAAAAGTTTTACTAAACTACTATAAGACTAACTATGCTTTATACTAGTGAGTTTTGGGCTTTGAAAGGTCAATAAGAGCAAGAAAAAGATAGCAAAGATGAAAATATTGAGGTGGATAAGTAGACATACACGAAAAGACAAGTTTCAGAATGACTATATTCAGGAAAGAGTTGATGTTACACTTATTGAGAAAAATCTAACAAAAATTCCATTACAGTGGTTTGGGCATGTGTAAAGAAGGCCACAAGAAACTCTAGTGAGAACAATTAATCAAATAATTTTTAATCCAATGACGAGAGGTAAAGAAAGACAAAAAATGATCGTTGGAAAGGTTATTAAAAAGGATTCTTTGATTAAATGGCATTTTTGAAAACTTGATTTCAGATAAAACTCAATGGCGCTATTTAATTCATGTAACCAATCCCACTTAGTGAGAAAGACTTTGTTTGTTGTACAGCCATCTAAGGTAGCTTGTAACTTGGGTGAAAAGAAAAAATTAAATACATAATTAAAATCTAAATTAACGATGTCACACTGCAGTGCCATGAACACACAGCACCCAGTTATATATTATTGAACCCTCTGTCTGAGTAATTGCTTCAAAAGGCTCATAAATCCATATCCTTACATAATTTAGAAACCCAACACATTGGCTCTCACATTGCTTAATGGCTAGTTAACTTTTGGAAGATTTTGGTCCGCCTTCTTGCTTTAGGAAATTGGGAGAGTTTTCATTGGTTTTAAGACCTCCATATTCCTCAAAAACAAAAGACAGCATATTTTGGTGCATTAAGCCAAAGCATATATCAGAACCTGAAAGAATCAAGTCCTGCCATGAAACATGCTGTGGAATGAATAATTTACTTGGTCTATTACATTAGAGGGTTTCTCTCATGGATATCTGAGGGAGCAACAGACTCTGTCAGTCATGGAACCACTAGAAAGAATAATGCACGAGATAAAACAACCTTGATGAACTTGTTTAAGCCAAAGCACTTTGCCTGAGGAAGAAAACCCAAAAATGGAGCAGAAAATATATTAAACTTATTTTATTAAATTATTCAGGTCCCTCTTTTTGCTTCTATATAGAAAACTTTTCAGGCCATTGCCACAGACAGAAAAAAAGAGATATCTTAGAAAAATAAAAATCCAACAGAACCTTAATAACTATCAAGATCGATGAACGCAAGTAGCAATCTCAAAGATTCATTAAACAACATTACAGAATGGTGAAACATGCTACATTCCATTATGCAAAGATCATATATATTATTCTGCTACACGGAAATGACTTCAGCAAATTCAATACAAAATTCATGCATTCACACTATTGCATAGTGAAACACGCGACAATCCATTATGACACCTAATGACAAAGCTATGAGGAAAGAAGAGTTTGAGCAATTTAAACAAGGGTAAAAGACCAATTCATGAAAGAGAAATGAACCTGTTTCATATTCAACTTGAGGCTTATGGATAAAAAAGTGAACTCATGCCTAGATTGTTTCACAAGCATACCTTGTCAGGTGAATCAATTACAATGTCACTTATTGTAACAGCAGCATCCACTGATTTCTCCATGTCATCAGTCTGCATGAAAATAGTAACTGTCTGAAAACCTGCTACATGGATAATAACCACAATATACCTTAGAACTGCAAAGTTTACAAATAGGCATTTGTTCAACCAAGAATAACTTTGACTCAATAAAAAGGATAAAGCAGATCAGTGGACATAAACATTAATTTAAAACAAATCAAGAAATGTGAGAAACTTATAATTCAGTGAACCTCAAATAACCAAAAACATGCATAAACATAAGCCAATAATTCAAAATCCTGTAGACAACTTCTCACTTTGGGCCAAAACATGCAAATTAAACTAAAATGAGCGTTAATTGTGTTTATATTCCAACCAACGCATAAGTAAGCACTACCTTCATACATTGAGGTAATTTATAGTATACTTCTGAGAACTGCTCCAGTTAACATGCACATCAGCATCCATGCAGCACAAAATGGCCTACTACTGATCAGGTATAATGTAAATAGTGTCATCACCAACCAAATCTCTCGTACCACAAGTACTTCAAATCTATCAACTAATGTAGCATTTAGGTAAAGATAAATGTTGCAAAAATGTAAACTATTATAAATACTTTTAGTTTATGTAATTATAAGGTGAAGACCCTATGCACACCACCAAAACATCTTTATAAAAATAAGAAACTACAGGAAATACTACTGAGGTCTTTCCAACCAATTGAAGCTAAAAAAAAAAATCTCCTTTTGTTCTCTGATTATTTGGCATCTAACTGCACAGGGGCCTCTAGTTTCCACCACCAAATCAAGCCATCTTGTAATTAAAACAGAATGGGCAGCAGCAAGCACTACTTATTTCTAAAAATGGTTACAAAGGTATAAACAGCCTCACAAAGGATGTCATGTAATAATGAAAACTGAAGGACGATGTAAGATGCTATGATTCGCTTTAGCATATACCATTACTAAGTTCAAATCAACTACTGGAAAAAGGAGAATTTTAGGTGAAAAATTGAGAGTGCGGATCTGTTAAGCTCAATATTTACTCTCAAAACCCCATTTACCATAAGCTTGGTTAATATACGTCAATAGTGGTCAATATGCTAACCATTATTAAGCTACATTAACCCAATGAGAACCCACCCTCAGTTACTCCTTTAAGCAATGCTTGTGCTGTATTATCAGAGATTATATCAATGCACTTCATCTAACTGGCACAAAGGATGATAAGTTGTCTGCATGCAACATTTACCAACTTTTCACACCAAGGGAAATTGGATATGAAAACCAAGCAGGATTACTAGGAAAAGTAGACAGCAGACACCAGTATCATAAGTGACATAAGAAACTCATAAAATAATTTACATCCCATAGCACTTACATGCTGAACTTGATATAACAAACAAATCATGAGATCATAAATAGCACTGTCAGAGCAGCCTAGAACAATAACCCAGAAACATTTGCCAGATAAAAGCCTGCTAACCCATCAAACTTGTCATTACACCTGGAAGTCTTCTTAATTAGGAGTCAGCTTCATCACCATCCAGTACGTGTATTACGATATACCCCATATATATATCCTATTTAAAAGATTCCAATGCTAGGGTCAGAAAATATTTCACATAATGGAACAAGCAGATCATTCCATTTGACATATAAAGCTCTTCAAGCTACAGATTATTAACAATCTGAATTCATTTTTCCAAAGTCAAATCCAAGAAACCTATGACTATAGACATGCCATGAAACAGGATTCCAAGTCTTCTAAGACTCCCTTACAAGCATGAAGCAGAAGATTGGGTTAAGGAAGAGCAGAGCTGAGAACAGGACATCTTTTTAAGTTAGGCCTCATTTGGCACGCTGGAGCTTTAAGGGAAAGCATAAATTAAAAGAAATTGTGTACTGTGGTAATTAAAAGAAATTCTGTATACAGTGGAGATAGTTTTCCTTTTCTTATCAAGTGTCAACATATGACCATATATTGGGATATGATACTGGGAAAATTAAGGATGTGGACCTGTTTAAAGTGATAATTACACTTAAGGACCCATTTGGTTAATTTAATCCAAATATGGTTAGCCAATTACCCACTCCTGAACTAAATTAACCAATAGAATGGTTACTGGGTCCTTGGTAGTAAACATCCCATCAGCAGCACAGATGTAGGAGCCCCCCCTCCATTCCAAATTTTTTTAAAATTATATGCAAAACCTTTTAGTTTAAATGAGTTTGTTCTTCAATTTCTCTATTAACCCCCCCCCCCCCCCCAAGGAGCGCGTTTGAATTTATAAGCAAAATTTATAACCACATCTAAGTTTGACCATAAAGATTTAATTGATCCCCTTCGATTGTTTTAGATAGTTTCAATTTGTATTTGTGCATTGTTTTAGATAGTTTCAATTTGTATTTGTGCTATAATTTCTATTTCTTATAGTTTGCATTTACTAGAATCAAAATCATAATTTTAAGTAGAATCTAAGTTTGTTAATATTGATACAAAGAATAAGTAAAATGGTTATAATTGGTTGTTTGACTTCTTGCCCACTCTCAACCTACACTGATGCACTATCATATACATGACACCATATAGGCTTTTATCTTCCTTTTATCTTTTTCATTCTTCATTTTCTCCCACTTTTTAAGGATTTATTAAAATGAAAATTCATTGTCTCCAAATATAAAGGAGTTGCATGGAGCGTATCTATTATAAATACAACAAAAAAGTGTCATCAATTTTAAAAGTATGGTTATTATTTTCTATTGAATTGTTAGTTGTCATTAAATATGTAAATTTCTTATTATTAACTTGCATAATAATATGAATGAGCTCCATACTCAACCTTGACAAAAGATGTATTTCTTATAGTTTGCAAGTACTAGAATCAAGTCATAATTTTAAATATGAATCTAAGTTTGTTGATAATGATAGCAAGAATAAGTAAAATGCTTACAAATTACTAGTTTGATCTCTTGTCCACTCTTAACCTACATTGATGCACTATCATATACATCACACCATATAGTTTTCTACGTGTATTTTATTTTTTCATTCTTCACTCTCTCCCACTTTTCAAGGATTCATTACAACGAAAACTCATTGTCTCCAAATATAAAGAAGGAGTTGAATGGAGTGTATTTATTATAAATATATCAAAAATATCAATTTCAAAAGTATGGTTGTTATATTCTATTGAATTGTCTGTTGTCATCAAATTTGTAAGTTCTTATTATTAACTTGTATAATAGTATGAATGAGATTCATACTCAACTTTAACAAAAGCATGTGTTATATTTTTAATATATAAAATGTATTAAATTATAATATCTTTAAACTCCCCCCCACCCCACCCCAAACAAACCACAGGAGACTCTGAATCTGCCAAGGTCCCCACCCTAATTTTCATTTTGATACTTTTTGTAGGTTTTTGCAAACATTTTTATACCTACTTAGTTTATTTTCAACTAATGCTCTTGCATCCCACCTTTCCAATGAATTTGTTTGTTCCTAACATGGCAAGGGGTAGCGGTGATGGGAGGGTTGTTAAAAAATCCAGTGAGATAGACTGTTAACCTGTCCTAACACCTATGAATTTGGGTAGGATCACAGTTATTCTGTGCACCAAAAAATCCGCAAGTATAATGACGCTTTAGTAGAAGGATGGCTACTAATTGATCGCAGAGTTACTAGCTTTCTTTAAAGCATTGCAATTCCCAAATTTAACTTGCTTCTGGTGTTTTGGGCCATTTTGCAATAGACTCAGGCAACATAAGTATGTAATAAATGTGCATTTTGATCCCCTCTGCACCTAAATAGATATTTTCAAATTTTAAAATTACAAAATCAGTAAAAGCCACCATAAGTTAGTTGCCTGGGTTCCATGATTCAAAGTAATCACTTTCCAGTTTCAAACACTGTATGACCAAGAAACTCAGTGATAGGATCTATTGCAGAATAAATGACTCAGCGTGAAGCACTATAAAGCTCAATTTTGAGATTGCCATACGTTTCAGGAAAAATTAACTTAAAATGCACCTCAAGGCTCAAGCTCATAGTAACTTAAAAGTCCATTACATCCAATATCAAACCAAAAGAAGTAAAGAATAGATATTCAACAAAAAGGCACAACTACTTGCTTGCCAAATAAAGGATATAAATCAAATAAATAAAAGAATAAGGTACAATTCTCAAATTCATTATACTTTCCATCAGATAGAGTTCATCCACTTTAAAGAAGTCTGCTTATCAACTAGCGAACAATTTATATACTATCCTAACTTTCAGATTCTCATATTAACCTTTCAGCTTAAGTATGATGCACAAATACCAAGATGAAACAATTACAAATATGTCTGGGAACCTACTTTCCTTTATGGCAAATAATAGAGGACAGAAATCTAGAAATGGATAAGTTCTACAGAAAAAGGCAAGTGCCTCAGTAGTCTGAAAACTTTCTTTGACAAAAGATAATTTAGCCTTTTTGCGTAGATAATGATTTAGAAGTTGATAACACTATTTCATGCATCCATTCCAGTTATTATTACCGGAAAGACACAAAAGATAAATGTATTTTGATTCCAGCGGAAGTCACAAAAGATAAAATATATATATATATATATATATATATATATATATTGTGTTTTCTCTGGCACACCAGAAACTGATTTGTACTTCAACTAGGTGGGAACTATTTATGTCAAACGAAATTATACATGATCCCATCCCTTTCACACAAGTGTTACATCCTGAAACTTAACAATGAGAAATAATCTAAGCAACTCAGCAACATGCTATCCAATTATTTGTTGATAAGACAATTATACTTTACAAATATCTGAAATTACTTCGAGGAATGCTTCATACTTTGAAGGAAATTATTTAGAAGATTCAAAATCATCAAGACCAGTTTTGCTAAGCTTTATATCAAAATATAATGATTTCAACAGTTGTCACTCCATTATTCTAACCTTAGTATATTCATCATAAAAAAAAATAAAGAAAAGTATAGCAGTATATTCATCATTAAAAGAAAATAAAGAAAAGTATTGCCAGCAGAACATAGAAATCAAGTGTTCAATCAGATAAACATGCCAGGTGTCAATCACATAACACTGAGATCAGGCTCAGATGCATAATATTTTCAATTTACTGTTTTGACACCATCCGTGAAAGCTTTTAATCAATTTGAATTGACAAATTTTAAAATAAAACAGCACAGCCTTATCAAAGTAAATCCACACCATGAATCTGATTCCTCTAAAATCCATCTTGCATTTGAGAGAGTAGAGTGCACTTTTGTAAACCTTAATAAAAATTAAGCCATAGATTATCCACCAATGACGATAGTTTAAAAATAAAATAAGAGGAAAACAACATACCTATTATTTTTTTAATTAAGGATGAGTTAAAGCACTTTAAACCTATTACCCTCAACCCCTATCAATATATCTCACAGGGGTACACTTCTTTTCTCACTTTGGTTTCTTTCAGAATTGGGAATGGTTCAGCTTGATTTTTGAATATTGTGTGGATCACAGATCATCCTTTATCTGTCTCCAACCCTCACCTTCATCATTTATCCTCCATCATCAGCCCCATTGAGTTTTATTTTTCTTTTCTCAGAATTCTTCACCTTCTATTAGAATTTTCAAATAGGAGCAAAGTTTTGGAACTGGAATCTCTTGGTTTACTTGACTATACCCATCCCTGTTGTTCAGTGGATAGTAGAACTTCATCTTTAGACTCTTCTTGAGTGCATTACTGTAAATCCTATTTCCAGTTCCACTATCATTCTGCAAACAGGGACAACTTTCTTCCTGGGGCAAAATATACATTACCCCCTTATAGTATACCTCATGTGCAAAAAACCTCCTTAACACTCTTGCACCAAATGAAACCTTATACTTCACAGATTGTGCAATTAACCCCCATCCATTTGAAACTTGTTAGGAATTATAATAAATAATGAGTCGGTAATGTGTTGTCAGTGAGTTAATATTGTCTAGATTCAATGCACTATATAAGTTCAATACATGTCTAGATTCAGTGTACTATCTAGATTCAATATACGGTCTAAACTGCCTAAATTCTATGTACTATTTTTTAGTGTAAATAAAGGAGCTGGACATCCTATTGGGATACAACTTACACAAATCATTCTTCTCTTTTCCAACATAGTATCAAAGCCATCTCATCGACCTTGAATACTATTAGAATGTTGTTTAGTTGCTGCGTCGATTGTTTGGGTGTTTGCTACCATGTGTTTGTTTTTTTTTTTTTTTTTTGTTTGAAGTGTTGAGATATGAGTAGGATGGCTTTAGTCCTTTGCCTTTGTTCTGTGTTCTGTTGATCTAGGGTGTTTAATTTGTAACAAGCTGAAAGCTTAGTTTGCATTCAACTTGAGGGGGAGTGATATCTGTGTAGTGTTGAAAGCTTGTTTCAAGTGTTGTTAATTTGATGCTACAATGAGCACAATTGGAGAGCAGCTTCGTTGATAGTTTGGTGGTGTGAATTTGATTTGTTGATGCTGACCATCCAACTAAGAGTGTTGGAGGTTGCGTGAAGATTAGCCAAAGAAGGTCGAGGGAGCAGCTTAGGAGAAGCTGGCAGAAGACTTCTTGGGGCTATGTCAATAGGTGATGACGTGTTGCTAAGGAGAACAGCTAGAAGAAGGTTGAGGGAGTAGCTCAGGGGAAGCTAACAAAAGACCTATAAAGCTATGTTTGCCAAGGATGTCAGTCACATGTTATGTTATAGTTGTGGTTTGTGGAGCTTAGTGCTCAGGGGGAGTCGCTTGCTTGTTGTTGTACATTGTTGGCTTATTGCAAGTGTGTTTTTGTTAAAAGTGTCAAGTATTGTATTTTTTATGTTGAGTTAAAAGTGTGGTGGTTCAAGTTTTGTAACAAGCTGAAACTTTTGTACGTTTTAGCTTGAGGGGGAGTGTTAGGAATTATAATTAATATGAGTCAGCAGTGTGTTGTCAGTGAGTTTGTGCTATTTAAATTCAATATATTGTCTAGGTTCAATACACTGTCTAGATTCAGTGTACAGTCTAGACTATCTATATTCTATGTACTATTTTTTAATATAAATAGAGGAACTAGACATCCTATTTAGATACAGCTTACACAAATCATTCTTCTCTTTTTCAATAGAACCATTAGAATTTCTGTTAATGACCAAAACGACTTGCCGTCAATGACCAAAACGAACAGGTATGACTGCACCTCACTATGACCGCACCTCCAAACAAGTATACAAAGCAAAAACCAACGGAAAATAAAGCTCCACACTATGACTACGCCTCCAAACAGGTATATGGAGCACCTCAACCACACCAGGCTAGTACGATCGACACAAGAAATGAAGTATCCGAGAGTGGTAAGAATATGCGTGACGGACAGCAATGCCACCGACTCATCTAGTGACGAAGAAGGCAGGGCTTTCTCACGCCACAGAGTGCGGAGGTTTGTTAACGAGATCACCATCAAGTCCTATTCCACCAAAAACGAAGGTGTTTCTAGGAGCAAGATTAAGAGTAGCAGGGCCAAGTCTAGTGTCAATAAGAGGGGAGTTTCAACTGCTTGCCGGCCGTTGAAGGAGACGTCCAGCAAAAAGTTCCGGGGAGTGAGACAGAGGCCATGGGGTAAATGGGCAGCTGAGATCAAGGATCCCTTACGACGTGTACAGTTATGGTTGGGTACCTATGATACCACGAAGGTTGCCATGGTGTATGACAATGCAGCCATTCAATTACGTGGAACTGATGCGCTCACCAATTTCATAATCCCGCCAGCACCTACACAGCCACCGCAAAACAAATCGAGTGTGAGTTTTGGATACAATTTTGGAGAAGAGTCTCAAAACAACAATCTATCTTCTCCCACATCGGTTCTTCAGTGTTGTTCTCTATCAAAGGAAGCCGAATGTCTCGCTACAAGAGAGGAGGAATTCAATGAATCGTGAGAAGAATCGTGCGTGTCAGAGAATTTCTTAGAGTTTCCAGATGAATCAAAATTTGAGTCAATGGGGTAAATGGGCAGCTAAGATCAGGTATCCCTTACACAACGTGTACAGTCATGGTCATTGACGACAAGTCGTTTTGATCATTAACGGAAATCCTAACGGTTCCAAACGGATAAGGGTTAATTGCACAATCTGCAAAGTGTAAGGTTTCATTTGGTGCAATCAAAAGTGTAAGGGGGTTTTTTGCACATGATGCATACTACAGGAGGGTAATGTATACTTTGCCCTTCTTCCAGCTAACCCCCTTTGGAAGTCAAAGGCACCCTCTAATACAATTATTTTTAGCATGTACACAAACCAAACAACTGTGTTTTACTGATTCTAAAATTAGAAAGATTTATTTAGACTGTAAAGCTACTATATTCTCATCACTAAATAGTATTATTGGTGAATGTTGGATCCGTCCAAAACAATGTTGTTACTAGCGTCGAATCGCGCGCTATGGCGCATAGCGCAGCGCTATGAATAGCGAAGCATAACGTTCACAATGTTGCGCTATCACTACACTATAGCGCGCTGTATGGTGCGCTATAGCGCAGCAAAATGATTCAACAGTAATATGCGTCAACATTTAAAATGTCGAGCTGTTCCCGTATGCCTCGCATGAAACTCTCAAACCTTCATTGTTGTCGATCGCTCTCGACTCATCACTGGAACCATCACCGACTCATCATTGCTCTCTGTTCTGTTCTGTCGGTGCTCACTAGAACCATCGCCGCTCTCAACTTGAAGCAAGACACCTCACCACCAATCGGAGCGCTCACCGTTGTTGTGCCCTACTACAGCCACACCATCCTAGAGTGTAGCCGCGCCATCGTTGCACATTTAGTGGCCCCAGTCGCAACGTTCCATTTGGTTTTCACTCTGCTTCTAGCAGCCACCTGTTACCTTTTGTCAGCCGAACCAGTCCTTACTTGCAAAGATAAACAGCTGAAGCTCTATCTTCTATTTTGACTTTGTTTCGATTGCATTTATCTTGTGTTTTGTGGCTGTAAATTTTGGTCTGTTGTTCTGGTTCTGGTTTATGTTGATTAAAAGTTATTTGTTTGAAAATAATGGATGACTGCACTTTTGCTAATCTGCTGAACTTGCTGACTTTGGATATGCTGTTGTTCTGGTTCTGGTTCTAGTTCTGGTTGTTTTAATCTGTTATTCTGGTTCTAGTTGTTTTGGTTTGTTGTTCTAGTTCTGGCCTAATGCTTTGGATATGCTGGTTATCTGTTTTTGATTATTTGATGACTTGGAAGTGCTTTCACCGTGGTGCGTGATGTATTTGAAAGGGGGTATTTCCGTATTTCTACAAAAATTCTTTCTTTGTCTGGAAAGCCAGTGGTAAGTCTGCTTAAATTTGATATGAGTAAAAATGTGGTAGTTGCTATTTTGTGCCCATGTAGAAATGACAAGAAAATAATTTGATTATTCTTGTTGCATTGTTCTTTTACATTAACTTGTACTCTTTAAAAGGGTTTTTCAAAATGTATATCAAATTCTAAAGGTGGTTTTAATGCTGTAACTGCTGTTTGGCTTGGCTTTAGGTTCTAATTTCTAAATCAATCATCAAAGCACTGCTAGCAGTGGACATACTTCTGATCCAGCTTGGAAGTACTGTAGAAAAGTTGATCCTAAACATCCAAATAGAGTTCAATGCAATTTTTGTGGCAAGGTTTCATATGAGGCGATCACTAGAGCCAAACAACACATTCTTGGAGGAAATAGAAATGTCAAGATTTGTGATTCATGCCCAGAAATTGTTGAAGAAATTATGCAACATATGGTACAAAAAGAGGAAGTGAAAATTCAAAAAAACTTGCTGCCTCAACCTCTCAATTATGAAGATTTTGATTTGTTGGATGAAGAGCAAGAAGATGACATTGAAATCCAGCCAATATCAATGAGAAAGAGGACCTCATCAAGTACACCTTCAGAAAAAAGTAGTAAAACACCACTTCCTCTAAAAAGGCAAAAGCAAAAAGGGCCAATTGATTCTTATTTTGCTATTGATCCAGAAATTGCAATTGAGCAAAGGAAGAAAGGAAAGCAAACTGTGACCAATGAGCATTACAAGAAAGAAGCAAGGGATAAAGCGTGTCAAGCTATTGCAAGATGGATGTATGATACTAGAATCCCTTTTAATGCAGTGAAGTATGAAAGTTTTGCAATCATGATTGAGGCCATTAGACAATATGGGCCAGGGATGAAATCACCTAGCTATCATGAAGTGAGAGTTTCACTTCTAAAGAAAGAAGTAGAGCTCACTAATGCATCATTCAAGACATACAAGGAGCAATGGGCAAGAGTTGGATGCTCCATTATGGCGGATGGTTGGAAGGATTGTAGAGAGAGGACCTTGATTAATTTCTTGGTCAATAGTCCAAAGGGCACTGTATTTATTGAATCTATTGATGCCTCTAAATATGTCAAGACTGGGCAAAAGATGTTTGAATTACTTGATAAGTTTGTGCAAAAGATTGGACCAGCCAATGTTGTCCAAGTTGTCACTGATAGTGCAGCCAACAATGTTTATGATGGTAAACTTCTTTCCTTTGGTTTTTTTTTTTTTCTAAGATGAACAATGGAAGTTATAAATACTAACTTGTCTATGTTGATATACTTCTAATAGGAAAATTGTTGGAGGCAACCCATCCACATTTGTTTTGGACTCCATGTGCTGCACATTGCATTGATTTGATTTTGGAGGATATTTGAAAAATTCCTTGCCTTGCTAACACAATGAAGAAGGGTGTAACATTGAGTGGTTTTATATACAACCATACAAGTGTGTTGAACATGATGAGGCGCTTGACTGACAATAGAGTTATATAGGCCTGCAAAAACCAAATTTGCTACTGCATTTATCACACTTGCTAGCATTTACAATCATAAGGCATGTTTAAGGAAAATGTTCACTTCTGAGGAGTGGGCTAATAGTCAGTGGGCAAGACTATCACAAGACAAGAAAGTGGTTCAAATAGTACTTAGCATTGCTTTTTGGAGAAATGTTGCCTACTCTCTTAAGTTGGCTGGTCCTTTGATAAAAGTTCTTCGATTGGTGAATGGTGAGAAGAAGCCTACAGTGGGATACATTTATGAGGCTATGGATAGAGCCAAGAAAGCAATTGTTAAAACTTTCAATGAGAATGAAGAGAAGTATCGAGATGTATTCCAAATCATTGATAGAAGATGGGAAGTGCAATTGCATCGCCCATTGCATGCAATTGGGCATTACTTGAATCCTGAATTTTTTTATGCAAATCCAAATATTGTGAAGAACCAAGAAGTGATAAATGGTTTGCTAAGCTGCATACAAAGATTGGTGCCTAACACTAACATGCAAGATAAGGTTGAAAATGAATTGGTCTTATATATGAATGCAGAAGGTCTTTTTGGACATGAAATGGCTAAAAGATCAAGAGCAACAAAGGCACCAGCAGAGTGGTGGGCTAGCTATGGTGCAAGGGCTCCTCACTTGCAAGACTTTGCCATAAAAGTTCTAAGCCTCACTTGCAGTTCACCAGGGTGTGAGAGGAATTGGAGTGTATTTGAAAATGTAAACAAAGTTATAATTTATTTTTCATCATCTAGTAAAATTTTAATTCTAATTTCTTATACTTATTTATGGATTTTGGCATTTTGCAGCTTCATAACAAAAGAAGGAATAGGCTTGAACATAAAAGGTTGAGTGATCTGATGTTTGTCAAGTATAATAGGGCATTGAGACGAAGATACAATTATCGTGACACACTTGACCCAATCTCATTGAAAGATATTGATTATGCTAATGAGTGGTTGATTGGCAAGGCGGATGAAGAAGATGGACAATTGGATGTTGAAGATGCATATGTATCTGAAAATGAAGATTTAACTTGGAGTGATGTAACTAGAGCTTCAGGAGTTGATGAGCATTCTCGTCCTATTAGGAAATCAGATAGTCGAACCTTTCAAACCCCAACCCCAACTTTGAGAAGGGGATCTTCTGCAAGGCTCAAATCCAATCCATCTATTCCTCTTAATGATAGTGATGAGGACGAGTTGGAAGAGTCAGAAGGATCAAAAGAGACTGAATCTAAGGAAGTTGGTGTTGAAGAAAATGATGATGATAATGATTCACCTTGTCATAAAATTGTTGTTTTTTATGATGAGGATGAACTCTAAACTATTTATGCTTAGTGTCTTTTATGATGTTTAGAGGCTTTAGCCTAAGACTCTTGATAAATTTATCCTTTTAATATCAAACTTATTGTTTAAAACATTGAATTGTGATTGCAAATTAAGTTGCTTCATGTTTGTCGTATTTTTTTAAGTTATTTTTTTATATATTCTTGTTGTTTGACTTATATTACATATATAAATATATATGCATTTATATATGTAATATAATTGTGCTATAGTTCAAATAGTAGTGCGCTATGCGCTATGTCGCAATGACCCCAAGCGCTATAAGTGCGCTATTCGCTATTGACAACTATGGTCCAAAAAGTTTGGAACACTTTCTCATTCCTCATTTTAGAGGTGTTCAGAGGAGTTAAAAGGACATAGATCTTTGACAAACTGCAAAGTAAACAACTATTTGGTGCTAATGGATGGAGAAGGATGCCCAAACTTGCAAGAATAATTTTTCGCAGTTGCCTCTTTTATGTGGTAAAGTGATCTTTTTAGTGTCTGTGTTGTCAACAAATGGCTAATTTAGAGGTGCTTCTTTGTTGGACAAGCAGAGACTGGCATGCATTGCTTCATTAATGTGCTTCTCTTATTTCTTCTGATCTTTCTGTTTTTAATTTTTTATAGGAGGATTACCTATCATCAACCCCTGTACTTCATTCTTCTCTAGTATTTCTTTGGTTTTTTTAAGGGGAAAACAAAACAACTTGACCAGAGAACTGTCACCATCATAATTAGGTCATAATAAATGCAACATGCACATAAAATTTGAGACTACTCGAGTTGCATTATTGTCTAAGAAGCAATATATTCATTTTCAACTTTTATTTTTAACTCCCTTAATCTACTTTCCTTGACCTCTAAGCCGTGCAGGAAGATTTATTCAGATCAATAATAACCATAAACTTCTTTAGAAGAATCCATAAATGCATGTCATATAACTAATCATCTACTTAAACCATAAGATAAGAGCAATGTAATTATGTCAAAAGTCAGGACATCTATTCATACAAATAAAATAACACAAGGGAGCATCAACACAAAAAGTGGAATTCAGTAATTTATAAAATGATATATCACAATCAATACAGCAACAATAAGCGAACCAATTTACATAAATGATTTATTATGTTGAAACAGGTAGAGAACCTACAGCAGAACAACCTCTCTTCAAAGCAAGATAGATGGAAAATCAATTTTTATCTAAAAAGGTATTTTCATTTGCAAAATTTTTGGTAGAATCATTCTATTTTTACAATTGAAATTCAATATGAGAGAAACACTATACATTAATTTAAAAAAATTGACTCTTAGGAAACAAACAGTGAATGAAATTCATCACACCATTCATGTCTTTCCAGAGGACAATCTTTATTATAGGTATTGCATAAAGTGGTTCAAATTCATTAGTAACAACTAAATATGTAACCTTCGCAGTATGAGAAAAAACTTCATTGACTTTAGCACATTAACATCTTTTGTCAGTAACATACATCAGAACTGAAAGATTGGTCACAATGTTAGTTATCTATTTTACAATTATAAATATCATATTTCTAAACTCTAAGGCTTCCATAAACTTTGATAGAAGTATTAGTTTAATAATACAAAATGCACAAAATTAAAACTTTATACATCTGTGCAACAAAGATATACAAATTACAAATTTGCAGGACATTAAAGAATTTTTAAAAGGTAGAAAGAGTAGCCTCAAGATTAATTCTGACGTAAATTGACTAAAATGAAAGTTCAAAAATGTTGAATGTGTGGAAATGAATTGATACTAAAACTTTAACAAATATACAAGAAATCCAACATCTACACAACTGAAGTTTATTTCTTAACATCTAACTGTCCAATTCATAAACTAAATAATACATAGACATGACAAATAAACAGGACAGTCACATGAGCATCAAAAATGACAAAAACAACAAGTAATGAAGAAATGGATAAGATTTTCATTCTTACAGAAACTTCAACATAGTCTTTGGGGCGTCTAATTTTCACAATGGAGCCAAAAAGTGTATTGCCATCAAAAGAAAGAGCTGCTGTCGCATCCTCAGCTGTAAGAAATTCCACAAGTGCTTGGCCCTTATCTTTGTGCAACTGTCGATAAGATATGCAAGAATAACCTCAAAACTCATTGCTTCATGCATTAAAATAAAAAAAAAAGAGATTTTCAACTTGGCAACCAGAAACTCACAATGCAGCTGATACATGGTTGGGCTCCTTGAATATAATTAACACCAGCAGAGAGCAAGAGGTTATTGAAACAATCCATTACAGCTTTTTCAGAAGCTGAAGCTGGCAGGTTTTCTAGATAAAGCCTTCTCATGGGCCGGGTGGCTTGTGTCAGTTGGACAGAATCAGCGTTGCCATTCTTCCCTGTTGATGAATCATTTAGAAAAGGAAGCTGCAGAGACTTCACAATGGCTGTATCCACAAAGGTAGCAGTAGCCACATCAGGCATGGTCGATGGTGCAGTATGATTTAACAATTGAAAGCTAGAAGAAACAAAAGCTGAAGAATTCTGTGTCCCTACGGGGGGAAGATCCCACCCAACTCTTTTCTTCTCTAGAGAATGCTTTGATGGGGAAGGAGTCTTAACAGCAGCCTCGGTTTTCCTCTTTCTCGGTGAATAACCACCAAGCCCACTTGTAGACCTACCATGCCGATGATGGTGACCACCTGAACCATTAGTTGATACTCTGCTTCTTTCAACATCAGAATGCTGTTTTCTAGAACTGTCTTTTAGAGAATGCGTAGACAACTCGTTACGCTCTCCATCATGATAAGTCCGTTCTTGTGGCCTCAGTGAAAGAGAAGGGGACCTTCTTCTGTCCTCATGCTCTTGACTTTTTGTCCGTCTCCTTTTTGCCTTTGACTCTTCATGATGTGACTTCACTGTATCCTGCCTCTCTTTCCTCTCATAACTTCCTAGGCCATGATGCTTCCCCTGATCTTGTTTCCTTGCTGCATTCCTGTCTTGAGTTTTATCATCATCTCCATTTCTGTATTTCCTCTGGAGTTCTCTTTGGTGATGTCCTCTACTATCTGCATGTCTATCCTTACCAACTGAATCTATATGATGCTTCTTTTCAGCCATTTTTTCACAATCATGGCTTGACCACTTTCTCCTTTTCCCCCTATCATATCTATCTTTGTCATTCTTCCTTTCCATATTAAATTTACCAGGGTTCTCATCATCTCCATTCCGGTAGCTATCATATCTTTTCCTTTCAAATTTTTGTCTATCAATATCTGCATGTTTATCCTTACTAACTAAATCTCTTGAACACTTATTTTGATCTTCATAATCAGAATTATTAATCAAACGCCCATCATTTTTTCTCCAATCATGCATCTCTTTGTCAGTCTTACTTTTTTTAGATATCCTGCCCATATTATTTAATCCATCACTTATTTCAATTTCTGAATAATAACTGCCTTTATTTTTCCGTTCATCTAATTTATCAGTTTTTGTAGACACCTTTCTAGAACTTACCTTCAGCAATTCCTCTGAGGTATGCTTTTCCATGCCAGGGGATGAACTTTTATCATGTTTATAGACCCTTGCAGACTCAACATGATCAATGATATTCTCAGGAGAACCTCTAGGTGATAAATTCCATGCTTCCTTGGCTGGGTCTTTTACTTTTTCCAAAAATTCTTTATTTTTTCTTCTAATCATAATCTCTTCAAGGCTAAAAGGCCTTGTCCGAGCTGCACTCTGATCATCATACGTAACCACAGAAAACCTATTTCTTTTTCCACTCCTTTCTTTCAAACGATCAGATCTGCTCATCTTGTATAAACAGATTACAAGAATAAATCTTGTCCCTCCTTGAAGATTAAAAGCATCAGTGAAATGAACACAAGTTTCTGTATTCTAAAGAAATCTCTAGATAGATGTTACCATATCCTGAAAGGGAAACATGATGGTGCAACCACAAACATTAAGCTGTCTATGCAACAATAAATGCAGCTAAGTGGCCAGAAAGCAGAAAGTACTATTTGAAGCAGTACTAAGTTCAATGATTTCTTCCAAGAATGTCATGATGCCATGAAGAAATCATGAAACACAATAAATCCAACAAATTCAAAAGTTCCTTATATGCCTCCAACATCCAGAAAGAAAGCAACTAAATAAAACAGTAGATCCAAATTCCAAAAAATGATTTCATTAAATGACAGAACAGGAATGTAAACATACCGTAACATCATAGTGAAGTTAACTTCAAGAGAATAAAAGTATATTTATAAAAAAAAATTTCAAAACTCTATTGCGCCTGAATGCCAACTTAAAATAATAATAATAATAATAAAAATAACCTGAAAACTATTTTGGTAACTACATAGTGTAAAGATTTTTAAAGAAACAAAATGGAAAGCCTAGCAAGCTAAAATAAATTTGAGAGAAAGAGGAAGTCCCCCTTCCTTTCAGCATTTTGTTAAGTAATTAAAATTGAAAACGCTTCGGAGAACAGAACCCCTAAAAGCACAAGATTCCGACACTCCCCAAGTAAGATGCATTACTGAAGTCCAAAATCAAAGCCCACCAAAAGGAATATAGTGCTTAGCATACTGACAATACTGCAGCATACAAAGATTCAAACAAATTTTTTAAAAAGAAAAACTCTAGCGCTACACTCATGCCATATGCATCACACTCCATCAGCTGCTAGGACACAATTCCACATATTTCACTTTCACCACATATCGGGAGCAGGAGAATAGAAACAAACTCAGGATCCTCACATCATTAGGATTCCTAAAGAAAAAATAATCCAAGAAAGATGGCGCTGAAAATAGGAGCATTATGCAGCGTAGAAAGTTGATACAAGAGGGGACAAATGTCCAAGAAAGAAGACTCACAATCCACAAACCAACAAAGTTACACATCAGAGGCAAAGTCTAAAGCAATTCCTTTTTCTTCAAACATTTGCGAGAAATCATGTAATTACAAAAATTAATGTTTCAATATAGCCCAAAAGGACCCACAAAATCACTCCAAAATTTTTATGAATCCTTTCCTAAGTTTAATTTAAAACCTAATGACTGAAGTTATCCTCAAGCCCACTAGACAAGCATTCCAAGCAGTCTATGCAATTTTAAACAACTAAATAGAAACCACATCTCCATTTGACACCCAAAAATTGCATTTAGATAAGTGAGTTATGCCTGAACACTAGGCACTATGAAAAAAGTTTTACCTAGGTAATAACAATACTAACAGTTGGCTAGTCAAACTACATAGTTCTGATAACAATCCTCTTAAATAGCTAATGAAACTATAAGTTCTAATTTAAAGTTTTAATTTTCATGCTCTACCGCATGTCAATGAATATCATAATCATCTATAACAAAATATAAGCATTTTAAAGTTGCATAACTTCCTGATTGTAGTCATAACATTTCAAACATGATATTTTCATAAAACTAAAAAAAAAAAATTATTTAGACAGGAAATTCATATAATTAGATTAATCATTCCAAAGTATTTTAAAGTTCCCTGAGGCTTGATTAATATCTTTCTTGTTGTTTTATCTATGCAACTAAATTTTAATATGTTATTGGCAAAATTAGCGACTAGCATAATTGTAGAACGTAAGCAGAAATAGAATTCATGATTAAAGTCCATTCAATTAGTATTTTCATTGACGGATAAAAAAAAATCCATCGTTTGTCACCCTAATAACTAATTTTCAACCAATTTGCATCTGTAGAAATATTTCCTCATTATTTCTTGACAATCCATCCTTTCTACCTTTTTCTCCTTCTTTTAGGGTGTCTACCCAGTACCCATTAACACTTCATTCCTCCCACTTTATATTGATCTCTGATGGATCTCCCTTCCTACACAAAGTTCCCCCTCCCCCCTCCACTATCTTTCATACTTCAAAATAATTTCATATACATATTATATATTCTATTTCCTCGCCACAAAAAAAAAAAAAAAAAAAAAAAAAAAAAAAAACTGACTATGATTTGAGCATAATGAGAAGGTAAGAGGGGGCTTTTTTGTAGGAATAACATAATTATGCGGAAACTCGATAGAGAATGAGTATATCAATAGGAAGAACACAGACATAAGCCACAACATCGGAATTGCCAAGAAGTTGAGCTGAGAAAACAAGTTACACAAACCAGTAAGAGCATTCAAAGTATGAATATTGGCCAGTATAGAGAAGCAAATGTCACCGATAACACCACGGCTGGCAAAAACCCAATTTCTAGCTAGTGCTGGTCGATCACGAATGAGTTTACACCCCTCCCTAAAAAGCCTCCAAAATTGAAGATACATTGAGTATAAGACAACGTATAATCTCAAGGTACCAAATTCCAATTGCATTCATCTTCAATCATCTCGAGTTTTGCTGCCCTCTAAATTAAACCAAATAAATTCACTTTACTGCAGTCCACAATTCTAAATGCTAATGGCTATCCAGAAAGGGGGAAATCAACCATACCACTTGCCACACCCAACAAAAGCGAATTAGTTTAAACAGTATGCAAATACAGCAGAGAGTCACCTAAACTGCAGAGAGAACCCAGGAAAGATTGAGCTCCAGGGCAACGCTACCTTGATTGCCGACGGTGGCAGCGGCTGAGAGACGGCTGGTGAAGAAGAGAGCAGACAGTTACACGAGGGCAGCCACAAGAGAAAAAAGAAGAAGAAAGAAAAAATCTGAATGAAATGAGAATCGCTAAAATTGAAAGTGAAGGAAGTGTCAATACATGGAATGCAAACGCTGATTGGCAGCAGCGGGTGGATTGAGAGTAGTGGGCGTGGCTCGCTAGCGAAGGATTGCGAGTGGTGGAGCCATGACGGTGCGGCTTATGAGTTGCCTCAACACAGGCATCAAATATTTCTCATTATTTAATCGAAGATGTGTGATTATTTTTAAAACGAAAATTATAAAAAAAAAATCCCCCCATTTATTTTTTAGAGTTTATTTATCTACATTTTTTTTGCACGAAATACTTTTATATTTTTAAAATTATAAAACTATTCTTCCCTTATAAAATCATACCTACCATTACATTTTAAATTAGGAGTGATTATTGGATGAGACAGATTTAGGTGAGAGGAAAATATTTCAAATTGTTTGAAATTAACTTTTTATTGAATTAGTTTAATCTCAATTAAAATATTTTTTTAATTAAAATTTTTGAATTTAAATGATTTGATTTCATTTAAATAAATTTTCTTAAGTTAGGATAAGTCAAGATTTGTTATTAAAGGTTAAGTTGGGAAGAAAGGCTTAACTCTAATTTTGTGATAGCTAAATTTAATTAATAAAAATTAAAAATTATTTATTTATTATATCAAAATATTTAAAAATAAATTAAATAATTTATAATGATAATTTTAATTTGATATAAAAAGTATTTAAAAAATATAACAATTATAAATAAAATATAAATTAGTATATTTTTTCTAATAGAACAAGAAAAGAATTATTTCTGATATATGTATACAAGAATCTCAGATAAAATTATTAAAATAACTTAATAAAGGTGTAACTTTAATATATAAGTAAGAATTGTTTAGATCACAATAAGAAATAAAGTCACTTTTTATTTTATATAATATATATGTATATATATGTTCGAGTTATTACGGTAACCTAAAATTTGAGAAATTCAAATAAAGCCCTAACCGATTTAAGCTATTTAGAGTCAAAAATATGCATTTTACTTATTTTGCTTGAATCAACCCAAACTAAAACTCATTTTTCCACAATTTGCATCGGATTAAACTGAAATTTTGCCCAACTTTACTCTAGACATTTGAACCTAATAAATTTATTAATTTCATGCTTTATTAGGTTTCATTATAGTGTTATTTATGCAGAATTTATATTTTTATAAGATAGATAATTAATTTGTATAAAATTTATAACTAATTAATATTAATTTAAGTAGTAAGCTTGATAAATATAAAATCATTCATTAATTTTATTAAAAATAAGATATTTATATGCAAAACTTTTATATAAATAACATTACTGCTTTACCTAAATTTTTGCGATCTAAAATTAAGTTATTATATTATAAAAAATATTTATTATATTGTTTAATGGTTAAGGCACATGTAATTATCAATAATATCTTTCAGCGTATGTAATGCACATGATTTTATTTTATTATTTAATTAAAATAATATTTTGAAAATATATAACTGTTTTATATAAACTAATTTTAAAATATATATATAAGAAACTGTTAACCTCAATATATTAAATGTATTAAAACTACTTATACGAATAGCTCATTAAAAATAATGGTATGGAAAAATTTATATCATAAATTAATATAATATAATTAAAACTTAGATATAATTTATTTTTGTTTATTTTAAGATTTGTATACTGTTGTAAAAGCTTTAATCTTCACTATACTTGTTAAAAATAATAGTTATCATATTATTTTATTTATCGATTGATATAATAAATAAAAACTCCTTGCTTAGACAAAATAGAAAAGCTAATTCCATTAGAATAAAGAATAAAATGTAATTGGTAAATCAAATACTATTAGAATGAAAAACTATGGCCATAAAAAAACTTGTAGTCAACTTAATAAATATAAAACTATTCATTAATTTTATTAAAAATAAAATATTTATGTACAAAACTTTTATAAAAATAACATTACTACTTTACCTAAATTCTTAAAATCTAAAATTAAGTTATTGTAATATAAAAATAATTATTATATTGTTTAATGGTTAAGGCATATGTAATCTGCATGTAATTATCAATAATATCTTTTAGCATATGTAATGCACTTGATTTTATTTTATTATTTAATTAGAATAATATTTTGAAAATATATAACTGTTTTATATAATCTAATTTTAAAATATATATAAGAAAATGTTAGCCTCAATATATTAAATATATTAATACTTCTTATACGAATAGCTAATTAAAAATAACGGTATGGAAAAATTTATATTATAAATTAATATAATATAATTAAAATTAAGATATAATTTCTTTTTGTCTACTTTAATATTTGTAGACTGCTGTAAAAGCTTTAAACTTTACTATACTTGTTAAAAATAATAGTTATCATATATAAGTTCATTTTTATTATTATATTTATTTTATTTATCGATTGATATAATAAATAAAAACTCCTTACTTAGACAAAATAGCGAAGCTAATTCCATTAGAATAAACAATAAAATGTAATTAGTAAATCAAATACTATTAAAATGAAAAACTAAGGCCATAAAAAACTAAAAAGAATTGAAATTAAGGAAATTATGGAAAGTAATTTTATATAATATAGAAACTAATTATAATAATAATAATTGGTCCCCTTCATTAAAAAATACTTTAATATGATAATTGAAAATATTATTTTAAAATTTTAATTAAAAAAATATATGTCTATTCAAAATTAAAACTGATTATAATAACAAAACCTAATAAATTTCATAAGAATCATGAAACTTAACAAATTTATTGCAATATTATAAATCAAAACACTAAATAAATCAGCATCTTGGCTAAAAGAATTACATACATGTTTATTAAATTTATTGCTTTTAAATAGAAGAGAAAAAAAAATCAAAAATTAATTGTAATTAGGAAAACATTCTAATAAAATTACGAAACCAATTATAATTAGCAAAATAGTTCTCTTAAAAATACGAAACTAAAAAATTGTAATTAGGAAAGGCAATTCTGTTAGAAATTAAAACTAGTTTTAAAAAGAATAAAGATGTCGCTTAAATAGTTATAGAAAAAACTATAGATAGATGGCAAGTGTAGCAGGTAAGGGTGATACTCCGGAGACTATGAAGGAGGAGGCGGACCTCCTCCGCCAAAGTACTAAAAAATACAAATCAGGGGATAGACCATTCTCTAAGGGGACATTATGAGTGGCCAAGGAGGAACCATGGACGGAGGAGGATTTGCAAAAGAAGAAATTGAACTTTAAAGACACTTTGATGAAACATAATGGGGAGTTTGATGAAGATCTAGATTATGATATGGACACTTGGACTTTGAAGGAGTCTAAAGAAGTGGAGGACGAACAAGGTAGTGGAATAAGGAGGGAAATAGAAGATACTGGCTGTGCAATTTCATCTTCTCTTGCAAGGCGAAGGCTCTGATGCATAGTAAATGATAACATGCCTTGATAGTAAAACTACTAGAAAGAAAGTTAGTGTTAGATATATGAACAGAAAGCTAGAGACACTATGGGGACGAAATGGACCAGTTGGTGTTTCTGACATTGGGAATGAATTCTTTGTTGTAAAGTTTCGCGAAAATTGACATGAATTTTGCTCTGAATGGTGGACCATGGGTACTGTTTCATCACTACTTATTTGTCTAGCAATGGGAACCAAACTTTGAACTAAACCATGGTAACATCATAAAAATTGCAGCATGGGTTATGGTTGCCAGATATTTCGATGGAATATTTGGATATACCTTTTCTTAACGAAGTTGGCAACTGGTTAAGGTAAACCCCCAAGATAGATAATACTGCCACTACCCTCGTTAAAGGGCAATTTGCAAGAATTTGCATTGAACTTGACCTTTTACAACCATTACATGTAGGGTATAACCCTGAACAGAAATTTAAGAGGGTTAAATATGAGGGCCTTCACTTGGTTTGCTTTTAGTGTGGAAAATATGGGCATGAGAAAGTTAGTTGTCCAGTGTGTAGATACTTAATTTTATCTAGATCCTGAAAAATTAAAGTGAATCCATACATAAGTTTTTAAATTATTCTATTTATATATATTTTTCTAGAAATTAGTTGAATGAAAATGAAAAATTTTTAAGATATGTTTTGCATCTCAAATATGAATAATGTTATTTTTAAAAATTAAAATTAAAAATTAAAAAGTTTGAAAATTCAAAAAAAGAAGAAGAAGAAAAAATAGAAAAATTGGCACCTATTTCTACCTAATAAAAGAAATAGCAAAGCATCATAGTAAGTATGATTGAGCCATAAGGAGGAGAAGGGTGAGGAAGCCCATGAGAAAATAAGAAAGAAGTGTCGGCAAAGCAACCCAAAAATAGAAAAGGAGAAAAGAAATAAAGTGAGGTGGAGAAGATGTGAGGAAGCCCATGAGAAAATAAGAAAGAAGTGTCAGCAAGGCAAGCCAAAAATAGAAAAAGGAGAAAAGAAATAAAGTGAGGTGGAGAAGATGTGAAGAAACCAATGAGAGAATAAGAAAAGAGTATTGGCAAGAAAAAGGGCAATTACGTTACCTCCATAATCCAAAGAAGGGGCAAAAAATGCAGGGAGCAAGCTCTATACAAAAGGGGGAAGAAAAAAAGAAAAAAAAGGGAGAAAAAGGTCGAGAGAGAGCACACCAAGAGAAGAAAAGTATTAGGAAGAGAGTCAAGAAAAAGGGAAGAGAAATTTCATAGAAAAGGAGTAGAAGCTAGAGAAAGAGAGCTATAGAAGAGTGAAGAAAGGGGAACAAATAGAAAAATTCAATTCTTCTAATTTTCCCTTCAACAAACTCATTATGTTGATCTAGAGAAGCTTAACTTAGCCTTTGAAAGGTCATTCGTGTCTCAACCGTGCCAAAAATTATAGATTTTACTAGAAAGTTCAAGAAAAAAGTCATTTTTGTTTATTCATTGAAAATTATATTTCTAGTCAGAATCCCAAAAAAGGAACCTCACCATCATGCTCAGAAGGCACCAAAACCTTAGGAACTGTAAACACTTACACCTGAAAGTTTTCCATACTCAGTTTGATGAAGTGGTAGTAGAAATTCTATTCAAAATCAATTTAGACCACAGTCCTTCCCTATTATTGATTGAAATTAAGGATGACCGCTAGAAATATTGACCATTTGATTTTCTTACAACTTGGCAAGAACATGAGGGATTTAAAGACTTTCTAAAATCCATCTAGGATGATAACTATGACTTCTATACAATGCCAGGAGACTTTGCTCCCACCCTCAAGGCCTTATCTCATCCCAAATCTCCCAAAGTAGCAATTTAGGGTTTAAACCTACCTAATTAGGATAGTTCTCAAAGAAACAGTTTCAAACCTCAAATCCCCTTGCTTCTCAAAATTGAGGGACATCCCTAAACTAGCAGCCATAGCCTCATCATCCCATACTTACAGCAAAACCCAAAAAAAAATCATAGTTTAGGCCCACCCATTTTTCAATGATTTGAGTCCTTAGGTACCCAAATACTTATGAACAACCTTAAAAGTCTTTAAATAGGTCAAGCCTATGGAGAACAATCCCTAAATTACCCCTAAGAAGGCCTAATCAAGAAACTAGCCCCTCAAAACTTTTCTCATTTTAAAACAAAGCCCTTGGGAAACTTTAAAGCCCAAAATACCCCTGGTAAGCCCCACCTACCTCAAAATAATGAGTCAAGCTGTTAAACTCTCCCAAGACCTATTAAAGTGTCCTCAAGCCTACATGGGGCCTAACCAAGGCCCTTTAAGCCATATCGAGGTCCATGGAGCACCAATAAGACCCTTTGGAACCTTGAAGCAGTTCGAAGTCTTGAACTTTCCCTATAAATCAAACTATGCTTATTAGGCCTTGCACTAGACCCGTTAAACCCAAATAGGTGGCTTAAGAACTTTCTAGAAGTTCTCATGGTCAAACAGCTCTAAACTTTCCAAAAATATCCCTAATGAGCCTCTTTTCCTATAGTCAAACCTCAAATATTGAAGTCAACCCAAAACTTTTGACTTTGGCTACGTCAACCCTTGGTCAACTCCCTTAAGGTCCCACGTGACACCACTTGGGCCATTTTAGGCCACAATACTCTCTCCATTCACATTTAGGCCCTTACATGGAAGAGTGGGAGGGGCAGCACCCTTAGTGCTTAAGCCACCCCTCCTAATCCAATTCCCATCAAAAACCACTAATTAGGTCTTAATCAAGACCTAACCCAAATCTAAGACCCAATTAGCCAAATTCTTAACAAAGGCCTTCTTTCTTGAAAATCAAGCAAATGCATGAACAAGTCAAACTTGGACTTTTCACCTATAACCTTAAACACCTTGGGCCTAACCCAATTTGGGCCACCATGGGCCATCATTATAGGCCTCCCCTCATCCCCACAAAGTCCCAAAATCACCTTGGACTAATTCAAACTTAACATTCAAGAAAAAAAGCCCCTTTTCTTGAAAATCAAGTTAGTTTCCAAAAACTAACTTGTTCAAAACTCTTTTAGTGGACTTAGACTTTATCTAATTAAGTGCAACCCCTATTTCCTTCACCTCTAATCAGGCATGGTTTGTCTTTAATCAGCCCATGCCACCACTCTTATGTGGTCCAACATGGATCCACTTAATACACCCTAATTCTACAACTTTAAGGGTTGCCCAACCATATTGGGCCATATCCCCAACCTTCTTTTTTTTTAACCACAAATTAAACCCAAAACAATTCATCTTAGGTCTAACCCAAATTAATTAATTAGATATATTCAAGATTTTTCTAAATTATACAAGTTTGCATCCAATAGGACCTACATCCTCATTTTTTTTCCCTAAAAGTTCTTCACTTTTGCCCTTAAACAAAACATTTGATCAATTTGACCTAAGGCTTTACTCTTACTCACTTGCATATCTTCTCTTATTCTTTCGCATAAGTTTTTGTAGCAAGGTTGTGGGAAGGATCAAGGTTCTTTTAATTTGTGTTATTCATGTTCTTCTCATAAACATGTAGAACTCTTTGCTTTGATCCTAGTCTAGCTAGGATCACCCCTATTTTTCATGTTAGCATGTCCAAAATTCTCCACTTTGTTTAATTCATGCTCGTGCATCCTTCTCTTCTTCTCCATTCTATTTTCACCTTTTGATCCAAAGTTGTAACTATCAACCTCTCTTTGCAAGTTTTGCATTGTTGACCCCTAAAAATTTGGGTTTTGGAGTCGCCACCGATCTAAATTTATTTAAAGGTGAGATCGGATACCTAATTAAAAAAAATGGTCTACATTTCAGAAATTGGGTTCGGGGGTTGGTTACGTTTTAGGGAAGGTGTTAGCACCCTAAACGCCCTTTCAGTACCAAAAATGATCTAATTAATTTATCTTGGATTAATTTATGTTGTTTTAAAAAAAATTTCAAAAACAATCCCTGTCCATTCCGGATTGGGATTTAAAAAATGATTTTAATAACAACCCCCTTCCTATTCCAGTCTAGGGTTTAAAAATAATTTGAGAAAATCCCATCTCTATTCCAGATCAGGGTTTTAAAAAAATATTTACAAGAAAACCCCTTCCTATTCCAGATCAGGGTTTTAAAAAAAATAATTTTGAGAAAAGATCCCCTTCCTATTCCAGATCAGGGTTTTAAAATATTTTCAAGTAAAATTTCCTTCCTATTCCAGTCCAGGGTTTTTTTAAAAAAAAATAATTAAAAGAAAATCTCATCTCTATTCCAAATCAGGGTTTTAAAAATAATTTTGAGAAAAGATCCCCTTCCTATTCCAGTCCAGGGTTTTAAAAAAAATCTTCTATTCTTCCCAAGAAGTGTTTATTCAAGAATAAATTCTCATAAACTAAACTAACAACCTAATCAAATTTTCAAGTTCAGGATTACCCACGGATTATTTGTGAATTACCAACATTCTACCCCATGCCTCCCATGATAGAAATTTAATCCACTAAAATTTTATAAAATCAGATCACTTCATATTGAGAACACAATCAAATTTCATAAAATAAATTATTCTAAAATCACACCAATGTTTAGAAACCAAATAGAAATCATTCAACACAATATACACTCAAAAAATTCGAATTGAATCATACCTGGTACCGACAGTTCAATACATACAACCTGGCTAGGTTTCTTAGAGAACAGCTGGTCCAAAGTGGAAAGGAAATAGTCGTGCACAGTACTATTCCTCAATGGCACAGTGTTATCCCTTTCCTATAGCGACGGCCAGCGATGCAACTGCAGTTGGGCTTTGCTGGTCTCGTGAGTGACCGGCGACTCCCTTACAAAGTGGGCGCTGAACGAAGAACAGAGGCACGATGGTTTCTAGTTGACGATGGCGAAAGAATCCTCTCAAAACGGCTGAGTCGCACGTTGTGTTATTGGACAGCGGCACTGGGTCAAAAACTCCAGAGGAGGGTAACTGGGTTCACGAAGCTCGCACGTGTTGCAAAGGTGACTGTGAGCAAACGGGACTTCCCACAAGGACGCAACAATGGCCGAGCCTCCGACTTCAGCTTCTGGTCTTGGATGTTGGCGGAGATGAAGACTAAGGTGGAGGGGTAGCGCTGGAGACGAGTATGACTCCTGTTGCCGACGGAAGAGGTGCAGCGCTCCTTTCTTACTGGAGTGGCTTGCGGACTTGGATGGGAAGGATAGTTGTTTCGTTTTTGACTGCATAAGGCGTTTGTCTATTCTTTCTTGTTCGTTGTCAGCCCAGAACAGTGGATGAACGGCAGCTTAAGTGGTGGACTTGGTGTGGCTGAGTTGTAAGTGCAGTGGGTTCAAGGAGTGCTCTGTTTTTCGAGAGAGAAGTGCAGTGGAGTTATGTTGTTAGGGTGACGAGCTGAAGTGGTACTTGGCTGGTCTAGGGTGCCGGTTTATGGGCTACCGTTGCAGGGTGAACAATTCCCAGCGAAGAAGAATGGGGTGTTCTGTGTGTGTTCAAATTCTTCGTGCGTGTGTGTATGAAGGTGACCGAGCCAGCATGGAGAGTGTTGAAGGGTGCAATGGTGAGCTGTGGTGTGTGGCTCAGTGAAGTGGCTACGCGTGAAGTTGCTTTGAGAGTGGCGGGTTCAAGGCTGCAGTATGGGAGTTGCTGTTTGTGCTGGAAGGTGAGGTTAAAGGCTGGGTGGAGTTCGTTTCGTGGCTCAGTTGTGTGCATGCATACGAGAGAAGAGCAGTCCCCCTTTTTCGTGTCTTCGTCCCTGGTTTTATACTTCTCGAACTTAGTGTTTGTCTTTTACTTTAACTCTTGTTTTCCAATCTGATCTTAACTTCTAATTTTTATCTTTCTTTTTTTTTCTTTTTATCTTATTTATCTCATTATCTCCTATTTATTATTTTAGATTTATCCTTTATCTTTTCTTTTTTTTTTAATATCTTGTATTTCTTGAATTTACTTATTTTTTCTAATTTTTGGTTTTTAGACTTTTCTTGGATTTATTTTGATTTATCTTGGAATTATCTTCTTTTTTATTATTTTTCTTGACATTATCTACTTATTATTATTTTTGAAATTATCTTTATTTTTCTGAATTATCTTGATTTTTATAAATTATCTTCATTTTTTGAATTATCTTGTATTTTTTCTTAATTATCTTGGATTATCCTGATTTTTCTGATTTTTGAATTTATTTGATTTTTTAGAATTTCGTTTTTATTTTTATTTGATTTTTTATTTTTATTTTTCTTTTTATATTTTTGATTTTATTTTCATTTTTGGATTAGGTTTTAATTTTGGGTTTGTGATTTTTATTTGGGCTTTTTCTTTAAAAATTGAGTTTTATTATTTAAAGTTTTATATTATAAGCCGGACAAAATTGAGTGTCTACATGCATGTAGGATCTAGTCCTGTTTTAATTGTGATTTTCATGTGATTATGAGATTTTGCATGTTTAAATCTTAGGTTAGCCCAGACCTAGTATGAATACTTGTTTTGGTACATTTGATTTTGATTGCTTTGATCATAATTCAATTAGAACATAGCATGTTTGTATGTTTGCTATATATTTACTGTAGACACCTAATTTTATTCGAGTCCTAAAAAATAAAAAATAAAAAAATTTAAAATAAAAAAAATAAAAATCAAATAAATCCAACCAAAAGGCCCAAGGCAAACTAAAACCCAACAAAAAAGTCTAAAAATAAACCCAATCAAAAAGCCTAAAATAGAACAAACCTAACCAAAATAAACCAAAACAAGCCCAAGAATGAAAACCAAAAATTAGGAAATAAATAAAAAAGAAAGATGAATGAATGAATGATTGAGAGACAAAGAAGATAAGAAAACAAGAAAATTATGAGTAAAAGATAAAGAAGGAAAGAAAATAATGAATGAAAGTCCAGAAAAGATGTGAAAATGATAAAGAAAGTAGAAAAATAATGAATAAAAGACAAAGAAGGAAAGAAAATAATGAATGAAAGTAAAAAAAAAAAAAAAAGTTGTGAAAATGATGAATAAAAGAATGAAAGTCAAAAAAAGATGTGAAAATGATGAAAAAAGTAGGAAAATAATGAATAAAAGATAAAGAAGGAAAGAAAGTAATGAATGAAAGTAAAAAAAAAAAAGATGTGAAAATGATGAAGAAAGTTGGAAAATAATGAATAAAAAACAAAGAAGGGAAGAAAATGATGAAGATAAAAAGAAAATGATGAATAAAAGTAAAAAAAGATTAGGTGGGAAGATAAGAATTAAGAATAAAAATTAAACAAAAAAGAGAAAAGTCTAAATTGAACCACTATAAATAGCTCATATCAATCTCTCTTGAGACACACAATAAGTATCCATCAACTACACATAGACATTTCCTTTCACTCTTCCCACAAAGCTCCATCCTCTTCCAAAACACCAAACTAAAACATCTCCAGACCCTCTCCCAAGCATAATTCCTTTAATCATATTCCACGATTCCTTTTCATTTTCGCCTAGCAACCCATCACCAAGGTTAAACTCCACCACTTCGCTGCATCCTGTATCACATACCAGCCAAACCCAAAGAAAGAACCATGTATCAAAGTGCCCCTTACCTAGCAAATACTTCTACCAAAATGGCATCCTTCTAGCCACCCTAACTTTTGCTTTCAACCTGCATCCATCATCACAACTTCTTAGTAGTTCTCCAATCTCCAACCAAAATTCATCACCACCAACACCTTGAAGCCTCATCCCAAGTTTGTAGACGGTAACCTTTGCACTAAAAACACTACTTCACAACCCTCCACTTACAATCACAGAAGCCTGGTGTTGTGTTCGTGTAATAGACGAGCTGTTGATTATTTCCGATTTGTTCATTGTTGATCGAGTTTGCAGTTAAAAGATATGCTACTCTCTTTCTTTTTTTATTTTTTTTTGCTATCATGCTTTTAGATATTAAAAAAAGTCCTCATATTAAAAATAGTTAAAATGGGATAATGCAGTGATAAAATAAAATAAAATAATAATAATGATAAAAGCTGCTATCTACATTTTTTAAATTCTATACCTAAAAAATCCAAGAAATAAAAATAAATTATATCTTTGTAAATAAAAATAAATAAATGTTCATATAGATGATAAAAGTCTTTTTCATTCTTGATTATTTTTAAAACTCCAGTCTGAATAGAGAAGGGACTTTACTAAAATTATTTTTAAAATCCTAAGTTTGGAATAGAAAGGGTATTTTTTTTAAAAAAAATATTATCTAGAATGGAAAAGGAATTCTTATGTAATTATATTAAAAAAAAACTCCAAACCGGAATGAAAAGGAGAGTTTTCAAAATCGTTTTTAAATTCCAATATGTAATAGAAAAGGATTTTCATAAAACTATTTTTGAAACCCCAAGTTGGAATAGAAAGGGGACTTTCATGAAATGATATTCCAATTCAGAATGGGTTAAAATTATTTTCAAGAATATTTTTTTAAAAACAACCAACATTAATTAAATCAAATAAATTAATTAGATCATTCTGATACCGAAAGGACGTTTAAGATGCTAACACCTTCCCTAAAACGTAACCAACCCCCAAACTCAATTTTTTAGACTAAACCATTTTTAATTAGGTGTCCGATCTCACCTTATATAACTTAAATTAGTGACGACTTTACAAATCACATAAATAATTTTCGAGTCGACAGCTTGGTGTCTCCACTGGGGATAACATAAGAGGGTTAGGCCAATTAAAAATGATCTTATTAATTTATTGATTAATTTGTTGGTTTAAATTTGTACATATTTATAAATGTGTGTATTTGGTATTTTTTTTTTTAAGGGAATGAGATCTAATTCCATGCATACACTATCACTCTCACCACACACTAGAACAAAAGGGGAGGTCATGACCAAGAACTTGCATGCTCAAATCCCTTACTCCCAACCTGAGCCAGAGACCATAGAAAAATCAACTTATCTAAAGTTGCAAGAAGGATATGAGCAATTGCAAGCAAACTTCCGAAAGCAAGAAGTAGGATGGAAAGACAAAGAAAAATGCTTGATGGCTCAAAATACGCAATACACTACAAGGATAGAATCTCTAGAAAGAAAAATTATTGCCAATAAAAAAGAAGAGGAAGAAGGGGCTATATGGTATAAAAAGAAATATAGGAACCTTGAAAGCCAATTAGAAAGGGCAACGAAGAGATACAAGCAAGCTGAACAAGACTTGGATAATGTCCGAGAAATCATGTGGAGAGATAACCAACAACTAAAAGAGGAGATCTCAGAATTAAAAGGAGAAAATCGAGCCCTTGCAATGGAATTGGTTAGACTTCAAAAAAAAGATAAGGAGTTAATAAGTATTCGAGCCAATCACCTTCAACGCATTCATGAATTAGAAAACATGAGGGCTCAAATAACTAGTTACATCAAGGATAATAAAAGTCGACATGAGATGGAGGTGCAAAGTCTTCTCAATCAGCTGAAAGATTTCCCGTGCATACAAAGGAGAATGCAAATCTCTGAAGCTGAACGCTTAAGGCTTGAAGAAATGGTGGTACAGATGGAACAAGCACATCAAGAGGAGATACGGTAGTTGGCTGTCATGCTTGATGCAAATTATTGCAAAACAGAACTAATCCTTGACAAAAATTTGTACGAAAAGATATCCTAGACACTATACATGGAGAGAATGGGGATAGTTGAAAGACCAAAATAGTGGATAGATGAGATTGAAAGGACAGCAATGCCAGAGGGTAAAGTTGAGAATCTTTATTGGGCCCTACGTACAGATTTAAAGAAGCTTGGGAAACCTCCTAGTTTGAACCCTAATAGGAAACAAGGCCCAGTAGATGATGTCTAGCTTATTTGTTTTTTGATTAATAATGTTTTTTTTAATTAATCAAAGTTACAACCCTTTGCATATCATAGCATGCATTCATCATCTTTTGACATATGCAAATAATTTACTTTTTAAAATTTTAAAAGGAAATCACGGTTCCTACAATGCGATCTCAGTCCAAATTCATGGTAGAACAAAGACAAGAAAAGTCCATCAACAAATTACATGAGGAGATCAGAAACCTTAAAGCACAATTAGCTCGACTAACCGAGCTACTCATGCTTAAAGCAAATGCACAAAATGAGTCCCCACAAGGCCCAATGAACCAGCAGTCACAGAACTCAACAGAACTCAATATGCCATACATTATGGAAACAGAGGGTAGCTCCATTTTAAACCTCAATGAATTAGAAGAACAAGAAAAAGCAAGAAAACCCTCAGAAGAGACTATGATCCAAGAGAAATATGAGCTATTAGAAGCTAGGATGAGGAAGATGGAAGGTTTCACCGATGAAGATATACTGGATGTACATGAGATTGGATTAGCACCTGATATTGTCATATATCCAAAATTCAAGGTACTAGAATTCAAAATGTATGACGAAACATCATACCCTAGGGCACACATTTTCATGTACATCCGAAGGATGGTAGCATATGCTGACAATGAAAAGCTACTCATCCATGTCTTTCAAGATAGCTTAATTGATGATACTACAGAGTGGTACATGAGCCTTGACCGGTTCTCCATTCGAACATGGAAGAATCTCACAAAAGCCTTCATGAGGCATTACAAGTATAATCGAAATGTAACCCCTGATAGGTTCCAGATACAGAATATGGCGAAAGAAGACAAGGAATCCTTTAAGGCCTATGCTCAATGGTGAAGGGATGTGGTAATAAGAGTACAACCACCTCTCTCCGATAAAGAAATGGTCATCATATTTCTAAGTACTCTAATCTATCCCTTTTATGGAAAGATGGTAGGTTTCGCTAACATGGGCTTTTCAGATTTGGTAGAGACTGGTGAAAGAATTGAGCGTGGAATAAAAGCTGGCAAAATGGGTAAATCCTTAGCAGGTAGTATCTCACAAAAGAAGCCTTTGCCTTACAAGAAGAAAGAGGATGTCCATTCAGTGAATTACCGTAATAAGGGAAGAGGTAAAACCGAAAAATTTGTTCACAACTAGCAGGCTTGTCAGGTCTCTTATACACCAATATTTACACCAACCAGGGGTATCAATATACCTCAAACCACTTTCACCTCGTCACCTTACCAAAATACACCACAGCCAACACAATCTCCACAACCTGCCCAATACTAACCACATCAACAAGTGCAGCCGATGAAAATCCAATCCAAGCCATTCAATTGAACTAATAATCTCAGGCGCCAAAACTTTGATCCCATCCCTATACCATATTCACAGCTGCTACCGCAACTATTGCAAAATAACTTGGTAACACTAAGTCCTATTCGACCACTTCAACCTCCATACCTTGTATGGTGCAATGAGAAGCTCACGTGTGATTATCACGCCAGAGCTAAAGGGCATACGGTAGATAATTGCACTACTTTCAAGAAAAAGGTACAAGACTTGATCAATGCAAAATGGTTGACATTTGAACAGGTTGCTTCAGGGCCAAATATAGATGGGAACCCTCTTCCCAATCATGAGACTTCAAGAGTTAATGCCATCTTTGATGAGATTCTGCCAATTTCTAGGAGTTTGGACTCGTTCCAGCAAAACATGGATAGTGGTGTAAATATGATCGATGCCACTTCAAGTAGGTAGAAACCATTAGCTATTAAGTACATGGGAAAACTACCCCAAACAGAGATACAACAACCTTTGACAAGTAATAGTGTGACTAACGAGGTGAGGGCTTCTACTGGACTCATGAAGCGGCTAACTATTACCACATCAGCCCTATTCCCATATAAGAATGACAAAGCAGTTTCGTGAAGTTACAATTGTAAAGTGGCATTAGAGGGTTCTAATCCATAGATCACTAATATATCTGACCTCTCTGGAGCAACAAGAAGTCAATGATATTATCTCCCAGAAAGAGGAGCTGAAAAAGCAATTCAACCTGATTTCACAAAGGTCAAAAAAGGGGACGTAAAAAAAGGTGAGAACACTGGGGCAATTGAGCCTAAAGGTGTTGAAGTGGAGGATGAATCCCACAAAAATGACTCTGCAAGGGCTGAAAAGTGTATGCCGATCCCACTCAAAAAATCTGTGACTGAAGAAGAAGCTAGCGAGTTCCTTAGACTCATCTGTCAGAGTGAATACAAGGTAATTGAAAAGTTAAAGAGGACGCTCGCAAGAATCTCGCTGTTATCCTTATTCATGTACTCTGAACCACATAGAATGGCTTTGATGAAAGTTTTGAACGAAGCCTACATTGATAAGGATATCTCCACAGAAGGGATTGATAGTGTGGTTGGAAACATTTTAGCCCATAACTTTTTATCATTTTCTGAGGAAAAATATCCTCCTGAGGGATATGAACATAATAAGGCTCTGCATGTTTCTGCTAAATACAAGGGCCATGATTTGGCAAATGTCTTGATTGATAATGGTTCTGCATTGAACATATTACCAGAACTTACATTGAGAAAGTTAGCCATTGATCAGACCCTTTTACTGCCCAGTACAATCATTGTGAGAGCATACGACGGAGCCCAAAGTGATGTCTTAGGAGAGATTGAGCTACCAATGCAAGTTGGCCCGTGTGACTTTGTGAATACCTTTCAAGTCATGAAGATAAACCCTGCTTATAGTAATCTCTTAGGACGACCATGGATTTATTCGGCTGGGGCAATTCCTTCATCCCTCCACCAAAAGGTAAAATTGGTGTACCAAGGAAAGCTAGTTGAAATTAATGCTGAGGAAGACTTGTTGGTATCTAGACCATCATCGGTTTCATACATTGCGGCAGAAGCTGAGATCAAAAGCTCTTTCTAAACATTTGAGATTGTAAACGTAAAATTCTCAAAAGAAGGTGAATCGTTATGGGACCACACTTTTCTGAAGCTACCTTGATGACAGGCAAGGTACTGAAAAAGAATGGCTATATTCCTGGAAAAGGATTAGGGAGCTCAGGACAAGGCATGAAGGAACTACCGGTGCTACCGCTGAATGAAGGAACATATGGCTTGGGGTTTAAACCCACTAGAGCTGATAAAGTCAGGATGGCCCGAATTCAGAGAGAAAGGAGATTAGCTCGATTAGAGGGCCGAGTCGCAGAGACTGGGGAATTGGTCATCAAGAACCTTTACAAGACGTTCATCAATGCTGGTCTTTGGACCCCAAACCAAGTTGTCACTCTTGAGGAGGGAAACCCTGTGGAAAAAGAGGCTGAGCTAGTCATATCATGCAAGCCGAGCAACTGGACCATTAAGCCAATTCCGACTGTTGTTAGTTTAAAGGACATGTAATTCTCGAACCTCACCACCTATGGCTCTGCCCAAGGCCTAGATTGGATTTGTATGGGCTTATTACCCACATATTTGAAATAGGTAAACAAAATAAACCCATACAAATCCAATTTAGGCCTTGGGCAGAGTCGTAGATGGTGAGATTCGAGAATTACATGTCCTTTAAACTAACAATAGTAAGAATTGGCTTAATGGTCCAGTTGCTCGGCTTGCATGATATGACTAGCTCAACCTCTTTTTCCGCAAGGTTTCCCTCCTCAAGAGTAGCAACTTGGTTTGGGATCCAAAGACCAGCACTGATGAACGTCTTGTAAAGGTCCTTGATGACCAATTCCCCAGTCTCTACGACTCGGCCCTCTAATCGAGCTAATCTACTTTCTCTCTGAATTCGGGCCATCCTGACTTTATCAGCTCTAGTGGGTTTAAACCCCAAGCCATATGTTCCTTCATTCAGCAGTAGCACCGGTAGTTCCTTCATGCCTTGTCCTGAGCTCCCTAGTCCTTTTCCAGGAATATAGCCATTCTTTTTCAGTACCTTGCCTGTCATCAAGGCAGCTTCAGAAAAGTGTGGTCCCAATAACGATTCACCTTCTTTTGAGAATTTTACGTTTACAATCTCAAATGTTCAGAAAGAGCTTTCGATCTCAGCTTCTGCTGCAATGTATGGAACCGATGATGGTATAGATACCAACAAGTCTTCCTCAGCATTAATTTCAACTAGCTTTCCTTGATACACCAATTTTACCTTTTGGTGGAGGGATGAAGGAATTGCCACGGCCGAATAAATCCATGGTCGTCCTAAGAGACAACTATAAGCAGGGTTTATCTTCATGACTTGAAAGGTAACCACAAAGTCACACGGGCCAACTTGCATTGGTAGCTCAATCTCTCCTAAGACATCACTTTAGGCTCTGTTGTATGGTACTGAGCCGTAAAAGGGTATGATCAATGGCTAACTTTCTCAATGTAAGTTCTGGTAATATGTTCAACGCAGAACCATTATCAATCAAGACATTTGCCAAATCATGGCCCTTGTATTTAGCAGAAACATGCAGAGCCTTATTATGTCTACGTCCCTCATGAGAATATTCTTCCTCAGAAAATGATAAAAAGTTACGGGCTAAAATATTTTCAACCACACTATTGATCCCTTTTGTGGAGATATCCTTATCATTATAGGCTTCGTTCAAAACTTTCATCAAAGCCATTTTATGTGGTTCAGAGTGCATGAATAAGGATAATAACGAGAGTCTTGCGGGCGTCCTCTTTAATTGTTCAATTACCTTGTATTCACTCTGACAGATGAGTCTAAGGAACTCGCTAGCTTCTTCTTCAGTCACAGATTTTTTGAGTGGGATCGGCGTACACTTTTCAACCCTTGTAGAGTTATTTTTGTGGGATTCATCCTCCACTTTGACACCTTTAGGCTCAATTGCCCCAATGTTCTCACCTTTTTTCACGTCCCCTTTTTTGACCTTTGTGGAATCAGGTTGAATTACTTTTTCAGCTCCTTTTTTTGGGAGATAACATCGTCGACTTCTTGTTACTCCAGAGAGGCCAGATATATTAGTGATATGTGGATTAGAACCCTCTGATGCCACTTTACAATTGTAAATCCACGGAACTGCTTTGTCATTCTTATATGGGAACGGGGTTGGTATGGTAATAGTTAGCCGCTTCATGAGTCTAGTAGGAGCCCTCACCTCGTTAGTCACACCATCACTTGCCAAAGGTTTTTGTACCTCAATTTGGGATAGCTTCCCCATGTACTTAATAGCTAATGGTTTCTGCCTACTTGAAGTAGCATCGATCATATTTACACCACTATCCATGTTTTGCTGGAACAAGTCCAAACTCTTCGAAATTGGCAGAATCTCATTAAAGATGGCATTAACTCTTGAAGTCTCATGATTGGGAAGAGGGTTCCCATCTATATCTGGCCCTGAAGCAACCTGTTCAAATGTCAACCATTTTGCATCGATCAGGTCTTGTACCTTTTTTTTTAAAACAGTGCAATTATCTACCGTATGCCCTTTAGCTCCGACGTGATAATCACACGTGAGCTTCTCATTGTATCATGCAGGGTATGGAGGTTGAAATGGTCAAATAGGGTTTAATGTTACCAAGTTATTTTGCAATAGCTGCGGTAGCAACTGTGAATATGGTATAGGGATGGGATCAAAGTTCTAGCGCCTGAGATTATTAGTTCGATTGAATGGCTTGGATTGGGATTGCACCGGCTGCACTTGTTGATGTGGTTGGTATTGGGTAGGTTGTGGAGACTGTGTTAGTTGCGGTGGATTTTGGTAAGGTGATGAGGTGAAAGTGGTTCGAGGTACATTGATATCCCTGGTTGGTGTAAATGTTAGTGTATAAGACACCTGACAAGCCTGCTGGTTGTGAACAAATTTTTTGACTTTACCTCTTCCCTTCTTACGGTAATCCACTAAATGGGCATCCTCTTTCTTCTTGTAAGGCAAATACTTCTTTTATGAGGTACTACCTGCTAAGGATTTACCCATTTTGTCAGCTTTTATTTCACGCTCAATTCTTTTACCAGTCTCTACCAAATCTGAAAAGTCAATGTTAGCGAAACCTACCATCTTTCCATAAAAGGGATAGGTTAGAGTACTTAGAAATATAGTGACCATCTCCTTATTGGAGAGAGATGGCTGTACTCTTATTGCCAGATCCCTCCATCGTTGAGTATAGGCCTTAAAGAATTCCTTGTCTTCTTTCGCCATATTCTGTATCTGAAACCTATCAGGGGCTATATTTTGATTATACTTGTAATACCTCATGAAGGCTTCTACGAGATCCTTCCATGTCCAAATGGAGAACCGGTTAAGGCTCATGTACCACTCTGTAGCACCATCAATTAAGCTATCTTGAAAGACATGGATGAGTAACTTTTCATTGTCAGCATATGCTGCCATTCTTCGAATGTACATGACAATGTGTGCCCTAGGGCATGACGTTCCGTCATACATTTTGAATTCTGGTATCTAAAATTTTGGAGGTATGACAACATCAAGTACTAATCCAATCTCATGTACATCCAGTATATCTTTATCGGTGAAACCTTCCATCTTCCTCATCCTAGCTTCCAATAGCTCATATTTCTCTTGGATCATAGTCTTTTTTTAGGGTTTTCTTGCTTTTTCTTGTTCTTCTAATTCATCGAAGTTTATAATGGAGCTACCCTCTGTTTCTACAATGTATGGCATATTGCGTTCTACTGGTTCTGTGGCTACTGGTTTATTCGGCCTTGCGAGGACTCATTTTGTGCGTTTTCTTTAAACATGAGTAGCTCAGTTAGTCAAGCTAATTGTGCTTTAAGGTTTTCGATCTCCTCATGTAATTTGTCGATGAGCTTTTTTTTTCTTTGTTCTGCCATGAATTTGGACTAAGATCGCGTTATAGGAGCCGTGATTTCCTTTTAAAGTTTTAAAAAGTAAATTATTTGTACATGTCAAAAGATGATGAATGTATGATATGATATGCAACTTAAAGTATGCAAAGGGCTGCAACTTTGATTAATGAAAAAAACATTATTAATCAAAAAACAAATAAGCTAGACATCATCTACTGGGCCTTGTTTCCTATTAGGGTTTAAATTAGGAGGTTTCTCAAGCTTCTTTAAATCTGTATGTAGGGCCCAATAAAGATTCTCAACTTTACCCTCTGGCATTGCTGTCCTTTCAATCTCATCTATCCACTGTTTCGATCTTTCAACTATCCCCATTCTCTCCATGTATAGTGTTCGGGATATCTTTTCATACAAATTTCTGTCAAGGATTAGTTCTGTTTTGCAATAATTTGCATCAAGCATGACTGCCAACTGCCGCATCTCCTCTTGATGTGCTTGTTCCATCTGTACCACCATTTCTTCAAGCCTTAAGCGTTCAGCTTCAGAGATGTGCATTCTCCTTTGTATGCATGAAAAATCTTTTAGCTGACTGAGAAGACTTTGCATCTCCGTCTCATGTCAACTTTTATTATCCCTGATGTAGCTAGTTAATTGAACCCTCATGTTTTCTAATTCATGAATGCGTTGAAGGTGATTGGCCTGGATACTTCTTAACTCCTTATCTTCTTTTTGAAGCCTAACCAATTCCATTGCAAGGGCTCAATTTTCTCCTTTTAGTTCTAAGATCTACTCTTTTAGTTGTTAGTTATCTCTTCACATGACTTCTTAGACATTATCCAAGTCTTATTTAGCTTACTTATATCCCTTCGTTGACCTTTCTAATTGGCTTTCAAGGTTCCTATATTTCTTTTTATACCATATAGCCCCTTCTTCCTCTTCTTTTTTATTGGCAATAATTTTTCTTTCCAGAGATTCTATCCTTGTAGTGTACTGCATATTTTGAGTCATCAAGCATTTTTCTTTGTCTTTTCATTCTACTTCTTGCTTTCGGAAGTTTGCTTGCAATTGCTCATATACTTCTTGCAACTTTAGATAAGTTAGTTTTTCTATGGTCTCTGGCTCAGGTTGGGAGTGAGAGATTTTAGCATGCAAGTTCTCAGTCTTTATGATGGGAGTAACCGTCATTGGAGTTGCAAAACCCTTTCTTATCTTGCTGTACCATGTGGAATATTCATTGGTAGTTGCATCCTTATTGCCTCCTATGCCCTCTATGAAGTGAATACTCTTCCAGGACACTTTTGCTTCCTTAATCTTCATATTAGTGGGATCATCACCATACATCATATCCAGAGAATGTAACCCACCCATTGCTAGAACATATTGTATACCGCCGGCTTGTCTACTCACCATAGAAGGAGAATACCCTATTACTCCCCATGGGCTGATGAGAGAGACCCGTGCTTATCACCACAACTGTAAAGTGTGAGGACTACTGGCATCTAGGAGGCTTTCCATTTCACTTCTCTTATATCCGCCAGTACTTGAATCCATTGATCCTTAGTAGGTCTTGGGCCATGAGAGCTCAAAAAATTCATATGGGGTATTCCTTGTCATATTATAGCCTCAAGTCAGCTTCATAAGTGGATACCCTAAATCACTTATGTGTGGGAGATGACTGAATGCCCATATTGTTAGCAATTGAGCGCACCTTTCCCTTTCTTCCTTAGATGACATAGTGTGCGAAAGGTTTCTGCTAGAATAGGTGAAATTGGATGAACTCCATGCTTTATTTCAAAGAACAAAAGCACTACTTGACTATCAACATAACCTTCCACTCTTGGATAGAGAAGCATGCCATATATAGCTAGGGCGAGCATGTCAAAGCCCTTCTCAGTATTGATATGGCTTTCCGCAGTTGATAGGAGAAAATCAACAGAAAGGTATTGTTTTCCCCCTTTGTTGCAGAGAATTTTATCGAAAGTAGTAACTTTGTCCCTTGTCAATCTTAACAACTGTCTACCAACAGTAGCCTTAAGGTTGTAGGAATACGCCCTCCATGTCAGATTTGGTTGTATTTTTAGGATAACTCCATATTCCTTTATAGTAGGGATCAAGTCTAGATTCCCAAAGGAGAATACCCTATATTTAGAATCCCAAAAAGAAAGCAAAGCCTTGAGTAGAGGCTCATCAATCAGTATGGACAACAAATACCTAAGTGCTCAAATTTAGTTGAGAAAGCTACTTTATCTGTGGTGTCCCTCCAGATTTGCTTGAGTCTTGATAAGTCATGCTATTTGAAAATAATCTTCCCTATTTTTGAAGGGTCAGGAGCCAAATCATGGGTCATGCAATCTCTAAATTTCCTCTAAAGTCCTTCTTGGGATTCCCTAACTTGATCTTAAGTGATAACAATAGTTCCAGTAGATAATACAGCCATAAAATTAATTTTGAAAATCTTATGGTTTAGATGCAAAAAGGAGGAAATGTTAAGCAAAGAATGTTCTAATGCCCCATGAAATGCATTCTTTAAAAAAAAATGAAATGAATGCAACCATGCATGATTGTGATGATTTAATAGGACATTTCTCATGTACCTAAAGGGTTTGGTTCAAAACTCTCTCTTACAAAGGGGTAATTCTAAGGCTATTAAAAGTGGAGGGTAGGTTCTATATTTCCTACATCGGGTCCCCAAATTGTCCTTGAGAGGATCAATCCGAATGGGGTATTTCGAGCGCCTATGCGGAGACCAAAGGTCTCTTGAAGGTTAACCTTACTACACCCCTCTAACCTATAAGGTATCTTACGTGACCTGGGTATAGGACACAGGGGTCATGACCTCCCCTTTTGTTCTAGTGTGTGGTGAGAGTGATAGTGTGTGCGAGGAATCAGATCTCATTCCCCTAAAAAAAAAAATACCAAATACACACATTTATAAATATGTACAAATTTAAACTAACAAATTAATCAATAAATTAATAAGATCATTTTTAATCAGCCTAACCCTCTTATGTTGTCCTCAGTGGAGTCGCCAAGTTGTCGACTAGAAAATTTTTATTTATGTGATTTGTGAAGTCACCACTGATATAAGTTATCTAATGTGAGATTGGACACCTAATTAAAAATTGTCTAGTCTAAAAAATTGAGTTCAAGAGTTGGTTACATTTTAAGGAAGGTGTTAGCACCTTAAATGCCTTTTCGGTATTAGAATGATCTAATTAATTTATTTGATTTAATTAATATTGATTTTTTAAAAAAATATTCTTGAAAATAATTTCAACCCATTCCAAGTTAGAATATCATTTCATGAAAATTTCCTTTCTATTCCAGCTTGGGGTTTTAAAAATAATTTTATGAAAATTCTTTTCTATTTCAGATTGAAATTTAAAAACAATTTTGAAAACTCTTCATTTCATTTCGGTTCGAATTTTTTTTTAATATAATTACATAAGAATCCCTTTTTCATTCTGGATCATATTTTTAAAAAAAAAAAATATCCTTTCTATTCTAGACTTAGGGTTTTAAAAATAATTTTAAGAAAGTCCCTTCTCTATTCAAACTGGGGTTTTAAAAATAATCAAGAATGAAAAAGACTTATATCATCTATGTGAACATCTATTTGTTTTTATTTATAAAGATATAATTTATTTTTATTTCTTGAATTTTTTAGATATAGAATTTAAAAAATGTAGATAGCAACCTTTATTATTATTATTATATTATTATTATAATTTTATTTTATCACTGCACTATCCCATTTTTACTATTTTTAATATAAGGACTTTTTTTAATATCTAAAAGTGTGATAGCAAAAAAAAAAAAGAAAAGGACCAACATACCTTTTAACTGCAAACTCGATCAACAATGAACAAACCGAAAATTATCAGCGGCTTGTCTGTTACACGGACACAACGTCAAGCTTCTGTGATTGCAAGCGGAGGGTTGTGATGTAGTGTTTTTGGTGCAGAGATTACCGTCTGCAAACTTGGGATGAGGCTTCAAGGTGTTGGTGGTGATGAATCTTGGTTGGAGATTGGAGAACTGCTAAGAAGTTGTCATGATGGATGCAGGTTGAAAGGAAAAGTTAAGGTGGCTAGAAGGATGCCATTTTGGTAGAAGTATTTGCTAGGTAATGGGGCACTTTGATACGTGGTTCTTTCTTTGGGTTTGGCTGGTATGTGGTGTAGGATACAGTAGAGTGGTGGAGTTTAACCTTGGTGATGGATTGCTAGGCAAAAATGGAAAGGAACCATAGAATATGATCATAGGAATTATGCTTAGGAGAGGGTCTGGAGATGTTTTAGTTTAGTGTTTTGGAAGAGGATGGAGCTTTGTGGGAAGAGTGAAAGGAAATGACTGTGTGTAGTTGATGGATGCTTGTTGTGTCTCTCAAGGGAGATTAATATGGGCTATTTATAGTGATTCAATTGTAGATTTTTTTTCTTTTTTGTTTAATTTTTATTCTTAATTCCTATCTTTCCACCTAATCTTTTTTTACTTTTATTCATCATTTTCTTTTTTTTCTTCATCATTTTCTTCCATTCTTTATCTTTTATTCATTATTTTTTTACTTTCTTCATCATTTTTACATATTTTTTTTTTTACTTTCATTCATTATTTTCTTTCCTTATTTATCTTTTATTCATTATTTTCTTACTTTCTTCATTATTTTCACATCTTTTTTTTACTTTCATTCATTATTTTCTTACTTTTTTCATCATTTTCGTATTTTTTTTACTTTCATTCATTATTTTCTTTTTTTCTTTGTCTTTTATTCATTATTTTTTTACTTTCTTCATCATTTTCACATCTTTTTTTGACTTTCATTCTTTTATTCATCATTTTTACATCTTTTTTTTTTTTTACTTTCATTCATTATTTTCTTTCTTTTTTTGTCTTTTATTCATTATTTTTCTACTTTCTTCATCATTTTCACATCTTTTTTTTACTTTCATTTATTATTTTCTTTCCTTCTTTGTCTTTTACTCATAATTTTCTTATTTTCTTGTCTTCTTTATCTCTCAATCATTCATTCATTCATCTTTTTTTTTTATTCTATTTTCTAATTTTTGGTTTTCATTCTTGGGCTTGTTTTGGTTTATTTTGGTTGGGTTTGTTCTGTTTTAGGCTTTTTGGTTAGGTTTGATTTTTAGGCTTTTTGGTTGGGTTTTAGTTTGCCTTGAGCCTTTTGGTTAGGTTTATTTGATTTTTTTATTTTTTATTTTTTAGGACTCAGACAAAATTAGGTATTTACAGATTGCCCTTCTTTACCCATCATCCATGGGCTAAAAGATGAGTAAAGGTTAAGAGATACTATTTTGGTCATGGATGTCAAAGGGTTATAATCCACCAATGGGGATACCTAAGAGTAACTTAAGATTTAAAATAACCTAAGATAACCGGTCTTAGGATGAACTTAGGGTAACTCGTCCCAAGTTTGAAATAATCACCTAGAGAAGCTCGTTCCAAGATTTAAAGGGTTATAATCCACCCAATGGGGTATCTAAGAGCGACTTAGGATTTAAAATAACCTGAGGTAACCTGTCCTAAGATGAACTTAAGGTAACCCGTCTCAAGTTTGAAACAATCACCTGAAGAAACTCATTTCAGGATTTTAAGGGTTATGATCCACCTAATGAGGATATCTAACAGCAACTTAAGATTTAAAATAACTTAAGGTAACGGTCTCAGGATGAACTTGGGGTAATCCGTTCCAAGTTTTGAAACAATTACCTGAAGAGACTCATTCCAAAATTTTAAGGGTTATAATCCACCCAATGAGGATACCTAAAAGCAACTTAAGATTTAAAATAACCTGAGGTAACTCATCTCAGGATGAACTTGGGGTAACTCATCCCAGGTTTGAAACAATCACCTGAAAAAACTCATTCCAGAATTTTAAGGGTTATGATCCACCCAATGAGGATACCTAAGAGCGACTTAAGATTTAAAATAACTTGAGATAACTCGTCTCAGGATGAACTTGGGATAACCCGTCTCAAGTTTGAAACAATCACCTAGAGAAACTCATTCCAGGATTTTAAGGGTTATGATCACCCAATGAGGATACCTAAGAGCGACTTAAGATTTAAAATAACCTGAGGTAACTCGTCTCAGGATGAACTTGGGGTAACCCGTCCCAAATTTTGAAACAATTACTTGGAGAGACTCATTCTAGGATGAATTTGGGGTAACTCATCTTAAATTTGAAACAATTACCTGGAGAGACTCATTCCAGGATGAATTTGGGGTAACTCGTCCCAAATTTTGCAGTGGAAATGCGATTAACACATGAACAGTTTGATATGAAAGGCTTGACCTAAAAATGGCATGCTTGACATACGAACGTGCTTGACACACGAAAGGTTTGACTTTAAATGGTACAATAAATTTTAGTGGACTGTGCTAAATTTTCCTTCGTTCCCTCTTTTTAGTCTTTTCAATGAAGGATATTTCCACGTCACACCAAAACACCAAACTGATATATCTCCAAACCCTTTCCCAAGCATAATTCCTGTGATCATATTCCACGGTTCCTTTCCATTTTCGCCTAGCAACCCATCACTAAGGTTAAACTCCACCACTCCGCTGCATCCTGCACTACATACCAGCCAAACCCAAAGAAAGAACCACGTATCAAAGTGCCCCATTACCTAGCAAATACTTCTACCAAAATGGCATCCTTCTAGCCACCCTAACTTTTCCTTCCAACTTGCATCCATCATCACAACTTCTTAGCAGTTCTCCAATCTCCAACTTCATCACCACCAACACCTTGAAGCCTCATCTCAAGTTTGCAAACAATAACCTCTGTACCAAAAACGTTACTTCACAACCCTTCGCTTGCAATCACAGAAGCCTAACATTGTGTCCGTGTAATAGACGAGCCGCTGATCATTTCTGGTTTGTTCATTGTTGTTCGAGTTTGCAGTTAAAAGGTATGCTAGTCCCTTTCTTTTTTTTTTTTTTTTTTTGCTATCATGCTTTTTGATATTAAAGAAAGTCCTTATATTAAAAATAGTAAAAATGGGATAGTGCAGTGATAAAATAAAATTATAATAATAATAATAATAAGAAAGGCAGCTATCTACATTTTTTAAATTTTATATCTAAAATATTCAAGAAATAAAAATAAATTATATCTTTGTAGATAAAAATAAATAGATGTTCACATAGATGATATAAGTCTTTTTCATTCTTGATTATTTTTAAAACCCCAGTTTGAATAGAGAAGGGACTTTACTAACATTATTTTTAAAACTTTAAGTCTGGAATAGAAAGTATATTTTTTTAAAAAAAATATGATCCAGAATTAAAAACAGATTCTTATGTAATTATATTAAAAAAAAAAACTCCGAACTGGAATGAAAAGAAGTGTCTTCAAAATCGTTTTTAAATTCCAATATGGAATAGAAAGGGATTTTCATAAAACTATTTTTCAAACTCCAAGCTGGAATAGAAAGAGGATTTTCATGAAATGATATTCCAACTAGGAATAGGTTAAAATTATTTTCAAGAATATATTTTTAAAAAAATTAATATTAATTAAATCAAATAAATTAATTAAATCATTCTGGTACCGAAATGGTGTTTAGGGTGCTAACACCTTCCCTAAAACGTAACCAACCCCCAAACTTAATTTTTTAAACGTAGACCATTTTTAATTAGATATTCAATCTCACCTTAGATAACTTAAATTGGTGGCGACTTCACAAATCACATAAATAAAAATTTTTGGATCGACATTTACACATTAGGGTTCCTCTTAGGAGACCCTAAAGCCATCACCATACATTCGTAATTTTGGAAAGTTTTTTTTTTTTTTTTTGGTCTTAGGTCAACCCTAGGCCACCATCCTCATACTCTTCTTGCAAAAATTTAATTTACATCTTAAGTCAATTTTCATGCATGTAATCCTTCATGAAAATCATTGCTTTTTCTCTAAAGCAAACCTAGGCTAAATGCAAGTTTTAACCCCACAAAATTGCAACCTTTTCAAACCTAGTCTAGCTAGGTATTTTTGTTAGAATTTGTGCAAAAATTTCAAGCTTTGCAAAAAAATTCTGCATAAGAAGCCTTTTTTGATCCAAATCAAATCAATGTTCTTCAAAACTAGGTGCTTGTGAAAATTCCTGTCAATTTTTTAGGCCTTGCCGCAAACCTTAATTGTGTCCCTAATCAAATTAGGTCAAACAAATTAGGAAGTTTTGCACAAATCTTGCATCGAAAGTTTTGAATTTTCTTGCATAAAAATCTTACTTTTTCATAAGTTTCCTAAATTGCAATCAAGTCAAATGGGATCCTTAGCTAGTTTCCTAAATTAAAACCTTGAGGTAGTTAGGAAAACAAGGATTTAAAAAAAAAAGAAGATATGTTTCTTAAACTCTAGTCAAACTAGGTGCATAAAATTAGGACTTGTCTTCCATAACTATGCTTCCAAGTTTAAAATATCTTAGTCAACCTAAGATCAAAATAAATTAGGAAACAAAATACAAACTTTGGTTAGAATCCTTAATTAAAAGCCCTAATCAAGTAAAGTAAATTATTAGGATCTTTGCATAATTGAACTTCATAATTAATCTTAATCAAGTAATGAATTAGGAATCAAATCAAATCATTAATTGAATCACCCTAATTGAAAAGTAGTCAAGCTAAGCCAAAAATTTTGGTTCCCTTTAGTGAAGACTGAATTTCCTCTTAAGGTAGGCACATTAATCGACATTACTTATTAGAATTAAGTTTGATTATTTAATTGAAATCTTTCATAAGTAATTAATGTACCAAAAATCTCAAGGATACAAGCTAGACTTAATTAGACATCTTTCTACTATGATTAATCAATTACCTCAACGGTAACATTGTTAAACCTAGGATCTTTCATAATCAATCATAAACTTAAACGAAATATCTCAGGGGTATAAGGGTAGTCTATTATGTCAAGCTTATGATTGGTAGTGAACATTCTCTCTCACGATGCTTGCAACATGCTTGGAGGTTCTAACTTTTCTTATAAGCTATGGAAATGTCAAAACACTAAGTACACTTACTAGCTTTTAGTTTTAATCTCTATGTGTTTACATTATTGCTCTTACAATGCATGTGTTTGCAGTGGTTAGGTTCAAGACATAAAAACCCTAAATCGCCTCTCCATTAATTAATTAGGTAGTGTAGGAACCCTAATTAATTAAAAGCCTTAGTCAACTCACCATTAATTAAAAATTAATAAACATCTTAAGGAAAACTAGGGCTTAATTCATAATATAATAATCACCTGAGGGTTTAAAAAGGAACTATTTGGTTAAGGTTTCAAGAATCTTAGAATTGCCTAGCCTCCCATGGAGTTAGGCTTAACCAAAGGATCAAGTTAGGGCTCACCATAGTCAAACCAATTGACCTAAATCAAGTAAAGACTAATACCTAGCCTAAGTACCATGGGTTCCCATGAGTGTCTTAGGAAAGCTAATACCTTCCCTAACTATGACCAATCCATGAGCCTAGATCTCCAATTTGCAAACTGATCCTATCCATACCCTATCCTAGTGGCCAATCACACCAACCAAAAAAGATTGATAGTGACTCTAACCTTTGTATAATTTAAAATCCACCCTTTCTAGCTCCATTAGGTATTCGCATGCTTAATAGTTGTGATAAGTGTATATGTTGATTTTGGTTAGGCTGGATCACCTACTAATAGACGGTTTAACTTGGGCTACTATACCTATGTTTGGTGCATTTGGTTGCATGGCAAAGTAAAAAACAATCAGTGGTGGCCAAAAGTAATGTTGAAGCTGAATTTAGTGTGACGACCCTTAGAATATGTTAAGTTTTATGGCTTAAACATCTTATAAATGAGCTTGATGTGGAAATCAAGAAGTCAATTTACCTTATTTTGTGACAACCAATCAATTATAAGCATAGTTAAGACCCCATCCATCATGACCACACCAAACACGTTGAGATAGACTGACACTTCATCAAAGAGAACATTCAATTGAGGTCATCACTCTCTCCTACACTCCATCAAGCTTTCAAACTAAAGACATTCTTACCAAAGCTCTACCTTGGATCAACTTTGACAACTTGAGTTCCAAGTTGGATATGATAAGAAGCATATACAACCCAACTAGAGTGAGAGTTTTGAAATTCAAACATGCTGTTTTATTTTTTTAGTTTTATCCTTATCTTGTAAATTTCCTTTAGTAAATATGTAAGTTTAGATTTCAATATAGTTTACTCAGACCTCTTACCTCTAAGAGATAAGATAAGGAGATAATCTCCTTAGAATTAGGAAGATAGAGTCTACAACTCAGTTACTTATATAAAAATTTTACACTATGTATAATTCAAGCAAATATGAGTGAAATTATTTCCCTCCAAAAATCTTTATATTATATATGTCATAATGTCACAACACACTCCTTGTTGGGAACAAAGAGAAAATAGATTTTAAATAAAAAAAATAGAACAACCACCAACTTAATTTTTTTAGAATGAACTCAAAAACTTATTTGAAAATTGTCTACATTTTCAAATATTGAGTTCAATAATTAATTACATATAAGAAAAGCATTAACATTTTAAACATCATTTTAGTACTAAAATGATCTAATCAATTTATTTTACTTTAAATTTAGTATTGGTTTCAAAATTCTAATTATAAAAGGAATATTTTGAAATATTTGTTTTCTTGGAGAATGCACTAGATCCTTCTAGATCAAGATTTTTTTTAAATAAATAATTTTATTTTAAATAATTTATTTGTTAAAATTTTTTATTCCTTCCAAGTTAGGGATTTCAAAAAGTACTTTCATTTTCGAAACAAAGTTCCTATTCCTTCAATGCTTAAGAAAATAAATAATTAAATAATTTCCTTGTAGAAATTTCCAATTCCTTCCATGTTGGGGTTTTCATAATTTTTAAAAATAATTTTTTTCCCTATTCCTTTCGAGTTGGCTTTCATAATTTTCAAAATTAACTTCCTTATGAAAATTCCTCATTCCTTCTAGGTTGGGGTTTTGAAAAAATAATTTCAAAAAAAAGCTTGAATTTATGGGGCTATGAGTGCACGCTTTGACCCTTGGATTCCCATCATCACATTCTAGGTGAACATAATTCTAATGTCTAAACTTGGCTAACTAAAAAAATATCCTTTCACAATCCAAATTATACATCTTAGAATAATGTTTCTAATAAATATACTCTACAAGATACAAAAATACAATCTAGAAGAGTTATCATGAATACAATTACATATAACAATAATGATAACAATAGAAATCCTAACTACAACATTCCATAGAGACTTCCAACAACCTCCCTGGCCTAGACAACTCCCAATATCAAACCTTCAAAGTCATAGTCACGGGCGAACTAAAGTGATGTGCCATAGGATAATTCAAGAAACATAAAGATCATTGCCAATAGCACGATCAAAACTTTTAAATAAAACCCAGGCAATCCATGATAAATTTTACCCAAGAAATAGACAAGAATCATAATGAACACTCCAACAAATTCAAGCATGTGCAATATCGAAACACAATACTTTAGCAGCACACATGCATATTCAAATCAACAGAACATTGCCAAGGGGATATGCAATTTTTAGCAGGGCTAAACCAAGAAATGTATCCATATAATTGAACCAAAAAACACAACAATTCAGCCATCCAAATTTCCATCCAAAAGATTAAACACCCTATAGAATTACATGTGCAACCCCTAATTTTCATTATATTAATGACCTAAATCAAATCGTGTTTCAGTCAGGAATTTGACAGTCAGGCTAAGAATTCTTGCAACAATTAGAAGTCCTAACAAACAAACTTCTAAATGAAATTCTATAAATCATTAAGTTCCTAAACTAGTAACCATGTTAGCACATTCAGAAACCTAACCCAACCATGTATAGGAAATCCTTTAACTGACAGGAGACCCTGCATTTTTATCCCTGTGTGTCAGGATTTCATGTCTTCTAACTCTTGGATGGGCTATAGTTGTGGCTTGGGTGGTTTTCAATCCATGATTTTCCTTTTGTAGCCTTGTCATTTCTATTTTCAAGGCTTAGTTCTCCTTTTAAGTCCTGAGACTTCATTTTTCAATTCCTATTTATCTTCCTACAAGGATATCGAATATCATCTAAATCTTTTTCAGCTTGCTTATATCTTTTTGTTGTCCTCTCTACTTGGTTTTTATGTTCCTGTATTCTTTTTTGTACTACATAGCTCCTTCTTCATCAGCTTTTTTGATTGTGACAATGACTTTTTCAAAGTGTTCTATCCTTGCATTGTACTACCTATTTTGGACCAACAAGCATTTTTCTTTGTTTTTCCACTTTGTCTTTTGCTTCTATAGGCTTGTGCATAGTAGCTCGTACTCTTGTTGCAATTTTTAGTAAGCCTGTTTCTCAATAGTCTCTGGCTAAGGTTGGGTATGTCAATCTTCAACATATAAATTTTAGTTTCCTATATGGGTGCTGTGGGAGCGATTATCACTAGAGGCACAAAACTCTTTCCTCTTTTTCTTTGCCATATTCTTTAGTTGCCACTTCTTTGTTACCTCCTAGGCCTTCTATATAGTGAGCATCTTTCCAAGTGTCCACAGCTTCTTTTACCTTTGCAGAAGTAATTCATCACCATAAGTCACATCATTGCCAGTAACACAATTAAAACTTTTTAAATAAAACCTAGGCAAGCCATGGCAAATTTTACCCAAGAAATAGACAAGAATCATAATGAACACTCCAACAAATTCAAGCACATGCAGTATTGGATCACAATACTTTAGCAACACACACGCAGATTCAAATCAATAGAACATTGCCAAGGGGATATTCGAATTTTTGTAGGGCTAAACCAAGAAATGTATCCGTATAATTGAACCAAAAAACACAACAATTTAGCCATCCAAATTTCCATCCAGAAGATTAAACACCCAATAGAACCAAATTATGCAACCCCTAATTTTCATTATATTAATGACCCAAATCAAATTGCGTTTCAGTTAGGAATTTGACAATCAGGTTGAGAATTCTTGAACCAATTAAGAGTCCTAACGAATAAACTTCTAAACAAAATTCTATAAACCATTAAGTTCCTAAACTAGCAACCATTTTCAAAACATTCGGAAACCATAACCCAACCAGTAAACCAATCACAGCAAGAACACACTCGCACACTGTTATACAAGAAAATCAGAGCTAATCGAGCTAAACCATTCATTTTAGAAGTCGTACCTATTCAGTGAGCTCTCACAGGCTTTGAATCCGTCATAGAATAAGTTCACCCAACGCACAGCAATGGATTTTGGAGTAGCGTGACTTGAGCTTCACAACAACAGAGTGATTGAGGGTGAATGGGTGTGCAACAACTGCGAGCAAGGCTTCCTGACAATGGCAGTGAGGATGAGCGGCGTTTCCGTGGCAAGGGTGTGTCTAAACAAGCCCCACAGCAATGGCATCTTGCGGCGCTATGGGCTGCTGCGGTCTTGGAACCATAAAACCGAGAGAAAGCCCAAGGTCCCGAAAGGCGATAGGCATGGACGGGCGTAGAGGAGCATTGGTGAGTAGGAAAAAAAGGTTTTGTAGCTTTTGGAAAATCAGTAAATTTTTCAATTAGTCTTTTTTGTGCGTGTCTAGGTAAACTGCTGTGTGCAGGCTTGTGTTCTTTTATGGTGGTATTTAGAGTTATTTTCCTCCTTTAACTCTAATGCTCTTCTGTTTTCTGTTACATTTTGTTTCTTATCCTTTTTCCTGTTATTTACTTATCTTTTTTTTTTATTTTTATCTTCTATTATTTATCCTTTGTCTTTTTATTATTTTCTTTTATTTAGATTTATTTTATCTTTTATTTTTCTTCATTGTTTACTTCTTCTTTTTTTTTATTATCTTTTTATCATTCTGTCCTTTTAATTGTCTTTAATTTTTTATTATTTATTATTATTTCTTATCTTCTTATCACATTTTTTCTTTCAATTCTTTTATTTATCTTTAATTACTGTCATATTTTATTTGTTATAATGTTATCTTTGTTATTTATATTTGGGTTTAATTTTGATTTAGGTCTATCTCACTTTTCTTATTTTTAAGTTTAAATTTTACTTTTGGAATTTGATTTTAAACTTGGGCTTATCTCAATTGTAGTTCCATTTTTATCATTATTTTTATTTAAATTTTATTTTAGGATGTTATCTTAATTTTAGAATTTATTTTGTTTTCTTACTTTTGGTTTGGACTTTAGATTTGAGCTTTGAATTAAAGTTAAGTTAAAAATAAATTAGACAAAATTAGATGTCTATAATATACAAACTTGATATTTATTAAGCATTTTTTATTTTTATTTAATATTTTTATTTTATTGATGTAACATTTAGATACTTTGTGTATACAAATAATAATTAAAACATAAATATCAATAAAAATATAAATGAAAATCAAATTTTAATCAATAATTATTAAACATATTCAATAATTATTACTGATGGATACAGCCTAGGTAATATTTTTTTTAACAGATTTTTCTTTATGGTTTGGCTAGGTACCCACCCCTAGACTATTGGAGAGAAGTTAGAAATGATTTGATGCGGGTCAAGGTTTGCAAACTCGGGTTCAACCTCTATTTGTTGTTCGCAATTGTCTTTGATTCTGAATGGTTCAGGCTAGTTTTCTGGGATTTTCTAGGAGGATTTTGAGAATTGAAAATTTAAGGATTGTTCTCTCACGAACCTTTTTTCTAATCTTATATTGGTACAAATTACTAAGGCTGTTTTATTTATTACAGAGACTATTCTTCCGTAAGTTAGATCTCCTATGGAGGTGGAAGGATATTGTACTTGAAGTTTTTCCCTAACATTTTGAGCAAAAGCATTAGGTAATCCAACAATGAATCTCTCTTTCGAGTAAGCTTCTGCATAATCTTCTCTAGTGAATGATTTGATACGGAAATTATCTTTGTACCATCTAAAATCAAATAAAGTTGGGCATCTTAAATTATGGAGTATTTCAGATGTTTTTTCATCAAAAAGTTTGGTGTCTCCTATAAAATTATGAGCTATTGCTACAATTAAGGTTTCGACTTGTTGACGTATTTGCAGGACTTGTTGACGTATAGTTTTTTGTTTTGACATTTGTTTCAACATGCCGCTTATTGCTTTCAGTTAAATAGTTATCCCACCATCCTTTTAAAACACCAATAAATTCAGAAACTAATATTTTTACTATATTTTCTGTAGAATTATGTTTTCAATAAGCAGTTATGGCCATTGTCATCTCATTTAGCTTTCTAAAATTTTGATGTTCAGTCATTCCATCTATATTCCATTCAAGAATTCCTTCCCCATCAAACCTAGATGGGTTATCTAGTTCCCATTCTTTGTGTTGAATATCTTGAAGAGAGGGTCTGCAATAATAATTTCTAGTAGTTGGTTATGTTCTATTAGTAAATCCTTTTCTACAAATTCTGTTAATACTATCTGAAAATTGACTTTCAAGATCTTCAATGTCTTCTATTTCTTCTATCAAAGTATTTTCTTGTATTTCATTTATTTCTTCATATTCGAATTTTGACTTATCAGTTTCATACAAAAGAATTCTAAGCTATTTGTTCTTTGAGCTATTCGCCATATTTAATTCATTTATTTGTCTTCTTACTTTACAATTTTTTGCTATGTGTCCTAGTCTTCCACACCTATAACAAGAAATATTTTGGTAATTGCTTTTAGAATTTTTGGAATCTTGTCTTTTTGTTTTGAAAGGCTTATTTGAACTTCTCTTTTGGGGTTTTGAATTCTGTCTTTGTTGTTTTAATTTTCTTTTTCTTTGGGTTGAAGGGGCTACTACTTTTTCTATTCCATATTGTTGATAGAAGTTTTCAAGTTCTCTCTGATCTAAGCCCTCATTATTGCTATAATGGGATTATTTTCCATATGTTGACAGAAACTTACTCAATATTGCTTTATTCAAGTTCTTTGGGTAATTGCTCAAAATAGCTAGAATTCTTTTGTATGAAATTAATAAGTCAGAATCCAAAAATGAAGAAATAAATGAAACATTATATGAAATACAAGAAAATACAACTACGGAAGAAGAAGAATTAGATGAAACTTGTGAAATTGGTTGCCATCCTGGAAACTGTTTATGTCATTCAATATGTTAGATATGATTGATAAAATTGAATAACCAAGTGTTAACTATGACTGCGTAGAAAAATTAAAGGAAATAGTCCAACAAGAAACTCAAATAGAACAATTGTCTTTATAGAAGAAAAAGTACCCACTATTCAAGACCTTCAGGCAGAAATAAATAAATTAAAGGAAGAAATAACAAATCTAAAAATAGAAGTAAAAAGATTAAAAGAGAGAGATTTAGTAACATTAGAAGATTTAAGACAAAACATTGAAAAGAAAGAAGATGAATTAAGTATTGAAAAATCTTTTATAAATAGATTAAGAACTTTCCAGCAAAAATGGCATGCTAGAGTTAATCTTATAGACAGGAAATAAATTTCATAAAACATTCACAGCACTAATAGACTTAGGAGCTGATTTAAATTGTATTAAAAAAATTTAATACCGACTCAATTTTACCAAAAAAAAAACTCTTCAAAAACTTTATACTACTAATAATAAACCATTAAATGTTAAATACAAACTCTCAAATGCACAAATTTGTTGTAAGGGAGTATGTTTTCCTAGCTCCTTTATTTTGGTAAAAGATACTTATAATATTAAGAACCCCATTTTTAACTTCCCTAAATCCAAGTTAGTGAAGCAGGAATAGAAACTATAGTCCGGGGCCAAAAGGTAATATTGGAATTTTAAACCCAGTAAGAGAGAAAGAAATCCAAAATATTAAAGAAGAAAACTTTTTACAATTAATACAACAAAAGAAAAGCCAAATCAACTATCTTCTAAAGGAAATAAGTTATAAAAGAATAGAAGAACAATCAAAGGACCCTAAAATTCAGCAAGAAATAATTACAATAGAAGAAAATTAAAAAAAAAAAATGTGCTATAGTACCAACAACTTTCTAGAAAAGAAAAACTCATTCGGTAACCCTACCTTATGAAGAGGATTTCCATAAAAGCAAGATTCCAGCTAAAGCTAGACCTATATAAATGAGTAAAGAAACTTTAGAATATTGCAAAAAGAAAATTTAAAGTTTCTTTGATAAAGGTTTAATCAGGCCAAGTAAATCTCTTTAAAATTGTGCAGCCTTTTATGTTCAAAATAAATCTGAAATAGAAAAAGGAGAACCGAAAATGGTAATTAATTATAAATCTCTAAAGTTCTTAAATGGATTAAATATCCTATTCTTAATAAAAAAATAAATTTAATTGGAAGACTTTACAAAGTTGTGATATTTTCAAAATTCAATATAAAATCTAAATTTTACCAAATAAAGATGGATGAGAAGGATCAATATAAAACTGCTTTTACAATACCATTTAGTCATTATGAATGAAATGTGATACCAATAGAACTAAAAAATACTCCATTAGAATTTTAAAATATTGTGAATAATATCTTAAATCCTTTCACTACTTTTGCTACTGTTTATCTAGATGATATGCTAATTGATTCTAACTCAATAAGCCAGCAATTTAAGCGTCCAAATACCTTTAAAAATGTGATTAAAGAAAATGGAATGGTGGTATCAGCCAAGAAAATGAAACTATTTCAAACTAAAATAAGAATTTTAGGTCATACTATTTATCAAGGAACAATAACTCTAATATCAAGAAGCATAACTTTCACAGAAAATTTTCTTGATGAAATAAAAAATAAAGAATAATTGCAAAGATTCTTAGGGTGTCTTAATTATGTGTCTAACTTCATTCCTTATATTAGAATTTTTGTAAACCACTAGCAAAACGTCTTGGGAAAAGTCCAATTCCTTAGACATCCGAATTAACTCAAATAGTTACCCAAGTCAAATCCCTGGTAAAAGCCCTTCCATGTCTTGGGATTCCACATCCTCAATTCTTCATGATTGTAGACACCGATGCCTCAAAAATCGATTTTGGTGGTATTCTTGAACAGAAATTTTTATCACAATCCAAAGAACAAATTGTTCATTTCCATTTGGGGCATGGATTGAATCTCAACTTAAGTATAGTACTATTAAAAAAGAAGTTTTAGTTACAATGCTATGTATCACAAAATTTCAATATGATTTGATAAATAAAAAATTTTTACTTTGCATTGATTGTAAAATAGCAAAAGATGTTTTGTAAAAAAATGTTAAAACTTTGATTTTTAAACAACTATTTACTAGATAGCAAAGTTTGCTTTCTTGCTTTGACTTTGATATTGAATATATTAAAGGTAAGCATAATTCTGTTCCTGATTTCTTAACTGAGAATTTTTCCAGGGCCTAAGCCAACCATAGCCGGCAGTATGTGGTCCACTGCCCCTACTGCGTCAAAACCTCTTTCAGTTGATTTTGCAGCTTCATTCGTTGAAAAAGCTTCGAAACCAGCTACTTCATCATCCTCTAAATTTGTTGTAAACGCCCCTCAAAAATCCCAAACTTCCAATACATATGCTCCCTTAAATTTTCAATCCTCAAAATCCTCCCAAAAAAGCCCAGAAAACAAGCTTGAACCATTCAAAATCAAAGACAATTGCGAACAGCAAATAGAGGTTGAACCCGAGTTTGCAAACCCTGACCCGCATCAAATCATTTCTAAATTCTCTCCAAAAGGCTGGGGGTGGATACCTAGCCAAGCCATAAAGAAAAATCTGAAATTCTACCAATTCATCCTAATTGACACTCAATCTGTGGAACTGATACCTGAAGCAGACACCCAAGACCCCACAAAAACAAATTATTCAAAGCTTAAAATCCTAGAAGTCCTCTCGTTTCAAGATTGGAACCAGTATCCTTTAACTGAGTAAAATTTCTCAAGACCCTTTGAACCCCCTTCATATAATTATTTCGATTACCAAGAAGCCTGGTATAAACCTCCCCGAGAACCTAATCTGAGACACTCCAGGTATATTAACTTCCTCAAGCCTTTAAATCCTGAAGTTCACACATGGTTTCAAAAATGGTTCTATAATGTTGGACCTATTAAATCCATCTTTCCCAACAAAGTATTAAACATCTATGAGAAGTTAAAAAAATTAACCCCACACGTCCCTCCTCACCAAAGTTTAATTCACTTTTGCTTTCAAATGGAAGTAAGCTGGTTGTTACAAAATTTTTATGAATTCCATCATCATCTTCCTGCTCCATTTCCTAAAGCAGTTTGCATGTGTGTCAAAGGTCATTGGTGGACTAAATATAAAGTTGAAATATTAGAAGACATGTTTAACCAGTGGAAGAATCGTTCGGTCTTAACTTCACTGACTCCGGAGAAGCCAAGTTCGGTTTCAGCTCCATTCTCAATAAATATTACTGCCTCTTCCCAAGAAGAGTACAGAGCTAAATTAAAGGTAGTATTATCCTCTATTGTCTCTGAGGAAGATCCCGAACAAGGCAATGAGATAAATTCGAATCCGTATTTTGACAATGAGGATGATTGCCACGGAATTGACCTCAATAATTTCTCTCAGTTTGATTAAAATCAGCACAAAACCTGTCTCATGCCGATGCTACAAGACAAAAGACTTTGCAGGTTTGCTCCCTTGAAGGACAGCTAGACCCTCAAAAGAAAAAGATGCTTGCAAAAACAATTGTACTAAAAGCTAAATTAGAAAAGTAATTGGTACGAAAAACTAAATGTCCGAGACAACAATTCAAAAGCAGGTTTCAAGTGAACTAAAGTTTGCAAATTCAGTACATTTCGAATCCGGAATTAAAGTCTGAAGTCTACTATAAATTGTATCCCCATTCCCCATTGTAAGGCACGAGTTTTCTTAAAAGTTTTCTCAAAAGCTTACTCTGCCATCCCTTTCTTCGAAAATCTGTTCTTCTGAGCAATTATTTTCTTTGTATTTCAAAAGAAAGTTTGAAGATCTAGAGAGCTTCTAGACTGTCTTCATATCTGTAAGTTTGTATTTTAATCTAAATTTCATAATTTTATAAACAGTTTTATTCAATTGCTTTATTCAATTGCCTCGCATCCATTCTAATTGCTTTATTCAATTGCCTCGTATCCTCATATCCCATTCTGGTATTAGAGCTTAGTTGTTCACTGTTATCTTGTCATCTTGTTTGATTGAGTTTCTCAATTCTTATTCATAGGATCTATCTTTTAATCCTGATCCTGTTATCTTGCATCTCTGTCTTGTTCTAGCCTTGAAAGGGGTTTAGGAGTTGGTAGGCCTGTAAGGGTGTTCCTGGCAGTAAGTCCTGGGTAGGCAGTAAAACCATTGGTAAGGCTGGTGGTCCCTCCAGACTACGACCGAGATTAAGAAACAATGTCTAGATTAATTAGATTGACATCTAAGAAAGGAAAGGAGAAAATTGAACAATTAGATACAGATAACTTGCTCAATAATTCCCTAATTAACCACCATGAGTTAGTAATTCCCAACATAGAACAAAAATTAAATAATTGGACTATTCCTGAGTTAGACATTTCAATAATATATAAAACACAGTTAACTGACTTATTTAAAACAGATTATATAATTAGAACTTGTGAACATACCATCAGTATAAAACAAAGCCAAGAAACTTTTGATCTAATTCCCAAACAAATTATTAAAGAATATAAACTTAAGTATCAGTATATACGCATAGGATTAATATAGGTAGCCATAAAGCCATTATACAGACTTGGAATAGATACCCCTGTCTGCCTCTGCCTCAGGGATACTATACCAGTCCAATTTAAAGATCAAGTATTAGCTATAATTGAGTCAAATCTTTATGAAGGACCTGTCTACTTTAATAATTTCCTTAATTACTCAATGTCTTTTGCCAGCCTTGATCATCAGTACCATAACTTGAAACTAGACGTTAAATTACTAGAAGGAATTTGGAATCCTAACTCTTTCCCTTTAGCTGTAATTTACAGACTTTATTTTAAAGTCTTGAAGACACAACTATCTCCCAAAGCCCTCTATGCTTCTCCTAAAGGAGAAACCTTGCTCTCACAAGTAAATACGGAAAAGACTAATGCAATAACTCCTAAGAGATTAAATCATGATGAAGTTTCGAGACATCTGTCATGGAAAATTGTAGAAGTTCTTCCTCCTAAAAACCAGAACCTTCAAACCTAAGTAGATTAATAGAATATAAGTCAGGAAGTATTCAAATAGATTTTTCACCATTAAAAAGAAGTTAGCCTACACAATTTACCCAAGGAAGCTACACCAGTGGACCCTCTAGAAGTTCTATAGATCTAGGAAATTTTGGAGTACCTAGAAATCTAAGTTCAAGAGGAATAATAAACAACCCTGTCATACCCCAACTAGAATATGAAGTAAAAGCCCCAGCTCATACAGCCCAAGAAAATAATTCTCCCACTCAATCAAAAATGAATCAGCGGAATGTAATTAAAAAATTGGAAATTGACAAACAAAGTTTAAGAAAAGAGTTTCTCCATGAAAATAACAAAGAAAAAAGAGATTGGTTCTTTAAAACATTCTCTCAAGATAAGTTAAAACAATTTAGGGAAGATACTATAGTCATTTAGAGCAATTTCAGCAGAATATTCCCTATCTTACATGGTTTGAAGAATATTTTATAGGCAAACTGGACATAAATACACTAGAATCTGCTGAAAAGATATGGAAAACCACAAAAGGAAAAGAAATCATAAGTACCTATCCTCCATTAGAAGAAGTAAGTTTTCCTAACATTCAACAAAAGGAAGTCATAGCCTCAACCTTTAAGATGATAGAAGGAGATAACAAATCCTTGGAAACCCAAAACCCTAATAGGTTAGATGTCAGAAATATTCAATTGCCTCGCATCCATTCTAATTGCTTTATTCAATTGCCTCGTATCCTCGTATCCCATTCTGGTATACATATACATATATGTATATATATCACATATATATATATATATATATTTGTGTGTGTGTGTACATATATATATATGTGTGTGTGTGTGTGTGTGTGTGTGTGTGTGTATGTATATATGTATATGTAGGTGTTTCATCTCCACTTATCTGCATCTCCACAAAGTATATAAAGCACAGAACAGTTAGGAGAGACATTTGAAGTAAGTCCATACATCAAAAGCAAAACCTCGTATTGAAGACAAGTCAGCTTTTTCAAGATGAACTGGCATTCTTAAGGAAAATTAACAACACAAAACAATAAAGTTAATAAACAACAGTGTAAATAAAGAATTAAGATCCTCTAAAGTGTAAAGTGTATTTTAGAGAGTAAAGTGCACTTTATTGACCATTGATGAGAAAATCAATGGTGTAGATTATCTCGAGTTTATCAATGGTGATCCACTTGCTTGTATTTTGTAACAATCTACATCATTGATTTTCTGATCGTTGGCCAACAAGATGCACTTTACTCTTTGATCCAAATCCATAAATAAAAGCTTGCTCATGATTCAAACAAACAAATATATAATAAGCGTTTATTGGATAATAGGATATAAAACACCATAATCATTCATTGATAGGGACCACCATCTCCATGACGGATACAGAACACTTTACAAAGACAATACCATATGACTGATTATCACTCAATGCCAACTTATGAGTGGCACGCCATTTTTCCTAGCTAAGTTAAATTGAATGTATATAAATATAACAGAGAACTCACATAATCCATACATTCTTCCCAAAAAATACTAACATTGCATATTCGCTTTTTCTATGCTAAATAAAAAACCAATAAACAAGTCTAACTTAGCCAATAATTTCACCAATTGATTCAAAAATGCATCATCATAGCAGTTAATATGAACGAAGAAAGGACCATGGAAGTAGGAATTATCACTAATGAAGGCTTACATTCACCCCCATAGTCCTTATATTCAGGATCAACATATGAATCTGGGAGGACAAACAGAACTCTGGGTAACCCTATTCAAAAAAAAAAAAGGGAAAATAACAATTCCAAGTGTGAGAAAATGAAATACAAGGGCCTTGATTAGGTAAGCAGGCACACAAAAACAGAGGAATAGCGGTAATTGTATTACAAACCTTCCAGTTTATTAGATGTCTCCTCGACGATTTCACACCCAAATCCAAAGTACCTCGCACAAGAAACATTGTAAATTTTCTTCTTAGCTTCCTCTTCACTGAAATGTGAGAAGAAATGTAGCTCAGCCACAAAAACACAACCTAACTTATCATAAGCTGTGGCAATGCTTAACAAACTTCAGCAAGCCGATGAGCTAGAAACCAGAAACCAAACAGAGAGGTGAGAAATTTTAACTACCCAAAACTTTAGCTAGAGTATATGACAATCAATCATCTGCTGCTTGGTTACACCCGCACCCCTAGGCTCGTCCATGACAATGAGCTAGTGTTTATAATCACAACCACGGAAGAGAGGGGCCATCTCAGTAGGTGGTCGGTCACTAAAGTTAGAGCCCGACTTCAAGGGTGAGTAGGCCGAGTTTTCGGCTTTGTTGACTCAGCACCGAATGGCAGTGAACCGAGTAGCAGTGGGAATAGGAGCAAGTGATCAGATGGCTTGGAAAAGAGGGGAGAGAGATCGCCGGCCAAGGATGAGAGTTGGAATAGTAGAAGGATGGGTTATGGATGTAGAGGTGGAAATGGAGGAGAGAAGGCATCTGGGAAGGAAGAGAGAGGGACGAGTAGACGAGATGGTAATTGCTCGCGTTCGGGTTGGACTCATTGTCAATGAGACGAAGAAGGAAGCTAGGATTTTAAAGGGGGACACAGGCACAAGACTCTGTGAGCTAGGCCAAATTCTGAATTTGGATCTAGATTTGTTTAATTGGTGATCTCTCAAGGCTAGAAACATAGAAATAGATATAAAATAATTGAGTAAATTATACTTTATCTTCTTGAGGTTTCTTCAAATGATACTAAGCTCCATTTTTGTTTAAAACCTACACTCCATCCCAATTGATCATGTTGACTTACTTTCATCTAAAAATCTTGTTAAAATATTCTTTTTTTTAAGTAATTTGACATATTATTATACATTTATAAAAAGTAAACTTTAAAAACTAAAAAAATTAATTATAAGAATCTCACATACTAACATTCATGCTAAAAAAATCTTTAAAATTTTTTTTACTAATGAGACTAATTAAATAATCATCTATTTAATATATTTAATTAATTATTTAGTTTATTTAAGGTCAAATTCATAGTTTAAAATTCTAAAATATAAAATTTTAAATCTTAAACTTTAAAACTCTAAATGCAATATAGCATTAAACCTTAAAATCTAAAACAATACATCCTAAACCTATATATTAAAACTTTAATACCTTAAACCCTAAAATATTAAACTAAAGCCATAAACATACAAATTTTAGTTGTATATGATTTTTATAAATTATTTTCTCATTATTCAATTTCAATTTTAAAAAATATATGTAAGAATTATATAAAATTATTTAAAAAGAAATATTTTATTAAAATTTTTGGATAGAAGTTAGTCAACATGGTCAAATAGGAGTAGAGTGTATGATTTGAACAAAAATAGAGCTTAGTGTCATTTGAAGAAACCTCAAGGTGGTGGAGTATAATTTACTCAAAATAATTTGATTGGAGATTTGTACAAATGATGAAATTTAAGCACTCAATTTAAGGATTTTTATTTTTTTGCACTCAATGTAAGCACAACCTGCAAATCAACAATTTTCGTGTAGCCCACAGACATTAGTAAGCCAGTGTCCTCTGCTTCAGAGAACTCACATTCACATAAGATTTGGTACGAGTGGTCCATAACCCTCTGAGACATGGTCATGCAACTAGAATATATTCACAAGCATATTTGCAATGTAAAACGACTTACCAGCTGGATTTTTTTTTACAAAGTACAATACCAGTGATTGGTAAAATGAGCTGCATTAACTAACCTTCTCCTTTTTTTACCAAAAGCGAACCCACCACAACAATACTAGGAAAGGTAGATGGATAAGAAACGCAGAATCATCAGTGCATTTGTTGCTCTAGTGGAGATAATGAGTTTTAAGCGTGCTCTTATCTTACAATTGAGAGAAGGGCTAAAGAGTGTCACTATTCAGCCCCTCTCACAATTGTGCTGTTGAAGTACGCTAAAAAGCATACTCGTAACAACACCCCTCTTGTGGTCGGAGCACGAATACCAGGACAAGGCCAAGGATAATAAGGACAATGACAATGAAGATGAAATCTTTGTTGCTTTGCCCATGTAACACATTCCCTTTCCTATCTCAAGTTTTGCAGCTAGAAAGTCTTTTTCTAAATCTTAGAGATATGGGTTGTTTGTTAGTCCCAAAGGAAGCAAAAGACGTAGGAGCTACAACAAAAGTATTAGGAATTGAAACAAAGTCCCATTAAAGTGGAGGAAGATGGTGAATTGCGAGATGACAATGAAACCAAGCCGGCGAGAATGTGTGGCAGGAATGGAGAAATGAGTTTTAATAATCAGTGATTAACATGTCACTGTTAAAAAATTAACTAAATAGATAACAAAAGAGGTACATTCTTACATAAATACATGCATTTTAGCCATTATTTAATATTGTAGAGTGGCTAATGTACCAAAATATATCCTTTTACTTAGTGATGCAACAAAAATAATAATATTTAAATTATTAAACATGTTATCTAAATCTTAAATCACAAATTTTAAATAACCATAAATCATAAACTCTAAACCTTACATCTAAAATTTTTAAACCCTAAATCATAAATTCTAAAAATCATAAAATATTAAAATTCTAAACCTGTTAACTTAAAAACTAAACCCTAAGTCCATACATTGTTAACCCTAAAATCTTAAATTCTAAACCCTAAACCTTGAACTATTAAACTGTAAAACCCTAAACACTAACCAAAAAACCTAAATTCTAAAACCTTAAAATCTTAATATCCTAAACCTTAAATCATTATGCCCTAAATTTTAAAATTATAAACTCTAAATTTTATACCTTAAAATCTTAAAACCCTAAACCTTACCCTAAAATTATAAACCATAAACCTCATATAACAAACCTTAAAACCCTAAAATCCTAAATTGTTAAACCCTAAATGCTAAAACCTTAAACTACTAAACCCTAAACACTAACCCCAAACCCTATACTCTCAAATTTTAAAATTGTAAGCTCTAAACTCTAAAATCCTGAATTCTAAAACTCTAAATTCTAAATCTTAAAATCCTAAAACTCTAAATTTTAAAACCTAAACCTAAAATAATAAAGCATAAGCCTTCTATCCCAAACCCTAAATTCTAAAAATAAAACCCTAAATACTAGATGCTAAAACTCTAAACCTTGAACCCTTAAACCCTAAACCTAAAAGCCCTAACACTAACCCCAAAATCCTAAATCCTAAAATAGTGAACACTAAACCTTAAACCTAAAATCCTAAACCTTAAACCTTAAATCCCAAACCCTCAAACCTTAAATCCTAAAACTCAAAACCCTAAACCCTAAAATCCTAAACCTTGATCCCTTAAACTCAAAACCCTAAACCATTAAATACAAATGTCAAGATCCTAAACCATTGAACTTCTAAACTCTTAAACCCTAAACCTAAAACCATAAAATCATAAACCTTAAACCTTATATTCCCAAGTCACTAAATGATAAACCCTAAACCTTGAACCCTTAAACCCAAAACCTTTAAACCTTAACTCCAAAACCCTAAATTCTAAAACTCTAAAATCTTAAACCCTAAAGTTCTAAAACTTCTTAAACCCCTAGACCCTAAATCTTAAAATCCTAAAATTATAAACCCTAAAAATATAAAACTCTAAATTTAAACCCTAATAGTCATAGGGTTTAAAATTTAGGGTTTTAAGTTTAATGTTTAGGATTTAGAATTTAGAGTTTTAAGACTTTGGGTTTAGGGTTTAAATTTTGGGGTTAGTGTTTAGGGTTTAAAGATTTAGAGTTAAAAGTTTAGGGTTATGGGGTTTTAGATTTTGAGTTTTAGGATTTCACATTTTAGGGTTTGGGATTTAAAGCTTAAGATTTAAGGTTTTATGGTTTAGGGTTCAAAGTTTAAGGTTTATGGGTTTAGGTTTAGGATTCTAGGGTTTTAGATTTTAGGGTTTAGGGCTTGGGGTTTAAAGGTTTAAAGTGTATGGGCTCAAGGTTTAGAGTTTTGTGCTTTAAGACATAGGGTTTTAGGGTTTTGGGTTTCAAGTTTTGCATTAATTTAGGGTTTTATGATTTTTGGGTTTTAAGGGTTTAGCATTTTTGTGTTAGTGATTGAGGTTTAAGAGTTCAAGGCCTTTGGGTTTAAGGTTTAGTATTTTAGAACTTAGGAATTGGGATTTAAGGTCTAAGGTTTATGGTTTTAGAGTCTTAGATTTAAGGTTCATGGTTTTAGGACTTTAGGGTTTCAATATTTAGGGTTTTGTTAGGGTTTAAGGGTTCAAGGTTTTGGTTTTAGGAGATAGGGTTCTAGGGTTTGGGATTTAAGGTTTTAAATTTATGCTTTTAGAGTTTTAGGTTTTAAAGTTTAAGGTCTAAGGTTTTAGGATTTTTGGATTTTGGTTAGGGTTTAGAATTTTGGGCTTTAAGGTTTGTGGTTTAGGATTTTATAACTTTTAAGTTTTAGAATTTAAGATTTAGTATTTTGAGATTAGTGTTTAAGGTTTTAAGATTTAGGATTTAAGGGTTCAAGATTTAAGATTTTAGGATATAGGATTTTTGCTTTTAGGATTTAGGTTTCAAGTTTTACGTTTTAAGATTTTAAGGTTTAAGATATAAGGTTTTAGGATTTTAAGGTTTAGAATTTAAAGTTTTAAAATTTAAGGTTCTAGAATATAAGGTTTAGAGTTTTAAAATTTAAGGTTTGAGATTTTAAGATTTTAAAGTTTCAAAATTTATGATTTAATATTTTGGGATGAGGGTTTAAGGCTTAAGTTTCAAATTTAGAATTTTTGATTTTAGGGTTTAAACTTATAATTTGTAGTTAAGAGTTTAAGTAATGTGTTATGTAATTAAAATATTATTATTTTTTGCAACATTAAGAAGTAAAAAAATATATTTTTATCACTTCAACTCTATAATATTATATAAAATGCTATATCACGGACACATCATCACTTTCCCTTTGTTTCAGTAACAGTGTTAATAATTGGATCCAATTTCTCTAATTTGAAACATTTAAAATGGCATTACTCTAATCAGAAATAGAGGGACCCACTAACTCCTTTTTTTAAAAACACAAGAATCTAAGGTGCAATTAAGCCCAATTGTTAATACAAAATAAGTTGAATGAATTAGTTTTTAACTCATGATTGCTATCAAATTACTTGTATTTTATAAAAAATTAAGTAAAAGAGTTTTACAATAACACTTACATATTATATATATATATATATATATATATTTCATTCTCTAAATGCATAATTTATTTTAGATTTTTCTCCAAAGAACAATTCCGTCCAATGTTTTAGAAATGGACTCGTCATTGAGGTGGCGTAGGCATTAAATCATTGAATTATTGGTCAAACCAATAAATTACTAGTTGAATTGTGAAAATTAATAAAAAGATAAAAAAATTAAGAAAACAATGGAATACAGAAAATAAAAAATGCCATAATATACATTAATATGATAAGAGGATAAGGATCATCTCATGTTAGGCAGGGGCGGAGTTAGAATTTAATTTTTCAGGTGAAATCAATTGGTGCATATGTAGTCATATGTTATTTGCTGATTAATGCATATAACAAAAAAGCAAGGTCATTTTTGTAATTTTAAAATATTTAAAGATCATTTTATGAACTTAAAAAATTGTGTAGAAATATATAGAGAGTTATTTGGAAAGTTTTATAACTATTACAAGTTATATGTAAAATTTTGTAAACCAAAGTAGCAAATTTAAATCTTTTTAAATTTTTTATGGTGTAAGTGAACAACTTCAAAATTTAGGGAGGCGGCTAACCATTTTTTCATTTGTACAGTATAACATGAATTTTTGAAAGCTTAGGGGCAAATGTCCCCTAGATAGCACCCCTTGCTCTGCCCTTAAAATTAAGGGACATTATGATATTATCTTACTCAATAAATCTTAACTCTTCATTTTCATTAAAATTAAATTAACGGTTTAGATTATGACATGCAATGCCCTCAAAGCTCCCACTCCACTAACTCACCTATATTTTTTCTCAAAATTTTCAAGAGTGAATTACTCCAATTTTCCCTCCATTTTGCATATTGTGCACAAACCTTCTCTATTTTCAACACCTACAATAATCTCTTTTATATTTTATAAATATGTTACACATGAATTCAATTTGCTATGAATTATCAAAAATATTCTTAATTGAGTAGTAATTTTATTATAACTTGTCAAAAATATCCTTATTAGTTGAGTAGTAAAATTCTCATATTGAAATTCATATTTGGTCCCTTTTGAAAAAATATCTAATGTAGGCTTATTTATAATTTATGAATTTTTTCATAAAATACCAAAAAAAATTATCCCTTTTCTTGTGCAAACGTGAGAATCCCAAATCATTAGGTAAAAAATAGGATTGTGGGATTTTTTTATCCTACAATTTAATTTATAAAATTTAATAAATCAAATAATTTAAATTCTTTTAAATAAAAGTTTAGTAAACATCTATTTATGAGAATTTTCATACTTTTTTCTTTAGAATTAAATTATGATCAAATAGTATTGAACAAGGCAAGAATTGAACGGTGACTCCCATCACATACGAAAGCTTGATGGGAAAGGCGTATCTTTGTCAGATGATACAATCTTATTACTTTTATAAATAAAATTTTATTAAATACTTAATTAAAAATTTAAACTATTATATTTGTTAAATTTATAAATTAAATTATAAAATTACACTATCTAATGGCTCATGTAGTCATGTACTAATTTGTAGGGATTTAGTTGCATCAACTTTCATAGGAGTTACTATTTCTAGATGATAATGGGTCGTACCACGATGATGGTTGGCCTATTCCATAAAGTTTTCAACAAAACCCTATGAGGGAATATCTCCCCCTCATAATTGAAGAATTGTATTTTTTAAAATTTTATTTTTATTTAATTTTTATAAATATAAAATTATTATTATTAAATTTATTATATTTCATCAATTAGAGTGTGAAATTCAAATACCCACAAGCAATGATATGAGCTTTTTGGGAAAATGAAAATATTAGACTAGTTTTTCTCATAATTAAAAGTCTATTAGTAGCTGAGTGAGCTATGCTCAAACCCACATCTATAAAGGCTATTTACAGTGTGGGCCTAATCTTATGCAAGTTATCATATATCAAACTAACACTTTTTATTTTTATATTTTTATATTTATAATTTTATTTATATTTTTTATTTCTTTTATCTAATTTTTTTTATTTTTTAAAATTTTTTTAAATAAATTTATCTTCAGCCACATAAAAAATGTGTCTAAAGGCATACTTTTAAGAATGTGCACCTAGAATTATCCATATCAAACAGTTCTTTTCGGGATGTAATTTATTTTTGTTTTGTTTTCTTTCTCTTCCATGTACTTAAATAAAAAATAAAAAAACAGCTCTTTTCGGACTAAGATTGCAGTTGATGGTCGTATTTTCTACAAAAGAAAACAAAAATGTAAAACGACATGTTCTAGCATTCTGACATTTTTATTCAATGACAACATTTGTAGTTCGGTCAGGAAGTGGAAAGCAAAATAAAGTAATGACATTTTCAAGTGTATGGTGTATTAAAGTGTAAGTAATTAGTTATTGATAAAAAATTAATAATTATAATAATTATTAAATATAAGTAATAATAATTTATAAATTTAAAATACTTATTATTATTAATTTTTTATTAATAATTATTAATTTTTATTTTATTTTTCAAAGTATATCCTATATTTTAAAGAATCTAAATTTCAAAATAAATAATTGAAGGCAAGCAACCATTTGAAACATGAGAAAGGTAAGGTAATAAATATACAGCATTTAATATCAATAATTTTTAATATAATTAACAGGTAGTTAAATCTCACATACTATTTTAAATTTAATTTAAATTATATATATAAAAAATTTTATTAAAAAAAGTTATATCAATTTTAAAAATCTCAAAAATTAATTGTTAAATCTCACATACTATTTTAAATTTAATTTAAATTATATATATAAAAAATTTTATTAAAAAAAGCTATATCAATTTTAAAAATCTCAAAAATTAATTTTTAATTATTAACAGATAATAGGTTTCACCCAAAAAAATAAAATAAACAACATTCAATACGAATTGGTGATGAAGAAACGGATTAGAAGACAATAATGGACCCGTGGATTGCACCCCTGGTTCTGCCCTTAAAATTAAGGGACAATATGACACTGGCTTGCTCAATAAATCTTAACTCTTCATTTTTATTAAAATTAAATTAATGATTTAGGTTATAACATCCTCCCCTTCAAAGCTTACACTCCGCTAACTCACCTATTTTTTTTTCAAATTTTTTAAAAGTGAATTACTTTAACTTCTCCTTTATTTTACATTTTGTGCACAAACCTTTATTTTTAAAACTTACAATAATTTTTTTTATATTTTATAAATATGCTACGCATGAATGGAAGTTATCATATATCAAACAACTCTTTTTCGGATGTAATTTGTTTTTGTTCTGTTTTCTTTCTTTTCCATGGACTTAAAAAAAAAAAAAAAAAAACTCTTTTCTGACTAAGATTGTATTTGATGGTCGTATTTTCTATAAAAGAAAAAAAAAATGTAAAACGACATGTTCTGCCATTCTGACATTTTTATTCAATGACATCATTTGTAAATCGGTCAGGAAGTTTAAAGCAAAATAAAGTAATGACATTTTCAAGTGCAAGGTGTAGGAAAATGTAAGTAAACAATTATTAATAAAAAATTAATTATTATAATTATTATTAAATATAAATAATAATTTATAAATTTAAAATAATTATTATTAATTTTTTATTAATTATTATTAATTATTATTTTATTCATTAAAACACATTTTATATTTTAAAAAATCTAAATTTCAAAATAAATAACTGAAGGCAACCAACAATTTTGAAAGTGAAAAAGGTAAGGTAATAAATAAACAGCATTCAATACTAACAATATTTAGTATAATTAAGAAATAGTTTTTAAATATATTATTTTAAATTAATTTAAATTATATATATAAAAAATTTATTTAAAAAATTATACTTATTTTAACAATCTTTCTATATTAAAAATATTAATATTCAATTGTCAACAGAAGATAAGTTTTACCCAAAAAAAAAAAAACAATTAAACAGCATTCAATACAAATTGGTGATGAACAAACGGATTCGAAAAGAATAATGGACCAACTACAAATCCGCCTTGCCGCATTCGACAATTTGAGAGTTCCATAATTGTTAGGCAAACCACCTTAATCATCTCACTCCGACCCGCTACATTAATTATCATGTTTTGTACTTCAACCCATAACATTAATTTCTTGAATTCCCTACCGTTTCAGAGATTATTGACTAAGATATTCCAAATTAGAGTCAACCTTAGCAGCTATATATGAGCTCCGATTGAGGTACCAAAAAACAGCGTACAATGACGGTATTATCTCTCATGTAAAAGCAATGAGAGATAAGAGACGAGAGAGAGGACGGCAAAATATGTTTTGGGTATCCATGTACATATATATGTTTTGGGTAAGAAATTTTGGTAGGTATTTGATAACACTAGAAATGCAAGAAAATGAAATGAATATACATAGCATTTTAAAAACATTTTAATCTAATTATATTAATGCCTTTTTTCAAGACATTTGAAGGAATAGGTAAATTTTACAACCGAAATAAAGGTATTTTCAAATAAAAATTAAACTTAACGAGCAATATTTGATTTCGCTTATTACATTTTTATATAATTTTTATTTTATTAAATCTATATTATTAAATTTTATAAATTAAAGTATAAAATTTAATTAATTTAACAAAATTTAGGATAAGTATGAGTATTTTAAATCTAGATATAGGAACTTTTTTCTCATATACTTGACTAACAAAGTCACCCAATAAAGGGATAAGGGTTATTTGTCTTTTTAAATTATAGAAACAATTAGGAGAAATATATATAAAATTAAGAAAAAATAAATAAATAAATAAAATTTATAAAATGTATTTTAATATAAATTAAAAATAAATAAAAATTATTAAAATAAAAAATTCTAAATCTCTCAATAAACGAAAGATGGCCCTCGTTGGAGAGAAGATAAGAAACACAAATATTGTGGGGCCAACAATATGATCAGAAAAAGTCTTTTTGTAAATTCATGTTTGAATATTTGATTCAATAATTTGTAATTAGATATTTCTTTGAATTGTATAGCTTTGTATTTTTTTTATAACTTTAAGAGTTATAAATTAACTTTAATAAAAGAAGAGAAGTAAGCCGATGAACCTTGACTCTAGCGGCATCCCTGATGGTATATTCGAATCTGTTTGCGAGTTTGAATCCCTCGTTTCTCTACTAAACTGTTTGACTCCTGTATTAACAAAAAAAAAAAAGAAAAGAAAAAAAATCAAACGTCAATTACGATTCACAAAAAAAAGAACATGAATGCCACGTTGGTTATCCGCCCACTGACGTATAGCTTTGCATTTGACGTACATAAAAGATGATGAACTTGACATCATCACTTATTGCGACAACTGGGGTTACGACTTATGAGGCAGACTTTTTTCGTTGAAAGGTCTTGACTTGTAGTTATTGCGGGAATCGGCATCTTGAATTCATTTTCACATCAACGTATACGCATCATTTTCCTTGTCACATTACATGTGAAATTTCTTCAAGATGCTTTTGACAGAAAATAGGCACATCAGCAATATTTTGAGAGGAAAATGAGGGATTTTATCATTGAAAAAATGTTCTGATTCGAAAAAAATTATAAATTATTAAAAATCAAATCATTTAATTTATAAATAAGCGCTTTATATATTATTGAAGGTGAGTTGGAAGAGATTCATGGAAATAGTTTAACTTTTCCCCCTCTACTTACCGAAGCGTTTTGCAAATTATTTTCCAAACAACTCCAAAATTTATTCTTTAAAAATAAATTGACCTGCAAGCAGTTGAGATAGCTTATTTTATATAAATAATATAACATTTTCTATATTATATTCAAAATTTTATGTTTTATATATTAATTTAAAATTTAGCACGAGGGCTAATTTAAAATTTAGACAGTAAAAAATTATTATGTTAAAAAAAATTAAATAAACTAATTTTAAAAATAAAATTAAAGATCAATTAGTAAGAATATTACTTTATAAAAGCAATTCAGAAATTGAATAATTTGTGATTGGGTATTTCTTTGGGATCTTATAGCTTTTGCTTTTGACTTACAGAAAAGACGATGAACTTGTCAGCATTATTCATTACGGACAACTGGGCTTACGACTTGTGAGAGTGGCTTCGTGTTGACAGGTCCCGTCTTGCAGTTGTCGCGGCTGTCAGCAACTTGAATTCATTTTCACATTACATGTAAGATTTCTTCTAGATGCTTTTGACAGAAAAATAGGCACATCAGCGATATTTTGAGAGGAAAATGAGGGATTTTATCATTGAAAAAATGTTATAATTTAAAAAAAAAAAGCTATAAATTATTAAAAATAAATCGTTTAATTTATAAATAAGCGTTTTATATATTATTGAAGGTGAGCTGGAAGAGGTTTATGGAAATAGTTTAACTTTTCCCCCTCTACTTACCGAAGTGTTTTGCAAATTATTTTTCAAACAAGTCCTAAATTTATTTTTTTAAAAATAAATTAACCTACAAACTTTTGAGATTGCTTATTTTATTTAAATAATATAAAATTTTCTATATTATATTCAAAATTTTATGTCTTATATATTAATTTAAAATTTAGTACGAGGGCTAACTTGTTTAAAGCTAAATTTATCTAACCTAATCTATATCAGACCCTAAGCGATATGTTAATTGAATATTAAAAAATAAATTTAATTTAATCTATAATTTAGAACGACACCTTCACTCTTTTGTAGTGTAAGCAAACTTATCAGTTTTGTGGGTGGACAATCTAGAAGATGGGGGCACACGTGAAGTCGTTGGTTTCAAAGTCCAAAGAAGTGAAATATGAACAAAATGACTTATGCGGAGTTTCGTCAGAGAATTCAAAGATTGGCTACAAAAGCTGCCTCGGATTCGTTTAGGTACGTATCCATAATTAAACATGAGGGTATCTAAATAAACGTCAATCCCGCCGACGCCCACTGCTAACTGCTTGTTCCGCCGACTTTCCGATTTAATTTCGGCGTTGAATATAATTTGCCTTTAAATTAAGCCCCAAAATAGAAATTGCTCACAGAGCCTCACATATTTTGAAATTTAAACACACAAGCCAATCACTGTCTAATAATAATTGTAAAATAAAAAATGTGACGTCAGAAAAAAATAACCTAATTAATCAATGAATATTGAATTGGTGTTTAACAAATAAAATGAATAATAATCATTCTAAATGATTTGTCTGCTCAATCATCATAATTTCTAGATATAGATATTCTTGTTAGAAACAAATAAATAATTATCTATTAATTCTAATAAGTTGACGTAACGAAAGAAAGTTGTATCACAAATTATGTCGACATATTATATTTTTAAAATATGAATATATGTATAAGTGGGCACAGGGGATGCGGTCTCTATAAAAGCCAGTTTGAGTGTGTTCGGAAATTCAAAGTAACTGGGAGAGAGCACATTGATTGTCCTTCTGCAGGCTCAGCAAAAGGCTTTACAAACGAAACTCTTTCATACTCTGGCCTTTCATCTCAGAAGTGAAAAGAGAAAAAAAACACAGAAAAGGGGCTGACTAAAAAGAAGAAGAATATCCTTATGGCTGATCAGGAGGACGGCAGAGTGAACAATGATTACACAGAAGATGGAACTGTGGATCTTAAAGGCAACCCTGTTCTTAGATCCAAAAGAGGTGGACGGAAAGCTTGCATCTTTATTGTTGGTAAATAACCCCTTCTCTCTTCTGCATGTTTCTCATATGTGGTCATTTTTATATCTCCGTAGTCAGAAGTTGCATGCATGAAACTTGGAAGGCATTGCAGGGGGCGAATTAAATCCTCTCCTCCATGGACATGCATCACAGGGCATGTTTCTTCTGATTAATAATGATCACATCAGAGGAGATTAATCTTCTGGACGCTACTGCTTGCTTAGCTCCGTAGACTGGTTCTTCCTTACTAATTATCATACCCTGTTTTTCAAATAATTAGTACCATTAGTTCTGTAACTGGTTCTTAATTTCTTTTTCTAAACTTCTAACTTCAATTGCCTTCTGCAAACTATCTAGAACTGCTGCAAAAGATGGGTACGGTTAATTTCTTCGGTCTGAAGAAATGGACTTCAATTCTTTGCTCCACTTTTCACAACCATCCACTACCCAACTCTACCCAACATCAAGAACTCTGCAGTAAATGCGTCACTTTGATCGCTATCCAGTTTTGCAGTAGGCCCATCCATCTAACTCCGCGGCTGCTTCACTACTTAATTTCATATACGTCATCTCTCTCACGCACTCATGCCTGTGTCCCTGTGTCTGCGTACACCATTTGTCACAAATGAAAGCTCACTTCTCATTTGTCAATTTTATTTTATTAATACAACTAGCAGTCAGGATTTGTAAGGAGAAAGTTCCAAAACAACGACCTCTGTCATACACCAATAGAAATACAAAAGAAAAGACTTGGTCATAACCCAACTAGTCATTATAGTGGCTCCACCATTGCTGTCATGGCAGTGGCACAAGATATAATTAATGGATGCCAACGTAGCTAATTATTATGTTGTCACACGTGGGTAATGAAAAGGGTTGGGTGTTTATTTATAAGTATGAAGGAAAGCTTCATTCCTTAAACTAATTATTAAGGTAAAAAGATTTGAAAAACACTGGTATCAAAGTCTATTATAGAGATTATTCCACATTAATTATGGAAAGGGTTAAAGCTCGGATTGCAACAATTGTGTTAGGTCTAGCTGGCCTAATGAATGTCAAGGAGTTAGATTAACGAGAAGTAATTCAATCTAAACTCAATAAGTGTCGGAAAAATTCTCACTTTTTAAGTCAGTTTTTTTATATGAGAAATCTAAAAGGTCACTCAACACTAATATTACTATATATCTTTAGGAGAGGAGAAATATCTAAACTTTATTCATGAGTGGATGATAAGCTTAACATGTATATTGCGTTTGAAAAAATAAATTTGGATATGCAGTGTATGGGGTGTTTGAAAGAATGGCATATTATGGGATATCGACAAACTTGATCATGTACTTGACAACGAAGCTTCACCAAGGCACTGTCGCCTCCGCCAACAATGTCAACAATTGGGTCGGCACCATTTGGATCACTCCCATCTTGGGCGCCTATATCTCCGACACTCACCTCGGCCGCTATTGGACTTTTGTCATTGCCTCCGTCATTTACCTCGCGGTATTTATGCATGTCTCTTTATATTATTACTTTTTTTTAATTAATTGTCCGTTGAAATTATCCATCACATAACCGAAATATCTATGCCTGTATTTACTTTAATTTTTTATTTAATAACATAAGTTTTTAAGATAATTAATTAATTTATTGATACAAGCTTTTAACTCTATTTGAATATCTGTTTTACTGACATTAATTACTTTTTCTTTGTTTTTTACAATTTAATATATATTTCACTCTTTTTAATCGCGCACGGTCAACGAGCCGCCATTGTTTACTAGGGTCCTGAGGTGGCGACCAAGTGAGGATGAGGCCCACTAAGACATTCAACCAAGTTGCACATCAGTTTATTTTTTTTTTTATTAGAAAATATAATTTTTTAAAAATATTTAGGAATTACTAGTTTTAAATACTTATACTTGATTTTATTCTATTATTTAATTTAAATATATTTTTTAAATAAATATTATAATAAAAATATGCATATATTATAGATGAAAATTTAAAAATTATTCCAAATATTAAACTTAATAATAAAAATATTTATTTAAGTTTCTTTTTATGAACTTTTTTATTTTAATTTTTTTGAGTTTTCTTTAATAAATGACAGCCTTATTTATTAGTTTTTAACATATACGTGATTTTATTCTATTATATTTATAAATATATATTTTAATAGAATATATATTATAGATAAAAATTTTAAAATTATTCTAAATATTAAACTTAAATAATAAAAATATTTATTTAACTTTCTTTTTTTCTTTTTTTGTTTTCTTTATTAAATCATAATCTTATTTATTAAAATGATATAATAAAAAAATTAAAATTAATAATTTTATTAAAAATATAATTATTCACTAAATATTTGTGACTTTTGCATATATGATATAGATGATGTCATATTGTCAAGTCATTGTTTACCCTCTCCAACTAATTGTTCTGATTGGCGGCGCCCGGCGTCTAAGTGAGGATAAGGTTGTCCTTGGTCCGGTCAAAGCCCATATCCTCCTCAGTCACTCAATGCCCAAATGTCAATGGGAATATGTTGGTCAGAAATAGTTGAGGCATGGGTCTTCATAGGTTTTTTCAAGGAAAACTATATCGCTATGTTTTTAAGCGCATTAATAATGGAGTTGAACAAGAAAAAAGTAAATGAGTGAGGTTTATTTGCTTCTGTTTGACAATGGAAAGTGAGTAAGTGTGTAGCTGTATGATCGTTCTTTTCTTAATGCATATATACTTTAGATTTTTCATTTTCTTTATGAAATTTTTGTATACGCAGTACGTGTATCTATTTCTGTGTGTTGGTTGACTGATACAAGTTTGTTGGCAGGGAATGTGTCTCCTTACACTATCAGTTTCACTTCATAGCCTAAAGCCACCAAGATGCTTTGAAAAGGAAGTAACAAAGTGCAAGCAAGCCTCCACATTACAGCTAGCTGTGTTCTACGGGGCACTCTACACACTGGCCGTGGGAACCGGCGGCACTAAGCCCAACATCTCCACCATTGGTGCCGACCAATTTGATGATTTTCTCCCCAGAGAGAAAGCACATAAGCTCTCCTTCTTCAACTGGTGGATGTTCAGCATCTGCTTTGGCACCCTCTTTGCTAACACTGTTCTTGTGTACATCCAAGACAATGTGGGCTGGACTCTTGGCTATGGTCTTCCAACTCTTGGTCTTGCAATATCCATCGGGATATTCTTGGCAGGTACACCATTCTATAGACACAAATTGCCCACTGGGAGCCCATTCACTAGAATGGCCAGCGTCATTGTGGCTGCGTGCAGGAAATGGAGGGTGCCTGTTCCTAGTGACCCCAAAGAACTACATGAACTTGAAGTGGAAGAGTATGCAAAGAAAGGAAAGTTTAGAATTGATTCCACCTTAACATGGAGGTATAAAATTTTATCTTTATTTTTCACTTACCTATTTAAATTTATAATGCAATGTCAAGGAAAAGTAATTTTCACTTAAAAGAAACTACTAAATACTTACAATGTGTTGGATTCTTTCAAATGAGTATTTAATAAAATTTAGTTTGTAAAAATAACATAACTAATTTGTATATGCAGGTTCCTAAACAAGGCCTGTGTTAAAAGAGGTTCAAATACTAGTCCGTGGATGCTATGCTCGGTTACCCAAGTAGAGGAGACTAAACAAATGCTAAAAATGATCCCAATCTTGGCTGCTACATTTGTTCCTAGTATAATGACTGCTCAGGTTAATACCTTTTTTGTGAAGCAAGGAACAACTCTTGATAGACGCATTGGCAGCTTCCACATTCCCGCAGCAAATTTGGCTGCATTTGTGACTATGTCCATGCTTGTATCTGTTGTGCTCTATGACCGTTTGTTCGTCAAGATTATGCAGAAGTTTACCAAGAATCCCAGAGGCATTACCCTTCTTCAAAGAATGGCAATTGGTCTCATAATCCACATGGTGCTTATGGTAATTGCATCTCTGACTGAAAGATACAGACTGCGTGTGGCAGAGGCACATGGCCGGCAAAATGGTGGGCAGGTTCCTTTGAGCATATTCATTTTGCTTCCTCAATTCATTCTTATGGGAACAGCTGATGCCTTTTTAGAGGTTGCCAAAATTGAGTTCTTCTATGATCAGGCCCCTGAAAACATGAAGAGCATTGGGACTTCTTATTCCATGACTTCCTTAGGCATCGGGAATTTCCTCAGTACTTTTCTTCTTTCAACCGTTTCACACGTCACCAAGAAACATGGTCACCATGAGTGGATTTTGAACAACCTTAATGCTTCTCGTCTTGATTACTACTATGCATTTTTGGCCGTACTAAACTTCCTCAACTTCATCTTCTTCTTGGTCGTTGCAAGGTTCTATGTATACAGGGCCGAGGTTTCTGATTCCATAAAGATTCTAGAGGAAGAACTGAAGGATAGGTCAGTCCAAGTGTCTAATCAAGTGAATCCTAGAGAGTAGTTGAGGGGTAATTAGGCGTTTAGAGTGTATTCATTTTCTCCTAACCTGTTCTGTGAAGGATGTAGAATAAATACTTGAACGGAGAACAAAGAGAAACAAGAAGAAATATATAGATCAATGAATGACTCTGAAGCTTTTATCTTGAATTACATACCGTGTCAAAGTTAAGTATCCTTAATCTGCACAATAGGAAATTCTTTCAAGTGAAGTCTGTCACAATAATCACTTGTGAAGTATTGAAACTTCATTTTAGATAAGGTATTCGTACTCTTTTCACATACGAAACTTGTATGAGAGTTATATAAAAGTTTTATTATAAAACTAAGATGTATATCCATTTTTATATTAAGTACGTAATCATACGGTATCGTGACCACAAGATTTAAGAACACTCTCAAGGAGTTTTCTTCTTGTGTTGGGGTAAGATGATGTCTAAAGTAGATTGTATACCTTCACTAATCCACCTTTCTAGTTCGATTAACCGATTTCTCTCTTATCTTTTCCATGAGTGATCATTCCCATGACTGCTAAGAAAAAAGAACACTGGAATGCCATTTCACTTTTAAAAGAAAACAAACGCTGCCAATGAGAATAATCAACTCATTCCAACTTGCCTTTTTTTTTGTTCACATTTTCATTATCATTCCAATTCCATTAATTGTATAGCACATATCAATGGACTTCAATTAAAAAAAAAAAGTCATCAAGACCTCTTTGGTTAGATTGAGATACATGAAAATTAAAGTCTAAAAGTTAAAATCATATAAGATTACCTTTTAATTCTATGAGAAAGAACTCCAGTCTCCAATAGTTCGGTTTGGTAGGTAAAGTAGTCGACAGATTTAGCATTTCTCAAGTTTCAAAATACATAGTCAAAAAGATGTACAAGAGGAGGATAGAATGGGAGAAATTAAGTGCAAACTCAAACGAGAGAATAACTTAAACAAGATTGGGTAAAAAGAACACTTGCATAAATCAGCAGGCAAAAAAATAATATGATGTGATTTACGAGATGATTTATTCATTTTAGTTGACCCAGTTATGTTATTCACCAAATGATTTATTAATTTAACACAAACTAACTTGTTAATACTCATCAAGAAAATGCAGTTACACAAGCTTATTATAACCTTGCAATGCAGGCTAGTTTAATAAATTCTCTGAATAATTTCATAATGTCTTATAATATTATTCATTATTCTTAAATTTCTATCTAATTTATGATTAACATAAGGCTCCATTTAATTCTTAGAAGTGTAGCATAGTTGACAGATAGTTGAGTCCTTTAAACATATTGCCATAAGTTCAATTTAGGACATGTGTATGAAAAAAAATTTTCTTGGCAAAGGTAAAATTCGTTTTAGTGATCTCTACACAAAGATACCTTGAGTTCATCCAAAAAAAAAAAAAAATTGGAATTGGACTAGCATTATAAATTTGGTATTTCCATTATGTGAAAAGTCAAAATGTACATGAAATTTGGGAATGCAAAAGAAAGTGAATAATATTTAGCAGTATGTACTAGTGGTGTTCAGCAATAACCATGGTAGTTAGAGACAACACTAGTGGCAATAGCAAGAATAGTGGTTGTCCCATAGTGGTGGCAATGATGGTGGTTGTGGTCTAATGGCAATGATTGTAGTGACAATAATAATAATTATTGTAGACATCTAATTTTTTTTTAACCTAAAAAAAATTAAAGTAAACTCTTGTGTATATTTTAAAATTATCTTATTTAATTATATTATTTTTTTGAAACTTAATTGGATGAGAATAAAAAATTTAAAGATATTTTTGGATTTAAAATGTTGACAATATTGTCTTTTAAAATTAAAAATTAAAAAAAAGAAAAAAAAAAGGGAGAAAAAGAAGAAAAGATGAAAAATGTCAGCAAAAGAGGAGTATAATTTGAGAGGAGAGGAGAAACAAAGAGATAAGGAGGATAAGAAGAAGAAAAAAGATAAGGAGGAAAAGAAAGATAGCAAAAGGACAAGAGGAAAACCATGAAGAAAAAAGGAGTAGGCAAAGAAGAAAAAAGGATATAGAGGAAGAGAGGAGAAAAAGATAAGGGGGAAGAAAAGAAAAAAAAAAAGAGAGGAAGAGAGAAAGCGCCCAAAGAGGAAGAGGAAAAGAGAGATTCGGCCAAGGTAGCAAGAGTTAAGAGAAAAGCTATAGAGGTGGCCAGCCAGGGTGAGAAAGAAGCAAGAAATAGAAAGAACAAGAGAGATTTGAGAGAAAAGGAGTGAAAGCTAGAGAGAGAGCACCGTGGAAGGGTGAGGAAAGAAAATTCATGTCTTCTTCATTCTTCTAATTTTCTCTTCAGTAAGCTTACCACACTGGCCTACAGAAGCTTAATTTGGCCTTTAGAGTGTCATTGGTGCTCGAATCGCATCAAAAATTGCACATTTTGTTGAAAAATCTAAGAGTCATTCATTCAGCCCTCAAAAATCATATTTTTAATCTGAATCTTGAGAAATGCACCCAACCATCATGCTCAAGAGGTGCCAAAACCTTAAAAAATGTGAAGACCACAACTTGAAACCACTCCATGCATCAGGGAGGGAGCAGCACGTGGCACTCATGTGCCTTAAGGTTGAAGATGCCCAGTCAGCCACCATGTCAGCCTTACCAACACTATCAATGTGCCATATCATCAGACACGTCAGCCTTGTTGACACATTATACTTTGCACATCATAGGGTATGTCAGCCACAATAGCATAGTCAGCACACCACATCACCAAACATGTCATCATTTCATCCATAGTCATCATGCCACATCATCATGCCATGTCAACATGTTTGCAAAGTTAGCTACTACATCATCATTGATAGTTGACTTTGATCAATGACTGTGACTTTGATTGTTGATGTGTTTGTTGACTTTGACTTAGACCACTTTCCTAGGGATTTTCTACCTCTTTATCACATTTTCAACCTTCGTTTCGCCATTTAAGCACTTTAAATATAGGTTTTGCCAATTTTTTAATTTTCTTTCATCGTTAGAGATGTATTTTTATACTTATGTCTTGTTTTGTGGAATAATTATGTGCTATGATAACTTTGCTTATGATATTTATACTTTAAATATTTTATAAGTGTGTGCGCATTGAAGTATTGATTATTTTGAAATGTTAAGAAAGATCGTGATTTCATCCCGACTAATTTAAGATTTCTTGACGGTTATAGTTTTATCACAACCATTCTAAAATGTTCTATATGGTTATGGTTTTGTCCTAACTATTTTGATTTTCTATTTTTATTAGTGAGTTCCAGATAATAGATAAAAGAGGTTGTTAATCAACTAGCTACTATCTAACTATCCTAAGAAAAATTGCATTATAGGCTTAGTTAGCCAACTGGCATGATTTCATTGTTGCATTCAAAAAAAAAAAACCCTATTTTTCAAAAGTCTTAGTCAAGTTAGGCAAATGTTTTTAAACTTAGTCAAGTTAGGTACACCATTATTTTTCAACAAGCCCTAATTAAGTTAGGCAACTATTTTTGGTGTAAACTCTTGATGAACCAAGCATTAAATTAATCTTTTCCACGATAATGGCTAAACACTACTCATTAGCAGTAATAATCCTGAATTATGCTTGATCATGTATAAAATTAGCAGTGAGACAATAAAATAAAAAAATAAAATAAATTTATTTTTTGTGACAAGACACAAAGCACATTTTTTTGAAATCAAAAGTAACAAACAATAACATGATATCAAAAATGTGTTGTAGGGATGCTAATACCTTTCGTACACATAATTAACTCTCGAATCCATTTTTTTTTTTATAACATAGACTATACTCTTTGGTGTCCAACTTCACCATTTCAATCTAAGTAAGTGGTGACTCCATTTTTATTTCTTTCTTCAAACAACATGTTTTCAAATGCCTTTTTGGTTTTACTCTTTTGTGATCATCGTGCCGTTTCATGTGTTGATAGCATGGCAACTCCACTAGGGAGATTTGAGGGTTAGGCCACATGACTATGTTTTGGGATTTCTAACTTTGCATTTTGGATTTGCATTCTTAAATCATGCCTAGATCATGCTGCTAGATTAAGTCTATACAACTTGCTTTTCCGCAATATTATTTGCTATATCTATGGACTATAGTTGGCTAATTATTTTACAGGTTGAGTGAGTGGATGGCTTATTCCCCACGTACACATACACCTACACCACAATGCACCTTAGAAAAGGGGAGGTCATGACTCCTACGCTCTATTCCCAAGCTCTTAAGAACCTTTAGGCTAGTGAGGGCATAAAGTAAGGTCGTCCTTTGTGAAATCCTTAGTCTTCGTGTAGGTACTTAAACACCCTCACTCAATTTGACCCTTTGGAGCAATTTGAGGGCCTAATTTTAGGAGTCTAGAACCTACTCCCTTGCACACTAATAGTAACCTTAAAATTATCCTATGAAGAAAGTTTAACCTAAACCTTTGGACATGAAAAATAAGCCTGGATTTACCATGACTCAAGCACAATGAGAAAATGTTATCCATTTGCTCACTCGTAACTACATGCATTTTCATCCTTTGCATCATTTTAAAAATAGGGGACCTCTTATTGCACCCACCTTGATTGCATGTATAAACTCTCAATTCAAGTTTCTTTATCTTTGATAGGTTAGGAAAGAGTAGGAAGAGTATCCTTTGTGAAGCCTTTGGAATCCATGTAGGTGCTTGAACTTTCTCACTTAAATAACCCCTGGCATGTTGATTACCCCAAAATTCATGTAAGTATTGTAGACCTTTGCCATCATGTTTTAACTATATCACACGAGAGGAACCTTGTCTTCATGCCATTGTTTTCATCCTAATTTAAACATCATAATCATCATTTTCCTTTGGCTCAAATTTTAGGTGACATCATTATGGACACTAACATTGCATTAAATCCTACCACAATCATTGTAGAACCCCACGACCAAGTGCTCTTCACTTAAGAAAGGGCTTAGAAGGAGCAAAGAGATGTCTCAAAAGGATAGGATGTTACAGTATTGTTAAAAATTAAGAAATTATCTTTTAAATAAAATGACTTGTCTAATTTAAGAAAGGTTTAGGATAGCTTTATTGACTCAGAAAGGGGTAGTTTGTGAAAAAATATGGTCAGTTGAGGAACCTATTATTGGTCTCAATAAAGGAGGCATTGCTCAAAGCCTTAGTCTTCTTCTGGAATCTAGTTTATAGAGTGTTTAGTCTTAGGAGCTATGATCTAACACTTACCTTAGAAGAATATGGTGACTTGCTAAAAATTAAGTCTTTAAATGGGGGGAAAGTGCATAAATACGACAAAATGGCCAGATCTAAGAAAAGTTTGGGCAAGTTATTTAGTTTATCAAAGATAAACTTTGGAAATGATGCTAAGGAGAAAGGAAAAAGATGGACCATTTCGATTAGTTTCCTTATTAGACTATACCATGCTCAAACAAACAAAGAGTTAGCACTGCAAGTCTTATTACGGAGCGATCGTATTCCCTAGAGCTCTTGGGTATATTGATGGATAAGTGATTGTCTTATTCAAAGCTTTTAAGACTGTTTGAATCGTACGCAACCTATCCTAGCAAAAACTTTCAAATTTCTGAATTTTCTTCGGCAAAATGGAAAAGGCCAGCTTCATGGTTGCTCACCAATATTAATGGTATGCCTTGTGAGTTATTTACTCTTGCTAAATGATATGGGTTACCCTCTGATGCACAATTATTAATGGTGTAGCTTGCGAGTCATTTACTCTCTCTAAATGATATGGGTTATCCTCTAATTTCTTTTAAACTAGATTATTTTGATGATCGTGACCCTCTAAAGGACTTCATCAAATCCAAGTGGCTTATGATCCTAATCCCTGAATGCTAAGACCCTAAACCTTGAATTATTAAACCCTAAACTAACCCAAAAATCTAAATTCTAAAATCTTAAAATCTCTTAGTCCTTAAACCATGATGTACTAAATTTCAAAACCCTAAATCCTAAATTTTATACTTTAAAATTTAAAAACCTTAAATCTTACCCTAAAACTATAAACCACAAATCTCATAGGTCAAATCCTAAAACCCTAAAATCCTAAATTGTTAAACTCTAAATGCTAAAATCATAAATCTTGAACTATTAAACCCTAAAACCCTAAACTCTAAAATTTTAAAATCTCAAGCTATAAACCATAAAACCCTAAATTCCAAAACCTTAAATTCTAAATCTTAAAATCTTAAAACTCTAAACTTTAAAACCTAAATTCTAACACAATAAAGCATAAACCTTCTATCCCAAACCCTAAATTCTAAAACTAAATCCCTAAATACTAGATGCTAAAACTCTAAACCTTGAACCCTTAAGCCCTAAACCTAAAAGTGCTAACACTAATCCTAAAATCCTAAAATACTAAACACTAAGCCTTAAACCTAAAATACTAAACACTAAACCTTAGACCTAAAATCCTAAACCTGAAACTTTAAATCTCAAACCTTAAATCCTAAAACTCAAAACCCTAAAACCTAAAATCTTAAACCTTGATCCCTTAAAATCTAAAACTTAAAACCTTAAAATCAAATGTCAAAATCCTAAACCCTAAAATCTAAAACCATAACCATAAAATCTAAACCCCAAAAATTAAAAATTCTTAAACCCTAAACCTAAAACCCAAAACCATAAAATCATAAACCTTAAACCTTAAATTCCCAAGTTACTAAATGATAAACGCTAACTTGAACCCTTAAACACAAAACCTTTAAACCTTAACCCCAAAACCCTAAATTCTGAAATTCTAAAATCTTAAACTCTAAAGTTTTAAAACCCTAAACTTTAAACCCTAAAATCTTAAACCCCTGACCCTAAATCTTAAAATCCTAAAATTATAAACCCTAAAAATATAAAACTCTAAATTTAAACCCTAATAATCATAGGGTTTAAAATTTAGGGTTTTAAGTTTAATGTTCAAGATTTAAAATTTAGGTTATTAAGCGGTTGGATTTAGGGTTTTGATTTTGGGGTTGGTGTTTAGGGTTTAAAGGTGGGTTTCAGATTTTGAGTTTTACTATTTAAGATTTTAGGATTTGGGATTTAAAGTTTAAGGTTTATGGTTGTATGGTTTAGGGTTCAAAGTTTAAGGTTTATGGGTGGATTCTAGGGTTTTAGATTTTAGGGTTTAGGGCTTAGGGGTTAGTGTTTAGGGTTTAAAGGTTTAGAGTTTTATATTTTAGGATATAGGGTTTTAGGATTTGGGATTTAAGGTTCAGGATTTTAAGGTTTTAGGTTTCAAGTTTTGTGTTAATTTAGGGTTTTAGGATTTTTGGTTTTTAAGGGTTTAGCATTTTTGGGTTAGTGTTTGGGGTTTAAGAGTTCAAGGTTTAAGATTTTAGGGTTTAGGGTTTTGTGTTTTAGGACTTAAGAATTGGGATTTAAGGTTTAAGGTTTATGGTTTTAGAGTCTTGGATTTAAGGTTCATGGTTTTATGACTTTAGGGTTTAAGATTTAGGGCTTTGTGTAAGGTTTAAGGGTTTAAGGTTTTGGTTTTAGGAGATAAGGCTTAGGGTTTGGGATTTAAGGTTTAAAATTTATGCTTAGGGTCTAGGGTTTTAGGATTTTTGTTAGGGTTTACAATTTTGGGCTCTAAGGTTTGTGGTTTAAGATTCTAGAACTTTTAGGTTTTAGAATTCAGGATTTAGCACTTTGAGGATAGTGTTTAAGGTTTTAAGGTTTAGGGTTTAAGGATACAAGATTTAAGGTTTTAGAATTTAAGATTTTAGGTCTGAGTTTTGGTTTTAGGTTTTACATTTTAGGATTTAAGGTTTTAGGTTTAAGGTATAGGGTTTTAGGATTTCAAAGTTTAGAGTTTAAGGTTTTAGGATTTAAGATTTAAGGTTTTAGAATATAAGGTTTAGGATTTTGGAATTTAAGAATTTAAAGTTTCAAAATGTAAGAATTTAAGTTTTTGTGTTTGAGATTTTAAGATTTTAGGGTTTCAAAATTTATGAGTTAGGATTTTGGGATGAGGGTTTAAGGCTTAAGTTTCAGATTTAGGGTTTTTGATTTTAAGACTTAGACTTATAGTTTGTGGTTAAGAGTTTAAGTAATGTGTTATGTAATTAAAATATTATTATTCTTGCAACATTAAAAAGTAAAAAAATATATTTTTGTCACTTCAACAACTCTATAATATTATATAAAATGCTACATCACGGACACATCATAACTTTCCATTTGTTTCAATAACAGAGTGTTAATAATTGGACCCAATTTCTCTAATTTGAAACATTTAAAATGGCATTACTCTAATTAGAAATAGAGGGAACCACTTACTCCTTCTTTTAAAAACACAAGCATCTAAGGTGCAATTAAGCCTAATTGTTAATAGAAAATAAGTTGAGGTGAATTAGTTTTTAACTCATGATTGCTATCAAATTATTTGTATTTTATAAAAAATTAAATAAAAGAGTTTTACACTAATACTTACATATTATATATATATATATATATTTCATTCTCTAAATGCATAATTTATTTGAGATTTTTCTCCAAAGAACAATTCCGTCCAATGTTTTAAAAATGGACTCGTCATTGAGGTGGTGTAGCCATTAAATCACTGAATTGTTGGTCAAACCAATAAACTACTAGTTGAATTGCAAAAATTAATAAAAACATAAAAAATTAAGAAAACAATGGAACACAGACAAAAAAAGAAATGCCATAATATACATTAATATGATAACAGGATAAGGATCATCTCATGCTAGGCAGGGCGCAGAGTTGGAATTTAATTTTTCAGGTGAAATCAATCGGTGCATATGTAGTCAGATGTTATTTGCTGATTAATGCATGTAGCAAAAAAGCAAGGTCATTTTTGTAATTTTAAAATATTTAAAGATCATTTTATGACCTTAAAAAATTGTGTAGAAATATAGAGAGAGTTATTTGGAAAGTTCTATAACTGTTACAAGTTATACGTAAAATTTTGTAAACTAAAGAAGCAAATTTAAATCTTTTTAAATTTTTTATGGTGTAAGTGAAAAACTTCAAAATTTAGGGAGGCAGCAAAACATTTTTTACTTTTGTAAAGTATAACATGAATTTTTAGAAGTTTACGGGCAAGTGTCCCCTAGATTGCACCCCGATTCTGCCCTTAAAATTAAGGGACAATATGACACTTTCTTGTTCAGTAAATCTTAACTCTTTATTCTCATTAAAATTAAATTAATGTTTTAGATTTTGAACATCCTCCCCTTCAAACTCACACTCCATTAACCTATTTTTTTCTCAAATTTTTCAAAAGTTAATTACTCTAACTTCTCCTCTATTTTATATTTTATGCATAAAGACTCTCTATTTCAAAACCTACAATAATCTCTTTTGTATTTTATAAATGTACTACGCATAGATTCAATTTGCTATGAAATATTAGAAATACCCTTAGTTGAATAGTAACTTTGCTATAACTTATCAAAAATATCTTTAATAGATGAGTAATAATATTCTCTCATATTAAAAATTAATGTTTGATCCCTTTAGCAAAAATATCTAATGTAGGTTTATTTACAATTTATAAATTTTTTCACAAACCTTTTTCTTGTGCAAACATGAGAAACCCAAATCATTTGGTAACAAATGGGACTGTGAGATTTTTTACCTTGTAATTTAATTTATAAAATTTAATAAATTTAATAATTTAAATTTTTAAATAAAAATGTAGTAAATATCTATCTATGAAAATTCTCATGCTATTTTCTTTAGAATTAAATTATAGTCAAATACTATTGAACAAGGCAAGAATTGAACGGTGACCCTCACCCACGTAAGAAAACCTGATGGAAGAGACTCATCTTTGTGAGATGATACAATCTTATTATTTTTATAAATAAAATTTTATTTAATACTTAATTAAAAATTTTAAATTATTAAATTTATTAAATTTTATAAATTAAATTATAAAATTACACTATCTAATGGCCCATGGACTAATTTGTAGGGATTTAGTTACTCCAACTTTCATAGGAGTTACTATTTCTAGATGATAATGGGTCGTACCACTATGATGGTTGGCCTGTCCCATAAGGTTTTCAACAAAACCCTAAGAGTGAACATCTCCCTTCATAATTGAAGAATTGTATTCTTTTTAAAATTTTATTTTTATTTAATTTATATAAATATAAAATCTATATTATTATATTTATTTTATTTCATGAATTAAAACGTGAAATTCAAAGACCCAAGCAATGATATGAGTTTTTTGTAAAAATAAAAAAATTAGACTAGTTTTTCTCATAATTAAAAGCCTATTAGTAGCTGAGTGAGCTATGCTCAACAAACCCACGTTTAAAAAAGTACAATAACAAGGTGATCCCAACCCACATCTATATAGGCTATTTACAGAGTAGGCCCAACCTTTTGCAAGTTATCTTATATCAAACAGCTCTTTTCGGGATGTAGTTTATTTTTATTTTGTTTTCTTTCTCTTCCAAGTACTTAAAAAAAATAAAAAAAAACAGCTCTTTTGTGACTAAGATTGCACTTGATGGTCGTATTTTCTACACAAGAAAAAAAAAATGTAAAACGACATGTTCTGGTATTCTGACATTTTCATTCAATGACATCATTTTTAGATCGGTCAGGAAGTGCAAAGCAAAACAAAGTGATGACATTTTCAAGTGTAAGGAGTAATAAAGTTTAAGTAAATAATTATTAATAAAAAATTAATAATTATAATTATTATTAAATATAAATAATAATAATTTATAAATTTAAAATAATTATAATTATTAATTTTTTATTAATAATTAATAATTTTTATTTTACTTGTCAAAGCATACCTATATTATAGAGAATTCAAATCTCAAAATAAATAGTTGGAGGCAACCAACCATTTTGAAGGTGAGAAAGTAAGGTAATAAATAAACAACATTCAATGTCAACAAGTTGACGAATAATTGTATCTTTTATTTTAGATTTAATTTAAATTATATATATTAAGAAAATTTATTAAAAAAATTATACCTACTTTAATTATTTTTTATATAAAAAAATTAATCTTGAACTTTTGGTGAGGATAGTTTCATCCCAAAAGAAATAAATAAATAAACAGCGCTCAAGTGATGAAGAAACGGATTCGAAAACAATAATGGACCAACTACAAATCCGCCTGGCTGCATTCGGCAATTTCAGACTTCCGTAATTGTTAGGCAAACCACTTTAACCATCTTACTCCAACCAGCCACATTAATTATCATGTTTTGTATCGTACAAAATCTTCAACCCATAACATTTAATTTCTTAAATTCCCTACCGTTTCAGAGATTATTGACTGAGATGTTCCAAATTAGAGTCAACTTTAGCAGCTATATATGAGCTCCCGTAGTGGAACCAAAAAACAGCGTACAGTGACGGTATTATCTCTCATATAAAAGCAATGAGAGAGAAGAGATGAGAGAGGGGAAGGCAAAATACATTGTGAGCGCATCTAGAAATTGGATATATCAATCATTTGAGTAATATATATACATATATATGTTTTGAGTAAGAAATTTTGGTAGGTATTTGATAACACTAGAAATGCAAGAAAATGAAATGAAAATAAATAGCTTTTTAAAAACATTTTAATCTAATTATATTAATGCCTTTTTTTAAGACATTTGAAGGAATAGGTAAATTCACAACAGAAATAAAGGTATTTTCAATGAGAAATTGAAGTTAACGAGCAATATTTGATTTCGGTCATTATATTTTTATATAAATTTTTATTGTATTAAATTTATATATAAATTAAAGTATAAAATTTAATTAATCTAACAAATTTTAGGATAAATGAATATTTTAAATCTAGATATAGGAGCTTTTTTCTCGTATACTTGACTGATAAAGTCATCCAATAAAGGGATAAGGGTTATTTGTCTTCTAAAATTTAAGGATAAAAAAATTAGAAAAAATATATATAAAATTTAAAAAAATAAATAAATAATAAAATTTATAAAATATATTTTAATATAAATAAAAAATAAATAAAAATAATTAAAATAAATAAAATCTATATCCCCAACAAAGAAAAGATGGCCCTTGTTGGAGAGAAGATAAGAAACATAAATATTGTGGGGCCAGCAATATGATCAGAAAAAGTCTCTTTGTAAATTCATGTTTGAATATTTAATTTAATAATTTATTATTGGACATTTCTTTGGAATTGTGTAGCTTAGTTTGCTTTTGAATAAAAGATGATAAGCTTGTCATCACTATTCATTACGGACAACTGGAATTACGACTTATGAGACGGGCTTTTTTCGTTCAAAGGTCTTGACAGAAAAACAAGCACATCAGCAATATTTTCGATGTTTTTGACAGAAAAACAAGCACATCAGCAATATTTTGAGAGGAAAATGAGGGATTTTATCATTGAAAAAATGTTCTAATTTAAAAAAAAAGAAAGTTATAAATTATCAAAAATCAAATCGTTTAATTTATAAATAAACGCTTTATATATTATTGAAGGTGAGCTGGAAGAGATTCATGGAAATAGTTTAGCTTTTCCCCCTCAACTTACCAAAGTATTTTGCAAATTAGTTTTCAATCAAGTCTAAAAGAAATTGTTAAGGCAGTTTTATATCTACCTTTTTATTTAAGTTTAATTTAATAAAAACTTAATTTTATATTAAATTTATAAAAAATTATAATTTTATATAATTTTTTTAAAAGATCTTTTTTTATTAAGAATTAGATATTTAATTTATTTAAAAACTTTATTTAAACATTTATAATTAATTATTATTCTTAGAACACCTCTTTCCAATTAGAAGGATTTTGCATGTAAAAAGCTAAACAACTTAAAAAAGATTTACTTGGCCTAATTAATTTTTTAATCAAAAAATTCTTGAATTTTCTTTTTACAATATTCTAAGGTTTCTTTATTCATTTGAATAGGTCTAGTCTTAGTTGAAATTTTACTTCCATAAAAGTCTAATTCATATAATAAAGATATCATATGAGTCTTTCTTTCCCACAAAACATTAGAAATTTTTACACAGATTTCTTTTTCAATTCTTTGTTGTAAAATTTTAATTTTTTCTTATATTTTAGGATTTTTAACTATTCTTTAGTTTTTTTTAAATTCTAATTCTTTAGAAAGAAAAGCTATCCGACTATTCTTTTGGTTTAAAATATTAGTTTTCTTTTATTAAATTTATCTCTTTATTTACTTTAGGATGAACAAATTCAAAAAAGAGTTCTATAGTATTTTTATTAATTCGTATGCCTATTTCGTCTATCTGCATGGGATGAATTTGGGTTAGAAAAGATGTTCCTAAAATTAACTTTTCTTTAATACCCTTTACTAACAAGAATTTATTAGGAAGACAGACTCTATTATTACAAATGTAAGAATTAGTCAATTTATATTTTACATTTAGACTTTGGTTGCTGGTCGTATAAAGGTTTTGGAAGGTTTTTTCATAATACTGGGTAAATATTAATCTTTCTTAGATGTAATTTAAATTTACACTTGAATGCATTAAAGCATTAAATGTTTTATGAGAGCTTTTTCCTATTCTTAAATCTACTTTACATCGTCATTTTTGTTGCATAGATTTTAATCAATTTAAAAAGATTTCTTTTTTAATATGGTGTCCTAGTTCAGAGGTAGTTTCTAATTCTTTAGCTAGGGCTTCTAGCAATTCTTTTGTTTCTAGCATTCTAACCTTTTCTTTTAATTGTTTAATGTCATTTTTTAGATTTTTTTAGTTCTTTATTTAATTCTGGTATTTCCAATCATTTATCTTTTTCTTGATATAATTTTAAGATTTTATTTAAATCATAAGGTTTAAGAGAAGGAATTGGATCTTTTTTTTCTTTTTTTTTTCACCTATAATTTTTTTAATTTAAGAAAATATTTATACTTAAGATCATGCCTTCTATCTTATCTATTATATCTATTAAAAATTTAGAATCTTCTGTTAAAGTATTACAATAAAAAATCAAGAAAAAGCCTTATAGTTCTAGTTCTAAATCAGAATTAGAAAAATCTTTGTTTGAACCATATAAATTTTTTAATGAAGAATTAGCCAATTTAAAATTAAGAAAATCTATTAATGAAGTTTTAGATGAATTTGATAAAAGACTAAAAGCCTTAAAAATAAGTGAAGTTAAAAAACAAAAAGAAATAATCATTAATACCCTGACCCAACCCAAACCGATTAGAAATAAATTCAAAGAATTTGAAGTAATAGGAAGTTCCCTATACTAGAAATTGTTATCGTGACCTACCCTTCCAAATATCCAGCATGAAGAATGGGAGTTAGACAACCCCTTTAACTTCAATGGAGATAGAATAATATAATAGAATATAGATGGCCTATCCAAGCATTTAATAATGAGAAAACTTAATGAAATGACTATGGCCGCCACTACCTACGAAAAGCAAGGAAATAATGGTAGAACCATAGCCTAGCTATTAATTTCTGGATTTATAAAAAATCTAAAAGGCTGGTGAGATAATTTAATTACCAAACAAGATAGAAATAATATCTTAAACTCAATAAAACTTGAATCTATTACCTAGTAAAAAATAGGTATACAAATAGAAGCTTTAATTTTTGTCATTGCTTAAAGTTTTATTGAAGACTCTGAACTTTTTAAAGAAAGATCTAGTAAAATCTTACATTCCTTAAAATGCCTATAAAAATAATTTCTTAGCTAAGCTTTTAATTAGGCAAGACGCCTTAACCTCTTATTAGAGGGAAAGAATTTTTTTTTTTTGGACTTTCAAGAGTATTTGTCTAAAGAGTAAGAGATAAGTTAAAATAAAAAAAAATTCTAACTTAAAGGCTATGAGTTATGGTCAAGTCATATTTATAATAATTAAAACAAGATTAGAGTAGTATAACTTGTCTCTAACGTCCCAAATTTTAGGAGAAAATAAATTTGTCCATAAAAAATTAAGATATTTTTGTTAACAATATGGACTAAAAAATTAGAACTTCTTTCTAAAAATTGTAAAAAAATAAACAAAATATTAAAAAAATGTAAAAAGTAGAGAAATCAAAAAGAAGAAAATAGATCCCCTGAAAAGGTAAAGAAAAAACATAAAGAGAAGTTTGATAAAATCTTAATCTATTACAAATGTGGTTAAAAAGATTATATAATAAAAAGTTACTATATTAAAAAAAGATTAAATATATTAAATTTAAAAATAAAATTAAAAATTAATTAACAAGAATATTACTTTATGAAAGCGATTCGGAAATTGAATAATCTGTGATTGGATATTTCTTTGGGACCGTATAGCTTTGCATTTGACTTGCAAAAAAGACGGTGAACTTGTCATCATTATTCATTACGGACAACTGGGCTTACGATTTATGAGACTGGCTTTTTTTTTTTTTTTTTGGTGAGTACAAGGAAGGCTTGTTTTTTGTTGAAAGGTGTTGCCTTGCCATTGTCGCGGCTGTCAGCAACTTGAATTAATTTTCACATTACATGTAAAATTTCTTCTAGATGCTTTTGACAGAAAAATAGGCACATCAGCAATATTTTGAGAGGAAAATGAGGGATTTTACCATTGAAAAAATGTTCTAATTTAAAAAAAAAAAGAAAGTTTTAAATTATTAAAAATCAAATCGTTTAATTTATAAATAAGCGCTTTATATATTGTTGAAGGTGAGTTGGAAGAGATTCATGGAAATAATTTAACCTTTCCTCCTCTACTTACCGAAGTGTTTTGCAAATTATTTTTCAAACAAGTCCCAAATTTATTTTTTAAAAATAAATTGACCTACAAGCTCTTGAGATAGTTTATTTTATATAAATAATATAAAATTTTTTATATTATATTCAAAATTTTATGTTTTATATATTAATTTAAAATTTAGTACCAGGGCTAACTTGTTTAAAGCAAATTTTATCTAACCTAATTTATTTCAGACCCTAAGCTATTTCTTAATTGAATATTAAAAAAAATTAATTTAATATATAAATTAGTATGATACCTTCTCTTTTGTAGTGTAACATTTTTATTTTTATATTTTAATACTTACAACTTCACTTATAATTATCATCTCTTTTATTTATTTTTTTAATTATTTTATTTTATTTTTTATAAATCCTACTTAGTGTAAGCAAAATTATCAGTTTTGTAGGTGGACAATCTAGAAGATGGGGACACGTGAAGTTGTTGGTTTCAAAAGTCCAAACAAGTGAAATAAGAACAAAATGGCTTATGCGGAGCTTCCTCAGAAAATTCTAAGATTAGCTACAAAAGCTGTCTCGGATTCGTTTAGGTACGTATCGATAATAAAACAAGAGGGTATTTCTTAAATTAAGCCCCAAAATAGAAATTGCTCACAGAGCCTCCCATATTTTTGTAATTTAAACACACAAATCAATCACTGTCTAATAATACTTGTAAAATAAAAAATGTGATGTCAGAAAAATATAAACTAGAGTATTCATTTATGTTATTGGATATGATAAACAGATGTAAATAATTTATATTATTTAAATCCTACATTTTAAACCTTAAATTAAAAAAGTCTCAAATCTCAAATTATGAAATCTCAAAACCCAAATCTTAAATTACAATACCCCAAATTGTGAAACCCAAGCTTTAATTTGTGAAACTCTAAACTCCAAATCCTAAGCTATGAAATCCTAAATGTTATACCCTAAAATTTCCTAAACCCTACAACACAAAATCCCAAACCCTAAAGTGACAAGCCCTAAACCAAAAACTCCAAACACCAAATTTTAAACTACAAAACCCCAAATCCTAAATCACAAACACCAAACCCTAAACCAAAAAAACCTCAAACCCTTAACTATAAAACCACAAATCCTAAATCTTAAAATGTGAAACCCAAATCCCAAACCTTGAACCATTGTTTAAGGTTTGGGAGAGGTGTAGCAATTTAGGGTTTAGAATTTAGGATTAGGGGTTTGTAATTTTGCAATTCAAGGTTTAGGATTTAAAGTTTTGTGATTTAAGGTTTGAGGTTTTGTAATTTAGGATGTAAGGTTTTGCAATTTAAGGTTTTGGATTTAGAGTTTTATAGTTTATGGTTTAGGGTTTGATGTTTGGGATTTTATGATTGAGGGTTTAGAGTTTTACAATTTAAGGTTCACATTTAAGATTTAGGGCTTTGGCTTGTGGTTTCACAGTTTATGGTTTGGGATATTAGGTTTCGTAGTTTAAGGTTTAGGGCTTCACAATTTAGGATTTTTAGTTTGGGGTTTTGCATTTAAGGGTTTGGTGTTTTGTGGCGTGGGCTTTCATATTTTAAGGTTTGGAGTTCCACAGTCTAAGGTTTGGGGTTTTACAATATAGGGTTTGGAAATTTATGGTTTAAGATTTTGGATTTAAGATTTTGTAGTTTAGGATTGAGGGTATGTAGTTTCATGGTTTGAGATTTAGGGTTTAGGGTTTTATAGTTTAGGATTTAGGGTTTAAGGTTTGAAGTTTTGTAGTTAAGGGTTTAGGATTTATAGTTTTACAGTTTAATGTTTATATTAAAGATTTAGGGTTTTGGCTTGTGGTTTCATAATTTAGGTTTGGGATATTGCGTTTTGTAGTTTAGGGTTTATTTTCACAAGTTAGGATTTTGAGTTTGGGGTTTGTACTTCAGGATTTGGGGTTTTATGGTTTGGGCTTTCACACTTTAAGGTTTGAAATCTCACTGTTCAAGGTTTGGGCTTTTGCAATTTAAGGTTTGAAATTTTGTGATTTAGTGTTCCAAATTTAAGATTTTGTAGTTTAAGATTAAGGGTGTGTGGTTTTATTGTTTGAGATTTAGGGTTTTGCAATTTAGAGTTTGTTATGTAAGTTTCATAGTTAGGTTTTAGGTTTGAGATTTTGATGACTAAGGTTTAGGGTTTTATAGTTATGATTTAGAATTTAGAGTTTTGCATTTAAGGGTTTAGGGCTTTATGGTTTAAGATTTATAGTGTAGGGTTTCATAGTTTAAGGTATAGGGTTTTATAGTTTAGGATTTAAAGTTGTATGGTTTAGGGTTTAATGTTCCATAGTTTAGGGTTTTGGGTTACACGATTTAGCTAAGATCTAGGGTTTGGGATTTCATAGTTTAGAGCTTATGGTTTGGGATTTTGTAGTTTAGTGTTTGAGGTTTCGTAATTTGAAATTTGAGATTTAGGGTTTTCACAGTTTAGGATTCAGGATTTTATAGTTTAAGGTTTGAGTTTTGCCATTTATGATTTGAGATTTCACAATTTGTGGTTTTGCAATTCAAGGTTCAGGATTTCATGATTTATAGTTTAGGATTTGGGGTTTCATGGTTCAAGGTTTGGATTTTCACAATTTATAGTTTAGGATTTTGTAATTTAGGGTTGAGTGTTTGGTGTTTTATGGTTGAGGGATTAAGGTTCATAGTGTGAGGTTTTTGGTTTCTCAATTTAGGGTTTGGGATTTTATTTTGTGTTTAAGGTTTCACAATTTAGAATTTAGGGTTCAAAGTATAAAAATTTAGGGTTAATAATTTTAGGATACAATATTTTAAAGTTTGGAGTCTAAGATTTAAAATTTAGATTTTAGGGTTTAAAGGTTTAGGACTTAGGGCTTTAGAATTCTAAGATTTAGTGTTTTAGGGAGTAATTAGGGCTTAGAAAATAGAGAAGGTGATTAGGTAATTTAGGTTTAAAGAATTTAGGGAATGGGTTAAGGTAATCTTTGTCTTCATTTTTTTGTATTTTGTTAAATTTTTAATAGAATTTGGACGGATGAAGTTTTTAATTGAGTTTTTTTTTTTTTTTTTAGTATGTGAGGGTTCTTGGCAAAATTTTGAAGTATAAGAAAAATTTTGAAAAAGGCACTTTAAGTATAGAAGAGTTTTATATATCTTAGCGTATTATATAAATATATCTCAAATATGTCATACATATTTAAATTATAGAGTGGTTAATGTACCAAAAATATCTTTTTACTTAGTGACATAAAAAAAATAATATTTGAATTATTAAATACATTATCTAAACCTTAAATCATAAATTCTAAATAACCATAAATCAAAAACTCTAAACCTTACATCTAAAATTCTTAAACCTTCAACTATAAATTTTAGAAACTATAAAATCTTAAAATCCTAAACTTTAAACCTTAAAAACTAAACCCTAAATCCATAAATCGTCAATCCTAAAATTTAAAATCCTAAACCTTAAACCCTGAATGCTGATCCTAAACCTTGAACTATTAAATCCTAAAACCTTAAACACTAACTAAAAAACCTAAATTTTAAAACCTTAAGATCTTAAGATCCTAAACCTTAAACCATGATGTCCTAAATTTTAAAACCCTAAACCCTAAATTTTATGCTTTAAAATCCTAAAACCATAAACCATTAACCATAAACCTCATATGTCAAACCCTAAAATCCTAAATTATTAAACCCTAAACCTTGAACTATTCAACCCTAAACACTAACCCCAAAACCCTAAACTCTAAAATTTTAAAATCCCAAGCTCTAAACCAAAAAATCCTAAATTCAAAAATCCTAAATTTTAAATCTTAAAATCCTAAAATCCTAAAATTTAAAACCTAAACTATAAAACAATAAAGCATAAACCTTCTACCTAAACCCTAAATCCTAAAACTAAAACCCTAAATACTAGATGCTAAAACTCTAAACCTTAAACCCTAAACCTAAAAGCCTAAAATACTAAACACTAAACCTTAAACCTTAAATCCCAAACCCTCAAACCGTAAATCTTAAAACTCGAAACCCTAAACCCTAAAATCCTAAACCTTGATCCCTTAAACTCTATAACCTTATATACAAATGTCAAAATCCTAAACCCTATAATCTAAAACCATAACCATAAAATCTAAACCCCTAAAATTCTAAACTCTTAAACCCTAAACCTAAAACCATAAATTCATAAACCTTAAACCTTAAATTCCTAAATCACTACATGATAAACCCTAAACCTTGAACCCTTAAACCCAAAACCCTAAATTCTAAAACTCTAAAATCTAAATCCTAAAGTTCTAAAACCCTAAACTTTGAATCCTAAAATCTTAAACCCCTAGACCCTAAATCTTAAAATCCTAAAATTATAAATGCTAAAACTATAAAACTATAAATTTAAACCCTAATAATCATAGGGTTTAAAATTTGAGGTTTTAAGTTTAATGTCTAGGACTTGGAATTTAGGGTTTTAAGACTTTGGATTTAGGGTTTAGGTTTTGGGTTTAGTTTTTAGGGTTTAAATGTTTAGAGTTAAAAGTTTAAGGTTATGGCATTTCAGATTTTGAGTTTTAGGATTTAGGATTTTAAGATTTGGGATTTAAAGCTTAAGGTTTATGGTTTTATGGTTTAGGATTCAAAGTTTAAGGTTTATGGGTTTAAGTTTAGGATTCTAGGATTTTAGATTTAAGGGTTTAGGGCTTGGGGGTTAATGTTTAGGGTTTAAAGGTTTAGAGTGTATGGGTTTAAGGTTTAGAGTTTTGTGTTATAGGATATAGGGTTTGAGGGTTTAGGATTTAAGGTTTATGGTTTTATGGTTTTGGGTTTCAAGTTTTACATTAATTTAGGGTTTTAGGATTTTTGGGTTGTAAGGGTTTAGCATTTTTGGGTTAGTGTTTGGGGTTTTAATGTTTGGGATTTAAGAGTTCAAGGTTCAAGGTTTTAGGGATTTTTGTTTTAGAACTTAGAAATTGGGATTTAAGGTTTAAGATTTATGGTTTTAGAGTCTTGGATTTAAGGTTCATGGTTTTAGGACTTTAGGGTTTTAAGATTTAGGGTTTTGTGTAAGGTTTAAGGGTTCAAGGTTTTGGTTTTAGGAGATAAGGTTTTAGGGGTTGGGATTTAAGGTTTAAAATTTATGCTTTTAAGGTTTTGGGTTTTAGAGTTTAGGGTCTAGGGTTTTACAATTTTTGGATTTTGGGGTTTAGGGTTTAGAATTTTGAGGTTTTAGGATTTAAGATTTTAGGGTTTAGATTTCAGGTTTTACATTTTCAGATTTAAGGTTTTAGGTTTAAGGTATAAGGTTTTAGGATTTTAATGTTTAGAGTTTAAGGTTTTAGTAGTTAAAATTTAAGGTTTTAGAATATAAGGTTTAGGGTTTTGGAATTTAAGAATTTAAAGTTTAAGATTTCAAAATTTAAGGTTTAGGGTTTAAGATTTTAAGATTTTAGAGTTTCAAAATTTAGGATTTAAGATTTTGGGATGAGGGTTTAAGGCTTAAGTTTCAGATTTAAGGTTTTTGATTTTAGGGTTTAGACTTATGGTTTGTGATTAAGAGTTTGAGTAATGTGTTATGTAATTAAAATATTATTATTTTTACAACATTAAGAAGTAAAAAAATATATTTTTATCACTTCAATAACTCTATAATATTATATAAAATGCTACATCATATACAAATCATCACTTCCCGTTCGTGTCAATAATAGAATGTTAATAATTGAACCCAATTTCTCTAATTTGAAACATTTAAAATGGTATTACTCTAATTAGAAATAGAGGGACCCACTTACTCCTTTTTTTAAAAACACAAGAATCTAAGGTGCCATTAAGCCTAATTGTTAATAGAAAAAAAGTTGGGTGAATTAATTTTTAAATCATGATTGCTATCAAATTATTTGTATTTTATCAAAAATTAAGTAAAAGAGTTTTGCAATAATACTTACATATTATATATATATATATATATATATTTCATTCTCTAAATGCATAATTTATTTGAGATTTTTCTCCAAAGAACAATTCCATCCAAAGTTTTAAAAATTGACTCATCATTAAGGTGATGTAGACATTAAATCATTAAATTACTGGTCAAACCAATAAATTACTAGTTGAATTGTGAAAATTAATAAAAAGATAAAAAAAATTAAGAAAACAATGGAATACAGAAAAAAAAATGCCATATCATACATTAATATGATAATAGGGTAAGGATTATCTCATGTTAAGCAGGGGCAGAGTTGGAGTTTAATTTTTCAGGTGAAATCAATTGGTGCATATGTAGTCATATGTTATTTGCTGATTAATGCATATAGCAAAAAAGCAAGGTCATTTTTGTAATTTTAAAATATTTAAAGATCATTTTATAAACTTAAAAAATTGTGTAGAATATATAGAGTTATTTGGAAAGTTCTATAACTATTACTAGTTATATGTAAAATTTTGTAAAACTAAAGAAGCAAATTTAAATCTTTTTAAATTTTTTATGGTGTAAGTGAAAAACTTCAAAATTTAGGGAGGCAGCTAAACATTTTTTACTTTTGTATAGTATAACATCAATTTTTGAAGGAAATGTCCCCTAAATGGCACACCTGGCTCTACCCTTAAAATTAAGGGACAATATGACACTATCTTGCTCAGTAAATCTTAACTCTTCATTCTCATAAAATTAAATTAATGGTTTAAATTATAACATCCAATCCCCTTCAAAGCTCACACTCCACTAACTCACCTATATTTTTTCTCAAAATTTTCAAGAGTGAATTACTCCAATTTCCCCTCCATTTTGCATATTGTGCACAAACGTTCTCCTTTTTCAAAACTTTCAATAACTTCTTTTGTATTTTATAAATGTGCTACTCATGGATCCAATTTGCTATGAATTATTAGAAATACTCATAATTGAATAGTAATTTTACTAACACTTGTCAAAAATATCCTTACTAGTCAAGTAGTAAAATTCTCCCATATTAAAATTCATGTTTGGTCCCTTTTACAAAAATATCTAATATAGGTTTATTTATAATTTATGAATTTTTTACAAAATACAAAAAAAATTTACCTCTTTCTCTTGTGCAAACATGAGATTGATGGAGATGTTATACATAGGATCAAAGTTGGATGAATGAAATAGAGAAACGCATTGGGGGTCATTTGTGATCGCAAAATATCTACCAAGCCTAAAGGAAAGTTTTATCGAACTATCATTAGACCAGCTATACTTTATGGTAGTGAGTGATAGGTTTTAAATGATCAACAAGAGCAAAAAATGAGGGTGACAGAGATGAGAATATTGAGATGGATAAGTAGACATGCAAGAAAAGACAAAATTTAAAATGATTGTATTCGAAAGAGAGTTGGGGTGGCGCCTATTGTGAAAAAAATAATGGAGACCTGGTTACGGTAGTTTGAACATGTACAAAGAAGACCACAAGAGGTACCAGTAAGAAAAGTTGACCAAATGGTATTTAGTCTTATAAAGAAACATAGAGGAAGACCAAAATGGACACTTGAAGAGGTGATTAAAAAAGATCTTTAGTTAAATAGTATTTTTAAAAATTTAGTTTTGGATAAAAGTTTATAACAACGTTTGATCCATGTAACTGACCCTACCTAATAAAAAAATAGTCAATTTATTGTTGTTATTGTTGAAAGTTTAGTAAGTATCTATTTATGAGAATTCTCATGCTTTTTTCTTTAGAATTAAATTATGGTCAAATAGTATTGAACAAGGCAAGAATTGAACGGTGACTCTGACCCACATATGAAAACTTTATGGGAGAGACTTATCTTTGTTAGATGATACAATTTTATTATTTTTATAAATAACACTTTATTAAATATTTAATTAAAAATTTAAATTGTTAAATTTGTTAAATTTTACAAACTAAATTATGAAATTATAATATCTAATGGCCCATGTACTAATTTGTAGGAATTTATTTCTAGATGATAATGGCGACCACGATGACGGTTGGCCTATCCCATTAGGTTTTCAACAAAACCCTACGAGGGAATATCCCCCCTCATAAATGAAGAACTTTATTCTTATTAAAATTTTATTTTTATTTAATTTTTATAAATATAAAATTAATATTATTAAATTTATTATAAATTCAAAGACCCACAAATAATGATATAAGTTTTTTGGGAAAATAAAAATATTAGACCAATTTTTCTCATAATTAAAGGCCTATTAGTAGCTGAGTGAGCTATGCTCAACAAAGCCACGTTTAAAAAGTATAGTAACAAGGTGATCCCAACCCACATCAACATAGGCTATTTACAGTGTGGGCCCAATCTCATGCAAGTTATCATAAAGCAAACAGCTCTTTTCCGGATGTATTTGTTTTTGTTTTGTTTTCTTTCTCTTCCATGTACTTTAAAAAAAAAGAACAGCTCTTTTTTGACTAAGATTGCATTTGATGGTCGTATTTTCTACGAAAGGAAAAAATAAAACGAGATGTTCTGGCATTCTGACATTTTTATTCAATGACAACATTGGTAGATCGGTTGGGAAGTGGAAAGCAAAATAAAGTAATGACATTTTCAAGTGTGAGGTGTAGAAAAGTGTAAGAAATTAGTTATTGATAAAAAATTAATAATTATAATTATTATTAAATATAAATAATAATAATTATTGAATTTCAAATAATAATTATTATTAATAATTAATAATTTTTATTTTATTTTATTTTTTAAAAATATATTTTATATTTTAAAAAATTTAAATCTCAAAATAAATTGCTAAAGACAGCCAACTATTTTGAAGGTGAGAAAGGTAAGGTAATAAATAAACAACATTCAATATTAATAATGTTTGATATAGCTAATAAATAATTAAAATTTTTAATTATATTATTTTAAATTTAATTTAAATTTTATATATAAAAAAAGTTTTATTAAAAAAGTACACCAATTTCAACAATCTCACAGATTAGTCTTCAAGATAGGTTTCACTAAAAAAAAATATAAATAGCATTCAATACAAATTGGTGATGAAGAAAAGGATTCGGAAACAATAATGGACCAACTACAAATCCGCCTTGCTGCATTCGACAATTTCAGACTTCCATAATTGTTAGGCAAACCACTTTAACCATCTTACGCCGACCCGCCACATTAATCATCATGTTTTGTATCGTACAAAATCTTCAACCCATAACATTAATTTCTTGAATTCCCTACCGTTTCAGAGAGTATTGACTAAGATGTTCCAAATTAGAGTCAACTTTAGCAGCTACATATGAGCTCCCATAGAGGTACCAAAAAACAGCGTACAATGCCGGTATTATCTCTCATATAAAAGCAATGAGAGAGAAGAGACGAGAGAGAGGAAGGCAAAATACATTGTGAGCGCATCTAGAAATTGTATATATCTATCATTTCTGAGTAAATATATACATATATATGTTTTGGGTAAGAAATTTTGGTAGGTATTTGAGAACACTAGAAATGCAAGAAAATGAAATGAAAATACATACCTTTTTAAAAACATTTTAATCTAATTATATTAATGCCTTTTCTTAAGACATTTGAAGGAATAGGTAAATTTCACAACCGAAATAAAGGTATTTTCAAAGAGAAATTAAAGTTAATGAGCAATATTTGATTTCGGTCATTATATTTTTATATTATTAAATTTTATAAATTAAAGTATAAAATTTAATTAATTTAACAAATTTTAGGATAAGTAAGAGTATTTTAAATCTAGATATAGGAACTTTTTTCTCATATGCTTGACTAATAAAGTCACCCAATAAAGAGATAAGGGTTATTTGTCTTTTAACATTTAAGGATAAAAAAAATTAAGAGAAATATATCTAAAATTTAAAAAAAAATAAAAAATGTTTATAAAATATATTTTAATATAAATTAAAAATAAATAAAAACTATTAAAATGAAAAAAAATCTAAATACCCCAATAAAGGAAAGATGGTCCTTGGGAAGATAAGAAACATAAATTTTGTGGGGCCAGCAATATGATCAGAAAAAGTCTTTTTGTAAATTCATGTTTGAATATTTGATTCAATAATCTGTGATTGGATATTTCTTTGGGATTGTATAGCTTTGCATTTGACTTACAAAAAAGATGATGAGCTTGTCATAATTATTCATTACGGACAACTGGAATTACGACTTATGAGACGGGCTTTTTTCGTTGAAAGGTCTTGCCCTGTAGTGGTCGTGGCTATCAGCAACTTGAATTCATTTTCATCTTACATGTAAAATTTCTTCTAGATGCTTTAGACAGAAAACAGGCACATCAGCAATACTGAGAGGAAAATGAGGGATTTTATCATTGAAAAAATGTTCTAATTTTAAAAAAAGAAAGTTATAAATTATTAAAAATCAAATCGTTTAATTTATAAATAAGCGCTTTATATATTATTGAAGGTGAGTTGGAAGAGATTCATGAAAATAGTTTAGCTTTTCCCCCTCAACTTACCAAAGTATTTTGCAAATTAGTTTTCAATCAAGTCTAAAAGAAATTGTGAAGACAGTTATTTATTTATTTTTTGTTTAAGTTTAATTTAATAAAAACTTAACTTCATATTAAATTTATAAAAAATTATGACTTTATACAATCTTCTTAAAAAATTTTTTTATTAGGAATTAAATATTTAATCTATTTATGAGCTTTATTTAAAGGTTTATAATTAATTACTATTTTTAAAACACCTCTTTCTAATTTAGAAGGGTTTTTCATGTAAAAAGCTCAGACCTTCAAGAAGATTTACTTGGTCTAATTAATTTTTTAATCCAAAAATTCTTGAATATTCTTTTTACAATATTCTAAGGTTTCCTTATTCATTTGAATAAATCTAGTCTTAGTTGAAATTTTACTTCCATGAAAGTCTAATTCATATGATAAAAATATCATTTGAGTCTTTCTTTCCCACAAAACATTAGTAATTTCTACACAAATTTCTTTTTCAATTCTTTGTTGTAAAATTTTAATTTTCTCTTATATTTTAAAATTTTTTAACTGTTCTTTAGTTCTTTTAAATTCTAATTCTTTAGAAAGAAAAGTTATCGGCTATTCTTTTGGTTTGTAATATTAAAATATTAGTTTTCCTTTATTAAATTTATCTCTTTATTTACTTTAGGATGAACAAATTCAAAAAAGAGTTCTATAGTATTTTTATTAATTCTTATGCCTATTTCGTCTATCTACATGGGATAGATTTGGGTTAGAAAATATGTTCCTAAAATTAACTTTTCTTTAATACTCTTTACTAACAAGAATTTATTAAGAAGACAGACTCCATTATTACAAATGTAAGAATTAGTCAATTTATATTTTACATTTAGACTTTGGTTCCTAGCGGTATAAAGGTTTTGGAAGGCCTTTTCATAATACTTGGTAGATATTATTCTTTCTTAGATGTAATTTAAATTTGCACTGGAATGCATTAAAGCATTAAATGTTTTATGGAAGCTTTTCCTTATTCTTAAATCTATTTTACATTGCCATTTTTGTTGTATAAATTTTAATCGATTTAAAAAGGTTTTTTCTTTAATATGGTGTCCTAGTTCGGAGGTAGTTTCTAATTTTATAGCTAGGGCTTCTAGCAATTCTTTTGTTTCTTACATTCTAACCTTTTCTTTTAATTGTTTAATGTCATTTTTTAGATTTTTTATATAATTCTAGTATTCCCAATGACTTTTCTTTTTCTTGTTATAATTTTAAGATTTTATTTAAATCATAAGGTTCAAGAGAAGGAATTGGATCTTTTTCTTCACCTATAATTTTTCTTAATTTAATAAAATATTTATACTTAAGATCAAGGTCTTCTATCTTATCTATTATATCTATTAAAAATTTAGAATCTTCTATTAAAGTATTACAATAAAAAAAAATTAAGAAAAACCTTCTAGTTCTAGTTCTAAATTAGAATTAAAAAAAACCTTTATTTGAACCATATAAATTTTTTAATGAAGAATTAGCCAATATAAAATTAAGAAAATCTATTAATGAAGTTTTAGATGAATTTGATAAAAGACTAAAAGCCTTAAAAATAAGTGAAGATAAAAAACAAAAAGGAATAATCATTAATACCGTGGCCCAAACCAATTAAAAATAAATTCAAAGAATTTGAAGTAATAAGAAATTTCCTATACTAGAAATTGTTATGGTGACCTACCCTTCCAAATGTCTAGCATGAAGAATGAGAGTTAGACAACCCCTCTAACTTCAATGGAGATAAAATAATAGAACAGAATATAGATGACCTATCCAAGCATTTAATAATGAAAAAACTTAATAAAATGACTATGGCAACCAGTACCTATGAAAAGCAAAAAAATAATGGAAGAACCATAACTCAGTTATTAATTTTTGGATTGATAGGAAATCTAAAAAGTTGGTGAAATAATTTAATTATCAAACAAGATAGAAATAATATCTTAAACTCAATAAAACTTTGAACCTATTACCTAGTAGGAAGTAGGTATACAAATAGAAGCTTTAATTTTTACCATAGCTCAAAGTTTTATCGAAGACTCTAATTTTTTTGAAAAAAGATCTAATAAAATCTTACATTTTTTAAAATACTTATAAAAATAATTTTTTAGCTAAACTTTTAATTAGACAAAATGCCTTAACCTCTTATTAGAAGGAAAAGTTTTTTTTTTTTGGAACTTCCAAGAGTATTTGTCCAAAGAGTAAGAGATAAGTTAAAATAATAAATTCTAACTTAAAGTATATGACTTATGGTCAAGTCATATTTATAATAATTAAAATAAGATTAAAGTACTATAATCACTTGTCTCTAACTTCTCAAATTTTAGGAGAAGACAAATTTGTTTATAAAAAATTAAGATATTTTTGTTAACAATACGAATTAGAAAAATTAAAACTTTCTTCTAAAAACAGTAAAAAATAAAATAAAATATTAAAAAAATGTAAAAAATAGAAAAATCAAAAAGAGAAAAATAGATCCCCTAAAAAGGTAGAAAAAAACATAAAAAGAAGTTTGATAAAATCTTAATCTATTACAAATGCGGTTAAAAAGATCATATAATAAAAAGTTGCTATATTAAAAAGAAATTGAATGAATTAAGTTTAAAAATAAAATTAAAATTAATTAACAAGAGTATTAAATCAGAAATTCAATAATCTGTGATTGGATATTTCTTTGGGACCGTATAGCTTTGCATTTGACGTACAAAAAAGACGATGAACTTGCCATCATTATTCATCACGGACAACTGGGCTTTCGACTTACGGGACTGGCTTTTTTTTTGTTGAAAGGTCTTGTCTTGCAGTTGTCGCGGCTGTCAGCGACTTGAATTCATTTTCACATTACATGTAAAATTTCTTCTAGATGCTTTTGACAGAAAAATAGGCACATCAGCAATATTTTGAGAGGAAAATGAGGGATTTTACCATTGAAAAAATGTTCTAATTTAAAAAAAAAAGAAAGTTTTAAAATATTAAAAATCAAATCGTTTAATTTATAAATAAGCGCTTTATATATTGTTGAAGGTGAGTTAGAAGAGATTCATGGAAATAGTTTAACTTTTCCTCCTCTACTTACCGAAGTGTTTTGCAAATTACTTTTCAAACAAGTCCCAAATTTATTTTTTAAAAATAAATTGACCTACAAGCTCTTGAGATAGTTTATTTTATATAAATAATATAAAACTTTTTATATTATATTTAAAATTTTATGTTTTATATATTAATTTAAAATTTAATACCAGGCCTAACTTGTTTAAAGCAAATTTTATCTAACCTAATCTATTTCAGACCCCAAGCTATTTCTTAATTGAATATTAAAAAAAATTAATTTAATATATAAATTAGTATGGCACCTTCTCTTTTGTAATGCAACACTTTTATTTATATATTTTTATATTTATAACTTTACTTATAATTATCATCTCTTTTATTTATTTTTTTAATTATTTTATTTTATTTTATTTATAAATCCTACTTAGTGTAAGCAAAATTATCACTTTTGTAGGTGGACAATCTAGAAGATGGGGACACGTGAAGTTGTTGGTTTCAAAAGTCCAAACAACTGAAATATGAACAAAATGACTTATGCGTAGCTTCCTCAAAATTCATAGATTTAGCAACAAAAGCTGATTTGGATTCGTTTCGGTACGTATCAATAATTAAACATGAGGGTATCTAAATAAACACCAATCCCACTGACGCCCACTGCTTATTCCGCCAACTTTCGGATTTAATTTCGGCGTTGAATATAATTCGCCTTTAAATTAAGCCCCAAAATAGAAATTGCTCACAGAGCCTCACATATTTTTGTAATTTAAACACACAAATCAATCACTGTCTAATAATACTTGTAAAATAAAAAATGTGACGTCAGAAAAATATAACCTAGAGTATTCATTTATGCTATTGGATATGATAAACAGATGTAAATAATTTATATTATTTAAATCTTAAATCTTAAATAAAAAAAAATCTCAAATCTCAAATTATGAAATCTCAAAATCCAAATCCTAAATTACAATACCCCAAATTTTGAAACCCAAGCTTTAATTTGTGAAACTCTAAACTCCAAACCCTAAGCTATGAAATCCCAAATGTTATACCTTAAAATTTCCTAAACCCTACAACACAAAATCCCAAACCCTAAAGTGACAAGCCCTAAACCAAAAACTCTAAACACCAAATTTTAAACTACAAAACCCCAAATCCTAAATTACAAAACACTAAAACCCTAAACCAAAAAAACCTCAAACCCTTAACTATAAAACCACAAATCCTAAATCTTAAAATGTGAAACCCAAATCCCAAACCTTGAACCATTGTTTAAGGTTTGGGAGAGGTGTCACAAATTTAAGGTTTTGGATTTAGAGTTTTATAGTTTATGGTTTAGGGTTTGATGTTTGGTGTTCTATGATTGAGGGTTGAGAGTTTAAAGTTTTACAATTTAAGGTTCAGATTTAAGATTTAGGGCTTTGGCTTGTGGTTTCACAGTTTATGGTTTGGGATATTAGGTTTCGTAGTTTAAGGTTTAGGCTTTCACAATTTAGGATTTTGAGTTTGGGGTTTTGCATTTAAGGGTTTGGTATTTTGTGGCTTGGGCTTTCATATTTTAAGGTTTGGAGTTTTACAGTCTAAGGTTTGGGGTTTTACAATTTAGGGTTTGGGAATTTATGGTTGAAGATTTTGTAGTTTAGGATTTAGGGTGTGTGGTTTCATGGTTTGAGATTTAGGGTTTAGGATTTTATAGTTTAGTATTTAGGGTTTGAGGTTTGAAGTTTTGTAGTTAAGGGTTTAGGATATAGAGTTTTACAGTTTAATGTTCATAGTAAAGATTTAGGGTTTTGGCTTATGGTTTCACAATTTAGGTTTGGGATATTGGGTTTCGTAGTTTAAGGTTTGTTTTCACAAGTTAGCATTTTGAGTTTGATGTTTGTATTTCAGGGTTTGAGGTTTGTGGTTTGGGCTTTCACATTTTAAGGTTTGGATTCTCACAGTTCAAGGTTTGGGTTTTTGCAATTTAAGGTTTGAAATTTTGTGATTTAGGATTCCAAATTTAAGGTTTTGTAGTTTAAGATTAAGGGTGGTGGTTTTATTGTTTGGGATTTAGGATTTTGTAATTTAGAGTTTGTGATGTAAGTTTCACAGTTAGGTTTTAGGTTTGAGATTTTGATGACTACGGTTTAGGATTTTATGGTTATGATTTAGAATTTAGGATTTTGCATTTAAGGATTTAGGGTTTTATGGTTTAAGATTTATACTCTAGGGTTTCATAGTTTAAGGTATAGGGTTGTATAGTTTAGGATTTAAGGTTTTATGATTTAGGGTTTTGGATTACACGATTTAGCTAAGATCTAGGGTTTGGGATTTCATAGTTTAGAGCTTATGGTTTGGGATTTTGTAGTTTAGTGTTTGGGGTTTTGCAATTTAGAATTTGAGATTTAGGATTTTCACAGTTTAGGATTCAAGATTTCATAGTTTAAGGTTTGGAGTTTTGCCATTTATGATTTGAGATTTCACAATTTGTGGTTTTGCAATTCAAGGTTTGGGATTTCATGATTTATAGTTTAGGATTTGGAGTTTCATAGTTCAAAGTTTGGATTTTTGCAATTTATAGTTTGAGATTTTGTAATTTAGGGTTGAGTGTTTGGTGTTTTATGGTTGAGGGATTAAGGTTCACAGTGTGAGGTTTTTGGTTTCTCAATTTAGGGTTTGGAATTTTGTTTTGTGTTTAAGGTTTCACAATTTAGAATTCAAGGTTCAAGGTATAAGAATTTAGGGTTAATAATTTTAGGGTTTTAGGATATAATGTTTTAAGGTTTGGAGTCTAAGATTTAAAGTTTAGATTTTAGGGTTTAAAGGTTTAAGACTTAGGGCTTTACGATTTTAAGATTTAGTGTTTTAGGAAGTAAATAGGGCTTAGAAGATAGGGGAGTGATTAGGTAATTTAGATTTGAAGAATTTAGGGAATGGGTTAAGGTAATGTTTGTCTTCATTTTTTTGTATTTTGTAAATTTTTAATAGAATTTGGACAGATGAAGTTTTAAATTGAGTTTTTTTTTTTTTTGAGTATGTGAGAGTCCTTGGCAAAATTTTGAAGTATAAGAAAATTTTTTAAAAAGGCACTTTAAGTATAGAAGAGTTTTATATATCTTAGTGTACTATATAAATATATCTCAAATATATCATACATATTTAAATTATAGAGTGGTTAATGTACCAAAAATATCTTTTTACTTAGAGACGTAACAAAAATAATAATATTTAAATTATTAAACACATTATTTAAATCTTAAATCACAAATTCTAAATAACCATAAGTCAAAAACTCTAAACCTTACATATAAAATTCTTAAACCCTCAACTATAAATTTTAGAAATCATAAAATCTTAAAATTTTAAACTTAAACCTTAAAAACTAAACCCTAAATCCATAAATCGTCAACCCTAAAATCCTAAATCCTAAACCTTAAACCCTGAATATTGAGATCCTAAACCTTGAACTATTAAACCCTAAAATCCTAAACACTAACCAAAAAACCTAAATTTTAAAACCTTAAGATCTTAAGATCTGAAACCTTAAACCATGATGTCCTAAATTTTAAAACCCTAAATCCTAAATTTTATACCTAAAATCTTAAAACCCTAAAACCCTAAACCTTACCTTGAAACCATAAACCATAAACCTCATATGTTAAACCTTAAAATCCTAAATTATTAAACCCTAAATTTTAAAACCCTAAATCTTGAACTATTCCACCCTAAACACTAACCTCAAAACCCTAAACTCTAAAATTTTAAAATTCCAAGCTTTAAACCAAAAAACCCTAAATTCTAAAATTCTAAATTTTAAACCTTAAAATCTTAAAACCCTAAACTTTAAAACCTAAACTATAGAATAATAAAGCATAAACCTTCTACCTAGATGCTAAATACTAGATGCTAAAACTCTAAACCTTAAACCCTAAACCTAAAAGCCTAAAATACTAAACACTAAACCTTAAACCTTAAATTCCAAACCATCAAACTATAAATCTTAAAACTCACAACCTTAAGCCCTAAAATCCTAAACCTTGATCCCTTAGACTCTAAACCTTATAACCTTAAATACAAAAGTCAAAATCCTAAACCCTAAAATCTAAACCCCTAAAATTCTAAACTCTTAAGCCCCCTAAAACCTAAAACTATAAAATCATAAACCTTAAACCTTAAATTCCCAAATCACCAAATGATAAACCCTAAACCTTGAACCCTTAAACCCAAAACCTTAAAACCTTAACCCCAAAACTCTAAATTCTAAAACTCTAAAATCCTAAACTAAAATCTAAAACTTTAAAATCCTAAACCCTAAAGTTCTAAAACCTTAAACTTTGAACCCTAAAATCTTAAACCTCTAAACCCTAAATCTTAAAATCCTAAAATTATAAATGCTAAAACTATAAAACTATAAATTTAAACCTTAATAATCATAGGGTTTAAAATTTAGGGTTTTAAGTTTAATGTCTGGGCTTGGAATTTAGGGTTTTAAGGCTTTGGATTTAGGGTTTAGATTTTGGGGTTAGTTTTTAATGTTTAAAGGTTTAGAGTTAAAAGTTTAAAGTTATGGCATTTCAGATTTTGAGTTTTAGGATTTAGGATTTTAAGGTTTGGGATTTAACGCTTAAGGTTTATGGTTTTATGGTTTAGGATTCAAAGTTTTAGGTTTATGGGTTTAGGTTTAGGATTCTAGGATTTTAAATTTTAGGGTTTAGGGCTTGGGGATTAGTGTTTAGGGTTTAAAGGTTTAGAGTATATGGGTTCAAGTTTTAGAGTTTTGTGTTATAGGATATTGGGTTTGAGGGTTTGGGATTCAAGGTTTATGGTTTTAGGGCTTTGGGTTTCAAGTTTTGCATTAATTTAGGGTTTTAGAATTTTTGGGCTTTATGGGTTTAGCATTTTTGGGTTAGTGTTTAGGGTTTTAAGGTTTGGGGTTTAAGAGTTCAAGGTTCAAGGTTCAAGGTTCAAGGTTTTAGGGTTTTGTGTTTTAGGACTTAGGAATTGGGATTTAAGGTTTAAGATTTATTGTTTAAGAGTCTTGGATTTAAGGTTCATGGTTTTAGGACTTTAGGATTTTAAAATTTAGGGTTTTGTGTAAGGTTTAAGGGTTCAAGGTTTTGTTTTTAGGAGATAAGGTTTTAGGGTTTGGGATTTAAGGTTTAAAATTTATGCTTTTAGGGTTTTCAGTTTTAGAGTTTAGGGTCTAGGGTTTTAGGATTTTTGGATTTTGGGGTTTAAGGTTTAGAATTTTGAGGTTTTAGGATTTAGGTTTTAGGTTTTATGTTTTAAGATTTAAGGTTTTAGGTTTAAGGTATAAGGTTTTAGGATTTTAAGGTTTTAGGAGTTAAAATTTTAGGTTTTAGAATATAAGGTTTAGGGTTTTGAAATTTAAGAATTTAATGTTTAAGGTTTCAGAATTTAAGATTTAAGGTTTAAGATTTTAAGATTTTAGAGTTTCAAAATTTAAGATTTAAGATTTTGAGAAGAGGGTTTAAGGCTTAAGTTTTAGATTTAAGGTTTTTAATTTTAGGGTTTAGACTTATGATTTGTGGTTAAGAGTTTAAGTAATGTGTTATGTAATTAAAATATTATTCTTTTTGCAAAATTAAGAAGTAAAAAAACACATTTTTATCATTTCAACAACTGTATAATATTATATAAAATGCTACATCACAGACAAATCATCACTTTCCGTTTGTTTCAATAACAGAGTGTTAATAATTGAACCCAATTTCTCTAATTTGAAACATTTAAAATGGTATTACTGTAATTAGAAATAGAGGGACCCACTTACTCCTTTTTTTAAAAACACAAGAATCTAAGGTGCAATTAAGCCTAATTGTTAATAGAAAATAAGTTGAGTGAATTAGTTTTTAACTCATGATTGCTATCAAATTATTTGTATTTTATCAAAAATTAAGTAAAAGAGTTTTACAATAATACTTACATATTATATATATATATATTTCATTCTCTAAATGCATAATTTATTTGAGATTTTTCTCCAAAGAACAATTCTGTCCAATGTTTTAAAAATTGACTCATCATTGAGGTAATGTAGCCATTAAATCATTGAATTACTGGTCAAACCAATAAATTACTAGTTGAATTGTGAAAATTAATAAAAAGATTAAAAAATTAAGAAAACAATGGAATACAGAAAAAAAAATGCCATAACATACATTAATATGATAACAGGATAAGGATTATCTCACGTTAAGCCAGGGCGGAGTTGGAATTTAATTTTTCAAGTGAAATCAATTGGTGCGTATTTAGTCATATGTTATTTGCTGATTAATGCATATAGCAAAAAAGCAAGGTCATTTTTGTAATTTTAAAATATTTAAAGATCATTTTATGAACTTAAAAAATTATGTAGAATATATAGACTTATTTGGAAAGTTCTATAACTATTACTAGTTATATGTAAAATTTTGTAAAACTAAAGAAGCAAATTTAAGTCTTTTTAAATTTTTTATGGTGGAAGTGAAAAACTTCAAAATTTAGGGAGGCAGCTAAACATTTTTTACTTTTGTATAGTATAACATGAATTTTTGAAGGCTTAGGGGCAAGTGTCTCTTAAATGGCACCCCTTGCTTTGCCCTTAAAATTAAGGGACGATATGACACTATCTTGCTCAGTAAATCTTAACTCTTCATTCTCATAAAATTAAATTAATGGTTTAAATTATAACATCCAATCCCCTTCAAAGCTCACACTCCACTAACTCACCTATATTTTTTCTCAAATTTTTCAAGAGTGAATTACTCCAATTTCCCCTCCATTTTGCATATTGTGCACAAACGTTCTCTATTTTCAAAGCTTTCAATAACGTCTTTTGTATTTTATAAATGTGCTACTCATGGATCCAATTTGCTATGAATTATTAGAAATACTCATAATTAAATAGTAATTTACTAATACTTGTCAAAAATATCCTTACTAGTTGAGTAGTAAAATTCTCCCATATTAAAATTTATGTTTGGACCCTTTTGCAAAAATATCTAATATGGGTTTATTTATAATTTATGAATTTTTTTACAAAATACAAAAAAAAAATTTACCCCTTTTTCTTGTGCAAACATGAGAACCCCAAATCATTAGGTAACAAATGGGATTGGGAGATTTTTTTATCCCACAATTAAATTTATAAGATTTAGTAAATTTAATAATTTAAATTCTTTTAAATGAAAGTTTAGTAAGTATACCATAAGTGTTCAAGTTTCGATATCTTGAGTCAATTGTACAAAGTAATGGAGAGATTGATAGGGATGTCATACACAGGATTCAAGTTGGATGGATGAAATAGAGAAATGCATAGGGGCTCATTTGTAATCACAAAATATCTATCAAGCTTAAAGGAAAGTTTTATCGAATTGTCATTAGATCAGCTATGCTTTATGGTAGTGAGTTATGGGCTTTGAAAGGTCAACAAGAGTATAAAATGACGGTGGCAGAGATGAGAATGTTAAGATGGATAAGTAGACATGCAAGAAAAGATAAAATTCAAAATGATTGTATTCGGGAGAGAGCTAGAGTGGCACCTATTGAGAAGAAAATGATGGAAACCCGATTACGGTAGTTTGGGCATGTACAAAGAAGACTGCAAGAGACACTAGTAAGAAAGATTGATCAAATGGTGCTTAGTCCTATGAAGAGACGTAGAGGAAGATAAAAAAGGACACTTGGAGAGGTGATTAAAAGAGACCTTTGGTTAAATGGTATTTTCAAAAATTTGGTTTCGAATAAAAGTCTATAGTGACGTTTGATCTATGTAGCCGACTCCACCTAATGAGAAAAGAGTCAGTTTGTTGTTGTTGTTGAAAGTTTAGTAAGTATCTATTTATGAGAATTCTCATGCTTTTTTCTTTAGAATTAAATTATGGTCAATTAGTATTGAACAAGGCAAGAATTGAACAGTGACTCTCACCCACATATGAAAACTTGATGAGAGAGACTTATCTTTGTCAGATGATACAATTTTATTATTTTTATAAATAAAATTTTATTAAATATTTAATTAAAAATTTAAACTATTAAATTTGTTAAATTTTACAAACTAAATTATAAAATTATAATATCTCATGGCCCATGTACTAATTTGTAGGGATTTACTTACATCAACTTTCACAGGAGTTACTATTTCTAGATGATAATGGGTCGTACTACGATGATGGTTGGCCTATCCCATAGGGTTTTCAACAAAACCCTATTAGGGAATATCTCCCCTCACAAATGAAGAACTTTATTCTTATTAAAATTTTATTTTTATTTAATTTGTATAAATATAAAATTAATATTATTAAATTTATTATATTTCATCAATTGAAGTGTAGAATTCAAAGACCTACAAGCAATGATATGAGCTTTTTAGAAAAATGAAAATATTAGACTAGTTTTTCTCATAATTAAAAGCTATTAGTAGCTGAGTAAGCCATTTTACATGTACAGTGCAATTTCAAAAAAATATTACTCAAATGGTTGTCTTTGAAAAGTATTTACCAGAATGGGACAATCATGCCATGTAAGACAGCCACCTCATCTCACAGTGCCACCACATCAGAATAGCTAAGTGGCTCTATTTGTTGCTCCTCCCTCTACTCCCATAACTCTGTTTCTCTCCTTTATTTTGTGCCTCGGTCAATCACCCTCTTGCCAGTAGCTCGCAACTCTCCATTTCTCTCCTCTCTGTTTCTCTTTCCAGTCCTCTCGCTCCCACTCGCGCTACAGCTCTCGGCCACGCTTCACTCGCACTACCGCTCTTGGCCAATCTCTCGCTGCAACTCCCGCTCCCACACTTGGTCTTCCTCTTCGCTCGTGTGATTATCTCTCTCTCATTTGTGGTACTAGATCTCTCAAGCATACACCTCCTAAGGTAAACCTAAAACTGAGACTACTTTGTTTCCATTGCATTCACAGATATTGATCCAAGCCTAGTGAGATTTGTTGAATTAGTTCTCATGGTCCTTATGTTGAATCGGTAGGAAATATTCAAAACGTGATGTTAGTTATGTAATTTTGCATGTTGCAATCTATTTTTGTTGTAATGAAATATTACATCTTACGAATGAATTTACATGTTGCTGTTTCCTCATTTAGTTTGAGATTTGCTGAATCAAGTTGGTTGTGTGCCTCTTATTTGGGAATTTTATGCTTTGAACGTCCTTTACTCCTAAGTGATACAAAATTGTGTTGCTTGTGCCATGAACCTTTCACATGATTGACTCACTTAAGAAGCTCATACTAGATGTAAAGCTCATTTGGATTTGGTAATCACAAGTAGAAATTGACATCTTGTTTTTTATGCAAGAATCTTTACTTTTATATTTAGAATGTAAATAGAGAGTAAGTTTTGGAGCACAATATGGAAAACTGAATAGGCTTTGCCTACTTGAAATTAAATTATTGAGCAATCAAACTTACTTTATTTAACTTGTATATTTTCTGTAACATTTCTACCTATTATATTTAGCATTTTGGTTGGCATTTTGAGTCTGAACTAAGACATTGTTACTTGTTCAACTTTCATGCTACTTATTTTGCTGTAACTGCTCTCCTCCTTCAAACAAAAAAAGATAGTTTCACAAATGATGGGTTATAAATAAGTATTCCATCATGGGAGTAGATGCACTTGATTAAAATGCTTGCTAGTCAAGCCGCACCATATAGTAAGATAGCTTGCTTTTGTTGAGAACTTCTATATCTATTGGGAGCCTTGTCCCATTACTCAAATTGTGACATATGGTATATTTATGTAATTCTCATTTGTAAAAAAGTTAATGTTCACACGATTACACTAAGTAACATCAACCAAGTGTTTTTTTAAAGGGGCAGGAATAGTATTTGCCTCCATCCGATAATGTGTCAATTAATCTAAATCTTAAGTGAGAGTTAGTCTATGAAAAGGTCCTATTAGAGATGGTTTTGTGAATGATTATTTAGCTAAATTTAGAATACTCGTTTCATGATTTCTTCTAGCAAATGGTATGTTATTGCTATGAAATATTTTTCTTCACAAGGACTGGGTAGTGAGATCTAGAAAGCCTTTTTTATTCCTTTGAAAATTTCTTATTTTGGATAGTGCAAAGCAGAAACTATTACTAGTGGTTTTTGGTACTGTATTTTACTAACACTTTGCTAGGTGGTTTGTCTCCAACCCCCTTAATTGCCTTGATATAGAGGCTATAAATTTTGGCATGGTTGCTATGGATGCTATGCCAAGTAGTCTTTCATAGTTTTCTTTGCTTGTTACCTTCTAATTAGTTAACACTGTTAGGCTTAGTGTCAACTTTTAACTAATGATTAATTAAGCAAATATGTGGCAAGTCAATCCTATCGCCCAGTACACCTTCACTTTGAATGATACATTTCATGTATAGCATGTTTGTTTTACCTAGAAAAGTTATATTTCAACTATCAGGTGTTATAAGTTAGCTATTGCATGTTACATTTTATCTATTGACATATTACATTTTAACTGTTGCATGTTATAAGTCAACTATTGCTTATAAAATTTATCTACTTAATCAACTTGTTTCTAAGTGTTTATGTAGTGAAAAGTCATTTCTATGGCCTAGCACACCTTCACATTGAGTGATACACTTTATGTATTGCATGTTGCGTTTTACTTAGGAAAGTTACATTTCAACTATCGAATGTTATATGTTAGCTATTACATGTTACAATTTATCTATTGGCATATTATATTTTAACTTTCGCATGTTACAAGTCAACAATTGCATATAAAATTTGCCCACTTAATCAACTTGTTTCTAAGTGTTTAGGTGGTGAAAAGTCGATCCTATGGCCTAATACACTTTCACTTTGAATGATACCCTTCATGTATTGCATGTTGCATTTACCTAAGAAAGTTACATATCAACTATCGGGTGTTACATTTGAGCAAGTGCTTGTTACATTTTATCTATTACCATGTTCTATTTTAACTGTTGCATGTTAGAATTCAACTATTGCACATAAAATTGCCCACTTAATCAACTTGTTTCTAAGTGTCAAAGAGGTGAAAACTTGTTCCTATGACTGGTTGGGCAAATTACTATTACATGATATGTAAGTTTGGTAATTAGACAAAATACTATATGGATGATAGATGTGTCATAGTTTTCTAAAGTACAAAATATCTGTCAAATGTCTTGTATTGGAGTTTTGGGTGTTTGAATTTGCTTCAATTGAGTTACTGCATAAGCTCAAACTACTTAATTGGTATGGTGGTAGTTTAACCTAGGGAATGTAAGATTCAAGCTTTAACTCACATAATGTGGTATCCTAACAGTTTAACCTAGTAGATTGTTTGGCATTGACATGTTAAATTTTTGTTGCACTTGTTTGACTATGTTCCATTGACAGTAAATGTTAGCTTGGTGAGTTGGAGTCCTTTTAGAAGATAAAATCCTTATCATTGCACTTGTAGTATGTTATATATTTTTACTTGTTATTTTGTAATGTTGTATTGCTTGTTAACTATAGGTTGTTACAATTTAGCTTTGAATTTCACTCGTTTGATTAGTGCATTTGTAGCAAGTCTCCAAATCCACGAACTAAAATGCCTCAGAGTAAATTGGGTAAAAGAACAAGGGGTAAAAAAGTTGTAGAAGGAAAAATTACAACTCCTACATTAGAAGAACAAGATAGCTTCAATGCTATGGATGACAAAGTCCCATAAGCTAGGTATATTTAGTATTGCATGTATATTGTCTATCTATGTTTGTGAAATTAGGATTATATAATGATGTTATATTATTAATAAATTGTATGGTTAATAGTGGTAGGAAGGGGAAGCGTACCTTAAGCTCCCAGAAATATATGAGTTCCTGGCATAAATTCAGGTATTATGTTTATATTCTTTTAAGATATTAGTTCAGTTAGTATTAACTCTTATCTTATGTTGACACTAATGTTGATTATGTTTATAGGGCAGAGTATTTCAAGAACTCTGATAAGAAACAAAATGTTATTGAAGTAAGGAACCAAAAGTTTTTTTTTTAAATTTTTTAATATAATCTTCATTTGTCAGCATTCTTGTAACAAAGTTCATACCTTGATAGGCAAATGAAGAAAATTTGAAATTATAGAAAAGCTTATCAGAGGAGGAGAAATTGCCTTAAAAAAATGCTGCTGCAAAAGATCATGAACAAGCTCAAATTGAGGAGGGAGGACAAATTGAAAAGGTACAGCAAATGTTATGTTTATCACATAATGTTCATCATTGTGTCAATAATATTGGAATAATACTAAAAGTTGTATACAATGGTTTTGTAGGAGACTCTATTCACAAGGTGCTCACCTTCAAAATTTAAAAGAGTCATCAGTGGAATGGATAACTATAAAAGTAATGTTGTTCATAATTTGGGTTTTAGTCAATTGCTATAGATCGGGTGTGATACACTCAATCATGAAATTTGTTTAAAGATTTTAGATGCTTTTGATAGTCAAACCAAGACCTTCTCCTTCTGAGGTCTAACATTTTGTATTACCCCCAAAGAAGTGGGTGCAATTTTGGGGATTCTATGTGGTGAAAAACTAATTCCCCAAAGTGTCTCAGATCATTCTGTGTTGAATAAAATGAAAGAAAAGGATTTTAAAGCCAAGGAATGGAATGATCTAGAACACATTATTACAGGGAAGAGGTGTGGCCCCATGTTCCCGCGTGCATTCTTTCTTTATACATTAGGTATTCTTTTATGTCCAACCTCTAACACTAGAATTTCAAATAAGTTGTTAAGTGCAACGTCGGATATAGAAAATGCTGCAAACTATAATTGGTAGTATTTGTATATAATACTTTGGTAGAAGAAACAATAAAGTTCAAGACTGCAAAGAAAAAAAATGAAAAGGCAAAGAAGTGGGTTGGTGGATGGTTATTATTTTTTCAAGTATGTGGTCATTAAACTAATGACTTTTATGGTTATTGCTTTTATATTGGTCGTCTTTGCATATAACATGTGAGTACACTATTTTGCATCTATTTGCCATACAAATGAAGATTGGCCAACTCTTTAATGTAGACTATAAGCTTATTTTTCTTTGATTTATGTTGCAGCCTTGTTGTTAGAATGTTTGATTCTCATCTAAGCTTTGCTGACTGTCAGACATTAGGACCAAGGGGATGGGTGAATAACATGGTATTACTAGTTTGCTTATCTTACTCATTAGTTAGTATTGGTTTGATGTAATTAATTACTTTCTTTCATATGTTGACTTCTAACACGTGAGAAATTTTAGATTATGATGATGGTGACGAGGTGCTGGATAGGAGATCAATTGCATCAGCATGGAATTGTCACTTGATATTTGTGTGATCAAGTTCTTCTGGTAAATGCATTATTAAAGTCATGATTTCCCATGTACATTAATTAACTGATGTGACTCTAATTGTTTCCCCCTGTTCTTTATTGGGTACTTGTCTGATGTATGCAGGGTCAAATGTTGCATGCTCATGATGATTAGGATATTGATGAGGCATGCAATCATTTGAATCTAGATGATAGACGCAACATGCTAAAGTCTAGAATTGTAAGTTTAATTCTTATTATAACTTATTTTACACTTGTAGGTGCTAATAAGTAGTTTTTTTATGTGCTTGAGTTCTATTATAGGTGTTCATCCCCATTCGTTATAAGTCGCATTGGTTTTGCTATGCTGTTATCCCCAATCAACAAACCATGTATGTTTTGGACTCGTTACGAGATCAAGATAATCAAGAAAGGGAGAATTATGCGAAATCATTGGTAATGTGTCAAAGTGTATTGTTTTTTGTTTTTTAAATTTGCTAGATGCGTGGGATTGGTTACATGCACTTGTATGTTTTATGATGCCACACCACATGGAATGACTTTTGTGAATCACACGTACTTGTTTTGTAGGGTAAATGTTTCTCATGACTGTTTCCTAAGCTTGGCTTAAAAAGGAAACACCAATGAAACATACAAATCATATATGATAATGTGCCACAGTAGCATAATGGGTAAGTTGGATAATACAATACACCTGGACTGTATGAATTGGACAAATCTTTTCATGGAGTGTAACAAATGTTTTAATGAATTTGTAGTTATGATTGTGGGATTCACTGTATATTATATATGAAATATTGGGATGGAAAGCAAAAGATGAATGGGGTGGACAAACTATGCCCTCATTCACAGAAGTTTGATTGAGACTTAATTATTATTATGTGTCTATTTGTGAACTATTACAAGGTGGAATAATGTTATGTATAATAATGTATATGCAGGATGACATTAGTCCATTCCAATAGAAATTATTGTGGGATTTGTTCAATCATGAACAAAATGTTGAGCAAGATGCAATTATATAAAAATTGTCAGCTAAGAGAAAGGGTTCCTATGTCAACTCTTGTATTTAACTTTTCCACCAATTGTGTCAGATTTCGTACTTCATGTGTGTGTTCCATTTATGAAATTTTTAAATGTTGTGGGAGTATTGTAATTTGTCATACCACAACGTGTTTGTGACTGAATATTGAAATAGGTTTGGTCAATTTTTTTACAGGGTACAGAAGATGATGTTGTCAATTAGATGGAACTTTGATTGCCATGATACAGAAGTAGATTGTAATTCTTACTGCTATTTGTTTGATGTTTTCTGAAGTATTCTTATGCACTTGATTGATAAGGTTTTAAATTAGGTTGACAAATGTCAGTCTCTTTGATTTTGTAATGGTTTTAGACCTGACTAAAATGGGTTGTTTTAGTTCTATTCTATGATATCAAATGAAATTAAGGTTAAACTATGTGTAGGACTATTGCATGTTGATTTGATAGCATGGTCCTTGGCGAACATAGCTAAGTGGCACAATCAGTGGACAAGCCTTTACAATAGGTTGGTGAACTTGAAAAGATATTTCCCAACATCTATTACAGGCCCTCAACCAATGGGAAAGGTTGGAATGTGCTTTCATCCAAGGGTTCATCTGATTCTATATGGCAGGGTTTGAATGAAAGAGCAAGCTGAAGCTTATCAGAACTATAATACTGTCCTTCCCCTTTATTGTAGGCTGTGGTAGTCATTGTAAATATTAGAGCATTTTTATTTATTTGTATATAGAATTGTACATAGGGTCTCTATACAGTCATTAGTATATGGCTCTGGTCCACTGAATTCATGTACACAAGTATTGTATATAGAATTATACCGATAAATAAATGCATCACTCCAAAAGCTGTACCAAGAGTCTTGTATATAGAATTGTACACACAATTTCCTATAATCTAGTCCATGTTCATCAATGAATTATACAGTTTCACCTATTGCATCTTACTTTTTACCTTGAAAAGGTACATTTTATCTATAGTGTGTTACATTGAAACTATTGCATGTTACAAATTATCTATGACCATGTTACATTGTAACTATTGCATGTTATAAGTCAGCTATTGTATATATAATTTGATGCCTTATTAACCTTGTTTCCAATTGTCAAAGTGATGAAAACTTAGTCATATAGCCGAGTCCACGTTCACCTACCAATGATACACTTCACCTATTGCATGTTACTTTTTACATACGAATTGAACATTTTTTCTACCTGTGTTACATTGAAGCTATTACATGTTACATAAAATTTATCGCCATGTTACATTCCAACTGTTGCATGTTGCAAGTTAGCAATTGCATATAAAATTTGACCCCTTGGTGACCTTGTTTCCAAGTGTCTAACTAATGAAAACTTATTCCTATGCCCTACTATACTTTCACCTACAAATGATACACTTCATGTATTATATATTACTTTATGTAGGATTTTTGTGGACACATTAAGGTGCCTAGGCAGTGTCATTTGGCCACTCAGGTGCCCATGCAGCAGAAGAGGCATGCCTGGGAACATGCTTAGCTGCCCAGGCGGTCGATATTTGGCACTTAGGCACCCATGAGATCGAAGATAACATTTTGGATACATGTTCAGGGCACCTAGGCACTGACTGATGGGCGCTCAGGTGACCATGTGGTAGAATACTACATTTTGGGCACATGCTTTGGGCTCCTAGGCGCTGAACTTTTGGCACTCGAGCGGCGATGTGCTATTACATGTTAAGCATTGAATGTTACAATTTAACTATTCCATGTTATAAATTTTCTATTGCTATGTTACATTGTAACTGTTCCATGTTACAAGTCAGCTATTGTATATAAAATTTGACCCATGGTGACCTTCTTTCCATGTGTCAAAGTGATAAAAACTTAGTCATATATAGCCTAGTCCACATTCACCAATGAATCATACACTTCACTTATTGCATGTTACTTGTTACCTAGGAAGGTGATATTTTATCTACTGCATGTTGCATTGAATCTATTGCATGTTACATATCTATTGCCATGTTACATTTTAATCGTTGCATGTTACAAGTCAGCTATTGCATTTGAAATTTTAACCCGTGGTGACCTTGTTTCTAGGATTCTTAGTGCTCAAAACTTAGTCATATTGCCTACTCCTTGTTCACCTATGAATGGTACACTTTGTCTATTGTATGTTACTTTTGACCTACGAACCTTTTGGGACATGTTTGGATGCCTAGGCGGTGGGTTTTGGGTGCTTAGGTGGCCATGTGGCAGAACGGGCATTTCTGGGCACAAGCATGGGTGCTCAGGCAATGTTTCTTGGCTGCTCAAGCACCAATGTGGCAGAGTTGGCATATTTGGCGACCTCCTTCGGCGCCTAGGCAGTTTCTATTAAGCGCTCAAGCACCCATGTGGCACATGGTTGGGTGCCTAAGCAGTGGATCATGGGCGCATTGGCCCGCATGTGGAAGTGGAGTAATTTTTGCCATGTTTTGACTCTGTTTCTTCACTCTGTAATGCTGACCCTTTATCTGTGCTACTAATGCATATTTGCCTTCCTATCCTCTCTCTCAAGCCCTAACTTGTGAAAATCGCCCTCCCGCAATTCTATCATCATTCTTTGTCATCTTCGTGTACCACTCTGTGCTGTAAGCATTTTGTTCGAAGTGGCATGAAGGAGCCAAGGTATGTGACATCCGCAATCGTCGAACAGATGCAAACAGCAAATAAATGTTGATAATCAAATAACCATTACGGGTCTTGCTACTTTTGGTTGCTGCTTTCATTTTTTCATTTCACACTGAATGTGAAATTGTCTTGTAATGGAAACTATATAACATCCATTCTACTAATTTCATATTTAAGTTAGTGTGAATTGATCAAATTTAATCTGATTATTCAAAAAGTTGAGACTGCTGCATGGTTGTGCTATAAATTCAGTATAAAGTTTGTCTCTGGATTTCGTGCTTAATTTGATGATGCTTAAAGATACTCTAAATAAATTGATCCTTTGCTAGCTGTAAAGGAGTTCCAAGTTTATGTCCTAGAACCACTTCCTCTAACTAAACACTTTTCATTTATGTAGGTAAAATGAAGTAATCAGCTTTCGAATTTGTATTTGAATGGGCATATTAGAGAAAGTGCTAGTGGGGACATTAGTTTTCATGGTCCGCATCCCGTTTTGGTGCTTATTCCACTTAATTCCAACCTTGAATAGGTAAAACAAATTGTGGTTCAGGCACTAAGAATTTCACATAATCAGGAAATTCAAATCATGAAATATAGATGTCTAGTAAGTTGTGGGGACAGATTAAGGTATAATGTCTCCGTGCTAGATGAGGATACACATGTGTAGCTCATGTTGATGATGTATGCAAGTCTTTCAAATTGGAATGCCATTGAGATATATGTGGAGACAAGATACCGTGCAAATGTATGTCACAATGACATGGCAGAACAATCTAAGCATATGGTAGACTTGAATGTACCACACATACCAACCCAGCTATTATACACGCCAGTGCCTAACTTTCAAAGTTTGTAATATTCTTTTCTAAGACAATTTCCTCATCATCCAAACATTGCTACTCATGTTTCACCCCTAAATTTGAGTTGTCAGGGTGCGGATATGAATATACACATGGATAATCATATAGAAGATTCGTGGCAAGTTAACCATCAATGTGATATTGAAGGCGAGTATGATCCTGAGTGGTATAGTGATGATGGACTTAATGACTATTCATACAGATGTGGGCAATGTAGACTTACTTAACATTGGGTCTGACTAAGCTATGATGGCAACTCCTGGACTAGAAAGCTCAATGGATTCAATTCATGTTGATGATCTTTCACCTGATTATACTGACATTGATTGGGCAGCCATGGATGTACTTGAACATTCACCCAACATGATAAGGACCAATTGGGATGCTTCCCATGAGTTACACATTGGCCTCTAGTTTTCATCTAAAGAGGCCACGAGCTTGGCTATGAAACATTATCACATCCATAGGCGCCATGATTTTGTTGTAGATGAATCCAAAAGTAGATATTTAAAGGCACCTTGTCCTTGAGCTGATAATGGTTGCAATTGGAGGATTAGAAAATCACATTTAAAAGAGCTCAACATGTGGGTTGTGAAGAAATACACTGGTCCTCGTACTTGTGTTGCTCCCAGCATTTTAAAGGATTATTGGCAATTGACCTCAGACGTAATCACCTCTCCCATAGAAGGGATGCTTAGAGCTAATCCTAGAGAAACTATTGTTGGAATTATTACTGCGATTAATATGAAATATCATTACATGGTTAGTTACAAGAAAGCTTGGTTTGCAAAGTTAAAAGCCATTAGGAAGCTTTATGGTAACTGGGATAGTTCATACAATTTACTGCCTAAATGGATAGGTGCTATGGTGCAATTGAACCTAGGCAGTGTCTATCACTTCATTACCATGGATGCTAATGACATAAATGTTGATCAAGCACTTGTAACATTTAAGCGTATCTTTTGGTCCTTTAAGCTATGCATAGATGGTTTTAACTTTTGTAAACCAGTATTGCAAATTGATAGAACCCACTTGTACAGCAAGTACCATGGCACTTTATTAGTTGCAACAGGCCAAGATAGAGGTAATAGAATTTTTTCACTGGCATTTGCTGTTGTTGAAGGTGAAAATACAGACAGTTGGAGATGGTTTTTAAGATGCATTCGACATTTTGTTAATAATCAACAGTAACTATGCTTAATATCAGACAAGCATTCTGCAATAAAGGTAGCAATGCAAGCCGAACCCGAAAATTGGATGCCACCACATGCATATCATTGTTATTGCCTCTGGCACATTCAAAGTAACTGCAACTCAGAGTTCAAAAATAAAATGTTAAAAAAATTGATTTACAAAGTAGGCATGCCATTACTTTCTTATGATTGTATTGTATATCAGTTATAGGTTTGTTGGATATGCATACAAAATTATTATTTGTTCATTAGTATTGTTCAATCCATTTATTAGGTGTACAAGATCAACAATGAAAGTATCAAAAAGTGATGGCTGAAATTAGGTGTACAAATGAAGATGCTGCAGCTTGGTGTGAGAAGATTCTTCAGCGTCAGTGGACCCTTGCATATGATGACCATGGTAGACGATGGGGCCATATGACGACAAACTTGAGTGAGTGCATTAATGATATCTTTAAGGGAGTTAGAGGTCTGCCTATAACTGCCCTTGTTCATCATACTTTCATGAGATGTGTTGCTTATTAGAAATCCTGAAAACAAAAGGCATTGGCAATGCAACAGGCACAACACATCTTCACTGACACCATTACATCCAAGATGGCCGATAATGGAATCAAGGCAAATGCACACGTCATAACAGAATTCAATAGGGAGTGAGGGGTTTTTCAAGTGGCAACTAGCCGAAACCATGTCACAGGGGGAGCAGGTAACTATCACACTGTTAATTTGCAAGACAAAACATGCTCGTGTGGAAAATTTCAGCATTTTAGGTTTCCTTGCTCCCATGTCATGGCAACATGTGCACATATTGCCATTAGTCCTCATCAGTTTGTTGATCAAATGTATACGGTCGAAAACTTGTTGAGTATATACAACTACTCTTTTTATCCACTGGGCCATAAAGATTATTGGCCACCTATAGATGGACCAATGTTAATTCCTAATACTGCACTGGTTAGGCCGAAAGGAAGACCTAAATCGACTCGCATTCGTAATGAGATGGACTGGAGAGGAAAGACTCAACACTTAAGATGTAATTTGTGTCACACTGTAGGTCATAATAAGAAGACATATCCCAATAAACAAATACCACGTGCTCACCTTCATGAAGGAGGACCATCTCGTTAGAGCCATCGTCCGTTTTGTAAAATTTTAAATAGGTTGCCAACCACATTCTGGCCAAAGCACCTCCATAGTTGAATTGTAACATGCAATAGTTGAAATGTAATATGTTAATAGATAAAATGTTACATGCAATAGGTAAAGTAGAACATCTGATAGTTTAAATGTAACCTTTATATGTAGAAGGTAACATGCAATATATGAAGACCCACCCTTGAAGCATGTGCCCAAAAATGCCTTTTTTGACTCATGATCGCCTGAGTATCGAACATCCACCGCCTGGGCACCCAAGATTGTGCCCATACATGATTCTTCTGCCACCTGGCTGCTTAAGCATCCAAACAACACCGCCTAGGCAGCCAAACCGCCTAGATTATATGTAATAGTTGACTTATAGGTGAAGGTGTACTAGGCCATAGAAATAAGTTTTCATCAGTTAGACACTTGGAAACAAGGTCACCAAGGGGGCCAATTTTAAATGCAATTGTTGACTTGTAACATGCAACAGTTAGAATGTAACATGGCGATAGATTATATGTAACATGCAATAGTTAAATTGTAACATTTAATGCTTTGTGTATAATAACACATCTCTACCCAGGTGCCCAAGATTTAGCGCCTAGGCCTGATACATGTGGTCAAAATGGTAGATTTTGCCACATGGCCACCTGAGCACCCAAGATTCAGTGCCTAGGTGCCCAAACATGTTTCCAAAATGCTCTCTTCTACTGCATGGGCACCTGAGAGACCAAAAGGAAGTGCCTAGGCGTGCACACATGTCCCGATAATGCTTTATTCTACCTGATGGGCACCTTAGCACCCCATACATAATGCCTAGGCATCCATACATGTCCCAAAATGATAAAATTTGATATGCAATAGTTGAATTATAACATATACCAATTTTGATGTAACTTGGTGATATATAAAATGTAGCATGTAATAGATTAAATATAACACGTGATAGTTAAAATTTAACTTCCCTAGGTAAAAAGTAACATGCAATAGATGAAGTCTAGCATTCAAAAGGTGAACATGTACTAAGTCGGAGGCATGAGTTTTCACTTTGGAACTTAGAACAAGATGACCAAATACAAAAATTTTCTATGCAATATTTGGATTGTAACATGCAACAGTTGAATTGTAACATATCAATAGATTAAATATAACATGCAATAAGTAAAATGTAACATTCGATAGTTAAAATGATACTTTACCAAGTCTTTTGTAACATGCAGTTTGTGTGACAGTCTAGGTCATAATAAGAAGACATGTCCCAATAAACAAATACCACATCCTCACCTTCATGAAGGAGGACCATCTCATTAGAGTCATCATTCGTTTGGTAAAATTTTAAATAAGTTGCCAACCATGTTTAGGCTAAAGCACCTCCATAGTTGAATTGTAATATGCAATAGTTGAAATGCAACGTGCTGATAGATAAAATGTTACATGTAATAGCTAAAGTATAACAGCTGATAGTTTAATTGTAACTTTCATATGTAGAAGGTAACATGTAATATATCAAGACCTACCCCTGAAGCATGTGCCCAAAAATGCCTTTCCAAGGTCATGAACACCTAAGCACCGAACATCCACCACCTAGGAGCCCAAGCATGTGCCCAGTCATGATTCTTCTGCCACCTTGATGCTTAAGCGTCCAAAGGACACTACCTAGGCAGTCAAACATGTCCCACTACGTCCTACATAAAAAGTAACATGTAATACATGAAGTGTATTATTTGTAGGTGAAGGTGTACTAGGCCATAGAAATAAGTTTTCATCAGTTAGACACTTGGAAACAAGGTCACCAAGAGGTCAAATTTTATATGCAATAGTTGACTTGTAACATGCAACAATTAGAATGTAATATCGCGATAGATTATATGTAACATGCAATAGTTAAACTATAACATGCAATGCTTTATGTGTAATAACACATCTCCGCCCAGGTGCCCATACATAAGGTCAAATTGCTATATTCTACCGCATGGGTGCCTGAGTGCCCAAGAGTCAATGCCTAGGCGCATAGACATGTTTCCAAAATGCCGTCTTCGGCCGCATGGGCGCCTTAGTTCCCAAAAGGAAGCGCTTAGGCATCCATACATGCCCTTATAATGCTCTATTCTACTTGATGGCCACCTGACCGCCCAATACGACATGCCCAGATGTTCATACATGTCCTAAAATTTGATATGCAATACTTGAATTATAACATGTACTAGTTTTAATGTAACTTGTGATAAATAAAATGTAGCATGTAATAGCTTAAATATAACATGTGGTAGTTAAAATTTAACTACCCTAGGTAAAAAGTAACATGCAATAGATGAAGTCTAGCATTCAAAAGGTAAACATGTACTAAGCCATAGGCATGACTTTTCACTTTGGCACTAATAAACAAGATGACAAAAAACAAAAATTTTGTATGCAATATTTGGATTGTAACATGCAACAATTGAATTGTAATATATCAATAGATAAAATATAACATGCAATAGGTAAAATGTAACATCCGAATGTTAAAATGATACTTTACCAAGTATTTTGTAACACGCAATACATAGATTATATCACACAAAGTGAACATGTACTATGCCATAGGACTGAGTTTTCACCTTGATACTTTGAAACATATTCACACAGTGGTCAAATTTTATATGCAATAGTTGAAATGTTACATCTAACAGTTAAAATGTAATATCTTAGTTGGAAAAATAGAACTTCTAAAGTAAGCTATAAATAAAGAATCTAGTCACAAGATTTTTGCTCAAACATTTCAAGTGATGCATTTATTTATCAGTACGAGTATCATCAAACCTAAAGGAAATACCTTCCACGAATTAAGTGGCTAGGAAACAATTTGGTTATCTATTCATTCAATAATTGTGTACAAAAATGAAGTGAACCAGCACCCTGTTCATATGACAGTATAGGAATAAACCATATGTACAATTCTATATACAAATAAATATGCTTTAGTCTTTACAATTACAACCACCATGTACAATAAAAGGGAAGGACTGTATTGTAGTTCTCATAAGCTCCACCTTGCTCTTCCATTTGAACTCAACCCTCTAGAATTAGACGAACCTTGAGAAGAAAAGTTGGATATCTTGTTTCTATAAGTATTCCAAGAAAACATGTGCTCACTGAAATAAATCCTCTCATGCCTTTGCATTCATGTTTTTCAGTAGTGGCTCCTTCTGATAATGTGATTTTGAACTTTAAGGCTCTGCCCACTCCGGAAGCACATCATCTAGGGAGGCTACCCATATAAATGCATATTTTCTTGACTAAGAAACCCCATAAGCACCAGCCTCCAAGAAGGTTCAGATATCTAGAGTTCAAACACATGAATAAAATCATGAAAATAAGGAATATTAAACATGGTTACAGATGATCCGCCATCAAAATCAAATGATTCAAATGTCTCACTGTGAAAAGGTAGAAAACAACACAAAAGGATGGCTAATCAATGACTAAAACAAACCTGGCCAACATAATGGGAGACCGAAAAAATAATTGGTTTCACTACAAAGAAACATGATTATTACAATATCAATGTATGATTTATAGCTCTCCAACAAATTCATAATTTGTTCTAATTGAAGTGTTCAACACAACTAATCAAATATACCTCACTGTTAAACAGAGATAGACACAGGCACAAGAACAGACTGACTTTTGTCAACCTATTTTAAAAACTGATCAATCATCAAGTACACATCAATACTTCAAAATACATCAAAGTAACACTGGCCTCATAACATAAAGTACCCAAATATCCCATCTATATGCCCCCTAATTCACATTTAGAAACTAGATCTTGGGCAAAGCAGTAAAGGCCAAAATGTGGGGAAAATGTCAAACATATTAGAAGCCAACACTGAGGATGTAATTTTCACAATTCCCATCTCAACCAAATAAAACTATCTAGATTTTAGTAAATACCTTCCACGAATTAAGTGCCCACTTAACAATTTGGTTATCTATTCATTCAATAATGTGTACACGAATTAAGTGAACCGGACCCATGTTCATATCACAATCTATGAATAAACCATATGTACAATTCTATTCATTGAACAAATTTTTTTTTTTTTTGTCTTCTTTCAGTCCTCTTCTTTATCATGTTCTTCTTCTTCTTCTTCTTCCTCCTCTTCATCAAAATTTATGTTAGCCATAATTTGCTCATTTGCCAAAGGAAGGCATCTGAGTTTAGTTAGAGCTTTGTGGCCAAATTCCAAAGCATCTTTTCCAAGGCATACTGATTCTTCAAAATACATCTAGAAATCTGCCGCTGCTACTCCTATTGTCTTTCAATTCTATCCAACGTTTTTGTGATAGTTACCTGCTATCTTTGTTGTCTTCATTAGGATGGATGAGGGGCTTGTCCTCCTTTAGGCTGCTCTTGAAAGTATCTTGATATTACAGCAGCATTGATAGGAGGAGCAGGAGAAATTGGCACATCTCTAGGTATGGCACTAACACTAGCCTTCAAACACAATTTTGTTATTAGTGACGGATAAGGTAAACTTCTTGAGTTTTCCTGTGCCATTGTCTAAATATTATAGGTAATGAGCCTACCTATATCCACAAACCGTTCCATTGCAATCACATAAATTAAAAGAGCTCATCTTACCGTCACCTCAGAATGATTGGAGGAAGGAAGTAAATTTGCTTGTACAAAAGTGCACCAGGTCTTCAGGATAGGTAATAGATTAGCTTTTTTTATATACTTAGGAACATTTTTTGCATCTAAAACCCATTGAGCTCCTGGTCGGCAAAGAACTCGAAGAACTTCTTATTCTTGTACTTGTCTTGAAACCAATTCTGAATATGCACATGAGTCAAGGTAGTTCTGCCTCAAACCTAAGTAAGCATTGAGCTCCCTTCTTGAAAAATCAATACAAACCCCCCTAACATAAGACTTATACTTATCTTCCTCATTATTGTTAGTTTGGAATGCATTGCAATAAAATTCCTTTACAATATTCTCATTTCCTAGTTCAGGAATTGAGCATAGCTTTCCCATTTCCTTTGGATAATTTGGGTTTGGATCTCTTAATATTCATTTTTCCCTAAATCAAACCCTCTTTCCCGAACTACATTCCTCGTCAGCACAACATCATTGTATCTTTTTTCGTGCACTAATGACAAAAATTTTTGTGCATCATACTCAACACTGCTTGATGTTACACCTGAGACATTCTTTCTTTTCTTTGGTGCCATTGTATCAAATCCACAAACAAAATCCTATTGAGTAACATCATGTACAAAGAATCCAACATCAATGACGGAACATAAGTTTAATGAAAATACAAATTTAACAAAATTTTACTAAAAATAGCCTTATATACGAAAATACACCCAAATGGTCAACATTGATGTTGGCGCTTATTAGATATACCAATGATAGAATAATTATACGGGGAAACAAAAAGATAGAGATTCTTACTCTGCTTATAAAAAGTAAGTTGCACTATTGGATACACACAAAAGTCTCCCCACAGAGTCCAATGCCAAGTAAATGGGATGCCAATTAGTTAAAACAAAGCAACACCAACTACTCACATAAAATAGAGCCAATGCAAACCACCTTCCTAAGGTGCCCAAGTCAGTTTCTAAGGGTTATAAATCTTCCTCAAAAAAGAAAATGATATTACTTTTGAACTCCAATTACAAACAACCATTGTCCCATTCACATCGTACAAAAGGAACTTGGTGACAAAATTAAGCACAATGGCATCAAATAAGTCAAACCATAAGTATTTTGGCAACATAAGGCATATAAGCCATACATCCCAAGAGTAAGGGTGCAAAACTGAAAGTAACTTCTACATTTCTAGGGTATGAAGATTTATTTATAACTCAAACTTATGAAAAATAAGATATCTGGATTTATTTATATGTCGTATGCACATAACTAAGGCCTATTCGGTTTTTAAAAGAGTAAGGGTCCAAAAGCTACTCTCTATTTACATTCTAAATACAAAAGTAAAGATTCTTGCATAAAAAACAAGATGTCAATTTCTACTTGTGATTACCAAATCCAAATGAGCTTTACATCTAGTATGAGCTTCTTAAGTGAGTCAATCATATGAAAGGTTCGTGGCACAAGCAACACACTTTAATATCACTTAGGAGTAAAGGACTTTCAAAGCATAAAATTCCCAAATAAGAGGCACACAACCAACTTGATCCATCCCAACTAAACCAAATGGCTATGACAAAGATCTTGCTAATAAAAACGTTTACAACAGCTATACTAAATTTGCCACTCATATCACTACATATCAGTGAAAGCTGCAGAAAATAAGCAGTTCAAAGAGCATTAAATTATCTAAGCCGTCTTATAATTCCCTTTGGTATCATATCTCCCTAATATGCAAGCATCTCATGCCTACCCAAACATGCAAAATCTAACATTCCCACTTAAGAAGCCTAATATATTATTAAGATTGCAAATATTATTCAATCTTCACACATGACTATAAAGCTACTTTTCAATTGTTAGACCAAACATGAGAATCAATAATAAATTAATAGTCTTACACCAAACAATCCAACCTTATTGGGAATGTCGCAGCTTTAAATGAAGAAACAGAATCAAGATGGGACCAAGTGCTATGAGCGAGGGACAAATGGAGTGGAGTGAAGAGAAAGCTGAGTGAAGAGAGACGTGAGCGAGAGCACAGAAAGCACAAAGACGGGAGAGCTGTGAGAGTAGGAGAGTTAGGGTGAGGAAGAAAAAGCATGAAGAGGGGCTGAGGATTTGATGAATGATGCGGCATTACTTTGAGGTGAGGTGGTTATCCTATGTGGCAGGTTTACCCCTCTTAAGTAAATAACTTTCAATCAATACTATTAGAGTAAATTTATTTTAAAAATATACTGTACATGTAAAATGGCCGAGCTATGCTCAACAAACCCACGTTTAAAATGTATAATAACAAGGTGATCCAAACCCACATCTATATAGGCCATTTACAGTGTAGGCCCAATCTTATGCAAGTTATCATATATCAAACAGTTCTTTTCTGGATGTAATTTGCTTTTGTTTTGTTTTCTTTCTCTTGCATGTACTTCAAAAAAAAAAAGAAACAGCTCTTTTCTAACTAAGATTGCACTTGATGGTCATATTTTCTACGAAAGGAAAAAATAAAACGAGATGTTCTGGCATTCTGACATTTTTATTCAATGACAACATTGGTAGATCGGTCAGGAAGTGGAAAGCAAAATAAAGTAATGACATTTTCAAGTGTAAGGTGTAGAAAAGTGTAAGTAATTAGTTATTGATAAAAAATTAATAATTATAATTATCATTAAATATAAGTAATAATAATTATTGAATTTAAAATAATTATTATTGTTAATTTTTTATTAATAATTAATAATTTTTATTTTATTTTTAAAAATATATTTTATATTTAAAAAAAATTTAAATCTCACAATAAATAGTTAAAGACAACCAACTATTTTGCAGGTGGGAAAGGTAAGGTAATAAATAAACAGCATTCAATATTAATAATATTTGATATAGTTAATAAATAATTAAATTTTTTAAATATATTATCTTATATTTAATTTAAATTTTATATATACAAAAATTTATTAAAAAAAATACCAATTTCAACGATCTCAAAGATTAGTCTTCAAGATAGGTTTCACCCAAAAAAAATATAAATAGCATTCAATACAAATTGGTTATGAAGAAACGGATTCGAAAACAATAATGGACCAACTACAAATCCGCCTTGCTGCATTCGACAATTTCAGACTTCCATAATTGTTAGGCAAACCACTTTAGCCATTTTACTCCGACCAGCCACATTAATTATCATGTTTTGTATCGTACAAAATCTTCAACCCATAACATTAATTTCCTGAATTCCCTACCGTTTCAGAGATTATTGACTAAGATGTTCCAAATTAGAGTCAACTTTAGCAGCTATATTTGAGCTCCCATAGTGGAACCAAAAAACAGCGTACAGTGACGCTATTATCTCTCATATAAAAGCAATGAGAGAGAAGAGATGAGAGAGAGGAAGGCAAAATACATTGTGAGCGCATCTAGAAATTGTATATATCCATCATTTCTGAGTATATATATACGTATATATATATCCATATATATCTATCATTTGAGTATAAATACATATACATACATATACATATATATATATATATATCTATCATTTACATCGTCATTTTTATTGTATAGATTTTAATCAATTTAAAAAGGTTTCTTCTTTAATATGGTGTCCTAGTTCAGAGGTAGTTTCTAATTTTTTAACTACGATTTCTACGATTCTTTTGTTTCTAACATTTTGACCTTTGTTTTTAATTGTTTAATGTCATTTTTTAGATTTTTAGTTTTTTTATTTAATTTTAGTATTCCCAATGGCTTTTCTTTTTTTTGATCTAATTTTAAGATTTTATTTAAATCATAAAGTTCAAGAGAAGGAATTGGATCTTTTTCTTCTTTTCTTTGCCTATAGTTTTTCTTAATTTAAGAAAATATTTATATTTAAGAACAGGATCTTCTATCTTATCTATTATATTTATTAAAAATTTAAAATCTTCTATTAAAGTATTACAATAAAAAATCAAGAAAAGCCTTCTTGTTCTAGTTCTAAATCAAAATTAGAAAAACATTTGTTTGAACCATATAAATTTTTTGATGAAGAATTAGCCAATATAAAATTAGAGAATCTACTAATGAAGTTTTAGATGAAATTGATAAAAGATTAAAAGCTTTAAAAATAAGTGAAGATAAAAAATAAAAAGGAATAACCATTAATACTCTGATCGAAACCGGTCAAGAACAAATTCAAAGAATTCGAAGTAATAAGAAGTTCTCTATACCAGAAATTATTATTGTGACCTACCCTTCCGAATATCCATAATGAAGAATGGGAGTTAGACAACCCCTCTAACTTCAATGGAGATGGCATATGGAATGGAATATAGATGGCCTATCCAAGCATGTAATAATAAGAAAACTTAATGAAATGACTATGGTAGCCACTACCTTCAAAAAGCAAGGAAATAATGGTAGAGCCATAGCCCAATAATTAATTTCTGGATTTATAGGGAATTTAAAATGCTAGTGGGATAATTTAATTACAAAACAAGATAGAAATAATATCTTAACCTCAGTAAAACTTGAACTTATTACCTAGTAGAAAATAGGTATACAAGTAAAAGCTTTAATTTTTGCCATTGCTCAAAGTTTTATCAGAGAATCTAAACTTTTTGAAGAAAGATTTAGTGAAATCTTATATTTCCTAAAATGCCCTAGGTTGTCAATTTCAGATGGTATAATGATAATTTTTTAGCTAAACTTTTAATTAGGCAAGGCACCTTAACCTCTTATTGGAAGGAAAGATTTTCTTTTTCGGGACTTTCAAGATCATTTGTCCAAAGAGTAAAAGATAAGTTAGAATAAGAAAATTTTAACTTAGAGACTATGACTTATGGTCAAGTCATATTTATAATAATTAAAATAGGATTAGAGTAGTGTAACTAATTATCTTTAATCTCTCAAATTTTAAAAGAAGACAAATTTGTGTATAAAGAATTAAGATATTTTTGTTAATAATATGACTTAGAAAAATTAAAACCTCCTTCTAAAATATATAAAAAAAACTAAAAAAGTATTAAAAAAATAAGAAGCAGATAAATCAAAAAGAAGAAAATAGATCTTCAGAAAAGCTAGAAAGCAAACATAAAAAAACCTTAACCTATTTTAAGTACGGCAAAAAGATTATATAATAAAAAATTATTATGTTAAAAAAATTAAATAAACTAATTTTAAAAAATAAAATTAAAAATCAATTAATAAGAATATTACTTTATAAAAGTAATTCAGAAATTGAATAATTTGTGATTGGGTATTTCTTTTTTTTGGTAAACAAGGAGCTATGATGACTTTTTAAGGGAAAAGGGAGTACATAGAATTTGAACCCACGCGTGGGTATGGGGAAAGAGACCACCATGCCAAATGAGCTCTGCGTGATTGGGTATTTCTTTGGGATCTTATAGCTTTGCTTTTGACTTATAAAAAAGAGGATGAACTTGTCAGCATTATTCATTACGGACAACTGGGCTTACGACTATGAGAGTGGCTTTTGTGTTGAAAGGTCTTGTCTTGCAGTTGTCGCGGCTGTCAGCAACTTGAATTCATTTTCACATTACATGTGAGATTTCTTCTAGATGCTTTTGACAGAAAAATAGGCACATCAACGATACTTTGAGAGGAAAATGAGGGATTTTATCATTGAAAAAATGTTATAATTTAAAAAAAAAAAGAAAGTTATAAATTATTAAAAATAAATCGTTTAATTTATAAATAAGCGTTTTATATACTATTGAAGGTGAGCTGGAAGAGATTCATGGAAATAGTTTAACTTTTCCCCCTCTACTTTCCGAAGTGTTTTGCAAATTATTTTTCAAACAAGTCCAAAATTTATTCTTTTAAAAATAAATTAACCTACAAACTTTTGAGATTGCTTATTTTATTTAAATAATATAAAATTTTGTATATTATATTCAAAATTTTATGTCTTATATATTAATTTAAAATTTAGTACGAGGGCTAACTTGTTTAAAGCCAAATTTATCTAACCTAATCTATATCAGAGCCTAAGCGATATGTTAATTGAATATTAAAAAATAAATTTAATTTAATCTATAATTTAGAACGACACCTTCACTTTCTTGTAGTGTAAGCAAAATGATCAGTTTTGTAGGTGGACAATCTAGAAGATGGGGGGACACGTGAAGTTGTTGGTTTCAAAAGTCCAAAGAAGTGAAATATGAACAAAATGACTTATGCGGAGTTTCCTAAGAAAATTCAAAGATTGGCTACAAAAGCTGATTCGGATTCGTTTAGGTACGTATAGATAATTAAACAAGAGGGTATCTAAATAAACGTCAATCCCACTGAGGCCCACTGCTAACTGCTTGTTCCGCCGACTGTCAGATTTAATTTCGGCGTTGAATATAATTTGCCTTTAAATTAAGCCCCAAAATAGAAATTGCTCACAGAGCCTCACATATTTTGAAATTTAAACACACAAGTCAAACACTGTCTAATAATAATTGTAAAATAAAACATGCGACGTCAGAAAAATATAACCTAAAGTATTCATTTATATTATTGGTTATGATAAACAGATATAAATAATTTATATTATTTAAATCTTCAATCTTAAATTTTAAACCAAAAAAAATCTTAAATCTCAAATTATAAAATCTTAAAACCTAAATCCTAAATTACAATATCCTAAACTGTGAAACCCAAGCTTTAATTTGTGAAACTACAAACTCTAAATCTTAAACTATGAAACCCCAAATGCCATTCCCTAAAATTTCTTGAACCCTACAACATAAAACCCTAAATCCTAAATTGCAAAAGACCAAATCCTAAACCAAAAAAAATCTCAAACCCTTAATTGTAAAACCCTAAATCCTAATTCTTGAACTATGAAACCCAAATCCCAAACCTTGAACCATTGTTTAAGGTTTGGGAGAGGTATCGCAATTTAGGGTTTAGAATTTAGGATTTGGGGTTTGTAGTTTTGCAATTAAATGTTTAGGATTTGAAGTTTTGTCATTTAGGGTTTGAGGTTTCATAATTTAGTATTTAGGGTTTTACAATTTAAGATTTTGGGTTTAAAGTTTTATAGTTTAGGATTAGGGTTTGATGTTTGGGGTTTTGTGATTGAGGGTTTGGAGTTTGGAATTTTATAATTTAAGGTTTGCATTTGAGATTTAGCATTTTGGCTTGTGGTTTCATAGTTTATGGTTTTGTATATTAGGTTTCACAGTTTAAGGTTTGGGGCTTCACAATTTAGGATTTTGAGTTTGGGATTTTACGTTCAAGAGTTTGGGGTTTTGTAATTTAGGGTTTGAGAATTTATGGTTTAGGATTTTGGATTTAAGATTTTGTAATTTAGGATTTAGGGTTCATGGCTTCATGATTTGAGGTTTAGAATTTAGGGTTTTATAGTTTAGGGCTTAGAGTTTGAGGTTTAGGGTTCTGTGGTCGAGGAGTTAGGTTTTAGATATAATTTAATGTTTACATTAAAGATTTAGGGTTTTAGCTTGTGGTTTCATAGTTTAAGGTTTGAGATATTGGGTTTTGCAATTCAAGGTTTGGTTTCTAAAGTTAGGATTTTGAGTTGGGGTTTGTGTTTCAGGGTTTGAGATTTTATGATTTGTGCTTTCACCTTTTAAGGTTTAGATTTTCACAGTTCAAGGTTTGAGGTTTTACAATTTATGATTTAAAATTTTGTGATTTAAGATTTTGGATTTAAGATTTTGTAGTTTAGGATTAAGGGTGTATGGTTTCATGGTTTGGGATTTAGGGTTTTGCAATTTAGAGTTTGTGATGTAAGTTTCACGGTTAGGTTTAGGGTTTGAGATTTTGATGACTAAGGTTTAGGGTTTTATAATTTAGGATTTAGAATTTAGGATTTTGCATTTAAGGATTTAGGGTTTTGTAGTTTAAGATTTATAGTTTGGGGTTTCATAGTTTAAGGTATGGGGTTTGGGAGTTCTATGATTTAGGGTTTAAAGTTCCATAGTTTAGGGTTTTGGGTTGCACGATTTAGCGAAGATATAGGGTTTGTGATTTCATAGTCTAAGGATTAGGGTTTGAGATTTAGTAGTTTAGTGTTTAGGGTTTTGCAATTTGGGATTTGAGGTTTGGGGTTTTCACAGTTTAGGATTCAGGATTTCATACTTTATTGGAGTTTTGCCATTTATGATTTGAGATTTCACAATTTAGGGTTTTGCAATTTAAGGTTTGGGATTTCATGATTAATAGTTTAGGATTTGGGGTTTCATGGTTCAAGGTTTGGATTTTCACAATTTACAATTTGGGATTTTGCAATTTAGGGTTGAGTGTTTGGTGTTTTACAGTTGAGGGATTAAGGTTCACGGTAGGGGTGGGCATCGGCTTGGGTCAAACCGTTTCAACCCGCCCCAAACCGTAAAAAAAAAATTTGGACTGGGTTAAGATGGGGTAAAATAAATATAATATAATATTTTAGTTTAAGATGGGGTAAATTAGGTAAGGTTGGATTTGTAATCCTTCTCCATTGGGTTGCCGTGGTAACCCAATAAAAATTTCATATATATATATATATATATATTCTGCTACTACAAAACGTCGTTTTGTAAATAATATATGTTTCTTTAGTGATGGTACAAAACAATACTATTTCATAACTTGCCCTAAATCTTTTCTAAGTAGTTTCACGACTCCAATGCCACTCCTTAGTCCTTCCTCTCGCGAGCGACGAGTCTTGTCCGCTGTCTCATCGTCTCCGACAGTCTATGCCAACCCTCCCACTTCCCTTCACCTTGTTTGAGCTATCTCGATCCCTCTCTCGTCTAGTCGTCACACTTCGAAACTTTGAGCCCTCAATAATCGATTAAACCTTGTCGGTTTGTCCCCGCTCGCCTCACGTCTAGCCGTCCCCAGGCCTTCGCTCTTTGACCCATCCTAATCCAAACTAACCCATTCAAATGAAATCAAACTATTCTAACCCAAAAATCTTGGTTTGAAGGATTATTTTGGTTGGGATTGGACTAACTAAATGAGGGATTGGATTCAATCGGATTGAGAAAATTTTGCCCCAATCCAAACCGTCCCACCCAATGCCCACCCCTAGTTTATGGTGTGAGGTTTTTGGTTTTGCAGTTTAGGGTTTGGGACTTTGTTTTGTATTTGAGGTTTCACAATTTAGAATTTAGTGTTTAGGAAATAAGAATTTAGGGTTATTGTTTTAGAATTTAACGTTTAATGTTTATAGTTTAATATTTAAAGTTTAGATTTTAGGGTTTAAAGGTTTAGGACTTAGGGCTTTAGGATTTTAAAATTTAGTGTTTTAGGGAGTAATTAGGGCTTGGAAGATGGGGAGAGTGATTAGCTAATTTAGGTTTGAAGAATTTAGGGAATGGGTTAAGGTAATATTTGCTTCATTTTTTTGTATTTTGTTAAAATTTTAATAGAATTTGGATGGATAAGGTTTTTAATTGAGTTTTTTTTTTGAGTATGGGAGGGTCGTTAGCAAAATTTTAAAGTATAAAAAAGCTTTTTAAAATGGTACTTTAAGTATACGAGAAATTTATTTATTTTAGCCTACTATATAAATATATCTCAAATATGTCATACATATATTATGTGAAGTATAATTAATAATGGCAATTGATTATATAACTTGAGTTTTTTATCTATACAAAGTCAGAGTCACACACTCACATATAAATAAATTTTTCATTATAATTAAAAAAATAATACAATTAAGATGGGATACGCTATGTTGCCAATAATGCATCTCCCTATATGGTACTCTATAGGTAGGGTCCTTAATTACCTTATAGGTAAGTTCATGATCTGAGTATTGTTATTTATAAAATAAATTAGTGTATAAGGTATGTATATATATTATTAAATTTATTAAATTTTATAAATTAAATTGTGATATTCAAATAATAATAATTCATTTTGTATATCTTATGCACTTAGCTTTTTCTTTATTGATTCAGACATCTTTCATGCATTTATATAGTGAAAGTGAGTTGAAAGAGATTTATGGAAATAGTTTAACGTGTCCACCCTCTCCTTGCCGACTTGTTTTACAAATATAATTTTTAATTTTCTAAGTTATTATAGCGAAATTAAAGTGGAAATAGACTAATTAGAATGTTAAGGGTCTGCAACCCGACCTGCCTTGTTTAACAATTCAAATTAAATTAGGTTAAAAAATATATTTTCCAAACAAATCCAAATTTATATTTTTTTTAAAAAAAATGAATTCACCTACAAGTTTTTAAGATAGCTTATTTTATTTAAATAATATATAAGTTTTTTTTTATCTTATATTCAAAATTATATATTTTACATATTAATTTAAAATTATATATTGTAGCTTGATAGAGTTCATCTAGTGGCTAATTCCAATTGTAAGTCTAAATAATGTCACAAGCAAAGACCAAAACTTTTTATTTTCTAGAAACACGCTACACCGACCAAAATAGGACCTACATTTAACTAAAAGTTCAAACTGAAAAAAAAAGAAAAAGAAATTAGTATGAGAGCTAACTTGTTTAAGGCAAAAATTGTCTAGCCTCATCTATTTCAACCCCTAAGCAAGATCTTAATGTAATATTGAAAAATATATTTAATTTATCTGTTATAAAAAAGTGAATAAATTAGTTTTTTATTTGATGTACGCTACTGTTTTTGGTAATAGCTATTGAACCTTTTCTTGGGACAAATTCAAGAAGATAAACCCTTTTGGTGGGATTAATGTAAATAAAAAATGTTGTTATTCTCACACTTTGATTTTGTATGTTTTCGTTCATAGTCATTAATATATAAGATTTAATTATATTAATAATTATAAATAAAGATGTGATAATTTTATGTCAAAATTAAAATGTAATACAAGATTAATACATCAGCAAAATTATCACTTGTCAGTTAGACAATCTAGAAGATGGGGGACACGTAAAGTTGCTTTCAAAGTCAAAGCATGTGAAATATGAAAAGAATGACAAATGCAACGCCTACCATTCCCAGAAAATTCAAAGATCAGCCACAGGAGCAGATTCCGATTGGCTTAGATGCGATCACTCATTAAACACGAGGGTATCCAAGTAAACACCAATCCACTGACGCCCACTGCACGCTGCTTATTTCGCCAGGTTTCAGATTTAATTCCGGCGCTGAATATAATTCGCCTTTAAATTAAGCCCCGAAATAGAAATTGCTCACAGATCCTCACATATTTTGTAATTTACAAACAAATCAATTATTGTCCGATAATAATTGTAATATAGAAACGGATATTGACAATTTATATTATCGAATCACGCCCTCTTGTATTTTTTAATTAATTATTAGACGAGTATTAAATTAACTATATATTTTACAAATCAAATAATTCAACCCATAGTCTATATTGGAAATGTGAAACGGAGATTATTCTAAACCGATAACTCTAATGTCAATTTCAAAAGAGATGTAAACATTTTGTTCCGTTTTATATGTCATCTGCACACGTTTGTGGCAACGAATCGTTTGAAAGTCAGCAAAAGGATGCTGTATTGTAGTTTTCTGAGCATATCGTAGCAATATCTTATGATTTTTGGATGGAATAAGAATCCTTTTACTACATGGATTACATCTAAGTCCCGACTCTAACTACTTCTAATATGCATTTGACCCTTTATTGATGCTGCCATTCCACTATTTTGTAAAATAAATAAAGTCCCTAGCAAATCATTGTGTTTTAATTTTTTTTATAAATTCATAAAAAATAAAACATTATAATATAAAAAATGTAATTTTCTGTTATTCTTATTTTTTTTTACAATCATTATTATGAGGTTGGATCGATCCCACTTGACTTTTTTTTTATAAATAATTAAGATTATACATCTTTTTCAAAGAAAGAGTTTGTGATCTTTTCACTTAAATGCATTATTTAATTTATGGGACATGAGAGTTCTTAGAATCCTGCCATCCCCGGAATCTTGCGATCAAGTAAAGATTTTGTATGTTGAAAAATCTTTCAATTCATCTAATTTCTCTCCAAAAGCAGCACCCTTTGTAAATCGATCCATGCATTGGAATCTTTCCGGCTATTCCATTCCCTTCTTGTTCTTTTTTTGTTTTACACATTAATTAATGCAGCAAACAGGAATCAAACTTAAATTTTTCCATAATATTATTTGAAAGAGAAAGATATTTGAGGAGAGAGAAAATAGAGAGAATATGGAAGTGTATATAATTTATATATAAATTTTTATATACATATATCATCACTCTTATACAATATTATTTTTCGTTTTTCATATATGTATATAGTAGAAAAAATTTGAACTTAAATTCTTTTATAATATACTCAAACCCCTCATCAATAAAACATATCTAATAGGGTATAATATTATTTTCAGTTAATTTTTATAATATAAAATTTAAATATTAAATATATAGTATCTTACAAAATAAATTATAATATTTATAAAAATTAACTATTTGTAAATTATTATTATACCAATCTACTTGAATCCCCTGTGGTAAAGGAGAAAATGGTAAGAAAGATAAAAAGAAAAAATTACAAAAAAGAAATAAAAAATAATATCAATATATTAAATTATAACAAATCAAAAATTTAAAAAAAAATTAAAAATCCAAATCCTTACCCCAATAACCTTGATGTGGCAGTGGTATTTGTGCTTTGTTAATTATTTAATTCCATGCAAATTTTTTACAGTAAATGTAAAGTGGGTAATCAAGTCAACGAGCTACGACAAGTCATAGTTTCCACCGTGTCTGACGGAGACACCCTAAGTTCGATGTGCTGTACTGAACTAGCAAAACTGTAATTTAGGGTTTTGTAATTTAGGGTTTGAGAATTTATAGTTTAAGATTTTGGATTTAAGATTTTGTAATTTAGGATTTAGGGTTCGTGGCTTCATGATTTGAGGTTTAGAATTTAGGGTTTTATAGTTTAGGGCTTAGAGTTTGAGGTTTAGGGTTCTGTGGTTGAGGAGTTAGATTTTAGATATAATTTAATGTTTACATTTAAAATTTAGGGTTTTAGCTTGTGGTTTCATAGTTTAAGGTTTGAGATATTGGGTTTTGCAGTTCAAGGTTTGCTTTCCAAAGTTAGGATTTTGAGTTGGGGTCTGTGTTTCAGGGTTTGAGATTTTATGATTTGTGCTTTCACCTTTTAAGGTTTAGATTTTCATAGTTCAAGGTTTGGGGTTTTACAATTTATGATTTAAAATTTTGTGGTTTAGGATTAAGGGTGTATGGTTTCATGGTTCGGGATTTAGGGTTTTGCAATTTAGAGTTTGTGATGTAAGTTTCACAGTTAGGTTTAGGGTTTGAGATTTTGATGACTAAGGTTTAGGGTTTTATAATTTAGGATTTAGAATTTAGGATTTTGCATTTAAGGATTTAGGGTTTTGTAGTTTAAGATTTATAGTTTGGGGTTTCATAGTTTAAGGTATGGGGTTTTACAATTTGGGGTTTGGGAGTTCTATGATTTAGGGTTTAAAGTTTCATAGTTTAGGGTTTTGGGTTGCACGATTTAGCAAAAATCTAAGGTTTTGGATTTCATAGTTTAGGGATTAGGGTTTGAGATTTAGTAGTTTAGTATTTAGGGTTTTGCAATTTGGGATTTGAGGTTTGGGGTTTTCATAGTTTAGGGTTCAGGATTTAATAATTTATTGGAGTTTTGCCATTTATGATTTGAGATTTCACAAGTTAGGGTTTTGCAATTCAAGGTTTGGGATTTCATGATTAATAGTTTAGGATTTGGGGTTTTATGGTTCAAGGTTTAGATTTTCATAATTTACGATTTGGGATTTTGCAATTTAGGATTTTGCAATTTAGGATTGAGTGTTTGGTGTTTTAGGGTTTGAGAAAGAGTTTGTGATCTTTTCACTTAAATGCACTATTTAATTTATGGGACATGAGAGTTCTTAGAATCCTGCCATCCCCGGAATCTTGCGATCAAGTAAAGATTTTGTATGTTGAAAAATCTTTCAATTCATCTAATTTCTCTCCAAAAGCAGCACCCTTTGTAAATCGATCCATGCATTGGAATCTTTCCAGCTATTCCATTCCGTTCTTTTTTTTTTTGGTTTTATAAAATAATTACTGTTGCAAACAGGAATCAAACTTAAATTTTTCCATAATATTATTTGAAAGAGAAAGATATTTGAGGAGAGAGAAAATAGAGAGAATATGGAAGTGTATATAATTTATATATAGATTTTTATATACATATATTATCACTCTTACACAGTATTATTTTTAGTTTTTTATATACATATATAATAGAAAAGATCTAAAACTTAAATTCTTTGCTAATAGTACTCTAACCCTTCATCAGTAAGCCATATCTAGTAGCTTATAATGTTGTTTTTATTTAATTTTTATAATATAAAATTTAAATATTAAATTTATAATATCTCAAAAAATAAATTGTAATATCCATAAAAATGAACCATTTGTAAATTATTATTGCACCAATTTACCTGAATCCCCTGTGGTCAAGGAGAAAATGGTAAGAAAGATAAAAAGAAAAAATAAAAAAAAAGTAATAAAAAATAATAAATTTTAAAAAAATTAAAAATCCAAATCCTTAGCCCAATAACCTTGATGTGGCAGTGGCATTTGTGCTTTGTTAATTACTTAATTCCATGCAAATTTTTTACAGTAAATGTAAAGTGGGTAATCAAGTCAACGAGCTACGACAAGTCATAGGTTCTACCGTGTCTGACGGAGACACCCTAAGTTCGATGTGCTGTACTGAACTAGCAAAATTGTACATTGATTGTTTAAGAAGAACGGTGGACATTTGGCAATTAGTTACCAAGCAGATGTTTCGACATCATCCATGAACGTTGAAATCAACGATCAAGAATCTCAGTTTATAAAATAGAATTAATTAGCTAAGAAAGAAAGGGCTAGGCTCGGACTATAGCAAGAAAGTTCCACTAGGTAGAATTAATTAACTAGAATCTTATTTTAGTACGTTCACAAAATAATTTTCCATTAGGGAGAATTAAATTTTTGGACTTGATGAAACAAATCATTTACACTAACCAACCTTAAATGCGTTGAAATTATTATGAAAAACTATCAAAGTAATTATTTAGTTTAATTAATCAATGAATATTGAATCGGTGTCTAACAAATAAAATGAATAATAATCATTCTAAATGATTTATCCGCTCAATCATCATAATTTCTAAATATAGATATTGAAATATATTATATATTTAAAATTTAATTCTATTTTTCGAGGATAACTCAAAAAAATAAAATAATTATATTTATTAGAATTATTGGATTTATTTAATGCACAATTCATAAGTGAAGCAAGAATCTTTTGGAATACAAGCCTCTAGGCATGAGAGACAACTCAGAGAAGGCCACATAGGTAATCTCGGATGCGGAAATGTCACGTGCGCAATGTCCAAATGGTACGATGGTAATATTAAAAAATAAATAAATATATAAGTGGGCGTGGGGGGCACGGCCTCTCTATAAAAGCCAGTTTGAGTGTGCCGGAAAATTCAAAGTAACTAGACAGAGAGCAAATTGATTGTCCGTCTGCAGGCTCAGCAAAAGGCTTTTCAAACGAAACTCTTTCATATTCAGGCCTTTCATCTCAGAAGTGATAAGAGAAAAAAAAAACACAGAAAAGGGGGGCTGAGTAAAATAAAAGAAGAAGAATATCGTTATGGCTGATCAGGAAGAAGGCAGAGTGAACAATGATTACACAGAAGATGGAACTGTGGATCTTAAAGGCAACCCTGTTCTTAGATCCAAAAGAGGTGGATGGAAAGCTTGCTCCTTTATTGTTGGTAAATAACCCCTCCTCTCTTCTCCATGTTTCTCATGCATGGTCATTTTTATATCTCCGTCGTCAGTGGTTGCATGCATGAAACTTGGAAGGCATTGCAATGGGCCACTTAAATCCTCTCCCCCATGGACATGCATCACAGGGCATGTTTCTTCTGATTAATAATGATCACATCAGAGGAGATTAATCTTTTGGACACTACTGCTTGCTTAGTTCCGTAAACAAGACTTTCTTCCTTACTAATTATCGTACCCTGTTTTTCAAATAATTAGTGCCATTATTAGTTCTGTAACTGGTTCTTAATTTCTTTTTCCAAACTTCTGACTTCAATTGCCTTCTGCAAACTATCTAGAACTGCTGCAAAGATGGGTACGGTTAATTTCTTTGGTCTGCAGAAATGGACTTAAATTCTTTGCTCCCCAGTTTTCACAACCATCCACTACCCAACTCTACCCAACATCAATAACTCTGCAGTAAATGCGTCACTTTGTTGGCTACCCAGTTCTGCAGTAGGCCCATCCATCTAACTCCGCGGCTGCTTCATTACTTGATTTCATATACATCATCTCTCTCACGCACTCATGCCTGGGTACCTGTGTCTGCGTACATCCATTTCTCACAAATGAAAGTTCAGTTCTCATGTGTCAATTTATTTTTTGAATAAATTATATTAATGTATTTTATTTTTACTTAAATATAATACTCTACCCTCTTTACTTAAATATTAATTAAAAAAATATACCTAATATTAATAAAATATTTATAAAAAAATATTAAATTAATATTTTAATCTAATTTTATTTAAAAATTATATTTTGACTTAGTTAACTATTTTAAATAATATTTTGATAAATTATATTTTTTTAATCAAATAAATATATTTATTATAAAGTATAAATTTAATAATATGTATGATTATGAGAAAAAATTTTAGTACAAATATAGTGGCATCTTGGGATGAGTTTAGTTAACAAAAAATAAAATCAATTATGCTCTACATTTTTTTCCTAACTAAACTTAACTCTAAGATGCCTCTATATTTGTACTAAATTTTTTCTCATAATCATACACATGATTAAATTTATATCTTACAATAAATATAATTATTTAATTAAAAATACAGTTTGTTAAGATATTAGTTATTTATAAGAAGAAAGTTCTAAAACAACAACCTCTGTCATACGCCATTAAAAATACAAAAGAAAAGACTTAGTTATAACCCAACTTGTCATTATAGTGGCTCCACCATTGCTGTCATGGCAGTGGCACAATATATAATTAATGGGTGCCAACCTAGCTAATTATTATATTGTCCCAAGTGGGTCATGAAGAGGGTGGGGCGTTAATTCATTAGTATAAAGGAAAGTCTCCTCCCTTAAATAAATTATTAGGATGGAAAGATTTAAAAAATATATAACATTGGTATCAAAATCCGATTGTAGAGATTATTTCACAGTAACTATGGAAAGGGTTAGAGCTCGGGTTGTAACATTTATGTTAAGTCTAGCTAGCCTAATGAATGTCAAAGAATTAGGTTAATGAGGAATAATTCAACCTAGGCTTAATAAGTGCTAGAAAAAATCTCACTTTTTTGAGTCAACTTTTGAAATGAGAAAGTCTAGAAGGTCACTCAACACTAACATAACTATATACTATTTAGGAGATCAGAAATATCTAAACCTTATTCATAAGTGGACGATAAACTTGACATGTATATTGTGATTGAGAAAATAAATTTGGATATGCAGTGTATGAGGTGTTTGAAAGAATGGCATATTATGGGATATCGACAAACTTGATCATGTACTTGACAACGAAGCTTCACCAAGGCACCGTCACCTCCTCCAACAATGTAACCAATTGGGTTGGCACCATTTGGATCACTCCCGTCTTGGGCGCCTATATCGCCGACGCTCACCTCGGCCGCTATTGGACTTTTGTCATTGCCTCCGTCATTTACCTCTCGGTATTTATGCATATCCCTTTATATTATTCTTTTTTTTAATTAATTGTCCATTGGAATTATCCATCACATAACCGAAGCATCTATGCCTGCATTTATTTTAATTTTTTATTTAATAACATGAATTTTTAAGATAATTAATTAATTTATTGATACAAGCTTTTAACTCTATTTGAATGTCTGTTTTACTAACTTTAATTATTTTCTTTTTTTTAATAATTTAATATATATATATTTCACTCTTTTTCTTATTTTTTTTAATTTTACTTTTTCATCTCTCTTATTTCATCTTGCCGTAAGGCCGGATCCCGATTCCCCCACTCCCAATTGTTACAACAAAAATTGTGACTCAAAAATAAAAGCTTTTTCTCATGCATGTGCGTCTGAGTACAGTCTGTCCTAAAAATTTGGGCAAAATAGAAAAACCTGGGAAGGTAAAGTTTGTGCGGTCGCTGGTATGTGGTCTTTTTCCCATACTGTTGATTCCCAAGTGGACCCACGGCTTTGAAGGTCATACCCAAAAGTAACGTTCGCTTACTTTTGGTTCGCGCATTTAATATTCTTATTTTAAATTACATTTTTAAAATATTATAATTAAAAATAAAATTTTTAAAAATGCATATTTATATATATATATATTGTTTTATTGTAAAAATATTAATAAGTATTCTTATAAATTTAAAATTTTAATATTTTGTTGAATATTACTATTTTTAAAAATATTATATTACTTTGTAAAAATACTCTTCAATATAAAATTTTTATTTTCATCTTTAATAAGATTATAATTAAAAAAATATTTTTATAAACAAATAAACTAACCAATAAATATTAATTAATAAAATAATCAATTACTTTCTGAAAATGAAAGATCCAACCTTTTTAAGCTATCTATGTGAGTAACATAGTAAACTATGTTATTAAAAGAGAATAAGATAATCTGTTTAAATAATATCCTTATTTTTAATAATAAATGCATAAAATTTATTTTTAATTTCAAACTAAATATAGAAATACCTCGTATTTACAAAAATCGCGCAAGATCAGCGAACCAAAAACACTCTCAGCCGCCATTGTTTACTTCGGTCCTGAGGATAGTGACATAGCGGACCAAGTGGGGATTAGGCCCACTAGAGACATCCAACCAAGTTGTACAAGAGTTTATTGCCTTTTTTATTAGAAAATATAATTTTTTAGAAATATTTAGGAATTACTAGTTTTTAATACTTATACTTGATTTTATTCTATTATTTAATTTAAATATATTTTATAAATAAATATTTTAATAAAAATATGCATATATTATAGATGAAAATATAGAACTTATTTTAAATGTTAACTTAATAATAAAAATATTTATTTAAGTTTCTTTTTATGAACTTTTTTAATTTAATTTTTTTGTGTTCTCTTTAATAAATGACAATTTTATTTATTAGTTTTTAATATGTACGTGATTTTATTCTATTATATTTATAAATATATATTTTAATAGAATATGTATTATAGATAAAAATTTAAAAATTATTCTAAATATTAAACTTAAATAATAAAAATATTTATTTAACTTTCTTTTTTTATGTTTTTTTTAGTTTTCTTAATTAAATTATAATCTTATTTGTTAAAATAATATAATAAAAAAGTGAAATTAATAATTTTATTAAAAAATATAATTATTCACTAAATATTTGTGACTTTTGCTTATATGAAATAGATGATGTCATATTGTCAAGTCATTATTTATCCTCTCAAACTAATTGTTATGATCGGCGGTGCCCGGCGTCTAACTAAGGATAAGGTTGCCCTTGGTAAGGTCAAAGCCTATATCCTCTTCAGTCACTCAATGCCCAAATGTCAACGGGAATATGTTAGTCAGAAATAGTTGAGGCATGGGTTTTCATAGTTTTTTCAAGGAAACCTCTATTGCTATGTTTTTAGCGTATTAATAATGGAGAAGAACAAGAAAAAAGTAAATGAGTGAGGTTTATTTGCTTCTGTTTGACGGTAGAAAGTGAGTAAGTGTGTAGCTGTTTGATCGTTCTTCTCTTAATGCGTATATAATTTCGATTTTCATTTTCTTTATGAAATTTTTGTATACTCATTACGTATATCTACTTTTGTGTGTTGGTTGACTGATACATAGTTTGTTGGCAGGGAATGTGTCTCCTTACACTATCAGTTTCACTTCATAGCCTAAAGCCACCAAGATGCTTTGAAAAGGAAGTAACAAAGTGCAAGCAAGCCTCCACATTACAGCTAGCTGTGTTCTACGGAGCACTCTACACACTGGCCGTGGGAACCGGCGGTACCAAGCCCAACATCTCCACCATTGGTGCCGACCAATTTGATGATTTTCTCCCCAGAGAGAAGGCACATAAGCTCTCCTTCTTCAACTGGTGGATGTTCAGCATCTTCTTTGGCACCCTCTTTGCTAACACTGTTCTTGTGTACATCCAAGACAATGTGGGTTGGACTCTTGGCTATGGCCTTCCAACTCTTGGTCTTGCTATATCCATCGGGATATTCTTGGCAGGTACACCCTTCTATAGACACAAATTGCCCACTGGGAGCCCATTCACTAGAATGGCTAGCGTCATTGTGGCTGCTTGCAGGAAATGGAGGGTGCCTGTTCCTAGTGACCCCAAAGAACTACATGAACTTGATTTGGAAGAGTATGCAAAGAAAGGAAAGTTTAGAATTGATTCCACCTCAACATGGAGGTATAAAATTTTATCTTTACTTCTCACTTATTTATTTAGATTTATAATGCAATGTTAAGGAAAAGTAGTTCCCACTTAATGAAAACTACTAAATACTTACAATGGTTTGTATTCTTTAAGTAAATATTCAATAAGATTTAATTTGCAAGAATAGCACAACTAATGTTATATATGCAGGTTCCTCAACAAGGCCTGTGTTAAAAAAGGTTCAAATACTAGTCCATGGATGCTATGCTCGGTTACCCAAGTAGAGGAGACTAAACAAATGCTAAAAATGATCCCAATCTTGGTTGCTACATTTGTTCCTAGTACAATGATTGCTCAGGCTAATACCCTTTTTGTGAAGCAAGGAACAACTCTTGACAGACGCATTGGCGGCTTCCATATCCCCCCAGCAAGTTTAGCTGCATTTGTAACTATCTCCATGCTTGTCTCTGTTGTGCTCTATGACCGTTTCTTCGTCAAGATTATGCAGAAGTTTACGAAGAATCCCAGAGGCATTACCCTTCTTCAAAGAATGGCAATTGGTCTCGTAATCCACATAGTGCTTATGGTAATTGCATCTCTGACTGAAAGATACAGACTGAGAGTGGCCAAGGCACATGGCCTAGTGCAAAATGGTGGGCAGGTTCCTTTGAGCATATTCATTTTGCTTCCTCAATTCATTCTTATGGGAACAGCTGATGCCTTTTTAGAGGTTGCCAAAATTGAGTTCTTCTATGATCAGGCCCCCGAAAACATGAAGAGCATTGGGACTTCTTATTCCATGACTTCCTTAGGCATTGGGAATTTCCTCAGTACTTTTTTTCTTTCAACCGTTTCACACGTCACCAAGAAACATGGTCACCATGAGTGGATTTTGAACAACCTTAACGCTTCTCATCTTGATTACTACTATGCATTTTTCGCCGTGCTAAACGTCCTCAACTTCATCTTCTTCTTGGTTGTTGCAAGGTTCTATGTATACAGGGCCGAGGTTTCTGATTCCATAAAAATTCTAGAGGAAGAACTGAAGGATAGGTCAGTCCAAGTGTCTAATCAAGTGAATCCTAGAGAGTAGTTGAGGGGTGATTAGGCGTTTAGAGAGTATTCATTTTCTCCTAACCTGTTCTGTGAAGGATGTGGAATAAATACTTGAACGGAGAACAAAGAGAAACAAGAAGAAATATATAGATTAATGAATGACTCTGAAGCTTTTATCTTGAATTACATACCGTGTCAAAGTTAAATATCCTTATTCTGCACAATAGGAAATTCTTTCAAGTGAAGTCTGTCACAATAATTACTTGTGAAGTATTGAAAACTCATTTTAGACAAGGTATTCATACTGTTTTCTGATACAAAACTTGTATGAGAGTTATATAGAAGTTTTGTTATAAAACTGAGATGTATCCATTATCATATTAAATACGTACCCATATGGTATTGTGGCCACAATATTTACGAACAATCTCAAAGTGTTTTCTTCTTGTGTTGGGGTAAGATGATGTCTAAAATAGATTGTATACCTTCACTGATCCACCTTTCTAGTTCGATTAACAGATTTCTTTCTTATCTTGTCCATGAGCGATCATTCCCATGATTGCTAAGAAAAAAGAACACTGGAATGCCATTTCACTTTTAAAAGAAAACAAACGCAACTCATTCCAACTCGCCTTTTTTTTTATGTTCACATTTTCATTATCATTCCAATTCCATTAATTGTATAGCACATATCAATGGACTTCAATTAAAAAAAGGTCATCAAAACCTCTTGGGTTAGATTGAGATACATGAAAATTTAAGTATAAAAGTTAAAATCATATAAGATTACCTTTTAATTCTGTGAGAAAGAACTCCAGTCTCCAATAGTTCGGTTTGGCGGGTAAAGTAGTCGAGAGATTTAGCATTTCTCAAGTTTCAAAATACATAGTTAAAAGGATGTACAAGAGGAGGACAGAATGGGAGAAATTAAGTGCAAACTCATCGAGAGAATAAGTTAAACAAGATTGAGTAAAAAGAACACTTGCATAAATCAGCAATAAAAAAATAATATGATGTGATTTACCATATGATTTATTCATTTCAATTGACCCAGTTATGTTATTTACCTAATGATTTATTAGTTGAACAGAAACTAACTTGTTAATACTCATCGAGAAAATGCAGTTCCACGAGCTTATTATAACCTTGCAATGCAGGCTAGTTTAATAAATTCTCCGGATAATTTTATGATGTTTTATAATATTATTCATTATTCTTAAATTTCTATCTAATTTATGATTAACATAAGGCTTCATTTAATTCTTAGAAATTTAGTATAGTTCACAATTAGTTAGATCCTCTAAATATATTGCTATGAGTTTAATCTAAGATGTGTGTATAAAAAAAAATTTTATTAGGGGAAGTAAAGACCACTTTATCAATCTCTATACTTCAAAGGGGATTAATCTTCAACTATCAGTTAAGAGATATATTAAGTTTATTTAAAAAAATTGGAATTGGACTAGCATTATAAACTTGGTATTTGGATTATGTGAAAAGTGAAGATGTACATAAACTTTGGGAAAGCAAATGAAAGTGAATAATATTTAGTAGTATGTATTAGTGGTGGTTCAGCGACAACAATCGTAGTTAGAGACAACACTAGTGGCAATAGCAAGAATAGTGGTTATCCAACAATGGTGGCAATGATGGTAGTTATGGTTTAATGATGATGATTGTAGTGATAATCATAATAGTAACTATGATAATGGCAGCAATAATAATACTGATGGCATTGATAGTGGGAATAATAGGGATGATAATGGTTCAACTAGAGCTATCAATTTTATACTAACCTAAAGTCAAACTAAAAGTCAAGCAATATGTTCTTAAAAATCATCCAAAAAATTGAAGTTTTTTTTTACCTAGGATTGAACTAAACTTGCTCCACCATATTTTTTTAAAACTTTTTCTTGAATAATTCTTAATTATTTATCAGTTTTCTATTATCACATTTTTATTTTACACAACTTTTATTTTATAAAATTTAAATTATTAAATTTATTAGGTCTAACAAATTAAATTGTAAATCCAATTAACTTAGTAGATCTTATACTAGGTTTAAGCATTTTATTTTCACACCAAGTATAATGCAAGAGGGTTCCAAAAGTCCCACCTCACTTAGTAGAGGACCTTGAGGGTCTTAAATAACCTAATAAAGAAGTTCCAATGACCCCAAACCATTTTCATCAAAATAATTAAAGAAAAGTTCAAATGACTTTCTTCCTTCTCTTGAAAAATTGTTTGCATCATTCAAACATCTTATTTTCAAAATAAAAGTTTTTTCTTTCACTAATTCCAACCTTCCAAAAAGGTTTGAGAATCGGGGTTGAACAACGCTCCCATTTCTCGTAGCTTGAAAGAAGATATGCTTCCTTAGGACTCACTTGCAAGGGGATCCATTTATGTGCTTGTTTTTTTAAAAAAAAAATTACTTGTTTAAGAAATCTTTTCTCGAATGTCTAAAGTTATGAAAATCAAGTGAAGTGATACCTTCAATTTTATAACTTGAGAGAATTCCCCATGATGGGATGGCCTATCTTAATAAAAACAAAATAGAAATAGAAATAAAAGTAAAACTAAAAGCATGAATTGAATATTGAAAATGTAACGTAAGAATAATGTATTATTAAAAGGATGTTGTAAGATTTTAACATCTTTTTTATACATAATTAATCTTTAAATCCATTGTTTGAAATACAAAATATTCTTTAAGGTGTGCAGCTTCACCTATAATTTAGATTAGTGGACTCTCATTTTTCCACCCTCTTCAAAAAATCTTCAATATCTTTTGAATCTTGCTCTTGTGTGGCAATACTACAGCAGCAGTGGTGGTATTGGAGGTTCAAAGGTAGTGTTGACTAATTTTGAGTATTGAAATTTTACTTTTTAAATGTAAGCCAAAAATTAGAATGGGATTAATAATTTGTTTTTGAATTTCATAGAATTATAAGAAGAAATTAGGCTTCCATTCTAATAAGCATTCCAAACAAAATTTTGGAATTTAAAGGTTCAATTCTAATATTGAGGCTCAATTACGATTACAATTCTAACGTTTAAACGGTGCTAAGATATATTAAAAGAGTGAGTATAAAAATTTATATAATTAAATTTTTATTAAATAAATTTTTTATATCATTAAACTTGTAGACAAGAGTTTTTTCAATATTTTTTAAATTAAAAGAAGAAAGAATTGGAAAGAGGAAAGGATAATTTGCGTGGACAGTGGCCGTGGACAATGCTATCCGAGACCCAACATCTTATTTTCCCTCAATTTCCTGGAAACTTTTTAACCGTAACGAGGTAACGCAGAAAGGAAAGCAATGGCAGCTTCGGCGGTTTCGGGAATATTACCAGGGAACAAATTTGGTCTATGCTTGAAAAAACCGGGGACAAAGACACCATCATCAGGGGTAGGTGTGGTTTCAGAGCTTGGGTTCCTTACTAACCAGTTAAGTGGCGTCAAAATCTCACTCGACCATTCACCTAAATTGGCCACACATGTAGTTGCTGCTCCATTATTACCTGCTTTGCAGCCTGTTGCTCGTAATTTCTCTTCCATTTACTCATAATCTGTCACTGTGCTGTAATTGCAGGAATTCTTTTATTTTTTGTTATTGTTGTGGAATTTGGTTACCTTGTGCTCCATTTTGAGGATCTGGACTTGCTGGGAAGATTATATTTAATTCTTTCGTGGGATTTAGAGATGCTCCATTTATTTTTTTTACCCTATTAATCGTTGCCTACAACTTTCAGTGCTTCTGTACCATGCTCAAATTTTTATGCTGTGATTAAATTTGATGCTTGGAATCAAAGCAATAGAAGGGGATACATGCTATAATTTTTCCCACCTGGGTATCCAAATTTGGAAAGGCTTGAAGCATGAAGAAATAGAAATTCTGCAGGATGGTGGCCCTGAACCAAAATTGAAACTAAATTACATAATCTTAAGCTAATTTCCTTCCCTCATTGTCTTAGTTAGTGAGATGCATGTAATCAGTGTCCATTTCTCTTCTTTTTGTAGCTAGGCTTCTTTTATCTATCATGTATTAATCTTTAAGTGCAAACGAAATATCATTCTAAAAGTTTACATTCTTAAGTCAGCTTTACAAAATTTTCCTTGTTTTTTCTTTGTTCCTTTAAAATCCAAGTCTTACCAGCAAGGTTTATGAGTTAAAAAGAAGAAAGAGCCTCACACACCTAGGCAATTAAACTTGTGCGTCTAAGTGTCCATCTTCGAATGAATTCTATCTTGAATTTTTCTCAGAACATTTCCTTATAGGCATTATGCAAATGAAAGAGTAAAAGTAAACTTGATCTATTTAAGCTTGATACGTATCTGGGTTTCTGTTTAGATTTTGGTTTAGTTTCCAACTGGTCTATTTATGCTGAAGAAATTTCAGACAGAAGATGTAGGATCACAAGAAAATGATTATCACTACTGCGATGAAGTGCAGTTTTGGTTCTTGAAAGTATAGTTATGCTGAAAAGATGGTTTTGAAGTTTAATCTGATACAGTTCAGTCTTAGTGTGTTAGAAGGAAAATGTTCTGTGTTGAAGGCAGAGTCAAGTGCATGAACAGTTGTATCATAGCTAAAAATGAATATAGATACAACTTATGCACTGATAAGGTATCCGTCTCATTTGAACAGCTTGCTAGGTTGTCCCCCATGCAATGGAGGATTTGCTGCATGGAATTGGCTATCTAGTCTTTCTTATGTATTTATATCCGGCAGATCAGTGTATATTTCCTCTTTATTTTGCTTGAACCAAAAGACTAAGACTGATGTCTACTTCTATGGGGTCTCTTCATCCGTAGAGTGACATATATGCTCTTGTTTAGTTTGTGTTGGCTGGAACTGGTAATCTAATTCTTTTAATTAATAGGAGAAGAAAGTTAAAATGGGTATACAGTTTTTTGTTCTCAATGCCAAGCTATGTTGTATTAGTTTGAGATGTTTCTTATTAGGCTTAATTGCATATCTGGTCCTTCTAGTTTGGTAAAAGATGCAAATGGGTCCCTACTTTTTAATTGGAGCAATTGGGTCCAATCCCCAGCGGGCAGTGATTGGAACAAACGACAGTTGATGACATGGACACTTTTTAAATGATGTGGCATTAGTTGGTGTGGACAAATTGCTTATGTGGATTGAGAGGCTTACATGTACACAAACTAAATGATGTGGCAACTCACGTGATAATCACGTGATTACTTAACTCCCCATTTTTGCACTAAATTTGTGGTGAAACCCTAATTGCTTTAATTGCTCCAAAACTTAGAAGCCATCAACGCCATTGAAGGAGAGAAGCGGATGCAACAATAGAGCTAAGAAAGGAAGGCATGAATAGGTGCACAACCCGAATCAAAGAAGAAAGCTACGAGGACCAGGAGAAGAGAATATTCACAATCAATGACGGATTCGGAGGAACTAAAATCAATGGAGGCAGGGTACGAGAGCGACATTGATGAAGTTGTAGCATCTTCGTGGACCACAAGGAGAAGAGAAGCAAGCAACAACAATGGCGATGTAGTCAATGGTATAAAGGAGGTCAAAGGAAGGTATTGTGATTATCGTCATGATGTTGAGTTGGATGGTCTTGGTAGAGTACCAGAGCACGATGACGAGGTGTCGTGTGATGACAATCGTAAAGAGCTTGTAGAGGGAGGCGAGGTGGAACACGAAGGAGTGAGCCTAGAAGAAGGTGATAAAGGGTGAGCTTCAAGAAATGGTGTTCATGTATAAGGGAAAAGAGAAGACTGACTGTAATGAAGTTTTCATGCCTCGGTCTGGTTGGTTCTACATGCACAATGACTGCTTTGAAGTTTGTCGTTCTGGCAGATGCAGTTATTCGCATTTCACGATCCTTTCTCCATTTAATTCAAGATTTATTGAATTTGTTCATACTTTTGCATGTGTATGTCATGCAGGTGCTCGTTATTTAATTAAATTGCTTGTTGTACTTCTCTTTGATTCCAATTATGAAAATAATATTGTCTTTATGACTTAGATATTGTTTTTTTTTTGGAAGATTTGATGTTAATTACTTGCAAGATTCAGCAAATGTAAGTATTTTTGCCTCGAGTTTTTTAACTTTTTGATTCGGGTTGTGCGCGCCTTCCTTTCTTAGCTCTATTGCTGCCTTTGCTTCTCTCCTTCAATGGCGTTGATGGCTTCTAAATTTTGGAGCAATTTGAGCAATTAGGGTTTCATCACGAATTTGGGGCAAAAATGAGAAGTTAAGTAATCACGTGAGTTGTCACATCATTTAGTTTGTGTACGTATAGGCTTCTCTGTTGATGTAGTCTTTTGGTCTATGCCAACTAATGCCACATCATTTAAAAGGTGTCCATGTCATCAACCCCCGTTTGGTCCAATAACGGCCCATTAGGGATTGAGCTTAGTTACTACAAGCTTGAAACGTTTTGGACCCAATTGCTCTAGTTAAAAATGCAGGGACCCAATTGCTTCTTTGATCAAACTTGAGGGACCAAATATGCAAGTAAGCCTTCTTATTATGATCATGATGATGATCATTCTTGTAATCAATTGATTGACATATGCTTAGTTTTTCTTGTTGTTTTAATTTCCATTACGCAGGTAGAGTCTGTCCCTTCACGGGTAAGAAAGCAAACAAGGCCAACAAAGTTTCTTTTTCAAACCATAAGACAAAAAAGTTGCAGTTTGTGAACCTTCAGTACAAGAAAGTTTGGTGGGAAGCTGGGAAGCGCTATGTAAAGCTTCGCCTATCAACTAAGGCCTTAAAGACAATAGAGAAGAATGGACTTGATGCAGTTGCAATGAACGCTGGAATTGATCTTAGTAAGAAATAAAGATCTTATCATTACAGTAATCGTGTGAAAACATGTCCAACAGCTCCAGCTTACAATGTATTCTCAGTAGATTTTACTTTCTCCACTTTACTCTCCTCATTTTGCTTATTACTTCATTCATCTTCTGAGTCCTAATTATTGAATAAATGTTTTCATTGCTTTCTTATTTATGTTCATCAGCTCATGCTCGAGAGTTAACCAGGTGCAGTTATTCAATACAGAATCCTGTCCTGTTGCGTTTTGGTTTGTAATGGCCTTCCTGGAATTTGACCTTGGAAAAAATTCAATTTGTTTACAATTTGTCTTTTCGAGTTTCCAATCAAATGTTTCATGGCACGTTTGTAGAAGGTGATGAGGCTGACTTATCATTTAATGTAGTAGTGAGTCTTGAGCATTTGGTTCTAGTGGTATTACATATACATTTCTTCTGAATTTCTTTTCTCTATTTGGTTCTAGGAAAGTTTCTTTTCCAGATTTATTTGCATATCCTAAAAGTGGATTAACTTCTTATTTTATTTTGATTTTTCACTAATAGCATTAACTAAAAGGATGGCTGTCAATCGACCAAAATAATTTAGAATATGATATAGGCCCTCTAAAAGTTGACTCAAGTGGTTGAGCTGGACTTCGACTCTGAAAGAGGCGGAGGTTCCATCTCGTTCTCAACCACTATTCCTTAAAAGTAGGCTATTTATATGAATCATTGTAAACACTTGCCTTTGGAATGGGACAAGACTCTCTTCTCCCTAAATTAAAAGAAGTTTAGAATATGATATAAAAGAATGGACTATCAAGGTCATGATTCTCACGTCGAGACTAGTGAACACTACAACGATCTATTTTGATGTATGAGGAGGTATAATCAAAATTGCATCCTATAAATTTTTAATATGCCACTTTATTCGTTTTCAGTTGCGTCTTGTGATTATGAGTTACATATTGAAATTGTATTCTGGAGAACTACAATCCAGGCTGCATAATTTAATGAAGATGCGAAGAAGTTTATATTTATAGGGTAAGTCCAAAAAAGAAAGAGATACATAACATGTAACGGACTGGTAAAATCAAGGAATTTCAGGTAACTAAATATCTGCAAAAAGATCGAGTTGATCATGAATAAGGAGACGATAATCTATGGAGTTGAAAAGATTGAGACTATCAAGACAGTTCCACATAACTGTTCATTTAGTAAAGCCCTACAGGAAACTCTAACTTGAATCTTAATCTATGCATAAGAAGCACAGAATAATTGATTATATTTAAGATTTCAGGAGAATAAATTTCTGCATTCATATTTAGAATTGAATCTTCTTTACACATGTTGTCAGAATTCAGATATTCTTTGTTATTCCATGGAATTAATTTCATCAAAAGGTCATTGTCACAATCACAATTTCTAAAGTTAGAGCAAGGATTCCTCTTTCTTGAAAGAAATTTGGGGTGTATAAGTTTTGTAAAAGATTTGGATATGCAAAGTTCACAAGCTGTGTGAAAGAATTCTCTGCTTCTTGAATAAGAAATAGTTTTGGCAATATCATTTGTTCTTCTCCATTAATAGGCTCTCTAACTTCTCCATTGTCATTCTTAAATTTTAGAGCAAATTACGCTCCACCTTTTTTAGGTTTGTCTAAACGGTATTAAACTCCATTTTTGTTCAAAAGCTACACTATACTCCACTTGACTATGTTGATTAATTTTTATTCAAGAATCTTGAAGAAGTATTCTTTTTAAAATAATTTGACCTATTATTTTTATATATTTATAAAAATTAAATTTCAAAAACTAAGAAAATTAATTATAAGAATCCCACATACTAATACTCGTGCTAAAAAATTTTTAATAACTTTTTTGATAATATAACTGATTAATAATCATATATTTAATATAATTATTTAATTTATATAAGGTCAAAATTCATATAGCCTTAAATCTTAAAATATAAAACTTCAAATTTTAAAATTTAAAACCATAAATACAAGATGACATTGAACCCTAAGATTTATAATATTATATCCTAAACCTATATATTAAAATCTTAATACTTTATACCTTAAAATGTTAAATTTAAAACCATAAATATAAAAATTATAAACCTTAAAACCCTAAGTGTAATAGTATATTAAATCCTAAACTCTAAAATAAACATCCTTAAATTCTACGTTTCAAATTCTAAATCTTAAATTTTAAAATCCTAAAACTAAAACCTTAAGATCCTTAATCATAAATATGACACTAAACCTTAAATACTGAAATCTAAAACCCAAACTATAAAATTGTAAAATTTAAAATACTAAACCATATTAAGTTTAAGTATTAAGGATTTGTAGTTTTATAGATTAGGATTTAGGATTTAAATTTTGTTTAAGTTTTTTATTTTGTATTTATAGTGTATAGTTTGAGGTTTACAGGTAAGAATTTAATATCATGTCGTATTTAAGATTTAGACTTTTATATTTTAGTATTTTAAGGTTTAATGTTTTTGGCTTAGTATTTAAGATTTTAGAGTTGAGTGTGTTTAATATCATATCATATTTAGAGATTAGCTTTGTGATTTAGGGTTTTAAGTTTTAAGTTTTAGATTTTAATATTTAATGTTTTAAATTTTAGAGTTTATAAAATTTGTCCTAAAATTAATTAATTAATTTAACATGTTAAATTTATAATCATTTAATTAGTGCTTTATAATAACATTTTAAAGATCTTAATAATTTTCTTATTTTTCAAGTTTGATATTAAAAAATATATCAAATCATTTAAAAAATATTCTATTAGAATTTTTGAATGGAGGTTAGTCAATATAGTCGACTTAGAATGGAGTGAAAGTTTTAAATAAAATTGAAACTTAGTATCATTTAATGGAGTGTAATTTACTGTAAATTTTAATTATAATTTTTGTTAATGACATGTATGAATATTTATGACAGCAATAAATGTTCAAAGAACATGCAAGAACTCTCCTTTTAATATTAATATGTATAATAGACGTTTTACTTTCAGTTATTAATTACAATTTTTATATTAGTGACATCTATCAACATTTATTGTAATAATAAATGGATTTCAGAAATAATTATATAATTTTTATTGATTATCAATTCTAATATAATAAATATAACTTTTAAAAACAGTAACATTTTTGTTTCTCTATTGTTTACAAAGCATTCTTTTTAATTGGTTAGCTACCATAATTTAAATTTAAATATTATTTTATTTTTAATTTTAACTTATTTTAAAGTATTTGATATCAATAAATTTTAAATGTATTTTCTTTTTCCTTTTATTATGTTTTAGTTATTTAAATTTTAATTATAATTTTTGTTGTAGTGCCATTATCATACATCAATATTTATCATGATAATAAATGCCCAAAGATTGCTTAAGGGTTATATTTTTGCTATGTCTATACCTCTACATATATGTATATATATATATATATATATATATACACATATATACATATAATTTGATAAGATAATTAACTCATTACTTATATTTTAGGTTAAAATACACAAAATATTCCTAAAATTTGACTCTTTTGCAAAAAATTATCATGTTCTTCAAAAGTCATCAAACAACCATCCTGTACTCAAAAAACTCAACAAACATCCCCCTCTAACAAAATTCTGTTAAATGTCTAACCAAATACCAAGAAGAAAAAAACAATTTGAGGGGTTACTTTCCTAACCCATTCTTGCCTTTTTCCTAATTCTTTAAATCTAAATTATCTAATGATCCTCTCCATCTTTCAAGCCCTAATCATTAGGGGTGGGCATAACCGAACCAACCCTTAGTAATCCATTTCAAATAGTAAAAAAAAAACACATGGATTGGATTGGGTTGGGTCAAGCTATTAGTTAAGATGGGTAGAGATTTGGTATAAGGTGGATTATTATGGTTGGGTTCAGTTTTAGAATTTTTGACCCACAAAACTTGACCCAACAGCAATATGCAATTAGTTTAGATACTTGCATCTCATTTCTTATCCTAACTAGGGGTGGGCATATCTCCACATAACCCGTGCAAAGCCAACGAAACCCAGAAAAAGAGAGGCTACAGTTCGGATCGGGTCAGGTGGAAGTGCATGCACTGTAGCATAATGGGTTGTAATGGTTTGATATGGTTGGGTCCATATTAAGACAATTTGAACTGCGGTTTACCGCGGTAAACCGACTCCAAAACGACATCTCTACACGTCGTCACCTCACTCAAACATGCCGACACAGTCACACGGAGCCAACTACCCATGACCCATCGAAGAATCGAAGTCTAAAATCAAACATTTCGTCAGTTCAAAGTTCGAACTCAATCTCGAATTCTTTCACTCAATACTCGATAGTCGACTCAACGCTCAGTCGCTCACTTGCTTGGAGGACTTGTTCCTCTTCCTCTCCAGCCTCCTCTCTCAAACCCTAACCCTAACCCCTTAATCTTCTTCTCCTTTACTCCTTCAGCGCTTCTCTTGCTCTCGGTCCTTAGTCATTGTGGGTTACAGCTGAGTACCAAGTCCTTCTGAGTTTTAGTTTTTCTTTTCCCCTTCTCCTCGGTGTGAATCCTCAACTCCAAGAGGAGTTGTTCTTTGGGTGGGACTTGGGAAGCTATGCGGCTGTCAGCTTGAGGTAAGACATGAATTTGTACTTGTTAGGGTTAGGGTTTACAAATTAGTTTAGGAGTTTAATTTTTTACAAATCCTGTTAGGTTTTAGCCTTCAGATTTTAATCTAATCTTCCTTTGTTTGTGCAAAATTGGTTCAGGGTTTTGGAAGCTAATGTTGTGAGTCATAACTGAGAGTGGTCCGTGGCTCTACCTTGGTTCTTCCTGCTCCGCCTCCACCATAGTCAGAAGGTAAGTCTTCTCTATTACATGAGATTCTTTTAGTAATTAGTTTTTAAAAGAAAATTTATACTGTCTCATAATGTTTAGCTTTTTACTGTATTGCCTCGAGAAAAATTTGAAACAAGAAAGGTTTACAATGGTGTGAATTCAACTGCTCAAAGTTACTTAATCTAACTTCTACTCCATTTGCAGTAGAAATATAAAGTCAAAGGAAAGGTGTCGTTGCATCACAAACTTGGGGGTCTTTTACTGTTCAATTTGGGGGCTGGTCCTTAAGTATGTCTCTGCTTTGTTTAGTTGGTTCTTTATTTTGTCCCTACAAATGACTCATGTGCAACAATATGAAATCAAGACCTGACTAAAATTATTGATGAAAATGGAAGTGTGAAACTAAATTGGGGGTAGAAGTCGAAATTGTTGAAAGGCTAGTTGACCTTTACAAGGTATTGTTTGGTGAATTATATCCTCTGTGAGTTTGTTTCAGCTATACACAAAATATTTACAACCTGTCGCTCATTGACTTTGCAATTATACTGTCCTTACATATTTTTATTGGCCATTTCTTTGAGAGAGTGTTTCATCATTCAATCTCATTTGGATATATCAGCCTCCAGAAAGGGAACAAAAATTGATTTAGCTACTATAATCTTATCTCAGTTGCTATAATTATAGTTCCCTGCACTTCAACCTTTTGGATTAGGCCTTTTGCTTATTCATAGAATTCCAAATATAGGTGACTTTTATGCTATCTCTTCAGATTCTGGTAGTAAAATACCCATAATGCAGAATAACTGTAGTGTTAGGAATAGCCCTTCCCAGAAAAAATGAGAATTAAGAAGTGATTGAAAAACCTTACTTCTATCATTAATTGCTAGAAAGAGGTTGTGATGGCTGATAAATTTCTTCCTTACTTTGTGGCTTCTATTTTATTGTGAATTCTAATTGTTTTTGGAGCTTGCTAATAGTTGTCTCATGTTTGTTTGCCATGATAATTTTTGATGAATAATATCCAAAAAAAAAATAGGAAACTGATTAAACCTAATTGCTAATACAATTTGTAAATTTTCATTTTTATAGGTAATTATCACTATAGCTATAGGTGATTAGATTGAAATTACTAACACTATTGCTGAAGATAATTAAGAACCTCAGCAGTGATTATCATAAATTTTATGACGTCCTTTTTGTCATTAATTAACACCTTTATGACGTCTGAACATTCTGCTTATATATAGTTACTACTTCATTTGAAAGCCTTTCAATCATTTTTCACATGGTAAAGTGCAAAATGCATCTACGCTTTAATTCATTATTGACTGTAACTTATCTTTAATGCTGATTATAGTAACTGTTTATGTAATTATGGCTACAACACATAAAGACTTAGACTACACCACATTATTAGTATGAAAATAATCAAAGAAGGCTCTACATGTAATACATGAAGGAAACTAAAATGATGCAGCTAAAAATACCTTAATTGTGCAGATATGAAACATTACCTTCTATTTAATGCTGTTTTACTATGCTATGTTTTTAATTGCTTTTGTATTGGTTTAGCCATTTAGGCTGCTATTTTTGGATTGGTTTAGGTTGTTTTTAGCAAGTTTTTTCTCAACTTTGATTATCTATTTGTTTCCTAAAAATCCTTTTTTTTTTTTGCTAGCAATTTTATCATCATGGAAGGAGATAATCCATCTAGTCCTTATCAAGAGGTTGATCCCACCTTACCTCCAAATCCCAAAAAACCTAAGAGGAAGGCTCCTACAAGTGGCCCTAGGCAAACAAGTGAAGTTTGGGATCACTTCACTAAATTGCTTGCAAGTGAGGTAATAGAGCCAACTGCTGCATGCAATTATTGTGGCAAGAGATATATGGTTGACACTGCAGTACATGGTACATCAAGCATGAAGAGTCATCTAAAAAAATGCCCAAAGTATCCTTATTCTCTCCTCAATGACCCTAAACAAAAGATTTTAGGTTTTAAACCCTCTAAAGATGGTCTAGGGAATACAATGACTACTTTTTTTGCCTATAATGTTGAAGAATGTAGGAAAGCTTTGACAATTTTTGTAATTGTGGATGAACAGCCTTTCAAGGTGGTAGAGGGAAAGGGTTTTATACACATGTTAAATAGGTTGCAGCCTCAATTTAAGGTTCCTTCTAGGTATACAGTTGTGAGGGATTGTTATAAATTATACCTTGTTAGAGAAAATGGTGTAGTTCAGCAGCTGTAGGCTTGTCACGTGGTTCTGTTAGCAATCTGTTAGTCTAGTCTTGTTGCTATTTATTAGTAAGGGACATTAGTGTAATTCAGTAATTGAGTCCTAGCCTATAAATTGTAATCTCAGCTACATCATTTGTAGAATAATAGATTGAATCACAGTTTCCTTTCTTGAACTTTCTTGTCTAAAAGTTCTTGAGCTTTCTTTCTTTCTGAAGTTCTTGAGAATTCTAACATGGTATCAGAGCTTTGATCCAATGGGAGAAAATTTGAATTTGTTCTCTCTAGCATCTCTGAATGCTTCATTAGTTTCTTTTAGCCATTCTATTTCTGTCAAATTAGACAGCAATTCCTATCTACTCTGAAAACAGCAAGTTCTTGCAGCCATCAGAGGGCATGAACTGGAGAAATACATCAGTGGTGGTCAAGAAGTGCCATCAAGATTTGTAGTAGATGAGCAAGGTAGAGTTCTTGGGATCTTGAGTCAGCCGTATGTTCTTTGGAAGAAGCAAGATCAGCTCTTGCTGTCTTGGCTCTTGTCAACGATGTCAGCAAATATCCTTACAAGGATGGTGGGATGTGAATACTCATACCAGGTCTGGGAAAAGGTAGAAACTTTCTTTGCCTCTCATACAAAGGCAAAGATCAAGCAATTCAAGTCATAGCTACAAATTGTGAAGAAGGGATCCATGACAGCTACTGAGTATCTTTTAAAGATTAAGAATCTTGTTGATTCTTTAGCTTCAGTTGGTCATGTAATTACAGAAAATGACCATATAGAGGTAATTCTTGATGGTCTTTCCTCAGAATATGATGGTTTTGTTACATCCATTCTCTCTAGAACTGATCCATATTCAGTAGAAGAAATTGAAGCATTATTGCTTGCACAAGAAAATAGAATTAAGAAACATCATAAAGAAGTAGAGGCTATGACAGTGAATCTTACTACACATTCTCAGAATTACAATGTAAACAGAAATGGTCATCAAGGTTTCCCTGGTCAGTATGCAAATAGACAAAGGTTTGGAGGTAGAAGAAATTTTTTCAGAGGCAGAGGAGGTTATAACAATGGGCGGTTTGCTGGTAGGAATGGACGGTTTTCTGATAAAAGCAACATTCAATGCCAATTATGTGGGAGATATGGACATCAGTCTTGGAATTGTTATCATAGATTTGATGAAAGTTTTCAAGGACCAGCTCAAGTTTCAAGCCACTTCAGCAAGACAGCCAATGGCAGTATCAAAAACACACCCTATGCAATGCTCACTTCTAACAGTAGCAGTAATGACAATGAGCAAGAATGGTATCCTGATTCTGGGGCCACTAATCATGTAATAGTGGATGCCTTTAACATTTTGCAGAAGACTCCATATAATGGAAAGGAGAAGGTGCACATTGGTAATGGCTCAGGTTTGTTCATTAAAAATATTGGTAATTTTCAGATTAAGTCTTGCTTTTCTAATCAGAATCTTTACCTAAACTCACTTCTTCATGTTCCAAATATTACCAAAAATCTTATGAGAGTTTCTCAGTTTGCAAAAGACAATTATGTCTATTTTGAGTTCCATCCTAATTCTTGTTATGTTAAATCTCAGGATACTCATCAAATACTTTTGAAGGGGACTGTTAGAAAAGGCTTGTATGTCTTTGATCAATTTCATATTGAAAAGGAATCGTATACCACTACAAAAGTGTCAGCAACTCAGTCACCAAATGTTACTTCACCTGTTGTACATAGTTCCCATACTTCTTCATTGTTAAATTCTTGTTCTGAGTTAGACAAATGGCATGTTAGATTTGGCCATGCCTCTGTACAAGCTGTCAAGAGTGTACTCACTTCTTGTAATATCAGAATACCAAATAAAGAGCTTTCCTTTTGTTCATCTTGTTGTCTTAGTAACATACACAAATTTCCTTTTGTCTCTTCTTAAACAGAATACTCAGAACCTCTTCAACTAATCCATTCTGATTTGTGGGGACCAGCACCAGTGCTGTCAAAAGAAGGACACAGATATTACATATATTTTGTGGATACTTTTACCTGCTACACATGGATTTACTTTCTTAAAAGCAAGTCTGATGCATTATAGACCTTTATTCATTTCAAGAAACAAGTAGAACTTTAAACCAACCACAAAATCCTTGCCTTACAAACTGATTGGGGAGGAGAATTTAGAGCTTTCACTGAATATTTGAAAGACCAAGGAATAGTTTATCGTGTTTCATGTCCTTATACACATGAACAAAATGGGCTTGCAAAAAGAAAACACAGACATATAACTAAGACTGGACTAGCCTTGCTTCACCAATCATCTTTACCTAGTTCATTTTGGACTGAGGCCTTTAGCACAACTGTGTATCTCATTAATAGACTACCCACACCAATTTTAAATGGTTCTACTCCTTTTCAAACCTTATACAAAATCAAACCTAATTATTCTTTTCTTAAAGTCTTTGGGTGTGCAGCCTATCCTAACCTAAGGCTCTATAATAATCCCAAGTTTCAATTCAAATCCATTGAATGCACCTTTCTTGGTTATAGTCCAACACACAAAGGATACAAGTGTCTGCATCCTGATGGGAAAATAATTATATCTAGAGATGTCATATTTAATGAAGGCAGTTTTCCATTCAAGAACAGCAAGGGTTCCTCACAGCAGTCACTTTCTAGTAACAAATCACATTCTGTTTCTCCACCTTCAACCATACCTCCTATTCTATCATTCTTTATATTAACCAATGTAGGACATACTCAGAGTACCAATGCATTTGCTGGACAAACAAATAACTCATGTGCACTTGCTAATAATACCAATATTATGGATTCTTTGCAACATGTTTCAGGTTCCTCTACAGAATTTGAAGTTCCTCAACGTCCGTTCCAAAATGTCCACTCAATGGTGACCCGTAGCAAAGCAAGAGCACTCAAATCAAACAACCACTCAATGGTGACTCGTAGCAAAGCAAGGGGAATTGAACCAACAATACTTATTGTTTCTAGAGAGCCTCAGACTGTTGAAGAAGCTCTTAATATACCAGAATGGAAGTGTGCCATGGATCTTGAGTATGCAATGCTCATGAGCAACAAGACATGAAGTTTAGAAGCTTTACCCAAAAATAGGAGGCCTATAGGGTGCAAATGGGTGTTTAAAGTTAAAGAAAATCTAGATGGTACTGTCAACAAATATAAAGCAAGACTAGTTACCAAAGGGTATAATCAAAAGGCAGGAGTTGATTTTCATGAAGTTTTCAATCCAGTGGTAAAACCAGTCACAATTCGGGTTCTCCTTACTTTGGCCTTATCAAAAGGGTGGAACATCCATCAAATAGATGTTAATAATGCCTTTTTAAATGGTGATTTGAATGAAGATGTATACATGTTGCAGCCTCCTGGATATGAATCAGCTTACTCATCTCAAGTTTGCAAGCTTCATAAGGCTCTCTATGGCCTTAAGCAAGCTCCTCGTGCGTGGTTTCAAAAATTGTCAGAAGCTTTACTTGATCTTGGTTTTACCAAGGCAAAATGTGACTCTTCCTTATTTCTTTAGGTTACCTCCCATCATTCTCTCTATGTTTTAGTCTATGTGGATGATATTTTGATACAGGATCTTCACCAACTTTGATTTAGAACTTGATTGATCAACTAAATGCAAAGTTTTCATTAAAGGATCTTGGGAAACTTAAATACTTCTTAGGTATTGAAGTTACTTACAGTTCTGCTGGTGCAATATACCTATTTCAGTCCAAATACATTAAGGATCTTCTTACTAGAGCTGGTATGCAAGGTGCCAAGTCTATGTCCTCTCCTATGGCCTCAACACCAAATATCTCAGCTAGTAGTGGTTCTCCTATTTCTGATCAAGCTGCATACAGATCACTTGTGGGAGCATTACAATATATTATCATTACTAGACCAGAATTATCATATAGTGTAAACAAAGCTTGTCAATTTATGCACTGTCCTATAAATGTACATTGGAAGTTGGTTAAACGAATACTGAGGTATCTAACAGAGACCATATGTCATGCTCTAATTCTCCAAAGATCATCTGCTCCTGATCTCACTACCTTTTGTGATGCTGATTGGGCATCAGACATTGATGATATGCGCAGTACCTCAGGTTTTTGTGTATATCTTTGTCCTAATCTCATTTCCTAGTCATCTAAAAAGCAAGCAACAGTGTCTAGATTAAGTACTGAAGTAGAATATAGAAGTCTTGCAAGTACAGTGGCAGAATTAGCTTGGCTGCAATCTTTACTCAGAGAACTCAGCATTCAATTACCAAAAATTCCTAAAATATACTGTGACAATATGAGCATAGTCAGTTTATCAGCAAATCTGGTCCTTCATTCAAAGACTAAATATATTAAACTAGATCTCTATTTTGTTTGTGAAAAGGTCAACAATAAAGAAATTGAAGTCTATCATATTCCATCCCTTGATCAAACAGCATATATCTTCACTAAGGCAGTCTCAACTTCAAGATTCCTTCAACTTAGAGACAAGCTCAGTGTCATTCCTCTTCCAAGTCATGCCACTGATCTTGAGGGGGGATGTTAGAGAAAAGGGTGTAGTTCAGCAGCTGCAGGCTTGTCACGTGGTTCTGTTAGCAATTTGTTAATGGTTATGTTACCAATCTGTTAGTCTAGTCTTGTTGCTATTTATTAGTAAGGGACATTAGTGTAATTCAGTAATTGAGTCCTAGCCTATAAATTGTAATCTTAGCTACATCATTTGTAGAATAATAGATTGAATCATAGTTTCCTTTCTTGTCTAAAAGTTCTTGAGCTTTCTTTCTTTCTGAAGTTCTTGAGAATTTTAACATACCTAGTTGAAAAGGAGAAGTTGAAATCCTTCTCACAATCCAATTGTGCAAGGGTGTGCCTTACTACGGATTATTGGACATCTGTTCAAAACATTAACTATATGACATTGACAGCCCACTTTATTGATAACAATTGGGAACTACAAAAGAGGATTTTAAGCTTCAGTTTGATTGTTAATCACAAGGGTGAGACAATTGGAAAGCAAGTTGAAGCTTGCATGAATGAGTGGGGCTTAAAGAATTTTTTTACAATTACGGTTGACAATGCAAGTCCAATGATGTCGCCATCTCCTACTTGAAAAAAAGGCTGAAAAAAAGTAACCCTGAGCTTGATGGGCAATTTCTTCTTGTGCGTTGTTGTGCCCATATTTTAAATTTAGTTGTGAATGAGGCATTAAAGGACCTTCATATCTCAATTGCATCAATTCGTAATGCTGTTAGATATGTGAGGTCCTCTCCCTCTAGGCTTTCCAGATTTAAAGCTTGTGTTGAGCAGGAGAAAATTGATGGTAAGGGTCTTGCTTGCCTCGATGTGCCTACTAGATGGAATTTCACTTACTTCATGTTGGAGGCCGCATTAAAATTTCAAAAGGCATTTGAGAGACTTGAAGATGATGATATCTTCTTTAAAGACTGTTTTGAGGGAGTTGAGGGTCCTCCTGCCATTAATGATTGGAATAACTGTGCTATATTTGTGAAGTTTTTGAAAAATTTTTATGAAGCCACACTTAATTTGTCTGGGTCCTTGTATGTTACATCTCGCAATGCATATAATCATTTGTCTGCCATCTAAGCCATGATCCATTGTTGGGAAGCATGGCTATTGCAATGAAGTTAAAATATGATAAATATTAGGGGATATAGACAAAATGAATCCACTGATTATGATTGCTAGTGTCTTGAATCCTACATGTAAGTTGGCTTATATACAATGGATATTCAATACCATATTCCATGATGATAGGTTGGCCTATGACCTCTGTTGCAAGATTAAAGAGCACATGGCCAAGTTCTATGATTGGTATTCAAATGACATCAACGGGGATAGGGAAAATGAGAGTATAGAATGTGGAATGGGTGATAGTGTGGGCTCTTCATTATCTTCTTCTATTAGTTATGATAGTCACCGGAAGAGTACATATCAAGTTAGGGCACAAGCATTTAAGACACATTTGAGGGAGATGGATAGCATTAAGGTGAGGAATGAACTAGAAAGGTATTTGAACGACCCTGTATTGATGGAGGTGATAAATTTTGTATTTTGGAGTGGTGGAAAGGAAATGCCTCTCATTATAAGATATTGTCTTGCTTTGCTCACAATGTGTTAGCCATGCCTATGTCTACTGTTGCCTCCGAGTCTGCCTTCTCTACTGGTGGAAGGGTGTTGGATGTGTTCAGGAGCTCACTATCACCCAAGACAGTAGAAGCACTCATTTGCTGTCAAAATTGGTTAAAACAGACATTATTTGGTTACCAAGATAATAAGTTCTTGAATGAAATTGAGGAGTGCGAAAAAATTGAGCAAGGTAATTTTTACAAATTATTAAGTTTCATTTCATGTTCTTTGTATGACACTCATTTAATAACTTAATGCTATGGTATGATATTTCTTCTTTTTGCCTTTGTAGCTTTGGATGCCCAAGAGAGAGATGAAGGGGGAGCTTCAAATGTAAGAGCTGGTCCATCTGAAAGGGAAGTTGCTAGTCTTGGTGAAGGAAGTGCTACTGCTTCAAGTCAAGTAGCCACATGAAATATGGCAAAATTGACCATTTTTTGGAGTGACCATTGGTAAATAGTATAGGTGGCACCTTTATTTTTTGTTCTAAGGTGCATTGACATTCTTTTTGTGAGTAAACATCATGTAAAGAGCTTCAAATAGCTGAATAGGTTTATCTTTTACATAGTTTCACATATTGACTATGAGTAAAGAGGGTAGAACAGCTGAATAGGTTTAGCTTTTTAGCAATAGGTCACTTACAAAGTTTCACACACGATGAGCAAAGAGTTTAGAACAGAACATGTTTAGTTATGAGATGAATCTTTGTTCACTTGTAAGTATTTTTGACATTGGCCCCTTATTTTAAAGTGCTAATGCAATGACATTATGTTTAAGTTTATTTACTAATGAGGGTGTTTTGTAATTAGTAATTGTAACTATGTATTTTGTTTAGTTATCTATGTTGTGCTTTGGGATTATTGTTTTAGCATTGTTAAGTAATTTGGTTGAGTTTTCAAGGAGCTAGAATTTGGTGATTGAGATTTGAGCAGTGTAGTTAAGAGGCTGTGTGGTGGAGGGGAGACAAAGAATGCTCCTTTTGCTGAAGAGGTTAAGGTATGCTACTTTTGCTGACAAGGTGAATATGTACTATGTCTCCTGGTCTTGCATTCAAGAGTTATCTTGTGCATATCCAATTTTTATTACTGCTATTGCTATTATCTTTTGCATTTGTTTCGGTAGCATAGTTATATGAATCTTAAAGAATATGTTAGAAATTTGAGTTATTTCATAGCAAAATTCATGCCATAGAACTACATTGATCTCTCTAGTTTTGACAAGTACACACTTAGTTACAAAGTTTTTTTTTTTTATTGTATTATCAGATGTTGTATGCTAACTGACACAGGCAAGAATCACCCACAGTTTCATTCTGCCAGCAGCAGGAAAGTCCATGGTGTTGATGCATCTTTAAAAATTTTTCTACTTGTTTTTGCCTTTGTTTCCTATAAGTTGAGAGGTTCAATTTTGACTCTCCATGGAGCTTCTGAATGGCAGCAAGCAAACTCTCTATTACAAGTTGCTGACAATTGGCTCTAGTGATTGCAACTTAAACTTCCTGATTGCCAGTTCTTTATTAGCCATAGTTCTCAATGGAGATGACGGGCATATTCCCATATAAGTTTGTGTTAGTGTTGAAACAAAATGTTTTAAAGTTTAATTGCCTTGCTTGAAAACCTCTAACAAACTACCATGATTCGGCGTGTCCTCCTAATAATTATGTTAGGTTTCTCCTACAAGTTGTAGTGTACTACACAGGATGGAAAGAGTTGCTTTTTGGCTTAATGGTTTTGGTGGTATTTATTGAGAGAGAGTAAGTTGGTGATCCAGCCATATCATGTTGATGTCTATAGAAAGTATATGGAAGGTGGGTAGGCAATAGGAATCTGTATGCTTTATGGTAGGCAAATTCATCTTAATTGCCATTTATTTTTCATTTTCATGCATGAAATTGTTATTGGCATAGTTTGTAGCATATTCAAGCACTTTAATCATTGTATAGACTGAGTTTGCTTGTAAAAAGTCTTTTTATGTTTTAGCATATTCAAGCACTTTACTTTCATGTGTGAAATTGTTACTAATATAACTCCTGCTATTTCTGTCGTAAATTATAGGCATATTTTTCGCCAATATTTGAGCTTTTTTATGTTATGAGCTGTAAAGCATGTGTCTAAATATAACTGTATAATAGATTGGGAAAAAAATGGCTTAAAACAGCTTTAGACAAGTTCCAAAGGATTACCCAACCTAGCAACCCGCCCCAACCTAACCAAGTGAACCCGACTCGGTCCAATTTTTCAACCCGGCACACCTGTCCTAACCCGCCCATGTGAAACCGACCCATGTAAACCTGAACCCGACTATTTCTAGCTTCGACCCGATCAGAATCGGGCAAACCCATAGTTCTTCTCGGTTTACCCGGTTCCACCATTTTCCCACCCGACCCGACCCACCCGAAGCCTACCCCTAATCCTAACCATGACTAACTTTCCCATTTCCCAATTTCTCATATCTCAATGAGAGTCTCTTTCTTCCCCTTCTTGTCTTTTCTTGTCTCTTACCACAACATACTTTTTGCTTTCTCTCTCCGTGTCCCACCACACTTTTCTTTCTCTCTCCATATCCCAATTTCTACCTTATCTTATGCCTAAACATTGACCTCCACCCTTCAACCCTTCTTACAAAACCACCAACCCTTCTTTCTTAGACGCAATAATATACCTTTCTCTCTCTACCATAAATCTATTTTCATTTTTTCCTTTACTTGAATCTACCTTTCTTCCATCTCTTATCTGCATGGACCAACCTTTCAACAACCAACACCATCCCTATGCTAACAATCTCTGCCTTTCTTCCATCCCAGGCTTTTCTTCCTAGACAAAAGAAGTAGAGGAAGTAGAGGAGCTATCTTGTAAGGGGAAGTAATTGATTTGTTGAGATTGACTAGGCATTTAGATGAAAGAAATAGAGGAAGTAGAGGAAATATCTTGTAAGAGGATGCAATTGATATTGACATTGTAGTCAATGGGATGTGCATATGTGTATGTGAATTGTGAAACTCATTGTGATTTGGAATAAAAGATTTTGGTTAGAGAGAGAGAGAGAGAGAGAGAGAGAGAGAGACGAACTTGATTGTTCATTGTGAAGGAGAAAAATGGGTCGAGCAAGATAGCCATTGTCAAAGCAATCTCAGCTCTAACAATGAAGGGTAGGTGCAACTCGAATCAATGCACCTAATTGCTTTTCAAATTGACCAACCTAATGAAGTTTACTTTATCCTAATAATCAGTTGACATTGTATAGAGGAAGATTAAGTTTCAAGTTTGGTTGGGTGGGCTGAATTTGTAACCAATTTGATTTAACCCAACCCATGCCTACCCTAACATTAAACCTAAAAATCTTAAGTCCTAAATTCTAAAATCCTAAATTTTAAACTCTAAATCTTAAAATCCTTAATAATAAAATCTTAAAACTCTACATCACAAAACCTACCTTAAGTTGTGAAACTTTAAATTGTGAAACTCAAAACCCTAAATTATGGGTAGGCCTAAATTGGACCTAATTTGACCTAACCTGATCCATGCTTACCCCTAACATTAAACCTAAAAACTTTATAAGTCATAAATTTTAAAACCCTAAATTCCAAAATTCTTAACAATAAAACCTTAAAACCCCAAATCACAAAACCTACCTTAAGTTCTAAAACTCTAAATTGTGAAACTCTAAACCCTAAATTGCAGATGGGTTGAAATTGGACCTGATTTGACTTGACCCAACCCATGCCCACCCTTAACATTAAACCTAAAAGCCCTCAATCCTAAATTTTAAATCCCTAAATTCTAAAATCTTTAACAATAAAATCTTAAAACCCTAAATCACAAAACTTACCTTAAGTTATGAAACCTTAAATTCAAAACTCCTAACCCTAAATTGTGGGTGGGCTAAAACTAGACCTTATTTGACCTAACCCGATCCATTCTCACCCTTAACATTAAACCTAAAAACCTTAATTCTAAAATTTTAAAACCCTAAATCCTAAAATCCTTAACAATAAAACCTTAAACCCTTAATCACAAAACCTATCTTAAGTTGTGAAACCCTAAATTGTGAAACTCTAAATTGTGAAAACTTAAACCCTAAATCCTAAATTGTAAGACTATAAATTGTGAAACTCCAAATTTTAAATAGTAAAACCCTAAATCCTAAACTATGAAACCTGAAATCCTAAATTGCAAAGCTTTAAACCTTAAAATGGAAAACCTTAAAACTTAAATGTGAATCCCAAATACTAAACTATAAAACCCCAAATCATAATTTGTAAAATGTCAAATCCAAACTATAAAACCCTAAACTTGAAATTAGAAAATCTCAAATCCTAAACCCTAAATTACAAAACATTAAACCTTAAACTATGAAACTCTGAACCCTAAATCCTAAAATATGAAACCCTAAATCTTAGACCTTAAATTGTGAAACTTTATATCCCAAATATGAAATTATGAAACCCTAAACTTTAAACCTTAACCCCAAATCCTAACCTTAAAATTGTAAAACCCTAAACCTTAAACTGAGAAACACCATCTTAAATTGTAAAATTGTAAATCATAAATTATAAAATCCTAAATCTTGAACTGTGAAACCCCAAACCTTATACTATGAATCCCTAAGTCCCAAACCCTAAATCATAATTTAAGATTAAGGGTTTTGCTATCTAGGGTTTAAGATTTGGAGTTTGGGTTTCATGATTGATGGTTTGAGATTTAGATTTTTATAATTTGGGGTTTGGGGTTTCATAGTTTAGGATATAGGGTTTGGGTTTTTATAGTTTAAGGTTTGACATTTGGGATTTTTAATTTAAGGTTTAGAGTTTCACATTTTCTGAATTGGGATCTAGGATCTTTTAGTTTAAGGTTTAGGGCTTTAGGTTTCACCATTTAAGATTTAAGATTTCATAAGTTATGATTTTTGGTTTTGCAATTTAAATTTTAATCATTTAAATGTTTAATTTTTATATTTTATGATAAGAAATGAACAAATAAAAAAAATATAACATGTGGAAAATAAATAGGACAATTTTTTTATCTCATTTGTTAGTCATGTCATTTTCGTTTCAAATTTAGAAATTATTTCAATTAATGAATTTTGTGCAATTTCTTGTGGCACATATATTTTAATAAATCTAATGATATACATTTACAATTATAAAAATTAAATAAAAATAAAATTATAAAAATAATAATGCTCTTTATCCCTCTCTACAAAGCAGGTACACGAGTAGTAAGAGTTGACAAATTGGCTAAAGAACAAGAACAGACCAAAGCCTCTTTGCTAGGATGAACCCATTGTATTGTACCCTTTACTTTTTGCTTTGTTGGTGCAGATTTTGTTTCGGGATCATATCCACCAATTGATTAACAAAATAATGTACTCTTTTGCTCAAGTAGGATCTGAAGTAATTTTCTTTTCTTTTGTATTGAATAATGTTCAGCTCATTGTTAAAGAGGCAGGCCTATTTAAAAAGATTTGTCAAATAATCCAAGTCAAATTAGATGTGCTGGTTGAGATATCAAATTCTCTTTTAAAACGGGCCGTCGACTACGATAAAAGTTGTGATTATTGTTGTCAATAAAACAGATAATTAAATAAGTAGCATTAATGAAAAAAATAAAAGAAAAAACCTCGATCATTTTTTAATTTTTTAATCCCCTTCCATTGATTGATGTTTCTTGTCTTTTGTTCTGTTGGGGACCTTCTAGAAATAATGGTTTCTCTTCATATTTTTTTATGAATAAAATTTTAAGAAATTTTATTTAGAGAATTTAAATAATTAAATGATTAAATTTTGTGAATTAAATTAAAAATTCAATAAATTTAACTTTCTACGATATTCATAATGAAGGTTTTGTGAAATTTTGTTGGTGAAAAAACTTTTTCTCTTTTTTGTATACAAATTTGTGATCCCCCAGACGTGAAACTTATTTTTACCACTAAACTCAAGAATGCCAATATTTCATTTCTTAATTCAATCATCTTGCATTTAATGAGAATGAGGTTATGAAGATAGTGATTACAATTTTATAATTTCCTTAATTTTAAGTATTTTTTAAAGAATAGAAATCCCAATGATGGGATCCACATATTTTGACTTATTTTCTTAACAACTCTTCTTATCTCCTTGTACAGGTACTCCTTATTGGTTGAGAATCTATCATTTTCTTGACTTTAAAATATTTTTTAAAGAATAGCAATCCTAGTAACGGAACCTGCTTATTTTTCTTTATTTTTCAATAACTCTTCATTTCTCTCCGTAAAGTCACTCCCTACTCTCTAGCTTGGGCCAAAGGGAATCTAGATCCAAAGTAAGCACAATGTAAAAAATGAGAAGGCTATACAATAAATTACACTCCTTCTATTCACTCAATTTAAAATTAACAAAAATTTTATTTAAAAAGTTTAACAATTAAATTCAGACAAAAATACATTGAATCTCCTTCAACTTTTAATATATACATAGTCCCTTATATTTAATGTGACAATATATCTCATTAAACTTTTATTTTTTATATAATAAATCCTTCTCTTAAATTGTTTTGGTCACATAAAATGAGAATCACATGACAAATCTAAAATTATCTTTAAAATCCCTCCCCCCCCCCCCCCCCCCGCCAAAAAAAAGGATTGGACAACTTAAAAGTGGTCCCTATGGACAAACCTTTCAACAACCAGCACCATCCCTATGCCAACCATTTCTGCCCTTCTTCAATCCCAAGCTATTCTTCCTAGATGAAAGAAGTAGAGGAAGCAGAGGAGCTATCATGCAATGGGAAGCAATTGATGTTGAGATTGAAGTCAATGGGTTGTGCCTATATGTATGTGAATTGTGAAACTAGTTGTGATTTGGGAAAAAAGGATTTTGTTAAGAGAGAGAGAAAGAGAGAGAAAGGGACACTGATTATTGGTTGTGAAGGAGAAAAACGGGTCAAGCAAGATAGCCATTGCTAGAGCAATCTTAGCTCTAATGATAAAGGGTAGGTGTAATCTGAATCAACCCACCTGATTACCTTTCAAACTAACCAACTTGCTGATGTTCGGTTTATCCTAATATTTAGTTGGCATTAGATAGAGGAAGATTACGCAATGGGTTTCATTGGGTGGAGTGAAATTAGAACTGATTTTATCTAAATTAACCCATGCCCACCTCTTATGTTAAATCTTGAAATCTTAAGTCCTAATTTTAAAAACCCTAAATCTTAAAATCCTTAATAATAAAACATGAAAACCCTAAATCACAAAACTTACCTGACCTTAAGTTGTGAAACTTTAAATCATGAAACTCCAAACCTTATATTGTGGATGGGCTGAAATTGGGCCCAATTTGATCTAACTTGACCGATGACCACACCTAACATTAAACTTAAAAACCTCAAGTCCTAAATTCTAAAACCCTAAATTCTAAACCTTAAACTCTAAAATCCTTAACTATAAACTCTCAAAACCCTAAATTATAAAACCTACCTTAAGTTATGAAACTCTAAATTCTAAATTGTGAAAACCCAAACCCTGAATCCTAAATTGTAATACCCTAAACTGTGAAATCTCAAATCTTAAATTATAAAATCCTAAATTGTGAAACCCTAAACCCTAAACTGTAAAGCTCTAAACTTTAAAATACAAAACCCTAAAATCTAAACTGTGAATCCCAAATCTTAAACTATAAAACCCTAAATCATGTACTATAAAATCCCAAATCTAAACTAACCCCAAACCTTAAATTATGAAACCTCAAACTCTAAATCCTAAATTACAAAATCTTAAATCTTAAACTTTGAAACCCTAAACCCCAAATCTGAACCCCAAATCCTAAACCTTAAAATTGTGAAACCCTAAACCCTAAACTGAAAAACACCATCTTACTAGTGATGTTCGATATATCCTAATATTTAGTTGGCATAAAATAGAGGTAGATTATGCAATTAGAATTGATTTTATCTAACTCAACCCATGCCGACCTCTCATGTTAAATCTTGAAATCTTAAGTTCTAATTTTGAAAACCCTAAATCTTAAAATCCTTAATAATAAAATATTAAAACCCTAAATCACAAAACTTACCTTAAGTTGTGATACTTTAAATCATGAAACTCCAAACTTTATATTGTGGGTGGGCTGAAATTGGACCCAATTTGACCTAACTTGACCGATGACCACACCTAACATTAAACTTAAAAACCTCAAGTCCTAAATTCTAAAACTCTAAACTCCAAATCCTAAATTCTAAAATCCTTAACTATAAACCCTCAAAACCCTAAATTACAAAACCTACCTTAAGTTATGAAACTCTAAATTCTAAATTGTGAAAACCCAAACCCTGAATCCTAAATTGTAATACCCTAAATTATGAAATCTCAAATCTTAAAGTATAAAACCCTAAATTGTGAAACCCTAAATCCTAAATGGTAAAGCTCTAAACCTTAAAATACAAAACCCTAAAACCTAAACTGTGAACCCCAAAACTTAAACTATAAAATCGTAAATCATATACTATAAAATCCCAAATCTAAACTATGAAACCACAAACCTCAAATTATGAAACCTCAAACTCTAAATCCTAAATTACAAAACCTTAAACCTTAAGCTTTGAAATCCTAAACCCCAAATCTTAAACCTTAAAGTTGTGAAATCCTAAACCCTAAATTGAAAAACACCATCTTAAACTGTAAAACTCCTACTAGTAAATTATAAAGCCCCAAACCTTGAACTATAAAACCCTAAACCCTATACTATGAATCCTTGATTCCAAACCCTAAATCATAATTTAAGATTGAGGGTTTTGCAATTAAGGGTTTAAGATTTGGGGTTTGGGTTTCACAATTAAGGGTTTGAGATTTAAAGTTTCACAATTTATAGTTTAGGATTTCATAGTTTTGCATTTGGGGTTTGAGTTTTTATAGTTTAGGATTTGAGATTTGGGATTTTCAGTTTAAGGTTTGGGGTTTCCCATTTTATGGATTGGGATTTAGGATCTTTTAGCTTAGGTTTTAAGGATAGGGTTTCACTATTTAAGATTTGGAATTGAAGGTTTTGTTATTTAACGTTTGGGGTTTTATAATTTAGGATTTAGGATTTTGTTATTTAGGGTTTCAGGTTTCAAAATTTAGATTTTGGTGTTTAAGGCTATGTGGTTTAGGGTTTGGGTTTGAAGTTTCATAATTTAGGATTTGGAATTTATACTTTAGCAATTTTGGGTTTGGGGTTTAGGATTTTTATAGTTTAAGGTTAGAAGTTTTGCAATTTAGGATTTGAGTTTTCACAATTTAGGGTTTAGGATTTATATCTTTGTTGGTTAGGTTTTGGGGTTAGAGTTTTGCTCATTAGGGTTTGGACTTTTGCAATTTAAGGTTTGGAGTTTTACAATTTAAATTATAGGGTTTTATAATTTAGGGATTGAAGTTTCATAGTTTAGGATTTGGGATTTTACAATTTAGGATTCATAATTTAAGGTTATAGGACTTTAGGGTTTAGAATATAGATTTAGTAATTTAGAGATTTAGGGTTGTGGGTTTTATGGTGTAGGAGAGGGAGTGTTGGGGTGTGGGGATTGCATTACAGGGGTTTTTTTTTTTTTTAATTTTTTTAAATGTTTTCAGTCATGGAGAGGGTGGGTTAATGGTACTTCATGTCATGTATATTGGTTTTTTTTTTTCCTGATTGAATTTTTGCTTTTTCGTTGTATTCGTTCACTTTTGATGGAATTTAGATGAAGGGATCTTTTGCTAACTTTTTAAAATATACAAGGATTGTTTGATAATTTTTGAAGAACATGAGAGCTGGTTTACGAAGATGAATGTTCAGGTACATTTATCCTAAATTTTTAATTGTTTAAAAGTTTAATTTTTAATTTTTATGACAAGAAATGACTAAAAAACACATGGACATATAATTCGGACAATTTTTTAATCATTTGTTACTCACGTTATTTTCGTTTTGAATTTAGAAATTATTTTAATTAATAAATTTTGCATAATTTCTTGTAATATATATTTTAATAAATTTAATTATATAAATTTAAAATTATAAAAATTAAATAAAAATAAATTAATAAGAATAACGAGACACTTTATTCCTATCCACAAAGTAGGTACAAGAGTGGAAAGAGTTGACAAATTGGCTAAAGAACGAGAACATACCAAAACCTCTTTGCTAGGATGAACCATTGTATTGTACCCTTTACTTTTTGCTTTGTTGGTGCAGATTTTGTTGCCGGATCATATCCACCAATTGATTCATGTACCCTTTCGTTCCTAAGTAATTTTTTTTTCCTTTTGCATTGAATAATGTTTAGTTCATTGTCAAAGAGGTAGGCCTATTTAAAAAGAATTGTAAAATACTCCAAGTCAAATTAGGTGTGCTGGTTCAGAAATCAAATTCTTTTTTAAAACGCGCCTTAGACTGGGACAAAAGTTGTGTGATGACTGTTGTTAATGAAACAAATAATTAAAGAAGTAGCATTAATGAAAACGACAAAACAAAACAGCTCGATCACTTGTTGTCTTTGGGAATCTTTAATGTAGTGTTTGGTTCAAATGTGAGAAAGGAAAGAAAAGATTTTAATGGGGGAGAGAGGTAAATAAAGGAAAATATTTTTTTTTTTGATTGATTTGGTATAAGAGATGAGAAAGAGAGAGAAATAATAATTATTATTTTTTATTTAGTAAAGAAGAGTAAGAATTTTAATTAAAAAAAATTATTATATTATTTTAAAAAATAATTGTTAAATTATGAAAATAAAAATAATTTTAGAATTTAAAAAGATAATTGAAAATAATTTAATTATTATAATTTAAAATTTTTAATAAAATTTATCTTTCTTTCAAATCTTTCCATTTTCTTTAAGAAAGGTAAAATGAGAAGGGAGGAATATTTGATCCCTTATTTTCCCTTTTTCACCTTGTAAAAATTTAAACCAAATAAGGAATCTCTCCTCTGCCCTTTATTCCCCTTCAACCATACACTAGGTTAGAAATATTAGTTTTCCTATGTAGTTTTTTATTTTTATAAATGAAATCTTATTTAAAAGAATTTTTTAAATAATTAAATTTATTAAGTCTTATAAATTATTTTAAAAATTTAATAAATTTAATGTTCTATAATACTTATTTGAACGTTTTGTGAAAAATTATTTTTGCGTCAACCCCATTAAGCTCAAGAATGTCAATATTCCATTTCTTAATCCAATCATCATGCTTCAAGTCAATTTGATAATGGTAATGAATACTAAAAGTTTGTAATAAATTATAGATTCAAATCTTCATGAAACAGTAAATGTGGTATAATGATAAAACATTTGGATAGTATTTTACCAAACTTTTAGTTTAAATTTTTTCTATTACATTTGTAAAAAAAAAAAAAATCCTACTGACATGTAGCAAAACCAAAAATAATCAAATTAATATATAATCATCTTTAATTTATCTAGTTTTAATTTTTGATTTCTCAATTGAAATAACACATGTATTATTTAAAGTTAAGTATAATTAAAACAGCACCAATTAATTTTATTTTAACAGAAATACTTACCAATCAAGTGCCCGATTGGAAATTTAAGGGAAATAAATCTCTATTAAACTAACACATAATAGTTATGAGCATATTCCCTACATGATTTAGATGAAAGATGGACAGAAAGTAAGTAAATTTGGATCCGGAAAAAATTAGTCCCAATAACTCTTTTGTTATAAAAAACTCATATTTAATGATATAAATGGTTAAATTTTTGGGATTTAGTAAATGTATAATGTATATTTTGAGTTCTTAAAATTAAATAAAAATAAAATTGTGAAAATATTAAAACTCATTTAAATGTCCTAGGATTGAAAATCTTTGATTTCCTTGAATTTAAGTATTTTTTAAAGAATAGCAATCCTAACAGTGAGATCTACTTGCTTTTACTTACTTTCTCAACATTTCTTCATTTCACTTTGTAAAGTCACTCCCTACCAATTTAAAGAAATTTGAGTATTAATAAGAGATACATTTTTTGATAAAAGTAAATCCTTTTAGTAAATCTTTTGTCATAAATTTTTATCAACAAATTTATAATTTTTACAAATAAATTTATCCTTAAATATTACATAAATTTTTTGTAATGTACTATCTGGCTTGGATGAAGGGAATTCAAATCCAAAGTAAGCACAATGTAAAAAATGAAAAGGTTATAAAATAAATTATGTTTTTTTTTTAATTTTTTTAAATTAAAATTTACAAAAATTAAAAAAAAAACTTAACCAATAAATTTAAGCTAAAATATATTAAATTTCCTTCAACTTTTAATGTGTACATAACCCCTTCCATTTAATGTGATAATATATCTCTTTAAACTTTTATTTTTAAATAATAAATCCTTCTATGAAATTTTTTGGTCACATAAAATGAGAATCACAAACAAATCTAAAATTATCTTTTCTAAAATTCAAAAAAATAAAAAATAAAAATGAATGTACAACTTGAAACCGGTCCGCTGTCTTTGCTTCCATATATTTTCAGCACCCACTCCTTTTCCCACAGATCATACATGTCCAATAGAACATTCCAAGCATATGCATGAACAAAATCCTCCTCCTCCTATAGAAGTGCTTGTGATTATTTACGCCAACGCAAGGAGCGAAAGGGCGACGAGACAGACTTGGGGTTAGAAGGGGAATAGAGGATCTAATATTATTTTCACAATTAAATCTGAAATTCCCATGAAAATTCAAAAAGAAAAGGAATAACTCATGGCACACAGTTAAGAGAAGGGAAAACAAAAGCCATGGTAATAGCACAAACATTTCAGCTCAATTGCTTCGTTACTTGAGCAGATTTGAACCCAAATTTCAGAATAGAACACATAAACATATCATAATTGCTTTGGATTCTCCATAGGAACGTTACTCATGTTCTTAAACAGAATAGAGAGACAGAAAGAGAATAGAATGTGAGAATGAAGAGGAAGTAGAAAAGGGAAGAGAAGCTGTGGTCCTCTGATGGAATTTTAACGGACCAGATCTTTAGAATTGTAAGGATTTCAGAGCTGTTTGTTATACCCAAAAAAAAAAAAAAATTAGCAAGTTGTCCATTCCACGGTAATCAGATCATGAAGTAGTGTGTAGTTGCATGTCTAGCGGTTTGGAAGAGAACAGTAACTAAAGGTGTAAATATTGAGAAGGATCGTCCCACCGGCTTGAAATTGAACTAAAAAAAGTTAAGGGTTACATTTAAATAATTTAGTTTAAAAAATTTTAACTTTTGTAAACCCAGATTACATAAATTTTATTATTTTTTTAAATTATTCTTAATTATTTATACTTAAAAAATTGTGAGTATCTAAATGATTAATATATAATTTAATGTGACTTTGAATCATATAAATTGATATTCTATTAGTAATTAGATATATAATTTACTTTAGATTTTAAGTTAAGTTTAGGGTCAATATATAGAATTAACTTATAAGGTTAACATGCAAGATTAGCCCACAGGATCGTAATTTGTTTAAACTTATAATCTATAAAATTATGATTAGGTTTAAACTTTTTTGCTAAAAAATTCCTTTTTTTTTTTTTTTTTTTTTTAACTTAGACTGTATTGACTCAAGACTAAACCATGCCAACCCAAACTGATCCGAGCAGCTTGTTTCACAACTCTTCTAGTAACAAGCTTGCCAACAAGAGTTATCATGTCATAGGGGAGGACAGCATGGCAAGCAGTGAAGAGATAGTTGTGTATAGAAAGTGAGGGTAAAATGATAAGCTACTATTGTGCAAATATTTCTCTTTAGAACTAAAAAGAGAATTTTAGATAGTTATGTCATTCTCATTTTTTATGATTATTCTGCTGATAATTAATAAAAAAAAGTTGATAGAAGAGATTTATTACATAAAGAAAACAATAAAAATTTATATGATTACATTTCAAGCAATCAGAGAATTATGTGGATATCAATACATGTTAAAAGAAATTTAAAGTATTCTAATTTTAAATTTATTAAATTTTATAAATAAATCACATGTAAAACTTAACAAATTTAACAATTATTCCACATTTTATTGAAATTTCATAGCCCACATTACCTGGTGCTACATTTCCCCAACAAATTACCGGCTTCTAGAATTTTGGGATTTTCTCCAAACACAACGTAAAATTGAATTAGAGTTCATATAAAAAATGAATTAAAATTTATCGAGTTTCCTATATTTTTGTTTGGGTTACACCATAATATCTCAGTTTTAGGATATTCAGTAGTTTTTTACAGGAAAACACAGTGGAAATTTTATTGATTGGGAGTCAAAATAACATCTTTTAAGAGCAATTTGTACAATGCTATGTGGAAGATTTTCCACCCAAACCATAATATATTATGTTTAAAAGCTAGTGCAGTAAGGGAGTGGGCAACCTCATTACTCACCCGTGAAACATGACTAAAACTGAAAGTGGAAAACACATTGGGCAACTGTTGGCAGTCTCCCACTTTGATATTAAAATAAGCTTTTCACACTATAAAAGGAATGAGCCAGATCCAAGCAATTTGTCTCCGCCGTAAGGCTCTCATTTCGACCGGCTTGAGAAACAGGAATTAAACCGAAATGGAGGACAAGTGCTTCAGTTGTACCTACCAACTCAATCAATAATGTTATAATATGTGATATGTATTAACATGATAACTTATATTTTTATATTTATTTTTTTTACTTTTCCGTCTTTCTTCGAGTCATATCCCTTTGTTTTTTTGTACGTTTTTCTCTTTCTAGTTTGATACATATTTTTATACCTACTCTTATTTTAATTTTTTTCTCTTTATTTTTGCATATATTTATGAGTCTTATTTTCTTCACCAATTTTAGTATTTTTATAATATTATTTTCATTTAATCTTTATAATAAATAATTTAAATCATTAAATATATTAGTTCTATAAATTTAATACACCATACCACTCAATTATAAAAATAATATATCATTTTTTTTTCACTTTTCTCTTTCTCTCTTGACACATATTTCTATACTTTCTTTTTGGTACAAATGTAGTTAAGATCCTCCAATAATACTATTTAAACCTCCCTACTACTAGATCACACAGTGGCTTCTATGTCCATTTTTAGTATTTTCTTATAATTTACACAAACCAGTTCAACAGATAATCATCCTTTTAATAATAATGATTATTGCACCATTTAAATCAGGCAATTGCAAATAAACCACGGCATTCTAAGTCCCAATACCCTTACTAGTTAATAAGAGTACCTTTGTCTCACCCTTTTTCCCTTAAGAATAAGCAAGTCCTACGGTGAACCCATATCGTGCGTCATGCAAACGTGGATTTTCATACTATATTGTTGTCCGTCTAAAATTGTTTTGTTTTAGGGATTGGATTTTAAAATGTATAGTGCACAAGTAAAGTGTAAATAAATAATTATTAATAAAAATTAATAATAAAAATTATTTTAAATTTATAAATAATTAATTAATTATTTATATTTTATTATAATCTATATAATTATTTATATAATTTGGACAATAGGGTAATAACTTCAACTGTGATGATGATTCAAGTTGAAACAACCAATAAAGGATTTGAATTTTTAGGAGTGAATTTTACAGAATAGAGTTTAAGTAGATGGTTAATGATTAAAAAATTAAAGTGGAGACTGTTATAAGATATAAATAAATAAATAAAAATTTATAAATTTAAATAATTTATATTATTAATTTTTTTATAAATAATTATTTATTTGAACATTATTTTGTAAAATACACCCTTTAATTTAGAGAACCTCAATCCTAACCTTGACGAGTAGTGCATTGGAATTAAGTTGCCTTGTCAATGCAAGCGCGTGGAATTTTGGTTTTGTGGGCGCCTCAGTTTTCTACTAAGCACATTGAATTTCAATGATTCATCAAGAATATTTGTCTCTTCCCTTTACAAACATTTTCTCTTCAAAAGTCTATTAGGACTGAAATTGATTCAATTATCTCAAATCAACCACATTTTTCTCACTTTCTGTCCTCTCAATTGAAATTTGACCAAACACGAGAGCGTAAAATTACATTCTATCCTCACGGTTTCATTCTTTACATTTTCGTTTTTCTTTCCTACCACAATTTGTTCCCCAACAAATGGTCAAACTTTTATTTTTAACAATTTTATCATATAGATCATTTCAATGTTGAATTATTTTGTGTGTGTCTATATCTACCTATCTATATGTTGAGAGATTTATAGCAGCAGAAGGCATATAACGTTACAATTTAGGACTGAAGAAGGTCCTTTTCTGACAATATGGCTCTTGAATTTGTTAAGGTAACCTGGGCAACTTGCCTCTTCTAATATTTCCAGCCGTCTGTAAAGAAATTAAGAAGCAGACCTTTTGGAGCTGCATATATGTGTGTCAGAAATGGGCTGGCTTATGGATCCATGCCGATGGCGGTAAGGCACTTAAAACATAGGGAAATAAGTAAGTAAAATCATATACCAGGAAAACCAGAGAATTCTGAATCATTTTCTACACTATCTGATTCTGTTATTTCAGCTAGGAAACATTTACATTTGGACTTACGTGCACAACATTGTCCGTGTATCATGCAAGCCTTCTGATGTAAACAATGTCAATGATTCCTCTGAAAGTCCAGTGGCTGCACTTGTTACACGCCCTTAAAACCTTTCGAGTTGTTCAATAGGACCATTGGCTACGGCTGAGGACCAGCCATACACTAATGATCATGTGAGTCCACTTGAAACTAAATTTACAATGCTTGATGGAAATGTAATGATTGTTCTATGCCCTGATACAAGTACAACCAATTTGTGTATTTCTATGTAAACGATTGGATCAAGTGACAAGGGATTTGATCTTCTGAGTGTAGTGAATTCGATTCAAATCTTTTTTAGGAGTCGAATTTATTCTTAAGTATCCGATGATATAGTAAAAGATATTGTTTTCAAAAGAAAATACTCTACGTTTATAAAATAATAAATATTTAAAAAATAACTATATTATCTTTTTTAAATGATTATTTAAATTTACTTATTTTTTAAAAATTTTTAATTAAAAAATTTTTAAAATAAAAGAATATTTAAAATTAATGCAAGCGTCCACACTTATGGTTTTTTGGCGCCTCAGTTTTCTACAAAGAACATTGAATTTCAATAATTGATCAGGCAACTTCGCTTTGGGTTTTATGGGAGTCTCTATTTTCTACAGCAAACTGACAATTATAGTTCATTAGTCAGAAGTTTGATTCCATCACGCATGCACTTATTTATGGCTTTGTGGTCGTCCCTCTTCCCAACAACCACACAAATTCCAAACGATTTTCACATCATCATCTTCGTGCACTTTAATTTACTACTACTTTATACAAACTGGCCTTACATGCACTTAACCTGCCATGTTCGTTGATGTCATAAACAATTAAAGCCCTTAAATCACCTTGTCAAACTCAATATCTTTCGCATGAACATTGTCTGACTTGAGAGACTTAGACTGTTTTTCTCAAATAATTTAAAAAAAAATATACATCTTTCCCTCAGCTTCTGTAGAGAAAAGGTAATCTGATTTCTTTAGGCGATCCCGGTTCATATCTTCCTCAATTTTATTGCCACTTTACTTTTTTTTTTTTCAAAAATGACCATGTTTTCGTTTACCATTTCCATTCATCAATTCAGAGTAATTCAAGGTCTTTCTGCAAACAGACATTATCTACCTAATATAATTGTCCTAGGACCCCCCATGAAATACACGCCAATTATTCTTTCTGGCATTTGCCAATTTATACTACACTCGTCACTTGTTCTATGTCACGTAACAATCGTGTCAGTACTCTCTGCAAGATTCCCAAGGAACATCTATACTTGATTATTGGCATCAATTAAATGGAGTGGGGCTTTACGCCATCAAGATATGGTATCTGACTTGTATGCTTTGTACTATCCATTAATAGGTAATACGCTTTCCAATAGATAAACTCTGGTTTTCTTTCTATAGTGCGTGACATGTAATTACAACATTTAACAATCCCCTAACTAATTTCAGCAAATAAAATTCAATTTTTTCATGATGTTGTGCGCAAACTTAGTTAACTACTACTCTCCCTTTTGGCAAGTTACTCCATTCTTCCGCCTTTGAACAAATTGCTACCATCCTCCACTCTTTTCCTGTCTCTTCAAAAGCTGCTACAGATTTTTGCTCTCTCTCCCCTCCCTTTTTGTGTTCTCCACTTCCCTTTCCCACAGTTGAGTGCCATTGAGCCTTCTTTACAGTTGTTCAAGCTAGCTATACATTTGTTGACCCATTTTTTGTATTTCTTAAATGCAATAGTTTTTATCTGTCACACTGGAGGATGGAAATAGAGTCATTCAAAAGCAATAATGTCGCTGGAAGTAACTACGTAAGATTTGTTTCTTTTTTTGATTTGAAATAGGCTCATAAGTGTTATGCTAAATGATGCAGAACAAATTTCTGTTTGTGGAGGGCAAACAAGGGTATACAAACTTCAAGCTACGCACAACACTGTCCTGCTCATTACACAGGTATTATGCCAGTTTTTCGCTAACTGCATTCCTTCTTTCTTTCTTTAACCCAAAATATTCAGTAAAACTGTATGAAATTTGTGATTGAGCAACATATGAATGGCGATACTTCGCACATCGAAGAAAAGCAGTTCTGGAAGCTCTGAAAGCTCTGAAAGCTCTTTATTAATGGCGATACTTCGCACAATTGAAAATGAGAGATTTTCTCTTTTGTTATAGAGAAAGAAAGAGGGCAATATGCAGTTCTGGAAGCTCTTTATTACGGCATTAATGCCAGTTCTGCAGTTACTCTTGCTTACTGCTCTTGGGGCATTTCTTGCACTGAATCGCTTTAATATACTAAAGAAGAATGCAAGGAAGCACTTGAATACTGTAAGTTTCATTCTTTTCTACTCTTTTTCTCCTATGGCTGTCCACATATAATAACTTGATCCTATTATTTGCGAATAAAACTAATGAGTTATTGTTTATTGCATAGATGGTATATTATGTCTTTATGCCAGCTCTTGTTTCTAGCATCCTGGCCAAAAGTGTAACATTTAGGAGCTTGGTTATGCTGTATGTTTCTCCCCACTCTGCATTTTCATCAGTTTGCTTATTAGGACATTGACTTTGAACTGATTTCTATCGTTGAATATGGTAAGGATGCTTTCATCAATTGTGTAGGTGGTTTATGCCATTAAATATTCTTCTCACTTTCATCATTGGGTCATCACTTGGATGGTTACTTATCAAAATTACAAGAGCTCCTCATAATCTGCAAGGCCTTGTGTTAGGGTGCTGCGCTGCAGGCAGGTTCTCTTACATACTTACCTTTCTTTAAATGGGAGGATTTTGAGAGGAAAGAATCTGAGGGGAAAGAAAATAGAAGACAAATCTAATTTTCCTTAATTTGAGACAGAAAGAAAACGAGAGGAAAGATTTTAAAGAGAATATTTGTTTCTTCCCTTTACAAACATTTTCTCTTCAAAATTGGGGAGAAAGTGGAGAAAAAATCTATTAGAATTGAAATTGATTCAATTATCTCAAATCTACCACATTTTTCTCACTTTCTATCCTCTCAATTGAAATTTGCCGAAAACAAGAGGGTCGAAAATTACATTCTATCCTTACACATTCATTCTTTACATTTTCATTTTTCTTTCCTACCACCATTTGTTCCCCAACAAATGGTGACACTTTTCTTTTTAACAACCTTATCATATAGATCATGTCAATATTGAATTATTTTTTGTGTCTGTGTCTAATATCTATTTATCTATCTAACAATCTGTTTGTGTGTTGAGAGATTTATGGCAGCAGAAGGGATATAGTGTTACAATTTAGGACTGAAGAAGGTCCTTTTCTGACAATATGGCTCTTGAATTTGTTAAGGTAACCTGGGCAACTTGCCTCTTATAATAGTTCCAGCTGTCTGTAAAGAAAGAAGCAGACCTTTTGGAGCTGCAGATATCTGTGTCAGAAATGGGCTCGCTTATGCTTCCCTATCAATGGCGGTAAGGCACTTGAAAAAAGGGGAAATAAGTATGTAAAATCATATACAGGGAAAACCAGAGAATTCTGAATCATTTTCTACACTGTCTGATTCTGGTATTTCAGCTAGGAAACATTTACATTTGGACTTATGTGTACAACATTGTCCGTGTATCATGCAAGCGTTCTGATGTGAACAATGTCAACGATTCCACTCAAAGTCCAGTGGCTGCACCTGTTACAGGCCCTGAAGACGTTTCAAGTTGTTCAGTAGGACCATTGGCTACGGCTGAGGACCTCCCACAGACTAATTATCAAGTGAGTCCACTTGAAACTAAATTTACAATGCTTGATGGAAATGTAATGATTGTTCTATGCTCTAATACAAGTAGAAACAATTTGTGCACTTCCATGTATTAATTTTTTAGTTTAGATCTTTATGGAATATATGGGAATGATTAGTTACAAATATGAATTATGGAACTTTAATTATCTAGCAGCCTGCCAAAGGTGTGAAGTTGGATACAACTGAAGTGTATATGGCATGTCTTGGAGAAAATACTATTCAATTTTAACTCAGTGATGAATAGCGAGCAATGAGCAGTACTTGCCTTGTATTTTAGAAAAGGAGAGGATCGGATGGAAGTTATGATCTTACATCTTACAAGAGTATTTCAGGTACCAAAACAGGCAAAGTTGATTAAACATCTAAAATCTTTGGCAAAAACGTTGAATCTGAAGGTCCTCTTTGCTCCTGCAACAATTGGATCGGTATGGCAATATTTCTCCTGTCATTTTTCATACTCTCTTTATCATTTTCTTGATTAGTTCAAGATGCTTGTATAATACAAATCTAGGATCTGAGAGACAAGTTACAACAAGTAGTTGCATCACTGATTCACTTGCAAAGAACAGTTTTATATACAAAAATCAGCACTCAAGTAAGAGCGACTTCTATCGTGTTCATGCAAATTTTGATTAAAACATCACCCGTGTGGCATGCTAGGCATTACTCTGAATCTGAGCTGGATGAAATGTTTCAGAACAACACATTAGCAATCAGAATTTAAATAAGTACCACTGAAACTTAAAGGGCATCTTTCTGTTGATTTATAATTTTGACTTAAGCCATCTCGTTATGTGCCAATTTAAGAAATCGGAAAAAAGAGAGGGGGATTAGAAGGAATAATCATTACTTCTCTAAAAGTCTTATCAATTAGGCAATCTTTATTTGAACTTTATTATTATTTGTTAACACAGGTTGTTCATCCTCTTTTCCATTTTCACTTATAGATTGTTGGTTTAGTAATTGGAGTAGCACCTATATTTCGAAAGGCATTAGTTGGTGATGAGGCTCCTCTTCATGTGGTTCAAGATTCTGCATCTATGCTTGGGTAGGTTGCCTTTGCCATCTCGATGACCGTGACCATTTGGCAATTTGCAAAAACGATTTCTGAGAACAAAATCTATCAAAAACTTATTTTATCATGACAAACCTTCTTCAGAGCTAATCAAGCAAAGTGGAAAATTTACAGTCGACGATGAAAGCATGTTATAAGTTGCATTATTTTTTCTTGTTTGCAGGGATGCATCCATTCCAACAATAACCTTGTTAGTTGGGGCAAATCTTCTTAAGGGTAATATTGAACATGATATTTTAATTTTGTTTTTTCATCTTAGGTTAAGTTCGTTTCATTCATTATTCTGAATATGAACATGAATTTAACAACAGATACTGGATAGTCTTCAGGTTTAAGAGGGACAGGAATGCAGTTTCCACTGATTCTAGGGATAACTGTAATTAGATACATTATCTTACCAGTCTTGGGTGTAGGCATTCTTAAAGGTGCAGTCCATTTTGGTTTGATCCACCATGATCCATTGTATCAGTTTGTTTTACTGCTCCAATATGCCCTTCCACCTGCAATAAGCATAAGTAAGTTCATTATGAGACTTAGATGTGACCATTTATTAATTCATTTTGTATAACTTGAGAACATAATTCTATTTTCTTTTTAGCATATGAAGTTAATGTGCAGACTCTATGAACACCCTAATATATCAATATCACAATCTACTTTGGGATGTTGAATGTGAGGGATTTGTTTTCCTTGTTGTAGTTAAAGCTGGAACAAGTTTGACATTTTAGTAACAAATACATACTTTTACTTATATAGAAGCACACATTTAGTCTTACCAGAATATTGACCATGTTATAGTAACGGTGATATATGATATTAACATGCAACAGAAAAACTCTTTCCTTGTAAGATATGTTGGAATTTCCAGCACTTATGGTCTCTATCATATACTGATATAATATTTTACTTTTAGTTCCTAGTAAAGTTTGAACCATTTCTTCTTTATAATTAGGCTGGAACCGTATTTATTTCATGACTCTGACAGGTACAATTACTCAACTATTTGGAGCTGGTGAGAGTGAATGTTCAGTTGTCATGCTGGCAACTTATGCATGCGCAGCTGTTTCCCTTACTCTCTGGTCTACATTCTTTATGTGGCTTGTACTATAATTGTTTTGGATTGCGATACTTTCACAGTCTCACTATTTTTTATGACAAAGCAATGCGATAATGCATATTACTATCTCCAGAAATTCTCTATTTAAGCCAAATTAGGAGTAGCAGATGGTAGATGAAGATTAGCACAACGTTGTACATGTGGATGAAGGAATATATAGTCTCAATCCACGCTGTTGTAGCATATTAAGTAACGCATAATCTAATCAATATTTGAAAAGAATGATTTTTTTTTTTTTTCATTTTTATTGTTTGTGTTCATCTTGGGTGAACAAATTTGGTCTTACGTTGATCAAACAGTGATCACTGACGGTTGTACAGTGAAATTCACAAGCACAGTGGATGGTCTTCCCCAGCTATCTTCGATCAACTTTTATGCTTGATGCAATACGCTTGTAGCTTTGATAAACAATGTGGCCTATAAATTCAATGTAGAGGCCCTCGGATCAAATGAATAACGATTAAAAGCATAGTATGAGCATCTATTTGACCAATATTTGCACAAAATTTTATGGCTCAGGTTACTTAGACACAATAGGCTAGTGACTAAGGAAGAAGGAAGTAATTGAGTTCCTGCCATTGTAGTAAAAGGGCCAATATATTGGTACTGGCGGAAGGTGTCATACCCAATTGTAAGATCACTATAAGAAACACACTGATCAAATATTAATAGTATTTTAAATCCAAAGTCTCAATCTGCAGACTCAAGCTATGTCTTGCATAGTCTAATCATTAAGGTATTTAATTAGATCAGAACAGAACGCATGTTACTACTCAGGCATTTCAACAAGCAGTTTGGGATCCAAGTCAACCTATTCCCTTTCTAATGCATATAACCATCGATTATTCAGCAATCAAAGCATGAGTCAGACCCAAATTCATCGTAAAGAATCATCACAGCTCACTCCAGCCAAAATATTCAGAGAACCTCATAAGAATTCGAAATAAAAGGAGGAGAGGAGCATGAAATTACCTTAAGCCAAACTCCAAGATACCAGACTAATAGATCTCCCACGTAATTTGACCAAGGATGAGCCAAATCTCTACTCACAAGAATCCAAACAGCCAGCAATGATTAAAAACTGGGGAATGACTGACTGAGCATCAAACTTAGTTTTAAGGAAGTATACCCATATGAACCAAGAGCAATCATCTTCTATGGTGAGGAAATATCGGTGGCCTTCTGTGCACGTGGAAGGGACCCCTTGTGTCAATATGTAACAAATCAAAACAGTGCTTGGATAAGGAATTGTGAGATGTAAAAGGCAAATCTTTTCTGCTCAGCTGATGGAAATATGGACATGAAGGTGAAACTGTAGTATTTTAATAAATATGTAAGTCATTTTGCTTAACATGAACTTTACATCAGACAAATGACCAAGGCGAAAGCGCCATACATCATAAGAAGCAGATACAGTATTTATGAAACGCACAATGGTGGAATTTCTAGCAGATGAAACAGAGACTTTGGAGTTCAAGATGTATTGCTTTACTTTCTACCCGTCCCAATCTTCAGGCCCCCCTTGTAAGATCCTGGATAATACAAGATTGAGATGTGAATTGGACATTGTGGCCAAAGGAACGTGTAAGAGCACTGCCAGACAGTAAATGTATATATGCAGTATTTGAAATAAATCTTAAAACTAAGCTGATCAATCCTAATCCACACCACTTCACATATTATCACGTATATCTCCTAATCTAAAAAGATAAGATTATTTAAGGATAATGATAACCCATGGGACGTTGCTGGGACTTCTAAAACTTTATCAGCCTCCCTCAAGCTTGGCGTTACACGTCACAGCTTGTCTGAATTCTGTTTTGGCGTTCCAGCAACTTCAATGCCTATCTTGGCCTCCCTCAACCCAATCAGTTGAAGCAAATAACCAAATTGTTCTGCACCATGTCCATTTGTGAATATATCAGCTAACTGCTGATTGGAAGGGACAAACCTGAACTGGAGAATTTTGGCTTGGTACTGTGTATGAACATAAGGACAGTCAACTTGCAAATGCTTTGGCCGTTCATGAAAAACTGAGTTGGTGGCTATGTTTACTGCCGCCTAGTTATCACAGAAGGCTACACAAGAGTGGGCACATTTACAGTCATGTCTTTGAGGAGGATTATCAACCAAACTATTTCCTTCGCCGTTTTTGCCATTGATCGGTACTCTGCTTCTACTGAAGAAAGAGAAATAGTTGGTTGTTTTATCGACCTCCAAGTTATCAGTTATTCCCCAAGAAAAGTGATGAACCCAGTTACTGACCGCTGAGTCGTGGGGCAGGCACTCCAATCTACGTCACAATAAGCCCTCAACTGAAGCTCATTTCGCCTAGGGTAGAAGATCCTCTCATCGATCGTTTGTCCAACATAAGCAAGAATTCTATTGGCCATTTCCATATGTGGCCTCCGAGGCTCTTGAAGGAATTGACTAAGCAAGCGTACACCACAGGTGAGGTCTGGCCTTGTTAAAGTCAAATAGCATAGGTGTCTGTTACGGTTGCTATGCAACACAAACAAGAAAGTGGTTCTCCATTAACGAAATTCAGATTCATTTCTTATGAACTCTCTTATTTCTTATTTATACATTATTTCAATAGACTTGTAACTAACTTTTAACTAACTCTCACTTATTTAACTGTAACATTACTTTCATTCCCAAAAATCCTTATCCTCAAGGATCGTAAAATACTTGTGCAAAGGAAAAAAAAAAATGAATTGCTTCAAAAAAAATTGCGGCAAAAGTTCAAAATGCAGTCAAAGACTCGTGTTCACCAGCTAATCTCTAAGATCAAGTGGCCCTCCAATGAAGTATTGCATCCTGGTCATCTCAATGTGAATTACTGCGGCCCGAGTTATCCCAATGTGAAATATTGTTGCCTCTTGTCCTCTTCTATAATTAAAAGGACACGGAATCAAACTTTGAAATTGAAAGTTGAGTGGTCCCCATATCCACTGTCTTACGATTGGGTAAAGAAGAAAAACCTGCAAAAAGAAAAATAATTGGTGACAAATAAAATACAGACCTTTGGTCCATCGCTTGTTTCCATAGCAATAGACTCACGGACGGGATGTTTCTTCAGAAACCCGCATGATTATTCTTATGATCAAAGTGTTAGAATCAAAATTTGGCAATTCTTGTGTACTTTCGGCTTGGACTCCAAGATTGCCCAAGAAATTGGTCAATTCGTCCCCCTCTCCAAGGATTCTTGTGCCTCAAACAAAAATTAAAAGATAGAAAATAAATTGCAATTCACATGAACCCCACTTAACGAAGGGCAGAATCCAAAAGCTCTTGACCAAGTGTTCTGGTTTAATCCCAGCATTTTCCTTCACAACTCTCTTCTTCTTCTTCCTTATTTGACGACTAGCAAAAGCTTGACGGTGCTCTTCTTTCTCAACTACAGAACTAAATACTATTTTCAATTTTCTCTTTTTCAATTTATGGTTACTACCTTCGAAACTAGGTTCCTCAAGGGCCTTCTCACGTCTTCGCCTTTTCTTCTATTTCTCCTAGACCACTGGGTCTGTGGAAATGTTTCTTGCAAGCATCTCAAATTTATCCTTTTCAGTGGTGAGTGGACTAGCTCAAATTTACCACCACTGGGATCAAAAATTACAAAATCATCGCAAATAATGGGGAAGTAGCCAAAGCAGAAAATAAGAAAACCAGTATCAAAGGGTGCGCATGTTTCAATTTTGCATGCCTCCACAGAATTTTCTTGGATGTTTGAAGTAGCAAATGGTACTTCAACAACTCTATTAAGCAATTCTAGAATTTCCTCGAGCTACTGGTTCGCCTTCTCCAAATCGAAACTCAAGGCATCAAGTCTTTTAACGACACCCGTTCCAACAGTCCAGGCATCAAGGCTCTTGGCGACACTTGTTCTAGCCATAAGTCATCAAGTCTCTTAGCGACATCCATTCCAGCATTCAAGTCATCAAGTTTCTTGGTGACACCCCTTTCAACCATCACACCCACCTAGAATTTGATACCAATTGTCAGAATCTTAGCATAAAATATCACACAAAGCACAGGACATCACACAAAGTGTTTACAATCACAATGAATTGGTTCCCTTCTCTTATTATTAGTACTTATTAATAGCAGAGAAATTTAATTACAAAAAGTAAGATCCATGCTAACCAATTATCCTATTGTATCCCACAGCTAACTAACTATTTTATTAGATCCATTTTACTTACAATCGTGACAGTGTCCTACTACTCTCCTATATGTATTAGGGTTATCAAGCAACACCCCATGTTCAGCAGATAACGTTGTTGTTGTGTCACATGTGTAGTAATTATTTAGGAGTCTAAGGGACTTGCCTCCCTCGCCACATCACAATTTGCTGGTTTATCCCAATCCCATTTGTTTATGATATCTCCAACCTAATGAAATAATGAAGTGGTCCTAGATCCATGATATGAAATCAATTTTTCAAGTATTCAAAGAAGGTCCTACAATTGGTAGCACTATTTTCAGCAATGAGAATATTGTTAACATAGACTAATACCAAAAGTTGCTCATCTCCCTTATTTATAAAGAACAACGAGCTATAAGAGAAGCTCTAGGATAATCCATAATCTAGAAGAACTTGGGAGAGCTTCCTAAATTGTTATCATGAAGCCTGCTTCAACCCATACAATGACTTATCTAATTTGCAAACTCTCTCTTCTCCAAAAGAGACGAGACATTGAAGTATTTCCAAGAAAACTTCCTCCTCTAAGTCCTATTAAGGAATGCATTATACACATCTAATTGATGAAGCTCCTAACCTTTCATAGCTACTACTGCTAAGAGACATTTAATAGTTGTACATTTGGCAATAGTACAAACGTCTCATTTTAATCCAATTCCTATACCTATGCATAACCCTTAGCTACAAGCCATGCTTTGTAGCATTCAATGGATCCATCTTGCTTATGTTTGATTTTGTCAACCCAACAGCTTCCAATAGCCTTCTTCCTTTTAGGCAAGGGAACTACCGTCCATGTCTTATTATTTTGTAAAGCTTGTAACCATTTCTCAATGGCCTCTTGCCAATTTTGATCATACATATCTTCTTTGAAATTTGTTGGTTCTAATGTGGTAATACCTATCAAGATGTTAGTGTGACAAATAGTAGAATAATCAAATGACATCACGTTGGAGCAAGGAGGTGAATTGGATGTGGTCCATACAAAGGGGTTTGACACCTTCATGATATAGTCCTCAAATTGTTTTGGCAATTTTATTTCCCTTGCTATTCTTTCTCTACCTCCCTCATTTGGTCAATGTGCCCTACTTCATTTGGTTTTCTCTCTCCTATTCCCTCATCATTTGTCCCTACTTCATTAGGATATCTCTCTCCTATTCCCTCATCATGGTTAATGGTCTCTAATTCATTATGGTCCCCACTTCTTGTTTTTCTTCTAGGATATGTACCACTACTCCTTATTTCACCTTTAGTTTTAGACTAGCCATTTAGAGGATAATGATGTGGTGGTGGCTTTTGATGGATATGTTGATGGTTTCTAAATGGGTAGATATCTTCATAAAAAGTGACATCCTTTGAATCAAATATTTAACTATTGTGTTGTAGTAAGAAAAGATCATCCTAGGAGCACAATGATGGTGCAATCAGAGAGCATGTGCTATATATTTACCTTCATGCATGCAAGAAGGGTTTCTTTGCTGTATGTAGGCCAATTATGGATGGTTGCATTCTCAAAGGCCAATTTGGGGGCTATCTATTATGTGTAGTTGGAAAAGACAACAATAAGAATATTTTCCTCATAGCATTTGCTATTGTTGAAGTTGAAACAAAAGATAGTTGGCAATATTCATGCAATTATTATTGGTGGATATTGGGACATTTAATGACAAAGGATGGGTTATAATGTCAAACAAAAAAAGGTAAGTTTTCATTAGAGTGTGTCTTTATGATTTACTTCATTTATTCACATTATTTGGCTAATGTAATGATCTTGATTTTAGTTAAAGGATTGGAGAATGTTTTAAAGGAATACAGTTGTGAGCATAGGTTTTGCATACTCTAATTTCAAGTTGTAGTTTAAAGGTAAACCCTTGAAGGATGAGCTTTGGGATGCTACAAGGGCAATAATGATGCATGAATTCGAGTCTCATATGGCTCAGAAAAAGAAGTAGAGGTAGAATCTTGACTAAGGACTAAGTTACAATTATGAATGTGGAGTAGGCATGCATTCGATTCCAAGGCAAAGCCTAATATGCTATAAAATAACTTGGTTGAAACTTTTAATTCCTTTGTACTTGAGGCCTAAGAAAAACCAATATTGACAATATGTGAGATTATAAGGATAATGTTAATGAAAGGTTCATTGCAAAGAGGAAAGGGATATCTAACTACAATGAGCCAATCTATCCTTAGATATAGACAAAGCTGGGAAGGCAAAGAAGCAATCCCAGAATGGATTACTTTTATGTGTGGAGATGATAGATTCGAGGTGGGGAATGCATGGAGAACTAGAAAGTTGGTTGACTTGAATGAGAAAACTTGTACTTGCAGGCAATGGGATCTTATCAGTATTCCTTGTTCTCCTGTAATGGCTTGCATTTAAAGGATGAGATTGGTTCCTAAAGATTTTGTTCATCTATAACACTCCACAAAACCTTTGAAAGCCCATAATATAGACCATATACTAGTGGAGGATGATTGGTCTAAAACTAATCTAAATCCACTTGCTATACCAAAGTACAACAATGCACTTAGGAGATTGAAGAAGATTGCAAATGAACCAATGCCATGATGCAAGACAATGTAGGCCCAGTTAACCCTTGCAAGAAAATAAAAAAGAAAAAGCATAAAACCATTCCTCAAGCCAATCAGCAGAGTGTATGATATTTGATTGCATATATAGTACCATTTACATGTAATTAATATGTATTCTTATTTTGTTATAGGACACCATGGGTTTTACAACACCAACTTCATCACAACTGCCCAGCTCTAGTGTAGGAGCATCCCTTTAGTTAGAAACAAGGAAATGACTATTAGGAAAAAGTTACCAATAAGAAGACTAAGAGAGGAGGGAAGTATTGTTGGATTTGAAAATTGAATTTTTTCAATGATACTATTTGATTTAATAATTTGTAGGTTGTAGTTTGTTATATGTTGTTGGGAACTCAAGTTTTGTAATATGGATATGTACATTAAATTTGTATTTGTTAGGTGTTGTTTTGGTGATTTGAACAATTATATATTAGACAATGGATGTCATTTGGTAACTTCTTTACTAATGTCTTATGCTTTTTAATAGGTTGAATTTTAGTGGTTATGTTTTGATATGCTGCCTAACTGTAGGATGTATGGTATAAGAAAATCAAATGAGTATGACAGAATATGAAATGTATTTCAATAGGTTTGTTCATATCTAATGGTTGAATTACAGATTATAGTAATTCAATAGATTTAATGCTTATATGTACACTTAATTGATTTAATGCTTATAAAGACACTTAATAAAGTTTTGTGAAAAATTATTATTTAAAGTATCATTTTCCTTCAAAGAAAGTGCAATAGTTTTAGAAGTTGAGACATAAACCCCTTAAATTTTGAGTAATACCACAAAAGTGCAGAGGTCAAAGATGGGAAATTAGAAAGTGGAATCATGCATATATTGCAGATTTCCAAATTGAAGAGACTAATTGTTTAGTGGGAGGTTTCATTTTACAATCAAAAGTTATAATGTTTAGCCAAAGATTGTGTTCTTTTGTTTGCACTTAATGCATGTCTTAATCTCATGGGTTGTTGCTAGTTTGGTAGCTAACCTTTCAAAGTGGTTCAAAATTAATGGCAGCTACCTTTGTTATTATGACTATGGAATTTTTATGGGTTGTAGGCCAAGTATGAAACCATGTTCTATACACTTTAAAGCTTTGACTTATAATTTTCTAGTCATAGAGATGACTAAATATGGAACATTAGGTAGAGACTTTCAACTCAAATAAATCAATGTTAGAAAAGGAATTAAAATCAAAGCAAAACCTAACATAACTCAATGTAATATAAAATTCGCATCAATAATTCAATAGCCTTGATAAAGTAGGCCACTCATCATTAAAACTCAATATAATATAAAGTTGTCATTGGTTCAAATTGCAATAAGTAATACAATCACTAATGCAATCTATACAAGATTATCAAAGTCAACATTCACCTAGTTAACATAATATAAACCTAACATAATTTACACCTAAGATCATATGGTTACATTTAGACTTGAGTTACATAGGGTACATTATTCAACTACTTAATATAGACTATAATTCGCCTTGCAAATTCCTGACTAGAAAACTAGGTCATCTTCACCAAATGGTACAACACCAATCCAACCATTATCCAAGAAAACCATAACAGTGCAATTAACCCCCTCTTTTTCCTCCTTTCATTTTCAAGTTCCCTAAGTAGAAAGTCTCTATTTTTCACCAAATGTTTCACTGCTTTTGAATTGTGATCATTACTAAGAATAGTTTTTAAAATGTAATTTAGCATTAATCACTTATTTTAGCCTAGGATGTAAAAGTTTAACTTTTCAAAAGCCAGCCATATCAAATCCTTACAAACTTCATATCTAATCAGCAAATACATCATTATGTATTAACTATAGTTTTGCAGGATAGGTCCTCACCTCTCAAAACACCCATTCTTTATAAACAAGTAAAATAGTCATATTAAAGACACATCCTACTTCTTACCCATTTTTTATACTACATATATTGGTTGACTAAGAATTATTCAGTATATACACACTCTCTGTCCCTCCCTCAGGATCTTAAATTTAAACTCAATAAACAATGTCAATGATTTTTCATTTTTGTTGCACACAACATTAGAGTCCAATTTTACTTGACATTAGGGGATGACATGTTTACTAACTTTACATCACTATAACCATCATACAATAATGCTCTTGCCTAAAGTTCAAAATTAAACAAAATAAACAATGGTCTTGAAACACACATTAATGTTCATTGTCAAGGGGGACCACCTAACACGCAACCCACTATAAATTGTCCCCACCAAACATCATTATTGATAAGTGTAGTACACATGGTCTTGAAACAAATAGGGCTTAGTTACAAACCTTCCCTTTAGGTGAGGCATTTGATTTTGAGGATGGTTGTTGAAATAAGAGACCAATTCCTTTAACTCAATGCTTCGAAATGGTGAAAATGTGAACTTTCTAAATAAAGTAGCTAGAAAGGTGCAAATAATAGAGGGTAGTGAATAGACCCATTGTGAACCTAGTAGCACTACCATTTGAGACTCAAGAGAATAGAGAAGGTGTGCAACAGCACAATTAGGGCTTCACCTTCATGGCAATAAGTTGATTCATCTTTAATTTAGGGCTTCTTGGAGATGTGAGGGTTTCAAAGATGTTAGGGTGCTTGGTGTTGTACCAATTAGAGAAAAATGTCATGCATTTTGAGATGGTAACTATAATCCAAATATATTTTGATGGAAGGGTAATTGCACAATGTTAGAAGTGCAATGATTTATTTAATCCAATTGAAAGGACATGGGATTTTTTGTACATGACACAAAGTGCTAGAGGGTTTGATGTATTTTGCCAAAAAGGTTTTGGTGCCTTAAAAGGACATGGGAATTGTAGGCTCAATGTGGTCTAATTAGGGTTATGGGCTAAAGGTCATAGTTTAACCTTTTGGGCTTAGAGAATGGCCTTCTTGTAGGTTAGGTTAAATGGGGTTTGGATTAGGCCCTTAATTAAGGCTTATTAGGAAGTGAATTATGTAGGGATTTGGGCCAAGAGTGATAACACACCTATGAAGAGTGTTACCTCTCTCCATGTTGCTCACAAGGGTCCATGTGGCCCTTATATGAGGTAGAAGGGTGACTTGGCTAAAATGGCCTAAGTTGTGTAAGGTGGCTACCATATAGCACCTTATGGGGCTTTAGGGAGCTAACCAAGGGTTGCCTATGGTAAAAGACTTTTAGGAGTTGATTTTGATATTTGAGAATTAACTTCTAGAAAATAGGCTCACAAGGGCTATTTTTGGAAAGGTTAAGAGTGTTTGACCATGGGAACTTTTGGAAAGCTCTTGGGCCAGGGGGTTAAGTTTAATGGGCCTAGGGCAAGGTGAAATATGATTTGAGGTTTTAGAGGTGATTTTGGACATTATAGGGGAAGTTTGAGACTTTCAACCACTTTAGGGTTCCAAGGGGGCTTGTTGGTGGTTAATGGGACTTGATCCACTTTGACAGGTTTTAGGAGAATTGAATAAGCTTGACTCATTACTCTAAGGTAGTGGGGCTTACTGGTGGCATTTTAGGCCTTAAGGTTTTTCAATGGACCTATTCTAAATAAGAAAACCTTAAGGGGCCTAGTTTTTTACTTTAGCCCTCTCAAGGGTGATTCAGAGGTTGTTTTTCATAGGCTTGACCTAGTTAGAGGCATTTGAGAATATTCCTAGGTCTTTTGGGTACTTGGGGACTTGAGTCACTAAAAAGTGGGCTTGTGGGCTTGAATTGCTATTTTTGGCAAGTTTTACCAAAAAAGTGGGAATGACTAGAATAAGCCTATTGGACTCGTGGAATGTGAAATCCTTGTTGGCTTCAAAAGGGGTTGTTAATCTTGATCAGAGTCATGAATTTTTAATCGGGTGTTTTCTAGGTCGTTTAGAGTTTGGCCCTTACTTTCCTTTTTCAAAGGAATGACTGAAAATGGCTTGTTTTGGGTTTTGAACAAACTTGGATGATGTTTACAATTGATAGCAACCAAGGATAAAGATGAAATTAGAAAGGTTAGAGACCAACTTGGCAATAAGTTTGAGACAAAAGAATTAGGGGTAGTAAAGAAGATACTTGGCATGGAGATTCTAAGAGATAGAATGTGAGATAAACTATACCTAAATCAAATGGGGTGCATTAAGAAAGTTCTTTGCAGGTGCAATATATAGAACACTAAACTTGTTAGTACTCCATTAGCTACACATTTCACGCTTTTATCTACTTTGTCTCCATAATTAGATGACGAAATTGAATGTATGTCACGAATTCCAAACTCTAATGCATTGGGTCTCTCATATATGCTATAGTTTGCAGATGTCCAAACTTATCACGTGCAATAAGTACATACATGGCTAATCCTAGTAAAGCACATTGGAGAGCAGTTTAGTGGATCTTTAGATATTTATGTGGTTCTAAAATTATTTGTATGCAATTTGAAAGAACTAGAAATGGAGTTACTGGCTATGTTGATTTTGATTTTACTGGATACCTAGATAAGAGAATGTCACTTACAAGGTACATTTTTACTATTGGTGGTTGTGCTATTAGTTGGAAAGCCACTTTGTATACTACAATAGCATTGTCTACTAGAAAAACCAAGTATATGGCCAATACTAAAGGTTTTAAAAAAGCTATTTGCTTGAAGGGACTAGTTGGTGAACTCAATGAAGACTTGCATGTTTCTCCAATTTATTATGATAGCTAGACTGCTCTATTCCTCACAAAAGATCAAATGTTTTATGAGAGAACAGAGCACATTGATGTGTGGTATCATTTTGTTGAAGATATTATTGCTTGTGGTGATGTTGTTGTAAGGTTAGTACTCATGATCATCCTACTGATATGATACCAAGTCACTTCTTGTAGCCAAATTTGAGCATTGTTTGGGCTTAGTTGGTGTTATTTGTTTAGGTTTGCCCTCAAGGGGTTGAAGAAAAGTTAGAGAGTTAGTTTTGAAGATTCAATATTAATTCCTTGTACTGTAATTTGTCTCAAGTTGGAGATTGTTAGAATATAGAAATCTAAATTCTATTTGGTTAGGCCCTAAGAACTCGCAATGTGACAAAATAAATTTGAGATTTTTTCTAGGAGATCTATGGTGGGGCTATGGGATTGGGCTGCATTAGCAGTATAGACCTATCCTGCTATTGTAAATTCTCTATAAACATCCTTTTTTTTGGGGTCAAGAGGCATTAGAAAAAATATTAATAGTTACTTATCTGCTGTAATTCTCTACGATTTATAGTGAAGTTCTCCTTTGTTCCGGATTTTTCCATTGCTTTGAAGTTTTCCATATTAAATTTTGTGTGTTGTTACTCTAACTTTTACTGTTGTTGTAGTGTTTCGTTTTACAATATTGTTCATATGCTCAACCATCTAAGTTTTGTCTTTATATTATAAACCATCAAAGCCCACAAATGCACCTTTTCAAAGCCAAGTAGATTCCTTAATCTTATTGGGGTTTTGCATATTTTTTTAATTTAAAAAAAATAACGGTGTTTATATTTTTATAAATTGTTTTAAAATTTTGATTTATAAAAATGGGCTAGCTGCTTTGTTAATCAATTCAGAGAAATTCAATGAAGAAAAAATATTTTTCCAGAAAACAAGAATATTCTATCTATATAAGCTTGCTAGGAACCATATGAATAGTTACGTCCTTTATTATTAGACACATGTCAATTATTCTTTCTGATATTTGCCAAATTATACTGTACTTGTCACTTGTTCTATCTCACATAACAAGCAAATCAATACTTTCTACAAAATTCCCAAGGAACACTTATGCTTTAATTATTGGCATCAATTAATCGTTTAGCAAGTGATTCTCATCCCACATTCTTATGCCTTCAAACAAATTGCAACCGTGCTCCACTCTTCTTGTCTCTTTAAAGCTGTTACAGTTTTTCACTCTTTCTCTCTCTTCCTTTTTGTATTCTCCACTTCCCACTCCCACAGTTGGCTTCCACTTGAATGCCATTGAGACTTCATTTTCCTTCTTTACAGTTGTTGTAGCTAGCTTTACTTTGTCGTACTATATATTTCCTCAAAACCTCACTTCTTTGTTGCTCATTTTTTGTGGGTTTTTTAATTGCAATAGTTTAATCTGTCACCTTGTAGAATGGACATAGCGTAGAGTCATTCCGAGGTCGCTGGAAACAAATAGTGTGAAGATTTCTGGTAATAGTTTAGTTTCTGCTATCAATCCTGCTTTTGTTTTCCTTTTTATGATTTTTTTTCACGAAAAAATGAGTTCTCTCCGTTGAAGGTGGAAAACAATGCTGCATGTGTATAGTTGATTTCTACTGTCAATATTTTTAATTTTAAATGCCTTACAAAATTACTTTTTCATGGGAAATTAAAGTCCCACTAAATTACACTCACTAACCCCTAAGCAAAATCATGTGGGATGTAGATTTGTGGGATTGTAAAATTTAATAAACTTAATAATTTAAAATTTTTAAAATAAATAATTAGTAAAATTTAATATGTAGAAATAATAAGATTGAGTTTTATATACCTCTTTATGTATAATGGTAGAATATGATGATCCAAATTCTATCTAGCCAGGCTCAAAGAACTCGTGGTGCAACAAAATAAATTTGAAATTTTGCATGAAAATCTATGGTGGCGGGGGAGGGATAAATTTTCTATAAATATCTTGTATTTTTGTCAAGAGGCGCTAGGAAAATTGTTAGTAGCCAAAATATATTCACCTTTTGTGATTCTCTTCGATCTGGTGAAAGTTCTCCTTTGCTTGTGGTTATTTTTTATCTAGTTTTAGGGCTTTCCCATGTTAGATTTTGTGTCCATTTTAGTGTTGTTATCACATAACAAGAAATTTCAATATTTTTGAGGTCCCTTGTTAAAAATAAATTCTTTTGGTAAATCCATGGTAAAAAATTTTTACTAAAGAATTTATAATTTTTATATAAGAATTTATTTGTCGGTAATATTAAAATTTTTTGTAGTGTCACATCTTGTGTTTCACAGATAACTTGGATACTTCCAAGAAATGAGCTTTGTTCATGACTACAATTGATATATACACACATTTCAGAGTATATATGGCTGCTTGAAAGCTTTCTCCATTTTTCAAGTTTTGAGCGTCCAATGCGGTGACAGAGCTTCCTGCACTCTTTCATTTTATCAGTTTGTGTGTAATAAATATAAATATAGAGACACACACACACACAAAGGATGTAATATGTATAGCTAACTATATAAGATCTGTTTCTTTTGATTCGAAATAGACTCGCGAGTGTTATGCGAACTGATGCAGAACAAATTTAAGTTTGAGGAGAACAAACAAGGTTACCAGCTTTGTACAATCTAGTCCTGCGCATTACACAGGTATTATTTCGGTTTTTGGCTAACTGCATTCCTTCTTTGTTTCTTTAACCCTAAATGTTCAGTAAATGTGTATGGAATTTGTGATTGAGCAACATATGAATGACCATACTTTGCACATCAAAGAAAAGAAAAGATTGAAGATGCTTTGAGTGTGCAAGTTGGGTAATTGTATTTTTCTTTTTGTTTCATTATTTAGTATTCTAATTAAACAAACACGACGTGTTAAAAATTTTCCAATCAAACAAAATGTTACTTTATTAGAACTAAAGAAGATTTTATCTTCACAAAACATTCCTGAAGAACTACACAAAGTCCTCTACATTATAGAATAAGAAAGAGGGCAACATGCACTTCTGGAAGATCTTTATTACGGCATTAATGCCAGTTCTGAAGCTACTCTTGCTTGCTGCTACTGGGGCATTTCTTGCACTCAAACGCTTTAATATACTGGGGGAGAATGCAAGGAAGCACTTAAATAACGTAAGTTCCACTCTGTTCTATTCTTTTCTCAATATTTGGTTGTACACTTATATTAACTTGATCCTTTAATTTGTGACTTAGAACTAATCTGGGTTATTGTTTGTTGTATAGATGGTATATTATGTTTTTATGCCAGCTCTTTTTTCTAGCATCTTGGCTGAAACTGTAACATTTAGGAGCTTGGTTATGCTGTATGTTTCTCTCCACTCAGCATTTACTTCTCTTTCTTAACTGGGACATTTATTTTGAATTGATTTCTTTCATTTAATATAGTGAGGATGCTTTCATCAATTGTGTAGGTGGTTTATGCCATTAAATGTTCTTCTCACTTTCATCATTGGGTCAGCACTTGGATGGTTACTTATCAAAATAACAAGAGCTCCTCATAAGCTGCAAGGCCTTGTTTTAGGGTGCTGCGCTGCAGGCAGGTTCTCTTACCGTAAAACTGAGGACACTTCAAATAGTTTGAGTTACTTCAAAGTAAATGCAGAAATAAAGTGATATTAGCAGTAACTTGCACTGATTAAGAGATTAAGGAAAGAGAGATTCAAACTCAGGATTTTTTATACCAGTTTGGCTATTAACGAAGACTGTGTCCAATTTCCAAGATAAAACTTGAGAGTCACTATAATCGAGTGGATTTTAACAAGCTTTTCCATGTTTTTACAAGTATTGTTTTTTAGTAGCCTCCTCAAACTGGATAAGCCTCACTAAGAGAACAAGCAGCATTATAGCACAGCCTCTTCAACTGTTTTGGTCACTCACGAAAAGTGGGAGATTTGAGAAGAAAGAGTTTGCTTATTAAGAGCTTTCCAGTATATAGCTTATGAGTTATGAGTGCTCTCTAAGAGTTGATACCCCTTTCTAAAGCAATGAGTGCTCTCTAAGAGTTGATACCCCTTTCTAAAGCATAGTTCACTCTCATTCCAGTAGAGAATGAGCAGAGCTCAAGGTCAGAGTGTTAAACTTTTCAGCCTAACTTGTTTCTCTTCAGCTTCTACTCCTTTATATAGGCTTTAGATGATTTCAACGTTGAACACCTCCAACGAATCAATTTCGGGCCGTTGCCTTCAGCTTTGTCTTATTCTTCTTTGAAATCTTTGATCAGACAATACGAATCAATATGCTAAAGCGAATTGATGGTTTGCTATGATCGAAATCAGAGGAAAGTTAACCTTGAGCTAACATGGGGGCCTTTTGAGAGGAAAGAATAAGAAAAATAGAAAACAAATCTAATTTTCCTTAATTTGAGACAAAGAAAGAAAATTTTGGGCAAATTTAAAGAGAATTCTTCCCTTCACAAAATTTTCTCTTCGAAATTGGGGAAAAAGTGGAGAGAAAGTCTACCAGAACTTAAATTGATACAATTATCTCAAACCAACCACATTTTTCTCACTTTTTTTTCCTCTCAATTAAAATTTGCCCAAAAAATAGGGCAGAAAATTACATTCTATTATCACACTTTCATTCTTTTCATTTTCATTTTTCTTTCCTACCACAATTTGTTCCCTAACAAATGGTAAGAGTTTTTTTGCGTGTGCGTGTGTGTGTGTAAAGATCGTTGAGAGATTTATAGCAGCAGAAGGGATACAATGTTTTACGACTGAACAAGGTTCTTTTTTGACAATTTGGGTTTTAATTTCTTAAGGAAACCTGGGCAACATGCCCCTTATAATAGTCCCAGCTGTCTGTAAAGAAAGCAGCAGACCTTTTGGCGCCGTGGATGTCTGCGTCAGAAATGGGCTGTCTTATGCTTCCCTGTCAATGGCGGTAAGACACTTGAAACATTGGGAAATAAACAAGTAAAGTCTATATAGGAAAAGTCAGAGAATTTTGAATCATGTCTTAAACTATCAGATTATGGTTTCAGCTAGGAAACATTTACACTTGGACTTATGTGTACAACATTGTCCGTGTATCATGCATGGATTCTGATGCAAACATAGTCAATGATTCCATTGAAGGTCCGGTACCTACACCAGTTACAGGGCCTGAAAACCTTTCAAGTCGTTCAATAGGACCATTGGCTACTGCTGAGGACCTCCCACAGAGTAATGATCATGTGAGTCCACTTGAAACCAAGTTTAAAAATTAAAATGCTTGATGGAAATGTAAAGATTGTTCTATGTTCTAATGCATGTAGAAGCTATGTGTGCACTTCCATGTATTAAGTTTTTAGATTAGATCTTTATGGAATATATGAGAGTGATTAATTACTTTTATGAAAGACTGAATTTTTATTAGCTGGCAGCCTGCCAGAGGTGAGAAGTTTGATGATAGGAATGAAGTGGATATGACATGCCTTTAAAAACTACTATTTAAATTTAACTCAGTGATGAGTAGTGAGCAAATGAGCGGTACTTGCCTTGTATTTTATAAAAGGAGAGCCTCGTACAGAAGTTATGATCCTACATCTTATGAAGAGTATTTCCGGTACCAAAACAGGCAAAGCTGATTAAAACTCTAAAAACATTGGCGAAGAAGTTGAATCTGAAGGTCCTCTTAGCTCCTGCAACAAGCGGATCGGTATGACAATATTTCTCTTTATCATTTTTCATACTCTCTTTATCTTTTTCTTGATTAGTTTGATGCTGGTATAATACAAATCTAGTATCTGAGATACAAGTTACAGCAAGTACTTGCCTCACTGATTACTTGCAAAGAATTTTGATTAAAACATCGCTGGAATGGCGTGAAGGGTTTTGCTTAATATCTGAATTAGATGAAATGTTTCAGAACAACACATCAGTAATCAGAATTTAGATTAGTATCACTGAAGCTTAAGGGGCATCTTTCTCTTGATATATAAATTTTAGACTTACGCCAGGTCATTCTGTGCCCAGTTAAGAAATTGGAAAAAAGAGAGGGGGAATAGAAGGAAGAATAATTACTTTTCTAGAAGTCTTGTTAATTAGACAAACCTTTATTGAGATTTTTTTTGTTATTTGTTAACAAAGGTTAATCCTCTTCTCCATTTTCACATATAGATTGTTGGTTTAATAATCGGAGTAGTACCCATATTTCGAAAGGCATTAGTTGGTGATGATGCTCCTCTTCATGTGGTTCAAGACTCTGCATCCATGCTGGGGTAAGTTGCCTTTGACATCTTGACGATGACCCTGTGCTTGACCATTTGGCAATTTACTTAGAAGATTTATGAGAACAAAATCTGTCAAGAAACTTTCTTTAGCATGACATACCTTCTAAAGAACTAACCAAGCAATTGGAAAAACTTATGATTAATGATTGTAAGTTGCGTTACTTGTTCTGGTTTTGCAGGGATGCAGCCATTCCAACAACGACCTTGTTAGTTGGGGCAAATCTTCTTGAGGGTAATTTTAGATATGATATTTTAGCTTTGTTTTTTCATCTTAGGTTAAGTTGGTTTCATTCAGTGCTTCTGAAGATGAACATGAATTTAACAACAGATACTGAATATTCTTCTTCAGGTTTAAAAGGGTCAGGAATGCAGCTTCCACTGATTCTAGGAATAACTGTAATTAGATACATTATCTTGCCAGTCTTGGGCGTAGGCATTCTAAAAGGTGCAGTCCATTTTGGGTTGATCCACCATGATCCATTATATCAATTTGTTTTACTGCTCCAATATGCTCTTCCACCTGCAATAAGCATAAGTGAGTTGATTATGGTACTAAGATGTGACCTTTTATTGTTTCATTTTATATAATTAGAGAACATAAGTCTAGTTATTTCATGACTCTACAGGTACAATTACTCAACTGTTTGGAGCCGGTGAGAGTGAATGTTCAGTTGTGATGCTAGCAACTTATGCATGCGCAGCAGTTTCCCTTACTCTCTGGTCTGCATTCTTTATGTGGCTTGTACTATAATTATTTTCTATGTGCTCAGATAAGAAGATCTTGAAAATTGACAATGATTGAACATACAATTGTTTGGTATAATTGTTCACGCCACTTGCCATAGGATGAAGTGCAGCACGGTATGCATTGCAATAGTAAGCTTGCATTTACACTTTCAGTGATGATTAGTGAGCAATAAGCAATACTGCCCTTCTATTCGAGAAACAGATAGCTGTATAAGTTAGAAGTTATGATCTATGAAGCATTTAACTAGCAAAACGTTGAATCTGAAGGTGCTGTTAACTCTGCAACTGTTGTTTCAGCATGACAAACTTCTCTCATTATCTTTAAATGTAATTTTTTTTTGTTATTTAGTTCGAGGAGTTGGTATAATATCTAGAATTAGGGAGACATGTTACAACATGAAATCAAGAATTCCTACATTACAGAAGTAAAACTGACTTTTATCTATAGCTCATGATGATTACACTCAAAATATATAAATCGGTTATTTTAGTATAGATTGAGGTGTGTTGAATCCACCTCAAAGAGTTTAGCAAAATAAGTTAATTAGCAGAGAAAATGAAACAACAAATAAAACTTAACTAATGAGATTTGATTAAGAAAAACCAGTAAGTACAAAATTTAAGGCAGAAATCAATGAAAGCATAATCGCTAATATGCTTCGTAAATCTATTTCCTACTTTGATTTTATAAAAACTCAATTGTAAGTTTTATATCCTAAACAAACAATTGGAAAATGTATGTGTGAAGATCATAAGAAAAATAATTATATTTGTTATGAACAAATTCTTCTTCAATTTAACGTAAGAACTCTCTTATAAGTTATCCAAAAATTAAAAATATATCAATTTGATAATATTGCAATAAAAGACAAACCTATAAAAAAATTACACTAGAATTAATTATATTTAAACCTTAACCACGTAAAAATAGCATGACTAAATTTATATGAGAGTGATAAATATAATCCCTGGAATATGAATAAATCAAAGATGAGAGAGTTTGAACCAAAACAAATATATAAGCATTATAGCTCTTGCAATAGAATCAAAATAAAGAAATAGAACTACTACACATAAAAGCTCATCCCTAACCTTGTAAGAACTCTAGCCTAGGTTGTAGTTTATTCTTGTAAATTCTACCAATAAAGTAAGAGAAGCGGATTGCAAGACTCAACGAAGAAAAGATGTGTAATGCCTTAATTGGTTGGCTAATGCTTCAATTTATAGCAAAGGAGAGCCTTTGAAATTTTATAATTGCTCCAAATTAGCTTTAATTCTTTCGTTAAATCTCTCAAATCATAATCATTTTTCTTGTTTCACAAGTCATGAACTTGGACAAAGCTTGGTCTACATGAAAATTAAATCCCTTAATTTCCTCCATGCAAATATGCACACTTAATTCCTTGATTTTCTCCACTTTTTATGGCTGCAAACACATTTAAAAATAAAAAGATTGAAATAATAACATTTATAAATTAATTGTAAAATATTATAACAATAAACCTCAAATATTCAAAAATGTTATATATATATATATATATATATATATATATATAACATGTGTTTTTATGAACTTATCACATGCAAATTACCATGGAAACATCACTCATATGGAGTGAAAGGCATAATTTAATATCTAAACAAGGTTAATTGTTTCAGAACAACATAGTAGTGAGCAAAATTCTAATTGATAAACAAAAGCTTAAGGGATTCTCTTGTTTTATAACTCTTAGACTTTAGCTAGCATAGTAATGTGCCCACTTAAGGAATTGTCAAAGAAGATAGAATAGGGCAATAAGTACTTTTAGGTTAAGTTAGTCCACCAATCTCTATAGTTTGACCAAGTTTTCAAGTAGGTCATTATATTCATCAAGTTCTTAAACTTACCTCCATTAAGCAACTAGGTCCTCAATGTATAAAATGTTATAACACCATGAATGACTAGCTTAGGTGGCTAACGGATCTCATATATGGCAAACTCACTTTCTTGTTACCACACCATGTAAATGATAGGTCAGTTAGAATCTTTGACACACATAGTTTTAAACTATAAAAACCTACTTGAAAACTCTATTAGACTATAAGGACCAACAAAATAATTATTAGACTATAAGGACCAACGAAATAATTTAACCAATAAATAGCAATAGGCATAAGAACTTTCAACATTTGAATGAAGGAAACAAAGAGACATATGTTGGCCGAATTAGAGGACCAAAGGGCAAGGGGTTGGCATTTCCATTTCTATGCCTTATAGAGATTGAAAAAAAAACTCCAAGCACTAAGAAAATCTCCAAACACCTTAAAAAAGTCTTTTTTCCCTTTGTCTGTCAGGGACTAAGACATGGCTAAAGCCAAGTTTGCCATACTCCTCCATTTTATCATGTTGTCAATATTAGATGTTTGGGTTTTATTAGCAAAAATAAAAAAAATCCTGCTTAACAAAAAAGTATTATTGTGGGAAAGAATTAGATTTTTTTAGCAATCACACTTGTTCCTTCTTGCAAGTTAATGATCAATAACTCAATATGAACCAAAGCGTTATGCATAATTAGCCAAACTTCACAGCCAAATTTGTATTATTTCATTCTATAAGCTATCAATTAAAAGACCATAATTGCATTAAATCAATCTTATATATATAGGTAGCATAAACAGTAGATTGAATAACCTATCATACAATCGAAGGGAAAATGTAGTTTTATTATGTTCACTATCATTGTTTATCATCCTTGTCTTGCATGTACTCCACAATCAATTATCCAATTAGAATACCAAGTGACCAATCTAAATTGATGCTGTTGATGGAGCTATAGGTGTAAGAGAAACATTGTTGAGTAACTCTAGAACCAAAATAAGTGCTTAAGTACCCAAATTACATTCATTGTGACCTTAAGGGACATATATAGTTGTTGAGCAAGAGCCAACCCAAGCAAAGCAATACCCATGTTTAAGCACACCTTTAAACAAGTCCCCAAGTTTGTCACAAAGTTGCTCACATAAAATCCAAGAGTGAAATCACTTGTCAAGATTCTATGCCCACATAAATCTAGCTACATTGAACTTGTCCCACCATTGTTATTAAATCCTTATGTAAACCCATATCAAGTGCAGCCTTGTGAGCATACATTGTACCCTTTACTAGCCCATTGTAGGACCCTTAAAGGACTCAGCCCTATGGCATCATTACTTGCCTTGAATGATACTACCCATGAGGGCAACTTGGCATGAGGGAGGCATGTCAAGGTTGTTTGGCCAAGGTTTGGTTGTGGTAGGCTTAGGTATGCTTGTCATAGTGCAATATGTATGGAAATATTGGAACAATATGCCCAATGGCCATGGCATGTGGTTAAGGTAGTATGCTAGGTGTCTAACATATGTTGGTGGCATAAGTGCTAGCCATGCATGCTAGGTGCAAGCCATGTGCCTAGGACAAGTGCATTGCATGCATAAACATAGGCATCATGGCATGGGTGCAGGTAGTGTGTGCAGCATCATGACCATGTAGGCCTTGGGCCCATTCAAAACTCTTGTCTATGTTCTATCACTTGGACATTTAAGAGTGTCAACATGCTTGAGGCACGAGCACATGCCAAGATGCCCAGGGATGAGCCCATATCGTCCATATGTAGTTCATAAAAAATGTGGATTTTTTCATGTCAATGTGAAAATTGTCTATTGGATTATTATAAGGGGACTATAAGGGTGGTAACATGGCTAGTGTACAAGGCCTAGGTGCATGTGCAATAAAGGGGCATGGTTGGTCCATGCTCACCATGAAGGCATACTCGAAGGCACATGATGGGAGGCATGCACATGGTGGCATTCAGTGATGGATGGCGGTGCACTATAGGTGTGTGTGCCATGTAGCATAGTGTAAGTGTATGCACAAGGCACTAGCATGGGACATACATGTGTATCACTAGCGAGAAGGTACACATGCATAGCAGGTGCATGTGTAGTACCATGTAGAGAGGGTATGACACATGCCTGGCCTTGACAAACATGTGGCATGGTGGTTGCTTTATATTATTGTTCCTTTGTCCTAGCAATTAGGGGATGTCCTCTTCACAGGCCTAGTGGTTGGGAGGTGTCCATAGCATATGCTTAGTAGTTGGGGGTTCTCAACTGCTTGCCCATGTGGTAGCCACACATGTAGTGTTTGTCACCCATAAATAAGATCCTTATGGGTTTATGAATGAATAGTCATGAGAGACATTGTAAGGCTAAAGGGTAATTTGTAGGTTGATCTTTGTATTACTTCTTAGTGATTTAATAAAGGTTAAAGAGTATTCTCTATATATCAATTGTACCTTGTTGTCTATATGTTCTATACAATATATTGAGCCTTGTGAGGCATTACGTGTGCATATTGGTTGAGACCAAGTCCAATGGTGACCCTAGATAAAGTTTGGGACAATTGGTATTAGCGCCTAGTTGGCTAATCTTAGGGAATACCTAAGAATGTGTAGGTAGATTATAGGAGATCATTAGGACACCCTCAATCAAAAATCCCCTTACTTTGTTGGTCGCCATTGAACACTTGATTCTAGAAATAGGGAACCAAACCAATGTGAATGTAGGGTATGGGAAAACAAAGTGGGGAAACTAGCCATGCTAAAGTGAAGATTCTATAACCAAAGGCCTTCAAAGAAACAAGAAGTGCCAAGGATATGGAAAACTTCATTTGGGTCATGGAGCTATACTTCAAGGCTGCTAAAATTCTTAATGAGAAAAAAGTTTTCTTCACCAGTATGTACTTGGATGGTGATGCCAAGTTGTGGTGGAGAACCCAAATAAAGGATGATACTAAGGTCTCTCAAGTAGGTATATAGACATATGAAACACTAAAGAAGGATATGAGGGAGCAATTCCTTCCAAACAACACTGTGGCTGGCAAGGGATGCCTTGAAAAGACTAGAATAGAAGGGTTCTATTCATGACTATGTGAAGGAGTTCAATTCCTTAATGTTGGATATTAAATACATGTTGAAGGAAGACAAATTGGTTAATTTCATATTTAGGTTAAAATCATGGTCCCAAATGGAATTAAGAAGGCAAGAGGTGAAGGGTTTGCCTCTGTTGTGGCTATTACAGATGAATTGGTACACTTTCCGATGAGCAAGTTGGAGAGTATGGACAAAGGAAAGCCAAAGGGCATAAGTAACTAAAAGAATGACAAATGGAAGAAAAAGAAAGATGGTGACAATGTCAATGACAAATGCTAAGGGAAGAACCCTAAAACCTCTACAGTCCTATTAGGGCCAAAGAATGTCCTAAGCATGAAAATCTCACTGCCATAGTTACTGAGCAAGGGGTAAATCCTGAGTCATAAGGGGTATCTAAGGTTAATCCTCTATAGTGACTTAATACCTTGCAGTTAGACAAAGGGAAAGGTAATTTATTGATGTATTTTGATGTTATCATTAACAATTACCATGTTGTTGTGATGTTGGACATAGGAACCACTCATAATTTCATGGCCTTACACATGGTGGAGACCCTTGGATTGAAGGTGTACCAAAGTTTGAGCAAAGTCAAGGTTGTGAACTTAGAGGCATGGTTGGTGTTTGGGATAGCTAGTGGAGTGGCCATCAAAATTGGAAACTAAAGGGCTAGATTAATAAGATGGTTAGATTGTCTCATTGGATGACTTTGATGTGATACTTGGCATTGACTTCCTAATTAATGAAAGAGTGGCTGTACTACCACAGCTTAGAGGCATGTAGATCATGGAAGAAGGCAAAACCTCCTTGGTATTTGTCTGTGTGAACTTGTAGCAAAGGGAGAGGGTAAGGAGAATGGTGTTAGAGATGGTGTTAGCCTTCTAATTCAAACAGGGACTAAAGAAGGGGGAAGTTGTTTACTTGGTTACCATTTTTGAATTTAAGCTAGATAGGGTAATAGATATTCCTAACCATGTGGTTGCTGGGCTTGGAGAGTTCTATGATGTGATGCCCCTAGAACTCTCTAAGACCATACCATTAAGATGTTTTGTTGATCATAAGATTGAACTAAAATCGGATGCTAAGCTGCTTATAAGGTCACTATACTACAGTCTGCATTGGAATTGTAAGAACTTAGAAAGCAACTGACTAAATTACTAGATAAGGTGTACATTCAACCTTTAAAGGTTCCAAATGATGCATCTGTGTTTTTCTAACCAAAGTAAGACAAAAGCCTAAGAATGTGCTTTGACTATCCTTGAGCAAGGTAACCATTAAAAATAAATATGCTATGCCTTTAGTTCAAGATTTGTTTAACAAGTTATGCAGGGCTCCTACCTCATACAGATGGACTTGAGATCAGGTTATTGGTAATTTGAATAGCAAAGGGTGATAAGCCAAAGACAACTTGTGTGACATGGTATGGCTCTTTTTAGTTTCAGGTTACGCATTTTGGCTTGGCAAACACTCTAATACCTTTTGTAATCTTATGAATGATGTCTTCCATGACTTCATTAACAAGTTTTTGGTGATGTGTTTAGATGACATTGTGGTGTACAATGAGTCCTTAGAGCACCATATAGGGCATTTGACATAGGTGTTGGCTAAGTTGAGGTGGCACTAACTTTATGTCAAGATGTCAAAGTGTGAATTTGTCCAACACGAGATCACATTCTTGGGGCACAAAATCTCCAAAAATGGAAGTAAAGATGGATAAGAGGAAGGTCCAGACTGTGATAGATTGGACAATCCCATCTAAGGTACCTAAATTACGATCCTTTCTTGGATTAGCTAATTATGACTGGAAGTTTGTGCAAAGTTATTCAAAGAATGTTGCATCCCTGACTAGTTTGTTGAAGAAAGATTAGAAATGGCACTAGATAGAGAAGTGTCAAGAGGTCTTTATAAAAATAAAGGCTGCCATGATAGATGAACTAGTCCTAAGGCTGCTTAACTTTAAATTGCTTTTCGAGGTGCATACAAATGCTTTTGATAAAGCCATTAGGGGAGTCTTTGTTTAGGAAAACCTTTTTGTTGCCTATGAGGGTGGAAAGTTGAATGAGACAAAACAAAAACATTATGCCTATGAGAAGATGTTGGTAGTTATCCCCAAGTTAAGAACCTAGAGAGTGTATCTCTTGGGGACCAGGTTTGTTGTTAAAATTGATAATGTTTCTAACACCTTTGCCACATAGAAGAAACACAAGGTAGGCAAGGTAGCAAGAGTTCTTGTATAAGTATGACTTTGTGTGGCAACTTAAGCCCATAAACTTGGGTGGCACAACTAGGTGGTTGATGCCTTGGGCAGGAAAGTGGTGTAGGAGATAGTGGCCAAACTCATTGCTATCCAAATTGACTTATTGGATAGAATCAAAGAATTAGCCAAGGAGGACTTGCAGTACTAGAAACTTGTGCAAGAGGGGGTAGGGTGTAGGTACTAGCTTGATCATGCAAAGGGAAATAGAATAATTATGTCTAAACATGGTGGCCTTTGAAGGAAATTGATGAAGGAGACTCAACAGGACATCTTGGCAAGGAGAGATGCTTGCTCTTTTGTCTCATTTCTATTTTTGGCCTAATATAGAAGATGTGAGAGAGGCATATATAAGATATATGAGCTACATCAACAAGACAAACTAGACAAAAGGGAAACAAGTGAGGTTACAGTAGCCATTATCCATTCTAGAGAAACCTTGGGTGTCAGTTTTTGTGGATTTTATTTATAGCTTTCCTAAAAATAACAAGATGAACTCTATGATGGTTGTAGTTGATAGGTTTTTCAAGTATGCAGTATTCATGGCTACCTTATACCAATGCAAAGTAGAATAGGCTAAAGTATTATTCTTCATGCATGTGATGAAATACTTTTGATTGCTTGAGAACATAATCAATGAGCAAGATACATGATTCGCTGTTAGATTTGTATACATTGTTAGGATCAAAATTGAAAATTTTCATAGCAAACCATCCACAAACTGATGGGTAGACAGAAAGGATCAATGGATTATTAAAGGAGTACTTGAAACACTACATGAGAGCAACCCAAAATAATTGGGTAAGTTTACTTGATGTTGCCTAATTTTCTTATAACTTGCATAGGTCCTCATCCACAGGATTCAGCCCCTTTGAGTTAGCTAATGGGCAACAAACCCTCACATCAGGTGAGGTGGCTAGATATAAAGGTAGCAAGTGCCTTGTAACCTATCAATTCGCTAGAAGCAAACAAGAATCACTTTAGGAGCTCAAAGATAGTCTGAACAAAGCTTTCAAGAGGATGATGAAGTATGCGACAAGGGCACGTGAACCTTGGTTCAAAGTAGGGGACAAAGTGCTTCTCAATCACTCCTTACAACTAGAAGAAAATAATTAGTAAGAGTATAGGGGCTTAATCCCTAAATATAATGGTCTAAAGGGATAGGAAATTAGCCTACAGGTTATCAAGTGCCTAACTAGTTGAAGATTCAGCTCACATTCCATGTAAGTTTCTTGAAACCTTTTCATGCAGATGTTGATGAACCTTTTAAGAGCTATGTGCTGATGGCTCCACACACAATCAAGAACATTGATAGGGATGTTGAGAAGATCCTTGATCATTAGTTTGAAGCGCAGAGTAAAAAGAACTAAAAAACTTTTTACCTAGTGCAATGGAAAGGGGTGCTTAAGGCAGAGGCAAGTTAGGATAAAAACATAACTCTAACAATTTCAAAAATAGATTGATGTTGATCACAAGACCTTACCAATGAGGGTGTTAGCTCTTTTAGGTGGGGAAGGTTTGTAAGACCCTTGAAGGACTTAGCCTTATGGTAGCATCACTTGCCTTGGGTGGTGCAACCTTTGGGGTCAAGTTGGCAAGAGGGAGGCATGTCAAGGCTTGCTAGTGATATGGAATTACCTACACTAATATTCCTAATTACAAATATACACTATCAGATTTAATAAGGCAATTTTCTTAGGATGTTGAACCCATAGAGACTTGGCTAGTAATTTAATTATTAAAATTGTCTTAGCTAAAATCTATTTGGAAAATTAGAATTATGTAAAAGAAAGAACCTAAACTAGAAATGTAAAACTAAACTACTAGTTGGAAAAATTGCAAGAATGCTATTATGATGAATTGAAGCCTAGGAATTTCACAATTTGCCTAACAATCCTAATTAGCAACTAGTAATCATGCTATTCTTTAACTTAGGATTACTAATCTATACACTCTTATACCCAAACCCTTATTCCTAAGGTAATTAACTCTACCCCTTGCATCTAATTGAATATATCTTATATCAATAGTTAGGAATATTCCTATCTTACTAATCAATAGATGTTCTCTATTTAGTTGAACATAAAGTAGGGCTATCTATTCCTAGAATCACTTTACTCTTTCTAAAATCTAACTAGGTGATTAGGATAATTGAATTCATTAAGCTTAGAGTAGAAAAGAAATCTTTAAATCCAAGAACAACAAGATCAATTGATTTACTAATTATTCATGTTGTTCAACTGTTAATACTTAATTAAAGATTTAGGCACACATCATTATAAAATTCAAATCAAGAGTCAAATAAATAAACACCATCATGTAATTAGATACTTGAAAAGAAGAAGAGGAAATAACAAGAACAAGAATAACAACAAGGATGCAAAACCAAAATTAGAGAAATCTAATCCTAAGGCATCTATTGCTAAACTCCTCATGAACAAGGTCTCTTTCCCTTTTGGATCACAACTCTTGTTCCTGTTCAAGCCTTCAAGAGCACCTCCTAGCCAAGAATTCAAGTGTAGATCATGTTCTTGTGCCCAAGGTTTTGCTGCCACACTATGATCTCCACAAAGGTGCTACACTATTGCATTCTTCACAAAAATTTGTCTCCAAGAATATCTGCCATGCCACTTTTCTTGTCGTAACCTTATCTTGCCTTCTTTGGGTCCTTCTTGGGTTGAATTTGGTGAATCTTGGAAGGTTTTTGGGTGTAGACTATCCCAAGACTTTAAAAAAAACCCAAAAGGTGCATATTAGGCCTCCTAGTAACCTTTTGTGTGATATTGGTCTTTATTGATTATCTAGTGCATAAATCATGCTTAATCACTCCCTAAATTTTGATTAAGAACCTTCTTAAGAGTGAAAGAGTGGATCTTGGGCCTTTCTTGGGTTCAAATAGGTAGTGGTACACTTTTAGAAGTTTTAGGTTGACATAGGCTAAAATAGCCTAAATTTAACTTCACTTTGAACTCTTGTTGCCTTCCCATACTTTGACTCACCTTAAAACTCTTAGGTAATCACTTTATTTTGAAGAAAGGGACTATATCATAGCTTTAGTTGCCTTTATTGAAGCCTTGACTTAGCTAATGAGGTATCAAGCTTAGTTGGGTTAAGGCAGCCCTACTTTGTGATTTTGCTCATCTACTAGACTTCAAACTTTGTGCACAAATTACTATACCTTAGATAGGTTTTTTAATGGCCCATTAATTCAAATGTCTAGTTTCATATAGAAGTCACTGTCATCTAAGTTATATGGCCTAAGATATGGCCTATTCTTTACAATCTATCCAAAATAGGCATGAATCAAACTACTCATAGTTTGTCCAGTGATTTGAACACCTAAGCCATATCCAATCAAGGTAGATGAGTAGTCAATTTAAAGTTTGAGATGTTTGGATTCACATGAATTAAGAATCTCCTAATTAGATGTTAGGAACTCTATATATGAACCAATCTTTAGCTGCTACTAAGAAATTCAAGTCTTCAAGATCCATTTCAAATTTCCACTATAACTTAAGGTATTCCTAATCTTGCATGGCTCATAGCATGCCTTGGCTAGCCTCTCTTTGGTCTTGACTCATTGCAATCATTGTTTCACCTTTGAAATCCAAGAAAAGTCCATACTTTACACTATTCACTCAAATTTGCAAAATGAAAAACTTAGTGCAATATTTAACCTCAAGGTGAATTATAATAAATCAAATCACATTCTAAGACAAGGGGCATTAAAATATGGTAAAAATGGGATTTAACAACTGGCCAAATCTTGGTTATGACAAACTTAATGTAATATTTAACCTCAAGGTGAATTATAATTAATCAAATCACATAAGGAACCATAAAACACTAAGAAAAGAGGCATTAAAATATGGTAAAAATTAGATTTAACAACTAGCCAAAGCTTGGTTATGACAGGCTTAGGTGGGCTTGTCATAGTGCAACATGTGTAGGATGGCTAGAACAATATGCCAAAGGGCCATGGTAACTAGCTAGGGCAATTTGCTAAGTGGCTGCCATATGCTGGGGAAATGGATGTTGTTTGTGCACACTAGACAGAGGGCACTGTGCCCACAGGCATAGGCAATGTGTGTAGCACCATGACAATTTGGGAGTGGGTTTACTTAGAACTCCTAACCATGAACTATCACTTGGACATTGAAGATCATCATTTGAACATGCTTGGGGCATAAGCACATGCCAAGATACTTAGGGCCACACCCATAACATCTATATGCAACTTTGCCAAAAATATAGGTTTTTCCTATCATAATGAAAAGTGTCTGTTAACCTATTATAAGGGGACTATATCCTTGAGGGGTGGCAGCATGGTTGGCACACATATAGTAAGGTGGCATGGCAGGTGCATACCCCCCATGAAGGCACACTTGAAGGAGAAAGATGAGAAGCGTGCACACATTTGCATTTGGTGGTGGATGTTGTTGCTTGACATTGTGTGGGTATCATGCAGGCGCATGTATGGCATTGGTAATAGATGTGAAAGTGTAGCATATGTGCAGGGTGTAGACACTTAATTTTGTCTGGCCCACTTTCTCAAAACTTTAACATAAATTACAAACCCAAATTTAAACTAAAAATAACAAAACTTAAAGATAAGCCCAAGATACAATTAAATACAAAATTAAACTTAACCAAAACCCAATAAATAAGCCCAAAAATAAATCAAGCCCAAACCAAAAAATAAAATTAAAATAAAATCAAAATTAAAGAATAATAATACAAGATAAATTCAAAATAATTAAGAGACAAAGGATAAAAGATAAAAGTAAGATAAGAAAAGATAAGAAAATCTAAAATTTAGAGGATAAATAAGAAAATGTTAGATAAATAAAAAATTAAAAAGAAAATAAATTAAAAGATAAAAAGATTAAAATAATAAGATAAAAAATAAGAGATAAAAGATAAAAATAAAATCTAACTAAAATTAGGAAATAAGAATTTAATTAAGAAAATTCTAAATCTACACTAATAAAAGTCCATCACATGCACATGAAAAAAGGGGGGTTCACGGACAAAAGGGGAGGGGAACCGAAAAAAGAAGAAAAGGCAACCAGCAACCTCACCATACCTCAAAGAAACAACCAAAGCAAACAGCATGACGTTACTGTGAGAGATTTTCACTCTTAAACCCACACTTAGTTTCAACCAAAATACTACCGTGAGCATCTCAACTACATCTCACTCTACGACTATTTCCAAATAAAAAAAGAAGAACACATTTACTGCACCAAAGATCAGATCATTGTAGTTTGTATCTTGCGTCAATGTTTGCTACACCTAGAATCAAGCAACCACAATTTGTCTCCTATGCCGGCGTCTAAACCAGCCAGCATCCCAGCATCTTCTTCCACCTCAGACCAGAGACACTTGCCATCACAAAGAACCCAAAACTCCTCAGTCAGCATTGCTGTTCTGCACCCAAAAATGAACAAACCTCCCCCACGTACACGGCACCACCAAAACTTCCTTTCAGCCAAAATACCACCCCAACAACATCCTCAAAAAAACTAAACTCCTAAGCCAAAAGATGGAATACTTCAGAATAATCTCTAGCACCTAAATAACTCGAAGTTCCTCCCTTGCTTCACCAAAATCGAGCTTGCATCCACATGGTTCAGGAGAGGGTCGTTCCGCATCACCTTTGTAGCCTCAGCCACCACAACCTCCATGAGCCAAACTTCTATAGAGCCACGGCCAGAGAGTGCTACTGCTGTGTGAGGTTACACCCGAAACTCATTTGTTCCTAAAACTTTGTCTGTTACGCGATCCCTTGCTTTCGCCAGCGCCGTTGCAACCCAAATCATGGAGTTCACTGCAGAGGAAGTTTGCTACATCTCAACAACGATTCCAGGTCCACCTTCCCATCACGATCACGCTGTTAGGACCCTGAATTGCGCCGTCGTTCTACCTCTTGAACCACTGCTGACTCACTGTGCTGCCGGGACGTTGCGCAACCTGAACTTGTTTGCGTCGAAGCTCGAGCTTGCCGTAAGACTCATTTCCTATTGCAACTCTCCACCGCGTCACTGTCCCTTGTTGGCCAACGTAGGACCCATCCCATAAGGAGTCGTCGATCATTCCTGAAACCACCAAGGAGTCCGAGTAAACCTAACCTTTGTAGAATCACTTCCCAGAAGTTCTTCTCATCTAGTTCATTCTAGCTATGGGTCATCTTCCTAATCACGCTACAAGAGGAGCAGTTCCTATCTTCAAAAGCTAGTGTCTTTGAAGGCTCTTTCGAAACCAGTCAATTTTCTCTCCAAGTGAACTTGCTATATCCCTTGAAGCATCAATGGGAATCAGGTAATACTGTTAGTTGAAAACTGCTAATCTATTCCCCGAATATTGGGTCACGTCTTGATTATTTTTGTCGGTCTTGAGCAAATTCTGTTCATGATTTGTGTTGATATACGGTAATGTGAATTTGCAAGTTTTGATATAGAGTTTGCTATGTTGATTTTCTTTGCATACTTGGTTGAAATTTACTCGTGTTAGTTGGACATGGGCATAAGTTATCTGGCAAAGGAATTCAATTTAAGAATTAGTGGAATTGAGTTGATTGATTGTCCCTGTAGCTGGCATCTTAATGTCATCATCATTTAGATGTTATTTTATTTGGGATTTTGGATATTGAATTTTAAGAAGACATTATTATCTTAGTTTAAAATTTAAAATTATATTAGGATGATTGATTCATTTGGGAGGATAATGTGTGTGTGTTGATTCGAAGTAAAGTTAGCCAAGAACTAAAAGGAAGCGTGTTAGAAATTATTTTTGATAAGATGTCTTTTTGAAAGAAATAGAGAATTTCATAGGAAAACTAAATTATTTATAAAACCCTGGGTTGGAATAGGAAGGAGATTTTCTTTAACTTATTTTTAAAATCTTGGACTGGAATAGGAAAGGGATTTTATTAAAATTATTTTTAAAACCCTGGACTGGAATAGGAAGGGGATTTTTCTCAAAATTATTTTTATCTCAATCCGGAATGGGCAGGGATTATTTATCAAAAATCTTTTTAAAAATTTTTAAACTAACATAAATTAATTAAGATAAATTAATAAGATCATTTTTGGTCCCGAAAGGGCATTTAGGGTGTTAATACCTTCCCTAAAATGTAACTAACCCCCAAACCCAATCTCTAAAACGTAGAGCATTTTTAATTTGGTATCCGATCTCACCTTTAGATAATTTAGGTCGGTGGCGACTCCAAATCAAATTTTAGGGTCAACAGCTTGGCGACTTTGCTAGGGACATTAGAGGGTTAGGCCAATTTAAAAATGATCTTATTAATTTCTTGATTAATTTGTTGGTTTATTTTTGTAGAGATGACAAAATAAAAGGTACGCTTACTAGCTTCTAGTGTTTTTGGGTGTTGAAATTTCGTACCTGTTTATTTTTATAAATGTATATATTTGCATGTGATTTTTTATATAGATTTGGATATGATTCCCTGCACATAGTATCACTCTCACCACGCACTAGAATAAAGCGGAAGTCATGACCCCTGTGCCCTATACCCGTGCCATTTAAGGTACCTTGTAGGCTAAAGGGGTGTAGTAAGGTTAGCCTTCGAGAGACCTTTGGTCTCTGCATGGGCGCCCAAAACACCCCACTCAAATTTATCTTTCTGTGGATAATTTAGGGACCTGATGTAAGAAACACAGAATATACCTTTACACTAAAAATAGCCTTAGAGCTATCCCTTGTGAGAAAGAGTGTTGGTCCAAGCCCATGAGGGTGAACAAGGACCTAGGACTTACCTAAAGTTAGGCACAATGGGGAATATTTCCTTTATCTCATCACATGGTTGTGATTGTATTTTTAGCACAATTCTCCTGCCATATACATGTTATTTCTATATACATGAAGTCCTTAAGCTTAAGATTTATTTACATTTAGGATAGATGGGGTTAAAAAAAAAAAGAGAATAGCCTTTTAAGATTTCTAAAACTCTTTCTTTGAGAAGATAAATTAGAGTAGGGAATAATTTAGGAATTTCCCTAGGAGATGTAGACCTTTACCAACATGGATAGAAATAGGTCTTAAAAAAAAAATAACAGCATGCATTTTTCGTTAACACTTGTCCATTTTTGCATACGTTGTCCATTTTTACTTTATGCATGGCATCACATTCATATGCATATATTCTCATTTGCATACCAATAATGCATTGTTTATTCAAAAGGTTAAAAAGTAATCACGGCTCCGACAACATATTCTTGAAGTAGGTAGATGGAAGGCCTAGGTCAGGAAAACCCTAGGCAAGGAAAGACAATGGAGGAAATGTAGAGCGAGATCGACCAACTCAAGGGTCAGTTGGCCAAAATGATGGAAATGATGAAATTACAAGCTCAAAATAGTTGTCAAGGTCCAAAAGATCCCCACAATCAAGAACAAGAAGCTCAAAATAGCTATCAAGGGCCAAAAGATATTTGTAATCAAGAGCAACCTAAGGATCAGCAAGCCTAAAACTCTTACCATGAAAAGGGCCCAGAAGTCAAAATCATCCCAGACTTTCATGATCCAGCAGAACAAGAAAAACTAAGGAAGGCCATTGAGGAAGCCAAACCCAAGAGAGATATGAGATTCTAGAAGCTAGAATGAGGAAGATCGAAGGATTCTCGATGATGATGATGTGTTGGATTTCTCAGAAATGAGACTAGTCCCTGATGTGATCTTACCACCAAAGTTTAAAGTCCCTGAATTTACCAAGTATAATGGGACATCTTGTCCAAAGACTCATCTTCTCATGTACATCCAAAAAATGGCAGCTTATTCTAATGATGAAAAGATACTAATGCATGTCTTCCAAGATAGTTTAATTAATGAGGCTGCAGAATGGTATTTAAGCCTGGATCACCATTCTATTCACACTTGGAAGGACTTGGCTGAGTCTTTTATGAGGCAATATAGATACAACAAGAACATTGCTCCTGATAGGTTTCAGCTGCAAGACATGAGAAAAGGAGAAAAAGAATCGTTTAAGGATTATGCTCAGAGGTGAAGAAACATAGCGATTCGAGTGCAACCACCTGTATCTGATAAAGAAATGATCACCCTTTTTATGAGCACTCTAGAGGATCCTTATTATACTACAATAGCGGCATGCACGTCTACTAATTTTGCTGACTTAGTTGTTGTTGGTGAAAAGGTAGAAAGAGGAGTCACAACAGGAAAATGGGAAAGCCAATTGCTAAGAGCTAAAAGAAATTCCAGAATGATAAGAAAAAGGAAGGAGTGCACTCAGTAGAATATCAGAAAAAGGGAGAGTGGAAAGGTAATACTCCTATTGTGAACATTTCTGCACCGACTCTGCAAGCACTAGTCACCCAAGCTTCTCAGCCCAATCAACAACAATCCCAATGCTATCAGCAAAATCAATTGAGGCAACAATTTAATAAGAAGGTTGAAAACTTTGACCCAATCCCAATACCATATTTTGAGCTCTTACCTCAGTTGTTGCAGAACAATATAGTGTCTTTGGTTCCATCGCCTACCTTCCAACCCCCATATCTGCCATGGTACAATGAGCAACTTACTTGTGCTTACCATGCAGGGGCAAAGGGCCACTCTGTTGATAACTGTCCTGCATTTAGAAGGAGGGTTCAGGGATTGATTGACGCTAAATAATTAACTTTTGAACCTAAGCAACCAGGACCAGATGTGCATGGCAATCCCTTACCTAATCATGATAATCCAAATGCTTAACACTAGAGCAGCATGGGCAAAATCAAGATATTGTGATCAGAGTGAACCAGTTGGTTCGAGATGGTGAATCTATTCTTGCACCACCTACCATAAGTTGCACTTTTTCCTCCTTTCGTATTTATCTTTTCAAGTTTTTATTTTATGGCACCTGCTAATGGCTCTGCCCAAGGCCTTAGCAAGGAGTTTGTATGGGCACACCTTTCAATTCAATAAAATGCTTAGCATGATGAATGCATTATTTTTCATCCAATTTCTTTTGCCTATTAGACTAAATTAACACTGGGGCAATATGGTTTATCCCAAATATTGATGCTTATTAGTTAATAAATGAAGAAGAACTTTTCTTAATCTCATTTTTAATAAATCCAATTGTCGATGATAAAATATGTTTGCTTAAATACTCAATTCTCTTAGATGACTGAGTGTCTCATCATTAAAGAATGATGAAAAAAGAGCCTATAGTGAGAGTGTGCTTATTGTGGGAAAACAGATACCCTAGAACTTGTCTAAATGCCGCTTAAGGCCATTTGTTGGACATCACATTATTCAAGAAATGACCTAGGCCATCTTTGGATAGTTTGAGCCTTTCAAGCCAAACCCTAATATTAGAACTCCCATAGTCACCTATTTGAGCCTAAAAAATAGGTGGCAAGACCACCATCTGACTTCCTTCCTTTGACTTGCGCCAACTTTAACCTTTCAATTTGAAAAGCTATTACTCTACCTTGAAAGAGAGCTAAAAGGAGTATCCCTACTATCAAAGAAGGAAAATGCTATGAGCAACAATATAAGGCTCAAGTGAAAGGATTGAAGGTATTCCTTCCAAAACTATGTGAAAAAGCACAAACAAAAAAAAAAGAGAAGAAATATCGAGGAAAAATGAAAAGTGCTAGACCAAAAAAGAGGGGGCTAGTCGAAAGAAAAAAGAGACTAGTAAAGAGAAATGGACTTCACCTTGAGCCACAAGCTTATCCAAAAAAGAAAAGTGAAAAATGAGACATCATACTTCATGCTCTCCTTATTTGATAAATCCTTATCTCTTTTATTCATACCCATTACCTAGACCTTACATTACAAGCTAAGTAAAGTCCTAGTGATCTTGGCTAAAATGGTAAACTAACTAAAGTGGAGAGAGACACAAAAACAAGCCTATGGGGTAATTGTGAGTGCAAACACATAGCAAAGAGTGCAAACACTTGAGAATGATTAGAATAAACACTTATTTAAGAGTACAACTACTTGAGAGATTAGAGCGGGTGCTTAACAAAGCACTTTTGATTCCATAGAATTGAATATATTATGAGCATTCACTTGAGGCATGACTTGGATAATAAAAGAGATGAGTTAAGAAAAACTCTTTTCAACATTTTTTGCTCATGGGTAGTCAAAATCTAAATTAGGGAGCAATCAAATGAAAAAATCCATACCTAAATGACCCACCTTTAAAGAAAGAAAAGACTCAGAAAGATATAAAGAAACTTCTCCTATGAGGCTATAACCCACCAAAAGGAATCAAGCTTGATCCTCAAAGGTATTGCTCCCAAAGTTTCCAACACTTTAACCCATTTAAACTGGGGCAATGGGGTATTGATCAATTCATTGGTATCTCATTTGAAAGGCCAAAATACCAAGCTACATATCCTTTATGTCATAAGCCATCCTTATTCCTTAAAATGCATTCTCATGTAAAGCAAAAATTGTCAGGTGCCAGTAGAAGGTACTGCCTAAACAGATAAGACATGCATTGAAAATTAGCAAAACTCTAATGATGAGAGAAAAAAAGTTTTAAATTATGACTTCAAGACATGATGAATGAAAAATGTCTTAAGTGAATGCTGAAAGCATCACACCCTTAATTTCTCTTAGAAGAGAAAGAGACAAGTTATGTTCAAGGACTATGTCAAAAAGGGTTTTAGCCCAGATATGCAAATAGGGGCAATAAAGCAAATAATGACATCTTTATGAATAGAAAACTTGGTCAAAGAATGTCCTAAGAATTCAATGACACTCGGCCAATCCTTCTGGAGAGAGCAAGTTAGAAGACCCAATAGTGTCAAAGTCAACTCAAAAGCTCCTAAAGGTCATGGAGTAGCATTTTTAAATATGTCAGCATGCATCAATATTGCATCGTTGCATACAAGCATACCATCATCACCTAAATTCTTAAAAAATTAAAATTTTCACAGGTCAAGCATGTCCCTAAAATTAAAATTAGGATTTCACATTATCATGTCAAACATGCACATGCATAAGCATCTCATCTTATATCAATGCAAAATTATTTTAGGAAGAACTCATCCATATCAAGTTAGAGACAAATTTATTCAGGTCAAATTAGGTCATTATGGGAAGAACCCATTCAAAGGTCAATTTTTTCAGTCCCTATAGGGTGGACAGTAGTCCTTCCAAGCTTAGGATTAAAAGAGAAAATCCTAAGGTCATTTTTGGTCCCTGTTGGGTGGACGGTAGCCCTTTTGAGCTTAAGATTAAAAGAGAAAATTTTAAAGTTGTTTTTGGTCCTTGTTGGGTGAACAGTAACCCTTCCGAACTTAGGATTAAAAGAAGAAATCCTAAGGTCATTTTGGTCTTTGTTGGGTGGATGGTAGCCCTTTTGAACTTAAGATTAAAAGAGAAAATCTTAAGGTTGTTTCTAGTCCTTGTAGGGTGGACAGTAACCCTTTCGAGCTTAAGATTAAAAGAGAAAATTCTAAGGTTGTTTTGGTCCTTGTTGGGTGGACGGTAGCCCTTCTGAGCTTAGGATTAAAAGAGGAAATCTTAAAGTCGTTTTTGGTCCTTGTTGGGTGGACGATAGCCCTTCTGAGCTTAAGATTAAAAGAGGAAATCTTAAGGTCATTTTTGGTCCTTGTTGGGTGGACAGTAGCCCTTCTGAACTTAGGATTAAAAGAGAAAATTCTAAGAATGTTTTTTGTCCCTGTTTGGTGGACAGTAGCCCTTCCGAACTTAGGATTAAAAAAAGAAATCCTAAGGTCATTCTGGTCCTTATTGGATGGACGGTAATCCTTCTGAACTTAGGATTAAAAGAGGAAATCGTAAGGTTATTTTTTGTTCCTATTGGGTGGACAGTAACCCTTCGCATTATACACTGACCTGGACAAAATAGTGTCTCTCAACCTTTGCTCATCTTCTAGTTCCTAAAAGATCAGCAAAGGGAGGCAATCTATAGACACCTAATTTTGTCTGACACACTTTCTCAAAACTTTAACATAAATTACAAACCCAAATTTAAATTAAAAATAACAAAGCTTAAAGATAAGCCCAAGATACAATTAAATACAAAATTAAACTTAACCAAAACCCAAAATAAAATAAATAAGCCCAAAAATAAATCAAGCCTAAACCAAAAAATAAAATTTTGAAATAAAATCGAAATTAAAGAATAATAATACAAGATAAATTCAAAATAATAAAGAGACAAAGGATAAAAGATAAAAATAAGATAAGAAAAGATAAGAAAACCTAAAATTTAGAGGATAAATAAGAAAATGTTAGATAAATAAAAAATTAAAAGGAAAATAAATTAAAAGATAAAAAGATAAAGATAATAAGATAAAAAATAAGAGATAAAAGATAAAGATAAAATCTAACTAAAACTAGAAAATAAGAATTTAATTAGGAAAGAAATTCTAAATCTACACTAATAAAAGTCCATCACATACACATGAAAGAAGGGGGGTTCACAGACAAAAGGGGAGGGGAACCGAAAAAAGAAGAAAAGGCAACCAGCAACCTCACCATACCTCAAAGAAACGACCAAAGCAAATAGCATGACGTTACTGTGAGAGATTTTCACTCTTAAACCCACACTTAGTTTCAACCAAAATACTATTGTGAGCATCTCAACTACATCTCACTCTACGACTATTTCCAAATCAAAAAAGAAGAACACGTCTACTGCACCAAAGATTAGATCATTGCAGTTTGTATCTTGCGTCAATGTTTGCTGCACCTGGAATCAAGCAACTGCAATTCGTCTCCTATGCCGGCGTCTAAACCAGCCATCATCCCAGCATCTTCTTCCACCTCAGACCAGAGACACTTGCCATCACAAAGAACCCAAAACTCCTCAGTTAGCATCGTTGTTCTGCACCCAAAAACAAACAAACCTCCCCCACCTACACGGCACGACCAAAACTTCCTTTCAGCCAAAATACCACCCCAGCAACGTCCTCAGAAAAACTAAACTCCTAAGCCAAAAGATGGAATACTTCAGAATAATCTCCAGCACCTAAATAACTCAAAGTTTCTCCCTTGCTTCACCAAAATTGAGCTCGCGTCCACACGGTTCAGGAGAGGGTTGTTCCGCATCACCTTCGAAGCCTTAGCCACCGCAACCTCCATGAGCCAAACTTTTATAGAGCCACGGCCAGAGAGTGCTACTGTTGTGTGAGGTTACACCCAGAACTCACTTGCTGCTAAAACTTTGTCTGTTACGTGAGCCCTTGCTTTCACCAGCGCCGTTGCAACCCAAATCGTGGAGGTCGCTGCAGAGGGAGTTTGCTACATCTCAACAACGATTCCAGGTCCACCTTCCCGTCACGATCAGCTGTTAGGACCCTGAATCGCGCCGTCGTTCTACCTCTTGAACCACTGCTAACTCACTATGCTGTCGGGACGTTGCACAACCTGAACTTGTTTGCGTCGAAGCTCGAGCTTGCCGTAAGACTTGTTTCCTACTGCAACTCTCCACTGCATCACTGTCCCTTGTTGGCCAACGTAGGACCCATCCCATAAGGAGTCGCCGGTCATTCCTGAAACCACCAAGGAGTCCGAGTAAACCTAACCTTTGCAGAATCACTTCCCAGAAGTTCTTCTCGTCCAGTTCATTCTAGCTGTGGGTCATCTTCCTAATCACGTTGCAAGAGGACTTGTTCCTATCTCTGAAAGCTAGTGTCTTTGAAGGCTCTTTCGAAACCAGTCAGTTTTCTCTCCAAGTGAACTTGCTATATCCCTTGAAGCGTCAATGGGAATTAGGTAATACTGTTAGTTGAAAACTGCTAGTCTGTTCCCCGAATATTGGGTCACGTCTTGATTATTTTTGTCGGTCTTGAGCAAATTCTGTTCATGATTTATGTTGATATACGGCAATGTGAATTTGCAAGTTTTGATATAGAGTTTGCTATGTTGATTTTCTTTGCATACTTGGTTGAAATTTACTCGTGTTAGTTGGACATAAGTTATCTGGCATAGGAATTCAATTTAAGAATTAGTGGAATTGAGTTAATAGATTGTCCCTATAGCTGGCATCTTAATGTCATCATCATTTAGATGTTATTTTATTTGGGATTTTGGATATTGAATTTTAAGAAGACATTATTATCTTAGTTTAAAATTTAAAATTATATTAGGATGATTGATTCATTTGGGAGGATAATGCGTGTGTGTTGGTGGTCTAATGATTCAAAGTAAAGTTAGCCAAGAACTAAAAGGAAGTGTGTTAGAAATTATTTTTGATAAGATGTCTTTTTGAAAGAAATAGAGAATTTCATAGGAAAACTAAATTATTTATAAAATCCCAGACTGGAATAGGAAGGAGATTTTCTTTAAATTATTTTTAAAACCCTGGACTATAATAGGAAAGGGATTTTCTTAAAATTATTTTTAAAACCCTAGACTGGAATAGGAAAGGGATTTTTCTCAAAATTATTTTTATCCCCATCCGGAATAGATAGGGATTATTTATCAAAAATCTTTTTTTTTTAAATTTTTAAACTAACATAAATTAATTAAAATAAATTAATAAGATCATTTTTGGTACCAAAAGGGCGTTTAGGGTGCTAATATCTTCCCTAAAATGTAACTAACCCCCGAACTCAATCTCTAAAACGTAGACCATTTTCAATTAGGTGTCCGATCTCACCTTTAGATAATTTAGGTTAGTGGCAACTCCAAATCAAATTTTAGGGTCAACACAGGGTGCGTGCACATGCAATGTCTATGCAAATAAGGAATGGCATGTGTTTGGCCCTAACAAATGTGGCATGGTGGTTGCTTAATGGTTGCTTGATAGTTACCTTACTTAGATAGATGTTGGTTCATGGAATGACTTAGGCATGTGTGCAAGCATGCAAGCATGGTGCATGGCCAAGTCAAAGGCATGCATAGAGATAGACTTAGACCTTATTGTTACTTTGTCCCAACAGTTGGGGGATGTCCACTACACATGCCTAGTAGTCATTGCTTGCCTATGTGGCAGCCACACATGTAGGGCTTGTTACCTAAAAATAAGTCCTTTAGTGCCTATGAACAACCATGAGAAGCTTTGTATGGTTCAAGGGCAATTTGTAGGATGATCCTTCTATTGTTTCTTAGTGAAATTAATAAAGGTTAAAGAGTATTCTCTTAATTTTGGCCTTTTTTCCTAATGCATTTTATACATTATATTAAGTTTTGTGAAACATTGTATGTGCATATTGGCTGAGACCAAGTCTAATGCTTAGTGCCATCGTAGGAAAAAATTAGGTGGGAAAAATAAATTCTAAATAGACCCTATAACACCCACCATGGTGGAAGCAATGGTAATTTGTTGGCTAGCTTTGGAAATTGTTCCTTTTTGCTACTACCCATGGTATTAACCTTTCCCATTAAGGTAAATAATGGGTTCAACTTTTGAATTATAGGCTCATCTCCTCCTTTTAAGATTCTAGAGTTTTATTCTTAGCACCATGATCGCTATCAAAAATAGGGGCATCAATGGAGTAATGGTCTTTAGAGGCAACAACTGAAGCAATTTTGATAGTAAGGGAAAGCTTAAATGTATTCATGTCTATGAGAACACTGCTTGAATAAAGTTTAGAATGCCTGAATCAAGGTCCAAAAGGACTGAATGTACATCAAAGGGGTAGTTGACAATGGTGAAAACAACATTAAACTAGGAAGCAATAGCAAGAGGAGATTGAGCAAGCTGAGTAACCATATTGAGAGGGGGTTAGGCCTTAGAGATAGTGTGGCTGAAGATGGCGAGTTTATAGTCAACTGATGAGGTGCATGCACATTGACTTAGCTATGTTGTAGATGCCAATCCATCCAATGCAAGTCTTTTACGGACTCATGGGCTTGATGGCAGTGGCCATGAGGTGGTGAGCATGTGTAACATGTTATAAAAATTATATGTAGAAAACAAAGGTCAAATCATTTGGAGAAAAATATTTGTGTTTCAAAGCATGCAATATACACATTCATTAGGGTGAATATTGCCCCTACTAAGTTGCTACTGGGTTTAATACCATACACCTTCAACAACAAAAGCACCTAGAAAATTGTGGCTAGAAATAACCAGAATTTTCTCCTTTAGAACTTAAGTGAAATAGTTTGATTTTGAGAGAGGTATGAAGTAAGAAAGATGAAAACTAAGTGTTTTGAATCTAGTCTTCCAATACCTATTTATAGGAAGTACATGGCTATTCACAAAGTGTTATAACCTTTGAATCAAAACTTTTCATAATAGGAATATAACTGTTCACAAACTGTCACAACCTTTGAATCATAACTCTTCATAAGAGGACCATGACAATTAGCAAAGGATCACAATCTTTGATTCATAACTCTTTATGACCAAGAGATATAACTTTTCATATTTAGGGGACATGACTTTTCACATCCAAGAGACATGACTTTTCATCTAGTTTCTTGAATTGAAATGTTATAATTGTCAAAAATTCAAAGTAATTTCCATCCTATTCTCTTATCTTTCACATACAAGTTAAATGGTGTTTTTCTCCAACAATAACAAGGTGGAGAGCGAGATTAAAATTGAGAGTGAGAGTAGGAACAGTGACGATGGTGAAGTGAACATAGAAAGAAATTGAGTGACATTGCTTGGCTTATATAAGTAGGTCAAAGATTCTAGTTGACCTGTTGTCTATGTGGCATGACAATAAGGAAGTGAGTTCGCGATGTATTAGATCCGTTAGCCACCTAAGCTAGTCATTGATGGGGTTATAACATTCTATGACATTGGTGAGTTAATTGCTTAATGGAGGAAAGTTTAAATTGTAAGAACTTACTTGAATGCTAGATCAAACTATAAGGACTAGCAAAAAATTTAACCTTACTTTTATGAAAGTCTTTTCAATGTGCAATTTTTATTGAGATTTTATAAGTAGTTGTTAATAAAAATTCATCCTCCTTTTCTTTCTCATATATTGATTGTTGGTTTAATAATTGCCCTAGTTCCTTAAATTTGAAAGGCATTAGTTTGTTGCTTGAGTGGTTCAAGACTCTATACTTATCCTGGGGTTAGTTTCTATTGCGTACCAAAACACACATGGCACATTATAACTACTAGATAATTTGGATTAATTTTGGTTAGTTATTAGTGGTTATTTGTATTGCTATTATGAATATTGTAATTTAGATATAAACAAGGAGGTAATTTGTGCAAAAACTTAGGAAGTTTTTGATCCTCAAAAGTAGAGGGCTACTTTAAATATAGAGTAGACAGGGCTGTCCAAATTTTAGAAAAGATTATGTATTCTATTAATTAGTGCATGAATACTTACAATAATTTTGTGTAATTTATATTATTGTGCAGTGCTAATAAGAGGACTCCCATTAGTTTCCTTTGCCACCTTCATGGCCATGGCATGATAATGTGTTTGACCATTTAACAATATACAAAAATGAGCAATCTATTGGGAGCATAATCTATCAAGGACCTACTTTATCAAAAGGGTGAATTTATTATTGACAAATAAATCATGTTAAAAGTTGCATTATTCTTTATGGATTGCAAGGATGCATCCTTTGCAACAATGACCTTGTTAGTTTGGGTGAATCTTCTCAAGGGTAATTTTGAACACAATATTTTAATTTAACAATTCTTGGATTATTTTCATGCTTAAAGGGCTCAAAAATGCAGCTGCCACTTATTTTAGGGATTACTAAAATCTTGATACATTATCTTATCATTCTTGGGTGTAAGTATTCTTAAACATGCAATCATTTTGGGCTTGATTGATCATGATCCATTACATTAGTTTGATTTACTGCACAAATATGGCCTTCAACCTGCAATACGCATAAGCTAATTATGATACTTAGATGTGACCTTTTACTATTTCATATAGAAGAAGATCTAATAAGACATTAGATGAAACTAATAAAAGAACTTCTTAAATGAAATTTCTAAAGATTTGATTTTTACTAGGACTCAATAGATTGTTGATGTAGCTAACCCACCTAATGAGATACGATTTGATTTATTGTTGATGGTGGTAGTATATAATTAGGGAACATATGTTTAATTTTGAAATCCTATGAAATGATAAATACTAAACATTCATTGAGAATCTCAAGCAATTAGTAAGATGCATACTTCAACTTACGTAGAAGCAAACATTTAGTCTTATCAAAATATGTACATTGTTATAATTAAGGTGATATTTGCTATTAACAGGCCATGGAAAAACTCTTTTCCTAGTAAGATAGGTATGTTGGTATTTCCAGCAATTAAGGTCACTACATATTGGCATAACTTTTTACTTGAATTGCTAGGAAAGTTTAGACCATCTCCTGTTCATCACTCTGCTAGGTACAAATACTTGACTATTTGGAGGTGGTAAGATTGAACCCTCAATTGTCATGCTTGCAGCTTATGCACATGCTGTAGTTTCCTTCATTCTCTAGCCCACATTCTTTATGTGCCTTGTACAATAATTGTTTAGATTGCAATACTTTCAAAGTCCCACTATTTGTTGTGTCAAAGCAACGTAATGAAGCATATTTAAATCACTAGATAATCTTTATTTATGCCAAATTAGAAGTAGATGGTAGACAAAGATTTGCACAATGTAGTGCAATTTGATAAATGAATGATGGAGATTGAAGTTAATTATTATTAGGGATATTTAGTTTAATTAGGATTTTAATTTGAGATTCTTATCTTGTAATTTAGAGGTTTTATCCTTACCTTGGATAAGGAGATATATATATATATATGTATTTATTTATTTGTTATTTATCATTAGCCTTAGTTTGTCCAATTAGCCTTAATCTAGCGCCATGTCAGCCTTAGTTTGCCACGTTACCTTGACACATTATTACCATATTGACCATTGACCACCATGGGGACCACTTTTCCAAGGTTTTTGGACACCAGCATGCTTTTAAACTTTGTTTTGTTATTTGAGCATTCCAAATATAGTTTCTGAATTCTCAAATTTGATATTGGTTGATCTATGCTCTTTATGATGTAGTTTTGGACTTTTGACCTTCGTTTGGGTTGATCTTCATGCATATTACCCTTCAAGCTATAGATATCTTGACTAATATGATCATAGGGATTTAAAAAATTACTATAGCCAAGAGAGTAACAATACAAGAATAAATTACGAAGATTCTTATGAGAGATCTTACGGTCATGACTCCTCTTATAAGTATGGGCCACAACTATCAAAGTATCTTAGGTTATTTGAATCTTTTGCCAATACTATAAAAAATCTTTTTGAATAGATTGATTGTAAATGCTTGAAAATGCTAGATGACATTGTCAAATTTAGATTAGCTTGTGCAAAATTAAACCTTCTACTTCAAGATGATGTCAAGAATGATGTTGCATATTTAGATGTAGAAGGCAAGTTGGAGGATGAAATCTATGAACCTTGTGGTCCTTTATCAGACTTAAAGGATGATGGCTCTTGGGTTAAAGAATATATAGATTTGATCTTGAAAAGGAAGACCCAAATGAAGATGTGGATATCCAACCTAAGATAAACAATACTCATGTTGTTGATGACAATCCAATAGAAATTGCTGAGGATCCTACTAGAAAGATTAATGATGTTGGTGTTATTGATCTGAAGTCTTCTTAAGTTCATGTTAATTTTCCCATTGAGTTTGCAATTCTTGAAAAGGTTGACAATCCAAAGATGATCCTACTTCAATTCTTGTTGCCACATGCTCCATTACCACAAGTTGTCTAGTGTCTCTCCCTACTACTTTGTTACTTCAAAACTCAAATTTTCTCCAAGCAGCAGAGAATAATGTAAAATATGATGTTAACATTTATATCTTTTCATATTGTAATTTGGGATTTACAGATTATAATTATGAAAATTTATTAGAAATTTAGAATTGGAGATTTATCATTTTAATAGTTTATTATTATTTATTTGGCTTTAGGTTGTCTTATTCTTATAAGGGATAAGACTTTCTTTAGTTTAGAATTTTTATTTAATTGTACTTCAATTCTAGTAGAATTAGGATTTAATGTTGATTTAAAGCATTGTTTTTATCCCCAATAATCAAACTTTAATATTGATTTTTAATTATTAAAAAATATAGACTTGTGAATCTTATTTTTTATCCATACTACATCAAGGAATATATAGTCTATATCCATGCTAATGAAGTATTTATAAAACTTCAGCAATGCACATGGAAATCAGTATTTTTTTTTTTTTCAATTTTTAGATTTCTCTTTGCTGTATTCTTACACCACTACAGGGTGTGAGACTAATACACGTTTGGGGTTAATCGTTGATAGTGCCTCCCAACAAGTATGACACCAAAGCTTGAATCTAGGTTTTGGACTTCATGTCCCTCAATTTGTGGTGCAGACAATGACCACTTCATCAACACCTTGTGGTAATCAATATTTAAATTGAATTATTTTTTCACAAGCAGTGAGCAAGAAACATACAACTTGCTAGATTGGTATTCTGATTTTTAACCATTATCCATGAGGTCCTTTCAGATCACACTGAAGATTAGAAGACAAAATACACATACCTTTTTACCTTTGTTGTTTACAAACACTAGTTTCCATTGTATGCACAAATATATTTACCCCAACCTGCACACCTAGATAGTGTTTGTTTTCTGCACCCTGTAATCTAGTTGTAGCAGAATTGCAGGTAGCATCCTAGCTAGTAGCTAAAAGCTATCTTAAACTAATTGCATTATCACCAAACTACATGAAAAAAAGTCTCCTCTACCTTCTCCCTTTCTTTCCAAGAAAAAATTTTTCCTTTGGTAGAAATACATTTCACAACATATTTACAATTTAGCACACACTTTGCAGTCTGCAATAGTCTCTTGAGTGTTTGAAAATGACTAATGATGAAAACAGAAAAGGTACAGTGCTTTCTCCACCCGAGAAGTTCTCAAATTCCCAACCTTTTTTCTCATGATTCTGAATACAATCTGCTCCCTTCCCACACTTTCTTCAACTGCTTCCTTCTCACGTGGCAGTAGCACCGAAACTGCATTGCAAATAGGATCTCTGTTCTTCTACTGTGCTGAGAGAAATGGACATGTTCTACTTCATTCTCATTTCCTCTTTGCCAATTGGAATGTCCTCTTTAAGAACTGGTTTGCAGATCGGTCATTTCTATAGCACAATACCCTCAATATTGTGTTGGAGTCTGCTCTGTTCCACCTTCCTGTAGTTGGAGGCATCGGTAACTTCTGCCCATTACCCATTACTCCTATCCCGATTGTCTCACTGGTTACAATGTTGAAATCTTCCATCAATTGTTCAGTACTTTGACCGATCAATGATATCACTCCCTCCACTACCTCAGCCTCTCTATCCACTAATTCCTCTGCTATCAATCCTTCTCCACAAGTGCAGAAAACACGCTTCAAGCTCTCAAAATCCTCTTCTATCATCTGGTGGTCAGACCGGTTAAACACCCGGGAGCATCCACCAGCAAGCAAAACCATGAGGAATGCGTCAAAGGAGGCCTTCATGACTTCCTTTATTGCCAGTGCCTGAGCTCTATCTGTGAGAATCACACTCATTAGTGCGAGATTTTGCTTGAGGATTCGCAACGCAGGTCGAATGCGAGCATTGACTACATCACCGACATAGAGGCTGTCATAGAAGACAGAGTTTGAGTCTAAGAATATAAGACGGTATGCAGCAACTTCTGAGACAAGTTGACAGGCTGCTTGGATGGATGAGTTGGCTATGTCAAAGTATGACGAACTGTCCCTGCAGCGATTACGACTTGAAGGAACGACTCCAGGGGTCAAAGAGAGTGCTTTGTCAATGGAATGGATATGAGAAAGGAGATAGTGTAAAGTATTGAGACGAATGTAGAGGCGCTGTGTCCCCCTGCTAGTTGATGGCCGAGGATGATGCCCTTCATTTGTTACATATATGTGCTGCTGATCTTCCATGCCAACACTGCAGGGGCTTGCTATCTTCCATAGCTTAGAGATTTTAGAATCCCGGTTGCATCTTGTCAGTGGGGGAAGTGAGGGAACATAGCTTTGTTTTGAACCTGAAACAGAATATAGTTTAAAACAAGAATGTGTCTGAATACTACACGCCTGTTAATCTATTGTACCTATTTGTGCACTGTCGTTTTGTTGTGTTTCTTTTTCCACCAAGTTTCATGAGCTTCATAAAGCAAAGATGGTTTAATTTTATATAAAATTCAACAGCACTCACCACATGCTGCAACAAATGTCATGTAATCTTGGACAAGAGTTTCCAATCCATCAGCAAGATCTTCAACTAAATCTTCAGTAATTCCTATTGGAATTTGATAAAATTCCTCCACAATTGTCTTGGCCAGTTTCATCAGTTCTACAGCAGATTGTGCGTAAGGCTCTGATTTGGACTTGGGATTCCATGTCTGCAAGAAAAGAAGAAAATAAAAACTAAATCGAAAACCATATTCTATTTCAGGCAATGTCATAAAATTTTCTAATAGGCCAGTTTGCTACTTCCACTTATATTTGCCGGATAGAGAATGATAAAGGCAAAACTTACTTCAGTTTCTTTTGCTCTCTCAAGGCAATCCCTGCCTTTGTTCAGAGCTTCATCTATCCATTTTCTCAAAAGGTCCAATATGATGGAATCAACTTCATAGGGAACCATCTCTCTCACAACTGTTTTGCCACCATCTTCACAATCCGCAGAGTCTTCAACCACCATTTGGACCAACATCTTTTCTAGCTTTCCAGCTCTCTGCAATACCTCAACTATCTCACTTGTCAGTGAAGTCACCTTACCTATATATTGCTTCATCACATGCCCATAGCAGTTGTGAAGCATCAATGCTGCTATTGCAGCTGGCGTTGTGTGCCATTTTTTTAACATTGGACTATAATTCTCCCTCTCCTTCACTGCCAAACCTTCAGTCTCCTGAGCTAATTGAAGCAGAACCTCACTTAATTCTTTCTTTGTTCCCGATTCGGCAGATTTGGCATTCGCTTCCTCTATCATCTACAGTCATAAGGAAAGCAAAGAACACATTATGATCCCTCCAAGAAAAGCAAAAAGTAAAACTGCGATTATTTTAGAATACTTTGCAGAAGATGTGATAAATGATAAGTATTAACCTTCTCAAATGCATGTTTCAGGGAAGATCGAATATATTGATCGACCCGGTCCTCGGAGGAATCCACAATAGTTATGTCTCCCTTCTCTCGCCCTTCCCCATTTGAGATTGCAAGATCTTCACCCATAATCTTTGAGGCTGACAACAACAGAGGAAGAAGGTTTTCAATTTGTCCAATTGTGCCTCTTTGGAAATAGCCATGGTAATCAAGCAGTCTCTTCTCTGCGCACTTTTGCATTGAACTCAGCACTGATGACAAGATCTTAACATACGTAGACTCCTTTTCTTTCTTAGCATCATTCTCTATCTCGGCCAACATAGCGTGTGAGGCACAAAGAAGATCAGATTCTATTTGCCCGGTAACTATGTACTGTTGAAATAGCACCCAAGTGAAGCACACATTGTGAATAGGTCTAGTGATCCCCAAAGTAGTCCATGTCTTCTTCATTAGTTCAAGGAGCTCGTCAACTTCATCAAGTACTAATGTCTGGTCCCTAACGTCAAAAATGGATTGAAGAAGAGCAGTGTAGAGGTGCATGTTGAAAGGGAATCCATCGGCCCAGTGGCATACATCAGTCGGGGTGCCATTGGGGCTCCTCCATGACAAGGAAACCACAGCATTGCAAAGGGTTCTCATGGTGTCTGAGTTCTTGCTAGTGTCTAGTGGCTTGGACTCCCCACCACGGATAATGTCCCTAAGCCGCATGGCAAATGTGTTGGTCTTCTCTATATTGATTAAAGGGTATGAAAGGAGTCCTGCTTCAAGGATCCTGAGCTGCCTCATTTGCCACAAATGATATTCATGGAAATCACTAAATTCTGAAGGCTTTAAGTGGCGCAAGAGCTCTAAGGGAAGGATAATTGTCTCTGGTCGCTTGCCCACCTGCAATATTCAATTATTTTGAATATTTAGTTAGAGCAAAGGCATGTATAAATGATTATTTTGTTTGAGTACCATTTGTGAGCACATTCTATGCAGGCAACGAAAAGCTCCAATAGGTCAATAGATTCTATCTCCTTAACCAATTCATAAACCATCTGTATCGCAGATTGGCATTTTCAACATCTTCCCTTTGCATCAAATTACTAGTGTTTTGCCGCAACATATGCATCCACATAATTACTTTCAAGCATTTCAATAGGCTGCAAATGAGCAATTTTTTCTTTTATTTTTTTAATTGTTTTATGTCCTTTTTTACTTTGGCTACTTCCATGCTTGTGATATCATGATATTATGTAGGGCTAGTGAGCTGATATCTCGTCAGATATAAATGTCTTTATCTTTGAACTTGTACCAAGATTCAATCTCATCTCCATCCTTTCTCCTATAAAAGTTATACTAAGACTCCCTTGTTAAAAAAAAATGATATTGTGTGGGACCCATATAAATCCTATGCATTTAGTGCCTAGGCCAATAGCTCTTAGTTATTTATCACAATTAACGCAATAAATGTTTGAAAGAATTTAATAAAATTGATTGTGTATAATTTTGCAAGAATTATTGTAAATTTTTATCATGACTTACTTGACCAACAAGGGTCCTCATAAGGGTCTTCCTTAGCCGGTTATCGCTTTGCTCAGTCACCCGCATCTGCTGTCTCATGATCTCGGCAGATGTCATAGGCCGCCGCGGCCTTGTCGGCGGCAGGGTGTACGACAACGGGTTACTTCCGCCTTGATTATGTCCGACTGGCGACGACGGAGTTGATGACCCTCCGTTGCTCCCCCCCGACCCCATTCTCCTCGACGGTGACCTCTTCAACATCTTCAACCCAAGGGCCCGCTTCACCCTGCTCGTGGGTGTCGTCAACACCTGACTCGACTTCGAACCGTTCTCGCCATTTTCGTGGTTAGAGTAAAAAGACAGTGCATTTCGACCCCCGAACCCCGGCGACGACCGGCACGCCGTGAAGAAGATCTCGTACGCAGCTTCCCTCATGTCGTCCTGGTCGAGCCTGTCCAGCTTCCCGAACGGCCAAACGAGGTCATTCTCGATCTTATCGGAGATATCAAACCGGCGGTGGTTAATATAATGGAAGGGTTGGTCCAAACGGGACGACGAGGTAGAAGGATATGTACCCGGGTAAGATTCACGGCGGGAGTGCTGACCCATACGGTGGATAAGACGAGATGGATCAGAACCGACGTTGAAGGGCGGGGCAACGGCGCGGAGGCGCCAGCAACAAAGTTGGCGTTTTCCTCTTGTGTCTAAATGTGTAGCAGAAGAGAGTGGGAGGAGAAGAAGTGCATTTCACTTAAAGGAAGGGAACGAGAGGGAGAGGGAATAATGGGGTGTTGTTCGTTTTGTTAATTAATGACAATAGTTTCCTGCAATGTTAGAGAGAGAAAGAGAAAGAGATGAGTGATGATGGATGGGTTTGCCAACCTTGTAAGAGCGAAGAAAACGAGAAACATATGCCAAAATAGAAACACTCCAGCGTTTGGATACGCTTATCTCGGAATTTAGCACTGCTTGTTTTTTATTTTTCTAATTTTTTTCCTCTGAAATTTTCTGTTGTTTATAAAAGGAACCAGTAGCAATGGCCTGTTGTTGTTGCTCGGTTTTGTTCTTTCTCTCTTTTGTGTGTTGTCGCCTCCATGGGCAGAGGGAGGGGTAGGTTTTTCGAATGATAAACAGCTTCTCAATTCTTGAATATTTTATATATAAAAATCTTCAAATAAAATTTAGACATTTTTTTAAATTATAAACTATCTTTGAATTTCAAGATAAAAAAGTCTTAGCTCTGCGTCGGTTGGTCTGCTTAGTTTTGGATTGCGGGGATGCTTTAGTTTAATTTGTCTGCCATAATAATGGCCTTACTCATTAGAGACATCTTGACATTGTCATTAATAGATGGCTAGCAACAAAAGCAGTTCATTTTTATTTTAAGGAAGACTATCGATAAAAAAAAATATTAACAATAACATTAAGACCATAAAAAAGAAAAGTCTAACAGTTAGCAGCAAATTAAGGCATTGAAATTGTGGTGACTTTTGATTCTTGTATTTGCTTTTCAACAATAACAACTGTAGATGTTTCTGTCCGATAATAAAACTTGGATGAAAATGCAATTCGATTAATTCTCTATTCAACAATGTTATTGATATTATTCACCTTTTACATCTCAGTTTATAGCAAACTCTCTCTTCCAGTCTTTTTCATGTTTGGTGGATACTGTCTTCCAATTTTAGATGTTAGTCACCTGATTTTAAGTTATACGAAGTGTGATTTTATCTTTCCAGATAATTGTTTATCCCCTAATCTTTTGCAATTTAATTTAAGATATTCCCACTAAATTTTTTATCAAGAAACTCTTACAAATGTCAACCGTGGCTCCCGCGTTGGCAAAACAAAAAAAAGTCTTTGTTTGTCCTTTCTTGTGTGTGGGATATTTGTAATTTTAGAGAGAGAAAATTTCAAAAGTTTAATCTTACCCATTTCTTTTTCTTTCTTTTTATTGTTGATTACAAGGGTAGAAGGGACTAAACGTCCAAAAAAAAAAAAGGCGAAAGACTAAATAAGAACGCATATTTAGTGGCATGGGATACAATATGCAAGCCAAAACAAATGGGTCTTGAACGTGATGAATTATACTTTGTCTTAAAATTGGTTGGAATGTTGTCTAATCCGGAGGCTTTTTGGGTTTAAGGTACAGACAAAAACGGGATGGTAACCAAGAATTATGACCATAGACTAAGGGAAAACATGAGAAGGCTGTGTGGCCTTCGTTTTTGGGCAACCTTCGGTGGGAAATAGGTGATGGCAGAACTGTCTGATTTTGGCAAGTTCATGGCTTGGTCCGTTTGAGAGCCTAGTGTCACAGACCACGAGACCGGTTCCTCAGGATGAGCTGAATAAAACAGTAGCCCATTTCCTTGATAGGAATGGTCATTGGAACCTGGATCGTCTTTCGCACTTCTTGGATTCATCTTGCCTTACTTATCTCCAGGCGTCGCTTCCCGAATTCCTAGTGATAGTGAAGACTGTTTGATCTGGAAGAACCAGTTTACAGTACCAAGGAGTTAATTTTGTTTTGAAGCAGCAAAGTTTCAGTGTAAAGCTGTGGTTTTTAGAAAAAGAAAAGAGAGAACAGAAAGAGAGGAGGGAGGAACCGAAATTCTGCAGGGTCGCCAAGTTCTGATTTCATTTTCACATACAAAAAAAGTGTGCATGGCTTTAATATATTCAGCCACACATGTGCATTACTTTAGCATGACACATACACCACATATGGCATTAACAGCTGTTCCAACAAGTCAAAACTGTCAAATTAAACTACATTTTAGTGAAACATACTGAACTACATACATGGGAAGCAATAAAGAAAGAAAAACTTCAGCTACCATCATTCTCCTCCTTGAAGTTTTTTCTTGATACACCTTGTTTTGCCGTTAGGAGCTCAAATTTTGTTTTAGAAAGTGCTTTTGTAAATATGTCCGCAAGCTGATCTTGAGTTAGACAAGGAACAAATCTAAACCAAATGCCAAAGTCAACAATACCTTTAGGTATCATAAAATTCTTTTTGCTTCACCAAGATGAACTTGTTTTGGATCTTGCATAAATCTTGATAATAGTCTGGTGACAAACATTAGATCAGGTCTGGTGGCTTTTAAGTAAAGAAGACTCCCAATCAAACTCCCGCATTGCCTCTAATCAACTTTAAAAGAAGGGTCATCCTTTTGACAACTTTTGGTTGACAAGTAGTGGAGTTGACCCAATGTAGCAAAATTGCATGTTGAACTTTTCATGATCTCTTCAGCCTATTTTTGCTGAGAAATAAATTTGTTCGTTTTGGTTTGTGCAATCATGGACCAAGATAGTGCTTCAAGTACCACTAAAAAAAAAAATTCATTACCAATAGCCTTTTTCTAGCGGATTTATACAAAAGTCATTAACAATATTATATATCAACAAATTTACTGACAGATTTTATTAGCTGGTAAAAGTGCCTTTATTGACTGGTTTCAACTTCTGTCAATAATGTTACCCACGGCATTCCATCAGCAAAATAAAATACACCCAATGGTAAATTAATTAAATTGTTTTAATAACTTTATTTTTATCAAAGAACTTATGAATTTTACTGAAATATATATCTTTTGGTAAAATAAAAAAATTTTAATTATTAAAAAGATTTATAAATTTTATCGGCAATTATACCCCTTGATAAAATGAAAAAAATTTTAATTACCAAGTGATAAAGCCGTTGGTAAACAATTCATAATTTTACCAAAGTATTTCATCCCTCAGTAAAATTTTGTTTGTACTTTTTAATTAACAAATTTTTTGTTTTCTGAATTATGTAATGAATTTCGTTGGATATACGTTAGCAAAAAAACAATTTCTTTATATATTTTTTATTTATAATTATATTCAGCATTGTAAAATTTAAATAAAATTATCAAATAAAATAAAAAATAAAAAATAAAAAAAATAAAAATTGAATATTTAAAATTAAAATAAATATTTTAAATACATTCTAAAATTATAATAATATCAAATATAACATCCAAGAAAAAATTTAATTATAACATCTAATTACAAGTGTCATTTCATGAATCATGGGGATTACGAGGCTCATGAATCTCAAGGGGTGGGTCTGTAGGAGATGATTACATCAGAGGTGGCCGCATCGGCAAAGGCTGAGTAAAAGTCTTATCAGTGCTATGCCCAGTATAGAATGAGGTACCCCACATCTGAGCCTCCATCTGAGTCTGTGACTAAAACAGCTATGCCTCCCACTGGGAATGTGCTTGGGCCTGTAGTTGGGCCTATACCTGAGCCTGCACCTTGACTTGCATTTAGACCTATAACTCAGCCTAGATTGTGGTGATGCATTTGTTGAACTCTCAGTACATCTCTTCCCTTATCTATTCCTTCAAATAAGCCATAATAGATGGATCAATACAGCTGAAAAAGGTAGTGAGATAGGATCAAAATCCTGAAGCTGAATGCATCCATGCCATAAACCATGCCCTTATAGGTATCACTAACAATCTCTCTTCATATTTCTTCTTAATTAATTGGGAGGAAGCATTAGAGCTTCCCCCAGTACCTTGAGATATTGTTGTGACAACTGAGGTAGTCACTAAAACTTTACCACAAAAAATTTAGGTAGTCACTAAAACTTTACCACAAAAAATTTATCCTGCAATACAAAATCTGAATACATTGAATTTGAGATGAGTTTCAAGTTAGAAAAAGCTAACCTTAATACTAATAAGAAAATGGAGAAGTGATCAGCAACCAAGGGAAATTGAAAATAGACAAGAAAATCCTAGTAAGAGTGATGGACAGGTGAAAATAAAAAATGCAATGCACTACAAACTGCAGGAAGGAGGACAATAGAAGCCCAAGTGGATGGAGGTAACCAAAGGAGGCAGGAAAACAGAGGGAGACCAAAGTGAGGGAAAGCAAAGCTAAAAGGGATGTCATCGGTAAATTTAAAAAATAAAATTTGCAGCGATTACATTGCTAATCATAACCAAATTAATTTTTACTCACAGCAAAATAAATGGCACCAATTGGTTACTGTGATGGTAGTCAATTGTTTCACATTTATTTTTACTAATAGCGTAAAATGTTGATGCCACCATAATGGCAGCCAATTGTTTCACATTTTATTTAAGGATGGCTTAGGCCGCCAATAAAACATTGATGCGACTGTTGGCTGTAGCAAAGGCAATGAATCATTTTGTGTTTGATTTTTACTGGTGGCTGAGATCGCCAATAAACCATTAATGTGACCATTAACTATCATTCTGGCAACCAATCACTGTCATGTAAAACTAAGTTGCAACCTTTTGCTATTGGCTGCCATATGTATTCTGCTGGTAGCCAAGGCCCCTAGTAAAAAAGTTATAGCCATTGGGTGTAACTTTTGTACCCGAAGGCTGTAAATTACTTTTATTGGCGGCACTAGTTGTTCGTTAAATCTGATATATTATTTACGAAAATTAATATTTATATGTACAAAATTATTTTTATAAAATTATAAATTAATAGACATTAATAAAATTAAGTATATTATAGACATTAATTTAAATATAAATTTAACAACTATTAATAAAATTATTTTTTTTATAACAATTTATGTAAGTATATAGTTTAGCTAGTATTACTAATTAATTAAAGTTTTCTTCAATTTTTTTAAGTGACATCATATCAAACATCTATAATAGACTACAATAATTAATTAATTAATTGTCAATATATAATATAATATAATATAATTAAACTAAGGCTTCATCACTTTCTTCTTGTTCAATATCAACAGCACCTTCATCTTCTTCAATGTTATCAACATCAGTATCATAGTGTTCATACCTATGGGTCATATTTACCTCAATAATTTTAAATTAATTATGAAGTCTAGTCCCTCTTAGTGGGGTCAAATAACTCATAGTCAAATTAGACAACTTTCTTTTGAGGGATTCTAAGATAATCCAATTCCAATAGGTCTTTAAGAGATACCATCCACCTGCACTAATTCCTTTGACCTAAACATTGTCATTATTTATTTTTTAACCCTTTGACAAGGATGCCATGTGAAACTTAAACCTATTCATGGAAAACTTTTGCCAACTCTTAGTTTCTTTATTAGGGCCCTATGTTAAAGAATGCATATTCATTTCATTTATTTCATTTGTTGGATCATGCTCCTACAAGTCAATATATAAATATTTGCATATATATATATATATATATATATATTAAGATGCATGCATCAATATATAAATACTTACATAACTTAAACCATGATGCAAAATGTGCTTGGATTAACACCTCCGATTGGTTAATAGGGACACTGGACACTTGCAAGAAAAGATTGCAAGCAAATTTGCACTTTAAAATGAATTGCATTTCATAAATAATGATGAAAATATTTGTTTATTTAAGTAAATGCAATACATTTACTTTAGGTATGGCTGGACTTCATCATACTTTAGTAAAATATGCAAGGTTGTCAAGTTGTACATCGCATTGCTAAGCCACCATTTCTTGGTTTTTCTTGAAGCATAGCCGAGTTGATTGAAAATAATAAGAGTTTAAGTTGATGAACTTGGTCCACTATCATCAAAATGGTTGACCTGAATTCCTTTTGACTACACATGAAGCATGAAATAATAAGAGCAAAAATGGGAGGTCTTCCTTGTTAGGTAAGCCTTATGTACTAAACCCTCTGCTTGTGCTTAATTTTTCACTATTCTTTTAATGTCACCCATCATCCTAATCAAATAAATAAAATCATACATGAACTATATTACAAGTTTAATTAAAGACATAGCATAAAGAATACTCCACTACATACATAAGTACCTTTCAAAGCATACATTCATCAATATTAAACTAGACCACCTACCCTAGTCTTGTAAGCTAAGTGCACTTATTAATGCTCCATCAAGTCAAAGAAAGATGTGGGAAAATCTAGTCTAACTAGCATAATATAATAGGAATGTTATGCTGCATAGGCAACAAATTGTCTACCCTAAAAGTGGTTGAGCAAAAGTCTCGAAAAGACTAACTAAGCTTTGTAAGAGGCTTCCACACTTGTTAAGCAGTGAACTAAATGCAATTGGCAGCAAACATGCCATAAACATGTGGCAATCATAACTTTTCATAAAGGTTGATGCATAACCATCTGGTATTCTTAGCTCTTCCACCCATTTGCAAATGGCACTTTATTGTTGCAAGATCAATGTGTAAGTGGCCTTAAGCTTGGCAAACTTACCATTGGCCAATTCTATCAATGTCAATTCCCATCACCTACAATATTCTTTCATGCCCAGCCTTGCTTTCTCATTGTCTTTAGTTTTTCCCTTCACATCTATCACAATATTAAAAACAAAATCAAAGACATTTTTTTCTATATGCATTATATCTAAATTATGTTGAATTAAATTATGCTTCTAATAGGACAATTCCTAAAAGATGCTTTATTTTGCCCAGTTGTAACTAACCCCAAATCCGTGAAGTCTCCCTAATGGCACATGCTCAGTTAGATTAGAAAAATCGATAACTTTTACCCAAACTTGCTCGCTGGTTAGCCTTGTCAAAGGTTCATCGCTCTTAACCTTATTCCTTCTAAATGTTGTCTTGTTCCATTGGAAGGAATGATTAAGGGGAAGGAACTACTAGTGTGAATTAAACCAAGAGTTTTTGCCGAAGAGTTGTAAGAAAATGCCTTGCTTTCCTTCATGCAAATGGGGCATGCTAGTTTCTTACTGTACTCCAACCTAACAACATTTTATATGTAGGAAAATCATTAATTGTCCACATTAATGCTGCCTGCATAATGAAATTTTCTTTTGTGGAGATGTCATACATCAAAATGCCTTGCCACTACAATTGTTTCAACTTATCTATCAGTGGCTGAAGGTATACATTAATATTTGCCTTAGGGTTATTTGGACTAGGAACAAGACATGTTAAGAACAAGTATAAGGTAGTCATGTAGAGCGTTTGTAGAAGATTGTAATGAGTTACAATTACTGGCCAACAAGAGTATGCCTTAGCTGATTATTGTACGAGGTGAATCTGTTAGCACACAAACCTAACCTAACATTTTGAAGGTTGTACCAAAATCAAGATAAGTCTTATCAAAGTACCTATATGCTTCTTTGTCTAATAGGTGGCTTAGCATACCTTTGACTTGCCTATCCTCATTATGCCACCTCATGTGTGAGATTGAACTTATGGAAGTATATAACTTTTGCAATCTAAGAATCAAAGGCATATACTACATTCTATTCTTGAATACATCTTTCCCTTTACCTCTTTCCCTTGGCTTGTATCTAGGAGATCTACAAAATTTGCATTTCCTCTCATATGCATTATCTTTGTAGTATAACATATAACCGTTAGTGCAACAATCAATTTTTTCTATTTCAGCCCTAATTTAGATACCAATTTTTTAGCATTATAAAAATCATTAGGCACCAAATTAGGTTGCTTACAAATTTCACCCAAAAATCAAAGGTGTATTGAATGTGATTTGAATATAATTTTATGGTCAACATTCTCACTGCTACTAATAATAAAGAGTGCTATTCGTAGCCATGCCACAATGGTTGCTTAGAAGCACATAACAAATCATCTTCGGGATTTGAAGATTATTCTAAATTTTCATAGTAATGTTGCTCAAAGTCAAGCCCAGCAGCATAAAAAAATCATAAACTAATGACAATCATGCCCACATAAACATTACTAAAAGTATCTGCAATATTAGCATTGTAATGAAATCTTGTCTAATCTTCTTCACCATGACCTAGTCAATACCAGTAATTAAGTTTTAAACCATATCTATATAAAGGAACCTTTACTATGTCAGGAGTCAAGGATAGTTGAGATTCCCATTAGATGTATACAATAGCAACTAACAAGCATAGCTAATAAAACGATCAACCCTATTAACAAACTCTTGTTAAGTCCTTTTTGACCTAGATAATTCCTGTTATACACCTATCTACAGTTACATGGAATTTTCATTGTCTCACAATAAAACTAATATCCACCACTAACTATATATACACAATAACTGATAACCTTAGATATATAATCCGAATATCTTCACACAATAATTGACATAGAAAAAATGGGTGTACATACATACATATATATATATATCATGTATAAGAAATTAAAAGGTATATATATAATTATTAAACTATCCATAAGCACAATAATGAAGAAATTTTAGTTTTACAAAACAGCCAGTAGGGAATAAAATCAATTACTTACCTTTTATTTGAGTTATAACACCAGCGAATCAACTACATCAACAAAATAGTCATTTAATTCTTGTAGTATGTTAGAGAGAAAGAGGAAGAAGATAGAGGAGTGGAAGAAAAGAGAAGAGAAGATAGAGCAGATTGAGAAAAAGCAATAGTTGTCTACTTTTAAAAAGGAAAATCACTGACCGATTATTTTGAATTTTGATGGCTAAAGATAATTTCAAATTACCAATTAATTTCTGGCAGATAGAATTTTAAAAAAAATTATTTTAAGAAGAGTACCGACTACATAAGCAGCCAGTTATAAGTGAATGAAATTAAAATACGAAAGATATTAACCAACAATTGGTAGCCATAATTGCAGGTAAAATTTATCATCTGCATTGTTGCCAATAATTCTATGGGTAACTTTTTACTGTCCCTTGGCGAGAAAATTTTTTATGGGTTTATTGAGGGTTATAGCTACCCATGGGTAAAATTATTTTTATTTTACCAGCTAATAGGTATATGTCAAAACATCTGTTGGTAATATAAATGTTACCAGTGTATAATCTATCCGTAAGTAAAATTTGTCAGTCATTTCAAAATTCTTCACCATGTTTTCCTTGAAGGTTGCAATATCTTATCATTATTGAATGTCACTAGCAAGTCATCAACATAGTGGGAAATAATCAATATATAAGAATTTTTCATAATATTAACATAGAGTGTTGACTCACCACTACTCCTCCTAAAACCATGACTAATAAAATATTCATCAATCCTATTGTACCAAGTGCTTTGAACTTGTTTTAAGCCATGTAACGCCTTGTTCAACTTAAGGACATGATTTCTTTGAGTTTTCACAAAGCCAATTGGTTGTTCCACATAAATTTTTCCATTTAAGTATCCATTTAGGAATACTGATTTTACATCTAACTAATACATCTTCTATCCTTTTTAAGAAGTTAAGGCAATTAGTACTTGAATTGTATCATGTCTTGCTATTGGTGGAATGGTGTCCACGTAATCAACTCTAGGTTATTGTGAGTACCCCTTTGCTACCAGGCTAGTTTTGAATGTATGGATAAACCCTTTTAGGTTGAATTTAGTCTTGAATATCCACTTAACAACAATAACAATTTTGTTGATATGTTTGGGATCTGATTCCCATATGTCATTCTTTTCAATCATTCCAATTTCTTCTTCCATTGCAAAAGTTCACTTCTTATGCTAGGATACTTCTTCATAGGAGCTAGGCTCTAAAAAAATCAAGTTACATGTTTCGTTGATTTGAGAGAGAGATTTGAATTTCTTGGAGTAAACTTTGGTGATAATGAGCCACTAGAGTTTGAACTTGGTGAAGAATAAGAAGAGACTTGATAAGGAATTATAGCTTCTAAATCTATGTATGAATGTTTGAGACCAAAATCATGAGTTTTATCTAGCACTTCATTGGGATTTTGAAAAGAATTTGGCATGATGGCACTTTTTCTTTCCCTTTTTTGGCTCCCCCAAATATACATAGCATTTTCATCAACTTGCACATTTCTACTGGCAATAATCTTTTCAATTCTCAAGTTATAGATCGTGTACCCTTTTGTTTGGGTACTATAGCGAAGAAAAGTTCCATTTTTAGCCTTTTCTTCCAATTTACTTATTTTCTTTGCTAGGCATGCACAAAATATGGGGATCTAAACACTTTTAGGTGTTTGATAGTTGCTTTATGACCAACAAGCTTCTAAGGGAGTAAATCCTTCCAAAGTTCTTGTAGGTAATCTGTTTTGTAAATAGACAACAGTGTATGCTACCCATGCCTAGAATATCTTAGACAAATTCTTTTCCACTAACATGCATCTAGCCATCACCATCACCATTCTTTTTTTTCTTTCAAACACCCCCATTTTGTTTTTTGGTATAGGTAGTAGTAAGTTGATGGTTTACTTCCTCTTCTTCACAAGAAGTATTAATCTCATGTGAGTTATATTTAATTTCTCTATCAGATGAAAGAGTTATTAGCTTGCATCCACTTGGATTCTCCACTCGAGCCTTGAGTTTCTTAAAATAATTGAGTACATTAGACTTTTGGCTCATAAAGTACCCCCATGTCATTCTTATCTAATTGTCAACAAAGAGAATAAAGTACTTGTTGTGCCTCAAGGATGCAATCTTGATAGGAGCACACACATTTGTATGCACTAACTGAAGTTTTTCTTTGGATCTTTAGCTACTCTAAGTTGGAGAAGGCTGTCTTCTCTGCTTTATCAATTGATAAGGTTCACACACTTCTTTGTAGTCATGGATTTAAGGCAAACCTCTAACCATGTCTTTTTATTGTAGTAGTTTTATGGCAGTCAAATGGTAATGCCTATATCTCCTATGCCATAATTGAGTATCTTCAATTTACATTTTTAAAGCATGGATTTGAATATGCTGCCATTGAAGTGGAAAGCTTTTGTTATGCAAAAATACCTTTGAAATTTCTTTATTGTTTGAGTCAAAAATTGTAGAATGACTTTGCTTTAAACAAACAAAATAACCATGACTAATCATCTGGGCAAATTCTAATGCAAATTAGAAACTAAGAGAACATTTTTAATAAACTTTAGACCTTTCTTGGTTTCAACAACAATTGTTCCTCTTCTAGCTATAACAAATGTAGCTCCATTACCCATCTTAATAGGCATTTTAATTGAAGCATCAAGCTCACATAAAATATTTGGATTGTGAGTCATGTGGTTTGCACAACCACTATCAATAAACCAAGTTTCAACATTATGACTCTTTGATGTTTGAAATGTAAAAAATAAATTATCTTCATCTTTTCTGTGTCCGTCTTGATTGTGATCGATAGCCTATACACATTCATTTTGATGTTCAGCTTTGAGCTTTGTCCTTGCATTAATTTGTAGTTCTTCTCAATGTGACCAAATTTTTTACAATATCTATGTTGTGGTTTTCCTTTGGACCAACAATCTTTCTCTAAGTGATTAGTTTTTTTAAAAGTTTTACATGGTAGAAATTTTCCTCTTCCCTTAGTATCCTTAGCCTTTAAACTTATTTGGAGGTTTTTCACCCATAGGCTTTAATCTAGATTGCGAGAAAGATGGTTTAGAGTTTAGTTTTGATTGAAAGGTACCTTCTACAACATTTCTAGTTCTTCTACACAACCTCTGTACATGGGCTTGCAGAGAACTAACAAGTTCTTTCACATTAAGAGTTTTAATATCATGAGCTTGTTCTACTACTACTACAACATAATCAAATTTGTTTGGCAAACTTATAAACATTTTTTAAATTACTCACTAATGTTTAACCATAGAGTCTCATTTCACTAACAATTTCTAAAATTTTGGATGAGTATTCTTTAATTGTTTCTGAATTTTTCTTTTTTAAATTTTAAATTTGTCTACTTAAAGTGTTGAGTTTGATAATTTTTACCTTCTTTGTGTCTTGAAATTCATCTTGCATGGTTTTCTAGGCTTGCTTGGCTTTCTTTACATTGACGAATCTAGTGAAGATATCATCAACTGTTGTTGATTGAAGAAAGAGAAGTGCTTTCACATCTTTGGACATGTTCTCACTTCATTTCCTTTGTTTCTCTGTAATAAGTTGAGCATCAGCTACTACTTGGTCTTCATAAGCATTTTTAACAATTTCTCAAAGATCCTAAGCCTTGAGAAAAGCTTCATCTTTACAATTGGAAGTAAGACACTAGCAGATGCCATATCTAATGCAATACCTAAAACAAGTTTCAAATTTAATTGCCAAAGGCCCCATAAGACCAAGTGAAGCTCTAATACAATTGTTAATTTCATTTTGGCGCAACAAACTTTTAGGGCCAAGCTAGGTTATTTAGAAAAGGAAAGGAAAGAATGAGGAAAAGAGGAGAGAGGGACTGAAATTCTATAAAATTCCAAATTTTGATTTCATTTTCACATACTAAAAATATTTGCATGGCTTTATATATTTAGCCACAAATTGCATTACATGAGGATTATACATTCACCACAAATGACATTGACAGTTGTTCTAACAAGTCAAAATAGTCAAATTAAACTACATTTTAGCAAAATATACTCCACAACATACATAAGAAGCAATAAGGAAAGAAAAACTTTAGATACTAACATAAGGGTTCTTATGGGATTTGATAATGGTGAGAGAAGAAAAAATGGAGAGCACTATTTGGATATGGAAGGACCCTCACAAAGTAAAGACTTTCATGTGGACTTTGCTCCAAAAGTGCCTTCCCACTAAATTGTGGAGTAGTAAGTGGAGCAACGTGAGTAATGTATGCCCAATAGGCAGCAAGGAGGAAGAAAGATGGTCCACACACTTCAGAACTATAAGCATGCAAACAAGTGTAGAAAGGCTTTATGTGCCCAAATAGAGAAAACTAGTTCTTCCAAGTTACATGAGTAAGTGGGTTGAGATGAACTTGGGAGAGGATTTGGAATAGTTTGTTGTTTCTTATTCATTTGGAGAAACAAGAGTACACATGATGAAGATTTCAGGATACCTCATGACCCAAGGTGCAACATTTAGTAGTACCTTTGGATATTGTAAATGCTATGGGTGCAGAAAATGTTCAAAGTGATGACCATGCCATGTGCTCGATGGATGTTAGTGGGTGTTGCCATAAAAGATTGGATGAAACTAAACATGGATGGAGCTAGTAAAGATTGCCCAAGTTAGGCAGGTGTAGAGGAATCATCATAGGATTAGATGGCAATGTCTAGGTGGATTTAGCAATATTGGCTAGTATACATCCATTGATGTTGAACTATGGGTTATACTCACTAGGTTGGAGTATGCTTGGAACAAAGCTTTTAGGAAGTTTATTGTTGAAAGTGATTCCACATCTGTGGTATCATTCATACCATTGATGGTAATGCTGCTCGAGAGTCTCATTTAGTAGCTCAAATCTGAGCACGAATCAAGTAGATTGGAGTATTTAGATTTGTCACACTTAAGAAGAAGGGAACCATTGCTTAGACTAGCTTGCAAACTATGCTATAAGTAAGGGTATGTTGTTCTTTAGTGATTTTTCAGGGATTTGAAGATTTAGGATGATTAGTATGGTGTAGTTTTTGTTTTTTTTGTGCATTTGTCCCCTTTGACTTACCAAAAGAAACTAAAAAAGACTACACTCTCACAAGCTAGTAAGAACAAACCTTAAGGATATCAATAAAGAGGAGGAGCTCAAACTCCTTAGAATAAGAATCAAGAAAGCATGTGCCAATTATCAGAGAGGTAACGTGGTTTGCCAACTAATCAACACATCTATTACTTTTCCTAAAAGTATGAAAGAGCACAATCTTCTAGTTTCTTTGCAAGAGGCCAAACCTTGCCCTTTTCAATTTGTATGAAGATTGTTCATAATAGTTTGATTTCATTGTTAAAAAACTGTAATCAAGGGTGCATGCCTATCTAAAATTTTGCAAACCTTATGAAAGGTCTTTGCATAAATTCAACTTGTAGGAATTATCATATGGACAATGTTTGCATAATTTAAAACTAGAAATATTTGTGACAAGTTTACATTTAAATATTAGCGATATGCATGATTGATCCCTAATTACATGCATTGTACAAGTTGGAATCGTACATTCTCCAATCACAAGCTGAAATTTAATTCATTACTTGACATAGTGATAGAAAACTATGCATGATTTTAAAACAAAGTTTTTAAGAACAATGATTGCTTATCATTGAATAGAGATCCCCTGAATTCCTTACAAGATGTTAGGGTATGCAAAAGAAAAGAGATAGAGACAAATTCAAGAGACCAAAAAAGTAGTGAGAGAAAAAAGTGAAACCCACACATTAAATTTAAGTGTAGAAGAGAGAGAGACAAACAATATCATCAAAGTTAGTAAAAAAGAAAGTCAAGGGATCCAAATCCCTTATAATTATGATTCAAATTTACTATGCATAATGTAGCTAATTCTTCAATTTAGTCCATCTTAGTGAGCAAAAGATAATTCATGATCTGATCTCATAAAGCCAATGTAAAACCCTAAAACTAAAAAGCATAACTTTAAACAACATACCAATAAATCCATATTCCCAAAACGTTAAACTTTAAACCTAAAATCATAAACCATAAAACTTGAAAATTAAAACCTAAATTGTAAAACTCTAAGTCCTAAATCTTAAAACTTTGTTAGGGTTTCAAGTTTTCATAGGTAGAATTATAGGGTTTGAAAATTTTTTATTTAAGGTTTTAGAATTATTTAAAAAATTACATATGTATTCACGCATAAAAATACACAAGCTTATACATCTGATCATTAAGCATAAGCTCCTGGATGCTTGTTTTATGTCATTACCCTCCATTTGAAATTGTTCCAGCTACTTCCAAGGTTGGTATCCAAGAAAATATAAGGAACTACTATATTCAGTAGACCTGGCCTAACAAAACAATGATCATTCACAATTCTAATCTCCACACCATCTCCTTCACTAAGTATCTGCTCTGGTTCCTACCAAATGAACAACAATGGCAACGTAGAAGTGCCTTATGGGTTAAATCTAGTACATGAAGTCTTTTATCCTTGGTAACATAATCAAATGCATAGTTTTCGAATTCAAACCTAGCTCTCTTATTAGTGTTAAAAAATCCCTATATCATCAATAATAGATTCTTTTATTCTAACAGAGCAGGATAAAAAGTAGTCACCTTGTACCAAGAGATGCCAACTAGTTTTTGACCACCAACAAAGCAAAGAAATTCCACTTTTGACTAAAGGAATGATAAGATCTACAGCATGAAAGAAATTTTCTAGTCTAGATGAAGATTTATCATTGTAGATATCAAAAGCATGACATAAATGATGAAACTTTGAGGATAATCAAAGCAAGAGGATAAAGACAATGAAAGTAGTACATCGAAGGGTGCCATAGGCCACTTGTGCTTATCTAGGTAGTCTTGTGGTGCGCACCAATTGAACTTAGGGAAGACTATACCTCTAAGGAGTTCAACTAAAAAGATGGGGGTGATGAAAGTCCTTTTGCTTCATTGATTCCTTTAACACCTGATAATCTTCTTCCTCTTAAGGAATAAGAATTCCATTGGGTAAGGCATCTTTATTCAAGATAGAAAGAAGAAGGTGGAATGGGTCAGAGTCATCTAGAAGGTATTGAACCAAAGATTCTGGAAGTTAATGAATTAAGGTCTTGATGGATATTGACTTGATCTTTAGGTACCATTCCTGAATATAGCATATATTCACCCTCTTCCTCTTTCATATTTTGCAATCAATAGTTACTCTCTTAGATTAAAGTAGCTAAACTTCCTTTTTGGTAGAAAATAGCCAACAGACATGATTAGTAAAAATTTTGAAATATACTTACTGATTACAAAGGTGAGCTATCAGGAAAAGACAAATATTAAAGGTCAACAAATTCAACCCAACCATATTAAATGTCACATAAAGTGTTGAAACAATGCAAGGAATTATGGTTAGCACACAGTATAAAGTTAAAAGTTAGCTTGCAAAACTTCATAGAGTGTTCAAAGAAGTGGTGACTTTAATAGAGAATTCTGACTCTTTTATTAGTAGATGAACCCATGTGTAGGAAGTTTTGAAGATTTAAGAGCAAAATGCTATTGAATTTAGAGGTAGCTGGAAAGACATGTGGACACTTCCTTGATCTAAACCAACAAAGCATGGAAACTTGAAAGTTATCCACACACATATATCAGCCCAATAGCTAGTACAGGGTTGCAAAGTGCATACTCAGAAAGTAAGTTTTGATATTTCTTTTCAATTTTTCTCTAATCAAGTAGAAAATAGCTGGCTCATTTTATTCATAAAGATGGGCCTCAATTGGACAATTTAGTTGTAAGAGTATAGAACAAATTCTGATGATACAAAGTTACAATAATATATAAGTACAAGCACTAACTAAATTAGATAAATTAAACTTACATTCTTCTTTCCCTCGTCTGCTTCTCTATGCTTCTAGAATACTTCTTTTCCTATGTAATGGAGAAGGAACTAATCTTTCCGTAAGCACTACAAGCCAGCACACAAGCTTGGTAAATTTAGCAGCCTCATTTTAGTAACCTTCTAGGTAGTTAGGCTGCATTTGATTCTAGAAATGTCATCAATTGTATATTTCTATCATTATAGTTTATTTTCTAGATTTCATATACAGTCCACATTCAATTTCAGAGAATAAAAAGATTATTGCCAAAAATGGAAAGTAAAGCATATTTGTTTGATGTCAAATCCCAATGAATTGAGATCATCTAATTCAAATAATTTTGGAAACAAGGAAAACAGTAAAACTCATTTAGAACAATTATCAAATGCTCATACTATATATAGTTACATATTAAAAAACATTAGTATATAAGAGAATATGAGACAATGGGGAGATCTGACCTTAGTAAACATTCTATCAAACATTTAGAATGCAAACTAATGGAAGGTTCCACCCACTTCCTAAAATTCTAAATAAGAAATCTTCCTCAAATAACCATGCTAATAGTATTTATTAATCAAATTCAGAAGAATGGCCACAACAAACTAAGATAATATAAAAGAATCAAGTAAAAATAGTTGGGTATTTAACATTTAGATGAATCAGAATCAGAAATTCTAACCTCACCAAAAATATATGTAGTCGGCATACAAAGGAGTCAACTAATGAGTCCAACTGAAGTAAAACCAAATCATAGAAATAAATGTGAATAATAGTAGCTACAACATCTCAATAAATAAAATTAAAACAAAAATGGAAAACTAGCTGCTTATGGCAAAGAAAACCCATTTTGTGGGCTATGGGAAAATGAAGAAAAATAGTTTGTGTTCGCACTTTGTAGATCCCACCATTAGATTCATAACCAAAATGAAATTTACCCCTTTGGCATTAATCATAGTATAAAGAGATTTTAGGGACATTGGGATAAAAATGTGAATATTAAATCTTAAAAGAGACAGAAAGAGAGATATTGGGAGCCAAATTCCCCTAGGTTTTCTTCCCTATAGGGTGGGAAATAAGGGCCTTTTTTTAAAAAAAAAAATAAAAAATTACTTTAGTAAGGATTCAAATGTCTTGATTTTCTTTTTATGGGCTTTGTTATTTTTTATTTTCTATTGTGTGGATCCCCTTTTTTTCTCACCAATTTTCTCTCTCTTAATTCTATATCTCTTTCTTACTGTAAACCTAAACTTTCTTAAAAGAAATTAAGAAATCCCAATGTGTTTGAATGGTGCTCATTGTTTTTAGCTCAAATTTTGACAACTTTATTGATTCAATTATAATTCAATTCATGAATTATCCTCTGCCTCAAATTACAAATTAATGTGCTTAATTCCTTTATTTTTTAAAAAAAAAAGTATAATCCTAACTATTAATTATTCTATCCATGATTATTAAGGATTAAGAAAGATGATGGCACATGAATAAATTTTGGTGCTACAATAATACTAATAGATCTAAGTAGACAAAAATAATCATCATTATACAAAACATCACTAATCAATGAGGGAAACTCAAGTTTTACAATTAAGGGAATTGTCCAAAAAAAAATGCAATAATTTTACCAAATTAACTATTATCCAAAAAATGAAATGCACATATGAAAACCAAAAGGATTAAAGTTTGTGGAGAAAAATTAATGATAGTTATACAAGGACAACTAATTTCTAAAGAAAAAATCAAACAATTATGGAGAGATTGCTTCAAACAAGATGGATGCATCTAAAGTTGTTACACATTTAAATTTTTTTTCAAGAATTACAAGATAGAATGAACTTTGATATTGGATTTGAAAGTATATAGCAATTTTCTTGCATGTGAAAGATACCATTGCCACATAGAGATGATATATTAATTTGAAATGAAGTGGCAGCACATTGACCTTTATGTATTGTTATGAAATGTAATTAAGCCAAAATAGAACCATTAAACTAGTGCTTTTGCCAAATTAGAAGCATGCCACTAAACAATGGTGCTTTTTCTAACACAGCCATAGCTTACTAATTAATTGTTCTTTTGCAAAAACACAACAAAAGCACTAAACATTTGTACTTTTAGCCAAAAGTGAACAAGAACAAATACAATCAACACAATCGCAATTTAAGTAAACCAAATCCAAGAGTTAGATTGGAAATATTGTATTAATAACATCAATTGTTTGAGACAAATGACCAAAAAATTATAAACCCATTAAACATAACAATCAGACATTGGCCACCAATTACACCAAAATCCAAGTACATATGCCTAAACAAAACCAAATTAGCCCTTCATAAACCATGTACACCAAAAAGACAAGCCTATATAGAACCATGTACAATCCAATTATAGACATGGACCTGTCTATACACATTCCTAAAAGAACCATTTACTGCCCATGATCATTAATGGATTCCTAAGTCCCAAGAATGTCAGGAAGTCTCTTTTTCATTAAGGTACTAGTAGCTTGCACTGTTTCCCTTCAAATAGGCCTCTTTCCTTTGGACCAAGAAGTTATAGTGCTCTTATCAACTACAATAATTGTTTTTTAGGGTTTTGAGTTAGATTAATGATGCATCTAAATGCCAACAGAAGTTGTTATACTCCTCATCTCATCTGTAGTAGTTGAAGCTTGTCTCTATGAGCTAGACCCATCAACAATACTTAGATTTGGAGCCTATGAAAGCTACAACAAATGAAAAGTTAAGATTTTAGTATGAACATTAACATTCATAGATACAACCTTGAGTGATCCCTCGTAACTTTGGTCTAGATTTACTTTCTCAAGGGCCTTTGGAAGTTTTCATATTATGCCCCTCAAGTCCACATTTAGTATACTTAATGCTTCCACATCTTTTCTTGAATTTATATGGATTTGTAGCCTCCTCAAGTGCCTTATTATGTTGCTTTTTGGGCCTTCTAGTAGACCTATTTAGAGGAGGTGGTAGGACTACTCCTTGTTCTGCATTTGGCCACATAGATGAACCATTTGTAGCCTTATAAACAACTTATATGGCTTCTCAACAAATAGCCTTGGAGAAAAAAGGATGGACAAAATCCTTTGATAACTTGTTATTATGAGTAAGTGCTACAATGACATGCCTATAGGGTATGCCACTCACATCCCATAGCCTACAAGCACATGTCCTGTTTAACAAGACCACATCAAATTGGTTGTCACATGCATGTCCACTTGATACTTGTTTCCATCCAAGCCACCAGTGCATATAGGTGTCCAAAATCAAGACTATCTTTAACCTATTTTGTACCTTAAGACATATTGGGCCTTAATATCTTCAAATTCTCTCCTTATACTTAGTCATTTTGTTCATAAGATAAACTCTAATATCCTTAGCCATGAAAAGTATTGGCTTGTCTCAAAATGCCATAATTTTTTAATTAACTACTTGTACATTTTGTTTGAGCATGGCATTCCTTGGATAGATTCAAAAGGCATGTTTAGACCACTTTCTGGTGGGATCTCTGCCAACGTACCCTATGTATTGTCATTTAATTTCTTTAGTACTTCTATGTGCTTATTAAACTTAGCTGCTATTGTTGCTCTTGCATACTTTTGCATGCAATTTGTCAATGGTTTGCCCTTATACTTCTTCAAGAAGTTGGACTTCCAGTGCCTAACACAGAATCGATGGTCTGCTTCTAGCACAACTTCTTCAATTGTAGGTAGCAACCCTTAACAGATTGCACAAATAAATTATCTCATTGAAGTCAATTTCTAATGTAGGTGAGAAGGACTAATACGATTTAAAATGAACATAATCAAGGATAAAATTGGTCTATAACATATTTCAAGGACTAAATTGATAAAGTTGAACACCTTTAAAGGACTAAATTAATAAACCAATAATCTTTTAAGGATGAAATGTAGCATAATATTTAAGTTACAAAACCAAAATGGAGATAAATACCAAAAAGCAAATCCAAGAAATATCTTTTACTAGTCTAAAATAAATGACTACCCATTTGTAGCTATTGGTCCAATTTCCTCAATAAGCAATGTAAGGAACCTTTTCAAATTTTCATTGGTTTCAATATCCATAATTGCATATACAATGACATAGAACCCATTATTACCTTCATGTGCTACTATTGTAAGTAGCTACCCTCCATACCACCATTTCAATAAACATCCATCTAAACCGATTAATGGTCTAAAGCCCTCCAAAAATCCTCTCTTGTAAGCTTATAAGCACACATAAAATTTGTCAAACATTGGTTCATGTAAAAGGGTCAACTTATTCACTGCATCTTTCATTGTAGAACCACTATTGCTTCTCAATAGCTCAGTTGCATAGGCCCACACTCTAGCTTATTATTCTTTCTCTAACTCCACCATCATCTCTTTAGCAAGTTTGATTGTTCCATATAGCCTTGCATTGGGCATCTCTAACTTTATGTCTTCTTTTAACCATATTTAAACATCATGAGGGGTTAACTCTAACTTTTATCTTAACCTTGGCACAAGTTTGATGCTAGCCACTTAGTGCTAGCCTATTTGTTCTTGAAGCTCATGCTACAAGTACACTTATCCATTAAAGTCTTGACTTGGAAGTTATGTAACTCTTTGTCTAAGTTATAGTATAGCTTCCATGGACATCCTTGGCCACATGTGGCCAAAATTCTACTTTTGTCATTTTTCTTTAGTAGCACTTGATAAGCTCCATTGACAACATAGTCTTTTACTACTTGTTTCAATTCCTCATGAGTGGCAAACTCCATATGAATCTAAAATGCCATAACACAAAGTATAAATAGTTAAGGTAATAAAGGACCTCCCTACATCAAACCTCTCTAAGGGACAAATTTTGTTCTTGGTTGCCTATTTATTAAAAGTAAGAAATACACTGTACTCACACAATTCATTATCAAGAAATCCATTTGAAAGAGAACCCCATGTCTCGGTTGCTTATTTATCAGAACCCCATGTATCCCTTCTTCCCTGATGTCTTTTTATTCAAATAATGGAATATGTCAAAAGCTATCAATGCATTATCAGTTATGAGCCTCCTTGTGACAAAGGCACTTTGGTGCTCACTTACAATGCTTGGGAGTATCAACTTCAACTTATTGACCAATGTTTTTGTGATCAACTTAAAGGCAACATTGCATAAGCTAATTGGGTGAAAATCTCTAGTATGGGAGGGTCTCTTACACTTAGGAATCAAACAAATGTGTGTGTGATTTAAATGAGAGGGGTCCATACCATTGTTTAGCATATGCAACACTGAGACAACTACAACATCACCGACAATGCTTCAGAATTTTTGGTAGAATAAAGCAGACATTCTATCTAGGCCTGATGATTTAGTTGGGTGCATTTATTTTAGTGCTATGAAAACTTCTTCCTTAGAGAATTGCCCATTTAGGATGCTTTTCATATCCTTAGTAACTCTATTTTAACACCTTGACTGTTGGTTCAATCTCAAGAGGGTTGCTACTTGAAAACAAGTTCACATAATAAGATGTCATGATATTTGCAATTTGATCTTCTTCAAAGAAGGCATGGCCATCGTCATCACATAATTTCTTTATTGTATTTCTATCCTTCTACTGTGATGATGCTTTCCCATGGAAAAATTTAATGTTTTTATCACCGTGTTTTATCCAATTGACCCATGATTTCTTCAAGTTGGAGCAATCTGTTCAGCTCATGTTCCAACTCATTTTTTCTTACCAAGTTTTTAGGTGTTGCCACCTTTTTTTGTATGTGTCCCCAAGTCTTTTATTAATTTCCCAATTTTTTTGGCAAGGGCACTAGATGTATACGACTCCAAGCATCAAGTTCTCTAGAACACACTAATTTTTTCTACTAGATCACCATTGTAGCATTGCTAAGAATTTTCCACCACCATTTGCATAGATTCATCAGACAACTAAAATTCTTTAAATCTAAAAATTCATTTCTTTTTCTAGGCAATAAAACTTTTTTTCCAAAATAAAGAGAGTGGAGAATGATCAAAATTATACCTTGGTAGAACTGAGACCTCCCAATATTGGAACATGAGCTGCCAATCCTTTGATGCTAAAGCTCTATCTAACCATTCTTGAATGTTTGCTGCCCCTTCTCTCCCATTTCTCCATGTAAATCTTTGGCCAATGAAACCTAAATCATGAAGATGGTAGTGATTTATGCAGTCACAAAAGCCATAAATCTAAGAAAAAGTAATTCAATTCCCCCTCATTTTTTCTTCAGCATTAAGGATTGCATTAAAGTCACCCATAATAAGCCATGGCAAATTTAAACATGTATGGAGATATTTTAGGAAATGCCAAGAATCTTCTTTTTTCTTTTCCTTCAGTGATCTCTACACCTTGAATGGAATTAGCCTTTGCCTTCTAGCTAGGGAATACCTTGGGTTTACCCAAAAGTCTAATGTAATTGTTTGTTATACTTTGTTGGTTTGCATAGACTGATCAAGGTGCTAGAAATTTTCAATTCTAAGTATTCTTTCTTGTTGATTTCTTTTGAAATAATTATCTCGACAATACAATTATTTCAAGATAAGCAAGAAAGTATATTCTGAGTCAAAAATCCTTAACACTTCCATTAGTATGTTCTAAAAAATAATAATGTTTAGTAATTTACAAATTTGTTATTTTTACCAAGGGATATGTCTACCAATTAAATTCAAACATCTTGCATATTTTAATTTGACTAAAGTGCACAAAACTCTTTGGACTATAGGTCAATTGCAAATAACTCTCTTGAAATTTAAAATTTTGTAACTAACCCTTATCAACTAAGGAAAAGGTGCAAAAAATCCCTTCTGTTACATTTTCTGTTAAGTATTGGAAAGAGATAAAAAGACAAAAATGCCCTTAAAGATTAGCACCATCAAGGATGGATAGCATCACATCCATGAAGTCTTGTTCTTTCATCAAATCTCTAGAGTCTCGTCTTCTTTAGTGATGTTCTTCAAACCATCCTCAATGACACTATCCAACTCTTTGGCTATCTTCATCCTTGACAAAACCACCCAAATCAACCTAGCCAAGAAAAGGAATTACATCCCCTAGTGCAAACTACCTAACCAATTGAAAAAACTCTAAGAAGGTGTTACAACACCATTTTACCTTTGGAGTTGTGCCCAAGTATTGCTTGCCCATAACCATTCTTAGAATTGCATTTGTATTTACATCTCCAAACCACTGCTTCATCTCCATCAACATATAGCCAAACCCATCTTGGTTTTAGGTCCATGTTTGATACAACTCTTTCAACAATCTATCTACCTTGGACACTAATATTTTTAAGCAACTCAACATGGCAAGGGGAGAATAAATCAATAGCAATTATCTTGTGAATTTCGTGCCAAGAAATTAACATAATTGTAGCCTATTATTTGTGCAGCTGTGATTTTGAGACGAGAAGAGACAATGACATCAAGGGTTGTGAAACACTTCTTGGCTAAGTCCCAAAACCAAAACCAGCCCCAAAAGTATGGATTTTGTCAAAGTTTTGGATTTGAAAAGAATGAAATCTACGAGGACAAAGGTCTCAATTATAAGGAACTCAAATCCTAGCTAGGACATTATCCAACTTCAACCAGCATTAGAAGGAAGCCCTCCTTTAGGTATAATATCTATGATGCTTTTCTCTTGACTTAAGAGGTGAAGATGACCAAGTAGAGGCCACCCACCAGCAAGTTAGGGTGATTGTAGTTTTTAGGACTTTAGATTTCCTAGTTACCAAATGGAAGGAAGTGACAAGTATGGCAAGCATTCCAATAGTGGCTAGATTCACATACTCAAGGATGATGCTACTCATGGTTGCAACTTATTCTTTTTGATCAATTGAGTACGTGGGAACTTGCTTCTGGGTGGGTGGGACCTTTTTATTTTCTTTAGGGGAATTTTCATATTTTTTCCTTGATCAATTTGTGGTTTGACTAAAGGCAAAGAGAATCCAAGACTTAATAGAAAACGTAACATAAGGACTTTTGTGCACCTTTTCCTTAGTTGAAAAAGATTAGTCACAAAATTTTAAAGTTCAAGAGAGTTATTTGTAATCAACCTATACTTTAGTGAATTTTATATATTTTAACTTTTTAATTTTATCCAATTTACTAGCAGTTTTATCTCTTGGTAAAATTAATAAATTTTTCATTAAATACATATTTATTTCTATTTGCTATAGATAATATCCACCAATAAAATTAAATTACCAAATGTAAATCATCAAGATAATTTAATTAATTTATTATTTATCATTTTTTATTTTACCAGCGATTATTGATCAGTAATATTCAACAACATTACTAGCAAATGTAAATATTAGTCATAAAATATTATCAATAACACTATTAGCAACCGATACAAATTTGCCAAACATGCTGTCAAAAGAAGTATTTTAGTTGCGAATTTCTTCTATTATTGGATATATTGGCCACCAAAAATCATAAGTTCTTTTGTAGTGTAGTATGTTAAATTATTATAAATAATAATTCTATTAAATCTTAACATATATTAGACAATAATTAAGGACTAATCAGTTGTCAAATAATTAGTTGTAATTAATAAATTATTGAGCATTTATTACTATAAGAAATGTTGACGCTTGTCACTAAGTGTAATTAATAAATTAATTACACAAATGAAAAAAAAAAAGAAACAATGCTCAAATTTAAATAGTATTTTCTAAATTGATGAAATTAAAATTATCTATCATTAAACACTTAATAATTAATAAAGAAAAAGAAATTAATTTTATAAATTAAATTTATGATATTAGAATTAATAATTAAACAAATTCGTTGATTGTTTTTGGTAAAATGCATATCTTATTGTAATGAATATTGATGCACATAACTATTACAAAAACTATAATTAAAAAAAATTAAAATTAGATAGTTGAAATATACAAAAACAAAAACAATTAAAATTCATGACAGAAAATTCTTTAAAACAAATGAAAAGCAAAAAAATAAAACAATATTCAAATTTAATTGATTTCTAAAAGTTAAGAATATTAGCATTATTTTTCTGAAACACAAGATTATTTATTAATTGTGAAAAGTTATGTACGATCATGGGCAATATATTTATTCATTCATAATTTGCTTAGAACTTCAGAGTGGTATTAAGGGTAGGTTTGCTTGGAGCAATATTCAAGGTACTCCTTTATGGTGGGCAAAAAATAAGTGAATTTTCTCTTCTTTTCTATCATTCTTTGTTATTCTTTTTGTCTTAACATATGTCTTTTCATTCATTGATTTGTAGCCCTAAGAGTTATTGCATACTGGAAATTTTATTTTCCAAGTTCTGATGATCACATGTTGATTTGAAAATGGCTTCTCATTATTGTGAACAATTGTAAGGTTTGATCTTTCTCAATTTTCTTTTCTTTTTAATTGAAGAAATTTTGGTTAATTTTATGTCAAAACCAAAAAGGAATATGTAAGTATAACTTACAAAGATTTTATATCTTATCTTGCTGATTGTGTAATATAACTAGATTTTAAACCTATATTTATAATTCGTTGTACTATAATTATCTAAATGGATTTGTTTGATTGAATTACTTCTTTATTGAGTTTAAATACTCAATTTTTTTATGCCTCTATATTTATTTGAACCTCAATAATTCAATAAATATCAAATATTTATATAATTTTCCAAAATTGTTATATTATATATTTTCCTTTAATTTAAATAACTCATTTATTATTTTACTTTATGATGTTAGATAAAAGTGCTTCCATGTAAAGTGGGAGTACGAATGGCTATTTAATTAATGAGTTTTATAGTCACATTTATGAAATTTAAAAATTTTAATAATTTAAATTTTTAAATAAAAATTTATTTATGTGTATGACAAAACTAATAAAGATATATGTTTAAATGACTAAATTAATGATTTACTCTATAACAAAACATGAAGGCTTGTGTTGAGGCAGAAGGGTATTGGTACCCTGAAATAAATAAATAATCTCATAGAATAAAGAACTCTCCCATTAAACTGAAAGATATCTCCCAATGTAATGCAAACAAACACTCTTTTATTTTGGCACGTTTTTCAGCTGAATACAATTACTGTTATTGACTATCCTATTAAATATGCAAGGATATCTGAAACTAACCAGGTGTCCCTCACATTTTTAGCTCTCCACCTATTGGATGCCATCTTCTGGCTTTGGGGATCAACTGGGAACTGCCTTCCCTAGTTTGGTTTTTTCTCTTCCTTTCTTGCCAAAAATCCGAGACAAGATCATCGATGATGAAACAATAATAAAAACAGTCCTATTCTAACGGAGTTTACTCCCTGGTGACAGCCTGGAAATGCCAATTGTTATTTGAGGACTCTTTAACTCTTGGATTATCAGCAGTAAGTGTTCCTAATTCTAGATAACACTTGAACGTGTTCAATTCCCCTCTCCTCCTCACATGCCATTATGTGGACATTTGAGTTCCACGTAGCCATTTAAGTACCTTTATTCTCAAAGGGCTTTCTTTTTGTTCTGTTCATTTGCAGATATTGCCTGCTGCTGCAGAATTGAAGAGGAAGAAGATATTGTGACTGTTAAATATCATAATTATTTTTGTTGGATTCCGTCTGAAAGCAAATAAAGGCAAAAATGAGGGTTGCAGTGGTTGGTGCTGGAATCAGTGGGCTGGTTTCTGCTTATGTTTTGGCCAAAAATGGAGTGAATGTGGTGCTGTATGAGAAAGAAGAGTACCTGGGAGGCCATGCCAGAACTGTGAATGTTGATGGGCTTGATTTGGACCTGGGTTTCATGGTCTTCAACAGGGTAAGTCTACACAGAACTGCTAATTCCTTCCTCTTTGTTGCTGCTCTTCTCTTTTCATTCTTTATCTACACATTCCCATTGGTAATCATGAATCTACACATTCCCATTGGTAGCATTTGTAGTTTAGTACTTAATTCGTAATGAAGTGCTTGTAAGGAGTTGTTTAGCCATACATAAACTACACTGATTCCATCTTTCTTAAATCTAAACCGCTTTTAAGATTCTTTCACAAACTTTGCCTTTTGGAATATATATATATATATATATGTGAATAATTTTTTCAGATGCTTAAATCATCTTATCCGCTATTTTCAGTTTGTTCTTTTCATCTAGCTATTTTTTTCAAAGATTTTTCTATTTTTTATTGTCAAATATATAAAATAAAAATTTATTGTTGCTATTGTTATTATTTAGAAGGAAATTTATACATATTTGCATCAATTTTCTTCCCCTTTTTTTGTTTTTAATTGTTATCTTGCTTAGTTATATGCCCTTTTTTTTTACTTTCCATTACCTTCCCAAATCATTTTTGCAGCATTATTTATAAATCGTCTTTTTTATGCATGATATTTTTTTTTTGGTGAGTATCATGATATTTATTTAAAAGGTTAATACAATACAAATTATTAAAGCAACGCTATAAACAATTTATTTTCATAAATTATGTACAAATTGTCAACTATAATTCTGAATTCAAGTGGCCCAACTTTTTTTTTAAATACCCAATTATATTCACATCAAAATAAAATTGTTATAATTGAATACACTATAAAGAGAGATTCTATACTGTTTTATTTTGTCATAAAATAAATCACTAAATGTGGTCTAAGCTTAAAATAAAATTAGTTAAAATTGGGTAATATAATACGATAACCTTTTACATTTTAAATATAATCATAAGCATATCAATAAAATATTGATATAATAAAAATTAATTATGTTTTAAATTAAAATTTAAATTAAATGTTCGAATTTAAATATAAAATTTTTGTAACATTAGGATAACTACTTAAATTGTAAAAGAAATGTATATGATTATCAAATTTTGTGTGCAATTTGGAGAAGCTATGGATGTCAATGGTGTGGTGCTAGGTTCTTGGTAGCAGAGGGTTTTGAAAATGATAAGGTGGGGACCACTTCCTTGACCCTGCGTTGCAAAGGTCGCAAACCGCGCCCCCCTCTACCTCACCGACAATATTCCAACAATCTTATACCTAAATTAATTCTCTAAAATTAAAATACCACATTTTTCTTAAAAAAACGAGCACTGGCATGGAAATTATTATTTTTCTTATAAAAATTCTACATTTAAATGAAAATTTATATCTGTCAATAATTTTTATATTAATAATAATACTAATTATAAGAAGTGTAGTGTGAAACAAACTGGTCAGTCCATTCTCCTATAGTTTTGTAATTTATTTTCTCAAAATTTTGCAGCTGCTATCACTTATCAATGCCCATGCTGCAGTAGTTATTCATGAAAATTATGCACTCTTGATTAATCAACACAAACAAACTGTAATGTAGGTTTTGGTTATACATGGATCTGAGCCTCTTGATTAATCAAGGCAAATATGACTTTGGTAGCGAGAAAATTATGAACTCTATAAATTTTCCTAGCTACCCAACATGAAACATGAAAATGGCAAGCTTGCAAAACCAACATAGTAAACTATGCTGCAATTGATTGTGGGCAAATAAAGCTCCTAGGTACTCACTAAATATGAGAAAAGTCATCATTGGAGAAGTATCAAATACCTATAATATACTACGCTGCAATTGATTATAAAATGCATTTGCCACAATTGATTTGGGAACATGGTGGAATTAGGAAAAATTAAGGATTTCTGTAGTATGTATATGTCATTTGTGAAGATGCTACCATTGAAAATACATGGAGACTGCTGATTATGGAAAAAATGGGTTACTGAACAGGTCACTTACCCAAATATGATGGAGTTTTTTGAGAGTCTGGGAGTTGATATGGAGCTATCAGACATGTCATTTTCAGTGAGCTTAGACAATGGTCGGGGCTGCGAGTGGGGCAGTCGAAATGGGTTGTCCAGCTTGTTTGCACAGAAGAGGAATGTGCTCAATCCTTATTTTTGGCAAATGATTCGGGAAATTGTCAAGTTCAAACATGAAGTTCTGAGGCAAGTTAATTATTACCTCTGTTTATATTTCATTTGCTTGTTACTACAATACGTAGACACACACACAAAGTAGAGTATTGTAAGGAAGCCCAATCCCAGTTAACATTTCTTTGTCTTGGGATTCTATTCAACCAAAGTCAAATGCTTGAAATTCAGAAATAGGATCGCTACTCCCAGGCAATATACTGAACTAGTCAGCCTGATGTCCTGATAATTAAGGATAGGTGCTGCCCACGAAATGGGCAGCAATGATTCAAAGGAATTGTAAGATTTTTGGATTCTACAGTTCAATTTGTGAGATCTAATAAATTTATTAATTTAAATTTTTTTAAGTGAGAATTTAGTAAAAAATTTTGTTAGTAGGAATAGGATAATTAATTGGTTGTCTCTTTCCCTATAATACCATGCAGCTACCTTGATATGCTTGAGAATAACCCAGATATTGAGCGCAATGAGACTTTGGGGCAATTCATCAAGTCAAGGGGTTACTCTGAATTATTCCAGAAGGGTTATCTTGTAAGATACTAGACTAGAGTTTTCTGTCTCGGATTGTCATTGTATGTCTTGCTCATTAAATATTATGTCAATAAGTACCTGTAGGGTCCAATTTGTGGTTCTATTTGGTCCTGCCCTACTGAAGGAGTTATGAGCTTTTCTGCTTTCTCGGTTCTCTCATTCTGCCGCAATCACCATCTCCTTCAGGTTTGCATTGTCATTGTAGCTGCAGTTCTAGAGTCCAAATTCTTTTTAATTTGCATGATTTTCTCTGCAGCTCTTTGGCCGCCCACAATGGCTGACAGTTAGATGGCGCTCTCAACATTATATTAAAAAGGTGATAAATATTTACTGTGATAGTAACCCTTAGTTCTTTACATGTATTACATGTAGTCCCATTGTCAGTCTATATTGACTGTCATTGTTTCTTGGTTGGAAAAAAGGTTAGAGAAGAGCTCGAGACTAAAGGTTGTCAAATAATAACTAGTTGTGGCGTACACTCAGTTTCAACATCTGATAAAGGCACGTAATCAATCAATCTCTTTTCCCTCTTTTCCATTCTTTCCTTGGTAAGAATACTTCATGAACTCGTATGTTCATGGTTTGTATTTCCAAGACTTTTCAATTTAGTCCCTCTATTCCCGCAACCTTATTCTTACGCAACCCTCACTTCATATAATCTAGACTATTAAATTCTAGGTCCCATAGGCTGTACAATGGGACTTAAAAAAAATCAACAGCCTTGTGTAGGGAACGTGAGAGCAACCTTTCCGTTTCGTTTTAAACACTAATCATAGTTGTGAGAACATTCTATATAGATGTTGAAAGAACATGAAAATGGAACAAACTTAAAACAATTTCCAGCAAGAACTTGAAGCCAAGTGGTAGTATACAGTCCCTCCTTAGATGGGAAAGGTCTTGATTAATTTGAATATGATTGGAAAGCCTATGGTAAATTTCCTCTTTCAAGTGTTAATTTATCAATTAACTCAATAATGTTAGATTGGTAACAAATATTAGAAGAATTCTTGCAGGATGTGTTGTGCTGTGTAAAGATGGTTCTCAAGACATATATGATGGATGCATAATGGCAGTGCATGCCCCTGATGCTCTGAGAATATTAGGAGACCAAGGAACATCTAATGAGAGGAGAATCCTTGGTGCTTTTCAGTATGTGTACAGGTATTAATCTATCCTCTTAATTTCCCATTGTAAGCTATATATGCTGAACTCTTGGTATAAATACCACGGCTTGTATGCAATTATCATAATCAAATCTATGCATTACTGTATCCTTTTTCTATCCTTTCTGTAGTTCTACTCATATGCTTTGTTTAGAATGACTGGTTTTGGGGGAAAAGAATCTAGAAGGAAGGAAATTTAAGAACCTAGCATTTATTGTTTGAAATGGGGATAGATATTGGATGGAATGATTCTGGAGGGAACGTAGACTACTTACTTTCACAGAATAATTCTCCCCAAACTGATGAAAAAGGGGAAAAAAACCTGCTGAAAGTGAAGCTAATGCCAGTCGGCCTCCTGTTAAATTAGCATTCTTCCCAAGTAATTAAGTCACATCCAATCAAGAGCAAAGCTAGTTCATAAGACTTAAGGCTTTTGGGTTTGGGCTATATGTATTATCTGTATATGCCTGTATGCAGGTATGTAAGTGTGCAACATGTAAGGTGCTACAGTTGAGATTCATCCGTTGCCTATATTCTGCTGCGTTCAAATGCACATTTACTCTTTTACGCTCTATTGGCAGTGATATTTTTCTTCACCGTGACAAAAAATTAATGCCCCAAAATCCAGCAGCATGGAGTGCATGGAATTTTCTTGGAAATACCAACCACAGAGTGTGTGTGACATACTGGCTCAATGTTCTTCAGGTCAGTAACAATTCTCCACTCAAGAAAGAGAAAAAAATGTTTTATTCTAGATTTATTCCATTGGGTGTAATTCAGAATGAGCAATGAAAAAGCTATTTGGTTAATCCTTATTTTCTTCCACACAAGCACTTCCAGAACACCCATGATTCAAAAGTGATCATAACAAGCATAATCATAATAAGCACATAAATCATGAAGGCTGACAACCACATTCAGCATTGCATTCCCCAGAACCCATTTAAATGTAAAATAAAAATCAAGAAGAGCTTTTGACTGTTAGATTTCAATTACAAACAGTCAAAAGGAAATTATTGTACTTAAAAAAAGAAGCCTGGTGCAAAGCTACATCAAATTCAGAAGTACTTGACATGGTTGGTTCTGTTCTAAAATTAACAGTCCTCAGGCATATCTGGTTATAGATATTAATTTCGACTATATACTGTCACAATGGATGAAGATTTTGACATGAAAAGGAAAATGAGTGAAACAATATTAATCAGTAGTGCAGAGTTCAAACAACACAATTTTAATTGGCTGCAGGATATTAAAGTACAGCATCAAGACTTCTTTTATGTTGCATATGTCTCTCATAGAAAAGTTTGTGCCTATTAAGTGATCATACTGTGCTCTGGAATATACAAACCTGCAGAATATTGGAGAATCGAATCAACCTTATCTTGTAACTCTCAATCCAGATCATACACCAGACAATACCTTGCTTAAGTGGTCAACTGGCCATCCAGTTCCATCTGTTGCTGCATCAAAAGCTGCATACGAGTTAGATCATATTCAGGGGAAAAGAAGAATCTGGTTTTCTGGGGCCTACCAAGGTAATTCCTGCTCATTTAAATTAGAGTTAAAAACTACATAGTTTCACATTCCATTACTAGATATTGCATGGTATCAATATACGCCTATGCATGCATACATACATACATATACTCCCCATTTCTAAGGTTGCTATTATCTTGTTTCTTAGCTCAAACTTCGCTATGTTGTGAAATTATATTTACTTCAATTTCATAAGTGATCTGGCTATATTGTTTTGCTTTTCAGGTTATGGGTTTCATGAAGATGGATTGAAGGTAATAAGCCTAACTTTACAACAGCAACAAATCGAGCCTTTTCCCACTAAGTGGAGTTAGCTACATGGATCAAACGATGCCATAAACTTTTATCCAAAATTAAATTTTTGGATATACCATTTAACCAAAGGTCTCTTTTAATCACCTCTCTAAGTGTCCTTTTTGGTCTTTCTCGACATCTCTTCATAAGATTAAACATCATTTAGTCAACCTTTCTCACTGGTGCCTCTCGCAGTCTTCTTTGTACATACCCAAACTACTGTAACCAGGTTTCTGTCATTTACTCCTCAATAGGTGCTACCCCAACTCTCTCCTGAATAAAATCATTTCGAATTTTGTCTTTTTTGTATGTCCACTCATCCATCTCAACATTCTCATTTTTGCTACCCCTATTTTTTACTCTAGTTGACCTTTCAGAGACTAGTACTCACATCATAAAGCATAGTTGGTCTAATGGCAGTTCGATAAAACTTTCCTTTAAGCTTGGTAGATATTTTGCAATCACAAATAACCCACAATGCGTTTTTTCATTTCATCGATCCAGCTTGGATCCTGTGTATGACATTCCCATCAATCTCCCCATTACTTTGTAAAATCGACTCAAGATACTGAAACTTGGATACCTATGGTATACTCTGCTCCCCAATTTTTATCTCCAAATTGCTGTTTTCTTGCCTCTTGTTAAATTTATACTCCATGTACTCTGTTTTATTCTGCCTTAAACGAAAACCCTTTAATTCCAAGGCTTCTCTCCATATTTCCAATTTACAATTAACCTCCTCTCTTGTTTCCCCTACTAAGACTATGTCATCAGCAAACAACATACATTTCGAGATTACATCTTGGATGTGTCCAGTAAGTACGTCCATTACTAAAGTAAAAAGGTATTGACTTAAGGATGACCCTTGATACAGACCGATCCTTATAGGGAAATCTTCTGTTACCCCTCTTTGAGTTCGCACATTTGTTGTAACTCTATCATACATATTCTTTATGACAATAATATAAGCAATACGAACACTCTTCTTTTCCAATGCCTTCCATAGGACTTCCTTTGGCACTCTATCATAAGCTTTTTCCAAATCAATGAAGACCATATGCAAATCTTTTTCTCTACTTTGGTACCATTCTATCAAACCTCGTAAAAGATAAATAGTCTCTATGGTAGATCTTCCTGGCAAAACCAAATTGGTTCTCTTATATATGAGTCTCTTTTCTTAATTTCTATTCAATCACTCTTTCCCAAAGTTTCATAGTATGGCTCATGAGTTTAATCCCCCGATAGTTCTCATAATTCTAAATATCTCCTTTATTCTTGTAAATGGGTATCAACATACTCTTCCTTCATTCATCTGGCATCCTCTTGGACCTCAATATCTCATTCAATAACTTGGTGAGCCAAGAAATACCTTTCTCTCCCAAACACTGCCAAAGTTCAATAGGTATGTTATCAAGACCCAAAGCCTTACCATTACCCATCTTCTTAAGTGCTCCTTCACCTCAACTTCTCGAATTCTATGATCAAAAGTAAAGTTTTAATCCTCCTCCCAAGTAGTTAAACTTTTCATGTCTATACTTGTTGTCTGCCTCTCATTGAAAAGCTTGTGAAAATAACTTCTCCACCTTTCTCTGATATCTTTCTCTGTTACCAAGACTTTTTTCTCTTCATCCTTAATACATTTCACTTGATCCAAATCTCTTGTTTTCCTTTCCCTTCCCTTAGCAAGCTTGTATATTTGCTGTTCTCCATTCTTTGTTTTCAAAGCTTGGTAAAATCTATCCAACACTTTAGATCTTGCCTCACTAACTGCTTTCTTTGTCTCATTTCTAGCTGACCGATACTTCTCCAAATTTTTCTTCTTGTTATCAAGATGTAAAGCTTTGAAACACTCCCTCTTGTATTTAATCTTCCCTTGAACATTTTCATCCCACCACCAAGATTCTTTATCTTCAGGGCCAAATCCTTTTGATTCCCCTAAAACTGCTTTAGCTACATTTCGGATCTCATTTGCCATCTGTTCCCACCTAAGGTTAGCACAATCTTTTGTCTCCCAAACTCTCTCTTCCATTAGCTTTCTCTGAAAAACTAACTGCTTTTCACCCTTTAGTTGCCACTACCTGATTCTTGAATTTATAACTCTTCTGTTTTGCTATTTCTGACTCTTTACTTGCATGTCAGGTACCAAAATCCTATGTTATGTGGTCAAACTCTCTCCTGGTATAATTTTACAATCCTTATAGATCCTTTTATCCGTATTCTGTACTAAAAAGAAATCTATTTATGAACTTGAGGCCCCACTCCTGTATGTGATTAGGTGCTCATCCTGCTTCTTAAAACAAGTATTTGCAATCTTAAAGTCATAAGCCATTGCGAAGTCCAAAATTGATTTTCCTTCTTCATTTAGTTCTCCTATACCAAAACCCCCATGAAATCCTGCATATTGTCCTGCATCCTTTCCAACATGACCATTAAGATCTCCACCTAAGACAATCTTTTCATGTTGGGGAGTTCCTTGAACTAAACTCTCCAAATCTTCCCAAAACTTTACCTTTGCTTGTTCTTCCAATCCCACTTGTGGTGCATAAGCACTTATGATGCTAAAAGTCTCCTATTCCACTACCATTTTAAGGGATAAAATCTTATCCCCTATTCTTTTAACATCCACCACATTATTCTTTCAAGTCTTATCCACAATAATACCAATTCCATTCTTTGCTCTAGCCTTTCCTGTATACTAAAGCTTGAATCCTGAAGTATCTAATTCCTTAGCCTTTTCTCTAACCCATTTGGTTTCCTGAAGACACATTATGTTAACTCTCCTTCTAATCATAGTATCCACTACCTCCATAGACTTCCCGGTCAAAGTTCCAATATTCCAAGTGCCAAAACAAATCTTGTTCCCCTAGACTAACTTCTTTACCCACATCCGTCTAGCAAGATGTGAGGACCCTTGCTTATTTAACACTACATCTGGGTGCCGATGCAGCGGCTTTAACTTATTTGACACTGTACTCGAGCCATACAGTGCGTTACTTCTGGGTAACGACTTAGCATTAGCACTATAGTTTCGTTTGTCCATGTCATATAGATTTGATGCAATTTTACGTTAGCTGTCGACTACCTAACACAACCCTCCTCCTTTTCCAGGCTTGGAACCGGTTATGTAAAATACAGGCAGAGTTGTAATAAGCCTAACTTTACAAGGGAAAAAGAATTTTTTTTTATAACAAATAATAATATTTTTTAGTGCATTTATGATAGTCATGTCTTTTTTTTTTTTAATTAAAAAAAAAATCCTGTAAGAATTAAAATATTCTGCAAAGATTTGCCTAAGGAGCAATATAAATTTTAGGCATTTCATTTTCTTGCAACATGTCATCAACCTAATTAAAAGGAAGTACAAAACTAAGCAGCAAGTTTTAACTTGCAGGCAGGCATGGTTGCAGCAAATGGGATTCTTGGAAGATGTTGTGCCATTCTAAGCAACCCAAGACACATGGTACCCTCTTGCACAGAACTAGGAGCACGTCTCTTTGTAACTAGATTCCTGAGTTCTTATATCTCTGCTGGATGTTTTATGTGAGTTCACTTCTGCTTGTAGAAACTATACTCATGTTAATTTTGCTGATGAAAAATCTCAAAATGTATTTGCATGCTGTTTATGCTCCAAGCTCCATCAAGATGATATAGATAGTCAGTTTCCTTGCAGCTAAGAGCCATTATCAGATATTTTTAGACATTATGAGCCTCTTCCACTCTTTCAACTTGGTAATATGATGATAGTGTAAGAAGTTTATTGTGTGAGGTTGGATAAATAAACTTCATTAATGCAGCGGCTTTATTTTTATTATTTGACAAGTTTAAACTAATCTTTATGACATATGTCTGGTGTCCAATAATATAAGTAGAATGAACTCAAAATAAAAGAGGAGCTTTTGAAGTGTCTGTTGCTGAAGACTTAATGATATTATCATGTTAGTTTCATGCTACAGAAAATTCCAAGTATATTAAAAAAAGATCCAAATTAGAATTTATTTCTCATCTTCTTATGGAAAAGGAGTATAAAAAATTGTAGATGACTGATAAAATGTGTTTTGAGGAGCTACAGTTTATTGGAGGAGGGAGGAACAATGTTTGCTTTCGAGGGAACAGGGAAAAGGTGCTTTCTTCGAAGTGTTGTGAGAGTCCACAGTCCCCAATTCTATTGGAAGGTTTGTACTCCAAATTTATGTATGAATGAACGATTGACGTTAGTTTAGGTCAAGGAGTTACAAGATATGCTTATTTTTATCAATACAACTGAAATTGCTGTTAGTTGGCTAAAATTAAATATATTTAAATTATTTGTATTTGTTTGTCAGGTTATGACACAGGCTGATTTAGGACTTGCAGATGCATATATTAATGGGGACTTCTCCTTTGTTGCTAAAGATGATGGTCTTTTAAACCTTTTCTTGGTACGCATACTGATCTCAGCCTTAAACTGGTAAAAATATATGTTTCTGTTGGTCTTTTCTGCCATGTAACGTTCTTTTCACTGCAGATTCTCATAGCTAACAGAGATTTAAATTCTACCAGCTCAAGATTAAAGCAACATAGGTAAGTTGGCTATGGAAGAGTTAACAGAAGCTAATATCGAGTATTCCTTATATCAATATATCAACCTTACTATATTTTATGGCTATAGGGGTTGGTGGAGACCAGTTTTCTTCACAGCTGGTATAGCATCAGCAAAGTACTTCATTGAACATGTTGCAAGGAAAAATACTCTTACTCAAGCTCGCAGGAACATCTCCAGGCATTATGATCTGGTATAAGATCATAAAATGCAATAGTCTCTATATTCAGTGATGTTACAGCGCAAGTGCAAAAACCAAAACAAAGAAATAGTAACAGCAAGCACATATTATACATCTATGTAAAGTTGTGTGACATATATGAAGTTATGCATAATCACAAATGTGTCGATGAAATTGTTTCTTACAAAATTTAATTTTACAGTTGGGTTTTTCTCTAACAACGTATAGATTTATCATCTGTTAAATTTTCCTTGAAGAGGCTCAGAATAAGTGAAATCTTTTTAAAATTATTTGATGGACAGTAATATATGATTACAAGCTTTACTATACACACACACACACACACACACACAAACACGCATGAAAATTCTTCCAGGTGTTTCTTTCTATACCTTTTTGAACTTTCTTTTCACTTGATGAGATTATAGAACTAAGGAGATCTCTGTATTACATAATATTGATGGAAGATTATAGAATGGTGATAGACAAAATATATCAACCAGAACTGTTGCTTGACGAAGAAGCACTGCACCATAAGATAGAATGGCGTTATTGGACTTCCTAACTGCTCTTCGTTATTTGTTCTCATTTCATCTCACATGGACCTCATTTCATAATGAATAACTGTGTTACTGCAATATATATTAAACTCTAAAAGAGCCTGTCTCTATTGATCGTCTGTTTATTTTCTTTCTATGATTTATTGAGTGCTAAAATTATCCCAGGAAAAGCTTATGGTTCCTTGTCTTTTCTGTTTCTAGAGCAATGAACTCTTTGCTCTTTTCTTGGATGAGACAATGACATACTCATGTGCTGTGTTTAAGGTCAGGATCATGACTGATATTTAACTCTAAACTACATATAGAAGTGATATTTCTCATTAATCTTTTGCTGTAACACTTGGGTTAATATGGTCTTTTCATCCTTTGTTAAATCATCTGATAGAATGAAGATGAGGACTTGAAAGATGCACAGATGAGAAAAATCTCTCTTCTGATTGAAAAAGTGAGTGTCTTTGATTGCAGTTTTATCAACGATTTACTTATCTTGCAAATCTGTAACAACTTGCCCTTAAAATAAAAGGCTCGAATAGATCAGAAGCATGAAATTCTTGAGATTGGATGCGGATGGGGAAGCTTAGCTATTGAAGTTGTCAAACGAACTGGTTGCAAATACACTGGCATCACTTTGTCGAAGGAGCAACTGAAATTTGCAGAACAGAGAGTAGAAGATGCTGGACTTCAGGTATTAACAACTTAACTAATTCTTAAAGTCAGAGCTCATCTACCAACGATATCATAAATTTTTCATCCGAGTCCCAGGTATCTTGCATACTAACCAAAAGCCACATTATTTGTTCCTGTTTCAAATGATATATTCTTGTTTAAACTTTTTTTTTTTTTCAGTGTTATTATAACGTTTAACTCCTTCTCATTCTGCAAGAGAGAAATATTAATAGCATCCAATGTATCTATAAACTCAATATCTTGAGTAACTTCATATTCAGTAATATAAATTCATGCTATCAGGACCATATCAGATTTCTTCTATGTGACTACCGCCAATTACCAAAGGCATATAAATATAACAGGATTATATCATGGTAATTTATTTTTCCTTTAATTCTATAGCTTCATATCCAACGGCAATATCTCCTACATATTGCATGACTTGTGTCAGCATATTTCAGTGAGATGATAGAAGCTGTTGGACATGAATATTTGGAAGATTTCTTTGGTTGCTGTGAATCAGTATTAGCAGATGATGGACTTCTTGTTCTCCAGGTGCTACATAAATTTGTAAAACATCTTGTAGAGCAAAATATTATCTTCAGCAACTAGTCATTGCATCTACATTCCTTTTGGTTTTTAAACTACCTGTTAACGGTGGTTATTTATTTATTTAGTTCATTTCAATACCGGACGAGCGTTATGATGAGTACAGACGCAGTTCTGATTTTATAAAGGAATATATCTTCCCAGGCGGCTGCCTACCCTCCCTAAGTAGGATAACATCAGCCATGGCAGCTGCATCCAGACTCTGGTATGTAAGTTTTTCATATGTAGCTGAATCTATCATTTTTTAGCACTACTTTTCATTCTCAAATCAGTACTTTTAAATATAGTGTGGAGCACCTTGAAAACTTAGGCATTCATTACTATCAAACGCTAAGATGGTGGAGAAAGAATTTCATGGAAAGACAGAGGTATGGTGTTAATCTGTAAACATTTAACCCTATAGCAAATCAAGTTACTATTCACGCTTACTTATTCTAGGGAATTAATTTGTATGCATCAGTGAAATCCTGGCTCTTGGGTTTAATGAAAAGTTCATTCGAACGTGGGAATACTACTTTGATTACTGTGCGGCTGGTTTTAAGTCACACACACTTGGGAATTATCAGGTATATTATATAGTTATTATGCATATTATATTTTTTCTTTATAAGCTTACAGCAATTTGGTGCTGTAGAATCACTACTCACAGGCATGACTTCTACTGTCATACGGAGTCTTTCCTTTTTATTTCATTTATTGTAAAAAATTTATTCAACCAGAACTCAGAATAGATGCATGCAGGATCTTGCTCATTAGAGCAGTTTCTACATCTATCACTTCATCCTCAATTTCCAAACCTTTATTATCTAGACACATCAGCCTTTTGGTAAAACTGCAGTCCAAAAACTAAGCCTGTATATCAATCTATGTTATCATCACTAAAAATCGCCTAGACAACACTAGTATAACCCAAGCTTAGAGTCTCCTTAAAGTGTTTGGTAGCCCCTTCCACCTCTGGACTTACTCTGTAGTTAAATTTCTCGCAAAATGCCTTTCTAGTCCCACAATTGAGTAACTCATGGAAGGCATGGCATGTTACAGCTTTCGTTTCACCAATATACCCGTAACAGTCACTTAGCATTATATTTACTTTGCTTGCATGATGAGTATATTTCTTTAGTAGTATAGCCTACCATATGATACCGAATTAATTAAATGTAATCTACCAGCAAAAGATCAGTTTCTAGCAAGCCATTTTGAATTTTTTCGAGAAAAATCGTTCATCAAGTTAGGCAAACTTTGAAGTTTACTCTCTAAAGAATCAACTAATGTGTTATGTAGATGGTTCTCTCACGCCCTGGCAACAATTCTGTCTTCCATGATCCATACAAGAGCTGGCCCTCTGCGTGTTGATTCCTTTCTGAAGAAAGGCAAAGCATTCACAAAAGTATTCCAGAACAACATTTAAATAGTTTATTCTTTTTTCGTTATTTATCTTACAGATTGTTGTATTACAGGAGTTGAATAGCATCCATTGTTGCATTCATGGTAAACAGCTGGATAGGTGTGTTGAATCCGTATTAAGAATATCTTGTTTTGCAGAGGAGATTTATGAAATTTTTTTCTGCAAGAAATAATTCGAAATTTTTGCAAACATTTTATTAGTGACTATTGTTTATTGATGACTAACTAAACAAAGTATACATGGATAAGTCCCAATCGTGGCATAATAATTTCACTTATGTTATTTTTATAATCTAAATTTTATTAAATATATATATTTAATTTAAATTATTAAATTTTATATATTAAACTGTAAAACTAATAAATTTAACAACTCTTCTGAAACTTCATGCAATTTCATTTTCTCCCAAAAATAGCTTTGTTAATTTAGCATTCCTTTAGTTAAAGCCAACAATACTGCCTTTTGACAAATTTGTTATAAATTGATTAATATTTTGCAAAAAAATTGTTTAATTTTGGACAAATTTATGTATCATAATTTGTCATGCTAATTTTATATAAAAGCAAATAGGATTGTCTTTAATAATAAGATTAAAAATAAGGTCATAATTATAGCTATCATGTCTCTACCAAAAACATGTATCAATCCTATTGTTAGACAATAAAATTATAATACTGAATAAATACAAATACCTTTTTTGTATTAATCTTGTATCTAATTAAAATTGACTTGTGAATGATTTGCACATAAACATTCTTTTCACTTAGTTTAATCTTCCTCTAACCAAATTGACTTCAGACTATTCTACCAATTGCATCAAAATAAAGTTTCTTAAGTTTACACATGATCATTTTAAATTTTGGAAACAACTTATGAAATGTCATCAAGGCAATTCAAATAAGTAATAGGGGACTACAAGATAAAATATATATATATATATATATATATATATATTTACCATACGTAGGACTCACATGATCAATGGCTGTCATAGAATTCCGTAATGATGCTGTATCACGGATTCCGTGAAGCAGCATTTCCGAACTCGTTATGATTCAACTAAGTCAACCTTTCATTTATCCAACAACAGTACCTCACATAACAAATCAATTCTTCATCATCATCATGAAGCAGGCAAAAATCACCTCAATTATTGAGGCCATAGGAATACGACAGAACAATTACTAAATCAGGCACACACCTAGACTACATAAAGTTTCACTGCAAAAGGCTCTACATGTTGACAGGCTCCCCAGATGTAACCAAAGTAACAAACTTGTACAACATACATATGCTTCACTCAATAAAAGAGCAGAATATTAAGAGTATACAGCCATAACGCAAAACCCATCTATAACGCGTTGGCTCTTTCTATTCAAGAATGGCCACCAACAATAAGGATGGCCAACACATACCACTATATAGTCTTACAAGAATTGATGTTAAAACAAGACTACTTGTGAAAAACAAACTGCAACCACAATCTCTAGCTTCAACCTATATCAAAAGATAAAGAACAAAAAGAGCAGTCCCTACACAAAAGAGCGCAAAATAAGCTGGGGTAAAAGTGAAACCAAAGCTAGAACTGAAAAATGACTGTCAGTGCATGGAATAAAGATGAAATTGAAAAGGGTGAAGAAATTAGGTCATCCCACTCTGGAGATATACCAAGTCAATCAAAGCTATCATCATCGTAAGACATTAAAACAGAAGCCATACAAAAATAACGTGGCTTCTTTAAGATAAGCTACTTCAATTTAAAAACTAGATCATAACAGCCGCTTTAAACAGGGATCTCTCTAGTTTACTCTAACATAAGGAACCACATGTAATCTACAGTATCAATCTACAGGCCACCTAAAATTCAGGCCAAAATTTTGATAAGTAACTAACTGATTTAGTCAGCAACACCATCCACCTCACAATTTCTGTCAGCCACCACAAACTAGATCGAAGGTTAATTTTATCACTCGAAAAGCCAGGAATCTCCAAATTTGATGCTCCCTTGGACAGAAAAACACAGTAAGACTGAACAAAGTTCATTTCATGCTGAACACCCCTGAACAATCCAATTTGAAGCTCGTGTTCAGCCATGAGTGGACACTTGGCTCCAAGTCAGTACTCGTGCACCTCTCCTCCTGTGCAACACAAGTGCAAATACAGGGGGAAAATGATTATGCCATGCTCAAAGTTTCAACTACCACTACCATTATTGCTACCCATTACGAAGTGATCAACCCAAGGGTCCACTGCTATCAGTAAATCCTTGACTACATCCCTTGTTTCTACTTGTCATACCAATCAAAATATGAGTGTCTACACACTAAGATTTCCTACCACCTAACAGTAGTCAAGAGGATAAATCGTAAAAAGAAAGGGATGACAAAATTAAATCACCAAAAAGGCAGTACAGAATATCAACAACAAACCAACATATAAGGTGAAATAAGCTACTATAGCTGAAATGCTACAAGAACTGACAATTCCAGACAAACTAAATTAAAAAGCATAAGCACGCAAATATAAAGCTACACGCAGAAACAAATACTAAATCAAAAGGAGCATCTAGTATCTCCTGATAAATACTAATTATTATAGACTAGGGAAACAGATACTGCAAACTACTGGGATTTAAGCAACCCAACCAGTCCCAAAGCACTGAAATTGGACTTGAGCTACTCCTTTGCCACTGGGAAGAATTCATTGCAAGCTCCTGATTTGAGGATTTAGGAGGGATACCCAAGATGAAGTTGAAGATCCTGATGGTTTTCCAACTGTCAAAATTACTGTTGTTAGGCCTGTCGGGACTGAGCACCACCATAGCCACTGCCATAACCAACTTGCCCACCATGAGGGCCATTTCCCTGAGGAGTCCCATAATTTACAGATCCTTGTGCTGCTTCAGATCTCCATGCCGCATTACCATATCCTGAACTTCCATTTGTGTCACCATAGCCACTTCCCATATAGCTAACACCACTCCCCTGTAGTTCGCTTCCCCCTGAACCACTACCATTACTATTTGGGGCACTCCCAGAACGCCCTCCAACAGCACCATATATGCCTTGGTTCCCGTAAGAATTGTCACTTCCCCCATAACCACTGTATGCACCATATCCATAACCTTGACTTCCATATCCAGCAGCTCCACTAGGGGATTGACCTGCAGGTGCTGAACCAGGGCCACCACCACCAGATCCAGCACCGCCACTTGGAGCACCCCAAGGAGCAGTATTGCCATAGCCCATAGAACCATAACCAGACGGAGCTTGAGCAGGCCATGAACTCCTCGGGGCACCTGGTGGACCACCAGCATAAGCAGCATTAGGGACATTTGGATTCCCATAGGTTGCACCAGCAGGTCCACCATAACCAGCAGTAGCACCACCATAACTTCCATATCCACCATAACCCATGCCATTATTAGCTGGACCATACCCATACCCAGGAGCACTATACCCAGAAGAAGTATAAGGTGGAAATCCAGCCCCAGTGCTTTGAGATGGCATATACCTACTAGAATCCATCCTACCATCATAGGCATTTTGACTGCCACCAGATGCTCCATACCCTTGATAAACACCAATTCCAGCACCACCACCACCAGCACCACCCATGGCACGGCCACTTGCACCAGGATTGGCATCCTTGGGAAGTGCACGCTTTACCTCTACTTGCTTACCATTTAAATCATGAAATGGCTTGTGCAAAACCCTATCAACAGCATCTTCAGCGTCAAAGGAAATGAACCCAAATCCTCGTGGTCGTCCAGTGTTCTGGTCATACATGACTACTACATCAGTTACATGGCCATAAGCCTCAAAATACTCACGAAATTTCTCTTCTGTCAAGGTAGGGGGTAACCCTCCAACAAATATTTTTTTGGTTCGGATATTTCCACCATTTCCAGCATTCCTAGCAAAATTAGAATGGCCAACCCTAGACGTGGCAGAAATTTGTTGATCCTCTCTTGAGAAGGCCCTCTTGGCATCTACCTGAAAGATAATTTACAAAACAAGCTCTTAATTATGCCATAATCAACTTCAACTACAAGAACAAAATAACACACAGAATCGCAGTTCCAACGAATCAACATCCATATGTCCTAGGAAAAGAATAAGTTCATCAACTATATCATAGCAAGAAATCCATTTTACTAGTTGATAAATTGTGCACCTTTTAAATTGAGGCACTCTCATGTTTTAGAAATCGTGCACACCCAAAATCCTCCAAAACCCCAAGCATGGAATCATTACTTACACTGTAATACTGTATTCAAGTAATGAGACATGTTCATCCATGAAAACAAGTAATCATAAAATCAAAATAGAAGTAAATATTGACTAGTATGCATATTGTTGAAGGAAATGGATCACATATTTGCAACTTAAAAAAAAAAAAAAAAAAAAATCTATTTTGATATTTTCTTTATTTTTTCATGACTACATATTTTTAAATGATTTCATCACAAAAGGATTCAAGAAATTAGGAAGTCTAGACATTATTCTCATATGTAGTAAGCATATACAAATGTACCTGAAATAATTTTTTAAAAAAACAAGGAAGATACAAAAGATGGACAAGATACAAACATAAGAAAATTCACACAACAATTCCAAGTGACCACTTATCAGCAAAAATACATTTAATTTTGATAAAGCACGGGCTTGTTTATAGGTTGAATACTTGAACCCACAATGATCAAACAAAATCACATGCTATTTGAATTATATCCCAAATTAGTAAAAAAGCAACTCTAAGAGAAAGTAATCAATAATGTCTTATTGTCTCCATAAATAGTAAAACAATGTTTTAAAGTCCGTTATACAACCACATACATTACCCCATAGTTTAAACACACAACTGAATAGTCTCCCTCCACTTGAATAGAGAAAGATACAATTTTTAATTGTAATGTTCATTGCCAGCCTGACTGTATATTGTCTCAGGACATTGTCCATACATTCAACTCATAAAACAGCCATTATTTCTTTGCACCTTTCGGCAAGCATATTTAGGAGATGAATCCCCTGAACCCCCTAACAAGAAAACCATATAAAAAGCTTGAAATTAAATTCAGAAGATAATAAAACCAAACCGCCAGGAGTTCATTCCGCTTGCATAAAAAATAGTCAACCACAAAAATGAGAGCAGACCAATGAACCATCACCAATTCAAAGGTGACTCATTTGTAATAACAAAATCCGCCAAGCAAAGTATGTAAACGAGTAAGACACGAAATAAAGCTAACATTAAACAAAAAAAAAACAAAATATTAATGTTATCAACAAACAACAGCTACATTCGGAAGCGCCAACAGCAGCAAATAACATGAAAAATTTGCCCAAAATCATCATAAGAACACCTGGAAACTTCGGCTACCAAAATGGGTAGAGGAAAAATTAACGAAACATGATAAAAATTCCATGTATTTCAATAATTCGAAAATCTCCTCACCGTTCTTCCATCGATTACATGCTTGTCCTCAAGAACCCTATCAAGAATCGAAGGATCTGCAAACACCACGAACCCAAAACCCCGTGGTTTCCCAGTGTTCTTCTCCCTCATAACTGAAGTGTGCAGAACATCACCATAGTTGCTGAAATGCTCCTTGAGCTTTTCGTCCGTTGTATCCCATGATATCCCACCAATGAAGAGCTTGCCTTGATCCGAGTCCATGACAACCTCTCTCCCTCTCTCCTTGCCTACGTATGCCCTTCTCCCTCTTCCTCTCTCAGCTGATTTCCACAGAGATATACCGCGGGGATTTTGGGTTAACAATTGGAATAGAGAGGAGCAAAGAGAGAGAGGGTTTGTGTGGGCGTGGCCGACTAGAAAGAGGGACTGAGAGTGTAAGAACGAGGGGGCCCGTTTGGTGTCAGAGAGGGATTGGATAGGAAAGTGCAAAAAGCAACAAAGTTACACGGGTGTGCTTTGAGACTGGGAAGTCTTCGCTTTTGACGATTGAGGTTTGTTACGCTCCCGATGACGCATCGATGGACGGCTAGGATTAGATGTCGTGTTCCGGGTCGTCAATGGGGGAGTGGGAGCGGGGACATCAACGTGTGAGCAAACAAAATTGGAGCCTCAAAGATTGTTTGGTTTATGGAATAAGATGTTTCACAATTTACTTTGGACAAAAGTTCACACAAAGTACGATTTAATTACTTGAGAATTTATTAAATTTTATAATTTTGTTTGTAAATTTTATTATAAAATTTAAATAATTTAATAATTTAATTTTTTAAAAATAATATTTAACAAAATTTAGTCAGTTTGTGTTTACTGCCCTCGCCGTTTGATAATTGCGGGATATTACATTCGTGTTCCTCTTTCAAACACTGTTCATCTGTGAATCAATAAATTTGTTATATAAATAACAAAACATGTTATTGATATTCATTGCCAACAATAGAAGTGAAGCAATTTGTGTAGATAAGCCTGAAAAGAAGACTTATAACCATTTCATAAATTCATATTTATTTATACTAAGACTTTAAAGACACGTCATATGTGGATTTAAAAAAAATTAATCATAAAATAATATAAATTTTTTAAAAATTTAGTTGACTTTATATTGAATATTTAATAAAAAAAAAGTAACAAAGAAAATTTATTTTATTTAATAAATAAGATTAATACTCACAAACTTAAAAGATAGACAATTGATTTATTAAATTTTATAATTTAATTTATGAGATTCATAAATTTAATAATTTATATTTTTTAAATAAATATTTAATAAGATTCAATTAATAAAAATAGTAAAATTCAAAAGTAAATATGACAAAAATTTAAAATGGAATTTGATATATAGATTTTAATTATTAATTATTTTTCACAAATTCCTTTTTAGTGAAAGTAATTATTAAAATTTTATTAAATATTTAATAAATAGTAAATATTAAAAATTTAGAAATTAAATTTAACTTCGAATAGAATGTAATATTTATAATGAAAATAAAAATTACCATATGTGAAAATTGAGTTTAATTTTTAGTATTATAAAATAGAGTTTCATTTGTGGAATTTAACTTCTTGTAAAAAAATTTTACAAATTATTTCTTAGTGAAAATATGTAACACTACATTAAATAGATAATAAGCTAATAAATATTAAAACATAAAAATAAATTTTATTTCTAGAAAGTTATAAAATAAAGCTTGATTTGGGGAAATTGATTTCTAGTATTAAACTTTTACAAAATCTTTTTAGTAAAGATAATTAATATTATATAAATACCTGATAAAATGATAAATATTAAAATTAAAAATATAAAAATTGAGGTTATTTTTTTATAGGATATAAAATTTACGATGAGAATAAAAATAGCCATTTATGAAAATCAAATTTAGTATTTAGTAAAAATACATTTTTTAAGTTTTAAGATAATCTGAAATTTATAGTAAAATGGTATATTAGTAAATAAAACCTTTGAAAAGGGTATGGAAGGCGAAAAAATGTTTCTATTTTCTACCCATTTACATATAGTATAGATAGATTCATATCTATTTGATTAAATTTATATACATGTCAATATTATTAATAAAATCACAATTAATAAATGCATTTTCTATATATATATATATAATATTCTTTAAAAAGTTTTTGCTAAAATTTTTCAATTACAAATTAAATTATTTAAAATTTATTAAACACTTTCTTAATATATATTGAACTCCACATTTCCAAGTTGTTATCTTTTCCTTTTATGAAATGTGTTTATTAAATTACTTTTAAATTTAGATCAAAACCCTATTTTAATTGTTCACAAGTTAAGTTTTAATTTTATCTCTTATAAATCCATTTTAATAAATATGTGATTTAAATAAAAGAATCAACATCAATGTTATTCTTTTGTCTATTTTACACTAACCCAATAAACATAAGTAATGATTTGTATCATTATTTCTATTAATCATTGTTGATATGTCACTATTATAGTAGAATAATAGGATGAAGAATAAAAGAGAATGCTCTTTACTGTATTGGGGACTGACAATAATACTAATTTATGTTAACTCAAATCATTAAGAAAAGACAATAATAAACTAACTATTGGATACGAATAAGATTACCTTCTATAGGAAATTCAAACACCTCATTTCTATAGGAAGTGAATCACAACTAAATAATAATTCAAGACTAATTAAATAACAAACCCAATCCTTATGCCTATATGAGGATAAGATAATCTAAGGCTCAAATATAAATGATCAATTTTAAATTGATATAGATAACTAATAAATCTATAATGGTGATAACTCCCTATAATTCTTTAAATTAAATTCTAAATTCCTAATTACAAAATACTTAAATAATATATGAAATATTAAAATTATTGTCATCTTATTTTATATTATTCTTCTTTGATTGAAAAAAAAATAAAAAAACCTCATTCAACTTTTGAAGTAACAAAGCAACTGAGAAAAACAATGGACATTAGCAACGACAAAGATCACATGTGGTGGTGTAGCAATAAATTAAAGAAATGATCACATCATTACTTTCGAGCTGTCAACCTCTTCAATTTTCATGGATCCTGAAGCCAATGAGGAAGTCAACAAGAACTTTTAACGGTTTCATATCAACAACTTTAGCATTAGTGATCTCATCAGCTAGAATGTCAACAACTTCAATATTTTTAAACTCAATTAAAAAACTGCATCTTCAACCTAGCTTCAACTTGAAGCATAAAATTTTGTCTTTTCATCCCAATACTTATCTTCCAAATTAGAAGAAGGATCTACTAGATACTATTTCAACTTCCTCAAATTCTTTTACCTCTTTCACGGTAATCCATTGATCAAAACCAAATTCACAGTCCATATAGGATCTTCATTCTTTGGAAGTGGTGCACTTAGGCCGTCTATCATCTCTAGTTAACTTACATCAACAAGTTTATGCCATTCATACCTTTTATGTTCCTCTTCACACACTTGACGTTATTTAAAATTTCCTTCTAGATCATCAAGTTGTATAGTAATGTGCATATTCCAAACTATAGTTGCAGCCCCCAAATTGCAAAAATAAGAACTGATACGAGCTCACATTTCTAGATAAGTGCATGAGTTTTGCAAAGATAGAAGTAATATGAAGCAAATTTAGTCTAGATTTGTTACTAGATTGATATAGGACCACATGACGAAGAACAAAGGAGAACACTCTGTATCGAATAATACTCAATTGTATTAACTCAAATCATTAACAAAACTCAATACTAAACTAGTTATTAGAGATTGATAACATAACTATCTACAACTAGGTAATTAAAATGCCCTATTTCTATTAGAAATGAGTAACAACTAAATAACAATTCTAGAGTGATCCAATAGCTAACCTAAACCTTATCTAACATGGGTATAAGATAACTTAAGGCACAATAAATAAATGAAAAATTTTTAAGTATGATAACTCTATAATGAAGTTAACTGATAAGTATTTAATGATGATAAATCCTCAAATTACAAACTCTAAATTTGCAATTTGTAAAATAATTAAATAATTAGCTTACTTGCAATTTTTGTCCATGTGTTCAAAGATGCAAGCAATTTTGCCCCTTAGTAGTTTTTATCTTGAACATTCTAGTCTTCCAACTTCCAAATTTCAAATATTATTCATCAAAATTTTAACTGCATTGTTAATTTGTAATAGTGTTACAAAAGTTGGGACAAAAATAATAAGGTAGCACTTATGTGGCATACCTCAGACCCTTTGTGTGATGTGGTACTTACATTGTTAATGAGAACATGCATTGCACATGTGCTTCAACCCCATCCCTAATTCTACCCTAAATCAAACCAAATTAGGGATTTGCATAGGGCTCGCGATTGAAATTAGCATAGATAAAACATGAACTTGACCAAATTTGATTTGATAGTATCTCTTGATTCAACATTCATGTGGTTCAATGCAATGGTGTTGTGTGGCAATGTGGAGGTTCCTAGTGAATATAGTTTCAGGTATACTTGTTGGCTTCTTTCTTGTTCCTCTCCATATTTTATTGTTTGTGTATGGTCCCATTTACTTGTGTCCTCATGAAAATTTACATTGTTTAATCCTGGTCTTATGTACTTTGATAAGAATTATTCGTGTTCCCATGGTGTTGTGCATTGTCGGTTCATGGTCCCAATAATGTTGGTTGGTAGTTCTTGATAGTGACGTTGTCTACAAGTTGCTTTTATTGTTATTTGTTAATTTGTTTTGTTGGTCTATGTTATGCATTATTTGTTATATGCCTATTTGGCTTGTTGGTTACATTGTTTGACAACATGTCCTATGCATTATTTGACTTGGTTGATGTTATGCTTTATTTTATTTAACTTGCATTTTTTGGCCTTAATTTATGGGCCTTCAAAAGGCCAACACTTCAAGATTGTGTTCAATCAATGGGGCAATTTGTGAAGAACCCCAAAGTCCAATATATACAAGGAGGCCAATTAAAGAAATAGGGGATTAAATTTTGATAAGCTATCATTAATTGAGATTATGAACATGGTGAAGAGCATCAAGTGAAGCAATTACCAAGGGGTATGGTTTAGCATTCTTGAAAGTTCTCTACATGATGGTGTAAGGCCATTAAGGAATGATTATGATATGGCAAAACTTCTACATTGTATGAAAGGACATGACTCAATATGGAGCATGCAATAGACAAACATATATTTGAAAGGCCAAAAGACATTGTGCAATGAGAGTGTAATGTAATTATTAATAGGCTATAAGGGTAATCTAAATGTTGTTATGCCAAAGGGTAATGTCCAAGGGGAGGGTAATGTGTCTATTGATATACTAGATGTCAATGTTGAAGAAGAGAACAGTGTAGTGTATGTTGAGTTTGATGACTCTGATTATGATGAAAATTTTCAATGGGAAAATCTAACATGTGAAGGAGAGAGTAGTAAACAAAAGAATAAAAATAAAAAGGTAAAGAGAAGAAAGTACCTAAACTCAAGAAAAAGACAACTATTGCAAACATGGAAAGAAAAAGACTACTAGATGAAAGATAAAGACAAACAAGAATGAAGCAATTCAAGATGGATACTAAAGAAAAAAGAACACTGGTGAAGGCCAAACAACCAATCCTACTAGCCTGAAGGATTGGACAAATGAGGATGGTAATTAGATGTGCTATTAACACTAGTTAACTTCAAGACTAAGGATCCTCTTGTAAGGGAAGATTCCCAAGGTTTAAGGTGCTAGAGTATCCATCTAAAATAAAAATTAGAATTAGGCATAGAACTTGTCACTAGAACAAGCAAATGAAACTATCAATGAGTATTCATAAGCTATGGGAGGAATGTTTGACTACAAAAGTGTGACTCAAGTAGATAGGTAGACAAATGTAAGAAAGAATGCCCCTGTACTAAGAGGATAAGTAAATTAGCAATAAGAATTTTCACACATGGCTAGCTAATATATTGGTGGATAAGGTGAGAGATGAACAAGCTTTGAAAACAAAGTCAATTCAAACTAATATAAATAATAAATAGAAGATGCATATCTTCAAGTGGTAAGCTTATAGGCAAAGAGAAAGACCATAGATTTAATTGAAGAGAATTACAAGAACAATATCAAAGCTATGATATTATGAGCAACAATGGGAGGTCAATGATGTTGAAGGATGATAGGCCTAGTAGAGAATTGGCTCCAGTGTTTGAGAGGCTTTATATATATGTCTTGAAGGGACCAAAAACACTATAGAACATTGACTGGTCTAGATAGTTGCTTCTTAAAAGAGCAATTTGCAAGCCAATTATTGATAGTAGTGGCAAAATATGGAAATAATCAAATGTTCATATTACTTTTACAATTGTTGAAGCAAAAACTAAAGACTCTTGGACATGGTTATTGGAGTTGCTATTGACAAACACTGCTAGTGTCATAGAGGAGATGAGCTTTTCTAAGTGACTAATAAAGGGGTTTGGCTTTTGCTTTGAAGGCACTAGCTCTCAAGTGGGAGGAAAGATTTCGTATGAAGCACTTTTATACAAATTTCAAAAAGGAATATCCAAGAGAAAAGTTGAGGAAAGCAATGTGGAATGGTACTAGAGCCATAATAATGCTTGTGACAAGAGAAAATGGAAAAGTGGAAGATGTTAGATGGTGATGCATGGGATCATTTTATAGTTATTCCATATCTGTTGTTGACAAGATCTACATACTCACCATACCCCAAGTGTGGTATATAGATCAATAACATGTGTGAGGCCTTCAACAACATTATTATTAAATTTAGGGACTAACCTATAATCACAATGATTGAAGGGATTCACATTGATCTAATGTAGAGGTTTTTCACCATGAAAAACAAAGTGACAAAACATCTTGAACCTTTATTCTAAAATCTTCAAAAGATTTTAGATAAAAATAAAGACTTTAGGATGCACAAAATGCTATATTCCAAGTGATTGAAAAGTCTAAACAATATATAGTTACTTTAGTAGAATGATCATGCAGGTGTAGAAAGTCTATACGATGTTGACATGCAGTGGTAACAATGGGTATAATAACCTAAAACTAGAGGAATTTGTTGATGCATTATACATGTAATTTGTGTTTGATTAATTAAGTTGTATTAAGTTTGTGTTCATACTAATTTTGTTAACCTTGGTGTTGTAGTAAGGAAACTTACATGCATGTCATCTACCCCCATAATGGACCCAAGCATTGGCTAAAGATAGGTGTCAACCCACTAAGACCTCGTACTTTAACAAGAGCTCTAGGCAAACACAAAAAACAAAGGAAAAAACCCAATGATTTACCAAAGGATGCTTAGAAACTACCAAACATTAATTATAAAGTTAAGTGTGCCCAATATGGATAATATGAGCATAAAAAAAGGTTGTGTAAAAACAAGACTAAAGCTAACAAAGTTATACCCTTTAGGGTTAACAAAATAAGTATGAAATTGTTTGATTCAAATTCATAATTAAGCATTATCCTAATTGGAATTAGTTGAAATTCATGTTGACAAAATTTTAATTAAAAATCAATTGGGATGAGAGTTTATGTTGATATTGAACTAACACCAAGGAACATAGTAATTGTAAGAAGTACGCTTAGCCCTTCTACCTAACCAAGGAAGAAACCAAGAATGGGCCATAGCCCTCTTACTTCACCTTTTGTAAGTGGTCTTGATGTTCTGACATTATAACTAACCAGAGAACTAATATAAACATCCTTCAAATGTAGTGGCAAAACTACATTAACTAAAGAAACATCGCAAGATGCAACTAAAGCAACTAAAAGAAATTTAGGAATGTTGAAGAAAGATTCCAATATTAAAACCAAAGAATCCATCTCATCTAATAACTTCTAGATTATAGTGGTTATTTTGTATGTAAACACTCAGATTATAGCAGTTCTTTTGCCATGTGGATATGTAATTATAGTGGTTATGTATTTTGCCATTTGGATATTTTAATTCCAATTTTGTCATGTTCATGTGCAAATAAAAAACACATTTTAATTAGTTTCGTCATTCTATTTGCAAACAAACAATATAGAACTGGCTAAAATACTCAAACACATCTTGTCATTGTTGTATAAATTATATATATATATATATATTTCAAAGGTTAATAACTTTTAAAAATTTTTACTACCTAATTATTTCTTATATCTCTTACCTTTTCATTTATTGTTTATAATATTTATGCTTTTATTTATTTAATTCATTTAATACCCACCTTTTAACTAATAACAATTTGTTTCATATTTCTTGCACCTATAATAGCCTTTAATGCCATTCATTTTTTATAGCCTTTCTTATGTCTTTACAACAAGTCATAAAAATTGCTTTTTAAGGAAAACGTCCATATATACACCTATTATTACTAATGTCTCTTATGCAACCATTGAAATCAAACTGTTATATTCATAACAATTTTCATATTTAGTACTAGACTTTAACACCCCAATTAACTATCCTATTAACCATGTTAATGGCTCCTTTTTTTTTTTTTCCTAACAACTAGTTTTGCATTTACATATATATACTATTGGGTCATGTGGTGTTAAGATATGAAAGAGTGTGAAACTATTCTATTAAGTACTTGTGTGGGTACCTAATTTGTGTTATGTATTAAAATAGTTATTTCCTATTTGCTAGCCTACTACTTACATATATTTTACTATTTCTATTGGTCTTATCTCCTAGCTATAAGTGTATATAATTAGAAAAGTCTGTTAAATTTTAGGGGATTGTAGTGTTCAATACCTTTGCGCCTAAAGGATAGCAAAATAATCCTTAAGGGCTAGTGTTCTTACAATACATCTCAGACTATAAATTTAGAATTTGCATACTTTTCCAACAATCATTTCATTTGAAATCAACTTACATAATGTTCATCATACATCAACTCATCCAAGCTACCATCATGCCATTACAGTAACCAAAATGACCAAAATATGAAGTTGTCCAAATACAACAACCAAAATTATCATAGTACAAAACTTACAACTATCCCTAAATAAACCAAAACTAATACACACTCCCTATCACTTTAAAATAATAACAATCAAAATGACCGCAACAATAATCAAAGCTCCCACAATCACTTTCTCACTTAACTTGCATGTATCAAAGCTTCTTAGAACCACTCATAGCTTTCTTCGATCTATTGTGTAATTTAGGATCATACCATTATTTAAAGTTGAACTTTTGACCCCCCATGTCTAGCATACTCATAGTAGCACCTCCCAGGGTAATCATTCATCCACGATATTAGCAGCATCCCTCCAAACCCACACTTGCAATAATGGCTTTTCCTTACCACTTTGCCTACATAAGATGAAATACTCCCACCTCTCATGCTTACCTCTAATTGATGCTTTGAACAAATACCTCAGATACTGTGCCTTTATCACTATCTTGACCCTTCCCAAATTCACTTTGATTTAAGGTTGAAGTTTTGCAAGTAAGATTCGAGCAAAGTTACAACTCAATTGGCAATCCTAATTTTGTCTGATTTGGGAGTGTTCACTAACCATGCAAGTGCCACATCACAAGGAGCATATGCATTATGGTTGGGCCACCTAAGTGCCATCATATCATTTTCATGCCAGCTTGTGTAACTCTTATAAGTTAACAGTACCATTAAAATTTGTACAAATAATGCTCAAATTTTAAAAATTGGAGGACCAAAATATTCACAACAAAAAATGAGGGACAAAATTTCTTGTATCATGATGTAGAAAAATAGGAGGAAGAATAAAGGAGAACACTTTTAATCAAATAAACTTGACTTTTAAAAATTTTCAACGTTAATCAAATTAAAATTTTATATAGTTACATAAATTATTAAATATTATATACATATTATGTTTTTATTAAAAACACATGTCCATATAATTTCAATGCCAAATATAACGTCAATATATGTTGGACACTTCACAAACAACACAAATTTCATAGTTGTTCCTATCGAAATAACATGTATTGACCAAATTTGAGGGTAAATAAATGAAAACAAAAATTATAAATAGAAACTTGAGATTGAGAAATAACAAACAAAGATTACAAAACAACATAGTAAAGGTATAAAAAATGTCGCATAATAAAGTTACTGTTACTTTTGAATGCAATTTTTGGGCTCATATTTATGATGAAGAAAACAATCTCTTGTCTCAAGATCTCTTTCTTCACTAATTTTTTTCTTTGTTTCTTTTGTAAAGTCTCTTTGGAAAGGCGTCCTCTCAAAGGAACATTGTTATAGAAGAAAAGCAAGCATAGGCAAGCAGAAGATTGCAATCAAGAAGGTGAAGGAAAGCAGCTAGTGCCACATCACCTTGGCTTTTATGCGAAGCTATTGAGTTATCAATCATAAGAGAAGTGCAAGTCCTTGTAATTGTGTTCTCTCAACAGCGCCATCTCGACCTAGACATTGGGGGCACTTCCTTGACAATAGTTATTAGAAGCCATGATGAGGCAACAATATGAGACTACTTTATTCAATTGTTTCATTGAACCCTTCAATTTCTCAAGCTCTCGCAAGTCCATCCCTTTAATGGACAATTGATTTGACCAAAACCCATGTAGGTTGCTATTGCCACTAACCATGTTGCTGCTACTAGTAACATAGCTCATTTTCATTTGCCTTGTAAAAAATAATATTATCATCTGCAAAGAAAAGGTGAGAAAAATGGGAGCCTAGTGAGCTAATTTGTTACCATAAATATTTAGGTTTTGTTCTATTTGGATTAGTGCAAAAAGGCCTCAACACATAGAATTATTGGAAATAAGGATAAAGGATCCCCTTGCCTTGATCTCAAGCTTCTATGGGGGTAAAATTTTCTCCTACCTTCACCATTGATAAGTAGTGAGAAAGAGACTATAGATGCATAATTCACAATAAGCATGACCAATCTTTCTGAAAAATCCATGGAAATCAATACTTTCTCTAAAAAGACTCATTTTATCCTACCATAAGCTTTGGCCAATTCAAGTTTTGTTGTAAAGAAGCCCTTTCTATAATTTTTTTTCTTTTATTCATGAAGTGAAATATATCAAATGCAACCCGAGCATTACAAGCATAAGTTTACCAAGAACAAAACCACTCTTATTTTCATTGACAATGGAAGGTAAAATTATATTTAGTTTGTTAAAAATGGTTTTGTTAATCAGTTTGAACACCACATTACATAGACTAATCGGTCTAAAATCATAAGTATGGGAAGGGCATTTACACTTAGGAATTAAGCAAATGAATGTGTGGTTAAAAATATATGGATCAACATTCTGGTTTAAAACTTGGAGAACCACCAAATCCCTAACTGCAAACTAGAAGTTTTGATAAAAAAAAGTGTAAGCATACCATCAGAACCAGAAGCCTTTGTGGGATGTATATGTTTGAGAACGATAAAGACTTCTTCTCTAGTAAATTCACAATTAAGGATGGAGTACATTTAAGAGTTAACCTTTTTAACATTCCATAGAAAAATTTTATATTGTTGTCACTATGCATAATCTAATTTGTTCTTGACTTCTAGCGCCACATTATCTCCTTCAACTTTAGCAAATCATCAAGCTTACCTTCAATATCTTTGTGTGTCAAATGGATACAACCAATTAGAGTCACCTTTTGGACTTTATTAAGCTCTTTCCTAAATTACCCAATTTGCTTAGGGATTTTGCAAAGCAAGATTGGCTACAACTCTCCAATGCTCTTGAATGGTTTTTTATGCAACCCACCAAACCGTCATTAGAACTAAGCCATGATTTAGAAACCACTTCAAACACTTCTTTTGATGGCAATAACTCTTCAAATCTAGAAAAGATGAGATTGCTTTTTCTTTTAGATCTTTCTCTCCCAAAGAAGATAGATATATGAGCATGGTCAGACTTATGTTAAGGGAGATGTTACACTTTTAACCCAAATATATTTTTCTACTTTGCAGATGCTAGACCTTCATTAAGTCTTTCTTGGATGTTGTCAAAACTTATCCGCCCATTTGATAGGTGAAACAATTTCCCTTAGAATCCAAATTATGTAATCCACACTCCTATAAAGTGCCCTAGAAACTATGAATAGGGTTAAAAGAAGCCAAGGTTCCACCTTTATTTTCTGTGGATCTCAAAATTTCATTTTAAATCCCTAAAAATCAATTAGGCAAGTGAGGAAGTTCTTCTCATGACAAAGTAGTCTCCATGTATCTTCATTATTTTGCTCTTTTGAGAAATCATAGAATTGTACCTCTCCAAGTCTCATTAGTTAATGGACATTTATCTCCATATTAATAAATTTTTGGTACACTTATTTAATGGAAACATCAATGGAATCTTTCCATAAGCATGCAAGGCCTCTTACTTGATCCTTATCACTCCCAGAGCAATCAATTGCAATGATATTATTGAAACCACACCATGTCTCAATTGTTCCACTATCCAAACCAAACTTGTTTCCTTGAGAAGAACAAGGGTGAGATCTAAAAATTTCAAAGGATATGAGTTTTTCAAAGCTTGAGCGGTCCATGGGTTTCCAAGCCCATGCTAGTACCAATTGAGAAACTTCATGGCAATTAGTGGGGGTTTGTACAACAACCTCCGCCATTTCATTGTCAAGACCATGTTGTTTTTCAAACTACAAACCTCCCACCTCTATATTCCACTGAACCAAGGAGTCTTCAACATGCATAACCTATCTTTTCTTTCCCTATTGCATGCTTTGCACAAGATTCATAATAGATGCACTGTTAATAGTTGTTTTAAAGCATTGACTTCCTTTTAATGCCATCACATTTTTATTGAAGAACTGATGTTCTTCTTTGTTGAATATTTGCTACCTATCTTACCAATTGTTAGACTGAAACAAAAGGAGCTTTTCCCTTAATCCCTTATCTCCATATTGTGCTTGGGTTTCCATGCCAAAGGTAGTGTTGATTTGAGATACCAAAAGATCTCTCATTCCATAGCTTGATCAAAAGGCACAAGGATGGCTTGTTTGATTTTGATTCACCATCATCAACAAAGAGCAAGACAGGTTCTTCAATTTCCTCTCTCATGTAGCATCAACGAGCTCCACCAAGAAGACATTGGAATCAATGCCACCCATTCAAGTTCTTTAGCATGGAAGACAAGAAAACCCAAGGATATTATGGCTCCACTATGAGAGACTCTTTAGTTTCATTATTTTATTTTTCTCTTTGTCTCTCTCTAAAGTTACCAAAGTCAAGAAATTTTGGAAGTTAGAGAATCTAAATCCCACCCTTGTGAGTCCCTTTCTCTAATTGTATAGATGCATGTGTAATGGTGAGTAGAATTAGTTGTTGGCAAGAGTTTGCATACGTTTATTTTGCTTGCTTTTGTACGGCCTTTTGATTTAAGCTAATTTTCTTTATTTATTTACATTGTTGAATTTCAATTTTCCACATTTCACTCCCACCATTTAATTTAGGGCTAGCTATAATCTTGGTGCCAATAACTTGATATTCACATGCCTAATATTTCATCTATAACTACATTAGGTGACTAGCTAACCTATAAATACTATTTACTTTTTAGGACAAATAATAGCAATCTTATTATTGAAAAATCATAAATATTAAAGTTTATTTTCAGTTTACAAATCCAATATAATGTTACCACATTAAATATGTGCTTGTTTACAAAATAGGAGTCTTGCACAAATTGTGTTATTTGACTAATTTCATGCCGTCGATTCTACTCCCTTAAATGCCATGAAATCCCATAGGGCAACAGTAAAGATAATGAAGAATGAGACCAAGACCAACAGTCACCTAATTACTTAGACGTTATGTGTACTCTCATTCAAGTCATGTTAATATCTAAAGATACCATGTGAGGATAATGCATATTAACTTTGATGTCAATTTAAACATGTTAAGAGAAAATTACAATTAAACCGACCATTAAGGAATTATACCAACGTAAGTTAGTTCAAATGGTAGAAACACAGATACCTTAAGTAAGTTATTTTGCATTTGATTCAAGCTTTTTGTATTAAGAAATTCACTTGAGAGAGGTCTATTTGCATTGATGTTTACAGTATCTTAAAAAAATTAGTCTTTACCTTTTAGACAAAAGATACTCCAAAAAAATTTAAAAAAAATTGAAGAAATTATGTGCAGAAATTACAAATCATATTCAAAAGATGAAATGTCAAATTATAATCCTCAAGAGAAATTCATATATGGTGTGATGGGTGAAGGTGCTCTCTCAAAATGTGGAGCACTAAACTCTTATATAATGTGGGAGTGTAATTAGATTAGGTGAATTTTATATTTTAGCATAAAATTTAATAAATTTAATCATGTAAATTTTTAAATGAGAGTTTTATGTATAAAAATAATAAAAGAGATAGGCTAAATATAAAAGTGAATATAATATAAAAATAGAAAGAAAAAGAAACAAACAAGAAGATGTCAGATACCATAAAAAATTCAAGGAATATGACTACATTTTGCAGTTCCAGATCTGAGACAGAGCATTGGTCCCTACTACTTGCTCTTTATTATGTCCGCCGATTCCTATAATAATTAAAAGCCCAACGTTACTATTTTTTTCGAAATTCTTTGGAACCAAAACGGCTTTTAAACTTGTCACAGCCATTTCACATATGTCTCCGTCTCTCTGTGGCAATGCCCCTGTGCCAGTGAATGAGATGCTCCTACTATTATCTGCTCCATCATAAACCAACATTCCTCAACCCCCCTCCCTTCTCCAATCGAGGGCTCTACCTGGATGGGTTGTTTTCTTGCATGTTTTGGCTTATCCAAGAAAAGAAAGCGCCCAAAGACTCTGTTCAGAGTTCTCGCTGCACACCACCAAGTATACCCATCTTCAAGCTTGTTTTTCATCATATCATTCGAGGCTTCTACGCTTTTTTTAAAAAAATTATTTTCTTTAATTTGTATCAATTTAGAAAAATATGTTCTTGTTTTTGCTAGTCTATTGGTTTAATGAATTGGGGTTTTCTTCCATCTTGCAGAAAAAGGAAAATTATGAAGCTCTGGACTCCTCTGTCTCCGTAAATCTTGCCATCACAGAGAACCTCATTGTCCCATTTTCTCATTTCAGGTCAGAATCTTCTTTTTCCTTTTCTCTCTCCCTTGATTTGCTGTGTATATGTGATTTTTTATTTTATGGTGATTTTATTTTTTAGAAATGAATGTAAGGAGCAGACCAAAGTCAAAACGAGGAAGAAAGTTAGCTTTAATTTGAATGTACAGATATATGAACCAGACCCCACAGCTTATCAAATTTTGGACAGTAACGAGGAAGATGAAAATGAAAAGTACGTAGAAGCAATTGAGAAAAGTAGCTCACCTTCTTCCAAATTGGGAGAAAAATCAGAAGCCTTGACAATGAAATACCCATTAAATTACAGATACTATAACTGCAGAGATGGCTATGATGACGAGGAAGAAATAGAACATGAGGAATCAGATATTGACGTGTATGATGGCAATGATGATGATGAGTTCTATGACAAAGATGATTGGGATTATGATGGTAGCGAGGACCACAGTGAAATTAAAGTTTATGATCAAAACCCAAGACAGAAAGAGTTATCTGATCAGTTCTATTCTTCAGTGGCAGAAGACAGCATAAAAAAGGAGAATCCTCTTGCTTCAAATGGCAAATGCCAATACATGCATTCTGTGCTGAGCCCTGTAGAGAACCTCACTCAGTGGAAAGCAATCAAAGCAAAAGTTGCATCAAGCAAACAGAGAAGAAAGGAGAATATTCCATTACAGCAAGAGACAAGCATGCCTTTACTTTCAGGAACTAGTTTAAATTTCTCACCTTTCCACTTAGAAGCAAATGTGCATCAATCCAAGCCTTTATTGCCAGAAATTGCAGTTGATGCTAGTATTTCAAATTGGTTGGTTTCTCCTAATTCTAATGTCTTTAGGACCACAATTCATTGTCAATGAGGCCATGGCATTGAAGACCGATGATTTTGAGTATGTTAATCAATTATATGGTTTTGACAGAACAAATATAAGTTGGGCTGACTAGAGAAGCCACACAGGACGGGGCAATACACATACTCTCAGCATATTTGTGGAGACCAAATTTGAAGAACATCAAATTTTGATTCTCCTGTTGTTTATTCATTTAGTATGTCAGAGTGAGCCATTTGGGGTGATTTTCATTTTATTACTGTCTGTTTATTGTCCTCTGTTTTGTGAATGATTATGCTGTGTTCAATGGATGTTGTGTGTCTGCTTTTGTGTCACAATTCATATATAAGATCAATCAAATGCAGCAGCCGAGGAATTCTTCTCACATTCTGGGTATATAGCTGTTTCAGATGTAGATTTAATCAGAAACGCTGTATGCACCTGTGCACAATCACTGCTTAAAACTAACATGTCAATGTGGAGGTTCCCGTTTGAATTTTGAGTGGCTGAATGTCAATGGTGAAAGTAAACACTAACGGAAGCTTTGTTTATTCCTTATGTAAACACAAAAATGTGCATATAGACTGCTCTGATTTAATTTTCCATCTAATCGCCTACAATTGTGCCCCATCTGGAAAAGAGCTAAACTGCTTTACCAGCTACCCATCTTTGAGAATACATACTCTTTGAGCAAATACTGATTCTTGAAAGGACAAAAGGAGAATTACAATTGGGTAATAAAAGTTCCATAAAATTTCCTTTTATTTAATTTTCATAAAATTTATATAAGATGTTATATTTCTTGAGTCTCACAACTCAAACTATAAAATTTAGTAAATTTAAGATAATATTAGTACCATAAAATGGGACTCATGAAAACTCCCAAAATCAAATATTGGAATATTAGATTTGTTTGCAGTTTAAATGATAAAATTTAATAAATTTAATAATTTAAATTTTTTTAAGTAAAACTTTTATTAAATTTAGATTGTAGAAATAAAATTATTGATAAATTTAATAATCTAAATTTTTTAAAATCAAAAAACTTATTACAACTGGGGAGTTCCTAGCATGTACATCAAGTTCACTATCAATTAGCTATAAATGTACTCAAAAACTGAGTACTTTGGCACTATGCTGTCTCACATGAAAAATGGTGATAAAAACAGATGAGAGAGAAAGTAAGGTAGTTGTACTGCCATCGTGAGTAGTAATTGCATACATTTATCATTTTTGATCAATTAACCTGTAAATTTACCTAAAGCTGGAAAGATTCTTGTTAGGATTTGACCTTCTAAAAAGAAACATCATTCTTCATGTGTCTTCTAAGGCAATGGCAGATGCGGCAGATGCAGTGGAAAAGAACCATGTTCCAGCAGAATTACATGAAGATGAATACTCGCATCATGAAGGCATGTTCCACATATAAGGGGAAATAAGAAAAAAAGAAATTGTACTGAGGTATCTCCTCTTTAAGTATAAACATAATGATTAAAACAATTAAGCAAACATCTCTTACAGAATCAGTGGAGTAGATGTCGCTAAGCATGAAAAAGCTCATTTATTTTACATACAAAGAACCCGCGCTGCTATCATCGGTTGCTCAAAATATCAGGAAGTAATGAGTGTACTGTGTGCTTTCATCTGCATACAAGAACTTAGCCAAGGGTCCACATAACCATCATCTCAAATCCCAGTGCGATGATGTGGATCCAAAACATTGATAAACACAAGCAGCTGCTTATCTTGGTCGTTGCACCTTTGGTCCTACCTCAGAACAAAGATCAAACAGGCCGTGTTGCAATCATTTCGTCAAAACAGAATGGCAAGAATGCTCTTTCAATTAATCCAGCAGAAAGTTTGACGGTTCATCTAAAAAATCTCTACATTATGGTACAGATACAAGATTCTGAGTCTTCATCCTCTGAGTCACTAACATCACTGCAGATACAGACGCGAGACCAGATGTGAGAAGACTTTCAATATATCACCAATCTTTCAAACTGGAATTTGTTTTGCTACAATGAATTCTACAAGCAAATATTCTGAACCTGCATGGAAAGTAGGCTAGAAAACTTCTTATGTTTATTTTCCATTTTGACTTGGCTGAATTTAAACTTAGCAGGTTAAAAAATTAGTTAGCTTTGCCATGTCTTAAGTTCCACCAGCGCACTTATGAGTGAACTTTACATCTAAGTAAATGATTTTGCACACTAAATAAGACCATGTGGGATGAGTCTAGTTTTATCTATAAAGTTCTGCACAGGTCAGCTAAGTAAGAACATCGCTTTTATGTTATATCTTCCTTTGGCATAAAATAACAACGGTTCTCTAAATTTACCACATTCTATGTTACTTTTGCCCAATCACATTCTCCCACGGTTTCTATAGGTTTCTTATGTTAACAGCTGCAATTATCTAATTTATTTCCTATCCCACATAAACAAGAACTAAAGTGTTTTTTCACCCAACATCCTCTTTTCAGTTTCAATAAACAAGTAATTTGACCCATGAATCATCCATCATTGAAGGCGTGATTATACTATGGAAGCCAATTAAAGACTATTAATGTTCACAAGAGAGTAGTAAGGATATTAATGTTCAAACACGACACCTTCCTACATCCTTAGTTCTCTGTGTAATTTCCAGTCCACTTGTCGAAGTAAGCACCTTTTACTCTCTTTACCAAAACCACCTACCTTGCAAATTTGGAATTCTTAACATAATTTATCTTTCACTTCTATAGTACCAGCAATTCTGTAAAGTACTATTTCTCCATCATTAATTCCTAACTTGTAGCATAACAAGTTGTAGAGCTGACACTCAGTCTCACTCAATTTCTACTGTTTATTTTGACTCACCAAAAAGAACAAATAAATATAGAGGGAAAAGAAAAAAATTGGATTACTTAATATCCGTGACACAGCATATTTTTATTATTTCATTAACATCCCTTTTGCTTAGAAATTACTGGCTTCATGATTTCCAAAATGTTCTATCAATACAAATGCTATTTACTTAAGAGTCTCTTAACATAAGAAATTATGTTGGGGGATAACTATCACCAAATCACATTGTGGTAAAGAATTGGGCATGCATCAAGTTGAAAGTTGGACTACTATATACTTTAAACTACTCTATCCCAGAAGATTCTATTTATTGCTCCTTGGCCTCTGGAAAAATTTTACTCATTCTGTCCCATTCTTCCTTGTCCACCCTACCAACTCCAATTATTTAAGAACAAACGTTTTTATAAAAAATGATATACAAAAGACTTGCTGGCACACAATATAATTATTGACGGCAATATTTCTTGTGTTAACCTTAGTTAAAAACATTACTAAATATGGGAGTTTAGAAATTGAATTTACTGGATCTGTTAAACAGTACAGAATTTTGGGACATGCAAAATAGGAAGGCTGGAATCTATATGCTTTAATTACTTTATGCTCGCTTCTCGTCAAGCACCAACATTATGGATTAATCTTTTTAAGTTTAAGCTAAGCTGTATTATCAAGTCTACCATTCAGCTTCCTTAATCATTTTCCAAGGGATATTGAACCAAAGCCGTATGCTTCAGAAAATATTAGAGTCATTCCTTCACATGTTATGTGGATTACAACAGTTTAGGCTCTCATGTGATGAAGAGCAAGTATAAATTGCAGTTACTCTCGCCAAAAACCTTTTGTTTGGACCATAAGAGCATATAGCCATTTTGTTTTTAAATAAATCTTGTCTTCTTCCCAGTTTATCACTAGTTTAAGAATGCAAAGGAAAACAAATTACAAAATCACAACGAAAGAAAGTAACCAAAGGAAATGCAAGATGGAAAAATAAATCTAATCAAAGAACTAATCCATAATTGACAAATGAAATACACCAGTAACGATTTCAAAGTACATCCATTAATGCAGTCCCACATAAAATTGAGGCTGCTAAAAAGAATTGAAAACGGGATTGAGTCACCCATTAAGGCTTTAGGCATACATGCAATACAATTTAGAGGAGGCAAACATTAGCTAATGAGTTTTCACATTATTGCTGTGGAGATTTTGAGCTGCTAATGATCAATGCTACATTTAAGAGCAAAGGTACATCAAGATCTAAAAAGAGGTCCACAAGTCTGCTATGGTAAGTAAGGTCCAACCTATGCAGGCATCAGGAAATTTGAATGGAAAGATGAGCTACCAAAAACTAAATTGCATGCAAATCCTGGAAACCTTGGGTTAAAGCCCAGGCATAGCCTGACAAGTCTATATGATGGGGATTTACTAAGTCTTATAACCAGTTCAAAGCTTTTATCCTCCTTTCAACCTTCACATTCTACAATATTTTGAACAGTCATATGTTCTCAGAAGAAATCATTCAGTGTTTCACACTTTTACTTGTACTGTCATGGCATAAGAAACTTGTTAATACGTAAGAAGAGTAACTCCTGACAGAAGACAAAATATTAACGATTGGAAAAGCTAAAGAAGAAGAAGAAGAAGAAGAAGAAGAAAATCAGGTTCAAGCAAGTTAACTTAAAGAAGAAAGAGAATAGGGAAACTGAAGGGAAGTGCCAATTACATAGTTTAGATATTGTTAAATCTGATAGAATAGGCCAAAAGTCAATAAGAGAAAAAACGACAACAGATAAGAAAAGAAGACCATATCTTGTTTAAACCAAGAAGAACATGCGGGTTTAAACTTCATAGAACACCTAGAGACTGAAACAAAACATTTAAATGAGGCAATCCGACCCAACCGATCACACAGAGACTTGCAACTGTATTACCTTTTGTTGATTTTTACATCTTAAAACTGGATTCGGTAAAATGGAATGACAGATGATGATTAGGAAAACATCAATTTGCTCTAACCAGGGTTAACTCCTATGGCCGGGATAGTTCATTTCGGATGTAAAAGACACGAAGATAAACGACAAGAAACTTTCTTACTATCATCAAAGAATACATATGCACAAGTAGATTGATAGACATGTGAATGGTACTTAACACATTATAAAGTGTATAACTTGTATCTAGCCGCCTATTCAAAATTTGGGGAAGCAAAACAAAAAATTAACATTTTGTTTTCTTAAAGCAATGTACAACTAAACCGATGTACATTACCTTGTAGTTATCATAGGTAGGCAACCAAACTGGAAGGAAGTTAAGAAAAGCAGAAGCAAAACATTGAAAAATACTAAAAAGAGAAATAAACAAAATCTATGACCATACTAATCCGTGCATGAATACGTTAAAAAATTTAATACAAAGTTACCTTGGTTCGAATTCCAACACCTCAACGAGTTTGTTTCCGTTCTTATCGTTCCACTGCACTTTCCTCCGGGTCTTATCAGACTTTCTGGACATTCCTCCTCTCCTTGGTGGCAACAAAGAATTGGATTCGTTGTCATCTTCTCCATTGACATGGTCTTCAACCTTTTGAGTATCCAAAGAAGTCACAGGCTTATTCAAGCAGCCATTAGCATCGTTTGCACCTTTATCCATCAACGAAATACACTCTTCCAGATAGTCTCTCAGGTCTGTCGGCGAAACGGACCAAAGAAACAAAAACACTAAATTCAGAGAAATGCGGGGATTTGAAAGATACTCATCCTACCCAGTTGCCCCAAATCACGTTTTGAATACAATTTCCCAAAAAAATTCAAATTTTTTTAGGAAATCCAATTACCATTTTCCAAAGGTCAACGCTTCCCCATGATCGAGCCATCAATTCACGCAGAGAACAGAGTAACAACGATGAGAAAACAAGCTGACTCCAGATTGGGCATCAAGTCTTTAGAGGATCTCAGTGTCAAAAGGAAGAAACAGTTCTCCTTCTTTTCTCGAGAAAATGAGGGAAAATTTTCTCGTCCCTTGCCGACAACCCACCAGCGCGAAAATTATGCACGAGAAACAACTGCCAAATCGAGAAATTAGAAATGTATCACATACTTCAGAAAACAATTTTTATTAAAAAATAAATTCTGAAACTCAGAATTTTAATTTAACCGCACGGCGAGACGATGCAGCGCATTTACTTTATCCTTTGATGTTTGATTGGGACTGGAATTATCATTTTATTTTATATTTATTCGCCATCTTTAATTTTTATAAACTTTTATCTTATCGTTAATTTTTTAAAAATTTTTATTATTTGAATGAGATTAATTTTTATTTATGATTGTTTATAATTAAAATTAAACAATAAATTTTTAATAAAAATAATTATAAAATAAAATATTTTATTAAATTTAATTTTTTCACAAAATCTTATTTATTAAATTTTAATGATATTAAAATACATAAAAAAATTTTAAAAATTTTTTAAAAAATTAATTTTAAAAATATTTTAAATTTTAAAATTTTATATAACATTTTTCTTAATTAATTAAATAATATAAAAATCCCTCTTCAACAATTTTTTATTAAATTATGAATAAAATATTAGAATTCTAAATTAAAATAAATTAATCAAAAAAATTAAAATAACCTTAAAAAATTTAAACCCCTCCCCCGGTTGTCATCCAATTTTTTCACTGCCCCTCTCCCCTTGGGTTTTTAATTTGAATCCAACTCTAACTTGGTTCTGTTTGCAAAGCCTATAACAAACAACCCCAGCTCTCTTTCCACTCTGCAACTTCAAGGGCGGGTGCAATGAAGAAGGTGGATAAGATTCGTCAAATCGTGAGTCTCAAGCAGGTCATGTTGTGCTGGAAGCGACATGAGCTTACGACGTCATTTTGTTCTCTCCTACTCCGATTCTGACGCCTTTGAATCTGACTCTAACCCCAGTCGACGCACCTCCTTTGGCTTCCTAGCAATCTATGTCAGCGTTGAACGCAAGCGTTTCGTGATTCCTGCACAGTTCATGGGTCCGCTAAAGAAAGCTGAAGAGGAGTTTGAATTTAAATGCAATGGGGGTTTGGTTTTGCCATATGAAGTGCCTTTCTTCAGAGAAATCGTCAAACACCTTGATAAGGATGACAATAGATACGGCAAATTTTCTTTGGTTCTAAATGGGGGAAATGAGAAGTGAATAGGGTTTAAATTAGGGGTGGACATTAGGTGGGCCGTTTGAGTTGAAGTAAATTTATTTTAATCTGTTTAAACTTAAATCCTTCATTAAGTTGATTCAATTTTAGTTAGAATAATATTTCAAATCAAAATTTTTGAGTTAAAATGGTTCGATTTCATTTGCATGAGTTGACTTAGGTTAAGATAGGTCAAAATTTACTATTGAAGGTTGTATTAGGTTAGGAAAGAAAAATCAACCTAACTAGCACATTTAAGTCTATTTTACTTTTTTTAGCTTGTTTTCAAAAGTGCAACCATTTAAGTTGTTACATTTATATTTTATAATATCATGAAGTACACTTATAAAAAAATTGTTGATATGCTTAGTAGTTTGCGACAACATCAATAAATAAAAATTTTTATTATATGAGAAAATTGATAATAGTATACACAAAAAATTTGTAGAATGTCATGAATGAAATTGAAAAGTTATAATAAATATAATAATTATTAATGCCAAATAACAAAAAGCATCAACACTCTTATAGGGTTACCCTATCATAATTTGGACATGTATTTTGTATAAGTATATACTATAAATTTTTAAAATAACAGGTAACATAATGACTAACCTTTCAATGCCATTGTGTTAGATAATAAAATAGATAAATCAATAATAAAAACCATAGAAGAAGGAAATTCCTAAACTTATATGTGTATATTTGTTAAGTTGTCACAGCAACCCAATAGTAAGAAGATTAAACCTTAGCCCTATCCAAAATAATCCATATTAACCTGAAATGTTACAATATATTTATTTTGTCCCACTTCAACCTAATTTAAATTTCTTTTTTTTATCGGTTTAGAGCGGGTTGAACCGGTTTCGCTGTATTTTTTGTCCACCCCTAGTTTAGTTTAAATTGGGAAAAAGGGTATTGCAGTTAAGGTTCAAATTTTTTAGGATTATTTTGTCTTTCTATCTTAGCTAGTTTAAAATTTGAACAAGGGTTTTAGGATTCTGTAAATAATTTAACCAAAACACTAATAGATGTGCTTTTTTGAATGATTTAATTAGTTGATAAGGGTTTTATATAAAATTTTAAAATTTAGAAGAATTTTTAAAATCAACCTTTAGTTTAGAGAGTTTTATAAATTTTAACTTTTTAATAAAATTAATTGTAGCTTCAATTTTTTACAAAAACAAGGAAAATTATGAAAAATTTAAGAAATTAAAACTCATCATAAAAATTGAAAAATATATCCTTAAATTTTTTTATTTAATTAAATCTAACATTAAAAAATTATTAATTAAATATAAAAAAGGCTAAAATGCAAATAATTCTCTTGAACTAAGAGTCGATTTTAAAAAATCTTTCTAAACTTTAAAATTTTTTACAGAACCCTGTTCAATTAACTAAAATGTGCAAATAACTTATTCCATTAGTTTTTTTGTGAAATTATGACAAAACCCTAAATTACCATGATGAAAAGACTAAAATGACCTTGTAAACCAATTCTCCTCTCCTACTTAGTTGCAATGCTACTTGCAACGATGCTAGGAACTTTGGCACCACTATTCATGTCACTACAAGTGGATTCTAGTTCCTATAATCACAACTTAATGCTGCGATGCAAGTGCTTGCCCACTAAGGCTCGTACATGCCATTGAAAGATAGCAAAAAGCCATTGGGCTCCAGTACAAAAATCTCAGAGTAAAGGAAAACACATATGTCACTGAGAAGATAAACAATATTTCATAGAGCTTCTGTGAGTGCCATTTCTATAAGTACCACCACTAGAAGTGGCCATTGCTACAAGAAATGTAATTGGAAAGGGGGATTTCCAATACTGTTAGACCATTGAAGTAGGTTGTTGCGTGGCCAAGTATATAGAGGAAGTTTCCTTGAGAAAGTAAAGAAGGGGAGAGTAGTAGCCTAGATAAATAGTATGATGAAATGGAATATGCATAAACATTAGAAAGTGGAAGTGGCCTTAGAATATTGAATCATGGAAGAAAAAGGTGCTGCACCATTCTTGTTGCTATCTACGTTGACCTTGATTGGGTAGATTCATCCAATGGAACCCACACTCAAAGGAGGACCACAAGCTCGAGGCTCAACAAAACATAAGATATCAACATTAAGAAACTTCTTGGGGTTAGCAGTGAAAGAAAGAGCTCGGTGTTCATTCATTTCTTAATTCATACTATAGCTTGGTCTACTAAATCAAAGAGGGACCAGCCTCATCGTGGTAATTATTGAACATCTCTAATCGTTCACCTCTAATGTGACATGTTCCCTCTTAGTTATATGATAAATGGGATCAATTAGCTAAAGAGTGGGCCTATTCTTCTTCTGAGGAGGCAAAGTCGTCCCCTTTACTGATTGAACTCTCAGTTTGTGGGTATTCGTCAACATGTTATGAAGCTCCAGGATTCTACAGGTCACCATTACTTGACTCAAAAAGGCGAACATCTAGGCAAGGGAAAGCACAGTGCGCCTAGTGCAAATGGTTTTTTTTTCTTCATGATATACCAATTAGAATGGAGGACCCTACCTTCACTATGTACATGATTAATAGAAGAACTACGTTGGGGATCAGTCAACTTGACACAAGAGAGGCATGAGTGCAGTTCGATCTTGTGGTGTATTCGTTTGTAGTGAGTAGGGCCTCTTTCTCATGATTAATTCACCTCCACTCTATTGAAAGATCACCATTCCTACAACAATTTTGTCAACAAATGCATCTCAAGTTGGATTGACTAACCTATCCCTTGAGGGGACCTTGCCATAGTTGGATGCTCTACTTTAGTGTGATTGACGAAGACTAAGCTAGTAATACCAAAAAGAAATAAATGAAAAGAGATCGGGGTCAATAGTTGGCAAGGAACTTGATCCCGCCCAAAACAAAAAAGGGGCAGCTACGATGGAACTCTAATTCTAAAAATAAAATAAAAGAAGTTAGGGCCCTTTTACCAAGTCTATTGGATAGAAAGAAGATGATAGAGGGCTAACTATCATTGCATTGCATAAGATGGTGCTGTCTCACTTCAAGTTTCTTCCTTTGTTGTTAAATTTGATGATATGCTTTGGTGATGTTACCTACCAAATAAAAGGCTTGCTAAGCGATCAAAATCGCTCAGGTTAGTGAGGACTTACTCAACTACTCCTTATCTATCTAAGACTTTCTTCTATCTATTGAATTCAAACGGTGGCCTACTATACGGGGCTATAAGATAAGATACCAAAAAGTATAGCGTAATTATAGAGGAAAAACTAGTGAAGCTATGAAGAGGAAGAAGAACAGAAAAAACCAGATGAAGAGTAAGAAGAATAGGATATATTAAGTGAAGAGGAAGATGAACACGAAATACTAGATGAAAGGGAAGAAGATATGGATATTTTGGTCCTTTATCCAAAATTTAATAAAAAATTTGATGGAAGGGGTCTTTTGTACAATTTTCATAATTGAAGAGGGTTCTATGCAAAATTTTAATGTTTAGGAGGATTTTTTAAAATTGACCTTTAGTTTAGGAGGGTTTTGTACATTTTAGCCTATAAAAAAAATTACTAAACTCAACTATAAATTACTTTTTTTTTCTATAAAAAAGTTTTTATTTTTTTGAAAAAAATCATGGAAAAAAAAAAGAAGACTTTCACGAAACAAATCCTTTGATACCCCTACTTTTATCAAAATTAATCCCTAAAACATTATTAATTAAACAAAAAAAATACTAAATTCATTTATAAGTTTATTTTTTGTTATTTCATTTTTCTTAATTTTTTGCATTAAATCTAAAGAAGGCCTTGTAGGTACCAATGCAAGAAGAAAAAAAACCCTCCATAGAATCCTGATTCCACAATACAAGGCCACAAACAAACTAACCATGAAGATGAACCTCTCCACTTAGACTTTTGAACCTACACTCCAAACCTTCAAGATGAAGGGCCCACCAATACATGAATATTCACCCACCCATTTGGGGAAGAAAACACTGAGTAAAAATCAAAACCCACATGCTACTACATTCCCATGCACAAGCCGAAGAGTACACATTCAAGTAAACATGGTATAGAGAATCAAGGCACAAGAGCAAGGGAAAAAGTAGGGATCAAGTAAACAATACCAGAGATGAGAGCACATCCAAGCATTGCATGCTTAGGCAAGATGACATACCCATGGGAGAGAAGGAAATGAAATCTAGGTGGATAGTGTCAATTAAATAGATATGAGAAAAAGAAGACTATATCTTTGTCCCCTGCCTTGAACTTTACTTTGCTGGGTCTCAGATGCTCTATTTTTGTTGAAAGTAACCAAAGTCCCTATTCCGAGTTCATCTCACTCCTATCAAGCACTTCCCCATCATGGTATGGGGTGTTGTTGCATGTAATGCTATGGGGAAAAATGTGATCATGAAGTAGGGCACTAGGTACCTTTGATGTGTAGTCATGACAAGGAGTGGGAAAGTATTTTGTTTGGTGTTAAGTGGTGAGAAAATGTTGTGAAGGCATGAATGGTAGTGATTCAAGGGTGTGTGTTTTCTATAAAAGTAAAACAATGAGAGAGTGTGAACTTAGGAAAAGGTTGTGTGTGTTAAGAGTGAAGCCATGGAAGTATATGATTATAGAGTGTAAGGCTTCCCAAAAGTGTCTGTGAATTCTCTAGTTTTGCGAAAATGGCATAGAATTAGGACATTTTAATTTCATTGGGTTTTTATTTTAAAACATTTACTCATATGGCCTCTTTCAAAAGTATTTCCTTATTGGAGGCAAATGCTACCATGTAGAATGCCACATCAAACAAAATTGGAGGGAGGTTTATTGACTTAAAATTGTTGTTCAAACCCACATTTCTAAAAGTGTGGGTCAAACCCACAATTTGAAAAAAAGAAAAATTGTGGTTGACCCACAATTTCAAGTCTCACCCTCTATTCCCCCCAGTCACAGAATGTAAACCTTTAGTGATTGGAATTGCACCTCTTCACCATTTGTGTCACCTATTGCACTATTTAGTAATTCTATCAAGATTTTTCACCATTTGACTCTAGAAAAGGTATATGTGATGATTAATCATTATATCTTTGTCTTTGTTCGATATTCTTGGCTTTATTTTGGAATTTTTTAACCTTAGTTTCTCTCTCTAAGATGGAAAAACCCTTATTTGATGCAAGATTTAAGGAAAATGTAGTAATTTAATGGTGTAGTTTTGTTCTAAGATGGGTATGAGCACATATGTTTTTTTACAACATTTTAGAAATTCATATTTTTAACTAACAAATAAGTAAATAAGAAACCTCAAAGTAATTTCTCTATCTAGAATTTAAAAGCGTTGATATAAAATTTATTTAAAATATAACAATGTAGTGATGTATTTATTCTTTTCAATTTAGTATGAATAAAATTTTTACTACATTATATTTTGGCTTGAAGTGTAAATGATATTGTTCAATACCTATTTTAACTTAATAACACTTTTGATTTATGAAGTTATCATGAATAGTGGAGTATTCACAAATTTGTATTTAGACGAGAATATTAAAGAAGGTATTGATGGGGATATTTTTGGTGGTTTGGAACTTGTAATGGTGATTATGCCACTTCAAAGAGGACTACAAGAACTAAAGGAAATTGCCTTTCAAGAGCTAGAAATTCCAAGTAATCAATAAATAAGGATTATGAAATATATATTTCACTTTTTTTGAAATCGTGGGTTTGACCCATGATTTTAGAAAATGTAGGTCAGACCCATGATTTTAGAATACGTGAAATCTTGGGTTTGACCCATGATTTCAAGTCAATAAACCTCCCTCTAATTTCGTCTAATGTGGCATGTTTTGTCCCCAATAGGGAAATACTTTTGAAATAAACCCATTTGAATAAATATTTTTTGAAAAAGCCCTATTGAAATAAAATAGCCTGTAGAATTAGGTATATGAGGGTAGTTTAGTGCAGTTAGGTGAAGTGCTTTGCTTGAGAACCCTATGATCACAACCCAAGTAACCTGACTAAACCTAGCCCAAGCCACTTGTTAAAAAAAAATGTATGAGTTAGGTTGGATAAGTTCAAAGGGTTGAATTGGATTAATAAATGGTTTTATATGGGTGTATTAGGTCGATTCCAGGTTAGGTTTTTCAACCTATAGTAACTTAGCCCAACTCGAAGGTTAAGATTTTTTTTTTAAAAATAAATATGCTTAAGATAGAAACTACATCATTTTAAAATTAAATATAATAACTTAACCTTACCTCGACTTGTTTGAACTTGTTTTGGTGACCTGTTTGAAACTACCATAATCAACTTGACCCACTATAACTTGAAATTTTTGGTTCAGAAGTTTTATTTGGTAGGAAATGGTTTCACCCAAAATTATCATAATTTTCATTTGGTTTAGCATTTTTTGACCCAAACCCGACTTGATTTGCGGTTAGCCTTACATGGAGTTCTTTTGGAGTATTGGATGACCCTTTCATTATTTTTTTTTTAACCACAATACTTGAATTTTTTTTTCTAATATGAGATATGTTATCTTTAATCTTTTATATGTTTGTTATATTTTATTTTTATTATCTTCTATTATTTATCTTTTATCTATTATATGCTTTTATCATTTATTATTTTCCTTTATCTTTCATTATTTTCTTTTTAATGTTTTATCTTTTGAATAATCTATTATTTTTCAGGCTTAATTTATTTTTTGGGGTTTAATTTTAATTTTAGAGTTTTATTTTGACTTGTTTTCTTATTTCTTTTTTTTCAATTTGGTTTGGGCTTTTGTGATTGGATTTAAAATTAGGATTAAGTTAGGTATAAGCCAGATAAAATGTAGTATCGACAAAGATTAAGTTTATATTACAAGCTATTTTTACTTTGATATAGTAATCATGATTCACTGTGAAGCGGCAAAAATTTAATGCATGACATGATAGTGCGAATACTTGGTGCAAATTAGTTATGTGTAAACTAACAATTTGGTTCCTAAAAGATTTTAGAGGTAACAATTTAGTCCCTGGACAAATGACTCAATCAATTTCACCCCAAAATTGGCAAGAATCATTCCAAAATGGTTTATTCGTTAAGTGGGACTTGGTAAGCCTCTGACTCTCCCAGTTAAGCATTGATGTGGACCATTAAATGTATGCATAGACTGTTAGATTGCATTACTGGCCCTTTAAGTACCACATTGGAACTAGACCTCCTCCCCTTAGTGAAATGATCCCCAACTCATGTGAAATGGTGTTGTATCACTCCCCTACCTTAGTGAAGTAGCATCATATCTCTAACCCAAACCTTTCCCCACCTTAACAAAATAGTGTCATTCTTTGTTCACTCTACATCCCCAACTAAACCAAATGGTGTCATTTCAAATGGAAAGTAGAATAAAGAGATGATGTCATGTGGCATTGTCTCCCTTAGTGGCAAAATCTCCTGGTTGCAAACCTTTCCTTAAGCTTTGACACCAATAAGTGGAATCAAGCTCTAATACGAGTAGTCGTTCTTGTTTCCATGCATGTTGCCATCTAGATGTGCATGTGTAGCCACAGGAAAGCTCGCAGCTTGAAAGGAGTGATATTCAGTCAAATGCACTAAAGAAAGCACCCATTACTTGCTTTTGTGGGTGGAAGGCACTGTTAGTGACTTCCAACACAGTTAAGGTTCCTGGTCACCACTTCTTTAGTTGTCTATTTTTGAAAGTGAGTCTCTTATGCCATTTCACTTGGATTGGATGTAGATTATATGTATTGAAGATATTCATTTCTTTCATGGAACAAAGCTCTGAGCTATGGCTTTTTTGAATGAGAGGATGAAATGGTGGATTATGATTTTAGAAAAAATAGTGCCTCATCAACTATGCTGTGGGAAGTACCAATTGGAGAGCATAAAAGGAAAGTCATTTCCTAACTTAGGAGGAAGCGTTTTCAAACTGAGAAACAATTGCATAGGTGGAATTTTGCTTGTTTTATTTTGGTCAGAATTATTGTACTTTTGCTGGTTGTGTGCTTCTGGGGTCAAGGAAGGTTAAATCTAAATTATATTAAAGGTGTATTTTGGTAATCCTAGTTGAAGTATGTATTTTGGCAATCCCAAAATGAATGTTAAATGGTGTTTTTTTGTAGTGGATTTTCATTTTGGTCACTAAATGATTAATAATTTGACTTGCAATTGATCCCTAAAACATATGTTTGATGACATGTTCAATCTAATGATCAAGCCTTAAAGCCTAAACAACCAATAACTTGGTTCGGACCAATATGTCTAAGACAAAATTATGTAGACATTTCAATTAACTATCAATTAGGTCCTTGAATGTTGGCTACAAGTTAAAAATGTCATTCAATTTAGCCCTTAAAATATAATTCTAAAATTGAAATAAGTAAATTGAAAAGAAAAGATGACCTATAAGTTGTAAATATGAAACCTATTAAAGATTACTAAATATCATCCATAAATATCACTTGCAAATGTCATACCACGCTAAGGCCCAGCCAAATGGCCCTATACATAACAACCAAAATCATCCATAATCTGTGAAGGCTAGCCAATTGAACCTACACATAACCAATAACTTTACACAAGATCTTAATTAATGATCTTCATCAAAAAAATAAAAGACTTTACATCTATTTTATCTAAATCATATAGCTAAGTGGAGGGTCTTGCAGCCTCTTGGGAGGGTCTTACATCACCTTTGGAGGGTCCTATATATAAGAGGGTCCTGTAGAATCTAGGTTGACATTTTGATTAGTGGATGTCTCAACTGCTTGTGTGTCCCACAATGTAGTAGTGTTCATCTAAGCAACCAAATTTGAAAACCTCCTTTGTGTTGCATGACTTGTTGCCTCCAAGGTTTATCTGCTCACATAAGGTCTTCCCTTCTAGTATGTTGTAGGCCAAAAATGAACCCCAGGTAAGAGTACCACTAGTGTAAGTGCAAATGTAGGTTCCGTAAATGGTTATAACATCTTAAAATCTAGTCTAAGACCTGGTGTATTACCCATACCATACCTCCACTAAGGTGCTAGGGGAGCCTATATAAAAAAACAATGTAAATAGTTAGTACATATAGGACCAAGTGCATGAAATATATGTAAATTTACTTATATTTGGTGATGGTTGTGATTATGATTAAGGAGTAGGCTATGAATGTAGAGTCAGTAGTGGTGCATCATCATGAATGGTTTGAGATGACAAAGCATGCTGCTAGGAAAGTGAGTTGACTTGTTCTTGTGTGCTTTAGCTTGTTCTAGCCTTCTTCTTTGTAGGAGCACACTTGCAACCTCTTTTGTTATGTCCAAAAACTCCACATTTTGAACATTTAATGTCACTATATTATCTTTTTACCTTATATTGATTGGCTGGCTCATCTTTGTCCTTCCTCCCTTGTAGTGGGATAAATGAAATGCTCATAAGCTTGTCTCGATGTCTCCTTTGAGTAACAAGGGCGGATATAGATTTCAAGGCATAAGTTGTTGTAGACCATACATGTCATAGCATGTTTACATGGGATGCTAGTTATGTCCCATACACAGCATAAGCATGAATACTATCCCAAGTCCACATAACTTTTACTCCTATTTTGCACTTGGTACTTGTACCCATCGGCATCACAAGCTCACAGTGGGTTCCACCAAACACTCTATCTCTTTGCTTTCTCTTGTTTGGCTTTTGAGGGTAATTGGTTGAGGTTACTTTAAATATTGCTAACCTGCTCTTGTTCATCATCCTTATTATGTAGCACCTAATCTCCTTAGACATTGTGATAATGGACTTGCTCTTGAACTTGACAATTTTTGCATTTAACTGCTCACACATGTTGCTTGGGAGTATGTCATTCCTTAGATAAGTCTTAAAAGCTGCCCTTGTCTAAGAGGCTAGAGGTAGTTTGTTTAGGTACTTCTAGGCTTCATCATTGACCTTTTAATTATCATCCATGAGTTTTTGAAATTCAATCATAGTGGTGGCATTGGCAGCTCCTCACAAGAACTTCTTCAGCTTTAGAGTCTTCCACTGTTTGTTGAAATTTGACCATATGTACCTCACACAGATTTTGTGTGGAGCAGCAAGCATGAGCTCCTCAACATCAAGAATCAAGCCCTTTAAGTAAAAGAAATGAAATATAAACTTGGGGTTAGAATTTTTCAAAACCAGCTTTGACGGACCAATTTGATAGTCAAAACAAAAGCCTAAACTTTATTCAAGGACCAAATTATTAGCACCCTGAAGATGCAAGGAATTTATACATAAGTTTCAGAATATAGATCCAAGGGCCAATATGATGGAAAAAATAATGTCTAAACTTTATTCAAGAACCAAATTAATGATACCCTGATAATGCAATGAATTTATAAAATAAAATAAGTAATGAAGTTTACCTTTTGTTGATCTAATATGAAGTTCCATCCATTCCCCTTGCAGTTCCCCAAATCTTCATGTTGTAGGGATAGGAACAACTTCCTTGTGTTCTTGGTCTTCTTTGCCATAATAACATAGGCAATCACATAGAAGGCATTGTCCCCATCACTCCCTATAGTAGAAAGTAACTAGTCACCATAATATCCCTTAAGGAAGTAGCCATCCAATCGAATGATAGGCTTATAACTAGCTTTAGACCCTTTCTAGGTTGCATCCAAACACACATAAAGTCTATAAAAAATTGGGACCAATGAAGGCTATGGCCTATCATCTTTACCTATAGTGTCTAGACCTCTTTCTACCTTCAAAAGCACTATTGAATTTGGGTTGCTCCTTTTGAGTTCAGAGTAATAGTCCCACAGCTTGAAGTATTGCTCCTTTTTAGACACTTCAACAATATCCCTTGCAATTTTGAAGACTTTATATATTGTGGCCTCACCTACATGGACACCATACACTTTTCTCAAATGGTCAAAGGCCTCAATATATGTATTTTGATGCCTAGACCTCACCTGTGAAAGCAACCTTTTAGCCACCCACCTCCTACTAGCTTGAGAGTTCTTAAATTGGCTTGAGCATGTATGGTCATTATAGAAAGTCTTTGTTTGAAAGCTCTTAGTGATGTTACTGTAGGCATAGTAAATCTACCATCTACATTCTTGTTTTGTACACCTGCCTTTGGCCTTCACCTTTTCATTTTTCACCTCTCTAAAGTCTTTCCCAAGGTTAATATTATAGTCTTTGATAGCTTGCTTGAAGATGCCTAAAGAGACAAACTTCACACCTATTTGCAAAGATGCTTTACCAAAATCAGCTTTCTCATTAGACCTTGGACACTAACCCTTTCTTCATTCTCTCTCCTATCTTACCCTTCCAAACTTTGAAGATCCTCAAACATATATGACCTACCTTCACCATCTACAGAGTCATGAGTCATAATAGATTGTAGTACCCCTACCATCCCAATCCCTTCAATTTCAATGGCCTTTTGTTTTCCTTTTTTTAGCTTCTTTCCCTTTTTTGGCAAGTTGTTTTCCTTTTCTCTCATCTTCTTTCCTTTTCTGGCAACTTCTTTTCCTTTTTTTGATAGCTTCTTTTCCTTTTCCTGTAACCTTTACTTTTCCTTTTTCTTTTGTTTGTCAATTGCTCAACCTCCCTCCTCTTCATGATCTTCAGCCTTAATTTTAGTGCAATCTTGGAATAGAACATCATCAACCTTGCTAGACTCTCTCCATAGCCTTAAAGGATTGTCTTCAGCATTGTCATAGTCATTATTCTCACTCTCCCTCTTCCTTCACTGTCAATATTAAGCACACTAGTTCCATCTTTAAGTCTCAAGTCTACTACATCAATGCATGTAAGATCCTCTAAGTTAGCCCATAGATCTTCTTTAATTTTAGGTTCACTAGTCCCAATGTTTCAAATTGACTTTCATTCTCATCATTTCTCCTTGCCACAACATGCTCTTCTACCACAATTTCTTCTTCAGGCTCAGGTTCTTTTAAAATAGTTTTAGGCTTAACTCTAAGTCTTCTTCTATAATAGTGTTATGATAAAGTAGATATAATAGGGGCTCTCCCATGATAGGGTCAGTTAGTATAGGGTGTGTAATGAAGAACTGAATATCATAAGATTCATCACATGTCAAATATAGCTTCTTTATATCTAGATCTATTCTAAGTTCCTTGAAACCTTTGTCTAATTTAGTCTCAAGAACCAACCAAAATGTCCTATCATAATCATGGTAACTATGGTCTAAGAATAATGTTATAAGGGAAGGAATGCAAACAACATCCATAAATATAGGCTCCCAAATACACTATTCGGCCCCAACATACTATAAAGGTGGTCCTTCCATAAATCAATTACTATGGTTCAATATTAAAGCCATATAGTGGGGCTTAGTTACTATACATAGTGATAGTATTAAATAAAAGAACACATAAATGGGATCACATTATAACTTAAGGGAAAAATTGTCTTTAATTGGTAGGAAGTGTGTGGGGGATAAAGGGAACAACATGGGACCACAACAACCAAATAGGACCACAACATTATCAGTGAAGGAATACTATAAGAATTTAACTCATAATCAAAGGTGATAACTTATATAACACCAATATTCAAAGATTCGCTCCAGAATTAAAGATGGGCTCCACAAATTAAAAGATTTGCTGAAGGAATCATGCCTGAGAATAAGTATCATGCTGTAACAAGGGTGAAAATCAACTATTTGGCTTGAAATTAGGGGTGGATTTGGGGGTGTTTGTTGTGGTTTCTTGTTGATTTTGCTTTCCATTTGAAATGACACCATTTTGTTCAGTTGGAGATGCAGTGGGAATAAGGAATGACATTGTTTAGCTAAGGTGGGGGAAGTTTGGGTTCATGATACAAAGCCATTTGCGAAGGTGGGCAAGTTGGTGATATGATGCCATTTTGCTAAGGTGGGGCGAGGTTTGGGTTAGATATACGATGCTGTTTTGCTATGGTGGGAGAGTGATATGACTTCGTTTCACTATGGTAGGAAGTGATATGATGCTGTTTTGCATGAGTTAGGGCTACTATTGGTACAAAACTATGTCGTTTCATTAAGGACAATAGATTTGGTTCTAGCATGGCACTTAATGAGTTAATAGTGCCATCTAATAGTCCACAAATGCATTTCTCGGTCCACATGAGCGCTTAATAGTGTGAGTCGGAGGACCCCCCAGGTCCACTTAACAAAGGGATCATTTTAAAACGAATCTAACTAGTTTCAAGATGAAATTGACTAAGTTATTCATTTAGGGATTAATTTGTTACCATCAAAATCTTTTAGGAACCAAATTGTTAGTTTACTTATTTGGTTATTATAGTTGAACTCCAGCTTATTGTTTTTCACTTATTGTTAGTGTGGAGTTTTAAATGCATTGGTGGGTTTTGTATGTTATGATGAAATTTGGAAGTGATGGTTTTGGATATATGGGATTGTGAATCTTGAGCATTTATTTCCTCTGCATTAATAGTAATGATTCCAACATGTGTATCATTATCTTCTTCTCTTTTAATTTTAATTTTAATAGGAAAGGAAAAGGATTTAGTTTCTTCTCTTTGTTATTAATAGGAACTATTGAAACTACTAAAATAATACACTTTTTTTTCTCTTTTATAGAAACTGTCTTAGAGAAGTAAGTGTATAAAACAAAAGCAAAAATTGTATTAGATTTATTACTCTCACATATCACATTTACGAAACTCTCTACACATCTATTCTAACTCTTAAGTGAAGAAAGTTTTTGAATTTAGTCAAGTTCTACCTTTTTCCTACTAATCCTTGCTTTGTACCCATACTTCACATTTGGGAGCCCCTGTCTTTGACTGAAAAATCCCAAGGTTGAATCAAGTTCTTGGTTCTTCTTGTTATTCTAATCATCACAGTAACAATATCCTTGAGGTTATATGCTTCTTCTTTTGTGAGATATTTTGCATTGGTTTATACCCTTGAAGTGGTTATGTGTTTTGTTTGTGTTTCATATGACATTTAAGATATATGTTTAATTGCATGTTCAAGGTTGCATCTATTTGCCATATCTTATTCACTTATTTATATGTAATCTATTTCAATGACACACTTAGTATTTTTTCAATGGCCTATGGTACATTTCCAACTATTCTAAACAATTTTTAAAACTCAGAATTATTATGCTAGTTTAACACCATTGTACCAATTACCAAAGAACCATTGTTTCACGTTCATTATGAAGTGAGATAGTATTTCTCCACATGCAAAAGATAAACAAGCATCTAAGCAAGACAAATAGATAGGGCCCCAAAACATAAATGACAATTCTTAAAAGAAGTAGTGTTATCCAAGTAACAGAAAGTAGCTTTCACATGCCATAGAGAATGCTTTTTGAACTAGGAATTTAATTAGCAAAGTTGGCCACTACATATGTTCAGCATTAGGGCAATAATTAGGAAATCCAAATGCTTTCAAATACCAGAAGCTCAAAATTTAACCTCAGCTAAAAGTGGGTGACTTACATTCTCTCAACATTATGTCTATACTTTGCAAATTGAACCAAAATTTCTATACCATCAACCTTTCTTCCTGACTTACAAAGAACATTAGTGGAAAAACCCACTTTTAAAAGAGTGCAACTTAATATTTTGGAAGAGAAATTAACAATCCAACTTATCCACTGTTTTTTGTGCTTTGTCCACATACTTGTAATGAACAAACATGAAACCTCATGATTTGCTAATCCTACAATAAATTAAAAGAAAACCCCATGTCAATGTTGAGAGAAACCTTAAAATTCTTAATTCAAAAACTAATGCTATAAGCAAAGAACACTAGCCTTTGGTCCTTGGGAATAACCTTAATATACAAACCTTAACAACTTACAAGGGTTGAAAGCCGCATAGTTTCCCAAGCCCCACAAACATGAAGAACTCCTCTTGCTTGGAGTTGAAAGGAAGAAAACGAGTTGAAGATGAAGGGAAAAGGAGGAAAAGGGCTTGGTACTGTGTGATTTGTTTGAGAATAAGAAGTGAAGAACAAAGTTGACTAAGGAGAGTTTCAGTCTAACTAAGGAGATTTGATGGAGAGATGATCACCAATGGTGAACTATTTTTGAGTTGACGATGGGATTTTCTATAGTGGTTGAGACTTGAGACTTGAAAATGGAGGGAGGAGAATTCCAAAGATTAAGAGAAGATAGGGTTGAGGGTGAATCGTGTTCTAAAGAAAAGGGGGATTGTGGTGTTATGTTAAAACTTAAAATGATGTTGTATAATATGTAAAAAAGAAATTTTAAAATTGGGTTTATTTTTGTAGTGTTGACTTTTTTTTTTAAAAAAAAAATCTTGTGCTTACTATCATTTTGTCTTTCAAATTTCTTCATTTTTAAAATTGATTAAAATTAAGTGCCCCAAAAATTAAAGTCTATTGCATTTTCACTTTCTTTTAATAGTTTTTTATTATTATTAATAACTAGAACTAAAAAATTGTATTCTTCTATTTTACTCATGATTTATTTTGTAAATTTTGAAAATTTTTTGAAATAGACCTAAAATTTTTTACTCTAAGAATTTATATTTTTATTTTTCTCATGATTTATTTTGTATAGTTTGAAAAAATAATAATTTATATATTTTAAAATAATTTATTCTCTTAATTTTTTACACTAAAAAACTAAAAAAGAAATAAAATAATGAAATACATATACATAGCATTTATGTCATAAAAAGTAATTACTTGTTGTCTTCCATGTTTAATTGTTTTTTAAACATTTGAGACAGATTTGCAACGAAGCGTGTACAATCTATTGCAAATTAGTCACAAATCTAAAGGAAATTAAATGATTTGAGACAGATTTGCAATGGACTTATTTTGTGCATAATTCCCATCTCAAATTCATTGCAAAATTCCATCACAAATTTGTTTAATCATTTTTTGTCACAAATTTGTGACAGAATTTTATCCATTGCAAAATTCCATTGCAAATTGGCCTTATTCTTGTAGTGTTTAGAGATTTCAATTCATAAAAAAAAATGGTAGGACCACAAAATGTGGGTTTACTAATATCCACAAATTCATGTGGCTCATTGGATACAATGGACTTTATTGTTTAGTTTGTAAGATCAAATAAATTTAATTTTTAGATTATTTTTTGTGATCATTTAGTAGTTATTCAGTTTGTAAGGAAAACAAGACCCCCTTTCACACCTTCGTTTGGAGCTCTATGCATATTAGCTGGCTAACTGACCGACGGATAATAATTTTATTATGAAGCTACTCCACAATTCCAAGTACATTTATTATTATTTTTTTTTTGGAGAAAATATCTTCTTCATAGGAAACTGACGAAAAAATTTAAGTTTGTGGGGGAGATTAATCACTTTCCTATTCTTTAAATATTTATAAAGTAGAAACCATCTCCAGAAAATTTTGACACATGTCATCTTCTAAAGCTATTATTGTAAGTTTCTAATTTCAATATTTTCACCCATTCATTTGCAAAAATTTCTACTTATTGAAATTTTGCTTTCACCCCCTCATTTTGAGCCCTATATGTACTAGTAGTTAACTTATCTATAGATAATAACTTTATCATGAAGCTCTTACAGAATTCCAATAACAGTTATTATTTTCTTCTTGGAAAATATCTTTTTCAGAGGAAGTGAAGAGACATATTAAGTTTGTGAGAGATTATCCCACTCTTTAAATATTACAAAGTAGAAACCATCAATGAAAAATTTTGACACATATGATATTCTAAGGCAATTGTTTTAAGTTTCTATTTTCATGTTCAAACGTTCATTTATCAAAAGTTTCTTCCTTTAGAAAATTTTCTTTCTCCCCTTCCTTTTGAACCCTACTTGTATTAGCTGGTAAGCTCATCTATATATAATAATTTTATCATGGAGGCTCCTTCTTCATAGTTCCAATGACATTTCTTATTTTATTCTTGGGAAAATATGTTTTTTAATTGAAAGAAACTGCATAGAGAAATTAAGTTTGTGAATGAGATTGATACTCTTTTTTTTTGGGGGAGGGTGGGGGGGGGGGGGGATTTTCACAAGGTACTCTCACCGTTCAAGTGGTAATAATTTTCATTTGAGATGGGAGCTTAATGGTAAACCTCTTTTAACAAAGGTGACTTTAAAGTCAAACCCTAGACATACGGTTTGTCTCAAGATAATCTGGTCTCACTACTCTTTAAATGTTATATAGTTATAACTAAGCATATTGACATCCCGTGTCTCTTTTGTTTTCTATCACACACCTTGTCTAGTTCTTTTCAGGCATAATAATTGAGAACCAAATATTTACCTCTACATAACAAGCAACCGTCTTGTTTCATGTGTCCACTTCCCTACAGTGATGCAAAACAAATAAAACCAAATCTATAGCATATATATATATATATATATATATATATATATATATTACCCACTATTCTTTTTATCTCTCTTTAAAATTACTAAACTCAAAAAATTTTTAAAATAAAAAAATTCAAGTCCACATGACTCAATAGATACATCATTTTTTTTTCTTTTGGAATAAAGAAGTTTGGACGGATATGCATTCTGGGAAGACAGAGACTAATAATAATAACAACAAAAGTGCTATGGGGTCAGTGTTTTCTTGTAACACATGTGAGCAGTCTTTTCAACTAAAGGAGTGGGGTTGAACATTGTCGCATGAGAAAGTGCTTCTGAATTGGCAATACAGAGACACACAACCAAAGGGCACAATTCAGTGAACATGGTCACAAATTCTATTGCAGAAAAAGTTCAGTGCACTATTCTTCTGCGGTCACTTTTGTTGCGGCAGTGTCCTTTTCCACAGCCTTGTTTCATTATTTTTTTTCAAACTAAAATTGAAGGAAAACAACACATTACTCATCACAATCCTTTTAGAGAAGCAACATGGTTATCATTAGGAATTAGCCCAACTATACATGGTTAAGTAGATAAAATTTCATCCAAAAAAAAAGGTGGATGGAATTTCAAGTAAAATTATTGGTTAAAGTAAATAGTAATTTTTGGTATATTATGACAGAAAAGTAAATTATCTTTTATCTTCAATTTGTCGCATAAACCCTACCCTTTCACTTAATTAACAATTGAGTTGTATTGTGAGAAATTCTTAATTAATAACCTAAGAGAATGGTAAGTTCTATCCATATATGAACTAAAAAGATATATTGATTAAGATACACATGAAATGTAATCGACTTTGTGCATGTGGGTCGTTCTTAAACCCATATTTTATTAGTGCACAATCACAATGACATGATGAACTCATCTCACAAGCCAAAAGCTATGCCCTTAAAAAGTAACGGGATGTGAATTTTTTTAATCTAGGTTACATTTGCTTCTTGGGATTGGAATTGAGGTTTAGATTTATAATTTTCAACTTTATTAAATTGAAAAAAAGCTAAAATTATGAATTTGGTGTTTGAATCATGCAAAGAAATAAGACATATAATTGAGAAAAATAAAAGAAAGTAAATAATATTTAGTAGCATCAGTGATGTGGTTTGACCATAATGATGGTGATGGCAACTATGATGGTGACTATGATGATGACACTAGCAACATTGATAATAATAGCAATGGTTATGATAATAGTAATTATAACATAAGTGATGTTGGTAGTTCGATAATAATATCAACGATAATAATAATGATAGTGATAGTAATATAGTGATAGTAGTGATGTAATGATAATCCTAGTAAAAGCAATAAGTGGCAATGGTACCTATGACGATAAAGATAAATTAGGAGTTATGACAAAGTTTTAATTCTCATATATTTGAAATTCAAAATTTTGGAGTGTGAATAATAAATTATGATGTGTATTGATTATTTTTTAATTTCATAAAATGTTAAAATGAAATTAGAATTAATTTTAATTTCAACAAACGTTTCAAAAAACACATGTGGAATTAAAATGGCCAATTCAACTCAATTCTAATAATAATTCTTATGCCTGAACGGGACCTAAAAGTGGTGCCCAATTCTACCAGTGAAATTGGGGAATGCTCTACAGTCCTTGTGAAAGAATTTAAATTGATGCTAGTACCATCCATAAATATCACATTATTCCCACTTTCAATCTCCAACTATATATCACATCCAAACATGAGTGGAAAGTTAAATTCTATCGTCTCAATTGCTTTCCTTCCAATTACTTTTCCATGAATCAAAGTTCAAATAAACACATACTCAGATTGAGCCCTCCAGCACATGGCACCTCTATGTCTTACAAATATAGTTGATGCCACAAAGAGAGGACAAACTCAACATCTAACTTACAAAAGATAACTTATATCCAACCCTGTCGTCTAAAAATAGTTGTTCACATTCTAATTCTTCTCTCTCTTGACCACATAATGCATGCTTTAGACAGCTACAAAGAATCATAGCAGTATTACTAATCCATTTCAGAGAAAAGTCAGATTTGATTATGGTAACAGGCTTCTTTCAGGTCTGTAGCTGACAAAGCACAACTAACTAATTATTTCAAATATCGACTTATTTTTTACTCATGGCAGGAGTTCATGGATGTGGGAAGTTCACAAAAGTGGACCAAGGCAACCACCTTGCACCTGGTCAGCCATTCCTTCTTGGATCCTCTAGAGTTGAGAGGGGAAGCTTTTGAGAATTTAAGTACCAATGGAGAGTTTGTCTCTTTCAATATACCTTTATACTCTAGTGAATCAACTCAAAAACCTATTTATTCAAGTTGCCTCCATGCCATATTCGTATAACACCAACAAAATTCTCAACTCTAAATTCACACAAATTGACGTCAACAAAGCAATGGCCACCTAAAATGGATAGCAGCCCATCTGTTTGTAGCATTTATTTTATAGCAGATTTCTCTGCAAGACATATTAAAGGGAAAATACTAGACAAGATGTCTTAAGTCTATTGAATTTTAATGCCTATGTCAAATACCATGTGAAGGTAATATCTATATTAATGCTTTTTTCAATACTATTTTCTATGGTAAATCATTTAATTTCTGACATCTTCAACTGATATTTGTACTACAGAGTACCGAAGGTTTTATTTAAAAAAGGATAAGGATCCATTTGAAAACTTTAATTGAGGTACGCATACACTAGAAGAGCAATATGTTAAGCCCTTGGACAATGAGAAGTGTCATAAAGAGCCCAATAGCCCACCTGGATGGAAAGTGTACGAGAAAAGAAGATTCTGTAGGGTCCTAGAGAGCGCTAAAGGTTGCTAGATGAGAGAGAACATGTTTAGAGTTAGGTGTGTGTCGTGTGCAAGGAGATATGAAGAGGATAGGAGGTCGTGGAAAGGCATTCGGGTTGTTCCTTAGAAAAATAGAGCTTTGCTCTAGGATGGGGATTGTATTCTGATAAATTACTCTAAAAGAAATCAATAGAAATACAAATTACAAATAATACACATTGATCATATCACAATCTAACCACACACTCACACTGTAATTCACTTAGATTTACATAAATCTACCCACTTGGACAGCCCTCTGGTTTTGAGGCCCTAGAAACCTCCCCATTTTCCTAAGACCAATCCCTCCTTTTCAAAATAATGCCCAATAGATATATATCATACACAGTAACTATTCATAACTGCTATTACTACATAGTAATTGCCTATGACATACTAATACATGCCATCTCATATTTGTAAATAGCGAATAGCGAACTTATAGCGCTTAGGATCATTGTGACATAGCGCATAATGTACTATTATTTGAACTATAGTGCAATTATATTATATATATAAATGTATACATATTTATACATGTAATATAACCCAAATAACAAGAATATATAAAAAAAATAACCTTAAAAAGGATGACAAACATGAAGCAACTTCATTTGCAATCACGATTCAATGTTCCAAGCAATATGTTTCATATTAAAAGGATAAATCCATAAAGAGTCTAAGGCTAAAGCCTCTAAACATCATAAAAAACACTAAACATAACTAGTTTAAAGTTCATCCTCATAATCAAAAACAACATTTTCATCACAAGTTGAATCATTATCATTTTCTTCAAAGCCAACTTCCTCAGATTCAGTCTCTTCTAATCCTTCTAACTCCTCCAAATCATCCTTATCACTATCATTAAGAGGAATAGATGGATTGGATTTGGGCCTTGTAGAAGATCCCTTTTTCAAAGTTAGGCTTGGGGTTTGAATGGTTTGACTAGCTAATTTCCTAAAAGAACAAGAAGGCTCATCAGTTCCTAAAGCTCTAGCCACATCACTCCAAGTTAAATCTTCATCTTCAAACACATGCATCTTCAACATCTAATCATCTATCTTCTTCATCCACCTTGCCAATCAACCACTCATTAGTATAATCAATATCTTTCAATGAGATTGGGTCAAGTGTCTCACAATAATTGTATATTTGTCTCAATACCCTATTATGCTTGACAAATACTAGATCACTCAACCTTTTATGTTCAAGCCTATTCCTTCTTTAGGTATGAAGGTACAAAATCCATAAATAAGTATAAGATTAGAATTAAAAATTTTACTAGATGATAAAAAATAAACTATAACTTCACTTACATTTTCAAACACACTCCAATTCCTCTCACACCCTGATGAACTGCAAGTGAGGCTTTGAACTTTTATGGCAAAGTCTTACAAGTGAGGAGCCCCTGCACCATAGCTAGCCCACCACTCTGCTGATGCCTTTGTTGCTCTTGATCTTTTAGCCATTTCATGCCCAAAAAGACCTTCTACATTGCTATATATGACTAAGTCATTTTTAACCTTATCTTGCATGTTAGTGTCAGGCACCAATCTTTGTATGCAGCTTAGCAAACAATTTATCACTTCTTGGTCCTTCACAATATTTGGATTTGCATAAAAAAATTCAGGATTCAAGTAATGCCTAGCTGCATGCAATGGGCAATGCAATTGCACTTCCCATCTTCTATCAATGATTTGGAATACATCATAATACTTGTCTTCATTCTCATTGAAAACTTTAACAACTGCTTCCTTGGCTTTATCCATAGCCTCATAAATGTATCCCATTGGAGGCTTTTTCTCACCATCCACCAATTGAAGAACTTTAATCAAAGGACCAACTAACTTAAGAGAGTATGCAACATTTCTCCAAAAAGCAATGCTAAAAACTATTTGAACCACTTTCTTGCCTTATGATAGTCTTGCCCACTGACTATTAGCCCATTCCTTAGAAGTGAACATTTTCCTTAAACATGCCTTGTGGTTGTAAATGCTAGCAAGTGTGATGAATGCAGTAGCAAATCTTGTTTTTGTAGGCCTATATAACTCTCTATTGTTGGTGAAGCACCTCATCATGTTCAACACACTTGTATGGTTGTATATAAAACCACTCAATGCCACACCCTTCTTCATTGTGTTAGCAAGGAGAGGAATTTTTCAAATATCCTCCAACATCAAATCAATGCAATGTGCAGCACATAGAGTCCAAAACAAATGTGGATGGGCTGCCTCTAACAACTTTACTATTAGAATTATATCAATTTAAGAAAAAGAAGTTTACCAGCATAAACATTGTTGACGGCACTATCAGTGACAACTTGGACAACATTAACTGGTCCAATCTTTTGCACGAATTTATCAAGTAATTCAAACATCTTTTGCCCAGTCTTGATGTATTTAGAGGCATCAATGGACTTAATAAATACAGTGCCCTTTGGACTATTGACTAAGAAATTAATCAAGGTCCTTTCTCTATGATCTTTCCAACCATCCGCCATAATAAAGCATCCAACTCTTGCATATTGCTCCTTATATGTCTTCAATGATGCATTAGCGAGCTTTACTTCTTTCTGAAGAAGTGGGAATCTCGCTTCATGATAGTTAGGTGGATTCATACTTGGCCCATATTGTCTAATGGCCTCAATCATGATTGCAAAACTTTCATACTTGACTGCATTGAAAGGGATTCTAGCATCATACATCCACCTTGCAATAGCTTGACATGCTTTATCTCTTACTTCTTTCTTGTAATGCTCATTGATCATAGTTTGCTTTCCTTTCTTTCTTTGCTCCATTGCAATTTTTGGATCAACAACAAAATAAGAATCAATTGGCCCCTTTTGCTTTTGCCTTTTTAGAGGAAGTGGTGTTTTACTACTTTTTTCTGAAGAAGGTGAACTTGATGAGGTCCTCTTTCTCATTGATATTGGTTAGACTTGGAGTTCAATGTCATCTTCTAGCTCTTCATCCATTAAATCAAAATCTTCATAATTAGGAGGCAGCAAGTTTTTTTGAGATTTTACTTCCTCTTTTTGTGTCATATACTGCCTAATTTCTTCTTTAACAATTTCTAGGCATGAATCACATATCTTGACATTTCTATTTCCTTCAAGAATGTGTTGTTTCATTCTAATGATCCCACCATATGAAACCTTGCCACAAAAATTGCATTGAACTCTATTTGGATGTTTAGGATCAACTTTTTTACAGTACTTCCAAACTGGATCAGAAGCATGTCCAGTGCTAGCAGTGCTTTGATGACTCATTGAGAAATTAGAACCTAAAGCCAAGCCAAACAGCATTAAAACCACCTTCAGAATTTGAGATACACTTTGAAAAACCCTTTTAAAGAGTACAAGTAAATGTAAAAGAATATATGATCATCTTAATTTAGTAGGATTTCATTGTGTGAGCTAATAGTGTCACTGTCAAGCTAGTGTTTTATCCAAAAGTGTATGCAATGAGTTACATTTAACATATGCATATATGTTTAGTAAATAATATATATGTATAACAACAAAGTTATTATCTATGACAATAATATGAAAACAAATAATTTTGAATTAAGATAAACCAGAACAACAAACCAAAATTTATGACTACAAAACACAATTTTATTTAACAAAGTCTATTTTAAATAGATCATAATGAACAAAGCACAAAATTTTAATTAATAATCTATTTTAATTCACAAAGCCCAGCACAATTCATAAAGCCCAAAACAATTCACAAAACACATGATTCTAATTACCAATGTCCATTTTAAATAAACCATACTTTACAAAGCATGTAACAATTCTAAATGAACAGAGAGAGGCATGGGAGAACTACAAAGCATAGTTCAATCAGAGAGGAGCATGGATAAAGTAATAGTGCCAAAATCGAGATTTCAAGAGTCAAGATAGTAAAACTTCACATAGCAACCAAAAGAGAGTTAAAATAAAAGTTAGAGCTTTAGCTATTTAACTTTGCTAGCAAGGAATGGTTCGGCTAACAAAGGGTTACAAGTGGCTGCAATGGAGGTGGGTCTCATGACAACAATGTTGATTAGGGCCACTAAATGTGTAGCAATAGTGAGCAACACAATAGTTTCTCGAGGCTACACTCTAGCGACATCGCGGCTATAGTAGGGCACAACAATAGCGAGCTCTTCGATTAGTGGTGAGGGGTCCTGCTTCAACTAGAACAAAACAAAATAGAAAGCTACGAGTCAACAAGAGCGATGATGAGAGAGCACTGTTTGTTTGAGAACAGCGACAAGTCGAGAATGGCAATGGTTCCAGAGCAACGATGAGTCGAGAGCAATGATGGTTTGATAGCAATGAAGGTTCGAGAGCTGGAAGAAGTTTTTGCATGAGGCATATGAGCCAAACAGAGTGATGCTTAAAACCAAGCATGTTACCATTAAATCTTATTGCTATGCTATAGTGCACAATACAGTGTGCTACAATGCAGCATAGCACACACTATGCTTTGCTATCATGATCATGCTATGCTATTGCACATAGTGTAGTGCTCAGTGCCATAGCGTTGTGCTATGCACAATAGCAAGTGCTATCTAGCACTATTGACAACACTGTGCCATTTAACTAGCTACTAATATTATATTACTACCCAATTCAGAATCTATCATATGTAATTGGTGGCCTATTCAAGAATTGCCGCATGTAATTATTAGCGTAACAATACCTTCCCCACAAGTTCCACCTTCTTCTCAAGGTGAAAGGTTGTGCAATGCCTCTATGCAAACTTTGATTGGCTCAAACAAATTCCTTGCCTTCTTGTCACAGCATCTCTCAATGAGTTCCCATGTTAACATCTCACTCAAACCAATCTAGACTTTTGTGGATCCATGAAAACTCTAACATAAGAGTAGCACTCTATCGACTTTGGGAATACTTTTTCCCTTGGTGTCAATGTATCCATGTAAGTTGATGGTTGCCTCATAAGGCCCTTGTCATGAATTAGGGAATCTTCTTCCATTTTCAATATAGATTCCTTTTAAGTCCACCAGTTTCCTCTTTATCCTTGACATTCTCTCTTCAATGTCCATAGTAGTGCTTCTCACTCTGTTCAGAATCCTCTTCACCTTCTCTAGCAATCTATCATTCTACAGGTAATACACACTAATCAAATCACAATCCAACCATACACACATTATAGTTCACATAGAATTATACAAATCTGCCTACTTGGACAACCATCTGGCTTTGAGGCACCAGAAGCCTCTTCATTTTCCTAAGACAAATCCCTCCTTTTCAGAATAATGCCAATAAATATATATCCTACACAATAACTACTTATAAGTAATATGAATACACAATGACTACCACCCATGACATATTATTACATGCCATATAACGAACTACTAATATTATATAACTACCCAATTCCAAATCTGCCACATGTAATTGTGGCCTAACATAATCCTTTAGTAAGGGACTCTTGGGGAGACCAAAATCATCCTGGTGTTCTACTCATATTTTCTATCTTTCGGTTTGCTAGTTGTAATAGGGACGAGTATTTTTCCTCTCCCTTGAGTTATGTTGATTCAATAATATAGATATCTCTTCATCTTCTATTTTCAGAACTCTTTGACTCACAAATTAGTCCGAGCCACTAAATGCCACTAACAAGGATAAAGTTGAGTAGAAGCAATAGAGAAAGGAGTGGAGGAAATTCAAAGGAAGTTGGTTACGTCAAATGAAATGCAACAAAAGTTGGAAGGGTTGGATGAACTAAAAGTGGAGATGGTTGCATTAATCAATAAATAGAATCAAGTTGTTCCACCCCTATTCGGTGACCGATTAGAGGCTTAAAAAAATCTTGTCACACCAAGGCAAAGGATGATGGGGAACTAGGGCTTGATATGATTTTGATAATGAGGCTCTCAAAACTTAATAAATAGAGAGAAATGGATTGAAAGGAGCTGAAAATAAGTAGAAAAGGTCTCTGAATACCATAGCAATGCATAAGCACATGAATAGGAGTCACTAGAGCTCTAGTGACATGTGCAACGATGGAAACAGCAATATTCGGAGGATAGGTTGGTTGGAGTGCACTGGGTCCAATGGTACCGGTAATGTCATGATCCAATCACCTATGATGATTGGAGCAAAAAGGGTGCACTGGCCATAGATCGATTCTCCTACATGTGTTAGTGCATGGGACACGAGTCAATGGCAATACTCCAAAGGTTGGCTGACGATAATGCTCTGAGCACAGTGGTAAAGTTGGTTCTTTGGAAAGACACCTGGAAAGGGATTAACCAAAGTTGACAGCCACATAAGAGAGAGAAAATAGAGAATTCGAGTTGCTAAGGGGAGAGACATAACAAAAAAGTGAAAGAGAGAGCCATAAACTAGGTTGGGCATTATTGGTGACAAGTTAAGACTTCTTGCCAGTGTTGATGAGGTTTTTTTAAGTGGTAGTTAAGTTTTTTTTTTTCATTAAGGTCTGATACCATGAAAAATTAAGAAAAAAGAGAGAAAACATTTATAGCGTAAAACTATATTGTATTGAGATATTGAGAGTATTTGTTAAACTCATATCACTAGATCCTATTTATATAGAAAATTATAAACCATGAACCTGCTTACACTATTGTAAAACCCTAAATTTGATAATAAAAAACAAGACAACAATAGAAAATAAAATAAAAATAAAAAATTAACTTTACTTTTTCAACATGAAAATGATATGGAGTAACGTAAAGGGATTCAAGTTTTTCCTTAGGAAAATAGAGCTTTTCTTTGGGCTGGGGATGTAACCCTTTAGCAAGGGACTTTGTCTTGGGGAAACCAGAACCATTCTAGTGCTCTATTCTTATTTTCCTTTTTCTGGTTTGCTGGTCATAACAGGGACGAGTATTTTTCTGCTTCTTGAGTTTTTTTGATTCAATAATACAGATCTCTCTTCATCTTCTATTTTTTGACTCTAAGACAATATGAAGTCCAAGGCTTGCAGCATAACAGACAGCTAGACATCATAAATAATGAAACCTATTTAGATAGATATTGATCCTCCTTCCCTCAAATGCAGGTCTTGCACACAGCAAGCTCAAAAGAAAATGAACAAAGTAGACAAGATCATTGTCTACTATAAGCTAAAAAGATATCCATTTATATTCTATATTTCAAACTTCAGAGTACCTCTCTATTATTAAAACTTTGTATAACATGTAAGAACAAGTTTTTCAAATTCCTAGAGAGAAGCAAGTCTTAGAAAAATGTGAATATGAAACAAACAAGGCTAGGTACCTCATTTTCATGCTAAATTTATGGTAATACAAAGAAAGACTAGAAAGGAGAAACCCAATTAGTAAAACCAGAGTGTTGTAGTCAATAGTTTGTACTAAAAGAAATGGATGAAAGCAACATTAAAGTGAATAAAAAATTAATTGCCAGAGTGTTTATAGTTCATTTACAATTTCTGTCAACATACAGGATGCAGATACAAGAAGAAACTACTGAGATCATCTAGATATAAAATCCTTAATTATGAAGCACAGATACGAGATACGACACTGATACAATATGATACAAATACGGTGATACAAAAAAATTTTAAAAAAATAAGATACCGACACGACATATATATAACTTAATCTAAATAAAAAAGCATCAATATATATTTAAAAATAAATTGTCTACTATTATTAATTAGTAAAAGATATCATATCCAAACATTAAAATAATTACAACTAAGTCATAATGTATTATAAATATAAAAATAAATTAACTTTTTAAGATAATCTTTTTAATCATATAATTTTATTCTTATTTAATCTTTATAATATATAATTTAAATAATTATATTAATAAATTATATAAACTAAACTATATAAAATCAGATAATTGGGCCGATAGTCTTCTTTCTTATGTTGAGTAAGAATATTCCACTAGAAAGCAAGGGAACAACTATAGCTACTTGGAGGCTTTCTGTTCTTTGATTTTTACCTTGAAAAAATTACACTGGAAAGCAAGTACTATACATAGGAACTACCATAGCCACCTTAAGATTTTTAATTGTTAAGAACCAACTCTCCTAAAAATTTAAACTCTTAGGTGAAAATTCACCAATTGTTTTATATCTCTAATATGCCCCCTCATACAAAAACTTTTCGGACTTAGTGTGGATGACCCACAATTCTACCTAATGCAAAGAGGCTCACCTAACTTTATATTGAAATTCAACTTAGTTTTTCCAATAATGGAGACAACAAAAATTGAACTCCTGACTATAGGTTTGAATACCATATTAAGAATCTACTCTTCCAAAGTTCAAACTATTAACCGAAGACTCATGAATGATTTTATATCTCTAACACTAATCATACCTTTATCTTAGGCTACAATACCAAAATACCCACATGTTATTAGGACTGGTGCTATTCATTTTAAACAATTGAGCCAGAATGCCAGGCAAACAAAATAAAAGGTTATGGCCAAACATTTTAATTCATGTCTTCCCATATCATGAAATTGGATCAATGAATCAAAGGATGCAGCATTCTTCACTTAAAAATGTAAATAAGTAACAAGTGCTCTCAGTCACTTCCCATCAACGCACACAAACTATATTTGTTCTCTTCTTTTATAGGAAATTGCCACTCAACTTGACATCAATACTAATAAAAAATGTCAATATGCATTCAATTTTGTTTTCCTTCCTACATTCATTTCCACCAAACTTACATAAGAGAAAATTATAAATGTTAAGTTACTAATATCACCAGATAAATAAATCTAGGATATAACCATAATGGAAAAGACATAGAACATAGAGATTAGAGATAACCTTTAGTTGCATTGTTGTGAACACTCTGAGAACTTAATTATAATTAATGTCCTTAGAGGCATTAGTCTATGATGCTTTAGAGAAAGTTACGTAAAGAAGAAACATTGAAAAACTCGACATTTGGTGTATTCTGTGCATGAATACCACCACTGAAAATTATAATTTCAGATTCAACTCTAGAATTCCTATTTCAAGAACAAAAGAAAATCATCAAATGCAATGCAATAACATAAAATTATCTGAATTACTTAAACAAGATTAACCTACTGTAAGTATGAATGACCATAATATCATGTTTAATAGGCTTACAAGCAAAACTAAATAGCTAAAAAATCAGAACTAACATCAAATATTTTTGCCACTAATCTTAGCTAATTTTATGAACTGAAAACCAAAAAATTAAGGACCAACAAATCTGCAACTGTAACAAATATCAAAGACTAAGTCAACAGTTAATCAAACATTAAAAACTAAGTCAAACTTGGACAATTGCAAAATCAACATTCAACGCTCCCCTTTGATTCAAAATTGGACACACCAAGCAATGATCTTAAGTAAATATGCTTCTGACATGGCAGTGCCTTTGTGAATATGTCTGCCACCTGATCATTTGTATTACAATACTTCAAGGTTATCTCCTCCTTTGCAACCAGATCACAAATGAAATGGAAACGAATATAAATATGCTTTGTTCTATAGTGAAAGGCTAGATTTTTTGTCATGGAACTTGTTGCCTTATTGTCACATAATATCTTCATTACTCCTTCTTGTCTTTGATGAAGTGCAGCTAATATTCTCCTTAGCCAAATGGCTTGACAAGCTGCTGAAGTGGCTGCAATGTACTCGATTTTTGAGGAGGACAGTGCTATGGTGGCTTGCTTCTTTGAACTCCAAGTGATTGCTCCTGACCCAAGACTAAAAACGTTTGCTGAAACACTCCATCTATCATCCAATAAACTTGCCAAATCGTTGTTTGTGAACCCACATAATCTGAATTTGGAAGTTTTTGTGTAGCAAACCCCATAATCCATAGTTCTAGTGATGTAATGCAATACCCGCTTTGCTGCTCTGAAATGAATCTTTGAAGGATGTTGCATAAACCTAGAAATTATACTAACAAAAAAATGCAATATCAAGTTAACTATGGGTTAGATAAATTAAACCTCCAACCAAGCTTCTGAATCTTTTGGGATCAACCATCACTACGCTATCATTGAGCTGCAATTTTTCATTAATATTCATGGGTGTTGCTACAAATTTACAATTAAACATCCCAAATTTATTGAGAAGATCCTTGGCATATTTTCTTTGTGAGATAAAAATCCCATCTTCTACTTTCTTACTTCAAGGCCAAGGAAATAATGCAGGAAACCCATATCTAACATTTCAAACTTATTCATCATATGTGATTTAAACTCAGCCACAAGAGAGTTAGAGGAGCTTGCATAGATGATATCATCAACATAAAGACAAACAATGATGAAATCATTTTTACCTTCCTTTTTCAAGTAAAAAGTGGGCTCATTCTCACTCCTCATGAACCCACTTTGCTGAAAAAACATATCAATTTTGCTATACCATGCCTATGGTGCTTGCTTCAATCCATATAGTGCCTTTCTTAATTTGTACACCTTCTCCTATTGGCCTTCAATTATGAAAACCTCTGGTTGACTTACATAAACCTCCTCTTGTAAATCTCCATTCAAAAATGCCAATTTGATGTCAAATTGATACATGGGCCATTGTAACTGTGCAGCCAATGCCAAGACAATTCTCATAATTTCAAAGCGAGCTACCAAAGAAAAAGTCTCTTTGAAATCAACACCATGTTGCTGTGCATATCCTTTCGCCACGAGTCAAGCTTTGTGCTTTTGTACACTTCCATATGCACAATATTTTGTTTTGAACACCCACTTCAATTCAACTGCATTTTTGCCTTCTGGTAAGTCCACCATCTCCCATGTTTCATTCTTTTCAGTTGCTATCAATTCTTCCATCATTGCTCTTTGCCATTCTTCTTTTGCAGCTACTTCTTCATAGGACATAGGATCTGAAACAAGAAGAGCAAATTGACAAGATTCATATATATATATATATATATATATCTCAAGGATCTGAACTTTCTTGGTGAAGTCTCATCTAAAGATTCTTCAATTGTTGAAGAGTTCTGACTTGGAGTTGTGGATGAAGAACTTGGTGATGCCATAGAGGGACCAGCTAGTGAGTTTGTAGGAGCTGGCTCTTGATTTTCATTTGGGGAGATTCCATTTGCTATTGAAATCTATTGCTGCATTTTCTCATCACTTCCTTGCCAATCCCAGCTTACATTTTCATCAAATATTACATTCTTGCTTATTATTATCTTTCCACTAAGAGGGTTAAATAATTGATATGCTTTGGATTGTGAACAATAACCAACAAAAATACATTTTTTAGATTTTTAATCAAGTTTATGATGAACTTGAGAATTTACCAAAGCATACGAAATACATCCAAAGACTCTTAAGTGACTTACAAATGATTTTGTACCTCGCCATGCTTCAAATGGAGTTTGAGTCCTGACAACCCTTATGGAAGATAAATTCAATAGAAAGACTACTGTTGCTATAGCTTCAGCCCTTCTTGCCATCTCCACAACTATACGATTCTTCTGTTCGGCAACACCGTTTTGCTCTGATGTATAAGGAGCTATCAACTCCCTATGAATGCCATGTGTTTTGCAAAAAAGAACAAAATCTTTAGACCAGAATTCACCACCTCTATCGGTACAGAGAGTTTTGATAATGATCCACTTTGCTTTTCAACCAAAGCTTTAAAATGTTTAAATTTCTCAAATGTTTCTGACTTATTCTCTAAAAAATAAACCCAACTTATTCGACTACAATCATCAGTAAAGAACAAAAAATAGTGACTACCACCCAAAGACTTAGTATGCATAGGCCCACATAAATCAGCATGTATTAATTCAAGACAGTTTGATGCCCTCCAAGCCTTTCAACTGGAAATGATTTTCTAGTTTGTTTCCCATATATGCACCCCTCACATAATTCAATAGAATTAATTTTTCGTAGTCCAAGAACCATACCTTTCTCATATAACAATTTTAGGCCCTTAATGTTGAGATGCCCGTACCTCAAATGCCATAACTTTGAGTTATCTTTTCCACTAGCAGCAAGAACAAAATTCCCCATGTTTGAAACTTTCAATGGGAACCTTTTATTTTGAGTCATGTTGACATTGATCATTAATTGGCCTGATTGCTTATCTTTAATAACACATACATTATCTTTGAATGTGACTAAATATCCACCAATCATTAGTTGCCCAACACTTAATAAATTAAGTGTTGACTAGCAGCAAGAACAAAATTCCCCATAGGATCGCCTTGGCCTAACGATTGCCATTGCTCTTGACAAAAACTCTTACATAGATTCTCTAGTTTTCATGAACAAAGGTTTCAAAGTCATGTCGAAGCAATATCAACCTTACTATGATCACTTTTGAACCACCTTGAAACTCCTTGTACAGAATTGACCATGCTTGCTTCGATGTGGTTGCTGCTGCAATTTGAGAGAAGACACTGTCATGGACAGCCTGCTGAATAATCACTAATGCCTTGGAATCTTTCTTTTTATTATCCTTCAATCTGTTTTCTTCATCTGGATCAGTATAGCCATGCTCCACCAAGTCCCAAAGATCTTGAGATTTGAGTAGAGTTCTCATTCTAATACTCCAGAATTCATAACCTTCTCCTTTGAAATTGGGAATGAGTAGTTGTGCAGCACTCATTGCATTGCCATTACTAGCCATGGTATTTTCTCTAGGTGTTTCACTCACCTCACGTGTCTATTTCTCTCTACTTACTCAAACCAGACTCTGATACCAAAATTGTTGGAGAAGTTTGAGAAATAAAGAACTAAAGAAAAGAATTTGTAGAGATAATAAGACACAGAATCGCAGGAAAAAAAAATTGTTGCTCTCTGCTATGTTTATTTCCAGAACTGAATGTGCTTATTTATAGGCTTACAAGCAAAACTAAATAGCTAAAAAATCTGAACTAACATCAGATATTTTTGCCACTAATCTTAACTAATTCTATGAACTGAAAACCAGAAAACTAAGGACCAACAAATCTGCAACTGTAACAAATATCAAAGACTAAGTCTGCAGCTAATCAAACATTAAAAACTAAGTCAAACTTGGACAATTGCAGAATCAACATTCAACATGAAATTGGATCACCGAATCAGAGGATGCAGAATTCTTCACTTAAAAATGTTAATAAATAACAAGTGCTCTCAGTCACTTCCCATCAACGCACATGAACTATATTTGTTCTCTTCTTTTATAGGAAACTGCCACTCAACTTGACATCAATACTGACAAAAAATGTCAATATGCATGCAATTTTCTTTTCCTTCCTACATTCATTTCCACCAAACTGACATATGAGAAAATTATAAATGTTAAGTTACTAATATCAACAGATAAATAAATCCGGGATACACAGCATATTGGAAAAGACATAGAACATAGAGATTAGAGATAACCTTTAGTTGCATTGTTGTGAACACTCTGAGAACTTAATTATAATTAATGTCCTTAGAGGCGTCAGTCTATGATGCTTTAGAGAAAGTTATGTAAAGAAGAAACATTGAAAAACTCGGCATTTGGTGTATTCTGTGCATGAATATCACCACTGAAAATTATAATTTCAGATTCAACTCCAGAATTCCTATTTCAAGAACAAAAGAAAATCATCAAATTCAATGCAATAACATCAAATTATCTGAATTACCTAAACATGATTAAGCTACTGTAAGTATGAATTACCATAATATCATGTTTAATGAAATCACATGTCATTCTCTACCTGCAAGATAAACGATGTCGATTAGGAAGCTGCTCCTGTTGTAAAGAAGTAAGGCAGTGAAGGAGAAGCGTTTTAGCATTCACCTATCTGTCCTTCTTTATGGAATCCTTAAGCCTAGTGAGAACTCAAGCCAATTTGAATGTGAGGCTCAGTTCTTTGTATTGATTCCAAGTCCCAGGGCATCAGGAATTCACAAAGTATAATAAGATTCTCCTTTGATTCAATAGAAGGGGATGTTCCTTGTAGACACCTAATTTTGTCTGATCAATTTCTCAAAATTTTAACATAAATTATAAACGCAAACTTAAACTAAAAATAACAAAATAAAATAAGATTAAGCCCAAAATATAATTAAACCCAAAAATAAAACCAAGCTCACACACAAAAATAAAATTTAGAATAAAGCTAAAATAAAATTAGAAAAATGAAAGATAAGATAATTAAAATTTAAAAATGATAATACAAGATAAATAGAAGAAAAAATGATAAAGAGATAAAGATAAAAAATAATAAAAAGATAAAAGAGGATAAAAGAGAATAAATAAAAGATAATTAAGATAAAAAAATAATAAAAATGATAAAGATAAATAAATAAAAGATAATAAAAGATTAAAGATAAAAGTAAGATAATAAAAAATGAAAGTCTGAAATTTAAGAAATAAATAAGATAATGAAATAAATAAAAAGATTAAAGGATAAGAAAATAAATTAAAAGATAAAAGTATAAGATAAAAAGATAAAAATACAAATCAAAAGATAAAAGGTAAGAGATAAGAGACAAGAAATAAAATACACATAAAATTAGGAAACAAGAATTCATGTGGAAATGAAAGTCTAACTTTTTACATTTATAAAAAGCTCATATAAGAAAAAAAAAAAAAAAAGATAGACACCGAAAAAAGGAAATAGGAGCCGGAGCCTAAAAAAGGAGAAGAATATTTCAGAAAAAAAAAAAAACTCCCATTCTGCAGCCATAAACCCACGCCCCTTGCCACAATAATTTTACCACTTAAACCGTTCTTCCATCACTGCTCATAACTTAAGTTACGTAAAGACATATCATAGGGCGATTTTACAGCCAGAAAAGCAAATTGCCAAAGAATTTCAACCTTGAACCCATCACCTACAACAGCCCACTCACACTAAAAATCACCCACAGAGAAGTCAGCCTTCACAGAAAACAAACTCCCAACGCCTCCTTCAACACACTCCCAGCCACGAAACACTCTCCACGGCACTACATACACACAGCGACACACAGAAGACGGAGAACACAGACATGAAAAAACAGAGCACACTCTCGGCACTTCACACTCTTCACTTGCACTCTTCTCTCTCGGATACAGGACGTACTCCAAAGCTCCAAAGCAGAGGGCACTCTCGGACACAGGGGAAGAAGACTCTCGGATACAGGTATTGCACTACGTTCACAGGCCCTCTCTAAACCTTTTTCTCACGGCTTCACCCCAAAATAAAAACCATCCTACGCTTCACAGGCTCTCACAGCTTTCCCAACACAGTCAAAACTCTTCAGCACGTTCTAGCCTACCTAAACACTCACAGACCACTCTGCTACACACTCTCGAACACAACGGCTTTCCCAACACTGTCAAAACACTTTCTCACTCACGTCGGGGAGCCTAGGCTCAACAATAACCCGCGACTCTCCAAACACCCTCGCTGCACTCTCGAAAAACCAGGATCCTCATCCCAGCCCAAGGACGAAACCAGCAGCACACAAGGAAACCGAAACGTGAAAGAGCACAAACGCATTGCATCATTCAGCACCTTCGTCTCAACCCAAGAGGGAAGCTTCCAGACACACGAGAAAAGAAGAAACGGAAACAAGAGGAGTTAGCACCTTTGTCTGTCCAGAGCACAGACGGAAGCAAGAAAACCGAAGCAAGCTGCTGCTGTCACCGAAGCTGCTGCCCAGTTTCCATCAACCTCCAGAACCAGCGCCACTCCCCTTGCTCATCTTCTCCATCCGCGCCAGACCAGCCACCAGCATCCAAGGAGCTCAGCCCAGTGGGAGTAAAGAACTGCCGTTCTTGCTTGCGTCGTTCCCAATCTGCTGTTTGCTCCTAGTTTGTCCACTTCCATTTGAGGTTCTTAAAAGGTATGGCCTTTAAAACGTGCTACTGCCTCTTTGTCATTTGGTTACGTCCTATATGGGATATTACCATAAGCTAAATCTGATACCAACTTGGTGTTTGAGCCTCTTTTATCATTCATGCAGTTTTCATGTTAACATGGGTGTGAGTTCTTTTAGTTTATAGGGTAGTATATGGAACTTGTTCAAATGTTTTTAGTTTGAAAGTTTATGGGGTAAAGTGCATATAATTAAGCGGGAACGTGAGATTAATCTGGAAAAAATAGTTGAAGTTTTGTATTTTCTTGTTTTAAGTGAACTTTAAAATTTTAGGTAAAATAAGGAAAAAAGATAAGTCATTAATTGGGTTTATTATTTTCCTCCCTTGTTACATGTGTGATGATAAAAGCATTTCTTCCTTATCTCTCAAGAGATTTAAAAAAAATCCCTGGCCTGGAATAGGAAGAGAAATTTTTTTAAAATTACTTTTTTAAAAATCCTGATCTGGAATAGAGATGAAATTTTCTTGAAAATATTTTAAAACCCTAGACTGGAAAATTTTTCTAAAATTACTTTTTTAAAAATCCTGATCTAGAATAGAGATAAAATTTTCTTGAAAATATTTTAAAGTCCTAAACTGGAATAGGAAGGGAATTTTTTTTTAAAATTATTTTTATCTCGATCCGGAATGGGCAGGGATTATTTTCAAAATATATATTTTTTAAAAACTCACATAAATTAATTAAGATAAATTAATTAGATCATTTTTGGTACCGAAAGGGCGTTTAGGATACTAACACCTTCCCTCAAACGTAACCAATCCCCGAACCCAATTTCTGAAACATAGACCATCTTTAATTAGGTGTTCGATCTCACCTTTAAATAATTTAGGTCGGTGGTGACTCAAAAACCAAATTTTAGGGTCAACAGTTTGGCGACTACACTGGAAAAATTAGAGGGTTAGGCCAATTTAAAAATGATCTTATTAATTTTTTTTTGATTGATTTGTTGGTTTATTTTTGTAGAGATGACAAAATAAAAGGTACGCTTACTAGCTTCTAGTGTTTTTGGGTGATTAAATTTTATACCTGTTTATTTTTATAAATGTATATATTTGAATGTAATTTGGATATGATTCCCTACACATGTTGTCATTCTCACCATCCACTAGAATAAAGGGGAGGTCATAACCCCTGTGCCCTACACTTGGGCCATTCAGGATACCTTGTAAGTTAGAGGGGTATAGTAAGGTTAGCCTTCGAGAGACCTTTGGTCTCCGCATAGGCGCCCGAAATACTCCACTCAAATTTATCCTTTTGGGATAATTTGGGAACTTGATGTAGGAAACATAGAACCTACCTTTACACTAATAATAGCCTTAGAGCTATCCCTTGTGAGACAGAGTGTTGGCCAAAGCCTATGAGAGTGAACAAAGATCTAGAACTTACCTGAAATTAGGCACAATGGGGAACATTTCCTTTATCTTATCGCGTGTTTGTGATTATATTTTTAGCTCAATTCTCCTACCATATACATGTTATTTTTATATACATGAAGTGCCTAAGTTAAGATTTATATACATTTAGGATAGATGGTGGCAAAAAAAAAAAAAAGAAGCATGCATTCTTCATTAACACTTGCATAAGTTGCACACTTTCGGCTTCATGCATCGCATCACATTCATATGCATATATTCTCATTTGCACTCCAATGATGCATTGTTTACTCCAAAGGATAAAGAAGTAATCATAGCTCCGACAACACGTTCTCGAAGTAGGCAAATGGAAGGCTTAGGTCAGGAAAATCCTAAGCAAGAAAAGACAATGGAGGAAATGTAGAGTGAGATCGACCAACTCAAGGGTCAGTTAGCCAAAATGATGGAAATGATGAAATTACAAGCTCAAAATAGCTGTCAAGGGCCAAAAGATCCCTACAATCAAGAACAAGAAGCTCAAAATAGCTATCGAGAGTCAAAAGATATTTACAATTAAGAGCAACCTAAGGATCAACTAGCCCAAAACTCTTACCATGAAAAGGGCCCAGAAGTCAAAATCATCCCAGACTTTCATGATCCAGCAGAATAGGAGAAACTGAGGAAGGCCATTGAGGAAGCCAAGCCCCAAGAGAGGTATGAAATTCTAGAAGCTAGAATGAGGAAGATCGAAGGATTCTCGGACGATGATGATGTGTTGGATCTCTCAGAAATGGGACTTGTCCCTGATGTGATCTTGCCACTAAAGTTTAAAGTCCCTGAATTTACCAAGTATAATGAAACATCTTGTCCAAAGACCCATCTTCTCATGTACATCCAAAAAATGGTAGCTTATTCTAATGATAAAAAGATACTAATGCATGCCTTCCAAGATAGTTTGATTGATGAGGCCGCAGAATGGTATTTAAGCCTAGATCGCCATTCTATTTGCACTTGGAAGGACTTGGATGAGTCCTTTATGAGGCAGTATAGATACAATAGGAACATTGCTCCTGATAGGTTTCAGCTACAAGACATGAGAAAAGGAGAAAAAGAATCATTTAAGGATTATGCTCAGAGGTGGAGAAATATAGCGATTCGAGTACAACCACCTGTATCTGATAAAGAAATGATCACCCTTTTTATGAGCACTCTAGAGGATCCTTATTATGCTACAATAGCAGCATGCACATCTCCTAATTTTGCTGACTTAGTTATTGTTGGTGAAAGGGTAGAAAGAGGAGTCATAACAAGAAAGATGGGAAAGCTAATTACTGAGAGCCAAAAGAAATTCCAGAATGATAAGAAAAAGGAAGGAGTGCACTCAGTAGAACACCAGAAAAAAAAATGGAAGGATAATACCTCTGTTGTGAACATTTCTGTGCCAACTTTGCAAGCACCAGTTGCCCAAGCTTCTTAGCCCAATCAACAACAATCCCAATGATATTAGCAGAATCAATCGAGGTAGCAATTTAATAAGAAAGTTGAGAACTTTGATCCGATCCCAATACTGTACTCTGAGCTCTTACCCTAGTTGTTGTAGAACAATCTAGTATCTTTAGTTCCATTGCCTACCTTTCAACCCCCATATCCGCCATGGTACAATGAGCAACTTACTTGTGCTTACCATGCAGGAGCAAAGAGCCACTCTGTTGATAACTATCCTGCATTTAAAAGGAGGGTTCAGGGATTGATGGATGCTAAGTGGTTGACTTTTGAACCTGAGCAACTAAGACCAGATGTTCATAATAATCCCTTACCTAATCATGACAATCCAAATGTTCAACACTAGAGTAGCATGGGCAAAATCAAGATCCTGTCATTGGAATGAACCAGTTGGCTTCAGTTGGTGGATCTGTTCTTATACCACCTACTACAAGTTGCATTACTTCTTGCTTTCGTATTTGTTTTGCATCTTTTCATTTTATGGCACTTGTTAATGGCTCTGCCCAAGGCCTTAGCAAAGAGTTTGTATGGGCACACCTTTCAATTCAATAAAATGCTTAGCATGATGAATGCATTACTTTTCATCCAATTTCCTTTGCCTAGTAAACTAAATTAACACTGGGGCAATATGATTTATCCTAAACATTGACGCTCATGAGCTAATAAATGAAGAAGAACTTTTCTTAATCTCATTCTTAATGAATCCAATTGCTGATGATAAAATTAGTTTGCTTAAAAACTCAATTCTCTTGGATGACTGAGTGTCTTATCATTAAAGAATGATGAAAAAAGAGCCTATAATGAGAGTGTGCTTATTGTGGGAAAATAGATACCCTAGAACTTGTCTAAATGCCCCTTAAGGCTATTTGTTAGACATCACATTATTCAAGAAATGACCTAGGCCATCTTTGGATAGTTTGAGCCTTTCAAGCCAAACCCTAATATAAGAACTCCTATAGTCACCCATTTGAGCCTATAAAAGAATGGCAAGACCACTATCCGACTTCCTTCCTTTGATCCATGCCAACTTTAACCTTTCAATTTGAAAAACTATTACTTTACCTTGAAGGAGAGTTGAAAGGAGTATCCTTACTATCAAAGAGGGAAAATGCTATGAACAACAATATAAGGCTCAAGTGAAAGGATTGAAGGTATTCCTTCTAAAACTATGTGAAAAAGCACAAATAGAAAAAAGAAAAAGAGAAGAAATTTTGAGGAAAAATGAAAAAGAAAAGTGCTAGACCAAAAAAGAGGGGGCTAATCAAAAGAAAAAAGAGACTAGTGAAGAGAAATGGACTTCACCTTGAGCCACAAGCTTATTCAAAAAGAAAAAGTGAAAAAATGAGACATCATACTTCATGCTCTCCTTATTTGATAAATCCTTGTCTCGTTTATTTATACCCATTACCTAGACCTTACATTACAAGCTAAGTAAAGTCCTAGTGATCTTGGCTAATATGGTAAACTAACTAAAGTGGAGAGGGACACGAAAACAAACCTATGGGGTATCTATGAGTGCAAACGCATATCAAAGAGTGCAAACACTTGAGAATGATTAGAATAAACACTTATTTAAGAGTGCAAATACTTGAGAGATTAGAGCGGGTGCTTAACAAAGTACTTTTGATTCCAGAGAATTGAATATATTATGAGCATTCCCTTGAGGCATGACTTGGATAATAAAAGAGAATAAGTTAAGAAAAACTCTTTTCAACATTTTTTGCTCATGGGCAGTCAAAATCTAAATTGGGGGGCAATCAAATGGAAATACCCATACCGAAATGACCCACCTTTAAAGAAAGGAGAGACTCAGAAATATATAAAGAAACTTCTCCTATGGGGCTATAACCCACCAAAAGGAATCAAGCTTGATCCCCAAAGGTATTGCTCCCAAAGTTTCCAACACTTTAACCCATTTAAACTGGGGCAATGGGTTATTGATCAATTCATTGATATCTCATTTGAAAGGCCAAAGTACCAAGTTGCATATCCTTTATGTCATAAGCTATCCTTATCCCTTAAAATGCATTCTCATGCAAAGCAAAAATTGTTAGGTGCCAATAGAAGGTACTACCTAAACGGATAAGTCATGAATTGAAAATTGGCGAAACTCTAATGATGAAAGAAAAAAAAGTTTCAAACTAAAACTTCAAGACATGATGAATGAAAAATGTCTTAAGTGAATACTGAAAGCATCACACCCTTAATTTCTCCTAGAAGAGAAAGAGACAAGTTATGTTCAAGGACTATGTCAAAAAGGGTTTTAGCCCAGATATGCAAATAGGGGCAATATAGCAAATAATGACATCTTTATGAATAGAAAACTTGATCAAGGAATGTACTAAGAATTCAATGACACTGGGGCAATCCTTCAGAGAGAGCAAGTCAGAAGACCCAAAAGTGCCAGAGTCAACTCAATAGCTCCCAAAAGTCATGGAGTAGCATGTTTAAATATGTCAGCATGCATCATCATAGGATAATATTGCATCATTGCATGCAAGCATACCATCATCACCTAAATTCTTAAAAAAAATTAATTAAAAATTAAAGTTTTCACAGGTCAAGCATGTCCCTAACATTAAAATTGGGATTTCACATTATCATGTCAAACATGCACAAGCATAAGCATCTCATCTTATATCAATGCAAATTTATTTTAGGAAGAACTTATCCATATCTAATTAGAAACAAACTTATTCAGGTCAAATCAGGCCATTATGGGAAGAACCCATTTAAAGGTCATTTTTTTTTTGTCCCTATAGGGTGGACGGTAACCCTTCCGAGCTTAGGATTAAAAAAGGAAATCCTAAGGTCATATTGGTCCTAGTTCGGTGGACGGTAGCCCTTCCGAACTTAGGATTAAAAGAGGAAATCCTAAGGTCATATTAGTCCTTGTTGGGTGGACAGTAGCCCTTCCGAACCTAGGATTAAAAGAGGAAATCCTAAGGTCGTATTGGTCCTTGTTGGGTGGATAGTAGCCCTTTCGAATTTAGGATTAAAAGAGAAAATCTTAAGGTCGCTTTGGTCCTTGTTGGGTGGACAGTAGCCCTTCCGAACTTAAGATTAAAAGAGGAAATTCTAAGGTCGCTTTGGTCCTTGATGGGTGGACAATAGCCCTTCTGAGCTTAAGATAAAAGAGGAAATCTTAAGGTCACTTTTAGTCCCTATTGGGTGGACAGTAGCCCTTTCAAACTTAGGATTAAAAGAGGAAATCCTAAGGTCACTTTGGTCGTTGTTGGGTGGACAGTAGCCCTTCTGAACTTAGGATTAAAACAGGAAATCCTAAGGTCGCTTTGGTCCTCGTTGGGTGAACGGTAGCCCTTCCAAGCTTAGGATTAAAAGAGAAAATCCTAAGGTCATATTGGTCCTTGATGGGTGGACAATAGCCCTTCTGAACTTAAGATTAAAAGAGGAAATCTGAAGGTCATTTTTAGTTCCGGTTGGGTGGACAGTAACCCTTCAGAACTTAGGGTTAAAAAAGGAAATCCTAAGGTCACTTTAGTCATTGTTGGGTGGACAGTAGCCCTTCCGAACTTAGGATTAAAAGAGGAAATCCTAAGGTCGCTTTGGTCCTTGTTAGGTGGACGGTAGCCCTTCCGAGCTTAGGATTAAAAGAGGAAATCCTAAGGTCATATTGGTCCTTGTTGGGTGGACAGTAGCCCTTCCAAACTTAGGATTAAAAGAGGAAATCCAAAGGTCGTATTAGTCCTTGTTGGGTGAACAGTAGCCCTTCTGAACTTAGGATTAAAAGAAGAAATTCTAAGGTTACTTTGGTCTCTGTTGGGTAGATGATAACCCTTCCGAACTTAGAATTAAAAGAAAAAATTCTAAGATCATTTTTTGTCCTCATTGGGTAGACAGTAACCCTTTCAAACTTAGAATTAAAAAAGAAAATTCTAAGATCATTTTTTTGTCCTTGTTAGGTAGACAATAGCCCTTCCGAACTTAGGATTAAAAGAGGAAATCCTAAGGTTACTTTGGTCCTTGTTGGGTTGACAGTAGGCCTTCCGAACTTAGGATTAAAAGAGGAAATCCTAAGGTCGTATTGCTCTTGTTGAGTGGACGGTAGCCCTTCTAAACTTAAGATTAAAAGAAAAAATCTTAAGGTCGTATTGGTCCTTGTTGGGTGGACAGTAGCCCTTCTGAACTTAGGATTAAAAGAAGAAATCCTAAGGTCATATTGGTCCTTGTTGGGTGGATAGTATCCCTTCCAAACTTAGGATTAAAAGAGAAAATCCTAAGATCGCTTTGGTCCCTGTTGGGTGGACGGTAACACTTCTGAACTTAGAATAAAAAGAAAAAATTCTAAGATCGTTTTTGTCCCTATTGGGTGAATAGTAACTCTTTTGAACTTAGAATTAAAAGAGAAAATTCTAAGATCGTTTTTTGTCCTTGTTGGGTAGACAGTAGCCCTTCTGAACTTAGGATTAAAAGAGAAAATCCTAAGGTCGCTTTGGTCCTTGTTGGGTGGACAGTAGCCCTTCCAAACTTAGGATTAAAAGAGGAAATCCTAAGGTTATTTTGGTCCTTGTTTGGTGGACGATAGCTCTTTCGAACTTAGAATTAAAAGAGAAAATTCTAAGATCATTTTTTGTCCCTGTTGGGTGGATAGTAGCCCTTCCAAACTTAGGATTAAAAGAGAAATTCTAAGGCCGTTTTTTGTCCCTGTTGGGTGGACAGTAACCCTTCGCATTATATACTGACTCGGACAAAATAGTGTCTCTCAACCTTTGTTCATCTTCTAGTTCCTAAAAGATGAGCAAAGGGGGACAATATGTAGACACTTAATTTTGTTCGGCCAATTTCTCAAAACTTTAACATAAATTGTAAACGCAAACTTAAACTAAAACTAACAAAATAAAATAAGATTAAGTCCAAAATATAATTAAACCCAAAAATAAAACCAAGCCCACACACAAAAATAAAATTTAGAATAAAACTAAAATAAAATTAGAAAAATAAAAGATAAGATAATCAAAATTTAAAAATGATAATACAAGATAAATAGAAGAGAAAATGATAAAGAGATAAAGATAAAAAATAATAAAAAGATAAAAGAGAATAAATAAAAGATAATTAAGATAAAAAAATAATAAAAATAATAAAAATGATAAAGATAAATAAATAAAAGATAATAAAAGATTAAAGATAAAAGTAAGATAATAAAAAATAAAAGCTTGAAATTTAAGAAATAAATAAGATAATGAAATGAATAAAATGATTAAAGGATAAGAAAATAAATTAAAGGATAAAAGTATAAGATAAAAAGATAAAAATACAAATCAAAAGATAAAAGGTAAGAGATAAGAGATAAGAAATAAGATACAAATAAAATTAGGAAACAAGAATTCATGTGGAAAAGAAAGTCTAACTTTTTACATTTATAAAAAGCTCATACAAGGAAAAAAAAAAAAAAGATAGACACCAAAAAAAGGAAACAGGAGCCGGAGCCTAAAAAAGGAGAAGAATATTTCAGAAAAAAAACTCCCATTCTGTAGCCATAAACCCATGCCCCTTGCCACAATAATTTTACCACTTAAACCGTTCTTCCATCACTGCTCATAACTTAAGTTATGTAAAGACATATCGTAGGGAGATTTTACAGCTAGAAAAGCAGCTTGCCAAAGAATTTCAACCTTGAACCCGTCACCTACAACAGCCCACTCACACCAAAAATCACCCATAGAGAAGTCAGCCTTCATAGAAAACAAACTCCCAACGCCTCCTTCAACACACTCCCAGCCACGAAACACTCTCCACTGCATGGCCTTTAAAACCTACTACTGCCTCTTTGTCATTTGGTTATGTCCTATATGGGATATTACCATAAGCTAAATTTGATACCAACTTGGTGTTTGAGCCTCTTTTATCATTCATGCAGTTTTCATGTTAACATGGGTGTGAGTTCTTTTAGTTTATAGGGTAGTATATGGAAGTTGTTCAAATGTTTTTAGTTTGAAAGTTTATGGTGTAAAGTGCATATAATGAAGAGGGTACGTGAGATTAATCTGGAAAAAATAGTTGAAGTTTTGTATTTTCTTGTTTTAAGTGAACTTTAAAATTTTAGGTAAAATAAGGAAAAAAGATAAGTCATTAATTGGGTTTATTATTTTCCTCCCTTGTTACATGTGTGATGATAAAAGCATTTCTTCCTTATCTCTCAAGGGATTTAAAAAAAAATCCCAGCTTAGAATAGGAAGGAAATTTTTTTTAAAATTACTTTTTTAAAAATACTTATCTGGAATAGAGACGGGATTTTTTTGAAAATATTTTAAAGCCCTAGATTGGAATAGGAAGGGAATTTTTCTCAAAATTATTTTTATCCCGATCTAGAATGGGCAGGGATTATTTTCAAAATATATATTTTTTAAAAAAACCCACATAAATTAATTAAGATAAATTAATTAAATCATTTTTGGTACCGAAAAGGCGTTTAGGGTGCTAACACCTTCTTTAAAACATAACCAATCCCCGAATCCAATTTCTGAAATGTAGACTATCTTTAATTAAGTGTCCGATCTCACCTTTAGATAATTTAGGTCGGTGGCAACTCCAAAACCAAATTTTAGTGTCAACACCCCCAATGCAGTAATAGCCAGGAGAGACCTATGTTATTCACAATAGGTGAACTTGTTAGAATGCTGTTTAATAAACTTATATCGGTAATTGGCTTAAAAGCTCTATCTCCCTCCCGCAGCTGGTTGCAAAAGCAATTAATCCTTACTCAATTTGGTAAATTGAAACAAGTCCGAAACACGAGGCTTGAGATTAGTGAATGTTAATGGTTTCTAATAACATGTCCAAAGGTTTTTTTCTTTCTTCTCATAGGTTCACTTTGCTCTCGTTAATGTTCTCGTTTTCAAAAAATCTTTAACAATTATGTTATTCAAGTAGTTTAAAGTCTTTTTCTGTTTTGCTGCAAGCATTGTTTTTCTCGTATCTAAATTATTGATTAGTTTCTTGTGTGTAAAAAGGTTTTATAAATTTGTACATAACAATTCCATCAGAAATAATACTCAAAAGAATCTTTTGATTATTTTATAAGCAACATTTCATAGTAATACATACTTTAGACACTTCGGCAATCAATAGTTCCTTGTGATTTTGGGCATTTCCTTACTTGTGCCATGCTCTCTCTCTCTCTCTTTCTTCTTTCATATCTTGCCCATTTTTGTTTTATTTTATGCCATCTCATTTTATTCTTTGTGATCTATTTCTTTGTTCTTTTGATTTTTTATGTTATATTTTGCTATTTTGCTTTTAGCATTTTTATTCTATTACACTCCTTAATTTTTTTATGTGTTATCTTATTATTTTTTTTATCTACTTTCTTTTTTATTTATTTATTTATTTATTATTATTTTACATTAGTCAGAACTAATTGGGTGTTTACATGTGTCCCGAGCTTTCTCTGCTCTTCCTCTGTGGAAAAGTTCCCGAACTCTTTTCTTTTTAAGTGCTCTCCCTCTCCTCGAGTTGTTTTTCTCCATTTAAAGTACGGAGGCTCCTCTGTTTTCTCTTTTGGGTTTTCTGATTCCCCCCAATCTCTCCCGTATCCGTAAGGCATCCTTTCTCCTTCGTTTTAACATGTTGGAGGCTGCCTTCTTTGTTTAGTCTGCTGTCCATTCCTTTTTTCTACATGCATTGCAAGCATTCCTTTTATGTGCTGGTAATAAAAGGGATTTGTGCAAATCACTCCCAACAAGCTAGTTCAAACCCAACTAGATTAATTCTTCGTCGGTTGCTCCCTTTCTTTTTGAGAAATATTATATCTCTGCTTTACACCTCATCTATTACGTAGCTAAATTTGGGTTATGCATAAATACCGTTTAGAAATAAAATGCACAGTTTAACTAATAGATTATTCCTGTGTGTATGCAAATGTCACTGTAAGGATGTAAACATATCTTTCTCCTTCTTTTTTGGATTTTTTTAATTTTAATTAAAATTAAAACTAAAAAGGAAAAATTTATTTGAACCCAAAGATATTTTTAAATTTTTTTATCCTTACCAAATTAATTCCTAAAAAATTTTATAATTAAATAAAAAATTTTAGAATTACTCATGTGTCCACTTTTTTTTTTTTTAAGGTCCAAACAAACTTATATATTTACGCATACCATGCATGTTCCAGATCTATTTAATTATCTTTTCAAGTCATGAGTTAGAAAGATGCTCGTCTGCTTAACATACCCTTCTCTTTAAATGCTTATATATAGAATAGTGTTAAGAAGTGTTACAGAGTCTTGTTATGTTTCCTACATGTATCTGCTAGCAGGCCGTTTAGTTCAAGTGTTATTAGACTACATAGGTGCTGAGTAGTTAGTGTTCGAGTTAATCTGGACAGAAGTTGTCCATTCCCTTCTTTTCTTGCTTGTAAGTAATAAATTCTTCATTTTCTTAGAGAAAAGAAAAAGATACTAGTGTCCTAACAGGTACTTGTGCATGTCCATCTACTTTCTATCTTCTTTTTATTTAGATGGTAGAGAAGAATAGAAAGTGAAGAGCTTAAAATTTCTTTTATCAGCACTCATTAGTTCTAGCTCCTTATTTTATGGTTCAGTATAGAGAGAGAAAAGAGTAGTTTTAAAATTTTAAAATCTACCCATAACCTCCTATGTTTTAGGTTAAGGCCTATCATTTGGAAAGAGCATACAGATAATAGATAGGTAGGTAGATAGACATACATACAGTGTGTGTGACTCAAGAAAGAGAGAGAATGAGAATTTGGGTGAAGCAGAAATAACTGAGCATTTCTCTGGGTATTATATCAATTATTCTTTGAAGTTTTTACCTTCTTGAAATCAATATTATTGGAGAATTTTGTTTTTTCTAAATATGGTTAGTTAACCATTTCTTGATGTTCTGGGTTCATGGTTCTTCTAAATGGTTACATCTACTTTCCTTTTCAGTCCCTTTGATGAACAGAGTGATTTGCATTTAAGATTCTTTGAATTAATTAAATTATTATATTTTCTTTGGAGTTTAATTTCAGAAATATTATCTTATGTTGTTTCTGCAATTTTGCTTGTACTTATTATTACAATCTTATTGTTATGCTGGTCAATTTTGCTATTTAGGTAGCATAGTTCAATGTTCAAGCAGCTCAATAGGAGAGAGTTTGTATTGATGAAGTTGACAAGATAACAATAAAGGTTTCTTACTTGTTTAATTGAGTATGTATGTTATGGGTAATATTACAGGCCGAGAGCCAAAATATCAGTCGGCATGTTTATGGCGAGGTTGTTCAGCAGGCTCTTTTAAAAACGCTGAAAGGAACTGTAAGTGAATGAATCCCAGAATGTTATTGTTGTAAATCGGTTGTCTAGTTTTTAATTGAAATATAGCGTATTTTACTTTTCTTCCTTTTCTTAGCCCTTATGTTGCTGAAATTTGCAAAAGAATATGTACACTGCGGTCCAGGCAAAGAAACAACCTTGATTTTCAAGATTGACTTCCCTCGTTGAGTGTGGATTTAACCAACCAGGCCCTTATAAAAAGCTATCGACTAAAAGCATGCCCTTGTCTAAATTTGCTCCAAAGGATCTTCGGCAGCATGAAGAAAACCTGGAAATTATCAATATGCCATTTATCCTGAAACATTCAATGGCCCTAAAGAGAAACAAACATACAACAAAAAATAAAAAAGGCAAAATATAAATTCTTTAGATTAAATATGCTCCTCAATTACTCCTGTTACTTTTAATATGATTCTGAGATTCTAATATTTTAAATGTGCTTATGGGACCCTTTCTTAGCCACACTGTTATATATCATTTTAATAGATTTTATTTAAATTAGTTTTCAATGTAGTTTGCTCTCATTATTCAGACTAGATTAGCTTATTTCGATATGATGCATCTGTTTCTAATCTTGTAATGGGTTCCTTGTCTTCCAAAGTCATAGATTATTTGTGCTATATATTTCTGAAAAATATTTTCTTGTAGAATGGTTAACCTCATTGTTATGGTAGCCTAAACTTGGAATATCTTTTGTTGTGCAAATAGTAAGTGGTCCTAAGAAAGGCTAGGAAGCATCCAGGAGGTGTTAACATATAAGTATGTTGTTCTGGAAAGAGCACTATTATTTGTTTTCATTTCATTTAGTGTTAGTATTTGGATATTACTTAAAACCTTTTTTTACATCGTACTTATTTCTAGAATCCTAAACTTTCAAAAGAAGAATATATTTATTTTGTTTTATTATTTGTTCTTTTCTTTTGGAAAAAATGAAAAAAAAACTAAAATATTTCATTTAATGTTAGTATTTGGATATTACTTAAAAATGTTTCTTACGTAGTACTGGTTTTCTGAATCTTGAACTTTCATTAAAAGAACATATCTATTATGTTTTATTATTTGTTCTTTTCTTATTGGAAAAATGAGAAAAAAATTAAAATATCGTTCACCCAATTGGTTGATGAACACTAATGAACAAGCATAAATTCATTTGGACAACAACAACAACAATAATAATAATAATAATAATAATAATAATAATAATAAATTGAGTCTTTTTTTATTAGGTGAGGTCAGCTACATCAATCAAACGATGTCATAAATTTTTATTTGAAATTAAATTTTTGGATATATCATTTAATCAGATATCTCTTTTAATCACTTCTCCAAGTGTCTTTTTTTATCTTCCTTTATATCTCTTCACAGGACTAAACACATAAATTCATCTGGACAAGTGCAAAAAAATTTGCCAAGTTAATGGTTGAGGTTATATATAGACAATTATTAGGTATTAAATTTTAATGTCTTTGTTAGGGGCAAAACAAATATATCTTGTTTTATGAAAAAAAAATATTCGTCTTGGAAATAGGAAACTATCAACTTTAATAAAAAGATATGTTCCTGGAGGAATAGAGTTCCTTTTAGAACAGCAGGAGTTAAACTAAACAAGCTTAATAATTAAATAGGAAACTATCAGCTTTAATAATTAAATAGAAAGATAGTGTACATTGAAGCTACCAGCCCTTCACCTCAATAATATTCAGTTTGATGACTTAGATGAAATTGCACTGATACAGCCTTTCCTGATAACGGCTCTCCTAATTATAGCCCTCTTCATAATGATCCTAGTGATCTTGATTTAGAGCATATCAATTTTAATAATTATAATTAGGATCTAATTACATTTTCAGTAATTATTTATAAATTTTAGTTAAATAAATTTTATTAATAATTTTATAATATTTATTTAAATTTTAAATATTTTAATTATATATTTATTTATTTTTACATCATTATACTAACTTTTAAAAAATAATTTACTTTATTTTTAAAAAATAATAATTTCATAATTACCGACAGACATCAATTCCTTAGTAACTAGATTTACCAATTATAAAGGGATTGATGCCTTGATAATAATAAAATTAAATATTTTAAAATTAATCAATCTATCGAGAAATATTTATCCTTTGGTTAAAAAAATAAAATACTTTTTTTTACTGAAGGATATACTTTTCAATAAAAATGAAATTTTTTCTATAAAATGAAACTTTGACCAAAACATATTATCATGTACGTATGAAACTTTTTAACTAAATTTTTTAGGGATATTATTATCAATAGTAAAAATATTCATAGAAAAGTTTGTCGAGGGACAAAGTGCTGTGATAAATTTGTTAATAAAACTTATTACTGATCAAAATATTATCTTCTTATTACCCATGGATAAAATTCTTGGATAATTCTGTAGATAATACTAAAATATTTTATATATGTATTTTTCAAATTTTCAAAGTATTGTCTTCTTTATTGATTCTAAGTTTATTTATAAGCATTACACTTATTTTATTGTGAACAGTTAATAATCGTTCTCTTTTTATTTGATTTTTATTTAATTACTTTTTGAAATGCAAAGTGAAACCCCATTTTAGATATATACGAAAAAAATTAGTGAGGTTGAAGATTTTCATGAGTTTTGCTTTCTAGAAAAAATATTTTACAATGTCCCAAGCAAATTTCGGTTATTCCAAAAAACTTGCTTTATCTATATACACAGCATACAAACACAAATAGTACATATATTTGGGCACCCATCCCCAACCCCAAATGTGCTAGGGATTTTCCATCAATATTTAAGACGATGAGACAGGTTTGTTTGTTGCTTGCAGGCAATTAATGCAATGCATGAAGATTATGCGATATGGACCCAAATTTTGTTTTAATAACTTCTACCGGCTTTGTTTTAATATCAAGATGGTTAGAGGGAGGAAATGGCTATAATTCAAATGTTGGAGTGTTATGAGTGAGTGCTCCAGCTCTTGAAGCTTCTACATAAAGCTGGATTAGTGTAGTCAGTAAATAAGTCATGCTTTAATTTGAATATCATTGGGAAATTAAATATTTAGTTAACTTTTGCATTTTTCATTTGCTCACTTTCTTACAATGTAGCGAATTGATCAAATGTATGAGGTTTAGTGTAATGCAATAAAAACTCTGTTGTTGCTCTTCTACATAGAAAATTATCCTGATCCATCAAGAAATATTGATGCCATCACTCAACTTTTTGCCAAAATGAGGTACATTTTCATGGTAACTAGTGTATATATATATGTGCTAGCACCTGTTCCCTTAATAGGTTTGCTCGTTATTGGTAAGTAAATGGGAAGTTTCTATATACACACCTCACTATTAGTAATAACCCATATTTATTGGTTCCTTAATTCAAAATATTTATATTCTGTAAAATGGGATCGCATTCCCATATTGATGTGTTGTGAGACCCAATGTTTGAAACAAGCCAGACCCTTTGAAAAATTCCACTAGTTATTCGAAATTATAAAGCTGCACTTAGATGGACACACGGGCACAAACGTGTGGTGGCACATACACATAGCCTCTGCCAGAAATCAAATTATGCACATCTGTATTAGCTGGCCAAGCTTGCTCAACCACCAATCCGCTTCCATTTTTCAGTGGAGAAACATCATCCTTTGTTTGGGTCACAGTCAACAGAGGCAGGTGGGAGTCTTGGTCGGATATCCTTGAAGATGGAGGAAACAAATTATTTTTTTAATTACCAATTTGTCATTGTTTAATCTAAAAATAATATTAAAAAATTAAACTACACATAATCCCTTCAACTTTGATTTAACTTTTTATTATATAAGATAACAAGATACCTCTTTATACTTTTATTAGCATATAATTAACCCATTCTATGGCTCATATGGTTAGCTTTTTAATACAATAATCACATCCCATTCACATGTGTATAACTAAAATCTCAATTTATTTTTGTCCATTCATACTTAATAGCGGTAAATGTGTCAGTGATGAATCCAAACGGTCGCATCCTACTCTTTCTTCCCAATTGAGAAGCCAGTCTTAAGTCAACTAATGTCGACACTGCATCTATTCAAGGTAGATTAAGTGGCTTTGTGCATTAGAGATATTAAATAAATTTTATTGTTTTGAAATTATTTGTTTTCACTCAGGTTCATAAATTCTAGGTAGTACATCCTAAATGAACAAAAATTGCCTGTTATAGGTCACATGTTCTCCAACGACATGAACCTTCAAATCTTCAATAAAAGGCAGCATAGTAGTTCATTCATCAGGTTGCTCTAATCTTGAAAGACAGAGGACAAGAAAGTAGTCTTCCCTCAGTATTGCCAGAGTTTTTTGTATGAGGCTTTTATAACAGATAGCTGTATCAATTTTTTTTTCTTTGTTGACATTAATTATAATTTTTATGTAATTGTTCTGTTAGAAAACTAGCTGTAGGAGTACCAGAATTGGTTAATTGCATGCTAGTATAAGTTTACGGAAATATATTAATAACTTTTAAGCATAAGGGGTTAAATGCACAGACACAATTGAACCATATCTTGCTTTAATAGATGCTCTTGTAGCTGATGTTTTATTTGGGGCTTAGGATGACTCCACCTAATGACTAATTATTGCCTTTATTGTTATAAAGGAGATGCATAATTTTGCTTCACAGGGATGCAGAACTTGTTAAGAGAATTTGCATTGGCTCTGCCATTGAAGTTAGAGCGAGCGGAATTCAATATGCTTTTGCACCTTGTACGGCAGTAAGTTACTCTGAACAATTATTTTGCGTTCAAGTTTTAAGAACCTTCTATCCTTGGCTTGTCCTGTTTATAAGGCTGTAGAGATCCAAGATGGGGTGGGTGTTATGAAAGCTACCGTGAAGATCCTAAAGTAGATCAAGCTACAGTGAATAGCAGGGGGACATTAAGGTGTGTTTGATTCAAAAGAGGAGATGGGAGAGGAGGAATTTTAATGGAGAGAGGTGAGGGAAAAAATAATTTTCTTGCTTGATTTGGTGGAGAGGAGAAAAAAATAAAGATTATTTTTCTTTTTCTTGTTTAGTTGACAAAGGAGGAGATTTTAATTAAAAAATAATATGTTATTATGTCCTTTAGATGAAAGATCACTAGTAAGTTATAAAAATATATATAATTTTAAAATTAAAAAATATAATTAAAAATAATTTAATCATTACAATTTAAAAATTTTAAAAGCTTTCACTCTCTTCTAAATTCCCCCAATTTAAAAGGAGAAAGGGAGGTAAAGTAGCAAGGTGAAAGATTTTGAACTCTTTTTTTTTTTTTTTTACCTTCTAAAAATTTGAATAAAACAATAGATTTTAATTAAAATTTTTTTCCTCCCTTCCATTTCTCTGTGACCAAACAAAGGGTAATTCCAATTATTATTCTTAAGCTTTAACATTCCATAAAACTACGTATAAGAAAAAGTAAACGGTGAAATTCTTATTGATTTTCTTTGAAAACGTAGCTAAATAATTCTAAGGGAGATTTAAAATTGCAAAACTAACATTTTTCTTAATTATTGCTAACTTACCCAAGGGTGTACCCTTTACTGCTAGGAAGTAAGAACCTAGAAAAAAGTATCAAACGTAAGAAACGGTTCTCAGTACTTAATGACTTAAGGAACCTCGGCTTGTGATATACTTTCACTCTGTTCAACGAATTTCCAAATCTTAAGAAGAGATCAGAGATTTAAAAGCTTTTAGGTTTTGGGTAAAATTATATTGTTATGTTATGCCCTGCAGAGTTTTATCCACTTTCTCCTGATCAACTTCTCTAACATGCGGAAGATAAATCTCTTGAGACAAAGTAACTTCACTTCAGAAGTGAAAAACATATGCATTGATAATCCATTTGCTGACTACAGCTGGGCCAAATATCTGGGAATTCAGGCTAGCTGTGTTATAATTTTTAAATTTTGATGATAAACTATAATTACCTCTTCCAAAATGGGGGCAAAGAAATTTTTTACAAAGGTTGGAAGTTTGACTTGATAGATGATATTTGATGGATCTGGATAAGTTGTAAGTAAAATTATAATTTTTAAATTTTGATGACTTTTTTTATATTACTTTATTTTGTATTTAAATTTATTCTAAGTATTTTTCTCCCTAACTTGCTAAACCTATTTCTTGTAACGATTATAAATTAAAATATTTCCATTTAAAGTTAAAAAATGTTAAAACTATTTAGATTGTAGTCAATGTAATATTTAATAATTAATTAAATGTTAAAAAATATTTCCATTTAACGATTATAAGTATTTTTCATCCCTGATCACATCTTCTGATCCCCTCTTTCTCATAATAAAATGGCTCAACTTTGGCAAGCTGAACTTTCTCCATGGCTGAATCTTTACACGCCGTATCAGTAACAGGGATTTTTGCGATGGGCAGTTACTCAAATCTCCCTCCGTTTCTTACTAAAGAGTGTGCTCAATTCTGTTTCTTTTTCTTATCAATGCGGTAATGGATATCTTTTTGTTTCAACGAATAACATCATTTTATATATTCCCTAAAAAAATATATCTAGGATTTGTGATATGACCCCTATTTGAATCTTTCAAATTAAATTATATAACATTTTCCCAGCTACTAAAATAAATTGCATTAATTACTAAAAAAATATAAATTACATTTTATTAAAATTTTTCCACCATTAATAATTTTTTTATTTTAATTAAGAATTATAATATTCTCTAAGATGATACCCCAATGCCTCGTTTGACACCCCAAGAAAAAAGGGTTAAGATGTTTCCTAAAAGATTCCATCTCAGTTCTTTCTAAATATATCTTTTCATTATTTGGTTTAATTTTCAAACATGTACGATAGTATATCAATTTAATTGATGGAATTATGAGAAATTGCATAACAAAGTGTGTTTTCCACATTAAATCTTCCCCTTTCGTGCCACCAAAGGAAAAGGAAAATATGTGAAATTCTCATGAATAAATTTGACACAAACTACTGACCTCAAATTTCCCTTTGAACATGGAAAGAGCCATTCAATTTATATAGCGTTGTTAATTAATAAAGAACGACAGGTGGGCGTTAATAAATAGAAAAAGGAGAGCGAGGAGAATGAGGAAACAATATCTTCGGATGCCGAAAGACTTGTCTCATTCATTACATGAGATATCAATTGCGTTTTTGCATTAGACGACTTCAAACAAGTGAAGATGACTGATCAAGAGACGAAATAGCATCAAACGCAATGGTCATGGTTGGCTTATTAATCTGACCCACTTATGCAATAAACCACAACACATTAAGGTCCCCTTGGTTTAGCTAAGCTCATATGATAACATATAAAGGCAGTGCTTCAACTCCATTCTTCGTTTTCTTATATTATAAAAAACATATCATAATCAGCCGGTGAGCCTCAGCTCACCTGACATACATGATCCACTTTCCTGAACTTGTGGACAGATTCAGATTCAAATTCCTCAAAAAAGCTTAATGAAGACTCCTTCGCTACCTATAAAAAAAAAACAAAAACAAAAACATATCATAATAAAAAATGGGGTAAGATTGAAACTTGGGCTTAGTTTTAAACTAAAACTGAGCCCAAGTACATGTGTAGCCGGTCTCTACCCTCTTCCCCTTTTCTAAAAAAAGACAAATTTCTTTTAACTCCCTCTTAATATTTTTTAAAAAAATATTACGCCCGGTTTGTGCTCAGTGCCTTCCACTGCTTTTTAAAAATTTTTGTTTCTATTAAAGAAAAACATAAAAAAACTTGCCATTTCAAATAGCCTTTTGTTCTTTTATTTTTATTAATTTAATTCTAAAAATCTATAATTAAATAAAAATGTTAAATTTTACTATAGACTCATTTTAATTTTTAACAAAGAAATATTTGTTTTTTAAAAAAAACTTTGTACATAAAAAATATATCTAGTTGAGACTCCATAAGTTAAGGATTGAGATTCTTTCCATTTAAGGCTAAGGATAGTAAAGAGAAAAAATAATGAGAAAAAAATTAGACTCATATATTAAATTATAAAAAAAATTAAAAATAATCATCAAAATAAAAAAAAAAAGTCAGAAAATCTAAATTTATAAGCTAGGGCTTGTAGTTAGATTACTGTTTAGTATTGCCGAATTGTATCTCTTCTTAATATTTTTTTTTATTTTTCAAAATATTATCTTCATCATTGGTTATGTATTCATTTGTAAGCGTACTCTTGTTTTGTAGTGTTCTTGATAGTTATATTCCTTCTCTTCTGATTTTATCTTTACTGAATTTTTTTTTTTGTAATGTCCATAGTTAGATATATATATATATATATATATATATATTTTAGTCCCAAATTTGATTGGTGCTTAATGTATAGATCTTAAGCCATGGTTGGCTTAACAAGATCCGCATATGCAATAGAAAATCATATTATATCAATGCTTTTAGACAAAAATCAATCCTAAATCTGAAAGTCATATTATATCAACATCTCGGCTGTCTAAAAGACTTCCGTACATGACTTGTGTGCTTGTAATTAAAGTTTTATAGAATTTGCCCATGAGCCTTGACTCTAGCGGCATCTTTGACAGTATCTTTGAATCTTTCTGTAAATTTGAATTTCTCTGTTTTTCTATCAAAGCCATCTGGCTCATGTATCGACTACAAAAAAAAAAAAGCTTTATAGAATTTGTCTATAAATTGCCGTTGCTTTTACTTCATATGACAGACTTTTAGATCCTCATTTCTTAATAACAAATGCTTGTGGACTGTGTGGTTTATCTTGTGTCGTCCTATAGTTATAGAACCATATCTTGCTTTAATAGATGCTCTTGTGGCTGATTGGCTTCCAAGAAGTGAAGTGCCAGGATGTAGCTGATGTTTTCTTTGGGGATTAGGTTGACTTGACTTATTAGTTGTATATCATTTTCATTAAATTTAATGATATGTCAAATATCAATTGCATTATTGCACAAAAGTCTTGCCTTGCTACATACGTTTAGGCGAATTGACCAAGCGGCGATGATTCGTAAGGAGACGAAATAGCATCACAATTAATGGCCATAGTTAGCTTTATTTGATCCACGCGTCAATGAATTACATCACAGCACATTAAGGCCACATTGGTTTAAATAAGCTCACACGATAATAGAAAAGGCTTTTATTTTTACTTACTACCAAAGAGGGGAATATACAATATAACAATATATAAAATCAGCGTTTAAGCTCTATTTTCCTTTTTCCTTGTATAGTTTTTATTATGTGTTTTGTACATAATTTTATTTTATTACTTAGTTTTAATAAAGGTTATATATAAATATTATCGACATGCAATGTAGAATAGCGACTATGAAAGATAAAAATAGGTTTAGAAATGAGTTATTTGAAAAAAAATAGAAATAGTGTCGCTATCGATTTAGATTAAAATAGTTAAATCAGATACTAGAGAGTATAGTCTATGTCATAAAAAAATGAATTTGAGAGTTCGTTATGTGTAAGGAAAATATTAGCACTCCTATAACATTCTTTTAATACCACATTAGTGTTTGTTGCTTTTGATTTCAAAAACTATATTTTATGTTTTGTCTCAAAAATAAATTTATTTTATTTTTTTATTTTTTTTGTCTTACTATTAGTTTTGCACATGATTAAACATGATCTAGGATAATCACTACTAATGAGTGACGTTTAACTATTATCGTAGAAAAGATTAATTTGATACCTAGTTTGTCTAAGGTTTATATCAAAAACAGTTACCTAATTTAATAAAGCTTGTTAAAAAAGAATGGTATACCTAACTTGACTAGATTCAAAAATATTTGTTTAACTTAATTAGGACTTTTTAAAAATAAGAGCATATCTTTTTAAATACATCAATAGAACTATGTCCATTAATTAACTAAGCTCATATTACAATTTTTTTCAAGATAGTTAGATAGTTGTTAGTTGACTAACAACCTCCATTATCCATCCTGAGAAAGAATTTGGATTTAAAGGAAGAAATAAAAAAATGACAATGAAGGGCACAAACAGAATTAAGAGTGGTGAATAATATAAGACACAAGTAAAATTTGTATATGTAAATATTGCAAGACATGAATGGAATTAAGAATGGTGAATAGTGTAGAACACAAATGAAATTTATATACTTGAATAGTACAAGACATAAATAAAATTAAAAGTGATAAATAGTGTGAGACATAAATAAAATTTATTTATGTACGTAAATAGTGCAAAATATAAATAAAATTTGTGTATGTGAATAGTGCAGAACACAAGTAGAATTAAGAGTGTTTAATAGTATAGGATGCAAATAGAATTATTATATTTGAATAGTATAAGACACAAATGAAATTTATTTACATGAATAGTGTGGGACTCAAATAGAATTAAGAGTGGTGAATAGTATAAGATACAAAATAAAATTATTATATGTGAATGTGTGAGATACAAATGAAATTTATTTACATGAATAGTATGAGATACAAATAAAATTTATTTATGTGAATAATATAGGACATAAATGAAATTATTATATATGAATAGTATGGGATACAATTTGAGTAGCACACTAGCGGCCATCTTTGCCTCTTTTTTTCCTTCTCAGTTTTTCTTTTTTTTTTACTCCAAAAAATAATATTGCTAAATTTTTAATCTTTTTTGGTTAGACTTTAAAATTTCATGAAAAATAGTAAGGGTTTTGTTAGATTAAACTATAAAATCAAAATATTTTTTTGTCAAGGAGATTTTTTTAATATTTTTTAAAATTAAAAAGAATTGACAAAAATAATACAGTTAAATTTCATAATTTTCATCAAAAAATTTTTAAATTAGTATTAAAAATTCTTAAAAAATTTTATGGATCTAACTATATATTTTATTTTACTTTTCTAAAATATTTTTTTTAAAATTATTTTTAGAGGGGATAAGTATTAGATGCACTACACCCAAAAGTGAGTTTGGAAGACTCATCCTTAGCCACAAGGATGGTGACTTTCTCTTGCTTTCTTTGTTTTCTCTTATTAAAAACAAAACTTCACAATATTAATAGTCTAGATTGCACAACAAAAAACTAGATTAAGGCAAAGCCAAAGAAAATAAAATACTAACCTAAGCTCTCCTCAAGTGTGAGTGGATGCAACTTCTACCACTTTTTTTTTTCGTTGAGTTCCTTCCTTGATTTTTTGTCCCATCTGTGCTTTCTTCACTCTTTTACTCTATTTTCTCTTTCTTTCGTTCTCTTGGTCTCTCTTTTTCTCCCTTCATCTTTCTCTTTTTTTTTACTCCATCTTCCCTCTAATGCCTCCTTTTGGTTATGGCCTTTCTTCCTTTTAAAAGCCTCTGCCTTGAGTCTCTCCCTCTTGCTCTCTCTTGGTTTTCTCTCTGCTGCTTCTCTTTGTTTGTCTTTTTTTTTATTTATTAGACTCTCCTCTACATTTCTCTCGCTCTTGCTTTTTTTGTTTTGGTTCTTTCTTCCTATTTCTTTTTTGAGCTCTCTCTTGACCATTCTCTATGTGTCTTTTCTTTCTTTGATCTCTTCTTTGCGTCCCATGCTCTTGCCTTCTTTTGTTTGGGTTCTTAAGGCTTATGCATAACTTTTGCATCTCTCTTTGTCTCACATTCTTATAATATATATCATTCATATCTTTAAGATTTTATTAATAATTTTCAACATTACTTTCAGTCAATCCACTTTTCACTATATGTTCAACTAAAAAAGTTTTCTCTCTGACCTCAAATATATCAAAGCATTCTAATATCTCTTTATATTAATACAACGAAGAATCTACCACAGCTCATTTGCTTGTTTTCCAGTATTTAAGTTCTTCTATTATAAGGGTATTTTTGTAAGAAAAAGTGAATTTTTTAATATCAAAATAATTTTATCATTTTCTTAATTCTAATATATATTCATTAAAATATTATTATTTTGAAACAAAAAGAGTAGTCTGCAAATAACAATGATGGGTAAGGCCAAAAGAAAATGCCAACTTAAGTGGGTATGTGATGGAGTAAATTTTATAATATATATTAGAATATCATCGCATATGAAATTAGTGAAATGATTGAATGTATGAAGTTTAGCGTAATATAACAAAATTCAACTTTTGCTCTTCTATACTACAACATATCTCTATCAAGGAAAAGAAAAAGCTAAAAAATATGCATGTCTAGTCAACTTTTTGCAAAAATTATGTACATATTATTTGGACATATTCATCATGAATTATCAAAAATGTTGTGTTTTCTTTTTCTTTGCTGAAAGAAAGTTGATTTCACGAGCGATCCTTGTCAAAGTGTTATAACATTAAAATCAATAGAAGAGAAAGAACGAGAAAATAATTAGAAAAATTTATGACCTTGTACCAAAAAAAAAAACAGAGAGATTATAGACCTATTTGAAAATTATTTGGCTCTTTGGTTTTTCAAAATTTAAATTAATTTTTGACAAATAGATATATTTAAAAATAATAATATGAGTAAAATTTATTTAAGTGAAATATTTTAAAAATAATTTATAAAAAAATTTTAAAATTGAGTAAGTTATTTTATTTTTGCAAGACAAAAAGTTAGAGAAGAAAAAGATAAATCTAATTTCACCACGGAAGACAAAAATTGAAAATTTGATGAGGTGAGTAAAAATTGAGAATTTGACAAATAGATATATTTAAAAATAAAATGAGTGAAGTTTGTTTAAGTGAATTATTTTAAAAGTAGTTTTTAAAGTACAAATCAATGACTAGGATAGCTTCTTTCTCTTTTTTTTCATTTGTTTTTATTTTTGAAATAATTTTTAAAATACAAAACAAAGGGTAAATGTTGGTCCGCGTGAAAGTTTTGTCCTATCAAATTCATTGTAGCTGAACCTTCCGTGTTAATTTCTAATTACATGTGCATCAACTTCATTGTTCCTATTATGACACAATTATGCAATTTCTCTTCTCTCTCTTCAAATTTGGTGGGCGGTACGTAAAAAAAAGGAACTTTTCATGTTCTCTTGCTCTTTTTCAATTTTGGTGGGCAGTAGGTAGAAGAACAAAAGTTGTCTTTGCTTTCTGACATAACTTCAGACGACCTGAAGCAACCGAGGATTATTGACTTGTGATCAACTGCCCATTTGAATTTGGCCTCTCTAACAAACCTCCAATGGCCATTTCTTCTACGTAATTAGCTTCTTCAAGTACATATATTTAACACCATATAATCTTGATTGATCTGCTTGGTAACGCATAATTATAGGTGAGGAGAGCTATTGAGTTCATGAAATTGTAAATGAAAACTTTAAATGCAATCAACCTGTGAAAATGAATACAAAACAGGTCAATGATAAACCCAAAATAGGTAACGTGAGATATCAATTGCATTTTTGTACAAAAGTCTTGTCTTCTTAGGTATGTTTAGACGACTTAAAGCAAGTCTTGCCTCATTCAACTCTATTATCCTTTTTCCTATATTATCATAGACATGTCATATCAACGTTTCAGTCGTTTAAAAATCTACCATTACGTACGAGCTTGTAATTAAAGATCTATAGAAGTTGTCTATAAATGGCCCTTGCTTTCAGTGCAGATGACACAGTTTTGCATCCTCATTTCTTACTATCCAAATACAGCAACGACATGTTGAGTACCATGTCTGGTTGTAGGTTCAGTGTCTTTTGTCTAGTTGGGTTTCTCTGCATCTATATATGTACTGGAAATTCCAATATGAAGAGATGCGTGGACACAGACAAGCAAGCTCTTTTCAAGTTAAAAGATGGCTTCATTGATGAATTCAACATTCTCCTGTCATGACAAGATAAAGTTGATTGTTGTAAGTGGAGAGGAATTTCATGCGATAAGTTAACCGGTCATGTCAATAGGTTGGATCTCCAACCTTCAAATTATTCTGCATATCTGAAAGGTAAGATTGATTATTCACTATGTGAACTGCGACATCTTACTTTCCTTGATCTTAGTTATAATTCCTTCCAAGGAAAGAAAATTCCAAAGTGCATTGGTTCACTCGGGGAACTAAGGAAGTTGAAACTTGCAGCTACTGACCTCAGTGGCCCCATTCCTCATGAATTAGGGAATTTGTCCAATCTGCAAACCCTTGACCTTAGGCACAATTATGATATAATTGCATATGACCTTGAGTGGGTTTCCCACCTTTCTAGTTTGAGATACCTTAGTTTGTCATATGTTAATCTAAGCCAAGTTGTTGAGTGGGAATCATCAATAAGAAAAGTCCCTTTTCTATTAGAGCTTGAGTTGGCTGATTGTGAACTTCCTCAAGTCAATCCTCTATCTTTTTCCCACTTAAATTCTTCAAGTTCTCTGAAAGTCTTGGATCTTAGTGGAAATCACCTTAACTCTTCAATGTTATCATGGGTGCTTAATGTTAGCAAAGTGTTGGCATATCTTGATCTATCATTTAATTCTTTGCAAGGTCAAATTCCTTTGACAAATATGACTTCTCTTGAATATCTTGATCTTTCACACAATGAACTTGTAGGCAGCATACCAAAATCTTTCCACAATTTGCATAAATTAAAAGAGTTAGACATGTCCTCCAACAGATTGTCAGGCCAACTTAGTGACTCAATACGTCAATTGTGTTCTGTTCGAGGTACTATAGAGGTGCTGGATCTAGGTAATAACCCATTCAATAGTGAGCCATTTCAAGAATTTCAAAAATTGCCTTACCTAACGGGTTTATACCTTCGGAATACCAGTCTTTCTGGCTCATTTCCACAATCAATTGGGCAGTTGTCTCATCTTTTAGAATTGGATCTAAGTTATAACAACTTGAGTGGGCCATTGCCTGAGTTTATTGGCCTTCAATCATTGAAAATCCTAGATCTTAAGAACAATGAGTTGAATGGGACTCTTCCATATGCTATTGGTTTGCTTTCGAGTCTCGTTCAATTGGATCTCTCTTCAAATAAGTTGAATGGTGTGATCAGCGAAGCACAATTATCAAATCTATCCAATTTATATGTTTTGGATGTCTCTCAGAATTTACTGACTTTCAACCTGAGTTCAAATTGGATTCCACCTTTCCAGTTGAAAAGATTAGTCACATCTGGCTGCAATTTGGGGCCTCATTTCCCATCATGGCTCAAATATCAAAGGAAACTTGAGTTCCTAGACATTTCTTCAAGTGGGATTTTAGATTCAATTCCTGAATGGTTTTGGGACCTATCATCAAGTTTAACGCACTTGAATTTTTCCCGTAACAAAATCCACGGGATCTTCTCAAATTCATTTGAAAGATTGAGATGGCGAGATCCTTTCTCTCCATATCTTTGGGATTTGAGTTTCAACAATATCTCTGGTCCACTGCCACAATTTCCACCAAATGCTCGTGCGTTGCTTCTCTCAAATAATAAATTTTCAGGATCGTTATCTTCTTTTTGTGGGACATCACAGATGCATTTAGAACATCTTGACCTATCTAGTAATTTACTATCAGGAAGACTTCCTAATTGTCTATGGGTCTTCCATTACTTAGTGAGTTTAAATTTGGCGAAAAATAATTTCTCAGGTCCAATTCCAAATTCAATTAGCACTTTGCAACGAATTGAGTTCATCCATTTAAATAACAATAACTTCTCTGGTGAGATTCCATCTTTTATGCATAGCCATAATTTGAAACTCATTGATTTTGGTGACAACAATTTGCATGGAACATTGCCAGCGTGGATGGGGTATGACTTGCCTAATTTGATTGTTTTACGTTTGCGAGCAAATAAGTTACAAGGAATCATTCCGGCAAGTCTATGTAATCTATTGCATCTTCAAATATTGGATCTCTCTCAAAACAATATTTTCGGAAAAATACCACATTGCCTTGGTAACATAACTGCTTTGTCAAATACAAATACAATGTCTGTTGGTCTCTTTAAAGAAGAAGTACAACCTTCGTTCATCATGGAGAATTTAGTAGTGATGTGGAAAGGAGAAGTAATTGAGTATGGCAAAAATCTTGGATTCATGAGAACCATTGATTTTTCGGGAAATCATTTAGAAGGAGAAATTCCTCTCAGCATAACAAGACTTTTGGCACTGGCATCTTTAAATCTTTCAGGCAATAATTTGATAGGTTCCATTCCCAACAACATTGGTCAAATGAAAATGTTGGAATCACTTGATCTGTCTAGAAATTCAATTCATGGGGATATTCCAGCCACCTTGTCAAATTTGAGTTTTCTTAGTTACTTGAACTTGTCCTTCAACAATTTATCTGGAACAATTCCAACAGGCACTCAACTTCAAAGCTTTGATCCTTCTGCATATATGGGAAATAAGAGGGTTTGTGGCCCACCACTGACCGAAGTATGTCCAGGAGATGAGGGTTCTCTGAGTACCATGAGCACTAACACAAATGACATTGAAGGAGAAGATGAAGATGATTTCATAAGCTTCGGGTTTTATGTCAGCTTGGGTTTCGGATTTATCATTGGATTTTGGGCTATTTGTGGAACTTTAGTCCTCAAAGAGTCATGGAGACTTGCTTATTTTGAATCCATCAACAAAATAAATGATCAATTGTATATACAAGTTATTGCCTTTATGACAAGAATAAAAGGGTTTCTCCTAATCCGATAGGTATTGTTATTAATACCTCTTAATTTTATGCTTTTTATTTCATTTTTAAAAATGTTGTCTTCTTGGCTGATTATGTGTTCATTTGTAGGTAGGACTGTTGTTCTGTTTTCAATAGTTAATATTCTTTCTCTTCTAGTTTGATTTTTACTGAATTTTTCTTCCTGTGATGCAGGTTGAATCCCCATACTCGGTTATATACGGAAGAAATTAATGAGTTTTGGATTTTAGCAAAAATATTTTACACTACCCCAAGTGAATTTCTGTTATTCTACAACTTCCTTTAGCTATATATATAGTGTATATATGGCACCCATGAGTGTGCTAGGTATTTTACATCATTTCAGACAATGAGATGGGTTCGTTGGTTGCTTGCAAGTAGTTAATGCAATGTATGAACAATATCCATTATGGACAAAGGATTTAGTAAATTCTGCTGAATTTGTTTCAATATCAAGGTGGTTAGAGGGAGGAAATGGCTAAAGTTCAAATCTTCGTTGTGGGTCTTTTGGCTGTTAATGTAGCTGTTCAATCTTGGGAGATCCATATACTTATCTTGAAGTGTTATGAGTGATGGGATGAGGGATTGTTCCAGCTCTTGAGGCTTCTGCATAAACTTGTAATAATGTAGTCTGCAAATAACACTTGCTTTAATTCGAATATATTTGAGAAATAAAATATTTAATTTTCTCATTAATGTTTAAATTAGTTTCTTTCGGCTCAGACAACTTCATATTATATATGACCGGTGCTCGAACTTTGCTTCCATAATTGAATGGAGCAACTTTGCATTCTTGGCAAAAGAATAGCACGCACACATTCTGTCTTTTGAAGAATCAGAGTGCGAGCTGGGTAGTGCCCATTCAGCTCTCCAACCAATGTATGTTCGCCCCATCCTTGATGTGTTTTCGTAAAATTATACAGTTACTCCTTGCAGAGTTTTATTCACTCCAATTTATCCTGATCAATTTTTCTCACGTGAAAGATAAAACTTTGGCCACAGAGCAACTTAACTTCAAAATAGTAAAACATATGCTTTGAGTATCCATTCGCTGATTTAAATGTCATGCCCATGTACCTGTCATCGAAAGAAAAATCCCCAGATGCATTCAGAGTGTCCAAGTTGAAATGTAGCCAACCCAGTTAACAAGGTTGCCGTCGACCACCGCTTCTTTGACAACGACAGGATAGTCATGCGTTTCAATTCAAAGATGGGTTTGTGAGATATGCTTGAAATCATATAGACTCATCGTTTTAATCGAAAATGAGCTCTGGTTAGCTCTGTTTTTTCTCAAAACGATTGGTGAGCTTCATGGTCACTCTAGCTATGGTTTAATTTCTATGAAGTCAGCTTGCAAACATTAAATATGTGAATTTGAGTCTAATTTCTCGCATTTTGAAATTGAACTCACCCCCACTTGATACTATGTGTTTGAACATGAGATAGCTTGTGCTCTTTAGTTGTCGTAAGTCTCAAATCTTGTTCATGTAAAGATGTTATACTTTTTTTTCTTCAGAATAAAAGAGTCTAGGTCGTCAGTAAACAAAATTGCGGGTGTTGGTGTCAGTGCAAATCTGTTTTGAGGACTCTTAGCTATGTAGTGTTTTGGTGGACTTAAATTGATGTTTTGATTCTGGGAAGTGTGGGAAATCGAATGTAGCCATGTGGGGTTTCTGAGCTAAACTTAATTCCGAATGTCCTAGCTATTGTGTCTAACCTGTTATCATCATTTCCTTTCTTGTGTTATGGATAATGGCATATAATTGGTTCTATGTTGCGTCATTGATATGTTCAGCTGATTTTGAAGTCTTGGCCATACTCTCTACAATTGTGCACATGTTTTCTTATACATAATGTGAATTGTATCAAAATTTTTGTGCAAGCCTTTTTAACTTTTGAAATAGGGGGAACCCATTGCAGTATTAATCATTCTAATATTACCTTGATTTACATAATTCAAAATCTTCATCCTCTCAAATTACTTTTGTGCTCAAATTCCCTTTCTTTCAATTCTAGTTTAAATGAAAGTGTTCAAGTTAGAAATATCGAAATGAAATGGATCAAAAAGTTTTAGAACCCTGACAGCTGAATTTTTTTTCATATCAAGTTTCATGACCTGGAACTTCTTAGTTTAGTATTAGTTTCTAGCAAAAGTGAGAAAAGAAAATTCTGCAGAATTTGAATCTGCTATCACTTTGGCAGGTACCACTCATTTGAGTATAACTTTCATGAGAAAATTCATTTTTATAAGCCATTAACTGTATTAGAAAGTAGACATGCAATGCTTCAATTGCTAAAATTTTGATTTACAAATTCCTACTCTTTAAATACCAAGTTAAATACTTTTTTAATGTTTGCAGAAAATTCTGCTTCTGCATAATTTTGAACAGTAATTACTTTTGAGGTCTTAGCTTGATGTACATATCTTAAAATTGAGTACTGTCAAATGCTTATGAGTAAGGTCAGTTTCTGGTATCCTGTAAAACCCTGGTTTTTTTTTTTTTTTTGGATTCAATGCTTGTGCCTTCTTCTAGATTGAAGCTTAATTTGGGTAGTCATTTTGGGTAGGAATGTGTGGCATCTAAGTTTCTTCTTATGCCTTGATTAGTGGATCCAGTTCAATAGTTGGAGAGTTAGTTGCTCATCCTCTAACCTCAAATATCATATGCATAAGAAAGAAGTTGAATTCGAGCAATATCAAGGTTCAATTCTCAAGCTAAATGAAATTGTTAGATATGTAGTTTGAAACTTATGAGTGGCTAAACTTTTAACAATGATTTTTGAAAAAAGAATTATTTTTAAATTTATATTTCAGCTTTTGTTATTTGAAATGGAAACGAAAGAATTTCGAATAGCATTTAATAGTGTATTTTTTTCTTTAAATGGTTTTGGCTTTTTTAAAAAATAGAAAACAATTTTGATTGTATATATGAAATTGTTTTGTTTAGAAAATAAGTTGTTTGTAAAATATGTTAGTTATTTTTTTAAGAACTTCGTCATTTATAAATGTGGCTGTGAATCAATTTGAAAAAATAGCTACTGGATATGTAATGAAGTGTTATTAGTATTTATGAGAATTCTGTTGAAAGGATTGGATCATGGTGCTATTCAACAAGCTTTCCAACTGGGTTATTTTTTATCTTCTTTCCTTTTCATACTGCTTTTGGGTTTGGGTCAAACATGCCCAATTTATTCTCCTTATAAAAAAAAAAAGAAATCCCTTTTTACTAAAGCCAAAAAAATAAAGTTTTTATTATTAGAATTTTTTTATGGATTTAATCATTATTGGCTCGCTTGCTTTCCTTCGAAAAAGAAACAGGAGTTTTTTACTAAAAAAAAGAGCCTTTCGAGCCTATGCTTTGGTCAAAAAGGAAAACAACAGCAAAAAAGAAAAATTTGTTTCGGACTTGGATCAACTTTGGGCCTTAAGTGTCAATGGGTTTTGCCTCCATATTAAATATATATTTATAACATTGTAATTAATTGTTTTAATATTTTATATATTCTTAATTGTTAGGACTCAAGTTAGTCTCTTCTTTAATTTAGATGATTGTAATAATAATTTAAAGTGTAGTTTTTACCTTTTTATAAGTATGATTTTGATGCGTGTTAGCAACACATTGCAAAGGACCGAAGCAATTCATCACTAAAAGAATTCCAAGGACCCATGTCATTTAGCAAAGGATTCTAAGGATCCCATCTCACTTAAGAATGGCTTCCAAAGACTCGTTTTTCGTAAAAACGAATGATTTAAGGCTGGAATGATCTTTTATTTTGAAAAATAAAATTATTATAAGCATATTTTAAACACGTCTTCTTATTCTACACTAATAAGCTTTTATAAAGTTAACATAAGTTGGTTCAGTTAGCAAAGGAGAATAAGTCTTGATGTTGCTGGTTAAGGTTTTATTCTCCGTAGCCTGATGTGAGATTAATGTTCGTAGGCAATCTGTAACAATTCTTATAAGCACCTTTTGGGTCTAAGAGTATGTTCTGATGTTGGTGGAGGATCAGAATTAAACTAACCAAAATTTTTTGTACCAAAAAAAAGCTTTCACAAAGAGTTGCAATGATAAAGACAAGCATTTATACTCATAACTTGAGTAGGTCTCCACTTAATGAGAAATGATCTATTTTAATACTTAGTTTCAGTTTGTTAGTATAAGATTTTTCATTTTTTTTATAAATCTTCACCCGAAATCTTATACTTGATGAACTTTTTGAAGAAGAGACATAAGAGTCGAGACATGGGCATATAAGATACAATATTATAGCTTGAATAGGCACCTACCAGAGGAGGAATGACCTATTTAAGTATAGAGTTAGTGTACTTTATTCAATAATTATAGTTGACATTGTTATTTAAAAAAGCGAACACAATAGAAATTTTAATTTCCATCTCTTTGACTGTTACTAAAATTATTGAAACTTTCTAAAATTCTAAGTTTCAATGATAATTCATAATGAATATATTATTAGTGGTTTTCAAACATATCATTTTAGATTTGTAATTATCCATATATATATATATATATATATTTGCTATTATATGAAATTCAAGACTACTCTAGTTATCAAATTATCAAGTCTTAATAATTTTTATTTACAATTTATGAAATAGAAAAACTCATATGCTTGCCTCTAAATTTAGAGGCTACACTCAATTAGGTGAGATTTTTGTTTTGTTTCATCACATTAAGTTTTAGTTTATCATATATATATATATATATATATATATATGTCTTGTTTTTTATTTTTATTCTATATTATTTATCAAAAACACATATTATAGTCTATGATGTGAGATTTTTAATTTAAACAATTTGCATAAACAAATAGACTTTCTTAAACAAGTTTATGCACACTAGTGCATGTCTTGACCACATATTCTACCAAGTTATCTGTGAATATCCTCAAATACAGGCAATCAAATTGTACATATAGTTCACTGTTACTTTTATAGTTTCCCACAAAAAATATAATGATTCCAAATGTTGACAAGCTTTTAAACAGAACCAGCACAAGGAACTTAAAATTTAGCAGCATTCAACACATTGATAAAAAATAAAAACTGAACTGGATGCATAATATCTTGCACATGCTCAATTACACCTGACCAATTCGAAAATACATTGGTAATTGTCAAAAACTAACACTAAAAGCTTAAGCTATTAAGTGAAAATTTAAAAATGAATTTATAACTCTTATATGTCCCTCCACACGAAATCTCTTTGAGTTTAAATTTAACTTAATTGTCGATAAATAGGGCATTAAGAATTAAACTCTTAACTATTTAGTCTCAAAGGCTTTGATATTATGTCAAAAATTGATTATCTAAGCAACTTAAATAGTTAAGTGAAATCCCATAAATGATTTTTATATCTCTAATAGTAACCAAAATAGGAATAATTAAAGAATTGTTGACCTTGTATTACACTTCCCAATTACAGTTTCTAGAAAGGAAACAAGATAGATATATGAAGACTTCATTATATCAAATTAACTATTTTTCACCTTATATATGTGCAACTAACACTACTTGAGACACTTCCTAGTTCTAGACTTACAAGTACTTTGCACAAGTGCAAATTGTAGCCTTCCTTAAACATACCCACACAAGAAAAAAAATTAAAAAAAAAAAAAACCTTCTTTTTAAGTCCATCTAATCAAATTGATGGTGCCTCTACTAAGTTCTTTTGGTATCTCTTGACAACACTTACACTCAAGCATAACCAATTGCATAAGATTGTCACATTTTGAATTTCTCAGTAACCAAAATAAGATATTTGGTTTCTGAATCTCTTCTTTCCACTCCCCATGAAACAAGTATTATTTGGACTATAGATTGTATTTTTCAATGAAGACGAACCAAATAGCAATTGGGGTTCTCCATACTCACACCCAACAAAGAAGAAATGAGCATTTCAGTGGTAGAAAACATATAAATCAGGTCTTGTGATAATTCTTCAATTTTGACCAAGTAACTTAAGACCCATATAATCCATAAAGAAGAAGAAAAACCCACATTAATGTTGAGAGAAATCTTAAAATTCTTAATTCAAAAACTGATGCTATAGGCGAAGAACACTAGCCTTTGGTCCTTGGAATAACCTTAACATACAGACCCTAACAACTTACAAGAGTTGAAAGGCGCATAGTTTCCCAAGCCCCACAAACATGAAGAACTCCTCTTGCTTGGAGTTGAATGGAAGAAAACGAGTTAAAGATCAAGGGAAAAGGAGGAACAAGGCTTGGTACTATGTGGTTTGTTTGAGAATAAGAAGAAGTGAAGAACAAAGTTGACTAAGGGGAGTTTCAATCTGACTAAGGAGATTTGATGGAGAGACGATTGTCAATGGCGAACTGTCTTTAAGCTGATGATGGGATTTTCTGCAATGGTTGAGACTTGAGACTCAGGGATGAAGGGAGGAGAATTTCGAAGATTGAGAGAAGGTAAGGTTGAGGGTGAATCATGTTCTAAAGAAAAGGGGGATTGGGGTGTTATGTTAAAACTTAAAACGATGTTGTATAATATGTAAAAAAAAAAAATTAAAAAAATTGGCTTTATTTTTGTAGTGTTGACTTTTTAAAAAAAAATAAATCTGGTTCTTACTATCATTTTGTCTTTCAAATTTCTTCATTTTTAAAATTGATTAAAATTAAGTGCCCAAAAAATTAAAGTCTGTTGCATTTTCACTTTTTATTTTTTAAAATAATTTATTATTATTATTAATAACTAGAACTAAAAAAATTGTATTCTTCTATTTTACTCATGATTTATTTTGTAAATTTTGAAAATTTTTTAAAATAGACCTTCAATTTTTTACTCTAATAATTTGTATTTTTATTTTTCTCATGATTTATTTTGTATAGTTTGAAAAAAATAATAATTCATGTATTTTAAAATAATTCATTCTCTTAATTTTTTATACTAAAAAAGAAATAAAATAGTTAAATACATATACATAGCATTTATGTCACAAAAAGTAATTACTTACTGTCTTCCATGTTTAATTGTATTTTTAACATTTGAGATAGATTTGCAACGGACTTGTACAATCCGTCACAAATTAGTCACAAATCTAAAGAAAATTAAATGATTTGAAACGGATTTGTGATAGACTTAGTTTGCAACTAATTCCCATCTCAAATTCATCGCAAAATTTCATCACAAATTTGTTCAATCATTTTTCGTCACAAATCAGTCACAAATTTGTGACAGAATTTTATCCATTGCAAATTGGCCTTACTCTTGTAGTGTTTAGAGATTTCAATTCACATAAAAAATAGAACCACAAAATGTGGGTATACTAATATCCACAAATTAATGTAACTCATTAGATACAGTGGACTTTACTATATAGTTTATGGAATCAAATAAATATAATTTTTTAGATTATTTATTGTGATTATTTAGTAGTTATTTAGTTTGTAAGAAAAGCAAGGCCCCCCTTCACACCTTCGTTTGGAGCCCTATGCATATTAGCTGGCTAACTGATCTATGGATAGTAATTTCATCATGAAGCTACTCCACAATACCAAGTACATTTATTATTTTTTTGTAGAGAAAATATCTTGTGCATAGGAAACTGAAGGAAAAATTTAAGTTCGTGAGGGAGATTAATCACTTTCCTACTCTTTAAATATTTATAAAGTAGAAACCATCTGCAGAAAATTTTGACACATGTCATCTTCTAAAGCTATTATTGTAAGTTTCTAATTTCAATATTATCACCCATTCATTTGCAAAAATTTCTACTTATTGAAATTTTGCTTTCAACCCTTCATTTTGAGCCCTATATGTACTAGTGGTTAACTTATCTATAGATAATAACGTTATCATGAAGCTCTTACACAATTCCAATAACAGTTATTATTTTCTTCTTGGAAAATCTCTTCTTCATAGGAAAGTGAAGAGACATATTAAGTTTGTGAGAGAGATTATTCACTTTCCCACTCTTCAAATATTAGAAAGTAGAAACCATCAATGAAAATTTTTGAACATGATATTCTAAGGCTATTATTTTAAGTTTATATTTTCATGTTCCAACCTTATTTATCAAAAGTTTCTTCCTTTAGAAAATTTTCTTTCTCCCCTTCCTTTTGAGCCCTACATGTATTAGCTGGTAAGCTCATCTATATATAATAATTTTATCATGGAAGCTCCTTCATAGTTCCAATGACATTTCTTATTTTATTCTTGGGAAAATATGTTTTTTAACGAAAAGAAACTGCATAGAGAAATTAAATTTGCGAATGAGATTGATACTTTTTTTTTTTTTTCACAAGGTACTCTGACTCTTTGAGTGGTAGTAATTCTCATTCGGGATAGGAGTTGAGCAGTAAACCTCTTTCAATAAGGATGACTTCAAAATCAAACCCTAAATATATGGTTTGCCTCAAGATAACCTAATCTCACTGCTCTTTAAATATTATATAGTTGTAACCAAGCATATTGACATTCCGTGTCTCTTTTGTTTTCTTTCACACACCTTGTCTAGTTCCTTTCAGGCATAATAATTGAGAACCAAATATTTACCTCTACATGACAAGCAACCGTCTTGTTTCATGTGTCCACTTCCCTACAGTGATGCAAAACAAATAAAGCATTTATTCCAAATCTATAGCGCATATATATATATATATATATATATTACCTACTATTCTTTCTATCTCTCTTTAAAATCACTAAACTCAAAAAAATTTTAAAATAAAAAAATTCAAATCCATATGACTCAATAGATACATCATTTGTTTTTCTTTTTGGAATAGAAAAGTTTGGAGGGATATGCATACTGGGAAGACAAAGACTAATAATAATAACAACAACAAAAGTCCTATGGGGTCACTGTTTTCTTGTAACACATGTGAGGCAGTCTTTTCAACTCAAGGAGTGGGGTTGAACATTGTCGCATGAGAAAGTGCTTCTGAATTGGTAATACAGAGACACACAGCCAAAGGACACAATTCAGTGAACATGGACACAAATTCTATTGCAGAAAAATTCAGTGCACTATTCTTCTTCTGTCACTTTCGTTGTGGCAATGTCCTTTACCACAGCCTTGTTTCATTATTTTGTTTCAAACTAAAATTCGAAGGAAAACAACACATTACTCATCACAGCCCTTTTTAGAGAAGCAACATGGTTATAGTTAGGAATTAGCCCAACTATATATGGTTGAGTAGATAAAATTTCATCCAAAAAAAAAAAGTGGATGGAATTTCAAGTAAAAGTATTGGTTACAGTAAATTGTAATTTTTGGTATATTATGACAGAAAAGTAAATTGTCTTTTATCTTCAATTTGTTTCACAAACCCTACTCTTTCACTTAATTAACAGTCGAGCTGTTTTATGAGAAATTCTTAATAATCTAAGAGATTGGTAACCTCTATCCTTATATGAACAAAAAAGATATATTGATTAAGATACACATGAGATGTAATCGACTTTCTACATGTGGGTCGTTCTTAAACCCATATTTTATTAGTGCACAATCACAATGACATGATGAACTCATCTCACAAGCCAAAAGCTATGCCCTTAAAAAGTAACCGGATGTGAATATTTTTAATCTAGGTTACATTTGCTTCTTGGAATTGGAATTGAGGTACAGATTAATAATTTTCAACTTTGTTAAATTGAAAATATGCTAAAATTATGAATTTAGTGTTTGAATCATGTAAAGAAATAAGACATGTAATTGAGAAAAATAAAAAAAAATGTAATTAGTATTTAGTTGCATCAATGATGGTGGTTTGACAATGATAATGATGATAACAACTATGATGGTGATTGTGATGATGACATTAGCAACATCGATGATAATGAGAATTATGACGTGGTATTTCTATAATAATATTAGCAATACTAACAACAATACTAACAATGATAGTGACAAAATAATAGTCCCACAGTAATAGCAATAAGTGGCAATGGTATCTATGATGATAAAGATAAATTAGGTGTTATGACAAAGTTTTAATTTTCGTATATTTGAAATTCAAAATTTTGGAGCATGAATCATAAATTATGATGTGTATAAATTGTTTTTTAATTTCATAAAATGTTAAATTGAAATTAGAATTAATTTTAATTTCAATAAATGTTTCAAACAAAACATGTGGAATTAAAATGGCCAATTCAACTCAATTCTAATAATAATTCTTACGCCTAAACGGGGCCTAAAAGTGGTGCCCAATTCTACCAGTGAAATTGGGGAATGCTCTACAGTACTCGTGGAAGAAATTACATTGATGGTACTATCACCCATAAATATCACATTATTCCCATTTTCAATCTCCAACTATATATCACATCCAAACATGAGCGGAAAGTTAAATTCTATCTTCTTAATTGCTTTCCTTCCGATTACTTTTCCACGAATCAAAGTTCAAATAAACACATACTCAGATTGAGCCCTCCTGCACATGGCACCTCTATGTCTTAAATTTAGTTGATGCCACAAAGAGAGCACAAACTCAACATCTAAGTTGCAAAAGATAACTTATATCCGACCCTGTGGTCTAAAAATAGTTGTTCACATTCTAATTCTTCTCTTTCTTGACCACATAATACATGCTTTATACGGCCACAAAGAATCATACCAGTATTACCAATCCATTTCAGAGAACAGTCATATTTGATTATGGTAACGGGCTTCTTTCAGTTCTGTAGTTTACAAAGCACACCTAACTAATTATTTCACATATCGACTTATTTTTTACTCATGGCAGGAGTTCATGGATGTTGGAAGTTCACAAAAAATGGACCAAGGCAACCACCCTGCACCTGGTCAGCCATTCCTCCTTGGATCCTCCAGAGTTGAGAGGAGAAGCTTTTGAGAGTTTAAGTACCCATGGAGAGTTTGTCTCTTTCAATATACCCTTATACTCTAGTGAATCAACTCAGAAACCTATTCATTCAAGTTGCCTCTATGCCATATTCTTATAACACCAACAAAATTCTCAACTCTAAATTCACACAAAATGAGGTCCAGTGGTCAACAAAGCAAGGACCAAGTAAAATGGATAGCGGCCCATCTGTTTGTACCATTCATTTTATAGCAGATTTCTCGGCAAGACATACTAAAGGGAAAATACTAGACAAGATGTCTTGAGTCTATTGAATTTTAATGCCTATAATACCATGCGAAGGTAATAGCTATATTAACGCTTTTTTCAATACTATTTTCTATGATAAATCATTTAATTTCTGACATCTTCAACTGATATTTGTGCTACAGAGTACCAAAGGTTTTATTTAAAAAAGGATAAGGATGCGTTTGAAAACTTTAATTGAGCTACGCATACACTAGAAGAGCAATGTGTTAAGGCCTTGGACAATAAGAAGGGTCGTAAAGAGCCCAATAGCCCACCTGGATGGAAAGTGCACGAGAAAAGAAGATTCTGTGGGGTGCCAGAGAGTGCTAAAGGTAGCTAGATGAGAGAGAACTTGTTTAGAGTGAGATGTGTGTCGTGTGCAAGGAGATATGAAGAGGATAGGCGGTAGTGGAAAGGCATTCGGGTTGTTCCTTAGAAAAATAGAGCTTTGCTCTAGGCTGGGGATTGTATTCTGAATTTCTGATAAATTACTCTTACTGAAATCAATAGAAATACAGATTACAAATAATACACATTGATCATATCAAAATCCAACCACACACTCACACAGTAATTCACTTAGATTTACGTAGACCTACCCACTTGGACGGCCCTCTGGTTTCGAGGCACCAAAAACCTCCCCATTTTCCTAAAACCAATCCCTCCTCTTCAAAATAATGCGCAATAGATATATATCCTACGCAGTAACTATTCATAACTGCTATTAATACATAATAAATGCCACCTATGACATACTAATACATACCATATAACTAACTAGTAATATTATATAACTACCCAATTCAAAATCTGTCACACGTAATCGGTGGCCTATTCAGAACTTGCCACATGTAATGACTAGCCTAACAATACCTTCCCCACAAGTTTCACTTGAAAGGTTGTGAAATGCCTCTGTGCACATTTGATTGGCTCAAACAAATTCCTTGCCTTCTGGCCGCAGCATCTCTCAATGAGTTCCCATGTTAACATCTCACTCAAACCAATCTGGACCGTCATGGATCCACAAAAACTCTAAGATGAGAGTAGCACACTATTTGCCACTTTGGGAATACTTTTTCCCTTGGTGCCAATGTATCCATGTAAGTCAATGACTGCCTCACAGGACCCTTGTCACGAATAAAGGAATCTTCTTCCATTTCCAGTATAGATTCCTTTAAGTCCACCAGTTTCCCCTCTATCCTTGACATTCTCTCTTCGATGTCCGCTACAGTGCTTCTCACTCTGTTCACGATCCTCTCCACCTTCTCCAACATATCTATCATTCAAGAAGTATCCATCTCCGTAGGATCCAAATAATGCTCTGATACCAAATAATGAAGAATTCTTGTTGAAATCAATAAAAATACATATTACAAGTAATACACACGAATCGGATCACAATCCAACCACACACACATTGAAGTTCACGTAGAATTACACAAATCTGCCCACTTGGACAACCCTCTGGCTTTGAGGTACCAGAAGCCTCCCCATTTTCCTAAGACAAATCCCTCCTCTTCAGAATAATGCCAATAAATATATATCCTACACAATAACAACTCATAACTACTATGAATACACATTAACTGCCACCTATGACATATTATTACATGCCGTATAACGAGCTACTAATATTATATAACTACCCAATTCCAAATCTGCCACATGTAACCGGTGGCCTAGTTAGAACTTGCCGCATGTAATTAGTGGCCTAACATAATCCTTCAGTAAGGGACTCTTTGTCTTGGGGAGACTAGAACCATCTTGGTGTTCTATTCATATTTTCTATTTTTTGGTTTGCTAGTTGTAATAGGGACGAGTATTTTTCCTTTCCCTTGAGTTATGTTGATGCAATAATACAGATCTCTCTTCATCTTCTATTTTCTGAACTCTCTGACTCACAAATTGGTCCGAGCTGCCAAATGCCACCAACAAAGATGAAGTCAAGTAGAAGCACTAGAGAAAGGAGTGGAGGAAACTCGAAGGAAGTTGGATAGGTTAGATGAAATGCAACAAAAGTTGGAAGGGTTGGATGAACTAGAGGTGGTGATGGTTGTGTTAATCGATAAATAGAAGCAAGTTGTTTCACCCCTATTCGGTGACCAATTGGAGGCTTAAAAGAATCTTGTCACACTGAGGCAAAGGACATGGGGAACTAGGGCTTGACATGATTTTTGATAAGGAGGCTCTCAAAACCCAATAAATAGAGAGAAATGGGCTGAAAGGAGCTGAAAATAAGCGGAAAAGTCTCTGGATAACCATAGCAATGCATAAGCGCATGAATAGGAAGTCACTCGAGCTCCAGCGACACGTGCAACGACAGAGAACGACAATATTCGAAGGATAGGTTGGTTAGAGTACACTAGGTCCAATGGTGCTGGCAGTGTCATGATCCATCAACAGAGAAGATTGGACCAAAAAGGGTGCACTGGCTGTAGAATGATTCTCCTACATGTGTCAGTGCATGAGACATGAGTCGACAGCAATACTCCAAGGGTTGGCTGACGACAATGCCTTGAGCACAGCGGTGAAGTTGGTTCCAGGAAAGACACTGGGAAAGGGATTAACCAAAGTTGACAGCCAAGTAGGATAGAGAAAATGACAGAATTCGAGTTGATAGGTAAAGAGACACAACGAAAAAGTGAGAGAGAGGGCCACAAATCAGGTTGGGCACTACTGGTGAGAAGTTGAGATTTCTCACAAGTGGTGATGAGAGTTTTCTTTAGTGATAGCTAAGTTTTTCTTTCACTAAGGTCTGATACCATAAGAAATTGAGAAAAAAGAGAGAGAATGCTTATAGAGTAAAACTATATTGCATTGAGATATTGAGAGTGTATTAAACTCATACAACTAAATCCTATTTATATAGAAAATTATGGACCATGAACCTGCTTACACTATTGTAAAACCCTAAATTTAATAATAAGAAACAAGACAACAATAGGAAATAAAATAAAAATAGGAAACTAACTAACTCTACCTTTTCAACATGAAAATGATAGGGGAGTAACAGAAAGGGATTCGAGTTGTTCCTTAGGAAAATAGGGCTTTTCTCTGGGCTGGGGATTGTAATCCTTTAGCAAGGGACTTTGTCTTGGGGAGACCCTAACCATTCTGGTGCTCTATTCTTATTTTCCATTTTCTGGTTTGCTGGTCGTAACAGGGACAAGTATTTTTCTTCTCCTTGAGTTTTGTTGATTCAATAATACAGATCTCTCTTCCTCTTCTATTTTCTATGACTCTAACACTATGAAGTCCAAGGCTTGCAGCATAACAGACAGCCAGACATCATACATAGTGAAACCTATTTAGACAGATATTGATCCTTGTTACAGAATCTGTATCATTGTATAGCTGACCTTCCTAAATTAACTAACATGATTATAGGGGCTGATTTGTAGGGATTAGTGATCCTGATTTGTAGGGATTATAGGGGCTGATTTGTAGGAATTTTTTCTGATTTATTTCCCTAACTAATCTTCTTGTAAGTGTATATAACCTATTCTGATTGAATGGAAAACATACTATTCTCTTCTATCTTTCTACATGGTATCAGAGCGCTCACTGTGAAGTTCGCAAGCTTTTGTCGCTCCCGTGACACAAGCGGATTCAACTTTCGGCCCTTGTCGAGCATTAGGCTCACTCTTAGGTTTACTCACCATCTCCGGTGACAACCACGAATCTTCTGACCTGAAGAATCGTGGATAGCAACTTCTGCAGACAATTTCAAGCTCGGTTTCAGGCTTTCTTGCTTGGGTGATGAAATTCGGCGACTGTGTGTGCAGCTTGAGGGCAAAGTTTGGGCTGGTAATGGCCGTGTGAGATTTGAAGGCTGAAGTTTGGAGCAACGTCAGCGTTGGGGAGTGTCGGCAGGCTGTCTTTTTGGGTGTGGAAGGCAGTGTCGGCAGAGGCTGTCTTTTTGGGTGTGGAAGGCAGTGTCGGCAGCCTGTATTTTTGGGTGTGGAATTCCGAGAGGAGCCAGGCTGCATCTTCAGGTGTGGAAATCTGAAAGGAGACTCTTCCAAAAATGTTTCACGGCCAGGGTAGGTCCATAGTCTAACTTTGGGTTGCGTTTTGGACTGCGATTTTTGGGCCACAGGCTGACTTTGGGTGTTGCAATTTTTGAACTGCCATTTTGGGCTGCTATTTTCCACGGGCTGACTTTGGGTGCTGCATTTTTTGGACTGCCATTTTGGGCTGCATTTTGGGCTGCGATTTTTGGGCCACAGGCTGACTTTGGGTACTGCAATTTTTGGACTGCTATTTTGGGCTGCGTTTTGGGCTGACGTTGGTCTGCGATTTTTGGGCTGTGTTTTTTTGCTTCAACAGTTCGGGTATTATTTACTGTTTGCTTCTGGTAATTATTGCATTGCGTGAAGTACTCAGAATATTACATTTTTTAATATGGGTGATATTAAAGCTGAATTGGTTCCTACTATATCTAAAATTACTGAGCATAAATTAAATGGTAATAATTATTTGGAGTAGAGTAGAACTGTTAGAATTTATCTATGAAGTGTTGAAAAAGATAATCATTTGTTCCAAGATCCTCCAAATGATTATGCTAGACAAACTTGGCTTAGAGATGATGCTAAACTTTTCTTGCAAATTATAAATTCTATTGAAACTGAAGTTGTTGGTCTGGTTAATCATTGTAAATTCGTTAAGGAGTTGATGGAATATTTGGAATTCTTATATTCTGGTAAAGGAAATGTGTCTAGAATTTATGATGTATGCAAGGCTTTCTATCGTGCTGAAAAAGAAACTAAGTCATTTACAGCATACTTTATGGAATTCAAAAAGACTTATGAAGAACTGAATATGCTCTTGCCATTTAGTACTGATATCAAGGTGCAGCAAACTCAGAGGGAACAAATGGCAGTAATGAGTTTCTTGGCTGGTCTTCCATCTGAATTCGACACTGCCAAATCCCAGATTCTTTCTAGTTCTAAGGTCACTTCTCTCCAAGAGGTCATTAGTCGAGTACTGCGCACAGAAAATACTCCATCTAATCAACAATCCAGTGCCTTTGCTGTTAAAGGAGGAGGTAGAAATGATGCTGAAAAAAAGAATAATAATAGAAGGGGAACCAGTGATATTATTTGTTGTTACTGCAAGGAATTGGGTCACACAAAGCGGTACTGTAAGAAATTACAGAATCGCAATCAGAGGACTCCAACAGCTACCGTAGCTGCTGTTGCTTCTAGCTCATCTTCCGAAAAGACTGTCACTATCTCAGCTGATGAGTATGCTAAATTCTCCCAGTATCAGGAATCAATGAAAGAATCCTCATCAGTTACTGAGTCAGGTAAAAAATGCTTTATTTCCTCCTCAACCAAATGGGTCATTGATTCTGGTGCCACAGATCATATGACAGGTAATGATACACTCTTTTCTAGCTTTCGGTCTCACAAAGCACCATCTCATGTCACTATAGCCGATGGCTCGAACTATAATATTGAGGGGTCTGGAACTGTTAAACCCACTTCATCTATTACCTTATCCTCTGTACTAAGTTTACCCAATCTTGCCTTCAACTTAATTTCTATGAGCAAACTTACAAAAGACTTAAAGTGCTATATCTCATTTTTCCCTGACCATTGTCTTTTTCAGGATCTTATGATGAAGCAGATTATTGGTAAGGGACATGTATCAAATGGTCTCTATGTTCTTGATGCATGGGTGCCTAAGTCCGTTGCATGCTCTAGTGTCATCTCTCCATTTGAAGCACACTGTAGATTGGGACATCCTTCTCTGCCTGTTTTGAAGAAGTTGTGCCCCCAGTTTCATGATGTAACTTCAGTGGAGTGTGAATCTTGTCATTTTGCCAAATATCATCGTAGTACATTGAGTCCTAGAATAAATAAACGGGCTGAATTTGCCTTTGAATTAGTTCATTCAGATGTTTGGGGTCCATGTCCAGTCTTGTCCAAAACTGGATTTAAATATTTTGTTACTTTTGTTGATGATTTTTCTAGAATGACTTGGATTTATTTTATAAAGAATCGTTCAGAGGTGTTTTCTCATTTCTCTGCTTTCTGTGCTGAAATTAAGACACAGTTCACTATTTCTATACATGTATTAAGAAGTGATAATGCTAAAGAATATATGTCAGAAACATTTCAGAATTTCATGACTCAACAAGGGATTCTTCATCAATCTTCTTGTGTTGACACACCAGCACAAAATGGGGTGGCAGAGAGGAAGAACAGGCACCTTTTAGAGACTGCTCGTGCTTTGCTATTCCAGATGAAAGTTCCGAAGCAATTCTGGGCGGATGATATTTCTACAGCCAGCTTTCTGGTTAATCGTATGCCTTCTACTGTTCTGGGTGGAGATATTCCTTACAATGTTCTGTTTCCTAACAAAACATTGTTTCCAGTTGAACCACGGGTATTTGGAAACACATGCTATGTTCGTGATGTACGACCACACATTACTAAATTGGATCCTAAAGCATTAAAGTGTGTATTCCTTGGATACTCTCGTTTGCAAAAAGGTTATCGGTGCTATTCTCCAAAACTTAACAAATACTTGATCTCAACTGATGTGGCCTTTTCTAAGACAACACCATTCTTCTCCACACTAGCAATGCCTCCAAGCCAGGGGGAGGAAGAAGAATGGCTAGTTTACACAATTACATCACCAAATAAGCAATCAGAGGAGGCACCTCCAGCTGAGCAGTCAACTGTTGAAGTGTTTTCTAATGCTGAACCTCCAGCTCTAGCAAGGCCACCAATTGTACAAGTCTATTCCAGGAGGCAAAAGGCCAATGATACAAGTCCTGCACCAGCTCCTTCGTCATCTGATCCTTCACCAAATGATCTTGATAGACCTATTGGTCTTCGTAAAGGTACACGTCAATGCACCCTTCCTCGCCCTAACTATTCCATTGCTAATTTTGTTTCCTATGATCACTTATCTCCTTCATCTAGATCTTTGATTACCTCTCTAGATTCTGTTTCAATTCCTAAGACAGTGAAAGAGGCCTTATCTCATCCTGGTTGGTACGATGCTATGATTGAGGAAATAAAAGCTCTAGATGACAATCACACATGGGACGTGGTGGATTTACCCACAGAAAAAAAGGCTGTGGGATGCAAATGGATCTTTGCAGTTAAATATAATGCAGATGGCTCAATAGCTCGACTTAAAGCCAGATTGGTGGCTAAAGGCTATGCACAAACTTATGGAGTAAATTACTTTGATACTTTCTCGCCGGTTGCCAAGCTAACTTCTATTCGCTTATTCATTTCTATGGCTACCTCTCAGAATTGGCCTCTACACCAGTTGGATATCAAGAATGCATTTTTGCATGGAGATCTCCAAGAAGAAGTGTATATGGAGCAACCACTTGGTTTTGTTGCTCAGGGGGAGTATGGGAAGGTCTGTCTTCTAAAAAAATCTTTGTATGGTTTGAAGCAAAGTCCCCGTGCTTGGTTTGGCAAGTTCAGTGAGGTAGTTCAAGAGTTCGGACTAAAAAAGTGCAAATGTGATCATTCAATTTTTTACAGGCAATCGGCAACTGGCATTATTCTCCTTGTAGTGTATGTAGATGACATTGTCATTACAGGCAGTGATGATGCAAGGATTTCTTCTCTCAAGTCTTTCTTGCATTCTAGATTTCATACGAAAGAATTAGGCCAGTTGAAATACTTCTTGGGAGTGGAAGTAACAAGAAGCAAGAAGGGTATTTTTCTATCTCAGAGAAAATATGTACTTGATCTGCTTGCAGAAACTGGAAAATTGACAGCTAAACCTTGTAGTACTCCAATGATTCCCAATTTACAACTGACAAAAGATGATGGTGATCCTTTTGATGATCCAGAAAGATATAGGAGGCTAGTGGGAAAATTAAATTATCTCACTGTGATGACTCGACCAAACATTGCTTTTGCAGTAAGCATTGTTAGTCAGTTCATGTCTGCACCTACAGTTAAGCATTGGGAAGCTTTGGAGCAAATCTTATGTTACTTGAAAGGAGCACCTGGACAGGGAATATTGTATAGCAATCATGGGCATACTAGTATTGAGTGTTTTGCAGATGCAGATTGGGCTGGATCCAAGACTGATAGAAAATCCACTACTGGCTACTGTGTCTTTGTAGGACAGAACTTAGTATCATGGAAAAGTAAGAAACAAAATGTTGTATCTCGATCGAGTGCAGAATCTGAGTATAGAGCAATGGCACAGTCTACGTGTGAAATTATATGGATTCATCACCTTTTGACTGAAGTTGGAATGAAGCACTCGATGCCAGCAAAACTGTGGTGTGATAATCAAGCTGCTCTTCACATTGCCTCAAATCCAGTGTATCATGAGAGAACTAAACACATCAAGGTTGACTGTCACTTTGTTCGTGAAAAGATTCAAGAGAACTTGATCTCCACTGGATACGTGAAGACTGGAGAACAATTAGCTGATTTGTTCACAAAAGCTTTAAATGGGACCCGAGTTGATTATCTTTGTAACAAGTTGGGCATGATCAATATTTATGCTCCAACTTGAGGGGGAGTGTTACAGAATCTGTATCATTGTATAGCTGACCTTCCTAAATTAACTAACATGATTATAGGGGCTGATTTGTAGGGATTAGTGATCCTGATTTGTAGGGATTATAGGGGCTGATTTGTAGGAATTTTTTTTGATTTATTTCCCTAACTAATCTTCTTGTAAGTGTATATAACCTATTCTGATTGAATGCAAAACATACTATTCTCTTCTATCTTTCTACAATCCTCCTTCCCTCAAATGCAGGTCTTGCACACAGCAAGCTCAAGAAAATGAACAAAGTAGACAAGATCACCGTCTGCTATCAGCTAATACATTTCAAAGTTGATAATATCATTTATTCAATCAAAAAAGATATCCCTTTATATTCTATTTTTCAAACTTCAGAGCACCTTTCTATTATTAAAACTTTGTATAACATGAAAGAACAAGTTTTTCAAATTCCCAGAGTGCAGTAAGTCTTAGAAAGATGGGAATATAAAACAAACAAGGCTAGGTACCTCATTTTCATGCTAAATATGTGGTAATACAAATAAAGACTGGAAAGGAGAAACCCAATTAGTAAAACCATAGCGTTGTAGTCAACAGTTTGTACTCTAAGAAATGGATGAAAGCAACATTAAAGTGAATAAAAAATTAATTGCCAGAGTGTTTATAGTTCATTTACAATTTCTCTCAACATGCAGGATGCAGATACAACAAGAAACTAGTGAGATCGTCTAGATATAAAATCCTTAAACAAAGATGCGGCACCTCTTGCACAAAGATAAAGAGGATCCTTTATAACTTAAAATTCATGGTTTGTACGATTTTGTCAATAATGGCTTAGAATTCCCAAATTTTCTACAAGGGGATGTACAACATTAGAGTTGATTCTATCTGTTGCATATTGATTCTTATGTCATATATGTACTTCTACTCATTGGGCTGGAAGCTTAATGCTTCACTATACTAAATTGTAGAACCATAATATCTGACTTTCAACTAACTTATTGTTGGAAAAACAAGAAGTTAGTTTTTCTTGAGATCTGCCAAATTTTTCTTGGTGTTGTATATTCAAACAATTCGAAGATCAGCAGGCCTGCTGTAATAGATTCATGACATAAAAGTCGTCAAAATGAAAAGCTTCCAACTGAAGTCTCAACTAAAGAGACATGAGGGAAATCCCTCAAAATGGATTCCGTATAAATTAATTATAAAAATATCCAACTAATCTAAGAATTCAAAGAGAAAAATGAAAGGCCACAGAGTGAAATAGTACAACAGGTCTCTTGCATCAGTCACCTATATCAACGAATCTACAGAATTTTCAGAACTGAACACTTTCTTACATTCATTACGCAAGAATATTCCACTAGAAAGCAAGGGAACAACTATAGCTACTTAGAGGCTTTTTGTTCTTTAATTTTTACCTTGAAAAAATTACACTAGAAAGCAAGTACTATACATATGAACTACCATACCCACCTCAAGAGCCAACTCTCCTAAAAGTTTAAACTCTTACGTGAAAGTCCACCAATGGTTTTACATCTCCAATATGTCCTCTCACACGAAAACCCTTTGAACTCAATGTGGATGACCCACAATTCTATCTAATGCAAATAGGCTCACCTAACTTTGTATTGAAATTCAATTTAATTTTTCTAATAATGGGAGTAACAAAAATCGAACTCCTGACTACAGACTTGGATACCATATCAAGAAATCAGCTCTCCCAAAAGCTTAAGCGATAGGCGAAGACCAATGAATGATTTTATATCTCTAACACTAATCATACCTTTATCTTAGGCTACAATACCAAAATCCCCACATATTATTAGGACTGGTGCTATTCATTTTAAACAATTGAGCCAGAATGCCAGGCAAACAAAACAAAAAGTTATGGCCAAACATTTTAATTCATGTCTTCCCAAATCATGAAATTGGATCACCGAATCAGAGGATGTAGCATTCTTCACTTAAAAATGTAAATAAATAACAAGTGCTCTCAGTCACTTCCCATCAACGCACACAAACTATATTTGTTCTCTTCTTTTATAGGAAACTGCCACTCAACTTGACATCCATACTGATAAAAAATGTCAATATGCATTCGATTTTCTTTTCCTTCCTACATTCATTTCCATTTTCCTCCAAACTTCCATGAGAGAAAATTATAAATGTTAGGTTACTAATATCAACAGATAAATAAATCCAGGATATACACCATATTGGAAAAGACATAGAACATAGAGATTAGAGATAACCTTTAGTTGCATTGTTGTGAACACTCTGATAACTTAATTATAATTAATGTCCTTAGAGGCGTTAGTCTATGATGCTTTAGAGAAAGTTACATAAAGAAGAAACATTGAAAAACTCAGCATTGGTGTATTCTGTGCATCAATATCACCACTGAAAATTTTAATTTCAGATTCAACTCCAGAATTCCTATTTCAAGAACAAAAAAAAATGATCAAATGCAATGCAATAACATCAAAAAAATCGGAATTACTTAAACATGATTAAGGTACTGTAAATATGAACTACCATAATATCATGGTTAATGAAATCACTTGTCATTCTCTCCCTGCAAGATAAACGATGTCGATTAGGAAGCTGCTCCTGTTGTAAAGAAGTGAGGCAGTGAAGAAGAAGCATTTTAGCATTCCCCTGTCTGTCCTTTATGGAATGCTCAAGCCTAGTGAGAACTCAAGTCAATTTGAATGTGAGGCTCAATTCTTTGTATTAATTCCAGGACCCAGGGCATCAAGAATTCACTAAGTATAATAAGATTCTCCTTTTGATTCAATAGAAGGGGATGCCCCCAATGCAGTAATAGCCAGTAGAGACCTATGTTATTCACAATAGGTGAACTTGCTAGAATGCTGTTCAATAAACTTATATCCGTAATTAGTTTATAAGCTCTATCCCCCTACGTCAGCTGGCTGAAAAAGCAATTAATCCTTACTCAATTCAGTAAATTGAAACAAGTCCCAAACACAAGGCTTGAGACTAGTGAATGTTAATGGTTTCTAATAACATGTCCAAAGGTTTTTCTCTTTCTTCTCATAGGTTCACTTTGCTCTTGTTAATGTTCTCGTTTTCTAAAAATCTTTAACAATTATGTTATCCAAGTAGTTTAAAGTCATTTTCTGTTTTGCTGCAAGCATTGTTTTTCTCATATCTAAATTATTGATTAGTTTCTTATGTGTAAAAAGGTTTTATAAGTTTGCACATAACAATTCCATCAGAAATAATACTCAAAGCAATATTTTGATTATTTTATAAGCAACATTTCATAGTAATACATACTTTAGACACTTTGGCAATCAATAGTTCTGTAATTACCAAAGTGCTCTTCAGTACTTAAACAAGTTTATGCACACTAGTGTATGTTTTAACCACATAGTCTACCAAGTTATCTGTGAATATCCTCAATTATGCATCAAAATACAGGCAATCAAATTGTATATATAGTTCACTGTTACGTTATAGTTTCCCACACAAAATATAATGATTCCAAATGTTGACAAGCTCTTAAACAGAACCAGCACAAGGAAATTAAAATTTAGCAGCATTCAATATGTTGAGAAAAAATAAAAACTGAAGTGGATGCATAATTTCTTGCATATGCTCAATTACACCTGACCAATTCCAAATACATTGGTAACTGTCAAAAACCAACACTTTGAAAGTTTAAACTATTAAGTAAAGATCTAAGAATGATTTTATAACTCTTATATGCCCCTCCACACAAAAGCACTTTGAGCTTAAAGTCTAAATAAATGCACAGGCTCACCAAATCTTGTGTCCAAATTCAACTTAATTATTGATAAATGGGGGCATTAAGAATCTAACTCTTAACTACTTGGTTATAAAGGCTTTGATACCATGTCAAAAACCAAGTATCTCAAAAACATAAGTTGTTAGGTGAAATACCACAAATGATTTTGATATCTCTAACAGTAACTAAAATAGGAATAAATAAAGAATTGTTGACCTTGTATTACACTTCCCAATCACAGCTTCTTGAAAGTAAACAAGATAAATATATGAAGACTTCATTTTATCCAATTAACTATTTTTCACCATTTATATGGGCAACTAACACTACTTGAGATACTTCCTAGTTCTAGACTTACAAGTACTTTGCACAAGTGAAAATTGTAGCCTTCCTACACAAGAAAAAAATAAATAAATAAATAAAAATAAAAGCTTCTTTTGAAGTCCATCTAATCATATTGATGGTGCCTCTACTAAGTTCTTTTGGTATCTCTGGACAACACTTTACACTCAAGCATCACCAATTGCATAAGATTGTCACATTTTGAATTTCTCAGTAACCAAAATAAGATATTTGGTTTCTGACTCTCTTCTTTCCACTCCCTATGAAATAAGTATTATTTGGACTATAGATCGTATTTTTCAATGAAGACGAACCAAATAGCGATTGGAGTTCTCCTTACTCACACCCAACAAAGAAGAAATGAGTATTTCACCGGTAGAAAACATATAAATCATGTCTTGTGATAATTCTTCAATTTTGACCAAGTAACTAAAGACCCATATAATCCATAAAGAAGAAGAAAGCAAGTGGCAGGAAGGGAGAATTAAAGGAGCTGGGAAATTCATGTCTGTGAATGCAGGCCAAACTACAAGTCTATTAACTAGTGTCCATATGTACGTAGAATGGAAATAATTACCAAACTTTAGGAAAGATCATCAATATAAAGAGCATACTTTCTAAAGTCACTAAGTACTGAGTAACATCAAATTCTTGCGTTGAATTTATTGTACTAAACTTTTTCTCATTTTTCCCCAGTATAACTACTCAATATAGAAGACGAAGCAAAAGGTGACAATCACCAAACTTATTTAAAATTCTATAACTTTCATTTAAAGCAAACACCTATTGATCAAAACAAATTGATTTGAGAAAAGTTACAATGTCAGTTTATTGTTTGCCAATAACAAGACACTAAAGAAAATTGGTAATTACGCCTACCTGAGAGGAAAAAGCTAATTAATCACATTGCATTTTTTTTCCCTTCTTTATCGAAATTATACATTTCATTCTATCTCCAGCTCAGGAACAGAACGCATCAGCATAGCCGGCGATTCAAGCTCAGCTAACAATGGCCCTCTTGCCTCTCCAAATCTCAAGTTCTGGTTACTTGCTAACAACCCAAAGAGTCCAACGCTCAATATCAACACCACAATAGCATGCACAGTGAAAAGGAAATGCATCAAAGTAATACCCCTCAAACTATCCTCGTCAAGATCACAATGCAAATCGACATTCTCCTGAGGCGGCGATGATAAAAGTGAAATCTTTTGACACCCTTTCAATGCAAAAGCATCAGTGTACAAACACAACCCAGCTTGCAGCAGCCATGTGCCCTTAAAAACCAATCCTGAAGATAGCAAAAACTCGGCGAAAAATGCTGTAGGCTTGATTGAGAGGTACAGGCAAGAAGCAGCACAAACAAGAGTAATTCCACCCAAAAATCCATAGACAACTCCACCAAGACCAGCAATTCCTTTACCAATCACTGAATAGTCTACTAGAAATGAAATCCCCCCACAAACGAACACAAAATTCTCACTAACAAATGACGCACCTAAATATTCTTGGATTATGATCAAAATAATAAACAGCCAGAAGATCAAAACCACAAGTGATTGCTGGAAGAATGCGAATCGGTAGGTGGGGTGCCCAGAGAATGTTAGGAAGAGAAAGAACTCAGAGAAGCAAGCAATGGGCAGAGCTATGAGAAGAACATAGAAATCAAGGTTTCTCCATCTTGGCTCTGAGAAATACCAAGTTTTGGATCGGAAATGAGACGGGTTCTTCAAATAAAGGGAGGAGGAGAAAAGTAATCGGCGGACGCCAACGGGGAAGAAGAAGAGAAAAGCTGAGAAATGGGTCGCCGCCGATGCCATCTGTTGCGCGTGTGGTGTTATGTCTCTCTTTCGGTGTTCATATTTTTTTTTCTATTATCAGTCACGGAGGACTTGAATCAGTGGAAAGAATCTCGCGGAGAGCGTTGAAAAATAAAACCAAAACGATCAATGAGAATTGATCGTTGGGAATTGGCCCGAAGGTTTTTAGTCGGAAGAAAAAGAATTAGTTTTAAGGTTTTATTTAAATTTTTATTAAATTTATTAATAATCATATATTTTATTTGTGATTAAATTTATTTTTATATATTTTTATAAAATAATAAAATTTAATAATTTGATGATATATTTTTAGTAAAATTTATACGTTATCAACTTAAATTCTGATTAAGTATAATTGATTTTTAAATTTTTTATATAATTATTGATACTTAGGATGAGGACAATAAATAATAATATTATGATATTTATAAATTTTAATTTAAATATATAGGATATTTATCATAATTTTTTTAAACAAAACTTATTTTTAGTTATTTTTTTATTTAATAATTGCTGCACATAAATGAGAATTAAAATAATTTTTAAATTTTATTAAAATAAAATTTAAAATGCAAATTAATAATTAATTTTACACATTGAACACAAAAGTTAGCAAAAGATAAACATTTTTTAATTTTAATTGTTATTGACAAATTGGTATTTGGTCATTTTTTAAATTTGTTAATAATTTATTATCAACAGATTTTCGAGTGATGTGCTAAAACATTATCGATAATTCAATTTATTGTTTTTAACGGCCTAATCATAGGAAAACTGACTAACGGACAGTTTTTTAATTAGTAAAAATTGATGACGACACTATTATGAAGGATGCAGTTCCTTATAATATTTGGGAAACTTAACTACTGATCAATTAGTAATTGACAATTTCGTAATAGTGTTTGACAGTTTAAATTCTTTTTAATTTGTTAAAATTATTCGTTTGCTAATGTTTTGGGTATAGGCTACGGAAAGCAACAAAAATAAATATGCAAAACTACATTGTAACAAATGTGATACTAGTCTTACCCACCAAAATAGATAGGTGTAAGAAACAACACTTTAGACTGAAATGTCAACATACAAGTTAGCTTCCCCGAGAATATCAAAAACACAACTCCCAATAATATAAACAACTTGCCATGATTTAGATTCACAGAGAATTAATTTTGCCAAAACTCAATTCTCTAGCAACTTAAATGCTAAAGAAAATAGTTAAAAGTCCATCTAGATATATTAAAATGGGTTAATTTGTTTTAATCTATAATTAAATAAGATAAAGTAAATTTAACTGTAATATTAATAAATAAAAAATACATCAATCTATCTCAGTTTTTAAATGACGTAGAATGAGTTGACTTAACAGGTCAATATATTTTTACACATAAATGTTAGTTCGACCGACTTATCATAATTTGCATATTAAATGAGATGAAGTGGATTAACATGTATTTTTTATGAATTAAAAATATAAAAATTTATCTTTTCTCTTAAGTAGGATAGGACAAGCTAAATTCATTTTAACAATTTCACCAACGTCCATAGTAGTTAAAGTACAAATAGCAAATTTAAAAAGAAAAAAAAAACGCAGATCTAGTTGCTAAAGTAACCTCAGATGATAATGCCAAAGCCAACTTGGCCAATGTTACCAAAACAACTCCCATCTACATCTACATTTATTTGAAAACTACTAGAGGCAAGGACGGGGTAGGGCTCCACTTAACTGGATGAGGAATATGAGCACAAACATCATCAATAGAAAATAGATATACCCTCTGCAATCTAAGAGTGTATACTGTACAACATGATTACATGAATTACGCTACGTTATTTACTCAATTTCCTCTAAAACCAGCGCCATTAGGGGGACGCCATAACCACCAAATGGTGGCATTGAAAATTATTCCACTTCTATGCCTCCTATTTTAATACCTACAATAAGAAACAACCCACTCCTTGGCATTGGAAAAAGAAAAAAAAAATGGTCACAAGAGAATCCCTTAGATATTTAACCAGACTAAGATACAGCACAATTCCTAAGCCCATAAAGGGAGGTTTCCTCACTGGTGTGGCCGCAAACACACAAACTTGAATCAGTCAAACTCTTGGAGCATCTTAAGTTATTAGCGGGCAAGCCCCATCCAAAGTGAGCCAAATGAGATTCTTCATCTCCTCAAGCAAAGGCAGTCTCTAAAGCCACTTCCAAAACATTAAATGGAAATGAAAATAGGTTAATCAAAATAAAAGAATAACTACATCTACTATTCTCGTAATTTTATTTTTACTTAATTTTTATAATATAAAATTTAAATTATTATATTTATTAAATTACATAAATCAATTTTTATAACTCAATAAATTTAAAATATAATAAAAAAATATAAATACTAAGTAAATATTGAAGTGTAAGAATAAATTTTTTCTATAAAATAGGCAGTTGAAGGATTGTTATTCCAATGAATGCAATCAAGGAAGGAACCAAAAAGAGGGAAATGTATTTTCTTAATGGCCAATTGCATATATAAGGCACCAAAAAGGTTGACATATTAAAACACCACCATCCGTTGTATATACGTAAGTTAAACTCTTTTTATTCTCTCTCTTGTTGTTTATTCACTCTTCCAACTTATTTTTATATTTTGTTTCTTATTGCATATGTATTCACACTTCCAAATTATTTATACTCTTAGACTCCTCATTACCTATTATTTTAATTTGATTTTTTATCATCATCTAAAATATTTTTTGAAATAATATTAAGTGCATTGATAAGCATGCGCATGATATGCAGGATAACTAGCTTAGACAAAAACTGTTTTTCTTTTAAAGAGAATCCAAGATCAAATTGGAAGAAAAATGGAACGCCTTGCTAGTTTGCTGAAATAAAGAAAAGAAAGCTTTTTGGATATACCAATGCACATATTTTTTTTAATTTATTGTTTTTTATTTAAATTTTTTATAATGAAAGTTTTCCTTGCCATTATATGCACGTCTATAAATATGATTTGAATATGATTGAAAATTTTTTTAAAAAAAAAAATTTAATAATGAAGTGCATTAAAAAATAAACAAATATAATAATGAATGGTAAATGATTAAAAGTAGGTACAAACAAAAAAATAAATTATATTATACTTTCAAAGTAACTTGTCTTTTTATCTTTTTGGAGATATGTACGGATTAAACTTAATTTAGGATGTTTTAATCTTGTGTTCATGTAAGCACGAGACGCGATAATAACAATAAAACCAATGTAATTGCTATCTTTTATTAATATATTTTAAAAGGTTTATTTGTGAAACTGATTTCTTAATTCATTTGTCTTCAAACACCCTTCGACTTTTATAAACTGCCATAGCCATGTTTTTATCTCATAGCCACTTCATGAATTTTTGGCCAACGTCTCTTGACTTGGTCTACAACTGCCATCAATGGGTCTTGCTTCCTAATGACCCATTTTTATGACTTCAACGTCACTATAACAACTCTATTTTTCTATTATAAATTCTGATGGGTCATGTAGTGCTAAGTGGAGAAAAAAGTCTCATTGTGTTCAACTATTTGTATTTCTTGTTGGTTAACTACTTACATTTGTCTTATTATTTCTGTTAATTTTATCTCTTGACTGTGAGTACGTACAGTCAAAAGAGTCTATTAAATATTAGGGTATTGCTACATTCAAAACATTTATACATGAGAAATAGCAAAATAATTTTTAAAGATAAGTATTCATTCAATACACCTTAGACAATAATCTTAGAATTTGTATGCTTTTGCAATAATCTTAAAGATTATTTTATTGCAGATTCTGATAATATTGTTGATGCTCTTGACAATGGAATTGTTGCTGCTATTGTTGCTGTTCCTATTCCTATTCCTGTTATTGATTTTGTTACGTATGCTACACTGATGGCTCATGTTGTGCTGTATCGATATCTCCAAGCTGACAAAAGTGAGAACAATTTTCTCTAATGCTAATTTGGTGTAAGCTAATTCACCTCATAAAAGGTAGGCTAAAAGACTCTTCTTTCTTTGATACAAATAATATTGTTTACAAGACTAATGCCTATAACTCCACTTTTAAGAGAATGAGAAATGACAATCCTCTAAAGCCAAGTTCAATATTGCTAAAAGGCGATGAAATATTTGTTGCAATTATTTTCTAAATCAGTTTGGTCACCGATATGAAAAATTGGGTGGTAGAAGCTAGTGCCAATAGACATATTTGTACTAATAGGAGATGCTTTTGCCTCTTACTCTCCGCTAGTATGTGAAGAAGAAATTATCTACCTTGGAAATTCAAAAACTGTAAAAGTTTTAAGTAAAGGAAATGTCCTTTCAAAACTCACACTGGGTAAGACACTAGCTTTTCACAATGTGTTGTATATTCCCAAAATTAGGAAAAATTTAATTTCTATATTATTATTGGGAAAGTGAGGGTTAAAGTCTCATTTGAGTTTAATGCAGTTATTATGACAAAAAGTAATGTGCTTGGGAGAAAAAGCTATTGTAGACATGGTTTATTTGTACTGGACATTCAAAATTTTGGGAATAAGTATGGTTATAGCTTTGTTTATATCATTGATTTTCATGGTTTATGGCATGCTAGATTAGGACATGTAAATGTTTCATATGTTAAAAATATGCAAAATCTTGATTAAATTTCTGGAATTAGTTCTTCTAGTAATGTTGATAAATGTCAAATATGTGTCAAGACTAAATTTACTTAAAAATCATGTGTATCTATTAAAAAAGAGTTTAAATTAATTATTGGAGTTAATTCATACAAATTTAGGTGATTTAAAGCAAACAATGACCAGAGGTGGTAAAAAATATTACTTGACTTTTATAGACTATTTTTCTAGATATACTAAAGTCTATTTACTTAGAAATAAAGATGAGACTTTATGTTTTTACAATATAAGGTAGAAGTTGAAAATCAATTAAAAAAAAAATCAAAAGTTGGATTAGATTGAAGAGGAGAATATATCATGCTAAATGATTTTTGTGAAAAAGAAGGAATAATTCATGAAGTCACACCTTATTTACTGAATCAAATGGAGTTGCAAAAGGGAAAAATACAACATTAAAAGAAATAATGAATTCTATATTGGTAAGCTCTTATGCACTTGATAATGTATTGGGACAAACTATTTTGTTTGCATGTCACATACAAAATAGAATACCTCATAAGAAAACAGAAAAACCCCCACATGAATTTTGAAAAGGCTACATATCTAATTTAAAATATTTAAGAGTTTAGGAGTTTTTACCAAATGTTGTTACTTGTACCTAAGAAAAGAAAAATAAGACAAAAAACTTCTTATTATGTGTTTGTTGGTTATGCATAACAAAGTGTTGCACATAGATTCCTTGTTTTAAAAAGTGATATAATGCTTGAAACACTATAATTGGGACAAAGAATGTTGAATTCTTTGAACACTTCCACTATCTAACAAACTTTCCTGTGCACCTAAAATTTCTTCTAATACTCAAGATTTTTTTTTGAAGAAACCAATAATGAAGGAGTAAAAGAATGAGAAACAAAACAACTTTTGGACATGGTTTTTATATGTATCTTATTGAAAATGACCCTATATCTTATTCTGAAGCTATTTTTTCTTCTGATGCAAATTTTTGAAAGGAAGTAACAAAAACCAAAATTGATTAAACTTTGAAAAGTAAACTTAGGAGTTAGTTACTTTACCCCTAGTACAAAACCAATTGGTTGCAAGTGGATTTATAAAAGAAAATTAAATCTTAATGATTCTATAGAAAAATATGAAACAAGGTTGGTTTTGAAAGGTTTTACATAAACAAAATTTAGTCTATGTTGATACCTTTGACTAGTAGCTAGAATTTCTTCTATTTGTGTTTTATTTGCTTATGCTACTATTTATAAATTGGTTGTACATCAAATGGATATAAAAATAACTTTCTTAAATGGTGAGTTGGAAGAAGAAATTTATATGGAGCAACCTAAGGGGTGCATAGTTTATCATCAAGAAAATAAAGTTTGCAAATTAAAAAAATCTTTGTATGGTTTAAAACAAGCACCAAAATAGTGGCACGAGAGACTTGATCAAGCCTTGTTAAGTAATGCTTTTTCATCTGTAAAGTGGATAAAAGTGTATATACAAAATGCTTAGACTATGGTTGTATAATCATTTGCTTTTATATTGATGATATGCTCATTTTTGGATCTAGTCTTGAATTAGTGCATTAACAAAACAACTCTTAGTTTTTATATTTGACATGAAATATTTGGGTGAAGCTAAAGTTATTTTAGGCAAGGAATGAAAAAGGAATTATACTGTCATAAGAACAATATGTTGAAAAACATCTTAAGAAGTTTGGATATAATGATGTGTCACCAATGAGTACTTCTTATGATATTAGCACTTAGTTATTGAAAATTGGGGTAATCTAGTTGCTCAATCTAAATATGCTCAAATTATTGGGAGTCTAATGCACTTGCAAAATTTTACTAGACTTGATATAGCTTATGTTGTGTGTACGTTGAGTAGATTTACACAAAAACCTAATCAAGATCATTGGAATGCACTAAATAGATTATTAAAATATTTGAGAGGTATCATGAATTATGATATTGTGTATAGTGGATTTCCCATTGTATTAAAATATTTGGACTTTATTTGTTACTCTTTAATGCTCAATTCCAAGATCACTCAAGCATCACCCACTCACACAAATGATAAACTAATATCAAGATATATGCTAACTCGAGCATGCAAAAGGCTAATTATAGTGAAAGATATGGAAGCTTTCCTCTAATAGCTCACTCAACTAAATTTGAGGACATTGGATTTTAAGGCCTTATGCCTTTCAAGATAGGTACAACACAATGGAAGCAATATTTCATACAAGCCTACTTTGCACATTCTCAACATACATTTTGTGAGATAAACCAAGATTTTCCTAGGGTTTACCGTAATGAATTTGTATGCCCAAGAGGAAATAGAGATCACCCAAATCTTACACACAAAATTATCTTGATAGGATTTAATATATCTCACACTGTAGGTTCAAATCAATTTGCTAGCGAAAATGTGTGATCAATATTGAACATCAAAATTAAACTACTTCCACTTACCTCGAGGTAAATGTTCTAGTCAAAAGTATTTTCCTTAAAACTAATTGAAGAGACTATTTGATAAAGTCATTGCATCAAGACCCGATCCAAAACATAGTTGATCTCTTCAATTCTTATACTAAAGACTTGACACTTCCTTTTATAAATCCATTAGGTATCTTACACATCCTTTGACAAAGCTCTATTTAAAGAATAATTATAACGGAGCTCCCATGATCAAATGGACCAATAATTTCTTACTGTTTTATTCCTTAGATATCTTCTTATAGTTGTTCAACTTGTTAATAATAACAAGTTTCATGACATACTTACAACACATCTCTCATACTATTAGATAGCAGCCCTTTTGAACTTTGTCAAATTTAACAAGGTTTCAGGGATGTTAACTTAACCCACTCAGCAACATAAGAATTTGTAGTGGGTTTAGGAGGCTCACCCTCATATAAAGTTATTCTATAATAGTAAGGTTTGAGACTAAGTAATATACACAATCCTCATTATCGATTCCTTTCAACATTTTCAAACTTAAATTGAGAAAACAATTACAAAACTTAAGAGATATAAAACTATGAGTTTCCTAAAGTATCCAATTGATTGGGATAGTGATTGGATTGCCCTCCTTATGCTACTATAATTCAGCTAAAGAGTCTCAAATAACAATGCATAAACCATGCATAAGTATACTCCACAACCATTGCATGTTATATCCCTAGAACCTAACACTTATAGGACATTTAAGATTTTAAAAATGTAACATTAGTGTAACTAATTTTGACTACCCATTAAGAATTATAACACTAATTATACTTTAATAGGATCTAGTAATTAATTATACAATCCTTAAAGTCATTTACATAATTTGAACTTAATTTGTTTGAAAAATATAATACAAACCAAGTGATTGTTCTTGCAATAGGCAAGTTTAGAACCACATTCAAAATTATATCACAAAATTAAAAATTTAAGAGCATAATATCAATGTAAGTAAATTCCTCAAAATGCTAATAATCATACTATCAAGGGCACTCTAATAGGATATATCCTCCAATAGTATAATTCACAATGTAATGCCAACAAAATTTGCTTGAAACTTTAGAAAGAAAACAAAATAGTTAGTCCTATGATAGGCTAGCTCACAATCTTGCAAAAAGAGTTTAACATATCCAAATTTCCAAAACAACACCCATGTATCTCAAACATAATAGTAACAACAATTTTCATAGTTAAAGTACAACATTTAGGCCAAATAATATACATATTCATTCTAAAATTAAATTCATGTGCAAATCATGTCATATCTAATAGTGTACAAAATATATTGTGCATAACATGCCATAATACTAAACAAAAAATTTTAGCACGATATTTGAAAAGTACAAGACAATTATAATCAAATAAGTTTTGAAAAAGTAAAATAAATATTTTTTGGCTTTAATAATTTTAGAAAAATCATCAATGGACTTAGGACAACAAGTGGAGCAAGTGCGGGAATGGCCATCCAGGTTGGAGGTCTTCTTTTCTACCTAAATGACCTACAATCTGGGTCATTTCGACCCACCTTCAACTTGCCACTCAAAAACTTAATTTCTTCACTTTTTGTGGTGATTTTTACACGATTTTGCTTCTAGAGAAGATGTCTACCACATTCCAAGCAAAATTTTGAGGAAGAACATACCAAAAGTTGAAATTTCAAGTGGGTAAAAAATTTATTTTTGGCCATGGCAAAAACAAACTTATGTCCTAATTTTCTCACTCTATACCACGAAATCAGTTCTAAGAAGCACTAGGAACATTATACATATGTCAAATTCAAAAAATTTTCTCAAAATAAATAAGTTTTGAGAATCACCATAATTTTGCAGTTTGAAAGGGGTTTTGCACAATTGGGGTTTCGTGAGTGAAATTAATGCAATGGAAATTATTCCCAAGCGATAAACAAAGAGATCAAAGTCTCAAAAGTTCAAAACAAATCCAAAATCAAAGGCATGTATTGAAATCAATGGAATCACAACCAATCACCCAAAATCCCTAAACCAAAAGTATCATATAGTAAATAGATTTAAAATAACCATGTTATTAGACAATATGTAGGCATAGAATGAGTTTACAAAAGGCTCTAAATGTATTAATTAGAATGAACCCCAAATTTAAAACCCAAATTGTGATCAAATCCCAAATTCCATGTCGAAATTTTATGTAATCATATCAATAAATATACATAGCAAACAACTATAGGATGATTCTACAATGTTCTAATACCAATTGAAGGACCAAAAATGTATTATTCAATACTTTTGTCCATACAAAATACAAAATCAAAAGTCATCCATCCTAAGGTGTTTAGATTACCCTATAGTATGCACACTCAAATATATTTAGAGATTTAAGAAATACTTAATGTCATTCTATAATCCTTACCAATTCATCAATAATGCATCCCTATAACCCATCAACACTACATTGGAAACAAACAAGTAAATAACAAACTAAATAATATGATTAGGGATACCATTAATCATGAGAAAGAACTCCTCTCTTGACCTATTATACAAATTAGAATGTGGTGAGCATGTCACATCAATGGAGCAACAACACTACATAAATAGATAGAAAGTATGGACCTCTCCTTATGCTAGTAGAATTTGGTTAACCTAACCCATCATAAGTTAACCTACACAAGACCCAATAACTAAAAGGGCCTACAATAGTCAATTAGACCATAATTTAATAATCACACAACTGAGCTACAAATCAAGTCTTACATTAATCTAGGTTTTATTAAAGTTTGCCACTAATATATGTCCTCCATGGACATCAAATCTTACTATCTTTGCCTTGAGTTGAAGAGCTGCCCCTGCCAGAGAGAAAGAAAAAGTGAGGTGGTGTGGGGTGGAGTTTGTAGTGGTGGGAACGAGGAAGGGGAGTAAGATGAGTTACAGAGAAAAAGAAAAAAAAAACAGAGATGAGAAAGATGGAAGGTTCAAGTGTAGGTGGGACTAGAGAAGGAGAGAAACTAAATGAAGAAAAAGATAAAAAGATAGAGAAGGAAAAACAAAGTTGCAAATAGAAATTTGTTCCTTAAGACCATAGCCTACGGAGAAGATTGGGTCTATTGTTATTTCTCAAATGTCTTTTTTACCCTTTAGTCTTCGTGCTTCTGCCCTATGTAAATGATGGCATTGAGATCATTCATTGTGTTTGGAAAAAGATAAAGACAAAAGAGAGAAGGGAGAGAGAAAATGAGGAAAAAAGGAAGAAAGAAAAATAATTTTTAAAGTTAGTAATAAAATCTTTTGATTTTAAATTATGTTATTATTATGAGTAAATTACTTTAACCTTCTACTTATTTTGTGCTTTTTATCCAAATCCTCTTTTGTTTTTTTAACCTATAATAAACACTCCTTTTTTTTTTTTTATAAAAGCACTAACATAAATGCAATTTGCTTTGAATTATCGAAAATACCATTACTTAAATTGTAAATTTGTTATAACTAATCAAAAGCACCCTTATTAATTAAGTAGTAAATTTTTTTTCCTCTTAATTAAAATTCATGTTTTGTCCCTATAAAAAATGGTCTCATGTAAATCTTTTTTATAATTTATGAATTTCTTTTACAAAATACAAAAAATACTAAAAACATGTTTTCTTTTTTAATGTTATGCATAAAATATAAAAAATAGTACAAAACATGTTTTAATATTTTAAATATTTTGTTAACAAATTCATAAATAAGAAAAAACCACATGAGATCAATGTCAAAAGGGAACTAAAAATGAACTTTAAGAGGAAAATATTTTACTACTCAACTAATGAAGGTATTTTTAACAAGACAATAAATCTACTACTCAACTAAGGGTATTTTTGATAATTCCTAACAAATGGGGTTTATGTGTAGCACAATACAAAGGAGGTTATTGTAGGTTTGAAAATAGAGGAGAGTTTGTGTAAGAAATGCAAAATAGATGGCAAATTAAAGTAATTCACTCTATTATTATATATTTATGTGAAATATTTAAAATCTGTATAATAAAGAATATATTTTAGTTTGAAACTTAAAAATTAAATAAATTATAGATATATTTTAAATTTTATATTATTTAACTTTCATGTGATTTAACAAATGACAGTGGATGAACTAGTAACTCAATGATTCGATAACTTTATTAGTTTAATGACCGGTTCTAATTTAAAAGCATCAATATGTTGTCACAAGGTGAATATTAAGAATTTTCAACTATTAAATAAGTGCACTTGAATTGGAATTTGAGTTGATTCGATCTCAAGATTATATATATAGAGAGAGAGTATCATAAAACAATTTTAATAATACAATGATATTTAATTTTTGTCTTGAAGTGCCCTTTTCAAATTTCTTAGTTAATCTTAAGATTTTGTATGCGTATATTAAATAACTTATTACTCCTTCTATCACCAAAATAACATCATATTCTTACACAAGTATATAACCCTAAACTTTTGCCGTTACCATTTTGTAAAATAAAGAAAATTTTCCAGGTGGCATGTAATTGTTAACAGAAAAGACTCTTGTGGTCACACCAAATCTATGCTATTTTAAACTTACACATGTGACAAATGTATTTATCATTCCAACATATCCTTCAAAACAAGTGATTTTGATAAGAGTTCACAAGACAGCACATGTGAAGAAAGAAAAAGAAAACAATCAAATCAGGTTACGAACCAACTTGCCTGATAAACATACATAAAAAGTATTATCTTACTAAATAATTAGTGTGACAAATGCATACATTGCAGCATCTCCATTCAGTAAGACAGAGGGACGGTGAAGAGAAAACGCGTAGGAAATTTGAGAACTTCCGACATAAGACCTCAAAAATCAAAGGTTGAAAATGTACACAAACTGGTCGTGGGCATGTTGCCAACTAATTAAGGTAGGTATAACATTACATATTTATCAGTATCTTTAATAATATAATGATATTTGATTGTTGTCTTAAAGTTTTTTCTTTCAAATTTTTGAGTTTTAACCTAAAACTCAGATCTCAAAATGGTAGACTACTTGTTATTCCTCCACACCAAAAAAAAAATTACATATTTTATTTACATTATTCTTATATATTATTTTTGTCAGTTGGATAAGAACCCACGTTAATTTAAGTCATTTAAATTACTCACATCTCAATCACCTATAATATACAGCCTAGTAATTATGACAGATTTCGAGACATAGTACTCATGAAAATATTCAGAGCAAAATACACTTAATTTCTTTGATGTTCTTCTAAATAAAATTAAATATTATTTTATCTCAATATTTATACTCCACTTTAATTTGTCCATATGGACTAACTTTCATCAAAAACTTTTAATGGAATATTTCTATCTTAAGTGATTTGACATTATTTTAAAATATATTTTTAAAAGGTAAACATTAAAACCTAAGAAAATTAGTTATAAGAATTTCATATACTAATATTTATGCTAAAAAATTTTTAAAAGCTTTTTAGTTTATTCCATGTCAAAGTTCATAAAGTCTTAAAACCTAAAAATTTAAAAACCCTAAACATGGCATGTCATTAAACCCTAAAATTCTAAAATACTATATCTTAAATTATAAATACAAAAACATTCAAACCAAAGTACTTTAAACCCTAAAACTTAGAATCTAAAACTATAATCACAAAAATTTTACTCTCTAAAACTCTAAACCAAAAATCCTAAAATCCTTAACAATAAGTATGACATTAAACCCTAAAATCTAAAACACTAGACCTTAGTAAAATTTCAATGTTTAGGACATAGAACTTAGGATTTAGATTTTATTTTAGGGTTTTTTATTTTGGGTTTAGAGTTTTGATTTTTAAGTTGTAGGGCTTGGAATTTATGGATAATTAAGGATTTAATGTCATGTTGTATTTAAGGTTTAAACTTTTATAATTTAAAGTTTTAAAGTTTTATATTTAGGATTTTAAGATTTAAGAGTTTAATATTTAGGTTTAGGATCAAAGATTTTACGTTAAAAATTTTTGGCTTTAGTATTTAGTATTTTAGATTTTAGGGTTAAAGAATTTATGAATTTTGACATTAAATAAATTAATTAATTAAACATATTAAATTAATGCTCATTTATTTGGTGCTTTATAATAAAAAAAGTTATAAGATCTTTTAGCATGACTATTAGTTGTATGATATTTTTATAATTGGTCTTCTTATTTTTTAAGTTCAATTTTAAAAAAATAAGTAAAAAATTGATATCAAATGACTTAAGTGAGAATAATTCGTTTGAGATTTTTAAATGGAAGTTAATTAAAATAGTCAACTTATAATAGAATGTAAGTTTTAAGTAAAAATTAAATTTAATATAATTTAAAAAAACATAAAAAAAAAAGTGAAGTATATTTTATGGGGAGGATATCAAAACACATGCAAATTTTGAATGTCTTGCGGTGAAAATTCTACCTAAAATTCTTATTGATATTTTATTCCTAATTAGAAATTTGTTCAGACTTTTTAATTAGACCCAAACGGCCAGAGTCATGCCACGTAGTGGTGAAAGATGGGCCCACAGAAGCCACGACTGCCCATTGGAATTGGAGATCTAGATCTTCAGTCCTCCAAATAGCTGGGAACCATAGCCTCAAAGATTGCACGAGTCAAGATTTGTGCCGCAGAGTATAGACTAGAAAGAAGAAGCGAAACTAAAAAGCAAGGCCACCAAGTATGTGTGGCTCCTGATGCCTGTTTGCTTTCTATCACACTACAGTCCAATTTATAAACCACAGGCTCTGGAATTTACACCCAAATATCCCCACTTTCACAAGCAAATATAAGCCAATAGAAGCATCAATCTCAAGATCTAAATAAAGAACCTTTGGAAGCTTATCTTTTTTCATTTTTTACAGTGCAATTATAGACTGCTAGAGAGAGTTTCTAAAATGGCTACTTCTTCAATTTCTGCAACTGGGTTTAAGGGATGTGTTGGGTTCTCCTTCTATGGAAGCTGGGGAACTTCAATGGCTGGAGAGGATTATAGCATGTTGGCCAAATCAGTGCCATCACAGGTTCGCATTGGCAGAGGAAAACCGGTGAGATCACAACCCATGATGAAGAACATCAATGAAGGGAAAGGCTTGTTTGCTCCTATTGTTGTCATCACCCGTAACATCATTGGCAAGAAGCGCTTCAACCAGATAAGAGGCAAAGCCATTGCTTTACACTCCCAGGTTTAACAGTGCTGGCAGTGTTGCTCATTTGCTTGATTTCACCAATTTTGTTGGGGTTTCAGAATTAATTTTTGAGGGGTGGAAGGAAATTCAAGTTGCATTAGGAGCACCTAGAGAATCTTGAATTATATTTTGTTTTATTTTCACATGTCATGCATCAGCCTTTTATTCTGTAGTTCAAATGGGGCAAGATTGAATTTGAAGGTTTGGTACTTTCGCCCCTTAATTTCCATCATCCTTGAAACTCACAGAAATTGAATTTTGTTCGAGAAACTGTATGCAGAAGTTTGCAGATGCTAATTTCCAGGAACAGAACTAAGCAGAGAGTGTACTTGATTACTGATAAGCTTAAACTGTGATGTTTTGCAATTTCAGGTGATTACAGAATTCTGCAAATCCATAGGAGCAGATGCAAAACAGAGACAAGGGCTGATCAGGTTGGCCAAGAAGAATGGAGAACGGCTTGGATTTCTCGCTTAAGCAATAGACCAACATGTGTTTTCTGATTTTGTAATCACCATGGGAGAAAGTTGAACGTTTGAACTTCATTATTTGCCCTTAACATTTGAATGTAAACTAGGAACTCATTTCAAATCGTGCCCTTTTCTTTCTTCAGTTATAGTTCGCCTATTTTGTTCTTTTAAATACTTGAAATAAAACTGAAGAGGATGTTTATCAGTCGTGATAGGTACAACGAACATATTTTAACTTTATTAGGCTTTGGTTATGATGACAACTTTGTTACCCTATACTTTCACTATAAGATGGCAATATAATTAGCAGAAAAATAGGATTGCAATTTGATGAAAGGTCATATTATTCATACAAATTGAATATTATTAAATATTTATTAAAAAATTTAAATAATTAAAATTATTAAATCTCATAAATTAAACTGTAAAACTTAACAAATATAATATTTTACATTAATTTTGTGAGGTGTTAGTAAAATTTTAAGTAGCATTAATTTTCCCTTCAATGAACAGTCTTGGTCTTTGTAAACATAAGAGAGGCTGCTTGTAACCCGAGCTTTGTTTGAAATGGGTGATCTTAGAGAAAAACTTTTCATAAGGAAAATTAAGAATCTAATAGTCTATTAATTGGGATAGGGATAGAAAATAAAAGAATGATTTTAAAACCAAAAGAGGCTTTTTCACCTCAACATAATTATTCTCCCGAAAACTATGATGAAAGTGAGACGAAAACTTACCAAGACTAAGGCAAGTGCTAGAATCCCATACTCAAATTCCATTCTTCTCAATCAACTTATGTCCAAATAAATGCTAGAAAGATATTGATGCTAGAAAGGTATCAGGTTGGTTCATAGCCCAATTCCACAATTTTCCACTACACATAGCCCTTCCCTTGCCATTAGAAAACCACCATATCGTCGAAAAATTGTAGATTTTACTAGAAAATTCAACAAATTTATCACTCTCGATTTGACTCGAAATTCGTACTTCCAGGTACCATTTCGAGACACACATCCCACTACTAAGTTCAGAAGTCACAAATATTGCTGAAGTTAAAAATCATTGCAAAAGCCCCCCCCCCTCACGTGCCAATAGCCTTGTTGGTGCATGAATCTCACGCACCTTACTCACAACACACCAAATCTTGACACATCATTAACCACGCAAGATGCCACATCATTAGCCACGCAAGATGCCACATCATTGTCACGTTTTGCCATATCATCCAAATTTGCTACATTACCGTTGGCCTGCTAACCCGTCAATGTTAACCATTGTCATTGATTGCCATCCAAACTACCTTCTTAAGGTTTTTGGGCCTCTTGCACCTTACTCACAACACACCAAATCTTGGCACATCATTAGTCACACAAGATGCCACATCACTATCACGTTTTGCCGCATCATCCAAATTTGCTACATTACTGTTGACCTGCTAACCCATCAACATTAACCATCGTCATTGATTGCCATCCAAACCACCTTCTTAAGGTTTTTGGACCCCCTGAGCATGATTCTGACCTCCATTATGCTATTTGAGCACTCTAAATATAGGTTTTGAGTTTCAAATTATTTTAAGTTTATTCTTTAGTGTCTTCATGGAGTTTTGAAATTTTGACTTGTATCAACTTATAGCATACAATCCTTATAACTATGAATATCATGGTTGTTATTATGACCAAAGAGGATCAAGGACTTATAATTACTATGGGAAGTCATTCTATTATCGTGATTATGTTTATTCATCTTATGATTCATTTTCTAAGCCATCAACAATAAAAAGCAATGAAGAACGTCTTGATAAGTTGCAAACTCAACTAGATGAGATTATGGATATAGTTTGTAAGTTGCAATTATATCTTGGTGAAGAAGTTGAAGAAAGTAAAGAGTTTCCTATAGATGTTGAAGATGAGTTAGAGGATGAAATTATAGAACCTTGTAACCCTTTGTTTAATATAGAGGATGGCAATTTGGTTAAAGAATACAAAATTAAGACTAATGAAGAAGCTAAGATTGAAGATGTGGATATCTCAACTAAGATGAACAACACTAATGCTGTTGATGACATTCAAACTGAAATTGTTGAGAATTTTACCGAAAAGATTAATAGTATTGATATTATTGATCTAAAACCTTCACAAATTCATGTTGATTTCTCTGTTGAGTTCGTGATTCTTAAAAAGGTTAACAATGTAAAAGTGATCTTGCTTCCATTTTTGTTGTCACCTATTCCATTCACACAAGCTGTCTAATAAGACGAGTTTTCTCTAATCTAGAGAGAATAATGTAGAATAAGATAGATTTAATTATATGTTATATATTATTTAATTATTTTGTAAATTGAGATTTTAAAATTTATTAAGAATTAGAATTATTAGAAATTTATTATTTAAAAATTTTTTATTTATTTAATTTTAAGTTATCCTATTCTCATAAAAGATAAGATTTTATTTACTTTAGGATTTCTATTCAATTGTATTTAAATTTTAATAAGATTAAGATTTAATATCTTATTTAAGTCATGGATTCCATCCCCAATATGAAGACTTATTATGATATTTTGATTATTCAAAGAACACAAACTATTATTTGTCATATTTTCTGCCATTTCTACATCAAGTATACTTATATTCCTTCTATATTCTTTTTTTTTCCCCTCACTTGTATTTCCTTTTTGTCCAATTCTCCCTAATTTATTCCCAAACGAAGCAAAGAACAACCCTTTGATCATGGGTTTACAGTCAAGTTTGGGAATGACCCCCCCTTGGCCCCTTCCAACATGTTGTAGCAAGAAAAGAGTTTTGAACAAATCATCAATGACTAAAAATGAAACCAAAACAGGAAAGTCAATTGGTAAGCTGTTTTCCAAAATATTATTTGATGAAATTCAATACAAAAGCAACTTCAAAATAGTGACTAATTTAGCAAATTGAACTAACCTACGAAAGCGCCCTGTTTTGATGTAGAGTATTATTATCTCCTGCTTTTCTTCACCATCCCTTTTTGGTCTTTTTCCGTTTTCCTCATACAACACACACAACTTGGTGGAAGGGCTGTGAGTTATTAAGCCAGGTCATATGCTTGCAAGCATAAGTAACGTTTAAACCATTCTGATTGTTGTATAAGATTTGGCCCCAGATAAATCGAACTAGAATTTGGGCGCAACCTAAGTCCCCACCAAGGTAAGAGAATCGACTTCAATTACCCTATCTGCTACCCAGCTAACTAAGTCTACGTTCTAAAGCTAAGATATATAAATATATATATATATATATATATATATGTATGTACGTATAAAAAGTGATAACAAAATGGTATATTATAAATAACAATCAGACCGAGTAAACCACAGTCCACGCTAGTAACTCTTCTAGCTTTACATGAGACAAAAACAAGAGAATAGCAGATGAACTCAAATGGAAAACCTATCAGATTACTTCAAAATTCTGAACAGTGTAAATCGCTTTACATCCAAAGAGAAGGAGGACCAAAAACTAGAAAACAACAAAGAACACCTCAACCAAAAAGATAATGTAGGCTAGTAAACATCGCACAGCATGGTCAAAAGATCAACACTATCCATTCTTGTGCCTTTTGTTTGGTAGTGATACTACAAATGCAAGAACATGCACCAGCAATGTTTACACATTGTATCGACCCTTTGCTGATCTTTCCCTTCTAGAATCATCCTGCAATAACTAGATACATGAGAACCAAAGATATCACGCATTAGTCAACCAAAGTACAGGAGCAGAAGATTACATGGAAACTGTAATAGATCTTGTCATCAGTGTCAATGATCTCCTTCCACTTCCTCCCAATGCTCATCTGCAATGCAAATATTCCAAAATTAAAGTCAACACCAATTGTCATGCTATGAGTTTAGGATGACTCAACCTGCCAAAGAACATAAAAAATCACTTGATATTTGACAACAGTAGTTAAAAATGATCAGAGTAGAGTCATTACAATTTTGGAACTCAATGAAACTTTAGTGACACACTTACGATGAAACAGACTAACAAAGTGATAGATATACAAACATAAAAAAATGCTGCTCACTATTGACAGCATAGACCATGGCAAAACTAGAAAGCTTTACCATAGAAATTACTGATGATACTTTCTAGCACGTGTTCACTCCTGCAAGTACACCTATTTCCTACATTTAAATTCATCTCAATTAATTCATTATGTAGAAAGATATTCACTAATTTCCCAAGCAGTAGCATTTCTTTCTTGAAAGTTGTAGACCATAGGACAAGGATAGTATTAAGCAAATCAGTTTCTGGTCATAATAACAACTTCATTAGCAAAGCCCCTTCTATAACATCACAGGCATAATATAATAATAACCACCCTACAGAAAACGCTATCACCAACTCACTTCCCCTATCACATATGCCTCCGCACAACTGTCATTCATGTTACAGAACCTTAATATCACAATTCTTCCAACAAGCTTGACTTCAATCGTAAAACTAATCCCACTACCAAGAATCATAACCAGATGCATAAGCAAAGCTATTCATCTGTCAACATGAAATAAACATCTTAATTTTAATAGTGTTATAGGTTTAGCTGGCAAAAGTTGAGCAACATGAATTAGGCAAATAAGCTGAATGCTGATTGAAATCAATATTGGAATCAATTTCCCATATTAGAAATTCAAACCTAGCAAACACACGGGCAATCATTGAATAGGGACTCATAAATAATAAAACAAGAGATCTACACATTTTGTTTACTTTCCCTCTATCTTGATTTCACAGGACAATTTATTTTTAACGGTGTCCTAAGGAGCAGAATGAATCACTGCGATTTTCCACCGCATAAACTGATGCCTTTTGCCAACAATGTCCATCAATCACTAAGTATGTGCCTCATATTACATTTTTTATTTTCCCTTTATCTTGATTTCTAAGGAAAATTTTGTTTTTAAACTTCTCAACAATGTCCTATTCCTAAGAAGCATAATGGAGTTCTCTTATTATCTGCACCATAAATAGATGTCATTTGCCAAGAGTAATTTTGGTATTAAAAAATGAATAAATCTAACACTTTTTTTACACTTCTGAATGCAATGGCCAAATGGGTAAAGGTTAAACAATCAACCACTGTAATAAAATATGTCTCAAAAGTGATCCGTTGTCTTATTTACTTAACTTTATATGTAGGCCTTTTAGGGCCTAATTAGTCCATCGTAAAAGCCTTTGTTTCACCCATTTCAAATATTACATGAGTTTTAGTGTCAAAAAAAATTGGCTAATACCATGACAGGTCAGTATAACATTCCTTCTTTTCCTCTGTACTGGTGCTAACCTATGTTGGGGACATGTCCAAATAGCATCAATCCACAGATTTATCAAATGCGGCAGACATACCATTCCAAGCCTTGGCTTCGATTTGAAGTTGGAAAGCTAAAGAAAAGAAGAAGACCAAGGACTAACAAAACGATCTTTAAACTAACTCATTCTTGATTCTTGTATATTGAATTTAGAATTTTCTCCCACCCTAAGATATAACCCATAATCTCATAATTATCTCAAAGAATTGAACCACTCATACAGTCTCCTAGGTGAAACTTATCAAAAATCAGATCTGCTTCCATGATGCCACATGGCCCACAAATCTCTACTTGTCTGACCAGCAGCTCTCTGATCCAGTTGCAAAGCTAAATTACATGTAATACCACACTGCTTTTTACAAAATATACTATGCTTAGCATTAAATAATATCGGCACAAGACAGTACAAACAAGAATGGAAGAAGAAATGTCAGGACAACATACAGAAGCAGATGGGAAGGAGTATCATATCGAGGCACACTTATCTGAATTTTATATTGGTGCTTTCCAAAGGACGAGGGGGAGCTCCCAACAAAATTAAAATATTATATTAGCCATAATCTGAAGTTTCTTATTATGATAAAATGTATATCATCATTCTAAAGCAAACATTCAATTAGGATTGTAGCATGATGTCAGCCTGAGAGAGGGTGAACTGCTTCCTAATCAAACTGCTATTAAATCCATATACAGAAGGTCTGGCCACCTTTCAGATTTTATATGATGACCGTTAGAGGATGAGAGTGTTATAAATGGGGCCAAGTCATCAATAATACTATGATACGATGAAAAAAAACAGTAAACCAAATCCCAACTTCTATTAGGTGTAACAAGGCTTTCAGGTGCATGCCGTCAATATAAAAAGATACTCAGCCAAGACAAGATATCAATTAAGTGAAGTTCCAAAGATATCAAACCTGGGCAGCCTCATTAGCTGCTGTCTTTGTCCATAATGAAAGTTTGTCCTGCCTCTGGCGCACACTTGCAACCACACCACATATGTCCTCGGCGTCATCAAATTGCTCCCCAATCAAAGCCATCAACTATCCAAAGGAATGGAATAAATAAGAACAATTTCAAATAGTACATTACTACATTTTATAAAGGGGGAACAGAATGGCCAAAAATATTATTACAGTTTCAAGCCACATGGTGTCAAGGTTAGGCTTTCTACTGCTGGTGGCAGTCCATTTTCCACCATAAGCACACTCCGGATCTTCCCATTTTGGTTCAATCCCAGCTTTGAACAAGTGGAAATCGGCATTGGCAGTCAACTTGCTGGGCTTAAATATCTGATCATACAAACTAGATGAAGATTTTATGATATCTACCATTAAACTTACAGCGTTTCATAGCAAATCTGAACGTAAAAGCAAAAATAAATTCATAAACTCAGAAGATCTGTAACCTTATCAAATTTTCTACTACTCTCCCCCTTCCCCTAAAACGAAAGAATCTAAGCAGAAAGATTTCAAAATTCAATTCAAATCAAAACCCACCGAACTAAAATCTCCTATAAATCAAGAAGATTCAAATAAGAAGCCGAAACATAGCAAAAAAGAGCAACGCTTACCACCAGAACTCCTCGACGGTGTCGAACGTGTAAACTTTGCGAAGAGAGGTTCCCCAAGCAGTACCTTGCTTAGGTTTCGATTGATTATCGAACCAAAAAGTCCACTTTCTCTCCAGTTTGTGCTTAGAACCAGTCTCCGCCGGGAGAGGAGGAGTCTCCGGCGCCACCTCGGTGGTTGCAGCGACAGCTACAGCCCCTTCAGCTAATGCTTCAGTTGCCATCTCCGTTATCCCTCGCCTCCAAGAACAGCGATACAGGCTATGCGTTACGGGTGTGCTGTTTGCAGTCCTCACTTCTGAGGTTAAATTTGTCTGGATATTTTGCTCTGGCGGGCTGTTGTGGGCTTTGTACTATGAGTAAGGCCCAAAGACTGGGAAACGATAGGGCTTTTTGCCTTGACCCAAAAGCATGACTTAAGAACGAAAAATAAAAAGCCAGACAAATGTATAGTTGAATTCGCAGCAAAATTAAAAGGAGAAGTTTCTTTGTTTGAAAGTTTAAGCTATATTTGATAGGGATTTGAATTTTTTATTTTTTTATTATTTTAGTGACTTTCTTTTTATTTTTTTTTAAATTTAAATTATAAAACTCACCATTTTATTATTATTATTTTTTAATTTTGTATCTATCTTTTATGAGGTTTCCTTACTTTAACGGCAACGGAACCGGATCCATTTGTTGGCATTATCATAAATATAAAGCAATAATATACATATGCAATCCTTCTACTCACATTTATTTTTATACAATCTTTATTTCATAGTATTTAGATAATTGAATTTATGTCCAAAATCATATTTTGATCCTCCACATATTAATAAATTTTTATTTTAATTTTTTATTATTAAATTCTTTTAATTAAGTCCTTCATAAATTAACAAACTTCTATTTTGATCCCTCACTATTAAATTTTTTTAATTAAATCTTTCAAATGTTAAAATTAATATTAATCAAATCTCTTTATTCATTATCACATAAAAGTGTTCACATATCTGGAGAGACTTAATTGATATTAATTTTAATTTTTGGATGACTTAATTAAAAAAATTTCATAGTGAGAAAGTAAAATAGAAATTTATTGATCTGTAAAGAATTTAATTAAAAAAATGTAACATTGAAAGAATAAAATAGAAGTTTGTGAATTTTTAGAGGACTAAAATAAGATTTTTGTTTAAATTTATTAAGACTCATAAATTTAAACGTGTCAAAATGGGCCAGCTCGTAATTCTGTAGGTCAAGAAAATACTAATCCAACCTGCTTTAAGACAAAGTGGTTTAACATGTGATTTAATACATTTTTACACATAAAAATATAGATTAGCCTACCTTATCTCATTGCGACTAATAAATTAAATGAAATGTGATAAGCTATAATTTTTGCAAGTCAAGATAATAGAAACGGAATGGGAGAGACCCAACTCACTTTGACATTTCTTTATATAGTAAATTTTGACACCGGTTAATCTAAAAATTCAAATGTACAAGAAAGATCTTTCTCACAACAACGTGGGATGATGTTTTCTTTTTGATATACAAGGGACCGAGAACACTAAATCTCCTTCCTTAACAAAAGGGAAAAAAGCCAGGGTAATTCTATTTAAAATAAGACCTAATAATGATGACATGTTCTTTTCGTTTTCACTTCTGTATGAAGGATCAAGATTTCCAAAACTTCTGAGTGAAGCAAATCTAAATCTATTCTCAAGCAAAAATATTAGTGGTAGGCGTACGTAGGCCATCACCAAGAAAATAAAGTTGAAAAAATAAAAGCAGAGAAAAGAAAAAAAAAAATCTTGGACAGTGAGCAAGATATCTAACAGAGAATAGAAGCAACCAAACAAACATTCACATGCAGTACCTATCCCTTTACCCAAAGGCACATCAACATTGTGCATGCGAGCCACGTAAATCTGTGGACCTTTGCTGGCTCTTGCCGTTGTGTCCATCTATCTCACTCTCTGCCTCTCACTCCCACCCCATCGAAGTTATCAAATCTCTTCTTTATTATACTTGTATATGGCTCTTCTACAAACGGAAGAACTGTAAAAGAAGAAGAGAGAAAAGGCTGAAAAGAAAAGGGTGGAAAATATATCCATCAAAGAAGAAGCAGAAAAGATCAACATAAATGGCTACAGAGATGGAGAGAGAGTCATTGATAACTGAGACTCATAATGCACCTGTTACTTCGCAAAGAAGGGTCATGGATGACTTGGAGTTCTCCATTCCAAAGCCATGTAATAAGTTTCTTCACTCAACTTAATTTGTCAGGGTAGTGACATTCTTGTCATATTTTCAACACAAATTTGACATAAACTGTCATATGGTTCAAATTGAAGTTTAATTGCTCTCTTTAATGAGGTTATTAGTCAAATTTAATTTGAACCGTAACATATATATTAATTCGTGGAAAGATTGAACTAAATTGGGGAATTAACACCTCTGATGTACAGATATAAGAAGTTGATATGTGAATTTTGTAATAAAACTTTCATCCGACTCTGTTACTTGAAGCATAGTACATATTTGATCGATATGAGTATGCTTTTTAAAATAAAATTTCGAACACTATTTGAACTCTTATGTTATTTAAGAAGTAGTCTAGTAGACTTTATGCTGTCATATGAAAAGAAAAAAAAAAAGACACTCTTCAAATTCTTGTGTGGCTATATCTGAACTTAAGTGGTAAACATATAATAGTTGGTAGGGAATTTGTGTTTTAAAATGTTTGTGTACCAAATATTATTCTAGTATTTGTCACCACAGTACAAATTCTACAACTGATAAAAAGTTGATGCTCATTGAGTGAGACTTTTCTAATCACTTTCTTTATCTACGTGCTCAGACATGGCCAGAGCATTGAAAACTCCTGACACAAGCCACCCACATGGAACACCAGGCCACAGGCATCACAACTTGACTGTTCTTCAGCAGCACTGTGCCTTCTTTGATCAAGATGACAATGGAATTGTTTATCCTTGGGAAACTTACATGGGTTAGCTTCTTTGTTACAAACAAGATCTTCATGTCTTAATCATCAAAATTTTATACCGTGGAGCTTCCAAAATTATGACTCCTGACCTCCACAAATTTTCAGGGATGCGTGCAATTGGATTCAACGTTATTGCCTCTGTTATATTGGCAATTGCTATCAATTTGGCAATGAGTTATCCTACTCAGCCTGTAAGTCCATTATTCTATTTACATTTCTGATATTTTCATAATTATATTTTCACTTAATTCACACAATATAAAATTTAAATAATTAAATTTACTAACTTCTCTGAATCATCTGAATCAACACACTACACCACCTAATTGTAATTAAGCATTGTGTAACAAATGTGTCATGTGAATATTATTTTTTTTATATATAGGTATACCTTGTCAGAAAAAGGAAGAAAAAACGACTAATGTGCTGTAAATGCATCAATTCCCTTTGGGATTAGCTTATATCAAGAGCATCTTACATTTATGACATCAAATCAAGTATATGGATAACTATGTTAGATTAGATATCCATGCACTGTGACTTTGTAATCTCTGTCAGTGGGACTTTCACCTGGTTTTCTTGTGGCCTCAATGCAAAAGCAAGAAAAGTAAAAACTCATTTACCTTTCCTAACCACAACCTGTAATTAGCACGGAATTGTGATTTTGCAGGGGTGGTTTCCTTCTCTCTTGTTTCCTATTTACATACAAAACATACACAAAATAAAGCATGGGAGTGACTCTGGAGTTTTTGACACAGAAGGACGGTAAGCACAACAAAATTAACTACGTATCAAAATGGTCAATGTAACCATTTTAATTATGAATTTCTTAACAACTTACATCAATTTATGTAACCACAGTTATGTACCTGCAAATCTTGAGAACATCTTTAGCAAGTATGCGCGTACAGTACCTGACAAGCTCACACTTGGAGAGCTCTGGGACATGACCGAGGGGAACCGAAATGCATTTGATCCATATGGCTGGTAAAAAGACTAAAAGTGCCTTTTTTCAGAAATTCTAACTTCTTAGAGAAGCACTAAAAATGCTGTTTTCAACTTTCTCTAAAACCCATATTTTTATTTTTTGTAAAAACTTCCTTCGAGAAGGTTTTTACAATGCCCGATTGAGATGGTTCCTTAAACTGTTGCAATACTGCAGAATCATCAATTTGGTCCTTACTTGGAATACATGAAATTTGTATGCAGGACTCTAAGTAAATATGAATGGGGAATTCTATACTTTCTTGCCAGAGATGAAGAAGGTTTCTTATCTAAAGAAGCAGTGAGACGTTGCTATGATGGGAGCTTATTTGAGTACTGTGCTAAAATGCATGCAGCTTGTGAGGCCAAGATGGGTTGAATTTAAATCACTTGTAATTATAAGTTATTAGAATCTGCTCTTTGGTTTAAGTGGGATAAGCAGTGGTGATGCAAATAAATCAAGAGAACTTAGGACCAATAGGTTTGAGATTGGCTCATCTACGTTTCCCAATAATGCAATAGCAGCATGTGACTGTCCTGCACAATTGTAACTCTGTGATGTAAATCTGGTTCTTTCCTCATTTGTGAAATACCCACTATTGTGTTGGGCTTATCTAGATTTAGAAATTTTGATTGGTTCTTAGAAATCTCAGACACTAAAGTCTGTGATCAAGAGGTTGAAAGAAAATCTGCCGGCAGCTGGCTTCTACGTACTTTACTTGGGAACTTCATTATCCCAAAATTAAAATGCAAAGTTAAACTACATAAACAATTTGGTGGTTGGTTTTGGTTAACTTTTTGCATAAACCTCTAGTATTTGACACAAGATTTGGACTGGACCAAAGGATTGCGTGTATGAGTGGTTGGTCGTCATTCCTTTTGGTCGACCTAATTCTCTCTATACCATTATGAGGGTCATGACAAGTCTTTTTGTCCATACATAAGTAAATTCTCAGGGTTCTATTTTAATGATATTCTTTCTGATGTGTAACAGCAATGAACACAGTTTTTCACTACAGATTAGACGCATCCAAGTTTAACCCTTGTTACTGATTCATGTAAGTATGAACTTATTTCTTAGAATGAAAATGCGATCTTTTACAAGTTAAAAAATTGGGGAGGAACAATGCAGTCATAGAAGATAATTTATTAAGCAACATAGTACATGGGATTTGGAAGTTTAAATGCTCTTCTGGCACTTGGAATCCCATCAATGCTGCTGTATTGGTCCCCAACAATGCCTCAAATGCGATACCCATCACTCACTACGTGTTCTCTCACATTAGACTTGTACTGTGCTACTGATATCTTCTCAGCAGCAGTATCTCTGCACGGAAAAATGAGGGGAACGAAAGTAAGGGTGTGAGAACATAGTAGAAAGAGATGATGAGGGGAAGGGTTGCATTGGATCAAACTGACCTCAGTACAAGACTAGTCCACCCATGATAACCAACCTTGACAAGGTTGTCAATTGTAGCCGAACGAAGATGCTCCCTCCTTGCAGAAATCAAAATTATCTTAACTCCTCTGGACTTGAGGTCATTGAAAAGCCTCAAGGAGTGGTCAAGAGCGGGGCATTAGCATTGCTCACCCATTCCTCCAGATATGTCAAATTCAATTTCTTCCCCCTATTGCCAATTAGAAAGACTATATTCAGAGTTCTTACTAGAAAGGAATGGAAGCTATGCCTAAGATTTCGAGTTTCTTCATAAGTTTATTGGACTGTTATGCAAGAGTAATCTTGGGTGTCCGCTTGTTGTTAAGCATTGGGTATCTCATCTTGGAGATCCCAGTCTAAAATATAAATGTCACTGGAACTGAGTCGAGTGATATTAGAGGTGATAGGAGGATTGGCAAGTCACTGGACATGTACAAAAATACATAGAAGTGTGGTTGGTGAAAGCTTCCTTAACTAATTTGCAAATCATGTGCCCAAATAAAAAGTAAATGAAAATTAACGGCTGAATTACCCGTATAAATTGTTCTTGTAGAGAGGACTAGTTGAAAGGAGAGTTTCAACGATGTCAAAAATCCAAGCGTCTCTGCCATCTTTCTTCAGACTGCAGCAGGTGCTAAGATAAACTAAGCATTCTTCAGTTGCCCATTCTGAGTCCACTTTGTATTGAGTAGATCAGACATACTTGCCAATGTATTCAGTGCATTCTTGAGGCACAACTTCAAAGTCTCTAATGTTGTGCAGCTCAACATTCATTCTTCAACTTTCACAATAATTCTTCACGCTGATCTTCAACCCGTTATGGGTTCTCTTTTGATTCAGTGTGTTCCAATCTGCACCCGTAAAAGGAATCAAAAGGCATATGAAACCCAAACAGCAGCAAAGTCCTTTCCCCATTCTTTTTGTTCTTGATTTATGAAAGTAGATTTATAGATTAGTGGGAATTAATTTGGAAATTAATTCCCCCTTCTATGTGTGCAATGGATTCAGAATGAGACCAGTTCATCGCAGGCATAAGCCTTAAATTAAAGACATACGTCCATTCTTAGGGGAGCATACCTAAAGGACACTTCCGAACTGCAGAAACTTAAGAAAAAGACAAACATTCTCCCGCACAAGTGATAATCAGGTAGAATTCACATTCTGAACTCATTGGATGCCCCGATTTCTTTTTTTTTATTTTTTATTTTTCATGGGCTACACAAAGAATCATTAATGAGAAATAAACCATTGAGATAATTCAAAAGAACCTGTTCATTTAAATCTTGAAAAAAGCAGGCCATTTTAGTAAAATTGGATCTCCAAATTTTTTTATTTTTTAATTTTAGTAATTTTTTCTTTATATGTTTATTTTGCAAAATATATAAATTGTAAGTCTTATATCTTTTTTCCATTAACCTTTTTTCTATTTTAATTGTATTTCTATCTCTTACTTAAATTACCTCTAACTTCCAAAATTAAAAGTTAAGATATCCTATACCAGAATAGCATGTGTCGTTTTGGTCATTACAATCTCTTGCTGCCTAATATGAGCTGTGTACATTAATTTCTAATGTCTTGAAATCCAACCTTGTCATGTTCTGCAGTTATTAATTTAAAAATTACAGTTCCTGATTTTGAATTTATCTTAGTCCTACTTACGAATATGCAATCTAAATAATAAAAGTGTATAGTTGCTTGTCTACAGCGAGGAACAAAAAAATAAGAAAAATCGGTGCTCCAACAGTGGATTAAGCAAGATCCGGTAACAAAACTAGGCATTGAAAGCTGTGTACCCAAACATAGAAGTGATGGAACTATATATCATCCATTTCTGCTCATCAACAAATGGATTTAAGTTTGAACCTCTTAACACGTTCTTGCCCCCTTCTAAGTAAGTGTTCCTGTACACCTGACCTCTCATTTGGAGTAAACTTCTATACATATTAACGAGGAAATCATTTGGGCAATTTAACAAAACTCAATAGAAAGCAGAGTTTCAAAACATTTTCCGACTTGTCCTAAAAAATATGCTTTCCATTAAAATCCTAAAATCTAATACTGATCATTGCAGCTTAGTATATGACGTCTTCATATCACAACCCAAACCTATAAAGTAAAATTTACTCCAAAATTGAAGAACTCTTTCATAAAATCCGATCTGCCAATAAGTTGAAGAACTCAAACAATGGCATTGGCCGCACTTGCAATTCTAGGCCACAAATCAGCGCACTCCTTGCCAATTGGTCCAGTAATGGCAGAACCTGAAACAAAATAAGCAATTAACAATTTTTTTAAAAATTTTTGAAATTTGGTTATAGAGAAACAATGATAACGAGTCTGATAGAGAATATGGGGATAACAAAAAGGAAGCTTGACAGAGAAAAGAAACGAAGACCAAAAATGCTACCCGCAAGTTATTTCTTCATACTAAACCAATAAATAAAATTATAGAAATTTTGACACATGCGTCAAAACCTAAACAATCAAATTACACCATCAAAACCTAAACAATCAAATCACATCGTTTATAATACTTGCAAAATCATCACATCTAAAAATATTTCTTACCTTTCGTTTCTCCCTTTGGATTTACAATAACACCAGCATTATCTGCAAACGGAATCAATTTAAATCAGATACAAATTGTCAGAGATGAGAAGCAAATAGATCACTTAAACCATGCATTGCATCTCCTACAAGCAATTAAAATTAGATAGCATCAGCTAAGAAACAGAATAATGAAAAAGGGATAGAAATAAAGAAAAATCTTTAAATTAGATTAAAGTCATTACAAGTAGTTATTAGCCAATAATTTATTGTAGATCATGAGTGCGGATTGCTGACTAAAAGACCAAAACAAAACCAAACTATACTTGAGGAAAGCACGGTCATCTATTACTAAACATAACAAGAAAAGAAATAGAATACTGAAGATCTGTAAGCACTTTAAACAGGTACAAAATCTATTTTGAAAGCTTTCTGAATCAGAAACATTTAAAGGTAAAATAAGGGTGATTCAGAACCATTTAAAAGTTTACAGTAAGGAGACCAAAATGACATAATATTGCTCAAAGTTAATAGAAGTTTCCAAATTAGTACTAATTAATATGTCAGATATTGAAGAAACATCTTCCAATCAAAACTTAGAAAACACTGATACTCCTTGCTACAAAGAAACTGTAGATTGATTGTTACCTAGCAAGGAACTTCAATTCAATATTCTACAATATTAAAAACTATAAAGAAACGACACCCTAAAAACTATACATGTATAGCCCTAATGGAGCAGATGTGAGTACTAAAGAACTAACACATCTGTAACGATGGACTCTGTTAATTTTCCAGACTCGTAACAGTATCAACCACTGAAATTAAGGAAGACACCTGACTAATGTCTGGAGATAGTAATGATTTAACAAAACACGAGAAACCATGAACAACATACACATTTTTAGTGGAAAATTGATAATGAATGCCAGAGTCCTATAGATTGATGAAAGATTTAAAAAGAAAAAAAAAAGGTCATTTTCCAACCTTGACAGGCACAATAATCAAAAGTTATCATCCGGGTAGGGGTAAAATTGGGGATATTGATTTAACTGGCTATGGGACATGCGGAGAAACCTTCAAAGATAAAATCCTCCACACTACATTACCAGCAAGATTTCCTAAAAGTATATCCTTTGGAACATTTTGAACCATTAAATATAAACAGAAATTTCCTAAAAATTTGGGATCGCAAAATATCTACCAAGCTAAAAGGGAAGTTTTATCGAACTACTATTAGACCAGGTATGCTTTATGGTAGTGAATGCTGGGCTTTGAAAGGTCAACAAGAGCAAAAAATGGGGGTGGCAGAAATGAGAATGTTGAGATGGATGAGTGGACATACAAGAAAAGACAAAATTCGAAATGATTATATTCGGGAGAGAGTTGGGGTGGCGCCTATTGAGGAGAAAATGACAGAAACCCGATTACGGTGGTTTGGGCATGTACAAAGAAGACCGAGAGAGGCACCAGTGCGAAAGGTTGACCAAATGGTGTTTAGTACTGTGAGGAGATGTAAAGGAAGACCAAAAAGGACACTTGGAGAGGTGATTAAAAGAGATGTTTGGTTAAATGGTATATCTGAAAATTTGGTTTTGGATAGAAGTTTATGGCGTCGTTTGATCCATGTAGCCGACCCCACCTAGTGGGAAAAAGCTCGGTTTGTTGTTGTAAATATAAACAGAAATTGGAAGCAAATTTGACCAAAAGAGAGTGGGAAAAAGGTGGGAGCGGGCGCTAGGTGGCCTAAGAGTATCAAATTGTGAAAATCAAGATCCCATTTGAGAGAGATCCAACTCAATATATTTGATAGCATACAGTAATCTTGCTGGTTTCCAAAAGTAACAGATCATTATATGTACATTACCCCAATAAATGGGATATGCACCCATCAGGATACTGCTTAACCAGAAATCATTCTATCTTGTCTATGCACCCTAATTCAGGAAGAAAAGCATAGGAAGCAAAGGAAGCTATGTGAACACATTGGCAAATGTGTTAGGATTAAACAGAGGCCGTGCTAATATTACTTCAAATATGGGCCTCGCTAGCTTTCAAACAATCATAAGACACATATACACTTATGCTTATAAATCTTATTAAATCTCAGGTTCCCACCCATCAATAGATTTTTCTATAGCATCTACTAAAACCAAGTTCAGTGGTTGAATTGCATACACACAAAAAACAAAAAAGGCAAATCAGCTTAGTTGTCATCAATCTATAGAACAGGGAATATAAAACAATAAGAAAAAAACCTTCAAAGTACATGTAGACCCCATCCTTTCTTCACCATGGCTTGCGCTGACGGACAACAACTGCAGGCAAAACCTTCCTCGTAAGATCAGGCTTCCCCTTTTTAACAGTAGCCATCACCATGTCTCCTACACAAGCAGAAGGCAATCTGTTCAAGCGACCCTTGATCCCCTTCACTGATATAATGTACAGGTTCTTTTACCCAGTGTTGTCAGCACAGTTTACTACAGCTGACACTGGCAGACCCAGTGACATCCTGAACTTGTTGCCAGCAGTACCTCCACGCCCTGAAACATAAATGTAGTTAATGTCTTTTCTCTGCAACCCAGAGAACACAGAGCAAGAGATTTAACAAGTACACACTATGAAGTTACAAAAGTTCTTAGTTAAAAAAATAGTCCACAACTTTTGCATCAACTCCTGTAAGTCAGAATTAGCGAAGTACAGCCCCCGCGATAATTATCCACTCTCTTCACCAGACCCCCATTTTATAATAAAGTCATCACCCACATGATTGGACACTAACATTTTAATTCTCGCTTCTAGAGAACATATAGAGCCCTAAAAAACTAACAATCAAACCAATTGATCATATCACAAGCTGAACCACTGGGGTTCAACCAATTCATATGCGTCAGTCCTGAGATTCCTAACTCATCATCAAAGTAAATGAGGGAAATTTTTTTTTTCTCAAATGACACAAAATATATACAAACATATAGATAATTTGGCTTCTGCTTAATCACATGAAGAAAAAAAGATACGAAATTCTATCATTTTCCCTGCAATTTCTCGGTAACCATAAAGAGAAACGACATATATCCCTATTGGCATTTAATCAATAAAAACTAACCGTAAGAACAAAAGAGCAAGCAGAATCAATAAGCATGTAAACGCCAACTGACCTCGCTTCGACATCTTCTTGCCGGGGTGTACTGATTAAATTTAGGGTTTTGGTGACATTTATACTGTAGGGTTTCGTTAGGGTTTTCGTCAAGCCAACGGCGCCGTAATTCCAATTGTGACCTTGATCTGCTCGAACTAGACCACCAGTAGAGAGTACGGAAATTCTCTTCTCACATAAAAGCGGACGCAGAATTCATATCCAATTTTGTGCCAACCTTTGATTGTATGAACCTCACACTAAATAACGTGTAACCTACAACATCTCAAGATAACTTGTCTGGATTTTTTCACTTTCATTGTATAACTCTAGTAATTTTTTTAATTTTGGTGAGACTAAAAATTATATAAAAATAAAAAATAAAAATATTACTAAAATTACATATCAAAAAAGTCATGTAATCTCGTTTCAAAATAAACACATAATTCTGCATAAATTCTTTACTAGCTAAAAAATGTTACTTACACGTGATATTGCATATGTATATAAATTAAAAATATATATGAAATTTATATCTGTAAAAATATAAGCATAACAAAGGTAAACATTGTTTAGAGACTAACACTCTTAGTGGGTCCAAAAGCAAAGTGAATCATGAATTTCATCATTTTATAAAAAAAATATTATTCTCACAATAAATATATCATCATTTTTAAGAATGAAATGATATAATATATTAATTTATTACATTTTATAATTTTAATTTTTAAAATATTATAAATTTACTAATTAAATATTATATTATAAAAATTAAATAAAAAAATTAAAAAAACACTATTGCTTTTTTAACGAATGGGGCTTTCAATTTTCATCAATCTATTTTCATAAAAAAAATTCATAAAGAACTTGTTTAAATAAATTCAAATTATATTGTATCTCATAATTAAAAGATTTAACAAGTTTAACATCTCATAATTAATTTTTAGAAATATTTATGTACATATTTTAATAAGGTTAATATTTTTGTATTGTGCAATACATTGGTTTTCATTTCCTTTTTTCTTCTTTTTAAGATAGGGTTCACCTTATTCTCATGAAAAATTTGTTTTCTATTTGTTAAATAATAAATAAAAACATGTACATCCTTTTAGTTTTGGCCATTGTTAAGTATACCTAATTATAAAATAATTTTGTTATTCTCAAAAATTAAAACTTGTAAATTTTTATTTAAAGAAGTTGAACTGTTAAATTTATCTCGTCACACAAACTCAAATTTGAGACACTAATATATCCCTAGGTTCTCCTTATTTTGTGGGAATTTCATTGCCTACATTATGTGGGAATTTGATTTTCAATTATAAAATATGACATGTACACCTTTTTATTATTTAAAATATTATATATATATATATATAGATATATACTCTTCCTTAACTTTTGGTCAACTGTAAGTATGCCTCATCAATTATAAAAATCAGCAAGTATATCCATTTTAATTATTAGAATAATGTAAAGACACATTGCCATTAAATGTTAATGGTCAAGTGACACACAATTATTAATATATATGTCATATTTTTATTAGCTGCTTAGTTGAATTCAACAACAATAAAAACAAGCAAAATATTATTTCATTAAGTTTGTTTGGCTATATGGATGAAACAAAATAAAAAGTTTGTATAAACTACACAAAGAATCAAACAAGAAGTTACAAAATGCCATTACTTTGCATTTAACTCTTGATATACCAACATCTCAAGAATTATCTTTTATATTATACTATATTAAATTAATAGAAGTAACTCATTTATCTAATTAAATAATAAAATAGCAGCCAAAAGTAACAAAATTCAAAATATTCTAGTTATCTCTTGCATAAAATTTCACACTGACTTATTATATATTATATAGTGAAATTGAAATAGATAAAGTACAAAGAAAACTCATCAAATGGAAACTTCAAGAAATTATGAAGAAAATATTAGGAAACAAATTGAAGGTGTGTTTGTATTTAAAGAGTAACCAAAGAGCTCTTTGACTTCTTTCTATTTTCCTTTCCTTCTCATGCAAGTTTTTTTTTTTTTTTTGAGTTTATACAAACACGTAATAAAAAGATACCACATGCATTAGTCATCACGTATAAGTCACATGATTATTAATATTTATTAACACATAGACAAAAATATTATTGTAGATAAGTTGGCATTGCTATACTCTATATCTATGGGTTAGAAAATCTTCTCAAGTTTTTTATATGATATGAACAAGTGCAGTCATGTCATATATGAGTTACCAAATAAGTTGAGTTATCAAATAAGTTGGAAGTGCACTTGTTCAAGGGAGAAAGAGGGACAGGTCTATATAAAGAAAGTGTGTGCATTTAGTGAAAGAAGAAAATCTTGGGATAGAGAGGTGAGGTAGCTCAGCTTTTAACTTCACTGCCCACTTTAGCCTAGAACCCCTTAAAATACACAGCAGGAGTAGTGAACCAATTGATGGAGTAGGTAGTTACAAGCAAAAATACCAAAACAAAAAAGATAGGAGAGAAAGCAAGCTGCTATGAAGAAGTTCAATGGCTTACCAAGGATAGGAAGCAAGTTGTTGCACTGAGATGGAAGAGATAAGAAGAAGTGAAGAGGGTTAGGGCTTTTGGAGAGTCAAGGCAGAACATAATTCTAATAAATTTCTCACTAAGTACAAGTATGCTATTAATGAAATATGTTTTGCATATTATTCTCCATGTTTTTGAGGTGAGAATAAGTAAAAGAGAACAAAAATAAGTTTTATGTGTTCTCAAATTTTTATTACGAAAATAGATTATGTAGAACAAGTTTTCAAAATTGTTAAGAAAAAATAAGCACCTCAAACAGATTTATTGTGTCTCTATTTCTATAAAGGAAAAACTATTCTTCAAAATAGAATTCAAATGAGCCCAAAGTCTTAGATATTCTCCAAATTTTGTTTTTAAAACAACTTTATAAGAACCAATTTTCAAAAATTTTTAAGTCAAAAACACTACCCAAATAATTTGTATTGTTTTGTTATCATTAAAACTTATAAAACCTTTTATGAAAACAATAAAAAAACAAACCCCAGAATACCAACTCTAGAAGAATTGGTTCCTAATACTTCTTTACTATCACTTCCCCTCCTTCATGTGTCAGGATGTTAAACCTTGAAGCTCTCTGATGACATACGTCTAGCAACAAGTAAGCAATTGAACACCTTTTCAAAAAGATTTGTTGTCTTTAGTCTCACATTTCTCGATTAATTGTGCTTCCTTCTCTAGAATTGAATTTTGTGGAAAAATGGTTTGAAGAATGGTTCATCAAACAATATTTTCTTTATGATCTCAAATATTTTCCATGGAAATCTTGTTGTTAATTGGCGAAATCGAAAACATTGATTATATGGTGTGAATGATAAGTTAGGAATTTTTTTGGTAACATGAAACAAGACAACATGAACTATTACAATATGGACTTGTTAAAGGAGGCAGATTGTTATAGATAATGGTGGTTTTTAAGTGAAAACAAACTTGCAAAATGTGTTTTTTGAGCAAATCACTAACTCAAACAACTAGAGAGATCAGAAATTGATAATAATCTTCCTTAATAAATCTCAAAAGCATTACACACTTATATAGAGCCTAATTTCCAGTGGATAAGGAAAACATGAATAAAATACAAGATGATAACTTCCACATGACAGGCAGCTTTATGCCCTTAATTCCCTACAATATGATGTAACTCCCTAAAGAACTAGGCAACTTCTTCACATGTAGTCAAAAGCCATGGGGGGTAAAGAAAGACGTAGAAAAAGAAGGAACAATTCACATTATATTTGGTTCCATTTTAACAAGTCAATAAATTTTGGTGTGTATGGTGTTGAATGCATGTATTGTTGACACATTTTTACAACTTTAGCAAAGGGCTAGGGGAACTTAAAAGTTTCATGACATTTAAGGAATAAGTGTGATATTAATCTACTTCAAGCTTATGCCACATGAGTATCCCATTTGTTGTTAGACTTATAATTGTGTTGAACACTAGACAATCTATGGTTTTATTATGGTTTATGTTTTTATGATTTAAATTTTATGGTTGACTATTTGACTAATGATTTGTGATTTGGACTTTATTGTTGATTACTTGACTTATGGTTTATGTAATTTACAATTTGTAATATGAATAATTATGTGTATTTAAATTAGCAACTTTAACTTTCTTAAAAAAATACGAGTAAAACCCTATTCTGGTCCCTCACAGATTAATAAACTTCTATTTTGGCCCTTCACTATTAACAACTTTTATTTACATACTCTAAAAATTGAAATTAGTATTAATCAAGTCATTTCATTGGTGATAAGTTGACAGCGTTAAGTGCTCTATTGATGTGGTGACAGATGATGATGTATCATGGTGATGTGGAACAAAAATTGCCACATCACTATCATTATGTGGCAGCTAAGATGAAATTTTTTTTCCTAGCTAGCACAACAAAATGGCATCGTTTTGGGCAACATAATCACCCTAACATGGCGTCGTTTTTTTATTTTTGTCCCTTTGCTAAAACCAAACACATTCCCATATGGCCATGAGCCCTACAAATTGGGCAAGTGGAGTAAGACTAGAATGATGCAGTTAATGTGAAAACTATGGCTACATTTCGATAAAACACAACCCTTTTCATTCTCCTCCAACTCCAACAAGCAAACAATGCATTCCATGAGTTCAGGGTGGGTCTTAGGGGAGTAAACAAAGAGAGGGAGAGATTTAAGTTGAGCAACATCAAAACTACATGAGGTCACAGCAAAGGTAGCAGGGCTAAGGGGGTTGACATAGAAAACTAGCTGGGTGTAGCATTGGTGGCAATTTTGGAGGAGATGGCAGTGGCAAGCACGTAAAAGGTACCAACGGGCATAAAAGTGAAGGCTAACCATGAGAATAACAAGGAAAAAGAGAATGACATTGCTCATGGTCCCCCACCTGTTATATCACTCTCTTGCTCATGGCCTTATCAACACCACACACTTTCACTCTTTTGTTTTGCCTCTCACTCCGGTACTTAGACACTAAATAGAAATTTTCCTTACCCCGAATTCATACAAACCCAAGTACACCATTGTCTCTCTATTCGTGGCCACAAGAGCAAAGAACCACCTAGAGGGTGTTGCACCCCTGTTCCTAATAGTAAAGGCTAAGCACCAGGCATGGGAAGATATAGAGATTCAAGCTCAACATGTAGTGGGCGAGCACGAAAAAGGAGAGAGCATGTTCTGCTCTAGGTTCACGAGATGCTGCTTTGTAGTCTTTAGAGGGTCCTTTTGTGCCATTTCCCAGAGCTTCCTTAGGCCAAGCCATCCATTACCATTGCTAAAGAAATCATGCTGCTACTCCGATGCTCCCTCTTGGCTACTAAAGTCAATATCGCAAGTGCAGAACTAGCAATCAAAGATACCACAGTAGCTACCTGTGATCCTTTGCTAGCCAAACTACTCCTTGGCATTGTCATTCAAACACCACAACCCTTTCCACCCCAAAACTCACTCGTGGCTCTACTCAAAAGCACCAGCCAAAGACATCGTTGCACCAAAAATGAGTCCTAGTCCAGCATCGTTCCAACATTAATTCAGCACTGCTATAATCCCAAAGAATTACACTATGACTTGTTATGCTTCAATTATGTCTCTGCTTGCGTTGAGGCCTAGTTCTTCAATTGTCGTTGAAGAACATGAAGATCACAGGCAAAATGGTGCCATTTTGTTGTGCTGGTTGGGGAAAAAAATCCACCTCATCTATCACGTAATGATGGTGATGTGGCAATTTTTGTTTCACGTCATCATGACACATCACCATCTATTGCCACATCAACAAAGCACTTAACCCCATTAACTTATCACTAATTGAGGGACTTAATTAATACCAGTTTCAATCTTTGGAGGACTTATATAGAAACTCTTAATAGTAAAGGACCAAAATAGAAGTTTATTAATTTATAGGAGATCATAATAGGATTTTACTCAAAATATAATTACATGACCACCTAATCCAACCCACTAACAGTCAATTTGGGTTTGAAAAAAGTTTTACTTAAACTCTAACCAACCTAATCCAACCAAGGGTAGTTCAAGTTTGGTTTTAAATATAGGTGTACAAGTAACTCGTAACCTGCTTAAACTTGACTCAACACATTCAAGCAGATTATGAGTTATATACAATAGTAATACAATTGAGTTTTGGTTTAAAAATGGTAACCCAAAATTTTTCATTTGAGTTACAAGTCTTAATTTGTCAACTAATTTCAAACCCACTTGACTGATATTGAACCACTTATTATTATAATATAATACAATATAAAGTAATATAACATAACATAGCATAATATAATTTGTTATATCTGATGCATAGAAGTGCATTAGTACTTAGTTTCTGGAGTCTTCTTTAAGATTTTTAAGTTTAAAAACTTTGAAAACTTCTCTTCTGTTACACAACAATCACACATGCTTCACTTTTCATTCTCATTCATCAAGATGAGGCAAACCACATCATTTCTTTCTATTCTCTCTAGCAATCCCCTTCTCTAATCTCCACTTGGAAGCTTTGTGAGTGTGAGTTGTGATATGAGTCCCATCCTTTTCCTAAAGACAAATATCCAAACCTAAGAACCAATGCACTCTACCTTAGGTCATCCATTCATCTTAGATTCTCAGTAAACAACAGTAGCTTCACCTACGGCAATAGTGTGTAGCCTTACAAACTTGGCTTACTTAGGATCTCCCTTTATCCTTTTTTTTTTCCTAGTTCTTCCAGTGTAAATATATCACTTTATAGTATTTTAAATAGTTAGTGTTAGGTTAATTCCTCTTCAGATTTGTCGATTGCTTGATTGTCTACAATTTTGGGTCTATGGGATATAGTGATGATAAACTTGGTGCATTTTAAAATTTGATTTGGTTGGGTTGTTGATTTAAGAGGTTGATATCTTTCATTTACATATTTATTGTAGGATAAAGCAAAACTTTTTAAAAAATTAAAATAAAAATGTTCAATTTATTAGTTATGTTAAAATTTGTGGATTGTGATTTGACTTAAGAAATAGAGATAGGTTAAACTAGTGGGGGGATACATAAGGTTGTTTTGGTGAGTCTATTTACTTTACCTAATATGAAAAGGAGTTCAAGGAAACTTTCAACTATAAAGGCTTTAAGAAAGGAGAAATTCTCCTTCTTGTAAGGTGAATACAGGTTTTGGGATCATAAGTTAGGATAGTTATTTTTTCAATCATAGAGTTATATAGATAGATGTAATTAAACTACAAATTTGATTTAATGTGAATATAGCCACTACTTGAGATATAGGATTTGCCTTTTCCTTTGTAATTGAATGATAAGATCTTGCTTTTCATGATTTCCTTTCAATATCACTACCATATCCTGGTATGCTTTTGATCATACAATTGCAATGGGTAGCTTCCTCTATATATGATTTTAGTTAGACACAAGTTTCTATCAACAAACATAAGGTCTTTTTCTTTTTCTTCAATTTGGATGGGCAAAATTTGACATAATGGTGCAAGTAAATTATGGTTTGAAAATTGCTTCTATGAATTATCATGTCGTAGTGTTGAAATTAGAATGTTGGTTCTAGGGAATTCTTTTCTGTACTAGAATGTTGCTAGTGCATATTTCTTGAATGTTGGAGTTATCTTTTAAATTCTATTAGTGAATGCATTCAAGGCTTTTTACTATTATATTCAGAGGATCAAATTGACATTTGCATGGGTGAATCTAGTTTGAAGCTCTGGATCTTGATTTTGTATTTTAAATGGTAGTGCAAGTTGGATAATAGTGAGCCAGTAATGTTAGTGACTTTATGTCATCTTGTAGTTATTAGGAAGAGTTCCAAAGCTACCAAGTCAAATGCTGTTAGTCCAAAACATTATAGTTTACAAATATTGCTTATTGAAACAAATTTATTAATAGAGATTAAATTTTTAAGTGACTTCATCTATTATTATTTGATTGCTTATTGAAACACAATGTAATTAACTTCATGCATTAATAGGTCCTTGAGATTACCTTCTTTGATTTGTTATTACTTTAGGAAAATTGTTTGGGACATGTTCTTATTTAAAAAATAATATAGTTTTTTTTTATTTTTAGTTTGAATTATAGAGCCTTCAAAGGTGTATAAGGCAATTCCCCTCTACCAACAAAGGGAAAACAATCTAAAGCCACTGAAATAGGGAACAAACCTCAATAACCTAAGTTAGAGACTACTAATGAGGGCACTTCTATTGAGGTAAACAAGTAGCAATAGCAACCTATAATGGAGCCTTCCAAAGGTGTAGAAGGCAATCACCCTTTACCAACAAAAGGAAAACAATTTAAAGCCACTAAAAAGGGGAAAAAAAAACTTAGCAACCTAAGTTAGAGATTGCTAATGAGCACACTTCTACTAAGGAAAACAAGCAGCAATAACATCCTATAAAGAATGTTTGTGGAAAATATTAAAAATTCTTAGCATGGGAGATATTTTATCGAGTTCCTGATCATGAGTTTAATGAAACCAATTACAAAATATGACCACTATGGGAAAAGGTATCTTTGTGACCTTAAAACCATAGGAAGAAAAAATTTGTTAAATCATATGGATGTTTGTCCTAACCTTCCTTGGAATAATGACCTTACTTAATAAAAAAATTAGGATGGAAACCAAAAAGGGATGGTAAAGGTTCTAATATTATTACTACAAAAAAATCTTGTAGTGTTGAGGAAATTAGAAAAATATTGCTCCTATTTTTATAACAGATGAGCAAACATTTAAAACCATGGAAGGGTTTAAGTTTAAATATATGATGAGTAAGATACTATATATTTTTTATGTTCCTAGTAAATGGACTTTGACTAGGGATTATTTTCAGTATATTTTGATGAAAAGTTGAAATTGAAGATTTTTATGAAGTCTAATTGTCGAAGGCTTTGTTTAAGAATTGACTACTGAACTTCTATTCAAAACTTAAACTATATGGTGATGACTACACACTTCATCAACAATGCATGGAAGTTCCAAAAAAGAATCTTAAATTTTGTCAAATTAATGATCGCAAGGGTGAAACCATTGGAAAGCAATTAGAAATTTGCTTGAATGATTTGGGTTTTAAGAGGGTGTTTACAGCAATAATGGATAATGTTAGCTCTAATGATGGAGCCATAGCATTTTTGAAGAGGGCTAAGAATTGGAATGAGGGTTTAGTAACAAATAGTGTTTTTGCATGTAAGATGTTGTGCATATATCCTTAATCTTGTTGTTAACAATGGATTAAATGATCTACATTCTTCTATTGAAGCAATTTGAAATGCTATTAGGTATGTGAGGTCCTCACCTGCTAGGTTGGCTAAATTTGAATTAGGAGCTGAGTAGTTTGATATATCTTGCAAAAGTCTAGTTTGCCTTGATGTACCTACTAGGTGGAACTCCACCTTCTTAATGTTAGAATCTACAAAGAAGTTTCAAAAGAGCATTTAAAAGATTGGAGGAAGACAATGACTACCAGTCCTATTTTGGGTTTGGATTTGATGAGAAAAGAGGTCGGTCTTCTTATTGGGTTTGATTGGGATAATGCAAGGTTGTTCATTAACTTTTTTAGACTTTGCATGATGTAACATTAGAATTTTTTGGCTCTAAGCATGTTACTTCAAATTCTACATTTACACGACTTGCATTAATTCAACTTGAACTGAAAAAAAAAAAAAAGAACAACTAGTAACAAAAATACACTTCTAAATTCAATGGCTACTAATATGAAGATAAAGTTTTCGGGAATGTTGAAAAGATAAATCCTATGTTATTTGTTGTTAATGTCCTTGACCCTCGGTATAAATTAGAATATATCTCATGGACATTTAATGAGATATATGTTTTTGAGACTGAATATGGTTTAATCAGCAAAAGACATGACTGCATTAGTAAAGAGGAAGTTGGACAGATTGTATAACTGGTGTAAAAAAGTAGTGAAGTGGAAGCTTCAACTCAAGAACAATCCTTACAATCTAATGAAGCAGCCTCTCAAGCACAATCAACTTCCAAGGTAAGGTAGCCTACAAGGCTAGAAAAGCTACATTTATATTATATTTGAAGGAGATACATAGCAATGAGGCCTAGAATGAAGTGAAAAGATATGCAAATGAGCAATGTGTAGATGTAAAAGATGATGATTTTAATGTATTAGCTTGGTGGAAAGAAAATGCTTCTAGATTCCTCACTCTTTCCATTGCTTTACGTGATGCATTTGCTGTTAAAGTTTCAACAATGGCTTCTGAATCAGTTTTTGGCATTGGGGGGCATGTTTTGGGACTATTTTAGGAGTTCTCTTTCTCCCAAGACCACTAAGACACTAATTTGTACACAACAATGGTTGAGATCCATTATTTTTCTCATTTCAAAACACTAAATTGATTGAAGAATTTGAACATTATGAGAAGATTAAGGCAGGCAATACAAACTTTATCAATTTAAAATTTTCATAAATTGAATTCTAGTTGAGTACTATCTAATTAGAAGTTGTAACTAGCATAATGTTTGATTTTGGTCTTTTTTTCTTTTTATTTATTAGAACTTTCTATAGGTAGACCTAAGATTGGTGCTAGTTCAGCAAAGGCTAAGTCAAATTAGCAGCTTATAACTGTTGATTGATTATCTTTTATAAAAAAACTTCAACTTTTAGACATGTGCTAATTAGTTGGATACCTTATTCTTTTTGTATGTAAATCAAGTTAGATTATTATTATGGGGCTTCTAAGGAGATTTTTGGGGTAAAAAAATGTATAAAGATGCCAAGATGGAATAGTTACACTCACATGAAGGTACCAGATCAATGTAGCAAATGAGTAACTCAAGTACATATTGAAATTTTGAATATATAAATTATCTTTTGTTCCTAAACCTGAGTTATTATTTGTTTTGTTAGTTTTATATACCAATCTCTATTTGTGAAATAGATAAGTTTACTGCTATTTTATTTCTCAACTATTTCAAGACAGACCAGTTCACTGCTCTATTATTTGGCAATGTCAACTAAGGTTTCCTTGTTGTATTTCTATTCGCCTTTTCTTTTTTGTAGGGTCCAATCAAATAATTGCATAACACCAATTTATAGGGCTTGACTTTGGAGATTTTTTTTTTCTTAACATAACACCTTCCAATTCAGATCTCCACAAATTGTCAATGGTTAATGCATCAAATCCTAGTGTTCGTGATTCTGATACAAGATGCCTAGTGTATACTATTTAATTGTAGTCTTGGATGTATATTAATGTTAACAAATAGAGAAACTGTTTAGTTTACAATTGATAGTTAACTGCCTTTTCATGCATTATATAAATTCTCTGATACATATCATTGAGTCTTCTTAGCTTTTCAGCTCTCATGTGAAGCAGCATTGCAACTCTCTAAGTTCACAAAATCAGATGCGGCTTAGATATAATTAGGAACATATAAAAGCTGCGTTGCCTATATTTAAGTGGTTAAAAGTATTGAAATAAAAAAAATTAAAAAATTCAAGTTACTTGCTGCTACTTATGTGAAATTAGTTTAGTTTCACCACTATGATGTTGCAAGTTATTCTCTTCAAGAAACTTATTCTTTCTTTTATATCTTTACTTCTCACTCTGACTCTTTTTCTTCTAGATATGTGGCATATTACAAGACATATAAATGTCACCCTTGGTAGATATTCTCTTCAAAAGACTAAATCTTACTTGATGTTGGTTTAACATACTATTAATTTTAGTTTACAAGTAAGTTGGGTATTATATTTACCTTGCTATGACCCTTTTCTGCCATTGTCATTATTTTTAGATACAGAGCTGTTCTTTTTGCTCCTTTTTTCTTCCTGAAAATCTCAACTTAGACTGATTCTTCCACTTTTCTTCCATTTGAATCTAACTAAATCCTAAATGTTCATCTTGGTAGATTAAATCGGAGTGACTACTTAGCTTGGAGAGGGACTAAAAATGGGGAGTTCACTGTTCGGTCTACTTATCAGTTTCGTTTGCAAAATAATTGGCCAAATGAAGGAAGTAGTTTGGAGGATAGAGGCAGTGTTAATTGAAATAGGGTTTGAAAATTGAAAGCACCACATAAAGTAAAACTTTTTTGTGGCACACATTTTTGGCTCGTTTGCCAACCCGTGAAAACTTGAGGAAAAGAGGTGTACTCCTTGATACTCAGTGCCCACGTTGCTTATCTGCCACTGAGACATAATCTCACATATCGAGGGATTGCTCATGGGCTCATCCCATATGTTTTGGAACGTCCCTTTGCTTGAGGGTGGAACAGGTTCTCTACCAGAATGGTGGCAACATATATAAAAGCTTCTAGTGCAGGAGGATGAAGCCATGGCCACTGTCATAATGTGAGCTCTTTGGTTTGCAAGAAACAAGCTCCACTTTACCTATCTCATTCAGATGTCTTGACGATGATAAAGAAAATGCTTAATAACTATGCCTTTACAAACCATTTGCATGGTCCATCAGTGAGTCATTCTCGGCAGAATTAATGGGAGAGTCTGAGTGTGGATGTGTCTTGTCGTTCTTCTGGTAAGTGTTATGTTGGATGGGTTCTTAGGAATCATTTGGGATCACTCATTGCAGTAGGTATGAGGTCATTGGAGACATCGATGGATGTTAAAATGGCTGAGGTGCTAGCGGTGTATCATGGCCTCTCACATGCTTAAGTTTTCCTCACAAGCCAAAATATAGTGTTGGAATCAGACTCCTTAGAAATAGTCACCATGTTCCACTCGAAGGAGCCCCACAGATCCTACTTGGTTCTATTCTGCAAAATTACATAGCTTTAGCTTTAGGTTGTTCAAATTCCAGCCTTGTATTTGTTATACGAGAGTGCAACAAATGTGCCAAAATGTTAGCGACTAAGGAGAATACATGCACTCAATTTACATGGGTTGAGGGAAGTTTCCCTCCCCTCTTGTACACTAGGCTTTCTACACTGTTTTTCTTAATGCAAATTTCTAATTTCCTTTAAAAAAAAAAGGTTTGAAAATTAAGTTATCAACTGTCATGCATTTAATTTTCATTTAAGTAAAAATCAATTAAAAGTAAAAGTTGTTTAAATCAGCACATTAAGGATATTTCAACCTCTTGACCCAACCACAACATAATTTAACTCAAAAATCTTTACCCAATTTCATGTTTTAGTCAGTAGGGATTGAGAATTTTCCCAATCCGTATGACTTAACTAACTTTTAACACTAACTCGACCCGACGTCAACTCGTGCACATTCCTAATTTTTAATACCTTAAATTCAATCCAAAGTAACCTATGAAGACCCCTAAGCCCAAAGAATTTTTGTCATGCTGTGTACATATTACTTGTCTTCACCATTGAGACGGGAAGAAGAACCAAATCTCCCCAAAATTCCCTTCACTGAAGCTATATATTAACTAAATTATCCTTGGTGAAGAATGGGAATATTGGTATTGCAAAGTATTTTTATTTACATTTTTTATATCAATTTAAAAATTTGTAAACTACCTTTGATTAAGTTTTAAGTTATTTTTCAAAATAAAAATTTCTGTTTTTGCTCAATATCTTTATTTTCTACTTACACTTCCTCCCACTAATGCTACATATTAATTTTAGGCTAATATACATTTTGGATTCTTAAAATTTTTATTAATTTTCAATCACATCTTCATAATTCTAATTTGATCAATTGATTCCCCAACTCTTTCGCAATTATCAATTACACCAAGTTTTGCACGGCATTGTCTTTGATAGACGAAAATTTCTATTGTATGAGGAGAAAATTTGAATTATGAAGGTCCAATTAAAATTTGATGCAAGTTTCAAGGGTTCCAAGTGTATTTTAGTCAATTAATAAATGACTTATTTTAAAGGCCCAAAGTATAATTTAACCTTAATTTTAACAAAATCAAAATGAAAGCTTCAAGAAGTGTCAAGGTTAAATTTCAGAATTCAGTAAACAATATAACATTGAAATCTCATGTTATCTATTTCATTAGTAGTTAAGGCATAACTGCAATTAATATGAATCCTTAATTTGTAAAATTATGTAACCATATTTTATTTTCTTTCTCCTTTAATAGAAAGTTTCCCATAGGAATTTTACTGAAAGCTAAAATAATTAATTTTTTAATCTCTATATCCTCCAATTTGTAGGATGTGATGTTAATGTGGGGTGCCATATGAGTGCTGATATGTGTATACACCCACACTGTATATACTTTATACACTCTCTCACTTCCTTATTTCTCTCTTCTCTTGAATTTTTGTTTCTAGACATGTGGGGGTAACTTATGCTGCCTACACGTACCACTACCGTTTTTTGTGCCATATATAGGAACAATGATGTGGAACTAATCTAATGGTAGGGGAATCAAAGTTGTGATGTTTTTAGTTGAGATTATTTGGAAAAAAAAAAACAGCATTAGTAGATAATCTATTGTCTTGTCATTGGAAAATGGTTTGTGAACGAAAAGTTGTCCTACTAAATTTTCACGAAAAAATTGATAAATATAAATTCATAAGTTTCATAATTTATAAAATTTAATAAATTTAATAATTTATATTCTTTTAAAATATTTTATAAAACTCTATGTAAAAATAATATTATAGATTATAATTTACTTACATCTAAGTTTACATACTCATCTCCAACCACAAAGTTCTTGTACCTTGTAATTATTTATAATAAGAAGGCCAATGTTACTATTAGGGCAAGGGACTTTTGTACTAAATTCATTAACACTTTGGAAGATAACATCATAAGAAAATGTTAACCATAATTAGTATTTTACAAATAAAATTAGAATAAATTACTTTAAATTCTCCTTTATTTATACTTTTTATATAAATTTTTATATTTCAAAACTTACATTAACCTTCATTATATTTGATAAAAGCGATGCACACAAATTTAAATTATAAAAAATACTCTTAGAGTAATAAATTTTACTATTTTTGCAAACAAGACCAAATATAAAGTTTAAGAAGAAAAAAATTTTACTATTTAACTAAAGATATTTTTAACAATTCTTAACAAATTAAGTTTATATGAGCATATTTATAAAATATAAAAAATTTAGTATAACTTTTAAAAATAGAAGAATGTTCAAGTAAAAAAGCAAAAATAGAAGAAAAGTTGAGGTAATTTGCTTTAATTTACTGTTGGAGATAAAATTAATTATTTAAGTATTACGGAGTTCGGCCGCTGAGGAATTTTGGAAATTTCACATTACATTGTTAAAGATTATTGGGTCAGCTGCAAATGCAGATATGTTGCTCACTGAATGCGAAATGAGTCACAGTTTTAAGTTGTTGGGCAAGTTCCTTAAACAAAAGAAAACAAAAAACGAAAAGCAAATTGATCCAAATGATGATACTAACTGTACTTTCACATTGTCTTAACCCGTTTGAACAAATCAACCTTGCAGAGGCATATGACCTAGAACGTAGGTAGTTCCTCGTGCATCAGTTAGAATCCTTATTGGCTGCGTCATTTCCTACCTCTTTGACCTTTTTAACTCTCAGTACCAAACTCTTGGAATAAGTCCAAAAGAACAGACTAAAAGTCAAATGATATTGACACTTTCTAGACAGTGATTGGGCTGGTTAATGCATTGCACATGTGACATGTTGCTCAAGCATATGTAACCATGATATGATCCAGACACCGGGATGCCTTCTACACATTGGCCGTAAAAGCAGATTTCTTGCTGAGTTAATATGAAATCAGGAGCTGTACAAATTATTCTTACTGGTATGCTATGCTGGGGGAAGGCAATATTGAATTATATATTACCAAATCTTCTCAAATATGAATATATTCCCTGTCGTAATTCAAAAAATCATATCCAGGAGAAGCCAGAAACCTGTCAAATCAATAAATTATCAGCACATTAAGGATGTTTCAACCACTTGACCCAACCACAACATAATTTAACTCAAAAATCTTTACCCAATTTCATGTTTTAGTAAGTAGTGATTGAGAATTTTCCCAACCCGTATGACTTAACTAACTTTTAACACTAACTCCACCCGACCTCAACTCGTGCACATTCCTAATTTTTAATACCTTAAATTCAATCCAAACTAACCTATGAAGACCCCTAAGCCCAAAGAATTTTTGTCATGCTCTGTGTACATATTACTTGTCTTCACCAATGAGACGGGAAGAAGAACCAAATCTCCCCAAAATTCCCTTCACTGAAGCTATATATTAACTAAATTATCCTTGGTGAAGAATGGGAATATTGGTATTGCAAAGTATTTTTATTTACATTTTTTATATCAATTTAAAAATTTGTAAACTACCATTGATTAAGTTTTAAGTTATTACTTTTCAAAATAAAAATTTCTGTTTTTGCTCAATATCTTTATTTTCTACCTACACTTCCTCCCAATAATGCTACATATTAATTTTAGGCTAACATACATTTTGGATTCTTAAAATTTTTATTAATTTTCAATCACATCTTCATAATTCTAATTTGATCAATTGATTCCCCAACTCTTTCACAATTATCAATTTCACCAAGTTTTGCATGGAATTGCCTTTGATAGACGAAAATTTCTATTGTATAAGGAGAAAATTTGAATTATGAAGGTCCAATTAAAATTTGGTGCAAGTTTCAAGGGTTCCAAGTGTATTTTAGTCAATTAATAAATGACTTATTTTAAAGGCCCAAAGTATAATTTAACCTTAATTTTAACAAAATCAAAATGAAAGCTTCAAGAAGTGTCAAGGTTAAATTTCAGAATTCAGTAAACAATATAACATTGAAATCTTATGTTATCTATTTCATTAGTAGTTAAGGCATAAATGCATTTAATATGAATCCTTAATTTGTAAAATTATATAACCATATTTTATTTTCTTTCTCCTTTAAAAGAAAGTTTCCCATAGGAATTTTATTGAAACCTAAAATAATTAATTTTTTAATCTCTATATCCTCCAATTTGTAGGATGTGACGTTAATGTGGGGTGCCATATGAGTGCTGATATATGTATACGCCCACACTGTATATACTTTATACACTCTCCCACTTCCTTGTTTCTCTCTTCTCTTGAATTTTTGTTTCTAAACATGTGGGGGTAACTTATGCTGCCTACACGTGCCACTGCCGTTTTTTGTGCCATATATAGGAACAATGATGTGGAACTAATCTAATGGTAGGGGAATCAAAGTTGTGATGTTCTCAATTGAGATTATTTGGAAAAAAAAAAAAGCATTAGTAGATAATCTAGTGTCTTGTAATTGGAAAACGGTTTGTGCACAAAAAAATATCCTACTAAATTTTCACAAAAAAAATTGATAAATATAAATGTATAAGTATCATAATTTATAAAATTTAATAAATTTAGTAATTCATATTCTTTTAAAAAAATTTATAAAACTCTATGTAAAATTAATATTATAGATTAAAATTTACTTACATCTAAGTTTACATACTCATCTCCAAACCACAAAGTTCCTGTAGCTTGTAATGATTTATAATAAGAAGGCCAATGTTACTATTAGGATAAGGGACTTTTGTACTAAATTCATTAACACTTGGAAGATAATATCATAAGAAAATGTTAACCATAATTAGTATTTTACAAATAAAATTAGAATAAATTACTTTAATTTCTCCTTTATTTTATACTTTTTATATAAATTTTTATATTTCAAAACTTACAATAACCACCATTATATTTTATAAATACGATGCACATAAATTTAAATTATCAAAAATACTCTTTTAGAGTAATAAATTTGTTATAACTTATCAAAAATACCCATATTAATTAAGGTATCAAATTTTCTCTTTTTAAAATTTATATTTAATCCTTTTCCCAAAAAAGATATTATGTAAATATTTTTATAATTTATAAATTTTTCACAGAATATAATAAATACTAAATATATATTTTCTTTAAAAATATTTTGTTTAAAATACAAAAAATAATACTACAAACACATTTTTAATCTTTTTATACTTTGTAAAAAATTCATAAATTATAAAATGAATTACATGAGACTATTTTTGCAAACAAGACTAAATATAGAGTTTAAGAAAAAAAAATTTTACTATTTAATGAAAGGTATTTTTAATAATTTTTAATAAATTAAGTTTATATTTAGTACATTTATAAAATATAAAAAATGAGGATAGCTTTTGAAAATAGAAGAATGTTCAAATAGATAAGCAAAAATAGAAGGAAAGTTGAGGTAATTTGCTTTAATTTACTGCTGGAGATAAAATTAATTATTTAAGTATTATAAAGTTCGGCCGCTGAGGAATTTTCCAAAGTTCATATTACATTGTTAAAGATTATTGGGTCAGCTGCAAATGCAGATATGTAGCCCACAGAATACGAAATGAGTCAGTTTTAAGTTCCGAGGCAAGTTCCTTAAACAAAACAAAACAAAAAGCGGAAAGCAAATAGATCCAAATGATGACATTAACTGTACTTTCACTTTGTGTTAACCTATTTTGACCAAATCAACCTTGCAGAAGCATATGACCTAGAACATAGGTACTACCTAATGCTTCAGTAGAATCCTTAGTGGCTGCTCCATTTCCTACCTCTTTGACCTTTTAACTCTCAGTACCAAACTCTTGGAATAAGTCCAAAAGAAAAGACCGAAAGTCAAATGATATTAACATTTTCTAGACAGTGATTGGGCTGGTTACTGCATTGCATATGTGACAAGTTGCTCAAGCGTATGTAATCATGATATGAACCAGACACCAGGATGCCTTCTGCACAATGGCCGCAAAAGCAGATTTCTTGCTGCGATACTTGAAATCAGGAGCTAGTACAAATTATTCTTACTAGTATGCTATGCTGGGGGAAGGCAATATTGAATAATATATACCAAATCTTCTCAGAGATGAATACACTCCCTGTCGAAATTCAAAAAATCATATCCAGGAAAAGCCAGAAACCTGTCAAATCAATACTTTATTGGTTATAATTCCCCTAAGATTCTTTTTCCTTTTATTATTTGATCCTGATTTCACCTTTAATGTTGCTGAATACAATATAGTCATGGAACTGAACTTCATAGATATCTACAAAAAAGACATTCCTAATCAGAATGAAGCTCGGTTGATGGAAGGTGTTTTATAGATCTTTAGATTAATTTCTTGAACCACAGAGTCGAGTCAAAGATTTCCTGTATGGATAGGATATTGGTGAGTTGGACCACTAACAAAGTTGCCTTTACCCTTTCTATAAATTTGTTAGTAAGGAACAATAAGAAATTAGATTACCCTGGTAATTTCTATCGTATTCTAGCAAAGATTTCCAACATTTACCTAATTGAGATGGCCGTGAAGCAAACTCTAATCCATGCTTGACCCCATCATATAAAGATTTGTCTCCTAAATCATCCCTTTACTTTTTCTGGAAAAGAAATGCGGCAAGAAAGATCACATGTGCATGGAATTGTTCATGTCAAAGCTAAGATTTTATCGAAAAGGTTTCAGCTTTGCTGTTCAGCGCATATGTTTGTATACGGTAGATATAGATAATTATACATACAAGTAGACGCTGAGAGACCCTGGTTATAGTCATCTGCGGATACTACAGCCAGGCTTAGCCAAACAGGCAGCAACTGAACCATGCTTTTAAGCATCGTTGGTAAAAGGGTACACTGAACAGACTTTCCAATCAGAAAAGTGGAAGCACCATTATATATGCCTATAGAAATTAAAGAGACAATCTTCATTCAGTTCATTGTGCTTCAAACCAAAGTCTCATGGTCCGTTATTTAAATTGCTATCTTCAAACAATGCTTAAAATTGGTTGCTAACTTCATTTCCAACATAACTATAACAATAGCAAAGCCAATCTCCCTGCTAGGATGTATTAAACTTTCTTTGTCAATTGTTTCTACACTGTATCCCTTCAAGAAAAACGAAAGACAACAGATGGTTACAAAAGTTCTTGTCTAGGAATTGGAGGTAACCTCTGACAGTTACAATCATTAACGTAGGAATAGACATCTGAGTTGTTATAGACACCTAAATCTTCTCATGTATTGCTGTTATGATACAATAAGAGAATTTTGACAGCTAAATAACCTTGCTTTTGACTTTTGTTATCACAGTTCCTGTGCACTATTGGGCCGGAGAGTAGGGCTCTGCGTGTGAATAATTGCAACTGCGATGGAGAATGACTGCAGCACGGAGAGGGGCTCTTGAAAATGAATAAAATACAAACCATCATGAACATTTACCATCCTCAAGGTGGGTTTGAAATCCTTTGAACCCTGAAATTTTAGGGGCATGGTCATCTTATTTCTTACTTACATAAGAATCGCGAAATGTTCAGCAAACATGGAAAGTGTTCATGACATTATAAATGCGTGTATGTAAAAGATTACACTACACAAAATTACTTGGATAAAAGAACAAACTGCTGCAGAGAAATACAATCTCACAAACAGACTAAAATTATTAAGCCTTGCTGACCATCAAATCATGCAATGACCAAATTTGTTTTCCTATCCCTTCATAATTAAATTGATACAATATCATTATATCAGAATTCTTTGATTTATGCTATGCATAATGTACGTTATTTATGCAAGATAAATCACATATCAATATTGTTTAGGAGAGAAAAACAAATAATAGTAATGAGGAGAAACACACACTGAAAGAAAAAGGAAAACACATCTATCAAAAACGAGTACTAACGGTTTCGTAGTAAATGCAATTCCCATTCAAAAATCGCTGACACTTCTGGTTAAAGAGGATGGAGAATGAAAAGTAGCAGAATATGAAGAGATTAACATACCCGAGTAACTAAATCAACTGACTTGCATTCTCCTTGAAAATCTTCTTGAGATGGAACCTCTGCTTTGCTTGATCTTCTCTGAAGTACTGTCAGAGGACATCCCTCGTCCCAACCACCACAGTCACAGTGGCCCCCAGATCTCCATCTATCCGTAAGACTGGAGGGGCCACCATTTCTGGTCCTTGGTCCGCCATGAAGGCCTGCTGGAATTAGAATGCTCATGCTTGTTGAGCAATCAACAGTTACCTGACTACAACTTCCAGAAGGCAATTTAGTTTGCTTAGCTCCATATTTGTTGAGAAAATTTAAACCCCAACCTCCTACTTTAGCTGGCCGATTGCAAGGAAGATGGTCTTTTGCAACAATGGCAGCCAGCTCAAAATTCGGTGGAACATTACTTTCCAACAAATTGGCTCCACCTAGAGCATATGGCTCCCATGGACAACTTTCTATTACGGCAGTTGATCCACCAAACGATGATAGAGTTCTGTGTCTTGATAATGGACTTGCTCTGAACACCTGTGACACCTTCCTTGACAGCACCTTGTTCCTTCTATGAGTATTGCTAGTTGTGAACATTTCTCTGTTGTAGCTATCATTGTTACCAAATAATGTAAACTCAGTTTCCATAATTCTATAATTATTTTGGCAGAGGGTGAAACTTGTCGACACATTCATCTTACCAACAAGTTGTGAATTGTTGTCAGGAACTTCACGTCCCTTTTGTCCACCCTTGTTCAAATGAAACAAGTACACATAGTCCAAAGCCTTATTATCTATTCGGTCTGCCTTTTTCAATTTGGCAACATAAACCTCTTTCTGATCATCTGCAGAGAATACAAAATAAGGGATTCCTTTCTTCCATGTGCATTGGAGCATTCCATGAGACAGAGTAGGAGAAGCAGATGATAACCAATCAGAATCAGTAGAGTTGGTGCTAGAAGTAGAAGCAAGCCTTTTATGAACAGAAACGGAGGCAACCTTATGACTTTGCTCCAGTGGCGTTTCATTTCCTAGTTTATGTGCGGAAGCTATGCTTAAACCACTGGGAGAATCCATAAAATCATAGCATGCCAATCCTTTAGCATCAGTGAAGTTCATCCTGCTCAAATTGTCATTGTTATATGAAGCACCAAATTGGTGAAACAGTGGACTGTTCAATATATTTATCATACTCTTACTCCCCATTACTGTACCTATTGTCCACTTCTCTGCTGCATTAGCACTTTCCACTACGCTCCCAGTCCCAGCTACCACAGGACATTCCAAGATAAATTGACCTGAATCATAAGCATCTCCACGAATAAATTTAGCAGCACCCAAGCTTACTGATAAATTTCCCATGTTTGTGGATCTAAAGTTCTCAGGTATGCTGCATCGAGCTGCTTTTAATGCACTTAGATGTATGAATTCCAGGCAACGACGAAGATATTTCTCATCTATACTCACCATATGCTTTGGTATCCTATTGTCTAGTCCATAAACACGCCTGAAGAATAAATTCTTTAAGCATACTTTACTGGGTTGTGATTGGATAATATTTACAACTACGGCCGGAGGAGAATTTCTCCTCTTAACTAACTTCTTTGGTTGTGGTTCAGAAAATTGTGAAGAGTCTTCATCTGATAATTCCCTATCCTCGCAAAAGCTATGATATGAATCCCTTTTCCGGTAGCCCTCTTTTAAAACACATAAATAAGTATTTTCCATCTTCTACTTCTAAAAGAGTATTTCACATTAATGGCTGGCAACGTCTTACTATCTTCTGCCTTATACTAAAGACCAAGAATTTTGCGATTGTTATCCTGAAAAGCAGTGGAAATTGTTACATCCCCAGAAAAGAGTTCGCAAAATCTACAAACTACAAATGTTCAGAGCAGCAGTATGCTTAATAGATTGCCTAATATAGCTCCAAAGATAAATTGATAAGCAAGTAAATCACGGAAGTCTTTTATATGTAATGATGTACAACTTCAAAGGCAAACATAAAAAATCTACAATCCATATACATGGAGACTGTACATACAAATAAACAAAAGAAACTATAAATTTATTAGAGCAAATCATTTACTAGGCTCAGTTGTACTATAATAGTACCATTTTACTCTCGACTGTTTGATGAAAGCAAAGAATCTCGGGTTGAATAGAGAATCAAGAAAAAAGAAGGAAATATAAATTTTCCGGCATCTTTCTACCTCAAAACCCGGAAAGGAGGTTTAATCAACCATTAAAAGTAAAAACTTAAGTGAATTAAATCCAAACAAACAGAAGCCCAGAACGTACTCCAAAAACTTACAATAAACATAGCATTAAAGGAGAAATAAAACACAAGCAACCAAAAATTTATTAGCAAGGAACATTTTTATTACCAGAGAAACTGGATCCAAGAAGACTGCCTCAATACACAAACCCAGTAACATGCTGAAGAAAAGTAGCTGATTCTTTACACAGCAACACTCTTTGTTTCTCAAAATTTGAGCTTGATCCCCGAAACCAAGGTAAAGAGAGGAAAGATAACAGACCCAAATGTAGAGAGTAAATAGGCACCAAAAAGGTGAAGAAGAGTTAGCAAATGGGAAACAAAAGATCAGCACACTTCAACCACTGATAATGACAATACTAGGTTCCAAAAACTCAGTTTCGTAACCTTCGAAGAAAAGGGCAGTGTGTAATTGTATTTGATAGAATTCTAGAGAGAGAATGAGAAAACTAACTAAACCAAGCCAATGGGAAGAGTGGCATAATGGGGGGTATGAAAACGAGCGAAAATGGGGTTCGCAAGCCACGTTTCTTGGTTGAAAAATCGTATATTCTTTAGAGTGAGAACATAGTGCGCCCCCAAAAAGTCAAGGCCTCTTGTAGGGCCCATTATCTCGGTATTGCACCCTCGGGGTTAAGGTAAAGTGGCTGTGTCTACAGACCATTGCAGCGTGTACATGGAATTGGAGATACAAGAGAATGGAAGAAATTCAAGAGAGAGAGAGAGGACGAGGAGGAAAGACTTATGAGCTGGGGCGCATGATGGCTATGTGACTCCGCTAAAGCCAAAGCAGGTGCCACTTGCAAAATTTTAGCAAACCCCACTTCTGTTTTTTTGCTCTTTTTAGTCCTCGTTTCTAGTGGGGTCAGAAAAAGATGTTTACTTTTCAAAAATCTTCCTCTGGTTATTTTCTTTTTTGATGCAGACACATGAATTGATGGAAATTTTATATGGTCGGGGCATGTGAGAAAGGGGAGAAGACGGGAGTAACGTGGCAAGCGGTTAAGGTGCATATATACCTATGGAATACTCATTTATTTTACCTACCATTTATTTATTAACAATAAATAGGTGGGTAGGACATAGCATCATAACAATAAATAATAAATGTAATAGTAATTATTTGTGATAAGGTTAAAAATTTAAATTTAGAATTGAAGTTTTTAAATATATTATTTTAAATTTAATTTAAATTTTATGTATGAAAAAATTTTTTAAAAAATTATATTTACTTTAATAATTTTTTACCTAAAAAATTAATCATCAATTATTAATTAAGGATAAAATGAGTTTAAAAAAAACAAATTTAAAGCAATTCACCTAAAGGTTGACAAATTTTGCATTCTATCGCATAAAATAATATATATATAAATGCATAGTTCAGGCACCTACCATTGCACACAGACTTTTATTCTCCTTTGCCGTTAGTTTATTTATTGCTGGGTTCGATTGTGCTCATAGCCTCAAATTCTTCTCTCTTTATTGAATTGCCACTTTATTGACCAGGCCGTGTTATCAATACCAATTTTATTATATTTTTCTCCTTTTCCGGCCCGCCAACTGAAATTATTGAATGCAATTTTAATTTTTATGAAATATTAAATTTTCAGAAATGGATCATTATAATTCGATAATAAAAAATTTTAAATATGTATAAAATAATTTCATTCATATTTTATGATTTTATTATAAAATATTCAATTTCAACCATTTCTAATGTAAAATTTTTATTATTACTAAATAAATATCACATTTTAAAAATTTTTTAAAAAAATTAGTGATGTTATAATAACAAAGCAACAAAAATTTATATTAATTGATAATAAAACCTTTTACATAGCATTATTATATAAAATGTAATTCAAACCTTTATTAGCTTAGATTTGAAATCAGTTTGACAGTATTATGAGAATTTTTGTTTTATAATTTATTTTTTAGAGTTCTTTAAAACTAAAAAGATGTTTTTAAAAGCTGCTTTATGCTGTAGTTGTTAAGAAAATAAAATATTAAAAGAGGGCGTCCGTTTTAATATTAAAATTATCATGTGAATGTAAATTTATTCATTTAATTTTGTAAAAAATTGCTCTTGTAAGCTATGATTTTCAAATAAAATTGTTATCTGGAAATCAAACAGATACAATTTTGAAGTTGAATTGGCGGGATGCATTGCATATCAAATTCTCCTCTGAATGTCAAAGTCATACATTGGCTTACTTCTTAGCTTATTTATTTTATCATTGAAAGAATAAAAATGTGAAAATCTCTCATCTTTGTTTTGATAAAAGACTTATATTTTTGTATGTGAACCTCTCGATTAATTCGGTTTTATAATTTAATTTATGATATATAATAAATTTAATAATTTAAATTTTATTAAATAAAAATTGTATAAAAATAAATATATGAAAGTATACCTTTATTGAGAGGAAAAAATTATTTATGCTCTAAACCCTGAATGATTGCTCATTTGACCATCATTAGATTCATCCAAAAAGATGTAATGATAGAGAAGCTGAAAATGAAAACATACATATTTTGAGTAAATGTAAGAGAAAGTAATATTAAATAATTAGGGTTTGATTTAATGGAAACGGATTGTGTAATGCTAAAATTTGGTGATTTGTGTGACTATTTGTAACTTTTAAAGAATAACCTCAGCTAGCGTATACTATTTGCAGTAGAATCTATTTTATTTCACTTGTTTTTTTAAGCCCTTAAATTACTTTTATCTCTTTTTGAAATCACTCTACAGCTAGACCCACACAAAGGATCCAATCCATGATATATTAGTAATAAAAATTAAATATGGCACACCTAGAGAGAGAAAGAGAGAGCAATAGATAACAAACATTAGAGAGTAGAATAGCATCACTCTTCTCTTATTCTTTAGGGCAATAATTCTCCCACTATTTACATATTCCTTTACAATGAACAAAATTCTTATAAACAAAACACAGACTGTTATGTGATCCTCAAGACTGTTACAACCAGAACCAGCCCAACAAGATGAAGTTTTTGAATATGAGAGGCACACTAGAATCATGTTTTTTGAATATTAAACAAGAAGAAAGATCAGAACAAAAATGGAATATACCATCCCCCCCCCCCCCCCCAAAAAAAAAATTGCAGTTGGCTTAAATAACTGCACATACCTTCTGGTTATTATATACCTATTTAAATTTAAATTTAAAATTTATTAGAATTAGTCAAACCAAAGGTTTGAATTTATTTTAATTAAACATTTATTTTATTTTATTAGATAATACTCTTGAATCTTGAACAGTGAGAGTTCCTTTTGTCCATGTTCAGACTGAGCATCAATACAGTTAAGTAGAAGAAAAACAATATTAAATCTCTTAACATAATGTTCTGGAATCAACTGGTACTTTTTAACATGATATATATATATATATATATATATATATATATATATATATATACAGTCCATTATTTATTCTATTTTCTTTTAATAATTATGCTCTTATTATTTTTCTTTCGTAGCTTTTCACAGATACAAGTCCAGTACACGAAAAGTTCTACTCAGTTACGTAAGAACCATAAAAGAAAAAAGAATTGCGGAAGAAAATGGCATATAAAAGTACTTTTATTGATTATCAATTATTAAGTTTTATATTACGTACATATTTATTTTTATATACTCTGTATATATCACAATAAAATATATTTATTTTATGAATATTAAAATTTTATATATAAAATTAAATATGTAAACATATCATTTTTTTTAAAAATTGTTTCGGCATGACCTACTATAATTTTCCTTTTTTGTTCTGACCAAAATGAATATACAATCAAAAGCTATCCATTTCGTTTAATTATCTTTTACCTAGACAAGCAATAACATTAATTGAATCCATACAGGAACAATTGTAAAGTATGTCAAATATTATTTAAATCAATAAATAATTACATTTTAAGAAATCTTGAAATAAATTATATATTTAAAATTTAATTTTAAAATTATTTTTATTAAAAAAATTTATTATTTAGCTTATGTCTCGAACAAAGAGTTAGACCCACAAAAATTTACATAATAAAAGCTGAAAAGTTCAAGGCACATTTAATGTTGATTAAAGCGTCAAGAAATCCACATTTGCTAATTGATGAACAAGTTAGAGACTACTCGAAAAGCACAAGACAAGCACTGAACTGAAGAAGTAAAATGGACACAACTCAAAGAAGCAAAATGCAGATGTTGACAAGATGAACACCGCTCAAAGAGAATAATAGTCCACATTTACCTCTGATCAAGTTCTGCCCGAAAATTACGAATAAAGAGGACAAGGTCGAAGAAAACGATATGGAATTAAACCGTTGAAGGAGAACGTTCAAATCTCAAAATTCCATGAAAGAATACCAATTTGAAGAGAAGAAGACATAAAAACAACAAAGTATTCAAAACTTTGATCTTAAGCTATTTCTCCAACTCTTTGCTCTTGAAAGGAAACACTCTTAGGGAGAAAAGAAATAGTTGTATTGTACATAGAAAGGGAAATAGAGAGGAGTCTCTATCCTATAAACTCTTATTCATGATTACTAACTTTTATATCTATTGCTTCATTTCTTCTATTTTACTCTTAAAACAGTCAAATTTAGACAAACACATGGTTATGACTTATATGGGTATGAAGACTGAAGTATTTGGCAAACTGGAATCTTCTAAATTTGTCTATGCCACATGTTTGGAAGGATACACTAATTAGAAAAAGGTTATAGAATTTATATGATAGAGAAAAAAAAAAAAAAGGTTTGTTATTCACAAAAGTGATTGACATAGTTTTTAAAAGTGACATACGTGAATGTCTTAAGTTATTTCTTTAAAATTTTGAATTTAAATTTACAGTCTTATATGTATATTTAGTGATTTGCTGCTCTTAAATTAAAAAAAAAAAAATACACACAACATATATGATATTAGATATGTAATCACATGAATGCGTAAATAAAAAGAAAATTTTATTATATTATGTATTTAACCAATAATATTGTAGAATTGGCTACAATTTAATATCTGTAAAAAAAATAATTTACTAATATATTTCTTGATTATGTTAATTTAGCTATTAATTTTTAGAAAAAAAAAGAAAAGGTTGTTAAATAATATAATTAAAAAAGTGGGGCCATTTAGTGTTAAATTCTAGAAGTAGAGGCTACATTATATGAACCCGTCAATTACTTTTATGAAGTCTACAATTGTGGCTTTGAAATTTTGATTGACAAAAACGGCACATTGATTTTAGTGGGAGCCGTCTACGCAACAACCGTTTTGAAAATCGAAACTGCCAAAGCCTTGTGAATACCTAAATTTCCGAACTCTGCTTCCTTTGTCAACGTCACATTTAATTAAATTCTGCTTTCGTCGCGTGGCTTGAACTTTTCATTTTCACCAGCTTAATGGTACCAATAATGTGAATTTGAATTTTTTAAAATAAAAAATATATTTTAAAAAATAAAATATAAATAATAATTATTATAATATAATTAATAATAAAATTATTATAAAATATATAATATTTTATTTAGAATAATTACATAATGTATATATAATATATTATTAATGATTTAAGCTATTAATTATGTAAAATAATTTGTGTAATTAATAACCCAATAATTATTAGTGTATTATACATACATTATATGATAGTTTCATGTGTATACAACATTTTTTAATGATATATTCAAAGTTTGAAAAATTTACCCTTACTAACTATTTTATATATGGTCGATTGAAAAATTAAATATACCTCATTAATTTTAGTTTGTATGAAAATTATAAAATGAGGCAAGTAAAATATAATCGCTGAGATGTGAATCAATTATATATATATATATATATATATATATATATATATATATATATAACTAAGAGCGTATACTTGATTTTATAATTGAGAATATTTGCTTTCAAATAAATTAAAATTAAATAGGTGTTTTACATCTTTTTTTATTGTTTTATATCATTTTGTTTGTATAAATGATTATTTTTTACGAAGGACGTACTCACACATTAGCCAACCAATTTTTGTGTAAGATTTTTTCTAACGTAAGGGGTGGCTAGCATAATAAAATTAATATTTATAATTATATATAAATTAGTATTTGATGACATATGTAAAATGTAATAAAAGAATATATATAATTATACATGTGTATATTTATTTAGATATTAAAAAACCTAAATAAATATAATCATTCACTATGACTATTAGTGTTTCAGTTTCATTTTAATATTATATAATTTTGATAAATAAAATTATATCTCTAGAACATTTCAAATGAAAATAAACTATATTTTTAAATTTATATATAAGATAGACAAATTATATTTTAAATAAAACTCACATTTAAAACAAGTTATTTTTACGTATTTTTACAAAAATATTTTTTAGAAAATATATTTAAATGAAATAATAAAATGAGTTCACATAGCCTGCATTAAAAATAAATGTACATAGATAATGATTTAACTTCGTTGTATACTTAAATGGAATAAGTACGCTTCTAATTTTTTAAAAGAATAATTTCTTTACTCAACTTTTAATTTGGATACATTCATTCTTTTAAAAATAAAATTGATAGAAAATTATTTATGCCATCGCCAAATCTCCATTTTTCATTCAATGTTACTCTAACATGGCCCCTAGGTATTACAAGAAACCACTTTGCCCGCTTTATTTATCATGTGACAACTTAGTTAGCATCCAACAAGGGTAATTTTGGATTTTTTATTTTTTCAAAAGAATAATTTTATCAATCAATTTTCAATTTGGATAAGAAATTAACAGAAAATCATCCCTGCCATCTCCAGAGTTTCATTTTCTATTCAATAGTACTTACAGATGGCCTACTGCCGCTAAGTGGACTTCATTTTCCAGCTATTATCATTTCATGTGGCCTGAATGGTGCTAGCTAGATCTATCCATTTAGAGAGCCATTGTGTTTTGGCCAAGATTCAATATTTTTCACTCCAAAGTTTGTTCAATGCATATACATGACTCACGTGGCAAAGCTGTGCATCAATTTTTTTAACCAGAATGTCAGGCTGACTATGGAGTTTAAATTCAGTCTCTCATTACAAAGTAAATGGTACGTCATCAATAGAGTATAGCAATATGTCATAGTTGATGTGATGTGGTAATCAAAAGTGCCAACATTGTAACAAGGATTTTCAATATTGACTGTCATTGATTTAGAAAATTATCGCTATAATCTGAGAAAAAATGTCCTGACTAAGGGTTGATTATTAGGAAGGACAGAGAATTTACTTCTATAAATAGAGCAGTAGATTGAGCAAGCTAAGGATCAACCAATAGAAAATCCTTGATTGTTCTAATCTCGGAAAATGTTCTCAATCAAGGGCTCATTATTAGAAAGATTGATAGAGTCTTCTTCTCACACTTTGAAAAAAATTTACTAGTTACATATTCACTTCATGTTGTCCCACAATTGAAGTACTTCCAAGTCTTGCAATTGTTTGATAATTACATGTTACACGGAGAGAAAAGACTAACCTGCACTGCATAGAAAAGAGTCCACTTGTGATCCTCAAAAGCAGCACTATAACGTCTTCAAATTACATAAGGCCAAAACTGCACTATAATGTCTGAAAATTTCAATGTCTAATATAGGAAAAATCGTGTCAAAGACAAGCCCTTGTTCCCCTGCAATAGCACAATGGCTCTTTCCACGGATAAATGCAACTAACACCATTTAACGTCAGATGATAATGGCTGATAAACGAAGTCCATATAGCACTAATGAGCAATGTTAGAGCAGCATTGAATGGAAAATGGAACTCTAGCGAGGGGAGAGATGATTTTTTGTCAATTTTACTTTTCGAATAAATTAAAAGTTGAAAGATATCGCTCTTTCAAAAAAAAAAATTAAAGGAATAAAATGGTCCTTATTGATTATTAGCAAGGTTGTCACATAATAAATTAGGCAGTTAAATTAATTCCACGTAGCATTGATAGGCCACATTAAGGTAGCAATGTGGCCTAGTGGTGGAACATTCATTGTGGCCTAATAGCGCAACATTCGAATACCTTGTTATTTGTGCTTGGGTTTAAATTTCTACACGTGTTTAGTGAAACTAAACATATGCAGTGTTTTTTTAGGTAGAAGGTGAACGTCTCATTGTGTTAGCTGGGCTTTTGATTTAGACATGAAGTATCTTCTTTTGATGTGGACTAATACGAGCCACATTTAATATGAGCACAAATACTTTCTAACAAATCTATTAAGGTGCCATCTTTACTTACTTATTTTTGTAACCAAAAAAAAAGAAATTCCCGCAATGACAAAGCTGAGTGTTTGTCAATGTTTTCAATGTTTTCATCATTAAGGTACTGACATACGCACGATTTTGAACATTATTACTGTAGTTGAAACTTTTGATGCAATTGGGTTGCAATTTGGGAGGCAACATGGTTAATTTGTGAACCTTTGTTTACCCTCATTTTTGTGTTCCTCCCAATGCTTGTCAGAAATGGTACATTGAATAACCGAAGCCGCCTTTGACTCGGGAAAAAGCGTTTAATATTATTTATATAAAAATAAAATAATATGTATACATAATTTTATATATTATATATTTTTATAAAAACAAATTAAATATAAAAAATATAAATTTTATTACTCTAAAAATATGCAAAACCCATATAGAAATTAGTTATAACAAAGGTTTTCCTGACATCATTCACCTTTCTATGTTCAATTAAGAAATTAGTACTTTTCTACATAAAAGTAGCACGTGACACTCACACTTAAATTTTTTTTTTTTTTGGTTCACCACTCACACTTAATTTTATCTTGAGACGTAGTCTAATATAATTTTTTTTAATGATTTCAGGAATCGAAGAATTTTATTAGAATTTAGAACTCGTGTTGGTTTCTAGATGTTTCTGAGTTTATCAAAAATTCTGAATGTCGTTGGGTTTTAAATGAAATTCTTCAATTTTCAATAATAATGATAATTTTAATATTTTATATTTAAGTAAATTATGCTTATAACTTTAGAGGTATTTAAATATAATATTTTATTCTATTTTTACTTACAATATAACTAAAAATTACTTATTAATGACAAATTTTTATGTTAGGAAAAATAATAAATCCCTCAATAAAGTGTTTTACCAATACATTTTTTAAAAAATACGATTCATGGTATAAGTGGCATTGAAAAGTTTTTACTAAAGAATTTTTTAATCTCTTACAAAATTATCAATAGATTATCTTTGATAAAAATAAAAAATAATAATTTTGTAAAAAAATCATTTTATTGAGGTCCTTTTTATTTTCCTAAGAGATTTATCCTTTAATAAAATTTAGTTTAATCCCTTGGTAAATATATTATGTTAGAACAAAATTTTGTAATTCCATTTACTAAGGCCTTGGTAAAATAAAAAATACTAAGAAATATTAAAATCCCTAAGTAAATAATAAGTTTATACCAAGCGATATAAATCCCTAAAAAAATAATTTATATGCATTTATTGTTATTGACAGATAATATCTCTCAATAATGAAAATTTGTTCAAAAAATAAAAACTTTCAATTAAATTCTAAAATTTTTAAAAATTAATAAATTTAAAAGAAATAAATACACAACTAAAATTAATATAAGAAGCAGATAGTATAAAATTATCTAAATATTACAATAAAATTATCTAAATATTATAACAAAATTTATACATAACTATGAAAAGTAAAATGTATCACAAGGACTTACTACTTGCCTTGGAAGGTTGACTTATTCTTCCATTGTTATGACTAGATGAAGACATATAATGCCAACAACTTAGATAGACAATCAATGTAATGATATAAACTTGACATCATAAAATGGAAAATTTTCAATATAAACTCAGTAAGAACATTGTATAAAAAATTAGTCATGACACTAGACAAAAATTCAGCGCATACTCAAAATTGGAATGTAAACCTAGTAATAATATGAACTTAGACATATAGTACCAACAACTTAAACAGATAATCAATGTAACAATAAGAATTTAAACATAATAAAATGGAAAAAATTTCAATATAAACTCAGTAATAACATTGTATAAAAAATTAGTCATAACATTGGACAAAAGTTTAGTGCATACTCAGAACTAGAATGTAAACCTATACAAAAAAATTAGTCAAAACATTGGACAAAAATTTAGCCACATGATCAGAACTAGAATACAAACCCAATCATATTTCAAAAATAATTAAAAAAAAACTAACCTTGGATAAAAATAATAAAAATCAAGCCAAATAACCTTCACAAAGGCTTAAAACAAATGTGTGAAAGATCTAATATAAAAAAGAATATTGCACATACTCAGATATAGAAAAGAAAGAACTCTCACAAAGTAATAAATTTGATGAAAGTGGAAAACCAACAAAAAAGACAGTATAAGCCCACCACAATCTCTTTTAAAATGGCTACAAATCAAAACAAGAAAGAAATATTAGAAGAAAAAGAAAAGAATACATAAACCACAAAAAGATGGGGTAAAGTCTAGAATATATCGTTGGACATATGTGAAACTACCTTAAACTAGTTGAATGAGGCTTAAAACTACCTATTATTTGCAAGAAAATGGTAGAACAAGAGTCTGAAAATAAGGGAAGCATTAGAGAAGAAGGAGAGATGAGTGAAAAAAAAGAACTAAGGGAGTAAGGGTCAGGTGTGGTGATCCTACCCCTATTTAAAGAAATCATCTTATTGATGGATTGCATCTTTCAGTAAGATGAATGGAATGACATTGCTCCATTTTAAAACTCGCCTTCTCAGTTAATTACCGACAAATTGTCAAAATCTGTCATTAATTATCAAGATTCTCAAAGATAACCTTGATGCAGGATATCACATCATTACTGATTGATCATATGATCTGTTTGTGATGGATGAGATTCCTAAACAAAATTCGATACTGGATCTTTTGACAAGAACCAATGTCATAGTATTACCATTGCATCTATACAATCCATCAGTAATTGTTAGGATTCTCCAAGAGAATCCTAATGCCGGTCATGTTATATGATCAAGATTTTCAAATGATTACTGGCAAATCTATATGATCCATCAATAATTATGCAATTCCCAAAGGGGAATCCTGATACTGGCTATGTCAAACATTTCAAATGACTAGGGCATTTAATTTTTACTGACAGATAACACTTTTTATCAATCAAAATGGGAAAAGAGTGCACTTTAAACTATCCAACAGGTTTTATTGAGGGATTTATCCCTCGATAAACATAAAACAATTTAAGGGATAGATTCCTCAATCTATCTATCCCTTAGTAAAATTAAACATTTGTATTGAGGGAATTATGTTGAAAAAATTTCTTGATCTTTCGCACCATTTTTAACCTTGAGGTAATTCGTTAGTAAATCTCTTAGTAATTTTAGAGAGGGATAAATCTCTTGACAAATTTGATGCACACTTTTTCATACAAATGCTTGCAAAATATTGTGTCAAATTTATTGAGGGATAAAAGAAATTTGTCAATAATTTTTCCATTTTTTTTTGAGAATTTTTCTTTTATTTTTATCGATAACAAATCTCTCAATAAAAATCTGTTGGTTTTCAAACATTTTTTAGTGGTGAAAATTAATTGCACTCCACCTTCATGATCTAAATTAATTAATAAAATTTATCTAAATCCTTAGAGAATATTTAACTAATCATATATTAAATTATAATTTACATAAATTTGAAAATCAAAATTACTTTTAAATTTTATCGTATTATAATATTAAAATTAAAAAATTTTTATTTTTCTTAGGAATTTTTTTTTCCTTTTTACCAACATCAAATTTCTCAGTAAAAGTCCATTGGTATTTAAGCATTTTTAAGTAGTGAAAATTAATTGCACTCCACCTTCATGATCTAAATTAATTAATAAAATTTATCTAAATCCTTAGAGAATATTTAATTAATCATATATTAAATTATAATTTACATCAATTTTAAAATCATAATTGCTTTTTAAATTTTATTGTATTATAATATTAAAATTAAAAAAATTTTATTTTTAGACTTAATTTTAGCAAGATCGATCAACTAATACTACTATTGGCTGCTAACACTTTTATTTTAGTTATTAAAATAAAATTTTAAATTGAAATAAAATAATAGATATATATTAAACATTTTCACAATCACATAACTTACTAAATTCATCTTCAACATGTCTCTATATTTACACTAATTTTTTTTAATAATCACAACATTGTTAAACTTATACTTTTACAATAAATATAATTATTTAATTAAACTATAACATTTTATTAATGTTTTAATTATTTAAAATAGTTAACTAAATTAAAATATAATTTTTAAAAAATTAAAGTAAAATATTTTTTCAATATTTTTCTTGCCGCGAATTAGTAGTGTTAAAAGTTATTGTTCTTCCACTATTGCTTCTTTTGCTGCAAATTATAGTTCCCACGCAAAAGATAAATGGGTAAAAGTTCAGATGAGAGAGTAGTTTAGGATATACAACTTTATGACCCTAAGCTCTAAAGGCTTCAAACAACTACATCACAAATGGGCAGCCATTTACAAATACAGAAGAATACATTATCTTAGTTAATTCCACTTTTTTTTTCCTTTTCCATTGTTATTTATGGTGCTTCCGAAGATGTTATTAAGGGAGTTTCTAGCTTCTGTTACTCAGAACATTTATGTTGCAGTAGTTCGAACTCCTCTATAAAATTTGAACTTTGAGTTATTCTCCTCTCACATATTAATACGAAATTTCGTAGAAATTCTCCCTAAATTTTATGGGCAAATTCAAACAATCTAATAAAACATAGAGTTTTGTAAAAATTTTGTGTTAATTTGTGGATATCATTAGATTTGTGTGACACAATTTAATGATACACACAAAATTTCGCAAAACTTTCGTGTGTGTTAATCTATGAACCTAACACAGCTAACAAACTTTCACATACAAAAGTTTTTTCTTGCATGACTAGTATCTAATTTAGACATACATTCAATTCTTGTGTATCTTAGGTGGACATCCTACCTTAAAATCAGACAAACTTTTGTAACACACTCAAAATTAATATCGTGGCTTTTAATACAAATACCTAACTTCTTATCTTTTTTTATTTAAATCATAATTTATTATCTTATATATTTTAAACTTATACTGAACTACTCAATATGTGTATTATCCCATTGGCATCAACAACATGGTAAGACCCACGTGCATTGCACGTTACACTCAACTAGTGTTGTTAAAACTCATATGCACAAGTCACAGCCATAAATTAGGTTGCTTCATAAAAGATGAAAAGGAGAGATGAAATGGATTATTGGACTTCAAGGGTGACTTTGTATTAGAAGCCCACCTTGAATAGCACAAGGGCTCCTGGTTCCAACAACAGTCCAATGTTTTGCACTTATTGTCGTTGAGCTTCTCAAAGTATTTGACTAAATGGGCCCACAAAAAGGCCACAATAAAAAAGTAAGATAATAGAATGAATAATAATATACGAATATATAAATTTTATATATTATTTTTATATTTTTATATTTTATGTTTTCTCTCATCTAAAAACTTCTTTCATGGTGTGCAAATAGCATATACGTTGCATACATACGCCCATTGTATTTTTTATAGGATTTAACAAGTATCATTAAATTATGAGATTTAATAAATTTAATATTTTAAATTTATATTATAAAATTATAAAAAATTGAGACTCTTGACAAAAATAAGAAAGGAAAGGCATTGAGGGAAGAGCAGAGCACTTGCAAGAACTGTGTATAACAAAAAATGTAATGATGGAGGAGCATTCAAAATTTTGTTGGGAAAAAGATGTAATTAGAGTTATTATAATTGTACATTATTTGATAATATGTTTGGTAAATATCATTACAAATTATTCCGGGTGTCTACAATTGCAAAACTAATTATTGTAACTGATATTTTCAAATTGTATTTTATAGTCGTAGACTTTTTGGTTTGAAAAAATTCATGGTGCTTTCCAAAAGCAGTTGTAATTTCCCAGTAACAATTTTTTTCAAGCTAAAAGATTTGACTTTTATCCTAAAGAGCAAACAAAATCACCACATTATCAAACAAGGGCTGAGAATAGGAAAGAAAAAGAGCACAGTTTTCTTCGCATTAGCTTTTTACATTATTTTACAACATTGCCATCTTGCATAGGGGTTGGTTCTTTGCGCAGGGCCCACATACATGACCACATCATTTTTTGGAACGGAAAGTGTGGAATAAAATTTTCCCAAAATTAAAAGTGATTATGATATTTCTTAAATTTTATAATTTAATTTTTAAATTTAATAATTTATAAATTTTAATAAATATTTAATATAATTTAATTTATAACAATAGTGTGACTATTTTTGAAATGTGAAAAATATAATTCTACTAAAAGTGAGACTATTAAATTCTCATAACATTTTTAAGATGAATGTTTGACTTTTATAGTTAAATTTATAAAATTTAATAGTTTAAATTTTTTAAATAAATATTTAGCAAAATTAAATTATTTAGGGTGGGAGAAGTTGCTATTAAGCCATAAGTCATTGACAAAGTGAATAATGAAATTTGATGTTGGCTATAACGCACCATATAAGCAATACTAGCTTCAGCCCTTGTCTGACGGTATTGTAAGAGCTTAATTTCCATCTGTTTAGTTCTAAATAAAAGCTTCTTGTCGAGAATGAGTTATCAAGCCACCCTGATGCAGAAAAACCTATACAAGGAAAACAAATGCACTTTTGCAATTGTTGGAAGACACATATTCAGAGTCAGTGGCAGCATTTAAAGGCTAGTTCCTATAAAGCATAAAAGAACTGCAACAATGAGCTCCACCAGTTTGTGAGGGCAACTGAAACATGCCATGGATTGGTACAACTCGTGAGTCTTAGCAAGTACAATATAGTATCTGCAAAAATGATTTAAATTTCTTACTTTCTATTTATATATATGTATGTATATGTATTCCTGACTCATTTATTGGTATAGTGTGAGGATCCCAATTATTCACTTCCCTCAATCCATCAAAACTGGATTGGAGAAACCCAGGATGGAAACAGGGCCCTGTAAAATTCTACTGTAGCTGAATGTAGTATAGTTGTCAAAACTAAGCAGTCAAATCCAGGACTGGATGGAATAGTTGCATTTGAAGGAGTTCACCCCACTGATATGGGCAAAGATATCTGAGGAATCAACCATATCATCTTCTTCTTTCACAACTATCTGTAAAGTACAAAGAGAAGGAATATGGGATTAGGGGGATTATGCCAACAATATAATCGGGAAAAGGCACAAGGGAATATAAGAGGGAATTTTTTGACTTATAGGCAAGTTGAACAAAAGCATCCGTTTGTAATTGCTTTTAAGAATTGAATGTTCGCATTGGGAATCTTACTTCTTCTTCATCATCTTCTTCATGATTGCTACCAGCTGGTCTCTGAATCTCTCCAAAGTCATCATTTTTTGCAAACCTTCCTCTAACCCGAGGTCTGCTATCTGCCAGAGTTTTGCGGCAGGCGTACTGCACAATTGTTTGCACATTTAGTTAAGCTTTGAAAGATATGCAGGACACATGCCTTATAGGCAAGAAAATTTGGATCTTGCAGATAATCCGTATGGTGACGTGTGTTCTGGTATTTAGGGGAGAGGAGAGTGGAGTTTTAATTGAGAGTACCTTGATTTTCTTGCTGAAGTTCCTCTCATTCCTTTTCTTCATGTATCTATGAATCTTTTCTTTCCTTTGTTCAACAGAAAGTTTTCCAACCTTGAAGGTAGAATCCTCCAAGTTTGAGATTTCTGGTGTCAAACTGGTGGAACTCCCAGCCCCAGCTACCAGTTGGTGACTCTCAGTGCTGAGTGCCTGAAAGACAAACGACAAAAAGCACTTAACTCCTTACCCCAAACAAAGGAGTATTCAAGATCATGTATAGAAAGTGATATACAAACAGAAACCCCCCTGAAGCGGGACTTTTCCGGTCATGATGCTGTTTGTAATTGAAAATTTAGCAAAGTGATTCCTTCTTGATAGCCCGAATTTATGCAACTTTTTGATGCAGGTGACATTCTAAAGGGACTGATATTCTTGCTACTGTTCGATGGATATGGGCATATATGATATTTTTAATCATTAAGAACTTTACTGCTCCAACAATTCAAACTTGCAAATGGCAAGCTTTGCAGCATCAACATATTCTCTTTGGCAAAGCTTTTTTAAGTTTTCCAAAGTCTGAATACAATGAACTGAAACTTTTGATTTGATGGCCATTTACTGGGCTTACAAAGCGATTGGCATGAAGATAAACATAAAAGTAATTTGTAGAATGGGAATTTCACAGATACCTGAAGGTCTCGAGGGCTAAACACCCTCTGGATTGAATCTGGACAATAGATTCCCCCATTTTCTCCTTGGTAATCCAGTTCTTGTGTCTGCAGATTAGAACCCAGAAGAATGCTGCCACCAAATATCCCAGAACTGTCAGTAGACAGGGCAGTATTAAGGGGTCCAGGAGGCATGTATGCTGATAAGCCAGGACTTAGATAAGAGCAAGAAGGAGAATCAGGGTTGAGAGGCACATAAGAAGGAACAGAAGATAAGCAATCCTCTTCAAAAACATAGGGTAACGGGGCCCCCAAAAGAGGTACAACAGAGTCATTGTGGTACTGAGAGAGGCTCTCTACAACTGAACATGCTGCCGCCAAAGGTATCTGAGCCTGCACTGAAGAGAAATCAAATTGTTCCTGTTGAGTTGTTGTGACTGGTAGAAATGGTGGCATAGAGAAAGCAGGAGATGAGGAGAAGTCTATGGAAGCAGAAATGTCATTGTCAATTTCTTCTTGGGAGTCGAAGATAATAGACAGATTACTACTGTTGGTTGCGTTGTTAGTGGTGGTGGCAGTGGGGGTGGTGCTGGTTGCTGTGGTGCTAGTTGGGGTGGTGACTGTGTTGCTATTGCTATTGAGCTTATTGTCTACATCTAAAGCTAGAGATATATTTGTGGTATAGGAGGAGTTCTCTTCATAGCAGCAGTTTGAGCTGGACGTAACCTCAGAATTCTGCAGGGTCTCCGTCAACAATTCAGGATCACAAAGTTCAAAAATTCGAGCACTGATTGGGCTTGAAATTTCATCCTGCGCCAAGTGATATAAAAGCAATGTAAACAACATGGCTACCAAAAAACTAGTAAACACATTCTGGGAATAATTTCGAAGACACAAGTCTTTTTAAATCCAAACTATACAGAAGAAGCGTGATTCGCCAAATAATTTTTGGTTTTTAATTGTGGGTCTGAATCCAATTCCTCTTTTTGTTGATAGACATGAGTCTGATCTGATCAGTTTAAACAGAAAAGGACTTCCCTTGGTTTGAAACTTTGAAAAGCTATAATATTCTCCAATCAATCAAAACTTCGCCTTGTGTACATGTCTTCATCAAATGGTGAGCATTCTAAAATAATACTTAAATATAATTCAATGCGCAACTACAAAACCTCAACGGGACATTCTACACATAAATACACTACTCAAACTGGTTGCACAGTCTTTTAAGTTGTGTCTATACTTGGTCAAAAACAGATAAGGAATCTGATTTAATGGGGGCTTCTTTTGGGTCATGGTTCATGGTAGCAAAAGGATGTGCATCTATGCTAATGGGTTTAATTCAGCTGGTAATATTCATAATACTTTATTTTTAAAGTTTAGGTTTGAATCCTTTGCTAGTAGTTCTATTTAGTAAGTAATTTGTAAATATTATTATAAGCTATCATTAAGACTTATTATATGTTCTGATCTTATAATAGGATAATCTTTCTTCACTTTTAATCTTTATGTCGAAAAAAAAATGCATCTATGCCTCCATGTGACATGTAGTAGTATCCATTCTAAGAATTAAAGACAATTGTATAAACAAAGAAGGAACCTAATGGTATGTTTTGTTCCGAAAATGGAAATGATCCCTACTAATGGGAGTTGAAAGGCACCTAAAAACGAAACCCCAATGCTATTCCATGCATGTGAACTGTTTTGTCATTAATTAGGCCCCTTCTCTCTGTCTAACTGTAAAATTAAAGAATCCAAAATTGGCAAAAGCTTACAAAGAAAGCACAAAAAGATATATATTCCATAATGTTTGAAAGCTAAGTTTAAAGTGACTACATCACGGAAATGCAGAACTTTGAGGGTGAATACCACACATATTTACAATGCTGCCCTTGGAAAATGATAGATTTGGCGGCATGACATGCTCTATCTCTTGCATTGGATAATATCAAAAAGGGCAAAGCCTAACTCTTACGGAGCCTCTGATTCGTTCTTGATATTCCGAGTCAAATAAACATATTGCTTACCAACTATATACATACATATATATATATATATATATATATATATATATATAGAGAGAGAGAGAGAGAGAGAGAGAGAGAGAGAGAGAGAGGAAAGAAAACGTTTTGTCCTGCAAATTTTGAAGGAACGCCTGGAAAAGAATTTGAAGATGGTTTCTTAATTTAGGAAAAGCATTAACAAGAAGGGGGGTTATAACATTTAGATTTTGAAGACAAAGATGAATTTAATTAACAAGCAAGAAAATTATATAAATTAAAAAACCATGCAATCATGCATGAAGATATGGGAGATAATAAATTGATCCCATAAAACAGCTATTAGGGTTTCTAAAAATTGAAAAAAAGGCTCTTAAATAAAAAAAAAAAAATGAAAGTAACCCCAAAGAAAAAAAGAAACTAGTGAAATATAATCACATCATATAAACATGCAATAAAACATTATAATTAAAGTTTGATGTCATTACAATGGACAATTGCTCTGCTTGAGCAGATGACGGTGGCGACGACAATGGAGATAGATGAATGACATCTTGTAACATGATGGGTTGCTGGCACGCAAAATGATTAAAGGCGAAATCTCTATAGGAAAAGAGGTGTCTATGTGTATCGTTTTGAAACAAAGCAGAATGTGATTTGCTCTTGTTCAAAAGCTGTGAGCTACGGGAACAAGTCACAAGAACACTCCATATACACAAAATGAATGAAAAAAGGAGGAAGATAGAAAACTGGAGAGAAAGAAAGTTGTAGAGAGAGAATGGGAATTGTTGTAGAAAGAGAAAGATGGAGTGGGAGAAGTTAAGAGTAGTTAGCTAAGATGATGGGGAGTATGAGGATGTCGAAGACTCGAGAATTAGTTATGTGTATATATAGGGCATGGGGTGTCAAAACCTAGGAGTCGCGGGCGTCAACGCGAGAGTCGCGGTAGGCCATGAATTGACTGCTCGGTCGGGGTGAAGTGGCAGGCTCTTGAGCTGGAACCGCGCTTGCACAGGCTCAGCTTGGGTTGGATTTCTCACTTGGCCAAATAAATGGGCAATGAGCAGAAAGTGGGTTGACCAAGCCTTTGCCCTTTTACATTTCCATTCCTCTTGCATCTCTGTCTTTGAATTGAATAGTATACCAAGTTTATTCTTTGGAAGTTTTTACTTCTTCATTTTTTTTTTCTTTTACATTTTTGCATTATAAATTAATAGATTGTGTATTTGAGTATTCTAAAATCTCAAATGTCTTTTTATTATTTTTTAATAATTTTTTATTTTTGGCCCTTATATTTTATATTAGTACAAAGCTGTGTTTATATTCTGATTATGTAATCTACTATTTTATTTTTTTATATCAATTATCTTAGTCAATTAAGATGTATATCATTTTCCAATTTTTTCGCATAATTTTACGTGGAAACTTGCCTACCCACATTCCAATGTGCATCCACCACTGTGCTAAAATGGGATGCAATGTTACTTGGGAAAAGTATAGTAGTTTAGTACAACTTTTCTAGTATTGTAAAAAAAGTTTGAGAGGCCAAAATATTAATTTAAATTATCTCATAAAAATTAAATATAATAAAACTTTGACATTTAACATAATAATAAATGCATAGCATTGCCCTCATCCGGTAATACAGCTAGTTCTCTTGCTATATATAGAAAGCATAGATGAAAAAAATTAGTTATTTTAGCTACCATTACTGGGTAATGGATATCCGGTAATAGATATTTCTGACTCGGAGAGAAAATGAAAATTGCATAATGGCCAAAAATAGAGCATGAATAATTAATAAAATGGTTTGGTAGCTATCAAAGAAGAACAAAAGCATGATAGGAGTAATTTTCAATTCAATAATCACTGCTGAAGAAAATCAGCCATTTCTTTTTTCTTTTCATAAACTAAAGTTTGAGCCATTTTGTTAGAAGAGTAATGTTATTCCTACACATAAATTTTACATACTCTCTCTACAATCTTTCATATTTTTTCTTTATCGACTCTCTTTTCTAAATTTTTTTCTTTCTCATTGTGTAGTCAGTGTATCCATTGGCTGCATTCAACCATAATTTTCTTGTTAGAAATATATGTTTTGAGTAATTGCTATATTATTCTAAGCACAATGAGATGCCAATAATTTGTAATTCTTTTTTTTTTTATTTTATGAATGACAAGTTACTTAATATATGTATAAAGTTTTATGTTTAAACTAAGAAGGTGTTAATCTAATAAAATGATACTAATTTCAACGAACTTTAGCAATTAATATGCAAAAATTCGAATCTTGGAAATGACTTTTATTTGGAGGGATGAAACTGTTAATACCTTAATCATGTATGGCTACCCACTTGATTTTCATTGAGTTTACTCAAAAAAGTTGTAGATTCAAATTTAAAATTCTTAAAATAAAAGCTCAAGACAATAATTAAATATCATTACACACAATTAACAATTTTTTTCTTTAATCTTTTAATCCCCGCACGAGTCAGGTTCTCACAAAAGGAAAAACGCATATAGATCTTTTCAAGTCAGTAAACAGGGTAAGGAGGTCTAGCTTTTGTTATATTTTTTTTTGGGTAATAACTGAGCTTTTGTTATTTAATTGTCATGTGTAATTTTGTACAAGTGATTGGAATAATAGTCTTAAAACTTGTAAACTGAAAAAACATAAATTGGTAATGCTGTATATTGATTTGATACAATGTCAGAACTTAAATGACCAAGAGTACTTTTTTTTTTTACACCAATGATCAAGCGAACTTTAGTGATAAAAAAATTGTGAAGATGATATTATTCTTCTAAATTTATATACTTATATATTATGTTATTATTAACACATTAAGAAAATTACTTTTTTTGTGGAAAGTTATCGTACAAGAATGAAAAAAATAAGTCATAAAAGGAAATATGGGAATAATTACAGTAAAAAAAAGATCAGTGATACAACATTTTTCAATTTGAAAATAATATTTAGTTAACAAATAACCTAGTTACCAAGGCAAAAATATATGCTTATTGAGATAATTAATATTAATAAGCATTTATATATATATATATATATATTACCATATCTTTCTTTATTATATTTATATCTATAGTAAAGACAAAAAATAGAAGCCTATATATTAATGAAAAGTGAACATATTGATAACTTATTTTGAGTGGTATTTGGAGTAGTAAATCACTTAAACACACACTTTCTTGAGTTTAAACACAAAATACTCAATAAAAAAAAGTGTTAAAGCAACATCCATACGACAAAAGAGATTAAGTTTTGACTTTCAATTGAAAGAGGTAAAGTTTGTTTTGATGATCTCTATATTTTAAAGGAGATTAGTTTTTAACTTTCTGTTAGAAGATATTTTGGGTTCACAAAAAAAAAAAAAATATTAGTAACAACCACAAATCTCTCTCTAGTAATTTTTCAAAATTTATATATTAGGGCAATCAGAATTATTTGTTTTTACTCCGACACTTAAAAGTTGAATCTCTTATTTCGTTAAATGAGGATAATTCATTTAAAGCAGAAAAATAATTAGAAATATATATTAGGATTGGTTATGAGCTGTTACGGGCACTGTTGAGCTGATGTATAAGAAAAAACCTTAATTTACTGAAACAATGAGAAGAACCATATATGTTTAGCATTAGCTAAAATAGCTTCAATTTGTTTCTAAAGACATATTCCATGTAAACAAATTCGGTATTATAGATAAATGCAATTTTCTCTGCACGTGTCTTGTTCTTCTCTCCTTTTCCAATTAATTATCTCTGCATTTAAAGTTTGAAAGACACTTTAAAGAGAGTGATAGTCTTAATCTAGAAATCTCTTCACATTTTCTAGTCTATCTAACTTCAATTTAAAGTTAAAAATGTGCAAAATCATTTAATAAGTCTGTAGTGGTATGTAAATATAGCCACATATAATTAAATTGATGCATAAATTATTTTGAATTTTATATATTATTTTCAAAAATAAATTTTATAAAATTCATTTAAAAAATTCAAATCATAAAACATATTAAATTTATAAGTAAAACTATAAAATATAATAAATTGCATAATATAATGTATTACGTGACAAATTAATCCCACATTTTGTGAGAGACAATATCTGTCCTTGCACCTTGCCTAAGTATTCGGAGTCTAAGCCTGCCAAACATGTTTCAATGCTAACATGAATTGCCGAAGCTCACTTAATCATTGTTTTCTAACATGTGTATAATATTTAGCATAAATGTTGTGCATAATAAATGTTTGTCTCTCTCCTTTTTGTTTACTTTTGTAGAGCTCTATTTATTAAAATAGTACAAATATACATGATTAGGTGCATACACACTAACAGGTCAGCTCGCTGATAGCTCAACATAGTAACTAGTCCAATCTCTTAACATTGTCTCTCAAGCTGGTGCGTATATAGTAAACATGTCTAACATTTTACAAATATTTTTAACCCAGTTTCTCAACCATGTTTTAGTAAACAAATCAGCATAGTTCAGCTATGCTTGAGATTAATGACTCATTCCTTAAGTTTTTGCCCAGTGAAATAACAATTGATTGCAACATTTGTTGTCCTCTAATGGAAGACTAGATTCTTAGCAATATTATTGCTGCTTGATTATCAAACGATAAATGTGTACTTCTAGGATGTTCCATCACAAGTTGAAGGAGGTATGACATCCAAATAAGTTTGATCAAAAGTGACATGAGATGTAGCAAGTACTCAAACTTTGCACATCATTGGGATACAACTATTTGCTTTTTACTTTTCTAAGACACAAGATTACTGCTTGCAAAAACACAATATTCTAAATTAGACCTCTGATCTATTGGATATCTTGCCTAATTCATATAAGAAAATCTTTCGATCCTGCGATGACCATGATTCTTATACAGTCTTTGCCCAAGACTTCTTGAGATATTTTGAAATATACAAAATTGCATCCCAATAAGAAGTTCTTGCAAAGTTCATAAATTAGCTGACTACACTCATTGGAAAGACAATGTCAAGTCTCATAGCTATCCATATTCCAATCCAAGTTTAACATTTGAAATCATAGGTGTTGACATCTAATTTGGTCTGATCAAAATAATTAAAATAGAATCAGAATAAATAATCAAAATTAGAAAATTAGAAACCTTTGAAAAAACCAAAAAGAAAAAGAGAAAAATTAAGAAATAAAATCAAAAGATAAAGAAAGACCAATTAGGAATCTTGGTGGAAAAGAACAAACTTTCTCAACATTTTAGAGATGAGCACATGTGTTCTTGGGGTTTCTTCTTAGAAAAAGATTTCTTTACATATTCTTCCAAATACCTCCACAAAATCATGTTCATCCACATGCATGGGCTCACAAGGGGACTCACCCATTTAGTGTTGTACCTTTGCACCCTCACCTTCATGCGCACTTTGGAACTCCTTCACTTTAGCCTGTGCCCTTGCTTCCATGTGTATTGGCACTCTCACTATCACTCTCGCCTCTCTCTCGGTATCATTACACTAGGCAACATAAGAGAAGCTACACTTGAGAGAGGTTACATAGAGAGTAGCATAGAGACGGAACCAAAACAAAGAGAAAACAAGAGCATTAGATGCAAAGAAGAGACCAAATAAAGAAAAGTTACACAAAGAGTAGCATGACGAAAGAATCGAAACAAAAGAATGCAAGAGCATGGGAAGCAAAGGAGAGACCAAATAAAGAAAAGTTACACAGAGAGTGGCATGGAGAAAGAACCAAAACAAAAACAAAGCAAACAGTAAGGGACACACAAAGGAGAGTTCAAAGAAAGAAAAGACACATAGTGAATGGTCAAGAGAGAGCTCAAAATGAAAAGAAATAGGAAGAAGGAACTGAAACAAAAGAAAGCAAGAGCAAGAGACATGTAGAGGAGAGACTAAGAAAAAAAGAAGACAAATGGAGAGAAGCAATAGATAGAAACCAAGAGAGAGCAAGAGGGAGAGACCCAAGGAGGAGGCTTTTAAAAGGAAGAGAAACCATGAGCAAAAGAGGGCATCGGAGGGAAGACGGAGTAAAAAAAAAGAGAAAGACGAAGGGAGAGAAAGAGAGACCAAGAGAAAGAACGAAAGAGAGAATAGAGTGGATAGTGAAGAGAGCATAGTGGGGACAAAGAATTGAGGAAGGAACTCAACGGTAGAAGAAAGTGGTAGAACTTGCATCCACTCACACTTGAGGAGAGCTCAATTTAGTGTTCCATTTTTGTTGGCTTTGCCTTAATTTAGTTCTTTGTTGTGCATCTTGGACTATTACTACTGTGAAGTTTTGTTTTTAGTAAGAGAAAATAAGGGAGAACCACCATCCTTGACCATCCTTGTGACTAAGGAAGCCTGGTTTCCTCATATCTCTGTAATGTTACAGAGGCTAAAATTTGGAAGGGCTAGGTGTACCAAACCCACTTTTGGGTATGATGCACTCAATACCCATCTCCTTCAAAAATAATTCAAAAAAATAGATGTTTCAAAAAAATAAAAACAAAATATGTAGTTGTATTTGTAAATTTTTTTGAGAAATTTTAGTATTGGTTTGAAAATTTTTTGTTCAAGATTGTGAAATTTAATTATATTATTTCTATCAGTTATTTTTGTTTTCAAAAAATATAAAAAAATTCCTTAATAGAAAAATGTTTTGATTTCATAGTTTAATCTAACAAAATCCTTACTATTTTTCATGAAATTTTAAGGCCCAACTAAAAAAGATTAAAAATTTAGCAATATTATTTTTTAGAGTAAAAAAAAAGAGAAAGAGAGAAATAGAAAAATTAAGATGGCTGCCAGCCATGTGAGCCTTAAATTGTGTCCCATACTATTCATCACTCTTAATTCTATTTGTGTCCCATACTATTCACACAAATAAATTAAATGTGTCCCACATTATTCACATACACAAATATCATTTGTGTCCCATACTATTCACCACTCTTAATTCCGTTTGTATTTGCACTATTCATGTACATAAATTTCATTTGTGTTCTACATTTACTATTCATCACTCTTAATTCCATTTGTATCCTTCATTGTTATTTTCTTATTTCTTCCTTTAAATCTAGATTCTTCCTAATGATGGGTAAAGGGAGTTGTCAGTTAACTAGCTACTATCTAATTATCCTGAAAAAAATTGTATCATGAGCTTAGTTAATTAACTAGCATAGTTTCATTAATGCATTTAAAAAGATATACCCTTATTTTTTAAAAGCTCTAGTTAAGTTAGGCAAACGTTTTTAAACTTAGTCAAGCTAGGTACAACATTATTTTTCAACAAGCCTAATTAAGCCAAGCAACTATTTTTTTATGTAAATCTTGAACAAACCAAACATCAAATATATCTTTTTCATAATAATGGCTAAATGTGACTCACTAGTGGTGATAATCCTGGATCATGCTTGATCATGTACAAAACTAGCAGTGGGACAATAAAATTAAAAAAAAAAATAAATTTATTTTTTGATAGGATGTAAAGCATATTTTTTGATATTAAAAGTAACAAACATCAATGTGATACTGAAAAGATGTTGTAAGGATATTACTACATTTCCTACATGTAATTGATCCCTAATTTATTTTTTTTATAATGTAGACCTTATTTTTTAGTATGTAATTTTACTATTTCAATCTAAGTCAGAGGCTACTATACTTTTATCTCTTTCCCTAAACAACTCATTTCCAAATTTATTTTTATCTTTGGTGATTGCCACTTTGCGTCACGTGTCGACAATTAGAGTGTCACATGGCGTGCTATCTTGAAGACTTATTTCATTCAATAGATAAATAACATACTTCCTTTATGATAGAACAATCCCTTTGAGACCTCTTGCAACCTTGATGCCTAAGAATACCCAAGTGCCCAAACTCCTTTGTTTAAAATTTGGTTTGGAGAAATATTTCTAGTTTTGACATGCCTACCTAATCTTTGCATGTAATAACAATGTCATCTACATAAACAGCAAAAGTACAACATGAACTTGACTATTTAAAAAATACCGAATGATCATGATTACTTTCATGCATCCCAAATTCTATCACCATAGTACTAAATTTGCCTAACCAAGCTCAAGGAGATTGCTTGAGACATACAAGGATTTTAATAACTAATGAACTTGCTCACTTTCTCCCTTAGCAATATACCTAGGCAGTTGCTCCATATAAACTCTTCAAGCAAATCTTTGTGCAAAAATGCATTCTTGACTTCAAGTTGATGAAGAACTTAATGGTTAAAGGTAGCAAGAGAGTTGACCAAACAAATTGAGGAAATTTTGGCCACATGCAACAAGTTAATTCCATAGGTCTAAGTGCATCCCTTCACCACTTAACAAGCTTTAAGGTGAGCAATAAACAATCAAGATTGACTTTAACAATAAACACCCATTTATAACTAATAGTAGTTTTACTAGATGGTAAGAGAATAATGTCCCATGTCTGATTTTATTCAAGAGCCATCGTTTTTTCATCCATAAAATAGCACATCAACCAAAATGATTCAGTGCCTTTGTAACAGAGTGAGAAATAATAATAAATATCAAAGAGGCAAAAAAGGTTTGAAAGGAAATAAGTAAAGAAGCATAAGACACATTAGTCACAATATGATATGGAGGAATGATTACCTTTAGAGGTAAGTATAAAGACCTTTCCTACAAGTAATAGGTAAGTCAATATCAAAAAGGATGGTTAGAGGACATGGATCATGTGATGAAGCAGTTAGTAGAGTAAACTCTAAAGTAGACAACGTACTTGGTACCAAGATAGTGTCGGAAGGTGCAATAATGTTGACCTTGCAAAAATAGACTTGTTTGATAAGAGGTTAAACACTAAGGACAAGTTCTTAAGAGAGGGGTTTGGAGGATCTTGACAAGCAAAGTACACTAGAAAAATCATTATCAAGGTTATGTTCTAACTTAGGTGGAATAAAGGGAGGAGTACCAAAGAAAAGAGTGAACTAAAAAAAAAGTAACATTGAAAGAAACAAGATTATGGCTTAAGTCTGGAGAGTAGAATCGATATCCCTAAAAATGACAAGGGTATCCAAGGAAAACACATTTCAAAGACCATGGGTCACGTTTGGTAACCTCAAGGAATTGATCCTAAACAAAACAAGTACATCAAAAAACATATTGAGTTACGGGAAAGAAAGAAGATGAAGGAAATAACATGGAAAAAGAAGTTTCGCCACCATAAACCAAAGATGGCATGTGATTAATAAGGAAAAAAGTTATGTTGAATTAGCTAGAATTGTTTTGGAACTTTCATTTGAAAAAGAGAAGAGCACATAACACTTTTAATAAATGGCAATTTTTTCTTCTAGCTACACTATTCTATCGAGGAATAATTAGACATGATAACTAGCGTACAATGCCTTATTACATCAAATGAGAAAAAAATTGGGAAGCCAAAAATTAGTAATATTGTCGTCGTGCAAATATCTATTTGATATATGGAATTAATTTTATATTTTAGCATGAAAGACATAAATATTAGAGAATAATTTTGAACAATTTTTTATAAGATAAAGTTAGATAAGCCTAGAATAATCTTCTAAAAAAGTGACAAAATAGTGAAAACCAGCTTCAGAAGTAATAGGCTAAGGACCCCAAACATATGAATGAACTAATTCGAATGGGAATGTAGCCCTTTTATTGAAATAGGACACATAAGAATTATGTTTTTGTTTGGCAAATTGTCACAACTCATGAGGCAAACTAGGATTAGAATTTAACCTAGGACATAATTTATTCAGAGATACTAACAATTGATGACCAAGATGACAATGAGTTGTGAAGTAGTTAGGTAGCAATGGCAACTAGATGAGGAACATTGTCACCAAGCACGTATAGATTACCAAATTCATAGCCTTTACCAAAAATAATCTTTTTCATTAAAAGATCCCAAAAATCATAATGATTAGGGAAAAAGGAAAACTACAATAATAAGTATGAGTTATCTAATTGATAGGTAGCAAATTAAAAGGAAAACGGAAAAGACACAACATATTAGACATAAAAATGTTACGTGAGATAGAAGTAGAGCCACTCTTAGTGACTAGAGTAATAGATCCATTAGCTAAAGTGACATGGATGAACTATAAAAGTCTTTGAAAGAAGACAAGATACATGTGTTTCCCATCATATGACTAGTAGCCTAGGATAACCAACAACTCATTGAAATTTGAAATTAGATAGGCATGCTATAGAATCACCTATTCGGACCATGGTAGCATTGGGAGGTAAAAAGTATAAAACTAGCTATATTGGGCAAACTCATTATTGGTCATAATCACAATTTAAGTAATTCTAAAGTTTTGTTCAATATAGACAATGGCAACATGTACATATTGGGATTGCTGAGCATTCTTTAATTTGCTAGTAACTTGGGACAATTCTTTCTAAAATGCCCTTCCTCATGGCAATAATTATGTTCAAAGTTGTTGAGCTAGGTGTTAGAGCTAATCAAAGCAGATGATTTAGTAGAGCTATAGAATGGGAGGGTAGGTCTCTAACAACTTGGAGAAGATAGGAGAAAACATAATGCTCTCAATTGTTCCCATTGTGCACGCATTGTCATAACATCACTTGTAATTATAAGGAGACTATTCCACTATTCAAAAGTATGACTGAACTCAATATATACTTGGGACTAAGTCTTTCCTTTTTGATCAGGATGAAAGAGGGATTGACAAATATCATACAATTGTGTTAGATTGTCTTTGCCAAATTGTACAGACTCAATAACTCACAAAGTTCCTTCATTGTGTTGTAGTGGATGATATTGTCTAGAACCTTATTATCCAATGTATTATTTATAAGACCAAAAATAAAGAAGTCCATCATCCATGGTCCATTTTGTCTTAGTTACATCAATAGGCGGGTTGGCAGTGAGGTGATGTTTTCTAATACCATCAAAAAAGAATTGAGTGGTCTTTTTCCATCATGTATATTGTCATCTGTTAGGAACTAATTTTTGATCTATAATTTTAGTTGTAGAGGAAATAATCTTAAGAACAAAAATCTTTGTATAAGTATTCTCGGAAGTATTCAATAGTTTAAGTTGGTCATCTTGATAAGAAGAACAAAAATCATAATTATTTTCAGCAATGAGAATAATCACAGAAAGAGAACACAAGTTTTCACCAAAAAAATAATGGAAATACAAGAAGCTTGAAACAAATTAGAAGAGTGTCACCCAAAACGAAATCGTGATTTCTTAGCCACAATTACATAAGTGAAGATGCTGCTCACATCTAAGCTGCAATTCACGTAATAAAGCATGACAAATCTCGACAAAGAATGCAAAAAACCGCATTGCTGCACTACAACCACCCCAAAAGTTGCACTGCTGCACTCAAATTGTGTCACACCAACACCAAGGTCGCATCACAGCACCAAGACACACCTTCCCAAGCCAAAAGTGCAAAGTCAAACTTACTCCCAAGTGCAACCCTTTAGGTCACCCAAGACACTAGGATTGTGGCTCTTTAATAGCCACACACAGGAGGGGAACGAATGCTTCTTAGGGCCAATCAAAATAGAGCACGGGAAGAAGGAAATTTGGTGTTAGAGAGATTAAATTTAGGGTTTGAGAATTTGAGGTTAGGGGGATAGGCTCTCATATAATAAAAAAAGAAAACAAAGCTCGAAAAAATGTTTGTGCAAACTATACCCTATTGGGAGGCCATCATCTCTATTTATTATAATAGTATAAGTACATACGATTAAGTGCTCACTAGTTAATAGGTCAGTGCCAGCTCACTGACAACTCAACATAATAACTAAGCTAATTTACTAACAAATTTTAATGAAAATTTTTTGAAATTTTAAAGAAGAGAAAATACAGCGTAAGGAAATTGTAACTATATAGACTTATAATTCGAGAAAATTATAATTGATCAATATTTTAATTTCTCTGAATAAAATTATATTTAATTATCTTTTGGTCTCTTTAATTCTTAAATTGTTTTAATTTATCCGTATCTTAATTGCATAATCAGTAAAAGTATAAGGATGAAATTGATATATACCAGAAAAAATATAAGGACGAATTGAAGCAATCCAAAAATTAAAAAGACCAAAAATATAATTTAGCCAAAAATTATTTAAGAATGTCAATCTTAAATTTTACCAACAAGTGATGAATAAATTACTCACTACCTCTTCTATTAGAATAAGTCATATATACCCGATGTAGTAATCCATTGCAAAGGTTTAGTGGGTCAAATCCCTTCTAATATTCCCTGACTGGGAGACTGTTCCCACAGACAGGTGTTATTCAACAATTGGCTATTAGATATTTTCAAAATCAAAATTTATTTAACTTTTATTCTTTTTTCTTATACATCGCTTACATTATTCATTTATCAATGAAATTATCTTCAATATATATATATATATATATATATATATATATATATATCTTTTGCTTACATCTTCAGTCTACACTAGCATGTATCAGTAAATTTGTGCATACATTATATATGCGTGTGTTAGAAAAGATTCCTACATTTTGTTGCCCATCAAATCCCTTGTTTCCCATGTGACCATGTCTCTATCCTACATTTATACGCCTGTGTTATGAAATATTCCTACATATTAGTGCTGTTAACTGCCAATTCTTCTATTTAATCCTACATGAGAAATTGCAAATTATACAATCAATTATTTTGGCACCCCATTAATAAAAAAATCAGTAGTTTATTCGACAGTTATCAAATCAAAGTCATATCCCTCTCAATATATATTCTTCATAAAGATTACAATCCTAGGGATGCCAAAGAACAATTGGTAGCATAAATGTCAGGGGACTATAATCTAATCATTTAAAAATATGAAATTGAAATATTTAAAAATTAAGATTGAATTATGTACTTTAGAATTAAAGTCAAATAATGTCAACACTTTTAACAGTGTAGTAGTGGCACCCATTGTTATTTTTGGGCTTTTCTTCTTTAGAATTCTAGGTTTGAACCCATAATCTTACTTATATGTATTAAGTAACTTGTCATTTTCTTAGTTAAAAATAAAGTAAAATGATAAAATTTTAAATTTTAACCTAATTCTTATTTAGAGTTTAGAGCAATATAGAAAGTATTGCAAAAGTTGTAATGTAGGAATAACAATTGTGTTGAAAATATAAAGCTTATTTAAGTGATTGGTTGCTTTTCACCAATATCTATCTCTTATATTGATATTTGCTGTAGCGTCTATGATCTTTCGAGGACACGTTTTGCTTTAATTCAACATCAGTTGTGCGTTTGTCTAATAAAAGATACAGCACTTTGTGACAATGCTTGTGCCATTGATGTCAAATTCTCTCCCCCACTTGGATCCCTTTCTCACCTTTGGGCAATGCAAATTCCCTTGTAGCCTTCTAGTGAGCTTCCGAATTTACCTTTCTGGCAAAAAACTTTAGAGCGCTAAGTGTTACCTTGCTTACTGGAAATTCCTAAGACAGTGAACATATATGCTCTGGTTTGGATTCTTGAACTTGTGCTTCATTGTATTAATCTTGCTTTTAGCTCCACTGTGATTCCCAGCATTGACAGGACCAAAAGTATGAGCCCTTGTACTTGTGCACCACTATTATTCACATACCGGCATTTGTGCTAAGGTTCTTGACTAGAAAGCAGCATCACTCACTGCTCACTCCTCTCATTGGTCCCCCTCTAATATGAATAATTCTTCTTGTCTTCTATATAATCTCCAACAGGTTAATTAGTCTAGTGGTGAACGGATAACAACATGTGATATGTGATTCAAATCTTAGCTATATCAATTTCTTCGAATTAATTAAGCTTGCCTTGATGTAGAGAAGTAGATTACACAAACCGTGCAACCATAACAATCAAAAAAAAAAAAAAATTACATATAATCTTTATGATTTTGTGTTAGTAATTAACAAATATAACAAGTGCAAAGCACAACACACTTGGTGTCAACCATTCTTTAGAAAAAGTGACTCCATGTTTGATTCTTGACGGAGGTGATTGAATTATTGTTTTTAAAATTAGACTAGATCAGTCAATTTGACCGCTAACCGGCAACGGAACTGGTTCGATTTGACCATTAACTCAGTAGACTGGTTGATCAACTGGTCAAAATTGATCAGCACTGGTCAAACGAATCAAAATTAGTGAACCGGTCTTGATTTTAGTAATTAACAAATATAAGTGCATAACATAGTACACTTAGTTCAAGTACCATGCTCTGTATATAAGAAGTGATTCCATGTCTGATTTCTGTCGAAGATTATTGAATCATCCAATTATTTTTTGGTAGTTAGCAAATGTATGCAATGCAAAATGAATTGTTTGAGTTTCCCTTGATGTTGGTTAAATGTAAAAAGCTTACTGTCAATAAACATCGATCCATGTTAAATGATCCTTAATCATTCCAAGTACAAGTTAGAAAACAAAATGCAAATGTTTGGCTAACTACAGATGTTATTTTTATATTTGAGCTTAGAGTTGTGGCCATCTAATCAATTCTGACATTTTTCTATATAATGATGATGAAAAATGATAGTGCCACACACTTCATAGAACACAGATTTTACATAGAATCCGTCTTCAAATGGAGGTGTGACTATATCGCTGCCACATGATGATTAAGGATATATATATATATATAAACATTTTGCATTGAAATTTTAGTATTTGAGTAATCTAGACATTAATTGTTCAATACATTAACTCAGCCACCCATTTTCCTTTCCTCAAAAAGATTTATTTTTCTAAGAAAGAAAAGGCTAAATGCTAAAGTTAATCTGAAATCTTGGGAAAATTTTTCAGATTAATTGAAATATGGTCAAGACATTTAGAAATTAAAATTAATAGGGCTTTTGTAAGTGAACCATGTTGCAGTGTAGCATCTATCTTATCTGATATAGCTTCAATCTGAATCAAGTTGTGTGGCATATGCCTTAGATTTTAAGCATGTAGAATAAAATAGGAACAAAGAATTCATATATGCTTGCTTTCCTAATTCTAAATGCTTTCATAAGGGAGTTTAAACAGAGCAAGATAAAGGATATGTTTCAGCTAAAAAGGAATGACACTTATCTATATTAATGCTTTTTAATTCATCTCTCGCCCCATTTTAAGATGTATTGTAAATAAAATGAAGAAAAAAATTGTTACTTTCAACTTCAAGCATGCAGACTACCCAGAATCCTCCAAATCCTAAAAGAATTAAAAAAAAAAAAAGAGAGAGTATTAAAACATCAGTTTCAGTTAGTGATAAGTAGAAGCGGTCACTGTCAATAATGTAACTTGATGATGGGTTAGGATTGGGCGAATTTTTATTTGAAAAACTTTACTGTGTAACAATGAAGAAATAAAGATAAAATTAAAAAAGAAAAAGTAATAAAAAAAATTGAGACCTATAAATTTAAATACAGAGAAAAAATATTAAAATAAAAATTGATAAAAATTAACTTATCTAAATCACTTGATAATGATATCAACATTAACTTAATTTTTTAAGGGGAGGAAAACTTTAGGAGACACTAGATGTGTTCAATCTTTATCCTCCAAAATACCTATACCAATTATTATAACCATATTTTCTCTTAATAGAGAATACATATCTGGTTCAAAAGAGATCTACCATAACAAGTACACTTAGTTTTCTCCTCGAGATAAGATCCAAGTGTCAACAAATGCCTCTACAAAGAAGTATTTTTATACTTTTGTTTTTTTACCAATAATCACCGTAAGATGAGAGCATATGCAAGATAGTTTAAATCTTATTAAAGGTCATGTTCTGCGTATTTAAATTTTTTAAAGTAAAAAATATATTTTATAGAATAAAATTTAAGTAAATAATTGTTAATAAAAATAATAATATAAATTATTTTGCAATTAATTTTTTGTCAATAATTAGACACCTATACTTTATTCTATAAAGTATACCTCTTACTTTTGAAGATGTCAATCATGTTTTGCAATGTTCTAGGGAATGGAAACATTCATGTAATCATTTCTAAAAGAAATTAATTTCAATATCCTTCTAAATAAGTTGTAGGCATGAAATTCATTTTCCATTCGATATAAAAAGCCTTATTTTCACTACATTTATTGCATAGAAGTCTCATTAGAAACGAATGAATTTGTCTTACATTCAATTATTAATATTATAAAAGCTTCGCAAGCATTGAAATATTTTCAAAAACTGAATGTTAATATACAAAATTTGATAATGTTGTAATTCAAAAGCCGGCTGAAAATTTTCTTCCTTAATTAAGACTTTTGATAAAAAGGTTTTTATAAAAAAATTATTTGATTTCTTACACTAAGGATAGGCATAAACTGCTCTCCCCCAACTTAACCTAACTCAACCTATCTCAAACCATAAAAAGACATGAATTAAGTTTGGTTGGGTTGGGGCAAATGCTATTATGAAACCATAAAAATCAGTTCTACATTTTTTTTAATGAAATTTATGATATTTTCTAATCAATTTTGGAGATTAATTTTTTTTAAAGTGTAAAGATCGTGAAATGGACTTTACTTCTTTCAAAAAAATATTTTTAATATATATGACTTGAATTAAACTTAAAATAATATATTTAAAAATTTAACTATTTATCAATTATATCAAATTTTATAAATAAATTTACCTGGCTTAGATATGGCCAAGTTTGAGTTTTAGAAATATCACTAACGGTATAACCCAGCCCAACCCACAATGTAATTTGTTTTTTAAATATACTTGGGTTCTGGTTCAAATTATTTTACTTTCAGAACATTCTCAACTCTCACCCCTCAACAACACACAACTCTCCTCATCTTCTCCTCTAGGCAGTCTTCAATCTCCATTGAAGAACACAGTCTGACAACCCCCTTTTCTCCATCATTCTTTCTCTGTTTTCCCTATGCTTCTTTTAAAGCTCAGATCTACGAGTTCTACCACAAATTGTGATGACGGTGAGCTGGTGAATGGGAATGAAAAATGCATAGCTTACTGGCAATGCACTAGAGACTAGAGATGGTTCGCAGGGTACGGTGGAGAAGAAGTGAGGAAGATGCTATGATCATTCCTTATGCTTCTTCGATTTGCTTCTTAAGAAGAAACATAAAATTCAACAAAAAAATTACTGGCAGACTGCATATCCCATGGTAGTTTCCTTGCTAATTAGCTAGGTTTATGGCAGGAAAGTATTAACATTTGTTCGATGGATAAATATCTATCAATAACTTGAATAATTTTTTTGACCTTTTGACAAATTATTCCTCCGTGTGCATTTTAATTAACTTATAAACATATTTAAGAATATAAAATTTAAGTTTATAAACTCTTATTGGATTATTTGAGGAATATATATAGCTGTTAAATTATATTTCAAATGCAAAATTTTAAAAAAGCATGTTTAAAAGAATTATATCATATTATTTAATCAAATGTATAAAAAGAAATTTTATATATATTGATCATGGGTAAGGGATAGTATAATAAATATTAAAAAAGCCACTCAACCTTTTTCTACAAACTATTTTTTTACTACACGACACTTTCAATTGGAGCGATCCATTTTAATCTATTTTATCTCTTTCTTTGTGTTCATAAGCAAAACTTCCAAATTTCTTTGTCCTCACTCCCTTATTTTTAATATATTTTTCTCTTTCCCTTTCTGCTTTGTTTCCATTTCTTTCTTATCTGTCTCTCTAACTAGCTCCTATTGTCATTCTCTCCTGTTCTCGCCCATCTCCTACTCTTCTTTCTCTTTTACTCTGCAAAATAAATATAAAATTTAATAATTTATAGCATTATAAATATAAATCATTAGATTTTATTTTTAATTCAACAATTTATTTTTATCAACAATTGTTCATTTAATTTTGTATGGAATAATTTCTGCATTTTAAAAAGGTCACTCTAACCATGGTTTCTTTAATCTTTAAAATTAAAGAGACTTTTAAATTTTAGTTATTTTTTGTTATATGAAACGTAACTTGATAGAAATATAGTGAAGGAAAACAGTCGACCAATGGATGGGGACCTTGTACAATATAATTATAATTGCATTGATATAACAAACCTAATTTGTAATTAAATAGTGTGTGCTTAATGATGACAGTTTTTTAGATTAAATAGTAAGTCCAATTGGGAATAAATTTTATTTTATAACCTTGTAGTTTCGTAGGCATCAACCATGGATGCCTTGCAAAAGATATTATAGAGATTTTACTTTGTTACTCGGAGAACATTACTCAACATTTAAAAACATCCTGTAGGTACTTTGGGACAGTCCAGCAGTTGAACCCCCTATCTCCTGATTTGAATTATCAAACTTTTCCTTTTTCTTTTTATTTCTATGACTTTCTCTTTATTTTTCTGTATATTTAAATTTGTGAGTCTCAATTTTTTATATTATTTTTTTCTTTCTTAATTCTGTTTACATTTCTCTTTTACTGTATATTATAACTTTCAGACAGACAATCACCTAATTTTCATCTCCCATCTCCGCCCCATCCCCTTGTTCGATATTCATGATATACTTAAAAAAGAAAATCCTGTAGTTTTTCTACCCAAAAAAATCCTGCAGTTCCACCCACTAACAATGGAGTTTGTTGTGCATTTTGATGTGGTCTTGTAAATATTGTGAGAAGTTGTCGCAATACTGCACTGACTAATATAATCCGAGCATGACATTAGACATGTTATATTATACTTAGTTTGTAGGAAGCGAAAAACTAAGTACATCATAAAATTAAGGACGCAGTAAGCCCATGCCCATTGCCACTTGTTGTATAAAGGATGGTGTAGTTATATGTAAGCATCCTACAATACTCAATTTCTTTAAAGTGTGACAAAGACATGGTAGAGAGTTGGAAAACTTGAATGTTTCCAAGTAAAAAGGAGGCGATGAAGGAAGTTTCAACTCAACTAAATCATGAAACAACACTAAACCAAGTACTGTAAGCTCTCTAAGCATGCAAATCATATAACATAGTTAAGTTAACTAATTTACCACATGGTGAAGCTTGGAATTCCATGAAATTTGCTGCACAAAAGGGAGAAGAGGTAGTGGAGAAGATGAGAGTGTCAGCCAAAGAGAGAGGGGAAGAGTCAGTGGAGAAAGAGGAGAAACTTCTCTCCTTATCCGTATGCAAACTTTTCAATCAATATGTATATATATATATATATATATATATATATATATATATATATATATCTATGTATTAGATTAATGAAAAACTAATACTACATAATAGATGGAGAGTAAGAATTCCTTTCCTTGTGTCAACACAACAAATATTATTCTATCCATCATAAATAATACAAGAAGGCTCACAATTACAAAAGTCTACCAAATAATTATAAAAAAAAGTCTCATACTAATTAATATTAATATGAGATTTTTTAAAACTTTATATTAATGCTTGATATATATAAGTCCATATATAAAAATATTTAACAATCTCTCACTTGGATTACATATATCAAGATTTTAAACAATAATTCTCTAGATTAATATGAATGAAAGTGACCACAAAAATATCAATAGTGAGACAAGTAATATTAACTATAACAAATCTTAAGTCCAAAAAGAAGTTATGAGTACCTAACAATGTAGAAATTGTATCCAAGTTCATGACAAAATCCAAGTTTTCCCATTTAACCTAAGATGAATTGCATAATCACAATACATGGTTAGAATTTAGTGCTATCATTTAAGCACTTACATTCATTACATATTCACAATACAGAGAGTACAAAATATCCAAGTGCTGCAATTTGAACTAAACCTAACATAATCTGCCATTACATAAGGCATATGCGATTAAGTACAAAATGACCATTACATAAGCCAAAAAAAGGACAATTTGTCAAGCCATTAATACTGCAGATGCCATTGCATATGACACACTAACATAGTCAAGAAAATGAGCAAGGTCTTTATTGCCTCTTCTCCCATCGGTTACAAAAATCCATACTGGAAACCAAGATATGATGCAAACTATGAATAACAGAAGGCAAAGTCCCCATAAAAAATATCAATCCTGTCTTTAGCTTTATAAGCTTCTTCCTCAAGCTCTTAATCATTTTTAATGCTCTATCAGACATTTCCTTATCATACCATTTAAAGGAGTTGATTGTGACACCCCATCTTGAAAACAAGGGGGTGTGTTTAGTCACTTTATAATGCATAACCCCATTCAAACAGGGAGCATTATTGAGCAACTAAGTTTAGTCACTTACCTTATATAACCCACAACCCCTGAATCTCCTACTAGGGTTTTGGTTTGTGTTTGAGGTCAGCAGTGGTACTCTCAACCCACAATTGCAAAGCATAATAACCTTTCAGATTGGGCATTCACAATTGAAGAGCATACTTCTTCTCGTTCCACGTGAGTTCGGTGTGCCATTGTGGGAGCTCTACTTGTGTGATTGTCCCTCCAAATTGTGTTGTGCTCAATCGAAGGAACCAAGGGCTTCAACCTCTTTCTTCACTTCACTTCACAAGGGATTTTTAATAGTACTAACAAGGAGAAAGTCGCTTGAGTTTGCCACATAATAAAAAAGGGTTGGCCACCTGATCAAAATGGAACAACCACATAGATATTTGTTAGTCCAACTTAGTGTGTTCGTTTGCAATTTGATGCCCATTAACAAAAGGACAAAATTGAAAAGGAGCTTTTTAGTGGAGGACAAAATTGATAAAGAAAAATGAGATGAGTACAAAATTGATAAACAATGACTCACCAATGACTCACTGGTTAAACTAATGATCTAATAATTTAGTGACTTGCCATTTTAATGACTCGTTTAAGTTTAAAAACACTAGCACGATTATTATAATCCCAGCAAGACATATAACGTTATACATAACTTGAAACGAAAAGCTAACTATGTTATACTAGATAATAATATTAAAATACATAACTGCTTTTAAAAGTATTGCACAACACCTACCAAAAATAAATTTGTCGCCTATAAACTAATGTCTTAATAGTACCCACATTTCCACATGGTTGGATTGCATGCAGAGTGATCCTCCCCATATGAATAAGATCAGCGGCATGTGATTATTTTTGTGACTATTTTGTAAGAACTGTTCTATATGAGTTACGTTAAATAATTATATTTTAAATTTTTTTTATAAAACTAGACTGTAAGAATCTAATAAGAGACTGCATAAGTTCAGTTGGTAATTATTTTATTGTAGGCTTATGACACATTGGGCTAGTAATGTGTTGGACGGCATAAGTGTATGTCAATGTCCATTAGAGTCTTTAATGGGAGAGTTCAAATAGGTTTAGTACAATATATAAATACAGACTATGTCTCCTCTCTACTCTTAACGCTGTGTACAGCATTAGGCTTGTCCCATTGGAGTTGCTATTATAGTTAGAGATCAAAGGAAAAGACTTAGTTCTTAAAGGTACACATTATTTTAGTGTTCTAACATCCATATAAGCATATTGAATTATTTTGATTTATCCTACATTCATGTTTGTCCGTTCTCCACAACTCTAGACTCAATTAAATTATACGTCTAACTAAATAATATGCTACAATGACTGTTTTTTTTATTAATGTGAATTTGCCCAGATTATGTAACAATAACAGTTTTTTATTAATATTAACTACCCAAATTATGATGCATTTAACTTACTTAGCTGCACCAAAGTTTAGATGTGTGACATTATTAACGTGGTGAATCACATAGTGTTTGGTGCCTTTCCCTTGTCTCTTCTGCAATTGGGCCTTAGATTCTAAAGAATTAAAAAAATGATGCAGTCTTACATATAATAGCATGTAGAAATCTTCATAAATTACGCATCATGAATGTATGATTAGCTTGTAGTTTCATAGGCATTAACCTTAGATGTGACAAAAGATAGTACGGAGACGTGGCTTTATCTGCAAATTCTGTGAATTGATTGAAATTCCAAGAGTTTCAGTTATTTGTGAAACCAAATTTCTAATTCATTTAGTGTGTTAAATTAGAAGCTGAAAAAATAAGGGCAAAAATTTCAGATATGTGTTATGGTCATATCTATATTTTATTAAGATGGATCTAAATAATTTCAAGTTGAACATTACTCAACCTTTAAAATTGTCCCGCGGCTTGCCCCACCTGCAGCTTGTTGTACACAGGTGTCAGGCTAGAGAGGTATAAGTACCCATGCCCGCGGCACTTAACAGTAATAAGAGCTTACACTGCTTTATAAATTAATTTTTTAATAATTACACTCTACTATTTTAAATTTTTTTTAAAATAATACGAAGTTTTATTTTTTTTTTAAAACTTATATTCTATCATAATTTTATTATATTGATTAATTTTTATCTAAAAATTTTAATAGAATATTTTTAAATGATTTAATATAATTTTTACATATATTTTTTTAAATTAAACTTAAAAATAAAAATCAGTTATAAAAATGTGATGTTACTAATATTTATACTAAAAGATCTTAAAAAAAATGTTATTACAAAGCACCAATTAGATGAATATAAATTTAATATGTTTAATTAATTAATTAATTTTGGGATAAATTTCATAAATTCTAAAATTTAAAACACTAAATATTAAAATCTAAAACTTTAAACTCAAAACTCTACACCCAAACCTAACCTCTAAATATGATATGACATTAAATACTTAACTCTAAAATCTTAAATATTAAACCTCAAATATAAAACCTTAAAATACTAAAATATAAAATTCTAAACTCTAAATATGACATGATATTAAATCATTTCCTATAAATCTCAAATTGTAAACTATAAATTCAAAATAAAAAATGAACACAAAATTTATCCTAAACTATAAAATTATAAATCTTAAATACTTAAACTTTATACGATTTAGTATTTTAGATTTTAAAATTTTATAATTTTTGATTTTAGATTTCAGTGTTAGGGGCTTAATGTCATATTTATAATTAAGGTTCTTAAGGTTTTAGGTTTAGAGTTTTAAAGTTTAAGATTTGAGTTTGAGGTGTAGGATTTAAGGGTGTTTGTTTTAGAGTTTATGATTTAATGTACTATTACACTTAGGGTTTTAAGATTTAAAATTTTTATGTTTATAGTTTTAGATTTAACATTTTAAGGTATAAAGTATTAAGGTTTTAATATATAGGTTTAAAATATAATGTTTTAGATTTTCAGATTTAATGTCATGTTTTGTTTGGGATTTTAGTTTTAGGATTTGAAGTTTTATATTTTAAAATTTAAGACTATATGGATTTTGACCTTATATAAATTAAATAATTAAATAATTAAATTAAATAGATGATTATGTAATTAATCCTATTATTTAAAAAGTTATTGAAATTTTTTAGCATAAGTCTCATTATATGAAATTCTTATAATTAATTTTTTTACATTTTAAAATTTATATTTTATAAATATATAAAAATAATAAATTAAATTATTTTAAAAAAATATTGCATCAAGATTCTTGCTAAGAGTTAGAGTTAAATGGTCTCGTTTCTCTTAATAAATGTAACTTTCAAAATTTTAATGAAGATATTTAACTTAAATCTTAACTTGAAATCTAGTCAACTTTCATTGTATCTCTACCTTGCTGGTCCTCTTTATCATAAATGGTATTCGGTATCAAACTTTATCATAATAAAAGTATGGCATATTTATTTCTAATGAATTTTTATTTATCCCAATTTAAAACCTCTACATATATATATATATATATATATATATATGCATGAAAATAACAAATCTATCAACTATCTAGTTTTATTTTCATCACCATGTTCAACCCCATTTCTCTCCCTATTTTGATTCTTATGGAGATTTAGGCAGCTAGAGAAGGTTATTGATAAGCAAAATGGAAGGAAGGCACAGATAGATCATAATTTTGTTCTCTTCCAAAAGCTATTCAATCGAATAATAAAAATAATATTAAATTTAAATACATAACCAAACAGTAAGGATTTAAAATCTTTCTTTCCTCTTATTAACTTTTTTTTTTCCAAAGACATTGTCAATGCTATTGATGAATGTGAACTATACATGGTTGCCTACCATACATTAGGATAGCCAACAGATGTCAATTTATTTTATCGATAGTTCTTAGCCACCAAAAAATATTAATGTCTTTGATTGGCTCTAAAATTGGTGTGAAAATCTTTTACCAACCATTATGCCATGCCATTCATAAAATGAAAACTGGCATTGATTGGTTGCCATTATAGGTATCAATTTATTTTATCAGTAGCTTAAACCATCGATAAAAAAGTAAAAATGGTTGGCTACCATGCATGGGGTAGCCAATGGGTGCCAATCTATTTTATCGGTAATAGTCAAAATGGTTGGCTACCAAGCATTGGGGTGGCCTATGAGTGTTAATTTACTATGTTGTTCTTAGCCGTTGATAAAAACTAATATGTCTTCAATTGGTTGTGAAACTGGTACAAAAATTTTTACCCACCATTGTTTCTTGTCAGTAAAAAAATTGAAATTTTTTTTAATTTTAAAGATGGCTTTAACCTGTGATTAAAATTACTTTATAAGGGATTCCCACAGACTCTCCCATTATTCTCATTAGCGCCATTCTCTCCCCTCTCTCCCTCACTTTAGCCTCCTTTGGCACTCTTTGGTGGCAGCTGACTGGCCTTCTCTTCTATCTTCCTCCTTCTTGCAATTTGTAGTGCATTTTTTAAGTTTTGTCTTTTCACTTCTCCATCTTAATATATTTTTCTTCCCTTTATTTTCAATTTCCCTTGATTGCTATTAGGTCTCCATCTATCTTTCTCATCACTTCTCCATCTCTCTTACTGCTATGAAGGTTAGCTTTCTCTAATTCAGAAATCATCTCATGTATTTAGATTTAGGTTAGAAGACTTAAACTGTTATGATTGAATTTTGATGTTATGATTGTCAGTAATGGGGTAGATGACTTTCTTACTAGTAGTAAGGTAGATGACTTAGTTGAATTTTGATATTATTCTTGAATTCATATGTTATGATTGCTAGCAATTAGGATTGTCTTATTTGAGTGTTATGGATATACCTGGATTTGAATTTTAGTGTATTTTTTGAAGGGTTCTCCATGGCTAAGGGGAGACTTCATTTAATTTTAAGTTAATTATAATTTAATGATGATTTATACTATAATTTTTAATTAAGATTTAGGTTATATTTGAAATAAATATAACTCTCCATTCAATGGCCATAATTCCATGCCCCTTCTCTTTTCTAAATTACAAGACGAATAGCATCTTACATATCTGAATATGCATTGCTTCCATATAGTACAGACTGATGGAAGTGTAGAAGATATTTTATAAAGTAATTGTATTCTTGCTACTCTTGAGATAATTGTTCTAATAATGCAATTATCTTAAGAGCAGCAGAATGTACTTATGGTATGAAAAATCTTCAATACTCCCGTGTATTTAAATATGTAGGATGTTATATTTTTTTGGGGCAGATCTATATCCCTCAAAAATTTATTAGAAAATAATTTTTAATGGTTTTAATCCCTCAATAATTATAATTTTTATATTTTTTATCAAGAAAAGTAGCCGCTAGATAAATTCAATTGTCTTTATGCTTCAATTTTATTCATTTTACTAGGGTTTACATGCATCAATGAATTTTATAAATTCTTCGGTAAATATATATTTTTTTATTTTATCAAAAGATATATCTACTGATAAAATTAATTATCCCTTTTAGTGAAAGTAAAATTGTCATGAGAAATTTAATCAATTTATTGTTTGCTTTTTTAAATTTTATCAATGACAATCTACTGATAATATTAGTTAATATTACTAATAAATGTTGATTCTAGTTACAAAATACTATCGATGACTATTTTTATTGACCGATTAAAGCTGCCCAAAAATCCACCGTTAATCAATTTTTCCAACCAACTTTTGATATATTCACTAGAAATTGGTGGCCAAAAATGAAAAATTATTTTTGTAGTGAAATAATGGGACTCTTTAGAAAATCGGTGAGTGAAAATATAACTAAGGTGCCGTTTGAATAAGTTTAATAAAGCACCTATTTAGAAAAAAAAATGTTTAAAATATATTTTATAAATATTTAAATGTACTTAAAAAAATTATTGAAATACTTAAATAAATTATTTTAAATTTATATTCATAAATTAAAAATTAAATTATATAAAAATAAACTTGTGTAAAAGTGAGTAGCCACTTAAGCGAAATTCTTTAATAAAATTTTATTTACAAAAGTAACCTTGAAAATGATTTCGCCCGACTCGCGTTCTATTAGAGCCCGGTCTTCTTTTTACTGATTCCTTTTGGTAGAAAATTCTGGAGACTCATCTTACATTACTCTATTACTCTTCTTCCTCTTCAAGGCTCACTGTTGCTGAAAAAAAAAAACACAAGAAAGAGTTCTGGCTTCCCGTTCCAACGTGCTTCATCTTTGTCATAGCAGTGCCCGCAGACAACTTGTTGCGCGTGCTAGTACATAGGTGGAGTGTTGGCAGCACCTGCAAGCCATGTGTTGCATCCATGCACATGCAATAACACCGCAGGCCACATGCCACGCAGCAGCGCCTGTATGCTAATTTGGTAATTTTTTATAGACATAAGCACGAATAAATTTTTGCATTCAAACATTATATTTACTATTCTTATACTTATTAAAATGTATATCCACTTACACATTAACTTATTTTTAACCATACTTATATCAATAGAGCTTTGATCGAAAAATTCTTATAGCATAATCACTTAATTAAGTTATACATCTAAACTGTACCTAAATCTTAAACAAAAAGCCACACTCCACCTTTTTTTAGAAATTACTTTTTTTTATGAATTATTTTTTTGAATTCTTAAAGCTGTTCAATTGAATAATAAAAATAATATTATAAATTTAAAATACATAACTTACTTGTAAAAGTACCACACGGCACCTGCCAAAATCAAGTTATCGCTGCATAGAAAGGTCCTGATAATGTTGTCCCCACTTGCATGTGGTTGTACAAATGTAACATTGCATGAAAGGATTGCCTGCAAAGTGGTCCTAGCAAATAGATAAGATTGGCCGCGTGCGATCGATATTTTTCTTTTGTTAACCTAATTTCTAGAAACTACTTTTTCTTTTTTGTTTTATTTCATCCACAACACTTTTGTAGCGATCCATTTAAATTTAGTTTCTACTTTTCTGTGTTCCACTAGTAGAACTTCCTAATTTCTTGGCTGTCAATCCCTTTTGTATTTTACAAAGGAGCAAGAGTATTTTTTATCCTTTTTAATTTTTTAAAGAAATAATTTAATTTCTTAGTTTTTAATTAGACAATTTAATCTATCTACAATTATAATTAAAGTAATTTAATTTTTTATCCATTATATTCTTTTTTTTAGTATGATATGATTTACCAATAATGACATAAATTTTATTTTTTTATTATAACATGACATGATTGTTATATAAATTTATCTCTTGAGTAAAAAAATCATTTAAATGCAAAAAGTCAATGCTTGGAGTTTGATAAAAAAGTAAATAACCTCGCACTAAAGAAAAGTCTTCAAATTTTTAAAGTAAAAATAAAATTTAGGTTATCACCGACTAACTATATATGCTAAAAAGAGAAATTTGATAGGTAAAAAATTAAATTGCCCAAAGTACACTTATGAAGAGATTAAATTATTTCAATTATATTTATAAAATGATTAAATTATCTTAATTATAATTATAAAAAAATAAAATTATCTATTTAAAAATTAAGAGACTAAATTATTTTTTTAAAAAAATAAAAGAACCAAAAGCACCCTTATTCTATTTTATATGTCTCTTTCCTTATCTGCTTCTTTTTTCATTTCTTTCTTATATGTCTCTATGGCTCCTACTCTCCTCTTTTCTTCAATTACTCAGTTTTATGTTGATTATCTTGAGCTATTTTGGCAATGAAATTAAATATGGAACATATTAAATAAAGAAGGAGCTGGCATGCTTTTAGAACAACTTTTACCAAGTTTGCGGAAAGCAAACTGACGGCCATTTGAACTTTTTATTGAAAGGAGTTATTTTTCAAACCCATAATAGGCTTTGTTTAACAACATTAAGATGAGACGAAGGAGCAATGGCACTGTGGAGGGATTGAGAAAGTACACTCACACAATTTACAGGCTAAGTGGCAAGTTGCCCCAGTGTCAAAACAACGGCATATAGGAGCTATCGATTTTGTGCAAATGCATTTATCACAGCATGCTGCCGTTGTAGATTTCAAATAGTAATTGCCATGGGTACTATCTCCGTCGTTGAGCATTTTGGTGACAATGGAGCTTTCATCAAAGCGAGCGTCCACTGTGGTGCAGACAATCCCCATGAGGAAAATTAAGACCACCGCTTTCACCACCATCTTCAACCCCGTTTCTTTATCTGTCTCCAATTTATATTTTTTGGAATAAGAGTGCTTTTAATTTTTTTATTTTTTTTAAAAATAATTTAATTCTTTTACAAGTATAACTAAGATAATTTAATCTTTCTATAAGTGCAATTGAAATAATTTTGTCTCTTATCTATCAAATTTTTCTTCCTCAACATGACATAGTTAACCTATTGTGACTTAAATTTTACTTTTACTTTAAAAATTTTAACACCCTCTAATGTGAAGTTCTCTTCTTATTTATTAGGTCTTAAGTTTTAATTTTATATATTTTAATATTTTTTAATCAAAAAATAAATCTACATAACAGTCATATTATATTATACTAAAAAATTAAATTCATGCTACTGTAATAAGTCATATCATAGTAAAAAAAAAAAAGAAGAATTTAATAAATAAAGAATTAAATTATCTCAATTATAATTATAAAGAAATTAAATTATTAAACTTATAAATTAAGAAACTAAATTATACTTTTAAAAAAGTGAAAAATCAAAAATACCCTTGCCCCTATATTTCTCTCCCTCTTTGATTCTTGTTCAGGGGCAGGCAACTAGAGAGGGTTATTTATGGGCAACAAAACCGAAGGAGGGCACAGATGGAATTTTCTTTTCTCTCTCTTCAATAAACAATTCAATTGAGTTAGAAAAATTATTATAAAGTTTAAAACTAGACTTTTATGTTGAATTTAAAAATTTATTTTTATCAATAATTATTCATTTAATTTTTTTCAATAATTTTTATATTTTAAAGTTCACTCTAAAATAACAAAACTATCAACTATCCGGTTTTATTTTCCTTATCTTGAGGCACTTCGATGCTGGCAATAAAATTAAATAAAAATTAAAATGCTTTTAGAGCCGTAGACTAAATAAATAAACATATGGAAGAAATTCAACAAGGAAGGAACTGGCATGTAGTAGAACAACTTAGCAGTAATGAGTTTGCGGAAAGCAAACTGACATCCATTTGAACCTTTTATTCTAAGGGGCTGTTTTTCGAATGATTAAACCCATTATTATAGTTAAAAAGAAAGCCTGAGGGAATTAATGGCCTTTATTTGACTAGATTAAGATAAATGGCCATTCCTGCTAAGCGTTATCTCCAGATGAGACGGAGGAGCTGCATTTGTCGTAGCAGAAGGTGGCGGTATCCATACAACGACACTGTGGGGGAATTGACTTTGTGCACCTACATGCCTTACAAGTTCTGCGGCAGCTTGGCCTAATGTCAGAACATTGGCATATAGGATGAATTGACTCTGTGCAAGTGCAGTTGTCACAGCATGCGGCCCTTGCAGATTTCACATAGTAATTGGTATCGGAACTGTCACCGTTGCTGAGCATTCTGGTGAGGATGGATCTTGCATCAAAGTGAGCGTCCACTGTGGTGGACACGATCGCCATGAGGAAAATGAAGACCGCCGCTTTCATCACCATCTTCAACCCCATTTCTGTATCTGTCTCCAATCTATATTTCTCTCCCTCTTTGATTTTTGTGAAGAGGCAGGCAGCTGGATAGGGTTAATTATAGGCAACGAAACCGAAGGAGGGCACAGATGGATGCTTTTTTTTTTTTTTTTCCTCTTCAATAAACTATTCAGTTGAAAAAGAAAAGTTATTATAAATTATAAAACCTAGACTTTGTTTTTAAATTTAAAAATTAATTTTTTTTATTTTAAAGTGTACTCTAACATGTTTTCTTTAATCTTTAAAATCAAAGAGATTCATAGATTTTAATTAATTTTTTGTTATATGAAACTTTACATGGTAGAAAAATAATGAAGGAGAATGGATAAATTGGTGAAGACATTGAACAATATAAGGGCATTGATACAACAAATGTGATTTGTAATTAAATATAGTTTGTGTTTAATGATATTTTTTTGAACTTAAATATTTGAGTAAATTTACCTCCCTTGAGATATTTGATTATAACACTCCAGACTATTTTTACTCAAATATAATACTCTATCCCATTTACTCAAATATTAATTAAAAAAATATACCTAATGTTAATAAAATATTCATAAAAAGGATATTAAATTAACATTTTAATCTAGTTTTATTTAAAAATTATACTTTGACTCAGTTAACTATTTTAAATGACTAATATTTTAATAAATTATATTTTTTTAATCAAATAATTATATTTATTACAAGGTATAAATTTAACAATGTGTATAATTATAAAAAAAAATTTAGTATAAATATAGAGGCATCTTGAGATAAGTTTAGTTAGTAAAAAATAAGATTAATTATATTCTATATTTTTTTTAACTAAACTCAATCCCAAGATGTCTCTATGTTTGTATTAAATTTTTTTCTCATAATTACACATAGTTAAATTTATACTTTTCAATAAATATAATTATTTAATTAAAAAAATATAATTTGTTAAGATATTAATTATTTGAAATAGTTAACTGAGTCAAAGTATAATTTTAAATAAAATTAGAATAAAATTTGATTTAATATTCTTTTTTTAAATATTTTATTAATATTTAAATATATTCTTTTAATTAATATTTAAATAAATGAGGTAAAGTATCATATTTGAATAAGAATAAGGTAGAATATCATAATCGAATACCTTAATGTAATTTGTTCTAAAATTTGATTAATTTTACCTCCGTGTAATTTCGTTGGCTTTAACCATATATGCCTGACAAAACATCTTATAGAGATTTTGGTTTGTTACTTGGCAAACACTACTCCACATTTATAATCATCCTGCAGTTCCACCGACCAAGACACAGTTTGTCGTGCATTCATTAAACCTTCTAGAGTGGTGCATGGCTTTAGACGGCGAAAGTAATTAACGTATGCAAGTGGGAATTTGGGTGAATTTACTTATTGATAATGCTACTCTCACATAGTTTTAAATATATCATTTTCATAAAATTGTGTAAAAATTTTTGAATGGTGTAGATCTTATTCCATATGATATAGAAATCAAACTCTTCAAAAATTCTCACCTAATTTATGAGAATAATAAATTTAAAATTATACTCTTTACTTATACTTATCTCTTCAACATTCTTTATTGAAGTTTGAATTTGCATGCAACTGGTGCGCAGCTTTGTCCCTCTAGCAAGTCAACAATGCATGCAATTGGAAAGCCGCATATTAATGTGTCACCCCCATCTAAAGCCACGCTACATCTAAAGCATTAATGAATTGTCCCCCATCTTAACCATCTGGCAATATGCTTTTGGGTGCACCGGCAGATTTTTTTAATTACAGTTTTCCATCTCTTAACTGTATCATTAATCGTTATTTGTAATTTCTTTTGACATTTTGTCATGACTTGCAGGTATTATCTTCAATGTACGTGTATAATGTTTAATGGTTATTCTTAATTTTTCCCGCCGCTCAACTGACTCTTCAATGGTTATTTCTTATTTTCTATTACACTTAATGTTTCCCACCTCTCAACCGTTTGAAATGTTAGAACATTTTTCAATGTGAGCTGCAATTAATTGGTTATTTTTGTTTTAATAAAATAGGTTAAGTGTATAATCCAATTAACTGATTCGTATTATGCAAAAAAAATTACTAATGAATTATCTCATTTTTTGGGCTTAAGCCTAATTATTAAGGATGTAAAAGTAAGCTTTGTGTAGAGCATGTTACCGTAGTTTGTGATGAGTGGGCCTTAATTAGGGATTTTTATAATAAAAATGAGTTTCTTCTCCTATCCCAAAAAGTCTATATATTGCGTAGATTAGGAAAAGGAGGGGAACACTCTAGATCTCTATGTGTACGTGTTGCATGTGATTACGGGAACTATTGAATAAGAATTTGTGTGTTAAATCAAGTGTAGCAATGGAGTTAAAAAGTAGGCATCTTATTCCTGTTTCTTGATTATTTAATTTTTATACTGTGTGATTTTAGGTTAGGATTAGATTGAATTATATATTTACATGTTGTATCAGAGTTGCTATGTTTAACCTAAAATCTCAAATCTATTGTGCATCTTCAAATTAAGAAACTAAGATGCCTTTTGATATATTATTTCTCATACATGGAATTTTCTTTCATTTGAAATTTTAGTATGAAACTCTGGGCTAGTTGAGATGTTTTTTGTAGTTGGCTCCATAATGTGAATAAACATGCTTTCCTCCATGGAATCTGATCCGAATCACAAATAAGAGAATATTATGGGTGAAATTCTCTATAAAGTGTTAAACGGTGTGTTTTGTTATTATTAATGTATCACGTTTGGGAGTTGATCTAGAATTTCTTCTATTAGCATGCGTTAGATGTGTTGATGAGTGATGGATTTGTCATTTTGCTCTTCATGTTGTTGAGGTCATCCTCATGTATAAGGAGTAGGGATGTTAAAATGGGCTTGGCCCGCCGGGCCAGTCTGCCCCGCCCCGCATAAGGAGTGGGTTGGGTTATTATATGGTAGTCCATTTATTTGCGGGTAAATTAGCCCGTCCCTGCATAACCCACAGGTCAATGCGGATTGGAGCGGGTTGAACCTACGAGTTTTGACCCGCATAAATTTAATTTTTCTCTAAAACGACATATTTAAAATGGTTTCAACTTTCAAGAAATTACTATAAATTATACTATTATGACAACAAGATCAATGGATATGAATTGGAAGAGGAGGACAATTTAAATGATTGTCATTTGATTCCAATTTGGATTATGCAATTTAGGTAGGATCCTCATATAGTTTATATATAATTTTCTTATGTTTTAAATATCTTATGTATAATGTATGATTTTATAGGTGATCGTAGAGTTTGAAAGGTTTTAAGTTAAAAGGCAATTAATTGATAAACTCAAAGAGAAGATAAATTATTATACTATGTAATAACTCATTCTGAATCATTCAGGTGATAGTATAAAGCTTGTGTTGTTACAAATCTATCAACAATATCACATTTATATATTATTTTTTGAAGCAGAAAGTACTATCTTTATATTTGTATTGCGTTATTCAACTTTTATGTTATCATAATTTAAGGTGCAAAACTCAAGCATTGCATATATAGGAATAGTGGTATAAATGTATAATAGCATAGTTCTATGTTCAATTAGCATGTAGTTTATTTTAAATAACATCAATGTTAGACTTTGTCATATATAAGAACATGATCTTTATGTCTTTGTAGGCACATATTTTATTGTGCATGTATGTTAGTAATATTATTGAAGACTTGCCTAAAAAATGATGTTTCATATGTTATGATTGCTGGCAATTAGGATTGTCTTATTTGAGTGTTATGGATCTATCTGGATTTGAATTTTAGTGTATTTTTTGAAGGGCTCTCCATGGCTAAGGGGAGACTCCATTTAATTTAGGTAAATTATAATTTAATGATGATTTATGCTATAATTTTTAATTAGGATTTAGGTTATATTTGAAATAAATATAACTCTTCATTCAATGGCCACAATTCCATGCCCCTGCTCTTTTCTAATTTACAAGATGAATGGCATCTTGCATATTTGAATATGCATTGCTTCCATATAGTACAGACTAATGGAAGTATAGAAGATATTTTATAAAGTAATTGTATTCTTGCTACTCTTGAGATAATTGTTCCAATAATGCAATTATCTTAAGAGTAGCAGAATGCACTTATGGTATGAAAAATCTTCAATACTTACATGTATTCAAATATATAAGATGCTATATTTTTTTTCAGCAGATCTATATCCCTCAAAAATTTATTATAAAATAATTTTTAGTGGTTTTAATCCTTCAGGAATTATAATTTTTATATTTTTTTTCAAGAGAAGTAGCCGCTAGTTAAATTCAATTGACTCTGTGCTTCAATTTCATTCATTTTACTAAGGTTTACATTCATCAATTAATTTTATAAATTTTTTGGTAAACAAATATTTTTTTCATTTTGTCAAGAAATATATCCACTAATAAAATTAATTATCTCCTCTAGTAAAAGTAAAATTGTCATGAGAAATTTAATCAAGTTATTGTTTGCTTTTTTAAATATTAGAAGCAGCAATTTACTGGTAATATTAGTTAATATTACTAATAAATGTTGATTCGAGTTACAAAATATTATTGATGACTGCTTTTTTTGACCAATTAAAGGTACCAAGAAATCTGCCGTAAATAAAATTTTCTAACCAATTTTTGATATATTTACTAGAAATTGGGGGCCAAAAATGGAAAATTACTTTTGTAGTGAAATAATGGGACTCTTTAGATAATGGGTGAGTGAAAATATAACTAAGGTGCCATTTGGATAAGTTTAATAAAGCACTTATATTTTATGAGTATTTGGATGTACTTAAAAAAAATTATTTAAGTACTTAAAGTAAGTTATTTTGAACTTATATTCATAAGTTAAAAATTAAATCATATAAAAATAAGCTTATGTAGAAATGAGTATCAACTTATGCAAAATTTCTTTAATAAGATTTTATAAATAAATTACATTAACCTCCCTTGAGGTATTTGATTATGACACTTCACCGCATTCTTATTTAAATATGACACTCCACCCCATTCTTATTCAAATATAACACTACACCTCATTTACTCAAATATTATTTAAAAAAATATGCCTAATGTTAATAAAATATTTATAAAAAAGAATGTTAAATTAACATTTTAGTCTAGTTTTACTTAAAAATTATACTTTGACTTAGTTAACCATTTTAAATAACTAATATCTTAATAAACTATATTTTTAATTAAATAATTACATTTATTGTAAGGTATAAATTTAACCATGTGTGTGATTATGAAAAAAAATTTAATACAAACATAGAGGCATCTTAGGGCTAAGTTTAGTTAAAAAAAAATATAGAGCATAATTGATCTTATTTTTTGTTAACTAAACTTACCCCAAGATGCCTCTAATACTAAATTTTTTTCTTATAATCATACACATTGTTAAATTTACATCTTGTAATAAATATAATTATTTAATAAAAAATATAATTTATCAAAATATTAGTTATTTAAAATAATTAACTGAGTTAAAGTATAATTTTTAAGTAAAATTAGACTAAAATGTTAATTTAACATTCTTTTTATAAATATTTTATTAACATTAGGCATATTTTTTAAATAATATTTGAGTAAATGAAGTGTAGTGTCATATTTGAGTAAGAATGGGGTAAAGTCTCATAATCAAATACTTTAAGGGAGAGGTTAATGTAATTTACTCAAATTTTATTTACAAAAGTAACCATGAAAATGATTTCACCCGACTCGCGTTATATTAGAGCCCGGTCTTCTTTTTACTGATTCCTTTTATGGGTGAAATTCTCTATAAAGTGTTAAACGGTGTGTTTTGTTATTATTAATGTATCACGTTTGGGAGTTGATCTAGAATTTCTTCTATTAGCATGCGTTAGATGTGTTGATGAGTGATGGATTTGTCATTTTGTTCTTCATGTTGTTGAGGTCATCCTCATGTATAAGGAGTAGAGATGTTAAAATAGGCTTGGCCTACCGGACCAGCCCGCCTCGCCCCACATAAGGGGCGAGTTGGGTTACTATATAGGTAGCCCATTTATTTGCGGGTAAATTAGCCCACCCCCGCATAACTCGCAGGTCAATGCGGGTTGGGGTGGGTTGAACCTACGGATTTTGACCCGCATAACTTTAATTTTTCTCTAAAACGACATATTTAAAATGGTTTTAACTTTCAAAAAACTACTGTAAGTTATATTATTATGACAAAAAGATCAATGGATATGAATTGGAAGAGGAGGACAATTTAAATGATTGTCATTTGATTCCAATTTGGATTATGCAATTTAGGTAGGATCCTCATATAGTTTATATATAATTTTCTTATGTTTTGAATATCTTATGTATAATGTGTGATTTTATAGGTGACCGTAGAGTTTGAAATGTTTCAAGTTAAAAGGCAAGTAAAAATTGATGAGCTCAAAGAGAAGATAAATTATTATACTATGTAATAACTCATTCTGAATCATTCAGGTGATAGTATAAAGCTTGTATTGTTACAAAGCTATCATTAATATCACATTTATATATTATTTTTTGAAGCAGAAAGTACTATCTTTATATTTGTATTGCGTTCTTCAACTTTTATATTATCATAATTTAAGGTGCAAAACTCAAGCATTGCATATATAGGAATAGTGGTATAAATGTATAATAGCATAGTTCTATTTTCAATTAGCATGTAGTTTATTTTAAATAACATCAATGTTAGACTTTGTCACATATAAGAACATGACCTTTATGTCTTTGTAGGCACGTATTTTATTGTGCATGTATGTTAGTAATATTATTGAAGCCTTGCCTAAAAAATAATATTGCATATTAGCAATTTTATGAGTAGAATCAAGGTTTTTATAATTCATTATGAGATAAATCTAGGTTATACCTTTAGGTACATTATTAAAAGGTAAATTTAATTATATTCATTTGCAATTGTTTTAAAATTAGTATATTAAATTTAGCTAGCCATTTACTATCATTCATAAACTCTAATTTTTAATAATTTTTTTTTTAATTATTGGCGGGTTGGCCCACTTAGTCCGCAACCCGCCGCGGGGCGGGTTGGGCTAGGATTTTCCAGCACGCCAATTATGCAGGCCGGCCCGCCCCACCCCGTCTAACTGAGAGCTTACGCAGGTCGGGGCTGGCCGGGGCGAGCTGGCCCATTTTGACATGTCTAATAAGGAGGTGTATGGAGTTAGAGTTTGTAAGAAAAGTAAGAACAAAAAATAGAAAATGCAGAAAAGCTTCCACACTCCCACGCTTTCTTTATTTTGGCCCTTATCATTGGTATTAGAGCCTACAATTCCAATGGTCACCAACCATGATATTGAAGTTCGCATGGAAGCCACTGATTGCCATCTTGGCAAGGTACTCACCTTGTTACAGAATCAACAACAAACACACAGACTCAACTAGAGTAGATGCAACACTCTTTGGATGAATGGGTGGTGCAATTGGTGACTTTGATACAATCGTTACAACAGACAGTGAACTCGTTGGCCGAGAAGGCCTCTAGAGCAGGTGCTTAAGAAGACAAGGAGGACTTGGTGAATCATCTCTACTTCACCAAGGGGACCTTAAACACTTTCCTCACCTCCTTGAACTCCCACAATGATGGAACGGGGTTTTGTATGTGAAAGAGTAAGGTTGAACAATTATTTCAATCAGACTGGGTACCATACTCAGCCAAACCAACCAATCTGGTCCAAGTTTAAAAACATTTACTCCAACCATCTTTAAATGTATAACAGTATAAGGGATAAATATAAAATAATTTTTTCTTCCTTCATATCATTTAATACTAGTTCAATATGGATTTAAAAAGGTTTTTGATATGCTAATTTTAATTGTATTGAATTTTTAGATTAATTATTAAAACAAAATTAATTTTTAAATAATTTTGAAACTTTAAAAAAATATAATTGTTCAATTTCATTTATATTTCTATACCATTTTTACTAGTTATTTCATTATTATTGTTGCGTTTAAGAGTTTAATAGATTGTTTTCATCAAATATTAGACTAAGACACTCTCTTGTGCTTATAGGTAAAAATTTAGAATTCTAATGTGTCAATCAAAGAAAAATTGGCTAAGATTAACTACTATGTGCAAAAGCCATGCAAAGCTAGAAAACCAAATCCAAATAAGTCTTAAAAAGGCCATGAAGTAGTGTGGTGCGGTAATGGCCCATTTCAGCTTTGTTGCATCCTTTAATGGGTTTTGCATGCATTTATGGGCAAAAGGGCAAAATAATGAAGAAAATGGTCATTTGACTTGCTAAACAAGGCACCACATCATTGTTAAGTGACTGCCAATGTGGCAGCCAAGTCATGTGCTTAGGTGGCAATTCATTTAAATTTGATATGATGTGGAGAGCTATTCTATGGGTACTTTCCTTGATGAGGTTGGCTAACTTTATTTTATCTGATTAGCATGTGGGATATTAGGAGCAAAAGAGAAGGACAATAAAGGGAGCTAAAGAGGTGTTTTGTATAATTAAGGCATTTAAAAGAGGCTAATTATGTGTTGGGAGAGGCTATCAATAAGGATTAGTCTCACACCCGATAGTGGTGCAGATATATTACATAGAGAAGTCCAAGAAAAGAAAGGGAAGAATTTGAAGGAGCTACGTGTTTTGATAGGGTTGCTAAATAGGTTGGGTAGATTTTTAAGGCAGGCTTTTGCACATTTTTTAGACTAGTATTCTACATATTTGGATAACAATTTTGGACCAACAACCAAAGCGGACAGCCACACCATAAGAAAACAAAGGAAATAAAGATAAGTGCGTTATTAGGCTATCTTGCTTCCTATGGGTAGAATTTGAATCAAACCAATGGCTATGATTTGTTATTGAGATGTGACTCATGTCACCTAGGTTAAGTTAAGGAAAGACAGCTAAAAAAAGAGTAAAGCTACACATAACATACAAATTAGGCGACGTTTGTTGGACAATTAGGAGAAGGTATAAGAGTGACAATTTGGGTCAAGATTGGTAATCAAAGTATTAAAGACCAAGCCTCCTCACCTATTCTTCCCTCACGCGCACAATCATGTACATTTTGGTGCTTTGTTATTTTGTACTAATAATCGACTTAACTTTGATATTGTGTTTTATTATTTTTGGTTTATTTTAGTCTATTGTATTGGTTCCCTTCAATTGCTCTATGATTTGGATAAATCACTATTTGAGTTTCTTGGTGAGCAAAGAACTAAGAGTTGTGTCCATTAGTGGGTTGAAGTTGCTTGTCTGTAAGGCAATGTCATATCTAGAGTTTCTCTATCACTAGAGAAGATGATGTGTTTAAGAGAACATGCCTTCATGTGCTCACCTCTATTAGTGCTTCATGGCTAGGGTAGCAATGTGGGTGGTTGACCTTGACTTGCCCTGCCCCACGATGGCTTGCAATTGAACAAGGTGGGGAAGGGCAGGCCAAAATTCTAATGAATCAAAAAAATGCAAACCCAACCCACCTCTTATGGCAGGTAAGATAGGCTGGGTTGTATGTTAATGTGCTTTTACACATAAAAGTGTGGGTTGACCCACTTTTAGCCTATTTTGATTGACACACGGGGTTAAATAAGGCGAGCTAATTTACCCAAATTTTTGCAAGGCAAAATATATGAACTCATCTTGCACCTTATGCGGAGTAGGGTGGGCCAGACCTATTTTAACAACTCAATTCATAGTGAAGCAAAAGATGTTGATGAGTTAGAGAAGTTGTTGTGCTACCATAGGCTTACCTCTATCAAAGCTTCTTGTTAGAGCAATAGTTGAGGGCACCTTCGTTAGGTAGAAAGTAGAAGATGCTGCATCATGTGTGACGATTTACCACAGTAACTTATTTGTGTCTATTAATGACCCCGCATGTATGGATCTGATGGATCTCACTAGATCTATTCATTTTTTGGAAACTTGGACCATTTAGATTTAAGCCTTGTGGCTAGGTCATGAGCCCATTTTTCGATCAGTAGCAATTTAAAACCTCAAATTATTAAAATAGGAGTAATAAATTAGGAGATTTCAAGGCTATTTGAGAGTTGGGCTTGTAGCTTAGGGTTGGGCCTATTTTGGGTCCCCTTTCATTAGCAATAGTATGTCTAATTAGAGCTTCATAAGGTGAAGATTTAAGTAGGTTTTTAATTTGGGCTTACTCAAAAGTGTTAAATCTAGGTTAACTATAGTCTAAAACTAGGTTTTGGGCAAATTTTGTGTTAGATTCTAATAAAATAATAATATTAAAATAAAACTCGACTTTGTTATTTACTTTTATTTATTTCTTTTTATGTGTTTAATTTAATATCATGATGTTATTCTATCTTAGTGTTATATTTTAGTACTTTTTAATGGGAAAAAGTATTTCATTAAGAAAAGATATCTTAGTAACCTAAGATCACAATTGTCATTAGGGATATTTCCCACGAATCAAACAAAATCTGCAAAGTTAACAACAAAGTTTGCCAAAAAAAATGAGCTAAACCATTGCAAATCCATGGAACAAAAGAAAAGGTGAAAGTTGAAAAGCTTCGAAGCAACTCTTTGCAATTTGTAGGAGTAATATACAAGTAAGATACGGGCAAGAGTAATACACAAGATACAGGTAAAGAAGCTACATGGAAAGCTTGGGCTATCTCCATGGAGTACGTCTCAATATGAAGTTGTACCCTTAATATATAGCCAAGTGATTTTTTAAAGATCAATGAGAACAGCCATTGACTTAGCCACTTTGATCTCCACCTCCATTTATAGTTTTCTTGACCCAGCCACAAGTATTTCACCTTCAAGATCTCTCACCACCCATCCCATAGTACACAATCTAGATGGTTTTAATAAGGCATCTATGTTCATTTTAATCCACCTACTAAGGGGAGGCTGCCATTTCTCAACCCATTTCTCTCTTATACTAGCTTGCTGATGGTTAAGGTGTTTGAGTAATCCCTTTGCATCTTCAAGACTCTTGAGATGACTTCCATTTAGGAAATCTTCTTGTTCTCAAAACATAACTTGTTTCTCACAAACCAAAGGTCCTACACTCCCAATGCTGCAGCACTACTATTTCCATATCCTCTTGCGATAACACATTTTGGAGCTCATTCAACCATTCTGTCATTGGCTGGCTCTTGAGAGTCTCCAATTTCAAACATAATGGTGACCCATACCACATAAGGGCAACCTAGGGACAATCCCTAAGGGTGTAGCTATCAATTTTGGCTTAGCCTTCCTAAAATTGTCTAAAAAAATAAGGGTTAGGTTAGTAAAAATCCAGCCTAAAATGGTCTAGGCTTTTGTTGGCCTAGGACTAAAACCAAGTTGGCCCGATTAGTCCAGAGCTAGCCTACCTCTTTTTTTCTTTTCAACTCAAGTTACTCAACTTATCTTTTCTCTCAAGATAATGAAATGAAAAAATATAAAAAATTTTATTAGTTTATAACTATTTTAATAGTTTGGAGATTTTAAATATAAAAGTTTATGTTAATTTATAATTTAAGTTTAGGTTTAGGTTCAAATCTATGTCTAAGTTTAGGTTAAAATTTAGGATCAAGTTCAAATTTAGGTTTAGGGCTTGCTCATATAAGCGCTAACCCTATAGGGTTACAGTTAGTTTTGAATTTTTTTGGCTTGGAGCAAATAGGGCCAAGCCTAAATTGAGCTAGCTCATTTGACAACTCCACTTAAGGGCATGGATTTCTACTTCAATTTCCAAGTGAAAGTGAGAAAATTCTTGGTCCATCCTAACTCCACTCCTAGCCAAACTTGAATAGCAAGGAAGTCTTCCCAACAATGCCTGTTGTAGACCCATAATTTGGTTCAACTCAAAAATACAATATAAGAAAATAATAAATAAATTCATTAAAAGTTTCAATAATAAATTCTTACAAGAATAATCTAATAAAATTTACAACACAAAGAAAAACAAAACACAAATGCTAATAAAAATAACACATAAAGAAAGTCAAGACAAATGAAATGAAATAAAGAAGCAAAACAAAAAATGAACTAGTGAAAGGAAAAGAAGGCTCAATTGAGAGAAGGGAGAAAAGCCAAAGGGAGTTAAATAGACAAAAAAAATCCAAAAATAAGAAATAACTAAAGAAAGGGAACTAAATAGTAAATCAGAAAAAGAAAGGTGGCAGAATATAGGAGGAAGAATAAAGAGAAAGGAAAATTAAATAGAAAAAGAAATAAGGAAAAGTCAAAAAGTGAAAAGGAAAAATAGAAATTAGAAAATAAACAAGAATGGAAGAAATTTGGTGAAACCAAAGAAAGAAAAATAAAAGAAAAACAAAGAGAAGATAGGAGAAGGGGCAATTCAATTAGAGGGCCAGCTAGAAAAGAGGAGAGGAAATTTGTTATGAAAGGAGGGGGTAGCAAATTTCAGGGCATATAAAGAGACTCAAACAAAATTCGCTGGGGAGGAAGCTCAATAGAGAGGGGGCATCAGAGGTTCTTTCACTCACTTTCTTAGCATATACTCATTTGGGGGGGGGTTCATTCTCAATGGGTTGATTGAAATTGAAGGAAGACTCAAAATCTCTTTCTCACTCTAATTTTTTTGCTACAAAGGTTAACACAACTACGACTCCTTCTCCCACTTTGAAAAGAGATTCACGAGCATTGACTTGAGGCTCCCATTATGCATAGCATGGGATTTCTCTCTCGAGCTCTCATTTGGGTACTTGGAAGCTCTCTTGTTCACACCAAAGGTGAAACAATTTTGGGGAGAAAGGGGACCTTGGCTTCTCATAGAGGAGCTGAACTCTACCAACTCTTGCACTTTTTTCCTTGTCACTCGCACAAGAGCTCAACATTAAACTCTCTCTAGTCTTTACCCACAAGAAGAGCTCTCTCATGCTCATTGAAGACTCTTACTAGCACAGTCACCCAAGGAATTCAGCTCTCTCATTGAAGGCACAACTCTTACCCTACCATTTTACTTAGATAAACTTAGAGATACAAAGGTAAAAATCTCTCATCTCCTCCCAATTTGCTTTTTAGAATTGGCTTTGGATTCTTGAAAATAATGATGTCGCACAATGTGTTAGAACTTTTCTCAAGGATGGATGATATTATGTAGTTGTTAATTTGAATTTTGACTATAGTTATATTTGGGGATTTAAAATTGAATGTCCAAATGATAGATTCTAATTTGATGCTTGTGTATGACATTTTGTTTCTAATTAAATTGGTGTATGCCATGGTAAATGCTCATGCTTATTTGGTGATTTTTACATGGCTTCAATGGAAAATTTTGTACTATTCACTTTTGAGCTACAATTGTTTTATTATCTACTGTTATAAGCTCAATTTTTTTACTATATTTTGCTAATGTTGTATGCTACTATATGCTAATGTATTTTCCTATTTTTTTTTGTATTTGTTGCTATATGATTTTACTACTAATCCTACTTGTTTCATTGCTATTTGTATTATGTTGCTACCATTTTCTGTTGTTTTCCTTGCTATAACACTAAAAACCTCTTGAAAAATAAACGAAGTTGCTATTACCAGTTGTAGTTGTTGTATGCTCCTAATTTCATCTCTGTTTTCTATTGTTTTATCACTGTATTCTATTGTTGTTTTTGTTGTTTTTCCACTGTCCTACTATATAACATTTTGCTATTTATATTGTTCACTATTGTACTATTGGTTTTGATGTTATTTGCATAACTTTGTTGCTACAATGTTGTGTTTTGTTGCTATTTAGTCACTATATGCTACAATATGCATTTGAACTCTGTTGTTGTCTCCTTGTCATCACTGTTTGCCTAATATGTTGTTATTTATTGTTTTTCTTTTTTTTCTTTTTTTGCAGTTTACATCTTTTTTTTTTTTTTTTTTGCTGTTTAACTCTATTTTTTATGCCATATGCTACAAGTTTAGTTTTGCATATGTATCTCATCCAAAAATAAACAATAGCAAATCCTTACTTGTGAGTCTATGCTTTCTACATATGGCTATATATGTGTGATGTTTGCCAAAATGTTTTTGGCCATATTCATTACTCTTGCATTGAGGTTGTCCTTACTAATATGTAAGAAGTGATTCTTAATTAAGACACAATATTCATGATGCGTGGTGTGAACAAATGGAGCCTAAGTAAGAAGTCTAAACTTGATTTTAAATTTCTTTATTTGCTTGGTGAGGATTATCTTGGTTCTTGTTAACTTGAATGAATTTGGTATGTCCAAGTAAATTCACCTGTTGCATGACCCTTGCTCTTTGGGATTTTTCTCCCTTTTGATTTTGTAGATGATATGAAATATGAGAAGCATTTATTCATTGAAATTCCCTTCATTGTGTGACCCCAACTCTTCAAGACTCTTCCCTTTCTTCTAATTTTGTTTATATTATGAAATATAGGAAGCATTGTTGACATTTATCTCTCATTGCATGATCTCTAATCTTATAGACTCTCCCCTTTCTCTATAGACTTGCATTACTTTTTTGTTAGTGGTACGATGTCTTATGTGGAGAATAAGTTTCCTGAGTTGATAGCAACATTTGAATTTGGAAAGGGATTTTGGGTTGTGAAAATAACAAATAGTCTTCATTGCTTCCCTCCTCACCATTTAAATGCTTTCGTCGCTTTTCCTAATCTACCCAACAAAAATGATGAGCTTTCCTATGACATTAATCTTGAGGGAAGGTGACGGTTTAGATCCAATTCAGAGGGAAATGACCTATTCATTGCTTCTAATAAAGCTCATTAGTTTTGAACATCTTCTTCAAAAACCCTCACTTTTGAAAAAAAAACCAAAATTTAGTGGGTTTTCTACAATGTATTAGAGGTTAAGTGCAGAGTCACTCTCCTAATTTTGAGGAAGATGCACAAGTGGATCCAATCTAGAGGGAAAAGATCCAATTGGTGACTCAATAAAGACCATTGGCATTTTCTCTTATCTTTTCAAAATCCTTTTTTGAAAATCAAAATAAAGTGATGAACTTTTGGACAACAAAGTACAAGATAGAGTAAGGAGTCACTCTTCTATAATTTTGAGTGAAGGAACTTAAGCAAGTCTAATTTGGAGAGAAAGGGTCTATTTGATACCCTTAACTAAGTTTGCTAGTTTTCCTTCATTCAGTTAAACAAGTCATAGTTAAGCTATGTATCTATTCCCAAACCCTAGTCTAAATACTCTTTTTATTTCAAAAGCCTTAGTTGAGCTACGAATCTAACTTTCGATGTAAGTTCTAGACAAATCAAGCATTGAATAATCCTTTCCAAAGTAATGGCTTAATGCCACTCACTAACAAAAGTAAGCACGAATCATGCTTGATCACATGTAAGACCAACAATGAGACAAAAAACTACAAAAACAATAAATTTATTTTTACAAAACACAAAAGAACATATTTGAAACCAAAAAGTAACAAAATATCAATGTGGTATTGAAAAGGCACTATAGGGCTGCTAATACCTTACCTACGCATCACTAATCCCTAAACCTAATTTTTGAATGTAGAATTCAGTGTCTGACCTCACTATTTCAAACTAGGTTGATGGCGACTCCAAGTTTTTCATTGATTTCCTAAAACCCCTTTCTAAACTTGATTTTTGTTCATTGCTTCTGCATCATAATGTTAACACTCATCATATGAAATTTCTAACTTTTTATGCAACACTTAGATTCCATACATTCTTCCACTACACCTCAACTGCATCTTAGCACTCACACTATTTAATGAAGCGATATGCTGATCTAACACTAAATTCTTCATTCTTTGTTTCACCCTAAGCCAAGCAATTTTGTCTATTCATTCTAGATATAAGGATATTATAAATTTAGGTTGATTCAAAAAGTAGAAAAAGTGAATCTATGAAATTCTTGTTCCACTTTCTCAAATCTTCATCAATGTGGTCTCTCACACAAGTAACTATGTCTATCTTAGGGGACTAACTTTTGCCTCCATTTTGCAAAGGAAGACACTTCCTAAATTTTTATGGATGTGCCATTACCCATAACCCATGAGCAACCTTCCTTCACTACCTACTTGTTACCCCATTTGCTTATCCACGTGTAACTAGGTCAAAAGCCAAAGTTGGACTTAAAAAAATCTGAGTGTGGAAAGTAATGCCCACCAATGGTTCTTGCCATTAATGAATCTTTATGTCTCATAAGCCTTCAACCAAATTTAGCTAGTAATCATCATTAAAAGCAACAAATTGTCTAAACCCTATACACATTTTTTTTTGTCTAGGTTGACTTTTCCTAACTTACCAATGAATCTTCATGTCTTATACCTACCATATCAAAAATTGCAAATTGTCTGTTCAACACTATGGTAGAGAGCTACTGGAACTCTAAAACAGCCCATGATGTACGTGAGAATTGATTAAGCTATAGATTGATCAAGACTTCTTTGTTTCCACCCTTTAAGCTTCTTCCACACATGCTTTTGGACAAAGTCAGATGCTTGAGTTTTAGACTTCCCCATAAATGTTGAGATCTCCAGGTATTTAGTGTGCTTCTTAGTAGCATTAATACTATCCACACCTAGATAGAATTTTGACAAATAGTTAGTACATTTTGGCTAAAAGAGATTTCAAATTTGCCCAAGCTAATGCATTGGCCAAATGCTTTTTGATAATTCTGCATGATCCCTACCAAACATCAAACCTTAGGCTCTATTGCTTTACAAAAAAGTATATTATCACCTGCAAAAAAGAGGTGAGAAATGCATGGTGCCCAATTTGGAATCTGGATGCCATGAATATTTTTATTTTGTTGTTCCTTAGAAATCAAGGCAGAAAAGACTTTTGAACATAAGATGAACAAATATGGAGAGATTAGAACTCCCCACTTAAGTCCATGCTTAGGTTGAAAACTCCTCTTGGTTGCCCATTAATTAACAGTAAGAAAGATACCATGGACACACATTGCATAACCAGTGAAATCCATATATTAGGGAAACTCATGCTTCTAAGTACATTTTCTAAAATTGACCATTTCATCCTGTCATATGCTTTTTACATATCAACTTAGTTGCAATGAATCCCTTTTTCCCTAATATATTCTTGTTCACATAGTGCAAAATATCAAAAACAATGAGAGCACTGTCTATTATTAATTTGCCTGAAACAAAAGTGCTCTAGAATTCATCAACAATATTGGAAAGAATTAATTTTAGCATGTTTGCTATTGTTTTGGTGATTATCTTGTAAACATTGTTACATAGACTAATTGGTTGGAAATCCCTAGTATGATTGGAATTCTTTCTTATGGGATCAAGCATACATAAGTATGATTCAAAATAATAGGATCCATACCATGATTAAGAACTATCTCCACCATTGAATCTCCCCCCATTTCCCAAAATTTTTGATTGAAAAGAGTAGCATGCCATCTACATTAGGAGCTTGTATTGGATGCATTTGTTTCAATACTACCACCACCTCTTCTCTATTAAAATCATTGCTTAGCACATTCCTCATGTTTGTAGTAACCCTCCCCCTTACCACTTTAGTTACCTTTTCAATATTACCCAAGTCACTACTAGATTAGAGATCTTCAAAATAAGATGTCTTCACCTATGCAATCTATTCCTTCTCAACAAAAACCCGACCATCATCATCACTAATTTTTCTATAGTGTCTTTCCTTTCTCTAAGATGCCTTCCCATGGAAAAATTTGCTATTTTTGTCCCTATGTATAATCCAATTTGCCTAAGAACACTAGCACCACAAAATCTCTTCTAACTTTAGAAGGTCACATGTTTTTATCAATTTTTGTCTTGTTAGGTTCTCAGTTGTACTTTTTGGTTTCTGTAGGGATGCTAATTTCTTCTTGAAGTTTCTAATCCTCTTTGGGATGTTACCAAATGTCTCTTCAATCCTTTAGATCATTTGAACAAGCACTTAAAATTTCAACCAATGATCACCGCTTCTGCCCTTGGCATTTGCAACCACTAATTGTATATCCTCATGAAAGAACCATAATTCCTCAAATCTAAAAATTCTTTTTTCTTTTGAGAAACATTATTTCTTCTATCAAATTAAATTGAAAGAGGAGAATGGTTAGACTTGTGCATTAGTAGTACATTAATTTCTATGTAAGGGTAAATAGCTTGCCACTCTTCAAATGCCAAAACTCTATCTAGTCTCCCCTAAATGTTAGCCTCTCCTTCTCTTCCATTATTGCAAGTAAAATAATAACCAATGAAACCTAAATCTTGAAGTTGGCATTAGTGAATGCAATTCCAAAATCCTTGAAGTTGGGAAAAAAACAACATCATTCCCCTCATATCTCATTAACACTCAGTGTTGCATTAAAGTTCCCAAAGATTAGCCATAGTATGTTGTAAAGGGGATAAAGATGGTTTATAAGATGCCACAACTCCACCTTTCTAGCCTCCTCTAGAAATTCATAGAAATCTATGACTCTTCACCAACAGTCTTCCAACCCTTCTTTCATGTTTAAGTCTATATAGTTTGGACCCATAGATAAAAGTTTCACCTCTAAATTGTCTTTCCAAAGATAGGCAATACCCCACCTCTACTTCTACTAGCCTATGTGCAATCAACCCTAAGTATGCTTGTGAAACCACACCATTCTCTAAATTGATTTATCTCATGACCAATCTCCTTGTTTCTATCAAGAAAACAAGAATGGGATCTTTCAAAGCATCAAGCTTCTTTAAGGAATGAGTTGTTTATGGATTCGCAACTCCACAACAATTCTAGCTAAGGTATCTCATGGTTCTTAGTGGGGTTGCCTAGCAACCTTTGCCACTTCAAATTGAGTGCCTCTCCTCTTATTTGCCCATACTAGAGCTTTCCCCATCTTCATTAACTCTAGCACAATTTTGCCTTTTCTTTGATGATTGCTAGCAATCACTTCAGTTCTAGGCTATGAAAAACTACATGCTTTATGTTTCCAGTTTCTTAGCCTTATCCCTTCACCATTTGTTTTATGTATATCAATCCCTTTATTATACTCAAGTACACATGTTATTGTTTGGCTTATATGGCCTTGCATAGTCATATCTCCCAATGCCACTTATTAATTTCTCTCTCTTGCCACATGGTTGTTCCATTTGATACCCAATTGATTTCCATTTTCTACAAAATTAACTGTAAGCACCTCTCTCATCCTAATGCTATGTTGTACTCTATATGCTCTAGATGTCTCAACTCTACTCACAAACATAAAAAATTATAGCCTTTACCATTGCATAATATCTTATATCTCAACTTGTCATTCATTATGAACCTTATATCCTTACCAATCAACAATTTTCATTCCTTAATTGACTCTTTAAATTGTTTAATAGATGAAATTTCTAATCCAAGAACCTACTTATAGTTTGCACACAATTCAGCAAGATTGAACTTAGCACATCTAGATGCAATTTTAGCAACATCTTTTGATCCATCAACACTTTGCAAGGACTCTACATGATCAAATTCTATCTTCCTAATCTAATTAGCAAGTTTAGTAGGTAGCTCTTAAGACTTGTCATTATGTGCTTCTTGTTGAACAAGTGGCACTTCAACATTTTCTTCCTCACCCCATGTCCCCCTTTATCTACATCCCTTTCCACCTAATCACTATTTAAATATTCATCAAAATAATCATTTATATCCCTCTCATTAACACTATTATCAAAGTTAATATACTCAACATTTTCATATCCATCCCTATCTCATGCCACACCCCTATTTACCCCTTTAATCCTATCCCCTCCATCCCTCATAGGAGATGGTGGTGTCAAGTTTACCCCATTCCCAAACTCATAACCATGTAACACCTAAACATCTATGTGCTAGATTAAAAGACTTTGAGTAATCTTACACATTACAATGTAATCCTCATCATTTCTTAACTTTACTGAGACAACATCTAAATCCTCATTCTAGGAAAGTTTGTACCACATTCTCATAGTACCTTTATAACCCAAATTCCTCAACTCCCCCGCAACCTCTTAAATTGACCATTTATCAAGTTCACATCCATTTAATACCTTCTTTTTCTCACCTATGTACCTCACTAATTTTTTTTTTTTGGTTACATGTGACTCCTTTGGAAGGAGTAGAAGTTGGGATAATAGGATAGGGATTCGAACCTGCAACACCGCAGGTGTAGATGCCATCATATGCTGCTGAACTAAATGCTCTTGGCTGTACCTCACTAATTTGTCCCTCATAAATTGGCCAACATAATGAATTGTAATATCAAATCAATCACCCAAAGCCAATACTAGATTAATCATAAAAACACTTTAAGAGTAAAAGAAAACAATAATGAACAAGTCTTCAAATAGAACCCTATAGTTATTTTCTATTTCACATTTTTATCGTTCCCATAACAAAACACTTAAAAAAGTCTCCAAACATAGCTAGAACAAAAAATTTCAAAATCAACACAATCAAATAAGGTAGAAGAACACATCTTTCAAAAGCCCTATCTATAGATGATATTACATTTCGAAAGTCATATCAATCTTCAAGTTATCAGCTTTGCCCTTTACTAATCTTTCAATAATTGCCAATCTCTTCACCCTTCAAAATGATGATGCTTAGAAGCAAGAATGCTAGAATCATGGAGGGAAAATATAATGCTCATGTGCCCAACATGTGTCCCTTTAGAGAAACTAGTTAATGACATGTTGCCCGTGTAACACCTAAGTGGATAATGTCAGCAATACATGATGAGAGAGAGGTAGCCACTTATAGCATTCCTTGGCCGCCTTAGGTAGTAATGCCAATGTTATAACATTCCATGACATTAGGAGCTAGGATGCATAACAAATGTAAGTTTAAGGTAGACTCCACATTGGCAACCTATATATATTGTCTTACGATCACATAGTAGCACCATCTACAGCACCGCTGGAACCTGACATTGTTGTCACTATTGTTGCCACCACTAATCATAGAATGATAGCTTGGTGATGAAATTGAGTAGCATAGATGAAGGAATTTTAGGGAAGGTGACAATCTAATAGCAAAATTGAGAGAAGATTTTTAGAGCATGAAAGGACAAAAGTGTTACATGCCATGGAGCTTCTTAGTGGAAGCAAAGGAAATGAATATAGAAGAGGAATGAGTGAGAAAATGAGGTTGCATTTGGTTTGTGAAAATATTTTCTATTTTCATTTGGATTTATTTATATTGAAAACAATTTTCCTTTAAAAATGAAAATGTTTGGTTTGCATTAGTCAAATTTTGTTTTCAAAAAATAAAAATAATGAAGTTGTATTTGGTTTAAGGTTTAGGATTTAGATTTTAGGGTTTAAAGTTTGGGTTGAGGGTTTAGGATTTGGGTTTTAAGGTTTAGAAATTAGGATTTAAGGTTTGGGATTTTGGGGTTTGGGATTAAAGGTTTTGGGGTTTGAGATTTAGGCTTTGGGTTTTGAGGTTTAGAGTTTGGATTTTGAGAGTCTTAGGTTTAGGGTTTTAGGATTTAAAATTTAGAATTTAGAATTTTGGGGTTTAGCGTTTAGGCTTTTATAATTTTAGGGTTTATAGCTTTAGGGTTATGTTTTGGGGTTTAGGTTTTGGATTTTAGAGTTTAGGATCTAAAATTTTGGTTAATATTTAGGGTTTTAGAATTTATAGTTTAAAGTTTTATGGTTTAGAATTTAGAACTTAGGGTTTTGGGGTTTAGGTATTCAAAATTTAGGATTTTAAGGTTTAGAGATTTAGGATTTAGTGTTAAGGTTTTAAAATTTAAAGTTTGAAGTTTACATAGTAATTTCAAAATTACTACTGTGTTTTTAGTTTATGTTTTTCATTTTAAAAATTTTATATAGAAAACAATGAAAACATCTTTTTATTACTTTCAAATTTGTCTTATTTTAGAAAATATTTTTACTTTTTTGTAAGCAAATCTATTTTCACTATCATTTTCTATTTTTACTAAAAATAGAAAATAGTGTAAGCAAACGCACCCTAAATGCTTCATTATCATAATCAAAGTCTATAACAAAATTCATAAATAATAAAATTGTAGTGGAAGATACAAAAGAATGTTATCGTATCATATATCTCTATTGCAAGAGAACAAGCACATCAAATTGTATGGCAAGTTCATAAGTTGGCAATTCTTCAAACTACTCACACACAAGACAACTACATGCCACCACACAAAAAGACAAATCAAAGGATACATTTTGAGATAAATCCTAAAACATAGACCTTTTATCTTCATGACCAAGAATATAAAATTAGTCACATGGGAGGTTAGGCAACAGAGTTTCATCAAGAAGAATATAAAAATTAATTGCAAGGTATTTTCAAATACAGGAGATAAAATAAAAAGATAAAGAGCATTTTCATTGACTTAAAAGCATTGCAATTTTGTCACGATAAAATTTTATTTATTTTTAAAATAAATTTAATCTTCTCATAATAGATAAAAGCTTTAAAACTTTTAAACATAAATATTGTTTTAACCAATTCTCTAATACTAAATTTTCTTTTCAATATGACAATAGACAATAGAGTTGTTAAATGGCCAGCCTAGCCTAGATTAGGCCTAAGCTAATTTGGTCTAAGTCAAAATTTGCTCGGTTTTACTAGATCAAAACAAATTAAACTTAAACCTAACCTTACAGGGTTGATGGCTAAACAACTAGCCTTGTAGGTTGGCTTTGAACCTAATCTTGAATTTGAGCCTAAGCCCCTAAATCTAAACCTAAAATTATAAATTAATATAAATATTTATAAATTTAATCTTACTTAATTTTATTTTAAAAATTTATTAGATTAAATTTATTAAATTTTATGATTTAATATATAAATCTCAAACATTAAAATATTCTTAAATTATTTATAAAAATTTAATTACATGGTTCACGGATAGATAAAAAAAGAATTGAGTTATGACCCATGAGTGAGTAAAGAAGGAATTAAGTCATGGTTTAAAGGTAAGTTAGATTTGAAAGTAAAAAAATTAAAAAAACTTGTTCAGATCTAAGTCAATTTGAGTCTAACAAAAAATGGCTTGATTTTTTTAAAATAAATTTTTATAAATCTAACTTTTAATTTTTTTTTTTTGGATCAATTTCAAGCTAACATGTCAAACCAAAATTAACAGTTTTAATAAATAGGCATGCAAACTAATCCACTAAAACGTATTTGATTTAGTTTCATTATTCTCACAAACACTTTCATTTAACCTTTGTAAGATATATTTTATATTATTAAATTTTATAAAATAACCTATGAAACCCAATAATTTTAACAAATCATACCGCTACATGGGACAGATGTTGGGGAAAACATTTCCCGGATTATTGGGTCAACCCAACCCGCTACACAGCCGGACTGGGACACTACTGTGTTCTCTCCTTCAGCCCGAGTACGCTCTCGCAACTGCAAATATTCTCAAAGAATTAGCAGTGGTTTTGATTCCCTCCCTCAACTCTGCAACACCATCTCCTCAAAAACCCAAAACCCCAAGCTCTTGCCTCTGCCAGAATGAACTGCTCCAGTAAATCTCTTTCTCCGGCTACTTCTTGTGTTTCGTTGTGTTCATTTTCCGCTTCTTTTTCGGTTTAATCGTCAATTTTTGCTGATCTCTCTCATCGTTGTTCTTCGCTGTTGGTGTAGTCTCCGGCGAGGTGCCGGATGAGCCAGTGGTATCCAAGAAGTCTGGGTTGCTCTACGAGAAGCGGTTAATTGAGAGACACATATCGGTACCTCTATTTCTCCCTCTCTAGGGCTTTTTGTTTGCTTTGATACAACCTGCGGTTCAATTCACAAAAATAATAGGGGAAAGGGTCAAATAGAGAGGGTATAAAAGGGGGAATAATAATGTAATGAGAAATGAGGAAAAAAGGAGCTCTTTTGGGTATTAGTTATGCCTTTTAAATTATTAGCCTGCATAATTCGGTTGAATTTTCCCTTTTATAAGAAGCTCAAGCATTTAGCGATGAAACTGTGGAACCTGACGAGTCAAACTTTGAATTAGTTGGTAGAGCTTATTGGGTTCGAGCCTTCTGCTTAGCTTATGTTATAAACTCTTACTTCTTTTTCCCCAGTTTGTTTTTCTTTCTTTGCTTTTTAGTCATTTTGAAAACTAGATTTTCATATGAACAAGAATCGAAACTGACATAACTGGAGTTTTTATTATCTGTTTGACAAGTGAGGAAAGAGAATTGGAAGCGATATTGCTGTCTTTTTCGCTCTTTCTACATCTATGCTTCAGTATCAAGGAAAAAACAAAGTGGGCACTCGTATACAAATTTACCTATTATATGAAACAGTCTTTTGTTCTACTCTATGTCTTTGCATGTGGTAAGGGGTCACTCTTGTTTTCAGTTTGATATAATTCTTTTCCAATCTCCCATTGAGTTGTTGTTGCCATAAGATTTCTGACACTATTTAATTGTTCTTTTTTATAATTTTAAATGTTTATTATTCAACTGGATTTGATGTTTTATTCAATTTTCTTTTTTAACAATTTGAGTAGGATTATGGAAAGTGCCCAGTTACTGGAGAGCCACTTACCTTGGACGACATTGTTCCAATCAAAACAGGCAAGGTATTGTGGTATTGCATTGTTTGTTAGTTCTCCATAATGATGCTACAATTCATGAGTATACTAAACCAACCAAGCTAGCTGTGGCATGTTACTGTTTGACAATGACAGTATACATACAATATGCTTATTGAGTTAGGATGATTTGACATGCAGATAGTGAAGCCCAGACCTGTGCAGGCAGCAAGCATCCCTGGCATGCTTGGAATGTTCCAAAATGTATGGTTTTTATCATATGAAGCACCCTTTCAATTTTTGGATCAAGGACTTAAGTAAAACCAACTGTCTGCTGCAGAACCGTTGTAAATCTTATACCCTGAGTTTTTTTTTTTTTTTAAATTTTTTTTTAAAATTTATTTATGTGGTGACATTGTTTTCTGTGAAGTAACTTAGAAGTTTGTTAGCAGTTTTTGTGGTTAGAAGGTCTAGGAAGACACTTGAATTTGACCCTTTACACGGCTGCTACACTTCTAGAATCAATTTCTGTTCATTTAAAACTTAATTTAATTGTTCTTTCTGAAATTGTAATTCAGCATGATTAAGAGACTGTTGGTATGATTGACGAAATTTTTCATAACAATGCACAGACTATAAGATTGAGACCAAACAATTATTGCATAAAATATCAATATGATTCCTCCTTATATTGGTTTTTGGTTTTTTTTTTGTTTTGGGCGGGCCGGGTGGGGGGGGGGGGGGCGGGGAGGAGTTCTGTGTTGTCATTTGACTGGACTGGCATATTTGATTGATTGGTCTCATGAAAATGTGAAACCTTAATCATTGGTGGCGAGGATTTAGGTGGTGAAAGCTGAATTTAAGGAAAAATCTGTTCATGATTGCAAGTGCCCTTCAGGTGACTTTTAAATGGGATTAGGGTTTTTGGATGTAGTTTTACCAAATAAATAGAGTTTGTCAGTATTGGTTGACCAAATAGGGGTTTTTGTAAGATATGCATATATAGTATTTCATAAACTGAGATGGGCCTGGATGATAAATAAACTAGATTTGTGTACAAAGTTGATTAAAACTTGGTTAGAGCTATAGATGCTATGATTAGCTAAAGAGCTTTCAGTTTAATGACACCACCACCCCTTCTAAGTGCATAGTTGTTAATCGTGTGCAATTGCGAATGTTGCACAGCGCAACACCTGCTTGTGCAATATTTCCTGCATTGCATTGCGAGGTGCATCTTGTGATATATTGCACGCGCAATGATGTGCAATTCTGTGCAATTTTGCTTCTATTGCGAGCACAATCTGCGCAAGAAGGACAGAACAGAGAAAGAGTGATGAAAAGCCTCGATTTAGCACCGAATACTCAGCCCTCTTCACTTCTCACACAATCTCTGTCTTGCTGATCTTGGGCAAGAACTCTTTTCTCTCGAAGCTCAACACATCTCTCTTTGGATTTCACTCTTAAGACTCTTCCTCTCTCTTTATCGGAGGTCTCTGTCATTGGGTAGGTCTTTGACTTTGCCTTGGATTGCTTCTGTCCTCAAGAAGACTCTTCCTCTCTGTCTGTCACAGGTCTCTGTCGAGTCAGTCGTTGGCTGGTCTCTGTTGGTGGGTTGGTCTTTGTTCTCTGTTTTTTTGTAAGATGGGGCAAAGTAAATAGTAAAGCTGTGGTGGTGACAGTAAGCAGCCGAGGAGCCATTCTTCTCTGTTATGTTGAATGTGAAATATGAGAATAAAAGGTTGAAATTGGTTATATGTTATTTGTTTTTATTAGATGTAATTTATTGAAATGGTGCTGTGATGCTGTACTGGATAAAATATTATAAATTTGCTGACTCTCCCTTTAACTCTGATTCACTCCACGATCTCCCTTGTCTCTCCCTTAGGGCTTTGTGATGTTCAGAGGCATTAGCTTTAGATTTTTAATTTCTGTATACTTTTAAAATTTTAAATTTTAGTTGCAAATGAAATTGTAATATTACTTTAAGACTATTTTTTATATATTTTTGTAATTTCATGTCATATTTGTGCAATTGTTCAAATTGCAATGCACAATGTTGCAATGGCTCCTAGCGCAATGAGTGCGCAATTCGCAATTAACAAATATGTTTAAGAGTTAAATAGATGGCAATTAGCAGCCTGTCAAAAGTCAAACTCAATAGTTGCATAGTTTTTGTGTGATGTTTTTAATATACCTTCACCCGGTGTCTAATATGGTCTTAGACTACAGATTTGAAAATAAAATCTCAATATTTTGGGGGATAAAAGCAAGGCCAACTGCAAGGTCTGTGATGACAGAGAAAGCACTATCAACTTTTTAGGCCTACTTGGGTATTGGGCTTTACTTATAACTGTTCTGGGTTTGTGTGAGAGTCATATGCATAATCTTGTTACAGTAAGCTTACAGGGGTGGATGATTTTTATTAGATTGGATGTAAGGGACCATAAGCATTTATGAAATGAGTGCTCCTCACTAGGTTTAAAATTTTTTTGAGAAATGAAAACTGGGTAATTGTTTCTTTATACCTCCAGTAGCTATTTCTTAGATGATGATAAATCTTATTATATTATTATCAATTTAATATTTGTTTCTGACATGTAATTAGTACTTACAACTGAACATGAAAAGTTGTGCAAGTTTCTTTATATGCATTATTTTATTATTGTATTGTAATTCTTATGTTGGTTTATGTTGTAAGTTTTCCAAGTAAATCACGACATATAACTAAGTTATGTGGTATGTGTTTTTCTATTTAGTATTCTGCTTATTACTGCTTGGTTTGCCTAAATTATAGGAGTGGGATGGACTGATGCTATCCAATTTTGCAATGGAGCAACAATTACACACGGCAAGGCAAGAGCTAAGTCATGCTCTGTATCAGGTAAGAGGAACCATAATTCTTGTCTATCAATATGGATATTTGTGGATGCTACTGACCTAGAAGTGTTCTAGAATTCTTCTATGAATCCAGAATTGCTAACTTTGTTGTATTATACTGAATTGTCTTTAATATCTAATTTATTTTATTGGCATAAGTGATTTGGATTCTTGAATTGAGATGTGGATTTGATGCCATGTGCTTCGAATTGTAATAAAGTCAACATCAAGTTTTTTAAGTGGACCTATCACCAAGTCTCCAAAACTTCTTTTGGTGTATAGTTTGTCATAATACAATAAACAAAATCTTCTGTCTGAGATTTATTTTCAATTAGCTGAGATTGATAATTTTGTTATGAAATTAAAAGCTTTTGCATCTGAAAGAACTTTCTTCCTGTACAATATATAACTGTTTTAATTTCTCCCAATGTTGAAGTTTTTGTGATTGCAATAATTTTAAATAACCTGTTTCTTATTAAGGGTGATTTGTTCTAAATCAACTAAGCTGGGTTGCATGCAAAATTATTGTTTTAGTTCTATGGTTAATAGTTCATTTTCGTTTTCTAATATTTGGTTGCTTATTATTTATTTATAAGTTTTTTATTTATCAACTGTAAGATATTGATTTCAAGATGGTAAATTTTAGTTTTCTTTTATGTTTTGTACTACTGGGGGTGGACTTTATGTGGTTTAGTTTTTAATCTGCAGCATGATGCTGCTTGCCGGGTGATTGCAAGACTTAAAAAGGAAAGAGATGGAGCTAGGTTGTTACTTGCACAAGCTGAAAGACAGATCCCCATATCTGCATCAAATGCCATTGCAGTGAATGCTTCTGCCCTGAGCAATGGAAAACGAGGTTTCACATTTTTGTTTTCACTGTTTTTTTTGTGGTCAATTTTACTGGTGCCCATTTTTTAAATGTCTATTTTTTGAAGTTGGAAAAAAATGTTTCCTTATCCCATTAGTTAAAGAAGTGTTTGTTGAAGAGCTTGAATATTTGAGGCTTTGGCCTTTCATCTGGTGGAATTGATTATATTTTAATGTTTAATTGCTTCTTTGTATTTGTTCTCAGCTGCTGAGGATGAGGAGCTGGTCTCTGGTGCAAAACAAGCACGTCCCGGAATAACTTCTGCTATAATTTCAGAGCTAACTGACTGTAATGCGGCTCTCTCACAGCAGAGGAAAAAGCGACAGGTAATTGTTGTGATATTGTAAAAATACATTGAGCAATGCAAATCAGTACTTCCCCAATTGTGTCAATTGTATTTTCTCCTTCTGGTCTGTCTTGCACAGAGCTTTCTAAAGCATCTGAATTTTATGATGTTTCTAGTATTCTTTTTAACTAATCTTTTGGTACTCAAGTACTACTTTTGACTCGTTTGATTAACATTATAGCCTTTTCTAATGCAAATTCTAATGAACATTTCTGATTGCGAGTTTGTGTGTTTGCACATATATATGTGTGTTGTTTCTCTGGTTCCTTTCAGATACTTGCAACTTTGGCTCCAGTTGATGCTCTAGAAAGATATACCCAAATATCTAGTCATCCCTTTCACAAAACAAGCAAACCAGGCATTGTATCTCTTGATATCCTTCAATCTAAGGTATGGCATCCAATCTCCTAAATTGTGAGGCATGCAAAAAACTTCATTGCACACTTGGCATGCAGAAGTATTGGAGTCAGGAGATTTTTTTATTTTTTTTAGAAGTTCTTTTAATGCCCTTGTGAAAGTTGACTATTAATACAAAGAAAAAGAAATTTCTTTTGGGATTGACTTCACTAGGCTTAATGAGGCATGAAGGTCTGGTAAGATTTTCTTTAAGAAAAATGCTACTAAGCCATTCTCATTATTTCCAAGATGGCTGTCAATTTTTACAACAACAAACTGAGCCTTTTCTTATTAGGTGGGGTCGGCTACATGGATCAAATATCGTCATAAACTTCTATTCGAAACCAAATTTTCAGAAATACCATTTAACCAAAGGTCTCTTTTAATCACCTCTTCAAGTATCCTTTTTGGTCTTCCTCTACGTCTCTTTATAGGATTAAACACTATTTGGTCAACCTTTCTCATTGGTACCTCTTGTGGTCTTCTTTGTATAGCCCAAACGATCGTAACCGAGTTTTCGTCATTTTCTCCTCAATAGGTGCCACCCTAGCTCTCTCCTGAATACAATCATTTTGAATTTTGTCTTTTCTTATATATCCACTCATCCATCTTAACATTCTCATCTTTGTCACCCTCATTTTTTACTTTTGTTGACCTTTCAGAGCTCAACACTCACTATCATAGAGTATAGCTGGTCTAATGACAGTTTAATAAAACTTTCCTTTAAGCTTGGTAGATATTTTGCGATCACAAATGACTCCCAATTCGTTTCTCCATTTCATCCATCCAGCTTGGATCCTGTGTGTGACATCTCTATCAATCTTTCCATTACTTTATAAAATCGACCCAACATACCGAAACTTGGACACCTGTGGTATACTCTACTCCTTAATTTTCATCTCCAGATCATTATTTTTTCGCCTTTTGCTAAATTTACACTCCATATACTCTATTTTATTCCGGCTTAAACGAAAACCCTTTGATTCTAAGGTTTCTCTCCATATTTCCAATTTACAATTAGCCTCCTCTCTTGATTTCCCTACTAAGATTATGTCATCAGCAAAAAGCATACATTTCGGAACTACATCTTGGATGTGTCTAGTAAGTACATCCATCACTAAAGTGAAAAGGTATGGACTTAAGGATGACCCTTGATGGAGACCGATTCTTATGGGAAAATCTTCTATTATTCCTCCTTGAGTTCGCACATGTGTTGTAACCCCATCATATATATTCTTTATGGCAAGAATATAAGCAATACAAATACTCTTCTTTTCCAATGCTTTCCATAGGACTTCTCTTGTCACTCTATCATATGCTTTTTCCAAATCAATGAAAACCATATGCAATTTTTTTCCTCTACTTCGGTACCATTCCATCAAATCCTGTAAAAGATATATAACCTCTGCGGTGGATCTTCTTGGCATAAAACCAAATTGGTTCTCTGATATATGAATCTTCTTGGCATAAAACCAAATTGGTTCTCTGATATATGAGTCTCTTTTCTTAATCTATGTTCAATCACTCTTCCTCAAAGTTTCATAGTATGGCTTATGAGTTTAATTCTTCGGTAGTTTTCACAATTTTGAATATCTCTTTTATTCTTGTAAATGGGTATCAATGTACTCTTCCTCCATTCATTTGGCATTCTCTTGGATTTCAATATCTCATTCAATAACTTGGTAAGCCAAGAAATACCTTTCTCTCCCAAACACCTCCAAACCTCAATAGGTATATTATCAGGACCCAAAGCCTTACCATTTTTTATCTTCTTAAGTGCCTCCTTCACCTCAACTTCTCGAATTCTACGATAAAAAGCAAAGTTTTGATCCTCCTCCTGAGTAGTTAAAACTAAATTGACGTAAGCATAAGCATGGTAAATAATTAAGTTGTTATGCTTGTGGAACTGGGGTTTGCTTTGCATTTGAGAGGTGCTTGGAACAGAAACGTGGCTTTTATCAATTTTATCAATGTATTTGATGTTGCATCATCTTGACTTTATCTGTTCTATGCATGGTGCCAAGCATTTCTTTATTTCGTTCATTTCCTTTAATGTTAGATCCTGACCATCCAGATGTTACCTTTTGCATAGATATGTGTTAGTCTCCTCAACCTTCTCCTGAGCATTTCAACTGAATAACTAATGTGAGCTGATTGCTGACCACCTCATTTCTTGGTTTACAGGCCATGATTGCAACTGGTGGGATTGATACCAATGCAGTCATTTTTGATCGGCCATCTGGACAGATAATATCCACACTCAGTGGTCACTCAAAAAAGGTTTTATTTGTTATCTTAAGTGTTGGTTCTATCTTTATTTCTAAATGACTTAGCTGATTAAACGTATTTTTGGTAGGTTACCAGTGTAAAGTTTGTAGCTCAGGGTGATTTATTCTTAACTGGGTCAGCAGACAAGGTGAAGTGCTATTTTTGTTATTCATGGTATGCTCAGAACAATTTTGTTGCCCAGTACTTCTTTGCCTTAGTCCAAAGCCGTAGGGCAGGACACACATCCTTTCATGTCATGCCGAGCGCTTTTCTGCCATATGGTTAAACTTTTGGCATGGCATAGAAAAGCAAAACTTTTAATGTTCTGTGACCTGGATTTAACTCTGTTTTAGTCTTTTGTAATTTGAACGTCTCTATGTCCTGAAGGGGCATATATGACTTATAAGTTGTTGTCAAAAGCACCTAAAAGAATATGGAATCAGTTTTAAACTTGGAAGTTTTTTGCTGTTTGGAAAATGACTTAATAGATGGATACTTAACTTTTTAGGCTTTATCCAATTTAATCTGAGGTCTTGCACTGGTGTTCCTATTGGATTTGAGTCACTTGACCAAGGCTTTGTAAGATGTATTTTGTTCTTGAGTGAAGTGAACATTTGTTTATCTGTGTGCCTCTTTACAATTTGCTGTTTTCATAAAGACATAAACTTAGTGGCTTTCTGAAATTAAGTGATTAAGCATTGAAATTTTTTTTACCTGGGAAGTTTAATGCACAGTGGTCCTTTTTTCTTTTTTTCGTCTTAATGTTGCAGACTGTTCGGTTGTGGCAAGCATCTGATGATGGTAACTATAACTGTAGACACATCTTGAGGGATCATGCGGCTGAGGTAGATGACTTTTGTCTTTAAATTACTGTCAATAGTTACTATTCTTATATGTTACCTCATCCTCAGTGTATTGCTAGATTTTTATGATTCTCTCATTTCCCCGAGGACTTAGGCTTCAAAATTTTGTACAAGTTAGTTTTATTGTGGTGAAAATTCTTCAGTTGTTATTAATAAAGAGCTTGCAGGTTTACTTATGATAAGAGATGGGATGATGGCATGGTGCATAACTCATACATACTTGTAGTGGCATGACATTCCCATTTAAAAGCTTCCATTAGCATAATTTTTTTGTTTGTGTTAATAAGTTATCATAACTTCTCTCATAAGTGATTTGTTTTTCTCATATATTCTGCTAATAGTTTTTCTGGCCTGGTAAGACTGTACATGTGGGCAACCTACTCATTTGTCATCTTTTTTTTTTTTTAATCATTTGCATGGCATGCTGGATTTTGGGGTCAGGATTTGACAGGATTTTGGATATTGTACAGATAATTTTTCCCTAAGGATGAGTTATATCTTTTGTTTCTAGGTGTAAGTTTGTCAATTTAGTGCACTTCAATTTGGCTATGTATCCATGTTTTATATTCCAATGGGCATGGGATGGGGTAAAATGTTCCTATCAACAAAAATCTGGGCTTCCGCTGGGTGCATGTCTATTTTTTCATTTTCAGTGGCTAAAACTTGTCCTGTTTTTGTGGTGAGGTATCACTGCCTTACATGATCATAGTAAAGTGCAAAAAATCAAACACCTTTATCCGAGCAGGTCAATATTTCTGCATGTAGAAAGGGATGTTATGCTCCTCGTTACTTGAGGACCTTGACTTTAAGTCTGGTAATCTGTAGTAGTATTTATGAAAAATTGTGAGTAGTTGTTCCATGTGAGGTAATATATCTTCTACTTGAAACTGGACTTCATAATGTTGCTCTCTTGATTGCTTTAATATTATATGTTCTTAAGACTCTGAAGCTTCTCTCAAATATATAACTTCATATTTCCTGTTCATCCTGATGGTCTCATTTGTGCACCGAGTAATTTAAAAAAAAAAAATTTGCCTGTCAAAATTTTCAGGTCCAAGCTGTTACTGTCCATGCCACCAATAACTACTTCGTGACTGTTTCACTGGACAACTCATGGTGCTTCTATGAACTTTCTTCTGGAACATGTCTGACTCAGGTCTTATGTCTCTCTCTTTATATATTAGTCACTCTTGATGACAGCCAATGGAGTTGAAGACATACAAGCACATTTTTTGTAAATCTTTCTATATCATTCAAGTGTTTTACCCTCTATGGAGAGTTGAGGGTGGCACATTATAAGTAATCACACAAGAATTGTTTGGCTTTTTGCGGGTTTTGAAAATTTGTAGTTCTTATAAGATAACTTGGTTAAAGTAATATGTAAGATGAGTTCGTGTTTTCCCCACCATAAAGATCTCTACTGAATAGTTTGTTATAGGGGCCTGAAGAATGTGAAGAAACTAGAATTATTTATCTGTCAAATTAATCTCTACATTTTCTCCATTCCCAAAATAAATTTGAAGCAGAACTAATGATCTTGAGTTTGTAGGTTTCAGACTCTTCAGGTTCTTCTGAAGGCTATTCATCTGCGGCTTTTCATCCTGATGGTCTCATTCTAGGAACGGGCACTGCAGAAGCTCTTGTTAAGATCTGGGATGTAAAAAGCCAGGTATAAAGTTTCTTTGACATATATTTCTATATTGATATTTTCATTTTTGAGCACAGATGATTTTTGTACCTTCTCTTGGTTGCAGGCAAATGTTGCTAGATTTGATGGACACGTAGGGCCAGTAACTGCCATATCCTTTTCTGAGAATGGTTACTTCCTTGCGGTATGTGACAATGATTAAGGTAGGATTACTGTTTGTACGGCATACAGTGTTATTTACTTCTTATTTGATAGACTGCAGCTCATGATGGTGTAAAGCTCTGGGATCTGCGTAAATTAAAGAACTTCCGGAATTTCTCTCCATATGACCCAGACACTCCAACAAATTCAGGTATTCATTCTATGTTGTTGATGGATTTATACACAGAATAATAAGTTAAGCACAATTTGGAAGTTCTTAGGTTAAAATACATTTTATGTCCTTCAAATATACTTACATTTTCAATCTGGTCCATAAAATTTTAATTATTTCCAGTTGGAACCTTATCAAACATTATGATGTCATTTAAATTTGCATTTTGACAGGAACTATGACCAATAATGTTTAACACATCAGCAATTAATGGATAGTGTCATAATTCTATCAAAATATGAATTTAATTGGTGTAAGAATGTTTAATTGAAAAAATTGAAATTTCAAGGACCTGATGGAAAAGGTGAACATTTTTCAGGAACCTATTGTATTTTAACCTTCTCTTTAATTCTTTTTTAATAGCTAATGACCTAATTTGGAAGATTGTCAATTTGTCATACAATTATTTGTGAATCTTGCAGTGGAGTTTGACCACAGTGGATCCTACCTTGCAATTGCTGGCTCTGATATAAGGTGAGCCAATGAATACTGTCTAGTATTGTTGAAGGTTACTAGAATATAGCCAAAAATGTTCTTGCTTTTCGTCTTGAGGCTCTAAAAGGGTAAGCACCTACTTTATTTCTTATGTTACGAAGTGTAAAATTACTAGCATCCATTGCGTGTACACTGGTTTGGTGTATACCAAAAGGACAAAGGTGTGATCGAAAAGAAAAGGGTAAAATTTGAATGGATTTACTAAAACTACCTTGAAATAGGCAATCCTTATCCATAGAGTTATACTGGTAATCTGGAAGCATCTAGGAGGAAACTGTTGCCCAGTAGAGCACCTATTTGATGTATAAATAGGTTGCCTCACAGTTGCGAATAATGTAGTGTCTGTTTCTGCCTTCTTTTTATTTCTTTTCCTCCCCCATCTGTGGGGAACACAGACTAATATAAACGTGGAGGATGGGTAGAGGCAGGGTTTTTCAAGAGTTTCTTGCAGTTCTGTTAGGAAAGAGACTTAACTAGAAGGATAGACTGTTGCTTCCAGTCATCTCACATGACAAAGTTTGCATTGATCTGAGGCTTAGCATTTGCTAATACACTCTCTTTCTCTTTCCACATACGCAGACATATTCATAACTAGTGTGGTATTTTGCTTATTGAGCAAGTGTTTAATTGGATTTAGTTTCTGACTTGTCAGTCTTTTACTTTAGTGACCAAAGAGGAGAATTTGATACTAATATCTAATCCTATGCCATATCTTAAAGCTATACCCTTTGAAACTGAATCCCAATGTGTGGTCATTTATGCAGGATTTACCAAGTCGCAAATGTGAAATCTGAATGGAACTGCATTAAAACTTTTCCGGATTTATCTGGAACAGGTTCCCACCTTTTCTCTTTCGTTTTCTTGTCTGCTGCTCCTGTAGCTTTTTTCCAGCTGAGTGCTTGTACAGTCACTTAGATGCTACTTGTAACTTCTGTCTTCTCCCCAGGGAAGGCCACTTCTGTCAAATTTGGTCCAGATGCAAAATATATAGCAGTGGGATCAATGGACCGAAACCTTAGAATATTCGGCTTGCCTAGTGAGGATGGTTTAACTGAGTCATGAAGCGCCTTGAAGTTTTTGAAGCCCGAATTTGATAAGTCGAAGACTCAAGGGACAGACAGTTGCTGCAGTTTTTGTTACCCATGCGTGGTCTAATTTTATGGATTGGGAAATTGAATGAAACAAATGGTTCTAATTGTTCAGACTCGGTGCTTGAGATTCTACGGAGGATGGATGGTGGAGGAACTGTGATATCAGGGTATCTGCGGCAATATTACATGCCGTGGTCTTTTTATAAACTTGAGTTTGTTCTATCTGTATTATTATTTACTTATGATTTTGTAACTGTCATTCCTTGATAGTGAGATAACCACTATCTGTGGGGATTTCCTTACCCAAAATTGAGTTGGCCGTAACAATTTAAGCGTCTGATGGCATTTGGCTGATATGATTGATGCTGAGCAGCGAACAATTGATGGAACAAAGAGGGTGACTTAGGTCGGCTTGCTTAAACCATTTCCTGTTTCCAATTTCATTTGAAAGTAGAGAAGGGTATGGCATGTTTGCAATGCTTCCACCACTTCAATTTCTTAAGAAATGGAGTCAATAATATCTGGAAATTTTAGTATGAGGACTTTTTCCACGGCTTCCATTTTAAAACGTGAAACTATCGCACTTTTAACCAATTTTAACGACTATTCTGAAGATTTGCATTTTTCCAAATTTGACCATTTTTTATCTTGATCCTAAGGCTATATTCTCCGGATTTGCCCATCTACCTTCAAAACTAATCACTGTCACTCTCCCCGTTTTCAACACTCGTTGGGAACAACTGTTCCTTCACCATTAACACCGATCTGATGAACCAGTGACTCTGGTGTTTGGAGGACCTAATTGGAATGAGCTGATGGTTTGGTACTACGATAATACAACAAATGTTATGGTAAAAAGGCAGTTCACAAAATATATAGGTATCTGGGTTTTGTTGTTTTGAGTCACAGAACCGCAGGGATTAAAGGGGAAAGAAGAGGCAAGCAAATAAGAATCCGTAGAAGTTCACTGCATTTATTTTGCCCCAAAAGATTTGGAAGGTGAAAGGTTCTGTTCAAGCTCGCAAGATTTGGATGATAGGTACTGTAGAGGACATTAATTGGAATAGATATACTTAACACATCCAAAGTTTCCAACCACATCATTGAAGATTCAATTCAAATTTAAACAAGCCCCTTTATTCTTATAGTTACATTTCCAGGTAATTCTTATTTTATAAAATTTAAATTATTTTTAAATCATATACATTAAACTGAAAAATTCAATTTATCTAGCAACATTTTCATGAAACATCTCTTTAAATTATAACAAAAAGTTTGAGGTGCACAAAGCATCAGGCAAGAAGTGAGATACGCAAATATCAGTATCATCTAGTGAACACCTATGGAAACCAAATAGTTCATGTGACTAGAAAAAAAAAAAAAGGATAGTGCCCGCGGAATTGTGTGCCATATAGACGGTAAAATTCTATCCTTTGGAAACAGAATTGACTCACTTAAATTTACACAAGCACCCCTTTGAAGACCATTAGATAACTTGTACAGTGCCTGGTTCGACACCCCACCAAAAATATAAGAAATCAGTTACTTCCACTAAATGAAGGCAACTAATCCCTTACAAAAAGTCTCATTAGCCATTAAATTTGTAAATTTTACAATTTAATTTATAAAACTCATTAAATTTATTAATTTAAATTATTTTTAAAAAAATATTTAATGAAATTCATTGTAAGTATAAAAGGACTAAATATAATAAGCTACGGATGAATTTTCTCAGTGAGTTTTAAGGTATATCACTGTTGCAATAATGATTGAGCCACACCCGTAAGACGCTAATTAATCTGTATAGTATGTTAACACAGTTGTTATCCAATTAACACGTGTAAAAATGAACAGCCTATGGCTCTATTGTTACTCAAGCCAGATGGAATTTTAGAGCTAAGAATCTACAACTTTCATGTATGACGAATTGTCTGATGGTAAATCTAAACAATCACTCAAGGATAAAGAATTACCCTCTTAAGAGTCAACTGCACCCAAAGAGAATGGAAAAGCTTCTAGCCAACTAAAACGGGAAAGAAGGAAACGAGAGAGGAGAGAATCGGACGTCAGTAATGGACATCAAAAAAGAGCACCTCAGCCTTGCATCGAATAAGGGGAAGCATGTGTAAATCCCCATAACTGCATGAGATATATAGTGAATAAATTATAACCCACTAGAACAAAATAGAAGAATTCTTGATTCAGTAGAAATATGCGGTAGAAAAAATGTATAATTGGCATATAATGAACTAAGGTACTATACCAGTTAATTTAATTCACATACATGCAATTTAATTTATAAAAGAAAATCTGACTTCTGATATCTAATGACCATAGGCATCCAGGTGAAAAAAAAATTAATTTCTTTTTGCATTCAAACTATTTGGAGATCGCTAGTACACTCGTTCCTACTTCTTTGTTGTGGAGAAACGGGTTCCACTAGGATTTGTGTTTCTCAAAATATGCTACCAATCAAAAACATTACATTATTAGCAAATGGTGAAAACATGTTGGGATATTGAACTTCACACCTTTAAACAGAGGCAGACACCAGAAACCTATATACAACTTCCTTCAACTTTTTAGTAGCAATTTAGAGTCAACAATGAGGGCAGGGGGAATCATTATGAAGTCTGAATGTATGATGTATCTCAGTTCAATGAATATGTATTATTTGAACCACAAGAGGAAAGAAAATTCAGGAGCAGATTAGACATTGTCGATGTGAGCAGAGAATTTTGGTAACAGGGTAAGACAAAAATATTAACACCAACTGGAAGAAAAAGGTACTTCATTTGAAAATGGTCGCAATAATAAGTCAACTGATGTTGCTACTGAAATTAAGAAATTGGTATTTTTGTTAAGACCTAAGAGGGCCTGTTGAAATGAGTTTTTATCCAACACCAACTAGAAAGATTTCCTCTGAAGATTTAATAATGCCATCAATTAACTTCCTGTTTCAAACATGTAGAAAACAATACAGAGAAAAGTATCAACTTATTCACTTGGAGGAGAACAACAGTGAGGGCACATGTTATTCTGGAGTATAAAAGTTACGTTAGAAATAAGCAGATTTACATGAAGTAAGCCAGATGCAGGCATGTGTATCAAAGCTTTCATGACAAATAATATGAAATAATATGTTAATCAGACAAAAATATCTCCATATGTGGAAAAGAGCAAAAAGAAAAATAAACAAAGAAAGAAACCCAATCTTTTTTTAGGAGGTGTGCGGAGGAAGTATGAGAAGCAGCACGTAAAAGCCACTAAATGTATTTTAAGTTCAATGACTATATTCAGTAACAATAATTTTACCTCAACATTCTTTAACTCAAACTCTGGACTGTGAGCCAGGCATAAGTTTCCAAATGTGTCACAAGGTCCACTAGTTCCAGTTAACCTTTTCAACCAGAAAAATACATTCAAGGCAAGAAATTCCATGAGCGATACTTCAACAATTTTGAACAGAAATGAGAAATAAAGCAGCATTATGAAACACTTACAGATCTCCATCCAAGCATAAAGCAAAGTTACCACCACCACCAAGTGCAAGTAAGTCACTCAAACACAAGTAATAGTACCGGTTCACACCTAAACATCAATGTATGAAATCAGATTATCACAAATTCACTGGAGCTCAGAAGAAAAGAGATATAACTAGATTTTGCAGATTCAAATGCTTGTAAATAAAGGACAAATAGCTTTTGTCCTGAATAACACATTTAGTAATTTCGTATCCATAAACATAATGGAAATGATTTCCAATTCTTGCAACTCCATCCCCAAATAAACCACAACCATACTTTGTCAAAGCCTCAGACAGATTAACAACCCTCCATTTCTACTGGGACTTGGAAGGTTGTGACTAAGGAATCTTTTCTTTAATTCTCTTATTTTTCCCATAATGTGATAACTGTAAGGCCCTAAAAGTAAGCTGATCAAAAGTAATGAATTAAGTTGACATGCTTATTTATACACAAATGATTTCCAGTGAAAGCATGCAAACAACAATATGAAGATGCTGAATCCTTTAATTTGATAATTTATTAAGAACAGTGAAGGCATGTGAGAGACAACGAAGAAAGCATATTTAGAAGCTTAGATTGAATAGTACTATAGATTATTTCCGTAAGTCTGACAACTGCTACTCAGCCAAGAGGAAGACATGCTAGAGTTTCTGGTCATGAAAATGTCAGTCAATAGCCAACATCCAGGGCTCATTACCAGCTTCTTCTTATTTGGTTTCTAAAAATTAACTATTATAATGAACATGCAGGTTTACAGATCATGCAATACAGATCCTGGACCATATGAATCAGAATCAATATTGAAAAATAAGACATCTAAGCCACAGAAAGATATTTGACCGCAACACACCTAAATGTCACTTTGCTGCTATGAACTGATCCAGTTAGCTACAAATTTAGACAAAGCATCATTCTCTGAAACTGAAAGATGCCTTAATTAGAACATCTTCCTACAAAGAATGGAAGAATTTGCACATCCAATCAATAAGAATGCTTACCAGTAGGTCGGAATAGCCTTGGTTCACCATATGTGGTTGTAAATACAAATGTTTGGTTTGTCCCCTATCATCAATGTAGAGAGAACGAAATCATGCTTAAAAAATGTTAGTGCGTAAGAAAGATATAAGTTCATGAAGACACATATCTTCAAGAAAGGCTAACATACTTGATATTTTCGCTTTGCAGTAGGTTTCAAGGGGCATTCTAGCAACCCACCAAATACAGCACCATGCCTATCTCCAACAATCTGAAAGTTGCAAAAATTAGTAAATCCATCATCAATAGACCAATAATATTGATCAGCAATTAGTAAATCACATATGAGCACCATAACAAGAGACATGAATTAATTGCAGAAAGTTCAACATACCAGCAAACCGGGACCAGAAAGTTCAGCACTCTTTCGTATAAGTGTACGAAGTGAAATTCCATGTTTCAACGTACTGCCCTTCATTTGAAAAAACAATATTAAATCAATATTTCAAAGCAATAGCCCAATATCATTTGAAGCACAAAATAAGAACTAGAGAGAAAATTTACCTATAAAGTAAGACCCATTGACGCCCTTTCACTATATTAGGGAGGCATGACTCAAAAAATTCATACAACTCAGGTGAAATAAAAATAGAGTTATCAGTAAGACTGGATGGAGCCTTCTTTAGAGCATTTGGAGTATGCGGCCCATTTGCCTCTTCAAAAACTTCAGAACTGCTACTGCTCTTTCTAGAGGCCAGATCGTCCTCATTTATTTTATCTTTCAACAGATCCTTGTCTTCATACACTGGGCTACAGTTGAGGTATGTATCTGAGGCATCATCTTGAGGCTCAAAACTTTGATTATTATAATTGATAGAATCTTGTTCAATTGGTTTAAGATCATGCTGATTACTGCTCGTCATGGATCCATCAAAGCTGATTGGAGGGATGATATAGGAAAAATATGAAGACAGAGATTTCTGATCTTTAGAGTACGGGCTCGCCTACATAAAAGAATCCCATGACAAAAAAATTAGTAACTTTGAAAGAAAACTAAATTTTTCAACAAAACAAGAACATAAGAATATGCAGAACTAAATAGCACAAGGTTCAAATGAAGCAGGGCCCATTTATGCATTCTTTGAAATTAGTTCATTTTAAATTTAAAGAAATGGGTTATATGAGATTAAGACATGGTAGTTGCACATAGTAAAGATACTCTTTTATGATATAAGACAATTAAAGCTTGGTGGTGTACCTATTTTTCCAAATGAATCAAAACTTAAGAGAACACCATCACGTTCCAAATGAACTATAATAGCCACTGGGAAATTCTTTCTTTCTCTACACAGATTTCTGAAGGGTTTCAGGCCCCTAAAGACTAGATCACTGAGAATACATAACTAAAGGTATTCAGAGTTTACAAGTTAGGCGGGCAAGAGCAATAAAGGGGTATAATAATGAAGACACCCATCTGGGCAAGAACTCAACTATGCTTCAAAATTCTGCATAACCATAAAGAACCTCGATGCCATGCAACAAAAGAGATCCTCAATAGTCTGAATCAATGACAATAAAACACAAAAATACAAAACATGACTCAAGTCAATTCAGACTGCCTAAACAAAAGAATGGACCTGACAACAAGTATTTTTCCCACAAGCATTCCATTCATGACCTGAGCAGTGAATTACATCACGTAAGTATTTCTTATGGCAGTATGAATTAGATGAATCAGAGAGTAAAGAACAACTAAATCCAATTGAACACAATAGGATTTTGAGCCAACGGGATGCAGAATAAAATATCGTCTTAATTGTTAATTAAGAGATTAGATATATTTTGAATTGCCCAGGAGACCTGGTTCTGTGCATTTGTTAAGTATTAATGAGTCTAGAAGTATATAATCTCGTAGTAAAAGGTCTGTGCAATTAAAAGGTAGTCAAGAATCATTTACTAAGTCAGTAAAGAGTAGACTATTCTAGCAACTAAAAGGTCTATAAATAGTGATTTCCTACTTATTTTTCAGAAGAATAAAGCAGTAATTCAAAATTCATTCAGGTTTATCAATGGTATTTTTTCTTCAACTTAGGATCAGATTTCTAAGCCCTTCCAGGATTTCCGTCCAAGAAGGTGGATTCCTCCCACATCGACTCTTTCCCTATTTTTCATTCATTTTATCATTAAATTCCTGTGCTGCATCACAAGGTTAAGGCTCATTTTCACTTATGATTTATAGCTCCCATCAAAAGCAACCATAACAATGATGACAGGAACAATAGAAATGCTACAACAGGCTATCTAAAAAAAAAGTATACCTGACCACTGGTTGGTTATGTGCCCATTCCAACAAATTTAATATTAATATGTGTAGAACTTCAAACTTATGTTTCCTCAAATATTTTCCACAAGCCAACAAAAGTTTAGATTCATTAAAGCCGGCCAAATGGAGATCACAGGCCACAGTTGTCGTCATACTAGATATGTTATAACAAAGACACTGCTGGCAAAATACAATGCCAAGACATAAAAGAGTTAAAATAATTATATGTAGCCAATTAGAAGTTAAATCTTTTCCTGAAATTAGAGACAACAATTGTACAACTGAATGGTCATAAAGTCTACTTCTTCGTGTAAATGCAAAGCAACCATGTATACGCGCATTACCTACTTGGGGACAACAAAAATTAACATGAGCCCCCAATTATTGACATCAAATGACACATTTCATTATCTTTCATTCATTTGAGTAAAACATTCAAACCCCATGAATCATTCGGCCCCAGATTCTGATTTAGATCTAACTTTCCGGGCAGAGGTGATCTAAACTCATGACACGTTAGAATAACAGTGCAATGGAGCTCAACGTTTTATTGCTAAAAATACATGAAACCAAAACAACCAAATGCAGAGAAACAAAGAGGAAACTTTTTCTCTTTTCTTACCTCAGGAGAAGAAGAGGTGGGAGAATCAGCAAAGAGACGGGAAAGCTTCTCTGTGATTTTCTCTTTCAAAGTATACATCGTATTGGAAACAAAAACAACAGAGGATTCAACTTCGAAGCGGTTCTCTACCCATCAATGTTCTGGTTTCATCAGAAAAGAATGAAAAGTGAAAGGAAAAAGGATGAGGAAATAGAAGGAGGACTAGTCGGTGGGGAGAAGGAAAGAAAGCAAGAGTGGGGGTGGGGAAAGACAGCTATCAACGGAGATTAAGAAAAGTGAAGTTTGGCCGTACACTCCGATTGGTTGGTATATGTGTCATGTCCTTGTGGACTACGGAATTTGTGCAGTCAGATGCGCGTCATGCGTTTCTATGTAATCTTTTCAGACGGATTGTAATATTGTAATTGAAACTAAGATTATCATCAAAAGAAAAAAAAAAACTAAAGATATTTATAAGAGCATTTATTAATCGCTAAATATTGGCCTTTAAATACAAACAATGCAAGTATATTTGAAAAATTACTTATAAAACATTATAATATTATATTAAATATTTAGTTAAAAATATGTGTTAGTGATCATTATCTATACTTCAAATCAAGAAATTTAAAGTCAAAAATTTGATTTTAAGTCTTAAAGTTATATTTATTAAAAAAAATTATTAATAATTAACTTTAAATATAGATTAATTTTGTATTTAATAGTAATATGAGAATATATAAAAAAATAAAATTTAATTTATACAGTTTAATTTCTAATAAAAATATATTTTAAAAAGTTTTTAGTGAAAGTAACAAATACCATATTACAAATGCATGACAAAATAATGAATATTAAAAAATATAAAATTAAGTTTAATTTTAATAGGATAGAACATTTATAATGAGAATTAAAAATTTTATTTATAACTTTATTATAGGTAGGTGTAAGAATAAGAAATTACTTTGTAACCTGTATTTAAATTTTTGTTTATCCGAACTATTTCATCATAATCTACATATATTATACTAGTGTAATACATGTGCATTGCACATGGAAAACACTTAGTATGATTACAATACATAACTCTTTGGTCGTATTTTAATAAAGAAAAGAATCTGTTTTGAATGTGCATTTAGTTTGAGGTCATCTATTATTATAGTTTTTCATTTGTTGCTCACTTATAATTTAAAGGATATATAACAATTGTAATTCATTTATGTACAACCTATTATTCAATAGGAAAATAATAATCCATATTCAAAATGAACTAAACATACACTAATGATTGTAATGACATTTCATTCATGCAATCAGCGCATTTGTCGATAGGATTGTTTCCACTTGATTAAACAAAAGTATAATATTTGAATTGCATTTGTTAATATAAAATGATCATTATGAATATACAAAAGGGAAAACCATTAATTACCTCCATTAATGTAGCCTTTAAAAGATTTATTTGAAATCAACATTAGCTATGGCATTTGAAATTTTTTTATCAAGATACATAACTTTTATTTCCTATTTGGATCTCACTCTAAAAACAACAATACAAAGTTGTACATGACTAAACACCAATATAGATAAGTAGAGTCCAAGATAGTAGAGAGTTTCACCTTGGCTCTTAATTGAAAGTGGGAATTGTTTTTACTATCACTTGATAGGGACATTATGATTAGACAAAATCATTGTCATGCGAGGGATTAACTTGACCTATATTGCTCATTGAAAGCACTTTTGCCTCTACCTCATAACTATTGAGTTTTATTATTTGTAATCTTACTCCGTTGTATAGTCTATTAGACTAATCCATGTTTCTAAATAGTATAATAAGAACTCATATTTCAAAACATAACGTGTGACTTGATAATCTAGAATACATAAAAGTATTTAATATTTTGGCAGACTAAGTGCCTAGCTCATTGTCAATATTTGTATTTTCTTTATAAATGCTATTTGAACTAAAATAAGTCTTCTTGTCACTTGATATCAAGTATATTACGTGGTCATTCAATATTTGAACCTGATCAATCTTAGTGCATGCACATGTGTTCCTCTTTTAGAAAAAAGTTGGATTATTGCCTAATTTATGACCCATGTGATATTCAAAATTAAGTAACATGTATAAATAATGAAATATATTATATAATAAATTTTTGTTTTCAAAGTAATAACTTAATATAGAAATTATTAATATACATCTATGAAGCTTAGTATAAAATCTTTTGAAATCAAGACAAATAACAATAGGATAGATTTGCGCAACATATTTAATATTTGATTTTGACCCCATTTTTATATGAAAATTCTAAACTCATGAACATAGCTTTAGAAACAGTTTACAAAAATGAGTGTAAGCTGTTAAATTTAGAATGTTTCACAATTTAGTTTGTAATATTAAGTTGAATTATTAGTATAAATTCTTTTAAATAAAATTTTATGAGTGTTAAATTGTGATAGTTTAAAGACTCTTCTTTATAAAAGTGATAGTCTTAAATTTAATTTAGTGCACATCCTATAAAATGAAAGCAATAATAAAAGACTATTAACGAAAACTACATAAAATTCAAAACATAAAGGAATTAGATTGCCAAAAATTTCAGAGAGAATACAAAATGAATAAATTCAATTTACCTTGGGGCGTTATTCCAATTCCATTGAATAAATCTAGAAATTGTGGCTTAAACAAAGAAATAGTATGAAACATGAACAACTAAACAAAATGAAACTGACATTATCAAAATCAATTCACAAAATGAATCTGTATAATCTTCATGTGGGTATTATAAAGTGGGAAATGCTTGACTTAAATAATAAAACCTAATAAATCATAATAATTAATATAACTAAATCATAATCAATTACAAACAATTAATATAAGTGTAATTACCAAATCAAGTATTTATACTAATACTTATTACACCACTTGAGAGCAAAATGTATAAAATGCTATCCAGAGCAAGTGTATGCCTCATGTTTCGTCCTTTACCAATAGAGCACATTCTAATTTTGTTTTGGCATAATTTAATATACCTAGTAAACTTGCTAAATTGGTGTACAACTATATAATTAATTGAATGAATTTATTACACAAATTTATAGGTTGTCAATAAAAACAAAAACAATAAATTGAATGCATTTAATTAATTTGTTTAAATTTATTGAATTAATATTTAATACCATTACTGCAAGGTTTTAATTAAATTATTACAATCAAGATTGAATGGTTGTTAATCATTTTATCTACTTATATTTAAGACCATAGCTTGCTATATTTTACAACAAACCAATTAAATTTTTACATTAAATATTGAACAGTTGTTTTCATTTTAATTAAATATCGATGGTAGAAATTACACAAATTTAATATACCAATTATGTTATTAATAATTAAGTTTGATTTATATACCTAACTAAATAAATAGAAATTTTGATTTTAATTATTTAAAATTATATAATTAATTGTTGATTAACATAATAAGTTGATTTATAAAAGATATAATTATTTCATATTAAAAGCTATTATTTAAAATAGGCTCCTAGGCACCCTAGCAAATTATTGGTTAAAGATATTAGGCATGTTCCTTAATAATCTTACCAATGAAAAATATATTCTAGTGAGAATGTTCCTGGTGTTCTTGATTGGTAAGAAATATGATTATTTACATTTTGAATTCAAAATTTTTAAAGAGAAAAAATCAATTAAGTAAATAATTAAGTTGGTTAATTTAATTTATACAGTTTTAAATCAAAATATCATTAATTATAAGTAAATTTTTTAATAATTGAGAGCTATAAAATAAAAACTCAAATAGAAGATTTTATACGGTGTTATTATTTTTATAACATGAAAATTGTTCATTGGTTACTAACATACGGCAGGAAACTGTTTATAACATTGGACTATGTGGCATAGAGGAACAAAAGAGATTAACCCTCTCGCTTTGGTCAGAACCCTAATACAAAACTTCGAAAAAATTGTGAGCGAATACGGCATTGAAGTTGATAGATCCTTTATTCTATGTGTTTTGTCCCTTCTTTTTTTTTTTTTTTTTCTTTTGGTATTGTGAAGGGGTTGAAATGCCCAATATAGAAAAGAAGACTACTATAGACCACTCTTGCTAGAAACAGCACTATCCTTAACATATAACTCCCTAATATTTTCTAGAACGCTGCTATGGACCCCAAGACCAGCATCCTCCATGGCAACTCTTTTAGCAAGCCAATCTGCACACTGATTAGATTCATGTAGTGTATGAGAAAACTGCACTATCCATCCTTTAGCACACTGAGTTCTGTCCCTTTCTGAGCCTTTCTCTCTCCCTCTGTCATCTCAAATTTAACTCACTAAGAATTGTCATGCCCCTTACAAAAGGTGCCACAGCATGTTTTACAATAGCAGGAAGAGAAGAGTGATAAAACCTTGTTAGTTTCCAAAAAAAATGTTCCTGGAGACAGTTAGTAAGACACATACAATCCCTAAAAGAAATAGATTCAGTCAAAAATTTAACAATGAGCAAGAGAAGCTTATATAGAATGATAATAAAAAAACTTTTCATGAGGATGTGTGAGAAAGATTGTGATACCCCTGCCGAGTAGAATACCTTTTAGTCAAAATAGCAAAAAGCTCCACCAAAGTTGGAACAGATGGCAGCTGGAAGGCATATGGGATTTGGAGAATATGTAAACGAATAAATAAATTGGGAAAGGATTAAACATATAATCCTAAAAGTAAATATATTACCAAATGGGAGCAGTAATAATGGAATTTGAGGATTTTGAGAGCACAATGAGAGTTGGAAAATGAAATAGATTGAAGGAGATGCTTGGGGTTGAAAGAACCAAGAATGAGGGAAAGATTTTCAGCTAAAGGTGGTGAATTCTTTCAGACAGTGGTAAACCCAATATTTATTTGTCAAGAACCATAGACTCACAATTAATGGCTTAGAATTACCCTTCATCATTGCCTTAATTTATACTTAAAATATCTTCTACTTAAGAACTCTCATGGCTATTGCTTTAACAGCTTCCTGCATAGGACCAGATCTTATTTTCTTGATCTATTCTTTGTTTAACCACAAATAACTAAGAAGGAGTTGTCATATTCATGAAACAAGCATAGAAAACTAACCTGCCTTTCTGAAGTTGAGAAAATGAAAACACAACTATAGAAAATATAGTACGTTTATCAGGATCCTCCTATTCTGATATAGTAATTCAACTTGGGTTCAGTGCTGAATCCTATTTGGTCAATCGTTGAATAGGTGAGATTTCTATAGAAAAGAGTATATGTGTTTGGGAAGAGAGTATGTGGGTAATTTTCGATTGCCAATCATGGAGGAAGTGAAAAAGATCTCTGTAAGAGTGTGAGTCAGGTCCATGCCCATCCACCTTTCCTGTGGGAGCCAAGGGGTTTAAAGGAGGTGAAACGGGAGTTAATGGCATCAATTTGAGTGAATGGAGGGCGTGAAGGACAGGAGTTAAAAAGGCATAAAAATGAGAGTAGATAGAGGTAAAAATGGCTTAGTGAATGCCGTGCCAACAGGTCTTGAATCGACAATTATGCAGGAATAATTTTCATCGCATTGTCTTAATTATTAGCGAAATAGAATTAAAATTATTTATTAATAAATAAAACAGCAAATTGAACTGATAACAAAAAGATACATCAAGTTTAAAAATGTTATATAGGAGATACTTTCTCAAGTATAAGACATGTGGTAGAATTTGAGGTTAGTATTAAGAATTAAATGATATGAGAATCTGCATAATTTTAGTAAATTAAATATTTGAATAAATTTCATTAATATTTAATGTCATTACTACCATTAAGCATGACTAATTACCACTATTATTATTCACTAAAAAATTACTACTACTATTATTTAAATTTGCTCTATTAATTAATAATGTTTGAAGGAAGTTATCAAAAAAACACAAAGATGAACAAGGTTAAAATTTTTGAGACAAATGGCAATCTCTTATGCTTTGTAAAAAGGACACATGGCAGAAGGGGGGGGGAGGTGGGTTCTTTCTTAGTATATATTGATTAGATAGACTATTCCATTGAGATGAGTGCTAGAATAAATAGATGTGAAATATTATATTTTAACATTTCTAAAAAAGTGGGTGTAACTTAGATAATATATTTAAAATTATTGATGTGCCCTCCTAAACTTTGCTCTTTTTACATATCACTTTTTATTTATGTTTTACAAAATTTAATAAAATTGAACGGGTGTAATTTAACTTTTTAAATAGTTTAGGGTATAATTGCCGGATTTTGTAGTTAAGGATGTAATTCAATTTTTTAAGTAATTGAAGGTTGCTAGTGCCAAATTTTAAAATTAAGTGAGTGGGCTTGATGACAAAGAAATTGAAAGTGATTATTTATATTTGTTCCGTTTCTTTAAATAGGACAATAGACGTTTATTTTCAATCATTTTCACTTTTTGTAAATTTTAAAATGATAATTTATTTTTTATTAATTTTACTATTCTTATAAATTAAATTTTATTAAATATATACTTAAAAAAAATTTTAATTATTAAATTTATTAAATTTTACATGCTAAACTATAAATCTCAACGGTTGAGAGCTATCTTATAACTTTGTGAAAGCTTAATCTTTTTTTCTTAAGTGGGAGAAAACTTTCCTTCTTTCATTATGTCTCATTATTTTTAGGTCCTTAAATTACCTTGTCATCCAATTGCGGTTTTAAAGACACTAAGAAAAAAAAAAGAAAAGCCAAACCAATTTGAGTTTAGATGAGTTAGGTTGACAAGATTTTGTGGTAAGTACAACAAGGTTCAATTTATTATGTTTCATTTTGATTCAAATATGAAGCCGTCTTTTTATAAAAGTGTATAGTAATCTTTTACAAAAAGTATTTGACCAAACCAAAGTTGAATGAGGTTGGGACAAACCGAACCTAGCCATCCTTCATAAAATAAGTCTGGAAACATTGTGAGGTATTCAACCTTCTAAACAGGTCTTCAATTGTTTAGGAAGAAAACTTAGTCATTTGGATAAGAATATGGTTAGATGAAATCTGAATGTTGTTCACAAAGTACATTTTAAAGTTGTTAATTGATCGAGAAAACTATGATGTAGAATAATATAATGATCAAATCAAAAATCCAAACTGATTGATGACACTTTCTAGTATTCTGTGTAAAACTATTAAGAACCAACAAGTAAAGCATAAATTAATTGACATCAAGATTTTTAAAGTGAAAAACATTTCCAATGTAAAGTGAAAAATCACAAGACTTAGTCCAGATAAATCTTCCACTATCAACAATAATATTTGATACAAAAAGAGTTTTCTCGGATAATAATAAAGGCATACAATCAATAATACATCAAGAATAACCATTGTTGGTTACTAAAAAATAAAAACTCAAATTTAATAAAAGATACTCACCTAAAACAGTGGTTCCATTATTATCTCCAGAAACAAGTCTAGAGATCTCAACATCAAATCTTTACCATTCAAAATGAAGAAACTTATGTCATGAACAGTTCCATAAAATTTAAGTCCAATCCAGTGGTAAACAATCTCTAAACATTAGATATATAAAAATTACTAGAGAATGAACAAAACTTCCAATGTGACTTATCCCCTTATGTTGCTTCTCTCTTTCATGGAACTCTTCAATAAACTTGACAAATGACTAAAATAGTCTTTCATCCACATTAGGCTAAAGAAGCCAAATTGGGTCACCCTCTCACATAAAAGAAGGGGAAAATTTATTCTTGGAAACTTTTAGGAATAATGTGTATAATATTGCTGTTGAGATGGCTATTGATGATGTGGCAATTGGTTAAGGGATTTGTTAGGTTGTTAATTTTCTATTATAACTGTCTTCCAGTACCTTCTGATTGTTTTGTTTTCTTCATTTTTCTTTTCTTGTGCTTAAATGTTATATGGCTCATATTCAAAATCAATGACATTCATCGTTCTTGTGTTACTTTGATTTTCTAAGTTGGAATTAGAGCGATCTCCAATTGCCAATCCAAACCCTAAGAATCCTATCTCCATCAATCATCTAGTTTTAGTTAAACTAGATGCCAATAATCATTTGCTATGGAAGTGGCATGTTTTATTTGCCATTTAAGGACATCATCTTCACCAATTCATCTCTGCAACAATATCAATTTCAGTCACTTTTCTTATTGAACAAGATCAAGTAGATGGAACAATTAATCCTAAGTTTGTAGAATGGGAACAAGAAGTTCAACTCTTGATGTCGTGGTTACTATCATCAATGGCAAATTCAGTCATAACAAGAATGGTTGGTTGCAACACTTCAAGAGAAGTTTGGGAATGAATCAAGTCACATTTTGCATCACAAATGAGAGCAAAAATTAGACATTTTCGAAATCAACATACTACAAAACACCAAGAAAGGAGGTCAATTGGTGAGTGAATATCTTTTAAAGATCAAACAAGTTGTAGATCATTTAACATCTGTAGGAAGTCCTATTGGCATAAAAGATCATTTTGAATGCTCCATGGGCTACCTGCTGAGTATGATCCACTTGTTTTGTCCATTATGTCAAAGCTCGAGAACCACACAATTGATGAAGTAAAGACCCTAGTGCTTGCTAAAGAAACAAGATTAGAAAAAAATTTGAAGGATCATGAACTAGTTACGATTGATCTAAGCACATGAATGAACTATAATCTAAATCAAAGTCATAGGGGAATTAGTCCTAATACATATCAATTCTAGCCTAAGAATCCATATTATAGTTCCGACACACATACATTTAGTTCTGGACATCCATAATACAATAGTCAAATGCTAGGTTGTCAATTCAACAACATATCTAACAAGAATGGATATCAAAGAGGCAATTTCAAAATGGGATTCACTCTAAGAGGAAGAGGCAGAGGCGAACAATATAATGGTGGAAGAATTTTTTGCCAAGTTTGTGGTAAACCTAGGCATATTACCTAGTATTGCTATTACATATTTGATGACTAGTATCAAAGACCTGAAAATCAAGGATTCAAATCCTTGAATTTCAATTCATTCTCTACTAAACTTTAGGAATCACAGTATAATAGTGAATAAATTGCAGGCTATGTTCTCAACTACTAGAAGAGATCCTAATGAGAATTGGTATCTTGACTCTAGGGCAACCAATCATCTTTCCACAATGTTAAAAATTTGGCAAACAGCATCTTACTCAAGCCCTAAAAAGGTTATAGTAAGAGATGGTACAAGTTTGTGCATTAAACATGTATGGTATTATTAAGTTTACTCCTCAAACAATGAACTTTCTTTAAACTCCCTATTGTATGTACCTAATATCACTAAGAATCTATTGAGTGTGTCTAAATTTGCTAAGGACAACTTTGTTTACATTGAATTTCATCCTAATTTTATTTTGTCAGATCACAAGAATCTAGCAAAGTACTTATGATAAGGAAGCTTAAGCAAATTCTCTACACCTTTCATGCCTTCAATTTGTGACATACTCATCCAAAGTTCTAATACAAAAATCCTATTATCAGTAAAGCAAATTCTAACTTGTCTACTTTTGTAACAGCCTTAACTCAATTTGTTAATGGTTCTAATGTATCCTCTCCAGTTGCTAAACATGTACTTAGCAACTTAGATTTATGGCACTATAAGCTAGGTTGTGCTTCAAAGTATGTTATTAATCATGTTCTTACCTCTTGTAATATAAAAACAAATAATAAAGGTGCTATTGCCTTTTGTTCTTCATGTTGCATAGGCAAAATTCATACGTTTCCTTCTTTCTTGTTTGAAACTATGTACACTACTCCACTTCAACTTGTATTCATCGACTTATGAGGACCTTCTCCTACCCTTTCCACTAATGGCAGTCGATACTACATTAATTTTATAGATGCATTTGGTTGGTCCACATGGATATATCCCCTTAAATAGAAGTCACAAGCCCTACAAGCCTTTATCATTTTCAAGAAACATGTTGAACTATAGTTAGACTATAAGATAAAGGCCCTACAGTCAAACTAAGGAGGAGAATTTAGAATCTTTACTCAATTCCTTCAAAATCATGGGATCCACCATATGATTTCTTGTCCACATTCCCATGAACAAAATGGGGTGGCAAAATGCAAGCATAGACATAAAATTGAAATTGGCCTCCCCTTGCTCCATAAGGCATTACTCCTTAATTCCTTCTAAAAAGATGCATTTCTCACTACCATCTACATCATTAACAAACTTCCAATCCAACCTTTCACTAAAAATCTCCATTAAAGGTACTTTGTAAAATTAAACCTTTATATTAGTCCCTTAAAGTATTTGGTTGCTCATGTTTTCCCAATCTCAAGTCATACAATATATCTAAGTTCCAAAATAGATATGTTGCTTGCCCTTTTTAGGTTACAATAGTAACCACAAGGGACATAAATGCCTAAGTCATATTAGAAGGCTATACATCTCACAAGATGTTATATTTGATGAAACCTCTTTCCCTTTTGCTACTTAAAAACCTCAAGAAGTTTTAGTCAAAAGTGTGCCTTACCCTCAAACCTCAGCTTCCATTCCAATTGTTTATGTTTCCCATAATCCACCACTTAAGAATATTTTACATATTAATGACACAAATTTTATTATGAACCCTGCTACAATTTGCAATGATGCATGTAATTAGTCATAAAACAAAATGATGTGTGGAGGCTATAGATTCAAACAGTCATGTTCAATCCTAGAATCATGTCCCTATCACTAAAGGTCATCCTATGACCATAAGAAGCAAAGTAAGAATCTATAAACCTAAAGTGCTTACTATAGCCCTAGAACCATCTATGGTCTCTAAAGCACTCTCACTTCCACAATGGAAACAAGCAATGGAAAAAGAGTACAGGTCTCTTCTAGCTATTAACACTTGGGATTTAGTTCCATTACCTCCAGGAAAAAGTTCAATTGGCTACAAATGGGTTTTTAATCTTAAGCAGAACCCGAATAGCTCCATTTTAAAGTAAATGTCTCAAATAATTACAAAAGGTGTCATGAAATAAAGGGAATTGATTTTTTTGAGGTCTTTAGTCTAGTGGTAAAGCTAATTATAATTAGAACTATTATCACTTTAGCAGTGTCTAATGGTTGGAAACTGCATCAAATAGACATTAATAATGCATTTTTGAATTGTAACTTATCAAAAGAGGTTTTAATGCAACAACCTCCAAGGTTTATTACCTCTAATACCAAATCAGTTTTCAAATTAAAAAGGCAGTACATGGCCTTAAACAGTCCCTTAGATCATGGCTCCGAAAATTGTCAAGTGCCCTGCATACTTATTATAGAATTCTCATCTAAATTTATCCAACAATGTGTTCATGAAATGAATGATATCTTTGCACTCAAAGAATTAGGTGATGCCCATTACTTCCTATGAATTGAGGTGGAACCTACCTCTAATGAAGGAATTCTTTTGTCTTAATTGAAGTATATAAAGGATCTTATCTGTAGAGCCAAATTACAATATGTAAAACCAATAACTTCTCCAATGACAGTAGGCACAAAGTTAAAAACTTATGGAAGTGATCCATCTACAAATCCTTCAGTTTATGGGTTAATTATTGGAGCTTTGCAGTTTGTCACAGTCACTAGACTTGAAATAGATTTTGTAGTGACTAAAGTATGCCAATTTCTAAGAAAACCCCTTGAAGCACTTGGCACATTGTAAAAAGGATTCTCAAGTGCCTTGCTGGCACTGTCGAGCACAGTTTGCACTTAGAGAAAACAAAAATTTTAACTCTTTCATGGCCTATTGGATATGGATTAGGCTAGTGATCCTCTACATCAAATGTCTCACACTAGTTATTGTGTCTTTTTAGGAAGTAATCTCATTGCCTAGTCTTCAAAGAAGCAAAATGTGTTTTCCAAGTCTAATACCAAGGTTGAGTACCATAGCTTAACAAGTGTGGTTGCTAAAATATGTTGGATCAAATTACTTCTGACAAAAGTCTAGGTTGAATTGTCCAAGCTTCCATTACTGTTCTTTCATAATCTCAATGTTGTTCAACTATCTACCAACCAAATGCTCCATGCATTAGGAAACATGTTGAGGTGGACCTATTTTTTATCCGAGATAAAGTTCTTTAAAAATAAAATTGAGGTGCTACATCTTCCTTCCTTAAAGTAGACAGTAGGTATACTCACTAAAGCACTTCCTAGTAGTCAATTTCAACACTTACTCACAAACTTAAGGTTGTCACTCAAGACATCTTAAGTATGAAGGGGGATGTTAGGAATAATGTATACAATACTATTGCTAATGTGGCTATTGATGATGTGGTAGTTAGCTAAGGGATTTGTTAGGTTGTTAATAGGGGTGGGCATAAACTGTACAAATCAAATGAACATAATTAAACTGGTAAAAAATTATATAAATGTCAAGTTAGATCAGGTCACAAGTTAAATTGAGAAAAAAATTGGTTTCAAATGAATTAATATGGTAGGGTTCAAGTTGTTGATTTGTAACCCATGGTAACCCGAATCGAGCTGATTACCCTTCATATACTTTCATATTTGTCTTCCACTTTATTGTCCTCTTTCATTAATTGTGCTCATCTCTTCTCTTTTTCTTTTGAATATTCTCTCGCTCCACCTAGCCACTCTCTCCCTCCCTTTTGTCTCTATGTGTGCTATACTCTTTCATTAATTGTCCTTATCTCTTCTCTCTTCCCTTTTATTGGTATTACAACTAGCCAAAAACCCCATCTTCTCTCTTCCCTTTTATTTAGAATATTCTTTAACTCCAAGTCTCCACCTAGTACACAAATTCTTATGGCTTCATAGTTCACACCCACTGTCTCCTTCCCTCTTATCCCTATGTCAAACATATGAGGCTCTTTACTTTTTTTTTTTCAAATCACACATTCACATCTCAGTAATTGTAATATATTCACTCTCTTCCCTTTTGCTTTGAATGTTTTCTTTTCTCATTCATGGTACCACACTTGCCATAAACTTCACACCCAATGGCAAACCTACTCATCAGCTTGAGTAGGTAAGTGCCCACCCTATATTTCAAAATCTTTAATATTACTTATATAAAAAACTAAAGCTTGCCCTTATAAAAAAAATTTGAAGTTCCCATATTGTAAAAATTTTTTGTTAAGAAAGATGGAATAAAGAATGATAGAGAGTTGAAGCACCAATTTTGTTGCTTTTTCTTTAATCTTTTGAGTTTGTATTCATCTTGCATTTGACAAATTGTTCAAAGTACTACAATAAAGTGATGAAGATATCACAAATGCTAAGTCATTAGTAAAAGTGTATAAAAAACAATTACAATTGATGAGAGATTAATGATGAGAGTCTTTACTTGGTGATATTTCATTATTTTATAATAAAAATAAAATTTTGGTCTCAAATATGGATAATTATTTGTTACTCAAAGGCGATCAAGGTGAAAAGTTCAATAAATTTTAAATTTATATCACTTTCAATTTGAGTTATATTATTAAGTAATTAATAGACAACTTCAAGAGTTAAATAATTATTTTAAGGAGGTAAATACTAAGTTACTTTTTGTGTGATATGCCTAAATCCAAGAGACTAGTTTGTTGCTTTCAATAAGGAAATGTTTCTATAGTTGCTTAATTTTATCCAAAGGAATTCTTTGAAATTGAAAATTCTTGCACTTGATAGTCAACTTGAAAGTTATATCTTAGATGTACGCTCAGATGGAAGATTTTTAAAATAGCAAGAAATCAGTGATCTTTGTGAAAAATTGGTTGAGAGTAGGAAACATCGGATGCCTATTAGTATATTTTCTTATCAAGTTAGCTTTAATCTTACTAGTTACAACTATATTTATTGAAAGTGCTTTTTCTTCAATGAATATTATAAAATGTGAAATTTGTAATCATATGAGAGATGAATAGTTGGATGATTGCTTGATTACCTATATAGATAAGGACATTTTTAATATGTTAGACGATGAACAAATTTTGCAATTGTTTCAAAAGATAAGATCACATATGCAACAATTATAAATATTGTTCATTTATCTTTTTTATAGAATTATAATTTGAAACAATATATTATTATGGTGCAACAAAATATTTATTTTATAAAATAATTATTAGGGTCCACATTGAAAAATTTTCTGGATCCACCACTATCCACACCTACCCACTGCTACTCTAAGCACTCTTTCCCTCTTCCACTCTCTTATCTCCAATCTCCATGTCCCCCATCTTTCTTATACCCAACCCCTTCTCCATTTAACTAACTTTCACCACCAATAAGAAGCTTCAATCCCACATCACCCTAAACAAAATATAGGTATGGCCCATGGATTTATTGATTTTTTTATGTTTAAACTTCTACTTGGATCTTGGTTTATAGAGCATTCATAGAGACTAAAAGAAAGCAAGAAAGAAAAATAAGAGGTAGTCTGTAGAGTATTCATTAGGACCAACCTACATAAACCTGACCCAAATATTAGTAACCAAGAACCTGCTTATTTTGGTTGAGTATGGGTTTCAATCGGTTTTAGGTGTTTCTATATGTGATATTGGGTTTGGTTTATTTGGCCTAAACTTGATCGACCTGAACTAATGCTCACCCCTGGTTGTTAATCTTTTGCTATAACTACCAACAAGAACCTTCTCATTGGTTTGTTTTCTTCAATTTTCTTTCCTTGTGTATAAGTGTTGTAAGGCTCATATTCAAAATCAATGAAGGTCATCTTTCTCACATTATTCTAATTTTCTAAGTAGAACACAATAGTTCATAAAATTAAATGTGAGCCATCTAATATGCTAGATCACATATTTTTGTCTATAAGATCCTATAAATTTAATCATTTGAATTGTATCTTTAAGAATTAAATAAGAAAGTTATAAAATAGCAAGAGTGAAAAGGGAACCCAATATTAACAACCCTTGCTCTCCCTTAAAGTTACTTTTCAATAGTAGAATTTACCATGAATTAGAAATGAAAAAGTTTTACTGAGTTTTGGTTGGCACAAAATATCATCCAAATTTATTCATTTTCATTTATTATGAAGAGCAATGAAACAAAAATCATATAACTACCTACTAACTATTCATTAATTATTTGGTCAAACAAATTATATAATTTTAACTTTTTAAAATAAGTCATATTTAATAAGAATAAATAATTGAATAGACTCATATTTTGCTATAAAAAATTAATTAGACTCATATTTTAATATTAGATAAATATAAATATCTAGCAATGTCTCTCCCAGAGTGCAAACATCACCAAAATACAACAATGCCTAACAACTAACACATTTGAATCCTAACAATATAAAATGATGTGCTAGTACACGAATACAACCAAAGCCAAACATCATGATTAATAGAAAACCAAAACACTCCTTATGGCTAGTGGTGGGCATAAACCACTCACCCCATGACAAATCAAAAAAAATTGTCAAAAGAAGAGATAAGGTTTGCTTTGCGGCAGCACTTGGTTATACATGATTTACAAATTGATTTTATGTGGCCTTGTTTGGTCAAGTTTAGATGGAGAATTCTCTATTCACGAGTACCTAAACCTGGCTGAAAACCCTTCCATATTTCTAACAAACTGTGAACCTTCCACCTATACTCTACATGTTTGTACCTTTGTCCCATAGTCTGCACTTATTTTCAATGCACTTTCAAAAGTTGCATATAATGAGTTTCTAACCCATTTACTTTTTCCTATGGCATGATCACTTCAAGATAAAAAGTGAATTTTTCTTTTCCTATCCTTTCTTCAAATTTTTCATGGATAGAATTGACATAGAGGTTTGGAAATTTTGAAAAGTCATCTAAGGAATTAAAAAGTGATATTTTTTATTTTTTATATTACAAAATGAATGGAACTAAGTAAGCAACCTATCTCCCTCCACCATTTTATATATATTATTCAAATTCTTTTGATTAAAGTGCTTTCACAAAGAGTGGTTGGCTTGCATTTATGATCTCATCTCTTCTCTCACAACTTTTAAAGCACTCCTTGAACTAAGTCTTAAGTCTCTACCTTTATTCTTTGACCTAAATCCTAACCCTTCAGACTCACCTTCTTCCCAATTCACTATTCTAGTTTATGCAACTACAAATACTCTTCTTCTCGAATCTACCATGCCTTAGTTTATCTTCAGCTAAGCAAAACCTTGCTTCTACAAGTAAGGGCTAGCCATCTTGGTTTCTCTACTATCTTCTCATACCTTTACTTATGCTAGTTTTTCTTCTGTTTCCCTAATGTAGAAGCTCCTCACTTCTATGCTTGAGTGCTCTAATTGATTAAACCAACCCAAAATCATATATAGCCAATGAACCCAATGTAAGTCAATTTTCATGGTTCAGTGGGTAGCATTAGATGGAAAGACAAGCCTTCTTAGGTTAATTTGGTTTGGAGAAAATCCAGATGAAATTGACCCATGCCCACCCTACCTATGGCTACAGAACTTTGGTTTCCAATAAGCAAAATGGATTCTATCATAAGTGACATTTATCAATAAAGTCTAGGACAAAAAACCCCAAAATAATATACAAACTAGAATATCTATGACCTAATATAATAGAACACTAAAGTGTGACTCACATGACTTAATAAATGCATATATAATAAAGTGACAAAGAAGAAAAATAAGTATAACATAGGATATGATAACCAAAAACTAATACTAAATTAAGATAAATTATACAAATCTCTAAACCAATAACCATAATTTTCTAAGACCAAAATAAATAAAGAACAAAGTGTAAGTATCCTTTAAACTCAAAGTAATATTCGTAACAAATATGTTTGGAAAGCAATAAACCATGACAGTATAAACATGAGAAAAGTAATTCACAACCCAAGTAGGATATATATTAGATCATTCCCCACAAGGATTAAAACTTGAGCACTTTTAAAGTATAGACTAGATCATTCCCTTAAGCCTCCAAATCAAGAACAATAGTAAAGTATATACCAAATCATTCCCCACAAAACCCATAATTACCTCTATATGCACTTAACTCATTAACACCACTAATGGTAATACAGTTCTCACACGATATATTCCAAAGCCATGAAAATCCAATCAAAGTGATAAAAATAAAAATGATTCTAAACATTAACAATTGAGACATATTCCACCAATGCAATTAATTTCCAATATAAAACAAGTTCCACATAACCTCATAATTGAAGCACAAATTTAAAATTAATTCAACATAATATCATTTCTAAATCGAATATCTATAGGAATTCATATATTGAAAGGCTTGTCTCCTAGTAGTTATAAATAATAACTCTAAATAAAATAGATCAAAGACAATCAATAATAAAAGTGAATTTAATCATAATCAAAAAGAAAATATATATGTCAAGTTTAATTGACTAAGAAACACATAGGAAATTATCACAAAAAAAGTTAAATAGACGCCATAGTGCTCATATGGACTCACAACAAAAGTTGTCAAGTAAGTGAGATATTGGTCTAACTACTCAAATTGGTGGGGAGTGAGTAACCTCCAATGAATCCACGAAAATTAAGTTGTAACAACATGTGACAACATGCTCATGAACACTAACATAATTAGAATGCCACTAAGAAAGGCATAACCACAACCAACTCTATGCCAAAACCTCACAAAAGTGATCTCCCACTAAAGACCAAGATTTCTCATCTTAACTAAATTTGTATAGCCACCATGTAGGTGTTTTTGCAACCTCCAATAATTATTTTGAAGTTGCGAAAAATATTATAGCATTTAAATTACCCAAAAACATGCATCTCATACCTATAACTACCTAAAAGAATTAAGACATTACATGAAGCAAGCAAAAATAATTTAGAAAACATATAATGAGAGATATCAACCATGATCATTAAGAGAAAAACTCTTTATATAATTTTGATTTCAGGAGCATTCTTAAAAATGACTAAGACTCAAGATAATGGTCAACTTACCCGTTAAAGAATAGGATGACAATGAACTTGAAGCTACCTAAATGCCATTGTCGCTAAGCACATGAATTCTATTAATGGGTTGAAATTATGGCCATGCATAGGATGAAATGAGAGAAAATGATAGATTTTGGAGAGGTAAGTATGGTAGAAGCCATGTTTTAAAATCTAAATTGGACCAATAAGTAGATTAGTCTCTTTCGACACTTATACTCAATAATGGTTAAACCCAGTCAAAACCAGTGAACTAGTTGAATCAATGAAACTTTAAAAAATTATAAATAAAAAAGTCATCTACAATTACAAATTTTATTATCCCAATCATACATATAGCCTTTAAATTGATAAAAGAATAAATAGTTAATAGAATAACCATGAAATTATAATTTTTGTGAACTACACATTTTGTTGAATTGAGATTCATATTAATTTGATAAGAATAAATGAATAAATACAAATATGATATTTTTATCAATAAATAAATATTATAATATAAAATTATTATTATAGTATCCTCTAATTCAACCACTTGTTCAACTGATCGAATTGGTCCAATTGTGATAGTTTGCTAACTGATACAGTTTTGATAACACTAAATAGAAGGCTAGATTAACCCTTGGGATAATTATATTTTAGTGCTAAATGAGAGGAAATGTGAGGAAGAGGATGAAAAATCAGGACATTGGGGTGGCATGCTATTGTGAAGAGGGGAGACAAGCAGGTATTGAGAAAATGAAGAAAATTGAGAGAGAATGCCCAATTTAAGAAAATTACAAAACTGCCATCCCCTTATTTATTTTTTAGGAAAAGTTGCTCTCAAAAAATGTAGGGGTAATGAAATGCTCACAATGATTTATAGGGTTGTTAATATTTGTAAGTCTCACAATGAAATGAAAATTGTGTGACAATAATAAGGCTATTATTTTTTTCAAACCTTTACAACTTCAACCCTTGTGATGGCATTTTAAGGACATTTTCCATTGCATGATTAATTGATATGGGAAAACCATTTACACTCACATTGTTATTAAAATTCATTTTTTATGCATCTAAAAAAAAATTCACTTTGTAAAAGGGAAGATTTGCCACAAATAATATGGGTTACCATAGATTTCAATAACTGTCAACAAGCTATTGGTCTGTTGGAAGTATACTAACCTCAAGCTAACTTTAGCTGCAAATATGCAACTAAAATACAATTTTTCTGTTATATTTTATTGTAAAATAATACTTTTTTGCAAATGTTTACACTACTAAAAAGTCACATATTATCAATAGATTTTTTTGTTAAAAAAAAAATCTATCAATAAAATGTTTTATCGAGAAATATGATCTCACGGTATAAGTGAACTTGAAAAATTTTTACCAAAAGATTTTTCAATTCCTCACAAAGTTAGCAACAAACTTTCCTTCGTAAAAATTAAAAATATCCTTGATAAAAATAATAATTTTGCAAAAAAATTTATTTTATTAAGGGATTTATCTCTCAAAAAAAATTAAAGACTGCATTTTTATCGAGGGATAAAGTATTTTTCTTTAAAAAATTTTTAATTCCATTTACCAAGAGATATAAATCTCTTAGTAAATGAAACTGATATGAGACAATGGTGATTTTTTTTTACCAATGGATAAGATCCCTTGGTAATTAAAAATATTATTTTGAAAAAATTAAAATCTTTTGTTAAATTGAAAATTTTTTAAAAATTAATATATTAAACAAAATAAAAACACAACTAAAACATTGCACAAAATGGATAAAATTTCAATATCAGCTCAGTCATAACAGTAGACAAAAACTTAGTCATAAGAAGATAAAGTCAAACAAAACCAAATGGATAAAATTTCAATATTAACTTAGACATAAAAATGCATAGAAAATTTGTCATAACATTGTACAAAAAATTAGCTATAACAATGGACAAAAATTTAGATATAACAATATAAACCTAGCCATAACAATATAATTATATATCTATTGATTGAGATTAAAAAAAATAAGCCACAACAATCAATATAATCTGCATACGCAGAAGCAAAAAATACTAACCTTGGATAGAAATAGTAAGTTTAAGATAAATTTCAAAAATATAAGCCATAACAATGAACATAAAAGTAATCTATCTAAATGCCATATACAATAACTTTAAGAAAAATTTTAAAAATAAAAATACTAACTTTGGACAAAAATAGTAGAAAAATCAAACCAAACAACCCTCACAAAAGCTAAAATCAAATGTGAACAATTTAATATTAGAAAGACTACTGCACATGCTTAGGAGAAAAGAAACAACTCTCACAAAGTGCTAACCTTGAAGGAAGTTGAAAACTAACAAAAAAGAAAGTATACAACTGACCACAATTCATTTTATGATGGCTTAAAAATAAAAACAAGAAAGAGATATTAGAAGGAGAAGAAAAATGATACACAAATCACAAAAAAAGTAAAATAGTAAATACATTAAAAGACATTTATGAAACTAGCTAAAAGAAGTTGAATGAGGCCCAAAAGTGCCAATAATTTTTAAGAAAATGATACAAAAAGGGCTTGAAACCTAAAAGAACCACTAGAGAGTAAGAGAAGATAGGAGAAATAGAAGAATGATGGAGTGAGGGTGGGGTGGTGATCCCCCATCTTTAAATAAAGACAGCTACCGACAGACAAACTTAAATAAAAAGATGTGTTTTGAAAATTTTCAAACATTACTAACAAATGTATCCATCAGCAACATTGGAAAATTTTCCAAAAAATTTAAGTTGCTGCATGGATTATAGATAGATTCTAGGGATCTGTCAATAACCCTATGCCTAGTTGACGTCAATCACATTGATGTGACTGGATTATTGAGAATCCATCGATAATTTGCAGGGAATACTATAGATTCCCTACAAATAGTCATATCATTATGGCTATTTACTCATGGATCCTCAATAAAATCTTGATTACTTTGTCTCAGGACCTTCAAATTAATTAATTATTGATTAATCTAATGATCCATTGGTAATATATCAATCTTTTAAAAAATTTTATAAAAATGAGAAAAAAAATGCAGCTATTTGATAGATTTACTAAGAGATAAAAGTAAAATAGTTTTACCCAGGGACTGAGAGATTTATCCCTCTATAATTCTATAGAAAAATTTTTTGCTTTTTTGCATCAATTTGAACATCAAATTATTTGTCAATAAATCTCTTGGCAAATTCAATGCACACTTTTTTATGCATATTAGCGTGAAATATAGCATCACAATCACCAAGGGATAGCAAAAATTCATTAGTAAAATTCTTCTTTTATTGATAATTTTTTTTTTTATTTTACCAACATAAAATCTGTTAATAAAAATCATTTTTACCATGAGATGTTGATTCCTTAGTAAAAATCATTTTTGCCAAGGAATATTGACCTATTGATAAAAATTCATCGATAATCAAAATTTTTTTATAATGTTATTTATTTATTTATTACACCAAATTTATTTAAAAAGAATTTGGGTGTAGTGTTTATATACAAATAATTATGTAAGTAACATTACTCTTTATATTATATTTAAGTATAAACTCTCCCTTCCTTATGAAGTTTTAAAAGGTATAGAAACAAGCTAGTATTTGACTGAGTATAAATCACGTGACTAATGGCACAAAAATAAAACCATTAAAATTAATAGTATGAAAACAAATTCACTTTATTATAGAGGTGCAATTAATGTACTTAATGCCGGCATGCAATGAAAGATGAAGATGCTTTCCTGGATTTTGGCACTTTCACATTATGGCAACCAACATATAAGTCAGTCCCTGCGCCGCTTAATAAACACATAAGCAAATGCCAACACAGTCGTAACTTTAGTTATTCGAACCTTATATATTTCAATTGCTTGCTAACTCTGTTTTACAAATATTTTTTTGTTTAAATTTGATCCACTATCATTATAAAATTGTTTACATTATCATTAATATCATATCAATAAAATAATAATTATTTCAATTTCAATAATATAACAGCATATGCTTAGTTGTTAATAATATTTTTTTACACTGATAAAAATTTAATTTTTTTATGGGTCATATTATGAATAGCAAATACATACTAACTTGAACAAGTAAACGAGCACAAAGTTTTCCTAACTTGCTTTGTCTTCTATCACCGAAAAAAAATAACCTGCTCTGTCTTCCACATGACAAAAACGAAAGAGGAAAAATAAAAGGAAAAGAAAAGATTGCTCACTGATTTTTTTTTTTTTTTCAATTTGTCTCAAGTTAACGACTGCAATGCTAGATAAAGTACATTATACTTTCAATTTGTAAACTTTAAATCCTTGATCCTGGGCAGTCTCATTTTCTTTGATTTGGAACAATAATAATGTAAAGAGAATTATTAAATGAAAAACAATACATGAATTGATTCAGTTAATAGTACTAATTTTGTCTGAAAATAAAGAAGTATGTATTTTTTCCAAATAAAAGTAGATAATGAAATGTTATAAAAAGTAAAATGACCTATTAAATTTATTCAATTTTATAATTTATATTGTGAAAATCACTAAATTTAATAATATAAAATTTTTTAAATAAAATTTTTATAAAATTTAATTTATGAAATTGGAGGGAGTGTTACCTTTTATTGCTATTAGCAGTTTTATAATCTTCTAACTAAAAATTTAGAGTAAAATCCTATTTTAGTCTCTTAAAGTTGAACAAACTTCTATTTTAGTCTTTTACTATTAAATCCTTCTATTTTGATCTTTCAGAGATCAATTAACTTTTAGTTTAGTCCTTCATTATCAAAAACTTTTAATTAAGTCTTCTAAAGATTAAAATTGATATCAATCAAGTCTTTTAATTAAAATAATTGCTGACGTAACAAATTTTGACTGACATGATAGAATTTGGCTAACATGTCATGATGACATCAACATGACACGTCAACCAAATTCTACCATGTCAGTATAACACGTCAGTAAATTTTGCCATGTTAGTGTGCCATGTCAGCATGACACGTCATCATATTTTGCCACGTCATTATGATACGTCAGCAAATTTTGTCTTATTAGCAACCATCTTAACTAAGAGACTTAATTGATATCAATTTTAATTTTTGAAAAACTTAATTAGAAGTTTTTGATCATTAGGGATTAAAATAAAAGTTAATTGATATCTGAAAGATCAAAATAAAAGGATTTAACAGTAAAGGACTAAAATAAAAATTTGTTCATCTTTAAGGGACCAAAATAGGGTTATACTCAAAACTTCATCAACAATTTGTCATGATGTTTTTCTTGCAAGTTGCCTTTTCTTTTGAAGATGTTAGAGTCCACGGTGTTAAAAGTGGCAACCCATTCTTGGACCCCATTACCTAATCCCTGAAGGTACCCTAAACCATAATTAAATGGGTGTTTATTTATTTTTCATCAATGTTAAATGGGAGTTACAACATTGTTTAAAAAACAGAGTACAAGTCATGATGCATGTTTTTTTTCACCCTCACAAGCAATATTTACATCTTCGAGCAACTATACACGCCATTCATCTACATACAAGAAAAAAAATAAATAAAATGATTTAAATTTAAGAAAAATTGAAAATATAAAAAAAAAAAAGTGTCAAATATGTGTATAATTTTATTGTGCAAGTATCACTACTCTTCTTCTGAAGAGGTTAGGCCCGTCAGGGTCCATGGTGCTAAAAAGTGTTTACTCTTTCTTGGACACCATTACCATAATCTCCTAATGTGCCCTAAACCTTCATTAAATGGAAGCATAACTTTTTTGATCAATATTTCGAAAACAGAGTGTACAAATTTGACGTGTAGTTAACATAATTCAATTCCATGATCATGCTTGATGTACTTCAGTCAAACTTCATCTTCTCTCCCACAAATTCAGATTCCTTTCTTATTCATGCCCTCCAAACCTCCTCTAGATTGGGGAATTTTTTTTTTTCCCAAGACCTTTTCAACATTTATTTAAATCAAAGACTTTTGTTTTCATCCTCTTCAAATATTACAATAAAGTTTTACCGTTTAAAAAAAAAATTATGCTTCTCTGCAAACAACTGTACGACCCATGTGGAGAGGAAAAGATAGTACATGCCGCTCCCCCGTCTGCTGCACATCTACAAAGGTATTGCTCCTTAGGCCATCCAAAGGACCTCAAAACCAGAAGTCAGACTTTCAGGGTCCCAGACCCAAATACTTTTGGATCCTGATTCAACAAAAAGTAGTGGAAAAATCGAATCTTTTAGCCTTTAACAGCAACCCTTGATTCTTTTCCATTAATCAGAGCCTCTCAGAAAACCCCTTAAAGCTTTTCCCCAAATTGCCATGATTTGATTCCTCAATACCACACCTGAATGGGTTTTCTTCTTTTGTTCCTGGTTTTCTTCACAAATCTTGAGCCACCCCAACTTGCAGAATCTGCTTCTGATTACACTACCTTGGTCTACAAGGGCTGCTCAAAGGAAACTTTCACAGATCCAAGTGGGGTTTATTCACAGGCTCTTTCGTCCCTTTTTGGGTCTTTGGTTTCACAATCCACAAAAACCAAGTTCTTCAAGGCCACCTCTGGTAGTGGCCAAACCACCATTACTGGTTTCTTCCAATGCAGAGGAGATCTCAGCAATTCTGATTGCTACAACTGTGTGAGCAGGCTCCCAGTGTTGTCAGACAAACTATGTGGCAAAACCATAGCTGCCAGAGTTCAATTATTGGGGTGCTATATGCTTTATGAGGTTGCGGGGGTTGCCCAAATCTCTGGGTTGCAAATGCTGTTCAAGACTTGTGGGGCTAGAACTGTGGCTGGAAGTGGGTTTGAAGAGCGAAGGGACACAGCATTCTCAGTGATGGAAAATGGGGTGGTTAGTGGCCATGGTTTTTACACAACGAGCTACCAATCCATGTATGTGTTGGGGCAATGTGAGGGAGATATTGGGGATTCAGATTGTGGGGAATGTGTGAAAAATGCTGTGCAGAGAGCCGAGCTTGAGTGTGGGAGCTCCATTTCTGGCCAAATCTATTTGAATAAATGCTTCATTAGTTATAGTTATTACCCCAATGGGGTTCCAGGAAGATCAACTTCATCTGCATCGTCATCATCTTATCCATCCTCTTCTTCTTCTTCAGGTAACATACACTCAGAACCACACAGAATAGAATAGTAGTAAATAATATTCATAAAATAAAGTACCAATCTTCTTGTGTTGGATTTGGAATATTCTATGTCTGTCTTTGTCCCTTTTACATACAAAACTCAATTTAACGTTACCATTAATCTCCCTCCCGAATTGTCTTTTTGTTTAAAGCAAAGGTGCCATCGTTCTCAATATATATTTAAAATCATTGTGTGATGTGGCCCATCGATGCTATTACAGGGCAAAATACAGGGAAGATGGTGACTATAATATTAGGAGGGGCAGCTGGGGTGGGGCTTTTGGTTATATGCTTGCTATTTGCTAGGAGTTTGATGAAGAAACATGAAGGTATGCTGTGTGACAATGAGGAATTGATGAGTCATTTTTTGTTCCTCGGGCTATGCTATTCATAACTGTAGAATACTAATCCTGCCATTATGCTATCTTTGTGCAGATTATTGACCATAGAAGATGGATTGTGGGGAAGCAAAATTCTTTCAGATGTGGATTCTTTCCGCATATTCAGTTTTTGGATGAAGAGATGAAGATCTTCTGATATATAGAACTTCGCAGATAGAGAAAGGACCTGGGAGGGTTCAATGGGGACTACTCCTAATTCTTGTAATTTAAGATTTTGTTGTGGGAAGAGTAGTAAAAGTAGCTTATCAAGTAAGAATTTTGATTTGTTTTACAAGGATGAAAACTCCCTGGATGGATGAAAATTTTGGGTCTCCCCTTTAGCCATTTGGGTGATTCTCTCTTTTTCTTTTCTCCAAATCCTTTTATTTAAATATTAAAAAAATTATAATATAAAAATCAAATTTAAAAAACAAAAAACAACAAAATAAATACAACCACTTAAACCAAAACTCTAACTCTTCCTTTCCTCCAAAACCCTTGCAAGCCATAAAGTTGCAAGTTGCAACCTGTCTCTTCTTCTCAGACTCACGCGTATACAGAATGTTTAGTTTTATTTGTCTCTTGATTCGGGCAGACACAGACTGGCATATTTCTTCATGTCAAATCAATCGACTAATCAATTATATATTAACGAGGGCAGAAGAAAGGGATGGCACATTATTTGGGGCAATCTTCGACATATATAAATTTTATACATTAAAAGAAATATATCTATACGATAAATTATATATATATGTAAATTTTATATTATATATAAGTAAAATAAAAATATATAAGATTTATACACAAATTCTAATACAAGAAACAATTATTATTAGAGATCGATTCCCACAAAATTTACAATTAGTATCAGTTTACCATTTATATAGTTATTCAGTTAAAAGGGAATTAATCACTCTTAAACTGAATCAAACATTTTTTTGACACTAATTATATAATTAGTGTTTTGTCTATTATTTATTTGATATATAATTTCTACTAAAAAGTTGAAATGTCTTATTTTTAATTATTCTTGAATCAAGCAAAAATATTTTTTTTATCTCAAAAATACAAAGAAACGGAGATCATTAGCATCTGCCCTCTAATTCCCTCTCCCTCTTCCTTTTCTGCATAGCTTGTGAGGAAATATTGTTAAACGGTGTATTTTTTTTTCTATTTATTCTTAAAAAACAAATTTGAAAAATCATAATTGCCAATTGAGATCAGTACTGATTTTTGCCGACATTTTAAATAAAAATAAATAAATAATTCGTTATCTTTCGACAAACCCCCGTCACATGGTGTTGTTTTTTATTCAATGTAAAGAAAATTTGCACTTACTGTTGGTTTGAACAAAAGGATTCTGATTTGGAAAAGCACTGACATGATGGCCATGGGGGACAGATTCCTCTGCTAGTCAACCTTCTCATGTTTCTTGGTTACATTCAGTGGTTTTCACTTTTCATATGGAAAAAGAAAAGTCCACCTAAAATATACACACAAAGTTTATAAAAATAAAATAAAATTTAAATTATTAAATTTATAAATTTTATGATTTAAAATATAAAATTTTTAAAATAAAATTTTATTATTTTTAATTTATAATAATAGAATTAGTATTCTATTTGTTAAAGAAAAACCAATAACTTATTCTCAGCAGAAAATTAAGAATAATCTTTGATACGATAAAAGTAAAGTTATTAATCATGTTTGTTGTTACTGTTATGATAAGTAGTTATTTTGGTGAGTGTGTCCTTCCACCTTTTTTAGATTGAAATAATTTGATCAACTTATTTGTTTGTTGGGGTCATGTCAAAATTTTAATATGACATCTCACATCCTTTTTCTCACGCCATTATATGCCAATTTATATTGTGCAGAATTAATTTTGTAATTAATTTTAATAGTAATTTTAATTAATTTTTAAAATATTTTTCTTTTTTATTAAATTGAATTTTACCTATTTTTATATACTTTTAATAATTTTATTAAAAAACAATTCTACTAACCTCGTTTAAACAGCCTAATATACAAGAGAATTTGGTTTGCCATAGTCACTTCATGCTTGAACTTCCAAATAAAAACTTACTATCTAATAGCAATGATAAATTTTAAGTTTAATTACTTTTGGTAATATTTAAATTACTTTAATTTCATCCATTTTGTTTTAATTGCTCCAATTTGATTATTATGGTAGTCCAATTGATTCATTTTTATCCTTCTTGTTTCAATTGCCCAAGTCGTTTTATTTATGCCAATTTATTTTTTCAAATAATAGTCATAATAATTAATTTTAAATGTGTAAATATTATCAAATCATAAACCTTAAATCATAAAATTTTAAACCTTAAAATACTAAATTTTAAAATCTTAAATTCTCCGAACTATAAATTTCTGAACTCAAAACCTAAAGCTTTAAATTTTTAACTAAAAAATCTTAAAATCTAAAATTGTAAAATATAAATCTCCAAATACTAAACAGTAAACCATGAACTCTAAATAGTAAGCACTAGACCTTAAACTTGCTTAAGGAGTTTGGATGTACGTTCAAGGGTTTATGCTTTAGAGTTTTATATTTTAGGTTTTAAAAATTTAAAATTTAGGATTTAGGATTTATAATTTATAGATTTAAGATTTTATGTTTAAGGTTTAGTATTTCTGGACTTAGGGATTTAGGGTTTAGGTTTATGATTTTTGAATTTTAAGTTTTAAGATTTGAGATTTTAAAGTTTTTGATTTAAGGTTTACAATTTATAATTTAGATTTTAGGTTTAATAATAATTATAAAATTTTTAAAATTTAAAAGTAAATTTATTATCATTATTTGAAATATAAATTGGTATAATTAAAATAAGGATAGATGAAGTAATTTGGTATCAGAGGAATTAAATTGGTGCATTTGAAACTAAGGAGACAAAATTGAATTAGTTTAAATACCAGTGAGAAACTAAGTTGATGCAATTAAAATAAGAGAAATAAAATTGAAACAATTGAACTAAAAATGTAATTAAGCCTAAATTTTACTCTCAAAAAAATTTTTTTTTACAAAAAGCTCATAAAATGCTTATTACTATGTGATGTAGTGGATCTCATATAATTATAGAAGAACCCTATCCTATCTAATGGCCATAAGTGGGTTTGTTAAATTTTAGGTGAAAAACTTTTTATAAGAAAAGTTTACTAAAGAGCAATTTCAAAGCAGACATTTATTTGGCAAAAGGTCAGAATACCATTAAAACTATGGAAATTACTTATTGGAAAGATGACGCGTTGCTCATATCATATTCCATTTCGAGTAGTCATGATAAGAAACTTTCTGCAAATCATTTTATTGTCAACAACCTCACTTGATCAACTTCATTATTTAAGGAACAAATACCAACTTCATAGGCCCTTCAGTACTGATGTTCAACCTTTTTTTATTTTATCATTATTGACATAAAAGGAGAAATGGACAAAGTTGAAATGGGAAAATGTTGCCCCTTGAAGTTACAATAAGGATGGGTGAGGAAGTGAGCACATCTAGAGTGAAGAAGAAAGGAGGTGTGCCATCCCGGATCTATGTCCCTTGGATTTGTTATTTTATTATTGCGATTACTTTTTTCTATATTTTTTCTTTTTTATTTGAATTTACTTTTTTTCTTTTACCAATGTTTTAATTCTTTTATTTTTATTTTACTTCTCTCTAACTATAATTTTTAATTTTAAATTTTAAAATCAAAAAAATCTAAATCCATATCACCTTACATGGTGGATACTAAGTCTTATTCGAAATGAGAATTTTACAATTAAACTTTTTTTAACAAAGGTAACTTAAGATTCAAATTTTTAATTCAAAACCATGGTAAAGTCAATTTATTACTGTACTAATACCTTTCTAGTTCATGAGTATTACTTAGAATTGTACCAAAAAGGGTGCAAAAGAGCATAGAGTTGGAAGAGGACAACGAAAGATGGAAGAAGAGCATGTGATTCAGTACTTGAGTTATTCACAAAACCAAACTGTGTATAATTATAATCCTCAGGTAATTTATTTATATAATAATAATAATAATAATTATTATTATTATTATTATTATTATTTTATTACATTAAATTGTATTCATATTATGTGCAATTCAAATTATATATTTCATGTGAAAAATTATATGATTAATTGTATATCAATTGTAATAGGGTTAAATTTATAGTACAAAAGCAAATTGCATAAATTCCTGAGTCCGTGAGTTACAATTGTCTCATCATTTCAACTTATCTTTTCCGGATGGAAAGGATAAGTGTTGAAGGATGTGCATTTTGCACCAGCTTGTGACAGTTGGAAGGCGTCAATAATTGATCACAAAAGCAACATCGACTTGACAAAATGCCACATGAGGCGATTGTGAATGGGCTTATGGTAATTTGAATCAAAGGCAGCAAAACATCTATGCTTGTTCAAATTCGTGTGATGTATGGCTGGTGCAGCTGTAAGAGTCACCAGTATACTAGTGTATAATTAATTATGAGAAGTTATTCTCATCTTCCTGTAAGGTTATTATGTAATTTTCTTAATTTTCAAAACTTATACAAATTTTTTTTTGAAAAAATTAAAATTACTTTAATATAAATAATTTCTTTTAATATGAACCATCATATCATATCACTAAAAATTTTATCATTTTAATATATGAAGATATATGAAAATTTTATATGAATTATTAAAAATTATGGCATCACAATACCAACAAAAAGCTTATGTATATGCACATTTATTTTTGTATGAATACAACATGTTTCATTCAACTAAGAGACTTAATTTTGTTAATTTAGAGTAAGAAATTAATTTAATAAAACCAAGAATTAATTTGCATGAAGGGGGTTAAAATTTTTTAAAAATATAAAGAAAAGTCTATGTACATTTTTAATATTTTTTAACAGAGATTTGTGTAGATTTTTAAAATATAGGAGAAGTTTATGTGATAGAAACAAAATATAAAGGAGGTTGAAATTATTTCTTTTTTTTTTTTTGGTGATCGAAGATTGAAGTAATTTACTTATCAATTATTTACGGTGTTAATAAATAAGGATTTTATATATTGGTGTTCATGAGAGCTGATTTTATTGAGCTTTAATCAAAATGAAGCTATAATGAATTTTTAATGTGGCAAGATAGTTTTTGAAACAATTTCTCTATTTTCATAAATTAAATCTCATAATAATGTTATTTAAAAACTTTAAATCATTAAATTTATGGAATCATACAAATTAAATTATGTGATTCATAAATTTAACATTCATTTTTTTTCCTTTGTAAGTTTTTTACAGCTCTTTTAAATATGAGCATTTTTTCCTTTTTGAAATGGTAATTTGTAGAGGGAGGTCTCCTCAAACTAGAGGAATGGGTCTCCCAAGAGTGGAGAAATTGGGTCTCTTTGGTGAAGCTAGAGTTTGGACACTTGGAGCTCGATTTTCAATGGAAAATAAATAGAAACACATTAATTTGCATGAGAATGAAATGGAGAAGGTGATTTTGTCAGAATTAAGCAAGGATGTTGATGAATCGAGAATATCTTCACTGTGTTTGGTTAGGAAACCATGCATCAACCCCTCAAATCAATGATGCCATTAGTGTGAACAGTAAAAGATGGCTTGGCTCACTGATATTGAGCATCTATTTCAATTCTTCCATTGGTATGATATGCAATGGGTCCTTAAAGGTACTCCATGGTTCTTTGACAAACACGTTTTGCTCCTAAAAGAGATTAAAGGGGATGAGCAGCCATCAAAGGTAAAACTTTTTGAGGCACCATTTTGGATCTTAGCATATGATCTCCTAATCCAAATAGGATGTTAGAAATGGTAAAGGCACTAGCGGTGTCTCCAAGGAATTTCTAAAGTAGGACTCAATAAATAAGAATTGGTTTGGGATGTATCTATGTTTCCATGTGACCTTGGAACTCTATAAGCCTTTAAAACGAGGCTTCTTACTAGTGGATCAAGTAGGAAGGAGATGGAGATTTATTTTCAATATGAGAGACTACCTAATTTCTGTTACAATTGTGACCATCTTAGAAACATACTTAGTGATTATAAGCAAAAGGAATTGGTAGGAGAATAAGACAACTAGGATGAAGATAGCTATAACTATGGTCCATGGCTACTCAAAGAGGAGAACTAAGTCTAAATATTATGGTAATTCAGAATCAGAAGGATTTAACTCTTACGAGATTGTAGAAAAATATAGAATTGATGAAAAAAGGAATATTGATTATCGAACTAGTTCGTCTGTCTAGAAAAAATGATAAACAGTTTATTATGTATCAAAAGCCTTTCGTTGATTCATAAGAGTAAGCACCAAATTAATCAAAGATACCGAGAAAAAAACTATGTTGATAGTAGAAATTTGGATGTGTATTATCTCTAAAGAGCATGGGCAAGGACCAACAAAGGGGCTATGAGGCAAAGAAAGCAAAAAGGATGGTTTATAAAGAAGATTGTACTCTATGATTGAAGGACTCTTAAGGGGACAAAGAATTATATATGCAGGGTAGAGGTTAGAATGACACAATGGGGGGAAGGGGACAAAGCCTCAAATGAGATTTAGTCAATAACAGCTTCATTCATTGAACATAACCTCCAAAAGAATTCGAAAAGGCAACTAAAGGGTAATGCAAGTTAGAACAGAGATGTGGGTGCCTATGCACCTAGGCCTAATGCTATTTTAGAATTACTAGGTGGGGATGAAACACTGACACTAACCATAGCTATTGTTGAGGTGGAGAAACAAAAGGAACAAGCCAAGGATAATTTAATTCTAAGGAGTAACCTCATAAGAAAATGGAAAAGGAAAGCCCAAGATGTGGTAAGAAAGGAGTCGACTATTAATGTTACAAATAGAAAATGAAAGGAAGGGATGATGGAAGTAGGGGAAGTGCATGATGGAGTTTTGGTGATAAAACAACAAAGGAATATGAAAAAGAGGGTGTTAAATTCTAAATTGGCAGAGGCTAGGATACAGCCCCTCTAAGAGCCATGGGTTACCTAAATTGAAATTGTTGTGGGCTTAGGAACCCAACTAATAGTTAAAGCTTTTAAAAAGCTCATTCAAAATGAAGTTCCCAACATTGTCTTCTTGATGGAGACATGGAGATAGTTAAGAGAGTTGGAATGGTTTAGACACTAGAGGGGTGTGATAATATCCTAGCAATAAACTATATGGGAAATGGAAAGCAAAGGGCAAACAGTTTAGCATGCTTTTGGAAGGGAGTAGATGTAATAATTTTATCAAAGAGCCAAAATCACATTGATATGTAGTTAATTAGTCCATAATTTGACCAACCTTGGAGAGCCATTAGCATTTAGGGCTTTTCTGAGGATAACCAAAAAGAACGAACATGGAAATTGATCAAATCCTTAAACATAATGAAGCATCTACCTTGACTAATGTTTAATGATTTCAACAACATTTTGGATGGCCATGAAAAAATTTTGAGGTAGCCTATTGAAATCTATTCAACTAATGGTTTTTGTGATGCTCTACACATATGTGGACTATGGGACTTAGGTTTTGAAGGTTACCTATTTACTTGGTCAAATGGAAGAGGTGATCACAACATACAAGAGTGCCTAAATAGATTTATGGCAAATTAGTTATAGTGTGACACTTTCAATTCCTATATAGTCACACATTTGTTCATCCATAAAAGTGATTATGCTCCTATTTCAATCAATTTTAGAAGAAATGGGATGATTTAAAGAAAAAGAAGGAGGAGTGTGTGGTGCTTTGAAGAGATATGGTTGAGTAAGGAAGAGGTCACACCATAATAGAAGAGATGGGGTATGGATACCAATATTCTAGAGAAAATGTAGCTATGTGCTAGCCACTTAGAAAGCTAAAGTTTAAGTTATTTTGGGGACCTTACCAGAAGAATAAACAAGTGTAGAAAACATCTATACTAAATAGGGATGCCCAAAATGAGGATATAATCTATAGACAAAAATATATAGATGAGGAACTAGATGAATTACTAAAGCTGGAGGAAATTTTCTAGTGTCAAAGAAGTAAAGCAAATTGGCAACAATATAGTGATAAGAAAACAAAATCTTCTATGGATAAATGTCTGAAAAAAGGAGAGAAACTAGGTCAACTATATAATTGATGATGCTAGGGAGACATTCTACAGTGAGGAAGACATTGCTAAGGTGATGATTAATTATTTTGAAAAAATTGTTTTCTTTTGGTCACTCCTCTAATGTGCAGCGTGCCATTGATGTGGCAAGAGGCAAAATCTCAATAGAATAAAAGGAAATTGTGGCTAGTGAATTTATTAGAGAAGAAGTTTTTACTACTTTGATGTAAATGCACCCAACAAAACCCCTTGGCCTAAATGGCTTTCCTACTTTATTCCATTCTGGAGCATAATGGGAGATGATGTTGTCAAACAAGTTCTTAATGTTCTTAATCTTGAAGTAGATCCAGGTGAGCTAAACCACACTGTTATCTACTTAATTCCAAAAATGAAGAAATATGTCCATGCTAAAGATTTTAGACCAATTGGTCTGTGTAATATCTTGTTCAAGCTAGTTACAAAGACAATTGCAAATAGAATAAAACTAAACCTTCCAAATATTAGGAATAAGAATTATATTGCTTTTGTTCTAGAGTTTCTCTTTACAGATAATGTAATAGTTGCTTTTGACATCTTTCAATTCCTGGGGAAAATTTTCAACAAGAGAGATTTTCTAGTACTAAAACTTAATATGACAAAATCATATGATCAAGTTGAGTGGGTCTTTTTGTAGTCAATTTTGGTGTTCATGGGATTTATGATAAATGGGTTAATCTGATAGTGTGATGTGTAATTACTATTTCTTTTTCTATACTGCTTAATTGGGCACCCACAAATAAATTTTTCTTCCTAAAGAGAGCTCAGATAGGGGGACCCATTATTCCCATATATTTTTATTCTAAAGTTTTCTTTGATCTATTACAGCATGAGCAGAATCTTAGTAATATTCATGGAATTAAAGTGGCATGATCAGCACCTCCTATCTTACATCTATTTTTTGCTAACAATAGCATTTCATTTTCTCATGCCATTGACTCTGAATTGCAACATTTGCAAAGTGTTTTGATTCTTTTATCAATAGGCAACTTCCAGATGATTAATCTACATAAATTTGAGCTTTCTTTTAGTCAAAATGTGCAAGTAAACAAGAGAGAATTGATCCAACAATCAATGGAAATTAAGGCAGTAGGTAGTTATGCCAAATATTTGGGTTTTCCCATATTTTTGGGGCACAATAAAAAATAGGTATTTATTTTGGTGATGATTGAGTATGAAGGAAATTCAAAGAATGGAAGGAAAAAAGCACTCTTATGAGTGAGGAAAGAATAGTCTATACCCACATATGTCATGGGCTATTTTAGACTTTTCCAAAATTTATGCCATCAAGTTGAAATGATGGTGAACAATTTCTGGTAGGGGCAAAAGGCAGTGATCAAAAAATTCATTAACTATTGGCAACAAATGTCATACTTAAAGAAGTAAGGGGGAATTGGTTTTCACAATTTTCAGCCTACAATTCTTCCCTTCTAGCAAAGCTAGGATGGTAGTCATTGCAAAATCCATCATTATTGATGGGCAAAATTTTAAAGAGCAAATATTTCCCCAAATATTATTTTTTTTAGGGCTCCATTGGCTACAAACCAAGTTTTATATGGCGAAGTATCATAAGTGTCTAATGGGTTTTGGATCAAGGTTACTACTAGTTGGTTGGCAATGGACTTAATATTAAGATTTGAGAGGATTGTTCATTGCTTAGTCAAAATATATATCACGTGTGGATCCCAATTAGTGATGAGGTCATTCTAGTATCGTAGCTTATTGATCATGATTGGAGGACATGGAACCAAGAAATGGTATACAACCACTTTCAATGCTTTGAAGCAGACCAAATCATGTTTATTCCCTTTTAAAGAATAAACTAAGAGTACTATTTAATTTGACATGGTACCAAGGATGGCACTTCTTCCACAAAGTCAGCATAACACTTTGTGATAGCAATGGCTGCTCCATTTGGAAGCTTCTTATCCTAAATAAGATAAAGATGTTTCTTTGAAAGGCCTATTTAGATTGCCTGCCCACCTAATGTAATCTGCATGGGCATGGAGTTCTCCTTCCATCTTGCTCTCTAAGATGCACTAGCTCTGATGAGACTTTGTTTCATGCTCTTTTGGATTGCCAATGGTTTAGGAGAGCATGGTTTGCCACACACTTGTGCTTATGATCATTGAATGAAGGAACGACTACTATTTCAGCATGGTGAGAAGAAATGAGAAAATGGGCTTCAATGGAGGTACTTGCTTACACCACAATAATCCTTTGGGTAGTATGGTGGAGCAAAAACAAACTTTGACTTGAGAGATTGGTGATGGAGGAGGAAGAAATTCTCAAAGTGGCTTCCTAAACTATAATAGATTATAGCCTGTCTTCTTCTATTCGAGAGGGTAAACATGGATAGCATGTGGTGCAAGCTTGGAAGCCTCTACCCCAACTCCTGTACAAACTCAATTCCAATGAAGCTATTCATCAAGATAGAATATTATGTTTGGAATTAATAGTTCATGACAAAAGTGGGTACATACTCCTAGTTGCATCAAAAAGGGTTCAAGGGAATAGAGATCCTCATGTTGCAAAGGCTAAGGCTCTTTGTTTTGGAATTTAGTTGGCTATGGAATTTTATTGTTTTACATAACATTGGTGTTGAAGTACTGTCTTGAGCTAGTTCAAGCTTTCCATGGTCCCACAAACTTTTTATCATATTTTAATGCTATTATTGATGTTTGCAAAATTTTATCTAGTGTTTTTCCATCTTTTTCACTTTCTCATGTTTGTAGGACTACTAATGCTGTTGCTCATGCTTTTGCAACTTTAGTTTAAGAGGGTGATAATTCCATTTAGGTGGATGGTTTCCACCAGATATTATATGTATGGTTGCTAAGGATGCCTCTTTGGCTCCTTTTCAATCAAATTTCCCCTCTGTGATGTGAAACAAAAAAAAAAAAAGAAATGGTAATTTGTGAGACTGTTAGTTCTTCTAAACACTTTTTATTAGAAATGCCTTGTTTTATTATTTTTTAATTAATTTTGACTTAATTAATAAATATTTGTCTTAAAAGTTCACTTGGCTTCATAGGTAACTTTATAGACTTTAGAAAATAAGCCAAGTGTCAAGTAGGTAATGTTTGAAGATTATTTGCATATGAAATATTAAGGTTTTTTTTTTTTTTTTCTCATGAGACATGATGTAGAAGAGAAATTGGCATTGGATTTAAGATTAAACTCTTCCATACTACTATTGATTATTTTCTTAAAATAAAATATTTTTTTACTTCAAAAAAGTAAAAGTTTTCCTCTAAATGAAGGTAGACATATGAGTGTCCCTCATGATTATTTCAACCTATAAGTCTCACATAACAAACATTTGAAATGTTCTCTTATGATTATGATTTTCATTAACACCTTTTTTCTTGGATTTCTCCCTCTTTGGTCAAGATATTGGATCTTGTCCAAATAAATTTACATGCATTTAAATTTAAATTTTAAGTTAATAAAAAAACTCTTGTCAAAAAGAAAAAAAAAGATAACACTAGAAAATTAGTAAAATAAATTGCTGACTAAACTAATCAATAGCAATTAATTTTTGTACAAAATCAAAGTCTAAAAATAATTTGTTGATAGAAATTTGATTTAGTTAATAAGATTCAAAGTACCAAAAGACAATATTGTTAATTAGTTACACGTATGAAGATAAGGAATCATTTTCAATAAAGACAACTGAATATGGTTTCCTAGTCAACTCCCCACCAATGTAGTCCAAAAATTTCATTCTAAATTATGCTAATTAGCTTCCCACCCTCTCTCTTCTTGTAGTAATAGTTTACACTTCATTTTGAATTTTGGATGAAATTCATATTTCTAATGTAATATAATTGATGAAATTACTAGAATTATCGACACATTTGTTATGTGCAACGTTTCTTAAATATACTATAACATTTTTCTTTAAAGGGCGTGGATAATGCAAGGACTAAGATTAGGGCAAATGTGAACTTGGCTATCAAATCTTCTACTCACTTATTAACCTTCTCATGCTCTTTAAGGTTCATCCTATAGTGAGGAAGGCAGGGTAGCTCTAGGCACTAAGTTTATAGTATGTTGGATGTCCCACATAAGAGGCAACTCACAAGGGAGTTCACTAGGTGCAGTGTCCTTAAACTCATCTATCAATTAATTAATCTCAAGGGAGGCCTCTATAGAAGGGGGATTAGGATAAGTGATGGTAGCCTTAGGAACAATAGCGAATATTACATTAGACATAATACTCTCCCTTTCAAATTTCTAATGTGTTAAAAGGTGAATAATTTTCCTTTTCTAGTTCTAAGGAGTAGTCCATGTCTTAAGCTTACTGCCTTGTTCATTAGGACAAGCACGCTTTAAAATGACATTCTTACCATGATGTTTGAATCTGTAGGTGTTTTCTCTCCCATGATTGGTAACATTATTATTATGCAGCCAAGGTCATCCTAAGAGGATATGGGCAACATCCATGTGTAAGACATCATAATAAATGTCTTCCTTATATCCACCAATCTAAAAGGGTACCTCACAGATTTGTTTAACTTTGAGGCTAGTTAAATCTACCCAAGCTACTCTAAAAGGTTTAGGGCAAGCTTCAGGCTTTAGTTCTAACCTAGTTACTCTGGTAGTAGAGATAGCATTCATAATACTTCCTTTATCAATAACCAACTTACAAGTTTTTCCATCACAAGTAATATAGGTAAGGAAGATACTAATGCATTTCCAAGAATTAGGGAAAGCAGGAATGGACATGATACACATCATGACATTAAGACAACTAGGGTTCTCTTCCCAAATCTTAATTTCTTCATCAATATCAAATGGACACTCAGTAGGTTCAACTACTTCATCAAGGTTCTCATTATCTACTAGGACAGGTTCAAGGACTAGCTCTATGGTTAAGGCTCTACTAGAACACTAACCAGCAATATGGCCTTTACCATGATAGTTATGGCATTTTATCAAAACATTGGACGAGTGCTAGAGACATTAGAATTATTCTTGAAAGAATCATTATTTTAGAAAGAATTAGGATGAGTATTAGAACCTGAATTAGACTGAACAGAAGTCCTATAAGCAAAAGGGTAAGCCCTATATGAAGAAGACATGGCCCTATTAGTATTTTGATTGTGATTAGAGCAATTAAATGTAGATTAAGAAGGAAATGACCTTTGGTTAGAAGTCTTAAAGAATAGAGCTAACTCATTTACTTTGATAAATTTCCCTCTTAATATCATCCTGGCTTCTTAAAGGGATGTGGGGCTAAAGAGTTTAATTTCCCTCTTAATATCATCCTACAACCTATTAATAAATTTAGTAATGGTTACTCAAGGTTCTTCCTGAATGTCACATTTAAATATCAACTTTTCCAAGTTATCTATATACTCAGGAACTATGCCAAGTAACTATCTAAGGTTCAACCATTTATCCATCAGATTAATCTTATGGTAGAAAGGGAAGTACATATCTTTTAACTTTTGTTTCATCTTAACCCAAGTTGAAATAGGGTTACGGTATAGTCTCTCTCTCTATAGTATGCCAATAATGCTTAGCAAACCCTACAAGTTTCATTTTAGCAAAGTAGATCTTTAGTCTATCGTACCATCCAAAGTAATTCTTTATGCTAAACAACTAGTCTTGGAAGACATCTGGATCTATGTTACCACTAAACTTAAGGGCATTTATCTTAAGTTTCCTAGTGATTTCAAATTTCTCATTATTTCTATTGTTACATTGGGCAAACCTACCTAATTCCTTGGTTGATCATCAAATTCATCGAAGTTATTTTGAAAGTCTTGTGATTGTCTATGATCATTAATAGAATAAGAAGAATTAGCATAGTCCCCACTAATGACCTTACCAGTGATTTTTTGACTAATGCCCTGAACCATATCCTTAAGTTCTCTTATATTAGCTTCTATCCTATCAATACATCCACTTTGAGGATCCATATCCTTATGAGATTGTGCTAGTGGAAGGGTGAGGTTATCAAGTTACTATGGGATATATGTGTTAGATTGAGATAAGGATTTATAATGTGAGAAGGGTTTTTTTTTTAAAGGTGATGAATAAAAACCAACTAGACTTGTTGTAAAATAAAGATAATTATAAACTACTTTAATAGTACATAAAAATCAAATAATAATGTAAATGCAAGAGGTTTAAGGAACTTGAGGTATTCACAAGCCTATGCTGAGACCAAAGGTCTCTCAAAGGTGTGCCTTACTTGCCTTATCTAAAGCCTTATACGAAGACCGAGGGTCACTCGAAAAGCAATTTAACGAGTGTGAATGAATGTACAATATGTAAAGCTAGAGCTAAACAAATTAAATAGGTAAGGGGAGGCAAAGAAGCAATTAAATAAGTAAGGATAAAAGAGGTCAATTAGGTTATAACAAAGTAAATCAAATAGGCAACAAGTAAAAGAAACACAATTTTGTTTTTTTAATTCTGAGAAGGAGATAATAAAGTAAACTTGAGCCCAAAAGCAAATTACTAACAAACCTTATTAATATGAAAATTTGAACAAGTTTCCAAAAGAAAGAGTGCACCTTATAAAGTTAAAGTGAGTATGAGAACCCAAAACTTAATTGGAGTGTCCAAATGTCAAATCTAAGGTCACAATCATGCTAAGGAGACCCAAAATCCTAAGGAAAGTGCTTTGGGAAGTAGTCAAAGGTGACTAGTCAATGTCTAATGAACGATTAGTAGTCAACAATGATGTGTTAGTCTCATATTATTGATGTGGTATCCTGCATGGCTACTAACTAAGGCTGACATGGCAAGAGTTGTGAATAAGTTGCTAGAGCCCATGAGATTCACATTAGCAAAGCTACTGGCATATGAAGTGTGTGGGAGGCCGAATTATGTCATTTCTCTGATTCTGGCTACGATTGAGGCTTTTGAACTCAATAGTGAGGTGCATATCCTAATACGGTAGCCAAAAGTGCAAGTTTCAAGATAGACCAAGAGTGATGAACTTGTTAAATTTTTGTAGTGAAATCTATAATTTTCTAGCAACATGGTAGTTCTTTAAATGGCTATGGGTGACAGAAAATTATGGAACCAGGCTTTGATGCAAAAAATGATATAGAATGAATAAAAAAATATGACAAGAAAAGTCTATATTTTCTGAATAATCAAAATAAAATAAAAGTGTGTTTAACAACATGAGGCTAAAGCCCAATTTATAACTTGTAGCTAAACAAGTAACAAACATGAAAATAAAATAAATAAACCTAATAACAAATAACAAATAAATCTAAAGTTATCCTTATCTAAGGTAAAGATAAAATCCCAAAATTACAAGATAATTCTCAAATTGAAATCCTAATTAAATATTGGTAGTAGGAATCTTCAATCTTCATCAACAATTTCTTGTCATTAAGTCATATTCTTGGTCATATATTCATGCTACTAAGCTTCCTTACAAAACTTAAGCCAATGAACAATTTAGCCATATTTATATATGATGCTCATACCTCCAATTCCCTCACATAGAATATGGTAAAGTATTTGATAATAAGACAAAAGTTATTCAATTAACTGCCTTACAAACAAGTATGCTTTGGCATCGTAAAGGAATACCAAAGTACCAAAGGTTAAGCTGATTAGAAATCTATCAAGTTCAAGCAACAAGTTCATTCTAGGTGGAAATTTCTTATGGGATATGGGCCTCAAGCACCATATTCATAATCAAGATTGGAATTGTATAACACCAATGTTGGGATCCATGTAAGTAGCACCTAGACACTAATTACTGTGTAAAAATATACATATAAAATATGTAAAATAATGATATAGATATTTTTAAAAGAAATAATAAAAAATGTTTAATAACATATTTGTAATTAAGATTGAGACATTACAAAATTTAGGCGATATTGGTCCATTTCTAATAGAATTTGTTAAAGAGTGATCATGTGGCAGCAAACCAATGATGTTGCCACTCATTAAACCCAGTCACCATACCATGTAGCCTGTAACTAATGATGTGGCCATTCATTGATCCCAATTGTTATGCCATGTGACCTAAAGCATCCCAAAACCCTAAAGCACTAAAACCTTAAAACATTGAAACTGTAAACCATAAAATTTAAACCTTAAAATCCTAAATTATAAATCTTAAAAATTTTAAAATTCAAAAATCCTAAATCTTAAATCGCCAAACCATATGTTGTAAAACTCGAAACCTTAAATCATGAAACCTTAAATCCTATTTGTAACAACCTAAACTCCAAAACCTAAATTACCAAACCCTAAATTGCAAAAACTCAAACCCAAACCCTAAACTATGAATGCTTAGCCTAAACCATGAAATCTCAAATTCTTAGTTGTAAAACCCTAAACCCTAAACCACAAGACCTAAATTGTAAAACTCTAAATCTTAAACGCTAAATCACAAAACTCTAAACCTCATACCTAAAGGTGTGAAACCCCAAATCCTAAACTCTAAATTATGAAAATCTAAGTTGTAAACTGTTAAAACCTATGTCCTAAACCCCAACTACAAAACTCTAAAATCCAAACCCTAAATCCTAATTTATGAAACTCTAAAACTCAAAACCTAAATTGTGAAACCCTAAACTCCAATCGCTAAACTATGAAACTCCAAACTCTAAATTGTGAAACCTCAAACCTTAAATATCAAATCTTGCTCAGGGTTTGGGGTGGGATGTAACAATTTAGGGTTTAGGATTATAAAATTTAGAATTTGGGGTTTGGGTCTCAATTTAGGAGTCAGACTTTAGTTTTTCACATTTTAGGATTTAGAGTTTTGTAATTTAGGGTTTGAAATTTGAGGTCTTATGATTTAGATTTTAGGGTTTAAGTTTTTAGGATTTAGGGTGTTCATAAGTTAGGGTTCGAGATTTGGAGTTTCACTATGCAAGGTTTGAGGTTTAGAGTTTCACGATTAATGATTTGGTTATGGTTTTCTTGTTTAAGGTTTTATATTTTAGATTTTCGGGTTTAGGGTTTTACAATTTAAGATTAGAATTTTCATAGCTTAGGGTTTGAGGGTTCATAATTTAAGATTTGAGATTTTAGGTTCTATAATTTAAGGTTTGAGATTTGGGTTTCATGATTTATGTTTAAGAATTTCGCGATTTAAGATTTAGAGTTTAGGGTTTAAGATTTGAGATTTTACAGTTAGAGTTTTGTGATTTAAGCTTGAGATTTAGAGTTTTATGATTTATATTTTATAATTTTATAATTTAAGATTTAAAATTTTATAATTTAAAGTTTAAGATTTAAAGATATTTCAATCATGGGACATAATTATTGGAATTAATCATTGGTCAAGTCATTAATTTCAGGCCACATCACACACTAATTAGGATTAATGAGTGACTATCATCACCATTTAACGGATTTCATTAAATATAGATCAAAATGACCTAAATTTTGTAACTTTGTGGACTCAATTGTTTAACGGAAAGCCTATTGCTACGTTAGTAAGGATACAATTGAGTCACGATCTATTGATGTGGCTCAATTATCATATTTAAAAAAAAATTAAAAAATTTAAATAAAAAAATAAAAATTATAAATAAAATTATATATATATTAAAGTATAAATATAAAAATATTAATTATTTAATCTCTAAATGAGAGAATAAAATTACATCAAATTAAATACTAGGAGACTAAATATTTAATTAAATTAGAAGAATTATTATTAAATTTAATTGTAGAATGAATTCTATGAGACCGACACAGCCACTCATAGCTGGTCCGCACATTGTCACTCAACACCAACGCCAATCAATTAGAGGCAGTAGTATGAAAAAGGAAAAAACTCAAGAAAAAAAGATGAGAGAGAGCGTGATTGAGAGAGGATTAGAAAATCAGAGATGAGATCATGGGAGTGATTTGTGTTCTCTCCTCCTTTCCCTTTTTGCTAACCAGCTGACATGGAAAACTACATCATGCAAAGGGATATCAACGATTAATAGCCACTGTCTGCCCCTAATGTATTTGATAAAGGTTAGGGTTTCAAATCCACAATGTTAGGGCTTTTGAATTGGCCTCTTCACTTCCACCATTAACACCCGTCATCGACATCTCCACCAATTAACAAGTTTGAGCTGAACACATAATCGACAATGGCGACTAGAGGGAGCAGATCAGAGAAGGTAAGGAGAATTTTCCAGCAATTCGACACGAACCGTGATGGTGGTCTCAACAGGGAAGAGATGGCTGCGCTTGTGGTGGCAGTGAACCCAAGGGTCAAGTTCAGCGAAGAGCAAATCAATGCCATTCTAGATGAAGTGTTCCGAACCTACGGCGAATTCATCGATGGCGAAAAGGGTCTCACGTATGAGGGTTTGTTGCGGACCTATGATGACGGTGCGGGTGATGTCGACCGGGACTTCGATGCCCTTGGCTTGGAGCTCATTATGGAAGATGGTAAAGGGGTTGCCATGGCTTCTGAGGCTTCTTCATCGTCCATTGTGGATGAAAGGGTAGCGGTGGAGACACAGAAGAAGCAGAGGACAGCGGCCTGGGCGGTGTCGCCCAATCACGGGATTGTTTTCGACGATACGTGGAAGATTGTGGATGATTTGGAAATTCTAATTAAAAGATTGAAATCGAAGCAAGCCAAAGATGGGAAATTGAAAGCAGACAATTTTGATGCATATTCGGATGCTGGTTGGTCGAGGGAGCTGGGCCCATCGTCTGAGATTTCAGAGAAGAGGGTTTTCTGGGAAGAATCTGGGCATGATTATGCAATGTTTCTGAAGGAGTTAGGTGTGCTGAGGAATCGAGCTGACAGCGCTAGGTCAAGAGAAGAGGCGTTTGATGGCCATATGGCAATAGGTCGGGTCTTGTATGAGCATCAGTTGTTTAAGGAGTCTCTGGTGAGCTTTAAAAGAGCTTGTGAGTTGCAACCTGTTGATGTCAGGCCACATTTTAGAGCTGGGAACTGCTTGTACGTTCTTGGGAATTACAAGGAGGCCAAGGAAGAGTTTCGGCTGGCACTTGAAGCAGCTGAGGCCGGTGGAAATCAATGGACGTATTTGCTTCCACAGATATATGTCAATCTCGGGATTGCACTTGAAGGTGAAGGTATGGTTTTAAGTGCCTGTGAGTATTACAGGGAAGCTGCAATTCTTTGTCCAACACATTTTAGAGCTTTGAAACTTCTTGGTAGTGCCCTTTTTGGTGTTGGAGAATATAGGGCAGCAGTGAAAGCATTAGAAGAAGCTATTTTTATGAAACCTGACTATGCTGACGCACATTGTGATTTAGCTTCAGCTTTGCATGCTATGGGTGAGGATGAGAGGGCGATTGAGGTGTTTCAGAAAGCTATTGATTTAAAACCTGGTCACGTGGATGCTCTGTACAATTTAGGTGGGCTTTATATGGATATGGGTAGATTTCAAAGGGCTTCTGAGATGTATACTAGGGTTTTAGCTGTGTGGCCAAATCATTGGCGGGCACAGCTAAACAAGGCAGTGTCTTTGCTTGGAGCTGGGGAGACTGAAGAAGCTAAAAAAGCTTTGAAGGAAGCGTTGAAAATGACAAATAGGGTTGAATTGCACGATACAATATCACATTTAAAGCAGTTGCAGAAAAAGAAGTCAAAAGCTAATGGAGATGCTTCTGGGGAGGCAGCAATTGTTGTTGTTGAAGCCTCAAAATTTAAGATAGTTGGAGAAAAGACGATAGTGAGGCAGGAATTAGCCAATGCCTTACAAATTAGAACGCTTCAGAGGGTTACTAGGTTAAGTCGATGTAATGTGGAGCTTCTGAAGAAGGAAATGAGTGAACATGACGTGCCAGTGTCCTATTCCGGTAGCGGTCTCCCTGAAAAGTCCATACGAAAGCCAAATCTGGAAGAAATTCTTCGCAGATTACTTAGTTTTTTAAAGCCCGAGACCTTTCAAGGAGCTGTGAAAGCTATTAATGAGAGGATCCTTTCCGTTTTGGATGAAAATGGTTCAGGCAGAGTGGATCTAGGCATTTTTTATGCTATTATTGCCCCTATTTGTGGTGGCCCTCCTGAAAGGCGTAAAAGGATTGCCTTTGATGCACTTTTGTGGCGCCCTATGAATGAAGGTGGTGCTCAGATAAAGAAAGTTGATGCTACGAGATACATCAAATTGTTGAGGGCTATTTATGTTCCTTCCCAGGGGCTTAGTGAAATGATGGAAGTTCATGGACAATCAGATACTTCAATGGTGTCTTTCTCTGAGTTTCTTGTCATGTTTGATGATCCAGATTGGGGATTTGGTATCATGCCCACTCTAGTGAAGCTCGAAACAGGTGATAGGAACCGCCATGGCAACCATGTATGTGCTGTTTGCTGCTACCCAATCATTGGTTCCCGCTTCAAGGAGATGAAGTCTCATTTTAGTTTGTGTAATCAATGCTACAGTGAAGGAAAGGTGCCATCTACATTTACGCAGGAAGAGTACACATTTAAAGAGTATGGAAGTGAGGCCGAAGCTATGAAAGATAAGTGTACGTGCTTTAATTTGCAATCCCATAATCAACAGTAGTTAGAAGACTACAAACTTTTGTCTTCATATTTTTGTTCATCTTGTATTAGCCCATCATCTTATTCTAGCATTTCAGTGTGAAATATATAGCTCGTGTGTCGTTCACTGGGCATTTTGCCCTTTGTACAATAAATTGTCTCAGGTGTTGCTTTAGTAACTTTGTTTATAATAATTGTAATTAATCATTTTCGTTGATCATGCTTCTTTATCACTGCATACCGTCTTGTATAGAGCTTTTGTCTTTGACAAATGAGCCTGAAATAGTGCAGGGTACTGCGTTGCTAAATTGAGCGATTATTTTGACATGTCCTCTTTATACTCTACATGAATGCTACGGCCATATCTAATTGTGAAAAGAAAATTCAAACTCTTCTAGCTGTTGGATGATTCACTGTCTGTCAAAAGGCCTGCTGTCTGCAGGTCTGTTTTATTTATTTATTGAATTAATTGGAAAGGGTTTTGCATATGGCATTGGTCGATGACTCTGTCTAAAAGTGGCATCCAGAATTTATTGTCGTTAAATTCTGGGGCGTATATGATTTTGTTGTGGACACAGTTGATATTTTGAAATCAATGGCTTGTGGCAACCCGTTCCTTAAACACTTACGGAAGAAAAGGTTTTGAAGTTGAAAGAATACTACAATGCCCACCTTCAGTTTAGAAGGAAATAACACAATTGAAAACTAAGACTAAGCGTCACGTTTGATGGTTTTTTGGGATGGAATTCATTCCCGGCTTGCTCTCGTGCGAAGGATGATGTTCTTGTAAACGAAAAGCTAACACCTTTTTAATTGGTCTCTGCAAAGCACAATATTTTTTTGGGGGGCTTTAAACGCTAATACTTCTCTGGGCCCATGGGTTGCTACACCACCGTCGTTTAGCATATTTCTTCTTAGTGGATATGGGTTTAGAAAGTAGGGTCCATTTGCTGCACTGTCAATATCTCCATAAGAATTTTTCAAATAGCTGATCTAACTTTACTCATAACTCAGTAGCAATTGAGAGTCCGAAACTAAACTAGAAGTTGGCTTTGTTTGCTCCAGCTAAAATTTTTTAACATTTTCTATAAACAAGAACTGTTTTTACCAAAGAAAAACCGGTTATTATTTTTATAAATTTCTGTTTACAAAATTGGTTTTGTTTTTGTTTTCCCTCGCAATAGGATAGTTAATAGTTATAATTAACAAGTTTAATTCACAACGATATGTAAAATTAGCAGAAATATTTACTTCATATTCCCTCCTCGTTCATCCTTCCCCACCCCATTGTATTGCCGTTTTATTCTAGCCATAATAATATATTCAGACTTTCTAATTTATGGTCATGGTATTTCTGCTAGAACTGTAAAACTTGTCAACATAATTTATGGTATTCCACCCAAAAATACCAAATCAAGAGACAAGAGTAGTCACTATCAGTCCCTCATAATGCCTAACAGTGATTTTGGATGCAAAAGAATGAGAATCGAGAAGGAAGGACTGAGAAGAAAAGATTCCATCTTGCTTAAGATAGAAACATTTTCAAGAAGGGAAAGGGAACAGAAATCAAAGAGTTACAACTTCATGGCCAGGTTTTTGAGTTCTCCCATTTGGAGAAAATATGTTTAAAGAAAATTTTTGTGCAAGCATTGCTTATACAGGCAGTCCATTGTAATTAGTGCCGAGAAGGGGGAGAAATTTAGAGTTAACGCATCAATTATAATTGCGTGCCTAAGACAGGTATTGCATATCTCAGAATTTACCAATATTTCATGCTCCAATTTGAGTCTTTACCACCGGCAAGGCCCTTGAACACACTATATCTCAGTAGCAAGTAAAATCTGCTAATAATGTTGTCTAAGAGGAACTGCTAAAGGGGGAAAAAGACCAAAAAAGAGCTTCTTTTCACCAAAATAAATTCCTGCACAAAAATTAAATGCAAAGCCCACCCTCCAACCCTAGGAGGCATAAACGTTTTTAAAATCCAAATAGATCTTAAAAGTATAATTTTTTTTTTTTGAATCCTCTAATCTCTTTCTCCCCTCCCACCCTCCCCTTTCTGTTTCCATGTTTTTTTGGTGAGAAGTACTCGAGAAATTTATTTTGAGTCACACAGATACACCCAAAGGGTTTGAGAGCATACTAATGGTTATAGATCAATAAAATATATCAATAGTTATGGTTATATATCAATAAAACATTAAAAACTATCAGTAAAATGCAACAAGAAAGTTATCAATACTCAATTTACAGAAGGAAGAAGCATTAATCACTTCCATGAAACTTGGATTGTTCCACAAATATTACATTGTAATATGGCATTAATGCTTTTACCTGACGTAGAGCTTCACTTAGCTTGTGCCTTTGCTATCTAATTGTTTCTCCATGCAAAATTAAATAGCATCAGTTCATCCCATTCTTATATTTTAGGCAAAACAAATCATCATTAGCAGAACACTAAATAAAAACACACACTAAACGGTTAAAGCTATTTCTGAAAATTTATTTGATAAACTCGTGGCGTAAACCATAATAAGAATCATAGGAAAACAATGACAACCATTATTGCCAAAAAAAATAGGATAAATGAATATTAGAGTCATTATGTAACAAACAAAGCTGCAAGAAAGCATAAATAAAATTCAAATATAAGATTATGGGCATTTAAAATTCGAAAGTCAGATACTCACTTTCATCCACTACAATAAATCATAAACCAGTAAGCTTACTTAAATGAGAAGATACAATTAACTCTATAACATTGAAATGTTTACAAATGGATCCCATATCACTGCCCAACTCATCCCTCTGTCAAAAGAGGAGCCTAGGAGGAAAATAATTTGTACTCCAGCCATTTAATTTTCATAAAATTGTAGACTTCTAGTGTTTAATATCTGCCAAGTTGGCCTGCCCCCATAGAAGAAAAGAACATGTTATAATGGCTCTTATTAGATTGTTTTCTTCCTAATGCAATTAGAAAATCACACAGATACACCCAAAGGGTTTGAAAGCCTACTAACAGAATTTTTACTAGCTGTTACTGGGGGAAGGTGGTGCCATTGCCATTAAAACCAAAGTTTTGTTCAATCAAATAATTATTTAGCTCTAAGATTGGCTTCTTATAAAATGATATATTTAACCGAATAGATTAATCATCCTGACCCTATATAAGTCCATAAAATGGTTTATTTGTATACACATAATCCATCTGAACTACTTTATCTAAAATACTAATTGTCTAATCCCATATAGAAGTCAAAATTCTGACTCCAGAAAAACCTTAAAGGTCTTTGCATCCAGGACTAGAAAAACTCATTCAATTTCAGAAGATACCACCTTAAATTTACTAATGATATCTAAGTTAGTACTTGTTCACAAGAACAATCAATCAGTATACCAGTCCAGTTATGACGATAACCCATAATAGTCCACAATGCCAGTCCCTTAGATATATAATAATGATATTTTGCTTTAACATCCTGACTTAAACGACTTTTATTTCTCATAGATGTTTATAGTGAAAAATCACAGATTCTTGTGCTTACCTAACTTTTCAAATCCAGCCAATTTACCTTCTTATTTCACATAGGTCTATGTTCCATTGTCTGCATGCCAATGATCCAGATTTAATCAGCATAATGTAGTACAATTCTAAAGCAAAGAGACTCAGCTAGCTTGACCGGCTTCATCTACTCGCAAATCATAACTTCATTGTGCAAAGCTTGCATATAGATATGATTTGATAGAGGCACATCTCTAGCTGGGACTTAAAGCAGCATAAACATTCTTGAAAGAAGGGGATTTCAAGCTCTCATGTTACGCTGAGAAGATAAGTAACCAGCAGTTTTGATAGGAAAGGTGACAGTCGCTTTTACCTATAAAGTCCTTGACCTTTTCTTCTAAAGAGTCCTCCGCTCCATACTTTCTCTTTGGCTTCAGTATAATAGCTCAACACACTCACTTATATTTTTCTCTCATCTTTGAGGGCATTCAGGCTGTTTTGAGGAAAAGACAATGTTAAAAAATAAAATTAGAACACTAGATAAAACAAATCACAAAAAACAGTTTTGAATGCAGATTTAATAACAACAATATCATCCACAATCCCAGTTTTCTCTAAGATGAATGCCCTTATAGAAGTAAAACCTACTGATTTATGTTGTTCAATTGCTGCCTAGTGTTAAGTCCATGAAAACAAACACACACATGATGATGTGACATAGAGATATATTTTCTCACAATATTAATGTCAGGTCATATTGGAATTCTTCAGAAGTTATTCTTAAAAATATTGAGTATTACCAACTTGTATGTTGATTCTTACAGGCTATTAAAACCACTGTCTTGTTTGTTTCCTTTTTCTTTCTGCAGTGAGGAGGAGACTGGGAAGTATATCTCTTTCCCTTCACAAGATTCAATATCAATCTAAATGTAAATTTCCCCACAATTTCAACATGGCTCAATTCCTACTGCTTGATGACTTGTTATTTTAATATCCAACTCCAGAATTTATAAACAACAGCAGTCATTAGATAAGACAACTTCTGTCCTGCAGACTGCAGAAACAGACTAAAGTTCATGAAACCCCTTTACAATGGCTTGGACATGTCCATAAAGACCAATAATGATGTACACAGTGAATAAGAGAGCTCAGGTGAAACGCTGAATTCTTTATTGGAAATTATGTGATATTGAACTAAATTGACAAAAAGGTACACAATGCATTCATAAAAAAGTCAGTATCCCACATAATTTGAAGGGACATATGGATTTTCCAGCTCTCATTGTACACAATCATGGCAAAATATCAAAAGAGCATGATGCATGCACAGGCATACACACACAAAAACTCTTCAATTGTAATCAAAGTAAAAAAAAACTATTATAAATTCAGCATAAGTAAGAGTAATGGATAAAAGGACAGGCATAAGGAAAAGGTGCAAGAAGTAATATATATATATATATATATATATATATGCATACTACCATTAATCAATCTTTTGTATATCATTTTGAGGCCACCATTGGTCTCAATTTTGGATTCTTGGTAACAATCCATTTGACTGCATTGAACATCACCTCTCCTAATAGAAGATCAAATACCAGAGCCTTTGCCTACCAGTAGTTGCCACAAGAACATTCACCATTTCTAAAATGGTGAAACCTCTTCCCATCTCTCACAACTATCTCACGCTCCACCACTTTGGAAATGAACTTGAATGCATTATGGCAGTCCCCACAAATCCTCAAGTTTTTAAAAACCCTAATTGTAGCCCCTGGAGGAAGTTTCATGATTCCATAAACAACTGCAAGCTTTTCACTATGGGTAGACAAGGCATATTCCTTATGTTCAGATTCCATATCATGTAATACAAACTTTGTATCAGGAATATACCCCAATTTCCTCATTTCAAGTACCAATTGCTCCAGATATCTATACACCGCTTGCACCTCAGGATGCACAGCATCATCAACCAAAAATACATGGACATTGTTTTCAACCTCAATCCAACTACAAGCAGGTTCTTTCTTAACCCCTCGTTCCCTCATTAATTTCCGCACTTTGGCCACATCATCCCACTGACCTAAAGTGGCATACATATTGGACAGGAGTATGTATGTTCCATCATGCTGTGGCATAAGCTCAAACAGTCGTTCAGCAGCTTGAATACCCAAATCTATGTTCCCATGGATCCGGCAACCAGCAAGAAGAGCCTCCCACATTGGTGCACCTGGCTCAAAAGGCATTGATTCAATTACATTCTTTGCTTCAGAGAACATCCCAGCACGAGATAACAAATCAATCATACGGGCATAATGATCTTCACCAGGATCTATACCATAACAACCACGCATTGTATCAAAATAATGGCGCCCTTCTGTGACCAGGCCTGCATGGCTACAGGCAGAAAGAATTGTGAGAAAAGTTATCCGATCAGGTAACATATCTTCCTTCAACATCTGTTCATAAATTTGAATGGCTTGGACACCGTGTCCATGTTGTGCAAGAGCTGCGATCATGGCATTCCAGGACACTGAATCCACAAATGGCATTGTGAGGAACACAAAATAGGCAGATTCAACAACACCACATCGAGCATACATTGTTATCAATGCATTGCCAGCTGAGAGGCTTGAATCATGACCCAACCGGATTAGCTGAGAATGGAGTTGCCGTCCATTCTCTAATGATCCAAGAACAGCACAAGATGTAATTGCTCCAGCATATGCATAATCGCATGGTTCTAGACCCTCTAACTTCATCTGGTTGAATAGCTTTAGACCTTCTTCTCCAAAACCATTCTGTGCTAATCCCGATATCATTACAGTCCATGTCAATAAGTTCCTCGCAGGCATCTCCCTAAAAATGGATTTAGCATCATCAATGCGCCCAACATTGACATACCCTGACAAAATTGCATTCCATGAAACAATATCTTTGATGGCCATTTTATTGAAAATTTTTCTAGCCTCAACCAATTTACCACATTTAGTGTAGAATGTAACCAAAGCATTATATACAGATAATAAAAAATCTGCTGAAGGCTGCACCTCTGTTTTGAGAATGTAAGCATGCAGCTGTCTTCCATATCTGAATAGTCCAGCATTAGAAGAAGCAGTAATTATACTTGTGTAAGTATACTCATCCTGCTGAATTCCTAGCGAATGCATTTTCCTGAACATTTCAAAGGATAGATCATAAAGTCCATGGCGAACATAACCAGAAATCATTGCATTCCAGGCAACCACTAGCTTTTCAGTTATCCCATCGAGAAGTTCACGAGCCGCACCAAGATCATCATTCCTCACATACCCAGTAATCATTGTCGTCCATGAGGAATCATCCCTCTCAGGCATCTCATCAAACAGCTTCCTAGCAGCAGCCATCAACAATGATGATGATACTAGTGGTGAAGATGCACAATTAACATAAGCACATATTAATGAATTCAATACGGATGTCACTGACACTGTTCCCAACTTTATCACTTCACAATGCAGCTGTTGGCAATGCTTTTCATCATCAGCTATGAGTGCCAGTGCACTGAGCACACTTGAGAAGGTAAAATTGTCAGGGCCAAACCCCTCCCGCCTCATTTTGCGAAAGAGTTGAACAGCAGCATGCCCATCATTATTATGAGAATAAGCCGTGATCATGGCATTGTAACAAACAGTATCTCGCATACTCAATGGGGTTCTACAAAATATTTCCTTAGCTAGCTTTAGATTTCCCACGGCAGAATATGCTGCAATTAACGTCGTTCTAGCAACGACATCTGGATTGGGAATTTTGTCAAACAGCTGGCGGGCATAACCAATGTTAAACGTTTTACAATAAACATCAAGGAGGCGGTTGAGGATGTGACTCTGTGGCCTGAACCCAGAAGCTAGCATATGGGCATGGATGGTCCGTGCCAAGGTATAGGCAATGGGACTGAGGGGGCAGCATAGACTGAGTTGGGCAGCGTAACGATTGGCCACTGTGCGGACGTCCATGGTGGTGCTCATGCAAGTAACGTCCAAAAATGGTTCGATTCAAAAGACCATATTCCAATGGATTTGGCATAATTCTGTTCAGCTGAGGGTTCTGCGCCAATGGCTTTCTGAGTCGAACATGTATTTTATTGTTACCGTTAGACGTTAGGACAATGTGCTATTACCACCCTTCTACTCACTTTCTTCTTCTGGATTTTGAACTTTTTACTTTTTTATCAATTTTTTTTCTATTCTTTTATAATTTAGGAAAGAATGTATATACATTTTTTAAAATTTTATATCATTTATATATATACTCTTTCAATTATAAAAGATGATAAATATACTCTTTCAACTATCATAATAATATAAAAATATTCTTTTAATTATTAAAATAATATAAACATATATTTTTATTTATTAATCATTAAATATTAATAATTACATGATTTATATGTAATTATTAATATATATAATATTTTTTTATTATCTATTTGAATGAGTTTAAATTTAAAGAGCATAAAGTTGTTATAAGTCAGTGAATTCATTTAATGTAATTAAAGTATATGAATGAAAGAGTGTATTTGAATTATTTTAATTATTAATATATATAATATTTTTTTTATTATCTATTTGAATGAGTTTAAATTTAAAAAGCATAAAGTTATTATAAGTCAGTAAATTCATTTAATGTAATTAAAGTATATTAATGAAAGAGTGTATTTGAATTATTTTAATAATTAAAAGAGATATACTTACTAACTTTTATAGTTGAAGGATATACTTGCGAACAATTTAAAATTAAAGAGGTATATATATATATATATTTCTCTCTGTGTCTCATTTTTTTCTCTCACTACCTTTTTTCTTTCTTAATTTTGTATCTTTCTTTCTATGACTCTCCTCTGCCTTAAAGGCAAAGGATCTCAATCGAAGGTTATGTTATTTATCAAAATGATGTAGAACAAACAAAAAATATAACAAGTAAATTTTTTATTCTTTAAAATAATTTTAATATCATAATAAATTTACCTATTGAAGATGAAAATAATACCTTAAATAGGTACTAAATCATAATCCTACTAAAATTTAAATGCAACTTAATAAAAATTTTAAATTAAATAAAATCTTATTTATTATATAATAGAATAACTTAAAGTCAAATAGATAATAAACTACTAAAAATATAAATCCTCAATAATTCTAATTTTTAATTATTTTTTAAATAATAAATCTAAAATTACAAATTACAAAATAAATAATAATTATATAAAACATAATTAGATATATCATATTCAACTTATCCTTAAATCTTAAAGTGACAAAGCAAGAGGGAAAACTACTTAACAGCGTGTAGTAAGAGAGTAAGCGGCAACAAGTATTGAATCAAGATCACTTTTGGATTGTCAACATTTTTGAGAATCACAAACTCAACAAGGAAATTAACATGAACTTATAAAGGCTTAACATTAACATTATTAATCTTTCTAGTATAATTCTCAACAATTTTAGTTAAAATATCATCAACAACTTCAGTATTATTGATCTTAATTGGAATATCCATATCTTCAATCTTAGCTTCTTCATTAGTCTTAATTTGTATTCTTTAACTCAATCATCATCCTTTAAGTCAGATAAAAGATTATAGGGTTCTACAATTTCATCTTCTAACTCTTCATTTTCAACATCTATAAGAAACCCTTTGTTTTTTTTCAACTTTTTCACCACGATATAATTACAACTCTTGAACTATATCATTAATTTCATCTAATTGAGTTTCCAACCTATTAAGATGTTCTTCATTGCTCTTCACTGTTAATGGCTTAAAAAATAACTCATAAGATGAATTAACATAATTATGATAATAGAACGGCTTCCCATAGTAATTATAAGTCCTCAATCCTCTTTGATCATAGTAGTAATCATGATATCCATAGTTATTAGGATGGTAAATCATAGGTTAATACAAGTCAAAATTTCAAAACTCCATGAAGACACTAAAGAATAATCTAATAATAATTTGGAACCCAAAAGCCATATTTGGAGTGTCAAATGGCCAAACGGAGGTTAAAATCATGTTCAAGAGGCCCAAAAATCTTAGAAATGTGGTTTGGATGGCGATCAACGATCAATGGCGGTTCTACAGCGATATGGCAAATCTTGATGATGCGGTGCAATGTGTTAGAGACATGTCTCTGGCATGGATATACGTGGCACATTCTGGTGAGTAGCGTGTTGAGGCACGTGTGATCCACGCTCCAAGAGGGGTGGTGGTGTGTGCCGCATGTGATGGCACATGGAGAGGTATTTTTCAGTGATCTTTCAACTCTGGCACAATTGGCGACTTTCGAAATCAGTGGTGAGGCATGTTTCAAGATGGTAGTTGGAAGTGCAAATTTTGAGGCAAGCTGAGAGGGATGAACTTTTTGAATTTTCTAGTTAGATTTGTAGTTTTCTAACGAGATTGTGGTTCTCTGGCAATAGAGGGATGGCTATGGGTGGCAAAAAATTGTGAAACCAGGCTCTAATATCTAAAATGCAGTAGATCGAATAAAAAATATGATAAGTAAAGTTTATATACTCTAAAATAATTTTAATATTATAATAATTTATGTATTAGGGATGAAAATAATCTCTTAAATAGGCACTAAATCCTAATCTTATTAGAATTGAAATAAAATTAAATAGATAAATCTCTAATAATTTTAATTCTTAATTATTTTTTTCAAATAATAAATATAAAATGTCAAATTACATAAAAAATAATTAAATCTATCTTATTATATATCAAATTAATTATTAAAAATTGTATAAAACTTGTTTAGAATGCTATTAATATAAAATTTAATACACTTTACAAATTATATTATATGAACAGTTTAGATAATTTGTAGAAAAAATTAGGTTGAATTTATTTTATAATTTCGTATATTAAAATTTTTTTATTTAAGGTTATTATATTTTTTTTCCCCATTCAACTTTTTTTTTCATATATTAAGAATTTTAGTTTTAGAGTTTAGAGATCACATTTTAAAATTTAAAATTTAGAATTTTAAAATTTTAAGCTTTATAATTTTAAGAGTTAATATAAAGGAGTTGATTGTTTTGTTAATTCAAATTGTAGGGAGTGCAGTACCCCAAAAAGAATGGTATAGTTAACATGCACCGAGTGAGAATGTTAGGGGGTAAATAGTCTCATATTAAAGTTATAGCAGGTTAATGTACACTGACCCAAAGTTAAAGGGTAAAGTATAATTAATCCTCTATTTTTTTTTGGGTGAAGATAATTAATCCTTTATTTAATGTTGCACAAATTCCTACCATTTTTGATAGATATTGACCTCATGCATCTATAATAACCCTTTTCATTTTGAGGGTGCAAGAGTTTTTGTTTTGTTTTTATAATTGATTCTTTTTTTTTTTAAATTCTCTACAAGAGAAAATGCATCTATAAAAAATAGTACACACTTAAAGTGAGAAGAGTGAATTGAACAATGAATTTCATTTTTTATTTGTTTAACAATGATAGCACAAATAAAATGATTAATTTTGAAGGTTTTTTTGGTACTCAAATTAATTTTCAAAATTTTTAAATTTAAAGATAATCATGTCACATATTTAAGATATATGTCTATATAAATTATTTTAATGAATGATAAATTTATTTTTTAGTTGATGAGACAATTATTCATAAATTTTTACATATATATATATATATCAATGAATAAAATTATATAAAAATTTCATGTATTCTTTTTATGTGAACACATTATTCTGAGCAGGTATACATACTATAAATTTTAATCCTTGTACCTTGGGATTCGATCATTCCCTCGTAGTCTGCTAACCATGCAGGGACCTCCCCCTCAAGACAAAGTTGCTTCTTCGAGCCAGGCTGTATTGGCAAGCCCAGGTCCAATGCCTAACCCATTCGTATCAGTAAAACACCTAGTCCCTCTCATCTTTAATTCGATACTCTTTGCATAAGGTTGATCATTTGATTGCAAAATCTTGCTTGACATGATATCTCGGCATGATTCGGGAATGGACCTGATTTAGTTCGGATGATTACAGAATGATCTATGCATGGTAACCTAGTTTTTAAGATGTTTGATCGAATGTTTTTGTGAAAAGTAAACTTACAAGAGTTTAATTCAATATCTTATCATCCTCCAAGAATCCTTTTTTGGAAATTTTCTAGCTCTGTATGCTACTTTAATTGAATTTTCTAAAGATATGGTCTAAATTAAGTCAAAATGCAGGGCAGCATGCATAAAATTTCATCTTAATTTTATTGAGCCAATTCTTTTTTATAAAAATGCAATTCAATTTCATAGAAATATTGGCCAGGATATAAGGACTATATTTGCCAATTTTTACCAAGTATGTAACATTTGAATGCTCAATTAGTTACTCCATTAGACGTTATATTGGTTGGGGATTTAAATTGAAAATTTAACTTTTTCAAGCATGGCTGGATGAATTAATTGCCTTTATTTAATATGTTTGTGTTACTTTTCATGGTATGATGGCATTATTCTTGGCATATTATTTTTGTAGCTAAATTTAGCTGGGGCATGTGATAATTATTTTGATTTTAATGTTGATTTTAATTTTATTTTGTATGATGCATGAACGATGAGACATATTGAGAAAGGGCTCCAATGACGTTATGCACTTAATGATTCCAATGATCCTTAGTAAAGGATTATCATGATCTTTAATCGCTAATAAGGGATTCTAATGACACATGATAAAAGGGAATAGGTAATAAAAGGATTACCATGATCCAAGTGAATTTTTTTTTTTTTTTACTTAAATAAAGTAGTGCTTTGATTTTCCTTCCATTAACTCTTCTCTCTTCAAACCTAAAAATCAATTTTCCTAAAGTTGAAAAAGGGAGGCATTCTAATCTGGAAGGATGGAAACTCATTTTAACAATGTTCTTGGGCTTAGAGATAAAATTTTATTTTCAAATTAAAAAATAAAATTTTAAAAATTTTTCTATGAAAGGTTAGGGAATTGAGGTGGAAACTTCTTTTCCTATAATTTAAAAATAGACTTCAATGAAATTTCACTGGAGAAGGATGGGGAAGCAATTTTTTCTACAACGTGGAATAAGGAGATATATTTTTAATAAATCATTACTCTAGAAGGATAGAGGACTTGTTTTAAACTAAAAAGTCTTAACGTCTCTTTCTATCAAATCAACCTTCAAATTAGAAGTAAAAGTAAAATTGAGGGCATAAATTGAATCTAAAAATGCAACATAAGGTCACGGTGGTTCCAAAATAATGATATAGGATGCTAATATAATTTTTTAAGTTAAAATATATAAAATTCTCTTAAATTATAACTCAATTTTAAAATATTCTTATAAACTTTAAAAAATTACATGAAATGCTCTTCAATTATTTAAAATGTGCAAGAAGGTTCTTTGATTACATTTTTTGTTAAATAGTGGATGATTTTTCTAAACCCTTGGTCAAATCTTAAATTAATCAAAACAAAATGACCAAAATGACCCTACCTTAATTGAACCCTACTTGCAAAGCTTCCCTCCCTAATCTAAACCCTAATCCCTAATTGTTTCTCTCATTTCCCCCATTTAAAACTCTAAATCATCTCATTTCCCCCTTTGAAATCCTAGCAACTAGAGAACGGCTTGGAAGGAGCCCACCAAAGAAATGAAGCTCTTTAGGATTCTGAGCCTATTCTTGGCAGAAAAATGGCAGAGCTCAAGTAGGATCTTCCATGTCCCTTCTCCTACAACATCATCAAAGCCTACAACATCATCTTTCTCTACTTTCCCCCTACGTTCACGGAGGAAATCTACCACTGCTACCTCTACCTCCGCATCCCCATGATTAACATGCCCAATTAGTTCCACTCCATACTCCTTTTCAGTTTGTTTAATTTCATCGATCCTTTTCTGGAGAATGGCTGTCTATGAAGAAAGATTGTGAAACATCATTGAGCGATCTACATAATTGACCAGTTTCCATCACAATGTTGTTTGCCATTTGTGCCACACACCCTTTTCCTGAAAGATTTTTAGCAATAAGATTGTTTTGAAATCTAGACAAGAATTGATAAATCCAATGGAGGTGCTATTAAAGACGTGGGCACATCACCAAACTAAGAAAGAAAGACTTTAAGTCAATTAGAAAAAGACAACTTATAATTAAAGACAAGAAAGTAGATGTAGGAATCTATAATCAACTACAGTAAGCATAACAATATAAAAGTAAAAACTTTGATCTTCCAAATAAAGAAAAACAAAGACTTCGTAATTCAAGAGAAGAAACCAATAAATAATAGTTGGCCAATCAATAATTAAAAAATTATTTTATTTGTCAGAATTAAAAAGAATTAAAAAGTCTAAACTAAGGGTTTTAATTTTTTTTAAGATCATTTTGATCATTTTTTTTTGGTTGATTTAGAGTTTGATCAAGGATTTAAGGAACCGTCCTCCATTTAATAAAAAATATAATAGAAAATTCTTTTTGCATATTTTTGATAATTGAGAAATATTTTGTACAAATTTTTAAAATTTAAATTTTTTCTTTAAAATTAACCTATAATCCAAAAGAACTTTTTAAAAGGTATTTAACCTCATTAAAATGTACGTTGGTGAAGACTTTTTTTTTAAACTTTTTTCTTCTATATCATTTTTCCACGTCGCAATGTTTCAAGAGTGAATCATGGGTCTTGGGCAGGAATGCAGGTTATATGGTGCTGAGAGTAGCATCTGAAGTCCTTGATTTCATGTGATCGTGGGTATTCCGTGGAGTGTTTTCAGTGTGTTAGTCTTGGACCTTTCTGGGCATTAGTTTCACTTACTGTGTTGGTCTGGTTTCTTTTCTATCCAAATTAAAGGAATATACGAAGAATTGACCTAATGTTTTAATTTGATTGGGTGAGTGTATAGGCTAGATTTTAATTGGGGTCATGAGTTAGGATAGGTAGGAGCGCTTATGCTTTTTCCTTTAAACAGGTTCCTCGTGTTTGTTGTGGGTTTGATTGAGTTTAAGTGCTGTCATTGAAGCGGAGTAGAACTACTGTTTCCGTTGGTTTAAGGCATTGAGGTGGGGTGTTGAGGAGAATGGATTAAGAGAAGAAAAAATAATAGATATAAAATTAAGAGAAAAAATTAATAAAAATATAAAATATATTTTAATATAATTGAAAAATAAATAAGAAATTATCAAAATTAAAAAGTAATAAGGTCAAAAAATTCACTGAGTGTTGAGATTTATGTGGCCATCCAGCTTTTATAAAATGTGAGTATAACATTAAGACATGCTGAGCTTTGTTAACATTGGGGATCGTAATTTCATATAGCCACGTCAAAATGTGATTGGGGTTTTTTTAAGGAATTAAAATAATAACCCAAAATGGTTTGACTTTATTTCCACTTCTCCTCATTATTAACCTTAAAGGTAATTAATTGAGCTGATGAAACCTAATAAATATATAATAAATAGGAGAGAGGATAGAAAATAAATGTTTGAAGCAAAAAGGAGAAATGGAAGTGAGTAATAGTAAATAGAGTGCAAAGCAATAAAAAAGGAAAAATCCGAAACCATAAAAGGTAAAAATCTCTTATAGTTTCCAAAAATTAGAAATGGCTAAGAATTGCATAAAATTTTAAGGAGATTCAAGAAACTAAAATAGACAGAAAAAGTTGAATTCCCCCAAATCTTGAAAGAGAAAAGAAATAAGAAAAAGAAATAATCAAAATAAAGAAGGGGGTTTGGGAAAATTTTTTGAAAAAGCTAAAAATTCACAAAATCTTGAATTTTCTTATTTTCCCTTCAAATACCTCTCTTATATCGTTCTTTACTTCTAAAAATCCTTCAATGAATTTTCGATAAAGGACAATTCAAGAAACTGTTAGCAAATGTTATGATTTTTTTAATTATTCCGATGATAGTTTGCATTTTTGGGTAACACCAAGAAATTGATTGAACACATTAAATGCAATTACAAAATTTATTATTTTGTGAAAATCAACTCTCTTATTTTTTTAAAATCATTGATTTTTAGAATGAAATTTTGATGAAAGATAATTTAGGAAGTTGTTAATGAATGTGACAATTTTTAGTTATCCCAAAGATATTGCATTTTGGGCCACATCAAGAATCTAACTAGGCCTAAATTATGCGATTACTAAATTTATTATTCAGATTAGTTTCTTTGCCTCTTAAAATCTCCTTTAATTCAAAAGGGATATTGCAACGTAGAATAATTAGAAATTGTTAGTGAAAACATTGACATCTTAATTATTCCAAAGATAATTGTGCATTAGGTCACTTTGATCGATTGATGCTTCCCAAACTAGTGACTCATTGTCTAAAATTGCAATCTCTTCTAAAATTCCAAAAATCTAAAGTTTTTATTTTTTGTATTTCTTAATTATTGAAGAAGATACAAAAATAGAATACTAGGCTAGGAAGGTAGCAAAAATTAATTGATATAAAAAGAGCATTATAAGGGTGTTAATATTTTTTCTAACATAATTAACCCCAAAACCTAATCACTAGTAATGCAAACTATTTATTTTCAGTGTTTGATCATATCATATAAAACAAATAATGATCATTGACAGCGCTTTCTTTCTTCACAATCTGTTAAACCTTTCAATTTTCGCAACATTACTACATTTATAATGAAAGAGTCAAATGTTGATGTTTTTTTTTGAATATTTATTTAAAGGGTCAAAAGATAACAAACAAGTTGTTCACAAATATAAATGAATAAGTATGTCTTACTTGAGCTTATGTATTTATTAATCAAGTTTTTAGATTTTTGTTCAAACTCACTTATTTACTTCTTGAATGAATATAAACCAGAGGAGAATAATATAGGATAGGATTATATGATAATCATTTTATGTATTATTAAAGTATCTTATATTTGGGCACTCAACAATTAAGAATTTTAATTTGGGAATTTTTATTATTAGAATTAGGGATTTGACATTTATCCATTTTAATTAAAAATTTATTATTTATCTTAGTTATCTTATCAATCTAGATTGTCATTCTTAGTTATCTTATGGGTCTAGGATTGTCATTTAGTTGTCATACATTAGAGATTTTGCCTACATAGGCATGTTATCATTCTTCAATGGTCAGTGTATTGTTGAGTTTATTGATTAGTTTGAGTTGATGACACTGAGTTCAAAAATTATATTGAACGTTATTCAGCATTCGAGTGTTTTTCTATTATTCATAAATCATAAAACAGTTAAATCTTTTTACATGAGAATAATATTTCTATACATCTTATGTTAATTTGCCAATATTTAGTTGTTTGATTACACCTAATGTTAAGTCCTCTTAAACCTTATAAACCTTATATTTTTTAGTGAACTCAATTGTTAGATATGAGTGTACATAAAATGAGTTATCACGAATAATTCAATTTAGCTTGTTTAAAACTCAGCTAGAATTCATTTGTCTATCAAATAAATACGTTTATGTAATGTTATAAACTCGTTTAATTATAAATTGAGTTTGGAATTTTTAGGATTTAATTCCTGAAATTTACAAGCAACTTGTTTATTATGATTTTGCATGTTTTATATTATATAATGTTTTATATGTTGTATAATAGAAAATATTTAAATGTAAGAATATATTTGATATTGTTTAAATTAAATTTATTAGACTTACTTAAAATTTATAATTTATTTGAACTTTAATGAAAAAATCAAAATTAAAGAGTTTTAGTGTATATACTCGAAAAACTTATTTCTTAAATGAGTCAAATTAAAAAATTAAAATTTATTTAATTTGTCTCGCTTAATAAATTATCCAAATTTAAAAAATTATAGAATAAATAAGTCAAACCTGAGTTAACCAATATTTGATTCAAATCCAAATATTTGTATTTTTATCATTTAATAATGGTATGAAATGTTAAAACTTTCAACCTTGACTCTTTTAATTAAATATTATAATATTTAATGTAAAAAATAAAAAATTATATTTAATATAAAAATTATTTAATTAATTAAATTTCAAAATATATAATATTTAATAAATTTAATAACCAAATCATATTTAATAAAAATCATATGAAAATAAAAATACTGAAATAGAGGGAGAATAAATATCAACATGAGTGTAACACTTATATCTTTAAAAATTTTTATTTTGTTAGTAAAAATTAAATGTTTAAAATTATATTCTTGAAAGTAAATGCTAAATTTATTATTTGAAGTTTAAACTCAATAAAAAATTCTAAGGATCAAATTAAAACAATTAATATTAAATGACCCAATATGTAATTTAAAAAATTTTATTTTCACAATAAATTTTTTACTTAAGTCTTAAAAAAAAATAAGTATTGAATTAGTTAATTTTTACAATTTTATTTTATGCAGAGAAAGTAAGACTTAAAAGAAGAAGCCGAAAAGAAGCATTGACTTATGTCTCAATGGTTCAAATTCGGTGGCGTATCTGGTTCGAATCCTTTGCCTTGCGCCCATCATTGCCTAGTACATGGCATCTCTGATTAAAATTTTGACCCAACCCCACGATTCCTCGCAAATCCCTGTTTCATCACGCGTGAGAATCTGAAAGAGGAAAGCAATTGGCCCCAGTTACTTGTAATGCAGAACCAGCTTTCAAATTTGAATATCAACAATTAAAACGCATACTTCGGTTTGTTTCGGCTTCCTTTTGGTACAATCTGCTTATCAGAGTCTACTGGGCGGATAATCATTCGGCCCAAATCAAGTCGGTAGTTTGCTTATTTTGTTTTTGTTGTCACAATTTTTTTCTTTTCTTCTTCAGTTTTGCTTTTGCAAACTTGCTAAAGTTTTTTTTTTGAAATGGATATTGTTATTTTCTTGGGGATTTTCAGTGTATCCAAAGGTGAGGGTCAGACTGGAACCACGCGAAGAGGATCACCATGATATGCAGGATCCTAATTTGAAAGCTTTCCAGTCTCTATCGTTGCACGGTTCTCGTTCTCCAGGTGATTACAGCCATGTGATTACTGGGCCTTACTAATATTATTTTATGTTTTAATTAAATGTACAAGAGAGATGTTCGATTAGTCGTGGGGTATTCCCTGGGTTTTTTATTGACTGATAAGTACTTTGAGGAACTATTTGTTAAATGTTTATTTGGTTCTTTGGGTATTTGGATGGTTTTGAAAAAGTAAATTTTTAGAAAATTGTAAGGTTGACTTTATGATATTATTTATAAATTAATTTTGCTTTCTTATCGAAAAAGAACGATGATCTTTGCAGATCTGATTCTATGATCTGGAAATGAAAAACCTTTGGAGATCTAAACGACTGTAATTGTATGAACATACTATATAATCTCTGGAAATGAAATATCTTTCATATAACAATGTCTACATAATTCATCTGCAATAGTTTGTAACTTGCTGGGAGTGGCATGCTTCTTGAGTTCTTTTCTGTCAATCTTATTTATAAGTTTGCTTATTACTGTTTTTATGGAGTGTGGATTAATTGCAGTGATTACAATGACCGAGTCAAACAGTTTCAGGTTTGTTTTAATTTTAGTAAACTATTATCAACTATCAAGTTACATGATTCATGGGAAATAAGTGGGAGCAAGAGAGGAACTTTAAAGGTTTGTGAATTACATTGGGTTTGCCTATTTCTTTGATTCTCTGCTGTCTCATATGGTAGTATGTGAGGGTGTGAATCAAACCTTGTGCTTATTCCTTCTACATCTGCCACTGTGCTCATCTGGTTCTAGTTTCAGTTCTTTTATTGGATTGTTTATGTATTCTTTTGCAAACTCAGAATATGAAACAACTTAAAACGGAATGAATTGCTAGAATAAATGTGTTAATCAAGAACTGTATTGTCTGTATTCATTTTTTTAGATGTCTCACTTTTGGTAATCTTTCTTTCTTGTGATACCCCAGTCATCTAGGTTGCTCTGCTAACGGCCTAACTCAATTCAAATAAAGGAGTGGAATCCTGTTATACTCCAGTGCACTGCTAAGTTAAACATGCATGAATTCTTCTGATACAGTTCCATTTCTGTGTACTTTTATGCCTATTTTTGAATATCAAGAATGCAGTGCCTATTGGCCTCACTTATCGTATGAACCTATAAAATGAGCTCCATAACATTCAGAGGCTTAGGATTCAGGGAATTTTTTGAATATCAAGAATGCAGTACCAATTGGCCTCACTTATCGTATGAATCTATAAAATGAGTTCCGTAACATGCCGAGGCTTCCTTATGTAGGGAATTTGTGTGGCTTGATTGAGTGTATGAATTAGTGACAAGTGCTCTATGCTTGCTTCATAATTTGGTCAATGAAGTGTGGTTTTTACTTGGAAAAACAGAATAATAACAACAAATAAAACCTTACCTCACTAGGTGGGATCGATTATATGAATCAAATAATGCTATCAGATTCTATCAAAAATCAAATTTTAAAAAATGCCATGTATCATTAGATCCTCTTTAACAATCTCTCTAAGTTCCTTTTTAGTCTTCTTTTACCCATTTTCATCATGTTAAAGACCATTTGATTGACTATTTTCACTAAAGCTTTTAGTGGTCTTCTTTGCGCATTCCCAAATCACCTTAATTGAGTTTTCATCATTTTCTCCTCAATAAGCATAACAAACTTTTTTCTAAATATGATCATTTGGAATTATCTTTTTTTATATATTTACTCATTCATCTCAACATTTTCATTTTTGCTGCTTTAAATTTTTGCTCTTACTGGCTCTTCAATGCCCAATGTTTATTATCATAGAGCATAGATGATTTTAAATCAATTCGGTAAAACTTTCTTTTAAGCTTGTTAAGTTTTTTGCTATAACAAATAATTTCTGAGACATTTTTTCATTTCAGCCACCTAGCTTATATCCTACATATAATATCTTTATCAATCTCTTCATTGCTTTATAAGATCAATTCAGGATATCAAAACCTTGACATTTGTGGTATGATGTACTCTTGAATTTTTATTTTCAAATCATTACTAATTCCTCTCTTGTTAAACTTATACTCCATATACTTTAAATGATAACATCAACCACATGGTAGTATGTGAGGGTGTGAATCAAACCTTGTGCTTTTATGCCTATTTTTGAATATCAAGAATGCAGTACCTATTGGCCTCACTTATCGTATGAACCTATAAAATGAGCTCCATAACATTCAGAGGCTTCCTTATTCAGGGAATTTTTTGAATATCAAGAATGCAGTACCAATTGGCCTCACTTATTGTATGAACCTATAAAATGAGTTCCGTGACATGCCGAGGCTTCCTTATGTAGGGGATTTGTGTGGCTTGATTGAGTGTATGAATTAGTGACAAGTGCTCTATGCTTGCTTCATAATTTGGTCAATGAAGTGTGGTTTTTACTTGGAAAAACAGAATAATAACAACAAATAAAACCTTACCTCATTAGGTGGAATTGATTACATAAATCAAATAATGCTATTAGATTCTATTAAAAATCAAATTTTAAAAAATACCATGTATCATTAGATCCTCTTTAACGATCTCTCTAAGTTTCTTTTTTGTCTTCTTTTACCCATTTTTATCCGGCTAAAGACCATTTGATTGACTATTTTTACTAAAGCCTCTAGTGGTCTTCTTTACACATTCTCAAATCACCTTAATTGAGTTTTTATCATTTTCTTCTCAATAAGCATAACAATCTTTCTTCTAAATATGATCATTTTGAATTATCTTATCTTGTATATTTATTCATTCATCTTAACATTCTCATTTTTGTTACTCTAATTTTTTGCTTTTGTTAGCCTTTCAATGCCCAATGCTTATTATCATAGAGCATAAATGATTTTAAATCAATTCAGTAAAACTTCCTTTGAAGTTTGTTAAGTACTTTGCTATAACAAATAATTTCTGAGGCATTTTTTTATTTCAGCCACCTAGTTTATATCTTACGTATAATATCTTTATTAATCTCTCCATCACTTTGCAATATCAATTCAAGATATCAAAACTTTGAAATTTGTGGTATGATATACTCTCGAATTTATATTTTCAAATCATTACTAATTCCTCTCTTGTTAAACTTATACATCATATACTTTAAATGATAACATCAACCATGTCTGATTTTCATTAACACAAAGAATGCAGGTTTTTTTTTTATCACTTTTATTTCTTTCCCAACCTGCTGACATATGTTTGAGGCTGAAGGAAAGCAACGCTGTTTTATTATTTCCAGATTTAAACTGTTATATTGAGTGTAATCTGTGAGAAACTGGAAGAGGAAGAGCTATGCATCTCATTCTAGTTATAGATATAAAATTATTGAGCACTTGCAGTAGTATCAGAGTCATCTTCTTATTTTGCAGCAAGGGGCCAGAAAAATGTTTCTTTTGCATCCACAGCCGAGGTACCAAAGTGTTATGTACCACATGTACCTATTCCAAGAGTACCTGTATCAGAAGATTCAGAAGTTTGCAGTTTAACATATGATTCTTCAGGAGTTACATGCCCTGAGAAGGATGATAGTGTTGATGAAAATAGTGTAAATATTAGAGTCAGTTCAATACCACGCCCTCGTGCTGTCATATCTAGTCCTGGTAAATTGTTTTTCTTTTTTCTTTAGTTTAATGACATAATCCTCAAAAGTACCATGCGTGATGTTCCATTTAAAGCCTAGTATCTTTGTATAGATCTATCTTCGTGCAGTTTTATACTTCACATGTTCTCTGATGAAAGTTTACTGCTTGGTATTTCGTTTCTGTATTCAGATAATGATGTTATGATCGGAAAGAAAAACAGGATCAAAAGTGAAAGACCTTTGGCTTCAAAGAATCATAGTGTGCTACAGAATAGAAATGCACCCTGTCAAGTTAAATCAAGTGTTATTCCTCCAACCACAAGAAATTCCAAGCAGCCTGCTGGAACTAGTAAGATTGATCCTCTAGGAAAGAAAAGGGTAGCAAAGACAGCATCCAATCAGAAGACGAACCTTGGAACTGGGAGATCTAGCTCTTCTGGAACCTAGGAGCATACTTGACTACCAGATTATTGATGGTAATGTAGCAGTAGCTGTTAATAGTGCATGTTTTGATGTAACCATGTTGAGATGGCGGCCAATGCTATCCAATATAACTTGTTTACCCGTTGTGTGCATACTCTTTTCCTCTTGGGTATACTTACATTTGAGCTCTTTGTGGGAGTTTTATGGAACCGCACGGTGATAACTTATTATTCACATATTCTTTGGGTTTGCTGAGGTCAGATAATGCTCTTCTCAAATGACGTGCAACCTACAGGTTGAATTCAAGCCATAATTAAATTTCCAAATCAAAGGTTAAAAATGTTTCATAGCAAATTTTGGCAAAATTTATGTCATATTAGAGTGGTTTCTCTCAACCAAATACTCCCTTTTTCTTTGCTTTTATTTTTTTAAAAAAATTCTGGTTTTTTGGCTCTGAAGAAATCATTAATCTTTGGTCAATTTTCTTTAAACAATACGAGAAAGTTTGAATGGTCGTATGTGAATGTAACTGAACACGAGAATTGACAAGGGCCACTTACAAACTCAGAGGTAATAAAATAAATTTAATAATTTATATTTTTAAATAACTATATAGCAAAATTTAATTTAGAGAAATAGCAAAGCAAATGAAAATTGAATTTAAGGATTTTTTTAATTTTAATAATTATTTTATTTCTATAATTTAATGTATACATTTTTTTTATATTTTTTCCTTAAATATATATTTATCTTTTGTTTTTACCTTAAAACAAAATATATCAATCCGTACATCAATTCTTCAGGCCAAGTTTTATGGGCCATTTGACTTCTGTAGTGTAATTCTAAAAAAAATTTACTCAAATGGCACTGTTTAAAAAGTATTTATTTGAAGGGGGCAAATCTGTCATGTAGGATAGCCAACTCAGCTTGTATAATGCCACATAAGATTTTCATTCTTCCTTCTCTTACTCACCGTTTCCTCACTTCGTCTCCCTTTCCGTTTGGCCACATACTATCAGTGATAGTCACTTTGCTCTTATACTCTGTTTTCCCCTCTGGCCATGCCCTAACTAGTACTACACCCTATAGCTCCATTTCTGTCGTCTCCCTTGTGCCCTGACTTGGTCGATCACCCTCCTGCCACTTCACTCTGAAGCTCTCAAAACTCTCGATTGCTCCAACTCGTAGCTTGCAACTCTCTCTTTGAGTGCTCCCGCTCCCACACATCATCTTCGTCTTCATCTTCACTCCTACTCTCGACTTCTCTCTCAATCATTGAAGCTTGCATCTTCTCAATTCTCAAGTTTTTAGTAGGGCTTGTAGCCCAAAACATGAACACCGTCACAACCTTTTCGTAAGTATTTAAATACCTCTATTCCTCTGTCTTTCTCATTTACTATCATAGAGGCATAAAGTGAGAAGACATGGGACATACAATTTAATTGTGATTTTGATTGTATTATTCAGTTTTTGGTGATAGTGGGTTTCTCTAGCATTTCAGTATATTGAGATTTACCATATTTAGTTGCTTGTTGGTTTTTCTTCTTTGTTTGTTGCTGAAAAGGTTTCTTTCATATATCAAAATCCAATGCCCTGATTACAACCATGTTGACTATCTTGTTTAAACAGTTTTATCCCTTTTATTGAATTGGAATTCTCGCACATTGATTGAGTGAACATGGAATAATTGTTTGTTTATGTTGGTTCTAGTTAATTTGCATTCATATTAGCAAGCCATATGGCATAAAGTGTAGATGATATGCATGTAAACATATGGACACGTGGAGGTTATGACAATTGTGCTTACTAAATGATGAAATCAGACATTAACTTAACTCTGGTCTCATTCACTAAATTGCTAGGACACAAAATTAAGTACATCTAGAGATAGATTTTAGTCTCGCTTTTTACTTTCTACATACTTGACAGTGATGGGAGGTATTGTAAGGCTTAGTTCATGGGAGCTACTCTAGGTCTTCCTTCAAGCAAAGCTAGGTTCCTGTGGGCGCCTGGGCGCCCAAGAACCCCCGCCCAGGCACTCAATGCTTTGGGTTATCCTCAGCCTGACAGGCGCCTCGGCGGCCAAAATTCACCACCCAAGCGCCCGATGCTTAAAAAAATCTGTCATCCTCGGCCTAGTAGGCGCCTGGGCGCCCAAGACCCACTGCCCAGGTGCCCAATGCTTGGAAAAATTTTTTATCCTCGGCCTAGTGGGCGCCTGGGTGCCCAAGACCCACCGTCCGGCTCCTAATGCTTGGAAAAATCTGTCATCCTCGGCCTAGTGGGCACCTCAGTGCCCAAGAACCCACCGCGTAGGCGCCCAATGCTAAGAAAAATCTGTCAACCTTGGCCTGTTGGGCGCCTGGGCGCCCGAGAATCACCGCCCAGGCACCCAATGCTTGGAAAAATCTGTTATCCTTGGCCTGGTGGGCACCTGGGCGGCCAAAGCTCACTTCCTAAGCACCCAATGCTTGGGAAAATCTGTCATCCACAGCCTGGAGGGCGCCTAGGGGCCAAAACCCACTGTCCAGGCGCCCAATGCTTGGAAAAATCTATCATCCTCGGCTTGGTGGGCGCCTGGGCGGTGAGTTTTGGCTGCCTAGGCGCCCAATGCTTGGAAAATCTGTCATCCTCGGCCTGGTAGGCGCCTGGGCGGCCAAAACCCACTGCCCAAGCACCCAATGCTTGGGAAAATCTGTCATCCTCAGCCTGGGGGGGCCAAGGCGCCCAAAACCCACCGCCCAGGCGCCCAATGCTTGGGAAAATCTGTCATCCTCTGCCTGGTGGGCGCCTGGGCACCCAAGACCCACCGCCCAGGCGCCCAATGCTTGGGAAAATTTGTCATCCTCGGCCTGGTGGGTGCCTGGGCGGCCAAAACCCACCGCCCAGGCACCCAATGCTTGGGAAAATCTATCATCCTCGGCCTAGTGGACTCCTGGGCCCCCAAGAACCCCCGCCCAAGCACCCAATGCTTGGAAAAATTTGTTATCCTCGACCTAGTAGGCGCCTGGGTGGCTAAAACCCCCGCCCAGGTGCCCATTGCTTAGGAAAATCTGTCATCCTCGGCCTAGTGGGCGCCTGGGCGCCCAAGAACCACCGCCCAAGCATTCAATGCTTGAAAAAATCTGTCATCCTTAGCCTGTTGGGTGCCTGGGCGCCCATGAACCACCGCCCAGGCGCCCAATAATCGATCATCCTCGGCCTAATGGGCGCCCAAGAACCACTGCCAAGACGCCAAATGCTTAGAAAAGAGACCATTGGGAAGCACGATTATTCTTGTGTAGTAAGCATTACTTCTATTTTCAATGATTGTGAAAGTAAATATAGCCTTTAATGTCATTTTTTTTATGCATGATTGAATTTGATTTACTTTTGTTGTCAATTGTTAGGGCTGTCATAAACTTACATATGTCCAGGATATTACAGACAAAATGTTAAGTGGTGGGCTTAACGTGGTTAGTTTGCACTTTTATAACATGTGTGGTTGTAGTTAAATTTGTCATCAAGATATTTATATTATTCTACTATTGCATGGATTCCTGTTGCGCAGGTTGAGGGTGGTTCTTCTAGCTATAGCATGTCATCGAGAATTATTTCATCTTTAGTAACCCGATGCAAATATCTCGAGGCAGAGGTCCAAACTATCACATAGCAAAGGGATGCTTTTGAGGACCAAGTGTAGATGCTTGAAGAATCATTAGATTGTATTAACAAACTAAAGTTGGTTGACGGTTGATGATGTAAAAACTATGTTATAATGTAATATAGCTATTGCATTTACCAGTAGCAATATGAGACTCTATAGCTTAAAATTTTTTATTTATCATAGGAATTCTCATATCATGACCATGGTATGTTGTTATTATCACATGCAAGTTAGTTTTAACATGGGTATGAGAAAAAATTTCATATCATATCATAACCATAGGATACATTTGTGAAAAAAAATAAAACCCTTGAACAGTATATTTCTCCTTATAATTTATGAATGTTGGTTTCAAATTGATAATACATTCTGTGCATTTTGTAGGATGTGTGCTGTACATTGCTCATTGTGGTCTAATTAAATACTTTTGATTTATCTAGGTAAAATGAGTGAAGGAGCTTTCGCAAATTTGTATTTGAATGGGAGTATTAGAGAAAGTGATGGTGGAGATGTGAGTTTTCATGGTCAACCACATGTAATGGTGCTCATTCCACCTGATTGCAACCTTGAACAGCTAAAACGAATTGTACTTCAGGCACCAAAAATTCCAGATAATCAAGAAATCCAAAGCATGCAATATAGATGTCCAATAGCTGTTAGGCACAACATGAGATATAATGCTTCCATGCTAAGTGAGGATACACATGTGCAGCTGATGTTGATGATGTATACACATTATTCACACACATGGTCTATCATTGAGATATATGTGGAGACGAGATTCCGTGAGATGGAATGTGACAATGACATGGCACAACAATATGAGCATATGGTAGACTTGAATATACCTCACCTACCAACACAGCCATTATACACAGTAGTGCCTAAGTGTCAAAGTTGCCAAGATCCTTCTCTAACACAATATCCTCATCATCCCAATTTTGCTGCTCATGTTTCCCCACCAAACTTTAGTTGTCAGGGTGTAGATATGCATATACACACACATGATGATATAGAAGATTCGTGGCAAGCCGACCATCGATCCGATGTTGAAGGTGAGTATGATCCTGAGTGGTATAGTGATGATGGACTTGATGATGATGCTGATGCAGATGGAGGCAATGTTGACTTACCTAACATGGGATCTGAGCAGACTATGATGGCAACCCCCAGAGTCGAAAGCCCATTGGATCGAACTCATGCTGATGATCTTCCACCTCATTATACTGACATTGATTGGGCAGCTTTGGATGTACCTGAACATCCACCAGACATGTTAAGGAGCAATTGGGATGCTTCCCATGAGTTATGCATTGGCCTCCAGTTTCCATCGAAAGAGGCGGCAACCTTAGCAATAACACATTATCACATCCATAGGCACTATGATTTTGTTGTAGATGAATCTAAAAGTAGATATTTAACAACACATTGTCCTCGATCTGAGAATGGTTGCAACTGGAGGATCAGAATATCACATTCGAAATACCTCAACATGTGGGTTGTGAAAAAATATGCAGGTCCTCATACTTGTGTTGCACCCAGCATGTCACAGGACCATCGACAATTGACTTCAGACATAATTGCCTCTTCTATAGAAGGGATGCTTGGTGCTAATCCTAGAGAAACTGTTGCTGGAATTATTGCTGCAATTAGTATGAAATATCATTACACGGTTAGTTATAAAAAAGCTTGGTGTGCAAAGCTAAAAGCCATTAGGAAGTTGTATGGTAATTGGGATAGTTCATTCAATTTACTACCTCAATGGATGGCTACAATGGTTCAATCGAACCTAGGTAGTGTATACCACTTCATTACCATGGATGCCAATAATGTACATGTTGATGAAGCACTTGTAACATTTAAGCGTATGTTTTGGTCCTTTAAGCCGTGCATAGAGGGTTTTAAATTTTGTAAGCCAGTCTTGCAAATTGATGGAACCCACTTGTACGGTAAGTATCGTGGCACATTGTTAATTGCAACAGGCCAAGATGGAGGCAATAGAATATTTCCAGTAGCTTTTGCTGTGCTTGAAGGCAAAAATACAGACAGTTGGAGATGGTTTTTAACATGCATTCGACATTTTGTTACTGATCGGCAACAGTTATGCATCATATCAGATCGGCATGCTGCAATAAAGGCTGCAGTGTGAGCTGAACCCGCACAATGGATGCCACCCCATGCATATCATTGTTATTGCCTCCGGCATATTCAAAGTAACTTCAACACGGAGTTCAATAATAAAATCTTAAAAAAATTGATTTACAAAGCAGGTATGCCATTACTTTCTCTCGATTCTATTGTATATGCCATTTAGGTATGTTGGGTGTGCATGCAAAATTAGTAGTTGTCCATTTTTTAGGTGCACAAAATCAACAACGAAAGTATTTGAAGGTCATGGAGGAAATTAGGGTTGTAAATGCACAAGCTGCAGATTGGTGTGAAAGAATTTCTAGGCGACAGTGGACCCTGGCATTTGATGAACATGGTCAAAGATGGGGCCACATGACAACAAATTTGAGTGAGTGCATTAACGGTGTTTTTAAGGGAGTTAGAGGTCTTCCTATAACTGCCCTTGTGCATCATACTTTCATGAGATGCGTTGCTTATTGGAAATCCCGCAAACAAAAGGTGTTGGCAATGCAACAGGCGCAACACATCTTCATTGACACCATTACATCGAAGATGACAGACAATGGAATTAAGGCAAATGCACATGTAGTATCCGAATTCAATAGGGAGCGGGGAGTTTTTGAAGTGGCAACTGACCGAAACCATGTCATAGGAGGAGAAGGTAACTATCACACTATCAATTTGCAAGAAAGAACATGCTCCTGTGGAAAATTTCAACATTTTAGGTATCCTTGCTCCCATGTGATTGCAGCATGTGCACACATTGCCATAAGTCCTCATCAGTTTGTTGATCAAATGTACAGGGTGGAAAACTTGTTGAGCACATATAACTACCCTTTTTATCCACTGGGCCATAAAGATTATTGGCCATTAGTTGATGGGCCAATGTTAATTCCTAATTCTCTCTCGTTTGGCCTAAAAGAAGACCTAAATCGACTCGCATCCGTAACGAGATGGATTGGAGAGAAAACACTCAACAATCAAGATGCGCTTTGTGTCACACTCCAGGTCATAATAAGAAGACATGTCCGAACAAACAGATACCACGAGCTCAATTTCACGAGGGAGGAACTTCTCATTAGAGCCATTGTCCCAATAATTTGACATTTTTCCACAGTAATGATGCCTTGGATAAGCTGCAGTTTGTAAGTGCTACCGAGCCAGACCATCATTACCATAGATGCAGTTGATTTCCATATTGAAATTGAAGGTGATACAGGCAATGAGATCATTAGTATTACGTAACTTCAAACACTATGGTTGACCCTTAGATATTGTAATGCAATGGTAACAATAACTTACATCCCATGCAAAGCGTACTAATAGTTGATCAATACATATTGAATTGGCTGAACTTCTAGTGAAACTTATAAACATTTGAATAGAAGAGAACTATAGGAGGACTTTTATCAAACACCTATAGGACAACAAACATAAAAACTATAAATGAGCATAAATAAAAGAGAACTAACTTCTTTCATTTGCTGCACTCGTAAAAATTACTACTTTGAATTGAATGCAGACGTTTCATCTTCTTTCACTGTAAAGAACAAAATGTTTTTTTTTCCCTTGTTCATTGCTTTGTTTGAAAGTTTTTTTCTTTCTTAACACCACATCATTATACCTTTTTTCATGTACTAATGATAAAAATTTATGTTCATCAATTCTTAGAAAAATGGTCATCCTCGGCCTAGTCCGCACCTGGGCGCCCAAAACCCATCGCCCAGGCGCCCAATGCTTAAAAAAAAGGTCATCCTCGGCCTAATGGGTGCCTCGGTGCCCAATAACCACCGCCCAGGTGCCAATACTAAGAAAAATCTGTCATCCTCGGTCAGGTGGGCGCCTAGGAGTCCAAACCCCACCGCCCAGGCACCCAATGCTTGGAAAAATGGTCATCCTCGGCCTAATGGATGCCTGGGCACCCAATAACCACTGCCCAGGCGCCCATTCTTGGAAAAATTGTCATCCTCGGCCAAATAGGCGCCTAGGTGCCCAATAACTACCGCCCAAGTGCACAATGGTTAAAAAAACCCTGTCATTCTCGGCCTTGTAGGCGCTTGGGTGCCCAAGAACCACCGCCCAGGTGCCCAATGCTTGGAAAAATGGTCATCCTCTGCCTAATGGGTGCTTGGGCGCCCAAGAACCACCGCCCAGGCACCCAATGCTTGGAAAAATCCTAATGGATACCTGGGTGCCCATGAACCACTGCCCTGGCGCCCATTCTTGGAAAAATTGTCATCCTCGGCTAAATGGGCGCCTGGGTGCACAATAACTACCGCCCAGGCGCCCAATAGTTAAAAAAAGCTATCATCCTAGGCCTTGTAGGCGCCTGGGTGCCCAAAACCCGCCGCTCAGGCGCTCAATGCTGAGAAAAATGGTCATCCTCTACCTAATGGGTGCCTGGGCGCCCAAGAACCACCGCCCAGGCACCCAATGCTTGGAAAAATCGGTCATCCTCAGCCTAGTGGGCCGATTTAAAGGATTGCTCCCCTAAGCAGATTTAAAGGATTATTTGGCTTATGCAGATTTGGAATATTCTCCAACATTGTGTTCTTACACATCCTATCTTATTGAGATAATTAAGGCATGTGAATTTTTGTGCAATATGAGACTGTATAGCTTAAAATTTTTTATTTATCATAGGAATTCTCGTATAATGACCATGGTATGTAGTTTGGATTATTTTGACCTAAGTTTCTATCTCTACACGAGGAAACACTTCTTTGGTGTAATGTATGAATTAAATGTTGCTATTATCACATGCAAGTTAGTTTTAACATGGGTATGAGAAAAAATTTCATATCATATCATAACCATAGAAGAGAACTATAAGAGAACTTTTATCAAACACTTATAGGACAACAAACATAAAAACTATAACTGAGCATAAATAAAAGAGAACTCACTTCTTTCTTTGAATTGAATGCAGATCTTCTTTCATTGCAGAGAATAAAATGTTGTTTTTCCCTTTTTCATTCCTTTTTTTGAAAGTTTTTCTTCCCTTATATACACAGCTTTTAACTAAATATACAAGATAAAATAAACTAAAATAAAACAAGTACTCATATACAAGCAAAAAATGTCTATTTGTAACTTTTATTTTATTGCAAACCATCAGTCTTCGTCTTCATCTTCATCATGTTCTTCTTCTTCCTCCTCTTCATCAAAATTGATGTTAGCCAACGGAAGGCTTCCTAAGGAATCAGGGTCTAACTGGAGCTGAGTGGCCAAATTCCTTAGCATACTTTCTAGGGCATACAGACTGTCGAAAAGACTTCTAGAAACTTGCCTCTGCTGTCGTTACTGTTGCCTGTGTAGTTCCCGCTGCTGTCTTTCAATTCTTTCTAACCTTTCTACAACAGTCAACTACCTTCTCAACCTTCTTTGTTGAGGTGGATGAGGGGCTTGTCCTTCTTCGGGCTGCTCTTGATAATATCTTAATATTACATCAGCATTGATAGGAGGAGCAACACCAATGGGCACATCTCCATTCATGCCACTAACACCAGCCTTGAAGCATAATTTTGTAATTAGTGATGGATAAACCAAACTTCCTAACTTTTCTTGTGCAACTATGTGAATATTATCAGCAATGAGACCACCTATATTCACAGTTTGTTCCATGAGAATTGCATAAATTAATAAAACCCGTTTGACCGTCACTTCAGAATGATTAGAGGAAGGAAGTAAATTTGACTACACAAAAGTACACCAAACCTTTGGGATGGGTAGTAAATAAGCTTTTTTCAGATGCTTAGGAGCATTTTTTGCATCTAAAACCCATTTGGCTCCCAGTCAGCAGAGACATTAAAGAATATCCTGTTCTTTTAATTGCCTAGAAATCAACTCTAAATATGCACACTGTCCAGGGTAAGTATATTTCAGATCAAAGTATTTATTCATTTCCCTTCTTGAAAAATCAATCGAAACTCCCCTGACATAAGACTTGAATTTATCGTCCTCTTTGTTTACTAAGAAAGCATTAGAATAAAATTCTTGGACAATAGTTTGATTTCCTGGTTCGGGAATTGAGCAAAGCTTCTCCCATTTTCTTTGCATGATTTGGGTTTGGATGTCTTGATGCTCACCTTCCTCTAAATCAAACCCTTTCTCCCGAACCATGCTCTTTCTTACCACAACATCATTATACCTTTTTTCATGCACTAATGACAAAAATTTACGTTCATCAAACTGACCACTACTTGATCCTGCACCAGTCACATTTCTTCTTTTCTTTGGTGGCATAGTATCAAATGCACAAACAAAATCCTGTTGAACAACATCAAGTACAAACAATTAAACCTCAATGAGAGAACATAAGTTCATTGAAAATACAAATTTAACAAATTTCTACTCAAAATAGTCTTATATACAAAACTTCACCGAAAGGTTCAACATTCATCAAATGATTTACTGGCATGTTTCAATCAATCACTTGACGAAATGACACTCAAGTATATGCCTAAAACCCAAATATGCAAATTCATAATAAGCAAAAATGAAGCTCAAGTATTCAAATACCTAGAGTACTAGAGGACCAGAGAGAACAGAACCAGCTGGGACACTAAACATTACAGAGTAATGAATGTGTGCATACACACACAAGTGATTTTAATGTGTGCATACACTTATATACAATACTAAAAATGAGAGTTTGCACCATATCAATATAATTTTTCCAGTTCCCTTACATGTAGCACAACTACTCTCCTATTTAAATATGCTAGCTTGTACATATATCTGAACATGCATCAAAATCATCAGTCTAATAACCAAAAACAAACCAATACTATGTTTAAAACAAACTAGAATTCATGGTTTGGAACCACAATTTCTATTATAGTCAGTACACCACAATGTATGGTCGCTCTACATGGTCAACTTGGTGGTCAATTGGGCGCCTGGGCTCCCAATGATCAGTGCCCAGGTGTCTAGTCTCTGCCAACTGGGTGCCTGGGTGGTAAAGTATCAGCGCCCAGGAGCCTAATTGGCAGAGTCCATACACCTGGGCGCCCAAGATTCAGTGTCCAGGCATCTCGCCTTTAACAATTGGCCACCTAGACAATGTCTGTAGGCTTTTCTTTTGTATTTTTCTCTTGTATCTCTTACCTTACTTTATTCTTGTCCAATTTCATTTTCCTACATTATAGCATCAATAACATATTAGTTACAAGGCACTGGCACACTAGTCCTTCTATGGTCTAAACACTACTGCACATCACCAACCTCAACTATATGTTACCTCTCTAGTCTTTCACCCAATACTTACACTTAAAACTAAGCTAATTACTCACAGACAGGGCAGAGTGTAACACCGAAATAACCAGATATGGAAAAACATGACACAATCTGTCATGCCTACTTGTCTATTTATGTCCATGTGCAGATGTAGAGTAAACAAGAGAGGGAGAGTCACATAATATTAAAAAAAAAATCTTTATATGGGGCAAACCAATGTCCATAATAGACAAGACTTAGAAATTTCATCAGAGTAATGGCAGATACTAAACCATTTTCAAAGGACTAATATGAAGCCCTGCATTGAAGAATCTAACCGGTATACTTCATGATGAGGTAGACCAACCTAAAAATGAAGGAAGAAAGGAATAAACAACCAGCCAGAAACACAACTCTTACAACGGAGAAGCAGAGCCTTTAGAGTAATACATGCTAGCACTTCTTCTTACTGTCTGCTTGGATGTCAAACAAGCAAATCAATTTCAGCTATGGTTTTTCCCCTTCCCTCCCCTTCCTGTCCTCCAATAAAGAAATAATAATAACATACTATAAATTCTAACATAGGGACATTACCATGGACTACACTAATGTCTGAACCTTTCTATTTGAGCCACATCTTTTTGAATTATATAAGTACAAACTAAGGCATCTACTTGCAAGAGACTGAGTTAAATTTTAGAAAGAACTCCAGGAAATCATTTGCCTCTATTCTTCTTTACTTAGGCCATTGATTTTGAGTTAGATAATTACTAAGAGGAGTTAATTGTGAGAGATTTAGAGTACGTTCAAATGATTATGTCCTCTTTTGTTTTAAGTCTAGAGTCTAGTAGTCTTATATCCCTTCAATGTATTGTGAGGAGGAAGGAGTGCTAGGCATTCTGAACATGTGTTTCAATTGTAGCACCTTGGTTAATTCTTAATGCTAGAGTGTTTAGCAAAGATTTCAGCCTCTACAAATCCTTTGAGATAATATAGATGTCCTCATTTCTAAGTATGGGTTTCAGTGTTTCACTCACTAAGGAATTTGCTAGTTAATCATTATCCTTATCAAAATTATAAGTGCAGGTAAACTATAGGGGCATGATACAAATCAAGGGGTTGTCTATATCCACTTAACACGAGCTTGTACTTAAACCATATAACCATATAAAAGACTAGGATAACAGTTCAACAGAATTATTTCTATTGCACATTACTGTTCTGCTTGATTTTTGAGGCCATGATGCAACTGAGTTACCAACATAATTTGTGAACCTTTATAACATTTCTTTCTGTAAGTTACTTAGACTGCTTATAAAAGAAGGCCTTGGAGGGACACCAAATGATTCAGGAAACAGCAGTTCCTTTTTGTAAGAAAAGGAACTGCTTGTGCTTGCAGCCAAGGAAATATGAACTTTGATTTCAAATTACAAGCTTAACCATGAGAAAAATAAAATAAGACATTTTCTTTGAAACTTTATCGTAGATTCCCAAGTCAAAGCATAAATCTTAAAAGATGCATAAACAGACATGGCACTTGGTTGGATAAAGAAACTGAGACTGCCCTACAGTAAACCGGCTACATTTAGGGTTTGATCTTGCCTTACAAACCAGTATGTACTGAACATCAATGAGGTTAAGCATTGTAGCAAAAACTTACATCATTAAATTTCTCCATTCAACTAGGAAGGCAGGGTTCTCACAGTATCACACAAGACTGAAGACAAAGACCCATTGTTGCCAAACACAGCACTAAGAAGTTTTCAAATAGGACATATATTGACCGAAGCCTCAACCAGAGTCAGACAATGTATGCATTATTTTTTCAAAAGGAGGAATAAAGATACAATGATCAACAGCTCCTTAGTGTCGCATTTTCTTCAAAATAAATTATATGTACCACACTGTACATACAACATTAATGAGTTTGATCTGCCTAAAATACTAATTTCGCACTTAAACCCAAATCCTTGCAAAAATTGAAAGGAGCACATCATAGAACAAAAGAAAAGGAAGCAAAAGCGCATACCATGGCAAGAGCAAAAACATCTGAGCTCAGTTGCTCATTTAAGTAACTAGAACTAGAACCAAATTTTTAGAAACAAATGAATAAACTTATCATAATTGCATTGGTTTCTTTATTAGTTATATGCTTATATGAGGATTAAGGAATAGAGAAAAGAGAACAAAAGTGATTGGAACCTAAGAATGAAAAGGAAGCAGAGTAGGGGAAGGAAATTTGAATCAGACCGCAAAGGAACTACTCACTGTTCACTGCACTCTGCTCACCTTCGATTAGGGATTCCCGAAGATGAAGCCGCTGAACGCTGCACTAGTGGTTTGCCTTTGGAGTTCTGCTCATGATAGAGCAACTGATGACGCTGACAGTGACTGTCGAGGGAAGCAATGCTACCGGTTAGGGCTAGGATGCCCAATATTGCGAGTGTGAAGAGCAAAAAAAGGGGCACGATGGGCGAAGAAGACTAAGTAGCAACGGAGTGAAGATCATAAGTGGTGATGAACAGTGACGGAGTGAATAAACGGTAAGCAATGGAGTGATTAGCAGAAGAACGTTGAGGTGGCAGTACTCAAGCTGAGCTGGCTATCTTATGTGGCACATTTGCCCCTATTAGGTAAATACTTTCTAAACAGCACCATTTATGTCATTTTATTTTAAAAATGCATTATAGACGTAAAATGGCCAAGTTTTATGTCCAAAGAAAAAAGTAATCAGGTATAAAGCATACAGTACAAAGAAATCCAGACGTATCGCTCAGCTTTAACATGTTCAACCGAAATCTCGGCGGTGATTTAAGGAAGAGATCAGAAGAAATCTATTCAAAAAAATAAATTGAAGTTACTAACTGTAGGGGATACTCAATTTAAGAAGATTCCAACCCATTCTTGTTATGCATTTATCTTTTTGTTAAAAATGTTTTTGTTATTATGTTTTTTATAAACGCCACAGCCATCAATATGTGGGAAATTAATTTTTCACAAAAAATATAAATAATTAGGCTTGAATCCACTGCATTGCAGGTAAATCTTACACGTGTGGGGTCAAGCCTCATTTTATATATATATTTTTGTTAAAAATTGGTATTTCATATTTTGTGGTATTTTACATTATGTAATATATTCAACTACTAATAAATTATAAATTAAATAAATTTTATTAATTACAATTATTATTTATAAGATTATATTAATAAAATAATATAAATAATAATTTACTATTATATTAGTATATCACATAACTTATATTACGTGACATATTAAAAGTATTAAATAATTTCTCATAATAGAACCTTTTGCATAAACCAGTGTAATTGATACTCGGAAAATGATAAATTTACATCAGGAAAGCGTCCGTCTTCCTCACGTTAAGAAACAAGTCATTTTAAAGCGGAAGAAGAAAACATGCAAAAATTGAATTCAATGCATAAATATTTGACAAAGAGGGATTTTTTTCTCAAAATTTTAAACTTCTTAACAAGAAAACTTCTTCCATCCATTTATTTTCCTTCCCCTTTTACATGTCATCCGAATATAGTTAGTATCATAATATAAGTCTTCGCTAAAACATCCCTAATATATAAAAAAAAAATAGAAAAATTAAAAAGTGCATCCAAATTTTTATTGATGTGTATTTAATTCTCTGAAATGTGATATATAATCTAAATTTCACTAACATGTAGTTAACTCCATGTACTTTATGACGTAGTATTATGCTTCTAAGCTATTACTAATGTGTAATTTATCCCTTTAATTTTAAAATCTAAAACTTAAAATCATAAACTCTTATATTCTAAACCCTAAAACACTTGGTTTAGATGATTTTGACTTTAAGATTTAAAATTTTGGCTTTAAAATTTATGAATTTAAGATTTAATATTTAATGTCATCATATGTTTTAATTTTTGTAATTTAGAATTTAATATTTTAGAATACAAGATTTAAAGTTTAATGTTTAAAAGTTAGATTATATTTATAATTTAAAAATTTTAAGTTTTAAAATTTAAGCTTTATAAATTTAAGAGATCAATTGCGTTTTAGTAGAAGTTTATAGGCTTAATTGCTATATTTAAAAACATGAAAGGTTAAGTGTTTGTTAATGGAAGTTGAGGGGTAATTTTAGAAAACAAAATATTTCTCTCACAAGACTCCTCTAGAAGCTTTCTTTCAAGGAAACGTTTTTTGCCGTGTCAATGTCAGCTTACCTGAGCTGACTTATTTTATTAATGAGCATGCTAAAACCTAATAGAAGTCATGACTTAAGCTCCTCAAAATTGGAGTCCTGTTATTCTTAATGTCACTAAAATTTAAGTAACAAAAATATATTTGAGTTAAAATAAAAATAAAAAATATAAATTTAATCACATCAAAAACATAACTATAGACAAAAGTAATAAGTATAACATTTACTTAAAATTGTGACTTTGAAGTCATAACTTTTGACGGCTTAAAAGCATGACTTCATCTTAGACTAAGTCATTTGTGCACGTCATTTTAAACATAATGTATATATATATATATATATAAGTATAAATAAAAATTAATAATAAAAATTAATAATAAAAATATACAAAAATAAAATATACAAAATTAATATATACAAATAATATTACTCTCAAGCACTTGAACAGCATATAAACTAAGAAATATAAGCCAAAGATCTCTGATTTTCATGTGGAAGGAGTACACATAGTTTGCATGTTCTTTTATCAAGCTAAACAAATTTTGTTCCAAGACCTAATGAAATTACTACAATACTATACGTGTATAATATGTATTCTTTTTATGTACAAATATAATTTATCTAGTTCAAATGAAGTGACTTGGCTAACACATCAAAAAATATCTTATAAATTTTAGGTGACCATGTAAACAATTATTATTCCAAAATTATCCCAATGCCGACTTTAGATTGGTGGAGTGAGAAAAAATGGCAAAAATATTTTGTCTTATAAATTCTTTTAAAAATTAATTTCTTTTATCATTTTTTGACTTCAATTCTATCTGTTTATCAAAATTTGGACCATTTTTTTTAAACTTAATCGGTATAAATTTTTCATCAAAATTTTCCACCAATAAATTTATAATTTTTATAAAAAAATTATTTTTTAATAATATTAAAATTTCTTGTAATTATTTATCCTCATTTTCTTTAAACCATACTTTCAAGCCTTTTCTTTTCCAACTATATATTGTTTTTGTTGGGCTTTTTTTTTTCTAAATTGACATAGAGAAGAAAAATAAAAAAGGACTAGTCAAGACTGTTTTTAAACTGAGAGTAGCCAAAAATCGGACCATTGTCTAGTCCGATAGATTATATTAATTTCCACTTGACCAAAATTGGCAAAAATAGATAAAAATCAATGAATTTGTTTTTTGTTACATAGGACTCTACTAGGGATGTCAAAATGGGTCTGACCTGCTGAGCCTGCCCACCACACCCCGCATAAGGGGCGGGTTGGGTTGCTATATATGTGGCCCATTTATTCGTGGGTAAATTAACCTGCCCCGCATAAACCCGTGGGTCAATGCGGGTTGGGGTGGGTTAAACCCGCGAGCTTTGACCTATATAATTTTAACTTCTTCTTAAAATGACATGTCATTTAAAATGATTTCAAATTTTAAGAAATTGCTATAGGTTATGCTATTATGATAACAAGATCAATGGATATGAATTGGAAGATGAGGACAATTCAAATGATTGTCATTTGGTTCTAATTTGGATGACGCAGTTTAGGTAGGATCCTCATGTGGTTTAGATATACTTTTCTTATGTTTTGAATGTCTTATATATAATGTGTGATTTTATAGGTGACTGTAGAGGCTAAAGAATTTTTAAAAGGCTTCAAGCTGAAAGGCAAGCAAAAATTGATGAGCTCAAAGATAAGACAAATTATTATACTATGCAACAACTCATTCTGAGTCATTCAGCTGATAGTATGAAGCTTGTGTTATTATATAACTATCATCAATATCACCTTTATATATTATTTTTTTGAAACAAAAAGTACTATCTTTATAGTTATATTGCGCTATTCAGCTTTTATGTTATCATAATTTAAGGTCCAAAACTTAAGCATTACATATATCAGAATAGTGATATAAATGTATAATAGCATAGGCTGCATAGCTCTATTTTCAATTAGCATGTAGTTTATTTTGAATAACATCAGTGTTGGACTTTGTCACATACAGGAACATGACCTTTATGTCATTGTAGGCACATGTTTTATTGTACATGTATATTAGTAATATTATTGAAACCTTGCCTAGAAAATGATATTGCATATTAGCAATTTTATGAATAGAATCAAGGTTTCTATAGTTCATTACAAGTTAAACCCAGGTTATGCCTTTAGGTACATCATTGAAAGGCAAATTTGATTATATTCATTTGCAATTATTTTAAAATTAGTATATTAAATTTAGTTGATCATTTACTATCATTCATAAATTTTAAATTTTAATAATTTTTTTTTAATTATTGGCGGGCTGGCCCGCTTAACCCACAACCTGCCGCGGGACAGGTTGGGCTGAAATTTTCTAGCCCGCTAGTTATGCGGGCCGGCCCGCCCTGCCCTACTTAATTGCGGCCTTACGCGGGTTGGGACGGGTTGGGGCGGACCGGCCCATTTTGACAACCCTAGACTCTACAGTATGGAGTTGAGAGCAAGTAAAGTGCGATTTGGACTTGTATTGTAACAAGTTCTATTAACATCGTGTGCCAATGAATCCAAGGGCTCTTAGCAAATTGATGAAAATTTGATCAAACCAAAACAAAATTAGACCAATCAAAGAGAATAAAAAAAAAAAAGAGAAAACAGTGAAAAGAAAATAATAGACTTAAGGAAGAAGAGTATTGGCAAAACAGTGGTCGAGTGAGGAGGGGAAAAAGAATAACTCAAACAGTGTACAAGGCAATTTTGTGTGCCAAAACTTTTGTAGCCATGGAAGTTGTTAGTGCAAAGGTTGAGGCAGTCTTCAGAACAATCTGTTAAATAGGAAACACATGACTCTTTCTTGGCCACATCTGAGAGAAGGACGAGGGGTGGTGTTAGAGCATGGGAAGCTAAAGAGTGCAATAGAGAAGGAGGAAAAAAAAAAGAAGAAAGAGAAAGGGGAGTTAATAGCATTGGTAAATGGTAATGAGGGACGAGTGAAATGAATTAGCCGTGAAAGTGAGAATTGGGATTCTTAGGGAGTGGGACGTAGTTGATAGAGAGTGGTGGGTGAAGTAGTCGTAAGAAAAGTGGGAAGTATAAGAAGTGAGAAAGAAAGAGAGTTGGAAGAGAAAGAAAAGATATGATATTTTATGCAGTTTAATTTCTGACTCATTAGTTGAACCACTAATCCAATAACCCAATAACCTCATTAATTCAATAATAAGTTCGGTTTTAAAAATAATGCTAGTCAATGTTGGAAAAAGAGGACATTTAGTTAGAATAGGAAAAACTTACAAGACTAAATAGAGAGTTAATAACCCTGTGCAGATAGAAATTAGGGCATTAACCCTATAATAGAAAAGTTAGAGATTTGTTTGAAGGTGAGCGTGCTTATTAGAGAGTTAATTGTTTGGTAATTTTAACTAAGAAAAAAATATTTTGAGAGTTACAAGATAGAGGTAAGGCCTTATAATCTGCAGTTGAAGAAACTTAATTTAAAAATTAGTAGTGGTTACTTTATTGGTCAGACTAGAGGAATCAGGTTCCATTGTCTTTCTCATACCACTAGAGTAATTAAATCAAATAGGGCTATTTTCTTTGAGGATGACATGTACAGTGGGTGTCAAGAACCATGTAATGTTGAATTTAGAGAGAAACGTGTTATGTTGCCAATATCCATTGTTCCTATTTTTGTTGCAGTGTCTCCTCAAATAATGAACTTAATGTTGAGCCTTCACCAACTATGGATCCTCCCTTACTAGCTAACATAGTTGTAAAGTGTTCACTAGTCGAACAAGAAGTCTCATTAAGGAGATTTGCAAGAGTTCACAAACTCAATATTCACATGGACTTTATTTATTTGTAGGAACATGAATTTGTTGTTGACAATTATCCCTCTACTTTTTAGAAGGCTAACTCTAGTCCTTGCTTTTCTAAGTGGATGAAAGCTATGTAGGATGAACTAACATCTATAGATCAAAATAATGTTTGGGATCTTGTGAAGTTACTTGCTGAACATAAGACTGTTGGATGCAAATGAGTCTTTAAGACCAAGTATGATTCTATAGGAGAAATTGAGAGGTACAAGACAAGATTAGTGGCAAAGGGCTATAGTTAGAGAGAAAATATTAATTATAGGGAGACATTTTCACTAATCTCTACTAAAGATTCCTTTTTTGTTGTTATGGCCATCGTAACTCATTTTGATTTAGAGCTACATCAGATGAACGTTTAGACTACTTTTTTGAATAAAGAATTATCAAAAGATTTGTATATGGATTAGCTTGATGGCTTCATAAAGGAAGGCCAAGAGCACTTAATATGTAAACTGAAGAGATCCATTTGTGGTTTGAAACAATCCTCAAAGCAATGGCACCTAAAGTTTGATTAAGTTGTGACTTTGCTTGGCTTCAAGGAAAACCTTATTGATTAAAGCATCTATCTAAAGTTTTGTGGGAGCAAACTCATTATTTTTGTGTTATATGTTAATTATTTTTTGCTAGCCAATAATAAATTGAACTTAATTCGTGAGACAAAACAGATGCTGTTAGGCCATTTTGATATGAAATATCTTTATGATGTCTCTTTTGTTTTAGGCATATAAATCTATCATGATAGACCTTTGTGTATTCTTGACTTATCTAAAAAAACTTACATTGATAAGATGCTTAGTAGATTTAATATATAAACTTGATCCCCTTGTGCAGCACCTGTCTTGAAGGGCGAAAATCTTTCTAAAGCCCAATGTCTTCAAACTGATAATAAGAGAGTCAAAATAGGCAAGGTCCTATATGCTTGTGCTATAGGCAACTTGATGTATACTTAGGTATGCACATGTCTTGATATTTCTTTTACTATTAGTGTGTTTATGAGATACTTGAGCAATCATAGTTATGAGCATTGGAGAGCATCAAAGAAAGTTATGAGGTATCTTCAAGATACCAAAGATTATATGCTCACTTACAGAAGGTTCAGTCACTTAAAAGTGATTGGATATACAAATTCTGATTATATAGGTTGCCTAGATGATAATAATCCACTTTTGGATATATTGTCATGATGTTTGGAGGAGCTATTTCATCAATGAGTGGTAAACAGACCCTCATAGCTACCTCAATTATGGAGACAAAATATGTTGGTTGTTATGAGGCTACTCATCAGGACGTATGGCTTAGGAACCTACTTTCATAATTTCATATTGTTGAGAGTATCTCTTAACTTCTGATTACTTATTGTAATGACTTTGCTGCTGCACATTTCTCTTAAAATAATAGGAATTATGCGTGCACAAAACACTTTGAGGTCAAGTATCAGTTTGTTAAAAAGAAAATACATGAACTTCAAATTCACATTAAGCACATATATACTGAGCTTATGATTGCAAATCCCCTAACTGAGGGTGTAACAGCGAGAGTGCTTCAAGAACATGTGACCATTATACATGTAATGAAACTTATTTGATTTGGGTTAATAGGAGTGTTACATTTATGTTTTTGATATTGTTATATCTCGAGACAATTATTGTTATTGATTGTTATTAATACATTATGTATTTTATTTTGAATAAAATAGTTATTTTGTATTGTTTATATTAACCTCATTGGAGACTTTTTTGTTATAGTCTCAATTTTGTAATATTGAGATATTATGTTGTTTCTAAATTGGTGTCTTAGATGCTTGGCCCATTATGCAGGAGCACTACACATAACCCACTTTTGTAGTGCAAATCTTTATCCCACTTGTCTACCATTACTTAAGTCAAGGGTTTGTAAGTATTTTGACATGTATAATATCATTGTTCCTATTGGTATAATTTGTGCATTGTTAGGTACTCATAATCTTATTTTAGTCTTGAGGCTTATTTTAACTAATATTGCTTGCCTTACTGTTGACACTGTTATGAGTACATTTTGTTCTACATAACTATTTTCTAAAACATTGATATCAAGTGGGAGGTTGTTAGAATTTTTTTTATCTTAAGTGGACTAATATATATCAAATTTATGCTTTAATTAAACTTAGATCAATATTAGTCAATAGTATTGGGCTTGTCTTGTTAATTAGCTTTAATAATGGGCTTTTGGTAGTGGCTTCATGTTAGCCATGATGGGTAGGTTAATAATTTCAATCTCCCAAGGATAAGGGTCCCTATTCTCCATCTATATATGTGGTGTTAACACCCCGTCAACCTAATACACTTTCTTGTCATCACACATAATAGACAAGTAGAGCAGTTTACCCTTTCCACCCTAATAGTCTTTTTCCATATGAAATCCTAATGATGATAAAGGCATAGTGGAAACAGCTTATCCAATTCAAATTCCAAGTGGTCCAGTTACAAGAGCTAGAGCTAAAAGGTTCAAAGAGGCTTTCAATGGATTGATGCAGAGCATTTGGGTTGAGGAGTGCCTTTTAAGGCCCAAATACTTAGACTCAAGTGTAGACCAAGGGTGGATTTCGTTGGTCCAAGTGGTGGAGTAATTTCAGCCTTGTTTCTAAAGCCCATACACTTGGAAGGATCAATTTTAGCCTTTTTATTGAAGCCCATACACTTGGAAGGATTACTTTCAGCTCAAGCATGTGGATTTGAGAGAATCAAGGAGATTAGATTTGGCTGATTATTACCCAGCGAATTTGGGATAACTTTCCTTTTTTATGGGATTTGGTCAACCTTTTGGATTATATCTTCAGCAATTATTGCATCGGGCTGATTATATGGCTAATTATTCTCTTGTAAAGGCTGACATGCCATAATTATAGGGATTACCTTCCTTTTGCTATTTGTTTCCTTTTTCAAATTGTAATAACTCAGCCTATATATATGTATACCAAGGCTAAGAAGTGCAGTTCAGTTTTCTACATAAAAGTTGAGAGTTTTCTCTTTGGTTCTTTGAAGAACTTTCTGAACTTATCAAGAACTTGTTCTTGTGGCGTTCATCCGACTTATCAAACGGTTCACCATCCCATTTGTGGCGCTACACATACCAAGGTTCGTGTTTTATTATAAACATCGGGTCGAGGTTTCCACCTACAAAATCTGATTGTAGAACAGTCTTGGGAATCAATTTCGTTGACGGGTCTCGTTATTCTTGGCGGGGTTCGCATCATTTTGGTATTAGAGCATGGTTCTAGTCTCAGGTTTTGCCTATCCAATTTTAGTTTTTGCAGCCAATATTCTTTGTTTTCTTTCCAACTTCAGTTGATACATATTCAAAAAAAAAAAAAGAAAGAAAGAAAAGAAGAGCTTCAGCAAAAAAAAAAAAAGAAAGAAAAAAAAAGCTGCGAAAAAAAGAAAAAAAAAAGTAGTATTCAGCAAAAAGAAAGAAGAACAAGTCAGAAACTGCCAAAAAAACTCCCCTTTTAGTGATTTTATTGATTCCCTTGATTCCATACTCTTCCTTGAATAATTGAGAAGCTTGTGATTGAATTGTTGCTGGTACAAGTTCTTGTTCTTGTTTGGATAAGTTTGAAAAGAATTGAAAGAGAAAATTATGAGTGGAAAAAGGCAAGAGTGGTAAGAGCAATAAAGGGAAAAAGCCAAGTTTATTGTGTGAAAACACGAGTGTTGAGAAAATTGTATTTGAGCAAAAAATACGTGAGGGAAATAATTTGTGAGGTCTTTTATTGGCTAACATTTTTTTTTGCAGCAAAAACATGTCAGACAAAGCCATTCCCACAAGTTCTTCAGGAGGGGTTGATCCAAAGCTACTTATGGATGCATTAATGGGAGAGATGAGAAGAGTGTTAAGAGCAAAAATGGAGCAAGTTCATGAACGGTTGAATAAGGTAGAGAATGAATGCATGAGGCAACCACAAAATGTACAGAATGTGCGTAGGAGGGAAAGAGTTCAACCAAGGGAAGTAAGGGTTGAAGATGAAGAGTATTATGGAGCTGGTTTTGATGAGGAAGATGATCAGAATTCCATTGTTAACAATAGGAGATATGGTGGATGGGGTAGAGGAGTTAGGAATCGAGAAGATAATAACTTGGGTAGCATAAAGATGAAGGTTCCATCATTTCAAGGTAGGTCTGATCCGGAAGCCTATCTTGAATGGGAGAAGAAGATGGAGTTTATTTTTGATTGCCACAACTATTCTGAAGCAAAGAAGGTAAAATTGGCAGCCATTGAGTTTTCTGATTATGCCATTGTTTGGTGGGATCAAATGGTGTTAAATAGGAGGCGAAATGGAGAACGGCCAGTGGAAACTTGGGAGGAGATGAAGATGATGATGAGAAAGCGATTTGTCCCAAGTCATTACTACCGTGAGTTATACAAGAAGTTGCAAGGTTTGCGGCAAGGAAACCAGAGTGTTGAGGATTACTATAAGGAGATGGAGATTGCAATGATCTGGGCTAATGTTGAGGAAGATCGTGAAGCTACAATGGCTAGGTTCTTGCATGGATTAAATCAAGAAATACAAGATAGAGTGGAGATGCAAAATTATGTGGAATTAGAGGATATGGTGCACATGGCTATCAAAGTGGAGCAACAACTCAAGAGGAGGGGTAGCTCACATGCAGCCCAAAACTCAAGTTCTACTTCTTGGAAACCAAGATATACAAAGAAGGAGGACAAGCCTCAAGCATTCTCAACACCCAAACACAAATCTAAGCATAAAATTGAGAACTCCAGCCATGTTTCTCAAGGTAAAATTGAATCATCCACTACTCGAAATCGTGATATTAAGTGCTTTAAATGTCAAGGTAGGGGACATATAGCAAGCCAATGTCCAAACAAAAGGATTATGGTGATGCGAGACAATGGAGAAGTTGAGACTGAAAGCGAAGAAGACACCCAATCTATGCCACCATTAGAAGATGCGGATGATGTAGCATATGCTGCTGAAGGAGAATTGCTAGTGGCAAGAAGAGCCCTAAGTGTGCAGGCCAAAGAAGAAGAAGAAGTGCAGCAAGAAAACATTTTTCACACTCGGTGCAACGTCAAAAACAAGGTATGTAGTATAATTATTGATGGAGGAAGTTGTACTAATGTTGCTAGCTCAACTATGGTTAAAAAATTAGGGCTACCCACAATGAAACATCCTAAACCATACAAGTTGCAATGGCTCAATGATAGTGGCGAATTAAAGGTGAACAAACAGGTGCTGGTCTCTTTTCGCATTGGAAAGTATGAGGATGAAGTTTTATGCGATGTAGTTCCAATGCAAGCAGGACATTTGCTATTAGGCCGACCATGGCAATTTGATCGGTAAGTAAAGCATGATGGCTACACAAACAAGTACTCATTTGTGTTTAAGCAAAAAACGATCACTCTAGCTCCTATGACACCAAGATAAGTTTATGAAGATCAAGTAAGGCTACAAAAAGAGAGTGAACAAAAACGGAGTGACGAAAGAGAGAAAAATAAATTGAGTGAAAGTTTGAGAGAGCAAACAGGAGAGGACAAGAAAATTGAGAGAGAAAAAAAGAGAGCTGATTCAACCATTGAGACAAAAAAAGAGAAAACACAAAAGAGCTTTTATGCAAGAGCAAGTAAAGTGAAAAGAGCAATGTTTTCAAATCAGCCAATGATTGTACTTGTGTACAAAGAGGCATTTTTGAACACTAATGAGATTGATCCTACTTTGCCTAGTTCTATTGTTTCTCTTTTGCAGGATTATGATGATGTCTTTCCCAAAGAGGTCCCAAATGGTTTACCCCCTATCCGAGGGATTGAGCATCAAATTGACTTCATACCCGGTGCTTCCATTCCAAACCGACCAGCTTACCGAACTAATCCCGAGGAGACAAAGGAGTTACAACAGCAGGTTAGTGAATTGATGGAAAAGGGGTATGTGAGAGAAAGCATGAGTCCATGTGCTGTTTCGGTGATTTTGGTGCCTAAGAAGGATGGGTCATGGAGAATGTGTGTTGATTGCCGAGCCATCAACAATATTACGGTAAAGTACCGCCACCCTATTCCTCGCTTAGATGATATGTTAGATGAGCTACATGGTGCTTGTGTGTTTTCAAAAATTGACTTGAAAAGTGGATATCATCAAATCAGAATGAAAGAGGGAGACGAATGTAAAACTGCTTTTAAAACAAAACATGGATTGTATGAGTGGTTAGTAATGCCATTTGGACTAACTAATGCACCAAGTACTTTCATGCGATTAATGAACCATGTTTTGCGTCCTTTTATAGGCAGGTTTGTTGTTGTGTATTTTGATGATATACTCATTTATAGCAAGAGTTTGGCTGATCATATTTTGCATTTGAAATCTGTTCTGGATGTGCTTAGAAAAGAGAAATTGTATGCTAACATGAAAAAGTGCACCTTTTGCACCGATAAGCTTGTGTTTCTTGGCTATGTTGTGAGTGCACAGGGTATACAAGTTGATGAAGAGAAGGTTCGTGCAATCCAAGAGTGGCCAAAACCCACAAGTGTAGGCCAAGTCCGAAGTTTCCATGGACTTGCAAGTTTTTACCGAAGGTTCATGAAAGACTTTAATAGCATAGTTGCACCACTTACTGAAGTGATCAAGAACGACATTGGGTTCAAATGGGAGGAAAAGCAAGAAGAGGCATTCAAACTACTCAAGGAAAAATTGTCTCATGCACCTTTACTTGCTTTACCTGATTTTACTAAAACATTTGAAATTGAATGTGATGCTTCAAGTATAGGAATAGGTGCTGTTCTTATGCAAGGTAGACGACCAATTGCGTATTTTAGTGAGAAGCTTCATGGGGCAACTTTAAACTACCCTACTTATGACAAGGAAATGTATGCATTGGTCTGAGCATTGGAGACATGGCAACACTACCTTTGGCCTAAAGAGTTTGTGATTCACACTGATCATGAGTTCTTGAAGCATCTGAAGGGCCAACACAAGTTGAATAGGAGGCATGCACGATGGGTAGAGTTCATTGAGACATTCCCATATGTCATCCGATATAAGCAAGGTAAGGAAAATGTCGTTGCTGATGCACTCTCTCGCAGGTATGCCTTGATTTCTACTCTTGAAGCAAAATTGCTTGGTTTTGAACACATTAAAGAATTGTATCCATTAGACCAAGATTTCTATGAAGAGTATAGGAATTGTGAGGGCAAGGCCATGGGTAAGTTCTTTAAGCATGATGATTTCTTGTTTCGAGAGAATAAGCTATGTGTGCCTAATTGCTCATTGCGAGACTTGTTAGTGAGGGAATCCCATGGAGGAGGGTTAATGGGACACTTTGGAGTTGCTAAGACATTAGCCATACTGCAAGAGCATTTCTTTTGGCCACACATGAAAAGAGATGTTGAGAGAATATGTGGAAGATGTGTCACTTGTAAGCAAGCGAAATCCCGAGTGCAACCTCATGGACTATACACACCACTTCCCATTCCTAATGAACCTTGGGTTGACATTTCAATGGACTTTGTGTTAGGTTTGCCTAGGACAAAGCATGGTAAAGACTCAATCTTTGTGGTTGTGGATAGATTTTCTAAGATGGCACATTTTATTCCATGTCACAAAACAGATAATGCATCACACATTGCTGATTTGTTCTTTAGGGAGGTTGTAAGGTTACATGGGACGCCTAGGACAATTGTTTCGGATCATGATACTAAGTTTTTGAGATACTTTTGGAAGACTTTGTGGTGTAAGTTAGGGACTAAGTTATTATTTTCTACTACTTGTCATCCACAAACTGATGGTCAAACTGAAGTAGTAAATAGGACTTTAACAACCTTGTTGAGGGCTATCATTAAAAAGAATATCAAAACTTGGGAAGATTAGTTACCACATGTTGAATTTGCTTATAATCGTACTGTTCATTCTGCAACAAGATTTTCACCTTTTGAAATTGTTTATGGTTTTAATCCTTTAACTCCATTGGATTTAACACCATTACCTTTGAAAGAGTGTGTTAATTTAGATGGCAAAAAGAAAGCTGAATTTGTCAAGCAGATACATGAGAAGGCAAAGTTCAACATTGAGCGTCGAACGGAGCAATATGCGAAACAAGCCAACAAGGGGCGTCATAAGCTCATCTTTGAACCTGGAGATTGGGTTTGGCTGCATATGAGGAAAGAAAGATTTCCAGCACAAAGGCATTCTAAGTTGCTTCCAAGAGGGGATGGACCATTCCAAGTTCTTGAGCGCATAAATGACAATGCATACAAGCTAGATTTGCCAGGTGAGTATAATGTTAGTGCCACTTTCAATGTTACTGATTTAACCCCCTTTGATATAGGTGATGATTTGAGGACAAATCCTCTTCAAGAGGAGGGGAATGATGATAAAGGCATAGTGGAAATAGCTGATCCAATTCAAATTTCAAGTGGTCCAGTTACAAGAGCTAGAGTTAAAAGGTTCAAAGAGGCTTTCAATGGATTGATGCAGAGCATTTGGGTTGAGGAGTGCCTTTTAAGGCCCAAATACTTAGACTCAAGTGTAGACCAAGGGTGGATTTCGTTGGTCCAAGTGGTGGAGTAATTTCAGCCTTGTTTCTAAAGCCCATACACTTGGAAGGATCAATTTTAGCCTTTTTATTGAAGCCCATACACTTGGAAGGATTACTTTCAGCTCAAGCATGTGGATTTGAGAGAATCAAGGAGATTAGATTTGGCTGATTATTACCCAGCGAATTTGGGATAACTTTCCTTTTTTATGGGATTTGGTCAGCCTTTTGGATTATATCTTCAGCAATTATTGCATCGGGCTGATTATATGGCTAATTATTCTCTTGTAAAGGCTGACATGCCATAATTATAGGGATTACCTTCCTTTTGCTATTTGTTTCCTTTTTCAAATTGTAATAACTCAGCCTATATATATGTATACCAAGGCTGAGAAGTGCAGTTCAGTTTTCTACATAAAAGTTGAGAGTTTTCTCTTTGGTTCTTTGAAGAACTTTCTGAACTTATCAAGAACTTGTTCTTGTGGCGTTCATCCGACTTATCAAACGGTTCACCATCCCGTTTGTGGTGTCTACACATACCAAGGTTCGTGTTTTATTATAAACATCGGGTCGAGATTTGCACCTACAAAATCTGATTGTAGAACGGTCTTGGGAATCAATTTCATTGACGGGTCTCATTATTCTTGGCGGGGTTCGCATCACTATGGATGCTCAAGTCATAAACTCTCTAATTCTTCCAAGTATGTTCTCTGTTATCTCTCTTAGATAATATGTATGCTTAGAATGATTTAGTGAACTTTATTTGTACATGGATTTATGGTTGTATGATTTAGATAAATCTTTCAATTGGTTCCTTAACATTGATGCTATGAAGGAATCAAGCCCCATTTATCGTGGTGTTGGTTGTAAAAAATTGGTTCCTTAATGAATAGACAACTCAATTCTTGCAACATATAACATCAATTGGTTCATGAAAAATTGGTTCCTTAATGAACGAGTGCATCAAGTAAGGAACAACACAAAGAAATTTGTTCTTTTTTCTCTTCTACATGTGAGTTTTATAGAGGAACAACACAAAGTTGCTCTTTTACTCATCGTTCCGAAGAATTTGACAAAGAGGGTAATTTAGTTTATTGCTAAATATTTTATTATCTCTAACGAGAACATTTAACACTATTTAACTTTAAATGTTTTTTTTTATTTGTGACTATTAGAGTAAAAATGTTTATCAAGTTGACTTATACTATAATTCTCCCTATTGCTTTTGTTTAGGATGTTTTAAGTTTGCAACTAAAGCTGATAGTTGTGATTAGGGGTGCATGGTTGGGTTTTAGGTTGGGTTTATGCAAAAATTTGATCGGGTCACAATTTTTGGCTAGGAAATCCTTACTTGATACCGATTGAAAATATATATGAGTTGGGTTCAAGCTGGTCGAGTTTATGTGTTTTAGATGGTTGGTCTAGGTTCAGGTTAGATTTGGCAAAAACATACATAACTTGTTATCAATTGAAATATGGTTACATGGACCTCAGGTTAAGTCAGTTCAATCTGCGCACCCCTAATTGTGACATTGGTCATTGCCTAACAATTTTGATAGTGTTTGAGTAAGTCAAAAGAAAAGTTCCATTCATTGAAGTTGAGCTTTGGGGCATGATTGGAGGCCTATCCTTGGGGAAAATGTTAGGCTTACATGTTGGGGGCTTATGCTACCAACACGTTTAGGAACATCAATTTTTGAAGTGAGAGAAAATTTAGAGACATATTGTAAGAGTGTGTAGTCAAAATGTAGAATTTATGCATAACTTTAACATTACCCCTTGAAATTTTGGGTGTAAAAAAGTTATTTTGGAGTCAGATTTCAAGCTAGCAGTTGCCCTAGTGAATGGGGATGTGAGAACTATCTTCAGCCTCTAGTTGCTAGCAAGGCTCATCCGTTGAGACAGGAGGGTCCTAATTCTCACAGCTTTAATGACAGATATCGTACCGCAAAATTCTTGGCGGCAATTGGGTCTCAGATGTCTGAAGGTTTTCAGGAGATAGGGTCTTCTCCTCCTGGCTTGCAAAGCGTCTTAGGTGAAGACCGATAAATGAAGGGGAGCGGCTTTTCCCCGTGTAGTTAGTATCGAGTTTTCTATTTTATTCAACTACCAAAAAAAATTTTAGTTCAGTCTTTTTTTGGGTGATGCAATTATTGTTCAGATTTTAATACTTATGAAATAAGAAGTTAGAGGATAACATTATATTTTTGCCAAATATACATTTAAATTTAATTTGGTAAACCCGTCACTCTATTTGAGCGACTCCTCTCATCCTATCTCTGACATATCTCCTCCAATCTCACTGGACGCCATCTGCCCACCTCAGCCCAATCAGCTTTCACAACACGTCTTTTTCTCTCTTCGCGTCCAACTATAATAGCTCGACCTCCCACCCTCTCAATTCCACCACCACCACCACCATGGCTGCCACCGCTGCCGCCGCCATCGTCTCATCATTTTCTTCTTCCATCAACACTATCAAATGTCTCCGTTCCCAAAACTGCTCCCTAGATCCTCTCATAAGAATCTCATCAACCCGCTTGTTAGCACCACTGACACAGTCTTTACACTTTGTGGAACCTCTCGCCATTGGTACCATTTGCCAAAAGTTGGGGCTGCCTAGAATTTCTGCTGCTGTTGCACAAGAAGAGGTGGCAGTGGCAGTGGCTGCTGAGGTTGACGCTGGTTTGGTTGAAGAGGGGATAGAAGAAGGAGGAGGGGCTGAATCTGAAGTCTCTGTCAACACTAAGCTTTATGTTGGGAATTTGCCTTATAGTGTTGACAGTGCACAACTTGCAGGGATCATTCAGGAATATGGCAGCCCAGAACTTGTTGAGGTATTTATAATTTGTCACTACTCTTCTACATTTTATATTATTTCAGCATAAAATACTTGCATACACAAACTAAGTACGATTGATCCATTAGAACAAAAGAATTTTTGGCAAATATTTCTATTTTTTTTTTAAATTTCTTCGTGTTTAAGTTTGTGCATGTGTGATCAATTTGATGATTCTAGCATATGGGTATGTGACTGATGAATGATGATTGCAAAGAGGTCAGTGAAATACCCTGGGCCTTTGGGTTCTCCTTAGCAGCTATTCATAATCACGATAAGAAAAGAAACGATTTGGGTATTTAAGGTGAGATTGATGGGAAGGGCTTTCAAGGGATGGGTCAATGGCAATCAAAGTGTTCTTAAAATAACTTTGAAATAAATTACTCGAGTCTTTTCTTCAGTTGAGTATTACTTGATAGAATTTTGTGGCAAATGCTTAATTAGGCCTTTGAAGAAAGAAAACAGGATGTTGTAGCCCTATCAGCTATTGTTCTGGCATTTTTACTCAATAAAGACACTTGGAAATTACACAGCATGTGGGATAGCTCTTTCTTTTTCTATCATTGTTGTGAATGACAGCGTTCTGGTTTCTGAGACGCATGAGATATTTCTGATTTTGCTAAGGGACGACTGTTTGAAGTATTGGAGTGGAAATTACTCAGTATAATGCTAAAATCACTACTATGAGCTTTTCAGGCTTGAACTTATCAAACATTAGACATTTTTTTAGAGACATCTACTTTTTAATCATTTTGTATTTTGTTTCCCTTGTCGGTTTGCTTTATGTGCATTTAACATACTTTAAAGAGCACATATATTTATTCAATTGTATCATTTTTTGCTTATATCTTTCCTATGTCCATAATTTGCACATTTTGTGTTTATTATTTTTATTTCCCTGATAAGTATTTTGGCTTCAAAGTTGTTGCAAAAACTGTCGGGAAGTGAAATTCTAAACTTTGCCATCGTAATTGAGAAGCTATAAGCAATAATAACGACAACATTATGATCAAGAAAGCTATGTATTCATTGTGCATTGGCTTAATGGGGAATCTTAATTCATTACTTTTTGCTTTTAGTTTTTATTTCTATATAAATATGGTGGATGGATTAATTATCAACTTTCAGCCATTAAAATCTGCACATCTTGGTATACAAAAAGAAAAATGAAAAGTCTATCCATCTTTGATCACTAAATTGAAATTCTCATTCATCAAAGATTACAGTTTAGGTCAAGCACATCTTTAAGTTTTAGCAAGAGCATGCTAAACCAGGCCTTCTGATAGCAGGGATGTCTTTTATTCATCCTCTCTGCTACCATTTTTCCTATGGGAGTGGGCAGAGTGTAAAATTTTCTTCTTAGGTCCTCTTTCCTGCTTATGCATGCTTGTTCGGTCATTGCTCTCCATTTTCCTCATCAATGCACATATGATTACCAACAGAAAATGCTAAATGGAGACACAATTGAAGTAAGTGATAATGCAACTGAATTTGCTAGTTAGTCAGGTGGATTTTCTTACTGAGTTTTGACCCTATGTTTATTAAGATGGAAAAAGATTTTTCCACAATTCTATTCTCACAAATGGCGTGAGCCTTTGAATTAGTTGGAATTGTAAGACCCAACAAATTTAATAATCTAGATTATGTTAAGTGAGAATTGTACAGGAATGAATGTATAGGAATAGAGGGACTGTATTAAGATATACTCAGGTGAAAGAAAAAAAAAATTGTTGTACAATTAAGCTATAATAATTTGAGAAGTAGTCTATGATAAGCATTGTGACTTGATGTATAAAAAAAACTGAAATGAAAAAAAAAAAAAAGTTCCTCCATTATCAAATATTAAGTGCACATAATCACTTGATACCTATACTTTGTACCAGCTATATCATGATGGATCAAAAAAGGGAAAGTCTTTATCAGTTTCTATAATTCTCTAAAACTTCAGTCTTTCTAAACCAAAGTCCATTCCATGATTTTGATTGATGCTGTCCCCTATTTCCATACTGATATTATATATATATATATATATATATATATATCTATAGGTCCTTTACCACAGGGAAACTGGAAAAAGCAGAGGATTTGCATTTGTGACAATGAGTAGCACTGAAGATTGTAATACAGTGATAGAAAATCTTGATGGAAGCGTAAGAACTCTCTATCACTTCCTCCCTCTCTTGTCTAACATCTGCACATGCACATTCTACGATCATTTTTTTGTCCTATCCAAATCTTTCTGCATGATTCTACATACTAAAAGTTGTCCATGGAAATTGCAGGAATTCATGGGTCGAACCTTGCGGGTGAACTTCTCTGACAAACCTAAGCCAAAAGAGCCTTTATACCCTGAAACTGAACATAAGCTCTTTGTTGGGAATTTGTCATGGTCAGTAACTTCTGAGAGTCTGACAGAAGCCTTCAAAGAATTTGGAAATGTGGTTGGAGCTAGGGTCTTATATGATGGAGAAACAGGAAGATCTCGTGGTTATGGTTTTGTTTGCTACTCAACGAAATCAGAAATGGAATCTGCCCTTGCATCTCTGAACGGAGTGGTATTATGCTCCTCTCTTCACTCTTATACCAGTTGAGGATTAAGCAAAAAATTGTGATTTTTCTAACTGATTGTTCACAATTTTTGCACTTTAGGAATTGGAAGGTCGGGCAATTCGCATAAGCTTGGCTCAAGGAAAACGATCATAAGGTGGATAGAAATTTGGTATGGCTCAAAGATTTGCACAAATGGTGCAAAAGAAGTGAGAGGAATTACTCGTCATTCCTTGTTGTCTGTAAATTATTTTCACCTGCCCTTTAAAAGAAATGCTGATAGCTGAGCTAGAAATATTGTTGTGTTGTGTAACATCTCCACTTATGCTAACATGAATTGATTGTACGATGCTTCCATCTTATTTCATTAGAAGGCACACATGGAATCACAGATCCAGCACGCAATGTAACATGTGCCGTGAAATATTCAGTCCCTAGAAGGCTGAAAGTATAGATGTCTTCTATTATAGTGAAATGAGCAACTTCCTGCAGAATCTCCAATGTTATTATACAGAAGTCAATTTGTTTTCTAGATAGCTGCTGATACAATTTTCTTGAACAAATTACGTTTCATATACACAGCTTTTAACAACATTTCCTGTCACCGCTATTTGAGTTATGGAGAGACTTTTAAGTTCCATTTTAGCGTATCTGTAGCATAAAACTTCAGCAAAGTTTGAACTACAAACATTCTTAAATAGCATGTAAAGTCATCCTTTAAATGGTAAATGATTGTTCAATCCTGATATTTTTACATATAAAATTTTATAAAACCTAACTAGATTGCTATTTGAGTTGTGGAGACAGTTTTAAGCTCCATTTTAGCATATCTGTAGCAGAGAACTCCGCCAGAGTTTGAACCACAAACACTCTTAAATAGCATGTAAAGTCATCCGGTAAATGATTGTGTGTCTTATTATTTTTATAAATAAAATTTTATAAAACTTAACTAAATTGTAGGTCTCATCCCATCTTTTTTGGACTATATTATCGTTTTTAAATTCAAATATTTTCAGACTCACATTTTTTAAAATTTTTAATTTAATACTATTTACCTTTAAAGAATTCCACACACAACAGTGTGTAAGATTGTGACACTTGGTTTTCGCTAACGGTGGCTTAGAGGTGTGTACGATTGTTTTTTTTTTTTTTTATGACATCAAGGTATTCGCAACTCGATAGGCTTTCTTTACTAAGAGGGTTATTTTTATACACATAATTTAAATTGAATCTATAATAACATACTTAAGGTATCACAAGCAAGTATTTGTAGATATTTAATTTTGTTCAGTTTATTTATAATTTGATTTTAATTAATTAGACCTCAAACCAAAAATTAAAAGAAAATAAAATTAACTTAAAATAAAAGTTAAACCCAAAAATAAAAGTGGAATTAAAATTAAAATAAACCCAAAATCAAGTCTAAAATAAAATTAAATTCCAAAAAAACAATTTAATCCAAACTAATAAAAATGAGATAAACCAAATTAAAAGATAGATAACATAATAACATAATAAAAAAAGCGATAATAATATAAGATCAGGAAACCACCAAGTATAAATAAAAAAAAGGGTAATGAGAGGATAAGAGAAAAAATAAATAAAGATAATGAAACATTAAAAAAAATAAGAATATAACAATAAATTCAAGAAAAGATAAACAAACAATGAATAAAAAAAGGAAAAAATAAATTCAAGATATAACAATAAAAAAAAGAAAATTAAAGATAAAAGTAAAAAAAAAAATACTAGAAGTAGGATAAATAAATCAAAAGATGAGAGAAGATAAAGAATGAATAACAAGTAAGATAGTAGAAGATAAAATTGAGAAGTTAGAATTTGACTAGGAACCTAAAATACTAATATAAATAGGACATAAGACTACACAAACAGGAAGCAGCAAAAACTCTTCACCCTTTTCACCGGAATACACAATTTTTGAAAAGACTTTCACTACACCTATCACACTATACACTGTACTCTTGAACATTTAGATACTATGCTCATGTGTTGAGCTTGAAGTTTTCATCTTCCACATCCACTAAAAGAAACGTTTCATTCACTCTTGGTCACTTTTGCACAAGGAAGGCGGCGGAGTGAGTAGGTTGCAGGATGTTGTTTGGCATCTCGTGGTCTACGGTTTAAGTCAGAATAACTTCTCATCAATGGGTCCTTTGATATGTATAAAGAGTGCCCCTCATTGTGAGTTGGGATGGGTCCTAGTTTTTATATGCATGAATAGGAGTTATGTGTAGGGGTGGGCATTGGGTGGGGCGGTTTGGGTTGGGGCAAAATTCTCTCAACCCAGTTGAACCCAATCTTTTATTAAGTTAGTCCAACCCCAGCCAAAAAATTCTTTAAACCAACATTTTTGGGTTAGAATGGTTCGGTTTTACTTAGGTGGGTTAGTTTGGGTTAGGATGGAGACCAACGAACATGAGGCGAGCGGTGAAATGGGAATGAGATTCGATCGACTATTGAGGACCCAAAGTATCAAAGTATGATGATTAGATAAGAGATGAGCTAAAATGAGAAGATGCGAGTCAAGACAATGTGGGAAGAGGTAAGGGATTAACGCTGACTGTTGGAAACGACGAGACAATGAATAAGACTTGTAGCTCGTGAGAGAGGGAGTCGAGGGAGCAAGGGTTCGAGAGGAGGGAGGGAGGAGTGGTGTTGGTTTGTTGAAGTTGAGCTACCTCTTGCCTGCTTGTACTTGAGGAAGTTTTAAGTAGGGGTAGGCATTAGGTGGGGCAGTTTGGGTTGGGGCAAAATTTTTTCAATCTGTTTGAACCCAATCCCTCATTTAGTTAGTCCAACCCCAGCCAAAATGATCCTTCAAACTAAGATTTTTGGGCTGGAATAACTTAGTTTCATTTGGGTGGGTTAGTTTGGGTTAGGATGGGCTAAAGAGTGAAGGCTTGGGAATAGCCAGATGTAAGGCGAGCGGGGGCGAGTCAGAAAGGTTCAGTCGACTATTAAGGAGTCAAAGTCTCGAAGTGTGATAACTAGACAAGAGAGGGACCGAGATGACTCAAACGAGGTAAGGTGGTTAGCATTGACTGTCAGAAACGATGAGATAATGGACGAAACTTGTCGCTCGCGAAAGAGGGAGTTGAGGGATAAGAGAGGACCGAGAAGTGGCATTGGAGTCATAGAGCTACTTGAGAAAGATTTAGGGTAAGCTACGAAACAACGTCATTTTGTAGTAGTAGAAAAAATATATATATATGTAATTTTTATTGGGTTGCCACAGCAATCCAATGAAGAGAGAGCAAAAATTTAGCCTCATCTAATTTATCTCATCTTAAACTAAAATATTATATTATATTTATTTTACCCCATCTTAACTTAGTCTAAATTTTCTTTTTTATAGTTTGAAGCAGTTTAAAACGATTTGACTCTAACCGATGTCCACTCCTAGTTTTAAGGCAAGCTAGAAAATGACATTATTGTGCAAAATGACGCTATTTTATAATATCAGAATTCAAAAAATATATATATATATATAGCATAAGAATTGAAAATATATATATATATATATATATATAAATTTTGTTAGGTACCCGCGGCAACCCAATGGGGAGGGGACCAAAATCCAGCCCCACCCAATTTACCCCTTCTTAAGCCAAAATATTACATAATATTTATTTTACCCCATTTTAACCTGATCCAATTTTTTTTTTTTTTTTTACGGTTTGGGGCGGGTTGGAATGGTTTAATCCGGTCCAATGCCCACCCCTAGTTGTGTGAAGATGGCATTAGGAATCTTCTTATGGGCATGAGATTTGACGTTGAAATGCTAAGCAATTGTGCCATCATTTTATGTAAAACCCATTATCACTAGTTTTGTCCCTTGTGAACGGTCCAGTAATTGGTAATAAAAGCTAACAAGGCAGTCCTCAACATATTCGTATTGTGAATCTACATATGCATATTTCATATTATCTGCATGTTTCATATTGCGTATAGAATTATTTTTCTGCTGTGTATGCCTCTCTTAAATGCATGGGCAATTGCATATATTTGTTGATTTAGTGCCGTTATTTAATGTTCAAGCTCCCATTTGTGTGGTAAGTTGGGATGGGTCTTATGTATGGAAGAAAAACAAAAGTGGGTAGTTTTAAGGAAAATGACAGCAAATGCTTCTCAATAAAATGATATTTAGATGTTGCTCTATACCTGTGCTCCTAGGCTTAATTGTGATAATGGTCCAATAGGCATAGCATAGGAATTTGGCTTTTGGTCTTAGACAAGGCAATTAAATGATTTTATGTCTTGTGTTGACAAATTTAGGTTTAAAACTATGCATGAAAATATAAGGCGATTACAGAATAAGGTAGGATGCCCAAGATGAAAGATAGTGATGAGGAGAGGATAAATAGAAAATTAGATTTAGAAGATTCTAAAGAAAAGATTATACAAATTTTAGATACGGTTATGCCTTTATAAAATTTAATAAGAATTAACAAATAAAGAAAAGAGTTGTTCTTTCTCAAAAATAAATTTTTTTCTTCAAAATCCCAATTAAAATGGGCAAAAAATTTTTTAAAAATTATTTTTACTGAAACCCTAATTTAAAATGAATAAGAAATTTTCTTAAAATTATTTTTATATAAAAATTTTGATCTATAATGGGAAGAGATTGTTTTCAAAATCTCCCTTTTTAAAATTTCCAACCAAACCAAATTAAAGCAAGATGAATTAGTTAGATATTTAGGTACCAAAAAAATGTTTAGAGTGTAAATATCTTCCTTGAAATGTAACAAACTCTTAAATTTAATTTTTAAAATATAAATTATTTTTAATTGGATGTCCAATCTCATTCTTAAAAAATTATATTAATAGTTACTTTATTTATTTTTAATTAAAAACCTCATTTCCCTACTAACAAGAGTTGGGTTAAGTAGTAAGGGACTCGACTCTTAATATGGTGAACTAGGTTTGAATCCTTGCTGGAAGTGGGCTTCACTTTAAGGTGTCTGATGATGCCACAAGGGAAATTAATCTCCCGGTTCAAAGAGTCAGAAGATATCCATAATTTATTCAAAAAAATCTATTTTCCTTCACTCCAAAAATAAGAGAGAGAATATCGCATAGAATTGCTACTTGACGTTGCGACACTAACCACTCGAACCAACCCCATTGGTCAAGTGTGTAAGATTGTTGTTCATAGGAAAATTTTATTTTCTCTTCCCCTCTACTTTCCTCCATAGCAAGGGTTTCTCTTCCTTTCCCTAACTTTTCAAACTTGAGTTTGTCTCAAGTGATTAAAACTAACTTTATTTTCTTTCTCTACGTTCAATTCCCACATTAAAACATTTCTAGTATTATAAAAAATATGGCCGTTTCTCATTTTTCAATCATCTTTTCTCCCACACCACATCCAGTTTTTTTTGTTAGATTAGCATATTTATAGGCATTTTTTTTCTCAAGCACTGAAAGTAATGTTGGTTTCCTATTGAAGCTTTGGTGGATGTGTCTGCATCACAGACAGAATTTGACAGTTTGTTGAGTTTTAGATGGATTTATTTTATTTTGATAGTTTTTAAACCAAAAAAAAAAAAAAAACTTTCAAAGAGCAAGAGACTTATCAGTTAGGAAGCATGGTAATTGGTAGTAGATCAAGTGATAAATATATGCAAAAAGTTAACGATGTAAATTACACAAGAAATTTAGGTTACTTTAGTATAAGACGTTTTAACTTATCTGACATATATTTATTACTATTTTAAAGAAACATTTATCATTTTTTTGACTATGTGCTTCTTGTTGGCTTGGAATTTCCCAAGTTACATATTAATTTATGCAAAATCTCGTATTATACTATATATAAATAAGTAAAAATTAAAAACATTTTTCTTAAAATTGTATTTATTTACAAAAATACCATTCTTACATTTTCTTAAAATTTAAAAATATTTTTCTTGAAAATAATCTTAATTTTCATAATTGACCGTTTTAATTTTTTATTATAAATGTTATTTCGTATTAAAATAGGCTCATTTTTTTTTATATTTTAATATCTACTATTTAATTAGATATTTAAAATAAGATTAATTATCTTTATCAAAAATTTGTAAAAATATTTTTATTAAAAGTTACACTTTATAAACTGAATTCTATTTTAGAACTTTTTAGTATTCAATTTTTATTAAATAAATGATATATTATCGATTAATTTTTAAAACAGAATTTTTGTTATTTTATGATTATTTTTTAAATTCACATGCAATATTTAAAGACTAGTATAGTAATAAGTTGCATGATTACTTGCGCAAGCTTACATGATTTGTTCAAGACACGCAAGTTTAAAACTTAACATATTACGCGCCCTAATTCACTTTATGAGACTTTTGTCTCAGGTTTTATGACACAACTTTCCAAACAAATTAACATATTTTTGTATGAAACAGATCCTTATTATAAAAATAAAATGCTTCTGGATACCCAAGATCCAGATAAACAAATCATAGAAAGGTATGAAGTTTGGAACCCTAGTGGATATTCTGTTTTCACATGCCCTAGCATCAAAAACCTCAACATTCAAGTTGCAATATCCAAATATTTAAAAATTTGACCTAAGAAGCCTTCTCCACAAACTAGAATTTACACACACAATTTGGGAGATAAGAGAATTTAGATTGGCAACTTACTTTTGGTGTAGCTATACATATATTTTTACAAAATAGAAATGTAGTTGTTTTCAATCAGTAAGAGTTGATGGATGGTGACTTTGATTTAAATATTTTGATTAGAGCCAATGAGATTCAGAAGACAAATTTTCATCACCTCAAAGTGCAGAAATGCTATGATGGAAGAACATGTCAAAGGTGGCAACCACCTCCACTAGGACGGCTTAACTAAATGTAGATGCTACATGTGATTTAATATCAAAAAAATCCGTGGGAGAAGGTTTGGTTAGAGATATAAAGGGAAGATTTCTAAAAGCTTTTGTGGAAACAATGGTAGAAGCTTAGTTTTATTATTGGAACTCATTACAATTCTAAAAGGCCTTCAAATGCTTGGGATATGGGTATTAATAAATTTATTGTGAAATTAGATTCCCTTGAAGCTATTAGAAAGATTAAGGGCCTTGATCAACTTAATACAGAAGACCTCAGTCTTGTAGAGGAGATCCAAAGCTGGCTGGGAAAAGAGTGGCAAGTGGAGATGAATCACATACCTCGGGAGAGCAATTGAGTTGCTCATCATTTGGCTAAGCTGAGAAGACATTCTCAAAAACACATGCAGCTCTTGCATGAAGAACCTTTCTGGCTGAAGACTCTTCTTAGACGTGATAGCATTGGAATTGTATTATCCATGTAATTTGTTTGATCTTGCCCTATACAAAAAAAAAAAAATACAAATATTTAATATTTTTATATTATATGATGTTTAAAATAGGTAAAAAATACATATAAATATACAAAATAAATGGAGTTTAGAGTCCTTTTAGTACCTAACTTTCCATTGAATTCGGCATTGAAATGAGTATCCCACATATCAAGTACCATACGGCTGCTCTGACTTTAAACGTTGATCTTCTACCCAAAATACTTAATGCTCAGCAAAAATGTTGCATTGGGAACAATTAAATTAAATATTGGTATTGAGTGTCAAGCATAAAGTTTTGGATTGTTATATATCTATATACCCAACATAAGATAATCAATCCTGGAAAAATGTGCAATTACATGCAATTCACACAAGAAAATGTAATTTCACTTAAAAATGGACGAGTGTTACTATTTCTGCATTCTAATTTTGATGCAAAATTATTATTCCTTTACTTACAATTGTTGATGTGTGAGACTTTAAACCCAAATCACACGTACCGCATATAAAAATATAAAAATTTGGTGCTACAATTTAGGTGTGACATTAAAATTTTTCAAAATAAACTATGAAATTGTTGTAAATAGGGAATTAACTTTATTAAATCTTATAATTTAATTTATAAAATTTTATAAATTTAATAGTTTAAATTTTTTTAAAAGAGATTTTTATAAATTTTAATTTATAAAAATAATAAAATTAAATTCATATATTTAATTACATGCCATACAAATAACAAGGATGTACTTCTGTCACGAGGAAAGCAGGCAAGATGTGAGTTGGTCAGCTTCGAGGTTTTGCTAATGTCGCCTAAAGATAAGGGAAAATGCCACAAAGCAAAGACACAAGTTCCAAACAAGGACCGCTTTTACGAATCTTTTGAGAGAAATTATAATTTTGCTGTCAAATTCTACAAATTTATTAACAAAATTTTGTATGTAGGACAATCTAATTTCTCATTAATGGTTTACCAAAGGGAGTGCTCCCAAATGCCTAGTCGAAGCACAAAGAAAGGGGAAAAACAAAAAACGAAAAATGTTGTCTATGGTTTTAATGCCAAAAATTGTGCTAATAATATAATTATTTTATTAATTTATAATAATTCAGATGCTTTACTTTCAGATAATTAATTGCATGTAAATTAGTGTAGTCATATGAATTTTTTAAAGAAATTTATATGTAAATATAGTGTTCTGCATATATAAATTATTTTATTTAAAGTTAATTTTAGGATTAAATTATACTTTTGGTTCTTTAACTTTTTCTCTTTTTGGGAAAAAAAATGAAAAGAAACAAACAACTACAATCTAACACATCTAGGGTGCGCAACCCCTATCAAGTCCCTCATGATCGTAAACTCATAACCATTAGGCGGTTGGAAGATGACTTCTCTTACCCTCCGAAGAGAATGAGCTCTAGAAGCAAGCTAGTCAGCTACACACTTACTCTCCCTTGGTAAAATCCAACAATCCATTTGGCAGCTGAGTCTCTAATGATACCTCCACAAGCAGCCATAGAACAACCCACCCCTCTCCCCTCCCCCCCCCCCCCCCAAAAAAAAAAAAAAAAAAACTTGATCAATCTACATTCAGTTTAAAAAACTCACCTCGAGGCGGTCTCCAAGCCCCAAAAATCTCTTGTTTTGGAATTAAAGGAGTGGTATTCTCATGTTTTTAGTGACTTTTGGGCATGTTCCACGTGCTCACCATGCTTTCCACCTTATGGATAGCCTCCACTTTGCTGCATGAAATTCTCTCCCATGTAAGCATGTTACGTTGGCTCCAAGTAAACCAACACATGGTGTCAAACGTGATTGACCACTTGTGCCCATTCCCCCGATAAGAGTTGTTGTTAAGGTTCCTGCACACCCCCACTCATCGAAGCCCATAGAGAAGAATTCGTTCCAAAAATCTGGGAGAATCAAGGGAGTCTAGATTCGGTGAGCCCATGGGCAGTCTCTAAAAACATGCTTGCAATCTTCCACTTGGTGATTACATCTCGGACAGCTAGCATCAGTGGCAAAATGTCTCATCACTCTCTTAGCATTAGTGAGCAGATTTTCTCCCATTAGTAACCACAATGAAGTATTCACTCTCTTCGGACCATTCCGCTTCCAAATTAAATCCCACTTGCTGTTTGTGGCATGAGAACTGTGGCTGCGCAAGAGGTCATAAGCGGATTTAATACTAAAAATTCCATCTCCAGAACCAGCCGAAGAAACTCTATCCCCCACCTCATTAAGAGAGGGCAGATACGTTGAGGCAATCCTCAAAGTTGCCCGTGCTGGTAACAAGTGTTCAAAAGTGTGCCAATTCCAAGATGCCCCATCATTTATAAAATAAGCAATACGTTTATCAATGTACTCCTCTGGGACAGTATCAATCTATTGTACGCTAATTCTGTGTGTCAAAGTTCATTCAAGTGTGGATTATGAGCGCCAAATCCGACCTATGCTCACCCCTATTATTATCTAATCAATCCCCATATACTTAGTGCTCACACTTGTCACTATGTTCACAAGTATAGTATAGAGATTACAAGGCCTGTTGCTATACTTTGTTGAGTGTATTCTTGAGGCCTATGATTTTTCAATAGTTAGGAAATCTGTTTATTTTCAAATTTGTAGTGCATGATGCACAGGTTCCAACCATCTTAGTTTGTGAATTTAGTTTAAAGGTAACTTGAAAAGAATAATTTAGAGCTGTAAATGAATTTCTTTTGTAAAAAAATTTAAGCAATTTTCTTTCTTGGATTACAGGGAAAAAGACTACAAAAGAACATATCAAACCTGAATACAACGTGGGAAGGCAACTCCCATCATATCCCGTGTAACAAGAAACCCACACCCATTAGAAGGAGTGAAGAAAATCTGAGTCCCAAAGTGTTGATCCTGGCCTGACCTAGCTAGCCAATCTGTGACACTATAATTTAAACAAAAATTACAACCTAATTAATTAACAATGTTATGGGTTTTGGTTTTTTCCTTTTTTCACTTAACTAATGAAAAAAATTCATGCCTCTACCCTTAGATTGCACATTAGAAATTTTTTTTTTTTTAAATAAAGGTTGTCTTTAAGAAAAGATTGCTAAGATTTAGTGAGTTAAAGGGTAAAAATAAAAAAAAAAATAGTTAAAGGACAGAAAGTAATTTTTTATATCTCTACAAAAAGTAAAATTTGACATTTGATTAAAGAGTGAAATCCTACCGAGTTAGATGCCATGTTAAAACTTTTCTGTCAAAAATTTAACAAATATTGTTGATATTAAAAAAAAAGTTTGTGATATATTATAAGTTAGAGAATGAAATAAAAACACTAATAAAAGAAAAATTAAAAACGAAAAGTACATTCTAACCTTAATTTAAAATAGATATTTAATTAATTTATATGCTGCATATCAGACTGTGATTAGTCATTTGATTTTTACATATAAAATAATGCTGTCCAATATTAATTAGTTTGTTTTTGTTTTATTTGTGCGAAGATATTCTTAGAAAGATACCCATGCTTATGTGCATTTTTTTTTTTGGTAAATACCTATGATTATGTCGGTGGCAAACAAAACGGCCTTTTTATTTGGTCGGCTAAGCTAATAATGTAGCAGCCCTACATTTTTGCCAAAGAATAATGTACTATATCGTGCACTCAATAAAAGTTTGAAAAAGTTATACGCTATTTTCTGGTCACTGTTCTAGATTCATTTTCAATGTCAAAACTTGATACAGCTAATCCTTTTGGAAACTTTTGTCCCACCAAAAAGGAAATTTATGTTAAAAATTATTAATATTATGTAATTAATATATTTTTACAATTATAAGACATAATAAATTTTAATTTAAAAAATAAAACCATTAAAATTTTTTTACATATATAGTGTAAATTAATATTAAATTATTTAATTTTCAGTGAACTTTAAAAAATGTAAGAAAAATTTGTTAGAATTTCGAAAAAGCCTGCTATGAAATAAGAAACAAGAAAGAGGGTTGAAATTTACACATTGATTCCTTTTTGCAATTTTTGAGATACTTGCATATATCATTTTTTATATATTGGATTAATAAAAATAAATATATGAATGAACGACTATTTTTTCAGTTATTGCCATTAAAGAATCTTAACATCCTAAACAATAATTGTTTACTTGAATGCAATAGTAATTTCCTACTCACACAAAAAGACAAAACCATGAACACACACCCTTCCACACACACACAGTGGTTGATTGAGTCTTGAAGTTGCATAGGATTTTATTTAAATTAAAATAAATTCCTATCGAAAATATTGATATATAATTCTAAAATTATCATATACACATCATTTTTCACGTTTTTCTTGTATGGCTTTAGATTCTAAAAAAGATGAACATGATAAGAGGTTGGGTGTGGGACATGTTTTTATCTCATAAAATCTCGTATACCTTTTCTTGTCTGTTTGAGGATCCAATTCCGTTCCCCACCCTTGTTCAATATAAATTGAAAGAAAAAATATGTATGAATTTTTATTCATAATTTAATTGTTATATTTTGTATTTTTATATAATTATTATTTATTAAATTTAAATTATTAAATATTATAAATTAAATTATTAAACTCAATTAATTTATCTATTTTATATCAAATAAAAATATTTTATTTTCATAGCAAATGTAAAAATAACATTTTTAAATTTCTATGGAAAATGCATGTAATTTGACTTCTTTAGAAAAATTACATAAGACGTAAAATATAATTTAGAAGTTTATATTTCATAAAAATAAACGAAAAAGATATAATTATTAATTTTTAAAATTAATTTAAAATAAATTCATGTGCACTGAGGGTTACAGATTATTTTTTATTCCTGTTTTTATTTTATTTTTTTTAAAAAATTTATTATATTTTTGAGTGGGAGATTATGGTGTTGTAGAAATGTGATTGTGGTGGGTGACGGCGAGGAAGAAACAGGCGAAGTGGAGTATCCCGTTTATTAGGCACAACGCAAAAACCAAAAAGAAACCAAACTCCATCGCATCGCAGCAGCACCAAAAAGCAAACCCGTAGAGAAGACCTTTCCCCCAAAATCTCTCTCTCTCAAAAGGTTCTCTCTGCGACCTCCATGGAGTCTCTCTCCATACTTTTTATTCTCTCGCTCTAAAACGTCACTTCCTTTCTCTTTGCTGTCTCAGATCTCTTTCTAATCTTTCTTTGCGTAGTCACTCTGATTCTGCTTGTGGTGTGGTCCAGATCTCCAGGGCCATTGCGGATCTCAGGTTTTGATTGGGTGCACCTCCTTTTAGGGTTTAAGGGTTTCTCCAATGGCGACCGCGCCCTTTCCTATTCCAGTCACTGCTGCTCAGGTTCATTCTTGCTCTTCCCCCTTTTCCTTGCTTTTCTTAATATAATAGTCTCTGCCTTTCTCTCAATGTCTATCTCTCTGTTCGGTTGTGGCGCTTGGTTCAGGTTGGGACGTACTTCGTGGGGCAGTATTACCAGGTGCTTCAGCATCAGCCTGAGTTTGTGCACCAGTTCTACTCTGATGCCAGTACCATGCTCCGTATCGATGGCAACAACAGGGAGACGGCCACGGCAATGCTTGTAATTCTTAACCCTTCTTTTTAATGTTTTCTAGTTACTATAAGTTGCACTGGTTTACTATTGCGTAATTTGTTGCTTTCTGTCATTGATTTGGATTATATCGTTTCATGTTTTCTTCCAGTTTCAGTCCTCATGGGGCCGTAGATAACAGTAATAGACATGTCACACATATTTTGGTCCTTTTTATCTCGTGATTTAAGATGAGTTTGGCTTACGTCATTCCCTGTTGTATTTTTCTCCTTTCTGTTTGTTGAAAGTAAGTAATTTCTGTTATGCTGCATAAGGTTGTATGACTAAATGGAATAATTTGTTGAGCCACACAACAATATCTTAGTGTGTCATGGTCTTGAATATTCATAAGTTTTAACCAGTTCTGAAGTGGTGGGCATTAACTGAAGAACGTAACTCTTTGCATATACGCTGGATAGACTTGAAGAGCTTCACTCTGTGCATGTACACTGGACAAAACTAAAACCTATTTATGCAGGAAGAATCCTTGGAATTTCGATTGTGGCCATACATTTGTGACTGCTTTGATGTAACTGCACATCCACTAAACAATGGCTTTTGGTTCTGCTATGTATCAGTAGGTTAATTTTCATGAAGTAGGATAATGAATTATAATGGTTTGATTGATTATATATAATTTTAGATAATACTCGCAAATGTTTCTATGTTTTATACACTATTTCCTGAAAGTTGTATATTTTTTATTTAACATCAAATTTGTAATTCAACTTAGCATCAAATGTAGCAACAGTTGGAAAATTAAGACTTTAATTGGTCGCCATAGTTGCATCCATGTTTTCATGTCTTAAAAATTAAGATTGCAACCATATTTAGTATCTTTTTTTTTTCTTTTTTAAACATATTTTTATCTGTTACCTAAATCTGTTTTCTGCTGATAACAACAACAAACAAAGTTTTATCCCATTTGGTGGGGTTGACTACATGGATAGGATTTTATCAAAAAACAAATTTTTAAGAAGATCATTCAACATAAGTAGATTTTTTTTAATAATTTCTTCAAGTGTTCTTTTCAATCTTCCTTTACCTCTTTTTGTTGGGGAAATATGCTTTCTGATGATAAACTGATAATTTTAAGTATGTGGAATAGTTTGAGCTTTACTTTATTCTCTCCTGGCTTGTATGCCTCTAGTTCCAAATCTGTAGGTGGTGTGGCACTCTATTGTTACTTATACTGATCAGTTAAATTATAATAGTTGATACCCCTTTGCCCTGATATATATTTATTTTATTAGGTCCTTTTTTTATTTGTTGATGGGTACTTGATTCTTTTCTGATAGCTTGTATATGTTCAATTAGTAAATCTCTCATTTTCCCCCAGAATTAAAGAAATTTCTCTGTGGGCAGCATATCCATACACTTGTTATGTCACTCAATTTTACTGGAATTGAAATCAAGACAGCACATTCTCTGGAGTCTTGGAGTGGTGGTGTTCTTGTGATGGTCTCTGGATCTGTGCAACTTAAGGATTACAACCGAAGGAGGAAATTTATGCAGACATTCTTCCTTGCACCCCAAGAAAAAGGCTTTTTTGTGCTCAATGATATATTTCACTTTGTTGAAGAGGAGCCAATTCACCACCGCCAAGCAGTCTTGTTAGCCCAGAGCAATCTTGATTCAAAACTGAATGCTACCAGCACTATTAATAATCCAGGTATATCATGCTTCAGCTTCAATGTTCTTTTGTTTTTGTAATTATCACTTCATTTATCACAGAAACAAATAAGAAAAACACATTAAAAAGTTGTGATTGCTAATATCATTTCTTGAAAGTAATGTATTTGGGTTTCTTGATGGGAAATTGTTCCCTGTTCATTTATTTGGATTATGGATATGATCTTGTTTAAAATTCTCTATAAGTCCTCTCTGTTTTGGTTTAGTACCTTGCTGTTCTCTGAGAATCTTAAGTTCTTATGTCATTTTGGATAATAAAAGTCCCTGGTGGAGACAAGAAAAACAAAAAAATTATGATCTCATAAATTTATTTTGTCCCCAAGTGATTGCCTTTTGCACATGCATTGTTTTTGGCACTTGAAGCATGCTGCTTTTTTCTCCTTTTCATTCTGCTGTCTCTTTGGTGTATGTCTTTTTAGTTGCTAATGAAGTTACTGTTCTCGTGACTTACAAATGTAACATATTGTAATTGGTACTTCATCATTTGTCTTCTACTGGCAACAGCTATTGTTATAATCTCATTTATGGGTAAAATGGCAGTAATATGTTTGTTGGAAATTAAAAACTGCATCCATACTGTTAACAGACTATACAGAAATTTGTACGTCAGACAAAGAATGATTACCAAAAAACAAAAGGATGATAACAGTGGATTTAGATTTCTAAAACTTGATCTCATAGTATTGCATATTTAACCTTAACTATGGAAACTAAATTTTCCACATGCAGTGGAAAGTTGTTGTCTGGCTTAAGCTTCTAGCTTATCTGTAACCATCTGCTAGAAAGCATCTCCTTTGACATTTTCTAAGAACTTCTTTTACAGAAAATTTGAGTGTAATACCAATTTAGGTGATTCTGTAATATAACAGATCATGGAAACTGTGTTTGTTTTCAAGTAATCGAATGCTATGGGTTTTCCAGTATCCAATTATTTGCTGGGTGGAGATATCAAGGCAAGGGAGTTTGTTACTACAAATGAGGTCAAAGAAAATGGCATAGTTGATAAGTACGGATTTTCAGAGCAACGAATGCATCAAGTCCCTGATTCTGAGCACATCAGGGAGGATAGTGTTGCTGAAGAGTCAAATGGATTGCTTCAAACTACAGTGAGTGCTGTCCAAGATCATGGACCTCCATCTACTGAGGAATCTGCTGGGGAGCCACAAAAGCATACTTATGCCTCTATTGTATGTCTTTAACTAATTATTAGATTATTTCCATGTGATGATTTTCCAATGAATTTAGTTATGACTTTGTGATTGATTACGCTATTGGACTTTTGTTGGAAGTTACGGGTTGCTAAAGGACATTCTATACCATCAGGAGCTTCTCAGCCATGGCTTAACAAGAATGTGTCCTCTTCTTCTGACTGGGATCATGATCAACAGACTAGTAATCAGCAAACAGCTCCATCAGTAAACACATTTGAAAGGTCTGAGACTGATGCAGTGGAGGAGGTTCCTGCAACTGAAGATGAAGGTTTCTCTGCTGTACTTGTTGAAAACTGATTAATGATTCAGTTCCTTTATTTATTTATTTATTATATTATCCATATAGTTGCTTTTGGATCCTCATGCATATTTTATTGGCTGAGTGCCTCATCCTTATATAAACAACCTAATTCATTTAGAAGACGCCTTAAAGTGTTAGTTGTGTTTTATTTTAACTAATTTTTGCCATTGATTTTATTTTATTTTATTTTTTGCAATGCTTTCAGATGAAATCAAATCTGTTTATGTAAGAAACTTGTCGCCTACTGTCTCTGCTTCTGAAATTGAGGAGGAACTCAGGAATTTTGGTAGAATCAGGCCTGATGGTGTTGTCATAAGAAGTCGCAAGGTATATGCTTCGTAGCTTCAGATGGCTATATTATTTATTTATGCCCTGATATGAGGTTAAACATTTTTGCTTATCTCCAGGACGTTGGTGTATGCTATGCATTTGTTGAATTTGAAGATATGACAGGGGTTCATAATGCAGTAAAGGTTTGGATTATTAAATTGAGATATCTACTGCTTAGGGGATACGATGTTAATACCCTTCTTGACCAATGACTAAAACTTGAAGTATTCGTTGCTAAAAGTGATCTAGAGTTTTTTGAGTTGCAGTTTTAAATTACGTCTGCTTTTTGTTGGGGGGTGTGTGTGTATTAATTTTTTTTTTTTTACAAGTCAAAATTGCCATGGAGAATATTTATGGAGTTAAATGTGCAGGAGCCACATGTTTTTTGTTTGTTTGTAGGCAGGATCTGTGCAGATAGCTGGGAGACAAGTATACATTGAAGAGCGGAGACCAAACAGTAACATCCCTTCCCGAGGAGGAAGTATGTCCTTTTAATTTTCCTTCTGCATGTTTGTTTCATTGACTTCCTTTTTCTGTCAATATTCACTTAATGTACATAGCAAAATGCTGAATGTGTGTACTGCAAATTTGCATTGGAGGAGTAAGTTGATGGGATAAGGTTGATAATGGAAACTCCTGACAGTGTACTAGATTGCAGATCTGGCCCCAATTACTGCTTTTGTTTAAGGGTTACATTAGGTTTGCTGTAGTCGTCACATGTCGTAAATTCATCTGTGTCTAAGTGTTCGGTAATGGATTATCGTGACTTGTGGGTGAAAGAAATCTTTTACAGTGCTGACTTTGACCCACCTCATACTTTATTTGATCTAATCACAATATTGGCTAGCTAAGACTGATTTGTTAAAGAAGTTTTGATTTCATTGCTATGGCTATAGAGCATATGGTTATTTGCATGCCACTTATTGTGTTCTTCTCCCAATTTGTATGGAAGGTATCTGGGTTGTGTTTAGCCAGTAGTCTCCTTGTCTCTTTCTACTGAGTCAGCTGTTTGTAACCTTCTACCCCTTTCTTTTGTTGTATCTACTGTCACTGGATTATCAACAGGGAGAGGTAGAGGACGTGGTGGCTATCAATCAGAGGCAGCAAGAGGGCGTTTCAGTTCAAGGAGCTTTGTCAGGGGAAGTGGTCAAGACGGAGGTGAACGGGAATATAACAAACCAAGAGGAAATGGTTTCTATCGACCCAGTCCCCGCCAAGATAAGGAATTTTCGGGGCATCAGGTACCAAGAAACGGGCAGAATCCAGTAGAGTCAACAACATAAAAGTCTTAGCAAGGAAGAGAATCAAATTTTGGGTCCAGATATTTCAGCTCTAAATAGTCAAATTTTAATAGATTTAAGAACCAAGTACTGATATTTTTTGAAGTCTATTTACTTTTTTGGGCATATGGATGACATTTATTTTTTATTAATTTTTGTTCAAGTGGCTTTTTGTTGCATTTATTACTTAAGGAATTTTATATTAGTTGGCATTTGTTTGAAACATGATGAGATTTGTTATGCTTCCCAATGAATAGTTATTTTTATTTAGGCAATGTTCATTGTTTCAGTGGAATTGGTGTCAAATATTTTAGATCAATATCTAGTCGTTGCCACTGCCTTCTGCGCTACTTTAAGTTATAAATTATGTAAGTAATTAATTTTGCTGTTTTTCCGAGTTACAGCACTTATTATAAAAATTACGTTAAGCTCTTATTTGATTGAGTCAACAATCATTCCTCCAAATCGATATTAAAAACGCTAAGTTAGCCAAGAGTCTCGTGTCTCATTGGCACCTGATGTCCTTAGAATTTATGGTAGCGCAAATTTGAATCTTTGTTTTCTTGTTTTTCACTTTACATTATGGAGTTATGTATTACAGAAAAAAAAAAAAAAACACTAAGTTAAACAAAAATAATAAGATAAAAAACAATAAATCTGTCTGTATTTTGGGTTGTGTAAAAACTTTCCTATAATTTTAATCGCATTAAGTTATAAAACTTTGATTTACTGAAGTTGACTTGGCCTTGTCTGAATTGAATGAATTGAGCTCTAATCTTTAGAAACTCTTTGTTGATGGAAAGTGGAGGGACATAATTCTAAACGTAGTCACATATTCGATAGAATAATAAAAGTGGATGAAAGAAAATTGATACCACAAGAGCCCACCGATGAATATGAGTATTCGTCCTGTCTGGTTTCCTCCAAGGTTGTTTATATTTGTGCTGCTGCTGAGTCACCTCCCATTCCAATCCACCATCTTCTTCCTTATAGTAAGTCTCAAGAGGAAGTTCCCTGTGCAGATTTTTACACTGTTCTGAGATTTCCTGTTTCAGTAGTATTAGGCCGGAGGTGAGTTCGTCTTCCACTTTCGATCAACAAAGATTTTATGAAAATTAGGGCTCAATTCTTTTGATCCAGACAAGGCAAAGTCAATTTAAGTGGGTCAACCTTTAATTTTAGGTCTAAGTTAACAGTTGGGGATAATTTAAACAATGTTAAAAGTGCAAAGTGTTAATTAATACAATTAAAATTACATGGAGTTTTCTACACATGACTCAAAATTCTGAGAATTTATTGTAATTTATCCAAATTAATATCAAATATCTTTTAACCTTGTCGATTTTAGGTAAATTTGTTCAACAAATAATCTTTTGATAATGAATGAGTGCGTTATAAATTTGAACTCCAACTGTTAACTGCGGAAGATCATAAACGAGGTTGTGCATTTTGATTTGAAGACACTTCAAATAGCAAAATAAAGGGTTATATATCATTTACAACTATGTTTGTAAATTGTTAAATTTTATATTCTTAGATGTACATAATGCTTCAACTAAAATTGGTTATATCAAAATCTAAGGTATGTGTCTTGTCATTTTATGTTCTTTCCCAGTTTTACCTTTGTCTCAGACTTCCATTGAAATCGGTTGGAAATATATACTCATACTGGCATTTGACCGAATCTCGAGGATGGTGCTTCCAAAATAAAGGTTGCAGCCCTAAAAAAAGCGTAAGAAACAAGAAGAGCACTTAATTGTGAATCACAAAACATAAGCTAACAATTTGTAATTAGCTGTTCCCTTTGACAATATGACCATCTCATACTATATTCCACATTTTCTTCCCTTTTCCTTTTCCTTCCTCAGTACCCTTTGGTGTTTTTGGTGGAAGCCAGGGTGGCGACCGGAGGTGGTAGAGGTGGCGGCGTTCCGTATTGCGGCCCCACAGCATGATAGGTGGTGGGACTGCACCCGCAAAGAAAGTAATGATGGTGGCAGACCCTACACGTGAGTCAGCCATAGCACTCCAATATGCACTTTCTCATGCAGTTCTTGAGCAGGATGAATTGATTCTCCCCCATTTTCAAAATCTTAGTTCATGGCGTTACACGATTTCAACTTTCCTGAAGAGGCCTTCATTAGGTACCTATACCACCACAACGCTAGACATCTATGAAGCATAGATACGAGATATGATATTGATACGATACGATATAGATACTTGATACGGTAAAACTTAAAAAAAAATAGGATACCGACACGGCTTGTATATTAATTTAATTTAAATAAAAAAATATCAACATATATTTAAAAATAAATTATCTACTATTATTGATTAATAAAAAATTTCATAACTAAACATAAAAATAATTACAACTAAGTCATAATGTATTATAAATATAAAAATATTTTATTGTCAATAAATATATAATGCTATTAATAAATATTAATTATAGTGATATCATATCTTCTTTCATCATCATCTCTATAAATAATAATGGTTCATCGAAGGATAAATTTACCACTTTAAGTATATTGCACCACCCAATGTCAAATATAAAACTCTGCCTCTATTTAATATAAAATTAGTTACATATTATTATAATATAATAATATTCTATCTATTATAATTGTAGTAGGAATTTAATACTAGACGCAGTAGTTCTCTCTAATAGTGTTATTACTATTTCATTTAATAAATAATTGTGTTCCGAAACGGTTCCTACCCAGAGAGTGCAGTTGCTTCCCCTCTGCATCTTTTTTTTAACAAATTGAAAACTACCCAAATATTGAAAAATGAATTTCATATGTTGCAGCTTTTCAATATTTTAAATTTTAATAATTATATTATAAATAATAAAAGTAAATTAACTTTTAATCATTTAAGAAAATTGTTTGCAGATATGGCAGGAGGACGTTTCCAGCCGTATCTGCAATGCATCGGTGTCGGATTCGTGTCCGACACCAAAACTCTACAGAAATGGAAGTGTCCGTGCTTCATAGCTAAACATAGGAGGAGGCGGAGGAGCAGCAGCAAGAACAGGAGAAAGGGAAGTGGATTTTCTTGAAGAAATGGAGCTTGCGCGCCAAGTTGCTTAACCTAAAATACAAGTCCGTACAATAAGGGTGGATATGGATGGCAAGGACAAGGCCAACATTATTCTCTCCCAAAGCAAATTGGAAGGGGTTGATGTCATAATTATAGGGCAAAAGCGCAGTCTTTCTACAGCATTAGGGTAATTATTTTAGTTATTTTTCTGCCTCATCCATTATAAGCCGTTATATTTAAGGATAGCCATTTATTGTGCACCAATCGCTTTTTATTGTGCGTGATAAATATAATGTTGCACTTTCTGTAAATCTTTCTGAACAATTCAGATTGCACACACCTTATGGTTCTCCTTTCTATAGGTATTAACAGATTTAGGCGATCTGGCGGGCCAACAAAAGGGGCAAAAGTGATAGACACGGCAGAGTATTTGATTGAGAACAGCACTTGCACCTGTGTTGCAGTACAAAAGAAAGGCCAAAAGGCAGGCTACGTTCTCAATTCCAAAACCCACAGAAATTTCTGGCTCCTAGCTTAATTATTTTAAAGCACTTTCGCATCAACTTGGCTACATCTGAGTACTGATCATAGGTTTAGTAGAATTGCTAAGGTTTCCCTTGTTTGTTCCTGCTTTAATTGTTTCTCTGGGAACATTATATGTGTGCATTATTTTGGACTTTGAATTCCCGAGACTAGTTTATACTTTGAGCGTGTAACTTCTCTTCTTTTGGGAATGCCAACAATGCGGCAACCTTTATGATGTCGCAAAACTAAAAACAGATGTCACATAACAGTAAGCGGCCATAATGTTTCCACAAATATGTTTTAGATTATTTTCAATGCACCAATTCTACAAAGCAGATGCAATATAACTATCTTCCATTTTTGTTCGTTCCTTTAATTATACACACCTATATAGGTAGGGTAAAAGCTAGTTGCACGTTGTTGGAGTTGTGTATGTGGTTTGTACGCAAAGAGAGGAAAAATTGAAGAAAGAGAAAGGAGAAATAAAAGTGTGATGGAGTGTGCAGAGTGTATGCAGAATTACTGTGTATGTATCATTAGTATATAGGTAATTTAATATATTTTACTTAAGTGTAGCAAATTGGCAATTTATTTCTAGCCATTACTCTCTATTTAAACATCAATGTGAGGCCATTCCTCAAACTGTAAATGGAAAGAACATTTCTTTTTCTACAAAACCATTCCTCAGGCCTTTACTCTTCCCCATATTCTCTTCCTTAGTCTTTGTATTCAGTGCAATGAACTTTATTGAGTCAAATAAATCTTCAGTGTCAAAGTTTGTCAAGAATGTTTGTGAATCAGAGTATTAGTTTTATAGTAGAAAATGTCTTCTTAGGGAAAAAAAAAGGATAGTAAATGATTTAACGAAAGTGACTAGTTGTCTTGTCTACTGTTTGCCGAATATTTTATTAATGATATTGGTTTGCTTAGATGTTTCTGGTTTTGCTGCATTCGTCTTCAGAACAAAATATAATTGTTATTGAAATTGTTTGCCAGAAGTGGGATAAAATGAATACTAAAGGGGTTCAAAACTTTGTACAGTAAGTTCATACAGATATTTGGATAACCAAAAAGCAAGTCTTGGGTCAAATTTATATAGTAGACCTTCAAATCACGATAACAAAGAAAAGCAGCTGAACTACAAATTGTAAGATACAACATGCTAACATGACTACTTTATTACCGAAGAAGCATAAATTGCAGATGTTGTTAGAAAATCAATAATTACTTTCTCTCTCATTTAGAGTGCTCTGGAATTTTCTCTAAAAGTCTGGCACTCACATTACAAATTAAGAAGGAGAAATGTTATAATTTGAAATCTCTAGAATATGACTTTTGGTTTCTCAAAATATCTAAGCAAAAATCTAGAAATTTTTTTTAGATAGTTCATAAGTTGAGAAGTGTGTAGAACTTATCTAGAAGCAACTTTTGGTTTAGATCATTAATTAGGGAAATCCTAGAAGTAAGTCTAGAATTCTCTAATTGCACCTAAAAATACCCCATTGCACTTCGCATTTGAAAATCAAGCAAGTTTTGAGTTCTCTCTTAAAAGAAAAAGCTCCACATGAGTTGTATTTGAGCTAAAGCCTTACGTGAGCATAGAGAGGTGAGAGAAATATAAAGAGTGGTGCTGGGCACTGACATCAAATTAGTTCCCCACTAGTGATCATCATTCTGAGAGTTCGTAAAAAGATAATTTTCTTTCACAATTACTTTCTTGCCTACCACATAAACTCTTCATTTGGTATAAGAGCCTGGTTGTCAGGGACTGGCATGCTCAAGCCAGTATATAGTTCAAGTGTTTATGGTTAGGGACTGTGGTATGGGGAGATTTTGGTAGTACACAATTTGGGACTATGATATTTGGTGGTCTGAAATCAAGCTAAATTGGTTAAGTGCCGAGCACTAAACAATTATCGTGGCGGATCTCGCATCTTTGACTAGCTCGATGGAGAAGCTTAACAATGGCAATTATGATACTTGGAGCATCCAGATACAATGCTATTTGCTTGGGCATGATTTGTGGAGTATTGTTGGTGGTGTGGAGATAACCCCACCAACTGATGAGGAGGAGAAAAAGACGTGGAAGATTAGAGTTGAGAAGGCTATGTATGTGTTGTCCATCATTGCAGAGGATGAGTTCTTGTAGTAGATCAAGGACTTGACAACAACAAAGGATGCTTGGGATACCCTAGCAACACTGTTCACAAGAAAGAGGGATGTGAAATTGCAGCTGTTGGAGAATGAGCTCATGTTTATCGAACAAGGGGACATGACAATGAGTCAATATTTCACCAAAGTAAAATCCATTTGCAATGAAATTGCAAAATTGGACTCAGAGAGTGCAATTAGTGAGGCAAGGAAGCGAAGAATTATTATTCCTGGGTTAAATCCCAAATACCATGGGATAATTATAGCTACTTGATGTTGGGCCAAGGAATCAACTTTGATGGAGCTAGAAAGTATCTTGGCCAACCAAGAAGTGTTAGACAAGTAAATGTCTAAAATTTCAATAAATGAAGAGGATAAGGCCCTCTTTTCCAAAAAGAGAGCACTTAAGGAAGACAAGATAGTTGTAAGGTCTAGCAATAATGGTGAAAACTTGAAAAGAAGATGAAGACAACAAGGCTAGCAGAGAGGCTGACATGGAGAGGTCCACAACAAGGGGTAGTTGGACAACCCCAAAACAAAGACATGAGAGAAGAAAAGAGATATTGCCATCAGGATGATCGGTGCTACAAGTGTGGAAGAAAAGGCCACTTTGCTCTAGATTGCAAGGCTGAGAAGGTAGAACATAATGCCACTACACTCAAGCAAAATGAAAGTGAAGAAGAAAGGGATTTTCAAACCTCATTTGTTGTGAAGGAGTCTAGCTTCAACAAAGAACTGGATGATAGTAAACAACCTAAGTGGCACAAAGGCATGGAAATTGCTACATCATGCATGGATGGACGAGCAATGGAGATGGCATTAGTCATGGTAGTGACAAATCAATTAATTACAATGATGACTAGATTGTTGATTCTAGTTGCTCCAACCATATGACTGGGGATAAGAAGAAACTCTTAAATATGTCGAAGTACAAGGAAGAATGAGTCATGATGACAGCAAAAAACTCCAGGTTGCCAATTGCCCATATTGGCAAGAAGGTTATTGTCCCTCACTTTAGTCCACATTAGGTGTAGGTGGACCATTTCTATCACGCACCTGGGATGAAAAAGAATTTATTATCAGTCTCGTAGTTAACATCTTTAGGCAATTACATGGTGATTAGGCCTAAAGATGTAAAGGTACATTGGAGTTTGAAGTCTACAAGTCCACTGCTTATGGAGGGAAGAAGACTTGAGTCTGTTTACATAATGTCAACATAGGTGGCATACGTGGACATGACAAGAAAGAACGAAACAATAGACTTGTAGCATGCAAGGCTTGGACATTTGACCTATAATCAATGGTAGGCAATGATGAAGAAATCCATGTTAAGAGGTTTGCCGAATTTAAAAATACAAGATAACATTATCTATGCAGGATATCAATATGGCAAAGCTCTTGAGCTACCATATGAAAAGTTGAAATATAGAGCATAGATGCCATTAGAGTTGATGCATTTAGATGTTTTTGGACTGGTGAAGTAGCTATCAATCAATAGAAATCGATACATGATCACATTTATCGATAATTTCTCAAGGTATGTGTGGGTAGACTTCATAAAGGAGAAATCAGAAGTTTTATCTAAGTTCAAGGAGTTTAAGGAGAAGATCAAGAAGGAAATAAGATGTAGAATTGAATGCCTATGCACTAATAATAGGGGAGAATACACTTCAAAGGAGTTCACCTACAGAAGTATGGAATACAACAATAATTAACTTGCCTGAATACTCCACAACAAAATGGAGTCGCAAAAAGTATGAATTGCCATTTGGCAGAGACATGCAAGAGTATGTTACATGTTAAAATTGTTCCACCATAATTTTAGGCTGAATGCATGAAATTAGCTATTTATGTCACCAACAGGTTACCTCAAGCAAGGCTTGGATTCATTTCACCATACGAAAAGTTATGGAGCACAAAACCATCAGTGAGTTACTTTCAAGTATTTGGATGTGTTTGTTACATGTTTGTGCCAAATCAAGAGCATAGCAAATTTGACAAGAAGGCAATTTGCTACATACTCATTGGTTACGATAGTCAACAAAAGGATGGAGATGTTGTGATCCAACAACAAGATCCTGTTATGTATCCAGAAATGTGGTGTTTGACAAGGCATCATCATGGTGGTCTTCACAAGCAATGTTGTTGCTAGATTCAAGGCAGATTAAGGAGCATGTACAAAAGCAAATGGAGGTGTAACCGGAAGATGAGAAAGTGCAACCAGAGCAAGAAGAAGTGGTTGTTGTTGAACCATCATTGGATCAAGATAGAGCAAGATCTCTAGATAAAGGGGAAAGCCCTTGACAAACAAGAGTACACACTAGGTCTCCTGAGAAGGAGAGACCCATTCAGATAGAGGAATTGGGGAGGGGTGAAGTTCCTTAGTCATAACTAAGGAGATCTACTAGGTTTAGAAGCCAAATCCAAAATATGCTAATGTAGCATTAGTTGAAGATAATGGCGTGAAAGAGCCAAGTACGTATGAAGAAGCAGCTTAGTCAAAAGAATGAAGAGATGTAATGGAACAGGAGATCAAGGCAATAAAATGGAATGAAACCTAAGAATTAGTGTCATGACTTGTTAAAGTACAACCCATTTCTTGCAAATAGGTATACAAGGTGAAGACTCATCCTGATGGATCAGTAGAGAGGTACAAGGTCCATTTAGTGGCTCAAGGATCTTGACAAAAGTATAGGCTGAACTATGACAAGACATTTAGTTCAGTGTCTAAAATAATTACCATGTATGTACCGTTAGCACTAACAGCTACCAAGTCTTGGAGGTTTTGTTAGATGGATGTCAAGAATACATTTCTACATGGTGAGTTAGATTGAGAACTATACATGGAACAGCTGAGCGGTTTTGAGAGCAAGGTTCACCCGAATTATGTGTGCAAGTTAAAGAAAGCACTATATAAGTTAAAGCAGGCACAAGAGCATGGTACAAAAAGATTGTAGAATTCTTATTACAAAGTGGATATTTAGTGGCACTAACGGGCTCAAGCTTGTTTGTGAAAGTACCAGGTGGCAAGACAGCTTTAGTGCTAGTGTACATGGATGATCTCATTATCATTAGAGATGATGAAGAGGAGGTTCATCAAACAAAAGGTAATCTATATGTATGCTTCCAAATGATGGAGCTTGGAGAATTAAAGCATTTTCTGGGACTTAAGGTCAACAAAACCAAGGATGGGTTATTTTTGTGCCAGAAGTAGTACGCTCAAGACCTACTTGAGAAATATGGCATGCTGAATTACAAGCCAATTTCAAGGCCCATGGGGGTAAATCCTAGATTGTTCTCCACAGAAGGAAAGGAATTATAGGATGCCATGATGTACTGGTAGCTAGTGGGTAGTTTAATTTACCTCATGATGACTTGACTTGACATTTCACACATAGTCAATGTGGTGAGTCAATTCATGTAAAATCTGAAGAGGTCACATTTGGAAACAGCATGTTGAATACTAAAGTATATCATGATACCATTGATTATGGGATATTATACAAGAAAGATGTGGCATGTGAAGTTGTAGGATACTACGATGCTTATTATGCTGGTGGCCATGGCACTCAATGTTCAATGATTGGTTATATGTTTACCTTAGGATCAGGAGTAGTGTCTTGGTGTAGCAAAAGACAGTCCACCATATCTCGGTCAAGTATGGAAGTGGAGTACAAAGCAACAATATGGTCACTCAAGAATGTACGTGGCTAATGCAGCTATTACAAGATTTACATCAACCGACTTCCTATGCAGTGAAATTATATTGTGACAATTAGTTAGCAACCTGTTTAGTGGAAAACCCTATTTTTCACATAAGGACAAAGCACGTGGAAGTACACTACCATTTTGTTTGAGAGAAGGTGTTGTGGGGCGACATCAAGATAGAATATATCAAAGATAGAAGACCAAGTTGCAAATATATTTACAAAAGAACTTGGTGGTTCAAGTTTGAAGAATTTAGAATACAACTTGGCATGACTATAAGGTCTAGAGTAAGAGAAAATAATCATTGAGGGGGAGTGTTAGAAAGTCAATGATTATTTTCTCTCTTAACTAGAGTGCTTTGGAATGTTCTCTAAAAGTTTGCCACTCACATTACAAATGAAGGGGGAGAAATGTTATCATTTGAAATCTCTAGAATATTACTTTTGATTTCTCAAAATATCTAAGCAAAAATCTAAAAGTTTTTTTTTTTTAAATAATTCATAAGTTGAGAAGTGTGTATAACTTATCTAGCAGTGACTTTTAGTTTAGATCATTAATTAGGAAAATCCTAGATGTAAGTCTAGAATTCTCTAATTGTACCTATAAATACCCCCTTGTACTTGGAATTTGAAATCAATCAAGTTTTGAGTTCTCTCTTAAAAGAAAAGTCTCCACATAAGTTGTATGAGAGGTAAAGCCTTACGTGAACATAGAGAGGTGAGATATATAAAGAGTGGTGTTAGGCAATAACATCAAATTAGTTCCTCACTTGTGATCATCATTTTGAGAGTTCCAATAAATATAATTTTCTTCCATAATTTCTTTCTTGCCCACCACATAAACTCTTTAGATGTATCATACATGATATGAAGGTAGGAATTGAGTAAACTTTAACCTATGATAGAGGGCTGAATTTAAACTCTTCTTTTAGTGTCATTGTAGGTTTAAGGAAAATAAATATGAACAAACATTTAAAGGAGTAGAGAATTCATCATTTTTAAAATTTTCACTAAACAGCTTCACTTCAATAGGTAGTAATCCTTTATTTTACCCATGCTGTAAGGACTCTCTCATTTAATATAAAATTCTCAAACACAAAAAAAGAAAGACCCACAAGAAATTAAAAAAAAGACATAATAAAGTTTGGACATATGGTCTAGTTTTTGGAATTGTATTAAAGTTCATGCATCTTTCGTTCTAAAAAGGTCTTTGAATTATGAACATGATCACCTCTAGCATATATGATCTATGGTCAAACTTGTTACATAGACAACATAAGTGAGGAAGACTTGAAAATAAACATGAAGTAACACAGGATGAATGTGGTGGCACTACTCGAGAGTTTTGGATATATGGGTTGCTAGGAGGTTCAGATTAGCAATTGACCACCAAGAATATGGAGAAAAAATGAAAGGAAAAGGGAAGCAAAAGCAACACCAACCTATTTTTGAGCTGCCTTACCAACTTCCCTTACCAACTTCTCTGGGCGAGCATAATCTCCCAAGTGTCACCCATATAATTCAATAAATCATAGCATCACCAAGGGCTTCTAATTTGCATTACCCCACTACCCAGGCAATTGTTTCCACATTTCCCACCAAAGACACGATATAGCAATTGAGGAAGGAGGTGATCCAATTCTTGTTTCCTATGTTGAGCTCTTACCTATCTCTTGTAAAGGAATTTGATATCTCTAGCTTCATTACTAACTTTTCAACCTCTATATCCAAAGTGGTATTATGAAAGCACTGCCTACATATGCCATACTGGAGAAAAGGAGCATACAATGGAGAATTATATCACTTTCAAGAAAAGGGTTCAAGTCCTAATTAATGCAAAATAGCTAGACACTGAGGTGATAATGGGGGCACCAGCTACAAGTCTTAGCCCGCCACTAGACGAGGAAGGCCAAACTCAAGATCCTATGATTGGAAAGGATCAATTAGTTTGACATAATGGGTCTATCCATGAACCACCTATTGCGAGTTAGATAGTGAAGCAGTTTCCTGCTTCTTTGTGTGTTTTTAAGTTTTATTTCATGGCATTTGCTAATGACTCTACCCAAGGCCTTAGCAAGGATTTTGTATGGGGATACTTTTCAATTAAATTTATATGTTTAGCATGACGAATGCATTACATTTCATCCCATTTCATTGTCTTACTATCGAATTCTTTGTCTCTTGCACTAAACTAGTATCGAGGCAATCTAGTTTGTTTTTAATCTATTTGCTGATGCTCAACAGCATTAAAATGTTGAAGGGTTTTCCTAATTTTATCCTCATTAAATTCAATTGTTGATGATAAAATTAGTTTACTTGAATAATCAATTCTCTTGAATGATGAAATATTTTCTGATTAAAGAAAAAGAGAAGAAAAGAGAGATTGTAGTGAGGGTGTGCTTGTTGTGATGAAATAGGTACCTTATAACTTGTTTAAATGCCATTTGAGGCAATTTATTGGATGCTGCATTACTCAAGAAATGATCTAGGTCATCTTTGGATAATTTGAGACTTTCAAGTCAAACCCTAACATCAAAACTCCCTTAGTCACCCATTTGAGCTTGTAAAAGAATGGCAAGACCATCATCAAATTTCCTTCCTCTTACCCACACTAACTTTAATCTTTTAGCTAGAAAAACCATAATCTTACCCTGAAGGAGAGCTAATAGGAGTACTTAAACCTTCAAAGAAGGAAAATGCTATTAGCAAGGCTCAAGGGAAAAGGTTGAAGATTTTCATCTAAAACCAAGTGAAAAACCAAAAAAAAGAAAGAGAGAGAGAGATAGAGAGAGAAGAAATACAAATTTGAGAAAATAGAAAAAAGAAAGATGATGAAAATGGAAAAGAGCCAGGCAAAAGAAAGAGGAAACGAAAGAAAAATGAAAATGGCTAAAAGGAGAAGGGAAGTATACTTCACCTAAGCTAACAAGGTTATTCCAAAGGAGAAAAGCAAGACATCATATGTTGTATGGTCTCCTTATTCGCTAAACACTTATCCCTTTCTTTCTTACTCATTACTTAGGGCTTACATTACAAGTTAAGTAAAGTCCTAATGATCTTAGTTATGTGGATGTCCAACCAAAGTGAAGAGGTACAGGAATACATGTCAATAAAGTATCTATAAGAGTAAACACTTGTCCAAGAGTGCAAACACTTGAGAGAAATTAGAGTGCTTAACAGTGCACTTTTGATTTCTAAGAGTTGAGTCATCATTGTATGCATTGCTTTGAGGCATTATCTTAGATTACAAAAAAGAATGAATTAAGGAAAACCTTTTGATTATTTCTTTGCTCGAAGGTAGACAAAATATAAATTAGGGCAATCAAAGGTAAACCCATATCTAAAAGACCTACCTTCACAAAGGGGAAGACTAAAAGAGAATCAAACCCTGATTCCCAAAGACATTACTCCTACAGTGTCCAATACTTTGATCCACTCATAGCTAGGGCAATTAGTCATTAACCTACTCATTGATCCTTCCTTCACAAAATTAAAGTACTCAATTTTGTATCCTTTTGTCCTCATTTCCTAAAATGCATTTTTATGTGAAGTAAAGATTGTCGAGTGCCACTAAGGATGTTGATCAGGCAGAATTGCTTGAAATGTTGATATAGGCTCAGAAGTTAGCAAATGTTGAATGGAAGGTATCATGTGTAGATGCTGAAGGTGTCATGAATGGAAGATATCATATGTAAATGTTGAAGGTGCCAAACACTTAATTCTAAAAGAGGAAAAAGAAGCTAACCTTGCTTAATGGGTATGTCAAAAGTGTTTAACCTAGCTATGCAAGTAAGGGTAATAGAGCAAACAATGGTATCATTATGAATGGAAAACTAGGACAAGGATCACATCACAAATTCTATGATATTAAGGCAACTCCCCTTGACTAAGTGAATAAGCCAGAGAATCCAAGAGTGTAAGAGTTGACTCATCCATGAATCTATTTCAAGAGATTTTAGAGATGGTGGGAGCAACATAAATAAAAAATTTGATGTAGTTTATTGATAAATGCATCATACACCATTACATCCAAATCAATTGTTAATTTGTAATCAATTTTCAAAAGAGTAAAATTCAATTCTTCATATATGAAGCATGTTGTCCAAAACTCATCTAGCATAGGTCCAGCCCATTATGTGCTCAAAATATTATCACAAGGTCCAACTTATCATGCATCTAGCACATTTGCATCTTGAATAACAAGTGTTTGCATGTTTAGCCTAAAACGAATAATGATATGGGGACTTCTTATATGTAACTTACAATGCGCGGTAAGAGAGGGACAGGGGATAGGAACGAAATTAAGAGAGACAAAAATTAGTGAGAAAAAGAATTGGAACCCATAGATTTAAATGAAGAGAGAAATAGAGAGGAAGTCGTAATAATAAAAAAACGGAAGTTAGCTAATCCAAATTTGCTTGAAATTTTCCTTCTATATCATAGGTGTGGTAAAAGTCCTAAGTCATTTTAGATCCACGTTGGGTAGATGGTAACCATTATAAAGCCTAAATGTGGTAGGAAATCCTAAGTTATTTCAAATCCTTGTTGTGTGGATTGCAATGCTTCGTAAGCCTAGGAATAGGATGCAATCCTAGGTTATTTGAGACCTCTGTTGGGTGAATGAAAACCTTTCACCAACCTAAGAATAGGAGGAAATCCTAGGTTCTTTTAAATCCTCATTGGGTGGATGATGTTCCTTCACAAGCCTAGGAATAAGAGGAAATCTTAAGTCATTTTATATCTCCTTTGCGTGAATAGTAACTCTTCACTAACCTACGAATAGGAGAAAATCTTAGGGTGCTTTAGATCCCTGTTGGATGAATGGTAACCATGTTGAAGCCTGAGTATGGTAGAAAATCCTAGGTCATTTTATATTCTTGTTAGGTAAATGGTAACCCTTCTAAAATCTTGGTGTGGTAGAAAGTTCTAGGTCATTTTAAATCCCTATAGGGTGGATGGTAACCCCTCTGAAGCCTAGGCATAGTAGAAAATCTTAGGTCATTTTAAATTCTTGTTAGGTGGATGGTAACCTTTTTGAAGGCTAGGAATGGTAGAAAATTCCAAGTTATTTTAGATCCCTGTTAGGTGGATAGTAACCCTTTTGAAGCCTAGGCATGAAAGAAAATCCTAAGTTACTTTTGATTTTTGTTAGGTTGATGGTAATCATCATAAGCCTAGATGAGTGGAAAGAGTCCTAGGTCGTTTTAGATGTCCTAGTTAGGTGGATGGGAACCTTTCTGAAGCCTAGGTATGATAGAAAATTTCAAGTCATTTTAAATCCCATTGGGTGGGTGGTAACCTTTCTGAAGCCTAGGTACGGAAGAAAACCCTAGGTTACTTTTAATTCTTGTTGGGTGAATAATAATCCTTCATAAGCCTAGATGAGTGAAAAGAGTCCTAGATCATTTTAGATGTCCTAGTTAAGTGGATGGTAACCATTCACATTATATTTTGGTTTAAACAAACTAATGTCTTACTACCTTTATCAGTCTCCTAAACTATTGGAAGATAAATAAATAAGCCAACTTGTAAACACCATATTTTGTCCAATGCACGGCCTATTTAATTTCAAAATTTAACTTAAAATTTTAATCCAAAGCCAAAGCCTAAACCTAAAACCAAAAAAATTAAAAGCAAAATTAAAATTAAACCAATATTAAAGTTAACCCCAAAATTAAAATTAAACCCCAAACTAAAATTAAACATAGAATTGAAATTAAATCCCAAGATGAAATTGAACTCAAAGATAAAAGAAGAAAAAATAACAAAATATAAAAAATAAATTCAAGAGATAATAGAAGATAAACAAATAATACAAAACAAATTTAAAAATAAAAATAAAAGATAAAATAAATTCAAAAGGCAAATAATAAAAATCATAAACAAAAGAAGATAATAAAAGATAAGTAAACAGAAAAATAACAAAAGATTAAAGATAATTGAAATTAAGAGATAAAAATAAAGAGTTAGAATTTTAATAAGAAAACACTCTAAAATATAACTATAAATAAGACATGAAAAAACTCAGCTAACAAACACATAGAAAGAAAAAGAACCTAGCCTTCATAGAGATAGGATAAGCTGAGCCTACCCACAAAGTAGTCAAGCCCATGCATAGCCCTCTCCCAATTTTGTCTTTTCACCACTATCTCAATACATGGCTATACTTGGAAATTTATCTAAAATTTGATCAAGCCCACCTTTTTATTTACCCTTTCTACCAAAAAAAAAAAAAAAAAAAGAAAGGAAAATTCCTTCTTCAACCACTTAGCCACACTTCTTAAACTAATACCCCATCTTCAGAAAATTGAATGAAAACTCACCCGTTCTTCAACCTCATTCAGCCATTGTCTCATTTATATCCAAAGTTAGCAAGATTTGGAGTCGTGGTATCCATGAGAGTGACTAGTAGCGCATCCTGCTGTAGTTGCATGAGCATTTTGTGATTGTTGTTCAATCGTCGTCACTACTTCATCTTGAGATTGATTCTCGTCTTATCGTGCTACTCATTGGATTGCTACTATTCAAGGATTCTTCATCATTGTCTGAAGGCCCATGACCCACCACCGTTGAGGTTTGCCGATGTGTCCTTATTTTCAGTGGCTCTTCGTTGCCATTGGACTCAATGCATGTTATGTTATAATGGATAATAACCACCTTAATGCCATCATCCAAGCAATTACTTCTTTTTAAGAGTAGTTATGGGGTAGTTATTTACTAGGATAATTATCTATTAGCAGTTATAATTTTCATATTTTGTATTTATTTAAGGGTTATATTTTATTTTGGAGATTATGAATGAAGTTTGAAGAAGTTTTTTTTTATATGTCTTTGGAGTTTGTGTTTACTCAGAAAGCATATTAGGAGTATCTGTTCACTTAAAGAACACATTAGATTTGTATCATTGGTGCTTTCATTGAGAGAACTATCTCTCAAAAAAAAAAAATGAAAAAAAAGCACCATGGAAGAGCAAGCAAAGTTCCCTCATGAGCTTGTCTATTCTTGGCAAGCTTCACAACAGTATTATGCCAAATTGCACGCCGAGAACAAAAAGCTATGGCTTGAGATTGTAAAATAAAATCAAGTGATTGAATTAAATTTCTCCAAAATGAACAAAAGAATCAAGGATTGCATCAACTCTCTCTATCTTCAAAGATTCAATTTGTGCAACAGAACATGGAGAAGGCAAATGAGAATGGAGCCTTGCTCAAAGGAACAGATGTGGTTGCTAAACTTGTTGAACTTGATGTTCTTGTTGATGGAACAATCTCTACAAATTTGATTTATCAAGCTTTGTACTTGCTCATTCTTGGATAAAGTCTCCAAAGACTATCTTTATCGAGAATTGCTAGAACAACATTTTTCTCATTGCATGGTAGAAATCAATTCAATTTTTATGCCAATGTTCTCATCAATCACACCTTAAGGATAAGGTGTACTTTGAAGGGGAAGGGAATGTTACATGATAATGGATGATAATCACCTTAATGCCATCATTTAGGCAATTACTTCTTTTTAGGAGTGGTTATAAGTACTTATTTTGTAGGATAGTTATCTATTAGTAATTATAATTTTCATATGTTGTATTTAATTAAGGTTGTAAACTTTATTTTGGAGATTATGAATGAAGTTCGAAGAAGTTTTTTCTTTCTATATGTCTTCGGAAGTTGTGTTTACTCAGAAAACACATTAAGAGTCTATGTTCACTCGTAGAACACATTAGATCCATATCAATGCCCCTCTTGAGTTTCAACCTTAAGCTTGCCAAAAGAGATTTAAGAGGTAATGCAACTGATCTAGATGGGAATATTTAATTTATCTTTGATCTTTTGGCTTAGTAATTTTCAATTCGTCTGATGGAATTTTGTGTGATTCGGGTTTCGAAATAGCTTTTCTCTATAGAAATTTTCTTTGGTGTGACCGCATAACTTTGTTAGATTTTTTCGTATATGGCTGCTATCTTGATTAAAATTGCCATGATTTAATTTATGAATGATTTTGCTAGTTGGTTTGAACTTTGCTACATTTGGATGGTAGATTTCTTGATTCTTAGTGTTGGTTCTTGGCTGTTTTGATTTATCTTTATCCTGTTCCTTAGCCATGCTCGATTTTGCTATTAGAGTCTGCACTAATTTTCAACAAACTCGTCTTGAATCGAATGTGCTGGGATTTGGATTTTGGTAGAAGATTGTGTTTGCTGGCCCAATGGAATTTGTCATATGAAATTTTGCTGGATTGAAAATTTCCTCATCCTTAACAATGGCTTGCCCTTAATGTGCTTTGTCACTAGTAGATATTTACATGACAGGGTGGTTGTTGGAGAGGCCTCATAGATGAATTAGAATTTTCATTTTGATTGTATAAATTTTTAGGATTGGAATTTTATATTTTTTGTGATGTACTTTGTTTGAAATATTGCTATGTGATGTACATGGACAGTGAGATGACTTAATAATTATTAGGCAATTGCAAACATTAGGATTTTTCATCAGTGTATATTTGGAAATCTACAGGCCCAAAGTGTGTATTTGCAACCCAATGATACAATTAGAATTCAGCAAGAGACCGAAAAGGGAGTTATTGGAAATTGTTAAACCCTCAACTTAGAAAGGAGTGGAGATTTCTTTTCAAAATAAATCTTTAAAAACCCCAACCTGAAAGGAGTGGAGATTTTTTTAAAATAAGCTTATCTTTTTAAAAAGGCTAAAATACACAGAATCCCTTTGAACTTTAAGTCGATTTTAAAAAATTCTCCTGAACTTTAAAAGTTTTCAAATGACCCTCTTGAACTATAAAAAATTTTTAAATAATCCCTTCCGTCAAGTTTTCCGTCAAAACTTAAGAAAATGACCTTCATTGTAAAGTTGAAAAATTGAAGAAGGCCGTGAATAGTAAAATTTTAAAGTTTTAACATTGAACCTCAACCCTAAATCCTAAACCCTAAGCCTTAAATCCTAAATCCTAAACCCTAAACTTTAAGCCCTAAATCCTAAACTTTAAACCTTAAATTACAAATCTACACTAGGTTTTCTTCTTTTGCATTTATGACAGATTTTGAAAATTTATGTGCATTTAAAGGGTATTTTTGTCTTTTTATCAGGTCAAATTGGAAGTTGACTAAAAAACATCTAAATCTTGACAGAAAACTTGACAGAATGGAGTATTTTAAAAATTTTTCATAGTTAAAGAGAGTTATTTAAAAATTTTTAAAGTTTAAAAAAAATTTTTAAAATCGACCTAAAGTTCAGAAAAGTTCTGTGCATTTTAACCTTTTAAAAACTCTGATCTAGAAAGACAGTGATATCTCTCAAAATAAATTCATTGTTTACAAAGCCCTAATGTGGAAAAAGTGAGATTTTTCTAAAACAAGATTATTTTTAAAATCTTAATCTAGAAAGAGTGTGGGTCTTTTTATAAAATAAATTTACATTTTTAAAATCGAAACTTAAAAGGGAAGAAGTTATTTTTAAATATTTTTTTAAAAACCCTCATCTAAAAGGAAATAGGCATTTTTCAAGTCAAAATTTTTCCTAAGAATGGAAAGAAAGGGATTATTTTTGAAATATCCTATTTTTAAAACTAGAATTCTTATCCAACACACACTAAAACTAAGGCAAGATTAATTAAGTGATCATAGTACCAAAAAATTAATATATTCTAAGCACCTCCAAATCCATTTTTCAAGAATATAGACCATTTTTGAAATATATATCCAATCTCATCTTTGCAAAATTAAGACATTGGTGACTTTGTTTATTTCTAAAAATATTTTTCCCTTAATCCAAAAACCAAGAGAGAAGTTTCGCATTGTACTGTTGCAAAAATAAGATTTTCAAAGAAACCTCAAGGTGCCGTTTACTTTATTCATTATTTATTTTTATTTTTAGTTGAAATAAAAAATAATAATAAAAACAAGTTTGCTTGCAAAAATATTAAAATATTTTCTAAAAAATATTTTTTAAAATAAGATAAATTTTAAAAATAATAATTTTTTTAATATATTTTCTATATAAAATTTTAAAAACAAAAAATATAAATTAAAAACATAATAATAAGTTTAAAATTATTATGTAAATATCAAATCTTAAATTTTAAAATCTTAAATCTTAAATTCTTAACTGCCAAATCTCATAGCTCAAGACTTTAAAATTTTAAACTTTAAATTTTGAACTCAAAATCTTAGATCTTAATCCCCCAAAACCTAAAACCTAAATATTAAAATCTCAATCCATAATCCTAAAATTATAAATCCTAAAACCCTATAAGCTTAAAGCATAAACCCTTAATCCTAAAATCCTAAACCCCAAAAGTCAAAATTCTAAAATATTAAATCTTAAAATCATGTACAATAAACTACTGCAATTCAAATGGATTTGTTGTCAATTAATACCACCTCATGCTAGACAAATTGTCCACTCCATAAATACAGGAGCTTTGATAATTTGTAGGAGCGCAAATAGCATTTCTCCCAACAAAGATGGGATGCAGTAAGTTCATTATAAGGATCTCACCATATTTTATGTAAACCACATCAACTAAGATAAGAGAAATCAATTTTCGTTTCTCTTTCATAACTCTTGCATGACGATATTTTACCATGGAAATTGTTGCTGGAAAGCTGTGATACAAAAGACATTTCAAATAGGTAGGATGGGAAACCTATTAAATATACAAAAACGCAAACAAAAATGAGACTTGAACTATTAACATATTAGCTCACAGGCATTTTACATGGTAATGCAGGATTGGACGGCAATGCAGCTGCTGCAACTACATCTAACAAAAATGTTACAGCTGCTGCTTCTATGAATTTCAACATTTGGTATAAAATACACATGATTAAAGTCATTCATCTGCATATGCTTACTAAAGTACAAAACCGAGAAATGGGGACTATCCACCTCTATCAGGTAGCTACAGATCCTAAGCAAAGGTTGGATGTACCAAAATTCCGATGCTTACCGTCAGCCACATTGATTAGCTGGAAGCCACGACTTGGAAGCTGGTTGATGAGCAGAGTTTCTAATTGGCATGCCAGGCTCTTTCCTGGGACAAGGAAATACAGGAAAGAGGCATCCTGCATACCTTCCTTTGAGCGATGTGCATGAACCCGACCCTCAAGATCATCCGTCTATCACCATTCCATTCCAATAGAAGATAAAAACAATCAATTGAAATAATAAACTTTCATATGAGAAAGGGGACAATAATAAGTCATGGTAAAGCTCGAGAAATAGAAGCAATTTTCAACAGCTCAAAAAAATTGATATATTCTAAGGTTCTATAATTGCGCTACACATCATATAAAGAGATCAAAGGTTGCTTGCCCATCCAAAATAACCATTTCAAGAAGTTAAACTACTTAGAAATCTATACGCAAATTACTTATGCTATAAGAAAAAGCAGCTGCTGTAATGTTTCATTTTTCCTTCCCAGCTGAAAGAGAAGGTTAGCAATTTGGACAGCCTATTCACAGCTAAAAATTTCCTCATTATAATGACATGTTTACAAAGACATTGAGTTATAGAGCTACTGTTTATAGATTTTCTATAGGTTAAGTAGTTAAAAATATGTTACTGTGTTTTTTGTGGTCAATTTGTTTTGAGATATATCACATGATCTAAATATTAGATTATAGTTACACGTGATTTGTAATGAAACTTCAATAATTTATCCTCGTTTAAAACTTAATTTTAGTTCTACAAAATTTCTGATGAAATAACATTTGAAAGTTCCATTGCAGTTTCTCTCCTGAATCTATTTGAAAGTGCTCTGCCAATATATATATATATATATATCTTTAAAAAAATTATTATAGACTTATATCCCAATTTTATTTATAGTTACAGATTACGGTGTGCCTTAATTATGACAAAAGGAGGCATTGCTTTTGCGGCTGCGGAGCCTTTATACTGGAGACTGCTTCATGGTTCAATTCCCGAGCTAATTCTCCATGTCTCTGTAAGTGTTGATGACACACATGCGACACGACATTGCAGGGGAAAAGCAAGTTACGTAGATAGCCCGAGCTAGGCAAATCATGACTAATTGACAAGTTTTGCTTGGTTAAGTGATTCTATACAAGTTTCAATTAAAAACAGTTGTTCTGAGATGCTTGGACCAGTCGTCAGACCAATCCAAGTACATCACATGCACTGGCCAGCTCAGATTGAAATTCAGAACACTGGTTTTAATATGCAAGCCCACAGTGCCAAAAAAAGGAAAAAAAAAGAAAAAGAAACAGAAACAGAAACAAGAGTAAACAAAAAGATAAAGTAAGAAAAGGAAAAAGGTAAAGAACTCACAGTTAAGGAGACACAGTGAAAGTAAAGAGAAGTATACCTCTCCAACATAAAGTTTCTTATCTGGTCTGAACATGACATAGACACTTGAAGCACCAATAGTAGATGGAGGGGGCTTTTCCCTTGAACCGATTAGGACACACTTTATCTCGATAACCTCTGAAGTTTTCATTTTTCTTTGAAGTTCCCTTATCTTCTCCTGGCATATAATGGTGATAGAACTCTCAATTTCCTGGCGCAATTCTTCCTTTTGATTACCTAATGCCATCCTCTCATGGACAACTCCCATTGCAACTTTTCTTGAATGAAGATGTAATCCATTAGAATTATTAACATTGATGTTTGAAAATTGCTCATGCTTTGAGCAATTTTCCCCAGAAACCTGTTCTTTTGCATAAACTGATAGATAAAGATCTTCAGCTCTTTGGATAATAGTCTCAGGAACTCCTTCCCTCTGGGCTGTTTCAAAAGCAAGACTCTCTTTACAAATCCCATCTATCAGCTTCCATGTTGGTTTTGTTTGTCCATCAATACATGTTGTCCCCATTGCTTTGTACACAGTGTTCTTGGTATTTAGAGGCAAGGTAAAGATACCATGTAAGTGAGTTGATACAATACCCAGACAACCAATTTTATCAAGAGTTTCAATGATGCTGCCTGCGATACAAGTCCCTTTTGCTGTTTCTGTTCCTCGGCATATTTCATCAACAAGCACAAGGCTTCTTTCGGTGGTTCCAGCAATGATGCCTCGAATCTCTGACATTTCTACCTGAGACAAAGAGTAACTAAGATGAATAAACTCATTACAACACATGAATTTATAACTCCAGAAAAACAGACAAATATTAATATAAATGGCCACTGTACATTTAATAGTATAGGAAACTCTAATTAAAATTTAAATAAAATATCTCATTCTTCATTTAAAGCTACTTATTATTATTGTTGATGTCATTATTTGAACATTTAGTGAGGAGGACCTCAAGAATGCAATACGCTAAATGCTGCCTGAAAAACCTGAGAGAGCACTAGTTTGATAACCCTAAAATCCCACTACCCTGTGTTGCAAGAGAAAAACCTAATCGTCACTAAAGAAAAATCTTATTACTGCTAGCAAGGAGTCTCAACTCCTCACCAACGGTACGCAACCTTACCTATGGCCCTCTCTTTTTTTTGCTGCGTCTCTCCCATTTTCTCTCTCCTACAGTGGCTGCCAACGCTAGTTGACCCCTTTCCCTGAGTTTTTTTGAGGAACCAACCTCACCACCGTGCTTGAGACCTCAGCACTAGCAGTGCCACCATGCACTGATGACCAAAAAAATCACATTTTTGGTTTTTTGCCTTGATTTCTCTTTCCGGTGCTTTGATCACAATGTAGCCACTGTCATTGGGTTTGTCTCCCTTGGACCATCTAGATCCCCGCGTTCCTACCACTAGCCACTGCTATCCGCCATCACCAAGGCTCCAACAAACCCTTGCCGCTCTGTTGTCATGCCTTTGAGACACTTTGGAGACCTTCCTGCACTTATGTTCCACGCATTTGAGCCCATTTATCACCGTTTATTGAATTTTAAGAGTCTCCTTTTTATCCAACTAGTGTCAAACCCTTGTTCATTTGTCTCCAACACTATTTGAACCTATCCACATTGGTCTATTTCAAATTCAATATCTTAACTTCTAATTTGATACTCCTGGCCTCAAGATTGATGCTCCCAGCCTCAAATCTGATACTCCTGTCTTCTGATTTAATACTTCTGGCCTCCTATCTGATATTCCCAATATCTTAATTTATCCTGGCCTTAGATATAGTGTACATGTCTGAACTCAAATATGGATTTTCATACTTAGAATGTATTCTGAACTCATATTTAGTATGCTCGAACTCAAATTTTATATTATCGGTTGTTTTGAGATACCAAGACTCTACAAACTATTTTTAAAAGATTGTTTATGCACATGCTATATGTTATCTTTGCTGTTTGTGTACTGTCATAGTTGTTCTAGGCTATTTGTGTCTTATTAAGTGTTTATCACTTTTATTTTTTATATAACAAGCTTGAACATCTATCATATACGCTCTAACTAGGAGAGGCGTGTTGAAAACATATGATCGGTTTCCTATCTGTTTAATTTTCTATTGTAGTCTTGTTTCTTATTATTAAGTTTAGGGTTGTAGATAGGCATATAGCCCATAGTTTCTTTTATAAATAGGATAGTGATATGAGTCTTGTACACACTTTTAATATCTCAATAAAATACTATAAGGATGTTTCTCTCTTTCATCTCAATTTCTCATAATACCACTTTGATTTAACTATATGATCGTGTGCTACAAGCTATTATTGCAATTCTGATTTGATATTTCTAGTTGTTGTTTTGAGACACCAAGACTTTGTAGGTGATTCTTGGAAGATCGTTGATACACTTACTATTTGTTATCTCCGTTGTCTGTGTGCTACCATAGTTGTTCTAAGCTATTTATGTCTTTTTAAGTTTTTTGCACTTTTATTTTCTTTGTAACAACCTTGAGCATCTATCACATATGCTCTAACTTGAGGAGGCATGTTGAAAATAAAAGATTAGTTTCCTATTTATGCATAATTTCCTATTGTTGTTTTGTTTTTTATAATTAGGTTTCGAGTGTAGACAGGCCCATAGCCTATAGTTTCCTATATAAATAGGATCTAGTGATATGAGTCTTGTACACACTTTCAATACCTCAATAAAATACTAAAGGATTTTTCTTTCTTTCCTCTCAATTTCTCACAATACCACTCCGATTTAACTATAAGAGCCAATATACCAATTGAATTGGTTAAAACTAGTCAAACTACTTATAATCGGGGAACCAGTACCGGTTTCAGCAAACTGGCCGATACGACCAACAATATTTTTATTCTTTGTTTGCTCCATTCCCTTTGGTTTTCCTCTGTGTTTTCAGCAAACCGGCTGGATCCCCATTGTGAAAAAGAAACGATTGACAACTTTTTTATTCTTTGTTTTCCCCCTTTCTCTTTTGTTTTCCTCTGTACTTTTATTCTTTACAAGCCCTTATCTCTTTAATTTTGTCTTCTCTCCAGCAAACGAACAATGATAGTCTAGAACAAACACCAGCGGTGCAGGTTCTTCTAAATTGTGCCCTGGGTAGTAGATTCAAGGAAAAGGATCGAAGGTTGGGTGGGTAGCATTTCAGATTCAATTTAGATTCTTGAGAAGGTAATTCCTAACATCGTTTTTAGTCTTTAACCTTTGTGTATGCCACTGAATCTTGGTCGTTCTCTGGATTCATAGCATGAGATGAGAACTTTTGGTTTGGTTTGGTGTTATGGTTTGAACTTTGAATTGTCTGATACTTTGAGCATAACGTGAGTGTTGTGAATTTGAGTTTCACAAAAGATATGTGTGTGCTTAACAGTTTTATGGTCTTGATTTTGTTTGTTGTGTCTCTGAATGACCCTGTTTCATCTTTGACTCATGCCACAATTTTAGTAGATAAATTTCAATTGCTCAAAAACTAAATGGAATGTGTTCTGCCCAATTGAGTGAAACAAACTCAGAACTTGCTGAAAGATAAATTAATCTAATCTGCGGGCGCCCAAGCAAGTAGGTGCAGTCATATTTGCCGTGAATGAGAGACTTAGTTTTATTTCTGTACTTTCTAGTAAGAAAAGTCCCTTATTCTGAGCAGTAGAAATTTCTCCACAACATAATTAATACTTGAAACACATGGTGAACTGAGCTATACATAGTCAAGGTATCACAAAACATTGGGAAGTAAGCAAACAAACACTATTGTTACCATCGTTTTCCGGTCAATCTATTCATGCATCGAAAAGGATCTTGAAGCAGCTATGATGGAAAAATAGTGTTTATTTTTATTATAGTTTGTCTTGTATGTGTTAAATCTTGTATCTCAGGGCTAATATTGTAATCTGTCCTTTTGCTGAGTAAATATTTGTTTGTTGCTGTGGGTGTCGGAACAAACAACTATTCCACAATTCCCTCTGATCTAATTTTCTCTTCCTCTCTTCCTCTCTAATTTTTTCTTCCATTCATCATCTTCAAATTCCAACTTGGTATCAGAGCAAGATCCTTTGATGTAAACACTGTACTCACTCAGCTAAAAAAAAAAAAAAGAAAAGGCTAAAACCCTAGTTGCTGACATCAGCAATATGCAATGCTGACATAAGCAGACCCATGAAGCCACCAGTCGGAGCAGAATCTGCCAGCAAACAAAAACCCCAAGGTGATTTGGGGATTACGAGCCTCCACCAGCCTCATTTTCAGCTCGCCATCCAGAGGGCGAAGACACCTAGCAGCGGGATTCCTGTCTCCCTGGCCATGATTGGGCGAAATTGGTGGCTCCATTGGTATCAGAGGGGTCGATCCTCGACAGTGAAGGCAGTGAGGAGCGGATTTCAGGTGGCTGGTTGCCATTTTCATACTTCCCTAGTATTTGCAGCCATGGGGTTGTGCGACACACTCATAGGAGGCATTTTTTTCATGGCTAATTAGTGTTTTCTCTCATAGGAGGTGTGATTCAGAGTTTAAGCATTTGGGTTGTTGATTGTGACCAGATTTCTCCCCTGTTGAGGCTGTTTTGAACCATTTGGAGCTGGGTTTTGTAAATAGTCTTACAATGGTGTGTTTCAAGGAGAAGAAGGATGTCTAGCAATAGTGGGGGTGAAGTAGTTAGTGAAAAACCTCCAAAGACCCCAAATCAGAAATTATCTAAGAACTCATCAAAATTAGCAGATTCCATGGGTCATGTGGTGGCACTAAAATGACAACCCACTCTTCGGATTAGTTCAAAGAAACTTGATGGCACCTACTACCTCACCTGGGCCACTGCTTGTACCTTGTCCTCGAAAGCTAGAGGGCTGTATGGCTATGTTTGTGGTAGGAAGAAAAAACCAAATGAGACTAGTCCCTTGATTGATCAATGGGAATTTGAGAATACTCTTGTCATGTCCTGGCTCCTCAATTCAATGGAGTATGAAATCAGCAAGACCTATAAGCTCTTGGGTACAGCAGAAAACATATGGAATGCTGTGAAAGAAGCATATTCTCGAGTTGGTCATTATGCAATCATTTATGAGCTGAAACAGAGAATTCATGGGACAAAAGAAGGAGAGAAGTCTGTGTCTCAGTATTACAATAAACTTAGTAGTATTTGGCAGGAGCTTGATTATTATTAGAATTATTAACGTAAATGCTCTGAAGATGCTACTAAATTTCAAAGATTATAGGATAATGAGAGGGTCTTTGAGTTCTTGGCTGGTCTAAATGTTGAATATGATTAGATGAGAGCTCATATTCTTGGGAGAAATCCTCTTCCATCACTAGGTCAAGCTCATAGTCTTTATTTAGCAAGAAGAAAGTCGAAGACAATCTATGCTTTTATCTGCCTTCGTTGATAGGTTTGCTTTGAATGTTAATACAGTCCAAAAAGTTAGTGACCTTCCTAATGTCACCACTCAAGTTGACAAGGACAAGTTAAGGTGTGATTTTTGTGGCAAGATAAGGCATACAAGGGAATAATGTTGGAAACTCAAAGGGGAGCCCACAAGAAGTCAAGGAGGAAGAAGGGGAGGTTTATCTAGGACCTCAGTCCATTTGTCAAAAGCTTCTGAATCAATTCCAGATAGGACTCATTAGGGTGAGGATAGCTTCTCCAAGGAGGAAATGTAGTCACTAAGAAAGATACTCATGATGGCAAGGTTGAATTCCCTGTGGGAACCAAAAGGGGATATGTCCTCTTCCTTCACTCATTTAGCCCATGCAAGTAAATCTATTACAACTTTAAGTGCCTACTCTAAAGCTAACACAAAATTTTAGATCATTGACTTTGGGGCCTTAAATCACATTACTAGTGATTTTTCAATATTTTCCATATATTCACATTGTATGCATCAGGACACTGTCCGTATTGCAGATGGTTCCTTATCTCTTATTGTAGGCAAAGGATCTATACTATGTACCTCTTTAATGAATTTGTCTACCTTATATGTTCCAAAGTTTCGAAATAATTTGCTCTCCATAAGTGCTATTACTAGAGACTTGAACTATAAAGTTAATTTTTTTTCTGTATCACTGTGTCTATCAAAAGCTGGAGACAAAGAGAACGATTGGTTATGGCAGAGTTTATAATGGCATATATTTTTTGAAGGATAGTCTGAGTGTCATCACCAACTTGACATGCCAAAAGGAGTCCAAGAGTTTGAATACTTCCAACCTTTTGAGATGGCATAGAAAACTTGGACATCCCTCTTTTGTAGTTATGAAAAGACTTTTGCCAAATTTGTACTCAAAACTATAATGAAAAAGTGTTTGGATGTGATGCTTGTGAATTTGCAAAACATGTCAGAAACTCTTATCCTAGTAATGATAATAAAAGTCTAGTTCCTTTTGTGACCATTCACTCTAATGTATAGGGACCTTGTCGGGTTACTACTCTAGGTGGATATAAATGGTTTGTTACTTTCATTGATTGTTTTAGTCGGTGTACTTGGGTTTACTTGATGCATTCTAAGGATGAAGTATTTTCTTGCTTTAAAAGATGACATGCCATGATATGCACCTAGTTTAATACTAAGATAAAATTCTTCAGGAGTGATAATGGGCCGAGGTACCTAAAATCTGCTCTTGAAAAAGGACTATTGTTCTCAAAACATGGCACTCTAAGATTGATGTTTTCACAAATGTTGATTGGGCAAGATCCATGACAACAGGAGGTCCAACTTTGGATATTGTTCATTCTTTGGAGGTAACCTTGTTGCTTGGAGATGTAAAAAACAAGTAGTTGTGTTTAGATCCAGTGCTAAAGCTGAATATAGAACTATGGCTCAAGGTGTTTGTGAAGCCTTATGGCTAAAGAAACTTGTTTAAGAATTCGGATTACAATGATGAAGCGTCATTCAATCTCTGTTGTGATAACAAGGCAACAATTAACATTGCACATAATCTTGTATAGCATGATAGAACCAAACATATCAAGATTGACAGACAATTTATCAGAGAAAATTACTGCAAGTCAATTAAAGATACTTTTTGTGAGGTCACTTGCAGATGTTTTCACTAAGGCCTTGCCTAGTAAAATGTTCCACTTTTATGCAAGATAGGCATAAGAGACATATATGCCCTATCTTGACGGGGAGTGATGGAAAAATATAGTGTTTATTTTTATTATAATTTGCCTTGTATGTGTTAAATCTTGAATCTCAGGGGTAATATTGTAATCTATCCTTTTCCTGAGTAAATATGTTTGTTAGTGTGGGTGTCAAAACAGACAACCATCCCACAATTCCCTCTTATCTTATTTTCTTTCTTCCTCTCTAATTTTTTCTTCTCTTCATCATCTTCAAATTCCAACTAGCTACATTCGAACAAAACAATATAGAAGATGAAAACTGAAGAGAAAAAAATTAAAATGATGAGACAGAAACAAGACAATTTCATTTAAAAAGGTTGAGTGATTCATTGAACCAGTAAACCCCTGTACTGTGGTAGGGTTTTATTTTGTGGTCTTTGTGTGTTGACATATTGGACCAGGATTGAGTGGAGTCTAACCGATTCATTAGCTTAATATCATCTGACCATGTCTGATAGGCCATGGGATAAAAAGGGAAATACAACGAAAGTTAGTTTTGAGAGGGTGAGGTCCCATTAGACAGGTGGCATAAGTGGAAAGAATAAGTAGGCTTGTAAGGGGAGGGAAGGGATCATCATGTCTTTTGTTAGTAAGTTAAGAGGTTATGCTTTGGGATCGGGCCTTGTTCCCTAGGTAGTAGTAGTTATCTCTGTTGTGTTTCTTTCTATTTTCCTATAAATCATCCCCTACAAGTTTTTTTAGTGAAATCTATGTTCTAGCCTTTCTCCTCCCTATTCTGCATTGTTAGTTTCTTGGTTCCTAAAAAATTGGTCCAGACTACTAGATCTGATACCCCGAGGACCATGGATGCGGGGCTTGAAAATTGGAGAAGGAAGTAGAGTTTTTTTATGGCTATTGTGGCAGAACGAGGAGCTCTGTTGATGTTGACAACAGATTTGGGCGAGGATACTCAGAAAATTGGGGAAATTAGAAGATATTGTTGAAACTATGGATGTAGCGTGAGAGAATAAATCTTTCGTCCAATCCGACAAAGACTCCTTCTTAGCCCAAAGTTTCCACTACATCAATAGTTTTGGCTCCCCCATGTTTCAAAGTAGAAATGGCGGCAGTTGAAGAAGTTAACAAATTGGCTGCAACAGTGGAAGCAGTCTCTCAAGCACTTGAATACAATGGCAAGATAGTGGTCTTTAAGTCCATCAAAGAGGTAGAAGAAGATAAGTCAGTTTTGGAGGCTACAAGCTAAGTGCTGAGGTGGCCCTAGTTTTCAATAGGCCGTGTCGACTAGCACAAGACTGTGAAAATCACAATGGATGATGATTATGTATCAGCCTTATCAAACTTAGACTCATAGAACGGAGCCTCTAGAGATAGAACTTATGGATCCACCACAGCCTTCTGCGAAACAAAGGTACCAACACCAACCCCCGATCCACCACCACCATCAAAAGCGGGTCACAAAAGAGGCTTAGAACCTCTAGCTCTTCCTTTAAGTGACTCGAATACGCTTTCCTTTAGGCTGAGATCGAGCTACAATCATTTTTCTCTATTGATAATTTGGTTGAGAAGGAGAGAATAGAGAAAGATGGCATTAAAAGTGTAAGGGTTCTCGAAACTGGAGTCACTCAGCATACAAGATCCATGAAGGGATCTCAACCAGGCCATCCTTCCATTTTAATGGCCCCAATCCCATTGGGTCAACCTAAGGGCACAAACCGAAACTCAGATTGTAGGGCTTCTTGTATTCCACAAGTGTCAACCCCGTTGATTCCATGTCACAGCATCTCGACTCCATTTGGTGACCTTGGCTTCCTTCAGTTCAAGGACTTTTACACAAAAAAGGGACACTCCAATGTTGGTGCTTCAGCCGCTCTAGAGGCTTAGCCATGAATATGCCATCACAGTTGTGCATGCTGAATTCTTTGAAGTCTCAATTTCCAATGCAGATTAAAAGGTATTGATTGAATCAAACCTAGCCTCTGTTTCTTGGTTGAGAATGATGGAAGTAGTTAGACGTTCCCCAATGTGTCCTTCTCTAGAGTTTCTTGGATCAATGTTTGAGTGACAATGCAGGACCTTTCATTGTGTCTGAGTGGAGGGTTTGGCTTGTAGTTTGTCACTTACAACTTCATTTCAATACTTTTAAAACCTCCAATTTTATGCTTGCGGTTATTTCTCCAAACATGAGTTATTGTTTGTTAGATATATAAAATGAAAATCATTCCTAAGCCTACACCAAACAGTTTAAACTTTTTAAAATGATTGGTTCCTTAACATGGTACCAGAACTTTTATGACCAAGTAGTCAAGAAATCAATCCTCACCGCCACTTAAAATTAAAAGTTGTTCACACTTTAAGTTCAAAAGAGACTTTTGTATGAGAGGACATGTTAAAAATATAAAATAAAAACCATTCATAAACTTACACCTAAAAACTTAAGCTTTTAGAATAACTAATTCCTTAACATTATTTCCAGTGGGAGTGAAGATTGCTCTCAAGAATGCTTTAGAGTGGAAAATAGTTGTGTACAAGAGGAGATCAGTAACCATGAAATTTTGAATTTGGCTCTTGAAGATGCTGGTGAGTACATTGAACTTGTCCATATTCCAATGCGCAAGGATGGATTAGAATGGAGCTCATAGAGCATAGTATTTGGTATGATTTTTCCTACGGATCCTAAAGGATCAGACCTTGTAATCCTTGACTGCTGTGAAGACAAAGAGCTTGCTCCTCTAGTAGTCTCTAAAGTTTGTGTGAAGGAGTTATCTTCCGGGTTTTTTTTGGAGAGGGTGAATATTTCGGTGGATATGGAGCAAATCTCTTCAGTTGGCATAGAGAAAACTATGAGGGAACCATTAAACAAATTAACGGTTCAAATTCTAAAATCTACAAAGCCACTGATTCAGGCCTTGAGTCTGATTGTATTCTTGTGGACTACCCTTTGACATTCACAATGTACGAATTTGATGCTGCAGTTAATGTGGCAGTTGTCATCAAAATTCCAAGGATGGCACTCTTTAGCTTAGATGTGGCACGCATCAAAGAGATTGTTGAAATAGATAAGCAAAATGCATATTTTTAACATTACTGATTAAATATCCTCTTATAGCCAGCTACGAAGTAAAACTTTGTTAGCTATCTTGTACGTTTTTCCTTTGGTTCTATCAAGAGGGCAATATTATAATCTTCACCTTTTAATAGATAAATCAGATCAGGTCTCCAATGGAGACCAAGTTTCTAGCCTAAATCTCTCTCTCTCTCTCTTCCTCTTTCCCTCTCTTCTATTCAGAGATTATAGCTCTTCCTCTCAAATTTTCAACTTTGTCAAGAACAACTCTCCTAAAAGTTTAAACTATTAAGTGAAAATTCAAGAATGGTATCATAACTATAACACGCCCCCTAACTTGAAAACCCTTTGAGCTTGAAATGTGGATAAACACATAAGCTCACAATCTTGTGCCATAACTCCACTTAATTGTTGATAAATAGGGGTATCAAAAATCAATCTCTTGATCACTTGATCATAAAGGCTCTGATACCATGTCGAGAACCAACTCTCCTAAAAGCTTAAGAAGTTAGGTGAAAATTCAAAAATGGTGCAATTGATGTTGAAGTTCTCTTCAAGATGCTTGAACTTCTTACATTGTTGGTCCTGGAAGAAGCATATATTGAGGTTTCAGGAATAGATTCAAGGATGAGTTGTGTGAAGAAACATGAGAATTCGATTGTTCTAAGGATATTTAGCAAAAGGGCTAGTTTAGCTGGACTTAGTGTGGATATGGAGTTTTTCCTTTGAGTATAATTGAGTATATTTGGAGAGCAAAGCAACCTCATAATGTATCTGTTGCAGCTGAAATTTCTGAATGTGCAGCATTACAGAATCCTACTTATCTAGACGGGCTTTGACAAAGATCAAGGGAGGCTTTTTGACCTATAGATAAAGGTCCCATTCCTGAAACCATTCAGAAGCAGTTCTGACTTCATTTTTCATACGGCTAAATCTGAAATGGATGCACAGAAGCTAAAGGAAGAAAATAAATGTGTAGATAAATGTGCTGATATTTTTACCATTCAGGAGCAGCTGAGTTTCTTTCAATTTTCCTGTCTAGTAGGAATAAGTAGCCTTTCAGGGGTAAGGAAGGGATCATCATGTATTCTGTTAGTAAGTTGGGAGTAGGAGCTTATGCTCTGGGATCAGGGCTTGTCCTTGGGCAGTAGAGGGTATCTCTGCTGAGTTTCTTTCTATTTTCCTGTAATAGTCCCCTACAAATTTTTAGTGAAATTTACTGTTAGGCCCATAACATCTACCTTCTAGCCTTTCTCCCTATTCTGCTTTGTTAGTTTCTTGGTTCCTAACAATATCCTATTAATTCCCTCTTTCTTTTTTAAGAAGTTCTGCAGCATATAGTTGATTTTACTTATCCAAGACTTGCAGATTTTACCTTAGAGATGCCAGCTATACCGAAGAGCCATGTAAAGCTGTTTTCAGATTAGAATATTTTGATCTGACTCAGTATTACAATTTTATTTTATATGATAATATATGTATGATAGGACCATAAAGATATGCTATTTATTCTTGTAATACAATTATTGAAGCTATTTCCTCTATTGCTCTTTATTAAGCCACAATATGGATGAAGCAGGAAAGAGTAACAGACCTGTACGACTTCTATTATTCCTTTATGCATTATTTTTAGATTGCTTTTAACTTGATATTCATGGCAAGGGGAAAAGTTATTCCTTCATGAATTTTTGTAGTTATATCTATCGGTACTTGCTTGTTTTTCCTTTGGCAGTCAAGTAGGACCCCCACCTGCTATGCAGTTTGGTTGCTAGGAATAGAATATTGGATATATGTCAACTCTTCTTGTTTTGTTGATCTTTAATTAAAGTCAGAGAGATTTACTAAATACATAATTCATTTAGGCTTTTATATCTAATAATCATACTCATCCCTTTCCATGCTCTAGGAAAGGAGAATTCTTTTAAATAAAATGGGACTGAAGTAACACAAGAGCATGGTTAGGGAGATTTGCAAAGGTTATGTTGCAGATGGTGTATAACAAAAGCAAAGGAGATCACACATTGTTTGTCAAGCATAAAAGTGGTAAAGCCACTATTATTGTTGGTTTCTGTTGATGACATAATAGTTACTGGAGATGAGGAAACAGAAAAACAGAGCCTTAGAGACTGTTAGGCTCATGAAGTTGAGATACAAGAGTTGGGAAAGTCTAAGTTTTTTCTTGGAATCGAGGTTGCCTATACCAAACAAGCGATCTTCATTTCTTAAACAATGTTTGCCTTGGATTTACTCAAAGAGACTAGGAAACTCGGTAGCAAATCTGCACATGTTCATATCGAAAAGAATCATAGTTAGGGCAAAGAAGAAACGGGAGATCTTGTAGATAGAGGAAGCTACTAGAAACTTGTAGGAAAGTTAATTTATTTATCACACATAAGGCCAGATATTGCCTATACAGTAAGTGCAGTAAGTCAGTTTATGCATTATCCCAAGGAAGAGCATCTACAAGCTGTTTAGAAGATTCTTTAGTATCTTAAAGCTACACCTAGAATGGGATTATTATTTCAAAAAGGTGGAGAACTTACACTAGAAGTCTATACAGATGCAGACTAGGCAGGGTTGCCAGTTGATAGGAGATATACTGCAGGATATTACATGTTCTTTGGTACCAACCTTGTAACTTGGTACATAAAGAAACAATTTGTGGTTCCCAAATCAAGTGATGAAGCCGAACCCAAAGCTTTAGCCCCAGGAATTTGTGCGCAGTTATGGTCGAAAATAATTCTAGATGATTTAAGGATTAGAAGTGGACCTAAGAGTTACATTGTGATGACAAGTCAGCCATCAGAATTGGCCCATAATCCAGTACAACATGACTGAAAACGCACAAAGAGATCAATAGGCATTTCATTAAGGAAAAACTTGAAAGTGGACTGATTTGCACTCATATGTACCATGAAGTGATCAACTAGCAGATGCTCTTACCAAGGGACTTTCTACCGCATGCTCTCAGGAATTAACAAGCAAGCTGGGAGTGGAAGATGTTCACTCACTAGCTTGAGGGGGAGCATTAGAATATATAACATGCACAATATATGTTTAGCTGATTTTTAGGCTTGTAATGAGCTAATAATTAGGGATACTAATTAGCTAACAATTAGGCTTCTAATTAGCTTATAATTAGCCAGTAATTAGCTCAATAATTATTGCACAGTTATTATAAATAGTGGCTGTGAGAGGTTAGTCTCACACACTTCCACCAAATCTCACAACAGTTATACTTTATCATGCCTAATAGGTTAAGCACGATGTATTCTGAACTTCAAGTCTGTTTAATTTCCGACAACTCAAAACAAATCTGCTAACTTCCTCCCATCACAACTAAAGTTAATTCAATAACAAGTAGCATGGCTATGAACTAACTAAAATACATCAGTATAGCCTTATCTGAAGATGAACGTCAACACAATGTATCTATTAATATTATGTTCACAACAGCAAATATGAAATAGTAACAAACCTGAAATGAACTTTTCCCATCAGCTGGGCTATCATACGACTTCATATGAAGCATGATGGAATCGAAATAAGGAATCACAGCTGACTCAGCAGGAACCATAAATCCACATATTCCAAGTAGCGCAGCAGCACATATTGACCGAAGTAAACTTGATTTACCCCCACCATTTGGTCCTGTCAAAAGAAACAATGATTGCATATCAACAGTATTATGCACAGCACCTCCCTCTGCAATGTTGAACCAATATGGTGATAAACCAACTATCTTCATCACATTGTTTTCATCCAATGGCTTCACATCCTGCAACAGAGGTTAACATAGAAGTCACCACTACCACAAACGAGTCATTGAAATATAACAATGTGAAATTGAATGGTAGAATAGAAGGGCCCTAGACATCACATACCAAAACAAACAAGTCCATAATAATTCCTTGTTTGTAATAAGATCTTATTCAACAACACAACAACACAGATTACAACACAAACAGGGTCTGAATTATGCACTAACACACTGCACATGAAGATCACAACATCTATCCCATAGAATAGCCTGGTTTTGACGACCAGAAACCTCCCCACTTTCCTAACCAATTCCCTATCTTTTTTTGTCCTAATTTGCCCTGTTAAGAATAGCAATAACTACAAATAATACAGATAATCACCCATAACTGCCTACAACAGAAACTGCCTATAACATAATTAGCACACGACATTCAAATCTGCCAGCTATGCCTTTATTAACCAAGACACATTATCTGGTTGCCTAGCAGTTTGCTCATCTACTGAACTACGTATATGAACTTCACTGATGATTTACTATAAACCAGAGAATCAACGCAATGACAACATATTCATTACTTTATACTCCCTCATGTTATGAGACTGTGTGTGAACATGCCTCTGCCCATAAGGGCACTCATGCATATGTACAAACATACAGACATTTGGGGCAAAGCCAGTGCAGGTACGTTCTACAGGTGTCAACATGCAATATAACATGGTCATACTTGACATCAGTTTAATCTGCACAGATATCAGTTCATAGGTTCACAGGTTAGCTCCTTAGAGAAGATCATATTTAGCTTCAGACTTCTTACAAATGGTTGCTGTAAATGAGTACATATTTGCCACTAGCAAGTAGCAAGCGATTCTAATTATGGTTCCATTCTTCTAACAGGAATATCAGCAAATCCTTGTCTCATTGAAGGACTAAAATTTAGGAATTTAACCAGTCATCATAAGGTAAGATAGAGTTCAACCTGATGGGATCAGAGTATACACCTAAGAATATATTCAGCAATGACAGCTGCACTAATAGCACAAATCTCAGATTGAGAATATCAACCATGTCTAAGAGGTATAAGGAGATCCAAATAAACAAACATTGTTTCCTGGTACATGAAAGTAACTAATCCTACAACAATTTCTATTCCATTTTACATATCAAACTCCACATACCCTTTTTGGACATACCAAATTATATGTGTATCACTTAAAAATAAATAAAAATTTTGTATTTGTCTGTTATTTTGTTGTTGAGGCCAAATAGTTGAGGGCATTATTTATTACAGTAATGATTGTGGTTACTTAGAATACATAATAAAGCTTCCATAAAAAATAATTAGATTAAGAGATTTCTTATTTTTAGCATAAAATCAAACGATACATGTAAAATGGGAGGGAAAACACAGAATACTCAATACAAGCACTAAAGTAAATCAATGGTAATATCAAATCCTGAAATCCAACGCCTTCAAGATTTTATCCACCGCAAGCCTTGTTAAATTATACCTCAAGCCCATGCGATTCTGCTAGTGTGGGAAATACCCATTTCCTTCTCCGCCCTTCACTGCAAGACATCAATGAACCCAATTAGCATACAGACAGAAAGAGTGTAAAGAAAATACCAGCAATATCACAAAAGTAGCAAATTCATAGTCATCTATTGTGCATTCCACACCATTGCACAAAGGGCTCATCGTGCCATGGTGCATTGTGCACCGCAATTTTGATGGTAAATAACTAGGTGCAGTGCGTATTATATTCATTACATTAAATGGAACCAAAGGTACCAACGATATACTTAAAATGTAAGTCATACAAACTCCAACAATCATCGCGGATCAAATTGTGGTAGACAAAACACAACATCAAACACTTGTGTCATATACATGTCAAACTATAAAGAGTTTAAAAGTATAAGGCTGTGAGCATCATCTAAAGTGGTCAAAATATCGTCCTGTACTTCTTCAAAGGGAAACATCATCATCCAATCTCTCAAAGTCCTACTCTGCAGTTTCTGATTCTGCCACCATATCATCAAAGATCAGAAGAAGGAGAGGATAAGGATGCTAATATTGCTGTGGTCATTGTCATTCTTGGTGTTAGAGTAGGAGTGGATGATTTCCTAACAGATGAGCAGGCTCCTCGATTCCTGTAACTCTGGCCTCTAGCTACATCACTGCAACTCAAATCAGCATCTTATAATAATTAACCATCTTCTGCATTTAGTTCTTCATCCAACTTGCTAATCAGTCACTCTTTGCTATCATTAATCTCCATCAATAAGATTAAGTCATTAGAGTTATAAACATTGTGTCTTTGCTTTAAAGCACAATGATACTCGATAATCTCGAGGGTATTCAATTTAGATTGTGCTGTCCTATTATATTTCATCAAGTGCCCAATGCAAGAGGGGTTCAGTTCAGAAAGTAGAGTTAGTTTCCTATTTATGTTTAATTTCCTATAGTTATTTTGTTTCCTATTATGAAACTTTTCACTTATTAGTAGTTTATATAGTCTAGATAGTCTCTAGATAGGCCCATAGCCCTTATTCAAAAACATTACATCCTATAAGTGTTGTTTTCTCCTTCTTTTCTCTCAATTTCTGAGGTTCATTGGCCCAACCCTCATTAACCATTGCCCTAATTTGTGTGCTGTTAGGAGTGGAGATAAATTTCTATGTGCAGTTTTTGTTACTGTTATTTACCTAGGCTGAGTTTTCCTTCTATAAGGGCAATATTGTATTTTTGCTTTGATATTATGTTAATACATCAGAGTGTGGGAACACTTAGACGGATTTTTTCTTCTCTCTTAAAATCGGTTCCCTCTCTTCTTTCATTTCTGGTCACTTTCTCTGATTAATTTTCTTTCTTCCAATTTCATCTTGGTATCAGAGCAAGATCCTTTTTTGATAGTTAGATCTTATCTTCAGCTCCTCGTTCCATCCCGTTCTTCTTCATTTTTCTGCAACTCGGATTGCTGACGTTAGCAATCCGATATGCTGACGTCAGCACCGGCTAGTTGAAGCCGGAAGACCCATCAACCGGAGCGGGTTTTTCCGGCGACCAAAACCCCTCAACAACCCGCTCTAAACTCCAACTCCCAGCTGCTGAATCGGGATTCCCTTAAAATGGCGAAAACCCTAACCTGCAGCACGATTTCTTGTTTCGGCTGACAGTGGACGAATTGGTCAGAATTATTGCCACTAGAGAGCTCGAACCTTGCTATTGAAGGGCAGTTTTTGTGGCTTTACAGTGGTGGTCACGTCTAGTTTGGAAATAAGGGCGTAGGGATGCCGACTTAACAGTTGGAGGACGATTTTGTGGTTTCTTTGTGGCTTGCTAACAATTTCCCATCCCTTACTGAATCTAGAAGCATTGTTGAAGTGAAAGGATGTCTGAAAGCCACAATGAGGGTGAAGGGCTCAGCCAAGACCCAAGACACAGTGTGATTGAGAATGCACTTACCTCAGGTCGTGTAGTGGCTCTAAGTGACAATCCTACACTGCAGATTAGCCCAAAGAAGCTTGATGGCAGCAACTATCTTACCTGGGCTACTGCGTGTACCCTTTCCTTGAAAGCTAAAGGATTGTATGGGTATGTTTGTGGTAGGAAGAAAAAGCCTGATGAAACCAGTCCTCTGATCGATCAATGGGAGTCTGAGAATAGCCTTGTTATGTCTTGGCTATTGAATTCGATGGAGTATGAGATAAGCAAGACGTATATGCTCTTGGGCACAGCTGAAAAAATTTGGAATGCAGTGAAGCAAACCTATTCTCGAGTTGGCCAGTATGCCATTATCTATGAGTTGAAGCAAAGAATTCATGCGACAAAACAAGGTGAAAAATCTATATCTCAGTACTATAATGAACTTAGCAGTATTTGGCAAGAGCTTGATTATTATCAAACATATCAACCCAAATGTTCGGAAGATGCTGTTGAGTTTCAAAAAATGCAGGATAACGAGAGAGTCTTTGAATTCTTAGCTGGTCTCAATGTTGAATATGATCAGATGAGAGCACATCTCCTTGGAAGAGAACCCCTCCCATCATTGGGACAGGCTCATGCTTTTATTCAACAAGAAGAGAGCCGAAGACAGTCTATGCTCATATCTTCTCTTGTTGAGAGGTCTGCCTTGAATGTCAATACGATACAAAAAGTCATTGATCCATCTAGTACCATTGCTCAAGGCGACAAGGACAAACTGAGGTGTGATTATTGTGGAAAATTAAGGCATACAAGGGAGCAATGTTGGAAGCTTAAGGGAAGGCCAACAAGAGGTCGTGGAGGAAGAAGGGGAGGATCATCTAGGAACCAAGCTCATTTGTCAGAAGCAACTGAATCTATGACAGAGAAGAACAATCAAAATGAAGAAAGTTTTTCTAAAGAAGAAATACAATCTCTTAGAAAAATTCTCATGATGACAAGAGCGAATACCTCTTTGGAAGCAAAGGGGAACCCATCCTCATCCTCTACTTCCTCTACTCACCTAGCTCATGCAGGTAAACCTATTATTGCCTTGAATGCATACACTAGCACCAGTTCCAATTCTTGGATCATTGACTCTGGGGCTTCTGATCACATCACTGGTGATTCTTCAATATTTTCCACATATTCACCTTGTACATATCAGGATACTATTCGTATTGCAGATGGTTCCTTGTCCCCTATACTAGGCAAAGGATCTATAAAGTGTACACCTCTATTGAATTTGTCTGCTTTATATGTTCCAAATTTCTCAAACAATTTACTCTCCATTAGTGCTATTACTAGACTTAAATTGTAAAGTCACCTTTTTCCCTTCTTATTGTATATTTTAGGAACTGGAGATGGAGAAAACGATTGGTTATGGTAGAGTTAGTAATGGCATATATTTTTTGGAGGATAGTTCGGGTGATATCACTAGCTTGACAATCCAAAGAAGGTCCAGAAATCAGAATACTCGAGATTTTTTGAGATGGCATAGGAGACTTGGGCATCCCTCTTTTGTAGTTATGAAAAAACTTTTGCCTGGATTGTACTCAAAGTGTAATGAAACAGAGTTAGTCTGTGATGCCTGTGAATATGCAAAGCATGTACGAAACTCTTATCCCATCAATGATAATAAGAGTCCAGTTCCTTTTATGACTATTCACTCTGATGTATGGGGACCTAGTCGTGTTACTTCTCTATCTGGATATAAATGGTTTGTTACGTTCATTGATTGTTTTAGCCGTACTACTTGGGTTTACTTGATGCACTCCAAGGATGAAGTTTTTTCTTGTTTTAAAAGATTTCATGCAATGATTTGTACTCAGTTTGATGCAAAAGTTAAATTTCTCAGAAGTGACAATGGATTAGAATATATGAGTAATGAATTTCAGCTATATTTAGATGATCATGGCATTATACATCAGACTAGTTGTGTGAATACCCCTTCTCAAAATGGGGTTGCAGAATGTAAAAACAGACATTTGTTAGAAGTGGCAAGAGCTTTACTCTTTTCAATGCAAGTGCCTCACTATTTATGGGGAGATGCTGTTTTGTCAGCAGCCTATCTCATCAATCGGATGCCATTGAGGACGTTGGGTTTTAAATCCCCATTAGAGCTTCTTCAAGGATGTGTATCCTACCTAATCCCACCAAAGGTATTTGGTTGTGTTTGCTTTGTTCATGACCATAGGCCTACAATTGGGAAGTTAGATCCTCGAGCCTTGAAATGTGTCTTCATAGGCTATTCTCCAACCCAAAAAGGGTATAAGTGTTACCATCCCCCTACACGAAAAGTAATTGTTAGTATGGATGTAACATTCCGAGAGGAGGAAGCTTACTTTTCATCAAAGCAAACACCTCTTCAGGGGGAGAAAATAATGGATAATGATGAAGAGGTGTTTTCTTATCTCCAATACCTTCCAAATATGTGTCAGGGGGAGGAATTACTGCAAAGGGATCAAAATGAGGGGGAGAACTCTATTGAGGATGAGTCAGAAGTGCTGCCCCCATATCAACAACCTAATGAGTCTGCAAGACCAGATGAGGGAGAAAAACAAGAAAAACCAAAATTGTTGACTTACACTCGGAGGAAATGGAAATCAAAGAATAATGCCATTCTGCCTACTCTACCAAACCAAGTGCAACCTCCGGATTCAGTTCGATCCCCTTTCTCCTCACTAGATGGTAAGTCCACTTCTCAACCCCTTGATCCTGTTGTAAATGATATTGATCTTCCTATTGCTCTCAGGAAAGGCACAAGGAAATGTTCTTGCTATCCTATCTCCAATTTTGTTTCATATGAGTCTTTATCTCCCAACTATAGATCCTTTGTTTCTGCGATTTCCTCCTCTATTGTTCCACAGGATTGGAGAGATGCAATTAAAGATCCTAAGTGGAAGGAGGCTATGATGGAAGAAATGATGGCTCTTAAGAAAAATGATACATGGGAACTTACCACACTTCCTCCACAGAAGAAAACAGTGGGATGTAAATGGGTCTTCACCATTAAACACAAAGCAGATGGGTCAGTTGAGAGATACAAGGCTAGATTGGTAGCAAAGGGATTCACCCAAACATATGGTATTGACTATCAAGAAACTTTTGCACCAGTAGCAAAGATGAACTCCATTCGGATACTCCTTTCATGTGCAGTGAACTTTGGATGGGAGTTGCAACAACTGGATGTAAAAAATGCATTTTTGCATGGAGACTTGGAGGAAGAAGTGTTTATGGATATCCCTCCGGGTTTCTCATGTCATAAAACTGATGGAAAAGTCTGTAAACTAAAGAAAGCATTGTATGGGCTAAAACAATCACCCAGAGCATGGTTTGATAGATTTCGTAACGTGATCATAACTCTTGGGTATAGCCAAAGTAATGCTGATCACACCCTATTTTTTAGGAGATGTGATAGCAAAATTACAGTTCTCATTGTTTACGTTGATGATATTGTGGTGACAGGGAATGACACAAAGGAAATCAACAATCTCAAGACTTGTCTAGCTGAGAGATTTGACATTAAGGATTTGGGAAAACTGAGTTACTTCCTTGGGATTGAAGTTGCTAGGTCAAACAATGACATTTTCATTTGTCAAAGGAAGTATGTCCTAGACCTCCTCCAAGAAACAGGCATGCTGGGGTGTAAGCCAGTTGAATCTCCTATTGTTCAGAATCATCATCATAGGAATGGTGTTGGAGAAACTGTAGATATTGGGAGATATCAAAGACTGGTGGGTAAACTCATTTATTTATCTCATACTCGCCCTGACATTGCATATGCTGTCAATATTGTTAGCCAGTTTATGCATGATCCTCGATCTTCACACCTAGATGCTGTCTTTCATATTTTGAGGTACCTAAAATCCACTCTTGGGAAGGGGCTGTTGTTCTCGAAGCATGGGCACTCTAAGATTGAAGTTTTCACTAATGCTGATTGGGCAGGATCCATAGATGATAGAAGGTCCACCTCTGGCTATTGCTCATTCTTTGGAGGAAATCTTGTTACATGGAGATGCAAAAAACAAGTAGTTGTCTCTAGATCAAGTGCTGAAGCTGAATATAGAGCTATGGCTCAAGGGGTATGTGAGGCCCTATGGTTGAAGAAGCTTGTTCAAGAGTTAGGATCATATGATGAAGTGCCATTCAATCTCTATTGTGATAACAAGGCAGCAATTAACATTGCTCATAATCCTGTACAACATGATCGAACAAAACACATTGAGATTGATAGACACTTCATCAAAGAAAAAATTACAGATGGACAGTTGAAGATACCTTTTGTAAAGTCTGAAGACCAACTTGCAGATGTTTTCACAAAGGCCTTACCTAGTAAAATTTTCCACTCCATTGTATGCAAGATAGGCATGAGAAATATCTATGCCCCATCTTGAGGGGGAGTGTTAGGAGTGGAGATAAATTTCTATGTGCAGTTTTTGTTACTGTTATTTACCTAGGCTGAGTTTTCCTTCTATAAGGGCAATATTGTATTTTTGCTTTGATATTATGTTAATACATCAGAGTGTGGGAACACTCAGACGGATTTTTTCTTCTCTCTGAAAATCGGTTCCCTCTCTTCTTTCATTTCTGGTCACTTTCTCTGATTAATTTTCTTTCTTCCAATTTCATCTTGTGCAATTAACAACTATAAGCACAATGACATGTAACATCTAATGATGCAATTTTTAAAAGAGAGTGGAATCTAGTTCATAGACAGCAGCAAGTTAAAGTTTCTGGTAAAACTGCTTTGAAATCGAGCTTATATGATTTAACTATATGCATATTTTAATTCATTTTCATCAAATCAAATAAAAAATTTGACCATTTATGGGGCGTTCTCCATAGAAAAAGCAAGGCTAACAAACAGTCACTGATACAGGATTCACTGCACTGTGTTTACGCAGCCTCTGCTAAAGAGTTGAGCAAACTGCTATAGTAAAAGGGCAGTTCTATCATTGAGAAATTAAGCATTTATTTTATTAAAATTTCATGGCAGTCCTAAAATCACGTGTCGACCAAAGGACACTGGAGGACAAATACATATATTGTCAACAAACTTCATCTGTTTAATTTAACATTCAGTTGTTCAAATTAAAGACGGAGCAAATAACAATTTATTTTCTCGCTCACACTAATTCATATTAGCTTGCCAAACTAACTAGTGCAACACAAAATCAAATACCATTTAGTGTTATCCAAGAAATATAACAGAAGCAATTAAAGGCACAAACCTCACATGAGCAAATAATGCTTTGGCTATAACAAGCAACGTGGAAGCAAAGACAAGAATGTTTATATTGGATTGCAATTCAGTAGAGAGTCCCCTTAAAAGTTCCAAAACTTTTGCTTTTGCCTTGGCACCTGCTTCATGGTACCTGAAACAAAGTTAAGTTAGTCATCATATGTAATTAAGAAAACAGAAAAGTAAAGTTCCTGAGAATATAAGAAAATGAAATAAGACTCCACAGTGTTCCTATATAGAAAGAACACCTTGTTAAGGCAGCTTCAACCTTCATTGTGGTAAACCATTCCTCGCCTACCTTTCTACCTTTAGAATCTAAAGCAGGTTTAAGCTGTTTAATTTGTTCCTCCCCAGGGCTACCAGCCCAAACAGTCGGAGCAAACCTCTTGCCCCTAAACCAAACTGCTTCATGCTCCCGAGCATATAATATTTCTCCCTTTGGGCCTCCAAGTGGGGCAGTAGTAACTCTTATTCTAGAAACTATAGGAATGAAATCTTCAGTCACCTGCAAGAATGTTGTACCCACATAAATTCAACATACACAAATGACTCCCGACTCTCCCCCAAACATACTGAACCTTCAAACAGCTAAAAACAACATAATAACAAAGACAACCAAGGAATCTATGAAAGAAGGTAACAACAAAATTACTTCCCTCTGATTTCTATTTAAATTTTAAAAATGTAGAACAGAAAATTGTAGGAATGTAATATACTATACAAAAATCGTAAGAATGTAATACAACAACAACAAAAAACTGAGGCTTTTCCCACTAGGTGGGCAAAAATTGTAAGAATGTAATAATTGTTGAAAATATAGGATTACTTTCTTATTTATGTTTAGTTTCCATTTTATGTCATGTTTTTTATTATTAGGTTTAAGGTTGTAGACAGACTCATGGCCTATAGTTTCCTATATAAATAGAACCTAGTAGTTTGAGTATTGTACACACTCTCAATATCTCAATACAATATTATATAGTTTTTCTCTCTCTTTCCACTCAATTCTTCACATGGTATCAAAGCCTGATTACAGAAAACCCTAACCACCGCTAAAGAAAACTCTCACCATTGCTGGTGAGGAGTCTCAACTCCTCACTAACAATGCCTAACCTTATCCATGTCTCTCCTCTCTCTTTTCTATTATGTCACTCTCTTTTGCAACATTTTCTCTCTCTTCACCACCATTATCAAGTCAGATCTCCATATTTCTCAACCTTTTAATGGAGAACCAACCCCACCATCGTCTCTGGCACCTTTAAATCAGCCCATCATCACTAGCATGCCCTCACTCTCACCATCAACATCATGCACTGCCACTCACCGTGATCGGAATCCACAACAAGTCATGCCTTTTTGCCCCAATTTCCTTATCCAATGGTCGGTCATCTCATTGCCAACAACAGTGGATTCGTCTCACTCCGACCAACCTATCCCTGGAAGCTTGTTGCCACATCCCCTGCCATGCTCCACTAAAGCTCCGACAACCTCCTCTCCACAAGGGTGGGCTTCAATTGGCTCAGTTCAGGTTGGGGGAAATTTTGCCCAAATCGAAACATACATGGACTAAGCTGATTATGGCTAGAGGAAGTCCTCAAACCGAGTCTCTTGGTTTGAGGCAAGGCGGGTTCAATCAATTGGTTGGCTTAGGTTGGAAAATAGCTTTAAGTGTGTCAGCAACAATGGAGGAAGTGAAGGGTTTGCAGGTGCTCGACGCCACCAGCCGCCCAAGCTTCGTGTTACCCCGAGGCTTGGGCACTTCAAGCACCTTCATCCCTTGTACATTTGGATGTAGGGGATGAAGATGTGTGCATAGCACCCTTTATGGGATGTGATGCACCCAATCTTTCTCCCTTATTTAATTAAATCAAAATAAAATTGATCCACAAATGAGTTCTAAATTTTTCTTAGGTAATTATAAAATTTTTTGAAATTAAATTTGATAACAGTAGAAGTATCTAAGAGTATGTTTTAAGTCTAACTTTTCTTTTCTTTGATATTTACTACATGCTAGACCATGTCCCACGCCTATCTGTTTAAACTTTTCAACCTCTTTTTTTTCTTTTCTTTAAGGAAAGACTAAGTAACAAAGAAAAAACTTACACATAAAAGATACTCTTAAATTTTCCTACTTTTATCAAATTCAAACCTAAAAATTACCATAATTCTGTAGAAAAAGTTTGAAACCTAGTCATGGGCCAAGGTTTTTTTCCCAAAAAAAAGATTATCTTTGATTTAGTTAAATCGAAGACTATGATTTGGTGCATCGCACCCTCATGGGGTGTGATGCACCCTTTCCTTTCAATTCCTTGCGCTTGAAGGTGCAGGGAATAATGGGGAGCAAAAAAATGTTTCGAGCTCCAAGGAAACCTAGAGCCCCACCAACATGCGACAATGGATTTATGTCCAAGTACCCTCCCTTTTTTCTTAAAAGCCAATTACTGCATGCAACACCCAAAAACTCTAAACTCTTCACCTCATATGGATATCAACCAAAACTGCATCTCCAAAACAAGAAATGATCATGGAAATGAAAGAACATGCGGGAGACAATCAAAATACCTTCACACCAAAAGACACAAAATATAGAAACAGAGGAATTGTTCAGGTTCATACAAGTTGCCATGGGCTTGGAATTCAAAATCTAGACCCGGCCATTTGAACCTGTATAAAACCAAAATTACAAAACTTTAATGTTTTGCACCAACCCAACCCGAACCGAATATCTGTTTCATTTGGGTCCAGTTGGGTTGAACCGATTTGATCAGTTTTTACCCTCGCCATGGTCATCCAAAGTCATTTTTTCACCTACTTTCAGCTCCTTACAACCCAACTATCATTGTTTATTGGGTTTTGTGAGCCTCCTTCTATCCAAATTGTGAAAATATGGGACGGGTCAGTCATATGGCCCGATAGGAATTAGATTTAATTCTTATGTAATTTAGATAAGTCTTAGAAAATATAGTTTTGTACAGAATTAGAGTTTGTCTGTGATTAAAAGACCTCTCTATATAGAGGTATGTATGTATGGTTATTCTTCAAGGTTCTCGATTAATAAGAATTATTTTATTCAGATCCAATTACCCTCTCTTCAGGTATCAAAGCCTGGTTGGCTCTAAACTACCTATACCCGTCATCTTCAGCACATCCAAGCTTGCCCAAACTCTTTTGCACTCTTCTGCAAATTGCCTAGAGACTTGCTCCTACATCTAAAGCATGCCTAAAGATTTCTGCACTCTTTGCTCCTATTTTAGAGTATTTTGCATCTCTCTGCACCTTTCCACATTTGTTTTGCACCAAATTTTTTCTCACAGCCATGGCTGCAGCATCAGAAACAGAGAACCCTTACACCAATCCCGATACTATCCATACTCCACATCCTTCATCCCAAACCGAACCACATTCCGTCCTGATCACATCCATTCACCTAAATGGAGATAATTATTTACGATAGTCAGAGTCTATCCGTATGTACATACACAGCAGGGAGAAAATTGGATACTTAATTGGAGATATGGCAGAACCCGATGCTAAGGATCCTTTGCATGCAGTGTGGGATGCAGAAAATTCTATGGTGATGACTTGGTTGGCAAATTCAACGGAGGAAGAGATCAGTGCCAATTACCTTTGCTACTCAACGATGAAGGAACTATGGGACAATGTGTCCCAAATGTATTTGGATTTGGGAAAACAATCCCAAATTTATGAATTGACTTTAAAACTTGGTACAATAAAGCAAGGCAATGACTCTGCAACCAAGTATTTCAACTCTCTGAAGAGGATTTGGCAAGATTCAGACCTGTTTAATGAAAATGAATGGAAGTGTCCTACTGAAGGTAATAAATATAAAATTATAGTTGAGACTAATCGTGTGTTCACTTTCTTAGCATGTCTTAATGTGGAATATGATGAGATTAGGTGGAGAATTATTTGCAAGTCACCAATGCCATCTATTAATGTAGTTTTTTCAGAGGTATGGAGAGGGGAGAGCCGTAGGCATGTTATGCTAGGAAAGAGTACAGAAAATTTGAGTCTAGCATATGAAAACTCAGCATTGACTACTGCCAAAGTTAATGCTGTTGCCCAGAAACCTGTGGAGAGACCCTGAGTTTGGTGTGATCACTACAACAAGCCACGTCATACCCAAGACACTTGCTAGCAATTTCATGGCAAGCCAGCCAATTGGAAACCAAAACAAAAAAGAAATCAACCAGTTGCTTGTGAAGCTGACAGTGGGCCATTTAGTAAGGAACAGATGGAGCCGCTTCTAAAACTTCTTAAGGTCAATCCATCAACTAGTACTCCTACAAGTTCTTTGGCACATGTAGGTAACAATCCTTTGGCACTCCTCTACTTTGATACTTTGATTATAGATTCAGGAGTTTCTGACCATATGACTAGCCTTTCCAACTTATTTTCTACTTACAATCCTTGTCCTAGAAATAATAAAATAAAGATTGCTGATGGAAGTCTTGCTCCTAATGCTGGTACAGGATGTACCAAAATATCTCCAACCATAGATTATTAGAAAACTTTTGCTCCTGTAGTAACTCAATCAGGATCCTACTTTCATTGGCTGTTATGGTTGCCCTTTACATCATTTAGATGTAAAGAATGCCTTCCTACATGAAGACTTCGAGGAGGAAGTGTTTATGAATTCCCCATGTGGTTTTGAAGAGAAACCTGGAGTTGGGAAAGTATGCAAACTTAAAAAATCCTTGTATGGCCTTAAACAATCACTTCGGGCCTAGTTTGAAAGGTTTGGAAGAGTCATAAGAGGGTGTGGTTATACCCAAAGTCAGTCAGATCACACACTGTTTTATAGACAATCTCATTCTAGAAAACTTACTGTTTTAATAGTTTATGTTGATGACATTATCTTAACAAGAAATGATGTCAATGGGATAGTGGATCCAAAGAGGCAACCAGTTGAGGAATTTAAAATCAAAGACCTAAGTGCTTTGAAATATTTCCTCAAAATGGAGTTCGCAAGGTCCAAAGAAGGGATAATTGTAAACCAACGCAAGTATGTTCAAGACTTGCTTGATGAAATTGGGATGCCTGGTTGCAAAATAGCCAAAACCCCCATAGAGTCAAACTTCAAATTTCAACCAGCTAAGGAAAAAGATGTTACAAGGAAGGAGCAGTATCAAAAACAAGTTGGCAAATTAATATAACTATCACACACTTGACCTGATATAGCATTTACTGTGAGTGTGGTAAGCCAATTCATGCATGCTCCAGCAAAAATGCACTTTGAAGCTGCGTACCAAATCCTAAGGTACTTGAAAGGTACCCCAGGGAAAGGATTGTTACTTTTTAAATATCATGGGCATACCCAGATTGAAGCTTATACTAATGCAGATTGGGCTGGAAATGTTACGGATAGAAGATCAACGTCAAGATACCGCACCTTAGTTGGGGGGAATCTGGTTACTTAGAGAAGTAAAATACAAAATGTGGCAACAAGGACTAGTGTTGAAGTAGAATTTAGGGCCATTGCCCTCCGCATTGGTGAAGTAATGTGGTTAAGAAGGTTGTTAGAACTAAGAGTAGGTCACCCGAGCCTATGAAGGTTTATTGTGACAACAAGTCTACCATTGCTATTTCACATAATCTCATGCTTCATAATAGAACAAAACATGTTGAAATTGATAAACACTTCATTAAAAAGCAAATTGATAGTGGAGTTATCTGTATGCCCTATATTCCTACAAGTGATCAAGTAGCCGATATTTTAACGAAGAGGCTACCAAAGAAACAATTTGATATTTTAGTCAACAAGCTGATCATGAAAGACATGTTCAAGCCAACTTGAGGGGGAGTGTGAAAATATGGGCCGGGTCAGTCATATGAACCAATAGGAACAAGATTTAATTTATTATGTATCTTAAATAAGTCTTAGAAACTATAGCTTTGTATAGAATTAGAGTTTGTATGTGATTAAAAGAACTCTCCATATAGAGGTATGTATGTACAGTTATTCTTCAAGTTTCTAGATCAATAAGAATTATTTTATTCGGATCCAATTACTTTGTCTTCATAAATCATGTCAAGCCTAAATTCATTTGTCTATTCGGGCTTTCTATTAGATTTGGCCTATTGCTTTTGTCACACCACCTTGAGTTTGTGACCTAGTTATCCTTGGTGGTTAATTGCCGATTTGAAACTCCCAAGCAAGTCTCCGATCTTAAACTCCTAACAAGCCTCCAGTTTGAAATTCCCAACCAGCCTCTAGTCTAAATCTCCTGGCCTATGTTTGAGCCAAACTCAGATCAAGACCTATCAAGTTGAACTTAGATTAGGACCTATCAACCAAACTTAGATCAAGACCTTCTCGCATAGATAGCACCACTACATTCACCCTAAGTTGCTTCATATTTATTTTTGTAGTCTTTCTCACTTTTATTATATATGTAACAAGCTTGAGCATCTATCATATATGCTCTAGCTTGAGCGGGCGTGTTGAAAGTATATAATTAGTTTCCTATTTATGTTTAAGTTCCTATTGACGTCTTATTTCTTATTATTAGATTTAAGATTGTAGATAGGCCCATGGCCCATAGTTTCTTATATAAATAAGACCTAGTGGTATAAGTCTTGTACACATTCTCAATATCCCAATACAATACTATTTAGTTTTTCTCTCTCTTTCCTCTCAATTTCTCACAATAATAATTAAAAAAATTAACACTTTTGACAAATAAAGCACCAACAGGTTGCAATCATGTAGCTTAAAAAGGTGCAAAAATAATACCCACCTACAAAAAGCCTAAAGTAAAAATAAAAGGGGAAAAGATGGTAGTGAATCAAAATACAAAATCTATATTCCATCACATAGAATAGCTCCTTCTTAATCAAATAAAAAAAACAACAACAACAAACAACATCATGAACCACTAAATATTTATTTCCAACCTTGCATAAAATTCTGAGGCATAACTTTCCAGATTACATTACTAACAACTAGTACTCATCCTCTTGTCCCATGATAACATCTTTAACAGTGACTCAACAGCCTTTACTTCAAAACCATCAATGGTCAAAATCCTTATTCAATGCCACAATCAACTTGAGAAACGAAATTCCATATTAAATTCCAGGGATCTATTTGATGTACATATCTCCCAATCCCATAGTAGCCTTTTAAATAAAAAGAACATTCCTTACCAGTTTCCGGCAACTTTGAACTTCAAACATAACCAAGTGTCTCCCACTCTGCTAAAAATTGCAAACAACACATCAACCAATCTTCACAAGGGATAAGTCAACTGATATGCCATCCCACTACTCCTTCTCCTTCTGGTATAATGTTCATTATAAGTTTAGAGAGAAGCTGAGAAAGAACATAAGAAAGAGAAACAGAGAAAAATCTTTCAAAGGCTTAGTCTAACTTGATTGTAGTTAGGTACCCTACACCTTTATTTATACTAGCAGAATAAATATCACAATAGGACTCAGCTACCTGTACTCCAAACAATCTATGTCTAACTAGAAACTAACTCAGTTACAACTAGGAGACTAATTACCACCAGGAAACTAACTAAGCAAATAAACTCTCTCTAACCTGACTTCCAACAATATTCAAGGGCATTTATGGTTAATATACTGTGTGCTAATCTTCATGACATGTGCCTGAAGATAGATCAATTAGATGTATACATGTTACTTCTATACCTAGTCAACCAGCCTGTTGAACCCTTTCACCGTAGTCATCCTCAACATTGCCCAAATAAAAGGAAAAAACAACAATTATTTATTCTCTGGTCTTCCTTCTTCCTTTATTTCACTTTCCCTCCTCACTCCACACTAATGAATCAAATAATGATTATATTGACATAATTAAACTGGTGGAAACAAATTAAAAGAAGCATAAAAAATGTCAGAGCTCAAAGATAAATGGTAAGGATTATAAGTGGCAAAAGAATGTATAACCAATTAACTTTTTTCCAAAAAAGAAAAAAAAGATGTATAGAATCAAAAGCCAGTTATGCAAAAAATGACCAAACAAACAAGAAAAATGTATTATAGGAAAACAAATGGAATAAGTCAGAGTTCACAAAAATTTAAGGAATCAGTCAAACAAAAGTAGATGTAATACTAATTGGCAACAGCTTTTTCTTTTACACAGAAAACAGACAACATTGAGTTACGGAGACCTACTGCCAAAGATAACGCCTCTGCTGCTCTATCTACTTCAATAAAAACATCATCTATGTGGATTCGTTTCACTCGTCCTTTCCATGAAGACTCCATATCCTCGAAAAATTCATTAGGAATGGCAGAAAAGGAACTGACTTTCTGACCATTCTCACCATCCAGAGAGATAATTTCACCAATCTTACTTGATGCCAGCTCACATCCAGCAACCTGGAAGAAAAAAGCATTACAAAATTTTACAGGACCACACTATTTAAACCAGACAGATCAATAAGGAAAGTCATGACAGAAGCTTATATTCAATAGTGCTCAGAATTCGAATGCTTCTCCAGTTAAATACAAAAGTATGAACCGCTTCTGAAATGAAACAAATGGAAAAAGAATGTTCATTATTTGAAAAGATAGTAGCAACAAGGTAACGTGTCATAATTCATACATGCAACAATCCCCCAAATGCATGTGAGATGATTCAAGAGTCAGAACAGTTGAACCTGTCAGCTATAAGTAATTTACCATAATTAAAGCTAACAAAATTTAGCACAATTTAGTACAAAAGCCTTAAAAAATCAGAATAACAACATTCACAGAAGAACCATGACCACAGTAATGAACAGAAAGCTGCAAGCTCAACCCTTGACAGTGGAGCATAATGAAGTCCAAGTAATTTGACGTTATTAATATGATGGATGTGATGCCACAGGTTACCACAAAATGCCCAGGCTATAGTATAAACGTCTCTTCATTTTTCTCACTTTCCCTCTCAAGTACAAAATGTCTTTTCAAGAGGTTCAACTCATGCATATTAGGAATTTAGGAACATATGATAGACATCCCTTTAGGAATTAGCAACAAGCACATCTATCTTGGCAATGATAGTTGAAGCTGAGGGATCAGGAGGTAGAATGTAGCTTCAACAAATTAAAACTAGAAGCCAAAACAGATAATATCAAGGAGTCTAGTTTAAGCAATGTCTCTTGATATTCCCTCAATACCAAATCCAAAATAACATGAACTATTGTTCCTTCATATGAACAGAGGAAGAAAAAGAAAAAACTCAACCTATGCAAATTTTGGGACTTACCAAGGTCCCAAAGTCAATTTTTAACCCAGTTGCCACCCATGTGGGATCAATTAAAAGTTTCAATACTTCATTGAGCTCAGAGGTTCTATACATCAGCAATATTTCGTCAAGTACATTCTTTATCCTACAAAATTCGTTATGGTTGGCCTCCCTCAATTCAAGTAACTTCACAAGCTGCATAAATACAGTGAAGAATCATAAACCAAAGTACAATTTCTGAAGAAAAACATAAAATAATTGACACAAAAGAGGGGTATCGGATCAACATTATAAAGGCAAGGATAATAAAAGATTTTTATCAAAAACCATAGTGGCAATAAACAAGATTCTTTGAATTAGGACTAGCTACGATAAGAAACTCAGTGCAAGTTTCACTGCTCTGTTGAAAGCAAATCCAATGTTGGCTATACAATGAAACAACAATCTTGACAATTTACTGATGCTGACAAACTATTTCTAATTAAATCCACGTTACAGTTAAGAAACTAAAATGCAACCTTTGCTGATGAAACACAAGTGAATTCAGGAATCGAACATGTTACACTGCTCATAAGCTTGCATGTAGCTGCCAAACAAAAGGGAAGAAAATTAGTAGAGACTAATGTACAAAGTGTTATACCCTTTGGATATAGGATAAATACATGAATAATTATCTATACAAATTTGGAATAAAATAACCACTCTAATGATAAAAATAACTAACTGCAAGAGATATAACTTATTCCTAAGTCTATACTTAACAACTTAAGCATTTTGGAGAATTTATTCCTTGACATAGTATTAGACCTTCTATGACCAAATAGTCAAAAGTTCAATCCTTATTGTCCTCATTCTTTATAATTATATTGAATTTCAGCATAAGGTTTGTTGAGCCTGTGCTTTGCCCACACTTCAAGCCCAAAGGGCTTTCATGTGAAAGGACATGTAAGAGATATAACCTATTCTTGGGCCTGCACTGTGTGAGTTTATTAGATATGTGAAAATTATATGGCATGTGCATTGTATGTATTTAGTTGTCAGCCAATGATTCTACTGCTTCTTTTAATGAGAATGGGACAATTCATCCTTCTTCACTACTCCCTTTAGAATCTATGCTATGTCTCTCCAAATTTCCTTTAAATATTCTGTCTATTAGTAAAATTACCCAAAAACTTAGCTACAACAGTCATTTCCTTCTAGGTCATTGTCAATTTCAAGATCATGGGATGAGGAGGATTATTGTTAGAGGTCATGAGTCTAATGGACTATACATTCTGAAGGGAAAGTCACCACTACATGTTATGGCTTAGTTTCTCCTCTTCGGCTTCATTGTTGTTAGGGTCATCCTTCTTTTAGAGGTCAAAAGATTGTATCCTAGTTTTAAGTAATGTGTCTGTCTAAGAGGGTGAAGCATGTCAATTTGCTAAACACCATAATAGTATTCATGTTCCTTGAGTCAATAAATGGGCTACAACCCCTTTCGAATTAATCCATTCAGATGTTTGGGGTCCTTATTCTGTTGAGTCCAAAGCTGGTTTCTAGTATTTTGTAACCTTTGTTGATGACTTTTCTCATGTTACTTGGCTTTATTTAACCCAAAATTGTTCCAAGGTTTTCTATATTTCACTCTTCCAGTGCTGAAATTAAAACTCAATTTAACCTTTAAGTTTGTATCTTGAGAAGTGATAGCACTAAAGAATACTTTTCTACTAATTTTTCTTCCTTTAAGAATGAAAATGGAATGATACATTAGTCTTCTTGTGTTGTCACTTATCACACCTCAACAAGATGGGGTAGTAGAGAAAAATAAATAGGCGCATAATAGAGGTTGCAAGGGCTCTCTTGTTTCACATGAATGTTCCCGTCATTTTTGGGCATATGCAGTGTCTACATGTTATCTAATTAATCACATGCCTTCCTTTGTTCTCCAAAATCAAATCCCATATTCTGCTTGCTTTCATTTTTGGTTCATTGTTTCCCTTGTCCCCCAAAGTCTTTGGTTGTACATGTTTTGTTTAGGATATTCACCATTCGATTTCCAAATTTGATCCTCATTCTCTTGAGTGTATTCTCTTCAGGTATGCATGATTTTGGAAAGGATATCCTTGCTATACCCCAAATTTAGGGCACTAGCTTGTCTCACATGATGTTACTTTCTTTGAAACTATTCATTTCTTTGGTGTCTCTTCTTTTAGTTTTAAGTATGTTAATAGTGATGAAGAGTTTTGCCTATACAAGGTTCAGTCCATGACAAGGTCTCCAAGAGGACAGTCTTCTTCAGACTCATCTTCATGGTGAACCCTTACTTCCCCTTGTAGTATATTTATTCTGGGAGACAAGGAAAAAGACTATGGTTTGTCCAAAGTAACCTCCTAAGACTGTCTCGTGTAACCCACCAATTCTTCCAGCCTCCAATCCCAGACACTACTCAGACAATTTCAGATGCACTTGATCTTCCTATTGCTCTTTGAAAAGGAAAGCATAGTTGTTCTTGTAAATAATTTAGAGAGAAGTCTTCAAAGAGAGAAAGAACTTTCAAACTAGCATTGCTCAAACTTGATTCTAGTTAGGAACATTGTACATTCATTTATACTAAAAGAATTGATATCACAATAAGACTCAGCTACTTGTACTGCAATTATCTATGTCTACCTAGGAAACTAACTCAATTACAGCTAGGAAACTAAGAAAGCAAATAACCATGCTTTAACTTGACTTCTAACGCTCCCCCTTAGGCTAAGTTATAGATGTTAATCATTCCTAGCATGCTACAAATGAAGTTCATCATGACGCTATTATGTGCCTTAATAAAAATGTCTGCTAACTGGTCTCCCAACACACAACCAGTACATACTCTGCCTCCACACTAGACCTAGCTATCACATTTTACTTTTGGGTTTTCCAAGAAACCAAATTTCCTCCCACTAGAACACAATATACAAAGTGGACCTTCAATCAGAAGGACATCTTGCCCAATCTACATCTTCATAATAGCAACCATCTATATGTCATCTATCCTTGTAGAGCAATCCTCTATGCGGTACACCTTTTATATATCTCAAATTTTAGACAACAACATCACAGTGAGAGTCACATGGAGAGCTAGGAAATTAACATACCTCTCAATAAAGGCAATACATGGATAGTTATTGTGAGAGAGTTCAACATACCTAGTAGTCCCCGATACTTCCCAAGGTCTCAAAATGGCTCCCCCTATCCTAGCAAGAGTTTAACACTTGGATCCATTAGATTATCAACCAATTTGATATCTAGTTTCTTCTAGGATATCTAGTGCATACTTCCTTTGAGAGATTAAGATACTATCCCATGATTGTACAACCTCAACTCCCAAGGAATACCTTGGCTTACCCATGTCTTTGGTCTAAAAGTGCTTGAACATGGGCAACTTTAATTGCAAAATGCCAACTTGATCATTCCTGATGATAACAATGTCATTCACATAAACCACAAGGTAGATACATTGGTGAGGAGTATCGGTGAGAAGAAGAGTGTCAATACAAAACTAAATGACCAACTTCACTTAGAGGGAGCCCAAAGGCTTGAACCACTGCATTAAACCTCCCAAACCATGCTCGTTTGGATTGTTTCAATCCATACAGAGATTTCTTGTGTTTGTAGACTATAATAGACTCCTTCTAAGCAACAAAACCAAGTGGTTGCTCCATATAAACCTTCCGCTACAAATCACCATGAAGAAATGCATTTTTAATGTGGTGGAGTAATCAATGACACGTGACCACCATAGAGAGAAACAGGCAAACAAATGCCATTTTAGCCACTAGGGAGAAGGCATCACTATAGTCCAATCAATATATTTATGTATACCATTTAGCAACCAAATGGGCCTTGTTAGGAAATTGCTTGATTAGTCGGGATTGGATTGTCAATGATTAACTTGATTAGTAGGAATTGGATTATTAGTGACTCAGCACCAACTAGTTTCTATGTACTACTTTTTAGTATAAATATAAGTGCCGATTGTCCTATTGGGACACATCTTACACAAATATTATTTCTTTATTTCCTACATACTATTAAAGCCTAATCCTAATTCCCAATTTCAAAAAACTCCCCAATTTCTAAAAACTTAATTCCCAATTCCCAACCCCTAAACTCAATCTCTCTGTCATTTCTGTCACAGCTCTCACTTGGTTGGCTGGCTTCTTTGGCCTCACCTTGGCTGGAATTTGCATCTGTTTGAAGCAAGGACACTTCCTCCCAAAATGTGCAATTCTTCTTTAATGCCTTTAACATCATGCCGAACCAAACCCATTTCTCGCCCATATCTTCTCCAGCAGTGATGTTAAATGCGAATTGCAGTGTGAAGCGCTAACCTCATAAAACACCTAAGCAGCAAAGCGGGGAAGCGAAGCAGCCACTTCACTGAAGTGAAGCAGCCAAATTGAAGAAAAAAATACAAATAATATATATAACTTAAAAATCATTATAAAAATAAGAATAACTATAGCAGAGGAACAGAATAGAAATAATTGCAAAGACCAAAAATCAGACTCTATAGCAGAAGAAAGACTTTATAAAATAAAATAAGACGTAACTTATAAAAAATTTAAAAGCAAAATAAAAATCTAAAATGGAAAAAAGTAATAGAAAAAAAAACAGAACAAAGGAGAAAACAGAAATTATAGATAACGGAACAGAAGAGAAAACAGAAATAATAGAAAATAGAACAAAAGATAAAACAGAAGAGAGATAATAGAAAACAAAGCAGAAGGGAAAACAGAACAGAAATAATTGCTCTGTTTCATGTTACACAAAACAGAGGAACACTTTAAAGTTTCAAAAAAAGATTCCTGTGTTTTATGTAGCACAAAACAGAGGAACACTTCAAAAAAAAAAAAAAAAAATCTGCTCTGTTTTGGGTAGCATAAAACAGAGGAAGACTTTAAATCAAACAAGGATGGAAGAAGAAGCACAGGTATCGCAGGAGAAAGGAAGACAGTTGCCTCTTCTTGGCAGCTTCAAGCAATCAGGATTCTGTATTTAATACTGAATTCTGATTTGAGAGAAGGCTGAGAAGCCTTATTTTTTATCACGTGCGGTCCTAGTCCTAGATGCTTTAGGATTCCTAATTTCCTAATTAGACTAAACCATAATTTCCTAATCCTAATCAGACACTAAAGTCACTAAGCCATAATTCTCATTGCACAGCCGCAAGTCATATTCTTCTCTATATATTGCACACTTCAGCAGGTCATATTCTGCAGGCTTTTTCTTTATTTTTTTCTTTAGTATTCTGCATTTCTGCTACAGTATTCTGTGGACTCTTTTTTGGCTACAGTTACAGTATTCTGTGGCCCTTTATGTAGAGAAGCGGCGCACTGTCATTTTGCTTTTCCACCGCTTATGCGCCACAGTGCACCGCTTCTTGAAAGCTGGGCGCTTGATGTGAAGCGCCCAGCAAATTTTCCATTCTGCTCCACCGCGAGCGGATGCTTTTAACAACACTGTTCTTCAGACTTTTAATTATGACTTCTATCCTAGTATTGACGATGCCTTAGGACTGAAACACTGCTCTGATACTAATTAATAGATCCCTCTTATCAACACAACATAATAAAACAAATTACACAGAATCCCAATAAACACTCACAAAAATTACGTAACAGAACACACAATCTATCCTAAAATTATAATAACCAATCTATCTTGTAAATGGGCTAGCTTTGAAATCAAAGTAGCCAACTTTGGTTTTGAAGGACAGAGACTTCCCAAGTTTCTACACAAATCACCTCCTTGTCTATTCCTAATTACAGTATCTATAATAATACAAATAATTGCTAATAACTACCTACATATACATCTGCCACCTAAGCCTTTATTAACTTTGCCACATGTGTTACTACATGTATCAGTTTGCCTAACCTCTTCGTAAAGCATTTAATCCAGTCTATCATGAAAGAACGAAGCATATCAAAGTAGATTGTTATTTTGTGAGGGAAAAACTTCGACAAGAAATTTTACCTACTTGGTCATATGCAAAAGGTGCGAAGTAGAGTAAGGCTAGACTACATTTATAAAAGGTTGGGTATGATTAATGTTAGTATAGAGACTTGAAGAACAATGAGTGGTAGAGAGTAGGGAAAGAGTTTAAGGAAATTGTGTATCTGCCACTCAAGCAATTCACATATCAGAGACAAATTAGGAGACTAATATCATGCCTAAAGTCTGGGCCCAAATAGGTCTGGCTCTTCTAACAAGCCTAAGCTTAAGGGGGAGTGTTAGAAGGCAGATGGTTTGTATGCGAGTTTGGGCTTGTTTACTTGCTTAACAAGCAACTGCAGAAGTTTCCTAGTTGTAATCTAGTTATTATCTGATTACTTGCAGTACAAGTAGACTTATAGTATTGTTTCTAGTATAAATAAGGGGGTAGGCCGGTAGGGTACCAAACAAGAATCAAATAAAGTAGCCCTACTTTCCAAGTTATCTCTAAAATTAATTACACCCTCTAAGAGAGGGAAAGATTATTAAGTGCTCCTAAAGTAAGTGAGGTCTCTTACTGTAGGCCAATGAAACTTAGCAACCAAAAATCTGTGGACCTGTTGCGGTTAGATATAGGTACATTGTGCTGTAAATAATCAAAAGATTTGGATTATGGTACCTGGATACCAACAGCTAACTCATATTGACAAAAGATTTTTATTTTGGTAAGATATTGACAAAATTTATCAGCATATGACTGCGACAGGTTCCATCAAACCTATGCAACTTGACTAGGAGTAAGAAATATCTTCCTCAAGCAGCAGATAAAAAATTGCTTTAGTTTTATTAAAATATTTAAAATACAAGTGTAATTAGTACAACTGTTTAAGCAAGGTTCATGTAGGTTTTTGTATCTTCAAGAGCGGTTTGTGTATAATTTATATTTCAAAATAGAGGGATAATACAGGTAAATTGTTAGGGAGACGAGATTAATTTACTTTAATATTAATGTACACTCAGATTCGCATGCCTCATGCAGTTCTTTCTCCTATTATGTGCAATATGTATGGGTCTAGTTCAGAAACTATAGCACACTCAATTTTGCATTGTAAGGTAGCTACTTATTAGTGGAATAATCTGTTTGCCTCGCATTCTTGGTGAAGAGTGGGTTTGTCCTTTCACTTTGGTGCAGCTTCTCATGGTTTATTTCAAGGGTTTCAGGAAAAAAGAGAGGCCAAAAAGTTGTGGCAGTGAACAGTTTATACTATTCTCTGGTGTATTTGGCTAAAGTGGAATGCAGACATCTTTAAGGATTCTTTGCCTCTTGATTTATGGGAAAGGATTGTGTTATATGACTTCTCTCATGTTTTGCTCATTGGTGTGCTTCTCTCTCGTTATACTCATGGGTTATTTATGGGCTTTCCATCTCTAATTGCAGTGAGACCAGATAGCTTTTTTACATTCTTGATTATCATGATTCATTTGTCATATTTCATTTTTTTCACTTTCTCTGTTTTGGAGCATATCTAAAACTCCGATGGTTGTACTTCATCTCTTTTCTCTCTTATGAAACTTATTTTAAGAAAAAAAAAAAAGTACAGGACATATGGAGATAAAATGTATATCAATATTTGAATCGCAGAGGCAAATCAAGATTTAATCTATTTAAACTGACCTTGAATTGTAGATGCTATCTCATAGGCCGGAGGATTTAATAGAAGATCCCTAACATACCTGAGAACCAGCAGGAATAAAATAAGATATTTGGAATGGCAATCAGAATTAATTAGGGAGAACTCCAAAAACGGAACTAAAGATGAAAATATTAATCATGAAGGAAACATAGCCAACATATTAACATAGTAACATAATAACCACTCCAAGTGGCTAGTTTTCCTTCAAGATATATATTATTATCAGCAGTTCCTTTTCAGGAATTCTTTCAAACAAGTACAACACAACCTGCAAACAAAATACTGATTAAGGCTATTTTTTAATTACTTAAAAAATGTGGCCACTAAAACAACAACAACACACAACCTCTATCAAGAACCAAATTTTCAAAGATACTATGTATACAATCGTTTATGTAGCCACTGAAACAAACCAATAAAAAATAATAACCGCAACACAAAAGTTAAATCCAAGGATCTAATGACTAGAAGACAAAAATTTATACAATTGTTTACATGTTAAAAAATTGCAAACAGAAACAAGTTTAAAACTCTATCCAGCAAGACAATATAATTTAACGCTGTCTGAGTTCCCTTTTCAAAATAGTTTCCTCTTTTTGGGGTGTTGGTGGAAGCACAGATGCTTTTCAGCAAAAAAAAAAAAAAATTCTCAAAAAGAAAGTAGAGCCCTAAAAACATCTTCCTGAAGATAGAGTACAATGCAAAATGGCAATCTTTAAGCACAAGGGATAAATTACTAAAAGTGATTTGTAGTCAAGAAAGTAATGATAACAAAATGAGGGAGAGTTAATCCCTCACTGGCATTGCCAGGCTAATTAAAATGTTCAATGAAAACGAAGAAAATTGAATTAAAAACCAGTAAATGCAAAAAATATTGAAGGGAGAATTTGTCAACTAATAAGGTATGATATTCCAAGATACCACGTAATGAAAATATAAGAATTTCATACTCACCATTAACAACTAACATGGAATGATTTTCAAAGATACCATGTAATGACTATACAAGAATCTTTGACTCACCATACAGGTAATCCAGTGCAGTTTGGTGGAAGTAAAATCTTCAACAAAGAAGGTATTCCTTCCGTTGGTATGGCACCTGAAAAATGCAGGCTAGGCAGATTAAGTAGAAACAAACTAATTTGTAAAGACACATTTTTCATTTAAATTTCATACCAACCAATTTGAGTTGCTGTTCCTAGACTTAAAGGTCGAGGCCTATTTTCAGAAGACACAGTGGTATTCCTAAATGTAACCTCATCATCAAGACCATAAAGCTCCTTTACCTATAAAACACTCAAAAGTAAAATACACATAACTACTTAAATAATACATGCATTCATACACACATTAGAAATAAGATGCAATAGAGTGAATAGACATATCGTAAATTCAAACCTTAATCAAAAGGTCAGAAATAGGGTTGCCATCAAACCATTCAAAATGTCTGGAACTACATTCTCCCCATAAGAGACCTCCCTCACCAAATTCTCCCCAGCGGCAAGTGCCTGTGAACAAACAGCTGATATAGTAACTACTTGCATCGCAAAAGCTATGCGCGAATTTATATATGTGTCTTACATTTTTCTTTTCTCATGCAATTGTGCAAGTGAAACCAAGAACTATAAGAAAAAATAGTAACAGGTCAACTTTCACATTTTCATCTCGAATGCAAAAGTGAAACAGTTTGCAAGGGCAATTCTAAAGAGTTGTTCTAAGCCATCATTCTTGCAATAGAAATAACACAGTAGCTAATCCCAGGCCAATACCGCAAGCTCTACCTAGATGTTAACAAGGTATGGTTTGTGGATGCATAATATCCACTATCTTCCTAAATATAAGAAGTTCCTTAAATGCTCCACATCACCATGCTGCAAAACCACTTTCATGGGTAAGTGCTGGACTACTTTGTTATTTACCATGTGCATAATGTGTATTTAGCAGAAATAAGCATGTCTATAATGTGCTGGCAGTTAGCATGCAACCACGGTAATTAGGCACATTTATTGTACAGCCACTATAAATAATAGAATCGAGAGGCTAATTTGTCAAGTTTTATCTCAAACTCACTTGCACTTGATATCAAAGCCTCTCTGAGAAAACCTTAGCCTCCTGTTGTGTCTCACCCTCTAGCAGAACCCAAAAACCCTAACTTTCTCTCTCTAACCTGCAGCTGCCCTAGTTAGTTGATCCTCTTTTGAGTGTTTTTTGAGAAAACCCAACCACACCATCTTGTTCAACACCCTCCTATCAGCCTACCGCTGGAAGATTGCCGCTGTCGAAGCCACCACATGCCACCACAAGTTGTCTGCCACAACCTCCATATGTCAGTGTGCGTGAAGTTTTCTCGCCACCTATGAACCCTCATTCCCCTCTCTGGCACCATCTGAACCTATTTCCAATGTCATTTTTCCCAATGCCAGCCTTCGGCAACCTGTTTCAACCTTTTCTGTTGGACATTTCACCACCTCTAACATCAATCAAACCCCCCTAGTCCCTAGTTCCTCAACATCTCAGACTTTCAACTTCTCCAACCTTGGAACCCCTACTATCACCACTATCAAATTGATACAGTCTCAAGTTCCACATCTAGGAGAAGGAAAGTGTCGTAATAATGGTTGCCCACACTGTACCTAATGCAAGAGACTAGGCACCGCTAGGAAACCTACTGGAAGAAGCATGGTTGACCTACAACTTGGTCTGTTCCATCTCCCAGCTCTGCACATGCTGCTAATCTGATTTCTATTAGTCAGCTCACTAAAACCCTCAGTTGTTCAATGACCTTTATTCACAACTCTATTTATATGTAGGATCATTGTACAGGGCAGACAATTGGTGTTGGGTGTGAGTCACGGGGTCACTTCCACCTTGTTGGACCTAGTTCATTAATAGTTTGCGTCAACACCACCTCTCCAAAATATGGTTCTTGACCCTTTAGAACACAAGAGGGCATGCCATTGATGAGTTAACCAGCTGTGGAGATAGCATCTACCAAAAATTGTTAAGGTACATTCAAGTGAAACAAAGCATCTGTAACTTCCATTAAATGCCTATTCTTACTTTCTTTCTTTCTACCACTCCATTTTGTTAAGGGGTGACATATTCTTTCATAAAAGATGAGAAAGCATTAAAAAAATATTTTTTTTGCATTATTACTTCTTAGGGAATGAAAAGTAATATTAAACTGGGTTCTCACTTCAGCACAAAAGTACAAAAGATGGAAAAAAAAGTTTTGTCAATTTGTCATGAGATAAAGACATGTTACATGGGAGCAATCATCCACATAAGTTACAAAGTACCTATATTGAACTTGGATTCAATGGGGCAAGGACCTCGAACATCAAAATGAACTACTTCAAAAGGGGACGCTGCTCACTTGTTGACTATGTTCCCCTATGATGTTTAGCAAATTGACATGCTTCATAGTTCAAAATAGACATCGAACCCAAACTGGGACATGATTTCTTGAGAGCATCTAAAAAGGGATGGCCTAAATGACAATGAAGCAGAAATGGGGAACTGAGCTTGAGTAAATCAAAGATTGAGGTGTGGAACCAGAATTCCCCTCCAAAAGATTGAAGATATAGGCCATTGGACTCACGGCCTCTATGAATAATCTTCATCGTTTCAAGATCTTGAAATAAGCAATGACCAAGGAAGAAATGAACACTACAGTTCAGAGTTGAGTAATCTTATTGGTTGAAAGCAAGTTAAATGGATAATGTTGCAGGCAAAACACAGAAGTCAAAAACAGGGAAGGAGAAAGGAAAGCATTGGCACTTCCAAACACTAGAGTGGAGGTACCATTGGCTAATGTGACACCAAGAATTTTAGAGGAATGATGATACAAAGTAAGAATATGTGTATTACTTGACCTGTGGCCCTTCAATCAATGACCCAATTGTGAGAGACAAATGAGAAGTAAGAAGTAGGGATACCTTACTAAACTAGAGTAGCTGTAGAGGATGTCCCAACACCTTGAGATGCTTGAAATCAAGACTGTCTATTGAATTCATAAGCTATCATTGACACAAGCATGACCATATCTCCATCATGGTGGTGGAGGTGTGGGTAAGATCCCATCCTAGGTAGCAACATTTGTAATCTTTGATTTTGAGACGGCCTTATTTTCCAACCATTTTTCTTCAAATGTCCAGGTTTGCCATAGAAATAAATGTGTGGACTATCAACCTCTTGTCCATCATCACGATCACCACTAGTTCTAACAACCCTCCCCCTGTACCCCCTCCTCTTCTTGCTAGGGCCATTAAGTTGTTAGTCTCTAAAGTTTTAGACGGATTCTCTTCAACATCCTTCCTCACTCAAAGACATAGTTGTTAACTACAAATAGCACACTTATTGTGCTTGGAATCATTGTGATATTGTGCATAGCGCATTGCAATTTGGACAATTGTGCAATTATACTAAATATACAAATATATATTTTTATATATATACTATAACCCCAAACAACAATAATATATATTAAAATAGCCTTAAAAAAATATGACAACTTCATTTGCCATCAAGATTCAAAGTTCCAAATAACAAACACTAAGCAACTTGATATAAAAGCATAAAGAAATAAGGAGTCCAACGCTAAAGCCTCCAAGCATCACAAAAAACACTAAGCATAGGTTTAAAAGAAAGAAAGATGCAAGACAGAAAAAGAAAGAAAGATGTAAAGGAGAAGGGCAAAAAGCATGGCAATACAATATGTGAATCAGAGTTGAAGATTGAAGACACAAATATACAAGAGGAAACTAAACTTTAAGTCAATAAAATGATTTGGAGAGAAGAAGAGAAGAGAACAGAACCAGTCATCCAACCACCAAGAGAAAGCTTCAGCCAGTAACAGAACCACCAGCAAGACCAGCAGTGGCAGAACCACCAGCAATAGCAATACCAGCAACATAATGCCAGAAGTGTCATCCCAAATTAGAACGCCAGAAGTTCTGGCCCAGAACCACTAAGAGTTTGAGACAAACAGGCAGTAACGACAGTGTGAGAGGAGGAGAGAGAGGTCAAGACTCTCAAGAGTGGCTGAGAAGGGACGTTTCAAACACTTTAGAGGCAATATCAGGGTAAAACTAGGTCACCCCTTATAAAAACACACATGACCGTTCAATCCAAATAGCGAGAATAGCGCTCACTATTCTTGTGCAATAGTGCAAAATTGCACATGATAGCTAGCACAATTTCTCGCTATTGGGATTGCAGGTACACCACACAATATTTATAGCGCAATGAAGCACAGTGGAGCACTATGCGCTATAGCGCAATATTGATAACTATGCTCAAAGAAGTTTAGAGAAAACCTCATCGAGCAAAGGAAGCTCATCACTGGGGATGAATTATCCACAGTCACCTGTTGAGGGTCATTAGACATGCTTCTAGTAGTATTCAGCCTTCAAATCATCAAGATCAGCTCTATAAGAGTCAAACCAGATAAGAACCCTGCCCAACAGCAGTCATACACTAAACTATATCATCAAGCAATCACCAAACAGGGCCAAACAAAAAGAACTAGCTTCCCACAGATTAAAGCAAGGGAAATCATGCCCTGTCTGCTCTTCCTAGTTGATTTTGCACACACTCCAGCAGAACCAAGGGAAATTGCACCCTTTCTGGCCTTCCTAGCTGATATCTCACACCCTTCAACAGAATCCAGGGGATATTGCACCCCTTTTGGCCTTCCTAGCTAATTTCACACACCCTCCAGCAGAACCTATGATGTTCCCAAGCTCTCCCAGTCAGAATCAGAACTCACCACATCAAATCACTCTTATTGAGGCAAAACATGCATCAAACCTGAGATTCAGGCCCAAAATCATTCATGTGCAACGCTATAGGTCTCAAACCACATCTCAATCGTGACTCTCAAGGTCCCTGAGTTCACTAGAGCTCGTGGCTGTCCTGACCATGTGAAGAAGGAGGAAAACCTCAAGGATCAATCAGAACTGGGGCCAAAATTAGGGTTAGGGTTGGGGTTTTATTAGAAATTAGGATTAGGGTCATAATTGTCAATTACAAATTGCGCACTCATTATGATAGGGGACATTGTGACATTGCGACATTGCGCATTGCGCATTCCAATTTGAACAATTGCACAATTATATTAATTTTTATATATTTAATATAACCCCAAATAACAAAAATATATTAAAAAATAGTCTTAAAATAATATTACAACTTCATTTGCAACTAAAATTTAAAATTTCAAAAGTATACAGAAATTAAAAGTCCAAAGCTAAAGCCTCTGAACATCACAAAACCCAAAGGGAGAGATGGGAGACAGTGGAGTGAAATAGAGTGAAAGGAAGAGTCAGCAGACTTATAATTTTTTATCCAGGACAGCATCACAGCACCATTTCAATAAATTATATATAATAAAAACAAATATCATATTACCAATTTCAACTTTTTTTTCTCATTTTTCACATTCAACTTCTCAAGCCCACCATTTAGACATAACAGAGAAGAATGGAGACCAACCCACCGATGGAGACCAGGCCAATGACAGACCTGTAAGAGTAGGATAGAGACCTTCGACAGACAAAGAGGAAGTGTCTTGAGGCCAGAAGCAATCCAAGGCAAAGTCAGAGATCTCCGAGAGCATGACAGAGACCTCCAGTAAAGAGAGAGGAAGAGCCTTAAGAGTGAAATCCAAAGAGAGATGTGTTGAGCTCCAAGAGAAAAGAGTCAAGAGCCCAAGGTCAACAAGACAGAAATTGTGTGAGAGGTGAAGAGGGCTGAGCATTCGGTGCTAAATCGAGGCTTGCATTTGTCACCCCTCTTTCTCTGTTCTGTCCTCCTTGCGCAGATTGCACTCACCATAGAAGGAAAATTGCACACACCTCACAATGCAATGCAGAAAATATTGCGCAAGGAGGTGTCGCGCTGCACAACGTGCAATGCACAATTAACAACTATGATTAGGGTTAGGGTTTCTAAGGTTAGAATTGGGGTTTCAAATATTAGGGTTAAAGCTATGATACCATGTTGGTTTTCTTAGAGAGAGAGAGAGAAAGAGATTTATAGACACGGTAGAGAAAAGGGCAACATTTTCAGGTTCCCTTAGACTTTATAGTAGACAAATTGTAAGTTGTCTACTGTACATGCGATAGAGAGCTGCAACTAACAAAATACATTCACTCACTAAGGCTAACTCAAAAACTTCTACCAACTCACAACACAAACGTTAATTACAATGTCATACTATTACGCATTTAGATGTATCATGATGATGCTACTTTAGTATTTTGCATTTTTTATCTCCATGAATACATATGCTCTGTTATGTCCTTTATACTAGATTTTGTGAGTTCACCATCTCTGTACTTCACTAGATTTTGGCCTTCAAATGAATGAGAATAATGGTGAAAGAATACGAAATAGCCAACCTGAACAATTTTTCTTCAAAGATGTATGCAGAAACAAGTGATGGTATTGACAAGTACGAAGCTTTGTAACTACTGCTTCTTCGGTCAAACCATCTTCTGAGGAATATGTCTTCATGGTCTCCAACACTAAGTTTATGCAATAACCCCTCACAGAACGAGATATTCCTAAAATAATTAGATATCACCAAAAGTGAGCTTTGCAATGAAATCAAAAAGGGAGAATTGTATATATGAAAATGCTGTGCCAGAAAATATAACTTTCAACAAAAAAGACAAAAACAAGGTTAACAAATCTCTCACCGAAGAGGCTACACATAAATGATTTAAATTTCAATATTTTATGTCCAGGTATTTACTAATTAGTTGCTTAGAAAAGATAAATGCTAATATTAAAAGTGTCTGCTTTCATCGTATAATGTATATAACCTATCCAGACTCACAACACAACCTAGAGAGATTAATGACTAGATTATATCACTTGAAAATCCAAGAGAAAAGGAAACATGTTCACACCTACTACTGGCATTGGCTCAGGAAAGTCAATATCATCATCAACCCCAACAAGTCCATATACATATGGATTTCCAGGATGAGCATGCCTGAAATTTTGAAACATTAAGTCAGCAGGATAGGTTGACAAGGGATTAAAAACCCAAAACTAATCATCATAGATAAAAGTATAATACAGGAGATCTTTCCATGAGCTCTGCAACTCATTAACCTCCTTAAGGTGATGCAAACATGTATATACAGAACGTACAAATTATCTGCACAAACATTGTACTACCACACACAAACCTTCCAAAACCATGTTTCTAACTAAAATGAGAAGAATTGTCTATTTTGATGACAATAAAATTCACTAAGAAAAAAAATATTACAACACAGAAGGATCAAGAATCCCAAAACAGAAACAAAAAATTATTAAAGAAGATGCAAAACTGAAAGTACATCAGATCGATAGAGCAATTCAGTAACTTTGCACATCAAACAAAGAAACACCTTACATCCTGTCACAGATATTCCATGTGTAGAGATAGATCCAACACAACGTTATCAAGATCAAGAATTAAGTTTCCACATCTCAAAGGCCTTCAAGCCTTTCTCAAATAGAAGAGATTAGCAGTGCAAGGATTCAACTATTTTATAACATATGGGGCACCAGGGATCAGTGACTATGCACCAATGGTGGTGTAGTATGGTACAAAAATGAATCAGTGATGAAGCCTTTCAAGTTAGAATAGAAGTACGCATGGAGACAAGAGAGGCACAAAAACTTTGGAACTAAAAGAGAATTCCCCTTATTCCAGCCTGTCATTGCAAAAAAGAAGTCAGCCAACTAACACCCAAAGAACCCTGTGCACCCACAAGGAAGCTAACAAAACAAGCCTATCCCACCAAAGATGAGAAGGAAGGGAACACATCTCCAGCTATAAATTCTGAAATTCAGTTCCAGCCAAATATACCAAACTCGGGCAAATAGAGCAGAAATGCATCTTACTCTACTACTGTTTAAACCTTCACAATGTAAGAGAAAAAATATCACATATTCAATCTACCAAGCAACCTCAATAACAAATGTCAGCCAAAAGGACCCTATGAAAAGCCACCAAGGATTTACTAGTAAAGATCCTGAATCATCTACATTCCAAGTATGAGCATTGGGAATATTATAACAACAAAAAGCAAAAAATAAGAATGCCCAGCAAAAGGGAACAAATCAGAAGTCTGTCTTCCAGAAGGCATGCAAATTTTAAGAAAGAAGAAACCCTTTAAAAGTGAAAAATAAATACACAAAAGAAAACTGAAAAAACAAGGGCATCACAAAGGTAGAAGGGCAATAAATTAGTTAAATTTGTAATAGTTCCCTTTAAAATCAAATTGATTAGTTGGAGGCCACAAGAAAAACTCAAAACAATAATCATATCACTAAGACTTCCATTTCATAAATAGCACCTTGAGTTCATTGTTCATCAATAGAGATACAAGTGAGTGAGTTATACATTAGGTGTTTACCAGTAAGGTGTTTGTTTAAACTTTAAAACCTATATGTTCTGTATCTTTGGTAAATCCCAAAGATGCTGCTCTGTGCCAATAGTATCCTTAATGCTTTTGTGAAATCATATACAGCAATCACAAAGGTCTGACAAATTAAAGATTATTCCCACGAGGAGGCATAAATTTAAGCAACAGAAATCCATATTGCAAGCAGCATTCCTGCATTTATTAACATAGAAAATATATAGATCTCCATTACTGGTAAATATGTTAACATAATCTGTTAGGAACTTGTGGACCAGAACTTCTATTAATGAGCTCCAAAGGCCCATAGAAACCCAGGGTCAGCCCAAGGAAGGAAAGGGACAGATGGCAGTAGTTTTGCATAAACTTGGGGTCCACGTGAGGGGAAAGGAGAGTGTTAATAAGGTGAGTGAAAGGGAGAGTGGGGGGATGCGAAAATTTTAGTGGTCTTTTGGGTGAAGAGCAGCAGCTCTTGGGCTGAGGGAAACTTCAGCAAGGGGAATCTTTCTGTGGGAGGTGGCTTAGGGGGATCCGTTTCCTTCTTAGACTCTTAGGTTATTTTCTTCTTCTTCTATTTATTGTAGGAATCTCCATTCCTCTACTGGGAATAGTGTTGTTTTCTGTTTGTATTACTGATTAATAGTGATAAATCCTTCTATAAATATTTGAGTTTCCATCAATTAGTCCGACCTGCCAGATGCCCGCGACATGGATGGAGGCAAGAGTGGAAGCTTTAGAGAAAGAAATGGAGGGAGTAAGGAGGGAATTGGACGTGATATAGGAAATACAAAAGAGGCTAGACTGCCTGGATGACATGAGGGCTGTATTGGCATGCTTGGTGGGACAGGGGGACCAAAACGAGTAAGGCTCGGTGGGAGGTAACCCGACAGCAAGCCAAGACCAAGAGGAACCAAGGGCTGAGAACGAAAGCCCAGTGTTGGATGTGCAAATAGGTGAGAGGGAGACAACAACATTGGTTGAGGTCTAGCTAGCGGCCAAGAGGGCGACAAGGATGAGTTCAAGATTCATAGAGTTGGAGAGGGAAGTAGAGCACCTCAGAGCGGAAGCGATGGAACGAGATCTTGAGATGAGGCCAGTCCAGAAATTTTGAGGGCTCCCAATCAGAAATTTGATAAGCTAGAGGAGTTGCGACTTATTTTGAAGATATTTTTGCTATTAGATAAGATGTGTGCTGCAAGGAGTCCAATGATGGAGGTGTCAACAGCAATGGAAAGTGAGCTCATGGAGACGAACAATGCCAAGGATGATGAAGAACCCTAGATAGAAAAAATCGTTGACGCAAACCTGACAATCGATGGTCAAGACCTTGAAGATAAATTTGTCAAGGGAGCCGAATCAATAACTTTGGCAATGAAAATAGAGTCGCATCTTGGCATGAAGATGGGTTTATGTGGGACGAAGCTGGAGGCTGGTGGGATTGAGGCAGACGGCAATACAACATAGGAGATAAGGCAAGTTTGTCATTTGGGGACGGGGGGACTGAGCCCCAGAATGGGATTCAATCAACGCACAGGGTCCATGAAGGGATCCAAGCTGAACCCTACTTCTATTTCAGTAGGCCCAATTCTTTTTGACCCAACCAAGGGTGAGTCAACCACGAGTCTTCCTCGACTCAGCATGCAGTCCACTTCCATTATCATTGACGCTTTTGATGAATTTCGAGCAGCAACAGGAGACAAGAAATATTCTAACAAGAAGCAAGACATGCACAAGGGGAAGTGGCGTTGGGTTCACCTTCCAATGACCGCAGTGCCTCAACGGGCATGGGACCCTAGCATCACCTGGAAATCAAAGGAGGACGCATTCCCAGTTCAAATCATCGGAGAGGGAAGTCATTGTGAGAGAAATCCCCAACCTGAGACCATCGCAAGAGAACTTCTTCTTGGGAAAATTTCTCAACGTGAGACCAGAGCAAGAGCGATAGCATGTGAGCTTCCTATTTAGGCCGAGGGAAGAGGCCTTGCAAATGTGCCTAGTGCATCGATTGAGACAACATCCTCACGGTATGAAGTGTGTTGGCTTTACCTCAATTATCTATGTGTTACCAAGCCATCAATAAATTACAAATCCCATTTTGCTGGAGAGCTGAGGTGTAGAAAAAAATTTAGGAGTATGATAATTGAAGCCCCAATAGTTGCTAAAGTTTGTGTTGCGGGGTTGCTCTTGGAAATTTTTTCTAAAAAGAGTGAAAATGTTGGGGTGTACAAAGGAGTAAACCTCTCCAGTTGGAATAGAGATACTCATGAGAGAACCATTAAACTAATCAATGGCGCAAACTCTGAGCACTACCAATCAATTACTGACTGTGGATGTAATGCATTAAGGTTTATTGATTTGGTCAGGTATTGTGTGCTGGATGTTGGAGAACAGATCATCGACTATCCTTCAATGTCGACAATGCATAAATTTGGTGTTGTAGTACAAGGGGCACTTGTCATCAAAGTTCCACTAGAGAAGCCCCAATGCATATATTTAATATCTCCAAATGAATGGAGTGGAAATATAACTGATGATAAGATTCTTCCCAAAATGCTTGAGTTACCTATAGTGGTAGAAAGGGATGAAGTATATACTGAGTTTTTGGGAATTGATTCTAGGAGGAGTTGGGTGAAGGAACTTCTACATGTGCAATTGGAACTGAACTCCTCAAAGGGTGTTTGGCAAGATAAAATGGTTATGAATCCTGAGAGAATGGTGGAACATATGATGATACAGAATCTGCTCTCTGTTAAGGCATGGCTTCACTTTTGGAATTATGGGGAAAACAAGATTGTTAATATTTTGGAGCATCATTCTTGTCTTGAAACCCCAGTTAATCAGAATGGATGTTATGGAAAGTTTGTTTTCGATTGTTTAGGGGTTTGGAAACAGATTTACAATTTGAATGAGATTTATTATTTGCTTAACCTTGCTGCAGGCTGGGTGAAGAATGAGGATGGCAGATTTCTGAGGAAGAATAGGAGGTTAATAAATGTTGATGTTCCCCTTTTAATTTCTACTAACCAGAAGTATTGGTGTTCCAAATTGTTTTCCATTAGTGTGGTTGTGCAAGTCTTGCACAACCTGGAGGCACTCTACAAGTTCTAACTAAGAAAGATAATTCTATAGCCTGCCAAAGCAACTCTCTTCTACACATCTCAGGTCTGGGACAGCTGCAGAACACAATGAAAATTATATGTGTGCTCAGTATAGATGCCTATATCTATAAGAGAAGTGAAATAGAAGGGCTTGCCATAGGTGCGATTTTGGGTTACATTTGGCTGTGGCCTTTTGTAGTAACAATGGAGGCCAATTCTTCTACATGGCGGCAACCTGTTGGCATATGGAAAAACTTGGCTGCCTTTTATGGCATCAACAAAAACAAAGCAGCTTCAGGTGGAGGTCACTACTCTTTTCAACAGCACCACAGAAGATCTGTAGTCAAGCAATGATGTGTTGACAGAGGGGCAACTCAAGATGACTTGCTGGATGGTAGTCCTCCTATGCAACCTAGGAAAAATGACAGCATCAAGGAGGCTACTTGGGAAGATACTATCATGACCAATGAACAATCAGCTAGCTCCAGCCTTGAGGACAAGGCTGTTTCAGGGGGGGAAGGTATTGTTAGGAACCTGTGGACCAGAACTTCTATTAATGAGCTCCAAAGGCCCATACAACCCCAGGGTCAACCCAAGGAAGGAAAGGGACAGATGGCAGTAGTTTTGTATAGACTTGGGGTCCACGTGAAGGGAAAGGAGGGTGTTAATAAGGGGAGTGAAAGGGAGAGTGGGGGGATGCAAAAATTTTAGTGGTCTTTTGGGTGAAGAGCAGCAGCCCTGGGGCTGAGGGAAACTTCAGCAAGGGGAATCTTTCCCTAGGAGGAGGCTTAAGGGGATCCGTTTCCTTCTTAGACTCTTAGGTTATTTTCTTCTTCTTCTATTTATCGTAGGAATCTCCATTCCTCTACTGGGAATAGTGTTATTTTCTGTTTGTATTACTGATCAATGGTGATAAATCCTTCTATAAATATTTGAGTCTCCATCTTAATCAATAACATAAACAATTAATGCAAACGGATTTTGTTTTGTACAAAGGAAATGTCATCCTCTGTTTATAAGCCCCTTTGTAAATTTTATTTTCCTTCTAATTAATTTCTTTTTCTATCCCTAAAGAAAAATTTATACATAGAAGCATATCTGCAAATCATCTGTCTACATGCAAATGAAACAAATATTAGACAAAAAGAAAAAAGAAAGATTTCTCCTCTTGGATACTGAACAGGAAAAAAAACAACAGAAAAAAATTAGCTGATAGAAAATGTAATTACCCAGATATAAAGCGACCTTTCCTGGATCGAGCCTGTGTTGGACCCTGAACTTCCTCCGCTATGCACTGTAAAGAAAAACAAGCAGACATTCAACAAACCAACATATAGAAAAAAGAATTTAAAAACGAAAAGAAAAGAAGATGATACACATCATAAGAGGAATTCACAATGAATATGATTGCATATATAGGGGCCTAGTCATTTTCAGTTTCAATTGTTATAGACCAAAAAAGATAACATAAATTAATTAAAAAAAAAAAAAACTTTGTTCAAATGCTATACTTACCACTGAATAACCATTACGTGTCAGGTCATCCAAAGTTTGTCGAAGATTCTGTGACCAAAGCAAAGACCAAAGACATCCTTGAATATAAAAAGCAATCAATCACCAAAATAAATTATTAATGTATCCTTGATAACAACAAAATGAGTACATATTTATCCTTGTTCTTGCATATATAATTACTAAATTCAGTTTCAAGCACTACCAAATGCATAAATGTAAGAAGATACAACAACAAATATATCGTTGATCCATGTCATAAGGCATAAATGTAAGATGATAATAACAAAAGAAAACACAAGATCAGAGAAAAAGAAAAAGTAAAACAAGAATCAGAAAGAAACTTACATCACCATATGAAATGAATCAGAAAACAGAAACAGTAAAGATAAAATAAGAAAGACCCTGGCTGGACTCTGAAGCTACTGGAGAAATGAATTCTATTGCACCATTCTTAAATGCAACATTATTTCTAAAGAAAACAGAAAGGAAAACAGAAATAAACTTATATTTAAAGCTCATCCAATTTCCAACTATTTTTTACAAAGAAAACATTCCATTTAGGATACTCATGAAGTTTTGGGAATCAAAAAATTAAAAAGTCATGAATTTGACTCCCCTGGGCCCTCAAGTACTAGCATCATTTATAGAATGACATATATATATATATATATATATTATGTTTACTGTTGCACACGCACTAAGTAGTAGGCACATAAAAATTATACCAAAACACTTGACAGAAGTAAGGCCACATTTTCTTTTGCTATGCTTTATTAACATCCATCTATAAACAATTAAGCTTCTCAAAATTATAAACTGCATAACAAGTTGGATTATTAATATGCAGATAACATATACAAAATGCAAAAATCAAAATGGTCAATACCACAACAGGGCAACCAGCTCTTGGAACACTATCTGTTCGTAGACCACCAAAAGGATTTAAGCCAGCATATTCAACAAGAATACAAGCATCTATTCCAATAGCTTCATAGAAGTCCCCAACCTGAGCAGAAATAAAAGGGAGAACAATACAGAAGAAACGTTACGATGTGGAGATAAAGATTCATACTAAAAGAGAAAATGGACATTTTATTGAGACTGGGCAAGTGTGCTGTCATCAGACCAAATAGAAAAGACTACCAATGCTCAACCAAATTCTCAAAACTAATTAAATAAGTATAACATACTCTGCAGAGCAACACTTCACGGGGAAATCTTGACTTGAACTGCAATATCTCCCAGTTGAGTGTACCCTCCTTAAGACTGAGTCAAAAAAAAAAAAAAAAAAAGAATCAAATACCATTGCTAGAAGTAGATATTAGGGAGTTCATAACAATTGCAATCTTATTTGAACCAATAACCAGTTTAAAATGCTTAAGCATGTGGAATATACTCAAAACTTGCTTTCTTGTTAACATTATGGTGTAGAACAAGTACAGAAAGCAGGGGAAAGTTAACCAAAACACTAAATTTTTTCAATATTCATTAACCAGTAATAAGCTGACTTAACTAAGATTATAAGCCTTACATAGGTGAATCAAACAATCCTAATAGCACTAGAACAAATAAACATACCTTAAGACTCAAGAAATATAAACTGAAACAACTAATTTAAAAAGAATAAGATCCCAAGTCCCAAGCAAGTAAACCGGACTCATAATTAAATCTAACAAATTTAATTACAAAGCCTAAGTTTCCAAAGAAAATTACATCCTAATATTATACAAATATCATAAATGTCATTCTTCATACTAAATTACATTGTTCCAAAACTTCAAGACTTGTGGCTGAATGGACAAAGAACTCATGAGCATTGCAACTCATGTAGGGTAACAAAACCTCTATTGAGAATACAGTAAAAGAGAAAATTAAAACCAATAACCTAAGATTAGTACATGCCTAAAATTTTGGCATTTTAATTTCCTAGGATGCTCAATAGAACAAAATAAAATTTTCAGTAATACTAATGCACAATCCAACCAGATATTCTGGTTTTATTAATTCATTTACGTACTTAAGTTTGTAATAAGAAATAGAAATGAAAGTAAAACATAAAGTGAACTTGATCATATGTTTATAGTAATTCTGGATGGTGTAATATCAAGGTTTATATCCTAAGCTTGATTGTCATTGCTTAGGTTTAAGGATATTTACATAAAACAATCGAATATCAAGAACATATGCTTCCACTAAAAGTAGCCTGCATAAACAGAAGTGTTTAAAATGCAGCCATTCTTGGGCAACTTAAACCATGGGAACAATTGAATTCTTGACATGGTTTCAGAACCTTTGCCCAAGTGATCTAAAGTTGGTCCTTGTTGCCTCCATTCTCATAATTTCAGCAAAAGGATAAAAAAAAAATGGTCCGCCTAAGTTTGTCCATGCTTCAAGCCAAGGAACAACCATACCTGGGCCTTCACTTGGCAAATTGAGCTCATTTTTTCCTTTTTCTTTTCTTTTTTTAATAAGAAGATTCAAGAAACTTAAGCTTTGGGGACAAATGGCTTTTGGCAAATAGAACTTCCAACCTATCATGACATCATACAACTTTTAAGCCCTGAACTTATCATTAATATTCAATGTTCAATGACGATATTGAACTACACAATTCTAACCAAAGTGCAATATTCTAATCAGAACTCAATCATTTGAACCAAAGGACACACAGAAACAATAATTTATGTGCAAACCATAAAAACCTCGTAGGTATGTATCCAAAGTTCCAGATAAACATCTTAAAAAGAAACTAGTTTAATTTTTCATTTATAAAGATTGAAAGGGAAAGCACAAAATAGTGTCCTCAATGTCAGAAGTCCAAACCTTCCATTTTTCAGATTAGAATCCAAGCCCAGCAAATTAGAATAATCAAGCCTTTTCACCAGTTGGACAGTTGAATGCTTCCTGCACATTTGCATCCTCTGCCATAATTTGACAGGAGAACCAAAAAGTGAATGCAAAATTTTTTCAAAATATTCAATACCTTAATGAAACAAATGAAATTTAACAAATTATAGCTAAGTTAATAAGTTATCTAGAGGCAAAAATGAACAGTACCTCCTTCCACCACAATATGTGAGAAAGATCTTTATCATCAAAAACATTATTTGGTGATTTATGTTTCTTGGCCGATTTAATGCTCCCCCTCAAAACCTTCCTATCTTTAAAACATGATAGCCGCTCAATATGTCCATTTGTTCTGTTAATCAACAAGTTTCACAATTCAGATGCCATGCCACAGCAGAACAGAATTAAAGCTTAAATGGTCCATTTCACATCAATATGATCTCAGCATGTTATCCAACATCACCAATAAATTAGACTATCGGAGCATATTTTCTAAAATTAGAGAGTTAACTTAACAATGATTTTCATTTGCCACCAAACAGCATAACGTGTTATGCATCCAAGGATGTAAAGGCGAATTAAGGCTTAAAATGTCAATTTCACGTCAATATGGATCTCATCATGTCATCTGGCATTACTAATAAATTCGACTATCAGATCATATTTTCTAAACTTAGAGGGATAACTTCATAATGATTTTCATAAATGCTACAATTTTCATCTTAACAATTCTAATACACATATGAGAAAACGTATTAAATTGTCCAAAATCCTAATTAAATATTACAACCAAAGAAGCATTAGCTTGCATTAGTCACAATATCAGATACAGCAGGCATGTTGTAGATTCAATAAACTCAGAGCTACCAATTTGTCTTGTGATTGTGATTGGAATAACTTACATCCTTTTAATTACAAAACATTTATTGTTACTGGAGCTCTCCTAGCATAGACAAATAATAGAAGCAACACAGTATACAATCATTGTTTCTTTTTTCCTTTTACTTTCTGCTGTGGGAATGTGACAAACTAGCTCACAATGTTGACTCTCAAAAGCACTAATTTTTTATTTCACGTAAGTTGAGCGTGACTTTACTAGTATCTATTATTAAGTTCAACAGCTGGGCATGCATCACCACCTCTCTCTCTCTCTCACTGTTCCCAAATGCATGTAACGAGAAACAAAATGACAAATGACACATAAATGAACTCCTATATATGCAAGATAAATCACTTCCAGGACTACAAAGAGGCATTTTTGACTTCACCAAAAAAACAATTAAACACTATTTTCCAACACATAAATTCACACAGAACCATGGAATTGCATTTGAGAGAGAGTGTGGAGTACAGAGAGACAATACAGGAGCACCCTCGAAGGAACGAATGAACTGTATCTGGGTAGTAAAGTGGGGCGAAGGAACAGAGAAAGGGAACGCCATCGCGGTGCTGAAACGAACGCATTTCTAGTAGCCGGCCAGTACATTGTAAAATGCTTAGTTATGGGTGATTTCTCCCAAAATTTGATCCCTAATTCTTGATTCTTGGAGTTGGTTGTTGAGCTAGAATTTGCGCTGCCCTTAATAGTTCACTGAGAAATTAGAGACAGGAGTTCTAGGGTTTTAGCGTTCATCATCTGAAATCAGAACCACGGAGTGAGCTTCCCGCCACACAGAACAAATCATAGACACAGATTTTTTACTTTTGGAAAGCCAAACGACATAACAATATAAATAGTTTTTCATATTTTTTTACGGGTTGGATTTTCTATTTTACCGCTTGTTTTATTTTCGCTTTTTTTATTTTTGCTTTTAAAATATTATTATGATTGTCAACTTTCTTCTATTCTATCATTTTTCTATACATTCTATTAAATTCTTTAATAACAATTAATAATATAATATCGGAGTAAAAAACAAGATGTATGACAGAAAAATCTTTTTACATTTTCATAAAATTTGCCAAAATTACGTCCCATCTTATGTTTGACAGTCTTGTATGTAATTTTATGTCAGTGTTTGTTTAGAATATATTTCATAAATAAATAAAAGCATTTTAAGTATTTAAACTATTATCATATAAGTAGTGTATAAAAATATTAGCCTCAACTAGTTTACTAATTAAAAGAATGATATAAAAATTTATATCATAAACTAATACATATAAATAAAAATTGTGATCTACTTTATTTTACCTATTTTGATCTTCGTTACTACAAAAGTTTATATTTTCATTTTTCGTGAGAACTAATATCTATTATATAACAAATTCATTTGCTCTGTTATCTTTATAATAAACAAATGCACATTACTTAAATAAAACTAAGCTTAAAAAATCATAAAATCTAAGAAAATCATTATTATTTAATATTAATTATGAACCTCTAGGTATATATTAATTTGCTATTTCTAAATTTCTTATACTTTCCAAGCATGGAATAAATTTAAAACTTCTCTCTAATATTTCATTAATAGTTTTCCTAAAAGTAAGTAACTTAATTAATAAAATTAATGAGAATTAATGTATTAATCATGAACTATTTTTTCTTAACATGATTAATTTTATTGTGTTTAATAGAAGAAAAATAACTTTAAAAGATGAATTGTAATTAGCAAATATAATTTTATTATGATTAAAAACTACTTATAATAAAAGAAATTAATTTGAAAAGAATTAGAAAACTAAAATACAACATAAAAAGATAAATTATGTTGATATTGTAACTAAAAATATTGTTTGAGATTTTATAATTAAAAATATCATTATATTAGAATTATAAAACTAGTTATAATAACAAAAAATTATATTACAATTAGAAAATTAAAAAATATCATTTGTATTAAAATAACACAATGACAAAGATAAAATTTGAAAAACTTAAAAGGTCATATTATTTCACTAAATATTTCTGACTTCTACGATCTATATTTATATCTATACTTTATAAAAGTAAGAATGACATAACCTTGTTTGGCCTATGTTATCTGTTTAAACAAATGTTTGAACTAATTTATCTTCATAAAATTTTAAAATTATTTTTAAATTAATATATGAGATTGTCTAAAAAAGGGAGCATTTTGGATTCTATGAAAACTCTCAGTCCATGGTGTTTTAGAACTGGCATTAGATAATAATTTTGGGAAGAGGAGAGGAGGCTTTGGTCCTAAGTCTATATGTTTGCATATGGGTTTTGAATTTGAATTGGGTCAATCATGATTTGCATGTATCCTTAACATGATTAGCATGAATCTTTAACTAGAAATTCATGGCCTTTATTCACATATCCATCCCACCTTTCAAATTTTTTATTCTTCCTAATGATAATTGTTAATGTGATTGGCAAAAGTGACTACTACTAATGATCTTGAAGGTAATTATATTATGGATTATATTAGAAAAAGTAACAAAGCCCTTATGTCATGCTTAACATAAATCCACCTTTCTTCAGAAATCCCTCAAATCCAAAAAAAAAATATCATTGAAAATCCTAATCAACCTAGGTACCTATTCGAATTCAGTCAAGCCGAGCAAGTCCTAGTTAAGTTAGGCACCTACTTTCAATGTAAGTCCTAAATGAACTAGGTGCCAAATAACTTTTTCCACAATAATGACTAAATACCACTCATTAATGGTATTGATCATGAATCACATTTGATCATGTGGAAATAGAAAGTGAGACAAACAACAATGAAAAAACTAAATAAATTTGTTTTGGCACAACTTAAAGCACAATTTTGAAACGAAAAGCAACAAAATATTAACATGGTATCGAAAGATCACTGTAAAGGTGCTAACATATTTCATATATATAACCAACCCTGAACCCGATTTCTATGATGTAGATCATATTTTTTGATGTCCGATTTCATCATTTAAAATTAGATTAATGACAACTCCAAAATTCCTAAGATTTTCCATAATTTCCAAAATTTTGCATATTTCTTCCATAACTCCCATTTTCAAAAGATAATTATTTTATAGTGCCACTCTATGTGGCAATGTTAACAACAAGTTACAAAGTTTACAAGCTTCTTAATTTTAGTAAAAATTCAACCTTTATTTGCTAGGATGTTATCTTCCATGAAAATATCTTCCCTTTCAACTTCATATCTGTCGTACATCGCGACGCGGGGTTGCGGCGACCCGGAAAGATCAGGTTTGAATTGGCAATGATTTTGGGGAATGGGTTTTTTTGGAGAAAGTTATAAAAACTTTTGGAGTCGCCACCGATCTAATTTTAAATGGTGAGATCGGACACCGAAATTTAGGTCTACGTTACAGAAATCAGGTTCGGAGGTTGGTTACGTGTAGGGAAGGTATTAGCACCCTACAGAGCCCTTTCGGTACCACATTGGATTTTGTTGCTTCTAATTTCAAACTTGTGCTTTGATTTTTGCCTAAAACATATTTATTCATATTTTTTTTATTCTTTTATTTTGGTGGAACTTTTAGGAGGAATGAGGTTTAGTCACATCATAAGGATTTTGTCAATTTCTTCAACTTAATCCATGACGTATTATTTTGAAAAAAGGTCAACAGCGGCTACTTTCGTCAACCGCTGCATTATGGTTCTTGAAGGAATAGGATTTTGAGAACCAAGTTGAACTTTCAAAGAAGTGTGATGGACTTCAATGAGGATGCTAATCACGTTATGCGAACTATATCAATTTCTTCAACATAATTCATAACGTAATTCCCTCAGGATAATCAGTTACAATCACTTTCGTCAACTGCACTAACAACTGTCGTCAGATTAATCAGGGATTTGGAGTTTAAGGATATTTTGGAATGTGAATAATCTTCCTAAAACCCTTTATATCATTTTTTAACAAAATTATGACTCTAAAATTTTTTAATATTTTTTATTTTTTTAATATTTTTTATTTTTATTTTTAATTTTTTATTATTATATTATTATATTTTATTTTATTTCTAAAAAAAGAAGAAAAAAAAGGAGCATCACGGCATGGGCCAAAGCCCATGCCGTGAATTCAACATTCAAGGCCAACTTTTAGTTTTCTTTTATTTTTTATTTTTTTTAAAAATTACTTATAATATATTTAAATAGTGATACTGATAAACTTATGATTTTTCTTCTATTCAGTTTTCAACATTTTTTGAAAAATAGTATCAAGTTTGGTAGATCAAATGACACAATCAGAATATTTTTTTGCAAAATCAATTTTTTTTTACATTTTTTTGAAACGAAATAAAAAAACAGAAATAATATAGTTAAATGTTACATTCTTCATCCAAAATTTTTGCAACCAGTACCAAAAATTTTTTTAAAAAATGCTTGTTTCAACTGCATATTCTTTTTTATTTTTCTAAAATATTTTTTTATTTTTGAATTATTTTTAAAAGGCAATTATTGGGTGCACCACACCCCATGAAGGGTGCGGTGCAATCTTCTTCTTTCAGAAACTGCGCCCGTAGGCGCAGTTTCGAAAGGTAGCACAGTGCATGGCTCCACTTCTGGAGCCATGCATCCCTACGGCCCAAAGGCTAAACTTCAACCAGTCAAATCTATTCAACATTATGACAATATAATGGCGTTAATCAGAAGAATAACAATGGGTCATAACAGAGACATGCATGAATGAAGATTTCAAGAACTTATCACAGATTAGGTGACAGACATACCTGATGGGAAGCTCTCGGCTGGGCTTTACAGACCTCTCAAAACTCACATACCAAGGTCACCAACTCCACGTTGTGCACACTTTAACAGGACTCAAGGGTAGAGAGCTTCTTCTCCCGTCCCTCACTCTCTGTCTCAGCCCCTCCCCGGGTTCTCTCAAAAGCTCTCCCTAACTTTGCACTCGTGTCCTCCCTTTCTGAATCCGTTCCCCGTTTTTGCTCTCTCGGGCTTGCTCTATATTCACCTCTGCTCCCTTCCTTCCAACAGGAAGTGTCCAAGCATTGATGGATCTCCTGAGCTAAGATGCCTCCCATGACTCCCATCAACTCCCTTTCAGTGAGAAGAGGCCGGAAGTGGGTGAATGAGTTCTGACTCCTTCAGGCTGATATAATTCAATAGCTTGTCTTTTGTCAATAATGCATGCATTATTTGAAAAGCCGTAAGCAATTTTTATTTCTTCATTTTTGTTTTGTTTTTGTTTTTGTTGTTTTTTTTTATCTTTTTAATTTTTTTTGTTTTATTATTATTACACATTTTTTTATTATTTTATTTATTATTTATTATTTTTTTATTTTAAATTATGATTATTATTATTATTTTTTAAAAAGAATCATGCATGGATTTATCTCAATTTTTCAAAGTCCAGACAAAATTGGGTGTCTACAGATTGCCCCCCTCTGCTTGTCTTCTAAGTATTAGGAGATGAGCAGAGGTTGAAAGACACTATTTTGGCCGACGATTGACTCCACCCTATGCATGAGGGTTATGAATCTATTTAAACATGACTTGAGATTTCCTTGCTCACCCAAAGCTAGAGGGTTTGAGTCAAATGATGCTTGACTCTGGCACAAGTAATAAAAGAGGAGACGAGTGAAGCTCGACTCCAGCTTATTCTAAAATGGCCTACTCGACATGCATACCTGTTTGATAGGGCTTTGCATGCAAACGGGCTTCATTACAAATAAGCAAACTTGAAAAGAAACCATGTTCCAAGCTGCAATAAAATGATATGCTCGACATGCATACCTGCTTGACAGGGCTTGGCATGCGACCTACTTGGCAGGATTTGGCGTGCGAACCTACTTGACAGGGCTTAGCACGTAAGGAGGCTTGACCTCCAAAATGAGATTACAACATGCGTATCTGCTTGACATTTGGCGTGCGAACCTGCTTGACAGGGCTTGGCACGTAAGGAGGCTTGACCTCCAAAATGAGATTACAACATGCGTATCTGCTTGACAGAGCTTGACATGTGACCTGCTTGGCAGGATTTGGTGTGCGAATCTGCTTGACAGGGCTTGGCACGTAAGGAGGATTGACCTCCAAAATGAGATTACAACATGCGTATCTGCTTGACAGAGCTTGGCATGTGACCTGCTTGACAGGATTAGGCTTGACCTCCAAAATGAGATTACAACATGCATATCTGCTTGACAGAGCTCGGCATGTGACCTGCTTGACAGGATTTGGCGTGCGAACCTGTTTGACAGGGCTTAGCACGTAAGGAGGCTTGACCTCCAAAATGAGATTACAACATGCGTATCTGCTTGACAGAGCTCAGCATGTGACCTGCTTTACAGGATTTGGCGTGCGAACCTACTTGATAGGGCTTAGCACGTAAGGAGGCTCGACCTCCAAAATGGGGTTACAACATGCGTATCTGCTTGACAGAGCTCGGCATATGACCTGCTTGGCAGGATTTGGCGTGCGAACCTGCTTGACAGGGCTTGGCACGTAAGGAGGCTTGACCTCCAAAATGAGATTACAACATGCGTATCTGCTTGATAGAGCTCGGCATGTGACCTGCTTGACAGGATTTGGCGTGCGAACCTGCTTGACAGGGCTTGGCACGTAAGGAGGATTGACCTCCAAAATGAGATTACAATGCGTATCTGCTTGATAGAGCTTGGCATGTGACTTGCTTGACAGGATTTGGCGTGCAAACCTGCTTGACAGGGCTTAGCATGTAAGGAGGCTTGCCCTCCAAAATGAGATTACAACATGCGTATCTGCTTGACAGAGCTCGGCATGTGACCTGCTTGGTAGGATTTAGCGTGTAAACCTGCTTGACAGGGCTTGGCACGTAAGGAGGCTTGACCTCCAAAATGAGATTACAACATGCGTATCTGCTTGATAGAGCTCGGCATGCGACTTGCTTAACAGGATTTGGCGTGCGAACCTGCTTGACAGGGCTTAGCACATAAGGAGGCTTGACCTCCAAAATGGGATTACAACATGCGTATCTGCTTGACAGAGCTTGGCATGTGACCTGCTTTACAGGATTTGGCGTGCGAACCTGCTTGACAGGGCTTAGCACGTAAGGAGGCTTGACCTCCAAAATGGGATTACTACATGTGTACCTGCTTGACAGGGCTTGGCATGCGACCTGCTGGGCAGGATTTGGCATGCGAACCTGCTTGACAGAGCTTAGCACGTAAGGAGATTTGACATCGGGTCAATGCATTAAAACAAAACGAACTGAGTGCCTTATCGCGTGACGCGATAGTATTCATCATGACATATGTGAAGACATCGAGAGGTATAATAAGTTTCAGTGAGCTATGCTAGATTTCTTTTTCAGCTCTTCTTTCCCCTCTTTTTTTCACCAACAATTAGTTAAGTTTGTCATTTTGGGCATTTCAACATATTTCATGAGTCTGATATTTCATACAATTGTTCACCATTTGAGAATTGAGGACTTTGTTAAACAATCAAGATCCCTCTTTTTTTTTCAGTACTGGTAGAATGGATTTGACTACAATGAAATCAAGACATTAGATCAACAATTTGGTGCCCTTAGACACCAAAAATGAAAAGATATCATAACTATGATTGCCCCAGTGTTGGCTGATTTGGGCAATGATACCTTTTCCTGAGCATTTGCCATTCATCAGTCATTCATGGATTTTAGATGAGAATTGATATCATACAATACACGATGTCTTATTGAATCCAACAGGATGCCCATTTACAACCATTGCCAAGGCCCTGGGTGAAGCCATTAGCAGTACAATGCATAATTAGAAATGCAACATTTTTCTTAAGGGACAAAAGATGCATATGATGTTCCTGGTGAGTCATGTATGGGATGCGTATCAAGAGTCCAGAATGACTCTTTACTCTGCCATGAGACTAATGTAGAAGGTAGCATTTTTAAGGAAACAAAATATGCATATGATGTTCCTAACAGGTCATGCATGTGAAACACATCAAGAGTAAGAATAACTCTTTACTCTACCCTGAGACTATGCGACAGACACTCTTAAAAGGAAAAGCCACACTTTTCTTCATTTTTCTATTTTTTGTTTTTTTTTTATGCAAGAGATGCCTACGACGTTCCTAATGGGTTATGCATGAAAAGCGTATCAAGAGTTAAGAACAACTCTTTACTCTGCCATGAGACCACACAAAGACATGCATAAAAAGGAAAAGAAAGTACATTTTTAGGGCACACGAGAAAACAATGATGCTGGTTATGTATGGGATGCGTATCAAGAGTTAAGGATAACTCTTTACTTTGCCATCCCTTACATACCTCGACCTCGATAACTCTACTAGTAACTCTTCCACTCGGACCATCTTTCTTAGACTTGTACATTATTCAACTAACAAAAAGCGGATCTACGACAAGTCACAACCGAAGGATAGTGTCTACTTTACGCTTCCTACTACCATTGGAAGGCTGTTCATCCAATTGTTTCACCAATAGACTTGATTGAAATGCACGGACTCGCAGCTGATCGATTAGCTGATCAACATTTGAGCCTGTTATTATGTCACGACGGACCTCCAATGGTATGAAGCCTTGTTCCACAGCATGATCTAGGAAAGCCAATAAACCATCATAGAAACCATTGATGTTTATTAGTCCTAATGGCTTTCTATGAGCGCTTGATTTGGCCCAAAATGCCATACTAGAAATCCCTTCCAGTGTCTCCAAACCTCCAGGCAATGCGATAAAAGCTTCAGCAGTGCAAATCATGTGTTCAAAACGTTCATGCATGCTTAATACTTTTAACTCATTCCCAAAGGTGAAGTAAGTTTTGTCTGCCACCTGTCGTGCAAGGATACCGATGATATGGCTACCTCCCATGATTGCAGACGTGGCTGCGCTTCCCCTTAATCCATGAATTCCTCCTCCATACACCACGTTTATCCCTCTGATAGCTAACGCCTTACCGAGCTCGGTGGCTGTACTGAGGAATTTATAATCCTTTCCTAAGGTAGAGCCACCAAAAATACAAACGGATTTGAATCCGCATGGTAAGGATGGCCCTTTTTCTTTTTCTACCTTGGCCATGTGAGGGGTAAAGAGTGTGGAAGAATACTTATAGATCGAAAGGCATGACAAAGAAGTCATGCAACTTGGTTAGGGTTAGGGTGATAAAAAAGCAGGCAGGTGCAATAACGGCATTATGGCAAGAAAGTCAAGTGAAAAGATGTGCCAGCTAACACGACAGTAATTATAGTGGAAAGAAGGCTGTAAAGTGGTCGACAATGACGAGACGACTGTCCTGATGATTGAAATTATGCATGTGAAGTCAAAAGTAAACAGTGCAAGATGACAGATGCATCAACAATTGCTAAAGAGCAAGGACAATTATGCATGCAAAAATTAAAGGCAGATAGATGTGCCGACAATTATTGAAGAGAAAGGACGGTAAAAGCAAACAGTGTAATGATAAGCGCACCGACGATTGTCGCAGAAGGAAAATCATTAACAACTACTGTACTGATCAAAGCCATACATACACCACCGAAAAGAAAATAGTGGGTTCATCAGCGATTAACAAGAATATATTACCAAGTTAATGAACAGTGATCTCAGCCGATCTCTTTCCTTGGTGCCGTATCCATCACAGCTTAAACGCCATCCAGGATTTGTTTGCCATCTATCCTTTTCACAAATTGGCAAACAAGGTCGTTTAACGTCAGATCCCCAAGACAAAAGCGCTCATTTTCTTTGTAGAACAAGTCCGCTAAAGCAAGAAGAACGTGATGCACTTGTCCACAAGGATGCGTCTCAAGAGTCTGAAGGATATCATCCAACGACTCTTTCCTCAGCCCATCCTTGATGAACCGAATTTTGTCTTCTCGATTTAGGGACACCATTCCTTTTCCTTTGCAGCGCGCGTTACATGTCCACCTTGCGCACTTATAACAGACATCCATCCTCTTAGCCCTTCTCCTCTTGGCATAAGAGTTTCTTCCCATTCCGGGCAGATGTCTAACAAGTGACTCCTGAAACTCCCCTTCTAGATGTACCTTGGCTTCGATGACCCAACGCACATCTTCAGGAAGATCCAGACGTGTTAGTACCTTTATTCGTTCAAGCCGACACTTGTAGATCTTCCTGAGTACATCTTGGGGAAGGGAAGGGAATCTACTTCTAAGTTTCGCAAGGCTTTCCTCCATGTTTTACCTCTCTGGTTAAGTGATGAGTTCAGACACTCAAACGATGCTCCACAAAGCCTTCTAACCTTTCTTTTCTCTGATGAGTAGCTTCAAGATGAACTTTCTAGTTAGTCAAAAATGACGTCACGAACATTAAGACATACGGAGAGGGTGACAAGGTACCTTTGTGCGATTGGGCCTCATGTTATCCCAAAGGACAGATAGGCCTCAAGATACCCCAAAAAAAATAAGGACCAAAACATGCCAATGCTGACCGACCTTTGGGAAAACCCACGTTCAGTGTATTTAGTGGTCTGATTGAAACTCGGGCTTAAACAGTGTTAATTGGGGCTTAAATATTGTTGATTTGGGTCTCAGATTGATGAACCAAAAACAACAAGACTGAATGAATGATGCATGCTTATAATGAAATGATCTTAAGTTATGCTTAATGCTTGATGACCTAACATCGATCAAGAGTCTCCATAACTCCATCTTGCTTTACCAATCACAAATTCATGGGAGAACTTAAATTCAAGACTCATCTTTTAAAGCATTCTGTTGTTGGTGTAGTTTTGTTGTTGCTATCATCTCGAAGAGCCCTTTTTTCAAACAACTAAATCCATCCATCTATCCCTCTTCACTGTCAGAATTTAAAACATGTAATTCTCAAACACGACATAGTTGAAGGTTTTTTTTTTGTTTTTTTTTTTGGGTCATGTAACAAGATGGCAATGAAGGAAAGGAACTTTTTATTTATAAGAACTTAGAGTTTTTATGAACAAAGGACGAGTCATAAGGCAAAGGAAAGGAATTTTACTGAAGTCATGAATACAATACTGGAATCAACTATGCTCAATCACCAGCCTAGGCTTGTAGTCCCTCAGGCATAGTACTTCTTGACAAAGTCTGCATTTATCGGATTTGGGAGCTCATCACCATCCATGTCTGCAAGGATTAATGCACCCCCGGAGAATGCCCTTTTCACTACATAGGGTCCTTCGTAATTTGGGGACCATTTCCCATGGCTGTCCTTCATAATTGGCAAGATTTTTTTCATCACTAATTCCCCTTCATAAAATTGCCTTGGGTGGACTCTTTTGTCATGGGCTTTCAACATCCTTTTCTGGTAGAGTCGCCCATGAGACAAAGCTGTTAGCCTCTTTTCTTCAATTAGGTTTAGCTGCTCATACCTCATTCGAACCCATTCTGCTTCATCAAGTTGGGTCTCCATTAATATCCTTAAAGATGGTATCTCCACCTCAAATAGAAGAACTGCCTCCATTCCATACACCAGAGAAAATGGGGTTGCTCCAGTCGAAGTCCTAACCGATGTGCGATACCCATGAAGAGCAAAGGGTAAAAGCTCATGCCAATCTCTGTAAGTGATAGTCATCTTTTCTATAATCCTCTTGATATTTTTATTCGCCGCCTCTACTGCACCATTCATTTTTGGGCGATATGGGCTTGAGTTGTGATGAACTATCTTAAATTTTTCGCACAATTCTGTCATCATCTTATTATTGAGATTGGTGGCATTATCAGTGATGATCCTTTCTGGGAGACCATATCTACATATGATGTCCCTTTTAAGGAATCTGAGAACCACATTTCTTGTTACACTGCTATATGAAGCAGCCTCCACCCACTTTGTGAAGTAGCAAATTGCTACTAAGATGAAGCGATGACCATTAGAAGCCTTAGGTTCAATCGGCCCAATTACATCCATACCCCACATTGCAAACGGCCAAGGTGAAGTTAGTACATTGAGTGTTGAAGCAGATGTATGAATCTTATTAGCATAGATTTGACATTTATGACACTTCCTGACGTAATTGATGCAGTCAGTTTCCATAGTTGGCCAATAGTATCCTGCCCTCAGCACTTTTTTTGCCATAGGGTGCCCACCAATATGTGTTCCACACACCCCTTCATGAATTTCCTGTACCATTCTTCGTGCCTCCCTAGCTTCAATGCATCTTAACAGTATTGTATCATGATTTCTTTTATACAGAACTCCTCCATTGAGAAAGAAACCCATTGCTAGCCTCCTTAGAGTCCTTTTGTCATTTTCTGATGCTCCAAAAGGATACATCCTATTTGTGATAAGTCGTTTAATGTCTTCATACCATGGCTTCCCATTGGGTTCTTCCTCAACAACTGCACAATAAGCAGGGGAGTCTAGCCTTCTCATGCAGATTTTTGGGAGATCATCACCCTTCACTATCGAATATAGAGATGACAGTGTTGCTAAGGCATCTGCCATTTGGTTATCTTCTCTGGACATGTGATTGAAGGTGATATCCTTGAACTGTTCTGCCAATTTGCTGATGTATCCCTGACAAGGAATTAATTTTGATTCCCTGGTCTCCCATTCTCCCTTTAACTGATGGATCACCAGTGCAGAGTCTCCATATACATCCAATAAATCGATTCGAAGACTCAAAGCTGCTTCAACACCCATGGCACAGGCCTTATATTTAGCTACATTGTTTGTGCACTCAAAGCATAACTTGGCAGTTATGGGGTAGCATTTCCTCTCAGGGGATATCAAGACTGCCCCAATTCCATGCCCCAGCATATTAGATGCTCCATCAAATAACAGAGACCACCTTTCTTCCTCAGTTGTTTTGTCAATCGCTGAAAGTGTCATGATGTTTTCATCTGGGAATTCAAATTGATCTGGTTCATGCTCCACGATGGGGTTCTCTGCCAAGTGGTCAGCAACTATACTTCCATTTATTGCCTTTTGAGGGACACATCGGATATCATACTCAGACAGCAACATATGCCACCTTGCAATTCTACCGGTTAGGGCAGGTTTTTCAAAGAGGTATTTAATTGGATCCATCTTTGAAATCAGCAATGTGGTATGACGTATCATATACTGCCTAAGGCGGTGAGCTGCCCATGCTAAGGCACAGCACGTCTTTTCAAGCATCGAGTATTTTGACTCATAATGCATGAACTTCTTACTGAGGTAGTAAATCACTTGCTCTTTCCTGCCAGTTTCATCATGCTGCCCCAGCATGCATCCCATTGACTCCTCATGCACAGTTAAATACATGAGTAGTGGTCTTCCTGGTATCGGTGGGACCAGAATCGGTGGGTTCTGCAAGTAGTGTTTGATCTTAGTAAATGCTTCCTGACATTTATCATTCCACTCGGCTCCATGACCTTTACGAAGGAGCTTAAAAATTGGCTCACAAGTGGCTGTTAATTGGGATATGAATCTTGCAATGTAGTTTATTCTTCCCAGAAAACCCCGCACTTCTTTCTCTGTCTTGGGTGAAGGCATATCTACAATAGCTTTAACTTTATCTAGGTCAACCTCTATTCCTTTCTGGCTCACCATGTATCCCAACAATTTTCCTGACTTCACACCGAACGTGCATTTTGCTGGGTTCAACTTAAGCTGGTATTTCCTCAAACGATCAAAGAGTTTCCTCAGGTGCATCAAATGTTCTTTTTCAGATTTTGATTTAGCAATGATGTCATCAACATATACTTCAACTTCCTTATGCATCATGTCATGAAACAAAGCTACCATTGCCCTTTGATACATTGCCCCAGCATTCTTTAATCCAAACGACATCACTCTATAGCAAAAGGTTCCCCATAAAGTGATAAACGTTGTCTTTTCTTTATCTTCAGGAGCCAATTTAATTTGATTGTACCCTGAGAACCCATCCATAAAAGAGAAAATAGAATTTCCAGCGGCATTGTCCACTAACACGTCAATGTGTGGAAGTGGAAAATCATCCTTTGGACTTGCTTTGTTTAGATCTCGATAGTCTACACATAATCGGATCTTGCCATCCTTCTTAGGTACAGGCACAATATTGGCTATCCATTCTGGATATTTGGCCACCTCGATGAAACCAGCATCAAGTAACTTCTTAACCTCCTCTTTGATCTTTAGTAGTATGTCTGGCTTCATCCACCTCATTTTTTGCTTAACTGGTTTAAATTCAGGCTTTATCAGTAAGCGATGGACCACGATGTCCGTATCCAACCCTGGCATATCTTGATAAGACCAGGCGAATACGTCACTATATTCTCTTAACAGTAAAACCATCGCTTCCTTTTCCTGACTGGCCATTTGTGCTCCTATCTTGATTTCTCTTTTATCTTCATCTGTCCCCAGGTTAATCATATCAATTTGCTCTTCATGGGGCTTAATTCCTTCACCTTCATGTTCAATCATTCTTTGTAATTCAGGTGGTGGTTCCCAATCTCCTTCTTCTTCTTCTTCTTCTTCATTGTAGATAGCACAACTGATTGAGCGTTCGAAGTCTAGACTTGGGAATTTAGCATAGTCTTCTCCAGTATTTTCTTCACTATTCAACCTGGATTATTGAACATTGTTATGGCTTGTTATGTCATGGATGTTATGATATATGCTAACAAGAGTAAAGATGAAATTATTTTTGGACAAAGGAAATGTATTTTATTGACCATTTATTTGGAACGGGTAAACAAAGTGTGCCCATGCAAATCTAACCTAGGCCTTGGGCAGAGCCATAGACTATGGTGTTCGAGAATTACATGTTTTTTAAACTAACAATGACAGGAATCGGTTTAACGGTCCAGCTGCTTGGCTTGTATGATGTACCTAGCCCAACCCTTTTTTCCTCAGGGCTTCCATCTTCAAGGGTGGCCACTTGGTTTGGGACCCAAAGACCAGCACTGATAAAGGTCTTGTGGAGGTCTTTGATGACTAATTTTTCAGTCTCTGCAACTCGGCCCTCTAAACGAGCTCTCCTTCTTTCTTTCTAAATCTGGGCCATTCTAGCTTTATCAGCTCTAGTGGGTTTAAATCCCAAGCCATATGTCCCTTCATTCTGCAATAGGATTGGTGGCTCCCTCATGCCTTGTCCTGAACTCCCTAGTCCTCTTCTGGGAATATAGCCATTCCTCTTAAGTATCTTGCTTGTCATCAAGGCAGCTTCAGAGAAGTGTGGTACTAGCAATGGCTCTCCTTCTTTCGAGAATTCCACATTCACAATCTCAAAGGTTCGGAAAGAGCCTCCAATCTCAGTTTCTGCCACGATATATGGGTCGAGGATGGTCTAGACACCAGTAAGTCTTCTTCAGCATCGATCTCAACTAGCTTCCCTTGGTACACTAGTTTTACCTTTTGGTGAAGGGATGAAGGAATTGCCCCAGCCGAATGAATCCATGGTCGACCTAGAAGACAGCTATAAGCAGGGTTTATCTTCATAACTTGAAAAGTGACCACAAAGTCACATGGGCCAACTTGTATTGGCAGCTCTATTTCTCCTAGGACATCACTTTGGGCTCCGTCGTATGCTCTCACAATGATGGTGCTGGGCCTTAAAAGGGTTTGATCAATGGCTAACTTTCTTAATGTAAGTTCTGGCAATATGTTCAATGCCGAGCCATTGTCAATCAAGACATTTGCTAAATCATAGCCTTTGCATTTGGCTGAAATATGGAGAGCCTTATTGTGTCTACGCCCTTCAGGAGGGAATTCTTCATCGGAGAATGACAGGTAATTGTGGACTAGAATGTTTCCGACCACTCCATCAATTGCTTCTTTGGAAATGTCCTTATCTACATAGGCTTCATTTAGAATCTTCATCAAGACTTTTCTGTGAGGTTCAGAATGCATGAATAAGGACAACAGTGAGATTCTAGCTGGTGTCTTCTTTAATTGTTCAATCACCTTATATTCACTTTGGTGAATGAGCCTAAGAAACTCGCTAGCTTCCTCTTCAGTCACCGAACTTTTGAGAGGGGTCGGTGTAGAATTTTCAGCCCTTGTAGAGTCGTGGTCATGGGAGTCCTTTACTTCAACATCTTCCGGTTCAATTACCTCAACGCCTTTCCCCTTTTCGAGCCTTCTGACCTCTACAGGCCGGGGCTCAATCCCCTTTCCAGTTCCTCCTTCTGAGAGATAACATCGCCCACTCCTTGTTACTCCGGAGATGCCAGATATATTGGCAATTCGCGGATTAGGTCCTTCCACAGTCACCTTACAAGTATAATCCCACGAAACAGCTTTGTCATTTTTGTACGGAAATGGGCCCGGTATTGCAATAGTTAGCTTCTTCATGGCCGCAGTGGGGACCCCTATTTCATCACTACCACTCGCATATTTGATAGCTAGTGGTTCCGCCTGCTTGAAGTGGCGTCGATCATGTTTACAAACTCAAAATTTTTTTTCAGTTGTGATGCGCAACCATCCATGCACCCTTGGGGTGAGCCTAAAGTTTTAGGAACGGGCATAGACTCATCGAATATGGCATTGACGCTCGCTTTCTTATGATTGGGAAGGGGATTTCCATCTACATTTGGTATTGGAGCAACCTGTTTGAATGTCAACCACTTCGCATCAATTAAGTCCTGTACTTTTCTCTTGAAAGCGGTACAATTATCCACTGTGTGCCCCTTGGCTCCTGCGTGATAATCACATATGAGCTTCTCGTTGTACCAGGCAGGGTACGGAGGTTGAAGAGGTCGAACAGGGCACAATGTTACCAAGTTATTCTGCAACAGTTGTGGTAACAGTTATGAATATGGTATGGGGATGGGATCGAAGTTCTGGTATCTGCAATTATTGGCTTGAGTTAGTGGTCTGGATTGGGACTGTACTGGTTGCACTTGTTGGCACGGCTGATACTGAGTAGATGGTTGTGAAGCCATTGGCTGTGATAGATTTTGGTAGGGTGATGGGGTAAAGGCAGCTTGCGGTATAGTAACACCCCTTACCGGTGTGAATGCCGACGTATAAGACACTTGACATGGCTGCTGATTACTTTTAGCCTTTCCCCTTTCTCTACTGCGGTAATCCATTGAGTGGACATCCTCTTTCTTTTTATAAGGTAGAGGCTTTCTTTGTGTAGCATTGTTGGGCAAGGATTTTCCCATCTTGCCTGCTTTTATCCCACTTTCTATCCTCTCACCCATTTCTATTAAGTCTGAGAAACTCATGTTGGCAAGTCCCACCATTTTCTCGTAAAATGGATACGTCAGAGTACTCAGGAATATGGTGACCATTTCCTTGTCTGCAAGAGGTGGCTGCACTCGTATTGCCACATCCCTCCAGCGTTGGGCATAGGCCTTAAAGGATTCATTATCCTCTTTGGCCATATTTTGGATCTGAAATCTGTCAAGAGCTACACTCTGATTGTACTTGTAATGCTTCATGAAGGCTTCCGCCAGATCTTTCCATGTCCGAATAGAGTAACGATCGAGGTTCATATACCATTCTGCAGCCCCTTCGATCAAGCTGTCTTGAAAGACATGGATGAGTAACTTCTCATTGCCTACATATGCTGCCATCTTTCGGATGTACATGACCATATGTGCCCTAGGGCATGATGTCCCATCATACATCTTGAATTCTGGTGTTTTGAACTTTGGGGGTATGACAACGTCAGGTACCAACCCAATTTCATGCACATCTAAGATATCATCATCTGCAAATCCCTCCATCTTCCTCATTCTAGCTTCCAACAATTCATACTTAATCATTGTTTCTTCAGAGGATTTTCTCAATTTTTCTCGCTCCTCTGGTTCGTCAAAGTTTGAAACGGAGCTAACCTCTGTCTCTACAATATATGGCTGCCCGTATTCTGCTGGGTCTTGTGGTTGTTGGTTTAATGGGCCTTGTGGGGGCTCATTTTGTACATTTTCCTTAGATATGAGCAGCTCAGTTAGTCGAGCTACTTGTGCTTTAAGGTTCCCAATTTCCTCATGCAACTCCTCAATGGACTTCTCTTGTCTCTGTTCCGCCATGGACCTTGACTGGGATCGCGTTATAGAAGCCGTGGTTCCTCCCTCGACTTTTCTCTTTTTCTTTTTCTAAATGAAACAAATGATAAAATGAATGGATGAAATTGTAATGCAATATGAATGCAAAAAAGAGTGACTCAAATTATGATGTGATGCAAATGTTCACGCTTGGTATTACCTAAAATGACGATGCATGAGAGAGACAATATTAGAGCAAAGGCCCATGCGCTTATGGAAACCAAGGTAGAGGTGTTCAGGTGCCTGCACGGAGTCCAAGGGTCTCACGAAGGTCGACCTTACTTTTGCCTTTACCCGGTTAAATGCTTATGCATGCAATAATGACAAATGCAGAGTTCAAATTAGAAATGCAAGAACGTGTGAGTAATGTTTTCCCCCTTGTGCTTAAGTCAAGGTTCACCCTAGGTTTACTCCTTAGCTTCCACGGTTTAGGTCAAATACTCTTGCGCAAGGTGGTACTAAGGCAACTACCAGTGTGAAGGGTGGGTTTTAAACTCCTACATTAGGTCCCTAAATTGCCCTTGGGAGGATCAATCTGAGCGGGGTGCTCAGGCGCCTGCACGGAGACCAAAGGTCTCACGAAGGTCAACCCTACTTTTGCCCCTGCTATCCTAAAAGTTCCTAGGAGCTCGGGTAGAGAGCTCAGGGGTCATCACCTCCCCTTTTCTAATTGTTGTGGTGCCGGTGCAAGTGTGTGAAGGGGATATTACCCTCATAACCTGCAAATCAACCAGCCAAAAACAATCCATAGGAACAGCAGATAACAAAATTAAATCATCTAGACCTATTCCATGAGACAGATAAACAAAATATAAACATGCAAAGTATAAACCAAACAGGCATTGGGACAAAACACAGAAATGAAATAAGAAAGCAACAAAAACCAATTGAAATGGCCTAACCCTCAAGTTATCCCCAGTGGAGTCGCCAAGCTGTCGTACATCGCGACGCGGGGTTGCGGCGACCCGGAAAGATCAGGTTTGAATTGGCAATGATTTTGGGGAATGGGTTTTTTTGGAGAAAGTTATAAAAACTTTTGGAGTCGCCACCGATCTAATTTTAAATAGTGAGATCGGACACCAAAATTTAGGTCTACGTTACAGAAATCAGGTTCGGGGGTTGGTTACGTGTAGGGAAGGTATTAGCACCCTACAGCGCCCTTTCAGTACCACATTGGATTTTGTTGCTTCTAATTTCAAACTTGTGCTTTGATTTTTGCCTAAAACATATTTATTCATATTTTTTTATTCTTTTATTTTGGTGGAACTTTTAGGAGGAATGAGGTTTAGTCACGTCATAAGGATTTTATCAATTTCTGTAACTTAATCCAGGACGTATTATTTTGAAAAAAGGTCAACAGCGGCTACTTTCGTCAATCGCTGCATTATGGTTCTTGAAGGAATAGGATTTTGAGAACCAGGCTGAACTTTCAAAGAAGTGTGATGGACTTCAATGAGGATGCTAATCACGTTATGTGAACTATATCAATTTCTTCAACATAATTCATAACGTAATTCCCTCAGGATAATCAGTTACAGTCACTTTCGTCAACTGCACTAATAACCATCGTCAGGTTAATCAGAGATTTGGAGTTTAAGGATATTTTAGAATGTGAATAATCTTCCTAAAACCCTTTATATCATTTTTTAACAAAATTATGACTCTAAAATTTTTTAATATATTTTTTAATATTTTTTATTTTTATTTTTTAATTTTTTATTATTATATTATTATATTTTATTTTATTTCTAAAAAAAGAAGAAAAAAAAGGGACATCACGGCATGGGCCAAAGCCCATGCCGTGAATTCAACATTCAAGGCCAACTTTTAGTTTTCTTTTATTTTTTATTTTTTTTAAAAATCACTTATAATATATTTAAATAGTGATACTGATAAACTTATGATTTTTCTTCTATTCAGTTTCCAACATTTTTTGAAAAATAGTATCAAGTTTGGTAGATCAAATGACACAATCAGAATATTTTTTTGCAAAATCAATTTTTTTTTTACATTTTTTTGAAACGAAATAAAAAAACAGAAATAATACAGTTAAACATTACATTCTTCATCCAAAATTTTTGCAACCAGTACCAAAAATTTTCTTAAAAAATGCTTGTTTCAACTACATATTCTTTTTTATTTTTCTAAAATATTTTTTTATTTTTGAATTATTTTTAAAAGATAATTATTGGGTGCACCACACCCCATGAAGGGTGCGGTGCACCCTTCTTCTTTCAGAAACTACGCCCGTAGGCGCAGTTATGAAAGGTAGCACAGTGCATGGCTCCACTTCTGGAGCCATGCATCCCTACGGCCCAAAGGCTAAACTTCAACCAGTCAAATCTATTCAACATTATGACAATATAATGGCGTTAATCAGAAGAATAACAATGGGTCATAACAGAGACATGCATGAATGAAGATTTCAAGAACTTATCACAGATCAGGTGACAGACATACCTGATGGGAAGCTCTCGGCTGGGCTTTACAGACCTCTCAAAACTCACATACCAAGGTCACCAACTCCACGTTGTGCACACTTTAACAGGACTCAAGGGTAGAGAGCTTCTTCTCCCGTCCCTCACTCTCTGTCTCAGCCCCTCCCCGGGTTATCTCCAAAGCTCTCCCTAACTTTGCACTCGTGTCCTCCCTTTCTGAATTCGTTCCCCGTTTTTGCTCTCTCAGGCTTGCTCTATATTCACCTCTGCTCCCTTCCTTCCAACAGGAAGTGTCCAAGCATTGACGAATCTCCTGAGTCAAGATGCCTCCCGTGACTCCCATCAACTCCCTTCCAGTGAGAAGAGGCCGGAAGTGTGTGAATGAGTTCTGACTCCTTCAGGCTGATATAATTCAATAGCTTGTCTTTTGTCAATAATGCATGCATTATTTGAAAAGCCGTAAGCAATTTGTATTTCTTCTTTTTTGTTTTGTTTTTGTTTTTGTTTTTGTTGTTTTTTTTTTATCTTTTTAATTTTTTTTGTTTTATTATTATTACACATTTTTTTATTATTTTATTTATTTTTTTATTTTAAATTATGATTATTATTATTATTTTTTAAAAAGAATCATGTATGGATTTATCTTAATTTTTCAAAGTCCGGACAAAATTAGGTGTCTACAATATCCATCATTCATAGATCTCTTCAATAGTCTTGTTTTGCCCTTAATGCCTACTATTCTATTGTTTAACACATAATCTTTCAATGATTCAAATACTAGACCACTCGACACATTCAAGATTATCATTGCAATATGACATCCACCCATCACAATTCCACATCACCCCCTTTTAGCTGCCATAAGCTAACATAGACTTTCTCCCTCCTATAAGTTCCTTGTTCTAGCCATATCTTCAAACATAGAACCAACTAACTATCAGTAGGTACCCCTTTTTCTTGAATGGTGAGAAGCTATGCATGTTGAGCTATGTGCTCTTGAAAGTAATGGGACTTGATCTCTTGTTCCTCTACTTCCTAGTAAAAAGACCTAGGATGTAGGTGGATTTATTGGATCAAATGGTACGATTGAGAGATAAAAGCCCGCTTAGTTGTAAAAGACTATACGCAACAAGAAAGTATAAACTATTTTGATACAGTTTCTCCTATTGCAAAATGGCCACTGACAAGACTATTTTAGCTCTTACTGTTGTTTAAATTGCCATCTCATTCAGCTATATGTAAACATTGCTTTTTTACATGGGGCCCTCAGTAAAAAGTTATATATGGATCTGCCTCACAGTTTTTGAAATAAGGGGTGCCTTTATCCCTTAGCATAGTATGCAAACTACATTAGTCTCTCTTTAGGCATAAACAAGCCTCAAGACAATGGGTCTCCCAATTTTCAACAACTTTAATTCCACTGGTTTTCATTAGTCTTATGCAACTAATTCACTGTTCACACAACAAAATGGTAAAAGCTTCTAGGCACTTTTGGTATATGTAGATGATATAGTAGTTGTAGGTACCAATCTTGTTGAAATTGAAAAATCAAAAATCTTCTTAGATAGCAAATTCAAGCTCAAAGATCTTGGTAAAAATATGAAATATTTTCTTGGTTTGCAAATCACATGTTATATAAAGGAATCACATTATATCAAAAATCTTCTTAGATAGGAAATTCAAGCTCAAAGATCTTGGCAAAAATATGAAATATTTTGTTGGTTTGCAAATCACATGTTATATAAAGGAATCACATTATGTCAAAGACATTAAGCTGTACAATTACTTTCTAACATAGGAGTGTTGACATATAGTATGGAGTGGTGACCAAAAAACTAATTATGAAAGTTTTGGTGGGGTTTTTGAAAATTAAGAAAAAGATTTAGAGTTATTATTGATCTAAATTTAAACAGTGAGATCAAACATTGAAAGATTTTGGCCTGCATTACAAAAATTAGGTTCAGAAATTGGTTACATATAAGGAAGGTATTAGCACCTTTAGATGCTTTTTGATAACACATTGATATTTTGTTACTTTTTAATTTAAAATTGTGTTTTCAAAGATGATTGTATATTTTCATTTGTCCCATTATTATTTTCACACATGATCAAGGGTAATCCATAATTAATTTAGCTAGTGAATGATGCTTGAAGCCACTATTATGGAAAGGAAAATTTTATGCTTGGTTTGTCCAAGGCTTTTTGAGTTTAATTGGGTTTTAGAAAAAGGGTACCCTACTTTGACTAGGGTTTTTTTAGGGTATTTTGGGCCTTAAGCATAGAAGATTCTTCATGATCATGCTAGAAGAACCATGTCAATGACTTGACTAAGCCTATAGCATGTTAACCTTTGAGATAATTAAAAGGTGGCCATTCTCTTGACCACTCCAACGATCGTTATTAAGCAAAATTGAAGTTTTAGGATCATCTAAGATTTAATAAAGTCAAGGGATTTAAAAAAAGAGACAAAGGTTCTTAATGATCACATCATAAAAATCATGCAATGACTTAACTAGGCTCATAATGTGAATACTCTCAGGATAGTTTAAAATGTAGCCATTCTCATGACCACCCTCCAATAGTCATCGTCAAAATTTGAGCTTGAAAAGAAGGCTTGAGCAATTGGAAACCAATAGACTAGAGACTCTTAATAATCATATTAAATGAATCATGCCAATGACTTGACTAGGCCTATAATGTGGCTATCATAGGGATAATTTAAAAAGTGGTCATTCTCATTACCACTCTCCAATAATAGTCATTGGAATAATCAAGAATTAAGGAGTGGTGAAGTCTAGTGGTAACTAGGAAAATAATGTCCCTTTCCTTGAATTTTATTCAATTTTATGAACTAGAAGGGATTTCAATATTTCAAGAAATTTTAATTTTTGTTTTTAATTTCAGAATTTTTATTAATTTCTATGAGTTTCCTAACCACTTTCTAATCTTCATTAATTTTTTGAATTTTATTTGTATTTTATGGGACAAATGACATTCTTTTATTCTGGGTTTCAAAAATATTCATTTGATTTCACAAATTCCACTTGTCACATCCTAATTCTATTTTGTACATCCCTCCCTTTTAAAAAGACAAACCATAAGGATGTAATCTAGTAAGCACATAATCAGTCCAAATACACATAGACCAATAGCAAATTTACATAAGGAAATTATGTCCATAACAAACTCAAACGTAAGCAAAACTCTCACCAATTCCTAGCTTTCTTATCTCTTCATGCTTTTTCTAAGCTTACTATGTTTGTTTTTACTTTTTCTTGTAAATTCACCATATTTTATGATTTGGATGCCCATTAAAGCCCATAGAACCAAGATTTACAAGCTAACACAATAAGCCTAATCTAAAACACCTAAAAGATGAAGCACCTTCACTTGCCCTCCAACTACCATAGAAAAATAAAACCTTCATAAGCTTTATCACACACAACCAACTAACTCTTAGTTCTCCATAAAAATTGCAATTCCCTGAAGATTCCAATTATCATGCATCATGAACCAAAATTGCTGACATGAACCCTTAAGGATCACCTTATCACTCTATTTCTTTTTTATTTTTGTTTCTTTACATATTGGGTCTCTCTAAAAATTATATGCATTTTATCCATAAAAGCAGCCAAGTGACACTTAGCATGACACCCACATTAGACAAAAAACACACCACTATCCCATTGGAGGTCCCATGTGTGAAACAAACCCATTATGACTTAGAGCTAGTTCCCTTAAATCGGTGCAAGGTAATAATAATATTTATTGAGACAACATAAATTTTTTTGAAAATAGTGCAGAACCTATCATGTGATTTCTCTACCTCTCTCTATTCTATACGATGCTCTTTCTAGTTACCTTGCCGATGGACTAATTCTTTGAAGATAACACTAACACGTGGCCCTTCCTGAACAAAGAAACTTGCTCCATTTTTTCCTTAACCCAAAACAAAGCACATAAAGATTAATGCCATAATCTGTATGAAAGCGTTAATAGAGATGAAAGTGAATTAGCCCCAAATGTTCAATTCTTTCACATGTAGTTCCATAAAATAAATCACTGACTAAGCAAAAATCTTGATGCACAAATACAACACTTAGTTAGCAAGAGAAAGGGAAACATGCCAAGCCAAAGATGAGCAAAATAGTAGAAGATCAGAAGGTCTTACCTGGGCTTGTTTTTCTTGTAAGTTCTACTCTCTGTGTAGCTGTGGGAATACATACAAAATGATGAGGGAATTCCTGACCTAACACATGAGTTCAATACCTAAGTGTAGAAGTTATAGGTGGAGTAAAAGTGTTTTTGAAAATTCTCTTCCAGGTGCCCTGAGGGAAGAAGTATATAGAGGCCATGAAGAAGTCTATTTGTTTTAGAGTACTAGATAGTCATCCTTAATTCAAACTCTAAACCCCATCTTACCTCTTTTACTTCCTTTATCTATATCCCTCTTTTAGATTCATCTTCTGCAAGTGATCTCCTTTTCCCTTTCTTTGGCAATTTGCTCTTTGTGTAGAGATGGGTCTCTTTTAACAAAATGGGGAGTCCACCCTGTTTCTTCCTTTTTTATTCTCTCTTCTTTTTATCTTCTTTTTATTTTCTTTTTCTTTTTATTTTTTAATAAAAATAAGGGTAAAAGGGACCAACTTATTCAAAAAGAATACTTCTATATCCTCTTGCTTTTACCAAAGTTAACCCTTAAAAATCCTAGATTAAGATGAAAATCTTTCAAATAAATGTATGGATTTATTTTAATTGTTAGGGCCCATGACTATTTATTTACATTTTTGAATTTAAAAAAAATGCCATAAATATTTTTTCTTTACCCATTTTAAACTTAGAAATTTTTGTAATTAAGCAAAAAACTTTCAAATCTACTTGTAAGTTCATTTTTATTTTTGGGTTCAGATAAAATTAAGTGTTTACAAGGTGTTCTAAGTTGCAAACCTTGTAAGACACCAATGGATACTAATCTCAAATTGTTAACATAACAAAGTGATTTACTTGAATATTCCACTCAATACCGAAAACTCATTGAAAGGCTACTTTATTTGATAATCACCAGGCTTAATTTATCCTTCTTAGTCTATACTATGAGTCAATTCCTTGCGAAGCCTATGTTTGATCAATGATGGCAATTCAGAAGGTACTGTAACATATAAAAGGTATTGCTAGCCAAGAACTCTTTTTCTTACTGCCACCAATGTCCAAATCAAAGCATTCTCGGATTTTTATTGGGTTTCTTTTCTAGATACAAGATGATCCATCAACAAAGTTTGCATATTTTTGGGTGATTCCTTAGTTTCATGGAAATCTAACAAACAACTAACAATCTCATGCTTGTTGAGGTTGAATATTGATCTTTGGCTACCGCCACTTGTGAAATTGTTTGGTTTTTTCCTTTGCTTTGTGACTTAAATGTGTCTCATGAAAGACTTGCTCTAATGTATGTGACAGTCAAGCTGCACTCCATATTGCTACAAATCTTACCTGTCACTAATGTACCAAACATATCAACATAGACTGCTACATTGTGGGTGAAAAGTTGTGTGAGGGTATTCTCAAAACCATGCATGTTCCCTCTCACAATTAGCTTGCAAACCTTCTAAACAAGCCTCTTCATCATAATGAATTCACTGCATTATTAGGCAAGATGGGAACTTTTAACATGGACCTCCATCTTGAGAGGGAGTATTAGAATAAGAGGTGTATCACGTGTAAATTTTTAGTTAGGTAATTTGTTTATTAATATTTAGTTAGGTGTTAATTACAAGTTAGCCTTTATTTGCTGACTCATTATAAGCAAGCCAAAATTCATTTACATAGTAGAGAATAAATTAATTTCTTTTATTTCTATATTAACCACATTAGTAAGTAGAAAATATATTTTTGTCACATCAATCATTCCATAAAATTATATAATGTACCATATTAGCACTAAATATACCTCATCATCATTTTCCATTTGCTCTAGTAGGGCGTTAATAATTGGACCCAATTGCTCCAATTCTAAAACATTTAGAATGGCATTGCTCCAATTAAAACCAAGAGGACCTAGATGCTCCTTCCCTAAAAACATAGAGACCTAATGTGCAATTAAGCTCTTTTCACATTTCTATCTTGTTAATTTGTATCTTAACTTGCTCAAAGAATTAGTTTCTAGTTGTGTGTTGGATAAAATTAGTCAACTAAATAAACTTATCATATTCCATTAGCCATCTATAGGATTAAAATATTACAGGATAGCTTTTCTCTAGCCCCGGGTCTTATATATATAGAGAGTGCTGCAATTGTCTTGTCAAGAAGAATGTCAAAATATATTAGAGAGAGAAATAAATAGAAGTGTCAATTATGAGAGTAAATGAATTGTTACCTTATCAAAAGGTTTAGAAAAAGAATATTTTTGTGCATCAAAAGCATCATTTAAATGAAAGAGATTAGGCCTCAACATATATGGATAATTACAAAGCAAAGTATAGATTCGATTAAGTTACATGGATGATGTCACTTGGGAAATGACCAATGGTCAGAGAATGTGTGGCTGTTTGAGTGTATCCAAGTTAATTTGATCTTGGACAACCGGAGAGGGTTTTGTATCACAGGGGCTGTTTTCATGCACCCCTTCTCCCTTCGCTATCTTCCACATTAGTAATAATTCCTGAAGATTTGAGTTACACGAATGACAAAGTTTGTAAATTTGTCACAATGGACAACACTGCCGCAAATGCCCTAAATGCTTTCTTCAGCTTTTCCTAAAAGTAACATAAATCAAGTATAATTAGGGTGCGTATGCCTGGGAGAAACACTTGCAAAAGGTTGCTTAACCTACATTAATGGCCATATAAAGCCTATACAATGTTTGGAATAAGTAGAAAGGAAAGGAGCAAAAAAAAAAAAAAAAAGAAATCAAGCAAAATAAAATAGAGAAAAGAAGGGAAGGAAAAATAAACAGTTAAATTATAATTTTTCAAATTTTATTAGAATAAATTAATTAAGGGGGACAATGGAGAGTTAAATGAAATCATTTTATTTTAATATATTCTTTTTACCAAAAATGTAAATATGTTCTTGCATTTTTATTCTTAATCAATAAACTATCATATAATTAATAATGTTTTCAATTTTATAGCTTAGACGAGATTTTGAATTTATTAATTATAAGGATATAAAATAGCTACTAACATAATTACTTTCTTCTCCTAAATTAGGAGAGCTAAGAATATCATTATTGGAGGATTATGAAGCGTTAGATAAAAATTGTATTTTGTTCTCTCCTTGCAAAACTATACTTTGGAAGGAATAGAATTTATTGGGATCTTCCCTTTCCCTTTGTTCCACTTCCTTATTATTACAAATTAAAAAAAGAAAAATAAAAAGCTGGTATTAATGTAACTAATTCTTTTATCTACATAGTTAATTAGAACTAAAACTATTAAACAAGCCGCCAAAATTGGCACTTTTTTTTTGGGTCAAAAAAATTAAACTTAACCCTAATCTTATAAGATTTATAACTAAATGGGCTGATCTTGCAAATTGGCCTTATAGGCTGATCCTAAGATTAATGCTAAATCTGAATCTAAACTTAAATTTAAATTAGAAATTAATATATATTTATAAATTTAATTTTATTAAATATTTATTTTAAAAAATATATTATCAAATTTATTTAATTTAATAATTTAATATACAAATCTTAAATATTAAATTACTCTTAAATTATTTATAAAAATTTAGCTACATAGTTTATGAATAGGTAAAAAAATTGGATCATGACAAAAAAGTTGAGTTATGATTAAAGGGTGAATTTGATTTAGAAATAAAAATAAAAAATTTAAAAATAAAAAAAATATCCAGTCCAAACCGGTTTGAACCAGGGGCAATTCAAATCGAATAAAAAATAATTTAATTTTTTTAGGTTATATTTTTATAAACTTAACTCTTATTTTTTTTTAATAGTTTTAGAATTAGAACATTCCATATTAAACAGAATATTAGTTAAAGAAAGAAAGTATATAACACATTATGCGAATGACTAACCCTTTTTTGTCTTGATCCATTGCTTTTAAATGACTGAGAGGAACTGGTCTGAAAAAAAAAAGCACAAAAAGCAAACAAAAACATTAAATATATGAAAGCATAGCATATTTTAAAAAAATTATACATATATATAACAAAACTATGAGATAAAATATATGGAAGCATAGCATATTTAAAAAAAAAATTAATATATTTAACTATAAAAACTACAATACCAAGTTTAATTACAAGAGGCCAACCGATCCCATAAAAATGTGTTTGAGCTAAAACATGCAAATATTGCATTCCTATGCTTATATAATAGTTTTTGTAATATTTTGTTAGAGTCTTCTTATTCAAAAAAAGTTTAGTTTCTACTTTTCTTTCATAAGGGAAGCTCCAAATCTGTACTTTTCTAAGTTCTTGATGGCAGTAAGTATATATATTTTATTGGTATTTCAAAAAATGATGAAAAAAATGGGGGAAAAAAAAGAATGAGAGGGAAGAATATTTGACAATGAATTTACTCACCATCTTAGGGTCCAGTTGGTCAGCTTCAAACGATTCTGAAGACATCGACTAACACAAAGCAAAGGAACTAAATCAACGATCCATCATATATGCTCAAGTGATTTGGTAAAAAAAAAACTCGTGTATATAGTATATATCTCCGAATTTTATACAATTATTTTAATATTAAATTTTTATTTTTACATAATTTTTATTTAATAAAATTTAAAATATTAAATTTATTAAATTATAATATTTAACTAATCAAACGTCTCATTGTTAAGTGTAAAAATGGTGCAAGAAAAAAAATATGCCAACAATTTTTTCAATCGTATATACTTTTTATTGCATTTTATTTTGAATGTTTTGAAATGAGGAATATATTTTATAAAATAAAATATAAATAAATAATTATAGATAAAAAATTAACACTAAAATTATTTTATATTCATGAATATTAATTATCTATTTATATTTTATAATAATTTTTATTAATAATGTTTTTATTAATAATCATCTATTTATATTTTATTTTGTAAAGTATATTTTTTATTTTAAAAATTCCTTTATATTCCAAAAGAAAATTTTAACAAAAAACGTAAACAAAAAATTAAAAGATTTTCTTTTGTTGATCTTCTCTGATATCATTTTATTATTTACTGTCCTCGGTTTTTCATTGAAGCAAAGGTAGGATTTTGATCTTCTCTAGAGTACAGAGTAAACTTTATTTTATAAAATATAAATAAATAATAATTATTAAGTTACTTAATAGTCTAAATTATTATAAAATATAAATAATTTATAAATATAAAATAATTTATATTATTAATTTTTTTATTAATAATTATTGACTTATGATTTACAAAGTAAAATATACTCAATGTTTTAGAGAATTTTAATCCACAAAAATATAGATTCTGCAGGCATTTCAGGAAAAAAAAAGTACTCACCATCTTAGATTCTGGTTGCTCAGCTTCAAACGATTCTGAAGACATTGACTAACACAAAACAAAGGAACTAAATCAACGTTCATACGCTTGCTTTCTATTGTATTTTACTTTTTCTTCATTTTTGGTATTGATTATATGACATATTTCTAAAAGAAATTATTTTATTAAAAACATAAGAAAGAAATCAAAAGCTTCTCTTTTGAGGTTTTCTCTGTTATCATTTTATTTTCTTTTCCTTCTCTCTTTGAAATGTGTATAGTACATATTAAAATTCATAATTTTTCATTATAAAAAGATAAAAACTAAAGAAACTACTGAAGAATTAATTAAAATTAGATAGTTTGAAAATGACAATTCATTTAAATTTGTGTAATACTTCTTTTTCACATTGTTTAAGAGATATGACTAATAGTGCCGGGTGTTGGACTCAATATTTAGAACAAATAATCTATTCTCATACCTATATACATACAGAATTCTCATACTTAATCTACTACAATTATTAACAATATCAATCTCATAAACTAAACTATAATATTAATTCAAAAATAATTCTCACATCAAATAAGAGAATCCTTCTTTTTACTTTCTACTATCATTTTCTTGCCTCCTCATTTTATGTATGACCATTCCAAGCATTAGATAGGCCCTAAGGGTCTGCTTGGAAAATGTTTTTGGGAACTATGTTTTGTTTTCAAAAGCAATAAAATTTGTTGATAGGTATGGTTTTGTTTTTAGCTTTTGAAAATTATTCGGTGAAAGGCTGCTTTTAGAATAAGAAGAAAAACAAGTAAAACATGTTTTTGTTCTTTTATGGCTGTTTTCACGTTGGCACGGACATAAATATCTAAGTTCATTAATGACAATTTTGTAATACACAAAACTTGTATTTCACAGTTTCAAAGAAAGAACATGACAGTTTCAGAGTTGGAAACCTTCACGGTTTCCAAACAGATTTTTTAAAATTTTCACTCCTAAAGTAGTTCTCAAAATTATATTATCAAACAAATTTTATTACATTTTTATTTTTAAAAATGATTTTGAAAATCTTTTAACAAAATAGATTTTTGAAACCAAAAAACAAAAATACTTCCAAACACACCCTTAACTGTCAAAACTACTTCTTACTTTTTTTTTCATATTTCATTTTTTGTTTTCAACATATACATTGTAGATTTTTAATTTCCTCTGATATTAATTTATACTTACTTCTTTTAACCCTTTTTTCCCTTATAAATACATATCAGAAACTATTTGAAAAATAAAAATGAAACAAAAAGCAAGGAAAAAGAAAAGAATTAAACTGCTGCTTATCCTAATCATAACAAGCTCGAGTGCAAACCTTTCATTTCTTTTTAATGCAACTTAAAGAATTTTCATAATTAGTTTTAATTAATTTCTTAAATCAAACTTGATTGGTGAAAATTTTTTAATTATTGTAATAATTATCCTGTAAAATAAAATTAATTAAATTAAAGTATAATTGAATTGGAAGGAACTTAAAGCAATTCATCTTAAATGTAAATCAGTCTCACATATGAAAATACTATGTACAAAAATTCAAAAAAACAATAATATAACTTAATTCTTACCAGTTCTCCTGATGAAATCATCGCTTGCAACTTTGATAAAAGCATATAATTATCAACAAACTCGTTATGCTCATGCAAGTACTCCCCGCCACGGTAGCAGGGAATGCAAAGATCATAGGTAGCTTCAGTTTTGCTGTCTAAACGACAGTGCGCACAGGTGAAATACAAACCAAGAATAAACTGCCCACAGCCATGGCAGGTAGGTCTTCCACTGGCAATCATGTAAAACAGAGTTATAACCTGGTCAAACTGCAACCTGCCATTGCCGTTTTGATCAACTAGGTTGAAAAGGTTGCGTTTCACCATTGGATGGGACCACGCAGGTTGTTCCCTACAGAAGGCCATGAACTCATGAAGGCTTATCTTCCCATCTCCATTGATGTCCATGGAGTTGAACAGCTCCTCAACATCTCTCTTTTCTTCTGGTGAAAGATTTTCATAAGCAGCTTTTGCAGCCTGTGTTATCTCCTCCATATTAACCTTCTTATTTCTTCTCTATCTAATGTGGATTTGAGCTTCGACTTGAAAACATGGGCTTGGCTTCTTGTATTGAACTCAAAATAACAATATTAGCCTTCTAGTTAGACTTTTTAAGAGGAGTTAGGTGAGAAGGACACAGGGTCATATTAACTCTGTTTTATAACGCAAAACATTCTTGACTTCAAACTCTATTCCTGTAAAAAATTGACTGGGGGAGATTTCTCAGCACCCACACATTTCTAGAATTTTGGCATCTCGTAAAAGTATTGAGAGACTTGTTTGATTTGGGTTCACTATCAAAGTCGTCCACCAAATTCAGTCATAATTAATTTAATATTTTAATAATCAATTATGTTTGTGCATAAATAATTATTTAATTTTTATCAAAAATTAAGTAAATTGATCTTTTTCTCATCCTGTGTCTCTCATTTATAATTTTTAGCATTGCTCTTATTAAAAAAAATAATAAAAATTTAATTACGGTAGTTTAAACATATGTAAATAAGACTACTAGAACACGTGTAAAAAAATTAATAAAATAATTTTTAATCCAATAAAAAGATGTAAGAAAGATTAAAAAGTATACTTAGAGAAATTATTAAAAAAAATTTTTAGATAAATGATATTTCTAAAAATATAATTTTTAATAAAACCTAATTACATTATTTATTCCACGTAGCTAATTTTACGTAATGAAATAAGATTTTGTGTGTTATTATTATTGATTCTTTTTCTATAGGTGCTACCTTTGATCATCTATGATAAGATTGGAGCTTGATTGAGAGCTTATTCCTTTAGTGTTAAACATAAAATTATTTCTTAGCCTCCACCTTGAAATTTAAAATTTGGGGTTGATAGTTTATTAACATAGTTTTAGAACATCTTTTATCAATTTGTTAGACTTACTATTCTTTCACTACACAAGTTCAAAGGGTTTTTTTTTTTTTTAAACAGTTGTGTTTATTCTCCACACAAGCTTAACCAACATTACAAGAAATTTCACTATTACTGAATAATAAATCTCTTGATAAATCCTTTGTAAAAAAATTTAACTAACTGCAATTTTAATTCCTTACAAATTTACCGACAGATATCTTTTGATAAAATTAAAAATGTCTATCAATCATTTACAATGTTTTGACCAAAAATTTATTTTATTGAAGAAATTTTTTTAATTTTGTTAAAATGCAATGTATTTATTTTTGCAAGGGATTTATCCTGGGTGAAAACAAAAAAAATTTGAATTCAAATTTTTTTCGTTTTACTAAGGGATAAATATCTCTTGATAAATAATAATCATTTTTTTAAAATTTTGTAGTCATGGAAGGATAAATTTCTTGGTAATTAGACAAAATTTTGAACCTCTTGGTAACCAACAATTTTTTTTTAAAAAATAGACCAAATATATGCCAATTTAGAGTTAAATAGTATACAACCAACTAAATTTTAAAAAGAAAAATTAGTAGTCTTTCCATATGAATGGAGACCCTGCTATAAAAACAAACCAAAAACCAAATTCAAAATATTCACAAAGTCATGTAGCCTAATGTTAGTATTCTAGCACAATCATACAAAATATTAAGTCATCTTTATATATTCTAATATCAATATTTACAGCACAATTAACATAAAAATTGCACCATAACAATATTAAATCATATTTCATAATCTCAAATATATTAACTTTGAGATAAATTAGAAGGAGACATGTTACTAACCTTAATAGAAAAACAAACAACATAGTGAAAGGGAAGGAATGCTCAATCAAGTTGCTACCACAATGGCTTTAAATATAGAGAGAGAAATGAAATGTAAGAAGGAAGAGTGAGGGAAGAGAAACACAAAGTAAAAATTAACATAAATTCATAAAAACATAGTAAGGGAATATCGAGATTCTCTTTAGGAGCCCAAAAATGGCCAAAAAGTCATTAGATGGTTTCCTGAAATCGACAATCACCCCTAGGAGGAGAGAAGAGAGAGTGGGGGAGCATGCAGGAAGGTGAGATGAGGTGGAGAGTGTGCTTTCCTTTAAAATCTTGCTTACTAATGGATCTAATTTGTCCATAAGTAGGTTGTGTTAAGTGCTAAAATGGGCACTTGATGTAGCAAATTTTTTTAAATAAAAGCCATTACCAATGGATCCATCTATTGGTAATGGGATACATTTAAAAAAATAATAATTTAGCTTTTGTTAAGTGATCGGATGGATCTGATTGACCCCATTACCAATAGATTTATTGATAGATTTTTTAAATAATTAAATTTTAAAAATATATTTTGAAATATTTTTTATTTGCTGACGAATTTACTAATAGATAGCACTTTTAACTAATAAAGGGGAGGGGATGGAATTCTTTTGATTGGCCATTGGTAAATCATATGGCTGGCCTAACGGTTAGCAGATTTATCAATGGCTAATCCATTAGAAATAATACCTATAGACAAGCCATCAATGCTTCTTGCCCTTTTACAAGAAGCATTCTATTGGATAATTAAATCCATAAGTAATTTATCAATACATTTTTTCACCGACAATCTATCCATCGGTAAAAATAATTATTGCCAAGGGATTTGGATCAATCGATATCCCTTGTAATATGCCAAGTTCTTGTGGTGCAAGGAGCTTTTTATGTTCCAATTTTTTTTATTGGAAAAAAGTATTTCCACTACAAGCAATTAACAACTTTCTCACTCCTAATAATGTGGGGTGTTAGATTTGTAAGATCATATAATTCAGTTTGTAAGATCTAATAAATTTAATAATTTTGATTATGTGAAATAATAATTTTGTGTGAGAATAAAGGTGTGTGAATAGAGAAACTATTTTTTTTCATACATTTAAATTTAAAGTTTTGAATTGATGGTTGCTGATAATATACGATATTATTGATTAATGATTAGAAATCATTCAGTTTTGATATCATAGTGTTTTCTTTGCCTATAATAAAGCTAATGTTGATAAAGCCTCTTGTTAACTATTGGTGAGAATTTTTTTTCCGCCCAACGAGTATGCATGCATCTACAACCTCTATTTTTTGATGATGTCTTCACTCCCTTCTGACTAATGAATATTAATTATTAGAAGGTAGGCATGTGTTTAATTTTATGTTTGGATTTTGAAATGCCACTAAAGAACTCAATGGTGTAGATTTCATAGTACTAATTTGATGGATTTCCATTTTTGTCTTTGTTGGTCTCAACATTCAACATAAGAATAATAGTGTTTTGGTAATAACAAATAACAATTAATTCTAACATTCATTTAGCCACACCCTTTTCTTTATAGATCGTTTTCTCTTATGTTTTATCTCAAAAATAATGGATCTTTTTGTTTCCCACTATCTTTCCCTTCTTCATTAATATTCAATAGGTTTTGTGGCTGTTTGATTTATTCACTCTAGTTACTTCCATTGAATGTGCATATACTAATGCTTCACTCATCTATAATTTTTCTGTTATAAAATCTGGAATATTTTCATTTCTCATTGTTCTCTTTGGCGAATTTACTTAATGGGTATATGTGGTTGTTGAGTAATTCCCTTTGGATGCTTTCACTGAATATCTATAACCTAATATTCCTCTTAGTGTGATTTTGTTTCACTATTCTATGTTTTGAAAAAATGGGTCATATGGTGTTTCATCAATTAATATTATCTTCCCCTATTCATTCAATGGCTTAAGAGGTTGTACAGTTGTTTCCATCAATGTTTACTCTAATGTTGTGTTGTCCTTTGCGTGGTCCATCTTTTCTTATGTTCTTTTTGGAAAAACATGATTTTATTCTAATTGCATCTATTGCCAATCTATTTACTAGCATTACATCACTTGCTCATATGTTCTCTTTTGTCGTCCTCTTCTCTCAGTGTGATTTCATTTTTGGTTTTATAGGTTTTTAGTTTTTAAGATGGTTGATACTGTCTAGTGGTGGTTGTTGTTTTAAATAGTTGGTTTATGTTTCATTATTCATCTCAAAACACATATTCATATTCTCTTTCTTGAAACTATTCCAATGGTATTGTGGGTGATTGCTTTAATGTGTGTGTGTGTGCACTCCTTGATTGAGAATATGTTTCAATATTCGTGTATATGTTTTTGCTTTTTGATTTGTCTTATTCTTATGTTATTGAGAATTTTACTTCATTTACTCTTCCTCCGTTATTTTCAAAATTCATGCATTGGGGTTTGTTCCATAACATGTATGTTCATTTTGTTTGATACGTTATTGTGTTTTAAAATGAAAGAAACTTTTTGCATCTCAACTTTTTCCCTTTTTTAGGTTACTAATACATATTAATTCATGTTAATCTCTTTACATGAGTGTTTCGATTCAATGTATTTGATTGTTGAGGATTTTTCTTCCTTCTTTGGGTTCTTTGACTTCTTTGCTGCTAGTGTTCATATGTTGAGTTTGTAATTTCTAAGGGATTTCTATCCTTCTTCTAGTTTGGTATTATTAGAATTCTTTTTGTTGAGATATTGATGTCATCTTTACCTATTGTAAAGACACTGTAACACAACCACATGTAATTTTAAAATGTTGTAAATGATAAATATGGTAAGTAAAAATTATATAAATGACAATTTATTAGTGACTATGTATACCACATAATCTATTCGACAATGTATAATGAATTACCCAATAAGCTCTCCCCCATTATCCCTTTAGCTCTTATGTTTCATACTTTTATTCTGGTATAATCTGTACTTAACAAAATTTAATTTATGGAGTTAGGATAATTTTTAATCCCTCTACTTTACTGAAAGAATAATTTAGTTTTTTAATTTTTAAGTTAAGTAATTTAGTTACTTTAAAAGTATAATTAAGTTAATTTAGTCTATTTACAAAGGTAATTGGATAATTTATTTCTTCTATAAGTGTAATTAGGATAATTTAATTATCTTTCGCTAATTTTTCCTTTTTTAAAATGACATAACTTGTTAGTAGTGGCCTAGACCTCATATTTGTTTTGAATATTTTTAACATCATTCTTTTGGCGTGAAGTTCTTCTCTCTTTTACCAAGTTTTCATTTTGTGTATTTCAATAATCTCTTTTAATTAAGAGATAAATTCACATAATAGTTATTTTATATTATAATAAAAAAATAAAATTTAAGTCATCTTAGCTAAGTTACATAACTTACATTATTAGAAAAAGAAAAATTTATGAGGGATTAAGTATTAACTACATTTCTCAAGAAATTAAATTATCCGAATCAAAATTTAAAAAAATAAATTATTCTTTTAAGTAAACAGAAAGTCAAAAGTGCTCTTTGAGTATAATAACAAGAGTGAATAATGTAATAAGCTAAAAAAAAGAAATAATTCGAACTCACCAACCAAAAAGGAAAAACTACAGCCTGTCAGTTGTCTATGGTAGTCCCAATTTAGTTGAAAGAGAAAGGCTTTGAGATAACCTTAAACATTTTAATACAGAGTTCAACTTACCATGGATGTTGCTAGGGGATTTTAGTTGCCTGCTATATTTTAATAAAAAAATGGGAGAATCTAGAAGATCGGGACATGCTTGTCATCATTTCAAAGAATGTTTGCAAGCTTGTAATTTAGATGATATGGGATTCAAAGGCAACCCCTCTACATGGTCATGGAATGGAATTTATGAAAGATTGGATCGAGCAATTTCAAATGCTCAATGGAGACTTTTATTCCTTGAAGCTTTGGTGCTTCACCTGCCACGCTTGAAATTGGATCACTCTCCCATCTTGATCCAATTACATGCCAAAAGTGCACTTCAATAGGGTGAAAAACTAGTTGCATGGTTGATGCATGAAAAGTTTGTAGGTATTGCTCAAATAGCTTGGAGAAAGGATGTAACCTGTAAACAAAATTACAAACAATGAGAGAGACTTTGCAAAAATGGAACAAGGAGCACTTTGGAACATTTTTAGGATAAAGCGCAGAATCTTAAAAAGACTCTAAGGTGTAGATAATGGGCAAAAAGATAATGAAGATGCTGACTAGAGAAGATTAAGAGAAAACTTGTGGAAAGAATATGAAAATGTGACTCTCCAGGAAGAAGCGCTTTGGTACCAAAAGACTCGAGTAAACTGGCTAAATTTTGGAGATAGAAACACAAAATTTTTTCATATGGCCACCATAGTAAGAAGGAAAAGAAATAGAATTGAGGCATTACTAGACCATTATGGGAGATGGATCTGGGATGATTAGAGTCTTAAGGAGATGGCAATGAACTGTTTTAGGCAGCTTTATCAGGGAAGCAATGTGTTAAATCAAAGATACATCATTCAATGGTGCTTTCTCACATTGGAGAAAGAGGAGTTGGAACCCCTATACAAACCAATGATAGCAAGGAAATATAGGAGGTAATCTTTTCCATGGGTAGTTTGAAAGCTCTTGTCTAGACGGCTTCCATGCCTTATTCTCCCAAAACAAGTGGAGCATGCTAAAAGAATAGGTATGCAATACTTTTACAAATTTTTGGCTTTGCCTAGATTCAATTCAAGAATTTAATGAAACCCTCCTTTTTTTTATTCCAAAGATATAGAATCCTAAAAAAATTATCAATTCAGACCAATAAGCCTTTGTAATGTTGTTTACAAAGTGTTTACTAAGCTGATTGCTAATAGATTTAAGCCTCTTCTTAATAAATGGATAGCTCCAAATCAATGTAACTTTATTTTGAGGAGACTGGGAAGAGACAACATAATTGTAACTTAGGAGATCATTCATAGCATGAATAAGCTAAAGGGGAAGAGGGGTTTTATGGCTATTAAATAGATTTAAAAAAAAGCTTATGATCAACTCAACAGGAAATTCTTAGAAGATACCCTTATTGATCTTGATGTGAAAAACCCTCTTCTTAGGGTGATTTTACGTTGTGTTACCATGACTTCTATGAGTTTATTATGGAATGATAGTAAATCTGAAACTTTTTTCCTTAATAGGGGAATTAGATAGGGAAATCCTTCATCTCCCTATCTTTTGGTTCTATGTATGGAAAGATTGGGCCATTTTATTTACAAAGAAGGGGAGAATGAAGCCATTTAAATTTAGAAAAGATTGTCCTTAGATCTCTCACTTATTTTTCATTGATGATATTATTCTTTTCCCGGAAGCTAGTATGGATCAAGTGTAGGAGGTGAAGAAATGTCTTGATGATTTCTATTCATCCTCTGTACAAAAAGTAAATAAAGAAAAGACTCGCATCCTTTTTCCAAAAAATGTCAATCATAATGTTAGACAAGAGTCAGTGAAGAGCTTGGGGTTTGGTATTACTACTAATTTAGGGAAGTATCTTGGGATTCCCCTCATTCAAAAAAGACCAAACAAGAGCACCTATACCTATCTGTAGATAATATCTCAGCCATACTTTCTAATTGGAAAGTGAAAACTGTATCTCCAGCAAGTAGAGTGGCACTTTCCAAAGCAGTTATAATGAGTATTCCCCTTTATACTATGTGCTTTACCCAGATCTCAATAGCTATTTGTGAGGCCATTGAAAAGCTATGTAGATTTTTTATTTGGGGATCAAATGCAGAAGCTAGAAAGATGCACTTAGTGGGTAGGGAGAAAATGTGCCGGCCCAAATTAGTAGGTGGATTGGGCATGTGGAATCTAAGGAATATGAATAGGGCGCTAATAATGAAAGTATGCTGGGGTCTTCTTAAACAGAAGGAGATTTGTGGTGCAAGGTTCTATGATCAAACTATGAGTGTGAGAAGGAAGAAGTCTGATAGTAAAAAACAAGAATCAGGCATCTACTTTGTGGAGAAGCATAACTAGAAACTGGAATGATTTCCAAAAGGGCCTGACTTGGATTGTAGGGGAGGGATAAAAAATTAGATTTTGGAGAGATAAATGGGTTGGTGATTTGGAGCCTTTGGAGAATTACTGTTGGATATCCCTATCAGAAGAGGAAAAAGAAAAGAAAGTGAGAGAGTTTGTGTCAGCTGAAGGTATATGGGATATCAGAAAATTTGAAAATATCCTTCCCAGGGAAATTTGTGAAATGATGATAGCCATTACTCCACCTAATGACCAGGCTAGTGACAATGAGTGCATTTGGAGCTTATCGCCCTATGGAACATTCATGGTTAAATTAGCATATAATTGGTTGAATGGAAATGTTGAAACTAGCTAAAATGTTGGAAATATATAAGGCCTAAAGATTTAAAACTTTGTTTTGGCTATCAATTAAAGGGAAGCTCCTGACAAATTCGAGAAGAACTAAGTTAGGCTTGTCAACAAATCCGCTTTGTCCTATTTGTAAAGGGGAGGAAGAATCAACCACTCACGCCTTGAGAGACTATGAGAGGGTTGTTGATCTCTGGAGATCCATTAGAGGCATTGGCACATCTTTTTCACGTCCCATTGGAGAATTGGATGCAATTTAATCTTACAAACCAACTTGGTAAAGAAGAAGATGTAAATTGGAGTTCTGTTTTTGGAGTTGCAATCGACACTATTTGAAGCATGAGAAATGAGGTCGTTTTTTCTCAGAAAGATCATAGAGAACAACAAGCTCTCATGAGAGCTTGTGAAATAGAAAGGGCGGAGAAGCTGGCCTTAGATAGTAGACATCACCAAAAGTAGGAGAAGCGGCCAGTTAGTAAGTGGTAGAGACCTCCCCTTGGTTGGAGAAAGCTTAATGAAGATGGTGCAGTATCCTTAAAAGGGATAAATGTAGTGTGTACAAGGGTTTGTAGGGATGAAAATAGAAATTTTCTACAAGCTTTTGCTTGTGGATTGGGTAGATGTTTGCCCTTGGAAGCTAAACTTTGGGCTATTCTAAAAGGGATCCAATTGGTCTGGCATTCTGGATGTAATCGAATTATTGTTGAATCTAGCTCCTTGGAGGCTATTCAATTAATTTTTGGAGAAACTCTAAACTTGTGTGTCTAATTGCTAGTGGAGGAAATTTCAAGATGGAGGAACAGGCCTTGGGAATTATCTTTTACTTTTGTTGCTACAGAGATTAATAAAGTGGCTGATATGCTGGCCGAACAGTACGGATTAGGGGCTTTTCCATGTTTTCTTTTACAAAGATGCCTGGAAGTGGATAAAAGGGGATCAATTATCCCTCCTGTAGAGAATACGTAGTTGGTTGTTGTATTTTATATTTCATTGCAAAAGAAAAAAAAAGAAAAAAAAAGAATAGAGCCAACTACAGAAAAATATAAAAAAAGGGGCAAAATGGAAAGGGGCAACAGGAGCTCAGGAACACGCAAAAAAGGAGAAGGCCCTCTTCTTCCCTCTTTTGTTCGCCAAGGGAAGTCCCGTAATCCTGTCAATTGAACACTCTTATCTTCAAACAGGGAGGGGGAACGAAGAATTACACCCAGCTCTCTCTCAAGACTCACCAACAGCACCGCGGCTTTATTGAAGATCGAGGTTGGACCTAGAGAGAAATCGGATCGAGATTTTGATTCGAGGGCTGATTGGGCGTAATCTAGAGGAAGCGAATTTGAGCTAAGGTGAAGTAACGAATGCTACTGTCTCTGGTTGTGTATTTTTATGAATCTGGTTGAAAGTTGGCAATTAACATAGATACGCCCGTTTCAGAAGTTTCCGCTGGTATGATTCTGTTATTTGAGCTGGGTATAATCTATTATCTGTATTCTGATAGAACAGAGCTGAATAATTGATTTCTTTTAGCATTCTTGGCTATCTAATGACTATCCTAAACTGAATTGATGATTGATTCAAATAGGAATAAGGATAGTTATTTCCATGTGAGGTTACTGAATTTTCCAGCTTCATGATCTTTTTACTTCTTGCTTGGTGAAGTCTCAGTTCGGCCTATATGATTCAGTTTGCTTGCTGATGAACTTGTTATTATTTGCTCTGTAATTAATGAATGCTTTGAGGTTTTATCGTTTCAAGGATTATGTGTCCTGTGAATTGTGTTGGACTCTGGTATATGGAAAAGATAGTTACTCTGTTCTGTTCTGTAGTTTGAGCTTGTCTCTATTGGAATCACGTGATTAATGTATTCAATACAGCATTCAATGCATTCAAACCATGCAATTGACCATGCATTTGAATGCTGTATTGAATGTATTCAATTGCATGGTTTGAGTGCATTTGATTGCATGGCTTGAATGCATTTGAATGTATGGTTTGAATGCATTAATCATGGATTGAATGCTGTATTGAATGCCTTAATCACATGGTTCCAATAGTCTCTAGACCTACTGGTTTTAACTTTCCATGTACAGGCATAGAGGCTTGACAAGTGAGCACATGGTTTACAGATGGCTGTGTTTACTGTTTTCTTATCTTTTCTTATTCTGAGCATGACTGGTGTGTTCTGGATATTTGGTAATTGGTATCTTGATCACTTTGGGTATCTTGGTTGTTGATGTGTTTATAAAGGTGTCTCTGGTCTGTGCAAAGTGCATGCATGCTAATATTAATGTCTAAATTTCAAGAAATTTGGTGCTACCAGTTCTCTGGGCAGCAGCTACTGTCCTTCTCGTAATTTGGTAGGAAAATCAAAATTTAGTGCCATCAAAGGCACTAGAATCAAAGACAGGAGGCTTTTACATATAAAAAGGCCAATCCATCACTTTATACCATTCGAGGCCAGTTTCTGTTTAAAGTCATGGAACTTTCTACATACTTGCATGGTTGCATAATTGTTAATTTGTTGGGCAGCAGTAATCTTTTCATAATAACTTGAGCTAGGATGCACAAAATTGAAATATGTATCAGTACTTGATTCTGTATCAATTTATATCAGTTTAGCTCTGAAAGTTGAGAAAATTTTTTGATATTATAAAATGTCATTCTCATGCTTGCTTGAATTGTCATTTAGCAAGAATCTTGTGGGAATTGTAAGAATGTGCTTTGGCAAGATCAAGAACATGCACATTTGTGTTTCACCATGATTTAATTGTTTTGTCATGGCTGAATGTTGCTGTTATGAGGGAACTCTGAGTTTTGAGAATAAAATGAGTCTGCTGCCATTTTCTGGGCGGCAGGTGGTCTTTTGGTTCATATTGGGAGCTGCTGAATTCAGAATTAGGAGCCATCAGTTGCACTAGAAAATAGAAACATAGGGCAACATTTTGTGAAATTTTTAGCTCCTAATTCTTTGTCAAAGAATACATTATTTTTTAGCAAACCTAGGGAAATTTTCTTGCATAATTGAAACTTGTGAAATTGTTATTTTCTATGGTTCAATGCTCACCTCCTTTAATTTGAAGCTCCTAACACTTATATAGAACTATAAATCTATAAATATCTGGTCCATCTTTTACATATCTTGTCCTGATTGGTGGTTTTATCTTTGGTCGTTTTGAGAAGAGAAATTTGGTTTCATGACTGCATTGGCTAGTCCACATTAGTCTCGGCTCTAGGGAGCATTGTCTCTTAAGATTAATTTTGATTGCTCTTCGTAACATTCCTATTGGCTGGTTGCTGTGTGAAAGATGTCACAAGTTTGCTTGTTGGTTAGTGATGCTATGTTTACTTTTTCCAATGCATGTTCTTGAATTTTGTGTTTGTGATGCCATCACTTTCCTATGCAATAATTTTGTTTTATCTTGTATAGCTTGAGGGGTTTAGGTTCATAAAAATCATACAAATTAAAAAAATGAAAAATCATAAATAAAAGAGAGGGATAAGAGAGACTAAAAAAGAAAAAAAAAAGAAAAAAGATGAATAAAAGGAAAAAAAGAGAAAGAAAAGGAAAAAGGGAAAGAGAAAAATAAAATAGGAATGATAAAAAGATTAATAAGAGGAAGAAGTAAATGGGATTAAATAAGAAAGGGAGCACATTCCGAAAAAGTTTGTATAAGGAACTTTGATAAAAATTTTGTATAAATGGTTTTGATTACAGCCTTTCTGCCTTTGTTAATTTTCTATTTTCTTTTCTTTAAAATCGTAGGAGCTCTTTCTGATTTCAAATTGACTTTTTACTTGATTAAATTCATACAACGAAGATCACCATTTTCTAGATAAAAACCGAACTTCTTGGACTTTGATCCCTGAAAGAGATACAAAGGCACTTTCTTGGAAGGGCTAGTCTGATTTTGTAAGTATTTTTGTTAGTTTCTTTTACTAAGAAATCCCTTAAGGCTTCTTTCTTGCATGTTTCTTGTGCTGTTTTCTTTCCTTTGCATGTGAATGATAAGAGATATTAAAGATACATTATGACATGACAAACCTTTGCACAACTCTTTTCTGGGTAACTGTTCTTGGAATGGTTGCTGTGAGGTGCATGTTAGGCTGCTAGCACCTTCCCCATGTATATTCAGACTCTCAAACCATGCCTGGTTCAAGTTCAGAATTTTCAATAGGCTTTTTCTAACTAATTCCCTTCCAAATACTAGTTAGTGGCAACTCCATTTCTCGTTTATAAATAAGAAAAGATTTGCCATCTGTTACGTTAGTGAAACTCATGAATGATGTTTTTGTAATCTTAATTTGCTCTTTGCTGATTTGTCCTTGTTCATTTCATTCTTGTTATTTTTCTGTCAATTTTGTTTCTTGAAGTATGCCCAATGTCACTGTTAAGGGGGATTATTTATTTATATTTTGTGATTAAATTTTTAAGTTTTAAAATGTAAAGTTTGAAAATTTTAGTTCATGCTAACCTGTTTTGTTGTTCTAAGAAGTTTATGCTAACTTGTTCATTGGTAAATATTGGTAGACAGCCTTGAATAGACCCTTAAGAGGAGAGGACTAACAAAGATGAACCAGAACCCACAATCAAGTGAAGGAAGGCATGACAATGATGCCGCACTCTCAGATTTCCTTGCTTCTTTGACGGATTACAATCCCACTGTAAGTTTATTGCATCATGTATGGATAATCTAAGCGGACTTTCTTTGCAATCATTTATTCATAGAAACATCTAAAACTTATCACTAACTCCTACTTTGGTGGTTTAAATATTTCAGATACCTGATGAGTTGGTGGAACATTACTTAGCAAAGTGCGGGTTTCAATGTCCTGATGTTCGACTGTAGGTACTTTTGTTTATGAAAAATTTGGGGCCTGTTTGGTTACTGTTTCTGAAACCAGTTTTTATTTTTATATACAAAAAGAAATTGATTGGGTGAATTTGTTTTTCTTTTCTAGTTTACAGAAACAAGTTTTAGTTTTCTGTTTTCACTGTCGCAATGTTGTAATTAATTGATTTCATTCATGGCATTATTGTAATTAAAGCTATCACTTTCCTTCATTTTACTTTACATCTTTCTCTTGCCTATGTTTTCCATTCAACGCTAAGGACAGGTGACGGCAATGGCTTGGGAGGCCATAGGATAGAATGGTGCTAGCTGTAGGCTTCAATATGCTTCTTTGGTTTTCTTATGGTTGGGCATCTCAAAGTTCCTTAGGTGTTGACAGAAAAGAACCAAAAGAATTAAAGGGCAATCTTTGTTGATATGTTCATGATGAGGCTGCAATTTCATTGATGAGATGGAGGAGTGAATTGAGAGCTTTTGGCTGCAACTGAATCCTTATTGTTCACCCTTGTATCTGACTGTGTATTGTGATTTTAGATTGTAGCAAAAGCTGAGCTGGGTTTGCAAGATTAAATCTAATTGGCTATTATCTGACTAAAAGCAGCAACTTTTTGGGGATCTAGACTGAAAAGAATTCAGGACTTTTTTTTTTATTTGATTTGTGAAAGGATAAAATTGTGGATGAGATTGGAGTAAAATTAGTTTTTAACAACTGACTTCATCAGTGAAAGTGGTGAATGTGGTCGTTTCTTGAAGCATCAAAGTAACATCCGAATGATGATGAGGACAGCATGGAGATGATACATTCAATGTTGATTTTAGAATTCCAGGATGGGACTCAAGCATGGGCTCTTCAGAACAATTTTTTTGTGTTTTAATCTTTATATCATTTAGAAACATTTTTTTCCAAATAATTTTTTTCAAAATTTTCCTTCTAAAATTTTTCAGAATTGCTTTTTTGAACAGTTTTAAAGACAAAAAATAAAAAAATAACCAATAGGTGCTTATTTTTTGTTTCTTTCTCAATTCCTTGTATAATATTATAGGTCTTTGTACTTTAAGTATATTTTATTTTTTAGTTTAATTGTTGGCTGCTTGGTGCTGTATGTTAACCTAGAGGATTCTGAGAGTTGGCTGGAACATAAAATTTTCTGTTTCACACTAAATTTTTTCTACTTTACATACTGATCTATGTCAAATGTTGGAAAAGGGAGGAAGGAATAGATATTTAAGGTTATAATTAACAGAACTAAAAATCTTGTCCCATGCTAAATCAAGGGAACCGTAATAAATAGTTATTCTTGTTCATTTGATTGGTTTAACATAAAGAGCTGGTTAACGTGGTAATGCATTCCTGAGCCTAATTGTATAAGCAATCATAGGTTTGCTTATTGATCATGTGTTCAAAATGCATGTAGCATCACATTAAAATGATTAATTGAAACAATGTTTTGATGCTGATAGATGTGAAAAAAGAGAAGGACATATTGCTGGTCATAATCTATCTAATTACAAAAATGACTCTATTAAACAGTTTGGCAACCTCTTCATTGTTATTTTGGTTCTACATTATTGTGGTCTTCCCCACTCCATTCATTCCATAAACTCAATGACTTTTAGCACTATTTCTTAGCAAGTGCATATATTTTTCCAGTGCACTCTGGATGGTCTGATAACCCATAATTTTAGGAGCAGATAATATTGTCTAGAGTAATGCTACTTGCACAAAGGTTTTGTGCACAAAGATCACTAAGCGGCTTGTAATTTTCACAAAATTGATAAATAACTTTACATGCTTTGGTTCTACAACTTACGCCAGTACTAGTTAGTCATAAGTGTTATAAAAGTTACAAGATGCATGTAATCTTTGTGCACAAAACTTTTGTACAAGTAGCATTACTCAATCTTTAAAACACACCCTGGTGGTCGATCAACTAGAAAATCCATAGAATGTCCCTCTTGAGCAAGTTGCTGAACTTGAGCTAGTAAGAAACTATAATGAAACCAAAGAATACTAATCTATACTAATATCATTTAATAAGGCGAAACCGAAGATGATAAACTGGAATTATTAATTCCAGTTTACCATCTGCAGAACTAAGTAGAACCTAGGTATCTTACCTTGATTTCATTAATTTTATCTCAGGGGACTATCCTTAAATAGTAATTAAATTTGGTTTCCACTGAGTCTGAATTTATTCAATTGATAAAAGTCAATCATTGAAAGTATTTTTTTTTTGTTGGTGCTAATTAACAAGAAAAGGAGGAATTTCACTCGGCTTGTTATGGTAAGAAGAAGACGCAGTTCAATTTTTTGTTTTTTCTTCTTTCAATTCATTTTTTATTTCCAAATGACCGTCCAGTTTGATATGTATATATTGTCCAAACAGGGACAACAATAAGTAAGAACATAGAAAATGACATTAGAGAAAATAAATTGACAATATGTATGTTGGGAAAAAAAAAGAAAAGAAAATAGCAATAGGATCTGCGGTTGCTTGTTTTACTCTTGCTCCTCTTTAATCCGAGCGGAATCTATATAATTCTGCAGTCATTGTGTGGGAATGGCAGACGGTTATGTTGAAACATTTTATGTTGAAGAATGAAGAAATATGCAAATTTTGTTGCTTTTAAGATCTATATACTTCTTTTTTACTGTCTCGGGATATGTTATGAGTTTGTTGTGGACCTTGTGGTGGACTATGCTTTTGATGAAGTTGAATGTCAGTTCTTGTCAATATGTATGAGCCCTTGGGGTTGAAAATTGGATCCATTTTGGTCGACAATTGTTGAATGATAGATTTCTTGTTGTGATAAAATTTTGGCCCTTGTGTTTTTGGTTTATATATTGTCTAATTGTCTGAAATTTTTTTACCACTATTGCAGAACTAGACTGGTAGCTGTTGCTACTCAGAAGTTTGTTGCAGAAGTTGCAAGCGATGCTCTGCGGTATGTTTATTGAATCTAGAACTTTGTCTTTTTTTGTCTTTTTTCCTTTCATTCAATTTTCACCTTTCTGTCTCTTCTCTCTCCCTTCTTAGTGGTGTTTTTTTTGTGGAACCGGAAACTATGCTAGTGGCACAATTGCATTGTAAATCTTGGTTCCTATGTGTATCTACTTTACTAGAAGTTTATAACTTGTGGTAAACGTGTTTCATGCATGGGTTTTACAGCTTATGTGTATATCATAGATTTTTGTTCTGTGTAAAGCGCTTGGAAAACTTTGTTGCACAAGTTTGGTGTTTTTATCCTCTTCATCCCTAAAGATCCATGAACGTACACAACATTGAGTCAATTATTTGCATGAAAGGATTAAAATAAATTTAATAAACTGATATTAGAGATGTTTAATGACTTTTTCCCCCCCTGACATAGTGTGACTAACTTCTGGATAATGTATAGGCTGGCTTTAAATTTTGAATATTTATTTTTCTGTCCATTTATAGTTTTATCGATCAGTTTTCTAGGATTTATCTTTTTGAGAGCTACATGATCTCGCCCTTTCTGTCTCCCATAAGTGCGTTGCTATATTTGTTTTCTTATACTAAGTCAACAGTTGGTACAAATTACAATTGGTCATATAGTTGTTGCTGCCTATTTCAACTGTTTCTTCATTCTACTGTAGGCACTGCAAAGCGAGACAGGCGACAATTCCAAAGGACAAAAGGGATAAGCAGCAGAAGGTGCTTAGCATAAGCTTGTAGTCTGGTTTTGTCTATAGTTTTTTTTTATGGTATGTGCCTAGTAGTGACTTGCAGTTTGAACAGGATAAGCGCCTAATATTGACAATGGAAGACCTATCAAAGGCACTGCGTGAGGTAAGAATTGTTTTCTAGGTTTATATGGAGAACTAAGCTTTCTGTACTCAATTATAAGCGCCATAAAACCTTTAGTCCTTTTTCTTTGGAATTTAAATACTCTCTACAATTTTGGAAATTAATTCAAGTATTCCATGTTGAATATTTGAGGTTGATTCCATGCAGATTTAAAACCTAATACCAGAACATATCATATAGATATTTAATTTCATAGAAGTTAATACAGATAAAGAATATTTTTTATTCTTGTAAGCTTCGTTGGGATTAATGCTTGTGTTGATATGACCTAGATTCATTTCAAAATGCAGATATTGCTTTTTGTGATCACTTCCTTATATATATTGAGATTACTTCACGTCTAATCTACTTTTTGTCTTTTGGTGAGCAGTATGGTGTGAATGTAAAACACCAAGAATATTTTGCCGATAGCCCTTCTACTGGAATGGATCCTGCTGTGCGAGATGAATGAGCCGTTTCTTGTCCAAGTCTTTAAGCTTCTGTGTTCCTCTGGGTTTAGTAAATTCTGCAATGTACCTAGGTGATTTTGCACCTATTCAATTTATGCACCCCTAGTTATCTAGTTTCTGCATCTTTGATTCGTATTGTATGTTGTACAATTTATGCTGTTATCTAGAGATACGCAGGATACTTGTCATATCGATGGCATGATAACCTGGGGTCTATTTTTGTTCCACCCAAGCTTGTGTTGTTATAAGTTGTCGTTGGATATGGATTCTCTAAAATGAAGAGTGCATTTTACACAATAAAATATAAGTAAATAATTATTAATTAAAAAAATAATAATTATGATTATTATAAAATATAAATAAATAGATGACAGTTTATAAATTTAAAATAATTTATAACGTTAATTTTTTTATTAATAATTATTTATTTATATTTTATGTTGTAAAGTGTACTTTTCATTTTAGAGAATATCAATTCGATGTCACTAGGTTTGTTTTGTAGGAAAAAAATAGTAGTGAATAGAATGAAGATCTTTTGATTGTTTTTTTTTTTTTTGGTATTGTGGTAACATTTTCTATGCTGCCAGTGAATTCATAGGAAACTTGCCACAGCCTTCCAACAGCAAACTCAGACAGAACGTGAGTAAACCCCGTACCATTTGAGCTGCTGATAGAATGAATATCTTTCTAATACACAAACTATAGTGAACATAAAGTATGGAGTTGTTAATAATTTTACTGGCATAAACAACGTTGTAACCCAAAGATATAAAAGCCCGGGAAAATCTATCCTACTTCTCCCTTTTACTTGGGTGTGAGCTATTTAATTTGTTTGGTTTTATACTCAAGTTTGTGAGATCCAGTTTGATGGTTGAATTTTGTGACATGAAAATTGTGCGAGAACCGTGGGATTGTAAAATCCCAACTTGATTTTTTCTCTTTATTCTTTTCTTTTCAAAGTGAGGACAGTGCCAATTGTTCTTCCATGGAGACATTCTTTTATTCAAAAAAGATCAATAACAATACAGATGTTTGATGAAGGAACCTAGAATAGTTAATGTTGTTGCGTTCTAACTTGTGTCTAGCTACAAAATACAACTAGAGGCAAACCTGAAAATCCATTCTCGTTATCAAGGAAGTGACAGTTTGGTGTTTGTATTTATTATGCAGGCCTTGGTGGAAATAGATGAATTAAATTAAAATTTCAAACTGATATTTAAAAAGTTTTATAGAACTAGAGCAACGGCATTATTTGTTATTTAACTTTTTTAAAAGAGCAATTTCGTTTTTAAACTTTCAATTTATACAAATTTGTCCCTCATAAAGTGAAATTGAGAAAAGTGTGCCTCTGCCTTTGTTGCAGCTCTATTTTTCACTAATGCTAATTTGACATGGCTCGTTGGTGCCACATGAACTCTTAAACTCCATATTTTATTGAAGCAATGACACTTTTGGTCAATCAATTTTTTTTAAAAGAGCAAGTTCATCTTTTAACTTTAAATTTAGACAAATTTATCATTCTAAAAGTAAAATTGAGTTAAAATTCATCCCTCCCATTAGCGAAGCTCCATTTCGATCCATGTTAATCTAACATGGCTTGCAATGCTACGTAGACTCCTAAACTAAGCCATTTTTATCATTTGAGAGGCATGTCCTCGTATTGTCATACATGAATTAGAAGATCAGGGCAAAAGAAATTTTTTTAAGAGCTAAAAATGAAGAGAGGAGTTTTTAGGTGGAGAATCAACCATGTAGACAATTAGTGAAAAATCAATTGTGGGGACCAACACATCAACAAATTCTAAGGAGAGGAGGTAAGAATAGTCATCATTTTCACTTTGATTGATTATGATGGTCCTATTAGCGATTATTAGAGTATATTACCTTTAACCATCGTGAGGACGATTGGTGGAGAATCATGGTATAAATTGCATGCGAAGAAATGAGTATTGTTGGTTTACATTATTAGCATTGGCTTAATTACACCTTTGGTCCCCATGCTATATCGATTGTTTGATTTTAGTCCCCCTGCTTTTAATTGAAGAATGTGACCATTACACTTTCAAAATTGTTTGGTTTTGGTCCAGCCATTAAATAGATAATAGGAAATGTCTATGTGGCACATGGTTTGCTAACATGGGTTGTCAGTTGCCAGGCACTGATGTGGACTGATTGGGTGGTTACATGGTACTAAGGATGGAGTAACGTAGTCATGTGACATGCACATGACCCCTATATATCCCATTTGCCCTAAATTGCTTTCGATCTTCTGGGAATTAGGGTTTCAAAGATGCCTTAATCTTTATCTTAAACCAAAATTGAGTGCCTTAGTACAAATTAATGGGAGGTGGAAGGATGATGAAGGTTGAATCGACAAGCGAAGGCTACAAACATGGTTAAAGGTTTTGTAAGTGTGGAAAATAAGCTTCTTTGGTGACTTCATGGACCCATGTTAATCTAGGGCGATAATTCTATGGTTGTGGGTGCTACCAAGGTAGGAGGGGGTGCAACTATTTCAAATGGCGTGACCCTAAAGTTGGGCATCGTGCAATATAATTAATAATGTGCTAAGGATGCTTAATGAGTTGAAGTTAAATGAGAGGTTCTACCTTATTGCGATTGTGGTGTTGGGGTGTTTTTGTTTGTTGTTGATGTCAATGTTGGTTAAGTGTAAGAACTGAAATGGTTGGGACTTCATGTGGGGTTATTATCTATGTAATGTAGTTAGAAATTAGGAGGTGGTCTTGAAATGCAATGAATCAAGCTCATGTAGTTGGTTGAGAATTTTGCTTTGCTATTTTAACCATGTAATGTGACCATTGTCTTCAATGAATGGGCATTGTTTTAGATTGTGTAGTGTCTTTGATTGTATATTATTTTGTGCATACATTATTTTGGTTCTTTGGTTTTGGTTTGCCTCCTAAATAGGTAAGTGTTCTTGTTACTTTTATTTTGGTTTTAGTTCTTTAATTTGTCTACTAACAGGGAATGTGATCACATGGCATGTCTTATCAAATAGGAATAAAATATTAGCTTGTAGGGATGTCAAGTTGCCCACAACAAGAACAATCTAACTATACCAAATTAGAGACAAATTGAGGGAAATAAATACTACCATTATTAACATTTAATAGAAGTAACAAGTCCCAAATGCTACTAATTTGCATTGAGAGAAATTCATCGATTAATATGTTTGAGTGTCTCTAACCAAAGGCCAATACATTGTGGCCCAAAACAACATTATAAATAGAAAAATAGTAAGCATCCTATACAATGTCAACTATGCTTCTCAAAACCGATATCCTAAACAAGTTGCTACAACCCCAAAAACAATATTCACTAAACTAAATATTGGTCTTGGATCTCTTTCTGCCACTAGTTGACTCCTAAGTACTCATTATGTTTCTCAATCTTTTTTGGTTGCTTCTATGGCAACTTGTAATATCTCTTTGGTGGTACATTTTTTGCCACCCCTTGTAAAGTATTTTGGCCTAAAAGCCCTAGTAAGTACACTGGATGCAAAGTTGTAGAAGTTACCTTGAAGTCCCTTGTCACTGTGTGCAGTAGCTATCTCCACATCTGGTTGAGGGTTACCAGTTGGTTGATTGCTACTAGTTTGGGATGTGTTGGTGCCACTATGGTTAGCATGTGTCCTTATATAATGTTATATGGTAAAGAGAAAAGTTAGTATCTTTTTTTTCCTTTTTTTTTTTTGCAAATACTAAGTAACTAGTGGCACAGGTATGGGCCATACCTTGTTCCCTTTAGGAAAATGATTCTGTTTGTTTGTTGTCTAGCCTTACATGTCCTAACATTATGGCTTAACTATCCACACCTCTTACATTTCATTATTGTTGCTGTCTTGGCAACTTGTAGGAGTCTTTAGGATCATCATTTGATTTCTTCCTTTGCTTTTTTTGTCTTCCAGTTGGCCTCCTCAATTTAGGGGGTTGGATGCACTTAGATTCTATTTATGGCCACAAGTTAGGGCCATTGAATAGAAGGATTATGTCCTAATAGATTGTTATAAATGTTTCCTTCCTAAAACATAGAAAAAAAAATTATGGATTAGTTATACTGTTGATTCCAAAAAAATATACAATTGTATTATTTTGATCTCCTTGCTTCCTTTTTGTCACAAAATGAAAGCAATGGACTAGGTACCTTACCTATAGTAAGAATGCACATAATCTTCTAGCCTCCTATTATTGTGCCATATTGCATGACAACATAGGATGCCTGTCAATTGTCATTTTCTAAATGAGCAAGTTCTAAACCCTAAGTGCACCACATAGGTTTGAGGTTGTTTTCGAACCTCATACAAAGAGAAATCCTTATCCCCGCACTAGATTGGTGTCCAACTTTTTGCTATCATTTTGTTTTCTCAATAATTTCTTGAATTTTTGGACAAAGATCCCTTGAGTATCTTGGTACTTTCTCCTTCTGTGTGAGCATCTTGTTTATCAAAAATAATTTAATATCCATCACTAAGGATATGATTGGTTTCTCCCTAAACTTGAGTATAGCCCTATTGAATGCCTCACACATGTTGACTTATAAATCACAACATGTGTGAGTACTAAATGCAGATCTTGTCCACACCTCAGGTAAAAGTTCGCTTAACTAACTCCATGAATCATTTTTTTTTCTTAACCTCTTCCATTGCTTGTTGCCATTGAAGCATAGTTGTTGCCCTTGTAGCCCTCCACATTGCCTTTTTCATTTTTGCAATAGGGTACTCCTTTTTAAAGTTTCCATACAGGTAATTCACATACAATCAATGTTTTTATGCTAGAGTTAATGCTCTCCAATGTAGGTATTAATCCCTAAAATAAACTAAAAGTTCAAAACCTATTAAATTTACATACTTAATTATTAAATAAGAAAAAAAATTGCCTCGACATCATCAACATACCTTCTGTTGATTTGATATGAATGTTCACCTTTTGTTCATCACTATCCCAAGATCATGTATTTACCTCTCCATGAATCACCCCTACGAATCCTTGGTCTCAACCTTAACTATTGCAAATGTTATTGAGAACATTTGATTGTTCTCATCATTTCCAATTGTAGCAAGCTTTAATTACACATTTCAAGAAGCATCCCTCAAGTCTAATTAATGGTCTGCATATTTGGACAAATGCAACTTTGCATCCATTGAAGCATACATGCATCCTTTCAAACAAAGGGCCATGCACACCCCTATCCAGTTTTAGAACCACTGAAAACCCTAGCCATATTAACTTTGCGGCATACATGTTCAAATTCTTGTATTGATCCTCTATTGTCCCTTGCACTAACTCAATTGGCCTCTTCTTAGTTATGCTCTTAATAAATGCACACTCCAATTTTTCTTAGCATCGGATTCAATAGTTTTGGTCTTGATATCTGCCTCATCCTTTACTCTTCCAACAAATTTGTTAGCTAGTCACTTAGTTTTTCCTTACCTATTTTTGGCTATCCTATGACATGTACTCAGTATTGCATGTCATAATTTACCAATAGTGGCTAAAGCTAGACGTGCTAATCATGATGTAAAATGGACAGCCTTGGGTTTACTTTATAATAATCTTTTTCCATCATTCTTGCACAACCAAATGCTTTTGCTCTTATGCATGGCATAATTTTTAATTGCCATTTTGACCTCATCCTTTGAGGAGAATGCTATTCCTAACTCAAACTCTACCTCATATCGCTTTTTTGACATTTTAAACTTTAGGAACTTTCTACTCTATCTTGCGATTTCTTCATTAGAGGCATTGGGGTATCTAGGTCTTTAGAGTCAAAATTCTCAACATTATCATCCTCAAACACATTGGTTGCCTCCTTATTTGATTAGGGGGATGCTATTCTACCTTCTTCAAGTGTAACCCCTAAAGTTTGACCATCTATTTGTGAGAAAATAGACTGCCAATTCCACCCCTGAGCATAGTCCCCATCATCTTCCTCATTGATTTCTAAGTCCTTGTTATCATTGTTCCCATCAACCTCTTCTTCAAGCTCTTCAGCAACCTCACTTTGATGACGTTGACATAACCTCCTCAACTCCTTTACTTTCATTAATACCTATGTTTCATCCTTCATAGCCTCACCCTTATTCCCCTTTACTTCATTGTCTAATTTATTCCCCTTTTTCCTATCAGGTTTAATCACAATGTAATCATCATTATCATCCTCATTACCCCCTAAATCAGACACTAGGATATCAATCAAGTGCTCCACATAAAAATCTACTTTCCTATGTCCCTTGACCTCTCCACAAAAGTTGAGCATATCCAAGTCATTTTGTATAGGTCTCAAACCATTATGAATATCTCCTATACCATACGGACTTGTATGTACAATACCCCAATATTTTAACAAGCTTTTCTATCTCAATGTATGACACCTCATCAATATCCTAATCCTCATTTTGGTCTCTAGCTTCTTCTCTTATGTTGTCAATTTGGGGATCATGCACAAACATACTAGCATGGTGAATTCCAAAGCTAATAGTACATTGTTCAATTAGCTTAAAAACAATAAACAAATAGATTAATAGTAAAGTATGGGACCACAAATTACTAAAGACTAAGATTAATACCAATAGAATATTGGTTTGGGACCAATATGATGGCATAAGGGTGGAGGACCACAACTTAGTACAGAGATTAAACAAGATATTCATTTAGGCAAAACACAATACAATGAACCACCTTGGTAAAGAGTAGATTTAAGCCAAAACACCATGAGTTTTGGAGAATAGAAAAGCATAAGGGTTTTTGCATCAATTGGTTTAGGACCACAAATAATTGCATATTAATTGCTACCCCACCACACAATTGCTACTATGCTAAACAATTGTTACCCCATGTGTATCCTACTAAACAAGAGAATACAAAAATTAGACAAGGATAGCACAAAAACCTTACACCTAAAACTATAGTTTGCGGGAATAGGTCCACTTCCAAAACACTCTGGATCATTAGGAACAAAGTTCTTTTTCATCATGACCGAACCGTTGATTGCAACCTTTCATTTAGTCCTTAAGCCCTATCTAATCAATCATCCACTATGTAGTCTCAAATTCACCCTAATCTCTTATATTCAAAGAATAGGTTGGGGGAATTAGGATATATGTGTGTCACATGGCCGGATTACTCAAGGGCCCATGTGATGTAAGTGCTTAGTTAATCCACATTAGTGCCCACCTTAGCAATTGATGATCCGCATCAGCAATCTGTGTGCCACATAGACATTTTCCATTATCTATTTAATGACTAGATTAAAATTGAATAATTTTAAAAGTGTGATTGTCACATTGCTTCAATTAGAAGTGGGGCGGAGCCAAAATAAACAATCGATATATTATAGGGGTCAAAAGTGTAATTAATCCCTTAACATTCTTTTTTTGTTTGTGGTGTGCTTTAGAAGCTTTGTGACTAAATCCATTAGACATTAGTAGGTTGCATTAGATGAACCCATTACAAGGAAGTAGAAAGTATGCTTAATTTGGTGTATACAAGAATGATATCTGACGATAGAATTTTTTTCATTAAAATTTCACTTTCTAGTTGAAGCTTTCTTTGTAAATGCTATATACTACTTATAAGCTCTATTTCTTGGATTGCTTTCAATATTGTCTTGGCTCAAGCAATTGAAATGCAAGGACTGTTATGGCAAAGATTGTTGTTTTGTATGACATTTGATAAGGTAGATTCCATTTTGGTCTTGTATTTGGCGACTCTTGGATACATCTCTTGGTGACAGTTTTTAAATGAACACAGATGATTTATAGTCACAGTTAATTGTGATGTAAAGTCTTATACAAATTCTTATAGAATTTTTTTAATTATTCAATTTAATATCATCTATGAAACTACAACTTTTAGTTGAGGAGTTTTATTGGCTAAGTTTACTTATATAAATGTTTTACTATGACAGTACTTTGTTTTGACAGAATATATAGATTATACTACTCATACAAAAAATTGTTGCTTAGGCACTGCCTATCAAAAAGTTGAGAAATGAAAAAAAGTTTTGCTTTGATCAAAAAATAGAGGGGCTTAGAAGTCCACATAGCATTGGCAAACCACGTCAGATTAATATAAATGAAAAATGAAACTCTAGTAATAGTAGCGATAACTTTCTTTCAATTTTATTTTTAGCAAAATGAATTTTCCAAATTAAAAGTTAAAGAACAACTTTATTTTTTCAAAAAAATTTAAGGACAAAAAAGCACTCTTATTTCAAACTCATATTGTATGAAAATTAGATTTTAAATGACCGAAAGATTGTCGACACACTTCTCAAAAGTTTTCTCAATGATATTTACTAGCTTTATCTTTGCAAGAAAAATGATTTGAATCTCAGTTCTCTGTTCAAGTTTATTTTCTTTAAAAGAGAAAAGATATTTTTGCAATTACGTTGTTACATAATGCTTATAATTAGATGTTAATACTTTAAATATTAAATGAAGATTAATAATATTCTTTTCAAAAGCTGATAAAAATATTTGAAAATAATAGAATCAATCAAAAATAGCCTAAGATTAATTGTTACTTTAAGTCATGATTTTAAGGATTTAGAAGCTGTGAAATCATAGTTTTAGGTAGCTACATCAATGCTTCGATTGGGACTTAACTTAAAGATACCATTTTACTGGGTTGAAAATATGATGTGAAGTTCTAGTTTTGTACAAGTTAATCGAGCTGGCATTAGGATGGTGAAAATTTTTGATAAATAATTGAGAAAAATTATATACACTTTCTTAATTTTAAATTATTTGTAAGTACACCATCTTAATTATAAAAGTTAGTAAATACATTCTCTCATCTATCAAAATAATATAAACACAACACTTTATTCAAATATTTTAAAATAAATTACATTACCCACCCTTAAAATTTACTTATATAATAGTTCACTTTAAATTTAAATAAATGTTATATTACTTGCCCTTAAAGTTTGTTTATATGATAGTTCACCACAAATTTAAATAAATATTATATTACCTATCCTTAAGGTTTGCTTATATACAATCCACCTTAAATTTAAATATCTATATATATATATATAAATAAATAATAGTTATCCATAGTATGTATAATATATTAATCTCTAACTATCATTTTTTAAATACATATTCTATAAGAAGCTTAACTTATTTTGAAATATATTAAAAGTTAAAGCATCTATATAACTTGTATAAATAAACAATTTCATCATGAAGTTCTAGCATTTGTACACTTAAGAGAGTACAACTACTAGTTGATTATTAGTATGAATTCTTTCACCAAAAAATATTTATCAAACAACTTGTAAGAGCATTTAAAATATGAAGGATAATGTGTTTTAATCATTATTTAATTACAAATAAGTAAATATAATGTTTTAACCCTGATTAGAAATAATATTCTATTAGAACATGTTTGTATTTATGCTAGTTAACCAATTAATATTGGGTAAAGTATAACTTTTATTTAAATTTAGGTGAACTTTCGTATGAGTAAACTTTAAAGGTAGATAATGTAATATTTATTTAAATTTAGAATAAACTATTATATAAGTAAATATCAAGGGTATATAATGTAATTTATTTTACATTTTAATATTATCCTATTCCAAAATATCCTAAGACAGCTACTACACGAGATTATATATCTAAAATTACTACTTCATAAAGAAGTTACCGTATACTATAATTAAAATAGTAACATTTATTTTAAGGGAAGGAAAAAAGAAATAAAATATTAAGTTAGAAATCAATTCATCCAATTACAACAATCTTTTACTTTTGTTTTAATTTGAGCTCAATCAAATAATTAATAAGAAAATATCATATATATTAGTAATCATATATAAGTCATGTGATTACTAATAATTAATGATTGACAAATGGATGAAACGTATTTATATTATTTTGATAGTTGAAAGGAGTATATTCATGGTTATGATAGCTTGGGGGTGTACTTGTCACTTTTATAGTTAAAAGAATGTATTTATAAATGATTTAAAGTTAAATAGGTGTATATACATTATTTTCTAAATATTTTTTTAAAAATTTATACAAAAATAAATTTTAATTTTCCCAAAAATGCCCAAAATATGAATTGTTAATTTATGGATACAGTTTTTTAACTTTATTTTTGGAATTTAGAAGTAAAGTAAAAAGAAATAAAGATAAAATTAGGAAATTAAAAATTGAAAGAAAAATAAAATTTATAATTAAATTTTAATATAAAATAAAAAATAAAAAATTCTCTAAATTTAAAAAATAAAAATAAAAAATTCAAATTCATAAATGTACTCATGGTTGAATTAAATTTGTTAATTAATTATCAAAAAGATTTCCTATCTTACCCTCTTTTCTATTCTTTTTCTTTTAAAAAATTACTATGCTGTTACCAACTTCTTTCTATTTCACCACATTTTCAATAATCTTTAAGATTTCTTAGAAAAAATAGATGAGATTTCATAGGAATAAATAATTGTGATTTGTTCATTTATATTTTATAATAATTTTATTATTAATTATTAAATAATAATTATTTATTTCGTATTCTTATACTTTAGAGAATTTAAATTATTTTAAATAAATTTTTCTATCATTTCTTATATTTATTTCTATTTAAATCTTCAAAGTGTATAAATAATTATTAATAAAAATATTAATATTGTAGATTATTATAAAATATAAATAAATAAATTATAATTTATAAATTTAAAATCATTATTAATTTATATTTTATTTTTTAAAATACAATTTACATTTTAAGGGTTACAATTCGTTGCTACGATGTCGTTTTAGTGAATAGAAAGTAGAAACACCCTATCCAGACTTTCGCCCTGTCAGTGCAATTGAAGGCCTAGGCTATCTGCCGTCGCCGGCATTGAAGCAACTGATCCACCCTTCGTCCTATGGTCCTTTGTACGTCCATATCAGTGAGTTAGATAACCCTCTTACAATTCCACCGTCGACACCGCTGTCAGTGAAGCAACTGTTCCACCTTCGGTCCTCTGGTCCTTTATGCGCTCATACCAGTGAGTTAGATAGCACTCTTACAATTCGAATGCTCCTTTAAAGTATTAAATATTATGAATTTTGGGCAAACTCAGTAGTTACCTTCATAATGGAGCCATATCAAACAACAATGGCGAAACTATTGCGGTTCTTTCCGTAAATGTCTGTTTATTACTGGAAGTTTTTATAAGCTTTGAAGACAATTTCAGGGTGCTTTCTGAAATTTTCTAATAGCGTATCTATACTTTCAGTTTCATTTATTTCTTTCTTATAATTATCAGAAAATGAGTTATGGGTAATAATAGCGTCAATTCCACAAATAAAGATAAAAATATACTTCATTTTCTAATGTGCTAACGAAATTCAATTGTATTTTCATTTTTTTTAAAAAATATAATTTCTGGTTCAATCACAGTTGAACCAGAACCTTGCCTGTTAGTTTGATTTTAAGATTGTTGTGAGTTAGCATGATCTATAAGGAAAATGCTGGAAGCTGCCCCGCTATTGTTTATTTTCTTTTCTTCTGTTCTCGCCATTTCCTTATATTGCTTGCATTCTCTTCTGACAACATGCACTTTTTGGATCTTATAGCTAATAAACGGTGTGGGAGACAGAAGCAACTGCCGTACTCTGTATTTGCTGAGTAAGTGGTAATCATGCTCCTTTATATGGTCTTGGCGTTGCATTATATCTTTTAAAGTTTGAATAACATAAGCAAACATGTGCCACGGAAATAATTTTATGTTAGGGAGTGAGATTTACCTTGACAATGAAAAGAGCTATCTTAAGGTTGCACTTTGCTGCCTCATTTTGATTATATCGCTATTTGCATTTGACTGATATGCTGATTTGTAAGAACAATTATTCTTTCTTAAACTTGTAGAACTGGTAGAATGATTTATTCCTAAATTGTGGCAGTTGATGCTTGCTTTTATGTTGGGATCTCCATTATCTGGTAGAAGAATTTGTCTTACGTTTAAAAATATAGGGAAAAATTTGTATTACCTTATTTGGTTTTGTACAACATATATAGCTGTACAAAAGTGAGATAATAGGTTTCTTGTCAACAAAGGAATTTGGATCTATGATCATCTAACATATTACTAGCAACCAGTGTAGACAGAATTAACCTAGTGTCCTTTTGAGAATCATAACTCAATACGAAGTGTAAATTTTGAGACTTTGTTTAGGATATCTCAACTTGTGATTATTGAAAGTTATTTAATGGGCCAAGTAACTTGCTATTTAGCTCGGGAGAAAGAGTGTTACGAATAGTATCAGCCTATTAGAATAAAAGCATATTTTAGTAAGGAGTTTGGTCTCAATTCTTGGCATGTATATCCTATAAGTATTTAAGTTATCATCCGCAGAATCTGTTGTTTTTTCCTTTATTTTTTGAACTTTTTTTTGAAAGGGACCATATTTACCAATCCTGCATTGATAAATAATCTAGTTTGGTGAGTTTCTTTGAACTAAAGTCAGGAGATGGCAAACTTTGAACATATTGAAGGCTGTGATGTTGGTTTCAGGTAAAGAAAATGGAGTTTATTAATAAAATAGTTGACATAGCAATGAGGGCTACAAACAACAACACAGTAATCAATGTTTGTCTGATTGGTTCATTTGTGGCACTGGGTGTAAGATCAACAAACCAGCAAAAGGCCATTGAATCTTTAGAGGCTGAGAAAGACTCTCTTGTCAAATCTAATAAGTCCATGAAAAATGTCATGTGGAATTGGAAACAACAGCTTTACACTGAAGCATCAACTGATTCTGCATTGGTCCCTTTGGCAAGGCTCAAAGCCATCTATGGTGAAGCCCCAGCACCTCAACATTCATCTCTGGGTAATTCTATAACTCTCTGGTAGACTATATGCAAGAAATTGTTGAATGGGAGAATGGAAGCTGTACTTTCGTTTTAATAATTTAGGATCTGATAGAACTTTATTTCAATAACAGTTTGCATCTGGAAATAGACTTATAGTTATTTGCTTGTTCCATCTAACTTGGTGGTTGTGCCTCTGTTTTTGGATATTCTTTTTGGTTTTTTTTTTTGTGGGGGGGGGGGGGTGATTTGGGGGCAAGAGGCTTATTTACGCAGTCTTGTGTTCTCAATGTTAGTGCGATGGTGGCCATGGCATGGTGGTTCACAGCGGCCTGCAATAGAACTCCCCTGGCCTGGTGCCTTCAACACTGCAGGGCCATGGCAAGTGCTATGAACATGGAGGGGATGGCGGACAGTGGGGCCATGGCAGATTTTTTATAAAATGACAAAATCTCCTCATTTTTTCTCACTGTCAGCCAATGGGATGCCTATATTTTAGGGTAAAAGTGTCAATCCACACTTTTTGTAGCCATTTCCACTCACACATCATTATTCTTCACCGTGTTTATCTCTCCTCATACCTCAGCTCGCATGGGCTGCAAGGGTTTGAGAACAAAAGTTGATACTGTCAGGGACATCAACATCACAGACCAGGCCAAATCATACTCATGTAAGTGGTGTCTTCTGTTTTCTGCTCTTCTTCATCTGCTTTCTCTCTCCCTTGCCCCATGTCCCTGCTATCTCTCTCTTCTTTTCTCTCACAGCCCCGCAACCTAGAGAGAACAACTTCTCTAGTGCCTTTAAATAGAACCTATAACTCAATGCCCGCCAGTTCAAGTAGTTCCTCAAGTTGTTCTTTCCTTTGTTGCCTGTTCTTTTCTTCTCCTTGCTTCTCTTATTTTCCATTAGTCAATGACAAGATGACATTGTTGTTGAAAATTTTTTATATCTTTGCATTCTGCCAGATAGTTTTACTTGGTGGAAAGCCATAGTGAGACAAATTGATATATGGGCACTAGTGGTGTTTGGAATAGAAGGTTTCCATTTTTATCTTTGTTGTCTGTGGGAGTTGTTTGGCTTTTGTTTCTTGCAATCTTGGTGAACCATCAAACCAAAAGGATAATGCTAGCTACACCAGTACTGGCATTTATACAGAATTGAATTATAAAAAATTTTAAAATGGCCTCTATATCTTCTTGAATAAAGAATTCAGTATAAAATTTGCATTTTAATCAAAATGGGGAATCATTAGAAGGATACAATATTTGCTGCACATAAATGTAGGCACTAGGAAGTGAAAAGATGTACAGAGAATTGAATTTTAATTTTTTCAAATTTCTGTTGGTTTGCCATGCTTAAACATGGTGGTTGCTAGGTCATCCGCCATGGTATTTTTTGGGCAATCAACCATAAGCCATTGACAAGGGTAATTTAATGCCTATGTTCACTGAATAATTATGGAGAGGCAATGATTCTGGAAATGATATTGTCTTTGCCAAAGCAATGTTGTATTAAATGTTATAGGCTTTTGGTTCTTGACGTACATATCAAGAGTAGGACAAATGGATTTTGATAAGTTATAAATACAAGGATTAGGTGGTGATGCTAAAGGAAGGAAAATAGTTGGTATTTAGGATAAACCTATTGGAGGAAAGGATTTGGGAGCACCAGAGACTGCAAACCTTATGTGTGAAGAGATGGCTAGGGGGATTGAAAAGGTAGCTAGAGTAGTTCTTGGCGAATCAAAAAGTGTTTGGCCCTAAACATAGAGAATCATGGTGGTGGATTAGAGTGTGTAAAAGAAGATTAAAATTGAAAGAGAGTGCTTTAAAGCATCTCACCTTTGTAAATGTTTTGAGAATTGGGAAAATTAGCGGGTAGCTAAAAATGACATGAAGTGGTGGTTAGTGAGGTGAGATCTAAAGCTTTTGAGTGGTTATATCAATCTCTAGACACTAACAATGGGGGACATATATACAACCTAGCCTAGGGAAGGGAATGTAAAACAAGAGATCTTGATCAAGTGAAATATATTAGGAATAAAGGTGGAAATGTTTTGGTAGTAGAGGGAGATATCAAAGAAAGGGAAGTATCAAAGAAAGCTAGAGGAATTATTTCTATTAGTTATTCAATGAAGGATAGAAAACAAGTATAGAGATGAGAGCTTAATCACTAGAAAGGAGGATTAAAATTATTCTTTTTATTGCAAAATTCAAGAATTTGAGGTAAAAGAAACATTAAAAAAGATTGACAAGGGTAAAGCTGATAGGTCCGATAATATACCTATTGAAGCTTGGAAGTGTTTAGGGAAGAAAGGTATAATTTGTTTCAATAAGTTGTTGATGAATGCTTTTAGCAGTGGCTTTTAAAAACTTACAAAAGGTGTGGAAAATTCGTCCAAACATTGGCTTGGCTCATTTTGGGAGCTTAATTAGATGTCAATTTTTCTTTAATTCTGAATTAGGGATATTTTTTGTAATTTATGCAGTTATTTTTAATGTAATTTCGCAGTTTATTATATGGATTTTTAGCAGGAGACTTTGGGTATGTTTGGCCTTGTTTTTATATTATTTAGGTATTTTAATACTTATAGGTTTTGGATTTGGGCTCTAATCCTTGTCCATATAGGATTAGGGTTCTTTTCTTGTGAGGCTTATTTAAACACTTGTATGTTTCTTTTCAGAACATGGTTTATTTTTATGAGATTTATTCAGAATTTTGCCTTGATTGTGTGAGGTAATCAAATCCTAGGTGTGATGCCTTGGGACTCTAGGTCTGACTCCTAGGTTTCTTCTTCTTCTCCTCCTAATTTTTTGCACTCCTTACTTCATACACAAACCCTAATCTACTAATGTTCCACCTTTTATACCCTTCCACAAGCTTAAAACCCTGTTTATAATCCAAACTCCTTACTGTCCTATGTCAGTTGTTTGATGAAATAATGAGATCTAGGAGAATGCCAGATGAATAGAGGAATAACACTTTGATATCTATTTACAAGAGTAAGGGGGACTTACGAACTTGTGCAAACTACTAAGGGATCAAGGTAATGAGCCACACCATAAAACTATGGGATTAAGACAAGAGACACGTATATCCAAAATTGAATTTAGTTTATGTTAGGGACATCAACCATGGAAGGTATATACCTTTACGAAGCTTGATTGAAAAGTACCTAAGGAATCAAAAAGATTTGTGTATGGAAGGCTATGGAGAAGAAATGAGTCTGTGTGGCATATATTTGAGCTACAAAGGATATGTATGATGAGGCAATGATGAGATGAGAACTCATGAAGGTGTAATTGAAGACTTTCCCATAACAATAGGATTGCACCAATGGTCAACCTTGATTTATATATTTTTATTGTAGTTTCGGACACACTTACTATATTCATCCAAGAGGTAGTGTCTAAATGTACCCATTTTGTAAATGATATAGTTTTAGTTGAAGAGTCAAGGGGAGCAAATTCTAGACTTGAGGTGTGGAGAGAGGGTTGGATATCACTAGATTTCTGGTTAAGTGAGAGCAATGGAGTATATGGATTGCAAGTTTCATAAGAGATGAGTTAACAATGATTTGGAGGTGAAAATCAGGGATTACATCACACCACGAGTGTCATGGTTTAGATATCTTAGATCGATCTTACAAATTGATGGGGATGTCCTACATAAAATTCAGATTGGTTGGATAAAATGGAGAAATGCCTTAGGAGTAATATATGATAGCAAAGTTCCTATTTAACATAAGGGAAAATTTTATCATACTGCTGTAAGACCAGTGAATCTGCAATGTTATATGGTAGTGAGTGAGGGGCAGTGACCTACCCACAAGAGCAAAAAATGAGTAGCTAAACTGAGAATGTTGAGATACATGTGTGGACATACAAGAAAATATGATATTAAGAATGAATGGTCTTGGGAGAATTTGGCATAACACCTATTGAAGAAAAAATGATGGAAACTCGTTTAAGGTGGTTTGGTCATGTGAGAAGAAGACCAATAGATACTCCAGTTTGAAAAGTCTATCAAATGGATAATGGTCATATTAAAAGGGTAAAGGAAGATTTATGAAGACGTTAGGTGAAACAATTAAAAGAGACCTTCTTGTAAACAAAATATTTTGAATATTTGGTTTTTAGTCAAATGTAATGGTGTCATTTGATCTATATTGCTAATCTTGCCTAGAAAAATAAGGCTTAGTTTATTGTTTTTGTAAGAGTAAAAGATATATTCTGACTTTTTTAACCCCATAGGGTGTCTTCTGAAAAAATGAGTCCAATGGGTGCCCATTTGAAAATATTTCCTGGAAGGAGGCATTTTTTGCCACGTTGGGCGCCTTGTTAGCATTTCAAATGCCAGTTTCATGTGCATAAATTTGATACTTGTGATGCCAGTTTCAAGACAAAAGCCGGTTAGTAGGCCTCATGGTGAAGGCTAGGAGTTTGGATTGCCCTGAAACAAGCACTGTTAGTGCTTGTCTTTGTTTTCCTCCCACTATACCACACCAAACCCCACCTTTCTCTCCCACAGTAACTCTTATGTCATATATCTGTCTCTTCTTAAGCACCTCTCATTGTCATTTTCTCATTGGTCCCCTCATGCATTCAAAATTCTACCTCTCTGTCTTGCTGGAAAGTTAATCAACATGCACAATTTGCTACTGCTATAAGGTACCTATGTTAACCATGAGAATTCCCTTTGAATTATCCAAATGATGTGGATCATGATTCTAGCTGTTGATAACAATCTAATCAAACAATCCCAAATTGCTCTTGCCATTTCAGGGGCTAAAAACACAAATCTTATCTGCTGAAATGGCCCTCTATATAATCACAACCTGTTCTGAGGGATCTCATTGCATATCAAATTCAAATCATTAGTGCCTTCCTCTCTCAGTTTCTGTCACTTTCTTGGGAAAATGTATGGTCATGAAAAGGTGGCAACGGTTTGGGAAAGGGAAAAGCTCTTGGCACAGGAAGGTGCTCCGAGATAACATCTACTGTATCATCAAGCCTGTGATTTGCTGTCTTCCTTGAAGAGGTTGAGTCAAGAGGATTAGTGGTCTCATCTACAAGGAGATTTGTAGTGTGCTGAAGTTTTTCCTCATAAACTCATCTATGTTTTTATGTTTTTTTTTTAAGGAACTTTTGCCCAAACGTGATTTTCTGTTGGATTGAATTGGATAATTCAGTATATTTTTCTCCTAGATTGTTCTTGTTTTTAGCAATTTCTCTTGAGATGTTTCAAAATTATGCATCAATCTAAGTTGCACTAGTATGGGTACGGGTGTGATATGGGGATGGGTACATTGGTATGCCAATTTTGTAATGGAATTTACACTTAAATCTCATACGAGTTTCATACCCAGTATGGACACGGGTGCATAAGTATATGGATACAGGTATGTATCAGGTACAGATACATTGCACAAGATGAAGTTTTGGTGCTTCATAGTCAATTTGCTCTGGATTTGTGGCTTCATTCATTTAAGGAACTGATTTTCTCTTAAATATCTGCAATGAAGCTGGGACTACTGAATTACAGCCATCAACACACCTTCCAACAAGATCATTGCAGAGTGCTGGAAATTAAACACTTGAAACTGACACTACTATAATCTAGACCTGGCCCTCGAAGCCCCAGTTTTAAGTGACATTTAATGCCAGTTTCATGACGCCTCTCACAGCAAACTGCACAAGTGTTTGGCACCCTCCCGAGGCTTTCTAAATTGGCATTTAGGGTGCTGGTTGCTGTCCTGAAATTGGCACTACAAGTACTGTTTTTTGTCCTGAAACCAGCACTCCAATTACCAAATGTGATGTGGCATCTGAGCTGGCAAAATTTGCCCCAGCAGGAAATAGTTTTGAACCGGTGTCATTTAAGTAAAATTTTTTAAAAGATATGGGGAGTCAAAAAGCCAATATATTCCTGTAGAAAGACAATGAAGATGACTTGTTAGTTGTTATTTTTTGAGGCTGTTCTGTCTATTCCAGTAATGCTTCTAAAATTTTGCAAAAATTATTTTGACAGGAATTTAATGACTATACTTTAATCCTTAGTTTTAGAAGAATTAGGATCCGAGAAATTTTTTTTCTTAATGCATCTATCATTTTGCAAAGAATATAAGAATGGTAGCACCAAGGCATAAGACTGTTTCTTGCATTGGTATTTAATGTCAAAACAGCAGAATTTACATTACTTTGATATGAAGATCTGGGAATTTATATGGTAATTCTGATTGTTCTTTCAGTTTCCTTTTAACGAGTAATAGAAAGGAAAAGTGCAAGAAAGTGAGCAAGAAATTATTTCAATGTAAAAAAGTTAAATAAATGGAAAAGAAAATAAAGAACTAAAGGTCAATACAAACACTCTTTTCCCTGTGCACTAGCCATAAAAGCCCCTAAAATGGCCAATGTCACAGCATCTTAGAAAAGCCTGGCAAGCAAATTTAGCACTAAGTCGAGCCTTGTTCAACTCTAATCAACTATGCTAAATTTCAGACATTGTCCTTCCTTGATAAACTTCTATTTATGTTGCACAAGATTTAAGTTATTTTAGTTTGTATTATTCCATACTTTTATGCCAATGTGGCTCCAGAGATGAGCTGTACTTCATCATTATTGACATCATTAGTAAGATTTATTGTTTTACTAGTAATGTAAATTGGTTTGACAAGTGCTTTTTCATGCCTATAGTATCATGGCGTAGCATAGTGAAAGCTTGATGTCAGTTATTAAATTTATGGATAGTTTTTCACTGACTGGATGATTAATAAATACAGATTTGCTACGTGTACTGCCTATTTGGCTACGGCAACTCTTTTGTCCGTTAAGTGCCACTGTTTTGGTTCTTGCAGGTGATACTGTAAATCAAGATGCAAAGTCATCTGCTGCCTCCAAATTTGTTGTCTGATATTTGCGGAGTTCTTAGGTTTTTGAGAAGTTTATGTCATTAGGTGGGTTTTGAGCAAATACGTTGTCAGAGATGAGGAACATAGAACTGTCATGCTTTGTTATTTCAATTATAATGTACATGTACGGCATAGAGGAAGTACAAAGTGGTAAAAATATTATCAACGGGATGGAAAAAAAGTACTTTTGCTGCTTTGTTCTTAGTGATCTTCTTGATGATTATTCTGTAGAACCACTGATAAGTTGAAACAATATTGGCAGCTGAGGCAGAATGCAGTCTGCAGACTGAGCCTGTGCGAATAACTTTGTTTGTTGACTCTCAAGTACAAGAATGGAAGTGTTTTCTCAAGATGAGCTAAAATGTTGCTACATTATATAGGTTGTGTTAAGATTTGAATGTCAAGATGCGTTGGTTGTGTTTTTTATATGACATCAATTGTACATAAATTCTGCGTGCACGAACATTTTGGTTCTAGGAATAAATTAAAGAGATGTCATTTTTAGGTCTAAAGAATCCTTTCCGAGATGTGTGTTTCATGGACGGACCTACATTGTAGGTTCTGAATTTCAATGTTATATATATTTCTATTACGTTATTGCCTAATTGGCTATATTTCTTTTATATTATTGCTTCAATTATGCATTTTTATTACCTTCAGCACCATTTACAACTGGGTGTAATTGAAAATTATGAGATAAAGACTTATTATAATATTTTTTAATAAAGAATTGTTTATATTTTGTTATTTTACATTTAAATTTAACTATATTATATTTTATGTTGTTTTTGTATATACCTCTACTACTTATAATTTTTGGATTTGCCCCTGGTTTGTATGTTCATTGGCATACTTTGAATGATTCCATCGCATGTTTCTTACTCCTTCCAATCAAATAATTTTACCGATAAGATTTGAACTAACTACTTAATTAAACTTATAGTTCGTGTCATGCAATTATGGGTGTTGAGTTGTACATAGTCGGAAAGTATTTATGTAATCTTTATTTTTTGCTTTTGTGTGTTGTTTACCTTCATTATTGTAATAGATTTTAAAGGAAAATCATGTACAGAAGTTTTCTGTTATCTCACCTTCTCAACTTGGTATTAGAGTTTTAGCAACCTAAGGTTGGTGACACCCACTGTCGAACTCAAGAAGCTTTGGCGAGCAAACCCCCCCTGATGGTGGCTTGATATGTCACACCATCTAAGAGTAAGTAAAGATCGACCTCTTGCTACCCAAAAAACCTAGCTTCGAATTTAGGCTTCAATCACTTAATTGGGGTCAATTGATCACTGGTTTGCATTAGAGGAGGCCAATTAGAGTGCTTGTGGTTGTGTTTAGCTAATTGAATGGGGTTTGGGGCCAATTTGGATCCAAATCTTGTAGGTTCCCCTTGGGCTCTAAAGTTAAAGGTGCCGTGCAATATTTGACGATGTGTCTTGTGATTTGCGGCCCTTTTTTGAACTCAAAAGTGTACTGGTTTAGGGATAGCTCCAAGGTTGAGTGTGTTCTACCTTCTTTGACAGTGTGCTTTGCCTCTCATCGTGTTTGAGGGTGACTTATCATCTAAAATTGAGTCCCTAGCTAATGAAGGAGCAAAGAATTGTGGTGATATCTCAAATGACAGTCACACACTTCGAATTACTTCAAAGAAGTTGGATGGGAACTATTATCTTTCTTGGTCAAGAGCTTGCTCACTTTTCTTGGAAGTCCAAAACCTTTATGGTTATATTATTGAAGAAATTAATAAAAGGGACAAGAAGGATTCCACATTTAGGCAATGGTAAACCAATAACTCATTGGTGATGGCTTGGCTCTCTAACTCAATAGAGTATGAAATTGGAAAGCCGTATCTTTTTGTGAATACTGATGTAGGAATTTGGAGTGCATTGTTTGACACCTACTCATTTCTTAGTAACAATGCATTAGTTTATGACCTTTAGAATAGGGCACATGAGATCAAACAAGGAGAAAAATCAATTTAGCAATATTATCAAGAACCACACAATGTGTGGTAGAAGCTTGAGTATTATCAAGACTCTCATGCTAGTTACACAACTAAAACTATCAATCATTCATAAGATAAAAGAAAAAGGCTAGTTGTTTGACTTTCTTACTGGTCTAAATGCCAAATATGACCAAACCAAGTCTACCATACTTGGAAGGAGCCCTTTCCTAAACTTAAAGCAAGCTTATGCTTTCATCCAACAAGAAAAGACTAGGAGACAGTTAGTAATGCTCAAACCTTCATATGATAGACTGGCATTGATCGTGAGCTTAATAGAGAAGGGGATACCTCAACTTGCACAAATGAACAAGTTAATAAGAATAACCTCAAGTGTGAATATGGTGACAAGATTAGGCATGCAGTTGAAAAGTGCTAAAAGTTGAAGGGATACCTTACTAGAGGATGTGGTGGAAAAATGAAAGGACCACCTAGATCACAGACACTAAGTACACAGAGATATCTCTTGTTGAAATTAATGAGCCCCAATCTAGAATTGGTCTCTCTAATGAAAAGGTGTAGACCCTTAGGAAGTTGATGATGAAGCTTGCTACCACCACATGCTTAAAAACTAATGATATTCCAACCACATCTAATCTTGTACATTTAGGTACCTAATTCAACTCAGAGTGCCCCAAGTCCTAAAAGATGGTCTTTGGATTGTTGATTAGGGTCTTGAATCATATGACCAATTCTCTTGATAGGTCCATATAATATACTCCTGGTTCATCTTTAATCTTGTTAAAATTGTAAAATCTATCACTAATGGTTGGAGGAGGCTTTATTAGTTGTACTCTTCTCCTAAATTTATCCCTAGTTTTGCATGTTCCTAAGTTCTCAAATAATATGCTATCCATTAGTTCTATCACTAAGGATTTAAAACTATAAAGTCATTTTTTCTTAAATCATTATGTTTTTTAAAAACTGGAGTTAAAGAAGACAAAGGATGTTAAAATGGGTCTAACTGAACTAGCTTGTCTCACCTCAAGCAAGGAGTGGGTTGGTTAGCTATTAGATCATGCATTTAATAGCGAGTATAAAACCCGCCCCACCTAACCCATGGGCCAAAATGGGTTTCAGGTGGGTCACTTTTTGGATTTTGGCCTGCAAATACTATAATGCAAAAGCAACAAAACAATGCCATTTTGAGCTATTTTTCTTTGTAGGTTGGCTCACAAATGTCCTATTACTTAAGACATTTTGTTTGGATAGGAATTAATTTTTCATTTTAAAAGATTATTTGTGGGTTGATGATTTGCCCACTTAACCTGTAACTAGCCATGGGGAGGTGAGTTAGGGTTTTCCAAAAACTCATGAAATATCTATGTACACATGCTTAGTTCTATCATAGTGTATTGAATTATGGGCTATATTGATTGCTGCTTTAGTATCACAATACAATCTCATGTGATCTCTACAAGGAATCTTTAGTTCTTTCATGAGTTATGTCAACCAAACTTCTTCACAAATTCCTTGTGAAATAGCCCCAAAACTCAACTTCTACACTACTCCAAGCTACGAAATGTTGTTTTTTGCTTCTCCATGTCACTAAGTTACCCCATATATATGTGTAGTAGCTTGAGGTTGATTTTCTATCCACAACAAACTTGGCCCAATTAGCATCTTTAAACACTTTAATAAACCTTTTTTCAATTTTCTTAAACAGTAGTCCACTGCTAGGATTCTGTTTTAAGTACCTAAGGATTCTATATATTGCCTCAAGGTATCTTGTTTAGGTGAGTGCATGAATTGACTTACAAGATTATTGCAAAAGTGATGTCTACTCGAGTGTGTGAAAGGTAAATGAGCATTCAAACCTGTGTTAATATTGTCCATTATCCACACTATCATCATCTTCCTCCATTCCAAACTTGAGATTTAATTCCATTAAAGTACCTACATGCTTACACCCCAATATTCTTGTCTCTTCGAAGAGATCTACAATATAATTTCTTTGAGAAATAGATATTCCTGATCCATTCCTTGCTACTACCATTCCCAAAAAATATCTCAAGGGCCCCAAATCTTTGAGTTCAAATTTCCTACTTAAATAAGCTTTCAATAATTCAATCCCATCAAGATCATCTCCTATGACTATGATATCTAATGTGTGCAATATAGTGCAAGTATACACTATCAATGTAGTACAAGCAAGTATCCACAAGGTTAAAATATAATTGTTTCCACAAGGATCTGTTTACTAATTACTAACCTAAGTACTATCTAAGATTTATTTGGTAGAAATTAATAGAGTATAGGGAAATCTAAATAGCACATAACATATTTGAAGAACATAATCAGTTTAAGAGTAAGCTGATAAGGAAAAATAATTAACTAAAAACCTAAGGTCATGTATTTCATCAATAAATCAACTTATGATTACTCCATTACCAAAAGCTAGAATAAGACCTAATCTTCTTTTAAGGTAGATTTCAAATAACTCAATTCTTGTTATGGGATTTGTCAATAAAATATTCTTAGATAACTAATTGTTTAATCCTAAAACAATTTGCCAAATTATTGAACCTAACAACAACATTGCCACCCATAATTATTGTTCAATAATCGCATTAAAGATTAGGTAGTCATTATGATTGCACAAGACCTATACTAAGTTCCCTTATGAGTAGCTTGTATTCTTTAACCAATTGAACCTAGAATTAGCTAATCTTTTCCAAGATGCAACTAATCTTTCAATTCCTTAACTAATTAATCAAGACTTTAAATGTAGATTAAAGAAACATAACCAATCAAAACAACCAAGCAATCAAAACCAAATTTACATAAGTTTCATTAAAGGATCCATACAATTCCCTAGAATAAATATTTAGTTTATGTTAACCATGACAAAACTATGGAAATTAATAAGAGAATCCACAAACTAAATAGAAAGAAAAAAGAAATCAAACACAAACTTAAGGTGTGAATCATGACTCCAAGAATCTAACAGCAACAATCTCCAAGCAAGAAGAATCTCCACTCCTAAATCTAATACCAAGCTTCACAAAACGTGATATACTCTAATTTGGCTAAAAATCCCCTATATTATTCATGCATCCTTCCTTTTTTAAGAGTTACACATCCCTTATAATCCCTAATGGCCTGAGGACATAATTTGCATGCTTCTTAGTGTTAATTTGGCCCAATTGTATGGTTCTTGCTCCATTGTATTAATCTTACATCAATTGTGGGTAAATCTTGGGCTAATGATATGCAGAACATGAGCTGAGATAAAGATAACATGCTTTCTTGAACATACAAACATAATATAACCCATTCATGGCCTTGACTTAGAAACAATCCCAATTACTAACTTACATAATCTTTGTGCACTTAATTTTGACCCTCTTGATACCTTCTAAGGTTTATTTATTATGCTACGATAAACCTTGGACCATAAGTTATTAAATAACTCACTTTTAGCCCAATCTTGGGTTTGGATGAATTCACCATGGGGTAGTGAGATCCATCTGAATATTGACTTCTTGTATCATGAGTGGGCTGATTGCATGTTTGTTTGTGACTGACTATTTCTTCTCTAGATCTTAGTTGCATACATGTGAGAAAGGGCTGAATTCAACTGCAAAGTAGTGATATGCTGAGATTATGAAAAAAGAACAAGATCTTCTTAATTCTTGCTCCTTTTTTAGGTAAATGGGCTAAATCTTTCCCCTTAAATAATTATAAGACACCTCATCACAAGTTAGTTGAGAGAATGTAACTAACTTACCTATATCTTGCACATAACTTCACTAGGGTGATTTTTAACCTTTTTCCAAGATTAGCATGGCTACAGATACCTTAGCTCTAGTTATTGCTCTGTCAACCCAATTGTAGCTTCACTCTAAGAAACTAAGCAAATTTTTGCTAAATAGAAATATTAGAGCTCCATTGACTCAATCCTCCCTTGTTTTGCATTTGATTTTTGGCTAAGAGATAACCACCTTTTGAACTCCAATCCTATAAGCACTTGTTAGAATGCTGAATGAGTTTACCTTTCATACCAACTAGAATAATCGATTTTGGATCTTTTCAAAGAGAGAAAAGCATGCTAGTTCATCAATAGGTTAGAATCTAGTGAGTTGTAGCAAAATGCATTTTTTTAGCCTTTTCCATAGCATTGGTTGACAACCTTCTCCATCTCAAAATTTAAAGAAAATTGACTAGCATATGCTCATCATGTAAGCTTTCAAATGAGAAAAGAATCATCAAATTTAGAGTTTTGTAGCTCGAGATAAACTAAAAATGCTTCAATCTTCACAATTTGCTCATTTCAAACTTTTTCCAACACAAACAAACCTAAAATATAAAGAAAACATATAAGTATGATATCTTGATCCAAAAAGGCACAAACAAGCAAGAATAGACTAAAAGAGCATTTAACACTAAGTTTAGGACATGTAAAACAATGCAAAATTCAAGACTATTAATATTGTCTACATAAACAACTAAAAGTACTATTTTTCAATATGTAGAGTGTCAAACGAATAGAGTATGACCTAATTGTGCTTGAATGTAACCCTGTGCTATCACAGCCTTTGTAAATTTATCAAACCAAGCTCTTGGTAAATGCTTTAGGCCATAAAGGGCCTTCTTTTGTTACCACACTTACCTTTATCTCCTTCAAACCCTAGTGGATAATCCATATAGAGTTCTTCATGTAATTCGCCATTGAGAAAGGTATTTTTCACAATCAATTGTTATAAGGGCCATTCTAAGTTTACAGCTAAAGATAACACTTAAAGTGTTTTGCTTTACAACTAGAACAAAGGTCTCCTATAATCAATGCCATAAGTTGTGTAAAACTTTTCGCAATGAGTCTTGCCTTATATTGATTCATAATCCCATCTGCATTACACTTAATGGTGAAAACCGACTTACAACCCATTGCCCTTTTTCCTTTAGGTAAATCCACTAGTTGCCATTTCCATTCTTGCTCAATGCATTCATTTCCTATTCTATAGTTTGTTTCCATTTCAGAATGAGCAAGGCTTCTTGAAATTTTAGTGACCAAGCATCTATAACAAGATGAAAATTTGTCATATGAGATAAATTTAAAGATTGGAAGCTTTGTACAGGTCCTTATACATTTCTGAAATGTTGTAGGAAGGTCATATGAAGTTGAAATGGATTCTACTTGTGCTGCCATTTGTGGAACTGTATTGTTCTCCTCAATTTTAGGGCAAGTTTTTTACTCTAACTTTTAGCAAGGCAGAGGTTGAGTTTTTGATTCAAGTAAAGGTAAGATCTTTTGTTCAAATGGAGGATGCTTCTTTGGATATGCCTATAGGTTTGATGGCCAATTCCTTGTTCCTCTTGCTTCCAATTCAGATTGCACTATATTAGGTATGGTACAAGTAGGTAGTGGGATATGTGGTAGAGGTGTTTGTGATTCTGGTCTCATAACGTCTCTCCCAAAACAGGAGTTGGAGAAAGTAAGGTTGTGATTCAAGGAAAGTAAGATCTTTGGAGACAAAAAAATGTTTAAGGGTAGTTGAATAACATTTATACCCCTTTTGTGTTGTTGAGTAACCAATAAAGACACATCATATGGCTTAGATCAATCTTAGATTGAATGGCAAAATTAGTATGTACAAAGGTTGTGCAACTAGACTCCAAGGGGTAAGGTGTAGAGGATCTAATGTGAGGATATGTACTTTGTAGTATTGACAGTGGTGTTTTAAATTGCAAGACCTTTGATGGCATATGGTTAATTAGGTAGGAGGCTATTAAGATAGCTTCTTCCACTAGGTATTTTAGGACATGCGTGGTGAAGATCAAGGACATTGCAACTTCCAAGAGGTGCTGGTGTTTCCTTTCACACACACCAATTTGTTTGGGTGTGTTTGGACAAGAACTTTGGGATATGATTCCATGTTTGGTGAGGTATTGGCCAAGAGTAAAATTGAAGTACTCTCGGCCATTATCAGTTCTCAAGATCTAGACATTGGTCTGAAATTGGTTTTGAATCATAGTGTGGAAGTTTTGGAATGCTTTGGTTGCCTCAAATATCTTCTTTAATAGGTCTGCACAACACACTCAAGTATGCACATAAATAAATGTCACTATGTATTGAAGAGAAAGATCTTAATTCATAATACTATTATTTTGGTTAAGAAAGATGAGTGTGTGTTGCTAACTGACAGTTCACATGAAAAGGAATTGATACTTTTATTTAGAAACATAGTTGGAAACAATTATCTAAGATATTTAAAGTTTGGGTGATCTAATCTATGATGCCATAACAAAATTGCATGTGAATTGGAAACTAAAAGTGCTAAGTGTCTTTGCTCGCAAGTTTTTTTGTAGAGGCTTCATCCACTAAGAAGTATAGACCTCCCTCATCTCTACTATTTCCAATCATTGTCCCTAAGTTTTGCTCTAGTATTTCACAACAAGTAGTAAAGAGATTAGAGACACAGTTTTGTTCACATGTCAGTTTGCTTATGGACAAGAAGTAAAATGGTAGGTTAGGGACATAGAATACTAAATGCAAGACATGTTTGTCTATTATTATGATGGAACCTTTTTCAACCACCGTAGTATATGTTCCATTAGCTACCTTAATCCATGAACCATCATTGCAAGGTGTATAAAAATAAAACAGGGAAGTGTTAAATGTCTTGTGATTAGTTGACCAAAAATCAGAACCTTAATTAATTTACATTCAGTTCCAACAATTTTTGTAGGTAAGATAATACCTTAGACAATAAGGTTGCTTGTGGCACTTGATTCAAGAGTCAATGAACTTACTTGAGTTTTAGTGAAAACAATGTTGGTAGCTTCTTTACTCTTGTTAGGTTCATCACCTTTTGGTTCAATTGCAATTTAGAAGTCTCTTCTTTTTTTGGGATTTTTTATGCTTCCAAATCTTAGTTTTCCATGATTATCTCAGTATTTATCTTGTGTATCCCCAACCTTGTTGCAATTATTGCACCAAGGTCTATCACCTTATTTGTTTTGCCTAGGATCTTCATTTGTTTAGTCTATAGGTCCAAATTGTCCCCTTGAGAAAAAATCTATTACTCTTAATGGGTTTGTCTCTCGCAACAGTAACTGAATCTTTTTTCTCAGCCAGCATTACTCTTTGCCTGTTATCCTCTCTTCTTACCTCTGCAAATGCTTCTCCTATGGATGGTGTCGACACGTGACGCGAAGCGTCGATCTGTGATGATAAAAAATTATTAATTTTGGTGGGGTTTTGGAAAATGATAAAAAAATAGAGTCGCCACCGACTTGAATTGAAATGGTAAAGTAGGATACCGAATAGTATGGTCTACATTACAGAAAAATAGATTCGGGGGTTGGTTACGTATAGGGAAGGTATTAGCACCCCTAACATGCCCTTTTGGTACCACATTGGTGTTTACTAATTTTGATTTCAAAAATATGCTTTATCTATGGTCAAATAAATTTACTTTCACATGTAATCATGATTTAAGATTATTTTTAAATATATCGATGAAGTCATGCTAATTGGCTAGCTAAACTCATGATGTAATTTTTCTCAAGATAGTTTGATAGTGGCCAGTTAACTGACAACTATTTTTATTTGTCGTCAGAATTTTTTAAAAATGTATTAATGGAACCATGCCGAAATCAAAATTTTAGGCTAATTACCTTTTTGAAATTTGGAAGGATTAGTGGGTCTCAAAAAATTTTTATTCACAGATTATATTTCAAAAATTTTTTTTTGTTTATATGTATACATGTAGGAAAGTGAAAAGGAACCAGGGTTTGGGCCTTTGACCCAAACCGTGGCATGGCAAGTCCACTTTCATGCTCCCCCCTTTTTTTCTTTTTTTTTTAAAGCTAACTTATAATACATTTAAAAGGATATCTGCTAAATCTCATGAAACTTTCTTCACTAGACTTCCAGGATTTTTGAAAAATAAAACCAAGTTAACTAGACTAAATGACATAATCAACATAATTTTTTGCAAAATCAATTATTTTTTACATTTTTTAAAACAAAATAAAATGACAGAAATTATACAGTTAAACCTTACATTTTTTATCAAAAATTTTTCAAACTTATACCAAAAATTTTCTTTAAAAAAGCTGATTTCATCTGCATATTTCATTTTATTTTTCTAAAAAATTTTTTATTTTTAATTTATTTTGAAAGGGAAGGGTGCGGTGCACCCTTCTTCCTTAGAAACTGCACCCGTAGGTGCAATTTCGTGGGAATTTGGAGCACATGTTTTGCCAGCAAAACGCCGAGTTACTTCGGTGCAACCTCGACATGCAGCATCTCCGTCATTACTAGCAGGTCGCAAGTGGCAGCCCACACCACCGCCGATGCAGAGCAATGGTGAAACCTAGCGGCAACACCGTGATAATGCGAAGGGGAGTGACTTCTGTTACCACGAATGACTCAAATTAGTGGCGACAAAACTAGAGAAGAACGTGAGCTCTTCTCAGTCTCAGAACTCTTTCAACTTAGGCCCTTGTACCCTAGATGCCAAAGCTTTGACTGACACTCACTCCAGCCTCATGACAACACAGTAAAAATTGTTATGGATAAAGAGAGATGAATTAACAAGGTTACAAAAGTTTATCTTAACAAAATGCAGGAAGAGTATACCACAAGTGAGAATATCCTTGGGGCAGGGGCATCGGTAAGCTTATGAGCTCATCTCTCTGCGTCTGGCTTTGACTCCCTTGGCTTATGTGGGTCGCCGACCCTCAGCTGCTGAACCAAACGAGAAAGGAGCTCCTCTCCTTAGCTCTCTTTGCCACACTCTCTCCGTTTCTCTCTTGGTATATCCGTCTATGAGTCTTCCACTCTCTGTTCTTCATTCCCCATGTGTTTGCTCCCCTCTTGCTCTCTCGGGTTTACTTGAGGATCTCTTAGAGAAATTGAGCTATGTCCCTTTTTTTCTAAGACCCCTTCCCTTATATAGAGTTTAACTTTCCGCATTTTTTGCCTCTATTTTCGGATTCATCATTTTCTTTAGTTTTTTCATGGCTTGCCGACACTAATTTGATTACTATTTGGATGATGCATGGCTATTCCTTCATAATACTTTGTCATCTTTTCTTCTTTTCTTGAAAAATCTGGTACTCCTTTCTTTCTTTTCTCCCGTTTCATTTTTGATTTTTTCCTTAATTTTTATAACTTGCCGACACTCATTTGAATAATACATGGCTATCTCCGCATAATGCCTTGCCATCTTTTCTTCTTTTGTTCATTTCATGGGTTATCTTTCTTTATTTTCTCTTATTGACACCCATTCTTTCATTAAGCTTCCCTTCTAATCATGCATGTATTGGGTAGGATTAGGTGATTGATTAAGGCCTTTGTCAATTTTCTCTTTTTTTTTTTACTTTTTTAAGTTTTTTTAAAAATTTTTAATTTTTTTTAATTTTTAAAATTATATTATTCACATTTAAGACCTAAAACATATCTTAAAAATTTCTTATTTTCATTCAACTAATTTCTAGAATATATATATATATATAAATAGGATAATTTTAAAACTCCTAAATAAGTTCATTTTAATTTTTCAGTGTCCAGACAAAATTAGGTGTCTATAAATTGCCGCCCTTTGCTTATCTTCTAAGTATTAGAAGATAAGCAAAGGTTGAAAGACACTATTTTATTTGGATCAGTGCGAGGGTTGAGTGAAATAAAATCTGACTTTGGCTTGGGTGATAAGGGATTAAGTCAAATGAAGTTGACTCTGACTTTATTGATAAAAGTTTGAGTCAAACGAAGCACGGCTTCGGCTTTGATGATAAAAAGTTGAGTCAAACAAAGCTCGACTCTGACTTTAATTGATAAAAGGTTGAGTCAAACGAAACTTGACTCTGGCTTTAATGATAAAATGTTGAGAGACACTAATTTTGGGCAAAAAATGACCTAGAATCTAATGCGAAGGGTTTAATCCACCCAACGGGGACACCTAGGAGTGACATAGGATTTGAAAAAAAATAACCTAAGGTAACCCGTCTCAAGTTTTGAATTACCCAAAGAAACCCGTTTCAGGATTTGAAGCAAAATAACCTAAGGTAACTTGTCTTAGGATTTAAATAAAAGAACTTGGAAAAGTCACGTTCCAAGTTGCAATATCCTGAAAAAACCACGTTCCAAGATTTGAAGGGTTTTAATCCACCCAGTGGGGATACCTAAGAGCGACTTAAGATTTGAAACAAAATGACCTAAGGTAATCCGTCTCAGGATTTAAAGAAAAGAACTTAGAGTAACCCATCCTAAGATTTGAAACAAAAAAATCTGAGGTAACCTATCAAAGGATTTAAATAAAAGAACTTGGAAAAGTCACGTTCCAAGTTGCAATATCCTGGAAAAATCACATTCCAGGATTTGAAGGGTTTTAATCTACCTAGTGGGGATACCTAAGAGCGATTTAGGATTTGAAATAAAATGACCTGAGGTAACCCGTCTTAGGATTTAAAGAAAAGAACTTAGGGCAACCTGTCCCAAGATTTGAAACAAAGTAACCTGAGGTAACTCATCTCATGATTTAAATAAAAGAACTTGGAAAAGTCACATTCCAAGTTGCAATATATTGAAAAAACCACATTCCAGGATTTGAAGAGTTTTAATCCACCCAGTGAGGATATCTAAGAGTGACTTAGGATTTGAAATAAAATAACCTGAGGTAACTTATCTCAGGATTTAAAGAAAAGAACTTGGGGTAACCAGTCCCAAGATTTGAAACAAAATAACCTGAGGTAACCTGTCTTAGGATTTAAATAAATTAAACTTGGAAAAGCCACGTTCCAAGTTGCAATATCCTGGAAAAACCACGTTCCAGGATTTGAAGGGTTTTAATCCACCCAGTGGGGATACCTAAGAGCGACTTAGGATTTGAAATAAAATGACATGAGGTAACCCGTCTTAGGATTTAAAGAAAAGAAACTTGGGGTAACCTATCCCAAGTTTTGAAATAAATGACATTGTTTGAAATGTAAATGTTCTTAGCACATGAAAGGTTTATCCTGAAAATGGCATGCTTGACACACAAACTTATTTGGCATGCAAAAGGCCTGACCTAAAATAGCATACTTGATGTGCAAACATGCTTAATATTTGAAAAGCTTGACCTAAAGCAGTGTGCTTGATATATGAAAGGCTTGACCTAAAATGGCATGCCTGACATGAAATACTTGAACATGAAAAAACATTTGTCATGTGAAAGGCTTAAATGACATGCTTGATATAAAAGGCTTGACCTGAAAATAGCATGCTTGATAATGTGAAAAGCTTGACCTGAAATGGCATGCTTGACATGTTTAACATGCCAAAATTCTTAATACGTGAAGAGTTTGACCTAAAATGACATGATTGAGATGAAAATACACTTGACATGCAAAATTAATACAGATGCCAAAACCACAATGCAAATGATGAGTGATGTGTGTTTTTTTTTTTAAAAAAAATTTACGAGTGAATTGGAATGTCAGACTCTGTAGAAGTGATATCTTTTGATATCAGTATTTGGTAACTCTCCCTGACTCTTTGATAAACTCGAGTCTCTTTTTCTCTTTTAAGAAGCCTTTCTATAGATCCTCATCCTCACTCTCTTTGTAATTTTAGGGATATTTTGGATTTGTGGTTAATCTCTCAATTCTTACCCCAATTCAAATTTGGTAGTCTCCAAACAAATGAAGGTTTTTTTTACTTTAGGTTTGCTCTCCTTGCAACTATCCCCAGTTTGTGCTTTTGAGCATTTTCAAATTTTATGTTCACTCCCCGGTCATTGCCCCCAGTTTGCTTTGATTACCTTCAAACAAAGAAACATTGAAAAAATTTTCTTAATTCATCATTTCTTCTCTTTTTGTTTTTTGAAATATGCCTTGCAAGAATGCATATGACAAATCAAAACTACTCAATTTTCTGGAATCAAGATTTCTTTGTTAAGCAACTCTTTAATTAAGCCACTCTTAGGTATTTGTTTCTCACACAAGTGTTTACCTCCTTGACGAGAGTTTGCACTCAAGTGTTTGCCCTCACAAGTATACCAAAAGCTTGTTTTCATGTCCCTCTCTACATTTGTTATTTCACCACATTAGCCAGGACCACTAGGACTTCATTTAGCTTGTAATGTGAGGCTTAGGTAATGACTTGAAAAGAAATGGAAAGGAATTTAGCAAACAAGGAGAATGCAAAATTGAGCACACGAAGCCTTTATTTCCTTTTTCATTTTAAACAATGTAGGAATCTATTTGGAATACGGAGAAACTTTCTTAATCTGCCTCTTTTTCATTTTCTTTTGTTTTCAGGCTTACTACTTTTCTTTTTTAGTTTCCCATGCTCCCATTTTTTTTTTATTTCTCAAGATTCCTTTTTATTCTTGCCTTTTCATGATTGAGGCTTTGACTGAATGGAACAAGGATTCTCGAGTTATTTGTTATAGAGTCTTTCTCGATTGATAGCTCTAATGCTTCTTTGACTCTTCCTTATGGTAAGAATTACAATTTTCCTGGTTATGAGATAATGATAAATGTGAGTTGGAAAAATTTGATGGTGGTCTCTCTTTGCGTTCGGCTTCGACTCCTTTAACTCACGTGTGTGGGTTGCCGACCCTCAGCTGCTGAACCAAATGAGAAAGGAGCTCCTCTCCTTAGCTCTCTTTGCCACACTCTCTCTGTTTCTCTCTCAATATATCCGTCTCTGAGTCTTCCACTCTCTGTTCTTCGTTCCTCGTGTGTTTGCTCCCCTCTTGCTCTCTCGGGTTTACTTGAGGATCTATTAGAGAAATTGAGTTGTGTCCTTTTTTTTTAGACCTTTTCCCTTATATAGAGTTTAACTTTCTACATTTTTCACCTCATTTTTGGATTCATCATTTTCTTTGGTTTTGTCATGGCTTGCCAACACTCATTTGATTAGTATTTGGATGATGCATGGCTATTCCTTCATAATACTTTGCCATCTTTTCTTCTTTTCTTGAAAAATTTGGTACTCTATTCTTTCTTTTCTCCCTTTTCATTTTTGGTTATTTCCTTGATTTTTATAACTTGCCGACACTCATTTGAATAATGCATGGCTATTTCCTCATAATGCTTTGCCATCTTTTCTTCTTTTGTTCATTTCATGGGTTATCTTTCTTTGTTTTCTTTTATCGACACCCATTTTTTCATCAAACTCCCCTTCTAATCATGCATGTAGTAGGTAGGATTAGGTGATTGATTAACGTCTTTGTCAATTTTCTCTTTTTTTTACTTTTTTTAATTTTTTTAAAATTTTTAATTTTTTTAATTTTTAAAATTATATTATTCACATTTAAGACTTAAAACACATCTTAAAAATTTCTTATTTTCATTCAACTAATTTCTAAAATATATATATAAATAGGATAATTTTAAAACTACAAAATGGGTCCATTTTAATTTTTTAATGTCTAGATAAAATTAGATGTCTACAGATGGCCATGACCTTGACCCAAGGATTCTCCCATGAACCTCAACCAATGATAGTAAATTGGTAATTTTACTTGAGGGCATGTTGAATTTTTCTTTTTCCTTCCTTCTTTCTTGTAGATACCTAATTTTGTCTAGCCCATTTTTTACTCAAAATCCAAAGTCAAAGAATAATAAAACAAAATAAACTCAAAAATAAAATTGAACCCAAAATTGATATAAATCCAAGCCCAAAATAAAAATTAAATCTCAAAAATAAAATTTAAAAGTGAGACAAACCAAATTAAAATTAAACTCAAGGATAAATAAAAAATTAAAAGAAAAGAAATGTGATAAGAGGATAAGAGACAACATAAATACAAAAGATAATAAAACACTAAGACAAAATAAAATGATAACAATAAACAATCAAAGATAAAAGACAATAAAAAGATAATAAAAATAAAATAAAAATGATGAAAAAATAATAAAAGGAAATAAGGAATAAAGAAACATAAAAGATAGGATAAATTCAAGATAACTCATGATAAATGATGAAATATGATAAACAAAAGATAAATAGATAACAAATAAAAAGATAACAGACAACACAAGAGTATTAGAGTTATAGTAGAAAAATAATCCCAAACATCATTATAAAAGGGACCTAAAGACACACAATAACAAGGGAGAAATCATTGACTCCCTTAGAACACACTTTTCACAGCCAAATACACTCCTTAACTCTTGGCCATCATGCTATGAAAACCTCTTACTTGCTAAAACCTTCACCTCTACACAATCTCTCATGACATCATAGACCTTATACTCAGAATCTCCTAACTCTCCACTTGCAATCTTAATCCTTCATTCCTCTCTTGCTTCCTTTGAAATCAACGCTCATGTGTTTTGCTTTAAGATTCCATCACCTATATCCACCCAAAAAACTTCATTCACCTGTTCAAAGACCCTTATCGTTCAAGAAGAAATAGAAGCATGGGACCAAGTCTAGGATTATACATCAAAATAATGCACATTAGTGGTGGTTTCCTATTTGAAGGATTGCTCACCATTTAGTTGTTAAGACTATTTCTATTTGGTTTTGCTTTTGCATTCCTATTTCTCCTATCAATTTATTCATGGCATATATTAGAAGTTGATGTGGAGGCCAGCTTTGGAGTCTTGGAGCATTGTGTCATTACATTGGGAAACCCATTATGTGTAGACCAATTTTTATGACAACCATTTTATGATGTGGAGCATTGGAGCTTTGGAGCCATTATGTTAAGACACCTATCTTAGCTTGCATCCTTTTATTTAGAGCAAATATATATGATGTGGCCATTCAAGGATTTAAAGAGCTATGTGATGCTGTCTTTGTTATTATAATATGTTTTTTTGCCTTGAAAGTTTGTAATTTGGATCAAAACTTGTATGGGTGATCCTGTTTTGCATGATTAAACTCATTTTATTGTAGGATTTGGGTTAAACTGTATTGTTTTGTTATTAATGTTTTGGCCACAATTCCTCTTACAGTAGCTTGCCTTTATAGTTTAATTGTAGGTTGTGTTGTGTTAGTGATTTAAAACTCTAGATTTATTAGCATATCATGACATAAGTTGGTTTCCAAGCTAATATGCATAGATGTGGGTTTGATTGCTTCGATTAAAATTCTGTACTTATGTTAGTTAGGCAAGAAGGACATGAGAGAAATAGGTACCTTGTTCAATTGTTGATAACATTCTCTCCCTTGATTATCTATTTGCATACTTTTAAGAAGTGGATTCCAATAAATGGGAATAGCGATGCCGATGTGGAAGGCATCTCCTTTTATTTGTTTTAACAATGATCTTTTTAATTATTTTGTCATCTTGAAAGTATGTATATGTCCATAAATGTATAGGAAGAATGCGAGAAAGGGAGCGATCCAAGATAAGAGAGTAGTGATGAAGTGAGAATTGATGAAGGATTAAAATTAATTGGGCTCAAAGAATCTAGGACATTTCATAAAATTTTGAAAGCAAAATTAAAAATAATTTTCTTGAAATATCAACATCTCTTAAGAATTAATAACTCAAAGACAAAATATTAGGAATTCATAAATTATTCTCTTTCTAAAATCCCAATCTGGAATGACAAGGATTATTTTCAAAATCTTCATTTTAATATTAGAAATTTTAAACCAACACCAAATTGTTAATCAAGATAAATTAATTACATCATTTTGGTACTGAACGGACATTTAAGAGTGCTAATACATTCTTTACATGTAACTAACCCGTAATTCTAATATCTGAAAATGTAAACCATCTTTAAATGAGTGTCCAATCTCACTCTCAAGAAATTAGATCAGTGACGACTCTATTTTTAATTTTAAAACTCTTTTTTCCCTTATTCCAAAAAATAAGAGAGAGAAAGTTTTGTGTGAGATTGCCACTCTATGTTGTGACATTGCGACACTCCCCACTCCCACGGCATCTCTTCCTTTTTTGTTTGAAGTGCCAAAACCTTCCCCTTTTTCTCTATTTTCTTCCTCAATTTCTCTTTTATCTTTAACCTTTTATTTTTGTTTCACAAACCTACTTAACCCAAGTATCAATCTCACCCCAATCACTCTTAGTTCATCTAAAATTTTTGTTCCCATGTCTTCCTTCTACATGACCATTAAAGGACCTCAAATGAAGCCATTAATGAACATTATGAGTTGAATATTATTTGGGCTTTGGTATCATACCATTGTATTCATATTTTCTTATGGGAAAGTTAAACTTTTCCTTGAATATTGATATTTTAGAGACTTAGTCATGAAACCCTAACTCTAATTAAGCTTTTCTCTCTAAAATATCTTTCTCATGTTACCCACTACCCCAATCTCATGCCATTTGCTTCCCATATTATTTTAAACATATTGTATGACATAATTTAATTTTTCTTGAGTTGGTTATGAATTATAAAATGGCAATCTCAAAGTAAAATAAGTGTTCATAAGTTGTTTGAGATTTAAAATATTAGTTGGTGGTTGGGTTACACCTTTACAGTGTTCAAAAAATTTTTTAGAGTTATTGTTAGAATGTTAATTGTAGTCCTTAGCTAGAAATATCACTTTGTGATATTTTAGAATGCAATGGCAACTATTTTGCTCTCCTGGGTAGTTTTCTAGCTTTATTAGTTCTCTTATGTATGAGATGACATGTAGTTTTATTTATTTACTTTGATAAATTTTTGGGATGACCCCCACTTGCTTGAGCCAGAGGAGACAATTTAGGCTGATCTAACAACTCTAGTTGTAAGTGTATATCAATGCAATGACTTCTTTTTAGTGCCCATTAAATTGTGTTCTATGCATATTTACCATATCTATTTAAGATGTGTATATGAACTTTATTGTTCTACAGTACATATGTGAAATTGCATTTGTGTTATTATTTATCTTTTGTTCACACCTTTTATCAAATTCATAATTTTGTTATTCTTAGAAGACATGCCCTTCAAAATAACAGTTGGAATTCCTATTTCTACTTATAGTTTCTTCCTATGTTAGAATTGAAAGCTTAGCACCTTAATTCCCTAGCATTATGCTAGATAAGATTTGAACAGATTATTTTTGTAGTAGTTGATATTAAAAAGCATTCATATTTAAATGTAATTGTTTGAAAAGCTTGCTGCTTTGGAACATAGTGTGGGAATTGTATTGCTGTTAGCAGGGTTGATGGCTTATGTGCATATAGAGGTCAAAATGCGCCTTATAAGGAATGATTTGGCATATACTCTACATGAGCCATCGAATATGGATATGGATATGTTTGTAGGCTTGTGGGAAATGATTTGATATATACTTGAGATTGTTGCCACAATAAAATGGAGCCCATCAGGGAATGATTTGGTGCATACACCATGAGTGTCCTTTTTAGACTCTAGAGAATGATCTAATATATACTCTGCTTGGATTGTATATTGCTTTTTCCATGTTTATACTTTCATAGTTTACTCTGTTACAAGAGAATTAGTCACGAATACTACTTTGAATATAATAGACACTAATATTGTTATATACTTATTTTAGTTTAAAGAATTATGGCTATTGGCTTAAAGATCTAAATCATTTAGTTCAATTCAATATTAGACTTGAAAATTATATCATGCATTGTATTTACTTTCCTTTTTTGTCGTTCAGTTGTATATACATTCACTGAGTCTTAAGACTAATACTCTTTGTGTGCCACTCTTTTTTAGATAGTGATAATCCTTGCTATCTGCCTTTTCGAGTATTGAGTCCTAGGCTTTTGTTAGTGGATCATGCTTTTGATGACTTGTTTCTTGGATTTTCCTATTATGTAGTTATAGGAAAAGTTAAGAATGTTGACCACTTAAATTGTGGGTTGTTTTGTTTTGAATTATATAATTACATTGATGGGTGTATTTTGGATACTTTTGGATTAAGAAAAGTTAGTTATATAGGTTAATGTACTTTTGAGGATGTCCATATTTTAGGGTAGACTACCAAAAGTTTTGGTAATCTATCAAGCTTTATAAAAAAAAATCTTTTTGTTGCATAGTTATTCTTGTTAGGTTAGACTTACCAAATCTAGTTTTGGCCAAAGGACTTTTGGGGTAACCTAATCACATTCAAGTTCCCTTGTCAAAGCTCCTCAACTTCATTTTATTCTCAAAAACTTGAGAGGCGTTTTCAAGATTAGAATATTTCTCCTTTATAGCATCCCATATGACTTTGGAAGTCTTGAAAAGCAAATTAGTCTGAGTGATACTGGTCCCTATTTACTTAATGAGCTAGGCAATGACAGTCAAGAGTTCCCATGTTGCATACATTGGGTCCTCTTTCTTGGGTTTCTTTGTGTTGCTAGTGAGATACCTCATCTTTCCTTTACCCTAAATAATGAAGAGCACCCATTGAGACCATTGGAGTAAGTTGATTCTATCCAACTTATGGTTAATGATCTGTAATGATGCACTATCCCCATACTGCTCTAGGATAACAGGTTACTTTGGAGGTGGGGGATTCAGTGAGGTTGACTCAGGTTTAGATATCTCTTTCTTAGTTTTTGCCATGATTGATTTTTACGAACTTGGCTTTGATACCATGAAATCTGATAAAGACATAAAAAATTTTGAGTGTTATATTGATTTTGAATTTGATCGAGAGTACACATACATATATAGATTAACATATCACTAGGTAACAACATAATCTAAAAGTTTGTACTTGTACTATATCAAAGTTACTAATATTATCTACAGACTATATTTATTTAATTACTTAGGACAGGACAATCTTGTCCTTATCCCAAAGGACAACTTGGGACCTCTTACACATTTCTATCTATTGCTTATTTAATTAAGAGGATACCAACATGGACTCTATCTTTTAAGACAGCATTAGAGTTTCTCAACAGTTCTAATTCATATGTTGTTTCTCCAAATGTATTTGGGTGTATCAGTTTTGTGTATGACCATAGGAATAATGTGTGAAAATTGGATACTAGATCCCTTAAGTGTGTGTTTGTCAATTATTCTCCTACCCAAAAGGGCTTGAAATGTTACCATTCCCCTTCAAGGAAAATGTTTGTGAGTATGGATGCTACATTTTGAGAGGAGCAACCATACTTGACTACCCTTTAGGGAGAAACTAAATAGGATGAGAATGAAAAAAAAATACACGTCTATACTCTTCACCTCATGAAAATGGAAAAGAACTTAATGGTTGTATGAATTGAGGGGAGAGACAATCTACTTTATATGGAAAGAAGAATGATGAGGTAGAAATTGATTCAAAAATTGGTTCTACAATTCAGAAAGGTTGTACTATAGAAGACTAAAAAATACAACTAGAGGAAACGCCAAAGAATAGTTGTTTGTCAAATTCTAAGATTCATAAAGTCATTCTCAGGGAAAGAATTTTTATTCTTTTAAAATGGTCACTACAAAAATAGAAGTTTATTCCAATGCTAATTGGGCTAGCTCAATTGAGTACAGGAGGTCTATCTTAGGTTATTGCATTGTGAGAGGAAACTTAGTAACTTGGAGGAGTAAGAAGCCATCAATTGTTAAGTGCAGAAGTTAAATACATGGCTATGGCTTATGGTGTATGCAAGCTTATTTGATTCAAGAAACTGATAGAAGAGCTTGGACTTCAAACGGATTCTCACCTATCTATTCATTGTGATAACAAAGCTACTATCAACTTTGCCAATCAGCATAATAGAACTAAATCCATAGAGGTTGACAAATATTTCATCAAAAAGAAATTGTCTAGAGATCTTTGAAGTCTAACTTATGTTAGATCCAAAAGCCAACTAACATTTGTTTTCACAAAGGGTCTTAATAGTAAGAAATTCCACAATTTCACTTATAAGATGAGCATGAGGGACAAGTATGCCTCATCTTGAAGGGAGTGTTGAGTTGTTTATAGTGAATGAGTATTTATGTAATCTTTGTTTTTTTTTTTCTTTGTATATTGTTTACCTTCATTATTGTAATAGATTTTAGAGGGACATAATAAACACAAAAGTATTTGCTCTCTCTTTTTCCTTCTCAACTATTGGTAATAGGTGAAGATTATTTTTTGAAAATTGCACCACATGAGCCATGTTAGGAAATGGAAGCTCTAGCCATGGAGAAGCTATGGCATCAACTGTCTACATTAGCGAGTGTTGTTTGGGTTTGAATATTTACTTAGTAAAAATATAGAGGGAGAGCAGAAGTATTGGCTGCTTTGATTGTAAAATATAGGAAACAATTCAATTTAGGTCAATTAGTGGAAAATAATTCTAATAATATTTTAGAGTGATTAAATAATCAATCTTAAGTGAATTTTTATTAATAAATTTTTAAAAATGTGCTTAAATAAAAATTTATCCCAAATTATGAAAATTTTGCAAAGATATAACAACAATTAATACCTAGATTTAATGAGTGAGATTTCAGTGAACATCCAAAAACACTATAGACATTCGCAAACAAGAATCAAGTTGCCCACTCATAACTCTTGTTAATAAAAAGATTCCTTTGACTGACAAAAAGAGGATAACTACTAGAAAATATTTTTGTTGTACGTAATTTTACTTGTGATTTACATTTGCATTGGTGAATCAGGAAATTACTATACATGATACAAAAATTTTTATAGATACTCTTTAAAAGTTTGATTATGCTATTCTTATAATTTTATTTCACATAAATCTCATAAGATAGAATTTAAATTATTAAATTTATTAGGCTGATAATTTAAACTGTTAAACCCACAAAAATTAATGACTCAGATTATTGTTACCCTCATCATCTTATAATAAGTTGCAGAAACAATATTTCTCTTGAAAGTCGAAGCTATAGTTTCCTCTTACACCTGAAGGTTAGGACATATATTATGTTATTTATTTTAGTATGAAGTACTATAATATAGTTGTTTCTAATGTAATAAACTTTTATTACTATTAAATACAACGTTGCTAATTTTGGGTATCCTATATTTAAGAGATTATTAGGACCATATGGAAACACAGGGTATTATCTTTCACAATTCAAATCAACCCTAGCTTTCATATCACAGAATGAAGTATTTAGTTATCATTAAAAGATTGTCACTAAAAGAATTTGAGTTTTGCAAAGCAAGGTGAAGGTTATTGTAGAACGTGACAAACTTTGAATTTTAGACTCAAATTGCCAGCATATAAGCAAGTTTTGCACTCCATAATTATATAAGAAGAATCAAGTCTTGTTATATAAATATTATTGGAAGGTTTGAGAATATTGATAAATTTGAAAGCAAAGATGATGATTATAAGAAATATGAATAGGAAGGCCAAACTCTAAAACATATGAAACTAATGAAAGAAAGATGCTATTAGGAATCATTGTTAAGATAGGTGTGTCATTAGCTATTAGTATGTCGTAGTGCGGCAGAGATTCTCTATTTTATTGTAATATGTATATAATTAAATTATAAAACTAAAATATTTTATAAATTACAACTGAACTTATGAAAAATTGATTGTCCCACCTACGTAGGAGCAACATTTTCCTTAACCACTCCAAGATAAAAAGAAATCAAAGACAATGGCGTGCAATACGCATGATGGTGATTTTTGGTTGTCATTGTGAAGTTATTCTGTGACAGCCAAATCTTCAAGATTTTTGAGAATTGCATGGTAGGGAACATCTTTCATTGTTATTGATTGTGCCAGTTCTGAAGGTTGTATAATATCTGATGACGATGCTGGGCATCGAAAAGAACCTAACATCAACACTAATTATGTATTTTCTTGACCTTTTACTGGGATTGTCGATGCTTTTTTATGTTGATATGATTTCATGTATAATGTCTTTTCCCTAGCAAAGCTATATAGTGTGGTATATCTAAGAGTTTGTCTAATTGTCTTCTATGGGACATGTTAAAAGAATGGCTAGCATGCTTATATTTATGTTTTTGGTACAACGCACGATTTAAAATCAATTTTAAACAGACAATAAAATTTTGCATAATATGAGATTGATCTCAAATCATGCTTTGTTTAAAAAACGTAAATATAAGTACATAATTTTATTATTATTTGATATTGACTGAAAAAACATAGTTATTGTGTTGGCAAAAATTAATTGTTTGAAATATTCTGTAAAAAGTTATTCCACTTTTGTAAGCAACTATTATTTGTGTTAAAAAGTGAACTTCCATTCCGACCAAGCTTGCAAGTCATATTTATGCAAAACGCACCAATAAGAGAAGTCGTATTCATGCACAACTATATACAGAAATAAATTTCCATATACAATCTAAATTTTTCATAGAAAGAATAATATTAGCTGATAAACTTATTTATAATGGGCTGATATTTTTAATGGTATAATAGTACCTATTGTTTTAAATATGAAAATTTTAAAATTTTTTCTTTAAGAATGTTGCATTTGAATATAAAATCTTAAGATAAGTGACTTATCACTTGTATTTTTTTAAAAAAACATATTTATAATGAAATAGCTTGTTAATTTTATAAGTTTATTTTCACATTATAACTAGTTACAAACCTTGATTGCAGTCGTAGGATGGCTACCAAAGAGTTGGCGTGAGCAGATTAGCACATGATCACAATTTGAAAGATTTAAGCTATTAGGTGAGGTAGCGTGGTCTCTATTAATACAACAAACAATATATAAAGACATATTTCGTTAAGTGAAAGTTATATAGATTAAATAATATCATTAAATTTTATCAAAAAATAAATTTTAAAAAATGTCATTTATTATATAAATTCCTTTTAATAATATCTGTAAGTGTCTTTTTTCGTCTTTCTCAACCCTTTTTAATTAGGTTAAATATTATTTGATTGACTTTTTTTATTATAACCTTTAATAATCTTCTTTGCACATACCCAAACTACCTACAAGCTTTGTAAGTTTTATCTTTTCTTATATGTTCACTTATTTATTTTAATACTTTTAACTTTGCTAATCCCATTTGTCCTTATTGGCCCTTCAATATGTAACATTCACTATCATAAAGCATAATTAGTCTTACAGCAATTCAGTAAAATTTTCTTTTAAGCTTGTTAACTACTTTGTGATCACATATGACTCTTGAGATATTTTTGCATTTCAACTATCCAACAATTTGTATACTATGACATTTTCATTGATTTCTTCATTACTTTATAATATCAAAACCTTGACACTTGTCATATGATGTGCTTTCCAATTTTTATTTCCAAACCATTAGTAGCTTTCTTCTTGCTAAACTTACACCTAATACTCTATCTTACTACTATTTAAATGAAACTCCTTTAATTTCAAAGCCTCTCTCCCACACTTCAATTTTATAATTAATGTTCTCTCTTGATTCTTTTACTAAAACTATATCATCTATAAAAAAGTATACATTTCAAAATTGCTTCTTAAGTATGTCCATTAAGTGCATTCAAAACTAAAGTAAAAAATACTGACTGAAAGGATGACCTCGATTCAAATCTATCTTTATAGAAAAATCTTGTCTTACCTCCATTAGTTTTCATGCTTCTTGTCCACTGTGTGGTCTATTAATGAAGAGTTTAATTAATTTATAAAAAATGTTTAAAAAAGTTGACTTCTAATAGCTAGAAGAAATAAATACTACGGTTTGTAATGATACAGATTGTTCAAAATTTTCATTTTGTATCAAATTTTTGTGATTCCAAAGTGTAATTATATATACAATACTATATATGGACCTAATATATTCTGAGATTAGGCTTTTAGTCAAACTTGTAAAATTCTTCATATAAAAAATCCCGGGGGAGGCTGTAGATAATCCACATCGTTATTTCTTTTGTCAAAAATTAGCCCAGCACTTTTAATAGAGATGTGAAATTGATCTAATCAAGAGATTGGCTTACATCATTTTCCCAGCCAGGTTAATCCAGTCATTAAACATAGAAAAATGCTATTCTCATGACTGTTATGTCATACTTTTCTCACATCTACATAATATGATTTGTCAATTTATTAAATTTTACAATCTAATATATAAAATTTAAGAAATTTAATGATTTATATTCTTTATTATAAAAAATTAAAGTAAGAATAAAATTATTGTAATAGCAGGAGTCTTAAACATATATTGTGAGGATTATATCAGGCTAAAAAAGAGAGAGCACCCAAAGAATAGAGTACAATGTTTTTAAACAAGCCAAACAAGCTCAACAAAAAGACAAATTAAATCAACAATGGGACAAAATTGCCTTTCTTTTGTCACCAATTGAAAAAGCATAGTCCACAACATTGGGGCATACTTGACACTCTAGATATTGAGTACTCCAGTATTTACAGGACGAAAAAAGCAGCCTTCAGTCAAGAATGCAGACCAGTATGGTATGAGGATGTGTACACTAAAACCAAGGGTTTCTAAATAGATGAAGTTGCAAGAACCAGAGAATGATTGAAAATAACAAACTAGACAAACTGAAAACCATAGGAAACCAATCTTCGCAAAGCAGTGTCTTATGAACTTCTCTACTATTTTGTAACACCTGTAGTCAACCTGTGGATTTTCTATATCTTGCAGGGTATATAACGAACGAAAATATTCTAAATGAGTTTAGTTCTTTGTCTCTCATTCTTCTCTTGAATTCTTGGAGCTGCAGATAAACAAACGGGAGTAATTAGAATGTGCATGAAAGTCAAATCCAAATGGATGCAAGTATAAATGCTAAATTACCAAGTACATTGGCCTCAGATGTTCTCATGATTCGAAGCCTTCTCACCGAGCTGAGAAACATCCTGCAAACAAATAAGCACAGAATAAGCGTTACAAAAATATCCATATATACAGGTTGATGTGTAAAGGTGAATGTTCTCTTAAGCAAGAAAAACTGCTGATCAGATGAAAATTGACAATTTGGTCTTGAGGGTGACACTTTATGGCTTGTCACATTTTGCATTTAAGAAAGAAGCTTCTTTTGGAGATTTACATGCGTAGTGTAGATAAACTTTCTCAAATTTTAAAGTCAAGTTTCTTCGGTTTAGTTCCACAATATAAAACTCTTCTGTGAACCGAAGAAACTGGTGGGATACACTTAGTTCCACTTCCTCAGTGTGTCATCCATTTCCTCATTCCCTCACATGTTATATGCATCTTATAATCAATTGAAGTTGCTTACTGCCAGGGAACATCTCCCACAAGCATCCAATCGCCCTCTTTATCTTCATAAGTGAGCACAAATTCAGATGTTCCATCTAAAAGCTTAGATGGTTTAGTTGCCTGCTCTTTATCTCCACCTGGTGCAAGTTGCAAAAGCAGAGTGTCACACAGGAGCCAATAATCACACACGAGAATAACATATTCAACTTATTGTTTATTCATACCAATCAGGGATAAAGCCTAGCTTCCTCTGTTTAGATTGAGCCTAACACCATATAAATCAGAATAGTATTTACCATATTCCCATGATAATGTAAGTCATGAAGCCAAGAATTGATTGCTTTATGAAATTGCAAGCAACCTATCCACAATCAAAAATAAATACAAAGAACTTACCAGTTTGATTAGCAGTTGTGGCAGGCCTGAAAAACATGTCTTCTAATGTTTGAGCTAAGGTCTCATAGCTTGAGTGAGAATTCAAATCCACCTTTCTTCCTATGCGCATTCCATCCATATTCACCTTCACGAATCCAAGATGGATCTTCTCTGTTGCATTGACAATGTTTTTGGTGAGTGAAGCTTCCCCAGCAGTGTTTCTCTCTCTACGGGGTTTGTCTTCTTCAGCCTTTTGGGTCTTTGCTTGGTTAATCAAGCTGCTCATCCTATATGCCCCTATGGGTGGCCATCCAACAACTTGACTGTTCCCATAACATTAAGATCAATAGATATCAGAACACAAGCCAGAGTAGTCAATTTCATTCCCAAAACTTATACTTTAAGGAAGAAACACTCAAACTTACATGGTAAATTTTGAAAGCAAATAGCAAAAGACAGCTAGAGTTATTAAAAAAAAAAAGGGTGAATTAAGAACACAAAAAATAATCAATACAAACAAAGTCCGAAGGATCAACTACAAGAAAGCAGTGATGGATCCAAAGACGGGCTAGAGCATATGTGAGAGACATTCAAATATGTTACGTGGCAGGAGTTATGTATTAAAATTTTAAGTTCATAAATGCCTAACTTAGTTCTAGTGCACACTTTAGGTCTTAGGTTGTATGGCAAATTTCTTTTTGATTTGCTTGTCTTAGTAACTCTTGCTAAATCTCTTACTTGACTCTAATTAAAATATAATTTCACTTGACAGTAAAAAAAATAGTCATTTCATCTTTGGCCCCCGACTTCTCCAAGTCTGGATCCCATGAAAGAAATAAATACAGCAGACCAAAAAAGTCTCCTTTTCTTCCTTAAGCAAGCTATTATAATTATCATTGTTCTTTTGTAAAATCTAGCAGAAAACTAAAATACCATTAAAATTTTAGTAATTCTCCACGATGAATTATCTAACCTGCCACCAGTAGGAGATCCACCCTCCTGAGAAACAGAGTCAGCAGCTCTTTTAGTCCCAGCAACTGAAGTGCTAACTCTGTCTGAGAAACGAGGAGGAGCGACTGAAGGCACTCCATGAGAGACACCAGAAGGGAAGTCTTTAGCTGTCAAAATACGGCCACACTCACCCCATGCAAAAGCTTTGGCCTTCCCACCACCACCGAGGCTCAGACCCAAACCCAATTCAAGTTCAGCCTCACCTTGGAATGAGGATGCCTCAGAGGGAGACATGGTTAAGCAATCCTTCCCCAAAACCTTGACAACATTGGACATTGTGGGTTCATTTGAGGTTGCCCCAGAAGAACCACCACCACCTAGTAAGCCCAGAGTCATAGAGGAATCAAGCATTCAAAATTAATTTCAGAGGGAGTAAGAGAAAAGTTCGATTGTCAGAGAAGGAGAGAAAGAGACAAGGGTGGTAAAAGGAATGAAATGGCAATGCTCGAAGAAGACGACATTATGGTGTTGAGGGAGCAAAAAGCATCAGGAAAGCAGGGGAAAAGCTGAAAGGGTGCTATCGAAGGAGGTGGAGCGACTCATGATATTGGGCCCACATGTCTGCTAAGTGCGCATACCACTCTTATTTTTTCTGGACATTATTCATATCTCTCGAGAATCTGGTTTGCGTATAGATATATTACACTTGGGCGGGTCAAGTGCTGAAAAGCTGCCATGATTCCTTTGTATAAACATGTTAGATTTGAGTTACATGAAGATTATGTATAAACTTTGGACTTTTTTAAAATATTTTTATATTTGAAAATAAATATTTTATATGTAAAATTTATGTGTATTCTTTATTATTTTTTAAATTCAAGATCATGTTATTTGTATTTGCAAAAGCATACCGGAATAAAAGATTTTAAGAGTAAATAAATAATTTAATTTTAAAAAAAATAAATTTGATATCAGTAAAGTTCTCAATTTTCATTTGTCATCAAGTACTCATAGAAACATATTTATTACTGATTTTTAAATATTTAAACTTAAAAAAAGTTAAATTTACACTTATTAAATTGTACTTCTACACAAATTTAAAAGTGACTTTACAAATCAAACCTTAAAATTGCTATCCCAAATCTTTAACTTCACATAAAAAAAAATACGATTTTTCCATAAAGTTGGTCCGCTAAAATAAAAGATTCATCTAATATGTCATAGTAAATGAGCTACATGAACTTTGAACAATCCATGGCAACCAAACTAAGAAAGAGAAGAAAATTCCTAAAGCGAAATCCCTAAACTTGCTAGAAATCACCAATTCTTTTGTTTTTTTTTTTTTCGCAAGAAGTCACTATTTCTTGGGCTCTATCGTACGGAATCACGGGAGATGAACAGAATGGGTGTTCCGATAGTCAGAGACCAGTAATTGCAGAGAAACAAACCGATGTAAAAAGGGTGTTTTCTGTGGGACTAGGCAAGTTCCGAAACGATGGAGCAAAAGGTGGAGAAACAGGAGGAAGGGAAGAAAGCAATTGTAATTTGGATGCCAGGAGATGCTACTCCACGGGCTCAAACCAGTATTTGGAGGGTAATTTAAAAGAGGTGGTGAAGAAAGTGGGGTTAGGAGGAGCTACGTTTCTGAAATTGCAGAAAATGTGGATGCGGACAGAAAGAGAATAGTTCACAGAGCCAAAGGTGAGAGCATCTCTGTTTCCAAGATCTGGCTTTGGTTCTAGAAAGGCAAGTTTCATAGTTCTTCCAATGCAGCTTTTTCCTTAATTACAGTAAACAAGCTAAATTTACGATGATGCTGAGTTTCTTATTGTAAGTTGCAAGACAAAAGTTCTCATTTTCAGTTATATTAGGATCAATACACAGATATACGCAAGTTCATATAAGATTGCACATACAGATATATGCTAGTTCATTTTTTTTCTGAAACTTAGAGTTTAAATTTTAAGAGTTTTGAGGTTTAAGAGATTTAAATTTTAGAATTTAAAGTTTAGGATTGAAAATTTAGGATTTAAACTTTTAAAATTTTAGAGTTTTAGGGTTTATAGTTTGGGGTATTGAGTTTAAGATTTAAGATTTTGAATTTAGAATTTAAAATTTTAAGGTTTTAAATTTAGAATTTAAAATTTTTTAGGGTAAGATTTTAAAATTTAGGATTTACGTAATAATTTTAAAATTATTAATGTATTTTTAATTTATATTATTTTTTTTTAGAACTTTACATAGGAAATAGTAAAATTTTTTTATTATATTCAAAATTTGTCTTATTTTAAAAAAAATATTTTCAGTGAAAATATTTTTATATTTTGCAAGTAAACATATTTTTACTATTATTTTTTATTTTTACTAAAAATAAAAAAAGGAAAATTTTGATTTGTAAAAATATTTTTTGTTTCATTTAGATTTATTTTTGTTGAAAATAATTTTTTTTAAAATAAAAATATGTTTTGTTTATAATAGTTAAATTTTATTTCTAAAAAAATAAAAATAATAAAAATACATATAGTTTAACATTTAAGATTTAGATTTTAAAGTTTAAAGTTTAGGTTAAGAATTTAGGATTTAAGTTTTAGGCCTTAGAATTAAAGATTTTGAGATTTAAAATTTAAGATTTTAAGATTTAAACTTTAGATTTTGAGAATTTAGTAAACATCCCATTTGAAGGAAACGCCTCACATTAGAGCATCATACTACTTTCTTAGGCAAAGTTAGCGTGCGAATAACAGTTACACTTTGGCTACGGGTAGTTGCACTTCTGTGCGCAACCATGCCATTAGCAATGGCCCGGTTACACTTTAGCTAAGTTACCCGTAAGAAGTTACATTTTTCAATTCGGATGCAATTGATCAAAAGTACTTCCTAACGCATGGTAAACATCCCATTTGAAGGAAACAACTCACATTAGAGCATCATACTACTTTCTTAGGCAAAGTTAACGTCCGAATTACAGTTACACTTTGGCTACGGGTAGTTACAGTTTTGAGCGCCGCGTTACACTTTAGCAACGGCCAGGTTACACTTTAGCTACATTACAGTAAGAAGTTGCATTTTTCAATTCGGATGCAATTGAGCAAAAGTACTTCCTTAAGCATGGTAAACATCCCATTTGAACGAAACACCTCACATTCGAGCATCATACTGATTTCTTAGGCAAAATTTACGTCCAAATTACAGTTACACTTTGGCTACGGGAAGTTACAGTTTTGAGCACCGCGTTACACTTTAGCAACGGCCAGGATACGCTTTAGCTACGTTACAGTAATGAGTGGCATTTTTTAATTCGGATGCAATTGAGCAAAAGTACTTCTTTAAGCATGGTAAACATCCCATTTGAACGAAACACCTCACATTCGAGCATCATACTGCTTTCTTAGGCAAAATTTACGTCTAAATTACAGTTACACTTTGGCTACGGGAAGTTACAGTTTTGAGCACCGCGTTACACTTTAGCAATGGCCAGGATACACTTTAGCTACGTTACAGTAATGAGTGGCATTTTTTAATTCAGATGCAATAGACCAAAAGTACTTCCTAATGCATGGTAAACATCCCATTTGAAGGGAACGCCTCACATTAGAGCATCATACTACTTTCTTAGGCAAAGTTAACGTACGAATAACAGTTACACTTTGGCTATGGGTAGTTGCACTTCTGTGCGCAACCATGCCATTAGCAATGGCCCGGTTACACTTTAGCTAAGTTACCCGTAAGAAGTTGCATTTTTCAATTCGAATGCAATTGATCAAAAGTACTTCCTAACGCATGGTAAACATCCCATTTGAAGAAAACACCTCACATTAGAGCATCATACTGCTTTCTTAGGCAAAGTTAACGTCCGAATTACAGTTACACTTTGGCTACGGGTAGTTACAGTTTTGAGCGCCGCGTTACACTTTAGCAACGGCCAGGTTACACTTTAGCTACGTTACAGTAAGAAGTTGCATTTTTCAATTCGGATGCAATTGAGCAAAAGTACTTCCTTAAGCATGGTAAACATCCCATTTGAATGAAACACCTCACATTCGAGCATCATACTGCTTTCTTAGGCAAAATTTACGTCCAAATTACAGTTACACTTTGGCTATGGGAAGTTACGGTTTTGAACGCCGCGTTACACTTTAGCAACGGCCAGGATACACTTTAGCTACGTTACAGTAATGAGTGATATTTTTTAATTCAGATGCAATTGACCAAAAGTACTTCCTAACGCATGGTAAACATCCCATTTGAAGGGAACGCCTCACATTAGAGCATCATACTGCTTTCTTAGGCAAAGTTAACGTACGAATAACAGTTACACTTTGGCTACGGGTAGTTGCACTTCTGTGCGCAACCATGCCATTAGCAATGGCCCGGTTACACTTTAGCTAAGTTACCCGTAAGAAGTTGCATTTTTCAATTCGAATGCAATTGATCAAAAGTACTTCCTAACGCATGGTAAACATCCCATTTGAAGAAAACACCTCACATTAGAGCATCATACTGCTTTCTTAGGCAAAGTTAACATCCGAATTACAGTTACACTTTGACTACAGGTACTTACAGTTTCGAGCACCGCGTTACACTTTAGCAACGGCCAGGTTACACTCTAGCTACGTTACAGGTAAGAAGTTGCATTTTTCAATTCGGATGCAATTGACCAAAAGTACTTCCTAACGCTTGGTAAACATCCCATTTGAAGGAAACGCCTCACATTAGAGCATCATACTGCTTTCTTAGGCAAAGTTAACGTGCGAATAATAATTAAACTTTGGCTACGGGTAGTTGCACTTCTGTGCGCAACCATGCCATTAGCAATGGCCCGGCTACACTTTAGCTAAGTTACCCGTAAGAAGTTGCATTTTTCAATTCGAATGCAATTGATCAAAAGTACTTCCTAACGCATGGTAAACATCCCATTTGAAGGAAACACCTCACATTAGAGCATCATACTGCTTTCTTAGGCAAAGTTAACGTCCGAATTACAGTTACACTTTGGCTACGGGTAGTTATAGTTTCGAGCACCGCGTTACACTTTAGCAACGGCCAGGATACACTTTAGCTACGTTACAGTAAGAAGTTGCATTTTTCAATTCGGATGCAATTGAGCAAAAGTTCTTCCTTAAGCATGGTAAACATCCCATTTGAAGGAAACACCTCACATTCGAGCATCATACTGCTTTCTTAGGTAAAGTTTACGTCCGAATTACAATTACACTTTGGCTACGGGAAGTTACAGTTTTGAGCGCTGCGTTACACTTCAGCAACGGCCAGGTTACACTTTAGCTATGTTACAGTAATGAGTGGCATTTTTCAATTCGGATGCAATTGAGAAAAAGTACTTCCTAACGCATTGTAAACATACTTCAAGGTAATTTTGGTCTCATAATGATATATGTGTACACACACATATATACAGAAGCAACAAGACTTAATCCTAATCTTAATACTTGCAATTCTTGATCACTACCATTTATCTCTTTTGTTCCTTTCTTTTCCAGTATGGTTCTTTAATGTTTAAAAGATAAAAGAAGATCATTTTCAGTATTTTCACTACAACTCCATATAACATGAAGTGCAAAACACACATCCGGACATTCAAATTCACAACAAATTTACTTGCTAACCAGACAAAATTAAAGAAAACGAACAAAAATCTGTACACATTTTAATGCCACCAAGAAGCAAGGAACAAAAAGCTATAAACTAGAAGAGACAGCTAGAGAACCTGAAATCTCCACTTGACAGAAACCGTGGCTGGGAGCGGGAGTCGCAGCGCTAGCGTCGCCGGGAGCTGGAGTCGTAGTGGGAGCTTGGCCGGGAGCAATACCGCGACCGGAAGCGTGGCCGGGGCCGGCAGCAGCAGTCGAAGGTTCGCCGGGGCCGGTTGCGAGAGCGATACCTAGAGGGCTGGAAGAGAAATGGAGATGAGAGAAACCGAGAGCTGAGAGCGGAAGGCACAGAGCAAAGAAACGAAACACAGTTACGGGAGCCACAAATTGAGGGAAATGGAGCCACAAACCGAGCCAGCCACTGAGCTATTCTGATGTGGCGTTAGGATGAGATGATGTGGCTGTGTTATGTGGCATAATTGCCCCATTGTGGGAAATACTTTTCAAAGGCAACCATTTTTGTCATATTTTTTTCAACTCACACTGGAGAGGTAAAATGGCCCTATCTGCTGCATTTAAAAATATTTTACTTTACTCATGTTAGCCATATACAGACAAAATAGTAGCTGATGCAATGGCGATGAATTTGATTTGTAAAAATATTTTTTATATTTATTTAAATTTATTTTTATTAAAAATAATTTTTTAAAATATAAAATATATTTATTTTATATTAATTAAATTTTATTTTTAAAAGATAAAAATAATAAAAATATATTTAATTTAAAATTTAATATTTAAATTTTAAAATTTAAAATTGAGTTAATGGTTTAGGGTTTTAGTTTTAATATTTAAAATTTAAAATTTAAGATTTGAAATTGATGATTTTGAGTTTCGAAGCTTAGAGTTTGAATTTTGAGGGTTTTGAAGTTTAAGAGATTTAAATTTTAGAATTTAAAATTTAGAGTTGAAGATTTAGGATTCAAACTTTTAAAATTTTAGAGTTTCAGGGTTTATAATTTGGGGTATTGCGTTTAAGATTTAATATTTTAAAATTTAAAATTTAAAGTTTTAAGGTTTTGAATTTAAAATTTAAAATTTTTTAGGGTAAGATTTTAAAATTTAAAATTTACGTAATAATTTTAAAATTATTAATATATTTTTAATTTATATTATTTTGTTTAGAACTTTACATAGGAAATAGTAAAAATTTTTTATTATATTCAAAATTTGTCTTATTTTAAAAAAATATTTTCAGTGAAAATATTTTTATATTTTGCAAGTAAACATATTTTTACTATTATTTTTTATTTTTACTAAAAATAAAAAAAGAAAATAATTGATTTGTAAAAATATTTTCTGTTTTATTTAGATTCATTTTTGTTGAAAATAATTTTTTTAAAAAATAAAAATATGTTTAGTTTATAATAGTTAAATTTTATTTTTAAAAAATAAAAATAATAAAAATATATTTAATTTAACGTTTAAGATTTAAATTTTAGAATTTAAAATTTGGGTTGAGAGTTTAGGGTTTAAGTTTTAGGCCTTAGAATTAAGAGTTTTGATATTTGAAATTTAAGATTTTAAGATTTAAACTTTAGATTTTGAGAATTTAGGGTTTAAAATTTTAGAGTTTATTATTTTTAAATTTAAGGTTTGAGACTAAAGATTTAGGGTATAAGTTTTAAAATTCTAAGGCTCTAAGCTTTATAATTTTAGAGTTATGATTTGAAGTTTTAAGATATAAAATTTTTAGGTTTATCATTTACAATTTTAGAATTTAGAATTTATAGTTTTAAGATTTTAAATTATAAAATTTAGGATTTTAAGTTTTATAATATAAAATTTATGATATATGTAATAATTTTAAATCATCATTATATTTTTAATTTATATTTTTTGTATATAAAATTTTATTAAAAAAATAATAAAAATATTTTTTTATTATTTTAAAATTTTACTTTATTTTAAAAAATATTATCAATAAAAGTATTTTTATTTTTATAAATAAATAAATTGTCACAACTTTTTTTTTATTTTTATTAAAAATTAAAACAGAAAATAATTAAATCAATAAACAGCCTAAACCTTTTGGCTTTTGGACCCAATTTGGGCAGACAGCTTCCCGCTAGGGATGTCAAACGGGCCGGCCCGCCCCGCCCCGCACAAGCCCGCAATTAAGCGGGGCGGGGCGGGCCGGCCCGCATAACTGGCGGGCTGGGAAAATCCCAGCCCAACCCACCCCGCAGCGGGTTGCGGGTTAGGCGGGCCAGCCCGCCGATAATTAAAAAAAATAAAAAATTTATTAAAAATTCAAATTTATGAATGATAGTAAATGAGTAGCTAAATTTAATACACTAATTTTAAAACATTTACAAATGAATACAATCAAATTTGCCTTTTAATAATACACCTAAAAATATAACCTAGATTTAGCTCGTAATGAATTATAAAAATTATGATTCTACTCATAAAATTACTAATATACAACATCATTTTCTAGGCAAGGCTTCAATAATATTACTAACACACATGCACAATAAAACATGTGCCTACAAAGACATAAAGGTCATGTTCTTATATGTGACAAAGTCTAACACTGATGTTGTTCAAAATAAATTACATGCTAATTGAAAATAGAGTTATGCTATTATACATTTATACCATTATTTTTATATATGCAATGCTTGAGTTTTGCACCTTAAATTATGATAATATAAAAGCTGAACAACTCAATACAAATATAAAGATAATATTTTCTGTTTCAAAAAATAATATATAAATGTAATATTAATTATAGTTATATAACAACACAAGTTTTATACTATCATCTAAATGATTCAGAATGAGTTGTTGCACAATATAATAATTTGTCTTCTCTTTAAACTCATCAATTTTTACTTGCCTTTTAACTCAAAACTTTTTAAAAATTCTTTTGTCTTTATGATCACCTATAAAATCACACATTATACATAATATATTCAAAACATAAGAAAATTATATCTAAACTGCATGAGGATCCTGCTTAAATTGCATAATCCAAATTGGAACCAAATGACATTCATTTGAACTGCCCTCCTCTTCCAATTCATATCTATTGTTCTTATTGTCATAATAGTATAACTTATAGTAATTTTCTAAAAGTTGAAACTATTTTAAATGATATGTCATTTTAAAAAAAAATTAAAATTATGCGGGTCCAAACCCGCGGGTTCAACCCGCCTCAACCCGCATTGACCCGCGGGTTATGCGGGTGCGGGCTAATTTACCCGCGAATAAATGGGCCACCTATATAGTAACCCAACCCGCCCCGCATAAGGCGCGGGGCGGGCTAGCCCGGCGGGCCCAGCCCATTTTGACATCCCTACTTCCCGCCTCTTATTATTGGGTTGGCTGAGAAGGAACCATTCCCCTAAGGGTAATCAAGCACGGTTAGTACAATATAAAATTTGTGCATAATCTGTTACAGAAAAAAAAAAGTAAATAATCATAATATAATTTTTATATTTAAATAATAATTATTGTTAATAATATATTTATATTAAAAAATATGATAGAAATATATGCTTGGCCTACGTATCAATATCTTTATTCTACAAATCCCACGTTTGCTGTCCAAAAAAATGGGTCACGCACATATTAATACACTTGATCTTAGTGAAAAATATATACATACATAAATACCAATAATGACATCAAACAAAATGAAATCATTGATTTGAACGTATTGTTTTTTGGTCAAAATATCACCAGTTTTATAAATTTCAATATTTAATTTTTTTACATTACATTGTCTCTTTTTTACTAAATTAATTCCGTCCATATAAATAAGAAAAGTCTATTCCTCAACAACAAATAGTTTACAAAGTAATTGTGAGCGGTTTAGTGAAATATAAAATTTAATTTATGAAATTTATATATTTAATAATATTAATTGTGTATTGTAAGAATGAAATTATTAAAATAACAAAACAAGTATAGATATACACTAAAAATTTCATATTTATTAATTTTATTAATTAAAAATAATTATTTTATGATTTTCGTCAAATATTAAAAAATAAATAAGCAGGTTAATTGCTTAATTAAAATCTGAAACTTACTAGCTATCGTATAATTGCAACTCTATGCTTATATACAAAAATCTTAAATATATATGCTTGTGAGTTTAGAACCTTCCTAAGAGTGGTGTTACAAATATATGAAGGTTGAAACAATAATTGCGAAATTGAATTTTGAGTAAATTATTTTTATCTCCTTTTGTTTTCTCTTTATTACATAAACTTTTTATCTATTTTGAAAATTTATAAAATTTTTTAAGAAAATAAAGATTTATAATTTTTTTAATATAAATAATTTTATTTAGTAAAAATTATAATATCAAGTTAGAAAAGATTGTAAATCTAATATATAAAGATATAGGTGAATTTCGTCTAAGCAATTAAAAATAATTAAAATTTATGATACTAAATCACCAATAAAAAGTTTAAATATAGATATTATTTATCCGTGTATAACTAAAACATATTTCATTCAATTTAAGATATTCAATTTTATTAATTTAAAGAAACAATAAATAGTCTTGTAGCATCTAAGGATTAATTTGTATAAGTAAGGTTTTTAATTTTTTTTAAAAAAAATTTGCATAAATTTTCAAAATATAGAAACAATTTGAGTAATAGGAACAAATTACAAGAGAAAATATATAGAGTAATTTACAAGAGAAAAACTTGTGTCAATATTGTCAACTTCTTCAAATGAATAAAACCTATGCCGTATTTTAATCACATAGCATAAAATGAAAAAGAAAAATTAGGGAGTGTGTAATAATTTTATGAGTAGAAAAAGTGAACTTTCATACCCAAATTAGATGCACTAATTTAACCAATTATCAAATCACATATTCCAAACCATTTAAATCTTGTTATGAAATTAAAAAGAAAAAAACCTTTTTAAAGATTATAAATGGCTTTTCATAATATATTAGTGAAGGTTACAGTTTCAAATTAAGAAAATTTTCATCCATACTCTTTTAGTTAGATTCAGCATATAAGAGTTAGTACCATTAAACATCAGAAAATGTGCGCTTAAATTTTGGTCAAATATAACCCTTTTTATTGAAAATAATAAATATAATTTAAGACCTAATCTTTTCAATATAGAATATGTTTCACATGGTTTGAAGTTGCTTAGTTTTTTAACCCATAAACAATAAGCATAATAAGGGATCTATTGAGATTTTTTTCACTTTTTAAGTGGTTCGAGATTTTCTAACTTTAATATTATTAAATTTAATATTTTTTATATCTTATTATTTTATAATATTTTTCTTTCACTTATAATATGTGTCTAACTATATAGTAATATGAGATAATAAAAAATTATTAAAATCTGAGGAAAACAATATTCAGAGCATCGAAACCTTAATTAAAAAAAAAAAAAACCTTTTTAAATCTTGTTAATACTATAGATATCATTAAAATAGTAAGAGGATCCAAACTTTATCAAAAATAGTTATCATTTTGTCAAAATGTAATTTGAATAGGGGGTGCATGTTCAATTTCATTATTTACCCTTCTCATAGCTTCTACTCATTATCTTCCAATGTCGACACAAGAGACATGGTTTTGGCCAAACTGCCCAAGGTAAAGTTTTTAATATTATTTCCTCATTTTATTTCATTTTACAATTTTGTTTCATTTGTTTGTCTGTCTTTTTGGTAATGCCATGTTTTGTTTCTCATCCTTAATCCCCCTCTTTGAAATGATCATTACTTGAAAGAGGGGACAGAGAGCCCACAAACCTTCTCATATGATAAAGAGAAAGAAAATCCTATATCTACGTGCTTATGACTGATCTCAAGTCGCTTATTATACAAAATACATAAATATATGAGGTAATTATGTCATTACTTTAACTTTAATTATACTTTAGGTTTCTTGGATAGCAGTGGCGGATCTTAAAAAATTCTTTTATAGGAGCCAAAAAATTATTTAAAATATTTATAAAATTTTAATTTTTATATTAAAAATTTTTACCAAAAAAATTTATTTTAGAGTAAAAAATTAATACATAATATTTAAATTAAGTAGAACAAAAGATATTTATTTAAAGTGATATATTTTAAATTTAAAATAATTAATAACTAAATCAAAATTATTGTTTTATACTATTTTGACATTTTCATGTAATCCAACAATATATAATAAATTTATCCTTCAAAAATAATTTTGAATAATTTCATTTTAAAAATGATAGTCTAATTAGCTGTAAAAGTTAAAAGTATCAAATATTTTAAATTAATATGAAATTGATTTTTATTTATAAAAGAATAGTTGATAAGTTGCTCAAATCTAAAAGATTGTAGAAATATTGAGAATAAATATTAAACTTAAAATTTTAACCTAATATAATTGTATTACTAGACTTATTATGTCCATGTGTAATGGTTTTAATATAAGGTAAGACACTAAGTATCATTGATATGGAAAATTAATGAATTATTTTCTCTAAAAAAATTTTCTTATTATTTAGTTGCAAATTTATCTATTATTCACTAAATTACCAAATCATTGGATTTGAAAAATGACCTGCAATTATGGGCTACTTGCTCGGTATGAAGTAAGTGATAGAAATATTTTTCCAGAAAGTTACTTTAATAAGGAAAGTATGACCTACAAAATAAAAATAATAAAAAATTTTAAAAAATTCAAATCCTGAACTATTAATATAATATATGTGTCAAATGTATTACCTATATAAATTACATTGAAAGTTTTAGTATAAAAATTATATCATTGATTAGTTTATACTGCTAATATTAACATATAAATTTTATATAAATTCATTTATGTTTTATATATATTGAGGGAGCCATATATTTTTTGATATTAGATTCTTTAGTGTAATTATTCAAAGCTCGAAAAATTTTTGTGGGGCCACAGCTTCCCCTCTCCTAAAAAGTGCCGCCACTGTTTGGGCAGAGTTAGCATAAAAGAAAAAGGCATGGGTTAATTCTAATAGTGGTTCTAAGAATACGTAGATGTACAGATTATGAGATTTGAATTTTTTATTTGAATTTTTTTAATTTTTATGATTTTTATTTTTTTAGTTTATATTAAAATTTATTTTATAAATCTCATTTTTTATTAATTAAATTTTTTAATTTTATAAATACTTTTTTCTTGCTACGCCTCTATTTTTAAATTAACAAAAATAGAGAATCCATATTTATAAATTATGGGAGTATAAAATTATTTAAGTCGATGGATTTAAATTTTTTTTTAATAATTTTAATAATTTATTTTATTTTTTATAATTTAATATGTAAATTTTATTTTTTACTTTTTTAATATTTATATGTTTGAACGGCAAAGAAACTAAATCCTAAGTCGTTCACAGCAAAATTATTATTTTAGATAACTTGCTTTATTTCTTTTATTTTCTCCTATGTGCTGTCTACCGTTTAGAGGACACGGGCCACACAACCTTGCTCTAGGAAGTTGGGACTAAACGTATGCATTCTCATTGTTTGGATAGTTACAACAATAGAACGTCTATAATCAAATATTAAAACAATTTATGGGTAGTTAATTTCGGTGATTTTATAATATAATTTATAAAATTTAAATAATATAATAATTTAAATTTTGTAATATAAAATTTAAGTTACGAAGGGAAAGTTTATTTTATACTTATAATTTTATATAATATTTTTATTTTTAGTGTAAATTTTTAAATTTATCAAGTTTCAATAATTTTAATAGAATAAATTTTGTGTTACAAAAATTAAATAATAATTAAAATAATAAAATTAAAATTAAAATTAAAATAAAATCATAAAAATAAGAATCAAGAAGCATGAGTCCAAAAAACCATAACGTGTTAAAATGATTATTCATAAAAATGTAATAAAATATTATTATAAATATTCTACAAACCAGACAGCGAACCCATAAGTGTATTATTTTACTCACCCATCTCTTATCCATTTCTCTTATATGTATCACTGAAATTGAATTTTGAAATATTACAAAATAATTCTCAAAAATAATAAAAAATAAAAGAGAGAGAAATAAGAATGGTTCCCGAGAAAATTCCAATGGTAACTCAAGCCACGCGCATTGCGCACCCCGCGCTGTTTAGCGCGTCCACATTGCCGATGGTTCTTTGTCACCCCTTTTCCATCTTCAAAGTTCTGGATGCCAACTGCTGAGTATTAAGCCACCACAGCCTCGTACTTCTTCTCGAAGCGGTCCATGTGGGTTGGGTCAAAGGAAACTCACATTATCTGCCGACGGAGTTCGGCGGCGATTTCCCTCCTTCCTTGATCCACCACCGCAAACAATGGAGCACTCACAGCCACAGATATTACTAAAGCAAGAGAACAACCCACTCCCACCATCTGTGTGCCTCCGGGAGTGGCTGGCTTTTGTGGTTTTCGTGTTTTTTGTGCTCGAAGCTGGAAAGCTTAAGAACTCACCAAAGTCGTAAAGCGGCGGCAACTTTGTCTGCCACCTTTCAAGCTTCGATTGTAAACCTTCCACGCTCTCATCCACACTCCATCCACCCACGGTTGAATTCTCACTCTCTTCAATTGGCGGGGCTTTCGCCATGGCTGCAGCCACCTCGGACGGCGAGGGACCCAGTTCTGATTCGGTCAGAATTGGGGGATTAACAAAGCCCAAATTGGATCGACGCGGGGTTCCATATTCCAGAGATGGATTCACCTTTCCGTAGTGATGTAATGGAGTAGTTCTAGGTGTACCCTTGATTGAAGCTCCAAGATTTAATGGAGTATTTCTTGGTGTACCCTTGATTGAGCCTCCGAAACCCACTGGTTGGTTGAAATTAGGGTCCGCTGGATGTAATGGCGTACCTCTTGGTGTACCTTTGCGTGAACCTATCTGAGCTGCCGGAGAGTTCAGATACTGCGGTCTTGGCGACGTCACGAATTTGTGTATCTCAGGGGCGGCAAACCCCTCGGCTGAGTCGTTGGTGGTTGAGGAATGGCCGACGGAGGACTCGGGCTTGTTGAAAACCTTGTTCTTATGAGGGCTTAAGATGTTGTGAATAGGGGTGGCGTTCACGCTGATCTTGCCATTCTTATTGGGTGGTTGCACCATCGGTGAGTTGTAAATATAAGGACTTGGTTTTCCGAATATACCCTTCTTCATCGGTTGGTTCAACTCCGAGTTGCTGGGTGTTGATGAACTTGAATATCCGATTCCACTATTAGCCTTCCATTTAAAGCCTGAGTCGCTAACGACAGAACTGCCTTTAGACCGGCCCTTCTTCTTGTCCTTGACGCTGTCTTCCGAAGATGTTATCGCCGACCTTGCTTTTCCCGTTTTACCCCTAGCTCGCCGAGCAAAGATGTCCGCGCTGATCATTGAGCTGGTGTCACTTTTTGTGCGGCGAAGCTCTGGCTTGCCAGACCTCTGGGCCTGGGGCTGGGGCTGGGGCTGGGGCTGTTGGGGGTGGAGATGATTGTGCTGCTTATCATTAGCATCCATCTCCCCCATCAAATCGCGATATCCAACGGCTGAGGCATTACTGGTGTAGAGAGGCATGCTCCGCATGGAGCTGTCAAGCACCGCCACACCAACGTTCAAAATACCTTGCGGGCGACCTGAGGGTCTTCGGACTTGGAGTGCCACGAACCGCATCCCCATGGGCGCATGAGTATTGTGGAAAGGCCGTGACGGTGGTGGGATAAGATTATCGACGAGTACACGGACGGTGCCAACATGAACGTCTTTAAACCAATGAAGAGCGTAGATCTCGATCATGATAGCTGAGGTGTCGGCATACAAGAACTCCTCGTCAACCCGGAAAACAAACTTGTCATTCCAAGTGGGGTTGGTGTGGCCGTGGGCGTCGACCCGGGTGGTGAGCTTCCGTTCGGGATGCACCCATGCAACAGCATAGGTTCGCAAGGAGCGAGTGACAGGAGCCAAATCTTGCGCAGAGATGACATTGAGTTCCAAGAGCTGGAAAGGGGCTTTGATTTTGGACATGGCAAACAGAAGAAGAGAAAGGTAGAAAAAGAGAGGCAAAAACTGAAACTGGTTGTTGAATGGAAACGCTAGGCGTACCACTGCCAGGATTGATGAGTCCCACTCGTCGTCTTCCAGGAGGAGGACGACGAGGACGGGCGGGACATCAATAGCAGAGGAAAGAAGCAAGGAAAAACGGAAATGAGTTTTGCAATGAGACAGCGAATGAAAAGGGCTTGATTAGTTTTGGAGCATTGGTTTGAAGCGTTGTTTGCGGAAGAAATGAGTTAGTTTAGGCAGATATTGTATATGGCATGCAAGCATGGCTTCTTATTTTAGACTTTCAAGTTTATAGACTTAGATCCAAAGGGATAAAGGGGACCCCTCAACCTTCCTCCAAGTGGCATCATATAGTGAAGTTGATACAACTAGTACTACGTATGTGAAGTATAAATGGCCTCCAAGCTTAATTCACTGTAATTGAGTTTTGAATTTTAGTGTAAAAAATATAATTAGCCACATATAATAGCAAATTTATCATCTAATTAACCTAATATAATGCTACTGAAAATAATCATAAATTGTGTTTTAATGTGTATGTTACTAAAGCTCTTATCTCACTCATCTTTTTTTTTTTTTTCTAATGATATTAAAGATTGTTTTAGTCAATTAGATTATCATCATCAAAACACATTTGAAGAGCAAAATATTAGGTTAATTAGATGATAGAGAAATTTTATTCTCATTATATGCTTTACAAAATTTTTATAAAAGATAATTAAAGACTGATTTCTATTAAATAAAGAGCAATCTTTATTACTTTTGTAAAAATAGAGACTGAAGCAATTGTGACATGTTCCACGCATACTAATATCTATTTAAGATTTATTAGATCAATTGGTTTCATAATTTAATTTATAGAATTTAATAAATTTAATAATTTAAATTTTATAAAATAAAGATTGTGTGAAGATAAAAGAACTATAAATTAAAATTTATATAATCTTACAGTGTTACTGAGCAGTTAGTACCTCTTCTATTTAAATACATTTATCTTTTTTATTTTTCCAACTCAGCCATATGACATGTCTATCCTTTAAAAAATATAAACAGAAAATTCTTTTTTCTCTCATTTTTCATTCTAGGTCGAACTATTCCAAGTTCCAACCCTCTCGTCAGAGCCTCCCATTGCCAGTCCTTCTCGAATTTCCTCTCCTCTTTGTATATCAAATATTAATCTCGTTTTTCTTGTAAAATTTTCTTCTTGTAGACCAAAAGGAGGAAAACTTACACAGTTGAGCTGCCCTTTCACCACATTGAAAATAGTAAGTTACTAAAATTAATTAGATGATGTTGACGAATGTGTTTTAAATGAAAAACAATTTGCCTCTTGATCTATTCCAACAGCAATTTATAACCCCAAATGAAATCCAATTAAGTGGGTAGGCATTACTTAAAATCTCTAATAGAAATAGAAAAACAAAGAGAAGACTGCACATTTTACTCAATTCTGCCCAAGCATTACATTCGTGATTCACCCACATGAACTCCGATGCACAAACACACAAGAAATCTAAGCATTGTATTAGCTTTCTAGCTTCTCTCTCTTTTAGCACCTCCACCTTTTCCTCACATCATATGTATCTCCATTTCCTGTGCTTCTAGAGATAGAAAGACAGAGAAGAGAGTGTGTGCGTGGATAAATATAGCTTGGATGTGTTTGCACTTTGCTGGAACACTATACAGCTCGAAACAACTTTTCTTTGCTACCTATCATAACATAATCATCTTCCAACTTTTCTTGTTGGACTTTTGCAAACCTAGCCAGTAGCCATCCCCTTTGGTCTACAACAAGAAAGATTTTAAAGAAAAACGAGATTAAGATTTGATATATAGAGAAGAGAATGAAACCAAAAAAAGAATTTCTTTTCATAATTTCTTTTAAGAGTGTCATGTCATATGATTGAATTGAAAAAATAAGACATATGGTTGTAATTAAATGGGAGAGGTACTAAATGCTTAGTACAATTATAAAATTTTCCATGGATACTATTCAATTGGCTTATAATTATTGACTAAAAATTATTTTAGATAGTTTATGGATACTTTGTGAGTTCCTTTTGGTATCATTGACTTTGTTCCTTTCCCATTTCTAGTATGTTGCCTAAGAGTGTATTCGTTTGTACATCTAAACCTAGAATGCATACATGGGATCAACTGCCTCCACCTCCTATATCACAATTAGTCCATTCTACAAAATTTTTGCTTTATTCAATTTGAATTATTAAATTTATTAAATCTTATAAATTAAGATGTAAAATATGGCTAATTCAACAGTTCTCACACCAAATATTAGCATTTTATTCCTAAACAATTTTTCTTTATCACAATATTTGTGATTCAACATGTTGGCTAATTAAGGACACGCATAGTAATCCATTATAAACACATAACTTTGTCTGAGACATAATTTTGTTTGGTAGTCAAATTGGCTCCTATTAAAAGTTTTTTACTACATAAATGAAATTAAATAAATTAAGTCAAAGGTTAGTTCTTGTTAATAGTGCTTTATTTTATGTTTAAGTTTTGAAAAAATAGAGAAATAAGTCAATTTAAATTTGTTCAATCTTTTTTTTTTCAAAAAAAGAATTTTTTTACATCTCTTAAGTATACTGTTCTGAGTTCGATCTAGACTATATATATGAAAAAGGCTTTATTAAGAGAGGTAAAGTCCGCTTTGGTGACCTCTAGACCTCAAAAGGAATTAGTTTCCTGTGGTAGGTTGGGAGATACCCTGAGTATTACCTAAAATTAAAAAAAATAATATTTTTAAAAAGGTTTTCGAATGAACAAAAAAAAGAAGCACTAATATTTGTTTCTAATTGATGTCCAAGGTATCATCCCTAAATGGCCCAAATTGGTGAATCAAGACTTTAGTCCATTTAAAAAATGAGTCCAATTTTTTTTCTTTTTGTATATCTTTTGGGTCTGTCTTTCTCCTCCAACATCTAGTATGGTTACATATGGTACTTTGCACCCACTACCCCCCTATTTTGTTGAGATTGTCTCCAATAAGCAACACAAAGTTATAGCAGTTTTATAATTAACTCAAGGCTTAATTGCATATTAGGTCTATGTGTTTGCACAAATGGAGCATTTGGTCCCTCAGTTTTCATTCAGAGCAATGTCAACCTAAATGTTTCAAAATATTGCAATTGGGTCCAACTGTTAATGCTTTGTTAATGGAGCAAATAGAAAATGTTGATGTGGTGGCCATTAAGTGTTGACGTAACTAGTTAAGTATTAATGTGATACATTATATAATATTATTGAGTGGTTAATGTAACAATAATATATTTTTGTTACTTGCTGATGTGGCAAAATAATAATATTTAAATTATAAAAGATATTACATAAATCCTAAACCACATATCTTATGTCTAAACCCTAAAATAAAAAAGGCTTAATTGCACATAGGTCCTCATTTTTTCATAAATGGAGTAATTGGGGCCCCCAATTTTCATATAAATTAAAAAGTTTTCATAAATGTTGACATGACAAAACTTTAAATCCTAAATTTTAAAACCGTAACATCTTAAAATCTTAAACCTTAAATTATAAAATCATAAATCTTAAATCACAAACCCTAAAATCCTAAATTGTAAAACCCAAAACCTCCATTAAACCTTAAACTTTAAAACCTTAAACACTTACTCCAAAAACCTAAACCATAAATTCTAAAACCCCAAATTCCAAAAATCCTAAATGATGTCACATTAAGGGTTCAAGGTTTAGGGTTTTGGATTTTATTAGGATTTAGAATTTAAGGTTTAAGACTTACGATTTTGGGTTTAAAGTTTAGGATTTTAGGGTTTTAAGTTCTAGGGTTTAGGACTTTGAGATTTTAGGGTTTTAAAAGTTAGAGTTTAAGTTTTTGGAGTAAGTGTTTAAGGTTTTAAGGTATACTATTTTGGGTTTTATTTAGAATTTAGTTTAAGGTTTAGGGTTTACAATTTTAAAATGTTAAGGTTTTAAAACTTAGGGTTTAAGGTTTTACCACATTAGCATTTATGAAAACTTTTTAGGATTTATGAAAATTGAGGGACCCAATTGCTCCATTTTTAAAAAACACACAGACCTATGTGCAATTAAGCCTTTTTATTTTAGGGTTTAGACATAGGGTATGTGGTCTAAGGTTTAGGTAACAGATTTTATAATTTAAATATTATTATTTTACCCCATCAATAAGTAAAAAAAATTATATTATTGCTATTGACTTCGCGACATGGAGTAGCAATCAAAAGAGATATGTTTCAGGAAATATGGGGTTTTGAAAAATTATTGTGAAAATTTTAGATTTTTGGAATCACTACTGATCTAATTTTAAATGATAAGATTGGATATTGAAATTTAGATCTGTGTTACAGAAATTGGGTTAAGGGGTTAGTTACATGTAAGGAAATATTAGTACCCTTATAATGCATTTTCAGTATCACATTAATGCTTGGTTGCTTTTGGTTTAAAATTGTGCTTTTGGTTTTGCCAAAACTAATTTATTTTATTTTTGATTTTTATGTGTCTCACTGTGGGTTTTGTATGTAATCAAGCATGATCCATGATTAATACCATTAGTGTGTGGTGCTTAGCCATTGTTGTGGAAAGGATAAATTCGGTGTCTAGTTTGTTCAGGATTCACATCGAAACTAAATGCTTAGTTTGACTAAGATTTAAATAGATACCTAATTTGACTAAAGTTTAGCTCAAGTAGATTGATTTTTTTTTTTTAAAAGAAGTACTTAGGTTGATTAGGGTTTTCAAGAATATTTTTCCATTTAGAGGGGTATAAGTATTGGGTGTCAATAATCATGCTAGTAGGTTCCATCAACCTCTTGTCGAGGCTTATCATGTGATTGCCTTTAAGATAATTAGCAACGGTCATTTTACTGGACCCCAAATAATGATTGTCATTGGAATTAACTTTAGGGTTTAAAATTCGAAATGGTACTAGGGTTAAGTGAACACCAGGTCCCTTGATCACACCAAAGGGATCCCATCAATTTCTTAGCAAAACCCATAATGTAACTACCTTTGAGATAATTAGCTATCATTGTTTAACTAGACCCTAACTGAAAACATTATAAAAAAAAAGTCATGGGATTTGGGGATTTAGATAAATGGGAGAATTTAAGGAACACCATGATTGATCATTCTAAAGGAGTCCCATCTTTAGGCGAGGCTTTTAATGTAATCACCTTTGAGATAACTAGTTGTGGTCATTTAACTAGATCCCAACCGATGATTGTCGTCACAGAGAAGAATTTGGGATTTGCAAAATGTTTGGGCTAAAGATTAAATTTTATTATTATTATTATTATTATTATTATTATTGGAGATGGTTAATTACATGCTTCTAATCCTTTCCTTGAATTTTTTAATAAATTCTATGGATTTTCGAAAAGATATTATTTGTAAAACTCAAATATGAAAAATTTAGGAATTCAAAGATTTTCATGTTTGTGAAGGATCAAAATATGAATAAAATAATGCAAGCAATCATTTATCTCAATTTAAAATATTCAGCCCAAAAATCTACAATTGAATTATATTTCCAGGGTGTCAATAAAGCAAATTAGTTGAGATAATAATTGATACAAATAAGATTTAACAATTACCTTAATTTAAACTATTTAAGTTCAACACACAAAAGGCCATATTTCATTTATCTTTTATTTCAATTTAAGCTCAACTCCCATATAAACTTTCAATGAGCCTACTTCACTTTTAAAGTAAAAGGCTCAATTAAGGGCACCAAAAAAAATGTGGCTATGGTTGGGCTTTCCAAAGCCCAATGGTGGCCTCATGCTTTCAACTAGAATGTATTCTTCTTCTTTTTCTTTTTTTTTTTCTAAAACAAAACAAGATAGTCTATAGGGAGAGATGTTGGTCACAGTTTCGGCTAGTCTAACTATGATCAACACCTCCTATTTCATGGGCTAAAGGCTCTCCTTTTTTTTAGATTGTATTATTAGTTTTTAAAAGAAAGTTAACTAAATTTAGATAAACTTACACATAAAAAATACATCTTAAATACACTTATTTTTATGAACATCAAGAACCAAAAATACTATAACTTTTCTATAAAAAAATTAGGACCAAATGGTAATCTTTATTTTATTTTTGAAAATAAAAATATTTTTGATTTATTTTTGTAGAGGCAATTATAAGGTGCATTACATTGTTACAGGGGGCACACAGGTTCGACATCGACGCAATCCTAATGTAGTGGCACCTTCGGCCACCTCATGAGGGTGTTTTTTGATTATTTCCATTTGAAGTCTCCACTACACCTCAACTCAAAGAAAAGAAAACAAGTGAAAGATGCGTGTACTTTAAAAGGGAAGCCACACACGCAAGGGAATAAGCATTAAAACAAACTGAATGATGTCTCATGAAATGTCCAGGGATGCATGAAACAGAGCAATCTACTAAGTGTAAGTAAAGCTTACCATGTTGCTTCCCTAAAGGACCAATTACCTTTCATGTCCAGGCATTATAGTTATACTTGATGGTCTACGAGTGAAGTGAAAATACACATGGGTTGGAGCTGAAGAATCATACCTTTTGCTCAAGAGCTCTCGATGTAACCTATATCACCCTCCCTTGTCTTTTATTTGACTTTCTTTAGCTTTCTCCCTTGGGTTCTTCCTGCCCTTCTTATCTCAAGCACCTCTGTTCCTCTTTGAGTCTCTTATTCTCCTCTTCCCTTTAACTCACATGGCTCAAGTGTCAAGTCTCTAAATTCTATCCTTTCTAGTTCTATGTTCTCCTCCTTATATTGAACTGCAGCCTGCTCTTTCTCCACCAACAAACAACCCCTCTTCTCCTTCATTGCCTCTTTCAATCAACAAAGCTATCCCATCTTGTAGTGCCCATGGGCCTTTTGACTCTTCCAACCTTAAGCCTTCATCATGCCACTCTTGTGCTCTGATGAGCATTCAATGTAAGGTGGTGGAGTTGCACCCCAATGGGAAGCAATTCAGCTTTCACTGCTCTTGTTACCCATCTCATTCTATTTCTCTCATTTTTTCTAGACCAACAAGCACCATGAAGAAAGCTCGGTTTGGGCCTTTGATGGGCCAAACAGAATCCTCGTCATGCAGCCCACATTTTTGCTTCTTTTGTTTTTTCATTTTTTCATTTTGTTTATTTATTTTTTTGTTTTTGTTAATTTTAATTAAAAATTAAAATTAAAACTAAAGTCAAAATAAAAAATCAAATTTGAAATTAAAATTAAAATGTAACAATTTATTAAGATTTGCACTTGTATAATACCCTTAAAATTTTCACTTCCCTATCAAATTAATTCCTAAAATTTGTAATTGGATAGAAAAACATTTTAGAATTTAATTATGGGCCCTTTTTTCTATATATTTTTTGGATCCAGGCAAAATTAGATATTTATAATTGCCACGTCAACCACTCAACAATTTTATATTATGTGCCATATCAACACTTCACTAGCTACATTAGCACTTGAAGTATGGGCACATTAGCATTTTCCATTTGCTTTAGTAATGAACACTAATGGTCAGATCCAATTGCAACATGCTAAAACTTTTTGGTTGACATTACTTCGATTGAAAACTGAGGGACCATATTGCTTCCTTTTTATAAACACAAGGATCTAATGTGCAATTAAACCTTAACTCCAAAGGGGGAGTCTTTGCCTTTTATTCTTTTCTTTCTCCTTTTCTCCACTTTTTCCCTCATCTTTCAGCTACCCACATTCCCTCCTACATCATCATTGCATATTATCATCTTTCCTTCATTTTCATAAGCTTTCACACACTTTCTCTCATTCTACACTAATACACAAGCTTATTGTCTTCTTATCATCTAGTGGTTTAGTTGACTATTACCTTGAATCTTGATGATTTTTAATAATGCTTCATGAAATTCAAATTATATAAGGAGTTTCTCTCTCTAAGCTTTCATTCTCTTTAGGACCATGGTTATTATCTCTCATTATATGCTTATTATCTCATTGTATTTAACAACAAAAAATTATAGAATGATTTGTATAAATATTAATGTAATGAGTTTAATGGTAGTTTTATAATTAACTCAAAATGGGGTTCTTTTGTTTTTTTATTTTCTTTTTCCATTTCTTTACTTTTTCCCTCATCTTTTGGTAGCCCTCATTGTCTCCCACTTTACAGCCAATTATTCTTCTATTTTAATTCTCTTCCTAACACTTTCTCTCACTTTACACTAAACATGCTTAGTCAAGGGTTATTATAGCCTTTTACCGCACTTAAGCTCACCAATATCCCTCATTTTCTCTCTTTTCATTTGCTACACAACCACAAGTTTAAGTAGTTGTTGATAAAATTCTTGTGCATAGTGACAATGAAGTTTGGGTAGTGTCAAGTTCACTTTCTTCCCAGTACCTAATGGGTAAGTTGATCATTAACTTGAATCTTAATGAATTTTAAGAATTGTTCATGAATCTCAAACTATCTAAGTAGTTTCTCTCTTTAAGCTTCTCTGTCTTAATAACCATGGTTCCTATATCTTATTATATGCTTCCTAAATTATCTTTGGTTTACCTAATGTATTGTCATAATTTTATTTTAGTAGTTGTAGCTAGGGTTAATCATGGGTTGGGTCAGTTTGGGTTATAAAATTAAAACCTAAACCAAATTAACAACACAATCATAGCATCCGATGTTGATCAACCTTCACAATGAAATCAAAATTTGCGCGTTCTTTGAGTTTGAGAGGGTTGATGTGGGTTTGTTAGGTTTGCATCACTGCCTATAGCTACTACACCTTTGTCTTCATTGTCACATAAGCCAGCACTTCATTGCAAAAGAGAACCCAACCTAGGAGTCAACACACAAAATAGTAATAAATAGCACAGGGGATTTGACCTAGAAGAGAATTTGAGAGGAGACTCAAGAGAGAGAGGTTTTACCTCAATAAAACATGAAAACCAGAATGAGACAGAAAGAAATTGGATAGGTTTAAGGAGAGCATATGAAAGAAGCCAAGAAAGTGTTACCTTAGTTTCATTGAGAATGACACCATCATCCAACCAAGCAGATAAAAGAAGAACATGAGATGGGTTTGAGGAATTGGACCTCTTAGCATCAAATTTCTTGCCTCAGAGTTGAAACTATGAAGAGAGAAGAGAGAGCTCACCAGTTATTTTTTCCCTCTCTTACCAGAACACTATGAAACTAAGTTTAACTCCATTGTCTCAGCCCAAGAAGGCTGCTGTGCTAGTCTTAAATCGGAACCCACTCAAAGAATAGAGGAGGATAATGATGATTCAGACTTCAAAGATTGAGATGTTCAGCATATCAAGGTGAGGATGAGGACACTATTAAGGATTGAGATATGGGTTTGCGGAGTTGAAGAGGATATCGGATTATTTAGGGATAAGTCAATTTGGGCTAGGTTATTGTGGTTGAATTTTGCTCAACTCAAGTCTAATCAACCTTACCCATTTGAAACCATTTAATCATCCATTACTACCCGTAACCCAACATGATTGACCTGAAGCTATTTTTTCTACTGGTTTGGGCTAGGTTTAAATGGGTTATGATAACCCCTAGTTGTAGCTCTAAGATGCATGGTTTTGGGTAATTTAAAAGTTATAATATTTTTAGAAGTTTGATATAATTATTGGAGGTTGCATGACACCAATATAGTGTCTAGAAAAATTTTGGAGTTAACATTGCAAGAAAGTTTAGTCTTTAGCAGGAGTTCTCATTTTTGTGACATTTTAGCATAGAGTTAGTATTGTAACATGTTGTTGCAACTTATTTTTGATAGATTCGTTGGAGGTTCATCACTCCCCACCAATTTTAGCAATTAGAGTTACATTGTGCTTACCCGACAACTTTTGTTATGAGTCTATGTTGGTATTACGTCATTTATTTAACTTTTTCAGCAATCATTTCCAATGTTTCTTTATCCTAGCTATTTAACCTTGACATTTATTTTCTTTTTGCAAATAATTGCATTCACTTTGATTATGGATCATCTATGATGTTTTATTTAGAGTTATAATTTACAAATATTAGGAAACAAGCCTCTCAATTTATAAATTCCTACAAATATTTGATTTAGAAATGGTATTTCATTGAATTAAATTTAAATTTGTGTTGCAATTCTAAGGTTATGTGGATCTTGTTTTGAGCTAAATTTTTCTTTCATTGATGGAACATATCACGATAATTTATTTTGAGAATAATTTTTATTTTTATGATTTTGACTAGATTAATTGTCTTATCAGTGTGCTGCATCCCAGACTTATTGGTGGATGTGGCTTCTGATAAAACCCAAATTCGTTATTGAACTCTTAAGTTTTGCAACCTTAGGGAGTGTTCTAGTCTTTTGTAAATCATGATGTTTGGTTTTAGTTGTATCAGTGGAAAAGCACATTTTGAATATATCTTGTATTGAAATATGTTAGTTATTAGATATTTGTTATATTTTGGAACATTCATATTTTGAACGAAATTGCCAAATTTTTTATAACCTATTTAGTTTTATCAAAAAGAATTTTATTATATAGTTATTTTTCTTTATTTAGGCTTATTAAGCTAAGTGAGTCTTTGAACGAGCTTAATTAACTTGTTATGACTCAGTTTAGGGTTGGAGAAGGAAACATTCTACTTGATCATGCATAGCTGGTGTTATCTTGGATCCATAATTAAGTCATTTTTGACTTTTCATGACATCTTGAAGTTATATCTTGTAAGTATAGAACTGAGTCTTATAAAGTTGTCTTCTCTCTTTTTCCTCCCTTTTTCACCTAAGGGACACCTTATATCAGCAGAGGAATTCTAGTCACGTGCAATCTTAGATGATCTTGGCGACAATGAAATCATATCAGAATATGCTAAACTAGAGTGGGAAATTTAGCGTGACTGGGACAAGGCTTCATTATGCTTTGGGCAAGCAGTTCAGGCTACTCCTAAGTATAGGTACAATATTTTATGCTCATCCTTTTAGTTAATAATCTGTATAAAATGTTACTTCACATTCTTACATTCGTTGGAATATGGGAGAGAGAAATGTTGGAGTAAAAGACCTTAAACTCACTTAAGAACTCTCAAATACTGCACAAGAAATGAATAAACAACAAACCGATTCTAAGAAGAAATATCAAACACTTAATGCACAGAATTATATAAGACACTCGTGACTGCTGAATGCTCTTTATTCATAACCAAGGGTGCCTTTTAAATAGGCTTACATGACAACTGAAACACAGTAAATATGCAAAAAATATTGGCACTAAACAATTGTGCTTGCAACTGAAACAGAGAAACTCAAGGACCAAGTAATAACAAACTTAGACTAAGTCAAGAGTAGTAAATAACAGAAAGCACTGCTGTCAATTTAAAATCATTTTTTCAACAGGAAATTCAGTTTTTGTGTTCATCCTAATTCGAAGTGAATCTTAATGTGAAAGAATTGTTGAATTTTCCATAGCTGGTGTGCAGCATCCATGTTTGTATGGCCAAACTTTTTATTACAAAGTTACTCTAATGAAGTTTGCGAGATAACTGATTAATATGCAAGTAACTTGTTCATCGCTTCTGTGCTTCCAGTGGCATATGCTTGCTTTCTATGGGAAACAACAGATGATGGGGGACCCGAAATTTCTTGGCAGAGACACGTTCAGGAGCCTCTTCTGCAAGAAAACGTCATGACTGCTGTAAGCAAGCTGCTAATTAAGCAGTTTTCATGATATAAAAATTATCGGAATCAATACAAGACAGCAGCAAAGATTAGCTCCAATTCTGAATTTACTCTGATATTTTCAGGATAAATTATGCATAACCAACTCACAGCTTGGAAATTGTTCTCTTCAACAAATGTGATTTAGAAAGTGTCAATTTGCCCACATGTGGTTTCTTCACTGTTAGACGCCTCAATTCAGATTACTTATTTCTGTTATTCATCTTCCTTATACAGAAGACTAATGTTAACTGCGTTCGATTTAAGTACGCAAAGACTGCACATTGTATTAGCAAAACACTAACAAGGAGAGGTCCCTAACTGACTTTGTGCAGTGCTTGTGCATTAAATCACGTGAAAATTGCAGTGCTCTATTCAGAAACTATATGTGAGTAAAGTCACACCCCTTAAATCAAGGATGGGTGAAAGTGAACAGGTTACCAATTGAAAAAAGTTACCATTTACCAATTGAAATCTAGTTATCTCATATGTCTTACGCATACTAATACACAGCCACAAAATTAAACAACTTTGCATCTCCCCATTTCTTCTGTAATTAACTTTCTGAAACAATGGTTAAAAGTCCAGCTGTGTTCTCTTGTGCCACAATAATTATTCTAAGATCTCATCCTTTGGAGAAATCTCTTGCCCGAAGCAATCATGCATAGGATACTCTACAATATGCCTAGTTTAGCTCATGTACCTTATACTGTATTGCCACTATAATGTCAAATACCATCATCAACCTTAAATCTCTCAACTTCCAACCATAATGTCACCCAAATTGGCCATCAGAAAAAAATAGAAAGAAATTAGAATAATGTAGTTTAATATTTTAGAATCAGTCTTATTATTTTTATAATCTAATTCTCATTTAATTCTCACAATATATAATTTAGATTATTAAATTTTACAAACTAAACTATAAAACTAATACATAAGAAAACCCAATTTTGTGAAATGAGGGTGAGGAAATTGATTTTCCATTTTGGGAAAGACTAGTCTGAACTAGTGATTGATGGAACCATCATTCACCCTGTGCAGCTCTCATAAAAGGGTGAAACTACATCTAATATTACAGCAACTTCCATGCATTTTCCAAGCCTTTGGTAGACAAAGTTTAGGCAGCGTGAAACAATGGGAGGAAAAATCTTTCAATTAGAGCGTAGCAGACTGAAATTGAACCATTGAGTGTGATGTGCATGCAAGTGTTGCTCAATGAAGAGCTACCTGCAAATACACTAATGTTTTCAAGGGACTGTCAAATTTACTTGGATGATTAATCAGGCACTTTTTGTTCAACGAGTACTATTATTCTTACATTCTTTTATCTACAATTTTATTCACAACTTTCATTTCTTTCATTCAATTTTTTTTTTATTATCATTTTTAAAGATTATGTTTCACATACGTCTTTTATATATAATTTTACTCACAACTCTCATTTTTTACATTTAATTCTTTTATTATCATTTTTAAAAGTTATGTTTTATCACCTCCGTTTTTTATTTACAATTTTATTCACAACTCTCATTTTTTACATTTATTTTTTTTATTTATTATTATTATTTTTAAAGGCTACCTTAGCTGCATGGGCGTAATATTACACTTGTCCAACTATACACTATTATCCTTCCAGATATACCTTTTTACCCCTACATTTCTCTTGATATTACATTTAAACTTGTCAATGGATGCCATATGAAGCTTGTATCATTTCTTGTAATCTTACAAGAGTATTTAATGTAAATACACTGTCATAATGATCAAGAGAGTAAATTACATACTTCTCACAAGGTGGGTGGTGGTATTATATATGTAAAATAGTAGTGTACAGAAGTAATAAAAAGTATTTGTATATTTTAAATTATTTATATTAATTGTATTGAAGAATGAGTTATAATTCTTTTAACACAAAATTTCAAGTTCGAACTTCAAATTTAAAAGGAAAACCTCTAAATCAATAAATGGATATTGTTGTACCATAATCAGTGCCGACATTAAAAAGCTTATTTAATGAAGAGAAGTTTAATTATTAATTTGTTCTATCAACTCAATTTTTTATTTCGAAGAATTTATAGTGGGCCATTCTCCGTCATTCTACTCCATTGGGATCTATACTTTGTAAATTTTCCATTGAGGTCAAGTATGTACTATTTTTCACTCTATTTTATCCCCCTTTTTTATATAACAATTGAAGAGTTTTTTTCATTTATTTAAATGATTATTTAAATACAGTAGCCCAAATTATGTTTAAACAACTACTCAAATAAATTAGATATTTACTCCGTTTGAGTAACTATTAAAATGAATAAATTAAATAAACATTTAAATATTGCCGCATTAATGTTTTGTTCATATAAACTTCCAAACAAAAAATAAATAAATAGAGGAGGAAAGAAACGCATTTCAAAAGCAATCAGTTGAAGAAAACATTTATTGGAACTCAGAAGAGTACACTAATATCAAAACAAGATAAAATTCGATTTGTAATTAAATTCTGACCCATAAGATGGAAAGGCCAAGCATATGAATGATTCAATTACAAAGGAAATAAGTCCTCATAGCATCATCAGAAAATGTCATTCCACATTTGCAGAAAGGGCAGCCAAGAGTACAATAACGTCGGATGTCAACATTTTTGTAAGAAGTCAGAACTTACAAGGTTTGCCACTTTAATTCTTGTTGTACAGTAGTCAGCCAGCACAAATCATGTGTAAAGCACTATTTAGGCATGCAGCCAACCACAATGGCCAGCAAAGTGCAGCACAAGATAATGCATTATCCTTCGTTCTCTTTCTTATTTGTTTTGCGGTTTTCCTCTTGGCTGGACAAGTTATAAAAGATTGCCACAGATGATGAAACCAGCAAGAAGGGTGGCATCATATTGGAAAACATATGACAATACTTCTGTCTTGATAAAGTGCAGTATTACTAATTAAGCAGATTGTTATCTTTAAGAATCAGCTCTTTAAATTCAATTTCTCCAGGAGGATCTTGTTAAGAAGCCCTGGATTTGCCTTGCCTTTAGATAGTTTCATTACCTGCTTTGAACAAAATTAAATATAAAAAAATTATTTCAACATAACAGGATAACAAGAGAGGAGAAAACAAACTTGCTGCCAGCTCTATAGGTTCATACCTGGCCAGCAAAATAACCTTGTAGTTTAGTTTTGCCTCCACGATATTGCTCTAACTGTTTTGGATTCTCTGCAAGCACTTTAACCACCAGTTTTTCAATCTCTGCGGGATCTGCTATCTGCCATTTCCAAAACCACAATTATGTCCTCACATTTTCTTTCGTTTGCATTATGAACAAAAAAACACAATGGTGCAGGCACAGCACAGATACTTTACACTTGGAAGTTAAACCACATCAAAGAACAAAAAAAAAAAAAAAAGAAGAACTACAACAAATAACCAAAATTCAATCATTCCAAATAATCTAATAAAGAAGAAATTTTTATATTTGCAATTAAACTCACAATTTATAATTCAATACCAGAAAAAGAAGCTTAATCACGCATAAAAATGTCCCATTGGTAGGATTTTACTTCCAATCCAAATTTAGATTCGTTGGTGTCAGAAGTTTGCAGTGTGGTTCCATGGTTTTATTTTTGGCTCAACTTTAGCAATAATAAAAAAGTCTACATTATATTAAATTATAATTATATTTTAATAAGATCACATATTTTTATATTTAGTGAGACTACATATATTTGTATATTTTAATGAAAAATGAGATAAGAGCTTTGATTTTCATCCTAAATCAGAATTTCACAAACCAGCAAACAGAAAAAAAAATAAAAATAAAAAATTCTATAGCTCGGAAAAATATTCACTTATCAAAACGGGTAACAAATTAAATCAAATTCATGTGTGAATAACTCAGTTTCTTCGTTCTTGTCTTGTTTAATCTCTTCTTAGTCAATAACTCTAAACATTGCATGCATCCATGATCCATCCCATTAGTTGCAAGCATTGCACCTAGTAGATCTAAAATCACCCTCAAAAGAAGCACCCAAGCAGAATCATCAAAACACAGAGAGATAGCTAGAGACGACCCCTACCCCAAACAAATCAATGTACTGTTTTTTCAAAATACGGTGAGTAGGCAACTACATATTGTTTTGCTTCTATCTTGGTCCTTAGTTTTATTTTCTTATCAAATGTAAGTTATTTTATGCAGTATCAAAATGAGTAGAGTACTTAACTATCTTGAAATTTTATTTGGTTGAATACGATGAATAATTGCTAGCATCAGTTCCACAACTGATATGAAATTGAGTTTGCTAAGGTTCAAAGCTGTCAAATTGATGTTCAATAATTTTAAAAGAATGAATAAACATAATTAATGATATTATTCATAATGAACAATAACACACATTGAGCGAAAACAAGACAAGCAGTACATTTAATTTATAATTAATTATGATGTACCAATATATATTTAACGATTTATTTCAATAGTTTGCAAACAGTTACAATTTTACAAGTTAAGGACATAACTGCATGACTGTACCTAAACTCAAAGTTTGAAATTAAAGAACTAAATCCTGGCTTTATAACAGTCAATCCAAATGAACACCACAGATGTATCTTCAATTCAAAACACAGCATTCTAGTACTTCAAGTCAAAGATAATTTATATCTTTGACACCTCTATACCACAATGGAAGCAAAGGCACAACCATAACCATACTTCTTGAATAGATAGACAAAGGAATACAGTCTGGAGCATTTACAATTGAAAGGCAGTAATATTTCAGAATTGAAATTTTCATTGGAACTTTAGCTGCCAACCTTAATAGTCTATAGACAAGCTTGGAAAAACATCTGGGAGAATGAGTAAGCGAGAAAGACAAGTGGAAATAATTTTAATTTAGGATGATAAACCAATTGAGTGGTTAATCAAACGAATATATAGTGCACTCTGAATATTGCTAACCACAACAACAACAATAACAATAATCAGAGACTTATCTCACCAAGTTGAATATTGCCAACCACCATTTGGTTAATTTACCTTACTCATCCAATAGTTTACAAAAAAGACTAATTTGATCATTCTCCCAAAACATTGTGACAGGCAGCCAATCAGTGAGGGAAATCAGGGGGCTGAGGTTGTTACTAAGCCCATGGCTGAATTGAGTCCAAGACCCTGGAAGGTATATGTGAGGGAGAAGTTCCAAGGTGGGGGTAGTAAGGGAATTGCAGCAGAGACATTTATGGGAAATCATGAGCAACAGGAAGTCAGGGGCACGTGAGCAAAGGAGGAATGCTGATAGAGAGGTAGTTACAGAGAGAGGGGGTGTTCAGTGAAGTGGAATTTATTTTGGGCTACAGGTTTGCCTCTTAGCTAGGGAGAAATCTTTGGCGTGTCCCTGTACTCATTTTCTTTTCCTTTTCTGCAATGTAATCTCACAGCAAGAGCAATTCCCTCAGGAAGAGGTTCTCTGCCCTGTTGTTCAAATTTCCAGCGAAATATATTTGAATTATTTTTCTCCAGTTCCATCACATTGTCTTTACTAACTTGGTCAGAATCCTACTGAAATGAGGCAAAGTGCTCATCCATATTCATGAATCATGTGCATGATGCTTAATTTCTTTTTAATTTGACCCGCTTTCATTGAGAAGGTACTTAAATAAATGGAATCTCTTAAGCTTAGATTGAGTAAGCATGTACTAAGAATATTCAAGGCAGACTTCCCAGCTTTCAGAAATCCAATTTCCATTGCTGCCTCAATCACCATCTCATATTTAGGTTTCATTGTGAAGAAATTTTATATAGCTAACCTGGACCAAGTCCCTTTCTTCTATGAGCCCCTTAACGGTTCCACCCTTGGCTAGTAGCTCAAATAGTATCTGCAAACATATGCAAAAGTTGTAAGAGTACAGAACTTAGGTTTATGCAAAAATATACAGATAAAAAGCATACAACTAAATCTGCTAAAATGTCTCCACTTCCTTTTCATTATGACAACTAAATTTGGCAGATACAACACTAGGATGCAACTTCCATATGCTGTGCTCAGTCAATCAAACCTCATCAAACAGGACATTTGTGACCCAAGTCTATTATTTGACATGAAGGAAAAGAGTGGAACAGAAATATTTAGGACAATGAGCACATGGAATCCCACAAGACAAATTGAACCACAAAGATCAAAGAAATTATAGAGGTATAGCCACATATTATACTAATCAAACAAACATCCATATTTGTCCTATTTGTGTCCAAGCTATGTGGGTTGGTCTCATCCCGAATACACAAACGCCAATTTATTGCCACACTGTACTTAGTGCCTGCCATATTCTAATCGAATGACAAACTTCAAAAAAATCCAAAAACAAGAAAGAAAAAGTTAAAAATAAGCCTAAAATCAAAACAGAAAGCTGCAGCTTAATGAGCCAATTAGATCTAGATACAGTGAAGAAATGGAGTGTGTGAGCATCAGTAAAACTTAGATATTAATTATGCACCATGTATTAGAGCCAAAGCAAATTATACCTCCTTCCCAATCTTGCCACTTATAACTTCACCTTTGATACAAGCTATCAATTCAGATAGCTCTTCCGGTGTAAGCTGAATCTCATTTATGGTCAACTTTTCATTTTTCATGAAAGCAGCAATATCACCCATTATCCAGTTGGCAGCCAGCTTTGCATCAGCCCCCTTTGCAATAGTGGCATCAAAAAAATCTGCAATCTAATACATCCACTCAGAAAAAAAAAGCCATGTTAGATAATTCTTGAAAATTCATATTACCACAACAAGGCTGCGATTAATAATTACTTGAATTATATGCTCCAAAGTCTGAGATCTAACTATTACTGTGAGAAATTGAAAAAAAAAAAGAGAGGGAAAAACCCAATTTTGTTATACTAAGATGTTGAAAATGTGTACAAGATTCATACTACTAGGTTCTATTTATATAGGAAACTATGAGCTTTGGATCTGTCTACACTGTAAACCTTAGTATAGTCAAAACAAGAAAATAAACTAAAGAAAAAAAAGGAGAATAACTACTTTTTGAACACCCCAAAAGTAGGGGCGTATTTGATAGATGCTCAGCTAGTTATATAGATAATAAAAGTGAAAAAGACTTTAAAGTAAATATGAAGCAAACCAAGATGCATGCGGTGGTGCTATTTTCTTGAGAAGAGCCTGATCAGAATTCGACTCGAAGATCCTGATCTAAGTTCGACTGCAAGAGGTCCTGATCTGAGTTATGCTTGGATTTAAGCTGGGAGTTTCAAACCAAACAGAGGCTGGCCAAGAGTTCCAGAACGTAGGTTTGCTGGGATTTTAAGATTGACAATTGACCACCAAGAATAATTCGATCACAATCAATTCAAGGTTGTGTAACAAAATCAATAAACCAAATCTGATGGAAGGCTCGAACTAATTGATGAAAAGGCACTGGATATGATTTGGATAAGAGGCTCTCAAAACCCAATAAACAGTGAGAAATGGGATGAAAGGAGCTGAAAGTAGGTGGAAAAAGGTCACCAAATGGTCACAACCGTGGAATTGAGAAATTGAGAGAAAATAGATAGAAAAACCCAATTGTATTATACTGAGATGTTGAGTGTATGCACAAAACTCATACTGCTGGGTCCTTTTATATATAGGGAACTATGGACCAGGGGTTGCCTACACTGTAAACCCTAGTATAGTAAAAGTAAGAAAATAAACTAAAAATAGGAAACTATAGATAAAATAGAAGAATTACTATACTTTTTCAACATTTAGCAAATTACGGGAGACACCAAACCATTGAGGCATAAATCAATTGGTGGTCTAAACGTTCAATCTAGAAATATTTAATAATTACATTTCACATTTCACTCCCGGAATTGCATATTTTACTGTATTGGGATCGTTAGATTAGTTGCTGTCTCTTTAGATTTTAGAAATGCAAATTAATGATGTTTCTAGATCCCAACAGAACAAGATCGAACCATTAAATCAACCACAAAATAACCGAAAACTTACATTTTTATCATTAGCAAGGAAAAGGACATCCTGCATACTTAACCCCATTCTCTCATATCTTCTACGCTTAATTTCTGGAAGCTCTGGTAAAGATTCACGAATAACATCAACATATTCCTTGGAAAGAATTACAGCTGGGAGGTCTGGTTCTGGAAAATATCGATAATCAGAAAGTCCTTCCTTTTTCCTCATTGTAACTGTTCTCTAAACAGAATAACAGAAGTCATTTAAATAAATAAGTATGCGGGAAGTGGATACTATCCTGTACCTTCTACACTAGAAAAATGAAATAAAATTGCAACTAATACTAGCCTGAGAGCCTTCTTCCCATAGACGAGTTTCCTGTACTATCTGATCTTCCTGGCCTTGACTATGGAGTTGCACTTGCCTTGAAATTTCAAAATCAATGGCTCTACTCACTGATGAAAATGAGTTCAAATTTTTAATTTCAACCTACCAACACAATTGATCATATTAGTTGCTGAAAACTTGTACAAAACTGCATTTTTTTCATATTCCACTGCCACGAAAGCAGGAGTCATGCCATATTCTTATACTTCATCCTTCTAGGTTCATGGAAAAGCACATTTGAATGCAATCAATAGTTATCCTAGCAAATAATTGACTAAATGATTCACTTTAAATAATTCCTGCCTTCTTCATTCCACCCAAAATAAAAAAATAAAAATAAATAACTAAAAAGGAAAAAGCTTACATATATTGAATGACAAAAGGTCATAATTTTAAAGCCATTAACATCAAGAGCCTCAACCCTCAAGCAATTTATTTAATAGCTTTTATGACTTGCCTTATCTCACACAACATCACAACTCCACTCTGGAATGACTTATGGCCAAACACGGGCAGGCAAGGACAACAGTGATTACCATGTTCATGCCTTTATGGTGAATCAGAACCAATTATAAACTGGCGTCCTCCACAAGGATCACAGCTGCTTATTACAACATTTTGAAACAAATACTTTGATGGAATGGTAAGTCATACAAGAGAAATATCATGCAATTATACTAGTTCAATAGTGTAGATTATATACTTTCACCCTGAAAGTCGCAGAGAAGAATGTTAGGGCCTCAGCTGAAGAGGATAGGGCCAAGCAAAAAGAGTGGATTGTTTACACCCGAAATAAGTTCCGTGGGACCCAAGACCGTTAGAGGAGAGAGACTTAGTGGTAGGAATTAGGAGCAGTGCGAAAATAAAGGGGGATTCGGGAGCAGGCCGTGGGGCATCCTGCCTTGTAATCAGTTTTGTGCGAGCCTTGGCTTGGGGCTGAAGGAAATATCTTCCCTCAGCAAGGGCATTGCCCTGGGGAGAGACCAGGACTCTGGTTCTCTATTACCATTGTAATCACCCAATTTCAGTAATAGAAACCTTTAGTCTTGCTTATTCACTCTTACTCTATCAAAGAAACACAATTTCAACCCAGATTCTCTTATAACATTCAGTGTACAATGAAATTTATGATTTTTTGGAGCATGAATAAAGAATCTATGCAATTTCAACTTCAACGTCAATAAGCCTCCAAACAATATGCCAAGTTCAAAATATCCAATGGTTGGTGTGTGGCAAGCCTATGCTTTTACGCAATGCTAATTTAAGAAGAAGACTTATATATACCTTTGTCCCAAATTGTAATTGCCCAATGGGCCGAACTGAGACATTCACATCACAACGAAGAGAACCTTCTTGCATATTGCCATTGCTCACTCCTAAATACCGAACCAATCTCTGCAATTCTGCTGCATATTCTGCTGCTTCAATTCCATTTCTCATGTCGGGCTCAGAAACTATCTCAAGCAACGGTACCCCAGCCCTATTTAAATCAACCTTTCACAAAAGATTGCAAGCTTTAACAAGCTTATAACATTTTGACTTTCATAAAACCTTATGCAATTCTTCAGGACTATGATTACAGCGAAGTATTTTATGTGTGTTCAAAATATAAAATGATACAAGAAATGGGAACCATGTACTGGCATATCTGAAACTGATCCGATATAAAGATTTGTTTACATTATAATTTTGATTGAACTAGTGCTGTCCGTCAATAATCCTTAATATTGAAAAGTATTTGAAAATAATTAAAATTAAAACGATATAGAAGGAAATTTATGAATTGAAAAGAAGAAATCGTATAATGATAGGAAACATAAAATAAAAAAAAATTTTAAGTTCACAATAAAGTTCAGCATAGCAGGCTAAGTGAAAGGCGAGAAAGAGTTTACTTGTGAGTAACTTCCATTTTCTGCATGTAGCAGCTTCCCCGCATCCTCTTCCATGTGAACCCTTGTAATGCCAAAGCTCCTGTGGCCTCCACCAAACTCCACAGGAATATCCACATCAATGTAACCACCACTAGCAATTGGCACATCAAACTGAGAAATTTGATACCCTTTTGGAAGATCTGGGTAGAAATACTGCTTCCTATCAAACTTTGAGTTCAAAGACAACTTACAATTTAGAGCAAGACCCAGTTTCACAGCAAACTCAATAACTTTGGAGTTTAAAACAGGCAGAGCACCAGGCAAACCCATGCAAATGGGACAGATACTAGTATTAGGTGGAGAGCCATAATTGTAAGGGCAGCCACAGAAAGCTTTGGTTAAAGTAGAAAGCTGAACATGGGTTTCAATACCAATGATTGCTTCATAATCTTTTAAGACTTTGTCTTGTATTTTGGCGTGGGTACTGGGTGAAACTTTGGTTGGAGGCAATTGCTTTTCTTGGGTGGCGGTTTGAGATTGCGTGCTTTTCATTGTGCAGTACATAAACCGATTTCTTCTGGTAAGTAACGCTGTTGGATAAAGCCAAAAGGGTTGAACTTGAAAGCTTCTGAAAATTGTGGAAGCCATGCTCTTCTTACAAGAGATGAAACACCTTAAATTCACCAGAGATTGTTTCACTCAAAGGCATCCGCAGGATTGTTCCTATGACATCGTTGTCACCAGCGCAACGCTGGGTCGTGAAGGGCCTTAGCTAACACGAGCAACAAGATGAGGAGATATGAGACATGGCCCCCAATGTACCTCAGCCAAAACAGAAGTAAAATACTTTCTAGCCTGCAACTATCGCCCAAATTACAGGTGGAACCTCAAGGTGTCAGGAAAAAGTGTGCTTTGCTTTTCGTCCTACAAGATTCCGGATAGATGTTTCAATTCTCAATCTGATGTCCAAAAAAATTAATTCTTTTTATCAAAGACTACAAAAATTAAAATGATATCACTGAGGTCATCGTGTTAATGGGCACAATTTACATAGGAAATTAGGAATTCATCTGATTTTAAAATTTAAATAAAGAAAAACACGTTGGTAAAATAATTATGAGAAACTCAACAAAGAAATGCTGGGTATGAAGAAATGGGAAGGAAACTAACACTGGCTGAAACGAAGTCGAAGATGGCGGAATCCGAAGACTTTAACTCGCCGTGACACCACAGAAGCTAGAGTAATGAGCAAGGGGCAAAGGCTTGAACGGCGGCGCTTCCGTCTGTGTGGCATTTCTTTGTCAAAAACAAACTCTAGTCTTACACAATTTTTTCACATTTTTATTAAGAATTTAATATAGCATAAGACTAAAAAATTATAACAAATATTTTTATAAGAAAATTTCTATTCTTTTAATGTACTTTCTTCACTCCTATATAAGAAATTACTTTATTTTATGATTTTTTTTTATAATTTTGTAATATTTAATATTTTATTAAGAATTAATATGAGATTACTATACAACTCATATTCAAACACATCATATCATATAATATAAAATAAATTATATTAATCTCTTTTAAAATATTTAATTATGACACTCTATCTCATTCTTATTTAAATATAATATTATACCATATATACTCAAATATTAATTAAAAAAATATACTTAAATATTAATAAAATATTAAATTAAATTTTACTTTAATTTTATTTTAAATTATACTTTGATTCACTTAACTATTTTAAATAACTAATATATTAATAAATTATATATTTTAATTAAATAATTATATTTATTACATGGTGTAAATTTAACCATGCGTGTGATTATGAAAAAAAAAATTTAGTATAAATATAAAGATATTTTGAGATTGAGTTTAGTTAGGAAAAAAATGTAGAGTATAATTGGTCTTATTTTTTGCTAACTAAACTCACCACAAGATGCCTTTATATTTGTACTAAATTTTTTTCTCATAATCATATATTGTTAAATTTATATTTTGTAATAAATATAATTATTTAATTAAAAAAACATTTTTTTTCAAAATTTTAGTTATTTAAATTAGTTAACTGAGTTAAAGTATAATTTTTAAGTAAAATTAGATTAAAACATTGATTTAATATTTTTTTATGAATATTTTATTAATATTAGACATATTTTTTTAATTAATATTTGAGTAAATATGATAGAATGTCATATTTGAATAAGAATAAAAAAGAGTGTCATAATCAAATATCTCAAGAGAGGTTAATGTAATTTATTCTATAATATATTAAAAAATTATTAAATATTAGCTCCAATCTAGTTATGACATGTGGCTTTATTATAACTATTATGCAACTCTCATTTAATGTACATAATTAAAATTCATACTACTTATTTCAACTTTTGCTCCATTAATTGATTAAAAATTATGAAATATACAGTAATAATAGTTGACTGGATATTATTAGTAATTTAATTTGATTAAATTATAATAAAAAATAATAGCTGAAATAACTATTATTGGTAATTTATAGAAATTAAATTTGGCTGACATTGGCTAATTAAAGGGATTAAAAATTAAGAAAATAAATTCCAATAAATTACCAAAAAATCATTCTCTTATATTAACTAATAAAATTACCAATTATATATAATACTAAGGGATAAAGTTTGGGGTATATCCTCCCATCATACATTGCCAAGTGGCTCCCTCAGTGTTCGACACGTGTTAATACTAAACGATCAATTAAATGCAAATTTTCACTATATAAAATATCCCATAAGTAGACGCCGGTCCGAGGAGATCTATTGGGCCCCAAAACTGGCCCAGTTGATGTTGGATATGTAGCGTATACAGCTAATTAGGTCTAGGTCACTGGTAGTTTTGAGGTACGCGATTCGACCCCCACACACCTTCCTGACCCAGTTTTGATGTTGGATATGTGCCTAGTTCATCTGCGATTTTAATTATTGGTTGTGATTGTCTGCATTACTTAATTTCTATTATTTGTTTCCATTCTAATGTTGTGTGATTTTTGCAGAAGATTTTGCTCTTGTCAATTCCTCCCCAAACGTCGGATTGCTCGCCTCCATGTATCTGCCGAGTAATATATTTAAGAGAGAGAGAGTGAGAGAAAGAGAGAAATTTTAAAGAGAAGAGATAAGGAAAGAACTTTTAGAGAAAGAAAGAGTTAGAGAGAAAATAGATAGATAAATTTTAGAGAGAGTGAGTGAGATAAATTCTACGAATAAAAAGAACGAGAGAAATAGAAAGAAAAATTTTAAAGAGAAAAAAAAGAGAGAAAGACCAAAATTTTAGAGAGAGAATGTGAGAGAGAAAAATTTTATTGGGAGATGGAGAGTGAGAGAGAAAAAAATTTAAAGAGAGAGAAATTTTAAGAAAAAAGGAGATAGAGAAATTTTAAGGAGAGAGAGACAGAGGGAGAAAAAGAGAAAGAGAGATAGAAACTTAAGAGAGAGAAAGAGGATTTAAATTTTTTAGAGAGAAAAAGAGAGACAAATGTTAGAGAGAGACAAATAAATTTTAGAGAGAGAGAGCAAGAAAGAGATAGTGAAATTTTAAGTTGCAAATAGAGAACTTTTTGAGAGAAAAATTATAGAGGAAGCAATAGAGGGGGAAGAGAGAGAAAAATTTTAAGGAAGGAGAGAGTAGATTTAGAGAGAGAAAGAGAAATTTTAAATATAAGAGAGAGAAGTTTGAAAGAGAGAAAGAGAGGGACAAAGAAAGTTTTAGAGAGAGAAAGAAAGTGATATTTTAAAGAAAGAAAGATAAAGAAGTTTTAGAGAGAGAATGAGATAGAGAAAGGAGTGATATAAATTTTAGAGAGAGATTGAAATTATAGAGAGAGAGAATTTTAGAGAAAGAGAGAAAAACTTTAGTGAGAGAATAAGATAGAGAAATTTTAGAGAGAGAAAGAGAAGTTTTCAATAAAGAAAAAATAAGAAAAACTTTAGAGAGAGAAAGGAAGATAAAATTCTAGACAGAGGAAGCGAAGAGAGAGAGAAAGTTTAGGAAAAGAAAGAGTTAGAGAAATTTTAGGAAGAGAGTGATAGAGAAAAATTTTAGAGAGAGAAAGACAAAAACAGAGAAAGAGAAATTTTGGAAAAAGACAAAAATTTTAGAGAGAGAAAGAGAGAAATTATAAAGAGAGCAAGTTAGACAAATATTTGAGAGAGAGTATTTTAAGTGAGAAAAGGGGAGGGAGAGAGAGAGAGAGAAAAATTTTAGAGAAAGAAATAGAGATAAATTTTAGAGAAAGAAAGAGGGAAAATTTTTTTGGGAGGGAAAGAGAAATTTTACAAAGAGAAAGAGATAAAGAAATTTTAGAGGTAGAAAGATAGCAAGGTTATTGGGAGAAACAGAGAGAAAAAGGAGTGAAATTTTAGAGAGAGAAAGAGAAACAAATTTTAGTGAGACAAAGATAAAGAGAAAGAGAAATTTTAGAGGGAGAAAGAGAGGGATAACTTTTAGATAGAGAAAGAGTGAGAAATTTTAGAGAGAGAAATTCCAGAGATAGAAAGAGAGAGAGAGAGGAGAGGGAGAGAGAAAGAGAAATTTTAGAGAGGAAGAGAAAGATATTTTAGAGAGAGAAAGATATAGAGAAATTTTTGAGAGAGAAAGATAGAGGAATTTTAGAGAGAGTAAGAGAAACTTTGAGAGAGAGAGTGTGTGAGAGAGATAAACTTTAGAGAGAGAAATTTTAGTGAGAAAGAACAAGAGAGAGAGAGAGATTTTTGAGAAATAAAGCGAGAGGGAGAAATTTTGGAGAGAGAAAGAAGAGAAGTTTTGGAGAAAAAAAATTTGAAGAGAAAAATTTTAAATAAAATTTTATAGTCTTTCATAGACTATAATATTAGAGATAAATAATTATATTCCTTTTTACTTATTCATATTGAATATGCTATATTAACAAATGCACTGCACTGAAAACATTTCTTTCATAACTATACTATTGATTCAGGTTGAAATAAGCTATCAACAAGTATATTGACATTAGTAATGAAGTTTTAATTAAATCAGCTATTTGTTTTATCATTACATTTGTACATTGCAAGTAAAATAAACAATTTTATTGATGTGAATGCCTTTTTCTATAATCAATCTATGATTAAGTAGACAAATTATTATCAATATAGTATTTACTATATATAACTTATAATATTATTTATGTTTTATTTTTCTTTTAGATTGACATTTTATCTTTAGTTTAAATAGGTATAAACTATTGTTGCCGTAATACATAATCCCCAGGGCCTAGGCAATGCATGGGCACAAACTCTAATTTTTTTATAAAAGTGAATGACATAGCTAAACATCTTCCCTTATAATGTAACAGAATATAAGGTGAGGTTTTTTAAAAGGGATAGCATAGGAAACTCTTTTAATATAAAGTAAAATACACTTTAGCTCTTATGATTCTTCTAAATGATACTAAATTTTATTTTTATTTAAAATTACGTTCCCCCTAATGTGATTATGCTAGCTAACTTTTATCTAAAAATCTTAATGGAGTAGTATCCTTTCTTAAATAATTAAATATAATTTTTACATATTTTCTAAAAATTGAACTTAAAAATGAGAAAATTAATTATAAATATCTCATACAACTAATAGTTATGCAAAAAGGTTCTCATATTATGAAGCACCAATTAAATAATGACTATCAATTTGACATATTTAGTGAAACAATTAGTTTATTTAAAATAAAAATTCATAAATTCTTTAACCATAAAATCTAAAACACTAAATATTAAAACTTAAAACTTTCAACTCAAAGCTCAAAACCTTAGACTCTAACCTATGCCATGAACCTTAAAACCTATATATAATACCTAAAATCTATATCTATAGCACTCTAAACCTTAAACATGACATCACATTAAACCTTATACGTAAATCCAAAATCTTAAAACTTGAAAATCTAACTTTAAACCCAAAATAAAAATCTAAAAAAATATTTAAATCTTAAACTTTAAACTAAAAAATCCTAAATCCTGGATGCTAAAACTTTATTAAAGTCTAAAATAAAATACATAAATAATATTTATTTTAAATAAAAAATAAAATGCACTTAAAACATATTATATACGATATATGCATCTTTATATTAAATTATTCATAAATAAAATATTTTTCAATTAGATAATAAAATAAAGTCATGTGCAAAGCGTTGAAGAAATTTATTAAATTATTATTTTATTATAAATTTATTTTTAAAATATATTTTATATTAAATAAAAATAAAATTAAATTGTATATAATATATGCATTTTTTATTAAAATATTTATTTAAAAGATATATTAAAATAAATGATAAAACAAAATTACAAGTAAAAAAAAAAGGGGAAAAATTTTATCTATTAAGATTTCATGTAAAAGTCAGAAATATTTTTATTTGGCCTAAAATAACCATTTCAAAAGTTTTATTCAACAAAATATAATTTTATCATCAACTTAAAATATTTTAAAATATAAAAATATTTTTATTAAAAATTAAACTGAATTTTTGCAATTTTTATTTTTATTTTTATTGTAAATGTTATATCCTATTAAAAAAGAAACTCAATTTTTTATTTATAATATTTATCATTTTATTAGGTATTAATCACAACATTAATTATCCTTAGTAAAGATTTATTTTTCAGAAATATTCTAATTAGAAATTCAACTTTATAAATAAATTCTATTTTGTAATATTTAGCTTGTATTTGTGATATTAAATATTTGATACAACATCAGTTAGTTATCTTGTAATTAATTTTTTTCAAATTCATATGCAACCTATGTAAAGGTTAATATTAATAAATATTAACAATGCTTGACATTGCATCCTACGCAAAAAAATTTTATATATAATTTTTTTATATAGCACATATGGGATATAGCCTTAAAGGAAGTAAGGAAATGCACTACATGAGAAACAGAGAAATTAAGAGGGAAGATATTAGTGAGAGAAAAAAATGAGACGTATCAACAATAAAGAAATTAGTAATTCATACTAAGAAAACAGATTAGTGGATCCAAATCCAACACATGTGATGCAGAGGTTAATATTAAGAATTTCATTTTCCATTAGATATGCTTTGGATGTTAGAATTGAAATGGAATTCTGAATTATAATCTCAATTCCAATTCAGAATTGGAATTGAGTCAACATTATAAATATTTTGTTTGAATACTATAGAAAAAATCTAACTTCAATTCAGTCAAAATTGAAATTGGGTCAGAATTAGAAATTTTGTATTTTGATGCTATTCAAAATTAAAATATAGAATTATAATTCTGAGTTCAATTCCAATTTTATAGTTTGAATTTATTATTTTAATTTTTAAATCATTATTTCAAAGATCTTTATAAAATAAAAATAATTATATAATTATTTGAAATCTTATACCTATAGGATATATCTAATACTCCTTTTTACAAGATTTTTATTATTAGCCAATTTATCAAAAGTTGCAATAAAAAAATAAGACTTGCCCTTATCCTTATTCTTTTAAGTACTTCCCTTGTCCATAAATTAATAACTAAATTAAGACAGATGAAAAAAAAAATGAGACAATAATACGGTAAGAAATTAGCCGTACGTATTCAATTTTTAAACAATGTCCTCTACTTAGGGTTAGCCAATAAATTTAAACAGTAAAGATATGTACATAAATAAATTTCATATACAATTTATATATTTTTAGTCTCTTTATTATTTTAAAAAAATAAATTAATCTTTTAATTTTTAAATTGAGTAATTTAATCTTTTTATAAATTTAATTAAGATATTTTAATTCCTCGCTCACTCAATTTTTAAATTAGACAATTAAATTCTTTTACAAGTTTAATTGATATAATTTAGTTGGACTATGCATTCTGACTTATTGATAAATTACAAAAAAGATAAATCTTAGGTATGTGTGAATTTCTAGTGGAAACTTTTCGTTAAAGTGACTTTGATCTGCCTTTCCTCATAGTTTACTTTGTGTCTAAATGCTGTTTCTTTTCTGTTTGATTTTCGTTATGTATGGGAATTGTTATTTCTTTTGTAGTTGATGTGTGTCTCACTTATTTTGTCAGGTGTGAGGTATGCATAAATTTTTTATGAAAACTTTTCATTAAAAGGACTTTGTACTTGCTTTTCATAAATTTCTCTTTTGTGCTATTACACATTTTAATGGCAGACTTTATCTTAAGTATTTAGGTGTAATTTGTTAATTTCAATTATGAATTTATATTAATAAAAGTATTTATTCTGAATAATTTATAGAGTGGTTCAACAATAGAGACTACAAACACACCTCAAGGAAAAGAGAGCAGAAAATAAATGCTTATTGAATCATATCCTAGCTTGAGTTAGGTCCTTTTGGTTTAAATATCACTTTTTTGGCAGTGTATTATATGAAATCATTTTGTAAGGGAACAATATTATGTGGGTAGTGCTTTCCTTGTCGGTTACCTTTTGCTGTTCTTTCCTTCTTTTCTTAAGCTGACTTTGGATTGTCTCATTAATTGATCTGTTAATAGCAATGCCAAGCATGTCACCTGTGTATTCTGCTGCCATCTATCTATCCAGGCTGTGATCCATTTCAACTTCACTAACCTTTTGGATTTTGGACCTTTTCTCTCTTCTTTTTCTGTGGCTCTGTGTGTGACATAACATTGCATTTACTAAATGATTCCCACGTGATGCCCCCGAATATCAGAGATAGAGATTTGATGTTTTAAAAAGAAAAATCTAACTGTACCCAAAAAAAAAAGAAAGAGATAAATCTCAATTTTAATGGTAAACTGAAGAAAGAAGGGACCACAATCATATTTGATGTCGTTGAAGAATTCAGTTGTAGCGGTAGAAGACGTCTACCAGTAATGGCCAGCCAAAATTGAATTGTTTTTTCTTCTTGATCAGAGTATATAATTTTCCAACTCAAGACAATTTAGTCTTCTTGCTTCTACTCCTCTGCCTAGTACATATTGTTATTAATCGCTTAAGGATTGACTTTAATCACATTTACAATAATTTGGTATAAATTAATTATACAAATGCAATTACAACAACTTTAAGTAGAGACAGAATTTTGAGTATTATTTTTACCACAATTTTTTTAAGAGGAGAGAAAGAAAGGTGAAAGTGTAATAGAGTATACGCTTTTTGTTGGCAAACTAAAATTTGTACGTTTATAATACAACACAACTTGCAGTGAGTATAAATTCATGTGTTGATTTGTCTTTCAATCGGTTACCTCTTAATATCTTACAGTGCAAGGGCAACCGGATGGTTAGGGGCATTCCCCTTAACCTAAACAGAATTATCTAAACTCTCTGCATGTGTTGCCAAATAATGGGCACACAAGTTACTACCACGTGGAATGTGAGAAAATTGAAAAGGGGAACACGTTAGATCTGCAGTCTTCGAGAATGTCACAAAGATATGACTTGTGGGGTATCGGGGAATGAGGAGCTCCCACTACTTCAAGACTGTCTCATTCAACTAGGAGATGCATTCTTGGGCAAAGTGGAGGCCATAAAAAAGAGCCAGGGCCTCTGCAATCTTTACTTCGAACGCATCCACCCATGATTATTTCACCAAGATGGCTTCTAACAATCCACCCTACACAGGATACTACCAGAATCTCTTTCTGAATTACTCTCTGCGTGTTTCATACTTGCAAGTTACACAAAATGGAAAGACTAATATACATATGCTCTTCAAATTATACATTTTAAATTACATAAAATATAGAAATCTTACAGCATAGATTACACTTTTAACTGCATAATCAGCTACAATAATAAAACAACAAATGACTATAGTTAGAAGAGAATCGCCATAATAGTATGTTGACAATATATTTCCCCCACCTCTCTCTCTCTCTGTGAAAGGTTTTATGTTCTATTATTTAATTGGGAAATATTTTACTTTTAATACGACAAAAATTCTTGATATAACAAATTCAAGACTAATTCTAATAAAAATGTATTAGCCTATATGTCCATTTGGCAGTATCTAGTTGCCCTGTTAGAAAAACTTTCAGTTGGCCATATCTTCTGGCCGTGCAAGTTGCAACAGTTCCAATGTTCTCATGTCTGGGTCACATGTTAGCTCAACCCATCAATACATGTTCATGTAGCATACCAACAATCTTATCCAGCGGTGCAATTTATTAATGAAAATGCTATTAAGATCCATCAAAGAAACATTAATACGGGAACCAGTATATCAGAAACCTACTTTGCTCCCAAGCTGATTAGAGGATCACACTTGTTCTTGGTCCTATTCCAAACTGTCAGATCACATCTGCAGCAGGAAAATCAGGGAATCAATTATGCTATGCAGAACTATGGTTTCAGCTTCTGAGAAACTTATCTTTGTCATGTTCTACTCTAGATCTAAATATGTTATATATATATATATATATATATATATAATTTAGAATATCTTTCAGTTTTTTAGATTAGAAGACTAATTTTTTTCATGACATTGTCAAATATCTTAAAGTAAGTTTTATAAATTCATGATATTAGGAGTCAAACCCCTTATCACTTAACTCAACCCCTATTGGTAATATGTAAAATGTAAACCAATATATTATATATTGATTACAACTCAGTCCTAACAAGAATGAAGCCTACAGTAAAACTTTTGAATTAGATATGTCCTTCCTGATTTGTGCGCAAAAAGATGTACTTAAACAAAAGATGATAATGAAATTGCAAAATGTGAACCAACTTTACTCACAGTAATATACAAGTCCTCCCTGATTAAATTACATGATAACTAAACCTGCAAATACAACCAGGAAGACATGTTGAACCATACCCAGCTTTTATCAAATTATGTGTAGTTGGAGAGCCCATGACAATGCTTAAAAAGACAACACGTGCTGGTATCTCATTTACTAAAAGCACAAAATGAAAACTGGTTGAGTGAATTATAGAGGAATGCATTGGGAATTTGAAGCCATATTCTCTCTTGGAAGCCAACTTTGCTGAAAGTGGAAGCCAAATCAGATATACCACCGCTGCTTTCTTGTGTCACAGGTAGACATAACGTTTCCAAAGAATTAGTAAGTTTTTATTGGTGCCCTTAATTATTCAGCTGTTTTACTACAATACTTCAGCAAATGAGCAAACCGATAAGAAACAGCACAAAAGAGAAATAAATGCATTGGAAGTGCAAAGTCCTTTTAATGATAAGTTTCCATAAGAAATTTATGCATACCTCATACCTGACAAGATAAGTGAGACACCATCAACTACAACAGAAATAACAATTCTCATACATAGCGAAAATCAAACAGAAAAGAAACAGCACTTAGGCACAAAGTAAATTGTGTGAAAAGGCAGATCAAAGTCACTTTGACGAAAAGTTTTCGCAAAAAATTCAGACACGCCTGAGATTTATCTTTTTAATAGTTTATCAGTAAGTCAGAATGCACCCCCGACAATTAATATGAATGGATTGTAAATATTAAAAAAGCATAGAGCCTAAATCATTGATCAAGGCAAAAGTAGCAGTTTTTAACTCTAATAATATCTGAAGGGGATGATTACAGTTGATTAAAGTGAGAAAGCAAACAGAATTTACCTCTACTCCTCGTTAGAGTTGGTTCCCACAGTTGATTCCGTATCTCTGTCTTCTTTTCTTCACTCAAAATCTCCACTGCTAGTTCTACGAGATAGCAGCATCATTCCTTCTTTCTTCTTGGTCTTTTCTTTCTTCCTTATGTGGTGATGTGTTGCTGATGATAATAGTTTAACACACATCAGATAAGCCGCATCAGATTAGTATAAAAAACAAAATGCAAATCGTCAATTGTCTTAATTAAATTTATAAAAATTAAAATTTTTAATTTTAAAATTTAAAAATTAATTTATTCTTTTAAAATAGAAAAACTAACAATGTCCTTATTCTAATTAGTAACTAAGTTAAGACATAACTAAATTAAGACAAATGAAGAAAAAAAAAGACAAAAGTACAATAAGAAATTAGCCACACGTATTCAAATTTTCAATAATATCCTCCATTTAGGCTCAGTCACTTAATTCAAAGAGTAATGATATATGCATAACTAAATTTTATATAATTTATATATTTATATATTTTTACTTTTTGTTTCTTTATTAAATTATTTTTTATCTCATATGTGAAAAGCATAAACTCGCATGCGTGTGAATATAATTTCGGTAATTAAAACATTAAGGGTGGGTGGGATTAGGGTAGAGGTTATTGCAGCATAGGCTCATTCCTTAAAAAAAAAAAAAATGATTGTCATAAATTCTGAAATCAGGGATTAGGAGGCTGATTGAAGAATCAAATTAATGTACTATGGCAAGGAAATTAAGCAACGCCACGTAGAAAGCAGGACACTCTACACCACGTTGAGGGGTTACTGGCATTTGTTGCATATGATTGGATATGGATATTTTAAAGTGAAGAGTATATTTTATAAAGTAAAGTATGACTAATAGAATTGCCAAAATGAGCTAACTTGTTCTGAGCTGTCCTAATTTGCATTGGCTCGTAATTAAGTAAGGTAAGGCAAGTTGACTTGCATAACGAGTTAAAAAATCTCAATCTAACTTATTTTATGACGAGTTGTATGTTAAATAAACTAATTCATTAATAATTAAAAAAATTAATTAAAATTTAAATAAAATATTTTATTAAATAAAATTATAGTTTAAATATAATATTTTAAATTAAAAATAATAATTCAAGTTTTAATTAAATTTTAAATTAAATCATAAATTATAAATTATCATTAAAATATTTAGTCTCAAGATTAAATTCTAACTTTATAATATCAATAATAATTCATAATTAACTTCTAACTTTTACTAATTGGCTTCTATGATAAGAGTGTCGATGGCGAGAGAGGAAGGCTTAGGAGAAAAAGAAGAAAATTAGGGTGTGTTTAGGTCTAAGATAAAATCATAGTTTTATTTCAATATTATATGGGATGAGGCGGGTTGGTTTGATGGAGCAGACCCATTTTAATATTCTTAATAAATAGTTAATTATTGATTAAAAATAAAAATTATTATAAAATATAAATAAATATATCATAGTTTATAAATTTAAAATAATTTAAATTATTATTTTTTATTAATAATTATTTATTTACACTTTATTTTATAAAATATATTCTTAATTTTAGAATATCTCAATCTACATTTAATACCGTATGTTCTAATTATAATTTTTTTTGGGTGAGAAAATGTTGTAAATAATCTTTAACTTATTATCATTCAATTAAATTTAGACATAAGTCCTTGTTGGACCATAATCATAGTACCTTAAATTCATAACTAATATAACGTTGCTTCAATATAGGGTGATACGCCCAATTTACAATTCTTTCACATGCTAATAATGTTTTTATTAGATTTTGCAAGATTTAAAGAACAAATGCGTTGTGTCAATTAAACTAACATTTCAGTATAACAACAGCAAAAGATACAGAAAAACTAGGAGATTTATGTGTTGGGACTTGAAACCTTAATAAGCCTCTGATAAAACTATCGTATTTTGAAAAATTTATTTTTAAAATGTTTCATTTATTGATTCTTAAAGACCATATTTGATGACTACAATTTTTCAACGTTTGTTTCTAATTTTAGCAGTCATTCCTTGAACAGATTTAATTCTTTATAATAACTATCTTATAACAGTTAACCGCTTTTTTTCCTTAATTTAATAACAATTCAATATTTATTTAATTTGTTTATATTATTTCTCTCAATTAATAATAGCCACCTATGTTTAAAGTCATTCATATTTTCTTTTATATTTAATAGCCAACGTTTCTTTTTCATTGAAGTATTTGGCTTTTGGTGTTAAACATGGTGCTGTTAAATATTCTTGATGCAACGGCCATATATTTTTATCAGCCACAGTTATTCTTTCCTTTATTGAGCTATAAGGTCGTATATTTATGTGTGTATATATATATATATATATATATATTAACGGCCATTTTATGTTTATGTAAATTATACTGATAGCACTTTTTTTTTATGGCTATTGTTTTCTCTGCCTACATAACCTTTGGCTGGGAGGTGCTAGTAATATAGGAAATTGTGTAACGTGAATTCTATTTTGTGGTATTAGTGCGTAGAAGCACAATTGTGTTAAACTAATATTTCTTTACTTGCTGATTACCTATTCATATATATTATTATATTATTTTTTATTAATTTTACCTTTTAATTATGAGTGTATACAATTAAAAGAATTTATTGAATTTTGAGAGATGGTCAGATTTGATACTTTTCTACCCAAAGAATGATAGAATAATGCTTATAGACAAATATTCTTATAATTATAAATTTAAAATCTGAACTTTTTTAATAATTTTAAACATTATCGCCTTTGTGAATTTTAACAACAATATCTTCACACCAAATAATGAAATTGTTGCTAGTGCTGCCATCACACATTTAACTTACATAAATTTCTTGATAATAATTTAATTCAATTCTTTTTTTAGTATTAAAGAGAGGCTTAAAAGCCTAAAACCACATAAAAAAGAACTACAATCTAAAAGATCCCAAAGAAGAGATCATCATGGCATCAACAAAAAGTAGCCACTGAATATCCTTTGGCATACTGTCAAGATAGACTGTACCCCTACACCCATGAAGTCCCTTGCTGGCATGAGCATCAACACATTTGTTTCCCTTCCTATACACGTGTTGAACTGTCACTTTCCACTTTCTATTCAAAAGCTCTCCAATATATGATGAGAGCTGCCCAATCAGTTTCATTGCTTATGCTTTCTTAGACAAGCACTAACACAACACCTAAAAGTCAACTTCAAGGATAACCCTTCTGTGACCCAAACACCACGCTACATCAAGGCTTAGGAAGAGTGATGTTATGTCAACGTTTTCTATCTACGTCTTACACCCACAATCATTATGTGGCAAGAGAGAACAACTGAAGAGAGAGTGGCTTTTTACTTTTAAATGGATGCCACATCAATGGAAATAGATGAAAACATAAGTGTAAAACATTGAAACATCATTTCCCGCTTAGGAAAGTGCCCCATGCTTCAACTTTTAGCGCCGACACTTCTCCACAAAGCTGATAATACCCTTGCAACCACCGCCCATTGTGATCGCGCAATAACCCTCCACAAGCTGCTCGCCCATCGCTCATTTTGGCACCATCGAAATTTATTTTAATCCACCCAATTTTTTTTTTTTTTTTGGGGGGGGGGGGGGGGGGGGCGATGTACTCATGATATCTAATGATTTAATCCAACTTTTATTATATATTTATAGTTGTTGACACTAAAATTTGATTTTGGATTTTTGGAGTCGCCACCGACTTAAATTATCCAAAGGTGAGATCGGACACTTAATTTAAAAATGGTCTATGTTTTAGAGATTGAGTTCGGGAGTTGGTTACGTTTTAGGAAAGGTGTTAGCACCCCAAACGCCCTTTCGGTACCAAAAATGATCTTATTAATTTATGTTAGTTAAAAATTTTAAAGAAAGATTTTTGATAAATAATCCCTGCCCATTCCAGATCGGGATAAAAATAATTTTAAGAAAAAATTTTCTTCCTATTCCAGTCCAAGGTTTTGAAAATAATTTTAAGAAAATTCCCTTCCTAATCCAGTCCGGGATTTTAAAAATAATTTTACGAAAATCTCCTTCCTATTCCAGTCTGGGGTTTTAAAAATAATTTCATGAAAATCTCATCTCTATTCCAGATCAAGGTTTTAGAAATAACTTTAAGAAAATCCCCTTCCTATTCTAGTCTGGAGTTTTTAAAAATAATCTTAAGAAAAGTGCCTAGAGCCAAAATTGCTTAGGACTAAGAGGAACTCAAGGGGGTGATGCTAGCGTTTCTTAATAGATAATCCTAATGCTAAAATTTAATAAAAAATTAACAAGAAATTAATCAATGAATATGGAAGATCAATAAGAACATTGCCTAGGTTAAAATATGTGCAGAATTTTCAATACAAAACATGCAAAATTTTTAGTATATAAAAGTCATATGAAAATTCTATACAGAATGCAGAAACAAAACAACAAAATAGAAATACATTTTGTGCAGAATTTATGAAACAAAATGCAGAAGTTGAGTTGCAGTGTTGAATTTGTGGAGGACAAAAAGTGCAGAATGAAATAATGTGTAGAATTTTCAAGCAAAATAATAGTGCAAAATTTTTAGTTCAAGATGCAGTACAAAATTATTTAAACTGAATGCAAAACTATGCAGAAGTAGAAGTTTGGATGTTTAAAACAGTATAAATATGTGCAGAAAATTAAAACACCATATGCAGAATTTAATCATGCGCATGATTATGCAGAATTTAAGATGGAATATATGCATGTTAATAGTGCAGAATATGCATAATTTTGACATGATTTTATTTATATGTAGAGACCCACAGTAAATCAAGATAAAAAGGGTAAAAGAATGTGAAAATACATGCACGCCATGATTAATAAAAATGCAAGTTATGCAAATACTAAAGCAAAAACAATCCTAACTATATTAGGATTAAAGTATGAGATCTACATGATTAAAATTAAACATCACATATGAATCTAAAAGAAAAAGGGAAAGGCTTACTTTGAATGTCTTCCTATATCCCAAGCAAAAGGAGAAGGTGACTTTTTTATCTTCCTACGTGAAAAGATTCCTTTTTGTCTTGTAGGTTTTTTCTTTCTTTTTGCTCTTCTCCTCCTTTTCCTTGTGTACATGAGCTTCTCCTTGTGGGCTCTTTGCTAAAATTTTGGAGCCTCTTTTTCTTCTAGTAAATCGTGAAAAAGCTCCCCATATTTTGTGCAATAAGTCTTTTTATAATTACTTAATTTAGAGTTAGCTTTTTAGTTAAATTCTTATTTCCTAACTTTATCTTAACTCTTATTTTGTATCCTTTTATCTTTTTAATTCTAACATTTTATTTATCATTTAGATTTCAGATTTTTATCTTTATCTTTTGTGATTTTCTTGAATTTATCTTTACTTTTTGATTTTTAGTTTTATTTTCTGATTTTCTTTGATTTATTCTTTTTATTTACTTGAATTATCTTGGATTTATCTTTATTTTTTTGATTTATCTTGTATCTTTTATCATATTATTTTTATCTTTTATCTTTATTTTTATTATCTTATTTCTTTTTACTATTATTTTTAAATTTTGGTTATCTTTTATTTTTTCTAGTTTTATTTTAGTTTTATTTTTAAAATTTTAGTTTTAGGTGTGGGCTTAGTATTATTTTTGGGTTTAATTATATTTGGGCTTAATTTTATTTTATTTTGTTATTTTTAAGTTTAAGTTTGAGTTTGTAATTTATGTTAAAGTTTTAAAAAGTGGGACAGACAATTAGGTGTCTACAATAGTCACATTATTTTAAGCACTTTATTTAATGATTTATTTTGATGTTTATTGTTAATGTGAGGAATGATAGTCAATTTGTAGTTTATGATCATGAAATATACTATTGGAGATGCAGGCAAATAAAAAAAAATTTGTCTTCAAGACTATTGATAGTGGGAGATAAATGATGAGAAGGAGGCACTAGTGGTTGAAAGTAACTCATTTTTTCAAAGGTTATTTTGATGCAAATTAAACCCGTAGATAAGAGGTATAACAAATTTTTTCTTTGGTACAAATAATATTGATTACATGCCCAAAGTCAATAACCTCATTTTTAAGAGAATGAGAAATGATATTCTTCCAAAGCTAAATGAAAATTTGGTTGAAGAAGTTGAAACAATTGTTGTGGTTGTTTCTCATATTAATTGTGGTAACTGATGTAAAAGATTTAATGGTAGACTATAGTACTATTAAATATATTTGTACCAATAGAGATGCCTGCACCTCTTACTTACCAATAGGAGTTAAAGAAGATCTGGTTTATTTTGGAGCATCTAGAACTACAAAAGTTTAAGGAAAATGCAATGTCCTTTTAAAGCTGATATCTAGTATGATATTAGTTTTCAATACTGTTGTTTGTTCCTAACATTAGACCAAAGTTTATTTTTGCACCATTGTTAGGAAAAGTGGTGGTTAAGATTTCATTTGAGTTTAATAAATTTGAGATTACACTTAATATTATGTTTGTGGGCAAATACTATTGTAATAATAATTTATTTGTATAGAATATTTAGTTTGTCATGAATGAATCTACTTGTACTTTTTGGTTTTACGTATGAATATACTTATTTAGTTATATCTTATAAATTTTTGAGATTAGTTCATCAAATAAAAGGAGTCAAATGTGACAAAAACTGATAAGATTACTTTATCTAAGGTTTTTATTTAGACAAACTACACAATTTGTGATGAGAATAACATTCTATTTTCATAGTTTGTGAATTATAGTTATTTGCTTGTGAGAATATTTTTGGTTAAACGTTGCAATATTTTGTGACATGTTATATATATTTTGTGAGAGTTCTTCTAGTAATGAGAATAAAATTGCTACATATAATCTGTGAAAATATATTGTTTAAAGTTCACATGATGTTGTACAAATTGTTCAACATTATTCTTTATGAAAATAAATTATGAGAGCTTATTTAGTTGGTTTTAACACTATGGTGGCTATACAGTTTTATTGCTCATGTGGTTTTATTTTTTGAGAGTAAAAATAATTAGCTAAGTTGCAATTGTTGTGAAAATTTTATAACTCTTTGATAAACATGATTATATGTTAATTAAGTTTGTGTTATTGATATTGATATAGAGAAAGACACTCCTATTGTACATGAAGGTATAATGGTACCAAGTAAATTTTGTTAAAGGCATTTCTATTGTACATTGAGGTACAATGGTGTCAGGTAAAATTTTGTTAAAGGCATTTCTATTATGGATAATGGTACAATGTTGCCAAATAATATTCATTTTTATGTCCCTTTTTACTTTGGTTAGTTCATCACATTAGCCGAGATCATTAAGATTTTACTCAACTTATAATGTAAGGTCATGGTAATGGATACAAATTAAAAAGATAAGAATTTTTCAAATAAAGAGAGCATAAAGTGTTAAGTACATGATGTGTTACTTTTTGCTTTTTCCTTTTTGGCTCAGGGCGAAATCTACTTTTCTTTACTAGTCTTTTTTTTTTTTTTCTTTTAACCTAGCTCTTTCCCTCCTTTTTCATTTTTTCTCAATATTTTTTTTTATCTTCTTTTTATGCTTTTTCCCATGGTTTTGGCAGGAGAACTCCAACCCTTTCATTTAAGCCTTATATTATTACTAGTAGCATTTTTCTTCTTTGATAGCTTAGGTACTCCTTTTAACTATTCTTCAAGGTAGAATTATGATTTTTTTAGGTTAAAAAGTTAAAGTTGGTGTAGGTTGAAGGAAGGGAGTCAAATGGTGTCTTGCTATCCTTTTACGGGCTCAAATAAGTGACTATAGGAGTTTTGATGTCAGGGTCTATCCAAATATGGCCTAAGTCATTTCTTAAGTAATGTGGCATTCAACAAATAGCCTCAAGGTGTATTTAGACAAGTTCTAAGGTATTTGTTTCCTCATAATAAGCACACCTTTACCATAGGCTCTCTTTTTTATTTTTTCTTTAATCATAAGAGACTCAGTCATCTAAGAGAATTGAGTATTCAAATAAATCAATTTTATCATCGATAGTTATATTTATCAAGAATAAAATTGAGAAAAGTCTTTCCTTATTTTGATACTCATGAGCATCAATCATTAGGATAAACCAAATTGCCCTAATATTAGTTTATTTAATACGCAAAAGAAATAGGATAAAAAATAATGCATTCATCATGTTGAGCATTTTATTGAATTGAAAGGTATGCTCAGACAAAATCCTTGCTAAGTCTTTGGATAGAGCCATTAGCAAATTCCATAAAATAAAAACTTAAACAGGTGCAAAATAAATAAAAAAAAGCAGAAAACAGTTCAACTTGTAATAGGTGTTGTAAGAATGGACTCATTATCTCAAACCAATTGGTTCTTTCCAATCACAAGATATTGATTTTGTCCATGTTGTTCTAGTGGTAGGCTAGGACTTGCAACTGGTACTTATGCCTCAATCATTGTATACTTGATGGGTGATGGCTTCAAAGGAGCTCGGGCCTCAAATTGCTTCACCATGTTCACATTCTCCAATTGAACACTAACTTGTAGGACACCACTATCCATCAACTTTTACAGTAAATCCATGAAAGCCTCATATCCTTCTATATTATGGTAAGCTTCTTCCCCATGATACTCATACCCAAATCCTCAAGTTCCTTTCTTCTTCAGCCTAACCATTCCACAGTTTACCAAAGTCATGAAGACGATTTTTAGAGGGGTCTTAATTCAGATGCAGCCTTTTTTAGGACTAATTCTAGTCCTTTGACAATATTGTTAATATTTTGATTTTCATGGTTAAGAGAGGGATTGCCATGCACATCTGGTCTTGGCTGGTAATGTCAAAACTCAACCACTTAGCATCGATTAATCCTTGAACCCTCTTGTTAAATGCAGGGCAATTATCAACATAATGGCCCTTGGCCCTTGCATGGTAAGCATAAGTAGGTTTCTCATCACATCATGATGGATATGAGGGTTGAAAGAGAGGCAACAGACTAAAGACACTAGATTATTTTACAATAATTGTGGTAAAAGTTGAGAATAAGGTATTGGGATGGGATCAAGGTTTTCGACTTTCTTATTGAATTGCCACCTAGGTTGATTCTTTTGGTACTATTAGGATTGTTGTTAAATGGGCTGAGAAGTTTGGGTGGTTGATGCTTGCAGAGTTGGTGCAGAAATGCTTACAATAGGGGTGTTGCCTTTCTACTTTCCCCTTCTCTAGTACTCAATCGAGTGCACTTTTTCCCTTTTTTTTCGTTATATTGGAATTTCTTTTGGCTTTTAGCTATGGACTTTCTCATCTTTCCTATTGTAACTCCTCTTTTAAACTTGTTACTAATAACAACTAAGTTAGCAAAATTAGTGGATGTACATGTTGCTACCATAGCATAATAAGAATAATCTAGAGTGCTAATAAAAAGAGTGATCATTTCTTTGTAAACTATGGGTGGTTTGACTCGAATCACATCTCTTCACCTTTGAACATAATCCTTAAACGACTTATTTGCCCTATTTTTCATCTCCTGCGGTTGAAACTTATCAAGTGCCATATTCTTATTGTACTTGCATTGTATCAAAAAGGCCTCAGCCAGGTCCTTCTAAGTACGAATAGAGTAGCATTCAAGACTTAGGTACCATTTTGCAGTCTGATTGATCAAATTATCTTGAAAGACATGCATCAGTATTTTTTATTATTAGAATAAGCTATCATTTTTTAGATGTATATGAGAAGATGAGCATTTAGATAAGATATCCCATTATACTTGGTAAATTCGAGGACTTTGAACTTGGTGATAAGATCACATCAGGAACTAATCCCATTTTTTAAAGATCCAACACATCTCATCATCTGCGAATCCTTCGATCTTCCTCATCCTAACTTCTAGAATCTTATACCTCTCTCGGGCTTAGCTTCCTTAGTGGCTTTCCTCAATTTCTCTTATTCATTGGGTCATAAAAGTTTCGGATAGTTTCACCTCTTCGGCCCTTTTCTTTGTAATTGTTTTGGGCTTACTGATCTTTATGCTACTCTTGATTGCAAAGATTTCCTAGCCCTTGATAGTTATTTTGAGCTTGCTATTCTTGACTATGGGAATCCTTTGGCCACTAATAGCTATTCAGAGATTGTTGTTCTTAATTATGGGGATCCTTTGGCCCCTAATAATTATTTTGACCTTGTTATTCTATCATTTCTATCATTTTAACTAACTGACCCTTGAGTTGGTCAATCTCACTCTGCATTTCTTCCATTATCTTTTCTTGCCTAGGGTTTTCTTGGCTTAGGGCTTCCATCTACCTACTTCAGGAATGTGTTGTTGGAGCTGTGATTACTTTTTATCTTTTTAAGTAAACAATGAATTATTGGTATGTATATGAATGTTGTGATGTCATGCATGAAGAAAAAATAGGCAAATGAGGACATGCCTTAGTCACTATTTCGCCTTGTTTTCATGACTAAAGATGGGATCAAAATGGTGAATGGAGTTATTAGGTGGTTGTGGAGGTGGAAACCTAAAACTTAACACATGAGCACAAATCTTTGAGTGCATGAGTATAGTGTCTTTGATGAAGTGTAACGTTAAGTGTGCATGTGTGTTTCTATATGTGAAGTCCCTTCCTCTTTTCTGTAGGCTCCCTTTTTTTTTGTTTGATTTGATGTATATTTATAAGTGAGTTCTCTTAAAATCTTACTCCTACTCAAACTCTTGTTTTTGATTTCATCTCTAATTATATTTATCTCTTTTATCTTTTGTTATTCATTATCTTGTGTTGTCTTGAGTCTATCTTACTTTTTATTTATCTTTGTTATCATTTTATCTTATTATTTTATTTTTATTATTTTTATCTTTATCTTTTTTCTTATTTTTATCTTTATTATTTATTTTTTTTCTTATCTTATCATATTATCTTTGATTATTTATCTTTATGATCAATTTTAATCTTTTAATTTTAATTTTATATTTCTTGTTTTAGGTTGGGTTTGACTTTGAATTTAGGTTTAATTTTAATTTTGAGTTTAAATTTTATTTTCTTTCTTGATTTTTGAATTTGAGCTTTGGGTTAAAATAAGGAAGTAAGTAGGATAAAATATAGTGTTTGCACTTTTAACTAATAATAGCCACCTATATTTATATTTAAAGTCGATCATGTTTTCTTTGATGTTAGAAAAATTTTAAAAGAAGAGAGCTAAATCCATTTAAAAGGTTTAAGAAAGTCAAATGAGTTGTTTTATGATCCAAAATATTTTGCTATCAATACACTTGCAAATGAGAATATCATAAGCCTATGAGGCAACACAAATGGGAGAAAGCACAACCGAGTTTGCATTTATTCAAGGGCACAATTCGAGCAACCCACCGCTTCTCATATTTTATGAGATCAACAAAATGAAAAGAAAGGGAAGAATCCCAAAGAGTAGAGGTCATGCAATGGAAGGAATCAATGTCAACAATGCTCCAACACTTCTTGCATTTCATAATATCAACAAAATTTAAAGAAATTTATAAAGAAAGGGAGAAGTCCATGAGATTGGGGATCATGCAGTGGATGGAATTTTAACAAATCACCTCATATTGAATGGAAAATTTTACATGTGCATGCCAACATATAAAATATCAAGCCTACAAAGTTTTATGTCATTTTGACCTTTGCAATTTCAAACCAAATTAAGTTTAGGTTTGTTTAGAATGGATGCCAACAAAGGATAGCTGAAAAGGAAAATTCAAAAACCATAGCAAACTAGCTTAGAATGACTTGAAAATTTTACATGTATATGCTAATACATGAAATAGCAAACCCACAAAATGCCATGTCATTCTAAACTCATTTGCAATTTCAAATTAGATTTCAAGCTGCTTAGAGTGAGCTTAATATAGGTTAGTCGAGAATGAAAATTTCAAAACCACAGCAAACCAGCTCAAAATGGCTTGAAATGTTCACATGCATGTGTTAACATATGGAATATCAAGCCCACAAATTTTCACATTATTCTGATTTTATTTACTATTTCAAATCTATCTAATCTTAGGGCTCTACAGAATAAATATTAACACAGGATAGCTACAAAGGAAAATTTTAAACTAGTACCAAATAGTCTAGAATAACTTGAAATTTTTGTAGGAGCATGATAACATATTCAATATTATGTCCACAAAATTTCACAACAATCAGAACCGATTTGAATGCTTAAATAAGCTAAAATTAGAAGTACATTCATCGATATGCCAATAAAGGGCAGATTATGAAAATAAGTTTGAAATTTATATCAAATGAACTCTAAATGCCTTGAAATTTTTGTGAGAATATATTAACATAGGAGAGATTATGTACACAAAATTCATAAAATACAGAGTTCATTTAGATATTTAATCAAGCTCAAATCATAATTACATTTATTAACATGCCAGATTTAGACAGCTTAAGAATACTAATTTGAAGTGTATATCAAATGAACTCCAAATACTTTGAAATTTTTGTTCGAATATGTTGGTATATGATAGTTCATGCCCATGAAATTTCATAAAAAAGGGAGCTTATTTGTTTACCCAATTAATTCCAAACAGCCAACATAAATCAGACAGAGAAGAGAGCCTTCTTCTTATCATTTTGTCAAACAACTTCAAGGCAACTCTTGATGTATACAGCAGTAAATTAAACATAGATTAACTCACAATTTGAATAGAGCACATTTAAGATAGCACAAAGCAAATATCAATGGGCTTTGGTCCAGAATAAAAAAGCAAAATAGGAACCTAATTTTGATAATGCGGCTGAAATCTCCAAGGCTTAATGGTGTTCTTCACAGCAGCACCAAGAATCTACACTCCTCTTCCCTCTCATCTGCACGCAATTGCAGTGAGCTTCTACAAGAAGAAAAAAATAGAGAAAAATTAGTCAAATGTTCTTCTCTTGGAACCTGCAAAATTTTTTTCCACTTTTAGCTGAAACTTAGAGTTCCTCCTCTATTCTGTCTCTCTCAGCTCATTCTCTCTTCTCTCTCATTCTCTTGCTCTCGCCATCTACTCCCTGATTCTCCTACTAACGTTGCTTTCTCCCTTTCCTCTTCAGCTCTCTTTTTTCCTTCCTCTGCAGAATCGCCTCCTCTCTTCCCTCTTCAGCTCCCTTCTTCTCACGTTCACACCTCTCTCCAGAAGTGTGTGTGTGATCCCGTGAGATTGTGAGTGTGAAGAAGCTTCCCCTCCTTTTGCTAATAAGCAACATAAAATACATTTCTCATTTCCTCTTTTTTTGGAAGACTATCGACAATGTGATGCGAAGCGGCAAACAAAAATTCTCTTGATTAAAAATAATTTTTGGAATGGTGAGGTTGAACACCGAAAAGTATGGCTTGCATTATAGAAATTGGGTTCTAGAATTACTTCACATAGAGAAGGAATCAGTATTCCTAGAATGCCTTTTCGGTATCATATTGGCACTTTGTTGCTTTTTGGTTTCAAAAGTATACTTTTGTAATTTGCCAAAATGAATCTATGTTGTTTTTTTGCTTTTATTTATCCCATTGTTTTCACACGTGATCAAACATGATATATAATTAATACCATAAGTGAGTATTGTTTAGCCATTATTGTGAAAAGGGTTGTTCGATACCTAGTTCATCCAGGATTTATATCCAAACTAGATGCGTAGCTCAGTTAAGGCTTTTGAAAATAAAGGAGTATGTAGCTTAACTAAGGTTTGCTTAGCTTGATTGAGTTTAGAAATTAGATGCCTTACTCGACTAGGACTTGTTCAACTATATAGAGGAAGAAAAACTAGTGAACTTAGTTAAAGTTATCAAACAAACCCTTTATCTCCAAATTGAACCTACTTGAATACCCTCCCTCAAAATTATAGAAGATTGACTCCACACTCTATCTTGTAATTCATCTTCGGAAGATTTATCATTTTCTTTTCTTAGTTTAAAACCTAATTTTGGAAAAAGGTGGAATGAAAATGCCAATGGACTCAAGAGATACTAGGTGGACCTTTGTCTCCAAATTAGGTCCACCTAAGCATCTTACCTTAGAATAGTAGGAGAACACCTTTGCTCTCGATCCTGAAATTCATTGTAGGGAGCCCAATTGGTCTTTTTCTTCTGAATTGGACCTAAACCATCACTTCTCCTCAAGATTAATGGCAAGTGACTCTCATTTGACCATTAATCTATCATAGGAGAGCTCACCGTTTTTATCACAAAAATTTTAAAAGAAGAGAGTAAAATCCATTTAAAAGATTTAAGGAAGTCAAATTAGCTGTTTTATGATCTAAAACATTTTACTATCAATAAGCTTGTGAATGGGAATATCATAAGCCTATGAGGCAATGCAAGTGGGAGAAAACACAACCGAGTTCGCATTTATATTCAAGGGCACAATTCAAGCAACCCACCGCTTCTCATATTTTATGAGATCGACAAAATGAAAAGAAAGGGAAGAGTCTCAAAGAGTAGAGGTCATGCAATGGAAGGAATCAATATCAACAATAATCCAACAGTTCTTGCATTTCATAACATCAACAAAATTTAAAGAAATTTATAAAGAAGCAGAAGAGTCCATAAGATTAGGGATCATGCAATGGAGAGAATTTCAACAAATCACCTCATATTGAATGGAAACTTTTACATGTGCATGCCAACATATGAAATATCAGGCCTACAAAACTTTACATCATTCTGACCTCATTTGCAATTTCAAACCAAATTAAGTTTAGGCCTTTTTAGAATGGGTGCCAACACAAGGCAGTCAGAAAGGAAAATTTGAAAACCACAGCAAACCAACTAGAATGACTTAAAATTTTTACATGCACATTCCAATACATGAAATAGCAAACCCACAAAATTCCATGTCATTCTAAACTCATTTGCAATTTCAAATCAGATTTGAGGCTGCTTAGAGTGAGCTTAATATAGGTTAGCAGGGAATGAAAATTTAAGAACCACAGCAAACCAGCCCAAAATGGCTTGAAATGTTTACGTGCATGTGTTAACATATGGAATATCAAGCCCACAAATTTTCACATTATTCTAAACTCATTTGCTATCTCTAATCAATTTAATCCTAGGATTCTACAAAATAAACATTAACACAGGATAGCAAAAAGGAAAATTTTAAACCAGTATCAAAATAGTCTAAAATAACTTGAAATTTTTATAGGAGCATGATAACATATCCAAGATTATGTTCACAAAATTTCACAACAATTGGAGCTCATTTGGATGCTTAAATAATCTAAAATTAGAAGCAGATTCATTGATATGCTAGCATAGAGCAAATTATGAAAATAAGTTTGAAATTTGTGTCAAATAAACTTTGAATGTCTTGAAATTTTTGTGAAAATATACTGACATATGAGAGATCATGTCCACAAAATTCATAAAATACGAAGCTCATTTAGATATTTAATCAAGCTCGAAACATAATTACATTTGCTAACATGCCAGATTTAGACAAGTTAAAAATACTATTTTGAAGTGCATATCAAATAAACTCCAAATGCTTTGAAATTTTTGCAAAAACATGTTGGTATATGATAGATCATGCTTATGAAATTTCATAAAAAATGGAGCTTATTTGTTTATCGAATTAATTCCAAACCGCCAACATAAATCAGACAGACAAGAGAGCCTTCTTCTTATCATTTTGTCAAATAGCTCCAAGGCAACTCTTGATGTATACAGCAGTAAATTAAACATAGATTAACTCACAATTTGAATAGAGCACATTTAAGATAGCACAAAGCAAATATCAATGGGCTTTGGTCCAGCATAAAGAAGCAAAATAGGAACCTAATTTTGATAATGCGGCTGAAATCTCCGAGGCTTGATGGTGTTCTTCACAGCAGCACCAAGAATCTACGCTCCTCCTCCCTCTCGTCCTCAAGCAATTGCAGCGAGCTTCTACAAGAAGAAAAAAATAGAGAAAAATTAGTCAAATGTTCTTCTCTTAGAACCTGAAAATTTTTTTCCACTTTTGGTTGAAACTTAGAGTTCCTCCTCTATTCTCTCTCTCTCAGCTCGTGTTCTCTTCTCTTTCATTCTCTTTGCTCACGCCATCTACTCCCTGATTCTCCTACTAACGTTGCTTTCTTCCTTTCCTCTTCAGCTCTCTTTTTTCCCTCATCTGCAGAATCGCCTACTCTCTTCCCTCTTCAGCTCCTTTCTTCTCACGTTCACACCTCTCTCTAGAAGTGTGTGTGTGTGATCCCGTGAGTTTGTGAGTGGGAAGAAGCTTCCCCTCCTTTTGTTAACTGCTGTCCCCTTTCTGTATGTGCGGCGTGAGCCACCAAAATGGGGGCCCTCTACTGAAACGGATCCTCCTTTGCTTTCTTTTCAACATTGTTTTTTATTTCCTCTTATTCTTTCTATTTGCTACTTTTTTCCTTTCGTTTTTTTTCAGCCGCCATCTTCTTTCTTTTTTTAAATCTTTTTATCACCTTTTTAATTCCTTTTTTTTCTTGTTGTTCTTTTTAATTCCTTACTGTATTTTTCCTTTTTAATTCTTCAATTTACTAATTTTTTTTATTGTTTTACTCATTTTTATTTTCTTTCCTTTGCATTTGTTGTTTTTATTTTTTTTATATTATTTTATTGTTAATATTTGTTTTATTTTTTTTATGTTATCAATTTTTTGTATTATTTGATTTTGAAAAATTTGATTATAAAAAAATTTCTTTTTTTTCCTTTTATTTTTATATTTACACTTCAACTGAGATTTATTAAGTGAGACCAAGTAAGAGATCTTCTGGACAATAAAGCGCAGCCACGGCTTGTAGACCTCTAAATACCTCCTTAACAATCACCAACCCTTCTCTCCAAGCTTGTTTTCCCAAGTCTACACAACAAAATTTTGTTCAATTCCGTTCGCGCTGAGCTAAGAGCTATCAATTTCACCAAGTTTAAACTCATTCTGAGGCTTATTCTCCTTCCATTTACGGGAGATGGTTGGAGACGCTGAAGTGGATAGTATGCCATTAAACTTTAGAATAACAAAATAATCTCATGCAATTTCAAATAAATATTTTATATTATTACTTTCGAAGTTGTTTTGGAAAACTTTTCATCTAAACAAATTTTTCTCTATTATTATTTTAGAAAATTATTCTCAAATTGATTTTACAAAAGTGTTTTATAAAATATAAAACATAGAATACTTTCAAACAGGGCTTTAGTTGCTCTCAACATATAATTACACATTTAATTTTTTAATATTTTTTGTCATAAACTCTTCAATTTTTTAATGGATAAATTTTTTTTACTCTTTAATTATTACAATTTCACTCTATCTTTTTAACATTTAATCTATGAGACACCAATGTAAAATTATATATAAAAATTAATTGAATCATTTCAAATTTATTTCTTTTGAATACTATTTTATTATTTAATTAAATAAATGAGTTACTTTTATTAATTTGATATTTAGTAATATAAAAAGAATTCTTAAGATATTAATATGTCAAGATTTTAGTTCAAAATAAAATGACATTTTGAATATTGTATCATCTTTTATCAAATTTATATAAACATTTCATTGTTATTTTATTTATATAATTGATCTTATTTAGAGGGATATAATTTTATTTATTATTGTTATTATTGAGTTAATCTAAATAATCAATAAAAAAATGTCAAGTGTACTAATAATTATATAAAAGTCACATAACTATTAACATTTAAAATAAATAGACATAAGAGATATATTTATATTATTTTGATAGTTAAAGTGATGTATATATATTTTTCTTAAATTTTTCTTAAAAAAAAATTTACAGAGTAAGAGACGAGGGAACTTATCTATATTGGCAATGTCATATCGTTATAGCTTATTTCCAATTAAAAAAACCTACAAAGAAAAATAAATCTGGGTATTATCGGTGGCAAACTACAATAGCAAATAAAAAGAAATCCCTTCCAGGCTGAAAAACTATAGGATAGAGATTGGTGTTGACACTTACTAGGATCAACAGAATAGACATCATATATAGTTATATATCCATAAAACCTGCTCATGGATTGAAAGGTAAACCTTGCAACCACGAAAGCTTAAAGCTCATCCTATCAAGAAATATTTTAATCATGGTCCAACCATAACAAAGGCTTCCAGCAAAGCTGCAATGGAATTGTATCTTCAATTGTCTAAAGTGAACAACCAAGCTCAATTCTCTTGACAAATTACACCACCAGAACAGTGGCATGACCAAATCACAGTAACAGTTGAACTCTGGTTTTTGCAAACAATTAATACGGAACCATATTCAAATGCTTGGTGCATTCAAGCCCCTAAATTGTCTCCAAATCAGCACAAAGTCTCTATTTTTAAAAAGGCAATTTTTAAAAAAAGTACTAGTGATTAATGGTATTACAATGGTACAACATGACATGAATAGACTGATTCATATGTATAATTTTGTTTAACAATAACGAACCAAACTAAAAAAGAATTTTGTGAGGGAACCATTAGTTATGAAGGGCAGACGTTTTCAGAGTATACGCTTAGCAAAACAGCACCAAAAAACAACTGCTGCAACAGCAGGGGGGAAAGCTAACACCCACACAAATGGATTTGGACTGCTTCAACCCGTAAAAACTACTTAACTGGCTAATATAATAAAACAACCATGATACTAATCATTTTGCCTAGCAGACTACATCGAAATACCAAGACACACTGGGTCAGCATCCAACCTCACTGGAACCCTAAACTTCTCGTCATCAGAACTCAGAAGTACACCTGGTCCTTAAAATGGACCATAATTTGTGGTTGCTTATCATTGAATTAATTAAGTTGAGATTAGACAAACCAACAGAAAAGGGGAAGATGCAATTGGATAGAAGAAAATAAAACGGTAAAAGCCGATAAATTAAGAAATAAAGCTTTGCTTTACCTCGGTGACTTATAATCAAAAATCAGCGCCACCATACTATAAAGTGCATGGCCCCTTTAAAATCATTCATTTACATATGGAGGGCTTTCCTGTAACCTCATCAGCAACTCCATAATCAAGGCTGAAATCCCTCATTGGAGGGATGTTTTCCATTGCAAACAGCATAAGGTGAGGAAACATCAAATTATTGTGATCATACAGAACGAACTGAACCAACACATTAGGAGATGAACTATGGCTTATATAGCAAGCAACATTCCTCATTGTTGACACATCAATAGCAAAATCTAGAGGAGGAATTGATGGATAAGATGGACGCACATAATCAGAGAATATCCGAGACAAATCTCCCCACTCTGCCCACCTATCAGTGAACCGATTTGGATGTATCAATGTATCACCATTCATTGTCAAAATTTGTGCTTGCTTCTTAGTCAAAACAAGCCCTGTATATTCACAAATGAAAGCACCAGCCTGAATGAGGTCCAAGGACCTAACTCCCCAACCTGTTTCCCTGGACCTAAACACTTCCAATCTATTTTCCAATCCCTTCTGTGTGACGCGATTCCTACAATGCGGAGGACATTGGCAGGAAGGGCCACATTCAAAAATTACAGGCTTCCCTCTCAAGAGAATCCCATGTTGATTATAAGGAAACTCACCTCCATTTTTCATAGCACAAAAACAGCCATCAACACAACCTTCCACACATTCACAACCAGTAGCTTGCCTAGCATGAAGAAATACAGATGGTGGAAAGTTAGTCCTTGTAAGATACTCATAACGAAGAGGATCTTGAGCAGTATCCATGTCATTAAAAAGACGAACAGGGATGTTCTCCTTTTTGTTTGAAATATCAAGACAAAGATAACACATGGGCTTGAAAGACATAATACCAGTTTTAAGATTTTGAGCACGTCTAAGAATTGCGGTACCCATTTCAGGTTGCCCATCAATTCTCACAAGCTTATACTTGTAAACTCCGAAACCAGACTTACCAACATCTAACCAGCAACCAAGAATTCTATACAAACCATCATAAACGTAAACTTTATTAGTAACACTACCCCCATACTTGATCCCTCGAATAACCCGCACTTCAATACCATATTGCATGCTTCTTTCCATTGCAAGATTTCCTCTTTCTAACTTCTGGTGACAAATTTGCCTTGAATGCTTATCTTGCCCTCCATGACCCGTATAGATTATCACATCACCAGCATCTTCATCATCCTCATATCCACCAGAAACTATCACACTTGTCGCTATCGGTTCCCCATTTGAGCTCTGGCTCATAGGAAGATAGTCAATTCCAGCTTGCATCTGACCGTGCAACCCAACCACAAACAACTCCATTCTGAAAAAGAACACATCACCAATGTAAATCCCCGGAATCGCACCCACTATCCGCTTATCGCGATTACGCCACAACCCACGATCCCTCATCAACGCAGAAGCCCACAAATCACCTCGCAAACGCTTATTGTTGACTAAATCGCCCCTCCTCTTGTCGTCCACCACCGTTGCCAAAACGCGCAACGAATCGTAAATCATCCTGGTCCGTCTTACAACGTCGCGAAAATACTTTTGGTCCTCAATTCTAAGATCCGTGACCCTTACAAGCCCCTCAAATCGCTGGTTCCGCCTCGCAGTAACGGCCACTTGGGAATTCTGGTTATCCCGTGGTACCGGAACAATTGCTCGCGAATTCGGGTCCAAAATGTTGACATCCCCAAATCGCTGTAACCTTTTTGCAAAAGCATTCCTAAAGAGCTCAGAAATTCGACAGAACTCTGAGTACACATTGTCTTCTCTGGACGATACGCACGGGGCTTCAGAAAATGCAAGATTCTGCTGAGAAAAAGGGGTGTGCTCAAAATCAGAAGACCCGTTAGGCGTAGGAGTTGAAAAGATGGCTTGCAGGGGTTCTTGGAGATGCTGGGTCTCAAGCGGCTCGTCCAAAGGCTCGAGCTTGGGTACGATCAACATTTTGGTTGGGATGGTGGTTACGGCATCGGTAGGGGTAATTCCGGTGGTTGCAGCGGCGGTTGAGCAGGGGGTTGTGGTGTTGGTGCCGATGCTGCTACTGGGGGATGGGTCAGGGGCACGATTAAGGTCTTGAAATTGAGCAGGAAGATCCATATCAGAGTAAAACAGAATGTAATATTTAGAGGATATAGAAAAAATGGTTTGAAAGAGGATGAGAAGAGGGAGGAGAAGAGAGACATGAAGTCAGCTGATCTGTAAACAGAAGGAATCTTTTGAACTGAAGAAACTGGACTGCTTGAAGCTACACACTACTGGCTGAGCTTGAGCATTGATATAATTTGAAGTTTTCTTTATTTCTTTCCTCTAACAAATTTATTACTTTGATTGCCTTGAACTCACCTCACAATCCAGGTTAGTAGCTATCAGAACGAAATATTCCCACCCAGAAAATCTTGCAGAGTTTGGGTGCACGTGTGCAAAGGAAATGTTTTATTTTTAGGAAAAAAAAGAGAAATGGAAATATAAAGCGTGTATACGTATAGATCATGTAAAGAAAGTGCATCCCCGCAACTCTAATCTTATTTCATGTCCATATTTTTTTATGTAAATTTTTAAATTTATTAAATTTTATATTTAAGTTTATAAGATTTAATCATATAAATTATTTATTATAAAATTTAAATAAAAATAAAATTATAAAAATAATATAATTATTAATATAATTACAACAAAATATTTTCACTCAAAAAAATATTTTAATAATTTTTTTGTTATATCTTTGCATTTTTTTTTCTAAATTTTACTTTTTCTAGCATTAATTTCTCATTTTTTTTCACTTTCTCCAACTACATCTTTGACTTTGGAATACATGAGTTAAGGAACCCTTATCCATGTTTTGAGAAAGAAAACGGTTCATCTATATTTATAAAATAAATCGCATAAAATCTTTAATTAGAAAATTTTAAATTATTAAATTTATTAAATTTTATTAATTAAATTATAAAATTTAATAAATTTTACAATCATGTTGAATAGTAAAACTTTCCTCCCCACATTTTTTTAGTATGTTTTAATATTTTTTTTGTTAATTTTTATAATTAGAGCATTATCATTAATTTTGCTTTTCACTTATTTTAAAGCATTCAATGTTAATAAATTTTAATTTTGTTTCTTTATTAGTATCAATATATTTAGTTATTTAATATTAATTTTTATGACATTAATATATGTCCGTACTTATTATAGCAATAAATGCTAAAAATATTCAAACAATGTCTTTTTAATATATATAACTTTTCTAGATTTAATAAACATTATTAAAATTTGAATATTATTGGTATTTTGAAGAAAATTAGTGTTATATTTATTTAAAAAAATAATAAAAATTCACTTACGATAATTTAGATATGTACAAAGAAGATCATTAGAGACTTTATGAGAAAAATTGATTAAATAATTTTTAGTTCAATAAAAAAAAAGTAGAGTAAGACTAAAAAAATATTTAGATATGTTATTAAAAAAGATTTTTAGTTAAATAATATTTCTAAAAACTTAATTTTTAATAAAATGCAATGATTCTGTTTAATCTATGTAACTTACTTTACTTAATGGAGTAAAGTTTTATTTATTATTATTGTTATTATATATTATTTTTTATTTTAAAAATTTGATCTTATAAATTTTAATTTTGTTTCTTTTAGTTTTAATATATTTTAATTGTTTAACTTTTATTTTGTAAATTAAAATCTTTTGTAGAGATATATGATAATATTTATATTAATAAGAAATACTAAAAAATGCTTAGAGATCTTTATATGCATATAGATTATTAGAATTAAAAAAATAAAAATAAAAATAAGTAGTTCATGAATAAAATAAGCTGTTCTATTAAAATTTTGAAAAGGAAATAAAATGATATCATAAAATAAATTTAATTTTTAATAGAAAGATATTGATAAATTTGAAAGAAACACTCACTGTGAGAAAGAAACCGTAACATTGCTTAATTTTATTCAGACATGACATCACAGTGCTTAAAGGATTAGCTCTTAAAAATTTGAATACACCTAGTTTATGTTAGTTCCCTAATAGGATATTTAATAAAAATATTACAACTTCATCATTGTAGCCTTCGAGCACCAGCTAAGAAAAATGCTATAACTGATCCTAAATTATATTTTATTGCAAGCCATTTATATATTATGATGATTGAATTTGGAAAACAGATAAAGGGATTTTTTAAGCCAACTATACTGAATAGACAGCAGTAAATAAAACTTCCATACAAATCTTGGTTATACAAATCTTGGTTACCACCAGTAACACAATCACAAACCAGCAGGAATCAACCTAAGAAACAGATGAAAGCAGTTTATCTGTGAAACTTCATTAATCAGTGAGAGACGCAATATGCAGACATACCCATATAGCCAATCCAGTTCTATTTATATCTTAGTGGGAAGCCTACATCTTGAGTTCAACCTATTCCAAAATTTGGAGCTCAACCCTCTTTACGCCACTTTGGATCACCCAACATATAGACCTTTGTCAATAAAAAGAAAAGTAAGTGTCTGTAGTTGTCATGTCAACAGAAAGAAAAAAAAAATACCACATTTCAGCATAGTTGTTTCAATTGTATATAAGAATAAAAACAACATAATCTGCCTTCAACTTACATTTAATACCTAAAACATTGACAACTTACCTATGTAATACACAATAGGTACAGAGGGAGAAGAATTTCACGTGTCGAATAGTTTGCAAGATCTACTTCAAAATCATAGTGAGGCAACTCATGTGCATAATCTGCAGAAAGAACAGAAACACACTAGAAAAGAATGAAGTGGTGAAAGAGAAATGGAAATGCATCTAACCAAGCAAGAACCATAATAAATAAAAATAAAACAGAGAGCAAATCCATGAGTAACTAAGTCTCGGTCAAAGCAAATAAAAGCAAAACTGGCATGAAAAATTTTTCACATTGCCATGTTTCCCTTTTTTTTCTTTTTTTTTTTTTCCATTTCTTGTTTTGGTATTAAGGGGATGGACCTCTTTAATTGATTATAGATAGTCTACCCACTACTAGAAAATCACTTATTATTGACGGATTTTTTTGTCGGTAAAAATAGAAAATTTGTTGGTAAAATATTTTACTAATAGATTTATTGAGGAATGCGCTCCCATGATATTAGTGGCTTCAAAAATTTTTACCGAGTATAGATACTTAATTTTATTTAAACCCTAAAAAATTAAAGTAGAGCCATACGTAAATTTTAAAATTATCTTATTTAAATATATATTTTTTAAAAATTAATTGGATGAGAATAAAATTTAAAAATATTTTTAAATCTCATATGTTAATAATATTATCTTTGAAAAATTAAAAATTTAAAAAAAGAAGAAGAACACGAAAGAAAAAGAAGAAAAGAGGAAAAGTAATGTTGGTAGAAAAAGGGGAGGAAGAAAAGAAAAAGAAGAAAAAAGTCAAGAAGGAAGAGAAGAAGGGAAAAGGACAAGGAAGAAGGAAAAGAAAGAAAAAGAAGAAAGGTGGAAACGTAGTGTTGGCAGAATAAGGGAAGGAAGAAAAGAAAATGGGAGAAAAAAGACAAGAAGGAATAAAGGACAAAGAGAAAGAAAAAGAAGAAAGTTGGAAAAGTAGTATTGGCAAAAAAAAGGGAAAGAAAAAAAGAAAAAAAGGAGGAAAACCGTGAAAGAAAAAAGAGGGAGGAAGAGAAGAAAAAAAAGTGAGGAAGAGGAGAAGGAGAGGAGAAGAGAGATTCGGCCAAGAGCCAAAGAGAGGAGCCATAGAGGTGACCAGTTAGGGTGAGAAAAAAAGTAAGAAACAGAAAGAACAAGAGAGATTTGAGAGAAAAGAAGCAAATCAAAAAAGAGATTCAGGCAAGGAAGCAAAGCAAATGTGAGCAGACGAAGTGGCAGGTGAATAATTTCAATGTAGATGAAGAGGTAGGTGAATGATTTCAATACAGACGAAGAGGCAGGTGAATAATTTCAATACATAGGGCAATGAGCCAAAGCTCAAGATTTCTTTCACACTATTAAGAGCCTTTATAAATGGAATTGATTCATTCAAAGGAAGGGAGAAAAAGAGGAGCATAGCACAGAAAAATTGAAGAATAAGATAAAAGGAGATAGATTGAAAGAAAAAGAACGAGAAAGAAAGCAACATAATGAAGACAGAGGAGAGTGCTGTAGTTGAGCCCAAATCAGAAGGACTTGGTACATCCAAGGGTGCTTTTCTTTACTGTTTGGAGCTTTGAGTTGTACTTTTGTATAGGATGTAATTTTCTTCATATTTGAAACTATGATATACATCCTTATAACCTCCATTTTACTCTCCGTAATGACGGTATAATTTGTTTGTGAATGATTTTTCTTCTCTAGTTCCTCATTTCAGTAATTTTTTCATTTCTCTATGTGTGCTTTAGGTATGATTTATGGCTAAAAATGAATTGTGTGGAAGCTTTTCCGCCATGGTGTGGCACTTTTGTGTAGGCAATTTAGAAGGAGTGGATATACCAAACCCACTTTTGGGTGTGATGCACCTAATATTTATCTTCTCCAAAAATAATTCAAAAAAATGGTTCAAAAGAATAAAACAAAATATATAGTTGTATATATAAAATTTTTGAGAATTTTTGGTATTGGTTTAAAAATTTTCTAATAAAGATTGTAAAATTTAACTATATTATTTCTATGAATTTTTTTGTTTTCAGAAAATATAAAAAAATCTCTTTAACAAAAAATTCTGATTTCTCTGTTTAGTTTGATAAAATTAATACTATTTTCTATAAATTTCTACAGTTAATTTGAAAAAAATAAAAAATTAAGGAGTACTAATAATTAAAATTGTTTCATTAAAAAAGAAAAAAAATAAAAAATAAAAGATGAAAAGGGTTTGACCGTTTGTCTCCTCTTTGTTTAAAAAAATAATTTCATACTATTTGTGTACACAATTTTCATTTGTATCCAATACTATTCATCACTTTTAGTTCTATTTGTATCTTGCACTATTTACATATATAAATTTTATTTGTTCTCCACTATACATCACTTTTAATTTTATTTGTGCCCTGCACCATTCACGTACATAAATTTTATTTGTGTCTTGCACTATTTACATACATAAATTTTATTTATATCTTATACTATTCACATACACAATTTTCATTTGTGTCCTGCACTATTCAAATAGATAAATTCCATTTGTGTCTTGCAGTATTCATGTACATAAATTTCATTTGAGTCCTGTACTATTCATGTATACAAATTTTATTTGTATCTTGCACTATTCATGTACATAAATTCTATTTGTGTCCCACACTTTTCACTACTTTTAATTCCATTTGTATCCTTTATCATCATTTTCTTATTTCTTTTAAATCCAAATTCTTCTTAACAATAAATAAAGAGGGTTATTAGTTAACTGATTATTATCTAATTATCTTAACAAAAATTATATTATGAGCTTAGTCAGTCAATTGGCATGATTCTATTGATGTATTTAAAAAAAATCTTGATGATAGATAAAGGGGGTTATCAATTAACTAACCGCTATCTAACTATCTTAAGGAAAATTGCATAATAAGCTTAGTCAGTCAACTAGCATGATTTCTTTAATATATTTATCCTAATTATCCTAACTGGCATGGTTTCTTCCTGACGATAGATAAAGAGGGTTGTTAATCAACTGGCTGTTATCTAATTATCCTAAGAAAAATTGTATTATAAGCTTAGTTAGTCAATTGGCATGATTCTATTGATGTATTTAAAAAAAAAATCTTGATAATGGATAAAGAGGATTGTCAATTAACTAGCCGCTATCTAACTATCTTGAGAAAAATAGCATAATAAGCTTAGTCAGTTAACTGGCATAGTTTCTTTGATACATTTAAAAAAAATCCTGACGATGAATAAAGATGATTGTCTATTAACTAGTCGTTATCTAACTATCCTGAGGAAAATTGCATCAAGAGCTTAGTCAGTCAACTGGCATGGTTTCATTGATGCATTTAAAAAATACACCCCTATTTTTTAAAAGCCTTAGTTAAACTAGACAAATATTTTTAAACCTAGTCAAGTTAGGTACACTATTATTTTTCATTAAGCACTAGTTAAGCTAGGCAACTATTTTGGTGTAAACTCTAGACAAACCAAGCATTAAATTAATCTTTTCCAAGAAAATGGCTAAACACTACTCATTAGCAATGATAATCCCAAATTACGCTTATTTCACATGCAAAATTAACAGTGAGATGATAAAATCAAAAAATAAAATAAATTTATTTTTTGTGACAACACAAAAGCACATTTTTTTTGAAATCAAAAGCAACAAATATCAATATGATACCGAAAGGGCGTTGTAAGGGTGTTAATACCTTCCGTACACGTAACTAACTCTCGAATCCATTTTTCTATAACACAGACCATACTCTTTAGTGTTCGACTTTACTATTTCAATTTAAATCAGTGGTGATTCTATTTTTTTATTTATTTCCCTAAACAACATGTTTCAAACTCCTTTTTTTTTCTCTTTCATGATTGCCGCTCCACGTCACATGTTGACACTGAGGGATTTTTCAATCCCTTGCAAAATTAGTGATGGATTTTCCCTAATAAAATTTAAAATTTTTCTCAATAAAATACAATATTTTTGTAAAAAATTATTTAATTGAGGTATTTTTGAATCTACCGAGGGATCTATCCATCGGTAAAATTCAATTTCATATATTTACTGAGGGATAAATCCCTTGGTAAAAGTATTCTTTTTCAAAAAATATCAAATTAGCCATAACATTATATAGAAAATCTGCCATAACACTGGACAAAAGTTAAGCTATAATAATATAAATCTAGTTATAACAATATATAAAAATCAATCATAACAATATAATGGTACATCTATTGACTAAGATAAAAATCAATATAATCTATATACTCAAAAGCAAAAGATAACAACTGAACATAGAGATAGTACAATAACTTTAAAATAAATTTTGAAAATAAAAAATACTAACTTTGGATAAAAATAATTGAAATTAGACCAAACAATCCTCACAAAGGCCAAGTGCAAAAAATCTAATATTAGAAAGACTATTGCACATATTCAGAAGTAGAAAAGATATAACTCTTACAAAGTACTGCTCTTAAAAGAAGTTGAAAACCAACAAAAAAGAGAGTATGTAGCCAACCACAATCCGTTTCACAATGGCTTAAAATCAAAACAAGAAGGAAATATTAGAAGGAAAAGAAAAATAATACACAAACCACAAAACCACCAATGATTTATAATAAAACAGCTAATACATTGAACGAGATATGGGAAACTACCTGAGAGAAGTTAAATGAGGCACAAAACCACCAATGATTTGTAGGAAAATGGTACAAAAAGAGCCTAAAGCCAAGAGAACCACTGAAAAATAATGGAAGATAGGAGAAATAGGAGAAATGAGAGAGTAAGGGTGGGGGTGGTGATATCTCCCCTTTTTAAATAAAGAGTGTTATCAATGGATGTTGATCCATCAGTAACATTAAAGTAATGACAACATTTTGATTACTTCCAACATTACTGATGGATCAATCCATTGGTAACATTGAAAAATTTTCAAAAAAATTTAGGATGCGTTTGGTTTGTGAAAATATTTTCTATTTTCATTTGGATTTATTTTTATTGAAAACAATTTTCTTTTGAAAATGAAAATATGTTTAGTTTGCATTAGTTAAATTCTATTTCCAAAAAATGAAAATAATGAAAATGCATTTGGTTTAGGGTTTAAGATTTAGATTTTAGGGTTTAAAGTTTGGGTTGTGGGTTTAGGGTTTGGGTTTTAAGGTTTAAAATTTAGGATTTATGGTTTAGGATTTGGAAGTTTGGAATTAAGGGTTATGAATTTTAAGGTTTAGAGTTTAAATTTTAAGGGTTTTGGACTTTAGGATTTGGGGTTTAGGAGTTTAGAATTTAGGATGTAAGGTTTGAGATTTTTAGGGGTTAGGATTTTTGGGTTTTGGGTTTTAAGATTTAGGGTTTGGGGTTGAATGTTTTAGGTTTAGGCTTTTAAGTTTCTAAGTTTCTAGTGTTTATAGTTTTAGGGTTATGGTTTGAGATTTTAGGGTTTAGGATCTAGGATTTTAGGTTTTAGAATTTAGGATTTAGAGTTTTAGAGTTTGGGGCTTAGAATTTAAGATTTACCATTTTGGGGTTTAGGGATTTAGGGTTTACATAGTAATTACAAAATTGTCATTGTGTTTTTAATTTACATTTTATGTTTTCAAAATTTTGCACAAAAAATATTGAAAATATCTTTTTATTGTTTTCAAATTTTGCCTTATTTTAGAAAATGTTTTTAGTGAGAATATTTTCACCTTTTGTAAGTAAATGTGTTTTTACTACTATTTTTTGTTTTAACTAAAAATGAAAACAAAAAATAGTTAAAGCAAATGCAACCTTAAGTTTGTTCGTGTATAAGGTTCTATTTTATTGAATAAAATGTTATACTTTTATCATGGGATAAATGCCTTGGTAATTCTATCAAAAAAAGTCTCTGCCATTTCTCAATAAGGCATAAAATTTAACCAAACATTTAGGAGGTATGACAACAAAGAACAAGATAGCAAACCAAGTCACTCAAATGTCAATACCTTAACAAGGTTTGGAAATAACCCAATGTTTGGCAAGACATAATCTAGCCTAGACCTATAGGAACAACCCAAAAACATAACCTGTCAAAGTAGAAAACTTGATCCAATCCAACCAAATCTGGTTTTGAAAAAATTAGGGAACTAAACCAAGATAGTTGATTTCCTTTGAATCTATATAAATTAAAAAGATAGTAGCCTAATATATATAGTGTGAACTTTATCCATAGAAGTTCACAAGCCATTATTCTTTCTAGCTAAATCCAAAAATTTTGCCATAATTAAATGTTCCCACAAGAAAGAAAAGAGCATGTTAAGATTAGATTAAAAGTTCATGCAGTAATACACATCAAACTAGTCTTTCATCTATATATAGGTTATGAATAATACATACATACATATAAAAGGAAAGGGAAACAAAGATTAGTAGTTAAAATATGCAAATTATATTGCAAGGCTAAGGCTTTATAGGCAAAGGAGTCTAACCAATTTTCAAAATATAGGAAGAAAGAGCCACTTAATTCAACAAACTGTGAATGGGATTCAAATAGAAATAAATCAACTCTATGCAACCCACAAAATTTAAAAAGTGCTTGAAAATAGGTACACATATTTTCAATTGCCAAAAAATAGTAAAGCAGTCTAAACTCAATCAATTTCAGATACAAATTCCCATTCAAGGAAAGTGTCAAACTATAAAAAATAAGATAAAAATTTCACATAGTTTTGACATTAACATTCAACATTTAGAACTAAGTTTTAGATCAATTTTCTCATACACAAGTGAAGAACCATGACTGAATTTGGAATACAAAAATAGAGATCTATATAAAAGAAAAAAAATGCAGATAAATGAGACCTATATAGAAGATAAAAGCAGACAAAAATGAAGACCTATACAAAAGATGAAAAAATAGACAAAAATAGAGACAACAAAAACACAATAGGCACATAACAAAGGCACGAAATGAGAGCTTACTTTGTGGTAGTAACCTATACCTCTAATTGTGTCCCCCCACTTATAGAAATAAGATAAACCAAGTGCCAATTTGTGCACCTACAATCACACAAAACATGCACTAAATTAGGGCTTAGGGACAAATGCAAACATGTTTCAATAAAAAAATAAATGCACACTAGAATCTACTTCCAATTGCCATGCTAACACCGCACTAGGAGAATGAGACAAAAAGGGTCAGGACTAACTGAGAGGAAAGGGAGAAATGAGAGGGAGAGTGGTTAGGAGAAGATTAAGGTTAGGTTGAGGGAAAGGGGTTGGGGGAAGAAGATTAGGGAGGAAAGGGAGATAAGGGTTAGGGGTAAGAAGGAGAGGCATCAATTGTGAGTAAAGGGTGAGAACAAGAGTGGTTAGGGGAAGATTAGGGTTAGGGAGAGGCAAAGGGGTTAGGGGAAGGAGATTAAGGTTGGGAGAATGATTGGGATAAGGGAAAGGGGAGGGGGAAAATGAAAAGTCCATAAGATTGATGGTTATACGATGGATTTTAGATGGAATATTTTGTCTCTTGATATAACCATCATAGATCTATTGCCAAAATGAATCAAACACATTGTTTTATTTTCCCTAATTATGCGACGGAAAATAAGTTATTCATTGCTAATCCATCACATATTGTTAGTCAAAATGCAACGTTTTAATTTTAACATTTTGCAAGAAATTATCCATCCCAATTTCATACAGATCTATGATGGACAATGAATTTTTTACTTAAATTGATTCCATCATAGATCCGTCTCTAGTTTGACGCAAAAATCCAATAAAAATTTCCCACTCATATATTTGCAGTGTATTCTACAATGGACATTATTGGGACTAGCTCTAGTCTATCACAAAATGATTGCAAATTTTGCCTCTCTCACCACCCAAATGTTCCATCACAGATCCGTTGCAAATCTGTAATGGAAATTTATACCATCTTAGTTTCCATTTCAAAACACATTGTTTTTTGTAGTTTCTCAGGATATTCAAAACTCAATATCAAAGTCTTATTATTGGGGATGGAAATAATGCTTTAAATAAACACTAAATCCTAATCCTATTAAAATTGAAATACAACTAAATAGAATTATTAAATTTAGAAAAACTGTATCCTTATGGGGATAAGACAACCAAAAGCCAAATAGATAATAACTCCTAAAATGATAAATCTCCTAGTTGTCTTTTCATTATCGGTAGCTTTACGACTTTCTTTCGCTTGAGGACTGTCGTATATGCAGGTGTGTCTTTTCAACTTGACTTTCTTATTGCCATTGTCTAAAATTATTGCACCTAACTATTTTCTGTCATTCGTTTCTCCCTACAAATACACTTTCACACTGGATCATCCAGGCATGGCTGGGGTAGAAAAATAAGGAGAAACATCATCGGCACATAGATTCAAATCTATCTGTGTCTTTGGTGCTTTTAATCTAGGGTTGGATAATGAATTTATAAAGGCAGCCAATGAACTTGGTAGTGTGTTAGCTACCAGAGGGATAAATTTAGTGTATGGAGGGATCCATGGATTAAAAGGATGTGCAGCTGCAACTGCATTTATGGGAGGGAGCCGAGTCTTAGGTATTCTTATAAAAGGGTTGGACGATAAGAGAATCGCTAGCTACACCTTTGGTACTAAATTAAAGGTTTCATCCATGCATGAACACTTCAGGTATATGTTTTGCAATGCTGAAGCTTTTATCGCATTACCTGGTGGTCTGAAAACTTTAGAAGGAATTTTCAGTATGATATTTTAGATCAAATTTAACTATCAAAGAAAGCCGTTAGGATTATTAAATGTTAATAGCTTTTATGATGGTTTGTTATCTTTTATAGATTCAGCTGTGGAACAACACTTCATATCTCTGGAGGCCCGCCGTGCCATAATAATAAGTTCAAACGTCGATCAGTTGATTGATCGACTACAAGCCTATGTATTGCAACCTTACCCATTGGTGAAACGAGTAGACGAACAACCTCCTAATGGTAGCAAGAGGCATAAAATAGATACTATGCTTTGGTTGTAACCTGTCAAAGCTTTACTTTTTGTTCTTTTGTGTTATTGGGATAATGCACAAGTATAGGAAGAATGGTCCGAGTGGAAGAGTTGCTAAGCGAAGTTATCAAGATCGAAGTGTGTAATGGATGGCAGAGTAAAGAGTTATTCTTAACTCTTGATACGCATCCCATCTGTATCTTATTAGAAGCATCATATGCATTCTCATGTATCCAAAAAAATGTTGTCTTTCTTTTTGTGCATGTTTTTCATGAAGTCTTGTGGCAGAGTAAAGAGTTATTCTTAACTCTTGATATGCATCCCATGCACAACTCATTAGGAGAGTCATAGGCATCTTTTGTTTCCTACAAAAAAATGTTGCATTTCTCTTTGTGCATGTCTTTTATGTAGTCCCATGGCATCTATTAATGGCTCTGCACAAGGCCTTGGTAGATTGTATGTGGGCACCCTTTCAAATTGAATAAGACATCTTGCATGATGAATGTGTTATATGTCATCTCATTCCATCCCCTTTTATATCGGTTCCTTGTTTGATTTTTATAAAGTGATTGATGAATGGTAGATGCTTAAGAAGGGGGTACCATCACTAGAATGAACCAACACTGAGGACAATTAGGGTTATGATATCTTTTCATATTTTGATGCCTAAGAGTAATTAATTGGTGATCAGATATTTTAAGTTCATCCTAATCCATTTTTGCCAGTGATAAAATTGGATTACTCAACAAAAAAAAAAAACTCAATTCTCTTGGATGATAGAGTATCTCAGATCATAAGCAGTGATGAAAGAGTGATGTCTTGTAACTCATGAGAATGCTGTGAGAAATCAAGTTTCCTAGAACTTGTTTGAATGTCCCTTAAAATAATTTGTTAGACACCAAATTAGCTAGAGAAGTGATTTCGGCTGTCTTTGGATCGTTTGAGCCTTTCAAGCTAAACTTTAAAGCGAAATATCTGTAGTCACCCATTTGAGCCCTAAAGGATGCAAGGCCACCATCAAATATCCATCTTTCGACCCTTATTTACCTTAGCCTCTCAATAAGGAAGACTATGAGCCTTGCCCTAAAGGAGAGTTAAAGGAGCACTAAAGTAATTAACAGAGAAAGAATGCTATCAGGAATAACTCGAGAATCTTTCTACATTCGGTTGAAGCCTTAATTATGAAAAGGCAAGAATAAAAGGGAATCATGAAAAGAAAGAATTTGAGAAATTGAAAAAGAAAAGAGCAAGCCCAAAAATAAAAAAAATGAAAAATGGGCAAAAGAAAGTTAGTTCCTCCCATGTCTAGTAAGATTCCTAAGTTGTTGAGAATGAAATACAAGGCCTTGTGTGCTCAACTTTATGCTCTTCTTATTTGGTAAACTCCTTTCCATATCTTTCTAAGCCATCACCTAAAGCCTTACATTACAAGCTAAATAAAGTCCTGGTGATCCTGGCTGATGTGGTGAAACAATAAATGTGGAGAGAGAAACAAGCTTATGAGATACTTGTGAGTGCTTATCAAGAGGGAAAACACTTGAGTGCAAACACTTATCAAGGTGGTAAACACTTGTGTGAGAGCATAAACACTTAAGAGTAGTTTAATCATGGAGTTACTTAATAAAGAAATCTTGATTCCAAAGAATTGAGTAATTTTTGATCTAGCATATGCATTCCTTGAGGCATATTCTTAAAAAGAAATGGTGAATTAAGAGAATCTTTTTGACATTTCTTTGCTCAAAGTAATCAAAGCAAACTAGGGGCAATGATTAGGGAGTGAACCCAGGGTTTACGAATGATCAAAAGCACAAATTAAGAGCAATCGCCAAGAGAATGAATGCAGAGTTTAAAAAAAAAAAAGCCTTTTGTTGCTTGGGAATGATCAAATTTAAACTAAGGCCAAAATTAGGATATCAAAACCTAAATCTATCCTTAAAAGAGCAGAGTGGTTCAAGAGGAATAGCCATCAAATATTGATAACAAAAGGTGCCACTTCTATGGAGTCTGACATTCTAATTCACTTATAATTAGGGCAATAAATCAAAACTCACCTTTTGCATTGTGGTTTTGGCATTTCTATTAATTTTGTCGTGTGTTAAGCACATTTGCATACCAAGTATGCCATTTTCAGGTCAAGTCTTTTACGTGTCAAGCATGCACAAGTACATTTATATCATCTTGTATTAATCTAAACCATTTTAGGTAGAACCTGTCCTTAGCGAGTCAGGTTATATCATGGAAAACCTTATTCATATCACATCAGATGATTATAGGAAGAACCCGTTCAATGAAATCCTAAGGTCACTATTAGTTCTTATTGGGTAGATAGTAACCTTTTCGAACTTAGGACAAAGAGGAAGTCCTAAACTCACTTTTGGTCCTTATTGGGTGGACAGTAACTCTTTCAAACTTAGGATTAAGAGGAAATCCTAAAGTCATTTTTAATCTTTGTTGGCTAGATAGTAACCCTTCCAAACCTAGGATAAAGAGGAAATCTTAAGGTTGCTTTTAGTCCTTACTGGATGAACAATAACCCTTCCGAACTTAGGATAAAGAGAAAATTCTAAGGTCACTTTTGGTCCTTACTGGGTGGACAGTAACCCTTTTGAACTTAGGATAAAGAGGAAATCTTAAGGTCGCTTTTACTCCTTACTGGATGAACAGTAACCCTTCCGATTTAGGATAAAGAGGAAATCCTAAGGTCACTTTTGGTCCTTACTGGGTGGATAGTAACCCTTCTAAACTTAGGATAAAGAGAAAATCCTAAAGTCACTTTTAGTCCTTACTGGGGGAACAGTAACCCTTTTGAACTTAGGATAAAGAGGAAATCCTAAGCTCGCTTCTGGTTTTTGTTGGGTGGATAGTAACCCTTCCGAACTTAGGATAAAAAGAAAATCTTGAGATCACTTTTGGTCTTTACTGGGTAGACAATAACCCTTCTAAACATAGGATAAAGAGAAAATTTTAAGGTCACTTTTGGTTCTTGTTGGGTGGATAATAACCTTTCGAACTTTGGATAAAGAGGAAATCTAAAGATCACTTTTAGTCTCTATTAGGTGGATAATAACCTTTTCGAACTTGGGATTAAGAGAAAATCTTAAGGTCGCTTTTGGTCCTTGTTAGGTGGACAGTAACACTTTCTGAACTTAGGACAAAGAGGAAATCTTAAGGTCATATTTGAACAAAATAGAATCTTTCAACCTTTGATTATCTTCTAAAACTTAGAAGATAAGCAAAGGGGGGTAATCTGTAGACACTTAATTTTGTCCGGACCTTTAAAAATAAGGAAAGAAAAGAAAATTAAAAATAAGAATTAAAAGTTAAGAATTAAGAAGAATTAAAAAAAAGAGAAAAAAGAAAAATAAAAGGAGTTGGGTGCATGGAAGGATTTAGATGCATGAGAGAAAGTTAGATGCATAAAAGAAAATTAGATGCATGAAAGATAGTTAGGTGCATAGGAAAGGCTATAACAGGAGGCCTAAGGAAGGCACCAAGACACCAAGATCAAGAGAGGAAGAGAAGAGGAGACCAAGACTAAGAGAGGAAGAGAAGAGGAGCAAGAGAAGAGAGTAAGAGAGGAGGAGAGCAAGAGAAGGAAAGGAAGAGAAGAGGAGCAAGAGAAGAGAGTAAGAGAGGAGGAGAGCAAGAGAAGGAAAGGAAGAGAGGAGGAGAGCACCAAGAAAAAGAGGGAAGAGAGAAGAAGAGAAGGAGAAGGAGAAGAAGTAAGGAAGTGAGGCTACATCAAAGCAACTATTTTCCACTTGATTCAACTAGAGGAGTTCCTTCACTAACATTCAAGATTTGTGCTCTCTAAGAGGAGTGAGAAGTTCACCATTTAGGTATGCTCATCTCTTATCCTTTGTTGAGTTAATTTTCTTTCGTTAAAATCCCTAATTTATTCCGATGATAGTCGTTAATGCAATTGGTAAAAGCAACTGTAGTTGGCTATCCTAAGGGAATTACATTACGGATTATATTGAAGAGATTGATATAATTCATGCAACGTGACTAACACTCATATTTTGAAATTAAATCCCTTCTTTTAGAACCTTGATTTCTTTCAAATACCATAGTGCTTGCGGTTGACGAAAGTAGCCGCTGTTGTTATCTCCCAAGATAATTACGTTGTGGATTGCATTGAAGAAATTGGCAAAATCCCTTCAACGTAAATATCGCAATCCCCTTTTTCTACAAACCCCCCCCAAATAAAAGTTTTAGGCAAAATCAAAGCACAAATTTGAAACTACAAAGCAACAAGACACTAATGTGGTACCGAAAGGGCGTTATAGGCGTACTAATACCTTCCTTACATGTAAGCAATCCCTGAACCTGATCTTTGTGATGTAGACCTAAATCTCGGTGTCCGATCTCACCATTTAAACTTAGATCGGTGGCAACTCCAAAATTTACAATTTTCGTAATATTTTCCAAAACCTACAAAAAATCATTTTTCCACATAGTTTCTTCTTTTCCGGTCACCGCACCCGCGTTGCGATGTCGACAACATGTACATATTGTATTACTTAGAGTGCGATGCATGGATTACATGTTTAAAATTGTTATTGGTTGAAACCCTTTTTGAAGAGAGGCCCAAACCAAGTTTTTGAAGAGAGGCCATCTCACTTTGGGTTTCACATTTTGGTTGAAATTTCACCAAATTTTTTTGGGCATTATGATATTTGGTGCTTGTAGAGTAAAATCCCACAATTTAGGTTGAAAATCATTGCAAACCAATGAAACCCTATAATTTTCCAACTTCGGCCCGGTTTCCTGTTTTAGGGGTTTCTTTTCAGCAAATTTTTTTTAGAATCATGTTAGGCAGCCTCTTCAACTTCAAATTTGTGTGCCACATGCTCAAAAGTGAAACATTGCCAAAATGAGGGATTTCCGTGGGAAGGAGCATCGTGAGTTGGAAAACGAGTCAAACAACACTTTTCCAGGTCCAAGTTAGCAGGGAAGGTGATTCCTAACTCATTAGAGCTAATTCCTTGCATAGTCTGTTTCGGTCTGTTTACACAACATCCTCCTTCACTTTCTGCGACGGGTCTATGGGTGATTTTTTTGGAACTTTTTTTATTCCTAGAGCTATTGTTTTGATTATTCCAAAATTTATTCATTTTTATTACAGACACATTGTACTCTCTAAATTTTGACCTGAAATTGTTTGTGTTTTTCTAGCATGATTATACATAACATATATTGCACACTCTTATTAAAAATAACATGTTAGTATTGAAACAAATTCTGGACTACATACATGTGATTATATTGATGAGAATTTCACTTTTTTTTGTTAAAGTTATTGCTTATCTTATACCTGAAACTTAGGCTATTTATTTACAACATAAAATTGTTTGAAACTTCTTAATTATGGTTGCAAGCTCGCAATTATTTTGAATGTGCATCAAGCAAAGTTATATTAAAAGTATGTTACAGATGTATCATTAATGACAAGACCCTATCAAACTATGATTCTTGTTGTTTTCAAAAATAATTGAGAGATATGATTCAATCACATTAATTACATTATTGTGCGACCCTATCAAAGACCTTCTTGCGAGACTGATTATTTTCTCAAAGTTTCCAAAGTTTTGAGAAAATAATTGATCGTCATATCAAATTCAGCTCTTCAACTATTTTTGCAAGATTTTTCCTTTTTCATAGCAACACATTGAATCAATGTGAATGTGCAAATTTGTGGCTCAGAAGCAAGTGTACAGATTAACAGTTAATGTCATATTATCTCCATTCTGTATATGAAATCCTTTATATCGTGATCAGTCAATTAATTTTTTTCCCAATAAATTTTAACTTTCTTGTGCGCCAATGGAACCGGTAAAACAAACAAAATGAAAATAATTGTGCAACACTCATGTACAAGAATAGATGAGAAAGAAGTTGATTTGATTAATGTACGAGTAGAATTACATTGATTCATATATATGTTTTAGACAATACATAAATACTCAAGATTTTGTATTTTTTTGTCAATCAAAATTTATATTTCTTGAAGTTTCTGTCTATTTACAATGTTTAAAATATATTACAATGAAAAGGAGGACAATTTGTGCTTAAATAGGTTTTGATATCCCTGGTAATATTAATATATGGCGAGTAAAAGTTACATCAAAATTTGGATATGAATGGTAATATCTAATATGTAATTAAATAGACTTATTGCATTAGGGACTTTAATGGCAACAATAAGAGTTGCCTCAAATTCTATGTCATTTTTAATAACATTTTATCCAATTTTTTGGAAGTATAATAGTTTTTTTAAAAAAATACTACGAATATTATAACATGGGAATCAAACTTGGGGAGGGAGGGACAACAAAACCAAGTTCAACCATTTCAATCAAATTCAAATCTTTGGAAGTATAACATTTTATCCTTTAGTAATATGTATTGTTGCCACAATTACTTTTCTTTTTCTGCAGTTACATGTTGCCTGTAAATAGGAGTTTTCTTGCATTGTGATTGAGCAGATTTGTTGGCAGGTCTACCTTTTCTTCTCCACTCATTCATTAGACTCAATCAATTTTTTCAATTTACATCCTTCAACATCTTAAATTTATCGTAGAAGATGGGATATTGATTAACTTTGATCGTTTCTATAAATGCAAGATCCATGACAACTTCACTTGTCAAACTCAGTGAGTTTTTCCAATTTGCATTGTTCAACATCATGAATTTATCATCCAAGATGGGGCACTAGTTAACTTTGAACTTTTCTAAAAGCGAAAGATTCATGACAACTTCACTTATCAGACTTAGTCAATGAACATTTTTTAAAAACGAAAGATTTATGACAACTTCACTTGTCAGAATTTGTTAGTTTCTTCAATTTACATCCATCAACATCATAAATTTATCGTAGAAGAAGCGGCGCTAGTTAACTTTGATCATTTCTAAAGATGAAAGATCAATGACAACATCACTTGTCATACTCAAACAATTTCTTCAATTTGCATCCTTCAACATCATAAATATATCTTAGAAAATGGGGCATTGGTTAACTTTGGACGTTTCTAAAAATGAAAGATATATGACAACTTCACTTTTAGACACAACCAATTTCTCCAATTTGTGTCCTTCGACTTCATAAACTTATCGTAGAAAATGGGGTTCTGGTTAACTTTGAACGTTTTCAAAATGAAATATCCATGACAACTTCACTTGTCAGACTTAATCAGTTTCTTCAATTTGTGTCTTTCAACATCATAAATTTACCATAAAAGATGGGACACCGATCAAATTTAAACATTTCTAAAAGCAAAAAATCCCATGACAACTTTGCATTAATCAGCCTTTAGAATTATATATTTTATTATGGCATCCAACTGCATATAGTTCCCACTCTTGCCTTATGTTAATTACAATTCTGGTCTTGGATTGGATCCCATATATAGTTGTGGTAAAAGTAAAGCATATGCCATACTTATGTCTCCATGATTTTAATTTTGAAATATAAATAAAAAAGTTAAGAGTTAAATATTTTTTAAACCATTAAGAATTTAAAATTTTATTACTCTAACATTCTATTTTATAGAATATACTTTATAGTGAAAACTAACTTGAAAAGTTAAGTATTGTGCCATCGCAAGCCAAATTTTTAAAATGTCTATGTATAAGATTGCAACTTTCAAAAATAATGAATTGTTTTTAACGGTAAAGTTAGAGTCACGTTCTTTTGCGTATAATTGGGCTTAAATTTTAGCTTGAAATATACTGTGTAATTTTTTGTCTTTTCTACAATTGAAACCAAATTAAATGCAAGATAACGTAAATATAACAGTAATTTTTTTTTAATTGTCAATTCAAGATCTCAAAAGGAATTGAATTCTTTGCATTTTTATTTTTTAATTTCAAAAAATTTTTAATTATTTATTTTTAAATTTAATTTATAAATTTTATTTTTACTTATCCACTTTATAATTTTTTAAAAGTTTTTTTTAAAGTACAATAACAACGAAAACACAATACTATAAAAACAATTCTACTTCTAGTCTCTCCCCTAATCAAGGTCAGCATGGAAGAATAGTCCAAGTCCTGGAGGGATCTGATCGCAAATTCCGATGCCGCCCTCATCTTTCACTTACTTTTTGCCATTCAGCGTGCACAAGTTTTGCGTTCTCTGTACGTGTGGACAAATTTAACGTACAAATCCTTCCTGTACCAAGCTCGAATTTCGGCTGGAATGTGCAGCTTGCGATCGTTTTTACCTTCGGAGGCAATTATACTAATATTTATTTAAATTTTTGAATATTAATAAGTCATTTTATGAATAAATAAATTATAATTTAAAAAAATTATCATTAATTATTTTATCAAAGGACCAAGTTCAGACTAATTTATGATTGAATAATGGTTAGTATATTTATTTTTATGGAGGCAAGATTTCTCAACAAACAAAAAATTTGTTGAGGAAAACTCTTTTGGTATTATTCATACTCCATCATTAACTAAATAAACTCACTGAATCTAAAAGGATTACCTAGGGACATCAGTTGGGTGGTATTATTTATGAACTTCATCACTATTAAGAGTAAACCCATGAGTTTTTTTTTTTTTTATAGTACTTTTTTCTTTTATAGGTGGTTTTGCCTTCGAAATAATTGTGGACGGGCTTGAGTTTTCTTAGTAAATATTTTTTGAAGAAATATAAATGAACATATTTCCGCAAAAGTCCCTTAATGATATTACATTATTGAGGGATTCTAATTTTTTATTGATAAAATTTTTTGTCAATAATTATCCACATTTTGGTACTGTTAGTTTTGAAGGTAGTGATGATTTTTATTTAGCAATTATATTTAATGCTCATCCAGAATGAGATGGAGAAAAAAAAAACATAACTTTTTTAATCCAAAAAGAGTGTCATCAAATAGCACAACTTGAATCTAAGAGATGAAGGAAGATATTGTTAATTCTCACCAAAAAAAAGTTAGTGTTAATGACAAAATTATAAGATAAAAGATAGGAGAAGAATTGAGATGAAAGTGTAGTGGTAAGATAAAATGAGGGGAAGGGGAAATTCTTTTTACCTAAGATATTTTTCTTGAAAGTGGTTTACTTTATTATAATAAAAGTATTTAAGTTGATGGTTAAGAATATTAGAAAAAGATGGAATGATTGAATACATTTATAAGTAAAAATTATTTAATTAAATCTATTATTTATTTAAAAATAATATTCTTATAACTTTCACTTCACTTAATACTTACACTTTTTCATGTAAAATTTTTATTTTCAAATTTTATAATTAAATTTATAATATTTAATAAATTTAATAATTTAAATTTTATATTATATAAATTTAATAAATATAAATTATGAAAATAAGAAGAGTCTAATGTATTTTTTTTCAAGTTTTTCTATTATTTTGTAAATTCACCTCGCATATGATGAGGGGATATGGACCCCTGAAGGGGATTGTCCATGCAGTGTTGCTGCGGGGCTCATTGGTCGTCGTCTGTGTCTTTTTCGCCCTTGACTTGTCAGATTCCTTAGTCTTCGTCTGTCTTTTCCTCCATTGACTTGTGGCTTGGTCTGGGTCTTTTACCCCATCGGCTCGTCGACTGACATGTTTTTCGAAGAGAAATGACAAGGCTACGTGGAAGAGCTACGCCTTCTATAAAAGGTTGAAACAAAATATTTTGTTTTAATATTTTGTAAAAAAATATAATTTATGCGTGGATATAACGGTGGCAATAGTACTGTTCTGCGTTTGATGTAAGAAAATTTTATTGTCACATTTTAATTTTATTTTAAATTTTTTGTTTTTATTTATAATAATTAATATTTATTTAAATTTCATATATCAATAATTATAAATAAAAATTAAAAATTTTGTATTAAAATTAAAATATAAAAATAACAACGCTCGATTATGTATAGGTTTTGCTTCCTCTAACATCATAGATGATGGGGGCCTGAAGTTCGAACTATCTTAGAAGAAAAAGATGAACCACAATGCCAAATAACAACTTGAAATTGATCTGGCTTTTGGATTAGATAGTAACATTATTTTTATAATTTTATTTTTATTTGTTTTTATAACATCTACTTTAAATGATTAATTCTTTTAATTTTATAAATTAAAATAAAAATTTAACAAATTTAAAATTTTGTATAATTAAATATGAGTTCTTTATCAAAATAAAATTGCAAAAATTATTTTTTTCTAAAATTATATATTTTATGACATTCAAATGCATAAGGTAGCAGGTTGTCCTTACAATCAGCACGACGACTTCCCGACGGCCCACTCAGCATAAAAATAGTTAGTTTTACGTGTATTACATATATTCAATAACAGTAAAACAAAAATAGAACATAATAAATAGCATCTTAAAAACATAGTTCAACCAAATAAATTTTATAAATAATTATAATAAAACGAAATATAAACATAGATTTAAAGCCTAAACATATTACACAATCCACAGCAAAAGAAATAAAATTCTTATGAGTATATTTATAAATTTCTTTTTAGTTTTGTTCTAAAGTTTATCAAATTTATTCAATTAAAAGAAAATAGAAAATGAAGAAGGACCAAAGCTAATAATTATTGACAACAATAAGATGTTCTAATCAATACATGATCACTAAAATTTGAAAATTGGAAATTTCAGTATGTAACAACTTGCAACTAAGAACCGATGACATATTTTAGAACTAAAAAATTAAAACAAAAAAAAGTTGTAAGACCATAACTTAAAAGCCGACACTTTTCTACTCATTAGGGACCATCACTTCAAAGTCGCAAGTTGGGAACCACCATCACTTCAAAGTCAAGACATCTGTATGTGTTAGCGACTCCACTTGATAGTCACAATTTGGGGACGATTCAGTGCATGAGGGATTGCTTTTAAAAAATTGTGTTGGTCATTTCGTAATGCTGAGTGGTTGTAAGGGAATTTGGGGATGATTTTAAGAGAATTTAGGGATGATTCAGGGTCAATAGTGGGTTCAAAGAAATGGGGATTTTGGAGAGGATTGAATGTGGTGATGGTTCGGGGACCCTTCAACATGTTAGGGATTTGATCCTCACACCGAGTAACTCAATGGACAAATGTAGAAACGGTGGCTTGTTTTGTTAAGATAGGATGGAAAGTAAAGGCACAAACGGTGTCTTTTGGTGACACACACTTGGTACAATAAGGTGGTCCACGTTAGCAAGCTTGCAAAGGACCGGCCATGTCAGCATTGTTTCCTTCACGCGTAAACTGCCATCAACTTAAATGACCTGGGATAATTGCCGGACTCAATTAAGGGTGAAATTAAGGAGAATTGGGACAATTTGAGAGGGTTGATTTGTGGAGGACTATTTTGTGGGGTAATACATCTTTTAAGGACCAAAACGACAATTTCTCTAAAAGTTAACATCAAAAAATATAAATATTATATAAAATTGCAAGTGTTTGAGAAGAGAACATTTTCTCTACTGGAACGCATATGGCAAATGACGAGACCAACTACCACTATCCATACACAGGCAGTCCAGCCAAATGTCGTCTCAATGAAAGATGACGTTGTTCTTCTTTCCTTTGGTATAGTAATCATCAAATTTTAAAACTAAACAATTTCTATAAATATCTACATTAGTGTATCGAAAAATATTGTACATAATCATTTTTAAAAAAACAAGTTGAATAATATTTTTTTATAGAAAAAAGTTAACAATAATAGATTAAAATTTGTTTATTTTGTGAATAAACCGAAAGAACAAACAATAGGAAAGGTTATGTATATACTTTGAGAAAATGGAGGAAACAAAGTGCAGAGAAAAACAGTGCAATTTGATTTTAATAGTTTATTTTCAGTGTAAAAACAACAAAATGATCATATATATAGCTAAGACTTATGACTTCTTGATTTCCAATTTTAATCAAATTATTAATAGTTGAAGTATTTTTAAATCTTCAATAGGGTTATGTCTAAGAAATCTAATGGAGTAAAATGTAGAGTTTAAAGTAAGCACATTGATGTTGAAAAGTAGAAAAAGCAGTGAAATGATGCAATGATGCCATCAAGTATATTACATAAAAATTTATTTTAATTACTTAATAATTAAAAGCTTAAAGATATCTTTTTTAATATTATAAAATTGATTGTGGGACATTAGACTTATAAAAATAAAGAGACTGCTTTTTTGGGCATAAATATGATAACAAGGACTTGAAACTAAGTTTTCCTATGCTACTACCCACACTCTTTAGCACTTAACAACTCTTACTAGCTGGAGAGGCTGTATTTTTTTTTTCTTGGATGGAAGAGAGACTGTATTTCTAAATAGTAGTATGTTAGATGTAAAAACTATTTTATTATATCGACAAGTCTTCCGCATTCCTTTTTGTCAAGCTACATAGCTGCAGTTCTATTAATGAGGTAATTTGGTTTGGTTACCATGCAACTGCAATATGTCATGGGTGTACTAACTACCTGTCTTATTATAACAAATATCATTAATTACAGCAAATGGTTAGAAAGGGTATTAATTTGTTCCACTTGAAATATGTGCACTAACTTGTGTTATTTTTATAAATTGAATTTTATTAAATATATAAAAAATAAATTTTTAAATCTCATAAATCATATGACTCCAAATTTTAAAAAGTAAGATTAATTACTTCACGCCAATTCGTTCCTCCCAATGTTACGTGGAGGGAACCTTCCCGTGGGAAGTTTAATCTTGGATAGCAACAGGTTGTTGGCCATGCCTTCATGTCAGGTTAATCAGAATGAATGCTTTCCAGTTGGTGATCAAATTCAGATGGTCGACTATTTCTACATGTTTCTTCCTTTTCAAAGCAACACATTTAATGATTAGATAATGGGTATTTTAAAGATATTTATCAAAATTCAAAATATTTGAAGTTTTTGTCTTTATATGTTTATTGGAATCCATTGTAGGTTTTGATACTCATGGTTATGTTGGCAACTAAAAAATTACTTCCAAATGTAAATATAAAATGTAATATGAGCTTCTCTAACATTAGAATTTTGAAAGAAAGACCAATAAGAAATGACATGAGTGGTAGATATTTTTCTTTTAACATACTGTATTGAATTTAATTCATGTTGTGTGTATGAAAAACCTTTATTTGAGAGAGTACTGCTCATTTTAACAAGAGTTATTACTCAAAGAATTAATCTTTTGACTACCAACTCAAAGGAAACCCAAGAGCAATATTTAAAATAAATTTCAAAAAAGATAAATAGAGAGGAGGAATTATGTAGCTTCCATTTTTAGATTGCATTTCTCTCATTGACTTTATTTATTTCTCTTTTTCCTCCGTATCTCTACATAAATTATTCCTGTAATTATAAAAATAAACTTTGGAGAATCCGGATTTAATGCAGTATGTGATTATGTGGAGTTTATTATATTGTACGTTTTAGCCAACAATTTTATCCTTCAGTGACAGAAGTTGTTTCCACAATTGCCTTTTCCAGGGCAATTACATCTAGTTGCCTTGCCACGAGGAAACAGGAGTTTCGTTGCAGTCTGGTTCCGCAACTCAGGTCGTCGTCTACGTTTTTTTTTTCTCCATGGACTTGTCACACTCAATCGGCTCTCCAGTTGACTTCCGCGCATTAATTGCATCTCCAACAACATTTGGTTCCGCTCCCACCCGGACGACATGTTGATATATAGTCATTAATATGTCTTCGCAATGAGGATTGTATCTCAATTTCAGAAACCGTTTTCCTCCCTTTAACTTATTTATCACTTATCCTTCTACTAAAGAGCCCGCAACTCATCAGTCATGGCAGCTCTCTTCCTATTTTTTGCAACACTATCTTACATGCTCTCAACCTGGTGGGTGAACTTCCACAAAATATCTTTCATTGGCTTCTGAAATTGGAAGTGCTTGATATATCTGATAACCATTTGTCCGGTGGAATTCCATCAAGCCTATTCAATTGCCAGCAGCTGCAAAATGTGTGGTTCTCTTCCAATAATTTTACTGGAAATATTCCACCAGAGATTGGAAACTCAACAATGCTATAGTATATCAATCTTGACCTTAATGGTCTGCAAGGTATGCCTCATTCCAGTCTTGGCTGTCATGATACTGTCTATGGGAGCAATTTTTTTCTACCAAAAGTGTTGGTCTATTCGTTCTTTAGTGTTTGGAAAAAAAGGAGTAAAAAGAAAGTGTGAATATATAATCACTCTTTTAACATTATTTAAGTAGGTCAAATTAATGAAATTTGTTATCAAAATTTATGCATAATTAGAATCTTATTGCTTTTTCAATTAATATTAATAAATCTCTATATTTAAAAATACTATACAGTGTTAAATTAATTGTAGTTTTTTTTCCTAATTTTGACATAATGTGTCATTATAGTGTCATTTTCAACATTTGGTTGAAGCATATTACTTCCAAATGAATTTAATAGTGTACTTTATAATATCCTCCTGATAGCATTGTTCATTGGTAATGATTGCTCTTAGTATTCAATACAATAAGTTTTTCTTTTTATTTTTATAAATGGGAAATTCATTGCAATTTAGAAATAAGGTTTACTTGTTGTAAATAGAATTAATTTTGGATAAAATTACTAAAAAATATATATAAAATGTTTTCTACATGATAGAAGAAATGATTGTGATATTTTTAAAAGAAATGACAACAGAATTATTGCTAGAATTATTTTAGCATTATTCTGTTAATTAGGAGACTTTAATAAACATATTTTTAAATTAGAAGGAAATTAATTCACTTTATTAAAACATTAAGAAAGCATACTACATTTACACGTATTAAGTAGAGAGGAAATGATGCATTTAATCTACATTGTACTTAGACTTTCCTTTTAACAAATTTATAATATGTGTACAAGCTGTAAATAATTAGTGAAATATCCTAAATTTAAGCCTTTATATTGTTAATAGTTATTAAATTAAAATCTGTATAATATTAAGAAAAAAAAAAGAGTATAATACTTATGGTCATATGTTAACCATTAAAATCACGTAAGACTTAGGGCAAAGACAATAGACCTCATTAGTCCGATCGTTAGGAGAAACAATTCATTGCGTTTACCTACCTATTTATAGATAGATTTGATTTTAATGACGAGTGTAATACTAATAAATCTCTCTCCAAAAGAGAAAATCTATATTGTTCATGTTGGTGATATCCCGTTTGTTTATATTATGCCAAGTTCAATACCAAATGAGATTGGTAATTTAGAAAATCTAGAGCTCTTGAGTCTCTATTCTGCTGACCTCCGTGGCCATACCCCTCAGGCAATTTTTAATATTTCCACAATAAGAGCAATTCACCTCACTGGAAATCATCTTGGGGGAAGTCTTCCATCAACCTTAGGCTTTACGCTTCCAAATCTTGCTAGTAAGGGTTAAGCATCATAGACTCTTTGAAATGCTGTATATATTTAAGTAGATTGGACTTGTCCAACAATCCATTGAATTCCATCCTTCCAATTTCCATTGGGAACCTCTCTACCTTTCTTGAATTCCTATCAGTCTTCATGTGTAACATGAGGGCTAACATTCGAATAAATATGGGCAACATAAGTGGGTTAACATTGCTTGAACTTGCTGGTAATCAATTGACTGGAACCATTCCAACTGGTATAGGGAAGTTGCAACAACTACAAGGTTTGTCTCTTTATGATAACAAGTTGAAGGGACCTATTCCATATGAAATATGCCAAACCAAGAGATTGGGATTTTTATGCTTGGGTAGCAACAGATTCTCTAAGCCAATACCTTCATGTTTGGGTAATCTTACATCATTGAGAAAGCTTTTGCTTGTTTCAAATACATTCAACTTAGCAATACCTTCCGCTTTGTGGAGCCTTTCGTATTTGTTAATCCTAGACTTGTCTTCGAATGAGTTAAGAGGAGCTCTCCCATTAGAGATAAGTAATTTTAAAGTGGTGACAGAGCTTTCTTTAGACAAGAATCAATTATCAAGAAATATCCCAAGTAGCATTAGAGGACTTCAGAATTTAAGAAATCTCTCCTTAGCAGAAAATGAGTTTGAAGGTCCTATTCTAAAATCTTTTGGTAACTTGGTAAGTTTGGAATCTCTGGATTTATTAGAAAACAATTTAACTGGTGTAATTCCCACATCATTGGAGGCACTAGTCTACTTGAGTTTCTTCAATGTGTCCTTCAACAAATTAGAAGGACAAATTTCAAGTGGTGGACGTTTTGTAAACTTTTCTATTCAATCATTTATGGGAAATGAAAAACTCTGTGGTGCTCCTCACTTGCAATTCCCAAAATGCAAAACAGCCACATCAGATAAAATTTCTAAAGCTATTGTCGTGTTGAAATATATTATTCCGACAGCAATAGCCATGGTGCTTATATTGACATCTATATATGTGTGGAGATGCCAGAAGAAGAATGAACTACCAAGTCCAGAGGTACTTCAACCAGTGGGAATATGGAAAAGAATTTCATACCATGAACTTCAAAAAGGAACAAAAGAGTTCAGTGATTTCAATTTACTAGGCATCAGGAGCTTTGGAAAAGTATATAAAGCAACACTCTTAGATGGGCAGAATGTTGCAATAAAAGTTTTCAATTTGGAGCAAGAAGGAGCATTCAAGAATTTTGAAGCTGAATGTGAAGAGTTATGTAATGTTTGCCATCGAAATCTAATCAAAATCATTAGCAGTTGCAGTATGATTGACTTCAAGACATTGGTTTTGAGCTACATGTCTAATGGGAGTTTGGAGAAGTGGTTACACTCATAGCTTGACTTTAATTCAGAGATCAAACATAATGATAGATGTTGCAATCGCACTGGATTATCTTTATCATGGTTGTTCTATCCAATTGTCCATTGTGATTTAAAACCTAGCGATGTATTGTTAGATGAGGACATGGTTGCATATGTAACTGATTTTGGCATTGCAAGACTCTTCGGGAGAGCAGATGCTATCACACGAACTATGACTCTTGCCACAATGAGATATATAACTCCAGGTGATGTTTATGATTTATTTCCATTTTTATTTGTGTCTCACGTAATAAAATATGATCTAGAAGTGTTACGATATTCAAAATATATTTACACTAAATATAATTATATTAGATGTACTTCAATTTTTTCTTCTTTTATATAAAGAATATGGACTAGAAGGAATGGTGTCTAGGGTAGTTGATGTTTGCAGCTATAGTATTTTACTTGTGGAAACCTTTACACAAAAGAAGCCAACGGATGAAATATTCCATGGAGAATATAACATCATTTTTTGGGTGAAACCCTGATGCTATAATTGATATTGTTGATCCTAAACTGTTAACAGAAGAGGAAAGGCAATTTGCTGTTAGGAAAGGCTGCTTATCATCTATCATGGGTTTGGCTTTGAATTGTTCGACAGAATGCCCACATGAAAGGACGATAAACGTGAAAGATGTCATAGTTGCACTCAAGAAGATCAAGATGAATTTTGAATGAAACAACTAGAATCCCAAAGTATCAATTAGTTTGTTTGCAAATTTCTATATTTAACTTATAATATTTGACATATTAGATAATACAATTTGTTTTACAAAAAAAAACATAATTCTCTCATTGTTTATTGTTGTTGAAACACACTTGTTTTGGTAGAGATACATAAAATAGCTCTATCATGCTATATACATAATGCTTAAAATTTTCAGAGATAACTCGTAAGTTATAATCTTTACCTTCGGTAAAGTAAGATTTTGGCTCATCTACATGTCAACTTGTTGTGCATTTGCTTGCTTGGTTTTTTCTTTGAAATTGTATCTTGTAGTAGCAGTTGTGCAAGAGGATCTGTGCAATTGCGTAGGCAAATGCCTGGTAAATATAAAAGTTAAGCAATTTAAGAATCCCCTTCTTTCTGTATCTTCTAGAACTCCAATTACATTCAAGGGTAACCTAGGACCTCTCTCCCAGTTATGAAGTTATTGTTCTTTGACAATACAATAAAGTTTTTATCAAACCTAGGAGTATAATGCCTAAACACCGAGTGTTTCTTCAGTTAGAAGAACAACATACACAAGCTGTTGTTGCTAATGTAAAAGCATATTGAAGTATTTAATTTAAGTATTTACAGAGAATATGAATCCGAGTTGACTTCAGATAGTTTAAGCACGAGCAATTTGGACCTAAATGCAATATTATACTTATCTTTAGTAAATAACTTAATTACCAGAAGAATATCTCCATAATGGTTTAAAATGATAGTGGCTTGGCTTTTTCTCCTCTTCATTTATTTTAATAAAAAAGAAAGGCTCATTTGACCTCTAGAAGCAAAAAAATAGTAGAATATTTTCAAGTTAAGAAAAAATATAATGTTGTCAACTCGAGCAGCACTAAAAATTTTTACACAAATCTTACCTCAATGTCTGGGCCAATGCCTTTGTGTTGGGGTAATCTTACTTCATTGAGAAACCTTTGGCTAGAATTAAATGCATTCAACTTTACAATACCATCCGCTTTGTGGGACCTTTCAGATTGTTTACTCCTAGAATTGTCTTCAAATGGGTTAAGAGGAGATCTCCCATCAGAGATAAGTAATCTTAAAGTTGTGACAGGGTTGTATTTTGATAATAATCTATTTTCAGGAAATATCCCAAGTAGCATGGGTGGACTTCAAAAATTTACTTAATCTTACCTTAGCCAAAAATGAGTTTGAAGGACCTACTCCTAATTCTTTTGGTAATTTTGTAAGTTTGAAACTTCTTGACTTATCAAAAAACACTATCTTCGGTGTTATTGCCAAGTCATTGGAGGCATTTTAGTATTTGAGATCATTGGAGGCATTTTAGTATTTGAGATCTTTCAATGTGTCCTTCAACACTTTTGAAGGACAAATTCCTATTGGTGGACCCTTTTCAAACTTCTTGACTCAATCATTCATAGGGAATGAGCTGCTTTGCGGTGCTCCTCACTTGCAACTCCTAGAATGCAAAGCTAACATAATTGGCAAAAACTCAAAATCTTTTGCAATTGTACTGAAATATATTTTACCAGTTACAATAGCCTTAGTGACTATATATTATTAATTATGTGTATCAATAAAGTACAAGAAGTAAGTTAAGCTACCAAAATTACATGTAGATTCAGCAGAGGCTACATGGAGAAGAATTTTAAACTTTGAACTTAAGCAAGCAATGATGGGTTCAGTGAAGTTTGTAAACATTTAATTTTATTTTAATTTTAAAAAATAAATAATTTTTTTAAAAAAATAAAATGATTAAAAAATAAAAAAGAAACGACTCTAAAAAATAACATAAAAGAAAATCAAAATAAAAAAAAAATCAATACAAAGAAACAAAATAAAAATCAATCATAAAAGAAAATAAAGGAGAGGGGCGGCAAGAGCTAAGAGAAGGAAAGGATAAAGTCACTAAAAGACAAAATCGAAAGAATTAAAGGAAATAAAAAAGCAAACATTAAAATCAAAAGGGGATTTCAGTTTTGAGCTTGCTGAAGATTTCACTATATGAAATTTTAATAATACTGACGGATAAATTTTTTGATAAAATAAAATTTTTTCCATAAACTCCTAATAAATTTTTACCAACAAATGTATAATTTTTATAAAAAAAGTTATCCTTTAATAATATCAAAATTTTTTATAATGCTTCGTTGACGATAAGCGGGACTCTTGGCACCCACTTTTATTGGGCACTCTCTCAACTGTTTCTCTCCTTTCTCTCTCATCTCCTTCTCTCTAACTCTTTCCCAACACACTCCCTCCAGTTCCCTCAGCTCTCTCGCCCATTCTTGCTTCAGCTGCTCTCAAGCACACTCCTCTCTTGGACGGCAGTTGAAACACGTTTTATAGGAGGATTGGTAGGTATGTTCTTTGGTTTCTCACTACACACACTGAGAAGTTTAAAGGGAGAAGAGGGAGAAGTGTGGAACAAATGGAACATCCATACTGATTTTTTTTTTCTGATGTTTTGAATTTATTCAGGGATTTTCAAAGTTTCTACTACTAAAACACACTTAGATTGTGATCACTTTAGAGGTAAACTCACTGTCCTTTTTTTTTTGTTTTTTGTTTTCCTTTGTGCATCTTATAAGAATGTAGAGAAGTCGAGAATGAATTGAATGAATTTGTTTATTAATGTTTCTTTAGCCATGATCCTGAAATCTAGAATTGATGTTGGTTTGTTGCATTTGTGGATTTATTTGGACTGAGTTGAGTGCTCTGGAATTTAGGCATTTTGGTTTTAGATGTGATTCCCCTTCTCACGAGACCTGAATCTGGTTTGTGCTCCCATTCTTTTCTGTTTGTGTTACTTGGTTTACTTAAATCTTGTTCCCTGAATGCATGACCCCCATCTGGTTTGTGCTCCTTTTCTCTTGATTTTATTTCCTCTTTGTTATGATTTTGCTTTGTGAAATCGTAGTGATGACATTGAGGATGGTAAATGTACTGTGAAAATTTTGTGGCATAATGTGGGTGTATACGTTTAAGCTCAGTTCTGGGGAGAGAAGCTGGTGCTTCTCTTGGAGGAGCACCATGGACCTCTGCAAATGGGTAGAGATCCACGGGCACGATTTGGTACTGCACCCACCATAGGGTGCGTGCGCACCCTATCTTTCTCTCATAATTAAATAAATAAAAAAATATTTTAAAAAAATAAAACGATAATATATTGTTGTATTCAGAAAATGTTTTGGAATTTTCGATACTTGAAAAATTTTGGATGAAATTGAAAAACCTAATAGTATTAATTTTTATGTATCTTTTTTTGTTGAGTAAATTACATTAACCTCCTTTGAGGTATTTGATTATGACACTCCACTCTATTCTTACTCAAATATGGCACTCCACCCCATTTTTTTAAATATTAATTAAAAAAATAAACCTAATGTTAATCAAATATTCATAAAAAGAATATTAAATCAATATTTTAGTCTAATTTTACTTAAAAATTATACTTTGACTTAGTTTAACCATTTTAAATAACTAATATTTTGATAAATTATATTTTTAAATTAAATAATTATATTTATTACAAGTTATAAATTTAACAATGTGTATGATTATGAAAAAAAAATTTAATACAAACATAAAGGCATCTTGGGGTGAGTTTAGTTAGCCAAAAATAAGCTAATTATGCTCTATAATTTTTCTTAACTAAACTCACCCCCAAGATGTCTCTATATTTGTACTAAATTTTTTTCTCATAATCACATATATGGTTAAATTTATACTTTATAGTAAATGTAATTATTTAATTAAAAAATATAATTTTTTAATATATTAGTTATTTAAAATAATTAATTGAGTCAAAGTATAAATTTAAATAAAATTAGAATCAAATGTAATTTAATATTCTTTTTATAAAAATTTTATTAACATTTAAGTATATTCTTTTAATTAATATTTGGGTAAATGGGGTAGAGTGTCATATTTGAATAAGAATAGGGTGGAGTGTTATAATCAAATACCTCAAAAGAGGTTAATGTAATTTGCTCTTTTTTGTTTCTGAAAAATATAAAAAAAAAATTTTGGCAAAAAAATAATTTTGTTTTCACAATTTGGTTGAGAAAATTAGCACCACTTTCTAGAAACTTTTGAAGTCAAATTTAGAAAGATAAAAAATTTAACAATATCTATCTTACTAATTAATCTCACATTTATTTAAATTTTCAAAAAAGGTAAAAGAAAGAGAAAGGGCCAACATGACAGTCCAAGAGTGAGGCTTGGTTGGGCCTTTAGTAGTCCAACCATATCTCCATTATTCCCCTTCCCCTTTTTATTTTTATTTTACTTTTCTTTTTTTTAAAAGACAATGGAAGATTAAAAAGGATTTTGGCATGTATCTCATTTAATTTTTGGACATTTTCTCTTGAGCTATTTGAAATGGGTGTAAGATGTTAACATCATGACACAGAGCAGCAAATGGATTAAAAACGAGAAGTTGTTGAGAAGGTTTTTGAAAAGATAAAAAGTTTGGAATCGCTATCAATTTAAATTAAAATAATAGGGTTAGACATAAAAAATTTGGTCTGCATTATAAAAATTAGATTCAAGAGTTAATTATATGTAGAGAAAGCATTAACACCCTATAACACCCTTTTGATATTACATTAGTAGTGTGTTACTTTTTGAATTTACAACTGTGCTTTGTTTATGCTACAAAAGGATTTTGAAAATTTTTAAGGTTAATAAGAAATCAAATTTTGAAAATTTAAGAATCAATAAAATAAATGAATCCCATCTTTTCAAGGTGGTATCTATTATCCTTGAAATTCTTGAAAAATCTTTGAACTTTCAATTGATTTCTCAATTAATTCGTCCTCGAATAAATTTGAGGTATTTAAGAGGACAAAATAAAGAAAATAACAAGGACACAAATAAAATTTGTACACATAAATAATATGGGACACAAATAAAATTTATATACATAAATAATGTAGGATCCAAATAAAATTTTTGTACAAAAATAATACAGGATACAAATAAAATTAAGAGAAATGAATAATATGAAGTTTAGTTGTTGCTCACAAGATGCACAACCAATCAGCTGCCATTTGACTTTGTTTACATATATGTCTTTTTATAAAAAAACACAACTAAGAAAGAAATTAATTTAAAAATTAACACCATTGAACTTTCTGAAATTTCTCAAATTGATTTCAAAAATTATGAAAAGGAGTACTAATTTTGTTAAACCAAACCCTGAAATTAGAAGATTTTTTGCATAAAAGGATTTTTTGTATGTTTTATAGAAATAAAAAATTGATAGAAATAATACAGTTAAGTTTTTCAATTTTCATCAAAAATTTTAAAACAAGTACAAAAAATTCTAAAATAAAATTCAGAATTCAACTACACAATTTTTTTTTTTTTTGAAATATTTTTCTAATTTTTATTTAATTAATAAAGAGAAGATAAGGGCACTATTTATCTTCTTCAAAGTGTAGCATCCATAGTTATGAAGACAAACAAAGCTTCTGGCAGCTTTGTTTTTGCTTCACTTAAACTTCTTTGTTTTTATAGAAAATAGCCACACAAAGCAACACATGCATACCATAAAAAAATTCCAAAACACAACAACAAAACACAACTTCCTAAAAGACAGTAAGCTCAACAAAATTCAAAAAGAATGGAGAACTTACTCAATGAAGTGGGCTGTTAGCACATAGGCAATCCTAGGTTTCTGAGTAGCACTCAATGTTTCTCTTTGTCTCTTTGGCTCTCTTCTCACTTTCTCTCTTTTCTTCTTCTTTGAGCTTGTCTACCCTCCCCATATTTTTTCTTTTCTTGCTCCCCTTCTCCCCCTCCTTGCTGAATATAAAAGAATGGTATTTGTAGGATACTTCTCCTATCATCACTCTGTAGGCAAGGCTTTCAGCTCCATTAAAGTTAAGAGATTTTGCTGAGTGCTTAATGGACAAAAAGAAGCACAAGAACAACTGAAGAGAGGGATAGAAAAAAATTTGAAGATGAGATTACTGTGTGGATCTAAGTGAAGAAAAACAATGTGTTATATTTGAGATTCTTAGATATTAAGCATGGTGAGTATTCAATGCTGAATATAATGAAAAGGAAGCAAAACCTTTTTTGATTAAAAAATGAAACTTATCACAAAAGTATATACAAAATACTCTTGAATACTCATATTTTTATCAAAATAATTTTCTAAAAAATTAGTACTTAAGAAAATTAGTACTTACATAAAAAAATTTACTAAATTCACTTATGGGTTCATGTTTTGCCAAAGCTATACCCAAATTTATTTTATTTAATCTAATAAAAGATATAAGAAAAATAATAAAAATTCTAACAAAAAGACCTAAAAAAATGCCCTTAGATCCTTTCACTTTGACCATTTTAAAGCCAAAAAATTTCAAAAATATGTAGAAAAATTTCTGAACTTATTTATATGTTCAATTTTATTTTTTGGGTTTTAAACAAATTTGAGTGTTGACATTGCGGTGCCAAGTGGTGACAAAAAAAAAGATGAGTTTTGGAGAATGGGATTTTAGAAAATGTGTGAAAATTTAGAATTTTTAAAATTTTGGAGTTATCACTAATTTAATTTTAAATAGTGAGATTAGACACCAAAAATTAAGCTTGCATCACAAAAGTCGAATTTAAGGATCAGTTACGTATAGGGAAGGTATTAACACTATTATAATACTTTTTTGGTACTATGTTGATATTTTGTTACTTTTTTATTTTCAAACTGTGCTTTGGTTTTGCAAAAATAAATTTATTTATTTTTAATTTTTATTTGTCTTATTGTGAGCTTACACACAATTTAGCATGATCTGTAATTAATACTACTAGTGAATGGCATTTACCCATTACTATTGAAAGAGAAAATTTGGTGCCTGGTTTGTCCAAAACTCACATCAAAATTGGTTATCTAACTTGACCAAAATTTGACCCAACTAGACTAAAATTTAAAAAAGATACCTAATTGACTAGAGTTTGAACAATTATTTTTGGGTTTTGAGGGATTTTTTGAAGAGAGTTGAATTTGTATTAATCATATCATTATGACTTTGCCAATTTCTCTAACATAACCTATGATGTGATTACCCTTGGGATAGTTAAGAGTGATCACTTTCTCTAATCACACAAACAACCATCGTCAAAAAGAATTAGAGTTTGAAATGAATTTAGTGTTTTAAGGGGCATCAATTTATGATGGTTACTTTAAAGGAGTTTTACCAATTTCTCCAATGTAATTCATAATGTAATCATATTCGAAAGAGTCAATAGTAGTCACTTTTGCCAACCACACTTATTACTATCTTTAGAAAAAGTTGGAGTGTTAAAGGGGTAGGCTAGATTGTTAATAAAGAGGCATTAGACTTCAAGGTAAGGATGTTGATCACGTTGAATGAACTATGCTAATTTTTCGAACATAATTCCTTTTATATAGTTAACTGCAGTTGCTCTTGCCAACCGCACTAATGGCTATCATTGTGGAAAAAAATTAGGGACGTAGAATTGGTGAAAGATTAGGATTTTTTGAAACGATTAATTACAATTTATACCCTTTCCTTGAATTTTAGGAAAGTAATTCAATAAGATAATAATTTTTTATTAAGAATTTCTAAATTTACACCATGGATCATGCCAAGTTAATTCAAGAGCAAGATTATGTGCAATAGAAATAATTAACACAGATGATGCATTCGATTATGTAATTCAAAGTCACAACAAAATTAGAATAACTCCTTCTTTCCCCTTTATTTGGATAATTCTCTTTTATTTTGCAAGCCCAAACCCAAGGCCCAAGGAAACTTTATTCCCAATTTCTAAAAACAAAACTCCTAAATAAAAAGAATCTAAAGAGGCTTTGTTTGGGCCCAATTCTAGCCCAAACTAAGCCTTCAATTTCTGCCTTCTTAATTTTTTTTTTTAAAAAATAAAAACAAAAGTAAGCTAAACCGTGGAGTGAAATGGGAAAATGGGGTTAGCCTCGATTTGGATGAGCCCAAACTAAGCCGGGACCCTTCTTTCACATTCAAAATTTCCTTTAGTAAAAGTTAACTAAACTTAGGTAAATCTTACATGTAAAAATATATCTTAAATATACCTATTTTAATCAAACTAGAAAACCAAAATTATCATAATTTTTTTATACAAAATTTAAAACTAAATGAAACTTTTTATTTTATTTTTTGGAAAAAATTTACTTTCTAATTATTTTTTGAAAGAGTTTTTCTAGGGTGCTCTTCAAAACTACACCTGAAGGTGCAATTTTGAAGGCACTCATGCCCAAGCTTTATGGCTCCAGATTAACTTAAAGCCACCCCAACTTATGATGGCTTCTACCACTACAAGTGACCCATCAGTGGTGGCATGACTAAACAATGCCACTGCCCAGTGGTAGTGCCATGATGCCAAGAGAGAGGAGCATAAATTCCTCTCTTTTTTCCATGATCAACATGACACCCCACTTTAAAACAATACCTAGGCATGCAAAGCCCAAAACTTCACTAAAGACTCATTCATGCCTCATAGTAGTACACGAGATCAATCCAAGAATGCTAAACTATAATAGAAATGTATGGAAAACAAGGTATTGATGAGAGACTTAGCAAGGAATGGACGTACCTCTATCATCCACTCTTTGCTTCTCTCCACAGACCTTTCCTTCTATACCCACTCTTTTCTCTAGTCACTCTCACCCTTTAAGTGTTCTCTTGTCACTCTTAGCCCAATATCTTTCTTCCTTCTTTGCTCACCTTCTCTCTATTTCACATTTTTCACTCTCAAGTGTTTTTGTCTCTCTTGGCTCTCTTTATTTCTCCTTAGCTCTTTGTGCCCAAAGAACAAGCATAGAAGTCCCTTAAATAGAGCTCTTAGGCTGCTTCTTCTTGAAACCCCCACACATCTCTATCAAATCACCTCGTCCTCTTTTCACCGTAGACGTCTTTTCTTTCTTAGACAGTCATCATGCTTCCTGCCTCACATTTAATGAAAACTGCACCCTTTTATTTCAACCAAAACCTTTGATCTTAATTGAGTTGGTTATCCCTCCACTTTCACTTTTGTCATGCAGTTTAGGGAGTATAAAAGCTGGTCTTGGTTTAAGCCAAAGCTTGTTACATTGTTATTATTTTTAATTAATAATGATTCCTTTTAATTTTCTAATTTAACCCAAAAGTTTTACCAAATTTAAGCACCAAAATTTTTACTTTAAATTATGTACTTATTTTTGTTTATTGTTAGGGTCTAGTCAAAATTAAAGGTCTGCACATGAGACCCAATAAACATAAAATATTATTTTTTTAACAATTAAGTGATATTTCCTTTATAAAAAAATATAAATTGAATGATTAAAACCCTATTTTGGTTTCTCATAGAAGGAGGTTCTCTTATTTTGATTCCTCATTCTCTAAAGTTTCTAATTTGATCCTCTACAAATTAAAGTTATTTCTAATCAAGTCTTTCTGTCATATTCCATTAACAGTGTTAAGTTTTTTATTGACGTGGCATATTAGTAAGCTTATACGTCAAAAATTTTGTTACATTAGCATATGACATGGTGTTTACATGTCATCCAACCATAAAAAATTGTCATGTTGGATGACATGTGAATGCCATGTTATATGCTAATGTGGCAAAATTTTTGACATAAGCCAACTAATATGCCAGATCAGCACTTAATGTGTCACATCAACAAAAAAATTTAACACCATTAATGGTAATATAACGGAGGGACTTGATTAGGAGTAATTTTAATCTATGAAAGATCACATTAAAAACTTTGGAGAATGAGAGACCAAAATAGGAGAACCCTCATTTATGAAAAATCAAAATGGGGTTTTAGTCAAATTGATTTCTCCTAAAACAAAGAATTTAAGGTGAATAGGGCTAAATGTTTTTGGAGTTTTGTGATGTGATTGATTTGTGGTAGCATTTTAAATACATTGTTTGCTCCTTAAATTGTTCATGATGCATGCTTAGGGGAATTATGTGCTTGAATTGTTGGATGTGAATAAATCTTGAATTTTGAAAATTTCTTTTAAACATGTTTTCATTTGAGATTACATGTCAACCAAAAACCAAGAAAAGGGATTTATGTATGAACTTTTTCCCTTTGCATTACTTAATCTTTTTAATATTTTTTGCCACTTCTCTCAATCTACCTCTATTAAAGTTCATCGATGTTTAAGTGTCAAAAACATTGTTTTTAAAAAAATGAAAACCCATTGAGCTTCCTATGATGAATTATAGGTTGAGTGTGGAGTTACTCTCTTATTATTTTGAGGGAATATGTCCAAATTGATCCAATCTGGAGGGAAAAGATCTACTTGGTGACTGTATAACTCATTGGCATTTTTTCTTATCTTTTCAAAATTCAATTTTGGAAAACTGAAATAGAATGGTGAGTTTTCCACCAACAAACTAAGGGACAGAGTGTTGAGTCACTCTTTTGTAATTTTAAGGGACGGTATTCAAGTAAACCCACTTTGGAGACAAAGGGTTTGCTTGATAGTGTTGACCAAGTTTACTGGTTTTTGTTCCTCCATTCATTTTCAAATCCTAGACAATCTAGGCAACCATTTCGAGTTAAGACTTGGATGAACTAGATGTCAAATCACCCTTTTCATAGTAATAGCTAAAAGCCACTCACTCATAGTATTAATCATAAATCATATTTAATTACAAGTAAAACCAATAGTGAAACAAACAAAAAATAAAAATAATAAATGTGTCTTGTCTAAATACAAAAGAATAGTTTTGGATTTGAAAAGTATTAAAACACTAATGTGGTACTAAAAGGGCGCTGTAGGGGTGCTACATATTTTTTACACATTACTAATACTAACCCTTGAATTGGATTTCTGTAATGTAAACTATGTTTTTCAGCATTTGACCTCACCATTTCAATCTAGGTTAATGGCGACTTTAAAATTTTTCATGCTTTCCCAAACCCTTCCTCCAAAACCCAAATTTAAATCTTTTCTTTTTTCAATCACCACTTCCGTGTCACAATGTCAACAGTTTGGTGACTCCACTGATGGGTTCAATGATTCAACATGGTTGGAAGCAAAGCTATAAGTATTGGACTTATTTCTAAGAGTTCATGTTGAAGTCATTGGATGATGACTGCAATAGTGGTTCAACATATGGCTGTGTTAAACTTATCTTATAATTATATTGAAGACTAGACTTATGACATGTACATTAGACATATGGTATAGGTGTTAAACTTCCGGTACATTGCTTATGGTTTAAGTAATTTATTATATGAAATATAGATAATCATGCATTATTTAGATTAGCACATTTGAATTTTTATTTAAAAAATTGTTTGGGCAATCCATACCCAACTCTACCCAACTTACCACTAGTTATTTTGGGTTTGAAAAAAATATTCTTCCAAACGCAAACCCAAACCAATCCAACCCAACCCAAGTAAACATTAGTTGGGTTGAATTTTAAATACCCAAAACCCAACTCACCCCAACCCTAAACACCCAACCTGCAAGCACCATAGTAGATAAAAGCAAAAATAAGATTAGGGAATGAATTTGGATAACGTGGCCATTTCTACAATAGCCTGCTGTAAATGTAAGCAATTATCCACTCTCTCTGCACTGCGCACGAGCCATTGCTCTTGGCTTCATATGTAGGACTCACATTTTACCCACAAACTAGTTCTTGATTGACAATTGAAATTTACATTTTCTCCACTCTTTATCTCTAGAATTTCATCACAAACTCTCATGCTTCAATGAAAACTAAACCATGATGAATGCTGAAATTTGTAGAAATCAGAAATTTGAGAAGAAATGTAAAGCAATACATTAAACGTTCACACTAGTACATGTTCTTCCCAAAGAAAACCATTGTTATTTTGATAAAAAAAAAAAAAAAATTGGGTGAGAGAAAGAGAGGCCAAACGTTAATTGTACTCTTGCCTTTCTTTTCTTTCTTTCCTCTAACTTCACCAAATCTTACTAACATGTCATAATCATTTTTCATTTTAAATATATAGGAGTATTAGCTTAGCTAAAAATATCTACTGAATAATCAGGCCTTGGGTTGATATCCCTGGGTTTCTGTTATTCAGCTTACTTAGATAAACGAAATGACAATTTTTTCCTCAATATTAATGTAAATTATCTAGTGACACTCATCCTTAATTCAGTAATTTAAATTTTTTGAAAAAATATATATTTTCTTTGCTGAAGAAAACATAGATTTTTATTTAAACAAAAGATTGCGAATGAAATTTTAGTCGACCAATAATCTATTTAATTTGATAGCCATGAATGTTAAATTAGAATTTAGGCAATTATTCTTTTATTTTAGGCAATTACATTTAGAATTAGTTTCGTAATTTTTCCAACAACAATAATTACCGGCATGGCATAGTTTTCTTGTCGTGTCGTTCATGGTGCTGTAAGTCTTCGTCTATGTTTTTCTCTGCATTGGCTTATGAAACTCAACTCCGACATCATATGGTGGAAAGTTAGGTGCTGTGTCTTAAAATTTCTAAAAAGAAATGATGAATGACAAATAACAATTTAAAGTTAATCTCTATTGACTTGTCGGTGCTTTGTGACCTTTAGTGATAGGTATTATTGCCACAATTATTCTTTTACTTTAGGCAATTACATTACATTTTGTAATCAGATTTTAACAATTGTTATGACAACAATAATTGCTCCTACAGAATGGTTTCCTTAACGTGTGGTTCGGGGTGTTACAGGTCTTGGTCTAGGTTTTTCTTTATATTCACTTGTCAGAGTACCAATGTTGCCAAATGACTAATGCATTATTACTTGGTTCTGCAACTGTTCAAATAATTAAAAAAGATTAGGTACTGCACTTTGAAATTTCTAAAAAGAAAAGATGAATGACAAATAACAGTATAAAGTTGATCTCCATTGACTTATCAGACTCCATCAGAATTTTTTGGCAACAAATAGTTGCACCTAATTAGATAGACGTTTTTGAAATATATCTATCAATCTCTCTTTCAATTTTTGTGACAGCAGTAATTGCCCCTATGGAGCAGTTTCCTTGTTACGTGGTTCGGGGTGTAATAAGTCTTGGTCTACGTTTAAATTTCTCTACATTTTACACAACCAATATTTCCATTTATTACTTGTGCATTCTTACTTGGTCCTGCTAGAATTTTAGATGCTGCACTTTGAAACTTTTAAAAAGAAAAGATGAATGACCAATAACAACTCAAATAGTTCCGCTGACTTATCAGTCTCATTCAGTGTTTGTAACCACAAATAGTTGCGCCGAAATAGGAGGAGTATCCTTGTAGTGTTAATACTACCAAGAAAGTGTGTTCCAAAACAAAGAGAGTTTTCACGACATCCTCCTCAACTTTCTCCGACGGGCATGTGCGTGATTTTCTTGGAACTTTGCTATTCCTAAAACAAATTTTATCTATTCCAAAATTTATTAATTTTCATTAAAGATACATTGTACTCTACCTGATCAAAATAACAATGGTTTTTTTGCTGGCTATTTCCTTTTTCAAGGTAACACATTAAATCAATGTGAATGTGCACATTTTGATCCAAAAAAAAAAAATTTCTTTGGGTGAGAAAATGAGAGGCCAAACATTAATTGTACTCTTGCTTTTCTTTTCTTTCTTTCCTTTAACTTCACCAAATCTTACTAAAATGTCATAATCATTTTTCATTTTAAATATATAGGAGTATTAGCTTTGCTAAAAATATCTATTGAACAATCAGGACTTGGGTTGATATCCCTGGGTTTCTGTGATTCAGCTCACTTAGATAAAGGAAATGACAATTTTTTCCTTAATATTACTGTAAATTATCTAGTGACACTCATCATTAATTCAGTAATTTAAAATTTTTTGGAAAAATATGTATATATTTTCTTTGCTGAAGAAAACGTAGATTTTTATTTAAACAAAAGATTGCGAATGAAATTTTAGTCGACCAATAATCTATTTAATTTGATAGCCATGAATGTTAAATTAGAATTTAGGCAATTATTCTTTTATTTTAGGCAATTACATTTAGAATTAGTTTCGTAATTTTCCCAACAACAATAATTACCGGCATGGCATAGTTTTCTTGTCGTGTCGTTCATGGTGCTGTAAGTCTTCGTCTATGTTTTTCTCTGCATTGGCTTATGAAACTCAACTCCGACATCATATGGTGGAAAGTTAGGTGCTGTGTCTTAAAATTTCTAAAAAGAAATGATGAATGACAAATAACAATTTAAAGTTAATCTCTATTGACTTGTCGGTGCTTTGTGACCTTCAGTGATAGGTATTATTGCCACAATTATTCTTTTACTTTAGGCAATTACATTACATTTTGTAATCAGATTTTAACAATTGTTATGACAACAATAATTGCTCCTACAGAATGGTTTCCTTAACGTGTGGTTCGGGGTGTTACAGGTCTTGGTCTAGGTTTTTCTTTATATCCACTTGTCAGAGTACCAATGTTGCCAAATGACTAATGCATTATTACTTGGTTCTACAACTGTTCAAATAATTAAAAAAAGATTAGGTACTGCACTTTGAAATTTCTAAAAAGAAAAGATGAATGACAAATAACAGTATAAAGTTGATCTCCATTGACTTATCAGACTCCATCAGAATTTTTTGGCAACAAATAGTTGCACCTAATTAGATAGACGTTTTTGAAATATATCTATCAATCTCTCTTTCAATTTTTGTGACAGCAGTAATTGCCCCTATGGAGCAGTTTCCTTGTTACGTGGTTCGGGGTGTAATAAGTCTTGGTCTACGTTTAAATTTCTCTACATTTTACACAACCAATATTTCCATTTATTACTTGTGCATTCTTACTTGGTCCTGCTAGAATTTTAGATGCTGCACTTTGAAACTTTTAAAAAGAAAAGATGAATGACCAATAACAGCTCAAATAGTTCCGCTGACTTATCAGTCTCATTCAGTGTTTGTAACCACAAATAGTTGCGCCGAAATAGGAGGAGTATCCTTGTAGTGTTAATACTACCAAGAAAGTGTGTTCCAAAACAAAGAGAGTTTTCACGACATCCTCCTCAACTTTCTCTGACGGGCATGTGCGTGATTTTCTTGGAACTTTGCTATTCCTAAAACAAATTTTATCTATTCCAAAATTTATTAATTTTCATTAAAGATACATTGTACTCTACCTGATCAAAATAACAATGGTTTTTCTGCTGGCTATTTCCTTTTTCAAGGTAACACATTAAATCAATGTGAATGTGCACATTTTGATCCAAAAAAAAAAAAATTTCTTTGGGTGAGAAAATGAGAGGCCAAACATTAATTGTACTCTTGCTTTTCTTTTCTTTCTTTCCTTTAACTTCACCAAATCTTACTAAAATGTCATAATAATTTTCCTTTTAAATATATAGGAGTATTAGCTTTGCTAAAAATATCTATTGAACAATCAGGACTTGGGTTGATATCCCTGGATTTCTGTGATTCAGCTCACTTAGATAAAGGAAATGACAATTTTTTCCTTAATATTACTGTAAATTATCTAGTGACACTCATCATTAATTCAGTAATTTAAAATTTTTTGGAAAAATATGTATATATTTTCTTTGCTGAAGAAAACGTAGATTTTTATTTAAACAAAAGATTGCGAATGAAATTTTAGTCGACCAATAATCTATTTAATTTGATAGCCATGAATGTTAAATTAGAATTTAGGCAATTATTCTTTTATTTTAGGCAATTACATTTAGAATTAGTTTCGTAATTTTTCCAACAACAATAATTACCGGCATGGCATAGTTTTCTTGTCGTGTCGTTCATGGTGCTGTAAGTCTTCGTCTATGTTTTTCTCTGCATTGGCTTATGAAACTCAACTCCGACATCATATGGTGGAAAGTTAGGTGCTGTGTCTTAAAATTTCTAAAAAGAAATGATGAATGACAAATAACAATTTAAAGTTAATCTCTATTGACTTGTCGGTGCTTTGTGACCTTCAGTGATAGGTATTATTGCCACAATTATTCTTTTACTTTAGGCAATTACATTACATTTTGTAATCAGATTTTAACAATTGTTATGACAACAATAATTGCTCCTACAGAATGGTTTCCTTAACGTGTGGTTCGGGGTGTTACAGGTCTTGGTCTAGGTTTTTCTTTATATCCACTTGTCAGAGTACCAATGTTGCCAAATGACTAATGCATTATTACTTGGTTCTACAACTGTTCAAATAATTAAAAAAAGATTAGGTACTGCACTTTGAAATTTCTAAAAAGAAAAGATGAATGACAAATAACAGTATAAAGTTGATCTCCATTGACTTATCAGACTCCATCAGAATTTTTTGGCAACAAATAGTTGCACCTAATTAGATAGACGTTTTTGAAATATATCTTTCAATCTCTCTTTCAATTTTTGTGACAGCAGTAATTGCCCCTATGGAGCAGTTTCCTTGTTACGTGGTTCGGGGTGTAATAAGTCTTGGTCTACGTTTAAATTTCTCTACATTTTACACAACCAATATTTCCATTTATTACTTGTGCATTCTTACTTGGTCCTGCTAGAATTTTAGATGCTGCACTTTGAAACTTTTAAAAAGAAAAGATGAATGACCAATAACAGCTCAAATAGTTCCGCTGACTTATCAGTCTCATTCAGTGTTTGTAACCACAAATAGTTGCGCCGAAATAGGAGGAGTATCCTTGTAGTGTTAATACTACCAAGAAAGTGTGTTCCAAAACAAAGAGAGTTTTCACGACATCCTCCTCAACTTTCTCCGACGGGCATGTGCGTGATTTTCTTGGAACTTTGCTATTCCTAAAACAAATTTTATCTATTCCAAAATTTATTAATTTTCATTAAAGATACATTGTACTCTACCTGATCAAAATAACAATGGTTTTTTTGCTGGCTATTTCCTTTTTCAAGGTAACACATTAAATCAATGTGAATGTGCACATTTTGATCCAAAAAAAAAAAATTTCTTTGGGTGAGAAAATGAGAGGCCAAACATTAATTGTACTCTTGCTTTTCTTTTCTTTCTTTCCTTTAACTTCACCAAATCTTACTAAAATGTCATAATCATTTTTCATTTTAAATATATAGGAGTATTAACTTTGCTAAAAATATCTATTGAACAATCAGGACTTGGGTTGATATCCCTGGGTTTCTGTGATTCAGCTCACTTAGATAAAGGAAATGACAATTTTTTCCTTAATATTACTGTAAATTATCTAGTGACACTCATCATTAATTCAGTAATTTAAAATTTTTTGGAAAAATATGTATATATTTTCTTTGCTGAAGAAAACGTAGATTTTTATTTAAACAAAAGATTGCGAATGAAATTTTAGTCGACCAATAATCTATTTAATTTGATAGCCATGAATGTTAAATTAGAATTTAGGCAATTATTCTTTTATTTTAGGCAATTACATTTAGAATTAGTTTCGTAATTTTCCCAACAACAATAATTACCGGCATGGCATAGTTTTCTTGTCGTGTCGTTCATGGTGCTGTAAGTCTTCGTCTATGTTTTTCTCTGCATTGGCTTATGAAACTCAACTCCGACATCATATGGTGGAAAGTTAGGTGCTGTGTCTTAAAATTTCTAAAAAGAAATGATGAATGACAAATAACAATTTAAAGTTAATCTCTATTGACTTGTCGGTGCTTTGTGACCTTCAGTGATAGGTATTATTGCCACAATTATTCTTTTACTTTAGGCAATTACATTACATTTTGTAATCAGATTTTAACAATTGTTATGGCAACAATAATTGCTCCTACAGAATGGTTTCCTTAACGTGTGGTTCGGGGTGTTACAGGTCTTGGTCTAGGTTTTTCTTTATATCCACTTGTCAGAGTACCAATGTTGCCAAATGACTAATGCATTATTACTTGGTTCTACAACTGTTCAAATAATTAAAAAAAGATTAGGTACTGCACTTTGAAATTTCTAAAAAGAAAAGATGAATGACAAATAACAGTATAAAGTTGATCTCCATTGACTTATCAGACTCCATCAGAATTTTTTGGCAACAAATAGTTGCACCTAATTAGATAGACGTTTTTGAAATATATCTTTCAATCTCTCTTTCAATTTTTGTGACAGCAGTAATTGCCCCTATGGAGCAGTTTCCTTGTTACGTGGTTCGGGGTGTAATAAGTCTTGGTCTACGTTTAAATTTCTCTACATTTTACACAACCAATATTTCCATTTATTACTTGTGCATTCTTACTTGGTCCTGCTAGAATTTTAGATGCTGCACTTTGAAACTTTTAAAAAGAAAAGATGAATGACCAATAACAGCTCAAATAGTTCCGCTGACTTATCAGTCTCATTCAGTGTTTGTAACCACAAATAGTTGCGCCGAAATAGGAGGAGTATCCTTGTAGTGTTAATACTACCAAGAAAGTGTGTTCCAAAACAAAGAGAGTTTTCACGACATCCTCCTCAACTTTCTCCGACGGGCATGTGCGTGATTTTCTTGGAACTTTGCTATTCCTAAAACAAATTTTATCTATTCCAAAATTTATTAATTTTCATTAAAGATACATTGTACTCTACCTGATCAAAATAACAATGGTTTTTTTGCTGGCTATTTCCTTTTTCAAGGTAACACATTAAATCAATGTGAATGTGCACATTTTGATCCAAAAAAAAAAAATTTCTTTGGGTGAGAAAATGAGAGGCCAAACATTAATTGTACTCTTGCTTTTCTTTTCTTTCTTTCCTTTAACTTCACCAAATCTTACTAAAATGTCATAATCATTTTTCATTTTAAATATATAGGAGTATTAGCTTTGCTAAAAATATCTATTGAACAATCAGGACTTGGGTTGATATCCCTGGGTTTCTGTGATTCAGCTCACTTAGATAAAGGAAATGACAATTTTTTCCTTAATATTACTGTAAATTATCTAGTGACACTCATCATTAATTCAGTAATTTAAAATTTTTTGGAAAAATATGTATATATTTTCTTTGCTGAAGAAAACGTAGATTTTTATTTAAACAAAAGATTGCGAATGAAATTTTAGTCGACCAATAATCTATTTAATTTGATAGCCATGAATGTTAAATTAGAATTTAGGCAATTATTCTTTTATTTTAGGCAATTACATTTAGAATTAGTTTCGTAATTTTTCCAACAACAATAATTACCGGCATGGCATAGTTTTCTTGTCGTGTCGTTCATGGTGCTGTAAGTCTTCGTCTATGTTTTTCTCTGCATTGGCTTATGAAACTCAACTCCGACATCATATGGTGGAAAGTTAGGTGCTGTGTCTTAAAATTTCTAAAAAGAAATGATGAATGACAAATAACAATTTAAAGTTAATCTCTATTGACTTGTCGGTGCTTTGTGACCTTCAGTGATAGGTATTATTGCCACAATTATTCTTTTACTTTAGGCAATTACATTACATTTTGTAATCAGATTTTAACAATTGTTATGACAACAATAATTGCTCCTACAGAATGGTTTCCTTAACGTGTGGTTCGGGGTGTTACAGGTCTTGGTCTAGGTTTTTCTTTATATTCACTTGTCAGAGTACCAATTTTGCCAAATGACTAATGCATTATTACTTGGTTCTACAATTGTTAAAATAATTAAAAAAGATAGAAAAAAATCTAGCATCTTTTAAAAGCCTTCAAACCAATTAAATGCATAGAATGTGAGTTTATTATTTATTTGCTCACTACTAGTGGAGGTAAAAAATTAGGTTACAAGTTTAATTGCACTCAAAAATTTTAAAGCTTTAGAATATTTAAAAGAGAAAATATTAGATGGAGGATAGTAGTACAGTGAGGGCTAGACTTTAATTACTTTGAAATTCACGTGCCTCACATGATTTAAATTTACTGGTTTTGATAAGATTCCCCATAGGCTTTGCTGATGAAAGGACTCATCTTTGTTCTCTGTCGGCCATTCCTGACTTTTGACAGCTCTTCTTTTACTTTTCACTATGTGCGTATTAATTATTTTCCCATTTCAATTTGAAGAATACCAATATGAAAGGCAAATTGTATGTCAGTAGAATTGAAAATGTCAGTGCAAGTGGTAGGAAGCATCTAGATACATAGACATTTTGGGTAATGTAAACGAAGAAAATTAGAGTTCGCGGAGTAACCGACTTCAATGGCCTCTAAATATATAGACATTTTATGTAATATGAAAGCAAACGAGAATAAAGCAATTATATGAGAAGCCTGTATCTGAAACCAATTTCATGTCCCACTTCTTACTAGTTCCATAGATTAGACTATTTGTCAATTATATTAATTTTTTACCTTTTGAAAAATTTATATAAGATTTGTAGTAATGCATACGACTGTACAAGGTACCATATATAAATTCTCTAGCTCCCTTGCAGTCCCACCCTTCGAAATTTACAATTCTTACTGTATATGACTCACACGATCGAGGAATGTTTCATTAAATAGTAAATGCACAAATTATATTAAAGATTTTAAAAATAAAGTTCGATTTTTGATTCTGCATGAAAGTAAGCTTTATAATTAGTGAAGACAACAATTTAGGAAATTAGTGTTTAAATTCTAATAATTATCTTTGATAAATTTTATGATAATGTGAATTAATAATAAAGTATAATTTTGATAAATAATACTTTTGAGAAGGGTATTATAAGCATGCAAATAGTTTTTTACTTTTGTAATTTTATATATAGTATAAATATATAGATTTTGCATTTATGACTTTTGGGTTTAAGATTTATAGCTTTTAAGATTTAAAAGATTTAGGTTTAGGATTTAGAGTTTATAATTTAAAAAGTTTTTAGTTTTAGGATTTTATATAAAATTAAGGTTTTATGATTTTGAGTATAAGTTTGAGGTTTTAGGAATTTGAGATATAAAATTTAGGAATTTATATATTTAGAATTTTAAGCTTTAAAATTTAATTATAGTTTTAGATTTAGTATTTATGATTTTTGAGCATTATGTTTAGTATATAGGAATTTATATGGGTTTAAACTTTTGGGATTTTAAGTTTAAGTTTTAAAGTTTGGGGTTTTAAGTGTTATATTTTAGAATTTAAGGTTAATTTATAAGTAAACACTTTTTACTTTACAATCTTTTGTAATTACATATTTTTAACTTACAAAATGTAAGATTTTTTTTACAAAAAATGTAAACAGCCAATAAAAAAAATGTGAAGTATTTAATAACAAATAGATTGATTGAGGTCTTCTAAAGTGAGAAGTACACCTTATAGAGTAAAATGTAAATTGATAATTATAGATAAAAAAATTAACAATAAAAATTATTTTAAATACATAAACTATTATCTACTTACTTATATTTTATAATAATTTTTATCATGAATTTTAAGTATTGAAACAAACTCTCAATTGACTGCTGTATACTTATTGCTTCCCTTCACATCAGGAAGTGGAAGATGAAGTCTAAACTTAGAACTTATCTAAAATGAAAATATCAATGATAAAGACAAATAACAACTTTAAGGTTCTATGTATTAATACTACATTTTCTGAATAATCTATCCACGAGCATCCCGGGTCCCACTGCCACCCTATGTTAATATACAATGCTTACGATATAAATCAGGGGATTGAGGGTATTTGTTTCTCAACTTTGGAAACCATTTCCCTCCCTTGAACTTAGTTAGAATGGATATTTGTTCACCTGAGATTTGTCAACTACTCAATAGTTTGGGAAGTTAAGTCTTGGGTAGCAACAGGTTGGGACCATACCTTCATGTTTGGATAATCTTACGATCATTTTTTTTTTTTTGGTAATTGTAATCTTTAATAGAGTGTACTCAAATCTTGAATATTTTCTATATTAATCAAAATTTAAATTTCTTGAAGTAGTTGTCTAAATATGTATATTGATTGGAAGCCATTATAATATAAGGGATAAGAGGATCATTCCTGCTTAAATTGATTTTGGATATTCATGGTTATGTTGGCAACTTATTAATCACTTTAAAATGTAAATGTGAAAGGTAATATGTAATTATATAGACTTATTGCATTGGAGGATTTAATGACAACAATAGCAGTTGCCAAAAAATATATGTAATTTTTTATCATAAATTTACAATTTATCTTTTAATTTAGTGATAGGTTTTGTTCCCACAATTGTCCTTCATATTCCGAGCAATGACACAATTGCCCACAAACGGAAATTTCCTTGCTGTGTGGTTTGGGAGACTCTGGTCTTCGTCCAAGTTTCATTCTGCACTAAATCGACGATTGTGCATCTCCATTTTAAAAATCATTTTCCTCTCTCTATATCTCAGTTATCTCCTATCCTAAGGAGATTTTAATTTTGGTAATTTTAGAAGAAAATAAAAAGCATTTTTATTTAAAATATAATCATTTGTCTAATTTTAAAATTTTTTTATATCTCTCAAAAATTATTTCTTTATAATTAAAAATTAATGACAAGGATATGCATACACAGTTTGCTTGTAGTGCGGAAGGGGACGCACAGGTTTTTGTCTATATTTTTTGTCCATTGACTTATCAGTTTCTCAAATTGACTTTTGTATATTTAGAATTTATCCAAAACGAAAACACCAATGATGATGACAATAAACAAATTTCACATTAATTTAATCTATCTACGACCTGAATTAAATTACAAGTATTGATTTATTTTATGTGTATAATCTATCCACCAACTATCTTAATATACAATTCTGACTATGCATTGAGATCGAGGATTGTATCTTTTAAGAGATGAATATTTCTTACACATTAAATATGTCTAACTACTCAATAGTCTGAGAAGTTTAGTCTCATATTTCTTACACATTAAATATGTCAACTACTCCCACTACCCTATGTGTTAATTACAATTCTGGTCCACATTAAAATATGTCAATTCTGACTACGCATTGGGATTGAGGATTCGATCCCACGTATACTTGTGGTGAAAGTAAGCAACAAATATCTATTATTTTAATACATATGTCTCCATATTTTTAATTTTGAAAATAAATAAAAAAATTAAATATTAAATATTTTTTTTCAAACCATTAAGAATTAAAAATTTACTTATTATTCAACTTTCTATTTTATAGAACATATTCTATATTGTGAAAAAATCAACTTGAAAAGTTAAATAGTGTGCTATCTCAAACTAAAATTTTAAACTATTTATTAACAAAATTACAACTTTCAAAAAAATTGCTTTTGACTATCAATTGGATATCTCAAATTAACAGATTTAAATTTTCGTATTTATTTTTTAATTTTAGTAACTCTTTTATCTCTTAATTTTATATTTAAATTTAAATCATATTTTTTATCAACCATATAACTTTTCAAAAATATTTTTATTTCCTAGCTACTTTATATCTCCAACAAGAAATTCTGATATCAAGCTATATCACTCCTTAGAAATAATTTATATCGATACATTTTTTTTTAAATACATACAATAAAATTAATATTAATAGTGACATTTTTCAGAAGGAAGCTGGGTAGCTCTCACCCAAATAAATACTATAAAGTAAATTATAACAATTCCTTTGAGGTATTTAATTATAATACTTTATTTTATTTTTACTCAAATATTATACTTTATCCTATTTATTCAAATATTAATTAAAAAATATATCTAAATATTAATAAAATATTCACAAAAAATATTAAATTAATATTTTACTTTAATTTTACTTAAAAATTATACTTTGACTCAATTAATCATTTTAAATAATTAATATCTTAATAAACTGTGTATTTTTAATCAAATAATTACATTTATTACAAAGTATAAATTTAAAAATGTGTGTGATTATGAGAAAAAATTTAGTATAAGTATAGAGACTTTTTGGGTGAGTTTAGTTAGTAAAAAATAGGACCATTTATGCTTTATATTTTTTTTCTAACTAAACTCACCTCCAATATGCCTCTATATTTGTATAAAATTTTTTCTCATAATCACACATATTATTAATTTATACCTTACAATAATATAATTATTTAATTAAAAATATATAATTTATCAAAATATTAATTATTTAAAATAATTAACTGAATCAAAGTATAATTTTTAAATAAAATTAAAATAAAATATTAATTTAATATTTTTTTATAAATATTCTATTCATATTTAAATTTTTTAATTAATATTTAAATAAATAAAATATAATATAATATTTAAATAAAAATAAAATAAAATATCATAATTAAATACCTTCAAAAATTGATATAATTTACTCAATACTACATAACTTGCCCTGGACCCTTTGCTTATGTAATAAAGTGATTGGCCCCACGCAGTAAATAATGCTTTTTTGTCGGTATAATCTATTCGTCCACTAATGGCTGTTAATATACAATTCTTACAATATATATGTGTCTAGGGATTGAGGATTGTATCCTCAATTTAGAAGACATTTTCCTCTCTAGTTATCTCGTATCCTTTTGCTAAAAAGCTCACAAACAATCAATCATGGGAAGTAATTGCTTTCCATTTTTTGCGATAGTATCATTGCTCCTCTGTTCCATGTCTTCTGTTAATCTTGCTAAGGCTGTGGCAGCAGTCCTCAATATTAACACAGACCAATCCTCTCTTCTTTCCTTCAAAGATCACCTCTCCAACCATGAATTCATAGCAAGTAATTGGTCTGTCAGCTCCCCAGTTTGTCATTGGGTTGGCGTCACTTGTGGTTTTTCCCACCATAGAGTCGCTGCCCTCAATTTATCGTACATGGGTCTTGTTGGAACCATCCCTCCTCATTTGGGAAACCTATCCTTCCTTGTTATGTTGGATCTTCGTAACAATAGCTTTCAAGGTTCTCTACCTAATGAATTGTCTCGATTACGAAGGTTAAAACTCCTTCACCTACGAAAAAACAATCTCACTGGTGACATTCCACCATGGCTAGTGGCTTTTCCTAAACTTGAAGTCATGTCTCTAGCACATAATAGTTTCACAGGAATTGTGCCACCGTTCTTGTTCAAGATAACAACGCTTAAATCAATATCCCTTAATGGTAACATGCTCTCTGGTTTTCTACCTTCTAATATCTTCATGGCTCCAAATTTGCAAGTGCTAGCTATTGAGAAGAACCAAATCATAGGCTTTATTCCTTCCACTATTTTAAACAATTCATCACTTCAAGTTATAGCTTTTACGTACAACAAACTATCGGGAGAGCTTCCAGAAAATATTTTCCATCACCTTCCAAGCCTGAAAGGGCTTTACTTAGCTGCGAACCATCTCTCTGGCAAAATTCCTCTCAGCTTATTCAATTGCAAGCAACTACAACTTCTCTCATTGTCTAACAATAATTTTACAGGAAATATTCCATCAAAGATTGAAAACTTAGCAAAGCTTGAGTATCTCTATTTTGGCGTGAATAGTTTGCAAGGTACGTGGTTCATTCCTGTTTACTTGGGGTTGGGTTACTCCGGTTGTTTGGTGTACTGAATAGCCCCAAACATAATATTTTTAAGTACGACTATATGAATTAGATTATAAAAAATGAGATCAACTGAATCGCTTGTGTTATGAGTTGACTTGGTTTATATTTAAAGACTCAAAATTTGAATTTGTTTGATATTAATCAAAACTTATATATATTTGTTGAAGTTGTCGTCTATGTATATATGTTGATTGGAAACCATTATATTATAATGAACAAGAGTATCATTACTTCAATTGATTTCTGTGTACTAATCACGTCATGTAGTGCAAGATTATGGGGTCCTCATCTTCTCAACTTTTTCTCCAATTGCCTTAGAAATAAGATTGCGTATTTTGTGGCTTCTAACTGCGTATGATCGCATACACATACTTTTAAGTTGGTATAATATATCCGCCAACTTTCTACTGTTCTACTATTAAGTCATAACAATCTTTATTATTAATTTTACAGGAAATATACCAGTACAGATTGGAAACTTAACAATGCTAAAGGAGATCGATTTTGGCTATAACAGTTTGCAAGGTATGTGGTTCATTCTTCATGGCATCATTCCTTGTTGGGCTATCCTTTTATAATTGAAACGTGCAAAAGAAGAAAAAGATATGGCGGCTGCATTAAGCGTCCTTGTCTAAACGTAGTTTTGCTTGAAATATACGATCACAGATTAGAAACTTAACAACGATTTAGGATATCTTTTCTTGGTTATAATACTTTGTAAGGTATGGTTCATTCCTATAATTTGCATATAAATATTTATATTTGAAAACTTAACAATGCTTCTAAGGATACTTTTTGGCTTTAATAGTTTGCAAGAAATGGCTCATTCCTATAATTTGTAAAACAAATAAACTGCTATATCGTTGCCTATGTCTGACGTCTCAACAAGTTTTGAAATCTGACTTATAAGATTATTATTCTGATTTGATTTTAAAATTTATGAATATTTTGTTTTGTAAGAAAATACTTTTCGTACAAATAGATCGATTATGGAACATGTGTCCAATTATCATTAAAATATTTTCTATTAAGCTAGAAAATAGAGTATATGCCTAAAGTGGGAAATTCCTATTTGCATGATGAGGTCCTTTTCCAGTACAACAAATAGGTGGGCTATAGTTATGTATAAACCAATTTACATAACGTAATTGTATCGTCATTTTAATTTTCACAAGATGTCACATTGTCTCTTTCATTCTTTGATTCAAGCACATTAGTTCTTAATAAATTTATTGATGTAATTTTCAATATCTTCAATACCCTCTTGGCATTGTCCCCTGGGTCATGCCTGGGCTTAAATTTTGTATAACAATTTTTTTTTTTTTATTTTGCTGATTACTTCTACAACGAGTTAGAAATAGTGATTAGGAACTTCATTACTATCTCCTGGTATTATATGAATTTAAACTGATTTATTTTATTAAATCATAATATTGATTTTGAATTATTTTAACATTAGTTTGTTATTTAGGGGACCATAAAGAACAGTCATAAATTAGAAGAAAATTGGTTCTCTTAATTAATTAAAACATTAAGCAAGGGTATTTCATTTACATTAATAATTTTGAATATTAAAAAAGTGCTCTAGATTTAAACCTTTATATTGTTAATAAATTAGAAAATAAACATGTGCCTTCTTTTTAATCTAAGGAAAAACTTGAGTATTTTTAAGAGAAAAAATGAGTAGAATTCATATGGGCTTATGTTACACCATTCAAATTATAGTCGAAGTATTCTCGCTTGATATGAAAGTGCAAAATACTCACAAATAAAGTCATTGCTATCATATTAGTTGGGTCCCATAATTTAAGTTATAAGATCTAAAAAATTAAATATTTTAGATTCTTTTAATTGAAAATTTTGTAAAATTCTATTTGTGAAAATATCATAATAGTTCAAATGAAGTTAAACTTAGTTATGCCAAAGACAATAGACCCAATGATTAGGGTGGCTCAAAAACCATATGGAAAAAGGATTGAGTTGAAAGAGCCACAACATATACATATAAGTTTAGGCCACATTAGTTTAGATACTCGAGAATAGGTATTGTAAGGATTGGGAAAAAGGCATACATACAATTAGCAATACTAGAATAATTAAGAAAAATTATATTACAAGGAATCTTTATGATTTTATATACCAATTAATTTCGAGCTATTAGAGTTCTAAAATTTGCCGAACACATAGGAGATGTTTGGCTTGAGTTTTTTCAATTAATTTATAGAATTAGTTTTCGAGGTAATCTTAATCTTATTTGGTATTTAATACCCAGGATATTAAGTGATATATTCATAAGTTACAGGAAATATGATTAAAATTTCTTGATTTCCAAATTAATTAGGGTTTAGTTTCTAAGATTTGGAGTTTTAGAATTTAGTATTAAGATTTTAACATTTAGGGTTTGTGCTTAGGATTTATGATTTAAGACTATGTTTAGGTTTTGGAATTAGAGTTTAGGAATTAGTTTTAGTCTTTAGATTTTAAAGTTTAAAATTTAAGATTTTAAAATTTAGGATTTAAAGATTTAGTATTTAGAGTTTAGGATTTAGGTTGTAAGGTTTAGGATTTAAGATTTAGAGTTTTAAGGTTAGAGTTTAGTGTTTTAGGATTTAGAGTTTTAAGATTTTTGGTTTAGGTTCTAGAACTTAGAGCTTATGATTTAATTTAGTATTTAGGGTTCATAATTTTAGGTTTTAGTATGTGGTACTTAGGATTTTAGGATTTAGAATTTAGGTTTTAGGATTTTATAATTTTGATGTGTAGGATTTATGGTTTAGCTTATAGGACATAATGCCATGTGTGAGCTAAGATGGGAATCTAAAAAATCCAGAGCTATGAGTTTCCTATATTTTGTGCATAATTAAATTTCTTGGGAATTTAGAATTTCTAAGAGACTAAATGGGCAAACTTATATCAAAAATAGGAAATTTAATTTCTCAAATGAGATTACCTAAGAAATATAAGGAAATCCTTATACCAAACAACTTCATCTAGCAAAACTTTCTATGACAAAAGTTAGGAGAGTTTGGTATATGGATATAAAAAATTTTGAAGTGGAATAATCAATCTTTAAAATAAAAATAATTTATTAATTTGTCATGTGACTCAACACTTGACTATTTTTTTCATTATAGAAGAGGTAAAATAATAATATTTTGGATAGTATTATGATTTTGTTATTTATATAATGGCAGGTGCAATACCTAATGAGATTGGTAATTTGCAAAATCTAGAAGAATTTGTTCTCGATTTTGCAAACCTCAATGGCTATATCCCAAAGGAGGTTTTCAATATTTCTACAATAACAGTAATTTCCTTTCCTTTCAATAAGCTTTGGGGAAGTCTCCCATCAGGTTTAGGATTCACACTTCCAAATCTTGAGTCGTTATTATTGGGTTCCAACAATTTCACAGGAAAAATTCCAAGCACTTTATCTAATGCTAGTATGCTCAAGGAATTAGACTTGGCCAACAGTTCATTTTCTGGCAATATTCCAAACACTCTTGGTAATTTAAGATACCTTGAACGGCTCAACCTTTTTGGTAATAGTTTGACAACTGACCCTTCTAGTCCAATGTTGAGCATTATAGATTCTTTGACAAGTTGTAAAAATTTACAAAAACTGGATTTGTCCTTCAATCCACTAAATTCCATCCTTCCGATTTCCATTGGGAACCTCTCTAGCTCTCTTTGTTTGTTGGGAGTTGGCGAGTGTAACATGACGGGTGGGATTCCATCAAATATTGGCAATTTAAGTGGATTAGTAAACCTTGAACTTTTTGGCAATCAATTGATTGGAACCATTCCAACTGGTATATGGAAATTGCAAAAGCTACAAGTGTTTTATCTTCATGATAATAAGATGAAAGGACTTGTTCCACATGAAATATGTCAACTCAAGAGTTTGGGAAAGTTAGTGTTTTCTATGAACAAATTCACTGGGCCCATACCTTCATGTTTGGGAAATCTTACTTCATTGAGAGAGATTTGGCTATATTCAAATACATTCAACCTAACAATACCATTCAATTTGTGGAGCCTTGGAGATTTGTTACAACTAAATTTTTCTTCAAATGAGTTAAGAGGAACTCTCCCATCTGAGATAAGTAACCTTAAAGTCATGGAAGTGCTTTTGCTAGACAACAACCAATTTTCAGGCAACATTCCAAGCAGCATTGGAGGACTTCAGTATTTAATAAATTTCTCCTTATCACAAAATGAGTTTGATGGACCAATTCCAAAATCTTTTGGTGGGTTGATAAGCTTGGAATATTTGGATTTATCAGAAAACAATTTAATTGGTGTGATTCCCAAGTCATTGGAGACACTTAAGTATTTGAGATATTTCAATGTGTCTTGCAACAAATTAGAAGGACAAATTCCTATTGGTGGACCCTTTGCAAACTTCTCTGTTCAATCATTCATGGGGAATGAATTACTTTGTGGCGTTCCTCACTTGGGATTCCCAGAATGCAAAGCTACCACATCTGGTAAAATTTCAAAAAACACTGCAATTGTATTGAAATATATTTTACCAATAATAACTATGACATTGATTATATTGATAATAATATATGTGTCAATGAGGTGCATAAAGCAGGGTAAGCAACCAAATTTAGAGGTAGGTCCAATATTGGCTACATGGAGAAGAGTTTCCCAACATGAGCTTCAACAAGCAACTAATGGGTTCAGTGATGCCAATTTACTTGGCATAGGAAGCTTTGGGAAAGTATATACAGGAATACTCTCAGATGGGTTGAATGTTGCAGTAAAAGTTTTCGATTTGGAACAAGAAGGAGCATTTAAAAGTTTCAATGCTGAATGTGAAGCGCTATGCAATATTCGGCACCGAAATTTGGCCAAAATCATTAGCAGTTGCAGCAATATTGACTTCAATGCATTGGTTTTGAACTACATGTCAAATGGTAGTTTGGAGAAGTGGTTACACTCTCACAATCATAGATTGAGTTTAATTCAGAGGTTAAACATAATGATAGATGTTGCAGAAGCATTGGATTACCTACATCACGGTTGTTCTACACCAATTGTGCATTGTGATCTAAAACCTAGCAATGTATTGCTAGATGATAACATGGTTGCACATGTGACAGATTTTGGCATCGCAAAATTTTTGGGTGGAGGGGATTCCATCATAAAAACTATGACTCTAGTCACAATGGGCTATATGGCTCCAGGTAAATATTTTTAATTTATCTACATGTTTATTTTATTCCACACAAGGAAAAAAAAAGGAATAATCTCCTAGAAGTATTACAAAATTCCCAACTTTAATTTCAAATTGTTAGTGTATCTTAAATATTTTTTTATATTTTAATCTTAATATTAATTCATACAGAGTATGGATTAGAAGGAACTGTGTCTAAGAGAGGTGATGTCTATAGCTATGGCATATTGCTAGTGGAAACTTTCACACAAAAGAAACCAACAGATAAGATGTTCCAAGAAGAATTTAACATCTTGCAGTGGGTGAAAGAGTCTTACCCCAATTTTGTAATGGATATTGTTGATCCCAAACTGCTAGATGAGGAAGGACAATTTGCAATAAAAAATAGATGCTTAACATCCTTTATGGGATTGGCTTTGGATTGTTTAGTAGAACTACCGCAAGAAAGGACAAACATGAAAGATGTCTTGGTTGCACTGAAGAAGATCAAAGTGAAATTTTTGCATGAAACTAGAAATCCAAGCGTATGAATTTTAGTTTGGGTACAAAGTTCTATATTTAATTTTTTGCATTTAAAAATTTTGAGTTGTAATTTTGTTAAAAATGCAGAATTTCCTTGTTTTTTCATTGTTCATTGATACTTTTTGTTGTTGGATTATGACTACTTGCTTGATTTATAAATACTTGTCCTTTTTGGCATAGTTGGAAGTTTGTTAGCAAATTCGTAACACATTATATTGATAAAACTGTTTTTATTTTTACTTTTTTGGCTTTTATCCCTAATATATGTAGAGTATGGACTAAAAAGAACTATATTTGAGAGAGGTGATGTATGTTGGTACGGTATTTTGCATATGAAAACCATCATGCAGAAGAAGCTATTGGTAAAATGTTTCAGGGATAATTTAGCATCATGCATGTATTGGGTTAAAAACTCGCACACTAATGCTTTTATTGATATTATTTATGCAAATTGTTAAAAGAAGAGGAGGAAGATAAGTTGCTAATGGGAAAAAATTTCTATCGGTTGGCTTTGGATTGTTAAACAGAATCGCCCCTTTAAAGAACAGGCATAAAAGATGTCTTAGTTGCACTCATGAAGATCAAAATAAAGTTTTTTAATGAAACTAGAAATCCTAAAGTAAGAATTTGAGTTTGAATACAAATTTCTGTGTAATTTTCCGCATTTGACGATTTTGCTTGTAAGGTTGCTGAAAAAACAGAGTTTCGTACTGTTACTTGTTTTCATCGGTATATATATATATGCTAGCTCAACATATACTTACTTGTAGGTCATTTTCAGCATAATTAGAAAGGCTATTTTCTGTCAAATTTTCCCCTAAAATTATGTGCTCAATAAAATTTTAATATTGTAAGAGATAACTCCTAAGTTAAACAGTAAGAGAAACTTTGCCAAAAGGTAAGTTGAATAAGCATGAATTCAAATAAACTTTAAAGCATTATTACTTGCTAATATATATGATGGTTAAAATTGCATTCACGTGCACTATTGCTAGCATGTTAATAAGAGGATCCCATGAATTCAGACTTGGTGTTATCCCTTCAGTACTTGTCCTTTTTGGCACAAATGCAGTAAAAGGAATTTGAAAATAAGTCTTGTAATATTATCCAAGTTCTTTATCACTAAATCACAACTAATGACTTTAATTAAACTAACTTTTTATGTACTGTTGTAAAGCATGTTATTGGCCAATATATATTTTTTAACCCCTTTTCTACCATTCATTGATCACATCATTTTTTTCGCGTGCTGTTTTCAAAGAGACATCCACATTTATTTAAACGCAAGATTGCAAATAAAATTAATTGGCAGTGTTTATAACAATGTTTAGTTTCCAACGTAAGATTTTTTGTTTTGAAGTTGTTGTCTATATATGTTGATTGGAACCCATAATACCGAATAGAAGGATGATATGTGAATAAATAGGTTTTGATATTCATGGTTATGGTGGCAACTATAATATCACTTCCAAATGTGAAGATGAAAGGTAATATGCGACTAGATGGACTTATTGCACTGAAGGTTTTTGTAGCAACAATAACAATTGCCACAAATTATATATGCTATTTGTGGAAACGTTTTTTCGTTCATTTCCCTTTTTCTCTCCATTCCCTTATCAGATTCAACCGATTTTTCTATTTGATTTCTGCATGCTCACTCGGTACTCCAAGATGATATAGTGGAACACTACGAAAAAATTTTTATTTCCAACTACCAATATTCATAGATAGTATATCAAATCTATCAATAAAATGAATTTTTAATGGTTTTTCTAATACATTTATATCAATTGATATAAGTATCGTTGATCATATTTTATAATTGATATTTATGTCTATTAGTGATATTATCTATTATAAATGAAGGAAAGTAACCGATGATAAATTAATTACTTTATCTTGATGATTTGCATTTTGATAACTTAATTATACTGCAAATATAAACCTTTGGTAAATAAAAGTAAATATGTATTTAATCAAAAATTTATTAATTTTACTAATGGTTAAAACTTCTGATAAATTGAGTAAAAATAAAATGTATAATATATTTAAATTTAATTGGAGAGTGTATTTGTCAATAAAAATAATAAAGATTATAAATTACTATTGGCATGAAGCTGTTGAAAAAATTTTAATTTTTTTTAGAGCAAACTACTAGAAGTATTGAAAATTTTCAATACCCTAAAATGATGGCATTGTTATAACATTTACTACAAAAGAGATTAGCAAAGCCAAACTTTTGGTACTAAAAAGTTTCAACATTTCCGCCAGTCCATTCAAACCTATGGTATTAAGCCAACACAATGTAAAGAAAACTCCACCAATTATTAGTCATAAAAAAACTAAATAACTATACTTACATTAAGAGGAAGAAACACATTGTTGAGGGTGTTATTATGAATGTGGATTGAGAGGAAGAAGCATGCCAAGTTGAGGTGACAAAGGGAAGGGGAGGAGGTAAAGGGGTAGTAAGAGAGTAAGTTGGATTCTATGCACGGAGGAGGAGTAAGAGTAAGAGAAAATTGTACTTGGAGACTGGAAACCAAGCTCTTGGCAATGGAGGAGGCCGGAAAAGTACAGAAGGTTGAGGTGATAGTGAGAAGAGAAGAGAGGAGTCGGGAGGAGTAAGAATTGCACAATAGGAGTGAGGGGGAAGTTTATAGAGTCTTTTATAAAAGAACTTTATTGGTAGATTTACATTGCCGGTAAAAGTAAAAAATTTTCAAAATTTTTAACTAGCAACAAGAAGTGGTATGTAATAAATTTTGACACCATTTTCATAGCCAATAATAGATATTTGAGTAAATTACACTCTATCTCCTTGAGATTCCTTTAAATGACACTAAACTCTATTTTTATTCAAAACCTACGCTCCACCCTAATTGGATTATATTGACTAATTTTTATTTAAGAATTTTAACAAAATATTCTTTTATAAAGGATTTGATATAATTTTTATATACATTTTTGAAAATTGATCTTAAAAAATGAAAATAATAGCTATAAATATATGATAAAAGATGTTCAAATTTTTTATTTGAAACATTAATTAAATGATTTTCAATTTAATATGTTTAAGTTATTTATTAATAAATAAAGTTTATAAACTCTAAAATCTAAAATGCTTAATATTAAAATCTAAAACCTTAAACTGAAAACTCAAAAGTCTAAATCCTAAATCTAAACTCTAATATGATATGACATTAAATGCTAAACTCTAAAATTATAAATAGTAAACCCTAAACAAAAAATCAAAAAAATCCTAAAATGTAAAACCCTAAATCCTAAATATAACATGACATTATACCATTGTCTATAAATCCCAAATTCTAAATTATAAATCTAAAATAAAAAAATCAAAATAAAATTTAAATTCTAAACCCTGACTATAAAACCATAAATCCTATGCTTGAACTTTATATAGTTTGGTATTTTAGAAATTTAGGATATCAAGTTTTAGAATTTTGTATTTAGCATTTAATGTCAAGTTTAGGATTTAAGGTTTGTGGTGTAAAATTTAGAGGTGTTTGTTTTAGAGTTTAGGATTTTGTATACTACTACACTTAGGATTTTGGGGTTTAAAATTTTTATATTTATGATTTTAGATTTAACATTTTAAAATTTAAGGTATCAAAGTTTTAGTATATTTGGTTTAGAATATATTGTTTTAAATTTTAGTACTGTAATGTAATATTTAAGATTTTAAGTTTTAAGGTTTAAAATTTTATATTTTAGAATTTAAGACTTTATGAACAATGTCCTTAAATAAATTAAATAATTAAAAATATTAAATTGATCATTATTTAATTTGTCCTATATAATAACAAAGCTTTTAGAGATCTTTTAGCATAAATATTAACATGTAAGATTCTTATAATTAATGTTTTTAGTTTTCAAAGTTTAAATTATATATAAAAATAATATCAATTTACTTAAAATAAGAATATTCTATTAAGATTCTCGATAAAAGTTGAATTGGGGTGGAATGTAGCTTTTGATGAAAAATAGAGTCTAATATTATTTGAAAAAATTTTAAAATTGTAGAGTATAATTTACTTTAAATATTTTAATTTTTACCAACAGTTTTAACCATCAATAAATAAATTCACACCTATTAGTTCCTGATGTAGGATAGTCAACATTTTGACTTTTTCTACTATAGTAAATTTTCCTAGTAAAAATAAATTCTATTGGTTATCTCAATGCATTGTAAGGAATTATGTGCCGTTCAAATTTCACTAGTAGGACATTTCGCCATTAAAATAAATTCCCACCTGTTAGCTTTCTTGATGCATCGTAGGGGGTTGTGTGGCTCAAATTTTATTGTATCAATAACTACCAGGTAAAATTAATTGCACCTATTAGCTACCCTAAGGTATGATGTAAATCATATTTGAGGTTATAGTCTGTCGATAAAATAAAATGACATTTATTGATTACATAAGATATGATGTAATTAAATTGTTTAATTTTTATACACAGCTATAGCTATCGACAAAAATCATAGAGAAAATTATCTATCACATCTTCGAGGGTTAAGCTATCAATAATATTATTATCTAAAAATATAGTTAATTAATCTATAGTTAAATCTTTTCATTACTTGAGAAAGTGACAAAATTTTTTAATAGTATTATTGAAAGATATAGTTATCCATAAATAAAATAATTTTTTTCACCATCTAATACATATGCTTCACATATTTTGTCAATAAAATTAAATTTTTTTATTTTTATTAGAGTATAAAATATTTGTTGTAAAATATGCCAAAAATAAAAAAAAAATTCTTGTAACGAAAAATTGGATGCTGGACTTTAAAATTTTCTAAAAGGAAAAAATGAATGATAAATAATAACTTAAAGGTTACGTACATTGACCTATCAGAGTCAATCAGTAGGGTGGTTCTGTCGCTTACAGTGACAGCTCTCCGGCCCCCTGACATTTTTCTATCCATTCACACGTGGAGTTACGCTATTTCAACGTTATGCGCCTAAAATAGGAGCAACCTTGGAGGACTTATAGGTCTTCCAATACGTTTCTCTCTCCATTGATACTGACTTGTTATCATCAGATTTTTTCAATTGACACTCGTGTGCAGAGTTCGTCCTCCAACGTCATATAGGCATCGAAAAGGGTCTTATATATTAATAATTAAGGTATTCTTATATTCTTTATATTTTATTGTTATGTATACGTTTTTTTTTATATATTTTAAAAACTCCCACAAATTTTTTTAAAAAAGATATATATTTATTTTTATGTAAGTAATTTTTTAATATAAATTAATAAATTATAATATCAAGTAACTCAAGATTTTATGATTCTATTACATGAAAATATATGTAAATTTTATCTAATCTATTGCTAGTGGTGCATCTAATACATGTAATGTGCAACATGATAAATTGATTATTTGTAATAATTAAATCATATTTAATATTAGATTAGTTGTAATAATAATTAAGAGTAAATAATAGTGATAATTAATTAGTTAATTTAAGTGAGATAAATTCCTAAGTAATTATCTTATCCGCAATTGTCTATTAAAGTTAAGTATCCTACAATTAATAGGAATTCTAGTTAGTTAATTTGAGTAACTCTCATTTAAATAAGAAATTGACCCCTGTGATTGTAACAATGAGTTCGTGACCGTATGACTTTCAGGTCTGCTTTGACTGACTCGTTGGCTAGTGAATAGGCAACTACTGCAATATTATCTATACAACAACCAATGTTATATTTATATTTTTGTATTTATAATTTTATTTATAATTTATATTTTTATTTAAATTTTATTTTTTATTTTTTAAAATTATTTATTATAAATCACGATTCACCTATATCTGTAGATGAAAACATAGCCTTACAGCATACGAAGAACATTTTCCTATTTACACTGCCTCACACAAAGAGTAACTCTTTGGCGTGTCGATGTATATAAATTAGCTTGATTTATGCATACTTTTGAGTCGTTTTTAGCATGATAAAAGGTTATTACAAAATTCTTAACATTTTAAATTGATGTAAATATCTTATATGCTTTTTTATTAAGTTTTTTATCCATAATTATATGTAAATTATAAATTAAAAAGAACTGTGTGATATCTATAACTATAATATTTTGCTTGTAAAAAAAAGTCAACAGATAAAATAAATAATTACTTGTTTAAATAAATTAATAACTGAGATTCTTTAATTTAAAAAAAAAAAACGACTGAACCAGAAATGGAGTCACAATCTAACCTATCACATATTTGAATCTTGTCAGTTAAAACAAATCTTTAAAGTAATTTATTTAGTAATTTCATGGCCGTGAAATAAGTATTAATTTTTCAAAAATCAATACTTGGATCATGTTAACTAAGATAAATATTTATTATTAATTTTTCAATTATGATAAGTAGAAGGATAAGCTGTGCCTATATAGGTTTTGATTCTCATGTTTAAGGTGGCAACTAAAACATTACTTCCTCGTGTGAATAGGTAAGGAAAGTAATGTGTCCATGTTGACTTATTACCCTGGAGATTTCAATGGCAACAATAACAGTTGCCACAAATTATATGTAATTTCTTATTACAAATCTACAATGTATCCTTCAATTTAGTGATAGGTGTTGTTCCCACAATAGCCCTTTATTTTCTGGGCAATGACACATAGTTGCCTCCAAACAGGAATTTCCTTGCATTGTAATTTGGGAGACTCATGTCTTCGTCCACGCTTTATTCTGCACCGACTTGTCATCCTGCAATGTACAGTCCCATTGTGCAAGATGGGGTCCTCAACTGTATAAGACCCCATGTATCAATACCATTTGTCTGTATAATCTATCAACCAACTTCCGGGTCCCACTCCCACCCTATCTTAATATACAATTCTGACTATGTATTGAGATTGAGAAGTGTATCTTTTTAAGATAACAAGTTAGAAGGATATTTAACATAAAAAAAAAAGAAAAAAAAGATTAGAAGGATATTACTATTGACTTAGAATACCTCGATGATTGTGACCCATACTTGTAAGATGATTGTGACCCATACTTGTAAGATGAATCAAAACCATAAGACCGCCCATAAGATTCTTACTAATTTATTCTTCTATTGTTACTCACATAGCTATGATAACTTCTTGAATCCCTACAATCAAAATAATGAGCCATAAATATCAACACAAAAGAAGGTCAAAAGTCCAAAACTCCATTAGAGATAGCAAATGCATGAACTTGAAATAAATTTTTGAAACTTAGAACTTGTATTCAGAGTAATGGCTGCAAATTTCAAGCTAATATTAAAGGTGAGTAAAGAATGAATGTGACAGGATAAATTGTGTGAAAGGAAGAGTGAATAAGGAAAAATCAATCAGTAATAAAATTATGATGGAACTAGTCTCTGACACCAAAAATGATGTAGAATAGGAACAGAAAATAAGACACTCAAAATCTATTCTCTAAATAATCAAAATTCAATACAAACTCTTATTATAAGAGATGAAAATAATATTTTAGATAGACACTAAATCCTAATCCTAGTAGAATTAAAATGGAACTAAATAAATATCCTAAATTAAATATGAAGATAGGATAATCTAAAGTTAAATATATAATAACTCCTAAAATAATAAATCTCCAATAATTCTAAATCATTAATTAAATTCTTGAATTATAAATCATAAATCTTAAATGGTAAAATAATTAATAATTACATTAGATATAAATTTCAACATCATATTTTGTATCATAAGCCTATCTCTAGCTCCATACTTCAACTTCTGGTCCAAACTCAATTTCTATCCTCTTCATGATCAGTCATTGAATTTGAGGGGATGTCAAGGATAGGTTTGTTACTGTACCTAATCCAGTTAGCTTAACTAATTCTTTACAGCTGGCAGTACATGTTAGCATATTAGTCAGTTAGCTTTCTATCTTTATATAGAGTATTGTACACTTCAGAGATCAATGAGAATTTCCTTTCTCTTTTCTAAACTCTCTCAACACATACTAATTTGTCTAATTAATTTACCGTTTCTATATTTTACAATCTAACCAATTTGCCAGATCACATTTTGTGTATTTATGCCTGAGGGGTGTATTGTCACTTTTTATATCAAAAGAAGGTTATGTAAGTGCATATGAGGTATACTTGAAGTGGGTTCATTACAAGGATTTGAAGTGAATAAAAAACTTAATTAATAAGTTACTTATCCTAATTTGCACAATAACGCAACTGTTATATGCATATAATAATAAATTTTGTACTTTTTTACCCTGGGCACTATGTGGCACGTAGAATTTTTCCCATGCTTAAAAAATAATATCTTAAAAATAAAATAGCTAGTATCCTAGCATTTTATATGGATAAACTTAAATTATAAGATAAAATATAAATAATCTCTTTGCACTTTCACTTTAAAATAAAAAAATTTGTGTACTTTCAATTATAACAATGAATGCATTTGTACTTTCAAATTAAAGTAATTTACCCATTCTATAAATTAATCATCCAAAAACCTAAATGGAGGCGCGTTACTTCCTTCCCACCAAACTCAAACACAGTCTACTGTCCCTGAGGTGGATTTCATTGATGAGTTCTTTGTAGAAGGTTGCTGGCTGGAAACCACTATGGGTGCTGCCGGATACAACTTCATGCACCAAGCTGCGGCTCCCTTGTGGCTATTGCCGAGATTTTGAGTGCAGATTAAACTTGTGAAAAGGGTGTTTTTAGTTCGAACCCCAGTTTTCTTGAATGAAAAAAGACGCTAAATCCCCTCGTGAATCCCTTGAGTTTGACCCTCAGTTCTATTGTAGGCGAACCATGAGCTTGTGAAAAGGGTGAAGGGCACTCCTTGTGGCAAGAAAGTATTTCTTACTACCTTAACAGCGATTTTATTTCGGACTACGTTAACAGCAAGTGGGATGAAATTCTGAGAAGTACTCAGGAAATCCACAGCCTGCAAATCAATATATGCTTATATGTAAGAGCTATATATATCTATATATAAATTACGAATTAATGTTTGATCTCAGTCCCATCTTAACAATAAATATATTTCTTTAATATGGTTACTCTAAATTCCTATCCTAGCTTACATTACTGTTACACTTGGCCTTAAAGAAATTATTAGGAGGCGTGGCAGACATTATCAAGGTTAGGGCGATAGGTCGTGTAAATCTCAACAACTCCAAGGCTAGTGCTTGTGCCTCGTTCAAACACAGGAAGGGCCAAACACCCACCAACATTGTACTGCTGCACATGCACATCGTTTGCTCTCGGGTACTCGTAGCTTTTATAGAACCAAGCATTTGGAGTCCACGTGGGCAATCTGCCATGAAATACCCGACCCGGAAATCCCATCACGGACTCTTCCGAACTGGTGTAATATTCAAGAGACTTGCAATTTGGATCAAGGGAGAAGGACGAGTATGGGTGGTCGTGAGTGGCAAGAAAGTATCTTGCAGCAGCACCGGTACCAGCTCGCCTTATAGGTACCCATATCTGGATAAGCACATTGTTATTTTTAGTGTATTCTTTCAAGTACCCCACGGCAAGCACCAACCTTTCTTTGACAGAGGAAGTTGGACTAGGATTTGTCCTTGGTGGTCCAATCCACCTTCTTTTGCCCACTTTTGTGCTTTTCAACAGAAAGCTTTCTGGTTGCAATGCTGCAATGTTTGGTTTCTCTAGTTGGTGAATATTTTGCTCTGGTTCTGATACTGAATTCGGTCATTAATGCAGCTGGCATGAGAGTGATCTGAAGACGACAGATGGTGTGAGAGTGAGGGGTCAGTGGTGTAGTGATGGCAGTAAGAGGACGGGGAGGAGCCGCAGCTGGGTGCATGAAGTTGTATCCGGCAGCACCCGTAGTGGTTTCCAGCCAACAACCTTCTATAAAGAGCTCATCAATGAAATCCAGCTCAGGGCCAGCCGACTCCGACTAGACTAAGTGTTTGAGTTTGGAGGGAAGGAAAAAGGTCACGTGCCTCTCTTAAGGATTTTGGATGGTTAAGTAAATTATTTTAATTTTAAAATATAATATAAATACCATAATTGTTGCAATTAAAAGTTTAGGAGATCTTTTGTTTTTGTTTTAGAGTGAAAGTGTAAAAAGTTTTTTATATTTTAGCTTAAATTATAATGTGTACAGACAATAATAAATTAATTATCCATTAAGACTTTTTAAAATGAAAAGTACATTTTATTTATGTTATAAAATAAAATATAAATAAATAATTATTAATAAAAATTTATAATATAAATTATAATCTATTAACTTATATTTTATAATAACTTTAATAATTAATTTTTTATTAATAATTATTTATTTACACTTAATTTTATAAAATATATTTCTAATATTAACAAAATTCAAATCCATTAGTTATATTCACCAATCCACAAAGGATATAAATAGTACAACCCAAACTTGTAGTTTTTTTTTCTTTTCTTGTTAAGGCCCAAACTTGTACTTTGTAGTCTCCAATCTCTTTTTTTTTTTTTTTTTTTTTTAAATTGAAAACAAACTCACGTTAATAGAATAGCCCAGCAGAATAGTCTAGCAACACTTACAAAAAAATTGAGATACATCTTATCTAAAAAAAATAAGATAAATATAATTAATAGAACTAAATATTAGTTATAGTATAAATTTTTTATTATTTGAAAACTATTGATATTAATATATTTTTTCATTGGATAACTCTCACAAACTGTATTATAACTTATAAATTATTTATTTTTACTTTTAAAAAAGATCTAACACCTCCAATCACTTGCAAAGCTAAATAAAATAACAAAAAAAAGACAAAATCTCCAATAAAAGAACTAAAACTCCCACAAGGAAAACTAAAACTCTTAAACCTGCCAAAGAGACAAACAGATTGTAAGAAAAATATTCAATATCTAAACCAGATCTAAACAAATTTGAATAATACTAAAACAAAAAAGACAATATAAAAGAGAAAAACAAAAGAGAAAGGGGAGTTAATGGGCTGCTAGAAGGAAGATGACAACCTCCGCTTCCTAGAGAATACTACAGAAGGAAGGAAGCTGCGAAAGAAAAGGGGGAGAGAGTAGAGGGGAAGAGAAGAGGGCGTTCTGAAAAGAGGGTTTAAATTACAATGCCTTTATAGTCTCCAATCTCGCACTATATAGGATGTGTTAATGGATTGACTTAGTTTGAAGTCTAGTATCCAATCTCTATCTCTCTCTCTCTATGTATTAATAAATTTAGGACGTATTAATAAATTGATTCAGCTATATATTTAAATTTAAACTTCTCTACTAAATTTTTTATATTCAATTTATAAATATGATTGCCATAAATTGAAAATTTATAACATATTTAATTTTAAAATGAAGATAATCTCTTTCTTCTCTAAATATTTTTATAAAAAAATTCAAAACCATGAGTTGAACTTTTTCTATGGATAAGGCACCGTTTTATTTTATTTTATTTTATTTTTGCTAGCAGGCACCGTTTTATTAAAAGCTTCGAGATTCAAAGAGAATATATATACAGATATTACAGGGTACATACAGAAGAAGCTTGACAAGTGTCCCACCACCTGTACATAAGAGAGCACACATGCAAAACGCGTCTGTTTGACACGTTTCTTTCAAGGCACCTTTCGAGCCTCTATATATGGCCTTCAACCCCGACCCTCTTTCTCTGAATCAAGTTGCAAGCAGTGCAATACCACAACTCGCAAGCATGGCCACAGTGGGAAGGACCCTAGCAGCTCCATTGCTGTTCCTTAACTTAATCATGTACTTCATCGTTCTTGGCTTTGCTAGTTGGTGCCTTAACAGGTTCATCAATGGCCAAACCTATCACCCCAGTAATTTCTCTCTCTACGCACTTCATTTCAATCCTTTTCAACTCATAGCTAGAGATGTACTGTTTATGGCAATTAAGAGTTATAACTTATAGCTAGAGACTTACGTACTCCTTTTCTTCAATCTTTCGACAGGTTTTGGAGGGAATGGTGCAACCATGTTCTTCCTGATCTTCGCCTTGCTCGCCGCCGTCATCGGCATCGTATCGAAATTCCTCGGCGGCAACCACCTCAGGACGTGGAGGAATGACAGTTTAGCGGCGGCCGGAGCGACATCTGTCATTGCTTGGGCTGTCACTGCCATAGCCTTTGGGTAATTAAACAAAAATGAGACCATATTTTGAAATAAAAGAATCAGTACTTTGTTATTTATAGTTATGAGTACAATGGGTATTTAACTGTGCAGGTTGGCTTGCAAGCAGATAAACGTTGGGGGCCACAGGGGTTGGAGGCTGAGGGTAGTAGAAGCCTTCATAATCATCCTAACAATCACACAGTTGCTGTACGTGCTGCTCATCCATGCCGGTCTCTATAGCAGCAGGTACGGTCCAGGGTATCGCGACACCGGTTACGGTGTGGGAGGGACCACCGCAGATCCAATGCATAAGGGTGGAGCCGCACCTGTCGCTGGGACACGTATCTAAGACATGCACGCTCACCGGCATAAACATTAATCAATGGCCATCGTTATTTTTCTTTTTTCGTATTTTGTTGTTGATAGACTAGCTCCTTGTCTATCTGCCTTCCTTAAATTCATGTAAAAAAAAGTTAAAGAAGTTGAATTGTGTGTTCTTTCTCGTTTTCTTTGTTAATTTAGGATCTGTTTACAAGATGAGAAAATCAAGGTTTTTTTCTTTTATAATAAATTAATGTAAAGTGGTAAATTGGGCTATAAAACTTTTGGTGATTGTTGTAGGTGAACATTCAGTTTTGTGTAGCATGGGATTGTGTACATATTGTGTTGAGTCCTGGTATGATGGGAGTGATTGGATTTTTATTTTGTTTCCTCTCTTTAAAATTAATTAGCTATACCACTGATTTCTGTTATATTTGAGGTGACTAAATAATTTTAGATGTTATTTCAAAAACTTCAGATCATTAATGTCGGAATTATTAGAATCCATGGTTTCAGGTTTTTTTTTCGTTTAATATGAATCACTATATTATTTCAAATAAATTCAAAGAAAATTATCTGATAATTAAAAAGAATCATCCATATTTCTGTCTTTGAAAATAAAATAATAAAGATGTTCTTGTAATTTTATTTTCATAAAATTTGAATTAATTTATAATTTAATTTGAGATTTAGTAAATTTATTTTTTTATTTTTATTAAATAAAATAATAAAGATGTTCTTGTAATTTTATTTTCATAAAATTTGAATTAATTTATAATTTAATTTGAGATTTAGTAAATTTAATTTTTTTTATTTTTATTAAATGAGAATTATGTAGATATAATGATATGAGAATAAGATATAATAAATTTAATAAAAAATAAAGATGTTCTTGTAATTTTATTTTCATAAATTTTGAAACAATTTATAATTTAATTTAAGATTTAGTAAATTTAATATTTTTATTTTTTTTAAGTGAGAATTATGTAAATATAATGATATGAGAATGAGATACAGTAAATTTAATATTATTTTTTAATATTTTGATTTTTAGCAAGTGAGAAAATTTTAATATTTTGATTTTTTTTTTGTAATTTTATTTTTATAAAATTTGAATCAATTTATAATTTAATTTAAGATTTAATAAATTTAATATTTTTATTTTTATTAAATGAAAATTATGGAAATATAATTATATAAGAATGAGATATACTAAATTTAATATTATATTTTAATACTTTGATTTTTATTAATTGAGAATAATTTTTATAAAGTAAAAATTATGTAAATATAGTGTGAATTATATAATATAAAAATATGATATTGCTCGAGATTTTAAATTTATATATTGCGGCAGTGCATTTATTTATTCCTTGCTGAAGTTCGGTGATATTCATTTACGAGCAAACGAAGGGACTTACAATTCTCATTTACCAACAAAAGAAAGGGACACACAATTCAAGTAACATTCATTTATCAACAAATCAAAGAGACTTACAATTAAAGGAATATTCATTTTCCAACAAATGAAAGGGACTTACAAATTCATGGAAACAGGAAAGGAAGGACATTGAAGAACAAAAAAGACTGAGATGGGTTCTTTTATTTTATTCTCTCATTCTTAAATGTTTTTAATTAGGTTTTGCACAAATTTTATCAATTAAATTTTTCGTTAGTGAATCATTATCGATATTAAATAACATATTGACATGGCAATATTGATTTGATTGATCTATTAATGAAAATTTCATATTGATGTTATGATGTAAAAACTATATGATAATTTTATCAGTAAGAAACTAAAATAAAACTAACCTATTTGGTAAGGAATTAAAATAAAATTAACCTTAACTGTGAGGGATCAAATGAAATTGTAACTTTATATATGAAAGATTAAAATAAAAGTAATTTTATTTATGAAAGAATAAAGTAAAAGTTATTCTATTTGTGAGAGATTAAAGTAAAAATAAAATTGAAGTAATTTTATTTGTGAGAAATTAAAATAAAAATTTTAAAAAATAAAAGTTTTAATTATGCACATTTTGAAAAAAAGTGTCCCACTCCTTTTAGGTCTAATTTTCCTTTTAAAAATTATTTGTTTTGAGAACATGATTTTTTTATGCAAATTTCTCACTCCTTTCAGAATAAGTTTTTTAAAAGTTAAATTTATTTGAGAAAATTAATTTTATTTTAAAAGCTCTCCATTCCTTTTCGGAAGAGATCTTATAAATAATTATTTTTTGTTTAAAAAAATAATTTTCTTTTAGAAATTTCATACTCTTTTTCAAAAAGATTTTTATATTTTTTTAAAATAATTTTCTTTTGAGAAAAATTTTCACTTCTTTTAGGAAGAGTCATAAAAACTAGTTTCCAGAAAATTATTTTTTACTTTTAAAATTTCTATTTTACTAAGAAGAAAAAGAAATTAAGAATAAGAAAGAACTAAAGTAAAAAAAAAAATTGAAAACAGGTTAAAAAATGGCCCATATAATGCACGTGATCTTCTTTTTATCTCCAATCTACTTTTAGTTTCCTTTTTAAAATTCTAAATTCTAGAAGGAAAACTTATGGTATCAATAAAAATTCTCTTAAATACCGCTTACTTTTATTAAATTCAATCCATAAAAAGCTCATAACTAAGTAAAAAAAAAAAATTCACCTATAAAATAATTTTTATTTTTTTGAAACTATTGTTATTTTTTTTGTTACATCTTCAATTTAATTACTTTAGAAAAACTTTATAATTCTAAACATTCTTTCTAACCCAACTTACATGGGATTCCTCTTATGCATCACACAAGCTTGCTTATTATACAGATTTTACATATTTACATAGTCATACAATTAACAAAGAATATATAATGCTAAAGATAAAATAAATCAATAAAAGGTCTTATGGACTTGGGTATATTCCACTTTTTTGTATTCATTTTGCTTGAAAATGCTTTGAATAGTAATACTTGAGCGGGCACTAATAATGTATCATAGGGTTTTCCTAGTTCAACACAAGGGTTTAATGCTTAGGTGCAAGAGTGATGAGTGAAAGTGTCTTTGAAAATTTTATGCTTGTCTAGTACTCTAGGAATCTTACTTCTATTCTATTACTTATCTTTTATCTCCTATTTTCACTTATCTTCTATCTTCATTTATTTTTTTCACTTATCTTTTAATCTTTTAACATTATTTTTATTTTTTAACATTTTATTTTTTATTATTATTCTTTATCTTTTATCTTTTAACGTGTTTATCTACTATTTTTCTTATTATTATTCTCTATTATTCATAATTTATCTCTTAGGTTTATTGTATTTTTTTTTGTTATTTATTTATATTTTTATTGTCTTTTATCTTTTATTGATATGTCTTTAATTTATACGTTATTTTCTTAGTTTTTGGGTTTATTTTTATCTCTGATCATCTTATCACTTTTTTATTTAATTCTTTCATTTATTTTTGATTATTACATTTTATTTTTATCTTATCTTGCATTATTATCTTTTATTTTATTTCTTATTTTTATTATCTTTTAATCTTTTGTTATCATATATCTTTTGGATCAATTTGATCTTTGAATTTTAACTTTAATTCCAATGTTTAATTTTAGCTTGGGATTCTTACTTTGAATTGGGCTTGACTTTAATTTTAAGTTTATATTTAATTTTAGGTTAAATTTTAAAATTAAATCAAAAAGTAGGTTAAATAAAATATGGTGTTTACAGAGCTCAACCTTTATATACAAATAGAACATGAACACGAAAAAGCAAAAACAATAACAGCTCCATTTTGCCAGCCATAAATCTAAATATATATATATATATATACACACATATATATACATATATATATATATATATATGAGGGGACATGCAAATACAAAATGTTTAAAGATGTAGATCTAACCCAATACATGAGATTAAATTTGATTATTATTACATTAAATGAAAGCAATATCATTGCCATTTTTAATCTCATGCCTCTATTCCAAAATTGATTATTCAACCAACTAACAACAAAAAAACAAATCAATCTCTAGTGAGGTTCATAGCACAAAAGTCAGAATTTTTGTGAACATATTTTAGTGGATGCAAAACATCGAGTAAACATATTTTTGTAATCCAATGAAGCAACATTTATGTGAGATCCATGATTTTAGTTAATAGACATTATAAACATAAGTAGTCATATGTTTTGAGACCAAAAGGAACTAACAATCTATGTGCCTTATCAAATAATCTAGGTCACAAAAGCTCAAGCCTCTATTTTAAATCTTGACATTCCATAACAAAACCCTTTAAAATGATATAACAAAAATATTCATTATTTATTAAAAACTTCAAACAAAATTGTGAAAAGCAAAATAATATAAATGCATTGGAACAAAGTTAGTGATAAAAGTGTATCCCAACATGAGCAAACGTGTCAGAAGATAGATATTATAAATACAAACAGGCATAGCTATAGATTATAGAAATCATGATCATGAAAACTTACCAGATAATAGTAAGCTATGACATTCACAGTGGAAAAAAAACGGACCCTGTATTTAGTATGGGCACGACATGTAAAACAAGTCAGAAACTCAATGGATAAGAAAAAGGTTCACAGGCGATCACTCATGTAGAACACTACTTTTATATATAATTGGTAATGAATGATTTCACTATCACACGATCGAATGATGATAAACTCATCTAATAGCAATGCATGAAAGTTTGAATAAAGTTTACACAAGATCCTTTAAAATAAAGAAACTTTCTGACTTTGATAGTGCTAAACCTTTATAAAGAAATAGAACGTGAATATCAAAAAGTAAAAACAGTAACAACTCCATTATCATTGTTGCCAGCCACAGATCAAGGTATATATGAGAGGATTTGGAAATAAAGAATGTTTAAAGATACACAACCGGTACAATACATGAGAGGAGGCAGGAACCAGCACACAAAAACTTATAATATAGAGCAATAATGACATGTATCCAAATAAAGTTGCAGAAAACATACATGATTGTCATTCAACCAGTATCCATTGCTTACACTCACTCATTGAGGATTTTAGCTAAGAAATGATTAAAGTTGATTATTGTTACATTAAATGAAAGCAATATCAGAGCCATTTGTCAATTTCATGCCTCTAGTCCAAAGTTGATTATTGCACCAGCCAACAACAAAAAGTGTTAGCACAATTCCAACATCTAAACAAATAAGTCAGTCTTTATTAGAGGTCACAGCATAAAAGTCAGAATTTTTGTAAACATATTTTAATGGATGCAAAAGAACAAGTAGACATATTTTTGTAATCCAATGAAAGAACATTCACGTGAGATCCTAGCATTTAGTTAATGGAAAGTATAAGCATCAACAGTCATATATTTTGAAGCTAAATGAAGCTAACAAACCATCTGCCTTGTCAAGTAATCTAGGTTACAAAAATTCAATCCTCTTTTTCAAATCTTGACATTCCACAACAAAGCCCTGTAAAATAATGTAATAAAAGTATTCATTTTTTAATTAAAATCTTTAGAGAAAATTGTGAAAAGCGAAATAGTATATAATGAATTGCAATAAGGTTAACTGTAAAATTGTATCACCCCATGGGTAAGTCTCCAAGAAGATAAACAGATATTATAAATACAAAGAGGTATAGCTATAGATTAATAGAAAATCAAGATCATGAGAACTTACCATGCAAGAGTAAGCTATGACATTCGAAGTGCCATAAAAGAGCACCCTACATATAGTGTGTGCATGACATGTAAATCAAATCAGAAACTCAATGGAGAACAAAGATGTTCACACGTGATCGCTTATGCAAACAATACACCTATATATAATTGGATAATGAATGATGTCATTATGACAAGATAGTAAGACGATAAACTCCTGTAATAGCTCAGTAGGAAATTTTGAATAAAGTTTATACAAGATCCTTTAAAATAAAGCAAACTCTCTGACTTTTATAAGCTTAACCTTGTTATAGAAATAGAATGTAAATATCAAAAAGCCAAAAACAATAAGAGCTTCATTATCATAGTTGCCAGCCACAGATGTAGATATATATGAGGGGACTTGGAAATACAGCATATTAAAAGATGTACAACCAATCCAATATATGAGGGGAGGTAGGGACTAGCAAATAGAAACATATAGAACAGGGCAATAATGATATATATCCAAATAAAGCTGCCGAAAACATACATGATTGTCATTCAACCAATATCCACTGTTTCTACTCATTCATTAAAGATTAGAGTTAAGAATGTTGAATGATTAAATTTGATTATTATTTGCATTAACTGAAAGCAATATCAGAGCCATTGTCTATCTTATGCCTCTATTCCAAAGTTGATTATTCAACCAATAACAAAAAAGTGTCAGCACTAGTCCGACATCTAAACAAATAAGTCAGTCCCTAGTAGGGGTCACTGCACGAAATTCAGAATTTTTGTAAACATGTTTTAATAGACGCAAAAGAGCAAGCAACCATATTTTTTTAATCCAATGAAAGAACATTCACGTGAGATTCTTGCATTCAGTTAATAGACATTATAAGCATTAGCCAGATATTTCGAAGCCAAAAGAAACTAGTAATCCATGTACCTTATCATATAATCCATGTCACAAAAGCTCAAACTTCTTTTTCAAATCTTGACATTCCACAACAAAGCCCTATACTAAAAATCTTAAAAGAAAATTATGAAATGAGAAATAGTATGCAATGCATTAAAATAAGGTTAACAATAAGATTGTATCCACTTGTGAGCAAACCTCCAAGAAGATAAACAGATATTATAAATACAAAGAGGCATTGCTGTAGATTGTAAAAAATGAGAATTATGAAAGCTTACCACGTAAGAGTAAGCTATGATATCCAAAGTAGTTTAAAGGAGAGACCTTGCATTTAGTGTGTGCATGACATGTAAATCAAGTCAGAAATTCAATGGAGAAGAAAAATGTTCATAAGTGATCGCTTATGCAGAACATTGAATCTATATATAATTGGTTAATAAATGAAGTCATTATGATAAGATAGTACGATAATAAACTCAGCTAATAGCTCTGAAGGAAAATTTGAATAAAGTTTATACAAGATCCTTTAAAATAAAGTAAACTTTCTAAGTTTGATAGAACTCAACCTTTATATAGAAATAGAATGTGAATATCAAAAAAAAAAAAAAAAAACAGTAACAGCTCCATTATCATACTTGCTAGCCATAGAACTAGACATGTATGAGGGGACTTGCAAATGCAGAATGTTTAAAGATGTACAACTTATCCAATACATGAGGGGAGTACAACTTATCCAATACATGAGGGGAGGCAGGGATTGGCAAACGAAAACTTATAGTATAGAGCAATAATGATATGTATCCAGATAAAGCTACACAAAATATGCATTATTATCGTTCAACAATTGTCCATTACGTCTTCTCATTCATTAATGATTTGAGATAACAATGTTGAATACTTAAATTTGATTATTACATTACATGAAAGCAATATCACTTCCATTATCAATCTCATGGCTCTATTCCAAAGTTGACTATTCCACCAACCAACAACAAAAAGTGTCAAAACAACTCCAACATCTAAACAAATAAGTTAGTCTATAGGAAGGGTTGTAACACAAGAGTCGGAACTTTTGTAAACATATTTTAGTGGATGCCAAAGACTAAGTAAACATTTTTTTGGTAATCCAATGAAAGAACATTCACGTGAGATGCTTGCATTTGGTTAATAGGCATTATAAGCATAAGTAGTCATACATTTTAAAGCCAAAAGAAACTAACAATCCATGTGCCTTACCAAATAATCCGGGTCACAAAAGCTCAATCATCTTTTTCAAATCTTGACATTCCACTACAAAACTTTATGAAATGAAATAACAAAAATATTCATTAATTAATTAAAATCTTTAAAGAAAATTGTGAAAAGCAAAATAGTATAGAACACAATGCCTCTCAAGTGATCCCTTGAATTAAAAAAATGGTATGAAAGTCCTCAAGTCCCTTAAATTAGGAGAAAAAAAATTATAATATAAAAGTTACAAATTCTGAACAACAAAAGATTTACATACTACCTTTGAACTCGCGAAAATTTTTAATGCAACAAATTTTTATTTGAGTGGGACTTAGCTGAACTAAACCCCTTGAATTTGCTCCTAAGTGTTGCAATTAGGGATGTCAAAAGAGCTAGCACACACCACCCAAAATGGACTGCAAATAAATGGGGCAAGGCGGGTTGGGCCACAATTCTGGCAAGTTGAGAAATGCATAACCCACTCCACCCCATGGTGGTCTAATGTGCTAACTCGTAAATAATTTTTTTTCAAGAAAAATTAGTTATAGTTTAAATAAAGTATCATAAGAATAACACATTTGAACTCCAATCCAAAAAAGAAAAATGGCTCAAATTTACTTCATTTTGTTGTTTTATGTCAAATATTTGCAGGTTAAAAGCAGGTAAGTTGGCTTACCCTAAACTTGCTTTGGCCCATAGGTTAGGCAGCTTTTTTTATCCACTATTAAATAGGTTATATAATACCTAACCCAACCTGCCTCCTGTGCAGGGTGGGGAAGTTGGCCTGATGGGAAAAACCCAATTTGACATCCTTAGTTGCAATATTTTTCTCATAGTCCATCATAAGGTAAAATGCAGATCTGTTTTATTGCAATAACTATAAGAACCAAAGCACGAAAAAAAGGCTCAAAAACAATTCAAACATGTGAAAAGAGAACAAATTAAACTATAAAAAAATAACAAAAAGTCAATTGCCTATACATCATGAGATCTAAAGTAACAAAAGAGAATTACCACCTCACCCCACCACACCTAAGATTTCATGATTCAGTAGTATTTACCTGTATATCACTGCATTATGGCATTAGGACTGAACGGTTATATTCCAAACTCCTGCCTTTGGTTAGGTACTCTTCAAAATCCTACCATCACGTGTAGGTCGTTTGCAACTTTAATTAAATCGAACTAAAATATTCAAATTTATTGCTTTGCTGCCTCAAATCCACCTCTACTAGGTGAAGCTTATTTTGTTGTTCCCTGGAACCCACTTTCACTAGGTCAACTTTAATGTTCACTTGAATCCACCTTTAGGTCGAGTTTGTTGTTCCCCTCAATCCACCTCCGCTAGGTCAAGTTTATTATTCCTTAAAGTCCATCTCCTTTGGGCCTAGTTCATTGCTCCCTTCAATCCATCACCGCTAGGTCTAGTTTATTGTTCTCTTGACTCCACCTTCACCGGGTATATTTTATTTCAAGTTACCCTTAAATCCACCTTTGCTGGGTTGGGTTTATTGTTCCTATGAATTCACCACCATGGGATTTAGTTTTATTCCATTATCTCATCAATTTCCACCCCTGTAGGCTCGAGTTTATTTCATTGCTCCCTCGACCTCCACCTCTAATAGTCGAGCTTATTCCATTGTTATTTCAATTTCCACATCTGTTGGTTGAGTTATTTGTTTGTTTCAAAAGATTTCAACATTCTCATCGTAGTTTATTTTCCATCTAGTGGAATTTCCAAGATATCTCTTTATGGGCCATAACATTGCATTTGCAAAGTTCTCGTAATTTCTCATCACAAGGCCTTCTTCTTCAAATATATCATTGCATTTCAATCATATTTACTTTCATTGTTGAAAAACATCGCATTCAAGTCTTTGGTCCTTTGGCTGAATGGACAAGCTTCTTTAGACCCATTTTCATATCTATTTATTGATGGATCCATCCCAGTCATCTTGTTTTCATATCCGTTGGTTCGATGGACTTGTCTTAATCACTTTTATTTTCATGTCTGCTGATGGATGGGTCTGCCCCAATCATTTTGTTTTCATGTTTGCTGATCGATGGGTCTATCCTGATATTTTTATTTTCATGTTTGCTGATGGATGAGTTCGTCCTGATAATTTTATTTTCATGTTTGCTGGTCTATGGGTTTGTCCTGATCATTTTTATCATCATATTTTCCGATTAATTGGTTAGTCCCAATCATTCTTTTAATCATTGGGTTTGTTCAAGGCTTTTTTTTTTTTTTTTTTTATATTTACTAATTGCTGGGTTCGTCTAGAGTGTTTTATTTTCTCGTCAATCAGTTTATGTTTTATCTGAATCATTCTACTGCCATCTTCATGTTAGATTTCCTATCTCTAGCTCGTCTTTTAAGTTGTTTCAATTAAGATTGGTTTCATCGGGAACATTTAGTTTCTCGGTCCATGTTTGTTTTGTCCTATCATTTGTTGTATGTTTATTTTCCACTTTAGCCAGATCCCAGACAAAATTGTTGCCACCTTCGCCTACCTTCTAGTCCCTAGTAAAATAAGCAAAGGACGATAACGGTAAACATCTAATTTCTGTAAACTTAAAATGTCTTATTTTAGGAGTCTTCTTCAAAATTATTTCATTAATTTAGTTTTTTAAATATATCAAAAAAATTAAAAATTAAAATTAAAATTAAAAAAATTTTAATCGTAATTAATTAAAAAAATAAAAAAATTAAGAGATACTAATTCTATCATCCAGATTGAAATTCAATTTTACCAATCAGATTGAAACCCAAACAGCAGCCCAGTCACTCAAAATGGAGCAACCCCTAGCCTATGAGACCCATTGACAATGGGGCCTAGATTTAGGGTATGTTTGGAAAGTACTCTTAAGAATTATTTTTTTTTTAAAGTAATAAAATAATAAACTGTGTTTGGTAGTCACTGTTTTGATTTTAATTTTTGGGAGACTTTTCGGTAAAATATTGTCAGAAAAAGAAAAGCAGAAAGGTGCACATGTTTTTTTTTGTTTCTTTGTATCATTTTGACGGTGGCATAAGGGTAAATACATAAGTTTATTAATGGCATTTTTGTAATAAAAGTAACTTCTATTCATCTGAATAAAGAAGTCTTCAGGGTTATAAAAAGGAGACTCGACATTTTCGAAGCTAAAGAAGGAAGAAGCCTTCCCCATTTTCAAACAGACTTTGTTAAATTTTTATTCGTAAAATTATTTTTAAAATTATTTTACCAAATAGTTTTTATTATATTTTTATTCTTAAAAATAATTTCAATAATTTCTTTTCAAAATAAATTTTAAAAATAAAAAAAATAAAAATACTTCTAAATACACCCTTAATCATTTTTTTGTTTTGCTTTACTTTATTTTTTTTTATTTTTTTAACTACATATGACTGCTTTGAAAAAAATAGAAGTAAAAATATTAAGATAAAGATTTAAACTTGTAGCACTGTAAGTATAAACGCCATCATATGCCGCTGAGCTAAATGCTCTTAGCTTCTTTTTTACTTTCTTTGTTTGTCCTTTGTGGTGTCTTCAGTTTGACGCCACAAAACACGGCCTGCTCTTTCTACGGCTGCTTCATTGTGGCGTTTTCTATCTTCTGTGAGTAGCATATTTCGTCGGTGAAAGGGAGAAAGACCTTCACCCTTTCGCAAGCCACAAGTTCAAAAGGGAGGGACAGTTAACGAACCTAGAGGGAATTTTTGCTGGAACCTTATAACAGTCGCTCCCAAGAGCTCCCACGGAAGTTTTAGCCCATACTCACCCTAGAATCTAGTTAATGTAACTTACGTTACCCTCAAGCAAGCAATTTTGTATTTTGATGATTCCAACTCATTTTGTCAATCAATGGCACTTCCTGATATTTAAAATCTTCTTTAACGAAGGAACTTGATTTCTGAAAATTATGTGCATCAAAGAACGAAAAAAAATCAGTTGATCAGATGCCATGAGCTATCTTGCTTTGCATTCTAGAAAGTGAAATTCGTTTTTAGGGAGAACACTAAATTATGTTGAGCTTTGTTTGTCGCTCGATTAGTGAGAACCCTCTATTCTTTCTTTACCCTTGTGAGAGAATCTTTTTGTATGCTTGGAGACGCTTGGTAACAATAGCTTGAATCAAATAACCTCGAATTTTCATAGTGAAATCTCAAGCAATTTTGTTTGGGAACTGGATGTACGGGATTGGATGTGTGAGACACATTGTCTCTATGCTAATACAAATTTTTGTGTTATATTCTCTCTATCCTTACACTTCTTTATTTTGAGCCATCTTAAAATCATACTTTCTTATTGAAAAGATTTCATCACACAATTCGCCCCTTTTGTGTAAGAGCAGCGCTATTCTTATGTGCTTGGGAACACGGAATTTCTCCCCTTGGATTGGGTGGCATGTAAGGGGAGAAATTTTTTATTCTTTTACTCCGTCACCAGATCCTCTTCATCTATTTCCTTAATCACCAACGCTCATGGGTTGAACTTAAAGGATTTCAATCCTTTGTACCTATCTAAAAGCCTCATTTGCCCTGCATTGTCCACATTTCAATTAATGGAGGTCGCGAACTAGAAAGTTTTCAGTTTTGCCATTGGGGATTCGTTCTTGTAGGATAGAAAATAGGAAGAAGACAATTCTCTATTTCTAAATATTTTCACAATTTCCTCTTTTACCAAATACAACTTCAGCAAATGGAGTTTATAAGCCTTCTATAGTTACACCGACTTAGTAACAAAAAAACGTTAAAATAATACAAACAGCTAAACCCACTAATGGAGGAAAAAACACATAAAACACATATATTATGCAAAATTGTCGATGTGTGCAGTCCAACCCACAGCTGAAGTGCAACAGAGCAATAATAAGCTCTGTCCAACTTGGTTTAAATACATCCTACAATGCCTCCCTTAAACCAAGTTACCAAGGTTGATAATTCCTAGCTATCTTTTCAATTTTAGAAACAACTCTACCTTCAATGACTTTTTAAAGATATCAGCTACTTGTTCATCTACAAGACAGTATTCAATCATTGTTTCCTTTTCTGTTACCAACCCTTGAATTTTATGGAACTTGATGTCTATATGTTTAGACCGACCATGAAAGGTTGGATTTTTGCATAGTGCAATGGTTGATTTGTTATCACAGAATATTGGTGTGGGTGCTTACTGCCTTTGATGTATGAACTCAAGTGGCTTTCTCAACCAAATTGCTTGAGTAGCGCAATTGGCTGCAGCAATGTATTCCGCCTCCGCAGTTGAAAGTGCCATAACTTGTTGTTTCCTTGAAGGCCATGAAAAAATTGCTGAACCAAGATAAAAGGCATAACCTGAAGTACTTTTTCTTGTTTCAAAATCACCAGCCCAATCACTATCTGTATAACAAACAAGTTTGAAATTATCAGTAGCAGAATAAAAGATCTCATCAATAATTGTACCTTTGACATATCTCAGAATACGCTTTGCAGCTTGTAAATGAGACTCTGCTGGTTCTTCCATGAATCTACTAAGTAAGCCAACTCCAAACACTATATCTGGTCTTGTAGCAATCAAATATCTCAGACTTCTAATCAACCCCTTAAAGTAAGTTGGATCCACCTTTCTACCTTTGCCTTCTTTAACCATCTTCATCTTGTCTTCAACAAGAGTACAAACTGGTTTGGAATTCTCCATTTTGAATTTTTTCATAATATCACTAGCATATTTCTTTTGTGAAATAAAAATACCATCTTCCTTTTGATCAATTTCAATGCCAAGAAAGTAAGACATCAAACCCAGGTCTGTCATTTCAAATTGGCTAATCATAGCCTCCCTAAATTCAACAATCATCTTTAAACAACTTCTAGTAAAAATTAAGTCATCCACATAGAGGCAAACAATGAGAATATCACCAATCGGCAGAATTCCATTGTCTTGAATGATAGTATCATATTGATGACTGAAACTGGGTAGCCCACCTTTAAAAGAGTCTAACTGCAATCATGGATCATCAGACTCACATTCAATTCTTTGAATACCAATCAAGCAAGGACCATTTAAAATTGCTTGAAGCTCAGCATGTAAATTGGTGGAAAAGCCCATATAGCCACTGAAACCAGGAAAAAAAAAAAAAAGGTTTCCACTTTCGTCTCATGCCATCCCTCCCTTCACATTTCTTGATGAACGAGAGTCAATTTAGTTACTCATTTTTCAATGCCGTGGACTCTGAGTTCATTGCAAAGAGTATAACAAGTACGCAAATGGAATGAAGCCAACAAATGAAATTAAGAACCTAGCATAGGCAGCCACAGTACCTGTCCTTGCCGGGGCATTGGCAACCATAGTAAATGCCTTCGAGCATGGTGGGCAAGTTGGCATGGTGTTTGAGATGTACAGAAATTGTGGCGGGTTTTTCCAGTTATTTGAAGAGACAATTGAGAATACACTTGAAGAGAGAGACGCGGAGAGAAGAGAACACGAGGAGCTATTTGAAATGAAGATGGCTTTGCAACTGGGAAGAAGCGTGTCCCAGTTAAGAGACCTTGCTTCTAAATCAGCTTCCTCTGGTATAGAAGGAACGGAGATAGACGAATTTGCCAGCAAGCTCTTCTAGGATAGATATTCATTTCACTTTTCACATTCGTTTTACAAAGGAATTCCATTATTCTTTGTGTACAGTATCTGACTTTGAAAATGGACAAGTTAATTTTGTTGGCGGAGAAATAGGATGTGTATACATTTGCTTTAATGTGTGGTATAAAAAACTGACCTCAATTGTATAAGAGTGATGCTCTTTTCATGTTTTTTATCTATATTTTATGTTCACGTTGATTATGTGAAGAGAAATAGATAGAATAAAAAATGATAATAGAATGATATTTTATTTTTAATCCGCTATCACATCAATAAATATGAATAAAAATTTAAATTTAAAATTACGAAAATATCATTTTTCATTGTACAATATTAGCCTCTGGCATTGTTTCTTCTTTTGTCAATAAAGAATTCGCTGACTTAATTTTCAAGCTGCAAAGGAGGACCCTTCTTACTTGTTCATAATCCTAGCCAAGATGTTGAAAATAATAATAATAATATAATAAAAAGAGTAATGCTATTTCTACGCCGTTTCTTCGCTACGCTCGCTACGTCTCCGACGTGGCAATGGAGAGTGGGAAATGCCAAATTGAAAATTTAAGCGCGACGAAAGCGACAATAAAACACCCAGCCTCTCTCACTCGCTCCCGCTCTCGCGCTCTCCCTCTCCCGCTCTCCACCTCTCGGTCGCCGGCCTCCTTTGTCGGTGCTCGCGCATCATCGGCTCAGCTTTCCTGGCCTCTTTCGTCGCCGTCGCTGTCCAGTCAGTCCTCCTTCTGTCCAGTCAACCGTGCTTCTGTGAACTACTTCGTGGGGTGGGCAGAATTTAAAAAAAAATCAATAGAGCGCAACTCGAAGAAAAAGGAAGAACGACTCTTGTTCATTTTCATTTCGAACCTCATGCTTTAGTGCTGTGTCAGTTCACTCTGTGGGTCGCACTCCGATTCAAAGATGAGTTACTATTGAGTTTGAGGTTGGTATTATTGATCATGAAGTCCTATACAGTGCCCCAAAGTTGCGGTGGTGCTTTTAAATTGTAAATATGTGTTTAAACATTTTCTTTATATGAAAATGCATTGCCATTAACTTGTTTTTGGTTGTCCAATTCTCATGCATAAATGTGCTGCACTTTCTTATTTTTTCCCGTGATTTTCGTTAGAGTGCCAAGTTGCAACAACTGATCCATCGTTTCCTTTCTTAATAAACCATGTGATAAAAGGAACCACGCATAGCTAAAGTGTAACCTATGATATTATGGGTAACATAGCTAAAGTGTAACCTGAACATTGCTAAAGTGTTACGTACCACACAGAAGTGTAACTACCTGTAGCTAAAGTGTAACTTTTATTCGAACGAAACTTTGCCTAAAAAAGCAGTATGATGCTCTAATGTGAGGTGTTTCCTTCAAATGGATCGATTATCATGCGTTAGGAAGTACTTTTGATCAATTGCATCCGAATTGAAAAATGAAACTTCTTACGGGTAACATAGCTAAAGTGTAACCAGGCCATTGCTAAAGTGTAACGAACAGCACAGAATTGTAACTACCCGTAGCTAAAGTGTAACTTCTATTCAAACGTTAAGTTTGCCTAAGAAAGTAGTATGATGCTCTAATGTGAGGTGTTTCCTTCAAATGGGACGTTTACCATGCGTTAGGAAGTACTTTTGATCAATTACATCCGAATTCGAACATGTAACTTCTTACGGGTAACATAGCTAAACTGTAACCTGGCCATTGCTAAAGTGTAACGTGCCGCACAGAAGTGTAACTAGCCTAGCTAAAGTGTAACTTTTATTCGGACGTTAAGTTTGCCTAAGAAAGTAGTATGATGCTCTAATGTGAGGTGTTTCCTCCAAATGGGACGTTTACCATGCGTTAGGAAGTACTTTTAATCAATTACACCCGAATGGAAAAGTGCAACCTCTTACGGGTAACATAGCTAAAGTGTAACCTGGCCATTCCTAAAGTGTAATGTACCGCGTGTAAGTGTTACTACCCATAGCTAAAGTGTAACTTTTATTGGAAGGTTAACTTTGCCTAAGAAAGCAGTGTGATGCTCTAATGTGAGGTGTTTCCCTCAAATGGATCGATTACCATGCATTAGGAAGTACTTTTGATCAATTGCATCCGAATTAAAACATGCAACTTCTTACAGGTAACATAGCTAAAGTGTAACCTGGCCATTGCTAAAGTGTAACGTGCCGCACAGAAGTGTAACTACCCGTAGCTAAAGTGTTACTTTTATTCGGACGTTAACTTTGCCTAAGAAAGCAGTGTGATGCTCTAATGTGAGGTGTTTCCCTCAAATGGATCGATTACCATGCGTTAGGAAGTACTTTTGTTCAGTTGCATCCAAATTGAAACATGCAACTTCTTACAAGTAACATAGCTAAAGTGTAACCTGGCCATTGCTAAAGTGTAACGTGCCGCACAGAAGTGTAACTACCCGTAGTTAAAGTGTAACTTTTATTCGGACGTTAACTTTGCCTAAGAAAGCAGTGTGATGCTCTAATGTGAGGTGTTTCCCTCAAATGGATCGATTACCATGCGTTAGGAAGTACTTTTGTTCAGTTGCATCCAAATTGAAACATGCAACTTCTTACGGGTAACATAGCTAAAGTGTAACCTGGCCATTGCTAAAGTGTAACGTTCCGCACAGAAGTGTAACTACCCGTAGCTAAAGTGTAACTTTTATTCGGACGTTAAGTTTGCCTAAGAAAGCAGTGTGATGCACTAATGTAAGGTGTTTCCCTCAAATGGATCGATTACCATGCGTTAGGAAGTACTTTTGATCAATTGCATCCGAATTGAAACATGCAACTTCTTACTGGTAACATAGCTAAAGTGTAACCAGGCCATTGCTAAAGTGTAACGAACTGCACAGAATTATAACTACCCGTAGCTAAAGTGTAACTTCTATTCGAACGTTAAGTTTGCCTAAGAAAGCAGTATGATGCTCTAATTTGAGGTGTTTCCTTCAAATGCGACGTTTCCCATGCGTTAGGAAGTATTTTTTATCAATTGCATCCGAATTCGAACATGCAACTTCTTACAGGTAACACAGCTAAAGTGTAACCTGGCCATTGCTAAAGTGTAACGTGCCGCACAAAAGTGTAACTAGCCGTAGCTAAAGTGTTACTTTTATTCGAACGTTAAGTTTGCCTAAGAAAGCAGTATGATGCTCTAATGTGAGGTGTTTCTTTCAAATGGGACGTTTACCATGCGTTAGGAAATACTTTTAATCAATTGCACTCGAATTGAAAAGTGCAACCTCTTACGGGTAACATAGCTAAAGTGTAACTTGGCCATTCCTAAAGTGTAACGTACCGCATGTAAGTGTAACTACCCATAGCTAAAGTGTAACTTTTATTGGAAGGTTAACTTTGCCTAAGAAAGCAGTGTGATGCTCTAATGTGAGGTGTTTCCCTCAAATGGATCGATTACCATGCGTTAGGAAGTACTTTTGATCAATTGCATCCGAATTGAAACATGCAACTTCTTACGGGTAACATAGCTAAAGTGTAACCAGGCCATTGCTAAAGTGTAACGTGCTGCACAGAAGTGTAACTACCCGTAGCTAAAATGTAACTTTTATTCGGACGTTAACTTTGCCTAAGAAAGCAGTGTGATGCTCTAATGTGAGGTGTTTCCCTCAAATGGATCGATTACCATGCGTTAGGAAGTACTTTTGTTCAATTGCATCCAAATTGAAACATGCAACTTCTTATGGGTAACATAGCTAAAGTGTAACTTGGCCATTGCTAAAGTGTAACGTTCTGCACAGAAGTGTAACTACCCGTAGCTAAAGTGTAACTTTTATTCGGACGTTAAGTTTGCCTAAGAAAGCAGTGTGATGCTCTAATGTACGGTATTTCCCTCAAATGGATTGATTACCATGCGTTAGGAAGTACTTTTGATCAATTGCATTCGAATTCAAACATGCAACTTCTTACAGGTAACATAGCTAAAGTGTAACCAGGCCATTGCTAAAGTGTAACGAACCGCACAGAATTGTAACTACCCGTAGCTAAAGTGTAACTTCTATTCGAACGTTAAGTTTGCCTAAGAAAGTAGTATGACGCTCTAATGTGAGGTGTTTCCTTCAAATGCGACGTTTACCATGCGTTAGGAAGTACTTTTGACCAATTGCATCCGAATTCCAACATGCAACTTCTTACAGGTAACATAGCTAAAGTGTAACCTGGCCATTGCTAAAGTGTAACGTGCTGCACAAAAGTGTAACTAGCCGTAGCTAAAGTGTTACTTTTATTCGAACGTTAAGTTTGCCTAAGAAAGCAGTATGATGCTCTAATGTGAGGTGTTTCCATCAAATGGGACGTTTACCATGCGTTAGGAAGTACTTTTAATCAATTGCACCCGAATTGAAAAGTGCAACCTCTTACGGGTAACATAGCTAAAGTGTAACTTGGCCATTCCTAAAGTGTAACGTACCGCATGTAAGTGTAACTATCCGTAGCTAAAGTGTAACTTTTATTCGGACGTTAACTTTGCCTAAGAAAGCAGTGTGATGCTCTAATGTGAGGTGTTTCCCTCAAATGGATCGATTACCATGCGTTAGGAAGTACTTTTGATCAATTGCATCCGAATTGAAACATGCAACTTCTTACGGGTAACATAGCTAAAGTGTAACCAGGCCATTGCTAAAGTGTAACATGCCGCACAGAAGTGTAACTACCCGTAGCTAAAGTGTAACTTTTATTCGGACGTTAACTTTGCCTAAGAAAGTAGTGTGATGCTCTAATGTGAGGTGTTTCCCTCAAATGGATCGATTACCATGCGTAAGGAAGTACTTTTGTTCAATTGCATCCGAATTGAAACATGCAACTTCTTACGGGTAACATAGCTAAAGTGTAACCTGGCCATTGCTAAAGTGTAATGTTCTACATAGAAGTGTAACTACCTGTAGCTAAAGTGTAACTTTTATTCGGACGTTAACTTTGCCTAAGAAAGCAGTGTGATGCTCTAATGTGAGGTGTTTCCCTCAAATGGATTGATTACCATGCGTTAGGAAGTACTTTTGTTCAATTGTATCTGAATTGAAACATGCAACTTCTTACGGGTAACATAGCTAAAGTGTAACCAGGCCATTGCTAAAGTGTAACGAACTGCACAGAATTGTAACTACCCGTAGCTAAAGTGTAACTTCTATTCGAACGTTAAGTTTGCCTAAGAAAGCAGTATGATGCTCTAATGTGAGGTGTTTCCTTCAAATGGGACGTTTACCATGCGTTAGGAAGTACTTTTGATCAATTGCATCCAAATTCAAACATGCAACTTCTTACGGGTAACATAGCTAAAGTGTAACCTGGCCATTGCTAAAGTGTAACATGCGCACAAAAGTGTAACTAGCCGTAGCTAAAGTGTTACTTTTATTCGGACGTTAAGTTTGCCTAAGAAAGCAGTATGATGCTCTAATGTGAGGTGTTTCCTTCAAATGGGACGTTTACCATGCGTTAGGAAGTACTTTTGATCAATTGCATCCGAATTCGAACATGCAACTTCTTATGGGTAACATAGCTAAAGTGTAACCTGGCCATTGCTAAAGTGTAATGTTCCGCACAGAAGTGTAACTACCCGTAGCTAAAGTGTAACTTTTATTTGGACGTTAACTTTGCCTAAGAAAGCAGTGTGATGCTCTAATGTGAGGTGTTTCCCTCAAATGGATCATTCCCATGTGTTAGGAAGTACTTTTGTTCAATTGCATCCGAATTGAAACATGCAACTTCTTACGGGTAACATAGCTAAAGTGTAACCAGGCCATTGCTAAATTGTAACGAACTGCACAAAATTGTAACTACCTGTAGCTAAAGTGTAACTTCTATTCGAACGTTAAGTTTGCCTAAGAAAGTAGTATGATGCTCTAATGTGAGGTGTTTCCTTCAAATGGGACGTTTACCATGCGTTAGGAAGTACTTTTGATCAATTGCATTCGAATTCGAACATGCAACTTCTTACGGGTAACATAGCTAAAGTGTAACCTGGCCATTGCTAAAGTGTAACGAGCCGCACAGAAGTGTAACTAGCCGTAGCTAAAGTGTTACTTTTATTCGGATGTTAAGTTTGCCTAAGAAAGCAGTATGATGCTCTAATGTGAGGTGTTTCCTTCAAATGGGACGTTTACCATGCGTTAGGAAGTACTTTTGATCAATTGCATCTGAATTCGAACATGCAACTTCTTATGGGTAACATAGCTAAAGTGTAACCTGGCCATTGCTAAAGTGTAACGTGCCGCACAGAAGTGTAACTAGACGTAGCTAAAGTGTAACTTTTATTCGGACGTTAAGTTTGCCTAAGAAAGCAGTATCATGCTCTAATGTGAGGTGTTTCCTTCAAATGGGACGTTTACCATGCGTTAGGAAGCACTTTTGATCAATTACATCCGAATTTGATCATGCAACTTCTTACGAGTAACATAGCTAAAGTGTAACCTGGCCATTGCTAAAGTGTAACGCGCTGCACAGAAGTGTAACTAGCCGTAGCTAAAGTGTAACTTTTATTCGGATGTTAAGTTTGCCTAAGAAAGTAGTATGATGCTCTAATGTGAGGCGTTTCCTTCAAATGGGATGTTTACCTTGCGTCAGGAAGTACTTTTGATCAATTGCATCCGAATTGAAAAGTGCAACTTCTTACGGGTAACATAGCTAAAGTGTAACCTGGCCATTGCTAAAGTGTAATGTGCCGCATAAAAGTGTAACTATCCATAGTTAAAGTGTGATGCCTAAGAAAATGATATTACTAACTAGCATCTTTAATACCGCTGATCCTTCGTAACATGCATGTTGCTGATGTGGCATCTGAGCAGCGGGCAATTGAGTGAAGCGTGCAGTGGAAGCTTCTTTCTTCACCTGGGAATTGAAAAAGAGAAATGAGCAGCCACTGTGCCTCATTTTCATTTGAACTTCGGGCCCCTACTCTCAGTTTCTCCGTCTTCTGCACCTCGCTCGTCGCTTACTTTTTTGTGTCTCGCTTCTTGCTCGCACTCCCGCCCTCTGTTGGTGTCTCTCGGTCAGTGTTCGATGCTATGTTGGTTCCCTTTCTCGGTCTCGGTTTCTCATCGTTCTCTGTTGGTGGGTCAGTTCCCTTTCTCGGTGGCTGTCCGGCTATGTTTGGTCGTTCTATCCGAAGGTAAGTGGTTGGTTCCCTTCGTTCACTAGATTATATGTGGGTTTTGTGCCGCATGTTGGTTATGGTGTGAAGGTCGTAGAAGTGTTTTGGTCGTAAAGTCCATCAAACCTGATTTATCTCTGACGCAAGCTGATTTAATATGTGCAAACCAAATAGATAATATTGTTTGAAACGAAGGTGATATAATATCTAGCTTCACCATTCAAACCAAGGTGTCTGTTAATATACATGAAACTTTTGTCATAGATTCAGATTGCTGCAAGCGTGTTTAGTGCCACATTATCTCCTTTTACTATCTGGTCTTCAGTGAGATTATGATATTACCTATCAACTTGTACTGTCAACTATTGTCCTGTTCATGATCAAGACAACAGAATGTTGAGCGGCTGGTGGTTTGCATGATTTTGTTTTGCCGGGTGTGATCATAGTGTTTGCTTTGCATTTTTTGTCAATGTAGCTTCTATAGTAAATTAGTTTGAGGAGAGTTATTGTCATTACTGGTGGGTTGGTGTCCTTTTAAAAGATGAAATTGTTTACCTTTGCTGGATGTCGTGTGTTGTTGTATGTTTTATATGTTTACTTGCTATTGCATCTTGTATTGCTTGTTAACTATGGGATGTTACAATGTAGCTTTAATTTTAATGAATTCGATTTCTACCTTGGAGGGCATATTCAAATTTACTGACAATCATGGATCAGAGGAAAGCACGTAAAGGAAAAGCAGCTAAACAAGCGGTTGAAGCTGAAATTACAACTCTTCCAGTAGAAGAACAACCTCAACCTAGGTATATTTAATATTGCATGTAGATTTGCATTTTATAGTTCCTACCTAGATTGTCTATCTATGTTTGTGAAAGTGGGACTATCTAATGATGTTGTATTTTATCCTACTATTGGGTTGATAGTGGTATCAGCCTGAAGTGAACCGCAGGCACCCAAAGATATATCAGTTCATGGCATATGTTCAGGTAATTTCGTATTTATTTTTTTTTTGAAGTTATTAATTTGTTACACTTTAACTCTCATCTTATGTTGACACTAACATTGATTATGTTTATAGGGCTGAATATTTCAAGAAGTTGGATAAAAAACAAGGCGCTATTGATGTAAGGATTAAGGAGTTATTTTAGTTTCTGAATGTAATCATCATATTACAGTATTTGATTAACAAAGATCATCCCTTATAGGCCAATCAAGAAAGCCTGAATGCTTGGAAAAGTTTATCAGAGGAGGATAAACAGTGGTATAAGAATGCAGCTGCCAAAGCCCGACACCAAGCACGAATGGAGGAGGAAGCACCAATTAAGAAGGTGTGGAATTGTTATGTGTATCACACAATTTACCATAGGGTCACTAATATTCAAATACTAATATAAGTTGTGTACATTTGTTTTGTAGGAGACTATCTCCACAAGGTGCTCCCCATTAAAGTACAAAAGAGTCATCCATGGAATGGATGACTCAAAATGTAATGTTGTTCATAGAATGGGCTTTGGTTTGTTGCTACAGATTGGGTGTGATTCACTCGATCATGACATCTGTATAAAGATTTTAAATGCATTTGATATTAGGAGTAAGGTGCTGTCATTCAGAGGGATTTTTTGTTCTATAACCCCCAAGGAGGTGGGTGAGGTTTTGGGCATTTCATGTGGTGGAAAACCAGTCCCACAGTCTGTCTCTGATGAGAAGTCACTCAATAAAATGAAGGAGAAGGAGTTAAAAGCGAAGCAATTTAATGATTTAGAGCAGATTATTAGTGGAAAGAGGTCTGACTGCATGTTTGCCCGTGCCTTCCTCCTTTATACGTTGGGCATTCTGTTATGTCCAACTTCTAGTACTAGGTTATCAAAGAAGTTGTTAATAGCAGTTTTGGACATAGAAAATGCTGCTCACTATAACTAGGCAGCATTTGTATATAATAGTTTGATAGAAGAAATAATTAAATTTAAGTCAGCCAAGAATAAGAACCCAACGAGCAAGACGTGGGTTGGCGGATGTTTGTTATTTTTTAAGGTATGTGGTGGTTAAATCAATAAGTTTGTATGTTATTGTTTTTATATTGGTCGTCTTTGCATATAACATACCTATACTTTGTATTGTAGATATTTTTCTTACAAAAGTTCCCTCTCGGCTCACTACATTGTGACGGGATGGAATGCCCATTGCAATATTGGACGAATCAGCGAATCCGAGCTCATCTGATCCTAGAAAAGAAGAGTTGGGAGGTATATATAACTCAAGTGTGTTAAAATAATTGTCCTTCGTTACCATATCAATCATCTAATAAGTGTCACTTTGTGTTATAGGGAATTTTGTATTGTAATAATGAAGTCGAGGAGGAAAAGAAAATCCTCTCTGTTGATGTGTTTCAGCATGCGGTGTGCTCAAATTGTTGTTGGTCATTGATTTATTTATATTGTTTGGAATAAGATGTACGTGTTACCTATTCAGTGTGTTTGCTTCTACTTTGCAGGTGATTAAAGAAGCATATCAGAATTTAGTCACAACTGAGCTCAAACGTGCCAAACAAAAGATTAGTGATATGCACGCATGGCTGATTCCCATCGATCAAGCTTTGGGCCAGACAGTGTGTTTGGCAACCATACCATTACAAATCGCCCCTTGCTTGAATGAGTCGGGTGATGAGATTGGGGAGGTTGAAGAAATACCTCCAGCAGCCACAGTGTCTGGCCCAAATCTTGAAAAAAAACCATCCAAGAGGGTGCACTGAGAGGGGGATGTACATAAGTTTTATATTTTTTGCACAAGAACAAGAAAACAGCAGGATGCCCAAACGTGAGTTTCTAGTAACCATACATATTTGATTGGCCAACCATTTAATGTAAAGCATAGCCTGATTGTTTATTTGATTTGTGTTGCAGCGCTGTTATTAGCATGTTAGATTTCACCTTTCATTTGATGATTGTGAGACATTGGGCCCAAGGGGATGGGTGAACAACATGGTATTTCTATTTCACTTATCTTAGTCCGTATTCAGCGTTGTTTGCTTGTAGTTAGGTACTTTATTCCATATGTTCACTTTCACAAATTGTAGGTCATGATGATGGTGGGGAGATGCTGGATGGCAGATCAAGTTCAGGACCATGGCATCGTCACCCGATATGTATGTGATCAATTCCTTCTGGTAAATGCGTCTTTGACACCATGATAACTCATGAACATCAATTAACTCGTGGGTGTGATCATTACCATACGTTCTAAAGTGGATACACCTCTAATGTCTACAGGGCCAAATGTTGCATGCACGTGAAGAGTGGGATGTTGATGATGGATGCAAACTTCTGGGCCCAGATGGTAGATAGGAGATTATGAAGGCTACAATTGTAAGTTGATATATTCTCATAACTTCATATTCAATTGTTGTTAGTAAGAGGTATATAGTTGACTAGCTGGAATCATGTCATAGGTGTTCACCCCCATTCTTTATAAGGAGCATTGGTTTTGCTGTGCTTTGATCCCCAGTCAAGAAACTATGCATGTGCTGGACTCCTTGCGAAGTAAGGAGAACGAAGAAAGGGACAATTGTGTGCAATCAGTGGTAATGTGTTAGATTTCGTTTATTTCTTTAAAAGTGTTGTATGTGTGGGGTCGGTTGCATGTACTCATTTTCTTCTGATGCCACACAACATGCAATGACTTTGTGGACTGCGCATACTTGTTTTGTAGGGAAAATGTTTTTCATGACTGTTTACTAAGCTTGGCTTAAAGAGGAAGCAGAAGTGCAACTTCAAAATCATCTATCAAGATGTGCCAGAGCAGCATAATAGGTAAGTCTGATAATGCAATTAAGCTGTACAGTTTGAAATGGACATATAATTTATTGGAGTGTAACTATTGTTTTAATGAATTTTCAGTTATGACTGTGGGATTCATTGCTTACTAGCCATGAAGTACTGGGATGGCGAATGCAAGGTTGAATGGGATGGGCAAGCTGTGCCCTCATTTACGGAGGTTCGATTGAGACTTCTAATTACTATTATGTATAGATTAGAGCCATTACAAGTTCAAATGATATGATGCATGATAATGTATATGCAGGATGAGATGAGTGGCTTCAGGGAGCAACTATTGTGGGATTTATTTAGTCGCGAACAAAATGTTCAGCGGGAAGCCATTCTACAACAAATGACGGCAAAGAGAAAATGTACTATTTATCGGACATCTTAACTTTCCCACCACTTGTCAGATTTCGTTTTTCAAAAGTGTGTTCCATATTTTAGATGCTGTCACTGCTTTTAATTCGTCATAAGCAGATGTGTTTATGGAGTGAATATTTGAATACGTTTGATTAACTATTTTACAGGCAAGAGAAAATGAGGTTATGAATTGATGCAACTCGAGTTGCCGTTATCAGAACTACACTACAGCCCCTTCCCGTCTATTATAGGGTGTGGTTGTCATTGTAAAGACTCAAGAATGTGATTGTTGTTGTACAAAGAAGTCTACTTATATTTATTCCTATACTGTCATATGCAATTGGCTCTGGTCCACTTAATCTGTGTACAAAAGTTTCAATGAATACTTAACAAATTTGAAGCATGTGATTGTAGTTACAAATTGACTATTTGTCTTTTGCACATAAAATTTCACGAGGATGAAATACAAGTGTTGGGCGTAATTGAGTGCTAGACTTTATCTAACTGCATGAAAGTTACACTTTAGCTACGGGTAGTTACACTTTTATGCGGCACGTTATACTTTAGCAATGGCCGGGTTACACTTTAGCTATGTTACTCGTAAGAAGTTGCATGTTTCAATTCGGACTCAATTGATCAAAAGTACTTCCTAACGCATGGTAAACATCCCATTTGAAGGAAACACCTCACATTATACCATCATAGTGCCTTCTTAGGCAAAGTTAATGTTCCAATAAAAGTTACACTTTAGCTATGGGTAGTTACACTTTCGTGCGCCACATTACACTTTAGCAATGGCCAAGTTACACTTTAGCTATGTTACCCATAAGAAGTTGCATTTTTCAATTCAGATGCAATTGATCAAAAGTACTTCCTAATGCATGGTAAACATCCCATTTGATGGAAACGCCTCACATTAGAGCATCATACTACTTTCTTAGGCAAAGTTAACATCTGAATAAAAGTTACACTTTAGCTACGGGTAGTTACACTTTTGTGCGCCACGTTACACTTTAGCAATGGTCGGGTTACTCTTTAGCTATGTTACCCGTAAGAAGTTGCATTATTCAATTTAGATGTAATTGATCAAAAGTACTTCCTAACGTATGGTAAACATCCCATTTGATGAAAATGCCTCACATTAGAGCATCATACTACTTTCTTAGGCAAAGTTAACGTCCGAATAGAAGTTACACTTTAGCTACGGGTAGTTACTCTTTTGTGCGCTACGTTACACTTTAGCTATGTTACCCGTAAGAAGTTGCATTTTTCAAGTCAGGTGCAATTGATTAAAAGTACTTCCTAACGCATGGTAAATATCCCATTTGAAGGAAACGCCTCACATTAGAGCATCATACTGCTTTCTTAGGCAAAGTTAACGTCCGAATAAAAGTTACACTTTAGCTACGAGTAGTTACACTTTTGTGCGCCACGTTACACTTTAGCAACGGCCGGGTTACACTTTAGCTATGTTACCCGTAAGAAGTTGCATTTTTCAATTCGGATGCAATTGATCAAAAGTACTTCCTAACGCATGGTAAACATCCCATTTGATGGAAATGCCTCACATTAGAGCATCATACTGCTTTCTTAGGCAAAGTTAACGTCCGAATAAAAGTTACACTTTAGCTACGGGTAGTTACACTTTTGTGCGCCACGTTACACTTTAGCAACGGCCAGGTTACACTTTAGCTATGTTACCCGTAAGAAGTTGCATTTTTCAATTCGGATACAATTGATCAAAAGTACTTCCTAACGCATGGTAAACATCCCATTTGAAGGAAACGCCTCACATTAGAGCATCATACTGCTTTCTTAGGCAATGTTAACGTCCGAATAGAAGTTACACTTTAGCTACGGGTAGTTACACTTCTGCGCGACACGTTACACTTTAGCAATGGCTAGGTTACACTTTAGCTATCGCTGTCGTACACTTTAACATTTCACGCATGGATAGAAAACAAATGACGATAGAAAAGGAGAAGACAGAATGGTGGGTACATTTTACCTATAAATTGCATGTTACATTTAAACTTACATGTTACAATTCAACAATTGCATATACAATTTTTCCTCAGCGTGAACCTGTTTCACCTAATGAGTGTTACATGTTAACAATCTGGTGTTACATTATAGCTATTGAATGTTATACTTCAACTTTTGCCACTTGCTGAACTTGTTCATCCCAGCAAGCTTCCCAGCTTTCTTCTCCCTTAACTTCAATATGAGAGGCTTCCACCTTCATTATAGCCATATGCAAGGTATACTATGAACAAAAGCACAACCTCCAAATTAAATAAGTAGTATACAAACATACTGTTTCAAATATACTTAAGGGAGAATTCCACAAAAGGATATCATGATCAAATGATTTACCAAAAAACAGAAATAACAATTCAAAGTAGTTATCTAATGACTTGGCTATAAATGCAAACAGAATCATCAAACATGGAATAATTTTTATGTTCGATATTATACCTACAAATGCAAGTCCAAGTCTCCGAATGAAACATCCTCTAACAGAGGTCCACTCTGGTGGGACTCTTCAAACTGAGGATAGACACAACTATTGCTTGACAATAGAAGGCCATCACTATTAGATAAGATATCATCCTGTAAAGAAGATTGACTAGCAATTGTTGAATGATATGGGTTGCTTGAAGCCGCCACTGTTTCATTTGATTCATTTGCCGTGTGCGAGATCTGCAAGACACCATTCACTATCGCATAAGATGAACTCAATAATGAATGACCACATCTTGATTACTATCCATTATGTTTCAATCATAATATCTTTTCCTACTATTGTTGGAAACAAATTTAACAAAATACAAATATAGTCACAAATTAATGGGCATACCATTGTATTGCATGCATTCTTTTTTTGTTTTTTTCTTCTACAATTTTTCTCCCATGTTGAGACCAATCTTTTAGAAGCTGGTCGCCCTTTACGACAAACATGGTGTGGGCTTAAGACCTTATCACTTGAACCATTCATGGTCTCAGCAACATTGTCAATAGGAGTCGCCATTCTGTCCTCAGCAGACCTTCTCGATTTGGTGGACACTTTTCCAATTTCAGAGCTTAACTGATCAAGACGATCTACAACAAAGGCTGTGGTCTTCTCAGATTCAGCGGCAGCTTCAACTACAGCTTCAAACTTCTTGTAAAGTAACTCACACCTTTGCATTTGAGGTTTAAGTTGCTTAATGTCATAGCTTGTTTTGATTAACATATACTTCCTTTTGATATTTTTCCTCCATCTGTCCAACACAAACTTTGAAGGCACTTCTTCAATTTCCTCGTGACAAAGTACTACAAGTAAATGCCTGCAAATAATTCCCCTAAACTGGAATAACAAACATGTGCAATTCACATCAATGTTCGCACTATTAAAGGTGACTTGAAATGTTGTTTTCTTTAACTTATCCCCAACAATATCGCATTCAAGAACAGCATAATATTTTATATCTCCTTCAATGGAAGTCAGTTTTGGTTTGCAATCCGCTTTTCCAACAAATTCTACTTTCACCTCTTTGAACTTGGAATGCGTATAAGCTGACTAAAATTGTCTCTCCAATGGTGATTTAGTTGCACAAGGAAGGGTAGTAGTGAATGAATAAAAGTCAGCTTCAAACTCCTAATCTGCCTTATCCTTCAATGCATTGTCATATTGCATTACAAATTGTCTCAAACTAGTTTGCTTATTTATGTACCCATCAAAAAAGGCATTCATACTTTCACTTCGCTGGGTTGTAGACATACCTGCCTAAAAGCTACATCTTAGATAAGCAGAACCCAGCGTGTCTGCTCATGGAATAACCCTGTTAACCATTTGTTATCCTGAAGATCAAATTGTTCCATAACCTTCATCCAATCCTCTTCAAATTGATTACCAGTTAATGAGTCATAGACAACACTCTTCAAATTATGATTAATGGACTTGTAAGCATCATAACTACCAAGCTTGTGAGGCAGCTTCTTCATAATGTGCCATAGACACCAACGGTGCTAGTGGATGGAAACACAATCTCAATGGCATTTTGCATGGCCTTGCATTGATCTGTAATGATTCCTTGTGGTGGAACACAGTGCATGCACTTCAACCAAGATTGAAACAACCACACAAATGATTCTATGTCCTCACAAGACAGCAACCCACATCCAAGAAGTATGGATTGTCCATGATGGTTCACACCAACAAATGCTGCAAAAGGCATTTCATATTGATTTGTTAGATATGTGGTGTCGAATGTAATTACATCACCAAAGTATTCGTATGCAGCTCTACTCCTTGCATCAGCCCAAAACACATTTCTTAAATGCATTGTCTCATCTAAATCAATCACATAGAAGAATTTATCATTTTGTTCCTATATTCTTAAGAAATATTTATGAAGGGCATCGCCATCCCCGTCCTTCCCTATGGTTCTTCGCACTTTTTCAATGTAATTTCGACAGTCCCTTTCACAGAATGTCATGTTCTCATGACTGCCTGCCTCAACAACGAGAGTTTGGAAGGTCTTGTTCGTTCACACCCTTGCTGCATCATTTAGCTCCAGAGTTCTCTTCACATGCATATCAAGGTGTTTGTGACTTCTAAAAAGTCTGGATTTGGTTGGACTAACTGCATGATTATGACCAATGATTGCATGCTTTATTTGCCACCCGACACCATCACATAAAGAGACAGTAATCTTTGCATCACATTTTTGTTTCATTGAGGGACAGCTTCTCACGTTCTTTGATGGTTTGTTGGATTGTTTACCCTCCCTTGAGCATGCAAGACAAAGATAATGAATTTGACCATCCCCACGCTTAATTGATGTTCTCGTTATTATTCCAAACCCAACTTGATCAGCATATTTTCTATAATATTCTTTCACCTCATCTGCTGATGTAAATACCATTCCTCTTTTAGGTGGGTCAACAAGCTGGTTTGATTGATTTTCATCATTTGCCGCATGACTACTACGTTCTACAGGGGTTAATACGCCAACCTCTTCACAACTTCTTCTATTTTCATCAACAAAATTGACGGTCTCACTTTGCTCGCACATTGTCCTACAGTAGCCAATTTGTAACGGTCGTAGCTTAAATGTAACACACCAATAGCCAAATTGTAACGTGCAATAGCTAAAATGTAACACTGCCATAACCAAAATGTAACAACCATATTAAAAATGTAACATGCAAGACACGTTCGTAGCTAAAATGTAACACTACCATAGCCAAATTGTAATGTGCAATAGCTAAAATGTAACACTGCCATAGCCAAAATGTAACAAGCCATATTTAAAATGTAACATGCAAGACACAGCCGTAGCTAAAATGTAACACTGCCATAGCCAAATTGTAACGTGCAATAGCTAAAATGTAACACTGCCATAGCCAAAATGTAACAAGCCATATTTAAAATGTAACATGCAAGACACGGCCATAGCTAAAATGTAACACTGCCATAGCCAAATTATAACATGCAATAGCTAAAATGTAACACTGCCATAGCCAAAATGTAACAAGCCATATTTAAAATGTAACATGCAAAACACTGCCGTAGCTAAAATGTAACACTGCCATAGCCAAATTGTAACGTGATATAGCTAAAATGTAACACTGCCATAGCCAAAATGTAACAAGCATATTAAAAATGTAACATGCAAGACACGTCCGTAGCTAAACTGTAACACTGCCATAGCCAAATTGTAACGTGCCATAGTTAAAATGTAACACTGCCATAACCAAAATGTAACAAGCAATATTTAAAATGTAACATGCAAGACACGGCCGTAACTAAAATGTAACACTACTATAGCCAAATTGTAACGTGCCATAGCTAAAATGTAACACTGCCATAGCCAAAATGTAACAAGCCAAATTTAAAATGTAACATGCAAGACATGAACAGCAACGGCCATGACAGAAGGAGGACTCATTGGACAGTGACGGCGACGAACAACCCGGAGAAGAGGCCGGAAAAGTTGAGCCGATGTGCGAGGAAAAATTAGCGACAAAGTCCGTGGGCTGACTGGACAGCTACGGCGACGAAAGAGCCGGGAAAGTTGAGCCGATGATGCATGAGTGGCGACAAAGGAGGCCGGCGACCGAGAGGTGGAGAGCGGGAGAGGGAGAGCACGAGAGCGAGAGCGAGGGAGAGAGGCTGGGTGTTTTATTGTCACTTTCATCGCGCTTAAATTTTCAATTTGGCATTTCTCGCTCTCCATTGCCACGTCAGAGACGTAGCGAGCGTAACGAAGAAACGGCGTAGAAATAGCATTACTCTAATAAAAATTCATGCACTATTTCGTAGGATGAGATCGGGATATGGTTTAAATTTATTAAATTTTATAAGTTAAATTGTAAAATTCAAATATTCTATAGTTTGTAAGCCATTAATAACCATTTAGTTATAAAGAAATTATGATTGATGCAAGCTATTAATATTTTTATTGATAAAGTGAGTACATATACAATCAACAGTAACATAATACATAATTAATTACAAGAAACAAATTTGAGTACAAATTTAAAATTACAAATTCAAATATTTAATTTAAATGCCATATTGAATGCATTTAATTGCATGATTTAAATGCATTCAAATATACAGTTTGAATGCGTTAACTATAAATTGAATACTGTATTAAATGTATTAATCATGTAATTCTAATAAGTTGCTCCACATTTATTAAACTTTTTTAAATATAAAAACATATATAACTTTTGAAAAAGTTTTCAAATTGATGGGAGAATGCCATCGAATTGAGAGAAATTATTCATTGAATGCGTCATACCCATAATATAATTAATATGATATACTAATTAAATAATAAATTTCTATGTTTGACATGTTGATAATTCCTCTCCAAGTAAAGCGAAGAATAGATAAAAAATGATACAAGTACTGAAGGGAGATGAGATGGTCGACGATGTCAGTGAGATTAACACCCTATTTTGCCATCTGCCTTAGAAAAATTAAGGAAATTTTAGATGTCAGATCAAATGTGTAATTTAGTCGCCCACATTTACTTTGATTACTTTGTGTGTTATATAAAAGAAGGGTTGACCCTGTATATATACGCTAAAGACAAAAAAGAAAGAAGAATTGACCTCCTATATAATATTTGCTTTCTAAACTTTCAAATTTTCTTGCGACGTTAATATTTAAATAATTGACCTTGCAAGTTTCAAATAAGGAGACACCATTTCTCTCTTGCATTCGTGTAGAGCCTACATTGTTTGAATAAAGAATTCGTTAATGGGTTTAATGTGTGGATTTATATATGTGTATATATATATATATATATATATATATATATATATATAAATATATCAATGATGTCAAAATGGAGTCTTGTGGTATATATCGAATTATCCATATATATATGTTAGGCGGCTAAAAATCAATCTTGGAAAACAAGCAAGTGATTTTATAACAAGAAATTAATTCCCTTTGTTACAACTTATAAAACATATCTAAATTTGCGTCCAATTTGTCGCTCACGTAGTTGACTCAGAAAAATGCAGAATTTTCTGTTTCCTGAGAAAAATGCAGAATTTTATTCGAGTCAGAGCCACGGGAGTCCCTTGGACAAACCTTCGCAAAATCTGACATTCCAGTTTCCTTTGGATGAAACCCAGGTTCGTTCTTTAGTGTTGTAGTGCCTAATACTGTGTCGTATTTGGAGCCCGAAACACCCGGGCAACGGGAGTATTTGAAGAAAATTTGATCGGCGAACGAGTCAGTCCATGGGCCAAGTCAACATCAATGGCCAGTCAACGGTTTCCTTGGCTGACCCTTTCTCTTCCATTTTCCCTCATCTGAGTATAAATATGAACCCCCTTTTGAAGTCTCCTCAACTTCATAGCAAAAACATATACAAACAATCACACAAGAAAATTCCCATGGCTTCATTGCAAGCTTCATCTTTGCTTTGTTCTTCTTCATATTCATGTTCTTCTTCAAACAGAGTCATTAATGCTGCTATAAATGTCCCAAAGCTCCCTAGAATTCCTTTCTCAGTCCCTAAAGTACCAAGCCGAAAGCTGTTTGAAGAATTGAACGGAATCACACACATAATTCCATTAGACAACAATCTCACCGGCACTCAATCACAAGATGATTTGTGTGATTCCACTGCTTCTAAAGCCACTATTCAACTCTATGCAATTTTGGAGGCCGTAGCTGACAGAGTGGAGATGCATCACAACATTGGGGAGCAACGTGACAACTGGAACACCCTTCTTTTAAACTCCATCAATATGGTCACCCTCACTGCCGCAACCATGGTAGGAGTTGCCGCCACTAGTGGCGCCGGAGTGCCACTTCTGGCTCTGAAATTTTCTTCAACTCTTTTGTTTTCCGCGGCCACTGGAATGTTGCTCATCATGAATAAAATCCAGCCTTCACAACTCGCTGAGGAACAAAGGAATGCTACAAGATTGTTTAGGCAGCTCCAGGCTCATATTGAAACCACTATTGCCCTTGGTAATCCAACTGAGGAAGATGTCAAGGATGCAATGGAGAAGGTTTTGGCTCTTGACAAAGCTTACCCACTTCCCCTTTTGGGGGCTATGCTTGACAAATTCCCTGCGAAATTTGAACCTGCGGTTTGGTGGCCTTCAACACAGTTTGAAAGGAAAAACAAATTCCAATTTCACGTAGCAATAGCATCGGGCCAGAATTCAGAGAAAAATGGCTGGAGCGAAGAGCTAGAAACAGAGTTGAGTGAGGTTATTGAAGTGGTCAAGAGAAAAGACGCGGAGGACTATGAGAGGCTGGGCAACTTGGCTTTGAAGATCAACAAAACATTGGCCATTGCAGGCCCTGTACTGGCTGGAATTGCGGCAGCTGGGTCGGCATTTGTGAGCCGGGGATCATGGGCAAGCATTGTGCCTGTTATGGCAGGGGCACTAGCCACCGCAATCAATGCTTTTGAGCATGGTGGGCAAGTTGGGATGGTGTCCGAAATGTACAGGAACAATGCTGGCTTCTTCCAACTGCTAGAAAAGTCAATTGAAGAAACAATGGTAGAAGACACGGGGAAGAGAGAAAACGGGGAGTTGTTTGAAATGAAGTTGGCTCTGAAATTGGGGAGAAGCTTGTCGCAGCTGAGAGATCTGGCAAAAAAATCAGCTTATTCTCGCACAGAGGGGACTGCCATTGATGAATTCGCAAGCAAGCTCTTTTAATTTCATCATTTTTTGATTCCATTTAATTCCTTCTAACAAAACAATTCTCTTGATTTAATCAATTTTTATATATTCTTCCTAACATATATTGTAAACGTTTTTGTGCAAAATTGTGCACAGGAACAAACAATGTGTATGTAGTTCCTGAGTTACCGACTACTAGAATTGACCAAGACTTTTGTCTTTTAATTTTTTGGTTAAAGAATCTTTAAAATGACAATAATTTCTCAGAATTTTTATTGTGAGAAGATGAAGGAGAACCATATATTTTTGGGGCTAAAGTAAGGAAAATTAAAATAATGAAAAGCAAAGTGCTTGTTCTGACAGAAATTTCCGAGTTCAAAGTTGAAACTAATACCCACCAATGAAGGTGGCTATCTGGTGGTGTTCTTGTTACAAAAGAAAGGATGAGATAGAAAGCAGAACGTACGACTTTCCAACCGGCCGAGCCAGGAACCTAATTCGCGGTTGGGTTTAAAAATTCTCCCACCTCTGAAGGTGCTGTGGTCCATTAACTTCAGATGACTACTTTTTTTGGTTTTTATTTCTTTATTTCAATACTACAACACTTCTCCCAAGCCACCACCACTATATTTGAATTTGTACATAGTGTTTAAAATTAAATATTTATATTAATTTTATAAATTAAATTTTATTAAATTTATTAATTTAATATTATTTTATGACAATTTGATATATAAAATTATCTTTATTTGCAGCTTAACGCACGATGTTAAAAAAAAGTATATACTAGAGTAAATAAAACACATGAGATATCTTTTAAATGTACCTTTGAAACTATTCACCACATTTTAGTTCTTTTTATAAATTATTTGTGATTCAATAATTTCACTTATATCCACAAATTCAACCTTTTTGATCTAACATACTGAACAAAAATGTAGAATATAAGTAGGTTATTTTTATGAGTTTCACTAAATTTAAATTTGACTTTTATAATATAAAATTTATTTTGTTAAAAATATACAGAGTATTATAAATTAAAGGCTAAAATTCTCAGAATCCTCTTAAACTTTAAGTCGATTTTAAAAAATCCTTATAAACTTTAAAAATTTTCAAATGATCATTTTGAACTATGAAAAATTTTTAAAACACTCCCTTTCGTCAAGTTTTTTGTCAAAATTTAGATGTTTTTTAGTCAACTTCCACTTTGACCCGATAAAAAGATAAAAATACTCTTCAAATGCACATAAATTTTCAAATCTGCCATAAATGCAAAAGAAAAAAACCTAATGTAGATTTGTAATTTAGAGTTTAAGATTTAGGATTTTAAAATTTAGGTTTTAGAGTTTAGGGTTTAGGATTTAGGGTTTAGGGTTTGGGATTTATGAGTTTAGGATTTAGGGCTTAGGGTTTAAGATTTAGGGTTTAGGGCTTAGGGTTTAGGGTTGAGGTTCAATGTTAAAACTCTAAAATTTTATTGTTCACAATCTTCAATTTTTTAGCTTTACAATGACAGTCATTTTAGTTATTTTCTTAAATTTTGAAGAAAAACTTGACGGAATGAGTTATTTAAAAATTTTTTATAATTTAAGAAAATCATTTAAAAATTTTTAAAATTTAAAAAAAAATTTTAAAATTAACTTAAAATTTAAAAAAAAATTTATGTATTTTAACCTACATTAAATAGTAAGGTGAATGATGAGAAAGGGAACGTGAGAATAGACTTCTTTTCTTTTTTTAAGGTCGCCTTCAGAAATGGATTCGCGTCGGTTAAAAGCTCAGCCAAACACGGCCTAGGAATCCCACTGAGTAGGGGATTGGAAAAGTATAGCAGACGCCAGACAACAAAGCATGTCCCCGCGTCCGCGCGTCGGGTCTCTCCATTAATCGGGGCACGATTTTTAATATTACTACGTTTTATGTCGAAATAGGTAGTCAGCAGAGCAGACCATTCCAGATCCTTCATCTATTGTTTCCTTTGCTAGTTGATTGCTGCCATAAGCCCAGCTATCGTCTTCTTCATATTCTAGCAGCAGGAATAATCTGTCTCTCTTCACTGTGGCTATTTTCAGAGGATAATGATACTTCTACGCAGGTTTTTTTTACGTTTCCTACGCAAATCATTATTTTTTTTGAAAATCAGATCCCAATATACTTGTTAAGGCAAAAGTTTTAGTCTTTTCCCCGTTTGTTCAGGTTTCATTTTGGCGCTACTAGCTATTCAAAATGATTTTAACGATGATTCTTTTTCTGGTTGGAATTCTTTGTTTGATGTGACTGTATTATAGTTCAATTCCGAAGCCTTGAGGTTAGGAATAGAATCAACTATTCTATCCTGAATTTTATATTTATTTTATTAGGAAGATTATCATGTGGGCAATCATCAGGAGGAAACTAACTAATGGGGGGTCCTCTGCCTTGGTAATGCTTTCATTTTTTTCGAGTTTTGCTCCTAAGATTTCTGATTTTTATTTCTGCAAGTTCCTATTTTAATTCTTTTGTTGGAGGCTGCAGGTTTTGAAGCACTCAGTGCAGGGGACTGGAGCTTTAAGTTCACGACGTTATGCCAGCAAAACAAAAGAGGTAGCTATCAGCTGTGCATGCATTAGATGCAACTATCAGGATAACTTTGTCACTTTTAGCAGTTGTATTTTAAGTGGTTTTTATCAATATAGCTATTGGAATGAAACTATGAGAATTGGTTCCCTTGCTGGCATATATTTATGAATTATTAGAATGCTTCAGTGCAAAGTATCACTTCTCATTTTTCATGCCCCAATTTGATAATTATGACTTAAATTCCAGAGTCACTCCCTGGCTACATCTATGAGTTTAAGATTGAAATTTGTTGCACCTGATCTTCATGGTTGCGTGATTAATCTGGCTTGAAATATTGAATCCAGTCAATTTGATTAGGTTTAGTTGTTAAAATAGTAATGATGACCTTGGATTTTGAATTTGATCTCAGATTTGCTCTTGGTACTTTGAACAGTGCGGCAACTCTACTAAACCCTTTTTTTTTTTTTTTTCAAGTTTCTCCTGTCATTGGTTGCTGAACTTTTATACCGGAGAAAAAAGATATTTTGCACCTGAAAAATTAATGAGTTTATCCTTTTTTGCATCTCTGCATTGCCTTCTTGGTATCACCATTTATTGTGTATTTGTAATTCTACTTTAATGTGTCCAGGGCTTCTTATTCTCCCATACTTTAATGCATTTTTCTTATGAGCTTGATTTAATTGCTGACAATGTCAGTCTCAGCTAACAATGTCTCAATTATTTTTATAGACAATATCTGGATATCTTAAAACAGTAATGACTGCTTGATGTGTTCCCATGTGCATATCCAATTTATGTTTATACATCTATCACAAGCTAGTTGGGTTTAAGGTCTTGCAATGTTCCATTTGGTGACAAAATTTTGTATTTATTAAACTTCCTTGCTAAAGCTGCCCCATCAGCTTTGATATATTGACACTGATAAACTTCATAGTATTGGCACCTGGTATCACGTATTCTTATATGTTAAATTTTGTAGCAGTTACAACTTTTTGGAAGAAGATCAACTATTTTGAGCAGTTTTGGAAACCAAGGTTGCCTGGGTAATTCTAGGTGCTTGTTTCAACCCATACAAAGCCTTTTTTAACTTGTACACTTGATTTTCTTTTCCTTCCTTCACATAACTTGTAGGCCGTTATACATATACTTCCTCTTCTAGAGCATCATTTAAAAATGCAGATTTTACATTCATTTGATATAAACTCCAGCTATTTTGAGTAGTGAGAGATACGAACCATATCTAGTCTAGCCACAGGAGCAAATATTTCAAAAAAATCAATGCCTGGCTTTTGCTTGTAGCCCTTTACGACTAACCTTGCTTTGAAGCAAACAATTTCACCATTTGGCTTGTACTTTGTTTTATAGACCCATTTCACTCCAATTGGCTTTTTCCCTGGAGGCAAATCTATCAAGTCCCATGTATTGTTCTTTTCAATAGCATAAATTTCTTCATCCATAGCTTTAATCCAATGAATATCTTTAGAAGCTTCTTCAAAAGTTACAGGATTACAATCTGCAAAAAGAGCAAAATTAACTATCTCTTCATCAGATGGGTTGTTGACATTGTTTAGAACATAGTCTTGTAATCTAGCCGGCAGGTGACATTGTCTCTGTGATCTCCTAAGAGGTCATGATTGAGGTTCAGGATTTGCTGCAGCTTGCTCCATTTGTTCTTCAACATAACCATCTACTGGAATTACAACTTGCCTCTGTTGCTCCTTTGAACACCAATTCCATGTCCCTTCTTCAATGAAACTTACATCATGACTGACTATCACCTTCTTTATTTCTGGATCATACAATTTGTAGGGCTTTGAAGTCTCAATGTAGCCAATGAAAATACATTTCTCACCTTTATTATCAAGCTTTTTTCTCAACTGCTCTATGTAGACACTTAATTTTGTCTGACTTTTAGAAAATAAAAATTGAACCATAAGTGAATTTTAAAAATTTTTTACTTTATTATAAAATTTTTTGAAGATTAATTTGATAAAGGTAGACAAATTTAAGGATATCTTTGGGTCTAGATGCTAATAAATTGTTCTCCTTTAGTTTTAAATTTTGATTTTAACTTTGATTTTAATTTCAAAATTTTTAAATTTAAATTAACAAAAAATAAAAAATAAAAAAGAGAGCTAAGAAAGAGAGGTCAGCCATAAACCAACTTGCAGCACCACCCTCCTTGAATTTCTGGCAGAGTGCCAAGGCAAATGGAAGAGAAAAAGGACGGTGAAGAATGCCACTTGCACTGGGTGAGGAAACATTGGTTGAGAAATGCGGAAGACAACTTCATGGCAAAGGCTCTAGATAAAGGAGTCTCAAATATGTGGTTTAAGGAGGTGAGATCAGAGGGAAGACCTTGGCACTTTATATAGCAAGGACATACATAGAGAAGAGGAAAGATACCAAGTCTAGGAGACAAGAAAATAAGACTTAGAAACACAAAGACAAACAAAGAAAAAGAGCACGGACACCACTCTTAGGAACCACCTTCACGCACGCGGACACAGAGAGGAGTTGAGGGACAGCCTGGCTTGCTTGTCATGTTAGTGCTCTATTCCTTTCCACGTTTTCTTGTTGCCAAGAGTGTCTCGTGTATGTGACCCTTTGGCTAGGTTATTTTTGGGTTGTTTTAGTAGTGTTGGAGGTCATTTTCTAGAGAGAGAACATAAGGTGGTAGAATTGTTAAAAAAAAAAAAAAAAAACAAAGGAGCAAAACTCATCTATGTTTGGCACTTGGAGAGAGCACCTGCTTTGGGTGGCATGGTAGTCTGTCGATGGTGGGTTGCCCCAGCTCTAGGCTAAGGCGGGGCCAGGGCTAAAGCACCCCTTCTCTGCTTTGCACCTCTGCACTCGAGAGTGCAGTAGGGTGCACTGCACCCTAATATGGCCTCTTTGAAAACATTTCAAAAAAAATATCTTTTTAGCAAAAAATTTAATTTTTAATTAGTTCTAAATTTTTCTGAAAAATTATGGTATTTTTGGTTTTTCAATTTGATAAAAGTATGTATATCTAAGGCGTATTTTTTACATGCAAGTTTAACATAATTTTAGTTAACTTTTATTTAAAATTTTTTCTTAGGCTAAGAGGGACAAGTTTCTTCTTCCCTACCTAAATTTGTCTCTTTTGCTCATGGCTGTCACATATTTAAAAAAATAAAAAATTAAATCAATTTTGTTTTAAAAGCAAGGCCAAGGTTTAGGCCTTGTCAAGCCCAACCGTGGCCTCCCTTTCACTTGGCATTCTTATGGGATTTTTGTCTTGAAAATAAGAGAATGGGGAATGGGCCATCGTCTTTGTATGGATTAAATTTAACTTGACATAGGTCCAATATTCATGCTGAATTTTAAATCCTTTTGATCTTATTCATTGATTTGTTAAATTCATATTGAATGTGGAAATGTCTTTGGGATTAATGAAATTTGTCCAAATGCAAGGGAAGGGGTATAAATTGCAATAAATCATTCCCGTAAATCCTATTTCTTTTGTCCAAGCATTTTCAAAAAATCTCAAAAATCCATGACATTTTCAAATGATGTTTATTAGCTGAGGTCTAGTTAAATGACCGCAGTTAATTATCTCAAAAGTGATTTCTTTATGAGTCTTGCCAAGAGATTGACGGGACCCTTTTGGCATGATCAATCTTAGTATTTTCTAAATTTTCCTGTTTGTCCAAATGCCAATGATGATCATTAGTTGGGGTCTAATAAAATGAATGCAACTGACTATCTTGAGGGCGATAATGTTATGAGTCTCACCAAAAGGTTGACGGGACTTCTCTAGCATGATCAAGAGACTTGACATTCTTTTAACCCCTCTACCATTTCAAATTTCAAACCCCAAGATCATTCTTAATGTGGTTGTTAGTTTAGGATCTAGTGAAATGATCGTTGCTAATTATCCCAAAGATAATCACATTATGAGCCTAATCAAGAGATTAACAAGACCTACTGCATGATTATTGATACCCAATATTTGTACCCTCAAAATTCAAAACTGCTCCTAAAAACCCTGGTCAAACAAGGTACTTTTTAAATTCCAATCTAATCAAGTCAAGCCTTAGTCAAATTAGGTATTTTTTTAAACTTCAATCTAGTTGGGTTGATCCCTAATCAAGTTAAGTATTCATTTAAATTTATAAGTGCTAACCAAATTAGGTATTCAATTTCGATGTAAGTCTTGGACAAACTAAGCATCAAATTTTTTCTTTCCACAGTAATGGCTAAATGCCACTCACTAACAGTTTTAATCATGGATTATACTTGATCACTTGCAAAGTCATAGTGAGACAAATAAAAATAAAAAATAAATTAATTTTTTGGGCAAAACTAAAGCATGGTTTGAAACAAAAAACAACAATACAAAAATGTTATACTAAAAGGGCATTGTAGGGGTGTTAACACCTTCCTTACAGTAACCACCCTTAAACCTGATTTTTATGATGTAGACCTAAATTTTGATCTTTGATCTCACTATTTAAAATTAGATCTGTAGCAACTCTAAAATTTCAACATTGTCACACTCATTTTTCACAACCCTATATTTTCCAAAAACCATTGTTTTTAAATTATTTTTTTAGTCATCGCTTCACATCGTGATGTCAACAACTTGGCGACTCCACTGAGGACATTTGAGAATTAAGCCACTTAAATTGTTTTGTGATCGTTATGGTCTTGGGGTAGCTTTGCCACTTTGTTTATCTAAAGTTGTATTTCATACATTGCATCCATCATAGCATAGTGTCTTTGCATCTTGCATTACTCATTTCAAGAAATTAATTCTTTTCAAATCCTTACTTTCATCTGTTAGAAAGTTAATTACAATGAGTCATGGATGAGCAATAGCTTAGGAAAACTATTGGTAAGATGTAGCAAGACATTGATGAGCTAAAAGGACAAATGTTCAAAGCTTTTGAGCTTTTGGTTTCCATGGCCATGCTTGTTAGCACTTTGCAAGCGCCTTCTTATAACAAAGGGGTGGATATTGCATCTACAAAGCTTTGCAACTTGGTGATTGTAGAAGAAAGTGTTGAAAATGACACTCAAATAGGAGGATTAACTAACCTTGCAACTAAGAGTTCACAACCTAAGGAACATGCTTTCGGTAAAGAAGGAATGGAAATTCATGCAAGGCAATATTGTAGAAAGGCAAAAGGAAAGGGAAAGCAAAAGAGTCCCTAATTTGTTCCTAAGGCATTTTGTCCTACTTAATAGGGCATCCAATTAGGCATAACCTCCCAAGACCCATATGTGCGATTTACTCAATAGTAGCATTATTGGCAGGTCCGGCCTACATACCCCTCACTACTTAACCAATCATCAGTGAACTACCATCCATATTTCCACTATCAAATGCAAGATGAGAATAAGGGCAACCAAGTGTCCTCTTCACCTCCTTACTTTACACAATATTAATAGCCTACCCAATCGACACTTTAATACTAGTCAATGGCTAACCTTGGGCTACCTTACAACCAGTAGGTTGCACCCTAATATTAGCAAGTCCCATGTCAACCACGTTTGCTGCCAAAGGCACAACATAGCAATTGAGGAAGCAAGTCTCCCCATCTTGATCCCATTCCTACTTCCTATGTTGAGCTCTTACCTTATCTCTTGCAAAGGAATCTGGTATCTTTGATGCCACTACCACCTTTTCAACTGTCTTATCCAAATTTGTATAATGAAAGTGCTACTTTTACATACCATGTTGGGGCAAAAGAGCATACAGTGGAAAACTGCAACACTTTCAAGAGAAAAGTCCAAAGTTTAATTGATGCAAAGAAATTGAACTTTGGAGTGATAGTCGAGACACCAACAAGAATTCCTAATCCGTTGCCACCTAGATAGGAAGAGCAAACTCAAGATACAAAAGTCGAAGAGGACCCCATGATTGGAGATGATAAGTGATCCAATCTATACACCACTTGTCATTAGCTGAATAGTCAATCTATTTCTCAATTTACTTTTTGAGTTTATTTCATGTAGTCTTATGGCATCTATTAATGGCTCTAACCAAGGCTTTAACGGATATATTGTATGGGCACTTTTGAATCCAATAAAATGCCTAACATGATGAATGCATGGCCTTTCATTTTTTTGTTCTTGCTTGATACTCGATGCTTGTGTTTCTTGCACTGGAGTTTTTCCAAGAAATACTGAGTAGTTGATGATTGTGGACACTTAGGAGTAGTACCATCAACCTAAATGAATCAACACTAGGACTTCCTGGGTTATTTTAATCTATTTTGAAGGTTTGTGCTTCAGAACATTAAAGTGTTGAAAGATTTTCTTAATTCTATCTTGAGTAAATCCAAATTACTGATGATAAAATTGGTTTGCTTAACAAAATACTCAATTCTTTAGGATGATCGAGTGTGTTTGATACAAGGGTGTGCTAGCTTAATATGTGCTATGAGAAAATAAATACCCTAGAACTTGTCTAAATGCCCCTCAAGGCAATTCATTAGGCTTACATCAATCAAAAAGATGATCTAGGCCATCTTTGGATCATTTGAGCCCTTCAAGCTAGCCTTGATGTTAAAATTTCCATAATCATCCATTAGGGTCTTAGAAAGAAAATCCCTAAAGTTGTTAAGATAGGGAGTACTGTCAAGGTTAAAAATCTTTTTCTAATGATCAAGCCATTAATAAAGCTATAAAAGAAAAGAAATTTTGAAGACATAGAGATTTAAACATAAAAGAAAAAGTAACAAAAGAAGTAACAAGTAGGTCTATCCTTGACCCAACAAAATTCTCAGAATTTGAAGAAAGAAAGAGGGAAATGAGTTATCATGTACTCGAAACACCATTGCTCACATTATTTGTCTAAATTTTTTCCCATTTCTTACTAAGCCATTACCTAAGTCACACCTTAGGAGCCAAATAAAGTCCTAGTGATCTTTGCTAGTGTGGTGAAATAACAAGTGTGGAGAAGGGCATGAAAAGAAGCCTATGGGGTGTTTGTGAGAGTAAACACTTATTTAAGAGTACAAACACTTGAGAGTGACTTGATTATAAAAATGAGATTTAGACACGTGCTTCATAAACACTATTGATTCTAGAGAACTAGGTAATTATAAAAGATTTATCTTAATTCACCAAGTACATTCATTTGAGGCAATATCTTGGGTAATAAAGAGAATGAAATAAGGAAAATTTTTTCAACATTTCTCTACTCAAAGCTAATCAAAACTCAAATTGGGGTAAGAATTAAGAGAGTGAACCCAAATATGAGAGATCCACCATTGGCAAGCAAAGAGATTAAAAAGAAAGAGTTGCAGGGACATTTCAAAAGTAACTTTAACCCTAACAAGAAGAGTGGTGATGGGTTATCAAATCCTAGTTCCCAAGGTACTAATCCTAAGGTGTTTGACACCTTGACATACTGTTAGCTGGGGGCAACTAGTCACAAGCCTACCTTTAAAAGATCAAGGTACCTGGCTTCATATTCGTCTTCATAACTTTCATTCTTGCTATAAACATTCTCCTTTCTTAAAATGCATTCTCAAGTAAGGAAAAGGTTATTAAGTGCCCGCAAGGAATGTTAACTAGAAGTTACCTCTCAAAAGACAATGACATGCATTCAAGACTTGTTAAATGTCTAGTGAAAGGGAAGGAGAAGTAAGAAGGGGTGTTCCTCTTATGTGACGAATGGAATATGCATCATGGATAAAAACTAAAAGCGTCACACCCTCAATTCTCAAAGAGAGAAGAGGAATCACACCTATTAAAAGGAATATGCTAAAAGGGAATAGCCTAGCTAAGAAAACAAGGGCAATCAAGCAAAAGATGATATCCCCACGAATAAGAAATCAAAACTAGGGGCAAGGATTCTATGACACTAGGGGAATTCCTTTTAACAAAAGGACACATGCCAAAAAAGTCAAAAGTATTAAGAGTTGACTCATCCATGATTTCAACTTGAGAGTTTCTATAGATTATGGTAGTAACTTACATATAAGTTCTTGCACAATCCACTAAAATTTACCATGCCTCTTAGTATGTGAGCATGCATCATCATGATATTATTACATTGCATCTTGGGGCATGTGGGAAATTTTGTTTCAATACATTGACATAGTATGAAATTCACCACCTCATTCCTTGATTTTAAGCAACTCTAAATTAGCATATGTCAAGCATATTGCTAATTTTCAAGAGATCACTTTTAACATGCCAAATTTTTGCATGCAAGATTGCTACCTCAAGATTTTCAAGAAATTAGAATTTTCAACAAATTGAATCCATATATGTTTGATTTTAAGAAATAAAAAATTACCATTATTTGGATTTTCAAAGAATTAACCCTTTTGCATGTCAAGCATGCCTAATTAAGGCCATTTTACCTCAACAGCATAATTTTAAAAAGATTTTACTCAAATAGTACTATTTAAAAAGTATATACATTAAGGGGTCAAATGTGCCACATAAGATTGCCAACTCAACTTACAGATTTTCACCTCAGAAGCTATCTCACAGCAGGCCCTCTTGATGCCATTTCTTCCTCACTTTCACCAGCCCTAACTCTCTCACCTGCAGCTCTGTCATGACTCTGCTTTCTGTACACTGGCTGTCGTCTCTCTTCACTCTGCTATAGCTCTCGTCTCACTTTCTTTGATCTCATTTTCGTCTCTCTTGACTCTGCTTTTGCTCTGGTTTATCTTCACTTTGTTCACTCCACTGCATTTGGGTGTTTCTATCTTATTCACTCTGTTTGTTCCTTGCTCTTAGCACCTCGTGCCCTAACCAAAATTTCACTGTCTTCATTCCATTTCTCCTCTCTTCTGCAACATTGAGCCACAGCCACAGCTGCTGCCTTGTTCCATCACTCTGTTTCATCTTCAACTTGCAAAGGCTGAGTTATCTGAAAGGTAAACACTTTTTCTCTAAACCCTTTGAAGGCAGTTGATGATAGAACAATTTCTATTATGTTTTTGTTAGATTCCTATGTTTAATTTGAAACCTATGATTAGACGATAGTTAAGATGTTCTCTGTAATACCTAATAGTTGCTGGATAGGCTCATTAGTATATGGGTTCCAGTTGTTCAACTATTAGCTTGAATAGGAGCAGCGTAAATGGTGGCTTTGGAAGTTATGAAACAACTCTGTGTTCCGTTGATCTTTAGAGTGGTAATGAGAAGAAGGAATCAGAAATTTGTGGAAGAAATTAAAGTGGGACATGGGTTGGTATGCATCCAGTTTAAGTCTACGACAGAACCAAGTTAGAGTTTGATATTGAAAGAACACTTTAGATGGCATTAGTAGATAAATGTCATTAAGACACGTTGTTATGGACAAGGTAGGGACAAAAAGAAAAATTTAGAGTCTTTAATATTAAGGCATTGTGTGATTTACATCACAACAATTAGTGTTATAAACCTCCATTCCTCAAAAGTAGTTGAGACCTCTGATTGAATAAGTAGAACACGCACACTTGAAAACCCCTACATATATGAAACCAGCACTCACCCAATACCATGTTGAATTATGACTTCAATAGTTGTTTGAAATATGCTTTGCCTCCTTCAAATTCAGGGTAAGTACAGTGCCATTACTCCCTTTGTGGTTGGTCACTTCGTCTCTCTCGGTGTCTTTCTCGGATGCATGCCAGTTACCTTTCCCATTGCGGATTGTTGCACTTTTGTGCTAAATTGGACGGAACCCTAGTCTAACTTTTGATCTGGTGCTTGAAAGTTAGTTGTTTGTTTCTGTTAATTTATTTTTTTGTCATTACGATTGCCATTGTCATTTGGAGTATGAATGCTTGGATGGAAATATTGTTATCAGGAAATATTATTTGTTTGATGGACACTTTTGGTTTGAGTCTGGAGTCTGGTTTGAAATGTCCTTGGGACTACTTTTGGTAAAAAGCTTTGATGTTGGGTCATGTATATTGAGTGAGATCGTTTTAGTGTTCATCAACATCCTGAGTTGTTGTTATGGGGAGATGATGAAAAAAGTGGAATGCTTGAGAAATTTTGCAGTTGATGTTGATTTCTGCAAAATCAGATAGGATACTACTGAGCTACTTATGATGGTATTATGATGAGGAGCTAGAAAAGCCTTATAGCATTGGAGAGTCACTTCCATAGTATCTTAGATTCCCAGTAAGCTTGGATTGTTTGGGTGTGAGACTATTAATTTATTACTGGTGCCAGGTGAGGATGTGATGTTCTGATTTTTGTTTAGGAAGAGCTTTAAAATATAAGAATGTTCTGATGTTCTAATTTTTTCTTCAAGATTATTACAAATTCTAAGTTTCTGTTGTTATATTTCTTCATGTGTCCTCACAATGCTCTTAATTGCTAGTTGTTGTTTTACAATGAAAGATGGGGACAATATAGATCATCTTTTTGTTCAATCTTATTCATAAACTAAGATTTGTAGGTATTGAACTCTTTGCCCACCCGTCGGCCAACTGGGCGCCCAAGAAATAGTGCCCAGGCGCTACACCTCTGCTACCTGGGCGCCCAAGACATTGTGCCCAGGTGCTACACCTCTGCCAATTGAGCGCCTGGGCACCCAAGAAACAGCGCCCAGGCGCAGATCTGGGCACTTACAACCTACGAATTGTTATTATATCCCACGTGGTCCTCCCCACTTCATAGAACCCTTTGACTCCCAGCAGACGTTGCAGCGACTTTTCGTTCTGTTTGTCCCAGCTGCTCTTCACTCCATTTCTTCGTCACTGTTTCTCTATTAGTTGTTATAAATTGAAATTTTTAATTTTAATGTTGGGATATGAATCAATAAATCATGGCATACATATGTTGGAGTTTGTCTACTGATGTGGAAAGCAAATTTTATTGTGTGGACCTATATGTAATGACTGGAACTTGCATGTGATAGCAACAAGGGGTATAGACCCGTTACTCCAATACATTTTTGATAGTAGAATGAGTATCCTACAATATATTGACCTACAAAAATTGTTTTGTTCAATCTTGAATGATAACAGATCGATAGATAGGGTAATGCTAGCATTTTGTATATGTGTGGTTCTACAAAATGCTACATTGTACTGTTTAGGCCTTAGCTAACTTGTAAAAATGGCAACATACAATGATATATCATTGATGACATGATTATAGACTATTTTAATCCTCTAAGATCTGGATTCCTATAGTTACATGTCAAGTTTAGGGAAATGATCAATGCCTTGTTTCTTTTCATTCTTGTCAAATGCAATTAGACAGTATGTTTAGCTACATGTTACCTTCATGATGAGCACCATAAATGCATATTCAATGTACTAATAGTTTTTCGCTTTCGTGCAGACACACATTATTCAATATGGCTTTGGCATAACAGATGGCTAATAATCTGCATCCTGGCCCTTTAGATGATAGTCTACTTTCGTTACAAACAAAACACCGTTCAAAGGTAGTATGGCAAGAATTACCTAACCGGGTCTTGAGGATACGAAGGACAACCACAATTGGTCATACACTCACAACAAATCCGAGATTGTTAGGATACTTGGAGCGAGCCAATTTTCTTGGGGTTGCTAAGTTGGGTTTTATACAAGTGGACTGGCATCTCATATCAGCATTAGTAGAGAGGTGGAGACCAGAGACACATACATTCCATTTCCCCACAAGGGAGGCTACCATCACCCTCTAAGATGTTGAGATATTGTTGGGTTTATCAGTTGATGAGAAGCCAGTCATAGGTTACACCGTTGGTGAATGAGGCAATATTTGTGGCCAATTACTGGGTGTTGTTCCATCGGAAAAGGAGATTAGGGGGCAAATGTTATCGGTAGAGTGGTTACATAATCAGTTTCTTGTGTTACAGGATGAGGCTGATGACCTAACAATACAACGGCATGTGCGAGTATATATTTTGGGATTGATGGCTGGCACCATTTTCCCTAATAAGACATTCCCTGGTTCATTTGATGTTCTTACCATTGTTGCAAGATCTTGTAGTAGCTGGTGACTATTCTTGGGGTAGTGCTTGCTTGGCGTGGTTCTATCGAGAATTATGTCGTGCAACCAATTATCATAGCCATGACATTGCTGGGTCCCTAGTACTAGTCCAGCTTTGGGCATGGGACCGATTACCTATGTTAGCCCCTATTTGTCGGGGTCCTCAGCCTCATAATATTTAGGATGGGCCTCTTGGTTGTTGGTAAGTTTTGTCATGACTGCATTTAAGATCACAAATAATTATCGCATAAATATTATGTGCTTTTTTATTAAAGTTAACCTTCATATTGAATGATAGGTGGAGGGATGATAAAATCATTACCCACATCCCCACACACGTCCTCAGTGAGTATAGAATCCTTTTGGATTGCCAGCGGCCTGATCAGGTATGTGTACATAAAGTTTTATTATCTATCAACTATATAAATATAACAATGTCGATTAACCTCAATTGTAATTGATTGTTGGTGTTTCAGATGTTATGGGTTCCATATACAGATGGGATGATGGCTGCTCTTCCACATTATTGCACCCGAGGACGTGCAATTTGGCAGTCGGTGGTGCCACTGATAGTCTTTCATATCATCGAATGGCATCATTCTGACAGAGTGATGCGACAGTTTGGTATGTTGCAACATACCTACTCGCCCCTTACAGGATGATAGCTTGCACACATTTGACTTAAGGGGAAAGGTTGAGGATACATGAGAACATAGACATGCCACTTACATTGAATTGTGGGGACAACGTGTAACTCGTGTACTCACTGCCCAAAAAGCACAAGGTCCACTTTCTGAGGACTCAGAATATATGCAGTGGTACAGAAGAGTAACTAGGCGGTAGGTTAGCAAACGTGGTGCTACCTGGAAGATTGTGGTATACTTTATTTTGTTAGAATCATTGCATTTAGTGTAATTCTTTATTTGAAATTATAGATTGCTTGTTAGTATAATAATTTAATACTTCTTGATATAAGTATCTTATTGATTTTAATATAAATCATGACTTTTAGGCTGATGGTTTGGAGATACTTGTTCACCAACTTAGCAGTGAACAACGACAGATTGGGGAGATTTTGTTGAAGTTTATGAATGAGGAAAGGCGGATTGATGTAGATAGACATGTTGATGAAGCACCTTCTACAGTGCAGCTTCCACCTATGCCTCGTACTCAACCCCAAATCAGGAGAAGGACAGGAATGCCTGCTAGTCTTGGAGATAAGTGGGTATCATTGCGTCGAAATGACTATGTTCGAGGATTGATTCCTACTGAATATATTCCCTGCTCATCTCGTGTCCACCGACAAACAGGACCCAATGTGGGTAGCACATCAGGTGTGCATCAAGCGACAGCAAATGATGACCATGTATCGCCGTTAGTTTTCCCTGACTCTTCACATTTGGTCACAAATCCTCCGTGTGCGCCACTTGGCATCCAAGTAGGCACCATAACGGATGTAGACATATCTGGCCCATCATGTACACCAATTGAATGTGGCCATTCTTCATCGCCTTGCATGACACCCCCACCGACGATCCCACGTGGAGATGAGGCAGTGGCAGTTGCTACTGATATTGGTAATTGTTTAACATCTTTTGCTATGTGCTATATTTTTGCTTTTTTTATTGTCTTCTCCTCAATTAATTGGTAAATGTAATTGTTAATGTGCTGATGGCTACTATTAAATTTTCTGGATGGGCATGCATGCACAGCGTTTACCCCTATGAGGCCTGCATATGAGGTTAGAGATCCTTTTTCAACATTTGATGTGATTCACCAGCAAACATCACCTCACTTAAATGTTGTTCGAAAGGATAAAGAACTACGTGTATATGTCAAATGTATTCTCCCACTTCGAAACAGGAGGCATCCTAGATGTGGGACTGAGTGAGTGTTGGTATGTGCAAAATAATTTCACAAACGTATTCTATTTCGGTTGACATGTTATGGTAGGTCTTAAGGCAATTTAATAGTATGCATATTTTATCCTTCACCAGGCAATTGAGGGTTTGGATCAAAGTCTGAATCTACAGTGAATATTGGCATTCCCGACGTTTCTCGTGGCCTCAAGGATAGATTCCACAAGCTTTTGAAGACAATGAAAAATAGTAGAAATTTGTAGGAGCTATCTGAGGAGATAAATGGTCAAGGGGATCGAGGATTAAGCACATGCCTGTTGGAGTTCATGCTATACTGATAAGCCTATTAAGAAGGCCAATGCGGAAGAATTAAAGGCATTATACAACGTTATAATTGACAATAGGGAAGCGGCCGAGTAGAGATGGATTGCATAACATCTAAACAGTCATTTTAGACTGTGGCTTTGTAATTAATAACTTTCGTTAACACAAAAAAAGAGTAGCATTGGTATTGATTTCAATGATTAATAGTAGTTAGAAAAAGTGACAAAGGTTGAGTATTTTAGATCAATAGAAGTACATATTTTTGTTCTTTCTTGTTAATAGTAGCAATGGTACTTGTTTTGATAATAACAAATCATTTTACTTCTGCAAAACTATCGTCCCAAAAATCTCTAAACCAAGAATATGGTCCCCAAAAATATATAAAAACAAAAAAACAAATATTGCAGCAACATACATAGTTACAAAAATGGAAGTTAGCTGTTAAGGTCTAATTTGAACATGCTATTTGTAGGTATAGCTGTTTTATTTATTGCATAGCTACCAAAATGCAAGTGAGCAGATTATTTTTTTTACCTTTGGGCGCTATTCAGCGCCTAGGCCCCCATCTTTGCTCACACTTGGCCCACTCAGCGCCTGGGCTCACAATATAGAGTGCTTAGGTGTCCGTCGGGAATGACAAAATTCGTGGGTTTAACCCACGATTTATGTTACAGATAATTCGTCTCTTATACCCACGAATTCTGTGCAATTTTAATAGTGCACGAATTGGTTCCGTCAGACCTCCTGTGAGTGCCTGGGCGTTAGTTAGTTAGCGCCCAGGTGCCGTCCTTCACCACTCTTTGCTCACTCCGCGCCTGGGCGCCCAAATTTCACCGCCCAGGTGCCCTGCATAATTCGTGTGTTCGACCCACGATTTCTGTTATGTATAATTCGTTTCTTGAACCCACAAATTTTGTGCAATGTTTGGTCCCGTCAGACCTCCTTTTGAGTGCCTCGGCGCTAATTAGTCAGTGCCCAGGCGCCGTCCTTCGCCACTCACTGCCCACTCAGTGCCTGGGCACCCAAATTGCACTGCCCAGGCGCCAGTCTGCTCTGCATAATTCGTGTGTTCGACCCACGATTTCTATTACGGATAATTCGTCTCTTGAACCCACGAATTCTGTGCAATATTAACAGTGCACTAATTGGTCTCGTCAGACCTCCTGTTAGTGCTTGGGCGCTAATTTGTCGGCGCCCAGGCACCGACCTTGCCCCCTCTCTGCCCATTCAGCGCCTGGGCGCCCAAATTTCACCGCCCAGGTGCCAGTCTAGACAACACAATTCGTGGGTTCGACCCACGAATTGTGGCTTTTAAAACCATCCATCTAGACCCCCCCAATTCGTAGAACCTTCGACCCAGATAATAAGCTGCATAACTTTTCATCCCAGTTCGGCCACCACAACATTTTGGACTCATTTCAGCAGTTCTTTTCACTATTTAACTCTAAAATAGGTAATTGTGATGATTAGTTACTGTATTTTGTCTTTAGTTTATCATTGGGATGTAGCTTGGATTATTTTAACTTAAGTTTCTATCTCTATATGGGGAAACACTTCTTTGGTGTAATGTATGAATTAAATGTTATTATTATCACATGCAGGTTAGTTTTAACATGGGTATGAGCAAAAATTTCATAACATATCATAACCATATGATACATTTGTGGAAAAAAATAAAACCCTTGAACAGTACATTTCTCCTTACAATTTATGAATGTTGGTTTCAAATTGATAGTTCAAGCTGTACATTTTGTAGGATGTGTACTGTACATTGCTCATTGTGGTCTAACTAAACACTTTTGATTTATCTAGGTAAAATGAGTGAAGGAGCTTTCGCGAATTTGTATTTGAATGGGAGTATTAGAGAAAGTGATGGTGGAGATGTTAGTTTTCATAGTCCACCACGCGTAATGGTGCTCATTCCACCTGATTGCAACCTTGAACAGCTAAAACAAATTGTACTTCAGGCACTAAGAATTCCAGATAATCAAGAAATCCAAAGCATACAATATAGATGTCCAGTAGCTATTTGGCACAACATGAGATATAATGCCTCCATGCTAAGTGAGGATACACACGTGCAGCTGATGTTGATGATGTATGCACGTTATTCACACACATGGTCTATCATTGAGATATATGTGGAGACGAGATCCCGTGAGATGGAATGTGACAATGACATGGCACAACAATCTGAGCATATAGTAGACTTGAATATACCTCACCTACCAACGCAGTCATTATACACAATAGTGCCTGAGTGTCAAAGTTCCCAAGATCCTTCTCTAACACAATATCCTCATCATCCCAACGTTGCTGCTCATATTTCCCCATCAAACTTTAGTTGTCAGGGTGCAAATATGCATATACACACACATGATGATATAGAAGATTCGTGGCAAGCCGACCATCGATCCGATGTTGAAGGTGAGTCTGATCCTGAGTGGTATAGTGATGATAGACTTGATGATGATGCTGATGTAGATGGGGCCAATGTTGACTTACCTAAGATGGGATCTGAGCAGACTATGATGGCAACCCCCAGAGTCGAAAGCCCATTGGATCGAACTCATGCTGATGATCTTCCACCTCATTATACTGATATTGATTGGGCAGCTTTGGATGTACCTGAACATCCACCAGACATGTTAAGGAGCAATTGGGATACTTCCCATGAGTTACGCATTGGTCTCCAGTTTCCATCGAAAGAGGCGGCGACCTTAGCAATAAAACATTATCACATCCATAGGCACCATGATTTTGTTGTAGATGAATCTAAAAGTAGATATTTAACAGCACATTGTTCTCGATCCGAGAATGATTGCAACTGGAGGATCAGAATATCACATTCGAAATACCCTAACATGTGGGTTGTGAAAAAATATGCAGGTCCTCATGCTTGTGTTGCACCCAGCATGTCACAGGACCATCGGCAATTGACTTCAGACATAATTGCCTCTTCTATAGAAGGGATGCTTGGTGCTAATCCTAGAGAAACTGTTGCTGGAATTATTGCTGCAATTAGTATGAAATATCATTACACGGTTAGTTACAAAAAAGTTTGGTGTGCAAAGCTAAAAGCCATTAGAAAGTTGTATGGTAATTGGGATAGTTCATACAATTTACTACCTCAATGGATAGCTGCAATGATTCAATCAAACCTAGGTAGTGTCTACCACTTCATTACCATGGATGCCAATAATGTACATGTTGATGAAGCACTTGTAACATTTAAGCGTGTGTTTTGGTCCTTTAAGCCGTGCATAGAGGGTTTTAAATTTTGTAAGCCAGTCTTACAAATTGATGGAACCCACTTGTACGGTAAGTATCGTGGCACATTGTTAATTGTAACAGGCCAAGATGGAGGCAATAGAATTTTTTCAGTAGCTTTTGCTATGGTTGAAGGCGAAAATACAGACAGTTGGAGATGGTTTTTAACATGCATTCGACATTTTGTTACTGATCGGCAATAGTTATGCATCATATCAGATTGGCATGCTGCAATAAAGGCTGCAATGCGAGCTGAACCCGCACAATGGATGCCACCCCATGCATATCATTGTTATTGCCTCCAGCATATTCAAAGTAACTTCAACATGGAGTTCAATAATAAAATGTTAAAAAAATTGATTTACAAAGCAGGTATGCCATTACTTTCTCTCGATTCTATTGTATATGCCATTTAGGTATGTTGGGTGTGCATGCAAAATTAGTAGTTGTCCATTTTTCAAGTGCACAAAATCAACAACTAAAGTATTTGAAGGTCATGGAGGAAATTAGGGGTGTAAATGCACAGGCTGCAGATTGGTGTAAAAGAATTTCTAGGTGATAGTGGACCCTGGCATTTGTTGAACATGGTAGAAGATGGGGCCATATGACAATAAATTTGAGTGAGTGCATTAACGGTGTTTTTAAGGAAGTTAGAGGTCTTCCTATAACTGCCCTTGTGCATCATACTTTTATGAGATGCGTTGCTTATTGGAAATCCCGCAAACAAAAGGCGTTGGCAATGCAACAGGTGCAACACATCTTCACTGACACCATTACATCAAAGATGGCATACAATGGAATTAAGGCAAATGCACATGTAGTAACGGAATTCAATAGGGAGCGGGGAGTTTTGGAAGTGGCAACTGACCGAAACTATGTCATAGGAGGAAGAGGTAACTATCACACTGTCAATTTGCAAGAAAGAACATGCTCCTGTGGAAAATTTCAACATTTTAGGTATCCTTGCTCCCATGTGGTTGCAGCATGTGCACACATTGCCGTAAGTCTTCATCAGTTTGTTGATCAAATATATAGGGTGGAAAACTTGTTGAGCACATATAACTACACTTTTTATCCACTGGGCCATAAAGATTATTGGCCACCAGTTGATGGAGCAATGTTAATTCCTAATTCTGCTCTCGTTCGGCCTAAAGGAAGACCTAAATCGACTCGCATCCGTAACGAGATGGATTGGAGAGAAAACACTTAACAATTAAGATGTACTTTGTGTCACACTCCAGGTCATAATAAGAAGACATGTCCCAATAAACAGATACCATGAGCTCACTTTCACGAGGGAGGAACTTCTCATTAGAACCATTGTCCCAATAATTTATGATATTTTTCCACAGCAATGCAAGTGATGCCTTGGATAAGCTGCAGTTTGTAAGTGCTACAGAGCCAGACCATCATTACTATGGATGCGGTTGATTTCAATATTGAAATTGAAGGTGATACAGGCAATGGGATCATAAGTATTACATAACTTCAAATACTATGGTTGACCCTTAGATATTGTAATGCAATGGTAATAACAACTTACATCCCATGCAAAGCATACTAATAGTTGATCAATACATATTGTACAAGCCGTGCTAATTTCTATAAATGTTATTCCTTTACTTCTTTCGTAAAGTGAAAAGCGTGAAGTGAGTTCTTTCTCATGGGCGTCCACGAATCAGCGCCCAGGCGCCACTCCTCTTGTCACTATAGCGCCTAGGCACCATATACTCAGCGCCCAGGCGCCTGACCTCGGCCAATTCGGTGCCTAGGCGCCAAAAAATCACCGCCCAGGCACTATACCTCTGCCACCTTGGCCCTGGGCTCTAAAAAATTACCGCCCAGGTGCCATAGTTACCGCCTATGGGACTAATGGATACTGCTGCACATTTAGCTTATGTTAATTTGCAATTTTCAGGTGCTCATTTCTGCACATGTGATGCCTTTAGTTCATTGGTAAAGTTGAAAGTTGGAAGTCAGTCCTTTAACAAGATTGCCTACCATGGTTAAACAAATTTATTGAATTGGCTGAACTCCTAGTCAAACTTATAAACATTTGAATAGAGGAGAACTGAAGGAGGACTTTTATCAAACACCTATAGGACAACAAACATAAAAACTATAAATGAGCATAAATAAAAGAGAACTCACTTCTTTCATTTGCTACACTTCTAAAATCTACTACTTTGAATTGAATGCAGAAGTTTCATCTTCTTTCACTGCAGAGAACAAAATGTTTTTTTTGTTCCTTGTTCATTTCTTTTTTTGAAAGTTTTTTTCCCTTATATACAAAGCATTGAACTACATATACAAGATAAAATAAACTAAAGTAATACAAGAACTCATATACAAGCCAAAAATGTCAATTTGTAACTTTAGTTTTGCTACAAACCATCAGTGTTCGTCTTCATCACCTCTTTATTAAAATTGATGTTAGCCAAAGGAAGGCTTCCCAACGAATTAGGGTCTAACTCGAGCTGAGTGTCCAAATTCTTTAGCATACTTTCCAGGGCATACAGATTGTCGAAAAGACTTCTAGAAACCTGCCTCTACTGTCGTTGCTATTGTCGGTGCAGTTCCCGCTGCTGTCTTTCAATTCTTTCCAACCTTTCTACGACAGTCAACTGCCTTCTCAGCCTTCTTTGTTGAGGTGGATGAGGGGCCTGTCCTTCTTGGGGCTGCTCTTAATAGTATCTTGATATTACAACAGAATTGATAGGAGGAGCAACACCAATGGGCACATCTCCATTCATGCCACTAACACCAGCCTTGAAGCATAATTTTGTAATTAGTGATGGATAAACCAAATTTCCTAACTTTTCTTGTGCAACTATGTGAATATTATCAGCAATGAGACTACCTATATTCACAAGCCGTTCCATGATAATTGCATAAATTAATAAAACCCGTTTGACCGTCACTTCAGAATGATTAGAGGAAGGAAGTAAATTCGATTGCACAAAAGTACACCAAGCCTTTGGGATGGGTAGTAGATCAGCTTTTTTTAGATGCTTGGGAGCATTTCTTGCATCTAAAACCCATTTGGCTCCTGGTTGGCAAAGACATTGAAGGACAGGCTATTCTTGTAATTGCCTAGAAATCAACTCTGAATATGCACACTGTCCAGGGTAACTATATTTCAGATCAAAGTGTTTATTCAGCTCCCTTCTTGAAAAATCAATAGGAACTCCCCTGACATAAGACTTGAATTTATCATCCTCTTTGTTTACTAAGAATGTATTAGAATAAAATTCTTGAACAATAGTTTGATTTCCTGGTTTGGGAATTGAGCAAATTTTTTCCCATTTTCTTTGTATGATTTGGGTTTGGATCTCTTCATACTCACCTTCCTCCAAATCAAACCCTCTCTCCCGAACAATGCTCTTTCTTAACACAACATCATTATACCTTTTTTCATGTGCTAATGACAAACATTTATGTTCATCAAACTGAGCACTACTTGATGCTGCACCGGACACATTTCTTCTTTTCTTTGGTGCCATAGTTTCAAATGCAGGAACAAAAATCTGTTGAACAACATCAAGTACAAACAATCAAACCTCAATGACGGAACACTAGAACTTCTGTTAACAAACAATCCTTACAGGACTTACAAGACTTTTAATTTAAAAAATGATTTACCTACACAATGGCATAATACACTAGAACAAAATTGAGTCTTGATTCAATTTGGGAAACCATAGAACAAAATCTAAGCCTTTAACTCATTTCATCAAAAGTAGTTCAAGCATAAGGAAAATTGCCGAAATGACGCTTAAGTATATGCCTAAAACCCAAATATGCAAAATCATTATAAGCAAAAATGAAGCTCAAGTATTCAAATACCTACAGTGCCTGAGGACGAGAAAGAACAAAAGCTGCTGGGACACCAATGCTAGCCTTCTCTGTAATCAGAAAAACTAGGACGATCTTCAATCATCAAAAAATTAAGGTTAGGGATTGAATGAGCTCTGAGGATAAATATTTACTATAACTAATAAATTACCAAGCAAAACTCAATGGAAAAGCATCAAAATTGTCCAAAAAATGAAGAACTTGCTGCTAATCACCAAAATGTTTCAAAGGGGTTCTTGAAATTTTTAAGGGTCATTTATTCAAAATTTATTTACACAAAAGGTACAGTTTAAAAAGTATTGACATGAAAAATCATCTTTCTAATACTAAGTTTAGAGAGTAGGAAAGAGAAGAACATGAAAAATCTTTCTGGCAAGAGGTTTGAACTCCAACAATAACACCTAAGGGGAAAGAAGATAAGGTGAAACATGGACAATTGTCCAGTTAGCAAAAACAAAAAGATCAATAATGAAAGGGTTCCACAATTAACAGCCAAGTCATGCATATTTTAAGTTTGAACACTTATATACAATACTAAAAATGAGAGTTTGCACCATATCAATACTATTTTTCCAGTTCCCTTACATGTAGCACAAGTACTCTCCTATTTAAATATGCTAGCTTGTACATATATCTGAACATGCATCAAAATCATCAGTCTAATAACCAAAAAGAAACCAATACTATTTTAAAACAAACTAAAATTTAGTATCATGACAAGACTGACGATGCTAGACCCTTTACAGTGCTTACACGTTTCAGGTTTGGTTCCAGGAGGAACACCACTTCCACCTGCAATAGTGCAGCAAGAGAAAGAATCTCAAACTATTAACTTTCACTTCCACAGTGCAATGACTTCACAAAAACAAATTGAATATACTAGTGATAGCTGACACATCACAACAATAGTAAACTTGAAATTGTACAAATATTTTTTAATAGATGGGCATACGACAAGTATTACAAAGCATGTTAGTTTGAAATGCCACAGTTTTAGTGCATCCTTGTACAGCTTCCATAAAGGATAGTTCAATGAAGGACTTGTCAAAAAATAGAATCCAATGAATTGCATTTCATAAAATAACTCCTTAAAATTCTTAGAAGATGTCCACATTGGAAAAAAGATGGAACCTTGACATTCTTTCCACCAATATTCTGATGGAAAAAGCTCTTGACAAAATCTTGATCGCCCTTTAGGGAGTTGCCACACCATTGAAGAAATATTAGACTTCAAATGTATGAATTGCAAGAGGCATCTATATTTGACAATAGATTACATAACTTGTAGAACCAAAGTGACACTAAAAGATAAAAATTATGCCTTATGTACTGTGGCCTATGAATAGAATTCAGAAATAGACACTTAATGAAAGATGTAGACATCCCTAAATTTCAAATTGGGTGCCATTGTAATTCAATATATATAATTATACAACTAATACATATAAACATTAATCTTTTCATTATGATTCTTGTAAGGTACAGTAATGAGGTGTTTTTAAAGCATATCAAAACACCTAAAATGCTATAAACTGAATCTACATTATTGCTCTTAAACATATTTCTTTTAAACATGACAAAAAATAAAACTCTTCTAACATTCCTACCTACCACATTGCAGACTGACCTTCCATTCAAGAAATAAAAAGCCATAGATACAAAAGGAACAAAGTAAGAGACCGAAGAATCTCATAGGTCATTACATGATCATGGAAAATCTGCTCAAATGGAATAAAGCCAGGATCACCTCCAAAACTAGTGCTTTGTTGGTTGACATAGGCATCACGGCTAACCAATAGATTCAAGTCAAAATAAATCAAATGAAAAGGATAGTTTAAAAAGGAGGAGATAAACAATTCACACACATAAAGCAAATAGAATTGTTTAAAAAGTATTTTCTCGAGGAGGTCAATTATGCCATGTAAGATTGTCAACTCAGTTTATACAAGACCACATCATTGCTAGCGTCTTAACAAAATTTGTGAGTCTGTTATTACACAGAATTTGTGAGTCCAAACCGCAAATTCTACACATAAACTTGGGCTCCCCCCCAAGCCTACCAGCATCCAGTATCCTGAAAGCACAGATATCAGAATTCGTGGTTTGGAACCACAATTTCTATTATAGTTAGTACACCACAATGTATGGTCACTCCACATGGTCAACCTGGCGGTCACTTGGGCGCCTGGGTGCCCAAGACACAGCGCCCAGGCGTCTCGCCTCTGCCAACTTGGCACCTGGGCGGAAAAGTATCAGTGCCCAGGCGCCCAATTGGCAGAGGCCATGCGCCTAGGCACCCAAGTTGTAGTGCCCAGGCGTCTCGCCTCTGCCAACTTGGCACCTGGGCGGAAAAGTATAGGTGCCCAATTGGCTGAGGCCATACGCCTGGGTGCCCAAGATGCAATGCCCAGGTGTCTCGCCTCTAACAATTGGGCGCCTGGGCGCCTAGACAATGCCTGTAGGCTTCTCTTTTGTATTTTTCTTTTGTATCTCTTATCCTACTTTATTCTTCTCCAATTTCATTTTCCTACATTACAGCATCAATAATATATTGGTTACAAGGCACTGGCACACTAGTCCTTCTATTGTCCAAATTAAAAGGACAGCCAGAAAAGTAAACCTTACATAGAAAACACTACTGCACATCACCAACCTCTTAAATTCTTCCACAACAACGATTCACTTCAGCAAGCTTTACAATTAAAGCAAAGCCAAAAAAATGAAGCAAAGTAAGAAAAGAAAGAAAGGTATGCTTTTCCTCCTTTTATTAATCTCAATCAAATCAAAATTCACTGGACAAAGGTGCACGTTCTGAGTGCATGAATACATTGCCATAGATGAGACCACCCAAGCCACCACCAATCTAATTGCAAGAACCACTTAGCAGAGAAATAGAAAGATAGGGGCTTTAGGTTCAGGACACTTGCAGTTATGAAGGTAGATCTTTAAGTTGTTATGATGGGCTTTAGGTTCAGGACACTTGCAAGAACCACTTAGCAGAGAACCAGTTATGATGGACTTCAAAATGATATGAAAAATGGGAGGGCCGCAATAACAATATTGTCCATTATTAAGACTATGGTCCAAGTCTTTGACAATTCATAGGGTATGAAGCATAGGAAATGCTAGCCTTACATTTAACTACAATGCAAAAAATATGCTTCTACTCAATTCTTTGCTTTGGAATCACATACACTAAGTGCAAATTTTTGAACTTAAAGAAAAGAAATTAAATCTATAAACACAACAATACTCTCTCAATTGTCACGAATTCAACATCTATTTAATTTAAAAATATGCTGCAGTCCATTTCCATGGAGTTCCTCGACAACCATTCAAGGCCTAAGCTAAAATCATACATTACACTAAGTAATCATCAGTTTGGGTTAAGTGCTTCACCTTCTTAGCTAACTTGCATAGGCACTAACAATCGGAACACAATGGGGGGCGATAGGTTCAATCGGATAAGACAAAGCCTTGCCAAGTGAAGAGCAGAGAGCTATTGAGCCAAGAGGTAGGAGAGAAATAGAAAGCCGCGGGATAGATGGAGTTAGGGTTCCTTGTGTCATGGCCAGAGAAAGGGAAATAATGTAAAGTGATGGTGAGAGGGAAAATGATGGAGAGAGCAGAGTGAAGAGAGAGCCGTGGGAGAGGGAGTTAGGGCTTGTGAGCTCACGGCGTGAAGAGGGTAATTTGGTGAGATGGCTGACTGATATGGCATGGGTAGTATGAAGTGGCAGGTTTACATGGCAAATTTGCCCCCTTGATGTAAATAGTTTTCAAACAATGCCATTTGGGTCAATTTTTTTTCAAATGGCACTGTATATGTAAAATGCCCCCTAATTAATCAAAAGATTTGCATGTCAAGCATGCCACTTTGATTTTTAGCAAATCAAAGTTTTTGTGTCATGCACACTATCAGGACATCAGGAATTATTTATGTGTTAAGCACATTACCTTGATTTTCTCATGTCAAGCATGCCATTTCATGGTTATAACACATCACTAGATTTTCATGAAAATATATCCTTGCATGTCTAGCATGCTACTCTGACTTGCAAACAAGATTTTCATTTGACAATAACATACCTTGATCTTCAAAAAAATCAGAATCTCCAAGTATCAAATACACTACATGATTTCCAAAAATTAAACCATCGTGTCAAGTATGTGTGCATGTCAAGCATACTATTTTAGGTGAAGCCTTTTGTGTGTCAAGTATACCATCATGTTAGATACGTTCGCACATCAAGCATGCCATTTTAGGTTAAGCCTTTTTGCATGTCAAACACATGAATTGTCAAGCATACTATTTTTACTCAAGCCTTTTACATGTCAAGTGTGCCATTTTAGGCTAAGTCTATCGTGTATTAAGCATGTCTGCATGTCAAGCATGCCATTTTCGGTCAATCCTTTTGCATGCTAAGCATGCCATCATGTCCGGCACATTTGCATGTCAAGCATGCCTTTATAGGTCAAGCCTTTCATGTGTCAAGTATGCTAGTGTCAAGCATGTTTGCATGTCAAGCATGCCATTTTTAGGTCAAGTCTTTTGCATATCAAGCATGCTATTTTAGATCAAGCCTCCCACGTGTCAAGCATGCATTATGTCAAGTTTGTTTACATGTCAAGCATGCAACTTTTAAGTCTGATCTTTCACGTGTCAAGTATGCCATTTTCAAGTGAATCATATTTGCATGTCAAACATGTATTATCTTTGGTCCCTATTGGGTAGACAGTAACCCTTCTTGTTAAATCAATTTCACAATTATGAATTAAACCTAGGTACACAAAAAAATCTTAGGTCATTATCTTTGATCCCAATTAGGTGGATGACAACTCTTCACATTAAAATCGATCTCATCATGGTATGAGATGAGCCTAGAATGTTCTCTCTAAGTCATTTTCAAGATGATCTACCTTGTAAATTTCCTAATCTAGTAAGAATAATCTATTCCTTGATTTTTGTAGGCATCCTAATCTAGTAAGGATGATCTACCTATGTAGATTTCTCAATCTAGTAAGGATAATTTACTTCCTAATTTTTGTGGAGTATGGATGATCTACCTTTGAAGATTTCCCAATCTAGTAAGGATAATGTACTCCCTGAATTTTGTAGGCATCCTAATCCATAAAAGAATGATCTACCTTTGTAGATTTTTCAATTCAGTAAGGATAATCTACGTCCTGATTTTTGTAGACATCCCAATCTAGTTAGGATAATCTACCTTACTAGATTTTCAAATCTAGTAAGGATAATCTACTTCCTGATTTTCGTAGACATCCCAATCCAGTAAGAATAATCTACTTGTAATTTTTGTAGAAGTTCCAAACCAGTAAGGATGATTTACCCTCATAGATTTTTCCAATCTAGTAAAGACAACCTCCCTTGTAGATATCCCAATCCAACAAGGATAATCTACTCACTGACTTTTAGGGACATTCTAATCTAGAAAGGATGACCTTCACTTCAGTTCTGGCCATATTAAAGTCTCTCTTTACCTTTGCTCATCTTCTAATTCTTAAAAAATGAGCAAAGGGGGCATTCTGTAAACATCTAATTTTGTCTAAATCTCAAAAAATAAAAATTGAACCCATAAGTGAATTCCAAAAGTTGTTTACCTTATTATAAAATTTTTTGAAACTTAATTTAATAAAGGTAGACAAATTTAAGGATATCTTTGGGTCTAAATATTAATAAATTGGTCTCCTTTAGTTTAAAATTTTTGTTTTAACTATAAATTTTAATTTTAATTAAAAATTTTTATATTTAAATTAACAAAAAAAAAAAAGAAAGCTGAGAAAGAGAGGTGGGCCACAAACTAACTTGTAGCATTGCCTCATTGAATTTCTAGCAGACCGCCAAGGTGAAGGGAAGCAAAAAAGGATGGTGAAGAATGCCACTTGCATTGGGTGAGGAGACATTGATAGAGAAATGTGGAAGACAACTTCATGGCAAAGGCTCTATATAAAGGAGTCTCAAATCTATGGTTTAAGGAGGAGAGATTAGAGGGAAGACCTTAGCACTTTATACAGCAAGGACCTACAATAGAGAAGGGGAAAGATACTAAGTCTAGGAAACAAGGAAATAAGACTTAGAAACAAAGACAAGCAAAGAAAAAGATCACGGGACGCAACTCCTAGAAATGATCTTTATGCACATGGACAAGAGAGAGAGAGGGGTTGAGGAATAGCTTGGCTTGTTTGTCAGGTTACTACTCCATTCCTTTTCACATTTTCTTGTTGCCAAGAATGTCTTGTGTATGAGGCCCTTTGGCTAGGTTATTTTTGGGTTGTTTTAGTAGTGTTGAAGGTCACTTTCTAGAGGGAGAATGAAAAGTGGAAAAATTGGAAAAAAAAACTTGTCTGTGTTTGGCGCTTAGAGATAGCACTGCCACTTTGGGTGGCATTGGTAGACTACAAGGGAGTGGCCTTGGCTTTAGGCCATGGTTGAGGCTAAAGTGCCCCTTCTCTACCTTGCACCTTTGCACTCAAGAGTGCAAAGGTAGGGCCCTTCATGGGGTGCAATGCACCATAACATTGCCCTTTTGAAAATAATTCAAAAATAATTTTTTATTTAAAAAAATAAATTAAAAAAAATTATTTAGTTATAAAATTTTCAAAAAAATTATGTTATTTTTTGTTTTTGAGTTTGATAAAAGTATGTGTATTTAAGGTGTATTTTTAATGTGTAAGTTTAACTTAATTTTAGTTAGCTTTCATTAAAAAAAAAAAAAAAGTTCTTAGGTTAAAGAGGGACTGCCTCAATTTGGGCTTTCCTCTTCCCTGCCTTAATTTGTCTCTTTTGGTTGATGCTATCACATATTTAAATAATAATTAAAAATTAAATCAATTTTGTTTTAAAAGCAAGGCCATGGTTTGGGCCATGGTCTTTGTATGAATTAAATTTAACTTTACAAAGGTCCCATTTTCATGCTGAATTTTAAATCCTTCTGATCTTAATTATTTCCTTGATTTTTTAAATTCATATTAAATGTGAAAAAGTCTCAAAATTATCAAAATTTTCAAATTAAGTTCTTAAAATGGAAATATCTTTGGAATTAATGAAATTTGTCCAAATGCAAGGGTTATTTGCCAAAATTCCCTAAAATCCTGGATTTTTTCAAATGACGTTTATTAGCTAGGTCTAGTTAAACAATTGCAGCTAATTATTTCAAGGATGATTACATTATGGGTCTCGTTAAGGGATTGACAGGATCCCTCTATCATGGTCAAACTTGGTATTTCCTAAATTCTCTTATTTGTCCAAGTGGTCTTGTGAAATGAACACAATTGATTATGCTGAGGGTGATAACATTATGAGTCTTGTCAAGAGATTGACTGGACTCATTTGGCATGCAAAAGACTTGACATTCTTTTAACCCAAGATTATTCCTAACAACGATTGTTAGTTTAGGATCTAATGAAATAACTGTTGCTAATTATCTTGAGGATAATTGTGCTACAAGTCTCGTTAAAAGATTGACATGATCTACTAGCATGATTATTGACACCTAGTGTTTGTATCTCTTAAAATTCAAAAATACTTTTGAAAACCCTTGTCAAACAAGGTACTTTTTTAAACTTCAATCTAGTTGAGTCGATCTCTAGTCAAGATAGGTGTCCATTTAAATCCTTAACTCCTAACCAAATTAGGCATCCAATTTCAATGTAAGTCTTGAATGAGCTAGATATCAAATTTTTTCTTTTCATATCAATGGCTAAGCGCCATTCACTAATGGTATAAATCATAGATCACGCTTGATCATGTGCAAAGTCCATAATGAAACAAATAAAAATCAAAAATAAAATAAATTTATTTTGGTAAAACAAAGCATAGTTTGAAACTAAAAAATAACAATACATCAATATGGTACAAAAAGAGTAGTGTGGGAGTGTTAATATTTTCCTTACACGTAGCCAACTAAACTTGATATCTATGTTGTAGACCTAAATTTTAGTATCTGATCTCACTATTTAAAATTATATTAGTGGCAACTCCAAAATTTTAAAAGTTTCACACCTATTTTCCAAAATCTTATATTTTCCAAAAATATTTGTTTTTAAATTATTTTTCTAGCCACTGCTTTTCATTGCAATGTCAACACTCTAGAACATGGGCATATGCAATGCATCCAAACACTTTAAGATGTCAGATAGAAGGTCTTCTTCCACTCCAAGCTTCTTTAGGTGTTTTATCAAAAACAGTTTCAGTTGGGCACTTATTTAAAATATAGATAGCACATGTAGTAGCTTTTGCCCAAAATTCTTTAGGCAACATTACATCGCACCATATCCATGATAGTTCTGTTTTTTCTTTCAACAACCCCATTTTGTTGAGGGGTATATCTAGTAGTTAATTGAATACCATAACTTCAAAGATATCAGTACAAGTAAGATACTCTTGACCTCTCTCAGTTTTTAAAACTTTAATATAACAACCACTTTGTTTCTCCACAAAGGCTTTAAAATGTTTGAAAACAGTGCATGCATCTGATTTTTGTTTCAAAAAATATATCCATGCTTTTCTACTGAAATCGTCAATAAAGGTAATAAAATACTTGCTACCTCCATGAAATGGAACTTTCACTATACACAAATCAAATTGAACCATCTCCAATGCCCTTTGAGCTCTCCCAAGATTTTTCAATTGGAAATCGATCTCTATGCTTCTTTCCAAAAACACAAGCCTCACAAACATAGTTTGAAGCATTAATGATTGTTAAACCTGAAACAAGCCCCTTTTTTAGTCAAATAATTTAATCCAGAAAATGAAAGTGCCCAAAACGCATATGCCACAACAAATTATCATCATGTATCACAGAACTCAAACAAGGAAATTTTTCACGTTGAGTTCTAAAGGGAAACAAACGATTTGGTGCCATTCATACATGAACTATCAGTCTCCCTCTTGCATCAAAAAATAGTACACAATCCATCATGAACCCGCATATCATATCCCTTCTTAGACAATTAACCCACACTTAACAAGTTTTGATGAAGTCCAAGAACATAAAACACATAAAAAATAAAATTATGAGAGCCATCCTTTAGTCCAATGGAAATCTGGCCTATGCCCTTTACTGGAACCATTGAGTTGTTTCCAAATTTTACTTCAGAATTAACAGATTCATCGAATGAGAAAAAGAGTAACATTATAGCCACATTTTTAAACAAACGTCATTTACATTTTTTTTAAAATATAAATGATAAATAGTAAAATTTTACTGTTCATCCTTTGTATTTAGAAAAAAAAAAAAACGTAGAAACGTATATTTAAAAACGTAAGTGTAGCGGTACTCTGAGAAAAATGAAATCTTCTGACCATGTATTCTTATCTTCACTCAAAGTACTACTAGCCAACAATAAAACTTTCTGGTGCATTAGAACATTTACCTTGAGTTTTGGCAACATCGGCTTGAGTATTATGATTTTCATATCTTCTAAATCTGCAATCTACAGCTTTGTGCCCAAATTTTCTACAATTATAACACTGAAAATTTCGTCTCCCCTGATTATCATTTCCTCTGCCTCTACCTTGATTTCTGCCACCTTGTCCTCTGCCTTGGATCATAAAATTATTGCCAAATCCACGTTCTCTTCCTTTGAAATTTCCTCTTCCTCAATTGTCACAGATATGTCCTCTGTTGCTTCTTTCTTGCTTTTGATGTGTTTCAGCAGCACCCAATAAATTGACTTGACTCTTTAAAACTTCTTCAGTTTGTTTTTCTGATTTTTCTTTAATTCTGTTCACATGATTTTCTATGCTTCCTTGCAACTCAGTAATTATCATGTCTTTAACATCACGGGACTCCATTATCGAAGTCACGACATAATCATACTTGATTGGCATGGTATGAAGGATTTTGTTCAACCACCATACTATCTGTTATCTCTTCTCAATGCAATATCATCTTGTTAATGAGGTTAGTAATTCTAGAAAAATACTGCTCAACAGATTCTGCACTAGTCATCTCACATCTCTTATAGTCTCTTCTCAATGATTGTAACTTGGACTTTTGGGCACGATCAATCCCTTTGTATGCACGCTTCAGAATATCCCATGCTTCCTTGGCTGTTCTGGCATTAGCAATCTTCCCAAATATTGAATAATCAACTCCTTGATGAATTTGAGATAAAGCTAATTCATCCTTCCTCTGTTCACTTTCATGTGCACCTTGTTCAATGCCTGGATCAACAAAGCTCCGCATATTGTCAGCTTTCAGATGTGTTGTCATCAACATTTGCCAATAGTTGTAATCAAGTTCCCATCTAATCTAGGACTAGACCAAATGATGTTGAAGTTGAGAGCCATCCCTCACATGCACGCACAAATTCTGGACTAAATCTTCTGTAAGCGCTGGTTATGAAATTGCAAAATCTGCTCCAACTGCAAAAGCACTTTAGTCGGCTAACTCCTATTTAAAATCAATATATATTGCTGCTTCTGATTTCACTTCCAATTTGTTTTTCTCCAATGTGCTCTAGAATCACTCTAGTTGCCGTTAGGTTGAAAGTGACGACCACCCACTTCTTTGTCTACTGAGAATCTGCAGCTTCTTGGTGTATCTTGAGTTTGCTGGGAGAGATGCAGAATTTGGGAGGAGTGAATTGCGGCTCTGATACCAAGTGTAGTATAAAAAAATAGGAAGAAGGCAATTCTCTATGTCTAAATGTTTTCACAGTTGTCTCTCTTACCAAATACAATTTCAGCAAATGGGGCCTATATGCCTCCTCCAGTTACACCGACTCAGTTAAAATAAAATAAAATAAAATAAAATAATACAGACCGCTAAACCCATTAATAGAGAAAAAAACACATAAAACACCCAAAACCCATATAATATCCAAAACAGTCGGTGTGCGCAGTCCAAGCCACTACTGAAGTGCGGCAGAGTAATAATAAGCTCTGTCCAACTTGGTTTAAATACATCCTTCAGTTCTGAGTTGGCTTTTCAGCAGAGTCTACGGTTTCATGGCGTGAGTTTACTTTCCTAAATGCTCCATGGACGTCCGAACGTTAGCTTTGTTTACCTCTCTGATTTTGCTGAGTTGTTGGTTATGCATTGGCTCTGGGTCTTTCACTTCAGCTAGCGTCTGGTGATTTCGTAATCAGTACGTGATTGTGGTTGGTGATTCCTGGGTAGAAGGGCATTCTGGTCTGCGGCCCTTTCTTTTGGATTTGCTGGATTTTCTTTTGGACCTGGGATGTCTGTAAGTTTCGTTTAACGCATAATCTGCAACCGAAGTAGATGCTTAATATCTTTTCTTCTGTTGTAACTGTAAAACTGGTTCGAATATTGTCTTCTTGTTTGAGCTTTATGAACTCTGTTCATGATGTTTATTTGTCTTTGGAATAATTGAAGTTGTAATATGCTCTGTTTTCTGTTTTTTCTTTCCTCTGCACTTTTGTTTCTATTCATGGTATTCTCGATGCTCTGTTCTTATTAGTACTGGTGATATGGCATTTGGTTTGAGTTCGGGGATTTTGGTTCTCCTAGTGTTTGGTTTTAAAATCCCATAATTGGTTTTCATTTTGTTCCTCTTTGCTTAACCATAGGATTTGCAAATTTGGTTCAGTCAACAGATTGGGACTTGGGGTTTTTAGGCTAAATTGGATTTCGGTGGTATGCATTTGGGAACAGTCTGCTGATGGGATGTTTTTAAGATGGGAATAACAAAAAAAAAAAGTTGGAAATTTCTAAGGCAATTGTAGAGTTGGGCTTGGAAATTAGCTAAGCCGTTTGTTTGTGATTCTCATTGGACAGCAACTGAGTTGCTTCGTTTTTTGGGGCTCTTTGGACTGGACTACGTGGCTTTTAATATGGCTATTTATTTGGGTTTGGGTTAAAAATGTAAAGGCTGGATGATTTGGTCGGAAACCGTATATTGGGCTACATTTTGGATTACGTCCCGATAGCAGGTTTGAAAGCTTTTTATTCATTTGATGTGTTTGTGTTGTAGATTTGCTGCTTTCTCATGGCATTATATTCTTGTATTTCCTTATCATAGAATTTGTAAAATACGGAAAAGAAATGTAAAAACAACTAATAAAGTAAATATCTTTTTGATAAAATTTAAAACAAACAAAAATTTCCTATGTTCATTAAATATTCCAATTTTCTTAAATACAAAAATTACATTTCTTCTTTAAGCATGTTTCCTCTTCATAGATTCCAAAAAATAATTTGGATTTTCTAATGGGAGCTCAGCAATTTTGAGGTAATGCTATTTCTTTAGGGTTTTTGGGAGTGCAAGATAAACTTATTAGAATATTGTTGAGAAAATTCAAAATTTCATAAATTCTTTCCCAGAATTTAAATTTAATTCTGAATTTCTATTCTTTTAATAATTTCTTCAAAAATACTCAAATTTGATTTCAAGGCAATGTATTCTTTTTGGTTGGAGAAAAATGGAGTGAAGGGAGAGATTTTAATTAAAATTTCTTATTTGGTTCAAATTTTTGGAGGAGAGAGAAGAGAGAATAAGAGGTCAAATATTCCTTCTTTACTCATTTTGTCTCCCCTCCCAATATGGGAGAATTTGGAGCAGAGAAAAAGCTTTTTAAAAATTTTAAATTATGATGATCAAGTCACTTTTAATTATTTTTCTTAATTTTAAAATTGTTCTAATCTTCATAACCTAATAGTTATTTTTTTTGAAAAAGTATAATAGTATATCATTTTTAATTAAAATTCTTTCCCTTACTCATCAAACAAAGAAAGGAAAAACAAGGATTATTTTTTTCCCCTCCTTTCCCCTTATACCAAGCCAAACAGGGGAATATTTTCCCACTCCCCTCTCCTTCTTTCCTTTGAACCAAACATTAAGCAAACGTATTAGAATATTATTGAAAAGTTCAAGATTCCAAAATAATATCTTTTATTGCAAAAATCTGTTCAACAATCCAAATTCATCCCATAACAAAAATCAAATCAAACCAACTCTAAATCTACCACAAAGCAAATGTTTTTGTGTCACATTTGTGATGTCAATTTTGAAGGCTTTCAAATCTTCACCGTTAAATAATAGTTTTAATCACTACTTAGAATTTCTCATCATAGATCAGAATTTGATCTTGGACAAACTTTGATATGATAAGTTAAAAAAATATAGAGAAAAATCCTATTTTGATCCTTCACAAATTAATTAACTTTTATTTTAATCCGTCACTGTTAAAAATTCTAATTTGGTCCTCCACTAATCAATTATCTTCTATTTTGGCCTTTCACTGTTAATAACGTCTAATTTAGTTATTTAAAGATTGAAATTAATATCAATCAAGTCCCTCATATAATCAGCATATGATGCCATTAAGGTTTAACTGCTGTGGCAGACGGTGCTGATGTGGCAGGTGATATGGTGCTATTTAATTACTTAAAAATGCCACTGTGTTGACATGACAGGTGACATGGCATATGGTGTTGACGGGGTGCGGTTTGATTCCTTAAAAATGCCATGTAACCTGTTACTGTGATGATGTGGCACATGATGTGGCATTTCAAAGGAATCTAATGCTGCCCTATCACCTGCTATGTCAGCATAGAGACAGGCGACATGGTATTTTAAGGAATCAAAACGCGCAACATCACCTACCACGTCAGCACAGTGACAGGTGATGTGGCATTTTTAAGGAATCAAAATGCGTCACATCAGCACCATATGCCATGTCACCTGTCACATCAGCGTGCCACATCAGTACCATATGCTACATCATTATAAAGGTTAACACCGTTATGTAATATTGAATTGAGAGATTTCATTGATATCAATGTCAATTTGTGGAAGAGCAAAATAGAAGAATTGAACTGTGAGAGACCAAAATAAAAGTTGATTAATCTATGGAGGATCAAAATAAAAGTTAATCAATTTGTAAATGACTAAAATAGGATTTTTGTCAAAAATATAAAACACATAAAAATAGTCAGAAAACTAGTAATAACAAGAACAAAGCATAGGAAATCCCATAACTAAATCTAGAGGGTGATGAAAGATCAATTTGGTATACTTATCTTATACATAACCAATCTCTAGTAATGTAGATCACTTCTTAGTGTTTGATCACACCATGAAAAAGATCTATCACAACTCATTTTCACTTCCTTTCTAAATTCTTCCATCAAGCTCATTTTTTTTCTTCTTTGGATCCCCGCTTTTGTGTCGCAATGGCATTGTGACAACTATTTTTAGTTAAAAAATTGACAATAAAGTAACAAAAGGGGTTAATATGATGATAGTAGAAGTTTAAGCAAGTATATTGTCACCATTTAAAGCTTAGAGAGTTGAGTACGCTTCAATAAAAGTTAGAGGAATTTTGATATGCATTTTAACTTGGTTTTTTCACTTAGGAAATCTTGTGGCCAAGACTCTTTACTCTTTCCAAACCCTATTTGCCATGCATTTCATTTTTTTAGCTTCTTTTTTTTTTTTCTGCAAAATATTCTTCTAGATTTAAAGCCCAGAAGAGCTCAATGGTTCTCTTTGCACTCTTCCTACAAAAATAATAAATCTAATATGTAAAATCTAAATAAAATCGTAAAGCAGAAAATATAATAAACCTAAGACTATAAAAATGCATGAAAGTATATGTAAAATGAAACCCTACCAAGAATTATTATGCTACCAACTCAGAATATGATATTGATTTTCCTATTGATACACTGAAAATGATAAAGAAGGAGAATGAAAAACGAGGGATAGATGCCAAATTTGTCCCATATCACAAGTTCATTACTGGAATGTTTGAACAATTTCCAAAACTCTCCTTTCACTATATTCCTTGAGAAGACAATCAAATGGCCAGGAACCTTATCATCTATGTTAAGGCTAACTAGTGGTACAAGCGACTAGTGAAGTCCCCACAACTGTTTTAATATTTAACAATTTACAGTATAACATTACAATAGTTGCTAACTATGTATGTAGTTCAGGTTGCCATTCATTTTAATATAATTGCAGATTTCAGTCCCTTAATTATGGGTGAATTACAGAAACTCTTGCCAGAGAAAAAACATTTAGATACAAGAGACGCAACGACAAAATATACGTTTATTTAAGCAAGTGAGCTTTCCTAATACTATATTAGATAAACAGGCATTAACGTTACCTTGTTGAAGCTCTTTAGTAGTATCTCTTCCCCTCTAATTAAATTCCAGATTCTGAAACCATTTTCTGGTAACTAGTGATACCAGCAGTATCTTGAAATCAGTGATACTTTTGCTGGTACGTTTAGAGCATAATAAACTTCTAAAAAGATGATTAGTGAAATAAAAAATGATATCATGTGAGATATGTGAGATTTGAAGAATCCAGTTCTGTGTTAGATTGTTCCAAAACCACAAAGTTGATTAATTTGGAACATCCCTGTTATTCAACATAAAATAATTTACATAAACCTTATGTAAAATAAATTGAGATTGATCTTTATTTAATAGTATGAATAAAATACATATAAATACTGATTTCTATTTATTTTGTGTGAAGATTTTGCAAATTAACTTTATGGGAGAATAAACTTTTTCTCAAAACAAATTATAAAATAAGAGCATTTGTATTATGTGGGGCATATATAGACAAACATCAAGAATATGATGACAAAGATGTCATGGGAGAACTGAATATTGAATTCACCGTTCAAACACTAAAAATGTCACATAATCTATGCTTAAAGGGATTTGTTTAAGAAGTAACTAATGGCGTGCCTTGATTTAAGTAAATATCTTTTCTTTCTTAATGATGCAATTGCTACATAATTAGTTCCTTTATGCGCTTTATGGAATTTAATTCAGGCTAACTTTGAGCCTTTTGCTCCACTTGGGTTCAAACAATTGCAAGAAGAGGAGCCAAGAGCCAAGATAGAATCCCTAGCAAGATTATCTAAAGGAAGCCTAGTCTATCATTTTCCTTTGTCCTCCACTTTGCTTCCTATTTTCCTCAGAGTAAGAAAGTTGTTATGCTTCTTGTTAGCAACAAATAATAAAGCAGATTTTATTTTATACAATTATTAATTCACAGAAATTAAATCATTAAATTTATTAAATATTATAGACTAAATTATAAAATTCCATGGTTTTGCAAAAGCAGAATCTTTCAAAGTAGAAAAGCTATGTTCATTTTAGTTTTAAAAGCAAAACTGAGACACTTTATTGGCAGGCTACATAAGTACTGGACACCTTGAGATGCAACAAGCAATACAGACTCTATAGCTCCTGCTTTTTGGAGCCATCTCATCCGGTGAAACTTATTACTGCTACTAGGCTAATTTAGGGAACTTGAGTCTAAACAAAAATTTTTAACAGAAGGGAACAACTAAATTGTGCAGGATAGCTTCACTTGTTGCACTAGCAGCAGTGAAATTTCCATGAACATCATCCAAGTTCCACAGTCCATCCCAGAAAATTTCCTCGGTGGAGGCCACGGGTGTAGAGGCATTGTTGCCATTGAGCATAGAGTAGAAGTAACCCCACTCTTCTGTGGTGCTTGCGTACATGTTGCCCAATTCTTGCCTCACCTGAGATAAAGAAGCCACTCTATGGTTATTGTCCTCAAGCAAGGCCAGGATCCCTTTCATGTCCAAGTTGAATTGCAGTTGCTGTTGTTGCTGCAGCTGCAGCTGCTGCTGCTGTAACTGCTGCTGAAATTCCTGCCTCCTCAGGAGACAATTTTTCGCCTTTTCCGCCGCATCAGAGGGGCGTTTTGCCTTTTTCTTGAAATGGGTCCTCCAATAATTCTTTATCTCGTTGTCAGTTCTTCCCGGCAAGCATCTGGCAATTGTTGACCACCTGTACATGAAGTGTATCACTGATTAGCAATTCAAAGGCTTGGTGTAAATTTATTAAGCTCTTCAATTAGTGAAACATGCACGTTTAAGAAAGGGAGAAAACTTTAAATTACCTGTTTCCCCATCTAGCATGTAGCTCTAGAATTATGCTCTCTTCGTGTGGTGTTATCTGACTCTTCTTGAGGTCTGGTCTCAAATAATTCACCCACCTCAATCTGCAGCTCTTTCCATTTCTTTTCAATCCTGTTAAGGGGCGAAATGGTGGAAACATAATTATTTAACCAAAATATTTACCAACAAGGAAGAAAAGGAAAGATCAAATTGGGGGATTTAAAAGTGGGACTTCAGATTAACCATGAACAAAAATAGGATCAGAAAAGACCAATTATTATATATGTCAGAAACCTCTGGTACATGGGTAGCCACTTTTTATCATTAGTAGTTGTGTCATGCAATTTTGGCTGTTTTGTCACAATAGTTTGGTTGTCACTATTAATGTGAATTTCATTTCTTGATTTCTGCCATACAGCATAAAAAGAGGTAAATCAGAATTGAGAAATGACTGAGTAGATGAGCTTTGCCGGTATACCTGCAAGCCTAGCAACAGAGTTCCATCTGCCTTCACCATGCAACCTGACATACTCAATGAGCAGTCTGTCTTCTTCAGCAGTCCAAGGTCCCTTCCTCCAACCTTCTTCCTCTATTATACCCCATCCCATGTGCCCTGCCATGACCCCCCAGTACATGCAAAAAGGCTTGATTTTAAGCTTGACACTTAGCTTGCTGGCTCAAGTTTGTATTCCAAATTCTGACTAATTTGGCCAGTGTATTGTTGGATATTTATACCTGCAGCTGTACCCCAACTTAATGCCCCGTTAATTAACCGTCATTTTCATGTAATCCCTATCCATTTCACTATTGAAGGGACGAGTGACGATTTTTTTGCAGAGAATCTGAGCAAAAGGGCACACGGACAACGGAAATTGCATGTTTGTCCATCTGTTGCGAAATGACCAAAATACTCTTTTCATCTATTATTAAAAAAACGGTCGACATTGGCCTTAACATAGTCATTGTCCCCACCATCTCTGCTTCCTTCAACAAAATTCAAAGAATACAACTGTCTTCATAATTCAAAATCAACACAAAGGTTTACATCATTAAAATTAGGTGTAAGCTTTTAGATTAGTTCGATCTCATAGATTAGTATAAAACTTAATAAAATTAATAATTTAAATTTTTATTAAGTAAAAATTATATAATAATAAAATTATATGAATAAAAGGGTTGAAGTTCAAAACCAAAGTTGAAAGGGTGATCAATCAATCTTGGATCGACATGCCTTTTGATACTCACGGGCGTATGAGGAAATAAATGAAGGTAATCCTACATAAGTGGGATTGAAAAAAATAAAGAAAAATTAGAGAGAGAAAAATATAATATTAAAAAAGAGAAAAAATAATAAAAAAATAAATTTTATATATTAAATTATAAACAGATAAAGAAAAAATGATCTAAACCTAAAACAAAAGTCAAAAAATCTAAATTTTACGATAGTGGGATTATCAATTTGTTATAAAGTGGGTAGTAAATCATTGTATTTTGGGATTTTGTAGTTTATAAGATTTTATAAATTTAATTATTTAAATTTTAAATAAGTATTGAATAAGATTTAATTAATAAAAATAACAAAATTGAGAAGAAATTCAAGAACGTGCTAAGCTATTAGGCTACAAGTTTAACAAAGGATCTAAAACAAAATTAGACTACATACACTTCATAGATGCTAAAGTGAGACAAAAGCGAAAGAGAAATTTCATTGCCTGAGGACACGTGTGAAATATGTTTTATGCATCTAGACACAACAAGTTGAGAAGCATAATCCAAGGGATGGCACATAAAAATATTGAAGGGTGGGTGGGCATTTCAGAAACTGAAAATTACAAGGTCGCCAATGGGTTTTGACCAGTTGTTTGATTAGCCTGTTTCTTAAGGGGCTCAATGTATAGTATCCAAGAAATTTCATCTAATTATATATGTACGATTCCATTTTGGGTGTCGGGTGTATTATATTTTAAGGTAATTCTGGAACGTCATCTTTGGGACAGGTGGTGTTTTATGATTATGTTTTGGAACGATAGTGCTTTGGTGGACCGCCAAAGCCTTTTAAGGCATGAAATTTTACAAACTTTTAACAATAAATGAAACAATAAAACTAATATATATCAACAACATTAATAAAAGACAAATGGAAAGATATCTAAGAATGAAAATAATTGTTTATGTACCTAAGATTAAAGAATTAGACTTGAGTTTAAAGTTGATTTTGTTAGAATTAGAGGGATTATCAAAGATCGATTTCGAATATAAATTAGTTTCACATCTATTAGTATTACAAGAATATTATATAAAGAAATAAAAAAATAATTATGTGTCTTATTAACTTTGTAAAAAGCTTTATACAAAACAAACTTTATGAAAATTTAACTAATCACTTATTTCATTATAAAGTACAACATCTTACTATTAATTAATTATATTAACTCATTTTTTTTTTTTTGGTTTCCTATCAACTCATATTTTAGTTTCATACATCAAATCATTTGAATAATTAAATGCAACTAATTCTTCGCTATGTATTTTGAAATCGATCATAATTAAATATAGATAAAATTTACAAATAGTTATCAAAGATAAAGATATGATTAAGCAGTCACTTCAAATTTCTCAAGCACTATTTTAATAAAATTTTTATTTTTGAGGGATTGTTTTGAATATTTCCTGTTTTATCGATAAATAAGGGCACTTTCAGTAATGTGCTGATTCACTGCTCAAACAAGGCGAAATTTAGCAAAACTTGAACTGAAAGTTGGTCTAAAAACATCTTTCCTTTAATTGCAATAATTGATTGGTAAATTTGGAGATTTATTAAACCATCGAAAACAAGGCTCTCTTTATTCTTTATGCTATATTCATTTTGTTCTTTATCCTAGAAGAAGATGCCAACTCCAAGTTAAGTCGGTTGCAGATGAAGAGCATGTTAGAAATTGCAAACCCTAATTGAAACTGAAATCTCTCTTAGACAATCAGCTTTTATGGGATCTAGATCCTACACTAAAAATTACCTACAATTAAGAATTGAATTTTGCCACATAATGGGTAACGAAATATTCATAAAGTTTAGGTAAATTGTTGAAGTTTTGGAGAAGCATTTGTTAAAAGAAAAATATTGTTCTTCCTAAACAAGAATTAGTCTCACATTTAGTAGTGGTGTGGAGATATCTCTTGAAGAAATTCAAAAAAAAAAAGATGAGATATTATATTTATTACATCTCATACTTTAGTTTATAAAATTTAATAAAAATAATAAAATAATATTTTTATAGTTACATATTATTAAGTAATTTTTTTTCTTATCATTCCATTACAAATCATTGTTTACAGACATCAGTTACACTCATATGACATCATAATTGCAAGTATATAATTTTAAGTATTATGTAACACTCTTTTGTCATTATAATTTAACAACTTGAACACATCATGCTTAGTAACTTAAACAAAGCTTTAAATTATTTATTTTTAATCATATATATATATATATATAAATCTGGTAGTCTCTGCTAGTAATCCGTGCTTAGTACGGAGTGATAATCATAATAAAGTGAAAGCACTGTATATATGTACTTACTAAAACACTTAATTTTTTTTAACAGCTGTATGCACTTTAAAGAAATTAATTAAAAAACGTGAAAGAGGATCATATGTGGTTCCTTGATTCTAAGACCTTGAACCTAATCTATATTGAATTGACACCCAAAAAGAACAAAACTATTTACACATAGAGAGCAGAATTTTTTTATTACTCCAAGATATTTTTTTATTGGTAATTAAGACACTAATTTTTTAAAAAATAAAAAATTAAAATAAATAATTTTTTTTTTAACAAGTGTTCTTCATACATACAGTTTAAATTAAAATCAAGACATATTTAAAAAGTTCAAATATCTATCACCTTACTAACTTGTGTTACCATAGAGAGAAGATTGTTAACAAACAAGGAACCACATGTGATTTTCTTTCACCTTGTTAACAATCTTTTCTCTATACTAACACAAGTTAGTAAGGTGGCATATTTCAATTTTTTAAATATGTTGTCTTAATTTTAATTTAATTTATATATGTAAAAAAGACTCGTTTAAAAGAGAATTATCTACTTTGACAATCTTTATTCTTGGATAAATTAGTATCTTAACTACAAACTAAGAATATATATTAAAACAATAAAAAAAAAATCTGCTCTCCATGTGTAAATGGTTTTGTTCTTTTTGGGTGTCATTTCAATATAGATTAGGATAAGGTTTTGGGATTGCGTGGGGACAGACAGTACTAAACTCAACTAATTGTCTGTCTTTGGGTTTAAATAAATACAATATAGGGTATATTGTGGCATACCTAGGGTTTCTAAAGAGCAATTTTTTAATTGGAAACTTTGACACTCACCCCATATTTTAACTTGGAGAATAAAAAGTTTACGAAATTTTTTATACTAAATACATATAAAATTTAATATAAATTATAAATTTATTAAATTTCACAATTTAACTTATTAAATTTCACAATTCTTTAAAATAAATATTTAATAAAATTTATATTGTAAGAAATAATAGAATTGTTAACTTAGAACTTTACTTTCATAATTTTAATGTTAATTATAGTATTGTTAAAGAGATTGGATCCTTGCAAGAGCGTGATTTTTCTCATATTCTCAACTCAATTCGACCACAAAAGCCTATTAAATTTTAACTCGATATTTATATTGAGTGGGATTGTCACTATGTACATGAATCCAATAATAATTTAAAGTGCTAGCTTTTTAGATGATTAAATGGGTGAGGAGAGTAAAATATAGTGATGTAAGATTCAGTTATGTTGCTGCAAAGATCTTATTTATCTGATTATATCAGCTTTCAAGATTTGCTTAAATGGAAAATTGTAACAGTTCAGATCTTTGCAGCATCACGGATATGAGTTTTTGTAAGCTGCCTCTTTCGATTGCTGGGTACTTCCATTGTTTAAAAGATTATGGGAGATTCATCTTACAGATATCTTAATTTGATCTTGGAAGCCTTCATACGTATGTTTCTTATAAAACTTCAAAATTTTTACTTTTTCTTTTCTGGAAAGAGAGTAAATTAATTTCGCGTATCTATATTTTCAAAGGCACACTACATTAAGTTCTTAATATACATTACCAAAAAATTGTAACTTCGAATGAATGGAACGGATGGATCTATCATTACATATTCATTTTTGAGGGATTTTCATATTAAAAAAACACATCCGTTGGTAATAACTTTGTCGGTAATTTTTTCTAGCAGATCAATTATCACTCAATCATAGGTGTTTTCAATGGAATTTCTATTGATAATTTATTAAAATACCTGTCAGTAAATTATTTGAAAATGACTTAAAAAATTTGTGGGTCAATAATATATTATCAATGAAAGATCAATCTATAATAAATAACATTTTAAGAAAATATAAAAGATAATCCATCGGTAATGTTTTGATTAGAATAAAAAATTTAAAAATAATATGAAATTAAAATTTCATTTTAAGTGACAATTAAATTAAACTTTGTTTTAATTATGATTTGGATGTAGAAAAATATAAATCATACTTACATTCAACTAAAAGAGTAAATTTTATTAAATAAAATATGAATAATACAATAATTGTATCACTACAAGAAAATTCTTGATTTCTAGTGAATTTTTTCTGTAGATAAAATATTGGCCGGTAAAAATTAGGAAAATTAATTAAACCGATGAAATTTTTGTCAAATAAGTGTTGGCCAATCATAAACTACTATTTTATCCACAAAATAGAATATCCCTTGGAAATCACGCCTGTCATTTTATTGGAGATTTGCATGCAAAATTCCTACCAAAGCGTGTGAAGATTTTATCATTATATAACCAACGGCTTAGTGGATAATAATATTACCAGTAGCTAATATCGCTAAAAAGTGGATAAAAGTTTTGTCATATGAATAATCAATTGGCTAGTAATTGGAGGATATGGCCACCGATAATTTAACCAGTGGCTTACCCTTTAGAAATTGTTAATTTATTAGCAAATTTGATTGCCAATAGATAATAATTTATTTTAAATATTATCAACTAATTAAATTGCCAATTAAATGAAATATCATTAAAAAATCTGATAGTTACCTATTGAAAAATCTGTTGGTAAAATTGAATATCTTTATTCTTATGAAATTCAAAATTAGCCATTGGTAAAATGTTTTTTAAAAAGTGCTCCAGCCTCTTATTCTTTTTCTTCTCATTTTGGTCAGTCTTCTCTTCTCTTATCATTTTCCTCCATCTTCTTTTCTTGTTTCTCTCACTTCTCTATCTTTTTACACTATCTTTCTAACATACTACAAGAAATAAAGAATAATTTGTCATTGATGTAGTTGATTTGCTAGTGTTATATAGCTCAAATAAGAGGTAAGTAATTGAATTTATCCTTAAATGTCATATTTGTTTTGCATGACTAAAATTTCTTGACTATTGTATACCATATATTTAGATGCATATATATATATATATATGCATATATATGATATATATGTATGTGTGTTTTTTTTATTTTAGTTATTATGTGGCAAAATTCAGATTACATATATGAGGTTGCTAGTTATTATGTTGATATGTGTATATCTATAGTTGGTGCGTGGTGATTAATATTAGTTATATTGTGAGACAATGGAAATGCTATATCACCATAGACAGATGTATAATAAAAATTATTTGGGTTGAATAAGACTTAGACAAGAGCTTGTTAATGGGGTTAATGTTTTGTTGCATATGCTTATCAACTGCCATTTTATCACTTTGATGGATGTATCAGATGTCCTTGTAATAAATGTAAAAGTGCTACACTCTTGCCTCTTGACACAGTAAAGATTCATATGCATAGCTATGGTTTTAAAGCTAGTGGATAGACCATAGTGAAGAGGATTAGAGAAGATTTCAATATTATTACAATGCAAATATTATAGGTACTTCTAGCAATGTTTATGTTGGTCATCAAGATAATATTGGTCATTATTAGGCTATGGTTTTTGATGCTATTGTTGCCTGGCTTTAAGTAACATTACCAAGAAAATGTAGAAGAATATCCCAATTTAGATGCCCAATAATTTTATGATTTGTTATCTACTTTTGAGCAATGATTGTGGTAGGATTGTGAGGAACACTTGGAATTATCAATAACAATGAGAATGTTGACCATAAAATCATATTGAAATCATAGTCAATATTGCTTTGATATGTGGACAAAATTTATGAGGGAGTGTATTGCTCACCCCAATTTGGTGCCTAATGATTTTTGTTAGGCAAAAAAATTGGTATCTAAATTAGGATTGAAATAAAAAAAATTGATTTTTCCATTAATGGTTGTATGTTGTAATACAAAGATGATGCATATGGGAGGGAATGCAAATTTTGTAACTCTCCCAAATGCAAGACAAGGCGAAGAGATAAAGGGATAGATGTACCCAAAGTTAGAATGCATTATATACCTTTAACTCTTAGATTGCAAAGATTATATGCTTTCATGATCTCTGCCCCACACATGAGATGGGATTATGAGAATAGGTGCCTAAAGGTGCACTGACCCACCTATTAAATGGAGAAGCGTGGAAGTACTTTGACAATACCTATCATGTTTTTGCTTGCAACTCCTTGAATGTGAAGCTAGGTTTATGTACTAACGAATCATGCTCTTGTTGGCTAGTAATTATAACTCTTTATAATCTTCCATCAAAGCTCTACATGATTGTCTATACATGTTCTTGACATATCTTATTCCTAATTTGAATGACCCAAAGGCAAAGATTGATTGTATCTCTAGCCACTAATAGACGAGTTAGATAATTGTGGTGGTAGGGTGTTTTGACATATGATATATCTAGAAATAGAATTTTATGATGCAAGTAGTGTTACTATGGGCCATTAATGAATTCCTTACATATGGAATGTTGTTAGGGTGTAGTATAGTAGAAAAATTGGCATGCCCCATTTGCATGGAGGAAAGTAAGGCATTCTTCTTAAAATAGTCCTATAAAAACTTAGTTTAATTCACATTGTCAGCTCCTTTCCTTAGATCATGACTTTTGATAGAATAGGACAACATTTAGATGGAATAAGGTCGAGAAAGACAAGCCTCTAACAAGGCTAACTGGCGAGCAAGTTTGGGCACGAATAACTAGTTTACCTAAGATACATGAGCACAAGTCATTATGGAGACTCATTGGGTTTATGGTTAGTCACAACTAGATGAAACAAAGCATCTTTTGCAAATTGCCTTATTGGAAAGCATAATTTAATCCAACATAATTTAGATGTGATGCATATAGAAACGAATGTCTTTGACAATGTCTTTAATTTGTGATAGATGTGAAAAGAAAAACTAAAGACACTGAGAAAGTAAGGCTTGACTTGAGAGAATATTATGGGTGATAGGAATTGGAGTTGACAAGTGACCAACGACAAGTTTGCTAAGCCTAAAGCCACCTACAAGTTGAACTTGCTACAAGGAAGAGTCAATTGCAAATGGGTGAAAGAGCTAAGAATGTCAAATGGTTATGTGTCAAACTTGGCCAGATGTGTGGACAAATGGGAGGGAAAGTTATATGGTATGAAAGGTCATGACTACCACATATTTATGGAGTATTTGTTGCCAATTGCATTTAGATCACTACTTAAAATATGTGGAAGCTTGTTACAAAGCTGAGCTAGCTTTTTCAAGACTTGTGCACAACCACACTTAGGGTAGACAACTTGTTGATTATGTAGTAAAACATTCTTGTTATATTGTGCGAGTTGGAAAGGATTTTCCTCTCATAGGTGATGACGATAAATATTATGGTATCCTTAAGGATGTGCTAGAATTGGATTATCTTGGAATCCCCCTAAGGAAAGTGATCCTATTTGATTGAGTGATTTAACCCCACAAGGATGAGGGGACTAGAGCTCATAATTAGTTTAAACTTGTTAAGGTAAATATGACCTGTAGGTATGAACACTATGATCCATCCATTATAATGTAGCAAGCGAGACAAGTTTATTTTATACTTTACCCAACCACAAACAAATCAACTCAATATCATAATTGGTGGGTAGTCATCATGACTAAGGCTCAGAGCAAGATGGAAATTGAGAATGAACCAGCATTACCTTACCAATTTGATGCACGACAATAGTCTAGGATCGTGCTCATTGATGAAACAACATTAATGCCTTGCATGATGACCAAGAGGGCTTCGAAGTAGTTGAAGTTAGTCATGAGAGTGTGAGTCATTGTCACATGTCTCATTCATAAGAAGAAGTTGAATATGCAAGTAGCTTTGAGAGCATTGAAGAACCTGACCTGTTTGATGCAAATGATATTGAAGAGGATGAGGATGTTGCTGCTATCTAACAAGAGAAAGAAGGTGAAGAAGTCTCAAATTAATTAATGTAATTTGGTTATACATATGATATAATGTCATTTAATAAGATATTAAATGCTTATTAACTAAATAATTAACTAAATGGTAACACTTAAAATTTTATATAATTTCATAATTTTTACCATTTTACTAGCGGCATATCCCACCAGTAAAATAAAAACATCATCGAATTATACTAATCGGCAGCTTACACTACCAGTAAAATAGAAGCATCATTAGATCATATTAACTGGTGGCTAACACTCTTGGTAAAATTAATTTTGCATCCTTTGCCCACAAAAGTTGCAAGGAAGTATGCAAAAGTTGTTTTACTAGTGGCTTAAACCATCGGTAAACTAAAACTGACAATGATTGCTTGACATGCGGCAACAAATGGTCATATCACATTTATACTAGTTATCAAAGCTGTTGGTTAAATGAAATCTATAGTGACAGACTATCATCATATTAATTTCACCCATTTTACTAGCAATTGAGTCATGGATAAATTACTATAGCAAGGACGATTGACATAAATGGTAGAGCAATTTACCACCATAAGTAAAAAAAGTTGTAACCAACCTAGCAAAGATTGAATGCTAGTTAAATGGTGGTTGTAGCAGCTGGTAAATTACATTTACAAAGGAGTCCCATAGAATCCGCCGTCACTTCCTATAACTCTTCCTCTTCTCTCTTCTCTCTAGCCTTTCCTTTCCTTTATTCTCTTGCCTTCCTCCGGCAACCCTCCCTCCAACAAGTTACGTTCTCTCTTCTTGATCTGCTCCCTTCTCTTCTCTCTATTTTCTCCTTTCCCTCACTTGTTTCCTTTCCCTAATTTTCAATTTCCATTTCTCTCTCCATTGCTTTTGCATTGCCTTTGCTATTGAGGTTGGTCTTCTGCATTCCCCCTCCCTTTTGTATGAATCTAATGAAAACAAATTTAGGCTAGAAGACTTAAACTTTCTTGCATGTGATGTTTGAATTATGAATTGCTTTGGTTGTTGAGATTTGTTTTGCTTACTCTGGCTGTTGAGAATTCAATTTTTGAGTGTATGTTGATAACAAAAGGTCTTCATTGCTAAAGGGAGATAGTCAAAATTTTTGTAATAATTGCTAGTGATAAGATGTGGATCAAATCAAAATGATGTAATTTGTGGTCATTTTGTATGAATGGAGTTTGGATGATAGGTTGATAATTGGTTAATGGAGTTAGGTGACAGGTTGATGATTGTGCAAAAAATTATATTATCTTTTAAAATGATATTTACTTTTAGTTATCGTAGAGTGATGGGCAAATCATTCTTAGAATTATTTTAAGCACTTAAAAATCTACAATAAATGATTTTGGAGATTTCTTTTTAAAGAATTTTTAGAAATTTGTAGAGAAATTTTAGAACAAAAAAGATAATTTTTTTTAGTTTAATAACTTTGTAGGTTAATTATTAGTTAGTTTGTTATAAGTCATATTAAAATTAAGGTTAATATATTGTTGATTTAGATTATTAGTAATAAAAAAAATTAATTTTGGCTTAATTCTAACTTAATTAGGATTTCAAACTAATTTGAATGTTTATAGCTTTTTATATAAATTGTGAAGATGCAAAGATACCAAGTCAGCTTTGTAGCTTCTTGGATGAATTGTAAATTGTTAGAATGTTGAATTGTATACATTTGGTTGCTATTTTGGTGTATTTTACAAACAAGGGATCTCAATTGCAAAGGGGAGGCTATCAAATTTTTTTTTTAGAATATTGAATTTAATGCTAGGTTTTATTTTCTTACATGACTTCTAATACACCTTAATAGTAGGGTAAACATAGGGGTTAGCTTCCCAGGTCGATAGTTAACCTTGCCCTTTAGGACCACCCCACATGCCACTAGTACTACCTCACCCACCACAACTCCCAACTTATCCATTATTTCTCTCACCTCTCCTGCTAAGCCCTGGATGATTGTATATCCATAATTGGGTATCAACATCTTCCCCTCCTCCTTCATCCGATTGTGACACCATCCGTTGATCCTCTAAGGCATCTTCCTACTAGAAACACTTCTAATGAGCCTGAGGAGGAGGAGGAGTAGTTCACACCTCAGTTGCTTGCGACTTTAACTAAGGTCATGCTTGACAAAACATTCAAGTATATATTTTATTTTTAAACTTGTTTTTATAATTATGTTTTGAAAATTTTGTAAGCTTTATTAACTTCAATTATTGACATTTGTTTAATGACTTCTAATAGGTTGAAGCTGTCCACAACTGACAACCAAGGTATCACAAACATCCTTTGAGTACGTGTTAATAATCCCTAGTGGAGTTAGGGAGAAGTCCCCTCAAGACTTGTCACATGCTTTTTGACAATTGGAGAGTAAGTATAATTAATCTTTTTTTACAATTAAATTTAATATAATATTTCTAACTTGTTTTTTTTCCAGAAATATGTTATGTGAGATGAGATTCCCCAAAAGGCTCATATGTGGAGGGCATTTAATAGTCAGTTGTCTAAGTGACTCTTAGAGCTATATACGGGTGGGAAGGCATAGTAAAGGCCCTTCTAGATGTGGTTAGACTTTTGGAAGGACCTTTGGAATTACTAGGAGATGCTAGAGTATAAGACCAAGTATGATAAAGTTAAGAAGAACCAGGCATTAGAGAAGGGGGGTCACTCCACATTGGGGGATCTACCCAGCTAAGCACCACTGTGGATCAATTGGTAAGTAACATTATTAGATGTTTTGCAAATATAACTTATTATTGCTATGATTCAATTAATTTCTTTAATTTTTTTCATAGGTAGGGCAGCTAGGGTGACAAATTAGGTAGCCCAAGTTATTTCTTTATACACATTAAAAGAAGTAGGATAAGACTTCGGTTAATGAGCACTCCCAAAGGACCTTCATGAGTTCTTTAGTCATGTTAATTTCTTTAACATAGTTATTAGTTGATTATTTTTATTATTGCAATTAAGTTAATTTCATACTTTCTTTCTTATAGGATAAATTTCTATTGGAGTCTTGGTGACTATCTCAAATGTCACAACAATTTCCAGAGGGTCCTGGCCATATGCTCCAATGCATTGCCCCCATCAACCAAGAAGACTTGTGGATAGAGGTCACTATTGGCATATGTAAGGGTTAGGTGTACAAGATGGGTGCATATAATGCTAGAAGTAAGGCTGTATTTGGGTCTGATGCTACTTCTTATTCTACTTTCTCCTCTACTTAACAATTATTGCTAGTTTGAGGAACCAAATTAGGGAGGAGATGAGTGACGAGTTCAATGAGCACATCACTCAGGTACAAGCCAAGTAGCAGGCCAAGACTACAAAGTTGAAGGCATAGTTGTTATACTTGCGGGCCTTAATTGAGGTGTAGTTGCATGGTAACTCATCATCTAGACTCACTAGTCACTTGAGTATAGCCTTACATCCTCCTATAGACCTGATACCAAAACCCCTATCAAATGACCAGGATGATCCCCCTTTTGGCTTTAATTTTAGAGATTACAGCTGGTTGTAGGATTAATTTCATTTTTAATTTTGTTGATTTGATAATATTTTAATTTTATAAAATTGTTAATAACATATTTATTTTAACTTTAAATTTATTATATTTATCTTTGAATTTTTAGTTTTATAATTTTATTAGTACTTTATAATGTAGTTATAATTAAAAAATTATTTAATTTAAATTTTCAAGGGATTTATATCCCTCAAAAAATTTTTTCATTTTCAAATATTTTTGAGAGGCCATAACTCTCGATAAAAAGGATTTAAATATATAAAAAATTCATTCACAAGAAAATGAATAATTGTTTCTAGTGGTTTTTCTTCTGCTAGTTATTATTTTTTATTTTTTTGGCTGATAAATCTATTGGTGATCTTCTGGATATGCTCCCTTCATGAAATTCTCAAATTTACCAAAAATTCGATCCACCAGTTAAATTAACAAAGTCATCAGTAAAAATATATATTCTTCTTTTTACCGAGAGATTCATCAACTAGTAACATTAATTACTCTCTTCAATAAAAATTGAATCATCAAGAATAATTAATTAATTTATCATTTGCTTTTTTTTAATTTTACCTATAGCGATCGGCCGGTAATATTGGCTAATATTATTGGTAGATGTCGATATCGATTACAAAATATTACTGATAGCACTTGTATCTACCGATTCATATCTGCTAGAAAATCCGTCAAAAATTAATATTTCTTACTGATTTCATTTATTTCTGACGGATAATGGCTGCCAAAATTTTGAATTTTTTTGCAATGTATATAATAAAATCCTAAAAATTAGTACAGGATAAATCAATGATAGTCCTTGTCCATAGCTTTGGAGGTGTTGTCGGCTTCATGAGTAGGGTCAGGTCTTTATGATGAATGCAAGGGTATGATTTGGGCTGGTTGAAGAGTAACCACTTGCCTAATGTATGCCGGCAATTAATCATTTTTTGTAAGTTGTTGATGTGACTCATAAGTTGTGAGAAAACAACTCCTAAAGCAATTGCTAACTTAGTGGATATTTGAGTTGACAACAAAGCAATGACCTCAGCTGTGCCCAAGCATCATGCTCCCCCATGCCCTTTGTAGGTTGGGACTGTGAACTAAATCCAGCAACAGAGTAGTTGGTGTTTAAGGGGGACTATAAGACCATTTCATAAAGAGAGCCCATATAATGGTCTCCAGCTACCTAGGTTGATAGACTAGCTCGGTCAACCAAGTGCACTAGCATAAAGGGTATTATTCATCCTTTCTCCTTCAATATTACTCTTGGCACATTGGCTCTTAGTAAGTTTGTCAACCTTGGTGATGGATCCATAGGCTTACAATTCAACATATTTAACTTCTCAAACCGATAGTTGATGTTTGCCTTTTGAGTTAAACTCAAGAATCTTAATCCCTAAAACAAAGGAAGCTTTACCAAGATCTTTCCATATAAAAAATATTAGACAACATCCATTTAGTTGAAAAAAAGCATACCAAGGTCATTATAGGCAAGAAATATGCCATCGAGGTGTGTAAGAAAAGAATGACAATTTTGTTGCCATTGACCTTTAGATAAATGTATTGGTCTAACTTATTTTCAGTGAAACACAAATATGTAACTACCTCATCAAATTTTAGATACCATTGACATGAAGATTGCTTCAAGCTATATATGGATTTCTTCAACTTGCATACTAGATGCTCTTTCTCATTTTCCTCAAAACCTTTAGGTTGTTTTTTGCCTCTCCACCAAGGTCTCCATTCAAGAAGGATATTGTCACATGCATTTGATGGAGCTCTAAATTAAAATGAGCTACTAAAGCCATTATAATTATGAAAGAATCTTTAGATGATACAAGAGAAAAGATCTCACAATAATCTATACAATCCCTTTGGAGATAACTTTTGCTCGCTATCATGCTTTGAAACACTTAATCTTACTTTTGGAATCTTTCTTAGTCTTGAAGACCCATTTTCACCCTATGAGTCTATAGATGTTAGGGAACTCAACTAACTCTCTCACTCCATTACTATACATGGATTGCATTTGTTCATTCATAGCAGCCATCCACATGTCAAATTGAGCACAATTAACAACATTATGAGAATTATTAGGATCAACTACAATGTCTGATATCAATATTGGCTAACCAAGGTTGACGTAGAAATCATTTGAGATTACAGGTCTCCTAGGTCTCAAAGAAATCCTCACAGGAATTTCCTAAATAGACTCAAAAGCCTGAGGATTTCCAACTGGAGCAGGAGGATCTTCATTACGAACTTGGTTAATTTCCACTCTATCAACAATTATAGGTGCATTGCTTTCACATGACATAGGCAAAGGAATGAAAATAGTTTTAGGTTGTACAATGTAATCACAATCATAAGAAGATTTAACTCAACAACATCAAGTTCAAGAAACTTTGGATGTAGACACTGAACAATTTTTACACCTCTATGTGAACATGAAATCCTGTATGCTTTAGCATGATCTTGATACCAAGTGAAAAAACAGCTGCTTGTTTTAGGGTTAGTCTTCTTTTCTCAAAAGGGTTATAAATTTTAACTTCTGTAGGAGAACCATGAACCCTAAAATGATCAAGACTAGGCCTTCTACTAGTGTCTAGAGTTTAAAAGTTGTTTTTGGTACAAACTAAGTAGGAACTTTGTTAAGTATATACAAGATAGTTTTATTGGCTTCTTCCCAAAGGTATTATGGCAAGTTAGAACAAGATATCATGCTCCTCATTGTATCCTTAAGGGATGCAATTTTGCCTTTTGACCAGACCATTTTGCTAAGGACTTCTAGGCATATATTATAAAACTATCCCACACTTTTACAAATATTTTGAAAGAGGCCTTATTTGATGAACAAATCACATTGGTGATAAACATCATACTAACTTACACAATTTCCACACTAAAAATTAAATTAGCTAATAATAACATAATCAAGCATACTTTACAACAACTTGTATCCATATGAGATTAGTTTAACATGAGATAAAAGGAAAAAGGCATCTCTACGAATCACTAAACATGCCAATGTAGCATTCCAAGTCACAATTTAAGTGTACAAGACAATTCTAATTTTTCATATTTAATGAGGCAAGTCATCTATCTTGAGGTAGAGAGTATGTAAGACATAAATGCTACCAACAAGGGTACATTAGTCTATAAGGTGTGTGTCGACACGCAACGCGGAGCGGCGATCTCATGTGATAAAAATATACAAATTTTTTTGATTTTGGTGGGGTTTTGGAAAATGATACAAAAAATGGAGTTGCCACCAACTTAGATTGAAATGGTGAAGTCAGACACCGAATAGTATGGTCTACGTTACAGAAAAATGGATTCGGGAGTTGGTTACGTATAGGGAAGGTATTAGCACCCCTACAACGCCCTTTCGGTACGACGTTGGTGTTTGCTAATTTTGATTTCAAAAATATGCTTCCTCTATTGTCAAATAAATTTATTTTCACATGTAATCATGATTTAGGATTATTTTTAAATATATCGATGGAGTCATGCCAGTTGATTGGCTAAACTCAGGATGTAATTTCCCTCAGGATAGTTTGATAGCAGTCAATTGACTGACAAGTATTTTTATCCATCGTTAGCATATTTAAAAAATGTATTAATAGAACCATGCCAGTTAACTGACTAGGTTCGTAACGTAACATCCCTCAAGATAATTTGATAGCGGCCAGTTGATTAGCAACTCTCTTTATCCATCGTCAGAATAATCAAAGATTTGAAATTTAGGAACAATTTAAAATGTAAATAACCTTCCTAGAATTCTTTGTGCCATTTTTAGTAAAATTATAACTCTTTGTATCATTTCTAATTTTTTTAATTTTTTATTATTTTATTATTTTATTTATATTTTTTATTTTGCATTATGTGTTTTTTTTTAAACATGAAAACAATACGGTTTGGGCTCAGCCAAGAGTCCAAACCGTGACACCATTTTAAAAGGCCCCTTCCACGTTTTACCCTTTTTTTTGTTTTGTTTTTTTTTTAAAGTTGACTTATAATATATTTAAAAGGTGATACTGCTAGATCTTATGAAACTTTCTTTATTAGACTTCCAAGATTTTGGAAAAATAATACTGAGTTTGCTAGACTAAATGACACAATCAAAATAATTTTTTACAAAATCAATTTTTTCTACATTTATTTGAAACAAAATAAAAAGACAGAAATAATACAGTTAAACTTTACATTCTTTATACAAAATTTTTGAAAATGGTATCAAAAATTTTCTTAAAAACTGCTTATTTCAACTGCATATTTCATTTTATTTTTCTAAAATATTTTTTTATTTATGATTTATTTTTGAAAGGAAAATATTGGGTGCGGTGCACCCTTCTTCGTTAGAAACTGCACCCGTAGGTGCAGTTTTGCGGAAATTTGGAGCGCATGTTTTGCCGTCCAAAGGCCGGGTTACTTCGGCACTACTCCAACATGCGGCATCTTCGTCACCACAAGTGGGTCCCAGGTGGTAGTTCACGCCACCACCATGCCAAGAAACGATGACGGTGCTACCAAATGGCAGCACTGTGTCAAGACCAAAGAAGAACGTGAGCTCTTCTCGGTCTTGGAACTCTTTCAACTTAGTTCCTTGTGCCTAGATGCCAAAACTTCGACCGACACTTACTCCAACCTCATGACAACACAGTAAAATTATTATGGACAGAAACAGAATTAAGAAGGTTATAAAAGTTTATCTTAACAGAAGGCAGGAAGAGTATATACCACAAGTGAGAACACCCTTGGTGCAGGGGAATCAGTAAGCTTGTGAGCTCGTCTCTCTGCATCGGGCTTCAACTCCCTTGGCCCATGTATGTGGGTTGCTAATCCTCAGCTGCTAAACCAAACAAGAAAGGAGCTCCTCTCCTTAGCTTTCTTTGTCACACTCTCTCTGTTTTTCTCTCGGTATATCTGTGTCTGAGTCTTCCACTCTCTATTCTTCATTCCCCGTATATTTTCTCCCCTCTTGCTCTCTTAGGTTTACTTTGAGGATCTCTTAGAGAAATTTTATTGTGTGTTCTCTCTTCTTCAGACCTCCCTTATGTAGAGTTTAACCTTCCGCATTTTTCGTCTCCATTTTTGGATTCATCATTTTCTTTGATTTTTTCATGGCTTGCCGACACTCATTTGATTAGTATCTGAATAATGGAATGGCTATCCTCTCATAATGCCTTGCCATCTTTTCTTCCTTTGTTCATTTCATGGGCCATTTTCTTTTGTTTTCTTTTACCGACACCCATTTTAGTTTGTTTTTTCTCTTCTTTCATTAGGTCCCACTTTCTAATCATGCTTTCTTCCGCCAATAATGCACGTATTAGGTAGGATTAATTGTCAACTTTCTTTTTTCTTTCTTTTTTTTCTATTTTTTCTTCTTTTGGAAATTTTTTAATTTTTTTAATTTTCTTAAAAATTATATTATTCACATTTAGGACCCAAAACACATCTTAAAATTTTCATTTTCATTCAACTTATTTTTTTAAAAAAAACATATATTTAAATGAGATAATTTAGAACTCATAAATGGATCCACTTTAATTTTTCAGAGTCTGGACAAAATTAGGTGTCTACAGATTGCCCCCTTTGCTTATCTTTTAAGTATTAGAAGATGAGTAAAGGTTGAAAGACACTATTTTGTCTTAATCAATGTGGGGATTGAGTGAAAATCTGACTCCAACTTGAGTGATAAGGGATTGAGTCAAATGAAACCTGACTCTGGCTTTGATGATAAAATGTTAAGTCAAATAAAGCCCGACTCTGGTTTTGGTGATAAAATGTTGAGTCAAATGAAGCCCGACTACGACTCTAATTGATAAAAGGTTGAGTCAAACGAAGCCCGACTCCGGCTTTGATGATAAAATGTTGAGTCAAATGAAGCCCGACTCCGGCTCTAATTGATAAAAGGTTGAGTCAAATGAAGCCCAACTCCAGCTTTGATGATAAAATGTTGAGTCAAATAAAGCCCGACTCCAACTTTGATGTTAAAAGGTTGAGTCAAACGAAGCCCGACTCCGGCTTTGATGATAAAAGGTTGAGTCAAACGAAGTCCGACCCCGGCTTTAACAATAAAAAAGGTTGAGTCAAACAAAGCTCGACTCCGGCTTTAAAGGGTTATCATCCACCCAATGAGGATACCTAAGAGCGACTTAGGTTTTGAAGGGTTATCATTCACCCAGTAGGGATACTTAAGAGTGACTTAGGGTTTAAAACAAAATAACTTGAGGTAACCCGTCTCAGGATGAGAAGAAAAGACCTTGGGGTAACCCGTCCCAAGTTGCAACATCCTGGAAAAACTACGTTCCAGGATTTTAAGGGTTTTAATCCACCCAGTGGGGATACCTAAGAGCGACTTAGGATTTGAAATAAAATGGCCTGAGATAACCCATCTCAGGATTTAAAGAAAAAAGAACTTGGGGTAACCCGTCCTAAGTTTTGAATTACCTGGAGAAATCGTTCCAAGATTTGAAACAAAATAACTGAGGTAACCTGTCTTAGGTTTTAAAAAAAGAACTTGGAAAAACCACGTTCCAAGTTGCAACATCCTGGAAAAACCACGTTCTAGGATTTTAAGGGTTTTAATCCACCCAGTGGGGATACCTAAGAGTGACTTAGGATTTGAAATAAAATGACCTGAGGTATCTCGTCTCAGGATTTAAAGAAAAAAGAACTTGGGGTAACCCGTCCCAAGTTGCAATATCCTGGAAAAACCACGTTCCAGGATTTTAAGGGTTTTAATCCACCCGGTGGGGATACCTAAGAGCGACTTAGGATTTGAAATAAAATGACCTGAGGTAACCCGTCTCAAGATTTAAAGAAAAAAGAACTTGGGGTAACCCGTCCCAAGTTTTGAAATAAATGACATTGTTTGAAATATGAACGTGCTTAGCACATGAAAAGTTTATCCTGAAAAAAGCATGCTTGCCATATTTGACTTGTGTGGTATACAAAAGGCTTGACATACTTGATGTGCAAACGCGCTTAACATTTGAAAAGCTTGACCTAAAACAACATGCTTGACATGTAAATGTACTTGATTCATGAAAAGCTTGACCTTAAATGGCACGCTTGACATGCGAATAGGCTTGACATATAAACACACTTGACCTTAAATGGTGTGCTTGACATGCAAAAGGTTTGACCTTGAATGGCATGCTTGACATGCTAGGCTTAACCTAAAATAGTATGCTTGACATGTAAACGTGCTCAACAGGTGAAAGGTTTGACCCAAAATGGCATGACATGTTAGACTTGACCTGAATTGGTATGGTTGAGATGAATATATGCTTGACATGTGAAAGATTTGACTTAGAATGGCACGCTTGACATGCAAAATTAATATAGATGCCAAAACCACAATGCAAATGATGAGTGATTTGTGGGTGTGTGTGTGTGTGTTTTTTTTTTATAAATTATGAGTGAATTTAGAACGTCAGACTCCATAGAAGTGATACCTTTTGATATCATCATTTGGTAACTCTCCCCAACTCTTTGATAAACTCGAGTCTATTTTTCTCCTTTAAGAAGCCTTTCTATAGATCCTCATCCTCACTCTCTCTGCTATTTCAGGGATATTTTAGATTTGGGGTCAATCTCTCAATTCTTACCCCGGTTCAAATTTGGTAATCTCCAAACAATGGAAGGTTTTTTTTTTCTTTTTTATTTTGGGTTCATTTTCCTAGCAACTGGCCCTAGTTTGTGCTTTTGAACATTCTAGGTTCACTCCCCGGTCATTGTCCCCAATTTGCTTTGATTACCTTCGAGCAAAGAAATGTTGAAAGATTTCTTAATTCATTATTTCTTCTCTTTTTTTTTTTTTTGAAATATGCCTTGCAGGAATGCATATGACAGATCAAAACCACTCAATTTTTTTGGAATTAAGATTCCTTTGTTAAGCAACTCTCTAATCAAGCCACTCTCAGGTGTTTGTGACCTTCTTGACAAGAGTTTGCACTCAAGTGTTTACACTTGTAAGTATCCCATAAGCTTGTTTTCATGTCCCTCTCTGCATTTGTTATTTCACCACATTAGTCAGGATCACTAGGACTTCGTTTAGCTTGTAATATGAGGCTTAGGTAATGACTTGGAAAGAAATGGAAAGGAGTTTAGCAAACAAGGAGGATACAAAATTTAGCACGCGAAGCCTTTATTTCCTTTTTCATTTTAAATAATGTAGGAATCTATTTGGAACATGGAGAAACTTTCTTAATCTGCCTCTTTTTCATTTTCTTTTGTTTTCGGGCTTACTACTTTTCTTTTTAGTTTTCCATGCTCCTTTTTTTTTTTTGAATTCTCAAAATTTCTTTTTATTCTTGCCTTTTCATGATTGAGGCTTCAACTGAATGGAAAAAGGATTCTCGAGTTATTTGTTATAGAGTCTCTCTCAATTAATAACTCTAATGCTCCTTTGACGCTCCTTTAGGTTGAGAATCTTGGTTTTCTGATAAATGTGAATTGAAAAAAATTTGATGATGGTCTTATCATCTTTTAAGCTCAAATTGGTGACTATGAATATTTTGCTTTCAAGTTAGCTTGAAAGGCCCAAACGGTCCAAAGACAGTCTAGATCACTTCTATAGTTAATGCAGTGTCCAACAAATTGTTTCATGGGGCATTCAAACAAGTTCTCAGATACCCATTTCCTCACAGCACTCTTATGAGATGTAACTTCCTCACTACTGTTTATGAGTTGGGATATTCTGTCATCCAAGAGAATTGAGCATGCTGTCAGGCAACACAATTTTATGATTGGCAAAATAGATTTGATAACGATGAAAATCAAGATATTGGATCAACGATTTATTGCTCTTAGGCATCAAAACATGAAAATATGTCATAACCCTAATTGCCCCTAGTGTTGGTTTATTATGGTGATGGTACCTCTTCCTTGAATGTCTACCATTTATCAATCACTCATAATATCAAACCATGAACTAATATGAAAGACAAAGAAAAGAAATGACATACAATACATTCATCATGCAAAACATTTTATTGAATTCAAAAAGGTCCCCACATACAATCATTGCTAAAGCCTCAGGTAAAGCCATTAACAGATGCCATGAGATTATATAAAAGATATGCACAATAAGGAAAGGCAGCCCTCTTTTTTTCTTTTTCTCCTACATGAGAATGCATATGATGCTTATACATGGGGTGTGTATCAAGAGTTAAGAAGAACTCTTTATTCTATCATGAAACTACATGAGATACATGTACGAAAAGAAAAGCAACATTTTTCTTCTTTTTTTTTATTTTCTTATTTTTTCAGGACACAAGATATGCATATGATGCTCCTAATGGGTTATGGATGAGATGCGTATCAAGAGTTAAGAATAACTCTTTACTCTACCATGAGACTACGTGAAAGGTGTGCACAAATGAAAGACAACATTTTTAGAATGCAAGAGATGCATATGATGGTCCTAATGGATGGGATGCGTATCAAGAGTTAAGAATAACCCTTTACTCTACCATGAGACTACATGAAAGGTGTGCACAAAAAGAAAGGCAACATTTTTTTTTTAACACAAGATATGCATGTGATACCTCTAATGAGCTAGGTATGGGACGCGTATCAAGAGTTAAGAATAACTTTTTACTCTGCCATCCTTTACACACTATGCCCTCGATAACAACTTTTTTACTCGAACCATCCTTCCTAGACTTTCCCATCATCCCGATGCCTTCATTAACATGGGTATTTACACACCAAAATAACTAAAAAACATGACAAGTCATAACCGAAGGATGGTATCTAATTTACACTTCCTACTGCCATCGGGAGGTTGCCCGTCTACTTGTTTTACCAATGGGTCAGGTTGAGACGCATAGACTTGCAATCGATCAATTAGCTGATCAACGTTTGAACCTATTATTATGGTACGACGAGCATCCAAGGGTATGAAGCCTTGTTCCACAGCATAATCTAAAAAAGCCAATAAACCATCATAAAAACCATCAATATTTAACAATCCTAATGGCTTTTTATGAGAGTTTAATTTATTCCAAAATGCCACACTGGAAATTCCCTCCAAAGTTTTTAGACCACCAGGTAATGCGATAAAGGCTTTAGCTTTAGAAAGCATGTGTCTGGAATGTTCATGCATGCTCAAGACCTTTAACTCAGTACCAAAGGTGTAAATAGTCTTGTTAGCTGTCTCTTTTGCTAGGACACTTAAGACGCAACTTCCCCTCATAACTGCAGATGCAGCTGCACATCCTCTTAATCCCTGAATTCCTCCACCGTATACCACATTGATCCCTCTGGAAGCTAATGCCTTATCAAACTTAGTGGCTATATTGATAAATTCATACCCTTTCCCTAAGTTGGAACTGCCTAGGACACAGATAGATTTGAATCTACATGATGACACTACTCTTTTCCCTTTTTCTGCCCTAGCCATGCATGAATTGGCAAATGTGAAAACATATTTGTAGGCGATGATGAGTGACAAAGAAACCATGCAATCAAATCACCATTAGGGAGGTTCGAATTTTGAGAGGGGAACAATTAGATACAATAACTTCAGATAACAATAATGTGTAGAAAAGTTAAGCAGAAAAGACACGCTTGTATATACAACAATAATTTCAAGAGAAAGAAAGTCGTAAAGCCACTGATAGCAGAAAGACAATAATGCCGGCCTTCTTAAAGCTTTGCACGCAAAGTCAAAAAGGTAAACAGTGATGATGAAGATGAACCGACAATTAACAAAAGAAAAAGACAATTACACTGATATTATTACATGCATAGTCAAAAGGTAAACAGTGAATATGATAGATGAACTGGCATTTAACAAGAAAAAGGGAAAATTACTTTGATGTTATCGCACGCAAAGTCAAAAAGTAAACAGTGAGATGACAGATGCACCAATGAAAACAGTGACTTCAAGAGAAAGAGAGCTACAAAATAATTTATACGAATAGATAATTGCGATGATATTATCAGAATCATGCATGCCAAGTCAAAATGTGAATAGTGAAAATAATAGGTGCACTGACAATTAACAGGCAAGATGAATGTACAGTGAATTTGGTTCATCTCTTCTTCTGGTTCGGCATCCATTAATAGCCTAAACGCCATTCATGAACCAAAGATCTGCTTTCATCCAGTTTTCTTGTGAACTGGCAAACAGGGTCGTTTAACGTCAGATTCCCTAGATGATAGCACTCCTTTTCTTTGTGGAATATGCCTACTAAAGTAAGAAGAAAACTGTAAACATATCCATTAGGATGCGCTTAAGAGTCTGAAGGATATTATTCATCAACTCTTTACTCAGTTCATCCTTTATGAATTAGAATTTGGTCTTCTCAATTTAGGGATACCATTCCCGTATCCTTACAGTGCATATTACATGCTAATTTTATACACTATTAGCAAACCTCTAAGGCATAAAAGAAGAAAAAAAAAAGTGCCAGCCTCAGTGTATGCAACAACAATTTACAAAGAAAGAAAGTCATAAAATTATTGAAAATAAAATAAAATAAAAACTGTATGATTAATATACAGTAGTCTTAACTCATCTCTTCCTCTAGTTTTGCATTCAATGCCCTTGATGAACTAAAGATCTGTTTTCCATCCAGTTTCCTCATAAACTGGCAAACAGGGTCGTTTAACGTCAGATTCCCTAGACGATAGCTCTTCTTTTCTTGGTGGAATATGTCAGCTAAAGCAAGAAGAGCACCATGAACATGTCCACTAGGATGCGTCTCAAGAGTCTGAAAGATATTATCCAATGACTCTTTACATGTCCACCTTGCACACTTATAGCAAACTTCCATCCTTTTAGCCCTTCTTTTCTTGGCATAAGAGCTTTTTCCCATTCCTAGTAGATGTCTAATAAGTGAACCTTGAAACTCACCTGCTAAATGCACCTTAGCTTCAATGATCCAACGCACATCTTCAGGAAGACCTAATGTGTGAGCGCCTTTATTCTCTCAAGTCGACATCTGTAAATCTTTCTAAGGACATCCTGAGGAAGAGAAGGGAATTTGATTTTGAGTGTTGCAAGGTCCTTTTCCATACTTTGCTCTCTGGTCAATGACGAGTTAGAACACTCAAATAATGCTCTTCCCGAGTCTTCAGAGTCTTTTTGTTTCAGCATTCAAATCGAAACTTCCCACATTTAGTCATAAGGGGTCGGCAAGTTAGGCTATCAACGGTATTTGGGCATGAATAGTAAAACATCAAGAAAGAGCAACTGGGCGCCTTCTCTCGATTTAGGCCTCAGGTTGCCCAAAAATAAGGACGGGCCTCATGCTTCCCATTGGACCAAAAATCAAAAATTCTGAAGGGATAAAACACACTTAATCCTACACGTATAATTAAATGATGGCATGACTATGATCAACCCTCGAGAATGCATGTTTAAAATTCTAGTGCATTTGATGCAAAAAAAAAAAATTCAAGTAACTTCAAGTTCACAATCTCAACCATAAACTCATGAAGGTTCCAAGCCAAATTAGGAATTATCTCTTATGTCTTCTGATCCTTTAGGTTCAGCATACATCCTTGCAACATTCCAGGTCCAAGAGAGCTTCTTTTAAAAATATCAACCTTAAGGGAAAATGTAATTCAGAAGCACCCTTGATTCTCTTGTTTGTCATGTCTTAAACGTGTGACTAACAATATCATGCAAGTGATTATAAGAGAAATATCATTGTATTGATGACTCAAAAATTTACATCCCTTAAAGGGTTTTGATAAGCAAGTGACAAACAGTTTGATATAACAAGTTAAAATGCCTTTCTCTTCTTTCTTTCTTTCTTTTTTTTTTTTTTTTTTGAAGTCAAAAGACTGGACCTTACAGCACTAACTTTTCTAAACCCTAATTCTTAGCTAATCACATGTCACCCTTCAAGCATAATACTTCTTCACAGAATCTGCATTCACAGGATTCGGTAACTCATCACCATCCATGTTAGCAAGGATCAAAGCACCCCCTGAATATGCCCTTTTTACCATATAAGGACCCTCATAATTTGGCATCCACTTTCCCCTATTATCTCTTGCGATGGGCAAGACTTTCTTGAGTACTAGATCCCCTTCATGAAATTGTCTTGGGTGAATTTTCTTGTCATGTGCCTGAATCATCCTCTTTTGGTAAAGACGCCCATGGGATAAGGCTGCTAACCTCTTCTCTTCAATTAAATTCAACTATTCATGACGTATGTGAACCCACTCTACTTCATCAAGTTGAGTCTCCATCAAAACCCTTAAAGATGGGATTTCTACTTCAAATGGGAGCACTGCTTCTATCCCATATACTAGGGAAAATGGAGTGGCTCCAATTGAAGTTCTCACAGATGTACGATACCCATGTAAAGCAAAGGGTAACATCTCATGCTAGTCTTTATAAGTAGCCATAATCTTTTCTATAATTTTCTTGATGTTTTTATTGGCTGCCTCCACGGCTCCATTCATTTTTGGACGATAAGGGAATGAGTTATGATGAGTTATTTTAAATTGCTCACACAACCCTTTCATCATTTTATTATTGAGATTGTGAGCATTATAAGTGATGATTCTTTTTGGAAGACCGTACCTACAAATAATCTCCCTTCTGAGGAATTTGAGAACCACAGTTTTGGTAACATTACTGTATGAAGTAGCCTCCACCCATTTTGTGAAGTAATCAATTGCCACCAAGATGAAACGATATCCATTGGATGCTTTAGGCTCAATAGGTCCAATTACATCTATGCCTCACATGGCAAATGGCCATGGTGAAGTTAATACATTAAGTACTGAAGCAGGTGCATGCACCTTATCAGCATAAATCTGACACTTGTGGCATTTTCTGACGTATTGGATGCAGTCAGACTCCATTGCGGGCCAATAATATCCTACCCATAAAACTTTTTGAGCCATTGCATAACCATTAATGTGAGTACCACACACCCCATCATGGACTTCTTGTATTAACCTCTACGCTTCTGAGGCTTCTATACATCTTAAGAGAACGGTATCATGATTTCTCTTGTACAAAATATTACCACTAAGAAAGAAACCCATTGCCAATCTCCTTAAAGTTCTTTTATCATTCTCTGATGCCCCAATAGGATATTCTCTAGTTTTAAGAAATCACAGGATATCTTCATACTATGGTTTTCCATCTGGCTCCTCCTCCACAAAAGAACAATAAGCTAGAGAATCATGTTTCCTTATTCTAACTTTTAGGAGATCATTTCCATCCATGATTGGATACATAGTTGAAAGTGTGGCCAACGCATCAGCCATCTGATTTTCTTCTCGAGAAACATGATTAAAGGAAATTTCCTTAAACTGTTCTGCTATTTCACAAATATACCTTCAATAAGGTATCAACTTCTGGTCTCTGGTTTCCCCCTCACCTTTTAATTGGTAGATTACTAATGCAGAATCTCCAAACACATATAGAAGGCCAATTTGATAGTTTTAAGCTGCTTCTATCCCCAAAGCACAAGCCTCATACTCAACCATATATTGTTAGTACATTCAAAGCATAACTTTGCAGTCATAGGATAATGTTTCCCTTTAGGGGATATCAAAATTGCCCCTATGCCATGTCCCATTGCATTGGAAGATCCATCGAACATCATTGACCACCTTTCATTCTCAAGTGATTCATTCTTGGTTACCATCATTAAGATATTTTCATTAGGAAATTCAAACTGGATTGGCTCATGGTTTGAGATCAGGTTTTCTTCTAAGTGCTCAGCAATCACACTCCCTTTTATCGCCTTTTGAGGTACATATTGTATATCGTATTCTGACAACAACATGTGCCATCTTGTAATTCTTCCAATTAAGGCAGGTTTCTCAAATATATACTTGATTGGATCCATTTTTGATATCAACCAAGTTGTGTGACGTAACATATATGGTCGAAGGTGGTGTGCTGCCCATACTAGAGCACAACAAGTTTTCTCTAATATTGAGTACTTTGACTCATAATTAGTGAACTTTTTGCTTAAGTAATAAATCACCTGCTCTTTTTTCCCTGTTTCATCATATTGCCCTAGCATACAGTCCATTGATTCTTCATACACGGTGAGGTACATGAGCAAAGGTCTTGCAAGTACCGGTGGAACCAAAATTGGAGGACTTTGAAGATACTGTTTGATTTTATCAAACACTTCTTGACATTCGACATTCCAACTTGTGCCTTGATTTTTTCTCAAAAGCTTAAAGACCGGCTCACATGTGGATGTTAGCTGAGATATGAACCTTGCAATATAGTTTAGTCTTCCTAAGAAGCCTCGCACTTCTTTTTCTGTCTTTGGCGTAGGCATATTTATGATGGCCTTAACTTTATCTGGATCTACTTCAATCCCTTTCTCAGTCACCATGTATCCTAGCAACTTTCCCGATCTCACTCCAAAAGTACACTTTACTGGGTTTAGTTTGAGCTGATATCTCCTCAATCGATCAAAGAGCTTTCTAAGGTGTATTAGATGTTCAGCTTCTGATTTTGACTTTACAATGATGTCATCGACATATACTTCTATTTCCTTGTGCATCATGTCATGAAAAAGAGTTACCATAGCTCTTTGGTATGTTGTCCCAGCATTTTTTAAGCCAAAAGACATCACCTTATAACGAAAGGTACCCCATAATGTGATGAAGGTCATCTTATCTTTATCTTCGGGAGCTAGTTTAATTTGATTATAGCCTGAAAACCCATCCATGAATGAGAAGATAGAGAATCCTGTAGCATTGTCAACAAGTACATCGATGTGCAGAAGCGGAAAGTCATCCTTTGGACTTGCTTTGTTCAAATCCCTATCGTCCACACATGCCCTGATTTTTCCATCTTTCTTGGGCACAGGCACAATATTAGCCACCCATTCAGGGTATTTTGCTACTTCAATAAAACCAGCATCTAAGAGCTTTTTAACTTCATCTTTGATTTTTAGCAATATATTTGGCTTCATTCTTCACAATTTTTGTTTCATTGGTCTGAATCCTAGCTTTATTGGCAAGCGATGAACCACTACATCTGTATTTAAACCTGGCATATCTTGGTATGACCAAGCAAATACATCTTTATATTCTTGTAGTAATTGGATCATTAATTGCTTCTCTTTCACGGCCAACCTTGCTCCGATATTTATTTCTTTCCTGTCTTCATCAGTCCCTAAATTGATTATTTCAATGGGCTCCTCATGAGGTTTGATCCCCTTATCCTCTTGTTCAACTAACCTTTGTAGCTTAGGTGACACTTCCTCATCATCTTGCTCTTCATCATCCTCAGTACAAGTGATTTGGCGTTCGAAATCAAGACTTGAAAAATCAGTGCAGTTTATTTCAGTATCATCTTCATTATTCAACCTGGATTATTGTGTTTTGGTTATTTATGAAATGTATGACACATGAAAAAGGAAAAGCATGAAACCATAAAGACTCTATTTTGGGAAATCAAATGCATTTTATTGAAATCACTTGTTAAAGACAAACAAACAGCTTTATTCACATAACTCCAATCAAAGCCATAGATGGAGTACTATGAAAATTACATGTCTTGCAAGTTGTAAACAATTGGAATCTCCTTGACTGTCTAACTGCTTGCTCTAGCATTGCCTAGCTTAACCACTTCCTTCTTTTCTCTAGAAGGAGAACCTTCTTCTATAATTGCAATTTGATTAGCAATCCAAAGACCAGCGCTCACAAAAGTCTCATGAAGGGGCTTAATTATCAGCTTATTGGCTTCAATCACTTGGCCATTCAAATGGGCCAATCTTCTTTCTTTCAAGATTTAAGCCATCCGGGCCTTATTAGCCCTTGTAGGCTTGAAACTTAACCCAAATGTGTCTTCCTTTTTTAGAAATTCTGGCAATTTCTTTATTCTTTGCCCCTTGCATCCTAAGCCCTTTTTGGGATCATAACCATCCCTTTTTAATACCTTTGCAGTCATTAGGGCAGCTTTAGAATATCGTGGAAGTGGTATGGTTCCTCCTCCTTTGGCACATACCACATTAACGATTTCAAAAGATTGGAAGGAGCTCCCAACATCAGTTTTAGCTGATATGCATGGAGTGGAGGACAAGTTAGAGATCAATAAGTCCTCTTCTGTAGCTACCTCTACTAAATTTCCATTATGCATGAATTTTACTTTTTGATGCAAGGTAGAGGGTATCGCCCCAACACTGTGGATCCCTGGCCTTCCCAAAAGGCAACTATAGGCTGAACTTATCTTCATGACATGGAAAGGGATAGTGAAAGTGCAAGGCCCAGTTTGTATGGGTAACTCAATTTCTCCAAGTACTTCGCTTCTTGTTCCATCAAATGCCCTTACTATAGTAGTGCTAAGTCTCACTTGGGAACTATCAAATGGCAACTCCTTCAATGTTGACTCTGGCAAAACATTCAATGATGATCCATTATCAATCATAACATTTGCCAAGTGCCATCCTTTGCACTTTACAGAAATATGCAATGCTTTATTGTGCCCTCGCCCTTCAGGAGGAAATTCTTCTTCAGAGAAAGATAGGAAATTATGAGCCATGATGTTTCCTACCACACCATCAAATGCCTCCATGGTTATGTCTTTATCCACATAAGCTTCATTAAGAATCTTTGTCAATGCTTGCCTATGTGGTTCAGAGTGCATGAATAAGGAGAGTAATGAAATTTTTGCAGGAGTTTCTTTCAATTGCTCAATCACTCTATACTCACTTTGACGAATAAGTTTGAGGAATTCACTAGCTTCATCCTTAGTAACTGATCTCTTAGGTAAAGTTTGCCTTACCCCTTTAGTTTTAGCTTCAACAGGATCAACATACTTAGTCTTCTCAGATTGCTCTACCTCTACTGGATTATCAGTATCCAATTCTTCCCTTTGCAAGGGTTCTATCAAGATTTCTTTTCCTTTAGGATTTGGCTCCATTGCCTTTTTGGCTTCCTCCTTCTTGGATATGATTGGAAGATAACAATGACCACTTCTAGTAATGCCAGAGACCCCTGATATATTGGTAATTTGACACTGGGAATTTTCTGTAATTACTTGGCAATTGTAATTCCATGGGACTACCTTATTACTCTTGTAAGGAAATGGTTGAGGGGTCCTAATTGTCAATTGCCCCATAGCCTAAATGGGTATCAATGGCATTGGTGATCTATCAAGTGTGTACTTAATAGACAATATTCTCTTTTCCTCAACTGATGATTGTGCTTCTTGCGTCACATACTTGATTGTTAATGGCTTCACAGTATTTTGGGTCTTAGTTTGCCCTAGTATTTGTTGCTCAGGAAAAGAATCAACAACATTCACATTTTCAAGTTTAACCCCAACTTGCAGTATACCTCTATTTATCAACCCTTGAAGCATATTTCGAAAATCTTGGCATTCCTCAATTATATGGTCAGCTTTCTCACCATGATATTCACAGCCAGTATTTAGGGCAACCTCATACTTATCCTCAATCCAACCATGTTCTACCAATGCCTGGAAAATATGACTCAAAGGGGTTTTAATTTCGGATACTTGCTTTTTTAAAGCAATATTTGCTCCATCAACAACCATGTTTACACCTGATCCTTCATGATTAGGCAAAGAATTTTTATCAACATCAGGTCCTGAAGTGACTGGGTCAAAATTTAACCACTTGGCATCAATAAGGTCCTGGACCTTTTTCTTTAATGCAGGGCAGTTATCAACAGAGTGCCCTTTAGGCCCAGCGTGGTATTCACAAGTGAGTTTGTCATTGTACCATGATGGGTAAGGAGGTTGCAAAGGAGGAAGTGGGGTAACTGAGACTAAATTATTTTGTAATAGCTGTGGCAACAATTGTGAGTAAGGTATAGGAATGGGGTCAAAATTTCGGCGCTTTTTATCATTGCGCCTATTCTGATCTGATTGAAACTGAGCTCCTTGTTGATAGATAATGTGTTGCAATTGAGATCTGGGCTGATAGAATGTGGATGGATGCTGTGGCATTGGCTGATATGCGACTTGTTGTGAAGGATGTACCATCTGAGATGCAACTTGATATTGTGGAGACATTAAATTCAATAGAGGAGCTTGGGTCATTGCCATCACAGGAGCAAATGTAGCTTGAGAGGAATGGTAATCCTGCTGACTCTTGCTGCGTTTACCTTTCCTATCTTGTTGAGCATTTACCATATTGACTTCTTCCTTCTTTTTCCTTGAACTATGGTTTTCTTTTGATGTGATGATCTTGCCATCTTCCCTTCCTAAATTCCCATTTCTATGTTTTCTCCAATGATTACAAAATCTGGGAAGCTAGCATTGCTAGATCCCACCATCTTCCCATAAAAAGTATAGCTCAGCGTCTTCACAAATATTGAACTCATTTCTCGTTCTGACAAAGGCAGTTGCACCCTAATGGCCACATTCCTCCATCGCTGGGCATATTCCTTGAATGAATCATTATCTGCTTTAGTCATTCTTTGAATGTAGATCCTATCCGGGGCCATGACTCGGTTAAACTTATACTGTCTTAGGAATGCCCCAGCTAAATCCTGCCATGAATGAATAGAATTACGGTCTAGATTAATATACCATTCTGAGGCCCCATCAATTAAGCTGTCTTGGAAAACATGCATCATTAGTTTGTCATCATCATTGTATGTTGCCATTTTACGACAATACATGATCAAGTGAGTCTTAGGGCAGGTAGTTCCATTGTACTTGATAAACTCAGGGACTTTAAACTTAGGAGGGATGACCACATCTTTTACCAATCCCATGTTATGCACATCTATCATGTCTTCCTCAAACCCTTCCCATCTATTCATTCTAGCCTCTAGTCTCTCATATTTTTCTCGAATTTGGGCTTCTTCAGAACTCTTCTTTAGCTTTCCCAACTCTATGGGGTCATTGAAATAAGATACAGGGTCGGTTACTAATTTGACGCTAGGATCATTTGGATGTGGTCCTTGAGGTTGCTGCCCCTGGGTGTATTGAGGGTGTGGACCTTGGTGATGATGTGGATAAGGACCCTGCATGGGCTGAGGTATAAAGCCTAACTGACATTGCAGTGGAGGCCCCTGTGGTTTTAGTAAGTTTTGACCCTCCAGACTATGGGGTAGAATCCCTTGCTGATTTTGTAATCCGAGCTCAAGAGGACATTGCAAGTGTTGGACTTCTTGATGACTTAGTTGATTTTGAATATTTGATTTTTGTTGATGGTGAGATTGTGAATCTTGCTGGTTAAATGTTGAAGCCTCTGCTTTAATTGAAACTTTTGCCTGAAGCAACTCAGTTAGCTTGGCCATTTGGGCTTTGAGATCATCAACTTCAGCTTGCAATCCTTTAGCTGTTTTTTCTTCGCTTGGTTCCCCTATTCGTTTAGATTAAGATCACGTAATTGGAGCCGTAATTTCTTATCTGTATTCATTAAATGCAAACAAGTAACTAATTTTTTAGTATGCATGCAAAAATGATGGCTCAAATTTTAGGAAATCATCAAAATCTTTTCCATTATTATTAAGAAAAATAACTACAACCATCCCTAAAGGTCTTTTCTTTGGATCAACTCTACTAATATCTACGTAGTTTTCCCACTTTGACATAGTGCTCTTTTAATCTCTTAAGAAGACTCTTGGTAGGACCAGGTTCTAACTTGGCCTCTTGCTCTGCTATTTGCATGGCTTCAGAAGATGCTATTTTGGCGACCTGCCTTATGCTAGGTTACCCCCTCCAACTGCTCTTGAGCATTTGCCAAATGATAGTGAAGTTATTCATTCTCTTCCACTATATTGATTATCTTATGATCACTCAAGACCTCTCTAAGGCATAAATCATAAGCTTCCTTCACATCAATCAGGTTCTAGCGCAGACTCATATTGACCCTATCAATATGATCAATTCTTTCCTCTAAGTCTTGTTGATTTTGCAGTTGGGATTTTAGGAGTTGAATTTCTTCTTCATGTTGTTCTTCAAGGCTATCGATATACCCTTCGAGGTGTTCTTTTTCTTGAGTCATCTCATCCAGACTAACTTTTAATGCAACAAAGGCATCCTTCATTTTTTGTAACTCCATGTTTTCTTTTTGGTGAGCTACTTTTTGTTTTTGAATGTGGTCCCTAAGTTGGAGTACTTCCCCATTAAGTTAGGTCACTTTATATTGCAAGGACTTTAGCTCTTCTTTATTGTCTATGAAATCCTCTTTGACAGGGTACTTACGCTTGTTTGCCAGGTACACTCCTCTTTCAGCCTCTTCAACCACTTTTTCTTTCTCAGCTATTAATCGGGCATTATTTTGTTCTATAATTATGACCTTCCTTTGAAATTCTACAACCTTGGCTTTCCAGGTATAAACCTCTTGTTTCATCTTCAATTCTTTCTCTTCCAACATAGCTTCTTTGATTGTTAGGGTAGACAAAGTTTTTTCAGCTTTTAATCTTTCCTTAGCTTTAACATCTTCATTTACCCTGATTCTTTTAGAAGATGAAATTGACAAGGCAATTTCAGGAACAATGAAACCTGGTTCTCTATTTTTTTGTCATCGAGAATACCCTGGAGTGGTTGCAATCAAATGTTCCCCAAGCTCCATTTGCCTTACTTGGCACCATAATTTCCTTACGATATCATTCTTGGGCTTGGTATCTTTGTCTCCAAATTCAAGGTCAAACTCATGAAGCACCTTAGTGGCTGGTACGAATTGTATAGACCCATATTGCCTCATAACCATAGTTGGAGCATAACTGACTATCCCCCATGGGCCAACTAATGGGACCCAAGGTCGATCTCTGCAACCATATATCACTGGTCTCTTGCATAACCATGTACTCTCCCACTGGACATTCTTGAAATTGCAAAAGTATGCAATCCAAGCATTATGATCACGTGCTTTCTTAGGGCATTTATATTTGATGAAGTCCTTCAGAGGCTCTCGGTCATTAAAATAAGATGGGTTAAAAGAAATTATAGGATAACCCATCTCCTTTGGAGAGAGTAAATGACTCACTAGCTACACCATTAATAATTGCAAGCATCCAAGAAACTGGCCTTCCCCTTTTTGTCTTAAGAAATTTAGAGATCTGAAAGTTTCTGCTAGAATGGGTTGTACAGGATTTAGACCAGTCTTTAAAGCTTTGAATAGGATGATCACTTGCCCATCAACATACCCTAAAGCTCTAGGGAATATGACTGCTCCATAAATGGCCAAGGCTAAAGCTTGCATTGCCAACTCCTTGTTTGTCTGAGCATGATATAGTCTGAGTAGGAAACTGATTGAAATAGCCCATCTTTTACCTTTCTCCTTAGTATCATTCCCAAAGTTAATATTTGATAAACCAAACATCTTGTTTAAACTTTTCTTGGGCCTAGCCTTCTTGTCATATCTATATACTTTGCCCCTAGTTAAAGGCTCAATTTTCAGCAAGTCACTATATTCTTCTAAAGTTGGCGTTAGATCGTGGCTTTCAAGAGTAAACACCCTGTAAACTAGATTCTAGAAGAAAAGTAAGGCTTTGAGCAAGGCTTCATCTACTGGGACTAATAATAAATTTCCCAATTGGCCATACTTTGTTGCAAACTTCTCCTTTTCTGAATCAGTAAAGCTGCCCCAAATCTTCCTCAAATTAGACAAGTCATTTTGTTTAGAAGACAAATTCTTAATTTCTGGCCATATTGTACCATCTTGTCCATTTGAAACATCTCCTTGCTCCTTCTGGGCCTTTTCTTGGGTAAAGAGCACTTGGTCATGGGGTTCTACGATGATCATAGTAGGATTTGATGCAACATTAATGTCCATAATGAGATAACCTAAAATTTGAGCTAGAGAAAACGTCATGAAAATATGATTACTCTCACATGTTATTTTACCAGGGGTTGTTCAAGTACCTGCTTGGAGTCCAAAGTGCTCACGAAGGATACTTTCCCTATCCCCTTGAAAATACAAAATTTAAAATTAAGAGTTTATGGATGCAACATAATGGATGTGATGATACGTGTAGTTGCAAGTAAGCAAATGAATAAGACTTCCCTATCATGCCTGAGTCATGGTGAATCCTAGGCTCACTTCATGTCCAAAGGTTTAGGCTAATCTTTCTTCATAGGACAGCTCTGAGGCTATTAGAGTGCACAAAGGGGGTAAGGTCTAAATTCCTAAAATAAAGTTCTCAAATTGCCTCAAAGGACAACTTGAGTGAGGCTATTCAGGTGCCTACACGGAGACCAAGGGTCTCATGAAGGATAACCTTACTTTATGCCCTCGCTAGCCTAAAAGTTTCTAAAAGCTCGGGTATGGAGCCAGGGGTCATGACCTCCCCTTTTCTAAGGTGCAACATGGTGTAGGTGTACGTGTGTGTAGGGAATAACCCATCCACTCATTCACTCACAACCACAAAATAATCAGCCAACCACCAGTCCACAGATATAGTAGATAATATCATGGAAAAACAAATTATCCAAATTTAATCTACCAACATGATTTAATAGTACAAATCCAAAATACAAATGTTAAACAAAGAAATCTCAAAACACAATCCGAGATGCAAAAATCAAAAGACTAGATAATTGATCAGAGCACAAAAATAATATGCAACAAACACCAACCCATGTGGCCTAACCCTCTAGAGGGTTCCCCAATGGAGTTGCCAAGCTATCGACACGCGACGTGGAGCGGCGATCTCATGTGATAAAAATATACAAATTTTTTTTCATTTTGGTGGGGTTTTGGAAAATGATACAAAAAATGGAGTCGCCACCGACTTAGATTGAAATGGTGAAGTCGGACACCGAATAGTATGGTCTACGTTATAGAAAAATGGATTCGGAGTTGGTTACGTGTAGGGAAGGTATTAGCACCCCTACAACGCTCTTTCGGTACCACGTTGGTGTTTGCTAATTTTGATTTCAAAAATATGCTTCCTCTATTATCAAATAAATTTATTTTCACATGTAATCATGATTTAGGATTATTTTTAAATATATCGATGGAGTCATGCCAGTTGACTGGCTAAACTCAGGATGTAATTTCCCTCAGGATAGTTTGATAGCAGTCAGTTAACTGACAACTATTTTTATCCGTCGTTAGGATCTTTAAAAAATATATTAATGGAATCATGCCAGTTAACTGACTAGGTTCGTAACTTAACATCCCTCAGGATAATTTGATAGCGGCCAGTTGACTAGCAACTCTCTTTATCCATCGTTAGAATAATCAAAGATTTGAAATTTAGGAACAATTTAAAATGTAAATAATCTTCCTGGAATTCTTTGTGCCATTTTTAGTAAAATTATAACTCTTTGTATCATTTCTAATTTTTTTAATTTTTTAATTTTTATCATTTTTTATTATTTTATTATTTTATTTATATTTTTTATTTTGCATTATTTGTTTTTTTTTTAAACATAAAAACAATACGGTTTGGGCTCAGCCAAGAGCCCAAACCGTGACACCATTTTAAAAGGCCCTTTCCATGTTTTACCCCTTTTTTTTGTTTTGTTTTTTTTTTAAGTTGACTTATAATATATTTAAAAGGTGATACTGCTAAATCTTATGAAACTTTCTTTATTAGACTTCCAAGATTTTTAAAAAATATTACTGAGTTTGCTAGACTAAATGACACAATCAAAATAATTTTTTACAAAATCAATTTTTTTCTACATTTATTTGAAACAAAATAGAAAGACAAAAATAATACAGTTAAACTTTACATTCTTTATCCAAAATTTTTGAAAATGGTATAAAAAATTTTCTTAAAAATGTTTATTTCAACTGCATATTTCATTTTATTTTTCTAAAATATTTTTTTATTTTTGATTTATTTTTGAAAAGGAAACTATTGGGTGCATTGCACCCCATGAAGGGTGCGCTACAACCTTCTTCCTTAGAAACTTCACCCGTAGGTGTAGTTTTGTGGAAATTTGGAGTGCATGTTTTGTCTTCCAAAGGCCGGGTTACTTCGGCACTACCCCAACATGTGGCGTCTCTGTCACCACTAGTGGGTCCCAGGTGGCAATTCACGCCACCACCATGCCAAGAAACGATGATGGTGCCGCCAAATGGCGGTACTATGTCAAGACCAAAGAAGAACGTGAGCTCTTCTCGGTCTCGGAACACTTTCAACTTAGTTCCTTGTGCCTAGATGCCAAAATTTCGACCGACACTTACTCCAACCTCATGACAACATAGTAAAATTATTATGGACAGAAACAAAATTAAGAAGGTTACAAAAGTTTATCTTAACAGAAGCCAGGAAGAGTATATACCACAAGTGAGAACACCCTTGGTGTAGGGGAATCAGTAAGCTTGTGAGCTCGTCTCTCTGCGTCCAGCTTCGACTCCCTTGGCTCACGTATGTGGGTTGCTAATCCTCAGCTGCTGAACCAAACAAGAAAGGAGCTCCTCTCCTTAGCTCTCTTTGTCACACTCTCTCTGTTTTTCTCTTGGTATATCTGTCTCTAAGTCTTCCACTCTCTATTCTTCGTTCCCCATATGTTTTCTCTCCTCTTGCTCTCTTAGGTTTACTTTGAGGATCTCTTAGAGAAATTTTGTTGTGTGTTCTCTCTTCTTCAGACCTCCCTTATGTAGAGTTTAACCTTTCGCATTTTCCGCCTCCATTTTCGGATTCATCATTTTCTTTGATTTTTTCATGGCTTGCCGACACTCATTTGATTAGTATCTGAATAATGGAATGGCTATCCTCTCATAATGCCTTGCCATCTTTTCTTCCTTTGTTTATTTCATGGGCCATTTTCTTTTGTTTTCTTTTACCGACACCCATTTTAGTTTGTTTTTTCTCTTCTTTCATTAGGTCCCACTTTCTAATCATGCTTCCTTTCGCCGCCAATAATGCACGTATTAGGTAGGATTAATTGTCAACTCTCTTTTTTCTTTCTTTTTTTTTTTGTTTTTTCTTCTTTTGAAAATTTTTTAATTTTTTTAATTTTCTTAAAAATTATATTATTCACATTTAAGACCCAAAACACATCTTAAAATTTTCATTTTCATTCAACTTATTTTTTTTTTTAAAAGAACATATATTTAAACGAGATAATTTAGAACTCATAAATGGGTCTACATTAATTTTTCAGAGTCTGGACAAAATTAGGTGTCTACAGTGTGGAACAGGTCAAATTAATTTTCTAAGGTCTCAGTTTTCAAACGTAACGCTAAACAATTTATAATTTTAAATAATTGTATAAACAAAAAATTTAGAAAAATGCCAAAAGCATTAAAAAACAAAAATAAATATCCCAAAAACATAAATGGGAGAATGAAGGAGAATACTTGAGAAAACTAGCCAAAATGAGCAATGCATGAGCCTTCATGGAAGAGGGGGGAAGTTTTCCTCCTTACCATTTTTGTTGTAGAAGGGCCATTTGAGAAAGATGCATGCAGTTAAGATATTATAAGTTAATTTAGGTGATATATTAGTTGTACTTGGCTGGGTTACTTTAGTCGGGTTTGGGTTAATGATTTCTCAACCCATGATGCTCAAACCCAACCAACAGCCCTGCTAAATATGTACCATAATAGTCTCCTGCCACCTACATGTCCTAATTCTTCTCCTTACTCTCTAATTTCTCCCTTACATCATCTTCAGCCTTTTACTTCGCTTTCTCCAAATTCTATCCTCTGTTGCACCACCATATCCCGTCTCTTGGTTCCATTATCTTCGATGGCAACACCAATTAGGCTCAAGCCACTACCACATGCAGTTCGTTTCAATTTCCAAGTTCCCTTCTTTTGAATTCCCTCTGTTACTATAGATCGCAAAATTCAAATGCAAGAATTGAAAAAGAGATCACCATGGAAAGTGTTGGTGAAGCTAGTGAAGTGGAAAGAGAGGCAATTGACTCAGAAACCCAACTAATGAGGGATCGATTCAGGCTCTCCTTTATTTCTATCGCTGAATCAAAAGAGATTCAATATGGATGTATCAGAAGTTGTAGTGGCTTCTCCACCGATGCCAACAAGTCCATCGTCGAGCATATGATTCCTTTGGATACTCTTTTACAGTTTTGTTCTTTTATTAGTTATGTGCTTAATTGGTGAGATTCCAGAGCTCTTAGGTCTGACCTATATGTGGGATGCCATTGATTTTGAGGTTGGGGAAAGGAAAAGCCCAATTGAACCTGTCTAAATTTTCTCCCAATCAAAGGAACTCAAAACTTCAGTCAATGTAAATTTCAATTGTAATAGGATGAATGAGTTTCATCAATCAGGTTTAGTTAGGTGCAGTTTATGAGACCCGAACTTGACCAATGCCCACCCCTAAATGACCCAGTTCAGAGTTTCCTCGGTTGTTAAGCGTTGGGAGGTTGTTTTAAGACAATCTATACATGGATTTGCTTCTAAAAGGATCTATTATCATGTTTCCCTAAACAATTTCTTGTTTTTTCAATTAAATGAAGCAACCCAAGATGAAGAAAACAGGGTTTTGAAGGAATTTTAGAACATGGTGTTTTTTTCACCAATTTTTAAGTGAAATCCATGATAACTGCTCTAAAGGGTTTGATGAAGATGATTTTAGGTTTTGTCTCATGGTTTTCGTCCAAAATAACCACGTCCTAAGAGGATTAATTCATGGTTTACGAAACACGAGACAACACATTGTTCAAAGGTGCAATTTCTTCACATATTTCAAAATCAAATACATGGCTTATATTTATAATCATACGTATTGAAGTTTCCCAAAACAATTTGGACAATTTCTCACAAAAATGATAAAATCCAATTTGAACAAGGTTTCAAGTTTCAGTATTGTTCTTTGGAATTTGAGTATTTTCTTCCCAATAATGAATACAAACATTGAAAACATCTCAATTAGGTTCTAGATTCATATAATCAAGGATTTGATACGACTTGTTAAAATTATCAGAAAATAATTGATTAAGACTCTGGAACACCAGTAGGGTGTATACAGTGATAAGTACTTGGTATTTATCACTAATAAACAAACACAAACATGTACAAATCTCAGCCAAACCAACAAAAAAATAAAAAACTTATTAGCAAGATCTTCCTCCCACTAATTCTCAGTATTCACCACTGATAAACAAACACGAACAAATATCAGCCAAACACAAAACACACACACTTAGCAAGGTCTTCCTCCCACTACTTCTTAGGAAGGCAACTTTTCATGACAAGAAACTGTAGTAGAGTAACCTAATACAACATCCTAATAGTAAGCAGGGGACCTATCTGCAAATATAATTATTTACCTAATAACTCTCTCATTAAGAGTTATTTAGTTAGTGGTCTACACTCTACCTTTGGCTACACTTGCACAGTCCAAAACAATAAATTAGATCATATTAATAACAGAATTATCATGCACATCTCTTGAAAATTAACCGACCTTATAATTAGTCTTTTTTTAAAAGAATTAATGGCACGTCAAATAAGAAAATTTCTAACCGTACTTAAAAAAAAAGGTTTCACCAGATAAAGTTAAATAATTAAGCAAAAATGAAAGTTAGAATAATTAAAAAAAAACACTGTTTAACTATGTGCCATATTTTATAGACTAAAAAATAAAGGATAATCCTTGATAAAAAAAAATAATTATGTAAATTAGTATTAAGTAAATAATAATAACAATTTGAAATAATATGTTCTTTAGATTTTTCTTGTCAATAATCACTTATTGTTTATTCTGTGAGCAAAAGTAATAGATCTATTTGCATGATCTAATAGTAACGTATTTGTATAGTGATATTATAAACTTCCCTGTGACTCAATGTGTTCATCTTAAATCTGTACCAGAAACAGAGTTATTATGATTACATGATCTGATACTCATTGCACCCCATTAAGATTTGGTTGTAGTCTACGTAAACATAATAATTAAGGGCGATAAACGAAAAAAAAAAAGATATGGGTTTTGAAAATGTAAAGATTGATTACAGATGCTAGCACTACTCTGAAGTTTGAATCAGATATTTGTTAGATGATTATGAAAATGATCGAATTTTTTAATTGAGAGCCTATACGACAGGCGTAGAATAGAATATATATATATATATATATATATCGGGTTTTCATGCAAATTGTGTTGCTCTGTCGCTTAAATGATAAACACACGATCGAATTTTACATTTTTGGAAACATGTTATGAACTCAAAGACCCTCATATCATTACGTCTAACCAAATATAGTGTTATGTGCTCTTTTTTAAACCCTGCCCTTCCACCACCACTAAGGCACTAACTCTAGCCAACTTGATCGAGTAGTGGACAAAACAACTATAGTACATATGTAGGCCGTTATTAACAATATCTATATATTATTTATATAGTATAATGACAATAAAGCTAAACCTTAACATAGAACTTAATGTTTGTTTCTGATCTTCCTTTATTATAATGGAAAAATGAGAATTTAGAAGTTTTTTTTTTTTTTTTAACAAAAGAGTAATAAGACACTTAATACATATAAATTTATAATTTTAAATTTAATTTTAAGAGTTTGAAAAAAATCTTAAAATAAAATTAGATGTCATTGCACCATTAAAAATATCAACAAAATTTAGAACTTCTAAATATACAGAGAATTGCCTAGCTAGGAACTGTTAAATTGACCGAAGTATATGTATGTATGTATGTATGCGATCCTTGGCTTGGGTTATTTATATACAGCGTACAGCTGCAATCATTTTCTTTGATTTGAATCGAAATTTTTTTAAAAGCAATATATAATTGATGAGAGAATATCTTTTTTATGCCGTTGATGAGAGAATATTTGACTTAACAGGTCACCCTTTTATTTTAGTTTCTCATTTTATTTAATTTACCTTTCTACCTCTTCTATCATCCCTTAATTAATAGAATTTAAATATAATTTATAAGAGCAATTATAAAATATATTAATTTACAATTAATAATTTTTTAACAATATTTTAATAACATAATAGCATATGATTAATGTATAGTAAAAACTTTTGACACAGAAAAAATCAATATTTAGTTTTAATCAAATTTTATTCTAATTAATATTTTTTTATGAAGTTTTAAATTATGATTATACGATGTCCCATAGTGTTATGGTTTCAATCATGGAGATATTCATGTTAGAACAATTCTTGAATTTGGGTTGCCATTGATTGTCTAAGTTTTGGTTTTACAAAACAAGTTGAATCTATAATTTAATTAAGTGTTACTTGGTTTATTAAAGTAATCAATTGGTTGCTTTACCTTTTGAGCTTGGGCTTGATAAAAAAAAAAAAAAAGAAAGATGTGTTTATGTTTTAAATGCATGTAGAGTTCATTTTGTAGTTTGTTATGGGTGGACTACAACTAAGTTTTTATTTTAAGGCTAAGTCTTTTCTCTTGTCTTATAAATATCTATCTATCAATGAATTTTTCTTAAAGTCATTCAATATCAAGTAAGATAACAAAAAAGAGAAGAAGATTTTAACCTCAGTGATCACATGTGTACGTGCATAATTTATATTTATATATATTTTTAAGGATTATTATTGTGCATGCTGGGAAAGTGCTTGAATTTCTTTTTCTAGTGAGGATTATTGATAAGAGATCCTTGATCAAAATAAGTAGTTGTCATGGTCTGGAAGAAAATACTCTATCTTGATTCTCGATTAGTTATACAATTGTAGGGTATTGGATGGATATAGATTCGATTCATTTCTTACAAATTAACTGTGGCTGCAAATATGGTCTGCTATTGTGTTTTGATGAAATTGCAACTGCAATATTTCCACACCAATGGCTACATATACTTAAGTCACGCGCTTCCATAATTTTTTTCTTAGTCAATCATTGAATAAATACTGAATTCCAATATCTTACAATTTATAATTCACACATTGTTCCCATCATGGACAACCCAAGTAACTTAATAAACCCAAAATAAGAAAAAACCACAGCTTTGGTCCTGTATTTTTCTACGATTTTGTTACTTTTATAAATAAAATTTTATAAAATTTTCACTTTTAAAAATATTTAAATAATTAAATTTTACTAACCCACAAAATCAAATGACTTATAATTACTATTGATAATTTAGTTGTTTCTTGAGAGCAGCTTATTTTATTCTCAGAAAGTAGGGTTGCCATTCCATGTCGCCATGTCTCACTTTCAAATCAAATGGTAGTAGCAGTATGATATTATATATGACCAATTGACCTCAACCGCTGTTGACTTATTTAATAAATTTAATTTTTATAAAAACACATATATTATTTATAAAAAATGCTCATATTAAAAATAAAATAAATTTTAAAATTAACTTGAATATTAAATTTAATTAATCAGTCTAAAGAAACATGTTTGTATTGTAATCTAGGATAATTAGATATTTTAAATAAGTTAAGACTAATTCTATTGTATTAGGGGTAAAACTTATAGTATACATATTTGGGTAACGTATTTAAATAAGAAGAAGTGCTAAACTTTTTAAACAATCATATACATTAATATAACTTAATGGATAATTAGCTAAACAAATAAAGATAGCAAATTTTTTATATTTAGTAATAGAGTAGAGCCGCTTTTGGTCCCTTTACTTTTCTAAAATACCAATATAGTTTTCCTACTTTTAAGTTAGGTAATTTAATTTTTTTTACAAATACAATTAAGATAATTTAGCCTTTCACCTAATAAATTTTTCTTTTTTGGTATAATGTAGCTCGCCAATAATGAGCTGGACTTCATTCTTGCCATTGTAATGTGACATGGCTCACCTTATTTCCTTCATTTTGTAAGAAAAGGCATTGTATTGCAATCCAAGAAATATATATATAGGAATTAAGTCTGGGTCACATTACAATGCAAAGAATAAAGTAAAGGCTACTACTGATGAGTTACATTAATCATACTAGAAAAAAGAAATCTAGTAAATAAGAAACTAAATTGTCCTAATTATATTTGTAGAAGAATAAAATTGTCTAGCTTCAAAATTAAGAAACTAAATTACTTTTTTGAAAAAGTATAAGGATCAAAAGTGCCTTGCTTTTTTTAGTAATTGCATATGTTTATTTCATAAATTTACACAAAACCTCACAAATTCATTTTAAGAGAAAGCATCATTGCTTGGTTTTATGCTTTATGATTTAGGGCTTGATACCATACTATGTTTAGGATTTAAGATTTATGATGTAAGGTTTAGTTTTAGAATTTGTAATTTGGGGTTTAATTTAGGGTTTATGCTTTGGAGTTTAGTTTTAAGATTTACATATTTGTTCAAGAAAATATATAATTACAAACTTTTTATGAGTTAGAAGAGAAATTTTAGATAGTTATGATTACTTGATAACTTGTTTGATGTGAACACATGTCGTAAATTGTTTAAGACATTTTTAGGAATTAAATCTTTGAAAAATACTTTAAGTATTATAGAAATCTCCTAGAGTTAAAAATACAAAAATTTTAAGAGTATAGAACAATAAAATATTTATTGAAGATTCTTCAATTGTTACACTTTCTTTATCTACTCCAATTTTTCTTCAAATTTTCTTGGCATCTATTATGTCATATTTTTGTTCCATCATCCCTATAAATCAATAAAGTAAGAAGTCAATATATTTATTGTGAGTTCTCACAGTTGTAAATATAATTAGATGCTTTTTTAATACCAATAAGGGTTGGGTGAAGTAGTAAGGGCTTGACTCCTAATGTGGTGAACCTTGGTTCAATGATGCCACTAGGGGGATTAGTCTCTTAGTCCAAAGGGTTAGAAGATAGCCTAGATTTATCCCAAAAAAATGCTTTTTTAATTGATAAAAGTAACAATATTACTTAGTATCAATATTTCTTTATAGATGATTGTTTTAATTTGTTCATTTTTTTTCTTTTTTGTCCCCTTGATTGCACTCAAACCCTTGTTATCCCTTATGATATCCCTCTAGATAATGCAACATAAATTTGGTTGTGAGTGAATGTGTTCAAGTAAGGATTCTTTTAACATCTGATATAGTTTGTCCATAATTTATTAACTAAAATCTCATTTTAGTCCCTCACGGATAAGAGTTCTTCCATTTTCATTTCTCACTCTCAAAAGTTTCTAATTATGTCCTCACATATTCAAATAGCTATTAATCAAGTCCCCCCCCCCCCCCCCCCGCGTCAATGAACCATTAATGGTGTTAAGTGATGCATTGATATGGCATGTTGACTTAGCTAATGTTGCAATGAAGTTACCACATTAGCATTATGATGCGGTAGCCATGTGGCAAATTTTTTTATTCAATAGGTATGATAAAAATGACATTGTTTTAGGTGAAATCTAACACTATCTATGAGGGACCCAAATAAAAGTAACCCCATCTATAAAGGACCAAAATAATAATTACTTTGTAAGCATAAGTTATCCACTTGCAAGTAAGTGGATCAAAACTCAAAGACTAAAGATAATCTATACTGTTGATTTTTTTATTAATGGTCATCCACTTTAGTTTACTCTCTAAAGTACATTATACACTTTAGAATATCCCAATTCATATTATTACTATCTAGACTTACTCGTTATAGCTTTACACTTATAGCTTTTTGTTAGAGATAAGGCTGCTTAGGCTGCTTATCTTGGTAGGTGCAGGTGCAGTGTTCTATAGCGTGTGGTTCTGATCTTGTATTATTAGTCTTATCTTCAGTTAATTACTTAGGGACATTAGTGTAATTCAGTAATTGAGTCTTAAGTAATCTCAGCTACATCATTTGTAGATTAATTCATTTGAATCAGATTTACATTTCAGAACTTTCACATCTAGGAGTTCTGAGCTTTCTTATTTTCTTCCTTCTTTCTTGCGCCTTCCTTCTAAGATTCTTGAGAACTTCAACATGGTATCAGAGCTTTGATCCAATGGGAGAGAATATGAATACGTTTTCTTTAGCATCTTTGAATGCTTCACTAGTTTCTTTTAGTCATTCTATTTCTATGAAATTAGACAGCAATTCCTATTTGCTGTGGAAACAACAAGTTCTTGCAGCCATCAGAGGGCATGAACTAGAGAAATACATCAGTGGTGGTCAAGAAGTGCCATCAAGATTTGCAATAGATGAGCAAGGAAGAGTTCTTGAGGTCTTGAGTCAGCAGTATGTTCTTTGGAAGAAGCAAGATCAGCTCTTGCTGTCTTGGTTGCTGTCAACAATGTCAGAAAACATTCTTACAAGAATGGTGGGATGTGAATTTTCGTACCAGGTCTGGGAAAAGGTGGAAACTTTCTTTGCTTCTCATACAAAGGCAAAGATCTAGTAATTCAAGGCGCAGCTGCAGACTATGAAGAAGGGATCCATGACAGTCATTGATTATCTTTTAAAGATCAAGAATCTTGTTGATTCTTTGGCTTCAGTTGGACATGCAATTACAGAAAGTGACCATATAGAGGTAATTCTTGATGGTCTTTCCCCAGAATATGATGGTTTTGTTACATCTATTCTTTCTAGAACTAATCTGTATTCAGTTGAAGAGATTGAAGCATTATTGCTTGCACAAGAAAATAGAATTGAGAAGCATCATAAAGAAGTAGAAGCTATGACAGTGAATCTTGCTACACATCCTCAGAATTACAATGTGAACCGAAGTGGTTATCAAAGTTTCCCTGATCAGTATGAAAATAGAGGAAGGTTTGGAGGTAGAGGAAACTTTTTCAGAGGCAAAGGGAGTTACAACAATGGGCGGTTTGCTGGTAGAAATGGAAGGTTTTCTGATAAAAGCAACATTCAATGTCAATTATGTGGGAGATATGGACATCAGTCCTGGAGTTGTTATCACAGATTTGATGAAAGTTTTCAAGGACCAGCTCAAGTGCCTAGCCACTTCAGCAAGACAGCCAATGGCGCCAATGGTAGTGTCAGAAACACACCCTATGCAATGCTCACTTCTAACAGCAGCAGCAATGGCATTGATCAAGAATGGTATCCTGATTCTGGGGCCACTAATGATGTGACAGTGGATGCCTCTAACATTGTGCAGAAGACTCCATATAATGGAAAGGAGAAGGTGCACATTGGTAATGGCTCAGGTTTGTTCATTAAAAACATTGGTAATTCTCAGATTAAGTCTTGCTTTTCTAATCAAAATCTTCACCTAAACTCACTTCTTCATGTTCCAAATATTACCAAAAACCTTGTGAGTGTTTCTCAATTTGCAAAAGACAATTATGTCTATTTTGAGTTCCATCCTGACTCTTGTTATGTTAAATCTCAGGATACTCATAAAATACTTTTGAAGGGGACTGTTAGAAAAGGCTTGTATGTCTTTGATGAATTTCGTATTGAAAAAGGACCATATATCAATGCAAAGGTGTCAACAACTCAGTCACCAAATATTAGTTCACCTGCTGTACATAGTTCCCATACTTCTTCTTTGTTAAATTCTTGTTCTGAGTTAGACAAATGGCATGTTAGATTGGGCCATGCTTCTGCACAAACTGTCAAGAATGTACTCACTTCTTGTAACATCAGAATACCAAATAAAGAGCTTTCCTTTTGTTCATCTTGCTGCCTTAGTAAATTACATAAATTTCCTTTTGCCTCTTCTCAAACAGAATACTCAAAACCTCTTCAACTAATTCATTCTGATTTGTGGGGACCAGCACCTATGCTGTCAAAAGAGGGACATAGATATTACATACATTTTGTAGATACCTTTACCCGTTACACATGGATTTACTTTCTCAAAAGCAAGTCTGATGCATTACAGACCTTTATTCATTTCAAGAAACAAGTAGAACTTCAAACCAACCACAAAATCCTTGCCTTACAAACTGATTGGGGAGGAGAGTTTAGAGCTTTCACTGAATATTTGAAAGACCAAGGGATAGTTCATCGTGTTTCATGTCCTTATACACATGAACAAAATGGGCTTGCAGAAAGGAAACATAGACATATAACTGAGACTGGACTAGCCTTGCTTCACCAATCATCTTTACGTAGTTCATTTTGGACTGAAGCATTTAGCACAGCTGTGTATCTCATTAATAGACTACCCATACCAGTCCTAAATGGTTCTACTCCTTTTGAAACCTTGTACAAAATCAAACCTGATTATTCTTCTCTTAAAGTCTTTGGGTGTGCAGCCTATCCTAACCTAAGGCCCTACAATAATCCCAAGTTTCAGTTCAAATCCATTGAATGCACTTTCCTTGGTTATAGTCCAGCACACAAAGGATACAAGTGTCTACATCCTGATGGGAAAACAATTATATCTAGAGATGTCATATTTGATGAAAGTAGTTTTCCATTCAAGAACAGCAAGGGTTCCTCACAGCAGTCACTCTCCAGTAACAAATCACATTTTGTTTCTCCTCCACCTTCAGCCATACCTCCTATTCTATCATTCCCTAACGCAAGACATACTCAGAATACCAATGCATTTGCTGAACAAACAAATAACTCATGTGCACTTGCTAATAATACCAATATTATGGATTCTTTGCAACATGTTTTAGGTCCCTCTGTAGAATTTGAAGTTCCTCAATGTCTGCCTCAAAATGTCCACCCAATGGTGACCCGTAGCAAAGCAAGGGCACTCAATTCAAACAATCACTCAATGGTGACTAGTAGCAAACCAAGAGGAACTGTACCAACAGCACTTACTGTCTCTAGAGAGCCTCAAACTGTTGAAGAAGCTCTTAATATACCAGAATGGAAGTGTGCCATGGATCTTGAGTATGCAGCGCTCATGAGCAACAAGACATGGAGTTTAGAAGCTTTACCCAAAGATAGAAGGCCTATAGGGTGCAAATGGGTGTTTAAAGTTAAAGAAAATCCAGATGGCACTGTCAACAAATAGAAAGCAAGATTAGTTGCAAAAGGGTATAATCAGGAGGCAGGAGTTGATTTTCATGAAGTTTTCAGTCAGTAGTAAAACCAGTCACAATTCGGGTTCTTCTCACTTTGACCTTATCAAAAGGGTGGAACATCCATCAAATAGATGTTAATAATGCCTTTTTAAATGGTGATTTGAATGAAGATGTATACATGCTACAGCCTCCTGGATATGAATCAGCTGACTCATCTTAAGTTTGCAAGCTTCATAAGGCTCTCTATGGCCTTAAGCAAGCTCCTCGTGCATGGTTTCAAAAATTGTCTGAAGCTTTACTTGATCTTGGCTTTACCAAGGCAAAATGTGATTCTTCCTTGTTTCTTCAGGTTACTTCTCATCATTCTCTCTATGTTTTAGTCTATGTGGATGATATTTTGATTACTGGATCCTCACCAACTTTGGTTCAGCACTTGATTGATCAACTGAATGCAAAGTTCTCATTAAAGGATCTTAGGAAACTTAAATACTTCTTAGGTATTGAAGTTACTTACAGTTCTGCTGGTGCAATATACTTATCTCAGTCCAAATACATTAAGGATCTTCTTGCTAGAGCTGGTATGCAAGGTGCAAAGTCTATGCCCTCTCCTATGGCCTCAACACCACATATCTCAGCTAGTAGTGGCTCTCCTATTTCTGATCAAGCTGCATACAGATCTCTTGTGGGAGCATTACAATATATTACCATTACTAGACCAGAATTATCATATAGTGTGAACAAAGCTTGTCAGTTTATGCATTGCCCTACGGATGTACATTGGAAGTTGGTTAAATGAATACTGAGGTATCTAGCAGGCACCATATGTCATGCTCTAGTTCTCCAAAGATCATCTGCTCTTGAGCTCACTGCCTTTTGTGATGCTGATTGGGCGTCAGACATTGATGATAGGCGCAGCACCTCAGGTTTTTGTGTTTATCTTGGCCCTAATCTTGTTTCTTGGTCATCTAAAAAGCAAGCAACAGTGTCTAGATCAAGTACTGAAGCTGAATATAGGAGTCTTGCAAGTGCAGTGGTAGAATTGGCTTGGCTGCAATCTTTACTCAAAGAACTCAGCATTCAACTACCAAAAGTTCCTAGAATATATTGTGACAATATGAGCACAGTCAGCTTGTCAGCAAATCCGATCCTTCATTCAAAGACTAAGCATATTGAACTAGATCTTTATTTTGTTCGTGAAAAGGTTAACAACAAAGAAATTGAAGTCTATCATATTCCGTCTCTTGATCAAACAGCAGATATTCTCACCAAGGCAGTCTCAACTTCAAGGTTTCTTCAACTTAGAGACAAGCTCAGTGTCATTCCTCTTCCAAGTCATGCCACTGATCTTGAGGGGGGATGTTAGAGATAAGGCTACTTAGGCTGCTTATCTTGGTAGGTCCAGGTGCAGTGTTCTATAGCGTGTGGTTCTGATCTTGTATTATTAGTCTTATCTTCAGTTAATTGCTTAGGGACATTAGTGTAATTCAGTAATTGAGTCTTAGTCTATAAATTGTAATCTCAGCTACATCATTTGTAGATTAATTCATTTGAATCATATTTACATTTCGGAACTTTCACATCTAGGAGTTCTGAGCTTTCTTCTTTTCTTCCTTCTTTCTTGCGCCTTCCTTCTAAGATTCTTGAGAACTTCAACACTTTTGTATGGTGAGATTGGTCCTAGGAAATTTTAACAATTACATAGACCCATAGTCACACAATTCATCCACGAACTTAATACAATTGGGCTCCCTAATAGACACACCAATTATGCTATGGATACTATACTTATTATTAGCAATGGGGATACTCATAGCACTGTATATAAATTTGTAATAAATTGGTGATATTATTTTTATAAATAAATTTTTAATAAACTTTCATTTAAAATATTAAATCTCATGGACTAATTGAACTATAATACCCATACATTTAGATCATTTGTGCCTATTTCATTCATCTTTATTTGGTGAGAAACAATTTTCATAATAAGATACTGAGTAATACATTTTCATGATCCATTTGCTAAGTATTATGACTAAGGTCACACTTTTGACATCTCTGGCTAACTGTTAAATTCCTATTGAAGTGTTACTTCTTTTCTTCTTTTCTTTGCTTTTTTCCTACTTTTCCTACTTTGAACAAGAACATGTGAGATAGATAAGGCCTTAAGGCGATTAACTTCTTTTTTTTTTTTTTTTTGGCTCCTATGCTTACAAAGTAATTTCTATGTGGTCCCTCACATATGGGGTTACTTTATTGTGGTCCTCATAGATAGGGTTATTTCTATTTTGGTCCCTTATAGATAGTATTACTTTTACTTTGGCCCAGTATAGATTAGGTTACTTCTATTTCGATACCTGACTGATAAAGTTACTTCTATTTTGATCTCTCACAGATGGGGTCAATTGTATTTTGATTTGTCCCATATTGTGTTGGGTTTCAACTAAAATGACACCATTTGATCATACCTACTAAATAACAAAAACATTTACCATGTGGTTGCCTTATCATAACACTGACATGGCAACTTCATTGGCTTGTTTGCCAAGTCAATGTACCACGTCAACATATCACTTAACAATGTTAAAGGTTCACTAATGGAGGGACTTGATTAAAGGCTATTTGAATATGTGGACAATCTAGTTAGAAACTTTTGAAAGTGAGAGACCAATATAAAAGAACCTCCATCTGTGAGAGACCAAAATAAAGAGAATTGTAAATTGTTTCCTTTGAAAATGAAATGGATAGCCTTTATTCTTAGAGAACAAAAATGGAATACTTGGTAGCAAACATGTTTTTGGGTGGAATTTGAATTGTTATCTTTGCATGGATTACATTTGCTCAAAGCCTTTGCTTATATGCCATTTCTATTTCATTGCATAAGCCATTTGATAGGTCTAGATTATAAGAAGCATAATTCAAAATTCTGATTTTAGAACTTAAAAAATTGTTATTACTAACCATTGGATGGGACTAAAATTTCTAAGCAAATATATACATGTTGATTAATCGTGCTATGTTTAAATAGAAGAGAAAAGTCACTAATAAAAATTAGCTATAATTAGGAAATTAACCCTATTAGAATAAAGAAACTAAAAGAAATTTTAATTTTAGAAAAGTGATTCTATTAGATTTCAAAAATTAATCATGATGACAGAAACTAATTCCATTATAATTAGGAAACTAAAATAGAAAAAGAAAAGTTAATTGTTATAGTATAATTAAAAATATTGTCTTTGATTTTTCTTAATTGGGAAGAGCAAATGTTAAAATTAAAAGATCAATTGTTATAATTTCAATACAATTAGGAAATAAAATAAAAATGATTATAATATTGTAAATAAAAATAGTTTTGGATATTTTTATTTAAACTTGCATGTCACAAGATTAAATCATCCCATCTTAAGTAGTACAACATAGGCATCTAATTGTTTTTGACTGGTACATATTTATATATAGTATAATTTATCATGTTAGCATGGCTCTAGCAATATTTTTTTCATTAAAAGGTTCAACTAAAACACAAGTAGTTTACCCTTTTATAATTAAGGGTTAGTGTTTATTAATTAATTAATTAATGAAGTATCAATTTTCAGTACAATTGGATAAAATTACCAATTTGGGATTTTTTATATGCAAAGTTTCACACTTTGCTACTTGATTAGTTTTTAGTTGTAATTTTAAATAATTGATAAAAGGAGTTAAATCAATTGATGAATATAAATCAATATATACCTGACTTACACAATTAATTTAGTAAACTAGTAAAAGGTATTAAAGTATAGACAAATTTATATTAGTCATGGCTAAGTATCCATCTATACAAATTAGTGTTACTAATCAATAATTTGTTAGTAATTAGAAAAATGAAATTTGATGGAAAAATTATCCATGGAATATCCATCCTATAGTAATTGTCTTGGTAATTTGCCCTCTTTATGGTGGAAAGTTAGTATTGTTTAGTTGTCTCAGCTAATAATCTATTGGTACCTTCAAATTTTTTTTTGGAGCTTTTGAGAAATTATCCTCAATATATAAAATGTCATCGTTGTTGTAGATGTCTAACCAACAAATTATCTATCAATAATTCAAAAATGTTTGGCTACTCAAAATTAGGATTACAGATTGAATATCTATTATTAATTAGCTTAAAGAATACTTGTACATAAATTAATACATATGTTTGTGAGCATGGATGTTTTTGAAGCATTGACACTTGAACCTTTTAATGGAATATGAAAATCCCATAGTATTGTAGAAGATTGTATAACATTACTTACCCACATTGAGGGGGAATTAGATAAGAATTTATTGATGTAGTGGATGACTTTTTTGGGTTTACTTATTGGTTGGCTTACTAGCTCCAAGAATTTTAAGTATAAAGTTAGTCTAATGAGAGCTAATTTGTCTTTGATCAATTAACCACATGCATAAGGGAAACCAATCCAAAATCTATTCTAATGCTGAAGGATTTTTATAACATAAGAAATTGGTATCTAAACTTGGTCTAAAATGATGAAAAATAAATTGCTACATTAACAATTGCATGTTGTATCATAAAGATAATGAAATTTTGTGGTACATATGATTAGATATAAGATATAGCAAAGGGACAAGAAAATTATAAAGAAGTGGTTATGAAGAGAATGCATTATTTGCCTCTAAGTACTAGCCTGCTGCAAAGGTTATATGCTTCTATTAGTTCAACCCCACACATTAGGTGAAATTATAAGAATAGGCATGCAAAATATGTGTTGAGTACCCACTAGATAGAGAAGCATGGAAACACTTGGATAGAACTTACCTCATTTTTCCATTGATGCACAAAATGTTAAGTTAGGTTTGTTTGCTAATGGAGTCACTCCTTTTGTTAAATTGCCTCAACATATTATTTTTTGTCAATTATAGTTACTCCATATAATCTTCCTCCTAAATTGTGCATGACTACTCTAAACATGTTCTTGACATGTCTCATTTGCAACAAAGGCATTTAAATGGGAGCATGCAAGAAATAAGGGCATTTACCTCGAAGCTTGGAGGAAACAAAGGCGTTTACTAGGAAGCTTGTAGGTAAAAATTCATAGTTGGACATCGATAGTTCTTTCCATCTGATCAACCATTTTAACATAACAAAGTAACTTTTAGGAAGAATAAAGTTGAGAATGATAAGCATCCCATAAGGTTTAGCAAGGAGTAACTTTGGGCATAGTTTGCCAAAGATAACACAACATGGGTCATCATTTAGATTTCAAAGGTATAGATGGCATTACTCATGATTGGACAAAAACAGCAAAAGACTTTTACATACACTTAAACAACCAGTAACCATTGATGAAGCTTTTAAATACACTCATCAACAAAAGGTTGACAAGTCAGCTAACAAGTCTTAGATTGATCAAAGGTTCAAGTCTATCTTGTGAAAACAAGATCTTCCATCTACAGACCATTGCCAATCGTCACTAACCATCATGGCTGAAGCCAGCTCATTAGTCACTACTGAAGTCACATCCATCACCACACATCACTCACCTTAAGTTATTATAATTGACATAGCCACTCAAGTCCTCCTTAAACTTACCAACCTCAACTATCCCTCATGGAGAGTCCAACTCCAATCTCTTTTATTTGGCTATGATTTGGATCGCTATGTTGATGGAACTTACCATATTCTCTGAGACTATGAATGACTCTCTGAATGTTACATACAACTTGTGACATTGCCAAGATAGCCTCATTTGCCATGTCATTTTGGCTTCCATGTTTGACACCATTGTACTGCTCATCACCTTTACAAAAACATCAATAAAAGTTTGTATACAACATGAGAAGATTTATGCAAGAAAATCTTGTAGTCAGATCATGGGATTGCGTGAAATTCTTGCCAACGCCATCACCAAACACAAGAGTGTGGCTGGCTGCATATAGACTAATAGCACCATTTTTGTGATATATTGAATTTTCCTACATTTTATATTATTTTTTGATGAATTTGGTTATTTGATATATTTGGTGAGCATCTTGTAGGAAAGTGATTATTAAAGATATTAAATGGAGCAATTGTGTGAACTTAAGGGCAATAAGAGAAACGAAACCATAAAAGAGGAGGAACTCTTCCTCAAAGTGGCTTATTATGGGGTCCATAATGTAAGTGACATGAGGACTCCTACTCTTAAGGATGCAATTTGCAATTTAATAGCTAAGGCTCTTTTGTCTCTATCATGTTGATGAAGGCAAGAGACGTGGCATCATGGGTTGAAGGCATGTCTCTCACTTGAGTATATCCTATAGTGCTGTTGCAACTGAATTCATCCAAAGGTTTAGAATTTTTAAAAGGAAATAAGGTTGAAGATTCAAGGGCACCTAAAGCAAATTAAAAAGAGAGCATGGAAAAATATAGGAGGACAATGCAAGAATTAGAGAGAGGTGTCATCGTAAGCTCCAAAAAAACTAGCAAAAGGGTTTCTTTTTCTCTTTTCTTTAAGGATGATCTTCAAGGCTTTCTTAATATCTTGTTTCGCATTAATTACTTTGAGCAACTACTTTTCTTTTGTTAGGAATTCCATGAAACTAATGTACAAAGGGATTATATGACTTGCACACTTTAATTGTTATGACCAATTTGATTCTTTGTTTCTTTCAATGTTTTATTTATTCACAAGTTTATGTTAGTGATTTGTTATTGTTGACATTAGCTATGTGTTTACATAAGGCATGGCAGTAGTAGACATCATATGTTGTACCATGAATAGCTCTATTGAATGGAAAAAGTACTGTTGATGTAGACACCATGCTAAGACATATACTTTAGTTCTTAATACATGTTCACTTGTTCGTAATGGGTCCTTGATCATTAATTAGACTAGATGCCAAAGTTAATTGTATGATTAGGGATACTTGGTTACAACCAAGTACCAGATGGACTAATCATAGCTATGTGGAACAAACCCTTGAATTAAATTTAGATCTATCCATAATTTGTTATAGAATCATAAACATATGGTGAAGTTGAATTCCTGATGTTGTCATTAAGGGTTTATTAAATCTATTTTTTCATTGCATTTAGTTGCTATTTGATTCAGTAGTCTGAAATTTAATTCTTGTATATTTGCTTTAAGTTCAAAAATTATAAGCATAATTTAATTCATATCTTTAGAGTATTTAACTCATAGAAAGAATATTAATATTCATAAATTTGGCAAATCTCTATGGGATCGACTCTCGTAGGTACACCCTATACTATTGCATGATTGTACCCATATGAGATTTAAATTTTTATTCATCATAGATCATAAAAGGTATCTCTAAGATGCTTAAACTAGCAAGGTCTCCAATGATAGATGAAGAACAATCCACATGACCCTCAAGAGACTTGCCTTGGAATTCAAACACATTGATGCTTCAATTAGGGCCTATGACTCTCTTATCACCTTTGAAGAATTACATGATAGATTAGCCAACCATGAGAAGCACCTATTTAACCCGTACAAAAGCATAATAATTAATTGGACAGCATAGAGCACAGGTTCACCAAAACAGTGTAGATATAGGCAAGCAAAGAAAGACCTTAGGCGAAGGAGAATGTACCTTAGTTCTGATGTACTTTTGTGACTGAAGATGGAATCCAAATGTTAAATGTAGTTTTTATGTGAACATGGAGATGGAAAACTAAAGCTCAACACATGAGCATAAATGCCTAAGACCAAAAGTGCAGTGTACAACGTTAAGCATAGTGTGTTGGGTGCAAAAGTGTGAGGTTTGTGCCATGGGTAGCTGAGTGGTGAATGCTATGAGCAAGAGTGATATTAGAGAGGGATTCTATGATTTCTCTCGATAAGTCTCTCCATGCACGCTTTTCATTTTTTTCTAGGTTGATTTGATGTATATTAATAGGTGAGTTTTCTTGAAATTTTACTCCTATTCAAACTCTTGTTTCTGTAGTTGTATTTTATCTTTTTATTTATCTTTTTGTCATTATCTTATTTTATCTTGAGTTTGTCTTACTTTTTATTTTTCTTTATGATTTATTCCTTATCATTTTTTGTCTTATCATTTTATTTTTGTCATCTTTTATCTTTATCTCTTTTTATTTTCTTTTATCTTTGATGATTCATTGTTTATCTTTTATTTTACCTAGTGTTTTTATTATTTCTTAAATTTATTTCTTATATTATCTTCACATTCCATTATTCATCTTGAATTGTTGTCTTATTTTGTATCTTTGTTATTTATATTATTTAATTGTTTATTTTGAAATTCAAATTTATTCTTGAGCTTAGTTTTGGGCCTTTGGGTTTAATTTGAGATTATTTTATTTTTGGGTTTAAATTTTATTTTTGGTTTGGGTTTTGGATTTAGGCTCTGAATTAATGTTAAGTTTAAGTTAGAAATGGATCTGACAAAATTTAGTATATACAGTTGTCATCCCACAAGAATAATAGTGTGTGTGCCTTCTACATAGGATGAAAGTTATTCCTGAGTAAGTGGCTCCAATGGCTTGGATATCCCTCACCTCAAATCCTTAAGCACATTGTGTCAACTACCTCACTACCTTGTTCTAATTCATGCTTTGAGCCACATCATGAATGTTTAAGTAATATACATCAGAAAATTTCATTCTAATCTTCTTTTCTCTTGTGATCAACCCCTCCAAATTTTGTACATTAATGTTTGGGCTCTTTCCTGATTCAATCATTTATTCATAGCTATACCTTATGAAACACAAGCTTGTGGTTCAAAGTTGGAAGTCATCTCCATATTTGAAAAATTTAAGCCTATGGTTGACTGGTTTGTTAATGCTAAAAGTAAAACTATCTACTCTGATGGTGATATAGAATATCAAGGACCTCAACCTTTCTCAAGCATTGCAATCAACATCTTAACTCCTCTCCCCACACACCTAAACTTGTTGGCACTGCTGAAAGAAGACACTATCGCATAGTAGAAATAGGTCTTAACCTCCTTCACCATGCCCACATGCCTCTAATGCATTAATTTGTTGCATTTCAAATAGCCAAATACTTGATCAATTGGTTACCAACCTTAGTCCTCAGTCATCTCTCACCTTTTCAGAAACTTTTCTAGCATCCTCTTAACTATCTTTAGCTTATTGTCTACATGTGTTTATGTTATCCATGACTCTGACCCTATACTGATAGTAAACTTTAATCTCACTCTTGACCATTTAGTGTATTAGGCTATTCCACTAAGCATAATGCCTACAGCTATTTGGATCGCCAATTGAACAAAGTTTCTATTTCTTGTTATGAGTGGATCATTGAAGATCACTTTCCTTTTCATGACTTCTCACCTGGGCACTAGTAGGTTATTTGCCCCATTACTTTGTTTTGAGTCCAAGTTGTTCACCTCTAACCACTACTACTTCATCTCTAGATCCTTTTGCAATTGCTACCCCTAGACTCACTTCCTCATTAGGAAACACTTAGGTAACCACCTCAACCATTGCTTCAACTTCTTTAGTTTTATTAACTCACCCTTGTGCGTTAGATCTAAGAATATTTCAAGCCTAACACGAAATATTACCCCTCAATGAATGCTCTTGATCATACTAAACCCATCTCCTTCACTTAGGCCTAGAGGTCCCTATTAGATAGTTTGTAAATATGAAGTCCCACATTGAAAGAATTATAGATATTAAAGGCTATATAAATGGCAATAAATAGCTAATGTTAAATTATAATATATGGGTCATAACCCATAATATAATCCAAATTTTATTGCCATTATTTTTACGATAAACAGTCATGTCTGTTGGGAATAGATAGTCATGTTACTTGGAAACAGACAATCATGTCTATTAGGAATAGATAGTCATGTTTGTTAGGGACAAACATCATGTCTGTTAGAGATAGACAGTTATGTCTATTGGAGACGTACAGTCATGTCTTTTAGGAATAGATAGTCATGTCTATTGAGGACAGATAGTCATATCTTTTGGGAATAAATAGTCATGTTTGTTAGGGACAAATAGTCATGTCTGTTCAAAGGTGCCTTTTCATGTCTATAAATAGAGAATTTTCAATTACTTTCAAAGCATACATTTACCTTTTCCAAAAAGAGTTTTAAAGGCTTTGTTATATCCTAGGGTAACTTGCTTTTCAAACAAAAGCAATATTACACTCAAGATAGTGCAATTTCAGACCTCAAAACCAAAATTTTCTATTGTCTTCATATTTTTTTCTAACAATTTAAGTGTAATATTGACAATATGGAGACTGTTGGTTCTTCTGCGATCAAAATGCAAGATTCAATGAAACTGAATCAATTTGATGGCACAAATTTCACAAGATGGAAGAACAAGATGAAATTCTTACTCACCACCTTGAAGGTCTTTTATGTTCTGGACCTGAATCTACCACCTATTGCTACACCAACTAATGAAGATTCAGATGATGTAAGAAGCCAAAGGTAAAAACGCGAGGAAGATGAATGGGTATGTCATGGTCACATTCTGAATTCACCTACTGATTGTCTCTATGATCTCTACTTAAATTTGACTTCACCAAGGGATATTTGGAATTCTTTAGAAGTCAAATATCAAAGTGAAAAGAAAGGTATTGACAAATTCCTTACTTTAAATTACTTTGATTTTAAAATGATGGATAATATGCTAGTCATGGATCAAGTCCATGAATTACAAATTTTAGTTTCCAAATTAAGGGATTTGGATATCATTATTCTTGATATTTTTCAAATAAGAGCAATTCTATCTAAATTGCCTCCTTCTTGGAATGGGTATACGAAGAAAATATTGCATTCACCTGAAAACTTCACTCTTAAATAGTTTCATATCCATTTGTAAATTGACTTTGAAACTCAAATTAGAGATAAAAGTTTTCAAAAAACAATTATGACAACAAATGAGAATTCACAAAAGGTGAATGCAATTGAAAAGTTTAGAAACAACAAATTTGAAGGCAAGTCTATAGGAAAGAATTAGGACAAACTTAATGTCTAGAAAATGGAGGTTTTAAGAAAAATAAAAGACACAAGGCCTGCTTTCATTGTGGAAAGAAAGGTCACTGTATCAAAGAATGTAGATATAGGAAATTTAACTTTGCTGATTTGAAGTAGGCTAAAAAAAGCCAAACTAGCCAACTTATTGGAAGATGAAGAGAAAGAGCTTGTAGCAATGGTTACCAATATGCAAATTGGAATTGTGACTGAATTAAACATGGCTACTAAATCAAGAAACATGGATTGGTTCCTTGATTTAAGTGCAACTGTCCATGTATGCAATGACATGGCTCATTTTAAAACCTACAATAAGTTGGAAGAACAAAGTAAAGTGCTAAAGGAAAATCAGAATCATGCCAAGGTGCTTGGAATAGGATCTGTTGTGTTGAACTTCACTTTTGGGCAGAAACTTACCCTAATTAATGTGTATCATGTTCTTGATGTTAAAAGAAATTTGGTTTTAGCAAGTGTGCTTCACAAGAAGGGCTTTAAAATTGAATTAGAGAAGGTTGTAATGTCCAAGAGAGGATTATTTGTAGGCAAGGGATATTCCCTTAATGGCATGTTTAAGTTAAGTGTGAATGAAATAAACAATGTTTCTGATTATATTGATTCTACTTCTTTATGGCATGCTAGGTTAGGACATTTAAATTATGCAATGCTTAAGTATATGTCAAATAATAATTATATAGATTACAAGCATGCTCATAAAAATAAATGTGAAATCTGTGTTAAAGCAAAAATAACAAGAAAACCTTTTCCTAAAGTAGAACGTAATACACAAATCTTAGATTTGATTTATTTTAATATTTGTGAAATGAATAGTAAATTAACTAGAGGAGGGAAGAGATATTTTATTACATTTATAGATGATTATTCTTGATTTTTATATGCATATTTGTTAAGAACAAAAGATGAGGCCTTTGATAGATTTAAGGAATTTAAGTCTATAGTAGAGAATCAAAAGTAAAGAAAAATTAAAATACTTCGAAGTGATAGGGGTGGATAATATTTCACTATAGAATTTGATAAATTCTGTGAAGAAAATGGAATAATCCATAAGAAAACTGCCCCTTTTACACCCTTAACAGAATGGACAAGTAAAAAGAAAAAAAAATAGAACTTTAGTTGATTTGGTAAATGCTATGCTATTAAATACCAAATTACCATATAACTTATGGGGTGAAGCTTTGCTTATTGCTTGTCATATTCATAATAGAATTCCTTTAAAGAAAACTCATAAATCACCATTTGAGGTTTGGAATGGAAGGAAACCAAATCTGAATTATTTTAAAGTGTGGGGGTGTGTTATTTTTTTATAGATTGCCTGATTCTCAAAGAAATAAACTAAGGCCAAGAGGGATCAAAAGTGTTTTTGTTGATTATGCACAAAATTCCAAAGCATATAGATTACTTAATTTAGAGACTAATCTTATTGTAGAATCTATTCAAGTTGAATTTTTTGAAAATAAGTTTATGATAGATCAAATTGGGCATGGACTTGAATATAATGAATCTAGAAATAGTACGTATGAAACAAAATTTGACATACATCAAAATAATTCTAATTCTTCTAATTTTGTTGCTCATGGTAAGAGGAAATTAGTAAATGAACCATCTAAACCAAGAAGAAGTCAAAGGGCAAGGATAGAAAAATGCCTTGATCCTAATTTTATTACCTTTTTGGTAGAAGGAAGTAGAGATAGAATTATTAAAAGAATGCAATTATTATTAAACATTGAAACTAAGCCCAAAACTTATGAAGAAGCAATGGCTTCTAAAGATGCAGCTTTCTAGAAGGAAGCTATAAATGATGAAATGGACTCAATAATGTCTAATAATACATGGATCTTGGTTGATTTACCTCCTTGTTCAAAACCTATTGGTAACAAATGGGTTTTTAGGAGGAAATATAATTCTGATACTACATTGCTAACATTTAAAGCAAGACTAGTGGCAAAAGGTATTTACATAAAAGAAGGACTTAGATTATTTTGATACATATGCTCCAGTTGCCAGAATAACATCTATTAGAGTGTTTTTTGCATTGGCATCTATATATAAATTGCATGTACATCAAATGGATGTTAAAATAGGATTTTAACATGGTGAATTGAAAGAGGAAGTTTACATGCATCAACCTAAAGGATTTGTTCTTCCTGGAAATGAACATAAAGTATGCAAACTTGTAAAATCTTTATATGGTCTTAAACAAGCTCCTAAACAATGGCATGAAAAGTTTGATAAGGAAATTTTATCTTTTGGTTTTAGAAATAATACTGCTGGTCAGTGTATTTATTCCAAGTTTACTAAGTTACAATTAGTCTCTATTTTGATGATATGCTTATATTTGGTACCAACATGCATGGCATAAATGAAACTAAAATGTTTCTGACCTTAAAATTTAAAATGAAAAATCTTAATGAGGTAGATACAATTTTGGGTATCAAAGTTACTAAGCATGATCATGGGTTTAGTTTAAGTAAAACTCATTACATAGAGAACATTTTGAACAAATTTGAACATCTTAAAATAAGAAAGTTTAGTACTCCATATGATATTAATGTAAAACTTGTGAAAAATACTGGTAGACTGATAAAGCAATTAAAGTATACTAGTGCTATAGGAAGCTTAATGTATGCAATACATTGTATACAAGACTAGACATTGCTTTTGCAGTATGCAAGTTGTCAATATTTACAAATAGTCCTAGTATAGAACATCGGGAAGTAATTAGAAGGGTATTTGGTTACCTTAAAAGTACTACAGACCTAAAGTTATCTTATTGAGGTTTTCCTGCTGTACTAGAGAGTTATTTAGATACAAGCTGGATAACAAAAGCTGGTGAAAGTATTGCAATTACAGGTTAGATATTTACACTAGTTGGAGGTGCAATATGTTGAGCATCAAAGAAACAAACTTGCCATGTTCATTCTACCATAAAGGTAAAATTTATTGCTTTAGCTGCAGTAGGAAAGAAGTTGAGTGGTTAAGAAACATGTTTGAAATTTAGTTGTGGCCACAACCAATGCCACCTATTTCCATTCACTATGATAGTGAGGCTACAATGTCTTGTGCTTTCAGCAAAATATATAATGGAAAGTTGAGACATATTAGTCTAACACATGATTTTATTAGAGAATTGATATCAAGTGGTTCCATTTCAATTCTCTATGTGAAATTAGCAAATAATTTGGCTGATCCTCTTACTAGTCTTTACCAAGAGATATAGTGTGGAGGACAACATGTAGTATGGGACTAAATTAAACCCTCAAGACACCAATGATGGAAACCCAACTTTGAATTACCAAACTAGTAATTACTAAAGTTTAATGGGTAACAGCAAGTCATTGATAAGTGTCTATTTAGCACTAATTAAGAGGAGTCTCATATGAAACTTAAGGTTAGTGCTCACTGTTACGTTTGAGAGGATGAGTATAGCTCTTAATGGAGTTGACTAAAGATTGTCTATAGTAACAAAGACAATGAAATAAACTCCACCTATGTGAATATGAAGTGGTTCGACTTTAACAAAGGTTTAATGGGTTTTACCTTGAGAAATATTCATAGAAATTAAGATTACTTAACACATAGCCATCTAAATAGTGTTAAGACTCTAAAAACCTTTTTGGAGAATCTTAATAAATTTGGTGTGTGTGATATCTTTGATCCTATAAGCAAGGAGTCTTAGTTTAATCTTTGGACACTGAGTACTTCAATAGCATCCTTAGATATTTAACACTAATTTGAGGTTAAACCTAAAAGGTACCTTCATTTATACACCATATTTATTGTGAATGAAAGGATTTACAAACTAGTGGGGGAATGTTAGATAGTTTGTAAATATGAAGTCCTGCATTGAAAGAATTATAGATATTAAAGGCTATATAAATAGCAATAAATAGCTAATGTTAAATTATAATATATGGGTCATAACTCATAATAGAGCCCAAATTTTATTGCCATTATTTTTACAACAAACTATCATGTCTATTGGGAATAGACAGTCATATTTGTTAAGAATAGATAGTCCTGTTTATTGGAGATAGACAATCATGTCTATTGGGGACAATCAGTCATGTATATTGGAGACGAACAGTAATGTCTTTTGAGGATAGATACTCATGTCTTTTAGGAACAGATAGTCATGTCTATTAGAGACAGACAGTCATGTCTATTCAAAGGTGCCTTTTCATGTCTATAAATAGAGAATTTCCAACTACTTTCAGAGCACACATTCACCTTATCCAAAAAGAGTTTTAAGAGTTTTGTTGTATCCTGGGGTAACTTGCTTTTTAAATAAAAGCAATATTACACTCAAGACAGTGTAATTTCATACCTCAAAGTCAAAATTTTCTATTGTCTTCATATTCTTTTCTAACAATCCCCACAATGGTGACAAGCAATGTGCGAGGAATATGATACACTTGTTCAAAACAAAACTAGACACTCATCTCTGGTCATCCTTTGCACAATATTAGTATCTGCAAATGGGTATACAAAATCAAAAGAAATGCAAATGGCATTCTCACTATAAAGCCAAGTTAGTAGCAATTCAACAGCACATCAATGTTGACTTTCATGAGATGTTCACTCCTAGTGTGAGACCCACAACAATTCGCATAGTCCTCTCCATTGCTATACATCATTAATGGTCTATCCGGCAACTTGATGCTAGTAATGCACTTCTACAAGGCTCCTTTATTCATGTTGTCTAAATTAAGTAGCCCCTAGCTTTATTAATAAGCAATGCTCTCACTAAAAAAAAAAATTGATTTTCAGCAGCCCAAATTTGTTAGAAAATTAACAAATTAGCTAGTAAAATATTTTTCCAACAACATTTGTGGCAAATTAACATCAGCCAATACAAGTGTCATTGGTAAAAGTTTGTGGTGAAAATCGACATCTGTTGGTAGAATAAATTGATATTACTGGTAGATAACTGCCGATATATTTAATAAAATGGGACAGTTAATAAATCAAATTTGTCTCTAATTAATTGTACTGGCAATTATTATATTAGTAAAATGAGTAAAATATATTTTTACTAAAGAATTTGATACTTTTATTAGTAGCTTAGACCCTTACTAATATGAATAAAATCAAGATAGTGAGTTCACATTTAATTTAACCAGTGGATAGGGCCCTTACTAAAAATTTAAAAAATAAAAAAAGATTATTGATGACAATATCTACAGAACACTATTATATTACCTTACAAATTGAATGACACCTTAAATATCTAATTACATGCAACTTAGATATAATATGGATTGATGAAAATGTTAAAGATTTTTCACACCATTAATGCATTATTGTTACTGTTGAGATAATTGGCCCAAAAAGGTAGAAAAATTTAAGGAGAAATTATGGGTAGATTGTCTACCATTTTCCCTTAAATTTCTTAGCCACTTTTTGGGTAATTACTTCATCAGTGACAAAAATATACTTACCATATAACAATTTTCCAACACTTTTATTAGTCCCTACTACATAGAAGTAATGTCACATCTATTCAAATACATAAGGTGCCATTCAACTTATAAATCAAAACAGACTAAAATTAATACAAACTTTATGATCAGTAGCAATAATCCATATATTCTAAAATAGTAAATCATCTATCCTATAACCATAACAATTTAATTAAGTTTTTTACCTTACAATCATAAGGGAAAGGAGAGAATAGAGATACAAGTGAGAGCCATGTGAGACAAAGATATTAAAATAGAAGTGAAGGAGGGGGAGAGGGCCTTACCCAAGTAAGGGAGGGAGAACTGTGGCTGAAGCTCACAACAAAGACTCACACAATGGTCAAAAATTGCCAGTGGTGAAGATGGGAGCAAAGTGACAGAGGGAGAGCAAGGAGAAAGGAAAAGAGAGGAAGGGGAGTGAGGGAATGATGGTGAAGTGTTCAAATTGATATATATGGTTACTATACCAATGGTTTTATCCTCCAATAAAAATTTCAAATTTTTTTCACTAGCGACAGAAACCACTAGGTAATAAATTTTGGTGCCCTTTTTCAAAGCTAATAGCACAGCTTTTCATGTTTTACTAGTGGCTTAGACTACCAATAAAAGGAATAAGTTAGCCATTGGTTGCCTCAAAACATTGAACGTTGTGATTTATGTACGGTTGTAATATTACCAACGTTAATGTTGCCAATAAAAAAAAAATAGGTGGCTATACCAATGCATCGATTATTGTAATTCATGTATGGATTCCAATATGACTAGTGGTAGATTGTTGGCAAAAAGAAATTGCAACTGGCTAGCTATCCCAATGTGAAATGATTCATGTATAGTCATAATATTACTAGTGGTAACGTTGCCAGTAAAACACAATGGTTGGTGGTCCTAATGCATTAGTTGCTATGATTCATGTATGGATTCCAATATTACCAATGGCAAAGTGCTAATAAAAAGGAATCACAACCTGTTAGCTATCTCAATGCAAAATAATTCATGTACGATTTTATTTTTACTAGCGTACCACCAATAAATCCAAATGCTTTGCTGCTCTATGCATCGATGTTGGATTCATGCATGCAAGGATTATCAGTAATTATGCCATTGGCAAGTAGAGAGATTCATGTACAAAACCTCCTATCACCACGGTCAATGTTCCTAGTAAAAAGAAATTGCATGAGACTTGGCCATATTCCAATGCATTGAAACTAATATCACTAGCGATCTCTGCCCCTAATAAAAATAAATTGCATGTATCTTTATGTCTCGATGCATCAATTGCTTATCATACATATGATATCTACTATTATTGGTGGCATTATTGCTGGTAATATTTTATATGATCTTCGAGCTAACCCATCAATTAATATCATTTTTATTGTTACTGGGCAGTTGTAGGTAAAATGATGAATGATTTTACTAACAGCCTTATTGTTCAATAAAATCCATTTATAAAAAATTTTAGATGGCTTCACCACCAATCCTTCTATGGGTAAAATCTTCATGCCTCTTGCACAATTTCTTGCATGTATCCAATGAAAGTGCCACTAGTTCAATTATTTTTTTTTGTCATTTCTAGCTGATATTTTATCCTCCTAAAAAAACCATCAGAAATTGTCATTTTTCAAGTTGTGCTTCCTCACGCATTGTATGTTCTTCATCAAGCTTTGCAAGCATGGTTTAAAGAGCTTAAGATGTTTCTTGTTTCACATGCTGATACCTCTCTATTCATCTATTTCAATGGTTCGATAACCATTTATTTACTTGTCTATGTTGACAACATTCTCATTATAGGTAACTCTAGTTCTCAGGTTAAAATGTTCATCACTACTCTTGCTAACTACTTCTCTATTAAGGATCTTAGGCCATTACATTGCCTTCTCACTGTCAAGTCTCTTTCAACAAAAGATATCCTCAAGGTCTCCTGTAGCGAACTCAAATGCTTCATTGCAAAGAGGCACCCACGCCAATGAGTTCCTCTGAATAGCTCACCCTAAGTGATGGCAGCCCTCTTGTTGATGCTACTATTATCAAACCATTGGTTCCAAGTAGTATCTCTCCATGATATGTCTTTACATCTCTATCCTATAAACTAGCTCTTCTAATTCATGCACTAACCCACTTTGTGTCACTGGACTATTGTCAAAAGGGTGCTCCACTACCTTAAAGGAACACTCACTCATGGCATTCTCATCCACCACTCCCCATCTCTCAACCTCCACTACTTTAAATAATTAATTTGTGACACATGGTTTTTTTTTTTGTTATCCAAAGATTATTTTTTTTTTTGGAGATGGTTTATCCTTGGTAATTATTTCCTATAATAACATTACCGACAAATTATTTCCCCTCATAAATTCATTGACGATTACCAATGGATTTAAAATAGTTACTGGCAGATCAATTTGTTGATCATAGGCAATTTTTTAGTGCAAGCTATTTGAAAGAAAGCCAATGATTTACCATGTTGTATGTTTATCAAATAATTCTCTGATTTTCTGAAGATCTTCTCCGAGAGATCGGTTGTTGAGTAATTGATTTGTTTTCTTTGTTTTGGGCTTAACGCCCCTAATTCTACCCAAAAAATAATAATTTTGAGCTATAACTGTATCTTCATAATTTTTTAATGTCATTACCTGGCAAGCTTATATTTTTTTTAATTGTATATTAGATTTGTTTTGGTTGACAATTATATTTTAGATTTTAATCCAAGGGAACAATCTCATCACTGGCATTCCGTTTATAATGAATGAGTAAATTACTCTAATCTCTCATCTATGTTACACTTTTTATATAATTTCTTCAATTTTAACAACCTACACTAACCTCTATATTACACATAAACTTAAATTGTCAAAAATACCTTTAGTTGAGTAGTAACTTTGCTAGAACTTGTTAAAAATAGCCTTATTAATTGAGTAATAAAATTTTATCCTCTTAAAATTCATGTGTAATCCCCTTTGTAGAAATAATGATCTTGAATAGATCTTTTTGTGATTTTTTTTCATAAAATATAGAAAAAAAATACTAAAAGGATTTGTTCATTTTTAACATTTTGCACAAAATAGAAGAAATAATACTACAAACACCATTTTAGTATTTTTTTTTCATATTTTGTGAAAAAATTCATAAATTATAACGAGACTTCTATGAAATCCTTTCTGCAGAGAGGATCAGACATAGAGTTTAAAAAGAGAAAATTTTACTGCTCAACTAAGGATATTTCAACAATTCCTAGTAAATTAGTTTATGTATAATGTATTTATAAATATAAGGGAGGTTAGTATAGGTTAAAATAGAGAAAAATTTGTATAAGAAATGCAAAATAGAAAATATGTTGACATAATTGACTCAATGATTATTGTGTCGTTGTGCAAGTTTTCTGTGTCAGTCTCGCAATCTTGCTTTCTTCCAATTTATCAAAGTCTTTAAACCCCATTTTTTAAATCTATATATAAAAAATAGCATTGCTAATTCAATAATTTATATCCATAAGCTTTTCCTGTTATGTCTAGTATAGTTCTCAATCACTTTTTTAGGTACACTGATAGAGTAATTAAGGTTGTAATTATGCCATATGAATTGATGAACTCTCCAGTTTGAAAGGTAAACTAAGACACCCACCTACTTAGCTGCAAATGATGTCCAGTTGCACGTGGGATGGCACAAACGAAGACAAAATTAGAAGTTTATTCAACCAATTGCAAGTGCTGGAATTGTTTTAAGTTAGGTATCTGAAGATTAGATGGTCTCATAGATGTAAAGACATAATTAATTGAACCATTTTGGGCTTCTTAATATGACTCCATCTGTTCAAGCATTTGACCATAGCATAAAAGCAGGTGAAAGGGCATGAAAACAATGACCATAAGAATAGATAGAAGATCAAAAAGGACCTAAGCATGCAGCACTTATAAAACTGTGCACAGAAATTGATAGGATTGCATCCTTTTGTTTCTGTAAATGAAATTTTATAAAAATTTCATTTAAAAAATATAAATTATTAAATTTATTGAATTAAATGAATTAAATTTTAAAACTTAATAAATTTAAAACTTCACAATTATTTTTTATGAGAATTTTATAAAATCATATTAATGAAATACCTTTTAGCAAAGGAGACAACTTGGTTTTCTTCATAACTTTGTTTGACCATTCCTGTCATTATGCTTTCAAGAAAATTAAAAGCCCCCAAAAACTTTGGCATGGGTTAATGGTACTTTTCAGAATGATTGTGGGTTTCTCTTTGGGACCTAATTTTGATTCCCAGTGTTGTCATCATCTTTGTCTAGTTATTTTAGACGTGGATGAAGAATCATCATTGGCCTATGAGCCCCAAGACAATACGTTCATGATATTTTTAAAATTTTATTTTTTATTTAATTTTTATAATATAAATTTTAAATTATAAATTTTTTTGAAATTTTATATATTAAATTGTAACACTTAATAAATTATTAGATTACACCACTTAATTATAAAGATGTAACAAATCTAAATTAAAAACATCATTTTTTGAAAAAAAATCCACATTCAGCTTCAAACATGAATAGTGACATAACAAGTTCCTTCCAAAGAGAACGGTGATAAATGTTTTTCTGCACATCAAAATAAGGGTCTAATTTATATACGCTATTTTTTTGTTTGCTGGTTATTGGTTGATACTCTTGAACAAAACCCCATGCTAAAAACAATGCAAAAAATAGTGTAATAGAAAGAATGATATTAAAATAATGAACCTAAAACAAGAACAATATAATATATAGTAAATTTTATAAGATAAAATTGTGAGATCAGAATTTATTAAGACATTTAGACTAATGGATAAGCGCAACTGTTAATTTACTATGTCAAACTAACTTACCCAGTTGACATGGTCACCTATTAGTCTCTTTGACTGTGATGGCAAATAGTGGCTAAGAAGGCCTAGTTTGAACCAATAATTGCCTTACGAGAGAAGTGATTATGTCACATGCCATATCATTTAAAGCCATGCCCTATGAATAAAGAAAATGTTAGCAATGAATTAACAAAACAAGTGCAATGTGTTCAAAATATAGAAAACATATATTAGGAATTATTCAACCCTTGGAAGATGAGGTCCTCTAGTAATTAAAATTAAAGGGGATCCCGAACCTATTTTGCCGACATGTATCATAATTAATCCATCAAATACACTGAGCTCTATTTGTTTTTTGGAATTGGAATTATAGTTTAAGTTAACAATTTCAATTTCAAATTTGTCTAAATTGGACTTAGACTAGATTAAGACCTATCATTTGGAAAAATAAAAAGAACATAAATAGTATTTTATATCATTGATGATGGTGATTCCGCAATGATTGTAATAGTTATGGTGATGGCAGTCATGATAGTAGCAATTGTGACAATAATAACGGTGGTAATGACATTCATGGTAACTACAATGACAATAGATGATGTTGGTGACATTGAGATGAATTAGGAGTTAAGACAAGTTTCTTAATTCTCATATTTTTGGAATTCTAATTTTTAGAGGATGAACCAAGAATTGGGATGTGTATTGGTTATTTCTGAATTCCATGAAATTGTAAGAAATTAAGAATTAGGTAGCATTGCAATAAAACATTTGGAATCAAAAGGCCCAATTTCAATTGAGTCTCAATTCTAAATCTAATCCTGACATCCAAACGGATTAAAAGATTTATAAACAAAATTCTTCGTGACTTAACCTTATATAAAAGGAGGTTGATAAGTTGGCGTTTTAGTGGTCAATTAGTGGCATTCATATGTTGTTTTGGAGTGTTATCCTTTATTCATAGATTCAAACTTAAGATTTTACGTATCTATTAAGTAACTTATCACTTATCTCGTTTAAAAAAAAAAAAAAAGAGAAGGTTAATTGTAACTATCTGGTAATGTACTTACATTGAAAGATCAAGGAAAAAGTTTAGCTAGAAACCTAACAGATTACCGTCATAAATAAAATAATACAGTTAATGCTTAAAACTTGATGCACTTAATTTATTCTTTCTCCTGTTATTACTATTGCACTTGTTCAATTGACTAAAACAATTTTATACCTGTTTATGTCATTTTGGATATATAGCTATTCCTAAAGCACTTTAGTAATCTGTGTCTAATCTATAAAATATTAATTTGACATGCAACTATGTTTTTGCATAGTAATTACAATTATGGGAGCACCTTACAAATATAGTGGAGCAGTGACATCTATATATGCATATATTATATGAGCAGAGATCAATAAATATTGGTATAAAATTTGATATACTTATTATTAAAATACCAACTTCTTATAAAAATGTAAGTTTTATCAATCTAATTGTTGCATTAGAAGCAACTCTAATATTTATCTAGTACTGTAGTCTAGGTTCGCTAATAAAAGTAATTAGTATCTGCAAATTAAATATTAGTATTCTTATAAAATAATAATAATAATATTATTATTATTATAAACTTCTTGGATATATTTTGGTAGCTCTCTTGTCAAAAAAGAATTATTTTTGATAAAGAACTAAGGGAAAAAAGTATATCTACTCTTTTAATTTTGAGTCAATTGTAAGTATACCTCTTTAATTATGAAAATTAATAAATATATTTCTTTAATTCTTATAATAATGTAAATATATTTTTTTTATTTTTCTATTGTTCAATATTAACAGTTATATAATTTATACGTAATTATTAATATATGTGGCATTATTTAATTAGCTATTTGGATAAGCTCTCAAATTAAAAATAAAAAAAAGAACTTGCATGGAAAGTAAAAGTAACAAAAGAAGCCCAAGAACGTTTACATAGTACTTAATATTTTCTTCAACAAGCTTTTAATTGTCAATTCTCTTCGTGCATTATTTATTTTGATAGATTGTATTTAAGTACTTATTTGGTAATATTCAGTTAATAGTTTCATTCAAGATTTCTTCTCATTTTATTTTCCCTAGTTTTTTTGTACTCTTCATGTTGTTATAATAATATTTTATAATTCTATCTACTTGTTAATTCATGGACAATCTCTATTCTAATGAAATATACTGGAGGCAATAATATTTTGTTCAATATATTAAACATTACTAGTTCTTTTGTACCTTTCTAATTTATTAATTATTAAAGCTAAATTGTACTGGTATATTGTGTTTATTTAACTTCAGTTTATCCAAAAATGTCATATGTATTAATAATAATGTGAAAGTTATATGATTATTGATATTTAATAGCAGATAAAAGGGAATGTATTTACATTATTTTAATAATTGAAGGTATGAACTTGACAACTTTTATAATTGAGAGAATATATTTGTAATCAACTTAAAGTTAAAAAGGTATATGTACATTTTTTTTCATGAATTAATTGTAATATCCTTAAAATAAATGGAAAGAGATGTAAACATGTACGCTGATGAAAGCAAACATTTTTAATCTTTACCTTCGTAAGTAGGCCAACAAAGTAGATAAAATGATCATAATTAATTTGAAGGAAGAATTTTGACATGAAGCTGAACTACCACATCTGCATCAAAAACCTTTTAGAGACAAAAGGGCAAAATAGTGCAAACCAAACTACTTGTCTTTGTTGATCTAATCTTCAATGTTGGCTGTTTGGCACTACCGACCCATTCAGCTAATGCTTTGTTTTATTTGGGCAATAATGACAACACTTACAAAGTACAGCACTAATTTATTGTAAAATCCCACATTTTAATCCATTCTCTACTCACTTTCCACTGAATTGATTTGGGACTTTGGATCCCAACTCAAGCAAACTACTCTCTTTCTACTTTGACCCATATCTTGATGCAGAACTCATTACTCCTTTCTAAGCTCACTTTTTGACTAAATGGGAAAGGAAGATAGGATTAAGTAGAATCCATCTATGGTCAGCTATAGTCAAGTTTTGGATTGTCTTGTGCTTTAATTTTCTCAAGTAATTTAATACACATTAGCAACACGCATGGGTAGGATTACATAGCCATCATCCTCTGCATACTCCACCACCATATGCTTGTCTTTGATAGTTCGGCATCATTCAAAGAGCTAAAGATAGATTTTGAGTTGTATCTTTAATTATTCATAAAAGATAATTCAGTAATATCTTTGTGGCTCCAGCTCTATGATTATGCATGTTAGAGAAATATTGAGAGAAAAATGATCAACATGATTTTGAGAAGTGTAGAAGTACTATCAGTGTAATATTATTGCATTTGAAATAAGTTATCACGGTATACAATAATGTCTCAACTTTCTTCAGAAATTGTGAAAAGCTCGTGTCACACTTCAAACAGTTTGTTTTTGTTGACTTTGAAAAGACATTATTCCAATAGACATAATTGCGAACAAACAGACACAACCATTTATTTTGAAATGGCATAATAACTGTCTATATGAATAACTTGTTGGGTTTCCCTCTTATATGAGGATGGCCCAACAAATGAGTTTAGCCACTTTAACATTTTAGTGAAATGTAGATGGAGGCTATTTTAGTCTTTTACCAAGTTTAATGGAAGACTTTGACTCCCCATTCATCCAAAATTAAAAACACATGACTTCCTCTAAGTTTTGGAAGAGAGAGAGAGAGAGAGAAAAAGGGAGATGAGAAATTCATAAAAGTGTAGAATTTTTCTTCTTGAATAATTTTCTTAGATTTGCTATTTTGAAGTCGTTCACCATTGGATTTCATTGAAATTTTGTACAGTTGTTCATAACACAAGGATCTTCATTCTGAACAATGGAGATCTGATTTTGAGATTTCTAGAGCAAATTCTAGGCCTACGAATTTCTACCCTATTTTGGTTACTTTCTTCCATTAAACTTGAGTTATTTGCATCTTTGTTGCTAAAAATGGTTGTTCTTGATGTGTTTTGATTATATGCCTCTACTTTTACTATAGATAATGCTAATTGTATACATCATTATTGTTGATAGTGAAAAATTTATTTAGACTAGTAAATTGTGGTTATTCTTCTCCACATTGGGGGAGATTTCCATGTTAAAATCTTGGTGTCCATTGATTTATTTTTTTGTTACAGCATTGGCTATAATTTTATTGGTTTCTAATAGGTTTACATAGATGATTGGAAGGTGATTTTAATCCTTGGCTATTGTTGGTTGTGATTTGGGTCATTGAATTATTCCACTTTCTGCACTCGACCTTCCCCAACATAATTCCCTGTCTTAACATTTGAAATGAATTCCTTAATAATTTTTTAATCCAAAAATAATTGCAAGATCAAAGCTCAAAAGGCCCAAGTGCCCTATCAAGACCACTTATAATTCTCTTAATTATTCCCTATGGAAATACATAGGGAATGGTCACCCTTAGCTACATTTCTTAAGTTACACTGAATGGCACTCACTTGCCAATAAATAATTAGAGGACTTTAGAATTGTCCAATGTGAAACTATATTTCCTCATATTTTTCATAAACTGCCAACAATTCCTCACTAGTTTGTGATATATAGAAAACATTTAGTTAATGTAAACATTTCATTTTAGGATGAGTAATTCTAGTATCACACCCTAACTACAAAATTCTCACACCCTCATCCACAATCGTTGATGTGTAGGAATCGATGATATGTGGTGGGTCCCACACATCAATGCTTGTGGATGAAGTTGTTGGAATTCTATAGTAGCACTTTTTTAGGATACTAATGAAATAGTAGTGTCCTTTAGGATTGGGAAAATTTTTCAAATATGCAAAAGTACCTACCTCTTCATTCAAAATGAAGACATGTGTCTTACTTTGAATTAGTAACCATTCACCAAAAGTACTATCAAATTGAATACATATTCATTTTGAATGGAAATTTAAGACTAAAATTTTTTTCTTAGGATTGAACCATTATTCCCTTTATTAGATCAACACACATCATATTTATCTCATTTATAAAGAAGTTTTTAACAACCTTAGCACTTATAGTGGCCATGTTCTAATCAATCCATAATCTTTGAATAAGTATAATAATAAAAACCCTAAAACTCTTAATGAAGTGTCACCACTTCATATTCACATAGGTGGATGTTCTTACAATGTCACTATTATGTCATACATAAAAGAATTCCACTATGTATGAGACTCGTCTTCATTGCACTTAAACAACCACATCAATAACTTGTTACTGCCCATTGCAATTTAAAATTAATTTTAATAAAAGTTGGGTTCTTATTACTGGTGTCTTTATGTGCTTCATTAAGTCCCATACTTTACATTGTCCTCCACACATTGTCTCTAGGTAAAGATTTAGTAAGAGAATTGTAGGCACCCAAAGTGACGTTGAGAGAAGGATCAGCCAAATTATATGTAAATTTAACATATAACAATGTAATGGTACCACTACAGATTAACTCTCTAACATAATCATGGCTTAGGCTTATATTTCTAGACTTCTCATTATAGACGTTTATTATAAGTACTAGATATAGTGGCCTTGCTATCACAATATAAGGAAATAGGTGGTATGAATTGTGATCACAAGTCAATTTCTAAAATGTTTCTAAGCAATTGAATTCCTTACTTCTAGAAGCCAAAGCAATAACCTCCACCTTTACTGTAGAATGTGAGATCCATGTTTCCTTCTTTAATGCCCAACTTACAATGCCACCTATTAGTGTAAATATCCAACCAAAAGTTGTAGTACTATCATTGGACACACAACTTCCATTTGACTAACACTCTAGTGCAGTAAGAAAATCTGTGTAGGATACACTCATTCTCAAGGTTCTTTTAAGATTCCTAAGAATGCTTCCTACATCTATCCAATTCATTGCATCGTTAATCTTGATAATTAGCACACAACATAAGCATTATCAAGTTTTGTACAATGCATAACATACATCATGCTTCCTATAGCACAAACATAATTCAATTGTTTATTTGACCTACCACTATTTTTGATAAGTTTCTAATTTAAGATCACATAGAGTGCTAGCTTCTTTTATTTTAAGATATTGAATCTTATTCAATATCTTCTCTATAAAATGAGATAGGCTTAATGAGAACCCTTTTCCATTCTTGTTAACTTTTTGAAGTTAGAAACTTTTTTGTTTCACTTGTACCAAGCATGTTTGGTTACAAATACAAGCATATCTTCAACATATAGACAAACTATACTCTGTAATCCCTAGTAAATTTTGTATAAATACACTAATCAACAATGTTATATTTGAAACTATAAAACAAAATTGTAAATCAAACTATTCATGACATTGCTTACAAGCCTATTTAAGACCATACAAAATATTTTACAAGCTTACACACACTCTATTTTCATTTCTAGGTACCACTAAACCTTTAATTTGTTCCATGAATACTTCTTCTCTCAAATCACCATTTGAAAAATGCAATCTTCACATCCATTTTGTGCAAATGCAATTTGAATATAGAAGCTATAGCAAAAGGAACTCTGATTGATGTTATTCTACCTATTTGAGCATATGCATAAAAATAATCTATACCATCCTTTAATTTTGTGTAAAATGTTTTACAACTAATCTTATTTTAAAGGTTTGCAATGAACATTTTGAATTACATTTCTTTTGAAAAACCCATTTGCAGCCCACATGCTTTGATTGTAGGGCAATCCACCAAAACCCACATATTATTAGACATTATTGAGTCAATTTCATCATTCACAACTTCTTTCCAAAGAACATCTCTTGAAGCCATTGCTTCACAAAAGGCATTGAGCCCTTTTTCAATGTTGAATAATATTTTCTTTTATCATTCTAACTCTGTCCTTCTACTAGGAAGCTGGTAATAGAATTAGGAGATACAAAGTCTAGATCCAAATATTTTTCTTTTTCGACCCTTTGAATTCTCCTTGGTGCAAATGGTTCATCCGCCTCTTTCCTCTCATTACTATCAAGAGAATCAGGGGCACTAAATACATTTTGATCCATATTAATGCTTGATTCATGCACAATATGATCATATCAATTTATTTTCAAAGAATTCAACATGAATTGACTCTACAATGACATTAGACTCTATATCAAAAATCTATATGCTTTGGAATTTTGTGCATAGCCAACAAATACACTTTTAAATCCTCTTAGTCCTGGTTTAAATCTTTGAGAATGAGGGACTTTATAAAATGATGCATACTCCTATACTTTAAAATATTTTAGAATGTGTTTCCTTCCATTCTAGACTTGTATGGTGGAATATGAGTGTTCTTAAAAAATACACTATTAAGAATGTGAAAGGTTCAAAGTAAGCCTTAACCCTATAGGTTGAATAGCAATCTTGCATGTAAAATCATTGCATTTACCATATCAACCAAGGTACTATTCTTTATTTCTGCTAGTCCATTTTGTTAGAGTGTAAATGGAGAAGATTTTTAATGAATTATCACATGTTCTTCCCAGAAATTGTCAAATTTTATAGAGAAATATACACCACCTCTATTATTAATGAACAAAATTTATAGGTTGCAAGCATACAAATCATGCAATAGTATAATGTGCATCTATAAGAGTGAAACCCATAGATATTTGCTAAACTTATGCAATTAAACACGAACTATGCTCTACAAAATAAGAACAATTATTAAAAACAATTCTTTTACTAAAATTAACTATGGTAAGAAGAAGATAAATAATTAAAAGAGATAAATCTACTATTGATAAGAAATTAAATAAAATGTGGTATCAATAGATTATGCTAGCTAAAAATACTACAAGTTCAATTTCATCATAATATTTTAATTCTACGCCCTTAACTTTAAAACACAACCAATCCCAATTAGGGTTTGTTCTCACTATTATGATTTGCCATTAAGTGTGTAGGTTTAATTTGGCTTTCTAAGTTATTAATTAACTATAATTTCTAGTTTAATTAATACTAGGACCAATGAAGCTCAAAGGAACAATAACCATAACTGAAGACTATCTTAGTATGGCATACGCATTGGCACACTCCTTTCATTCAAAAGAGTGAACTATAATTGAGGATATGGGGTCCAATATCATTGTACATCATATAATAAAGAAATTCCATTGAAGATGGCTTGTCAATGCACTGCAAGAAATTTTACTAACTAATTTTTCGATGAAGTGTATTAGTAGGTATATATTACCTATCGACAAACATATCCTCTAGTAAATTAGACAACAATTTTCCTGTGAGGGGGAGGGATTATTTTACCTTAGTCGATTTACTAATGACACAGTCACTAGTAAATCAGCTAAAAATAAAAAAATTAAATTTTTTTTTGTATTGGCAGCGATGAGTCGTTGGTAAAAATTTTGATGCAAATTTTTTTCACCTGTATCCTAATTTGTCATTAAAAAAAAATTGCCCTTTAATTGGGTGCCACAATTAAAAGGTAATCTGTTTACTGATGGCACACCATTGCTAATAAACTCTTTTTATAAGAGGAGCCTGCACTTCTCCCACGACCTCTCTCCTGATCTCTTCTTCATTTTCTCTCATTTTAAGCAAGAGCAACTTCTATTTCATCAATGCTCTCTCACTAATATATTTGTGGTCTCTCATCCCTTAATGTGAAGTGAAACAAGTTGGTGGAATCTTCTCCAAAGTCTAAGTTGACTCCTCTACATTCTGTTTCTATGATTTTTTCTCATTCTCTCCTCCCCTCTTCTAAGTTGGTGGTAGCTTCCCCAAAGTCTAAGCTTCTCCATTTTCTCTTGTTCTCTCCTCCTTTCTTCTCCATTTTTTCTTGTTCTTTCCTCCTCTCTTCTCCATTTTCTTGTTTCTAAGATTTGTTATTGCTAAGTCTGTGGCTATTTTGGGTAACAAAATTAAACCCATTTGATTCTTTATTAGATACATTTGTGGATGTTTCAATTTTTTTAAAAAAAAATTAAATTTATAGAGTGATTAGATCTCTTGATAAAATTCAAATTGTAAAATTTGAAATTATTGATGGATTAGATCCCTTAGTAATTTCAAAATTCAAAATTTAAATTGTACCAAAGTATCTAATCCCCTGATAAATTTAAATTTTTTTAAAAACAATTTTATTATATTAAATGATCTTTTTGTTTTATTAGTGGGTTTCCATCAATTAATTTACTAAGGGATGGAAAAATTCGCTAGTAAACTTTTCGATGAGGGTTATTCCAAGGGATAAAGTCCCTTAGTAAATCCATTGTTAATATATATTACCAACAAATTTTCATTTTAACTTTTCATTTTTATTGTAAATGAAAATGTTAGTTACCATAAATGAAACCAAATTTAAATTGATGAAACAATTATTACTCTAGGACATAAAATATCAATGTTAAGCTACATCAGGTTCCCAACTAAAGAAAATTAGTTGGCCATAACAACTAACTCAATACCAAACTACCAAAGAAAAATAAAAAGAAAACATGAAGAAAAGTTTGGAGACGGAGAAGTCCTCCATGTGTGCGGCAATTCTCCCATGATACCTCTTCTTCTGTGGTCACCTCTTTAATTCTTTTATTTCTTCTTTTGATATTCCTTCAAGAATTAAGGTTATTGCATAGTGGGCCTTGTAGAATCCAATACTACTAGAAATTCAATTGCCAAATCACTTACTTCATGATGGGCCTTCAATATTTTGATGGGGTGGACATTAGCTCTTTTCTTCTCCAATTAGCCCATTATATCCAAGAATTTACTTTTAAGTTGTATTCCTACAAAATACTTACAAAAAAACACTAAACTATAGTATAGAATACAGTAAAAACAACACAAATAGTATCACAAATATGGTGCTATCATTCACTTCTAATTACTTTAAATTTATTTTCCTTTTTATTCTCAACAACAAATTTAAACTCTTTAAATTTGTCAAAAGTTTCATCGTTATTTTTAACAAATACAAATATGTAAAATGTGAATGATCATATATAAATATAATAATATATCTTTTACCACCTCTTCTTAATGTGCCATTCAATTCACAAATATCAAAATGAATTAATTCTAAGATTTGTATTTTACATTATCCTCATAGATATGATTTCCTTGTCACTTTAGCTTGAACATATAATTCACATCTATCTTTATGATCATGCTTTCACATAATATAATCATTTGATGCTACAAACTTTAACATTCAATAGTATAAATGTCTTATTATAGCATGCCACTAAGTAGATGACTCAACAATATAAACAAAATAAGCCTTTATTTCATTAATACTAAATTTTAACATGTCATCATGGGATCATTCATTTCCTACAAATACATCATTGCTTGAATACAATAACTATATCAGACTCTAGAACAATCTACAATCCTTTTCAATTTAATTAGGTGAAATTTAGAAATTCTTTTAACAATTTATTACTCTCAAGCACCAATATTGAGAGAGATTAAAAATTACAACCCACATTGCCTAGTGTTGGTTCATTAGGGTTAGCAATACTACCCTTTAAGTGTCTGTCATTCATCATCCACTCATAAGTTTAATGTAAATGACATAAACATTGGATAACAAGAAATAAAAGGCAATGCATTGATCATGCAAGGCATTTTATTGAATTCAAATGAGTGTCCATACAAAGACATTGCTAAGGTCTTGGGCAGAGCCACCAGTAGATGCCATGAAACCACATGAAAGAAGTGCTAAGAAGAAAAGAAGAAACCACATGATTGTCCCACTTGTTAAGGGTGGTGTTGGGATAAGCTTACTACACACTTCCAACCAAAAAGGTCTTATTCGATCTTAGCATCTTGGTTTTGCCCTTTTGGCCTGGCAGCATGTTAAGGTCTATAGTTAGTGCCCCTATTATTGTACCGAAGTTCAATCATTTCGCATCAATCAGATCTTGGACCTTGTTCTTAAGAGCCTTGTAATTCTCCATCGTATGCCCTTTGGCCCTAATGTGGTACGTACAGGTGGCACTTTCATCATACCCATTAGGATAGGGAGGTTGAAAAAGTGGCAATGGAACCAGAGATACTAAATTCTTTTGCAACAAATGTGGTAAAAGCTTAGTGTAGTAAATGGGGATAAGATCAAAATCCAGACACATCTTTTAGCATGATTGTCTTGATGTTGCTGCCTAGATTGATTAAGTTTGTGTTGTAGTAATAAGGCTATACGAGGTTACAATTTTACCTAATGTGGTCAAAATATGGGCCAAATCTACAAGCAATGTTAGGTTGATAGGATTGTATAGGTGACGCTTTGAAGGTTACGCCTGTTGGGAGCATTTGGTAGGGTGGGCAAATTGCCCCAAAAGCATGTTAGTTCACCTTCTACTTTCCTTTTCCTTTTATCTTCTCTTCATGATGCTCCATATAATCTTCCAATCTTCCTTTGTTTAAGGCAAGTTCCTTAAGCAAGGGGTCATCAGCTATTGGCTAATTAATCAATCCTCCAACTTGGGATACTTCCAACATTTTCACCCGCAAATGAATAGGCTACAAATTATGCAAGGGCACCCTCAAACTCTTTGGATTGGAAGGAGCTTGCATAGTGATAATAAGTGTAGCTAGAGAAACCAAAACCTCAAAGGTCTTAGACATCTACCCCTTCAAGTCATTGATCTCTTGCTACATCTTGCCTAAAGTCTCCCTAAGTTGTTGCTCATTCACGATTATGTGCAGTAGAATTCCCTCAGAGTATGGAAGCATTGATTTGAAAAGAATTAATAACTTGAACAGTATGACGCATGATGCAATGGTGCCATGCCTCAATATTATGCATGGGTGTAATGCATAACATGCAAAGTGGAAAACTCAAGTTGGCAAAGTTGACCAAAAACTGCCTAATTACCTATGACTCATGCAAAAAGGAAAAGTACAATTGCAAAATGCATGACATGATGAGTAGATTTCTCTTGTAAATTATACCTATGCATGATGGAGAGAGTTTATGCATGTAGAAGAGGTGAGTGTAACGAGAAATTTCTTTTCTAAAAACATGCCATTAATGGAAACATAGAAATTAAGCATGAAACCACAAGTAAACAAATGGACAACATTTCCCCATTGTACTTGAATCAAGGTAAAATCCTAGGCATACTTTCTGTATCTATAGGTTTAGGCCAGACTTTCTTAGACATGGTTGGCATTAAGGCTACTATCAATGTGAAGGGAAATAAGCTCTAAACTCCTACAATAAGTCCCCAAAATTTCCCTGAAATGATTAATCTGAGTGAGGGTGTTCGAACACCTACACAAAGACCAAGGGCCACATGAAGACTAGGCATACTTTATGTCATCACTATCCTAAAGGTTCCTAAGAGGTTGGACATAAAGCTTAAGGGTTATGGCCTCCCCTTTTCTAAGGTATATTATGGTGTAGGTTTACTATGTGCAAGGAACATACCATTCACTCAATTAAGACCTATAAAATAGTTAGCCAGCCACCAGTCCATAGATTTGTACAATATAGATAATAGTGCAAAAAAGCAAGTCAACTAGACCTAACCTATTAGTATAATACAAGCATGATTTCAAAATGTAAATTCAAAATGCAAAACCAAAAATCCCAAAACGTAATTCATAAGGTGAAATTAGAAGTCTAAAAAACAAATGAACTAGACAATCAATCCAAGCACACAAATAGAAAACAAAATGCAAGAAACACCAATTGATGTGACCTAACCCTTAAATGTCCTTAGCGAAGTATCGACATGTGACACAAAAGTAGCAAACAAAAAATTAATCAATTTGAAAATGGGTTTGAGAAAAGAAAAATGGAGTCGCTATTGATTTAAATTGAAATTTTGAAGTCGAATACTAAAGAAAATGGTCAACATAATGGAAACAGGTTTAGTGTTAGTTACGTGTAAGAAAGATATTAGCACCTCTATAACACCCTTTCAATACCAAATTGGCATTTTGTTGCTTTTTGGTTTTAAAATTGTGTTTTTTGTTTTACAAAACAAATTTATTCTATTTTGTTGTTTTTATTTTTTGTCTCACTATTAATTTTGCACGTGATCAAGTGTGATCCCTAATAAATACCGTTAGTGAGGAGCATTTAGCCATTTTTGTGGAAAGGATTTGATGCTTGGTTTATTCAAGTCTTACATTGAAATGCACTACTGGGTTTGTTTTAGGCTTGCTTGGCTAGCCTGAGTTTGGAAAAGGATACCTAACTTGACTAGGGTTTTTATTATTTTTTTTTTTTTTGGCATTTTGGCATAGGGATGATTCTTATTAATCATGTCAAAAAACTCATGCCAGTTGACTAACTAAGCTTGTAATGTGGTTTCCCTCAAAATAGTTAGATAGCAGCTAGTTGATTAGCAACCCCTTTTTATCCATTATTGAAAAAAATTAGAGTGTAAAGGAAAGGCAAAGCCATGGTTAAGAAGTTTGGTGAAGGCTGCAATTCTTCATAATCTCATTAGAGAAACCATGCCAATTGATTGACTATGCCTGCGATGTCATTACTCTCAAGGTAATAGGAAAGTAACCAATTGACTAACAACCCTCCTATCATCCTTCATTTAGGAAGAATCTAGGTTTAAATGAGTGATTTGGATAAAACAAGGTCGAGGTATTTTGGGGTGGCAAGATTCTTTGTAATCACGTTAGAGGAACCATGCCAGTTAACTTACTAAACTCATAATGCAATCTCCCTTGGGACATTGAGAAAGTAGTCAATTAATTGACAACCCTCTTATCGTCTTTCATTTAGGGGATTCCAAGTTTGAAAGATCAAACAATGGCTAGAAGAGATGAAAAGCAAATTGTGATTCTTCATAATTATGTTAAAAAAATCATACCAGTTAACTGACTAGCTCATAACACAATCACCTTTGGGATAATAGGAAAGCGGTCAATTAACTAACAACTCTTCACATTTGTTGTTGGGAAGGACTTGGGTATTTGAAGAAAATGGGTGGAGCAAGTATTTAGGGATTTTTGGAAAATAATTTGAAGTTTCAATACTTTCTTTAAGTTATGGGAAAATCTTGAAAATGATATTTTCATTCCAAAGATTCAAGTTTAATCATTTATAAATTTCAAGATTATCTATGTTCATAAGGGATCCAAAAGTAAAATAATTTGGATAACAAAATAATACAAACAATATTTACACCCAAGATATTTCAACCCAAACACTCAAAATTAATTCATGCTCATAAAATAATTAATAAATCAAATTAATTGAGATAATCATTGATGCTCAAGAATTAATATTTATCTCAATCTAAACTATTTCAGTCCAATCACACAAAAAGTCCATGCTTCACCTTCTTTTTGTTTCTTAAGCCCAAAGCCCATTTAAGATTATTTTCCCCTAAGCAAGACACGAGCCCATGTTTGGGCTTCAAGGAGCCCAAACCAGGGCTCAAGACTCTCTTTTAAACAAATTCCTTTTTTTTTAAAATAAAAATGACAAGAGGGGAAGGGCCACGGTTTGGGCCACATGCCCAAGCCATAACTGCCCCTATTTTGCAAAAGTTTGACTTTCTTTTTTTTCTTTTTAAGAGAAATTTAATTTGATAAGTCACTTAAAGAAATGATACTACTTAATTTTCTGATATTTCTCAGATTGATCTCAAAAATTTTTTTGAAAGCAAGTACTGATTCTGTCAAACTAAGTGGTAAAGTCAGGATATTTTTTTTTGTTAAAAATTCTTTTTTATATTTTTTAAAAATAAAAAATTAATAAAAATAATACACTTAAAATTTATAATTTTTATTAAAAAATTTTAAAACCAGTTCCAAAATTTTCTAAAAAGCTTTCTTATTACAATCATGTAATTTGTTTTATTTTTAAAAATAAAAAATTTTTTGAATTGTATTTTATGAGGGCATGATTGGCTGCACCACACCCTATGACGGGTGCAGTGCACCCTTCTTCAACATTCCAGCATTGCAGTATGTAACACTGAAAAGCTGAAGCCTTCAGTGGCTTGGGATCCGGGGAAACCAGGAGCCACTGTTAGCCAGTGGCGGCAAGAGCCGCCATAGGCGAGTCTACTGATGGTCACCAGAGGCCGCCAACAAACAAGTGAAGAGAGAGAACTAGAGATCTTTCTCTCTCTAAAAGAGAAACAGAGGAGCTTGCGGAAAAGAACAAGGAATGAGGGGGTGTACCTTCTTTCTTGCTCTTTGTTTCTTTCTCTCCTCTTTCCGTCTTCTCCCTCTCTCGGCTTCTCCTCCTCTTTCCTTCTTCATTCTCGGTCTCTTTCTTTTCCTTCACTTTCTCTCCCTCTTTCACTTCCTCACGCAAGTTTCACTCAGTCCCTTTCACTCTCGGTTTCTCTGCGCTTGGCTTCCCTCTTCCCTCTCTACTCTCAGTGTGTCTCAAGAGCCAGGTAGGAACTTTCCTTTTCTTGCTTTCTCTCTAGAGAAAGTTTTCACCCTCCTCTCGGTTTTCTCTCTTTCTCCTCCCTCTCTCGTGAGTGCACTCCGAGAGAGGGAGAATCCCTCTAGGTCTGTCGATGAGAAAGCGAAAGATCCTCCAAAAGATGCTCAGGTCCATCCCTTAAGAAAGAGAGAATCTGGGAGAAGATCATCAGGACTCATTTTTCTCCCTTTTCACTAGCTTATGCAAGAACTTTGAACCCCCTCTTACGCCTTACTGCATTCCTCTTATGTGCTGGTGATGAAAGGGATTTGTGCAATTCTTTTCCAACAAGCCAGTTCAAACCCAACTTAATTCCTACGTCATTTGCGGCCTTTCTTTTTCTTTTATTTTTATTTTGTATTGCTTTTCTTTCTATTTTGACTTTTCTTATTTCATAAGTTGTGTTATTATTTTCCTTGGATTGCTAAAAATTTTACTAAAAGAAATTTTTGCTCAATTTTATTTATCTTTATTTTATTTTAATTAAAACAAATTAAGTGTTTACAGTAATTAATGCGTTATCAATGGCATCCATTTCTTTATACAGGTTATTATTACTAACTATATTCCATCATGGGCTAATAATTGTCATCTTGGCTGATCCACGTGTTTCTACCGGGTTTTACTTTTGGCAGTTGTCTTCTCTTTCAGAACCATCTTGTCTGTCCCTTCCACGTGCCTATATGTTTCCTCTAACATTTCTTTTTATTTGGATGAGTATATTTATTCAGTATTTTTGTCAATCGATTAGTTTAGACTAAGTTAAGAGAAACTATAAGAATGATAAAGTTCTTTCACGTTGTATTTTTAAGATTCAAACCCAAATAATTTAGTTAAACAAAAAAAAAACTTCTACCATTTCACCTCAATATTCAGTGATGTCTCCTCGACATTTCTACTATCTACCATCATCCCCTCGTTACACTGTTCATCCTCCGCCTTCTTCACCTTGCCATCTGCCATCATTTCCTCATTACTCTGTTCATCCTCATCCTCCGCCTGCAGTACGCCAAACTGAGACACCATTGAAATTTCCATCTAGTTCTGCTTTGGAGCCACATTTTCATTTCTAATGGACTCCTTCTCCATTATTTTGCGCCCTACAAATTGCTTCTTAGCTCTCCTTTGTCTTGAAACTACCATCCATGGGCCATACATATCCTCCAAAACATTCACTACAACCTCGGGCCGAGTAACTCTCACTATTGTTCCTTGTAACCCCTCGTGGCACACCTCCACTTTGTGGCCATATTTACCACAGCTAAAACAAATTATCTGTAAGCCTTCAAACTACATACGTTCTAGTTTACCCTCCACTTTATATTTGGACTTTAGAGGTTGAAGCATATCCACATCTACACAGAGCCTCACAAATTGACCCCTCGCCATTGTTGTCATATTTGTATCTACTTTAAGCACTTTGCCAATCCAACTCCTTACTGTATGCAAGAATTCTAAGTCAAAGTACTCCATTGCCAAATCAGGCAATCTCACCCATACTGCCAAAGTTGTTATGTCAGGCTTAAACAGATCACAATCAACTTCCCATTTTCTCAAAAATAAATAATGCCCAAAGATGATCCATGGACCTCCCTTCAAAGCAAAGTTGAGATCCTCCACACTTTCAAAACTCACACAAAAGAAGTTGTTACCTACATCTACCATGATCACTTGATCATGTTTCTTCTAAAGAGTCTTCAGCTTTTTCTTGATGATTCCATGACTAATCTTCTTACCCAGTAGCTTCACAATGATTGTTTTACTCCATGGCCTCGATAACCTCCTTTTTTCCGTCACAAAAAGAACAAAATTAGCAAAGCCATCATCTTCTAATTCTACAGAAATCTTGCTTCCCTGGTCTTTCCCTTCACTCCCAGAATCACCATTTTCCTCCCCAAACTCTTGGTATCTACATCATCCAGAGATTCACCATTATGCCTTAAGAGTATTTCTCCAAAGGTCAGCCAATTTCCTCCTTCTCCCTGATTCCCTTCCTCTCCCTTCATCCAAGGTTCTTCCCTCTCCCTCAAAGCTTGACTTCCAGAAAATACCTCTTTGCCTAGCTTAGATTTCTCCTTGCTATGCCAAAGGAGGTCAAATTCCTCCTCTAACCTTGGTGTAGTTTTTTCTTGCGAGAAAGACATGTCACTGTTTTTGAAAATGACATCATTTTATTTTTAGAAGCCTCTATGAGTTAGGTTGAAGTGTTGAAGAGTTGTTCAGATAAATTCTGTGAACGTTAATAAAGGAAAAACAAAAATTTTCTTCTCAAATAATATTACTCATAATATTAAAAGGGAAATTGCTATGGAGCTTGGATTCGGTGTTACTCTCGATATTGGTAAATATCTGAGAGTCCCTATCTTACACCGAGTCTCCAATTTGCAAACATATAGTCACATTGTTGATAAAAGTGGAATCTCGGCAAACAACTTTGAAAGAGAGAAATCTCTCTATGGCTAGGAGGATTACCCTAACTAATTTAGTGTAACAAAATCTACCTATATATACAATGAATTTATCCTTATTGCTGAAAGGCACGTGTGAGAAAATTGAACAAAGTTGCGGGAATTTCATTTGGGGTTCATCTAATGATAGAAGAAAGATTCATTTGGAGAAGTGGGATAATGTCTGCAAACCAACATAGATGGGAGTTTTGGGGATGAGACACCTTCATTTGGTAAACATGACCTTCATGATGAAGATTGACTGGGCTTTAATTAAGCAGAAAGATGACTTATGGGTGCGCCTGATAAGAGCCAAATATAATTGTGGCCATTCACAGTGCCTGTAGTTCTTTCAAAATGAACCTCATCCAATTTATGCAAAGGGGTTGTTGGGGGTGGCATAAGCTTCAAGAGGGGCTAGCATGGAACATAGGCATGGGAACGGAGGTACGTTACTGGAAAGATAGGTGGGTGTCAAATTTAGATCCTCTTGAAAATTATGTGCTCACTTTGCTAGAAGATGGGGAAGCCAATAAGAGAGTGACTGAAATGGTGTCACCTAACAAGGAATGGAACTGACAAGTCATCCCTAGATATCTAAATGCTAATATTTATGATATAATTAAAGCTATTCATCCACCTACACCCATGGCTGGGGAAGACGTCTCCAGATGGCGATTCTTAAAAACTGTAGAGTTGATTGTTGCATCAGCCTACCATTGGCTTAATGGAGATGAGCAGATTGAAGCCAATACTATTTGGAAGACTATTTGGAGGTATAAAGATCCTAAGACGCATAACTCTTTTTTGGCTTTGTGGCAAAGATAAGTTATTAACTGATAACAGAAGATATTTAATGAAGATCTCTGATGTTAGATGTTTGCCCATCTCCCATAGAGATAGGGAAACCACGTTGCATGCTATTAGGGATTGGGAAAGGAATGCAAACTTATGGAAATGTCTAATTAATCCAAAGTATTGGAATCGATTCTTTGACTCGAACATACATGAATGGTTGAAAATGAACTTGTGTAGTAATTTGGGAAAGGGTAACAAACGGTGTTTGGTGTTGCCATGCATAGTGTCTGGCCTATGTGTAATGATGTGTTTTTCAACGGCAATGATCCCAGATGTCAGCATAATTTAGTTAGTATCTTGATGAAAGCAAAAGGAAATTGATAATGCCAAAGATAGCCTGTGTGTGTTTCGGAAGAGAGGGTTCAAGAAAAATACTCTGGAATTGGGTTGGATAAATTACCCAAAGGGATGGTACAAGATTAATGTGGATGGATCCTGGAAAAGCAAAACGAGAGCTGCAACTTGTGGTGGATTGATCAAAGATAATTTTGGCAGATTTATGGTTAGATTAGTTAAGAGAGTGGGGATTTGTTCTGTGCTTGAAGCGGAATTATGGGCCATAATGAGGGTCTCAAGCTTGCATGGGCGAAAGGCCTTAAGAAGGTATGGCTTGAATCAGATTCCAATTTGGCAATCGAATTAGTGCAAGGCAATTCCATGCAGAATCTTCAGGTTAGGAATTTGGTGGACATCATTCGTGGTTGGATGAAGAGAGACTGGGAAGTTCATCTTCAGCATGTCTCTAGAAAAGCCAATAAGGCGGCAGATTAGTTGTCCAAGCTTCAGAGAAAATCACTAGTTACTAGTAGTCAATAGACCACCTCTAGGTCTCACCTCCATTTTGGATGCTGAGAAAGCTAAAGATCCTAGTCATTTGAGTCAGTGTTTTTTGTATGTCTTTCTGTAGAATAAAAAAGAAGTGGTAAAGTTGCCAACCAAATAAAATTGGGTTGGGCCTTTCAGTTCAGGGAGGCTCAAGGACTCAACAGTTAGAGTTCGAGCACAGAGTGATGAATGCACTCAAAAGTTGGAGTTCGAGCACATACTGGTGAAAGCGCCCACCAACATTTAAGCCGTATCATGGGATACATGCAGTCTTTGAACGCTGTCAAGTTCAGCAGTGTTTAACGATTTCATGATTTTGAATATAACTTCATGCCTTATTAGATAATGTTATAACATTTATTGTTAGATAATTTGCGTTATATATCAGAAATTCCCACGTAATTTATGTGAAGGGCATATTGAAATTTCCTTCTGATGTGCATCTATACTCTGGAATAATAAATTTCATTATAGAAATATGTTGGTTAACTCATCAAATTCTTTCTTCACAAATGTCACTTATATGGAAACTCTAATTTGACAACAGGATGTTCATGAAATGTTCACAAAGAATGACTATTTTATTAAACAGAAAGGGAGCCCTAATTACTCTTGATAAATATTTCATGAATTTTTTTACATAGCTGGATTCTACTTATATGTTAAATCCACCAATGTTCTCTTAGAGGCATCTCAACGTCGCTAACACATCTTTGGCTTTACATCAAAGGTGGCAAAGAGCCGAGCAATCGAATTTGGTTGGCATTACTCATATTTAATGCGGGCCACTTTTCTTAACTCAAGTTTGGCTCATACAAAACACACAAAAAGTTTGACTTAACTTAATAGCTCACATGCATGAGCTGTGAAAATTTATATAAGGCGAACAATAGTTTGATACGAAACAGTAAACAATATAAACCAATGAAAATCTAAAAGCAAATTAAAGTAACCACTTAGGCAACATCAACAAAATACAAAGGCAACAGTCAACCAATATTAATAAATAGCTACACTGAATACTAAATCATCTAAAACCAACATATAGAATTATGTACGTATAATAATTAACTTATAATAATATAATATAATATATCAAGTCCACTCATGAGGCAAATGAGTTAAACATCCACTATCTCAAACTCCATTCATATATTAAATGAGTTAAAAATTTTAGCCTATGTATAGCTCATTTGGTTCATAAATTGGAATCAATAAATTAATTATCAAATGCCAATGGGAGTTGATTCATCTAGTTGACCTTCCACTCATAACAATTATATGACTTAAGTTTGGTTTTAGGGTTCCCCGTTGTTAGGCAATTTGTATTTCCACCATAAGTCCTCATTGCGGCTGATGATTTGCTCTAGCTTTAGAATGGGAAGCACCTCCCTTCACCCTAAACTTTTTTATACCAAAAAAAATTAATTATCAAATTAAATCATAACTTATATGTAAGTTTTTTTTTTTTTAGAATACTTAAAAAAGTTATAATACAAAAATCAACAACAAAGCTGGGTTCTACCACTTGAACTAAGCTCAAGTCTCATAACCTGTATGTAAGTTGACTGAATTCATTTCCACCCTTACTTTAGATAATTGTATAAATTCCCTTCCTTCTTCCTCTAAATTTCTGAAGTTCAAGTCGTTTACTCTTCTAATCATGATTTCCATATGCACAATATTATATATGAGTTGAGGCTATATATTGCTTTAATTAGAATTGCAAAGAAATAAATTATACACAAGTCAAAGTTGAAGAGTTTCTTTTGTATTTTGGCAAAAAAAAAAATGTTATAACTAGTTCCAAATCATTACCTCAAAAAATCCACTTCATTTTATTTTTTATATTTTTTGAAAAATCTATTTTACTTGATTGAAACCAATTGAACCTAGCTAATTTAAATATAATACTTTTTATTCAAATATTTCTACATATATAAATGCTGTAAATTAAAAACTATCAATAATGATATGAACCTAGGAGGTGCTATTTATACAGTGTTATGGGTTAAGGTTATTAATTACTTTAATTAAAATTATAGAAGTAAATTACACAAAAGTCAAAGTTGAAATACTATTTTATACTTTGGTCTAAATCTTATGATGTTATGATTAGCCCCAAATCATCTCGGAAACTCAAGTTTCATTTTTCATTTTTTAGTTTCTTTTTCAAAAATTTATTTTACTTGATCACAACTAACTGAACCTAAATAAAATAGTTCACTAACTTTTCATTCAAATAATTCTAACAAGAAAGTTGCAAATTACAATTATACATATAAGTAGACTGCTTTCACACATGAATCAAATCTAAGATAATTTCTTTTGTAAGGTTATATTAGGCTATTATTATAAATTAAATCTTATTAAATAGTCACTTTAAATTTTTGGTATAATAAATTTATTGAACCTACAAATTGAACTGTGAAACTCAACTTATTAATTAACTATGATTTGTTAAGTGTGGGTTTAGTAAGTTATATTTTTGTGAGGAATTTCCCATAATTTAACATCAGATATGCTTTTTATGTATATCTAATCAACATTGATGTAAACTAATTCCACAATTATATGAGACTCATTATATTCACAATTTTATTCTCACTTAATTCTTACAACTCATAATGTGAATCATTAAATTTATTAAATTTCATATATTCAATAACCCACACCATTAGGTGTAAGCTTTTTGTAGAAAAAATTATGTGGACTTCACATTTTCCTAAAGCTAAACTTCTCCTAGACACTTCACCACAAGAAGATAGAAGGTGAAAATCCCCCCTTTGGCACTCTTCATCCAATTTCAATCCTACCACCAGTACTTTTTTCCAATTTCAAACCACAGCCTTTGTCCCTCTCTCCCACGCTTTGCCCTTAGTCCTAACACCATAGCTAGAAACTCTTGTATTCTTGTGCTCTCTCTCTATCCTTGTCATCATGGTCTCTCCCTCCCTCTCTCTCACACTTCGTGGTTTAGATTTGATTATGAGCCTTTCTATTCAATGTTGTCACCACACTTATAGCTTCATCACAAAGTCAATTGCAAACCATCCAAATTGACCTACAATGAACATAATGTTTGTTATAGTCATATAATAATAAAGTTACAACTAAACTTTGTAACTATGAAACACCACATTTATAGCTTTATCACAAAGTTAGTTACAATTCATCTACATTAACTTATAGTTTAACATAAAGTCTCTCATAGTCATATCATATCAAATTTACAACTAAACTTAGTCATTAAATCATTATAAAGGTAGTTATCACCAAAGTAGGTAAATCTATAGTGAGTCATAAAATCTATAATAGTCATATCATAAGAAAGTTACAACTATATTTAGACATGATGAAAATATCATAGTTATAACTTCATCATAAAATTAGTTTTAGCACAACTGGGTGAACTTATAATTGGTGATAGATATAGTTACAATGAAATCATAAGTTACAACTAAACTTAATCACTATGAAATGCCATATATAGTTATAATTTCATCATAAAAGACATGTATGGCCTCATCATAAAAGAAGTTATAGCTTCATCATAAGTAGCAAATCTACTAATCACTATGCTAGTTTACAAACAACAATACCAACAGTTATAGTTACAACATGACAAAGCAGCATTGGATGTTAGATTGAATTGTTAGCTATTACCACCAAGCATAGAAATAGTCACATATATATCATAAAAAAGTTACAACTACACTTAAAAATCTCATTGGCTAAACTTAATGAAAATTTTAATTTTATGAATCTTAAGTGTTATATTTAAGATTTACTATTATAAATAATGCTAATTATTCTGCCAATCCCTATAGTTTTATTGAATTTTGAAGTAGATTCTTACAGTTTAAAACCATATTAATAAGTCCTTATAATTTTTGTCTTTTATGCCTTAGGTCCCTATTGTTACAAAATGTTATAACACAATTATCTATGTGTATTCGTAACACGTAAATGTCACCTAAGCTACCATGCAAGCAACAAAGTACAAAAAAATGCTAATGTGACTTGTAAGCCTTCTCCTTCTTCCGATTGCCTCTCCCTCCCACTTCACTTCTATGTTTGCTCATCACTAACTCATGATTTAGAGACCCATCACTTATGTCTAATGACTAATTTTATTGTATTTAAATTTTTCTAAACTTTCATTCACAAAATCTGGATGATTTCTGCGACTATACCTAAGCCTTGTTGCCTCATTCAAGGCAACTCGCTTGGTCAATAACCACTACAACATTCCCTTGTTGGCCGAATTAATCTACTAGTGGTCAAGCTTTGGCTAGTCCTTGATTCCTATTTGGTATCATTGATTGCTCAAGTAATGAATGGTGACAATTGGGGCAAGAAGAATGTGACAAGAGCTAGTGTCTACGCACCTTACATGGAACCCATATTGCATTTTGGTAGCATTGGTAGTTTCTTTCCCTTTTCAAACTCCTAAGACATATCGAGCAGAGGCAGCTAGATTTGGATTCGGGTTGGGTTTTTCTAAATCCAACGAGAGTTTGGAAAGATCATCATGTTTATACCGGAGGATGAGGAGGAAAGAGAGAGATGCAAAGATATCGAAATGGATTTGCTGTTTGAGTCCTTCAACAATGAGAGACTCATAAAAGCATCAGATGAGGAGGAAGAAGACGATTTTGAGCTTCAGTGAAGAAAATGCTTCAACGACTTGTAAGTATTAGAATATGATGTCGGTTTTTGAGTCTCACTCTTGGTGGCACTAGTACTTTGGGACAACTTTTTCAGTCCCAACAACTCCTTCCAACAACTCGAACACCTTGGAGCCTTTGGGGAGAATAAGTAAGGGTTTGTACTAGGAATTTCAGTTCTTAGGAACTGGAAGGGGAGGGAGAAGTAGCTAGAAGAAGAAGAAGAAGGGTTACAAGCCATAACATTTTATGATGGTAAAGACCTAAGGCATAAACGGTAAAAAGTTATATAGACTTGTCAAGATAATTTTAAACTGTAATGACCTACTTGAAAATGGAGGAAAACTATAGAGCCTAGTAGAATAATTTAACCTATAAACAATTATAAGATTAATTGCATAAAGAACATCACAAATGTACAAAGAAGCATAAATAATTATAATTATTACAATAAACCATTGTCATAGTCACAACTACATATGATAAAAGTCAATATTTGCATGATTACAATCAATCTTTCTAAGTTACAAAGAAATATAAAGTGAATGTTTATAATTGGCTAGTATTAGAAGATCTTCTAGGATGTACTTTACTATCTTTGGGTACATCCTTCATGCTTTCAATTACCATAATGAAAAATCTTTAAACTTCAATTTATGAAAAAACTTTAAGTTTTAGCCTTTAGTGTCTCAAAATCTTCCAAAGACTTCAAATACTCCAGCTTTGATGAATTGATTCCTTTTGGGTGACTTCTACAACTATCAATATGCTAACCATGGTTAGAGGGAAGAACAAGTGAAGACTTTCACAATTTCTTACTTGAGAGAGGAGAACTCACCTTAGATAAATTGATGAAGAACAAGTAGAAGCTTTCAAGGTTACATGCAAAGAGACAAAAAATGCAAGAGAGATGAAGATTGTAGAGATAGTAAGAGAGAGAGAGAGATGACCAAAGCAGGAATTTCCCTCTTCTATCTTCTTGCAATGAAGTGTCCATGAGAAATTTATCTTTGCCATTGTAGAGGGAAAATCTACCCACACAACTCCTTTCTTACATAATCTCATACTTTTTGGTATGTACCTTTAGATCAATTAGGTTCTACAATTCAACTTATAGAACTCAATAAATTTAATAATATAAATTTTATGTTATGAGAATTAAATAAGAATAAAATTATAAGAATAGTGAGATTTCATATATGCCAACATGTATAAGGTGTGAGGATTTCATACTCATTTTGTTTTTTTTTGGAATAGCATTACTCTTCCCACCTTAAGTCCTATTATTCTCACAACTTTATTCTCATTTAATCCTTACAACTCATAATTCAAACCATTAAATTTACTAGGTCAAATAGATCCAGCAACTTACACCATTAAGTGTGGGCTTTTTGGGACCAAAATAGTATGGATGTAGCATTTCTGTCCCACCTTAGCCCTCTGTCATATCCAATATTATAATAAGATTGAGGTCTTCTAAAGTATAAGGTTCATTTTATAGATAAAGTACTTGGATGACCAATAATGAGAAGATTAATAGTGTAGATTACTTAAAGTCTATGATTTGTTATTCGCTTGCCTATATTTTATAACAACCAACACTATTAATTTTTTCATTAATGATCGTCTACTTGAAATTTACATTACAAAGTGCACCTTGAAAAGGATCCAAATCCTTTATAATAAGACGAAACTTCAACATAGGGGTAGGCATGGGTTTGATTGGTTCAAGTCTAAAATCCTACACTAGAACTAACCCGATGCCTTGAAAGTGTAAACTGTTGCCAGGCAAACAAGAGATTCAATGAAGCTATAGTGGGTTGCTTCAATTAACAAAATTCTTCGATGGGCACCAACGGGTTATGTCTTCAACCTCTTCTACAATTCATCTATGAATCTGGTGTGGTACTTTGTTCATCCTCCATGACCGTGAAAACGTGTTGTGACCCTGATCAATGGATCTAGCACTCTAATACACAAACACCTCTCATGGATTTGCAACAAATGATGGTAGATGTAGAGTGGCTAAGAATGTCAAAGCTTGGCCTCTATTCAAGTTGAGAAGGGCCAATCAAATTCAAAGTTACTGAGAACTTGTGTTGCAGTCGCCATGCGCAATTAAGCTTCAAGTTAAGGTCTCTTAGCTATGGTACTAAAGAGAGAAAATAAGAATACTTGTGGTGGAAGAGCAAAGTAATTGGAATTTGGGATTCTAGTGAGGGTAAACGGTGGTAAGTGATCTGTAAATAGGAAATATCAATGAAATTGAGTTGAAATGCATTGAAAATTTTCACCGTGGGAGCAGAAAGGCAATATAGTGGTGACAGGTTTTGATAAGACAAAATCCCAAAAGCGAAAGAAATGGCAGGGTTTTGGAAAATAGAGAGAGGACATGAAAAGACACATGCTAACTAAAAGTCCCAAAAATTTAAGTAAAAGAAGATAAGACTATGTGGAAGAACAAGCGGAACGGGGAAAAACTTTCAAGTTTTTTTCTTTTAAATAATAAAATTGAAAAGTTTGAAGGATGATATTTGATAAAAATATTTAAAATTATTATATTCATATTATTATATTTATAATTTTTATAATTTTATTTATTTTTTTAAAATTTTTTTTATTTTTAATAAATTTTACTTACACACATTATTAAGAGTAATGTTATTATTATGTTGAAAACTGTATGTTTCTAATATTTTTTTTTAAAAAAATAAATAACAGATCAATAGTCCACTCGTGCACTATTTATATACTATTCATCCGTTATTTTTTTTAATTCTTTTAAAAAATGTTGAAAACATATAAGTTCTAGCATAACAATAGCATTTCTCCATCATTAAACATGGCTCAAACTTAGAACTACGGGCCATTACCCAAAATATAAAGGAACAACCACTGAATCGAACATGTTGGAGTTGGTGGGAAGAGGACACTACCTTGAATAAAGGAAAGAATCATCCAATAAAAGAAATTTGAATTCTTTAAATTTTTTATTTTTTAATTTTTATAAATTTTTTACAATTTAATATATAAATTTTATTTTTTATTAATTTTATATTTATTTCTTTCATATTTTTTTACTTTTACGAGAATCAATGTGAAACATGTACGAGTCTCTGGGGAAGTTTCCATAGATAACAATTAGTAAACCCAACTTTGACTGTTTAACACCAATTGAAATTATTCTTTACCCCAATATAATTTATGGGCCGATCCAAACTAATTTAAACCTTTTTTTTTTTACGCTGGTTTAAATCGGGATCACATGAAAACTACCCACCCCTACATCCCCAATTAAAGACAAGAATGCAACCATAATTCCAATTATAACCTCCATAAGAGAAAATAAAATTTTATCACTATGATATTAAAATTCAAGTCTTTTCTTAAGTAAATTGCTGTTGCATTCTTTGCATTTTATTTTTATTTTACAAGTTTTCTAATTTTGACTATGCAAGCATCTAGCGAAATAAAAAGATTGATAATTTTCTTAATGTATAATTAGTTAAATCTAAATCATAATATCAACTTGGAAAGGTTTTTCAACTCATATATATTTATATATATGTAATAAGTGAATTTTGTGTAAGCAATAAAAATAATTAAAATTTATGATAATAAAATCTTAATAAAAGATCAAATTTATGATTTATTTATATGATTAAAATATATATAATTTTACTTATCATACTTAGTTTTCTTGATTTAACAAAAAATAATCTATACATTTAACAATAAAAAGTAATTTATATAAATAAGGGTTTAGGAAAGTTTTCTTTAAAAATTAAGAGGTTTGTGTTATTAAAATTTTTAAAATTTTCAAATAAAAATATTTATATAAATAAAAACAAAATAGTTGGGAATGTTAAAATAATTTTGTGTAATTTTCTTTATTTTCCTGTGATCCGCCAAAATGAAAACCTAAAACTAGTAGCTCTCATGCTTCCCAACAGGACGTTTGCCCTCAAAAACTCCCGCCACTCCACGTTCTCGATTTCCTTCAGCTCTCGAGTGATTATGTTCTCAGAAACTTGTACATCAATCTTATGCTCAAATTCTTAAGACGGTTTTGCGCAAAACGCTTTTCCAGCCACTTGATTCATTATCGTGTTGAACCTTTACCGAGTCACGACTCGTTTTCGACTCTGTTGAGACGAAGAATGTCTATCTAAATCGCTGATTAAAATGAGTATGTGAAAAATCATGGGTAATGGGAATCTTTCGATTATTTCCATGCAATTTGTCGGAGTAATGTCTTGCCGGATGATTATACGCCTGCAACGTTTTAGAGAATGTCTGGCGAGCTTGAGGATTTTGTATCAGGGAAACCGATTCATGGGAAGAGTGTAAGAATTGAGGGTGTCTCTGCTACCGTTGTTGCCAATTCTTTGATGTCAATGTACTGTAAATGTGTACAATTAGGCGATTCGATGAAATGCCCTACAGGAATGTGGGTTCACGGAATGTTGTCATTTCTGGATGTGCTGCCTCGGGAAATTGGAGTCCCAAGGCGGACTTTTGGAATGCTTGACCGAAAAAAGCGAAGGGAAGGATTTTAGCCTCATGCTTTTACGTTGCAAGTCTCCTGCGTTTATGTTGCGGCAATGCTGGAAAATGGGATCATGGGAATGAACTTCACCTGGTAAAGAATGAATCGGATTTGAAGATGGGTTCAGATATTCATATGGGGTCTTCGCTGAAATGAAGTTAATAGATATGTGTTTGAGATGTGATAAAATTGTTCTTAACAGACAAGTATTTGCCCAAGCCTAAACATATATGTGTGAATAGCAATGATCAATGGATATGTACACGATGGAGCACCCGAAGAAGCATTGACTCGTGTTCTTGACATGCTAATGAAGGCTGGAGTACAACCCGGCGAAGTATCACTTTCGAGTGTGGTTCCAGCTTTTAGCTCACTTGCTGGAGTAATTGATGATAAACAATTTCGTGGGTCTGCTGTTGTAATGGAATTGAATCATGATTTTTCCCTATGTAATGCTTTAATTAATTTGTCTTCCAAATGTGGGAGTTTAAATTATGCGGCACAAGTCTTTGACGATAGCTCTTTTTGAAGATGTGCAAGAGTGTAGAGCATGATTTATGAAGTAACACATATACACAGCATCTTATTTTGGTCTTGTCATTCTCATAATGTTATTTTTATATAATCATTACAACACAAATATCATAGCATTAAATTTATTAAATCCTATAAGTTAAACTACAATATTTAATTGATCTAATGAATTATATCATTAAATGTGAGCCTGTTATTGATTTAGAGTTGTGGGAGTGGCATTTTGCCTCTTCCTTTTTTGACTGGTTGATGTCTTACTCTTTATAGTTGTTTCTGGTCAAGTTTAGGACCTCTGATGAGGATAAACATCCTGTACTATCCTCTTGCTTTTTTTTTTTTTTTTTGGGTGAGTTTGACCATTTGTTATATTATCTTAATTATCTAAGCCTAAACTGAAACTTCTTAGGCTATAATGTTTGGCAGCATCTTGCTATGAGCAGGCCTCACTGGTACGATTCACAATAGTCATTGCGTAAGAGCCAGTTACCAATCAGAAGTCCTTAATGATTTTATTTGTCAGAATTCCTTGTATGAATAAACTTTCTTCATATCTATGATACTCCAGTGCATGGTCGCATTACCCCATACACTTGGCTCAATTCAAATTGGTTGTTGAAGGATCGTAAATCACAGTACCTACATGCATATCTGAAAGGACCCTGTAAGTTCCTTATCACAATTTGAAAAATTTTGTATCATTTTCTGTTACATTCACATTTATGCTTTTCTTAGAGTGTAACATGCATATATTGATGCACAAAACCATCCAAATTGGCAAGAAATTTCATTATATGCTTGTATGAACTTTGTGCTACAAGGCATTTGTTTCAGAACATTTTCAATCATGATTTCTGTTCACTGCTTTCAGCTCCTAGAAAATTCTATATATTATTGCATACCAGTAGTGACTCAAAACAAAATTTTGTGTATACCACCATGAATTGATTAACGATATTGCATACTCCTGATCAATATACCTTCAATTGTCGAGCCATTCAGATATGGGCATCCAAGAATCTGGGAAAGCGGGCAAGTACAGAACAATCTCAGAGGGAACGTCTTGCCAAAGAATGTTGAATTTCATAGAATTTAGAAAGGAAATAACCAGGACCAAATTATGCTCAACAATCACATGTGGAGAGGTGCTGGCTATGAGATAAGGTGCTCTGTGGCTTATCATCTTCAGGAGAATAAAGATAGAAGCACAGATCTAAGTAACAAGTTCCCTTCCATACAACAACAACAATTACACAAGGTGAGGTTGGCTATATGAATAAGACAATATCATTCGAAGTTCCCTTCCATGCCTGCATGATATTTAAAACAGGAAAGGTAACCACAAATCATTTCACCTCTCTATCTCTGATTCTCTCACACGTTGGTAGGCAAAAATAGAACCAAGAACAACTTTTCCGACTCTTCTATTTCTTCGACTTCCTTAACTCATGCCTATTCTTCCCTTTTCAACGATAAGTTGTGACATAGGTACAGAATGAATCCATCTTAATGGAACTAAACCAGCAAGGAATTGAAACAGGATTCCCATGGTCAAGCCTGAATAATCACCTGATGTAATACCAAGCAGAGAAGCCAATCCAACACCCAGAAACCCACTAACAATTGATGATAGACAAACAGCTGATGCAAAGAAAGAGGTGAGAGATCCTTCACAACCCCTTGGACCTAAACTTGCAAATAACACTGAAAACGGAAGGAGTTTGAATTGTGCCAGAGTTTCTGCCAAACCCAAAAAGCAAAGAGCAAAAACTTCATTTGGCATTCCGAATCTAAGATTTATTTGTTTTACTAAAACAAGGTCAAGAAGTAGAAATGAAGCATATAGAATCTGTGTCATGCCTATTAATTTTCTCATTGGAATTCTTTTCCAATAACGGTCATAAAGTACAGTCCCTGAGAGAAGCATCAACTGACCAACCAATCGGGACAACCCAATTACTGAAGGATCAAGGTTTAAACACTGTGTTTGATAGCAAAAAATAGAGCCAGAAAGCATTGGAACCACGACAATAGATCCAACAATCCATGCAAGAGGGTGGGAAATGCCTTCTTCTCTGATTGCTGTGATAAGATTAGAAAGTTGTTGTCTGATAACATCTTTGATTGATTTCCTAGCAAAATTACGATCTGAAATTTGTGGTAAGCCTAGAGAGTGTTCTCTTGTTGAGAAAGAAATTGCTAGCTGAAGGGATAGTGATGTTGAAAATATAAGAAACATGGTTGTAGGTGGCATTTTCTGGAAGAAATAACCACCAATCAAGTTGCCTAGAATTCCACCTGAAGCTAAAGCCATGAATGCATATGATTGTAGGCCGCCAATTTTTTGCTTTTGGCCATATTCTGCAACGAGAGCATCCTTTGCAACTTCTGTTATGGATGCTCCCAAATTACTGACAAGCACACATGCGATTAACTTGGGAAGCACTTCACGGGCTACGGGTATTAGTGCTAGAGAACTCCAAGAAAGAATCTGCAAAAGAACTAAGAAGATTGAACTGAATAAGCATAATTAATCAAGACTATCATTCAATTTCAACAAGAGCATCCTTTCCAACTTCTTTATCTTGTTTTTGTTTTTTCCCAAACAGAATGAATGCTTTAATAGACACTATCTGCTGAATGAATGCTAATTGATTGTTCATCTTTTTCTGTCCAACAGAATGACTGCTTTATCTGTTTTGTCACAAACACGGCCTAATTTTCCTTGCTTGACAACTAATATGCACATGACGATTCAAAAATCTGATCTTCTGAGCTTGTAGCCTTCTAAAGTTTCGTGATCAATTATTGGTTATATTCGCCCAAAGCTAACTTTTACTTGATATCGAACCATTTACTCATCTGAGTTATCTATCTATTGATACGAAAACAAAGATGAGCCCAAAACACGGTTTGACACCAAAAAGGAGTCATAACAGAACAAGACAACCTTGTTAAAAGATATGTCTAACTTACTGGTACATTGGTTTTGCAGCTGCTGGATTGTTTTTTTGAGCTTCCAGCCTTCTTATTCCCTGCATGTTCTGTCTTGCCTTATATAGAAGTTTTATGTTCTGGTTAAATTCCAGGGACCTTACCGGTTAATTATAAATTTGTTTTAAACTCTAATACTAGTCTTTGCATTTAGCATTCAATTTGCAATTACTCTCTTTCAAGATAAAGAAAACAAAAATTATAATAGAGAAAAGAATGAAAGGATTCGCACGCACGTACAAATTAAAGAGACTAACATTTTGAAGATAATCATATTATAGTGGGAAGATTTCTTCCATTGATCTCAATTACTGGTTAATTCAAGTGACTTTGTATTACTGAATGTAGGTGTAGTAACAGACGAACGCAAGGCAACCAAGGAGCAATGAATAAAAGACAGAATAACATGCCTGCTTACCTCCAATGGAAATATAAGGTATTCTATGAGCGCCGCCAATATAGATGGCATCAGAAAGGATTCCATATAGTGGCTTGGCCAACATGGGAAGGTTACCAGAGTTTTGTACAAGCTGCAATTTTGAAGGGTGCAAGTTAAGATTATTGGCCATGTGGAAGTTAAGAGCCAACCATGGAAAGCACCTAAAGCCCTGTACCCAATAACCAAACCCACACAAGAGCATTAGTTGTCTGCTGCTAACTAGAAAACTCCTTTCTTTTTCATTCGCCTTTTGTTTCTTTTCCTTCTTGAAAAACATTTGATTCAGTGTAGCCATGATTGTGGGTTTTTTTATGGTATCATGATTGTTATGATGTTGAAAACAGTGGATGGACTTCGTAGGTCTGTTCATGGCATTGGAATTCTGGTGTTGAAAACAAAGGATTGGCTTTAAGTAAGGTAAAGGTGGTTTCTTAGGCGGTTTATTTGGCAGAGCACCCATAAATGGGTTCTCAGAAGTAACTGCTGTGTGAATCATGGTGCTTGATATTAAGATTCCAGACTGAGAGCAATGCAAAGAATAGAATTTTTCAAAATTTCAAGAGATAATTAAACAGAGCATAGCGTCGTCTGTCTTCACACTTGAATCGAATTGGAAGATAGAATGAGAGAGAATTGAGATGGGCACCCGTTCTCTATCTAGATGAAGAAAACAACCAGGGATCTAGAAGCGTGCATTGGTGGGTTTTGCAAAATCAAATAAATAATGAATTAAATGAAGTAGAAGTAGCAGTAGCACAGAGGGATGGCGAGGTTTCCAGCAGAGCCATGCTGTGTTTGTCTACAGTGTTGTTTTGTTTCGATAGTTTTTTGGAGGCCCACTGAGTACACCCACACTGCCAACGCGTAAGGATGGCAATTGCCTCTGAACAGGCGGAGATTTGTAGGGATTTTCAATTTTTGGCGAGAAATTTCTTTCCATAAAATAGGGATAAAAAAATACCTTTCATATTATAATTGCATAATATACAATATTAAAAGTAAAAAGATAATTTTAAGAGAAAACTTTATTTTTAACTTATACTAAATAGGAATGGTAACGGGTAGAGCGAAAACAAGGAGTGCCTTCTCGCTTTCCAATCTCGAAGAAAAAAACTTTTCTAGACTCTGCCTCATCTCTGACGGAGAACATTATTCCTCATCCCACCCTCAATTCTTGTGGGTATAGATACTTGGGAAGATCTGAAATTTTAGCAAATTTTAATTTTTTTTTTTTTAAGAAGCCCCATGAAAAATTAGTTATGCAGAGCAAATAGACCTTAATTCAACAAATAACCAAAAAAACAAACAAACAATGATAACTCGGAATTATTTATAGGAGTTGCATCTTCTAAAGATGAATAGATAAATTTGAACACCTTAACCCTTACGAAAGAAAGAAAAGATACATTCCAGGCATGCTTAATATCATGAATGCCAAACGTTATAGCTTCATAATGGCCTTGGGATTTTTAACTGATTATTAATCCGCACACCTGCAGACACAGGAGTTTTAAATTTTGACTTTGAAATAGATAATAACAAAGCTTATAATTCAAATTACACGAAAGTGTTTATTACAGCAGAAACTAGGATGAATTGGGATTTGGTTTTCATGGGCTGTTAACTGCTACCCTCAATAGAAATATAGAGTGAAGTAATCTACTCTAATAAAAGATTGACCAAGAATATTGAGTTTGTCTGTGTCAATAGGATATGATTGGCTGCGATTAGCTTAAGACACCTTCAGAATAAGCAATGCTTCAATCTTGGTCTCAAGGGATGTCTAGCTAAATCCAACTAGTTACCACTAAATCAACACCTAATTAATTTATTGTTATAGCATTAAAAAATTATTAAAGCTAAAATTTTTATTTAGGATTCAGAAAATTTACTTATTATCATTACAGGAAATAAACATTTTCGTGTGAGACTCCTTATAAAATAATGATTTATATAAATGTTTTTGTAAAATTAAAATTTATTAGAATCATTATCAAACTCAGAGTATATATATAGAAAAGGTGACATTGTTATTAATTTGTCACAAAAATAATAGTTTTTATAAAATTCGTTTAAGCTTTACTATTTTAAAATTTATTAAATTTAATAATTTCATATTTTTAAAAAAATATTAAATAAAATTTAATTTATAAAAATAGGATCCAAATGTAATTCTAACTAATGTTAAGGAATTAGATCCCTTAATTTTTTTTATTTTTTGACTTCAATAATTTTTTAATTTGTATAAACATTTTACTTACGAATCTTATGTTTTTATTGACATTTTTCAATTTTTTTATCACTTAAATTATTTTAATTTTTAACTTTAAAAGTCAAGAGATACTAATCTCTATTATTCAATGGTGCGTGAATATAAGCTTAAAAAAAAAAGTGATTCATGTATGCTCCCCCATCAAAAATATAAAGAGACTGAAATAAAAAAAAAATATAAATGTAAATGATCATATAAACTATATACAAAATTTATATTGTATATATATTAGCGCGACAGCCACAAACATCCCATCAATGGCTTCAATGGTCACAACACAGATTCTAGGGAGCACTGAACAAACAAAACCAAACCATCCCATCCGTTGAAGTCATCGTCACCGACAATTGACACGGAAATTTTAAGCACTAATCGGGCCCCACCTGACCAATCCTTTAGGAATTAGGGTGCTTATCTAGGAATACCAGCGAGGCAAAGCAGGGGCAGGAAGTGCTCTCCTACTCCCCGACTTCGAAGGAGAAATTTTTTCCCACCTTTGCCCCGACCCCCGACGGAAATATTATTCCCTCCCTACCCCCGATTCCCGTGGAGAATGGGTACCCACGGAGATCAGAAATTTTAGCAAATTTTAATTTTTTTTTGATAGAAGCCCCATGAAAAATCAATTACACAGAGCAAATAGACCTAAATTCAATAAATAACCATAAAGAAAAACAATGATGACTCAGAATTGTTTATAGGAGTTGCATCTACTAAAGATGAATAAATAAATTTGAGCACCTAAACCCATACAAAAGAAACAAAAGATACATTTCTAGGCAAGCTTGATATCATGAATGCAAAAAGTTATAGCTTCATAACAGCCTTGGGATTTTTAACTGATCAATGCTCCACATCTGCAAACACAAGAGGTTTAATTTTTGACTTTGAAATAGATCATAACAAAGCTTACAATTCAAATTACACAAAATTGCTTATTACGGCAGAAACTAGAAAGAATTGGGATTTGGTTTTCATGGGTTGTCTTGGCTGCCCTCAATAAGAAAATACTAGGTGCAGTAATTTACTCTAATAAAAGATTGACCAAGGACATTGAGTTTGTCTGTGTCGATGGGATATGATTGGTTGTGATTAGCCTGAGACACCTTTAGAATAAGCAATGCATCAATCTTGGTCTTTGAGGATGTCTAGCTAAATCCAAAGGCTCAAATTCAATCAGTGATTCTACGCCACAACTAACAAAAATTGTGGACTTAGAGAGTATATACATCCACATAGCACTAAAAATTAGTGAATCATTTGTTTTATTTATGAAAGCCCCATTGCGTGCTCCTCTTCTGAAATTCTGAATATTTGAGTGATTCTTGTTTCGAAATGTTGCATGCAAGGTTTGTTAGAGAGAGACACATTTCTCCAAACAATGGGGCTTGATTTTTTATTTTTTTAATAACAAGAAAAAAAGTATGGAATTGTTGAGAGGAAACACTGACACATAGTAGAAATTGGTCTTACTCTTCTATCTCTAGCTTCCATGACGGTCCAATATTGTTCACAAGCCTTTTCAGCCTCAGTATATCTCATAAATTGTTTGCCTTTTGCAATTCTTCAGAACAAGAGTCCTGTGGAAGTACTGCATAAAGTGAACCATACTATACATTCCTTAAAACCTTCAGATGCCTATGCTATCCCTTTCTCAGGCCATTCAATAAACACAAACTTCAAATGAGGTCCTCTCTCCTTGTCTTTTTCTCGGTTATAGTACCAGCCATAAGGGTTGTAAGTGCCTTGATATTGAGGGTAAAGAATATATCTCCAGACATGTTATTTATGATGAGAAAGTGTTTCCCTATCGTAGTCTCTTCTCCAAACCAGAACCTTAACCAATGGTTGCAGCTCACCGTTTACCTCCACCTGTAGTCATTCCTTTACAGTCCTTCACCAAATACTAACCTTACTGCTCCACCACTGCAATCTGCACCAAATACTACAGCTGAACCTTTGTCCAGACCAGTCAATGACAATAACGCCTCACACTCCAGTCAACCTCATACCAATGCTCATCCAATGGTCACTCGATCCAAAAACAACATTTTTAAGCCCAAAATATTTGCAGTTAATTAGCTAGCAAGTTGAATTATGTGTCTACAATGGGCTACTGTGTGTGTCGTTAATTAGCTGGCATGTTGAATTACAGATATTGTGATAAAGAAAAGTTATTCTCACATTAAGTGTGGGAATAAAATGCTAGCATTTGGTGTGAAATTGTTGTATTAGTCATATTGTATATTTTAATTTGTAAAATTTAATAAATTTAATGGTCTAAATTATATGAAGTGAATATTTTGTGAGAATAAATAGACTAACTATGGTATAGGAGGCGGAGGTGGTTGATCCCATGTATGTTTTCTAGGTTTAGATGAACCAACAAATACACTTTTAGGCTACATACTAGAAATGGGAAAAGTAACAAATACCGTGATACCAAAAGGAACTCACAAAGTATCCATAAACTGTCTAAAATAATTTTTATTCAATAATTATCAGCTAATTGAATAGCCTCCATGGAAAAATTTACAATCTTACGATACTAAGCATGTTAGTACCTCTCTCGTTCAATTACAGTCATGTCTTATTTTTTCAACTCAGTCATAGAACATGACAATCCTTTAAGAAAATATGACAAGACATTCTTTTTTTTTTATCTTCATTTTTCGAGCCTTTTCGACACCCTCTCATTGGAGCCTCCCATTGTCAGCTCTTCTCAAGCCACACTTCCACTTCCCACTCATCTTTCACACACAACATTCCAAATACTTCTACTTCTTGAATTCTCTCACTTCTCTATATCAAATCTTAATGGATACTTTGTGAGTTCCTTTTGGTATATTTAATATTTTGAAATCTGTAAAATAAAGACTATATAAAAATAAAAGGATTGAAAATCAAAAGGTATAATTGATTATGGCCTCCCAGTTGCTGCTTAAACCCACATTAGATTGTCTCACATGGATCAACTCTTGTGCAATGTGTCATCTAGAGGTCGAATCTATATTTCACCTTCTTCTTAATTTGGAATCAAGCCAAATACCTCCAGTAAATGGATTAAAAAAAAAAAAAAGAAGGTGAAATATAGATTCGACCTCTAGATGACACATTGCACGAGAGTTGATCCATGTCAGACAATCTAATGTGGGTTTAAGCAGCAACTGGGAGGCCATAATCAATTACACCTTTTGATTTTCAATCCTTTTATTTTTATATAATCTTTATTTTACAGAATTCAAAATATTAAATATATTGATATTATAAAATAAATTATAAAGCCAATTGATCTAACGAATCTTACAGAGATTTAGTATGACCAAAATTTAATGTTTTTTTTCTTCTTTCGAGATATTGTTGATTATGTTCTGAAATGGTAACTGTAATTAATGGAATCTAATTCTTTTGGTTTCATAAAAAAGTTATTTGAGTTTTAAGTCATCACTCTAAATTTATTTATTCATATTCAAAATTCTATTTATTATATTTTATAATACTAAAATTACATACAATTATCGAGAGGTAAAATTTCTCGGTACAACCCATAATTATTACCAACTGATTTTTTAATTTCTCAAAGAATTGTCCAGGGATATTAGTCGATAAAATTAAAAAAAAAATTATGGATAATTTATTTCATTTTTGGTAAGACATTTTTTTTATTCTAGAAGATTTATTTGTATTACCAAGATAAATAAAAGAACTAAAAAATTGCTAAGAGATAAAATAAATTTAAAAGATAATAAAACACTAGGAAAAGTAAGAAGATAACAATAAATTATTAAAAATAAAAATAGGAGATAAATAATAAATAAAATGATAAGATAAAAAGATAACAAATACAAACATAAATTCAAGAGAAGATAAATGAATAATACATAACAATAAAAGAAAATAATAGAAAGTAAAAAGTAAAAGATAAAAATAAAATAATAAAAGATGAAGAAGATCATGAAAAGAAGATAAAAGATAAAGAATAAAAGATGAAAGATAATTAAGATTAAAGATAAAATTGAGGAGTTTAAATTTGACTAAGATAAGAACCTAAAATACTAGTATAAATAGGACATGAGACTACACAAAAAGGGAACACAGAATAAAATCCACTGAGCACACACAGAGAATTCAGCATATACCCCACATACAGAAAATCACCCAAGCCAAAGCAAAAAATATAAGACAACCTTGAACCCCTGATCACTTACAAGTTCCCAAAACCTTCTGTTCTACCTTATTTCTTACCTAACTTTTTCACATAGAGAGAAAGATTCATGGACACCACAAAGTCCCTTGTTTCACCTCATTCTCCCAAAGACCCTTCAACCCCGAAACACAGTCTCTCTGCACCCTGTACCTCCGTCTCCAAACTTCAGCCTCACTTTCATCCTACCTTACCCTCTTTAACGGCAAAGTCACTCGTGTCTTGGTTGTCACCCTCTCTTAGTCTCTCACAGTGGCCGACCTTAGTGAGATGCAGATAAATCAAGATCCTCTGCACTATAAGCATCTATTGATGTAAATTTCATATTTTTTTTTATTTCGGTTTTATTTTTTCAAGCATTTGGTTGTTCTTATAAGGGTTTCTTCCAGTAATCTTTCATATATCTTTTGCAAATACTTCCAATGTTTTTGTTGGGACTTGGAAGTGAATGATTGAGACCGTGTTTAGGAGTTCTTAGTTGCTATTCTATCTCTATTCCTCTTTCTAGTGTGCTGGTTCGTTTCTCTACACATCCTATTTGTGTGTGTTTTAACCTATATTACGTTATGATGAGATGCTAGATTTGGAGAAGCTAGCATCAATAGAACCAGGGTTGCGAACTACCTCTGCAATTTCTTTACTTGCATTGCAGTTAAGATTGTAGCCACACAACTTCAAGTTCTTAACTTATTGCTCTTTTTCCTCTTTTCATATACTACTCATGATGCTATCTTTTTTTTTTTTGCTTTTTTGCTTTTTAATAGTAATTTATGAATCATCTGTTTGGACCATGATAACTCAAATAGTTGGTCTTAATCTTTCGGATGAATCATCTGTTTTATTTACGTGACCCCATTGCGGGCTCCTCTTATGAAATATTGAATATTTGAGTGATTCTTGTTTTGCAATGTTGCATCCAAGGTTTGTTAGAGAGAGACACTTTTATCCGAGCAATGGAGCTTGATTTTCGATTTTTAGGTATAATGTGGCTATATATACTCTCTCAGTCCACAGTTTCTGTCAGTTGTGGTGCAAAATCACTGATTAAATTTGAGCATTTGGATTCAGCTAGACATCCCTTGAGACCAAGATTGATGCATTGCTTATTTTAAAGGTGTCTTAGGCTAATCACGGCCAATCATATCCCGCTGACATAGACAAAAGCAATGTTCTTGGTCAACCTTTTATTAGAGTAGATTACTTCACCTAGTATTTCCTTATTGAGGGCACCCATGACAACCCATGAAAACCAAATCCCAATTCTTTCTAGTTTCTGCGGTAACAAACGATTTTGTGTAATTTGAATTGTAAGCTTTGTTATTATCTATTTCAAAGTCAAAATTTAAAACTCACGCCTGCAAGTGGGGAGCATTAATCAGTCAAAAATCCCAATGCTGTTATGAAACTATAACTTTTTGCATTCACGATATTAAGCTTGCCTAGAAATGCATCTCTTATTTCTTTTGTATTGGTTTAGGTGTTCAAATTTATCTATTCATGTTTAGTAGACGTAACTTCTATAAACAATTCTGAGTCATCATTGTTTATTTGTGTTTTTGGTTATTTATTGAATTTAGGTCTATTTGCTTTGTGTAACTAATTTTTCATGAGGCTTCTTTAAAAAAATAATTTAAAATTTTCTAAACTTTTCAATCTCTGCGCGTACCCATTCTTCACAAGGATCAGGGGTGGGGAGGGTTCCCCATTGAGGATTGGGGCAGAGGCAGAGAAATTTCCTCCTTTGAGGTTGGGGAGCGGGAGGTCACTCCCCACTCCTGCTTCACTCTTTTGCCATTCCTAGCAACGTGCCTTAATTTCTAAAAGATTGGGCAGGTGAGGCCCTGACAGTGCTAAAGATTTTCATGTCAATTGGAGAAATGTTTCGTCCACAATTTTTAAACTAATAAATTGGCTATGTTTGTGATGTGGCATGCGTGATAACGGTGAAAAAATGAATAAAATACATGAACGAAGCAGATATTAAAAACTTAAGGCAATTATGAATTTAAAATTATAAGTGTATCATTGCTCTGTCAATTGTGGGTGGTGGCGACTCTTGCAAACGGGATAGTTTTGTTTTGTTTGTTCAGTGTCCCTAGAATTTGTGTTGTGACCGTGAAGCCATTGATGGGATGTCTGTGGCTGTCTCTCTAATATATATACACATATAAATTTTTTATATAATTTATATGATCTTATATTTTTATTTTTTTCTATTTTACTTTTTTATGTCTTTGATGGGGGAGCATACATGAATCATTTTTCTTACGCTTATAATCATGCACCATTAAATAATAAGGATTGATATCTTTTGACTTTTAAAATTAAAAATTAAAATAATTTAAATGACAAAAAATAAGTTAAAATTGAAAAAAGGTTAATAAAAAATAAGATTCAAAACTAAAATATTTATACAAATTAAAAAAATTATTGAAGTCAAAAAATAAAAAATTAAGATATCTAATTCCTTAACATTAGTTAGAATTACATTTAGATATGACTAGTATGCTTTTTTAATAAATTAAATTTTATTAAATATTTATTTAAAAATATGAAATTATTAAATTTTATGAATTTTACAATAATAAAACTTAAGCAAATTTTATAAAAACTATTATTTTTGTGACAAATTAATAACAATTTCACTTTTCTATACACATGCTCTTTGAGTTTGATAATGATTCTGATAAATTTTAGTTTTATAAAAACATTTATATAAATTATTATTTTAAAAGGAGTCTCACACAAAAATGTTTATTTCATGTAATGATAATAAGTAAATTTGTAGCATTCTAACTAAAAATTTTAGCTTCAATAATTTTTTAATGCTATAAAAAATTTATTTGAATTATTATTTAATACAATGAGATTGAAAGATAGATTTTGAGGCATTGAAGTGAGGAAATAAAAATATGAGACCATTCATTAATAATATGAATATTCTTTTAATATAAATTTAGTTTTATCATTAAATGATATATTAATATTTTAAAATTACGTAATTCATAAATACTAATATATTATACAATAGAAGATTTTGAGCCTAAAGCAAGAGTTTTGGTTGCCTTATTCAACCTGAGCCCGAGGAAGATGCTATGCTACCACATCCTAGGCATGCTAGGCATATTACGCTTGCGAAAAGCAAAGAGAAAATTTATAATTTAAAAGGGCCCATGGCTCCTTAAATGTATAAATATGCACTGTCCTTTAATCAAATAGGAAATTACTTTTTCCACACAACTTGAGATGTACAAGGTTAATAACAGATTTATATTCTCCAAAAGCACACTTCAAAGTTAAAATAACAAATTAAGTAGGTATTAGTACAATGGTAATTAGTTATATTTTAAAAGACTTTAGAAAAAATGTATCAATATAAATTCAAACCTTGGGTCACTCTTTTTAAAAGGTATTTTTAGTATGTAATTTTCATTTTAGAAAAATTAATCTCTTATTCAAAAAGTAAAAAAATATACTTAAAAAACTATAAAAAAAGTTATAATAACAAAAGCTTTTGCTTTAGTTCCACTTCAAAACAGAACTTCAACCAAATTTGATATATATTTGCTTTGTTCACATTTCAAAATCAAAGAACTAGATATGATCATAGAGACACACAATAACTTCATACATATAAGAGTTATTGTTCACTCATAAATTACAATACATATATATATATAGAAATAAATATCTCAAACATGATCTCTTTTGTTGTTATTGTCCTCTCATCTTTAAAAAGAATACAAAAAATACATGATAGATATGTAAGAGTGATTATAGTCCTGCCTTGAATGGAATCCCAGTTTCGGGAATCCATGATTGACCATCAAGAAATCTTGACACCGTGTAACCTTCTACTTTCTTCTGATCATGAACCACTTGAACACCAGGCCACCTTACTCTTCTATCAGTTCTGGAGCCAGGCCCTACATTTTGAAACTCTATGTAAGTCAATCTATCTGTGGGTAACTGTTGATACATAATTTCCCACCCTCTTGGATCTACGATTGAATCAATGTATGACTCCAATATAACAACTCTTGAATAGGCCCTCCATGGCCGTCCCAAAGTCGCTCTAATTACGTCTGATCTCCTGTATGAGTCCTCTGGGGCCATGGTGAACGTACAGTTCTGGAACACAAAGCCAGTTGTTTCAGTTGGGCTGGCGCGAGACTGAGCAGTGAAGGCCACATATTGTCTGTATCTGGCATATAACATGCAACTTTGGAACACTGCAGCCGCGTTTCCCATTACGAAGTCCACTGTGCCATAGATCTCACATTCTCTATAGAATTGGTGACCAGAGGCTGCCCATAATGTGTCTTGGTAGCCTTCAAAAGAGCAATTGTAGAAAGCAGTGTTATCTCCCTGGTTCTGTAATGCCACTCCTGGGCCTGCTTCACTGCCTGCAGCATTGACAAAGGCAAGATCTATGGCCACGAAGCCTGATCCGCAAATCACTGACAGAAAAAATTGAGAATCTTAACCAAGAATTTACATGATAGCAATCATCAAATTTACTATTGGAGGATATTTTGTCTAACAAAATCACAATCAAATAATAATTTGTGGCAAATCTTAGTTTTATAAATCCAGATCTCCTGTAATTGGCCATCCAATTACATTGTTAAGAAAGTTAAAAAATATGTGAGAGAAAATTGTGAGTCCTACTATTAGAGACCACTATAACGAATAAATTTAGTTAGAAGTTATGAAAGTTAAGGATCTGAACTACAATTCCCAATCCTGGCTTTATATAATTAAATTCGGATTCACTTTTTGCATGTAAACATTTAGAGGCTTTCATGTTTTAAAGAATCCAGCAGAATGGCGTTGTAGTATTAGTATTATTCTAAATGGAGGCTCAAGAATGATCTGATTTTTATCTCAACAAATTTAACATTTTAAGTTCAAACAAGACATTGTGCTAAAGCTCAATTTAAATATGAAGAAGATGAGCATCAAAGGTTAAACTCTTGATCATAGAGTCATAGAGACTATGAAACTATGTCAAATAACTAAGTATCCCTAATATCTTAAATTTATACCTCTAATAATATCAAAGTTAGTTCTTGTATAATCTTCATTTTGTCCCCATAGAAAATTATATAGTAACATGTGCTAATACATTACTGCGACTGAAGACACTAACATAAATGAATAAAAAGCACTAAACAAAAATTGCCATGGGAATATAATACCTGCAGTACTAGCACTTTGATTCATTGGCGCAAGTGATCTGGTGAGATTAATGTGCCCAACAATTTTTGTCGTTTGGCGACCATCGCCGATGAGTCTTATGTTAGTTTTCTCACATGGTACGAAGATATTCTCTTCATAATATCCAGCTAGAACTCGAACGATGTACGGTTGGGAACTGAAGCTTGGAGCTTCTGCTATGGCTTCACCAATGGTAGTGTAATCTGCAGGGCCAACCTTGGATACTATGGCTGCAAAACCGTAGGAGGCTAATTGAAAAATAAGGAAGCGAGTGATTAAGTTAGCCATGAGAGAACACCACTGCTTGATTAGGTGCCTCTTTATTATACTTAGTGATTTCAAACAGCTATATATATAAGTCAGTTGATCGCTTCTTTGTCTTTATTAAAAGTTCAGGATGTTTATGTTGAGTTTGTCATTATTCATTCATTAATATGTTTAAGCAAAGAAGATAAAAAATAGACACTCATTTTTGATAGAGAGATCAAATATAAAACTATTTTTGAGTTTCCATGTAAGATTTTTAGTTTTTAGAATAATTGATTTCATTTATGGCATCAAAGATTGAATGACTAAATGATCAAAAGTTTAATCTTCAATATTGTCAAAAATTAAAAATTATTCGTTTCATACCTAAAAAAGACTTCCATATAAAAGGATGTGATAGAGAGATAAAATATAAAATTATTGTTGAGCAAGATATCATTTTGAATGGGAAAAACCCTAAGAAAACAACTTTTGTTGGACAGTGACTTAAGATTCGCCATTTTTAAGAGAAAGAGATCCATAAATTGGCCACTTAGCTATAGCATTTGGGCTCGAATTTGCATTCCAATCAAAGGGAAGTGGAAGACGATAATTTGAGGAAAATAAATTAATTCAATTAACATTATGTTGATTATCAAAGATTAAATTGGTGATCCTGGTCCATGTATACACTTTCAGAGTAGGTGAACTTAACTTAATGGAGTATGCTCAAAAGAGAAAGACGTAATGGAACTTTTTTGTTGAACAGCTCAATTTCTTCATGTCCATTCTGGCAATTTTTCTAGTCAATTTAATAATTTTTTTCCTCATTGTCAATAATATAATGTACCTAAATCTCTTGCCTTTCGTTTGCATATGCAATCTACGAAAAAAAGATGGTTTTCTTATATATGCTTCCCTTGGGCCAGTTTCTTGCTTTTATTAGAATGACATAAACACTGTTTTCTTCTTGCATTAGCATTTGATTACCTACTTTCTTGCTAACTTGTTCGACTTTAAACCAAAACTTGTTTAGTTATTACTTCTAACAATAATTAATTTTATTATATATAATTATGATTAATTAATTTAGTCTAATCTTATAACTACATATATCAAAATCCTAACAATAATTTAGATATTTAGATATTGGGACTGGAATTGACCAACAACCAATACCTAACAAAACTCAGTTTTACAAAATTACTTCTAACAAAAAATTCCGAAACATAGAACTCATTCTTATAAAATTATTCTTTTCACAATTAATTCTTTTAAAAAACTTTCTTTTGAAAACTAATTCTCCACAATCTATCCAAACAAGCATCCATGACCCACTTTCCTCTGTATAGTTAATTTGTTTTTTTAATCTATCGAATCAAAATGACAAAACTGAAATTAAATGCTAGACCGCTAGAATACTAAGTGAAGAAATTTGCTTTCTACAATAATATAGCTAATATAGTATAATATTTAATTTTATTATTTAAAGACTTGCACCACCTCTATAAATAAAGCAGTAAGTAAATACTAAATGTAACCGCCCCATGAATTGTAGGTTGCCATGGGTACACGAAAATATTGAACCCAACAATGACCTTGAATTGAGATCATATATTTTAATTTTGTATTAATTGAGATCATATTAATTTTGTATCAGTTAGTGCAATGAGATGTACTACAATAAAAAAAATAATTGTTGAAGCAGGAATTTTCATATATAAATTTTACGAATTAAATATTTTTGTATTTTTGAAATCGAATTGATCATTAAATTGATGTGGTTATTGATTGACTAGTTTAACTGATAGATCTAGATCAATAGTCAAAATGAATAAATAATATATAATTTAAGCATTCAAAATAGACTTTTAAAAAGTTCCAATGGCAACAGCAAGGGGAGACAGTAAGAACCAGGCACCTATGCTGGCAGGAATAGATCTTCTTCACTGGAGCACCAAAAAGTATACAGCCGGATATGTGGGGTTTAATTAAAGCACAAGTATGGTGGCGAGGGTGGAGCCGTGGATGTTGGAGGATTCGCAAGGAGAAAGAATGAGTTTCAGGGATACCCTTCTGAGGCATAACGGAAAATTTGTTGATGAGGAGGACGATGATATGTTTGTTGGATGAGATGTTTTTGGAGGAACAGGAGAAAGAGGAAATGGGTGACACGGGGATTAAAAGGGTGATTGGCAAAATGGTTGTGCCAACTCTGTTTTCTTTGACAGGGAGAAAGCTAAAATGAGACGGCCTTGGAAGCAAGTGTTATCAGTTAGATTGATAGGACAAAGAGTGACCTTCAACTTCATGAAGAAAAAAGTGGAATGGGCACAAACTGGACCTATTAACGTTGCTGACATTAGCGATGAATTTTTTGTTGTTAAATATAGTTTACAAGCGGATATGAAGTTTGTCTTGATTGAGGGGCAATGGGTCATACTTGATCCCTACTTGTCCTTGTGTATGTGGGAACCAGATTTCAATCCAAATACGACCAGCATAATGAAGATTGTAGCTTGGGTACGTTTACAGGGTACTCCCATATAGCATTTTGGAATGCCTTAATTAATGGGGATTGGAAACTAGTCAGGGCAGCTTATTAAGATTGACAAAATGACTTCAACTCTCAGCAAAGGGTGGTTTGCTAGAATGTGCATTGAACTTTATCTTACCGCAAACCAACACAACAAGTATAAACTGGAAGGTAAACCGAAAAAGGTGGAATATGAGGTGTTGCATCTTATTTGCTTTCACGGTGGCATGTATGGCCATAGGAAAGATAATTGTCCTTTGCCAATAGAGACATATGTGTAGTAAGAACCAAGGGAAGCAGGACAGCCAGCGGTGGCCAAGAGTAAGTAGATGGCGACGGGGACCTTGGATGGTGGTGACTAGACCTAAAAGGGGTAGAAAATGAATTGCAGTGGTTGACACCAATAATAACGGGACAATGACACCAAAACCTACAACTTTTGTGGGCCAATCAAGTGGGAACATTTTTTGCTGTGCTATCCTAGAATCCCACGACACCAATGATGAGGGAGGTGTAAAATTAAAGAATCATGTGGGTGCGGTGGATGCCTACGAAAATAGGAGTTAATGTAATACCTCAAGACAATCATCCTAATTTTGAGCATCGTAATAAAGGGAAGACAGTTTTGATTGAGGGAAAAATGAGTTATGAGCTAACGTGGGACACCGTTAATGAAAATAATATGTATCAATACATGGATGTAGAAGTTTGTAACAGAAGAGAAAGTGAAATAGACAAAGAGGGAAAGTGACCTGAGATATGAATTATATTTTCCTTGACTTAATTCTGTATAGAGTTACAGTACTTATAGAGAAATAAACTTGATTACATGAGGCCACGTGTTCTAACTAAGTATATCTACAATAACAAAAACTAACAGACTTAACTACTAACAAAATGTAACAGACTAACAGAAGTAAAGTTGGAATTCTCTACTACAGCTCTGCATAGAATTTTTTGCTGTGGCTCTACATCAACCTCTTTATCCTAACATTCCTCCCTCAAAACTAACTATCTAGGTTCTTGGACAGTTAGTTTTATTTTGAACTTATGAAAAAACAAACTTGACAATGGTTTTGTAAACACATCTACAATCTGATCAAAACTTGGCACAAGGTTCACTGTAATGTCCTTTTGTAGAACATGATCACAAACGAAGTGGATGTCTAATTCCATGTGTTTAGTTCGACTATGTTGTACTAGATTTGTAGGGAGAGCCACTGTTGACATGTTGTCACACCATAGCTATGGCTTAGTTGGGAGATTAACTCCAATTTCTTTAAGTAATGACTGTAACCATAGCACTTCTGTTGTTAAGTGAGTTAAACTTCTATATTCAGCCTCAACACTTAATCTTGACACAGTGCTTTGCTTCTTTGAGCTCCATGAAATTAAGTTGTGTCCAAAGTATGCACAGAACCTTGAGACAGACCTTTGGTCATCGGGATCAAAGGCCTAATCTGCATCGGTGTACCCTGTCAATGTGATCACAGATGATGGCTTGAACATGAGTCCATGAGTAAGTGTCCCTTTGACATAATGCAGTATGCATTTTACTACCTTCCAATGTGTACCTAATGGCTTATGCATGAACTACGACACCTTGGTAATATTGTATGACAGATCGGGTCTTGTAATTGTCAAGTACTATAATGGTCCCACAACTCTTCTATATTGCTGTTCATCTTCTATTGGTGAGCCTTCATTGGTTGACAACTTAAGATTACTTACCATAGGAGTTGGCAAAGGTTTAGCTTCTGACATATGAAATTTGTTCAGCAGCTCTCTAGCATACTTGGTCTGTGTAAGTAGCAATCCCTAATTTGTTCTTGTAACTTCAATGCCTAAAAAGAACTTAAGACTTCCAAGATCTTTCAAGGAAAAGACATTGTTTAACTCCATTATTAGCCTTTGTATCTCAGCTTTTAAATTTCCAATAATTATAACATCATCAACATAGTCTAATGCATATAGAGAAAGTTCACCTTTTAGTTTGATGAAGAGTGACTAATCAGCCTTTGAAGGTTTAAAGCCTTTAGACTATAAGAACTTCTGTAGCTTGTCATACCAAGCATGTGGTGCTTGTTTGAGGCCATATAAGGCCTTCTTCAATCTACACACCAAGGGTTGATTTCCTTCTTTAACTTCAAATCCTACTGGCTATTTCATGTAGACTTCCTCTTGTAAATCATCATTCAAAAAGGCATTATTAACACCTATTTGTCCCATGGGTGACCCTGGTGATAGTCCAAGTGTGAGAAAAACTCTGATTGTTGCATGTTTCACCACTGGGCTAAATGTTTCCCAAAAACCAAAGCCAGCCTTTTGTAAGAATCCCTTTGCAACTAAGCGGGTTTTGTATCTTGCTACTAACCTATTAGGGCTTCTCTTTATTTTGAATATCCATTTACAATCAACTAGATTCTGATGTAGAGGTAATGGAACAAGGGACTAGGTTTCATTCCTTATCAATGCATCATATTCATGTTGAGCTACCTCCTTCCATTTGGGATGATTCATGGCTTCTTGAATTGATTTTGGTTCACTCTCAGTTAAGGCTATAGTGTATGTTTTAGGTTTGTATATATTGTTTTTGGCTCTTGTGATCATTGAATGGATGTTTGTGGTTGCTAAGGGCTGTTGAAGTAGTTTATTGTTTGTTTGATTTGGGATTATGTCTTGGTTTTGAGTTGGTTCACTTGGTTGCACAGTGGGTTGAGTTGGTCTAGTTCATTAGTTTGTGGTAATTGTGCTAATATACGTATTACAAGTGGTAGGTGAGATATAGGCACTATGTTGTCTTCTTGGGATGGTTGGGTAGAGAAAATGTTTGTATATAGGAATGTAATATCATCAAATTTGACATTTCTGGATATATAAATTCTCCTAGTGTTGTCTAACCATTTGTAGCCTTTGTGTTTGAAGCTGTACCCAATGAAGAGACAAGGCTTTGAGCTAAATTGTAGTTTATTGGAGTTATATGGGCTCAAATAAGGATAGCAAGCACAACCAAAGGTTTTTAAGAGTGAATAACCACGTCTTACCTTATGCAGCAACTCTAGAGGCATTTTGAAATCAAGGACTATACTTGGCATTCTATTAATAAGATAAACAGTAAAAGTAAAACTCTCAGACCAGAATTTAAGTGGCATTTTGGCTTGGGATACATGGTTAAACCAATCTCTATGATGTGTCTATGTTTTCTCTCAATGAGTCCATTTTGTTGAGAGCAATAGGGACAAGTGTTTATGAATTTTATTCCTTTTTTGGGCCAAGTATGTACTGAATGCTTGAAATTCTCCACCATAGTCTGTTTGAAGGGATTTAATGGTGGTTTGAAGTTGGTTTTCTATAAGCTTGGTAAATTGAACAAACGTTGGAAGAGCTTCTAGCTTGGATTATAGAAAATAGATCCAAGTATATTTAGAATATGCATAAATTATTGACAGGTAATACTTAAACCCTTGGCTAGAGAGACATAGAGCTGGATCCCATATGTTAGCTTCAAGAAGTGAAAGAGGGTCATTATAAGTAGAAGTAGAATTAGGAAAAGGTAAGCTATGACTTTTGCCTTGTTGACAGTGAGAATAAAAGAAAATTTTATTAAACTTTGCTAAGATATTACAAGATTGAAGTACTTTGAATGCAATGAAAAGATTAGGATGTCCTAATCTATTATGCCAGAACTTGAATTTGTCAGACTCTTCATTCTCAGTTGTAGTAGATATGAATGCTTTCTGGTGAGGTTTGATGATTGGGTTATATGGCTTATTGACCGAATGAGAAGGCTTGATAGTGGAAAGGTTAAACTGGTGTAGTCCCTTATCCAATCTGCTTTTGAGAAGTACTACATTGGTCACTTGATCCTTCGCAAGACAAAAGGTTGGGTGAAACTCAAACATGACATGGTTATCATGACAAAATTGAGGAACTGAAATTAGATTCTTAGTTATTTTTGGAACATGTAGAATATTGTTTAATTTGAAGCTCATTTTGTGCTGAATATATGGTTTGGGTGTGACAAAAGAGTGACCACTGTCAGGATACCAGCATGACTCAATTGTTGTTTCTAGTGCAGTTATCATTACTACCACATTTGCATTGCTTCTAAACGATCCAAGTTGAGGATTTCTATGATTTTCAATTTGAGTATTTTGCTCCATGACTGAGTATTGTCCAGGTTCAGGAGTAAAGCATATATCAAACCTTTTATGACATTTATGGACAGTGTGTCCAATTTTTCCACAGAGCTGGCACTAAAGTTTTGAATTAAACCATGAGTTTCTACTTAAGCCTCTTCCCCTTGTATAACTGAAGTTTCCTCTTCCAAAACCTTGACTACCAAGACCTCTATAGCTTTGTGAATTGTACCCTTTCACATTGTTTTGATTATACTTCTAGTGTAATACCATATTTGCTAAGACAGATGATTCCATAACTACAACATTTTGTAAGTTTCTTGATTTTGCACTGAATAGTGTGAGACCACCATTTTTGCATGTAGGAAGTCCTTGTAGAGTGGTAATTGAGGTCACTATAGCATCATAATCAGCTTCTGTCCAGCTAAAGCAATCTGAACTAGTTTAGATTCTATTGTTGTGTAGCCACATGACAATAAAATATTCCACAAATTCTTGATATTGGTAAAATAATCTTTTAGACTCATATTTTTCTTTCTTGCAGTTCTCAATTGCTGTCTATATTAAAGTATTTTTGCAACAAATTGAGAAAAGAAATATTCTTGAATTGCTTCCCAAAGATCCCTTGATGTTTCACAACCAATAAAGTTAGGTAAAATAGACTACTGAAGACAGTATCTATGAAACTATCAGCTAATCTTGCCTTTCAAAGATTTGAGATTCTTGCAATTCTGATGAAGGAGCTACGACTGATCCATCTATATATGGCTTGAGACCGTGTCCACGAAGCATGGCCAAGATTTGTTGTTTCCAAACAAGGAAATTGTCATCTTCAAACTTTATAGTTAGACTTTACAGACTTTGATTGATCACAGTAATGTTCTAACTTGCACTATTCTATATAGGTGCTGCCATTGACAATCTACAAGCTCTAATACCATGTAGAAGTTTGTAACAGAAGAGAAAGTGACCTAAGATATGAATTGTATTTTCCTTGACTTAATTTTGTACAGAGTTACAGTACTTATAGAGAAATAAACTTGATCACATAAGGCCACGTGTTCTAACTGAGTATATCTACAATAACAAAAACTAACAAACTTAACTACTAATAGAAAGTAACAAACTAATAAAAACAGAGTTGGAATTTTCTGCTGCAGCTCTGCATAGAATTTTCTACTATGGCTCTGCATCAACCTCTTCATCCTAACAGACCCCATTAATAATGTGTTCGTAAGACAACAAAGTGAGGGATTACGAACCAAAGAAATGAATCTCAACCATGTACGTGTTGCAAGGAACCCTCACAACAACAATTCATTGACGATAGCAACCGCTCAAACGACCAACATGATCAAGAACAGGATGCCAGCTACCTTACGGACTGAAAGTAATATGCATGGGGATGTTCATGGGAATGCCATGCAGAGCGAGGGATTACTAGTTTATCAAAATAAAGAACCCTTGACCCTCTTGTGCAGGAGTTGTAACGTGGGGAAAAAGGGCTTAATGATGGCGGCCAACAAATGACAATGGAGTTCGAAATGCCCCATGATTGTATGGACAATGGGAGGGACCTTGTAGGTACTATGTAACCTGCTCTTTTTCCTCCTTTATTATTATTAATCTTTTGTTTTGAAATTGCAGAGGGGCTGGTAAGCGTAATTTTGGCAGCACCTTAAGATCTTTTACACAGAAGCATAAGGTGCAAATTGTCATCTTGTTCGAGCCAAGAGTTAGTAGATTAAAGGCTGTCAAAACCATTAAAAATTTAGGATCAAGAAATATTTTGTCGAAGAGACCGACGGTTTTTCGGGAGGCATATGAGTGATGTGGTCTTCGGAATTTGGAAATGTGACTCTTTTAGAGAAAGATAAATGATATATTCACCTTAATGCTACTTTGGCAGATGGAAGTGAGTTTCTTTGCACTACAGTATATGCTAGTCCTTGTGAGGGGAAGCAGTAACTCCTCGTGGTCTAAACTTGTACCCTGACTGATGGTGGGGGGTTTTAATGAAATAACTTCAGCTTCAGAAAAAAAAAGGGAGGTGCAGCGATTGATCTAGCACGGTGTCATCGTTTTCCTTTTGTTTTAGATGACTACCGAGGGATAGACTTAGGTGGTAATGGGCCTCAGTTTACTTGGCATGGGTGGAAATGGGTGCATTTGAATCGTATGTTTAAACGCGTTGACGGGACCTATGCTAATGTGCAATGGTGTACTGAGTTCAACGAAGCAATTGTTAAGATCCTTCCTCACATTAATTTTGATCACAATCCTCTCCTCATTCTGACTACCAAGAAGGAGACAGACGACAAGACCGACCATTTCATTTTTTGGAGGCATGGCAAGAACATGAGAACTTCAAGAATTTCTTACATTCCATGTAAGATGTCAACTGTGATTTCTATACAATGCTGGAAAAGTTGGTGCCCCCTCCACACGTGGAACCGAGATGTTTTTGGTAATAGTTTCCAACGGAAGGAAGAGTTATTGACCTGAATTAATGGGATTCAGCAAAAGACGGTCGTAAAAAGCACCTCATATTTAGAGGATCTGGAACAAAAAAGCTCCAGGCTGACTTTAATGAGGCGTTAGCACAAGAGCTCTATGGTTTCAAAAATCAAGAACCAAATGGTTGTCAAATGGAGACTACAGCACTAAGTTTTACCATGCCGCTACCATAGTCGAACGTTGGAAAAATAAAATACTACAGTTGAAAGATGATTTAAAAGATTGGGTCCAAGATGATGAATCTTTGAAAATTATGGTTTGTAATTTTTTCAAAAAAATTATTTTAGGAAGAATGCATCAACTGCCTCGGGATTCAACAGCAATGTACAGGCCGGATATAGATGTGGCTAATTTCAATATGTTGGCTAGGGAATTTTATACGATAGGCTTTCTTTGTCATGGGGGCATCTAAGGCACCAGGTGAGTATAGGTTCCCCACTTTCTTCTCCAAGAAAAATTGGGACTTCTTTGGTACTCATGTTTGCAACGTAATCAAAAACCTTTGGCATAACATGGAGCATTTGCGGAGGGTGAACAATACTCTTCCTGTTCTAATACCAAAAATTGCCATGCCTGAAAGGGTCTCAAAATTCAAGCCAATTTCTCTATGTAGCGTCACTTAGAAAGGTTTCAGTAAGGTCATTGTGAATAATAATTATGAGAAATGCCATTCTCACATTTTATATGGGAATAAAATATTTTTATATGGTGTAAGAATTATTATAAAGTTTTTTGGTGAAATACAATAAATTTAATAGTTTAATTTTATAAAATTAAAATTTTGGTGAAAATAAAAATGTGAACAAAAGGATTGAATAATTATTGCAAAGATCTGTACCCTTTTTCGTCTTTTCCTCTTTTTATTTGAACTTATATTTTATCTTTTTAAGGAAAAAATACTTGAAAAAGAGAGATAAAATTAAGAAGACGAATTAGGTAGGTTAAGGAAGGTGATATATGAGATCTGTGGTGGGCTAGAGACCAAGTATCTATAGGAATCCTTTTCAGAGTAGATGTATGTGATTTAATGGAGGATGGTAAGGAAAGAAAGACGTAATGAAACCTTCCTCAGTAGATGTCATTTTCTGTTTGTTCAAAAAGGGAACTTCTCTTGTACCCAAAGAAAAAAAAAAAAAAAAAGGAGGGAAGTTCTCTAGTTGAGTTTTCTTCTTAGTTAGTTAATTAACTTTTAGCATTGAAACCTCTCATTGCGAAGCAGGGTGGCAAACACTATTCAAAGCATTTTAAATTTTCAATGTGCCATAGATAGCAGTTTCTGAATATGGTGTGAGAGACATCTTGACTACGTATTCTATCTTTCCATTTTCATTTGTTGTCTGGTCCAGACTTTGAGTACAAACTTTGTGGGGCATGGGTGGAACCTCTTCAAGATAAATCCATACTTGGATCTTTACCTACTTGCGTAGGATTATTTTTAAGTCACCAGGTCATGGTCAAAGATTTGGATAGTTTACAAAATTCCAAAATTTATGCCTTTCAATCGTGAAGTGGAAAAAAAATACGAAAAACAAAATTACACATAACTCTCTTGCTTTTTACCTTTTGTGGAATTTACCTTTTCATATTTCTTGCTAAACCAATTCACCCTCTTGCAATTTAAAAATTAAATAATTCACCCATTATTTTATTGTTCCATCTAAATAAATAATGTTTTGATTAATTTTATTCATTTTCACTATTCACATGATACTTAAATGACTTTATTCTAAATTTTAAATTTTAAAACTCTTAAGATTACATTCTAAGTTTTTAAACTCTAAACTTTAAATTTTAAAATACTAAACCTTATATGTAAACCTTAATTCTAAACCTTAAAAATATAAACCATAAATCCTAAATCTTTAATTTTAAACCTTAAATTATAAATCTTAACCAACCCACCACCTTTAATCCTGTTAATGGCATATGATTGATCAAAATGCAATTTGGATGGAAAAATAACGAAAAGGGTGAATTGCTTAGTTTTTAGAGTAGTGTGAATTGGTTTAATCAATAGTGTAGGAGAGTAAAAGGCAAAGTGTAGGAGTTATTGGTAATTTAGTCAAAAGAAAAAGTAAAATAATCTAGTTTTGATTTCATGGTACATAACCTTGTTATATCTTAAAGAAAAAGTGTAATATCAATAATAAGTGCACTAGTACTAAATTAGCCCCTCTATTTTAAAATATTTGTCAATTAAAGAGGATGTACAAGAATTAAAGAAATGATTTTAATCTTAAGAAGATTTTTTTTTATCAAAATATCCTTTGCATAGAATAAATCAAATATTAAAAGTCAACAAGATAATAAAGAGGAGAAGTTTCTGTTTTTTGTGAAAATTGAGAGGTGAAGTTGGTTGAACATTTAATAGGGAAAGGGTCAACTATGGGCAAAGTTGATAAAAAAGAATTAATGAAGCATTGATTTTAGAAAAATGACAATTAAATTGAAACAAGAAAAAATTTCTAAAACAATAGATATTTTGAAACAAATAGAGTATCATACATAATAGTTTTGTTAAGCTGACTCAATTGATTAAGTTGTTTTTGTGCTCTTGGAAGAAGTATAATCTAACAAGCACAGGTTCAAATCTTTTTGACAAAAATTCTATTTTGATCCTTTACAAATTGATTAACTTCCATTTTAGTTTTGACAGATCATTTCTTCTATTCTGGTCCTCCACATATTGAAATTGATATCAATTAAGTCTCTTAATTTAACATTATATAACGGTATTAACTTTTATGATGATATGGCATACAATGTTGATGTGGCACACTGATATGGCAGGTGACGTGACATATTTTACTGATGTGACATTATTTGATTCTTAAAAAATGACATGTCACTTGCCATTGTACTGACATGATAAGTGACATGGCATATGATGCTGACGTGTCAATGTTTGATTCTTTAAAATGCCACATCATCTATCATTGTGCTGATGTGGCATATTAAATACCTTTGAAATGCCACATCACTTGCCAAATCATCGTGCCACATCAACATAGTGGCAAGTGACATGACATGTTTAAGGAATCAAATTGCACCTTGTCAGCACCATATGCCAAGTCACTTGCCATATTAGCGTGCTACATTAGCACCGTCTACCATATCAATCTAAACCTTAATAGCGTCACATGTTGATTATATAAAGAATTTTATTGATATTAATGTCAATATTTGGAGGATCAAATTAGAAGTTATTAACAGTGAGTGACTAAAATAGAAGGTAATTAATTAGTAGAGGATCAAATTAGAAGTTTTAACATTAAGGGACTAAAATAAAAATTAATTAATTTGTAAATGACCAAAATATTATTTTTCTCAATATTTTTATGTCCAAATGCCCAAGGGGTAACAGTAGACATAATTTCGTAAGCAGAGATTAATTTTACAGTCTTACAAATGTGGAGATACTTCGTGAAAATTCAAAAAAAAAACAATAGCTTTGTTGAGTCTTATATTTAGTCAATAATTTAATAATTTAAATTTTTATAAATAAATATTTAATAAAATTTAATTTATAAAAATATAATACTATTTTTTATACTCCCTCCTATTCAAAATATTTACTTTATCAAATTAATGTAGAAGATTTTAAAAAGTTATTAAATAGTTTTATTTACTCTCATATCTTTCTAAATGACCATGAAAAACTTAATTAAAGTAAGAGAAAAATATAAATTAGTTAAGTATTCAATAGAAATAGTAGTTCATATAAGATAAAATTGAAAAAAAAAAGTAATTAATATTACTTTAATTTTAATTTTAGTAAAGTAACAATTAAAAGAATTAAAAAATATTTTAAAACAATAATCATTTTGAACGGGGAGACGAGGAGACAACTTTGATAAGACCTTGCTTGGACGGGCTTGAAATCGAGGCTGACGTACTTCTCAAACTAGTCTTGTGTCATCAATTCTATGATTGGTGATTTAGTGACTGTGAAGTCCAGCACCCATTAGGATTTAGGGGTGAATTGTGTGAATTTATTTTTAATAAAGGAAAATATTTAATGCACCCAGGGAGCATATGCTCTCTTCAACAATTTTATTTTGAGAAATCAGAGAAATTAGTAAAAAATATAAAAATATGTATAATTTATGTATAAAATTAATATATATATAATTACACATTAAAACACGATTATTTTAACGTTTGAGGTCTCAAAATATCTTTTAGCAAATCCGTTAGTTGTTCATAAATCGAACGGTATAGCAGTATAAATATAACTAAGCAGAAAGCGAGGTAAAAAAGTTCATACATAGAATTTTATCTTGGTTGGGTTATAATCAGAGCCTGCGTTCCGTCTCTAAACTCAGGTTTGAAATTTTCACTAAAATCAAGTAAATTTTTACAAGCCTCTTCGAGTTTTACATAATATTTGGACGAGCCTCTCTAAACTAATAAGAATACTTAATTAATAGCTAACTCGCCAAGAGTACATAGGAGAAAGGTTCAAATATGTTGTTGGTCTTTGAAAAATATGCTATTTTTCAATTAAATTTTTATAAAATTAATTTATTTAATTGGGTCCTTATCATTATGAGTTTGTTATTAATTGGGTCTATTCTCTATAAAACCATCTATATTTTGAATGAAAAAGTATAATATGAGAGCAAAAGCGGTTTTTTGGAACTTCCTGTCCATGTACCATTTCATGTGGTTTAAAACCACTGATGTGGCACATTCTCAAGTTTCTCCAGAAAAATAGTTTTATGTTACATCAGAGATTACATGGACGTAAAGTTTCAATAAAACTAATTTTGTCTGTCACATCAGACATTTTCATATAAAATAGATGAAACCATATAAATTTTGGCTTAATTGTTTATGACTCGTAAATATAAAAATCTAATTAAATAAATTAATTTTACAAAAACCCTATTAAAAATTATAGCCTTTTTCAGACAGAGACAAACAATGTATTTTGGCATAGAAAGAAAAGGTGTGTGCTCGGTGGTGCAGCCAAACACAAAATAGGTAGGCTCTCTCCAAAAGTAAATTTCCCTTTCAAGTGTAAACTCAAAATAATGCCTAGTGATAGACACTCGATCAACAAGTGGTTTTCCCTTTAAAAATTCTATATCTTCACAAACTAATGATTCGAACTGTAACGGTAACATCCTTTAATAACTCTGATAATGTTTTCCGTGAATGGTGTGAGCCCTAATTTCAGTTACTGATTTTTCTCTGTTACTGTCTTACTTAATATTCCAATGAAAACTATTTTTCAGTGAGATTAAAGTGTTGTTAGTTTCAAATCATTCCTTAATTATCTGACACAAACCAAAATAAAGTAAAGGTCATTAACTACATAATTAATGTTGTTATCTCCAAAACATTTATTCTTACCGTTTACGTACGTTTCTTTACTCCTTCCATCTACCAGTAATGTTCTTCTTGTAGCCACTTAAAAGACTTACAATTCCAGCATCAAATTCTTGTTGGTCTTTCAATTATAACAATTCCATCAACTAACAGACATCGCAAAAGATAGTATCATAAAGAGAGAATGCGACAAAATATTAATCCTATGTCTAATATCTCATACCTATTACTTTCGTTCTCATATTGCTTTCGAAACTAATGTTACCTAAAAAACCAACAAATTAAGTGCGTAAGTTAGTTTGATTCTGGAAACAAAACCACATGAAGTACATGTATTGTAATTGTACAACTACCTGGACATATATAAAACACAATTAATTAAGCCACACAAAATGCCAAAATCAATCATACCATTGCCCATTGTGTTCCTCTCACCTATTGCTACGTAGACATTTTTTTCTCATCCACGTACTAAATTGTCAAGACTATCCCCAAAAAAAATCGTTGAGGCTAAAATTTAAGACTTTCAAATCATTAAATTTTGTGGAATATATATATATATATATATATATATATATATTGCTGAGTTAGCTATCCCACTTACTTATTTTGCTCCATTCTTTTTCTCATTTTTATTATATAATTCTAAGAAAAATATATACATACTTCTTTAATTTTAGATCATTTATAACTACATACTATCAATAATAAAAGTTAATAAATATACTTCTTTAACTATCACAAAAATATAGATACATCTTTTCAATTATTAAAATAATATAAATATACTATTTCTATTTGTATGTTGCATGTGATGACACATGACTTATTTTATTAGCTATTTATATAAACTCAAATTAAAAAAAAAATGTATAAGGCTGTTGTGATTCGATAAATGAATTTCTAATTTGATGTTTTATTTTTTGTGTCCTACATTTAAGATAAGTGCTCCTACTATGGTTACAATATATACTAATTTTTCATGAACTAGTAATCTTAGGCATACAATTTTATATGGCTATTGCGTTGGGATCTTTTGGGAAAATATTGTATTAATTATATGAATGAAGAGCAAAGATATAAATTACACCTTGAGTGCTCATATGTGGAATAGTAATGAAGCAGTCTAATTCAACTTAGATGAGTGATCAAGGATGAAATAAGTAAAAAGTCTTAGATGTGAAATTTAACACTTTTGTAATTAATGATAGAAAAATAATATATTTTCTCTATAAGGAAAAAAATAACACCCTCTTAGACTCTAGTTTCTATGAGTATTAAGTACATCCCTTTTAACTTAAAGCTATTTGCAACTACAATCCTTCAACTTATAAAATATTAGATTTTTCTTAAATTTAAATAGCCAATAAAAGAATGTCATGTGTATTAGTAATCACGTACATATCACATAATTGTTAACATTTAGTGATAGGCAAATGTAAAGAATATGTTTATATTGTTTTGATAGTTGAAAGAGTGTACTTACTAATTTTTATAGTTAAAAAATTGTACTTAAAAATAACTTAAAATTGAAATATATATATATATATATATATATATATATATATATATATATATATATATATATATATATATATATACACTTAAACATTTGGAGCCTTGGATTAACCTAAATGTGGAGTATCTTATAAGAGAAAAATTATGTATCAAGAGATACAATGATGTTACTATAGACATGGAGAAAACAAGTCAAGATGGTTACAATATTCTCATAAGTTTTGTTGGGATGTTAGATCAGTTGCAATTTAAATTGTGAGATCTAATAATTAATTTAATAATTTAAATATTCTAAATGAGAATTTTGCAAAATTTAACCTATTAAAATAGAAAGACTATATAGACACTCGATCCTATAGGGTAGAAATTTTATTAATTTTCTTTACATTATCTTTGTCCATATGATATGATCTAATGAAGCATATATGATATATTGTTGAGATTATCTTGATCATGATTGATCCAAGTGATAGTTAAGATATTTGCATAGTTTTTATCCTTATTTTTAAAATTCTTGGTACATTTTAAGTACTTTTTTAGATTGTTATTGTTTTCTTAAATGAATTTTGTTAGTTATATGTGTTCTTAATTGATTCAAGTCAAATCTTGTGAATTAGAGATGGAAAAGAAGAACAAGGGCTTAACTTTAGTTTTCTGGGTAGTAGTTAAAAATTAGCTAATATCTAGAGTTTCTAATATCCAATTAAGGAGATTCTTATTCATGTAAATCTAGAGATCTCAAGTTTAAAAAATATGATTAGACAACTAATCTGTGAAAAATATGTTATATCTTGGGTTACACAACTCAAATCGTGATGATTCTTTTTCCAAGTGAAACTAGACATATAGAGCTTTCTAACGAATACTATGGACTACCAAAGAACATGACTAAAGTATAGTAATTTGTACACAAAGTTTAAAGTTTGCTGGATGCACAAAATTGCAAAGTGTGATGCCTTAGCCCAATTGAATCCAACACCTCATCAGTTGATTGAAGACTTCAATAAAGGCTAATAAGGGCATGATAAAGGCATATTCTTCATAATTAAGTGAGTGCCCAAGAGTTCTAAGGTGAGTCAAACATGAGAAAGCAACTAGAGTTCAAGGTAAAGTTTGATTTGAGTTGTTTTAGCCCATTTCAGCCTAAATGTCCAAGAAGTGGACCTATACCTATTAAGAACCAAAGAAGAGCCTAACATCCACTTTTCTAATCTAAAGAAGGTTCCTTATTAGAATTTAATTTAGAGAGTGATTAAATGTGATTTATGTGCTAGTTAATCAAGAAAAGCCAAAATTGCACAAGAGCTTATTAAAAGGCCCAATCTGCACTTTTTGGGATGATGATAATTAGCTGAGATTGATGCTATTTCACGCCACTACTTCACTATTCATATGAAATGACGTATGGGCTTCAAGGTATATATAGCAAATTAAGATAGGGGCTTCAAGGTATATATAGCAAATTAAGATAGGGTAATGTTATCAATTCCACCTAAGTTATTGTACATAACTTTTGATACATTTTTAATTCATTTCTTATATAGAGATTTATTACAAACACTATTTTGCACAAAAGTAACTCATGCTAACTAGGGAGGTTGCAGCCCTATTTTACTAGTTCATCAAGATTAAAACAAAAACGTCACTTAACAATAACACAATTTTATCTCATTACTATGATTAACTATTAAATTAAAATATACTATTTAGTTTTATCAAAAACTAAACTTTCATGAATGTTATTTACTATAAGATCTCTTTTAAAAATATTTTCAAGTATCCTTTTTTGTCATCTTTTACCTCTCTTCATTAGGCTAAATACTATTTAATTAACTTTTTTTATTATATGTCTCATTTATCTTAAAATTCTCATCTCTACTACTCTCATTTTTTACTCTTATTGACCCTTTAATGCCTAACACTCATTATTATAAAGGATAGTTTATCTTATAGCAATTCGGTAAAATTACAATTTAAGCTTGTTAGGAACTTTGCGATTATAAATGGCTCTTGAAATATTTCTCCATTTCAACCACATAACTTGTATCATGTGCATAACATTCCATCAATCTTTCTATCACTTTGTATGATCAATACAAGATATTGAAATTTTAACACTTGTGGTATGATGTGCTTTCCAATTTTTACTTCCAAATCATTACTACCTTGCTAAACTTGAACTCCATATATACTCTGCCTTGTCCTCCTTATTGAAGCCCTTTGATTCTAAATCCTATCTCCATACCTCAAATTTGGAATTAACTTTCTTCTTGACTCTACTATTACTATATCATTTATAAAAAATATACATTTCAGAATTGCTTCTTGAATGTGTTCAGTAAGTATGTGCAAAATTGAAGTAAAAAGATATGAACTTAAAGAGGACCCTTTGTGCAAACCTATTTTTATAGAAAAATGTTCTATCAAACCTCTAAGATTTTATAGTTGTCATTACTTTACCATATATACATATCCTTAAGAGCTTGAATATAAGTGATGCGAACCCCTTTCTTTTCTAATATCTTTCCTCAAACTTCTTATGTCACTCCCTTGTAAACTTTTTCTAAGTAAAAAAAGACAATGTGTAAGTCTTTCTCTTTACCTAGCACCTTTTTGTTAAACCCCGTAGAAGATATATACTCACCAAATGCATTAAAATAATCAGTTGCAGCCACTTACTAATTTATTTAAAGTTTGTAGTTAGAAGTAAAAATGTTTGTTCATGTTATGTTTTATCAAATAGAGAAATAATACTTCCATTACTTTTACCTTAATGTTTTTATTTCTCCACATGAACAGTTGATTTTTTTAGTTTTACATCTTATTTTGTGAAAATTAAATGAAATAAAATTATGAAAATAATAGAATCCTTAAATATCACATTCAGTATAATAAGATGCTTAGATGAATTTATGAGGTTTGGATAGTGTTAGTCCTATAAGATTGGAATTTTAGATTTGTTCACCTCAACAGCTTTGAGGACGAGTTATCCCAAATGCCTTACAACAAATGATATGGAGCTTCTTACCCAAAAAAAAAAAGAAAAAAAGAAGCTTACGTCTCTTTTTTATGTTTAATCATTGAGTAATTATGAGATGTGTTATCTACATCTTATATGTCTACAATAAAAACTTTCTAACCAGCTTCTTTCCACCGAGTCGCTTTCTCTCTATTTAAAAAAAAAAAAATTGTAAGTGTTGCATTTTGCTACTGCAATTACTAGTGTGAGACTCGTGCTATCACACAGGGCGTACCTAAACTTCTTATACAAACAAACAGTATCAATAACTAACAAATCTAACAATATAAGTAAAGCCAAAGTATACATAGCACAATGCGAACATTTCAGCTATTTCTCAATGGTGGATATAAATATAGAATATTGCTCACTTGTTAAATTATGAAATCACGAATGTTAATAATATATTTGATATATTTATAAAAAAAAATACATGAAACATATGTAAAGAATACATTTGACGAAAGAAAGTGTATGAATGAAGTTGGTACCTATATTAATCTTTAGAATACCTTTTTAAACACTATGTTGTAGGCGGTGTTTGAAACCGGCCCACAATCATCAAATATCAAAATTTTCAAACCCTTCTCAATCTTTACTATTGAGAGTGTAACATAGAATTGGCCATGATTGAAGACGGAAAAAGAGATATGAGGAACTAACCATATGTAGAATAATTCATCCATCGCTTGTTTCTTAACCAGCAGCACACCTCTGATGCTCAAAACAGGTTCAGGTAGCTTGAAATTTCGCAACAATTTTCCTGTACCATCACTATGTCACTAAACCATTTCACGTTACAAACACATTTATAGAGTACACGACACCGAAAAATGAAGTTCCAATGTAGCATGGAGCTTCAAATATTCAAACTAACGCTTGCTATATTAAATTATTCAGATACCATGAAGTTGTTCCTCCCCAACAGAAAAGCACAGATCCTAGAAAGCATGGACACTCCCAAGTGGGAACCTTACTGGTGGCAGAAATGGAACCGACTCTGAAATCTTGGGAGACGGCTTGGATACTTTGGACCTCTGTTCCACTTAACCATTTTAGGATAATGACTATTTCTGCATTTCCAAGTTCTATTTCTGGTTCTAATCTAGCATTACTTTAAATTTGTAATGACTAATAGAATGATGCTTGCCTTTTGAAGATAGGTGTTTTAATGTTAGTAATGTCTTTTTCATGGACTAGTCCTTATATACATATTTGTTCCCCAGCTGTATCATATTGTAATTTTCTGAGAATTAGCAATTTCCCCATATAATTTCTCATGATAACAGACACGTCTAGGGAGACATATAGTAACATGCGATAAAGTTTGTCCTTGAGTCTTTTATATCTGAAATTGTCTTCCTTTGTCTATCTTTAAGGAAATCATTCTTGATGGAATAGGAAGAATGGCTAGACAACTGAGTCAATTTCTGTCCACTATCACTATCATTGATTCAAATCCTGTAAAGGAATAATTTTTCAAGAGAAATGGATGAAATTAAAAAAAAAAAAGGAAAAAAAAGAATACTTTGAATTCATACATTATATCTAAAACACACAATATACCAAACAATTAAATCTGTACATTCATAACGGATACACTGACTTTTCCCACGTTAGCAGAGAAATTAAGATATAACGGATAAATACAATGATCCATCCCATTGTTATATTTGTGAGTATACATATCTTATGAGCTAGAGGACAAATAAAATGGAACCATCATATTTTTATATTTGTGAATATACATACCTCTTAAACACTTTAGCTTCATAAGATGCAACATAACAACAGTTACCATCCATGTATGACATCAATTGATCTGCATCACGCTCCCACAGAGAACATTCTAGCTTTTTCCCCCATGTAAGAAAGTTGTCTAAGAAAACAAATATGCAAACAAGAAAGGTACAATAAAATGCAAGATTATAATCTACAAAACAACATCTAAAGTACCTAAGATTTTCAAGTTCTAACACAATCATTTTAGCTCTTCTCCAGGTACAATTTGTTCTTTTGCCTCACCTGTCCTAGATAGTAATCCTTTAACAACTACAATCAAAAGTTTACTCAATAATAGTGACAGAGAGAAAAACCATATAAGACTGAGAAACATTAATATGTGTGTGTTTGGTACCTGCTAAAAATGCACCGTCAGAAGCCTCCATTTCTATATATTTGAACTCAACAAAGTCAAAACCATTTTCAAAAATGCTCACAAGAACTTCATCATCAACAATTGTTCTTAGCTTAAAAGAAAGCTTATATACATGCCTAGTCAGCTTGAATGAATATTTAATATTCATACCTACACCAAAATTCTCAATGTAACAAACCTTTCCTTCTTTTATTTTATGATGTACTTCTAGAGAACCTTTTGCAATAACTTAAATCCTTCCACCCTGAAATTGAAGATTAAAAAAAAAAACACACCTTCTCATCCAAAAGCAACATGTCTACATTTTCACCAAGATCAGGACATTACAAATTAGGAAATTTCCAAACTACCTTAACCTTTGTTCTCCATCGTTCCTTTGTCAGATTTAAATCTTTGTAGTTATATTTCTTATTCATTGTTCAGTGAAGGAATGATAATGAAAACTTTACAAGGCACAAAAGGAAAACAAAAAATTTCTTAGCTCTTATAGGAAAAAATTTACAATAGTATTTATATCTTTTATTCAATAAAAGACATATGTATACATTTATTAGAATTTTCTTTCACATCTGAATTGAAAAGTATTTCTAATTTAAATTTTAAACCAAAGAGGTACTCAATCTTAAGTACATCTGTAGTATTGTAGATTTTCTCTTAGAGGCATGAATGATGATATTGGAAAATGATAGGTCAGTAATTCATTGCTAGACCATTTCTCCTTATGTGTGTTGTAGGAGATTTTGAAAGGTTCATATTAAGGTGGTAAGGAGTTTAGAATCAAGTGCACAGGGAAGGATTCTGACATCTCAACCTCTAGACTCTTCAACTAAGCTGCTATTTCCCTCATTTGCATTATGTGCTCTTGCACACCTCTTATGCCAATGAGTTTCATTGAAGATAACCTTGTCATCAGGGTGCTTACTAGGGCCTTGTCTGATGACTCAAATTACTCATCAATGGCCTTCAATAGGTGTTGGACGTGTTCATGCTCTCCTTTTGATCCACGAATACTTGTCTATATTTTGTTCTTTATGTACATTATGCTAAGATGGTTAGATCGCTCCCAACATTTATAAAGATTTATCTCTAAAGCATTGCTAGCATCTATGGGCATAGGAATTTTTCCTTTTCTTAGTGCATAGTCAACATCCATCCACCTTAATTGAAGAAGAATATTCTCCTTCCAAGTTTTGTAATTGTCACCATTAAGTTCGAGAACTTGGAAGTTGGAAATGCTAATACATTGAAAAGCTATATAATATGATATGTCAAATTTTGAGGCAACTAATTATTTCATATGATATGTCTTACCAATGTAAAACATATCTTTTTAAATCATGAGCCTAATAACAAATAAAACTACCTGTGGGCTAAACTTTATTCAATTAGATTCATGCTACCTTATGATGAAACTAGTAAATTATCACTTTTTTAAATCCTATGCGTAATTAAGAAAAAAAAAGAAAATTTACCATCCCATCCTAATTAAACGTATATAATATGATAATATTCCTATGGATAATGATTATCATATCATATATATTAATTACAATTTTGTGTCTTTTACTATATGTGATTTTATTTCATAAAGTGTAATTTTAAAATAATTAAAGGTGTTGTGACTAAACTCTAATTAAACTAAAATTACACTAATTACATGACATTTTAAAAGGACTAAATGCTTGCTTATGCAAAAACAAGCTTGTATAATGAAAATTTATACAATTAATTAATCAACTTATCCAAAATGTGACTAATTAATTAACATTTCCCTCAAATTGAATATGCCAAAATACTCCTAAAATTAAATTACAAATATTGGGCATATGGCATTTTCAATCATGATGTTTTAGACAAAAATAAAAAATTAAATTTCCAATGGGCTATGTAAAATTTTGTCCAAAATAATATCTTTTTTTTTTAATATGACAATACCCAACATAAAATTTTGATCATGGAAAGCCAAATTATGATTTGGCCATGTGAAAAGGCCCAAAAATCTAGCCCAAATTAGGCCCAAAATCAGAAACCTAGCCTCCCTCTTTTTTTTTTGGGTTCAGATCTGGGAACAGCAGCCCAAATAACAACCTGGATGGCCCAAAAGAGCCAGACCCTGATAGGCCCAAATGGAAGCCTAAAAGATTACCTGCATTCTTTAATAAAACGGTGCGTTTCAGGAAGGAGAGGGGTTGATTTTTGCCCTCTCAAAATGACATGTCGTTTATCCAAAATGACATGCCATTTCCTCAAAACTACATGTCATTTGAGTCGTCCCCTACCTCTAGCTTGGTCAACTCGACTCGACCTGAACCCATTTCGGACCCACTGGAAAACTACATGTTTTCTGGCACTTTCGGACATCTTTTTCGATGTTTGCAAAGCCAAAACCGATTAGAATTTTAAGAGGAATAGTTTTATGCAATCAAAAGTTAAAAAAATTGAGTGTATGAAGCAACCCAAAGCCATTAAATTTTCATAATTTTCATATGGAAACTACAACAAAGCAGAGGCTATTCGGAGGCTTTGATACCAACTATAAGCATATATTAGATGTACAAAACATATAATAACATCTAAAAATGAAGGAAAGTGGAAGAAAATTAACCTCCCGCCATTGCAAGCTTCAACTCAAAATTACTTCTACAAATGCTTCTAACTCAGCTCTTTTCACTCACAAATGGTGTACTGAAGTGTATTTTGCTTTTGGGATAGTGAGAAGCTAAGCCAAGGACCCATATATATAATGGTCAGATGTTGCAACATCTTTCCATCAAAGATTATAACACCCTCCGAAATCCACTCCAAACAGTTGTGGAAACACCTGAAATTGACCACATTATGGTCTCTTACACACATTGGCTCCAGTCAAAATTCAGAAACTGAAGTTTCAATGGTAGCCAGCATTCAAAACATAAGTAACCAAGGAGCAAGACATTGGTAGATGTTAGCATGCTTCCATTGTCGATGAACGTTGCCAGCTTCTCTAGAGCATTCATGCCAACGTCTCTAAAATGTTTAAAGACCCACATTCTCCCACTTGGTCTGTGTACACTATAATATTTTCATAGTTTGAATTCCAATAGTAGAAAACTAAATACATGAATTATGGCAATAAGTCCTCTTAAAGCAAGTATTAACTTCCATGTATTATGATGTATTTCATTTCCTTAACTCACTATAACTTAATGAATAAGTCCTATGCTTATTCAGGGTCTTCTTAATTATTGTTATTCTCAAAAATAAATGTGCACACAGAAAGAGAAAACATTATACATAAAATAAGAGCTTTATTACGATTGATGAAAATTTTACATCAAAGTCTCAATGTGGGACCAAATCTCATTCTAGTTACATGATCCTTAAATCCTGATAGTGGCATACCTTTGGTTAAAGGATTAGTTATCATCAACTCAATGCTAACGTGTCCAATAGTGACTTTATTCTCTTGGACATGTTCCTGAATGGCTAAGTATTTAATGTTGATATGTTTGCTTACTTCTACTCTTATTATTCTTAGCCAAAAAAATAGCAGCTGAGTTATCACAATATATCCTAAATGGCCTTGAGATAGAATTCACTATTCTAAGCCCAGAGATAAAGCTCTTTAGCCATACACCATGTGAAGTTACCTCAAAATAAGATACAAACTTAGCCTTCATAATAGAAGTAGTAGTCAAAGTCTGCTTTGCACTCCTTCATGACACGGCCCCATCGGCAAGCATAAAAATGTAACTTGATATTGATTTTTGTGAATCAACACATCCGGCAAAGTCTGAATCTAAGTAGCCAACTATTTCAAGATTCTTAGTTTGTTTGTACATCAGCATGTAGTGTTTAGTACCCTTAAGGTACCTTATCACCTTCTTTGCAACTTTCCAATGGTTCATTCCTAGATTACTTTAATATCTCCTTAACATGCCGACTTCGAAAGCAATGTCAGGTCTTGTACAAACCTGAGCATACATAAGGCTTCCAACAATAGAACATATGACACATTATGCATTTGTTCCCTCTCAAGGTCATTCTTTGGGCACTAGTTCAAATTGAGCCTGTCACCCTTCATAATAGGTGCTACACTTGATGAATAGTCTTTCATCCGAAACCTCTACCTTCACAATAGGTGCTACACTTGGTAAATAATCTTTCATACGAAACCTCTCTAAGACCTTGTTGATATAGGTTTCTTGTGATAGACTTAATAAATATTGAGTTCTATGCCTATGAATCTTAATACCAATGACATAAGATGCCTCACCCATATCCTTCATATCAAAGTTCTTTCAGAGAAATTATTTCACCTTATATAGCATTTGTCTATCATTGGTTGCAAGTAATATATCATCCATATATAGCACAAGGAAATAGATTTTTCTCTCACTGACCTTCTAGCATATACACTGATCCATGATATTTTTTACAAAACCAAATGAGGAAATAATATCATGAAACTTAAGATACTATTGGTGTAAGGCCTGTTTCAATCCATATATGGATTTCTTGAGCTTGCAATCCAAATGCTCATTGGCACTAGAGGGGAATCCTTCACGTTATTCTATATATACCTCCTCCTCTAGTTCTCCATTGAGTAATGCCGTCTTCACATTCATTTGATACAGTTTTGATCAAAATGGGCAACTAATGCCATTATCATACAGAGAGAATCTTTTGTAGATACAGGAGAAAAGGTCTTCTTGTAATCAATTCCTTTCCTTTGAGTGAATCCCTTGGCCACGAGTCTTGCTTTATATCTTTCAATGTTACCTAATGAGTTCTTTTTAGTTTTGTAGGCCCATTTATATCCAATGGCTTTAGAGCCACTAAGCAACTCGATGAGATCCCAAACTCTATTAGATACCATGGAATCCATCTCTTCTTTCATGGCATTGTGCGATAATTCAAATTCTCTGCAACTGATGGCTTGTGAAAATGTCTTTGGATCATTTTCAACTCCAATGTTGTAGTCAAATTCTTGTAGGTACACTATATAGTCACTAGAAATTGCTAACCTCCCTATCCTCGTTGATCTTCTTAATGTTGTCTCAACATCCTCTTAAAGAGGATGTTACTCAACTAGTTGGTCAACAGTTTTTGGTAATTGTTAATCAACCAGATCAACTTGGCTATGGTTAATAGGTTGTAGAGTCTCAATGATTAGTTATTCAATACCCATTTGTACTTGAGGGGTATGGATTATAATCAATTTATCACTTGATGTAGAAGCTTGAGAACCAAAATGATCTTGTTCAAAATCTATGTTTCAAATTCAATCACTCCCACTGATTAAGTCATTCTCAAGAAATTTTACATTTCTTGATTCCACAATCCTAGTACTATGAGATGGATAGTAAAATCTGTATCCCTTGGACCTTTCGGCATACCCAATAAAATAGCCATTAATGATCCTCAAGTCTAACAGGCATCCTCAAATGCACATATGTCTTAAACTGGGTTTCCATCCTTTCCATAACTTGAATGGCGTCTTTTTAACAGCCTTGGTTGGAACCCGATTAAAAATATACATAGCCATCTTGAGGGCTTCAGTCTACTAAGACTTTGGCAGTTTGAAGCTGCTAAGCATGCTCCGCACCATGTCCATTAATGTTCGGTTTCTTCTTTCAGCTACATCATTTTGACCCAGAGATCCAAGCATGGTGTATTAGGGAACAATCCTATGTTCTTGAAGAAACTTAGCAAATAAACCTTATGCTTGTCCATCTTCAGTGTATCTACTATAATACTCACCACCTCTATCTAATCTCACTATCTTAATTTATTTTTCACATTGTTTCTCTACTTCTACCTTGAAGACTTTAAACGCATCAAGTACCTCAGTTTTATTATTCAAAAGATAGAGAAACATGTATCGTGAGTAATCATCTATAAAATTGATAAAGTATTTTTGACTACTTGAGTCCATATCTAGACTACAGATATCTGTATGTATGATTTCTAATAAGGTAGAACTCCTCTTAGCATCTTTCTTAGTCTTATTAGTCTACTTTCCTTTAATGCAGTCTACATAAGTGTCAAAGTCAACAAAGTTAAGAGTACTAAGTACTCCATCTTTTACTAACCTTTTCACCCTCTCTATTGAGATATGACCAAATCTACAATACCACAATATAGAGGAATTTTGATAAGTAATACTTCTCTTAATACCCATATTGTTAGAAACATACATTGAATCATAAGATGTACTGTATTGGAATTTAACTTGAAATAAACCATAATAAACTGTACCATTTCCATCAACATCATATTTATAAAATAATTGAAACAAATTATCTAAAAAGTTGAAGGAATATCCAAATGGTACAAGTTTTGAAACTGAAATCAAGTTTCTTGAGAAACTTAGTATGTAAAAGGTCCTTTTCAAAATCAAAACAAAACCAGTATCTAATATTAATTTACATGTACCAACACCTTCTACTTGTGAGCTCATCTTGTTTCCTGAATAAATGTATTGCTCACTATCCACCGACTTCCTTAGGTCTAGAAAATCCTGTAAGGTATTAGAGACCAAAATCAATCCATCATGTATTACTACTAACATTTACCATATTAGATTCATAACAAAAGAGTGAGGTTGAGTTACCTTTCTTTTTAAGCTAGGCTTGAACTCCTTTTACAATAAAAACACTTGAACTCCTTCTTAATGCCAGCTTGAATGGACACCTTACACTTTCCTTTGGCCTTACCTTGCTTTTTACTCTTTTCTTATATGGCCAAATGTGCACTTTGTCCTATATAGCCAGGAGTCTTTCCTTCTCTTGAACATACATGGTCAGTAATTCATCGATAGACCAATTTTCCTTATGTGTGTTGTAGGAGATTTTGAAAGGTCCATACTAAGGTGGTAAGGAGTCCAGAATGAAGTGCACAATGAAGGATTCTGACATCTCAATCTCTAGACTCTTCAACTGAGCCGCTATGTCTCTCATTTGCATTATGTGCTCTCGCACACCCCTTATACCAATGAGTTTCATTAAAGATAACCTTGTTATCAGGGTGCTTGTTAGGGCCTTGTTTGATGACTCAAATTGCTCGTCAATGGCCTTCAATAGGTCTTGGACATGTTCATGCTCTCCTGTTGATTCACAAATACTTGCATATATTTTAGTCTTTATGTACATCATGCTAAGATGGTTAGATCGCTCCTAGCATTCATAAAGATTTATCTCTAAAGCACTACTAACGTCCGTGGACGTAGGAGGTTTTTCCTTTCTAAATTCATAGTTAACGTCCATCCACCATAATTGTAGAAGAATTTTCTTCTTTCAAGTTTTGTAATTGTCACCATTAAGTTCGAAAACTTGAAACTCGGAGATACTAATAAGTTGAAAAGCTGCATAATATGCTATGTCAAAATTTGAGATAACTAATTATTTCATATAATATGTGTTACTAATGTGAAACATATCTTTTTAAATCATGAACCTATTAACGAATAAAATTAACTGTGGACTTTATTCAATTAGGTTCATGCTACTTTATGATTAAACTAGTACATTATTTCTTTCTTAAATCCTGTGGGTAATTAAGAAAAAAAATTTACCATCCCATCCTAATTAAACATATATAATATGATAATATTCTTGTGGATAATGATTATCATATCAATATATTAATTACAATTTTGTGTCTTTTCTATGTGATTTTATTTCATAATGTGTAATTTTAGAATGATTAAAGGTGCTTTGGCTAAACTCTAATTAAACTAAAATTACACTAATCACATGACATTTTAAAATGACTAAATGCTTGCTTATGTAAAAACAAGCTTGCATAATGGAAATTTAAACAATTAATTAATTAACTTGTCCAAAATGTGACTAATTAATTGAAATTTCTCTCAAATTAAATATGCCAAAATACTCCCAAAATTAAATTACAAATATTAGGCATATGGCATTTTCAATCATGATGTTTTGGACAAAAATAAAAAATTAAATTTCCAATGGACAATGTAAAATTTTTTCCAAAATAATATCTTTTTTTTTTTAATATGACAATACCCAACATGAAATTTTGATTATGAAAAGCCAAATTATGATTGAGCCATGTGAATAAGCCCAAAAATCTGGCCCAAAAACCAAAAGCCCAACCTCCCTCTTTTTTTTTTTTTTGGTGTTTGGATCTAAGAGCAGCAACCCAAATAATAGCCTAGACGACCCAAAAGAGCTCGACCTGGACAAGTCCAAAAGGAAGCCCAAAGCTCTACCCGCATTCTTTAATGAAATTGTGTGTTTCAAGAAGGGGAGGAGTTGATTTTCACCCTCTCAAAATAATGTGTCATTTATCCAAAACGACATGTCATTTCCTCAAAACAACGTGCCGTTTGAGTCGTCCCCTACCTCCAACCGAGTCAACTCAACCCAATCCAAACCGGTTTTGGACCCCCAGAAAACTCAACATTTTTTTACACTTTCAGATGTCTTTTTCAACGTTTTCAAAGCCAAAACTGATTAGAATTTCAAGAGGAATAGTTTTATGCAATCAAAAGTTAAAAAAAACTGAGTGATGAACAACACGAAGCCATGAAATTTTCATAATTTTTGGATGGAAACTACAGCAAAGTGGAGGCTATTCGGAGGCTCTGATACCAACTGTAAGCATATATTGGACGTACAAAACATATAATAACATCCAAAAATGAAGGAAAGCAGAAGAAAACTGACCTCCAGCTATTGCAAGCTTCAACTCAAAAATGCTTCTACAGATGTTTTTAACCCGGCTCTTCTCACTCACTGATAGTATACTAAAGTGTATTTCGCTTCTAAGATGGTGAAAAGCTGAACCAGAAACCTGTATATATAGTGGTCAGGTGTTGTAACATCTTCCTATCAAAGATGGCAACACCCTTCGGAATCCACTACAAACGACTGTGGAAACGCCTGAAACGGACCACATTATGGTCTCTTACGCACATTGGCTCTAGCCAATATTCAAACACCAAAATTTCAATGGTGGCCAACATTAAACCGAAGAGAAAGACATTGGCACGCTTCCAACTTCTATGAACATTACCAGTTTCTCTGAAATATTCATGCCAACATCTCTAAAACGTTTAGAAACCCATAATGCAAACCTAGTTAAACTACCTAGAAAAAGAAGGTAATTAAAAGATATATATTATAAAAGTTGTTTAACAAAGAATCCTACAAAAATACCACAAAATGAATGGATTATGAACGAACATAAGCAACATTAGATCAACGTGGATAGCAAAGAATGCATGAACGCAACTATAAGAATGGAACAATTTAAACTATAAATCAAAATAAAAAGCATGAAATAATAACAAAAACAACATAAAAAAATCTATGAATATTTAAAGCATAAATTTGAACTAAACAATCTTTAGAATGATGGAGGAGAGTGAACCAAATGAAGATGCGTAATAATGACGATGATATGGAATTGGACATGTGAAATACAGGGGGTGTCATGCTTGTCCACGTGCCAACAACACAGCAACGCAATTGGAGATGGCCAACAAGATAAATTTATTAACGAATGAATGCCAGCTGGTATAAAAGATACGTCCCTCTAAATCACGTTATGGTCTTCTGCTAAAGGCAAACTCCTGACAAATTCTAGAAGTGTGAGAATGGGATTATCTTCGAATGATCTGTGCCCAGTTTGCAGACGGGAGCCAGAAAATATTCTGCATGCTCTTCGTGATTGCAAGAAATGGATGCTCTTCTTTTTTTCTCTTCTAATTTTATATTTACCTCTTCTATTTCCTCTTGCCTTAATGTCAGGGGATCCTCCGATAGTATTCTTGGCAATATGATTAGTTCATAAATACTGTTTTTAAATTCGGATAGGACAGGACCGGTTTAATTGGAAACTAAACCCCTGCTTCATCCTAGTATTACATTGAATTGTATCTGGTTGTTGAAAATCGATAAAAATCAGCAGAAGCTAGGCCAAATTCAAACCAATCTAATGAAAAATTTTTTAAAAAAATATATAGAAAAGGAGAGAGAAATGAAAAAGAGGGCAGGAAGGGTGGCAAGAAAGGGAAGGGAGAGTCGTGAGTGTACATTTGAAAATGCCAAATGACTGGCTGTTGCAATGTGTTCCAAATAACAATTGGATCACATATATGGGCATACTTTAAACGAACGGAAAACTTATGATGGCATGCCGTTGCATATAACCAAAAGGAAAGAATTGAGTAAAATATATTGTTTCACTTAATTCGTTTTCTTAATTGTACACACAACGCATCATTAAAAGTATCTACATATTAGCGTTCTAAATATATACCCGTTCATAAACGATTCGTACTGCTTGATTTCCTATAAGAACCATAACTATTGAAATGTGTGTGTTGAATCAAGGAGGAGCCCACAAATGAAAGGCATCCATCTGTGGCTTAAATAATAACTACTACGTAACAATTCATATGGGAAGGAGGAGAGAGGGGGGAAATAAAAGGTTGTTGACTTATAGATATATAATTATAATTTGAGATCCAGCCTCAGCCAAGCCCGTCTAGCTCAGTAGGTAGAGCGCAAGGCTCTTAACCTTGTGGTCGTGGGTTCGAGCCCCACGGTGGGCGGTTTTTGGATCTTCTTATTCCGAATTCTTCATGCTTTCCTTTCCTTTCTGGACAGCTGGGGCTTCATGATACTATGTCTTCCAAGTTCCATCTACATTTTCTGAAGAGGAAAGAAACTCCATGGCGTTTCTGAATGTCCCAACTCGAAACGTTACCGCCTCCCTCACTTTACAACTCTTCCCTGTTACTGCTCCACTTCTTCCTCGCTTCTATTCAACTTTTCAGCCATGCCCAGATCAAAACGACGCAATCCCCACCCTCCACCCCTCAAACGATGCCGAATTGATATCGAAGATCCTCCTTCAGCATCACAACCCTTTCCACGCCATGGAATCCTCTCTGCAACTCCATGGCATCACCCTCACCTCTCATCTTCTCCACCAGACCCTCCTTCGTCTCAAGCACTCTTCCAAAATTGCACTAGCTTTGTTCAATTACTCCAAAACACTCCCCAATTCCCCTCTGAGCTCTGCTTCCTACAACCTCATCATCGACATCATGGGTAAGGTTCGCCAATTCGATGTTGTTTGGCAGCTTATAATCGAAATGGACCAGAGAAATTGCAACCCCACTTCCTCTACCTTCTTGATTTTGATTCGCAGGCTTATTGCTGCTGGGCTTACTCGCCAAGCGATACGGGCATTTCATGACATTGATAGTTTTGTGGAGAATAAAACGAGTGCTGAAGATTTCTGTCATCTGCTCGACACCCTTTGTAAGTATGGGTATGTGAAAGTGGCTGTTGAAGTTTTTAATACGAACAAGTACAGGTTTGTGCCTGATGTGAAGATGTACACAGTTTTGATATACGGGTGGTGTAAGATAGGTCGTATTAAAATGGCAGAGCGATTCCTGAAGGACATGGTAGAGCATGGGCTTGATCCTAATGTTGTTACCTATAATGTTTTATTGAATGGGATTTGTAGGCGAGCAAGTCTGCACCCAGAGGAGAGGTTTGAAAGGACCATAAGAAATGCTGAAAATGTGTTTGATGAAATGCAGAAGAGAGGAATTGAGCCAGATGTAACTAGTTTCTCTATTGTGCTTCATGTTTATAGCCGAGCGCATAAGCCACAATTGTCTCTTGATAAATTGAAATTGATGAAGGATAAAGGAATTTGTCCAACAGTAGTGACATATACTTCAGTTATTAAATGTCTGTGTTCATGTGGGTGGCTTGAAGATGCTGAAGAGTTGCTTAATGAGATGGTTGGGAATGGAATAAGTCCATGTGCTGCTACCTATAATTGCTTTTTTAAGGAGTATAGGGGGAGAAAGGATGCTGACAATGCTATAAAGTTGTTTCGGAATATGAAGGATGCTGGTTTGTGTGCACCCACCATGCACACATATAACATATTGATTGGAATGTTTTTGAATTTAAATCGGATTGGGGTTGTGAAAGATATTTGGAATGATATGAAAGATGCAGGGGTAGGACCAGACTTAGATTCATATACAGTTTTAATACATGGACTATGTGAGAAACAGAATTGGCGGGAGGCCTGCCAATTTTTTGTTGAGATGATAGAGAATGGTTTTCTTCCTCAGAAAGTTACTTTTGAGACTCTTTACAGGGGCTTAATACAGTCTAATATGTTGAGAACTTGGAGAAGATTGAAGAAAAAGCTTGATGAAGAATCCATAGTATTTGGTTCAGAGTTTCAAAATTATCATTTAAAGCCTTATAGAAGATGATTTATTATATAAATGGAAATATGAAGAATTACATTGGGGATTATCTGTAAGGTACTAATCAGGCATTCATTTGAGTCATATTTCAAGATTGTGCCTGGTGTTATAGTTGTATCCTTACTGGTATTAGATTAGGCCATTGTACTGATAAAACTACTTTTGGATCTTTATGTTAGATATTTTATTCATGCCGACAACCCTTATCTATCTATTCGTATCTGTATATTTCAGTCATCCCTAGCATCTATGCTTTCTTACATATTGATCCTTCAAAGACATCGAATCTGCATCAAATAGTTTTAGCTGTTGTCTAAAGGTAAGAACTGGTACACCTAATAAAAGAAGGTAAAACTTAAGCTTTTATTCAATTAATTCTGACTAAAGTTTAAAACATAATAATTGGTTCTTTGGATCTTAATCAGTATCTCCATGTAGGCCTAATTTTGTGGTTTTCTGGGAAGGTTTCTTAATCTGTTGAACCTTTCTCATTCTGTCTCCTATCTATTTCTAGTCACAGAGAGATTAGAAAAAAATTTCCAAATCATCCATTCAGTCTTTCTTTATACTTTTTTTGTTTTATCATGAATCAGAATATTTTATACCTTTCAAAACATTTGGATGGCTAGGATACAAGGAGTTGTCCTTGCTATTACTTGCTTGTTAATTTGGTGACCAGATTGGTTGCTGAAAGTAGTGGCTGTATTTGTGCGTGCATGCGTGTTTGTTTGTTTTTGGTTTGGGTGTTATAAAACTAAGATAGATTTTCTGATAGAACTAGGCATTCATCCTTCGTTCATGTTAGGAAACTGGAAAGAGAAACAAGACTACAATTTAAACGTGCAAATCTCTTTTTCATATAGTGTCTTGTCTTTTTGACAACTTGTGGGAAGCATTGCATAGTCTCACTAGTCAAGCTTGTCTAGTCAAGCTTGTCTTTCCATCAAAGCTCACTTTTATTGCTCTAATCTTGTTTGTTTTAATCTGTAGATATCTGAGCCAAGCTGGCTTGCAATACTATTATTGGTATGATTGCCATCAAATGTCTAAATTGTTAGATGTCTATACCTTATTAATTATCCTTGTTGCGTATTGCCTTTGTTTTTATCTTTCTGGTGTAGCTTTTTGATTATTCCTTTATCTTTCATTTTCTTCATCTCAATTGGAATTAAAAAATTACAATGGTTGCTTGCAGTGTCAGTGAATGTGGAATTTCTTTGTAAGCTTGAACATTCTTAGTATGTGAAAACTTTCTGGAACAGTTATAAAGAAAGAGCTAAAGGAACAGAAACTGGCATGTTAATTTTTATTATCTTTTGCAACTCTCAGACCAGATGCAAGCAAATGGTGACCATTTCCTTTCTGTCAGAAGCAACTGGCAAGGTAAGGATCTATTCAACCCTATGATTAAATTGATGAATTTGTGCTTGTGGAGACTGGATACATGCACATATTCCCTCTTAATTTGTTGGACATGTTTTGGCATTGGGGATTTTACAATTCACAACCAGTTTATGTAGAAGATAAAGTTATCTAAAATCAAAGCTGAACTAACATAACAAAGGTAGACAAAGTTAAGGAGTTTGACAGAGCTATGAAAGGAAATTTTGGGGTGAATTGTCATACTTAAATGACATGTATCCTTTCTTTTGTTCTCTAATTTGTTTTCTCAATTTTCTGCTGTATCAAATTTTTCTGATTTGCTTGTCGCTTGCTCACTACAGACTGTTTTCAGTGGAACATTACATGCTGTTCAGTCCATACTCTCAAGTCAATACATGAAAATAGGCTTGCAATACGAAGAAATTCGGGATGTTACAGCTCCAGCTCTTGCCCTCTAACAATCAAGTTAGTCCAGAGAGAGGTTGAGTCGAGAAATGTTTTGACTCTTGGGCACTGAGCTGGGGTGGCACCACTGACAACCCTGCCATCAGACCCTGGGAATCAATTTCAACACACAAGGGAGTTAGATTTGAAACTTTTCCTACTGTAAGGGCACAATACAAATGTTTATACGAGTATAGGTTTGTTTGAATTTCAATGTAATTTCTTGGGTTGGCCAGTTGTCTCCTTAAGTGACTTGTGATGTTTTGGTTGTTTTAAGTGATAATCTAAGTCAGAAGCTCCTCTCTCCATGTTCAGATGCTCCATATTTGACTTTTGTGTCACAAGTGATGTTTTGTGTTGCTACGTCGCACAATATTTAATTGGGGATGTGTTTAAGTTATTGTTATTAGTCGTAGAAGTGTCGTATCATTCAAATACGGTTGAAGAGTGCTACTAATCACAAGCCGTCAAAGTAGCTCACGGAGTTAGGAGAAAGTTAAAGATTATCTCATCTGATCCTCCTGAGGTTAAGAAGAATGGAAATTTGATGGCTGTCACGTCCTTGGTTGTGGAATAGCATGGAACCTTCAAATGGTTCTAATTGATGTTGTTATAGATCGACTGCTAAGGAGGTATGCGAAGTTGTCAAGGAGATGTTCTCCACGGACAAAGGCTTTTAAAGTGTATGTACACTTTGAGAGGATCTTTTAAGTTGGAAAGATTTTAGAAATCTGTTGTTGAGTATTGTAGTGCCCTCAAACTCATGATCAATGAACTGAATCACTATCATCATGTTTTTGTCAGTTTGGAAGTTACAATTCAACAGAGGGAAGACTCTTTTGTGGCTAAGTTTCCTGCCGCTTTAAGTACTTATTTTTAACCCATAAATTAAAAGCCAAAATACTATCTAGTGATGAAAGTCTCCCTTCCTTAAGTATTGTCTACGCACAAATTTCGAAAGCCACAACTGAGACATATTGTAATTCAAGTAATTTAGGTGGAGATATCTCAGTTATGGTGAGTTCATCTAGTAGGCCGTGGACGTAATGGAAGGGAGAACTTTGGTAGTAATAGAGGCTGTGGTACAAGATTTGATATTGGGAGAGATAACAGAAATGGGGGAAGAGGTTGAGGTAGAGAAGGAGTTCAAAAAATGTACTCATTATAATTGTGAATTTCATGCCATTAGTACTTGTTTTGATCTCCATGCAAGACCATGGGAAAACTAAGAGAGGGTGTTGTTTTTTAATGAAAAATTCCAATTGTTGCCTCCAATCCATCTACCAATGATTCCATCACTCTTTCATGTGTGGAGTATAATGCCTTGATTCAACAAACTCAACAATTGTCCTCACTCACTGTTGCTGCAATCGCACTTCTAGGTAATCATGCATATTTGACGTCTTCCTTAAAAAGTTCTTGGATCATTGTTCAGGAGCATCTGCACATATCATTGGTAAAGCTTCAGCCTTTTCTTCTCTCATAAGTAATCATACAAATCACTTTAGCAGATGTTAGTTCTTTTTATGTCACAGCTACTGGATTTGTTAAGCCTACACCAACCCTTACATTATCCTTGATACGGTATGTTCCCAAGTTTCCTTTCAGTTTAGTATGAGTAAGTTAATAAAATCTAAACTAAAACTTTACTTTAGTCCCTTAGAAATAAGAGTTATTTTATTTTAGTTTTTCACTCTTAAAAATTCCTAATCAAGTTCTTTACAAATTCAAATAGTTATCAATCAAGTCCTTTCATTAGTAAATCACTAACGGTATTAAGTAACATATTGATGTAGGATGTTATCACTAATGTGACAGATTGACTTGGCTGATATGACACGTTGACTTAGCTAATATATCAATAAAGTTGTCACGTTAGCATTATGATGTGGCAACCCTATCTATAAAGGATTAAAGTAGAAGTAATCTCATATATAAGAGATCAAAATAGAAGAAATTCAATTTATAAGGAACCAAAATAAAAGTAATGCCGTTTATAAGGAACTAAAATAGAAGTGACTCCATTTATAAGGGGTCAAAATAAAAGAAACTTTATTTATGAGGAACCAAAATGGAAGTAAGCTCATTTGTGAGGGATCAAAATTAAAAAAACTCTATCTATAAGGTATTAAAATAGAAGTAATCTCATTTCTAAAAGACTAAAGTAGAGCTAGCCCCATTTGAGAGAAACCAAAATAAAAGTAACTCCCTATATAAAGGACTAATATAAAAGCAACCCTAAAATTTAAAATTCTGAATTTGAAAATTGCAAAATCCAAACTCTTAATCTTAAACTGTGAAACTCTACATCTCAAATTCTAAATTTTAAGATCCTAAATTACAAAATCCTAAACTACAAAACTCCAAATTCTAAACCTTAAATTATAAATTCCAAACCCCTAAACTCTTAAAGCCTAAATTTAAAACTCTAAAACTAAAAGGCCTAAACTCCTAACTCTGAACTGTGAAACCTCTATACTCTAAAATTTTAAATTTTGAAACCTAAAATCTTAAATTGCAAAACCTCATATCTCAAATTCTAAATTACAAAATTTCAAATCCTAAATACTAAATTACAAAATTACAAATCTTAAATTATGAAACTTCAAACCCTAAATTGCTATTCTCAGGATAGATTAAACCTATACCAAGACAAATTAAAACGTCTAGAGGATTTGAGTAAAGTTATGTGTGCATCCATCAATACCGTGCCTAATATTTTTCAAGTTAAATATACATGAAACATACTGCATTTTTCTAATATGCAGCAACTTGATATGGGATTGGTGAAACCCTTGCTCATCTTTTACAAGGAATGTTAAATATAAATTTCTAATAAATATTTACATAGCTTCTCCATTTTAATGAGTCTTAAATCAATTTTCATGGAAATTACAATAATGAGAATTTCATCAATCTTTTACATATTAGAATAGTTAGCTTTTTTCTTCGCAAGAAGTGCAAATTAATTTCTTGCAAAAATTATAGTTTGTTGTCTTCTTTCTTGACTATAAATTAGTTGTAGGAAAATAAAAATGAGGTTAACTTGTATTATTTTATTTGCTGCAGGAAGATTTTAATTAATTTACTTGAAAGCTTTGCGCAGATGAGGTACTTGCATCAAGTATATGACTTGGCGAGAAAATTCCAAAATTTTTTGTGCAGCAACAAGCAGCACTGTACTTTATGTTTTAGGACTACCATGGTATTAGCAAGGCAACTCTTTGTTTCTATGCCAGAAAAAAAAAAAAAAAAAGAGGGCTGTATTTCTCGCATGAAAAATTAGTGAAACATGTCATGATAATGAAGTGTGCATGATCTTTATGCTATCCTTGGGATGAACAGGTACTTATGATCCATCGAAGCTCTTAGCATTGGATTACAAAATGATGCCAGCTAATAAGTTATTTTGTTCTTGTATTTTTAAGGCTGAGGTTGAAGTTGGAAGGCTTGTTCAACTGAAATCCTGCTGGATAAAGGAAACAGCATTTGAGAAGCAAAAGGTTGAAGAAGATAATTGTCAGTTGTCACGACTCACGCATCATTATTCTCTTTTTAAAAGAATAGTTTTATTATCAATAAGAATCGATATAATTTATAGATAATTAGATTCTTTAAGTATATTATTTTAGAATTCAGATAATATTTATAAAAAAATTTTATTGAAAAAGATTATATTCGCTTTAATATTTTTTTTGTCTCAAAAAAAATTAATATCTGATTACTATCTAAGAGATACCTTAGATTTTATCCAAAAAAAGAATAATTTTATTACCAACAAAGTCTAACATAATTAATAAATAACAAAATATTTTAAATATATTATCTTATGTTTAATTTAAATTATGTATATAAAAAAAGTTAAAAATTAATTTTATTATTAATAAATATCAACACAATTGTAAGATAATTAAATTTTTTTAATAATTTATTTATTTTAAAAAAAATTAATCTCTGACTATCAACTAAAAGATATATTAAATTTTATCAAAAAAAATAATTTTATTAGACTGCGTAGCATGTTATGTTTATATATTTAAAAACTTTTTTTATCGTCTTTTTGACGTGAGACGGTGACGGCTCTCACATCCATTCCGATGACATTCCCGTAATGGAGTGAGACCTTTCTCCATGTCGGGTGGAGTTCAATCTTTACTTCCAAAGGTGATTCCCACAACAAAACAACAATTGAATTGGTTTTGATACGCAGTATCATTACTCTCAACAAAAGACTAGGCTATTAAGAGTGTATAACATGTTATATATTTCAGGACTTTCTCCCCATTCCCCTTTGATGTGGCACTGCGACATATTACTTATATAGAAATAGATGCAGAAGCTGCTCTAGAGAAGATCATAGCACTGATTGATTCTGGAAATTGTACCAGCTAAATTATTGGTTGATATGGACAATCAGATTGCTACAAAGAAAAAGAAACTCCAAGCCAAAAAAAGAATGTTGGATAAAATTGAGAAGTTGTGAATAGATTTGTTGAGTGAAATTTACGTTGAACACTTACGTTATTTAGTTTTGTATAATTGGTGCAATAATGTTAATTTGTCTAAATACGAATGTCTAATAGTTATAATAATAATATTATTTTTTCTTTAGTAATGTAACATTATTACATTAATTGGACCAACGAAATCGTAATACATTTGTTTTAGAACAATTGTGTATTTGTTACTAAAAATGTGTTTATTACCAAAGCTAATTCCTAAATTATGATTTCCCAAAAAATAAAAGTTGTCGCTAATGATATATTTAATAACTATGATTAAGGTGTTACTTAAAACAATGCTTTTGCGACAATTTTTTGTAAATTGTTGTGAATAATTTTTTTGTGACAATTACTATAAGTTGTTGCAAAATTTTTTTAACGCCAACTTTGTATTTTTTGACAAGAAGATATGTTGTTGTTGATAATTGAACATGAGCTTACTATTTCGCTGACCATCAAAAAGAAAGGAGATGATTCGTTGTCGTCAGAAAATCATAGGCAAATGTTGTTATCGCTCATTCTCTGTCACTGCTCTATTTGACGATAGGAGTGCAGATTGGTGTAACCATTCAATTCTGTATCAATGAATAAAAATCGAACTTTTATTTCGCTAAAACAATGCAATTTCTTCCAATAAATTAATGTACTAAACATGAACATGATGTCCTTTTATTTTTTTATTTTTTTAAATTTCAGTTTCTTTTTAAAATCGACACCGATTGATAAAATACTTTGCCAAATACACCTCTCATAACTTTTGAATGAACTCAGCTATTGTTATTATATAGTTAATTTTTTATTAAAGAGTAAATGGTATATGTATATATAATAAATTTTATAAATAATTTATAATTTTTTTACATTTTATATTTTCTCTTTCTTTATTCAAATTTTGTCTTACAACAAACAGTAAACTTACGCAAGGGATGCATATTAAATTTTCCCTGTTAAATGTAATGTCTTGGAATTTTTCATTCCACCACCAATACATTTTTACCAAAAAAAATTTATTAAATATATTAAATTTATTAAATATAAAATATAGTTAAATTTAAAAAATTTAATAATTTTAATTATTTAAATTTTTATATAAAATTTTTGTAAAATTTAATTTAAATACCATAAAGAGTAATTCTTTCAAATTAAAATAAAAATACCCTTTTTTTAAAAAAGAAAACAAAAACAAAAATGGGTAAAGAAAACGAAGGAGCGGACTGAGCTCCAGCAGGGCAATCCAACGATAAGCTATACGATGAAAGCAATAACTTCGGGTAGTGGGGCTCCTTCTTCCATGGAGGTGCTTGCGAGCTCTGTCAATGCTTCTTTCTCTTGCTCCCTTCATTGCTTTTACAAGGGCCCAAACTTCTCCACTCTTCAGGTTCTCTCTCTCTTTCCCCAAAGAATCTGTTTTCATTTCTCACTCTGTGTATATTCCTCATCAATTGCGTAAATTGCTCTAATCGTTTTCCACTTTTCACCTTCACTCTCTGTTTGTTTCCCGATAAAATCTGAAGCATATGAAGGCAAATTACGTCATTGAACGTTAAGGCGAATTTAGAGGTAGGTCTTCGAAGAACTCATATGAACATCTTCATTTAATTTTTGTCAATCTGGCTCTTTGCAGGTATCACAGTGGAAAGATTTGTCTGTGGGGACAATAGGGTCCCCATTTTCTTTTACTTATAGAAAGAGGAAAGATCTTCGCTTTAAAAATGGAGACTTTAAAGGTGAAATTGCACTTGGGTTGTTACCATTCATCTGCAAAAGCTGTTTTGCTCAGTGCAGTTTGGTTCCAATAAGTTGTGGATGCCTTCTGAAATGGCGGAAATGTAGCAGTCTCCAAAGAGTGAGGAGTTGTTCAGTAAACTTGAGGCAACATGCCTTTGTTAAATTTGTGCCATTGGTTGTCGGAGTGATGTTGTTCATGTCAGTTACTTTTGGTTTCAGCAAGCCATCCTGTGAGTTCAAATGCATTCGTAATTGAATTTCAATAGAGAGCAGAAAAATGAAGGTGTCTTGAAATTTTAATAATATTAATTTTCTGGTCATCATAATATCCTAATTTAATTTTCCTTTTTTTTTTTTTGTCATTTTTTTCAAGGCGCCCTGACTGAAGAGAATCTCCTCTTTTTAGAGGCGTGGAGAACAATTGACCGAGCGTATATTGACAAAGGTTTTAATGGTCAAAGTTGGTTTAGGTACAGAGAAAATGCACTGCGCAATGAACCAATGAACAATCGAGAAGAGACATGTATGGATTTTGTTATCTACAGTCACTTGTTTGTGTTCAATTTACTGCTATTCTCTTTGTTATGAACATTTTTTATTGCCTGTAGTTATGACTAACTTGACAAAATCTAGTTTATTTGTAAATTAGTTATTGATTTTCTGTTCTGAAATTTGTTTGAATATATATGGTCATTGGTTTTACCAACTGTGAAAACACTGCCAAGTAGAAAAAGATAAGATAATACTATAACTAGCTAATGACAATGTCGTAATATGTTAAACTCTTCATGTTATCGATTTAGAAAGGGCCCTGAGTGGCCCTTTCTTTTTATATGTATGCTATGAGTGGAAGTAGCTCTGAAACAGCTGCCAACTTAATTTTTTCATTGTAAAGTGGCTACTTTCTTATGGAATTTTTTTATTTGGGATTTAGGAAAGCACTGGGTTAGACCTTTCACTTTGCAGCAATTGCTTATGATTCATTTAATGAGTTTGGAAGAAATAAGTAGTTTAAGACTTTTTGGCATTGTTCTGTTTATGCTGTTCTCTGGTGAATTTGGTTTGAGCATAAGGCTTAGATTTCTAAGAGTGTCTCTTCGGCCCAATATTTGTTGTGGACAGGATTGTCTGTATGGCCTCTATGGTGCTTTGCTCATGGTTGTTTCAAAGGGGTCCCCATTTCTGATATGTGGAGAGATTAGACTGCGATGTTACACTCTTGATTCTTGATTCTTTATTGTCATTTTTTTCTCTCTTTGTGTTGGAGGATAGCTTACCCTCCTGTTCATTGTACTTTCCTTCTTTGTCTCTAATATAAGTTTCTTTATGTTTGTTTGTCTTTTTAAGGTTGCTGTTCATAAGAAAACTTTAATCAGTTTTTAAGATATCAGTAAGGGAGCTTTCCAAAAACAGAATTTGTGAAATATTTACCATAAAGGAACAATAATTACTCAAAGTGGTTTTTATGTATAATATATTGGCTTAAAATGAGTTGAATAATCACTTTAGGTAGTTATTTTATCATTGTGGTAAATATTTTCGTCAGGTGTTCCTCTTTTAGGATTCTCCATATAAAGAATGGTCAAAAGAAAGTTGCCTATAAATTTTGGGATATTGAAATCGTTGATAAGACTGCAATAACAGTTAAATATAGTTCTAAAATCTGACAAGCAAAGCTAGTGCTGTTTTCTGTTACTTGCTATCATTTAATCAGGACTATATTGAGTTCAGGTGGTGCATATTAACGGTGGAGTATTTGAGGGAACCAATTGTAGTTGTAGGTGGTCTAATATCTGTGAACTGTAAGATTAAGCTGTAGAACTTGTTGCATTACATTGTTCTTTTACAAGGATTTTCTTGGAGTTGGGTTGCTTTCTTTGGGAGTTTATTAAAAGAATCTTTAGTTCAATGGTATTTTTGAAAACTTGGTTTTGGATCAAACTTAATATGCCTTTAATCCATGTAACTAACTCCACCTAGTGGGATAAGGTACTGTTTGTTGTTTTTGTTGTTGTTTGGGTTGCTTTCTTTTGTTTTCTTTTTCTTATTCTTCATTTTCCTTCTGGAAGGAAGCAGATTGTGTTGGCTTGACCTCTTCGAGAGTTGGAAGTGTTATCTGGTTAGAAACTGACTTTGACCATGGGTGTCTTGTAGAATTATCCAAAGTTTTGTCCAAATATTACTTCCTTTTTCTCCTATACTGTGCTTGTTTCTGCATACTTTTACTTTCTCATGCATCATTTTATTCTCTAAAGAGTTGTTGTTTAGTCCCATCTCATTAAACTGTGCTCATGAGCGTCTGCAATAATGGTCTTAATGTACTCAGATATGGCAATAAGGAAGATGCTTGCCACACTGGGCGATCCCTTCACTAGGTTTCTAGAGCCTGAAAAGTTCAGAAGTTTGAGGGTACAAGTCTCTTTCTCATGATAAGTTTGTCTTCACTGCAATTATTATAGGATATATGGATAACCTTTTTTTTTTAATCTGGCAAATATGTACATCTCTATACATTAATCCTTTATATATATATATATATTATATTTTGTTGAAGGCAGTCTGGAACTCGGGATGCTCTTACAGGGGTGGGGTTGTCAGTAGGCTATCCTACAAAAGTTGATGGACAGGGTTCTGGACTTGTTGTAATATCGGCTTCTCCGGGAGGTCCTGCTTATAGGGCTGGTGTTTTGTCTGGAGACATTATTCTCGCAATTGACAATACAAGCACAGAAAGCATGGGGCTATATGAAGCAGCTGAACGCCTACAGTGGGGTTTCTTTCGTCCTTTACCAGCCATTTGATTTGAATATTAAACCAATGTTATTACTCAGAAATGCAATGCTAACATTGTGTTCGAGACCAACAAGTAGGATTGTATTTACATATTGAAGTTGTCTTCAACAGTTGGTTAAGTATAAACATTTAAAAAATAATTCAGTAAACTTATATATTGAAGTGCTTATACTTTGCTGATGAGACTTTCCTTCCACTAGAAGTCAAAGTATCTCTCTGTAAAAGATAATTCAATAAACTTATAGATTAAAGTCCTTATACTTTGTTGATGAGACTTTTCTTCAACTAGAAGGGAAAATATTTATTTGTCACTGGCAACATATTGTAATTGGAAGAGAGAGATGGCCAAAGAGAGAGAGAAGGAGGGAGGGAGAGATGGTAATTGGATTGTCTTACAACTCTAGCACTTTAAAATGTCTCGAATGTGGGCCTTATTATTTTGGAATACTTCACATCCATTTCAAAGCACATATTTTCTTGTCCTGCTCAGAATTTGGTTTGAATCATTTATTGGTTGTCTGACATTGTGAAGAAATTACAGGGGACCTGAAGGTAGTTCAGTGGCATTGACCATTCTTAGTGGATTGGAAGTAAAGCACCTAGCTTTAACGTAAGTGAACTCTGTTATATTCCAAAAAAAATGTGAACTTGAAGTCTAGAGAGTTATTTATTATTGCGTTAAACAAATTTTGCATATTCTTGGATTTGACATAAAACTTGCAGTTTTATATTGCTTCGCTAGGATTGTCTAAGTTCCTAGGGTGAAGCATTAATATATTTATCAGTTGTAACATCATTGTCATTGTTGTAATGTTTGTCATCATCATTAGTTTTAAGGATAGTTGTCTTTGTTTTTCTGTGCTGAAGCTGTAATTAATTATCAAATATTACACTTAAAGGCTAGCTGTCTTTCAGGCGAGAGAAAGTTTCACTGAATCCAGTGAAGTCAAGAGTATGCAAGTTTCCTGATTCAGAAAATGATTCCCCAAGGATAGGTTATATTAAACTGACATCTTTCAACCAAAATGCATCTGGTAAGTAGTAAGTTTATGTTATTACAGTTAATTGCTCTTGCTTCCGTACCTTAGAAAATGGTATTTTTTTGTAAATAGTCCAATGACTCTTGTTTTGACATACCATCTAACAAGGCATAAATTCTTGTTCAAGTTATATACCTTGCTGAATGATTTAGTTTGAGGAATCGTGTATTCTTCCTTGAATACCACTGGTTCTCCTCCCCTCTATGGGGTTGAGATGTGGGATTTGACCGGTTATTGAAATCAAAATTATGTATTGAAGAGAAGTATGTTCTTCATGTGTTCTCTGAGGTTGCAGAAAATATGTAAATGATTAATGTGTTGAAGGGCATGCTGCAGATAGACATTTATACTTCAATTGAATTAAATGATGATTCAGATTATTCAAAAATTTTATTTACGTGCACCTTGATTGATTCTTCTGAACAAAATTTATCCAAATGTCTTCTTTTTCTTTTGATATTTTTTCTGGAGATCCGCATCCCTTTCAGGTGCTATCAAGAAAGCAATCAACACATTAAGGAGTCATAATGTCAATGCATTTGTATTGGACCTTAGAGATAATAGGTAATTAGCATTCAGCGTTTCCCAATTTAGATCTTTGCTAACTAGTAGGCATTCTGAAACTTATATTTGTTGCAGTGGAGGCCTTTTCCCTGAAGGAATTGAGATTGCTAAAATTTGGTAAGATATAATTATTAGTGGCATATTTTCATCTTATATTGGCAGAATTATTATCTTATCTTTGGCTGGTTGGTTGAAGACTTTGGTGCTAAATTTTTTATTGCATGTTTTTTCCATCTTCGTTGAGAAACTTATTTCCTGCAGCTGTAGTGGGGCCACTCCGGATTTCTCTTGCCTTTTAATGTTGTCAAACAACTAATCGCCCTAAAACTTAAGTTGTTCATTGTAGACCAAGGAATAGGTTTTATCTCGATGATGACTCTCACATGAAAGCCCTTTAGGCTTAAAGTTTGGATAAAGCCTAGGTCCATCAAAATTTGTGCTAAAATTCAATTTAATTTGGAAGAATGGAGCAACAAGGATGGAACTCTTGACTATTTGGTTATAGAGGCTATGATACCATGTTAATTTACTGTTAATTGTTGGCTTATTGCTAACAAGTGTTACTTTCTGTATTTACTGTAAAAAGAATGGGTTAGAAAAAGGTAGTAAATTTGACCATGGTGTTTTTGTTCTGAAAAGAACAAGGGATAAGTTGTTGTTGAACAAAGAATATTGACCCAAACAGGAGGAGAAACATGGAATTCATGTTTCCAATAATGGATATATTTTCAAGATTATTTGTGGTAATCCCTAGGTTAGAATAAATGGGCATTCTGTTCACTGAAAATTTTTTCTATAATTAACATATGAACCCTGGTTAAATTTGATTTGAATCTATTAAAAAGTGAATCCGTGCTACTTGGGGTGTTGGCTTGGAGCCACTGTTCTCAAAGAATTATAAAGAAAAAAGAAAAAAAGAAAATAATCTACATTCAAGCAAGGAATTGCATGTGATTCCTTAGGGAGTGATATGGTGTGCAATTAGCTTGCATGCATGGGTACCACTTTTTGGCATCCCATGATTAGATATCTTATGCGTACTTATTTATGGGTATGGATGTCTGGGTATAAAATTTTAGGATGTCAGCTTTATGTTTGGTATCATTAAACTTATGAAAGATTAATAAGAATGTTTAGCAATTAGCACCTCAATCATAGGCTTCTCACGTCCCCATCTTCTTGAGGGAGACAAGGTATCATTAGAAAATGTGTGTCTGATGTCTTGCAGCCAATCTTGCCTTTGCATCCCCAATTATGATACCTATATGACAAATCACATGTATCTTATCTTACATGGGAATATGATAAACCCTAGGAATCTCTTAACCAGTTTTGCAGAGGCACCTGCTTATCAAACACAATTTTTCCTAAAATATCTATATTTAATTGTAAGCACTGTTGGTATTGAGATTTGAGAATTCCGAAAAATAAGCTTCCTTTTATGAATCACAACAGCACTACTAAATAAAATCAGAAAAAGCTTTTGTCATTTTTCTGTAGTGTCAACAAGCTGAACTGCGATGTGGGGTTGTTTCAATATTTAACAACAGATTGGATTTTTTCAACAGTGTCTTGTATTCATTATGAAATTTTATTTGATAAATATTGCCAATCAGGTTGGACAAGGGTGTGATTGTGTATATATGTGACAATCATGGTGTTCGAGATATACTTGATACAGATGGAAGTAGTGCACTGGCACTGTCAGAACCCTTGGCTGTATTGGTATGTTTACTGCTTTCTACATTGTGCGTTGGTATATTTTATTACTCAAAATGTACAAAAGTTGTTTATGCATCATTTTACAAAAAATTGGCTTGTAGTAGATTGGGTCCTCAATCTCTTATGCTTCTTTACATTGTATATGACACCTTGTGATGTAACTGAATTTGCTCTTCAACAACTGACGCAGGGCATCATTTTTGGAGTCACATGTACTACTTTAAGGATCTTGTCACTTTTTACTCATTAGAGATATGAGGATTTGAGTTGGGTGAAGGGGAAATTTTATGGCTTGAGGATATAATTTGTGGTCTGAACCTGAGAATCATGGATATTTGTTTGAATTTATTGGAGACTACTGGATGAAGTAAGGATTAGTGGAGTCATGGGAATATATTGGTTTCTGGGAATCACTGATGTTAGCCAGGCCTGTAATTCTATATGTGAGAACAAGGGAAGAAGGGAATCTTGGGCTTTGTTTGTCTCGTGTACCTAAATAGAGAGTGTAAAGGAATGAACTATTCCAAAAACTTAAGTTATTGGGTAAAAGCTCATGAATGGTTTTTATATTTTCTCTTTAACACACCCTTTCACATGAAAGCTTCTTTTTAGGTATGAAGTGTGAACAATTTTTAATTTTGGGTAATGGTCAAGATTGAACCCTTGATCACTTGTCACGAAGGTTCTGATACTACATCAAAGAACTAATTATCCCAAAAGTTTAAGTTGTTAGGTAAAGACTTAGGAATGATTTTTATAGTTTCTGTCTAATAGAGAGAAACTAATGGGAAAATTTGAGATATGGACCAATATTAGTAATTATATTTGCCTAAAGGCCAATAACAGCCTAGTGTGGTAATTTAGCTCTAAGCATTAAACTGAAAAATCACTTTGAATGGCCCATCCTCATGGCAGAGTAAGTTGGTAGGCTGCTCCCTATCTCAAATCATCCGAAAGCTAATGGGGAAGGTTAAGTAGAAATCATATATATATTGATTGCAAACTATTCATAACACTGACTCTTACATCTGGGTTTATATTGGTACTACAATTATAAAACACCTATATCATTTACATTGGTGTAGTACAAGTAATAGTAGGAACCTATAACATTTTCCTGGTTCCTTAACTCTTCCCCTAATTTGTTAGAGCAATACTAAATAACTTTGCTCTCCCTGTTTTTGAATGTGACACTAAAAATGACAAAGACCCTAATAAGCTAAACAAACCATATGGCATATGCACATGGATACTTTCAAGTCAGCCACTATTTAAAAAAATGACCAAATAAATAACCCAAAAATTCACAAAAAATGACTAGAAACATCAACACATTGTACAGTTTCTCAGCAAAGTTGGTTCAGCCATTTGGGCTTGGTTATGATATGAAGTTGCTAAATGTTGAATGAGGTGAACAGGTTACCCCTTTTTTAATAATTCATGAGTATAATACTTGCATGGATAAGTGAATAAATCAACAGATTGCTCAAACCTTTCCATATACTAGTTCAATAATTTGCTCCTTCATCTGTCTGGCATCTCTTTATATGTGCTGGTGCATTTGAGCTCATATTTTCCGGAGTGTGATAAAATTCTTTGGCTTGGGTCTGTATCAGGTTAACAAGGGGACTGCCAGTGCAAGCGAAATATTAGCAGGTGCATTGAAAGATAACAAAAGGGCCATTTTGTTTGGAGAACCCACATTTGGAAAAGGGTATTTACTTTTGGTTAACTTTAATTAAGCCAAAGTATTATAAAAATGTTATGTTCCTGACATGAGATACTTCTCTGCAGAAAGATCCAGTCAGTGTTTGAGCTCTCTGATGGCTCTGGACTGGTTGTTACTGTCGCTCGTTATGAGACACCTGCCCACACGGATATTGACAAGGTCTGCTATTGACTTTCCTGCCTTTCTCTTCACATAACAACAAAATGAAGCTTTGTCTGGTAAGGAGGAGGAAAGAAAGAAAAAGAAAATTAATATATTTGCACTACCACCTAATTTACTTAGAGAGATTATTAAAAGGTATATTTGAAAAAAATGATATTTTTAAAAGTTTGGTTTCTAATAAAACCTAATAGCGCTGTAGGCTCTGTTGTTGTTATTGTTGCACTACCATCTAGTCTAAGCTCATCAGTTCTTATCGTTTCCTTTCCTTCTAAATTCAACATGCCAAGTGCATTGTTAACCTCTCGCCCTATTTGCACACTCTATCTCTTTTTTATAATTAAATCACATAATCTCTTTAGGTTTGACAAAAACTTCAGGGATTTTCTTGTTTTGAAGCACACATTCCTGTTAATTTTGAATTCTAACACGATGCGATCTCTTACGTTTCCAAAATTACAGTTCTGTGTAACATAAACCTCCTTTCTTTTATAACATGAAGGGCGACCAGGGTATATTAAGAAGGTTCATGTTATTCCATATAATTTGCTCCTTGCAAAATCTAACACACTGGCACTTCTGCATAGGTTGGTATCATTCCTGATCATCCTCTACCGGCATCGTTTCCTAAGGATGACGATGGTTTATGTAACTGCCTCCAGGATGCTGCATCTTCTTGTCATGTCAACAGAGTCCAGTTATTTTCAAGATGACTACTTTGTTTATCTTAATATTCATTACTTTGAGGATAAGGTGTTCTCTAATTGTTTGAGAAAGGTGGCAATTCTTCAATAAAAATATAATAATGTTAATGGTTCAAGTTTAGCAAGATGGAAAGATGCAGAAACTTCGAATGAATCTTATTGATCAGTAAACCTTCTCTATAGACAGGTGTATACCAGAACTAACTACAATGTGAACTTTTATTTATTTATTCTAATATTTGGTTGCAAATAATTTACGTACAATGAAAAGTAAAGTGAATTGTAGCATAAATAATGATTTATGTTTTGCCATATGATAATTTAATGGATAAAGAAACAGAAAAAGTCAAGTAGAAAAAGAAGCACTTGAATTATAATTCTCAGCAAAAATCATTAGGCTAATAGTTTGTAGGAGGTTGTGGCTGGGAATCTCATATGGCTCGGAATAATTTACATTTCTAATTATTATGTGTAATCCTTGTAGCTTACACATGTTTCTTAGATTTATGTGAAAAAAGAATGACATACATTTCTTTTCACAAACTTTCAAAATCAACTTCTTTCAGCTATTAGATTTCAATCCCATCAAAGCTATTAGATTTCATCTGTTTTCTGTATAATTTAGATTAACATACAGTCTATAATGATTATGTGCATATCATTATTTTTATGTCAAATTCGAGTAACTTATTTGCACCCAAATGTTGATGATATTGGATAAAAAGAATTAAGGGCCATTTAATTATAGAAAAGCCAGAAATTACTTAAACCTGTAAGGAAACATATGAAAACAAAGTGTAAAAGGAAAACTAAATGCAGGAAATTAGTGAATTGATATGAGCAAAGCTCATAATAAATCACTAAACTGGATTGCAGTTTGAATCGTTTAAATGATAGATAACTTCCTTCAAAATTATTTGCCTAAATGGCTGGCCTCATAATGCTAGATTAAAACCATCTACATTCGGGACAGCATAGTCCCTAAGAGGCCTTGGTTCCTCATGGTCTCCCATATTTGCCAACGGGTCACTAGAGTTAGAGCTAACTTGACGTTTGCTAAGGTTCCTAAGGGTTTTTTTCCATATCATTGTCAAAAGGAAAAAGGTGCTGGGTAATCCTCATGGCCATAGATAAGCAAAGCACTAGAAAACAAGCGCACTCTAAATAAATGTTATGCCTAAGATAAAACACTGCAACATACACAAGAAAAATACTAGCTAAGGACAGACACACCAGCAATCAAATCAACATAAGAACACTTCTGTTAGCACCAGATCGTCATCTATCCTAAGGCCAACACAAGAAATATCAACAGAAAACTTAAAATTAATCAAAATTTAATAATATGCTTGTAAACACTTAATTTAATCTGACTAAAGTTAAGACCGAAAAGTAGATAAACTAGAATATAAATAAATAATAATAGAAATAAAGATAAAAATAAGTAAAATAAATGAAATGAAGAAAATAAAAATTAATCACATAAAAGCAAATGGAATTAGAAAAGCAAAGAAAGAAGAAAAGTTAAAGATAACAAAAAAAAAATCAGAAAATAAAAAAGGAAATACAAAAATTTGATAATCTCTTTAGGTTTGACAAAAATTTCAGGGATTTTCTTGTTTTGAAGTAGACATCCCTATTATTTTTGAATTCTAACACGATGCGATCTCTTACGTTTTCAAAATTACAGTTCTGTGTAACATAAACCTCCCTTTCTTTTATAACATGAAGGGAGACCAGGGTAAATTGAGAAGGTTCATGTTATTCCATATAATTTGCTCCTTGCAAAATCTAACACACTGGCACTTCTGCATAGGTTGGTATCATTCCTGATCATCCTCTACCAGCATCGTTTCCTAAGGATGACGATGGTTTATGTAACTGCCTCCAGGATGCTGCATCTTCTTGCCATTTCAACAGAGTCCAGTTATTTTCAAGATGACTACTTTGTTTATTTTAATATTCATTACTTTGAGGATAAGGTATTCTATAATTGTTTGAGAAAGGTGACAATTCTTCAATAAAAATATAATAATGTTTATGGTTCTACAAGTTTAGCAAGATGGAAAGATGCGGAAACTTCGAATGAATCTTATTGATCAGTAAACCTTCTTTATAGACAGGTGTATAACAGAACTAACTACAATGTGAACTTTTATTTATTTATTCTCATATTTGGTTGCACATAATTTACGTACACTGAAAAGCAAAGTGAATTGCAGCATAAATAATGATTTATGTTTTGCCATATGATCATTTAATGGATAAAGAAACAGAAAAAGTCAAGTAGAAAAAGAAGCACTTGAATTATAATTCTCAGCAAAAATCATTAGGCTAATAGTTTGTAGGAGGTTGTGGCTTGGAATCTCATATGGCTCGGAATAATTTACATTTCCAATTATTATGTGAAATCGTTGTAGCTTACACATGTTTCATAGATTTATGTGAAAAAATAATGGCATACATTTCTTTTCACAAACTTTCAAAATCAGCTTCTTTCAACTATTAGATTTCATCTGTTTTCTGTATGATTTAGATTAACATACATTCTATAATGATAATGTGCGCATCATTATTTTTATGTCAAATTCGAGTAACTTATTTGCACCCAAATGTTGATGATATTGGATAAAAATAATTAAAGGCCAATAATAGAAAAGCCAGAAATTACTTAAACCTGTGAGGAAACATGAGAACAAAGTGTAAAAGGAAAACTAAAAGTGAAGGTCCACAAATTCTAAAGAAGATATAAAAGACTATGTTATAAATTAGTGAATTAATATGAACAAAGCTCATAATAAATCACTAAACTGGATTGCAGTTTGAATCATTTAAATGATAGATAACTTACTTCAAAATTATTTGCCTAAATGGCTGGCCTCAATGCTAGATTAAAACCATCTACATTGGGGACAGCTTAGTCCCTAAGAGGCCTTGGTTCCTCATGGTCACCCATATTTGCCAATGGGTCACTAGAGTTAGTGCTAACTTGACGTTTGCTAAGGTTCCCAAGGGTTTTTTTCCATCCCAATGTCTAAAGGAAAAAGGTCCAGGTAATCCTCATGGCCATAAACAAGCAATGTACTAGAAAACAAGAGCACACCAAAAGAAAGATACAACAACAACAACAATAAACTGAGCCTTTTTTCACTATGTGGGATTGGCTACATGGATCAAATAACGTCATAAACTTTTATCCGAAACCAAATTTTCGGATATACCATTTAACTAAAAGTCTTTTTTAATCACCTCTCCAAGTGTCTTTTTTGGTCTTCCTTGACATCTCTTAACAGGACTAAATACCATTTAGTCAATCTTTCTCACTAGTGCCTCTCGTGGTCTTCTTTGTATATGCTCAAACCATCATAACTGGGTTTCTATCATTTTCTCCTCAATAGGTGCCACCCTAGCTATCTCCTGAATATAATCATTTCAAATTTTGTCTTTTCTTATATGTCCACTCATTCATCTCAACATTCTCATTTCTGTCACTTCCATTTTTGGCTCTTGTTGACCTTTTAGAGCTCAACACTTATTATCATAAAGCATAGTTGATCTAATGGCAGTTTGATAAAACTTTTCTTTAAACTTATAGATATTTTGCAATCACAAATAACCCTCAATATGTTTCTCCATTTCTTCCATCTAGCTTGGATCCTGTGTGTGACATCTCTATCAATCTCTCCATAACTTTGTAAAATCAACCCAAGATACCGAAACTTAGATACCTGTGGTATACTTTGCTCCCCGATTTTTATCTCCAAATCGCTATTTTATCGCCTCTTACTAAATTTACACTCTTATATCCTCTGTTTTATTCTAGCTTAAATGAAAATCCTTTGATTCCAAGGCTTCTCTCCATATTTTCAATTTATCATTAACCTCCTCTCTTGTTTCCCCTACTAAGACTGTGTCATTAGCAAACAGCATACATTTTAGGACTGCATCTTGGATATATCTAGTAAGTACATCATCATTAAAGTGAAAAAGTATGGACTTAAGGATGACCCTTGATATAGACCGATCCTTATGAAAAAATTTTCTGTTACCCCTCCTTGAGTTCGCACATTTGTTGTAACTCCATTATACATATCCTTTATAGCAAGAATATAAGCAACACGAACACCCTTCTTTTCCAATGCCTTCCATAAGACTTCTCTTGGTACTCTATCATATGCTTTTTCCAAATCAATGAAGACTATATACAAATCTTTTCTTCTACTTCAGTACCATTCTATCAAACCTCATAAAAAATAAATAGCTTCTGTAGTAGATCTTTCTAGCGCCAAAAGAAAGATAAAATAAATAAATATTATGCCTGGGGTAAAACACTACAACATACACGAGAAAAATACTAATTAAGGACAGACACACCAGCAATCAAATCAACATAAGAATACTTTAGTTCAGCACCAGATCATCATCTATCCTAAGGCCAACACAAGAAATATCAACAGAAATCTTAAAATTAATCAAAATTTAATAGTATGCTTATAGACACTTAATTTTAAGTCTGACCAAAGTTAAGACTGAAAAGTAGATAAATTATAATAACAATAAATAATAATAGAAATAAAGATAAAAATACGCAAAATAAATGAAATGAAGAAAATAAAAATTAATCACATAAAAAGAAAATGGAATTAGAAAAGTAAAGAAAGAAGAAAAGTAAAAGATAACAAAAAGAAGAAAAAACTAGAAAATAAAAAAGGAAATACAAAAGAAACAATTAGGAGCTTTTGAGGAAAAAGGGACCACAGTTTGGTTAGAGTAAAAATAAAAGAGGAGTAGAACAAATCGGCAGGCACGACACACACGTAAGATATTTTTATTGCAATAATTTAATTATTAATTTCTTTAATCTCTTTTCAAAAACACTCACTTGGACTTACATCTAATTAGTTGAAATGTTTGAGGAAATAGGGCAAGTCTTGGGTAAAGCCATGCGATGTCTATCTCAACAAACATGAGAACATTCAAGGGGACGAGGCGAAAGCTAACATGTTACCCACGTCATTGATGCAAACAAGATTTGAAAAGAAGTGGTGTGCACTTTATAGCCTTAATTTTGTTTAGAATCTCAAAAAAAAAAAATAAACTCAAAAATAAATAAAATAAAAATTTTTTAAATTTTTAAAATTTTAATAATAAGATTTTTCAAAAATAATAAAGGTAGTAAGAGTAGAAGAATCCTTAGTGGGTATGAATTATTTTTTAATTTTCCTTTTCTATTCTCTTTCTTTCATCTTTTTTATTTTTACTTTCTTCACGTGTTTTTGGGTGTACTTATTTTATTTAGGATATCCATCCTCAAGTGTCTAAACTTAACCGTCATTCTCTAAAATGTGTCTTTCTTGATTACCTTCATAATAAAAAAGGGATCGTTGTTACTCTCTTAATTTAGATCGCTATTTGGTCTCTACTTATGTCTATTTCTTTAAGTCCCAACCTTTATTTGCTCTACCTATTGAGTGTCCCATACTACTCAGTTTACTCCTGATGTTGATGAGTTCTTCCTGGTGAGCACTCCTTTTTTTGGATTTGATGATATTTTTCTAGTTACTGATCCTAGTCTTCTTGTTAGACCCCCTTTGAAATAAGTGTACTCTTAGTCTCTCCTTCACCAACCTCTTCAGCCTATGATTCACCCTCTGATTTGGATCTTCCCATTGCCTATCACAAAGGTATTTGTTCTTGCACCTTACCAGGTAATCATGCTTCTTATTACCCATTAGCTTCAGTCGTTTCATATTTCTCTTTACCTGTATCTTCTTAGTCCTTCATTGCTTCCCTAGATTCTATTATTATTCTCAAGACTCTTGTAGAAGCTCTAAGTTAGTCTAGTTGGTGAGCTATAATGAATGATGAGATGGAGGCTCTTGAACAGAATTAAACATGGGATCTTGTCCCTTTACCTGTTGGGTAATTTGCTAATGGTTGTAAGTGTGTGTTTTTAGTTAAGGTCAATCCGGATGATTCAATTGCTCGGCTAAAGGATCATTTTGCTGCAAAGGGGTATGCTCAAACTTATGGACTGGATTATTCTAGGACCTTCTCACCAATGACCAAGATCACCTCAGTCCGGTTACTTATCTCCTTGGTAGATTCTCATTACTGGGCTCTTCATCAGCTTGATATGAATAATGCATTCTTATATGGTGATCTGGTGGAAGAGGTCTACATAGAGCAACCACCTAGTTATATTGCTAAGGGGAAGAGTGGACATGTTTGTCATCTCAAGAAATCTCTATATGGGCTCAAACAATCTCCTTGAGCTTGGTTTGCCAGATTTAGCAATGTTGTGGTAGAGTTTGGATTGAAGAAAAGTGACCATGATCACTTAGTCTATGTGGATGATATTGTTATTACGGAGAGTGATACTACTGGTATTTTACACCCGAAGATTTTCTTGAAGATAAAATTTCAGACTAAGGAGTTGGGAGTGCTTTGATACTTCTTAGGTATCAAAGTGGCTAGGAGTTGCAAAGAGATTATGTTATCTCAGAGGAAATATGTCCTGGACATGTTGGAGGGGATAGGTCTTTTAGGTGCCAAACCGTGTGATACACCTAATTCCAAATGTAAAATTGGGACCAGAAGGTGGAGAGTTGTTGGACAATTGAGAGTGATATAGGTGACTGGTAGGAAAGCTGAACTACCTCATTATTACAAGAACAGATGTTGCTTTTCAGTGAGTGTAGTCAACCAATTTATGGCAACTCCTAGAACTTTCCATTAGGAACCATTGATACATATTTTGAAGTATTTGAAGAAAGCTCAAAAAATTGAGGAATTTTTATATGTAAATTGGGTAAGATGTCCTATGGATTGAAAATCTGCTTCAGGCTACTGAGTGCTTGTTGGTGGCAACCTTTTATTTTGGAAAAGTAAGAAGCAGGTTGTGGTTTCTTGCTCTAGTACTGAGTTAAAATATTGAGCCATGGCACATGTTACTGCTAAGCTTATTTGGATTTCTTACCTTTTTGGTCAAATTGGAATGGAAAGCTCTAGTAGCATGGAGTTATAGTATGATAACCAAGTACCAACTCATATTGCCTCTAATCTTGTCTTTCATGAACAGACGAAACAGTAAAGGTGAACTGCCACTTTATTAGGTAGAAATTGAAAGAAAGAGTTATGGGTCTTAAGCATGTTTGAACAGGAGACTAAGTCTGTTTTAAGAAAATGGGTTCAAGATATTTATAACAAGCTAAGCATGATTAATATATATGTCCCGACTTGAGGGGGAGTATTAGAATAAGTTAGTTGAATAATGAACCTGTCTGGTAGGCTTCGTATTACAGCTAAACTAGAGCTTTTATATTATTATACTTATTCTTGTAATATTTTATTCAAGTATAAATATATATGAAGGCAATCTTTTTTTGTATAACTTTCACAAATTCTTTTTTCTATTTTTTCTAACAATAAGCAAAGCTCATAATAAATCACTGAACCGGATTGCAGTTTGAATCATTTAAATGATAGATAACTTACTTCAAAATTATTTGCCTAAATGGCTGGCCTCATAATGCTAGATTAAAACCATCTACGTTCGGGAAAGCGTAGTCCCTAAGAGGCCCTGGTCCCTTATGGTGACCCATATTTGCCAATGGGTCACTATAGTTAGCGCTAACTTGACATTTGCAAAGGCTCCCAAAGGTTTTTTCCATCTCAATGTCTAAAGGAAAAAGGTCCTGGGTAATCTTCATGGCCATAGATAAAAGCACTAGAAAACAAGCGCAAACTAAAAGAAAGATAAAATAAATAAATATTATGCCTAAGATAAAACACTGCAACATACACAAGAAAAATACTAGCTAAGGACAAACACACCGGCAATCAAATCAACGTAAGAATTCTTCACTTCAGCACCAGATCATCATCTTTCCGAAAGGCCAACACAAGAAATATCAACAAAAAACTTAAAATTAATCAAAATTTAATAATATGCTTGTAGACAATTAATTTAATTTGACCGAAATTAAGATCGGAAAGTAGATAAACTATAATAAAAATAAATAATAACAGAAATAAAGATAAAAATAAGTAAAATAAATAAAAAAATAAAAATTAATCACATAAAAAGTAAATAGAATTAGAAAAGTAAAGAAATAAGAAAAGTAAAAAAGCAACAAAAAAAAATCAGAAAATACAAAAGGAAATACAAAAGAAACAATTAGAAACTTTTGAGGAAAAAGAGAGCACAGTTCGGTTAGAGTCAAAAGAGTGTCATTACATTTACGTTCTTATCATGGTAAATTATATATTTTTTTAAAATTAAAAAGGTAAATAATAAAAATTTATTTTTTATTTTTTCTTTTAAAAAAATATAATAAATATATATTTAAAGAAATAATTATAAAATTACTTGAATAAAAATAAAAGGAGAATAGTACAAATTAGCAGGCACGACACACACCTACAATATTTTGATTGAGATAATTTAATTATTAATTTTTTTAATCTCTTTTCAGAAACGCTCGCTTGGACTTACATCTAATCGGGTGAAATGTTCGAGGAAATAGGATAAGTCTTGGGCAAAGCCAGGCGATTTCCATCTCAACAAACATGAGAGTATTCAAAGGGACGAGGTGAAAGCTAACATGTTACCCACGTCATTGATAGAGACAAGATATGAAAAGAAGCGGTTTGTACTTTATAACCTTAATTTTGTTTAGAATCTCAAAACAAAAATAAATTGAAAAGAAATAAAATAAAAATTTTCGAAATTTTAATAATAAGATATTTCAAAAATAGTAAAGGTAACAAGAGTAAAAGAATCCTCAGTGGTTATGCATTATTTTTCAAAAAAAAGAAAAAGAAGTCAGAAACAAGCTAGAAGAAAGTCCCGTTTTGGAGCTGCGCCCAAAACGCACAACTTGGTTTATCTCTCCAAATTTAATAAATTTTATAATTTAATTTATAAAATTTAATAAATTTTTTAATTTAAATTTTATAAATAAAATTTTTATAAATTTTTATTTGTAAAATAAAAATACCTATCAATGTAATTAAAGTAATAACAACGTTATGTATTTATATTTATATTTATTATATTATGTGTAATTTAAAATTAATTTTAAATTATATAAAATTTTATAATTATATAAAATTAATATTAAATTATGCATTATATAAAAATAAAAATATAATTAAATAATTCTATATTTTTCGTGTAATTAGCTGGCATAATATTGGGGTTAAGGTAAGCATTCGTACTGAAAGAGGGCAGTTCAAGCAGGTGACTAGAAAGTCAATGCAGCGAACGCCTTTTTCTGCAGTCCTATTGTACGGTGCAGTGGATTGCTTGGGGATGAAGCATTTCTGCAAGAAAAAAAGTCTATCGCTATGCTTAGGGGTCAAGCAATTGAACTTTGAATTTTACAATAGTTTTCTGATTTTTATGATTTAATGTATAATAGCTTGGAAATGAACATTATTTTAAACAAGTTAATTTGACTCTTAGATTGTCCAAGCTTTTCTGCAAATTATTTAATGATTTTAGTCATTAATTATTTAATTAAACAATCATAATTTCAAACTCAGCGGAAAAACAGAAAAAATTTAGTCATTAAGGACGATGATTTCCAAATTCTACGTTTTGACCAATGTTGGAATGTATTTGAACAACGAACTTTCCAACAAGTACATCTGCTTCACTAACCCATCAGCTCAACCTTCAATAAATTGGTAGACTTAATCACCTCTGCTCTTACTCTTTATAACACGAAAACCCAACTGGGTTTCAACTGGCAATTTCTTCCTTTCCTCTGTTGCTTCCAAAAGGTACCATTTGTCTTTATAACTTTTAATTTGCTCTGTTCAGTCTGATTCTGGTCTTAAAAGTACAACTAGATCTATAGCTCTCTTTCTTTCTCTCTCTCTTATTTCACCCTTTGGTAATTATACCTTTATTTTAATGATTCCTTGGTGACTATATCTATATATGCTTCTCTCCCATGTAACTATTGCTTTTCATTCCACTCCCTTGCAAGTAATGTTAATTACACGTCAAATCTTTTACAAAATTTATGTAATGTATAAATAAAAATTAATCACTAAATAGGTTAGTTATAATATACTAATAAAGATTAATTTTTATTTTTACATCATTTACATTATACAAATCTTATATAAAAGTCTAACATATAATCAGTATTTTTTTCTATTACTCTCTACTGTCGAATTTGGTTACAACTTGCATTTTTAGTCAACTACTTGCAATATTACATGACCTTCTTTTTTTTTTTTTACGGCACAAGCGTAGGGTTTAAACTTAATATTAAACTTCATTGATAGGTTAACAGAAAACCAACTCACATCCTTTCTACTTTTTCAGGATTTCACATAGCTTGAGACCAATAATAGTAATGACTAAAAACTAAAAGCAATCAAGCAACCTAGCCAGAAAACTTCATTGATATATTTATGTCACTGCTTACGCATCACTCACTCAAGAGAATACAAACTAATACTACAGAACTGTGTTCTGTCTCATATTCTGTTTGATGGTTCTTGTAGTTTTGCAGTGGGAACTGGCATACTTTTTCGTCCTTTAAGATGATCTGTACCCATTAAAGTAATACTAAATTGCTCAAACTCATGTCATATTAGTTCAGAAATCACAAAGTTTCTACCATCTATTTCTGTATTTATGTGGACCTACAAGTGATTAGTTGGGAAAAGTTCCTTAGATGATGTTATTTGGAAAAAGATTATTTCAGTTCAGCCCGAATTAAGTTTCTTGCACAGAATGGATGGCATAACGACAGAATAACTTCAAAAAATAAAAAGTAATACCCAGAGATTAAATTTATGAGGTGGCCAATTCATAATTAATTTGTCCATTCTATTGCATGTAAATTAAGTAACAGCTTTTGCATGAACAAATGGGTACCAAGAGATAGGACATGGGAAGCGGCAAGTAACAGTTTTTTGTGTGTCGCTGACTAGAACCAATAATGCTTTTCCTGCAGCTGTTTTTCATTTACCAGCATTGGTGGAGGTATTTTACACAATAGAAGTTTTCCTCTCGGAAAATGGAAGGGGAGACCAGTTTGGACGGAGAAACTATTACACTGGAGATGACTGGATCAGCAAGTCATCCACCAATTGTAGAACCCGAAAATATTCAAGGACAGACTAACAAGCAGCTAGATTCAAAGAAGAGCAAGAAGAAAGCAGAGACCACTAACAAAGTACCCTTTTACAAGCTTTTCACATTTGCAGACTCTTTAGATCAACTTTTGATGTTGGTGGGGACAATAGGTGCTGTTGCCAATGGAACAGCTCAGCCCTTAATGGCTTTATTATTTGGAAATGTGATTGACGCGTTTGGGGGAGCTACAAACCAAAAAGAAGTCATTGATGAGGTTTCTAAGGTACTTGGACTAATACCTTTCGCTATTGATCTATATTTGTGACATATCTAGAGTGAAATTAAAAAAGCTTAAGCAAAAATCTGTTACCGTCTATGGCATCTGATCCCCGCAGAAATATTGCATTTGAATTGAACTTGTAAAACTTCGGATTCTTTATCTTTCTTTTTGTGTCATAATGATTGATTTTTCAGGTGTCTCTCAAGCTCGTGTACTTGGCTGTGGGTAGCTTTGTTGCCTCGTTTTTTCGTAAGTACTTCATATTGATGATGCTTACCCCCAATAACTTAATTTTGCTTAATCTGACCTAATGTTTTTCTCATAATAATAAAAAGAAATTCATTTTTGCTATATGCCAGAGGTGACTTGCTGGGTGGTCACTGGGGAGAGACAGGCTGCTAGAATAAGAGGTTTATACCTTAAAACAATTTTGAGGCAGGATGTCAGCTTCTTTGATAAGGAAACTAAAACTGGCGAGGTTGTTGGAAGAATAATCAGGTTTGATTTTGTACAAGATTTCAAAAGGAGTAGAACCATTTAAGACTGGTGTGGGTAGTCTATTAATGAGATACACAGTTGTGCTAAAAGCTTCAGTCCAAAATGAACTAGGTAAAGATGATTGGTGAAGCAAGGCTAGTCCAGTCTCAGTTATATGTCTATGTTTCCTTTCTGCAAGCCCATTTTGTTCATGTGTATAAGGACATGAAACACGATGAACTATCCCTTGGTCTTTCAAATATTCAGTGAAAGCTCTAAACTCTCCTCCCCAATCAGTTTGTAAGGCAAGGATTTTGTGGTTGGTTTGAAGTTCTACTTGTTTCTTGAAATGAATAAAGGTCTGTAATGCATCAGACTTGCTTTTGAGAAAGTAAATCCATGTGTAACGGGTAAAGGTATCTACAAAATGTATGTAATATCTATGTCCCTCTTTTGACAGCATAGGTGCTGGTCCCCACAAATCAGAATGAATTAGTTGAAGAGGTTTTGAGTATTCTGTTTGAGAAGAGGCAAAAGGAAATTTATGTAATTTGCTAAGGCAGCAAGATGAACAAAAGGAAAGCTCTTTATTTGGTATTTTGATGTTACAAGAAGTGAGTACATTCTTGACAGTTTGTGCAGAAGCATGGCCCAATCTAACATGCCATTTGTCTAACTCAGAACAAGAATTTAACAAAGAAGAAGTATGGGAACTATGTACAGCAGGTGAAGTAATATTTGGTGACTGAGTTGTTGACACCTTTGCATTGATATATGGTCCTTTTTCAATACGAAATTCATCAAAGACATACAAGCCTTTTCTAACAGTCCCCTTCAAAAGTATTTGATGAGTATCCTGAGATTTAATATAACAAGAGTCAGGATGGAACTCAAAATAGACATAATTGTCTTTTGCAAACTGAGAAACACTCACAAGGTTTTTGGTAATATTTGGAACATGAAGAAGTGAGTTTAGCTGAAGATTTTGATTAGAAAAGCAAGACTTAATCTGAGAATTACCAATGTTTTTAATGAACAAACCTGAGCCATTACCAATGTGCACCTTCTCCTTTCCATTATATGGAGTCTTCTGCACAATGTTAGAGGCATCCACTGTCACATGATTAGTGGCCCCAGAATCAGGAAACCATTCTTGATCAATGCCATTGCTGCTACTGTTAGAAGTGAGCATTGCATAGGGTGTGTTTCTGACACTGCCATTGGCGCCATTGGCTGTCTTGCTGAAGTAGCTAGGCACTTGAGCTGGTCCTTGAAAACTTTCATCAAATCTGTGATAACAACTCCAGGACTGATGTCCATATCTCCCAAATAATTGACATTGAATGTTGCTTTTATCAGAAAACCTTCCGTTTCTACCAGCAAACCGCCCATTGTTGTAACTCCCTTTGCCTCTGAAAAAGTTTCCTCTACCTCCAAACCTTCCTCTATTTGCATACTGACCAGGGAAACTTTGATAACCACTTCGGTTCACATTGTAATTCTGAGGATGTGTAGCAAGATTCACGGTCATAGCTTCTATTTCTTTATGATGCTTCTCAATTCTATTTTCTTGTGCAAGCAATAATGCTTCAATCTCTTCAACTGAATACGGATCAGTTCTAGAAAGAATGAATGTAACAAAACCATCATATTCTGAGGAAAGACCATCAAGAATTACCTCTATATGGTCACTTTTTGTAATTGCATGTCCAACTGAAGCCAAAGAATTAACAAGATTCTTGATCTTTAAAAGATAATCAGTGGCTGTCATGGATCCCTTCTTCATAGTCTGCAGCTGCGCCTTGAATTGCTTGATCTTTGCCTTTGTATGAGAAGCAAAGAAAGTTTCCACCTTTTCCCAGACCTGGTACGAAAATTCACATCCCACCATTCTTGTAAGAATGTTTTCTGACATTGTTGACAGCAGCCAAGACAGCAAGAGCTGATCTTGCTTCTTCCAAAGAACATACTGCTGACTCAAGATCCCAAGAACTCTTCCTTGCTCATCTATTGCAAATCTTGATGGCACTTCTTGACCACCACTGATGTATTTCACTAGTTCATGCCCTCTGATGGCTGCAAGAACTTGTTGTTTCCACAGCAGATAGGAATTGCTGTCTAATTTCACAGAAATAGAATGACTAAAAGAAACTAGTGAAGCATTCAAAGATGCTAAAGAAAACGTATTCATATTCTCTCCCATTGGATCAAAGCTCTGATACCATGTTGAAGTTCTCAAGAATCTTAGAAGGAAGGCGCAAGAAAGAAGGAAGAAAAGAAGAAAGCTCAAAACTCCTAGATGTGAAAGTTCTGAAATATAAATCTGATTCAAATGAATTAATCTACAAATGATGTGGCTGAGATTACAATTTATAGACTAAGACTCAATTACTGAATTACACTAATGTCCCTAAGTAATTAACTGAAGATAAGACTAATAATACAATATCAGAACCACACGCTATAGAACACTGCACCTGCACCTACTAAGACAAGCAGCCTAAGCAGCCTTATTTTTAACAATGTATTAAACATGAACATGATGTCCCTTTGTTTTTTTTTTCTTTTTGAAATTTCAGTTTCTTTTTAAAATCTTGTGCAAATTGACACCGATTGATAAAATACTTTGCCAAATACACCTCTCATAACTTTTGAATGAACTCAGCTATTGTTAATATATAGTTAATTTTTTTATTAAAGAGTAATGGTATATGTATATATGAATTTTATATATAATTTATAATTTTTTTACATTTTATATTTTCTCTTTTCTTATTTAAATTTTGTCTTACAACAAACAGTAAACTTACGCAAGGGATGCATATTAAATTTCCCCTGTTAAATGTAATGTCTTGGAATTTTTCATTCCACAACCAATACATTTTTATCAAAAAAAATTCATTAAATATATTAAATATTATTAAATTTATTAAATATAAAGTATAATTAAATTTATAAAATTTAATAATTTTAATAATTTAATTTTTTATATAAAATTTAATTTAAATACCATAAAGAGCAATTCTTTCAAATTAAAATAAAAACACCCTTTTTTTAAAAAGGAAAACAAAAACAAAAATGGGTAAAAAAAACGAAGGAGCGGACTGAGCTCCAGCAGGGCAATCCAACGATAAGCTATACGATGAAAGCAATAACTTCGGGTGGTGGGGCTCCTTCTTCCATGGAGGTGCTTGCGAGCTCTGTCAATGCTTCTTTCTCTTGCTCCCTTCATTGCTTTTACAAGGGCCCAAACTTCTCCACTCTTCAGGTTCTCTCTCTCTTTCCCCAAAGAATCTGTTTTCATTTCTCACTCTGTGTATATTCCTCATCAATTGCGTAAATTGCTCTAATCGTTTTCCACTTTTCACCTTCACTCGCTGTTTGTTTCCCGATAAAATCTGAAGCATATGAAGGCAAATTACGTCATTGAACGTTAAGTGAGCGAATTTAGAGGTAGTTTTTCGAAGAACTCATATGAACATCTTCATTTAATTTTTGTCAATCTGGCTCTTTGCAGGTATCACGGTGGAAAGATTTGTCTGTGGGGACAATAGGGTCCCGATTTTCTTTTACTTATAGAAAGAGGAAAGATCTTCGCTTTAAAAATGGAGACTTTAAAGGTGAAATTGCACTTGGCTTGGTACCATTCATCTGCAAAAGCTGTTTTGCTAAGTGCAGTTTGGTTCCAATAAGTTGTGGATGCCTTCTGAAATGGAGGAAATGTAGCAGTCTCCAAAGAGTGAGGAGTTGTTCAGTAAACTTGAGGCAGCATGCCTCTGTTAAATTTGTGCCATTGGTTGTCGGAGTGATGTTGTTCATGTCAGTTACTTTTGGTTTCAGCAAGCCATCCTGTGAGTTCAAATGTATTCGTAATTGAATTTCAATAGAGAGCAGAAAAATGAAGGTGTCTTGAAATTTTTAATAATATTAATTTTCTGGTCATCATAATATCCTAATTTAATTTTCTTTTTTTTTTTGTCATTTTTTTCAAGGCGCCCTGACTGAAGAGAATCTCCTCTTTTTAGAGGCGTGGAGAACAATTGACCGAGCGTATATTGACAAAGGTTTTAATGGTCAAAGTTGGTTTAGGTACAGAGAAAATGCACTGCGCAATGAACCAATGAACAATCGAGAAGAGACATGTATGGATTTTGTTATCTACAGTAACTTGTTTGTGCTCAATTTACTGCTATTCTCTTTGTTATGAACATTTTTTATTGCCTGTAGTTATGACTAACTGGACAAAATCTAGTTTATTTGTAAATTAGTTATTGATTTTCTGTTCTGAAATTTGTTTGAATATATATGGCCATTGGTTTTACCAACTGTGAAAACACTGCCAAGTAGAAAAAGATAAGATAATACTATTACTAGCTAATGACAATGTCGTAATATGTTAAACTCTCCATGTTATCGATTTAGAAAGGGCCCTGAGTGGCCCTTTCTTTTTATATGTATGCTACCTGAGTGGCCCTTTCTTTTTATATGTATGCTATGAGTGGAAGTAGCTCTGAAACAGCTGCCAACTTAATTTTTTCATTATAAAGTGGCTACTTTCTAATGGGATTTTTTTATTTGGGATTTAGGAAAGCATTGGGTTAGACCTTTCACTTTGCAGCAATTGCTTATGATTCATTTAATGAGTTTGGAAGAAATAAGTAGTTTAAGACTTTTTGGCATTGTTCTGTTTATGCTGTTCTCTGGTGAATTTGGTTTGAGCGTAAGGCTTAGATTTCTAAGAGTGTCTCTTCGGCCCAATATTTGTTGTGGACAGGATTGTCTGTATGGCCTCTATGGTGCTTTGCTCATGGTTGTTTCAAAGGGGTCCCCATTTCTGATATGCGGAGAGATTAGACTGCGATGTTACACTCTTGATTCTTGATTCTTTATTGTCATTTTTTTCTCTCTTTGTGTTGGAGGATAGCTTACCCTCCTGTTCATTGTACTTTCCTTCTTTGTCTCTAATATAAGTTTCTTTATGTTTGTTTGTCTTTTTAAGGTTGCTGTTCACAAGAAAACTTTAATCAGTTTTTAAGATATCAGTAAGGGAGCTTTCCAAAAACAGAATTTGTGAACTATTTACCATAAAGGAAAAATAATTACTCAAAGTGGTTTTTATGTATAATATATTGGCTTAAAATGAGTTGAATAATCACTTTAGGTAGTTATTTTATCATTGTGGTAAATATTTTCGTCAGGTGTTCCTCTTTTGGGATTCTGCATATAAAGAATGGTCAAAAGAAAGTTGCCTATAAATTTTGGGATATTGAAATCGTTGATAAGACTGCAATAACAGTTAAATATAGTTCTAAAATCTGACAAGCAAAGCTAGTGCTGTTTTCTGTTACTTGCTATCATTTAATCAGGACTATATTGAGTTCAGGTGGTGCATATTAACGGTGGAGTATTTGAGGGAACCAATTGTAGTTGTAGGTGGTCTAATATCTGTGAACTATAAGATTAAGCTGTAGAACTTGTTGCATTACATTGTTCTTTTACAAGGATTTTCTTGGAGTTGGGTTGCTTTCTTTGGGAGTTTATTAAAAGAATCTTTGGTTCAATGGTATTTTTGAAAACTTGGTTTTGGATCAAACTCAATATGCCTTTAATCCATGTAACTAACTCCATCTAGTGGGATAAGGTATTGTTTGTTGTTTTTGTTGTTGTTTGGGTTGCTTTCTTTTGTTTTCTTTTTCTTATTCTTCATTTTCCTTCTGGAAGGAAGCAGATTGTGTTGGCTTGACCTCTTCGAGAGTTGGAAGTGTTATCTGGTTAGAAACTGACTTTGACCATGGGTGTCTTGTAGAATTATCCAAAGTTTTGTCAAAATATTACTTCCTTTTTCTTCTATACTGTGCTTGTTTCCGCATACTTTTACTTTCTCATGTATCATTTTATTCTCTAAAGAGTTCTTGTTTAGTCCCATCTCATTAAACTTAGCTCATGAGCATCTGCAGTAATGGTCTTAATGTTCTCAGATATGGCAATAAGGAAGATGCTTGCCACACTGGGCGATCCCTTCACTAGGTTTCTAGAGCCTGAAAAGTTCAGAAGTTTGAGGGTACAAGTCTCTTTCTCATGATAAGTTTGTCTTCACTGCAATTATTATAGTATATATGGATAACTTTTTTTTTTTTAATCTGGCAAATATGTACATCTCTATACATTAATCCTTTATATATATATATATATTATATTTTGTTGAAGGCAGTCTGGAACTCGGGATGCTTTTACAGGGGTGGGGTTGTCGGTAGGCTACCCTACAAAAGTTGATGGACAGGGTTCTGGACTTGTTGTAATATCGGCTTCTCTGGGAGGTGCTGCTTATAGGGCTGGTGTTTTGTCTGGAGACATTATTCTCGCAATTGACAATACAAGCACAGAAAGCATGGGGCTATATGAAGCAGCTGAATGCCTACAGTGGGGTTTCTTTCGTCCTTTACCAGCCATTTGATTTGAATATTAAACCAATGTTATTACTCAGAAATGCAATGCTAACATTGTGTTCGAGACCAACAAGTAGGATTGTATTTACATATTGAAGTTGTCTTCAACAGTTGTTTAAGTATAAACATTTAAAAAATAATTCAGTAAATATATATTGAAGTCCTTATACTTTGCTGATGAGACTTTCCTTCCACTAGAAGTCAAAGTATCTCTCTGTAAAAGATAATTCAATAAACTTATAGATTAAAGTCCTTATACTTTGTTGATGAGACTTTTCTTCAACTAGAAGGGAAAATATTTCTTTGTCACTAGCAGCATATTGTAATTGGAAGAGAGAGATGGACAAAGAGAGAGAGAAGGAGGGAGGGAGAGATGGTAATTGGATTGTCTTACAACCCTAGCACTTTAAAATGTCTCGAATGTGGGCCTTATTATTTTGGAATACTTCACATCCATTTCAAAGCACATAATTTCTTGTCCTGCTCAGAATTTGGTTTGAATCATTTATTGGTTGTCTGACATTGTGAAGAAATTACAGGGGACCTGAAGGTAGTTCAGTGGCATTGACCATTCTTAGTGGATTGGAAGTAAAGCACCTAGCTTTAACGTAAGTGAACTCTGTTATATTCCTAAAAAAATGTGAGCTTGAAGTCTAGAGAGTTATTTATTATTGCGTTAAACAAATTTTGCATATTCTTGGATTTTACATAAAACTCGCAGCTTTATATTGCTTCGCTAGGATTGTCTAAGTTCCTAGGGTGAAGCATTAATATATTTATCAGTTGTAACATCATTGTCATTATTGTAATGTTTGTCATCATCATTAGTTTTAAGGATAGTTGGCTTTGTTTTTCTGTACCGAAGCTGTAATTAATTATCAAATATTACACTTAAAAGGCTAGCTGTCTTTCAGACGAGAGAAAGTTTCACTGAATCCAGTGAAGTCAAGAGTATGCAAGTTTCCTGATTCAGAAAATGATTCCCCAAGGATAGGTTATATTAAACTAACATCTTTCAACCAAAATGCATCTGGTAAGTAGTAAATTTATGTTATTACAGTTAATTGCTCTTGCCTCCGTACCTTAGAAAAGGGTATTTTTTTTCATTCATGTACTTGAAGACTGAGTATATTCACTTGTAAATAGTCAGATGACTCTTGTTTTGACATACCGTCTAACAAGGCATAAATTCTGGTTCAAGTCATATGCCTTGCTGAATGATCTAGTTTGAGGAATCGTGTATTCTTCCTTGGATACCACTGGTTCTCCTCCCCTCTATGGGGTTGAGATTTGGGATTTGACCGGTTATTGAAATCAAAATTATGTATTGAAGAGAAGTATGTTCTTCATGTGTTCCCTGAGGTTGCAGAAAATATGTAAATCATTAATGTGTTGAAGGGTATGCTGCAGATAGACACTTATACTTCAATTGAATTAAATGATGATTCAGATTATTCAAAAATTTTATTTACTTGCACCTTGATTGATTCTTATGAAAAAAATTTATCCAAATGTCTTCTTTTTCTTTTGATATTTTTTCTGGAGATCTGCATCCCTTTCAGGTGCTATCAAGAAAGCAATCAACACATTAAGGAGTGATATTGTCAATGCATTTGTATTGGACCTTAGAGATAATAGGTAATTAGCATTCAGCGTTTCCCAATTTAGATCTTTGCTCACTAGTAGGCATTCTGAAACTTATATTTGTTGCAGTGGTGGCCTTTTCCCTGAAGGAATTGAGATTGCTAAAATTTGGTAAGATATAATTATTAGTGACATATTTTCATCTTATATTGCCAGAATTATTATCTTATCTTTGGCTGGTTGGTTGGAGACTTTGGTGCTAAATTTTTTATTGCATGTTTTTTCCATCTTCGTTGAGAAACTTATTTCCTGCAGCTGTAGTGGGGCCACTCTGGATTTCTCTTGCCTTTTAATGTTGTAAAGCAACTAATCACTCTAAAAGCTTAAGCTGTTCATTGTAGACCAAGGAATAGGTTTTACCTCAATGATGACTCTCACATGAAAGCCCTTTAGGCTTAAAGTTTGGATAAAGTCTAGGTCTTTCAAAATTTGTGCTAAAATTCAATTTAATTTTGAAGAATGGAGCAACAAGGATTGAACTCTTGACTACTTGGTTATAGAGGCTTTGATACCATGTTTATGTACTATTAATTGTTGGCTTATTGCTAACAAGTGTTACTTTCTATAATAACAACAACAACAACAAACCGAGCCTTTTCCCACTAGGTGGGGTCGGCTACATGAATCAAACGACGCCATAAACTTCTATCTAAAACCAAATTTTCAGATATACCATTTAACCAAAGATTTCTTTTAATCACCTCTCCAAGTGTCCTTTTTGGTCTTCCTCTACATCTCCTCACAGGACTAAACACCATTTGATCAACCTTTCGCACTGGTGCCTCTCTCGGTCTTCTTTGTACATGCCCAAACCACCATAATCGGGTTTCTGTCATTTTCTCCTCAATAGGCGCCACCCTAACTCTCTCCCGAATATAATCATTTCGAATTTTGTCTTTTCTTGTATGTCCACTCATCCATCTCAACATTCTCATTTCTGCCACCCCCATTTTTTGCTCTTGTTGACCTTTCAAAGCCCAACACTCACTACCATAAAGCATAGCTGGTCTAATAGCAGTTCGAACAAGTGTTACTTTCTGTATTTAGTGTAAAAAGAATGGGTTAGAAAAAGGTAATAAATTTGACCATGGTGTTTTTGTTATGAAAAGAACAAAGGATAAGTTGTTGTAGAACAAAGAATATTGACCCAAATAGGAGGAGAAACATGGAATTCATGCTTCCAATAATGGATATATTTTCAATATTATTTGTGGTAATCCCTAAGTTAGAATAAATGGGCATTCTGTTCACTGAAAAATTTTTCTATAATTAACTTATGAACCCTGGTTAAATTTGATTTGAATCTATTAGAAAGTGAATCTGTGCTACTTGGGGTGTTGGCTTGGAGCCACTGTTCTCAAAGAATTATAAAGAAAAAAGAAAAAAAGAAAATAATCTACATTCAAGCACGGAATTGCATGTGATTCCTTAGTGAGTGATACGGTGTGCAATTATCTTGCATGCATGGGTACCACTTTTTGGCATCCCATGATTAGATATCTTATGCATACTTATTTATGGGTATGGATGTCTGGGTATAAAATTTTAGGATGTCAGCCTTTTATGTTTGGTATCATTAAACTTATGAAAGATTAATAAGAATGTTTAGCAGTTAGCACCTCAATCATAGGCTTCTCAAGTCCCCATCTTCTTGAGGGAGACAAGGTATCATCAAAAAATGTGTGTCTGATGTCTTTCAGCCAATCTTACCTTTGCATTCCCAATTATGATACCTATATGACAAATCACATGTATCTTATCTTACATGGGAATATGATAAACCCTAGGAATCTCTTAAACAGTTTTGCAGAGGCACCTGCTTATCAAACACATAATTTTTCCTAAAATATCTATATTTAATTGTAAGCACTGTTGGTATTGAGATTTGAGAATTCCGAAAAATAAGCTTCCTTTTATGAATCATAACAGCACTACTAAATAAAATCAGAAAAAGCTTTTGTCATTTTTCTGCAGTGTCAAAAAGCTGAACAGCGATGTGGGGTTGTTTCAATATTTAACAACAGATTGGATTTTTTCAACAGTGTGTTGTATTCATTATGAACTTTTATTTGATAAATATTGCCAATCAGGTTGGACAAGGGTGTGATTGTGTATATATGTGACAATCGTGGTGTTCGAGATATACTTGATACAGATGGAAGTAGTGCACTGGCACTGTCAGAACCCTTAGCTGTATTGGTATGTTTACTGCTTTCTACATTTTGCGTTGGTATATTTTATTACTCAAAATGTACAAAAGTTGTTTATGCATCATTTTACAAAAAATTGGCATGTAGTAGATTGGGTCCTCAACCTTTTATGTTTCTCTACATTTTATATGACACCTTGTGATGTAACTGAATTTGCTCTTCAACAACTAACGCAGGGCATCGTTTTTGGAGTCATATGTACTACTTTAAGGATCTTGTCACTTTTTACTCATTAGAGATATGAGGATTTGAGTTGGGTGAATGGGAACTTTTATGGCTTGAGGATATAATTTGTGGTCTGAACCTGAGAATCATGGATATTTGTTTGAATTTATCGGAGACTACTGGATGAAGTAAGGATTGGTGGAGTCATGGGAATATATTGGTTTCTGGGAATCACTGATGTTAGCCAGGCCTGTAATTCTATATGTGAGAACAAGGGAAGAAGGGAATCTTGGGCTTTGTTTGTCTCTTGTATACCTAAACAGAGAGTGTTAAGAAATCAACTATTCTAAAAACTTAAGTTATTGGGTAAAAGCCCATGAATGGTTTTTATTTTTTTTATTTAACATACTCTCTCACATAAAAACCTCTTTTTAGGTATGAAGTGTGAACAATTTTTAATTTTGGGTAATAGTTAGGATTGAACCCTTGATCACTTGTCACAAAGGTTTTGATACTATATCAAAGAACTAATTATCCTAGAAGTTTAAGTTGTTAGGTAAAGGCTTAGGAATGATTTTTATAGTTTCTCTCTAATAGAGAGAAACTAATGGGAAAATTTGAGATATGGACCAATATTAGTAATTATATTTGCCTAAAGGCCAATAACAGCCTAGTGTGGTAATTTAGCTCGAAGCATTAAACTGAAAAATCACTTTGAAGGGCCCATCCTCATGGCAGAGTAAGTTGATAGGCTGGTCCCTATCTCAAATGATCCAAAAGCTAATGGGGAAGGTTAAGTAGAAATCATATATAGATTGGTTGCAAGCTGTTCATAACACTGACTCTTACATCTGGATTTATATTGGTACTACAATTATAAAACACCTATATCATTTACATTGGTGCAGTACAAGTAATAGTAGGAACCTATAACATTTTCCTGGTTCCTTAACTCTTCCCCTAATTTGTTAGAGCAATACTAAATAACTTTGCTCTCCCTGTTTTGGATGTGACACTAAAAATGACAAAGACCCTAATAAGCTAAACAAACCATATGGCATATGCACTTGGATACTTTCAAGTCACCCACTATTAAAAAAAATGACCAAATAAATAACCCAAAAATTCACAAAAAATGACTAGAAACACTAACACGTTGTACAGTTTCTCAGCAAGGTTGGTTCAGCCATTTGGGCTCGGTTATGATGTGAAGTTGCTAAATGTTGAATGTGGTGAACAGGTTACCCCTTTTTTAATAATTCATGAGTATAATATTTTCATGGATAAGTGAATAAATCAACATTGCTCAAACCTTTCCATATATTAGTTCAATAATTTGCTCCTTCATCTGTCTGGCATCTCTTTATATGTACTGGTGCATTTGATCTCATATTTTCCGGAGTGTGACAAATTCTTTGGCTTGGGTCTGTATTAGGTTAACAAGGGGACTGCCAGTGCAAGCGAAATATTAGCAGGTGCATTGAAAGATAACAAACGGGCCATTTTGTTTGGAGAACCCACATTTGGAAAGGGTATTTACTTTTGGTCAACTTTAATTAAGCCAAAGTATTATAAAAATGTTATGTTCCTGACATGAGATACTTCTCTGCAGAAAGATCCAGTCAGTGTTTGAGCTCTCTGATGGCTCTGGACTGGTTGTTACTGTCGCTCGTTATGAGACACCTGCCCACACGGATATTGACAAGGTCTGCTATTGACTTTCCTGCCTTCCGGTTCACATAAAAAAATGAAGCTTCGTCTGGTAAGGAGGAGGAGGAAAGAAAGAAAAAGAAAATTAATATATTTGCACTACCACCTAATTTACTTAGAGAGATTATTAAAAGGCATATTTGAAAAAATGATATTTTAAAAACTTAATTTTTAATAGAACTTAATAGCACCGTAGGCTTTATTGTTGTTATTGTTGCACTACCACCTAGTCTAAGCTCGTCAATTCTTATCATTTCCTTTCCTTCTAAATTCAACATGCCAAGTGCATTGTTAACCTCTCACCTATTTGCACACTCTATCTCTTTTTTATAATTAAATCACATACTCTCTTTAGGTTTGACAAAAACTTCAGGGATTTTCTTGTTTTGAAGCACACATACCTATTATTTTTGAATTCTAACACGATGCGATCTCTTGCGTTTTCAAAATTACAGTTCTGTGTAACATAAACCTCCCTTTCTTTTATAACATGAAGGGCGACCAGGGCAAATTAAGAAGCTTCATGTTATTCCATATAATTTGCTCCTTGCAAAATCTAACACACTGGCACTTCTGCATAGGTTGGTATCATTCCTGATCATCCTCTACCGGCATCGTTTCCTAAGGATGACGATGGTTTATGTAACTGCCTCCAGGATGCTGCATCTTCTTGCCATGTCAACAGAGTCCAGTTATTTTCAAGATGACTACTTTGTTTATTTTAATATTCATTACTTTGAGGATAAGGTGTTCTCTAATTGTTTGAGAAAGGTGGCAATTCTTCAATAAAAATATAATAATGTTAATGGTTCAAGTTTAGCAAGATGGAAAGATGTAGAAACTTCCAATGAATCTTATTGATCAGTAAACCTTCTCTATAGACAGGTGTATACCAGAACTAACTACAATGTGAACTTTTATTTATTTATTCTAATATTTGGTTGCAAATAATTTACGTGCAATGAAAAGTAAAGTGAATTGCAGCATAAATAATGATTTATGTTTTGCCATATGATAATTTAATGGATAAAGAAACAGAAAAAGTCAAGTAGAAAAAGAAGCACTTGAATTATAATTCTCAGCAAAAATCATTAGGCTAATAGTTTGTACGAAGTTGTGGCTTGGAATCTCATATGGCTTGGAATAATTTACATTTCTAATTATTATGTGTAATCCTTGTAGCTTACACATGTTTCTTAGATTTATGTGAAAAAATAATGACATACATTTCTCTTCACAAACTTTCAAAATCAACTTCTTTCAGCTATTAGATTTCATCTGTTTTGTGTATAATTTAGATTAACATACATTCTATAATGATTATGTGCATATCATTATTTTTATGTCAAATTCGAGTAGCTTATTTGCACCCAAATGTTGATGATATTGGATGAAAAGAATTAAGGGCCATTTAATTATAGAAAAGCCAGAAATTACTTAAACCTGTAAGGAAACATATGAGAACAAAGTGTAAAAGGAAAACTAAATGCAGGTATAAACGAAGATATTGAAGACTATATTATAAATTAGTGAATTGATATGAGCAAAGCTCATAATAAATCACTAAACTGGATTGCAGTTTGAATCATTTAAATGATAGATAACTTCCTTCAAAATTATTTGCCTAAATGGCTGGCCTCATAATGCTAGATTAAAACCATCTACATTCGGGACAGCATAGTCCCTAAGTGGCCTTGGTTCCTCATGGTCACCCATATTTGCCAATGGGTCACTAGAGTTAGAGCTAACTTGACGTTTGCTAAGGTTCCTAAGGGCTTTGTTCCATCTCATTGTCTAAAGGAAAAAGGTCCTGGGTAATCCTCATGGCCATAGATAAGCAAAGCACTAGAAAACAAGCGCACTCTAAATAAATATTATGCCTAAGATAAAACACTGCAACACACACAAGAAAAATACTAGCTAAGGACAGACACACCAGCAATCAAATCAACGTAAGAATACTTCTGTTAGCACCAGATCGTCATCTATCCTAAGGCCAACACAAGAAATATCAACAGAAAACTTAAAAGTAATCAAAATTTAATAATATATTTGTAAACACTTAATTTAGTTTGATTAAAGTTAAGATCGAAAAGTAGATAAATTATAATAAAAATAAATAATAATAAAAATAAAGATAAAAATAAGTAAAATAAAAAAAATTAATCGCAAAATTAGAAAAATAAAGAAAGAAGAAAAATAAAAGATAATAAAAAAAATTTAAAAAATAAAAAAGGAAATACAAAAGAAACAATTAGGAACTTTTGGAAAAAAAGAGACCACAGTTTGGTTCGAGTAAAACATTAAAGATGACTAGGACAAGTTGAAAGCTGACATGCTAGCCACGTCATTGATAGAGACAAGATCTGAAAAGACGGGTGTGCACTTTATAGCTCAAATTTTGTTTAAAATTTAAAAATAAAACTAAATTAAAAAAAAATAAAATAAAAATTTCTGAAATTTTAATTATAAAATTTTTAAAAAATATTAAAGGTGGTAAGAGTAAAAGAATCCTTAGTGGGTATGAATTATTTTTTATAAAAAAAAGGAAAAAGAAGTCATAAACAAACTAGAAGAAAGTCCCGTTTTGGAGCTGTGCCCAGAGCGCATAACTTGGTTGGTCTCTCATAATTTAATAAATTTAGTAATTTAATTTATAAAATTTGATAAAAATTTTAATTTAAATTTTATAAGTAAAATTTTTATAAATTTTTGTTTATAAAATAAAATTGCCTATTAATATAATTAAAATAATAATAAAATTATATATTTATATTTATATTTTTTATATTATGTGTAATTTAAAATTAATTTTAAATAATATAAAATTTATAATTATATTAAATTATGCATTATATAAAAATATAAATATAATTAAATAATTCAATATTTTTCGTGTAATTAGCTGGCATCATATTGGGGCTAGGTAAGCATTCGTACTGAAAGAGGACAGTTAAAGCAGGTAAGTAGCAAGTCAATGCAGCGAGGGCCTTTTTCTGCAGTCTATTGTACGGTGCATGGATTGCTTGGGAATGAAGCCTTTCTAGAAGACAAAAAGTGGATTGCTATCCTTAGGGGTCAAGCGATTGGAACTTTGAATTTTACAATAGTTTCCTGATTTTTATGATTTAATATATAATAGCTTGGAAATGAACATTATTTTAAACGAGTTAATGTGACTCTTAGATTGTCCAGGCTTTTTTGCAAATTATTTAATGATTTTAGTCATTAATTATTTAATTAAACAATCATAATTTCAAACTCATCGGAAAAACAGAAAATATTTAGTCATTAAGGACGATGATTTCCAAATTCTACGTTTTGCCCAATGTTGGAATGTATTTGAACAACGAACTTTCCAACAAGTACATCTGCCTCACTAACCCATCAGCTCAACCTTCAATAAATTGGTAGACTTAATCACCTCTGCTCTTACTCTTTATAACACGAAAACCCAACTGGGTTTCAACTGGCAATTTCTTCCTTTCCTCTGTTGCTCGCAAAAGGTACCATTTGTCTTTATAATTTTTAATTTGCTCTGTTCAGTCTGATTCTGGTCTTAAAAGTACAACTAGATCTGTAGCTCTCTTTCTTTCTCTCTCTCTTGTTTCACCCTTTGGTAATTATACCTTTATTTTAATGATTCCTTGTTGACTATATCTTTATATGCTTCTCTCCCAGGTAACTATTGATTTTCATTCCACTCTCTTGCAAGTAATGTTAATTACAAGTTAAATCTTATACAAAATTTATGTAATGCATAAATAAAAATTAATCACTAAATAGGTTGTTATAATATACTAATAAAGATTAATTTTTATTTTCACATCATTTACATTATACAAATCTTGTATAAAAGTCTAACATATAATCAGTATTTTTTCAATTACTCTCTACTGTTGAATTTGGTTACCACTTGCATTTTTAGTCAACTAGTTGCAGTATTACATGACCTTTTTTTTTTTTTTTCTTACTGCTGAAGCATAGGGTTTAAACTTAATATTAAACTTCATTGATAGGCTAACAGAAAACCAACTCACATCCTTTCTACTTTTTCAGGATTTCACATAGCTTGAGACCAATAATAGTAATGACTAAAAACTAAAAGCAATCAAGCAACCTAACCAAAAAACTTCATTGATATATTTATGTCACTGCTTACGCATCACTTACTCAAGGGAATACTAACTAATACTACAGAACTGTATTCTGTCTCATATTCTGTTTGATGGTTCTTGTAGTTTTGCAGTGGGAACTGGCATACTTTTTGGTCCTTTAAGATGATCTGTACCCATTAAAGTAATACTAAATTGCTCAAACTCATGTCATATTAGTTCAGAAATCACAAAGATTCTACCATCTATTTCTGTATTTATGTGGACCTACAAGTGATTAGTTGGGAAAAGTTCCTTAGATGATGTTATTTGGAAAAAGATTATTTCAGTTCAGCCCGAATTAAGCTTCTTGCGCAGAATGGATGGCATAACGACAGAATAACTTCAAAAAATAAAAAGTAATACCCAGAGATTAAATTTATGAGGTGGCCAATTCATAATTAATTTGTCCATTCTATTGCATGTAAATTAAGTAACAGCTTTTGCATGAACAAATGGGTACCAAGAGATAGGACATGGGAAGCGGCAAGTAACAGTTTTTTGTGTGTCGCTGACTAGAACCAATAATGCTTTTCCTGCAGCTGTTTTTCATTTACCAGCATTGGTGGAGGTTTTTTACACAATAGAAGTTTTCCTCTCGGAAAATGGAAGGGGAGACCAGTTTGGACGGAGAAACTATTACACTGGAGATGACTGGATCAGCAAGTCATCCACCAATTGTAGAACCTGAAAATATTCAAGGACAGACTAACAAGCAGCAAGATTCAAAGAAGAGCAAGAAGAAAGCAGAGACCACTAACAAAGTACCCTTTTACAAGCTTTTCACATTTGCAGACTCTTTAGATCAACTTTTGATGTTGGTGGGGACAATAGGTGCTGTTGCCAATGGAACAGCTCAGCCCTTAATGGCTTTATTATTTGGAAATGTGATTGACGCGTTTGGGGGAGCTACAAACCAAAAAGAAGTCATTGATGAGGTTTCTAAGGTACTTGGACTAATACCTTTCGCTATTGATCTATATTTGTGACATATCTAAAGTGAAATTAAAAAAGCTTAAGCAAAAATCTGTTACCGTCTATGGCATCTGATCCCCGCAGAAATATTGCATTTGAATTGAACTTGTAAAACTTCGGATTCTTTATCTTTCCTTTTGTGTCATAATGATTGATTTTTCAGGTGTCTCTCAAGCTCGTGTACTTGGCTGTGGGTAGCTTTGTTGCCTCGTTTTTTCGTAAGTACTGCATATTGATGATGCTTACCCCCAATAACTTAATTTTGCTTAATCTGACCTAATGTTTTTCTCATAATAATAAAAAGAAATTCATTTTTGCTATATGCCAGAGGTGACTTGCTGGGTGGTCACTGGGGAGAGACAGGCTGCTAGAATAAGAGGTTTATACCTTAAAACAATTTTGAGGCAGGATGTCAGCTTCTTTGATAAGGAAACTAAAACTGGCGAGGTTGTTGGAAGGATGTCAGGTGACACTATTCTTATTCAGGATGCCATGGGGGAGAAGGTATTTAATGAATCACCGTAGAAGTCTTAATCAGCATCAATTTCTCTTACCATCATAAACTAGAGTTTGTGATAATTATGTTTTCTACATTGTCTTATTCCTTCCATTTCAGGTGGGACAGTTCATACTGTTAATGGGAAGTTTCTTTGCAGGATTTGTCGTAGCATTCATCAAGGGATGGCTTCTAACCGTTGTCATGATATCTTCTATTCCACTTGTTGTCTTTGCAGGTGCTCTATTGAGCATTGTTATTGCAAAGGTGACATCCCGTGGACAAGCCGCTTATTCCACAGCAGCAACTGTAGTAGAGCAGACAATTGGTTCTATACGAACTGTATGCATATCACCAGAAAGAAATTCTGATTGTTCCATACATCTATTCCATAGCAACTGTATATATAAATGATGTCCATTTCTCCAATGCAGGTTGCATCATTCACTGGGGAGAAGCAAGCTATAGCTAAATATGATCAGTCCTTGAAAAATGCTTATAGGACAAGTGTGCAAGAAGGAATGGCTTCCGGTTTGGGTTTTGGTCTAATTTTTCTTATTGTCTCCTGCTCCTATGGCTTGGCTATATGGTTTGGTGGGAAAATGATACTAGAGAAAGGATATACCGGAGGAGAAATTGTGACTGTAATTTTTGCAGTGTTGACAGGCTCCTTGTAAGTTCCAATTCGCTTTATCTTTTATAGTATGGACCTATCATTTCCAAAATTTATTCCCCACCCAGTTCTTCCAGTTTCCATCTGGTGCTTTGGAAGAAGAAATACATGATAAATCAGAAAATATGAACATATTAACTGTTCTCTCCTATCTATATGACCAGGTCTCTCGGGCAGGCATCTCCAAGCTTGAGTGCTTTTGCTGCAGGACAAGCTGCAGCGTATAAGATGTTTGAAACGATCAACAGGAGGCCAGACATTGATGCTTATGACACTACTGGGCAGCAGTTAGATGATATTCGTGGGGAAATAGAACTGAGGGAAGTTTACTTTAGTTATCCTACAAGACCAGATGAACAAGTTTTCAGTGGATTTTCTCTTTCAATACCAAGCGGCACTACTGCAGCTTTGGTAGGGCAAAGTGGGAGTGGGAAATCAACAATTATTAGTTTGATAGAAAGATTTTATGATCCACAAGTTGGTGAAGTTCTCATTGATGGTGTCAATCTCAAAGAGTTTCAGCTGAAATGGATCAGACAAAAAATAGGCCTTGTCAGCCAGGAACCAGTTCTGTTTACTTGTAGCATTAGAGAGAACATTGCCTATGGTAAGGAGAATGCAACGGATGAAGAAATTAGAGTTGCAGCAGAGCTTGCTAATGCGGCTAAATTCATAGATAAACTTCCTCAGGTGAACTCTCATATCTTCATTTAGTGCCCGTTTAGCTTTGAAATTGCTTTCTCCAAATTTCGTGTGTTCTATTGCGTTGTCAACATTATCTCTAACTGGATAGTCTACATGACAAACTAAAGACAAGATTTCTTATGTATCTGTACACTGTATAATTATGAATTTAGGGACTACACACAATGGTCGGCGAGCATGGAACTCAGCTCTCTGGGGGTCAAAAGCAGAGAGTTGCTATAGCAAGAGCAATACTGAAAGACCCAAGAATTCTACTTCTTGATGAAGCTACAAGTGCCCTTGATGCTGAGTCTGAGAGAATAGTACAGGAGGCTCTGGACAGAATTATGATAAACCGAACTACCGTCATTGTAGCCCACCGCCTAAGTACCATAAGGAATGCTGATATTATTGCTGTTATTCAACAAGGAAAAATTATAGAAAAGGGTAAAGATATTATCTTGTAAACATATTGATTCTCCCATTTGTTCTAATATAATGATAACCCTAAGATGGTTCATTATGGAAGGTTTGCACCTAACGGCATATCTCTTTCAACTTATCAGGTTCACATGATGAACTCACTAAGGATCCTGAAGGAGCCTATAGCCAGCTCGTTAGATTGCAAGAAATTAAGAGGGAGTCAGAACGGCACGGTGCAAATGACAGAGACGGGCCAGAAAGTATTGTGAATTCTGGACGACATTCAAGTGAACGATCTTCTTTCCCACGATCTGTAAGCCGAGAGTCATCTGGAATTGGAAACAGCAACCATCACTCGTTCTCAGTGCATGGCGTGCCTACGACACTTGGCCTCTCGGAAACAGCAGGTGAAGGACCAGAAACGCCTTCAGCAACTTCGAAACCAGCTTCAGAAGTGCCACTTCGCCGTCTGGCTTATCTAAACAAACCTGAGATTCCAATTTTACTTATAGGGACTCTAGCTGCAATAGCAAACGGGGCAATACTACCCATTTTTGGGTTGCTGTTCTCCAAAATGATAAATACTTTCTATGAGCCTGCAGATGAACTCCGTAAAGGTTCAAAGTTTTGGGCATTAATATTTGTTGCCCTTGGTGTCGCTTCCTTCTTAATTTTTCCTTCAAGATCTTACTTTTTTGCTGTTGCTGGTGGTAAGCTGATCAAAAGGATCCGGCTAATGTGTTTTGAAAAGATAGTTCATATGGAAGTAAGTTGGTTTGATGAATCTGAGCATTCGAGTGGAGCACTTGGAGCTAGGCTTTCTACTGATGCAGCTTCTGTTCGAGCTTTGGTTGGGGATGCACTTGGTTTGCTGGTTCAAAATATCGCTGCTGCAATGGCTGGCTTGGTAATTGCTTTTCAGGCAAACTGGCAGCTTGCCCTTATAATTCTCGTTTTGCTAGCTTTATTACTACTCAATGGATATTTGCAATTCAAGTTCATGAAAGGATTCAGCGCAGATGCTAAGGTTTGTTACTAAGCAACCAACTCCTATTGTGAATGAATATAAAAATATCTAAATTTTCAATTTAGGGGGAAGTAAGGTGAAGGTAACTTTCAATATACTCTAGATGAAAGCAACTAATATATTTCTATGTACTGATAACAGTGAAATTCTATATGTTTAACAGAAATTGTATGAGGAAGCAAGTCAAATAGCAAATGATGCTGTAGGGAGTATCAGAACAGTTGCTTCTTTCTGTGCTGAAGGGAAGGTGATGGAGATATACCAGAAAAAAAGTGAAGGACCAATCAAGAAGGGTATAAGGCAAGGGATAATAAGCGGAATAGGTTTTGGGTTATCATTCCTTTTGCTGTTTTCCGTTTACGCAGCCAGTTTTTATGCCGGAGCTCGACTTGTAGAGGATAGCAAAACATCATTCTCAGATGTTTTCCGCGTAAGTAGTTCTCCTAACTTGTTGCAACTTGCAAGTCAGTAATTTTATGCTTATTCAGATGTCTCAGTTATTTCTAAGTAATACTACTAACAAGATAGTATATTATATAATGACTACAACAATAACAACAACAAATCAAGCCTTTTCTCATTAGGTGGGGTCGGCTACATGGATCAAACGACGCCATAAACTTCTATCCAAAATCAAATTTTCGGATATACCATTTACCCAAAGATCTCTTTTAATCACCTCTCCAAGTGTCCTTTTTGGTCTTCCTCTATATCTCCTCACAGGACTAAACACCATTTGGTCAACCTTTCTCACAGGTGCCTCTCGCGGTTTTCTTTGTACATGCCCAAATCACCGTAATCGGGTTTCTGTCATTTTCTCCTCAATAGGCGCCACCCCCACTCTCTCCCGAATATAATAATTCCGAATTTTGTCTTTTCTTGTATGTCCACTCATCCATCTCAACATTCTCATTTCAGCCACCCCATTTTTTGTTCTTGTTGACCTTTCAAGGCCCAACACTCACTACCATAAAGCATAGCTGGTCTAATAGCAGTTCGATAAAACTTTCCTTTAAGCTTGGTAGATATTCTGCGGTCACAAATAACCCTTGATGCGTTTCTCCATTTCATCCATCCAACTTGGATCCTGTGGGAGACATCCCCATCAATCTCTCCATTACTTTGTAAAATTGACCCAAGATACTGAAACTTGGATACCTGTGGTATACTCTGCTTCCCAATTTTTATATCTGAATCGCTGTTTTCTCGCATCTTGCTAAAATTACACTCCATATACTCTGTTTTATTCCGACTTAAACGAAAACCCTTAGATTCCAAGGCTTCTCTCCATATTTCCACTTTACAATTCATCCCCTCTCTTGTTTCCTCTACTAAGACTATGTCATCAGCAAACAGCATACACTTCGGGACTACATCTTGGATGTATCCAGTAAGTACATCCATCACTAAAGTGAAAAGGTATGGACTTAAGGATGACCCTTGATGCAGACTAATCCTTATGGAAAAATCTTCTGTTATCCCTCCTTGAGTTCGCACATTTGTTGTAACTCTATCATACATATTCTTTATGGCAAGAATATAAGCAATACGCACACCCTTCTTTTCCAATGCTTTCCATAGGACTTCCCTTGGCACTCTGTCATAAGCTTTTTCCAAATCAATGAAGACCATATGCAAATCTTTTCCTCTACTTCGGTACCGTTCCATCAAACTTCGTAGAAGATAAATAACCTCTGTGGTGGATCTTCCTGGCATAAAACCAAATTGATTCTTTGAAATATGAGTCTCTTTTCTTAATCTCTGTTCAATCACTCTTTCCCAAAGTTTCATAGTATGGCTCATGAGTTTAATCCCCCGGTAGTTCCCACAATTTTGAATATCTCCTTTATTCTTGTAAATGGGTATCAACGTACTCTTCCTCCATTCATCTAGCATCCTCTTGGACCTTAGTATCTCATTCAATAACTTGGTAAGCCAAGAAATACCTTTCTCTCCCAAACACCTCCAAACCTCAATAGGTATGTTATCAGGACCCAAAACCTTACCATTACCCATCTTCTTAAGTGTCTCCTTCACCTCCACTTCTCGAATTCTACGATAAAAAGTAAAGTTTTGATCCTCCTCTTGAGTACTTAAACTTTCGATGTCTATATTTATTGACTGCCCCTCATTAAAAAGCTTATGAAAATAACTTCTCCACCTTTCTCTGATATCTTCCTCTGTTACCAAGACCTTTTCTTCTTCATCCGTAATGCATTTCACTTGATCCAAATCTCTTGTTTTCCTTTCCCTTCCCTTAGCAAGCTTGTATATTTGCCGTTCTCCATCCTTTGTTCCCAAAGCTTGGTAAAATCCATCCAACGCTTTAGATCTTGCCTCACTAACTGCTTTCTTTGTCTCATTTCTAGCTGATCGATACTTCTCCCAATTTTCTTCCTTGTTATCAAGATGTAAAGCTTTGAAACACTCCCTCTTATATTTAATCTTCGCTTGAACATTCTCATCCCACCACCAAGATTCTTTACCTTTAGGGCCGAATCCTTTTGATTCCCCTAAAACTTCTTTAGCTACCTTTCGGATCCCATTTGCCATCTCTTCCCACATAAGGTTAGTACAATCTTGTGTCTCCCAAACTCTCTCTTCTATTAGCTATCTCTAAAAAATCAACTGTTTTTCACCCTTTAGTTGCCACCATCTGATTCTTAGGTTAATAACTCTTCTGCTTCGCTGTTTCTGACTCTTTACCTGCATGTCAAAAACCAAAATCCTATGTTGTGTGGTCAAACTCTCCCCCGGTATAACTTTATAATCCTTATAAATCCTTTTATCCGTATTCCGTACCAAAAAGAAATCTATTTGTGAACTTGAGGCCCCACTCCTGTATGTGATTAGGTGCTCCTCCTGCTTCTTAAAATAAGTAGTCGCAATCTTAAAGTCATATTATATAATGACTACACAATACACAAATAGAAATAGGTCAAGTATATTGTAGCAAACCTTATTAGTGACCAATCTTTTATATATTGTGCAAACATTATATAATGCACTCATATACAAATAGTATTATTCTTTCTAACTATCATTATAATTACCTAAAGAAAACGCAAAAATAATGTTAAATGGTAAGTTTTAACTTCTAATCACATGTTGAAAGCATTGATGATCTTATCCCCTTATTTGCAGGTTTTCTTTGCTCTCAGTATGGCAGCTGTGGGAATCTCTCAAACAAGCTCCCTGTCCCTTGATTCAAGTAAAGCAAAAAGTGCTGCTGCTTCTATATTTGCTATTCTTGATAGGAAATCACAAATAGACCCCAGTGATGACTCTGGAATGACACTGGAAGACGTGAAGGGAGAAATTGAGTTTCGCCATGTCACTTTTAAGTATCCCACCAGACCTGATGTTCCAATATTCAGAGATCTTTGCTTAACCATTCATTCGGGCAAGGTAACTTTCTAGTTGAATTGTGGTCTGTGGATAATCCACAAGTCTTATATAATAGCACATGGTAATTGTAAACATAGATAAGTCCCATTTTTTATTCCTAACAAAAGGAAGAAACTAACAATTTCATTCTGTTGATAAAAATCAGAAAGTTGCTCTGGTTGGAGAAAGTGGAAGTGGAAAATCAACTGTGATCTCATTATTACAGAGATTTTATGACCCGGATTCAGGTCACATTACATTGGATAAAATGGAAATCCAAAAACTACAACTTAAATGGCTAAGGCAGCAGATGGGGCTGGTAAGCCAAGAGCCTGTTTTGTTTAATGACACTATCCGAGCCAATATTGCATATGGAAAGGGAGGCGATGCCACAGAGGCAGAAATTTTTGCTGCAGCAGAACTGGCAAATGCCCACAAGTTTATTAGTAGTTTGCAGCAGGTAAATTACAGTATTCAATCAGTAACCTCTCTTAAAAAACTACAACAATAGCAACATCAAACAAAACCTGGAGGTGCGTTACATGGAGCACATCATGCCCATGTGTTTTATCAAAAATTAAATTTTTAAAAATGTTATTTAGGATTAAATTCCTTTTAATAATTTTTTTAATTGTTTTTTTTAATCTTTCTTTACCCTTTTTATTAGAATAAATATCATTTGATTGATTTTTCTTAATAAGACCTCTAACAATCTTCTTTTCATATATTTAAATCACCTTAATCAAGTTTTTATCATTTTTTATTATCTTAAAAGATTAGTGCAACTAATCTATCTTTACAAAATATGCATTTCAGGGATATGACACAGTAGTTGGGGAGAGAGGAATCCAACTATCTGGGGGACAGAAGCAGCGGGTGGCAATTGCAAGAGCCATAGTGAAGAATCCAAAAATATTACTGCTGGATGAAGCCACCAGTGCCCTTGATTCTGAGTCTGAAAAAGTAGTTCAGGATGCATTGGATAGAGTTATGGTTGACCGAACCACAATTGTTGTGGCCCATAGGTTGTCCACTATTAAGGGTTCAGATTTAATTGCTGTGGTTAAAAATGGAGTCATAGCAGAGAAAGGAAATCATGAAACATTGCCCAGCAAGGGTGGTAATTATGCTTCCTTAGTAGCACTGCACACAAGTGCATCTTCATCTTAGATACCTTTTAGCTCGGTGCTGCTTTTATCTGAGAAAAGCAGGTGCTCAGGATTATTGTACTATTCAAAGACCATTCACATTTGCATGTTGGTAGCTTCTTCATTTCTCTCTCCACGTTTTTCAAAGCAAGTTTTACATGGAATATGCAATGCTATTTTCCTCAAAGAGGTTTAGAAAAAACTCCCTTAATTTCTTCTCTTTTTGATTCATGTCACCTTTCCCCCTCTTGAGTTTAGCTACTAAATAATAATGGATATCCTGGCGAAGATCTTAATTCATAGTGGTAAGTAATAAGCACCGGATAGATGAACACAGGAGAGACAATACTAATGTCATTGGAAAAAATGGCTAAGCATGTTATCACAATCACGTGAGTGATCTGCTCCAAGAACAACAGGAAACTGGAAAAGAGATCAAGTGATTGTTTACCACCAATAGCTTTATTGAACTTAGAGCATGCATTCAATTGCAGATGTAACTGGTAAAGGAGAACAGATTAAGAGAAAACAACTGGTCATTGTTTGCCTTTCAGTATTCAAGAAAAACTATGTGGCTGGTAATGTTCCTTCTTTCTGTAGGTTAGAAAGGCCAATATGGAAAACCAGAACAGAATTAGAAAAAAAAAAAGAAGAAATTGCAGTTATATGCAACAAATTGGACTTGGGATGAGCACTTTTGACCTTTTAAATGGGGACCAAACTAAAACTGTTTCCTTGGTAGGCCTCATGTCAGGACCAGACCTTGTGTGCAACTGTTTATTTAATTTCTTATTAGATCATCTAACAAGAGAATCATTTTCTTCTCGAGTGAATACATTAGATGCCAAATAACTTAATTATTATCGTCAATTAATGATAATATAATTTAGCAGCTACTAGGCATGTCAGTGTGCTATTGCATTCCACAGCCATGTGAAGCATTGTTGTAAACAACTTTTCTTTGAAAAATGAGTCTGCATCCGAGTTCCTGGGCTGACGGCATTAGGGAAACCTGTCGCAGATGATGATATAGAACTCTGCCTCTGTCACTGTCACTGCTTGCACAGCTCATCCTCGTGAAAAACGAACCATAAACTCTTCGCTGTCATATTCTATATTTTTATTGCGTGGTCCTTGTGTTTTTACCATGAAGAACCTCAAAACTTTCACTTTTTTAGGAGTTGCTAGTAATTAGTTACGACGTAAGAGATACAACTGATATGATATTGAGTAAATTACATTGTCTAGTTTTTATGTTTATTTATATGATAATTTATTTTGAATTTAAATAAGTATTATTTTATCTATTTTTTGAATTTATTTATATAATAATTTATTTTAAATTTAAATACATATTATGTTGTTTATTCTTACCATTTATTTATATAACAATTTATTACTAGTTCAGATAAATATTACATTCAACTTCATATTAATATAAATACAAATATATTTTAATATAATATTCTTTCTAACCATGTTAAATCATTATCTTTACTTATTTATAATTAAATAATAATTAAATTATATTGTCTTTCATGATTTAAATGCTTTTGATAAATTTTTTAATGAGAAGATTCATACTAATAATTATCTAGTAGTTATATTCTCTTAAGTATACAAATACTATACTTTATAATAAAATTGTTTATTTCATAAGCTGTATAGATATTTTAACTCTTAATATATTTCAAAATAAATTAAGTTTCTTCTAGAATATGTATTGAAAAATAATAGTAAAAAATTAATTTATTATACATATTATGGATAATTATTATTTATATATATATTTAAATTTAAAATAAACTATTATATAAATAAATTTTAAAACTAGACAGTATAATATTTATTTAAATTTAGATTAAATTGTCATATAAATAAATTTTAAAAGTTAAAAATATAATATTTATTTAAATTTAAGGTAAATTATTATATATAAATAAACTTTAAAGGTAAATAGTATAATTTATCCTTATCATAAATAAAAAATATCAATAAATTATTTACTATTATTAATAATAAAAATATCATAATATATTATAAATATATACGTAGGGTTTTTTCTTCGAGAGTAATAGCCTATAAGTATTTTTAGTATTTACAATTTTCCATGTTAAATAATTAATATATATCATATTATAACATTAGCAAGTAAAGAATATTTTAACTTTACATAAGGAGAGAAGCTTTTTCACGAAGTTGGTACATTAATTTCGTTTATAAATAATAAAAATAATTTAAAATTTTAAAATATTATTTTATTTTTATATTTTTATTTTTATTTAATTATTATTATAGAATTAAATAAATTTAAAAGTTTAAGTATTAAATAAATATAAAAATATAATATTTTTTCAAAATTTTAATTAAGAAATTATACGGGTCTTCCTTTGCCAAAGAAGGAGAACCAGTAGCAACATGCTCATCCCATGTCCGTGTCCGCGTCGTCTGTGCCGTATCTCTGCCGTCTCCCGTTATTGTCTCAGCCAAAACTTAAACTTAGAGAAGGAAACGTCCGCCGAACGTTTCCAGCAATGTCGATGCCTGTTCGATGTCGGATTGGTGTCTGACACCGAAGTGCCAAGGTGATTGCAGTACCCATACTTCATAGTGCCAAACTCTCCTAAAAGTTTGTTTTATACATCTGTATTAATGTTGACGTATGATTTGGAAATATTAATCTTTGTAGGACAGTTATATGTGGAATAATGTGGGTCTTTCTTTGCCAAAGAAGGAGAACTAGCAGCGGAGGAGAATCAGTAACAGCATCCTTATCCCGTGTTCGTGTCCGCGTCGTCTGTGCCATAACTCTGCCGTCTCCCATTATTTTCTCAGCCAAAACTTATACTTAACAGAGAGATAGTTCCAATTAGCAAATGTCTCGTCGTCCCCAAGTTTCTCGAACCGAATGGATCCAACGTAGGATAGAAAAACAAACCAAAGGACAAAGAATACACCAAAACAAACGAAACCTTGAGGTCATATTTTAAGTTAGTCAACCAATGATTCATTTGTGTTCAACTGGACGAAATTCAATTATGAATCTTTGCATAAACTAATGGGTATTGAAAGCGAATGAGGAGCAATAATTATCTTAGAGATTTTGTTTAGGTATACATATAGGTTCAGAATAATTATATTTAGAAGAGAGTTTGTGTTATACTTATTGAAGGAAAAACACTGCAACATACACAACAAAAATTCTAGCTAAGGACAGACACACCAGCAATCAAATGAACATAAAGAATACTTAAGTTCAGCACCAGGTCATCATCTATCCTAAGGCCAACACAAGAAATATCAGCAGAAAACTTAAAATTAATCAAAATTTAATAATGTGTTTGTAGACACTTAATTTGATCTAATCAAAGTTAAGACTGGAGAGTAGATAAACTATAATAAATAATAAATAATAATAGAAATAAAGATAAAAATAAGCAAAATAAATTAAATAAAGAAAATAAAAATTAATCACATAAAAGCAAATGGATTTAGAAAAACAAAGAAAATAGAAAAGTAAAAGATAACAAAAGGAAGAAAAAACCAGAAAATAAAAAAGGAAATACAAAAGAAACAATTAGGAGCTTTTAAGAAAAAATGGACCACGGTTCGGTTAGAGCAAAAATAAAACAGTAGAACAAATTAGCAAGCACGACGCACACATAAGATATTTTTATTGCTATAATTTAGTCATTAATTTCTTTAACCTCTTTTCAAAAACACCTACTTGGACTTACATCTAATCTTTAATTAGTTGAAAGATATTAATTATAATTAATTTTCTCACATTGCGGAAGAAGTACGTGGCTAGGGTACGATGTCTTTCTCAACAAACATGAGAGTATTCAAAGGTAGGGGTGGGCATTGGACCAGGTCAAACCGTTCCAACTCGCCCCAAACCGTAAAAAAAAAAATTTGGACCGGGTTAAAATGGGGTAAAATAAATATCATGTAATATTTTGGCTTAAGATGGGATAAATTGGGTGGGGCTGGATTTTGGTCCCCTCCCCATTGGGTTGCCGCGGGTACCCAACAAAATTTATATATATATATATATTTTCAATTCTTATACTATATATATATATATATATTCTGAATTCTGATATTATAAAATAGCGTCGTTTTATAAAATGATGTCATTTTCTAGCTTGCCTTAAAACTAGGGGTGGACATTTGTTTGGGTCAAACCATTTTAACTTGCTTCAAACTATAAAAAAGAAAATTTAGACTAAGTTAAGATGGGGTAAAATAAATATAATATAATATAATATTTTAGTTTAAGATGGGATAAATTGGATTAGGCTAAATTTTTGCTCTCTCTCCATTGGATTGCTGTGGCAACCCAACAAAAATTACATATATATATATATATTTTCTATTACTACAAAATGACGTTGTTTTGTAACTTACCCTAAATCTTTCTCAAGTAGCTCTACGACTCCAATGTCACTTCTCGGTCCTCTCTTGTCCCTCAACTCCCTCTTTTGCAAGCGACGAGTTTCGTCCATTGTCTCATCATCTCTAACAGTCGATGTTGACTACCCTACCTCGTTTGAGTCATCTTGATCCCTCTCTTGTCTAGTCATCACGTTTCGAGACTTTGAGCCCTTAATAGTTGACTGAACCTTGCTAACTCGCCCCCGCTCGCCTCAGGTCTGGCCGTTCCCAAGCCTTCACTCTTCGACCCATCCTAACCCAAACTAATCCACTCAAATGAAACTGAGTTATTTCAACCCAAAAATTTTAGTTTGAAGGATCATTTTGGCTGGGGTTGGATTAACTAAATGAGGGATTGGGTTCAAACAGATTAAAAAAATTTTGCCTTAACCCAAACTGCCCCACCTAATGCCCACCCTTACTTAAAACTTCTACAAGCACAAGCAGGCAAGAGGCAGCTTAACTTCAGCAAACCAACACCACTCCTCCCTCCCTCGTCTCGAACCCTTGCTCCCTCGACTTCCTCCCTCACAAGCTACAAGTCTCGTTCATTGTTTTGTCATTTTCAACAGTCAACGCTAATCCCTTACCTCCTCCCACCTTGTCTTGACTTGCCTCTTTTTATTTTGTCTCATCTCTTGTCTAATCATCATCCTTCGACACTTTGGGTTCTCAATAGTCGATCGAACCTTATCCCTGTTCCATCGCTCGCCTCACATTCGTTTGTCCCCATCCTAACCCAAACTAACCCACCCAAGTAAAACTGACCCATTCCAACCCAAGAATGTTGGTTTGAAGAATTTTTTGGCTGGGGTTGGACTAACTTAATAAAAGATTGGGTTCAACTGGGTTGAGAGAATTTTGCCCCAACCCAAACTGCCCCACCCAATGCCCACCCCTATTCAAAGGGACAAGATGAAAGCTAACATGTTAGCCACGTCATTGATAGAGACAAGATCTGAAAAGAAGTAGTGTGCACTTTACAGCCCTAATTTTGTTTAGAATCTTAAAATAAAAATAAACTCAAAAACAAAAAAATAAAAATTTCCGAAATTTTAATAATAAGATTTTCCAAAAATAATAAAGATAGTAAGAGTAAAAGAATCCTTAGTGGGTATGAATTATTTTTCAAAAAAAAAAAAATAATAAAGATAGCAACAAGGATTGAACTCTTGACTATTTGGTTATAGAGGCTATGATACCATGTTAATTTACTGTTAATTGTTGGCTTATTGCTAACAAGTGTTACTTTCTGTATTTACTGTAAAAAGAATGCGTTAGAAAAAGGTAATAAATCTGACCATGGTGTTTTTGTTCTGAAAAGAACAAGGGATAAGTTGTTGTTGAACATAGAATATTGACCCAAACAGGAGGAGAAACATGGAATTCATGTTTCCAATAATGGATATATTTTCAAGATTATTTTTGGTAATCCCTAAGTTAGAATAAATGGGCATTCTGTTCACTGAAAATTTTTTCTATAATTAACATATGAACCCTGGTTAAATTTGATTTGAATCTATTAAAAAGTGAATCCGTGCTACTTGGGGTGTTGGCTTGGAGCCACTGTTCTCAAAGAATTATAAAGAAAAAAGAAAAAAAGAAAACTATCTACATTCAAGCAAGGAATTGCATGTGATTCCTTAGTGAGTGATATGGTGTGCAATTAGCTTGCATGCATGGGTACCACTTTTTGGCATCCCATGATTAGATGTCTTATGCGTACTTATTTATGGGTATGGATGTCAGCTTTATGTTTGGTATCATTAAACTTATGAAAGATTAATAAGAATGTTTAGCAATTAGCACCTCAATCATAGGCTTCTCACGTCCCCATCTTCTTGAGGGAGACAAGGTATCATTAGAAAATGTGTCTGATGTCTTGCAGCCAATCTTGCCTTTGCATCCCCAATTATGATCCCTATATGACAAATCACATGTATCTTATCTTACATGGGAATATGATAAACCCTAGGAATCTCTTAACCAGTTTTGCAGAGGCACCTGCTTATCAAACACAATTTTTCCTAAAATATCTATATTTAATTGTAAGCACTGTTGGTATTGAGATTTGAGAATTCCAAAAAATAAGCTTCCTTTTATGAATCATAACAGCACTACTAAATAAAATCAGAAAAAGCTTTTGTCATTTTTCTGTAGTGTCAAAAACCTGAACAGCGATGTGGGGTTGTTTCAATATTTAACAACAGATTGGATTTTTTCAACAGTATCTTGTATTCATTATGAAATTTTATTTGATAAATATTGCCAATCAGGTTGGACAAGGGTGTGATTGTGTATATATGTGACAATCATGGTGTTCGAGATATACTTGATACAGATGGAAGTAGTGCACTGGCACTGTCAGAACCCTTGGCTGTATTGGTATGTTTACTGCTTTCTACATTTTGCGTTGGTATATTTTATTACTCAAAATGCACAAAAGTTGTTTATGCATCATTTTACAAAAAATTGGCTTGTAGTAGATTGGGTCCTAAATTTCTTATGCTTCTTTACATTGTATATGACACCTTGTGATGTAACTGAATTGGCTCTTCAACAACTGACGCAGGGCATCATTTTTGGAGTCATATGTACTACTTTAAGGATCTTGTCACTTTTTACTCATTAGAGATATGAGGATTTGAGTTGGGTGAATGGGAACTTTTATGGCTTGAGGATATAATTTGTGGTCTGAACCTGAGAATCATGGATATTTGTTTGAATTTATTGGAGACTACTGGATGAAGTAAGGATTAGTGGAGTCATGGGAATATATTGGTTTCTGGGAATCACTGATGTTAGCCAGGCCTGTAATTCTATATTGAGAACAAGGGAAGAAGGGAATCTTGGGCTTTGTTTGTCTCGTGTACCTAAATAGAGAGTGCAAAGGAATGAACTATTCCAAAAACTTAAGTTATTGGGTAAAAGCTTGGGAATGGTTTTTATATTTTCTCTTTAACACACCCTTTCACATGAAAGCTTCTTTTTAGATATGAAGTGTGAACAATTTTTAATTTTGGGTAATGGTCAAGATTGAACCCTTGATCACTTGTCACGAAGGTTCTGATACTACATCAAAGAACTAATTATCTCAAAAGTTTAAGTTGTTAAGTAAATACATAGGAATGATTTTTATAGTTTCTCTCTAATAGAGAGAAACTAATGGGAAAATTTGAGATATGGACCAATATTAGTAATTATATTTGCCTAAAGGCCAATAACAGCCTAGTGTGGTAATTTAGCTCTAAGCATTAAACTGAAAAATCACTTTGAATGGTCCATCCTCATGGCAGAGTAAGTTGGTAGGCTGGTCCCTGTCTCAAATCATCCGAAAGCTAATGGGGAAGGTTAAGTAGAAATCATATATATATTGGTTGCAAGCTATTTATAACACTGACTCTTACGTCTGGATTTATATTGGTACTACAATTATAAAACACCTATATCATTTACATTGGTGTAGTACAAGTAATAGTAGGAACCTATAACATTTTCCTGGTTCCTTAACTCTTCCCCTAATTTGTTAGAGCAATACTAAATAACTTTGCTCTCCCTGTTTTTGGATGTGACACTAAAAATGACAAAGACCCTAATAAGCTAAACAAACCATATGGCATATGCACATGGATACTTTCAAGTCACCCACTATTAAAAAAATGACCAAATAAATAACCCAAAAATTCACAAAAAATGACTAGAAACATCAACACATTGTACAGTTTCTCAGCAAAGTTGGTTCAGCCATTTGGGCTTGGTTATGATGTGAAGTTGCTAAATGTTGAATGAGGTGAACAGGTTACCCCTTTTTTAATAATTCATGAGTATAATACTTGCTTGGATAAGTGAATAAATCAACAGATTGCTCAAACCTTTCCATATACTAGTTCAATAATTTGCTCCTTCATCTGTCTGGCATCTCTTTATATGTGCTGGTGCATTTGAGCTCATATTTTCCGGAGTGTGGCAAATTCTTTGGCTTGGGTCTGTATCAGGTTAACAAGTGGACTGCCAGTGCAAGCGAAATATTAGCAGGTTCATTGAAAGATAACAAAAGGGCCATTTTGTTTGGAGAACCCACATTTGGAAAAGGGTATTTACTTTTGGTTAACTTTAATTAAGCCAAAGTATTATAAAAATGTTATGTTCCTGACATGAGATACTTCTCTGCAGAAAGATCCAGTCAGTGTTTGAACTCTCTGATGGCTCTGGACTGGTTGTTACTGTCGCTCGTTATGAGACACCTGCCCACACGGATATTGACAAGGTCTGCTATTGACTTTCCTGCCTTTCTCTTCACATAACAACAAAATGAAGCTTTGTCTGGTAAGGAGGAGGAAAGAAAGAGAAAGAAAATTAATATATTTGCACTACCACCTAATTTACTTAGAGAGATTATTAAAAGGTATATTTGAAAAAAATGATATTTTTAAAAGTTTGGTTTCTAATAAAACCTAGTAGCGCTGTAGGCTCTGTTGTTGTTATTGTTGCACTACCACCTAGTCTAAGCTCATCAATTCTTATCATTTCCTTTCCTTCTAAATTCAACATGCCAAGTGCATTGTTAACCTCTCGCCCTATTTGCACACTCTATCTCTTTTTTATAATTAAATCACATAATCTCTTTAGGTTTGACAAAAACTTCAGGGATTTTCTTGTTTTGAAGCACACATCCCTATTATTTTTGAATTCTAACACGATGCGATCTCTTACGTTTTCAAAATTACAGTTCTGTGTAACATAAACCTCCCTTTCTTTTATAACATGAAGGGCGACCAGGGTAAATTAAGAAGGTTCATGTTATTCCATATAATTTGCTCCTTGCAAAATCTAACACACTGGCACTTCTGCATAGGTTGGTATCATTCCTGATCATCCCCTACCGGGATCGTTTCCTAAGGATGACGATGGTTTATGTAACTGCCTCCAGGATGCTGCATCTTCTTGCCATGTCAACAGAGTCCAGTTATTTTCAAGATGACTACTTTGTTTATTTTAATATTCATTACTTTGAGGATAAGGTGTTCTCTAATTGTTTGAGAAAGGTGGCAATTCTTCAATAAAAATATAATAATGTTAATGGTTCAAGTTTAGCAAGATGGAAAGATGCAGAAACTTCGAATGAATCTTATTGATCAGTAAACCTTCTCTACAGACAGGTGTATACCAGAACTAACTACAATGTGAACTTTTATTTATTTATTCTAATATTTGGTTGCAAATAATTTACGTACAATGAAAAGTAAAGTGAATTGCAGCATAAATAATGATTTATGTTTTGCCATATGATAATTTAATGGATAAAGAAACAGAAAAAGTCAAGTAGAAAAAGAAGCACTTGAATTATAATTCTCAGCACAAATTTATAGGCTAATGGTTTGTAGGAGGTTGTGGCTGGGAACCTCATATGGCTCGGAATAATTTACATTTCCAATTATTATGTGTAATCCTTGTAGCTTACACATGTTTCATAGATTTATGTGCAAAAATAATGGCATACATTTCTTTTCACAAACTTTCAAAATCAACTTCTTTCAACTATTAGATTTCATCTGTTTTCTGTATGATTTAGATTAACATACATTCTTATAATGATTATGTGCATATCATTATTTTTATGTCAAATTCGGGTATCTTATTTGCACCCAAATGTTGATGATATTGGATAAAAAGAATTAAGGGCCATTTAATTATAGAAAAGCCAGAAATTACTTAAACCTGTAAGGAAGCATATGAGAACAAAGTGTAAAAGGAAAACTAAATGCAGGTATAAGCGAAGATATAGAAGACTATATTATAAATTAGTGAATTGATATGAGCAAAGCTCATAATAAATCACTAAACTGGATTGCAGTTTGAATCATTTAAATGATAGATAACTTCCTTCAAAATTATTTGCCTAAATGGCTGGCCTCATAATGCCAGATTAAAACCATCTACATTCGGGACAGCATAGTCCCTAAGTGGCCTTGGTTCCTCATGGTCGCCCATATTTGCCAATGGGTCACTAGAGTTAGAGCTAACTTGACGTTTGCTAAGGTTCCTAAGGGCTTTGTTCCATCTCATTGTCTAAAGGAAAAAGGTCCTGGGTAATCCTCATGGCCATAGATAAGCAAAGCACTAGAAAACAAGCGCACTCTAAATAAATATTATGCCTAAGATAAAATACTGCAACACACACAAGAAAAATACTAGCTAAGGACAGACACACCAGCAATCAAATCAACATAAGAATACTTCTGTTAGCACCAGATCGTCATCTATCCTAAGGCCAACACAAGAAATATCAACAGAAAACTTAAAATTAATCAAAATTTAATAATATACTTGTAAACACTTAATTTAGTCTAACTAAAGTTAAGACCTAAAAGTAGATAAACTATAATAAAAATAAATAATAATAGAAATAAAGATAAAAACAAGCAAAATAAATGAAATGAAGAAAATAAAAATTAATCACATAAAAACAAATGAAATTAGAAAAGCAAACAAAGAAAAAAAAATCAGAAAATTAAAAAAGAAATACAAAAAAATCAATTAGGAGCATTTGAAGAAAAAGGGACCACAGTTCGGTTAGAGTAAAAAATAAAAGAGGACTAGGACTAACATGCTAGCCACGTCATTGATAGAGACAAGATCTGAAACGAAGCGGTGTGCACTTTATAACCCAAATTTTGTTTAGAATCTCAAAATAAAAATGAATTTAAAAATAAATAAAATAAAATTTTCTGAAATTTTAATAATAAAATTTTTCAAAAATATTAAAGCTGATAAGAGTGAAAGAATCCACTGAGGAATTATTTTTTATAAAAAAAAGAAAAAGAAGTCATAAATAAACTAGAAGAAAGTCCCGTTTTGGAGCTGCGCCCAGAACGCATAGCTTGGTTGATCTCTCGTAATTTAATAAATTTTATAATTTAATTTATAAAATTTGATGAAAATTTTAATTTAAATTTTATAAATAAAATTTTTTATAAATTTTTGTTTATAAAATAAAATTACCTATTATATAATCAAAATAATAATAAAATTATATATTTATATTTATATTTTTTATATTATGTATAATTTAAAATTAATTGTAAATGATATAAAATTTTATAATTATCTAAAATTAATATTAAATTATGCATTATATAAAAATATAAATATAATTAAATAATTCTATATTTTTCGTGTAATTAGCTGGCATCATATTGGGGTTAGTAAGCATTCGCACTGAAAGAGGACAGTTAAAGCAGGTGAGTACAAAGTCAATGCAGCGAGCGCCTTTTTCTGCAGTCCTAGTGTACGGTGCCATGGATTGCCTGGGAATGAAGCCTTTCTAGAAGACAAAAAGTGGATTGCTATCCTTAGGGGTCAAGCAATTGGAACTTTGAATTTTACAATAGTTTCCTGATTTTTATGATTTAATATATAATAGCTTGGAAATGAACATTATTTTAAACGAGTTAATGTGACTCTTAGATTGTCCAGGCTTTTTTGCAAATTATTTAATGATTTTAGTCATTAATTATTTAATTAAACAATCATAATTTCAAACTCATCGGAAAAACAGAAAATATTTAGTCATTAAGGACGACGATTTCCAAATTCTACGTTTTGCCCAATGTTGGAATGTATTTGAACAACGAACTTTCCAACAAGTACATCTGCCTCACTAACCCATCAGCTCAACCTTCAATAAATTGGTAGACTTAATCACCTCTGCTCTTACTCTTTGTAACACGAAAACCCAACTGGGTTTCAACTGGCAATTTCCTCCATTCCTCTGTTGCTTGCAAAAGGTACCATTTGTCTTTATAACTTTTAATTTGCTCTGTTCAGTCTGATTCTGGTCTTAAAAGTACAACTAGATCTATAGCTCTCTTTCTTTCTTTCTCTCTTGTTTCACCCTTTGGTAATTATACCTTTATTTTAATGATTCCTTGGTGACTATATCTATATATGCTTCTCTCCCATGTAACTATTGCTTTTCATTCCACTCTCTTGCAAGTAATGTTAATTACACGTTAAATCTTATACAAAATTTATGTAATGCATAAATAAAAATTACTCACAAATTGGTTAGTTATAATATACTAATAAAGATTAATTTTTATTTTTACATCATTTACATTATACAAATCTTATATAAAAGTCTAACATATAATCAGTATTTTTTCAATTCTCTCTACTGTTGAATTTGGTTACCACTTGCATTTTTAGTCAACTAGTTGCAGTATTACATGACCTTTTTTTTTTCTTACTGCTGAAGCATAGGGTTTAAACTTAGTATTAAATTTCATTGATAGGTTAACGGAAAACCAACTCACATCCTTTCTACTTTTTCAGGATTTCACATAGCTTGAGACCAATAATAGTAATGACTAAAAACTAAAAGCAATCAAGCAACCTAGCCAAAAAACTTCATTGATATATTTATGTCACTGCTTACGCATCACTCACTCAAGGGAATACTAACTAATACTACAGAACTGTGTTCTGTCTCATATTCTGTTTGATGGTTCTTTGTAGTTTTGCAGTGGGAACTGGCATACTTTTTCGTCCTTTAAGATGATCTGTACCCATTAAAGTAATACTAAATTGCTCAAACTCATGTCATATTAGTTCAGAAATCACAAAGATTCTATCATCTATTTCTGTATTTGTGTGGACCTACAAGATTAGTTGGGAAAAGTTCCTTAGATGATGCTATTTGGAAAAAGATTATTTCAGTTCAGCCCTAATTAAGTTTCTTGAGCAGAATGGATGGCATAACGACAGAATAACTCCAAAAAATAAAAGTAATACCCAGAGATTAAATTTATGAGTTGGCCGATTCATAATTAATGTGTCCATTCTATCGCATGTAAATCAAGTAACAGCTTTTGCATGAACAAGTGGGTACCTAGAGATAGGACATGGTAAGCGGCAAGTAACAGTTTTTTGTGTGTCGCTGACTACAACCGATAATGCTTTTCCTGCAGTATTTTACGCAATAGAAGTTTTCCTCTCGGAAAATGGCATGGGAGACCAGTTTGGACGGGGAAACTATTACACTGGAGATGACTGGATCAGCAAGTCATCCACCAATTGCAGAACGTGAAAACATTCAAGGACAGACTAATAAGCAGCAAGATTCAAAGAAGAGCAAGAAGAAAGCAGAGACCACTAACAAAGTACCCTTTTACAAGCTTTTCACATTTGCAGACTCTTTAGATCAACTTTTGATGTTGGTGGGGACAATAGGTGCTGTTGCCAATGGAACCGCTCAGCCCTTAATGGCTTTATTATTTGGAAATGTGATTGACGCATTTGGGGGAGCCACAAACCCAAAAGAAGTCATTGATGAGGTTTCTAAGGTACTTGGACTAATCCCTTTCGCTACTGATCTATAATTGTGACATATCTAAAGTGAAATTAAAAAAGCTTGAGCAAAAATCTGTTACCGTCTCTGGCATCTGATCCCCGCAAAAATATTGCATTTGAATTGAACTTGTAAAACTTCGGATTCTTTATCTTTCTTTTTGTGTCATAATGATTGATTTTTCAGGTGTCTCTCAAGCTTGTGTACTTGGCTGTGGGTAGCTTTGTTGCCTCGTTTTTTCGTAAGTACTTCAATGATGCTTACCCCTAATAACTTAATTTGGCTTACTCTGATCTAATGTTTTTCTCATAATAATAAAAAGAAATTCATTTTTGCTATATGCCAGAGGTGACTTGCTGGGTGGTCACTGGGGAGAGACAGGCTGCTAGAATAAGAGGTTTATACCTTAAAACGATTTTGAGGCAGGATGTCAGCTTCTTTGATAAGGAAACTAATACTGGCGAGGTTGTTGGAAGGATGTCAGGTGACACTATTCTTATTCAGGATGCCATGGGGGAGAAGGTATTTAATGAATCACCGTAGAAGTCTTAATCAGCATCAATTTCTCTTACCATCGTAAACTAGATTTTGTGATAATTATGTTTTCTACATTGTCTTATCCCTTCCATTTCAGGTGGGACAGTTCATTCTGTTAGTGGGAAGTTTCTTTGCAGGATTTGTCATAGCATTCATCAAGGGATGGCTTCTAACCGTTGTCATGATATCTTCTATTCCACTTTGTGTCTTTGCTGGTGCTCTATTGAGCATTGTTATTGCAAAGGTGACATCCCGTGGACAAGCTGCTTATTCCACAGCAGCAACTGTAGTAGAGCAGACAATTGGTTCTATCCGAACTGTATGCATATCAGCAGAAAGAAATTCTGATTTTCCATATATCTATTCCATAGCTGCTGTATATATAAATGATGTCCATTTCTCTAATGCAGGTTGCATCATTCACTGGGGAGAAGCAAGCTATAGCTAAATATGATCAGTCCTTGAAAAAAGCTTATAGGACAAGTGTGCAAGAAGGAATGGCTTCCGGTTTGGGTTTTGGTCTAATTTTTCTTATTGTCTTCTGCTCCTATGGCTTGGCTGTATGGTTTGGTGGGAAAATGATACTAGAGAAAGGATATACCGGAGGAGAAATTGCGACTGTAATTTTTGCAGTGTTGATAGGCTCCTTGTAAGTTCCAATTCGCTTTATCTTTTATAGTATGGACCTATCATTTCCAAAATTTATTCCCCACCCCCTTCTTCCAGTTTCCATCTGGTGCTTTGGAAGAAGAAATACATGATGAATCAGAAAATATGAACATATTAACTGTTCTCTCCTATCTATATGACCAGGTCTCTCGGGCAGGCATCTCCAAGCTTGAGTGCTTTTGCTGCAGGACAAGCTGCAGCGTATAAGATGTTTGAAACGATCAACAGGAGGCCAGACATTGATGCTTATGACACTACTGGGCAGCAGTTAGATGATATTCGTGGGGAAATAGAACTGAGGGAAGTTTACTTTCGTTATCCTACAAGACCAGATGAACAAGTTTTCAGCGGATTTTCTCTTTCAATACCAAGTGGCACTACTGCAGCTTTGGTAGGGCAAAGTGGGAGTGGGAAATCAACAATTATTAGTTTGATAGAAAGATTTTATGATCCACAAGTTGGTGAAGTTCTCATTGATGGTGTCAATCTCAAAGAGTTTCAGCTGAAATGGATCAGACAAAAAATAGGCCTTGTCAGCCAGGAACCAGTTCTGTTTACTTGCAGCATTAGAGAGAACATTGCCTATGGTAAGGAGAATGCAACGGATGAAGAAATTAGAGTTGCAGCAGAGCTTGCTAATGCTGCTAAATTCATAGATAAACTTCCTCAGGTGAACTCTCATATCGTCATTTAGTGCCCGTTTAGCTTTGAAATTGCTTTCTCCAAATTTGGGGTGTTCTATTGCGTTGTCAACATTATCTCTAACTGGATAGTCTACATGACAAACTAAAGACAAGATTTCTTATGTATCTGTACACTGTATAATTATGAATTTAGGGACTACACACAATGGTCGGCGAGCATGGAACTCAGCTCTCTGGGGGTCAAAAGCAGAGAGTTGCTATAGCAAGAGCAATACTGAAAGACCCAAGAATTCTACTTCTTGATGAAGCTACAAGTGCCCTTGATGCCGAGTCTGAGAGAATAGTACAGGAGGCTCTGGACAGAATTATGATAAACCGAACTACCGTCATTGTAGCCCACCGCCTAAGTACCATAAAGAATGCTGATATTATTGCTGTTATTCAACAAGGAAAAATTATAGAAAAGGGTAAAGATATTATCTTGTAAACATATTGATTCTCCCATTTGTTCCAATATAATGATAACCCTAAGAAGGTTCATTATGGGTGGTTTGCACCTAACGGCATATCTCTTTCAACTTTTCAGGTTCACATGATGAACTCACCAAGGATCCTGATGGAGCCTATAGCCAGCTTGTTAGATTGCAAGAAATTAAGAGGGAGTCAAAACGGCACGGTGCAAATGACAGAGACGGGCCAGAAAGTATTGTGAATTCTGGACGACATTCAAGTGAACGATCTTCTTTCCCACGATCTGTAAGCCGAGAGTCATCTGGAATTGGAAACAGCAACCATCACTCCTTCTCAGTGCATGGTGTGCCTACGACACTTGGCCTCTTGGAAACAGCAGGTGAAGGACCTAAAACGCCTTCAGCAACTTCGAAACCAGCTTCAGAAGTGCCACTGCGCCGTCTGGCTTATCTAAACAAACCTGAGATTCCAATTTTACTTATAGGGACTCTAGCTGCAATAGCAAACGGGGCAATACTACCCATTTTTGGGTTACTGCTCTCCAAAATGATAAATACTTTCTATGAGCCTGCAGATGAACTCCGTAAAGATTCAAAGTTTTGGGCATTAATATTTGTTGCCCTTGGTGTGGCTTCCTTCTTAATTTTTCCATCAAGATCTTACTTTTTTGCTGTTGCTGGTGGTAAGCTGATCAAAAGGATCCGGCTAATGTGTTTTGAAAAGATAGTTCATATGGAAGTAAGTTGGTTTGATGAATCTGAGCATTCGAGTGGAGCACTTGGAGCTAGGCTTTCTGCTGATGCAGCTTCTATTCGAGCTTTGGTTGGGGATGCACTCGGTTTGCTGGTTCAAAATATCGCTGCTGCAATGTCTGGCTTGGTAATTGCTTTTCAGGCAAACTGGCAGCTTGCCCTTATAATTCTCGTTTTACTACCTTTATTAGTACTCAATGGACATTTGCAATTCAAGTTCATGAAAGGATTCAGCGCAGATGCTAAGGTTTGTTACTAAGCAACCAATTCCTATTGTGAATGGATATGAAAATATCTAAAATTTGAATTTAGGGGGAAGTAAGGTGAAGGAAACTTTCAATATACTCTAGAAGAAAGCAACAAATATATTTCTATGTACTGATAACAGTGAAATTCTATATGTTTAACAGAAATTGTATGAGGAAGCAAGTCAAATAGCAAATGATGCTGTAGGGAGTATCAGAACAGTTGCTTCTTTCTGTGCTGAAGGGAAGGTGATGGAGATATACCAGAAAAAATGTGAAGGACCAATCAAGAAGGGCATAAGGCAAGGGATAATAAGCGGAATAGGTTTTGGGTTATCATTCCTTTTGCTGTTTTCCGTTTACGCAGCCAGTTTTTATGCCGGAGCTCGACTTGTAGAGGATGGCAAAACATCATTCTCAGATGTTTTCCGCGTAAGCAGTTCTCCTAATTTGTTGCAACTTGCAAGTCAGTAATTTTATGCTTATTCAGATGTCTCAGTTATTTCTAAGTAATACTTCTAACAGGATAGTATATTATATAATGACTACACAATACACAAATAGAAATAGGTCAAGTAAATTGTAGCAAACCTTATTAGTGACCAATCTTTTATATATTGTGCAAACATTATATAATGCACTCACATACAAATAGTATTATTCTTTCTAACTATCATTATAATTACCTAAAGAAAATGCAAAAATAATGTTAAATGGTAAGTTTTAACTTTTAATCACATGTTGAAAGCATTGATGATCTTATCCCCTTATTTGCAGGTTTTCTTTGCTCTCAGTTTGGCAGCTGTGGGAATCTCTCAAACAAGCTCCCTGTCCCCTGATTCAAGCAAAGCAAAAAGTGCTGCTGCTTCTATATTTGCTATTCTTGATAGGAAATCACAAATAGACCCCAGTGATGACTCTGGAATGACACTGGAAGACGTGAAGGGAGAAATTGAGTTTCGCCATGTCACTTTTAAGTATCCCACCAGACCTGGTGTTCAAATATTCAGAGATCTTTGCTTAACCATTCATTCGGGCAAGGTAACTTTCTAGTTTAATTGTGGTCTGTGGATAATCCACAAGTCTTATATAATAGCACATGGTAGTTGTAAACATAGATAACTCCCATTTTTTATTCCTAACAAAAGGAAGAAACTAACAATTTCATTCTGTTGTTAAAAATCAGACAGTTGCTCTGGTTGGAGAAAGTGGAAGTGGAAAATCAACTGTGATCTCATTATTACAGAGATTTTATGACCCGGATTCAGGTCACATTACATTGGATAAAATGGAAATCCAAAAACTACAACTTAAATGGCTAAGGCAGCAGATGGGGCTGGTAAGCCAAGAGCCTGTTTTGTTTAATGACACTATCCGAGCCAATATTGCATATGGAAAGGGAGGCGATGCAACAGAGGCAGAAATTATAGCTGCAGCAGAACTGGCAAATGCCCACAAGTTTGTTAGTAGTTTGCAGCAGGTAAATTACAGTATTCAATCAGTAACCTCTCTTAAAAGACCACAACAATAGTAACATCAAACAAAACCTGGAGGCGGGTTACATGGACCATACCATGTCCATGTGTTTTATCAAAAACTAAATTTTTAGAAATGTTATTTAGGATAAAATTCTTTTTAATAATTTTTTTAATTGTCTTCTTTGTGAAGTTAGGTTTCTCTAATTGTCTTCTTTAGTCTTTTTTTACCCTTTTCATTAGAATAAATATCATTTGATTAATTTTTTTTAATAGAGCCTCTAGCAATCTTCTTTCTATATGCTCAAATCATCTTAATTGAGTTTTTATCATTTTTTTTTACGTTAAAGACTAGTGCAACTAATCTATCTTTACAAAATATGCATCTCAGGGATATGACACAGTAGTTGGGGAAAGAGGAATCCAACTATCTGGGGGACAGAAGCAGCGGGTGGCAATTGCAAGAGCCATAGTGAAGAATCCAAAAATATTACTGCTAGATGAAGCCACCAGTGCCCTTGATGCCGAGTCTGAAAAAGTAGTTCAGGATGCATTGGATAGAGTTATGGTTGACCGAACCACAATTGTTGTGGCCCATAGGTTGTCCACTATTAAGGGTTCAGATTTAATTGCTGTGGTTAAAAATGGAGTCATCGCAGAAAAAGGAAATCATGAAACATTGCTCAGCAAGGGTGGTAATTATGCTTCCTTAGCAGCACTGCACTCAAGTGCATCTTCATCTTAGATACCTTTAGGGAAACGTTGGGGCTACGTTTGTAGCCCCATGTTTGGCTACGTAGGTAGATATAGTTTAATCTTAGATATTTAAAAAATAAATAAAAATATAAAAAAATTAAATAAAAAATATAAATAATATAAATAACAACACATAAGAATAATAATCCTCATACTTTTTATTTGTACATTATTTTTATTTAAGAAAAACAGGTGCTAAGGATTGTTGTCCTATTCAATGACCATTCACATTTGTATGCTGGTAGCTTTTTCATTTCTCTCTCCACGTTTCTCAAAGCAATTTTTACATGGAATATGTAATGCTATTTTCCTCAAAGGGGTTTAGAAAAAACTCCCTTAATTTCTTCTCTTTTTGATTCATGTCACCTTTCCCCTTCTTGAGTTTAGCTACTAAATAATAATGGATATCCTGGCGAAGATCTTAATTCATAGTGGTAAGTACTAAGCACCGGATAGATCAACACAGGAGAGACAATACTAATGTCAATGGAAAAAATGGCTAAGCATGTTATCACAACCACGTGAGTGATCTGCTGCAAGAACAACAGGAAACTGGAAAAGAAATCAAATGATTGTTTACCACTAATAACTTTATTGAACTTAGAGCATGCATTCAATTGCAGATGTAACTGGTAAAGGAAAACAGATTGAGAGAAAACAATTGGTCATTGTTTGCCTTTCAGTATACAAGAAAAACTGTGGCCGGTAATGTTCCTTCTTTCTGTAGGTTAGAAAGGCCAATATGGAAAACCAGGACAGAATTAGAACAACAAAAAAAAAAAAAAGGAAATTGCAGTTATAGGCAACAAATTGGACTTGGGATGATTACTTTTGACCTTTTAAATGGGGACCAAACTAAAACTGTTTTCTTGGTAGGCCTCATGTCAGGACCAGACCTTGCGTGCAACTGTTTATTTAATTTCTTATTAGATCATCTAACAAGAGAATCATTTTCTCCTTGGGTGAATACATTAGATGCCAAATAACTTAATTATTGTCGTCAATTAATGATAATATAATTTAGCAGCTACTAGGCATGTCAGTGTACCATTGCACTCCACAGCCATGTGAAGCTTTGTTGTAAACAACTTTTCTTTGAAAAATGAGTCTGCATCCGAGTTCCGGGCTGACGGCATTAGGGAAACCTCTCGCAGATGATGATATAGAACTCCGCCTCTGTCACTGTCACTGCTTGCACAGCTCATCCTCGTGAAAAACGAACCATAAAGTCTTCGCTGTCATATTCTATATTTTTATTGCATGGTTCTTGTGTTTTACCATGAAGAACCTCAAAACTTTCACTTTTTCGGGAGTTGCTACTTCTTTCTTTTTTTTTTTTTTTTTGATACAAGAGTTGCTATTAATTAGTTACGAGGTAAGAGATACAAGTGATATGATATTGAGTAAATTACATTGTATTGTTTTGATGTTTATTTAAATGATAATTTAGTTTAAATTTAAATAAATATTATATTTTATCTCATATTAGTATAAATATAAACACATTTTAATAAAATATTTTTTTAACCATGTTAAATTATTATCTTTATTTATTTATAATTAAATAATAATTAAATTACATTATCTTTCAAGATTTTAAATTTTTTTGACAATTTTTTTATGAGAAGATTCGAACTAATAATTAACTAGTAATTATATTCTATTAAATATATAAATGTTAGTACTTCATAATAAAATTGTTTATTTATGTAAGTTATATAGATACTTTTAACTCTTAATATATTTTAAAATAATTTAAATTTTTTTAAAATATATATTAAAAAATAATAGTCATAGATTGATTTATTATATATGTAATAGATAATTATTATTTATATATATATATTTAAATTTAAAAAAGATAATTATATAAATAAATTTTAAGAGTGGATAGTATAATATTTATTTAAATTTAAAGTAAAGTATCATTTAAAAGGTGATAATAAAATATTTATTTAAATTTAATGTAGATAAATTTTAAAAGTGACCAATATAATTTATCTTATAATATATTATTATAAATAAAAAATATCAATAAATATTTAAAATAAATTATTTGTTATTATTAATAATAAAAAATTATAATATATTATAAATATATACGAAGGGTTTTTTTTTTTTAATAATAATAACCTATAAGTATTTTTAGTTTTTACAATTGTCCATGTTAAATAATTAATATATATCATATTATAACATTAGCAAGTAAAGAATATTTTAACTTTACAGAAGGAGAGAAGCTTTTTCACAAAGTTGGTACATTAATTTCGTTTATAAATAATAAAAATAATTTAAATTTTAAAAAAAATATTTTTTTTTTATATTTTTATTCTTATTTAATTATTATTATAGAATTAAATAAACTCAAAAATTTAAGTATTAAATAAATATTAAAATATAATATTTTTAAAAAAAAAATTTAATTAAGAAATTGTATGGGTCTTTCTTTTTTTTTTTTTTTTTGGTAATTAGTATGGGTCTTTCTTTGCCAAAGAAGGAGAACCAGCAGCAACATCCTCATCCCGTGTCCGTGTCGGCGTCGTCTGTGCCGTATCTCTGCCGTCTCCCATTATTTTCTCAGCCAAAACTTAAACTTAGAGAAGGAAACGTCCGTCGGACGTTTCCAGCAATGTCGATGGCTGTTCGATGTCGGATTCGGGTCTGACACTGAAGTGCCAAGGTGATTGCAGTATCTGTACTTCATAGTACCAAACTCTCCTAAAATATGAACCCGATCAATTAGTTCAGGAAAAGTTTGTTTTATACATCTGTATTAATGTTGGCGTATGATTTGGAAATATTAATTTTTGTAGGGCAGTTATATTTGGAATAATGTGGGTCTTCCTTTGCCAAAGAAGGAGAACTAGCAGCGGAGGAGAATCAGTAGCAGCATCCTCATCCTGTGTTCGTGTCCGCGTCGTCTGTGCCATAACTCTGCCGTCTCCCATTATTTTCTCAGCCAAAACTTATACTTAACAGAGAGATAGTTCCAATTAGCAAATGTCCCGTGGTCCCCAAGTTTGTCGAACCGAATGGATCCAATGTAGGATAGAAAAACAAAGCAAAGGACAAAGAATACACCAAAACAAACGAAACCTTGCGGTCATACTTTAAGTTAGTCAACCAGTGATTCATTTGTGTTCAACTGGACGAAATTCAATTATCAATCTTTGTATAAACTAATGGGTATTGAGAGCGAATGAGGAGCAATAATTATCATAGAGATTTGGTTTAGGTATACATATAGGTTTAGAATGATTATATTTAGAAGAAAATTTGTGTTATACTTATTGACGGAAAAACACTGCAACATAAACGAAAAATTCTAGCTAAGGACAGACACACCAGCAATCAAATCAACATAAAGAATACTTCAGTTCAGCACCAGATCGTCATCTATCCTAAGGCCAACACAAGAAATATCAACAGAAAACTTAAAATTAATCAAAATTTAATAATGTGTTTGTAGATACTTAATTTGATCTAACCAAAGTTAAGACTGGAAAGTAGATAAACTATAATAAAAAAATAATAATAATAGAAATTAAGATAAAAATAAGCAAAATAAATTAAATGAAGAAAATAAAAACTAATCACATAAAAGCAAATGGAATTAGAAAAGTAAAGAAAATAGAAAAGTAAAAGATAACAAAAGGAAGAAAAAACCAGAAAATATAAAAGGAAATACAAAAGAAACAATTAGGAGCTTTTAAGGAAAAAGGGACCACGGTTCGGTTAGAGTAAAAACAAAACAGTAAAACAAATTAGCAGGCACGACGCACACGTAAGATATTTTTATTGCTATAATTTAGTCATTAGTTTCTTTAACCTCTTTTCAAAAACACTTACTTGGACTTACATCTAATCTTTTAATTAGTTGAAAGATATTAATTATAATTAATTTTCTTACATTGCGGAAGAAGTACGTGGCTAAGGTACGATGTCTATCTCAATAAACATGAGAGTGTTCAAAGGGACAAGATGAAAGCTAACATGTTAGCCACGTCATTGATAGAGACAAGATCTGAAAAGAAGCAGCATGCACTTTATAGCCCTAATTTTGTTTAGAATCCTAAAATAGAAATAAACTTAAAAACAAAAAAATAAAAATTTCCCAAATTTTATTAATAAGATTTTCCAAAAATAATAAAGTTAGTAAGAGTAAAAGAATCCTTAGTGGGTATGAATTACTTTTCAAAAAAAAAAAGAAAACAAAGTCATAAACAAACTAGAAGGTCCCGTTTTGGAGCTGTGCCCAAAACGCATAACTTGGTTGATCTCTCATATAACCTAAAAACGCAAGGCAAAGGGGTTACAATTTCTTCCTTTCCCAAACGCATCGTCTCTTCAAGAAAAGTACCTAAAGGAGCTCGAAGAGGGGGTTGGTTCGTTTATGGTAAGGATCAAATTCTCGGAAGGGTGAGGCCACAACGATTTTTTGTTCCAAAAAAGAGCCAGTTGTTGTTCATTGACAAAAGGGGAAGCAAAATCCCGTAAAGTAGGCAAGGGACCATTCATAAGCAAGGAGGAGAAAAGAGAGGGACCAACAACTGAAAAAGTACTATCGGGGAAGTGAGAGGGAGGAGACCTCGAACGTGGAGAGAGGAGAGTGAATAGCAATTCTTAAAAGAAAGAATAGGAAGTGGAGGTCATTGGCGATACAAAAGGGGTGAACGAAAGGGAGAGGGAAGGACGATAAACCAGTAGAGCGAAGCAACGGGAAAGAGCAGTCGAGAGTAAAAGGGAAAAAACCAAGTGAAAAGAAAAGGAAAATCGAGAGGTTTACTTACAACATTATCGCTAATGGGCTATGTAAATTGGATAGGTATGATGAAGCGAAGAGGTTTTATTTATTTATTTTTTTTAGTAAACTAGGAGCCAAAGCTTATATTAGGGAATAAGGATAGGGATTCGAACCTGGAACCAGGTTCATGTAAGGACAGCAGCTATGCCAAATGAGCTGGAGCTCATAGGCAGCGAAGAGATTTTTTAATTACAATGGTAGAAAAATGAGTGGCTCCCAATGTTATGAGTTTCACTATTTTTATGAGATATATTGCAAGCAAGGAGATCTTGGAGAAGCTGAAAGGTTCTTCACGGAGCTGGAGGAAAAGGGTGAAAAACCTAATGTTGTTACATATAATACCATAATTGATGGATATAGCAATAAAGGCAAGATGAAGGAAGCTCATAGGCTAAAATTCGAAATGATAGACAAGGGGTTATTGCCAGATGTTTTTACATACACATCCCTCATACATGGAGAATGTATTGCTGGCAGGGTTGATGAGGCCGCCAAACTTTTCATTGAAATGTCATTGAGGTGTATAACTGGAATGCTGTGACATACACATCCATCATTTCCGGTTTGTCCAAGGAGGGAAGAGAAGATAAAGCTTCTAAATTGTATGATCAGATGGTGGGGATGAGCCTTACTCCAGATGATTGAGCTTACACGTCACTTCTTGCTCTGATGGTGCTCTACAACAAAATGAATATGATAAACGAAGGTAGAAATGTCAAATACCTCTTGAGGTTGCCAAACACCGGTGGGAAAGAGGAAAATCCTGCTTTCCCCGTATGAAAATTGGAGTCAGGAAGCACGGATAATGCACAAACCTTCTGATGTGGGGGTAATACAAACTTTCTGATAGTTGTTTTCCTTTTCTTTTTTATACATTTAAGTTATTTCTTTTGATTGTTGAGGAATTACTTTTGATATCGTGAATTGAAAATTACTAAGAAATTCTATAAAAGGATTTAAACTTTAAACAAAAGGTATCCTTTGCCTTCGGTGAAGTCTTTTGCTGCGATTGGTCCTTACTTAGAAATGTGGGTATATTTAATATGCTCATTAAAGGCATGCTACCTTGCTGAACTAGTTGGTTTCTAATGAAATTGTTAGTGACATCTAGAGTTATTCACAAATTACTTAATGTATTATGGCACAGATGACAGTATAAGCTTCCTTGCTTTAAGTATTGCATTTTGTATGGTTTTTCATTTCTTTTCTTCTGCATTCTTAAATTTTAAGACGAGTAAACAAATGTGCTAGAACCGTAGATCAACCGTTAATAACTTGTTCTCAAAACTGTGTCACCTTAGTCATTTTCTTTTTCCTTTTGATGTAATATGGAATTTAATATTATTCCTCAATAATGATATTATCGTACATTTTTCAGTCAGCAGCTTCTTTTAATGTATATTTTAGATTTTGTAATTTGAAAGATTACAACAACACATAAAATTTTATTTTATTAAATAAAAATTAAATGAAATTAATTATATAAATTAAATAATGTGGTTAAGTCATATATTAGATACTTAATTTTAAAAAATTATTGTAATTTGAAAGACCACTATAAAATATTAAATAATTGAATTATTATTTTGCAACTAATAAATCAAAGAACATGCTAATCATATGGGCAAACCTATTAGTAACTAATAAAAATTAAAAATAGATACGTGTGAGCTCTTCTCGTCCAACGCTCCGCGTTTCACCCTCTGCTCATGTCCAAATAAGGAAAATGGTGTTTTCTCTAAATTGCAACAACGTCAGCATCTTTCAATTTGTTAGGGGCTGTTTAGGTGTTTTATTACGATTAATTTGGGTTCGACTATAAATTTGGAAATTCTGTCTCATCTTAAATAAAAATACTAACAAAAGAGAAGCACTACAAATTTTGGTAAGTTTAAAAAAATTTTATACAAAAATTAAAAATAGAGGAGAATAATTTATAACTAACTTTAAGTTCAAGACAATCTTCAATATTTTAACTTAAAAATTAAAGCATGTCTTTTAACAATAAAATAAATCAAAAGTTATTAAGATTTTAACATGAAAAAATATTTTAATGTGAAGAAAAAAATTACGAGATCTAATTTAGATAAATCTTTCACTAACAACAATAAAAATAAATACAAGTAGAATTCTTTTTCATAAAATTAAAGGTATACAATTATTATTACATTAAGAACAATCATTTTTTTATAACAAATTAATAAATAACTCAAGTTTAATGGAAGAAAGTCATCAAAATTGAACAAAACTTCATAGGGTCAAAATTTGGTTTAGAAATCCTGAAATTAGATCTCCACAGTTCAAAAATAAAGAACCTTGAAACAAATTCACAAAGAATGACTTTAAAATAACAGATTTACAAAAACTACTCAAGAAGAAAATTTTTGCACTTCGTGACTTCTCTCTCTCTCTCTTCCAAAACTTAATAGAGAAATTTCTTATGAGTGGGGATTGAAGACTCCTCTACTAAACTTGATAAAAGACTAAAATAACTTCCATCCACGTTTATGTAAAAGCTTTCCTCATGATGGCATTGGCACTGCCTCTTAGTCAGTCAGCACTTCAGCTAGCATTTGAGATATTGTGGGGAAGGGTTGAGAGCAAACCAAAACCTTGGTCCAGAAGAAAGAGAATATTATTTGTCAGCACTGCAAGGGGCATCATAATTGAAGAAGAACTAGACGAAACCCAGGAAACCGGAAAGGGAAAGAGAGGCTACCAATCATGGGGTGTTGGGAATGGTGATTCATTTGATAGGGGCAGCCAAAATGAAGGTGGCTATGGTGGAAGGGATGATAGGGGCAGCCAAAATGAAGGTGGCTATGGTAGAAGGGATGATTTGGATGAATCCGGACCAGATTCATCCAAATCATCCCATCCACCATAGCCACCTGCATTTCGGCTGCCCCTATCAACTGAATCACCGTTCTCAACACCCCATGATTGATAGCCTCTCTTCCCCTTTCCGGTTTCCTGGGTTTCTTCTAGTTCTTCTTCAATTTTGATGCCACTTGCAGTGCTGACAAATAATATTCTCTTTCTTCTGGACCAAGGTTTTGGTTTGCTCTCAACCCTTCCCCACAATATCTCAAATGCTAGCTGAAGTGCTGACTGAATAAGAGGCAGTGCCAATGCCATCATGAGGAAAGCTTTTAGGCTACTAGCCAGCAGCGCCGACAGGAAAATGATTGTAGATGTCCACACATAGAATCTGAAGACCTGCACAGAGATAAATAAATTGGTACATTTTACACCAATAAAGAGGTTGCACATGTGAGTAGACACTGTTAAGATGCAGTAACTTTTGGATGAACCCAGTTTCAAGTGGAGATGATCTCAGTAAAGGTGCTTGTCATTGAATAATTCATAATCGATCTTTTGAGAGAATTATGTTTTTGCGTAAATGAAAGAATGGCATTAGATATTTTCATGGAGAAAAATAAATTACATGAATGATGCACACTTATGAACCAGAAGTAGAATGCGATGAAACCAAACAACTAAATACTTCAAAACACTGTTATCGAGGCTTGCATGACACTTAAGTTTTACTATACCAATTTGGCAAGCCAATCATACCGTTCGGAGCAAAAGTGAAATATTCAACTAACTCGTGCAGAAGAAAAAATATCAGCAAGTTTGTCATTTATCATTACATTGCCATCTATGTCTAATATGTTTTAAATGTTTAACAAATAATGCCAATTAATGTCACCAAGAAGCAATTATATTTTTTTATGAGTTTTGCTCTATTATCTTTATTTTCTTATCCCACCTTAAGATATTTATATTATAAAAAAATTATTAATCACGATATTCACTTTTATATAACATCATAACTGAATAAAAAATATATATGATAGGGGATACGATAATAAGTCCTTTTTTTGGATCATAAAATGTTTCCATTTTCCTTATTAATATACTTTGCACCTAGCAAAATTTATTAAAATTCCAGAACGAAAATTAAAATTTAAAAGATAGTGATAAAGTAAATATATAATTTTCGTAGTAACTGAAGTGGAATAGATTACCTTGAAAATCCTTATGTAATCAATGGTTTCTTTCCAATCCCCACTATCTCCATCCTTGATTTCTGAAGATTCATCGGACCCCCACCGTCTCTTTTTCCCACAGTCTTCTGCTTCTTTATCTTTGCCTCCCAAATAAAAGTTACAGGATCGAGTGATCAATACGACATATGAGTCCCACCTTCCGTAGTTGGTGGAGCAAGAGAAGCGAGAATGGGAAATAAGTTTTGGTTTGCGGGGGCGCAAAGGGGAAGCGGAGGGAGTGCGAGGAAGCAGGGATCGCCATGGACAAGGCCGAGGAAGGATGGAGCACGGGTGAGTGCAGTGCCAGACCGGTATCATTTGACTTCCTGCAGGGAAGTGAGGGTGAGAAGATGGATACATACAAAAACAAATAAAAAATTATAGATTATAAAAAATAAATTATAAATCAAACGTAATTTTAAAATAAAAATAAATAAAATTTTATTAAAAATTAAAAAAATAAAAATAAAAAAAGTGTCAGCGATAGGTTTCCATTTGCCACGTCCTCATAATCTTTGTCCAGTAATTATAAATGTCAATTATTTTATTTTTTTTTAATTTTGAAAAATTTACTTGCAGATGATTAACTATGATAGTAATGGACATTAGACATAATTTAATTATAAAAACTTTAGTGATTTTAAAAAAGTCACACGTTTGAACTTCAATATTATTATTTAATAAACAAAACTAAAGAGAAGAGAGATGAGAAGAGAAAATACTATACAAAATATATATTTAGGTTAAGTTTAATATTTAATATAGATAAATGTTATATGATTATTAATTTAAAAATAATATTGAATGTAAATTGCTAACATACCCGAGAAAATAAAATTCATAAACAAACAAAATTTATATCAAATTCATCTTCTATGTTATAGTTGTTTTATTAGTTTCATTATTTGAATATATATTTTATCGTAGTGATTTAATAAAATAAAATTTTAATAAGTAATCCTTACCATAGTTTATTTAATTAAAAAGTTGGAGAAAGATTACAATTATTGACAATAATGAGTTTTATTCAAGGAACAATTAGATCTACAAATCAACACAAGGTTACCGAAACCTAAAAAATAGAAATTCTAACAACTTAGGGCTATACTAAGCATAGAACTAAGGACATATTTTAGGGCAAAAGGAATACTAAAAAAATTAACAAAGTATGATGAAAAGGAAGAGAAAATACACTTACTTGTCATCACCATGAAATAGCACCTTCAAGAATGCTTAAGAACTGCAACGAAAACTTGCTCTTGAATCCCCTCTTATTATTCTAAGCAAACTAAACTCAAGTTTCTCTACTGATTTTGTGTTATACACAATGATGCTTATATACTTATAAATTTCAATCTCATTAATTTAATTAATAAAAATAATAATTTTTTTGTTTTTCTATTTATTTTGAAACATTTAATGATAGGCAATTCTAAAATATTTAATGTCAACAAACTTATTCCAATTTGAGCATTGTTTTCTTATGTGCTTTTTATTATTTTTAAAGCATTTAATGTTAATAAAATCTTTTTAATATTTAGCTAAATTATTTAAATTTAAACATTGCTATCTAATTTGCTTTTAATTTATTTTAAAGTATTTAATGTCAATAAATTTATTTAAATTTGAGATTCCTTGTATGTGCTTTTCATTAATTTTAAAGATTTAATGTTAATAAAATCTTTTTATTATTCAGATAAAATTATTTTAATTTGAGCATTGCTATCTTTTTTTTTCATTTATTTTAAAGTGTTTAATGTCAATAAATTTATTTAAATTTGAGCATTGTTTCCTTGTGTGTTTTTCTTCAATTTTAAATCATTTGATGTCAATAAAATCTTTTTAATATTTAGCTAAAATTGTTTTTAGCTAAAATTATTTACATTTAGGCATCGTTATCCTATTTGTTTTTCATTTTTTTAAAAGTATTTAATGTCGATAAATTTATTCAAATTTAAGCATTGTTTTCTTATGTGCTTTTCATTAATTTTAAGCATATAATCTTAATAAAATCTTTCTAATATTTAGCTAAAATTATTTAAATTTAAGCATTATTATCTTGTTTGCTTTTCATTTATTTTAAAACATTTAATGTACATAAAATTTAATTTTTATTTTTATTATATTTTAGTTACTTGACTTTTATTTTTATTATTTTTTTGTAACGATAATAATAAATAAAATCTTATTTTAATAAATAAAACAATTACATGTATTAAAAATGTCATCGGGTTCTATAAGAAGAATTTCTCTCTACATCTTAATATTTATTATAGCAATAAATTATCAAAAAATGCTTTAAATGGCTTTCTTTATAACCAAATTTGTATATTATTTCCTTATTTTCTTTCCATTAATTTTAAAAATTGTGTCAATAAATATTGTATTTTCACATTTGGTTACATTATTTACAATTAAGTATTATTTCTTTTTTACTTGTCATTTATTAAAGCATTTTATTGTCAATAAAATTTCTTTTTTTTATATTCTAATTCATATCCTTTTCTATTATAATTTCTTATGGTTGTGACATGTGTCATTGTCATGCATTAATAACTTCTTAAAAGATGTGTAACGGTTCTCCATTGATATGTATACATATATATATATATATATATATATATATATATATTTTGAATTTAAACATTGTTTAACCATTTAAAGCAAATAAATTTTAATTTTTATACTCAGTTAACACTATTTAACATTGAGCACTATTTCCTTATTTTTCTTTTCATTTATTTTAAGGTATTTATGTCAACCAAATTTAATTTTCATTTGTATTTTTAGTATATTTTAGTCATTCAAATTTTATTTTTAATTATAGTTTTATGTGATAATGAGATGTATCAATATTTATTATAGTAATAAAATATTATAAAATATTTAAGATATTAATTTTTTTTAAAAAAATTAATTTTAAAATTACTCTTTTATTCTTTTAGACAAAATAACACTCAACTGAGTTTATTAAAATATTACATTTCACACCAATTGCATGTGAACATTAAAAATAATTATTAGATCGCATTCACTAAAACCATCAAAAGTAACCCTAAGTTTTTTTTTTGGGTGCGTATATATGTTTGTATTTTCAGTTGGATCAAATTTAATCATTCAGAGGACACCTCACTCAATAATTACAATTCATATTACACTAAATGTTTAATTAACGATGCACATTAAAAATTTATATATCTTTTATTTATTTAATTAAACATTAAATTCTAAACTTTAAATTTGAAAATTTTACCTCCAACATTTAAATTTTGGTAAACTTATATCTAAATCTAAAAGATTTGTATAAAATAAAAATATTTCATTCATGCAATTATCAAATTTATTTAAGTGTTTCATTAATTAGCCATGCAAAAAAAATTTAACCATTATCGTATATACCCTAATTTAATATATTAAAGAAGTTTGTTAATAAGTAAGTCAAATATTTAATAACAATTAGATTATTCTATCAACAGTTGGCTAACTTAACCAAAATATATGAAATATAATATTTTAACAATTTAATGTTCTTTTATCAAATTTTAAAATTGTAAAATTTTTATTTTAAGTATGATTATATATATTATATTTAATCATTTAAAAAAAATCTACTAAATGATAAAAGAAAAACTTCAAATATCCTATACTAAATATTTACAAATTTTAAAATAAGTTGTTAAATTTGCTAGTGCCATAATTATGTTTATAAAATTTAATAAATTTAATAATTAAAATGATTTTAAATAAGTATTTAATACCAAAAGTACTGGATACAATAAATAGATTGTAAATTCAAGAATAAGCAAACAAGTACTGATTTGGAAGTAAAAATTAGAGAATATATTACATTACAGGTGTCAAAGTTTCAGTATTTTGTATTAATTTCACAAAGTGATAGAGAGATTAATGAGAATATAATATATAGAATTCAAGCTGGATAGTTGAAATAGAAAAATACTTTGAGAGTTATTTATGATTCCAAAATATTTATTAGACTTAAAGAAAAATTTTATCAAATTATTATAAGACAGTTATGCTCTATAATAATAAATGTTGAACTTTAAAAGGTTAACAAGAGTAAAAAATAAAGTTTAAACGTATATAAGAATATTGAAATAAATGAGTGAACATATAAAAAAAAGAATTAAAATGATTTTATTTGAAAAAAAGTGACAAAAATGTTGTTATAGTGATTCAGATATATACAAAAAAGGTTGTTTACAAGCTTTAATAAAAAAAGATTAAATAGTTTTTTGTTTAATAAAAAGTGATAGAGGAACGTTAAAAAGAACTTGAGAAGATTATTAAAATAGATATTTAGTTAAATAGTATTTCTAAAAATTTAATTTCAAATGAAATTTAATAATGCCATTTAATCTAAGTAACTAATCTTATATAGTAAGAAAATACACTATTTATTGTAGGTATTTGATAAAATTAAGTTTATACAAATAGCAAAACTTGTTGTAAATTTCTAACACCAAATGAGAATTATAAAATTCTACGGTCACACTTAACACTAAAATATAAATATATTTGTCTACGGACAAAATATAAATATTTTATTTGAGTTTAACTTTCACATTCAATGCATTTTGTAAAATATTTGAGTTTATCTTTTACATTCAATCATTTTGTAAAATATAAATATTTTATTTCTCCTTGAACTTTTATAGCCTTCTGTAAAATTTGTTAGCTTAAATTTTGGCTATTCAAGTTATTTTTGCAGTCACAGTAAAAATGTACAAATACTCGTCAAACATTCATTCCCTAAGAAATAAGAGTTTTCGACATGTCACAAACTCTTTTTTAGGTTATTAGATATATACCCCTTATAATTTAATTTATAAAATTTAATTAGTCTAATAATATAAATACTTTTAAATAAACACTTAATAAAATTTAATTTATAAAATAACAAAATTGTAGAACTACAATATAATAAAGAGGCAGTAACTAAGAAAAGAATGAATGTTCTATCGAAAATGCTATACAAACGAAATATAAGGTACATTCAAAATATTAGATAAAGTTACTTAAGATAAATAAAAATTAATTTCTATTTAATATTTTTAAAAAGAACAAATAAAAACTCATCTCTACAGTCATGTGCATTTTGCATCTTTTCATTTATTTAAAAGTATTTAATGTCAATAAATTTATTCAAATGTAAACATTGTTTTCTTATATGCTTTGCATTAATTTTAAGCATTTAATCTTAATAAAATCTTTCTAGTATTTAGCTAAAATTATTTAAATTTAAGCATTATTATCTTGTTTGCTTTTCATTTATTTTAAAACATTTAATATAAATAAAATTTAATTTTTATTTTTAGTATGTTTTAGTTATTTAACTTTTATTTTCTTTGTTTTCTTTAATAACGATAATAATAAATAAAATTTTATTTCAATAAACAAAGACAATTATATGCATCAAATAATATCATCAGGTTCTATCAAAGAATCTCTCTCTACACCTTAATATTTATTATAGCAATAAATTATCAAAAATGCTTTGAATGGTTTTCTATATAACCGAATTTGATTATTATTTCCTTATTTTCTTTCCATTAATTTTAAAAATTTTGTGTCAATAAATTTTCTATTTTCACATTTGGTTACATTATTTACAATTAAGTATCATTTCTTTTTTACTTGTCATTTATTAAAGGATTTTATTGTCTATAAAATTTCATTTTTTATATTATAATTCATCTCCTTTTTTTATTATAATTTCTTATGGTTGTGACATGTGCCATTGTCATGCATCAATAACTTCTTAAAAGAGGTGTAACGGTTCTCTTTTAATACACACACACACACACACATATATATACATATATATAATTTGAATTTAAACATTGTTTAACCATTTAATGCAAATAAATTTTAATTTTTATACTCAGTTAACACTATTTAACATTGAGCACTATTTCCTTATTTTTCTTTTCATTTATTTTAAGGCATTTTTGTCAACCAAATTTAATTTTCGTTTGTATTTTTAGTATATTTTAGTCATTCAAATTTTATTTTTAATTATAGTTTTATGTGATAATGAAATGTATCAATATTTATTATAGTAATAAAATATTATAAAATATTTAAGATATTAATTATTTATTAAAGAAAAATTAACTTTAAAATAAATTACACTCTTTATTCTTTTAGACAAAATAACACTCAACTGAGTTTATTAAAATATTACATTTCACACCAATTGCATGTGTACATTAAGAATAATTATTAGATAGCATTCACTAAAACCATCAAAAGTAACCCTAAGTTTTTTTTTTTTTTGGGTGCGTATATATGTTTGTATTTTCAGTTGGATCAAATTTAATTATTTAGAGGACACCTGACTCAATAATTACAATTCATATTATACTAAATATTTAATTAACGATGCACATTAAAAATTTATATAGCTTTAATTTATTTAATTAAACATAAAATTCTAAACTTCAAATTTAAAACTTCTGCCTCCAATATTTAAATTTTGGTAAATTTATATCTAAATCTAAAAGCATTTCTATAAAATAAAAATATTTCTTTCGTGCAATTATCAAATTTATTTAAGTGTTTCATTAATTAGTCATGCCAAAAAATTTTAACTATTATCGTATATACCCTAATTTAATATATATTAGAGAAGTTTGTTAATAAGTAAGTCAAATATTTAATAACAATTAGATTATTCTATCAACAGTTGGTCAACTTAACCAAAATATATGAAATATAATATTTTAGAAATTTAATGTTCTTTTATCAAATTTTAAAAATGTAAAATTTTTATTTTAAGTATGATTATATATATTGTATTTAATCATTTGAAAAAAAAAATCTAGTAAATGATGAAAGAAAAGCTTCAAATATCCTATACCAAATACTTACAAATTTTAAAATAAATTGTTAAATTTGTTATGTACATAGTTTAGTTTATAAAACTTAATAAATTTAATAATTAAAATAATTTTAAATAAATATTTAATATCACAAGTACAGAATAGAATATATGAATTATAAATTTAGTACCAAGTAGGGGTGGGCATTGGGTGGGGCGGTTTGCGTTGGGGTAAAATTTTCTCAACCCAGTTGAATCCAATCTCTTATTAAGTTAGTCCAACCCCAGTCAAAAAATTCTTCAAACCAATATTCTTGGGTTGGAATAGTTCGGTTTTACTTGGGTGGGTTAGTCTGGATTTGGATGGGGACGAACGAACGTGAGGCGAGCGGTGGAACGGGGATGAGGTTCAATCGACTATTAATAACCCAAAGTGTCGAAATATGATGATTAGACAAGAGATGAGCCAAAATGAGAAGAGGCAAGTCAAGACAAGGTGGGAGGAGGTAAGGGATTAGCGTTGACGGTTGGAAACGACGAGACAACGAACGAGACTTGTAGCCCGTGAGAGAGGGAGTCGAGGGACCGAGGGTTCGAGACGAGGGAGGGAGGAGTGGTGTTGGTTTGCTGAAGTTGAGCTGCCTTTTGCCTGCTTATGTTTGCAGAAGTTTTAAGTAGGGGTGGTCATTAGGTGGGGCAGTTTGGGTTGGGACAAAATTTTTTCAATCTGTTTGAATCCAATCCCTCATTTAATTAGTCCAACCCCAGCCAAAATAATCTTTCAAACTAAGATTTTTAGGCTGGAATAACTCAGTTTCATTTGGGTGAGTTAGTTTGGGTTAGGATGGGTCGAAGAGTGAAGGCTTGGCGGTCGGACGTGAGGCGAGCGGGGGCGAGTCAGCAAGGTTCAGTCGACTATTGAGGACTCAAAGTCTCGAAGTGTGATGACTAGACAAGAGAGGGACCGAGATGGCTCAAACGAGGTAGGGTGGTCAGCATCGACTATCAGAGACAATGAGATAACGGACAAAACTCGTCGCTCGCGAGAGAGGTAGTTGAGGGACAAGAAAGGACCGAGAAGTGGCATTGGCGTCTGTTGACCCGGAGATTGGTTACGTTTTAGGGAAGGTGTTAGCACCCTAAACGCCCTTTCGGTACCAAAAATGATCTAATTAATTTTTCTTGAATTAATTTATGTTGGTTAAAAAAAAATATTTCGAAAACAATCCCTGCCCATTCCGGATTGGGATTTTAAAAATAAACCCCCTTCCTATTCCAGTCCAGAGTTTTAAAGAATAATTTAGAGAAAAATCCCCTTTCTATTCCAGGCCGGGGTTTTAAAAATGAGAAAAATTCTTTTGAGAAAAACCCCTTCCTATTCCAGTCCAGGGTTTTTAAAATAATTTTAAGAAAATCCCCTTTCTATTCCAGTCTAGGATTTTTAAGAATAATTTCAAGAATATCCCCTTTCTATTCCAGTACAGGGTTTTCTTTTTTAAAAATAATTTACAAGAAAATCCCTTTCCTATTCCAGTCCAGGGTTTTCCTTTTTAAAAAAATGAAAATATATACACTTGCATAAGTTTACTTATCTCTCATTTTCATTTTAAAAAAGGACATAGGTTTTAGAATTCATCTTTTTATTTAAAAATTTAAATATCAAGAAAAATGTTAATCCCAATCAATGACTTGTTCTCATTAAAAATTCAGGACCTAGCTATTTTAAAAAAATGAAACCCATATCCATTTCTTCATTATGTTATACCGTAATCCCTTAAAAAACTAAAAGTGGCTGCCAAATAACATCTCAACGGCCGACAAAGTCCATATACAAGCCAAAAATGGGAAACGTGAAAGCTGCAAAGCTTAGCAAACTTGAACAAGCATACCTTTCAATCTCCAAGGAAGGAGTTAGGAAGTAGGAAGGGTGCGACGCTGATCGAGTTGGCAGCAACAAACAAAATTTCCAACAGAGACGCAACAGTCGGGGCGGGATTTGAGACCGAGATGGATGAAACGGTAGGACGACGAAGTTGAACTAACTGACGGCAGCGAGCGAATTGTCCTTGTTTCGTGTTGTTCTGGAAAGCTACAGCTGAGCTTACTAGGAATGTTGCTGAACAAGTCAAGGTGGGCAACGGCGACGATAACCTTTGCAATGGAACGCTGCGACAACTTTCCAACAACCAAGCCCAGTCACAGGACGGCAGCAGCGCTGAACTCCAGTTGAGGCTACTAGCGTCTTCCTTCTGGGGTGAGGGTGCCGGCTCTGTTTCTGCCAAAGGTGGCAAAGATGAAGGTGTTCCTGGTTCTGCTCAAGTTCTGGACGAACGGTAGTTAAGTGGTGGGCTTTGGTGTGGCTGAGTTGTAAGTGTTGCGGGTTCAAGGAGTGCAGAGGTAACGTGCTGGAGGAGTGTGCTGGTTACTGAGTGGAGTGCAGAGTGAGCGTTGCGGATGGACGATAGTTGCTGGTTGTGTGGAGTGCAGAGATCTCGTTCTTTCCGTTGTGCCGTAAGCGGGGGGAGTTGAGTGGCTGGTTGTGCGATTCTGGTTCTGTTCCGGGAGTGGGAGCTGTGTGCTTGCATGCGAGAGAGGAGCCGTGAGAGTTCTTTCCTTTGTGCCGTGAAGAGCTTTTTATAATTATGGAAATTGAGAGTTTGTTTTCTAGTTAAATTCCTAATTCCTAGTTTTAGTTGGATTTTGTCATTTATCTTTTATCTCTTTTTATCTTCATCTTTTTTATCTTAGATTTATTTGAGTTTTTTCTGATTTTCTTTGAGTTTATCTTCATTTTTCTGAATTATCTTACATTTATTTGATTTTTCTGATTTATCTTGGATTATCTTGATTTTTTCTTAATTATCTTGGATCATCTTGATTTTTCCTTAATTATCTTGGATTATCTTGATTTTTCTGATTTATCTTGGATTATCTTGATTTTTCTGATTTTTCTTGGATTATATTGATTTTTCTGATTTTTTGAATTTATTTGATTTTTAGAATTTCGTTTTTTATTTTTATTTGATTTTTTTAGAATTTTGTTTTTTATATTTTTGATTTTATTAGAATTTCGTTTTTTATATTTTTGATTTTATTTTTTCATTCTTGGATTATGTTTTTATTTGGGTTTTTTCCTTAAGAATTGGGTTTTATTATTTAAAGTTTTTACATCGTGGGCCGGACAAAATTGGGTGTCTACAGCGTCGTAGAGTTACTTGAGAAAGATTTAGGGTAAGCTACAAAATAATGTCATTTTGTAGTAGTAGAAAATATATATATATATATAATTTTTGTTGGGTTGCCACAGTAATCCAATGGAGAGAGAGCAAAAATTCATTCTTATCCAATTTATCTCATCTTAAACTAAAATATTATAGTATATTTATTTTACCACATCTTAACCTAGTCTAAATTTTCTTTTTTACAGTTTGAAGCGGGTTAAAATAATTTGACCCGAACTGATACCCACCCCTAGTTTTAGGGCAAGCTAGAAAATGACATCATTTTGCAAAACGACGCTATTTTATAATATCAGAATTGAGAATATATATATATATATATATATATATATAGCATAAGAATTGAAAAAATATATATATATGTAAATTTTGTTGGATACTCGTGGCAACCCAATGGAAAGGGGACCAAAATCTAACCCCATCTGATTTACCCCATCTTAAGCTAAAATATTACATAATATTTGTTTTATCCCATTTTAACCCAGTGCAAATTTTTTTTTTTATAGTTTGGGGCGGGTTGAAACAGTTTGACCCGATCCAATGCCCACCCCTAGTACTAAGTAAGCAAGTAATAATTTAAAGGTAAAAACCAGGGAGTATATTATGCTACAAATGTCAAGATTTTAGTATCTTATATTAATTTTATAAAATGATAGAGAAATTAATAAGAATATAATACACAAGATTGAAGCTAGGTAGTTAAAGTAGAGAAACACCTCAAAAGTTATTTATGATTCTAAAATATTTAGTAAGTTTAAAGAAAATTTTTATCAAATTGTTATAAGACTAATTATACTCTATAGTGGTGAATATTAAGTTTTAAAAAGTTAACAAGAACAATAGATGGGGTCGACACATATAAGAAAGTTAAAATGAATCAGTGAACATATAAAAAAAAAAGAATCAAAATAATCTTATTTGTGAAAAAGTTGGTGTTAAAATTATTAATGAGAAAATAATAGAAACTTGGTTACAGTACTTTAGGTGTATTGTAAAGAAATTCGCTAGAGACTTTAGTAAAAAAAATGATTAAATAATTTTTTTGTCCAATAAAAATAGATAGAGGAAGATTAAAAAAAAAATTTGAAGAAATTATTAAAAGAAAATTTGGTTAAGTCGAATTTTGAAAATTTTATTTTGGATAAAACTTAATACCACTATTTGATCTATATAACTAATCTTATATAGTAAGAAAATGCACTATTTATTGTATGTATTTGATAAAATTAAGTTTATTCGAATAGCAAAACTTGTTGTAAATTTCTAACACCAAATGAGAATTATAAAATTCTAGGGTCACGCTTAACCCCAAAATATAAATATATTTGTTTACGGACAAAATATAAATATTTTATTTGATCTTATCTTTCACACTCAATATATTCCTCCTTGAACTTTTATAGCCATTTGGAAATTTTGGTAGCTTAAAATTTGGCTATTCAAGTTATTTTTGCTGTCACAGTAAAAATGTACAAATACTCGTCAAACCTTTTTTGTTAGTGGGGAAATGCAGATCCATCCCGTATCATATTTCCCAAGAAATCAGAGTTTTCGACATGTCACAAACTCTTTTTTAGGTCATTAGATATATACCCTTTATAATTTAATTTATAAAATTTAATTTATAAAATAACCAAATTGTAGAACTACAATATAATAAAGAGGTAGGAACTAAGAAAAGAATGAATATTCTATTAAAAATGCTATACAAACGAGATATAAAGTACATTCAAAATATAAGAAAAAGTTACTTAAAATAAATAAAAATTAATTTCTATTTAATATCTTTAAAAAGTATAAATAAAAACTCATCTATGCTGTCATGTGTATTTCGCATCTTTTCATTGTCAGAGCATTTTCCTTGGTTTATTAGCTCCAAAATAGTAAAGCAATTATTCAATAATTTATAATAGTCTTTCAAACTACAAAATCCAGAATATACATTAAAAGAAGCTGCTGACTAAAAAATGCAAGACAAATATCAATCTCAAGCAATATTATTAAAGTCAATATTACATCAAAAAGAAAAAAAAATGACTGAACTGATATATAGTATTGAGAACGACGGTCGATCTACTGTTCTAGCACTTACAAACTTAAAAATGCAGAAGAAAAGCAATGAAAAACCATACGTAATGCAATGCTTTAAGCAGCTTCAATGAAGGCCCAACAATGACTTAAAAATCATATTCTGAATCCAGAACCCTGCAGCGAATATATCATTATCAAGCAGAAGCAATAATCGAAGAGTATATTGTCGTCTGTGTCAAACCTAATGAAGTAATTCGTGACTAACTCTAGATGTCACGAACAATTGCCATTAGAAACCGACTAGTTCAGCAAGGCAGCATCCATTTAATGAGCATATTAAATATACCCACATTTTTAAGTAAAAACTAATCGCAGCGAAAGACTCCACTTAAGGCAAAGAATACCTTGTGCTTAAACTTCAAATTTCTATAAAGTTTCCTAGTAATTTACAATTCAAAAGATCAAAAGTAATTCTTCAACAATCAAAAGAAAAAACTAAAATATATATAAATAGAAAGGAAAACAAATATCAGAAAATTTGTATCATCCCCACATCAGAAGTTTTATGCATTATCCGTGCTTTGTAACCTTAATTTTGATACCAGGGAAGCAGGATTTTCCTCTTTCCCAGAGGTATTTGGCAACCTCAAGAGGTATTTGACATTTCTAACTTCGGTTATCATATTCATCTTGTTGTAGAGCACCATCAGAGCGGGACTTATGGAGCTTACCTACAAGTGAAGTGTAAACTCTATCATCAGGAGTGAGGTCCATCGCCACCATCTCATCATACAATTTAAAAGCTTCATCTTCTCTTCCCCACTTGGACAAACCTGAAATAATTGCTGTGTATGTCACGACATTTCCAATTATGCCCGTCAATAACATTTCATTGAAAAATTTGGCGGCCTCATCAACGAGGCCAGCAATACATTCTCCATGTATGAGGGATGTGTATGTGTATACATCGGCAATTATCGCTTGTCTATCATTTCGAATTGTTGCCTATGAGCTTCATTCATCTTGCCTTTCCTGCTATATCCGTCAATGATGGTATTATATGTAACAGGTTTTTCACCCTTTCTCTCCATATTCCTGAAGAACCTCTCATCTTCTGCAAGATCTCCTTCCTTCCAATATATCTCAATAAAAATAGTTAAACTCAACATTGGGAGCCACTCCTTTTTCAACCCTTGTAACCAAAAACCTCTTTGCTTCATCATACCTGTTACGATTCACATATCACACTAGCGATAATGTTGTACGTAAACACATCTGCTTAAATCCTTTGCTTTCCATGACATCTGGAATTCTCAGAACTTTGTCTATCATTCCTCTTTTTACAGTAACCAACCATTACCGTACTAAATCTCCCTTAATTTAGGTCAATTCCCTTACCTGGCATTTCTGTTAGCAATATTTCTGCTACCTCCATTTGGCCTGCCTTGCATACAGCACTTATTAAAGCCCAATGTGCATGAGCATTAGGAATAATGCCCCACTCAGTCAAGTTCATAGAACAAAGAAAATCCTTTTAATATTTCCCAGCCTACAATTCCAACTTATTAAAGTATATATAGGATGATCTGGCTCTATCTCTCTTCTATGCATGAGCTCTAAAATCTTTTCAGCTACTTCAATGTTCTGCAAACTTGCATACCACTTTATAAAAAGACTCTGACCAAATTATGAAAAACTTGCTCCTTCCCGGTCAAGCTCAATATCTCAATAACACCCTTTGATCCTTTCGTCCAATGTAGGTATTTAACAATGTATTGTAAGTGACAGCATTTGTAGGTATTTAACAATGTATTTACCTGCCATCTTATTCATCAAAGCCTTGGCTTTCTCAATCTCTCTTCTCTTACATAACCCCACAGTCACAGTTGTAAAAGACTGAACCGTGATTTTAACTCCACATGACTTGACCATTCAATAAAAGAACGTAAGCAATAATTTCACCTCATCCCGTTTACTCAAAGCTTGCAAAAGCACAAAGCAAGATCGCTCATCCATCACCAGCCCATTTTTTTTCATATAGTCATAGACCCAAAAAGCCTCTTCAGCCAATGTATTATCTGCCTACACCCTGAATAGCATATCACACAGCTTTGAAACAAACTGGCGTTCACTTTTATCAACTAAAGAAATGATACGCAAATGTTATGTTTTTGGGTGTGACCCAAATTCTAAAATACAAGAGTTACAGTTTTGTGGGACACTGTAAAACAGTTATAGACAGAATTGCAGTTTTAGTAGGAAACTGCATACAGCAGTTTTAACTGCAGAAAATAAACAGCATGAACAGTACCCGTGAATTGCCCATCGGCAGTCGTGAACAGTGCCGCACAGTGCTGTGTGTGAACACTGTGTGTGAACAGTGTCGGTGAACAGTGCACGATAAACAGTATTTGTTTTGGGTTTGCTACTGCAAAACAGCAATACAGAAGAGTGCAGATTTTCTGTATTTTGGATACAGCAGTTGTTTGGGTCATTTTGGGGTGCTGCTATTTGGGGTTAATTGTTTAGCCCAAATTTCAACTTTGTAACTGAATTCTACATAGTGAAATTCTCTTCTTCTGCCCGTGGTTTTTTCCTTCATTGGGTTTTTCCACGTTAAACATTTGTGTGCTTTCTCTTCTCCTTCTTCAATTTATATTCAGCAATTTTATATTTGTTGGCCATTGTCATAACAAATTGGTATCAGAGCCTGGTTCTCTCAATCTCTCAATGGCTTCTACTTCAGCAACAACATCTAAGACAGACATTGAGAAATTTGATGGGTCAACTAGTTTTGCTCTCTGGCAAGTAAGGATGATGGCAATTCTGTCAAGAGAAGGCACAAAGAGAGCGCTGCTTGGGAAGACAAAGAAGCCCGAGATTATGACAGATGCTGAATGGGATGATATGGATGATAGAGCTCTTTCTTCTATTCAGTTATGCTTAGGTAATGAAGTTCTTCAAGAAATTCTCAGTGGGTGCATGGTTGAAATTAGAAAGTCTTTACATGACGAAATCTCTCACCAACGGGCTACGGTTAAAGCAACGCCTCTATACTCTGCGTATGTATGAAGGTACGCCACTAAAATCTCATATAGCAGAGTTTACTTCCATCATTACTGATTTAAGTAAGATAGATGTGAAGATTGATGATGAGGATCAAGCGCTTTTACTGTTATGTTCTTTGCCTGCTTCCTATAAAAATTTTAGAGACACTATGATCTATGGTAGAGAAGAAATTTTCCTTGATAATGTCAGGTCAAATTTGCAAGCTAAAGAGAAAATTGATAATAATTTGACATCTGTTGAAAGGGGTGATCAGAGTGTTAGTCTATTTGTTGATAGAGGAAGAAGTAAGGAGAGAAATCCAAATTCTTACAAGTCTAGATCGAAGTCTAAACATAAGAATCTGACTTGTAATTATTGCAAGAAGAAGGGGCATATTAAATCTCATTGTTTTAAATTGAAGAATAAAGAAAAGGCATGTGACAAGGCTACATCAGAAGAAGCTAATGTAGCAGAAGATGAGAAAACTAATCTGCTTTGTGTTACTGATGCTAAAATCAGTTTTGAAACTAGTTGGGTGATGGATTCTAGAGCTTCACAGCATATGACTCCTAATAGGGACTGGTTTACCACTTATGAGCCGTTTAATGGAGGTGTGTTTTTGGGTGATGATCATTTTTGTAAAGTTGCTGGGATAGGCACTGTGCAAATTAAAATGCATGATGGTATGATCAGAACTTTGTCAAATGTGAAACACATTCCAGATTTGAAAAAGAATTTAATTTCTTTAGGTACTTTGGAAAAGAACAGCTGCAAATATAAATGTGAAGATGGTGTGCTTAAAGTCTCTAAGGGTGCACTTTTACTGATGAAAGCAAATAGAATTGGCACTTTGTATTTCTTGCAGGGTTCTACTGTTACAGGTTTAGCTGCAGTTGCTGCTACTTCTATTTCTGATTCAGATGTTACTAAAATTTGGCACATGAGACTAGGGCATATGAGTGAGAGAGGCATGACAAAATTGAGTAAGAGAGGTCTGTTAGGTGGCCAGATTACAGGAAAGATGGAGTTTTGTGAACATTGTGTCTTTGGCAAACAAAAGCGGTTGAGTTTCAGTTCAGCCATTCACAAGACAAAAGGAACTCTTGACTATATTCATTCAGACCTTTGGGGGCCCTCTCAAGTTCCTTCTAAAGGCAGTCACTCCAGATACATGTTGACTTTTATTGATGATTATTCAAGGAAGGTCTGGGTCTACTTTCTGAAACAGAAAAATCAAGTATTTATGACTTTCAAGCAGTGGAAGACTTTACTTGAAAAGCAGACAGGAAAACAGATTAAGAGACTCAGAACAGATAATGGCCTTGAATTTTGTAACAATGAGTTCAATGAGTTTTGCAGGAAAGAAGGCATTGCTCGGCATAGAACCGTTGTGAATACACCTCAACAGAATGGTGTTGCAGAGAGGATGAATAGAACTCTTCTTGAAAAGGCTCGGTGTATGCTTTCAAATGCAGGCTTAGGCAAGGAATTTTGGGCTGAAGCTATTAACACAGCTTGCTGGTTGGTGAACCGATCTCCTCATACAGCCATTGAATGTAAAACATCAAAAGAGGTATGGTCTGGCAAACCTGTTGATTATTCTGTTTTGAAAGTTTTTGGTTGTCCTGCTTATGCACATGTTAATGAAGGAAAGCTTGAGCCTAGAGTAAAGAAATGTGTATTTCTTGGGTATTCATCTGGTGTGAAAGGATACAGGTTATGGTATCCAGATCAGTCCCAAGTTTCTTGTTAGCAGGGATGTAACTTTTGATGAATATTCTATGCTTGGAAAGAAAGAAGTTACAAAACCTGTTATTCAGAATAATGAAAACGGTGGAGAACAGGTGGAGTTTGAAATTCTTACTCAACCCAAACAATTCTCAATTCCTAGTTCTACAGATGGTGATTCAGAAGAGGTTTCTGATTCTTCACGAGCACAGCCTTACACCATAGCTAAGGACAGGCCAAGGAGAATTATTAAACCACTTGAGAAGTATGGTTATTCAGATTTTGCCTATTGTCTTACTGTAGGAGAAGAGGTGAAGTACCCTTTGTCCATTAAGAAGTTCAAGTATTGCTTGGACTTAATTGGTGCTCATTGTTGAGTTTTGCTCTTAGGAGCTTTTGTGGAAGAGGTGGAGAGTTTCTTTGTTGAAGTATTTTTAGAATTCGTGTCAAGGTGGAGATTGTTATGTTTTTGGGTGTGACCCAAATTTTAAAAATACAAGAGTTACAGTTTTAGGGGGACACTGTAAAACAGTTGTAGACAGAATTGCAGTTTTAGTAGGAAACTGCATACAGCAGTTTTAACTGCAGAAAATAAACAGCGTAAACAGTACCCGTGAATAGTACCCTTCGTGAACAGTGCCCACCTGCAGTCGTGAACAGTGCCGCACAGTGCTGTGTGTGAACAGTGCACGATAAAACAGTATTTGTTTTGGGTTTGCTACTGCAAAACAGCAATACAGAAGAGTGCAGATTTTCTGTATTTTGGATACAGCAGTTGTTTGGGTCATTTTGGGGTGCTGCTGTTTGGGGTTAATTGTTTAGCCCAAATTTCAACTTTATAACTAAATTATACATAGTGAAATTCTCTTCTTCTGCCCGTGGTTTTTTCTCTCATTAGGTTTTTTCACGTTAAATATTTGTGTGCTTTCTCTTTTCCTTCTCCAATTTATATTCAGCAATTTTATATTTGTTGGCCATTGTCATAACAAATTGGTATTAGAGCAATTTGTGATAACAGCAAACAACAAAGCCCACCATTTGTTACAATACTACTCAAAATACTCTTCATTGTAGCATATATTCGAGCTTGGTAGATTCTAAAAATGAGAACTACATGGACTTAAGGTCAGGTTTAGGAGCAATGTAGGACGCATTTCTTTGCAGAAAGTTGAAGAAAGCTAAGCAAGAACGCCTGGGGATTCATATTCGAGAGCAGAGACTGAAATTGCGTAGTTGGTGGCAAACGGTTAGAACCTGAACTGAAAAGACCTTCTAGGCAAGTTCTTGGTTTGATAGCGAGGCTAGGTTTGAAGGACATGAGAGGGCCTTGTTCTTAAACAAGTCCAAAAGGGCTTCTGAGTTTGAAAAGTGAAGGAGAAATGAAATTGATCTTATTGATTTGGAAAAGAGACACGCGGCTTTTATAGCCATCTAAGATACATCACGCGGAGTATATTGCTAATGGACTAGGATGGTCTGACGTCTCAAATATTACGGCAGACAGTCTTCCCACAAATCTCAACCCTTCAAGTTATCTACCCTCAAATTTCTGCCATGTAAGCACGGGCCCACTTAACTCCACTTCTATTTTTCTTCAGCCCGCGCCCATTCTTTGTTCTTCAGTTTCTGTCCCGCCTTCCTCATCTTCCATCTTCCTGTCCAATTCTTCCACTCGTGGCCGGCATAACCCAATCGACTGAAGGGACGCTGCAACTTCTTCACCACCACCTTCACCGGCATCAGCATCCACACCTCCGGCGAGGTAAAGTAACAGAAAAATAAAACCCATTTTTCATTCTTCTTCAATTCTTCCTCTTGGGGCCGACGCAACCCAATCAAAAGAAAATCAGACAAGTCCATTTCAGATAGGAGGCCTTACCTTCTTGATTCATTTATGCAGGTTTGCATGGAATCTCATAAGAGTAGCGGGGTTGAATCGGTGGTGTTGGACAGTGATTGAAGGGGCCTTAACAGTGACCCCACTACACAATCGACTAAATGGACGTTGCAACTCCTTCTTCACCGGCATCAACACTCACACCTCCGCGAGATAAAGTGACAAAACCTTTAGACATGTGCATCTACCCCAACTTTTACCGATTTCAATTCTTCTATATAGCTGAAAATCTGGCTTGTAAAATTGTGCACAATTATAACTTTCTCCTTGAGTTTCAACTACTGAATTGATTGAATATAAAAAGATCTCTGCTCCAAGAACTCTTTAATGGCGCTCTTGACTACTGCTTCTTGGATGGCACCCATGAAGGACAGTATTATAGGCTTTCAAATGTATTTTGCAAGAAATGTGCTATTTCTGGCCATTAAAACTGGTTCTTGTTTACTGTATTGCCCCTTGCACTCTTAATATTGAAGTCTTGGGGAATTACATTATTCAGTCTTGGTCCTTGGATAATTGCTTTATTCAGTCTTGAAAGAAATACAAGTTTGAACGATATTCTCTTTTGTAAATTTGGGATTACAAGATAAGTGGGGATAGATTTATTTAAAGCTTGTAATCAGGTGGACTTGCCATGCCGTTACCAGTTTGCTTCCCTGAGACCATTCTGAATTGGGTAAATAATTTTTTTATTAATGTAGTAATCAGTTTGGGCTATGTTCACATAGTTTTAAGATTATTTCGAAGTTTCCTACCGATGAGAATTCTGAATTATGATTGTTATCATTATGATAATTATGTTTTGCCTGTTGAAATTATAAAATTGCTAAATTGAGTCTGTGTTAGATCATAGAATGTTGTAAAATGAATGCTTCTTGTATATGCTTCTATCTAGTGTTGAAATTCGTTAGTATCTGGAAAAGGATATTAAAATTGTGTATCAATTTGTTATTGAAAGATTGCAACTATATATTTTACTGGGATGATCTTGATCTCGAACTACATTTGCTTTTTTTCTTTTTCCGTCCGCAGAACCCAGGCTTTGATTTCTAACTAGCTCATTTTAGTAGAAGCTATCCCAATCTAAGGACCTTCATGGGTGGAATACAGACTGGTTGATGGGCTATGCTGCATTAATTATTTGTAGTTTGCTATTGTGAAATGATCACTAGATGGTAAATAATTTGTGAAATGGCTTTTCAAAGGGTACAGAATAAAGTGGAATAAAATTCTGTGTATCTCGTTTGATCAACTTACCAAAACTTATTGAAAATGTAAATGGGAAGTGGCTCGATGCTGTTCCCAAGACTAAAATTATTTTGCATTCCTACTGATGATGTGGAGTATGTATCAAGTGGGTTGGTTGTGTTATTTGAGATTTAGAGCTTGTACAATGTATTAGTTCATTCCTACTGATGATGTAAGTATGCTGTCAAGTGGGCTGGTTGTATCATGTGGGATTCAGAGCTTGTATAATGTATCAGAGTTATATTGTGAGATTTGTTGTAAGATAATTATTCACTTGTATTCCAAGTGCCTTTTGTCAATTGAATTCATGAAGCTGTTGTATTTTTATTTTATTGTGGCTGGCTGTAAATTTAAGAAACATCTATTACTGGCACTGAATGAGAGTTGTAAATTTAAGAAACATCTATTACTGGCACTGAATGAGAGTTCCTATTGGAATTTTAGTTCAGTCATATGGAATGAACAACACACACTCCCTTTAATGCCTGAGTAGATTCACTTATCAAATCCCTATACCTTTTTAAGTGAATATTCAAATAACAAGAATTGCCTTGCAATTAATGTTTCATGCTTGAGTTCACCCATCCATCTTTATCTAAATTACATGGCTTGCTTCTTTTTTGTTCTTCCTGATTAAGCCATGTTAAAGAGACATCAACTCATTATGTTACCCCTGCATCATAATATTACAGTAGTACTTTTCTATATAGATTCATATACAGTTCAATAGCTCTGTCATTAATGGTCCACAAACCTCTTAAAAAAGAGTGTATCATGCTATTAAGTCAAATATTGTCACTTGTCATTAACAAAATATGTACAAAATATACATAGCAGATGATTGCTCACAGCAATACAGCCAAAAGAACCAAAACATTTACAAAAGATGATTGCTCACTGCAATGCAGCCAAAAGAATCACTATCCAAAAAAGAATAGGTGACCAAAAGAGTGTGTTCCAGACTTTGTCCTTACTAACAAACTTGATCAAGATTCTTCATGATTGATTTGAAATATCACTCAATGGTTTGATATGTGACAAGAACCACTAGCCATAATCTCATTCGTCATGGAGAGTGAGTGTAAATCATCACCAAATGGCTCCTACATAATTAAGAATAACAATCAGAGTTAGGACATTAATTACAAAGCATCAAAAAATTGGTATAAAGTAAAGTGTCTTACCATTAAGAATCTACTAAAACCATATTGATTCCCCATTGTTTCTTCCCACTCATAATTTGTTGAAGTTGATAATAGATCTTGCATGGCATTTTGAAACAAAAGTAAATGACTCAAAAGTATTATACACTGAGAAAAACATTTTCAGTTTACATGTAAAAGGCAGTATATACCTGATGTAATTGACAATTTGTCACTGAAGGTGTTTTTACCAGAATTATCACAGTTCAAAGCTTCATTTTCCTGCACCAAAAATAGAAAAAGCATGAAGTCATTAACGGAAATTAACTTACACTAGCGGTTAAATATAAACTTATAGCAGTTGTACATACCTTAAATTGTTGCTTTTTAAGAGTATTTCTAGTTCCAGCTTTCAATCTTTGGTTGTTTCTCTACCCAACTTTTTAGCCGTTTACTACTCTTTCAACTTTTTCTCTTCTTCAATCCTTTGACCTTTTGTGATAACGTTTCAAATGAGTTTTGTTGCCTCATGCATTCATTTACATTTGGCAAAGACCCCAAAATACTACCAGCATCATTGTCTTCACATGTTTGTCTCTTACAAATATCCGCTGCTTGCTTGCTCAATTCTTAAATGAATATGCTTCCTTACAGTTAGCTACTTGAGCTGCTAATTGTATAAATTTAAAACAAAGCTGTCTATAGTGTTGGGAGCTGTCCAAGTTGGCATCTTCTAGAACTTCCCTTCCCCTAGTATCTTGTATAATTCCACTCCTTGCTTCCTTTGTCCACCTTTTAATTATGTACTGTATAGGAATTGATTTAATATCCCTTCTATCAAATACTTTCAAAGCATGACAACATAAAAAGCCAGAAGTCTCAAATTTTCTGCAACTACATGAAACTGTGTTGTCACAAGGATTAAATGAAACTTTCTATTCTCCCTCCCTCTCAACGATGGTAACCACATACTCAAATATTGACTGACTTTCATTTTGATATTTTATGCAAGCAGCTGTATATAAATCATACTCCTTTTGAAATAAATCAAATATTTGAGGAGTATAAAGTTGTGAAACTTGTTGCAACAAAGAAGAATTCCACACTTCAACCTTGGCAATTTTTGTCTTGATTGAAATTTGGATTGCATTTCATTGTACCGCTTATTACATACAACCCTTTCAAAGTGCTTAAAAAATTGGATTATATCCAAATCTGGCTTCAAGCAACTTTTAAAATCAGGGTTCAGACTTTCACTAAGTTGAATGCTTTGCATTCCTATAGAAAAAGCCCTTTTCATGTAACATCTTGCCCATTTCTCTTTTACTTTATACACAGCTTTTAACCATGTATTTTCAAAAATATTACAATCTTGAAGTAAAGCATGCCATGCTGTCTCAAACTTGGTTTCTTCCTCATAGCTATACATGAATGCTTTGAAGTCTCTTAAAAAATTAGACCCTCCCTTCATCATATTTCCTAAATGTTTTATACCATTTTGCATCAAATGCCATGTGCATAACCCATGATTTGTTTCATGAAGCACCTCAGGTAATGCTCTAGCTATTGCATGATCTTGATCAGTGAAAACTGTTAGCCGCTTTTTTTGCTTGTGTGCCATTAAGAAAGTTTCAAGTAACCACTTGAAGGACTCTGTTGTCTCATCATATAAGAGAGCAGCACCAAAAATTACAACCCCTCTATAATGATTAAATCCTGCAAATAAAGCAAGAGGTCTATATTCATTGTTAGTGCTATATGTTGTATCAAAAGTAACCACATCACCAAAAAAGCCATAGTCAATGATCATTTTTGCATCTACCCAAAATATATTGGTCATCTGTTCCTCTGTATCTAGCTATACAGCATAATAAAATGATGGATTCTCTAATGACTGTTGTTGAAAGTATCTCAATAAACTACCAGCTTCTCCAACAACAAGTCCCTTTACCTTTTGCTTTGAAGATAATTTTTTTGATCCAACCTAGTAACCAAGGTTAGATCTTCCACCCACACGTCTACTCATTAATTCAAATGATTCTTTTGGTTTAATCCCAGAATCATTTGCTAAATGAATTTCTTAAGCTTGAAGTGGAGATACCTTATGCAAACATGTGTGTAGTCTCTAAGACATGAAGAGAATGGTTATGCTCATTAACAAAGTCATGAACCTGATATTTTTCAGTTTTAGCCACATACTTGACACCCATTCTTGCTAAACAATTAGTTCTAGTCTCTTCCCGAGGTTTCTTACAAAGATTATCCCTTTTATCTTTTCCACAACGACCCTCTTTGCAACATACAAATCTATATGAAATTACCTTTTCTGCATTCTTTTTCTTGTTGGACCAACATTTTCAAACACCAAACCCACTTTTTGCACCATAGTTAACCCAGAATCTCCAAGCCTGCTCTCCATCATCAAATTCCATTCCTATTTTAGGCTTCCAATTAACATCCAAATTAATAGATGCTGCTGATGGTGCACTGCTGTTACCTAAGTCCCTGAGTTAATATAAAAGGATTATTTTAGATATTATGACAGTATTCTTGAATGAATTAGAAATGAAAAGCAAGAAACTAAATTCTTGTTAAAACTTTCTCTTTTCTAATTGATCACTATGTTTAACCTTTGGGTATTTATAACCAGAAGTATATACAATGCCTTTAAAATAATGCCCTTAATCACTTAACTAACCCAAACTAATTCAATAACTTATAATAGAAAAATACAACAGAGCTACAAATACTGAAATGCAATCCGAAAACTAAGTAAGTTAACTACCATCTGGGTAAAACCTCCAATAAGCTGTTTAGAACAATGAACTCATATAATATCAACAATAATTTCAACAGCTCATCCAAATGTATAAATTCATAATTATAAAAGTGCAACAAAGAAACAGGGGAAAAGAAACCATGTATAGAAAACATGAGAATGAAAAATAAAAAAAGACCTAGATATTAACATTGCAACAATTATATGATTTCTTACCTCATTTTCATAAACAATCTAGAAACTAGATTCGTCACTAGTTAGATCAAAAGGTTTCACACTAACAAATCAGAATGTGCTATCTATTGAGCATGTAACATAGTTTACACACAGGACAAAGCATAGATTTAGAGTATAAACAACAACAACAACAAACCAAGCCTTTTCCCACTAGGTGGGGTCGGCTACATGGATCAAACGACGCCATAAACTTCTATCCAAAACCAAATTTTCGGATATACCATTTAACCAAAGATCTCTTTTAATCACCTCTCCAAGTGTCCTTTTTGGTCTTCCTCTACATCTCCTCACAGGACTAAACACCATTTGGTCAACCTTTCTTACTGGTGCCTCTTGCGGTCTTCTTTGTACATGCCCAAACCACCGTAACCGAGTTTCTGTCATTTTCTCCTCAATAGGTGCCACCCCAACTCTCTCCCGAATATAATCATTTCGAATTTTGTCTTTTATTGTATGTCCACTCATCCATCTCAACATTCTCATTTCTGCCACCCCCATTTTTTGCTCTTGTTGACCTTTCAAAGCCCAACACTCACTTCCATAAAGCATAGCTGGTCATAGATTTAGATTTAGAGTATAGTTCAACATTTTCTTATCTGATAAAAAAAAATTCAACAATCATTCTAGTACTCCAGTTGTTAAGAAACAGTGATACACTGAAGTTAACAAATGTCTGAGTAGACTAATTACTTCATCTCATACTGCAATAAGAGAGGGTGAGTAAAAAGTGAACATGTGCACAAGATGCAGCCACACCTTTGGAAGAGAGAGACCAGGCAAGTAAGGATTTAGTCTAGTGTTACGCACGAAATGTAAATCTTCTGAACCCACATCTTTTCTTCGTCTTTTAGCATGAAAGATACAATTCTTAACCATATCCTGTTCAACTCCTTTGGAAGCATTATCTCCAGTTGCATTTCACCTTATGAGATTTTACACTTTTTACCCAACATAGGATCAAACATAAGTTAACTACCATTGACATATTACACTCAAGGGCTTCCTAAGAAATAAAGAGCAAGAATGTATTAAAATAATAGGAAATTTTACATTTCAGGCTAAAGAAGAATAAGAAGTTTTTCTCTTATTCATTCAGATTAGCTCAATAAGAGCTTATATACAGAGGAGAAGGTACATATGAGCTAACAAAAAACTTTAACAGAAAAAAACAGAGTAAAAAAACACTCTTTTTGAGCTAATGGGCTTCAAACAAATCTCAGAGGAATGAAAAATGGGTTTTATTTTTCTGTTACTTTACGTCGTCGAAGTGTGGATGCTGATGCCGGTAGAGGAGGTGGTGAAGAAGTTGCAGCGTCCATTCAGCGAGTGGGTTGCGTCGGCCACTAGTGGAAGAATTGGAGAGGAAGATGGGAGAAGAGGAAGGCGGGAAAGAAACTAAAGAACGAATAATACTTACGTGGCAGAAATTTGAGAGTAGATAAACTTGTAAGGTTGAGATTTGTGGGAAGTCTATCTGCCATAATATTTAAGACGTCAGACGATCCTAGTCCATCGCTAACTAACCTTACAGCTGGCATCTAACCAACGAACCTCCTGCTGACTCATCACAACTAACTTCGTCATCTATTAAACCAATTACCCCCAACATCCCCCCTCAAACTCAAGGACTCTGAACTAAGGACCTTGAGTTTGCTAGAGAAAAGACGATATCTGGTGCTGGGAAGGGCCTTAATGAAAATATTAGCAAGTTGCTTTCGTGAAGGAAGATGTTGCACAACTATCTGACCTGAGGCTACCTTATTGCGTACAAAATGAAGATCAAGTTCAACGTGTTTGGTCCATGCACGCAGCACCGAGTTAGAAGATAAGAGAACCACACTGAGATTATCACATTAGATAACTGGAGGGTCACGTAAAGGAACCTGCAATGGTAACTGAGATTATCGCATTAGATAACTGGAGCATAATGTAAAGGAACCTGCAACTCAGAGAGTAAGAACTAAACGCAAGCAATATCTGCAATGGTATTGGCGAGACCGTGGTATTCTACCTCAGTGCTAGACGGAGAGACGATAGCCTGCTTCTTGGAGGACCAATTAATAAGGTTATTGCACAACAAGATACAAAACCCTAATGTGTATTTGTGATCAAATGGGTCTGAAACCCCATCCGCATCACATAATGCAATTTGAGAAGTGCAATCAATATGTTGAAAATAGAGGCCAAAATCAATGGTGCCAGCAAAGAATTCGCTTGACACAATGCCAGTGACTCTCTAAGTGGCTCTGGAGGAACTAGCATACTTTATTAACGGCAAAGGAAATCTCTGGTCTACTTAAAGTAACATATTGCAATGCACCAACGAGGGATTGATACAGCGCGAGGTCCTCAATGGTGTCACTGCCAAATGGTGTGAGACGAGTGCCAGAAGTCACGGGAGTAGAGATTGGCTTGGCAAAGAGCAACTTAGCACGCACGAGAAGGTCACGAATATACTTAGACTGAGTGAGACGAGCACCACCATCTGAAGTTTTCAACACCTTAATACCCAGAAAGTGATTGGCTTACCCCAAAAGTGAGAAGGATATCATCGACGTAAAACAAGGCTAGCAATGTCTCAGATGGGGTGGATCTGATAAACAGAGAACTTTCACAACGTGCTGACTTGAAGCCAAGCAGCACTTGCTTAGGTCCAATAGGGCTGCCTTCAAGCAACACACAAGAGAGGAATCATGTGAAGGAAAACCAGGAGGCTATACCAGAAAGACCTCTTCGGTGAGGTCACCATTTAGAAAGGCGTTGTTGACATCGATGTGTTAAATGGGCCACTGCCATGGGAAGGGAAGGGTAAGCACAATGCAAATGGTGGCTGCTTTAACAACGGAAGTAAAGACTTCAAAGAAATCAATTCTAGGATGCTAATGAAAGCCTTTGGGGACAAGTCAGGCCTTGTATTTGATAACGGAGCCAACGAGTTTATACTTGCTCTTGTAAACCCACTTGCAACCTATAGGAGTGCAACCTTCAAGCAAACGGACCAGTTCTCATGAATTGTTGGCACGAGATTCATCTTACATGGCCTGCTTCCAATGAGGTACAACGAGTGCTGCCTTAACTGTAGTGGGTTCAACAAAAGCATAGTAAACCTTAGGCTTGTTGATACCTGATTTGCCATGAGTGACCATTGGGTGTGAGTTCACTGAAGTAACTAGCAACTCAAGAGCAACTGGCAGCACGGGTTCATCAACAGCAGCACCTGCATAAGGCAGAGCTAAAGAAATGTCAGTGTTCGCAAGGGATGGGAACGAGATTGTGCCAATAGAATATGAGTCAAGCTCGACAAGTGAAGAATGGGAACGGAAGCTAATGGTAGAACAGGATGTGAAGATTGGGGAATCAAAGTAAACTCAGTTTCGTTGAAAGGACTACGGCATCTATAGCCTTTATAAGAAAAACTGTAGTTAAGGAAGAGGCAGTGCTGCTATTTATTTTGAAACTTAGAAGAATTATATGGGCGAAGTTTGGGGAAACACGAGCACCCGAAGACCTTAAGAAGCTCATATGATGGCTTGGTCCCATAAAGAACTTCAAGAGGAGAGGTATTGTTCTGGACAGGGGTGTGTAAACGATTGATAAGGAACGTTGCAGTGAGGAAGGCATCATCCAAAAAAATCATAGGAAGGGCAGCTTGATTAAGAAGAGTGATGCCCATCTCAGTTGCATGGCGGTGTTTGCACTCAGCAACCCCATTCTGTTCATGCGTATGAGAACAAGAAAGATGAAGGCTGATGCCACAAGTTTTAAGTTCCCAAGAAAGTGAATGGTACTCTTCACCCCAGTTGGATTGAATGGCTTTAATCTGATATCCAAGCTGGAGTTCAACGTTTGTATTGAATAAAATAAAGGCATTAAGAGCTTGGGATTTCTGTTTGAGGGGATATAGCCATGTGAAACGGCTAAATGCATCAACAAATATAATATAGTGGCGCTGCCTGTTATTGGATGGCATATAGGATGGACCCCAGAGGTTAGTATGAACGAGTTGGAGGGGTTCTAAGTGTACAGTAGACAAAGGGAATGCAAGAAATTTATGAACTTTCCCCAGGCAGCACGCAGTACAGAATGATAAAGTCTCTTTATTGACAGAATAATTATTACATGAACTAAGTACCTTATGAAGTACATTTTTGGAGGTATGTGCCAAACGGAGATGCCAGAGATGTAAGGAAGTAAGTTTGGAATTTGGAGACTTAGTGTTGACTGCAGCTGAGTGTATAGTAGGACGAAAAACAAACTAATGAGGATTAGAAGAGGATTAGAAGTGAGACAAACTTCTTCGAAAACATACAAGCCATTGCTAAGCCTTTCCTTCATGAGCACTGCCTTGGAGTCCTGAGATTTAAAAAAGCACGAGTCAGAGTGAAATTCAAAGAAAATGTTACTGTCTCGTGCAAGTTTAAAAATGCTTATGAGTTTTTTAGTGATGTCAAGAACATGAAGTAACGAGTTAAGAGAGAGAACATAATTTGATGGAATGACGATTTGAGAGTGTCCCACATTCTTGATGGACAAACATATTCCATCACCAAGCACACCTATTCTGGCCCGTTGTAGGTGAACTTAGCATCAAGATTCTCAACAACGTGAGTGAGATGGTTAGTGGTCCCTGAATCGGTTACCACTACTGATCTTGTGCGGTATTGATTCAGATCATAGCATGCATGTCAGTCTTCAGTTCATTAGGGCCTCTATAGGCAAAATTAAATGCAGCTTTGAAATTGGAGTAGCTCGACACATCATTAGGAGAATACATGTCACTGTGATCATGCTGAGTGCAAGGTAAATTGAGAATTACGATTAAAACCAACTGAGCCCTTGAAAATTGTTATCATAACGGTGGTAACAGTATCACACCAAATGCCATATCTTACCATAAACTTGACACATTTGGCCAGTTCTAAAGTTCATACAACCTCCTCTGCCTATTACTGGGATGAAATCCTCCTCTAGTCATTCTTTTGTGATTAATATTTGTAAAATGGCCTCATCCAAATTGTGAAGTTACTATACTAAAATGTAGCTCTGTTATGCACAACACTAGTGTGATGAGTTTCAGAAGGATGCTTTCCTTTTACAGTACCTTCATGTGTTGTTAGATTAACTGTAACATAATTAATATCCTCCAAATATCTCCCTAATCGAGTTTCTTGCGCCAATAGAAGCACCTCAACCTCATCAACAGTAAGATCTTCGTATCGGGACATTACAGAAACAACCAGTGAATCATATTCCCCAAGAAGTCTCTACAGAATTGCTTCCACATGATCAGATGGACTTAGAGGACTGCAAACAGACGCTAGCATGTCAACAATACTTTTAATCTTCATGAGATACTCACTAAACGATGAACCGCCTTTCTTTGTGTTGTGGAGTTCTCCTCGATATTGTCAGACTTGTGTTTTGGTCTGAGATGCAAACTACATTTCTACTTTCTCCCAGACTCACAAGTTGTGCAACAACCTACCATTCTAGTTAGCACAATGTCCGCCATAGATAACCATAATCAAGACATTAGAAGTTGATCTTAGTGTTGCCACTCAACGTCTTCTGGATTCATCACTTCTAGAATTACATCAGCCTCAGTAAGATACTTTTGAGGCATTTGCTGGCCAAAGAGAAACTTCTGCAGATGGTGCCCTACGATGGCTTCTTGAACCTGTTGTTTCCGTAGTAAAAAGTTGCTTGTATCGGGTTTTACAGAGACAGTATGTGAAAAAGAAATTGGTTGATCTTTTATAGTGGCTGAATCATTGTGGATCGCCACCATGGAAGGCTGAGCTTGAGCTCAGAGGCTCTAATACCAAGTTAGAAAAGTGAAAGAGAAAATGAAATGGATCTTATTGATTTAGAAAAGAGATAGACGGCTTATATAGCTTATATACCAAGTTAGTTGCGATCTGATATACATCACGCGGAGTACATTGGTAACTAACCCTATAACTGGCATACAGTTGTCATCTAACTACCTAACCTCCTGCATCCTCATCACAACTAACTTCTTCATTTACTGAGACGTCATTGTCTTAGAGAGACATGCCCAAAACTAAAATCATCAATTGAATGAAGAAATAAAACAAAAAAAGTTTTGATAAGGTTAAAGCCACTCCATCTCAATTTAATAGAGAAATGCAGTGAGAGATAACTGAACTCAGGATCGCACCACAATGAAAGGCACCTAATTCGAAATCCGTAAATTTACCCAGTGACGGAGCATTCTCTTGAATCTCTGTGATGCGGGACGAGATGGGATTGAAGAAGAAGGAAAGTATGCTGAGGATGTAGCTTCCTCTTTTGCTTCTGTGCGTAGCTACTTCTATGTCTGTGAGAGTGAGCGGACGAGGACGGAGACCAGCAAACTCACTCATACGCAACGTTTTATTCTATCTTTGTAGCTTCCCAAATTTTCTTTTGGTCCTTTTGGAGCTTTTCTATTGGGTGTAATGTCTGTTTCATGCTTCGTATTTTGAGGAGATATTTGTTTTAAAAGAGGGATTTCAAATTGGAGTAAGGGGTTTCTTTATTTTTTTTAAAAAAAATTAATTCTTTAATTTTTAAATTATGTAATTTATTTCTTCTATTAATACAATTAAAATAATTTATTTTTTTAATTTTTTTATGTAATGTAATTCTCTGATTTAAATTTTGTTTTTCATGCTATAAAGTGACCTAATCTTCATTTATATATATTGTCTGCATTGCAAAGTAATGTTTTTCTTACAAAACAGAAGAAATTAGATGATTTTCGTCAAATTATAATAGGCAGAATGAAATATACGTTTTTTTCTGTGAGTAATATTAAATTAAAAATTAAAATATAATGAATAAAAAATTAAATTATTTAAAGATTTAAATTTAAATATATTTTATTTTATAAAATATAAGTAAATAATATTTATTAAAAATTAATAATAAAAATTATTGTAACATGTATATAAATGTATAATATTTCATAAATTTAAGATAATATTTATTATTTATTTTATAATTAATAATTGTTTATTTATATTTTATAAAATAAAATTAACTCTTTATTTTAAAAAATTTAATTATATTTATAAAAAATTTAAATTATTTTTAATAAATCAAATTATTTTTTAAAAAGAATTAAAAAACCAAAGTCACCCTAATTCTATTAAAATTTTTCCTCCCTCCTTCCCTCTCCCTCCATTTCTCCTTCCGCCTTTCTCGGCCTCTCTCCTTATCTTCATTCGCCCTCTTTCTTTGAAAAAGTTGAAGAAACCAAAAGCGCTTTCATTCCATTTTAAATTTCTCCTCTTTCTTTCTCTCTCCCTCCACCTCCCTTCTCTCTCTCTTTCTCCGTCTTTCTCTCCCTATCCTCATCCCCCCTCTCTCCTCCCCTCCCTCTACATCTCACATGCTCATGTCTGGGTAAGTTGATACGCTGCCCGGTTCACACCAAATTTTACCAACTTTCACTAATTTTTATGCATTTTCGATTCAATTACGAAGTGAGACTGGCCAAAAGTTTGGCTCCTGATTGAATCGGTGGATTCAATCCTAGATTTTAAAAAATAATCTTGCAGAGTTTTCACGCACAATTAGAAGTGTTTTCCATAAACAAAAGCACAAATGTGTGAAATTTCAAGTTTTAAAGTGAGTATTTAACAACGATGAGTTATATCTAATGGCTAATAAAAGAGTTAATGAAAAAAATTGAAAACTTTGTTTCCGAAAATAGAATAACACTTTCATTACCAAAAGTTAAAACTTGCAAGGTCCCTGCCAAGGATCCATAATTGAAGGCAATTGCATATAGCTACTCTTGGTGAATGTTATGCTTCAACTTCCCAGCAATCAACGTCAGAAAGTATTGATGCCCACATAATATAACAGATTATTGTAAAATGGGAGTACAATGGAGTAAAAACTTAATCACAAGAGTCCCATGACACCAAAAACGGGTGGGAAATGCCCCTTCATTTTTAAAGTTATGCTACCTACGCAATTACTACATTCCTATGAACTATTCGTAAATGTGTATGATTGTCACCACCGTGGCTTTACCAGTAGCGCATACGCTTACCCAGGAAATGAGACAATCAGGGAGAATGTAAACTTGTGGATGTGCATAAACTTAATTCAGTCGTCTTCAACATGCGTTGGAGCTGTCTGTTCCCCTTCCCTTTCTTGTTCAACTCAACATCTATTTGCTCCTATTTGAAGATGACTGAAATGAGTTTATGCAAATCAACGAGTTTACATTCTCCAAGGTTATCTCGTTTCCGGGGTAAGAGTATATGCACTACTCGTATAGCCACAACGGTGGCAACTATACACACTCACGAATAGTTCGTAAAATTATAGTAATTGTGTAGGTAGCATTACTCTAAAAATGAAGGGGCATTTCCCACCCTTTTTTAGTGACTGTGTGACTCTTGTGATTAAGTTGTTACCTCATTGTACTCACATGCTACAATAATCTGTTACATTGTGTGGGTATCAATACTTTCTGACGTTAATTGCTGGGAAGAACATTCACCAAGAGTAGCTATACTTTACGGAAAAATGCAATGACCTTCAATTATGCACACTTGGCTGGCATCCTGCATTGTGTGGGCAAGATGGATAAAATTGAGTACTTCCCGCAACAGCATCTTAGTCCATGTTCCCAAAAAAGGAAAAATACCAATTAGCAACTCAAAAGCTGAGGTGTGCCACTTTTTCTCTCTCCGGCTCAACTTAACTTCCATGGGCATTGTTTGTGACCCATTCTTCCCTCGAGATGACCTCCTTACTAGTCCATATTTCTCCGAATCATCCCATCCACCATAGGCACCTGCATTTTGGCTGCCCCTGTCCACTGCATCACCATTCTCAACAGCCCATGATTGGTAGCGTCTCTTCCCCTTTCCGGTTTCCGGGGTTTCTTCTAGTTCTTCTTCAATTTTGGTGCCCCTTCCAGCGCTGACAACTAGTATTCTCTCTCTTCTGGACCAACGTTTGGGTTTGCTCTCAGCCCTTCCCCACAATATCTCAAATGCTAGCTGAAATGCTGACTGAACAAGAGGGAGTGCCAGTGCCATCATGAGGAAAGCTTGTAGGCCACAAGCCAGCAGCGCCGACAGGAAAATGATTGTAAATGTCCGCACATAGGATCTGAAAACCTGTAGAGCCATAAATAAATTGGAACATTTTTCGCCAATAAAGAAGTTGCAAATGTGAGTAGACGCTGTTAAGATGCAGTTAGTTTGGGAGGAACCCAGTTTCAAATGGTAGATTGTCTCCGCCAAAAGTGCTTGTCGCTGAATAATTCATAATTAATCCTTTGAGAGAATTATGTTTTTCCATACATAAAACAATGGCTTTAGATATTTTCATGGAGAAAATATCTTGGCATGAACGATGTTCACTTATGAACCAGAAGTAAAATGGGATGAAACCAAATAACAGAATACATCCAAACAATGTTATCGAGGCTCGCTTGCATCATATAATAAATTTAACATAGTTCAGCATGATTTCCAAACCATGAAAATCCATAAATAATGAATGGCTTCTTGGTAACTGAAGTGGAACAGATTACCTTGAAAATCCATAAATAATGAATGACTTCTTCCCAACCCCCACTATCACCATCCTCGATTCCTGAAGATTCATCGGACCACCACCTCATCTTATACCCCCATGATTGATAGCCTCTCTTCCCCTTTCCAGTTTCCTTGGTAAGTTCTTCTTCAATTTTGGTGCTCCTTGCAATGCTGACAAGTAGTATTCTCTTACTTCTGGACCATAGTTTCGGTTTGCTCTAGCTGTTATCGAGTAGCTGAATACATCAAAACACTGTTATGGAGGAAACATGATTTCCGAACCAGTATTGTTAGATATAATAGGCAAACGAAGTCGAGAACACTGGAAGCAGTGACACATGAAATATTATAGCCAGAGAGAAAGAGACGGTGAGACACATGCAAACAATGCCAAAACTTGGCCTAAGACAGTTGTTGTACTGCCTTCACATTTGTCTCCAGTTAACAACTGCATACGAAAACCGTGAACTTGGTGTTTTTTCAGTATCAGTGTACTTTCTACTGCCAAAGCCTTAGTATGTTACACCAACTTGATCAACTTACGCAACTACTACACTTGCGAAAGTATTGTTATTTTCATATCTTAATTTTAACACAGAATTATCACACTTTTATCAATAACTTTTAATGTGTAAAATATAACCATACATCAATAGTCATAAATAAGGGTACACAAATTTTGTATCAGATTACTCCGATTGCAATGTAGCACAATACAGAGTTACCCTAGCAAGCTGCAATTTGGGACCATTGCTTCAAAACCATGACACGTAAGTTTTATTATACCAATTTGGCAAGCCAATCATACTGTTAGGAGCCAAAAAGTGAAATATTAAATCATTCGTGCAGAAGAAAAAAATATTAACTATTTTGTCATTTATTGTTACATTGCCATCTATGTCTCATATGATTTAAATGTTTAAAGTTATCAATAAAACAAATAATGCCAATTAATAAGTCACCAAGAAGCAATTATATTTTTTATGGCTTTTGCAAAATTATTCTTATTTAATTTTACCTCACCTTTAAATATTTACATCACCAAAAAAAATTATTAGTCACATTATCCACTTTTACGTGATAAACAGAAGAAAGAGTATGTGATCAGACATAGGATAGCAACTCCTCTTTGTGATAAAATGTCTCCATTTTCCTTATTAAAATACTTGGCACCTAGCAAAACTTACTAAAATCCCAGAACGGAATTAAAATTTAAAAAACAGTAACAAAGAAATAACGATGTGGGTTTAACACCGCTGATACGTAAGTATATATTTTAACACGATACGTAAGTGAAACAGATTACCTTGGAAATCCATAAATAATGAATGGCTTCTTCCCAATCTCCACTCTCTCCATCCTCGATTCCTGAAGATTCGTCGGACAACCACCGCCTCTTATTCCCATAGCCGTCTACTCCTTTATCTTTGCCTCCGAAATCAAAGTTCGTGGAGCAAGAGAACCGAGAATGGGAGATAGGTTTTGGTTTGGGGGAAGTGGAGGGAGTGAGCGGTAGCAGGTGTACGCCATGGACAAGGCTGAGGAACGATGGAGCAGGGGTGCATGCAGTGCAAGACCGGTATCATCTGACTTCCTACAAGGAAAGTGCGGGTGAGAAGTTGGTTACGCACAAAAATGAGTAAGAAACTATAAATTCTGAAAATTAATAAAAGAAAAACCTATAAATTTAATTCAATTTTAAAATAATAAATAAATAAAAAGTTATTAAGATTAAAAGAGTAAAATAAAAAACAGCGCCAGCGACGTCCTCATAATCTTTTTCTAGTAATTCCAAATTTCAATTCTTTTATAATTTTTAATTTTGAAAAATTTATTTACAGATAATTAATTATGATATAAAATTATATTAGACATAGTTTAATGGTACAAACTTTTAGTGATTTGAAAAAAGTTACACGTTTAAACCTCAGTATTATTATTTAAGAGAAGAGAGATGAGAAGAGAAAATACTTATACAAAATGCATATTTAGGTTAAGTTTATATTTAATATATATATGTTATATGATTATTAATTTAAAAATAATATTGGATATAAATTGCTAACATATCCCAGAAAAGGAAGTAAAATTCATAAACGAACAAAGTTTATATCAAGTTCACCTCGTATGCTTATAGTTATTTTATTAGTTTTATGATTTGAATATATATTTTATTGTAGTGGTTTAATAAAATAAAAATCTAATAAATAATCCTTACAATAGTGTCATTATGGATTAAAATTTTGGGTTTCACTAGTTAGTGTACCATATGTTGTATAATGAAAATATCACCTTGAAACAAGATAGATAACAAAATTATTTAAAAAATTAAGTATCTAAACTCAAAGAAAAAGAAATTGTTTAATCAAATAATTATCTCTGTATAATCATAGTACATCAGATTATAAACAAATACAAATTCTAGTTATATTACACAATCCACAGAAAAAAAAATCGATAGAATCTTAATAAGCTATATTTTTATTTCATTTGTCTATAAAATTAACCAAAGCTTATTTAACTAAAAAAATGGAGAAAGATCAAAGCTTACAATTATTCAAAATAGCGAATTTTATTCAAGAAACAGTGAGATCATAAAATAAACACAAGGTTATGGAAACCTAAAAAATAGAAATTCTAACAACTTCTTAGGGATACTAAGCATAGAACTAAGGACAAATTTTAGGTAAAAAGAATACTAAAAAATTAACAAAGTATGATAAAAAAGAAGAGAAAATACACTTACTTCTCATCACCATGAAATAGCACCTTTAAGATTGCTTAACAAGTACCGTGGAAGCATTTTGTCTCACCAAAAACTTACTCTTGAAACCCCTCATATTATTCTGAGCAAACTAAACTCAAGTTTCTCTATTGATTTTGTGTTATAAACAATGATGATTATATACTTATAAATTTTAATCTAATTAATGTAAGTTATAAACAATAATTTTTGTTTCTCTATTAATAATGAAATATTTAATGATAGAAAATTTTAAAATATTTAATGTCAATAAATTTATTGAAATTTTAGCATTGTTTTCTTATGTGCTTTTTATTAAATTTAAAGCATCTCATGCTAAAAAAAATGTTTTTAATTTTTAGCTAAAATAATTTAGATTTAAGCATTGTTATCTAATTTGCTTTTCATTTATTTTAGAGTATTTAATGTGAATAAATTATTTAAATTTAAGCATTGTTTTCTTATGTAATTTTTATTAATTTGAAAGGATTTCATGTCAATAAAATCTTTTTAATATCTAGCTAAAATTATTTAAATTTAAGCATTGTTATCTTATTTGCATTTCATTTATTTTAAAATATTTAATGTCAATAAATTTATATAAATTTGAAAATTGTTTTCTTATGTGCTTTTCATTAATTTTATAGCATTTAATGTTAACAAATTCTTTTAATATTTAGCTAAAATGGTTGAAATTTAAGCATTCTTATCTTATTTGTTTTTCATTTATTTTAATGTATTTAATGTCAATAAATTCATTTAAATTTGAGCATTGCTTCCTTATGTGCTTTTCATAAGTTTTAAAGTATTTAATGTTAATAAAATTTTCTAATATTTAGCTAAAATTATTTAAATTTATAATTTTAAAGCATTTGATGTTAACAATTTTTTAAAATTTTTAGCTAAAAATCTTTAAATTTAGGCATTTTTATCTTATTTGTTTTTCATTTATTTTAAGGTATTTAATGTCAATAAATTTATTCAAATTTAAGCATTGTTTTTTTTGTGCTTTTTCATTAATTTTAAAACATTTAGTGTCAATATAGTCTTTCTAATATTTAGGTAAAATTATTTAAATTTAAGCATTATTATCTTATTTTCTTTTCATTTATTTCAACACATTTAATGTTAATAAAAAAATTTTTTTGTTTGATTTAGTATATTTTGGTTATTTAACTTTTATTTTCTTTTTTTTGCAACAACAACAAAAAAGCAAAATCTTATCTTAGTAGGTAAAATTAGTTACATGAATTAAATAAGATCATTAGATTCCATCAAAATTCAAATTTTTAGGAATGCGATTTATCATAAGATTTGTTTTTAAAATCTTTTCAAGTATCACTTTTTGTTTCCTTTACCATTTTGTAGTATGCTAAATATCATTTGATTAAGTTTTCTCACTAGAAATCTAGTCAACTTTCTTAAACATGTCCAAACTATCATAACTAAATTTTCATCATTTTCTATTCAACAATACCAACTTTTTCCTAAATACTATTATTTCAAATTTTATTTTCTTTTATTTTCACTAATCCAATTCAATATTTTCATCTTTGCTACTTTTACTTTTTGGCTTTTATTATCTTTTTAATGTCAACACTCATTACAATAAAACATAGTTAGTCTAATACTAGTTTAATAAAACTTCATTTTAAGTTTGTTAGATACTTTGCAATTATAAATGCCTTTTGAGATATTTCACCATTCTAATTACCTTGTTTATATATATCCTATGTATAGTATTTCCATCAATTTTTTTATTATTTTGTAAAACCAAGCCAAAATACTAAAAATCTTAATCACTTGTGATATGATATGCTCTTTTAACTTTTAACCCCAAATCATTACCATCATATCTTTTATTAAACTTACACTCCATATAATGTCTTACTCGCTGCTTAAACAAAAATACATTCCAAATCATCTCTTTACATCTTAATATTTATTATAGCTATAAATTATCAAAAAATACTTAAAGATAATGGTTTTCTTTATATATAATTTTGAGAATTACTTCCTTATTTTCTTTTCATTAATTTTAAAGTACATATGTTAATAAATTTTTCACATTTAGTTAACACTATTTTCAATTAAGTATTATTTCTTTTTTACTTGTCATTTATTAAAGCATTTATTGTCAATAAAATTTTATTTTTTATAATCTAATTAATATTTTTATTTTTTATTATAATTTTTTATGGTTTTATTGCAATAATAATTTCTTAAAAGATGCTTAAGGGTTCTCTTTTAATATATATTTATATTTTTGAATTTGAACATTATTTCCTTGTTTGATTTTCATTAACCATTTAATGTAAATAAATTTTAATTTTTATACTTAGTTTACATTATTTAACTTTAAGCATTATTTCCTTATTTTTCTTTTCATTTATTTTAAGGTATTTATGTCAATCAAATTTAATTTTTATTTGTATTTTTAGTATATTTAAGTCATTTAAATTTTATTTTTAATTATAGTTTTATGTGATAATGACATGTGTCAATATTTGTTACAGTAATAAAATATCAAAGAAAGTTTAAAAGCTTTCCTTTTAATATATTAATTATTTATTTAATAAAAATTATCTTTAACTAATTTATTTTAAAACAAATTACGCTCTTTATTCTTTTGGTTTAACAAAATAACACCCTGAGTTTGTTAATATATTACATTTCACTCCTATTATTTGAAAACATTAAAAATAATAATTAGATAGCATTGACAACAACCACTAAAAATAATCTAAGTTTTCGATATATATATATAGAGAGAGAGAAAGTAAATAAACAATTTAGTTCTTAAAAAACTGATTTGTTATAAGTGGAGTTTCTCATTCACCATCCAGCACATTTTACAATCGCTGATTTGACATAATAAAGGTCTTTCTGTCAGGGTAATCTGGGCGAATTGTCTGATTTGATACACCAAACACAATTATGTGGCACAAGAAAGGCTAACCGTGGCAAAAATAATTGCTAGTTATAAAAAGTTAAATTTAAAAAAAAATCCATAATTTGATTAAAAAAAAAAAAACCTTCAAATCCGTCGACCCCACAAAGGCCAAGCGGGTCTCAACAGCCAACGGGTCCTCTGAGAAATGGTGCTTGAACAAGGGTGTGTGTTTGTGAGGCGGAACTCTGGTGGCTCACTATTTCGTAGAACTCCGATGAACAACATTTGATTCTGCAATAAGGAAACGATTCAAATCTGGAAACGAACTTTGGTCCACGAGAGGACAAACAAGATATGTCAAGATAATTAGCGAAAAAGAGAAATGTGAAAAACATGTAAAATCAACGAAATGACCCTTTCTTTTTTCCGTAGAAGAGAATGAAAAATAGATATTTATAATCAGAAGTCATATTCACATGAAAAGAGAATCATATGTGAGTGCTGTAAATTAATTAAATTTGGAAGATTTAGGTTATAAGCAGGAACATATGTTATTAGGCTAGGTAACAAAGGAACCTTATCCCAGAAGTTCTGTCAAATGTTGCAGAAGACAAGCTAGCAAGGTAACAGACAACCAGCCTGTGATGAAGCATGCCAAGACGGTTAAGAAAATATGCTTGTCGTTACACATGTTGGATTTTTATCCTATTCTGTACGTGGAAGACTGTAAGGGACAATCTGAATCTTTGACTTGCTGAATTAATTAAGTTTGATCAATGAAACAGCAAACAACTTCTGTTGGTTTTAGCGTGTTGAGGCAAGAAAATATTTTACTTGTGGATACATGTTGCATGCCGTGTTTACCATCCACTGATATAAAACGTGTCCAATCTGATAAAGTTTGAATCTGACTGATGCTGCCAGTACTGTTCCAAGTTTTTGAATCTCACTCTACCTGCAATCCAATTACCAGTCTCAATTTCTGAAATTTTCATTTTTTTTTCACTTGTTTTGTATTTACAAAGTTGCTTTCTGTTACTTTTGTTTGACGTAAGTGTTGAAGCTTGACACCATCAATGAGGGATATAAGCCTAAAAGCAATGCCTGAGAGTTGGATGCTTGGTAAATCTAAATTTATGCGAAAAAAGTTGCTTAGTACTGTGTAAAGACGAAAGATAAAATTAATTAAATGTCCAGAAATGGTTGCCCCACCCTTTTAGAGCAATGTGGATAGTTACATTTTCAAATAAGTTAAATGTTGAAGTGTAAAATGTATTATCTTTTCTTTATTTATTTTATTTTAGATAAAAAGCATAACTCATAAGACATATGTAAAAACGTAAAACTAACACTATTATTAAATGTCTTCAATAAATCAGCAATGCTAGATGGCATATGGGAGTCGAGAACTTCACTAATGATGAATTTACTTTTTAAAGATTAAATTATTTATTTACTTATATATATATATATATATATATGTGTGTGTGTGTATGTGTGCATGCATTTTCAGTTAGATCAAATTTAATCCATTAGAGCACAATAATTGCAATTCATATTATGCTATTTAATTTATTAAATTTAACATAAAATTTTAAACTTTAAATTTTATAACATCTACCTCTAATATTTAAATTTTAGTAATTTTATATCTAAATCTAAAAGCATTTGTATAAAGAAAAAAATATTTCTTTTGTGCAATAACCAAATTTATTTAACTGTTTCATCGATTAGTCATGCAAAAAATTTGTACATTATTGTATATATCCCAATTTAATATATTAAAGAATTTTATTAATGTCTAAGTCAAATATTTAACAACAATTCGATAGAGTATTATATCAACAGTTGTCAACTTAAACAAAATAAATGAAATATAATTTTTTAACAATTTAATGTTTTTTATTAAATTTTAAGGGTGTAGAATCTGTATTTTAAGTATGATTATGTATATTGTACTTAATTACTTGAAAAAATATGTCTTGTAAATAAAAAAAATTAACTAGATATACTATATTAAATACTTACAAAGTTTAAAATGGGCTGTTAAATTTATTAAGTTTACAGTTTAATTTATAAAATTTAATAATTTAAATTATTTTAAAAAAATATTTAATAAAGTTATGTTTATACTAATATCAAAACTTATTGTAAATTTCTAACACCAAATGAGAGTTATAACAATCAAGGTCGCACTTAACACCAAAATATAAATATATTTTTTATGGACAAATGTAAATATTTTATTTGATTTTGTCTTTCATATTCAATATATTTCTTCTTGAGTTTTTATAGGCCTTGGGTAAAATTTGGCCATTCAAGTTAGTTTTGCAGTGACAGTAAACATGTCAAGATACTCTTCAAACCTTTATTTTTTCTAAAATATAAACTCTCTTCTATTTTTACTCTGATACAAAAAATTTTGTACACTTTCTGATATAACAATAAATTCATATATACGCTTTAATATTAACAATTAACCCATTCGGTTAAATTTTGACATCCAATTCTAATAAAAATTCATCCCAACATATGATTCTCTAATTTCTCCCTTCCTCGTGATTCTTTTCCTGAAACCCACTCCTTCATCTGGAAATGCAAGTTCTGCTATTGCTTTTGCATTTTCAACAAGGTATCAATATCTGCTTCAACATCCCAACAATTTAATTCTATACCAAAATCTAAATCCCAAACCATCAGTTAAAATTTGAAAATCTGAAAGGCTATACAACCCGAGGAATTTTCCAAAACAATTTGTTACAGGAACAGCTCTCTACTTCATGCAATACAAAATTTTCTGTTGTGTCTGATGGAAAATTTGAAATTGTACCCAGAAAATTTTCATAAGAGAGCTATAGCCAAATCAGATTTGAATTTACTGAGCATTTAATTTCAAGTCCTTGCCATAAGGCCATAAGGGCATCTGGGTAGAAAAAGATAATGCTAGTGGTGCCAAGTGCCAAAGGCAATATCCATGCGATGCAGTTGAAAAGTTCCTGTCATTTATTGAAATACATTATTAAATGCGATCATAATGCTATCGATAATGATAATTTTACATTATTTTTTAATATATTTTTTATGTTTATTATTATTATTTTTTTGTAAAATCAAAGAATAAATAATGAAAATCACTGTTCTGCTATCGATAATAATAGCTCTATACCATTTTTTAAAACGTTTTCTGCATTTATTATTATTTGTTTTTGTAAAATTGAAGAGTGAACAGTGATTTCTTTGATTTTGCCAAAAAAATAATAATAAACTTAGAAAACGTATTGAAAAACGGCATAGATATAACACCACTCCAATGCTATTGGATGTTTACCCCCATTTCCCAATCCCAATTTCCCTTGGTTCTTTTGCTTCAAACTCACCCATCAAAATCACTGTTTTTCCCCCAACGTTATTTTGCTTTATGGCTGTTCGTAGCAACTGAGCTTGCAAGCATCCATCAAATTTATGACCCTGTGAGTAATGTCAGCTTCTCGTTCTGCAAGGAAAATTTTGTTTCAATTTTTTATCTGTTTCCCCTCCACCATGATTTCTAGTTCTACATCTTTCTTGGTACTACTGCAGAGTTTCGACTTGGGTTTTAATTCGGAGGAACTAATATTAGCTGCTGCAACAGTTTTCACCTTGATCCTTAAATCAATGGTTTGGGATTTAAATTTTGGAATAGGATTAAATTGTGGAGGATGATGAAGTAAATGTTGATAACTTAGTTGAAAAAGTAAAAGCAATAGCAGAACCTGCATTCCCTGATCAGGCATTGGGTTTCAGAAAAGAACCACGAGAAAGGGAGAAATTGGAGAATCACATGTTGGAATGAATTTTCGTTAAAATTGAATGTCAAAATTTAATAAATAAGTTAATTGCTAACATTAAAAAGTAAATCTGGATTAGTTATTGTAATTGAAAATATAAAAAAATTTTAATATGAAGATAAAAGTGTAAAGAAATTATTTATATTTTAACCTATTTTTATAGGCAAACCTTTTTGGTTAGTGGGAAAATGCTGATCCATCCCGTATCACATTCCCTAAGAAATGAAAGTTTTCATCATGCTACAAAACTCTTTTTTGAGTTAATAACTTGATAGATTATAACATTAATAAATGTAATGGTATAAATTTTTAAATATATTTAATAAAATTTAATTACAAATTTTTTTAAATAAATATTTAACAAGATGTAACTTATAAAAATATAAAAATTGTAGAACTGCAATACAATGAACAAAACTGATATAGAGTAGTATCTATTGACTCAGAAAAGAAGGGATTTTTTTTTTTATCAATAATGCTATTTACATAACGTAAAGCATATTTAAGGTAAATAAAAATCATTATATATTTAATATTTTTAAAATATATAAATAAAAATTCATCTCTATTTAGGTTATATACATTTTGCATCTCTTCGTTGAAGTAGCATTTTACTTGATTTATAAGCGGCAAAATAGTAATGTTCAACATTTTATAATAGTCTTTCAAACTACAAAATCCAGAATATACATTAAAAGAAAATGTAAGATAATATCATTCTCATGCAATATTATTAAATTCAATATTACATCAAAAGGAAAAAGAAAATGACTGAACTGATATGTAGTATTGAGAACGACTTATTAACGGTCGTTTTAATGTTCTAGCACTTTTACTTTCCCGTCTTCAAACTTACGAATGCAGAAGAAAAGCATTGAAAAACCATCCGAAATGCAATACTTAAAGCAACTTCAATGAAGGCCCCAGAATGACTTATAAATCATATTCTGAATCTAGAACCCCGCAGCAAACATGTCATTATTAAGCAAAAGCAATAATCGAAGATGACACTGTCATCTGTGACAAAGATGTCACTACAAATTTCATTAGAAACAGACTAGTTCAGAAAGGTAGAATCCCTTTAATGAGCATATTAAATATACCCACATTTTTAAGTAAAAACTAATTGCAGCGAAAGACTTCACCGAAGGCAGGATACCTTGTGCTTAAACTTCAAACCCTTCTATAAAATTTCCAAGTAATTTACATTCAAAAGATCAAAAGTAGTTCCCCAACAATCAAAAGAAAAAACTTATAATATATAAATAGAAAAAAGAAAACAAGTATCAGAAAGTTTGTATTACCCACACATCAGAAGGTCTGTGCATTGTCCGTGCTTCCTAACTCCAATTTTGATACCAGGTAAGCAGGGGTTTCCACTTTCCCAGAGGTATTTGGCAACCTCAAGAGGTATTTGACATTTCTACCTTCGGTTATCATATTCATTTTGTTGTAGAGCACCGGACTTATGAAGGCTACCTACGAGTGAAGTGTAAACTCTATCATCAGGAGTAAGGCCCTTCTCCACCATCTCATCATACAATTTAAAAGCTTCATCTTCTCTTCCCTCCTTGGACAAACCTGAAATAATTGCTGTGTATGTCACAGTATTTCCAGTTATACCCCTCAATGACATTTCATTGAAAAGTTTGACGGCCTCATCTACCCTGCCAGCAATACATTCTCCATGTATGAGGGATGTGTATGTAAATACATCCGGCAATAACCCCTTGCCTATCATTTCGAATTTTAGCCTATGAGCTTCCTTCATCTTATCTTTTTTGCTATATCCATCAATTATGGTATTATATGTAACAACATTAGGTTTTTCACCCTTTTTTTCCATATCCCTGAAGAGTCTCTCAGCTTGTGCAAGATCTCCTTCCTTGCAATATATCTCAATAAAAATAGTGAAACTCACAACATTGGGAGCCAGTCCTTTTTCTATCATTGTAATCAAAAACCTCTTTGCTTCGTCATACCTATGCAATCTACATAGCCCACTAGCGATAATGTTGTAAGTAAACAAATCTGCTTCAAATCCTTTGCTTTCCATGACATCTTGAATGCTCAGAGCTTTGTCTATCATTCCTCTTTTACAGTAACCATCTATTACCGTATTAAATATCACTAAATTTAGGTCAATTCCTTTACTTTGCATTTCTTTTAGCAATATTTCTGCTGCCTCCATTTGGCCTGCCTTGCATACACCACTTATTAAAGCCCCATATGTATGAGCATTAGGAATAATGCCCCTCTCAGTCAATTCGTCAAACAAGGCAAATGCTCTTTTAATATTTCCCAACCTACAATTCCAACTTATCATTGAAGTATATATATGAAGATCTGGCTCTATCTCACTTCTACGGACGTGCTCAAAAGTCTTTTCAGCTTCTTCAATGTTGTGCAAACTTGCATACCACTCTATTAAAAGACTATATGTAGCCAAATTATGAGCAACTTGCTCCTTCTCCATCAAACTCAATATGTCATTAACACCCTTTTGATCCTTTCTGCCAATGTAAGCATTTAACAATGTATTGTAAGTGAACACATTTGGTTTTACAATGCCTTTACCTGCCATCTCATTCATCAAAGCCCTGGCTTTCTCAACCTTTCTACTCTTACATAACCCCATAATCACAGTTGTCAAAGACTGAACTGTGATTTTAACTCTACATGACTCGACCATCCGATAAAAGAACCTAAGTAATAATTTCACCTCATCACATTTTCTCAAAGCTTGCAAAAGCACAAAGCAAGACCGCTCATCCATCACCAACCCATTTTTTTCCATATAATCATAGACCCTAAAAGCCTCTTCAGCCAATCTATTATCTGCATACACTCTGAATAGCATATCACACAGCTTTGAAACAAATTGGGGTTCACTATTATCAACTAAAGAAATGATATCCAAAGCATGGGAACAAAGCTCACCATTTATAACAATACTGTTCAAAATACTCTTCATTGTAGCAAATTTTCGAGCTTGGTAGAGTCTTAAAATGAGAATTATATGGGCTTGAAGATCAGGTTTAAGGGCAATGTGGGAAGGATTTCTTTGAAGAAAGTTGAAGAAGGCTAAGCAAGAACGAGGTGGAAGACATGGATCTGAGAGGACAAGGTGCGTCACTTGCCGATTGATATGCGAGAGCAGAGACTGAAATTGTGTAGTTGGTGGCAAACGGTTAGAACCAGAATTGAAAAGGGCACGGGCAATCTTCAGGGCAAGTTCTTGGTTCGATAGTGAGGCTGGGTTTAAAGGAAGTGAAAGAGCCTTGTTCATGAACAAGTCCAAGAGGGTCTTTTGAGAGGTCATTGTTTCAGAGAGACATGCCCAAAACTAATAGCATCAATTGAATGAAGAAACCAAAAAAATTTGAGAAGTTAAAAGCCACTCCACCTCAATTTAATGGAGAAAATTCAGTGAGAGGTAGCTGAACTCAGGATCGCACTCCAATCGAAGGCCCCTAATTCGAAATCCGTAAATTCTAGAGCCACTGACGGAGCATTCCCTTTAATATCTGTGATGCGGGAAGATATGGGAATGAAGAAGAAGGAAGGTCTGCAGAGGATAGAGAGCTTCCTCTTTAGCTTGTGTGTGTAGCTGCTGCTGCTGCGTCTGCGAGTGCGAGAGGACGAGGACGAGCACAGAGAAAAGCAGACTAACTAATACGCAACGTTTTATTCCGTTTTTTGTATCTACTATCGTTTTTTTGGTCCTTTTTGGAGCTGTTTTGTTTAGATGGTGTAATGGATGGTTCGTACTTCGTATTTTGAGGAGGGAATTGTTTTAAAAGAGGGATTTAAAATCTTTTACAATTAGTATAAATTACCCGAAAATAATAAAGGTCCTATTTTAAGTTCAATTCATTGTTACACGAAGTTAGTTTCGTATATTGAATTTCAAATATTTAAACAAAAATAATTTAAAATTTTAATTTGTGGCATTTATCCCCTGTCATTAAATCTATAGTTAAATAGATAATGGTTGATATTTGTAACCATTTGCAGTCCCAACACATTTGTAGGGATGTAAACAAGCCAAGTGGAATATTAATTATATTATGCCTCGTTTAATAAACGAGGTATTATCCTTGTTTATGAGGATTTGTTTAATTTGTATATTATTTTGTTAAAATTAAAAATTAATTAATTCATTTAAAACTTAAATAAATTTAATGAGTCTTATTTAAAATTAAATAATTTTAGGAATATTCTTATCTTAAATTAAGCTTTATTATAATCAATTTTTTTATTACACAAAACAAACAATATTATTATAATAAACAATTTATTTCAACTTATTATTTTATTCTATATGAACTTTTGGTAAGGTGAATGCTAATGCTCATTAACTGAGTTTCAAACAAGTAGAGCTTAAATAGTTCACGAACAGCTCAATTTATTTACATCCGTAGAGATCATCTCACATGACTTATTTCTTTTTATTTTGACCATTAATATGCCACTTACATGACTTAATTTTAAATCATAAAATTTTAAGTTCAAATTTTAAAATTTTAAAATTTTAAACTTTAAAATCTTAAATCATAAACTGTAAAATCTCAAATGTGATGAATTGCTTAAGTTTTAGAGTTTATAATTTAAAGTTTTAAAATTTAAAATTTAAAGTTTTAAGGTTTTAAGATATAAAATTTAAGATTTTAAAGCTTATTATTTAAAATTTTAAAATTTAAGGTTATGCAAGTAACTAATTAAAATGAAAAAAATAAGTCATATAAAATGCATGTGTGTTTAGTGAAAATGTTCAAAGAAGTTAACTATCATTTATTTTTACTAAGATTTAATTTAATTACAACCAATTAAAAGTTCAAAAATGGTCAATTGATTTAATTGAAACTACAGGAAAATAAATTACATAGAAAATATGGTGAAGGAGGATATTATGTAATTTAACCTTATTTAAAACAAAATTGGCAACCAAACCAATAAGATTATTGAGTTATTAAATCACTTAATCAACCGATTAAATGATTTAAAAATTACACAAATATATAATTTATAATATCATAAAAAATTATTTTAAATTTATTGTTCAACCACTTATTTAATTAGTTCCATCACTGGCTTGCTGGTTTGACCAATCCTTACTAATACAACAACCTTTAGAGTTAAAATGCGAGCTCAACCCATCCAATGATTGGTCCTCGATCAAACCATTGGGTCTAAATCAAATTTAAAAGCTATGGTGAAAATTATGTCAAATTTGGTAGAACACGAAAGTATACTAAGTCAAACCAAATTTCACATAAATAAATCTTGGATTTCAATACCCTTGCAACGGGTTAAGAAATAAAATGAGGCAAAACTAGGCACATCACCAAAAAACTTTGGCCTACAAAATTTCCTTAGTGTGAAGAAACGTATCATGCCTAGCTAGAGTTAACACACAATCTTGTATTTCAAAACCCATGCAATGAGTTAAATAATAAACATGAGGCAAAGCAAGGTTTGCCTTCAAAATTTCCTCAATGTGAAGAAATGTACCATGCTTGGCCAAAGAATTAGTTGCTGTTGGAGTCCACCCCATGAGATGGGCACCCAAAATTCAACAAGAAATAGTAGCCAAAATAGAATAAGAAAAGGAGGCAATGGAGATGCAAATTTTCAACATTGGTTGGCAGTTGAAAAGGCTGAAATTTTGTGCTTCTCTATTCATTTCGCAACTCAAAATTTGCCTATAAATAGAAGGATTCAGCAAGCAACAAATGTACAAGCAAGAGAAGCAAGAAGCAAAGAGAGAAAAGAGAGAAAGGCTCAAGTAGAGAGAATAAGGCTAAAGCCAAGTGTAAGAGGCAAGCCTTGAGAGAAATAAAATATTTCTCTGAGGGTGTGAGATAAAAGAGAGTCTGAGTAATTCTCAATAAAGTGTGGGTGTGGGTATACACCAGAAAATATTGGATGTCACATCTAGAGTGTCTCATTGAGTGCCACTATAATTTCAATATCACTTGAAAAAGAGTAAAGTATGTTGTAAGGATATTTGTAATTATCCTTATTATAGTGGAATATTTTCTCAAAGCTTGTCCCATGGTTTTTTCCTCAATATTGGAGGGTTTTCCACGTTAAATATTTGTACCTCTTGTATTTATTTTTTTACTTAAATTTTGTTGTGCATAATTTATTTGCACAGTGGGAAAAAGTAATCCTGAGGTGCTTCCGCTTTTATCAAGCCTCTAATCCATTTTTTCCAACAAGTGGTATCAGAGCCTGGCTATATTATTGAAACTTATTTTGCAATTTATATTGGCTGGTTATACCATCTCTGGTCTGACTAAGCCGCCAAATTTATTTTCTCAGTAATTGGCTGGTTTTACCGCCTAATTTATTTGTTTCACTAATTGTTGGCTCATATCTGATGGAGGTCAATACAAGCAGAATGATTAGTTTGCATGGCATTAACTATCACATATGGAGGGGAAAAATGAAGGATCTCCTTTATGTGAAAAGTTGGCATTTACCAGTGTTTGCTTCAGAAAAGCCTGAATCAAAAACTGATGATCAATGGGCATTTGAACATGTCCAAGTTTGTAGTTTTATTCGGCAGTGGGTGGATGACAACGTGCTCAACTACATTAATGATGAAACGAATGCCAAGCCATTATGGGAGAAACTTGAATCTTTGTATGCTTGGAAGACCGACAACAACAAGCTCTTCTTGATTAAGAAGATGATAAAGTTACATTACAAGGAAGATAGCTATATCTCCGATCATTTAAATGAATTTCAAGGAGTCCTGCAACAGTTATCTTCCATGGGTGTAAAGTTTGACGATGAGATTCAAGCTCTTTGGCTGCTCGGTACTCTACTAGACTCTTGGGAGACATTTAGAATGTCACTTTGCAACTGCACTCCTAATGGCATAGTGACAATGGAACTTGTTAAAAGCGCTGTTTTAAATGAAGAGATGAGAAAAAGATCTCAAGCTTCATCTTCATAGTCTGATGTTCTTGTCAACGATGATAGGGGAAGAAGCAAAAGTAGAGGTCTGAAAGGTAGAGACAAAAGTCAGAGCAAGTCCCAGGCCAGATCCAAAAATATTGTGTCACTATTGTGGTAAGTTGGGATACTTTAAAAGGCAGTGTTTCAAATATAAGAAAAACAAGAAAAATGGCAACACTGAGGAAGAGAAGAAAGATCAGGTTGTCACTGCCGAACTTGTCATTATTTGTGACAAGAAGGTAATTAATTTTGCTTGTTAAGAAACAAGTTAAGTCGTGGATAGTGGAGCCTTTTTACATGTTACATCAAATAGGAAACTCTTCTCATCTTTTACACCTGGTAATTTTTGGGTGTTAAAGATGGGTAATAATGATTTTTCAAATGTTGCTAGCATGGGAGATATCCACCTAGAGACAGTAAAGGAGCACGGCTGATTCTCAAGGATGTTAGGCATGTGCTTGATATCTGTTTCAACTTGACCTCAATAAGAAAATTGGATGATGAAGGTTATTACAACACCTTTGGTAATGGGCAATGGAAGCTTACTAAAGGTTCGTTGGTCGTGGCTCGGGGAGAGAAGAGTCCAAGCTTGTATCTGACACAAGCAAAAATTTCAGGTGACTTCATTAACACAATGGATGACGAGAAAACAGCCAAGATGTGGCACAGAAAACTTAGCCACATCAGTGAGAAGGGACTCAATTGCTTGGCTAAAAAGAACCTACTTCCAAGTATAAAGAGCACGAGCTTGAAGAAATGTGCTCATTGCATGGCCAGAAAGCATAATAGAGTTGGCTTCAAGAGTCACTTTCCTTCAAGGTAATCGGATTTATTAGAATTGGTACACTCCGATGTTTGCGGTCCCTTGAAAGAAAAGTCCTTTAGTGGTGGACTTTATTTTGTGACTTTCATTGATGATCATTGAAGAAAACTTTGGGTTTATCTCTTAAAGACCAAAGATCAAGTCCTTGATATTTTCAAACAGTTTCATGTATCTGTTGAGAGAGAAACTGAAAAGAAGCTGAAGTGTATTCGCACTGACAATGGTGGTGAGTACTGTGGTCTTTTTGACGAGTACTACAGACAAATGGGCATAAGCATCAGAAAACACCTCCAAAGACTCCACAGTTAAATGGTTTAATTGAAAGAATGAACCGGAACTTGCTAGAGAGAGTCAGATGTTTGCTTTCAGAAGCAAAGTTGTAAAATTATTTTTGGGGGGAGGCTTTGCTCACAGCAGTACATGTTATCAACTTATCTCCAGCAGTTGCTCTGAATAGTAATGTAACTAATAGAGTTTGGTATGGCAGAGAAATCTCTTATGATCACTTATGAGTTTTTGGATGCAAGACGTTTATTCATATTTTGAAGGATGAGAGATCCAACCTTGATGCTAAGACACAACAATGCATCTTTGTCAGTTATGGTCTTGATGAATTTGGCTATAGATTGTATGACCTGATTGAGAAGAAACTGATTCGAAGTCGGGATGTAGCATTCATTGAAGACCAAACCATTGATGATATAGAAAAAGTTGAAAAGAAAGTGTCTGGTGGCAGCGATGGCTTGGTTGATTTAGAACCAATTCCTATAGTGAACTTGCCTGATCCAGTCAACAATGATACTCAAGGTGGGGAACAGATTAATAACCAACTAAGGACAAATAATACTTCAAAAGATAATGTTAGAGGTGATGATGAAGTTGTTGAGCAGAGGGAGCAACTCCCTCCACCGCCACTAAGAAGAACACAGAGAGAGCGGCATCCGTCAACTAAGTACTCAAGTTCTGAGTATATCCTCCTTACTAATGAGGGGGAGCCAGAAGATTTTGAAGAAACACAAACTCATAAGGATAAAACCCAGTAGATGACAGCTATGCAGGATGAAATAGATTCCTTGCAGAAAAATGATACTTATGAGCTTGTGAAACTTTCAGAAGGCAGAAAATCCTTAAAGAATAAGTGGGTGTTCAAGCTTAAGAAAGATTGTAACAAGCTGGTGAAGTATAAAGCTCGTCTAGTCGTGAAAAGTTTTGGACAAAAACGAGGAATCGATTTTGACGAGATTTTCTCTCCAGTTGTCAAGATCAGCTCAATTAGAGCTATACTAGGTTTAACAGCCAGCTTGGATCTAGAGCTTGAGCAATTAGATGTAAAAATTGCATTCCTTCATGGTGATTTAGAGGAAGAAATCTAATGGTTCAACTAGAAGGGTTTGAACAGAAAGGGAAGGAACACATGTTCTGTAAATTGAAGAAGAGCCTATATGGATTAAAGCAGGCTACAAGGCAGTGGTATAAGAAATTTGACTCTTTCATGATGAGTCATAGTTATACCAGAACTGATACAGACCATTGTGTATATTTTAAAATATTTCATGATAGCAAATTTATTATTCTCTTGTTATATGTAGATGACATGTTAATTGTGGGGCAAGATACGAAGATGATTAGTGATCTAAAAAAGGAGTTGTCAAAGGCATTTGACATGAAAGATCTTGCACCAGCAAGGCAAATTCTGAGAATGCAGATTTTACGAGACTGAAAAGCTATAAAGCTATGGTTGTCACAGGAAAAGTATGTGGAGCGGGTCCTAGAAAGATTCAACATGCAAAGTGCTAAGCCAGTTAGCACACCGTTGGCCAATCACTTTAAACTTAGCAGAAATAATTGTCTCACTGGTGAAGAAAAAAAAGAAGACATGGCTAAGATTTGTTACTCCTCTACAGTTGGGAGTTTGATGTATGCCATGGTCTGTACCCATCCAGATATTGCTCACGCAGTAGGAGTAGTCAGCAGGTTTCTTTCCAACCTAGGTAAAGATCATTGGGAAGCTGTAAAGTAGATCTTAAGATATTTCAGAGGCAGTTCAAAATTGTGCTTGTGTTTTGGAATGTCAAAACCAATTTTAAAGGGTTATACAGATGCAAATATGGCAGGTGACCTAAATAGTAGAAAATCTACTTCAAGATTCTTGTTTATTTTTGTAGGAGGAGTTGTATCATGACAGTCTAAATTGCAGAAGTGTATTGCCTTATCTACAACTGAGGCAGAATACATTGCCATGACTGAAGCAAAAAAAGAAATGCTTTGGTTAACTAGACTTCTTCAACAATTGGAAATGAAGCAACAAAGGTCTGTGATTTGTTGTGATAGTCAAAGTGCTCTAAATTTGAGTAAAAATACGATGTACCACTCGCGTACAAAGCACATTGATGTGAGATATCAATGGCTGCAGTTAGCTGTAGAAGAACAATAGTTCAAGTTTGAAAAGATTCACACTAATAACAATCTTGCTGATATGATGACAAAAGTTGTAACTCGCGAAAAGCTTCAACTTTGTGCCAAAATGGCCGGCATGAATTCTATTTGATGACATCTGAGTTTGTTCTCCTTCCTCATGGGCTGGAGGGAGAGAATTATTGGAGTCCACCCCATGAGATGGGCACCCAAAATTCAACAAGAAATGGCAGTCAAAATAGAATAAGAAAAGGAGGCAATAGAGATGCAAATTTTCAACATTGGTTGGCAATTGAAAAGGCTGAAATTTTGTCTTCTCTATTCATTTTGCAACTCAAAATTTGCCTATAAATAGAAGGATTTAGCAAGCAACAAATGTACAAGCAAGAGAAGCAAGAAGCAAAGAGAGAAAGGCTAAAGCCAAGTGTAAGAGGCAAGCCTTGAGAGAAATAAAATATTTCTCTGAAAGTGTGAGATAAAAGAGAGTCTGAATAATTGCCAATAGAGTGTGGGTGTGGGTCTACATCAGAAAATATTGGGTGTCATATCTAGAGTGTCTCACTGAGTGCCACTATAATTTTAGTATCACTTGAAAGAGAGTAAAGTGTGTTGTAAGGACATTTGTAATTATCCTTATTATAGTGGAATATTTTCTCAGAGCTTGTCCCGTGGTTTTTCCCTCAATACTGGAGGGTTTTTCACGTTAAATATTTGTGCCTCTTGTATTTATTTTTCTACTTAAATTTTGTTGTGCATAATTTATTTGCACAGTGGAAAAAAGTAATCCTGAGGTGCTTCCGCTTTTATCAAGCCTCTAATTCATTTTTCCCAACAGTTGCCTCATGCTATATGTGTCCAAGCAAGGTTTCTTGGAAACTGATGGCTTGCCCGCAAAGCATCAAGAAGAGTTGTGGCAATGCTAAGCTTTAGTGGTATAGTCGATAAGAGACATGGCTACATTTTTTGGGTCAACAAGATATGACTGATTCCACTTGTAAATGAGTAATGCCAAGATATATATATATATATATATATATATATATAAATGACCAAAACGAAGTCCAATTTTTTTGGTACAGGAACCAAGCCCAAATTTATTACCCATATTTCTTCTAAAGGGCCCCAGCATGGTAGTAAAAACCTTTAAACCCATTGCCTACATGGTCTCTGAACCAAAACTCTTGCACCTACAATTCATTCTTCATGTGATAAATGACAAATATACAATAACAATAACATGGTTAATTCCTGGCATCAAAGATTTGACAAAATTTTACATTAATTATCAACTACTTAACACTATTCTTCTCTTTTAAACTTGAGATCAACTATATAAAAACAAGCAGAATTTTTGTCACTTCCATATGTTTGTCTTTGTCTTGATGCTTTTGAAGTAAATTCCATGAACACATAAGAAGTCTCCAATTAGATAGAGTAAACTATCGCAATTAAGTGAGAACTGTGGGCAGTGAAAGCTATGATAATATTTTTGAAGAGATTCCTGCATTTTTCTTCATTTATCTTTCTTAATTTTTTTAATTCCAGATTTGTGTGGTAACTAAATTCCCATTGATATAAGGTAGATAGTCTAAGACTTCACCATATTCACTCATACTCGCCTGCTTTGCTACTTCTCTATGGTTGAGTTCATGCAAATATCTTTTCTTAACCATAAAACAAGCTAAAAGTAAACAAATAGATAGTCCAGGCAACAAACAACAAATATAAAATTCATATACACAAACATCTGAAAGATATACACATTTTGCTACGTGTCTTCTTGACTGATTAGAAGGGATATTCTAGGGGTTACACTAACTGCACTTAAGCAAGTGGGATCCTTCTTGTGCATGCACTCTTATGCTTCCTAATATAGACCCTTCTTATTAGGGGTCTAACATTACCCTTAATAGAAGTTTGTCCTTCTCCTTAAGGTGAAAAATTAAGAAAATGCTCATCTACAGTCTCATAAGCTTCTAAGTACTCTCAAATTCACTTTTCCTCTTTACCTCATTTATTTTCTCCCCATTATTCACTTTTCCTCGTGAGAAACAATTATATTTGTATGTATACACCACAAGGTGTGCATGTACAAAGACACAAAAAATTGAAGTGAGAGAAAGAAAATATTATTGTGTGTAAATATTAATATTATTTCTATATTCTCTCTTCATCTCCGAATACACAATTGATTTTTATCAATTTTGACTAAAATTTAACCAGTTTAATTGCAAATCCATAGTGATAAAAGACTCGCTCAAACAGGGTAAGGTCCAGCTCCCAATCGAACTAGTCGAAGTTTTAAAACGCTGACCATAAGAAAAAAAAAAGATTAGATATATATTGCACTACTGACTCTCACCGATAATTAATACATTTAGGTTATGGTTGTGGTTCCTTTTATAATCTTCTTCTTGATTTTCAATATTGAAAACCAAATGAAGGAGATAATAGGACACTAAGTTAACCCTGAAAAACAGACAATATGCGAAAGAATAGTGATTTTAGTATTTACAAAATTTTTCTGAAGAGAAAAAGTACAGGGAGAGAGAATATGAGAGATTATGTACTACTTATATCATTTTAATTTGTATGAATATTAATACCCTATACAGAAACAGTGCTAATAACTTTTTTCAGAACAGTGCTAATAGCTTTTAATCTCACCTAACAGCATATATAGATTGCATAGGACATAATAGATTTCTACAGCCCTAAGACGCAATTTAAGAAAGAAAGAAATAATTTTTATTTTGAAAAAAAAAGTAAGAGAGAGATAAGCAAACAATCAGATTTACCCAGAAAACCCTAAAGAACAATCAAGGAATAACTATAAGTATTAAGCATAGAATGCAAATCCGCTTAATCAAATCAAAATAATCAAAAGCATACAGAAAATAAGGTTATATTACTTAATATACACTTGCAGTCAATATCTTCCCTTCTTCATTCGCAAAACTTTCTTTTTTGTGGTTCAAATTCGACACAACATAACACATCTTGTTACAAAGTGTCTAAATATTTCTCCCCTGCATTGGCATGGTGCACAATGAAGAAAAATGTAATAATTGTCAGATACACCATATATCTTCTAGTTTAGTATGCATTCAGATTTAAACATTACACCAATACAGGTTTGCATAGATATATTTTCCTAACCTAAATTTGAATCTACTTTATCTAGACACACCATTTGACAAGCCCTCCTCACACTGCTGTCACAGCCATACCAGTGTAATAGGGAGCTTTTACGCTTGTTTTGGATGGCTGTTTCATCTGCTAGTATTCTACACAACCTTCCATTCAAAGCTTTACAAATTTGGAAGGCGCAAAGCAACCCTTCCTCGCTTCAAATTCCAGCAAAGCAACACATTGCAAAGTCAGGTTTCTCTGCAAGGCAACCAATTTTTTTTTTTTTTGATAAAAGACGGGGACTAAGCCTCAAAGGAAAAAATTACAAAGTCATGGTTCTAAGGTAAGACACTTGTATGGTGTCTGCCAACAACCAAGGAAACAACTCATAAGGGGGATAAACAAGATAATGTGTCCCCAGAGAAGCAGAAATTCCTTTTGTTGTCAAATGATTTGCACAGTGATTCTATTCTCGATATATATGAGAAAGATGAAATTGGTGAAATTTGTTGAGAAGGGTTTTAATGGCTCGAAGTGCTAGGCTAATAGAGAGAACATCATTTTCCACTGCATGAACCAAAGCTTGAGAATCAGACTCCACTTCAAGATGAGTACAACCTTTATCCAAAGCCAGCTGAAGACCCAGAAACATTCTCCAACATTCTGACTCGAAGACTGAGGCCCGTCCACAAGACCTGTAAAAGCCAATAAGCCATTTACCAGCATCATCTTTGAGAAGAACTCCACATCTACTTTCCCCATGAGCTTTCTTAGCTCTGTCTGTATTCAGTTTATACCAACAGTGTTGAGGGAGTTGCCAGGAGAGCATATGGATTGTCTTGTGCAGCCTGGCATTGTTTTAGTAGCCATTAGTAGCTTCCGCAATCTGATTCACATACTTCTTTATTAGTTGCACTCCATTAACAAGCCACTTGAAGTGCGGATCATGATGAGCTAAGTTCCTCCATTTCCAGATCATCCAACAAGTAATAGCCCAGATAACAGGCCACTGACGATCTTACGTCACACCAAAATCTTGTGTACAATTTAATTGAATCCAACTCTTAGCAGTCCATCCATAGAAATTGGCTCGGAGAGTATGATGAACTAAAGAGTTCCAAATTTCTTAAGCCTTTCGACAATCATGCAGAACATGAATATTTGATTTAGCAATGTGAGGGCACCACATACATGAGGGATTCCTTCTGCTCCATTGGCTGAGATATTTGTTGGTAAGAAGTTTGTTATGAGCAAACTGTCATATGAATGTACAAATACGGGCTGGAGCTTTGAGTTTCCAAATATGGGACCACAAAGAACTTTTTTCTGTCAAAACATTAGATGTTAATTTTTGGTAGGCACTCTTCACAGAAAATTGTCCATCTTTGCTCGGATGCCATCGAAAGTGGTCTTGACCAAGCTCGTTATGAGGAGGGAAAACACTTTTTATTAAATTGACAGTTACAGAAGGAAGAAAAGAGGAAAGACACACCCAATCCCAATCTTTATTATGCAAGACAAAATCTCTCACCTTTAGATTCAACATATCATCTGTCATTGGGAAGGTAGCCTCTTGGATTAGCATGGTATGTCCAGGTAACCATTTATCAGTTGAAAAATTGATTTGGCTCCCATCCTATATCTACCATTGTGTATTCTCAACCAAAAATGGCCAAAGAACAGTAATGCTTTTCCATAAGCTAGAATCATAAGAATGGCTTTTTGGATTTTGTGGCCATGTATCACAGTGACCATATTTCCCTTTTAGCACATGCACCCAAAGAGCATTCTCGTTAGTTTTAATCCTCCAAGCCAATTTAAGCAAACAAGCTTCATTCATTTCTTTGATGGAGCGTAAGCCTAAACTGCCCTGATTTTTAGGTTGACACATTTTTTGCCACACAATCAGATGCACCTTACTATTGGCAACAGGATGACCCCATATAAAAGCCCCTTGTAATTGTTCTATTTCTCTATATATACTGAAAGGAAACCGCTCCACATGCATATGGAAAATAGGAATAGAAGCAAGAACAAATTTAGCTAGCATTATTCTACCTGCCAATGAGAGACAATTAGCTTTCCATCCTACAAGTTCACTTCGAATTCTTTCTAAAACATAAGTAAACTTTTTCCGACCTCTTTCTTTAGGGTTGATGCATATGCCCAGGTATTTGCCCAGATTATCAATCACTTGAAATCCAGCATAAGAGGCAATGGACAGTGCCTTGTTGGTAGGACATTTGCAGAAAAAAAGATTCTAGTTTTAGAGTTGTTCACTTTTTGACCGGAAGCAACGCAAAAAGTATGTAAGACTTTGGTGATTACCTCTATTTGTTGAATAGAAGCTTCTGCAAATAAAAGAAGATCATCTGCAAATAATAAATGGGATATCTAAGGTCCAGCTTTGCCAACTTTCACAGCCTTCTAATGGTTATGATTAATTGCATCTTAAATCAAGTGACTCAATTTTTCCATACAAAACACAAAAAGATAAGGAGAGATTGAATCCCCTTGCCGAAGCCCTTTCTTAGGTTTGAATTGCCCAGTTTTAGAACCATTCCAGAGAATATCCATTGTGGAAGTAGTAATACACTCCATAAGAAGCTGTCTGATAAATACAGAAAGCCTCATTTCCTAAAGAGTGATAGCTAGAAAATCCCAGCTAATTCTATCATAAGCCTTTTTCAAGATTTGATAACTCAAAAACTTACAGCAAGCTAATGAAAATAAGACTGAGATTTAAAATAGAAATGGCATGTCACATGTAAGCTTTCTAGATGGCAATAATTAACCGATTTCCACATGTAAACTTTCCAAATTAATGAAACAAGCAAAGCCACAAACACAATGATAATACCTAACTTATTTATACTCCGGAATACACAAGTTGAGCTCTCATAGAAATGCAGAGTTTCCTTTCAAGATTTTTATGAAGCAAAGAAACATAGACTTGCTTCAATGTTAAGTGTATGGATGTTATTTGAGTGAACACTGACTCCCAAGAAAAAAAGTGAGCAAATTCCTAAAAAAAAAAAAAAAAAAAATTCCCAATAATAACATTTCAAGGAATTACAACCCTTAAATACAAGATACACGAAAAACCAAAGCATGGAAATAACAAACATAAATGACAGAAAATACGGAAATACATGACAAGGATGTAAACGGGAAATGGGATAAACGTGGGCCTCATACATTCCCACCACCTAGACGACCCTCGCTGCCTTCCTGAATTCAAGGCATGAAATCCTCCAACCACGCAGGATGACAACGTGCACGAATGAGCTCCCGGGTTCCTTGGGCTTGGACTGAGTCGTCCTTCACTTCACTCACCAAAGAACCACCACCACTTGCCCCCTTGTCCACGTACCCTTGCTCACCATGGGGGGCCACGTTGGGCTGTTCACTGGGTAACGACTGGAAGAAGGGATACAGCCGTAACAAACAACTAGAATAGGTCCAAAATAAAGCACTGCACAAATGATTACATGTTCATCATACTTTGTTAACCCATTCAAACTTTCTAAACCCTAGCCCCAGCTAGATGAATGTAGATCAGAACCTTTTGTCTTGAGCGGTTTGATAAGCCACCTTAATAGAAGCATTCTTCATAGCCCAGCAAACTTCTGGGCAGTTAGATAAAGGCAGGCCTAAGGGTCCATGCTGTAGTGGGTGAGGGTATTTAAAAAAGGGGGTAAACTTCTGCCAAGGTAAGCAAGCTTTGTGCTAAATTTCCCATCATGGAATCAGATTTTAGGCATCATTCCCATTATCATGGACACGGATACTGTCCACAGCTCGGTATGCAATCATTCCCATTATCATGGCCATGGATATTGCCCACAGCTTAGGATATCAGGTTTTATGCCATCATTCTCATTCTCATGGCCATGCATAGTTGGATACTGCCCACACCTCAGGATTGTAAAGCTTCTTTTTTTTATCACATGGCCCAATAAAGCTCAGAATCATGAATAAAAGGTTATAAAACAAACAGAAAAGTGAATTTGGCCCCTATGATCCAGTTAGGTAATTGTTACCCCTAGAGTCATTTACTCAATTACAACAATTGCTTCAAATGAATCAAATCCATAGAAATCACCCAGATTATAAAGGAGTATACTGGTCATGCCAAAGCTATTCAAATATTCTGGTGGAAAATGTTTATGAGAAACTTCACTCAGTGATACCCAAACATGATATCTTCACAGAATTGAAAAAATTAACAAGATTAGAAGTCAAATTAAAATTTGATTCTGCTTCATTATCGAAGATATACCTACTTTTTAAGCAAATTAGAGGAAAGCATTCACCTTTCTGCACCCAAACTGGCTTTGCTTGTTTGAACCAATCCTAACCTGCAAAACCCAAGTCCAGGAGTTGAAGCAACAGACAAAGTGAACAAGGGGTGTGTAAAACTGTCCCAAATCGTAGCAGATTGTGGTAGATCCAAAAGTTTTATAGAATAATAAGCAGGCACCCTGAGGCTTGAACATTAAGCTCACCACTCAGACTGGGCTGGGACAAAACTAGATATAGGGCCAGGTGGGTGGTTGTAGTAAGCTGTAGTGGCTGATGACATGGTTCTTAAAGTTGTGATAGGTTGGACACCTTGTACATTTTTGTGGCAATATAGGGAATTGGGAAAGCAAAAGAAAGAAAAAGAAATTTACAAAGGAAAAAAGTTACAAGAGTATTTGGGAGAAAAATAGAGGGAGTGAAAAATTATTGGCAAGGAAGGAAAAATGGAGTGATTCCCTCCAAATCTTTTGCAATATTCACAATTAAATACAAAATATATTCCTCAGAGAACTTAGTAGCAGGTTCCAGAAAGAGCAACTAAATGCCACTGTTTTTTGGTAGACAGAAGAAAAATTACAACATAAATCTCACAACGACAACTATTGAATCCAGCAAAACTGTTTGAGAACATATTTATGCGTAATGAAACTTCCCTATAACTCTTATTCAAGTTTGGTATCCAATACGGGTACGGGTACGTAGCTGGTACAGGCACGTTGTCCAAAATGAAGTTTTAGTACTTCATAGCTTGTATCAACTATGACCAAGTTCAGTCAGATTTACAAAAGAAAATTTCGATCAAAAACCCAAATTCAATTCTCACAATAACTTTATTCCAAAGAAGTGAGATGCATATAAAAAAGAATTGGAATATTTGAAAACACACTAGCCTGATAAGAACAATATAAATAATACAAAATTTAAACTTTGGATGTGTGCCACCACAAATCCTATTTTTATATGAAGAAAGTCAGAGCCAGTATAGTAAATTGCAGTTTTAAATTTGACAACTTATTGCAATCTAATCAACGTGAAACCTCATCATACTTCCCACCTCCAAAATGCATTAGAAAACCCAGATCGGAGAGAACAAATTAGGTCGCCACAGTAGCTCGCTTCTTGCCTTTTCCTTTTAACTGGCTTCTCTCTGTTCCTTTGATCATTCTAGATAAAATATCAGCTTGCTTTGTGTTACCCTCCTGATTAAGGCAGTTGATCAGTTGATCACAGCTACTCCAATCTGTAACACCTCCTTTCTCCAGAATTTTGCATAATATGGAATATGCATTAATGGTCTTTCCTGCTGCTAAGAGAGCATCCAAAACCTTATCATAGCTTGAAAAGTCTATGATACAGTCTCTCTCGAGACAAAAATCTAATAGCTTAAGGGCAGCATTTGTCTTTCCTTTTTCACAGAGAATAGACAAAAGAGAATCTAAATCAGGTGCACACCCACTGAGCATAAGTAAATCAATTCGACCCAAGGCTTCCTCCACATGACCTCTCAAGAGGAGGGCCTCCAAGACCTTGGCAACCAAGTCCATATTCTCCTTCACTCCCTTCTCCACCATACTTTTCATGACTCTGCTTGCAGTTTGGACCCTCTGATCTTCAAACAAACTCTCCATAACTGACCTATAAAGGGATGAGTCTGGCGTATGCCCACTTTCAAGCATACTATCCAAAGCTGTTTTCGCATCTGCCGGTTCACCTTTCCTCAAGTAACTCTCGATAAGCAATCTGTAAGAATCCATATCCCTAGGAACCCCTCTCCTACCCATGATCTTAAGAATTTCAAAAGCAGAATCAGGGTTACCTTCTTTTGAATGCCCACGGATCAAATTATTAAAGGCAACTGCATCCTGAACACCCTTTTTCATTAATTGCCTAAAAAATGTTTCTGCTTTAATAGTTTGCCTATTATTGCACAGATACTCAATCATTGGGTTGTAAGCACTGGGTTCCATTTCTAAAGTACTCCGTGGCCTCAAGATAATGTCCTTCTCAATTAAGTGATCTAACAATTGCACTGCCCTATCAAAAACATTTGCCTTGCAGAAATTCTCAATTAAGACACCATAGTGTCCCGCCTGTGTGGGAATGTTCAAACGAATCATTGCTTTCAGCACATCTGCAGCTGCATCCAGGTTACCAGAATTACACTGGCAACTCAGCAATTTAATGAAGATGGTATTATCCGTAGGGGCAACATGTCTCTCTACCATCTCCTTCAAAATGCTTCGAGCTTCAGCCATTTTCTGAGCATCACAAAGCCCAGGCAACAAGGTGGAGTATGAGACAGCATTGGGCTTAATACCAGAAGACTTCATCTTATCAAACAACCGTAATGCATCATCAACTTTGCCTACAGCAACATACCCTTTTAACACAGTAGTATAACTAATCACATTTGGCACAATGTTTCTTCCCTTCATCTCTGTAAACAATTTCTCTGCCTCCTCCACTTTCTTAAACCGATAATACCCATTAATCATAGTGTTATAAGTCACAACATCAGGCGAAATATCTCTACTTTTCATGTCTTCGTAGAAACGAATTGCAGTATCCAACCTCAAAGACAGGAACATACCCCAGAGCAATACATTATATGTATGACGCGTGGGCTGTACACCCTCCCTCAACATAGCATTGAAATACCTTTTTGCCATCATATAGCGTCCCCTTCTCAGAATCACCTTAAACAAGGCATCATAAGATATACGGGTTCTTTGTACACCCAATTCTTTCATTTTCTGGAATATTTTAACAGCCTCCTGAACTATCCCGGCTTTACCATAACTATCTATCAATACAACAAACAGCTCCTCGTCCCACTCAATACCTTTCTTGCGCATATCCAGCAGTATGCACCGAGCATGGTTGAGCTTGGAAGCTCGACCCAAAATCTGAATCATTTTCAAAGTGGTGTCTCGGTCATGGTTGAACAGCCCAGCACGCTCCACCCACCGGTAAAACTGGAGCGCCTGATCTGAGTTCTTAGCGCCGTGCAAAACATTCCAAACAAGGGAAGGATCGAATTCGGGAGCCAATGCCCGGATTGAATTCTGCAACCGAGTTGTCCAAGCCCGGTTCGCCATCATTCTGCAGATAATGTCCTCTAACTTTTCTGGGTTCCGAGGCTTACCTTGTGGGCTTCTCTGATTCGCCTTCCTTTCTTGAGTCGCGCGTTTCTGGTCTTCCAGTTCAGTCTGCGGATTGGAAGCACCAGGTTCAGAATCTGGGACTGGCTTCTCATCGACATCGGAAACCGGTTCCGCGGTGGTACTGTATAAGCGGAAGAGATCAAGGATGTGAGAGTTTGAAACACTGGGAGTGATTGGTTGATCACTCAGTCTCCATCGTAGAAGCTTAGAACGAGAAAGGTACGCCATGAAAGTTAGCAGAAGAAGGTCCGAAGTAAAAAATGAGGAGCTTCGGTTCAAATGGCAACTAATACACAGAACAGAACTGTGCCTGTCGAACTGAGGAAAGGGCGCAAGGGCGGGGTTCGGGGTTTGGGCATTAGGGTTTAAGGCCAAATGGGCCTTTTTTATTTAACCAAATGGGCTGCCTATTCCTAACCCCGAAACCATAGTTTATGTTTGGTACAATTCAGAAGTGGGCTTTTCTTTTTGGTACAAATTCAGAAACGGGCGTTTATCACATCACTGAAATAATACTGAGTACAATATCCTTGTGATCTTTCCAAGGTTCAGTAGCCAAAAATTTACTCAACAAATAATTTAACTTAATATTACTTAATTTTTTGTTTAATCTCATCCTCCTATTCCCCCACTAACCCTAAACCTAACGTAAGGCTGAATGTAGCACCAATGAGTTCACATCCCGACTTAGAGCTTAGGTGCCGAAAGACTATTGTTATGTTAACCTTATTTATTTTTTCATTTTGTACTCAGTCATATTTATTTATAAAAGTGGATGATGTAATTAATTAGCCTTTTTTATAATGTAACTAAATATAAAGTGGAATAGTTAAAAATAAAAAATAATATAACAAAACCCCTTAACACTAGCGGATCTACTTGAAGCTAGTGGGGGCAAATGTTGTCACTACCTTTTCAAAATTTTAATGTTAAATAGATATACTTCAAATTATTGCTCCCATTATATATTCAAAATTGTCTCTACCATAATTTTTCAAAATAAGAAATAAATGATTGAATAATTGATTGGTTATATTTGTAGAGAGGCATCTTTGATAGTATTGTAAATGAGAAAATTATAAACATTTTCAAAATATGAAACTATGTAGATAACAATTGTAATTTGAACATGTTGATTACAACAATGCAATTCTATAGTATGTGTGATAGAAATTAGGTGTAATTAGAGATTTGATAAGATAAAGACTTATTATAGTCTTTTTTAAGAAGAATTATTTATTCTTTTGCTCTTAAATGAAGATATTGCATAAAAGCTTATATTATCTGTTGTGTCGTATATTACAGTATATTGTATAAATATTTTCTTGTCTAAAAATTTTTAATTCATCTTTGCTCCTTCAAAAAAGATAGTAAAATTGCCAATAAAGGATAAATGGAAGCAACATCTTTCTCACAATAATTTTGTAGGCTGTTGATTTTTATGGGTCTACAATTTAGTCTACATAACTAAATAAATTTAGTAGTCTAGATTTTGTGACAATAAAGTGACCTATTTGAAAAACATAGCATTTTGAGGGAAATTTCCCAAATCATGATATAATTTGCTCTCTTCATCATTTCCTTACCACAATGTTGCTTTTTTTTTTTTTTTAAGGAACAAACTGAAAGATATTATCAAGGGGCTATTGAGGCCTAAGAACAAAGTAGAGATACAAGCCCTCGTGGGAAGAACAAACAATTTAGACAAAGGCTAAAGCTACCATCACATGGGCTAGATTATTTTCATTGCACTAAACATGAGTCGCCAAGAAAGCCACGCAAGAGTGGGCTAAAAATCTACACTCTTCAATGATGACATCAAAGTAAGATGACTTCTTTGAACCAATGAATGCATGGATAACTGCCAAGTTATTAGAGAAAACTTTCAAACTGAGGTACCCTTGAGTGATTGCTAGGGAAATCCTAAATTGCGATGCTTGATCTTTGGCCACACTGACATTCCCAAGATCGAAGACACGCAAAGTTGCTACAAGTAAGACAGAACCCCTATTGTTCAACATAACCATACCTAGTCCTTGAAAACCATTTTCAAGAATTGCAGCATCCACAAAGAGAGAGAACAAAGCCTATGATGATGGAGAAAACCATGATTCCCGCTAAGGAGGATGGTCATAAAGCCTGAGATTCTCAAATTTCCCATACTTAGAGTCTACTAGGCTTCTTATATCTAGTCTCAAAAGCCACTCCATCAAAACATAGTCTATTCCTACTCCACCAGAGAGCCCACATAGTAGTGGCCATAAGAGCCAAATCTTCTTTTAATACCCCACTATGCAACCAGCCCAATAATTGGCAATAGTATTCATAGCACCGAGATCAATTCTAAAAGATAACCGAGACCTATACTAGCATTTCCTTGCCCATGAATAATCCAAAATTATATGAACCAAAGACTCCTCCTTTGAGCAACAAGGGTAAGAGGCTAGGAGAGGAACTCCCTCTTTTTGTAGATTGACTTTGGTTGGCCAACAAGCCAGACATGCTCTTCACATGAAAATCTTAACTTTGTTTGGTATAAGGAGATTCCACATCGATTACCATGTACGCAACTCCAGAATTATTACCAATATCATATTCATAATGCTGCAAAGCCAAGTGATATGCAAATTTTGTTAAGAAGCAACCATCCTTTGTCTTACTATAGATAAGCATATCCTCCCTATTAAGACCAATAAGAGGAATGTGCTAGATCTAATCAGCTTCAAAGGGGTAGAAGATGTTTCTAATCAGATTTTGGTCCCATGTCCTAAGTTCATGATCAATAAGATTAGAGACCATAGTGGTGTCTTCTTTACATGGGCTCCAAACTCATGACCATTTTGGAAAGGCAACTAGCTATCAAACCAAATATTAATATTTAGGCCATTCCTTACTCTCCAAAAATGACCTTGCAGAATTAAGCATTGGGTGCCCATAATACTATACCATATGTAGTTGGGTTTAAAACCCAATTTAGCAATGAAAAAATTTGTGTCAGGGAAATAGTGACCTTTAATAGTTTTGGCCATTAAAGATTCAAGATTTTGTAGTATTCTCCATCACTATTTGGCCAAAAGGGTTGAGTTGAAGGCTTGGAAGCTTCTAAACCCCATCCCTCCATCTTTTTCAGATTTGTTCATCCTTCTCCAGCTAAGCTATTGTATTTTAGGCTCACTTCCTCTAGCACCTCACCAGAAATTACTAACCATCACTTAATGTGGTAACACAGATTTTGAGGCAATCTAAAGCAACCTTTAATATAAGAAAAGATAGACCAAGCGATCAATTTGATTAATATCTCCTTACCTTTCTAATAAAGTACTTTTTCTTTCTACCCTTTAACCTTCTTCCAAACTCGATATTGGACAAAGTCAAACACTTATTTTTTATTTCTTCCCACTAAAGTAGGCAAACCTAAGTATTAGGCATGAATGTCAACTGCCTTAATCTACATCCTTTGCTGAATCAATAATCTTTTATTTCTATGAGCTTTTCGACTAAATGACAATTTAGATTTATCTAGATTTATTTTTTGGCCAAAAGTCTAGTGGTATTTAGCAAGCACATTCTGCAAACATTGTAACTTATCATTAGGAACACATGAAAATAAAATGTTGTCATTAGTGAAAAATAGATAAGAAATAGCAAGTGATGACCGAGCAATTCTTATCCCATGAATATTTCCCATTTATTGCTCACGGGATAGTAAACTAAACAGTATTTCCACACACAAAATAAATAAATATGGGGACAACGAGTCCCCCTATCTATGACCTTTGTGTGACTAAAATTTTTTTGTGGGCTCTCTGTTAAGAAAAATAGAGAAACAAAAACTAGAGACACATCTCATAAAAAGATTCACATACTTCTCAGGAAAACTCATTGAAATTAGGATTGATTGCAAAAAACCATGATCTACCCTATCATAACTTGGGCCATATCTAGCTTTAAAGCCACAAAATCCTTCCCACTACATTGTCTTCTCATATAATGAAAAATTTCAAAGGTTATAATCACATTATTAGTAATCAATCTCCTAGGCACAAAAGCACTTTTAAATTCATACACAATATCAAATAAAATGAGCTTTAGCCTATTTGTAATGGTTTGACCAATTTAAAGAATACTTTGCAAAGACTAACGGGTCTAAAATCTTTTGCATGGATTGGTAATGTATGATTTATAGTACCAGCATCATGCTCATGATTTAGGATCCTAAGCATTAATTTGATCACATCATTGCCAATAATACTCTAAAACTTTTGATAGAAAAAAGGTAGGAAACCATCTAGGCCAAGAGCTTTAGTGGGATACATTTGCATGAATTCCATGTAAACTTCCTCCTAAGTAAAATCCCCATTTAGAATTGCTGAATTTTCAAGCACTATGCGCCAACTACTTTAGTAAGATCATGACTAGCAATAGAGTGATCACTAGAAGATAAACTAAGGTAATTGTTTAATACCTGGTAATTTCATCCTCACTATAGCATGTGTTTCCCATGTCATTTGACAATGAATCTATCCAATTCCTGTCTCTTCTCTAGGATGCTTTCCCGTGAAACAAATTTATATGCTACCCATATTTGAGCCAATTTACCTTGCTCCTCTAACACCAAAATATTTCCTCTAACAATGTTACTTTCACTCTACATACCAAATGTTCTTTCATGAATCCGCAATAGCAAATCAAACTTGTGCAATTGCATGAGTAGCAACAACATAAGGTGAAACTTACTAGGTGACTAGGGGATAAAAAGACCCAAAAGCACCGTGGTCATATATGAGCGTGAAGGTTGGCATTGGAGTCATGGATACCACTTGGGATGAGATGAGCTATTTTCAACCAATGGCCAAGATATTTTGGTGATGTAAAATAATTATGTGCATACAGTTTGTGCACTATATATGCATGTATAGAAATAAATTAAAAGAAGAAAGATAATGAAGATGTGAGAGAATATAAAAGAGTGTATAGACTTTAAACCTCTAAGAATGTATGCATAACAAAATCCTTTGGTGATTGTCCTCCAAAAAAAGTGGGTGCCACAATGAGAAAATACACACTTCGTCCTCTCTTAAAATATGTTGCAACACAACTAAATCTCAATGTACTATTGTCACCAAAAAAATATCTCAATGTATCATGAATTCTAATATTTTTATTGATTCTAAATATGTATTATGAAATATGTCATGAAATTAATTGTTCATCTTTATTACAACTTGAAATTAAAACCCATAGCTATTTCACCATTCAGACAAAACCTTATGATCAATTAATAAACTTAAGTTGGGAGAGAATTTGAAGCCTAATTGTATTTTGGATATGATAAGCAAATTAAAATTATTATAAGTTTGATTTGAAGTATTATGTAACCATTTTTGTATGGAAAAAGCTAAACCTATTAAATTGGATTTATAAAACTCTCACAAAATTTTATGTAAAGTGTTAAATTTATTGGATTTTAATATATAGTTGATTAGATATCCTATATATACAACAAATAAAAATTTTAAAATTGCCAACAATGTGTTAGTGTAGTGGAAGTTAGCTTTGTCCCAAGTTGGAACCTAAGCTAATTGCTCGGGTTCAAATCTTGGAAGTCACCAAAGTTAAAATTTTCATGTATTTCTATATCTTTAGTTTTATATAATTTTTCTTTATAAAATATATATCATTAAATTTATTAAGTCTCATATAAGCCTTTTGTTAATGTAGGATTATGGGATTATATTTATTCATAACATTATGAGGTTTCATTAAATGTTGCATGATATGCCTTATTATCCCTCCCTTTATGATGGAGCCATTTATATATATATATATATATGTGTGTGTGTGTGTGTGTGTGTGTGTATGTATATATATGTATATACTGATTTTTCAGTTAATATTATTTCTCTTCTTTCTGGAAAAATTCAGTGCTGCAGTTGTCGCTGTAAGAAAAATTTGGTTATTAATAAATCACTTTCTACCCAAATTAACCAAGACCAAACAAAAAAATATACATGACATCATTAAGATATAAGTGAAATAGAAAAGGAAAAACATGACATATATAAATTTGCACTTTATTTGTATTATTCTTATATAAGCTTCCATTACATCTGCCAAAAAAGGCCAAAAGCTTGACTCTAAAGGAAGAAAAGAAAAACAAAGAAAAAAAGAGTTTATTACAATTGACATGAGTTTTCTTCAACGAATCCCATATTCAAGAGATACCTAATTTGCCAATCCCTAGTGACTAGGGAAAGGCAATTACAATTCTAAACAACAAACAGAAATATATAAAAGAAACTGATGAAACTCCATCTGGAGTAGTTATAGACAGTTTCTCAAATTAATGGACCAAGAAACTCTCGTTTCATTTCTTGTCCATCCCAAGTGTGTGCTTCACAGTATCCACAGCACCCTGAGCTAGGTTCTTCACTTGCTCCCCAGTCTAAAACAAGAAGATCATTCTTTAATTTTAGATAAAATTTCAAGTTCCAATCAAAGTAATTCAATCCACTAAAACATGTGAAAGAAAAAGTGAGCACATTGCTCCAAAAATTGTGAATATAAATGATTAGTTAATTAGCCAATAACCTGCTGGAGAAAACCGGCAGCTTGCTCCTTGTTTTCTTCAGCAGCCTGACCAGTTGAGTGAGCAGCATCATTCATCTTGTCTTTAGCTGCCTGGGCTGAGTTCTTTGTGGATTCCATCCACTCCTCTGCCTTGGCCTAGTGATGCAAAAGCATATATTAGGAGTTAACATCTGCTGCTACATGAAAAGGCTAAAGAAGTTTAAGAATTCGTTTATTTAGAATGAAAATATACCTGAGTGTGGCCCTGGGTTTGTCCTGCATTGAAGTTTTGTTGCATGCTTGACATGTTTGCTGAGTTAGCAAGAATGCAAAGAAAATAGATATAAGTTGCTGTTTTGAGTGGGTCTCAATGATCTCGTTTGAATAGGTATATATAGTGTTTGGTCTCCAATTTAAAGGTGACATGTGTGACACGAAAGTAGGATCATTTGGTTATGGAAGGACGAGTATTTCTGCTTGTGAAATGGGCTTTGGAAGCTTTAATTAGAAAAGAATATGAGCCTCTAATGTGAGAAAATTATGCATCTTCAAGTTCTATAGGCCATTCCTTATTTTCTTTAGGTTGTTCTAGAATATATTGAGATCAAGACAAGCAACTATTGATAAATACATAATATGAACACATTTTCACATTCAAGTTTGGGTTTGGTGCACATTTACTCTTTGTAATTTTAATTCGGGTGATTTACCCTCTAACATACTAATTTTGTGCGCATCAAACCCCTGTGATTTTAATTTTGAGCCAATTTACTCTTCCATGTTTTGAAACGTAAAAAGATACTACCAAGACTTCAATTAATATACATTTAATTTACTTGTGATCCAGAGTGTAACGATATACCTCTAAACTATAATTAGCCAAAAATAATGGAAGTTCATAATTAATGTTTAAACATATAAATAAAAAAATATTAAAAATAGACAAAAAGACTCATGTTTTTTTCTTTGTAATTAAGTTTCAATTTTTTTCTCTAAACGGTGGCTAGTGTATGTGTCTTGGTTTTTACGTTTGAAGACCAACGTCCAGAAGTAAACCAAACCTGTATAAGGCAAAATAACACTTACACTTTATGTAATTTAGGGTATTTAAGTTACACTCCTCCTATAAAATTTAGGGGCTACCTACGGTGCAATTTGCTTGGCCCAATGCATGGATGGAGCTAGAAATTTTTTTTTTGTTAAAATATAAAAAAAAAAAAAAAACTTTCTTGCATTTAGAGTCCCTAACACAAAATTTTTTATACTTTTAGATATGCTAATGGTAGCTGTTGCATTTTATATTGCAACAATTTATACATTCTGTTACAATTTTATCTAAATTATTAAGGGCACACCAAATCGACTCCGAGCACGAGCAGAACCTCTTCTCTACTGCTGTGTCTCAAATCAAGTGGTTTAAGAGTGATTGTCTGCTATTCTATTAGTGTATCCTCTCCCTTCGACCCACAACAGAGAAGCATGGAGGGGTCATCTTGATCATTTGAAGGTTTGATGCACTGGGTCACTTTACCTAACTGGGTCACCCAACAAATTGCAAATTTAGTTGGGTCTCTCTCTGTATTCTATTTCTCACCCAATGTCAGATTTCTTCTTCCAGATTTTCTTCATAATTTTCTGTGTATGAAATGGCCCCTTAAATCTTATTGTATTTGTTTTCTTTTTGTATTTAGTGTTGGTTTTGGTTTTGGTTTTGGCTATGGAGTAGGAAGAGAATTGAGAGTAGCAATGGTGCTGGTACTGTGAAATGAGAGTACGGAAGGCCGCAAAGTGAAATAACTACTTTGGGTAATTATTATTACTTGAAAATATATAAAGTGTTATTTAAAACAATTGTAAAACTATTAAAAATGTATAAATTTTATAAAATTCAGGAGGTTAAATTAAAAAAGTTTTGAATTTCTTATGAAATAAATAAAAATTTTTCAAGGTCCATAGGAGGGAGCACTATGGCTTCGCCCCTGGCCTCAGGGTAGCGGTACCATGCCTTATTACCAATAGGAAGACAACAGATGGCATGAATAACTAGCTTGACCGATGAAACCGATAATGTACGTGTAATTGTTTAAAATTTTCTGCAAACTTAATATCCATACAAATTAAATATCCAACACAATTGTTAAAATTATATATTTAGATAATATTTATTTTGCTTATTAAAACCTTTATTATCTTCTTTTAGCTTTTTCTGTTGTTCCCATATCTTTAAAATTATTTTAGTCCCTCAGAATTTATTGGCATTTGATTTGACAAAATTACAAAATAAAATCAAGTATTTCACTTAAGCAATTTTATCAAAAGGTTTAATTATAATTTTAGTCCATCTGTTTGCAAAACTATAGTAATTGATCCCTTTTATTTTTAATGGCAGCAATGCCATTCATCAATTTTTGAAATTAAAACGATCAAGAACAATTTCTAACATGGCATTAGCTTGGTGAATCAATTTGATGGGGTGGCCCATTTCTAATGACATATCAGTGATAGAAGACCATTTAGAAGGAGCCTCCCACAACCATTTTCTCCCCCAGTGGCACCTGTTGACCAAATTGAGGTCCGGCTCAACCTCATCTGCGCCATCAGTGGCCAAATTGAGACGGGGATTGTCATTAGAACCCAAATGGGAATGCCATGGGCTTCCTCTTCGGTGCACTTAGAGGCGGGGCAATTTACAATCCTTCAGTTTGTTGGGAAGGTTGGGAAGGTGACGTGCAATGCAGAATAACACCATAACCAATGCGAAACAACACGATGACCAATTTCGATAATACAATGATACAAAATACGATAACACAATGATTAAATTAGAAACCACAATAACTAACGATCAAAGACATCTTTCAATCATATATGTAAACCTACTAAAAATTAACAAGTGAAGCAAATGTAGGAATAATAAAATAAATAAATGAAAGTTAAGATTTTTTACGTAAATAACTTCTTTACCTTAAAAAAGAAAAATCACAGAACTTAATTTAGATATATCTTCCATTATCACCCAAAATAATAAATATAAGTAGTATTTGCCTTAGTAGAATTAGAGGTATATATTCAACAATACATAAAAAATAATCATTCTTAATAATAAAAAAAGCAAACGACTCATTTAAAAGAGAAAAATCATCAAAATATAGGTTTTGTTAGTCAAATCTTCATCGTTTAAGATGAGAAACTTGTTTCGCGATCAACTTCACAAAATATCAATTCAATCTAACAGTGAATAACTTTAAAATAATAAATTTATTAAAAATTACCAAAAAAGAACAATACTGCAATGTGACTTTTTCTTTTTGTTTCTCTCTTTCCTTTCTTGAAAGTAAGTAATATATTTAAAATTTTTACTGAGAAGGAATTCAAAAGTCATTCCTTAAACTTGATAACAAATTAAAATAACTTCCATTTTCATTTATATTTAACTAAAAAATAAAGTACATAAACTTTATTAAATGGAACGTCCTGATCTCACATATATAAGAGGAAAACCCAACACAATTGACTAGACTTGAGGAGCTCCCCGAGTTTGGTGATGATGATTATGGCTGTGGAGACAATGCTGAGGTCGAAGACCACCTCGCTGTATGTACATGACGGAGGCAACACTTCGGGGTTCTTGGGTCGGGGCCCTCATCATGACGTCTCGGAGTATAGGCCTGCAACTTATGGGCACGAATTAAACCTGGGTCACAAATCTGCAAAAGATGCCACCATATAAAAATAGGAGCAAGGATGCAAATGATTCCTTTATTTTTTTTTAATTAAGAAGAGTAAATTAATTTTTTAATTTTTAATTTAGATAAATTAGTTCTTCAAAAAATGAGATCGAATGAATTTAGCTCCTCACATCAATAGAGCAAGAAATTGTATCAATGTTTTATGATGTGGCTCACCATTGCCTTTGTACACTCTTAATCTCTCATTGATTATCAGCTGATGTGGCTTAACTACATCTATGTAGAGAAAGAGTTGTTGTCTGTCTACTCTCTTGAGAAAGAACTGTTGCCTCTCAGCATGAGGGCTTGGCAGGCACAAAAGACATCCATACCAATTTGGGTGCACAGTAAGGGTACTTGACTGTTAGGGTTTGATTGAGGAGATTTGATTATATAGCACATTTTTGTGCACAATTGTGAGTGACTAAATTCACTCAATCTCACTTTTAATAAGACTAAATTTGATTGATTTAACTTTTAAAGGCATTAATTTGTCCAAATCAAAAGTTTATAGACTAATTTTTTTTTAAAAAAAAAAAAGGTAAAGGACCATTTAGGGTCTAACTCCTATAAAATATAGATTGAATATCATAAACTTAACATGTTGATAGGAATTGAAGATAATTTTAATCAGGATTTTTATTTTAGAAATTGTTAATTTTGTGAATTATGGATTTTATCCTAAGTATACATAAAGATATCATATTCCAATTTTGGATTTTTTTATTTCGCTCCTATTTTATATTTGTTGCCTGTTTAGTTATGAATCTTGGTTGGCTATCAATATAGCCTTAAGGGACATTATTCTTATTAATCCTGATATTAATTATCGAATTATTCAAAAAATTCAGACATTTAGAATGTATCCTACATCATATATGTACAGATACTAATTGAAGACAACTTCTACACTCTAATATCTTTATGTTTCAAATAAATTAAAAACAATTACACATTGCTAATCACAATCAAACACATAACAGAAAACAGATATTCGTCCTATATATAAAAACATTTTCTAGTGCAGCAGGTACCAAACATAAAGGATAACGATTACAGTGAATTCTCCGTAAAAGGGAATGAGTTGGTCTTACTCTAATTTTCACACTATTTAGAGAGGAGCTTTTCATGAATTTTTGAAACTTTCTGTTATTTCCTTTATGAAAATTCTACGCTATATGTAATTATTGCCTTTGGTACAGAAAATACATTCGTGCAGCTAAATGGGAAATTTAGTAGTTTTAGTTGGGCAAAATGTTACGCGCATATAATTTGGGTGTTATATATGTATGTATAAAAAAATTTTAAAAATTAAAGATATAAAAATATATATAAAATTTATATATCTAAAAATATATACGTAATTTAACCCTTAATTCCTGGAGTAAGCAGTAACTTGAAAAGTATTTGGTGTGAGTTTTCAACATTGGCTGCTGTTAGGTAGTCATTCAGCATTGGCTGTTGTTTGGAAACTTGCAACAATACGTTCCTTTTTCCTCGCTACAACTAAAATTCGGTCTGCCCACTTTCGTCTTCTTCAACTGTTTCCTAAGGACGAAAACTTTTTCTCCATCGCATAAATACTATTCTCACTCATACATTTTTCATATAATTTTTGCACACCATCAATAGTTAGGAAAATTTATTTAATTTATATGTTAAAGATAAAAAAAATAGGATGAAATTTATTTTATAATTTTAAATATAAAAAGTCATGTCTCTTAGACATAAAAAATCATACCTCTTATATATGAAAGATTATGTCTCTTGAATATAAAAGGTTATATCTCTTGAACATAAAAGATTAAGTCTTTTTGATGTGAAAAGTCATGCTTATTAAATATGATAAATGATCATGTCTATTGGACATGAAGGATCATGATTGTTGACATGAAAGATCATGCCTGTTAATTTGAACTAAATAATCATATTTGTTGGAGTGAATAAATATGTTTAGTGATTAAATGCTTATTCATGTTTATAAATATTCATGGTGTAGAAATGAAATTTACTCACAAAAATAATATTTTTTGTATCTTTCCTCATCTTTGAACTAAATAATTATATCTATTGAATATGAATGATCATATTTATTGGATATGAAAGATCATGAATGTTGGATATGAAAGATCATACTTGTTAGTTTGCACTGAATAATCATATTTGTTGGAGTAAATAAACATGTCTGATAATCAAGTGCTTATTTATGTTTATAAATATTCATGGTGTGGAAGTAGAATTTACTCATAAAAACAAACATTTTTTGCATCTTTCCTCATCTTAGTCTCTCAAAATCAAACTATTTCTTTTAAGTTCTATAGAAGGAAATTCTGATTTTTGCTACCATAATTTTTTAGGTATTTTTATTGTATCCTAGAGGTGCATTGCAAAGAACCTAGTAACAACATTGTAGAGGCAATATTCATCTTAAGGTCAAATATATTTACACGCTTCAAGACACAAATATTTTCTCCATATTACAATATCTCTATTTTCTACTTATTCTTTTCCAACAATCTTAAGATGAATATTGTTAATGGAGTCTCAATCTGAAAATACAGCATTCAAACTAATGAATCAAAATATGGTAAACTTGGTTCACTTTTATGGAACCAATTTTAATCGTTGAAAAGACAAGATCATGTTCTTGCTTACTACCTTAAAGTTGCATATGGGCTGATCCAAATTAGAAGGAAATTTCAAAACCGAAGGATGATGATTCTAATAAAATCAAGACAAAAACGAAAAAGTAAAAGGAAGATGAAATGTTGTGTAGAGGACACATTCTAAACACTCTCTAACCATCTTTATGATCTATTTATTGGTATTCAGTCTCTATGAAAAATATGACATACATTAGAATATAAATACAACAATGAGAGAAAAAGGACAAATAAGTTCTTAATCAAGAAATTTTTTGAATGTAAGATGTTTGATCATTTATCTGTCATAGATCAAATACATAATAAACTAGTTATGATATCCAAATTAAAGAATTTAAAAGTTTGATATTTCTCAGTCATTGCCAGTGAAGGCTATTATTATAAAGTTACCTTCTAATTAAAATGATTATAGAAATAAATTGTTATACACCATAAAAGATTTCACATTGGAGCAAATTCAAAAATACTTGATGATTAAGGAGGAAACTCAATCGCACATTGCTAATCACAAACAAATACATAACAGAAAACAGATATTCGTCCTATATATAAAAACATTTTCTAGTGCAGCAGGTACCAAACATAAAGGATAACGATTACAGTGAATTCTTTGTTATTTAGTGAAGATCTTTTCATGAATTTTTGAAACTTTCTGTTATTTCCTTTATGAAATTTCTACATTGTATGTAACTATTGCCTTTGGTTAAGAAAATACATTCTTGCAGCTAAATGGGAAATTTAGTAGTTTTGGTTAGGAAAAATGTTACGTGCATATAATTTTCTGTATTATATATATAAATAAATTAAAAAATTAAAGATATAAAAATATAAAATTTATATATCTAAAAATATATATACATAATTTAACCCTTAATTACTGGAGTAAGCACTAACTTGAAAAGTATTTGCTGTGCGTTTTCAAAATTGGCTGCTGTTAGGTAGTCATTCAGCATTGGCTGTTGTTTGGAAACTTGCAACAATATGTTCTTTTTTCCTCAATACAACTAAAATTCAGTCTGCCCACTTTTGTCTTCTTCAACTGTTTCCTAATGACAAAAATTTTTTCTCCATTGCATAAATACTATTCTCACTCACATTTTTCACATAATTTTTACATGCCATCAATCATTGCACAAATGATGCATCACACGAATATGACTGATATTTAGTTAAAAAATTAGCTTTAAATTTAATTTTTATAGAAATAATTAAATTATCTTTTTAATTATTTTTCACTCTATCTTCAGGAAGTAATCAATTGCACAAAAATTAAACACAATTTCGCAAACAAAGCCCTCGGCTGTTGACTTGGTAGAGAGACTTTTTTTTTTTTTTCTTTGGAAAGAAATTTTCATAAGACATGTTATGCTTTGGAGAATAATTCAATATTGCATGAATTTTAATATAAAAGAATAATTTGTAATAAAGAATTATTTAAACTGATAATACTGTTAAAATCTGCTAACACATAATACATAATGATGCAGAAATAATGAGTCACTCTTCAGTTGTGTACCACGTTACATATTCTCTTTCATAAAGAAAAGTTTTTTTTTTGCTGTTGTTCACAAATTTTTAATTTTTTATTTGTATGAAAAAATTTGTAAAAGTGGAAGGACATAAATAAATTTTTTATTTTTATAAGTTAAATTTAATATAAAATAATTTAAATTATTAAATTTTATTTATAAAATTTAATAAATTTAATAATATTCTCACATTTAATAAAATTTTTGTCAAAACTTTAAAAGGATATTATTTTCCAAAATGAAATAGGGCATAAGGAGAAGTACATTGGTTTTAGAGGTTTTAAAATGAAATAGTTATAAAATTAAGAAGACAAATATTTAAAAATTAAATATATATTAAATTATAAAAAATTATTAAATTTAAAATAAAAGATCAAGATGTGATTATAATTATTTGTTTGGTTGAATCATACTGAAGGTTGTCAGGAGACAGTAAATGTTGTTCACAATAAAAATTGCTTTAGATTGTATTGAAAAAAACAAAAAAATTGCTTTAGATTGACATAAAGTGAGCAATGATTTCTTTTAGATTCCCCATATGGGACCTCTACGAGAGGCTCCTTTTGTTGTTTTCTCAGAGGGGAGGCGAGATCAGGCACTCAACCATTATGTACACAAATTGAGTTGGGTCTATCTGTCTATTCTATTTCTCACCCAATGTCAGATTTCTTCTTCCAGATTTTCTTCATAATTTTCAGTGTATGAAATGGCTCCTTAAATCTTATTCTATTTGTTTTCTTTTTGCATTTAGTGTGGGTTTTGGTTTTGGCTATGGAGTAGGAAGAGAATTGAGAGTAGCAATGGTGCTGGTACCGTGAAACGTGGGAGGTGGTAATGTTATGAAAAAAGAATGCAAAATTATTTGGTATTTCCTCGTTGCAGAATTTTTCAGAAGTAGTTGCGGCATCCAAACATCACAACTGACACTGTAACCTCAGTTTCTTCAACGATCTATCATTGTTGGATTATTTGGATGGTGTAAATAATTTAAATGGAATTATATTAAAATGTGTAAATTATTGCAAAGTGATAATGCAAAAAAGTTAATTGGTACAGTTGAAAGTATAAAAAATTTTATTTTTTACAATAAACTCTAAGTGTAAGGACTTTTTTTTTTTTTTTCATATTTTAGCCAATTTTTCTATGCGGTCAATTAGTGCACATGCAGTTTATGTTACTTGTGATTAGTGTACACAATAAATAGGTGGGTCATGTTTGTAATTATAAAATATTTAGGGATTAGAATTAAATAAAATTAAGATAAAATGAATAATATTAGTTATATAAAATAATTATCTATATACGCTACACCTACTTTGACATTTTTAAGTCTCTTTATCTTTCTTAAATTTAAATTAAATTACGTTTCTTCTAATTTTTTCTATTTGAATACTTTGTGAATAACTATTTTGTGTAACTATTATTACTCTAAAATATATAAAGTGTTATTTAAAACAATTGTACAACTATTAAAAATATATAAATTTCATAAAATTCAGGAGGTTAAATTAAAAAATTTTTGAATTTGTTATGAAATAAATAAAAATTTTTCCAGGTCCATAGGAGGGAGGCACTCTGGCTCCGCCCCTGGCGTCAAGGTAGCAGTACCAAGCCTTTATTACCAATAGGAAGACAACAGATGGCATCAATAACTAGCTTGACCGATGAAACCGATAATGTACGTGTAATTGTTTAAAATTTTCTGCAAACTTAATATTTTTGCAAATTAAATATCCAACACAATTGTTAAAATTATATGTTTAGATAATACTTATTTTGCTTATTAAAACCTTTATTATCTTCTTTTAGCTTTTTTGGTTGTCTCCAAGTCTTTAAAATTATTTTAGTCCCCCAGAATTATTTGGCCTTTGATTTCACAAAATTACAAAATAAAATCAAGTATTTCACTTATGCAATTTTATCAAAGGTTTAATTATAATTTTAGTCCATCTATTTTCAAAACTATAGTAATTGATCCTTTTTATTTTAATCGCAGCAATGCCATTCGTCAACTTTTGAAATTAAAACAATCAAGAACAATTTCTAACGTAGCATTAGCTTGGTGAATCAATTTGATGGGGTGGCCCATTTCGAATGACATGTCAGTGATAGAACAACCATTTTCTTCCCCCGGTAGCACCTGTTGACCAAATTGCGGTCGGGTTCAACCTCGTCTGCGCCATCGTGGCCAAATTGAGACGGGGATTGTCATTGAGGACTTGAGGAAAACCCAACACAATTGACCACTTGAGGAGCTCCCCGAATTTGGTGATGATGACTATGGCTGTGGAGACAATGCTGAGGTAGAAGACCACCTCGCTGTATGTACATGACGGAGGCAACACTTCGGGGTTCTTGGGTCGGGGCCCTCATCATGACGTCTCGGAGTATAGGCTTGCAACTTACGGGCACGAATTAAACCTGAGTCACAAATCTGCAAAAGATGCCACCATATAAAAATAGGAGCAAGTTTGCAAATGATTCCTTTATTATTTTTTTTAATTAAGAAGAGTAAATTCGTTTTTTTAATTTTCAATTTAAATAAATTAGTTCTTCAAAAAATGAAATCGAATGAATTTAGTTCCTCACATCAATAGAACAAGAAATTTTATCAATGTTTTATGATGTGGCTCACCATTGCCTTTGTACACTCTTAATCTCTCATTGATTAACAGCTGATGTGGCTTAACTACATCTATGTAGAGAAAGAGTTGTTGTCCGTCTACTCTCTTGAGAAAGACCTGTTGCCTCTCAGCATGAGGGCTTGGCAGGCACAAAAGACATCCATACCATTTTGGGTGCACAGTAAGGGTGCTTGACTGTTAGGGCTTGATTGAGGCGATTTGATTATATAGCACATTTTTGTGCACAATTGTGAGTGACTAAATTCACTCAATCTCACTTTTAATAAGACTAAATTTGATTGATTTAACTTTTAAAGGCATTAATTTGTCCAAATCAAAAGTTTATAGACTAATTTTTTTTTTTAAAAAAAAGTAAAAGGATCAATCAGGTCTAACTCGTACAAAATATAGATTGAATATCATAAACTTAACATGTTGATAGGAATTGAAGATAATTTTAAGACTAAAACCCTATTTTGGTCCCTCAAAGATGAACAAACTTCTATTTTAGTCTCTCACTATTAAATTTTTCTATTTTGGTCCTTCAGAGATTAATTAACTTCTATTTTAGTCCCTCACTGTTAAATTTTTCTATTTTAGTCTTCCAGAGATTGAAATTGATGTCAATCAAGTCCCTCAATTAGGATGATTGCTAACAAAGTCAAAATTGCTGACGTGTTATGATGATGTGGCAGAATTTGGATGACGTGGCATGCTGGCTAGGCAAAAGTTGCTGACGTGGCAGTGTATTAGCTGACGTGGCAGAATTTGGCTGATATGGCATGCTGATGTCAGCAGCCACGTCAGCCAGTTTTGCCACGTCAGCATGACACGTCAGCAATTTTGACCTTGTTAGCCATCATCCTAATTGAGGGACTTGATTGATATCAATTTCAATCTCTGGAGGACTAAAATAGAAAAATTTAACAGTGAGGGACTAAAATAGAAGTTAATTGATCTCTGGAGGACCAAAATAGAAAAATTTAACAGTGAGGGATTAAAATAGAAGTTTATTCATCTTTGAGGGACCAAAATAGGGTTTTACTCTAATTTTAATTAGGATTTTTATTTTAAAAATTGTTAATTTTGTGAATTATGGATTTTATCCCAAGTATAGATAAAGATATCATATTCCAATTTTGTATTTTTTATTTCGCTCCTATTTTGTATTTGTTGCCTGTTTAGTTATGAATCTTGGTTGGCTATCAATATATTCTTAACGGACATTATTCTTATTAATCCTGATATTAATTATCGAATTATTCAAAAAATTCAGACATTTAGAATGTATCCTACATCATATATGTACGGATACTAATTGAAGACAACTTCCACACTCTAATATCTGTATGTTTCAAATAAATTAAAAACAATTACACATTGCTAATCACAATCAAACACATAACAGAAAACAGATATTCGTCCTATATATAATAACATTTTCCAGTGCAGCAGTTACCAAACATAAAGGATAACGATTACAGTGAATTCTCCGTAAAAGGGAATGAGTTGATCTTACACTAATTTTCACACTATTCAGAGAGGAGCCTTTCATGAATTTTTGAAACTTTCTGTTATTTCCTTTATGAAAATTCTAAGTTGTATGTAACTATTGCCTTTGGTACAGAAAATACATTCGTGCAGCTAAATGGGAAATTTAGTAGTTTTAGTTGGGCAAAATGTTACGCGCATATAATTTGGGTGTTATATATGTATGTATAAAAAAATTTTAAAAATTTAAGATATAAAAATATATATAAAATTTATATATCTAAAAATATATACGTAATTTAACCCTTAATTCCTGGAGTAAGCAGTAACTTGAAAAGTATTTGGTGTGAGTTTTCAACATTGGCTGCTGTTAGGTAGTCATTCAGCATTGGCTGTTGTTTGGAAACTTGCAACAATACGTTCCTTTTTCCTCGCTACAACTAAAATTCGGTCTGCCCACTTTCGTCTTCTTCAACTGTTTCCTAACGACGAAAACTTTTTCTCCATAGCATAAATATTATTCTCACTCATACATTTTTCACAATTTTTACATACCATCAATTATTTGAAAAAATTTATTTAATTTGTATGTTAAAGATGAAAATAATAGAATAAAATTTATTTTATAATTTTATATATGAAAAGTCATGTCTCTTAGACATGAAAGATTATGCATCTTGAACATAAATGGTTATATCTCTTGAATATGAAAAGTTATATCTCTTTGATGTGAAAGTCATGCCTATTAGATATAAATGTTCATGTCTATTGAATATAAAGAATCATAACTGTTAGTTTGAACTAAATAATCATATTTGTTAGAGTGAATAATATATCTGGTGATGAAGTACTTATTCATGTTTATAAATATTCATGGTGTGGAAGTAGAATTCATTCACCAAAACAAACACTTTTTGGATCTTTCCTCATCTTAGTCTTTCAAAATCAAATTATTTCTTTTAAGTTCTATAAAAAGAAATTCTAGTTTTTGTTAGCCATAATTTTCTAGGTGTTCTTGTTACATCCTAAAGGAGTATTGCAAAGAATCTAGTAGCAACATAGTGGAGGTAATATTCACCTTAAGAATAATGTATATTTACAAGCTTTAAGACATAAATATTTTCTCTAGATTACTCTATCTCTATTTTCTATTCTTCTTTTCCAATAATCTTAAGGTGAATATTTTTAATGGAGTCTCAATCTAGAAATAAAACATTCAAACTGATGAATCAAAATGTGGTAAACTTGGTTCGCTTTGATGGAACCAATTTTAATTGCTGAAAAGACAAGATCATATTCTTGCTTAGTGCCTTGAAGTCACATATGGGTTGATCCAAATTGGAAGGAAATTTCAAAACCAAAGGATGATGATTCTGATAAAATCAAGATTAAAGGAAAAAAGTGAAAGGAAGATGAAATGCTATATAGAGGACACATTCTAAATACACTCTCTAACCATCTTTATGATCCATTTATTGGTATTTAGTTTTCAAGAGAAATATGACATGCATTAGAATATAAATACAATAATGAGAGACAAGGGATAAATAAGTTCTTAATCAAGAAATTTTTTAAATTTAAAATATTTGATCATTTATCTGTGATGGATCAAATGTATGATAAACTAGTTATGGTATCTAAATTGAAGGATTTAAAAGTTTGATATTTCTGAATCATTGCAAGTAGAGGTTATTATTGTAAAGTTGCCTTTTAGTTAAAATGATTATAAAAATAAATTGTTACACGCTACAAAAAATTTCATAATAGAGCAAATTCAAAAGCACTAAGATAATAAAGGAGAAAACTTGCAATCTTTAAAAGAAACATGTTTAAACTAACTTTAAAGTGAACTATTTTGGTGAAAAAATTCCAACACAATTCTAGAGAAAATAAGGGAAAGCACTCTGATATAATTGAAGACAACTTCTACACTCTAGTATCTGTATGTTTCAAATAAATTAAAAACAATTGCACATTGCTAATCACAATCAAACACATAACAGAAAACAGATATTCGTCCTATATATAATAACATTTTCTTGTGCAGCAGGAACCAAACATAGAGGATAAGGAGTACAGTGAATTCTTATTAAAGGGAATGAGTTGATCTTACGATAAATTTTCGCACTATTTAGTGAAGATCTTTTCATGAATTTTTGAAACTTTCTGTTATTTCCTTTATGAAATTTCTACATTGTATGTAACTATTGCCTTTGGTGCAGAAAATACATTCGTGCAGCTAAATGCGAAATTTAGTAGTTTTGGTTGGGAAAAATGTTACGTGCATATAATTTTCTGTATTATATACATATATATATATATATAAATTAAAAAATTAAAGATATAAAAAATATAAAATTTATATATCTAAAAATATATACATAATTTAACCCTTAATTACTGGAGTAAGCAGTGACTTGAAAAGTATTTGCTGTGCGTTTTCAAAATTGGCTGCTGTTAGGTAATCATTCAGCAGTGGCTGCGGTTTGTAAACTTGCAACAATATGTTCCTTTTTCCTCAATAAAAATAAAATTCAGTCTGCCCACTTTGTCTTCTTCAATTGTTTCCTAATGACAAAAACTTTTTTCTCCATTGCATAAATACTATTCTCACTCGCACAATTTTGACATAATTTTTACATACCATCAATCATTGCACAAATGATGCATCACACCAATATGACTGATATTTAGTTAAAAAATTAGCTTTAAATTTAATTTTTATAGAAATAATTAAATTATTTTTCACTCTATCTTCAGGAAGTAATCAATTGCACAAAAATTAAACACAATTTTGCAAACAAAGCCCTCGGCTGTTGACTTGGTAGAGAGACTTTTTTTTTTTTTTTTTGCAAAGAAATTTTCATAAGAAATGTTATGCATAGGAGAATAATTTCAATATTGCATGAATTTTAATATAAAAGAATAATTTATAATAAAGAATTATTTAAACTGATAATACTGTAAAAATCTGCTAACGCATAATACATAATGATGCAGAAATAATGAATTACTCTTCAGTTGTGTGACACGTTACATATTCTCTTTCATAAAGAAAAGAGTTTTTTTTTTTTTGGCTGTTGTTCAGAAATTTTTAATTTTTTATTTGTATGAAAAAATTTGTAAAAGTGGAAGGAAATAAATAAATTTTTTATTTTTATAAATTAAATATAATATAAAATAATTTAAATTATTAAATTTATTAAATTTTATTTATAAAATTTAATAAATTTAATAATATTCTCACATTTAATAAAATTTTTGTCAAAACTTTTTAAAAGGATATTATTTTCCAAAATGAAATAGGGCCTAAGGAGAAGTACATTGGTTTTAGAGGTTTTAAAATGAAATAGTTGTAAAATTAAGAAGAAAAATATTTAAAAATTAAATATATATTAAATTATAAAAAATTATTAAATTTAAAATAAAAGATCAAGATGTGATTATAATTATTTGTTTGGTTGAATCATACTGAAGGTTGTCAGGAGACAGTAAATGTTGTTCACAATAAAAATTGCTTTAGATTGTATTGAAAAAAACAAAAAAATTGCTTTAGATTGACATAAAGTGAGCAATGATTTCTTTTAGATTCCCCATATGGGACCTCTAGGAGAGGCCCCTTTTGTTGTTTTCTCAGAGAGGAGGCAAGATCAGGCACTCAACCATTATGTACACAATTATTCAATATGGGAACATAGATTTTCAACAAAAAAGGTTCACATATTTACGTGTGAATCTAAAAATTATAAACTAAAAAATAGATACAAAAATAATGTGACTGATAATAATTATAAAAAATGCAAATAATTTAAATTCTGACGGTAATGTTTCTCATGATTACATATGCATAATTGCGATAAAAATGAAGAAAATGAGCTCCAAATTGATTGTATGTCAAGACATCATCAATACGTGTTTGAATCATTTTCATATGAAATCCTCCATGTTTTCATTGAACTGACATCCTTCACTTTCGTTTCATATTTCAAGCTACTAATGACAACCATACATAGGATACTTGATTGTAGCTATATATGCTTAAATCATAAGCAAAAAGTTAGTTCTAATGAAATTTTATTTATAAATATTTTATAAAATTAATTATGAGATGTTAAATTTAATTGAATTTTATAATTTATATTATAAGATTATAAAATTTAGTAATTTGAATTTAATAATCTAAATTTTTTAAATAAAATATTTCTAGTGTTTAATTTGTAAAAGTAAATTGATTGTAACCATAAAGGCATTCAAAAGCATGCTTATGAAGCTGTTGTAGACGAAAGCAAGTTGTTGAGCAACAGATTGGCCGGCCATCCAACTTCCTCGAAAGTCCTTCCTCGGTTGGGGAGCAAACTAAATGACTAATCACTTGGTGAAGGCCGTGTTTGGATTGGACCCCACCAAGATGGATGTTTTTTACTCCACCATTCAGCTTTAACTTCAGACAGTGATGGGAAATGTGTCCCAAATTTTCTTTTTTTTTTTTTATTTGAATAGTTTATTCATTATATTTTTTATTTTGTATAAGTATTTAAATTGTAAAATTTTTAATAATTTTTTATTTTATTTTATTTTATTTGTATTTTTTATTTAAATTGTTTTTAATTTTTAAAGTTAAAAGTTGAAAATTTAATTTTGATAATAATAAAAACTTAAATTTTTTAAAATAAAAAATATATTTTATAAAATAAAATATAATAAATAATTTTTAATAAAAATAATAAATATTATTATAAAATATAAATTAATAATTAATAAATATAAAATATTATTAATTATTTATTTACATTTTAACCTTTTAAATGCATTCAGATGACCAACGAACTACTCACGTTGTCTATAGAATGCTGACACCTTGCAAAAACTTTAACCTATTTTTATCATTTTGCACCAAAGGCACTTCTAGAAAACTAAATTTTCTTTTTAACCGTTAATGGGCTAAACTCTGTTTGGCTTTATAATTAGTGAGTAATTATTTGAGCAGGACTTAACTACCTCCTTTGTGAACCAAATATCTTGATGAGTCTGAAGAAGCTAGTTATTGTCAACAAGGATGGCTGAGGAATAAGAATTCATTGGGTCAGGTGGCCTAATTCCGGACCTTTCGGCTTCAAAAGAGAAACTCCAAATGTAAGAAAAATGAGCATTTTGAATCTAACATATGACAGTGAAGGAAAGCATAAAGAAATGGTTATCCATTAAGTGGGAACATTTACTAACTAAATCCAAATGAATATTTTGCTCATCTTCCTTCTGCTTTTCTCTCTCTTTTCCAATTTCCAAGAAGTAATTAAGAACCTTTCCTTCTGTGGAAGTAATCGCTTACCCAACTTTCTGCATAAAACAAGGGGGGAAAAAATGGAAAACGGGTACAGTTGTAAGATACAAACCAACCCAGTAGACAATAACACATACTGTACCACTTTGTTCCTCTCTTTTTGGATAAATGAGGCCTAATCTTTGAGCACCCAATTTCCAATTTATCTTCCATATTTGCTTTTCAAGAGCTTATCCTTTGTCTGAATTGAATTCTTCTTGCCATTCATGATTCTCAAGCTTTGCCTCAATAAGTCAAACTCCCTCTCAATTTTTTGCTTTTCATGCTCCATTGAAGCTAATTCAGCTTTTAAGCCTTTGATGGTTTCTTCCTTGTCTTCGAGCTCCCTCTTCAGAGTTTCCATACCCATCTCATCTTCCTCTGCTTTCCAATACAGACCATCCCCTGTAAACACATCAGTTGCAAGGCTCTCAGACCCGTTTCTTCGCATCCAGAAAAATTACAAACTTTTCAACCCAATTAAAGACTTATGGGCAATTCATCAAAGTTGTATGAGCATTTCTGAGCAGCTAAGAAATTAAATGGCATAGAAAAACTAAAATTGGGTTAGTCTATAAAGGCAGAGGATTGAACCCCACAAACCACAAATTGGTTTCCAAATCAAGAAATATGACATAACATGAATTTACTTATCATGTGCTTTGGTGCAGAATGTAATTAATCATACAAAGTTATGTGGGTAATGAAGAGTGAAAAGTGAGAGAGAGAGAGAGAGAGAGAGAGAGAGAGAGAGAGAGAGAGAGAGAGAGAGAGAGAGAAACAGACAGACAGACCATCATAAGTTCTCTGAATAAGGTCATCAAGCTCTGCCTTGATTGCAAGATAAAGTTGCTTCCACTTGTCCACAGCCTCATCACGCCTTGCTCTCTCCTCCTTCATTTGCTCAACCAAGAGTTTAGTCCCCATGGACTCCCACTCTTGCTCACCATGAATACTCTTCTGCTTCTCCACCATTAATCCTTCTTCTTTCATCTCCCTAATCTTCGCTTCCTTCTCCTCCACCAGCTTCCTCAGCTGCTTCACCTCCTCACTCAGCCTCTTCCGCTCTTGCTTCCAGTCTGCCTCCTTAAATGTGAACACCATTATGTCCCTCTCATAGCTCCTACTCTCTTTCTCCCTCTCATACATCATCTCCTTAATTTCCTCTTGGAGAACCTTCACTTTCTCTTTCAAATACTGAACATCCTTCTCATAAACATACCTCCCATTCTTGCTTAAACTGCCACCCATCTTTGATTGAGACTTCCTATGCCTTATGGCTAACTATCAAAGTGATGGGTCCTATATGCGTTGTTCTTATATATAGGCTATATGTAAGAACAAGATAATAAAGGGGTTTGGAAGGCACAAAATCTAAGTCACACTACTGACATTATTTTTCAGAAAAACAAAAGACTCATTAAAAGTAGAAATCCAAAAAAGACTCATTAAAAGTGGGTTACTAAATATCCATTAAATTGTATGCGAAGCATAAGTCTAAAAGTTGAATCAATAAAACTTAGTAAAATTAAATATTTTTATAAATTTTAATTTATAAAAATAGAGGAGATTATATATACAACTATAAAAATTCTAATATTTTTACATAAACTTTTTTAAAATATCAATACTTATTAGATGCTATACAATTTATTTATAAAAATTAACTTTAAACAAAATAAACTAAAATTTTAATAAATCTAATCATAATTAAATAGTCAAATAAATATAAATAATACACAAATTGTAAAAACTTTAAACTCTCCCTAGAATCTTTTAAATTTTGTAAAATTAATTAATTTATATATTATCTATAAACCATTTAATTGGACAACAATTTTTTTCATATAATCATAAATAGTTATTCTATTTTTATAAATTAAATTTTATAAATTATTTATTTAAAAATTATGATTTATAATAATATAATAACTCACCTATTACTATACTTTTCAATCGTAAAATCCTAGTAGAGGCTCGCCCGTTGAGTAAAAAGTGCACCTAGGAATATTTTAGGCTTGTACACGAACTCCTGACAAAGGTAATTGCAAGGACAGAAGGACTCATAGTTCAATAATGGATGGCGCAAAAGGTGCTCGTGAATAGGACTAAATGTTCAGTGTGATTTTACATTTAAGATTGGACACCACATGATGTGGCTGCAACTATAAATAGAGATAATGCTGATTCACATGCAAGTTTTTCTTGGGAGCGTGGGGTAGAACTATGGTCTCATCCAATTATTGTAAAATTATACTTATTTCTTCAAATTGGCCCTACATTTAATTTGGCCCTGAATTAATGCAGCAGTTTACTTTAGCATCCTAGCTCACTCCTTACTTACTTAATTACAAAAGAAATTGTCAAATACACATTTAAAAAGAAAAATTTTGGAATAATAAAATAAAAAGATATGAATATGTATAGTGTACATACAGAGTTAATATGTATTTATATCTATTACTTATTATAAAATGAGATATTTATGAAAATTTGTGACAATTAATTTAAAAAGAAAAAACCTTGTTAACTTAGGTCATATCTTGAGTAACAAATAAGAAAAATCTGACCCATTAGATGACAGTTGGAGTAAAAAAGTCCATTTCAATCAAAATCAATTGTAAGAATTAACGCAAATTAGTTTGAATAGTAAAGTTTGAATATTTTAAATAAGTTATTTTGTATTTAATTTAAATGTTATGCATGAAAAACTCATTTAAGAAAGATGTATTTATTTTAATATTTTTAATACTTTAAGAAGATTAATATTTATTTGTCAAACAAAAAATATTCTAAGAAGACCATAAAAAAATTGTAAAAATTTAATACAACAAGAAGCTAAGGATAATTATTTGTTTTTTCAAAGAATAAAGTTATATAATTTAAAACTATTGCCCTTGAAAAGCGTAAGTAGAAGAATGAAAAAAAATATATTTTTAAATAAAGTTAAATGATTGTAAAATATTATTAAAAAAAAACACACAATCAATGGTGCTTGACAATTGGTTGCAATCCAAAAGACATTTTTAATCAAATTCAAAAGTTAGGATAACTATGTATATATAGTTTACTTGGTAAAAACAAATGAAAGAAAGCCATAATTGAAAGGCTAGATACCAGAATATTGCTCAGCCAAACAATAAAATATTGCTTACCCCATAAGTCACATGTTTTACCCTCAAACCCCACTTTTTTAGAAATCATAAACTACAAAAAGTGGGGGAAATACACCTTGGAACCACTGCCAAGTTGTCTCATCTATCATCTATTCCCTATCGGTTTGCTAAAAATTCCCTTCCAGCTGGTCTGCTAGACCAAACTAGCAGGGATGGTAGCCAGATTAGCCCTACAACAAGGGCCATCTCTTCTCACCTCATCATGAGAAGGAAGCACCATTATTCAAAGCGTGACACATTCTCATGCCCAAAACCTTACGGAAAAAAAAAAGAAATAAAATAACTGAAACCTTCTTAGCCATGCTGGAAAAGATATTGTTTCTGGGGACTATCATTTTCGTTTATAGAAACAAAGTTTCAATGCTCCGTTATTTGTATACTTACCCATATACGACATACCACGAGTATACAAATGCATTTAATGGTGTTTGCCTCTTTGGATTCCCTGCCTTGAAAACGACTTGTAGCATTCCGGTTTTTATGGCCATGCAATATAGTTTTTTCCCCGGAAGAAGATACTACCTCATTAAATTTGCTCGTGTTACTCCATCCTCTTGGTATGGCCTTTAGACGTCATGCGTATATAGCAGTTGTTGTCGTTTGTCCTTATGCATCATTCTTGTGGCCATGGGCCATCGAGGCAGCTTGAGCTTGTGACCAAGGGAACCATATACTATGGCTATGCTAGCTGTATCTAAAAACGACATATTCACATGGGCTAAACTCGCTAAAAAGAGAAAGAAGAAGAAAACGAAATGTAAGTCTTTCAATCATTTAACCTTAGCATTATTTAGGCATTGCTTGAAGAAATGAAAGTAAACATGTCTTGTGATAAAAGCAGCAAGTTAGGATATTGTTTTTTTCTTGTGACGACAAGAACGCTAATCATTTTAACATATACTAAATCAATGCCGTTGTACCTTTAAAAATATTAGTAGCAATATGAAATATTGTTAATTAAGCAATAACATATAGAATAAGTTTCGTTGTACTATTAAAAATATTAATAAAAATTAATTATATTGTTAATTGAGTAATAGTAAGTTGTATAATTTTTCTAGGAAATTATAGATATTATCTGAGTCATAAATTTTGCATTGAATTTTATTTAACTTTTTAAATTAGTTATAATTTAAACAAAAAATTCTTTTAATACTTTTTATGGATGAAATTTAAAAGGCCAAATAACAAAAAGAAAAAAAATTTTAAATCAATACAATTCTGATATTTGAGAACTTAGATTAGTATTGACAATCACTATAAGAAACTTTAGTATTATTGGTGGATAAATTTTTTAATAAAAATAAATTTTTTCAAAAAATCTTTTATTAAAATTTTTATCAAAAAATTTATAATTTTTATATAAATATTTATCTCTCAATAATATTAAAATTTTATGTAATAAATATTGTAAATTGTAGATGTGACATAAAAAAGCGATATTTTTTTTCCTTTTAGGAATATTATAGCTATGATTGAAGGGGTTGCCTGACCATGGTAATGACAATTTTGAATTATTGCTGTATGGAGGGAAAATAGTGATATGAAAAGATTAGTGCAATAATTGGGTTCACGGGAACATCATTTGTAATTGCATCTCATATTATTATTTGTCCTTTCATGTTTTTTCAGCTTTCATTCTCTTTTAGTCTTTAGCTTCAACGCCATCTCCTAATTAGCCTTGTCCATTATAGTTATCAAATGCCCATATGTATTCTTTTTTTTGGGGTGGATTTCTTTTTCCTTTTCTTTTCCATTATTACTCAAAATTTCTTTTCATTTGTTTCTTTGGATTTGGAAGTTTTTGTCTTGTTTTGATGTGGATAGCTAGCCCTCATTTAAGTTTATGTCGGTAGCATGAGCGGCCCAAGCCCACAGTGCACTTCAACTTTTGTGCTGGGCCCCAGACGAATGTGTGACAAAGACTTGACCAAAAGACAGTACATCTCGACTCACATTTTCAAGTTGGCAAAACATACTTGCACTACATAGGCATAATTTAATGCTCATTAATTCTAAATGATCTCTTAGACCTATTAGGTGGCATAACTCAGTGTAAACTTAATAAATTTGATTATTTATATTTTTTAAAATAAATATTTAATAAATTTTAATTCATGACAATAGCTAGACTCTTTCAAGCTTGAAATTTAAAAGATACTAGAAAAAGTCTTTTTTTCATATAATTTTATTTTTATATAATTCTTACTTAATAAAATATTAAATTTATCATTTCTGTGATTATATTGTTGGACCTATATAATATATTTGGCAAATTACACAAAATCCTTTGTACTTACAGTCGACGTGCAATTCACCCATTGTGGTTCCAATTAAACCCAAATACATTATTGCACTTTCCACTCACATTTTCAATTTGGAAAACATCCTTTCACTAAATAGGCACCATTAAAAGCTAATTAACTTTATGATGAGCTCTTGGATCTATTTCGTCGCATAATTCAGAGTGAGATAATAAATTTAATTATTCATATTTTTTTAAATAAATATCTAATAAGTATTCATTTGTGACAATAGTTGGACTCTTTCAAGCTTGAAAGTCAAAGGATACAAGAATGTTGGAATTCAAAGATACAAGAAAGAGTCCCTTTCTTCACATAATTTTATTTTAACACAAATTTTTATTTAATAGCATTTCAAATTTATCATTTTTGCATTTTTATACTGATATTTTTACATAAGTTTTATTTAACAAAATATAGACTATTAAAATTATGGTTTCTTTATTTTTATATATTTATTCCTACACAATCCTTACTTTATAAAGTTTTTGTCAATAAATGTACTAAGTGTGAGAATAAACTATGAGATTAACCAAAGAGGTGATAAACATAAAATTAAAATAACAATGTAAATAACAAGTTTGAATAATAATGTGAGGCTAAAGTCATATTTATAACTTATAGCAAAACAGGTGATAAACATAAAATTAAAATAAATTAACTTAATAATAAGTAATAAATAAATATAAAGATATTCTTATCCAAAGTAAAGATAAAATCTCTATATTACAAAATAAAAATCTCAAACTGAAATTTTAATTAAATTAAATAACCCTAAAAATAGTTATCTTCAATTCCATCTACTGCTCTGGCTCATCATATTGAACTTCAATCATGTCCGTCCCATTATTTTTATTGGCCCAACTAATTTACCCAATTCCTTTAACCAAACTTGTTCCCACAACTATGGATGTCTCTGACAACTATCTTATGTGACTTTCATATATACTTTCACTTGTAGCAATTTCTTCTCCTTATTTTCATCATCAAATAACAAATTAATGATATGCCTGAAAGCTACTACCAATTTTGGAGTCACCGATGTAACTTCTGAATCAAGCACAATGTGACTAATGTGCAGCACCTTAGAAATAACTGAGATATTGACATAAGTCAAGTGTGGGCAATTCCAAGTTCTACCGCAGCGAATCATTAATGAAATCCTTGATTTGAGCGGAAATGATTTAATCCAGATGTTCCCATAAGAAATTGCCTTCTTGATCATAGACTTCCTGAAATCCCTGACCCCATAATTAATGCGCTACACTGACTCCAATCACAAAAGCAAATTCATCAGGGTCTCATTTACCCTTAAACCTCTCCTTGGCGTCAACCATGATCAGTTTAACCGAAATCCCCCTCTCAATATCATCCACCAGATTCCTTATAGCACTAATCTTCTTGATATTCTTCCTGATTGGTAACCCTCTCAACACCTTCTGAACTTAAGAGCATTATCGGATTTGCTATGGTTTGACCCCGCAAATTAAACAAGGATCAAAAGTTATTTGGGAGAGGGGGAGATTATAGACTGGTTGATTTTGGGTGTTAATGGTCATGTGCCATGTATATGTTTGTGGTCCATAAAAAATTTGGGAGCCAATGTTAGACATTGAATGGGGAGTTAACAATTGGAAAGTATAATAGTGTTGGTCACTGCATGTGGGCCTAAGTGTAAGAAAATTTTGTGTAATTTGCCCATATATATATATATTGTGTCCATTTCTCTGGTAACACAACAATGTCAAAGGTGGCGTGAGAGGGTTCTAATAATGCAAGAAAAGCATGCGCATAAGAGTACACCGGTAATGCTAAACCAAATATGGTAGCTTTATTAACAACAATCCATTCATTGTTGACTTAGTCAAATCCTATAAAATTAGAGTGATACTACTTGTATATTATTTTTTATATAACTATACACATTAATTTATCCATATGATAAATCTTATCTAATTTTTAGTTAGACTCACTTAAACTTTATTTATCAAATTTAAATAATCATGTGAATTATATAAGCAATGGACAACCACCAGTTTTTGTTGAATCACATCAGATTGATTGCAACACATGCCCCAAATAACATTAAGAATATGTTTGTTTTGCATGAAAATATTTTTTAAAAATATTATTTCACCAAAAATATGATGAGAATGTTTTAAAGTTATTTTTAAATTAAAAAAGTGTACAATATATATTTACGGAATTCAAAATAGATACAAAAAAGTTATATACTTTACTACAAGACACTGTAATCCTGTGCCAAAATGATTAAGCATCGCACTTAGAAGATAATGGAAAACAACTTCTATCATGTCAAAGAGGAAGTTATTTTCTACCTTGGCAAGTGCAGTTTTTGGCTGATTTAATTTTATTTTTCCAAACTGATATTATTTTCCTAAATTAAAAACAAAAAATATTTTGTATAACAACAGACACACCCTGACATCACAAGTTGCACCTTTGAAAAATGAAAAGAAAAGAAACTTGGAAAGAGCACATCTGCTCCCAAAAAAATAAGAGCCTAAAAAAGAAAAAAAAGAAACCCAAAAAACACCTAAAAATCCCCTAAACTGTAAACAATAAAAACCCCAAAACAGATCTTACATGCATACTATTGCAATACGGAGTAGTTAATAGTTTGATAAATTTTGGGAAAAGGTTTGTTATTGTTTATTTTATATTTTATTTAATTTTTGATAAACAAAATTTTATCAATATATTATTGTAAATTAGGGATGATCATAACTCGACCCACCCTTTTACGTGACACAAACTGACAGAAAATATAGTTATAAATCGGGTTAGGTCGGGTCGGGTCATAAGTAGTGACGGCTGACTAGGCAATAATTGTATACAAATTGACACACTTGGGTTTAAGTTGAGATTTCTCAACCTGTGATAACTTGTCCTGTTTTAAATTTAGGAATGTAGTTATTGTGCTAGCAAACTTGCTCATTCAAAGAGTGAAAATGGGGTTAATTAGTAAGCTTTTTTATGGCCCCATTGCTCTCTGTAAAATGAATATGCTCCATCAAAAACTTTTTTCTGTTATGTAAAATGCAAACGTGATGTGTCCTGTTTTCTGACATAGCTTACCCCATTAGGTCCCAACCCAGCTTTTCTTTGCCCCTGTATGGCCACAACACACTCTGCTCCTCTTCCTATCTTGCCTTTCCCTCGCTTGGCATCTAGTTAATTATCTGTAGTGTTAGCTCTTCCAAGTAGGAGGTGTCACTTCTTTTCTGATCTTATGTTAATAAGTTAGATACCCTTGCTCTATGTTGGCTTCCATCATTTCATGAGTGAGGGTTAATCTTATGTTAAACATTTTTTTCTTTTTTTTGAAGGGGTAAAATGAGTAAGCTTAAACAATGTACAAATACACCAATTGTGCATTTTAACATGTGACTTAATTTTTTAACATTGAAATTGAAATGGGGTTGATTGTGATTTTAATTCATATTAAATAAGGTGTAATAAAATATGAACAAGAATGACTCATGATTGAAATAATTGATTTTTGTGAAAATGATACATAGTACATATTTTTGGATGAGTGGTGATAGGTATACATTTGTAGATGTACACTTCAGAAAAAATTGGTCAATTAACATCTTTAACTAAAATTTTCTTCAACACATATACCAAACAAAAGCATAACAATGTAGGGATAGAATTACTCTTTCTAGGAAAAGGTTTTATTGGAGGAGGTAAAATTCGCTTTAATGATCTCTACCCTTTGAAAAAGATTAAGACTGTTTAGTTTGTGAAAATATTTTTTATTTTTATTTGGATTTATTTTGATTGAAAACAATTTTTCTTTTAAAAATAAAAATATGCTTAATTTGTATCAATCAAATTCGGTTTCTGAAAAATAAAAATAATAAAAATATATTTAGTTTAAAATTTAAAGTTTAAGATTTAGGTTTTAGAGTTTAAAATTTAAATTGAGGGTTTAGGGTTTGGGTTTTACGATTTAAAATTTAAGATTTAAGGTATGGGATTTTGGAATTTGGAATTGAGGGTTTTGGAGTTTGAGATTTAGGGTTTTGGGTTTTGAGACTTAGAGTTTAAATTTTAAGGGTTTTGGATTTAGGGTTTTAAGATTTGAGATTTAAAATTTAAAATTTTGAGATTTCGGAGTTTAGGCCTTTAGGATTTAGGGTTTAGGATGTAGGTTTTGGGATTTTAAGGTTAAGGATTTTTGGGTTTTGGGGTTTAGGGCTTAGGGTTGAAGGTTTAAGCTTTTAGGATTTTAGGGTTCTAGGGTTTATAGTTTTAGGGTTATGGTTTGAGATTTTGGGGATTTAAAGTTTAGAGTTTTAAGATTTAGAATTTAAGATATAGGATATAAGAATTTAAGATTTTAGAGTTTAGAAATTTAAAATTTAAAGTTTAGAGTTTTAAAATTTAGGGTTTAAAGTTTACATAATAATTTCAAAATTGTAGGATATAGGATTTTAGAATTTAAAAATTTAAAATTTAAAGTTTAAAATTTTAAAATTTAGAATTTAAAGTTTACATAATAATTTCAAAATTAGTATTGTATTTTCAATTTATACTTTCTGTTTTCAAAATTTTACATAAAGAATATTAAAAATATTTTTTTTTATTTTCAAAGTTTATCTTATTTTTAAAAAATTTTTCTCAAAAATATTTTTATTTTTTACAAACAAACACACTTTCATTATCATCTTTTATTTTTACTAAAAATAAAAAATAAGTAAATCAAATGTTTCCTTAATTTTTAATTACTAATTAAGAAATATTCTAAATTCACTTAAAAAAAATTACTCTTTCTAGGTAGCAAGGCAGTACAAACTGCCTTTCTCTCTCATCTGCTCGTTCTCACTTATTTTCGTATGGGAGAGTGTACTGACTGGAAACTTTCTATGGCCTGACATATTTACACCTCAACTTGTGACCAATGTTAATCTGACAATGTCAATTTCCTATCCGTCAATTTATCCACGATCAAAGGGCAATATATTCTACCAACATTGTGAATATACTTGATTAAAGCAAGTAGGTCATACATCCCTTAAGTAAATTAAAATAACTCTCAATAAATTTGTAACTAATGCCAATCATAATTTATTTTAATTAAATATGCTAAATTGGTTACACCATCAATCATAATTAGTTTTTTAAATTAAACTTTTACATAAATTATATCGAATGATTCATAAATTTACTTGCAATATTGATCATGATTAGATTTATTTGATTTTATATTTAATCTGAATATAAAATGCAGTAATTAATTTGTACGATATTCATCAATTTATTTCAAATTAGTATGTTAATTTACTCAGAACTATCAATTATAATTCATTTTCTAAATTATGCTCTTGTATGAGTATGCCTAATAAATTATAAATTTATTTGTAATTAATCATCGTTGGAATATTTTTTTTTTGAGTTTACTCAGAATAAAAAATACAATAATTATATTTTATGATTGATTGATCATTGTCATTAAATCATAATTAAGAATAGTAATCCCTTAATTAATTTCATGAGTATTTTTAACATAATTAATTATAAAACATTTATCATAATTAGAAAATAAGCTTCAACCCATTTCTTGCTGATTACCATTAATTTGAATCATTTTTAATTTCTTTTATGTTCTCTTATATGTAACCATTAAAATGTCCTAATTCAAATTAGTACAATAAATTATCATTATCATTGACAAAAATTGTATAATTAGAAAATAAGCTTCAAGACTCGATGCAATACAGGCATACAGCATTGAAAGTTGTACGGATTACTTTTGGTAAGCTTCCACAAGATGCCCAAACATGCCCTATCTTTGGTTCTCCAATTGATAGGAAACTGTGCTGAAGCCCTCAAAGATGAAAATAATTTGATAGATTAATTAATTCAATGTGATTCGCTTCTGTGAGGAGGAAACTCTAAACGTAAAAGTGAAAAAAAGAATATAGTCAGGTTACTTGAATGATCAGAAATTGGTGAAAAGTTGACTGCCGCCGTGATTCAGATAACTGTCAACAGCAGTTCGGTGGTGTAGCGAGAACTCAAAAGTTTATTTATGCCTGGTGATTATAATTATATATATATATATATATATTTTGTTAATACGTGAGGACTGAAGTACTATAGGTAGGGATGTAGGGGTGGGGATGCGATTAGGGGTAAGGAAACCCATGTTAAGCAGGATCGAATTTGCCTCCCCTCCTTTGTGCCAAGCGAGTGACATGACTCCGATAAAATGATAATATATTTTATCATTGCATAGAATAATATATTTTTTTATTTATTGTTTTATGCAATGATAAAATGATAAAGAAACTTAGGTATCTAAGTGATGATAAAGATTGTAACATGAATTGATCTGAGTGATAAAAGTTTGAACATATTAAATAAATTGTTTTGGATTTGATTTAAGTTTTATATATGAAAAAAATTTACTTGAGAGAGGTCTACCTATTTTGTCACTTTTAGTATCTTGAGAAAATTAGTTTTCACTTGCCAAATAGAGAATAGTCAAAGAGACAAAAAAAAAAAAAAATAACATGAGTTGATCTGAGTGATAAGAGTTTGAACATATTAAATAAAATATTTTAGATTCGATTTAAGTTTTGTATATAAAAAAAATTTACTTGAGAGAGGTTACCTATTTTGTCACTTTTAATATCTTGAGAAGATTAGTCTGCACTTGCCAAATAGAGAATACTCAAAGAGAGAAAAAAAATAGTGCTGATAAACACATGGCAATTTTCCAGACAATGTTTGAAAGATATCAACATGAGTTGGTCAAATTGTTAAGGGCTTAAGCACTTTAAGTAAATTATCCTAAGTTTGATTTAAGCCTAATGTATTAAGAAAATTTATTTGAAAAAGATCTATCTACTTTGTCACTTACAGTATCCCAAAAAAATTTATTTTTTAATTATTGAGCACAGAGAATACTTAGAGAAAAAAAAAAAGATTGATGAACACATGACAATTTTTCAGAAAGTGTGGAAAAGATATGTGAAAATATTTAGGTAAAATAATTTTTATTTTATGTAGATTAATAGATTTATCAAATTTTTTGGTTACGTAAATTATTAAAAAATTACCATGAGTCCATTAGGGGTGCGCAGAAAGCCACACCAACGGATATCCTCTAGTGACTAGATTTTTTTTTTCTGTTAAACCTTACCGAATTTGTTAATTTTTAAATATGATTTTACTCAATTCAAGTGACTTTTTACCCTAATACAACTCTATACACCCCCAAAATCAGTGGGTATAAAAATAAAAAGTATAAATATTTCAGGTATTTTATATTTTTGATAACCAGAATAGTTTAATTTAAAAGCATCTACTTGTGTTTTTAAAGATTTATTGTGACTCTTCAAAAACACCAAAAGAAACATTTTTAAAAAATTAAATATAATTTTATGACTTTGGTCTTTTGCCCTTAAAAAAAGGACCAGTAACAAATGTTAAGCATCTCTTCATTTGAGTGAAAAAAAAGTGTTTATTCTAAAATGAAAAAAAAAATTAATCTTTTAAAATATCATTTGAGTGAAAAAAAGTGTTTATTCTAAAATGAAAAAAAATTTAATCTTTTAAAATAGATATTCTTTTTACTCATATGAAATATACGTTAAACTTTATTAGTATTTTAAATTTGTAAGTAATTTTTAGAGAGAAAAATTTAATTCTCGAGAAACGGTACTCCTTCGGCTTGACAAAGCCTAAGTATAAGAGAAGCATTAATTACCTAAATTAATAATGCAGAAGTAAGAGTTAAAATGATTGAGCCCCATTACTTTTATAATTATTTTATTTTATTTTTATAATATATAATTTAAATAATTAAATTTATTAAAATTTATAAAATAATCTATAAATTCTAATAAATTTAAAGGATCAAACTATTAGACCTGAGCCTTTTACCAACCCATGATGGTGGAAATTATTTTTCCAAAACAATATGTCATTAAGAAAATTCAAATATATTCAAGTTTTACCATAAGCTAAAATATTATTCTCCTATAAAATTTTACTGTTAGACATGGAGAAGGATCATTGTGGTGCAATTAGAACAATATTAGAAAAACCAAAAAGAAAAAGACTTCTAAGAAAGAAAACCATTTTATAATAATCAAAAATTTACTTTAATGAATATTTTTGACTTCACCCACAAGATGTCACTTTATTTAAAACATATTTAATTAATTAATCAAATTTTAATCAATCTAAACTTTTCACTACCATGAAAGCTTTTCTTGAAGATTGAAATGCAATTTTACCACTAATGACTTTGTCTAAAACTTTTCATATATAATTACCGAAATTTCAAGTCTTTCCATCTAAAACTTAGGGTCTTATCCAAATTTCACAAACACAGTGTGCAGCATATAGAGAATACAATTATGGTTGGGAGTAGCATTCGATTGGCAATAATGTGATTTGTTGTTTGCGTTTTAGCACAACTTTTTGTGTCACTAAATCTATCAACCCGTTACTGTCAGTTTGTTTCTTATGTTACTCGTCATTCAAAACAAATGTATTGTTATTTGGTCAGTACAAGACATTGCAAGAAATATAGTATGATCCATCATCAATACCAAGAGTGTTCCCTTATTCTTACGAATGACTGTCTCAACGATCTATCCCATGCGAAGCTTGAAAGGAATCTTGATTGTCAGTCCATCTAATTAAATCTTCGGAGCATTTTATGATGTACTTATGCTTTTCCTATCCATATTAATATATACAAAATTTGCGTTATATAAGAAATATCAAAATTAGTAATACTATAAAAATGTCAACCTCTGTATATTACCTTAATTTCTTTTACAAGTTTTGTAATACCAACTATTTTTATGGCGAGGTTAAAGGGTTCCACGCATATTGAGCACAAGAAAAAGGATTGTCAACCTTCTTTTTTTATTTTTTATATTTTAGAATAACTATTGACTTAAATTACGTAAGATGATATTAGACATCTAATTCAAAAATGATCTATATTTTTAGATATTGAATTTTAGAGTTGATTACGTTTTAAAGAAAGTATTAACATCTAAAATACTTTTTTAGTATCTAAATTAACTAATTAATTTATTTTAATTTAATTTAGTATTGATTTAAAAATTTTTAAAAAGAGAGATTTTGAAAATAATCCATACCCATTCTAAATCAGGATTTTAAATAAAAATAATTTAGAAAAAAATTCCTTGCCCATCTAGAATGGAGTTTTTGTGTTTGTTCAAAAATAATTTCCTTAAAAAAATTCTCCACTCCTTTTAAGAAGTGTTTTCATAAAAATAAAATTTTGATTTTCAAAAATAATTTTTTAAGAAAATTCCCTCTTCCTTTCAGAAAAGAGTTTTAAAAAATTTATTTTGGAAAAAATTGCTTTCATTTTGTTTATTGTCTCTTAGTAGTTTCTTTTTAAGTTTTAAAAAGGGATAGGATTCTAAATGCTTGTTCTATGATATGGGTAGATAGGATTTTCCTTTCTTGTTTTGAATTTTAGAATCTCCTTAAATTTTAGAAGCAAAAGAAAACTTTCCTAACTTGCATGCAAAGATGGTGGTTGAGGTCCTAAGAGGAATCCTAATGTGCAAAAAATGCAACGAATTTAAACACACTCATAAGACTTACAAAGACTGAATCAAAGTACAGAAATTCATTGAGAATCAACAAGAACATGTTCAACAAGTGCAGAATTTTTATGCAGAATTCTAGTGCACAAATATGCAGAATTTACATGCAAAAATCAAAGTATAGGGAGGACGCAAAATTTGTGCAAAAACAACAAGCAGAATTTGGTATAAGAAATTTATAGAATTTTAACACATTGGCATGAGAGGTAAAATCCTGCAAAAAGGGTATGTGTGGAGAATTCAACTGAATTGAAACACAAGTGAGGAGAAGATGCATGCAAACATAGGATCAAACTATATTTCCTGCATGACCAAAGGTTGAATATGACTAGAAAGGAAAAAAAGAGGGATAAAGGACTTACCTTTAGTAAAGTTCCACGGCTTAGAAGCTTAAGATGAGGTTGGTCCTAAGGTTTGGTGAGGTGTGCTTGTGTTTTTGTTGTGTTAGGCTTGATCCTCTAATTTCTATGTATGTGTGTTCCATTTTATGGTGATGTTTGGAGTTATTTTACTACTCTAACTCTAATTCTTTAGTTTTATCTCCTAATTTTATTTATCTCTTATTTTTTTTATTTTATCTTTTGATCTTTTAATCTTTTAATCTTATATTATCTTGTTTGTTATCTATTATCTATTTTTTAAAGTTTATTTTATCTTTTACTTTTAATCCTTGTTATTTATTTATTCTTGAGTTTATTTTGTGTTATCTCTTTTATTTTTACATTGATAATTTTATTTGGTTTTTTTTATTTATCTTTGAGTTCAATCTCTTTTTATTATTATTTATCTTTAATAATTTGTTGTTATTTCTAGCGTTTTATTATCGATTTTATCTTTTATTTTCTTATTTCTTCCTTTCAATGATCTTTTATTTTATCATGTTATTCTTGTCATCTTGGATATTTATTTTCGAGTTTTAATTTTAATTTGAGTTTATTTTTATCATTATTTTTGGATAAAATTTTATTCTTGGGATTTAATTTTTATTTTGGGTTTTGGGCTTATCTTAATTTTAGGTCCACTTTTTTTTGGTCTAAGTTTTAATGTTGATTTTATTTTCCTTTTTAATTTTTAGTCTAGGCTATGAATTAATTAGGATCAAATTAAAATTAAGTTGGATAAAATTTAGTGTCTACAAAGACCATCTATTGTTACAAATAAAAATTTATAAATTTTTATTGAAAAAATATAAACTATTAATTTTATTAAATTTTATAAATTAATTTTTAAAACTTTTCATATTTAATAACACATACTCAATTTTATTTTTGTTTATAAATCCACCTTAGTTGGTTTAAAAGTTCCCAAAAGAAAATGGGGTGGTATTTTTGAGTTTTTATTTATTTATATTTTGCAAAATTATAATTATGGTCAACTTTGACAATTTTATTTACTCTCATGGTTATAGGAAAACTTATACGTGCATTTAAAATGAAAAAGAAGAAAAATTGAAAAAAAGGATAGATAATTTTTTTATATTGATTTCAATATGAACATAGAATATACTTGATACAAGAAAACAAATAACTTTAAATAATAAAAAATATATCAACTATTCAGAGGACGAGATATGCTCTAAGATGCATTTCACAATTTGTGCACATTTGCTCTAACATGCATTCTACAATTTGTGCATATATGCTCCATGATGCATTTGGCGATTTTAGCATGATAGAACTTGATATACTAAGATTAATTTGTTAGAGTTTCCTTATTTATTGAACTACTAAGTTGTTTTGTACTTATTGTCTTTAATACTCTTTTATCTCTCAATATCTTTCTACTAATATTGGCACTATTATGGAAGTCTTTAACCTTATCTCTTTAATAATGTTGATTCCCCTTATATCTTATTTGACTTCCACAATTTGTATTGAGTTGTGTAATACTAATAGAAAAGGCATCAAGTTATTTCATTTGCAAACAATTTAATATTATTAATTTACTAAATCACTCTTATTTATTTGGAACATCTTGTAGCAAGTTAATAATATATTTTAAGATTTAAAATTTAAATTTAGAGTTACAAATTTATGAATATAAGATTTAAGGTTTACGATTTAAAATTAATTTTTAGGGTTTAAAGTTTGTATTATAATTTTGAATTTTAAAATTTTAGGATATAAAATTTTAGAGTCTTAATATTTAGGGTTTTAGAAAAATAAAAATTTGGGATTAATTAGGGTTAAAAGTTTAGAACTTAGCATTTAGAGTTTTAAAGTTTTAGAGTTTCATGAAAAATATAATGCCATGTTGAAAAATAATTATAATATTACTTAATTTTCTTACAAAATATCATAAATAAATATAGATAATTGAGTAAATTAATAATATTAAACTAACTGTAATTAAAATAATTTTTAATATTTTAATTTTAAATGAATATATATTTTTTTATAATGATAAATACAAGTCTGGAATCGATTAGTTCTGTAATTTTCTTTTTTATTTTTTACGTATGGAACCGATTAAAACTGTAATTTTTTTTTTAGTGTGAATTGGGGGGAGGATTTGGAATGGGGATCGAACGGTATATTCCACCCTTCACCCGGGAGGGGGGAGGGGGAGAGTCTGTTTGCTGTCTTTAGGCTATGAGCCCATGTTTGAGCTTGATAAGCATTGGGCTTTAACATTTTTATTCTAGGCACTGCAATTAAACATGTTACAAAGCTGCATAGATCCAAGGTTTATAGTTTAATGATATGTTATAGAAATATTTGTTATTAAAAATTATTTTACTGTTTCTTAAGAGTATAGGTCTTGAATGTGATAGTCTTTTACAGACTCTTCTAATATTGAGTATTCATTATCAAGAGATAAAATAACAGAAATAATGAAATATATGTAAACAATATTCTAACAAAATAAAATAAAAATAATTTAACACAGATATATCTTCTACACCACATGACCAAGTAATATTTATAGAAGAAAATAATACTTGTCAGGAACTTGAGAAAATAGCTATTAAAATAATAAGTAAGGTAATGATATTAGTAATTATGTGAATAAATTATAATTATTATAATAAAGCACAATTATTTGACTGTCTAGAGAAGAATAAAAACAATGAGCAAAGAGCCATAAGAATATAATGAGAATAAAGTATGTTTAATAAGCTTAAAGTAAATATTAGTAACCAATAACTATGTTGCTGCTAAAACATGAGGAGATGAGACATTGGTAAACTTAAAAGGATAAAATCCATTGATAATAAGAGAATAGTTACGAAGGGCGTTGCCATGGCCATTAAGTGGCTAAGAAATAATATAACATAAAACTGTTATCAATTTGATAAAAGGAAATGGACTGTTATAAGTCAGCCACTATAAAGACTTAAATTAGTTTATTATATAGCTGTTAAAAATGTGAAGCAACCATAGCTAAACTTGGATGTTTAAGAATTATTAAATAAAACCTGTTAAAAATAATTTCTCCAAAAAATAACATAAAATATTTTATTTTGATATATGCTAATTTGTTAGGAAAATATCTTGGTCTAAACTAAAAATTAGGAACTAGAAAATTATACATACACACTTGTTTTCGTAAATTAGGAATTAGAAAATTTGTTTAATAAGGCTCAAAAAAGCAAAGGTCATTACTTATTGTATTGCCCTATAATCACTTAATCAGCACTTATAATATGAATTTTATTATATTAACAAACACGCTTAATGAAAGTTTCTTTTCATGTAATTTTACCTCTTTTACCTCAATCTTTACGGCTTGGGATAGGTGAGCTAATGGCTAGTGATTACCGTCATACTGTGTAAGTTGGGGCGGTTTGTTCGCAAAACAGAGTCCTATTCTTCCCACATTAAATAGCCAAAAAATCAGTCTTGAATACTATTTCCTGAATTCTTACCCTTTTTGTTGACGAATTTCTTTGGGTGATGACAATGGCGGCTATGTTCAAGGCAATGGATGCTGCCAAAAATATCCAGCGGCCATCAACTTTGCCGGAGGGAAGGCCAGCGCACTTCTTTAAGATTGTACTTCCGACTGTGATCATTGACAAGAAGCTGGTAATGAACAGTATACCCTTATTTTCCTTTTTATCTACCCTTCTGCATTGTTTGTTTGGTTCCTGAGAAAACAGAGCAGAAGGAGATGAACAAAACTGACTTGAAGGCTGTCTATTTCAGCATTTCAAGCTCTGATTTAAATACCAAATTCAAAAATTTTATTTCTGATCCAATCAATAATTTCTTCTTTTTTTTCTGGGAAGAGGTTGGTCTTTCTTCGGTGGAACCCTTATCTTAAATTCTCATATTAAACTAAAAAATTAAAAATCACGCTGCATTTGTGATGTGATTAATGGGGCGTTGTGATATTTGCAGAGATTTCTAATGAAGTTTGTCGAAGACTATGGAAAGGACTTCCCTTCTACTGTCACCTTATGTGATCCTAATTGTTGTGAATGGCAAGTGAGGCTTGAAAAAAGTGGAGATGATGTTTGGTTCTGTGACGGGTGGGAGAGATTTGCTGACTTTTACTCAATCTCCACTGAGTTCTTATTGGTTTTCAGATATGAAGGGTATTACAAATTCCATGTTCTTATATTTGATATGAGTGGTTCTGAGATTCAATATCCCTGCAACGATTCTAAGTGTAACAATGCAAGAGTTGAGGATGATGATCAGGAATGCTCGCCAAAATCATTTAAGAACGATCATGATTATGATTGTGATGACGCTGATTATGATAATAACAATGATAAGGATGACGATTACAGGGTTGAGTCTGATGACAGTGAAGACAATCGGACAGAAGATAATGATTTTATCAATAATGAGAGCTCTTCTCCATCTCAAAGCCCTTCTCGTTTTCATCCAAGAGGTCGAAGTTTCACCAAATGTTTTCATGGAGCATCAAAATGGACTCCAACATCTTCATCTCAAAGAAAAAGAAAGAGCCACGAAACCATTGTTTATGAAAGTGACCAAGAAGATAATCAGACAGAAGATAATGACTTTATCAATGATGAGAGCTCTTCTCCATCTCAAAGCCCTTCTCATTCTCATTTCACCAAGTTTATTGATGGAGCATCAAAATGGCCTCCAAAATCTTCATCTCAAAGAAAAAGAAAGAGGCACGGAAGCACTGTATATGAAAGTGACCAAGAAGATAATCAGACAGAAGATTATGATTTTATCAAAGATGGGAGCTCTTCTCCATCTCAAAGCCCTTCTCGTTTGCGTCCAAGACGTCGATATTTCACCAAATTTATTGATGGAGCATCAAAATGGCCTCCAGCACCTTCATCTCAAAGAAAAGGTAAGAGGCACGAAAGCAATGTTTATGGAAGTAACCAAAGTGAAGACATTAACGTAAAATCAAATCATCGAACCCCAAAATCCAGTAAGCAGCATTCTGGATATAGATTTAGATTTAAGGAAGTGGAACACACACAATGGCGTCGCAACCCAAAGTCAATATCAAAACATTACAGAGCGAAGCATATTTCAACTGAGGAAAAAGACAAGGTTCTTCGAGCTGCATTAAAGTATAAACCCAAATTTCCTTATTTTAGGGATGAAGTACGGCCTCAATACATCTATAACAAGTTTATGGTAAGAGAAAGATCATTTCTTTCTCTTAATTCTATCTCTATCTCACTCTTACCGTAACTTCCCCTCCCATAATATATAAACATACATATCTAATCTGAATTGTTCTTCAGTGCTCGCAAATATTCAATCTCCCCTTCTTCCTTTGCAGTACGTACCTGCCGATTTCGGGTCCAGGTACTTGGATGGCCGGCCAGAACTTATCACACTTGAGACCTTTGATGGAAAGCAGTGGCCTGCTAGATGCTTTTTCAGGGATGGTTCAGGCTCCGGTAGGAATATAGGTAAAGGATGGGCTAAGTTTTGTAATGACAATGATCTGCAAGTAGGAGATCAATGTGTGTTTGAGCTGATCAACCCGCGAAAAATTGTGTTCAAAGTCAGAATATTTCGCATGGAAGAATATAAAGGAAGATAAATCAATGCGATCAGAATGATGTTTACTTGTGGCATTTTGTGGTCTTTTATCATTTGTGGATTGCTACCTGACGAAGGTGTTTGTGCATGATTGTGTTTTATGGTATTTTTCCTTCCTTCTCCTTTATAAATTTGAAGTAAGCGCACTGCAATTAATAATCAAAACAAACATTGGGAATTGTTTATGACAATTGGATAATACAAGAAGGTACTTCTGCTGGTGTAGATGTTTCACTACCTCCTACAAAGTGTTATAGTGGCATCTATCTACTGATGGTCCCCTCGTCACTTAAAAATGGAAACTGAGACTATGGTTTTACAGAGGCCAAAACCTTATGTTTGCAAACAGAAGGGGTGGGGGGAACCTTTCCCTTTAGAGAGAGAACCCAGAGGCGTATCTCACTACACACCCAGAAGATCCAGTTTCCAAATGTCGCCATCAAGCATCTGCAGGTAGCCATTTTGGGATTGAACAAAACCCCAACCATAATTATCTGCATTGCTTGTGCTTGGACTCCCCACTTCCATACAATTATCTGCATTGAGTTCATTGAACTGCATGCCAACGTCTCGTGTCAAATAGAATGATGGACCAGATAAGTGAGTCATGCCAACCGTAAGGAAACCACATCTTGTGATCCATCAACTTTGGTCAATCTTTACTAACCAGCTCAGTGACTGGTTAGGAAGTCATCACCATTGGGAATAACAAGAGTAGTAACAGAAGAAAGTTCATCGCTCTATTTCTTAGCAAACTTCTTAATTTGGAATTCTCTGTGAAATTATAATGCTTACTATATAAATATCCAAATGATGATTGGTCAGACTTGCAAGCCTCAATGAACTAGAGACCAACAAGAATGTAAGATTTTCACGTACTAAAACTCATTAAAATTTTACTTAAAAAATTAAATAATTAAATTTATTAAATTTTATAAATCAAATTATAATATTTAAAAATTTAATAACCTAATTCTACTGTTTGTAGGCGTTTAGTATACCGTCACTTTTCCAAGATAATAATAGCTACAATGACAACTATGCACAAAATGGTGAAATTTTTATATGAACCATTGCATGAAGTGAATTAGGCCAATGGAAAGTTATCACCTTAGGGAACAAGATAATTTTCTTTCCATAATGACGAAAGCAGAAAAAAAATTTTCCTTGACATAATTTTGGAAACCTGGAAATAGATATTTATAATAATACTCTTTATATGATAATTAAATAATATAATACAAAAAATAAATTACTAATTATATATAATTGATAAATTTAATTTAATTTATTCATATTAAAAATTTTATCTAAAGAATTTAAAATTTTCAAATCTCCACAGAAATTGAAATGGGGAAAAACTCTCCACTATTGGATTTGGGGTGCTAGGGAAATTTTTTTTAGCCACAGAGCAGGAAACTACTCTGCACCCAATTGTCATTCCCAAATTTTAACTGTTGAATGACATTTTTTTTAAGGGACGAATAATGGCGTCTTATTGACAATGTGTCTGATGACAATGGATTTTACGTGTATGAAATCACTTTTCGAATGGCCCTTTTGTGCTGGTCCAATTAAAAGTTCAAAAATAAAGGGGAGACATCTTAAATGACCAAAAATATCCTTCAAAAGAAATACTCTCAAACTTACTTCCTTGAAGTATTTTTTTTTTTTTTTTCTAAAAGTAGCCTATAAGGGTAAACAACCCATGATTTCTATTCGCTAGCTGCAAAAACGGTATCATTTGACTAATGCACCGTACTTTATCAGAGTTTTGCAATTAAAATAGTATTAGGATGGATAATTTTTTAAAATGTTTTGTGTTGCACCCGTTTTTTGTGTAGTTAATTTAATAGGATAAAATTTTGTTTGTTATTTATATATTTGGTGAAATGGTGTTTTTTAAACATTTTTCTAGTAAAATTTGTTCTCTTGCGGTTACTATGTTTCTTTAAATTAAATATTATAGAAATTTTACATTAAAAATTTTAAATTATTAAGTTTATCAAGAGTTAGAGTCTAAAATATGATATACAATAAATTAAACATTATATTTATTTTTTTAAGATTTAATTAATCTCATTTTGTTGAACTAATAGTTTCATTTCTCAAAAAACCATTTAAATATGTATCACATAATAATATTTTCAATTCTCATATTTTTATTTTTACACAAAATTATATAAAAAAATTCAAATTAATATATTATTGAATCTTAAATTCATTATAAAATTTTACTAATACAAAACTTTATATCATTAAACATGAATATTTTTTATTCTAAATTTGAAAAACTTTATTCGTCACATAATCTTGATGGAAAACACTAAAAGTTATGCACAATACATTATTATCATTTGAATTTTATAATTTAATGTAAAAAATTTCATAAATTTAATAATATATTTTGCACGGATTATATACCTACTGTAGTAAGCTCACGCAATGTATTGCTATGATTTTCAGAGAATCTCGACAACGCGCTTCAACTCCTGATCCACAAGCCCAAGTAGAATTGATCCAACAGCTAAGATTGTCTCAAAATCAAAGTGAAAAAGTATTGATATTTATATAAATTTAAATAATATAAATATTGTATAATTTTTCATATACTTTTTTAATTATTTTCTCTTTTAAAATTTTTTTTTTTATCTATATTATACTCTGAGCATGCGCAGATAACATTATTCGAGCAAAAAATGACCACCGTTTTTATTACAAAGGGGATGGGACTAGGCAAAAGCTGAGTGGGACCGGATCCCTTCGATTTGGCGGAGGGACCGTGTGAGAGAAAGCGCCGCAGACATGGGCCTATAAGCCCATTTCACCGACAAGCAGAAGTTTGTCTCCCCTCGGGTGGTACTAATACCTGATAGTCTCTTTCCGAAATTGCCCAACCGTCACAAGATAATAGCAGCAGTGCCACCCAGCTGCGCTTTGTGCCCAATCCCAGTCGTTATGGAAAAGAAACTTTTAAATTGAGATTACAAATACCTTATAATTTATTTTATAGCTTATTAAATTTACAAATTTTATAACTTAATTTATAAAATTTAAAATTTAATATAATTAATATAATTTTAAATAAGTATTTAATAAAATTTAATTTATAAAAACAAAACCAATCATTTTACGTTTATACGCTTATTTAAAAGTGTTTTCATTTTCATTGCTTATTTCAATAAACAGTTAGAAAGCATCTACAATTACTAATATAATATTTCTCCATAATTAAAACGACATCATCTCTATTAAGCTAATTCGTTGATACATGTTCCACATTATAAGATGACATTCTGGATACCAAAGGATAATCCATTGGAAATTTAGAAAATAAATGTATACGAGTTAGCCATAAATTATCTATGGGACAATCGGACGGGGAGATAATGTAGTCTGTCAATGATATTTTCTACTAAATTTTATTTTTCTTCTTATCCATTAGCAATTTTTATATTTTTTGAAAGAAAAAAATACTTTCACTCAAAATTATATATTAAATTATCACAAAATATTCATAAATTGTTAAATTTATTAAATCTTATAATTTTATTTATAAAATCTAATAAATTTAATAGTTTAAATTTTTAAATGAGAATCTTATAAAATTTTGTTACAATAGAAAACAACTTTATATATATATATATATATAGTTACTTTGATGATTTGTGAGCTGTTCAATGGCTGGGATGCCTTGCAGTTAAAAATTAAAGCAGTTAGGTTTGAGACGAACTGACGTGATGGGGGTGACACTTACTATTGTTTTGAGAATTTTTCTTTTAAAAATTTAAGATTTTGTGTGTTAAATAATTTATTATTGATCTTATTATTAACAAAAAAAAAATGTTTGAGATGAAATAGATATTTTTTTTTGGTAGCATAGGGAAGGTTGAAACCCTTATATATAATGAGAGAAGATAAAAGAAGGAGAAAAGTAAATTCAGAGATCGAACTTGTCTTTCATAACTGAGTGTTATATTTTTTGGGTGTGACCCAAATTTTAAAAATAAAAGAGTTACAGTTGCAGATGAAAACTACAATCAAGAGTTACAGTTTTAGTAAAAAACAGTACACAGCAGTTTCAACTGCAAAATATATACAGAATACAGTATTATGAACAGCACCAGAACCCGCGAACAGGACCCCTGCGGTGAACAGTATCCGCTTGTGAACAGTAGCGTGAACAGTATATCATGAACAGTATTTGTTTTGGGTTTGCTATTGCAAAACAGCAATACAGAAGAGTGCAGATTTTCTGTATTTTGGATACAGTAATTGTTTGGGTCATTTTGGGTGCTGCTGTTTGGGGTCAATTGTTTAGCCCAAATTTCAGCCTTGTAACTGAATTCTGCATAGTGAAATTCTCTTCTTTTACCCGTAGTTTTTTCCCTCATTGAATTTTTTTTACGTTAAACATTTGTGTGCTTTCTCTTCTCCTTCTCCAAATTATATTCCGCAATTTTATATTTGTTGGCCATTGTCATAACAAATTAGTATCAGAGCAATTGTCATAACAAATTAGTATCAGAGCCTGGTTCTCTCATTCTCTCAATGGCTTCTACTTCAGCAACAACATTTAAGACAGACATTGAGAAATTTGATAGGTCAACCAGTTTTGCTCTCTAGCAAGTAAGGATGATGGTAATTCTGTCAAGAGAAGGTACAAAGAGGGCGTTGCTTGGGAAGACAAAGAAGCCTGAGATTATGACAGATGCTGAATGGGATGATATGGATGATAGAACTCTTTCTTCTATTCAGTTGTGCTTGGATAATGAAATTCTTCAAGAAAGTCTCACTAAGAATACTGCAGCGAGTGCATGGTTGAAATTAGAGAGTCTGTACATGGCAATTGCAGAGGTTGTTAAGGAGGTAATTTGGTTAAAAGGTTTGGTTGATGAAATTACATTTGAATCTATTTCTATTGTTGTTCATTGTGATAGTCAGAGTGCAATTCACTTAGCTAAAGATTAGATGTATCATGAAAGATCCAAACATATTAACATCAAGTATTATTTTGTTCGGGATATTTTTGCCAAGGGTGAAATTTTCATTAAGAAGATTGATACTGCAGACAATCTAGCTGATATACTCACTAAGTCTTTGCCTATTAAGAAGTTCAAGTATTGCTTGGACTTAATTGGTGTCCATTGTTGAGTTTTGCTCTTAGGAGCTTTTGTGGAAGAGGTGGAGAATTTTTTTTTTATTGAAGTTTGTTTTTAGAATTCGTGTCAAGGTGGAGATTGTTATGTTTTTGGGTGTGACCTAAATTCTAAAAATAAAAGAGTTACAGTTTCAGATGGAAACTGCAACCAAGAGTTGTAATTTTAGTAGGAAATAGCACACAGCAGTTTCAACTGCAAAATATATACAGAATACAGTACTATGAACAGCACCAGAACCCGTGAACAGGACCCCCGTGGTGAACAGTACCCCTGCGTTTGAATAGTAGTGTGAACAGTACATCATGAACAATCCTCATAAACAGTATTTGTTTTGGGTTTGCACTGCAAAACAGCAATACAGAAGAGTACAGATTTTTTGTATTTTGGATACAACAGTTGTTTGGATCATTTTGGGTGCTGTTGTTTGGGGTCAATTGTTCAGCCCAAATTTCAGTCTTGTAACTAAATTCTGCATAGTGAAATTCTCTTTTTTTACCCGTGGTTTTTTCCTTCATTAAATTTTTTTCACGTTAAACATTTGTGTGCTTTCTCTTCTCCTTCTCCAAATTATATTCCGTAATTTTATATTTGTTGGCCATTGTCATAACACTGAGAGATAGACTATTATACCATGAAGTTACAAGACTTCAGATTAAGATAAAATAGACACTTTATAAATCTTAAGACAAGGTAGCTTTTGAAACTCAAAATCCATCGTATTTAAACCCCACAATTTTGAGGGCTACAGGTATAAAATAGTTAATTTATGCAACCCAAAATCAATGCCAGAAAAACCCCAATAAGAGAGTATTACATAAATATGTTTGACGTGAATAGGTAACAATTTGAGATATATATACACTCTTTCACACATGTAAAGATCTCAAATTGTATTTTACCTAATCAGATTTGAAAAGTTTATGTTGCCGGATTGGTAACCAAAATCATTCTAATATCGCTTCTTAAATTCTTATTTCACAAATTTTATATTTTTAAATTTATTAAAACTCATAGAATAAATTATAGGATCCCCTAAAATTAATGACTCATAAAAATCTTTTAAACATTCTATTGTTGCATATAAATGGGAGTAACATTTTTCAAAGGTTTGGAAGTGGAAGCAATCGTTTTTAATTTTTTATTTTTTGCAACTTAAGTTCGATTGTGGCATGGGAAATTTACATAATTGCCTCTACTTTTATTCAATGATAAGAAAAAAGACAATGAAACTTTGGTGAAAGAATAGGGATGAAACCCTAAAGGAAAGAAAATTACATAAAATTACTCAAAGACATAGACATCTTTGCAAAATTATTCACAAAATATATAAATAATGATGCCAATTTTTTTTAGTTGGACTGAGATTCCTGAGAAATCTCTAACCTCAATAAGAGATAGGGAGAAAATTTTCTTCGTCATAATTTTGGAAACGAAGGCAGGGTTCTCATTCTTCACTCAATGAGGATCCTGTAAATCAAAGTTTATTATAACACCTTTTCATAATATTTAAAAGATGTATAATATTAAGGATGTTTTAGTAATCACATATGTAATTAATAAATAAAATTATTAATTTATTCATATTAAAAATTTTATTTAAAAATTTGAAAATTTTAGATTTTGACGGGTACTACTCTTCTGCAAGAATTGGGAGATGAAAAAAAAATATTCCCCACCTTCAAATTTAAGGTGGAGGATGGGAGAAAAGTTTTTCTCCCAACTCAAAAATCAGAAGATCTCTCTCTACCTTTGCCGTGCCCTGTTACCATTCTTAGGTATAAATAAACCTAGTGACAAGGAATCAAAATGATGAAGGCCAACCAAAAAAAAAAAAAAAAGATAAGCCACGATTCGGCATCAAGTCAGCATAATGATTCATGGTTGTCTTTCGGGTAGAAAAATGATCAATTTTCTATATGTACTTTTATATAATTTAAAATTTAAAATTTAATTTTGTTTAATGATATCCAAACAAGTTATATTTTTAAAAGCAATCATATTTACCCAAAAATCAATTCCTTTTAAATTCCATTCTCTCGAATCTATATCAATTTATTATTTTTGCGACTAAATAATTATAAGATAACAATATTCATAAAAAATAATTTTTACACAAACGTAGAAAGCCTTAGTGAATAATTCAAAATGTTAAAAAAAAGACAAATAAAAATAATTTGTTAACAAATGTGGGAGAAGTTTGTGTAGTAGAACTAAATTTATTCATAAATTAACAAGAATGTTTGTTAGAGAAAGTTTAATTTTACACAGTTTATTTTTAAATTATTATAAATTTAAAATAAATTTATTAAATCTATCAAATAATTATTTAATTTATAAAATTTAATAAATTTTATAATTTATAATTTTTAAATTAAAATTTAATAAAATTTTATTTATTAGAATAATGATATCAAAAATTTTATTATATTGTCTTTATTTTCTTATCCTATTTTAGAGTATTTATATTATAAAAAATGCTATTAATTATGTTATTCACTTTTTATTGAATATATAAAAATGTGATTAAATAAAAAATAAAAAAATAACATAATAATTCTCGAATAAAATAACATAAAAACAAAAAGGAATTATGAGGATATAAAATAGAATAGTAATTTTCTTTAACAACATGTTCATGACATGGATTTCAACGTTAATGGCGTGACATTAACTTCAGTACTGGCATTGACGTAAATGTAATTCGAAACATAGGGCAAATGGGGGAAATGGAAGTCTTGGATATGTTAACGACTTTACGTTGTTTGTGAAACGAACTGCACAGGAAGGAGGGAGAGGAGAGAGAAACAGAAACAGGGCCAGCAAGCGAGCGAGTTAAAGAGAGAAGGTGAAGGAAGGAGAGAAAATAAGATGAGGAAGTTGCAGAGGAGGGGTTAGGGTCGATCTTCTTCTCGTGAAAGCCCCGCCATTGTCTATCCTCTCCTGCAACGACATCCCGGGTGACTCCCATTTCTTCATCACCAGACCAATATTACAGTAGGAGAGGAAGTTTGTTTAGTTGGCGCCACAAGGCTGGGCAATACAATCACTCATTGCACCTAGTGGCGATTTAATGAAGCTAATTTGGCATTTTAGGGTGGAGATTGGACATTCTTAATTACGCGCTTAAGTTTGGTTCGAATTGAGAGATTACATTGTTTTTTCCCACAATGGGTGGTAGTTTCTGCTGATGGGATATCGGGTTTGAGCAGCTGATCCTAGGATCCTTTTTCGTGAATAATATTATATTAATAATGGTATTTATTTTCAACCCTCCTTTGCATTGTCTTTCTTAAAGTTTTGAATTTTTCTCTGACAATGTTATTATTGAGCTCATTGGATATATCTGTGAGTCTGGTGAAATTATGATGTTCTTTTTTTTTTGGGTACAATTATGATGTTCTTTAATCAACGGAAATGGTGATGAATTCATTCCTTCAAATGGGTCTGAGCTATTTGATCATAAGGCTATAGCTTATCTTATAACTTTCTTGTGTAAAAGTTTATCACAAATGCTGGTAAGGATTCTCATAAATGCTGCAATGATTAGGATACTCTAATGCGTAGACTTAGTTTTCACACTGCACACTATCTTGATACACAGGTTTGACTCGTATCTGGAACTAAATATAAATATTACAACTGGTATGAGCTAGTAAGGAAAAGTTTAGTAGGTTTATTATTTTGTCAATACGCTACCACGAAGAAATTCGCTTTCTTTTGAAATGATTGGATAAAACTGTTCGAATCCTTGTTAATTCTATTTTATTTTGGTGCTAGCAGCTCTTGGAGGCTTTTGCCAATTGATTTTAGTTTCTAAATGTCGTAGATGGCTGAAAAGCTTTGGTGATCATGTTTAAATTGTTGATGTAAATGTGAACATTTCTTGAAATAAATAGTACTTTATCTTAAAGCTATATAATTTTGAACGGTGTAAATTCCCATCAATGTATCCAGATTGTATTCCATTCTGGTTTCTTTGATGTGGCTGATGGTTTCTCTCCACATGATTGAAGCATGCATGCATGCTCCATTTGTTTCTTTAAGTAGAAGAAGTGCAAAAGTATGCTTCATCTATTATGGCATTAAACTTATGTTTATGCATTTTAGGCTGAAACTACATATGACAAAGTGCGTGTATTCTTCTTTTCTGATGGGTGATAAATCTTTAACAAAGTACAATGGGCTTTGCCTAGAGTGACATTACTATCTTTGTAATCTTGTGCTGTTTGATGATTATCAACCTTTGCTTGTAATTTGGAACCAAAGTCTCACCAGATAGTTTGCATACATATCCAACTGATTGATGCCAGTATTAAACTCAAACAAGGCTCTACTCTATTGATAGAGGCTCTAAAGATTTTTTGGATGCACAGGCTGCACAAATCAATTATGTTGTTGGATCTCATGTTTGGGTTGAGGACCCTGAGGTATCTTGGATAGATGGAGAAATTGTAGAATCTGATAGTGAAGAGATCAAGGTTAACAGTACATCAGGGAAGATGGTAAGTTTCTGGATTCTATTGTAATTTAATGCTGTAGAACTGACTTTATACAAAATTAGACTTCTATATTTTCATATATACACGAATGAAAAACATAATAATTTCTAATTCTGGTATATTTTTTCTCCTTTCTTCTTTTACTCAAATGTTTAACACTCATGTGGAATGAATGATTCTTATACTTGTGAGTGCTTATAGTGATTGGTCATGAATATTTAATTGAACTATCTTTTGAAGAAAATACTGGTGACATGAATTTTTTTTTTTCTCTCTTTCTGTTTTCTTTCCAATGGAAGAATAAATTTTAATGATCATAGATCAAGAGTAAAGTACGTGAATAGAGAAAAACAATAATGTCACACTGCATTAAAATGTAAATCATATGGAAGTAAACAAAACTAGCCTCCCTAATAAAGCCTTATTGTAAGATGCCTTTTCTTTCCATTTCTATGTTGCTTTGTTTTGCCTTTGCTTAGAAAGGTTTTTTTTTTTTAATATTTATTTTTAAATCTCTTTTTTGTATCCTTTCTTTCTTTCTTTTCTTTAATAATATTCTTCTTTTATCCAAAATCAACATGTACAAAGGTAGACATTGTGAGAAATTGAGAGAAAAAAGAGAGAACAACCCTTATAAGGTGAAGTTGTATTGTATTGAGATATTGAGAGTGTGTACAAGACTCATATTACTAGGTTCTATTTATATAAGAAACTATGAGTCATGAGCTTGTCTACATTGTAGTAGAACCCTAGTAGAAAACAAGATAATAGGAAATTAAACATAAATAGGAAAATAACTCTACTTTTTTAACACGTCCCCTCAAGCTGGAGCATATTTGATATATATGTACCAAGCTTGTTACAATAAAAATTAAAGTGAAAAAAGACTGAAAAAGACATCGACAACCTTGAATGAATATGGTTGCACACGGATAGCTGAGATAATACATGGTATGTGCGTCAATGATTTTCTAGGGATAGTTTGTAGAGCCTTGATGTCTCAAAGCAACAACTGAAAATATAAAATCTAAATTCAAAAAGCAACTTGAGATTGAAAATTCAAATTTGAGTTCAGACATAGATATCATATTTGAGATCAGGATAAGTAAATATACCAAGAATATTAGATAAGACCTTGGAAGTATCAATCTTGAGGTTAGGATATTGGATTTGAGACAAACCAATGAGGATAAGCTCAACTAATGCTGGAGATGTCAATCATAAGAAAAACTTGGGCTTTACCAAAAAGAGTGAGAAATGGGCTATAAGGAGCTGAAAATAGGTAGTACAAGGTCGTTGGACAGTGACGGTAGTGCATGATAGCTGGCATGCCAGAGTTTTGGAGGCTTGTGTGGTAGTTTTTGTTGGTCTCCAGCCACAAAATTCCAGGTATAGGCTGACCAGAGTACATTAAGTGCAATGGAGGTTGGGTCGAATTTTGTGTATGGCACTAAGAAGAGGATGAAGTGTGAACCCACCATGACAAATGCAGAAAAGAGAAGAAAAACCTTGATATGGTGAAACTATATTGTATTGAGATCTTGAAAGTGTGTACAAGACTCATATTTGCTAGGTCCCATTTATGTAGGAAACTATGGGCCATGGGTTTGTCTATACTATAGTAGAACCCTAAATTTGATAATAGGAAATAAGCTAATAATAGGAAATTAACATAAATAGGACACTAATTATTTTTTTTTAGCACACGTCCTAAGCTTGAGCATATTTGATATATATATATATATATATATATATATATATGAATCAAGCTTGTTACAATAAAAATTTAAGTGAAATTGATTGAAAAGGACATAGACAACTTGGAAAATATGGCAGCATGTGGACAATGCAAATAGCAAATGCATCAATTATCTTCTAGGGATAGCCTACAAAGACTTGGTGTCTCATAAAAACAATGGGGAAATTTCAAATCTAAGTTTGGAAATACTAGATCTGAGTTTGGAATGCAATGAGTTTCAGAATTTAGATTTGAGTTTGGATGTAGATACCATATTTGAGCTGGGATAAGTAGAGATACTGAGAATATCGGATAGAAGGCTAAGAGTAGTAGACTGGAGATTAGGAGTATCAGTTTAAAGGCTAGGATTGTCATATTAGAGGTCAGATATTAGATTTGAGATAAACCTATGATGATAGGCTTAAAAGAGAAGGAAAGGAGTTCAGCAAATAAACACATCCAGTTAAAGGCCAAATTTGAGAGGGATAAGAATGGAAAAGGCTCAGCAGGTGTAAGACGTCAAGGCAATGCGTTGGCATGTAACAACAGGCTTGCTGGAGCTTTAGTGGTGGGTGGTAGTACATGTTGCAGTAGATTGCCATGGGCATAGGCCGACCAGAGGCAGAGGAGTCCAATGATGCTAGTGGTGTCACAAATGGACCACGAAGGAGATTATAGCAAAAGTGCAAAATTAGGGGTGCATGTCAATGCGTTAGTGCCTGAATGTTGATGATTTTCTGGGGTGGACTAATCTTGGACTGGCGAACATTGTGGTGGGGTTAGTTCCAATGAATAAATTCAGTAAGGGAGCCAAAAAGGTGATTTTGAGTAACTCAGGTGTGAGTCACATTGGAAAAGAGAAAGAGAGCGCCACAAGTTAGGTTAGGTATTGCTGATGAGGAGTTAAGACTCCTCACTATAAGAAATTGAGAGAGAAAAACTTTTATAATATTGTATTGAGATATTAAAAGTGTGTATAAGACTTACCCATAGATCCTATTTATATAAACAACTATGGGCCATGGACTTGTCCACAACCCTAAACCTAGTAATAAGAAGCAATATATTAATAGAAAATTAAACATAAACAGGAAACTAATATTATATTTTCAACACGCCCTCTCAAGTTAGAGCATATATGATAGATGCTCGAGCTTTTTACATAGAAAATAAAAGTGAAAAACATTTAAAAAGACATTGATAGTGTTGAAAATATAGGATTAGTTTTCTATATATGTTTAATTATTGTCTTATTTCTTATTATTAAGTTTACGGTTGTAGATAGACCCATGGTCCATGATTTCCTATATAATTTGACCTAGTGATATGATTCTTTTACACAATATTAGTATCCTAATGCAATATTATAAGGGTTTTCTTCACTCTTTCCTCTCAATTTCTCACGGATAGCCTTCAACAACAATGATCTTCCAAGGATAGCCTTCAAAGTTTTGGTGTCTCAAAACAATAACCAAGAATATTAAATCTGAGATTGGACATACAGATTTGGGTTCAAAATATAATCTTAGTTTAAAAATCCATATTTGAGTTTGGAGATATACATAATATTTTGAGATCAGGGTAAATTGAGACATTGAAAATATTATATAGGATATTGGAGTATCATATTAGAGGCTGGGAGTATCAAATTAGAGGCCGGAATATTAGATTTGAGATAGACTAATAAGATAGGTTGAAATAGTGTTGGAGACAAATGAGTTGGGGCTTGACATCTTTGGATCTTAAAACCCAATAAATAGTGATAAATGGGCTGAAAGGAGTAGAAAATAGGGGTAGGAAGGTCTTTGGAGTGTTATAGCAGAATGGTGGCATGAGGATAAAGGTTTGTTGGAACTTTGGTGGTGTATGCAATGGTAAATGGCATTGAGACTCTAGGGGTTAGTTGGTGGCAACATTCTAAGCACGTTGATGAGGTTGGTTCCTCAAAAAGACACTGGAAAAGGGGCCAACCAGCTTTGGTACTATAAGGGTTCTTCTCTCACTAACTATTGAAAGTGTGAGAAATTGAAAGAGAAAAACCCTTATATAAGAAATTGAAAGAGAAAAACCTTATAGTATTATATGAGATATTGAAAGTGTGTACAAATTCATATCATTTGGTCCTATTTATATAAAAAATTATGAGTCATGAGCCTGTTTACAACCATAAACCTAATAATAAGAAACAAGACATCAATAGAATATTAAACATAAATAGGAAACTAATACTATATTTTCAACACTCACTAGTGATGTTGAGGGATTTCTTTAGTAGTGGCTAAGTTTTTTTTTTTTTTTTAACTCGGCTTTGATACCACGTAAGAAATTGAGAGAAAAGATAAAGAAAAACCTTTATAAGGTGAACTTATATTATACTAAGATGTTGAGAGTGTGCATGAAACTCATACTATTAATTCCTATTTATATAGGTTTCTATTGGTCAAGGGTCTATCTACACTATAGTAGAATCCTAGTAGGAAACAAGATAACAATAAGAAATTAACACAAATAGGAAACTAACTCTACTTCTCTAACAATGATTGACTCTCCTTTCCCAAGTCCATTAGTAGCATGACTTATAGCACCACTCTCCAAATGTTTACTTGGTGACATAAACTTTCCAACTCCAGTTGTTGTATGAGCATTAATGTACTATTTATAAAAGTAGTTTGCATGCTAGTTAATTTTTTTAAATACTTATTTTAAGGGTTGGGAGATATGAAAATCATAAAAATTATAAAAACTAACCACTTATATAGATTTACTAATAAACAAGTTATTCACAAACATAAATGAACAAGTATGTTTTCTTTCAACTTGTTAATTTATTAATTCAGGTTTTACTTTTTTGTTCAAACTTGTTTTATAATTCTTGAATGAACATAACAAGCTTAAATTGAGTTTGTTCATGAGTTGTTCAACAATTATATTGATTTGATTAAATCCATAAGTTAAAGGATCCAACTTTTAGATCAGGTGGTCATTATTTCAATACCTAAATAACCTCTATTTATTGACTTGAGCTTATTTGATACATAAAGCCTTTAACGTTTGGGAGAAAGGATTAGTCTAATGATTTTGGCCAAAATGTTCTCTTACAAGGACAATATGGTTATGGAATCTATGTTGAAAATGGTTATCTCTCTTTCAAGTAATATGAAGGACTGATTTCTAAATCATATATGAACTTGGAACTTTGGATGATTGTTAGTTGCTTTTTAATATTTATTAAGGCTATTTTTCCGTATAATGTTGTTATTTCAGGTTAAGTATATTTTATTTATTTGATATAATGTGCACAATAATCCAAATTGCAATGTGCAACTCAATCTACTATGCACAATGTTGCAATGATCCCTAAGTGCAATGGTCACAATTCATAATTAGCAACTATGGTGATGATAATACCAAAAAGTTGATAACTATGATAATTTACATGGAGAAAGTTGCCAGCATTTATTTTACTTGAAATTGTGATGATGGAATTTTTATGATAGGGTATATATTCATGCTGTTTGGAAGGTTTATTCATAATTTGTTTTAACCTTGTTGCACTAGCACACTGGAGAAATGTTAAAATCTTAAATTTATTGTTAATTACTAATGAAATTATTGAATGGAAAACTGGAAGAGGTATAATGTGAAGGACAATATGGGATTCTTTATGCTCAAATTCTAGAATACATAGCAGCTGCTGTTTCTCAGTACTTATTTCTATCTTGTGCCTTTTGACCTATCTTAGGTTGTGAATTGAACATATAATTATGATAAATGATATTTGTGAGTTGTGAACATGTTGCTTCTTGGGAATCTATTAGGCATGACTGAGTAGGTGAAAAATGATTCTTGGTGTAACCTTCTATTGGTGCAAAAAGTAAACTGTGGAATGCCACAAGTTTTGAACCTGTGGGGTTGCTTTTCAATTTCATGGGGTTGATTGATAAGATAATTTAAACAATAAACTGCAAAGAATTATTTTACTCAACTTTTGTACATTTAGTTGTCACTAAATATGAAGTTCCCATGTCTTGTTATAAGGAATTATTTGGCTCAAATCTTGTCTTGAAATTTTTATTCTAAGGATATTTCTGAGAACTAAGGAATTAAAGTAAAAGAAGGTCCCATTCTTTTCAGCTGTTTCACTTGTATATGTTAGAGATATAAAACCATTCATGAGCTTTTACTTAACAGTTTAAGTTTTTAGAATAGTTGATTTCTTGAGAGCCTGTGGTCAGGAGTTTCTTGTCTCCCCCATTCTTGAAATGATTAAATAAGTTTGGTGCACCTGTAGGTTGTTCACACTTCGAGCTTAAAGGAGTTTCATGTGATGGGAAGTATTAGTGAGATAAAACCATTTAGGAGTCTTCACTTAACAACTTAAGCTTTTGGAATAGTTGATTTCTTGACAGTATAGCATATTGGTATTAAAGACGTTATAAAAGCAAAGAACTGTTGTGTTTCCCCTGTTCATATTAAATTTTTGTGATATGTTTGAGACAGTAAACAAAGCATTGCATATCTACTGTAGGTTGTGACCAAAGCATGTAACATATATCCCAAGGATCCTGAATTCCCTCCTTGCGGTGTGGATGATATGACAAGGTTGGCATATTTGCATGAACCAGGGGTTCTCCAGAATTTGCGATGTCGTTATGATATAAATGAAATATATGTAAGTACTGACCAGATGACCTCACCTATACTTTCTGCTCTTTAATTTTCCCAAAATTTCTGAATTGGCATTTATATCAAATGAATGTATTATTCCAATATTTGCTTATGTTATGTGACCCTTATCAGTCCATCTGTTTGTGAAGTGTTTGGGATGTGCTCTGTTTTTTGTCGTCTCTGCTGACAGTCTTTGTAAGTGAAGTTTAACTCAGTAACGGTGGTGCAGACATACACAGGAAACATATTGATAGCTGTGAACCCTTTTCGAAGATTACCCCATTTGTATGGTAATCATATGATGGAACAGTACAAAGGAGCCACTTTTGGTGAGCTGAGCCCACATCCTTTTGCAATTGCAGATTCTGCCTATAGGTATCTTGGCTTTGCTTTCAGATTTTGCTTCTTTGCTATGGCTTAATTATTCTTGGGAAAAAGATACTTGTATGTTCAGATAGTTTTTTAAATTATAAGAAAACAGAACAAAATTATGCAATCAATTTGACAATTTAAACTCCATGATAAAGTATTAGACAGATAATGCTGTTTTAGCCTCCATGTCTCATTTTAAAATAATTATGCATTTTTTTTGTGCCCTTCAAACAGTCTAAATTGCTTGAAGAGTTATCATCTTATTTTATCAAACATCTTTAAGCTATTTAGAGTTCCTCTGCATTTCTGACATGATCTAATAGGTAGTACTTAACATGTTTTTACCTGACTGTCTTTAAATTTTTTGTCTTTAGTGCTACTAGGCTAATTTCTAGAACTCGTTGCAAATAAGACCCCCCTTAATTAAAATCTACGCAGGATGATGGTAAATGAAGAAGCTAGCCAATCAATTTTGGTCAGTGGAGAAAGTGGAGCTGGTAAAACAGAGAGTACAAAGATGCTTATGTGTTATCTTGCATTTATGGGAGGAAGAGTGAAGAAATCTGAGGGACGGTCTGTAGAGCAACAAGTTCTGGAGGTAACTTGCTATAAAGTGTTCCCACCCTGCCAATTTGGGGGAAAGAGGGGAGTTGTGGTTTGGGGGGGAGGGGAAGTGGAATTAATAATATGTTCTGAAATTTTAAACTAGGATGTCATTATTCATCGTGCTCTTTTTTTCCTCTTCTGCAGTCCAATCCTGTTTTAGAAGCATTTGGCAATGCAAAGACTGTTAGAAATAATAATTCAAGGTATGAACTCTGCTATTGAGTAAGTTCTTTGTCCCTACCTTTGCAATTTCCACACCCTTGTTTGTTTTGATTTTTAAACTCTGCCCTTAGCTTAGCATAGTGCAATTTCAGCCGATTTGGAAAGTTCGTGGAGATTCAGTTTGATCAAAATGGTAGAATTTCTGGAGCTGCTATCCGAACCTATTTGCTAGAACGATCCCGTGTCTGTCAAGTTTCTGACCCTGAGAGAAACTATCATTGTTTTTATATGCTTTGTGCTGCACCACAAGAGGTAAACCATTCTCTTTTAGGTAACAAATTTATGCCTGCGGAAGTTAAGATCTACTTCCATGATTTGTAGTTGATGTTTAATAGTAATTAGCATAGTCTTGTTTTTTTCCTGGCATAGCTGGGCTAGTCACTTATCTAATTAGATTCTCTGATTACATTTCAAATTTAATTATTCAAATTGCCACGCCATCATTGATTAAGCAATCTGCTTTGGATTGTATAATTATCAAACATAGCCCATTGGATGCAAACTTGATATAGCAATTTTGGAAACCAAGAAAAGCAGTGATTGTTCATTAGTATTAGTAGAATATTATATTCTGTAGTGTATGAGATAAGGAAGAAAAGTCCTGATTGCTTTCATATCCAAGGTCATAATTCTTAACCAACTGCTAGCCTTAAAAGTATGGTGGATGGGATTTAGGCTTGATGAAGTAGTGCTTAAGCTGCAAACAAAAACTTGCGTATGTGAAACACTGTCCAATTTATGAGAGGGAGGGGTATTGAAGTGTCAAGATTTAAGGGATTGTTACCAAAATTGCGTGAATATTCTCCTGATACAGATGTAAGAGGTTTAAAATTTGGTTTGCTGGTTGGTTTGTCTTAAATTGACCTGATATACATGAATTTAATTACTATTGCTATCTAATGTATTTAGGATGTTGAAAGATACAAACTGGGAAATCCAAGAACATTTCATTATCTAAATCAATCGAATTGCTATGAGCTGCATGAGTTAGATGATTCTAAGGAGTATCTGGCCACTAGGAGAGCTATGGATGTTGTTGGGATCAATTCTGATGAGCAGGTACCCTTCAGTAGAGTTTCTATGGGAGACGAGAACTTTTGTTGATTGTTTTCCTTATGAGAGTTTGTCACCCGTCTTCTCAGGATGCCATATTTCGAATAGTAGCTGCAGTGCTTCATTTAGGAAACATTGAATTTGCAAAGGGGGATGAGATAGATTCCTCTGAACCCAAAGATGATAAATCCCGTTTCCACCTAGAAACTGCAGCTGAACTTTTGATGTAAGTGATTTGTCTTTTCCTTCATTTTAGGATCTCTAGAAAGTTATTAGCAAAAGTATAACATCTGCGGTTTATATATTGTTTATCTATGTCAGGTGTGACAAGAAGTCTCTCGAGGACTCTTTGTGCAAACGTGTTATGGTGACATGTGGTGAGGCCATAACAAAATGGCTTGATCCAAATTCTGCAGCCCTTAGTAGAGATGGCTTGGCTAAAATAGTTTATTCAAGGCTGTTTGACTGGTAACTTTTGTAATTTTGAGTTAAAATTTTTTTATATACTTTAAACTTCATTATAAGTGGGTGAATTTATAAACATATATGCCTGAGTTTTGGTAATTTAATTATTGTAAACATCTATTGACCCAGGATTGTGAACAAGATTAACAACTCTATCGGTCAAGACCCAAACTCGAAGAACATAATTGGGGTTCTGGATATATATGGATTTGAGAGTTTCAAGACAAACAGGTGCTTAGCCGGTATGCTTTTGTCTTTGTTATTTACAGAAGTTTTAATCTTGCAGAAAATTGATAATATATTTTTGATGGATGAGGTGGGCTGTATAATGAAGAAGTTAAGAGCTTTCTATATGTTACTAAAGTTGATATTTAGTTTTGGTTTAGTTTTTCTTTTCTGTTAAGGAGGAAATCTTATATTCTTTTTGAATTGTAATTCCTTCTTTTTGCTGTAATAAAATTTCTTCTATTTATCAAAAGAAAAAGCTGATAATTTTGTTAATTACTAGTATGCATCAGTTCATGATTATCCATGACCTGTGATTCCATTTGTGTGTTATTTGATGTTCTATTGTACTGCTCCTACACATATACTCCTATTCAGATGCAACGGCAACAGCTGTCTACTAGGGGATAATTTCTTGGTGATGGCTCTGCTCTTTTTGGGTTATTATAGTTTCTTCTTGTTAGAGTTAGTGTGCATATTTGTATTTAGACGTGTTTTATATGTCTTTTTATTAGCCGTAGATTAGGCATTGTAATTAACCTTAGATTAGGCTCATTTGTTTGTTCAGCATTACTATATACACCAGAGCGAGGCATGTTTCTCAAGAGTTTTCTATCCAATGTCCTATCTCACACTTCTGTTATTGTTGCTGCTGGCAACTGATGCAGAAGGCTACGTTTGTGAATTGTCAATAATGAAATTTCTTGGCGTAATCTCTCTTCTGACTGTTTTATTGATTGTACCTACTTCTTATGTACTAAAAATGGGTCCTGTGCAGCTTTGAGCAATTTTGCATCAATTTGACAAATGAGAAATTGCAGCAACATTTCAATCAGGTTCAATTTTCCTGTATTTGCTTTATCATCTTGGGATTCGTCATCTAGTAAACTACTTCCATTGACCCACGCTATAACAATTTGCCTTTTCTTTGCCTGGTGCAAATCCATATTTTATTTCACAGCATGTCTTTAAAATGGAGCAAGAAGAATATACAAAGGAAGAAATTGATTGGAGTTATATTGAATTCATTGATAATCAGGATGTTCTTGACCTCATTGAGAAGGTGCGTGATTTATCTTGCTGTCTGTTTTTTCACTATGTGAAAGTTATTTCAGTTTGCCATCTAATTTCTTGGACAATGTTTTTTTTTTTACCAACTATTGTTTACAAAAGTTGGTTTCACTGCAAATATATACAAGGGTTGGCTGGGTATTGAAATCTTTAATTGAACAATTTATGTGAATTGATTTTGTGGAGTCTATATTATCAAAAATTCTACTTATGCAAGGATGTAGTGTACAAGGAATCTAGCTTGCAGATTTCTTTCCATGATTTGTGTAAGAGTCTGCATTTTTTATATATGTCCTTATAGATGAAATTCTGTTTTTGTTAACTTTTTAGTAGTTGGTTTAAAGTAAAGGGGATTTCTTTAGATGGCTTCAATTGAGGTAAGTCTTAGTGAATTTATTTAGATGTCCTGTTTTTGTTCCCAGTTCCTTCCTGCGATTGATTGGAATGAGTCACCTTGCACCTCAATTTATACTAGAAAACAAGAGACACGGAATTTATTTAGATGAATTCCTGTTTTTGTTCACACTTCCTTCCAAAGGTTGATTGATAATGAGTCGCCTTGCCCCTTTATTTTTACTAGAAAACAAGAGACACAATTGTTAAATTCTTGTGCTCCAAGTAATACTACTTAAACTTGGAATCTAGCCAAGTTACTTGAACTAGGAAACTAGCTAATCAAACCTAAAAGCCATGTACAACAAGTGACAAAACCCTAACTCCACAACATATAAACTTAACTACCTGCCTTCTCCTTAAGGAAGTTTTCAGCTTGTTACAAATTTGAAAAGCCAAATTCAATGAAGAAATCAAAATGCAAAGTAAAACAAAAAAAATACTCAAGACATCAACCCATAGGAACTTAGGCCTCAAGCCTTCTATTTCAAGCATGTGTGTGACCTTCTTACACAGTGAGCTTCCTCACACATAGATGCAAATTGTTTGTTAGTGTGGTGACTCCATAAATTGGGCTTTACATTTCAAACTTAGTATTTTATTTTATTTTATTTATTTGTGTGTAATTTCTTTTTGTATAGAAAGTAGGTTACCAAGTTTTACTTGTTTATTTGCATTTTGTGTCTCTAACTATGTTTTCATAACTTCAGAAACCTGGCGGCATCATTGCTCTTTTGGATGAAGCTTGGTATGTGTTACACGATAAAATGATGCAATTGCTTGTTTTCCTGATCTTTCTTACAGATATCAGAAGGATAATCTTTTTTATTCTGCATTTTCTTCTTTTGTTGATGTACATGTTTATATGCACACTTGTATCTACATTTGCATACACTTGGGATTTTAAGACTGTACTGCTTATTTGTGTTAGTATGTTTCCAAGATCAACACATGCAACATTTGCGGAAAAGCTATATCAAACTTTTAAAGACCATAAACGCTTCAGCAAGCCAAAGTTGTCTCGTACTGACTTCACCATTAGCCATTATGCTGGTGATGTATGTGAAGTACATTTTGGTTAACTTAGCTTTCTACCATTAACATCAAATGAAAAATACTTCATATATGCCAAACTTTTAATTGCAGGTCACTTATCAAACTGAGTTGTTTCTTGACAAGAACAAAGATTATGTTGTTCCAGAGCATGAGGCTCTACTCAGTGCTTCAAAGTGCTCCTTTGTTTCAGGGTTGTTCCCACCTTCGCCTGAGGAAACTTCCAAATCATCAAAGTTCTCTTCAATAGGCACTCAGTTCAAGGTCTGTTTCTTTTGCTACCGATACATGACTGCAAAATGTTGGATCTATGTCACTAATTCCGTAATTAATGCATGTTATGCAGCAACAACTGGTAGCCTTGCTTGAAACGCTGAATGCTACCGAGCCACACTACATTCGTTGTGTAAAACCCAATAATCTTCTCAAGCCAGGAATATTTGAGAACAGTAATGTCTTGCAGCAACTTCGATGTGGGGTAAGTACAATGATTCTTTGGATATGTTCTCTAGCATGACTTTTATTTTTTTCTTTTTTTTTTTCCTTAAATTAATGTAGGACTTTATTAATACAAATTCCAGGGAGTAATGGAGGCAATTCGGATAAGTTGTGCTGGGTACCCAACTAGAAAGAGCTTTAACGAATTTGTTTGCCGGTTTGGTATCTTGGCACCTGAGGCTTTGAAAGGGTGATATTTTCATCTCCTTCACTTTTCGTATTCCTCCTTTTCTGGTCATCTAGATGCATGTGAGTTACAACAGTTTGAAGCTAATTCATTTTGACTGTATTCACAGCCCTGATGAGATGACTGCTTGCAAGAGGATTCTTGATAAAGTGAAACTTAAAGACTATCAGGTACATACTATTCCCAGCGGAAATTTCCTACAATTCGAGTGATGGTTTTCACCTAGTTGTTCGTAATAAGAATATAGGTGATGTTTCCTTTATTCTAACCCTTTTTACATGCTGTATTTGGGAATGAGTTGGAATTTAAATTAATATCTTATTTGGATTTGTTCTCCTGTGATGCTAATTAAAGTAATACCAAAAGGACAAGAAAAAAGTATTGCAGCTTGTTACTGATATTACTGCTATATCACATATACACTGCTGTGACTGCTGAATTCTAATATAGCATAAAAGGAAAGAAACAACATTTTTGCTTCAAATTTCTATTGCAGATTGGCAAGACGAAAGTGTTTCTGAGAGCAGGTCAGATGGCAGAACTTGATGCATGTCGTACTGAGGTCTTAGGAAGATCCGCAAGCATTATTCAGAGAAAAGTTCGCACTTTTTTTTGTCGTAAACACTTCATATTGTTGCGGTTGTCCGCCATACAAATACAGACCACCTCTAGAGGTATCAACTATGTGAATCCTTTTATGCTATTTATTGTTGTTTTTTATGTAATGTATGGAAGATTGACTTGATATCATTGAACTAGTAGAAAAGGATTTCTGAATAATTTGTTTTTCCGAATCATATGAATTTAATTGTAGGACAACTTGCACGCTATCAGTATGAATGCATGAGGAGGGAATCTGCTTCAGTTAGAATCCAGAAATATGGCCGCATGTATCTTGCTAAAAATACTTACAGAAATATGTGCTGTTCTGGGGTCTATATTCAAGCTGGTATGCGAGGGATGGCTGCTAGAAATGAGCTCAGATTCAGAAGGCAGATGAAGGCTGCAGTTGTTATCCAGGTGGGACCACATTTTCTTTGAAGTTTTAGAAAGAGTAGTATCTGAAGCTTGTCCATTAGTTTTCCCAATGCAAGTTTTTGACGTGCTACCTTTATTTTTGTTGCAAAGTGTTAGGGGTAAATTTTATATTGATAACTGATTTTATGATAATATGTAGAGTATGCTATTTTGGGCTCTAAAGATAGCCTGATTATCAATTTCATTAGTCAAAGATTTTTTGTCTCAATTGAATTACTCAAAGATTAATTTTGTATCAAATTTAGTCTTCCGTTAGGGTTTCTGTCAAACTGTGAATGGAGGAGATGATGTGGCAATGACATGGCAAACTGTCTTATGACATGGCCCTCTAAATTGGTAAAGTTGGCCAAACACCATCCCGAACCCCTCAGTTCACACAAAAAACCCCTCCAACACCATTAAAATCCTTCTTCGAAAAGGTCTCATAGGACGTCTACAATTGGTTTTTTGAGAAAGAAAGCAATGATGGTTAAGTGATTTTCATGTTCAGATTTGAAGAGGAAGATGAAGAACGGGGTGAGAAAGTAGGGGACAGAAACTTGTTGAATTTTTGGGTGCATCAAAATTGGAATCGGGGCATCAATGGGTGTTATGAATGGGGAAAATGGGTAAGAGCTTTTCTTCATTGTCAGTGTCAATGTCATCTTCTGCGGGCTCTTTTGGTGTAAGTTCCTCTGTGTCCCCTTACAAGGGTCACATATAGGTGCGGACTCTATGCTATGGGAACAAAGGCTTTGAAAGCTTTAAAAGCACTCATTTCGGCACGCAGTAGTACACCAGTTAGGACAGTCTTAGCGGAAGTGAAGGATGAGAGCAAGAGAATTGAGAACAATTACGGAAAGGAGAAAAACAGAGAGAGAATGACTGCAAAAACCACAATGAGGTATTTGTATGTTCAATAAGAAATGCAGGTATAGCTGGAGATCTAAAGTTGTACTTTCACAAGTGGCATGCTAATCCATTCTCAACCAAAGCATGCCTGTGGCTTATAAATGAACAACATATGAAAATGTAATTAGAAGATGCTGGAACTCTGAAACAATAACATCCTAGAATGTGTGCTGATATCTGATATTCCCTTGGAGTTAATGGTTTTTATTTCATGAGCGTATACAAGACAGCTGATTCATCTGAAAGTCTATCGCATATTTGAACTCTGATATGTCAAATTAGAACGCCAATATCATACTCTTCAGAACAAGGGTAACTTAAAAACTCAAGCTAGTTACACAAGATTAATCTTGTTCTTGACATAGGTTTCAAAAATTGGTTATACCTTGTAACATTGATTATATTGCCAAAAAGTAGGACGGGAATAAACTTAATTAAACAAATTATGGTGATCGCATAATCCAATTGTCAATAGATAAAGGAAGCCAGAGCACTCAGAAGTGAGAAGCGGGTATATCATAGTTTAAATGGAGGTAGTTGGACTGGGTAGCTTAGGCTTTCTGGCTTTGGGGGTACTCTGAATTCCCATTGAGTTGTTGGCTTGAGGTAGCAATTTGCAAAAGCACATGGCATCTCTGATTCAATTGGTGGACAACAGAACAGAGAGGATTTGTGTCTCCACCTCTTTGTCTCTAAAGGTCAGAGATATTGATTCCAAGTTTATGAGCATCTTGCCCTTTTTTTGGGCTAGGCTCACATCTCTTAGGGAGCTCAAATCAGCCGCCTTCGATGACGCATTGTGCTGGAGCAAGAATCAGTTGGGTTGTAGAAGATGGACCATCTCTTAATACAATTTGTTTGTTGAATTGAGGGATTTTAATGCGCTGGATTTTTTGTTGTGCAAGATCAAAAATGGTCATTGGGGGTTTGGGCAACTTTACCAAATTGGATGGCCACAACTTCAGGTAATTTTCCATGTCATTGTCACATCATCTCCATTCACAATGTAACAGAAACACGAACAGAGGACTAAAACTGTTACAAAGTTAATCTTTGATTAACTCAATTGAGACAAAATATTTGGCTAATGAAATTGATAATCAGGCTATCTTTGGGGGACCAAAAGAGTAGTTTACTAATATCTAAAGGTTATCTCGTGCCTTTAATTCAATCTTCCTTTAAGTTGGTGCATCAACTGCAATGTATCTTGTATTAATCCTTGCGTTTCATAGAATATGCTTCCATTCTGATAAAAGACTGAACAAGTTTAAATCTAATGAACTGGAAAAAATTGGGCAATTGTTGGTATTTCTATATTAAATGATATTTGGTTGATTGTTATTTTATATGCAGTATGCTTTAATTGTTCATATTTATCACAGAGTCACTTCAGAGGCTATTCAGCTTGCATCAGTTTCCTAAGGCTAAAGAAAGCCGTGATTGTTACACAGTGTGTCTGGAGAAGAATAATTGCCCGTAGAGAACTTAGAAAGCTTAGAATGGTGATTCTATCCTTTCTTTTTTTTTCTCATTGTTTTCTACTTAATTCATTTCTTATAAGTAGCTGGTTTTTCCCCTTTTTTGCAGAAGCAAATGGCATAATTTAACACATTAGAATGGTTATTTTCTATGTGAAAGAATTTAACCTGTCTATATTCTTTCGCTTTATTTATTTTTCAGTGCCAACTAGTGTTAAATGATTCATTTGAATGGTTATTCTCTAGTGGCAACTAGTGTTAATCGATTTTTGGTCTTTTCATGTCAGGGAAAATTAATTTGTATCTCCACTATTAACCTTTTCATTTTTTTTCCCCTTCAAAAAAAAAAAAACCTCATTTGTTTAGAGAATGATTTCTATTGGATTTAATGTTTATGTTTTTCTTGGTTATTTTCTCATGCAGTGGGCCAGTTAACCAATTGGTAGAATTTGTTTTCCTTCCTGTCAATTTGTAAAACCTACAATTCAATATCTTTTTTTAATGTGAATCTTATCCTTTGAAGAATCTATGCTAAAACTTCTTCTGTATTATAAAAAAAATTATAATGTAATTGCTCACAGATTCAAAATTCTTCTAAATTCGAATTTCAATGTTCTGCAGGCTGCTAAGGAAACTGGTGCTCTCCAAGCTGCCAAATCTAAACTAGAAAAGGAAGTCGAAGAACTAACTTGGCGTCTACAGCTGGAGAAGAGGATGAGGGTAATTCACTTATTACAGTTAATAGAAGTAGAAGTATGAATTTATGGGACTATTTGAAATTGTTTTCTATTTTTGGTTTTTTTAAACAATTTTGTAATATTATTTTGAGAATAAATTTTCAAAATAAAAATACAGTAAAATCTGTTTCGATGTAATAATTTTTAAAACAATTTTGAGAATAACAAAACAAAAAATTTGTTTGGAGATTATTTCCTTGTTTTGATCAAAGAGGGGAATTGGGGTAAAGGGGCTTGCAGAAAAACAGTGGGGAACGGAGGCAAGGGATGGAGGAAGTTTCTCCTATTTACCATATTGCCACTAATGAAACAACCTAATTACAATTCCACCACCGTGAAAAGATGATAGAAAACAAAAACAAGTTAAAGATGTTCTGAATTTTCTCTTCTTAAAACAAAGTTCAGAGTTATTTTGAAATAAAGAGAAAAGAAAACAACATTATCAAACAAGGTTTTGTATTCTTTTATTCTTGAAAACAAAAAACTATTCTCAAAAACAGAAATCAAACAAGCCCTATGTTTCTCTGGCGGCTGCTGTTCTTGGAGGATTCCTTGTCCTTCTTGCCTATACTCATCTTGTTTCTATTAATAAAATTTTTATTCATATGATAAACTTTGGGTAAATTGTATTACCAAGAACATGGTTTCTAATAGAACTCAATAGTACTGTTTGATCTATGTAGCCGACTTCACTTACGGAGATAAGGTTCAGTTTGTTGCTGTTGAATGATAAACTTTTTTTCTTAGAGAAGTCTGGTTATTTTTCCCCTGCCAATGTTTGCAATTACTGAGCTGGTTCATTGTAATTGAATGCAATTATTTTGATGACTTTCTATTTATTTTGGTTCGTTGTAATTAATATTTCTATGAATGCAGGCTGATCTTGAGGAAGCCAAGACACAGGAAAATGTAAAATTGCAATCTGCTTTGCGGGAGATGCAGCTTGAGTTTCAAGAAACTAAGGCATTGCTCATCCAGGAACGTGAGGCTGCAAAAAAAGTAGCTGAGCAAACTCCAAATATACAGGAAATGCCTGTTATTGATGATAAATTGGTCAATAAGCTTACTGCAGAAAATGAACATCTCAAGGTATACATGTGTACATACATAAAAGGTCTTTGAAAAATGTGTTTTTGGATGCGTCAAATATTGCTTATAACAACTACAACAACACACAGAGTCTTTTCCCATTAGGTGGAGTTAGCTACATAGATTAAATATTACCATAAGCTTCTATTTGAAACCAAATTTTCAGAAATACTATTTAACTAAAGGTCTCTTTTAATCATATTTCTAAATATCCTTTTTGGTCTTCCTCTACATTTCTTCATAGGATTAAAAATCATTTGATCCACCTTTCTCACCGGTGCCTTTTGCGGTCTTCTTTGTACATGCCTAAACCACCGTAATCGAGTTTCTGTCATTTTCTCCTCAATAGATGCCACACCAACTCTATCTTGAATACACTCATTTCGAATTTTGTCTTTTCTTGTATATCCATTCATCTATCTCAATATTCTCATATCTACCACCCTTATTTTTTGTTCTTGCTGACCTTTTAGAGCTTAACACTTACTACCATAGAGAATAACTGGTCTAACAGCAGTTCGATAAAACTTCCTCTTAAGCTTACTAGATATTTTGCGATCACAAATTACCCCCAATGCATTTCTCCATTTCATCCACCTAACTTAGATCCTGTGTGTGATATCCCATCAATCTCTTCATTACTTTGTAAAATCGACCCAAGATACTGAAACTTATACACTTGTGGTATACTATGCTCCCCAATTTTTATCTCCAAATCATTTCTTTCTCGTCTCTTGCTAAATATGTACTCTATATACTCTGTTTTACTCCTGTTTAAACGGAAACCCTTTGATTTCAAGGCTTCTCTCCATATCTTCAATTTACAATTAGCCTTCTCTCTTGATTCCCTTACTAGGACTGTGCCATCTGCAAAAAAATATATTTTGAGACTATATCTTGAATGTGGCCAATAAGTACATCCATCACTAAAGTGAAAAGGTATGGACTTAAAGATGACCCTTGATGCAAACCGATCCTTATGGGAAAATCTTCTGTTATCCCTCCCTGAGTTCTTACATTTGTTGTAACCCCATCATACATATCCTTTATTGCAAGAATATAAGCAATAAGAACACCCTTCTTTTTCAATGCCTTCCATAAGACTTCCCTTGACACTTTATCATAAATTTTTTCCAAATCAATGAAAAATATATGTAGGCTCTGATTATATATCAATATATTTTTCCCTCTGATTCTTTGCAGGCTCTGGTTAATTCATTGGAAAAGAAAATTGATGAAACAGAGAGGAAATATGAGGAAAGCAACAAGCTTAGTGAAGAGCGTTTGAAGCAAGCTGTGGAGGCAGAAAATAAGATAATTGAGCTGAAGACGGCTATGCAAAGGTTTTTATAATAGCTTTCATTTCTGTAAGATCAATAAGATGCATCTTTGATGTTTTCTTGTTTTGTTGCCTCTGTCATACACCAGGCTCGAAGAAAAACTGTCTGATATGGAAACTGAGGATCAAATTTTGCGGCAGCAAGCATTATTGAGTTCATCTTCTAGAAGAATGTCAGGACGTTTTGCATTTGGTACAGCTCAGGTAAAACCGTTGTAGATGGTTTGTACTGTTATCTCTTTACTGGAAACTATATTAATTTTATTTTTCTTCTCTCGCTATTGCAGCCTTTGGAAAATGGTCATCATGTAAGTGACGATATTAAGATCTGAAAGCCCTTCTTTAATTTATATATCATCTACCTTTTTATCAGACAAGCTATCTGTCTGTCCTTGTTATATGGTCTTAAAGGAAAGCCTTATTCTTGCAGGAACCACAGAATTCTTCACCAGCCAACAAGTTTGGTGCTGAGGGTGATAGTAAATTGAGGAGAATTCAAACAGAAAGGATACAAGTATACTTTTGCAGAAGAATTGTTGCTTTTAAATAAATATAATTCTTTTTGATACTTGTCAGGAAAAATAATTTGGGTTAATTTTAATTTGTTGTCTGCGGGTGTAGGCGACTGTTGATACTCTCCTCAAATGTGTGTCAGAAGACCTTGGATTCAGTGATGGAAAACCAGTTGCAGCATATACGCTTTATAGGTGTCTGCTACACTGGAGAACTTTTGAAGCCGAAAAGACAAGTATTTTTGATCGTCTTATTGAGATGATTGGTACTGCTATAGAGGTAATTTGCTGTGTACACAGACCCTTTTCTGGTTTTGCCTATTAGAGGTATAGAAATATTAGATTTGGTAATTTAGTAAGTTATTGAGGATGACATCAATCATTCTTTTTCTTTTTAGTAATTTGTCAATAACACGGTGATTGTGTAACTCAAAACCTGCTCTATAGCTGCACTAATTTTGGTTTCCCAATTCCCTTTTAGTTTAATATTCTTCTTTTAGAACTGAGTTTGTTCTTTTAGTACTGAATCTCTACTTTGTAAGTTCCCTGAAGCTTGAAAGGGGTTAGCTGTCAGGGAGTGAGATGGACTATTATCCATTAAATTTGGGACTTACAATTTATTGCTCCTTTGTCCTTTTGCTGAATGACAAGGAGAAATATTGAAGAAGAATTAAAAGAAGACATTTACAAGAGTTCCTTTTTCTTTTAGAAAGTCTCATATGCTGTCACATTTGATGTTCTTACAGGATCAGGACAATAATGATTGTATGGCTTATTGGTTATCCAATACATCTGCACTGTTGTTTCTCCTCCAGAAAAGTTTGAGAACTGCACCAAGGAAACCTCCAACTCCAACATCATTTTTTGGGAGAATGGCCCAAGTATGAATTTTTAAACTTTTTTTATAACTAGCTAATTTGAAATGGTTTGCCTGTAAACTTCTTGGGTCATACCACACAAGAATATTGTATTTGTATGTATGCCTGTTTAGTTTCTATGTATTCTATATCAGTTTGGAATTAATTAAAGTAACATTGTTTTCCAGAACGTATGATTTTAAATTGAAGGTTATCTAGAGGTCTAACATAAAAATGATTAATCTCATTATTTGGATCCAATTTTTTGTAATTATTTAATATGAAATCAAGGATATGTTTGTTTGTCAGGGTTTGCGTTCATCTTCTGTGAATCTTTCCAGCAATGCACTTAATGTAGTGTGCCAGGTTGATGCCAAATATCCAGCTTTGCTTTTTAAGCAGCAGCTTACAGCATATGTGGAAAAAATTTATGGAATTATTAGAGACAATCTGAAGAAGGACTTATCACCTTTGCTTTCTTCTTGCATTCAGGTATGATGGCACTCTATTTTATCATCAAACATAATGATCACTCCTGTTTTTATGTATATGCATATGTATATTGGTGGAGGTAATATACTGGGTATTTTTAGTTGTTCTTTATTTATCTGTTGTTCATTGCAATTAGCATATAGATGTAGCTGACTATACGTCAGAATAAATTTATTATTCCACTTATGCTATTATGCAAATGACAATTCAGGCACCCAGATCAAGGGGGAGTGCAATAAAGACACCTGGACAGTCAAATGACAGTAGCCCAACTGCTGATTCTTGGCGCAACATTCTTGACTGCCTTAATAGATTTCTCAATATGCTGAGAGAAAACTATGTATGTGACGCTTTGGTGGTGCAGTGAATTGGTGTCCTTTTGCCGTCCATTTTGTTGTTACCCATCAAATTGATTTAGTTTTGTTTCAGGTGCCTTCTGTACTAGTTCAGAAAATATTTACTGAGGTTTTTCACTACATCAATGTTCAACTCTTTAATAGGTAAGCTGTCTGTTTTCCCTTGATCTGGGTGATGGTGTAACTATATACATCTCTTTTGACTTGTAAGTTGTAAATGCTTTGTCCTCCAGCCTCCTTTTACGTCGAGAATGTTGCACATTCAGCAATGGAGAATATGTAAAATCTGGGTTGGCTAAACTAGAAGGATGGTGTGGTGATGATGCAACGGAAGAGGTACACTCTCTCAATATTGTAATAAGTCAGATGCATTCACATTTTTAGAACTGTCCTCCCTCTTTTCCTTCTCTTCATATTTATGCCACTCAATAGTCTGTGAGTAATGATTTCAGTTCATACTTGATTAATAATTGCTTTTGTTGCAGTATGCTGCCTCTTGTCGGGATGAACTCAAACATACGAGGCAAGCTGTTGGATTCTTGGTATGCCCATTACTTCAGATGTAAACTCGTTTTATATAGATTTTGGGCAGTCTGCTGATCTATAATATTTTAGTTTTACACCGTTTTCTTTCAGCTTCTCACCATGGATAGAATTGAGCCTGTTGCGTCATATTTTCCCTATCTTGATATTTATCCTTCTTTCCTCTCTCTTTCTGGTTTGATTTGAAAGTAATTTTTCCTCCAGGTCATGAATCAGAAAGCCAGAATAACCTATGATGAACTTACAAACGACCTCTGCCCTGTAAGTCTGTTTCTCGTGCATTAGTGACAAAAGCTACACATGCTAAAACATATGTTTGGCTGTAAGATAAGTACCTAGACTGGAAAAATTGATTAAAGTAAGCCCAGTTGTTGGGTAGCCAACATGAAGTCATTTTATAAAGCTGATTGGGATTGCCCACGAGTTCTTTTTTTAAGAAGACGAGGGGGGAGGGAGTCATTTTTCTATCCTGTTTCTACCGTGTTGTATTGCCAGTTAGGGGGCTGCTATGTGGGTTGTCAAGTATCACCATAGAACTTGTTATGATACAACAAGTAGTTTGAATCTCTCTCACTGTCTGTTTCTGCTGACTTCAGATCTTGAGTGTTCATCAGCTTTACAGAATATGTACACTCTACTGGGATGACAATTACTACACGCAAAGTGTATCCCCAGATGTAAGTTTTGGAAACTTTTTGAAAATATACTAACATTTCTCAGTATTAATATTATATGGATTTTAATTATTGTAATATGATCATTTCCTTATGCAGGTCACTTCTAGATTGAAGCTTCTGATGACAGACGGTGCCAATGATGATAGCAACTCCTTCTTGTTGGATGACAATTCCAGGTCGACCTCACTCGTGCTCGCATGTGTACAATCCCACACATATAAGTGGAGACAAAATTCTATTTATGAAATGAAAATTAAAATGTTGACCTTTTACTGTTTTTCAATTGCAGTATTCCTTTCTCGGTTGATGACATTTCGAGTTCCCTTCAAGAAAAGATCTCCTCAAGGGTAAAATTACCGGTGGGACTTCTTGAGAATCCAGCCTTCCAATTTTTAAAAGAGTAAGGCCGTGATTCTAGCATTTATTAGTCCTCTGATGCAGCTTAGCTTTTCAGTATTCAAAATGTCTTTTCTGATTTAAGACCGGACCGTAAATCCATCCACCCTGTTTCTCCCATCTGACATTTTCTTTTTGTTTTTTGGGTGAACTCAATGGTGGTGATAGCATTCATTGACCTTGCTGTAAAATTATTTCCTCAACTAGAATTTAAGGTAGATTAGGTTGGTTATGTAAGTTAAAGGCAGGGTAGGTTTCATGCTTCCAATTAAAAACTTTCGTTCTCAATTTTTATTCATTTCTTGATTTCTTGGATGGGCATGTAGGGCACTATATTTTTTAGGGTTTAGTAAGAGACAAGAAAATGACATGTAGTTTGATAGGAGTTGGTCATGTAGATTATTGTTTCGCCCCGAATGTTTACTTTGTACAAAGCACCATATTACAGAGAGGAAGCTATAATGAAATTGGCCGGTCGCGTACAAGCGTCACCCATTGTAATATTGCAGAAATATATTTAAAATCCATGATCAAAAGATCCCTTTTAAGTTTTATCTGCAATGCCGCCATTTTGTCTCTGTTCTACGGCTACTTGGTGTTTTGTTGTGTCTAGTAGCTGTGTATATTATAAATACTCAGAAATTGGTAATGTATATGGGTGCCAGTTTATGGAGCCTAGAGTAAATCCGGTGCATGAAAGGTAGAGCTGTTTAAAAGATACTCCAAAGAATGTCTAAGCGAAAAATCTAAAATGCCATGATTTTGAATCTGCTTGTTACTCCAGTATAGATGAGGTACATGAACAAAACAGAAAAACTCTAAATTATGTAAGAATGGTGGCAGATTGTATAGTTCATCACTAAATGGGGTTGTTTTGATGCTTGCTGCTAGGATACTGGAATTTGTAACAATAATCTATGGTACTAGAAATTAAGCTCACCTTTTTTCTCGTGGTCGTATTAGTGGCAGGCAAGGAAATAGTAAACTTTTTCTATTAAATATAGATTAGCTTTTTTGTTATTTTTATAAACTAAATATTTATTTGAAAGAGTTAAATAATTAAATTTTATATATTGAACTGTGTACTTAACTAATTGGATATCTATTTTATATTTTATAAGTATTAAGGAAAGAGCAAAATTAATCACTCGTGAAGCCATGAAGCCATTGTACATTAGCAACAAAACCACTGGGTATGACGTAGTAAGAGTTTGCATAAATTTATAAAAAACTTAAATTATTATTCAGTGACTTTGTATCAAGAATTAACAAGTTAGAGCAAAGTACGCAGAATAATAATTCTAAAAGAAAACTGAAGTAAAACTGCATATTATAAATGTTTAATAAAATTATATATTGTTGATTATTATTAAATTATTGATGTGTCAAAATAAGCATAAGGGTTATAAAAAAATTAAATGCATAAATTTAAGAAGAAGAAGTAATTTAACTAAATAAACTCCTTTAAAAATGTTTCTAACATATAGTATTAATAAGTACAAGACATAAAATATATTGAACAAATTCATTGAAAAATATTCTATTCCTACAAATATCTACAGAAAGGCGTAAGCTTGAAACTTACAGACTTATCAGATCACCATTAAATAAGGAATCGCTATCAAGCTGCAAATAATTTTGGCATATCACAGAACTAAGAGTAAGAGAGAGTATATAAAATCCCAAACAACTTTTCATATAAGCAGGGAGAATTTCTATGAAGAAAAAAAATTGCTATATCATAATAATTTGAGTTCTAAGTATTTCAGAACATGAAAAAGCAACGATGAATTATTTAAATTATTACTTTGATTAAAAAGTTATCATAGTTTAAAGGAAGTATATTCAAAGTAAAGGATAAAATTTGAATTAAGGTTAGAAGAGGTAAGAACCCACCTTCATTTAATGGAAAAAAGAAAAATCTAAATAATGATTCTTCTTCTTGAGGATACTCCACTGCCTCACGCAAAAGAGATTATGTCAGGTAAAAGAGAATATACTTTGGTTAAGTCAAGCAACGTTCTAAACCTTCGTCGTTTTTGCCATTTTTAAGTACAATAGATATGATAAAAAAATAAACAAATAAATACTATAGATATCTTCTTAGTTAATTGGAAGGTTGATAAAAGTTTTATGATGGTAATATTCTAAATCTCAATGCTTTTTTTCACCTGAATAATATCTTGCGGTCCTTTTCATGCATTCTTTTTCTTCTTAATCCTAAACAGATAGCCAATGAAAACATCCATTGGTGAACAAATTCTGTTCCCTTCAATGACAAAAAGAGATACATCTCCTAAGGTAAAAATGCAAAATCATTCAAAATTGATAGCCAATGATATCTTGTGGTCCTTTTCATGCATTCTTTTTCTTCTTAATCCTAAACAGATAGCCAATGAAAACATCCATCGGTGAACAAATTCTATTCCCTTCAATGACAAAAAACAGATACATCTCCTAAGGTAAATATGCAAAACCATTCAAAATTTTAAAAATATAATCATAAAATTCTTTTAAACTTCAAATAATTGAATATTTACTAACCGAGTCTATCAATCATAACAGAAGATATATACATCCACAAATCAAACTGCATAACTATTGATCTAGGATTAAAATGTTAAGAGTTTGTTGGTTTATAAATTACAGGATGCATCGCAACAATAACCTGTACTGGGGGTAAAAGGCACCATAACAAAATTTAACTACATAATTATATTTTAACAAATCGTTCATGACTATTCCTACCAAAAAAAAAAAAAAGAAATCGTTCATATGAGCATAGTTTCTATAACAAATCAAATTTCATATCAATGAGATCAAGTGCTTTTAAACTTACCAAGAAATTTGAATATTAACCTAATAAATTTGTTAGAGAAAGGTTGTTGTTGCTCTGAAGAATGAAAGAGACAAATATAAAATCTTCATGTGATAAACAGACCAAAGTGAATAAAAAAATTTTACCCAAAAACTATTAATATCCTCTAAAAAAATGTAAAGGTGAAATAAATGAACAAATTGGAAAAAATTTAGGGTACAGAGAGAGAGAAAATTTAAAAAATAATAGATGATTTATAAGTCTAAGAGAGAATCGATTGGCCAGAGAGAGTGATTTTACTCCCATTGCTAAGGATCATCCTATATATTATGGACACCAACAATTGTTATGGAAGGTATTTGCATTGTGGTATGTAGGGTGGAAACTCAAATTCGAAGCTAAACACGGATGGGTCAAGAAACGAAGATGGTAGTTCAGGCCCTGCAGGGTATGAGGGTCTCCTTAGGGGTGCTAATGGGAGGTGGTTGAAGGGCTTCTCGAGGTGATGTGGGCAGGTCTCTGCTTTTCAAGCGGGAGCAGGGGGTGCTTTTCACTTTTTCTGGTTGTTGATGGGTTGGAAGAGAGGCTTTCGGAGGGTGTTTTGGAGTGCGATTCCATGGCCCTGATCCAGGCAGTTAACAACATGGTTAGCAGGGAGTCCGATGAGAGCCAGCTGTTGACTTATATTAGAGAGCTGATAGGAAGAGACGGGAGGTCGATTTTCAACATGTTTATCAAGAGGAGAATGCTTGTGCAGATTGGTTGGCTACACAATCAGCGATTGAGTACCTGGGTATTCGATTCTTTGAGAACACACCTAAAGACATGAAGTTTCTCTTCTTGCTAATTTGATGCAGGATGCCAGTGTTCGGTTTGTAGTGGCGTAGTCCTTTTTTCTATTTTCTTTTTTTTTTTCCTCTAAGGCTTAAGCCTCTTTGTAATCACCAGAAAAAACTAATTAAATAAACTAAATCATTGAAAAATCCAAGTATTAAGTATAATGCTCTGATTTCGTTAGACTTAACTCTTATTAAGATTTCAAAAATAGTATTTTTCTGCATAAAATTAAAGTTTTTGAAAGAATATTATGCCCGTTGGCTGGTTTATTACAAATAACTCGACATACACGAATAAAAAATTACATTTGAGATTGGACTTTATCATGAAGTACTACCGTAAGAATCAACACTTATTGTCCAAGCAGCCAGTCTTCTTGGCATCCCCCCATTGCCCTGTTTCCCATGCTTGAGAACCTGCAAATACAGTAACTAGATATCTGATAGAATAGTTTTTTTCCTTTAAACGGCTCAATATCAAGTAGTCTTTTTCGATGTCACTTTGAATTTTAATAAAAACACTAATCTTAGGACTCAAATTTAAGAAGAGAGTTCAACTTATAAGACCGACCTATTATATGAGAGTATCTCTTAAATTTAAATATTATTTTATAATTACTTGTGAAATTATTGTGGGACTCGTAACATTTGTTAAGAAAAGAAATGGATTTAGACAGAAGGAGAAGTTTTTAAGAGACCCATTTTACTGAATAATTTCTTCATTGATTTCCTATTTGACTACAAGAAGTATTTATATATTCCACTACAACTCATCTACTGCCTTACTAAAATAACAACCATAACAAATCCTCTAACTACTTAACAGTCTTCTAACCACTTGGTAACTAATTACCCTACTATTCCTAACATAAGCCCAAAGCTAATTAGTTGGCAGCCACACCCCTTTGCATCAACTCTGTGACCCCTGCATCCCCACTACCGACGCTTGGTGGTTTGAAGAGAGGAGCAGGTGGGCATGTCAAACTTGCCAAGTCTGGGTTAGTGGGCGAGCAAGGGACATAAAACATGATGTTGATCCAGTCCAGGTTGTTTGAAATTGCCTCAATTGGGTAGAAATCCATGAAGAGCCAGCCACTGCTGCAGAGAAGAGCAATGCTGGCCTGCCGGAGCTGCTGGAATCAACAGCCACAGCCGCACGCCACTCAATGAGGAGTATTCAAGCTTCTCCCTGTCTGTGTCAGAGGAAGGGTGCTCCCAATCGAGATCAAGGCCATAGGAGTTGTTTTTCCTGGACAACTGAATTGAAGAATCAATAAACGTTTTGAGGGAACTCGCTTGGCTAGCCATTGCAGAAAAAGCTGCCGCTAGAACAGAACAACCGCCACCGCCTATGAATAACTGGGTTTTGACCGAAGGATTCTTTTGCTGAACGGTTGTGGTGAAGGTTGAGAATAGGGGTGTTTTTGAATCGGAAATGATGACTTGGTTGGTGTTGGAATCAAGGTCTGCAAAGACACAGAAGAGATGGGTGAAATGAGAAGCATCGACGTCAGAAACTGCTAGGGCGCTATAAGAACATCAGTATCTACCTTTCCTTTGTGCAGAGTAGAAGTGGAGCTGTAGGATGCAGAGTAGAGTAGAAATCTGAAATGAATGCGTTCGGGGTAAGCCATATGGCAAGAAACTATAAATGGAAGAAGTTGATTTCTTTGTTTGATGAGTAAGAAAGGTGATGGAGTTTGATCTAACATATATTTATAGTTTCACAAGTTAATACAATTGATCTTGTTACGGAAGCCCTGACCAGCTTTATTTGCAATATTAAATGGTCTTACGATTGGGAACACTTTGTCCCGGCCAAGCTCTACAACATGGCATATGGCTTGGTTGGTTCAAGAATCTTTGGTTATTGCCTTCGGAAATTCAGCAGTCTATTATTGTATGTATTTTAATTTACTCTTGTATTCTTATCCTAATTTTATTTCGTGCTTAACCCTTTCGTCTTATTGTCTGCAAAATCATCCCAAAATAAAATCTTCAGCACGCTAATCACAAGAAAGATTCACAATAGGTTTGAAAGGGGAAATTCTTGTGCTTGCTTGCGTTGGATTGAGTATAAAGAAATAAAGGGCAGCCCAAAAAAAAAATCAATTGAATAACTGAAAATTTCTTGAATAAGACTTGTAAAATATATTTAAATATTAACAAAAGAATAATGAATAAAAAGTTACTAAAATTAAGAAATAAAGATTAAAAAAAATCTAAATCCTAAAATGGAGCCACGCAGATTTAGTAAGGGAGAAGACGAGATGAGAAGTTGTAACTACAAAAATTTCATTCGACTACCGAAAAATCGAACTCATTTGATTCCTTGCTCTACTTTTCATTGTATTTGTTTTATTTAAACCTTCAACTATATTTATTTTCATAATGAACAGTGGGCACTCTCTTTTGAGGTACCCAACAAGAACAATAGAGTATATCTGTCACAATGTTCTCTTCAGAGAGTTACAGGGATTATGAGTAACATTTGAAGCCATGTTAAAACTAAAATTGGCCTAAACAACAGGAAGGTAAAGTTTGGTTTTCTCCCATACATAATTTCATTTCAAAAAACTAACCTGAATTAATGTGTTTTGTAAACCATATTATGTTTATAAGCCTTTCCTCTGTTGGGACTTCAGAACTACTGTCCCCTGTGCATGATAAATCAAGTTCACATATTCACATAAATCAAGTTCACAGGCAGCACCCTGATAATGACAGAACAACAATCCAATTATCCACCTTTTGAATCAATCAACATATGCAACATATAATTTCCTCAACCTGAAATTTATGGTCAACTTGGGAAGAAACACACCAGACGATAAAACTATAGCAGAAATTAAACCTAAATTATGTGGAAAGGATGGGTGTGCAACACAGTCAGAGAGAGTGATGAATGCAATAACCATTAACCACCGATAATATGTAAAAATCATGTCCACAAGGATACCTGTTACTTCATTTCATTTGGGGCAAAATCAGAAGCCAAGAACTTCCAAACGACAAGTGTAGTATCAAAGAATCTAGGAAAAAAATCAAAGAACTGCCAGGATCTCTCCCTAACAAGATACATAATAAGTTAATAACTGTAAAATTGTCCCCTGTATATGCTAAATCAAAGTCGCACATTCAATGATCAAGGAAAATTTGTGGCTGATGGCAAGCAGTATCCTGTTTAATAATCTAAACAAATACTTCTTCCTCAAATAATCAAGAAATAATACAGCACATGATAACGTTTTATCCCACTAAACAGTTGCATGTACTTACGCTCACCCAAATTTCAGCAGTGACCCTATACGTTATGCAGAAATAGATGTGAGAAAGACAGTGTTCTGTTGCTTGTTTTGGTTTTTGTTTTTTTTGGGGGGGGGGGGGGGGGGGGGTGGTGTTTGAAAAGAAGGAAGCTTTACCAAATCCCTGGAACAAAATGCATAACCAGTAGCCATGCATAGATTTTCATGAGTATCATCCCACTGATAGAAGAGCAAACCGAAATGAAAAGTGAGACATACATTATAACACTCCGGGTACAAATTGTCCTCTTTATATGCTAAATCAAGCTCACAAATTCAATGATGAAGGAAAAATTTGAGGCTGACGTCATGCAGTATCCTGTTAATTATCTCAAAAGAAAGTAACATATTTCTTCCTCAACTTGTCAAATCAGGAAAAATCACAGCAGATGATGATAAAACAGTGGCATATACTTAATGTTCACTCATATTTCAGTATTATACTACAACAACAAAAAACTAAGCATAAAACGTTTGCATATACTTATGTTCACTCATATTTCAGTGTACTAGAACAACAAAAAAGTCAGCCTTACTACATAGGATCAGTTACATGAATCAAATGACGCAATTGCACATAATTAAAAAACAAACCTTCAAGGATTTTGTTTGAAAGATCTTTTTAGTTTCCCCTAATATCTTCATAGGTATTCCTCTATCACTTTTAATTGTATTATTTTACATTTGATCAATTTTCCTAACTGAAACTTTTACTATTCTTCTTCTCACATGATCAAACCACCTTAAATGGGTTTCCATTATTTGATTTTCTGTCGGAAGAAGTCCTTGTGATGTAGCAGCCTCACCCTTGTGGTGCAGCTGAGTCAACCTATTTTAGCTAAATTTGTGTACAGATTCATTATATCCGTACATATAGTAAATTAGTATAATTTCTTAGTTCTTATTTTGTTTCCTTTTTTATCATTGTAGTTGCTGTAATTTAGGAGTAGATTATGGAAACCTCTCTTGCATAATAGTATATGCTGATCAATAAGAAGAACATGAAGAATTTTTCTCAAACACTGTAATTCTTCATTTTCAGTAAGTGCCTTTTTTGTTAATATGTTAATTCCTAATTTTATTTTTCCTTGTATGTTACACATCCACTTTGATATTCTCATATCTGCTACTCTCATTTCTACTCGTTAGTACTTCATTGCCTAGCACTCACTACCATATAATACTATTGCTCTTAGCAATCCGGTAGAATTTTCTTTTAAGTTTGATAAGTACTTTACAATCACAAATTACGCAAGGCACTTCTCCACTTTATCCACATAACTTGAATCCTATATATGATACTCCTCATGAATATCCCTACACTCAATATGATAAATCTAGGATATCTAAACATGACACATGTGGGATGGTGTGATCCCCAATTTTCACCTATGTATCATTGTTAACTCATCTATTAGTAAACTTGCATTCCATATATAATCCATTTTGCTCCTACTTGACTAAAACCCATTTGATTCCAAAATTTCTCTCCACAACTCAAGTCTAGAATTTGCTCCTTCTCTTGACTCTTCCACTAAAACTATATCAATCGCAAAGAACATACATTTAGGCATTGCCTTGTACATAGTAAGCACATCAAAAACTAAATTTCAAAGATATGGACTCAAGGTTGATCTTTGGTGTAGACCTATTGTTATGGAAAAGTCTTCTAACATGCCACCATGAATTCTTACATTAGTCATTGCCCCATCGTACATATCCTTTATAGCTCAAATATATGTGTTGTGGGATTATTATTGTAATTTCAAGTTTTGGGGGACAATATTATAATTTTATGATAGGTGTTTCTGCTGGTGGGTGTATATTGTCTTGCTGATTGTTACTGAAATAGTCATTATGATTTTCCCTTCTTAGAATTTTTCCCGCAGCTCTCCTTTCCTCCTCTCAACTTCAACTAAGCTATTCTTCTCTTCTCTCCATTATCGTATTCTCGCTTCCAACTTAGTATCAAAGACTAGTTGCTCCCATCCTAGCCACTAGCGACAGAAACTCCTTCAGATAGTGCCGGCGTTGCTGACGTCGGCGATGTAGCGCCAGAATAGCTTCCTAAAGAAACCAAGAAACGCCGGAACACATTTCCTTGATGTTCTCGCACTGATTTGTGCACCCAAAGACTAGGTTCGTACCCTAACTGATGAGCTTGCTCTCGGTAGGAAGTTTTTCAGGCTTGGGTGAGGCTGTGGCCCTTGCTTGAACCAATAAGGCTGCTCCTTAGGCATTTGAGTTATGACCGGAAGTGGAGTTGATGAAGGGGGCGTGGGTTAGGCAGTGTGGCTTCTTGTGTAGTGTCTACTATCTGAAAGCACGATAGACGAAGGAGAAACGTAGTGAGTCAGTGTTGTGCTGGCGAAGGTTAGTTAAGGGTATAGTTGGATTCCTTGTTTGAGGTCTGTACTGTATCCAATGTCTAAAGCAGTCAGTGATACTGGAAGTGGAATGAATCAAACTCAAGTCAGTAGAGTAGGGACCCTGGGTGATAACCCCACTCTACAAATGTGTCCAAAAAAACTAGATGGCTCTAATTTTCTGGTTTGGTCAAGATCATGTATGCTTGCCTTGAAGGCTAAGGGCTTGTTTGGTTATGTAAATGGTAAAAAGAATAAACCAACAAAAACTAATCCAACCTTTGACCAATGGGAATCAGACAATAGTCTAGTTATGTCTTGGTTGCTAAATTCAATGGAGTATGAGATAGGCAAATCCTATATTTTTCTTGATTCAGCTACTAAGGTTTGGAGTGCTGTCTCTGAAACTTACTCTAAGATTGGCCATGATGCCCTTGTGTATGAGTTGAGGAAGAAAGTTCATGAAACTAAACAAGGAAAAAAATCTATCTCAATACTACAATGAATTGAACAATCTTTGGCATGAACTTGATTATTATCCAGACTTTCAAGCTGAATGCACTACAGATACAACAAAATTCTAGTAGTTGAAAGACAAAGAACAGGTCTTTGATTTCCTAGTTGGATTAAATGTAAAATATGATCAGATAAGAGCCCAAGTGCTTGGGAAAGAGCCATTTCCAACCCTGAGCAATCCTATGCCTACATTCAGCAAGAAGAGAGTAGAAGACGCTCTATGTTGATGTCTATTCCTTGTGATCGATCTGCTCTAATGGCAAATCCACCACAAAAGTTAGTTAATTCAGCTGACAAGGGCACACTAAAGTGTGACTATTGTAGGAAAATGAGACACACTAGAGATCAATGTTGGAAGTTACATGGAGCCTACTAAAGGTTGTGGTGGTAAGAAGATAGGTCCAACTAGACCTCAAGCTCATTTGTCTGAGGCATCTTCTACAGAGCCTAGCCACTCAAATGAAAACCTTACAGTAGAGGAAGTTCAAACATTAAAAAGATTGATAGTTAAACTTGAGACTTCACAAGCTTCAAAGGTGGACACTTCTTCTAGCTCTAACTTTGCTTACACAAGTAAACCAAGTTCGGCATTTAATGCTTCCACTAGCCCTAAGACAAATCATTAGATTATTGATTCAGGGGCATCTGATCATATGACGAGAACCCTAAGTTCTTTCTCTTCATACGCATTATGTTCTGGGTAAAATACTGTTTGGGTAGCGGATGGTACCTTTTCACAAATAATGGGGAAAGGTTCCATAATGTGTACCAAGTCATTAAAGTTATCCTCAGTCTTGCATGTTCCAAAATTCTCAAATAACCTTCTCCCAATGAGTGTTATCACTAAAGGTTTAAATTGTAAAATCACCTTCTTTCCTTCTTATTGTGTTTTTCAGGAGTTGGAGATAGAGAAAGTGATTGGCTATGGTAGAGTGAAGAACGGGCTATATTTTTTGGAAGACAGCTGTGAACCTTCATGCAGCTTGGCCTCTCAAAAGAACTCACAGGAATCAATCATATCACAATTACATAGATGGCATAGACGGCTAGGCCACCCTTTTTTTTTGTAGTTTTGAAGAAATTGTTTCCAAACTTACATTGTAAATGTGATGAAAAGAATTTTTTTGTGCTATTTGTGAATTGGCCAAGCATACTAAAAACTCTTACCTAGGTGTTGATAGTAAAAGTTCAGCTCTTTTTATGACAATTCATTCAGATGTTTGGGGTCCTAATCGAATTACATCTTTATCTGGCTATAGATAGTTTGTCACTTTTATTGATTGTTTCAGTCGCACTACTTGGGTTTATATGATGCATTCCAAAGGTGAAGTTTTTTCATGCTTCAAGAAATTCCATGCAATGGTATCTACCTAATTTGATGTGAAATTAAAATTTCTTAGAAGTGACAATGGATTGGAGTATATGAGTACTAAATTTCAACAATACCTAGAGACTAATGAAATCATTTATCAAACAAGCTGTGTGAATATTCTAGCCTAAAATGGTGTAGCTGAACATAAGAATAGACACTTGTTAGAAGTAACTCGAGCCCTAATGTTTACCATGAGAGTTCCAAAAATGTTATGAGCTGATGCTGTGTTATCTGCTGCTTATCTTATCAATAGAATGCCATTAAGAACTCTTGACTTTAAGTCTCCATTAGAAGTCCTTAAGGGTTCCTCCTCATACTTGGTTCCACCCAAAATTTTTGGGTGTGTATGCTTTGCTCATGATCATAGAGTAAATATTGGAAAATTAGATCCTAGAGCTCTCAAATGTGTTTTTATTGGATATTCTCCCACTTAAAAGGGTTACAAGTGCTATCACCCCCTTACACGAAGAGTACTTGTGAGCATGGATGTCACCTTCCAGGAAGATGAAGCTTGCTTCCCTCCAGACTCATTACCAATTCAGGGGGAGGAAAGCAATACTCAAGAGGGTAATGAAGAGCCTTTTGTTGTACCCTATGACCTCATACCTTATTAAGTTCAGGGGAAGGAGAGTAATACTCAGGAAAAATCACACTTTGAGGAACAAGAAACAAAGATGAGTGGTTTTGAGAAGCAAAAGGAGACAGAAATCTTGACTTATTCTTGACGGAAGAAAAAGCAAGTGGATGTCATACAACAAACTCTAGCTAGCCAAGAACTCACTCCTGATCTAGTTCCTTCACAACTTGGCTCATCACCTACTTGTAAGTCTACTCCCCATTCATCCACTCAAGTTACTGATAATGATGATCTTCCAATTGCTATTGGGAAAGGAATCAGAAAATGTACTCAGCATCCTATTTCTAACTTTGTCTCATATGATTCATTATCCCCTTTCTATAGATCATTTATTTCTTTTGTAGCATCTGTGACTGTTCCTTAGGATTGGAGAGAAGCTCTTAATGACTCAAAGTGGAAAGAAGCTATGATGGAGGAGATGACAGCCCTAAGGAAAATGACACTTGGGAGCTTACTCAACTCCCAATAGGAAAGAAAGCTATGGGTTGCAAATGGGTTTTCTCTGTCAAATACAAGGCTAATGGATCAATTGAGAGATACAAAGCTAGACTAGTAGCTAAGGGATTCACGCAGACTTATGAGATAGACTACCAAGATACATTTGCTCCTGTTGCAAAGATGAACTCTATTTGAGTGATTCTCTCTTGTGCAGCCAACTTTGAATGGGAATTACAACAACTAGATATGAAAAATACCTTTCTCCATGGAGACCTAGAGGAGGAGGTGTATATGGATATTCCTCTAGGTTTTAACTGTAGCAAGATTGTAGGGAAGGTGTGTAAATTGAAGAAGGCTCTATATGGTCTAAACAGTCACCTTGAGCATGGTTTGATAGACTTAGCAAGGCAATTGTGAATCTTGGGTATAATCAAAGTAATGCAGATCACACCTTATTTGTTAAGGAGTGTGATGGGAGACTCACCGCCATCATTATATACATGGATGAAATTATTTTGACTGGGAATGATGTGGAAGAAATTAATCAGCTCAAGACATGCCTGGCTAAGGAATTTGAAATTAAAGACTTGGGAAACTTGCGTTATTTCCTTGGGATTGAAGTTGCCAAGTCGAGTAAAGGTATTTTTATCTATCAAAGAAAATATATCTTAGACCTTCTTCAAGAAGCAGGAATGTTAGGATGTAAACCAGTTGATTCTCCCATTATAGAAAATCATCACTTGAAAGGTGGGGATGGGGAAGCAATGGACCTTGGCAGATACCAAAGGCTGGTTGGCAGATTAATCTATCTCTCCCATACTAGACCAAATATAGCCTATGCTGTAAGCAGTGTTAGCAAATTCATGCATGACCCTCGCACCACTCACCTGGATGCACTATTTCGTATTTTGAGATATCTAAAATCTGCCCCTAGAAAGGGGTTTCTATTTTCCAAACATGGACATTCCAAAATAGAGGCCTATGCAGATATTAATTGGGTAGGGTCAGTTGATGACAAGGGGTCAACATCAGGCTATTGCACCTTTGTTGGAGGAAACCTTGTCACATGCAGAAGTAAGAAACAATCAGTTGTTGCTAGATCCAGTGCTGAACCTGAATATAGAGCCCTGGCCTTGCGAGTCTATGAAATATTGAGGCTCCAAAGATTGGTCCAAGAGCTAGGAGTTGGTAATGAAGCATCTCTCAACCTCTATTGTGATAATAAGACAGCCATCAATATTGCTCACAATACTATGCAACATGGTAGGATAAAACACATAGAGATTGACAAACACTTCATTAAGAAAAAATTGTCTGAAGGGATCTTAAATCTCCTATTTGTAAAGTCAAAAGATCAACTAGCTAACAACTTTACCAAGGGTCTCCCTAGTAGGAAATTTCACTCAATCACTTGCAAGATGGGCATGAAGGACATTCATGCTCCATCTTGAGGGGGAGTATTGTGGGGTTATTATTGTAATTTCAAGTTTTGGGGGACAATATTGTAATTTGATGATAGGTGTTTCTACTGGTGGGCGGATATTGTCTTGCTGATTGTTACTGAAATAGTCATTACGATTTTCCCTTCTCAAAATGTTTCTCGCAGCTCTCCTTTCCTCCTCTCAACTTCAACTAAGCTATTCTTCTCTTCTCTCCATTATTGTATTCTCGCTTCCAACTATATGCAATACAAACTCCTTTCTTCTCCAAAGCCTTCTAGTAGACTTATCGTGGCACCCCATCATAGGCCTTTTCTAGGTCAATGAAGACCATGTACAGATCTCTTTGTTTCCTTCATTACCTTCCCGTCAAACCCTACAATAGGTATATATCTTCCATGGTTAACCTCCTTGCCATAAAACCAAATTGATTCTCCAATATATTGGTCTCTTGCCTTGTCTTCTCTCTATCACTCTTTCCCATAGTTTCATAATGTGGCTCATTAGTTTAATCTCTCAATAATTTTCACAATTTTGTATGTCTCCCTATTCTTGTAAGTAGGTATCAAAGTATTATTCCTCTACTCATTTGGCATTTTCTTACACCTTACTATCTTGTTGAACAACTTTGTGAGCCATACTATTTCCTTCTCCCCAAAGCATTTTCAAACCTTAATAGATATGTAATCCAGCCCAATAGCTTTACCATTATCCTTATCTATCTCTTTTAGTGCCTCTTGTATCTTAAATTCTCAAATTCTACGATAAAAGGTATAATTTTGATCCTCTTCTAAATTGGTCAAGTTCTCTGTGTCCATACTGATTTGCTAACCTTCATTGAATAACTTGTAGAAATAACTATTCTATCTTTCTTTAATATCTCTCTCTGCTACCAAAATTTTTCATCTTCATTCCTAATACATTTTACTTTATCTAAATCTCTTATTTTCTTTTCCCTTTCCTTGACAAGTTTGTACATGTCTTTTTCCATTTTTATTGTCTAGAGATTAATATAACCCTTCAAAAACTTTCGATCATGCCTCACTAACTACCTTCTTCGTCTGATTTTAGCTTCCTGTTATTTTTCCTAATTTTTAGAATTTTAAGAAAGGTCATAGGGGGTTTTAAAACAAGAGAAGCATTACCAAGATCCCTAAAACAAAATGCATAACCAGTAACTGTACATGTAAAGATTTTCATGATTATTACCCCACTCATAGAAGAGCAAACAAAATGCATAACCAGTAACCATACATGTATAGATTTCATGGGTATTATCCCACTTAAGAAGAGCAAACTGAAATGAAAAGTGTCAGACACAATATAACACTTTAAGCTAGTTCCAGTGATTAAAAAAATATTGTGTTAAAGGGAAAGGTGATATTTTCAAAAGGGGAGGACACAATAGAAAATGAATGATTTCGTTCCGCTGCAAGCACATTCAGCCAATTATTTGTAAGAAGAGAAAATAACAACTATTTTGTCCAGACAATCACTGTAAATAAAAAACAGGAAAAGAATCTACCAAAAGAAACCAAGAAAGTGCTAACCAATGGTACAAGACTTTCTAAAAGTTAATCAAACAGAAAAAGAAACATAATGAGAACAATAAGAATTAGCTATAAGGGAAAAAAATTCAAAAAAAAAAAAAAAAAGAGGTTGATAGTTGTATTAGTTGTGGTGGGGCATGAGTTTGAAAGCCAGGCTTCGTGGTGAGCATCTACTGGAAATTATTTCTTTACCATTTTTCAGAAAAATTTTCCTTTTTTAAAACAGTGAAAATTTAAGATCTTCAAGTTAATCAAACAGAAAAAGAAACATAATGAGAACAATAAGAATTAGCTATAAGGGAAAAAAATTCAAAAAAAAAAGAGGTTGATAGTTGTATTAGTTGTTGTGGGGCATGAGTTTGAAAGCCAGGCTTCATGGTGAGCATCTACTGGAAATTATTTCTTTACCACTTTTCAGAAAAATTTTCCTTTTTTAAAACAGTGAAAATTTAAGATCTTCAAGAATTATTTCCCTTTTAAAGGATCAGATGCCACAAACAAACATTAAAATACAATTCCCATAGATAAACTCTTCGTAGAATTGGCCTTGTTTTAATGTTTCTTGAACACAAACTATATCACTCATTAGCAACATATAAAGTCTTATCCCACTAAGTGAGATTAGTTACATAGATCAAATGATGTTAAGGAATTTTATCAAAATCTAAATTTTCAAGAATGTTATTTATTATAAAATCCCTTTAACAATCTTTTTAAATGTTCTTTTTAGTCCATCCTATACCTTTTCATTGGGTTAAATATCATTTGATCGATTTTTCTTATTAGAGCCTCTAACGATTTTATTTGCACATCCCAAATTACCATAACCAAGTTTTCATCATTTTCTTCTTAATAGGCACAATACCAATTTTCTCCCAAATATAATTATTTCGAATTTTATCTTTTTTAAAATGTCCACTCATCCAACTCAACACTTTAACCTCTGCTACTCCAATATTTTGCTCGTTAGCCCTTCAATCTTAACACCCACTACAATTGAGCATGGTTGATCTTATAGCACTTAAAGCTTCACTTTAAACTTGCTAAATACTTTGTGATCACATTTGACTCCGGAGACGTTTTTCCATTTTAACCAATTAACTTGTATATTGTGTATGACATCTTATTAATCTCTTCATCACTTTGTAAGATCGACCAAAATATCAAAACCTTGACACAAGTAGTATTATGTGCTCCCCCATTTTTACCTTCAAATCATTACCAGCTTGCTTACTATTACACTTGCACTCTGTATACTATATAATGTTCCTGTTTAAATTCTAAAGCCACTTTCCACAACTCAAGTTTAGAATTTATTTTCTCTTTTGACTCCTTTACTAAGACTATATAATTCACAAGAAAACATACGTCTTAGAACTGCTTTTAGATGTTCACAATAAGTATGTCCAAAACTAAAATAAAAAGATATAGGCTTAAGAATGATTCTTGGTGCAAACATATCTTTGTGGGAAAATCTTGTTACACCTCCATGAGCTCTCACACTTTTGTTACCCCATCATATTATCCTTTGTAGATTGAATATAAATGGTACGAATATCTTTCCTTTCTAATGCTGTCCATAAAACTTCTCGTGACACTCTATCGTAGGCTTTTTCTATGTCAATGAAGATCATGTGCAAGTCTTTCTCTTTATTTCGGTACCTTCCCGTCAAACTATATTACTCTTCACCCAAAAAACGTAAAAAACATAAACTAAATTACTTAACCCTCTCATATTCTGGGCCCCAAAATCAAGTCATAGGCTTTCAAGTTTCAATCACACTTATCCAAAATTTTGTCCACTAATGTACAACAGTTCAGGAAATTTAAAAAAAAAAGTACAAATTGTTTGATACTTATTTGATGATATGAAAATATATACTTACAATATCCTTGTTATTCCAATAATATTGAAGGAAAATAAGATCACCATTTCACAATCAAAACAAGAATAGGCCAAATCCAACAATATCATATGCCCTATACCTATGGCATAGAATTATTTACTGCCTCCTATTATAATGGAAATCTGTACAACATTTGACAAGAACTTTTCCTTTTTTGACATGAACTTAATATGTCTTAAGGTGATAGTCTAAAACTTTTGGGAGAAAAATAAGATAATTATTCTTATTAAACTGAGATGTAATCACTTGTGTAGTTGAGTTTGTAAAAGTTGTGTAAGTACCATTGTTCTCTATTTTTAAAAGAAACCTAGCTGCCAAGACATGCAATGCATCTCTGAAGTCTGAACTGTGAAGCCTACAAACCCTGTGTTTGAAGCCTAGATTTCTTTTGTTCACCTTTTCTACTCTGACTTCAAACCATTCACCAACAGATTTTTCCTAATACCCATCAAAGCCTAGAGTCATTTTCACAGATACAATTCACAGCCTTAGAACAGCACCTATATTGAATACTAATTTGATAAGAGCTGAAGTAGATCCTCCATTACTGATCTTTTGTTCAGTCCCTTATTTTATGTATTACTTATTGATTTGAACCAACCTCAACGAGACCAAAGAGATTGAGTTGTACACCTTTTTTTTATTTTTCAATCTTACATAGCAACATACAGTCCATTAGGACACAATAAGCAGATATTAGCTCAGCTATTTCCTCATGGAACTGCCACCACTCCACTTTAGAGATTCTTCAAGGAACTGCCATCACTCCAGTTTATAGATCCTTCAACATGCGCTCAGCTACACAGTTCTTATATTTTGCACCTTAAAATATAAAATTTACTGACCATCAAACTTCAATCAAACCCACATCCACAACAGTAACTTTAACACCTTACTAATTCCATGAACTATATTTGATAATGTGCAAGATCAGCCTTCAAATATTGTCAATTGCCCATCAACACAAAAAGAAATTTAACTGAAATATGATCATAAACACAGAAAAGATATGCCAATTCCACGGATATAGAATTCACTGTTTTGGTGGCATGCAGTAGTTCCATACAACCTTTAACAAGTAAATAAAAAATATCCTAATATGCTTGCCTAGTTATTGATTCAACCAAAAAAAAAAAAAAAATTATTTAACACAGTATACATCAACTTAATTAAACTATATGTTACCTCTTTATTCTTTACCCAATCCTTAAACTTAGAACAAAGGTAATTACTCACAGACAGTGTAGAACAGTGCAGGATATTGTTATTTTCTATAAGCATATCCAATATATGTCATTTCATGCTATGAACCAGATATGGCAAAACATGATCAGTGCATCTGCGCCCATGTGCAGATGCAAAGAGCAAACAAGAGAGAGGGTCACATAATATAATAAATTTCTTTATGAGGACAAGAACTGATATAAATCACTCTGTTACAGATAGACAAGATTTAGAAATGCCATCAAAGTAATGATGGATACTAAACCATTTTTAAAAACACTAATTTGAAGCCTTGTATTGAATGATCTAACCTCCATACTTTATGGTAAGGTAGACCAAACTAAAAAAGAAGGAAGTAAGAAATAAACAAGAAGCAGCAAGAAACTCAACTCTTACAAAGGAGAAGCAGAGCCTATGGAGTGATACATGGCAGCAAAATTCAAGCATAACTCACGATCTCTGTTATCCCCCCAACCTCCCCAACCCTTGAACCCAGCTTTATACCCGGGTTGATTTTTATAGATGTGCACTTCCCAATCTGATTCAATGTTTGGAATCTTGTCCAACTCTTCTAATTTGATGTTCACCAAGCCATTAACAATGCAAGCTTTATTCCCTCCTTGACCCTGATGTAAACCACATTTCCCAAAGTGAGCCGCACTAGTCCTGGGACCTCGTAATGTGTAAACAGGATTACCAAATGATGGATAAACAGTTGCCCACATTGTGATATCCCAATTGTAGTCATCAAAGAAACAAAATTCTCTAGCCTTCTTGTGTATTTTCCTCCAAACAGTTCGATTAAAGGAGTAACCTATGTTTCCCATTCTCTCTGCAATTAAACTTTGCCACCCTTCACCTCTTGAGTTCACATCAGAAGGTGCTAAATTTGCAGCATAGCAATCAGGGCATTTTTTAAGCTTCATTGAAGTTAGCATCTGCAAATTTCGATAGGCATTGGGAAATATGAAGTGGTCCTCTTCAATGAAAAGAATATGACCAGAATGCTCCCTCGTCTCCTTTAATCCGTCCCATATTGTGTTCATCATCCACCACCAATGATGCTTTAACGAAACAATCTTTGGCGACCGATGGTTTCCATACTGATCAGTATTCCCATTGCAATGCTTCTCTCCAGCATCATCCTTATCCTTACAGTCAGTAGGAGAGACTCCAGGAAAACTATTAGTAAATAGATGGGGTGAGTATGGAGCATATATCTGCTTAACTTGGCAAAATTTGATACCATCAACGATCTTGTTCATCTTCTCAAAGTACCCATCATGACTAACAATTAGTAAGGTCTCATTAATGCCGACTACCTGCGATAGGCTGTCAACAGCTACTTGAAGATATTGAGGTCGGTTGTGAACATATAGAACAATGATTATAGGATCCTTGGCAAGAGTTGGATATAGATCCAAATTTCTTGGTGGCAACTGATTTCGCTTTCCCAATTCAAGTGACAGGTCATTCTGTTGGGGGAAGCTGTATTTCTGTTTAAACTTGAAGTCAAAATATGTTGAAGCATCATCAACTTCATCTAGATGCCAGGTCACGATTGTGGACGTGGAATTTGTTCCAAGGAGAAATAGCAATAGCAGAACCCCAGATAATGTAACAAATACAACAGATAAAAATCGGCGTAAAGAAGCATCTCTAAGGTGGGGTTTCTTGTAAGCAGCCATATAGAACCAACCACAGAAAGCATGAAACTATTCTATAGAGATTCACAATTTACAGAAAACATAGCTTGATCAAATCGATGAATGAGAAGACTATGCTCCGATAAGGATAGCCCACAATCAAATACACTCAAAAAGTCAAAAGATTGCAAGAGTAGACCTTGGCCAAACCTTGCTGAAGCCTATGAACCAACAGTTGAACCTTCCCCATCTTCCAGCAAGTAGAATGGGCTGCACGCACAAATCAAGTCTCTGGAAGTAAAACCAGCAAACCCCTTGACATAAAGGCTAGATTAACAATCGTGCACATACACTCCAACTGCAAAACCCATCTGGGCAATAGGTATCAGAAATGAACTGGGGAAGAAGACGGCGTGGATTCGGTATATGGGTGTGGTAGCAACAGAGGATTCAAAGGCAAGCGGGAGAGAAATTGCAGAGAAAAAGAGGGATGGAAACAAACTCTAAAATTAGAAGTAGGGAATTCAAAGAAGAAGAAGGAAGAGGACAAATCAAACATGAAAAGCGTGTGGAAAGGTCAGGGGCTGCAATCGAAGTGTCGGAATCTTGCAGGTAAGGCTCTTGGTTAGCTACAGCGAAGAGGGTAGACCTCCGTAGACTTGTCAATGTTATTATTGCCCCAATTGTCAGTCTCAAAGTGGCTTTTCCAATGTAAAATTTGGATTTTCTGGTTGAAAAGGAGATATCAATTTGATTAAGAAAAAAAAGATTGATATTGATATAAATGAAAGTATTATAAATTTTACATAATTTTTTATAATTTTTTTCTTTTATTTTAATTTTCAAAAAATTTATATCAGCTTACATTTCTTTTATATCTTATTTTTATGTAGCATTAAAATTATTTCTAAAAATGATGGTGCCACTGAGTAATTGAGGCTTTTTTTATGATGAAGAGGAATTGAGTTTTTTACTGGGTAATTACTAATTATTTATAGATTTGTGCATAACAATGTATATTTTTTTTTTGTTTTCTCTTTAAACACTATTTTACAGGATAGTTATTTCTCAGATAAAACACTAACTCTGAATGAATAACTTTTAAGTAAAACCCTAATTCATTTAGAGCGAAAAGGCTCTAGAAGAGCAATACAATTCTGAAAATAAGCCTTGACTCAATGGTTGGACTTGGGTTAGTAACCCCTCTTCCCCAAGTTCAACCCAATATACCAAAAAAAAAAAAAAACGAGTAACACAATTCTCATCAAGTCTTAAAAAGCTGATGCAACACTTACAAATACCAAAACAGAAACATATGCAAAGACGCTTATGTGATCAATTTTAAAAAATTAAATAATTAATTAATTAATTAATTAAAAATAAATAAAAAATAAAAATTATAAGTAAAGATATATAAAAATAACATTATTCATTTTAATTTCAACCACCCGACAATGGGTTATAGCTGAGGATGCGGGTTGGGCTAGTGGGTAGTCTAACTCAGCTTAAAAAACACTCTAGGACACAAAGTCTAAGTGGCTTTTATGTTAGATTTTCTCTACAGTTATTCCGCCCTAGTAGGTTTTCGCTCTTTCATAAATTATACTTTTTTAAATATTTAACCAAATGATTGTGACTGTTTAATAAATTTTATTTTCAAATTATAATATGCTTGATGTTTGTGCTTAGAGTCGTCAAAGTGAACCAATTAAAAAATAGGTTATTCCAATGCAACGCAAGATCTCACCTCAGGGTGATCGAATTTGATACTTTTATTTACTGTTAAAGCCGGCATTTTTTTGGTAATGAAACTTCTAAATATAAATAAATACTATACTGACAACATATATAATCCCAATTTTCCAAAAGTTTCATTTGGACCAATAAAGTTTCGAAGACCAATTTAGTCCCTTTTGCTTTTATTTAACGTCATTAAGTGGTTGCATGACTTGAATTGTCTTTTCATTTGACTTTATTAATGATTAATCCTTGATGATTACTCTTTTCTATTTATTCTCACATTTAATCTTCAATATCTCTTTACTGAAAGTATTTTACATGAAAATCCATCTATGGTCTTCTCTTTGGACTAGACTTAAAAAGGTTTTGTCCCTTTATTTTTGGGAAAGATGGCTCTTTTGAAGTATAAGATCCACTACAAGATAAAATATAAAGAAATAATTATGAATAAGAAATCAAAAAGTGAATATTTTTAAATATAATTAAATGTAAACATAATTACTTATCCTATATAATTATTTAAATAATTAAATTTATTATTAATAACTATATATACACCTGGCACTTTTGTAAAATATTTCAAATTATGTCATTTCTCAAAAATTAATTTAGTGCACCTGAATGTGATTTCATTATTTTTTTGTTAATCAATATAAAAGTGCTTAAGTTTTTAATTTTAGGTGGTTAAACATGATCCATTAAGGGACTAAGAATTTAAGGCTCTATTTGCTTTGTTCATTTTTTATTTTTATGTTTACTGAAAACAAAAATGACAGTCAAAATATGTTTATTTGCAAAAATATAAAATATTTTTTAAAAGAAGTCAAACTTTGAAAACGGTTAAAATACATTTCATCATTTTTTGTAAAAAATCTATAAAATAAAATATATAATGAAAACGGGGTAATAATTTTAAAATTATTATGAGGAAGCTAGGAACTTTCACCACCCCAAATTTTTATCATTATTAAACTCTTAACTGTAAATCTTAAATCTTAAACCTTAAGTCTTAAACCATAAATCAAATACAATTTCATTATTTTCATTTTCTAAAAATAGAATTTGATTAATGTAAACTAAACATACTTTTGATAATCTAGAAATTCTCATAAAAAAATTATTTTCAATAAAAACAAAATATTTTCACAAACCAAATGTCACTTAAACATCCATGATTCATTTTTGTTGATAACTTAGTGTAAGGGCCTAGTTGAACATAAAGAACAATTATTTGTGTTGGACCAAAGTCTTTATAGTTTTATTGCTTTAAGATGTTATTTCTAAAATGTGCATCTTAACCAAAACTTCACAAATCCTTATTTATAAGGCCTTCACTAATTACACCCTGTTTCGATGTGAGACTTGGATTCTCCCCTTCCACTACAAATATTGTGAGCTTATTTTCCCATAAAATTTGTCTCTTAAGGGTCACCAGCTTCTGCAAGTTTGTCCTCAAACCCAACATATACTAGAGGGAACTGACTTAAATACCATAGGGTGAGGACCCAGCCAAGCATCAAGATAAATTGTTTGCTTTGGGTCAAAGCCCTCACCATTTTGTCACTTTGAACTATCACTCCGAAAACATGCATCTTGACCAAAGCTTAGCTTCACAAGTCCTTACTTAAAAGGCCTTCACCAAGTGTTGACATGCGACAAGGAGTAGCAAACGAAAAAAATCATAAAGACTAGTTTTAGGAAAGGGGTTTTGAAAAAAAAAAATAAATTCACCACTAACTTAGATTAAAATGGTAAGGTCAGACATCGAAGAGCATGGTTTGCATAATAAGAAATGGATTTGGGGGTTAGTTATGCATAGGGAAAGGCAATAATTCTTTATAATCACATTAGAACAATCATGCTAAGCACTTGACTGTGATCATAGTGTGATTACCTTTGAGATAGTTGGAAAGTGGTTATACACATGACTCCTTTCCATGTTCATCGTCAGGAAGATTTTGAGTTTAAAAGGGAAGAAATGAAGGTGGGTCGAGACCAAAGGGTTTTGGGCAAAGGCAGTGAATTTTTATAATCACGTTAGAGGAACCACGCTAAATGCTTGACTAGCCTCATAATATAATTACTCTCAAAATAGTTAGCGGTCACATGCATGGCCCTTTCCATATCCATCATTAGGAAGACTTGGACTTAAGAAGAAAGAAGGTTTGCAAAAGCCATGGTGAAAGGCAGGCAAAAGCAAGCAGGAAATGAAGCACAAGTACAAATCCCTATCCTTTGTTTCATGACAATGATTTCTTAAGTGAAAACATGTTCGAAACAAAACTTTTAAATTTTGAGAAAGGCTTACCCAATACTCTAGCATACAGTTCTCATGAACATGCACCCACAAAATATTTGAAGTGTGAATAATGCAAACAATGTTTGACATCACATGCAATTATCCATCATATTAAGGTACAAGCTCATCACATATCCCATATGAGAAGAGGAATTCAAGAAAAAGGGTTTGTATCGAGAGACCCTTCTCACTTAAGCAAATTAGCAAAAAAGCACACATTCCCGCATTAGAAAAGGAAATCAAGGAATGGGCCCTGTATTAGGAGACACTCCTTACTTAAGCAAATTAGCAGAAAAGCGCACAATTCCACATCAGAATAAGAAATCAAGAAATAGGGTCATTCAATAGGGAAATCACTTGCATACCCCTTTGTTCAAACTTATCATGAAACCAAGAGGAAGGTTGCGCTTAGTGTGCATACTTGATTCTAAGTTCTCACACCAAATATTGGGAGCATTGCTTCAAAGGAAGACCACTTTACATACTAGCAAAGACACTCACCAAGAAATATGCAAACATCGATACCATTCATTTTTATTGAGTTTTGGCATTATAGCATGAAAAAACAATAGAGATAATGTTGCAAAAGGGCACCAAAATACAATAATTATAGTAGCACAACAAAGCAAATAAATGCATATAGCGACACAAGACAATGGCATTTCAACACAAAATTACAAAAGTAGCAACCAAAACAATAGCCTTATACAAAAGATTAAAACAACACCATAATGTAGACAATAGCCTAGCATATCCTAACATAGTAATATATTAAGGAAAATAGGCAACCAATAGCATGCTCTACAGCATATGCAGTTACATTTCATGAAATTTCAGCCAACAAAGCACAAGGAGGGGAGCAAACATCCACAAAAATCAAATAGTAAATATAAAGCATGGTCATGAAATAAGCAGGAGTTGCCAATCCTTGGGATCAATGTGTGCAAAGGAGATAGCCAAGGGGAAATTGGCATCAAGTCATTACCAGGTACACTTGATCCAATTGGGTATAACTCAAGAAGTATTAAGCATACACACATAGGTAAAGCTAAGCACACTTGATGGCAATTTAGAGGCCAATTAATCATAAGGTTCAAATCATGAAGAAATTTCCAAGCCATCATGACAATATACTTATATGAGCTCGTAATTTCTCCCAAGTAAATATAATCACTCAATCAAGATTTCATGATATTGAATCACAAGTAAAATCAATGGCTAGAAGCTAGAAATGCAATGCAAGCAAAAGAAGTTGAACTCAACATGCATGCAAAATGTCTCACGTTCATCCAAAACATTAAATCCCTATCTAAACATTGTCCTTTGTAGGTCTTAGTTAAACAAACCAATTAGCTTTAAAAATCCTGAGAAAATTGGGGAAGTATGCCAATATGCTAAACATGTCTTCCATGATTTTACAAGTTTCACCAATTAAATCAGCTTATTACACAAAGCTGCTATCTTAGTCAGCAAGTCCAATCCAGAGTCACTAGAAAAATTAATTCAGAAAGTGTCCCTAATGGGCTTTTTTTGCTTTGAAAATCTTACAAGTCTAAGATGACATGTGATTCAACTTGCACACAAAAAATTAGAGTAGAAGGAGTCCACTAAGGTTGAGAACTTAAGTGAAAAAGTTTCAAGGTTTGTGCAGAATTGCTGTCTGGACAGCAAGGGAAACTCAGTTACCTCGGGTAGTGAAAGAATGCATTTGTACCCAAATTTCGTACTTACAGTTGTTAACATATGGTTCAACAATTCAACAAAAAATTACAGAATTTGGAAACCATTCTTTATTTTAAACTTAATTAGATTTTAGGCTATATAGAATGAATTTCAATACAAGACAATTGCGTAGGAAATTTTCAAACTAGTAGCAAAACAACTCAAAATGACTTATATTATTTTTATAGAGGCATAACGACACATCCATGGTAATGTTTGAAAAATCTCACAACAATTAGAGTTTATTTGAATTTTAATTGAGCTCAAAACAAAATTACATTCACTGATATGACAATATAGAAAAATCTATGAAAGTAATTTTGAAATCCATATTAAATCAACTCTAGATACTTTGAAATTTTTACAAGAACATGCTGACATATGAAAGATCTTGTCCACAAATTGTCATAAAAAATGAAGTTCATTTACTTAAATAATTGGGTTCAAACAACTAGCATACTCACTAATGAGTCACAACAGGACAATTTGTGAAAACAATTTTAGGACCCATATCAAATGATTTCCAAATACTATGAAATTATTATAGGGACATGATGACATATGAGAGATCGTGCCCACAAAGTTTCATAAAAAGTGAAATTCATTTGCCTTCCCAACTCAACTTACACAATATGAGCAGAAGCTTAGCCACATTTCATCATAATATCTTATGGGCAACTCTTACATATTTGTTTACAATAGTAAAATTAGGATATACACATTCTATAACAATTTTGCTCCTAAAAGATATGTGCGCTCATAGTCCAGTCCCTGAATCATTTTTACTTGTGATTCTATCCCTACAATTGTCAAAATCATTCTAATTTAGTCCCTCCATTAAATGGCCTTGTTTGAGTTTTGACTGAGCCGATGATGTGGCATATTAAGTGCTGAGGTGTGATGACATGGCACATTACTTAGTATTGTGGGTGGCTAATGTGGCAATATTAGTTTTTTTACTTGTTGATGTGGTAAAAATAATAATATTTAAATTATAAAATACAACACCTAAACTTTAAACCCTAAAATCTTAAGTTATAAATCCTAAACCTATAACTTTTAATCCTCAAACCTAAAATTTTATACCCTAAATCCTAAATTTTAAACTCTAAATCTTAAACCTAACACCACGAAACCTTAAACTACTAACCCTATACTATGAAAACCCTAAACCTCAAATATGAAATTGTGAAACTCTAACTCCTAAACTCTAAACTACAAAACCCTAAGCCTTAAATTGTGAAACCTTAAACCTCAAATCTTAAAGTATGAAACCTCACAGCCTAAACCCTAAACTACAAAATCCCAAATCAAAATACTAAATTGTGAAACCATAAACCTCACTTTTGAGTATTACCCACCTAGTTTAGGGTTTAGGGATTCACAATTTAGGGTTTAGAGTTTCATAATTTAGGATTTAAGGCTTTTTATTCAAGGTTTGAGGTTTGAGATTTGGAGTTTTAAGGTTTAGGATTTGCCATCTAGGATATGGGATTTGAGGTTTTGTAGTTTATGGTTTGGGGTTACATAGTTTAGAGTTTGAGGTTTAGGGTTCATAGTTTAGGATTTGAAATTTAAAGTTTCATAATTTAGGGTTTAGTAGTTTTAGGATTTAGAATTTAGGATTTTAGGGTTTAGGGGGTGAGCTTTTGTGATGTTTGCAATTTAAGGTTTAAAGTTTAAGGTTTGGGGTTTCACAATTTAAGGTTTAGGATTTGAACTTTCATAATTTAGGGTTAGGATTAGCAATTTCATAGTTTAGGGTTTGGAATTTAGGTTTTACAGTTTTGTAGTTTAGGATTTGGGATTGTAGGTTTAGGGTTTTATAGTTTAGGGTATAAGGTTTGGGGTATTGGATTTTAGGGTCTAGCATTTCACAATCTTAAAGTTTAAGATTAGGTTTTAGAATTTAGGATTTTAGGGTTTTCAATTTTAGGATTCAAGGTTTAGAATTTAAAATTTAATATTTTGGATTTTAGGATTTTAAGTTTTGGAACTTAGAGTTTTGAGATTTTAGGGTTTAAATTTTGAATTTAGGATTTTAAGATTTTAAAGTTTAGGGTTTTGGATTTTATAATTTAGGGTTTAGGTGTTGTATTTTATAATTAAATATTACTATTCTTGCCACATCAACAAGTAAAAAACCTAATTTTGCCATGTCAACCACCCACAATATTATATAATGTGTCATGTCATCAACTTAGCAACACAACTTAGAATTTAACAAAATACCTCAATACTTAATGTGTCACGTCATTGATTCAGTCAAACTCAAACAAGGCCATTTAATGGAGGGACTAAATTGAAATGTTTCTTATAATTTTAGGGATTGAGTTACAAGTAAAAATGATTCAAGGACTAAACAGCGAGTGCATGTATCTTTTAGGGATGAAATCATTAGCTTGCTCAAGAATAATGTTAAAATAAATACTTCTGCATGTGATTAGAGAGAGGATTGGTTCATAAAAATAAAGGTTCTTTGTTAAGTCCAATTTCTTCTATTATTTCATATCCTTTTTCTTAATCTTTCTTGGTTTATTGTGTGATTTAGGTTACTATAAAACTTCATTTGATAAAACATTGCACAAAGTTATTCTCTTTGTGATTTTAGGTGAAAGCATAAATTTGTGGAGATTTCTTTTCCTCCAAGTAAGAGATTACTTGGGGCATAAGAAAGACATTTCTTAGATAGCAAGCAAGAGAGCAAAGTGAAAAATTGTTGGAAACAAAGAAAGAAGATTTCTTGAGATGCAAGTAATTGATTTCCTAGAGCCTAAGTAATTAGTTTCTTAGAGGCCAAGCAGGAGAAGTTTGCACAAAATGTTGCTAAAACACACAGGTTTATTTAATAAAGTTTAAGTTAAAGGTTTCTTTGAGCATAAGAAAAAGATTTCCTTGGAAACATATTTGAAGGTGAGGTGATAGTATATTAGAGGATGATGATTCAGCTATAATGAATAGATGACAAATGGCATCCATCATATGTGGACAGAAAGTTAAATCAAAAATAAAAAAGAATTGAAGAGTAAGAAAGGAAGGAGAATAAGAGAAAGAAAGTTCTGAATAGTCCAAGATACACCAAATTTAAGGAAAAATACTTGCCCTTAAAGATAGGAAAATTTTTAATGGGAGGAAAGAATCTTTCATAGATTGGGCAATAGTCAATAACTTGGGCATAACTTCCTCTCTAGACCTCCAAATTAGGCAATTTTAGAGGTAAAAGAAAGGTAAGAGATAGATATACAAATCATTTGTTAATTCAGCTGTTAACAAGGAGAAATCTTGCATCCAAGTTGCTAGTCAAATTGCTCGAAAGAAGAAATTACTTTGGATGTAAGCTTGGATGCACTTCTTGACCTAATTAGGGTTAGAAATCTTATAAATTGAAGATTTCAGCAGCAATTGAAGATGACCATCCTCTTTTAATCTAACGAGAGACCTAGAAGGAATGCTATTAGATTGCTACATCACCATCATCTCTTCATCTTCATCTTTTTCTTTTGTTCTTTTTTTTAAATGTTTTTCTTTAATCTTTTGTGTTGAAACATGAGTAGCATGAGCCAAATTCTTTATTTGGGTATGGTAATGAAGTTTTTATGAAGCTTATGCAATTTCTTTATTATCTTCCTTAGTTAATTTATGCATTGAATGTTTCTTTAATATGTTCTTTATGCTTTGATTAAATTGGCATTTAATAATTGATTTGAAAGAATTGAGTTAATTCTTTAGAAAGATTAGCAAGATTCTAGGTTCAATTGATTAAAGAACACAAGTAATTGTTATGAGATAGAGATATCCTTAGGATCTTGTGCAATCTAGTTTCTTTGATTTGAAAGAATTGAGTTAATTCTTGAGAAAGATTAGCAAGATTCTAAGTTCAATTGGTTAAAGAACACAAGTAATTGTTATGAGATAGAGATACCCTTAGGATCTTGTGCAATCTAGTTTCTTGAATACCTAGAGCTTAATCAATTGAATCTAAACTTAAGTAAAAATAGAAATATAGCCTCTTAATTTAGACAAGATATGAACCTAATTGACATAGAGGTATGCTATTAGGGACATATGTGTTCAATTGATATTCATGCTAAATTGACTAAGTAAGTTTATTTAGTTGTACACAAGTGGATTAAGATGGATTTGCAATGGCCCAGACATGATATCTTTTGATTTTTAGTCATTGCTTTCAATTTTTTGTTATTGTTTATTGCACCAATTAATTTTGATAACTTGGTTTCCTAAATTGGCTTGCTAAATAAGAATAGAGTAGCATAGGATTGTTAATTGGTGAACAAAAGTTCCTGTGGGAACAATATCTTGTGAACACTTGCTATATACCCAATTTGATTGTGTAACTTGCACATATTCCACAAAGGTTCTTCAGATTAAAAAAAAAAAATGACTTGGTGACCAAGAAAAAATGAATGAATAACTATCCATTTTTTTTTTTGGTAGAGATAGGGTTTGAAATTGACCACATGACTATAGAAAGCAAGACAAAAACAAATAACAATAAGATAATATGAAAGAAGAAAAGAAGGTGCAAGAGAAAATAACAAGTTGGAGTAACAGTAGAAGATAATGAAAGAGAAAACAAAAGGGTGAGGGTGATGTCTTGCCTTGGAATTACTACTACATTCAATTTGAGACTTCCACTCAAAGAATGTCTCTTGCTTGACTCAACTATAGCTTTTGTTCCCAAATCCTAAACTTCAAACCCAAAACCTAAAACCCTTAACTTATAAATCCCTAAATCCTAAAGCCTTGAGCACTAAATTCTAAATATCAAATTCTAAAATCCTAAACCTTAAACCATACTATCCTACACCCTAAAATTGTAAGCTTTAAATTCTAAAGTTGAAATCCTAAAATATTAAAATTTAAAATCCTAAACCCTAACTTTTAAACTATAACCCTAAAATTCTAAACCCTAAACCCCTAAAACCACAAAGCCCTAAGGTTTAGGTTTTAGATTTTAGGAGGTTTAGAGTTAAGGGTTTTAGGGTTAAGATTAAGATTTTAGGGTTTAAAGTTTTAGAATTTAGGATTTTTTTTAATTAAGGGTTTTAGGTTTCATGTTTAGAATTTAGTTTTAGGATTTAGGATTTAGGATTTAGGGTTTAGGGTTAAGGATTTTAGAGGTAGGAATTATAGGATTTAAGATTTAAAAGTTTTGTAGTTTAAGGTGTAGGTTTTTAAGGGTTAAGGGTTTCAAGTTTGGGGTTTTGACATTTTTTAATTTTAATATTATTATATTCTATCACATCAAGTAAAAGGTGAATTGCCATGTTAGCACATATTGGTGACACATCAGCACAATAACAATGTGAAACATTACATGTTAGTGCCATATAACCACCTAATAGTACACATTTGCACTTCAGTTAAAGAAAGGCAAACAGAATGGATTGGTACAAATTATTTCTTTAGATAACTAAATTGATAAAAAAAAAAAAATCACTTGGGGACAAAATTAATAACCACCCTATCTTTTGAGAACAAAAAGTGTGGGTTTCTCTATAATAAAAGAATAAATTTTGCCTAACAATTTTTTTATTTTCACAAATTAAATCTTATAAAAAATTTCATTTAAAAGAACTTTAATCATTGAATTTATTGAGTTTCACAGTTTGAACTATGGGACCCAATATATCTAATAGCTATATATGCATTTAGTGAGGTTTTTGTTCAAAAATATTAGTGGGAATATCATTTCCTTTACCTAATGTCTTAGAAAAAAAAAGGAAAAAGCATTCCTACTTAAAACTGAGTGCAAAATTATTACAAAACCATGGGCTGTTAGATTTGTTTTATTTTGTTGTGTTACTCATTAAATTTAATGTTATAAATTTTAATAAATAAGAATTTTATAAAATTTTATTTAAGAATAATAGAACTAAAAAAAAAAAATCTCTAGTATTGAATGAAATAACAAACTTCATAAGCCCAATAGTCCTTATTAATGGAAGTCTGCAATCCATGATTCCCTATTAGGTAGGAGAGGCCAAAGAAGCCATGAAACAATCTTACTGGGCTTCAATCCTTATTCCGAATCTTGTAGATAGTAGATAATAAAGGTGACAATCCCCTGAAGACAAATAAAAGAAAGTTAACTACCTACAAAGATTAAAAAAAAAAAAAAGTTGATTACCAGCATAATTAGTTGACTTCTATTTTGTCAAACATTGGGGTGAAAAGCAGAACTGAAATTTTTGCATTGCTACGTACCAAAAAATTAAAAAAAGTTAATCCATGATAGAAAAAAATAGTGAAATGTCTTGTTCTTGCATACCAATGTTATGATCAATCTTTATACAAAAATTGATTGAATGTAAATAGGAGATGATATGAAATATACAACATGTTATGTAGGTAATATATATGATCCTTGCGACAGAATCTCTAATAGAGGAAGAAGCGAATTAGATCACCCCAACTTCATAGAGAGATCTCAACATGTTACATATCATACATTTCACCTATCCTAAATACCCATTTGTGTGTAATATATTGTTTGGAGGTAGCTAGGTTCACCATAATCAATTATGTAGGTTTGGTTTATATATATATATATATATATATATATATATATATATATATATATTGGATGCACATGGTAGTCTTGTACTTTGATGACTTGATTGTTCATTAAAAGTTTGTTGACCATTTCCTTACCCAAGGTGTCAACCAGATACTCCCTCCTACAACATTCATGTGATCACATGTGTCCCCATCTCATTCTCTCTTCTTCCACTAACCCAACATTTTGACTGAATATTATAATGTCAGATGTACTGTTTTCAGTTATTACAGTTATGGAGTTAGTTGCATTTGTATACATTTGATTTGAATTTCAAGCTAAAATATTTAACAAATAAAATTTTCCATTATAGTATAGCAACTTCTAAAAGGGCAGAAAGAGCCTCAGGCTCCTTTTATAATATCCACTTGAAATACATGACAATTTTTTATGCTCTGAGAAGCAGACAGGGATTGTTCTCATCAATAACTATACATGAAGCACATTAATTGTACCTTCTAATTGCTTACAGGATCAAACTTCAAACCCTATTTACATTCATTGAACTAAGGAACTCCATGTACACTACACATCTATCAAAAAAATCATAACCCCAAAAGTCTATTTTTTAAACTTAAGTAAATTATAACGCTTAAGTGGAATTCACTTAAGGTGTGCAAATATAACATATTTCAATTTTAAAATATATAGTACCACAAACTTATAATCACATATTTTTCTAATTAAGTATAAAAAAACTTAATGTTGTCCCTGCAAATTATGTTTATATCATATTATTGTTATGAAAAATTATTAGGTACATATATTTGGCATATAATAAAATTTATGTTGAACTAATTAAAATTAATGTTAAAAATATACTATATCTAAAACTCAAATTTACTGTGAAATATTAGATTAATATTCTTATTATGCGCAAAATAAACATATATTGTGTATACACAAAAGCTATGACACATCCACTCCCCCCTTTTTCGATACAATATCACCCTTTAATCATTCCATTTATTAGAATTAAATTTGTGGCCCATGAGATAAAATAAATTATTAACATTTAAGTCCAGAGAATAGCTCATCGTAAAGTTACATGATTTAATCAGAAGAATCCTCAGCATGTGATGAAAAGTGGAAAACATAATTTATATGGATGAGGTTATGATTGTATATAACAGAAAGTAGAATGCCTTCCTTTCATTATAATTCTTTTTGTCATTTTCATTCGTATTTTGTGGCATGTAGATATGAGAAATTATTAAAGCAACTTGGGCTAAGACAATTGAATTGAATGCCTGAGCATATATAGTACAAACATATATCAAAAGAAAAACCTAATACATATGTGTGTGCGTGTGTATGTAGTAGATGAAAATATATGTTTTCAAATATGTGTTAAAACATCTCTGCAATTAGGGATAGATTACATTTTAATCATTTGATTAAATTAATAAATTAATTCAAATTTTAATTTAATCATTTTATAATTTTTAAGAGTAAATTACTCGCACGTTCTTTGTGTTTGGCCATATTACATTAACCTTTATTCTATACTCTCTTTTGAAAACCCAAGCAAATATCCTATGGAAAAAAATAAAAACATGTAATTACTCTTGATATAAATAATTTCTTTTGGTCTTAAATTTAATATAAAGTTATCAAAAATTTTGTGAACTCAATAAATGAAAATATAAGTGAATAATATTTAAAAAATGTTAAAATTTATGGTATCAAAGTACCTATTATTAGCTTAAATATAAACTTTGTTGAGAAAATGAATTTTGTAAATTTTCAATAAAAACATATATTAATTCAATAGCAACCATGTTTTAATTAGTTAAGTATACATAGGTTGATTGTTAATAAAGGATGGTTGGTGTATGATTTCAAAATAAAAATATACATTTATATCATAAAACAAAATCAGATGAATGGAGGAAGCATACATTGATACTTATTTACAAGAATAGGGAGATATTTAAAATTTTGGAAGCTATTGAGGGATTAAATTCATAAGCCATATTATAAAACTTTAGGAAAAAGTGATTGAACACAAATGTAGAAAAGAGACTCACTTATCAGAGAACCAATTTAGTTTTATATTAGGAAGATCAACTACGAGGTTATATATCTTTTACAGGATTTGATGGAATGGCATCAAAGTAGAGAGAAATATTTGTATATGGTTGTCATTGACTCGCAAAAAACTTATGATAGAGTGCCAAAGGAAGTCCTATGGAAGACATTAGAAAAAAAAGATATTCATATTGCTTATATTCTTGCTATAAAGGATATCTATAATGAGGTTATAATAAGTGTAAGGACTTAGGGAAGGCTGACAGAAGATTTTCTCATAAAGATTAGTTTGCATCAAGGGTCATCCTTAAGTCTATGCCTTTTCACTTTAGTTATGAATGTACTTATTAGATATATCCAAGATGTAGTCTTGAAGTGTGTACTTTTTGTAGATGATATAATCTTAGTAGAAGAGTCAAGAGAGGAGATTAATTATAAATTGAAGATATGGAGAGAAGTTTTGGAATCAAAGGGTTTCTATTTAAGCAGAATAATACGGAGTATATAGAGTAAAAATTTAGTTAGAGGTAAGCAAATAATGATTTGGAGATAAAAATTGGGGAGCATAGTATATCACAGATGTCTAGATTTCGGTATTTTAAATCATTTTTACAAAGTAATGGAGAGCTTGATGAGGATGTCACACACATGATCCAAGTTGGGTGGATAAAATGGAGAAATGCCTCAGGGGTCATATGTGATTGCAAAATATGTAATAAGCTTAAAGAAAAGTTTTACCGAACTGCTATTAGACTAACTATACTCTATGGTAGTAAGTGCTAAACTCTAAAAGGTCAACACCAGTAAAAAATAAGGGTGATAGAGATGAGAATGTTGAAATGGATGAGTGGATATACAAGAAAAGACAAAATTTTGAATGATTATAGGAGAGAGTTGGTGTGGCATTTATTGAGGAGAAAATGACAAAAACTCAATTACAATGGTTTAGGCATGTGCAAAGAAGATTGCTAGAAGTTCTAATGAGAAAAGTTGATTAAATGGATTTTAGCACAATGAAGAGATGTGGAGGAAAACTAAAAGGAACACTTGCCAAGGTTATTAAAAGAGACCTTTGGTTGAATGGTATTTTCGACAACTTAGTTTTGAATAGAATTCTATGATAGCATTTAATCCATATAGGCAACCTTACCTATTGGGATAAGGCATTGAATTTCTTGGGTTCATAATTTAGAGATTGTTGATTAAGATTCATTGAGGTACTTAGGTCCATAGACACTGTTTCAAGTTCTTTCAAATGTCTTTCTAACCTAGTTTCTATAGCTAGGAATAATGCTTCCACTTCATCAATTGTGTAGTTCTATGATCTTGTTGTGATTGATAGCACTAAAGGATCATACTTTGCAAGTAGACCATCGAGTATAGCTTTAATGTGATCCATTGTACTAATAGGGCTGTTGATTAAAGCCAATCGATCCACAACATTGATAATCTTCAATAGGTATTCACTTACTATTTGTGCTCCTTTTTTTTATTCTATAATTGAAGTCGAAGCCACCTCAGTTTTGCCTTTTTATGTGATATGAAGTGAGCCTCAATCTTCTCCTAAACTTCTCTTGAGGTATTACATCTAACCATCCTTGTCAACATTGAGTTTGTAATTGAGCAGAGTAAACAAGACATTAGCCACTAATCTTGTTGCTCCCATTTGAGAAATTCAGGACTAATTACTCCTTCTATTTGATCTTACTCTGTAAGAAAATTAACTAGTGCATATGTTATTGCAGAGATGAATCAATGGAGATGATGGCCTTTAATGGCGAAAAGGACTTGTTTTTCCATAGCAGATGGTTGTCAGTATCTAGTTTTACTAAAACTAGGTGATTGAAAGCAATTGAGTTTTTGGAGCTTGGATCAGCCATTGGAGATGGCTTTGATATCAAGTTAAAATTTAGGAATTCATGAAGAAGAATAATTGTATTGAGTTGTTATGAAGATTACATCAGTTTAGAATCTTATATACAGAGATAACAAACGCAAAGAGGAAGGAACCTTCTATAGGTTGTTACACTAACTTCTAACACACTAACCAGCTTCTTGACTAACCTTCATATCATCTAATAGAATGCTAGCTCACCATTGTACATGTCGACTCATCCTCACCATTTACACTATTACCCTTAATAGAATTAAATGGGGAATGGGATAAGAAATTTTTAGAACCTTTAGTTTAATATAAAAACAATATGATTTTAAATGGTCCAGAAGAATGGCATAGCTTTAAAAAAGAATGAATGTTTCTGCCAAAAAAGCTGAATTTTATTTTTTGAGTCTTAGTACTAGTATGTGCTTTCCGAGTCCAAGGTCACCTATTAAGTGAAGTGAGTTTTTCGTTTATTTTATAATTTTAATGACTTTTTTGCTATCATTTTTTTTTATCATTTAAAGTGTGAGTTCTACCAAAATTTCAAAACCAAAAAATTAGAAGATTCAAATCCCTAAAGTAAACTTAAAAAGCATTTTTTAAGTAGAATGTATACTTTTTGAAATAAATTAAATGCAACTTTGTACAATTTATGCCTTAAATTTGTTACAAATGTCCGTAAAAAATATTTTAAAATCAATATCAAAACTATTGTTATATCAATACAAACAATAGTAACCTTAATAATTTTATGAAATGTTATACAAATTAGTATTAATTGTGCCTACATCTTTAATAGTGTAGTGGCATTTAGTTGTTGCTTTAAGACTTTTTCCTTTCAAATTTTTAATTTGTAAGTTTAAAATTTTGTGTTTATTAAATGACTTATTATTTTTATATAAAAAATTAATATTAATTGTTTAAGGGCTTTGGCAATAGACATATATTGAGTCTTAATTAATTGCTTGGGCAGCAGTTCAGTGCAAATTGCAATATAAATAATAAAGTGAAAGTGTATAATTGTGGATGAAAAACTAAGGAATTAGATTGCTTTAAATGTATAAATTATTATTTATATATTTATGTTTTATAAGAATAAAAAGTATAAGTGAATAATCATTGATGGATAATTAAGAATGTGAATTATCAATAATATATCAATTATTATAGTATATGTATAATTTTTTTTAGAATAATCTAAATATTTAATTTTTCATCACAAAAAATAAGATTTTTTATCAATAATTATTTATTAATGACATGCAAAATGTACATTTCACGTGAGAGAATCTTTCTTCAAAGCATACCCTAACAAAAGTCCACCTTTACTTATATTATAGAAAAATAAGTTTTTTATTTTTAAGATTTAAAAACTATATTAATATATTGGTAAATTGTCTAAATTCTTATTTTATTCCTTTGATCTGCCGAAAACTAATGGCCGAGTCTGATCACATATACATAATAAACATGCTCCCCAAGACAATTACAACCTCCACTAGTGCAAACATTTTGAATCTAAGTTCTAGTTAATCACAAAACAATATAAAATAATTAGTTAAGTGTGTCTTGAAATCAACCGTCACATGACCATATTTAGTAATTGTTTTGGGGTCTAATCTCTTCACATAGTAGTCAAAGACACAAAAATACAAAGATAGGGGAGCCAAACTTCAGAGAAATTTGCATATAAAATAAAAGGTGGGTGCCCATAAAGATTTTGGTTGAAGCTCAATAATGCACAAAATCTCTGACATGGTTTATATTTTATTGTTAAGATAATAAGATAAGATGAACCAAACATAGCACAACCGACCACATTAACCGAATCTAATTATGGGAAATTGTGTGATAATTATAAGCGGATGATGCAGCAAGAGAATGTGAGCACCCAAACTATGATATTTCCAAGTACCCTACATATATAAATATTCCTTTTATATACTGGATCTTCTTTCATAGATCTCTAATATCTCACTTTTGTATTTCATTTTAAGATTCTTCAATTATAATGGTAGTTTGTTAATTAAATAAATAATCTATTAATCAATAAAGAAAAGGAAAATTATTGTCCTAGTGCTCTTATATATATGTATAAAAGAACTGTAAATAAATGACAGTGAAGAAAAGGACAAATGATCGGTTGGTTTGGTTTGTTCTGAAACCATCAAATTTTGTTTTCAAATTTTTCATGAAGTATCTCACTTTTCAATGAAACTAATTCTGACGGAAGCTGAATAGTAAACATTTTCTAACAAAAGTAACATATAATCTACCTAAAACCACCAAAATTTGGTCATAAATATAATCGACTAGATTAAGTCACATGCAGGGCCAGATGTAGGTCATTCCCTACCTCATTTTTATAACGAAAACTCGCTATGCTTGATTATAATTAGTTTTCGAAGTTGCTTCCCCCCCCCCCCCCCTCCTCTTATGCATTGCATATCCCAAAGTTAGGGTAGGGAATGTGGGGAAGAAATAAAAAGAGAACGAAACCTAGTGCTGCAACGTGGTGCTAGGTGAGTCAAAGCCTCAAAGGCTTTGGGCAAAGTTGACTATGTTAATAATTCAACTTAATTTAGGTTAGTTATGTTCTCATGGGTTTTATTTGTGATTCAAGTGTAATGAAGTATCCTTTTTTTTTTCACTGTTTTTATAATTGAAGTGAATCAATTACATAGATTTTCGCTCTTTAAACTTAAACTTATATCAACACACCACGCTTGGTGAAAGGCACATTTTCTATAGGAGGCGGCTCTAAGTTTGTTTTCTACCAAGGATAATTGCATAATCCATATCTTAATTATCCCTTAAACCTATATCATAAACTCTTCTAGTATAAATTAATTAATTATGCAAATACCTCATTTAAAATAACTTTTCTTCTTTGAAAGTATGCATGAATTAACCTCCCTCGAGGTTTGCAAAATAATACAACTACTCCCTCTAACTGTAGTTTTTTATAATTATATGTGAAAGTGAAAAACATCTTTGCGTAATTTAAAACTGGGGGGGGGGGGGGGGGGCCGGGGGTCGTAATGTATATTTAAGTTTTTTAATTCAAAAATCTCTTTGTATATAATGCAAGGGTGGGACTAAAGTACTCTTACTATTTATCAGGGTATTAATACCTACAATGTTGTTGCTTGTTTTAAGTTGCTCCATTTAAAAGGTGTAGTGATAACAGTCCAATTGTAAAATTGGCTATCTATTGAATCATTTTATCTAATAAAATAAAGTATTGTCACTTTCATCCTCTTTCTTATCTTGTCATGTATTGTCACTTTCATAGGACTTAAAGTAGACTCTTGTACCGATTTGTTGTACAAAGGAAAGCAAAGTTATAATGCCCCCTGTGCTATCATTTTAATTCCGTCTTGTTTTATCTTGTGTGTTGTGATTTTCTTAGGTCATGAAATAGATTGTTATACTTTTTACTTTCACATAAATTTTAATTAGTCATACTACCGTATAAATTTTAGTTGTGCAAATACCTCTTTTGAGATAACTTTTCTTTGAAATTATGCATAAACCTCCCTTGAGCTTTGCAAAATATCTTTGTATAATTTAAAACTGGGGAGGGTTGGAATGTATATTTAAGTTTTTTAATTCAAAAATCTCTTGGTATATAATGCAAGGGTGAGACTAAAGTACTCTTACTATTTATCAGGGTATTAATACGTAAAATGTTGTTTGTTTTAAGTTGCCCAATTTAAAAGGTGTAATAATAACTGTTTAATTGTTAACCTAACTATCTATTAAGTTATTTTATTCGATCGAGTAAAATATTGTCGTTTGCATCCTCTATCTTGTACTATCATGTGTTATCACTTTCATTAGACTGTAAAATAAACTCTGTGATTTTTCTTTCACATAGCCCCAAATTGTACGAATTTGTTGTGCAAAGGAGAGCAAAGTTATAATGGCCACTGTGTTATCATTTTAATCCCCTGTCTTGTTTCATCTTGTGTGTTGTGATTTTCATAAGTCATGAAATAGATTGGTATAATTTTTACTTTCACATGATTTGAAATAGATTTTCATGTTTTTATTTTGTCAAAGTAAAGAGGGGAAAAATAAAGAGAATGAGATATGGGGATGTGTGTCAAAATAAAACAAGAAAATTCAAAAATAAAACATGATAATGCGTGTCAAATTAGAGGAAATAGAGATAAAAAGGGCATGGAGATTGTATCAAAATAGAGACAAAAGTAACGAAAATGAGACATAGGAATGCGTTTCAAACCGATGATTCAGAATATCAGATTAATACATGTCATGTATCATATTTTATTGGTTGGCTTCATATATATTAGTGCTTTAAAATTGAAATAAAAGTATTGTAGTGTAACCTATAATGTAAATAGAGTTTAGTATTTAAATTTGGAATTTAAATAGAGTGTAAAGTGTACTTTGTTAATTATTGGTGAAAATATTAATGATATAAATTGTTAATTATAATTTATAAATTTCAGATAATATACTTTGTTGATTTTCTTTAATGAGTAATAAAGTGTATTTTACTTTCTAAAGTGTGTAGAGAATTCTAATTCTTTAGTTCGATATTATTACAATATTTTAACTAATCGAAACAAGATAATGCGTATAACCAAGTTGATGCATTATAGTGATCAGAACGAGTCATATGAAGGTATTATAGTGTCTAAGATATGAAAATCCAAATATGTATTTTCTTATGCATGTAGCCAAATGTTGGCACGAACAATGATTTCTTGCTTGGGGAATAGGATTTCAGTGGTGCTCATTTAGTTTTTCGACTTCTCATGGTTCCATGTGACCCTATTTCTATGAGCATATATTATTGGGAGCTCTTTCATTATTGCCAAGAAAAAGAGTTTATTGTCTCAAACATTCCTAAATTGAAACAATGATTATTTGTGCCAAACTTGTAGATAAGAGAAAGTGAGAAAACAGAGATAAGAATGAAGGATTCTCAAAAGAATTAAAAGCTAGAGAATGGACACCCAACGCAACCTAAACGACCCCATCAGAAGGAAGGTTCGCCCATGCAATGTTGTGAGCGTATACTAACTATTGTGCCTCTTGGATGCTAAAATCACGCACTTCTAATCCATTCTTGCTGGCTTACTACGTTGTACGTAGGTGCAACCTCGAAGTTTTATCCAATATTAGAAGAAATTATAGCGAAATGTTAAGAGTACATAGGGGAAGTATGTGCTCCCTGACACTCTAAAATCAAAATTTTTGAAAAGAGAGAGAAAGAAGAGAGAGCATGTGAGAATGCATAAGTCTGTGTGCAGAATTGATATGTATGTCCATCATTATTCAAATTATACTTTTTGGTGCACACCTTGTGATCTTGTGATGTTATGACCTTTCATAAGGTGCGCATGTAAAGATACCGGTAAAAAAAAAAGAATGAAAGATATGAACCTAAAGATAAAAAATGGAAAAGAGAGACAAGAGATATAAGTGTGAAAAAAATGTGTAAAATATATGTAGAGATACTGCAAACAAAGCCATTGTGTAAAAATATCAATGCTAAATAATGAATAGCACAAAAAACTTTCTCTAAATACAAGTGGTATTCAAAACAAAACCATCCACTTAATATTTAGGTCTCCATAGGACGATTAAATTTCACAAAATCAAGGTGTGATGCACGTGGGGGCGGCTACTCCAAAATTCAAGAACCTAAAATCTATTCTCAAATCCTAATGATCAACACTTTCAACTATCAAGTTGAGCAGTTTTGCTTGGCGTATACGTTAGCAATTACTTCATAATTGGAACTGTTTATGGCTGGAAAATAGGACTCATTTGGTTTGCTACTCGAACTTAGTTTCAACAAATTAGTGGTTCCAAGGCGCAATGAGAAGGTTCAATGGGGTGGTTTCAAATTCCAATATGTGGCATTTTTCTACTGGTGTCCAAGATAGTTACAAATTCCATGGTGGTGGCGATCTAGGAGTCCATGTTCAACTTCTCCATATCCCCACACAATAATAACTTCAATTTGCAAGATAATTGTTTAAATTAATGGTACTGATTAGGACTAGAGGGTATTTGTTGTGTTTGAATTATTGGAGGTTTTTACAGTACTCAAATTAATTTTTCAAACTTTTAAACTTAGATATGATTATGGCACAGATTTAAGATATATGTTTTTATTAAATTATTTTAGCAAGAAATAATTTTATATGTATTTCATCAGACGATTATTTATAAAGTTATATCAATAAATCAGATTATTTAAAACATTTATCCATTTGTCTTATTTAATTACTTCACTTCAACTATATATGCTATAAATTTTAGCCATACTACCGTATAATTAACCTTATTATTTATGGAACTAAAACTTGATGTTAAATAGGATAAAGAGTAAGGCAAAGAAGACTAGAAGAGTATGGTTGTTGATTGCTAAAACTCAGTTTCTTAGGACTAGTCTATTTCCATGTGGAAAAATGTCAGTAACACGAAGTAGGAAAATGTTTGTCACACATAGTGGGAGTTTATGTTTTCGGTATGTTGTGAAAGAAATAAATTAGAAGGTAGATAAAGAGAAGAGAAACATACAAAAATATGTACAGATTATGCGTAAATTTTATTTGTACTAATATCGTTACCCTTCCATATATGGCAACACATGCTTTCTTAATTATGAAGCATTATCTATGTCTATCTCACTATTTTAAAGTCTTCTTCTCACCCTTTTTTTGGTTCGACATCGATCCTTAATGCCATGCAAATATTGTTCAAATAAGTATGATGCTGGATTTTGTGCTATCACTCATCATCCCTTATTTCTATTCTATCCCGATTGTTATGTAAATGATTATGTAGATTTTTTTTTTAAAATATCTTTCAATTTAATTTTTAAAGATGGTTTTATCACTTTAAAATTTATTTAATGTTATTCTTAACTAGGAATTTTACTAACTTGAAAATCATAAATTTATTTAATTTCTTTATTAACTTGAATTTGACTGACTTTAGAATTAGTCTTACCATTTTAAATGTAATTACAAATTAAATTAGTTTTATTCTTAACTACAAATTTTACTGACTTTAAAATTATTTATTTTCTTGAAGTAAGTTATAAAAATATGAATCTATTTATATAGTGTTGTTCTCGTATTTGTAGTTATTAAATTATAATTTTAATAAAAAATAAACTATACAAATCAAATTTATTTTATGAAATTTTAATTTTATTTTGTTAATATATATTTGATATAATATTAATTATTTTTAAAAAATATAATATTTTATGATTAATACTTCAAATTTACATGCAAAGCATGTACTTAAAGACTAGTTGATTTAAAAAGACAAAAGTACATTTACTAGTAGAGTCTTACTATTTTCATGTTAGAATTTCTTATATTGTTATCACATATTTTAAGTAAAGAATAATTTCTATTTGTTATTGTAAAAAATAAATAAAAATTAATTTTTATTTTATATATGCAACTAAATTGTGATAAAAATTAAGCGAAAGAGTCTCTTCCCTTGCAAGTAAAAAAGCTTATAATTATCAATAAGAATTGGGTCAAGTAGTAAGAAATTTAACCTCTACATGAAGTAAACTCGGTTCAAATTTTTGCTGAGAGTGGAATTCGGTTTTAAGTGCCTGATGATGCAATGAAAGAAACTACATTTAAAGAAAAATACCATAGGTTTACCCAAAAAAAGCTTATAATTACTTGAATATTTAATTATAAGTATGAGAAACACCTCAAAAAATAAAAAGTTAGCATGCCCTAGAAAATAAGAAGTTGTTGAAAGTAGGTAATTATTTGAAAACTCTAATTTTCTTGAGATGCAGAATGAATCCAAAAGTGCATGCAGCAAAACTGATTGGTCCATGATGCTTATCCGAGCATGCTCCTAATCTTGGGATACATAATGTGGTTCATCCAAACTATTCCCCTGAGATTAAAATAATTATTGCTTAAACGTTTTTATTTTAACTTTTTAATTATTATATTTTAAAAGCAAAACAAAATTAACTTTTATTTTCAATTTTACTCTTATCATAATTACCATATCTATTAAATGTTCAACTAAATTTATACCTTTGTCTTATTTTGATGAGTAAATTACACTCATTTCTTTTTAAGTATTCAAATATGACACTTTATTCTTTTTCATTCAAACGTTGCACTCCACCTAATAACTTAACTAATAGAATATACCTAGATGCTAAGGGTATATTTATTAACTATATATTAAATTATAGTTTACACAAATTTTAAGATTAAAATTACTTTTTAAATTTTATTTCATTGTAATAATAGAATTAAAACCAAAAAATTTCTTGTTCTTATGCTTAATTCTAGTAAGGTTGTTCATCATTTGATACTAATATTTATGAAATTTTCCTTGTTAGATGTTGTTTTAATTTTTAAAATAAGACTTTAAATTGAAATTAAAAAAAGACATTGATTATTTTCACAATCACATGTTAGACAGAAAATAAGGCTTTTATGTTTGCATTACATTTTTTTTTTCATAATGATACATGTTGTTAAACTTAAGCCATGTAATAAATGTAGTTATTTAACTAAAAACATAACACTAAGTCAATAATTTCTGAGCAAAATTGAATAAAACATTTTTAATATTTCTCTTGTAAATATTCTATTAGTATCTAAACTATGTTCTAGTCAATAATTTTTGAGCGAAATTGAAAAAAATATTTTTAATATTCCTCTTGTAAATATTCTATTAGCATCTAAACTATGTTCTATTAATTAAGTCATTTGAGTAAAGTACAATATTTGAATAAAAATAGAATAGAGTGTTTATTTAAATATCACGAGAGAGAGGTAAGCATAATTTATTCTATTTTTTATAGAAGAATAATTTATAAAGATAAGAGAGTATATAAAATTATTTAATAACTTTTTAGTTTTTATATATTTTTTATAGATCACAAATAATATGGATCAAAGAAAATAAGAAATGTACTAACTAAAATAAAATTTGAGCAAAAGTTTTTTTTGTTTGGTATGTAAAGTTGAGTAAAAGTTATTATTACTTAGAGAGTAAATTAGCGCAAATACTAATATATATATATATATATAACAAATGAACGAATTTGATATAATTTAAATACTATGAAAACTAAATGTATTTAAGTTTTTTTCCCACCCAAATGTTAATCCTTTCGCCTCCAGATAAAAGAAGAGAATATGAACGAAGTGTTGGAAGCATCGATAGCAGTAATGCGCATGTTTCGAAATCCAGCCAACAAACTTTACTGGAAACATATCACATCTCGTTTATAGCTCTAAACACTAAAATCAATGCTACTAAGTTGTATTGAAAAATTAAATATTACAAATGGTTATTGCTTTTAAGTATCCAACGAAAACAAAGCATGCCAGTGCATTGTGTGTTTGCCTTTGTGCTATACAGCAAATGCACATTTTCTTAGATAAGGTAGGAAAAATAATAACTTTCATAGTTGTAAAACGTTCTTTCACAGTTGTATTAAAAAGTTATATAATAATTTGAATAATGTAACTTTAATACACAAAAAATTACATAAGAATAACAGCACTCATAAGATAGACGCAACCAATTTCCTGAAGACTCAAGTATATTATAATATGCATTTAGGCTACCAAAGGAGCAAGGCGTATCAGATCTTTTTATTTTTTTAAAAAAAATAATTTAGCCTTTTAAATTTTAAGTTGTGTAATATGTTTTTCTATTTATATAATTCACACAAATTATTTTTGAGTTAATAAATTCTTATTTTTGATTGACATATTTCACATATAATTATATATAATTTATTTTTCTGACATAAAATTTTCACTAAAGTATAATCTTTACAATAATTATAAAATCTGACCATCTCAACTAATCAGAAAAATCATATAGCTTACTATATACAGCATCCATTTAAGCCTTGAGTAGGTTTGAAAGAAGATCCTTTTGATTTTTAATTGTTTCAATCATATTTCTGTCATATGTTGGGTAACAAAGAAAAGGACAGAAATGATTGAAAGAGAGCATGTGTTTGAGAATAGAGCGTAGTCCATATATATATATATATATATATATATGTATGTATCCTTTTCTTTTAGTTTTCTTTCATGTTTACACACCAAACTTAACCTTTATGCACATTTATGGCCCCAATTGAGTTGATTTTCTCACAAAAGCCAAAAGGTACCCTTTGTTTAACAAAGCACTTTTAGAGAAGTTAAAAAATATCGGTTTTAAAAAGAAACTAGAAGTATTTTTAATGTTTTATTTTGAAGCTAAAAGTTTTAGCATCTTTAGGAGTGCATTGTTATTTAAAAAAAGGGAATTTTTTGTAGTAAAAATATCTATCAAACGGACCCTTACTTTTGATAAGCCAACTATAGCTTCTTGCATTATATTATTGAACATGAAAAATAAAGGGATTGCCATATATACCCATATAGAGGAAGGACACTTTTAATCCTTTATCTTTTTTAAAAAAATAATTGAGTCCTTTAATTTTTAAGTTGAGCAAATTTAATCCCTTTACACTTATAATTGAGATAATTTAATCTATTTACAAGTATAATTAGGGTAATTTAATTTTTCATAAATGTAATTAAAATAATTTAGTTTCTCATTTATCGGTTTTTCTTTTACTAGCATGATGTGATTAGCTAACGGTGATCTAAACTTTATTTTTGATATAAAAATTTTAATACTTATCTTCTATTGTGAAGTTATTTACTATTTCGCTAAATTCTAAATTCAAATTTTATACATTTTTATAAATCTTTTAATTGAGAAAAAAATTTATATAATAATCACATCACGTTGCAATAAAAAAATTAAGTTTACGTTACTATCGATGAGGCATATGACACTTAGAAAAGAGAATTTGATAGATAAGAGACTAAATTATTTCAATTATAATTATAGAGAAATTAAATTACCTAATTTAAAAATTAAGAAATCAAATTACTCTTTTAAATAAGATGAAGGATTAAAAATGCCTTTCCTCTACATGCGTATTGTCAATTATGCTACCAAAACAATTAAAGTTTCCTCAGTGAATATAGTATTAGAAATAAAAGTACTATATATATATATATATATATATATATATATATGCACCTAGCAATTTAAATTTTTGGATTAATCGATTTGTCCCTTTTGACACATATTAGCACTCAATTATATATTAAAAATGTGATGTTATGATTTAGTCTTGTAATATGACGGTCATGGATCAAGCTTCTTAACGAGGCATGGGAGACCTATTATTAATTGTGGGTTTGAGTGGCAATTTATAAAATTCCTCTTCATTATTAGTTTAATTATCATGCATGTATCATATCTTTTAAGACAAAGTAGCTCTAATTATTTGGCAGGTCTTTTTTTTTTTTTGGGGATAAAAAATTTAAGGTGAGGGAGATTATCTTATTTTAAGGTCAAAATATGTCACAAGTAAAGAATTATAATTCTATTTATTGATTGCATATCATAGAAGACTATTGATAAAGAAATTCAAATTTAAACTTTATAAGTAAAATACTTTAAATTTTGCCAACTAAACCAATTTGTTGGCAAGATTTTTTTATCCTTGCATGATTTAATAGAATCAAACTCATTAATTGAGATAAAGATGAAAGCACGCTAACTCATGCATTTTGTATCTTCTAGATAGATTAAAAAATAACAAAGACTATGAAATATATATCGATAGATATATATCGGTGGTAAAGAAAAATCCTCCCTTCAACAGTGTTGGGCCTTTTCTCTCTGTTCTGTACCTTTCATGTTTTTGCAACATGTCAATGGCCAAGAATGCAAAGACATATGAGGCTGTAGCACTTTATAAATGAGTTTTTGTTAAGGCAACATCTCAGTAACTGTGAACCATCAATTATGTAGTCATGATTCATGCTGTTTTATTTAAAGGGTTGATTCTAGAATTTGATCAAAAACTTCAGTAATTCAAAGAAGTAATTGCATCTTTCCCAGTATCAACAATGGTGCCTATTTGAGTTCAACATCAAGTTTTTCTTTCTGTTTCTATAACTTCCCAGCTGTACGAACCTTCTAAATTTCTCATCATCCTCTGTTATGGACCTGTCAAGCACTGAAAATGATAAGCAAAGTAGTACCCAGAGAAGAACTTGCTGCTGCTTGATATTCTACTAGATGCTTCTGAAAGAAAGAGCAAAGTCGAGATGAACAATGCCTATCAACATCAAATTTATGAAAATGACCTCAGAAACTTTTAACCTGATCAAAACATCTGGCAATAGCTTTTGATTTTCATAGTTGATTTACTTGTTTAGCTTCAAATTAGAGAAATTGGGTTTGGACATGAGGTAATGACATATTCTTTTTAACATTTTTGTTAAGTTATGAAAAATTGCAATGCGACAAGAATATAAAAAAGAAAGGAACAAATATCTATTATACAATCTAGTCTTCAGGCCTAAAGCTGCAGAAATTGTATGAGTCTGACAGGAGAACCAACCTTTTCAGATGGGTTTCAGATATGGTTTATTTTTTTTCCTCCCTTGCAATTGGAAAGGGATTTTTTAATTAATATAATTCTGGGGAATTATGAATCAGATTTACTTAAACACTGTATTGATTGTAATAAACGAATAAATCGGCCACAAACTTATCATTTGAGAAGGACCCCATTTATGCAGCATTTTCAAATGGCATCACATGCCTACTCTGATGCCGAAGAACCCCTCACTATTTATAGGTCCCCACTTCCCCCTTTCCCCTCCACTCCTCAATTCAAAGCAAATCACGATTCGTCCTCATCTTCTCTGCTCTTCTCTGTCTTTCCAAACCCAATTTTTGTGTCCATCCTCCTAAAACTTCCTTGATATTCAACTGCTGAATTTGGTGTCTACACTTGCCTCAGGCTGTTACCTCTCAGAACCTGTTATCAACCAAAAACATTTTCTGCGGAAAAAATGCATAACATTTGCCTCAACATGGCTCCAATGATTCAAACTTTCAACCCAGAGGACCTTTTTGCACGCCGCTACATATGGGTGAATGGGCCTGTCATAGTTGGTGCTGGTCCTTCAGGTCTTGCAGTGGCTGCAGGCCTCAAAGAACAAGGTGTACCTTTCATTATTCTGGAAAGAGCTAACTGCATTGCCTCTCTCTGGCAGAACCGCACTTATGACGGGCTTAAGCTTCACCTCCCCAAGCAATTTTGCCAGTTACCCAATTTCCCATTCCCAGAGGACTTCCCTGAATACCCAACCAAATTTCAGTTCATAAGCTACTTGGAATCCTATGCCAAGCACTATGGCATAAGCCCACAGTTCAACGAAACAGTGCAGTCTGCTAAGTATGATGAAACCTTTGGTTTGTGGAGGCTCAAAACCATTAGGAAAATGTATAACCATTCAGGTGCCAATGAAATTGAGTACATTTGCAGGTGGCTTGTGGTTGCTACTGGGGAAAATGCAGAAAAAGTGGTACCTGAATTTGAAGGCTTGGATGAATTTGGTGGCCATGTCATGCATGCCTGTGATTATAAATCTGGACAGGCGTATCGCGGGCAGCGAGTTCTTGTTGTTGGCTGTGGAAATTCAGGCATGGAAATATCCCTTGATCTTTGTAAGCACAATGCAAGCCCATCAATGGTTGTTCGTAGCTCGGTGAGTACAGATATGCCATGAATTCTCTGTTAATACACCAGCTTAATTTGCATTAATAAGCAAAAAAATTTTAACTGGTTCTTTTTGGTTATTGATCAGGTTCATGTCCTGCCTAGAGAAGTTTTTGGGAAATCAACTTTTGAAGTTGCAGTTATGTTGATGAAAAAGCTACCCCTGTGGATGGTTGACAAGATACTGCTGATTTTGGCCAGTTTGATTCTGGGAAATGTTGAAAAATATGGCCTCAAAAGGCCACCCATAGGGCCTCTAGAGTTCAAGAACACCGCTGGGAAGACACCTGTGTTAGACATTGGATCACTTAAGAAAATTAGATCTAGTCAAATTAAGGTGGTTCCTGGAATCAGAAGATTTTCTAGAGGCAAAGTTGAACTTGTTGATGGAACAACTCTTCAGATAGATTCTGTTATTCTTGCTACTGGCTATCGCAGTAATGTACCATCATGGCTAAAGGTTAGCACTATATTATTGCGTATATCTTGAAATTAATATCTTTTCTTTCCCAACCTGTTCTTCATTGGATCCTTGTTGACAGTTACGGAAATTATAATTTTGCGTGGTAATTTTGTTTTTCTACCTTCCTAGTTTTTTTTTCCCTTAAAATCTGTAAACTATTCACTTGTCCTCAGTTTTTTTTTTTCTTCCAGCCGTAAATTTACAAATGAGTAGTTTAGTTTTGTTCTCTCTCTGAGCCCTACCCATTCTTTTGTTCCTATTCACTTTCTCCCTCTTTCAAAATAAACTGGGATCAGATTGTTAGTTTTGGTTGGTGGTTTTGCTTCTCTATCTTCAAGATTGTTTTTCTTGTTTTTTTTTTTTTTTTTGGTAAACTAGGAGCCGAAGCTTATATTAGGGAGTAAGGATATGGATTGTAGGGACAGCATCTATGCCAAATGAGCTGGAGCTCATTGGCTTGTTTTTCTTGTTTTATTATAGATATCAGAAGTATTTTCTGCTCTATCTGAACCCCTCACCCATTCTTCTGGTCCTGTTTTCTGACCAGGACATCCAATCATTTTCTTCCTCAATTGTGAAAAGAAAAGCTCACAACTTTTTATATGTCTGCAGATAGTTGATTATTCCTCAAATGTTCAGATATTGTCGCCCATGTTTTCTTCCTAGGGACAAGCAATTTCATACGCAGAACTTTTTTCGCCATAATTGCTAAGTTTTGGCTTTTACTAATTGGCTCAGTGGACTAAACTAGTGCGCAAATGTTTTGTGATGCACAGGAGAATGAGTTCTTTTCCAACGATGGGATTCCAAAAAACCCATTCCCAAACGGGTGGAAAGGGAAATCTGGTCTTTATGCAGTTGGGTTCACAAGGAGAGGCCTCTCTGGTGCATCTTTGGATGCAATTAGTGTGTCTCAAGACATTGCCAAAAGCTGGAAAGAGGAAACTAAACAGAAGAAGAAAGCAGTGGCTGCTCGTCATAGGAGATGCATTTCACACTTCTAAGAAGAGATCTCAATTTTTAATTCCTGAGAGACATTTTGTTATATTTGTTTAGTTTCTTTTGCTTAGTAATTATCATTCCCTAAAACAAAAATGAAAGATCAGGTAGAAAATAACGTAAAGTGACTACAAAGAGATGACTATAGAGGAGACAGAAAAAGTAGCCCTCTCCTTAAGAAAACCCACTGTTTGAAAATAATTTGGCATTTTTGTCCAAAGGAAGATGAGGCTTGATTGCTTTATTTTTCGTTATAAGCAATATTGTTTTACACTCTAATAACTATTGTATCAAATTTATTGAGTTTTAACAATAATGCTAGTTTCTTATGATTTAATGTATAATCGTCATAACAAATCAATAAGAATTGATTTCTTTTGAGACAAAGGCTGTAAATAAAAAAATTTTGCTAACAAAAGTAGCTCTAGACCAGAATTCGTATTAATAAATTATCTCTATATCCGATTAGTTCATATTATACGAACATTTAATTAGTATTCCCTATTAATTTTTAAGTAATATATTATATAATTCTTATGCACTCGATAAATGTATAGGCAACATTATTTTAGTAATCAAGTCAAAGCTCTCTTCCATAATCTAATTTATTTATTTTTGGTCAAAGTCCTAAATCATACAGCATTAATTTTATTCATGAAATTAGATTTTCTGTCTTTTCTTTGGGAAAGGTAAAGGGCATTCCTCTCACAAAAATGGGAGGAAAGTCATAAAACACCGGAAGAGTATCTTAAAATAAATTGGCTTTAATTTAACCTTCCACTTATAAAGAGAGAAAAGATCTCTGCCTTTCCCCAAAAGCAAAGGATCTTGATTCTCTCTTCACTGAGGGTCCAATAAGTCTTTTCATACATGGGTCTATTATATAGTCAACCTTTTTCTCAAAGCAGAGACTCGACTTGCCCCATGTTGCAGAGCACATGGATAGATCCCAATATCAGATGGAAAAAGAATCTCAAAAGCTTTGACATAGATGAAAATGAGAAAAAGAATAAATAACATTTACATTATTTAAATTGAAAAATGGTAGCTTGTGATCCTTCTCTGTTTATTACAAAATTTCGTTTGTTTGGTTATCATTGAAGAAGGTGACAGAAAGTTCACATTCAACCTTGGCTAATTTACTATAGTTACGCATCTAAGCGATAGTGTTATGTAAACTCAGCTATTAAAGTCCTACGCTGATAAAGTAAATGATCATATTCATTTTCTGTGACTTCCAACTATGTTTTGTGTTGGACTAAATAAAGCTATGCAAAGCCGAACTGATATTGGAATTATATCCAAGTTTGGAGCTTGGGTTAATATGCACCTCTAAGTAGAAAATAGGGTGGCGAAAGCTATAGTTTTTGGACTTGTCATTGAAACTGTATACAGAGAAGCAAGGAAGTGAACTAGGCATGCCAGGCATGAAGGGAACTTGTCTAGCTTTAGAGCTAGGGCGGATGGATTGTTATGAATGGTGGGAAAGGCAGTTCGCCTAGAAAGCAACTGAAGTGGAAGGGGCACCCATGGTGGGTTAAGCTGGAAGGAGCACTGAGGCTACCCTTACTATAAGCACTGGCATAATGGATTTATAATTATATCTCTAACTCAAATGTGTTAGAGATAAAAATCATTCTTATTTGCCTCAACTTAGTTTAAATTTCTATGATTGTTGGTTTCCTAATATGATATGATGATTGTAATATGCAAATGATTTGGAGTTCAATCCTTGTTACCATCACTCTTCATGATTAGATTTGAGAGATGCTATTCTAACTTGTAATATATGACGAACTAAAAACAATCACAGTTGAAACAAGAGTCAATTGAGGGAATGGTATTTGAGCCCGTGTATTAACTCTTCGACCACAGAATAACTTTTATGTGAGTAGGCATATTATATATAAAATTATAATTCTTTAACCTCTAATTTTTATTTTTGATCATATAAGACCTAATAACTTAAGTTTTTTTAAAAAATTAGTTCCTTAACAATTAGATCATTACCAAGCGAGGAAATTTATTAAAAGAAATAAGGAATCTGTGCTCCAATGTGTTACAAATGGGAAAGAAGATTTAAGGTAATTTGTTGTTTGCTGCACAGTGATGGTTTATGAGATTTATATAGCGTAACGATTGTGACATGTGATCATATTGCGTAATGTACAAAACAGTTATAAAACATAAATAGCGAGCACTTACTATTTGATATTATACATTCATTATTCAATCTTTCCACATATATTCAACATTACTTTTTATATATGAGATTGGGTATATTGGAATTTAGGTTTAAGTGAGTTTTTGAGAAAGTTTTATTGAAAATATTGAGTGATTGAATTTGTGGAGTTGATAATGAATTGTTTTGTGTGGATTACAGATGTAAGCAAAGAATTGGCTGGACCACATTAACTTTTTCTTTGTTGCTTTGATGTTTCTAGATTCGTTTCTTGGTTTGATTTGCATATAAAACTTGTTTCCTAACAAAGAATACATTGAGAAGAAAGACAACCCATATGAATCCCCCTGAATTGCGTTCACAAATGCTCTAGAAGCTACCATCCAGCACACATGGAAATTAAGAGGAAAAAAAATAAAGAAACATGGGTATCAATCTGAATCTGTGGGAGCAGAAAATATTCATGTACACATCTCAATTTGTTTGATGCCAAAGAACAAAGATTTACTGTTTGAATTTGGGATCCACATACATTAAATGCTGCGAACAATATAAATTGTGCAACTACACTTTTGTCGATTCACACTAGAACTTCCCGGTTCTCATAAAAGCCATGCAATTCACTTGGACATCACAGTGACCAAGAGTTGAAAACACATGGGTAGGCACCAACCATATCTTCCACCTCGTCCATCCCCAACAAAAGCCCATTCCTCCATGTTATAACCAAAATTCGTTCGACCACAATTTGTGACTGTTGGATTTATGTGTTACGCTAGGATTGAATTGATTTGTGTCAAACTTAGTTGTTTGAATTAAAAATTATGTGACCAGGAAAAGAAAAACTAATGGGAGCAAGAATAGCACGTGTTGTGGGAGAAGAAAAGAAGACTATATTTCAGAGAAGAAAATAGGAGTATTTTATGAAATTGTGTGGGCCTAGTTGAGAAGTAGTGCCACACAGTGGGCAGGTAAAGGTCCTAAGTGCTCACTAGAGCCACTGCTAACGAGTATAAAAGGGTACTTATCATGCCGTTGTGCAATTTGTCATAATCCATTTGTAAAGATGCTGCCACTTGGAAAGAATTAATATTACTTGTACTATTCATATATGGCTTGTGAAGATGCTATTATTGAGAGTAGATGCCTATGATACCTATATTGTTTTGATGTTCCTTTTGTAAGACTTATTACACAGTGGGTTCTTGGTATTTGGGTTTTCAGAGTATTTTTATTGTTTAATAATTATAACTGATCGATTTACTAGTAGATTAATGTGTGTAGAATGGATGCAGGCTAGAGGTCAAATAATATTATATCTTTTTGTAGATATTTTTTCTTGTTTAATTTGTTGTTATTTATTGATATTGTGCATTGGTGGAAAGAGAATATATAATCATATATATATATATATATATATGTGTGTGTGTGTGTGTGTGTGTGTGTGTGTGTGTGTGTGTGTGTGTGTGTGGTTTTGAGAGTATTTTTATTGATTAAAAATTATAATTGATCAATTTAATAATAAATTAATGTGTGTAAAATGGACATAGGCTAGAAATTAAATCATATCATATTTTTACGTAGGTTTTATTTAATTTTTTAATTTATTGTTACTCATTTTTCTTTTGTGAATACATGAATCATTATGACTTAACAAGAGATAGGAATACAGAAAATCAAACTCATACTGAGTTTAAGGGAAGGACTGTACTATGCCAACTGAGTTATTGCTCAGCCGCATTTATTGTTATTCATTGATGTTGTGCATTGTGCATAAGAGTATACAATTATATATACAAATATATATATATATATATATATATATATATATATATATATATATATATATATATATATATACATACACGCCCGAAAAATCCTACTCAGTGCAAAATAAAGGTTTGCTTAAGTAGTAAAATCAAATTGCATTGATGCAAAGCTTTTCCTTCTGATTCTTGCTTGTATCCTTTGTTGCACAGCATTCACCAGTTGTGCTGTAACATTTTCTGGTTGAAGACACGAGTGGCTATTCTATTAATGAAAGTATAGTTACTCAGCTGTTAAAAATTTTAATTGTTCTTTATAAAATGGAGTCATTGACCTTTAATTATAAGAAATAAGTACATTTTAGCATGTGGATTTTTAGAATAAAATTAGAGTAGTTTCATTAAATTTGAGTTATTAAATATTCACAAAATTTAAGCTAGCTAATTTTATAATTTAATTTTTTAGATTTAATAAATTTAATAATATAAATTTTTTTAAATTAGATTTTAATAAAATTTTATTAATACAAATGGCAGAATTGTTGTATCTTCTTCTCTTTCTTTTTGTGCTTCTTTTTTTTTTTTTTTTTTTTTAACATTTTTAGCTTCCATGTATATTATGAGCTTATGCACATGTCGTGTTCATTATGCCCTTGTAATAGGTACTGTGACTGAAACTAACTCTGAAACTAACTTACAAGTAATTTACAAATTGTTTTAAGAGAAGTCTTGTTGACAAATTTAGAGCTTAATGTGTTTTCTACTTAAATAAACTCGACCCGTTGAAATCAGTTGAATCTCTGCATCTCCAATTATCCTCCTATTATATGTGGAAAAGAAAGATAGAAAACGATCTATGGATTGCAATGTCACTCACAAGTTCTAAAGGATGAGCCCCAGAGTTTGAGTTTGGCATGATAATGGCAATCTTCCATGATCATTAAATTTCCTAGCTGGGATAATTGCCAGTGATTAGAGTTTTACGTTTTGATTGCACCGCGATGATTAGATTGTAAAGGGATCAAACTACTAGGGAAAGCTTTTAAGAATGGTAATCTAATTGTGAACAAATAAGATGATATAAGAACTTCCCAACATGAACTCTACAATTTTGACAAGCTTGAGCTTAACATGTAGCAGTAATGAGCACCCGCTTATTACTGTAATCAACCTACACAGTAGCAAACTTATGGCATCACGATTATTCAGAATGACTTTACTGCCAAATGGAAACAAGACTCATTTCTTACTTAAAAGTCAGTTGTATCACTGCTTCCGTCAATAAATCTGCCACAATTACTAGCTGGAAAGCATCTCCCTAATTTCACCATTTTGGCTACACAAACCCACAAATTTCGTACCAAATGTAGGCATATGCCTATTAGCTCTGCGTGCATTAAAATTTCCAACATGATAAACAAATTACACTTCATCAAACTGGAGTGCCACAAATTGTCAAATCATACCTTTCCTTATTTGAAAAAATAGTAAGACCGTTGTTGAATAGCCACAAATATGAACTAAGTATTCTTGAAGTAAATATATCTCGTGCAAAAGAAAAAAAAAATTATGGTAGTTAATTTCTGTTGGGCCTTAGTTATGTCTTATAAACTAGTCCATTATTGTTGTACATATAACTTAGTTGTTTCTATCAAAAAGACATTCATTCTCCCTATGTGTTCTTACTATAACAAATAACACAGTATCAGAGCCTAGCATCATTCGCTGAAAAAAATTCCGGCTCATAAACTTTATTTTGAGATCAAGGACCTCTCAAAATTCAATTTACAGTAAATTAGGGCTTCTCCCTTAAGTTGAGTGACGTATTGTTCCGGTGGCATTTTTATAAGCGAGTCATTATTCCAAGCTTAGAAAGGTGTGAAAATGAGTTCTACAGTGATCCCAACTCATGGGCCTTTGGTTTGGTGTGGGTAGCTGTTGTGAGGTGAGGTTGTACACTTTTTTATTAAGTGTTGCAAAGATAGGGTCACAAGATAATGATATCCAAATTAAGGGTAATGGGTCAAAAACAGCAGTAGTGTGTATGATTACCTCATAAGAAATTAAGGATACAAAACTAGATGGCGATTATACTAAGTACACGCATTGGAAATGGTTAGTTTTAGTGGCACTTGGTGGAATGGGACAGAGTGGACATCTTACAGAGACTTGCCCAAAGGATGAATGTGTTGCAGCAATGTGGCGTGTTGAAAATCAGAGAATTATAGGGCTGATTGTAAATTCAATGGATGAAAAAGTTCATTCCCTTGTCACTTTTTGTACTATTGTGAAGGAACCACGGGATATTTTAGCCTTCATCTATGGTGATGGATCAGGAAATCTAAACTGCCTTTATGCAGTATCCCAAGAGATAGTCAAACCTAGTCAAGGGAAGAGAAGTCTTTTTGACTATTTTCTTGAATATAAGAGGGACAACTTGAAATCTTTGACAATAGCCAAGAGCTTAGAGGAGATGTTGGTTCAAAGTGACTTGTTAGTCACCTTATGCTGGTTATCTAGTTTGAATCCAAAGTAGGAGGTTGTTCGATGTCAAATTCCTTCTGGTTAGGGAGTTGATAATTTAACAGATGCATTCTTGTCATCAGTGGTAGATCTAGGAATTTTTTTTAGTATGAGCACTAATAAGAAAGATCACAAAACATGCACCATAGTAATAGTTTTTTTCAAATTATAATCCCAAAGAAGAAAGAAGATAAATTAACAATGTTGACAATTGTTGTTTGTGCAGTCTTATTGTTCGAAACCATTGCAAAACTTAGTTCATCCTCTATATTATCATAGATGTCCTTCTTTATATAGGCAATCATTAACTAACTAATAATCATTCAACCAATCATCTCTCATATGATTATGAATTCCATTTTTTAAAATATAGAAACCTCTTTCAATGGAAAAACTTACAACAAATAAGATTAAGACAAATTTAATAAGCAAGTACACCAATTAATATATAATATATTTTCTTGTCTCAACCAATTTTTGAGAGAAATAATTGATTTCTTTCAATTCTTAAATTATTTCATGTGAGCGCATACCTAACATATAATTTTCAAGTTAGCCAACAAATTTCAAGAATTTCAATTCCGGAATAGTCATAGGGATAAAATTAAGTCATATGTAGAAGTTTATCCATATTGAAAGCAACAAACAAGTATGTTACATAAAGAAGTAGCTCCTTATTTATTTCGTTGAAACAATTATTCATCTCTCAAAGTTATTTATCAATTACTTAATAGTATAATTCAATTTGAAAGTAATGCTAATTTGGAATTTATTAAACTTTTTGCCATGATTGCCCTTGCTATGTGAGAGCACTAAAATTTTTCACTGTGGGTACTCCTTTGTTGTACATATCTGTAAATAAAAAATTTTATATTATGTAGCCACTTGCCTATCTACGGTTAAATAGATATGCCACTACTTGCGAGTTACAGTAGCCTCTCGTGAAGGAATTAGAGCTCCTAGTCCCAATGACACATGTGACTGTTTTACTCTTGCTGCTCAGGCAAATACCTTTCCTAGAGGTGGGCGAAATGGTACAAGTAGAGGTGGTTTTTGTGGTGGATGATATAGGGGTCAAGCTACTAGAGGCAGAACTAGACATAGAATATGCTATCACTATTGGAAACTAGGTCATCCAAAATGACCCTCCCGAATTGGTTTACACATTATTTTACCCTCATTGATTTGCTCATGATGTTTCCCATGTTGAGTCGTCCTGAAGACCACAAGGTGAGGGGCAAATGTGGTTATGCCTAAAGAAGAATTTGCTACATATTAAATATATTATAAATATATATCTATATCTATAATTAAAATTTAAACTGAAGTATATAATTTGTCTTATAACTTTTAAATGTCTTCAGTAAAAATACAAAATAATAACATTTCACCGTTAAAAATTTTAAAACTAACCCAATATTTGGCAACTATCCAAACCCACTGCCCCGTTATTTTTGCTGTTTTAGAGAACCTTCACCCTTTTTGTTTCCTCCTTCAGATCCAGACTTCAGTCCCTGCCCTTGCGTTTTGCTACTGCCTGTTATTTTCTCTTTGTTATTGTTCTGTTAGGACTGGGAAGTGTGCTCTGCAAGAGTTGGCAGTCGGGCATGGGTTAATCGTTGCATAAGCGATAAGCATGGGCTAGGCAAATAAAGTGTGCAAAAATTTCACAAAGTCCTTTGATTATATTAAGCAAACTCATGTTTATTCTAATCTTTCTCGTTACTCCGAAATAGCTCCAAGGTATGGTGGATAGCGTGGTCATGGCCAAGGTTGTGTTCAACAAGAATTCCGATAGCTTGAAGATCGTTATATCTCACAGCATCTTAAAGGTTGCAGGACTATCCGATTGAAAGATATAAGCAGATTCTCTTATTTCATTGGTATGATTTCTGTAACATACATGATATAAGCCTCTAAAACAATCCCTTACTTATATCAAGGAGAAGAACAGAGAAGCAAGCAGGGGTTCAATTTACCTGAAGGAAAGGCTATGCTTCTTTCCCATCTGAGTCATGTCAATACAGTAAACATCATCGTCCATCTTTTGGCTTCCATGTCAAACGAAGAGTTCATCTTTTTGAAATTTTACTTTCTAATGTTTGGGGACCAAGTCGTGTAACTTGCAAATCTGGATTCAAATATTATGTGACTTTTGTAAATTATACTCACGTGAAACTTTAGTTATATTTAATAAAATCAATATTTGAATTGTTTTCAATCTCTTGTGCCTTTTGTTTTGAAATTCATACTCAATGTAATTGTAATATTTGTATTCTATGCCAAAAAATATTTATTATCTTTTTCTCACTTTTCGACATAACATGGTATAATATAACAGTCTTCTTGAATTGTCAGTCAGCTAAATGAATGGGATGGCGGAATGAAAAAATTACCATCTTATGATGGTTGCCAACGCATTATTGTTGCAGATGAAGTATCCCAAAGTTTTTTTTTTTTGGCTTGATGTTGTTCGTACTACAGGTTGTCTGATAAACTACTTATTGGGCATCTTTGTCTTATTTCCTTCCCCTCGCACTCCTCAAATATTTGGATGTACATGCTTTGTACATTATTATGTAAGACACGTTGCCAAATTCGATCTCAAGTCTTTGAAACACTTGTTTTTGAGAAATGCATATACACAAAAAAGATTATTGTTGTTTTTCTCCTAATTTGGAACAATATTTAGTATCTACTAATGTTACATTCTTTAAGATCAACCCCTTTTTCCATATCCCACTAGTGAATAGAAGATGATTTTCTTATCTACAAGAGTCTACTATGCCTAGTCAACTATCCTATGTTCAGCAATCCCCTGCTCTTTCCAAGCCTCCTATTGAAGATACAGTTTTAGCTTACTAAAATTTTAATTACAAGTCACGATTTTTCACAAATTACCAGAAAAAACATAAAATAAAAAGCCAGCTGAACTAGTGCTTTATTGGCCAAAATTGTCCCTAAAGAGAAGCCTTTAAAGAAACCCTATCAAGAAAATTTTTTTCCAAATTGCCCCGAGGGATTAAAAAGCCAAGTTCTAAACACTTGCCAAGTCTCTTGGCAATCTGTCCTGTCAAGCTACAAACCTCTGTAACTTGGTTTGACAAAAGATGCACGATAAATTCCATGACACCCAGACCTATAAAGTCCTTAAAAGTTTAACCAAAACTCGGTAAATCTCAAATTTGACACCAGACCCTCTCCAAGGGTTTGTCCGCATCAATAATGAGCCAGATAATTACACAATTTGTCTAGCACAATTAACTTAATGTGGCCCCATCAGATCTTAGACAAAAATCGCTTTGTATTTCCAAGTATAATTTTTACACGAACATGTCATCCACAATATATAGAGACCAGTATTTATTTTTTAAAACAACATATAAAAACCAACCCCAATTTATTGTGCGTAACATGTTAGTATTTTTAATTTCATGGGAGTAAAATTTTTCAACAAAAATATAAGAGAAGAGTGAGATAGAATTGCAAATTAGCATTTGAGCTAAGTTACTTACAAAAAATTCTTAGTAACATGTAGAATTAATAATACCTTTTTAATACATGTAAATGCTATTTTAGGCAATATATCAAGGAATAACTGATCTCCAGGCTTAGGCCAGCAATGGTTATATAAGTGATGCAAACTGCGGCAGAACAAAGATTTCTATTAATAAATCATGTCATCTACGAGTCTGTTACATGACAACAAATGCTCCCATATCTCGCCCTTTTCTATTGGTACTGTCTCTCCTTCTAAGCTTTCGGATACAATCTCTCTTTCATATCCAACTCCAACGAACTACTATTCGGACAAAATTTGGAATTCAATTAGAGGAAAAACCACAACTGATTTTATTGTAGTCTTCCAAAACAATTGCAACTAGATTTACCAATCAATCAGCAGCTCTGGAAAGCTCATTTTTCTTCAAGAATACGTTGTCAGATTCACTCGCAATATACAGATCACGGCCTCCACTGTCTTAAGGAGGTGACTAGAAACAAAAAGCAATTCTCAGTGTAGACTTTGTTAACCAGTGTAGTTTGCGAATTCAGATCAAAGTTTGCCGGTTCTCTGTCCTTCCAGCCCACTGGGAAGCAGCTCCGTAATACATCCCAACACTAGAGTGACTTCAATTACAATAATGGTAACTCCACATGTGGATCCTATCAAAGAAGTTTGCTGCTTCTTCGTCTTGATGGTCCACCAGGAAAGAGTTGCATAATCCATCCCAACACCCTTTCTACCACCTAGTAGGAGAAAAAGAGAAACATCAATTCCTAACTGTTTTTCACCCCTTTTCTAAGAGACCAATATATTAAGTTACAATTCAAAAGAAAGTTGGCATATACCAACTACTTCCACTCAATTTAGGGAAGCTTATTGATTATAAAATATAATATATTAATATTAAAAAAAATAGAACAACATAGACTTCGTTGAGACTTCACAAGTATATGATGATGTCCTCCATAATTGTACAGATGTTCTCCATATTTGTTCAGTCAAAGACAAATTCATATAAACAACATGAAGTAAGCAGAATATAATTGGTACCTCGTCACCCTCATCTGCATACTGGGTATTCTCATAAATAGTGCGAGAATCTGGTTGTTTTGCTGTCAGATGTTCGTTAGCCATACTTTGAGCAGTCAAAAGCTCTAATCTTTGAGTTTGCACCTCAAGTTTTCGGGACAAATCCTTGTTCAACTCCTTCAAATAGAAAGAAAAAACAACGGAGTTAGCATGGTGAGACCAATACAAGAACAAAAGTATATTCTTACAAGTTGTACATAGATCATGCAAGAAAAATAGTTTCTAAAATTTAACTGTACAATTACCATAAATTTATTGACTATACTATACCTCTATATTCGGTTTCTCCAAAATATGTAAATACCATCTGTGGTATGATGAAGAGACCTAGATGACCAACTGATATAATCTATTTTTTTGGATGCTTGGAATCTAAAACTATCATCAGAAGGAAAATTTAGTTGAGGAACCAAAAAGCCTAGAGAAATGGACAGCAGCGTAATGCATACAAAACCCCCAAGTACATCTTGGAGCCAATAGATCAGACAATCAGACTTAGCACAAGATAAAGACCAAAATCTGAAAAGAAACATTTTGCACTAATGCCCCCTTGTTTTCTCTAACAAAAAATCTTACATCAAGCAAACAGGCGCCATCCTTCAAACACCCCGTCTGCCACCAGGTGACGATACCCAAGTCACAGCACCTTAATAAGTAAAATATGCTCCATCCATCAGTTACTTCATAACCCTTCCAATAATCAGATCAGGCAATAATAAACAACCAAATCTGAGAAGCCCCAAATTAGTTCCAGATAGCAGCCTAACTGAAAAAAAATGCAGCCAACACTTCAGACACATGAGCCAACATATTCTTCCTCAAGTTCATCCTCAAAATGTGAATCGCTTTATGGAATAACAAAATACATCTGAAAGAACCCATTTTCTCTATAAATGCATCAGAATAATTGTATCTTCTACGAACTATAGACATCCTCCACATCATGATGCCAGTGTATAATGGAATCAATTCAACAATTATTCTGCTTAACATCTTAATAAACATTATTTTGCTATAAGATCACAAACCCAAATATTTAGTATCTTCATAGAAAGGACTGAACCTCTATGAACCATGGTGTATTAAGAGTAGTCTACACAACACTCAGAAGTTTCTATTATTTTTTTGCTCGAAACAAGAGTCATATGTAACTCATGAAAACATTTGAACAGCAAAATGAAGTTTATCATGAGGTCTTTACTTAGTTTTTAGATCAGGAGGCACACTAGATCTAGCAAACTGGAATATTTTATATGAAGACTTCTTGCCTAAGTCAATGCACCAGTCTCTTCTCCTGCACCCAAATCTAATTATTTATACACAAAAAAAAGTTGTTCCTACATGTAGTTTGCATCATGTGGATGTGTAGATGCTTCCTTTAGGAATCATTCTAAATATTTTTCTCATTTTTGAAACTATTTATAAAATTCTACACTTCCTTCAATATGCACACATAACTACGCAATGGTTAAATCTTTAATCTCAAGATTAATTTCATTAATAAGCACCCCTCAGAGTAGATACAGTCTGTTTTTCACACTTCAAGTTCAATAGAAACTAACCATACTACTAAAAGAATATTACTTAAAATTTTCTCAAAACACTTTAAAGTCATTAATATTTTAAATTAATTTTTTTATGATTTAATATTAAAAATATTTTTTGAAAAGAAAAAATATGAACCATGCAATGTGCGGACCTACAACTAATATACTAAAGACGTTCACAACTCCATGAAAGACTAACTAGTTGAGAGGTCAAGTATTGTTCGCCAAGTTAAGAAATTAAATAGAAGGGATTAGTGCTTCCCAACACTTTCTAGTACATCGAAAACTAGGGGTAGCCACGGCTCGGTTTGGGTTAGGATGGGCCTAATTTCTCTCACACTGACCTATATCGAGACATGTACAATTTCCACCTAGTTCCGGCCGAATAATTGATGAAACAGAAGGAGTCCAGGTTGGTCGGGTTGAAAGGCAATCGGGTGGGTTCATTTGGGTTGAACCTATCCATTATTAGCCGAGATAGCTCTACGCACTTGGTTGTAGAAGGTGCAGAGGCTTTTCACCATGAACGGGAGTTTGAGTGGAGGCTGAAGGGCGTGAACTTTCAAGTGTGTGTGTGTATTTGCAGGGAAGGAAAAGAGTGAAGAATATAGAGAGGCTTCAACAACGTTTCACAATGACAGGTGGGTTTTAAGTTTGACAAATCCTTCTTTGCGATGATGCCGAAGAGGTAGGTACTGATGAGGTTTGGGCATGAGGATGGAAAAGAAGGTCTTTGACACTCTGTGGTGCTGTTTTCTGGAAGAGTTAAAAGGGGTTAGTGAAATATTTGTGGGTGATGGCGAGAAATGGAGGTTTGAGAGTAAGTAGATGTAAGAAGGCGCTACTGGAATGGAGCTTGTGGCCCATGATGCGGGAGGCAGTCCGAAGAAGGCAAGAGAGGTGGTTTCAGAGAAGAGATGACAGCAATGGAAGAGAAGGAGACTCACTGATGGGATAAATCAATGGAACCTATACATGCACATGAAAAGGACAATCGGATGGCTTAGAGGTCTAACATTGCATTTATAAGTAAGTAAAGGAGAGGAGAGAAACAAGGGAAGGGCATTGCATTTATTAGTAAGTAAAGCAGAGGAGCGAGGCGAAGGAAGCCTGGAGATTAGAAAAGTGGAGATGGGAGTATGACTAGGCTAATGATGACAATGGGAGTTTAAAAAAATAGTAATTAATTATATAAAACATAAATGACTACCCTGCCTATCTCTATTACACCATGCCTTATTTTAACTCCTTGAGAATTGAGAGGCTGAGCATTTGAAATAGATGTTGGGAAATGATGGTAACCAGAAGGGAGAGGCCTTTTTTCGTCTGTATAATTCAGTTTCATTCGGTTTTCCAAGGGTAACAATTAAGAAATCTGATTCCGGCCATTTAACACCGTTTGAAACCAATCTATATCTCAAAATAATTAATGAGCTGAACCAACCCAACCTGATTAATTTTCTAAAGCTGTTTGGTACGGGTTGAGATGGGGTGGGCGGCTTATGCCCACCCCTATCTAAAACAAACTCAGGCAGATTCATGCTTCTAGGAAAAACAAAATACATCTTTCTTTCCTTTTCTTTCAAAAGGAGCATCATATTTGTTGACTTAAGTTTTTAATCAATTCATATCATAGGTAATACACCAAGACCCCTCATCTACTCTTCCCTTCAAGCAGTATTGTTAAAAGCGGACCGCTCTACCACTTAAGCGGTGGAGCGGTGCGGTAATTTAGCGGGGTGCTTCACATGAATGTAAAGCACCCAGCTTAGTTGATGCAGAACTGAAACGTGCTTATGCTCCCAAGTGGATAGATGGAAGCGGACAAAAGTCACCGCTTCACTCACGCAGAAAGTTCCAAAGGTGCAAAAATAAAATCTCATGCATAGTTCTTTAACAAATAGGATTCTAGTTTTCATTGTATGTAATTCTCAGCAGCTTTCCTTTAACAAAAAGGGATTCTAAATACTGAATCCAAATTGGTATTCACTATTAAGTAAACAGTAAAATTACAAAATATAGGTAGGGCCAGATTCTGAATACTGAATCCTAATCAGCATCAGTAATCAATAAAACTATAAAATATAGGTGGTGGGGCCAGCATTTAAGAAATAGGTTTCTGAACTAAATCTTAATCATTGATTCTCAGCTGCTCTGAATACTGAATCCTAATCAGTATTCAATATTCAGTAATCAATAAAAATATAAAATATAGGCGGGGCCAGCCTTGAAGAAATAGAATTCTGAACTGAATTTTAGTCACTAATGCTCAGCTGCTCTAGTGCTTTTTGATTCTGAGTACTGAATTCTAATCAGTATTCACCATTCAATAATCAATAAAATATAAAACACAAAATATAGGGGGGCCAACCTTTAAGGAATAGCATTCTGAACTGAGTTTTAATAATAAGTCCTAATTCCTAAAGTAATAAGATTTCTTACTTTCAATAATACTAGTCCTAATTCCTAAAGATAGGAATTCTTAAGCATCGAGGAAAGTTTCCTATGTGAGATTAATAGGGTAGCAGTCAGAATTATTAAAATGTCTTCACCTCATGCTAATTTTCACAATTACTTTATGTGATTGTGATGCTTTATTAAGATTTATTCTATAATTATTTTTATTTTTATGATGATTTTAAGCTAAATCTATTATTTGTATTTTTTCTTCAATGTGGCTGCTTCACTTCAATGAAGCGGCCAATCCACTTTGTCAGTTCGCCGCCTAGGGATTTTATGGGATTGGTGCTTTACAACGCTTTTCGCATTTAACAACACTGCTTTCAAGAAGTGATACCTAACAGTAATAGATGAAAATCCTCAGTTCCATCATATTGAATATAGAAAAGGATGCATAAAACTTGAAGAAAATATGTGCTAACTCATTTAAATGAAATCACATATTGATCAAATTAAAATTACCTTCATTCTGGAACACTCAGATGATTCAATTGTCAAAGTTTTCACTAATTCTTCTTTCTCCAATGCCAACTGCACGTAAAAAATAAAAAGTGACTATGGCCCTTCAGTGGCATATAACTACACTTGTCAGACACAAGGAGCATGGAGGGATGAAGAAGATTACTTCACAAAAAAAAGGTAATTAGAGGCGTGGTGAAATTTTTTCTTTTTTTTTGGTGGGGGGGGGGGGGGGGGAGGTGGGGAATAATTGACGGTCTAAGTGCACCAAATGCTACCTCAGAAATAAGTGCATTAATATTCTCAATCATTCTCATTTGATCACGAGGAATATCTGCTGGAAATGATGAATGACCAATTTCAGTAACCAGGGATGGACTAGAGGCTTGAGCATCATGAACAGCAGCCGAATCATGCATTTCCTGATTGGGAGTGCTTGCAGCACTATCTGTGTTTTCTGCATGATAAAAATATGAACATTATCAAAGGCAACACAGACCACTAACTGGAGGTAAGCCTAAAAGTGAATATATGCTTGCCACACAATATTTGCATTTTAAGCATCTTATGGCTGGCTATATGACGGAAGTAAATAAGATAGCAAAGTTACATCAGCACTCACATAATGTTTCATAAGGTGTCGAATATAATTATGGGCACAAGTCAACAGAAACTAGTCTAAGCCTAACTCTAAAGTTTCTGTGTGTCATAATCCCACTGATTGATAATTGAAACAAAAAATGCTGTATTTTTAATAAAATTAGCATGCTAACTTGCATAACATGAACTGATAGACAGCCATACTATAATTGGTAACACATGACCAATGCCTGCACTAATCAAGGAAAATGCTATCAATGAGGTATATGTACCCATATCATCTGTAGACGTAGAAGCATCACTTTTATTGGTTAGATTCTGTATAGACTTTCCAGTTCCTGAAGCCTTTCGTAACTTAAACTGCAACAACTTCTCTGCATCAGCAAAGGAAAAAGAATCAGTATGGATTTCCAAGTTTATATAGGATTCAAACTGAATCACATAAACTTTGTTCATAACCAATTTTAAAGGAATAGTGGAGTAGATATTCCGTTATTTTCTCACGGGCTGGAAAACCAGTGGCCAAAATGAAAAGCTGAAAGGCTGTTCAGCAATCAGCAAGTTTCCAATAATTTTCTTTTTGATGAAATATAATTGATAATCAAAACAGCGCATTCCACTTTGAGAATTCACGCACTTTTCAAAGTAGTAAGAAAAAGTTTAGGAGCAGGAAGCATTTAATCCTGATAATACTATGTTAAGCATTTTTCTACAAAAAAAATTACATGGTACTATTAAAATTAAAACAAGCTGTTAGATTTAGACATGTGATAGTTGTGCTGTAATTAGCAGAGATGTTAGTGCCTTGTAATTAGCCTCATAGTTAGGCCCATGAATCTGGTAATCAGGACCATAGTTTTTGAACAGCAATAATATAAATAATACAAGTGAGAGGCTTCGTTCTCACATGATATCACGAGAACCCCTCAAGCCGTGGTTATGTATCCTCCTCTAGCGACAACAAAAACCCCAAAATACCCTTATTTTCTCTCTCTACATACAGCCTCTCTCTCTAGATCACATTGATCCCATTCTTTTATCCGAAAGCCAAGCCCACCACCATTTTCAGATGTTGCCGATTTGCAAGGCATTGCCGCCAAGCTACCAGAGCCACTGCCACATGCCACCATGTGTTGACGGAAGTTTTCTGCCACCTCTCCCACATGCCGGCACATCTGCAATTGTCCGGCCACCGTCCTAGCTCCGGCACCCCCCGATCTTATCTACGGCATCCATTTCTCGAGATCTCATCTCTATCTATTGGTGTTTGCTTGCTGAAACCTTTCACCCCTCTTTCACCAATCAAACAACTGAGTTTCAGTGCCTTTACCTGAACCCAAGCCATGTTTTCTTCAAGTGACCTCACCTCTACTCCTAGTGGCCCATCTGCAACTCAACTCTTTGCCCTCTTTAATTTAGGGACCCCAGTTATCATATCCATTAAACTGGTAGGGTATGCCAACCGTCTATCATGGGCAACTTTTGTCAAAATGTGGTTTTGGGGACAAGGACAAGCACATCATCTAACCACCAAGGCTGAAGATGTGCCTGAAGCCAACAAGGCTAAATGGGAGCAGATTGATGCTCAGTCGTGCAACACTCTCTTGAACTCTATTAACCTTGCAATTCTAGTAATTTTGTCCCTTTGAGACATGCTATGAAATGTGGAAAGAAGCCGTTGATTGTTACACCAATGATATTCAATGCTTGTATATTGTGATCACGAGTATCAAAAATCTTAAACAGGAGACCTCTGTGGAGTCCTATTTGGGCCAAGTTTGTTCTTTAATGCAAGAATTTGATTGCCTTCAAGAGGTTACTGAAAATGTCTAATCTTCAATTCATGCATCTCAAATTTAAGGGGAAGCCCAGGGACATTCTATTAGTTGTCCTCAGTGACAGTGCACCTTTTGTAAGAAGGGGTCTAAGGAAGACAAGTGCTGGAACAAGCATGGTCAACTAACTGCACCTCCTATCACTTAGACCAACTCATCCCAATCAGCTCATGTCATACAAAGTGATCCCAATTTGCCATCAAGTTCTCAGATGATATTTATGTTTGTTGGTGACTATAAGGCATTTTTTAAGTTCCAGGCTACTCAGCAATCTGCTACAATCCCATGGCCTAGCTCAAAATATTTCTATTGGGCCTTGGATTATAAATTATGGCACCCGCAATCACATGGGAGGTAGTATAGAATTTTTCTCTATGTTACTCTTTCTGATCATTTACCAACAGTCACCTTTGCTAATGGGACTAAAACTGCAGTGAAAGGGATAGGGAAAACCTATCCTACCTCATCCTTATCTTTAAATTTCGTTTTATGTCCTCATTAATCCCTTTACATTCTGTTAGTAAGATTACTAAGAAACTAAACTATTCAGTAATCTTTACTTCCACTGACTAGGGTAGGGGGCGGACCATTGACATTGGGCTGGAGTCACAAGGCCACTACCATCTTGCTATGACTAGTTTGTAGGTAGCCTACACCAGCATTGCTTCACCAGACCTCTTCCACTATTGTCTCAGTCATCCCAACTTGTCTAAACTAAAAAAGTTGGATCCTAATTTGTCATCTTTGTCCAATTTCAATTGTGAGTCCTATCAGCGTGGTAAAAATTCCCGTAGCTCCTTTTCTAGTTGTTTCAATAATAGGGTTAAGGCTCCCTTATCTCTTGTTCACTCTTATGTATGGGGACCAGATCCAGTCAACTCTACCCTAGGATTTTCTTACTTTGTCACTTTTATTGATGACTTTTCTAGTTGTACTTTGTTGTTTCTCATGAAGAGTCAGTCTGAATTATTCTCCATATTTCAATCATTTGTTGCTGAAATAAAAGTACAATTTGGAACTTCTATCCATGTTTTGTGTAGTAATAATGCAACTAAATATTTTGCGTCACAATTTACTACATTCATGTCTACTAATGGCATTTTGCATCAGTCATCTTGTCCATATATACCTCAACAAAATGGTAAGGCTAAGCTTAAAAAATCGCCATCTCATTGAAACTGCATGGATCGCATGCCAATCTTTGCACCAAATTTAGGGGAGATGCTGTTCTTACTGCATGTTATCTAATTAATCACATGTCCTCCTTTGTCTTGCAAGACCAAATACCTCACTCCATTTTGCTTTCCAAATAGCCACCTTATTTTGTTCCTTTTCATGCATTCAAATGCATCTGTTTTGTGCATACTTTTTAACCTAGACAAGATAAATTTGCTTCAAAATATCTTAAAAGTATATTTTTCTAGGCTACTTCCGATTACAAAAAAGCTACAAATGCTTCTCTCATGAGTCGAATTGTTATCCTATGTTTATGGATATCACGTTTGAACTGCAATCTTTCTTCTAGGCTACTAACCCTGATTCCCAATGTTGACCAGGTATTGCTAATTCCCTTTTCTTCTCTTCCACTACCTTCTCTAAATTTGTCTATGTCTTCCTCCTTCGTAAATCCTTCGCTGCCATCTCCAAATCCACCTACCATGGACCCACCACTTCTCACCTATCAACATCGTCCTTAACCAACTAGCATCTCTTCAAAATAGGACTTGACTCACTTAGTTTCCTCGCTAGTGGTTTTTCTTGCGACAGATCCTAAGCCAGACAGCCTTTTCATTGCCCCCAAAAAAGGTACACAATCTACTAGTAATCCTCACCTTATTTACAAATTTTTGTGTTATGACCATCTATCACCTGCTTATTGTGCCTTTGTTTCAAGTCTTTCCACTATTTTTATTCCTGAAACCATAGGTGAAGCCATGTCCCCATCTTGGTTGGTGCCACGCAATGCTAGATGAAATGGCCGCATTACATTTGAATGGCATTTGAGATTTGGTATCTTTACTGCCACGGAAGACTATAGTTAGGTGTCGATGGGTGTTCATGCCAAAAGTGGGGCCTGTTGATAAGGTGGATCAACTTAAGGCCTACTTATTACCAAAAGGCTTACACATATATAGGTTAGATTACAGTGATACTTCGCCAGTGGCTAAAATGACATTAGTTTGCCTTTTTCTCTATATGGTTGTCACACATTATTGGCCTATCTATTAGCTTGACATTAAAAATGCCTTTCTCTAAGGTGATTTGTTGGAAGAGGTTATATGGAGTATAGTTATCAATAACGCACTATAACGCATAGCAATATGCTATGGCCCGTTGCGCTACGCTACAGGCCATAGCGTAGTGTAATCCACAGAGTAATGATAGGTACACACAAAAATTCTGCACACTCACATTCTCTCTCTTCCTTTCTCTCTCTAAAAATCATTTGTGTCACAGTGTGGAGGGAGCATGACTTTCCCATCCACATAGCACATGCTATGCTACGCTAGTTCTTTACATAACGAGTACTCAACAGTTAAAATATCCTTTTTGGCTCAATTACTTCACTCTAAACCCTCCCCTGCACTTTTTTGGGTCATTGTGCTGTCTCACTAGTTGTTGCACAATCACACCCCTCTTTTCTTGCATCACACGTCACCTACTTGAGTTCTCTCTACATTCTGCAACTCACACGTTCTAGAGTCTTATTGGAGTTTGTCTCCTATTCTGCTTGAGTGAATAACCAAGTGGTTCTGTTCTATTGGAGCCTTGGCTAGAAATTTTTCTCTGAAGCGTCACATTTCAAGTTGTCATCTCTAAAGGTTCTGTTTTCTGCTCTACGTTGAGGGACTCCAGCTCTATTGAGGGTAAATTGTTCTATTTTCTTCTCTCCGTTGAAGGACTCTAGCTCTAGCTCTAATGAAGGTAAACTGCTTTATTGAGATTTTATTTTGTTTTCTATTGATAGATTTATGCGTTTGGTATTAAGTAACTTAGTGTTTGTTACTTGGAACATTGAATCTTGATTGCAAGTGAAGTTGCTTAATGTTTGTCATATTTTTTTAAGTCTATTTTTTATATATTGTTATTTGGGGTTATATTACATATATAAAATATATATTTATATATGTTATATAATTGCACTATTGTTCAAATAGCAATGCAATATACACTATGCCACAATGACACCGTGATGAAGGATAAGATAGATATAATTATGTTTTACGTAATTATTATTTATTGTGTAATTTGGGATTTTATTTATTATTTGGGAAAATAACTAGGAATTAGAATTATTGAGGATTTATCATTTAGGAGTTTATTATCAATTTAGCTTTAGGTTATCCTATCCTCATAAAAGATTAAATTTTATTTAGTTTAAGATTTCTATTCAGTTATATTTCAATTCTAGTAGGATTAGGATTTAGAATTTATTTAAAGCATTGTACTCATCCCCAATATGCAGATTTATTATGATATTGAAATTGTTCAGAGAATAGACTTTTGTGTCTTTTTTTCTGTCAATTCTACATCAATTTTGATATCAAAGCCTGGTTCCATAGCCTTCCGCCACCCACAACATCCCTTTCAGCCACCCTCCTTGCCATCAACAGCTTTCCACCATTGGAAAACCTCCATTTTTGCTAGAAAATTCAAGAAGTTCACACTCTTAGTCTGCCCTGAAAGTCGCACTTCTAGCCACTGTCTTGAGACACGCACCCAAACACTAAATCCAGAAGCCGCCAATTGTGCCAAAGTTGTGCCCTCACGTGTGGCATACACCACTAGCCCCCTTGGCGTGTGCATCTCAAGCACTAGAAGCCCAATGAATCAAAGCGTGCCATGTCACTAACACGTCATCACAAAGTGCCACTTGGTTGAACAAAAATGATCTCCTCCAGCTTGATCCGGTCCAAACCTCTTATAGCAGTACCAATACTTTCACTCTACAGAGGATAGTTCTTTTCGAAGGGGGAGAATGATAAAGATTGAAAATAATTATTGTTAGGGATATTTAATTTAATTAGTATTTAAAATTATGAGGATATATCATTTAAAAGTTTATTATGTATTTAGCGTTAGGTTATCTTATCCCCATAAAGGATAAGATTTTATTTAGTTTAAGATTTCTATTCAGTTGCATTTCAATTCTAATAGGATTAGGACTTAATGTCTATTTAAGTAATTATATTCCCTAATACACACTTTTTATTATGATATTGAATTTATTTAGAGAATTCAGACTTTGTTAATCATATTTTCTGCCCATCCTACATTAATTTTGGTATAAGAGCTTGGTTCCATCACAATTCTGTTGCTGGTTCATTTTTTCCTATACACTCTTCCCTTTGCATAATCTATCTCGCCACATTCATTCTTTCCTCACCTTCACTATCAATTTGAAATTTGCAACCATCACTCTAAGAGCAGGTTTTGGTTTTCAAAAATTTATTTCAAGTTTATGCTTTTGGTATTCTTGATGGAGTTTTGGAATTTTGACTTGTATTGACCTTTATGGCATACCATTCTTCTAACTATGGACATCATGATTACTACTATGATCAAAGAGGATCAAGGACTTGTAATTATCATGGGAAGCCAACCTATTATCATGATTATGTTTATTTATCTTATGACTCATTTTCTAAGCCATCAACAATGAAGAGCAATGAAGAATGTCTTGATAAGATAGAAGCTGATATAGGAGAACTTAAGGATATAATTTGAGAGTTGCAATTATACCTTGGTGAAGAAGTTGAAGAAAATAAAGAGTTTTCTACAGATGTTGAAGATGAGTTGGAGGATGAAATTGTAGAACCTCATTATCTTCTGTCTGACTTAGAATATAATGATTGAGTTCAAGAATACAAAATTGAGACTAATGAAAATGCCAAGATTGAAAATGTGGATATACAAGCTGAGATCAATAATACTGAAGTTGTTGATGATGAAGTCGAAATTGATGATGGTCCAACTGACATTGCTGAAGTTATAGTTGAAGAATTAATAATACTGATGTTATTAATTTAAAAACTTCACAAGTTTCTATTGCTTTTCCCATTGAGTTCATGAGCTGTGATGAGGTTGATCTGAAGATCCTTCTACTACAATTCCTTTCGCTATTTGCCCCATTGCCACAAGTTAACCAATATTTCTCCTTGCTACTTCGTTATTTTAAAACTCGAGGACGAGTTTTCTCCAACTAAGGAAGAATGATGCACGATAGGAAAATATAATTATGTTTTATGTAATTATTATTTATTTTGTAATTTGGGATTTTATTTATTACTTGAGAAACTAACTAGGAGTTAGAATTATTGGGGATTTATCATTTAAGAGTTTAAAATCTATTTAACTTTAGGTTATCCTATCCTCATAAGGGATAAGACTTTATTTAGTTTAGGATTTTTGTTCAATTGTATTTCAATTCTAGTAGGATTAGGATTTAGTATTTATTTAAATCATTGTACCCATCCCCAATATGTACATTTATTATGATATTGAAATTATTCAGAAAATAGACTTTTATGTATCTTATTTTCTGTCTGTTCTACATCACCCCAAGCCAGTGCATGTCTGCAAGTTAATAGAACACTGCAAGGACAACTTCAAACATGATGTGTGTTCACTGTATGTGCATCAAAAACTGTAGCAAAAAGTAACATTTAAAGGCGAATTACCCTCTTTAAGAACATCAATGGTAGACTGCAGATCATGGCGCTCTTTCTCTAGGCTAGACATTCTCTTCCTGCAATAGATATTACTAGCTGTTAATTTGAAATGTCTTATCATCTTGAATTCAAATTAGTAAAGAGAATCAATGCAACCAACGAAAAACTTGGCTGGCATTAAATCAAGCCCCTTAGAAACAGGGTGTGCTTAGAAAATATATACAACAACAAAGCCTTATTCCACAAATGGAGTCAACTACATGAATCAAATAATACTATTATGTTTAACTACAAACCAAATCTTAAGGTATTTCATTCAAAATGGGGTTTATGTTAATAGTTTCTCCTAATTTCTTCTTAGGTCTTTCTCTATTCCTTTAAATTGGGCCATTCTTCATCGAACTGGAGCCTCTACTGGTCATCTTCTCACATGAACAAACCACTTTAGACTAGTTTCCACCATGCAATAATAATATTTTCCTACCACACTAGTAATTCAAAAATTTATGTAAGAACCACTTCCATCCAATGCAAAGCTACCGTCTGCTACAGGACTGACAACTCATTATGCATTAAAAGCATATTTAACAGTAGATATGCCTTTAAGGCATTTTCCAATGGAACCTCACTCTCAACATAATAACCAGAAGTATGGCCTGTGATCAAGCAGCTAGGGTCACAAGATTGGAGTCAGTACATTTCACAGGCATGGACTTAAATTTCCCTTTTATTGTAAAATAAAGGTGTTAAGAAGTGCCACTACAGCTATCAGGATAAGTAGTTTATTTCATCTAGAACTAGTCTTAAGTGGTTTAGTCCATCTAAATTAGTCTATCACAGCAGAACAAGTTTACATTTATTAGGTTATTAGGTGGTTTATTTTAGTTAAAATCTTATTGAGGTTCTATACTCTGCATAAATAGAGGCTTGGATCACTCAAATGATGCCAGTAAGCTAGTAAGCCATGTTGAAAAAGCATTCAGTTGCTGTTTTACCATGAATACAAAAGGGAGTGACCATTTCTGTAGTCACTTCTGGACAATTTCTCCATTCTCTCCTTTCCCAGTGTATTTTGCCTTGGTACAGCCCATAATGCACATATTTCTAGGCGCATTGTGTACATTAGAGGGACACAATTCCTCCAAGACTTTTTCCTTTTTCCAGTGACTCTTCATAATTCAAAACTTCTGAATTGCTTGCAGCTTTTGCCCTTTAAATTGTTCAATCATTTTTTTCTAATGTCATAATTCTCAGGAGAATATCAACAATGCTATCACAAGGAATCATATTCTTACTGCTAAATTTTATAGGCAACTCAAAATGTCCTCTAAGGACAAGTATTTTCCTATGTTCTTCAGTACCCAACAGGATTAACAAAAATGATCTATTTCCATATTAAGTTATTACATGATTGTTCCATGTGCTTATCAGAGCAGGTAGCTTAACTCATTTACCATTTGCATGGCATTTTTCACGAATTTTATATGATATTATTTATTTTCTATTTTCAATAGCAACAGGATCCTCTTCCCTCGTAATTTCTTCTTCCCCTTTCAAAATTCATTGTATTTTCGAAAAAATGACCACTGGCTTTGTCTAGAAAATTTGGAATTTGCATTGACTCAATTGAGATGCTTAGGAAGGGGAAGAGAACAAAAGGGGAGGCAGGGGAGATCAGGTGGAGAAGTTTGTTGCTTAGAGTGATGCGAAAAGAAAATTTAAAAATAAGAGGAAGTTTCCCTTGAAGTTACATTCTGTTTGACTTAGGAGTAGACCATGGCCAATAATTAGTATCAGATATAATAGTTTACATGTCATCGCTTCAGTCATCCTCACTGCACTATATTTACAGTATACAGAAGTTTCTTGAAGAGAAATAAAAATGGATGGCATCACTTATATCATATTTTCATAATTTTTGCTAGAAATGTCAACACCTGTTCAACTTCGGACCTAGTTTCATGCATTTTGCATTATGGTAATTGTAGAAAGGTGTCTTGCCAAATCCTATGCTTTTCCCTCTATTTACTCCTTTCAAGTAACTCAAATAGCAAAGACAATTCACTCTCAAATTACGAAATCTATGATTGTAATATCAATCAAGAAAAACATTCACATTCATGACTCTTCTAAACTAATTACTGTCCATCAGCAATTATAATTGTGAAGTAAAAGTTCAGGATAAAGCAGACATTTTAACAAAAGTAAGATAATCCCGTCAAAATGAATGACACATACTCATGAAGAACCCACAGTTGGATATTCAAAAAATCCCAATCCAAGCATAAATGAAGTCCCTTTTTTTTTTGGCAGAAAATAGAAAAACAAAAAACGACAATTACCTGTAAGAAGAAATTTCAGCTTGTGCATTTTCCACCTGTTTCTCAAGCTTTAACTCACTAGAGCGTAATCTGAGTGCCTACGAAGTTCATTTAAAACAAATTAGAATTTCGAATCTAACGGTTGCTTCTAGACCCATTCAAACTTCTTCTTTCATAAGTTTAATCATAGTAAGGAGCAAAACATCCTTTGGCAGAATGCTGTTTTTGTGGCGTGTTTATGGATGAAGCCAGAACACCAGAGTATTCAAAATGATATTCTTTCTGCAGACCTTTCAAGGGAAAAAGTAGTCATTTTGGCTTCTCTGTGGCTTTTAGCTTGTGGTTTTCTCAAGAGAGCTTTTCTCGTTCATCTGCATTTACTTGCTTCTCATCCTCCCTCTTCATAGTTCTAAGCTATTTCTTAATCAAATTCTCTTATTCTAGAATAGTTATACCAGTGTCCACATGTTTAATTTTGACAGTTTTAGAGAGAGAGAGAATGAAAGAATAAGACGAAAAAAAATGGTTGATTGTATTAACCAAATTGTGTATACATGGAAGAGCATCTATACAGAAATTCAAGGCTTCTGTTATGAGCTGATGTGACATAATAGATTGTCAACTAAACAATTGATGCACAGAAATTTGACTGCACAATTCAGTGTGCAGCCCAACTCCCATTTTAAGGATAGTCCAATCCAATCCTTAGTCAAGTGGCATGTTATGCAGTATTCTTTTTTTTTTTTCATTTTCTTTTAATTCATAATGACTACAAGTGGACATTGATTTCTCCCAAGAACTTAGCAACCTATTCATAAGATATTTAAGTCTGAGATATATGAAATTTTCAGAATTCTCATGCTAAATATTTCATAACTAACATGGAAATCTTGAATTTTCCATACATCTTGTATCCAAATATCATATAAATTATCTTATAAACAGGCTCCGTAAGTGAATAAAAGATTAGGATGTCCACCTTGCTAAAGAGTATAATGCTGTTACAACTAGCAAGATAAGTACTTTAGGCCATTTAGAATTTGTGTATCATAGCTGTAGGAATTTATCTTTACAAAGTTATTAGGTAGTTTAGTTTGATTAAACTTGTATATAAGCTATGTGCTCTCTATAAAGAGAGAGAGGCTTGGATCATTTTTACCCTAAAGTCACATTAGAAAAACTCTTTTCATTCAGTCTATGTTTACCATAAATTTCAACATGCTATCAGAGCCTAGAATCCTAGATATCACATCTACTCCTTCCACTTTCTCCCCCTATCGCTCTTCCTCACTCTTAGACTCCACACACACACACACAACAAAAACAATAAATAAATAAATAAACTCTTGCAAAAATACAATTAGATGACCGAGAAGACAAAAACAGAGACCCAACCAGAAAATGGGATTCACGTCAATTTATAACTGCCCAAGTGGTCGTGCATCCAAAGTAGATGCAATCAGCAGTCACAGCCAACATGAGCATGAGACTCTAGTAAAAGCATGCGCAAGAGTTGCAGCCAAAAGAGTTGCTGAAAAGGGTGCCCAAAGGTGTGCCACTGCCAAGTAAGTGTCAATCTAAGTGCTTGCTAATCAGGGAAGTGCAATTCTTTAGTCCAAAAAGCTCCATTTGGCTTAGGGAAAAGCTTGTATCAAGTTGCAAAAGTTTTTTACAAGAAAATTTGTTGAATCCAAAGTTGTTCATAGCTGCAAACATGTTCTTTGCTGCAAGTAAATTTGTTCGTGGCTGCAAAGTTGTTTTTCATTGCAAGTAAAGCTGTTCTTTGCTTGCTGCAATTAAAGTTCATTGGGCTGCACAAAGGTTCTTTAACCAGGTTCTGTAATTCTAGGGAAGTGTTAGTTTCTTAGTTCTTTGTATTGTTGAGTCCGGATTTTTAATTTGTAACAAGCTGAAAGCTTACTGAGCTTCCAGCTTGAGGGGGTGTTAAAGAGTATACGTACATTGATGTAAAACAAGTAGAGAAGAATAAAAGGGAAGCACTCAATTACTGAATAACACTCAATACAATTGTGATATTTTTAGAGAGAAAGAGCACAAATTAGAGAGAGAATTGTGTAAAATGGCTATCTCTTTTCATTGGTTAGATTCAAGTAATATATCAAACTTACAAACAATAGGATGACCCAAAATGGTCAGCTAATGACCAGTATTAACAAACATACAATATTACTAACACTTTCCCTCAAAGTGAAGCATAGATGTTAATCATGCCCAGCTTGATACAAAAACAGGCAACCATAGCATGGCTGAAGCCTTTAGTAAAAGTATTAGCTAGTTGTTCACCATGACTTGCTAAGATGATTCCCTAAAGAAGTTTCTCACGGACAAAATGACAATCAACTTTTAAAGTATTAGCTAGTTGTCACACCATAGCTTCATGGATCTCGTAATTTGAAATCTCAATTCATCAAGTAATTTCTACAACCATACAAGTTCACATGTTATGAGAGCCATTGCTCAGTATTCAAATTCAACACTTCAACAGGCTGCCACACTCTTTTTCTTACTCTTTCATGAGAGACTAAATTCCCTCAAACAAACACACAATAACTAGATGTTGATTGCCTATATACAAGAGAACCAGCCCAATTTGCATCTAAGAAGCTTCCAATTTCACAGTGTTCATGGTCATTGTACACAATAGCACGACCAGGAGAGCCTTTGAAGTATCTCAAGTCGTGAATAACATTGTCCCAGTGAGAAGTCCAACAGGAAGACATAAACTAACTTACCACACTCACCAGAAAGGCAAAATCCAGCCTAGTTACTGTTAGGTAATTGAATTTCCCTACCAGCCTTTGGTAGCAACCAGGATCTGGTAGATTATATCCATCATCTGCTACTAGTTTTACATTGGGAACCATTGGAGTTTGACTGGGTTTTGCCTCCAAAACACCAATCTCTTTAACTAAATCAAGGACATATTTCCTTCGTGATAGGAACATTCCTTTCTTGTTACAAGTTATTTTAATCCCTAGGAACTATTTTATAGCACCCAAATCCTATGTACAGAATTGCGAGTGATGAAAGGATTTCAAAGCATGAATACTAGTGATGTCATTCCTTGTTATCACTATATCATCCACAAATACTAATAAGAGAATATAATCATTATCAAATGATTTATAAAAGATAGAATGATCAATATTGCTTGTTTGTATATAAATTTTTAACTCAACCTAGTGTAATCATTCAAACCATGCCCGTCGAGACTGATTTAGAACATATAGTGATTTATGGAGCTTACAAACCTTTCCATTCTCCTCTTAAGCAACAAACCCATGTGGTTGCTCCATGTAAACTTCTTCCTCTAGATTTCCATGCAAGATGAAGTTCTTCATATCTAATTGATGTGATGCTATTGGTGAGTGGCTGTAAGGGAAATAAGCAATCTAATAAAAACCACTTTTGCGACCGTAAAAAAAGGTCTCTGAATAATCAATAACATATGTCTAAGCATATCCTTAGGCTACCAAGCTAGCCTTCAATCGAGTAAGGGTTCCATTTGGATTAATTTTGACTGAGAATACCCACTTACAACTAATAGCTTGCTTTCCCTCAGGGTGAATATTCAATACCATATGTCTAAGCATATCTTTAAGCTACCAAACTAGCCTTCAATCAAGTAGGGATCCATTTGGATTATTTTTGACTAAGAATACCCACTTACAACCAATAGCTTGCTTTCCCTTAGGGTGAGGTACAAGATCCCATGTTTGATTCTATTCAAGAGTATTCATTTCTTCTAACATGGTTGCTCACCACCCAATCTGAGAAAGCCTCAACAAGAAATTATGGAACAGTTAAAGAATCAAGGGAGGCAATAAAGGACTTAGATGATGCAGATAACTTGTCATAAGAAGCATAAGAAGAGATTCGGCTAGTGGATAAACATTTAACTTCAATAAGAGTAATAGGAAGCTCAAGAGAAGAATCTTCTCCCCAAGGCTCTGGAGACAAAGAGACAAGTACAGCAGGTGAGTCCAAGGATATATCTTCTAAGGAGATTGGTTGAGGACCGCTGGCTACTGTCGACAAGAGTATCTATTTTAAAAAAAATAGAAAAAAAAAAAAAAAAGAGGGAAGATGTAAGAGAAGTTTCTAACTGTGAGATGTCTAAAGTGTTTGAGAGGTGAACCCTATAAACCAGAAATTCATCATCTTCTAAATCTGAGGACCAAGACATCTAATGGGAAGAAGAATGACCAAAGAAAGGAGTAAACTTAAAGAATGTCGCATCAGTAGAGACAATGTATCACCTAAGGTCAAGGGATTAACACCTGCAACCATCTGGTTACGAGCATATCCTAAGAAAACACAATTAAGTGAGTGAGGGTCAAGTTTAGATACTAAAGGATAGACATCCTGGACAAAGTAGGTATACCCAAAGATTTTGGAAGATAAACGAAACAATATTTAGAAGGAAATAGGGTAGAGAAAGGAACTTGGCCCGTAAGAATTGAGGATGGCATTCTATTGGTGTATCATGCCATTTTCTGTCATAAATGAGCAGAAACAATTGAAGAAGTACTCTTTTGTAATATAACTCCTTAAGGTTCTAATAGATAGGTTTAATTGAGTTTTCACTTCATCAAAAAAGACACAAAAGATTGAAAATAATTCTGATCGATTTTTCATTAAGAAAAGCCAAGTTACACCAGAGAAGTCATCCACAAAAGTTACAAATTATTGAAACACAAACTTATATTCAACAAGTATTGGACCACAAACATTATAATAAACAAGTTCAAAGGGGAATGTAGCCCGGTTAAATCTCCTAGGACTATACATCCCTTTATGGTATTTAGCAAATTAACACACCTCACAATTCAAAATAGACACTAAACTAAGACTAGGACACAGCTTCTTCATAGACTTTAAGGAAGGATGACCTACACAACAATGCAATTCAAATGGGGAAACCGTTGAGAGCAAGTCAAGGATTGTGGCACTAAATCTAGTTTTCCACAATAGTAGCATATACATGGATTGTCACCATCTCGTCCACCATTATGACCACCACCTATTCTACCACCTCTGGTTCCAATTCTTCCACCCCCTCAACCCTTTTGCCTCCTACTTTACCCACAAGAGCCACCAATTCATCATTTGTTGGAGGTATTGGGGACTTTCTTCAACATCCTTATTGATTCTTAAAAGCTTTGAGAATACTCCATCAACAAAGGGGAGCTCCTCACTAGTGAGCAATTGGGTCTGAGCAACTTCATACTCAGGACCTAGTTCTGCTAGGAAACAAATTTTCACAATTTGCTCTAGCTACTACTATATTTTCTTCACATCATTGGTTATTGGAATCGTAGATCTCAATTCTTCAAAAACCTTCTTCACTTCCATATAGTAGTCACGTAGGGTTCTACCTTTCTAGTCCGCCTAGTATATATTAAGTTAAAGCTCATGAATACATATATATATATATATATAAGGTCCTTCTAGGTGGTCCCATAGAGCCTTAACAGCCATACAATGTTGAGTTACAATGGAGGAATGAAGTGTTTCCTAAATGTGATTGTATAATTCATCATCAATCATCATTCATTTCTTCTTGGCCCCTTTATCATATTAGGATCCTTAGTTAAGTGATCTCCTACATCAGTCCTATTAATGTATCTACTAATTGTCCTCTTATACTATCCATAATTCTTTCTTCCCTCTAACAATCTATTGTTAATTTTAGCATCAAAAATAATCTCAGTCAATAGTCCAAAGTCACTACTTTTTTCCTTAGCTACCTTTTCAACTAGAGGTTGCTCAACCAATGCATCTTCTTTATCAATAGACATGGCCTCCATCAACTACACCTATCACACACCAATACAATGGTTCCCTAAGGTCAGCATGGGCTACCAACCCCTAAAATAGACCAACAACACACACCCCAACCTAATTTCAACTTGCCCAACCTCAGAGAACACCCAAACAGGTTCAAATCATGCAACCAGCCTTACTTTCGAACTACTCACACCCAAAATAATTAGAGCTCTATAGATTTTGCACAATCCTAGGGTTACTCTCCCAAAATCACAACCAAAACCATCAAATTTGGGACCTCCACAACTTCATCCTAAGCCGTCATGCCCACCCAACAAACACCACCTCCAGTTGACCCAGCATCAAAACCAAAGATGCTAGCACTAGTTTGATACCATGGTCGCAGAACAAGTCCAAGTCACAACTCTCCTAGGTCAAAGTTCTCATCTAAAGATTGTCGCCCTCCAAGTCACAAAGGGGAAGGGAAAAGCCAAGGTCTGACCAAGAGGGGAAAATTTTAGGGTCAAGGCTAGGGATTTTGAGAAATTAGGGGTTAGGGTTTTTGGTTAGGGTTAAGGTTTCAACAATTTGGGGTTAAAGGCTCAATACTATGTAAAGTTTTTAGAGAGAGCAGAAAGTAAAACAGTTATATCTTCTTTTTCATTGTTTAGAGTCAAGTAATATATTAAACTTACAATAGAATGACCCAAAATGGTCATCTAATGCCAGTATTAATAAACATACAATATTACTCACAAACACCTTTTAACAATAATTTATGAACTAAAAGTCATGAACTCAATAATAAACTGACTATGGAAGACTGATAACATGCCTTATATAGGTAAAAATCTTTAATCCTATGTTAGGCCTCCTATTAGCAAGGTCTATGTTAGAAAAAGGGGTAGAAAGGCCAACACAAGGCTAGAACAGGGCATTTTCAAGATAATTTCCTCAATGATTAAGGGGTTGACGTGATGCTATGGTATAGGACAAATAGTTATAGAATTGAGTGAGAGCAAAACAGAAAGGAAAGGACAATGAGTGAGTAGGGGGAGGGCAACTTTTGTAAGGGAGGGTGCTGGCGCTAGCAACTAGGGGATGAGGAATGAGTACAGGAGAGCAATAGTCCTGAGTCTCTTTACATGTTCCTTATCATTTATCTTTAATGAAATATATTTCTCTTATGTTCTGGTTTTGTTGATTTCTAGGTTATTAGTTTCTAGTTCTATCATTTGGTATCAAAGCAAAGGTGTAATCCAAGAGGGGTATGGTGAGTTCAAGAATGGAAACTAGAGTGGAAAATTTGGAGAGAGGGAGGGTGAAGATGAGGAGCGAGCTATATAGTTTGAGAGAAAGAATGATGGGGGAGATGAGAGAAATGAAGATGCAGATGATGCTTACAGACAAGGGAGTGAGAGACATGAAGGAATTTGTTGCGGAGGATAGGGATTTCATAGGTGAGAGCAATAAAAATAGAAAAGGAAAGGAGGTGGAAGGTCAAAACTCACTGAGGGATTCCTATATGGAGAAGGTAGAAACCCAGCACCGTAAACTAGAGCTGCCTCTCTTCAATGGTGAAGACCTGTACGGATGGCTTTTCAGAATAGAGCAATATTTCCAAGTGAACAAAATGGGAGAGGAAGAGAAGGTTCTAGCAACTACAGTTTATTTGGAGGGAGTCACGCTCAACTGGGTGTAGGGATATGTGGGTACCGAACAGTAGTTGGGATGATTTTTAAGAAGGCATTGTTGGAGAGGTTCCACTCATCCTAGCAAAGTCCACAACACTAAAGAAGACGAAGGGCGTAGCGAGCAAAGCCACCTCCCATGCCACTAGCGTGATGGAGGGTATCGCTGACTTTCCAATGCCGAATTCTAAGAGAAACTTGTGAAGGGGCTGTGCTTCCGTTGCGACGAAAAATTCAGTCCCACCCATAAATGCAAGGCTAAACAACTGCAAGTGCTACTCCTGAATTCTACAGAAGAGGAGAGGGCTGAAGTGGATGACCAAATAGAAGGGGAGGAGGCTGGAAGTCTTGAGATGAGTCGAATGGAGTTGTCAACTCACTCAATGGCCAGGTTAGACCAACCCAGGACGTTGAAGCTGAAAGGAGTTATAGGAGGGAGGGAGGTGGTGATCCTCATTGATAGTGGGGCCAGCCATAACTTTGTTTCTTCAGCGTTGGTTCAGGAATTAGCCATGACTATACACGCAAATAAGGAGTTCACAATTACAGTGGGCAGTGGGCAACAGGTCGCAGATTGGTGGAAGGGGGATTTGCAAGGAGGTGATGATATGGGTACAAGGGCTGCCTATTACTCAGAATTTTTACCCCTTCAATTTAAGTGGAGCTGATGTCATCCTAGGTTTAGAATGGTTAAGGACTTTGGGGGCGAGGGTGATGAATTAGAGAGCTCTTACGATGAAGTTCTAGTGGGAGGGGAGGCCAGTCACTTTCTGTGGGGACCCATCGCTGGCCAAGATATCAATATCCTTAAAAGCAATGATAAAGTCGTTATAGATGGGAGACCAAGGGTACCTCTTAGACATCAGTAAATGGGTCACTATGCTAAAAACTGCACACTCCTGCCAAGTCCTCGTGGGTCACTACGCTAATGGAGGAGTTCCATGCCACACCCATAGGGGGTCATTCAGGGGCATTCAGAACTTACAGAAGAATTGCAACAAATATTTATTGGCCATGGATGAGGGCTGACATCGCTAAATATGTTGCTGAATGTGCAGTTTGCCAACGAAGTAAGTACCAAGCTACTTCCCCAGGTGGTTTACTTCAACCCCTTTCCATTCCCGAGGCTGTTTGGGAGGATCTTAGCATGGATTTCATCACCAATTAACCAAAATCAGCAGGGCATGAGGTAACTTTTGTGATTGTTGATCGCCTCACAAAATATGGGCACTTTATAGATTTAAAACACTTGTATACAGCAAAAACAGTAGCTGAAATTTTTATCAAGGAAGTTGTTCAGTTGCATGGCATTCCTAAATCCATAGTAAGTGACAGGGACCCCTTGTTTGTGAGCAATTTTTGGAAGGAGTTGTTCAAGTTACAAGGGACCAAACTGAAAATGAGTTCAGCATACCATCCGGAAACTGATGGACAATCGGATGTGCTGAATAGAAGGCTGGAAACGTATTTTCGATGCTTTGTTAGCGAGCAACCTAAGACATGGTACAAATGGCTACATTGTGGGGAATATTGGTACAACACCACCTACCACACTGCTGCAGCTTGTACTCCTTTCCAAGCTATATGTGGGAGGGCCCCACCAACTATTGTCCAATATTTACCAGGGGAGACACAAGTAGAGGCAGTGACGCGAGCTGCTGGATCGTGATGAAGCTCTTAGACAAATGAAGTACAATTTACAACAAGCCCAAAATCGAATGTGTAAGACAGCCAACGCTCATAGAAGAGATGTTTCCTTTAATGTGGGAGTGGGTGTATCTGAAATTGAGGCCCCCATCAACAGCAATCTGTCACCAAGTGAATCAACCCAAAACTGACTGTCCGCTTGTTTGTGCCATTTCAAATCATAGCAAAAATTGGGGCAGTAGCATACAAGCTCCTTCTTCCGGACGCATCCAAAATTCATCCAATTTTTCATGTTTCCCAGCTCAGATAATCCATGGGAGAGCAACAAGGACAGCTCCACCTACCCACTGAATTAGAAGTGCAACAACCTCTCATACAACCAGAATCTGCCGTCACATATAGGGTAATCCAAATGGGTGACAGATCAGTCCCTCAAGTTTTAATTAAGTGGTCCAACATGCCAGCAGATGAGGCCACTTGGGAAGAAGTGGAGGTCATCCAATATTAGTTTCCAGAATATAGCCTTGAGGACAAGGCTATTAATACAGGGGAAAGTATTGACAGAGACCTGACAAGGGCCCAAGAGGGGAATCAGCCCATGGTAGGGGAAAACCAAAAATCTGGAAGGTTTACAAAAGAAGAGAGCCACGTGGAGTTGGCAATGATGAGAAGGGAAATCCGTTAGGGGCAAAAAATGATGATAGTAGAGAGTGGTTAGTGACGGGGACACGTGGGAAAGAAAGAGAAGAGATATAGTGAGATAGAGGAGGGGGAAGAGGGGAATAAGGAATTTTCTTTGTAAGAGCTTTGCTCATGGAGGGCTGACAGGATTATCCTCCTTTCAGCATGGGAACTCATTTCCTTGGGAGGGTAGATTGTATTTACCCTATTTCTGTTGCTATTTACTATTTCCTGTAGCTACTGTAATTCAGAGGGGGTCACCTTTACTGGGGAAACCTTGCTTTGTTTATCTGTTATATTCAATAAACAGTGGCATTTTCTAAACTCTTGGTTTTGAATCTATCAGGAGGCTGCATGGTCACCCCAAAACCATTGTTTCAGACCATAATTCGATCTTCACTGGTCAGTTTTAAAGGGAGCTCTCTTGGATGGTGGGCACAAAGTTGAAGTTCAGTTCTGCCTATCACCCTCAAATTGATGGGCAAACTGAGGTGGTTAACTGCAGTCTTGAGACTTATCTAAGGTGTTTTACAAGTGGTAAACCCAAACAGTAGCTGCAATAGTTGAGCTGGGTGGAGTATTGGTTTAACACCACCTATAATAGTTCCATTAGAGTGACTCCATTCAAAGTTGTCTATGGATGTGACCCACCAGCATTACTTAAGTGAGTGGAAGAGGACTCTGGTGGAAGAAGTGAATCTCCAAATGCAGCAATGGAACTCTCTTCTTGATGAATTAAAGGAGAACCTTTTGAAGACTCAAGACAGGATGACAAGGTAATGCTGATACAAAGAGAAGGGAGCTTCAATTTCAGATTAAGGTGAAACTACAGCCCTACCGTTTCAGATCTCTTGCAAAAAGGCCTAATGACAAGCTTAGCCCAAGGTATTATGGCCCTTACGAAGTGGTTGCTAAGATTGGAGAGGTGGCTTTCCAGCTGGATTTGCCTGACAGTGCCAACATTCATCCTATCTTCCATGTGCCTTAGCTCAAGAGGGTGGTGGAACCTCAAGTGCCTGCTCAACCACTACCCTCATGCTTAACTGAAGAAGGGGAACTATTGCTCCAACCGGAAGCCGTAAAGGATGTAAGGAAGCTGCTGGATGAATCAGTGGAAGTCCTAATTAAATGGAAGGAACTTCCGGATTTTGAGAGTACTAGGGAGAACTTTACTACCATTGACCATCATTTCCCAGACTTTCACCTTGGAGGCACGGAGGAACTCATTCTTTTGTTTGGTTTTGGGGTTGGGGGAAGGGGGGGGGGGGGGGAGGTTATTGTTAGGCCTTCTATCATTAAGGTGTCAACACAGAGCTGGCAATGACAGCACGGCATTTTCAGGATAATTTCCTCCTTGATTGTGGGGTGACATGGTGCTGTGGTAGAGGACAGACGATTACAGAATTGAGTGAGCAACAGAATAAAAAGGAAAGGACAGTGAGTGGGGGGAGGGGAACTTTTGTAAGAGAAGGTGCTGGCTCCTCGAATGGCCGGCTAATAGGGGGTGAGGAATGAGTATTAGAGAGGTCCTGAGTCTCTGTACATGTCCCTAATCATTTATCTTTAATTAAATATATTTCTCTTATGTTCTGGTTCTGTTGATTTCTGGGTTATTAGTTACTGGTTCTATCATCCTACTACTACTAGAATTGTATGACAACTAAAATGACAATCTAGATTTAAAAGATAACTAAGAATAACAACCCTGATAAAAATTCCCAAATTACAAACCTAAATCCCTAATTATAAAATACTTAAATAATAAATGAAATATTATTATTATTATCATCATCCTATTCAGCATCAGACATTCTGCTACAGGTACCAGGATGAGTAGTTTAGTCCATCTAATATTAGTCCTAAGTGGTTTAGTTCATATAGTATTAGTCTAAAATAGCTGCAGGACTTTATCTTTTTTAGGTTATTAGGTTCTGTGCCCTCTATAAATAGAGAGGCTAGGATCACTTTGATTAAGGTAGTAAGCCATGATGTAACATTGATTAATATAACTCTATTCATTCAGTCTTTGTTTTAACGTGATTTTCAACATGGATATCCAATGCCACCTTAAGGAATATCATTTGCTATAGTCACATAATTAGATGTGTTTTATCCACTATCCCATTTTCTATCTAACACAAACAACTTACATAGAGCAAGTTATTATAATTATCTCTTCATATTAAATTTATACATTGAGGAGAAAGGACGGAAGGGCATGTGTAAAAAAGACCACTAGAGACTTCAGTAAAAAAAGTTGATCAAATGGTTTTTAATCCAATGAATAGAGGTAGAATAAGATCAAAAAAGATACTTTGAGAGGTTATTAAAAGGGATCTTTAGCTAAATAATATTTTCGAAAACTTAGTTTTGGATAAAACTCAATAACAGCATTTAATCCATATAATTAACTCCACCTAATGAGATAAAACTCCGTTTGTTATTGTTGTATGATTGAAAGTAGAGAGAAATAGACAACTTTGCCAAAACTTACAGGAAAAACCAGTTATCCAAATTTCAAGGTTTTCCTTCAGTAAATAATAGTAGAACTAACACAATCCTCTACTTTTAATTGTCTTTTCTTTTGGTATAGTAAAATATTATAGTTGTCACCTACTTTGAGAAGCTAATGGAGAAGATCAAGTCTATTATCTTCCTTCCCCCTCTCAGCCAAGTCGGACGAATTATATCATTATTTTTCATGGCATGCCCAAGTCAAATTAAATCTCAGATATAATCTCAAAATAAGAAATTTTAATATGCATAACAGGAGTAGTCTTCCATAAATCTCGGGTATATGACATGCCCTACAATTCTATACATTCTATGACAAAAATGAATATTCAAATTTTTGAAACAATTGTAAGCAAAATGCAACCATGAGAAGTTCTACATCTATTACCCCTTTATAAATCCATTAGCAATTTTGAAAAATTTTTATGGTGCTGTACATCCTGAGCCAATTTGAGAAAGAAATTGTCATGATAGTGAAGAAAGAGTGAACTACCAAACATTGGACTCATGTTGCTATTACTCAAACACTTTTTGAAACATTGACAACAAAGGATCAGACACAATTAAATATCAGCACATATCATCACCATGGAAAGGATTTTAATTCATAAATTTTCAGGTTAACAATTTCATTTTGAATAAAAGACAAGAAAAACATCTCATGTTAACACACAAATAACAAAAGGCTAAACATACTAACAAAAGCTAGTACCTTCTCCTCTAAACCAATAACTTCAGATGCCAACAACTTGGCACGCTCGTCAGCTGCATTACACTCTAGTTGTGCATTTGTATATTCACTCCTAAGAGACTCAAGTTCAACCTGCTGACACGAAAGATTACTTATATACCAATAGAATTTAAACAGGAAGAATAAATTAGAAAGCAATTAAAAAGGTCAATCCATAGAAATCAATGTATTTGAATTTATGAGAATCAAACCACCAATAATTTGGAAATCTGTGACTTCTACCAAACTCAGCTCAATGAAAGGGAATAACTTTCCAGACCTTAGGACTACCAAGTACCAAAAACAACAATAACCACAACAACCTTAGGACTAAGGGAGGAAACAAGCCAGGCAACTCGTGAGCTGCTCATGGTTCAGCCTACTTTGGCTTGGCTTAGCTTGTTTTCACTTGTTTATCCAATTAAACCAGGCTCAAGCTGAAATATTGGTTTTTTTATTTAAATAGGCTTGGCTTATTTATATCAAGCTTGGCTTGTGAGCCTAACAGGCCAGCCAATATAACCAATAATATGTGAATACACTTTAATATATTATATATATTATTAATATATAGAATAAAAAATTAATTTTATAAATTTAATAGGTTTAATTATTTAAGCTTGATAGGCCAACAAGCCAAGCCAGGCCTTGCTAATTTTATAAACAAGCCAAGCCAAGTCTAATTTTTTTAGCTTGTCACAGGCCACAAGCCAGGCTCAAGCTAATAATTTCTGTAATAGGACTAGCCTAACTCGGTTTGGCTCGTTTCCACCCCTACGTAGAATTACCTAGTACCAAGCCATTAAAAATTTCTAACTTCAACATTGGACCATGAAAGTCTTAGGTATCATTTAATGAACCCCAAAACATGGAAAGAACACATTGAGGATATATAATTGATAAGCATTTCAGTTATCAAAACGTAATCCACCAACAGAATTTCAAATATCATGGAGCTACAAAGAATGGAGATAAGCAAGTTACATTAAGACAATCACAAATACTTTTCCATATGTTAAAGTTCTGCCAATGTTACAGTATTCAATCTGCTATGTTTGGCTGCTGTATGCAGTAGACAGCTGGTAGCTAGTTTAGAGTTATCAGAATACTTAGGTTTGCAGGTAGTTTAGAGTTATCAGAATACTGTTAGCTGGTAGTAGTTAGTATTTTAGTCAATCTAGTCTATCATACAGCTGTAGCCTGGAGGCAGCTGCAGTGAGTTTATTTTAAGTAGGATACGGCTTCTTGTATTCATGTAATCAATATAAACAAGGAGAGGCTTAGTTTTCTGTGATCAATCTGTAAGTCATCAAGCTCTAAGCCTTCTACTTCCATCATAACTCTGCTTATCATGAATTTCAACATGGTATCAGAGTCTAGATATTGTCCACCTTGTACCCTAACAGGCGTAACCCAATCCAAACTTGCTTTAGGTGCTTCTCACAAACTCTTGACTGAAGTTTTCTCTCTTCCTGGCTTTGCGAATCAGTATTGCTCTTCCCTAGTTCAGCTTTAAAAAATAAAAAATAAAAAAAAAACTTCACATTTAACCCCAATCTTAGTTTAGCCTCAAAAGAAGACTCTTACTCTTTTCCTTCTATTGAATGTGCTGTGATGTCCCCTAACCCTACCTTGATTCCCAAAAAAGTCTGTTGACCTCAAAGGAGGTTGCCTGTATCCGGCATATTCCTCCTGTTTCTACTTTATATTGCATCTTTTGTTGCCACATTCATAACAATTAGAAATGGCAAGGAAAGGGAAGACATAGATAGTAGTGGCTTGAACCCTAACCCTAGTCCATCTCCCGAAGAAAAGAAAATCCCGCTCTTTACTTCTACTACTGTAACTGTTTCTCCTCTTCTGCTCTTTCTGCTCTCAGCCTTCACAAGCCACAAAAATTATAAAAAAATGTTGCAGAAATAGCAACTAAAAAACAGAAAACCAAGTGATCAAGTGTCCAAGATAGACACAATTAAGCAAGGTGATCGCAGCCCAAGTTATTGTACATTTAAGGTTGATGCAATCTGGTGATCACAGCCCAAGTGGGCACGTGACTCTGGTAAGACCGTGCCCAGGAGTAGTGGCCAAAAGAGTCACTGAAGAGGGTGTCAACAGCTGTAATCCTGCCCCTAAAAGTCTCAATCAAGGTGATGGTCTCAAGAAATAAATCGTTCATATGTGGTCCCAAAGATTGTTGCCCAGTAGGAGTACAAGTTGCTTCCTAGTTTCTCAAACAAGTTTACAGTTCTGTCATCCGGGTTTTCTTATTTGTAAAAAGCTGACAGTTTAGTGAGCTTCCAGCTTGAGAAGGAGTGTTCAGAAGTGCTACCAATGTTACAGTATTTTATCCATTATGTACTGCTGCTGCATGCAGCTGTCTGGCAGGTACTTTAGTGTTATCAGAACACTGTTAGGTGCTGAGTAGTTAGTATTTTAGTCAGTCTAGTCTATCATACAGCTGTAGGTAGTTCATTCTAAGTAGGATTCTACTTCTTGTATTCAGGTAATCAGTATAAATAAATAGAGGCTTAGATCTCATTGATCCAGCTGTAAGACAACAAGCTCTAAAGTTCTCAAGCCTTCGATTTCCATCATAACTCTGTTCATCGTGAATTTCAACACCATACAAAAAAATTACTGAAGGCGAGTCCTCAAGGACTCATGGAAAAACTCAACGGTGAATATAATAATGCAATTTTCTTTCATAATCATACATAAATTCTATTGTTCCCACTCCCATATCTTAGAAAGTGCAATAAGTGTCAAATGCTGCTCTCAGTAATGAACTATCTAAAGGAACCTAGGATTCTAAACTAAAAGGAAAAGATACCATAAAAAAGTAAGGGCACCTTTTTTATAAGCCAAAATAGGGAGAATTTAGATTTAGGATATCATGTCAAAGATATTTCAAATTTAGGTTGAATAACTAAATGAGTTCTTAATCGAATCAAAACATGGTCAATAATCAACCGCTATTTAAATAAACATGGCCAACTGCCTCTTGGTTAATGTGTCTTAAGTTACAGAGCAAGTACAAGCATTAAGCTAACTCATGTATCTCTGTTTTCAAAATATAACTAAGTCGCAGATCTTTTAAGGCCAATTACAGACATAAACATGTCCTACATCCTTTTCTTTCCGAAGTTCATAGATTTACATGCCATATCCCAGAACAAGCAGGAATTCATTCAAACATGTGTATGCATGTCCTCACAACACTTACATAAACAGAGATAATAAAAGAATCAACAATGGCATACCAACACAAACACAAGACTTAGGCACTCAGATAAAATTATTGATACGAACCAGCTGCGCTTTGATTTCTTCCTGTAACCTCTCCATGTCAAATTTTAATTGGTTGACAACACTTCTCTGTTTAAACACAAGAAAAAAAATAAGAACATAATATACAAGATCCTTTGAGAAGTATATGGACAACAATGCTAATGTCCAAAGTAAACAAAAAACAGCAATTTAAATTTCAAAACCAACATTCAAAGTGACTCCCCAAATTCAAAACAATCAACAAAAATCAGTAACCAGGGCTCATAAACAATTATGTCTTCCTTCCAAGACATTTGCAAAACAGACATGACATATAACCAATTATGGTCCATTTTAAACCCACAAAGAGGAATCACCCAATGATATTCAAATCCAGTCTCTCATACTACATGATCATTCTTGCAACAAAAGGTCAGGTTCACCCATAGGCCACTTACTTGACGAAGGTCATTGACTCATAACAATTATTTTTCCTACTATTTGAAACCCAATGCTCTTCCACACTAACGCTACTTTCTAGAAAACATCAAAGGATCTTCAATCGATAAGCAGAATTAAATCTGAAACACCAAAGTCTGTATATTGTAACTAAATAACTTGAAGTGTGAAAATAACATGAGACATGTAGTTCAGAATGAAAGTAATGACAAAAAAACATTAAAACAGATAGTTTCACAGTTGGTTATCATTAGAAATAACATCTGTAATTCACAAGCCAACCTGCTGATTATAACTATCAGTCAGAGATGAATTTTCAGCAGCTAAAGATTCTGCTAAAGCTCGGGAAGTGTCAAGAGCGTGTTGCAAAGAAAATTTTTCTTGTGTCAAGTCTTCAATATGCTGCAGAACCCCAAAAAAAAGGGGAAAAAAGAAATAACCACCAACATGAAATCAAATACATTTTTGCAAGTAACAAAGGCATGTAAATGCCAAGATGCTTATAAAATGACCAGTACATTATTAGTTAACACAACAAAAAGACACAATCACGTCATAACCAAAGAATCCAAAAGATTTATAAAGGAAAGGAGACAAAAAGAGAAATACAGGGAAGGGTGAGTGAGTGAGTGTGTGTGTGTGTGAGAGAGAGAGAGAGAGTACAAAGAAAAAAATCAGTTTTTATCACTGTTAATACAACCGAGGACCATACGCATGCCACATTGCCACTCTAGTGGTTATCATAAACCTCACTGTGATATGATCACTACTAACAATCCAAAAAGAAAACTTAACTCCCACAAAAGTATAGAAGGGAACACCTCTCAAAATTGACTGAAGGAAGCACTACAACTTATACTTGGAAAATCTATAGGTTAAGTCTAAACAGAGGTTGCATTCTGTAGTTCATGATATATGCAAATCATATGCTGTGAGAAGTTCCAAAGGAGCAAATATCAAATTTGCTATAGATAACCATGTTCTAGCCATGTGCATCGGTTCAAAGTAGACAAGTATATCACATTGCCTCAAGCATTTAAGCAAGTCCTGTTCTAACGCTATCCACATACCACACCAATGTCACTACAACTTATGAACAATACCAAACCATCAGACTTATTTGAATTTTGAGTATATTTAATTTATATATGGCATACCTTAGAACTGCCAATAAGCTAGTACTTAAACAGTTACCACTATTAAAGTACGTAACAAATCAGGGACCAAAAATATGCCATAAGAAAACTCATTTTCCAATGCTAAATAATCAAGTAAAGACTACATCAATCAAAAGAATCAAAAGAGACAAATTCTCTACTGTTACTAGCAGAAAGCACCTGTTCCAGCTCAGCAAAGTCTTTATTTTGTGTAGGTGAAAAAAAATCATGTGCCTTCCCCACCAGCATCTCTTGACTATTACTATTAGAAAAAGAGGAGTTTGTTGAGTGATCAAATGCACTATGTGCATTCGGAGTTGGAAAATTTGAAAATGGTGCCAAAGTTTTATTTTCTACAGATGGCGTAGGGGGATAGATAGATCCTGATATATCAATACCACTTGATTCAAAGTGATTCAATGTGGAAGAATATTTCTGAGGTTGCTGTGAAGGAGCCCCTGAAGATGGTCGAGCAACATTTAAAGAATCAAGGAAAAATGGACGAGACCTCCTAGAGCTAGATTCTGTTGACACTGAATATACCGGAATATGATTAGCTCCACTATGCAGACTGGGAAGATCACTGACAGAACTTGTAATGGTCATTCTCATATCAGAACTCAAAGAATCATTAAGGCCTGCAGTGCAACATACATTATGCACATCCTCAAGCCAAGAATACTACATAATAGGCAGGTTGTAGAAATTCTCTGACAGAATCAACAAATAAAATGGTAAAATAAAATTAAAAAAAAAAAAAAAAAAAACCTTAAAGATTGAAGTTAGATATCAGAAAATAAGTCTGCACCTCCATAAAGCAGGTTCTGTGAGTGGCCATTGTCTAAGGTGCTTGAATTTGTTGGCTTAATCTGAAGTGGGGTATCAACGGAGTTCTGTGGTGAGAACTTAGAAGTAAAATAAGGAGATGATCCAGAATTATTAAGTGTATAATCTTTCAGAGAATTGTCGCTCTTATTTGATTGGGCTTCATTCAACCCATGAAGGCTTGATTGACTAGCATTGCTGCCAAACTCTTCACTTTCTTGTGAGTGTAGAAGAGTACTTTGGTGGCTTCTAGTCCCATATAGAACTCCACCAAGATCACCATGAATTCCATATACATCATTCACTTGATTTGCCTCATTGTTTTGACTAACAGCTGCAGATCCAATAAGCCCAGAAGCTTTACTTTTCTTGACTTCATCAATATTTGCATGTGTCTCCGCCAAACTCACAGACAATGCATTAAGATCATTACTTGCAGAACTAGTTGTACCTGGCAAAGAACTCCAATTACTACCTTGCACAAACATATTCTGGCCTGTGTCATTGCTCATGCCTGCAGTTGCTGTGTCTATAGCAGCAATACCAATTCCATCAGATGTGCTAACTCCATACAACTCATTAATCCGTACATGTTCAATTTCTGAAGGTTGTTTCTCCTTCAGGCTGGCAGCAGAATTCTGAACTTGGCTAGAGGAAGCAACCTTCTTGGCCCGCTCAGCTTCTTTCTTTTTACGAAACTCTTCCAGCTGAAAGGGAAAAGAAATGAATTGAGTTTGATAGAAAAAAATTGACACAATTAGTACTTTACAACGTGATTAACACATAAAACAGTACTAGATTATAATACAAAGAAAATTTATTGCATATAGTAGCTTAGCTAACATGTCATTCAATCAATTTTGTTTCATATAAGTGGAAAATCCACAAGACATGTCATCAGTAGGAGGTTCTAAATAAGTTAGTAATTAGAAAAAATTAAGATGTTAAATCATACAAGACATTCACAGTGACAAACTAACACAGCATTTAATAAACAATAAAACACCACAAATGCAATTTAATGAACTGAAAAAATTAGAAGCATAAAGGAAACTTATTACCAACTACATCACTGTCATAAAATGGAAAAATAAATAAATAAATAAATAAAGACAGTTAGGTACTTGCTTAAAGAATATTAAAGCTTCAGACTTGTAGACTGCAATATAAGAAAAGCATAATAGCAATGATATAATAATTTAGCCATAAGTACCTACAGGGTCCTTTTTGCAAACAACTAATAAGGGAAGCTGAATAACTATCAATGAGATTTGGGTCTGCTAGTAACCATTCCTCCTTTAATATTAAAATTTTGAAAAGAAAGAGAGGAAGGTTTTGAGCCTGATGTATTTCTTAGTCACTATAAATACAATCACAATTTGGGAATAACATTGAAATACTAAAAAATGGCTTAGGTTTCATAAGAGATATATGCAGTGATTTACAGTTTCATATCTAAAATTAAGCAAAAATATGAGTACAGGGTCAAGCAATACCATCTGGCACTCAACTACAAGGAAAAATTTCTGTACATTTTCTGTATACCATGGTGTTTCTAAAATATCATGCGCTTATCTGTCATTCAAAAATGATTTCATTTCCTATACTATTCCAGTTTCTTTCTTTCAACATCAACAAAGGTATCAACCTTATTGACGCAGGGAGCACTAGCATTAAACTCAAAATTTTTAAGTATTTAGTTCTTGTCTAGGCTGATTGTAAAATTGTAAAGACATCACTAAATGTCTAGATCATAATTGTTTACAGTTGTTAGGATTATAAAGACTTTCCTGCTCTCTTCCATTTATCCTCTGTAAAAGCAAGGGCAAATTCGATTCAATGACTTCATCCTGACGCCAGAAGCTTGGGGAAGTAAAGGCTATTAGCTGAACAATTTAAGGAATAAAGTTTTAAGAAAAACACCAAAAAAAAAATTCCAGCCCCTAGATTAGGCCCAAAACCAATGACCCAAATTTCTTAACACGTTGGCAGTATCATGGTCGTGCGCAATTCTAATGAACACGATGCATGAACACCCCCACAATTGCAACGAAAGCATAAGCCCGCAATACGTTGCTCACAATAAATAATTCCATTTCACATCTTCATTGAATTTGTAAGAAAGGAAAGAAATCTAAACCATACCCGGCGCTTTCCAGCTTCCAAATGCTCTTGCTTCCGTGTTGAAGCAGCGGCTGAGTTTGGCAGCACCTGAACTGACGCCATTGAGACCCAGAATCTAAAAACTCGAAAAGTTCATATATTTAAAGCAAAATTCTCATCCCCCTTAGGAATTTCCAAGGGGCAAATCAAAGAACCCCAAATGCAACAGATTGTGTGAGAGTTTGAATCGAAAAGTTGCCATATGAATTGGGATTCCCAGATCAAGAATTTGTGAGAATGATGCAAAACCCAAAATGATCAACGGTCCCCCCTGAAGGATCGGAAATTTAAAAATTTGAATGCGAAGAAACAACTTGGGACCACGAAAACATTCGGGAAAAACCGAAAAAAAAGAAATTCTTCTATGGGCTATGTGACAGCAAAGGGTGCCCGATCTGATCAGAGAGGGAGAGAGAAGCTGCAATGGATTTTTTTTTTTTTTTTGGGGTGCTGTGCAAGGAAATTTTGTTCAGGCAGATCGCTCCTCTGTTCAATCTCTTCGTTTCGGTCTTTTATTAAATATTTTTAATTACACATTTGCATTCGATGTTTGAATAGAAGAGAACCGGCAAACTCCGACAAGAGGAATTTCAAATTCTATATTCGTATTAATAAATTATTTTAAAATATTTTTTAACTTTTTAATATATTTTATCATGCCCCAGAAGGGCTAGGACAATGAAAAGCTCCAAAAATAAAAATAATACTCTCAAGGCAAGCCGGTTCGTTTTGTCTTGCCCATTGTTAAATAGGCATGTTTGGGCATTAGAAAAATTTTAATCCACCTTATTTGGTGGCAAGTTGGTGACTTAAGATAATTGGCTTGTAAAATTAAGAAAATTATTAAAAAATTTAAAATATGTTTAAAAAATTATAAATATATTTTTTAATTTTGAAATCAACTAAAATATGATATTTTAAATGATAACTATAAATTTAAGTATTATTTTAATTATAAATATAAGTCTTAAATATTTTAAAAATATTGCAATAATAAATTATACAAGTTTTAATCTATTTTAAGTTAAAGTAAAATAATATAATTTTAAGTATAATAGGTTAAAACCTGACAAATGAACTCGTCTTGATCTGTCTCAATTTACAAGTTAAATAAAATATGTTAATTTATTTATATTTAAATTAATTATATATATTTTTATTTTTTATATATGTAGAGTGGAGTAAGATCAAATTTACGTAAAAGATCGACAAGTAAACTCGAGCCAACTTTGTGATAAATGAGGATTGTTGTTAATACATAAAATTTCCGCATAATTATAATACAATTTTTCGCATTCAAATAGTAACCTTTTTATTAAAAATTACAGTGAGAGGATGTACAGAAAGATAAGCCTTTCTAGAGTGCCGCTATTTTATATAATTATTTTTATATTTTTATTTATATTTTTTTTTTATATTTATTTTTAACAATAAACAGATGGACCACGTCAGAGACGTGGCCCATCACGTTGCTGCAGCATTATTCGCCTTTCCACGTACTCCTATTATTATTCTACATAACCCCGACTCATTTTTATAGGGGAAACGATTGTTTTACGAAGTTATCCTCACGCGTTCGGTCACGTCTCGTGGCTGAATTTATATTTTTTTATTATTATAAATTTTAATTAAAATTTATTTAAATAATTAAATTTAAAATGTAATAAAAAATATAAAAAATTTTAACGAAAAAATAGCAATACTCTTTTTATAGACAGAGAAGAATGAACAAGTGCATCATACTCGTTTTGACACGTGTAAAAAAATGTGCGGGTTTAATTAGCAATGTCACTTAATTCTACTCCAAATCACTAGGTAGGTGTACAATAACCATGATTTCAGATGCCTATTTACATTTAAGAAGATAATAATAATATAATAAAGAAAATATTTTTTATTTTTATTAAAGTTTATATTTTTAAATTTAAACTGTATATAAATGTTATAAAAATAATTCATAAATAATCATATCATATAATATATTAATAAAAAAACTTTTTTTTATCCAAAAAATTTGAGGAACTGCCATGTGTCCCTACCCCAATTCTTGCCTGGTATCCCTATACCAAATCTTGCCATGTGTCCTTGTTAAATCAACCTCCAAATGCCATCTATCACTGTAATTTAAATTAGTTAGCATTGTGGGATCAATTTGTGCTGCAAAATCAATCCTAATATCTGAAATTACGTTGTCCCAAAATAGGCTAGTTAATAAATGCGTTCAAGTAAATTTATATAAGGTACTACAAGATGTGTCAGAATTGGAATATAAATAAACGTATATAATTAATTTGACATAAATTATAATTATTATTTATTTGACCTCTCCTTATCATTTATTTATGCAAAAATTATATACATTTGTGTAAATTATATAAAAAATACAATTAAAAATATTAGTTAAATGATGATGCACCCAAATCTAAATCATTCTCTTATAATTACAGACTAGTGTTTTAACCCGTGCAATACATAGGGATTAAGTGTTATTTTGACAAAGATAGTTTATACATATTTAAATAAAAATAAAATGTCAATCTAAAGGGAAAATAAAATAAAATAAATATTATAAGTCATATATAATAAATACTATATTAATAATAATTTACCTACTTTATCATGGATCAATACCTAACAAAAGTTATCTATATCACCAAAATTATTTATTCTACTTACAACTTACAAATATAATGATAAAATGAACAATTGATTTCATTGAAACTACATTACTAACGTACTTACTCACAAATTGATTTAACTTAAATCAATAGTATAGTTATGAAAACTAAGTATCAAGTATGCAATATATTTGTTAATATAACATGTTCAATATAAACAAGTAAAATGAAATATAATCATTTACCTCTATTATTATAGTCTATGAAAGATTGTAAAACTTCTCTCTATCTCTTTTTAAAATTTCTCTTTCACTTTCTCTCTCAATAATTTTTCTTTCTTCAAAATTTCTTCCTCTTTTTCTCAAAAATTTCTCTCTTTATCTCTCTAAAACTTCTCTCCCTCTCTTGCTCTCTCTAAAAGTTCTCTCTCTCTCTCTCTCTCAAAATAATTCCTTACCCTTGATCTCCTTGGTCTCGATCCTTATATGAATTAAACAAAGTGATTAATTTAGGTGATTTAGAGGCTGAATGTATAAAATTCTTAACAAAGGAAAATAATAAGCAAAAAAATAAATTATTAAAAGAAAACTTAAAGAAATGCAAATTAAAATCATTGAATTAGAACTTACAATTTGGATAGGATAAGAGCTTTCCAAAAGTACTATGCCAGGAGCATTTTAACAAGCTTTCACCATCCAATGTTACAAATTTAGAAGAAGATTGGAGAGGGAATTTCAAGGAGAGAATTCTCGTGCCTTTTACATTAACAAAAGCTTCTTAAATAGACTTCTGAGATCCGGACTTCAGTTCTCCTATTAAACATATTTGAAAATCTTTTTTAATTTTTGTTAATTACTATGGAGACTTTAAATGCTCTTGAATCCAAAAATCAATCTTATCTTATATTTTTCTTTTTCAACTATTTGGCATAATGCTTGTCAAAATGTTTGCTTTTTTGCTTTACCAAATGCAATTTCTTTTCACACCTTTTCGCCTTGTCAATTTCTTTTGTCTGCCACCTGTCTTGGATCAATTATGGAGAGTTTTGAAAATTTATTTCATAGCAATTATCTTTGTTCTGAAGATAGCTTGGGTGGATTCTCTTTTGTCTAATCTTTCTTCTTCTAAATCAATGGACAAGGTGAATTCTAGTAATTTTTTCTTAAACTCCAACTTCTAGTTGGAATGGAGAGAAAGAAAGTTTGGCAACTCTGCTAAACAAGTTGCTTTTACTATTGATTTCTCTTCGGACTTACTTGGCTGAAGTGCTTAGTGAAATTCCTTGTTTCTTCTAGGCTTGAAATGTATCTAAAATAATTTTTTATCAAATTTGTTCCATACCATCTTACTTGAATGGTGCGAACAAGTGATTGCAGATACTCGACTGGGAGACTCTGATCAATATTATTTTTTCACTACATTATCCATCCTATACTTATTAAAGGGTAGAAAAATAAAAGTTTTTGTTGTAAAGGGATTAAAACAACTAAGCCTTTAAATTCATCAAAATTCTTTTTGACAATTGGAGGAAAGTGGCATGAAGGGGACCAAACTGAAGAACCATTCTTGGAACTAGGTGGGAAAGGACATCTGGGTGGTTTTAAAATTAAGAAACCATGAATGAGAAGATAATGGCTCAAATATCACATTATAATAAACTTCTTTATAGTCATAATAATTATACAAAGAAGGGTCAATTAAAGGAAATTTTCTTTGCAGTACATGTATACTACTTCCATTCCATTAAAGAGATTATTTTAAGGATTTTTAACTTGAAATAGGTTATTTTAAAGGGGTCTTTTGGATTTGTTTTTGCAATAAGCATGGTTGAGTTGGTGTCTACCAAAATAACCTCATAAAATCTTTTGGTCTTTTAATAATTAGTGGGGATCCATGTCCATCCTCTAGGGGAGTGGCGGTACCGTTATATTGTCCAGAAGATCTTTTTCATGCGCTGGTTGAATGCCCAGAAATTCAGCATGTATGGTTTGGGTGTAGTTTGGGTCTACAACACTGCCTATCTGAGGAACAATTCGTTTTGGCTTGGTGGAAGGAATTGCTGTTGTCGGGTTCAGAGGAAGTTCTTGTTTATGCCGCGGTGCTGATGTGGGGCATTTGGTGGGGTTGTAATTGGTTATGCTTTGTTGGTGTGGCGGTGGGTTTTGATGACACTATGGCTATTGTGAATAAGTGTCTTATGGAGTATAGGGCCTACATTGCTCTCCGGAATGGCAAGCAACCGCGGCACAAGGAAGTAGTGTGGAGGCCTCCAAGTAAAACACTGTTCAAACTCAATACTGATGCTGCTCTCCTAGGCAGTGGACTCGTTGGTTTAGGGGCTGTTATATCAGGGACCAGGAAGGTCAAGTCCGTATCTTAGCGATGATGAGGGTCCCCGGGGTTGAAGAATGTAAATTGGCAGAGGCCATGGCTTTGGAGTTCGGGGTACGTCTTGCCGTCCAGTTTGGCTTGCAGGGGACTGTAGTGGCTGAGGTTGACAAATTGGAGCTGCTTCAAGTGCTTCAGGGTGCTTCCAAATCTTTCTCTTATTTTGATTCAATGGTAGATGATTGCAGATAATTGATAAAACAGTGTCTTGTTTTTTCTATTTCCCATGTCTATCGCTCAGGCAATTCTGTAGCCCATCGTTCATTAAGCTGGCAGTCGATATTGAGAATCACACCTGGGTGATGACTGTTCCTCCCTGTCTTGTAAACCTGCTTTCTAAGGTTGCCGTTTTGGCTCCAAATTAATAATTATTCCACAGTTTTCCTTTCAAAAAGAAAAAAATTTATATCTCACCAAAAAAAGAAAAGAAAAAATTTATATTATATGCGACTAATTTACAAGTGCACATACTGTTTTATATGTAGTTTTGGGCATATTATGCAACGCTTTTAGGAAGTGGAATTTGTTTTTTTTAGTGATATAAGAGGCTGAAAGCTTACATTAGGAATTACGGGAAGGAGGGAGGAATATAGGGAATGGGATACCCAATATTAGGTTCGAACCTGTCTCCCAAAACTGGACGGCAGGTGCATATGCCACTGCGCTATACGGCATTCGGCTTAAGAAGTGGAATTTAATACTGTATATTTAAAAATTATTAAAGCATGGTTAACAGAAGAGATAATTTTGATTAAATCTTGGATTTTTTTTGACAATTTATGATCTTTAATAGAAAGGTGAAATACTGAAAACATATAAAAAGAGAAACAATAACCAAAAATAAAGAGTTTTACAAAACCAAAAGTAAGTTTTTTTTTTTTCTTTTTACAAGAAAACCAAAAGTAAGATTAACAACAACAAAACCATTAGAATATCTATCTCTGACTATGAAACAGCAGAAAAACTTTATTTAAAATTTTTTAAAACAATGCACATTTTAAACAGGAAAAAAAAGTTATCTACAAATTATCATCATTTTTAGTGTTTAATAAGTCTAAAACATTATAGGAATAAATAATTTCATGGGATAACTCATAAGCCATGATCACATGAAAGAAAAAAACTAGTTGAATCATAATATTTCTACACATATTTATATTTTAACCTCGTTATTTTTACATAAAATGACTTATAAAATTTTCATACAAAATAAAGAGAAACCGGCATGATTTAATATTGAGAAAAATATAAATAAAGATTTTTTTATTTTATGTGAAATTTTGTAAATTATTTTTTATAAGAATGTGCATTTCCTGTATATTTATGTGATAAGCACAAGAGAGTAAAAATACATTTGAGAGAATGACAGTAAAATTATTGTTGAAGTACAGAATATCATTTTTTTTGGATTAAAAAAAATTATAATTATCAATTGGTATTCATGATCAATTAGCTATCACCTCATTGGTTAGATAATGTTATTTTGTTTGTTCAAATGTAACACTAATTATGGTTAATGTTATTTTTCTTTGAAAATAAAAAAAGAAAATATTTAAGCTAAAAGCTAACACAATCTATTGGATCAAGAAAAAAAAATATTCTAAATTATTGTTTAGATTTAATAAACAAGTCTATATAATCATTCAAAGTGACTTTTTTTTTTTTTCAAATCTAATATTTTATGTTAATTTTTTTAACTCAGTCATTTTCTCAACTCAAAATAAATGTGATATAGTACGTGGGTTAAATTTAGATTGAGCTTTTAATTACTATTTTACAATTAATATATGATGAGTGTTTTCTAATATATGTGTAAAATTAATTACATTCATTGCCAGAAAAAGTAATGATATTCTCTCTGTTCCTGCATGTAAAAACATCATTAGAAACAAAAAAATAATACATAGACCGTACACTTTTCATTAATCTTTGGAGGGGCCGACAATTTTTGGGGGATGGCCCAATAATTTTGGTCATATATTATGACAGTTTTTCAAGGGCCACGGTCCTTTGGGCCTAATCCAGCTTTCCCATTTATGACAACATTAAATATAATATTTATGTTTTTGCAAATTATTTAGGTTTTTATTATTATACCACATGTAGGGATTTGAATTAAGTCTATCTAAGTGTTTTTTAATTATTTTTTTTAATTTTATCTCTGTACACTAATTTTCTTTAAGAAAATTAAAAAATCTGTTCACACATGTAGTGGCTCGTCATTTAAAAAAAATTCAACATATATAATATGAAGTTACCGTACAAATAACTGTTATATGATTGATAAAAAACAGTAAATTGTACTCTAAAAAAAAGGGAAAGTAAATTGCGAATAATAAATAATGAAATACTACTATTACAATGTTTATTTAACAGTTCACTCTTCCAGTAAAAATACTCTGGATACCAAGCTTTGGTTACAAGTATTATAGACAACTTATTTTTATAAAGGATGACACAGATATATATATATATATATATATATATATATATATATATATTTTTTTTTCCTTTTCATAACAAAGTAACAAGTTACTTCTCTTGGGTTTTGAAGCCAAGATTACTAGGAAAATAACAAATATGAAATAATTCATTTTTTTTTCATTAAGAAACATAGCTGCTCGCGTAAGAATGCGGACATAAACCCATCATTTCTTGACTTGACTTTGTCTGTTGTTAACCATCTAGATCTCTTACACAGTGGCTTCTTACTGGCCATTATAACTTCATAGATCCTGAGAGAATTCCCTGCCTACGCCAATTAAGATGAATCAGCAGTTTTCCGTAATCAGGAACGTTCTCCTTGATGACAGGAACTTGATTAAACCTCTGAATCCAAGAATGCAACCGAGGCAAATTGTGTGGCTCTATCAATTTTATTCCCACAATTTCCTCTAAGCATTGCAACCACAAACCAAGTTGTCCATAAGCTATGTCCACCAACCCAATATCATCGCCTCCAAAAAACTTCTTGTTCCCCAGGCCTTGCTCTTCCAATACTTGAAGCGTTTCCAGAGCTTTCTTAATTGCGGTGACCTTTTCTTCTTCATCTTCGAAGGATTGAAAAAATGGTCCAGAAATACACAGAATCTAAAACAGACCAAAAACACACCGTTGTGAGAGATTAATAATGATCTGGTAAGACATGCACAAGAAAGTGGGAAAAGCAGACAGATAAAGATCAGATAGAGTTTTACTGAATCTTGTGCAAATTTGATCCAAAACCGAGCTAGGGCTCTTTCATGGACGTCTTCTGGCAGCAATGGGTTCTGTGGCCACGTTTCTTCGATGTATTCAAGAATCACAGTGGACTCTGCAATGGCTTTGCCACGATGAATAAGCACAGGGACTTTCTTGTGAACTGGATTGGATTGCAGAAGCAGCTGACTCTTGTTGTGCCTGTCTTCTTCTAGGTACTCATAGCTAATACCCTTGAGCTTTAGAGCCCATATTACTCTGTAAACGTAAGGGCTTGACCAAAATCCAAGCAACTTAACCTCTGCCATTGTTAGCATGAAATGAGCAGGCGCAACACGGGATGGTAATTTATTAAGAGCTCGATATTTTATTGGAAAAATAGGCGTTTGGTCCAGAACAGTACCGGGGCGTTGATTTCAATCCTTCCAATTTTCAAAAAATGGGACGTTTTGTCGTTGACAAAGAAATTGCCAGCTAGTTTTGTATTCAGAACAAATCTATTGAATCATTCGATGCATGGCATCGTGGATGACCTCACCCCATTCATTGAATTGAACTCTACGCACATTCAATTTAATATAATTTTATAATTTTTTGTACCACTTTTTTAGATTGAAAAAGTTGTCTGATTAAATTTTTTTATGGTAACAACCGTACATCATCTCTAATGGGAGTGGATACCACTTTGAATTATCATATAATTACATTTGAATAGAGTTACATTTGACTTTAATTGGCACCACTTCAAATAAAGTGCCATGAAATTCGTTGAATTCAAATAATTATGCTAAAAATTGTGAAGCTAACATAGTATAATAATTAATTTATTCAAATATAAAAAAAAATGACATTAGTGATTTATCAATCGGATGTGAACGCAACATATTACAGATATGAAAAACAGACTAGATTGATTTTAAAGCTTATTTCGATAATATAAGAAGTATCACTCAACTGTAAGCATAATGATAGGGCTACTATCCAAATAATTGAATGCATAAGTAGTAACCTCTAACTTCTGACGCTGTTTTCCTGATGGAGGCTCAAGACAATCAAAGTCATACTCAATCCATCATTCCATCGCATAAGAGAAAACAAAGAAAGGTGAAAATTCTTAGGGACGCTGGGAAGAGAATAATTAATTTAAGTATTTAGGTTGCCAACCTCAGCCAAAAGACCTTTGAACCACCAAACCATTTTCAACACAGCACTGAATCTCTATTTCTGTATAAAAAAAAAAAAAAAAATTGAAGTTATCAAGGTATACGAACCAACTGTGCTTTTGTAATAATTCATTTTGCACTATGTTATTCTTATAAATAAAATTTTATTAAATTTTTACTTAAAAAAGTATGAAATATTAAATTTACTGAATTTTAAAGACAAAACTACAAAACTTACCAAATCTAACCATATTCATGTATAAAATAAGAATTTAGTACTCCCACATTAAGTGGGAGTACTTTTACTCTTTCATTTTTAAACAACATTGATGAAGTCTGGTAAAATCCGTTGCTCCTAAGTATATTTCCTTTCTTTATAACCTGTGAAGCTTGTATTACCATGACATTTTCTATGCTATGTTAAAAAGCTATCATCGTCGCGTATGGTTTTCTTTTCTGAAATGACCTGGCCGAAGCTGCAACCATCGTACAAAAAATGAGGCAAGGAAAGAGTTCACAAACTCAGATATCATAATCACCTAGTCTCCAGGACAGCAGAACCTGAGATATGTCGCCCCCATGGAAATAATTTACTTGTAGTGGCACTGGAGAAGACTGCACTCTGTCCTCATGAGAACAGGAGCAAGAAAACGTGAAATGCTATATCCATTGTAAGAATCCCGAATTATCACATGCTTGAGTTTAATGCTTCCACAAACGAGGCCATAGAAAGGCAGAATAATGAGAGACCTGCCATTGTACCAGTCCTTCGCTATGACGCTCAAGCTGGGAAATATTCGTAAGGAAAAGGTATAGCTCATTAAGTAACAGCTAAACTCATGCCAACAAATGAATTGCAAGAATGATTAGAACTTTCAATCATATAACCATCTAAAACTGATCAGAATGTTGCACTAACTCCATTTGATTGGCAATGCTATTCAACAACTTGATTTCCTCTGTTAATACTCCTAATATAAAGTATATCTCTTCCCAATGGGGGTGGCAGTGATCTTCAGCATTGAAAGCATGCACTTCATTTTTCACTTCCATCCAGCTCCAACCAGGAACCTTTTTCACTCCACGTTCTCGCATCAGCTTCGTTATCCTAGCCTTTTCTTCCCACATCTTTAGACGCCCGTACATGTCAGAAAGTAGAACATAAGTGCAATGCTCCTCAGGCTCCAACTCCAGTAAACAGCTAGCTACCTGACTAGCTAACTCGATATCACCACAAAATCTACAAGCACCTAATAAAGTCTTCCACACCATTGAATCAGGTTCGAAAGGCATTGTTCCAACCAAAGCTTTTGCCTCATCTAGACGCCCAGCCCGACCATATAGATCAATTGCACAAGCATAATGCTCCATTCGTGGTGGAATCCCAAAATCAAACTCCATAGACCTCAAAAAGTTGTTGCCTTCTTCTACCAGCCCAATGTGACTACATGCAGTTAGAACTGCAACAAAGGTTATATGATCCGGCTTCACTTTTCTCTCTCTCATTAAGGAGAAAAGCTCAAGTGAAATTTTACCTTGTCCATGTTGTGCATAGCCAAAGATGACTGAATTCCATGTGACTGCATTGTCATTGGAAGTTGCTTCAAAAGATTTCCTAGCTTCTTCAAGTATCCCACATTTAGAATACATAAAAATCAAAGAGCTGCCTACAAATTCATTGGACTCAAAGCCTTCTTTAAGTGCCAACACATGAACTTGCTGACCTAACTGCAATGTTGCTAGATCAGAGCATGATCTGATGACAGCTGAAAAAGTATAGTGGTCAATCTCTATGTCCAGATATCTCATATGTACAAATAACCTCAAGGCATCCTCACTCAAACCAAATTGTGAGTATCCTGTCAATATGGAGTTCCAAGTTACACAGTCCTTGGACTCCAAAGAATTGAAGATTTTTAACGCATCTTCCATGAATCTATTATTTAATCTGATATACATGGCAATGATAGCATTCGACACAGGTACCAAACTTTCAAACCCCCTTTTAATTACCAACCCATGTAAGGATTTTCCATGGCTTTTATGCAGCTGTGCAGAACACGCACTAATGATACTAGTGTAAGTATAGATATCTGGCTCAAACCCAAGATTTTGCATGTCAATGAAGATTTTGAATGCAAGATCTTCTCTATTATGCAATAAGTATGCAGCAAGAATTGAATTCCATGTCACTATATCTAGAGAGCTAACAGAACAATTAAATACTCTTTTAGCATCTTGTAGAGAACCACACTTTGAATACGCTGTGATAGTGGCATTACAGACAGTGTTATCTAATTCCAATCCATGCTTTACAATTTTACAATGTAATTGCATAACTAACCTATAATATTCAGAATCATCAAGCAACGTTAAAAGCGGGGATAAAGTGCCATCATCAAGGCTTACACCCTCCTCCTCCATGCATTTTAGCAGCCAAAATGCTATGCCATGATCACCAACTTCTGCATACCCAGAAATTAGAGCATTCCATGATACATAATTACGCTCTGGCATGCCCTGAAACACAACATATGCATCCTCAAGTCTTCCACACTTGGCATACATGTCTAGAAGTGCGCTACCCGAAAATACATTTTTGGAATATCCCATCTTGAAGATCATTGAATGTATTTGTTGCCCAAGCTCAAGTTTATGAACACTGGAAACCCCCTTAAGCATGCTTCCAAATGTATGCCCATCAAATTTAAATCCACATCTCCTCATGATTTTGAGGATTTCCCATGCAATTTCATTGTTTCCAGAGTTGATGCAACCAGTAATCAATGTATTCCAAGACACAATGTCTCTGTTGGCCATTTCGTCGAATAATTCCTGGGCAAGACATAATTCTCTGCATTTTGTGTACCCATTTATAATATTATTGGCAGTATAAAGATCTGAAATGGCTCCCAACTTGATTGCCTGGCAATGGGCTGTTGCAACCTCAAACAAACTGATAGCTGAGCCTTGAACAAGTGATTGCAACCTCTTCATTTGTTGGCAATTAATAAATATTAATATTAATTTCAATGTTACAAAATGGTAACATCTTTTCCCCTCCAAGTGCTTCTATTGTTGAAATAGATTTTCTTTTGGGCCTTATGTTATAATAGAATTTAAGTCCCTAGACAAAGGTTACAGTTCCCTTTAAGGAGGCTGTTCTCGGGCTGTTCTTGAGAAAGACTCTCCCTGCCAAAAACTCTTGACTTTCAAAAGGGCTTCCACAGTAAGACATCAATATCCAGCAATAAAATGCTGTACAAAAAGACAATCGAGAATAGGAAAACAGGATAAGGCCAAATCAAAATATCAATACAGAGTAACAGGAACTAGGGGTGTTTGTGGGTTGGATTGATTAGGATTTGGGGGAACGTTTTTTCTAGCCCGACCAAATTACCCAATTAAATTTATTTTTTTAAGAAAAATTGAATTTGCTAATTTAAATCACACATAATTGTCCATCTTTCAAATCGTAAGTTACATAAAGACAATGTTCAATTCATAGACCTTATATTTATAAGTCAATAGCAAGGTTCAAATCATACAAACATAAAACACACCATGATAAAACCATGCATGGTATAGTGTCACTGTCCCCCACAATCATAAGTCTAAAAACAAACGTGGCACTCAAATGCAAAACAAAATCCAATCATCTACAGGTGCTTTTCCCATAATTTACACAATCAATGTTTGAATAAATGCACATATAATATATTAATCCAAAATGCTACAATATTCTGCATAATAATAACCAAGCTGACTGAAATGCATCACGAAAAAGCACACCCCAATACCCCAAAAAATTGAAAACAAGACAGAAGACGAAAGAACAGGATAAATGCATATCTCAGGCTAATCAGGAGCCTCAAACTAGAGTGTTATTATCATTATGTAGCAACCTGAACTGGGTACCTATCAATGCAATCTTCTCATGGACTCTTTCATGAGGTCTTTTCCAGTCTAAGTGCCTCTCATACAGCACTGTCACTTCCAAATGCAAACTGCCACACTTGGTTGCCCTTTCTCATCCTTCCCTTAACCTCTGTGTAAGCCAATTCATATCAAATTGTTAAGAAATGGAAGACTGTACACCAACTATGAAAGTTAATATATTGAGGTCCCTATACATGAAAGAAGCAATATGGTCCAGTTATTTTTCAATATAGTAGAATTTAAAACAAAATTAAATTACACAAAGCAATAATGATGCCAACACAAGAAGCAGAACATAACAGGTATGAGCTAATGCCTAAAGGTTGTTGATAGTTCTGAAAAGGAAAATAAAAGTAATAGAGGCTATCTGGTTTCCTTTAACAAATTTTAAAGTTTGAGGAGCGTGATCAGGAAAGAAGTTAACCTACATTATATACATAGCATCTTGCAACAAATCCAGATGTTCCTCAGATAACATTTTTAAAATCATGCTCATGAATTAGCATATTAAAGATGACACAATAGAAATCAGCATATCAATAGTTCACATTAAAGAAGAGAAATAATACCAAAATTTAATGAACAATCAAGTCATAGTTTACAGAGTACTTAATGAATACCAATACTTCACCCACAATAGACGCCTAGTTACATTTAAATGAAGTTTATCAAGAGATTAAGAGATAAATAAATATTGAATGCGTTATTTCAATGCAAGAGAGGTCTCTAAAGTTGATTGATCTTCAAATATGCATAATCATGCTTGTGAAAGAAATTTCTTTAAAAAGTTGCAGAGCCCTTGACCCAGCACCCCAAAACAAACCCCGACTTGACTCTATTATAGTACTATTAGCCAAATAAACAGGCTTTGCTCATGAAATCAGCAAGTGAGAGCAAGTTTTCTGGCACATTTAACACAAAAAATTAGAGGCTCAAAGCTTTAGATGAACTTAGAGGGAAGCGAACAATAGAAAGGAAAAGAAAAGCAGCTGAGCTAAGAGAAAGAAAGAGCGGCAACTGACATTCGATTTTGGGCTAGTGTTCGTGGAATCGTGGGCGTGGCCACATGGTCGAGGGCCTTCTGGGTGGCTGCTGCGGAGCTCGATGGGGGAAACGCCGGTGACTAGAGAGAGACAGAAAGCCAGGAAGAGGGAAACGCAAGAGCTGAGAGGGAATCTGCCTAGGCGAAGAGCTAAGGCAAGGGAAAGATTTGAGCTTAGGAATGTGGTATTTTTCTGAAACAGAGTGGAAGTCTGAAAAAAAAAAAAAACCTGAGTGAAAATGAAATCAAATGTGGTTTGGATCCATTGGTTGCGGGTTTAAATTTGTAAATCCGTGAACCGAACCGGATTAAAGGGATTATTGACCCGATGATCCAACTCAATTCATCAAAATATAACTAGTCAAATTAACCCAACTCAATAAGCACATCTACTGCTTACCAGTTACTTCAGCCAAAGATAATAGTCATAACTTTACAAGAGTAAGAACTACAGCTTTACAAGCCAACGTTGTATGATAGAATGGCCGTTAAAAAAAAAAAAACTTGTGTATTTGAATGACATTCTCAAATAAAATTGCCAAAAAACCAATGGAATGTTGCTTTTTAATGAGAGAGCATTTCCTCTTAAATGTTATTGTTTCTTCTATTGAAAAATATTTCTCAACAGATATGTAAGAGTAATAGTAATATAATCACTTTTATTAATTTATTTTTGAAAAATATATATATTAATCTTTTTAATTTTAAATTATTCATAAGTATACTTTTTAAATTATAAAAATTAATAAATATATTTTTTAATTATTAAAATAATATAAATATTTTCATTTATCAAACTATTAAATATTAACAATCATATGACTTATATATAATTACTAATACATATAATATTTTTTTATTAATTATTTATATGAACTCAAATTAAAAAATGCATAAGATGGTTATAATTCAATGAATTAATTTTGAACTTTGTGTAATTTCTTTTTCTTTTAATAAGACAAATATTCTTCCTTTAGTTACAATAGATAGTGATTTTTTTTTATAAATTAGTGATTTAAGACATATAATCTCATACAATTGTTGTCTTAGGATATTTTGGGATATGAGAATATCAAAGTATATGAATAAAAGGTATATTTATATTGTTTTAATAATTAAAGGTATGTATTTATTGATTTTTATAATTAAAAAAATACTTACAAACAACTTTAAAGTTAAAATAGTATATATATTTTTCTCTTTGTTTTTTCTAATTATGTTGACAAGTTACTAATTTAAAAAAAAAAACACTTATTTTAAAAAATACTGTCTTAAATAGTGAGAGTAATATTTCTGTTATTTTATTTTTTTGGTACATAATATAGTTCAAACTTAAAAGAAGGAGGCGACAAAGAAAAAGTCGAATCACTTTAACTGTTCCTAAATGAAGCATAACAGCTTCTAAGATAAAAGCCTCCGCCTCAGGCGTTTCAAATGAGTCATTAATTGGTCATAGTCTGGTAGGTTATCCCTTATAATAGGAACTGCCTTGAAATTCTGTGCCCATGCATGTAAGCGAGGCAAAGTGCTTGGTTCTAGCACTTTGACGCCTACAATTTCTTGCGTGGCTTCAAACCAGTAAGAAAGCCATCCATAGGATATTTCCACCAATCCTATGGCGTCACCACCAAAGAACTTGCTGTCTTTAAGACCTTTCTCTTCCAAGATTTTCAGCGCTGCAACTGTTTCTCTGATAGCCTTTTCTCTGTTTTCTTCATTAGAGATGTAAAATGAATAAAAAGTGAGGCCCTAAACACCATTTCATTAGTAACCCATCAGTAAACAGGGATGTGCACAAACTAATATAAACTTGCGAATCAAACATAAAATGGCATTGACACGTATAAAATAAAAGATAATTAGCATAAATGTATAAATTTGAGTATGAATAGAGTTGTAAATTCCGATCCTATGCACAAGATCGAATTAAAAAAAATTAAGTTTAAAATTATTTAATTCAAGATTGAATCGAGTTAGTTTGGATTGGTCTTAGATAGTCTACATATAATTTTTTTATTTGTCTTAATTATTTTAAATTATTTATAAATGATTAACTTATATTTTAATACAATTTTATAACATATAAATATATTATTAATAATTAAATTACTTTATCAATTAATAATTAGCTTAGCAGAATAATTAAATAGACAATTTACTTTAAATTTAAAATTAAATTTAAAATTAACCTATAAAATTAATTTGTTTTAATTTATAACTTAGAGTTAAAGATTTGATCTATATCTTTATAGCCCAAAAAAATTTAAACTTTTTTACCAAGATTGCATTGGCTAAGACAAAACAAAGCTGTTTGGACTAGCCCATTTTATATCTTTAAGACAAATCTAGTAAAAGAAAAGCTTTTTAGATTTATCCATGTCCAAAAAATAAAAGAACTTTGGAGAAATTGATTCAGAACATGTAAGTTTACCTTTTGTATTCCAAAATTGATCCAGAACCGAGCTAAGGCTCTCTCAAAGGAACCAGTAGGCAAGAGAGGATTATTTGGCCACATTTCTTCAATATATTCAAGGATGACATCAGATTCAGAGATGGATTTGGCTCCATGAAGAAGGACGGGGACCTTCTTGTGCACTGGATTGGACTGCAAAAGCAAATCACTCTTGCAGGAAAGGTCTTCTTCTATGTATTCATATTCCACCCCCTTCAGCTTGAGAGCCATATTACTTTGTGCACATATGGACTTGCCCAGAATCCTAGCAACTTCTCATCCGCCATAGCTTGCGGGAGAAGTAAGGTAGGCATTGGGAGGATATTTGAGGCCGCTGTTTAATTGCTGACTGATCCAACTTATTTTCTAGTCTTCATTGGAAGAGTATGGACAACGATACCTGCTGATGTCCCTTGACTTTGAAGTGACAAATATGCGCATAACGTCTACAAGAGGCAGGAAAAAGCATACCAATAAAAAGAGTAATGCTATTTCTACGTCGTTTTTTTGCTACGTTCGTTACGTCGCCGATGTGGCAATGAAAAGCGGGAAATGGAGCAATGCCAAATTGAAAATTTAAGCGCAACGAAAGCGAAAATAAAACACCCAGCCTCTCTCACTCGCTCCTGCTCTCTGCTCTCGCTCTCCCGCTCTCCAGCTCTCGATCGCTGACGTCCTTTGTTGCTCATTTTCTCTCGCACATCATCAGCTCAGCTTTTTCGGCTCTTTCGTCGCCGTCGCTGTCCAGTCAGTCCTCCTCCTATGAACTATTTCGTAGGGTAGGAAAAATTTTTAAAAAAATGAACAGAGCGCAGCTTGAATAAAAAGGAAAAATGACTCTTGTTCATTTTCATTTCAAATCTCATCCTATAATTTCTCTCTCTCTGGGATTTTTGTGGCTCGCTTCTCACTAGCATTTCTGTTTGTATACTACTTATTCAGGTTAGAGGTTGTGCTTTTGTTCATAATATACCTTGTATATGGCCATAATGAAGGTGAAAGCCTCTCATACATTCTTTTCATAGGTAAAATGTACCCACCATTTTGTCTTCTCTTTTTCTATTGTCATTTGTTTTCTATCCATGCACGAAATGTTAAAGTGTAACACGGCCATAGCTAAAGTGTAACCTCACCATTGCTAAAGTGTAACGTGCCATAGAAAAGTGTAACTACCCGTAGCTAAAGTGTAACTTTTAATGGATTATTTACTTTGCCTAAAAAAATAGTATGATGTATTAGATAAGATTTTTCCTTCAAATAAAACATTTATTATGCATAAGGAAGTAGTTTTGATCAATTAAATTCGAATTGAATCATGAAATTTTGTATGCGGAACATGGCCATAGCTAAAGTGTAACCTCGCCATTGCTAAAGTGTAACGTGCCATAGAAAAATGTAACTACCCGTAGCTAAAGTGTAACTTTTAATGGAATATTTACTTTGTCTAAAAAAATAGTATGATGCATTAGATAAGGTTTTTCCTTCAAATAGAACATTTATTATGCATAAGGAAGTAGTTTTGATCAATTAAATCCGAATTGAATCATGAAATTTCATATGCAGAACATGGCCGTAGCTAAAGTGTAACCTCGCCATTGCTAAAGTGTAACGTGCCATAGAAAAGTGTAACTACCTGTAGCTAAAGTGTAACTTTTAATGGAACGTTTACTTTGTCTAAAAAAATAGTATGATGCATTAGATAAGATTTTTTCTTCAAATAGAACATTTATTATGCATAAGGAAGTAGTTTTGATCAATTAAATCCGAATTGAATCATGAAATTTCGTATGCGAAACATGGCCGTAGTTAAAGTGTAACCTCGCCATTACTAAAGTGTAATGTGCCATAGAAAAGTGTAACTACCCGTAGCTAAAGTGTAACTTTTAATGGAACGTTTACTTTGCCTAAAAAAATAGTATGATGCATTAGATAAGATTTTTCCTTCAAATAGAACATTTATTATGCATATGGAAGTAGTTTTGATCAATTAAATCCGAATTGAATTATGAAATTTCGTATACGGAACATGGCCGTAGCTAAAGTGTAACCTTGTCATTGCTAAAGTGTAACGTACCATAGAAAAGTGTAACTACCCGTAGCTAAAGTGTAACTTTTAATGAAACGTTTATTTTATCTAAAAAAATAGTATGATGCATTAGATAAGGTTTCTCCTTCAAATAGAACATTTATTATGTATAAGGAAGTAGTTTTATCTAGTGCATCATACTATTTTCTTAGGTAAGGTATACATTCCATTAAAAGTTACACTTTAGCTATGAGTAGTTACACTTTTCTATGGCACATTACACTTTAGCAATGGCGAGGTTACACTTTAGCTATGGCCATGTTCCGCATACGAAATTTCATGATTCAATTCGGATTTAATTAATCAAAACTACTTCCTTATGCATAATAAATGTTCTATTTGAAGGAAAAACCTTATCTAATGCATCATATTATTTTTTTAGGCAAAGTAAATAATCCATTAAAAGTTACACTTTAGCTACGGGTAGTTACACTTTTTTATAGCACGTTACACTTTAGCAATGGTGAGGTTACACTTTAGTTACGGCCATGTTCTGCATACGAAATTTCATGATTCAATTCGGATTTAATTGATCAAAACTACTTCCTTATGCATAATAAATGTTCTATTTGAAGGAAAAATCTCATCTAATGCATCATACTATTTTTTTAGGCAAAGTAAACATTCCACTAAAAGTTACACTTTAGCTACGGGTAGTTACACTTTTCTATGGCACGTTACACTTTAGCAATGGCGAGGTTACACTTTAGCTACGGCCATATTCCGCATACAAAATTTCATAATTCAATTCGGATTTAATTGATCAAAACTACTTCCTTATGCATAATAAATGTTCTATTTGAAGGAAAAACCTTATCTAATGTATCATACTATTTTTTTAGGCAAAGTAAACATTCCACTAAAAGTTACACTTTAGCTACGGGTAGTTACACTTTTCTATGGCACGTTACACTTTAGCAATGGCGAGGTTACACTTTAGCTACGGCCATATTCCGCATACAAAATTTCATAATTCAATTCGGATTTAATTGATCAAAACTACTTCCTTATGCATAATAAATGTTCTATTTGAAGGAAAAACCTTATCTAATGTATCATACTATTTTTTTAGATAAAGTAAACATTCCATTAAAAGTTATACTTTAGCTACGGGTAGTTACATTTTTCTATGGCACGTTACACTTTAGCTACGGCCATGTTCCGCATACGAAATTTCATGATTCAATTCGGATTTAATTGATCAAAACTACTTCCTTATGCATAATAAATGTTCTATTTGAAGGAAAAACCTTATCTAATGCATCATATTATTTTTTAGGCAAAGTAAACAATCCATTAAAAGTTACACTTTAGCTGCGGGTAGTTACACTTTTTTATGGCACGTTACACTTTAGCAATGGCGAGGTTACACTTTAGCTATGGCAGTGTTACACTTTAACATTTCATGCATGGATAGAAAACAAATGACGATAGAAAAAGAGAAGACAGAATGATGGGTACATTTTACCTATGAAAAGAATGTATGAGAGGCTTCCACCTTCATTATAGCCATATACAAGGTATATTATGAACAAAAGCACAACCTCTAACCTAAATAAGTAGTATACAAACAGAAATGCTAGTGAGAAGCGAGCCATAGAAACCCCAGGGAAAGAGAAACTATAGGATGAGGTTTGAAATGAAAATAAACAAGATTCGTTTTCCCTTTTTTTTCAAGCTGCGCTCTGTTCATTTTTTTAAAAATTTTTTTCACCCCATGAAATAGTTCACAAGAAGAGGACTGACTGGACAACGATGGCGACGAAAGAGCCGGGAAAGCTGAGTTGATGATGTGCGAGGAAAAATGAGCAACAAATGACGTCGGTGATCGAGAGCTGGAGAGCGGGAGAGCGAGAGCGGAGAGCGGGAGCGGAGAGCGGGAGCGAGTGAGAGAGGCTGGGTATTTTATTTTCGCTTTTGTCGCACTTAAATTTTCAATTTGGCATTGCTCCATTTCACGCTTTTCATTGCCAAATCGGTGACATAGCGAACGTAGTAAAAAAATAACGTAGAAATAGCATTACTCCAATAAAAAAGAGAAATTATAAGTTTACATGCTTACTCTTACGTAAGCAGTTACGTTTCTTAATGAAAATAGTTAAAATGGAGCGTTTCATATTTGTTTCTTATTAAACGTAGCACTTACGTAAGTGTAAGTAAAAAAGCAAAATTTTTATATAATTCTTAGATATTTTCTCCTAAATTTTTTAATTACAAATTGAAAAATAAAATTGTATATGTAATTTTTTTTATAATATATATACCTGACTTAGTATACACAATCTTATAAAAATATAACAAGTTTTGTCGTGATTATTTTTGAGTGGAGTTATTTAAATTTAAATCAATAGTGTTCCAAATAATTTATGGAAAAAATGATGACGATCATCACTTCAAACTGGATTCTCTTTAAATTTTTATGCAACTTAAAACTTAAATTAAAGATGTTTTTAAGTTAATTGAATTTTATAATTTAATTTATATAATTTAATAAATTATCGGAGTATTGATATGTTTATATTTTAAATTTATAATTTTGTTTATATTGTAAATAAAATAAGATATGAAATAATATTTTTTTATATTTTAAAATATATTATTGTTATTTTATTTGTTTTAAAATATAAAAAAATTATAAATATAAAGACGCAGATTTATTAACACTCAATTAACCCAACTCGATAACTTTACAAGAGTAAGAACTACAGCTTTACAAGCCAACGTTGTATGATAGAATGACCGTTAAAAAAAAAAAAACCTTGTGTATTTGAATGATATTCTCAAATGAAATTGACAAAAAAACAATGGAATGCTGCTTTTTAATGAGAGAGCATTTCCTCTTCTCTCCCATAAAATGTTATTGTTTTTTCTATTGAAACATACTGCTCAAAAGATATGTAAGAGTAATAGTAATATAATCACTTTTATTAATTTATTTTGAAAAAAAATGTATATTAATCTTTTCAACATTAAATTATTTACAAATATACTTTTTTAACTATAAAAATTAATAAAATATTCTTTTAACTATTAAAATAATATAAATATTTTTATTTATTAACCATTAAATATTAATAGTTATATAACTTATATATAATTAATAGTATATACGATATTTTTTTATTAAATATTTAGATGAATTTAAATTAAAAAATATATAAGATGATTGTAATTTGATGAATTAGTTTTTAACTTTAGGTTTTATCTTTTCTTTCTTTTCAATACGATAAATATTCTTATTTTAGTTACAACATATAGTGATTTTTTCATAGTAATTTAAGATATATAATCTCATATAATTGTTGACTTAGGATATTTTGAGATATGATAATATCAACGTACATATGAATAAAAGGTATATTTATATTGTTTTAACAGTTAAAGGTATGTATTTATTGACTTTTATAATTAAAAAAATATACTTACAAATAAATTTAAAATTAAAAGAATATATATTTTTCTCTTTATTTTTTCTAATTACATTGCCAAGTTATTAATTTAAAAAATCCACTAATTTTAAAAAATATTATCCCAAATGGTGAGAGTAATATTTCTGTTGTTTTATTTTTTTGATACATAACGTGATTTGAACTTAAAGGAAGAAAACGAGAAAGAAGAAGTCAAACCACTTCAGCCGTCCCTAAAGGTACATATTTCGGTTGTTTTTGGGCACAAACAAATTCCCACTCTATATGTATATAGTAGCTGTTGCTTCTAAGATAAAAGCCTGTGCCTCAGGCGTTTCAAATGAGTCATTAATTGGTCATAATCTGGTAGGTTATCCCTTATAATAGGGACTGCCTTGAAATTCTGTGCCCATGCATGTAAGCGAGGCAAAGTGCTTGGTTCTAGCACTTTGACGCCTACAATATCTTGCGTGGCTTCAAACCAGTAAGAAAGCCATCCATAGGATATATCCACTAATCCTATGGTGTCACCACCAAAGAACTTGCTGTCTTTAAGACCTTTCTCTTCCAAGATTTTCAGCGCTGCAACTGTTTCTCTGGTAGCCTTTTCTCTATTTTCTTCATTGGAGATGTAAAATGAATAAAAAGTGAGGCCCTAAACACCATTTCATTAGTAACCCATCGGTAACCAGAGATGTGTACAAATTAATATAAACTTGGGAATCAAACATAAAATGGCATTGACACATATAAAATAAAAGGTAATTAGCATAAATGTACAAATTTGAGTATGAGTAGAGTTGTAAATTCTGATCTTATGCTTACTTTCGAATTAAAAAAATTAAGTTTAAAATTATTTAGTTCAAGATTGAATCGAGTTAGTTTGGACTGGTTTTAGGTAGTCTATATATAATTTTTTTATTTGTCTTAATTATTTTAAATTATTTATAAATGATTAACTTATATTTTAATATAATTTTATAACATATAAATATATTATTAATAATTAAATTACTTTATCAATTAATAATTAGCTTAGCAGAATAATTAAATATATAATTTACTTTAAATTTAAAATTAAATTTAAGTTAACCTACAAAATTAATTTGTTTTAATTTATAACCCAAAGTTAAGATTTGATATATATCTTTATAGCCTGAAAAAATTTAAACTTTTTTACCTAGATTGCTTTGGCTATTTGGCTTAGACAAAACAAAGCTGTTTGGACTGGCCCATTTTATATCTTTAAGACAAACTAGTAAAAGAAAAGCTTTTGGATTTATCCGTGTCCAAAAAATAAAAGAACTTTGGAGAAATTGATTCAGAACATGTAAGTTTACGTTTTGTATTCCAAAATTGATCCAGAACCGAGCTGAGGCTCTCTCAAAGGAGCCAGTGGGCAAGAGAGGATTATTTGGCCACATTTCTTCAATACATTCAAGGATGACATCAGATTCAGAGATGGATTTGGCTCCGTGAAGAAGGACGGGGACCTTCTTGTGCACTGGATTGGACTGCAAAAGCAAATCACTCTTGCAGGAAAGGTCTTCTTATATGTATTCATATTCCACCCCTTAGGGGTGGGCATTGGACCGGGTAAAACCGTTTCAATCCGTCCCAAACCGTTAAAAAAAAAATTTGGACTGGGTTAAAATGGGATAAAATAAATATTATGTAATATTTTGGCTTAAGATGGGATAAATTGGGTGGGGCTAGATTTGTGTCTCCCCTCTATTGGGTTGCCGCGGGTACCCAACAAAATTTACATATATATATATATATATTTTCAATTCTTATACTATATATATATTTTTTTTTTGAATTCTGATATTATAAAATAGTATCGTTTTACAAAATGATGTCATTTTCTAGCTTGCCCTAAAACTTCTGCAAGCACAAGTAGGCAAAAGGCAGCTCAACTTCAGCAAACCAACACCACTCCTCCCTCCCTCATCTCGAACCCTCGGTCCCTACTCCCTCGACTCCTTCTCTCACGAGCTACAAGTCTCGTTCGTTGTTTCGTTATTTCCAACAATCAACGCAAATCCCTTACCTCCTCTCACCTTGTCTTGACTCGCCTCTTCTCATTTTGACTCATCTCTTGTCTAATCATCACACTTCGACACTTTAGCTCCTCAATAGTCGATCGAACCTCATCCTTGTTCCACCGCTCGCCTCTCGTTCCACCGCTTGCCTCACGTTCGTTCATCCCCATCTTAACCCAAACTAACCCACCCAAGTGAAACTGATCCATTCCAACCCAAGAATGTTGGTTTGAAGAATTTTTTGGCTGGGGTTGGACTAATTTAATAAGAGATTGGGTTCAACTAGGTTGAGAGAATTTTGCCCCAACCCAAACTGACCCACCAATGCCCACCCCTACCACCCCCTTCAGCTTGAGAGCCCATATTACTTTGTGCACATATGGACTTGCCCAGAATCCTAGCAACTTCACATCCTCCGTAGCTTGCGGGAGAAATAAGGTAGGAATTAGGAGGATATTTGTGGCCGCAGTTTAATTGCTGACTGATCCAACGCATTTCCAGTCTTCATTGGAAAAGTATGGACAACGATACCTGCTGATGTCCCTTGACTTTGAAGTGACAAATATGTGCATAACGTCTACAAGAGGGAGGAAAAAGCAGACCAATAAAAAAGAGAAATTATAAGTTTACATGCTTACTCTTACGTAAGCAGTTACGTTTCTTACTGAAAATAGTTAAAATGGAGCGTTTCATATTTGTTTCTTATTAAACTTAGCACTTACGTAAGTAAAAACGCAAAACTTTTATATAATTCTCACATATTTTTTCCTAAATTTTTGGATTACAAATTGAAAAATAAAAATATATATGTAATTTTTTTATAATATATATACCCGACTTAGTATACACAATCTTATAAAAATATAACAAGTTTTGTTGTGATTATTTTTTAGTGGAACTATTTAAATTTAAATTAACAGTGTTCCAAATAATTTGTGAAAAAAATGATGACAATCATCACTTCAAACTGGATTCTCTTTAAATTTTTATGCAACTTAAAACTTAAATTAAAGATGTTTTTAAGTTAATTAAAATTTATAATTTAATTTATATAATTTAATAAATTAAAATTTATATTATAAAAATTAAATAAAAATAATATGACTGAAAAATTTAAACAACAAACCTTTACCAACTTCATCCCTCCATTGTTTAATTTTCTTCTTTGACCAACCTCTGTAGATTATAATGCAGCAAAGATAACAGCCAAAGATGGCTGGTGGCTAACGACATCAAATTTGACCAGATTTTCGAAAGAATAAAAGGCGGACTTGAAGTTTCGATTTTGTGGCAGTGGCATGATTGTCGAAGCACATTGTTGAGGTTAACTCAAAACAGACGATAAAGACTAGGTAGATAAGGATTTAAAGATAGAGAAAATATACAGGGCTCTGGCCAACTACACCATGGCCCTCGTTTGTGATGATAATAAAATGAAAGAAAAGGATATAAAAGAAGGCAAAAGAAAAATGTTACGAAAAAAAGAAAAGAGGTGATGCAAGGACAAAAAACGGTTATGCAAGGAGTGCAAGGAAAGGGGCGCCGTCACTGATACATGGGAATAGAAAAATTCCTATTCCTCTAATGAGGCACTTGCAAGCGTTCGAGCTTAGGAGAGCACGAGGAGTGTTATGCTCATTGATGTTCCTATGGAAGGTTCTGCACTGGGCTGCCACAAGATCCAGAGAGGTGAATCAGTCACAAACACCAACCCCATCCGAGGTCGATATGCAGCGCAGTGAAGCTATTATGTTCTGCATATATTGCAAGAAGAAGGTGTGACAGCCACTGAGCGCGACGAATGCTTGATGGAGTGACAAAGGGGTGGATTTTGAATTTTGTCATCGATCTTTTCTTTTATTGGTGTGATCGGTTAGAATTGGGGTTTGTTTAAGATGCCATGAGAATCCTTAAAACTTAGGCTAAACATATCTTCTTAGGACTTAAGTTCAAGAGGAGAACTACATTTAAAAGATTAATCTGTTAAGGTAGAGAGCTTATTAGATCTAAGTATCATTTCACAATTACTTAAAAAATTGATGTGAGATTCATAATATTATTCACTCTTTAAGAGGCCAGTCATCCTTTTTTTTTTTTTTTTTTTTTTTTTCTATTTAGACAGTTTCACTTTAAACTTGATTAAATACTAAGTAGTTTTTTTTTTTTTTTTCTTTTGGATGATTAACTGGCTTATTGGTGAGAGTCTTTTAAACCTAAATACCATTTCATAATTACTTATAAAATTGATATAAGATTTGTAATATACTCTCTTGTAATTATTACAAGTACAGGCAACAAAGTAAATCGGTAGAGATGAATACTAAAGGTTAGAAAGCATGCAACACTCTTAAATCTCCACCTTCAACTTTCTTTTTTCTATCTTGTTTATTGACAAGTTATGCTATTGATATAAGCACATTTTTTTTAATATAATACTTACACATTTTCTTATAAGTTATTGGATTACAAATTGTAAAAATAAAAGTATATGCAACTTATTTTTTATAATATTTATGCCCACTTACTATATGACAATATTTAAAAATATAATAAATTTCATTGTACTTGATTTTGACTCTGAGTGAAGTTAATTAAATATAAATGAATAGTGTTACAAATAATTTGTAAAAAAAAAATGATGAGGATCATGACATCAAACTGAATTCTGCTTAATTTTTTTTTTCAACAACTCAAAATTTTATACACAACCTTTTACCATGTTAATGCCTCCATTGTTTAATTTTCTTCTTTGACCATTCAAAAAGGACTGTTCATATTTGAAATTAAAAAGCGTGAGTCCATATAGAAAATTTCTTTACTCTTTGATCTATGAATTTTGATCAGAAACTAACACTGGACCTCCCATGAGCATTTTGGGGCAATATTGGTGAACTCCGAGGCCATGTCTCATCAATATATTCCAGAATCACCATACACTCAGCCATTGGCTTTCCGTTATGAACAAGCACTGGCACCTTCTTGTGCTATGGATTGTACTGTAACAGTAAGTTGCTCTTGTTGATGAGATATTCAGCAATGTACTCGCAATTCACACCCTTCAATTTCAGTGCCCAAACGACCTTCTGGTTGAATGGGCTTGACCAGAGACCAAAAGCCTTCAATTTGTTAACTTTGTACGTTTTATTAAATTATTTACTTATTTTTATTAATTTATGCATAGAATATATGTAATTCACAAAATAGAGCAAAATTGACGTATAAAACATTAAGAAGTAAATATAGTTTTCCATAATAGTATCCCTAAGTTGATCGCCTAACTGGACAATCAAAACAGGAAAAAACGCAGGTACAGATTATTTGCTAAAATAATTTAGTCTACGTTTTTTCAGAGCAACATTGCAAGCTTACTTCTTGAGGAAATTTTCTCTTCTGTTCTGAAAGAATTTCATATTTCTGTCTTGATCAGGCAGGTTTTCTTTGATCACAGAAAGCTCACAGAAACTTTCCTTCCAGTTATGCAGGCGTGGAAATGTGTCAGCTTTTATGAAATTTACTCCAACCACATCTCCCATTGGGATCAAAAAATGGATGACCCAGCCAAAAGCTATGTCTGCTATCCCAATTGTGTCACCACCAAAGAACTTCTTGTCCTTGAGTGCATGCTCTTCAATGATCCTCAGAATTTCCAAGTTCTTGTTGACCTCCTTTTCTAGTTCTTCCCCCTCTTTTTTGAAAAATTCCCACATAGGTCTTGTCTACGAGCATTCAAACGCATGGTACAATAACAAAAACATTAATAAAAGACATAAATATAAACAATAAAAATTATATTTATGTACCTGTTCATCAAAGAACTTTGCCCAAAAGCGAGCTTTTGACCTCTCATAGGGATCCTTTGGAAGCAATGGACATTGTGGCCACACGTCCTCGATGTATTCAAGGATTACCATGGACTCAGCAATTGGTTTTCCACCATGAACAAGAACCGGGATTTTCTTGTGAACTGGGTTGTACTCTAATAGCTGTTCACTTTTCCTGTGCGGAAGGTCTTCCTCTATGTACTCGAAGCTCACACCCTTGAGTTTTAGCGCCCAAATGATCCGTTGACTGAAAGGGCTTGGCCAAAACCCAAAGAGCTTCACATCCTCCATGCTGATTGAATACTATGTTTGAGTGTTGGGAATGTGTTCAGATGCAATAAATTTATAGTAAGAGTGAGGAACTTGAAATGTATGGAACAAGATGCATATCTTTTTCATACTCAAATTTTTCAACCAAGTAATGCAGACTGATAGATAGACGTGTCGAAATGACTCTCTTTGTTTATGGTGTTGGCCCACTAAAGCAATTAGCGTCATGGATGATGCACGTTAATCACAAAGACTAGGAAAAATTAAAGAATAAATAAAATATGTACTTCACATGTGTTAGGTATCCATATGTGCTATATCAGATTCATCATATGTACGTTACTTTTCACCACTTCAATGCTTAACCCAGGGTTAAAATATGTGGCCCCTGGTTGTAATGAAAAAGGTTGATGGGAAAGAGAAGTGAGGTTGAAATAAGTTACTTATGTTGTATATAAACGAAGAAACTACTTTTATAGACTCCTAGTGAGAATGGTCTTAATCAATTAGTGGTGGAGTCACAGGGTCACCGGTTAGTTGGGCTGGGCATTGGGTTGGTTTTGAAGCTAATACATTCCAACTGATTGAACCCGTTCATGCTGAGACTACAATCGTTGCCTACTTGCTTGCCGAATATTAGCTAGAACTGAAATTAAGTGGGTTACTCGTTAAACAGTTTAAGTCGGGTTGAAAACGACCCGAACTGAAGCCACAAACTGGGATGGAGATGGACAAGTTCTGCGAGATTAGGACTGAGGGAACGAAAAAGCAATAGGCGAAAAATCGGGGAAGTTCTGAACCCAGCCAAAAAGGAACCCTTGAGGCAACTAGGAACCCAGCCACCGGAGAAGGGCCAGTGCGAAAAATTGGGAAGGGAACTTAGCCAAAAACTAGAGAAAAATTGCCACTCCTTGGACAGCAATTCCTCACAAATCCAGAAGCTTAACAAATCAAGACCACAGATTGGTGTTTCTCCCCATGAGCAACTTGGTGGAGAAAAGGGTGTTTAAATTTTTCTTCCTTGGGTTACCATTGATTGTTAGTTAATATGGTCGGTTAATTTTTATGACATGCACCACAATTTCATGATTGAATGTGATCAAGTTAATTCTTTTTGGATGTGCGCATTGGTTATTTTTTCTTTTATTAGAAATGTTAAATATACGAAGAGAGGAGGTATCAATGTGTAACCTCTCATCAAATACAATAAACTTTACTCCTATCAACAACTAAAATTACAACATTGTCATTTTCTTACGAGAGGTTATACACTTAGTGTACTTTCTCTTATTATACATTTAACATTTCTCTTTTTCGCTCTCTCTCTCTCTCTCTCTTTTTAAAGTGTAGTAACATAAATTGTGTAGGCTATTACTAATTAACTTGTAAAGAGAGGATTATTTATGCTAATAATTATTTGCAGCTCAGTCCCTGCCCACTACTTCAATGCTTATTATTGTTAGAATGCCATATTATGTTAACACACTTTTTGTGCTTTCTTATCTTGAGCTTGCCCCATTAAAGAGTTGCCCCTTCTTTCAGAAGTGGAAGGAAGACCTTGCTTAGCGTGATCTATAGTCACAGGCAGATTTACTCACAAAGTCGAGTAGGCAATTGCCCACATAATATTTTAAAAATTTTTAATATTATATATAAAAAATAAAGGAGTGCCACATAGCAAAAAATTTTTATTGGGGAAGATGAAACAAAGAATGATAAAAGAAGTTAAGCAAGTATTTTGTTGCATTTTATCTAATATTTTGAATTTGTATTCACCTTACATTTAATGAAAACTAAATGAAGAGTTACTGATAAATTATCTAAAGACTAGAAGAAAATGATAATCAATACACTACAAATCTTATGTCATTAGTTAATGTGTCAAAAAAATGTTACAATTGATAAGAGATGGAGGATGGAATACTTTGCTTGATAAAGTTTTATTATTTTGTGATAAAAAATAAAATTTTGGTCCCAAATGTGGATGATTTATTTATAACTCAAGAGTGATCAAGACAAAAGGTTCAATAAATTTTAAATTTATAGCATTTTTTTAGTTGAGTTAATTATATTTGGTAGGCAATTTCAAGAGTTGGATAATCATTTCAATGAGATATATATTGAGCTACTATTTTATGTAACATGTTTAAATTCAAGAGACTTATTTATTACTTTCAATAAAGAAAAACTTCTTAAGTTGCTCAATTTTATTTAAATAACTTTGTTGCAATTGAAATTTTTACACTTAACAGTAAATTTAAAAATTATATTTTGAAATGTACACTCAGATAAATATTTTGAAATAAAAGAAATCAATTATCTATTTAAAAAAATTGTTTGAGACAAGAATACATATTGTATAGCTATTAATCTAGTTGCTTATTAAGTTAGCATTGATCATACCAATTGTAACTATATTTATTGAAAGAGCTTTATTTGTAATGGATATTATGAAAAGTGGATTTCACAATAGTATGGGAGATGAATGATTGAATGATTGGTTAGTTACTTATATAAAGAAGGGCTTTTTAATAGTATAGAAAATGAACAAACTTTATAACGATTTAAAAATATTAGATTGTATATACAATAATTCTAAATATTGTTCATTTATTTTTTTATTTTATAATATTATAATTTGAAACAATATATTACTATAATTTAATGAAAAGATTTGTTTTGTGATTTTTCTTACTAGTGCCCACATTAAAAAAAAAAAATTGTGGATCCGCTACTGTCTATAGTGCCATCCTTATTCATTCATCAATGGTGAGCATAGGTACATATCATTGCACAATGTTGGTGTTGTCAAAATCATGTAATCAAATAGTTATTGTGCAATATTTTCAACAAGTGGTGTAAGAGCCATGATTATATAAATCTAGAACCTAAATAACATGTTGTTCACTATTCATATTCATTTTCCAAGAAGCATGTTAGTTTGATTTCATGTGCTGCATGGTCATTGCAATTGAATGAATTACATTAGGGGTTTTGTTCTCTATGTTAGAACAATTTTAACACACTAAAAATCTTGATAAATTGTGGTCCGTGGAGAGAGAACAATAACAAACAAATTTGGAGTTTGTATTTAGGGTTTTTCAAAATCACTCTTGATTTTCATGAATTCATTGAATGATGATGCATGATTTTCACTCATAATACATATTAGCCTATACAAACTTATTAGATTCTTTAATTTCATTTAATATGTTGTTTTCACGATAAAATCACAATTTTGGAAAGGTTAGGGTTCGTACCACAACTGTCCGCATTTTTTCTTGAAACTAAACTCAATTTTGACTTGATTTCATCTAATTTCTTGAGGGTTCCTACGAAAATGAGTGTATTGGATGGATTTGTGGAGAAAAATAGATTAAAAATGGATCAAAAATAGCAAAAAGCTGGCCTAGAATTGTGATTGTCATGAGCAAGGGAATGAGCTGCTATTTTAGCGTGTCATTATGCTTCCCCACGTGCACCAGAAATGTGTAGGCTCCATGCGCCATCTTGCAGTGGTTGTTTCTAAAATTTGTTTGTCAATTTTTATCTACTCTCCCATTTATGTTTTTTTGGTACATTTATTTTATTTGTCTACTACATTTAGTATTTTTTTGAATATTCTTATTTATAAACTACTTAAAATCTCTGTTCCACAATATTTTTTAAAGTGAGACCTTAGAAAATTTAATTTGGCTTGCTTCACATCTTTTGGAATGATGTAGTCTCCTTGGTAGCATGTATGTTTATATACTCTCGGCCTAGGAATAGATGACTTAAGTGAAGAAAATTAGAATTTGTGCTTTGTACACTAAACTGTGAATTGGAATGCTGTGTTGACTATTTAATAATTAGTAGAGATATCTTTTGCTTTGAATCTCATGTTGGATTAATCACATATGCATACATATTGTTGTGTAGTATGCTTACTTGCATTATTATGGGTTGATCTAATTTGCAACGTGAAAGTTATGTGAGTTAGTACAAGCATTTATCACCAAAGTGATTTGTTCGTATTGTTGCGTAATTTTGATCAAGCTATTGAAAACTTTTAATTTTTCATTGTGGAAATTAAGAGTTAGTAAGAATATTTATGTTCGAAGTAATTTGTTTAGGCTGATTTTTATAATTATCACCTCTTTACTGAAAACTATTATTGCTACTGATATGATAAGCAGCCCAAAGCGGTTGTTATATATCTTTCTGGAGTGGACGAGACAAGGAAGGTAGAGGGTGCATTGGGCTCGAAAATTCATCTACCTAAAGGAGATGACCTTTTAAGAATAATTTATTCTCTTTGTTGACTTTATATGTTTTATGTGCATATTGTAAACTCTGCCCAAAGGGGAGCGTATAGTATGTGCCTTATGCTCGAGATATGACTTATTTTATTATCATGCTATCTTGATAGTAATGCCCATTTGATTTAACAAGTTGCATTACTTTTCCATTTGTGTATAGTTTCTTTTGCTTTGAATAAGAATTCTAACATTGAGGTTTTGGTTGGATCAAGCATTAATAGATGGAAGTAAGATGTAGAGTTTGCTTTGGGAATGACAGACATAGACTTGGCATTGCAACAGGATGAGCTTACTAAGCCTACTGGACAACGTACTGCTGAACAAAAAGAGTATTATGCTAAATGAGAAAGGTCTAACAGGCTCAGTCTAATAACTATTAAGAGGTTAGTTTCTAAAAGAATTTTGAATAGATTGCTAGAAGCCACAAGTGCTAAAGCTTTATTAAAGTCCATTGATGATAGATACCAAGTATTTGACAATGTAGAATCTAGATACCTTATGAAAGAATTGACCACCATGGAATATGACAACATTAAGGGTGTTAGGGAATACATCTTGAAAATAGCCCACCTTCAATCTAAACTTAATTAAGGACCTTAAGATAACATTACCTGATAATTTTCTTGTTCCCCATGTGTTGAACTATTTGCCTGCTAATTACATAAATCAAAACTGCCTATAACACACTTTGTGAATCTTGAAGTGTGAATGATCTTATCACTATGTGTGTTGCTACGGAAGGGAATGTTAAAAAAGAAAAGAGTGAGATTGCCCTTTTGATCTGAACTTTCAAACACAATTTCGATAAAAGTGAAAGAAATTACAAGTCTCTTGCTCCTAAAAAGACTCAGGACTTCAAATGGCATGGCATGCTAATCAATCTCACAATTCTAGTGGACAACCAATTGTCCATGTGAAAAATTTTTACTACCTAGGAAGAAGGGCCATAAAAGAGAGAATATTTATTAGTTTAGGCCTTGGTCAGAAAAAAGAAAAACAAGGAAGATGGTAAGCCTTAATCCTAGTTTGTTTTGAATCTAATTTAATTGATGTCCCTATAATTCTTTATGGATTGATAGTGGTGCTTCTATCCATGTTGTTAATAACCTTGTAGAGTCATAAGAAAAAGGAAGTCAAGTCAGAGAGATGCCAAGCTTAAGGTAGGGAATGATGCTAATGTGGAAGTAGATTATGTAGGAGTTGTTAAGTTGTCCTTGGAGCCTAATTTTGAAATTACTTTAGACAATTTTTTTTTTTATGTATTTAGTTTTAGGAGAAATTTGATTTCTATTTCCTCTTTAGCTAGGAAAGGATTTAAGTTTTATTTTGACAATGAAAAGGCTAAATTAATGACACGGGCTGGTTTTATTAGATTTGGAGTTTCATTTGATGATTTATATATGTTGAGTTCAACTCAAAATATTGTTTGTATTTAATTAAATGTTGAAAATTCTATGCCAAAGATCTAGAATCAAAGATAAATCTTTTACTCTATGGCCTTAATGACTAAGACATATTTATAAAGAAAGAACTGAGAAACTCATTAGAGATAACATCCTTCCTTTCCAAAACTTTGAAAATATTGATAATTGTGTAGATTGCATAAAGGGAAAAACAACTAAAATTAAAAGGAAAGATTCAATGTGCAGTTTTGGTCTCTTAGAAATAGTCCATACAAATATTAGCGGCTCTTATCTAGTACAATTTGTGGTAATAAATATTTTATTACATTTATTGATGATTTCTCCATATATGGCTTTTATCTAATTGAAGTTAGTTTAATGCATTAGAAAAATTCAAAAATTTTAAAACTGAGGTTGTCAGACAATTGGGTAAGTCCATCAAAATTGTGAGATCAAGTGAGGTGGCGAATATTATGGAAAACATATGCCACTAGTCAACAAATGAGGTCCTTTGCAAAATATTTGCAAGAGTGTGAGATAATTCCCCAATACACAATGCCTAAAAGTCTTGAGCAAAATAGTGTGGTCAAAAGGCAAAAACCATAACCTTAAGGATATGACAATGTGCATGATGTCTAGATTTAACTTGCCTGAATATTTTTTTGTGGTGAATCCATTAAAATTGCCAATTTAGAATTTTTCTGTTGTGTCTTCCAAACATTCTTTTAGAATCATAATGGCTTGGGTTGCCTATTTTAATTTAGAGCTCCTTAGATGGATGTGAAAATAACCATCTTGAATGGAGACCTTAGTGAAGAGGTTAACATGAAGTAGCTTGAAGATTTTGTGGAAAAAGGGAAAGAGCATTTGATATGGAGGTTGAAAATGTACATATATGGCTTGAAACAAGCTTCACACTAATGTTATCTAAAATTTGATGAGATGGTGACATCGTTGGGTTTCACTAAAGATAAGTTAGACCAATGTATTTATCTTAAGGTTAGTGGGAGCAAGTTTGCTATTCTTATTTCATATGTTGATGATATCTTACTTGGTTGAAATGACTTTAGTATGCTTGAGAGTAAATGGATGTTTTCTAATATTTTTGACATAAAAGATCATGGTGAAGATTTCTTTGTTTTGGGGATAGAAATTTGCCATTGTAGATCTTGTTCTATGTAAGTTTATCTCAAAATACATACGTTGATTGTTTATTTGAGCGGTTCAATATGTTGGATTGTAAGCCTAGGAATGTACCTATCACCATGGGTGATAGAGTTAACAAAAACTAATTTTACAATAGAGATAAACAAAGCCCATAAATCTCCTAGTTGCATTATTTTTTATAGGTCATTTTTATATTCATTTAAATAAGATAGGTACAAGTGGCACAACACGTGTATAATTTGTTATGTACATTTGTAACAAACTACTATGACACTAAGTAAGTTTGAGACTATAACTTGCAGAACTATAGCCACAAGTGTAAATGCCACACATTTAGATATAACTTTATGTTAGGGTTCTTGGCAGATATCTTTCAAATGCAGAAAATGAACATTAGGTAGTTGCCTTGCAATAAACAAAATAATATAAGCTTATTTATAGGACGTAGATGACCTTAACGTACTTAGCTACTCAAATTTAGCTTTAGTTAGGTGTACAAATGATCTAAAGTTTACATCAGGATACATTTTATGTTAGCTAGAGGTGCCATTCATTGAAGAGTGCTAAGAAAAATATGACTTCCTCCACTATGAATACTGAATTCATTGCCTAGTTTACTGCTACTACTTAAGTTCTGTTGATGTCTTTAGTTAGTGGGAGTTTTGATATTTGCTCTTATGTTTATTCATTGTTGTGAACTCCTTAACTTATTCTTGTTAGTATCATATATTTATGTCATTTTTGGTACACACATTATTGATATCCATTATGTTATTATTATTTATTTGTGTACCATGATATTTTAATTCGCGTTGTGGAAGGTTAGATATCAACCTTGGACAAGTTTTGTGATCTCATTGTTGATACTACATTTAGATATGAAAATATTGACTTCTTTGTGAAGCCATGAGATCTCTCTTGCTCCTGTTGTTTAGAGGAATTTTGAGAGATAATTGTGAAATTTCACTTGCTCCTGTTGAATTGAACATTTTAAGAGAAATTAATGATTCACAATGAAAATAGCATATTTTAGATCATATATTGGTTGTTATTTTCTTGGTCCATTTCCACACTTTGACTCATGTTGATATTATTTGTAATATTTGTAATCAATGATAAGTCTTGTGTCAAGTTAAGGATGCAATGATTGCTATGATTCAATATTATAGATATTATTAGATGGAGTCATGTTTGATGTCTCTTTGACCACATTATATTTTTAAAAATCATCACCATGTACAAAACTTAGTTGTTTTTAGCTTGAGATTCACTTTAATATAAACTGTTTTCATAACTACAGTAATACAATTCAATTTAGGAGAATTTCATGTGAACTACTATTAATTGTTAGTTTTGTTTTAATAAAAATAGGTTGATATTATGGTAGGTTAATTTCTAAGAGACATGCATGATAATTCCATTATTGAATGTGATCAAATTAATTCTTTTTGGGATGTGTGCATTAGTTTTGTTTTATTAAGTGTGGCTATAGGTAAAGTGTAGGCCATTACTAAACTCATAACGGGAGGGTTATTTATGCAAATAATTGTTTGTGACTAAGTCCTCTACCCACTATTTCAATATTTATAGTTACAATGCCATGTTAGGTTAACAAATCTTTTACGCTTTCTCATCCTAAGCTTGGCTCATTGAAGAGCCACCATTTTTGAGAAGATTGGGAGGAGGCTTTGTTTAGCATGATTTGCAGTGCTATCCCATTTCATTCTTCAATAACGAACACAAGTGAATATCACTACATGTAGACACCTAATTTTGTCCGAATTCAAAAAAAAAAAAAAGCAAACCAACCGAAAGACCCAAAGCCAAAATAAACCCAACCAAAAGGCCCAAGGCAAACCAAAGCCAAAATAAACCCAACCAAAAATCCCAAAGTAAACAAAACTGAAAAAAGCTCAAGAATGAGAACCAAAAATTAGGAAATAAAATAAAAAATTGAATGAATGATTGAAAGACAAAGAAGGTAGGAAAATGATGAATAAAAGACAAAGAAGATAAGAAAATGATAAAGGAGGAAAGAAAATTATGAGTAAAAGACAAAGAAGGAAAGAAAATAATGAGTGAAAGATAAAAAAGATGAGAAAATGATGAAGAAGGAAAGAAAATAATGAATGAAAGACAAAAAGGATGAGAAAATGATGAAAAAAGTAAGAAAATAATGAATAAAAGACAAAGAAGATAAGAAAATGATGAAAAAACATGAGAAAATGATGAAGAAAGTAGGAAAATAATGAATAAAAGACAAAGAAGATAAGAAAATTATGAAAAAGGTAAGAAAATGATAAAGAAAGAAAGAAAATGATGAATAAAGGATAAAAAAGATTAGGTGGGAAGATAAGAATTAAGAATAAAAACTAAATAAAAAAGAGAAAAGTCTACAATTATACCACTATAAATAGGCTATATCAATCTCCCTTGAGACATACAGCAATCATCCATAGTTCTCATATGGACATTCCCTCACTCTTCCCACAAAACTCCATCCTCTTCCAAAACACCAAACTGAAACCTCTCATGGCCCCCCTCCCAAGCCTCCCAAGCATTACTTCTGTGATCATATTCCATAGTTTCACAAACGAATCCCCAATTATCACATGTTTTGAGTTTAATGCTTCCACGAACGAGGCCAAAAAAAAGGTAGGATAATGAGAGACCTGCCATTGCACTAATCCTTCGCTATGAAGCTCAAGTTGGGAAATAATCGTAAGGAAAAAGTACAGCTCATATTAAGAAACAGCTAAACTCATGCCAACAAATGAATTGCAAGAATGATTAGAACTTTCAATTACATAACCATCTAAAACTGATTGGAATATTGCATTAACTCCATTTGATTGGCAATACTATTCAACAACTTGATTTCCTCTATTAATCCTCCTAATATAAAGTATATCTCTTCCCAATGGGGGTGGCAGTGATCTTCAGCATTGAAAGCATGCACTTCATTTTTCACTTCTATCCAGCTCCAACCAAGAACCTTTTTCACTCCACGTTCTCGCATCAGCTTAGTTATCCTAGCCTTTTCATCCCACATCTTTAGACGCCCGTACATGTCAGAGAGTAGAACATAAGTTCAATGTTCCTCAGGCTCCAACTCCAGAAAACAGCTAGCTACCTGACTAGCTATCTCGATATCACCACAAGATCTACAAGCACCCAATAAATTCTTCCACACCATTGAATCAGGTTCGAAAGGCATTGTTCCAACCAAAGCTTTTGCCTCAGCTAGACGCCCAGCCCGACCATAGAGATCAATTGCACAAGCATAATGTTCCATTCGTGGTGGAATCCCAAAATCAAACTCCATAGACCTCAGAAAGTTGTTGCCTTCTTCTACCAGCCCAATGTGACTACATGCAGTTAGAACTGCAACAAAGGTTATATGATCCGGCTTCACTTTTCTCTCTCTCATTAAGGAGAAAAGCTCAAGTGAAATTTTACCTTGTCCATGTTGTGCATAGCCAAAGATGATTGAATTCCATGTGACTGCATTGTCATTGGAAGTTGCTTCAAAAGATTTCCTAGCATCTTCAAGTATCCCACATTTAGAATACATAAAAATCAAAGAGCTGCCTACAAATTCATTGGACTCAAAGCCTTCTTTAAGTGCCAACACATGAACTTGCTGACCTAACTGCAACGTTGCTAGATCTGAGCATGATCTGATGACAGCTGAAAAAGTATAGTGGTCAATCTCTGTGTGCAGAGATCTCATATGTACAAATAACCTCAACGTATCCTCACTCAAACCAAATTGTGAGTATCCTGTCAGTATGGAGTTCCAAGTTACACAGTCCTTGGACTCCATAGAATTGAAGATTTTTAACGCGTCTTCCAAGAATCTATTATTTAGTCTGATATACATGGCAATGATAGCATTCGACACAGGTACAGAACTTTCAAACCCCCTTTTTATTACCAACCCATGCAAGGATTTTCCATGGGTTTTATGCACCTGTGCAGAACACGCACTAATGATACTAGTGTAAGTATAGATGTCTGGCTCAAACCCAAGATTTTGCATGTCAATGAAGATTTGGAAAGCAAGATCTTCTCTATTATGTAATAAGTATGCAGCAAGAATTGAATTCCATGTCACTATATCTAGAGAGCTAACAGAACAATTAAATACTCTTTTAACATCTGGTAGAGAACCACACTTTGAATATGCTGTGATAATGGCATTACAGACAGTGTTATCTAATTCCAATCCATGTTTTACAATTTTACAATGTAATTGCATAGCTAACCTATAATATTCAGAATCATCAAGCAACGTTAAAAGGGGGGATAAGGTGCCATCATCAAGGCTTACACCTTCCTCCTCCATGCATTTTAGCAGCCAAAACGCTATGCCGTGATCACCAACTTCTGCATACCCAGAAATTAGAGCATTCCATGATACATAATTACACTCTGGCATGCCCTGAAACACAACATTTGCATCCTCAAGTCTTCCACACTTGGCATACATGTCTAGAAGTGCGCTACCTGAAAATACATTTTTTGAATATCCCATCTTGAAGATCATTGAATGTATTTGTTGCCCAAGCTCAAGTTTATGAACACTGGAAACCCCCTTAAGCATGCTTCCAAATGTATGCCCATCAAATTTAAATCCACATCTCCGCATGATTTTGAGGATTTCCCATGCAATTTCATTGTTTCCAGAGTTGATGTAACCAGTAATCAATGTATTCGAAGACACAATGTCTCTGTTGGCCATTTCGTCGAATAATTCCCATGCAAGACATAATTCTCTGCATTTAGTGTACCCGTTTATAATATTATTGGCAGTATAAAGATCAGAAATGGCTCCCAACTTGATTGCCTGGCAATGGGCTGTTGCAACCTCAAGCAAACTGATAGCTGAGCCTCAGACAAGTGAATGCAACCTTTTCATTTATTGGCATTTAATAAACATTAATATTAATTTCAATGCCACAAAATGGTAACATCTTTTCCCCTCCAAGTACTTCCATTGTCGAAATAGATTTTCTTTTGGGCCTTATGTTAAAATAGAATTTAAGTCCCTAGACAAAGGTTAAAGTTCCCTTTGGGAGGCTGTTCTCTGGCTGTTCTTGAGAAAGACTCTCCCTGCCAAAAACTCTTGACTTTCAAAAGGGCTTCCACAGTAGGATATCAAAATCCAGCAATAAAATGCTGTACAAAAAGACAATCAAGAACAGGAAAACAAGATAAGGCCAAATCGAAATATCAGTACAGAGTAACAGGAACTACGGGTGTTTGTGGGTTGGGTTGATTCAGATTTGGGGGAACTTTTTTCCCACCCGACCATTGGTGGGCTGGGTGGTCAAATTACCCAATTAAATATTTTTTTAAAGAAAAATTGAATTTGATACTTTAAATCACACATAATTGTCCGTCTTTCAAATCGTAAGTTACATAAAGACAAAGTTGCTGATAGTTCTGAAAAAGAAAATAAAAATGCTAGCTGGCTATCTGGTTTCCTATAACAAATTTTAAAGTTTGAGGACCGTGATAAGGAAAGAAGTTAACCTACATTATATACATAGCATCTTGCAACAAATTCAGATGTTCCTAAGATAACATTTTCAAAATCACGCTCATGAAGTGGCATATTAAAGATGGCACCATAGAAATCAGCATATCAATACTTCATATTAAAGAAGAGAAATAATACCAAAATTTAATGAATAATCAATTCATAGTTTACAGAGTATTTAATGAGTACCAATACTTCACCCACAATAGAAATAATTTGAAGATTCGGGACACAGTAGCAGACTTGAAGTGTTTTGAGCCATTGACTGATACCGTGAAATTGAAATGCATGATGCCTAGACGCCTAGTTACATTTAAATGAAGTTTATCAAGAGATTAAGAGATAAATAAAGATTGAGTGCGTTATTTCAATTCAAGAAATGTCTCTAAAGTTGATTGGTCTTCAAATATGCATAATCGTGCTTGTGAAAGAAATTTCTTTAAGAAGTTGCGGAACCCTCGACCCAGCACCACAAAACAAACCACGACTTGACTCTATTATAGTACTATTAGCCAAATAAACAGGCTTTGCTCATGAAATCAGCAAGTGAGAGCAATTTTTCTGGCACATTTAAACAAAAAATTAGAGGGTCAAAGCTTTAGATGAACTTAGAGGGAAGTGAACAATAGAAAGAAAAAGAAAAGCAGCTGAGCTGAGCTAAGAGAAAGAGAGAGTGGCAACTGACATTCGATTTTGGGGTTGAGTGTTCGTGGAATCGTGGGCGTGGCCACATGGTCGAGGGCCTTCTGGGTGGCTGGTGCGGAGCTCGGTGGAGGAAACGCCGGTGACTAGAGAGAGACAGAAAGCCAGGGGTGTAAATTTGTAAATCCGTGAACCGAACCGGATTGAACGGATTATTGACCCGATGATCCAACTCAATTCATCAAAATATAACTAGTCAAATTAACCCAACTCAATAAGCACATCTACTGCTTACTAGTTACTTCAGCCAAAGATAATAGTCATAACTTTACGAGAGTAAGAACGACAGCTTTACAAGCCAACGTTGTATGATAGAATGGCAGTTAAAAAAAAAAAAAAGAACCTTGTGTATTTGAATGACATTCTCAAATAAAATTGCCAAAAAACCAATGGAATGTTGCTTTTTAATGAGAGAGCTTTTCCTCTTCTCTCCCATAAAATGTTATTGTTTTTTCTGTTGAAAAATATTTCTCAATAGATATGTAAGAGTGATAGTAATATGATCACTTTTATTAATTTATTTTTTAAAAAATTGTATATTAATCTTTTCAACTTTAAATTGTTTATAAATATACTTTTTAAACTATTAAAATCAATAAATACATTTTTTTATTATCAAAATAATATAAACATTCTTATTTATCAATCGTTAAATGTTAATAATCACATAATTTTTATTCGATTATTAATACATATAATTTTTTATTAACTATTTAGATAAAACTCAAATTAGAAAATACATAAGATAGTTGTAATTTAATAAATTAATTTTTAGCTTTATATTTTATTTTTTCTTTCCTTTTAATAAAATAAATATTCTTACTTTAATTACAATGGATAGTAATCTTTTTATAAATTAGTGATTTAGAACATATAATCTCAAATAATTATTATCTTAGAGTATTTTGAGATATGATAATATCAAAGCATATGAATGGAAGATATATTTATACTGTTTTAATAGTTAAATATACATATTTATTGACTTTTATAATAAAAAATATATATTTACAAATAATTTTAAAGTTTAAAGAGGATACATATTTTTCTCTTTATTTTTCTAATTACATTGACAAGTTACTAATTTAAAAAAACCACTAATTTTAAAAAACATTGTCCCAAATAGTGAGAGTAATATTTTCGTTATTTTATTTATTTGATATATAATGTGGTTAAAATTTAAGAGAAGAAAGATAAAAACAAAGGTACCCAACCACTTTGATTGTCCCTAAAAGCACATATTTCGGTTGTTTTAGTGCACAAACAAATACCCACTCTATATGTATATAAGAGGCTGTTGCTTCTAAGATAAAAGCCTCTGCCTCAGGCGTTTCAAATGAGTCATTAATTGGTCATAGTCATTAATACCCACTTTATAATAGGAACTGCCTTGAAATTCTGCGCCCATGCATGTAAGCGAGGCAAAGTGCTTGGTTCTAGCACTTTGACGCCTACAATTTCTTGCGTGGCTTCAAACCAGAAAGAAAGCCATCCATAGGATATATCCACCAATCCTATGGTGTCACCACCAAAGAACTTGCTGTCTTTAAGACCTTTCTCTTCCAAGATTTTCAGCGCTGCAACTGTTTCTCTGATAGCCTTTTCTCTATTTTCTTCCTTGGAGATGTAAAATGAATAAAAAGTGAGGCCCTAATCACCATTTCATTAGTAACCCATCGGTAACCAGAGATGTGCACAAATTAATATAAACTTGGGAATCAAACATCAAATGGCACTGATACATATACAATAAAAGGTAATTAGCATAAATGTACAAATTTGAGTATGAGTAGAGCTGTAAATTCCGATCTTATGCTCAAGATCGAATTAAAAAAACTAGGTTTAAAATTATTTTGTTCAAGACTGAATCAAGTTAGTTTGGACTGGTCTTAGGTAGTCTACATATAATTTTTTTATTTGTCTTAATTATTTTAAATTATTCATAAATGATTAACTCATATTTTAATATAATTTTATAACATATAAATATATTATTAATAATTAAATTAGTTTATCAATTAATAATTAGCTTAGCAGAATAATTAAATATACAATTTACTTTAAATTTAAAATTAAATTTAAAGTTAACCTACAAAATTAATCTGTTTTAGTTTATAACTCAGATTTAAGATTTGATCTATATCTTTATAGCCTGAAAAAAATTTAAACTTTTTTCACCTAGCTTGCATTGGCTATTTGGCTAAGACAAAACAAAGCTGTTTGGACGGGCCCATTTTATATCTTTAAGACAAATCTAGTAAAAGAAAAACTTTTGGATTTATCCGTGTCCAAAAAATAAAAGAACTTCGGAGAAATTGATTCAGAACATGTAAGTTTATCTTTTGTATTCCAAAATTGATCCAGAACCGAGCTGAGGCTCTCTCAAAGGAACCAGTGGGCAAGAGAGGATTATTCGGCCACATTTCTTCAATATATTCGAGGATGATATCAGATTCTGTTATGATAATGGCCAACAAAAATAAAATTACAAAATATAAATTGCAGAAGGAGAAGAGAAAGCACACAAATATTTAACGTGAAAAAATTTAATGAGAAAAAAAACTACAGGCAGAAGAAGAGAATTTTTACTATATAGAATTCAATTACAATATTGAAATTTGGGCTAAACAATTGACCCCAAACAGTAGCACCCAAAATGACCTAAACAACTGCTGTATCCAAAATACAGAAAATCTGCACCCTTCTGTATTACTGTTTTACAGTAGCAAACCCAAAAAGTACTGTTCATATAGCACTGTTCATATTGCTTCACGCGACTGTTTAGGCTGCACTGTGCGGCACTGTTCAAGCACTGTTCACCGGGCACTATTCACGGGGTACTGTTCATGCTGTATATTTTCTGCATTTTATATATTTTCTATAGTCAAAACTGCAATATGCAGTTTCCTATTAAAATTGTAACTCTATCTATAACTGTTTTGCAGTTTTCTATTATGACTACAACTCTTAGTTACAATTTTCATATGAAACTGCAACCTTTTATTTTTAAAATTTGGGTTACACCCAAAAACATAACAATCTCCACCTTAACACAAATTCTAAAAATAAACTTCAACAAAGAAATTTTCCACCTCTTCCACAAAAGCTACTAAGAGCAAAACTCAACAATGAACATTAATTAAGTCTAAACAATACTTGAACTTCTTAATAGGCAAAAGCTTATTGTACTCCACCTCTTCTCCTATAGCAAGACAATAGGCAAAATCTGAATAACCATACTTCTCAGGTGGTTTAATGGTTCTCCTTGGCCTATCCTTAGCTATGGTGTAAGGCTGTACTTGTGAAGATTCTGAAACCTTTTCTGAATCACCATCTGTAAAGCTAGGAATAGGGAATTGTTTGGGTTGAACAAGAACTTCAAACTCCACCTGTTCTCCACCTTTTTCATTATTCTGAATAACAAATTCTGTAACTTCTTTCTTTGCAAGCATGGAATATTCATTAAAAGTTACATCCTTGCTAATAAGAAACTTGGACTGATCTGGATACCATAACCTGTATCCTTTCACACCAGATGAATACCAAAGAAATACACATTTCTTTGCTCTAGGCTCAAGCTTTCCTTCATTAACATGTGCATAAGCAGGACAATCAAAAATTTTCAAAATAGAATAATTAGCAGGTTTTCCAGACCATACCTCTTCTGGTGTTTTACATTTAATGGTTGTATGAGGAGATCGGTTCACCAACCAGCAAGCTGTGTTAACAGCTTTAGCCCAAAATTCCTTGCCTAAGCCCGCATTTGAAAGCATACACTGAGCCTTTTCAAGAAGAGTTCTATTCATCCTCTCTGCAACACCATTATGTTGAGGTGTATTCACAACAGTTCTGTGCCGAGCAATGCCTTCTTTCTTGCAAAACTTATTGAACTTATTGTTACAAAATTCAAGGCCATTATCTGTTCTGAGTCTCTTAATCTGTTTTCTTGTTTGCTTTTCAAGTAAAGTCTTCCACTGCTTGAAAGTCACAAATGCTTGATTTTTCTGTTTTAGAAAGTAGACCCAGACCTTCCTTGAATAATCATCAATAAAAGTCAGCATGTATCAAGAATGACTACCTTTAGAAGGAACTTGAAAGGGCCCCTAAAGTTCTAAATGAATGTAGTCAAGAGTTCCTTTTATCTTGTGAATGGCTGAACTGAAACTCAACCACTTTTGTTTGCCAAAAACACAATTTTCACAAAACTCCATCTTTCCTATAATCTGGCCACCTAACAAATCTCTCTTGCTTAATGTTGTCATGCCTCTCTCACTCATATGCCCCAGTCTCATGTGCCAAATTTTAGTAACATCTGAATCAGAAATAGAAGTAGCAGCAACTGCAGCTGAACCTGGAATAGTAGAACCTTGCAAGAAATACAAAGTGTCAATTCTATTTGCTTTTATCAGTGAAAGTGTACCCTTAAAGACTTTAAGCATACCATCTTCACATTTATATTTACAGCCGTTCTTTTCTAAAGTACCCAAAGAAATTAAATTCCTTTTCAAATCTGGAATGTGTTTCACATTTGACAAAGTTCTGATCATACTATCATGCATTTTAATTTGCACAGTGCCTATCCCAGCAACTTTATAAAAATGATCATCATCCAAAAATACACCTCCATTAAACGGCTCATAAGTGGTAAACCAGTCCCTATTAGGAGTCATATGTTGTGAAGCTCCTGAATCCATCACCTAGCTAGTTTCAAATCTAATTTTAGCATCAATAATACAAAGTAGATCACTTTTCTCATCTTCTGCTATATTAGCTTCGTCTAATGTGGCCTTACCTTTATTGTCACCTGCTTTTTCTTTCTTCTTTAGTTTAAAACAGTCAGATTTAATATGTTCTTTTTTCTTGCAATAATTACAAGTCAGATTCTTATGTTTAGACTTCGATCTAGACTTGTAAGAATTTGGATTTCTCTCCTTACTTCTTCCTCTATCAACAAATAGACTAACACTTTGATCACCCCTTTCAACAGATGTCAAATTATTATCAATTTTTTCTTTAACTTGCAAATTTGACCTAACATTATCAAGGAAAAATTTTTCTCTACCATAGATCATAGTGTTTCTAAAATTTTTATAGGAAGCAGGCAAAGAACATAACAGTAAAAGCGCTTGATCCTCGTTATCAATCTTTACATCTATCTTATTTAAATCAGTAATGATGGAAGTAAACTCTACTATATGAGATTTTAGTGGCGTACCTTCAGACATACGTAGAGTATAGAGGTGTTGCTTTAACCGTAGCCTATTGGTGAGAGATTTCATCATGTACAAACTCTCCAATTTCAACCATGCTCCTGCTACAGTGTTCTCAGTGAGAATTTCTTGAAGAACTTCATTACCCAAGCATAACTGAATAGAAGAAAGAGCTCTATTATCCATATAATCCCATTCAGCATCTGTCATAGTCTTGAGCTTCTTCGTCTTCCCAAGCAGCGCCCTCTTTGTGCCTTCTCTTGATAGAATTGCCACCATCTTTACTTGCCAAAGAGCAAAACTAGTTGACCCATCAAATTTCTCAATGTCTATCTTAGATGTTGTTGCTGAAGTAGAAACCATTGAGAAATTGAGAGAACCTGGCTCTGATACCAATTTGTTATGACAATGGCCAACAAAAATAAAATTGTAAAATATAAATTGGAGAAGGAGAAGAGAAAGCACACAAATATTTAACGTGAAAAAAATCAATAAGGGAAAAAACTACGAGCAGAAGAAGAGAATTTTCACTATGTACAATTTAGTTACAAGATTGAAATTTGGGCTGAATAATTGATCCTAAACAGCAGCACTAAAAATGATCCAAACAACTGCTGTATCCAAAATACAAAAAATTTACACTCTTCTGTATTACTGTTTTGCAGTAGCAACCCTAAAACAAATACTGTTTACGCTGCTTCACACTACTGTTTTGCAGTAGCAAACCCAAAACAAGTACTGTTTATGCTGTATATTTTCTACATTCTGTATATTTTCTATAGTCAAAATTGCCGTATGCAGTTTCCTATTAAAACTGCAACTCTATCTATAACTGTTTTGCAGTTTCCTATTATGACTGCAACTCTTAGTTGCAATTTTCATCTTAAACTGCAACTCTTTTATTTTTAGAATTTGGATTACACCCAAAAACATAAAAAATTCTGAGATGGATTTGGCTCCATGAAGAAGGACGGGGACCTTCTTGTGCACTGGATTGGACTGCAAAAGCAAATCATTCTTGCAGGAAAGGTCTTCTTCTATGTCTTCATATTCCACCCCCTTCAGATTGAGAGCCCATATTACTTTGTGCACATATGGACTTGCCCAGAATCCTAGCAACTTCACATCCTCCATAGCTTGCGGGAGAAATAAGGTAGGAATTAGGAGGATATTTGAGGCCGTTGTTTAATTGCTGACTGATCCAACGCATTTTCCAGTCTTCATTGGAAAAGTATGGACAACGATACCTGCTGATGTCCCTTGACTTTGAAGTGACAAATATGCGCATAACGTCTGCAAGACGAAGGAAAAAGCAGACCAATAAAAAGGAGAAATTATTAGTTTACATGCTTTCTCTTACGTAAGCAGTTACGTTTCTTAATGAAAATAGTTAAAATGGAGCGTTTCATATTTGAACGTAGCACTTACGTAAGTGTAAGTAAAAATGCAAAATTTTTATATAATTCTTACATATTTTCTCCTAAATTTTTGGATTACAAATTGAAAAATAAAAATATATATGTAATTTTTTTATAATATATACACCCGACTTAGTATACACAATTTTATAAAAATATAACAAGTTTCGTCGTGCTTGTTTTTGAGTGGAGCTATTTAAATTTAAATTAATAGTGTTCCAAATAATTTGTGGAAAAAATGATGACGATCATCACTTCAAACTGGATTCTCTTTAAATTTTTATGCAACTTAAAACTTAAATTAAAGATGTTTTTAAGTTAATTGAATTTTATAATTTAATTTATGTAATTTAATAAATTAAATTTTATATTATAAAAATTAAATAAAAATAATATGACTGAAAAATTTAAACAACAAACCTTTACCAACTTCATCCCTCCATTGTTTAATTTTCTTCTTTGACCAACCTCTGTGTAGATTATAATGCAGCAAAGATAACAGTCAAAGATGGCTGGTGGCTAACGACATCAAATTTGATCAGATTTTCGGAAGAATAAATGGCGGACTTGAAGTTTCGCTTTTGTGCCAGTGGCATGATTGTCGAAGCACATTGTTGAGGTTAACGCAAAACAGACGATAAAGACTAGATAGATAAGGATTTAAAGATAGAGAAAATATACAAGGCTCTAGCCAAGTTACTTTGGGCTCAGCTTGAGCCTACACCATGGCCCTCGTTTGTGATGATAATAAAATGAAAGAAAAGTACATAAAAGAGGGCAAAAGAAAAATGTTACGAAAAAGAGAAAAGAGGTGATGCAAAGACAAAACCGGTTACGCAAGGAATGCAAGGAAAGGAAAGGGGCGCAATCACTGATACATGGGAATAGAAAAATTCCTATTCCTTTAATGAGGCACTTGCAATCATTCGAGCTTAGGAGAGCAAGAGGAGTGTCATGCTCATTGATGTTCCTATGGAAGGTTCTGCACTGGGCTGCCACAAGATCCAGAGAGGTGAATCAGTCACAAACAACCCCATCCGAGGTCGATATGCAGCACAGTAAAGCTATTATGTTCTGCATATATTGCAAGAAGAAGGTGTGACAACCACGGAGCGCGAGGAATGCTTGATGGAGTGGCAAAGGGGTGGATTTTGAATTTTGTCATCGGTCTTTTCTTTTATTGGTGTGATCGGTTAGAATTGGGGTTTGTTTAAGATGCCATGAGAATCCTTAAAACTTAAGCTAAACATATCTTCTTAGGACTTAAGTTCAAGAGGAGAACTACATTTAAAAGATTATTCTGTTAAGTAAGAGAGCTTATTAGATATAAGTATCATTTCACAATTACTTAAAAAATTAATGTGAGATTCATAACATTACTCACTCTTTAAGAGGCCAGACATCCTTTTTTTTATTTAGACAGTTTCACTTTAAACTTTATTAAATACTAAGTATTTTTTTTTTCTCTTTTGGATGATTAACTAGCTTATTGGTAAGAGTCTTTTAAACTTAAATACCATTTCATAATTACTTATGCAATTGATATAAGATTTGTAATATACTCTCTTGTAATTATTACAAGTATAGGCAACAAAGTAAATCGGTAGAGATGAATACTAAAGGTTAGAAAGCATGCAACACTCTTAAATCTCCACCTTCAACTTTCTTTTTTCTATCTTGTTTTTTGACAAGTTATGCTATTGATATAAGCAATTTTTTTTTTAATATAATACTTACACATTTTCTTATAAGTTATTGGATTACAAATTGTAAACATAAAAGTATACGTAACTTATTTTTTATAGTATTTATGCCCACTTACTATATGACAATATTTAAGAATATAATAAATTTCATTGTACTTGATTTTGACTTCTGAGTGAAGTTAATTAAATATAAATGAATAGTGTTACAAATAATTTGTGGAAAAAAAATGATGAGGATCATGACATCAAACTGAATTCTGCTTAATTTTTTTTTTTTAACAACTCAAAATTTTATACACAACCTTTACCATGTTAATGCCTCCATTGTTTAATTTTCTTCTTTGACCATTCAAAAAGGACTGTTCATATTTGAAATTAAAAAGCGTGAGTCAATATAGAAAATTTCTTTACTCTTTGATCTATGAATTTTGATCAGAAACTAACGCTGGACCTCCCATGAGCATTTTGGGGCAATATTGGTGAACTCCGAGGCCATGTCTCATCAATATATTCCAGAATCACCATACACTCAGCCATTGGCTTTCCGTTATGAACAAGCACTGGCACCTTCTTGTGCTATGGATTGTACTGTAACAGTAAGTTGCTCTTGTTGATGAGATATTCAGCAATGTACTCGCAATTCACACCCTTCAATTTCAGTGCCCAAACGACCTTCTGGTTGAATGGGCTTGACCAGAGACCAAAAACCTTCAGTTTGTTAACTTTGTACTATTTATTAAATTATTTACTTATTTTTATTAATTTATGCATAGAATATATATAATTCACAAAATAGACCAAAATTGACATATAAAACATTAAGAAGTAAATATAGTTTTCCATAATAGTACCCCTAAATTGATCGCCTAACTGGACAATCAAAATAGAGGAAAACGCGGGTACAGATTATTTGCTAAAATAATTTATTCTACGTTTTTTCAGAGCAACATTGCAAGCTTACTTCTTGAGGAAATTTTCTCTTCTGTTCTGAAAGAATTTCATATTTCTGTCTTGATCAGGCAGGTTTTCTTTGATCACAGAAAGCTCACAGAAACTTTCCTTCCAGTTATGCAGGCGTGGAAATGTGTCAGCTTTTATGAAATTTACTCCAACCACATCTCCCATTGGGATCAAAAAATGGATGACCCAGCCAAAAGCTATGTCTGCTATCCCAATTGTGTCACCACCAAAGAACTTTTTGTCCTTGAGTGCATGCTCTTCAATGATCCTCAGAATCTCCAAGTTCTTGTTGACCTCCTTTTCTAGTTCTTCCCCCTCTTTTTTGAAAAATTCCCACATAGGTCTTGTCTACGAGCATTCAAACGCATGGTACAATAACAAAAACATTAATAAAAGACATAAATATAAACAATAAAAATTATATTTATGTACCTGTTCATCAAAGAACTTTGCCCAAAAGCGAGCTGTTGACCTCTCATAGGGATCCTTTGGAAGCAATGGACATTGTGGCCACACGTCCTCGATGTATTCAAGGATTACCATGGACTCAGCAATTGGTTTTCCACCATGAACAAGAACCGGGATTTTCTTGTGAACTGGGTTGTACTCTAATAGCTGTTCACTTTTCCTGTGCGGAAGGTCTTCCTCTATGTACTCGAAGCTCACACCCTTGAGTTTTAGCGCCCAAATGATCCTTTGACTGAAAGGGCTTGGCCAAAACCCAAAGAGCTTCACATCCTCCATGCTGAGTGAATACTATGTTTGAGTGTTGGGAATGTGTTCAGATGCAGTAAATTTATAGTAAGAGTGAGGAACTTGAAATGTATGGAACAATATGCATATCTTTTTCATAGTCAAATTTTTTAACCAAGTAATGCAGACTGATAGATAGACGTGTCGAAATGACTCTCTTTGTTTGTGGTATTGGCCCACTAAAGCAATTAGCGTCATGGATGATGCACGTTAATAAGACTAGGAAAAATTAAAGTAATAAATAAAATATGTACTGCACATGTGTTAGGTATCCATATGTGCTATATCAGATTCATCATGTGTACGTTACTTTTCACCACTTCAATGCTTAACCCAGGGTTAAAATATGTGGCCCCTGGTTGTAATGAAAAAAGCTGATGGGAAAGGGAAGTGAGGTTGAAATAAGTTACTTATGTTGTATATAAACGAAGAAACTACTTTTATAGACTCCTAGTGAGAATGGTCTTAATCAATTAGTGGTGGAGTCACAGGGTCACCGGTTAGTTGGGCTGGGCATTGGGTTGGTTTTGAAGCTAATACATTCCAACTGATTGAACCCGTTCATGCTGAGACTACAATCGTTGCCTACTTGTTTGCCGAATATTAGCTAGAACTGAAATTAAGTGGGTTACTCGTTAAACAGTTTAAGTCGGGTTGAAAACGGCCCGAACTGAAGGCACAAACTGGGATGGAGATGGACAAGTTCTGCGAGATTAGGACTGAGGGAACGAAAAAGCAAGAGGCGAAAAATCCGGGAAGTTCTGAACCCAGCCAAAAAGGAACCCTTGAGGCAACTAGGAACCCAGCCACCGGAGAAGTGCCAGTGGGAAAAATTGGGAAGGGAACTTAGCCAAAAACTAGAGAAAAATTGCCACTCCTTGGACAGCAATTCCTCACAAATCCAGAAGCTTAACAATTCAAGACCACAGATTGGTGTTTCTCCCCATGAGCAACTTGGTGGAGAAAAGGGTGTTTAAATTTTTCTTCCTTGGGTTACCATTGATTGTTAGTTAATATGGTCGGTTAATTTTTAATACATGCACCACAATTTCATGCTTGAATGTGATCAAGTTAATTCTTTTTGGATGTGCTCATTGGTTATTTTTTCTTTTACGAGAAATGTTAAATATACGAAGAGAGGAGGTATCAATGTGTAACCTCTAATGAGATACAATAAACTTTACCCCTAACAACAACTAAAATTACAACATTATCATATTCTTATGAGAGGTTGTACACTTAGTGCACTTTCTCTTATTATATATTTAACATTTCTCTCTCTCTCTCTCTCTTTAAAGTGTAGTAACATACATAGTGTAGGCTATTACTAATTAACTTGTAAAGGGAGGATTATTTATGCTAATGATTATTTGCTGCTCAGTCCCTACCCACTACTTCAATGTTTATTATTGTTAGAATGCCATATTATGTTAACACACTTTTTGTGCTTTCTTATCTTGAGCTTGCTCCATTAAAGAGTTGCCCCTTCTTTCAGAAGTGGAAGGAAGACCTTGCTTAGCGTGATCTATAGTCATAGGCAGATTTACTCACAAAGTCGAGTAGGCAATAGCCCACATAATATTTTAAAAATTTTTAATATTAGATATAAAAAATAAAGGAATGCCACATAGCAAAAGATTTTTATTGGGGAAGATGAAACAAAGAATGATAAAAGAAGTTAAGCAAGTATTTTGTTGCATTTTATCTAATATTTTGAATTTGTAAAATGAACAACAAATTCCATTGAAACTACATTACTAACATACTTATTGACAAATTGATTCAACTTGAATTAGTAGTATAATTATGAAAGTAAAGTATCAAGTATGCAACAAATTTGTTAGGATAGCATGTTCAATATGAACAAGTAAAATGAAATATAATCATTTACCTTTATTATTATAGTTTATAAAAGATTGTAAAACTTCTTTTTATCTCTTTTTAAAATTTTTCTATCACTTTCTCTCTCAATAATTTTTCTCTCTCCAAAATTTCTTTCTCTTTCTCTCAAAAAGTTCTCTCACTTTATCTCTCTAAAACTTCTCTCCCTCTCTTGTTTTCTCTAAAAGTTCTTTCTCTCTATCAATAATTCCTTACCCTTGATCTCCTTGGTCTTGATCCTTACATGAATTAAACAAAGTGATTAATTTAGTGATTTAGGGGCTGAATATATAAAATTCTTAATAAAAGAAAATAATAAGCAAAAAAAATAAATTATTAAAAGAAAACTTAAAGAAATGCAAATTAAAATCATTGAATTAGAACTTACAATTTGGATAGGATAGGAGCTTTCCAAAAGTACTACGCCCGTAGCATTTTAACAATCTTTCACCATCCAATGTTACAAATTTTGAAGAAGAAGATTGAAGAGGGAATTTTAGGGAGAGAATTCTCGTGCCTTTTACATTGACAAGAGCTTCTTAAATAGACTTACAAGATTTGGACTTCAGTTCTCCTATTAAACATATTTGAGAATCTTTTTTAATTATTGTTAATTATTGTGCAGACTTTAAATGCTTTTGAATCCAAAAGCAATCTTATCTTATATTTTTCTTTTCCAATTGTTTGGCATGATGCTTAGCAAAATGTTTGCTTTTTTGCTTTACGAAAAGCAACTTCTTTTCACACCTTTTGGCCTTGTCAATTTCTTATATCTACCGACTGCCGTGGATTAATTATGGAGAGTTTTGAAAATTTATTTCATAACAATTATCTTCGTTCTAAAGATAGCTTGGGGTGGATTCTCCTTCGTCTAATTTTTGTTCTTCTAAATCAATGGATAAGGCAAATTCTAATACTTTTTTCTTAAACTCCAACTTCTAGTTGGAATGAAAAGAAAGAAAGTCTAGCAACTCTGCCAAATAGGTTGCATTTGCTATTGATTTCTTCTTTCGAACCTAATTGGCTGAAGTGCTTAGAGAAATTCCTTATTTCTTCCATGCTTGAAATTTATCTAGAATAATTTTTCATCAAATTGGTCCCATCATCTTACTTGAATGGTGCAAATAAGTGATTGCGGATACCCAACTAAGAGACTCTGATTAATATTATATTTTCACTACCTTGTACTTATTTGAGTGCACAAAGATACAAATTTTTGTTGTAAAGGGATTGAAACAACTAAGCCTTTGAATTTATCAAAAGTCTTTTTAACAATTGGAGAAAAATAGCATGAAGGGGACCAAAATGAAGAACCATTCTTAGAACCAGGTGGGAAAGGATATCTTGGTGGTTTTAAAATTAAGAAACCATGAATGAGAGGATAATAGCTCAAATATCACATTATACCAGACTTCTTTATAGTCATAATAATTATATGAAGAAGGGTCAAAATTAAAGGAAATTTTCTTTGTGGTACATATATACTACTTTCATTCCACTAAAGAGATTATCTTAAGGATTTTTAACTTGAAATAGGTTATTTTAAAGGGGTCTTTTGGATCTATTTCTGCAATAAGCATGGTTGAGTTGGTGTTTACCAAAATAACCTATAAAATCTTTTGGTCTTTTTGTAATCAGTGGGAATCCATGTCGATCCTCTAAGAAAGACATGAGAAGCAATTTGCTCTGGATTTAGATCGGAAAGTTTTGGTTCCAAGTGAATTATGGTAATCTGAAAGGCTTTGTTTATGAATTGACAAGGAACCTTTTCAGCACTTGCTAACAGAGTAGTTAAAGGCAAAAATTTGTTGGCTTCTATTAAAGAGCCTTGGGTTACTGCTAGAGAAGTCAGCTAATACTTTCTACTCACACTTGGGTAGCATATGAAGTACCTGTAACAATAAATTGATTTGCTTACCAATCTAGTATAGCAAATTGAGCTTTTGTTCGAGGTCGTGAGGGCAGTCTTTCACACTTTTCGAACCTTGCAGGAATTCTCTAGTTAAGAAATCAGGGAGGTTGTTTTACTCTCCTTTTATATGCTAAATTTTGAAATCAAAACAAGATAAAGTAATTGCCATATGGAAAAAATTTGTTTAGAAACTAAATTTTGGACATACTTTAATAAAACATCTTTAACTATTTTACAATTAGTTTAGAAAAGGAATTCTTTATTTATTAAATCATCTTGAAATTTTGTAATACATAAAACAATGGATAATATTTTTTTTTTAATTGTACTATATTTTAATAAGTTTGAATTCCAAGAACTAAGTGAAATCTGACAATCTATTCTTTAGAACTAGAATGATGAATTTGTTTAAACATACATCCAAAGTCAATTTTAGAGGCATCAGATTCAATGATTAAAGTTGCATTACGATGAGCAATTTTTAACCAAGGAAGATTTCGAATAAGGGATTTGATCTTTGTAACTGTTTGGGTCATTTTAGGTGACTAGGGAAGAGGACTTTTCTTAAGTCTTTTGTAAAGGGGTTGACAAGTAATTAAAATATTAGGAATGAAATTAGAAATATAATTTAAACATCCAAGAAATCTCTGTAATTGTTGTTTTTCTTTAATTTCATTAGGAAACTTTTTTGCAAATTCTATGCTTCTGCTTATAGGTGTAATAGTACCTTCATGAATATTGTGTCTTAAAAACTTGATTTAGGTTTGAAACAATTTTATCTTTTTTGCTAACACTACCAATTCATTATGTTTGATGGCTTTTATAAAAATATTTAGACATTTAAAATGTTGATATAAAGATTTAGAATAGATTAAAATATCATCTAAATAAACTATAACAAACTTTGTATAAGGATTAAAATTTTTATTCATTATTCTTTAGAATTCTGAAGGAGTATTTTTTAATTCCATGAGCATTACATTCCATTCATAATGACTATAAGGAATTGTAAAAGCAATTCTATATTTATCTTGTTCCTTTACTTAATTTGATAAAATTCAGATTTCATATCAAATTTAGAAAAGATTGTAACCTTATATAGTCTTCCTAAAAGATATTTTCTTATTAGAGATTGGATATTTTATTCATTTAAGGGCTTTATTCAAACGTTTATAATTTATTACCATCCTTGGTGTTCCTCTTTCTAATTCAAAAGAATTTTGATCATAAAAAGATGCATAACTCTATAGAGATTTATTGGGTCTTATTAATTTTTTATTAAGATAATCCTCTATTTCTTTTTTGTAATGTTCTAAGGTTTCTTTATTCATTTGAATAGGCTTAGCCATAGTTAGAATTTTACTTTTGTGGAAGTTAGATTCATATAGTAAAGATAGCATATGCGTCTTTTTTTTTGCTAAAAGGCATTAGGAATTTCTGTACAAACTTCTTTTATAATATTTTCGTTTAAAGTTTTTACTTTTTCTTGAAGTCTTAAATCTTTTAATTGTTCTTCAATCCTTTTATAAGTAATTTCCTTAGAAAGAAAAACTATCAAATTATTCTTTTGATCAAAAGGATTAAAATATTGTTGTTCTTATAAAATGCTTATTTCCTTTTCTATCTTAGGATGAAAAAACTCAACACAAAGATTTATATTATTTTTATTAGCTATTATTCCTTTTTCAATTACTTGAATTGGGTAAATTTGAGTTAAAATGGAGGTTTTTAGAATTAATTGTTCTTTAATATTTTTTATTAACAGAAAGGTATTAGTAGTGTAAAGGCTCTAAAAGGTTTATTTTTTAAAATATTGAGTAAATATTAATCTTTCTTGGATACAATTTAAATTTACTCTAAAGTCGATTAAAGCAATAAAAGTTTCATGAAAACTATTTCCTCTTTTTAGATATATTTTACATCTCCATCTTTATTACATAGCTTTTATTCTATTAAGAAATATATTATCTTTAGTTTTGCTAACCTGTTGATCATTTTCTAATTCCTTGGCCAAAGTTTTAAGAAAGTCTTTAGTTTCAATGGCCTTTATTGGTTCCTTTAAAATTTTTATTTCATTTTTAAAATTTTTTAATTCATGATTTAATTTTGGGATTCCTAATGGTTTTTCTCTTTCTTGGTTAAGTTTTAATATTTTATTTAAATCATAAGGTTCAAAACTAGTCACAAGTTCTTCTTCATCCTCATCATTTTCTCCTATAATTTTTTTTTGAACTTTTAAAAGATATTTATACTTGAGTTCTAGGACATCTAATTTTTCAATAATTGTATCTGTTAGGAATTTAGAATCACTAGTCAAAGTATTATAATAGATGATTTGTACTCTCCATTCTTCACATGGATTTTCAATTCTACAATTATTACAAGGAAATTTTTCTTCTGATTCTAATGAGTTAAAACTAAATTCTTCTTGCTGTTCTATTATAGGCTCTTCTTTCTTGGATTGAGAGGAGTTTTTATCTATTTCAAAACTGCTATTGTACAGTAAAATTCTTGCTAATTAATTTTTTACTTCTTCATCTAGACTTCATTTATTCTTTTCTTAATATAACAATTTCTCGCAATATGTCTTTCTTTTCACATTTATTACAGGTTAAAGTTTCATTAAAATTTTTGTTTTAGTCTTTTTAAGCTTTTTAGAAGATTTATTGGTTTCTTTATATTTCTTAAATATCTTTTTATGCTTTTTATATTTCTTAGAGTCCCTTCTAGTTTTTCTAAATCATATTGTTAATAAAAATATCCCACCAATAGGCTTCTAGCCAAAAATCAATTTAGATAAATCTAAGCTGTTTTTCAGCCAAAACCAACAAATGAAAGACTTTTAATCCAACAAAGGATAGAGATTAAGGCAATTGATATCATGCTAAATATTTAGGGTTACCTACTTTTGTGGGTTGCAATAAAAAATAGGTATTTGAATTTATCTAGGAGAGTTTGAAAGAAATTGAAAGATTGGAAGAAGACAGCTTTGTCCAGAAAGGAGGTGCTTATTAAATCAGTGTCACAATCAATACCATTGTATGTCATAGGGTGTTTTAAACTTTTAGGTACGCTTTGTGATTAAATTGAATTAATGATTAATAATTTTTGGTGGTGACCTTGGGATAATGAAAGGAAGATTCATTGGCTTAGCTGGAAGAAAATGACAGTCTCAACAGAGAAAGGGGGAATGGGTTTTCGAGGTTTTGCATATTTTAACTATGAACTCCTTGCAAAACAAGGGTGGCTAGTAATCCAAAATCCCACGTCTTATGGCTAAAGTGATGAAGGGACGCTGTTATCTGAAAATAAGCTATCTTAAAGCCCAGATTGTTTCCAGCCAAGTTTTGTTTGGATGAGTATTCAGAGATACCAGTGGATCCTTGGTCAAGGCTGTTTTTGGATGGTGGGTAATGGGCTAAATATTAATATCTGGCAGAATCACTGGCTTCCTTCCCAAAATGGCTTTCAAATATAGAGCCCCACTTGCGACAAGGTAACTATGGTATTCCAATTAATTGACTATGATAGAAGAATGTGGGATAGAAATTTACCGTGCAATATTTTCTACCTTTTTGAAGCGGATCAAATTATTAGACTGCCGCTGACTAGACTGAACAGAGATGATAGGTTGGTGTGGCATGGCACAATAGATGGCATTTCCAACACGAAAGGTGCTTATCGCTTTGCTCATATTCAGGAAATGCCTGATGTTGGAAGTAGCACTGGTCATCTTCACCCAGAGTTCTTTTAGAAAGAAATATGAACCCTCCAAATTCCAAATAAAATTCAAGATTTTATCTGAAGAGCTTGCCTTGATGCACTGCTTACTAGAAGGAATTTACTCAAAAGGGGAGTGGCGGTACCGTTATTTTGTCCACGCTGTAAGATGATGGAAGAAGATCTTTTTCATGCGCTGGTTGAATGCCCAGAAATTCAGCATGTATGGTTTGGGTCTGCAACACTGCCTATCTGGGGAGCAATTCATTTTGGCTTGGTGGAAGGAATTGTTGTTGTCGGGTTCAGAGGAAGTTCTTGTTTATGCCGCAGTGCTGATGTGGGGTATTTGGTGGGGTAGTAATCGGTTATGCTTTGTTGGTGTGGTGGTAGGTTTTGATGACACTATGGCTATTGTGAATAAGTGTCTTATGGAGTATAGGGCCTGCATTGCTTTCCGGAATGGCAAGCAACCGCGGCACAAGGAAGTTGTGTGGAGGCCTCCAAGTAAAACACTGTTCAAACTCAATACTGATGCTGCTCTCCTACGTAGTGGACTCGTTGGTTTAGGGGCTGTTATCAGGGACCAGGTGTTAGAAAAAGTATATGAAGACAAATAGAAATTTTGGCTTTGAGGCATGAGATTACACTGTCTTGAGTGTAATATTGCTTTTGTATGAAAAGCAAGTTACCCCAGGATACAACAAAGCCCTTAAAACTCTTTTTGGAGAAGATGAATGTATGTTCTAAAAGCAATCTGAAAGCCTCTATTTATAGACATCAAAAGACACCCATGAATAGTTGTGTTTGTTTGATTTAATAGACATGACTGTCTATACATAAAAGGCATGACTGTTTGTCACTAACAGACATGACTGTCTATTCCCAATAAACATGATTGTTTATTCTCAACAAACATAACTATTTGTCCCAAAAATCATGACTATTTGTTCCTAACAACATGACTGTCTGTCATCAACAAACATGCTTGTTCGTCACCAAAAGATATGACTCTTTATTTCCAACAGACACAACCCTTTGTTGTAAAAATAATGGCAATAACATTAATAATTAATTTATTTCAACTCAAGGCCCCAAGATGCCCCAAGTGCCCAAGTGCCCTATCAAAGACTTTATATATCTTTAATTTAGCAATTTAATTTAGGCTATATTATGGGTTATAACCCATATATTATAATTTAATCATTGCCATTTATTGCCACTTATATAGCCATTAATATCTATAAATATTTCCAATGTGGGACTTTAATGTTACAAACTATCTAACATTCCCCCACTAGTTTGTAAATCCTTTCATTCACAATAAATATGGTGCATAAATGAAGGTACCTTTCAGGTTTAAACCTTCAAATTAGTGTTAAATATCTAAGGATGCTATTGAAGTACTTAGTGTCCGAAGATTAAACTAAGACTCCTTGCTTATAGGATCGAAGATATCACACACACCAAATTTATTAAGATTCTCCAAAAAAGGTTTTTTCCAGCCTTAGCACTATTTAAATGGCCATGTGCTAAGCAATCCCAATTTCTGTGAATATTTCTCAAGGTAAAACCCATTAAACCTTTGTTGAAGCGGCACCACTTCATATTCACATAGGTGGAGTTTATTTCATTGTCCCTGTTACTATAGACAATCTTTAGTCAACTCCATTAAGAGTTATACTCATCCTCTCAAACGTAACAGTGAGCACTAACCTTAAGTTTTGTATGAGACTCCTCTTAATTAGTGCTAAACAGACACTTGTCAATGACTTGTTGTTACCCATTAAACTTTAGTAATTACTATTTTAGTAATTCAAAGTTGGGTTTCCATCATTGGTGTCTTGAGGGTTTAATTTAGTCCCATACTATGTGTTGTCCTCCATACCATATCTCTTGGTAAAGACTTAGTAAGAGGATCAGCCAAATTATTTGCTGATTTCACATAGAGAATTGAAATGGTACCACTTGATATCAATTCTCTAATATAATCATGTCTTAGACTAATATGTCTTGACTTTCCATTATACATTTTGTTGAAAGCACATGACATTGTAGCCTCACTATCACAGTGAATGGAAACAGGTGGCATTGGTTGTGGCCACAACTCAATTTCAAATAACATGTTTCTTAACCACTCAGCTTCCTTTCCTGCAGCAGCCAAAGCTATAAATTCTGCCTCCATGGTAGAATGAGTATGGCAGGTTTGTTTCTTTGATGCCCAACATATGGCACCTCCAGCTAGTGTAAATATCCAACCTGAAGTTGCAATACTTTCACCAGCTTTTGTTATCCAGCTTGCATCTGAATAACCCTCTAGTACAGCAGGAAAACTTGAATAAGATAATTTTAAGTTTGCAGTACTCTTAAGGTAACCAAATACCCTTCTAATTGCTTCCTAGTGTTCTGTACTAGGACTATTTGTAAATCTTGACAACTTGCATACAGCAAAAGCAATGTCTGGTCTTGTACAATGCATTGCATACATTAAGCTTCCTATAGCACTAGCATACTTTAATTGTTCTATTGGTCTACCAGTATTTTTTACAAGTTTTACACTTGTATCATATGGAGTACTAAACTCTCTTATTTTGAGATGTTCAAATTTATTCAAAATATTCTCTATATAGTGAGTTTGATTTAAACTAAACCCATGATCATGCTTAGTAACTTTGATACCCAAAATTGTATCTACCTCATTAAGATCTTTCATTTTGAATTTTGAGGTCAGAAACCTTTTAGTTTCATTTATGCCATGCATGTTGGTACCAAATATAAGCATATCATCAACATAGAGACTAATTATAACTCCATATTCTTTAGTAAACTTGGAATAAATACACTTATCAGCAGTATTATTTCTAAAACCAAAAGATAAAATTTCCTTATCAAACTTTTCATGCCATTGTTTAGGAGCTTGTTTAAGACCATATAAGGGTTTTACAAGTTTGCATACTTTATGTTCATTTCCAGGAAGAACAAATCCTTCAGGTTGATGCATGTAAACTTCCTCTTTTAATTCACCATGTAAAAATGCTGTTTTAACATCCATTTGATGTACATGCAATTTATATATAGATGCCAATGCAAAAAGTACTCTGATGGATGTTATTCTTGCAACTGGAGCATATGTATCAAAATAATCTAAATCTTTCTTTTGTGTAAATCCTTTGGCAACTAGTCTTGCTTTAAAGGTTAGTAATGTACCATCAGAAGTATATTTCCTTCTAAAAATCCATTTGTTACCAATAGGTTTTGAGCCAGGAGGTAAATCAACCAAGATCCATGTATTATTAGACATTATTGAGTCTATTTCATCATTTATAGCTTCCTTCCAGAAAGCTGCATCTCTAGAAGCCATTGCTTCTTTATAAGTTTTGGGCTCAGTTTCAATGTTTAATAATAACTGCATTTTCTTAATAATTCTATCTCTACTTCCTTCTACCAAAAAGGTAATAAAATCAGGATCAAGGCGTTTTTCTATCCTTTGCCTTTGACTTCTTCTTAGTTCAGATGGTTCATTTACTAATTTTCTTTTACCCTTAGCAAGAAAATCAGAAGAATTAGAATTATTTTGATGTATGTCAGATTCTGTTTCATACATACCATTATTAGATTCATTATTTTCAAGTCCATGCTCTATCTGATCAAACATGAATTTATTTTCAAAAAATTCAACATGAATAGATTCTACAATAATATTAGTCTCTAAATTAAGTAATCTATATGCTTTAGAATTTTGTGTATAACCAACAAAAACACTTTTGATCCCTCTTGGCCCTAGTTTATTTCTTTGAGAGTCAGGCAATCTATAAAAAGCAATACACCCCCACACTTTAAAATAATTCAGATTTGGTTTCCTTCCATTCCAAACTTCATAAGGTGATTTATGAGTTTTCTTTGAAGGAATTCTATTGTGAATGTGACAAGCAGTAAGCAAAGCTTCACCCCATAAGTTATATGGTAATTTGGCATTTAATAGCATAGCATTTACCATATCAACTAAGGTTCTATTTTTTCTTTCTGCTAGTCCATTCTGTTGGGGTGTAAAAGGGGCAGTTTTCTGATGGATTATTCCATTTTCTTCACAAAATTTATCAAATTCTGTAGAGAAATATTCTCCACCCCTATCACTTCGAAGTATTTTAATTTTCCTTTGCTTTTGATTCTCTACTATTGATTTAAATTCCTTAAATCTATCAAAAGCCTCATCTTTTGTTCTTAATAAATACACATATAAAAATCGAGAACAATCATCTATAAAAGTAATAAAATATCTTTTTCCTCCTCTAGTTAATTTTCCATTCATTTCACAAACATCAGAATGAATCAGATCTAAGATTTGTGTATTACGTTCTATTTTGGGAAAAGGTTTTCTTGTTATTTTTGCTTCAACACAGATTTCACATTTATCATTATGAACATACTTGTAATCTATATAATTATTATTTGACATATACTTAAGCATTGCATAATTTAGATGTCCTAACCTAGCATGCCATAAAGAAGAAGAATCAATATAATGAAAAACATTATTTATTTCATTCACACTTAGTTTAAACATGCCATCAAGAGAATATCCTTGCCAACAAATAATCCTCCCTTAGATATTACAACCTTGTCTGATTCTAAGACAATTTTAAAGCCCTTCTTGCAAAGTACACTTGCTAAAACTAAGTTCCTTTTAACGTCAGGAACATGATAAACATTAAGCAAGGTAAGTTTCTGCCCAGAAGTAAAGTTCAACACAACAGATCCTGTTCCAAGCACCTTGGCACGATTGTGATTTCCCATTAGCACTTCACTCTGTTCCTTCAACTTATTGTACGTTTTGAAATGAGCCATGTCATTGCACACATGGATAGTTGCACCTGAATCAATGAACCAATCCATGTTTCTTGATCCAGTAGCCATGTTTAATTCAGTCACCATTCCAATTTTCATATTGGTAACCATTGCTACAAGCTCTTTCTCTTCATCTTCTAATAAGTTGGCTAATTTGGCCTTTTCAGGAATATTTCCTTTCTTCAAATCAGTAAGGTTGAATTTTCTATATCTACATTCTTTGATGTAGTGACCTTTCTTTCCACAATGAAAGCAAGCCTTGTGTTTCTTATTTTTCTTGAAACCTTTATTTTTCTGGACCTTAAGTTTGTCCTGATTCTTGCCTGCAAACTTACTTTCAAAATTGTTGTTTCCAGACTTTCCAATTGCATTCACCTTTTGAGAATTTTCATTTGTAGTCACAATTATTTTCTGGAACCTTTCATCTCTAATTCGAGTTTCAAACTCAATTTGCAAATGGGTTTGAAACTGTTCAAGAGTGAAGTTCTCAGGTGAATGCAATATTTTCTTCCTATACCCATTCCAAGAAGGAGGCAATTTAGATAGAATTGCTCCTATTTGAAGAGTATAAGGAATTATGATATCTAAATCCCTTAATCTGGAAACTAAAATTTGTAATTCATGGACTTGATCCATGACTGACATGTTATCAGACATTTTAAAATCAAAGTAATTTAAAGCAAGGAATTTGTCAGTACCTTTCTTTTCACTTTGGTATTTGACTTCTAAAACATTCCAAATATCTCTTGGTGAAGTCAGATTTGAGTAGAGATCATAGAGACGATCAGTGAGTGAATTTAGAATGTGACCACGACATACCAATTCATCTTCCTCACGTTTTTGCCTTTGGCTTCGTACATCATCAGAATCTTCTATAGTTGGTGCAGCAATAGGTGGCAGATTCATATCCAGAACATAAAAGACCTTCAAAGTGGTGAGTAAGAATTTCATCTTGTCCTTCCATCTTGTGAAATTTGTGCCATCAAATTGATTCAGTTTCATTGAATCTTGCATTTTGATAGCAGAAGAAGCAACAGTCTTCATGTAGACAATATTACACTCAAATTGTTAGAAAAAGTATATGAAGACAAATAGAAATTTTGGCTTTGAGGCGTGAGATTACACTGTCTTGAGTGTAATATTGCTTTTGTATGAAAAGCAAGTTACCCCAGGATACAACAAAGCCCTTAAAACTCTTTTTGGAGAAGATGAATGTATGTTCTAAAAGCAATCTGAAAGCCTCTATTTATAGACATCAAAAGACACCCATGAATAGTTGTGTTTGTTTGATTTAATAGACATGACTGTCTATACATAAAAGGCATGACTGTTTGTCACTAACAGACATGACTGTCTATTCCCAATAAACATGATTGTTTATTCTCAACAAACATAACTATTTGTCCCAAAAATCATGACTATTTGTTCCTAACAACATGACTGTCTGTCATCAACAAACATGCTTGTTTGTCACCAAAAGATATGACTCTTTATTTCCAACAGACACAACCCTTTGTTGTAAAAATAATGGCAATAACATTAATAATTAATTTATTTCAACTCAAGGCCCCAAGATAAGTGCCCAAGTGCCCTATCAAAGACTTTATATATCTTTGATTTAGCAATTTAATTTAGGCTATATTATGGGTTATAACCCATATATTATAATTTAATCATTGCCATTTATTGCCACTTATATAGCCATTAATATCTATAAATATTTCCAATGTGGGACTTTAATGTTACAAACTATCTAACACCAGGAAGGTCAAGTCCGTGTCTTAACGATGATGAGGGTCCCTGGGGTTGAAGAATGTAAATTGGCAGAGGCCATGGCTTTGGAGTTTGGGGTACGTCTTGCCGTCCAGTTTGGCTTGCAGGGGACTATAGTGGCTGAGGTTGACTGATTGGAGCTGCTTCAGGGTGCTTCCAAATCTTTCTCTTATTTTGATTCAATGGTAGATGATTGCAGATAATTGATAAAACAGTGTCCTGTTTTTTCTATTTCCCATGTCTATCGCTCTGGCAATTCTGTAGCCCATAGTTTATTAAGCTGGCAGTCGATATTGAGAATCACACCTGGGTGATGGCTGTTGCTGTCTTGCAAACCTGCTTTCTAAGGTTGCCGTTTTGGCTCCTAATTAATAATTATTCCGCTGTTTCCTTTCAAAAAGAAAAAAACTTATATCTCACCAAAAAAAGAAAAGAAAAAATTTATATTATCTGCGACTAATTTACAAGTGCACCTATTATTTTTATATGTAGTTTTGGGCATATTATGCAACGCTTTTAGGAAGTGAAATTTAATACTGTATATCTGAAAATTATTAAAGCATGGTTAACAAAAGAGATAATTTTGATTAAATCTTGGATTTTTTTGGACAATTTATGATCTTTAATAGAAAGGTGAAATACTGAAAACATATCAAAAGAGAAACAATAACAAAAAACAAAGAGTTTTACAAAACCAAAAATCAGTTTTTTTTTTTTATTAGAAAACCAAAAGTAAGATTAACAACAACAAAACCATTAGAACATCTATCTGACTATGAAACAGCAGAAAAACTTTATTTAAATTTTTTTAAAACAATGCACATTTTAAACAGGAAAAAAAAAGTTATCTACAAAGTATCATCATTTTTAGTGTTTAATAATTCTAAAACATTATAGGCATAAATAATTTCATGGCATAACTCATAACCCATGATCACATGAAAGAAACAAACTAGTTGAATCATAATATTTCTATACATATTTATATTTTAACCTCGTTATTTTTACATAAAATGACTGATAAAATTTTCATACAAAATAAAAAGAAACTGGCGTGATTTAATATTGAGAAAAATATAAATAAAGATTTTTTCATTTTATGTGAAATTTTGTAAACTATTTTTTATAAGAATGTGCTTTTCCTGTATATTTATGTGATAAGCACAAGAGAGTAAAAATACATTTGAGAGAATGATAGTAAAATTATTGTTGAAGTACAGAATATCATTTTTTTTGGATTGAAAAAAATTATAATTATCAATTGGTATTCATGATCAATTAGCTATCACCTCATTGGTTAGATAATGTTATTTTGTTTGTTAAATGTAACACTAATTATGGTTAATGTTATTTTTCTTTGAAAAATTAAAAAAAAGAAAATATTTAAGCTAAAAGCTAACACAATCTATTGGAACAAGAAAAAAGATAAATATTCTAAATTATTGTTTAGATTTAATAAATAAGTCTATATAAGCATTCAAAGTGACTTTTTTTTTTTCAGATCTAATATTTTATGTGAGTTTTTTAACTCAATCATTTTCTCAACTCAAAATAAATGTGATATAGCAAGTGGGTTAAATTTAGATTGAGCTTTTAATTACTATTTTATAATTAATATATGATGAGTTTTTTTTTATATATGTGTAAAATTAAATACATTCATTGCCAATAAAAGTAATGATGTTGTCTCTCCTCCTACATGTAAGAACATCATTAGAAACAAAAAGAAAAAAAAAAAAGCCATAGACCGTACACTTTTCATTAATCTTTGGAGGGGCCAATAGTTTTTGGGGGATGGCCCAATATGACAGTTTTTCAAGCTTTCCCATTTATGACAACATTAAATATAATATTTATGTTTTTGTAAATTATTTAAAATTTTAGTATTATACCACATGTAGGGATTTGAATTAAGTCTATCTATTTTTTTAATGATTTTTTAATTTATTTCTGTACACTAACTTTCTTTAAAAAAATTAAAGAATCTGTTCACACATGTAGTGACTCTTCATTAAAAAAAAATTCAACATATATAATATAAAGTTATCATATAAATAACTGTTATATGATTGATAAGAAACAGGGAATTGTACACTAATAAAAAAAAGGAAAAGTATATTGCGAATAATATATAAATGAAACACTACTATTACAATGTTTATTTAACAGTTCAGTCTTGCTCTTCCAGTAAAAATACTGTGGATACCAAGCTTTGGTTACAAGTATTATAAACTACTTAGTTTTATAAAGGAAGACACAGATTTTTTTTATTTTCCTTTTCATAACAAAGTAACAAGCTACTTATCTTGAGTTTGAAGCTAAAATTATTAAGAAAAAATAAATATGAAACTGATTTATTATTATTTTTCCATTAAAAACGTAACTGTTCGTATAAAAACAAGGGCATAAGCCCATTATTTCTTGACTTTATCTGATATTAACTATCCAGATCGCTTACACAGTGGCTTTTTACTGGCCATTATAACTTAATAGATCCTGAAAGGATTCCCTGCCTACGCCAATTGAGATGAATCAGCAGTTTTCCATAATCAGGAAGGTTCTCTTTGATGACAGGAACTTGATTAAACCTCTGAATCCAAGAATGCAACCGAGGCAAATTGTGTGGCTCTATCAATTTTATTCGCACAATTTCCTCTAAGCCTTGCAACCACAGACCAAGTTGTCCATGAACTATGTCCACCAATCCAATATCATTGCCTCCAAAAAACTTCTTGTTCCCGAGGCCTTGCTCTTCCAATACTTGAAGCGTTTCCAGAGCTTTCTTAACTGCGGTGGCCTTTTCTTCTTCATCTTCGAAGGATTGAAAAAATGGCCCAGAAACGCATAGAATCTAAAACAGACCAAAAACACATCGTTGTAAGAGATTATTCATGATCTGGTAAGACATGCACAAGAAAGTGGGAAAAGCAGACAGATAAAGATCAGATAGACTTTTACTGAATCTTGTGCAAATTTGATCCAAAACCGAGCTAAGGCTCTTTCATGGACGTCTTCGGGCAGCAATGGGTTCTGGGGCCACGTTTCTTCGATGTATTCAAGAATCACAGTGGACTCGGCAATGGCTTTGCCACGATGAATAAGCACAGGGACTTTCTTGTGAACTGGATTGGATTGCAGAAGCAGCTGACTCTTGTTGTGCCTGTCTTCTTCTAGGTACTCATAGCTAATACCCTTGAGCTTTAGAGCCCATATTACTCTGCGAACGTAAGGGCTTGACCAAAATCCAAGCAACTTAACCTCTGCCATTGTTAGCATGAAATGAGCAGGCGCAACAAGGGTTGGAAATTTATAAAGAGATCGATATTTTATTGGATAAAGAGGTGTTTGGTCCAGAACAGTACCGGGGTGTTGATTTCAATCCTTCCAATTTAAAAAAAAAGGGTCTTTTTGTCGTTGACAAAGAAACCACCAGATAGTTTCGTATTCAGAACAAATCTATTGAATCATTCAATGCATGGCATCATGGATGACCTCACCCCATTCATTGAATTGAACTCTACGCACATCCAATTTAATATAATTTTATAATTTTTTGGACCACTTTTTAGATTGAAAAAGTTGTCTGATTAAATTTTTTTATGGTAACAACCGTACATCATCTCTAATAGGAGTGGATACCACTTTGAATTATCATATAATTACATTTGACTTTAATTGGTACCACATCAAATTAAGCGCCATGAAATTCGTTAAATTCAAATAATTATGCTAAAAAGTGTGAAGCTAACATAATATAATATTTAATTGTTTAAAATATAAAAAAAAAATGACATTAGTGGTTTATCAATCGGATGTGAACGCAACATATTACAGATATGAAAACAGACTAGATTGATTTTAAAGCTTATTTCGATAATATAAGAAGTATCACTCAACTTTAAGCATAATGACAGGGCTACTATCCAAATAATTGAATGCATAAGTAGTTACCTCTAACTTCAGAGTATGTTTTCCTGATGAAGGCTCAAGACAACCAAAGTCATACTCAATCCATCATTCCATCTCATGAGAGAGAACAAAGAAAGGTGAAAATTGATAGGGAAGCTGGGAAGAGAATAATTAATTTAAGTATTTAGGTTGCCAACCTCAGCCAAAAGAAGACCAGTGAACCACCTAACCATTTTCAACACAGCACTGAATCCCTATTTCTGTATCAAAAGAAAAAACAAGTAAATATGAAGTTACCAAGGCATATGAACCAATTGTGCTTTTGTAATAATTCATTTTGGATTATTTTATTTTTATAAATAAAATTTTATTAAATTTTCACTTAAAAAATCTGAAATATTAAATTTACTAAACCCCAAAAATTAAACTACAAAACTTACCAAGTCTAAAATGTATTCATGTATTAAATAACAATTTAGAACTCCCACCTTAACTGGGAGTACTTTTACTATTTCATTTTAAACAACATAGATGAAGTCTGGTAAAATCCGTTGCTCCTAAGTATATTTCCTTTCTTTATAACCTGTAAGGCTTTAATTACCATGATATTTTCTAGAATATCTTAAAAAGCTATCATAGTCGTGTATGGTTTTCTGTTCAGAAATGACCTGGCTGAAGCTGCAACCATCTTACAAAAAATGAGGCAAGAAAAGAGTTTACAAACTCAGATATCATAGTCACCTTTCTCCCGGACAGCCGAACCTGAGATATGTCGCCCCCATGGAAATAATTTACTTGTAGTGGCACTAGAGAAGACTAAATTCTGTCTTCATGAGGACAGGAGCAAGAGAACATGAAACGCTACATCCAACGTAAGAATCCCGAATTATCACATGTTTGAGTTTAATGTTTCCACGAACGAGGCCAAAAAAGAGGTAGGATAATGAGAGACCTGCCATTGCACCAGTGCTTCGCTATGAAGCTCAAGTTGGGAAATAATCGTAAGGAAAAGGTACAGCTCATATTAAGAAACAGCTTAACTCATGCCAACAAATGAATTGGAAGAATGATTAAAACTTTCAATCACATAACCATCTAAAACTGATCGGAATATTGCACTAACCCCATTTGATTGGCAATACTATTCAACAACTTGATTTCCTCTATTAATCCTCCTAATATAAAGTATATCTCTTCCCAATGGGGGTGGCAGTGATCATCAGCATTGAAAGCATGCACTTCATTTTTCACTTCCATCCAGCTCCAACCAGGAACCTTTTTCACTCCACGTTCTCGCATCAGCTTAGTTATCCTAGCCTTTTCATCCCACATCTTTAGACGCCCGTACATGTCAGAGAGTAGAACATAAGTGCAATGTTCCCCAGGCTCCAACTCCAGCAAACAGCTAGCTACCTGACTAGCTAACTCGATATCACCACAAAATCTACAAGCACCCAATAAATTCTTCCACACCATTGAATCAGGTTCGAAAGGCATTGTTCCAACCAAAGCTTTTGCCTCATCTAGACGCCCAGCCCGACCATAGAGATCAATTGCACAAGCATAATGTTCTATTCGTGGTGGAATCCCAAAATCAAACTCCATAGACCTCAGAAAGTTGTTGCCTTCTTCTACCAGCCCAATGTGACTACATGCAGTTAGAACTGCAACAAAGGTTATATGATCCGGCTTCACTTTTCTCTCTCTCATTAAGGAGAAAAGCTCAAGTGAAATTTTACCTTGTCCATGTTGTGCATAGCCAAAGATGATTGAATTCCATGTGACTGCATTGTCATTGGAAGTTGCTTCAAAAGATTTCCTAGCATCTTCAATTATCCCACATTTAGAATACATAAAAGTCAAAGAGCTGCCCACAAATTCATTGGACTCAAAGCCTTCTTTAAGTGCCAACACATGAACTTGCTGACCTAACTGCAACGTTGCTAGATCTGAGCATGATCTGATGACAGCTGAAAAAGTATAGTGGTCAATCTCTGTGTCCAGAGATCTCATATGTACAAATAACCTCAACGTATCCTCACTCAAACCAAATTGTGAGTATCCTGTCAGTATGGAGTTCCAAGTTACACAGTCCTTGGACTCCATAGAATTGAAGATTTTTAACGCATCTTCCATGAATCTATTATTTAGTCTGATATACATGGCAATGATAGCATTCGACACAGGTACAGAACTTTCAAACCCCCTTTTTATTACCAACCCATGCAAGGATTTTCCATGGGTTTTATGCACCTGTGCAGAACACGCACTAATGATACTAGTGTGAGTATAGATGTCTGGCTCAAACCCAAGATTTTGCATGTCAATGAAGATTTTGAATGCAAGATCTTCTCTATTATGTAATAAGTATGCAGCAAGAATTGAATTCCATGTCAATATATCTAGAGAGCTAACAGAACAATTAAATACTCTTTTAGCATCTGGTAGAGAACCACACTTTGAATATGCTGTGATAATGGCATTACAGACAGTGTTATCTAATTCCAATCCATGTTTTACAATTTTACAATGTAATTGCATAGCTAACTTATAATATTCAGAATCATCAAGCAATGTTAAAAGCGGGGATAAGGTGCCATCATCAAGGCTTACACCTTCCTCCTCCATGCATTTTAGCAGCCAAAACGCTATGCTGTGATCACCAACTTCTGCATACCCAGAAATTAGAGCATTCCATGATACATAATTACGCTCTGGCATGACCTGAAACACAACATATGCATCCTCAAGTCTTCCACACTTGGCATACATGTCCAAAAGTGCACTACCCGAAAATACATTTTTGGAATATCCCATCTTGAAGATCATTGAATGTATTTGTTGCCCAAGCTCAAGTTTATGAACACTGGAAACCCCCTTAAGCATGCTTCCAAATGTATGCCCATCAAATTTAAATCCACATCTCCGCATGATTTTGAGGATTTCCCATGCAATTTCATTGTTTCCAGAGTTGATGTAACCAGTAACCAATGTATTCCAAGACATAATGTCTCTGTTGGCCATTTCGTTGAATAATTCCCGTGCAAGACATAATTCTCTGCATTTAGTGTACCCATTTATAATATTATTGGCAGTATAAAGATCAGAAATGGCTCCCAACTTGACTGCCTGGCAATGGGCTGTTGCAACCTCAAGCAAACTGAAAGCTGAGCCTCGGACAAGTGAATGCAACCTCTTCATTTATTGGCATTTAATAAACATTAATATTAATTTCAATGCTACAAAATGGTAACATCTTTTCCCCTCCAAGTACTTCCATTGTCGAAATAGATTTTCTTTTGGGCCTTATGTTACAATAGAATTTAAGTCCCTAGACAAAGGTTAAAGTTCCCTTTGGGAGGCTGTTCTTGAGAAAGACTCTCCCTGCCAAAAACTCTTGACTTTCAAATGGGCTTCCACAGTAGGATATCAAAATCCAGCAATAAAATGCTGTACAAAAAGACAATCAAGAACAGGAAAACAAGATAAGGCCAAATCAAAATATCAGTACAGAGTAACAGGAACTAGGGGTGTTTGTGGGTTGGGTTGATTTGGATTTGGGGGAACTTTTTTCCAACCCGACCACTGGTGGGCTGGGTGGTCAAATTACCCAATTAAATATTTTTTTAAAGAAAAATTGAACTTGCTACTTAAATCACACATAATTGTCCATCTTTCAAATCATAAGTTACATAAAGACAAAGTTCAATTCATAGACCTTATATTTATAAGTCAATAACAAAGTTCAAATGATAAATTCATAAACCAAACCATGATAAAACCATGCATGGGATAGTGTCACTGTCCCCCACAATCATAAGTCTAAAAACAAACGTGGCACTCAAATGCTAAACAAAATCCAATCATCTACAAGTCTTTTCCCATAATTTACACAATCAATGTTTAAATAAATACACATATAACATATTAATTCAAAATGCTACAATATTCTGCATAATAATAACCAAGCTGACTGACATGCATCACCAAAAAGCACACCCGCATACCCCAAAAAATTGAAAAAAAGACAGAAGACGAAAGAACGGGATAAATGCATATCTCAGGCTAATCAAGAGCCTCTAACTAGAGTGTTATTGTCATTATGTAGCTACCTGAACTTGGTACCTATCAATGCAATCTTCTCATGGACTCTTTCATGAGGTCTTTTCCACTCTAAGTGCCTCCCATACAGCAGTGTCACTTCCAAATGCAATCTGCCACACTCGGTAACCCTTTCTCATCCTTCCCTTAGCCTCTGTGTAAGCCAATTCATACCAAATTGCTAAGAAAGAGAAGATTGTTGTATACACACCAACTGTGAAAGTTAATATATTGAGGTCCCCATAGATGAAAGAAGCAATATGGTCCAGTTACTTTTCAATATAGTAGAATTTAAAACAAAATTAAATTACATAAAGCAATAATGATGCCAACACAAGAAGCAGAACATACCAGGTATGAGCTAATGCCTAAAGGTTGCTGATGGTTCTGAAAAGGAAAATAAAAATGCTAGCTGGCTATCTGGTTTCCTATAACAAATTTTAAAGTTTGAGGAGCGTGATAAGGAAAGAAGTTAACCTACGTTATATACATAGCATCTTGCAACAAATTCAGATGTTCCTAAGATAACATTTTCAAAATCACGCTCATGAATTGGCATATTAAAGATGGCACCATAGAAATCAGCATATCAATACTTCATATTAAAGAAGAGAAATAATACCAAAATTTAATGAATAATCAATTCATAGTTTACAGAGTATTTAATGAGCACCAATACTTCACCCACAATAGAAATAATTTGAAGATTCGGGACACAGTAGCAGACTTGAAGTGTTTTGAGCCATTGACTGATACCGTGAAATTGAAATGCATGATGCCTAGACGCCTAGTTAAATTTACATGAAGTTTATCAAGAGATTAAGAGATAAATAAAGATTGAGTACGTTATTTCAATTCAAGATATGTCTCTAAAGTTGATTGATCTTCAAATATGCATAATCATGCTTGTGAAAGAAGTTTCTTTAAGAAGTTGCGGAACCCTCGACCCAGCACCACAAAACAAACCCCGACTTGACTCTATTATAGTACTATTAGCCAAATAAACAGGCTTTGCTCATGAAATCAGCAAGTGAGAGCAATTTTTCTGGCACATTTAACACAAAAAATTAGAGGCTCAAAGCTTTAGATGAACTTAGAGGGAAGTGAACAATAGAAAGAAAAAGAAAAGTAGCTGAGCTGAGCTTAGAGAAAGAGAGAGTGGCAACTGACATTCGATTTTGGGGTTGAGTGTTCGTGGAATCGTGGGCGTGGCCACATGGTCGAGGGCCTGCTGGGTGGCTGGTGCGGAGCTCGGCGGGGGAAACGCCGGTGAATAGAGAGAGACAGAAAGCCACGGGTGTAAATTTGTAAATCCGTGAACCGAACCGGATTGAAGGGATTATTGACCCGATGAACCAACTCAATTCATCAAAATATAACTAGTCAAATTAACCCAACTCAATGAGCACATCTACTGCTTACTAGTTACTTCAGCCAAAGATAATAGTGATAACTTTACAAGAGTAAGAACTACAGCTTTACAAGCCAACGTTGTATGATAGAATGGCAGTTAAAAAAAAAAAAAAAAAAACCTTGTGTATTTGAATGACATTCTCAAATAAAATTGCCAAAAAACCAATGGAATGTTTCCTTTTAATGAGAGAGCTTTTCCTCTTCTCTCCCATAAAATGCTATTGTTTTTTTAATTGAAAAATATTGCTCAACAGATATGTAAAAGTAATAGTAATATAATCACCTGTATTAATGTATTTTTGAAAAAATTTTATATTAATCTTTTTCAACTTTAAAGTATTTGTAAGTATATCTTTATATTTATACAAATTAATAAATACATTCATTCAATTATCAAAATAATATAAATATCTCTATTTATTAATCATTAAATATTAATAATTACATGACTTATATACGATTATTAATATATATAATATTTTTTATTAATTATTTAGATGAATTTAAATTAAAAATATATAAGATAGTTGTAATTTGATGAATTAATTTTTAACTTTAAGTTTTATTTTGTCTTTCCTTTCAATAAAATGAGTTTTTTTACTTTGGTTACAACAGATAGTGATTTTTTCATAAATTAGTGATTTATGGCATATAATCGTATATAATTATTGTCTTAGAATATTTTGTAATATGATAATATCAAAATATATGAATGAAAGATATATTTATATTGTTTTAATAGTTGAAGGGCATGTATTTATTAATTTTATAATTAAAAAATATGTTTACAAATAATTTTAAAGTTAAAAGAGTATATATATTTTTCTTTATGTTTTCTAATTACATTGAGATGTTACTAATTTAAAAAAAATCACTAATTTTAAAAAATATTATCCCAAATAGTGAGAGTAATATTTCCGTTGTTTTAGTGCACAAACAAATACACACTCTCTATGTATATAATAAGCTGTTGCTTCTGAGATAAAAGCCTCTGCCTCAGGCGTTTCAAATGAGTCATTAATTGGTCATAGTCTGGTAGGTTATCCCTTATAATAGGAACTGCCTTGAAATTCTGTGCCCATGCATGTAAGCGAGGCAAAGTGCTTGGTTCTAGCACTTTGACGCCTACAATTTCTTGCGTGGCTTCAAACCAGTAAGAAAGCCATCCATAGGATATATCCACCAATCCTATTGTGTCACCACCAAAGAACTTGCTGTCTTTAAGACCTTCCTCTTCCAAGATTTTCAGCGCTGCAACTGTTTCTCTAATAGCCTTTTCTCTATTTTCTTCATTGGAGATGTAAAATGAATAAAAAGTGAGGCCCTAAACACCATTTCATTAGTAACCCATCAGTAAACAGAGATGTGCACAAATTAATATAAACTTGGGAATCAAACCTAAAATGGCATTGGCACATATAAAATAAAAGGTAATTAGCATAAATGTACAAATTTGAGTATGAGTAGAGTTGTAAATTTCGATCTTATGCCCAAGATCGAATTAAAAAAATTGAATTTAAAATTATTTAGTTTAAGACTGAATCGAGTTAGTTTGGACTGGTCTTAGGTAGTCTACATAAAGTTTTTTTATTTATCTTAATTATTTTAAATTATTTATAAATGATTAACTTATTTTAATATTATTTTATAACATATAAATATATTATTAATAATTAAATTACTTTATCAATTAACAATTAGCTTAGCAGAATAATTAAATATACAATTTACTTTAAATTTAAAATTAAATTTAAAGTTAACCTACAAAATTAATCTGTTTTAATTATAAATCAGAGTTAAGATTTAATCTATATCTTTATAACCAAAAAAAATTAAACTTTAGACTGCATTGGGTAAGACAAAACGAAGCTGTTTGGACTAGCCCATTTTATATCTTTAAGACAAATCTAGTAAAAGAAAAGCTTTTTAGATTTATCCATGTCCAAAAAATAAAGCACTTTGGAGAAATTGACTCAGAACATGCAAGTTTACCATTTGTATTCCAAAATTGATCCAGAACCGAGCTGAGGCTCTCTCAAAGGAACAAGTGGGCAAGAGAGGATTATTTGGCCACATTTCTTCAATGTATTCAAGGATGACATCAGATTCAGAGATGGATTTGGCTCCATGAAGAAGGACGGGGACCTTCTTGTGCACTGGATTGGACTGCAAAAGTAAATCACTCTTGCAGGAAAGGTCTTCTTCTATGTATTCATATTCCACCCCCTTCAGCTTGAGAGCCCATATTACTTTGTGCACATATGGACTTGCCCACAATCCTAGCAACTTCACATCCTCCATAGCTTGCAGGAGAAATAAGGTAGGAATTAGGAGAATATTTGAGGCCGCAGTTTAGTTGCTGACTGATCCAACGCATTTTCCAGTCTTCATTGGAAAAGTATGGACAATGGCACCTGTTGATGTCCCTTGCCTTTGAACTACAAGACAGGGAGGAAAAAGCAGACCAATAAAAAAACTAGTCCGTCTTTATATATGTAACCACTTCATTATTGGTCTTGAAGAGTGCAAAGCACTCTTCTGTTGAAAAAAAAAAAAATGGTTATAACACTCTTACATATCCATCTTCAATTTGTTCTATCTCGTTTATCGACGAGTTATGCTATTTATACAAGCAAAATTTTTACATAATTCTTACACATTTTCTGCTAAGTTTTTGGATTACAAATTGAAAAATATAAATGTATATGTAATATTTTTATAATATTTATAGCCAACTTGCTATACACAATTTTATAAAAATATAACAAATCTTGTCGTGATTAATTTTGAGTGAAGCTATTTAAATTTAAATTAATGGTGCTACAAATAATGTGAAAAAAATGATGACGATCATCACTTCAAACTGGATTCTCTTTAAAGTTTTAAGTAACTTAAAACTTAGATTAAAGATATTTTTAAGTTAACTGAATTTTATAGTTTAATTTACGTAATTTAATAAATTAAATTTTATATTATGAAAATTAAGTGAAAATAATATGATTGTAACCTTTGCCAACTTCATGCCTCCATTGTTTAATTTTCTTCTTAGACCAACCTCTGTTTAGATTACAATGCAGGAAAAATAACAGTCAAAGATGGCCGGTGGCTAACGACATCAAATTTGACCAGATTTTCAAAAGAATAAAAGGCAGACTTGAAGTTTCGATTTTGTGCCAGTGGCGTGATTGTCAAAGCACATAGTTGAAGTCAACGCAAAACAGATGATAAAGACTAGATAGATAGGGATTTAAAGATAGAGAAAATATATAAGGTTGTGGCCTCAAGCCCTCGTTTGTGATGAAAATAAATGAAAGAAAAGCACATAAAAGAAGGCAAAAGAAAAATGTGACGATAAAAAGAAAACAGGTGATGCAAAGACAAAAATGGTTACGCAAGGAGTGCCAGGAAAGGGGCGCAATCACTGATACATGGGAATAGAAAAATTCCTATTCCTTTAAACGAGGCAATTGCAATCATTCGAGCTTAGGAGAGCAAGAGGACTGTTATGCTCATTGATGTTCCTATGGGAGGATCTGCATTGGCTGCCACAAGATCCAGAGAGGTGAATCAATCACAAACACCAACCCCATCCGAGGTCTACATGCAGCACAGTAAAGCTATTATGTTCTGCAAATATTGCAAGAAGAAGGTGTGACAACCACGGAGCGCGAGGAATGCTTGATGGAGTGACAAAGGGGTGGATTTTGAATTTTGTCATCGATCTTCTTTTTTTTTAAAAAAAAATTTTTATTGGTGTGATTGGTTAGAATTGGGGTTTGTTTAAGATGCCATGAGAATCCTTAAAACCTAAGCTTTTTCCTTTAGATGATTGACTGACTTATTAGTGAGAAAGTCTTTTAAACTTAAATATTATTCCATAATTATTTATGAAATTGATATAAGATTTGTAACATACTTTTTTGTAACTATTACAAGTATAGGCAACAAAGTAAATCAGTAGAAATTAATACTAGGAGGATAGAAAACATGCAACACTATTAAATCTCTACTTTGAATTTTCTTTTTTCTATCTTGTTTATTGACGAGGGATGCTATTGATATAAGCAAATTTTTTTTTTTTTTTATATAATACTTAGGCATTTTCTTATAAGTTATTGGATGACAACTTGTAAAAATAAAAGTATACGTAACTTATTTTTTTATAATATTTATGCCCACTTACTTTATGAGAATATTTAAAAATATAATAAATTTCATTGTACTTGATTTTGACTTCTGAGTGAAGCTAATTAAATTTAAAATAATAGTGTTACAAATAATTTGTGGGAAAAAAAAATGATGAGGATCATCACATCAAACTGAATTCTCAATTTTTTTTTTTAACAACTAAATTTTATACACAACCTTTACCAAGTTAATGCCTCCATTGTTTAATTTTCTTCTTTGACCATTCAAAAAGGACTCTTCATATTTGAAATTAAAAAAGCGTGAGTCACTATAGAAATTTCTTTACTCTTTCATCAATGAATTTTGACCAGAAACTAACGCTGGACCTCTCGTGAGCATTTTGGGGCAATATTGGTGAACTCTGAGGCCATGTCTCATCAATATATTCCAGAATCACCATACACTCTGCTATTGGCTTTCCATTATGAACAAGCCCTGGCACCTTTTTGTGCTAGGGATTGTAATGTAACAGTAAGTTGCTCTTGTTGATGAGATATTCAGCAATGTACTCATAATTCATACCCTTCAATTTCAGTGCCCAAACGACCTTCTGGGTGAATGGGCTTGACCAGAGACCAAAAACCTTCAATTTGTTAACTTTGCACTATTTATTAAATTATTTATTTATTTTTATTAATTTATGCATAGAATATATATAATTCACAAAATAGAGCAAAATTGACAACTAAACCATTAAGAAGTAAATATAGTTTTCCATAATAGTATCCCTGATTTGATAGCCTAACTGGACAATCAAAACAGAAGAAAACGCGAGTACAGATTATTTGCTAAAATAATTTAGTCTACGTTTTTCCAGAGCAACATAGTAAGCTTACTTTTTGAGGAAATTTTCTCTTCTGTTCTGCAAGAATTTCATATTTCTGTCTTGATCAGGGAGGTTTTCTTTGATCACAGAGAGCTGACAGAAACTCTCCTTCCAGTTATGCAGGCGTGGAAATGTGTCAGCTTTTATGAAATTTACTCCAACCACATCTCCCATTGGGATCAAAAAATGGATGACCCAGCCAAAAGCTATGTCTGCTACTCCAATTGTGTCACCACCAAAGAACTTCTTGTCCTTGAGTGCATGCTCTTCAATGATCCTCAGAATCTCCAAGTTCTTGTTGACCTCCTTTTCTTGTTCTTCCCCCTCTTTTTTGAAAAATTCCCACATAGGTCTTGTCTACGAGCATTCAAACGCATGGTACAATAACAAAAACATTAATAAAGGACATAAATATAAACAATAAAAATTATATTTATGTACCTGTTCATCAATGAACTTTGCCCAAAAGCGAGCTGTTGACCTCTCATAGGGATCCTTTGGAAGCAATGGACATTGTGGCCACACGTCCTCGATGTATTCAAGGATTACCATGGACTCAGCAATTGGTTTTCCACCATGAACAAGAACCGGGATTTTCTTGTGAACTGGGTTGTACTCTAACAGCTGTTCACTTTTCCTGTTCCGGTCTTCCTCTATGTACTGGAAGCTCACACCCTTGAGTTTTAGTGCCCAAATGATCCTTTGACTGAAAGGGCTTTGCCAAAACCCAAAGAGCTTCACATCCTCCATGCTGATTGATTACTATGTTTGAGTGTTGGGAATTTGTTCAGATGCAATAAATTTATAGTAAGAGTGAGGAACTTGAAAAGTATGGAACAAGGTGCGTATCTTTTTCATACTTAAATTCTTTAACCAAGTAACGCAAACTGATAGATAGACGTGTCGAGATGACTCTTTGTTTATGGTATTAGCGTCATGGATGATGCACGTTAATCACAAAGACTAGGCAAAATTAAAGTAATAAATAAAATATGTACTTCACATGTGTTAGGTATCCATATGTACTACATCAGTATCATCACATGTACGTTACTTTTCACCACTTCAATGCTTAACCCAGGGTTAAAATATGTGGCCCCTGGTTGTAATGAAAAAATTTGATGGAATAGGGAAGTGAGGTGGAAATAAGATACTTATGTTGTATATACAGACTCCTAGTGAGAATGGTCTTAATCAATTAGCGGTGCAGTCACAGGGTCACGGGTTAGATGGGCTGGGCATTGCGTCAGCTTTGAAGCTAATACATTCCAACTGATTGAACCCTTTCATGCAGAGACCACGATCGTTGCCTACTTGCTTGCCGAATATTAGCTGGAACTGAAATTAAGTGGGTTGCTCGTTAAACAGTTCAAGTCGGGTTGAAAACGACCCGAACTGAAGGCACAAATTGGGATGGAGATGGACAAGTTCTGCGAGATTAGGAATGAGGGAACGAAAAATCGAGAGGCGTAAAATCGGGGAAGTTCTGAACCCTGACAAAAAGGAACCCTTGAGGCAACTAGGAACCCAGCCAACGGAGAAGTGCCAGTGGGAAAAATTGGGAAGGGAACTCAGCCCAAAACTAGAGAAAAAATTGCCACTCCTTGGACAGCAATTCCTCACAAATCCAGAAGCTAAACAAATCAAGACCACAGATTGGTGTTTCTGTCCATGAGCAACTTGGTGGAGAAAAGGGTGTTAAAATTTTTCTTCCGTGGGTTACCATTGATTGTTAGTTAATATGGTCGGTTAATTTTTAAGACATGCACCACAATTTCATGATTGAATGTGATCAAATTAATTCTTTTTGGATGTGTGCATTGGTATTTTTTTTTTTATAGAAATGTTAAAATATATGAAGAGAAGAGGTATACTCAATGTATAACCTCATGAGATATTATAAACTTTACCCTTAACAACAACTAAAATTACAACACTACCATATTCTTGTGAAAGGTTGTACACTAGTGCACTTTCTGTTATTATGTAATTAACATTTCTCTTTTTTTTTTTTTGTGGTAACATACATAGTGCAGGCTATTACTAATTAACTTGTAAAGGGAGGATTATTTATGCTAATAATTATTTACGGCTCAGTCCCTGCCCACTACTTCAATGTTTATTGTTAGAATGCCATATTATGTTAACACACTTTTTGTGCTTTCTTATCTTGAGCTTGCCCCATTGAAGAGTTGTCCTTTCTGAATAGAAGTGGAAGGAAGACCTTGCTTAGCGTGATCTATAGTCACAGGCAGATTTACTCACAAAGTCGAGTAGGCAATTGCCCACATAATATTTGAAAATGTTTTAATATTATATGTAAAAAATAAAGGAGTGCCCACATAGCAAAAAATTTTTATTGAGGAAGATGAAACAAAGAATAATAAAAGAAGTTAAGCAAGTATTTTGTTGCATTTTATCTAATATTTTGAATTTGTATTCACCTTACATTTAATGAAAATTAAATGAAGAGTTACTAATAAATTGTCCAAAGCACTAAAAGAAAATGATAATCAATACATTGCAAATATTATGTCATTAGTTAATGTGTCAAAACAATGTTACAATTGATGAGAGATGAAGGATGGAATACTTTGCTTGATAAAGTTTCATTATTTTGTGATAAAAAATAAAATTTTAGTCTCAAATGTGGATGATTTATTTGTAACTCAAGAGTGATCAAGACAAAAGGTTTAATAAATTTTAAATTTATAATATTTTCTAGTTGAGTTAATTATATTTGATAGACAATTTCAAGAGTTGGATAGTCATTTCAATGAGATATATATTGAGCTGCTTTTTTATGTGAGTTGCTTAAATTCAAGAGATTATTTATTACTTTCAATAAATTTGAAAATTATATTTTGAAATGTGCACTCAGATAAAAGATTTTGAACTAAAAGAACTCAATTATCTCTTTAAAAAATTGGTTGACACAAGAATATATGTTGTATATCTATTAATCTAGTTGCTTATTAAGTTAGCATTAATCATACCAGTTGTAACTATATTTATTGAAAGAGCTTTATTTGTAATGGATATTATAAAAAGTGGATTTCACAATAGTAGGAGAGATAAATGGTTGAATGATTGGTTAGTTACTTATATGAAGAAAGACTTTTTAATAGTATAGAGAATGAATAAATTTTGAAAGATGTAAGAATATTTTGTATACTATAATTATAAATATTGTTCATTTATTTTTTATTTTATAGTATTGTAATTTGAAATGATATATTACTATGATATAATAAAAACATTTGTTTTGTGATTTTTCTTACTAGTGCCCGCATAGAAGAAAATTTTGGATCCACTACTGTTTATAGTGCCATCCTTTGACTAGCCTCAATACTTCCCACTGGACGAGAGGTGCACCTAACCCACTTACCCACTCATCAATCACGGGGTTCAGCTGACTTGCACTGATAGACCCCTTTTGTGATGGAATTAGGCGCCCATCTTTTTACTGTTGTCAAATAATCTCTTCAATGTTTGATTCTACTCTATGTTAGAACATTTTTGTGAATGCTATTCTGATCTAAGTGGTCCATTAAGGCGGAATGGGTATTAAAAAAAGACAATTGGCTTCTCCTCCAAGGAAGTCATATGCTCTTTTCTTAAGTTTGGTGTCTTTAATACAACCCTCCCCAAAGAGGGAGATCAAGTTAAGGAATAGGATACAGCTGTAGTTTCAACGAGGAATGAATTCTCGGAAGCTCTTTTTTAATCTGATAGAAGGTGGTTCCTTATTCTCGGCACCTATCAAGGTCATATAATCCCTATTGGTTATCAAAGCAGCATCCTTTTTAAAATTCTCCGAGAGTAGCAATCGATCCAATGTGGATTGGCCATTATCCGCCTGACCAACCAGAACCTTTATTTATGTCTATAGGAGCTCTGTTTCACACACATATCTGTCCGGATGCTGTGATCGGATTGGAAGAGAATCAGGACTTGCTTGATAAGGAGATTGCAGAGTTGTCTTTATCCGGCAGCCTGCAAACTGAGGCTGAAAAACTACTGGACCCTGACTATTTTTTTGATTAAGAAGAAAAAGGGGAGCGAGAAAGTAAACCAATATGGAAATCCGCCAGAATCTCAAAAAAAACCAAACCAATATCTTAACGGAAAATGGAATCTAAAGAAGTCACTCCCTGAGCGCCAACGCGCTCAAGCCGTTGCGCTAACGCAGGTGCAAATCATTACATGATGTCGGTGTTGTAGAAATCATGCAATCAAATATTTATTGTGCAATATTTTCAACAAGTGGTGTAAGAGCCATTATTATATGAATCTAGAACTCAAATAACATGTTGTTCACTATTTATAGTCGTTTTTTGAGAAGCATGTTAGTTTGATTTAATGTGCTGCATGGTCTTGCAATTGAATGAATTACATTAGGGGTTTTCTTCTCTATGTTAGAACAATTCTAACACACTAACAATCTTGATGGATTGTGGTTGGTAGAGAGAGAACCATAACCAAAAAAATTTGGAGTTTTTATATATGGTTTTTCAAAATCAAACTCTTGATTTTTATGAATTCATTAAATGATGATGCATGATTTTTACTTATAATACATATTAGGCCTGTACGAACTTATCAGAATCTTTAATTTCATGTAATATGCTGTTTTCACAGTAAAATCATAATTTTGGGAAGGTTAGGGTTTGGACCGCAACTGTCCACATTTTTTCTTGAAACTAAACTCAAGTTTGACTTTATTTCATCTAATTTCTTGAGGGTTCCTATGAAAATGAGTGTATTGGATGGATTTGTGGAGAGAAATAGATGAAAAGCGGATCAAAAATAGCAGAAAGCTGGCCTAGAATTGTGATTGTCATGAGCAAGGGAATGAGCTGCTATTTTAGTGGCTCATTATCCTTCCCCACGTGCACTAGAAATGTGTGGGCTCCATGCGCCATCTTGCGGTGGTTGTTTCTAAAAGTTGTTTGTCAATTTTTATCTACTCTCCCATTTATGTTTTTTTGGTACATTTATTTTATTTGTCTACTACATTTAGTATTTTTTTGAATATTCTTATTTATAAACTACTTAAAATTTCTATTCCACAATATTTTTTAAAGTGAGACCTTAGAAAATTTAATTTGGCTTGCTCCACATCTTTTGGAATGATGTAGTCTTCTTAGTAGCATATATGTTGATATACTCTCAGCCTAGGAATAGATGAGTTAAGTGAAGAAAATTAGAATTTGTGCTTTGTACACTAAACCGTGAATTGGAATGCTATGTTGACTATTTAATAATAGTAGAGATATCTTTTGCTTTGAATCTCATGTTGGATTAATCACATATGCATACATATTGTTGTGTAGTATGTTTACTTGCATTATTATGGGTTGATCTAATTTGCAATGTGAAAGTTATGTGAGTTAGTACAAGCATTTATCACCAAAGTGATTTGTTCGTATTTTTGCGTAATTTTCATCTAGCTATTGAAAACTTTAAATTTTTCATTGTGGAAATTAAGAGTTAGTAAGAATATTTATGTTAAAAGTAATTTGTTTAGGCTGATTTTTATAATTATTACCTCTTTACTGAAAACTATTGTTGCTACTGATACGATAAGCAGCCCAAATGGTTGTTATATATCTTTTTGGAGTGGATGAGACATGGAAGGTAGAGGATGCATTGGGCTCGAAAATTCATCTACCTAAAGGAGATGACCTTTTAAGAATAATTTATTCTCTTTGTTGACTTTATATGTTTCATGTGCATATTGCAAACTTTGCCCAAAGGGGAGTGTATAGTATATGCCTTATGCTCTAGATATGACTTATTTTATTATCATACTATCTTGATAGTAATGCCCACTTGATTTAACAAGTTGCATTGCTTTTTCATTTGTGTACAGTTTCTTTTGCTTTGAATAAGAATTCTACCATTGAGGTTTTGGCTGGATCAAGCATTAATAGATGGAAGTAAGATGTAGAGTTTCCTTTGGGAATGACAGACATAGACTTGGCATTGCAACAGGATGAGCTTGCTAAGCCTACTGGACAAAGTACTGCTGAACAAAAAGAGTATTATGCTAAATGAGAAAGGTCTAACAGGCTCAGTCTAATAACTATTAAGAGGTTAGTTTCTAAACGAATTTTGAATGGATTGCTAGAAGCCACAAGTGCTAAAGCTTTATTAAAGGCCATTGATGATAGATACCAAGTATTTGACAATGTAGAATCTAGATGCCTTATGAAAGAATCGACCACCATGGAATATGACAACATTGAGGGTGTTAGGGAATATATCTTGAAAATAGCCCACCTTTAATCTAAACTTAATTAAGGACCTTAAGATAACATTACCTGATAATTTTCTTGTTTCCCATGTGTTGAACTATTTGCATGCTAATTACATAAATCAAAACTGCCTATAACACACTTTGTGAATCCTAAAGTGTGAATGATCTTATCACTATATGTGTTGCTACAGAAGGGAAGCTTAAAAAAGAAAAGAGTGAGATTGCCCTTTTGATCTGAACTTTCAAACACAATTTCGGTAAAAGTGAAAGAAATTACAATCACTTGCTCCTAAAAAGACTCAGGACTTCAAATGGCATGGCATGCTAATCAATCTCACAACTCTAGTGGACAACCAATTGTCCATGTGAAAAAAATTTTTACTACCTAAGAAGAAGGGCCATAAAAGAGAGAATATTTATTAGTTTAGGCCTTGGTCCAAAAAAAGAAAAACAAGGAAGAAGGTAAGCCTTAATCCTAGTTCGTTTTGAATCTAATTTAATTGACGTCCCTATAATTCTTTGTGGATTGATAGTGGTGCTTCTATCCATGTTGTTAATAACCTTGTAGAGTCATAAGAAAAAGGAAGTCAAGTCAAAGAGATGCCAAGCTTAAGGTAGGGAATGATGCTAATGTGGAAGTAGATTATGTAGGAGTTGTTAAGTTGTCCTTGGAGCCTGATTTTGAAATTGCTTTAGACAATTTTTTTTTTTTATGTATTTAGTTTTAGGAGAAATTTGATTTCTATTTCCTCTTTAGCTAGGAAAGGATTTAAGTTTTATTTTGACAATGAAAAGGCTAAATTGATGACACGGGCTAGTTTTATTAGATTTGGAGTTTTATTTGATGATTTATATATGTTGAGTTCAACTCAAAATATTGTTTGTCTTTAATTAAATGTTGAAAATTCTATGCCAAACATCTAGAATCAAAGATAAATCTTTTACTCTATGGCATTAATGACTAGGACTTATTTATAAAGAAAGAACTGAGAAACTCATCACAGATAACATCCTTCCTTTCCAAAACTTTGAAAATATTAATACTTGTGTAGATTGCATAAAGGGAAAAATGACTAAGATTAAAAGGAAAGATTCAATGTGTAGTTTTGGTCTCTTAGAAATAGTCCATACAAATATTAGTGGCTCTTATCTGGCACAGTTTGTGGTAATAAATATTTTATTACATTTATTGATGATTTCTCCATATATGGCTTGTATCTAATTGAAGGTAGTTTAATGCATTAGAAAAATTCAAAAATTTTAAAACTGAGGTTGTCAAACAATTGGGTAAGTCCATCAAAATTGTGAGATCAAACAAGGCGGTGAATATTATGGAAAACATATGCCACTAGTCAACAAATGAGGTCCTTTGCAAAATATTTGCAAGAGTGTGAGATAATTCCCCAGTACACAATGCTTAAAAGTCCCGAGCAAAATAGTGGTTAAAAGGCAAAAACTGTAACCTTAAGGATATGATAATGTGCATGATGTCTAGATTTAACTTGCCTGAATATTTTTTTGTGGTGAATCCATTAAAATTGCCGATTTAGACCTTTTCTCTTGTGTCTTCCAAACATTCTTTTAGAATCATAACGGCTTGGGTTGCCCATTTTAATTTAGAGCTCCTTAGATAGATGTGAAAATAACCTTCTTGAATGAAGACCTTAGTGAAGAGGTTTACATGAAGTAGCTTGAAGATTTTGTGGAAAAAGGGAAAGAGCATTTGATATGGAGGTTGAAAATGTACATATATGGCTTGAAACTAGTTTTGCACTAATGTTATCTAAAATTTGATGAGGTGGTGACATCTTTGGTTTTCACTGAAGATAAGTTAGACAAATGTATTTATCTTAAAGTTAGTGCGAGCAAGTTTGCTATTCTTATTTCATATGTTGATGATATCTTACTTGCTTGAAATGACCTTAGTATGCTTGAGAGTAAATGGATGTTTTCTAATGTTTTTCACATAAAAGATCATGGTGAAGATTTCTTTGTTTTGGGGATAGAAATTTGCCATCATAAATATCGTTCTATGTAAGTTTATCTCAAAATACATACGTTGATTGTTTATTTGAGTGGTTCAATATGTTGGATTGTAAGCTTGGGAATGTACCTATCACCATGGGTGATAGAGTTAGCAAAAGCTAATGTTACAGTAGAGATAAACAAAGCCCATAAATCTCTTAGTTGCATTATTTTTTTTAGGTCATTTTTATATTCATTTAAATAAGACAGGTACAAGTGGCACAACACGTGTATAATTTGTTATGTGCATTTGTAACAAACTACTATGACACTAAGTAAGTTTGAGACTATAACTTGCAGAATTATAGCCACAAGTGTAAATGCCACACATTTAGATATAACTTTATGTTGGGGTTCTTAGCAGATATCTTTCAAACCCAGAATATGAACATTGGGTAGTTGCCTTGCAATAAACAAAATAATATAAGCTTATTTATAGGACGTAGATGACCTTAACGTACTTAGTTACTCAAATTCAGCTTTAGTTAGGTGTACAAATGATCTTAAGTTTACATTGGGATACATTTTTATGTTAGCTAGAGGTGCCATTCATTGAAGAGTGCTAAGAAAAATATGACTTCCTCCACTATGAATACTGAATTCATTGCCTAGTTTACTGTTACTACTTACGTTCTGTTGATGTGTTTGGTTAGTGGGATTTTTGATATTTGCTCTTTTGTTTATTCATTGTTATGAACTCCTTAACTTATTCTTGTTAGAATCGTATATTTATGTCATTTTTGGTACACATATTATTGATATCCATTATGTTATTATTATTTATTTGTGTACCATGGTATTTTAATTCACATTGTGGAAGGTTAGGTATCAACCTTGGACAAGTTTTGTGATCTCATCATTGATACTAGGTTTAGATATGAAAATATTGACTTCTTTGTGAAGCCGTGAGATCTCTCTTGCTCTTGTTGTTTAGAGGAATTTTGAGAGATAATTGTGAAATTTCTCTTGCTCCTATTGTTTAGAGTGCTTCTAAGAGAGGATTGTGAAATTTCACTTGCTCCTATTGAATTGAACATTTTAAGAGAAATTGATGATTGACAATGAAAATAGCATATTTTAGATCATATATTGGTTGTTATTTTCTTGGTCCATTTCCACACTTTGACTCATGTTGATATTATTTGTAATATTTGTAATCAACGATAAGTCTTGTGTCAAGTTAAGGATGCAATGATTGCTATGATTCAATATTATAGATATTATTAGATGGAGTCATGTTTGATGTCTCTTTGACCACATTATATTTTTAAAAATCATCACCATGTACAAAACTTAGTTGTTTTTAGCTTGAGATTCATTTTAATATAAAATGTTTTAATAACTATGGTAATACAATTCAATTTTGCCCAAGTAGGAGAATTTCATGTGAGTACTATTAATTGTTAGTTTTGTTTTAATAAAAATACGTTGATATTATGGTAGGTCAATTTCTAAGAGACATGCATGATAATTCCATTATTGAATGTGATCAAATTAATTCTTTTTGGGATGTGTGCATTAGTTTTGTTTTATTAAGTGTGGCTATAGGTAAAGTGTAGGCCATTACCAAACTCATAACGGGAGGGTTATTTATGCAAATAATTATTTGTGGCTAAGTCCTCTACCCACTATTTCAATATTTATAGTTACAATGCCATGTTAGTTAACAAATCTTTTACGCTTTCTCATCCTATGCTTGGCTCATTGAAGAGCCACTGTTTCTAAGAAGTTTGGGAGGAGGCTTTGTTTAGCATGATTTGCAGTGCTATCCCTTTTCATTCCTCAATAACGAACACAAGTGAATATCACTACACAATCTTGTTGTTCTAGAATTCATGTAATAAAATATTTATTGTGCAATATTCTCAACAGAGGGCTCAACAAATAAGTGGTTTCATGGGATATATGAGCATGAGGCTATGGGTTTCTCATGTCTTTAGCTGCCATTCTCTTCTTCTTTCTTAACCTGGATTGAACTCTTTTCTCTCCTCTTCATCTCGATGATTTTGTCAAAGACGAAGGATATCACCATCACTAGCATCTCGGAGCTATTGATACAATAGTGGCCATGACAACTTGCGAGTGGGAGTAGAGCACACTTCTCTTTGTTCAAGTGTTGGTTTGGGATTACATGGGCGAGATGAAAAATGGAAGCTAAGAGTTAGGATGTGTTTTGGTTGGATTTGGGTTTGGACAGGTTGTAAAACCAAAACTGACCTGCCTCGCCTAACTCTACCGGAAATTGACCTTTCAACTTGTGCAAAATTAAAGACCCAAACAAACCCACATGTTTTATTTTTTTTTGTTTTTCCTTTGGTTTCAAATAGGTTGATTAAACTGCCTAACCCTATGGGTTAGAGTTTTTCTTTTAGTTAAATTATTTATTCTGATTTTTATATGTAGTTTTTATAAAAAAGATTTACATATAAATTTATACATAATTGTAATTTAATCTTCACGCAATAGAAAATTATTTTTTCCAACAAATACAAAATAGTTGGTAAATATTGGAGTTACCAATGATATATCAATGACACATTTATTGGTAAATTCATTAGAAATTTGCCCTTTTTGGTAGAAAATAATTCACAATTGCATGATCGGTGGATTATTCATCAAAATTTTTTTTCCCATTTCAAGGAATTTCCCTCAAATATCAAAACAATGTCCATTGTATGTGAATGATTTATTAGTAGAAAATTCGTCTGTAATTTAAAAACATTTTGACTAGTCAAAGCATAAATTATAAACTGAGAAAATTCGTAATTAACTTATTTAAATAAAATAGTGCAATTTTGTTACTGAAGGAATATCCCTTGGCAATCTGTCAATAATGCCATATTACTAGACATAAGAATCCATACTGGAATATCCTAGAGAACCAATGAAGTAAGTTGTCCTATTTTATTATGACTAGTTTGACTCCAGATGATCACAAGGTACAAGAATTCATAATAACTCCAACATTGTTGAAGTAAATCAGTTTTGTAGGTATGAACAATTTGATCTATTTATTGTTGTGCAGTAAGTAAGACAAGTGTATTATCTACCTTACCCAAACACTAGTAGAGGTAAGGATAACCAGTAGTTGTTGTCAAGACCAAGGCAAGGGGTGAGGGGGTAATTTGCAATTCCATGCCATAAAGCTACAATATTAAGCTGGTGCATCACACCAAATTGGGATCATGCCCAATATAGTGATAGGATGACTCAAGTGGATTTGAGGAAGTTAAAAATTAGAGAAACAAGTCATTGCATGCAGGGTGTTAAGAAAGAAATTGAATATGCAACCAGTTTTAAAGACTTTGAAACACTTGACTTCTTTGAATGATTCAACAAGTGATGCCAAAGAGGCCTCCAAGTGACATATTTTGTCAATTTGTTGTTTACATATAATTTGTATTGGGCTTAATTGTACTTTTGCCCTCAGTTTTTGTAGTAAACATCTCAATCCTCAAACTTTTGAATTCTAAATATTATTGGTCCAAATTTTAACATGATCATAAACTTTTAACGGAATAAGACACTATGGCACAACAGTGCTTATATGGCAATATTGAAAGTCACTTTACAAAAAATACACACTTGAAAGGTCATTGGACAAGAGAAAATTCTTTTGAAATGTGAAATTACCACCTTATCCTCGTGTCATCCCTCTTCCATAGCAACCCCTTCACCACTGATGCCTCCACTCTCTTACTCTTCGGCCTCACTGACCCACCACCAATGGGTTTGGATGAAAACACGCTTGCCCACCATAACACAACAACACAGTTAGGAAGTTAATCCATGGAAATCTACAATAGCAATGACACTAAATCTATGGAAGTGAATACACAACATCAACATCTTGAGAATTGCTAAATTCCTATCTAAAAAATGTTAGGAACAAGCCAAAAAAACATTCTTACCATCATCTACCCAAGTAGATAATAAGAGACACCTTTGAAAAAACAACCAGAAGAAATCATGGTTAACATACACAATAACATTACAAAAAGAGAATATGATCTAGACAAGACCCCATAAACCTTCAACAATATTATTTGAGTTAAACATAGCCCCTAGGGAATATGGTTCTCACAAATAACATGACAAATAACCAATTTAAATCCAAGTGCAAAAGCATGCTTTGCAACAAGCTGTGTACTATCTCCTAATGTTCAAGGTAAAACTGGTCCCCATTCACAATTCACCTTGTTATCAATACACAAAAATTTCCACATGGCCATTCAACCATTCCACTTTTTGGTATCCTTAAACAAAAATTTTGGGGGTAGGGAAATTAAAATTTACAATGTATTAAATTGTTTTAAAAAAATTTTGCAAAAATGTTTTTTAAGGGCCGTGATACCCCCTTATCCTTAAGAAGATTTGCCATTGATCACTAGCTTCAAACTCCCAAAGACTCGCACCCATTCAGCCATCCTTGATGGGTCTTTGTTTTCATGGGTAATATAGAGGTTGGAAGCAAGTGAAGTGCCAAAATGGAGTTAGGATAAGGAAGTTGGATCGCAATACACTGGGTGATGGGATGGAGGTGAAATGGAGGCATATGCCCCACATGTAATGATTTACCCTATTATATGCCGCATCACAAATGAGAGCTGATGATGGTGGGCTAGATGAGTAAAATTAGAAAATTTGTTTACCCTTTCATCAATGCATTTTGACTAGAAATGGGCAATGGACCTCTCATGAGGTTTTAGGACAATAGTGGTGAATGATAAGGCCATGTGTCATCAATGTATTCTAGAATCAACATAGGCTCTACTATTGGTTTTCTGCTATGGACAAGCATAGACATCTTCTTATGGCATTGATTGCATTGTAACAATATGTTGCTCTTGTTGATGAGATCTTTAGCATTGTACTCAATTTGAGTGGCCAAACAATCACTTTTCTTTTTTCTTTTTTAATTATTTTTTAACAAAATAGTTGCAGAGGAGCCTTCCAGGAAAGGATCTCAGCGAGGGGGCGACAAGAAGGTTAATGGAAACACTACGCTCCATGATAGGGATACTGTTGTTACTACTTCCTCACCCAAAGGTACCATTGCCCTTGAAAATGTAGACGGTATGATTCACCTACTTGAAATATTTTTTAAGACAAAGTTCAATATTTATATATTGTTTGTTTGTTTGCATTGCTTGACCTTTATGGCCCTTAGATTTTTTTATGTATATAGATGACAGTATCGGTGATATATAAAATGCGGCCATACCTTTGCTTATGCCCATAAATGGTGTTATTATATATAATATAGCAATACCAATCTGTACCTATGCCGGGCCAAGGAGGGTGTCCTATGAGTGTTATGTCTTACTTTGCTGGATAATGATTTATGTTATTATTATATGGGAAGACGTTCAAACAAGGTTGTAACCACACTGGGATTCGGTTGAAAATTATGAGGCCTGGTGGTTGAAGATTAGATAGGGTGAAAAAGATTTTCAACCATTCATATTTGAAGGGGAAACTGAAACTGTGAATGTGTCACTGTTATGGGGCCAATTTAGCAGTCAGTGAAATAGTAACTGCTATTGTGGGTCAACCGAGAGTACAGGGAAAATTAATTTGGCGAAGTGATTTACTAGCTTGGTGTGAGTACAGATTACAATGGTATATTTGTATCCCCAGGCATTATCAGAAATTTGAACAAGCTTCTCAGCTGACAAATACCCGTATTCATGTTGGGTATGGTATCATTGAACTGCAGCTGCTCTGGTAGGGTCTTGTACGCCTGAAATGGCGGTAGGGTCCACGGATCATCCCACCAATCCACGGGTTCATCATCAGATTACTATTACGGCCAGTAACATCAGCACCGCAACCACAGAAACCAAATACATAGCTCGTAGAAATAGTTTCAGACGGTCTCCTTATTCGTGGGTCTTTGATTCTAAAAGGGTCCTCCTTCTCTTTGCCACTTTGTAAGCTCTAGTCCGATAGCTCCATGAATTACCTTTTTATATTCTTTTCAAATGTTCAATGTTGATTGTTTATTTTATGTTCTGAAAATAGGTCCTGTATGGGGACAATGTTGCTGATTTACTTCACCCTCACAATCAGCAAGCAAAATGCAGATGAATATGGGGCTGATTGGCAGCAGTGACTAAAGCCACTGACTTGCAAGGGATAGCTCATCTAAGTTAGAAACTTTGAATCCGATGAAGTTAATTGATTGTAGCAACCGTTTTTCAATCAGTAGAGAGTTGGCCTTTTTCTATAACAGTTTCTCGGAACCCAAACAAAACTCACAAACTAGAAGTTGAAAGAAGACAAACTACAAGAACTGCAAAAGCTAACGAAATTTCTAACCCATTGACGTCAGAAACTATTCCCTCTATGCTTTCTGGCGTCACCTCTTGTCGGACTTGAAGGGATAAATACAGAGACATACTGCGTTGTGACAGAGGCAAGGAATCTTTCTTTTATGGCAATAGAAGATAACAACAGATCACATGGAAGAGAAATACGATTTAGTTTGTTTGGTGTGACTGCAGGGCATAGTGGAGGTTCAGAAAGTCACTTTTTGCTCTTTCTAGCTCCTTGGTTCCTATTTTCCTCCCCAGTATCTTCTGTTCTGTTTTGCTCTCATAAGCAAATTCTAATAGAAAGTAAACCGTTTGGTGTCTGGGTGAATGGGCTTGACCAGAGACCAAAAACCTTCCCAGCCTCCATGGTTGCTTCAGTTTCTAGCTAAAATGCTCAATTGCATTAACAATTCAAGGCTAGCCTCTTTATAAATTATAATTGTTGGAAAATATACATGCAATGAGTCTTACATTAAATATCTTTTCATAGACTAAGATTTCGCTTATTTTATGATCTACTCATACCTTTCACTTATGTACGGAATTTATTGTTGTAATCTATTAATCACGAACTTTACAACATAGTTATTATTAGAATCACAGCACAGACATAACTATTAACTGTCATCTTACGAGCATAAGAATTGGATCATGAACATAATAGCTACTATTCCTGTGGTTATGGATATTCTACTAGAGCCCTCCAAGTATGTATGTTCCAAATTTCAAAGGTGTAAGATGATATTTTCAAAAAAATATTCTAAAGATAATAAGAGAATTGAGAGCTAAAAAAACTTCTTATATAAGAAATTTTCTCTATTAAATGTCTAGTCTTTTTCTAGGTTCTTGTTCTTTTTTAAATATAAAAACCTTTAGATTTGTTTGGACCCATAATTTAGTCTATAAACCTCAATAAATTTAATAATATAAATTTTATATTATGAGAATTAAATAAGAATAACGTTATGAGAATAATAAGATATTGTTAAAATATGTACTATGCAAGAATTAAGAGTTTGTAAAGAAAATTGCTAATGGCTTAACTCAGAAAAATTGATATAATTAGGATTCAAACTAATAGCAATCTTATTCATTTGTTACACACTTTTGTTCATCTCTGAGCTTACATACATGGGTTCCTAGTGAGCGTACTACTATAATCTTTAATTTAAATAATAAAACAGCTGATAACCCACAATTACCATATTTTATGTTTACCAAGTCAACAATCTTTTACTGATGAAATCTTCTCTTCTTTTCTTAAGGAATTTCATCATTCTGTCTTGATCAGGGAGGTTTTCTTTGATCACAGGAAGCTTAGAGAAACTCTCCTTCCAGGAATGCAACCGAGGAAATGTGTCAGGTTTTATGAGATTCACTCCAACCACCTCTCCCATCGGGATCAGAAAATTGACAACCCAGCCAACAGCTATGTCTGCTAACCCAATTTTGTCACCACCAAAGAACTTCCTGTCCTTAAGTGCATGCTCTTCAATCGTCCTTAGAATTTCAAGGTTCTTGTTAATGTCCTTTTCTTGCTCTTCCCCAACTTTTCTGAAAAATTCCCACATAGGTCTTGTCTACAAGATACAAATGCTCGCATGACACAATGGTGAAAAAAGAAAGCATAAAAATAATTATAAACAACAAAAATTATATTTAGGTACCTGTTCATCAATGAACTTTGCCCAAAAGCGAGCTGTTGACCTCTCATAGGGATCCTTTGGAAGCAATGGATGTTGTGGCCACATGTCTTCAATGTATTCAAGGATAACCAATGACTCAGCAATTGGTTTGCCACCATGAACAAGCACTGGGATTCTCTTGTTAACTGGGTTGTACTCTAATAGCTGTTCGCTTTTTCTGTATGGAAGGTCTTCCTCTACATACTCGAAGCCCACACCCTTGAGTTTCAACGCCCAAATGATCCTTTGACTAAAGGGGCTTGGCCAAAACCCAAAGAGCTTCACTTCCTCCATGCTCACTGATTAATTACTATGTCTGAGTGCTGGGAAAACATTCGGATGCAATAAATATATAGTATGAGTGAGGGAGTTGAAGAGCATGAGACAAGGTGCATATTTTCTTCAGACTCAAATTCTTAACCAATCAATACAAAGTGGTAGATAGATATATCTGTCAGGATTACTCTCTTTGTTTATGGTGTTGGTACCAAAGAAACTAGCGTCATGGATGACGCAAGTTAATCACAAGGACTAGGCAAATTAAATAATATGAATCTAACGTGTGCCATCATTTGTACGTTATTTGTTTTCACCACTTCAATCCTTAAGCAGGGGTTGAAATATGTGGGCCATGATGTTAATGAAAAAATGTGATGTAAGAGGAAAATGAATGGAAATGAATACTTACTTGTAATTAAGTTAATTATACAAGTATTGAGCGATATAGTATTAGGGAACGGTTGATGAAATTTGTACAATCTTTTTGCAATAACTCTGCATAAAAATAGCATTACATGGTGCAAAAAATCTTCCTTTTGTAGACACCTAATTTTGTTTAATCTACTTTTTAAAATTTTAACTTGAATTACAAACTTAAATTTAAATTGAAAAAAATAATAAAATAAGATTAAGCCTAAAATAAAATTAAACCCAAAAATAATAAGCCCACAACAAACCAAAACCAATCCTAAGCCTAATAATAAAACCAAAACCAATCCTAAGCCTAATAATAAAACCAAAAAATAAGAAAAATAAAATAAAATAATAAGATAAAAGATAATTTAAGAGATAAATTCAAGAAATAAAAAAATAAAGAATAAAGATAATCAAAATTAAAAAAGATAAATAATAAGAGGATAAATAAAAAAAAGCAAAGATAAGACAAAAATTATAAAGATAATAAGATAAAAATTAAGAGATAATAAGATAAATAAAAAGATTAAAAATAAAAGAATAAAATAGATAAAAAAGAGATCAAATACAACTAAAACTAAGAAATAAGAATTTGACTAAAAAAGGAACTCTAATTTTACAATTATAAGAACCCATTACACACAAACTAGAGAAGAAGACGGAGACTAGGGAGAAGTTTGGAACTAAAAGAGATTTCAATTTAGAGACATTGCAGCAAAGCCTGTCCATCTCTAGCAACTAGCGTCCAAATTGAAAAAGAGGCAAAAATGAGAGATCTTCACTCTTAAACCCACACTTAGTTTCAACCAAAATACTACCGTGACCATCTCAACTACATTTCACTCTGCAACTATTTCCAAATCAAAAAGAGAAGAACATGTCTGCTGCACCAAAAATTAAACAACCATAGTTCGTCTCTTGTGCTGGTGTCCAGACCAGCCAGCAGTTTAGCACATTCTTCCCTTTCACACTAGAAACACTTGCCATCACGAAGAAATCAGTCTGTGTCATGGTTTGGCACCCAAACAAATGAACCTCCATCCTCCTCCCTTATCCCAAATCACCATCTTCCACCACAATACCGATTGCTCAAGGAGGCCACCAGCTACCAATGAGACCAGCAAGGGAGCCCTAGGGCAAGGGACCGCCATAGTACTGCCATTGAAGCTTGGGTGAACACATCCTATTTGAAGTAGCATTGACGTGACGCCTCTCCATCCATAGTGCTAGCCTTGCTTCTCCATTTACTATTGTAGAAAGCCAGTTCGCCAACCGGAAGATTCATTCCCTGGAAAACTTGTGTCTTGGGAGGACCCCTTGAAGCACCAACTGAAATCAGGTAATACTCTTAATTGAAAGCTGCTAGCTCATTAGAGGGCATTGTTTCTATTGGGTTCATGTGTTGGTTCTATTCAAACTTGGTGTTAGTATTCGGTAATGAGGCTTGTGATGATAGTTTGAGTTTGTTGCTAATATTTTCTGCATACTTGGTTAAGATTCACTTGTGTGATACTTGATTATACATGGATTATCTAACAGAGGAATTCCTAACCCATCAAAGTCTTGATAATGTGAATTATTTCGTTTAGGAAAAGAAGTCTTTCTATTGAGTATTGTAACTAGCATCTTATTTTCTTTGTGTTCATGATTAATTTTTAGATGCAATATTATTTGAGGATTGAATTTTGAGTTGTAAGAAACATTATTATCTTAGTTTAAAATTTAAAATTATGTTTATCATGATAAATCCTCCTTTTAGAATTTTAAGGAGATCCAAAGTATGTGTTCATAATTCAATAATTCAAAGTGAAGTTAGCCAAGAATTTAAAAGAGGCACATTAAAACTTTATTTTTAATAAAGTATCTTTTTGAATTACTGAAAGAATAGGGAATTCATAAGAAAGCTATTTTTCTTCTTTTATTTTCAAAATCCTGATCTAGAATAAAGATGAGATTTTTTCAAAATTATTTTAAAAAATCTTGATCTAGAATAGAGATGGAATTTTTTTAAAATTATTTTGAAAACCCAATCTGGAATAGAGAATGAATTTTCTTAAAATTATTTTTAAAATTTCATACTAGAATAGGAAGGAGATTTTCTTAAAATTATTCTAAAACCTCGATCTAAAATAGAAAGGAAATTTTTCTAAAAATCATTTTTATCTCAATCTGGAATGGATAGGGATTATTTTCAAAAGTCTTTCTTTAAATCAATGCAAATTAATCAAAATAAATTAATTAGATCATTTTTGGTACTAAAAGAGTATTTAGGGTACTAATAACTTTCCTAAAATATAACCAACCCTCAAATCTAATTTTTGAAATGTAAACTATTTTTTTAATTAGGTGTTTGATCTTACCTTAGGTAATTTAGGTCTATGGCAACTCTTAAACAAAATTTTAGGGTCAACACCTTGGTGACTCCATTGGGGATATTAGAGGGTTAAGTCAATTTAAAAAATAATCTTATTAATATTTTTATTGATTTGTTGGTTTACTTTTGTGGAGATGATGAAATAGAAGGTATGCTCACAGCTTCTAATGTTTTTGGGTATTTAAATTTTGTTCCTATCTATTTAATTTTATAAATGTATATATTTGCATGTGGTTCTTTTGGGATATATTTCTCCACCACACTATCACTTTTGTCTTACACTAGATTAAAGGGGGGGGGGGTCATGACTCATGTGTTCTATACTTGAGCCACATAGAATACCTTATAAGCTAGAGAGATGTAGTAAGTTAGTCTTCGAGAGACCTTCGGTCTCCGCACAAGCACCCGAAATATTCTACTCAAATTTGTCCTCTCAAGGGCAATTTGGGGACCTAATGTAGGAAACATAGAATCAAACTTTGCACTAATAATAGCTTTAGAGCTATCCCTTGTGAAAGAGAGTGTAGGCCCAAGCCCATGAGAGTGAATAAGGACCTAGGACTTACCTAAAATTAGGCACAATGGGAAACATTTCCTTTATTTTATATGTGTTTATGATTATGTTTTTAGCACAATTCTCTTGCCATATACATCTTATTTCTATATGCATAAAGGCCTTAAGCTTAAGATTTATTTACATTTAGGATAGATGAGGGCAACAAAAAAAAAAAAAAAAGAATAGCATTTTAAGATTTCTAAAACTCTTTCTTTGACAAGATAAATTAGAATAAGGAATAATTTAGGGATTTGCCTAGGAGATATAGACCTTTACCAACATGGATAGAAATAGGTCTAAAAAAAAAGAAAAGGAAAAAAAAATAGCATGCATTGTTCATTAACAGTTGTCCTCTTTTGCATAAGTTGCCCACTTTTTGGCTTCATGTATGGCATCACATTTATATGCATATATTCTCATTTGCATAACAATAATGCATTGTTTACTCAAAAAGATAACATGTAACCATAGCTCTGATAACACATTACCAAAATAGGCAAATGGAAGGCTCATTCCAAGAAAATCCTAGGTAAGAAAAGACAATGAAGGAAATGCAAAGCGAGATTAGCCAACACAAGGGTTAGTTGGCCAAAATGATGGAAATGATGAAACTACAAGCTCAGAATAGCTGGCAAGGGCCAAAAGATCCCCATAATCAAGAACAACAAGCTCAAAATAGCTATCAAGAACCAAAAGATACTTATAATCAAGAGCAACATAAGGATCAGCAAGCCCAAAACTATTACTAGGAAAAGGGTCCAAAAGGTGAAATTATCCCAAACTTTGATGACCCAGTAGAACAAGAGAAATTGAGGAAGGCCGCTAATGAGGCCAAGGCCCAAGAGAGGTATGAGATTCTAGACGCTAGGATAAGGAAGATCAAAGGATTCTTAGACGATGATGATGTGTTGGATCTCTCAGAAATGAGACTAGTTCCTAATGTGATCTTACCACTAAAGTTTAAGGTCCCTAAATTTACAAAGTATAATGGGACATCATGTCCAAAGACTCATTTTTTCATGTACATCTGAAAAATGGGAGCTTATTCCAATGATAAAAAGATATTGATGCTTGCCTTTCAAGATTGTCTAGTCAATGAAGCTGCAGAATGGTATTTAAACCTGGATCACCACTCTATTTGCACTTGGAAGGACTTGGCTAAGTCTTTTATGAGGCAATGCACATTCAATAAGAATATTCCCCCTAATAGGTTTCAGTTGCAGTACATGAGAAAAGGAGAAAAAGAGTTATTTAAGAATTATGCTAAGAGGTGGAGAAATGTAGCAATTTGAGTACAACCACCTATGTCAAATAAAGAAATGATCACTCTTTTTATGAGCACTTTAGATGACCCTTATTATGCTACAATAGTAGCATGCACATCTACTAATTTTGCTAACTTAGTTATTGTTAATGAAAGGGTAGAAAGAGAAGTCACAATAGGAAAGATGGGAAAGCCAATTGCTAAGAGCTAAAAGAAATTCCAGAATGATAAGAAAAAGGAAGGAGTGCACTTGGTGGAATACTAGAAAAAAGAAAAGTGGAAAGCCAACACCCTTGTTGTAAATATTTTTGCACCAACTTTGTAAACACCAGTTGTCCAAACTTCTCAGCCCATTCAACAACAATCCTAATAGTACCAACAGAATCAACCTAGGTGGCAATTTAATAAGAAAGTTAAAAACTTTGATCTTATCCCAATACTGTATTCTGAGCTCTTACCTAGTTGTTGTAGAACAATCTAGTGTCTTTGATTTTATCGCCTACCTTTCAACCCCCATATCTGCCATGGTATAATGAGAAACTTACTTGTGCTTACCATGCAGGGGTAAAGGGCCACTGCATTGATAACTGTCTTGCATTTAAAAGGAGGGTTCAAGGATTGATTGATGCCAAGTGGTTGACTTTTGAACCTGAGCAACCAGGACTAGATGTTCATAATAATCCTTTACCTAATCATGACAATGCAAATGTTAACAACATTGCCCAACACTAAAATGGCATAGGCAAAATCAAGATCTTGTGATTGGAGAGAACAGTTGGCTTGAGATAGTGGGTCCATTCTCGCACCACTTACTACAAGTTAGACTATTTCCTTTATATCTTTTTAAGTTTTTATAACATCTGCTAATGGTTCTACCCAAGGTCTTAGCAAGGAGTTTGTATGGGCACACCTTTCAATCTAATAAAATGCTTAGCATGCTGAATGTATTACTTTTCATTTAACTTCTTTTGCCTATTAGACTACATTGGGGCAATATGGTTTATCCTAAAGATTGACGCTTATGAGCATTAAAATGAAGAAAATTTCTCTTAATCTTATTGTTGATAAATCTAATTGCCAATGATAAAATAGGTTTGCTTGAATACTCAATACTCTTGGATGACTGAGTGTCTTCTAATTAAAAAAAATGAAAAAGAGAGCTATAGTGAGAGTGTGCTTATTATGAGGAAACTAATACCCTAGAACTTGTTTAAATGCCCCTCAAAACTATTTGTTAAACATCACATTATTCAATAAATGACGTAGGCCATCTTTGGACAGTTTGAGCTTTTCAAGTCAAACCTTAATATTAGAACTCCCATAGTCATCCATTTGAGTGTATAAAAGGATGGCAAGACCACCATCTGATTTTCTTCCTTTGACATGCACCAACTTTAAACTTTCAATTTGAAAAACCATTACTCTACCTTGAAGGAGAGCTAAAAGGAGTATCCTTACTATCAAAGAAGGGAAATGCTATGAGTAATGATATAAGGCTCAAGTGAAAAGATTCAAGGTACCCTTTCAAAATTATGTGAAAAAGTACCAAAAAAAAAAAGAAAAATGCTGAGAAAAAAAATGAAAAAGAAAAGTGCTAGACCAAAAAGAGAGGGCTAGCCGAAAGGAAAAAAAAAAAGATGAGACTAGTAAAGAGAAATGGACTTCGCCTTAAGCCACAAGCTTATCCACAAAAGGGAAAAGTGAAAAGTGAGACATCATGTGCTCCACACTTCATGCTCTCCTTATTTGATAAATCCTTATGTCTTTTATTCATACTCATTACCTAGGCCTTACATTACAAACTAAGTAAAGTCCTAGTGATCTTGGCTAATATGGTGAACTAATTGAAGTGGAGAGGGACACGAAAACAAGCCTATAGGGTATTTATGAGTGCAAACACATGTTAGAGAGTGCAAACACTTAGGAGTGATTAGAGTAAACACTTGACTAAAGTGCAAATGCTAGAGGAATTAGAGTGAGTGCTTAACAGAGCACTTTTGATTCCAAAGAATTTAATAATTATTATGTGCATTCCCTTGAGGCATCACTTGGATAATAAAAAAGAATGAGTTAGGAAAAATTTTTTCAACATTCTTTTGCTCGTGGCCAGTCAAAATCTAAATTGAAGGCAATCAAGGGTAAACCAATATCCAAATGACCCACCTTTAAAGAAATGAGAGACTAAGAAGAAAGTTACAAAGAAACTCCTCCTAAGGGCTATAACCCATCAAATATTGAACCTGGTCCCCAAAGGTATTACTCTCAAAGTTTCTAACATTTCACTTAGTAAGGGCAATCAGTTATTGACCCATTCATTGATCTCTCCTTTAAAAGATCAAAGTACCCAATTGCATACCCTTTGTGTTGGAAGCCATCCTCATTTCTTGAAATACATTCTCGTGCAAAGTAGAAAGTGTTAGGTGCCATTAAGAGGTACTACTTGAAAGGACATGACATGAATGGAAAATTGCCAAAGCTCTAATGACAAGTAAAGAATAGTTTCAAGTTGTGACTTCAAGATATGATGAATGAAAAGTGTCTTGAGTGAATGTTGAAGGCATCACACCCTTAATTTCTTTTAGAAGAGATAGAAACAAGATATGTTCAAGGAGTATTCAAAAGGGGTTTAGCTCAAATATGCAAACTGGGCAATAGAGCAAACAATGACATCTTTATGAATAGAAAACTTGGGCGAGAGATGTATTTAGGATTTGGTCACACTGAAGGCAATCCTTCTTGAATGAGTAAGCTAGAGGACTCAAAAGTGCCAAAGTTAACTCATCCATGACTTCATTTGAAGAGCTCTCAAAGGTCATGAAGTAACATTTTTCCATAATCTACGAAAGTTTCATTTCCTAATATGTTAGCATGCATCATCATAGGATAATATTGCATCATTGGCATCTAGATTGACCATGTTTCAATGCATACAAGTATACCATCATTAAAATTTTCACAAGTCGAGCATGTCCTTAAGATTTTACATTAACATGTCGAGCATGGACAAGCAGAAGCATGTCATATCAATCTAAACTATTTAAGGAAGAACTCATCCATATCAAGTTAGAGATAAACTTACTTAGGTCAAATCAGGCAATTATGAGAAAAACCTATTCAACGATCATTTCTTGGTTCTTGTGGGATGGATGGTAACCCTTCCGAACTTAGGACTAAAGAGGAAATCCTAAGGATATTTTTGGTCTTTGTAGGGTGGATGGTAACCCTTCTAAACTTAGGATTAAAGAGGAAATCCTAAGATCAGTTTTGGTCTCTATTGGGTGGACAATAACCCTTTCAAACTTAGGACTAAAGAGGACATCCTAAGGTCACTTTTAGTCCTTGTTGGATGGACGATAACCCTTCTGACTTAGGACTAAAGAGAAAAATTCTAAGGTCACTTTTGGTCCCTATTGGATGGACGGTAATCCTTCAAAACTTAGGATAAAGAGAAAATCCTAAGATAATTTTTTATCTCTGTTGGGTGGACGGTAACCCTTTTGAACTTAAGACTAAAGAGGAAATCTTAAGGTTACTTTTGGTCTCTATTGGGTGGATGGTAACCCTTCCGAGCTTAGGACCAAAGAGAAAATTATAAGGTCATTTTTGGTCCTTGTTAGATGGACAGTAACCTTTTTGAACTTAGGACTAAAGAGAAAATTTTAAGGTCATTTTTAGTCCTTGTTGGGTGGATGGTAACCCTTCTAAGCTTAGGACTAGGAGGAAATTCTAAAGTCACTTTTGATCCCTATTGGGTGGACGGTAACCCTTCTGAACTTAGGACTAAAGAGAAAATACTAAAGTCATTTTAGGTCCTTGTTAGGTGGACAATAACCCTTCGTATTATATACTAACTTGGATAAAATAGTGCCTCTCAATCTTTATTTATCTTCTAGTTCCTAAAAGATGAGCAAAGGGGGGTAATCTGTAGACACCTAATTTTGTCTGTCCCACTTTCTAAAATTTTAACCTAAATTACAAACCTAAACTTAAACTGAAAAGAAAAATAAAATAATATTAAGTCCAAAATAAAATTAAACCCAAAAATAATAAGCCCACAACAACCCAAAACCAATCCTAAGCCTAATAATAAAACCAAAAAATAAGAAAATAAAATAAAATAATAAGATAAAAGATAATTTAAGAGATAAATTCAAGAAATAAAAAAATAAAAGATAAAGAAAGCCAAAATTAAAAATTAAAAAAGATAAATAATAAGAGGATAAATAAAAGATAACAAAGATAAGACAAAAATGATAAAGATAATGAGATAAAAATTAAGATATAATAAGATAAATAAAAAGATTAAAAGATAAAATAATAAAAAAGATAAAAAAAGAGATGAAATACAACTAAAACTAAGAAATAAGAATTTGATTAAAAAAGGAACTCTAATTTTACAATTATAAGAACCCATTACACACAAACTAGAGAAGAGGATGGAGACTAGGGAGAGGTTTGGAACTAAAAGAGATTTCAGCTTAGAGACATTGCAGTAAAGCCCATCCATCTCTAGCAACTAGCATCCAAATTGAAAAGAGAAGAAGAACATGCTTAGTTTCAACCAGCATCCATCTCAACTAGCATCCATCTCTTAAACCCATGCTTAGTTTCAACCAAAATACTACTATGACCATCTCAACTAGATTTCACTTTGCAACTATTTCCAAATCAAAAAGAGAAGAACATGTTTGCTACACCAAAAATTAGATAACCATAGTTCATCTCCTACGTCGATGTCTAGACTAGCCAGTAGTTTAGCACATTCTTCCCCTTCACACCAGAAACACTAGCCATCATGAAGAAATCAGTCTGTGTCGTGGTTTGGCACCCAAATAAATGAACCTTCATCCTTCTCCTTTATCCTAAATCACCATCTTCCACCATAGTACTGATTGCCCAAGGAGGCCACCAACTACCGATGAGACCAGCAAGGGAGCCCTGGGGGAAGGAACCGCCATAGTATTACTATTGAAGCCTAGGTCGCAGAACACATCCTGTTCGAAGTAGCATCGATGCGATGCCTCTTCATCCATAGCACTAGCCTTGCTTCTCCATTTATAGCTGTAAAAAGCTAGTTTGCCAACTGAAAGATTCATTCCCTGGAAAACTTGTGTCTTGGGAAGACCCCTTGAAGCACCAACTGAAATCAGGTAATACTCCTAATTGAAAGCTGTTAGCTCATTATAGGGCGTCATTTCTATTGGTTAATGTGCTGGTTCTATTCAAAGTTAATGTTAGTATTTGGTAGTGAGGCTTGCGATGACAGTTTGCTTTGGCTACTAATATTTTCTACATACTTGGTTAAGATTCACTTGTGTGATACTTGGTTATACATGGAGTAGAAATAGAATTTTCTCAAAATTAGTTTAAAAACCATAATCTAGAATAGAGAAGGAATTTTTTTAAAATTATTTTTAAAACCCTGGAATGGAATAAGAAGAAGATTTTCTTAAAATTATTCTAAAATCCCAATCTAGAATAGAAAAAAAAATTTTCTCAAAATTATTTTATCCCAATCCGGAATGGGCAGGGATTATTTTCAAAAGTCTCTCGTTAAACCAATGCAAATTAATTAAAGTAAATTAATTAGATCATTTTTGGTATCGAAAGGGTGTTTAGGGTGCTAATACCTTCTCTAAAACGTATCTAACCCTTGAATCCAATATCTGAAATGTAGACCATTCTTTCAATTTGATATCTGATTTCATCTTAAGTAATTTAGGTTGGTGATGACTCCCAAACAAAATTTTAGGGTCAACACCTTTATACACTCTCAATCAAAATGGTCATAATCAATCAATGGCGGAGTCATGTGGTCTGGAAGTAGAATCTTCCTTTTAGTCAAATTATTTTATCTGATTTTATATGTAATTTCTTATAAAAAGATGAACATATAAATTTATAGATCATTGTAATTTGAGCTTAAGTGAATTTATAGTTTAGTCTGGATTACATTTTTTTTTTTGGGTTACTTTGTCGCTGTAATCAATCACATTACAACCAAAAATTTTCATTACCAAGAGATAAAATATTTCAGTAAAAATGAAAATTTGTCAATAATAAATATTACCAATAGATTTACAAAGGGATTTTATCCTTCAACATAACCCTCCTCAAAAAATTTTGTCAGCAGACTTTTCTATCCTTTGGCAAACTTATCAATGGATAATGCCAATAAAATAAAAGAATTCTTTGGTAAAATAAAATATTTTTCAATAAAAAAGTTTTAAAAAATTAAAAATTTACGAAGGAATCTAATCCATCAATAATTTCAAAATTTTTTATATTTATTTTCAATTTTTAGCATCTAATTTTGATAAACTGTGCAACACACTCCGTTTGAGGAAACCAAAGTTTGCAGAATGGGGCATAGAAGAAACAAAATCATTTGCCAAATTTATGATTTATAGTGAAACATGTGAGGTATTAAAACAGATTAGAGCCATAGTTGTTCCATTTGTGCATGTACAAATGGGTACCATCCATACTGCAAGAGAATCTTGATGAGTTGAGGAAGTTGATAGTTGTATTGAAGTCAACCTAACCCAATGGTTGAAGAAGTTTCTTGAAATATTCAATAGGAAAGGAAAAACCTTCTTCATGAAAATATTAAATTGATTTATAGACATAAAAATGCCACGTAATTGGAATGTCACTTGTTTCCACCATTTGTTTTACTTTACACCAAGAGATGAGAGATGATAGAGATATTAGTAAGAGAGCATTGATGAAATAGAATTATTCCTATAGAAAATGAGAGAAAATGGAGAATAGAGGAGGAGAGGCCATAGGAGAGGGTGCAGGCTCCTCCTTAAAGAGAGTTTATTGGAGGAACACGTGCCACTAGTAAAAAAAGTTTGCAAAAGTAATTTGCAACAAAAGCTATACAAAAAAACTTGAATTTTTGATGGATTTACTATTAAATTTTAAGGTATGATCAGTCAATGCCATATAATTTTATTTTACCAGACCACCAGTAAAATAGCTAGTAAAATCTTCTCACTTCTTGGTGGGAAAATTTTTGTCTAGTTTATCAAAAGATATGTGTTTGTGGATAATTTTTATCCCCAATACAATCCGCTGAAAAATCAATCAATAGCATAAATTTTACCAATGAATAAAAAGTCCGTCAATAATATCCATAGTTACAATGACATTTTTTGTAGTGTCATATTGGGATTTATGGCACAACCTAAATATATATACATTGTTAGACTAGAAAAAGTGTAGTAATATTAATAATTGAATTATTAAATTACATTAAATAATAACTTTGCATAAAATTTATTAAGTTTTATAGTTTAGTTAGTTGACCTAATAAATTTAATTATTCAAATGTTATTAATTGAGTGTTTAATAATTAAACCTTAAATCCTAAAACACTAAATCTTAAATTCTAAATTTCAAAACTAAAGGCAATAAAAGAAATTTAATTAAAATGTATTAAATTTTTTAAAAACATAAGATATTTTTAAAGTTCAAGGGTTCTACCTGTGTTTCAAAATAAAAGTAAGCTAACAGTAAGAATTTTATGTAAGGGAGTGTTTATTTGCACACATCAAATCTTATATAATGCCCATATCTTTTAATGTTTATTTGTAAATTTGTTCAGTTTCATACAAAAAAAAAACTTGAATTTCTGATGGATTTACTTAATCATCTTCGGTATCTTTGAAGCCCTATTTACTCTCTAAGATATTAAATCTTAAGTTTTAAAATCCTATGCTTTTAAACTCTAAACCGTAAATCTTTAAACTCTAAACGTTAAAATCCTAAAATTTAAATAGTAAACTTTAGACCTTAAACACTAAAGCATTAAATTTTAAAATCTTAAAACTATAAACCCTAAATCTAAATGCTAAATTGTGAAACTCAAACACTAAACTAAATCCCAAATTCTAAACTGTGAAACCCCAAATCTTAAACCTTGAACCACAAGAACCCAAATCCCAAACACTGAACCACAAAACCCTAAACCTTAAACTATAAAATTTCAAATCCTAAATGGTAAAAGCCTAGATCATAAACTATGAAATTCCAAGCCCTAAATTATGAAACTCTAAACTCTAAATTCTAAACTACAAAGCCCAAACCCTAGATTTAAATCTAAAAATTGCAAACCCTAAATTATGAAATCCCAAACCTAAAACTATGAAACCTCAAACTTCATATCCTAAGCTACAAAATCTCAAATCTTAAGCCTAAATTATGAAATCCTAAATACCAAATCCTAAATTATGAAACATCAAAAGCTAAACTATGAAACCTTAAACTCTAAATCTCGAATCCTAAAGTGATCCCTAAACCCTTATATGTGAATCCTAAATGCTAAACCATAAAATATGAAATCCCAATTCCAAAATTGTGAAACCTTGCTTCATATCCTAAATTACAAAATTCCACATCCTAAGCCTAAACTACAAAACCTCAAATCCCAAATCCTAAATTATGAAACATCAAACCCTAAACTATGAATTTTTAAACCCTAAACCATGAAACTCTAAACCCAAATTACAAAACCGCAAACCTTGAATTGTAAAACCCCAAAACCGAGACCTCAAGGCTATAAACCCTAAACTTTAAAGCCTAAAATCTAAAGCCATAAAACCCCAATCACTTAAATACAAAATTCCAAAACTTAAATCCTAAATTATGAAACTTTAAGCCTTAAACCTAAATTGTGAAACACTAAATCCAAAACTCTAAACCAAAGAAACCTAAACCCCAAACCCTAAATCATGAAACCTTAAACTATCAATTGTGAAAGGTTAAACCTAAAATTATGAAACCCAAAATCTAAACTCTAAATTGTAACCCTAAACTATGAAACTATAAACCCAAAACCTAAACTATAAAATCCAAACTCAAAACCCTCAATCACAAAACCTAAACTGTAAATCCTAAATCCTAAATTGCAAAACCCTAAACCTCAAATTGTGAAATTTTAAACCCCAAATCCTAAATTGCAAAAAATCTAAGCCCCACACTTTCCATCACAAGCCCCTAAATCCCAAATCCTAAATTCTAAATTGAGATATTCCTCCTAAACCATGCTATGATTCCTCAAACCCAAAATAATGATTTAGGATTTAGGGTTTGGGTTTCATGATTTAAGATAAAGGGTTTAGGGTTTTGTTGGTTTAGGGTTTGGTGTGGTACAATTTAGGATTTGAGTTTTTGCAATTTAGGATTTGATAATTGGACTTTTTTAATTTTAGGCTTCAGATTTGGGGTATAATAGTTTGGGGTTTGATAGTTTAGGATTTAGAGTTTTGTACCATAAGGTTTTTAGACTAGGATTTCATAATTTAGGGTTGATTTAAGGTTTCACAAATTGGCATTTTACAATTTATGATTTGGGTTTTTGGATTTCATAGTTTGAGGTTTAAATCTATGGTTTAGTAATTTAACATTTAGAGTTTGAAGTTTCACAATTGAGAATTTATGGTTTGAAAATTTTTGGTCTAGGATTTTAGGTTTCATGGTTTAAGATTTAAGGTTTTGTGATTTAGGGTTTGGAATTGATGGTTTTATAGTGTTGGATTGGGATTTCATAGCTTAGAGTTTAGGATTTGTGGTCTTCAATTTAGGCCTTAGGACTTAGAATTTCATAGTTTATGGTTTGGTGTTTTGCAGTTTTGGATTTGGAGTTTAGGTTTTAGGATTTCATGATCCAAGGAATAGGGTTTCATAATCGAGTACTTAGGTTTTATGGTTTTGTAGTTTAGGATTTGGGTTTTGAGGTTTCATAGTTTATTGTTTATAATTTAGGGTTTGGAGTTTAAAGTTTCATAATTTGGGATTTAGAACTTTACAATTCAAGGTTTAGGGCTTTGTAGTTTAAGATTTAAAATTTCATAGTTTAAGATTTGGGGTTTTACAATTTAAGATTTTAGGATTTAGAATTTTATAATGCAGAGGAAGGATTGTTAAGGTATAGGCGTTGCCTTGGAAAGGATGGATTACCTATATTTTTTATTGCTCTTTTTTTTGAACTTTTGTTATTTTTTTTTGTTTTCCATTACATTTTAGATGGAAGGGGTTCTTTTGCTAACTTCTTCATGTACAAGAGGGTCATTTATAAAATTTTAAACTACATAGAATTATGCCTACCAATCAATAACATATTTGTTTACTAGAAATTGATTGTATCTTAAAGGAACTTGATATCAACGTATATAAGTTTGAGTCTTGGAGAGATCTTTGTTGAAAGAAAAACACTACTTACAACTATTCTCTCTAAACAAGAATATGCAAAGGCAAAAATAAATAAATAAATAAATAATATCCAACAGATGATTATGAATAGGAATGAGAGTCTTATGTAAACCCTACCTACTATCTAGTCTTTCATTGAACGCTATAAAAACTGTCGCGACATATACGAATTACAGAGTAAATTCGTTGGTCAAACTTCTGGCCACCACATCTAAGGCGTTCATGGAAATCCATGCTATTTAAGTTAGGTATTAGTCTCTTTTATTTATTTGGTTAATAGCTTTAACTATGGGGGGATAAAGGGATTCTTGAAATTTTAATTAGCTAATTTCTTTTAAACTCTAAGTTTTAATTATTGTTTAAAATTAAATTCTAATTTACATCATTTAGTTATTTACTAAATTTCAATTAAAGGACTTAAGCAACCTGTCTACCATAACTACATGCAAAGTCAGGGCTAAAAAAAAAAAAGGCTAAGATTAACATTAAAAGTTAGAAAGCGTACAACACTCTTAGTCTCCATTTTCAATTTGTTCAATCTTGTTTATTGACGAGTTATGCTATTTATACAAGCTAATTTTTTATACTTGTGCATTTTCTTATAAGTTATTGGATTGTAAATTGTAAAATAAAAACATCGATGTAAACCCAACTTACTATATGACAATATATATTTAACAATATAATAAATTTCACTGTAATTGATTTTGACTTTTGAGTGGAGCTAATTAAAATTAAATTAATAATTTGTGGAAAAAAATGATTTCAAACTGAATTCTCCTTAATTTTTTCACCAACTCAAAATTTATACACAACCTTTACCAACTTAAAGCCTCCATTGTTTAATTTTCTTCTTTCACCATTCAAAAATTTATAGCAAAAGTACCTAAAAGCCAGCTTCGATAAGGAAAGACATAACAAGAAATTTACAGCAGAAGCATCTCTCTTTTCTTTGAATCAACTGCTAGTTCATGAGGTGGGATATTTCTTTGACAATAGGAATTTTCAAGAAATTCTGCACCAATTAATGAAGGCAAGGAAAGGCATTTTGGTGAACCTGACCCCAACCACATCTTCCATAGCCACTAAAGTATGAGCGACCCATCCCAAAGCAATGTCTGCCATTCCAATTGTGTTGCCTCCAAAGAATTTCTTGTCACCAAACGGCCACTATGGTCTTCCATGATTCTTAATGTCTCCAGTGTCTCTTGCATCGCCTTCTGTACCAGATAATTTTCATCATTTGTATGACCTACAATTATGAAAAATAAATATTTTTTTCGCTAAGGTAAAACTAAAAAATAAAACATTATTGCAAGATTTTAAAGGATTTAATTATTTTGTTAAATATAAAATTATTCTTTGCCTATGCTTGAATCAAAGCATTTTCATTTTTTTTTTCTTCAGGCCTCGTGTACGGAGCATGTTTAATATAAAAAATTATCATTGGACCTATACTTAATACTTCAAAGCGTAAAGAATTTTGTGTAATATAAAAGCCCTTTTTTTTGAACTTGAAAATTTATCTTGATGGCAAACAATCAATTATTGACCATAAAAACTAAGATGAAAAAAAAAATAAAAAACTAGCAGGTCTACTATGCAAGGTGGGGATCCTCCAAACAAACTTAAACTTATTAACCTAAGCTTTTAAATTTATTAGTTCTCAATAAATTTTATCAATATAAATCACTTTTACGTCTTTGTTGGTAATTAAAAATTTTAAAACTTAAAATTTTTAATTATATCCAAACAAATCTAATCCTTTCTAAAATCACTTTAAGATAACATTCTCAAACATAAATAAGTTGCTACAAAATTATTTCTTAAATAACAATCATCATAAAATCAGTTGTTTAAAAGCTAGTTAATCAAACAGGGTGGTGAGCAAATATAGAAAATTTCTTTACCATTTCATCAATGAATTTTGACCAGAGACGAACACTGGACCTCTCATGTTGAGCATTTCGGGACAATAGTGAGTCTATGTCTCATCAATATTAATATTGGTAATGAAGTTTCAGTGAAATTAATTATTTATTTTATTGTTATATTTGCATATTATAAGTAAAATAAATAATTTTAATTATATAAATACATTTTTTTACGTATTGATTTATGATCAAATAAATACATTATTATGGATATCATTTATCAAATATAACTTATAATATTTTTTTTGTTTTACTTTTTTTACACTGACATTCTATTTTTTCTTAAATAAGTATAAATTATTATTATTAGCGTAATATGTAATCTCTTTGCAAAGCACAAGCAAACATACCATTAATTATGGAAAGGGCTATGTTTTCAGAATTATTTGTGTCTATATACTGTATACATAGAGAACAGTGATATACGTATATATAAATTCTTTATTCAAACTATTAACAGTTTTATAGTCTTATATCTCTTTCTCTCTCTTCTCCAAATATTTCTATCAAAACGTAGGGAAATCATATGCCCCCTTACACACAAATAGCATTTTCGGGCCTATAAAAACAAGAAGAAATTATGGTGGATGGACCTCCAAATTCCGCATACGAATTTGACGAGGCCCATCGGAATGCATGCTTACTTTTTAGGATTTTATAAAATATTTATAAATAATATATAGACCTCCCCAGATATGACTTTTTGGTACCTTCTCCACGAATTTAAATAATTCAACATCTTGTCTTTGACTATTTCAAAATCTTACCCATCTCGAGACGTAAACGAATTAGCACAAATTATGAAATTATAATTTTCAAACTAAGAACAAAAGGAATAACGATCTTGTCATGAAATGATTCATAAGATGGGAAAATCTATGTGATCAAATTAAACATTTTGAAGAATGTGAGTGATTCACAACCAAAAATGAAGATGTGAGTGATTAGGTAATTTGGTGTATGTCACATCATGCTTTGCGGGTAACTTATTCCATGAAGATTCGTGGTGTCAGAATAGTCTACACTGACATGACAAAAGCCAAGGAACTTCCCAAATGCATTCTCAACTGCTCCAAAAACTATGCTTTACCCATCGCAAAAAAGATGCTTTTCCAGGAAAACGGGGTAGCACTGTTCCACTTCTATTTTTTTTTTTTTTTTTTTAAGATGTGGGTCGTTGTAAATCCAAAAACTTGGGTTTAACACGATTCGAAAAATGCATCTCAGAAATTTTGAAATACTATGCTCTACATGTCACATAAAAGGATAAAGCTTCTCTCAAGTACCTGCATTTAAGAAATTTTCATGAAGGTTCGCAAGGTCAAAAATATTGCCCGCTAATAAGACAAGAAGTCAAGGATCTCCGACAATATACTCTCAACTTCCAAAAAGACTACGCTCTACACGTGACCCAAAAAAGAAAAATGCATTTCTAGAAAAGTGCGTCTAAGAAATTTTGATGGTTTGTGGCGTCAAAATTATAAAAAAAATGATAAATATGAATATATATATATATATGTGAACTTTATACAAAATTTGCATAACTATGATATGTTAATATTAAAACTTTTTGAGTTTTAAATGAGTAATGTTTAATAATGAAGATGAAGTCCACATTACACTTGCATAAATTTTGTGTAAATTTTAAATAAATATTTATTATTTTTTTAAAAAAAGATTCCATGCTAACAAGATAGAAGTGAAGGAACTCCACCATATACTCTCAACACCCTAGAAGACTATGTTCTACACGTAAAAATTAAAAAAAAAAAAAGCTTCTCTAAAGAAAATGCAATTTAAGAAATTTTGATGAAAGTTCGCGGTGTCATAAGTATTCCGCGCTGACAAGACAAAAGTCAAGGAACTCCAACAACAATAGCCTCTCAACTCCAGTTTGCAGAGGAACAAATTCTCATTTAGGTACATGTGATATGTTAGGTTTATGAATTTTATAATTCAATAGTAAATTTAATAATATAATTTTTTAAATAAATATTAAATAAAATTTTATTTATAAAATAATAAAATTATTCAAGTTCCCAAAAGAATATAATGCATCCGTGAAAGTTTGGCGACATGCTATTATATGAGAGTAGTGGTTTTGAAAAAGGATTGAAATCTTTTAAAGTGTAAGGAGTATTGTAAAAGACAAAGGGTATTTTGTTGATTATTGATAAAAAATTAATATATAAATTATTTTAAATTTATTTATTTATATTTTATAATAATTTATATTATAATATATTAACTTAATTCATTTTTAAGTGAAAAGGGACAGAATGACCCATTCTCACTTCACCTTGTTGTAATTTGTTAATTATACAAGATAAATTAATTTTTATATATATATATATATATATATATATATATATATATAAATTTGCTCTGCGCCTTATGCGAGATGGACCCGTTTTGAACTACAACCTCCGTTAACTCTTCCACGATGGATATTTAGCACATATTCAAACCACTGTGAGCACTTCCTGCTGCCCTTGAGGATGCTTTCTTCAGTATTCTTATATTTATGTAGTCTTTTTTTTTTATTATTATTGGAATTCCTTGCAGTCAATTTCATAAGCATATTTCTTTAATTAGAGGATATGTTTTACTTATTCCATCGAGCAAAGAGGTGAAAGAATTCAAAATAGTTAAATAATGAAATATTGCGAAATAGTTAAATAATATAATGAGTAAGTTGTAGATTAATAGTTATGAGTTTTATTATTTTTATAATTTTACTTTTGTTTAATTTTTATAGTATATAATATAAATTATAATTTTGTAAAATTTTATAAATTTAAATATAAAATACAATAACTTAATACATATTAAAGATTATATAATAAAAATATTTTCAAAATATTATTTTCAACAAATAGTCCAAATTGTGATGCAGTAGTTGAGATTATGTATTCAACATGATGTGAATAGAGGATTGCATTTACAATCTTCATCATTAAATATTGAGTCAGTCGTAAACTACCGACAAGTATTGATTAGACCAAAATAAGATAAGGGAAATAATTGTCTTGTAATGACATAATTCATAATTTACAAAAAGAAACGGGAAAAAATTTCTCTCGGAAATGTGGGTTCAAAGAAATTTTGAGGAAGGTTCCTGATGTCTAAAGTATTACACGCTTACACGGCATAAGGCAAGAAACTCCACCAGTATGCTCTCAACGCCTCGCAAGATTTAATACATTCGTGAGAGGTTCTTAGGGTTATTTCCTGCATAACGGCAAGTCGGCAACCGCAGCCACCATTAACTCTTCTGCTCAGATTCAGACCACTGCAAAGCGCTTCGAGCTAGCTGCAGGTGACGGTACTTCCTTCACTCTTCTTTTATTTATGTAAACTTTGTGTATTTCTTGGGCTTAATTTCTTTCCATTAAAGGATATATTTTACCTTAACAGCAGCTAAGAGTTTCTTTATGTATGAGCTTTATGAAGAACTGTATGGAAATTCTAGTGCTGTAGCTTTATCTTTGAAAAGAGGTCGGTTTATGTATCTTTGTGAAATTGACCATACTTTGATATAATTATAGGTTAAGTAAGAGCAATTTACGCAGCTTTTTAAGTGTAGCAGGTATTAGTATTATAACTTGTTCATTAAAAAAAAAAAGAATTAAATCTCGCTCAAATTTCCTCCCAAAATTTTCCCAAATGGTTTTCCATTGATTTATAAATAAGTGGAGAGTAGATTATGTTACAATAAAATCATTGTTTTGAAGGTATTTCAGAGTCAGAAGAGGCGGAATACATTAGCAGATGATTTCTTGTAAGGACTTCGCAAATGATTTCCCTGAAACAGATGCGCGTGAAATTTTCAAGAAGGGAACACAGGGGAGGCCTTGGAATAGTATACGGCCCAAACCACCGCCGATCCTAACTTCTAAACAAAGGCAAGAAACCAAGACCCATGTTGTACTGCATGCTGGGCAAGGGTTGACTAAGCCACCAGAGTTTGAGCTATGGGATCGTGCCACGCATATTGTCCTAACTGATAACAAACTGTCTGAGCTACCATTATCTCCATACTGCCCGGAACTCACAGTGTTAATGCTTCAAGGCAATGCGGATTTGATAAGAATCCCTTCCCCATTTTTCAGCTACATGCCTCAGCTTTTCATCCTGAACTTATCCTCTACAAGTGTGAAGGAGCTACCAAACTCCTTTTTCAATTTAAAGCAGCTTAGAGAACTTTACTTGAAAGGCTGTAAGCGCTTCATGAAATTAGCACCAGAAATCGGCAATTTGGAGAAACTTGAGAAGCTTGATCTTGATGAGACTCAGATCATACATCTGCCAAAAGAAATCCAAGAGCTGACCAATCTGCAAAGCTTGACCCTCTGTTTCTATGAATATCGTGGGAAGAGAAGCATGCCATATTCCTGCTCAACAATTATACCTTCTGGGGTAATATTAAAATTGAAAGGGTTGAAACATTTAAGCATTGATGTGAACCCTGATGATGAGCGTTGGCATGAGAATGTCAAAGTCATTCTGCCAGAAATATTGGGATTAGAGTATTTGCAAAATCTTAGCTTATATATCCCACAAGTTGAGCTGTTGAATCTTATACCACCCCATATATTTAAACTTGATTTTAGATTCATTGTTGGTCATCATATGCAACGGATCATAGCAGGTAGACCACCCATATTTGATGTTAAATTTAAACAGAGTGACCGTAGCTTTAAATTTGTGAGAGGTGTAAATGTTCCATATGAAATTAGGATGCTTCTCAGACATTGCAAGGCTTTTTTCTTGGATCGTCATATGACCATTAAGAATCTCTCTGAATTCGAACTAATGAATTTAGAGCAATTGCGATTGTGCATAGTGGCAGAGTGTAAAGAGATGCAGACAATTGTTCAAGGAAGTGACACAAAAAATAATAAGGATGTACTTTCAAATTTGTTATTCTTGAGTGTATCTTACATGAAGAATCTAACAAGCATTTGCGAAGGTCCTGTTCCCTCTAGTCACCTCTTTGGTATGCTCAAGTACTTGGGGCTACACAATTGTCCAAAATTAACGACTGTCTTTACTCTGGATTTTTTGGGCAATTGTTCATTGTTAAAGGAGCTTATCATCAAAGACTGTCCCAAGTTGAGTACCTTGATAAGTCATGAATCATCTGAACACAAAGCTAAGTGTTTCCTCCCTAATCTCAGGAAGTTATCACTTCTCCATCTTCATGAACTGATCAACATTTCCAATGGATTGCATATTGCACCAAGCTTAGAAAGAATAGGATTTTATGATTGCCCAAAACTCCAGAGCCTTTCTAAGATGGAATTGTCAAGTGAAAAACTGATGGTCATCAAAGGAGAAACCAACTGGTGGGAGACGTTAGAATGGAGTGAAGTTGAGTGGGGAAAATCAAGTCGGCCATCGCAGTTTGATCTCATATTTTCCTCCATTAATAACGAGGCCGATGTGATGTCTCAGTTAGGCCCTTATATTGATGACGATATCCATGACAATTCAGGTATTCTATTCATATGCATATATATATATATATATATGTATCTATATCCTTTAATTAATTTTCATTTGAGTGGTTATCATAAATACTAGAAATGCCTAACCCACAGGTAGGGCAGTGGGTGAGCCAGTTAAACATGAAATGCGGGTTAGTTCAGACATGGATTTGAAGGAGCTCAAAGAGGAAGCCGCTATAAAGAGGTATGTATACATATGCTCTAACTTACTGATCAACTTGATGTGATGTCTCATTAAATGGCTTGATTGTAGTGTATTATTTTTAATATGAATTTATTATTTTACAGCGAGCTTTCTGATCCAAGTTGGGCAGTACGGACTCTAGCTGGAGGCAGTGAATTGACTGACGATGAACATACGCGGAGAATATATGGCAAGAAAGAAGTTCCGCACACTTGCACAGATAATGTTGATTCATTGGGATCACACAACGATAATATCGTTGGTGATGATAAAAGTAGCGGCAGAACTAGTGGAAACAGAGACGAGGACGAAGATAGAGATACAGGAGATGAGCCTAAAAAGGGTGCAGTTGAGGTTGGAGCCCGAAGACCTAGAGGGCATCCTTCTAAATCCAAAAACAAGCCTAAACGTCCAATCGTTGTAACCAGGGACAACCCCAATGCCATGAGGAGCCATGTGATAGAGGTGGATAGTGGAGCTGATGTTGCAGAAAGTCTAGCACAATTTGCAAGAAGGCGAAATCGTGGGGTTTGTGTGGTCAGTGCCAGCGGCTCTGTAGTTAATGTTACTCTCAGACAACCTGCCGCTCCCGATGCCAGAGTGGTGTTTCACGGCAGGTTTGAGATTCTGTCTCTAACTGGATCATTCCTGCCGGGACCTGCCCCTCCTGGTTATACGGGACTTACAGTGTACCTCGCAGGAGGACAGGGACAGGTCGTGGGAGGAAGAGTGGTTGGATCTCTAGTTGCAGCAGGGCCAGTAGTGCTCGGGGTTGCAACTTTTTCTAATGCAACATATGAGAGACTACCACTCAGTGATGCTGAAGAACGCAGCAGCACTGCAAAAGCAGCCACCGGATGCTCCCCACCAGGAACCGGAAGCAGTAAGGGCCAGTTGCAGGCGGGTCTTCCAGATCCATCATCTCTGTCGTTATATAATTTGCCACCAAATCTTTTACCTAAGGGCGGGCAGGTAGGGCATGAAGCTCTTGCTCGGGCTGATGGGCGGCCGCCATATTAAACAGAGTAGAGATCTAATCAATTTGCTGTTATTGTATGCTGCACTTGGTAGATAGCAAGTAATGAGAGGAAAACAATTTAATTTCCCAAGAGTACTAATTAAATTAGTTGTGAAAAAACTGGCAATGAAGAAGGCGAAGCATGTTTATCATTGTGTATTGTGAACTTAATGTGTCTTTTGCATTTTGAATAAAATACATAATTTATGTGTTGACACATAACGTAGAGTGGTGATCATGAAAAATAAAAACCGATGAGTTTAAAAATGTGTTGTTTAGAAAAAGAAATAAAAATAGAGTCATTATCAATTTAGATCGAAATAGTGAAATCAGATACTAAATAGTATGGTTTGTGTTATAGAAAGATGGATTCAGGGGTTGGTTACATGTGCGAAAGGTATTAGCACTCTTACAATATTTTTCGATATCACATTAGGGTTTGTTGCTTTTTATTTCAAAAACTATGCTTGTGTCTTGACAAAAAATAAATTTATTTTAATTTTTTAATTTTATTGTCCCATTGTTGGTTTTGTATCTGGTCAAGTATGATCTAAGATCATAATTGCTAGTGAGTAATATTTAGCCATTATCGCGAAAAAGATTAATTTGATATTTAATTTATCTAAGGTTTACATCAAAATAATTGTCTAACTTAACTAAGGCTTGATGAAAAATAATGGTGTACCTAACTTGACTAAGTTTAAAAATATTTGCCTAGCATGACTAAGCTTTTTGAAAAACATGATTGTATATTTTTAAATGTATTAATAAAATCATACTAGTTAACTAATTAAGCAATTTTTCTCAATATAGTTAGATAGCGTTTAGTTGACTGACAATCTACTTTATTTATTGTTGGGAAGAATTTAAATTTAAAAAAAGAAATAAAAAAGTGACAATAAAGAACACAAATGAAATTAAGAGTGGTAAATAGTATAGGATACAAATGAAATTAATATATGTGAATAGTATATGATATAAACGGAATTAAAAGTAATGAATATTATAGGACACAAATAAAATTTATGTATATAAATAATGCAGGACACAAATAAAATTTGTATATGTAAATAATACAAGATACAAATAAAATTTGTATATATGAATAGTCTAAGATACAAGTGAAATTAAAAGAGGTGAATAGAACACAAATAGAATTTGTGTACGTATATAATACAAAACTATTTTTTATATAAAAAATAAAATAATAACAAAACGGAGATAAATGCTCATGAGTAAACCTTTTTATTTTTTATTTTTTAATTTTTTCTTTTGACTTGAAATAATTTTAATTATTAGTATTGCTTAATTTTTTTTTCTTTTTCAAATGAACTTCAACAATTTATGAAAAATAGTATTAATTTTATCAAACTAAACAAAAAAATTAGAATGCTTTGGGCAAAGAGACTTTTTATATTTTTTGAAAACAAAAAGAATTGGCAAAAATAATACAGTTAAATTTTACAATCTTTATCATAAAATTTTCAAACAAGTACTAAAAATTTTCAAAAAATTTTATGGATCCAATTATATATTTTATTTTATTTTTTTGAAATAATTTTTTCTATTTGAATTATTTTTAAAGAAGATAGATATTGGATGCACCACATCCAATATTAAGTTTGGTACACTCATCCCTTTCAAATTTCAAGCTCCGTGACATTACATAGGCATGAGGAAACTAGGCTTTCTTAGCCGCAAGGATGGTGACTTTTTCTTACTTTATTTATTTTCTCTTACTAAAAATAAAACTTTATAGTATTAATGGTTTAAGATGCATAATAAAAAGCTAGATTAAGGTAAAGTCAGAGAAAATAGAAAATTAACCTGAGCTCTACTTAAGTATAAGTATGTGCAAGTTTTATCACTCTTTTTTTTGGTCGAGTTCCCTCCTTAGTTTTTTTTCCTTTGTGCTCTATAGATATTTAATTTTGTTTGAGTCTTAAAAATTAAAGTAGACCCATGTATTATTTTAAAAATATATTCCTTGAATACATATTTTCTTAGAGATTAATTAGGTGAAAATAAAAATTTAAAGATGTTTTTGAGTCCAAATATAAATAATATTATTAAATTAATTAATTAAAATTAATTTAAAAAAAGAAGAAAAGTTGATAAAAACTTGGAAAAGAAATGTCGGAAAGAAATAGAAGTAAGAGGCCAAGAGAGAGTGCCAAAAGAAGAAGAAAAAGAGAGTCTCACTCCATCATACAATCCATAATGCACTCCGCCATGCACCAACTTTCAACAATATCCCGTTCTAATTACGCACCAACTCTAAGTGATGCACTAACTCTCAATTATCATCCTCTTTATATTCAATCACTCACCATTTCTACAAGGAGGGACTCTAACAACGGCCCATGCATACCTTTTCTTCAATCTTAGAACTGCATCTTTTTTGCTAAAAAAACTGCACCTTGCACCATCTTCAACTTAAGACACCAGTCTTTACACATACTAAGCACCCACCATTTTTCTACATGGATTCACGTTAACTCGCTTTTCCAAAAACAATCCCTTATTTTTCCAAAAAACCCAAAACTAAAAGATTTGGCTCCTGATTCCCTCCTTCGAAGAATAGCACTACCTCTGCACTCATGCTCCAACACGGTTCTTCACTTTCGCCCAGCAACTCTTTATCAAAGCCAAAATAACCCGCCACTTCAAAGAAGCCAAACACCCATCATTCTGTTGCACTCTTGAGAAGCCAGCATCCACACCCTTACCGAAACGCACCCTTCCTCTCAATGTCTCAATCTTTCACACAGTTGCTGGTCTGGCTTGAGAGACTTGGTGCTCCTTAATCAACCACCCCATCATTGAAGCTCTTGTTCCTTATCACCAAAGTTGAGTTCGTGACCCAGGGAATGCTCGATCTGCTGTCATCTTCAACACCTTGTGATCCACCGTGGCAAGCTGTGACCTTGGTACCTCCTTTCAACCACCGGAAGCTACTACGGCCCTATCGCCTCTCAGTTTTGCTGCCCCTGTTACAGCGCCCAGCTTCACGCCAAACCATCTTCGCCACCTTCCAGACGTGCCATAGCATCGCCAAACCATCTTAGTTCAAGGTCGTTCTAGTCAGTTGCCATCGCGCTTCGGTGGTCACCATTGAAGAATCCATTTGCTGCCAGTGACCAGAGAAGTTGTGCTGCAGACCAGCGTCGCGCCCCTATTGGTAGTCGTCACCACTGCCATAATGCGTCCACCAGAGTTGTTCATTCTGCAGCAACACTGCCGAAGACCAGGCTGTGGAGTTCCCTTGCAGCACGCTACCTTTGTGAAGCGTAGCATAGTACCCAGTAGATTCTAGCCGCCACCATTGAGGGACACAGACATTGTCCGTTACTCTTCGTTTCCACTTCACCAACCCGCCACTGCTACTCCTTAGCCAAGCATCCGGACACAGCAGCTCGACTTGACGGTGCCACAATTGATCTCTAGCATCAACCGCAGGTTCTGTTAGGCTCAACTAGGCCAAGTATCCCGTCGCGCCTTGGCGGTCAATGTTGAAGAGCCCGCTCGTTGCCAGCTAAAGTCGCGCCGAGGTAAGATCACTTAAGATTTATGTTCCTACCATGCTCCATATTCTCATGCCACAAGTTTTGGTATGGAACCGTATTTTATCAGTTATTGGCATAGTAATATTTGGAATTCATGTTTATTTCTTAATTTATCTTTTGATTAGATAATTCATGGTATATTGAGAATATAGTAAAGAAAGGTGATAGGGCATTGATCTAAAATATAAATAAATTTCATAATTTTTGTAATTTTTGTATTTTTTTAAAGAAAAAAATAAAGTCATATTCTTGTAAATAAAAAATAAATAAATGATTACTTAAATAATATAAACTCCGATCTGGAATAGGAAGAATTTTTTTTTAAGAAGTTATGTTAAAACTCTGATTTGGAATAGGAAGGAATTTTTTTCCTCTCATATTAATTTTTCTCAAAAATTAATTCTTATTTACATCTCGATCTACAATGGGCAGGGATTAATTTCAAAAATTACTTCTTGTTTAAATCCCAATCTACAATGGATAAGGATTAATTTAAAAAAAATAATTTTTTTAAACCAATGCAAATTAATTCAAATAAATTAATTAAATCATTTTTTGTATCGAAAAGGTGTTTAGGGTGTTAACAACTTCTTTAAAATGTAATCAATCCCGAATCCAATTTTTGAAACGTAGACAATTTTTAATTAGGTGTTCGATCTCACTTTAGACAATTTAGATTGGTGGTGACTTTATAAAATAAAAATTTAGGGTCGACAGCTTGGCGACTCTACTAGGGACATTCGAGGGTTAGGTCAATTTAAAAGTGATTTTATTAGTTTCTTGATTGATTTGTTGGAAATGAGATAGTATAAAGTATGCTTAAATTTTATACTTATTTATGTATATATTTTTTGCGTGTGATTTTTTTTTGTAGGTTTGGGATATATTTCCCCACACATACTATCACTCTCACCACATACTAGAATAAAGGGGAGGTTATGACCCCTGTGCCTTATACCCAGGCCAGATAGGATACCTTATAGGTTAGAAGGGTGTAGTAAGGTTAGCCTGCGAGAGACCTTCGGTCTTTGCATGGGTGCCCGAAACACCCCACTCAAATTGATTCTTTCAATGACAATTCAAGGACTCAATGTAGGAAACATAGAACCAACCGTTTCACTTTTAACAGCCTTAGAATTACCCCTTGTAAGAGAGTTTTAACTCTAACCCATTAGGCACATGGGGAATGTCCTATTAAATCATCGTAATCATGCACGGTTGCATTTCTTTCAAAGAAAAAATGCATTTTGGAAATCATGGGGCATTAGAATATTCATCTTCATTTAACATTTTAACATTTTGCATTTGAACCATAGGATTTTCAAAACCTAATCTTTGTGGCTGCATTATCTACTGGGGCTCTTGTTATCATTCAAGATCAAGTTAGGGAATCCCAGGAAGGGTTTTAGAGGAAATTGGAGATTGCCTGATTCATGACTTAGTCCCGAATCCTCCAGAAATAGGAAAAATTGTTTTCAAGTAACATGACTTATAAAGACTTAAGCAAATTTGGGAGAACACTACAAATAAAGTAGCTTTTTTGACCAAATTTAGCCACTTAGGGTATTTGCTGTCTGTACTAGTTGATGAATCTTTACTCAGGGCTTAGCTCTTTTTCTGGGATCCCAATTACAGGGTATTCTCCTTTGGAAATATGGACTTAACTCCTACTATAGAAGAATATGGGGCTATCCTAAAAGTGCAGCCAAATTTGGTATGGAGAATATATTCCTATAACCCTAAAATTGCTATCAACAGACAGTTAGCAAGGTTAATAGGAGATAAGGCTACTGATTTCAATAAGATCCTCTACAACAAAAAGGGAAGACATTGCCTTCCTATCGATTTTCTTCTATCAGTTGTAGAAAGTCATATCAACAACGAGAAAGGTTTTGACATGCTCACTCTAGCTATGTATGGCATGCTTCTCTATCCCAAGGTAGAAGGTCACATTGACAGCCAGGTTTTGCTTTTATTCTTTGAAGTAAAGCATGGAGTCCATCCAATTCCACCTATTTTAGCATAAACCTTTTACACACTCTGTCATTTGAAGGAGAAGGGGAAAGGATGTTTCTTTGCATGCACACAATTACTAACAATATGGATATTCAGCATGTACCACACATGAGCAATTTAAGGTATACACTTATGAAGCTGACTTGTGATTACAATATAGCAAGGAACACCCCGTATGAATTTTTTGAGCTCTCTTGGCCTAAGAGCAGACCTACCCAAAATCAATGGTTCAAGCACTAACAGATGTAGGAGAGGTGAAATGGAAAGCTTCTTGGATGCCAGTAGTCCCTACACTATGCAGTTGTTGTGATAAGCCATGGATCCTTCTCATTCGCCCATGAGGAGTAATAGAATACTCTCCTTCTATGGTGAGAAGACAAGCCAGTGATATATAATACATACCAGCAACATTTAGGTTACAGTCTCTAGATGTGACTTATAGTGATGATCTTACTAGTGTGAAGATTAGAGAAGCAAAAACTTCTTGGAAGAATATTCGCTTCATAGAAGGCCTGGGGACAAATAGGTATGCAACCACTAAGGAATACTCCACATGGCACAGCAAGAGAAGAAAGGGTTTTGCACCTCTAATTGCTTTCACAGCACCCATCAGAAAGACTGAGAGCTTGCATGCTGAAACCCTACACACCCAACTCAAGCCAGAGACCATGGAATAATAAACTTATCTAAAGTTGCAAGATGAGTATGAGTAATTGCAAGCAAACTTCCAAAAGCAAGAAATAGAATGGAAAGATAAAGAAAAATGCTTGATGGCTCAGAATAAGCAGTACAATATAAGGATAGAATCTCTAGAGAGAAAAATTGTTGCAAATTAAAAAGCAGAGAAAGAAGGTGCTATGTGGTATAAAAGGAAATACAGGAACCTTGAAAGCTAGTTAAAAAGGGCAACAAAAAAATACAAGCAAGCTGGGTAGGACTTGCATGACATCTGAGACGTCTTGTGGGGAGATAACCAACAACTAAAAAAATGAAGTCTCAGGACTAAAAAGGGAAAATCAAGTCCTAGCAATGGAGATGGCAAGGCTTCAAAAGGAAAATAAGGAGCTAAGAAGTACCCAAGCCAACCACCTTCACCACATTCATGAATTAAAAGGCATGAACACCCAATTAACTAGCTACATTAGGGATAATAAAAGCTGACATGAGATAGAGGTGCAAAGTCTTCTCAATTAGCTAAAGGACTTCCCATACGTATAAAGAAGAATACAAATCTCTGAAGCTGAATGCTTAAGGCTTGAGGAAATAGTGATACAAATGGAACAAGCACACCAAGAGGAGATGTGGCAATTGGCTGTCATGCTTGATGCAACTTATTACAAAATAGAACTAATTGTTAATAGAAATTTGCATGAAAGGATCGCCCAAGTACTCTACATGGAGAGAATAGGAATAGCTGAAAGAGCAAAATAGTAGATAGACGAGATCGAAAGAACAGAGATGTTGGAAGGGCTAGTTGAGGATCTTTATTAGGCCTTTTGTGAAGATTTAAAGAAACTTGGGAAACCTCCTAACTTGAATCTTGATAGGAAGCAAGGCCAAATAGATGATGTCTAGCTTATTGTTCTCCTTTTCTTGTTTAATAAAATTAAAGATTCACAGTTCTTTGATTCAATAATTTACTTTGAGTTGCATGTCATGTATTCATCATCTTTTAACGCATACCAATAATTTATTTTTTAAAATTTTGAAAGAGGAAACCATGGTTCCTATAATGCAATCCAAGTCAAAATTCATGGCATAACAAAGACAAGAAAAGTCTATCGAAGAATTGTATATGGAATTCAAAAATCTCAAAGCATAATTAGCTCGATTGATCAAGCTACTCACCAAAGAAAATGTGCAAAATGAGAACCCACAAGGCCCGATGAACCAGCAACCACAAAATTTGACAAACTGTAATCAGCCATATATTGTGAAACTAGAGACTAGCTCTATTCTGGACCTTAAAGAATTAGAGGAGCAAGAAAAATTGGGAAAATTCTCTGGATTGGTACTAATCTAAGAGAAGTATGAATTGTTGGAAGTGAGGATGAGGAAAATGGAAGGGTTCATTGATGATGATGTCCTAGATGTGCATAAGATTGGGTTAGTACCTGATATTGATATACCCCCAAAGTTCAAGGTGCTAGAGTTTAAGATGTGTGATGGAACATCTTGCCCTAGGGAATACATTGTGATGTACAGTCAAAGGATGGCAGCATATGTTGATAATGAGAAAATACTGATCCATGTCTTTCAAGATAGTTTAATCGGAGGGGCTATAAAATGGTACATGCCCCTTGACCATTACTCTATTTGGACAAAGAAATATTTGGTAGAAGCCTTCATGAGGCATTACAATTAGAATAAGAATATAGCCCTTGATGGGTTCTAGATCCAAAATATGGCAAAAAAGGATAATAAGTCCTTTAAGGCCTATGCTCAATGGTGGAGGGCTGTAGTAATAAGAGTACAACGTCACTATATTTCTAAGTACTTTGACATATCCCTTTTACGAAAAAATGTTGGGGTTTGCCAACATGGGCTTTACAGACCTTGTAAAGACTGGTGAAAGGATTGAGCAAGGAATAAAAGCTGGTAAGATTGGAAAATCCTTGGCAAGTAATACCTCACAGAGGAAGCCTTAACCCAACAATAAAAAAAAAGAGGATGTCCATTCTGTGGATTACTGCAATAGGGGAAAGGCAAAGTCAAAAATTTTGATAACAACTAGCAAGCTTGCCAAGTGTCTTATGCACCAGCATTTACACTAGTAATGGGCATCGCTATACCTCAAGCTTCTTTCACCTCATCATCTAAGTGGTGGTGTAGCTAACGAGATAAGAGCCCCAATTGGATTCATGAAGTAGCTAAATATTGCAATGCCAACCCCATTTCCATATAAGAATAACAATACAGTTTCATGGACTTACAATTGTAAAGTGACTCTAGGTCAATGTAATCCGCAAATCACTAATATATTAGGTGTCACTAGAGTAACAAGAAGCGGACAATGTTATCTCTCAGAAAAAGGAGTTGGAAAGACAGTTGAACTTGATCTCATAAAGGTCAAGAAGTTAGGAAAAGGGGATAAAGAAAAAGGTGAAAACACCGAGGCAGTTGAGACTAAAAGTATTGAAGTGGAAGATGAATCCCACAAAGATGACTTTGTCAAGGCTGAGAAGTTTACCGCGATCCCTTTCAAGAGACCAGTGATTGAAGAGGAAGCTAGTGAGTTCCTTAGACTCATTTGCCAAAGTGAGTACAAGGTGATTGAGCAATTAAATAGAACGCCAACAAGAATCTTGCTACTTTCCTTATTCATGCATTCTAAACCACACAAAAATGCTTTAATGAAAGTTTTGAAAGAAGCTTATGTTGACAAAGATATTTCCACAGAAGCAATTGATAGTGTGGTAGGCAGCATTCTAGCCCACAATTATTTGTCATTTTCCGAGGAAGAATTCCATCCTAAAGGATGTGGACACAATAAAGCTTTGCATATTTCTACTAAATGTAAAGGCTACGATTTAGCCAATGTCCTCACTGACAATGGTTTTGTATTAAACATTCTGCCATAATCCACTTTAAGAAAATTAGTCATTGATTAGACTCATTTGAAACCTAGTACTATTGTCGTAAGGGCATTTGATAGAACCCAAAGTGAAGTACTTAGAGAAATTGAGCTACCAATACAAGTTAGCCCATGTGACTTTGTAGTCACTTTTTAAGTCATGAAAATAAATCCTGCTTATAGCTGTCTCCTCGGAATGCCCTGGATTCATTCAATAGGAGCAATCCCCTCATCTCTCCACCAGAAGGTAAAACTAGTGTATAAAGGAAAGCTGGTTGAAATTGCTGCCAAGGAAGACTTATTGGTACTAGGCTATTTTCGTTCCCATAAATCATGGCAGAAGCTGAGATTGGCAGTTCTTTCTGAACCTATGAGATTGTAAATGTAGAAGTCATGAAAGAAGGAGAACCACTATCAATATCACATTTTTCTAAAGCTAACTTGATGACAAGCAAGATACTCAAAACAAATGGCTATATTCCTGGAAAGGGATTGGGAAGCTCAAGACAAGGCATGAAAGAGCCACCAAAGTTGTCACAGAATGAAGGAACATATGGCTTAGGGTTTAAATCCACTAGGGCTGATAAAGTTAGAATAGCTTGGGTTAAGAAAGAAAAAAGGTTAGCTCACTTAGAGGGCTGAGTCCTAGAGACTAGGGGATTATCCATTGAAGACCTTTACTAGACCTTTATTAGTGCTAGTCTTTAAAGTCCAAATCAAGTTGCCACTCTTAAGGAGGGAAGCCCTATGAAAAAAAAGGGCTGAGCTAGTCACACCATGCATTCTAGGAAACAAGCCAAGCAATTGGACTGCCAAACTGATTCCTATTGTTTTTAGTCCAAAAGACATGTAATTCTTAAACTTCACCATCTATGGCCCTGCCCAAGGCCTAGATTAGAGTTGTATAGGCTTGCTTACCTATTTCAAATAAATGATTAATAAAATGCATTCCCTTTTCTTAAAACAATTTCATTTCTATTGTTAGCATACCATCCATAACATAATAAACCATAATGAATACTTAATAATCCAGGTTAAATGATGAAGAAAGTACTAGAGAAGAATATGCTAACTTCCCAAGTCTAGACTTTAAATGTTTGATCAGTTGTGCAATTGGCAAGGAGGAGAAGGAAGATAAAAAAGAAGTTAAGATAGGAGCATAAATGGTTGATCAAGAAAAAGAAGCAATGGTTTTACTACTAAGAGAATATAGTGACATATTCGCTTGGCTTACCAAGACATGTCAGGGTTGAACACAGACATCGTAGTCCATCACTTACCAATAAAGCCCGAATTCAAACCAGTTAAGTAAAAACTCAGACGAATGAAACTGGACATACTATTGAAGATCAAGGAGGGAGTCAAGAAGTTGTTTGATGCTGGTTTCATTGAAGTGGCTAAATATCCAGAATGGATAGCAAATATTGTGCCTATACCCAAGAAGGATGGCAAGATTCGAGTATGTGTAGATTACCAAGATTTGAATAAAGCAAGTCCAAAAGATGATTTTCCACTTCCTCAGATTGATATACTAGTAGACAATGCTACAGGGAACTCTATTTTTTCATTTATGGATGGATTCTGAAGGTATAATCAAGTTAAATTGGCCCCTGAAGACAAAGAAAAGACAACATTCATCACTTTATAGGGAATATTTTGCTATAAAGTAATGTTGTTTGGACTGAAGAATGCTGGGACAACATGCCAAAGAGCAATGGTAGCTTTGTTTAATGACATGATACATAAGGAGATAGAGGTGTATGTTGATGACATCATCGCTAAGTCAAAATCTGAGAAAGAACATCTGATGCACCTCAAGAAGTCTTTGATCGCTTGAGAAAATATCAGCTTAAGTTTAACCTAGCAAAATGTACATTCAATGTAAAATCAGGAAAGTTGTTAGGATACGTGGTGAGCTAATGAGGAATTGAGGTTGACCTTGATAAGGTCAAGGCTATTATGGACATGCCTCCACCCAAAACAGAGAAGGAAGTAGGGGGGATTTTGGGGAGAATGAACTACATTGTAAGATTCATATCCTAATTAACGACCACCTATGAACTGATCTCTAAGCTCCTTCATAAAAATCAATGAGCTGAATGGGACAATGAATGCCAAGAAACATTTGATAAGATCAAGCAATACCTTCAAAACCCATCAATTTTGGTGTAACCTAAACCAGGGAAACCATTATTCATATGTTTGACTATGCATGAAGTGTTAATGAGATGTATGCTGGGGCAACATGATGAAACTAAAAAAAAGAGCAAGTAATTTACTACCTCAATAAAAAGTTCACTAATTGCAAGTCAAAATACTCAATGCTTGAAAAAACATGCTGTGCCTTGACATGGGTAGCTCATTGCCTTAGGCAGTATATGATACAGCATACCACTTTGTTGATTTCAAAGATGGATCCAATTAAATACCTCTTTGAAAAATGTGCCTTAACTAGGAGAATTGCAAGGTGGCATATGTTTCTGTTTAAGTATGATATCTAATATATTCCAAAAAAAGGCAATAAAGGGAAGCATAATTGCTAACCACTTGGCAGAGAACCCTATTCTGGATCAAGAACTTGATGAATTTGAGTTTCCTAATGAAAATATCATGACATTCTCAACAATTGACAAAACGACTAAAGAAGAAATATGGTCCTTACTATTTGATGGAGCATCCAACATGCTGAGGCATGGAATTGGGGCAGTCTTAATATCCCTTGAAAAGAAATGCTACCCCATGTCTACCAAAGTATGCTTTGAGTGTACACACAATGTGGCTGAATATGAGGCTTGTACCATGGGCATCAAGGTAGCCTTGAGTTATTAGGTCGATTTATTAGATGTGTATGGAGATTCGGCACTAGTAATTCATCAATTGAAAGGAGAATGGGAGACTAAAGATTCTAAATTGATCCCTTATTAGGAGTACATTAGTAGGTTGGCGGAATAGTTTAAGGACATCACCTTTAATCGTGTATCCAGAGAAGAGAACTAAATGGCGGATTCCCTAGCAACACTATCATCTGTATATCCAATAATGAATGATGATGATCTCCCAAAAATCTACATGAGGAAGTTAGAATCCCCTACTTATTATGTAATTGTCAAGGAAGAACCTGATGGGAAACCATGGTATGAAGATATCAAACAATTTATCAAAGCTAGGGAGTATCCCATTAGGGCGTCAGAGAATGACAAAAGAACTCTAAGGAGACTGGCAATCGGTTTCTTTCTCAATGGTGAAGTCCTTTACAAAAGAGATCATGATACAATGCTCCTAAGATGTATCAAAGCTAAACAAGCACAAAGAATGATACAAGAGATTCATGAAGGTGTGTGTGGGACACACATCAATGGGCATGCTATGGCTAGGAAAGTTCTAAGAGTAGGATATTACTAGCTAACTATGGAAATTGATTGCATTAATTATGTTAGGAAATGTCATAAATGTCAAATCTATGGGAATAAGATCCATGCATCTCCTTTAGTACTTAGTGAACTAACTTCACCATGGCCATTCGCAATGTGGGGTATGGATGTGCTTGGGCTAATCAAACCTAAAGCTTTCAATGGTCATCGTTTTGTCTTAGTAGTGATTGACTATTTTACAAAGTGGGTAGAAGTTGTTTCATTTAGCAGTGTAACAAAAAATGTGGTTTGAAGATTCCTTAAAAGAGAGATCATATGCAGATATGTTCTTCTAGAAAGGATCATTATTGATAATGCTAGCAATCTCAATAGTAAAATGATGAAAGAGTTATTGAAGAAGTTCAAGATAGTTCATCACAATTCAACCCCATATCGCACGAAAATAAATGGTGTGGTAGAGACAACAAATAAAAATATCAAGAAAATTATAGGAAAGATGACTATCACTTATAGGGATTAGCATGAGCTTTTGCCTTTTGCCCTCCATGGATATCGCACATCGGTTAGGACTTCAACCAGGGTAACCCCATTTTCACTAGTATATGGAATGGAGGCAGTTCTCCCCTTTGAAGTAGAGATACCATCTTTAAAAGCATTAATGGAAACCTAACTCGATGAGGCAGAATGTGTTTGAACAGGGTATGAACAGCTAAATTTAGTTGAAGGAAAGAGGTTAGCAGCTTTGTCTCATGGACAACTTTATCAAAAAAGAATGATGAAAGCCCATAACAAGAAAGTCCACCTAAGGCAATTTTGTGAAGGAGATTTGGTGGTGAAAAAAATCTTGCCAATCACGAAAGACAACCATGGCAAATGGTCCCCAAACTATGAGGGACCCTACGTGGTAAAGAAGGCATTTTCTGGAGGGGCATTAATCCTTGCAAACATGGACAGTCATGGGCTCCCAACTCCAATAAATACAGATACCGTTAAGAAATATTATGTTTGAAGGACTAAAAGCCTAGACTTGTGATTAAGCATAGTTAGATCCAGTATTGTCTTCATTACCCTATTACCCTCACCAAAACTCCTTTATACTTTGCTTTGTGCCTTGTCCCTTGTTAATCAAAACCTAAAAGACAAAAAAAAGGGGGATGTAAAAACCTAGATTCTCATCAATAAAGGGTTACCTTCTTTCATTTACCCTAATTATTTGCATTCTTTTTGCATTTTGAAAAAAACCAAATATGTAGTGTTTGTGAATTACATGTTTTAAATTCTAGCAACAAGAAGGAAAAGGTGTGGATTGATTTAGTTGTTTGAAAGTAAATTTTTCTAGAAAAGAGCTCCTCAAGATGATAACAACAAAACTCCATAGAAGAAAAACATATGGAGTGCTTTGACAACAAGAATGAATGCTTAGTAGATGCTTCATGTGCCAAACATTAAAAGTCCTCCCATGAATTCGTGATTGGTAAAGCAGGATGGAGTTGTAAAACTCCTAATTAACATTGAATCATCATAAACTAAAAATCATTTCATCATAAGCATACATAATTATCTTAATGGGTCATTTGAAGTTTTCTTAACATCCTACTCTCTTTGGATAACTTGAGTCCCATCAACATTTTGGAACAACCTGAGGCCCAATCATGGGAGGGCTCTCAGTTACCCTTTCACATGACTTACTGTTCATATCCGTGTTCTAGTCAACAGCCCAACTTCATGTCATGACTAACGGGGAAGTTTCGTTTTGTATGAGAAGCACTCAGAAGGCTAAAAGGGAGCATCATTTGCACATCCTTGCTTACCTAACCAAAAAGCTAGAATATGGAAGCAATCCTTGTGAAACTTAGAATTAGGTTCCCTTCTCTTCCCAAGATGTGCTTTGAAAGATGTATAGGTGTCAACTTGAAAGAATGAAGGCACTCATGCATATGGGCTTTCCTAAAGATGTGCATTGGATTATTGAAGCTAAGGTATGCCTAGAAGGTGAGTTTCAAGATTCACTTGTGAAACATCTATTAGGAATAGGAAGAAGCTCTTACACCAACAAAAGAAGAGCTAAAAGGATGGAGGTTTGCTATAACTGTGCAAGGTGGACGTGTAATATGTGATGCAAGGGTAAAGGAATGGTGTCTGCGAATCGAGAAGATAAAATCCAGTTCATAAAGGATGGACTGAGTAAAGAGTCATTAAATAATATACTTCAGACTCTTAAGATGCATCCTAGTGGATATATTCATGGTGTTCTTCTTACCTTAGTGGACATATTCAACTAAGCAAAGGAGCATTACCTTCTTTAGGATTTAATGCTAAATGACCCTGTTTACCAATTTATGAGGAAACTAAACAATAAGCAAGTCCTTAATTCATAAATGGCACACTACAAAGATAAAAGGAATAGTGTCCCTGAATTGAGAAGACACAATCTAACTCATAAAGGATAGACTGAGTAAAGAGGCATTGGATAATATCCTTCAGACTCTTGAGACGCATTTTAATGGGCATGTTCACAATGTTCTTCTTACTTTAGTAGACACATTCAACAAAGAAAATAGCACTACCGTCTTGGGAATCTAACGTTAAATGACCCTATCTACTAGTTTATGAGAAAACTGGATGAGAAGTAAATAACTGATTCATGAATAGTGTAATCTATTACTGGATTTAGAACAAAGGAAGAGTTGAGCCGAGATTACTGTACATTCAATCATGTAGTACATTTTTCCTTCCATGTCAATTATCGGTGAACCTATCATTTTTGTTATTTACTTTTCGACTATGTATGCATAGTTTCGATAATATTAGTATAGTTATTTTTTTCATTGTTAATCACCGATGCACCTATCATTGCACTATTTACCTTTTGACTTCGCCTACATGATTTTGGTAATGTCGATGTATTTGTCCTTTTTCTTTGACAATAATTGGTGCACTCATCATTTTCACTGTTGGCTTTTCTGACTTTGCATATACGGTTTTGGTAGCGTCAATGCCATTGTCTCTTCATTATCGATAACTTTATGACTTTTTTTTCACTTATAATTACTATTTTGTTCGCTAGCATTTCCTTTCTGCTTGAGTTTCTTATCACCGTTGTCTGAAATTATTGCACTTGTCTGTTTTCTATTCAAATTTAGACTTTCCTAATCAAGATCGGATAGTATGATTTTTTTTGTCATTCTTTTTTGCCTACAAATACACCTTCATACTTAGTCATTCACACATGGTTAGGGAGAAAAAGGAGAAACATTATCGGCACATAGATTCAAATCTATTTGTGCCTTTGGTGCTTCAAATCTAGGGAAGGATAATGAATTTATGAAGGTAGCAATGAACTTGGCAAGGTGTTAACTGCCAGAGGGATAAATCTAGTATATGGTGGAGGAATCTATGGAGTAAAAGGATGTGTGGCTGCATCTACATTTATGGGAGGGAGCCATGTCTTAGGTATTCTTATAAAAGGGTTAGACGATAAGAGAATCACTAGCTATACCTTTGGTACTAAATTAAAAGTTTCGTCTATGCATGAATGCTTTGGGCACATATTTTGCAATGTTGAAGCCTTTATTGCATTACCTGGAGGTTTGAAAACTTTAGAAAGAATCTCCAATGTGATATTTTGGATCAAATTTAACTATGAAAGAAAGTCGTTAAGATTATTAAATATTAATAACTTTTATGATGGTTTGTTAACTTTTTTAGATTCATCTGTGGAACAACACTTCATATCTTTGGAGGCTTGCCATGCAATAATAACAGCTTCAAACATTGATCAGTTGATTGATCAACTGCAAGCCTGTATGTTTCAACCTTACCCATTGGTGAAACGAGTGGACAAATAGCCTCCCAATGGTAGTAGAAGCATAAAATGGATACCATCCTTTAGTTGTAACTTGTCATGCCTTTACTTTTTGTTATTTTTGTGTTATTGGGATGATGTACAAGTCTTGGAAGGATGGTTTGAGTGGAAGAGTTGCTGCAAAGTTATCGAGATCGAAGTGTGTAAGGGATGGCAGAGTAAAATGTTATTCTTAATTCTTGATATGCATCCCATACATAATGGACATTATATGTATTCTCATGTACCCTAAAAAAAATGTGTTGTTCTTTCCTTTTTATGCATGTCTTTTATGTAATCCCATGGAAGAGTAAAGAGTCATTTTGGACTCTAAATACACCTCACATGCATAACCCATTAGGAACGTCATAAGCATCTCCTGTGTCTTAAAAAAAATGAGTTGTTCTTTCCTTTATGCATTTCTTTCACATGGTCTCATGGTAGAATAAAGAGTTATCCTTAACTCTTGAGATGCATCTCGTGTATAACTCATGAGGAACATTATATGCATATTTTGTTTCTACAAAAGAAGAAAAATGTCATCTTTCTTTTGTGTAATTTCATAGCAGAGTAAAAAGTCATTCTTAACTATTGATTTGTACCCCCATGTATAACCCATTAGAAACATCATATGCATCTTTTGTTTCCTACAAAAGGAAAAATGTTACATTTTCTATTTGTGCATCGCATTGCTAATGGCTCCACCTAGGGCCTTGGCAATGATTGTATGTAGGCTCCTTTTGATTCAATAAGACATCTAGTACGATGAATGCATGATGTTATGAGTGATTGATGAATGATAGATGTTTAAAGAGAGGGTGCCTCTGCTAGAATGAATAAATATTGGGAATATTCAAGGCCATAATGTCTTCTTTTTTTTTCCAATTAAATTAATTTTGCCAGAAATAAAAAAGGATTGCCTGATAAAGTACTTAGTTCCTAAATAGTAAACAGTGGTGAAGGTGGGATATATCATAAAATATAGTGAGATGTTCAAAAGCATTCATGATTTCACCTTAAGAGTTTCCAGAAGTCATGGAAGTATCATTCACCCAAAAAGAAAGGAAGAAATTCTTGCAGAGTTTGCCAAAATTTATCATGCCTATTGGTATGTCAGCATACATCATAACAATATCATTGCATTGCATGTTGGGGGCAGTTGGGTAATTTTACATGAAATTCACCATATGTCAACGTATTCTCATTCTTTCATGTTCAGCAAGTCCAGATTGCATTTGTAAAACATGTTGAAGAGATCACTTTTACCATACCAAGCATGTCACTGGCATACACACAAAAAAAAAAAAAAAAGAGAAGAGAAGAGAAAGAAATGGTTCTTCAAGCATCAAGGGTATTAAGATATTCAGAAAATAAACCCTTTTGTATACTAAGCGAGTTTGTATTTCAAACACATACAGCTTACAAATGCCTGGCACACCCTTTATCATTTGTGCTAGAGTCGGGCTTTGTTGACTTACCTCCTATCATCTGTGCCAGAGTCGGGTCTTGTTTGACTCACCCCCTATCATCTGTGCTAGAGTTAGGCCTCGTTTGACTCACCCCCTTATCATCTGGCTAGAGTATGGCCTCGTTTGACTTACCCCCTATCATCTGTGCTAGAGTTGGACCTTGCTTGACTTTGCCCTTCAACATCCCTAGCCAAAATGGTGTCTCTCAACCTTTGCTCATCCCTTAGTCCCTAAAGGATGAGCAAAAGGGAACAATCTGTAGATACTTAATTTTGTCTGGGTCTTGAAAATTAAAGTGGACCCATGCATTGTTCTAAAACTATATTTCTTGGATACATATTTTCTTTTGGTGAAAATGAACATTTAAAGATATTTTTAGGTCCCATATGTGAATAATATTATTAAATTAATTAATTAAAATTAATTTAAAAAAGAAGAAGAAGAAGAAAAGTTGATAAAAACTTGGAAAAGAAATGTCGGAAAGAAATAAAAGCAACAGGCCAAGGGAGAGTGCCAAAAGAAGAAGAAAAAGAGTGTCACTCTATCATGCAATCCATAATACACTCCATCATGCACCAACTTTCAACAATATCCTATTCTAATCACGCACCAACTCTCAATAATGCACCAACTTTCAACAATATCCCATTCTAATCAAGGCCATTTTACCTGAATAATGCTTTCCCAAAAATTATTTACCTAAGTGGTAAAGGTTGAAAAGTATTTACTTCTCAGGGGCAAATTAGCCCAACTCAGCATCCAGGTCACCCCACCCCTTCTTTTCCCGCTCTCTTCTCCTTGCTACCCCTTCTTCTCCTGCTCTCTTCTCCTTGCTACCCGTGTGGCTTCATTCTTGCAACCTTTCCCGTTGAGCCCCCTTCTCCCATTCTTGCAACCCCCTTCTCCCGCTCTCTTCTCCTTGCTAGCCGTATTCCTTCAGCTTTCCTTCTCGGCTTCCTTCTCCGCCCGTTTACACCTGCAGTGCCCTAGCCAGCCACTGCTAATCGCAGAATCACTGTCGATTCCTTCAAGCTGCTGTTGACACTCTGTCACAACCTTCATTCGCACTTTGTAGTGCCATCCACAAGAAGATGACCATGGGTGGAGCAGAGCAGGGGAGAAATCAGCAATTTACGATCGCAAGGCTAGTTGGGTGAACACTACAACAGGTTGGGGTATCTCATTCCAATATTTTAACTAATATTGCAACAACTTCAATTTCTGCGTGTATTCAAAGGCCTATTTTTGCTTGTGTTTCCCTCTTGATTCATTAGAAGAGCAAATTTTTTTAGTTGCTTGTGTTATAATATTTCAAGTGGTGCATATTACATATGCAAAGAATGACGTACAGAAGAATGAATTGATAGATTTTGTGATGTTTCTGGCATACTATAGCATCCTTTTCATTGAGTTGGTATTTTTTAATTGAAGTAATGTTTAATGTCATGTATTTAAGTTGGAACTTTAAGTAATTTTAAAGGAAGTTATATTTGCAAGACCTGTTGCAATTTTGGTTGTGTTTGATAATTTATTCATCTATCTTTACATCTTTATTTCTTTTCCCATGTGACAATTTGTTGACAGATCTTCATTCCATCTAATTAACTATTTTTAAAAGCAATAAATAATTAGACTGAAAAGGAACTATGCGTACAATTTCTTGGATATCACTTAGAATTTGGGTTCTTGGGTTGACAGTTGACTTACATATTAGCTTTAGTTTTGCCCATGAAAAACACTTCTTCTTCTTTTTTTTTTTTTAAAAAAAAAACATTTTATGAACCTGTTGACATCTTAAAGAAAGTTGACTTCAATGGAATTGTTGATGTATTGATATTTTTGTTTCTACTCAATATTTTCCTTCATTACAATTAATGCATGCCCCATTTTTCTTTCTTTCAATTTAGATGTTTATACTTTATATGATGCCTTATATTGAGGAAATTTATGCTTTGCTTATTGGAGCATTACTATCCTTTTTTGCTTGGACTTAGCAATGCCTGATTACTCAAATGTTAACAATTTAACAATATTCTGTGTTTGTAGAAATGTAGAAGTTATTCTCAATTGCTTTGCACCCTTACTCTCTTAAAAGCTTAGAAGCCTTAACTATGTGCATATAGACATATAAATAAATCCAGATATCCTATTTTTAACTAGTTTGAGTTAAGAATAAATCCTGATACCCTAGAATTGTAGAAGTTGCTTTCAGTTGCTTGACTGTCTTAGTGTTGGGATGTATGGTTTATATGCGTTATGTTGCAAAAATTCGTATGGTTTGACTTATTTGATGCCATTGTGCTTAATTTTGTGACCAAATTTGTTTTGTACGATGTGCATGGGACAAAGCTTGTTTGTAATTGGAGTTCAAACGTAATACCATTTTCTTTTTTGAGGAAGATTTATAACCCATTAGAAACTGTCTTGGGCACCTTAGGAAGGTGGTTTACATGGGCTGTATTTTATGTTAGGAGTTGGTGTTGGTCTGTTTTAACTAATTATCCCATGTACTTGGCAATGGACTGTGTGAGGATATTTTTGTGTGTATCCAATAGTGCAACTTACTTCTTATAAGCAGAGCAAGGATCTGTTTCTGTTTGTTTTCCCTATAGCCATTGTACATGTATAGTGTATTATTTAAAAAAATTTACTCTAATAGTACTGATTGAAAGTTTTTTACTTAAAGGGGGCAAACCTGCCACACAGGACAGCCACCTAACCTCAATTAATCTGAATGATAAGGGAGAGTTAGTCTATGGAAAAGTCCTGTTAGAGATGGTTTTGTGCATGATTATTCAGCTTAATTCCGAATACTCATTTGATGATTTCTTGTAGCAAATGGTATGTTATTGCTATGGATAAGTCCTGTTACTTGTTCAATTTTCATACTGCTTGTTTTTAACTACTCTATGTTACATATTAACCATGGGTGGTTATATTTTAGCTACTGCATGTTACATTTTAACTGTGGCATGTTACATATTGTCTATTGCAAATAAAATTTGTCCACCTAATGAACTTGTTTCAGTGTCCAAGTGATGGAAACTAGTTCAAATGGCCTAGTACATGTTCACTTTGAATGATGCACTTTATCTATTGCATCTCACTTTTGACTTAGAAAAAGTTACATTTTAATTATTGGGTGTTACATTTAAACTATTGTATGTTACATTTTATCTATCGCCATGTTACATTTTAATGTTAGATGTTAGAATTCGGCTTATATGCCTTATGTTGCCAAAATACTTATGGTTTGACTTATTTCATGCCATGGTGCTTAATTTTGTGACCAAGTTCCTTTTGTACGATGTGGACAGGACAACGATTGTTTGTAATTGGAGTTCAAAAGTAATATCATTTTATTTTTTGAGCAAGATTTATAATCCTTAGAAACTGACTTGGTCACCTTAGGAAGGTGGTTTGCCTTGGCTCTGTTTTATGTGAGTAGTTGGTGTTGCTCTGTTATAAGTACTTGGCATCGCATTTACTTGGCATTGGACTGTGTCGGGAGACTTTTGTGTGTGTCCAATAGTACAACTTGCAGAGCATGAATCACTGTCTTTTTGTTTCCTCTTATGACAATTCTATCATTGGTATATCTAATAAGCGCCAACATCAATGTTGACCATTTGCGTGTAGTTTGGTATATAAGAATGTTTTCAGTAGAATTTTGTTAAATTTGCATTTTAATTAAACTTATGTTCCGTCATTGAAGTTGGATTCTTTGAACATGATGTTGCTGAACAGGATTTTGTTTTTGGATTTGATACAATGCCGCCAAAGAAAAGAAAGAATGTCTCAGGTGCCGCATCAAGCAGTGCTGAGTATGATGCACAAAAATTTTTGTCATTAGTGCATGAAAAAAGATACAATGATGTTGTGCTGACGAGGAATGTAGTTCGGGAAAGAGGGTTTGATTTGGGGGAAAATGAGTATGAAGAGATCCGAAGCCAAATCATCCAAAGGAATTGGGGGAAGCTATGCTCAATTCCTGAACCAGGAAATGAGAATATTGTGAAGGAATTTTATTGCAATGCATTCCAAACTAACAATAATGAGAAAGATAAGTATAAGTCTTATGTTAGGGGGGTTCGTATTGATTTTTTAGGAAGGGAACTTAATGGTTACTTATGTCAGAGGCAGAACTACCCTGGCTCCTGTGCATATTCAGAATTGGTTTCAAGACAAGTAGAAGAACAGGAAGTTCTTCGAGTTCTCTGTCGACCAGGAGCTCAATAGGTTTTAGATGCAAAAAATGTTCCTAAGCATCTAAAAAAAGCTGATCTATTACCCATCCCGAAGACCTGGTGCACTTTTGTGCAGGCAAATTTACTTCCTTCCTCCAATCATTCTGAGGTGATGGTCAGACGAGCTCTTTTAATTTATGTGATTGTAATCAAATGGTCTGTGAATATAGGTAGGCTCATTGCCTGTAATATTCAGACAGTGGCACAGGAAAACTCAGGAAGTTTGCCTTACCCGTCACTACTAACAAAATTGTGCTTGAAGGCTGGTGTTAGTGCCATACCTAGAGATGTGCCAATTTCTGCTGCTCCTCCTATTAATGCTGCTATAATATCAAGATACTTTCAAGAGCAGCCTGAAGGAGGACAAGCCCCTCATCCACCCCAATGAAGAGAACAAAGACGGCAGGTAACTGTCACAAAAAGGCTGGATAGAATTGAAAGACAGCAGCAGCAGCAGTGGCAGATTTCTAGGTGTATTTTAAAGAATCAGTATGCCTTGGAAAAGATGCTTCGGAATTTGGCGACGGAGCTCCAGCTAAACCCGGATGCCTTGGAGGCCTTCCTTTGGCAAACGAGCAAATTATGGCTGACATAAATTTTGATGGAGAGGAGGAAGAAGAAGAAGAAGAACATGATGAAGAAGGGGACTGAAATAAGAGAAAAAAAATATTTATTGAATCTTAGAGTATTGTACATATGGTTTATTCATACATTGTGATATGAACATGGGTCTGGTTCATTTAATTCGTGTACACTGTGATATGAACATGGGTCTGGTGGAAATCACATCCTTATTGCTGCTTTGCCCAAGATCTGGTCTCTAATTGTGAATTAGGGGGCATATAGATGGGAAATTTGGGTACTTGATGTTATGAGACCGGTGTTACTTTGATGTATTGATGTGTACTTAATGATTGATCAGTTTTTAAAATATGTTGACAAAAGTCAGTCTATTCATCTGCGTGTGTCTATCTCCGTTTGACAGTGAGGTATATTTGATTAGTTGTGTTGACCACTTTAATTAGAAACATATTATGAATTTGTTGGAGAGCTATAAATCATACATGGATATTGTAATATTCATGTTTCTTTGCAGTGAAACCTATTATTTTATCGATCCCCCTTCATGTGGGCCAGGTTTGTTTTAGTCATTGGCTGACATAAATTTTGTGTTGTTTTCTGCGTTTTGACAAGTTAGACATCTGATTGATTTGATTTTAATGGCAGATCATCTTTAACCATGTTTAATTTTCCTTATTTTCATGATTTTATTCACGTGTTTGAATTGTAGATATGTGAACCTTCCTGGAGGCTGGTGCTTATGGGGTTTCTCAGTCAAGAAAACATGCATTTATATGGGTAGCCTCCCCGGATGATGTGCTCCCTGAGTGGGCCGAGCCCTAAAGTTCAAAATCACATTCTCACAAGGAACCACTGCTCAAAAACAGGAACTCAAAGGCATGAGAGGATTTGTTTCAGTGAGCACGTGTTTTCTTGGAATACTTATACAAACAAGACATCCAACTTTTCTTCCCAGGGTTCCTCTGATTGTAGAGGGCTGAGTTCAAATGGAAGAGCAAGGTGTAGCTCATGAGAACTGTACATAAGGTTTATTCCTATTGTACATGGTGGTTGTAATTGTAAAGACTGAATGAATAGATATGGTTGTACATATGGTTTATTCCTATACTGTCATATGAATAGGGCACTGGTTCACTTTATTTTTGTACACACTTATTGAATGAATAGATAACCAAATTATGTCCCAGCCACTTAAATTGTGAAAGGTATTTCCTTTAAATGTTGGAGCACAAATCTTGTGAATATATAGTTTCTTTGTAACTTAATTTTAGAAGTTCAATTTTTCCAACCAAGATATTACATTTTAACTGTTAGATGTAACATTTCAACAATTGCATTAAAATTTGACCACTGCATGAACGTGTTTCAAAGTATTATACCTCAGTTTGGTCCTATGGCATAGTAGATGTTCACTTTGTGTGATATTATATATGTTTTGCATGTTCCAAAATACTTGGTAACGTATCATTTTAACTATTCGATGTTACATTTTACCTATTGAACGTTCTATTTCATCTATCGATATGTGACAATTCAACAGTTGCATGTTACAATCCAAAAATATTGCATACAAATTTTCTATCGGGTCATCTTGTTTATTAGTGCCAAAGTGAGAAGTCATGCCTACGGCTTAGTACATGTTCACCTTTTTAATGCTAGACTTCATTTATTGCATAATACTCTTTACATAGGGAAGTTAAATTTTAACTATCACCTACTATATTTAATCTATTACATGCTACAGTTTATATATCAGCATGTTACATCAAATCTGCTACATGTTATCATTCAACTATTGCATATAACATTTTCCCATTTTCCGGGATATGTATGTATGCGTTGGGGTTACGTATGGGGCGCCTGAGGCAGAATAGAGAATTATCGGGACATGTATGCACACCTAGGCGCTTCTTCTTGGGCGCTCAGGCGCGCATGCGGCAGAGAGAGCAATTAGCAAACATGTATTGGCGCCTAGGCGCTGAATGGTGGACGCTCAGGCGGTCGATAGACAGATTCTACCATTTTGAGCAATGTCTCTGCGCCTAGGCAAAAAAATTTGGGCGCCTGGGTGGAGATGTGTTATTGCACGCAAATCATTAAATGTTACAAATTAACTATTGCATGTTACATATAATCTATTGTGATGTTACATTCTAGCTGTTGTATGTTACAAGTCAAGTATTGCATTTAAAATTTGACCCCTTGGTGACCTTGTTTCCAAGTGTCTAACTGGTGACAACTTATTCATATGGTCAACTGCACCTTCACCTACAAGTGAACCATTACATATAATCTAGGCAGATTGATTTGGATGCTCAAGCGGCCATGTGGCAGACGAATCATGTGTGGGCACATTGTATATCGGGGGTGGGTCTTCAGATATTGCATGTTACCTGCTACATATGAAGGTTACATTTAAACTATTGGCTATTATACGTAATCTATTGCAAGGAACATTTAATCTATTGACTTGTTACATTTCAACTATTGCATGTTATAATTCAACTATGGAGGTGCTTTGGCCTGAATGTGGTTGCCAACCTATTTAAAATTTTACCAAATGGACGATGGCTCTAATGAGATAGTCCTCCTTCATGATGGTGAGCATGTGGTATCTGTTTATTGGGACATGTCTTCTTATTATGACCTACAGTGTGACACAAACTGCATCTGGAGTGTTGAGTCTTTTCTCTCCAGTCCATCTCATTTCGAATGCGAGTCGATTTAGGTCTTCCTTTTGGCCTAAGCAGCGTAGAATTAGGAATTAACATTGGTCCTTCTGCAGGTGGCCAATAATCTTTATGGGCCAGTGGATAAAAAGAGTAGCTGTATGTGCTCAACAAGTTTTCCACTTTATACATTTGATCAACAAACTGATGAGGACTAATGGCAATGTGTGCACATGCTGCCATGACATGGGAGCAAGGAAACCTAAAATGGTGAAATTTTCCACACGAGCATGTTCTGTCTTGCAAATTAACAGTGTGATAGTTACCTCCTCCCCCTGTGACATGGTTTCGGCCAGTTGCAACTTGAAAAACTCCACGCTCCCTATTGAATTCTGTGATGGCGTGTGCATTTGCCTTGATTCCATTGTTGGCCAACTTGGATGTAATGGTGTCAGTGAATATGTGTTGTGCCTGTTGCATTGCCAACGCCTTTTATTTTTGGGCTTTCCAATAAGCAACACATCTCATGAAAGTATGATGAACAAGGGCAGTTATAGGCAGACCTCTAACACCCTTAAAGACACCATTAATGCACTCGCTCAAGTTTGTCGTCATATGGCCCCATCGTCTACCATGGTCATCATATGCAAGGGTCCACTGATGCTAAGGAATCCTCTCGCACCAATCTGCTGCATCTTCATTTGCACGCCTAATTTCGGCCATCACTTTCTGAAACTTTTTTTTGTTGATCTTGTGCACCTAATAAATGGATTGAACAATACTGATGAACAAATAATAATTTTGTATGCATATCCAACAAAGCAATATCCAATGTCCAATACCATCAGAAGAAAGTAATGGCATACTTGCTCTGTAAATTAATTTTTTTAACATTTTATTGTTAAACTCTGAGTTGAAGTTACTTTGAATGTGCCGGAGGCAATAACAATGATATGCATGCGGTGGCATCCAATGTTCGGGTTCAGCTTGCACTGCAGCCTTTATTGCAGCATGCCTGTTTGATATTAAGCATAGTTGCTGCCGGTTAGTAACAAAATCTCGAATGCATCTTAAAAACCATCTCCAACTGTCTGTATTTTCACCTTCAACAATAGCAAATGCCAGTGGAAAAATTTTATTGCCTCCATCTTGGCCTGTTGCAACTAATAAAGTGCCACGGTACTTGCCGTACAAGTGGGTTCCATCAATTTGCAATATTGGTTTATAAAAGTTAAAACCATCTATACATGGCTTAAAGGACCAAAACACACGCTTGAATGTTACAACTTCTTGATGCACATTTACATCATTAGCATCCATGGTAATGAAGTGATAGACATAACTTGGGTTCGATTGCACCAAAGCACCCATCCATTTAGGCAGTAAATTGTATGAACTATCCCAGTTACCATAAAGCTTCCTAATGGCTTTTAACTTTGCACACCAAGCTTTCTTGTAACTAACTGTGTAATGATATTTCATATTAATTGCAGCAATAATTCCAGCAACAGTTTCTCTAGGATTAGCTCCAAGCATCCCTTCTATGGATGAGGCAATTACGTCTGAGGTCAATTGTCGATGATCTTGTGACAAGCTGGGAGCAACACAAGTATGAGGACTAGTGTATTTCTTCACAACCCACATGTTGAGCTCTTTTAAATGTGATATTCTAATCCTCCAGTTGCAACCATTATCAGCCCGAGGACAATGTCCCGTTAAATATCTACTTTTGGATTCATCTACAACAAAATCATGGTGCCTATGGATGTGATAATGTTTCATAGCCAAGCTCACAGCCTCTTTAGATGGAAACCGGAGGCCAATGTGTAACTCATGAGATGCATCCCAATTGGTCCTTAACATGTCGGGTGGATGCTCAGGTACATCAATGGCTGCCCAATCAAGGTTAGTATAATGAGGTGGAAGATCAACATGAATTGAATCCATTGAGCTTTCCAGTCCAGGGGTTGCCATCACAGCTTGGTTAGACCCAATGTTAGGTATGTCTACATTGCCCACATCTGGATGAATATCGTCATCAAGTCCATCGTCACTATACCACTCAGGATCATACTCGCCTTCAACATCGGATTGATGGTCGGCTTGCCATGAATCTTCTATGTCATCATCCATGTGTATATTCATATCCACACCGTGAAAACTCAAATTTTGGGCTGAAACATGAGCAGCAATGTTTGGAGGATTAGGATATTGTCTTGGAGAAGAATGTTGCAAACTTTGAAAGTCAGGCACTGGCGTGCATAATGGCTGGGTTGGTATATGTGGTACATTCAAGTCTACCATCTGATCAGATTGGTCTGCCATGTCATTGTGACATACATTTACATGGTGTCTTGTCTCCACATATATCTCAATGGCATTCCAATTTGAAAGACTTGCATACATCATCAACATGAGCTGCACATGTGTATCCTCATCTAGCACGGAGACATTATACCTCAGTCTGTCCCCACCACCTACTGGACATCTATATTTCAAGATTTGTATTTCCTGATTATGTGAAATTCTTAGTGCCTGAACCACAATTTGTTTGACCTGTTGAAGGTTGGAATTAAGTGGAATAAGCACCAAAACGGGATGCGGACCATGAAAACTAATGTCCCCACTGGCACTTTCTCTAATATGCCCATTCAAATATAAATTCGCAAAAGCTAATTGGTTCATTTGACCTACATAAATGGAAAGTGTTTAGTTAGAGGAAGTGGATGTAGGACATGACCTTGGAACTCCTTTGCAGCCAGCAAAGGATCAATTTATCTAGAGTAACTTTAAGCATCATCAAATCATGCACGAAGTCTCAACTTTTTGAATAATTGGATCAAATTTTATCAACTCACATTGACTTAAATATGTTCAGTACAATGGACGTTAAACAGTTTCCATTACAAGACAATTTCACATTCAAGCCAAGCGGAAAAACGAAAGCAGCAACCAAAAGCAACAAGACCCGCTGGTTAATTGATTATCAACATTTATTTGCTGTTTGCATATGTTTGACGATTGTGGATGTCGCATACCTTGGCTCCTTCACGGCACTTCTCTACAAAGCTTGCGGCACAGAGTGTGCGCAGAGTGGTTCACGCAGACGCCAGCGATTGACGATAGAATTGCGTGAGGGCGATTTTGACAAGTTATGGCTCGAGAGAGAGGAAAGGAAGGCAAATAAGCATTAGCAGGGGCGATATGGGTCAGACAGCGTTTTACGCAGTGAAGAAACAGAGTTAAAGTTCGTTCCTTGTATAGCAGTTCCACATGCGCGCCTGAGCGCCACACAAACACCGCCTGGGCGTCCATAACAACTGTTGAAACGCCCGTTCTGCGACATGGACGCCTGAGCGCCTAATATATACCGCTTGGGCGCTCACACCTATTATGAGATGCTCGGCTCGGCCACATTGGCGCCTGGGCGCCAACATAGAACCGCCTAGGCGGCACTAGTTGTTTCCAACTGTTCTGCCACATGGACGCCTGAGCGCCAATATACACCGCCCGGGCACTCGTAACTTCTATCAGATATTCGTTTCTGCCACATTGGCGCCTAGGTGCCAAATACATGCCGCCTGGGCGCCCAATCTCGTCCCAGACACCTCGCTTCTGCCACATTGGCGGCTTGGCGGCCAAAACACGCCGCCTAGGTGCCGAAACTTGTCCCAAACACCCCGCTTCTGCCACATTGGCGCCTGGGCGCCCAATACACGCCGCCTGGGCGCCACATGGTGGCTCACCCATTCTGTCACATGGACGCTTAAGCACCCAATATAAACCGCCTATGCGCTCGTAACTTGCATCATATTTTCGTTTCTGCCACATTGGTGCCTAGGCGCCAAATACGCACCGCCTGGGCGCCCAAACATGTCCCACAAACCCCCCCTTCTGCCACATTGGCTCCTGGGCGCCCAATACACGCCGCCTGGGCGTTACATGTTGTCTCGCCAATTCTGTCACAACGACGCTTGAGCGCCCAGTATAAACCGCTTGGGCGTTCGTACCTACTCTCAGACGTTTGGTTCTACCACATTGGCACCTGGGCGCTCATTCCTTGTCTTCAACCCTTCTGAATCATGGCCGCCTGAGTGCCCAGTATACAACGCCTGGGCGATGGTTCATGGAAGTGAATGATCGGATTTGCCACATTGGCGCTTGGGCGGCCAATTGACGCCGCCTGGGCGCCACCGATTGTCTCCAATTTTTCTTCGATATTGGTGCCTGAGCGGCTAATATACACCGCCCGGGCGCTGAAATCTTCTCTCAAAAACACCTACCAAGTCCTGGAAAGTGTATCATTCGTTGATGACCAAGGAGTACCCAATATGACTATGTTTTGATCACTAAGTGTATCAAATGCAATTGTTGAGTTGTAACATGCAACAGTTAGAATGTAACATGGCGATAGATAATATGTAACATTTAATAGTTAAATTGTAACATTCAATGGTTAACGTGTTATAACACATCGCAACTCAATCGGCAAAAGTTCTGAGGCAAGGCACACAAAACATGTGCCCAGCCCAAAAGCAATTTGCTGCCACATGGGCGGCCGAGCGCCCATCAGTCAGGACCTAGGCGCAATGCACATGCATTCATATTTTTAACATCGGCCTGATGGACGCCTCAGCGCCCAAAATACAACGCCTGGGCACTGAGCCATCTGGCCTGGAATGCATTTCCTGCAACATGGGCGCCTGAGCGACAACTTGACACTGCCTAGGTGCCTGAACGTGACCCAAAAAATTCTCCATAAAGTAATATGTAGTACATGAAGTGTATTATTTGTAGGTGAAGGTATACTAGGCCATAGTAATAAGATGTCATCAGATAGACACTTGGAAACAAGGTCATTAAGCGGTCGATACATTATATATAACATGCAATACTTTGAATGTTACATGTCGATAGATTATATATAACATGCAATAGCTTCAATGTAACATGCGGTACAAAGAATGTTCAATTCCTAGGAAAACACATGCAATAGGTGGTGTATCATTCGTCGGTCAACATGGACTAGGCGATATGACTAAGTTTTCGTCAACATGACACTTGGAAACAAGGTGAAGGAGTCAAATTTTATATACAATAGCTGACTAATGAGCCATCAACTACATGTGTATAGAAAAATGTACAATTCCATATACAAAGAAATGAAAATGCTCTAGTCTTTACAGAATACAACAACCTACAATAAAGGGGAAGGACTATATTGTAGTGCTGATAAGCTCTAGCTTGCTCTTCTATTCGAACCCTACCAATCTTCCCCATTGGTTGAGGGGCTGCAATAGATGTTGGGAAATATCCTTTCAAGTTCACCAACCTGCTGTAAAAGCTTGTCCACTGATTGTGCCACTTAGCAGTGTTTGCCAAGGACCATCAAACAAATAGCGGCAAGAATTACGATCTGATTCTGTATCATGGGAATCAAAGTTCCATCTAATTCAGAACATCATCTTTTGGACCCTGTAAACAAATTGACCAAACCTATTTCAATATTCAGTCACAAACACGTTGTGGTATGACAAATTACAATACTCCAACAACATCTAAAAAATTCATAAATTGAACACACACATGAATCAAACAAATCTAACACAATTGGTGGCAAAGTTAAATACAAGAGCTGACACATGAACCTTTTCTCTTAGCTTACAATGAATTGCATCCCGCTCAATGTTTTGTTCGTGATTGAACAAATCCCACAATAATTTTCGTCGAAATTCACTAATGTCATCTGGCATATACAGTATCATACATAAAATTATTCTACCTTGTACTAGTTCACAAACAGACACATATTAATACTTAAGTCTCAATCAAACCTTTGTGAATGAGGGCATAGTTTGACCGCCCCACTCATGTTTCGCTTGTCCATCCCAATATTTCATATATAATATACAGTGAATCCCACAGTCATAACTACAAATTCATTAAAATATTTGTTACAGTCCATGAAAAGATTTGTCCAATTCATACTGTCCAGGTGTATTGAATTATCCAACTTACCCATTGTGTTGCTGTGGCACATTATCATATATGATTTGTATGTTCCATGGGTGCTTCCTTTTCAAGCCAAGCTTAGGAAACAGCTGCGAGAAACATTTACCCTACATAACAAGTATGTGTGGTTCACAAAAGTCATTCCATGTGGTGTGGCATCATAAAACATACAACTGCATGTAACCAACCCAACCCATCCAACAAATTTAAAAAACAAAAAAGAATACACCTTGACACATTACCAATGATTTCACACAATTCTCCCTTTCTTGATTGTCTTGATCTCGTAATGAGTCCAAGACATACATGGTTTGTTGACTGGGGATAATAGCACAGCAAAACCAGTGCGACTCAAAAAGAATGGGGGCAAACACCTACAATAGAACTCAAGCACATAAAAATATGACTTATTAGCACCTACAAATGTAAATCAAGTTATAATAAGAATTAAACTTACAATTCTAGACTTTAGCATGATGCATCTATCATCTGGACTCAAATGATTGCATGCCTCATCAACATCCCAATCATCATGAGCATGCAACATTTGACCCTGCATACACCAGACAAGTATCCAATAAAGAATAGGGGGTAAAAATTAGAGTCACATCAGTTAATCAATGTACATGGGTAATCATGAATTTTGTAATGCATTTACCAGAAGAACTTGATCACATAAATAACGGGTGACTATTCCATGCTGATGCAATTGATCTCCCATCCAGCACCTCGTCACCATCATCATAATCTAAAAATTCGCACGTGTTAGAAGTCAACATATGAAAGAAAGTAATTAAATACATCAAACCAACACTAACTAATGAGTAAGATAAGCAAAGTACTAATACCATGTTATTCACCCATCCCCTTGGTCCTAATGTCTCATAGTCAACATAGCTTAGATGAGAATCAAACATTCTAACAATAAAGCTGCAACACAAATCAAAGAAAAATAAGTTGATAGTCTACATTAAATAGTTGGCAAATCTTCATTTTGTATGGCAAATAGATACAAACGTTTGGGCATTGTTGCGGGTTCTTCTTTTCGTGCAAAACATATATAATTTATTTTCATCTGATTCCCAATGGACCTTCTTTGATGGTTTTGTTGCTTTTGAGCTAGACACCGTATCTAGTTCCTCTTGTTCTTCTAATACCTCAGCCTCCCTGCTGGACTCATTCAAAGAGGAGGCTACTTGTAAAGGAACATCAGGTAAACACAATGTCTGACCCATCATTCGATCAATGGGAATCAGTGCTTCATACGTCTCACGTATCTTCTGTTTTGCACGTTTCAGCTCACTGGTCACTATATTTTTATACGTTTCTTTAATGACCTTTAGAGTATAAGCCATTTGCAAATAGTTAACATGTATTTCTTATCTCAAACTATATAAATAATGCAATGACCAAGGACACAGAGAACAAACCGCATGCTGAAACACGTCATCAGATGGGATTTCATTTTCCTCTTCGTCTTCAAATTTACGATACAAAATTCCCTAGAACACAAACTCACACCCATTGGCTGAATCAATAGTAAGTAAGGATTTACATTTTAACAAACAAGTAATATGTACCTCCCGATTCTTCTTTTCTAACAAAATACGATCACGGATTCGATCATTCGTCCAATATTGCAATGGAGAATCCATGTCATCACAAAGTTTTGAGCCAAGAGGGAAATTGTGTAAGAAAAATATCTACAAAATAGTGTACCCACATGTTATATGCAAAGATAACTAATATAAAACCAATAACCATAAAAGTCATTAGTTTAATTACCACATACCTGAAAAAATAATAAACATTCACCAACTCACTTCTTTGCCTTTTCATTTTTTTTCTTCGCAGTCTTGAACTTTATTGTTTCTTCTACCAAAGTATTATATGCAAATGCTGCCCAATCATTGTTTGCAGCATTTTCTATGTCCAACGTTGCACTTAACAACTTATTTGAAATTCTAGTGCTAGAGGTTGGACATAAAAGAATACCTAATGTATAAAGAAGGAATGCACGAGGGAACATGGGGCCATACCTCTTCCCCATAATAATGTGTTCTAGATCATTCCATTCATTCGCTTTAAAATCCTTTTCTTTCATTTTATTCAACACAGAATGATCCGAGACACTTTGGGGAATTGGTTTTTCACCACATGGAATCCCCAAAATTGCACCCACTTCTTTGGGGGTAATACAAAATGTTAGACCTCGGAATGAGAGGGTTTTGGTTCGACTATCAAAAGCATCTAAAATCTTTAAACAAATTTCATGATCGAGTATATCACACCCGATCTGCAATAATGGACCAAAGCCCAAATTATGCACTACATTACTTTTATAGTTATCCATTCCACTGATGACTCTTTTAAATTTTGAAGGTGAGCATCTTGTAAATAGAGTCTCCTACAAAACAAATGTATACAACTTTTAGTATTATTCCAATACTATTGACACAATGGTGAACATTATGTGATAAACATAACATTTGCCACACCTTTTTACTTTGTCCTCCCTGCTCAATTCGAGCTTGTTCACGCTCTTTCGCAGCAGCATTTTTATAAGGCAATTTCTCCTCCTCTGATAAGCTTTTCCATAGTTTCAAAATTTCTTCATTTGCCTATCAGGGTATGAACATTGTTACAAGAATGCTGACAAATGAAGATTATATTCAAAAATTTAAAAAAACTTTTGGTTCCATACTTCAATAACATTTTGCTTCTTGTTAGAGTTCTTGAAATACTCCGCCCTATAAACATAATCAACATTAGTGTCAACATAAGATGAGAGTTAATACTAACTGAACTAATAACTTAAAAAAATATAAACATAATAACCTGAATTTATGCCACGAACTCATACGTTTCTGGGAGCTTAGGGTACGCTTTCCCTTCCTACCACTAATAACCATACAATTTGTTACTAATATAACATCATTACATAATCCCAATTTCACATAGATAGACAATATACATGCAATACTAACTATACCTAGCTTGTGGGACTTTGTCATCCATAGCGTTGAAGTTATCTTGTTCTTCTAATGTAGGAGTTGTAATTTTTTCGTCTACAACTTTTTTACCCCCTGTTCGTTTACCCGATTTCCTCGGAGGCATTTTAGTCCATGGATGTGGAGACCTGCTACAAATGCACTCATCAAATCAGTGAAATTCAAACCTAAATTGTAACAACACATAATTAACAAGCAATACAACATTACAAAATAACAACCAAAAGTATATAACATACAACAAAACAGCATATCTAGCAAAGGATAAGGATTTTATCTTCTAAAAGGAACCCAACTCACCAAGCAAACATTTACTGTCAATGGAACACAGTCAATCAAGTGCAACGAAAATTTAACATGTCAATGCCAAACAATCTACTAGCTTAAACTGCCAGGATACCACATTATGTGAGTTAAAGCTTGAATCTTACATTCCCTAGGTTAAACTGCCACCATACCAATTACAAACAAGTTGATTAAGTGAGCAAATTTTATATGCAATTGTTGACTTTTAACATGTGACAGTTAAAATGTAACATGCCAATAGATAAAATCTAACATGCAATAGATAACATGTAACATCCGATAGTTGAAATGTAACTTTCCTATGTAAAACGTAACGTGCTATACATGAAATGTATCATTCAAAGTGAAGGTGTACTGGGCCATAGGATTGACTTGCTACATTTACTTGATTAATCATTAGTTAAAAGTTGACATAAGCTGACAATGTTAACTAGTCAGAAGGTAAGAACCAAAGAAAACTACAAAAGACTACTTGGCATAGCATCCATAGTAACCATGCCAAAATTTATATCCTCTATAGAAAAAATGTCACATGCAATAGCTAACATGTAACACTCGATAATTGAAATTTCACTTTTCTAAGTAAAACACAACATGCAATAAATAAAGTTTATCATTCAATGTGAAGTCCTACTAGGCCATAGGAATGACATTTCACTATACAAATACTTACAAACAAGGTGATAAAGTAGGCAAATATTATATGTAATAGTTGACTTGTAACATGCAATAGTTAAAATGTAACATGCAGATAAATGAAATGTAACATGCAATAGCTAACTTGTAACACATGATAGTATAAATGTTACTTTCCTGATAATTAATCATCAGTTAAAAGTTGACACTAAGCCTAACAGTGTTAACCAGTCAGAAGGTAACAAGCAAAGAAAACTATTGCATACCAATTGGCATAGCATCCATAGCAACCATGCCAAAATTTATAGCCTCTATATCAAGGCAGTTAAGGGGGTTACAGACAGACCACCCAGCAAAGTGTTACTAAAATACAGTACCAAAAGCCACCAGTAATAGTTTTCACTTCCCTCTATCCAAAATAACAAGTTTCCAAAGGAACAAAAAGGCTTTCTAGATCTCACGACCCAGTCCTTGTGAACAAAAATAGTTCATAGCAATACCAAAGCATTTGCTACAAGAAATCATCAAATGAGTATTCGGAATTAAGCTGAATAATCATGCACAAAACCATCTCTAACAGGACTTTTCCATACACTAACTCTCCCTTAACATTCAGATTAATTGAGGTTAGGTGGCTGTCCTGTGTGGCAGGTTTGCCCCCCTTAAGTAAAAAACTTTCATTCAGTGCTATTAGAGTAAATTTTTTTAAATAATACACTGTACATGTACAATGGCTATAGGGGAAACAAACAGAAACAGATCCTTGCTCTGCTTATAAGAAGTAAGTTGCACTATTGGATACACACAAAAGTATCCTCACACAGTCCATTGCCAAGTACATGGGATGCTAATTAGTTAAAACAAACCAACACCAACTCCTAACATAAATTAATAACGTTACCAAAGCAAGTTTCCAACAAAACTAATCACCCATGAAAGGTTCAACTACTCAACCTTAACAAAATTCTAACCAACCAGTAGCCATCCAAAACACAATCCATATTTTCAATCAACACAGTGAAGAACGGAATGAAGAAATTCATCATTCAACACAATATATACCAAACCCCCCACCAATATCACTCATACATTAAACCACAGCCCCTCGCACACTAATCAAGGGTAGAATTGAAACTTCAGACCAATTTCATACAAGTGCATTCAAGTCAAACTATTGTTGGTGATGCAAAAGGTCAGTTGTGCTGATACCATTGTTGGTGATGCAAAAGTTCGTGGAATTAGTGGTGGTGAGAAAAAATGCTTGTCTCTGGCATGTGAGCTAATTGCAAGCCCATCTGTTATATTTGCTGATGAACCCACAACTGGTAAGCATGCCTTTCTAAAGTTTACTTTGCAACAGTTCTGAACATTTCATACATGTTTGATATTATACAAAATAACTTTGCATATGCAAAGTGTATCTGCTCCTTCAGTAGAAAGCAGATAAAATTATATTGCAATCTGCATCTTTAGTTTTAGATTGACTCTGACTATTTTCTGAGTACCGTTCTACTTTGTGAGATTTTAGAAATCGAAAGGTAGTCCCATTGCATATCTGTCTTATCACTTCTAGGGCTGCTGAAATTATAAAATGGTCTTTAAACAAAAATTGTATTTTGTTGAGTAACTTGTTACTTCTTCAGCATTCAAATGAACAAAACCTGAATCCTGGTCAAATAAGACTTCCTTCATACTGCTTTTAAACTTCTTACTTGGGCTAAAGCAACAAAAGTCTTCAATTCTAGTAATGCTATTAATATTTGGGGGGCCTTCTGATTATGTCTGATGAAAGATGATCTATGTGTGGATATATTTGTATTCAATATTGGATTCTGATATAGTTATTCTCCATTTGTTTGCTAAGTGACTAAACATTACAAGTTTCTAAACTGGGACGATTTTGTGAGAGTATGAAGCTGCAGTCGACAACTAAGGAATAGAAAATGTAAATTCCCTTTCAATCATTTTAATTGAGTATTTGAATAGTGATAACATTTATATTTAGATGTATTATGGAAGTTAATAGGATAGAGAAGCAATGGCAGGACAGAAATCCAGGTAGTCACATATATACAAATTTTGGTCTCTTATTGTATAAATACTATCATTTAGAAGTCTAAGACATCAACATAGTTAAGTTGTGTTATATTCAGAACCTATATCCTGGTTGTCATGGCTGGGTGAGTAGGCAACTTCAATGCTTTCAATATGTTTATGTTATTTCTTGAGATATAGATTCCGTGTGTGTCTTTTTCAAAATAGAGATAGGTAATGATTGGGGGTTAAGGAGAGTCATGATATCTTGACCCATTGCCATATTAGCAAAGGCAAAATCCTAGTAGCATTTGGGCAATTCTTCAATTATCTGTTGCAGACTTAACATTACTATTAAGTATTAGTGAAATTATCTATATAAACAGTGCTTCCTTTCTGCTTTAATGGAATTTTAATTTAGAACTCTTGCTTTCAATGTTTTGATTTGATGTGTTAAGGTCTGAATGGGTTTTTTCTGCTACTAGCTGCTGTCAAAATTGTCAATCTAACTCTCATTTATAATTTCTTCTTATCCTATCCGTTACAAAACTACTTGTGGTACTTTCAGGACTTGATGCCTTCCAGGTAGAGAAAGTTGTTGAAACTCACCAACAACTTGCACTAGATAGCCATACTGTAATTTGCTCTATACATCAGCCAAGAGGTTCTGTGTATAGCAAATTTGACGACATTGTATTGCTATTAGAGAGATCACTTGTTTATGCTGGTCCTGCTCGTGATTAACCATTGACATACTTCTCTAAGATTGGGTTGTCAACTGAACCTTCTTTATGTTATGCCATCTTACATTCTAGACACTGGGAAGTCTCTAAGTAATATATGATCTTTTTTAAAAAAAGGTCCTAAGTTAGCTTTGTGTGTGATTAGATCAATCCAAACTACTGTAACTGGGACTAAGCAAATTTCAAGGTTAATTCCATGAATGCAACAGAAACAAAGCAATCTCTGAATTAGGTTTACCTTGGGATGTGAACGCTTCACAGATTTGCTACCACAACCCAGATAGAGACACAATCACATGAGCAAAGATGAAGACGATGTCTGGTAGCGGGAGGGCGAGCGTCAGTGGCAGCGACAACGCTAGTGGGACCAAGATGAAGACGATGTTTGGAAGAGTTATGATGGAGCAGTCGAGACTTAGCTGCAAGAGGTGCGATGGAGCAAGTCAGGTCACAAGAAACGGAGAGAAACAGAGCTTTCTAGGTGGACCAAACGGGCGGAGAAGGAAGGCGAGAAGGAAAGCTGAACGAATACGGCTAGCAAGGAGAAGAGAGCAAGGAGAAGAGAGCGGGAGAAGAAGGGGTAGCAAGGAGAAGAGAGCGGGAGAAGAAGGGGTGGGGTGACCTGGATGCTGAGTTGGGCTAATTTGCCCCTGAGAAGTAAATACTTTTCAACCTGTACCACTTAGGTAAATAATTTTTGAGAAAGCATTATTCAGGTAAAATGGCCTCTAATCAATATCCCATTCTAATTATACACCAACTTTCAACAATATCCCATTCTAATCCTGCACCAACTATCAGTAATGCACTAACTCTCAATCACCATACCCTTTATATTCATTCACTCACCATTTCTGCAAGGGGAGACTCTAACAACAGCCCATGCACACCTTTTCCTCAATCTTAGAACTGTATCTTTTTTACTAAAGAAACTATGCCCTGCATCATCTTTAACTTAAGACACCAGTCTTTACACACACCAAGCACCCACCATTTTTCTACATGGATTCACGTTAACTCACTTGTCCAAAAACAATCCGCTCTGTCCAAAACCCAAAACTAAAAAATTTGGCTCCTGATTCCCTCCTCCAAAGAACAGCACCACCTATGCACTCATACGCCAACACGGTTCTTCTCCACTTTTGCCCAGCAACCCTTCATCAAAGCCAAAATAACCCGCCACTTCAAAGAAGCCAAATGCCCATCATTCTACTGCACTCTTGAGAAGCCAGCATCCACACCCTCACCGAAACGTACCCCTTCCTCTCAACGTCTCAATCTTTCACACAGTTGCTGGTCTGGCTTGAGAGACTTGGTGCTCCTTAATCAACCACCCTGTCATTGAAGCTCTTGCTCCTCATTACCAAAGTTGAGTTCGTGACCCAGGGAACACTCGATCTGCTGTCATATTCAACACCTTGTGATCCATCGTGGCAAGCTGTGACCTTGGTGCTTCCCTTCAACCACCATAAGCTACTATGGCCCTATCTCCGCTCAGTTTTGCTGCCCTTGTTATAGCGCCCAGCTTCACGCCAAACCATCTTTGCCACCTTCCAAAAGTGCCATAACGTCACCAAAACCTTCAAGTAGTGCCACTGTCATCAAGGAAGTCCAAGACACGATCTTGCTACCGTGCTAGGAGGAGTGCCATCAGCTGGTTCTGCTTCGCTGTCATTCTGTCTTGCTGCTCCTATTGTAGCATTCTCACTCGCCACCATCACCGGAGAACTCTCAGTTCAGGGTCGTTCTAGGTAGTTGCCATTGCACTTTGGTGGTCACCATTGAAGAACCCGTTTGCTGCTAGCGACCAGAGAAGTTGTGTTGTAGACCAGTGTCGTGCCCCTGTTGGGAGTCGTCACCGCTGCCGTAACGCGTCCACCAAAGTCGTTCATTTTGTAGCAGCACTGCGTGAAGACCAGGTTGTGGAGTTCCCTTGCAGCATGCTACCTTTGTGAAGCATAGCGTAGTACCCAGTAGATTCTAGCTGCCACCATCGAGGGACATAGCCACTATTTCTTACTCCTTATTTCTGCTTCACCATTGCGCCACTACTGCTCCTTAGCCAAGATTCGAACACAGGAGCTTTACTCGATGGTGCCACCACTGATCTCTGGCATCAACTGCAAGTTTGTTAGGCTCAACTCGGCCAAGTATCCTGTTGCACCTTGGTAGTCACTATTGAAGAGCCTGCTCGTTGCCAGCTAAAGTCACGCCATAGGTACGATCACTTAAGATTTATGTTCTTGTCATACTACAGATTCTCATGCAGCAAGTTTTGGTATGGGAATCATATTTTATCAGTTATTGGCATAGTATTATTTGGAATTCATGTTTACTTATTTATTTATTAATTTATTTTTTGGTTAGATAATTCATGGTATATTGAGAATATAGTAAAGAAGGATGATAGGGTGTTGATCTAAAATATAAATAGATTCCACAATTTTTGTAATTGTTGTATTTTTTTAAAGACAAAAATAAAGGAAAAATAAAATAAGTCATGTTCTTGTAAATAAAAAATAAATAAATGATCACTTAGATAATGCAAACCCTAATTTGGAATAAGAAAGAAATTTTTTCGAAAAGTTATGTTGAATCCCTGATCCAAGATAAGAAGGGGGTTTTCTCAAAAAGTTATGTTAAAACCCCAATCTGTAATAGGAAGCGAATTTTTTTTCCTCAAATTAATTGTTCTCAAAAATTAATTCTTATTTACAGGCCAATCTAGAATGGGTGGGGATTAATTTTAAAAATTACTTCTTATTTAAATTCCAATCTGGAATGAACAAGGATTAATTTAAAAAAAAAATCATTTTTTTAAACTAACGCAAATTAATTCAAGTAAATTAATTAAATCATTTTTGGTACCGAAAGGGCGTTTAGGATACTAATACCTTCCTTAAAGCATAATTAAGCCTGAATCCAATTTTTGAAACATAGACCATTTTTTATTAGGTGTCTGATCTCACTTTATACAATTTAAATCGGTGGCGACTTCACAAAATAACAATTTAGGGTCGAAATGCGTTCTTCACTCTTTCACTCTATTCTTCTCTTTTTTTTCTTTTTCTTTAGTCTTTTTTTGTTGGGCTCTATTTCTCTCATTCTATTTTTTGCTTTTTACTCATCTTCCCTCTAACCCCCACGGTGCTTCGAATGAAACAAATTTATTTATAGAGGCTCTTATCAATGCTAAAGAAATCTCAGGTTTTGGCTCATTGCCCCCATGCATTGAAATTATTCACTTGCACCTTTGTCTTCTTTCAATTATACATTTCATGTCACTAATAATTCTCCACTTTTTTGTGAGAAAGAAACATGGCCGTGTAAAAGGGAGAGAGAAAATCTCGGGTTTTGGCTCATTGGCCCCTTGCATTGAAATTATTTACCCACACCTTTGTCATCTTTTAACCATGTATTTGATGTCATTAATAATTCTCCATTATCTTGTGAGAAAGATGCATGATCGTGTAAAGGGGAGAGAGAAAATCTCCTTTCTTTTGTTTTAATTTTCTTCTCTTTCTATTTCTTTTCATTTTGAGCTCTCACTTGGCCATTCTCCTTCCATAGCTCCTCTTATTTTTGTTGTTTTGCTCACTTTTTTATTCATTCATTTATTTCTCCTTATCACTCATTCATCACTCTCCCTTCAAATTTGCTCACTTCTTCTTATCCTTGTTCTAATTATTTCAACAATCTCTTATAACTTCCCAACTTATAATTCAACTTTTCTTTTCTTTTAATTTTCAAATCTACCAAAATTTCCTTACTTGGGACCCAAAAATATTTTGATTTATATTTGAATTGAAAAATTTAGAATTTATGCACAAGTCCATTTTATTTTTAGGATTTGGACAAATTTGGGTGTCTATAGATTGCCCCACTTCGCTTATCTTTTAAGTATTAGAAGATGAGCAAAGGTTGATACACACTAATTTGGCCCGAATCAGAGAGAGATTGCTTAGATGGGTTACTAACTACCCATTGGGGATCATAATAGAAAAGTTATAATCCACTTGAGTTACCTTAGGTTTACTTAAGGTTTATAAGGTTTTAGAACCACCCAATAGGGATGCCTAAGATGACTTATGATTTAACAAAATAACCTGAAGCAACCTATTTTAGGATTTAAAGAAAAGAACTTGGAGAAACCAGTTCCAAGTTAAAAGAAAAGGCAATAACCTAGAGAAACTCATTCTAGGATTTGAAGAAAAGAACTTGGAGAAACCCATTCCAAGTTGAAAGAAAAGACAATAACTTGTAGAAGCCCATTCTAGGATTTGAAGGAAAGAACTTGGAGAAACCCGTTCTAAGTTGAAAGAAAATAACCCAAAGAAACACATTCTAGGTTTTTTATGAAGGGTTGCAAAACACCTAACTAGTATACCTAAGAGTAACTTAGGATTTAAAGTGAAGGGTTTTAGAACCAACCAATCTAAGAGCTACTTAGGATTTGAAGGAAAATAACCTGAAGTAACCCATTTCAGGATTTAACGAAAAGAACTTAGAGAAACCCATTCCAAGTTGAAAGAAAAGGCAATAATCTAGAGAAACTTGTTCCAGGATTTTAAGAAAAGAACTTGGAGAAACCCATTCCAAGTTGAAAGAAAATAACTAGGAGAAACGTTCTAGGTTTTCGGTGAAGGGTTGCAAAACACCCAACTAGTGTACCGAAGGTTTTTAGAACCACCCAATAGGGATACCTAAGAGTGACTTAGCAAAATAACCTAGAGTAACCCATTTCAAGATTTAAAGAAAAAGAGCTTGGAGAAACCTGTTCCAAGTTGAAAGAAAAGGTAGTAACTTGAAAATCTTGTTCCAGGATTTAAAGAAAAGAGTTTGGAGAAACTTGTTGCAAGTTGAAAGAAAATAATCCAGAGAAACCCATTCTAGGTTTTCAATGAAGGGTTGCAAAACACCCAACTAGTGTACCAAAGAGCGATTTAAGATTTTAAGTGAAGGGTTTTAGAACCACTCAATAGGGATACCTAAGAGTGACTTAGGATTTGAAGCAAAACAACCTAAAATAACCTGTTTCAAAATTTAATGAAAAGAACTTGGAGAAAGCCATTCCAAGTTAAAAGAAAATAACCCTGAGAAACCCATTTTAGGTTTTAATCTACCCAATAGGGATATTAAATTGTTTGGGTTATGAACCCACCCTATGGGGATATTTGAATTATGAGGGTTACAAATCCATCCTATCGAGATGAGGGTTGCAAATCCACCTTATGGGGATATCAAATTGTGAGGGTTATGAATCCACCCTATGGGGGATATCAAATTGTGAGCTTGACAAGCAAATGACTTGAAAGGAATTACTATTTTTGTTAGTATACTTGATAAGATGGCATTCTTGACACATAAAAGGCTTGACCTAAAAACGGCATGCTTGACATGCGAATATGCTTGACATGAGATAAAATTAACATAGATGCCAAAGGCACAATGCAAAGGTTAGGCTATGGTTTATTGCCCTAGTTATGAGTGGATTAGAGTGTCAAACTCCATAGAAGTAGTACCTTTTAGAATTTAGATTTGGTAACTCTTCCTCACTCTTTTATAGACTCAAGTCTCTTTGGAAGATTTTCTTTGTAAATCTCCACTCTTGAGTCTCTTTGATCTTCTAGGGTATTTTAGATTTGGGTGTCACTCTCCCAATTATTACACTAATTTGAATTTGGAGATCTTCAAGCAATGAAAGGTTTTCCAACTTAGGGTTCACTCTCTTGGTTATTACCCTAGTTTGTACTTTAGCTATTCCTAAGCTAATGAATGTCTTCAAACTTTGGGTTTACTCTCCTAGTCATTACCCATAGTTTGCTTTGATTACCTTCAATCAAAGAAAGGTTAAAAAGCTTTTTCTTAATTCATCCTCTTTATTTTTGAAAAATAATGCCTCAAAGGAATGCGCATGATGGATTAAAATTATTCAATTCTCTAGAACCAAAGCTTTATACAAATGTTTATCCTCAATTGTGTGCACTCTTGATAAGTGTTTGCACTCATAGGTAGCTTATTTTCATGTCCCTGTCCATGTTTATTATTTCACCACATTAGCCAGGATCACTAGGACTTCATTTAACTTGTAATGCAAGGCTTAGGTAATAACTTAGAAAGAAATGGATAGGGGTTTAGCAAATAAGGAGAGTATAAGGTTGAGCACACAAAGCCTCATATTTCCCTTGCATTTTCAACAATTTGGGAATCTTGTTGGAACAAGGAGGAATTTACTTTCTTAAGCCCATTTCATTTCCTTTTTCAAGCTTGCTCCTTTTCATTTTTCCTTAGTTTCCTAAGTTATTTTCTTTCAATTTCTCAATATTTCCTTTTATTCTTGCCTTTTACATAACCAAGGTTTCGAACGAATGGAAAAGGATTCTCAAGTTACTCTTGATATCAAATAGCATTCCCTCTTAGTTAATAACTTAGATACTCCTTTAGCTCTCCTTTAGGGTAAGAATCACAGTTTTTTTGGCTAAGAGGTCAAGGTAAATAAGGGTCAAGGAAAGAATGTTTGATGATGGTCTTGCCATCCCTTAAGGCTGAAATGGGTGACTATAGATATTTTTGCTTCAAGGTTAGCTTGAAAGACCTGAACAATCTAAAGATGGCCTAGATCACTTCTCTAGTTAATGTGGTGTCTATAATTGTCTCAAGGGGCATTTAAACAAGTTCTAGGATACTTGTTTTCTCACAACATTCTTATGGGTTATAAGACATCACACTTTTACCACTATTTATTACCTGAGAAATTTGGTCATCCAAGAGAACTGAGTATTTTTTTAAGCAATCTAATTTTATTATTAGGAAAATGGATTTAATTGGGATGAAATTAAGACATTTAATCGACAGTTCATTACTCTCAAGCATCAATACATGACAAGATATTGTAACCCTGAGTACCCCCATATTTGTTTATTCTAGTGGTGGCAACCCCTCCTTAAGCGTCTGCCATTCATCAATCACTCATAACATTGGACAAGGAAATGATATGAAAGGAAAAGAAATGAAATCACATCAATACATTCATCATGCAAGGTGTCTTATTGAATTCAAAAGTGTGCCCACACACAATGATTGCCAAGGCTTTAGGCAAAGCCATTAGCAGAAGCTATGAAACTACATGAAAGGCATGTAGAAAAGAAAAGTAAAATATTTTCTTTCTTTTTAAAGGACACAGGAGATGTGTATGATGCTTCTAATGAGAAGTGTATGGGATGCATATCAAAAGTTAAGAATAACTCTTTACTTTAACATCCTTTACATGCTATGGCCTCGATGGTTTCACTAATAACTTTCTTTTACTCAGACCATTTTTCCTAAAATTGTATGTTATCGCCAATGCTTTCTATAAATTAGTATGGGTATTTATTAACAAACACACACAAAATAACTCAAAGCAAATCCATGAGAGTATGTCAAGTCACAACTAGAAGATGGTATCTATTTTATACTTCTTACTGCCATCAGAGGGTCAGCAATTTACCTGTTTCACCAATGGGTTAGGTTGAGATGCATAGAATTACAGTCGATTAATTAGCTGATCAGCATTTGAAGTAAATATTATGACAAGATGGGCCTCTGGGAGTATAAAGTCTTGTTCCACAGCATAATCTAAAAAAGACAACAAATGTCATAAAACCCATTAATATTTAATAATCTTAATGGCTTTTTATGAGAGTTTAATTTGGTCCAAAATACCTTGCTGAAAATTCCCTCCAACATTTCCAGACTACTAGGTAATGCAATAAAGACTTTAACATTGCAAAGCATGTACCTGAAATGTTCATACATGTTTGAAACCCTTAATTCAGTACTCAAGGTATAGTTAATGATTCTTTTGCTAACCAACTCTTTTATAACAATGCCTAAGACATGGCACCCTCCAATAATTGCAACGTGACTACACATCCTCTTAGTCCCTAGATTCCTCCACCATACACCAAATTTATTCCTTTGGTAGCTAACACATTACTAAGTTCATTGGTTGTCTTCATAAATTCATTGTCCTTCCTTAGATTGGAACCAACCCAAAGACATATATAGATTTGAATTTGTGCGTTGATTATATTTTTCTCTCTTTTATACCCTAACCATGTGTGGACTAGCAAGTATGAAAGTGTATTTGTAGGTAGAAATGAATGATAGAAGAATCATGCAACCCAATCATTGTTAGAGAAGTTTGAATTTTAGGAGAAAAATAGTCAAAAGTAAATGTCAAGTGTAGTGACTTTAGATAATGGCGATGTGCAAGATAGTCAAGTGAAAAAGACATACATGTATATATGATAGTAATTTCAAGAGAAAGAAAGTTGTAAAGTCATTGACAAAGAAAGGACAATTACATGATTTTCTCAAAACCATGCATGCAAAATCAAAAAGCAAATAGTAAAGATGATAGGTGCACTAACAATTGAGAAAAAGAAAAATAAATGCATTGCATTACTAAGTACAGTGATTTTGGCTCATCTCTTCCTCTAGTTTTGCGTCCAGTAACAAATTAAATACTTGTTATGAGTCAAGGATTTGCTTCTGATATGAACCCACCTAACTCCACCTCAAAAGCTAGCTTGTAAGGGGAGGTTTGCGAACTCATATATATAACACCCAAGACCTCTCTACCTAACCAATGTGGGACTTCATCATTCCCGACCCCTTTAGACTGTACGTCCTCGTACAGAGAACCAGGATCCATGGCCCACACTGACCAGAGTAGAGTAGGTTCTAATACCATATGATATGAACCCACCTAACTCCACCTCAAAAGCTAGCTTGTAAGGGGAGGTTTGCGAACTCATATATATAACACCCAAGACCTCTCTACCTAACCAATGTGGGACTTCATCAGCTTCCCATCCAGTTTTCTTATAAACTAAAAAATAGGGTCATTTAATGTTAGATTCCTAAGACAGTAGTGCTCCTTTTCTTTATTGAATATGTCCACTAAAGCAAGAAGAACACCATGAACATATCCACTAGGATGTGTCTCATGAGTTAGAAGGATATTATCCAATGATTCTTATCCTTTATGAACCAAATTTTGTCTTTTATATTTAGGGAAACTATTCCTTTACCCTTGTAGCATGTGTTACATGTCTACTTTGCACACTTATAGCAAACTTCCATTCTTTTAGCTCTTCTCTTCTTAGCATAAGAGCTTCTTCCCATTTCTGGTAGATGTTTAATAAGTGAATCTTGAAACTCACCTGGTAGATATACCTTAGTTTCAATGATCCAACACACATCTTTAGAAAGGCCTAGCATGTAAGTGCCTTTATCCTTTCAAGTCAACATCTATAAATCTTCTTAAGCACATCTTGGGGAAGAAGAGGGAACCTAATTCTGAGCTTTGTAAAGGTTTTTTCCATATTCTATCTTTCTAGGTTAGGTGGTGAGCTAGGATATGCAAATAATGCTCATCTTTATTTTTCCCAAGTCTTTCTTCTTCTGAGTTAGCATTTAAGATGACACTTGTTGGTCATAAAATAGCATCAAGTTTGGTCACCAACTAGAACTAGAGTGCTAACATGCACAGTAAGAAAGATGGAAAGGGAACATGGGCATCTTCATATGATTAGGATTTAGGTTACCTAATAAACTTGAATAAAAAATAAGTAAGTTGAATGTCAATGGGCTTCAAGTTACCCATTAGGCTAAGAGCAAAAAAGTTTGAATGACAATGGGCTTCAAGTTACTGTAAAATGCATATTTGATGCTATAACGTATAAATGTACGCTCAAATGATGGCATGACTAACATTGAGTGTTTGACCCTTAGGAAGGCATGCTTGACATGTTAATGCATTTAGTGCAAGAGATAATTTGATGAAATAAAGATTAAAAGTTTTAATAACTCCTAGTCCACTGTCTTAATTACAAACTCATGAAGGTGCCATAATCAAACTCAAATGATTCTCGATTACACCATTTATTAGCTTAAGGCTTCAAAGACAAGCTAGATTAGGTAATGAGAATTTTTTCTTACATCTTTTGATCCTTTCAGCTCATACATTCCTCTATTGTAAGTGGTTTGACACTCCCAACATTTTAAGTTCAAGAGAGTTTCTTTCCTAAAACTTCATTTATGCTAGCAAATTGAATGAATATAACCTTCCTCCATTAGTTTTTGAATTATAAAAGAATGTGTAATTTGGAAGCATCCTTAATTCACTTATTTATCAAGCCTCAAACATATGATTAACAATATCATGCAAGTGATTCTAGGAAAGTTGTCATTGTATTGATGGCTCAAATCCAGATTTTACATTCCTTAAAGGGTGTTGGTAGGGAAAAGATAGATAGCTTAGTGTACAATTCAAGATATGATAGCTATGGTATGGGAAAAACAAAGGGTTAGATAGTTAGTTTTATTGAAGGCAAATGCTAAATCTAACTACACTTAATTCCAAACTCTTAATTCCTAGCTAATCATGTGCCAAACCTCAAGCATAATATTTCTTCATGGCATTTGCATTCGTGGAGTTTGGTAGCTCATCACCATGCATGTCAGTGATGATTAGAGCACCCCTTGAATATGCCCTTTTTAGCATATAGGGACTCTCATAATTTGGTGTCCACTTGCTTGCGCTATCCCTTGCGATAGGCAAGATTTTCCTCAGTACCAAATCCCCTTCATGAAACTACTTCGGATGGACTTTCTTGTCATGTGCTCAAATTATCTTCTTTTGATAAAGACATCCATAAGATAAAGCTACTAGCCTCTTTTTTCAATCAAATTTAACTGTTCATAGCATATGTTAATCCATTATGCTTTATCGAGTTAGGTCTCCATCAAAACCCTTAAGGATGGGATTTCTACTTCAAATGAGAGCATAGTTTCCATTCCATATACTAGGGAGAATGGACTTGCTCTAGTTAAGGTTCTTATAGATGTGCAATACCCATGCAAAGTGAAGGGTAGCAACTTATGCTAGTCTTTATAAGTGACCATCATCTTTTTTATGATCTTCTTGATGTTTTTATTGGCCACCTCCACAGCTCCATTCATTTTTGGGTGATAAGGGGTCGAGTTGTGATGGACAATCTTAAATTATTCACATAACTCCTTCATCATTTTATTGTTGAGTTTGCAAACATTATCAATGATGATTCCCTTTGGAAGACCATATCTATTGATGATCTCCCTTTTCAAAAACCTAAGAACCATAGTTTTTGGTAACTCTATTATATGATGCAGCCTTTACCCACTTTGTGAAGTAATCAATTGCCACCAAGATGAAATGACACCTATTGAATGCTTTAGGTTCAATCAGTCCAATTACATCTATGCCCCACATAGCAAATGGCCATGGTGAAGTTAACACATTAAGTGTTGAACAAGGTATATGAATCTTATTTGCATAGATCTGACACTTATGGCACTTTCTGCATAATTGATACAATCAGACTCCATTGTGGGCCAATAATATCCTACTTGCAAAACCTTCTTTGCCATTGCATGATCATTGATGTGTGTTTCACACACTTCATCATGGACTTCTTGTATTAACTTTTATGCCACTATAGCCTCTATCGAAATTAGGTGTCTACAGCCTCTATGCATGTCAAGAGCATAGTGTTATGATTTCTCTTGTACAAAATATTGCCACTAAGAAAGAAACCTATTGCTAATCTTCTTAGAATTCTTTTATCATTTTTTGATGCCCCAATAGGATATTCTCTAGTTTTAATTAATCATATATCTTCATACCATGACTTTCCATTTGGGTCCTCCTTCACAAAGGAACAATAAACCAGGGAATCATGCTTCCTCATTCTGACCTTTGGGAGATCATTACTATCCATAACTGAGCACATAGCTGAGACTATGGCTAAGGCATCAACTATCTAATTTTCTTCTCCATGAACATGGTTAAAAGTGATTTCCTTAAACTACTATTCTAACTTGCAAATGTGCCTCTGGTAAGGGATTAGCTTTTGGTCGATAGTCTCCTACTTACCTTTTAATTGGTAGATAACTAATGTAGAGTCTTCAAACACATCCAAAAGCTAATTTGATAGCTCAAAGCTGTTCTATCCCCATAGCACAAGCCTTATACTCCACTATGTTGTTAGTGCATTCAAAGCATAACTTTCTGGCCATGGGATAATGTTTTCCTTTAGGGGATATCAAAACAGCTCTAATCCCATGTCTCATTCATTAGAGGATCCTTCAAACATCATCGAGCACCTTCCATTCTCAAGTGATTCATTCTTGACTACCAATATCATGATATTTTCATCTAAAAATTTGAACTAGATTGGTTCATGGTTTGAGATTGGGTTTTTTACTAGGTGCTCAGCAATCACACTCCCTTTTATTGCCTTTTGAGATACATATTGTATATTGTATTTTGACAATAGCATGTACCATCTCACAATTCTTCTAGTTAAAGTAGGTATATCAAATATGTACTTAATTGAATCCATTTTTGAGATCAACCAAGTTATGTGGTGTAGCATATATGGCTAGAGCCGGTGTGCCACCCATGCTAAAGCACAACAAGTTTTCTCGAATATTGAGTACTTTGACTTGTAATTAGTGAACTTTTTGCTAAAGTAATAGCTCACTTACTCTTTCTTCCCTATTTCTTTGCATTACCCTAATATATGCCCATTGATTCTTCATATATAGTAAGGCACATGAGCAAAGTTTTCCCCAGTATTGGTGAAACCAAAATTAGTGGGCTTTGAAGGTACTATTTGATTTTATCAAATGCCTCTTAACATTCATCATTCCAACTTGTGCCTTGATTTTTTTATAAGAGCTTGAAGATTGACTCACACATGGATGTTAGCTGAGATATGAACCTTGCAATGTAATTTAGTCTTCCTAAGAAACCTGCACCAACTTTTCTGTCTTAGGTGTGAGCATATTTATGATGGCCTTAACTTTATTAAGATCCACTTTAATGTCTTTCTTGCTCACCATGTATCTTAATAGTTTTCTTGATCTTACACTGAAAGTACACTTTGCCAAGTTTAGCTTGAGCTGATATATTTTAGACTAATCAAAGAGCTTTCTAAGCTGTATTAGATGTTTGACTTCTAATTTTGACTTAGCAATGATGTCATCAATGTATACCTCTATTTCTTTATGCAGCATGTGTGAAAAAGAGTCACCATAGCCCTTTGATATGTTTCCCCAGCATTTTTTAGACCCAAAGACATCACCTTGTAATGAAAGGTGCCCCATATTAAGATAAAGGTTATCTTATCTTTGTCCTCGAGAGCTAGTTTAATTTAATTATACCCTAAAAACCCATCCATGAATGCAAAGATGGAGAATCTTATAGCATTGTCAACAAGTACATTAATGTGTGAAAGCAAAGAGTCATCCTTTGGACTTGCTTTGTCCAAGTTTCGATAGTCACCCATTCAGGATATTTTCCCACTTCAATGAAACCAACATCTAGGAGCTTTTTGAGTTCATCTTTGATTTTTAACAATATATTTGACTTCAATCTTCATAATTTCTATTTTACTAGCCTGAATCCTAGCTTTATTAGCAAGTGATGAATCACTATGTTCATATTTAGAACTAGCATGTCTTGGCATAACTAAGCAAATACATCTTTATATTCTTGTAGCAGTTGGATCATCCCTTGCTTCTCTTTTGCAACCAACCTTGCTTTAATCTTTATTTCCTTCTTGTCACTTTTAGTTTCCAAGTTGATTACTTTAATGGGTTCCTTATGAAGTTTGATCCCCTTATCTTCTTGTTGAACCAACCTCTATGGCTTAGGTGATAGCTCTTAATCATCTCTTGCTCCTCACTACCCTCAATACAAGTGATTAGCGTTCAAAATCAAGACTTGAAAAATCAACACAGTTTGCTTCAATATTATCTTCATTATTCAACCTGAATTATTAGGTTTTGGTTATTTATGACATGTCTAAAACATGAAATAGTAAATAAAAGCATGAAAACCAAAAGAGATTTTGTTTTAGGAAATCAAATGCATTTTATTGAAAATCACTTGTTAAAGACAAAACAAATAGGTTTGTCCATACAACTCCAATCTAAGCCTTGGGTAGAGCTATAGGTGGTGTACTATAAAAATTACATGTCTTGCAAGTTGTAAACAACTAGAATTAATTTGATTGTCTAACTACTTGCTCTAAACTTAGCATTGCTTAGCTTGACCAATTCCCTCTTCTCTCCAAAAGGGGAACCTTCTTCTATAATTACAATTTGATTGGGAGTCTAGAGACCAGTGCTCACAAAAGTTTCATGAAGGGCTTTGATAATTGCCTATCAACTTCAATCACTTGGCCATTTAGATGGGCCAATCTCCTTTCTTTCAAGATTTAAGCCATCTAGGCATTATTAGCTCTTGTGGGCTTGAAATTTAATATGAATATGTCCTCTTTCTTCAAAAACTTTGACAATTCCCTTGTTCATTGCCTTTTGCATCCCAACCCTTCTTGGGATTATATTCACTCCTCTTCAATACTTTTGTGACCATTAGGGTAGCACTAGAGTATTATGAAGTTAATACAAGTCTTCCCCTTTTGGCATACACAACATTAACAATTTCAAAGGATTGGAAGGAGCTCTTAACATCGGTCTAGCTGATATATATGGTGTGGAAGATAGGTTAGAGATCAAAAAGTCTTCTTTTGTAGCCACCTTAATTAACTTGCTGTCATGCATGAATTTCAGCTTTTGGTGCAGGGTAGAGGATATTGGATCAATGGCCTCCTTAAAAGGTAGCTATAGGCTGAACTTATCTTCATGACATGGTAAGGGATAATGAAGGTACAAAGCCTAATTTGTATGGGTAGCTCAATTTCCCCAAGTACTTCATTTTTTATTCCATTAAACGCCCTTACTATAGTGGTGCTGGGTCTCACTTAAGAGCTATCAAATGGCAATTCTCTCAATGTTGACTCTGGTAGGACATTCAATGATGAACCATTATCAATCATGACATTCACCAAGTCCCACCCCTTACACTTTGTAGAAATATGTGAAGATTTATCATGTCCTTGCCGTTTCGAAGGGAACTCTTCCTCATAGAATGATAAGAAATTATGAGCCATGGTGTTCCCTACCATGCCATCAAATCTTCTGTAGTTATGTCTTTGTCCACATAAGCTTCATTAAGAATCTTTGTTAATGCTTGCCTATGTGGTTTAGAGTGCATGAATATGGAAAGTAGTAAAATCTTTGCAGGAGTCTCTTTTAATTGCTTAATTACTTTATACTCACTCTAGCAAATAGTTTGAGGAATTCACTAGCTTCTTAGGTATAGTTGGCCTTGCATATTTAATTTTGGTTTCAAAAGGATTAATGTGCTAGCCATCTCAAGCTATGCTATCTTTTCCCCTGTTGGCTTACTAGCATTCATTTCTTCCTCTTTTGAGAGTTCTATCAAGATTCCTTTCCCTTTATCTAGTCTTTTCATCCCAATATGGGACTCAGTTTACCACCTTTTTAGCTTCTTCTTTCTTTGATATGGCTGGCAGATAGTAGTGACCATTTTTTGTAATGCCAGGGAACCTGGATATATTGGAGATCTAAGAGTCAAAATTTTTAGTGCTCACCTGGCAGTTGTAATCCCATGGAACTACCTTATCACTCTTGAAAGGAAATGGTTTTGGGGTCTTGATTATCAATTACCCCATGGCCTCAATGGGTATCAGTGGCATTAGTGATCTATTAGTTGTATACTTGATAGATAGAGGCTTCATTGCCTTAACTGATGATTGCACTCCCTGCATCATATTTTGATTGTTAATGGCTTCATAGTATCTTGGGTCTTAGTTTGCCTAAGGGTTTGTTGCATAGGATGGGAATCAATAGCATTCACACTTTCCAACTCTATCCTGACCTGCAATAGCATTCATCGATTTCATGATCTACTTTTTCACCATGATACTCACAACTAATATCTAGGATAACCTCCTACTTTTTTCAATCCATCCATGTTCTACCAATGCCAAAAAGATATGGCCCAAGGGAGTTTTAATTTTAGTTGCCCTTTAAAATAAAATTTGCTCCATTAGTGACATATTTACACCTGACCCTCCATGGTTAGGTCAGGGATCTTTATCAACATCAAGTCTTGGGGTGATTGGGTTAAAATTCAATCACTTGGCATCAATGAGGTCCTAGACCTTTTTCTTTAATGTAGTGCAACTATCAACGGAGTACCCTTTAGCCCCAGTGTGGTATTCATAGGTGAGCATATCATTATACCATGGTGGGTAAGGAGGTTGCAGAGGAAGAAGTAAGGTAATTGAGACCAAATCATTCTATAACAAGTATGGAAACAATTATGAATAGGGTATAGGAATAAGGTCAAAATCCTGGCACTTTCTATCATTGCTCCTATTTTAGCTTAATTAAAATTGAGCTATCTACTTATAAACAGTGTGTTACAACTAAGACCTTGGATGCTAAGCTGTGGATTGATGCTATGGCATTAGTTTATATGTAACTTGTTGTTAAGGATGTGCTGGCTGGGATGCAACCCGGTATTGCAGCGATGTCAAATTTATTAGAGGGGCTGGGCCACTGCCATCATAAGAGTAAATACAGCTTAAGGGGAATGGTAAGCAATTCTTGTTGTGTTTCTCCTTTCCTTTTTAATTTTGTTGTGTATCTATAGCATAGACTTCTTCCTTATTTTTTTCCTTGGGCAAAGGTCTTCTTGGGATATGAAGATCTTGCCATCTTCTCCTCTTAAATTTCTATTTCTATGTTTTCTCAGATGATTACAAAATTAAGGAAGCTCAAATTGCTAAACCCTACCATCTTCCCATAGAAGGGATAATTTAGTGTCCTCACAAATATTGAGCTCATTTCTCTCTCCAACAAAGGTGGTTGCACCTTGATTGCCATATTCCTCCAACATTAGGCATATTCCTTAAATGACTCATTATCTACCTTAGCCATCCTTTAGATATAAGTCTTGTCTAAGGCCATGACCCAATTAAACTTGTATTGCCTTAAGAATGCATTAGCCAAATCCTACCATGAATGAATAGAATTATGATCTAAGCTGACATACCATTCTGTGGCTTCATCAACTATACTATCTTGGAAGATGTGCATCATTAATTTGTCATTATTATTGTATGTTGCTATCTTACGGCTATACATGATCAAGTAAGTCTTAGGGCATGTAATTACATTATGTTTGACAAACACCAGGACTATGAACTTAGAAGGGATAACCACATCTAACACCAATCCCATGTTATGCACATCCAATATGTCCTCAAATCCTTCCCATTATTCATTCTAGCCTCTAGCTTCTCATATTTTTCTCAAATTTGGGCTTCTTCAAAACTCTTTAACTTTTCCAACTCTATGAGGTCACTAAAGTCAAGTATGGTGTTGGTTTCTGACTCCATGCCAAACTCCTGATGAACAAGACCATATGGATGTTGGATATGTGGTCCTTGAGGCTATTACCCATGTGGATATTGAGGATACGGACCCTGGTGGTAATGCAATGGACCTGTGGTAGTAGGTCTTGAGGGTGTTGTATATATTGCTCTCACATGGACTAAGGAAGGAACCCTAACATTGTGGCGGAGGCCCTTGCTAATTCAGTGAGTTCTAATCCTTCAGAATGTAGGGTGGAGGACCCTGCTGATTTTGTAAATTGAACCTAGGTAGATATTGGGGGTGTTGGACCCTTTCAAAAGGAGATTGGTAACTTGGTTGATTTTGGTTACTTGGTCTTCATTGATGATGGGATTTTGGATCTTGAGGGTTAAATGGTGGAGTCTTTATTTCACCAAAAGCTTTTGTCCGGAGCAACTCAGTCAGCTTAGCCATTTAGGCCTTGAAGTTATTGACTTTGGCCTATAATCCTTCAGCTAATTTCTCTTGGCTTAGTTCTTTCATTTGCTTGAATTAAGATACCATAATTGAAGCTATAACTTCTTAACTAAATTATTTAAATGCAAATGAGTAACTAAATTTCAGCATGCATATGTAATGTTGGTATCCAAGAAATATACCTAGCTCAAATTCTAGGTATCATTTAAAACACCTGTTTTATTAATGTTAAGAAGAATAATCATAACCATCTCTAAGGGTGTTTTCTTGGCCAAAAACATAACTTGGGATCAAACCTAGCAATATTTACATAGTTTCCCCACTTTGACATAGTGCTCCTTCAGCTCCTCAAGGAAACTCTTGGTAGGACTAGGTTTTAACTCTGCTTCTTGCTCTGCTATCCACATGGCATTGGTGGCTACCATCCTTGTAACTTGCCTTATGCTAGCTTTCGCCCCCTCCAACTACTCTCAAGTGTCTACTAGTTGATAATGAAGTTGCTCATTCTTTTCCACTATATTGATCATCACATGTCTTTCAAGACCTCTTTAAGGTACCATCAGAAGGTACCTTCACATCGATCAAGTTCTAGCATAAACTCATATTCACCTTATTAATGTAATCAATCCTTTCCTCTAAGTCTTGCTAGTCTTGCAATTAGGTCTTTAGGAGCTAAATCTCCTTTTCATGCTATTCCTCAAGGTTATCGATATGCCCCTCGAGGCATTCCTTTTCCTGTGTCATCTTATCCAGATAAACTTCTAGTGAATGTTTTATTTTTTAGAACTTTATGCTTTCCTTTTATGAGCTACTTTTTCCTTTGAATACGGCCTTTAAGCTGGATCATTTCCCCTTTAAGTTGGGTGACTTCATCTTGTACGGACTTCACTTTCTCCTTATTATCTATAAACTCCTCGTGGGTATAGTGCTTATGCTTATTAACTAGGTACACCTTCCTTTTAGGTTGTTTGACCTCCTTTTCTTTTTCGGCAACTAGTTTTGCCTTATCCTGCTCCATAATCATGGTCCACTTTTGAAACTCTACAACCTTGACTTTCTATGCATTGACTTCTTGTTTCATCTTCAATTCTTTATCTTCTAACATATCCTCTCTAATTCGTAAGGTAGACAAAGTCTTTTCAACTTTTAGTCTCTCTTCAGCTTCAACATTTTCATTTGGCCTAATTCTTTTGGAGGATGAAGCTAATAAGTTAATTTAAGGAGTAGTGAAACCTTGTCACTGTTCTTTTGCCAATGAGAATACTTTGGAGTGGTTGTAGTTGAATGTTTCCCAAGCTCCATTTGCCTAACTTGGCACCATAGTTTCCTTACAGTGTCATTCTTGGACCTTGTATCTTCGTCCCCAAATTCAAGGTCAAACTCATGAAGTCCCTTAGTAGTTGGTACAAATTGTATAAACCCAAATTGCCTTGTGAGCATAGCTGACTATGCCCCACGGGCCAACTAAGGGGACCCAAGATTAATTTTTGCAACCACGTATCATCGGTCTCCTACGTAACCACATACTTTCCCATTTGACATTCTTGAAATTACAAAAGTATGCAATCCAAGTATTATGATCATGCACTGTCTTAGGCCACTTGGATTTGGTGAAGTCCTTTAGAGGCTCACAATTATCAAAATAAGTAGGTTTAAAAGAAATCAGAGGGTAACCCACATCATTTGGAGAGAGTAAATAACTTACAAGCCACATTATCAATAGTTGTGAGCAACCACAAAACTGGCCTTTTCCAATCTGCTTTAGAAAATTCAAAGATCTCAAAGTTTCTACTTGCACAAGATTCAAATTAGTCTTAAAACCTTTGAATAACTTGTCTATCAATATACCCAAGAGCTCTAAGGAATACAACCTCCCCATAAATAGCTAAAGGTAGGGCTTGCATTGCCAACTCTTTGTCTATCTAAGTATGGTATAGTCTAATAAGGAAATTGATCGAAATGGGCCATCCTTTTCTTTTCTCCTTGGCATCATTCCTAAAGTTCATCTTTGGTGAACCAAACAACTTGCCCAAACTTTTTTTGGGCTCAGCCTTTTTGTTGTATTTGTGTACTTTGCCCCCATTTAAAATTATTTCTAGCAAGTCACCGTATTCTTCTAAGGTAGATATTAGATCATAGCTCCCAAGAGTAAACATTCTATAAACTAGATTCTAGAAGAAGATAGCCAAGAGTAAACACTTTATAAACGGGATTCTAGAAGAAGACTAAAGCGTTAAGCAATGCCTCCTCCACTGGGATCGATAATAGGTTTCCTATCTGATCATACTTCCTTGCAAACTACCCCTTTTTTGAGTTGGTAAAGCTATCCCAAACCTTCCTTAAATTGGACAAGTTATTTTGTTCAAAGGACAACTTCTTAATTTCTGGCAATACCACATCATCCTATCCACTTGAGACATGCCCTTGCTCCTTCTGATTGAGTGACGAGCACTTGGTTATGGGGTTTTACAACATTATGGTAGGATTTAATGCAATGCTAGTTTCCATAATGATGTCACCTAAAATTTGAGCCAAAGGAAAATGATGACTATGATGTTCAAATTAAAACAAAGATAAAGACATGAAGACAAGGTTCCTCTTGTGTGCTATAATTAAAACATGATGGCAAGGGTCTACAATAATTACACAAATCCCCAAAGTGCCCCTATTTATGGCAATCCAGCATGCCAAGGGTTATTTGAGCGAGGAAGTTCAAACACATGCATCGAGTCTAGAGGCCTCACAAAGGATACTCTCCCTACCCGTTCCTAACCTATCAAAGATAAAGAAGCTAGAGTTAAGAGCCTATGCATGCAATCATGGTAGGTGCAATGAAAGGTTCCCTATTTCAAAATGATACAAAGGATGAATATGCATGTAGTTGTAAGTGAGCAAATGCATAACATTTTCCCATCATGCTGAGTCATGGTAAATCCTAAGCTTATTTTCCACATCCAAAGGTTTAGGTTAAACTTTCTTCATAGGATGGCTCTAAGGTTACCATTGGTGTAAATGGGGTGGGTTTTGGACTCATAAAATCAAGTCCCCAAATTACCCTAAAGGGTCAACTTAAGTGAAGGTGTTCAAGGTCTCATGATAATCTTACTTTATGCCCTTGCTAGTCTAAAGGTTCCTAAGAGCTTAGGTATAAAGCTTAGAGGTCTTGACCTCCCATTTTGCTAAAGTGCATTATGGTGTGGGTATATATGTATGTGGGGAATATGCCATCCACTCACTCACTCACAACCTACAAAATAATTAGCTAACCACTAGTCCACAAATATAGTAGATAATATTGTGGAAAAGTAAGTTGTCTAAGCCTAATCTAGTAGCATGATCCTAGGATGATTTAAGAATGCAAATCCAAATTGCAAAGTTAGAAATCCCAAAACATAATCCTAAATGCAAAATCAAAAGTTTAGAAGACAACTAAACTAGAAAATAACCAAAGTGCAGAAATAGAAAACAAAATGCAACAAGCACCAACCCATATGACCTAACCCTTAAATCCTAAGTTGGTCTTAGGTATCCCCAATGGAGATCCAAGCTATTGACACACGATGTGAAGTGGCGATCACAAAAGATAAAATATGACAAGTTTGGAAATGTGTTGTTTAGGGAGAGAAACAAAAATGGACCAACTTAGATTGAAATCTGAAGTTGTATACTGAAGAGATTACAAAAAAATGGATTCAAGGGTTAGTTATGCGTAGCAAAAGTATTAGCACCCATACAATGCCCTTTGGATACCACATTGGTATGTGGTGCTTTTGATTTCAAGAACTATGCTTTGTGGCTTATCAAAAAACAAATTTATTTTATTTATTTTATTTTATTTCCCCATTGCTAGTTTTGTATGTGATCAAGCTTGATTCAAGATTATCACCACTAGTGAGTGGCATTTAGCTATTATCGTGGAAAAGATTAATTTGATGCTTGATTCATCTAAGGTTTACATCAAAACAGTTGCCTAGCTTAACAAGTGCTTGTTAAAAAATAATGGTGTACCTAACTTGACTAAGTTTAAAAAAATTTGCCTAGCTTGACTAGGGCTTTTGAAAAATAGGGATATATCTTTTTAGATGCATCAATGGAACTATACTAGTTAACTAACTAAGCTCATGATAGTTAGATAATAGCTAGTTGACTAACAACCCCCTTTATTTATCATCGGAAAGAATCTAGATTTAAAGGAAGAAATAAGAAAATGACGATAAAGGACACAAATGTAATTAAGAGTGGTAAATATTATGGGACACAAATAAAATTAGTGTATGTGAATAGTGCAAGACATAAACAAATTAAGAGTGATGAATAGTATGGGACACAAATGGAGTTTATGTACGTAAATAGTATAGGACACAAATGGAATTTGTGGACATGACTAGCGTGGAACACAAAAGAAATTAAGAGTGATGAATAATGTGGGGCACAAATAAAATTTATATATATGAATAGTGTAGGACACAAATGAAATTTGTATATGTAAATAGTATAGGACACAAATAGAATTAAGAGTAGTGAATAGTGTGGGATACAAATGAAATATTTGTATATGAATAATGTAGGACACAAGTGAAATTAAGATGGTAAATAGTGCAAGGCATAAATAGAATTTGTATATGTGAATAGTATAAAATTATTTTTTAAATAAAAAATAAAATAATAACAAAGAGGATACAAATGCAAATGGTAGATCCTTTTCATTTTTTATTTTTAATTTTTTTCTTTTTGACATGAAACAATTTTAATTACATTCCTATTTAATTTTTTTAATCTTTTTTAAATAAACTCTAGAAATTCATGAAAAATAGTATTAATTTTATCAAACCAAACAAAGAAATCAGAATTTTTTTTGTCAAAGAGATTTTTTTTATATTTTTTGGAAACAAAAAGAATTGACAAAAATAATACAGTTAAATTTCACAATCTTCATCATAAAATTTTCAAATCAGTACAAAAAATACTCAAAAAATTGTATGGATCCAACTATATATTTTGTTTTATTTTTTTGAAATATTTTTTCTTTTTGAATTATTTTTGGAGGGGATAGGTATTGGGTGCACCACATCTAAAAGTGGGTTTGGCACACCCATCTCTTCCAAATTTCAGCCTTTGTGATGTTACAAAAGCATGAGGAAATCGACTTTCTTAATGATAAGGATGGTGGCTCTCCCTTACTTTCTTTGTTTTCTCTTATTAAAACCAAAACTTCACAATATTAACAATACAAGATGCACAACAAAGAAGTAGATTAAGGTAAAGTTAGAGAAAATGGAACACCAACCTAAGCTCTCCTCAAGTATGAGTAGGTGCAAGTTCTACCACTCCTTTTTTTATTGAGTTCCCTCCTTGATTTTTTTGCCTCCTCTGTGCTCTCTATACTCTTTCACTCTGTTCTTTTCATTTTTTCCTATTCTTCAGTCGTTTTGTGCTAGACTCTATTTCTCTCCAATTTTTTTTTCTTTTTACTCCATCTTCCCTTTGATCACCCTGACACTTTGAATGAAACACCTTTATTTATGAAGGCTCTTGGCAATGCAAAAGAAATCCTGGGTTTTGGCTCATTGTCCCCATGCATTGAAATTATTCACCTACACCTTTGCTTTCTTTCAATCATGCATTCCATGTCACTAATAATTCTCCACTTTTTTGTGAGAAAGAAGCACGGCTATGTAAAGGAAGACAGAAAATCTTGGGTTTTGGTACATTGCTCCCTTGCATTGAAATTATTCACCTACACCTTCATCTTCTTTTAAACATGCATTCCATGTCACTAATAATTCTCCACTTTCTTGTGACAAAGAAGCATGGCCATGTAAAAGGGAGAGAGAAAATCTTGGGTTTTGGCTTATTTCCCTCTTGCATTCAAATTATTCACCTGCACCTTCATCTTCTTTTAATCATGCATTCCATGTCACTAAGAATTCTCCACTTTCTTGTGACAAAAAAACATGGCCATGTAAAGGGGAGAGAGAAAATCTCCTTTTTTTTGTTTTAATTTTCTTCTCTTTCTATTTCTTTTCATTTTGAACTCTCTCTTGGTCATTCTCCTTCTGTAACTCCTCTTATTTTTGTTGTTTTGCTCACTTTTTTATTCTTTCATTTGTTTCTCCTTATCACTCATTCATCACCCTTCCTTCAAATTTGCCAACACCACTTCTTCTTATCTTTCCCCTAATTATTTCAATAATTTTCTATCACATCCCAACTAATAATTTAACTTTTCTTTTCTTTTAATTTTCAAATCTAACAAATTTTCATTACTTGGGACCCAAAAATAACTTTGATTTATAAAATATAAAAATTTAGAATTTATGCACAGGTCCATTTTAGTTTTAGGGTCCAGACAAATTTGAGTGTCTACATTGTATATTTTTATTATTTTTAAATTAAATAATGAAAAGTAATCCTTCATCATCTAGTATATTTATTTTTGTGCTTTACAATTGTCTTTGGTTGTGATTTCATAATTTGGCTTCTTTAATATTTTAATTATTTTATAGGTGCACTAACTTTTAGTTGCACCCATGCAGTTGCCCATACAACATGTGCATGAGCCTTCCACATCAATGCCCAAGGGGTAGCCAACCTAGACCATAATAAATGTTGCATAGGAGAGCCAAGTGGATGAAGGCACTCCATTGGAGATGGGCATAATATTTCATGAAGAAATAGGAAGGCCCAAACGCAACCACAAGAGACCATAGTGGTTAACTGAGTTTGTGGGGTGAGAGGGACGTGTCTTGCATTGTGAAGCAAGAGGAAAAAGTGTTGTCAGTATATAGGTAGTTTGTGTTCAGTTGTTAGTTGCTTGTTTTCAAGTATGGGTAGTTTACTTTCGAGTTTCTTATATTATGTTTAACTATTTTATTTGTCACTTAAGTGGTGTATTTTGTACTTCAAAAAATTTATGAAGTATTTGATCTTTCCTTTCTCTCTAAATTTCTTAGGACCAAGAGTCTCCTCAAAAGACTCCAACTTTTTTATAACATTTGGTGCTTTCAGTAAGAGCCAAACATCAAACTATGGGAATTAGTAGATGAATTTGCTGATTTCAAGACCGAGACTTGGAAGCAAATGAGGTTGAGTTAGCTAGAAATTTCTAGCAAATTCAGACATATATGGCAAACTGGACAAGAGACTAGAGGATCTCCACTAACAAAAATCACAGACTGAGCTAGCAATTTAACATTAACCTCTCATGCAAAATGCTTTGTTCACCCCTAGAGGGAAATATGTTGGGAACCTTCATTCGATTAAATTTGAAGTTCCAAAATTTAATGGGAGTAATCCCAATAATTGGATTTACTGCATGGAACTTTTCTCAATTTACACAGCATTCCAGAGAACTCACGAGTAGTAACCGCCAAGTTCCACATGGAAGGGGAAGTCACTTCCTAGCATTAATGGATGGTGATTAATAATTTGTTTGGTACTTAGCAGGAATTTAAGGTGTCTCTGAGGGAGAGGTTTGGGAATTTTCCATATGAAGATGCAATGAGAACCCTTTCAAAATTAACACAAACTAATTTGCTTGCAAAATATTGGGAGACCTTTAAAAGTTAGTTAATCCAAGTCATAGGTTTAGGTGATTTGTTGCTAGCCAAATTTTTTGTTTCAAGATTAATACCTGACTTGTGTAGAGCCTTATAATTGAATTGTCCTTAGTCCCTTAATCATGCCATGCAATTAGTAGTGGCTCATGATGCTCATGATTAAGAACTTCACACCAGCCTCCAATCAAGACAAATAGGGAGAGGAAGAGTGCAGGCCTCCCAAGCAGTCAATATAACAAACCATGTTGTTCCAAAAAATTTGGTCTGTTAACTTTGCTACCCCTAAAACTATAGAAACTTCTTCTTCCATTCACTTAAAACATCTTTCCATAGAAGAGTTACAAGCCATAAGAGAGCAAGGGCTATGCTTTAGTTGTGACACACAAATGTAAGGGTAAAATGTTGTTGATGCTAGGTGATGATGAAGAGGTAGAAGGGGAGGGTTAAGTTGACATGGGTAAAGGAGAAAACAATGTAATGGAACCATTTTTCCTCATTTTACCAAGGCTAATCTTCGTGCTTTGGAAGAGATGAGGCATATAAAATCTTTGAAGAGTAAAGGAGGAAATACAAGGGGAACATGTGTTTATACTTATTGATATTGGGAGTAATACCCATAATCTTATCTAGGAAGAGATTGTTTTGCAATTGAAGTTACCAACTATGAAGATAAAAAAGTTTAGAATTATGTTGGGAAATGGAGAACCCTTAATTTGTTCAAATAAGTGTCCCAACATCTCATTGAAATTGCAAGAGTAGGATTATGGTGGATTTATGTGTGTTGTCTTTAAAGGGTTTAGAAGTCATTTTACTGATGCAATGGTTATTCACTTTAGGTTGTGTAAATCATGATTATTAGAAAATGATGATGGAGTTTGAGCAAGGATGGAAAGACGTGTGTATCAAGGGAAGTAAAGTGATTGTACATAATAAAGCATGGGCCCACATTTTGTCTTCTAGTCCTTCACATGAATTGAAGAGAGAGGGCTGGAGGAAGTGGGGAGTTGGAATAGGATGTCACTACAAAAAATTGCCTGATTATTGACAAATCAAAATTCATCAATAAAATTGACAATTTTACCAATGGATTTTAATAATCCCATAGTAAATCCAATGCAATATTTTTCTCAAATAGGTGCAAAAAGTGTGTTGAACTTAACAGATTATTCATTGATAATATTATCAATGGACAATACCCTAGTTCATTTGATGCACACATTCGCAAGAATAGGTGTGAAACATTTTAGTTAGATTTTTTGATGATTTAATCCATTCATAAATCTATAGCTTAGCAAAAAAAAAATTCTATTTTCTACATAACTTTTTATGACATCTATTGGTAAAAAAAAAAAATCCATCAATAATTCCCATTTCCCCTCGAAACATCACTTCACAGGAGGGATTCTTTGTTGAAGTTGGTTATCGATGGACAAATCCATCAGTAATCTAAAGATAAAAATTTTTACCACTTGAGAGGTAATGTTTGAATTTTTTTCAAATTTTTTTACTATTATGACAAATGTTTCCATCTGCAATAGTAAAAAGTTTTGAAAAAGATACACGAATTCATATCTCCTAATAAACCTTATTTATTTAAAGAGGCACATGGCCTCCCACTTGCTGTGTACCTCTTTTCTCCTCTTCTCTTTCTCTTTTCTTCTCTTGTAGTGCTCTCACCTTCAAGCCAATTTCCAACCATATTTTAGCAAAGCTCTATTCATTTTCAGCCTATAGAGAATTTTGCTTTCCTCTTCCTATGCTTTTGTGGTTTGATGTTAATTTTGATGTAGTTTGTTCTTATTTATCTACCTCTTCTAATATTTTCTTTACTTTATTTTTAGTTAATCTAAGAGCTATTTGATTGATTATCTACTCTCTTTGATGTTATTTTTCAATTTGTTTCAAATTTAGTGCCATTTCTCCTTACAATTTATCTTAAGCTTATTGTATGTGGCATTAGGATAGATGACTTAGTATTGTCTTGGCATATGTTGATTGTTGTGACTAAATATTGCTATGGCTTATGTAGGATCATATTGTTATGACTGATATACATAAGGTTAAATTTTTTTGTGTCTATATACATGATTTATGTCTAGGTTGTGACTATTGTAGTTGAATCTTGAAGTTTTATCCTTTTTGTTATAGGGAGTCTTGATTCCTAAAGGGAGACTCTGCCAAAATTATTTTAAAAATTGAATTTATGTATTTAGTAGTATGCTGTTGAATTTAAATTGTAGATTAAAACCTTATTTTGATCCCTCATAGATGGAGAATCTCCTATTTTGGTCCCTTACTCTTCAAAGTTTTTAATTTGGTTCTTCACAGATTAAAATCACTTCTAATCAAGTTCCTCTGTTATGTTGCTAGTAATGGTATTAAATTTTTTTACTAACATGGTATCTACATGTCAAAAAAATTGTCAAATTGGATGACACATGGACACCATGTTAGCATAAATTGCCAAGTTGGATGACACATGGATGTCATGTCATAAGCTGATGTGGCAAAATGTTTGACACATGGATGCTATGTTAGCAATTAACATGCCATGTCAGCAAAAAAGTTAACACCATTAATATCAATATGACAAAAAGACTTAATTATGAGTGATTTTAATCTATGGAGGCCTAAATTAGGAATTTTAAAAAGTGAAGTAAGGGACTAAAATGGGGTTTTAGTCTAAGTTGTATTTATGATAGATTTAAAGAATTGTAAAAAAAAAATGTTCAATTAGAGTTTTTAAATTATAAATCCTATTTATAGTTAGATGGTCATGAATTTTATTCAATTAGGTTTTAATTTTAAGTTTATGTAGAGTTAGAATTTCATTAAAGTAATTACATGTTAATTAAGTTAACTAGGTTATGTTAGAGTTTTTAAATTATGTTAAAGTTTTTAAATTATGAATCCTATTTATATTTTCATTAGAGTTTTTGAATTATGCTAGAGGTTTTGTTAGAGTTAGAATTTCTTTGAATAAGTTTATGTTATAGTTTTTAAATTATGATTTCTATGTCTAGCCAGGTATGCCTTATTTTACGTTTAAAGAGTTAGAAAATTAAATGTCAATTATAGTTTTTTTAATCAATTCTTACCTTATGACTTAATGTGTTATAAATTTTGTCTAATTGGTATTTAATTATTATTTTTATGTTATGTTCAAATTACATCTTAGTTAAAATAACTAAGTTATATGGCTTATTGTAGATTTTGAGAGTTGTATAAGCTTATTTGATTTATTAGTTAGTTGTTGATGACATTAAAATAAATTATAAGTTAAGTTCTTTATGTATACATTTTATTATTGTGTTTGGATAATTTTACAATATATATTTAAAATTTAAATATTTATTATATATTTATTCTTTTATTATATTACATTTGAAAACAGTAAACTAATTGAAATATTTTTCTATAATAGTTTGATTTACTGTGGGATAAGCATCTCTTAGTAAAAAAAATAAACCAATCAAAATTTTTTCTAGTTTTTTGTTGAGGGATCTAATTTCTAGGTAAAAGAATAAAAGAATAAAATTTTTCATAAAATTCTTTTGTCAAGAGAATTATTCCTCGATAAAAGTTAAAGTTTCTATTTTACCAAAAAATTAATATTTTGAAAAAATAAAATTATGTCAATAAAATATATTTTTACCTTGAAAAAATTATTATTTACCAATGCACATTTTCAATGTTTAGACAAAAATCCATTGGTAACTTTTTGGGATATTAATATCCCTTAATAAAAATTAGCAATGAAACTTTTACTAAGGATTTAATCTCTCAATAAAACAAATTATTAATGAATTTTCAATTTTTATTAATAAATAAATCCATCAATAATGCTAAAATTCTCAATAATGCGTGTGGGTGTTTTATCTTGCAGCCCCTCACATGAATTGGAGAGAGAAGGCTCATGGGAGTGAAAAGTTGGAGTGGCATGTGTAGGGAGAGGCTCGTTGTGGAACTGGTGGGTTATTGCTTATGAGGGACCATGCATCCTTGCACCATGTAGCCTTGATGATGGGATTTCCCATCATGGATGGGTTACCCACGTAAAGTGTCAAGAAGGAGCAATTAATTATCCTCTTTTTCAACTTAAAAGCCGTATCTCTCCAGAGATTTTCAAGTACTGTAGTAGTTTATTCAGGTTTTTTAAACCAGATGTTATATCTACAATAATTTGCCCATGTTTTCCTACGTCTCTTACGTGGCCCAAGTTTTTTAAAAAAAGAATAAGCACTCTCTGCTCTCATCTCCCACTCACTCGCACTCTTCAACTCTCTCTCGCTCCTTCTTCGATGCTCTTATCACTCGTTGCTCTTATCTCTCGCTCGTTCATCATTCTCTGCTCTCATCTCCCACTCTCTACCATTTCCTCGATCTGCCCGAATGTCAGTCATCCTCATTCTCCCAATACTCTTTGTCTCTTCTAATTTCATAGCAGATTTTGGGTGAACACAATAAATTGCTAAACATACATTGTTTTATTCTTTTTTCCTCTTCAGTTTGTTGTGCTTTGGTGCAAAACTGGAGGGAACCCTTGTCTCCTTTGTTAGACTGGTACTACATCCTACAAATTGCCATCTAAAAGAGGAATATTTCTCTTACATCTGACAGAATTGAAAGTAAGCCTCAACAATTAACTAAAAATTCTTGTATTTTAAACGTTTCAAATTTGGGCTTTGTTCCCCCTCTTTTAAGATATTCTTAACTATATGTGGTTTGAAATTTAGTTACAGTGTGATTTGATTCTGTTGTTTGTTTTTGTTTGTTTTATTTTTTCTTGTTACAACTGCCATTGTCATTTGGAGTATGAATGCACTTCATTGGTGGAAATGCATGTCTATTTACAATGTTTATATTATCATAGTTTTCTCTTTTCTTTTAGCTTGACCTTAGAACAATTACTTCTATAGTTCAATTTGAATTGATGGTGGAATAGCTCGGTGGCATTCCAGAGAGAAAAAGGAATTAATTAAGTTGTTTGAGGTGGATTCTTGGTGAAGAATTTTTTGTAGTCCCTTTATCAAAGTTTTGGGTGGGATACCTTTAAATATAAAGAATTGTTGGTTGAATTGTGCAGTTTGAAATCAGTGACAGCAATAATTTTGGTTAACCATTTGGAATGCCCAAACTAAAATAATCAAAACATGGTAAGAGAGGAACTATTATGATATATAATCAAAGATGAATATACTAAGACACAAGTGCACTTCCACACTTGCACATGCTCACACACTTTCACATATGTGTGTGTGTAAGTATGAAAGGTGTTTCCCCTTTTCAATGGTCATGAAGAAGTAATTTTAACCAAGTATAATTAAGCACATAGATGAAATTTTGTAATTGAAAAGCTAAAAGTTATCTAAATATCTCTTCTAGCCTCATGGAAACCACCATCAGTTTAAAATCTCTTTCACTAAATTACATGATAACTAAATGCATTTATAGATTTTGGTGTGTTCACTTGCTGCAATGATATAGATACCCGACATATGTAATATAGGATCCATATATGTACAAAAAAAATAGTCAATTTGAAATTTTACGTGCCATCCTTTGTGTGACTATATCTTACTACATCAATATAAAAGCACACATGCATGCACATATTAGTACATGTGTAAAGGTATAGGTGCATTTGTAAATGGTATAATGTAATCAATAAGAAAATAGCTTGTGTGTGCATGTATATGTATTTGAACAAATTATTATCAATTGTATTAGGTGTTGCATTAGTAATTGCTTTAAGAAAAGCATGCATCCAGATGATATCAATTTCTATGTACCTTAAGCAGATATGGATTTGGGAGATGCAGGTTTCCAGGGTAATCTTTCCAAGCCACCTAGCAGAAAGTAAAATCATAACCAATGTATTTCACAGATTAATAATTTGAAACCATGAAAAATGAAGGAGGTAGCATAATTTTCATATAATAGCTTCAGTGTCTAAAAGGGTTTAATTAACTCATGGTAAGGACTTTTCACCTATTAGCTTTATTCCTACTGTTTTTAAAATTCTAAATAAGCATCTCGTCGATTGCTCTGGTCTTCTTTTTTGGACACATTTGGCATGGTTGGAACCTTTCTTCTTGGTTTTCCTAATTCTTTTGGGTATGATTCTTCTTTGCTTTTTTCTTCTCAACATGGGATTGAAACAATATTTATTTATTGCAAGATGTAGATATACTTAATTACTAGATGGTATACTTTATACCAAACTATATGTATTTCTTCACTTTTCTATTTTTCTTAATTGAGAACTGAATTGCTATTATCACTACTTTCTTATCAGCATCGGTACTTTATATTATTATATTGTTATTTATATGAAATTACATATGTTTTAAATATATATAGTGTTATATTTCATGCCAATGCTCATGCTTCCAAGGTCTCACTTTCTTGAACATGGTGAACCCAGATTTGGTTTAATGGTCAGAGGAGTGAGGAAAGGTGAGATATGATCTCTGTTTTATATTTTATTGTTTATGAAGGATAGTTTATAGGCATTTTGAGAGTGACATGATCAGAGGTGAGTTATTAGGAGTTTTGATTCTGGTGTTTCTCATTTGTAGTTTTCCAAAGAAGCCATCTTTTTATTGGTGGAAGGGGAGAACCTTCTCATTAATTTTTCCCCATTTCATATTTTTAAGAATGCAGTTAATCAAATGAATTTGCTCGTATAAATATGTTATGTGGATATTTGCTGCTTGCTACTTGCCTATTAGCTAGTTTGGCATTGACATCTTAAATTTTCTTTGGACTTATTTGACTGTATTCCATTGAGTGGTAATTTTGGGTTGGTGACTTGGTGTCCTTTTAGAAGATTACATTCTTCTCTTTTGGTGGTTGCATCACTCTTGGATGTTGATGGTAATTATTAAGTATGTTCTTTAGTAGAATAGATGAAATGCCTATCCAGGATTAATATTCATAGGATTAACCCTAATGATTGGCTATATGTGCTAAACCTCCATACATTTTTATCTTGTGACTTGTGTTTTGTATTTTCTAGTAGCCCTAATATAAGTAGTCATCTATATTTACATTATGTAGTAGATATCTGTTAAACAAAATAAACTTGTCTGTGTTTTTGCTAAGTTGAAATTGCCTATTTAACTTGGATCAGTTACTATTGATCAATATAATGACTTTTGAAGAGGCTAAGGGAATGATCTTGTGGTCTTGTGCACTTGTGTAGTGATTTGGTTGAAACGTTAGGATCTTTAAGCACAAATTTTGCCAACCCTGTGGTGGGACATAGTTATCTTTTATGCTTGCTTCTGAAGTTTGGCTTCTTGATACTTTAAGAAATACCCTTGATAAGTATTTAGAGAAATGAGAGTCATTTTGAATTACTAAATTCTCAAATCTTTCTTTTTCCTTGACTTTTATTCTTTTTGTCTTAAATGGACTACTTATTGTTTTGTGCTATTGTATTCGTTTTATTCTTTCTATTTTCTTTAACTAATCTTATTTTAAAGAATTTATGAAGAAAAAAGAAGAGAATTACATGGACATGAGTATAAAATGTCAACATAATAAAGTCAACAAACAACAAAACAAATAAAATGTTATTTTAAGGAAGAAGGGAGCTCTCCAATTTTTTGTAATTCCATCAAAGAAACAGCCCTAAAGAAAATTGTGGTCTAACATCAATCTCTATCCTATAAATCTTGTGAGGGAAGAAATTACATTCCTGTGCATAATTGCATTCTTGAACCAAGCCTGTTTCAAGATTAACATTTTTTGAAGGGTTTTTCTTACTAATTCCCTTCCAAATAGTTAGTACAGTCTTCATTATTTGGGTGCTGATTTTCATACATATTTAGATTGTACAAATTCTTACATTCTAAAGTTTATGTTCATTATATTTTCAACAAACAAAAAAAAAAAATTAAAGTATGGTTATATCAACTATAGCTAAATAGTTATTTGAATGTTATTTTGAGTAGCGTTGTTAAAGTAGGTAAAATTTCCTAGTGTTTTCATTTTTTTTTTGTTTTCCTCAAAATTGGTAAAAGGCATATAAGACTCCACTTTTAAATTAGCAAGAAAATGAGTTTCAATTTCCTTAAAAAAAAATGTAGATATTCTAAAATTGTTATGAACCATTATTTAAGAAAAGATAGAAAAAAGTCTAGAAATTTATTGATCTAGTTGACCAACTAGTTTTGCTGACATGACTATAGCCAACATTGCTGGATTTGCTGTCTTGTAGTATGTTATATATTTTTACTTGCTATTACATGTTATATTGCTCGTAAACAATGATGAGTAAAATGTTACCTTTGTATTTCATCCATTAGATTTGTGCATTTGTAGCATCTCCCTAAATTTACTTATTGAAATAGCTTAGACTAAAGTGGTTAAAAGAAAAGTACCTTAAAAAGAGGTTAAAACAAAAATTACAAAATCTACATCAGAAGAATAACATAGCTTCCACCCTTTGGATGACAAACTCCTACAAGAAAAGTATATTGATGTTGCATGTACATTTACAATTTATAGTTCCTACCTATATTGTCTATCTATGTTTGTGAAATTGGGACTATCTAATAATGTTATATTATTAATAACAAATTGTAGGTCTGATATTGGTATGAAACAGAAACATACCCTAGGCTCTAAGAGACCTATCATTTTGTGACATAAGTTTGGGTTATTTTGTATATATATATATATATATATATATATATATATATTAAGCTATTAGTTTAATTATTATTAACTCTCATCTTATGTTGACACTAATGTTGATTATCTTTATAGGGCTGACTATTTCATGAACTTTGATAAAATGTTGATTATCATTCTTGTAACAACATTCATCTCCTTTTAGGTAAATGAAGAAATTTAGAAAATATGGGATAGTTTATCTAAAGAGGAGAAATTGCCCTTTAAGAATGTAGCCACTAAATTCCATGAACAAGCTAGGAAGGAGGAGAGAGCACAAATTTGAAAGGCATGGAAAATGTTATGTTTATCACATAATCTTAACCACCATGTCAATAATATTAGAATAATAGTATAAGTTTTATACATTTATTTTGTAGGAGACTATTTTTACAAGGTGCTTGCCTTTAAAGTCCAAAAGAGCTTGCCTTCAAAGATCAAAAGAGCTATCAATTTAATTGGCAAGTCTGAAATTCAAGTTGTTGATAAAATGGGCTTTGCACATTTGCTACAGATTAGGTGTGATACACTCAAACACAAAATTCATTTAAAGATTTTACAAGCATTTGATAGTAGAATAATGACGGTTTCCTTTTGAGGATCAACTATTCATATAAGCCTCGAAGAGGTGGGTGCAATTTTAGGTATTCCATGTGGTGGAAAACTAATTTTAGATGTGTCTTTGAACATTCTTTCTTGAATAAAATGAAAGAAAAAGAGTTGCAAGCCAAGAAATGGAATGATCTGGAAAACATTATTATTGGGAAGAGATGTGGCCACATGTTCTAGTGTGCATTCCTTCTATATATGCTAAGCATTCTTTTATGTCCAATCTCTAGCACTAGAATCTTAAATAAGTTGTTAAGTGCAACGTTGGACATAGAGAATGCTGCTAGCTACAATTAGGCATCATTTGTATATGATGTTTTGGTGAAAGAAATAATAAAATTCAAGAATGGAAAGAATAAGAAGGAAAAGGCCAAGAAGTGGATAGGTGGATGTTTGTTATTTTTTAAGGTATGTGATCATTAAACAAATGACTTTCATGGTTATATTTTTGTATTGCTCGTCTATGCATATAACATGTTTGTAAAATGTTTTGTGGATATTTTTCTTACAAAAATTCCTTCCCAACTCATTAATTTATGACACCTTTGCGATATTGGACCAATGATCGAATCCGAGATCATATTTTGTTAAAAAGGAAGAATTGCAAAGTTCATATAAATTATTTGTTAAAATGTATTTACCCCTAGTTACTATATAAATTAGCTAATAAGTATGACTTTGTGTTATAAGAAATATTGTATTCTAGAATTGAAGAGAACAAGGACGAGAAAATCCCATTTGATGATGTGTTTCGGCATTCATTGTAGCTTTTGTTTGCTTGTTCATTAGATTATTTGTATAGTTTGACATAAAATGTACATGTTAACCATTTGCATATGACAATTTACTTTGTTTGAACATTATTTTGTAGATCATCAAAGAAATATATCAAAATATAGTGAAAAGTGAACTGAAATGTGCAAAACGGAACATATGTGGACATATGAATTATTGCTTCCCATTTGATAGAATGATGGGTTAGGCATTGTTTGCACCTAATGTATCTTCACGAAAGGGGTCCTCCTTCAATGAATTTAGCAATGATGCCAAGATGATGGAAGATAAAAAGGAAATAGATACAAAAACCAAAAAAAGCATAAAAGAAATCTATTAAGAAAGTGATGAACAAAAATTGTATGTGTTTTGCACTAAAAGAAGAGCCTACAAGAATGCTTAAACATTTGTATCTATTAACCATACAAATGTGATTGGCCAACTATTTAATTTGAACCATAAGCTTATTGTTTCTTTGATTTGTGTTGTAGGCTTTTTATTAGAATGTTTGATTCACATCTTAATTTTCTTGACTGAGACACTAGGATGAAAGGGATGGATCAATAATATGGTATTACAATTCCACTTTTCTTAGTCCTTAGTCAGTGTTGGTCAGTTGTGTTTAATTACTTTCTTGCATATGTTGAAGTTTTGTATGAGAAATTTTAGGTTATGATGATGGTGATGAGATGTTAAAGGGAGATCAAATGTGTAAGGATGGAATCATCACTCAATATCTTTATGACCATGTTCTTCTAGTAAATGCATTATTGACACCATGATTACTTTTGTACATTAATGAACTTATGTGACTCTCATTATTACCAGATGTTCTATTAGATACTTCTTTGATGCGTGTAGGGTGAAATGTTGCAAGCATGTGAAGGATGAGATGTTGACAAGGATGCAAACATTTTTGTCCAAATAGTAAACTCAACATGGAGAGTAGAATTGTAATTTTAACTCTTATCATAACTTAATTTGCAATTGTATTTGCTAATAAGCAGTTTTTTGACTTGCTTGAGTTATGTCATAAGTGTTTGTCTTGATTATTTTTAATGCTCATTGCTTTTTGTCTAGCTATAATCCCCAATCAAAGACCATGTATGTGCTTGACTCATTACAAGATAAAGACAACCAACGAAGGGAGAATTGTGTGCAATTTTTGGTAATGTGTTAAGTGTAATGTTTTTTTTTTTTGTATTTTAAATTTCTTCTACATGTGGGATTAGTTAGATCTACTTTTATATTCATATGATGGCATACAACATGCAATGACTTTGTAAACCACACATTCTTGTTTTGTAGGATAAATGTTTTTCATAGCTATTTCAAAAGATTAGCCTAAAAAACAAGCACAAGTGGAACCTACAAATAATGTATGATAATGTGCCATAGCAACATAATGAGTAAGTCGAATAATACAAGAAACCTGTACAGTATGAACTAGACTAATATTTTCATGGAGAGTAACAAATGTGTTAATGAATTTTTAGTTATGATTGTGGGATTCATTACATGTTATACATGAAATACTGGTATGGAGAAGCAAAGCACAAATAGGGTGGGCAAACTATGCCCTCATTTATAGAGGTTCGATTGAGACTTTTATTTACTATTATGTATAGTTTGTAAACTATTGGAAGTTGGAATAATATTATGTATAATAATCTATATGCTAGTTGAGATTAGTCAATTTTGATGCAAATTAATGTGGGATTTGTTCCATCATGAACAAAACATGGAGCGTAAAGCAATTCTACAACAAATGCCACCAAAGGAAAAACATAACTATTTAGTTGTATGAATACGTAATTTTTCTAAAAGCTCTCTTGCAAGATAGTTCACTATAAATAACTGTATATATTTCTCATGAAACCTTAGCCATTTTGAATTTTGTAGTATTTCAATGTTATTCCCAAATTGTGATTGTGTTTGTAGTGACTAAAAAATACATGAGGCTCAAAACCTTCGTCTCTTTCATTTCAAAATTTGAATTCTAAAGAAGGAATGTTTGCTATTAGACCCAAATCTTGTTGATAATTATTCATGTTCTCTTATTAGCAGTTTGGAAAAAGGACCATGTAAGTATTTATGGCTAAATTATTATATCATTGCTAGCATGTTTTTCTTATATTGTAGGATACAAATTTTGATGTTTTAATATTATTTAAGCAAGTAACTTGCTGTCTTATTTTTTTTTTTTTTAGTTTTATGAAGGTGATGTAGTTGCCATAAGTTTCCCTTATACTTATAATTTTGTTAGTTGATTAAATTGAATTTGTGGTGTTTTATTGTTTATTAGATGCTCTGTGTTAGTGTCTCATTTTGGATGTTTTGTGTGATTTCACATCTTATTTTTTTCGAATTACTATCTTATTTAGAACCTCCTATTGGTTACTTGTCTTGTGGACTTATAAATTATATGAAACAAACTTGATTGAATGGCATGTTAGCTAGACTACTAAATTCAATACATTTTCTCTATGGTACTCATTGTGGCAATTTTTTCTGTCAAACTCAAATGATTTCTTTTCTCTCTCAGAATAAGCCAAGAAGGTTGCTTCGTTTAGCAAAGTTTAGAATTTTACTTCCAGGCTGAAAGAGAAATAACCTTAAGAAATTGAAGATGTATGGATTAATAAGTTTGATGAGTTAGCATATCTGCTAAAATTGGTATTATTGCTATAGACACAACAACTGCAAGCATGAGCACTGAGCCAACAAATTCAAGCACCTTAGATAGTGGCCACTTATAGAACTAGCTTTGTGGAAGTGCAAACTTATTTTCTAATATCTAAATTCAATCTTTTTTTTTTAAATTTCAAATTTACAATTATATTTGTTGAATCTATCAAAGAACTTATACAACCTGCCTATTATGTAGTATTCTTGGCTTAAGGTTGTGCATAATATATGTTGCACTATAGGCTTGAGTCATTCTTTGAGTTTTCATATAGGAATGACCATTACTAGCTCTATTAGTGATCTTCCTAGTCTACATAGTGGAGCTAATCATATTCTAGTATATTCAATTTCAATGGAATCTAGCTCTAAGTTGAGCTAATCATTTGGTGTAATCTAAAAATGTTGCTCGACCATCTTTAGGGGCTCCTTTATATTAGCTTCAAAAAGATTCTTATGCATTGAATCACTTTGAATCAAGTGGTATCGATATATCAGGATCTATCTATTCCCATAAGACATCTATGGAAACTAAAACTTTGGCACTATTTTCAAATTTTCCAACTTCAAATCTACATAGTGCATTTGATCACTCAATAAACTCCTTTTTTTCTAATAGTAATAGTCAAGAGATGCTAATGGGGAAGACACATGATTTTTTATTCACATACACAAAATAAAGATTTTGCTAAGCTAGAACAAGTGCTTTCTACTAGTAACAGTAGAGAATTTGTCTCATATGATTCTTTTGATTGATGTAGTACTTTACTTTGATCATTTAATATTAGATAATGAATCAAGTGATGCTTGATGATGGATCAGTGGCTGATAATTCATTGGTTGATGATGTTACTATTGATCCAGTTGTGCAGGGATTTATCAAAGATTAGGATGCAATGGAGGATTTGTTGCATCATGTTTTATATATTGGCTTCAGATAGGAGATGGGCAATGAAGGTCAAATTCTATTTGTAGATCCACTTTATACCCCAAAGGTTTGAGAAGCTTTTATTGCTTTTGTTTTATAATTTTAAATTAATTGATCCTCCTCATCTTTGGAGTGCATATATTCTTGGACTTTCCTTTACATATATATGCATTTTCTTTCCTTTTTTTGTTTTAGAGAATTTGAATCTCATTTTTGTATATGCTTGAGTACTCTTCCTAGTTGTTTTTGTCTCTATATATCATTGGCAAATAGTTCATCCAACTACATACAAAGTTGTTTATTTGACATACTCCTTTAGCTTTACTTCAATTCAAATTGCTAATAGTAAGTATATAGTTGTCTTTTTTGGGTCTTTTCTTTAATAGAAGTATACATATTTGTATGACAAGCTAAAGAGCAATTAGTGTAGCTAATGTTTGAAACATTCAACATATCAAGCTTTTATGCCTTAGAACAAGTAATGTTATCACTATATGCTATAGGATATATCTCAGGATGCACCGTTGATATTGGGCATGGAAAAATAGGTATCCATATTTTAGCAAAGGGAACTAAGTCACTATAGCTTTAGCTTTTGAATGATTGCTTTAAACTTTAGTATTCTTTTTATCAAATTATGTGAATAATTCCTACATTGAATAAATTTGGTCCACTTGTTGAGCATTATGTTGTCCATTTTGAGTGTAAGATTATCTTGTTTTTAGCACATAATCATGTGAGTTTTGTGCACCAAGGATTCTATAGATATGTAGGCATTTGACATATGTACAAAATTCTCTAGATTGCAATAGAAAAAACATGTGGTATTATGTTATTTTATCATGACACAACTTTAAAATGTAGTACTCTGGAGTGTTAGTTCATCAGCCTTTATGTCAACCAAGAAGAGTCAAAATGATGTCTATCAATTAGTCTTGCATATTTATTATACCTTGCCTAATGCCAACTTGTTGCACTTCTTTTTAATTAGCACTGGGATTTTTTAGGTTAGCTTCAAATATGTTGTTCAATCAAAGTAGTACACCTAGAGACCTTTCAATCTATGAATGAATTAATACTGGTTGTAAGAGTGAAGAAGCTTTTGCCTATTATACATGAATAAGAATGAAACTACAAAAATTTCATATTATAAGGGTATTCTTCAATCTCTTATAGATGATATGATGAATTGATGCTTTTTTCCCATTGTGGCATTAGAAATTGTCCTTCAATCTCATGGACCATATGATGGATTGATGTTTCTTTCCATTGTTAGTTGAAATTTAAAACTTAGCATAGTCTCCAACAACCTATGTGGGAAATTTTAAAATTTGATGACTCTTCTACTACCCGAGGGAAGTAATGAAAGTTTTGTAGGATATGTTTATAATATTTCATTTTATCCTATATTGCTCTAAACATACAACTTTAAATCATTATTCATGTTTTAATTTCTGATTCCCTTTGTGGGTAATCTTTGACTTATTGCAGCCTCCAAAATACATGCCAAAAAATTTAATCCTGCATGTATGGGAGGTGTGATACTTGCCAAAGTAGTGTTCCCTCAAAATTAGCATGTAGCAAGGGTAGGCTATGATGAAACTAGACCTTCTATTGTACATTAGAAATGCTTTTGACAGTTTACATCTTTATTATTTCTCCTAATGTCTGGTTCCTTCACACCTTCTTGTACTATATGTAGTTGTAGATCTTGAGTTCAATTCAAATTCTAAATGCTAGATGTACATGTGCATTGTATAATCCTACTAGTTTTATTGGATCTCCATTAGCTTAACATTGGTATCTTGCTCTACACTTGAGTAGTGCCTAGGCATGGATAGATGATTTGATAAAAAATTTGTTCTTCGGCAAAATAACATATTCTTAAGCAATAAGAGCTTGCTTATATTTGTAATATGAGTAGCCTAGTAGGAGATTCATTTTGTCACTTTGGAATTGCATTTCAACACATTGGCTATAGCAAAGCTTGCATGGATGTTTCTATAGTAACTATTATGAAATGATAGCTAGATTCCACCTCTTTGGTTATAACCTTATAATTGGCGATGACTTTTATGTATAGACCTTTGAACTTAAAGAGTATTTTCATTCTTGGGAATGGTTCTAATAGAAAGTAAGGGATACTGATATAGGGTATTTTTCAATTCTAAATAAAGTATGATAAATTTAAATAATATGATTTTTATATTTCTTTTCCATTAATTCATACATATTTACGACAAAAGTCACCATGTAAAATATCTAAAAGTGTCATTGGAGTATCAAATACATGTCTAACATGATATGGTGACTTATATGAAGTGTTTGTACTTCCTAATGGTTCCCCTACTCCTTGCACAAATTTTGGTGTTTTTCCTTGGATTGGTGTGATTCATACTGGATCCAGATTCTTTGCTATTAAGATAAAGAATTTTAAAAAGAGATAGACACAAAATTAAGAAAGAGAAAAAGTAGTCAAAGAAAAAAGTGGATCTTATTGATTAAAATTTGAAGAGAGATAAAAAGAAAGTCACTAAAGTTAAAAAAAGAAAGTCAAAAAATAAAATCAAATTCATATCATAAGGTGTAGGTCCTTCCCAATTTAAGGGGACTGTTAGAATTTGTGTTTCCTAAGGCATGACTTAGCCATGCTTTTAATTCAAGGCCATTAGTGTGTTGTCTAAAATTTGATAACATTTGCTTAAACTCCTTAGTCATTTGGAGGAATCTGATATATATACATTTAGAGGAGCAAATGAGATAAGTTAAAAGTAAGCTATTTGGTTTGGCTTATTTAAAGTTTCATTTAAACTTGTTTATATATTATATAAATAAGCTTGAAGATTTTGTGTTACATTTTCATTATTGCATATTATATTTTCACCATTGCATGTTATATTTCATCTATTACTTGTTACATTTCACCATTTGGTGAACATGCTTCTAAGTGTCAAAGTCAAATCTCATTCTTATGGTATGTTACATTTTTACTATTGCATGTTGCATTTTCACTGTTGTGTTATATTTTCACTATTGCATGTTACATTTTAACTATTGCGTGTTTTATTTTTACTATTGCATGTTACATTTTGACCATTTGGTGACTTGTTTCTAAGTGTCTAAGTGAAATCTCATTCCTATGGTATGTTACATTTTTACTATTGCGTGTTACATTTTCAATATTACGTATAACATTTTCACTATAGCATGTTATATTTTAACTATTGTGTGTTATATTTTCACTATTATTTGATACATCTCGACTATTGCATATTACATTTTGACCATTTGGTGAACTTATTTCTAAGTGTCTAAGTCAAATCTCATTCCTATGGCGTGCTATTTTTTACTATTGCATGTTACATTACATTGTCACTATTGCATGTTATATTTTCACCATTTGGTAAGCGTGTTTCTAAGTGCCAAAACAAATTCTCATTTCTGTAACATGTTACATTTTTACTATTGTGTGTTACATTTTATCTATTATATGTTACATTTTAACTATTATATGTTACATTGTCACTATTGCATGTTACATTTTTAATATTGTATAATATTGCATGTTACATTTTCACTATTGCATATTACATTTTCACCATTTGGTGAACTGCTTTCTTAATGTCTAAGTAAAATCTCATTCTTAGGGTATGTTATATTTTCACTGTTGAATGTTACATTTTCACTATTGTGTATTATATTTTCACTATTGCATGTTACATTATGACTATTGCATAATAAATTTTCACTATGATATGTTACATCTTCACCATTTGGTGAACATGTTTGCAAGTATCTAAGTGAAATCTCATTCCTATGGCATGTAACATTTTTACTATTGTATGTTAAATTTTCACTATTGCATGTTACATTGTCATTATTGTGTGTTTTGTTGTCACTATTGCATGCTTTATTTCCACTATTGCTTGTTATATTTTCACCATTTGGTGGACTTTTTTCTAAGTGTCTAAGTGGAATCTCATTCCTATGGCATGTTTCATTTTTACTATTGTGTATTGTATTTTCACTATTATGTGTTACATTTTAGCTATTTCATGTTACATTGTTATTATTGCATGTTACAGTTTTAATATTGCGTGTTACATTTTGTCTATTGCTTGTTAGATTTCCACTATTGCATATTATATTTTCACCATTTAGTGAACTTTTTTCTAAGTATCTAAGTGATATCTCATTCTTATGGTATGTTATATTTTTACTATTGCATGTTACATTTTTAGTATTGTGTATTGTATTTTAACTATTGCATGTTGCACTTTAATTATTCCGTGTTAAATTTTTATTAGTGCATGTTACATTTTCACCATTTGGTGAACTTTTTTCTAAGTGTCTAAGTGAAATCTCATTCCCATGTCCTATTACATTTTTACTATTGCATGTTACATTTTGGCTATTGCCTATTACATTGTCACCATTGCATGTTTCCTTTTCACTATTGCATGTTATGTTTCCATTGTTGCATGTTACATTTTCATCATTTGGTGAACTTGTTTCTAAGTGTCTAAGTGAAATCTCATTCCTATGACATGTTAAATTTTTACTATTGCATGTTATATTTTTACTATTATATGTTATATTTTTTTATTGCGTGTTGCATTTTCAGTATTGCATGTTACATTAACTATTGCAAGTTATATTTTCATTATTGCATGTTACATTTTCACCATTTGATGAACTTGTTTCTAAGCATCTAAGTGAAACAGCATTCCTTTGACATGCTACATTTTTACTATTGTGTGCTACATTTTTATTATTGCCTGTTATATTTTAACTTTTGCATGTTATGTTTTCACTATTACATGTTACATTTTTACTATTGTTTATTACACGTCCATAATTGTATATTGCATTTTCACCATTTGATGAACTTGTTTCTAAGTGTCTAAGTGAAATCTCATTCCTTTGTGGCATGTTATATTTTCACTATTTTATGTAACATTTTTACTATTACGTGTTACATTTCTCCCATTATGTGTTACATTTCCACTATTGTGTGTTACATTCTCACTGTCGTGTGTTACATTTTCACTATTGCATGTTATATTCTAACTTTTGGGTGTTACATTATCACTATTGCATGTTATGTTTTCACCATTGGGTGAACTTGTTTCTAAGTGTCAAAGTGAAATCTCATTCCTATGGCATGTATCATTTTTACTATTGGGTGTTACATTTTCACTATTGTATGTTACAGTTTCACTATTGCATATTACATTTCATCTATTGCGTATTACATTTTCACCATTTACTGAACTTGTTTTTAAGTATCTAAATGGAATCTCATTCATATGACATGTTACATTTTTCATATTTCATATTACATTTTTACTATTGCATGTTAGATTTTCACTACTGTGTTACATTTTGACTATACATGTTACATTTTTATTATTGCATGTTATATTCAAACTATTGATGTTACATTGTTACTATTGCACTTGTGTTTTCACCATTTGATGAACTTGTTTTTAAGTGTCTAAGTGAAATCTCATTCTTATGGCATGTTACATTTTAACTAATGGATGTTATATTTTTACTATTGCATGTTACATTTTTCTATTGCATATTACATTGTCACTATTGCATGTTACATTTTAACTATTGTATGTTACATTTTCACTATTGCATATTATATTTTCACCATTTGTTGAAACTTGTTTCTAAGTATCTAAGTGGAATCTCATTCCTATGGCATGTTACATTTTTACTATTGCATGTTACATTTTTTCTATTGCATATTACATTATCACATTGCATATTATATTTTCACTATTGCATATTACATTTTCACTATTGTATGTTATATTTCCACTATGCATATTACATTTTCACCATTTGCTAAATTGTTTCTAAGTATCTAAGTGGAATCTCATTTCTATGGTGTGTTATATTTTCACTATTTCATGTTACATTTTTACTATTGCGTGTTACATTTTAACTTTTACATGTTACATTTTTGCTATTGCATGTTATATTTTTATTATTACATGTTATATTTTTACCATTGCATGTTACATTTTCATCATTTGGTGAACATACTTCAAAGTGTCTAAGTGAAATCTTATTCCTATGGTGTGTTACATTTTCACTATTATATGTTATAGTTTTACCTTTCCATGTTATATTTTTACAATTGCATGTTACATTTTTTACTGTTGTGTGTATCTATTTATTATTGCGTGTTACATTTTTACTATTGCATATTATATTTTTACTATTACATATTACATTTTCACCATTTGGTATCACAACTCAGAAATATAATTTTTCTAAACAAGAGGACAAAGATGTGTATCAACATGACATCTTTGAATAAAGTTATACAAAGCCACTGCCAAATACAAAATGCCTTTGAGTATAGTGAAGAGTCTAATCATTCAAACTAACACTAAAATAAAAATTAGAAACTACCTTGGTTGTTACTACAACCCAACTTCCATGGTAGCCTCTTTACACTTTAGCTTCATTGGAGTTACAACCCAACTCCCTCAAAATCTACACAAGCTAATTAATTGCATTTCACATATATGCAAGTCTAAAGATAGCCATCAACATGTCACATACACTTAGCCATATAGTTTATTTCAAAAAATATCTAATTATGTCACAAAAACAATTAATCCTTCATACTTCATATGGTTAACTTCAAAATATGAGATGTGTTAGTGCAGTTCTGTTATCAACAAAGACGAGGTGGAGAGTTGGTAAGCTAATGGCTAAATGCATTGCATTAGAAAAACTACCAATAACCATCTTCAGTTATCTAATGACTTGCCATAAAAGCAAATAGTTGTTTTTTCATGGAATAGCAAAATTATGTCATCTATCATACTTACAAATGCAAGTCCAAGTCTAGGAATGAAACTTCCTATAAAAAAGAGGTGCAGTAGGGTAGGACTCTTCAAACTCAGGATAGACACAATTATTGCTTGATAATAGAATCACATCATTATTGGCTAAGATATCATCTTGTAAATAAGATGGCTAGCAATTGTTGTAGGATATGGGTTGCTTGAAGCCACCGCAGTTTTGATTCATTTGCCATTTGGGAGATTTGCAAGACATCATTCACTATCACATAAGAAGAACTCAATAATGAAATACCACGTCTTGATCACTAACCACTATGTTTCAATCATAATATTATAAAAGTTAATGACAACAATACACTAATGATCTACAAAAATATACTGCTAGCTTAAAAAAATATAGTGACATACAACCCACATCATTTCCCATTATTGTTATAAACAAATTTAACAAAATACAAATATGGTCACAAATTAATAGACATACCATCCTATTATATTCATTCTTTTTTTGTCTTTTTGTTCTACCATTTTTCTCCAATGTTGAGACCAATCTTTTGGAAGATGGTCATCCTTTCTGACATGGATTGGGCTTAAGACCTTACCACTTGAATCATTTATGTTCTTAGGAATATTGATTACATTCTCAATGGGAGTGGCCATTCTACCCTTAACACAATTTCTCAAATGACAGGACACTATCAACTTTAGAGAATAACTCATCAAGACCATCTGCAAGTAAGGTTGTGGTTTCATCATATTCAATTGCCGCTTCAGCCACACCATCAAATTTCTTGCAAAGTAACTCAAACCTTTACATTTAAGGTTTAATCTGCTTGATGTCATACTTGTTTTGATAAAAATATATTTCCTTTTTATATTTTTCTTCCATCTAACCAAGATATGCTTACAAGTCACTTCCTCAATTTCCTCATGCCAAAATACTATAAGTGAATGCCTTCAAATAATTCCTCGAAATTGAAATAACAAGTATGTACAATTCACATCAATGTTAACCCTATCAAAGCTAACTTCAAATGTTTTCTTATTAGGCTTATCCCCAACAACATCACATTCAACAACAACATAATGGCAAATATGTTCTTTAGTATGAGTGAGTAGTGCTTTGCAGTCTGCTTTTCTAACAAATTTTACTTAACCTCTATGAACTTTAAATTTGTATTAGTTGACTAAAATTGTCTCTCCAACGGTGATTTGTTGCCCAAGGGAGGGTACTAGAGGATGAACAAAAGTCAGCTTCAAACTCCTTCTTTGCCTTATCCTTCAATGTGTTGTCATATTGTGTTACAAACTATTTCAAACTAGTTTGCTTATTCATGTACCCATCAAAAAAGGCATGCATACTTTCATTGTGCTAGGTTTTAGACACTCCTACCCAAAAGCCAAGTCTTAGATAAGAAGGAACCCAATGTGTCCACTCATGGAACAACCATTTTAACCATTTGTTAGCCTAGAGAACAAATTGTTCCACAAGTTTCATCCAAGCCTCCTGAAATTAATCAGGAGTTAATGAGTCATACACAACATTCTTGGAATTATGACTAATGGACTTGTAAGAAACATAACTACTAAACTTGTTAGGCAATTTTTCATAATGTGCCATAGACACCAATAGTGTTAGGCAAATGGAAACACAATCTCAATGGCATTTTACATGGACTTGTATTTATCTATAATTATTCCTTTTGGTGGAACATAGTGCATGCACTTCAACCATGATTGAAATAATCATATGAATGATTTTGTGTCTTCACATGATAGCCACCCATATCTGAGAAGTATGGATTGTCTATGATGGTTCACACCAACAAATGCTACAAAAGGCATTTCATATTGATTTGTGAGATATGTGTTGTCAAATATAATTATCCACCAAAGTATTCATATGCAGCTCTACTCTTTGTATCAATGCAAAACACATTTCTTATACGCATTGTCTCATCTAAGTCAATCATGTAGTAGAATTTATTGTTCTATTCTTGTATTCTCAAGAAATATTTATGAAGGGCATTGCCATTTCCGTCCTTCCCAATGACTTTTCACATGTTATGGATGTAGTTTCAACAGTCCCTTTCATAGAATGTTAGGTTCTCATGACTTCCTGCCTTAACTACAAGCGTTTGGAAGATCTTGTTTGTTCATACCCTTGTTGCATCATTTAACTCCAAAGTTCTCTTCACATGAATATTATGGTGTTTGTGACTTCTAAAAAGTCTAGATTTGGTTGGACTAACTGTATAATTGTGATCAATGACCATGTAATTTATTTGCCACCCTACATCATCGCATAAAGAGATAGTAATCTTTGCATCACATTTCTATTTCATTGAGTGACAACTTCTAATGTTCTTTGTTGGTTTGCTTGATCTTTTACACTCCCTTGAGCATGCAAGAACAAGATAACGAATTTGACCATCCTCATACTTAATTGATATTCTTGTTAATAATCCTAAACCAACTTGATTTGCATATTTTCTATAATATTCTATGACCTCATCCATCGATCTAAACACTATTCCTCTTTTAGGTGGGTCAACAACCTAGCTTGATTCATTAGAATGATTTGCTAGATGACTACTACCTTCCACATGGGATAATACACCATCTTCTTTACAACTTCTTACATTATCATCAACTAAATTAAGTGTCTCACTATGGTTGCACATTTTCCTACAAAGCAAAGAAATATAGTCAAATTTTAATAAATTAATCAATACTAATTAAACTCATTAAGTACACATGCAATTCTTTTGTTAAGAAACTCACTAGTAAACAAAAACTTTATAATGTGTGTTATATTTTCACTTAGTGTTATAACAACCGATAATAAAAATACAACACTCAGTAGTGAAAATATAATATGCAATCATCAAAATATAACATGCAATTTTGAAAATATAACTGCACTAAAGAAGATATAAGACATGATGCCCAAGTAATATAATACTAATACATCAAGGAAATTAAAAGAAGTAAAAACTTAGAGGTGCTACTATAACTAAGTTCAAGATTTTATAAGCTTGTTCAAAAGTAATGGGAAGTTATTGCCTAACAGAAATAATGACCAAGAAACCTTTTTCCTTTTGAAACCTCTAATAATGGGAAGTTATTGCCTAATAGAAGTGAGAGGGAAGAAAATGCAAGAATAAAAACTCTAGCCAAAGTTAAACCACTAGTGCATGTGCAAGAGTAAAGAAACTACATTGCTAACAAAGCCATGGCACTAAGAATCGTGGATATCATATGCATGCATACCAAAAGACTAAAGGGAGGGAGGCTAGTAACTCTATCCAAACCCACTAATGGATACTGATCTACAACACATACATAATTTTTAATTGTCTTAATTCTAATTACATGCTAATTCTGTCCAGTAATAAAAGAAAAGAATGTGCAAAACCATTATAACAATCTTGCACATTGGTAATAGGTAATTCTATACATTCTTCTATGACACATTCCCCTAGTAAAGTAGCATCATCATTGTTAAAAGGATTTCATGGGACATCAATAAAATGAATACTTTGCATGACTTTGTTGAACATAAACACAATCTAATCAATATCTAAATCTGAAATCACATCATACATTTCAATTAGGTGAAAGCCAACCAATTCAGTCATGTGATGTGTGTAAACACCTAATTTTGTCTGACCTATTTTTCAAAACTTTAACCTAAATTATAAACCCAAGCTTAAACTGAAAATAAGAAAGTGAAGTAAGATAAATCCCAAATAATAGAATTTAAATCCAAAGATAAGCCCAAGATAAAATTAAACCCAAAACCAAGCCCAAACCCAAGAATAAAATTTTAAGAAAAAACTAAAATAAAATAAAAAAAGATAAGATAACCAAAATTAAAAAATGATAATACAAGATAAATAAAAGAATTAAGATAAAAAGTGATAAGAGGATAAGAGATAAGATCTTAAGATAAATAAAAGATAACAAAAATAAAAGACAATAAAAAGATAAAGATAAAAGATAATAAAAAAATAATCATAAAGAAAAATAAAAAGGCAAATAAACCTAGGAAACACAAATAAAATACAATAAACAACAAAAGAATAAAGAGATAACCAAATAAGAGATAAAACATAGTCAAAAGATAAAAATTAAAAGAATTAGAATTGGAATGAGAAAGCTATACACAACCACTATATATGAGGACCTAAACACACATAGAGGAGAGGAGAGAATTAACCAAGAGACTCACACTTCCCAATAGCACTCACACTCCAAAATTGAAAGAAAAAAACAAAGAGAACCCATCTTGTTCAACCTAATGTTCATATCCCCTCCAGAATACCCAAATGAAGGCCCATCACCACCAAAGCCTTCAACACAACAAATACCTTATGATCCACTTGCAGCAAAGGCAAAGTTGTGATAAGGAAAAGGTAAGCCTTCAACCTTAGGTGCTTGGAATTATTGATACTGATGTTTGTTTCTATGATGAGAATGTTGAGCCTTTAGTCTAGAGGGGAATGGGCTTAATAATCCAAAAGGCCATCATACAGAGGGGAGACGTAGTGAAGAGCTAAGGTGTGATTTTCATTCTTTTTATTTTTAGATTCCAAAAAAAGGCAAAATAGGAAATAATCAACTAAAAACAAATGTCAAGTCATAGATGGGTTCAATATTTTATCCACTCAATTAAGCATCTTCTAAGAATTCAATTTGGTAAAAGTAGTAGAATTTAAAAGTATTTTTAGACATGTTAGTAGTGAATTACTTCCTTTTTTTCTTTAAATTTAATGTAGAAAAAAATGAAAATAGGTCAACAGTTGTGTTTGGTCCTTTTTTTTTTTTTTTGCTTAATTAGGCAATTTCTAAAATTTAGATTTGATAAAAGTGCATGAGTCTAAGAATATTTTATTGGTATAATAAGTTTTCTCCTAAAATTTATAATTTAAAAAAATAAAATAAATAGGAAACACATATAGAAGTGCCGGCATAGGCCATCTTTTATTTTTTTTTGTATTTTTTGGGCTTTGTGCCATTCTTTTTTTCTTTTTCCTTTTTAATTTCATTGACATAGTAAAAGAAAGGTTTCAATGGTAAAAAGATTATTTTTCTTAAAATTTTATCTTTCATAAGTTCATTTTTTTAAAACTCCAATCTGGAATAGAGAAAAGATTTTTTTAAAATTATTATTTTAAAACCCCAATCTAGAATAAGAAGAAAATTTTCTTAAACTTATTATTTTATAACCTCAATCTAGAATAGGAAAGAAATTTTTTTCAAATCTTTTTTTATTTAAAAATCCCAATTTGAAACAAGTAGGGATTAGTTTCAAATTTTTTTTTTTAAATTTTTAAACCAACACAAATTAAATAAGACAAATTAATTAGATTATTTTTTATACTGAAAGGACATTTAAAGTGTTAATACCTTCCCTAAAATGTAACCTACCCCCAAACCCAATCTCTAAAACATAGGCCAACTTTGATTAGGTGTCTAATCTCACCCTAGAAAATTTAGAATGATAGTGACTCCAAAACAAAGACGGGGGTGTTGACAGCTTGGCGACTCCCTTAGAGACATTAGAGGGTTAAGCCAATTTAAAAATGATCTTATTAATTTCTTAATTGATTTATTGGTTTTATTTTTATTTTTGTGGAGATGATAAAGTAAAAAGTATAGTTGGTATCTTCTAGTGTTTAAGTTGTGTACCTTTATTCATTTATTTTGTTAATTTGTTTGACTTTATTTTGTGGAGATGACAAAGTAAAAGGTATGCTTACTAGCTTCTAGTGTTTTTGGGTGTTGAAATTTTATAACTATTTATTTATTCTTATAAATGTATATATTTGCATGTGATTTTTTTGGTAGGTTTGGGTTACAGTTTCCTGCACACACTATCACTCTCACAATGCATTAGAATAAAGGGGAGGTGATAACCCTTGTGCCCTATACCTGGGCCATATAGGATACCTTGTAGGCTAGAAAAGTGTAGTAAGGTTAGCCTTCGAGAGAACTTCGGTCTTTGCATAGGCACCTAAAAAAACCCATTCAAATTGACACTCCTAAGGGCAATTTAGGGACCTAATATAGGAAACATATAACTTACTTTTGCACTATTAGTAGCCTTAGAACTATCCCTTGTGATAGAGAGTTTTGACCTAAGCCTATGAGAAATGAATAGGGATCTTGGACTTACTTGAATTTAGGCATGATGGGAAACATTTTATTATTCCATTTCCTTTATCTCATCATGTATTTATCATTATGTTTTAAGCACAATTCTTCTGCCACACACATTTTATTTCAACATACATAAAGGCCTTAAGCTTGAGATTTATTTACACTTAAGATAGATAGGGACAAAATAAGATTAGCCTTTTAAGACTTCTAAAGCTCTTTCTTTGGCAAGATGAATTACAACAGGGAATAATTTAGGGATTTGTTTAGGAAATGTAGATCCGTACCAATATGTATAGAAATAGGTCACAAGAGAAACTTACCCAAAATAGCATGCATTCTTCATTAACCCTTGTCCTCTTTTTGCATGCCTAGCCCATTTTTTGCTTCATGCATGGCATCACATTTATATGCATAAATTCTCATTTGAATACCAATAATTCATTATTTACTCAAAAGGATAAAATGTAATCATGGCTCTGACAACACATTCCTGAAGTAGGCAGATGGAAGGCCTAGGCAAGAAAAGACAATAGAAGAAATGCAGAGTGAGATAAACCAATTCAAGGGTTAACTGGCCAAAATGATGGAAGTGATGGAACAACAAGCTCAAAATAGCTGTTAGTGGCCAAAGGTTGCCCACAATCAAGAACATCAAGCTTAGAATAACTATTAAGGACCAGGAAATCTTCATAATCAAAAGTAATATAAAGATCAGCAAGCCCAAAACAATTATCAGGAAAAGGGCCTAGAAGGTGAAACCATCCTAAACTTTGATAACCTAGTGGAAAAGGAGAAATTAAGGAAGGCTGCTAAGGAGGCCAAGGTCCAGAGAGGTTAGAATGAGGAAGATCAAAGGATTCTCAAACGACAATAATGTGTTAGATCTCTCAGAAATATGACTAGTTCCTGATATGATCTTACCACCAAAGTTCAAACTCCCCAAATTTACCAAGTATAATGGGACATCTTGTCCAAAGAATCATCCTCTCATGTACATCCAAAAAATGATGGCTTATTCCAATGATGAAAATATACTAATGCATGTCTTTCAAGAAATCTAATTAGTGAGACTATAGAATGGTATTTAAACCTAGAATGCCACTCTATTCATATTTGGAAGGAATTGGCTAAGTCCTTTATGAGGCAGTACAAATACAATAGGAATATGGCCCTTGATAGGTTTTAGCTATAGGACATGAAAAAAGGAGAAAATGAGTCATTTAAGGATTATGCTCAAAGGTGTAGAAATGTAGCAATTCAAGTGCAACCATCCATGTTTGACAAAGAAATGATCACTCTTTTTATGATTACTCTTGATGATTTTTATTATGCTACAGTCACAGCATGCATGTCTACTAATTTTATTGACTTGGTTGTTGTTAGTGAGAGGGTAGAAAGAGAAGTTACAATAGGAAAGATAGGAAAGCTAATAGCTAAAAACCAAAAGAAATTCCAGTATAACAAGAAAAAGGAAGAAGTGCACTTAGTCAAATAGCAGAAAAGAGGAAAATGGAAAGGCAACACCCCTATTGTGAATATTACTACACCAACTTTACAAGCATCAGCCACCCAAACTTCTTGGCCCGTTCAACAACAAACACAATAGTACCAGTAGAATCAACCTAGGTGGCAGTTCAATAACAAAGTCAAAAACTTTGATCCTATCCTAATACCTTATTCTCAGCTTTTACCACAATTATTGTAGAACAATTTGGTGTCTTTGGTTCTGTTGCCTCCCTTTCAACCCATACCCATCATGGAATGATGAGAAACTCACTTGTGCTTACCATGCAAGGGCAAAGGTCCACTCTATTGATATGTGCCCTACATTTAAAAGGAGGGTTCAAGGATTGATTGATACTAAGTGGTTGAGTTTTGACCCTATGTAGCCAGGACCAGATGTGCATTGCAATCCCTTGCCTAACCATGACAACTAAAATGTTAATAACATTGCCTAACACTAGAATAGCATGGATAAAACTAAGATCTTGTAATTGGAGAGAACTAATTGGCTTGAAATAGTGGGTCTGTTCTTGCATCACCTACTACAAGTTAGACTATTTCCTGCTTTTTTTATTTGTTTTGTATCTTTTTAAATCTTTATTTCATGACATCTGCTAATAGCTTTATCCAAGGACTTAGCAAGGATTTTGTATGGGCACATCTTTCAATTTAATAAAATGCTTAGCATGATGAATGCATTACTTTTCATCCAATTTCTTTTGCCTATTAGACTAAACCAATACTGGGGCAATATAGTTTATCCCAAAGATAGATGCTCATGAGTATTAAAATAAAGAAAAAATTTTCTAAATCTTATTCTTGATAAATCCAATTGCTGCCGATAAAATTAGTTTGCTTGAATATCCAATTCTCTTGGATGATTGAGTGTCTTTTGATTAAAAAAATAACAAAGAGCCTATGGTGAGGGTGTGCTTATTATGAGGAAACATATACCTAGAACTTGTCTAAATCCCCTCGAAGCTATTTGTTGGATACTACATTACTCAAGAAATGACCTAGGCTATCTTTAGACAATTTGAGCCTTCCAAGTGAAACCCTAGCATAAGAACTCCCATAGTCAGCCATTTAAATGTGTAGAAGGATGGCAAGACCACCATTCAATTTCCTTCCTTTGACCTACACCAACTTTAACATTTCAACTTGAAAAACCATTACTTCACCTTAAAGGAGGGCTAAAAGGAATACCCCTACTATTAAAGAAGGAAAATGCTGCAAGCAATAATCTAAGGCTCAAGTGAAAGGATTGAAGGTATCCTTCCAAAACTATGTGAAAAAGCACAAAAAGAAAAGAGAAAAAGAGAAGAAATATTGAGAAAGAAAATGAAAAAGGAAAAGTACTAGGCCAAAAAACAAAAAGAAAAAAAAAAGGCTAGCCAAAATAAAGAAAAAGAGACTAGTAAAGAGAAATAGACTTCACCCTGAGCCAAGAAGGTTATCCATAAAGGAGAAAAGCAAAAAGTGAGACATTATGTGCTCAACACTTCATGCTCTCCTTATTTGATAAATCTTTATTCTTTTTATTCTTACCTATTACCTAAGCCTTACATTACATGTTGAGTAAAGTCCTAGTGATCTTGGCTAATATGGTGAACTAACCAAAGTAAAGAGGGACATGAAAATAAGCCTATAGGGTATCTATGAGTGTAAACACATGTCAGAGAGTGTAAACACTAAAGAGTAATTAGAGTGAACACTTGACTAAAGTGTAAACACTAGAGGAATTATAGTGAGTGCTTAATAGAACACTTTTAATTCTGGAGAATTGAACAAAATTATTATGTGCATTCCCTTGAGGCATCACTTGGATAATAAAAGAGAATGAGTTAAGGAAAATCTTTCAACATTCTTTTACTCATAGGTAGTCAAAATTTAAACTAAAGAAACCAAGGGTAAAACCCATATCCAAATGACCACCTTTAAAGAAGGAGAGTCTAAGAAGAAAGTTATAAAGAAACTTCTCCCAAGGGGCTATAACCCATTAAAAAGAATTGAACCTAGTCCCCAAAGGTATTACTCCCAAAGTTTCTAACACTTTGATCTACTTAAACTAGGGCAATGGGTCATTGACCCATCCATTGATCTCTTCTTTAAAAGACCAAAGTATCCAATTTCATACCCTTTGTATCGTATGCCATCCTTAGTTCTTAAAATGCATTCTCATGCAAAGCAAATAGTATTAAGTGCCACAAGGATGTTGATCAAATAGGTACTGCTCAAATGGACAAGACATGGGTTGAAAAAATTGGCAAAAGTTTAGTGTTGAATGAAGAATGGTTTTAAGCTGTGATTTCTAGGTGAACAGAAGATGTCTTGAGTGAATATTGAAGATGTCACACCTTTAGTTTCTTTTAAAAGAGAAAAAAGCAAGGTTTGTTTAAGGGGAATGTCAAAAGGGTTTAGCTCAGATACATAAATAGAGGTAATAGAGTGAATAATGAAATCTTTATGAATAGAAAACTAGGGTAAGGAATGTATTAAGAATTCAGTAACACTGGGGCAATCCTTTTTCAATGAGCAAGCTAGAAGACTCAAAAGCGCCAAAGTTAACTCATCCATGACTTCATCTCATGACTCCCAAAGGTCATAGAGTAGCATTTTTGCACAATCTATGAAAATTTCATTTCTTAGTATGTAAGCATGCATCATCATAGGGTAATATTGCATCATTGGCATTTAGATTGATCATGTTTCAATGCATACGAGCATATCATCAACACTTGAATTTTCAAGAAAATTAAAATTTTTGTAAGTCGAACATGTCCCTAAGATTTTTAAAAAAAATGAGATTTTACACTAACATGTCAAGATTGCACAAGCATAAGCATGCCATCTTATATCAATCTAAATCATTTTGGGAAGAACTTGTTCTTATCAAGTCAAGTTATATCGAGAATGTTAGAGAAAAGGGCTTAGATCAGCAGCTGCAGGCTTATCACGTGGAGTATGTTAGTAATCTATTAGGCCTGGTCTTTATTCTGTTAGCAATATGTTAGTTTGGTCTTGGTTGCAGTTTATTAGTTAAGGACATTAGTGTAATTCAATAATTAAGTCCTAGCCTATAAATTGTAATCTCAGCTACATCATTTGTAGAATAATAGATTGAATCACAGTTTCCTTTCCTAAACTTTCTTGTCTAAAAGTTCTTGAGCTTTCTTTCTTTTTGAAGTTCTTGAGAATTCTAACATGGTATCAGAGCTTTGATCCAATGGGAGAAAATTTAAATTCGTTCTCTCTAGCATCTCTTAATGCTTCACTAGTTTCTTTTAGCCACTCTATTTCTGTGAAATTAGACAGCAATTCCTATCTACTCTGGAAATGGCAAGTTCTTGCAGCCATCAAAGGGCATGAACTAGAGAAATACATTAGTAGTGGTCAAGAAGTGCCACCAAGATTTGCAGTAGATGAACAAGGAAGAGTTCTTGGGATCTTGAGTCAGCAGTATATTCTTTGGAAGAAGCAAGATCAGCTCTTGCTATCTTGGCTCCTATTAACGATATCAAAAAATATCCTTACAAGGATGGTGGGATGTGAATACTCATACCAGGTCTGGGAAAAGGTAGAAACTTTCTTTGCCTCTCATACAAAGGCAAAGATCAAGCAGTTCAAGTCGCAGCTACAAATTGTGAAGAAGGGGTCCATGCAGCTACTGAGTATCTTTTAAAGATTAAGAATTTTGTTGATTCTTTGGCTTCAGTTAGTCATGTAATCATAGAAAATGATCATACAGAGGTAATTCTTGATGGTCTTTCCTCAGAATATGATGGTTTTGTTACATCCATTCTCTCTAGAACTGATTCATATTTAGTAGAAGAAATTGAAGTATTATTGCTTGCACAAGAAAATAGAATTGAGAAACATCATAAAGAAGTAGAGGCTATGACAGTGAATCTTACTACACGTCCTCAGAGTTATAATGTAAACAAAAATGGTCATCAAGGTTTTCCTGGTCAGTATGCAAATAGAGGAAGGTTTGGAGATGGAGGAAATTTTTTTAGAGGCAGAGGAGGTTATAACAATGGGCAGTTTGCTGGTAGGAATGGAAGGTTTTCTGATAAAAGTAACATTCAATGTCAATTATGTGGGAGATATGGACATCAATCCTAGAATTGTTATCACAGATTTGATGAAAGTTTTCAAGGACCAGCTCAAATTTTGAGCCATTTTAGCAAGACAGTCAATGGCAGTATCAGAAACACACCCTATGCAATGCTCACTTCTAACAGCAGCAGTAATGACAATGAGCAAGAATGGTATCCTAACACTTGTTATGTTAAATCTCAGGATACTCATCAAATACTTTTGAAGGGGACTGTTAGAAAAGGCTTGTATGTCTTTGATCAATTTCATATTGAAAAGGAACCGTATACCACTGCAAAAGTGTCAGCAACTCAGTCACCAAATGTTACTTCACCTATTGTACATAGTTCCCATACTTCTTCATTGTTAAATTCTTGTTCTGAGTTAGACAAATGGCATGTTAGATTGGGCCATGCCTCTGTACAAGCTGTCAAGAGTGTACTCACTTCTGTAACATCAGAATACCAAATAAAGAGCATTCCTTTTGTTCATCTTGTTGTCTTAATAAAATACACAAATTTCCTTTTGTCTCTTCTCAAACAAAATACTCAAAACCTCTTCAACTAATCCATTTTGATTTGTGGGGACCAACACTAGTGCTATCAAAAGAAGGACACAGATATTACATACATTTTGTGGATACTTTTACCCGCTACACATGGATTTACTTTCTTAAAAGCAAGTCTGATGCATTTCAGACCTATATTCATTTCAAGAAACAAGTAGAACTTCAAACTAACCACAAAATCCTTGCCTTACAAACTAATTGGGGAGGAGAATTTAGAGCTTTCACTGAATATTTGAAAGACCAAGGAATAGTTCATCGTGTTTCATGTCCTTATACACATGAACAAAATGGGCTTATAGAAAGAAAACACAGACATATAACTGAGACTAGACTAGCCTTCACCAATCATCTTTACCTAGTTCATTTTGGACTGAGGCCTTTAGCACAGTTGTGTATCTCATTAATAGACTACCCACACCAGTCTTAAATGGTTTTACTCCTTTTCAAACCTTACACAAAATCAAACCTGATTATTCTTTTCTTAAAGTCTTTGGGTGTGCAGCCTATCATAACCTAAAGCCCTATAATAATCCCAAGTTTCAATTCATATCCATTGAATGCACCTTTCTTGGTTATAGTCTAGCACACAAAGGATACAAGTGTCTGCATCCTGATGGGAAAATAATTATATCTAGAGATGTCATATTTGATGAAAGTAGTTTTCCATTCAAGAACAGCAAGGGTTCCTCACAGTAGTTACTTTCTAGTAACAAATCACATTCTGTCTCTCCACCTTCAGCCATACCTCCTATTCTATCATTCTCTACATTAACTAATGCAAGACATACTCAGAATACCAATGCATTTGCTGGACAAAGAAATAACTCATGTGCACTTGCTAATAATACCAATATTATGGATTCTTTGTAACATGTTTCAGGTTCCTCTATAGACTTTGAAGTTCCTCAACGTCCGTTTCAAAATGTCCACTCAATGGTGACCCATAGCAAAGCAAGGGCACTCAAATCAAAGAACCACTAAATGGTGACTCGTAGCAAAGCAAGGGGAACTGAACCAATAGTACTTACTGTTTCTAGAGAGCCTCAAACTATTGAAGAAGCTCTTAGTATACTAGAATGGAAGTGTGCCATGGATCTTGAGTATGCAGTGCTCATGAGTAACAAGACATGGAGTTTAGAAGCTTTACCCAAAAATAGGAGGCCTATAGGGTGCAAATGGTGTTTAAAGTTAAAGAAAATCCAAATGGTACTGTCAACAAATATAAAGCAAGACTAGTTGCCAAAGGGTATAATCAAGAGGCAAGAGTTGATTTCCATGAGGTTTTCAGTCCAGTGGTAAAACCAGTCACAATTCGGGTTCTCCTTACCTTGGCCTTATCAAAAGGATGGAACATCCATCAAATAGATGTTAATAATGCCTTTTTAAATGGTGATTTGAATGAAGATGTATACATGTTGTAGCCTCCTGGATATGAATCAGCTAACTCATCTCAAGTTTGCAAGTTTCATGAGGCTCTCTATGGCCTTAAGCAAGCTCCTTGTGAATGGTTTCAAAAATGGTCTGAAGCTTTACTTGATCTTGGTTTTACCAAGGCAAAATGTGACTCTTCCTTATTTCTTCAGGTTACCTCCCATCATTCTCTCTATGTTTTAGTCTATGTGGATGATATTTTGATTACTAGATCTTCATCAACTTTGATTCAGAACTTGATTGATCAACTAAATACATTCTCCTATTTCTGATCAAGCTACATACAGATCACTTATGGGAGCATTACAATATATTACCATTACTAGACCAAAATTATCATACAGTATAAACAAAGCTTGTTAATTTATGCACTGTCCTACAGATGTACATTGGAAGTTGGTTAAACGGATACTAAGGTATCTAGCAAGCACCATATGTCATGCTCTAGCTCTCCAAAGATCATCTGCTCCTGATCTCACTGCCTTTTGTGATGCTGATTGGGCATTAGACATTGATGATCGGCGTAGTACCTCAGGTTTCTGTGTATATCTTGGTCCTAATCTCATTTCTTGGTTATCTGAAAAGCAAACAACAGTGTCTAGATCAAGTACTGAAGCAGAATATAGAAGTCTTGCAAGTACAGTGGCAGAATTAGCTTGGCTGCAGTCTTTACTCAGAGAACTCAGCATTCAATTACCAAAAGTTTCTAGAATATATTGTGACAATATGAGCATAGTCAGTTTATCAGCAAATCCGGTCCTTTATTCAAAGACTAAACATATTGAACTAGATCTCTATTTTGTTCGTGAAAAGGTCAACAATAAAGAAATTGAAGTCTATCATATTCCATCCCTTGATCAAACAGTAGATATCTTCACCAAGGCAGTTTCAACTTCAAGGTTCCTTCAACTTAGAGACAAGCTCAATGTCATTCCTCTTCCAAGTCATGCCACTGATCTTGAGGGGGGATGTTAGAGAAAAGGGTTTAGTTTAGCAGCTGCAGGCTTATCACGTGGAGTATGTTAGTAATCTATTAGGCTTGCTCTTTGTTCTGTTAGCAATCTGTTAGTCTGGTCTTGGTTGCAGTTTATTAGTTAAGGACATTAGTGTAATTCAATAATTAAGTCCTAGCCTATAAATTGTAATCTCAGCTACATCATTTGCAGAATAATAGATTGAATCACAGTTTCCTTTCCTGAACTTTCTTGTTTAAAAGTTCTTGAGCTTTCTTTCTTTCTAAAGTTCTTGAGAATTCTAACAGAGAAAAACTCATCCATATCAAATCAAATTGTTATATGAAAAACTTGTTCACATTAAATCTAAGGTCATTTTAGATCCCGATTAGGTGGATGGTAACCCTTTAGAAACTTAGGACTAAAAGGAAATCCTATTTTAGATCCATGTTGAGTAGATGATAACCCTTCCAAAAACTTAGGAGTAAGTGGAAATTCTAAGATTATTTTAGATCCCCATTGGGTGGATGGTAACCATTCAAAAACTTAGGAATAAAAGGAAATCTTAAAGTCATTTTAGATCCCTGTTAGGTGAATGGTAACCCTTTCAAAACTTAGGATTAAGAGAAAATCCTAATATCATTTTAAATCCCTATTGGGTAGATAATAACCCTTCCAAAACCTAGGACTAAGAGGAAATCTTAGGTCATCTTAGATCCCTATTGGGTGCATGGTAACCCTTCACATTATATTCTAATCCAACCAAAATAGTTTCTCTTAACCTTTGCCTATCTTCTAGCCCCTAAAAGATGAGCAAAGGGGACTAATCTATAGACACCTAATTTTGTTCAGGCCACTTTTCAAAACTTCAACCTAAATTACAAACCCAAGTTTAAATTGAAAATAAGATAATGAAATAAGAAAAATCCCAAATAATAGAATTTAAACCCAAACATAAGCCTAAAATAAAATTAAACCCAAAACCAAGCCTAAGGCCAAACCCAAGAATAAAAGTTCAAAATAAAACTAAAATTAAATCAGAAAAGTAAAAGATAACCAAAATTAAAAAAAATAATACAAGATAAATAAAAGAATTAAGAAAAAAAGTGATAAGAGGATAAGAGATAATATGCTAGGATTAATAAAAGATAAGAAAGATTAAAGACAATAAAAAGATAAAGATAAAAGATGATAAAAATAAAATCAAAAAGAAAAATAAAAAGTAAGATAAACCCAAGATAACACAAAATAAAATACGATAAACAATAAAAGAATAAAGAAATAAGCAAATAAGAGATAAAATAAAGTTAAAAGATAAAAATTAAAAGAATTAGAGTTGGAATGAGAAAGCTATAGACATCCACTATATAAGAGGACTTGAACACGCATAGAGGAGGGGAGAGAATCAACCAAGAAATTCACGCTTCCCAATAGCATTCACACTCCAAAATTGAAAAAAAAAAAAAAACAAACACAACCCATCTTCTTCAAACTAACGTTCATACCCCCTCCAGAATACCCAAATGAAGACCCATCACCACCAAAACCTTCAACACAACAAATACCCTATGACCCACTTGTAGCAAAGGCAAAGTTGTGATAAAGAAAAGGTAAGCCTTCAACCTTAGGTGCTTGGAATTATTGATACTAATGTTTGTTTCTATGATGAGAATGTTGAGCCTTTACTTTAGAGGAGAATGGACTTAATAATGTAAAAGGCCATCATACAGAGGGGGGACATAGTGAAGAGTAATGGTGTGATTTTTATTTATTTTTAGTTTCCAAACAAATGCAAAATAGGAAATAAGCAACTAAAAATAAATATCAAGTCATAGATGGATTCAATATTTTGTCCACTCACTTAAAGATCTTCTAAGAACTCAATTTGGTAAAAGTAGCAGAATTTAAAAGTATTTTTAGACGTGTTAGTAGTGAATTACTTCCCTTTTTCTTTAAATTTTATGTAGAAAAATATAATGATGGGAGAAAAATGAAAATAAGTTAGTAGTTGGGTTTGGTCTTTTTTTTTTTTGCTTAATAAAGAAATTTCTAAAATTTAGATCTGATAAAAGTAAATGAATCTAATATTTTATTGGTATAATAAGTTTTCTCCTAGAATTTATAATATTAAAAAAAATAAAATAAATAGGAAACCCATATAGAATTGCCTGCATGGGCCATCTTTTACTTTTTTATATTTTTTGGGCTTTGTGCCATTCTTTATTTCTTTTTCCTTTTTAATTTCTTTGTCTTAACAAAAGGAAGGTTTAAATGGTAAAAAGATTATTTTTCTCAAAATTTTATCTTTCACAAGTTTAGTTTTTAAAACCTGAATCTGAAATAGGAAGAAGATTTTTCTCAAAATCTTTTTTCTTTAAAAATTTCAATCTATAATGGGTAGGGATTATTTTCAAAAATCTTTTTTTCAATTTTTAAACCAACACAAATTAAATAGGACAAATTAATTAAATTATTTTTGCTACCAAAAAGTGTTTAGGATACTAATACCTTCCCTAAAACGTAACTAACCCTCGAATTTAATATTTGAAATATAAACTAACTTCAATTAATTGTCCAATCTCATCTTAAAAAATTTATATCAGTGTTGATTCTAAAACTAAAACTGGGGGTGTTGACAATATGTATCACAATCAATTGCACAATTCATTATTTTGGCAGCTTAGCACATACACAAATAAATATGATTGATTTCTCAACACTCATTAAAATCAATAGAGATCCATAATGTAAACAGGTAGATGTACAAAAAAGCAATGGCTCTAAGCAATTTCTATGACTTCAACGCCAAGAGCTTATAAACTCAAGATGGCAAAAGCAGATTACTAGCAACAATTTAGAGAATGTATTTTGAAATTCAAATTTTTTGGGTCTGACTTCCATGTTGAAGATCCTCATAAGTCTTAAGAACCATTTTGCTTCTAGGAGCATTCTACTATTCCTATTGTAATTTCTTCCCTTCAATATTAATAGAAATGGCTATGATTTTGGTTAAGTGTCTATCTTACATAGTGTTATGACAACACTTAAAGTTGGAAATGAAGATTGGAGAAGGAAGGATACACTCTAAACTCTATTATTTGTGGTGAATGGTATACAATGTTATTTTACATGATGGAAGTAGCAAGAACATAATTTCTAATGAGGTTGTAAGAAAGCTATAGTTGCCCATTAGAAAGCACCCAAATCATTACAAGATTGTATGGTTCCAAAGGAGACACGAGATGCCCATTACTTCTCAATTTTGGTCAAATTCAGAATTGTGGAAATTTTTTAATGGGAGGCTTTTTATAATGTAGCACCCATGGATACAAGTCACATCTAATTTGGAAGGTCATACTAATATAATGAAATGATCCAATGCATAAAGGCCGACGCCTACTTATTTTAGAGAGGAAATAAAAATTATACTTTGCATCTTCCAAGGATATAATCTTCAATATCCCTAAAGATAGGAAGGTATGCGGATTTTTGGAAGCTAAGGAAATTGATAATGCTAGTAAGAAAGTCAAAGTTGCTTTAAAAGCAACAAAGTATTAGCAAAAGGAAATCAAATAATTTGTGCAATATGGTATTAATCCAATTAATGCATAGCAAAATTCCTAAAGGTACTAAACACAAGCATAAGTCAAGGCAGAGCAAAGTCAAAGCTAACTAACCAAGCTAGACAATGTTATTCGAGATGAGCTTCATGTGAGGGAAGTGAACTCAAGGTAGGGGAACCAATATAGTTGTTTCCTAGTGAAATGATAGGATAAAACATGCCACTAAAAGTACTTGGATTTCAAAAGATGAATTGATGAGGATTAATCCTCAAAAATATGCTATAGTTTCCAAAGATTTTGATTCAAGCATCAACATTATTTCAAGAGGAAGAGAATAATACAAGAGCTTTGCTAATTACTATTTATTTTGAGATATTTGTTAATTTCTCTATGTTGTAGTTTTAGCATGCTTTTTCTTACTATATTAAGTAGTTAAACTAGCGTGTGCCTTTAAAAAACATGAAACATGAGCTAAGTTATCATGTGGACCAGGCTTAGTGAAATCTCTAAAAGCTTGGTATTAACTACTATAATTGGCCTTTAGGACTTTATATTCAGCTGTCATTTATAGTTTCAAATTTACATGATTTTTAAAAATCTAGAAGCCTTTTTGTTCCTTCACAATTTTCCTTATTCTTAAACTTAATGTTGTTAGAAAATTGTCATATCTATTACTTACATTTACTACATCACAAGTCCATGGACAATTATTTACATTAAGAGTTTGAGCATTCCTCTCCAAGCACTAACACCAAGGGAAAGCAAATAAAGCACATTGCCATGACACATTACTTTCTTCACTTTGGCCAAAACCTTTGTTAAGAAGCATAAAGGATCTAAGTTAGTCTAAAAGGTTAAGAAAGTGGTTTCTTGTAATGGAGTCCAAGCCTATTAGTGTTTTCCATTAGCCATAGTTTAAGGAAACCTAACAAGTGAAGCTAAAAGGGAAAAGGGAGAAAATTGCATGAAATAGAACAAAATCAAACAAACCCAATAAACCCTAGATTGATCAACTTGTGTAGAGTGAAGTGAACAATGCCAACTTTGGTAGAAAGAATACAACACCTAGGTTGAACTCAAAAAACTCTTTGCTCCAAGAAACAAAAATCTCAAAGGTGGGCTCTACTCCTACACAAGCTGACCAATACAATACAATGCAAACAAATACAAAGAAAAACATACGATTTTATCAGTATATTAGTGTTTTTCGTTAGCCATAGTTTAGGATAAATAAAGGTCTTAGGTTAGATATCACCCAAAATTTGTTGTGAAATTAGAAGAGATTAAGAGTATGGGACAATTAACCTTTGGGCAGAATGAGGAATAGTAGAGACCAAAAGAGCAAGTGGGAGATGAGAGCAAACAGCATTGAGAGCAAAGAGTACTAAGAGCAGAGAGGGATAAGAGCACCAGAGAGCAAGTGCAAAAAAGCCAGAGATCATGAAGAGTAAAGAGTAGGAGATGAGAGTAAAGAGTGGGTTTTTTTTTTTTTTTTAAATCTTTGGGCATGTTAGAGATGGGCAAAATGTGGGTAAATGTTATAGATATAACATTTCTGCTTTGAACCACCCACATCTCTTCCCCCATTTAGAAGTCTCAATCATACCATTCACTTATTACCCAATAGACAACTAGTAAATTGAAAATGTTATTGTTATCCATGTAGCTAAAAGGTTGAAATAGAAAAGTAGATAAAGGATGTGGGAATTCATTGACTCAATAACAACCCATTCTCCTCTCTAATCTTGTTGGTAAGTAGAATAGATTGGTGATTATGTGTAGGCTATTGGTCTCTGAATGTTATAATTGTGAAAGATAAATTCCCAATTTCAACCATTGATCAACTGCTAGACGAATTACATAGTGACATTCTTTACAAATTTGGACTTAAAATCTAGTTATCATCAAACCAAGGTAGTAAGCAGAGATATTCTAAAAATAGCATTTAGGACACATAAGGAACATTATGAACTTTTTGTGATGCCTTTTGGACTCAACAATACTCCTTTAGCTTTTCAAGCTACAATGAACCAAATCTTTTAAGCCATATTTAAGAAAATTTGTTATAATATTTTTTGATGATATCTTAATTTATAGTATCACTCTACAAGAGCATGTTCAACATGTGCAATAGGTTCTAGAATGCTTTTTAACCAACCAGTTTATTGTGAAACTTTGTAAATCCTCTTTTGGCATGAAAGAGATTGAATATCTGGATCACATTGTTACTGTAGAAGGAGTTAAGGTAGAACCTAGAAAATTGAAGCAATGACCAAGTGACCTTGCCCTACCATGGTGAAATAATTAAGAGGATATTTGGATGTTATTGACTATTACAGGATATTCATTACAGGATATGCATTTATTACTACCCCTCTTACTAATATGTTAAGCAAAGATGCATTTCAATGGGATTAGCATGCACAAAAGGCTATACAACAAGAAAAATGAGCTATAATATGGTGTCTCACATTTGTTTTAAAATGCTACATAGCCTTTGGAAAAAAAAAAAGTAGCTCTAATACGCAAGAGATGCATAGAAATAACAATGCTCTTACAATAGCTTCAAGAGGTAATGACCAAAGCCCTAGTTCTCTCTCTCCTTGACTTTTTGGTTCCTTTTGTAGTTGAAACAGATGCCTTAAATTTTGGAATTGGTAAATTGATGTAGTATTTATGCAATAAGGAAAACCTATGTTTTCTTTAGTAAAAAAATTGGACCCAAGCTGTAGACTTCTTCCATATATAGCAAAGAATTATATTGTATTACTACTACAATCTTGAGGTGAAGACAATATTTATTGGGCTAGCATTTTATGACCAAAATGGATCATTGGAGCATGAAAGAATTATTCTCACAAGTGATCCAAATCCCTAGACAACAAAATTACATCTACAAATTAATGGCATTTCACTTCACAATTGAATATAAATGGGAAGTTGATGCCTTATCTTAGAAGTATGATAATTGGAAGATAATCCTCAAGACTTGGTTGTTGTCACATGGTCCCATCCCATTTTCAATATCATCAAAGAAGTTAGAAAGGAGCAATCTAATGACCCATACTTTATTGCATTGAGAAAGCAACTTGAAAAAGGCCACACTTTTGGAATTTCATCACACAAAGAGACGAATTACTTTTTCATAAAACCGAATTATGTTGAGTCCCCAAACACCTTGGCTGCTACAAGTACTTAAAGAGTACCATTCCATAAATCTCAATGGACATGCTAGGCTCACCAGGACCTTTCTTAGACTAGCATCTATTTTTAATTGGCCCAAATGTGTAATGATGTTAAAAAATTTATTGCTCAATGTAGTGTCTGGCAACAAATAAAATTTCCTAACACTCTACCTACAAGTCTTCTCCAACCTTTGCCTGCACCAGAAGGAGTCTTTCAGGATCTTACTCTAGATGTTATCAATGGACTTCATTTGTGTCATAAGTGTACCACTATTTTAGTGGCTGTTGACCAACCCAAAAAATAATCACATTTGGGAACCTTGCCTTCTAATTATACTATCACCATTGTTGCTCAATTATTTTGTGAAATGGTGATTAAATTATATGGGTTTCCAAAGTCTCTTACCTTAGATTGGGACAATAGATTTTTGAGACAATTTTGGATGAGGTTATTTGAAGTAAGTGGGATTTCATTGCTTATCACCCATAGACAGATGGATAAGCAAAAATCACTAATAAATATTTGGAACAAAATCTGTAGGTATTTTGTCATGATCAAGTTTGTTCCTAGTCTAAGCAGTTGATTTGGGTAGAGTTGCGCTACAACACATGTAGCCACCCATTCTTTAATCAAAATGAGTCCATTCCAAGCCTTGTATGGCTAACCCTACCACATTTACCATTGTATACTCAGGGAAATTCCAAAATAGAAGCCATTGATGCTATGCTCATTGAACAACGCCAACTCCTAGCCCAACGCAAAAATACTTATCCAATGCTTAGAATAGAGTGAAAGTTATGGCGGACCGAAAACCAACTGAAAAAAAAAATTGAAGTTAGGGACTTTGTTTAGGTCAAGCTTAGACCGTATCACCAAACTTCTTTGGCTCAATGAATGAACCACAAGCTAGCTAAAAGGTTCTATGGTCCTTTCACATTGTGCAAGCTGTCAACCTAATTGCATATAAATTAGAGTTGCCAGCAGAAAGTCAAATTCTTTTCATGTTTCATATCTCAAATCCTTTTGTGGTGATAGATCCAATGAAGGAATATCTCCACCGCCAACAAGCTTTGATAATAAGCTAGTTCAAGTGCCTAATAGTGTGATTCTATCTTCGTGGATTGTGAACAACAAAGGCTAGCTAAGGACACAAGTCTTGGTGCAGTGGTCAGCCCCACTACTTGATGTCACTTGGGAGCCATTCGAGTATCTATGCCACTCATATCCCAAGATTCACCTTGAGGACAAGGTGGTGTTTTAGGGGGAGGGGGATGTTGCACCCATGCAAAGTGTGTATGAGTCTTCCATGTCAATGGCCAAGGGATAAGCAACCTAGACCATAGTAAATGCAGCACAGGAGGAGTAATGTTAAATCCATAACCTTAATCATCTGCATTTTCTACACACTTACTTGATCAAGTGAGTTTAATAAGAAAAAAAAGCCTCTCACTATTGCTCCTTCTAGTTTCGCTCTCTCATGCTCTACTACCTCTCCAGTTGTCCTCTCCCTGCTGCCTCTTGTTAGATTTATTGGATGTTCACATATATATTAATAATAATTGCATGTAAACATGCTATTATAAAATGTTTGGCCCAAATTAAAAGTCATCTAATTATGTTAAATAGGCCTAAGTTATCTCATAAAGTATGGGTCCCTATGTGTAAATACTCTATTTGTAATTTCTAATTTTATGATGGGCCAAATTAGAAAAAAGGAGAACATGTACAATTATAAATCAAAGGGTTATCATTTCCAAATTATATGTATGATTCTTTTTTGGCATCCCATTATAAGAAAAGTGAGAACCCCCTTCTCTGAAAATTATACGTACTAATTTGGAAGATCAAAAACCTAGATCTAGAGCCACTAGACCAAAGGTTTTCAACAGTATTGGTGGATTCAAGTACACTTCCACATCTAGTCTATTTTCTTGATGATTTAACATGATAGATCTGGTTAAATGATGGTTTTCATCTAAATAAAGAATTTTCTTAACCATTGGTATCAGACCCAGTCATGTTGAATCATTGAGAAAAGAATTTAGAATGATTGAGAAATCAATTATATTTGGTTGATCATTGGCATATTTGGATTAAGGATTTATATTCAATGTTGTTTGTGAATATTCATCCAGTATATATTTTTTGTGGAATATAATCAATTTATGCCTTTTATTTTAGACCATGAGTTATTTTTTTAACCTTCCAGTATGTCAAATTTGTTTTGGGTTTAAAAGATTCAACATTCTTTGTTGTTGTGTATATATTTGGAATTCAATTTGTAGCAAAATTGTTTTATTTTTTATGGTGGCTGCATACTGAGAGATTTAGAAACATTAGGAAAGGTTAAATCTACTTAGATTATGATTTATTTTTATTTATTTGATGGACATCAGACCACAAGGATTAGATTGGGCTTGCAATAAGCTTGCAACACAAAAAAAAAAGGTGGCCTTTGGGCCATATGAGATGCCACAAAGCTCAAGTGGGTTTGAAAGGCACAAGGGAGTAGGAGGCTAGGTTACCCGCTGGTGACCCAGTGGTTGACCTAACTCGATCGCAATCAATGGTCAATGGTCATTTGTTGACTTTGACTTTGATCATTGACTTTGACTTTTTTAGGGCATTTTTTGGTATAATTTTAATTTGAATATTGGTATTTTATATATATTTTTTGACAGATTAAATGAAGTAATATGTCGCCAAAGTGGCCCCTTTTGTGAAAATTAATGTGTCTTAAAATATAAATAGTTATGTACATGTAACTTATGTAAATATAACCAGCCTAGAGGAAGGTTTATGTTTGACTGAATTACATGTACATTTGTAGTAATAAACATGTGATAATTATTTGGTTCTTACATGTAAGCAATAAATCAACCCAAAGGAAGATTTATTGTTTGACATGTTATTTTATTATTAGTGTTTAATTACTACACCAAGGTATCACTTATGAGTTAATATTTCTGTCCAAAGACTAAATATTAATGTCATGCTCGATATCTTGTGATATGGCTTACCTCTATTTTTAAATTAATTTTGCACACTTTAGCACTTATGTGTGTTTGTTTGCTTTGTTTGGCTTGTTCTCTTTTCAGTTTCAAGTTCTGCTACAAATATCTAAGCTAGTATAAATTTTATTACTATGCTCAATGGCACTAATTTTAAGGCATGGCAAGAGAATGTCATGATTGTTCTTGGAGTCATGGACCTAGACCTTGCTCTATGGGTTGATCAACCTGCCCCACTTACTTGATGTGAGCACAAGCATAGATGGCAAGAAGAGAGGAGCAGTAGATGAGCTAACATTGCCTCAAGGACTAATTACAAGATTAAGGGCCAAAAAGTTCGAGGAATCACTTCAAACTTATATGGGCAGAATGTTAGAAGGAATGGAAGCTCAAGATGCAATGAAGGCCAATGGAGCTTCACCTAATCAAATTAAGCTGAATTTGCAAGATGGGACCAATCTATGTTTAATTCATTATTCCAAGTTAATAGATTAGTTTTGGGCAGTTTACTACTTGCATTTTCGTTTGGGCTTGTATTTCTTATTGGGAGGCCCAAGTTTAAGGCTTAACCTAATAGCCTAGGTTATTAAACTTGTGGGGGTATAAATACCCTAGTGTATGGATGAAAATGAGGAGAATGAATGAAAAACAGAATTGCTTTTGGAGTTTTATACTCTTGTTCAAGGCTTGGCTTGAATCTCTATTGCATCAAGAATTGAAATTCATCAAGGTAATTACATCCTAGTGAACTTCTGTTCTTGATTCCTCAATTAACCAATTATTTGCGTTTCCATTTGCATCAGTCATTTAGGGGTTCAATAGGTTGGGAGTTCTCCATCTATTCTTGTTCTCTATCAATTTGTGTGTTTGGGGTTTCTAGATCTTGAATATCCATGGGGTTCCACATCATTTGGTATCAGAGCCACATTAGGGTGAATTCTTATTTATCCTAGGTTATAGTTTGCTGTTTTCTTTTGTGCACTGTTCACGGGTTCCTATTCACACTGTGTTTGAGTTCTTTATTTTTTTTTTCTGCAGTTGAAACTACTGTATGCAGTTTTCTACTGAAACTGTAACTCTTGGTTGTAGTTTCCATCTGAAACTGTAACTCTTAGTTGCATGTTGCAGCTCGCTTGTTTGTTTGAGATTTGATTTTGATCTTTTTTTGTTTCGTTCATATTTTGGTATTATTTGCTGTTATCCTATATTTAAAAAAAAAAAGAGTTGGGACGCTGTTTCAAAAAAAAAATGAAAAGGAACAAAATTGAAAAGAGTTGCAGCTAGAAGAAGAAAAGCACCACAGAATTGTCTAATTAGGTTGGCAGCAAGTTCTTTGAACCTGTACACCTTTTTGGGCAGAATTCAGGGTATGATTGAATTCAAGTCTGAACACACTTTGGGTTTTGGAGATTAATTAGCAAAGTCAAAGAAGTATAAGCACAATTTGTGGGATTAGCATCATTCTGGGAAACCTACTTAATTTCTTTCCATTTTGTCTTTATGTCTTTTTTTGTCCAAATTGATCTTTCCATTAAGGAAACATCAATTTCTGCATTTATGCATTAATTTCGTCCTTTTCTTTCAAATCTCAGTTGCTATTTTTGGTTACTCCTACTTTTGCTTCCATATACACTATAATTAACAATTTGATTCTTGTTAATTGGAGATCAGTATTTTGGGCAGCAAACTCTTCATATCTTGCATGCTCATTTCAATTTATTCTGGTATATTTGCTCTAGATTAAAGAGCCCTCAGATGAAGAAGTTAACATGACTCCAGACATGAAATTGATATATAGGGCCATTACTAGTCAATTTCAAAAGTTGAATAGTAGGCTAGATGAGTTGGATGAATGGAAGAGGGAGTTTTCAGAAAGCTTGCTAGGGAATGGTAGGCGAATTAATGATAGGAATAGAGAACATAAACAAAGGGGAGCCACCAAGTCATTTTCGAATTCCAACAGCAAATGGGGTTCAAAATGGAACAAATATGATGAGAAGAAGAAGGAGGATGCCACTGATTCCAAGGAGAAGGGGCTGGATGCAAACAAAAACAAGGAGAAGAGTACTTCAACTCAAAAGGGTACTTCTGATTCCTTTTCAAAAACCTCTAAACATGGAGATATAAAGTGTTTTAAGTGTCAAGGTAATGGTCATTATGCATTTGATTGTCCTAATAGAAAGACCATGTACATTAAAGGTGATGAGATTGTTTCTGAATCTGAAAATGATTATGATGGGAATGGTAGTGAGAGTAGCATGCCATCTTTAGAGGATTGTTCTGATGTTGAATATGCTGCTCATGGTGAATCTCTTGTTGCTAGGCGTGCATTGAATCTGAATGTTAAAGAAGAAAGCTTAGAACAAAGAGAAAATATATTTCACACTAGATGTTTAGTTGGAGGTAAAGTTTGTAGCATGATTATTGATGGGGGTAGTTGTGCTAATGTGGCTAGCACCACTTTGGTGGATAAATTGGGGCTGAAATGTATTAAACACCCTACTCCTTATAGGCTACAATGGTTGAATGATAGTGGAGAAGTGAAAGTTACTAGGCAAGTTGTAGTAGCTTTTACTATTGGAAAGTATAGTGATGAAGCTATGTGTGATGTAGTACCCATGCATGCTGGTCATTTATTGTTGGGGAGGTCTTGGCAATTTGATAGGCGTGTGATGCATGATGGGTATAGAAATAGATATTCCTTTCAGCATGATGGCAAGAAAATCACTTTGGCACCTTTATCACCTAAAGAAGCTTACCTTGATCAAGTTAATCTTCAACAATCAGCTTGTGGGATTCCAGGTAGTGAGGTGAAAAAGAATAATGAGAGAAAAGAGGCCATGAGAGAAAAGAATAAAGAAAAAGGCCCAATGTTGAGTGACTGCACAAGTGAGGAAAGAAAGTGAGATGTGCAGAAGAGAATAAGTTAGTGAGTGATAAAAAGAAAAAGAGTGAACAGAAAGGAAAAGAAAGGAGTGAAGAAGTTAAGAAACAACCATGTTTCTATGCAAAAGAGAGAGATATAAAGAGTGCATACTTACGCAAGAGAGCTTTTATTTTGATTCGGTTTAAGGATACTTTGTTTACTGAAATTGACCTTAACCCCGAATTGCCTAGTGTGTTTGTGACTTTATTGCAGGAATTTAGTGATGTCTTTCCTCAAGAGATACCCCACGGGTTACCACCTAAAAGAGGAATTGAGCATCATATTGATTTTGAACCAAGAGATTGGGTTTGGTTACACATGCGAAAGGAGAGATTTCTACAGCAAAGAAAGTCAAAGCTGGATGCAAGGGGCAATGGACCATTCCAAGTCTTGGAGTGCATCAATGATAATGCATACAAAATAGACTTGCCAGGTGAGTATAATGTAAGTGCCACTTTCAATGTTTCTAACCTATCTCTTTTTGAACTTGATTTAGATTTGAGGATGAATCCTTTTGAGGAGGGAGGGAATGATGTGAGCACAAGCATAGATGGCAAGAAGAGAGGAGCAGTAGATGAGCTAACATTGCCTCAAGGACCAATTACAAGATTAAGGGCCAAAAAGTTCGAGGAATCACTTCAAACTTATATGGGCAGAATGTTAGAAGGAATGGAAGCTCAAGATGCAATGAAGGCCAATGGAGCTTCACCTAATCAAATTAAGTTAAATTTTCAAGATGGGACCAATCTATGTTTAATTCATTATTCCAAGTTAATAGATTAGTTTTGGGCAGTTTACTACTTGCATTTTCGTTTGGGCTTGTATTTCTTATTGGGAGGCCCAAGTTTAAGGCTTAACCTAATAGTCTAGGTTATTAAACTTGTGGGGGTATAAATACCCTAGTGTATGGACGAAAATGAGGAGAATGAATGAAAAACAGAATTGTTTTTGGAGTTTTATACTCTTGTTCAAGGCTTGGCTTGAATCTCTATTGCATCAAGAATTGAACTTCATCAAGGTAATTACATCCTAGTGAACTTCTGTTCTTGATTCGTCAATCAACCAATTATTTGTGTTTCCATTTGCATCAGTCATTTGGGGGTTCAATAGGTTGGGAGTTCTCCATCTATTCTTGTTCTCTATCAATTTGTGTGTTTGGGGTTTCTGGATCTTGAATATCCATGGGGTTCCGCATCATTTGGTATCAGAGCCACTGATATGATGAGAAGAAGGAGAAAGCCACTGATTCCAAGGAAAAGGGGCTGGATGCAAACAAAAACAAGGAGAATGAATGAAAAACATATTTGTTTTGGAGTTTTATACTCTTGTTCAAGGCTTGGCTTGAATCTCTATTGCATCAAGAATTGAACTTCATCAAGGTATTTACATCCTAGTGAACTTCTGTTCTTAATTCCTCAATCAACCGATTATTTGCGTTTCCATTTGCATCAGTCATTTGGGGGTTCAATAGGTTGGGAGTTCTCCATCTATTCTTGTTCTCTATCAATTTGTGTGTTTGGGGTTTCTGGATCTCGAATATCCATGGGGTTCCGCATCATTTGGTATCAGAGCTTGATTAGGGTGAATTCTTATTTATCCTAGGTTATAGTTTGCTGTTTTCTTTTGTGCACTGTTCACGGATTCCTATTCACACTGTGTTTGAGTTCTTTATATTTTCTGCAGTTAAAACTACTGTATGCAATTTTCTACTAAAACTGCAATTCTTGGTTACAGTTTTCATCTGAAACTGTAACTCTTGGTTGCAGTTTCCATCTGAAACTGTAACTCTTTTATTTTTTTTTTTGAATTTGGGTCACACCCAAAAACATAACATCTGGGTATAGAAGTGCATGTTGCAACTGGCTTGATTGTTTGGGATTTGATTTTGATCTTTTTTTTTTTTGTTCATATTTTGGTGTTATTTGCTGTTTATCCTATATTTAAAAAAAAAAAAAAGAGTTGGGACGCTGCTTAAAAAAAAAAACAAAAAGGAACAAAATTGAAAAGAGTTGAAGCTAGAAGAAGAAAAGCACCACAGAATTGTCTAATTAGGTTGGCAGCAAGTTCTTTGAACCTGTACACCTTTTTGGGCAGAATTCAGGATATGATTGAATTCAAGTCTGAACACACTTTGGGTTTTTGAGATTAATTAGCAAAGTCAAAGAAGTATAAGCACAATTTGTGGGATTAGCATCATTCTGGGAAAACCTACTTAATTTCTTTCCTTTTTGTCTTTATGTCTTTTTTCGTCCAAATTGATCTTTCCATTAAGGAAACATCAATTTCTGCATTTATGCATTAATTTCATCCTTTTCTTTCAAATCTCAGTTGCTATTTTTGGTTACGCCTGCTTTTGCTTCCATATACACCATAATTAACAATTTGATTCTTGTTAATTGGAGATCAGTATTTTGGGCAGTAAACTCTTCATATCTTGCATGCTCATTTCAATTTATTCGGGTATATTTGCTTCTAGTTTTGTACTTGTCTTCCTTGTTAAGTGTTTTCATTACCATCCTAGTATTTTGGTTTGAGGATTAATTCTGAAGTGCAATTGAGAACATAAAGCTTGAGTGGTAAAAGGCTTGAGTGTGTGAGCTTATAGAGGACAAAAGCCAACAATTTTGAGAAACACGAGTGGAGTGCCATCTTTTGAGTGAAACACGTGAGGGAGTGTATTGTGAGACTGTCTTACTAACATTTCTTGCAGGTTCATAAAATGAGTAATCCTTCAACAAGGAGGGAGGGTAAAGAGCCCTCAGATGAAGAAGTTAACATGACTCTAGACATGAAATTGATATATAGAGCCTTTACTAGTCAATTTCAAAAGTTGAATAGTAGGCTAGATGAGTTAGATGAATGGAAGAGGGAGTTGTCAAAAAGCTTCCCAGGAAATGGTAGGCAAATTAATGATAGGAATAGGCATCAAAATGAGTTTAATCAAGAGCTGTTTGAAGATGAATTTGAAGAGAGGAGTTCAACTCGAAATAGAAGGGGTGAAATAAGAATAGACAATAGGAGGGATAGTAATCTAAATGCTATCAAGATGCATATACCCCCATTTAAGGGTAGAAATGATGCTGAAGTGTACTTGGAGTGGGAGAGAAAAATGGATTTGATATTTGTTTGCCACAACTATTCCGAAGAGAAGAAGGTGAGGTTGGCTGCAGTAGAATTCTCAGATTATGCCTTAGTTTGGTGGGATGAATTAGTGAAGTCTAGGAGAAGAAATGGTGAATATCCTATTGAGAATTGGGATGAGATGAAGAGAGTAATGAAGAACCGATTTGTGCCTTCTTATTACTATAGAGAGTTGCACCAAAAGTTGCATAAGCTTACTCAAGGGTCAAAATCAGTGGAAGATTACCACAAGGAGATGGAGATGCTCTTGATCAAAGCTAACATTGAGGAGGATAGGGATGTGACAATGGCTAGGTTTATAGGAGGTCTGAACAAGGAGATAGCTGATGTAGTGGAGTTACATCACTACGTAGAGATGGAGGACCTAGTTAACATGGCCATGAAGGTGGAGAGACAACAAAAACAAAGGGGAGCAGCCAAGTCATTTTCGAATTCTAGCAGCAAATGGAGTTCAAAATGGAACAAATATGATGAGAAGAAGGAGAAAGCCACTGATTCCAAGGAAAAGGGGCTGGATGCAAACAAAAACAAGGAGAATGAATGAAAAATAGATTTGTTTTGGAGTTTTATACTCTTGTTCAAGGCTTGGCTTGAATCTCTATTACATCAAGAATTGAACTTCATCAAGGTATTTACATCCTAGTGAATTTCTGTTCTTGATTCCTCAATCAACCAATTATTTGCGTTTCCATTTGCATCAGTCATTTGGGGGTTCAATAGGTTGGGAGTTCTCCATCTGTTCTTGTTCTCTATTAATTTGTGTGTTTAGGGTTTCTGGATCTTGAATATCCATGGGGTTCCGCATCATTACTAATAAGAGTACTTTTGATGAAAAGAAGAATAAGGAAAAATGGGAGCGATCGAACCATATAAGTTTGATGGTCATGAGGCGTGCTATTCCAGAAGCTTTTCAGGGTACTATGTCTAATAAGGTTACTACAGCTAAGGGTTTCCTTATTGATTTAGAGAAAAGGTTTGCCAAGAATGAAAAAGTTGAAACAAGTACACTCTTGGCAAACCTTATCTCAATGAGGTATAATGGAAAAGGAAACATAAGAGAGTACATTATGGAAATGTCTCACATTGCTTCAAAACTTAAGGCACTCAAGTTAGATCTATCTGAAGACTTGTTAGTGCATTTGGTTTTGATATCTCTTCCAGCATAATTTAGCTAGTTTAAGGTGAGCTACAATTGCCAAAAGGACTTGGTCCCTTAATGAGCTCATCTTACACTATGTGCAAGAAGAGGAAAGGTTAAAGCACGAAAAGGCAAAAAGTGCTCACTTAGCCACTACCACTATGGACAAGAAGAAAAACAATAAGAAAAAGAAGAATAAAGAAGTACAGGTACAACATCACAAAAGAAACAACACAAGGAATAAAATAAGGATGGTTGTTTCTTCTATAGAACTGCAGGTCATAAGAAGAAGGAGTGTGCCAACTATCACGTATGGTGTGCAAAGAAAGGTATGCTCCTTAACTTTATTTGTTCTGAGGTTAATTTGACTTCAGTACCTAGACACACATGGTGGATAGATTCTAATGTAACAACTCACATCAATGTGTCTACGTAGGGTTCTTGAATTGCCGAAAGCCTAATGATGGTAAAAGATACATCTATATTGGCGATGGCAAGTCAGTAGAAGTCGAAGCAATTAGGACATTTAGATTATTATTAAGAACTGGTTTATATTTAGATTTGACTGAGACTTATGTTGTATTGTCTTTTAGATGGAATTTGATTTCTATTTCAGCATTGGGCAAATATGGTTATTGTTGTTCATCTAGAAATAGAAAATTTGATTCCGGTCCTTTATCAGGTTATGATAATCTATATTTGCTTGACACAATCACTTCATTCAATGAATCCTTGCATGTTAATGGAATAGATAAATGCACAAATTAACTGGTGAGAATTCATCTTCGTTGTGGCACAAGAGATTATGGTCCCTCAATTATACGTATAATTCTTTTTTGGCATCCCATCATCAGAAAAGTGAGAACTCCCTTCTCTAAAAATTATACATACTAATTTGGAAGATCAAGAACCCAGATCTAGGGCTGCTAGACTAAAGGATTTCAGTATTCATGGATTTAGGTACACTTTCGCATCTAGTCTATTTTTTTGACAATTTAAGATGATAGATCTAGTTAGATGATGATTTTCATCTGAGTAAAGAATTTTCCCAACACCTCTTACTTCTCACTGTAGTTGCTTTCTACCTGTCACTTTTGCTCCATCTGGCGAGTGCTCTAGGTAATCTACATGGAAAGAGCACAAGAGCAAACGAAGAGCAAAAAATAGAATACAAAGTTAAAAGGATAAGAAGGGTAGAGGCAAAACATGGGAAAGGTGAACAAATTCCGAGCAAGAAGAGAGATGGAAAGAAGATTACTAAGAAAGAGTGGGAGTAGAAAAATTATAGGTGATAGGGGAATTCGAGGGTGAAAAAGCATATAAAGGATAAAACTGAGAGCAAAAGAGAAGATAAAAAAGAAAGAAAAATCATAAAAGAAAGGGGAATCTAGAATCAGGGAAGCAGGCACATAGCAAGAAGAGAGACGGAGAGTAGATTATTGAGATAAAGGGAAAAGAAAACTCGCAGGTGATAGGGGAATTTGAGGGTGGGAGAGCACACAAAATAGAAAACTAAGAGCTAAAGAGAAGACAAAAAATAGAGAAAAAAATATAAAAGAAAGGGGAATCTACTATCAAGGAAGGAGGCTGGATCTACAGAGAGGTAGACAAGGCAAAATTGTAAGAAAAGGAGAGAAGGTAACCTTCATAGTAGGTTACAGATTCTACTATAATGAAGGACCAGATAACTGGGCAGCCTCGTGGATTTAGGTTCATAACTTATGTTGATCCCTCTATGGTTGATAAAGCTATTAACGACACTTATATTATTAATGGCAAGCAAGTAAGACTTGTATATTAAGTTACAGTGTGTCATTTTCTTAAAAATATGGTTTCAATTCTTTGCTAGTTTTGATGGTTTTGAGATCATACAGGTGGACATTAAGGGGACAATACCAAGGGAAGTTGTTGGGTCTAAGAATTTTAGTATAAAGAAGATTTTGGTGGGTGGAATCCTTATTGATGGTAGGTTGTTATTAATCCATGACTTGATTTTTTTAAGCATAGACAACATGCTTGACACCAAAACATGCAAAATATAAGGATAGGACATAGGATAGATACATTAAGAAATTACATTAATGATAGTTGTCAGTATATATAATTATGAGAATATAATACCAATTTGTGAGAATATAACATGTAATTGTGTCAATATAACACACAAGTCCAAAAATATAACAACAAATGCAGAAATATAACCCTAACATACAATTGTGAATATATAACAATATTAAAGAAAATAGAAGGTATGATGCCCAAGTACAATAATACTAATAGATCAAGGTAATTAAAAGAATTAAACACTCAGAAGTACCCCTATAACTAAGTTCGAGACTTTATAAGCATGTTCAAGAAAGGAGACTATAGCATGCAATAAAGAAAATATAACACACCATAGCAAAAATATAATACCCAATTGCAAAAAATATAACATGAAATTATAAAAATATAACATTAATAGTGAAAATATAACACACAAATCCAAAAACATAACACACAAGTTAAAGACTTTATAAGCATGTTCAACTAAGGAGATTATAACATATAATAGTGAAAATACAACACACCATAACAAAAATATAACTCCCAATTGTGAAAATATAACTACATTAAAGAAGATAAAAGACATGATGCCCAAGTGAAATAATACTAATAGATAAAGGTAATTAAAAGAAGGAAACACTTAGAGATGCATGTATGACAAAGCTAGAGATTTTATAAGCATGTTCAAGAAAGAAGACTATAACATACAATAGTAAAAATATAACAAACTATAGCTACAATATAACACCCAATTATGAAAATATAACATCCAATTGTGAAAATATAACATGCAATTATGAAAATATAACTACATTGAAGAAGATAGAAGACATGATGCCTGAGTGAAATAATACTAATAGATCAAGGTAACCAAAAGAAGGAAACACTTAGAGGTGTGTCTATAACAAAGTTAAAGACTATATAATTATGTTCAAGAAAGAAGACTATGACATATTGAAAATATAACACACCATAGTAAAAATATAACACTCAATTGTGAAAATATATCATGCAAATGTTCAAATGTAAAATGAAATTGTAAAAATATAACATGCAATTGAAAAATATAACATGTTATAGTGAAGATATAACACATAATAGCAAAAATATAAAATGCAATTATGTAAATATAACTGCATTTTAGATGATAGAAGACATGATGTCCAAGTGAAATAATACAATTCATGAAGGTAATTAAAATATTTAAACACTTAAAGGTGTGTCTATAACTAAGTTAAAGACTTTATAAGCATGTTCAAGAAAGGACACTATAAACATAATAGTGAAAATTCAACACACCATAGCAAAAATAGAACACCCAGTTGTGAAAATATAACATATAATTATGAAAATTGTTGGAAACAAAGGAATAATATTTGTGTAAACTATATTTCAATAGGATGCTTAGCTCCTCTATTTATCTAGAAGATAGTATAAAGAATCTAAATAGTACATTAAATCTAGATAGTACTAAGTCACTAACAACACAGAGACAACTTAGTAGAGACAAGTTAGTGTTGAGTCACAAACAATCTAATCCCCACTAAGCAAGCTAATTTCCTAACACTCCCCCTTAAGCTGAAACTAACAAGAGTTTCAACTTGTTAAAAAACATGAACCACCACACTTTGAACTCAACATAACAAAAGAATATAATTACTTGACACTTTTAATAAAAACACACTTGCAACAAGACAATAATGTGTAGCAACAAACGAGCAACTCCCCCTGAGCACTAAGCTCCACAAACCACAACTATAATATTACATGTGACTAACATCCTTGGTAGACAGCTCCCACAGGTCTTTTGCCAGCTTCCCTTGAGTTGTTCCCTCAACCTTCTTTTAGCTGTTCTCCTTGGCAACACGTCATCACCTATTGACATGGCCCTAAGAAGTCTTCTGCCAACTTCTCCTAAGCTACTCCCTCGATCTTTTTTGACTAGTCTTCACACAACCTCCAACACCCTCAATTGGACAATCAACATTAACATACCAAATTCACATCACCAAAGTATCATCAAAGCTACTTTCGAATTATGCTCATTGTAGCATCAAATTAACACCACCAAATCAAGGATCCCAATAGGCAAACTACATTAAACTAGGATATTACTCCCCCTCAAGCTGAAAGCTTTGTTACAAATTAAACACCTTAAATCAACAAAACACAAAACAAAGGCACCGGATTAAATCCATCCTACTCATATCTCAACACTTCAAACAAAAAACCAAACACATGGCGGCAAACACCTAAACATCGACATAGTAACTAGATAACATTATAATAGTGCTCAAACAGTAGCCAAACAACAATTATCTTCAAATATCAATAATTGACCTGCACAAACTCTCCTTGGCTTATACACAAGTCCTCTTCCTTCCATGACTCTCTTGGTCACAATTCTACACCTCGGCAGTGCTTTCTTGTACATTAATTGGCTCTCTTGGATAGCCACCAAAGAGGCCTAAATAGCAACCTAAACTCACCTACATAACTAAGAGGATTCTAGGGGATGTAGGCCAATCAACAAATCCTCCAGAGAATTCCACACCAACAAGAGAACTTCACAGTTCTATCCCTTACAAGAAAATGCTCCCTCCGGCTCTAAATCACACCAGCCAGCCCCAAATCACACAATCCATGACTGAAAATTGTGTCACCCACCACTAAAATACCATTAAATCAACCCAAACACCTTAAGATTGGTCCAAAAATGTTGCGAATCGCATTACAAAAACCCTCCAAAATGCATTTTGTGGCTTTAGTTCATGTCAAGCAACACCAAATTGTGCCAACCACTGCCTACCACTATTTTGCACCACTATTCTACCCTAGATAGCACCAACTCATTGCTGGCCAAGGATCCAACACCATAAATCATAGGTATTCATACCTTTCTAGGCCAATACCAGCCTAAACTTCATTGTCCTAACACTAAATCGCGTTGCCCAAGCACCAAATTGACTCTCGCGGTACCAAGATGCCGTCAACACACTAAATTGATCCCAAAAACATGACCCCCTCACCTAGGATCACAAAACCATGCCACCCTCAGCAAGGAAGCTTGAAATTATGCCATTCTACTGCTACTTGAGTCACTCTTCAACAATAAATCCATGGCTTTGATGGCGACACAATGTAGAAGACAAAAAGTGACAAAGAAGCCTAAGAATTGGTTAATAGAGATGAAGAAATTAGGTTTAGGGTTTCATTTAGGGTTTTCAAAAGGGGTTTACAAAAATTAAGAATAAGGATTAGTAAGAAGAAGAAATTGAGAATTAGGATTAGGGTTCAAGGTGGATGATATGGTTCTAATACTATGTTGAAAATAAAAGAATAATATTTGTGAAAGCAGTATCTCAATAGGACATTCAGCTCCTCTATTTATACTAAAAGATAGTACATAAAATCTAGACAGTACTGAGTCACTGGCAACATAGAAACAAGTTAGTGCTAAGTCACCGACAATCTAATCTGTACTAATTAAGTTAATTTCCTAACAAAAATATAACACCCAACAATAAAAATATAACACACAATTGTAAAAATATAATTGCATTAAATAAGATAGAAGACATGATGCCCAAGTGAAATAATTGTAATTCATCAAGGTAATTAAAAGAAGTAAACATTTAGAGGTGCTACTATAACTAAGTTAAAGACTTTATAAGCATGTTCAAGAAAGGAGACTATAACATACGATTGCAAAAATATAACACATGATTTTAAAAATATAATACCTAATAGTAAAAATATAACACTCAATTGTGAAAATATAACTGCATTAAAGAAGATACAAGACATGATACCCAAGTGATATAATATATATAAATCAAGGTAGTTAAAAGAAGTAAACACTTAGAAGTGCTACTATAACTAAATTAAAGACTTTACAAGCATGTTCAAAAAAGGAGAAATAAAATACAATTGCAAAATTATAACACCCAATAATGAAAATATAATACCCAATACTAAAACTATAACATGTAACAATGAAAATATAACACATGATTGTGAAAATATAACACATAATTGTAAAAATATAATACGTAATAGTGAAAATATAATTGTATTCAAGAAGATATGATATAGTCTCACTTGATTGAAAGGCCTCACTCAAAATTTGGTGTTCATTGTTGATAAATTAAAATAAAGAAATTGATCTAAAATTCATTATATATTTAAATGCATTTTATAACACTTTATACAGATAATTTTTCTTTCAATAATTTATCTATATTTTATTTTATAATAATTTCTCATGTAGAATTAAGTAGAGTTTAATGCATACACTTTGCATTAGTATCTTGTTATCATGAGCATAGATAAGAAAATTGAAGGTATGTGCCATTTGATTAGCAAAAAGAATGAAAGTAGGTAACTATTGTGGTCACCCTTTTGTAAGCTTTAACACTTCGAATAATCACGTATAACTATGTACAAAATCAATTAACTAAACTAACAAAGTTGGTAAAGGTCTTTGAAAATAAAACTCAATGACTATCTAGAAATAGTGATATACCAAAAATCAATTAAAATAGTGTGTCCAATCGCATATGGGAGTCATATATGGTCATTGCTTTTTATACGTATGCATCAACAGTGGAATCAACTTTGTTGAAACCATGAATACCGTCTTGTTGTAATGGAGAGAATTCTTGATTTGGTTATGGAGTACTATTCTTATCATTGATGAATTTAGCAATGTAACAGATCCATCAACATGATCAAAAGCTTTTCAGGCTTTGAGAACTGGAATGATAGGTTATGCCAAAGAAAATATACAAAATTTAAACATAGGATACCGTAATTATAATGCATCAAAAGATACTGTTTTTATAGATTTCTGCAATACACTATGAATTTCAATGTAAGTTCACAGGATATCAAATCAAGTCATGCTTTTGAGATCCCAACAAATATTGAGAAGTTTACAGAACAATGGAGTTGCTGAGCTGGTGTTGCTCAAAAGATAGAACTTGAACTATTATTCTAAGGGGTAGCCTCTCATTCTGTGCAACATGGGTGCAAGCTTCTGATGAGAGCTTCTGGCAGTCCATCAGCCTAAGAGTTGTTCTCAATCACACTCTGCTAACCAAGGGTGAGAATACGACAACAACAACAAGTTTGTCGAAACTGAATGAAAGTTCAAAGTTTAGGAAAGATTAGAAAAATTATTTATCAAGTCCAGTTGCTACCAAGAACAAGAGCATGCAGAATGACTAGATTAGTGGGAACTATTAGGTGTAAAAGAGCTTGAAGTCCAAGGCAAGACCAAAAGCACTAGAATGTAATATCAACAATTTGGCTGTTTAGAGATGTGGCACCAATAAGTTTGACGTAGTGGCAGACTATCAAATCTGCTTAAGGTGGAGTATACTACCCCAATAAAGTACTGACATCATAAACATGGCCTAACTACGTCATATAATTAAATGCCATGAAGCACTATAGAATCTAAATTTTAGAGAAGAAAAACCTAGAAATATGATATATGTTTAATTTTGACAAAGAATCATATCAGAAAAGCAATTGTACTATATAGAATTAACTCAAGATAAGAAATGGCTCACTTGTGGCAAATTGCATGCTAAATTTAAACCTCAACATTTTTTCAACAGTACGAAAAAAGTTGGCACACAAAATTTTCAGGTGACAACTTGTTATATGTTAGTACGTTCAAATAAATGTCTATAGCATGACATAGACCATCATCCAAGGGCCTCGCCTACACTAGAACAGCAGTAACAAGAGCTTGAAACTTGGGAAGCTTTAAATTAACATCTGGGGCAACCTTTGCCAGGTAACCAACAATCAGCTTGGCTATCATGGTGATTGTTGTCAATGAAGGTGAGCCAATTAACTGGGCATCATCAATTGAACATGGAGAGGCACCACCTGTTGCTTGATCCATGGCAAGGAAGTGTTCAAGTATTCTTTGCGCATAGTCAACATTGTAGAGTGTCTCCATTGAATATGAGAAATTACACATTAAAAGATCTTCCAGAGTAGCTTGATCAAGCTACATTCCAATTCATTTCTCCAAATCTGATATACAAGAAGGGCTCACTCGATGAATCATGGCTGTTCGAAGTAGGCTAAACTGGAACTTTGTCGAGACCTGGCCCTTTTGCATGGGGAGTAATTGATCAATTTCTTCCAGCAGAATCTTTTGGTCTTCTTCAGATGGAGGAGACCCCAAAACATTCAGCGTAGAGTTTAGCAATAAAGACCAATACAGAGAAGGAATATACACGAGAGTCAGCACACAAGCCACCCACATACTAACCACATAATTATGAAAATTTGATAGCCCAACAACCCTAAGGCCATTATAAACTTCAGGTTTCAGAGAACTATAGAATCTCTACTTGAAGACAACGGAAACAAAACCAAGCTAATTATTTCAATAATTCCCGATTTTTAAATAAAGAAAAGCTTCTAAGTAATCAACATCGGCTAAATATCCCCACAAAGCTATCACCTAATTTCACCATTTCGGAAACAAATTTACAAACTTGCAACATAGTGGGCATGAATAAAATACCATAAAATTAATGAAAGAAATAGAAGGTATAAGAACTACAAAACTCAAAAACCAAAACTACAGAGGAAACATAAGCATATAATCCCTCACAGAATTAGCAAAGTAATAGAGATAATGGGTTTCCATATAGCTCAGGTTGGCCGATAAGCTTTGCGACGTTGGTGGAACAGAGCGAGAACAAGCGAGCGTGAGAGTGAAAGTAGGTGACACGAGTAACCAGAGAACGAGTCCAATAGCGAGAAGTGAGAGGCCGCAGGGAGAGGCGCAGAGAGAGGGCGAGTGAAAAGTTAGAAGGGCAGGAGAGTGCTCAACAAAAGGAGCGAATGCAAGAGGCGGCAGGCGATTGGAGCGAGAAGTGAGAGCAACAGGGAGAGGCACAGAGAGAGTGTGACTGGAGAGGCAGCAGAACAGGAGAAAGCGAAACCAGAAGGAGCGAAAGTGATAGGTTTTTTTTTTTTTTTTTTAAATCTCACTTGGCCAAGTAGGTGCATAGAAAATGTGGGTGGCTAAGGCTGTGGATTTAACATTACTCGCACAGGAGAGCAAAGTAAATGAAGGCACTACATTGGAGAGAGGCATGGTGCTTCACGAAGAAATAGAAAGGCCCCAAAGCAACCGCAAGAAACCGCAATGATTAACTGAGTTTGTGGGTGAAAGGGATGTGGTCTTGCACTGTGACGCCAGCGGGAAAAGTGTCAATCAATATATAGGCAGTTTGTGTTCAGTTGTTGTCAGTTGCTTATTTTCCATTATGGATAGTTTGCTTATGAATTTCTTGTATTATGTTTAACCATTTTATTTGTCATTTGAGTGGTGTATTCTGTCCTTTGAAAAATTAATGAAGTATTTGATCTTTTAGGAGGAAGAGTCTGCGCGAAAGACTTCAACTTTTAAGTAACACTTTCCTTTAATTATGATGGGATCATTGATTAGAGTTGGAAGATATCATGAAGTTAAAGGGGGCATCATCGTAAGGCTTAGATATTCTGGGTTTCAGAAGCTTGCATCTGATCACCAAGATCTTATATCCCATGGTTACCTAGTGCATAAAGACCAGCTTCTTCTCTCCCCTTTTTTGCTTTCCTCTGTTGGGAAATGAATGAATCACTGTTACAATTTGTAAAGATAAACTCCTGCATCTTCAAATTTGCTTATATAAGCATATCCAGGAGTGAAAATGATTAATTGGGGCTACTTCCAAATGCACCTGTGCAAACACTATTTCCAAAAAAAATCTTCCAGAGTTTACTCTTGTCTCCAGTTTCCTCAAATGAATACGTCGTGAATTTTATATATTTTTATTAATTATATTTCAGCTCCTATTAAATGAATCTAGCTAGCATTCATGCTTCTATGTTCAGTATATTATCTTAATTTGAATTCAGCACAAAATCTAGAGATCTAAGATTGCATGCTAATCAATGCAGTAACCTCTCTAAGATAGACTCCTAAATATAAAATACCATAATTTTTCTCAATTAATTGAAATTCATGTTTGGTATTGGGTTTAATTTATTATAAACTTTCTGACAAACTTGGGCAAGTGACATTTGTGGCAGATTCATTAGACTTTGGAAAAAGGAGCTCAATACTGACATTTGTATATGAGCAGATGTTTGAATACAGAAAAAAGACAAGGAGGGTATTAAACTGTATCTTTTGTTTTTCAAATTTCTGAGACATTGGCTTTGTCCCACGTAGACCTCATTATTGAACACATTAAAGTAATAGCTACAACAACTCTCTGCTGCGGCATCTTACATGCTTAGTTTCTGTTCTGTTATAAACCAAGGCTGTTGTTGTGTCCATTTGGTTATGGCTCTCTTCTTTTCATTTTATGTGGTCAAATTTCAAACCCTTTTGCCATCCCACACCTGCTCGTTATTTGTTATAGGACTCAGATTATTCCCATGGAGTCATATTTAGAAACAAAGTTTCAATTTTGCCAAAAGGGGTTGGGTTCTTCTGGCCATGCAGAGTAATAAGATTGCTGTGGAAAGAGATTTATCCAAGAAAGAACTCTGTGCCCAACTTTGATTGAAAACATTGGTGCTTTTCCAAAGACATAGGTAGGGAGAAAAGCTGTTGGATGTATATTTAAGAATTTATCATTTTAAATACATGATTTGTAAGCGATAGATATTTATATATTAATCTTATTATTTTCATAAATTTATTTTCATTTAATCTTACACATAGTATAGACCATTAAATTTATCAAAAATTATATACATCAAGGCTGTATATCTTTTATAGGGTTTAATAAAATAGTACTGAAGTAGAGAAAGTTTTGCATATGACTTTTATTGACTTAGAAAAAGCTTATGATAAAATAGAAAGGAAAGTCCTATGCAAGGCACCAGAAAAGAAAAGTGTTTGTATTGCTTATATTCACATTATAAAGTATATGTATGATGAGACAACAACTAGTGTAAGGATTCAGGGAGGGAAGATAGAAGGCTTCCCATAAAGATCAATTTGCATTAAGGGTCATTTTTAATTTCATACCTTTTCACTTTAGTGATAGATGTACTTATTAGATACATCCAAGATATAGTCCCAAAATGTATACTTTTTGCAGATGATTTAGTCCTAGTAGAGGAGTTGAGAAAAGAGGTTAATTGTGAATTGGAGGTATGGATAGAAACTTTGGAATCAAAGGGTTTTTGTTTAAATAAGAGTAAATAGAGTATATGGAATACAAACTTAGCAAGAGGCATCAAATAATGATTTACAGATAAAAATTGAGAAGTATAGTTTACCGTAGGTGTCAAGATTTCAGTATTTTAGATTGATTTTACAAAATAATCGAAAGATTGATGGAAATGTCACACACAAGATTCAAGGTAGGTATATGAAATGGAGAAACACCTTGATCGGGAGTCATTTGTGATTGCAAAATGTTTAGCAAGCTTAAAGGAAAATTTTATCAAACTACTATAAAAACAGCTATGCTCTATGGTAGTAAGTGAATATATAAGAAAAGACAAGATTTAGAATGATTGTATTTAAGAGAGAGTTGGTGTTGCACCTATTGTGGAAAAAATGATGAAAACTAAGTTATTGTGATTTGGACATATGTAAAGAAGACCGCAGTGAGAAAAGTTAATTACATGGTTTTAGTCCAATGAAAAGATGTAAAAAAAAAAAAAAAGACTAAAAAAGACACTTAGAGAGGTTGTTAAAAAAGATTTTCGATTAAATGATATTTTTGTAAACTTGGTTTTAGATAGAACTCAGTGATGCCATTTAATCCATATAGCTAACTCTATCTAATGGGATAAGGATCTATTTGTTATTGTTTCATTTGTCTACAAAGTTTTGATTTACAAACAGCTCACTTATTACATTATGGCTTGTAAATCTTGATGCTAAGATCCAACAAATTCAAACTAAATGTGTGCTTCTTGCAAAAATAAAATAGTGAAAATTGTTTTTTCCTTATGCATCATCTGTATATTCTTAATATATTTTTTTTGGATAATCTTTATTCTTTTCATAATCTTGGAAAATCTAAATAATAGGATGGGCACCCTTTTTAGTGTGTTTTATATTATAACCAGCATATATGTTGTTTAAAATCAATTATTTTAAAAATTATGCAATTTTTAATTTATTTAGATACATATATGTGTATATATAACTATTTAAATATAACTAGATTTATGTAATTGATGTTTTTCTTATTATAAACTGGAAACATTGCAACAAGGTGTAATTTAATAATTTATTGAAACTATAATATGCTTGAGAGAAAAATGCTCAAATTAAAAGTGACGCCTAAGGAGACCACATGTTCTTGATTTGGTTTAAAGTGATGATTGTTCTTTGGATGTTAGAATTCTTGGTGACTATTTGAATTTTGTTACTTTTATTGATGATCACTCGAGAAAATTATGCAAAGGACAAGTATCATTACCAAATTTGGTTTGATTGGCTAAAGGAGGCCTAAAATGCTAAGGACAAGTTTCATTACCGTATTTCTCGTCCATGTTCAACCTTCTAAATCTTGAACGCTAGGGAATTGGGGAAGTTAATTGATCCAACAACATCATTAGACTCTGAACTGGTAGTGCAAGAGATTTATAGCCAACAACTTCACTACATTCACCAATTGTTTTGTATGGTTGAGCTACAACAACCATTGGCTCACTTTGATAATACTCTATATTCTGAGTTTGAATCATATTGATAATACTCCCAATGTTTCACACCAAGAGATGAGAGAGAGAGAGATAGAGAGAGAGAGAGGGAGAGAGAAAATGGAGAAGAGAGGAAGAGAGAGCCCACGAGAGAGGGGTTGTCCCGCGGGCTTCCCTTATAAAAAGAGTCACCGTTGGAAAAAAAATAATTCTCTTTATATGGCTCTATTTTCATGCCCAATTAAAGGGATGATTTTTTTACCATTGGCAAATTGTCACCAATAACATAAATTATTGCAGTTTTTGCTACAAAAAATTTGAAGCAACTTTTACCAACAGCTCTATGTCGTTGGTGAAAAAAGTTGAAAAATGATTTTTTTTGATAAGGGGGTTTTGAAGTGTTAAACAAATAAAAAATTAGCTGTGGTTGAATTTAAAATTTTTTTACTTATTTTTGAATTTTTAGGGGTCAAGTTTTACAAAAGTAAAAGGGTTTAAGAGTACATTTTTGTATAAGTTTTTTTGGTGATAAAAAGTAAAATTTTTTTTCCTTACTTAAATTATTAAATGAGTTCATAACTAGATTCAGTATCATATTTATTTAATTATGATATTTTTAGGATTAAAAGTGGTATAAGTACAAGCATTTAAGAGTATTATTTTAATAAGTTTTTCCTTTTTGTTTTGAAAAGGAAATATTTTATAAAATAAATTTTTTTTGCTTCCTCACCAGAAAGTTTTCATCCGATTTACTAGCAGATATGCGTGGGTTAATTTTACCCACTAATACATCCACTGGAAAATCTGTTGGTAATATCCATTAGTAACAACAATTTCTTGTAGTGAAAGAGTTAAGGGAAAACTGCTGAGATGTGTCAGAGGAGATAATGTTAGAGAGGACAAAGGTCCTATTGACAAATATTGCCGAGATTATGGCATCAGCTTGAGAAAATAGTGCCCAAAACACCTTAGCATAATAGAGTTACAAAGGCAATGAACCACACTATTAATGAAAGAATTTGGTATATACCTTCTCATGCAAAACTACCTAAAAGTTTTTAGGATGAAGCAATGAGAATAGTAGTGGATCTGAATAACCTTTCTCCTATAATTCCTCTTAACGGTGATATTCCTAAGAGAGTATGGACACAAAGATATCTCATATAATTAATTGAGAGTATTTGGATGTAGGACATTTATTCACATTCCAAAAGATAAGAAGTCCAAGCTTGATGAAAAATCTAAATAATGCATCTTTATGGGTTATGGTCATGAAGAATTTGATTACAGACTATGGGATCCAGTAGACAAGAAAATTATTAGAAGCTAAGATGTGATATTCCTTAAGAATCAAACCATTGAATATACTGGTAAAGCTAAAAATCCTAAATTGATTATCCATTAAGGGTTACAATGATTTGGTGCCAAAGCTTCCTACCAAGGTCATTGATGACAAGGGAGATGTACATGTTAATGGTGAGAACGTATATAACTGATGAGCCCATGCCACAAATTGATAAGCCAATTTCACCTAATCAACTTGTTAAGCCTCAATTGGGAAGATCTGTTAGAAAACACTATCCTTCCTAAAGGTATCCTCCACATGAATATGTGCTACTCACTAATAGTGGAGAGTCAAAAACCTATCAAGAGGTTACGAAATATGAACATAAGGATAAGTGACTAAAAGCTATGCAAGAAGAGTTGAATTCCTTGCATGAGAACCATATGTTTGAACTGGTGAAGTTGCCTCAAGGCAAGAAGCACTCAAGAAAAAATGTATTTCAAGTTACAATCAAAAGAGAATTGCTCAAAGCCAAGGTATAAGGCATGATTGGTTGAGAAAAGTGTTAATCAAAAAAAGGGTATTGACTTCTGAAACAAAATCAGAGTTGTGCTTGGCTTAGCAACAAGTTATACTTGGAGATTTAGTAATTTGATGTGAAGATGACATTCATTCATGGTGATTTAGAGGAGGAGATCAACATAAAACAACCTAGAAGTTTCAAAGTTAAAGGTCAAGAGCAACTTGTCTACAGATTGAGAAAGAGCTTGTATGGGATCACAAGATCCTAGGTAGTGATATACAAAATTTTACTTTGTGGTAGATCATGAATATGGTGAAATAAGTTCTAATCATTGCATATTTGTTAAGAAATTTTTTGATGGTGATTTACTTATCATCTTACTTTATGTGGATGACGTGTTGATTGTTGGTCATGATGCTAGGAAAATTGAAAATCTCAAAAGAGAGTTGATTGAATCCTTTGCAATGAAGGCTTTAGGTCATGCAAAAAAATTCTTGGCATGAGAATCCCTTAAGATAGGAAAAATGGAAAATTGTGATTATCTAAGCACAATTAGGTTGAGAAGGCACATGAGAGGCTTAATGTGGGTAGTTCCAAGCCTATTACTACTTCACTTGTAAATCACTTTAAATTGAGTTCCAAACAATGAGTGCCCTACAAGTGAGAATGATAAGAAAGCAATGAAGAAAATTCCTTATGCATCTGTAATTGGTAGTTTGATGTATGCCATGGTATGCACTAGGTTGGATATTGCTTATGTAATTGGCATTGTTAGTTAGTTCCTCTTTAATCTTGGTGAAAAACACTAGTAAGCAGTGAAGTGGTTATTGAGGTATCTTAAAGGTACTTCTAGAGTCTATCTCTATTTTGGAGAAGGCAAACCAATGTTAGATGGCTACACAGATATAGGTATGGCTGGTGATATTGATTCTAGGAAGTCTACTTCTGGTTAAATGATGACTTTTACAAAGGAAGTAGTGTCATGGCAATCTCAATTACAAAAATGTGTTGCTTTGTCTTCCACTAAGGCTAAGTATATTGTTGTTATAGAAGCTTCAAAGGAACTCTTACAAGAGTTGGGCTTGAAGCAAGAGAGGTATGTCTTGTATTGTGATAGTCAAATTGATATTCATCTTAGCAAGAATGTGACCTTCACTCTAGGTCGAAGCATATTGAAGAGTAATATTACTATACAAGAGAAGTGCTAGGGATGATGTTGTCTCTTGAGAAAATTCATATCGATGACAATGGATTGGATATGATAACAAATATATTGCCAATGAAGTACCTGATTGCTTGCAAAGAGAAATCTAGCTTGATCCAACTACACCCTACTTCATTCACAAGAGAGAGATTTGTTAAATGGGTCCTCCCAAAAGTGGGGGTCCATTATTTGCCAAGTAGAAAACTTGTGCTTCGAGCATGAAATAGATAAAAAGGAAACAAAAGAGGCAAGTGATTAGCATAAAAAAGAAAGAAAGGCCAAGAGAGGGAGTTATGCACTAAAACCAAGGAGAGAAAAGAGATGCTTGGTGAGAGTGCAATGTAGACAAAGACAAGAGAAGAAATTTTGCTCCTTTAGCCAAAACCTAAATGAGTAAATCTACTTTGATACCGATGAAATTTTAGTATGTTATTCTTGGTGATGTAAGTATTATTTTGATGTGATTTGTTCAATGTTTTGTCTTCTCTATTGTTTGGGTTAGAATGCCTTGTTGATTGGATTGTTTTTGTATCTCTTGTTGTCCCATTGGTTTTGTTTAATGTAGAATTATTGGACTAGGTCCCATGGTTTTTCCCTCACAATATGGGTTCTCTACGATAAATATTTTATGTGTCTCTGGGATTTATTTTTTTGATTTGTTCATGCCAATATTTGCATTAGCTTGATCTTAATTGCTTGGAACATTTTAATTCATATTTTAACTACATAGTGGGGATAAAGTTGATCCTAAGTAACTTCTACTAATTGCTACAATATTTGTATTTTTCCTAACAAAGTGGTTGGGTTATCCCACATCAATCGTGGAAGACCCTAGGTGTTACTATATAAATATAAGGGAAAATCACATCACAAGCTAGCTTTTGAGTTGAGAAGACCCATAATACACCCAACATTGGTATTAGAGCCTGGTTGTTGTGGTTATTCCACATCAATTGTGGAAGGGGTTTGAGCCCAAGGCCTAGGTGTTGCTATATAAATGTAAGGGCAAGTCACATCACAAGCTAGCTTTTGAGTTGAGAAGGCCCATAATGCACCTAATATTGGTATTAGAGCCTGGTTATTATGGTTATCCCACATCAATTGTGAAAGGAGTTAGAACCTAAGCTACAATAATTCCCTGTTAAAGCCTGATATGTGCCAAGTCTTGCAGTGGGCTCGATAAGTGTCATGGAATTAGGTTAATGCATAACAAAGGGGCAGATTGTTGGATTATCCTACTTTGGTTGTGGAAGGAGCAAGGTATTAGTATATAAGTGTGAAGGAAAACCTCATCTCATAAGCTAGCTTTTAAGGTGAAAAGTCCTAAAATGCACTAAACAATGTTTTGGATCAAAGAATGATTTTAAGTGTGTAAATCTATTTCATGTCTCTTTACACTAGAGAAAATTATAAAGGGAATCTACTATGCTCTTTAAATTTACTCTAATGCTGTAAAATCGGAAAGAAAGGTAGTCTAATTTTGTAAAAGTTTTAGGGAGAGAGAGGCAGAGATATGATACAGAGAGAAGGTTAAGAGAGAGACCTCTCTCTATTCGATGCTACGATGCCATAGTGACAACCAATGGATGACCATCACTGTAGTGTCATGTGCATGGTCGAGGGCCACCATGCCATTAATCATTTTTGGTTTATTATCATCTTCATGGAGAAGACGATAACTTGTTTATTGTTCTAAATCTTTTCTTTTTGTATTAAATTTTTATAAAATAAAACAAGTTTAGTATGTGAGACAAATCCACTGCTTAGCAAATTTGTGATGGTTTGAGCCCATATTAGAATTTTAGTCCAGCTTTAGCCTTTTTTTAAAATAAAAAAAGTGAAAGAACCAAAAAGTGGAAGGGACTCTCCAGCATAACCTAAATAGCAGTTAAAAAAATTATTTTTTCAGCTAAATAAATTTTGGCTTTAGTGTATGGTTGGGGTGTACCCTTATACTAATCTTTTAATTACTAATTATGGATTATGATTTGATTCTCTTTGCATGTGGTTAATTGTTGTTTTAATATTTCATATTTCCTTAATTGTTAATGGTCATTCTATTTAGTTAGTTCTATTTATCCCTAATAACTATTCAAATTTTAGCTTTATCTTCCTTCTAGATAGTTTATGTTTTCTTTTGTATGGTTGTTATAATTATTTTAATTGTAACTTTATTTTTATTTTATCTTGTGATGTATGGATAGCTACACTTTAATCATGGATTCCAACATCCCAAAATCACTTGAACAAAGGGTTCCAATGACTTAGGCCAAAGAATTTAAAAAAGAAAAATATTTCATCTAAACATATTTTATTGTCTCAAAATCTCAAAAATTAGTCTTTGGCAAGCCTATTATAGACAAGATGAGGAATTGGGGTGGGAACCTCCTTTTTTATTACTTGTTTTCTCACTTTGTAAAAATGTGAGATCCATTTCAACCTCATTCTTAAGTTTATGAAAACAATCTTTTCCAAAATATTTGCAAGCCTACTTTAGAAGATTTGAGGAATTGAGGTGGAAGCATCCAAACCTACAACTTGAAAAGGGAAGGCATTTTAAATGAAGCTTACTCTAAAAGAATAGGGGCTCATTTTTGTTCTATACCTGAGCTTATGGGTATTAACCATTTTCGAACTTGAAAATGATTTCTAAGGGCTTCTCCATCCAAGAAGGGATAGAGAATTAGGGCAAAAGAATCATTTTCTCATAACTTGAAATAAAGGAGCATTTTTCAAAGTTTCTCTTGGGAAAGATCTGGGTTTGTAAAATCCCTAATCATGCAACACATTTCCTAAAACAAAATTGGAATAAAAGCAAGACTAAGTATGTAAATTTGAACCTATAAAAGAGACTTAAGATCAATGTGGTACTGAAAAGGCATCATAAGATACCAATATCTTCCCAATATGTAACTAGCCCCCAAACACAAATGTTTTGAAATGCATAATAATTTTTCAAGTTGTTGATGTCACAAAAATTTAGATTGGTGGTTGCTCCCTATCTTTTTCAAAATCACCACTAAAAAATGCTCAATTACAGACAGATTAGATGTCGGTAAAATGAAAAAAAAAAATTCATTAATAAAAAAGAATGTGATCAATGGTTTTTTACAATCCCTCGGTAAATCAAACATAAGTGTGCATTGGATTTACACTAAGAGATTTTTTAATAGATAATTTAACGTTCAAATTAGCGCAAAAGAGTGGAAACTTTTTTTAATAGAATTACTAAGGGATTTATCCCTAAGTAAAAGTATAACATTTTACTAAGGAATTCATTCCTCAATAAATCCATTAGACAGCTGAAATTGCACTTTTTTTCCCATTTTGACTAGTCAAATGTTGTATTCATCCGTAAGTTATGCTAGTAGTTAAAAATAATTTTTAGCACAACTTTTAATAAAATCTTGCAAAGTTATTGACTGATCTAAATGGTCAATTGACATGACCATTGCAAGGAATCTTGCACAATTTCCTATAGGATTACTAACAAATCTAGTCCTAGTTACTTTGAAGTGACAACTCAAATTTTGAAGTGATTTTGCAGGAAATGCATAATTTTTCTGATGGATGTTAGGATCTATCAATAAAACGCAATCTTTTATGTAAGCAAACTTAAATTGAGTTTTGAAAAATTTTGAACATTACTGAAGGGTTGATCCATCAGTAACATTGAAAATAATCAAATATCACCATTGCTTTAATGTTACTGATGGATCAACATCCATCATTAACACTCTTTAATTAAAGAAGGACGGGATCACCACCCCCACTCTTTACTTCCTCACTTCTCCTATTTCTCCTATCTCCTCTTATTCTTTAGTGGTTCTCTAAGCTTCAAGCCCTCTTTGTACCATTTTCCTACAAATCATTGGTGGTTTTGGGCCTCATTTAACTTCTTTCAAGTAGCTTCACATATGTCTTTAAACGTATTTGCTATTTTATAACAAATCATTGGTGGTTTTGTGGTTTGTCTATTATTTTTCTTAACCTTCTTAGATTTCTTTCTTATTTTGATTTTAAGCCATTGTGAAAGGGATTGTGGTTGGCTACATACTCTCTTTTTTGTTGATTTTCAACTTCCTTCAAGGTCAGTACTTTATGAGAGTTAGTTCTATTCTACTTCTGAGTATGTGCAATAATGTCTCTAATATTAGATTTTTCATACTTAGTTTTAGCCTTTGTGAGGATTGTTTGGTTTGATTTCTGCTATCTTTGTCCAAGGTTAGTATTTTTATTTTAAGAATTTATTTTAAAGTTATTGTACTATCTCAGTGTTCATTTGTTATCTTCTACTTTTGAGTATGTGGATTATATTGATTATTGTGTCTTGATTTTTATCTTAGTCAATAGATATATCATTATATTGTTGTGACTGATTTTCTCACATTATTATGGCTGGGTTTATATTGTCATAATTGAAATTTTGTCCAATGTAATAGCTAATTTTCTATAAAATCTTGTGGCTAATTTGAATTATTTTTTAAAAAAGAATACTTTTATCAAGGAATTTTTTGTTTAGTAAAAATACAAAATTGAATTTCATTGAGTAACTTATCCCTCGGTAAATTTGAAAGTACCTTAGTAAAATAAATCTTTTTACAAAAATATTGTATTTTACCAAGAGAATTTTTAATTTTTATCAAGGGAAATTTGTCGCTAATTTTGCAAGGATAAAAATTTCCAAAGCCAATTATACCGTGCAATCACATCCCTTAGTAAAATATTTTACCGATGGATTTTCTATTTTGACCAATAGAAAAATCCATCATGGGTGATTTTCTAATAGTGAACCCACTTTCCTATATTCCTTAGACAATAAAGTTTCTTTTTTCTTTTGCTTCATTGAGCCTGTGTCACGGTGTTGTGAAAACATGATTCTCTTTTAGGAAGGGCTACGATCAAAAGCTATATGATAAAAAAAAAATATAGTTTGATCACACAATACATGTATACTATATGAAGTTGAGCTAAATTTACCTAAAGATGTAAAATCTAATATGTAGATTTTTTTTTTCTTTTTTGGTCAAAGGCAGATAGGGGATTAATTGAGGAATGGGATTATTCAACTGCCTTTGGCAAGAACTAAACTTCAAGTCACCTCTTGTGAAGTATAGGACGTTACACTGGGTAGTGGCGGACCTTAAAGTAAATTTTTAGGGCCCAAAGGCTACTCATTAATTAATATATTGAAACTTTTGTGATGCTATAATAAATTTTTTAAACATTTATAGTTAGAAAAAATACATTTTAATCATTCTAAAACAATTAACTATTGCAATTTAACAATAACTTTATTTGAGATTTTTTTATAATTCTTTTAGTTTGTATGAGAAAAATATAAAAAAAATGAGAGGCAAACCTGGTAATTAAATTAAAAAATAGCTCTTTGTGCTTGAATAAAAGAATTAAGATTATTAAACTGTGAAAAGTGTAGTGATTTTGAAAGTTAGGGTGGCAAAAAGAAGGTTTACATGAGTGAGGAGTGAAGAGAGCATATTTGTATTACTGCTATCTATTAGCTTTTTGTTCTTCTCAATTTTTTAGTTTGGTACATTGTTTTAATTAATTAACTTTTGGGTTAAATGTATAGTTTGAATTGTATTATTGTGGGTTTGACATTTAAAAAATGTATTTTTAATTTTAATAATTTTATGGACTATTTTTGAAAGCTCTATATTAATTTTTTGATAAAAAAAATTGAGAGGGGCGAAAATTTTATTTTATCTCCTATCAAATTCAAAAGAAAATATTTCTTAGAAAATGTTTTTCGGGTGAAGGTCAGCTATTGACACCTGGTTTGTTGTATTTGTAATATGTAGTTTAATGTTAATTAAATATCAAATTCTTTGTTGTGTTAAAGAATCATTTGGGCACTATGTTTGACAACAGAAATGAGCTAATGGTAAAGGATTTATGTAATCTGTAGAAAGTTATCTGTCTGTATTATCATTATAAGAAATCATTTTTAGTAAACTTTTTTTAATAATTTTTCAAGGTGTTTCATCATGCATGACCTGGCAACATTTCTTGTTGGAGAATTCAATTTGGGTTTGGACACTGGGAATGGAAACAAAATTAATAGGAGGACTCGTCATTAATTAGTGGATTTAGTAAGATAAAACTATATATATATATATATATATATGTATGTATGTATGTATAACTATAGTGAAGATACATTGAATGGGGGATATTTGTCCCATAGGCCAATCAGACACTTTGGGACGAAAGTCTTACAATAATGATGAGATTTTTTAGGTTTTACTTCAAGTTTTAAAGTTTTATAAATTTAATAATTTAAATTTTTAAATTTTAATTTTAATAAAATTTAATTTGTAAAAATAAATAGATTATAAATGAATATGTGATTTAGTAGTATCTGTATGTATAGAGAATTTCTCATAGACATTGGAAAATTGCTTATTCTTGCATACTGCCATTATGACTATAAACAGTAATTCTTTCTTCGTTTCATTACAAAGGATATATGACGGCAGGTTTAGAAACAGATTAATCTGAAGGGCAACAGATCACGAAGATATTTATATTTCTTAAAGATAATCAAAGCATTGGAAAATCTAGAAGGAAGCAAAATATAACAGAAAACAAAACGTACTAGTTGTACTTTACTTATTCAGTTATATATATATATATATATATATATATATATATATATATATGGTATTTCCTTTTGCTTTGTTATGCCGCTATAAATCTTTACTACAGTGTAATATTCAATGGCGCATTAAAATCAGTATGAAATATTTAACCTGTAGCAATACATATTTGTAACTAAAGCATAATTTCTAAGAATTAACAGCTTCATCTCTCTCTCTCTCTCTCTCTCTCTCTCTCTCTCTCTCTCTCTCTATATATATATATATATATATATATATATACAATATAAAGAAGAAAAAATATATTTGGTTTAAAATTGAATTTGTTCCAGAATCTCAGTTGATTCTCTAAATTAAATTTGGTTTAAAATTCAGTGACAAATTACTCTTTTTATAAAATGATGAATGCTTTTCTCCAAAATTCACAATAACTTGTGCTGCATAAATTAAGCAGTCTTGTTCATTTGAATGCTCAGATTGACTGTTTTTGCTTGTGAAGTTTCATGGTCTCAAGGAGTCTCTTTCTTTAATTGATACTTGATATTGATAAAATTAAGTTTATCAGTCACAATTGTTTTTTTTATTTGGTTTTGCTATTCTGTTTCAATTCAGCATTCGCCGAGTAACATTGAAATTCCTTCCTGTGATTTCCTAAGGTCATCAGTTTTCCCTGTATTAATTCTAAATTCTACATTGAAACAGCACACAAAATTCAATTTTTTCGGAGGTAAGTATTGTAGTCAAATTCACATTTCCCATTTCTCACTTTCGGATTTGTTTGGGAGTTAATTAGGAGGAGAAGCAAAGAGAAGAAATTGGAAAGAAAAAAATGGTAAGAAAGACGAGGAAAATAAATTGAGAGTGATGACTTTTCTCCCCTTTTTTCAGATTTTTAAAACTGTCAGAATTTGAGAGAGAAGAAAACAAAATACTTGTGATCTTATTGATTGTATGAACTGAGTTGTACAGGATACAAGAGACTTTATTTAAGCTTTTCATAACTGACTTAACTATAACTAACCACAACTAACTTTTCTAACAGCTTAACCACCTGAACTTTTATACTTTTCTACATCCCCCTTAAACTCAAGGTCTCTGGTGACAGAACCTTAAGTTTGTCTCTAGGAAAAACAAAACGAGCACTAGATACAGGTTTAGCTAAAATTATATCAACAAGTTGATTTTAGGAAGGTAGATATTGAACAACTAGCTGACTAGCTGCCACCTTCTCCTGAACAAAATAAAGGTCTAGTTCAAGATGTTTTCTCAGAGCATGTAAGACCTGATTATGTGCTAAATGAACAGTACTCTGATTGTCACAAGAGATCACTGGCTTGGAGGGAAGACTTCAACAAATTTCAGAAAGCAAAGACTGGATCTACAACTGTGGAAGCAAGGCACCTGCATTCCACTTCTATGGAGGATCAACATATACTCTGGTGCTTTTTGGAGGACCAAGAGACATGGTTGTTCCCAAGAAAAATGGCATAACCAGTTTTACCAAAAAAAATGGCATTACTAAAGACAGACTTGCAATCAATGGCGTCAGACCCTCAGTCTGTATCACAAAAGACAGTGAGATTCAGATACTGAGATGGAGTAAAGTGCAAGCCAAAATCTGGAGTTCCAGCTAGGTATCTCAAGATCCTTTTTACTAGTTTCCAGTGATCCTCAATGGGGTGCTGCATGAACTGAAATGCTTTATGAACAGAGAAAGCGATCTCAGGTCAGGTAAAAGTGAGGCATAGCAGAGCTCCAACCAAGGATCTGTAGTGATGATGGTCTGAAATAGGGTCACTGCATAATCCAATAACCTAGTAGAAGAAGCCATGGGAGTGTTCATTCACTTACATCCAACCATTTTTAATTCAACCAATAAGTCTTGGATATACTTTTTTTGTGATTACAGGAAAGAACCATCTGATTGTTTCTCCACTTGAATGTTGTAGAAGTAATTAACCAGGCCTAAATATTTTAAAGTAAATTTAGAATGAAGTGTGTGGATTAATTCTGTGATATAACTAGAAGAACATCTGGTGATAAGTGTGTCATCCACATATACCATTACAAAAGTTGTTGATGTACCAGAGAACTTGAGGAAAAGAGAGCAATCACATTTAGCTGAGGTAAAATCCAATTGAGATAGAGACAGAGAGTTTGTGAAACCAAGCTCTCAGATCTTGTTTAAGCCCATAAAGGGCCTTGTTTAAACCCTAAACCTTGTTCAGCCTGCAAACTAAGGTAGAATCTCCTTCCTCAAATTCCTAAGTCTGTGTCATGTACACATCTTCAGACAAATCACCTTTCAAGAAAGCATTATCAATGTCTATTTGATGAATTGACCAGTGAGGTTGTACAGCAAAGGTGAGAATAATCTTGATGCAAGTTGGTCTACTAAGAGGACTAAAATCTTCTTGATAATCTTCACCATGCTCTTGAAGAAAACCCCTAGGTACTAACCGAACCCTGTGCTTGAGTATACTGCCATCAAGACTGTGTTTTGTTTTATAAATCCATTTGCATGAAATTACCTTCATATTTGGAGGCAAAGGTACTAATGTCAAAGTATGATTCCTTTTTAGAGCATTAACTTCTTGAATCATAGCATTTCTCTAGTTGGGTTTAGTAAGGCTTGTTGAACTGTCTTAGGTTCACAGGTAACATTCTTAAAAATACCATATTTACTCGTGGTTTGCATAGGATGGGAAGAAGGTGTTGTGTGAGAATGAGTAGTTGTTATGAGAGAGATTGAGTTGGACTATGGATCGGAAGCAAGAGGAACTATGTCATTGACATTAGATGGGAAAGACACTAGTGCAGACATTGCTGATACAGGGGTAGGGGGAGGATGTGATGAAGGAAAGTTTGGAGGTAAACGGAGTAGGGGAGTGTTGGTAGATGCATAAGAGGTATGAGAACAAGGAGAAGGAAAGGACAAGGAGAGAGTGAAATGGAAATGAGTTTCATCATAAGAAATATTTTTGGAAAAGTAGACTCTATTTGTCAATGGATCCAGACATTTAAAACCTTTGAGGTGGGGAGAGAATCCAAGAAACACACACTGTTTTGATCTTTGTTGAAACTTACTGGAATTATATAATCTCAAATGGGGATAGGCTGAACAACCAAAGGGTTTAAGGGATAGATAATTTGGTGCTTGATGGAAAAGCACTTCTAGAGGAGATTTATGATGCAAAAGTGGGGCTGGCAATCAGTCTATCGAATAAATAGATGTCCTAAAGGCATCTTCCCAAAATTTCTTCGGGACAAAGGATTGATTTAAAAAGCTGAGGCCTTTTCTACACTATGCAGAAGCTTTCTCTTGGCTAAACCATTTTATTGGTGAGCATAGGGGCAAGACAATCTGTGGCGAATGCCTTGAGACTTAAGGAAGCTAGAAAAGGCTTTAAACTCTTCTCCACCATCTATTTGGATGGATTTTATCTTGGTGTATAACTGTAGTTCAACATGGGTTTTGAAATTAATAAAGGTATGTAGAGCTTCAGACTTGCTTTTCTAAGAAAAAGATCCATGTAAATTTACAAAATTCATCAATGAAATGAATGTCACATTTGTAACCATTAACAGATGTAATTGGAGCTGGACCCCAAAGGTCCAAGTGAACAATTTGTAGAGGAGCTGTGCATTTGGTTTTAGAGGCAAATTTACTAATTTTGCAAACTAGATAGAAAGATCTAGTTTGATTGTTCACAAGCATATTACAAGACTTAAGAACTGTTCTTAAAACTGAATTTGAATAGTGGCCTAATTTTTTATGCCACATATCAAAGTTAACGTTTGTAGAAGAAACAGAAACTGAATTGAGATGTCAAGACACAGGCAATTGTGGAGTTGGAGAAGAATAAGGGCTGTGGAGCTAAGTCTTCTTGGAGATCAGAAAGTTGTCAAAGACATAGAGTCCTCCCTTAATCTTGCTTATCAAAAGCACCTCTTTGGTGTCGTGAGTTTTCACAAAGCATGAATCAGAATAAATTCAAAATATACAGCATTGTCTTTGGCAAATTATGAGACACTGACAAGATTTTTGTGATAGAAGGGACATGGAGTAAAGACTTAAGGTATAGAGGGTTCTTGGAGTGTAAGGAGAAAGGATAGGGGGAGCAATATCAAGAGCACATTTCCTTGTTGAATGGTGCTGATTTCTTAAGTGTCATACCTTTGCCTTTGTCTAAGAAGCAAAGTAGAGCTCGATTTGTTCCCATGCTTGATGAGTAGTTTCACATCCAACCATTCGGTTGATCAACAACTCACAGACCAACGAAAAGATCCAACACATCAACAATTGATCTTGTTGCTCCCAATTCTGATATGCTGGATTCACGATTTTGTTTCTTGCATCTTGCTCCATGACAAGTTTCTATGGAACCTCTTCTCAGGTGAGAAAATGATGAAGCTTGAGTCCTTTCACCAAAGCTAAGATCTGTTGTCTCTATGGCAGGTAATTGCGATGATCTAATTTCACTGAGCAAGAGAAAAGGTAGATGAAGTGGACGAAGCTGAATTTTGGCCTAACGCCATGAGAGTTCTGATACCATGTCAGAGTTTGAGAGAGAGAGAAGAATACAAAATACTTGTAATCTTATTGAATGTATGAACTAAGTTAACTGCAACTAACCACAACTAACTTTTCTAACAGCTTAACCACCTGAACTTCTATACACTTCTACAAAAACACGTAAGGATAGAAAAATAGAGGATTAACCAGTCTTTTTCTCAAGATGGTTCAATTTTGGGAAAAAAATATAAAACAAGGAAAGTTTGGAGGATTTCAAGATCATTCATCCACCTATCCTCTCATACCAAAAAATTATATATAGTTTTCTTTCTTTCTCCTTCCCTCTTCAAAATCTTCCATTCAAATGACAGCAGTTATCTTTTGCTTGAGAGAGAATGATAGAAAATAGCCAAAATAGAGGCTAAACACTGTGCTTATTACTCTGAGTAAAATATGACAATCCCAAATGATGGTTTATAAAAAAGGGAAGAAGCATAAAGCATAAACAAATGATAGAGAAGCATATCTCGATCTCTAGTTGTTACAGTCTCTGGATCTGGAAGCTGCCAATAAAAGCTCTCTGTGACGCCTGAAAAGGGCCAACATTTTATCACGGTTTGGAAGGTTGTCTTTGATCACAGGGACATCCCTAAAATTGTTGATCCACGAATGCAACCGAGGGAATTCGTCGGCTTCAAGCAACTTAACCCCAATGATATCTTCTGTGATTCCCAACCAATGGACAATGGACCCAAATGCTATGTCCATGATGTTAATTTTGTCGCCACCGAAGAACTTTTTCTCTTCCAAGCACTGCTCTTCAACAACTCCCAGAAATTTTATGCTCTCTTTTATAGCCTTCTCTTGCTCTTTACCAATACTTCTGAAGATGGTTAAAACTGTGGAAGCCTATATTAATCAAGCCAAAAGTCAAATGCTTCAATTTCGGAAGGTGTAGAAGTGGGGAAAATGTAGTCCTTTAAATGTGGGACTACTAAACTCTCATAAAATTAAAGTGATATGCCAAAATTAATGGGCAAATAGCATGACTAAATGCTCATGATGAAAAACAAAAGCAAAAAGCAAAATTTTTCATTGGAAAAGCCAAAAAGGTTTCCAGGCATACATTGTCGTCAGCATATTTAACCCAAAACCGAGCCATAGCTCTCTCACTCGGATTAGCAGGAAGCAAGGGGTTTTGCGGCCAAATCTCATCAATATATTCCACAATAATAACGGACTCACAGATGGGTTTTCCAGCATGAACAAGCACTGGGATCTTCTTGTGCACAGGGTTCAATTGGAGCAACTGAGGACTCTTGTTGAAGAGGTCCTCTTCTGTGTATTCATAGGTTATGCCCTTTAGCTTCAGAACCCACATGACCCTAGAATTGAAGGGACTAGCCCATGCACCGTGTAGCTTAACCTCACCCATGCTTCTTTACTTTGAAGCTACTGAATGCTACCCCAAAAAACCTATCTTTATATAATGATTTATGAAGTACTCTTTCTTGTCCACCAACCAATCTCAGACTATTCAGAAAGCTTAGAAGTCATTATATTGAATGTAAGTAGGAATATTCTTCCACCGCCTTTTTTTTTTCTTTGACTTCTTTGACCGCCCTTTTTTTTCTTTGACTTAGCACATGCAAGACGAGAGCGCACTCATGCTTTGTACCCTGTAGGAAGTCATCTCTGTCTTTCAAAAAGTTTTAAGAGTTCCCACTCACCTTGACAACTGAAACTCGAAGTTCTCTCCTTTTTCTTTGATTTTGATGTGTGTGGACGAAGGGACATGTTATCTACACAGTCATGCCCATAAAAAGTTTCCATCATTTATAACAAACACCTTCTCCTACGATCAAAGTCACACAGGTCATAAAAGAACAGCTGAGCATACCCATTCTTAATTAATTAGTAGACTTATGTTCAGTATATTACTTCGTCATATATTTCATTTTGGAAATAAGGGAATACAATGAAAAACAACAGCTACTATCTGACACTTCTAGGGAGGCGAACGCCCATCAGATCCTTCAAAGCCCGCAATCCACACCCTTTTGGGGGTTGAACGAAAATCCTGACCCCTCCTTGATGAGAATGGGAATGGGTGGCAATGCAGTCTGCCGCTCAGTATTCAATGTAGAGGATCAGGCAATCAGCTTTACCATTCCCCTTGCTTAATTGATTGATAATGGTTGCATCGCAACGGAAAATGGAATAGCTTCTCCTTATTTCATTGAATTCACTTTCTAGTGTACGTAGAAACTTGAAATGCAGAAGAAATACACACACACACACACACACACATATATATATATATATATATCCATTTTGCTAGAAAGTTTGAACTAATATAGATCTGAATCTACAGTACCCATATTATTCTCATTCTCTTCCAAATTTGCAGGTTCATCTACCCATTATAGATCTGGAAAACAGTTTTCTGTACGAGGGTTGTCTGGAAAAAGAACCAATGTATATGTAGAGGATGTGCATAATCTTGATGTATGCCACATCTTTTCCTAAATTACTGTTACGATTTAATGATCTCAATACTTACATTGAGTTCGATATGTTCTCTTTCCATTTTGATATAATACTGCTATTTTTATATCTTTATATTTATAATTTTTTTTACAATTATTAGTTCATCTATTTATTTTTTTTATAATTTTTTATTTATATTTTTTATAGATAGATGTTGGGCCACGTCTCCCACCCAATGTAACTGTATACTTTCACTTTTGATATTGGATGCTAGTATGCAAATTAAAGTGGCACTTCAGCCGCCACTAGAAATTCGTAGGCATCTTCATGAATGGCTAGAGGTGGAAACTCGGTATCCTTTTCTCATAAAAACTTTTTTTTTGCTCGTATGTCTATATGTTCTCCATAGCTTTCAGGTTCTTTCTTGGCGCTCCATTTTGGTTTCCCCCAAAACCTCCAATATTGCTTGATCCTGTTAAAAGTTTCTTAAAAGCTTCAATTTTACATTTCTGAAACAAACTGAGCCACCAACTTCGTATGGAAGAAACCTAGTGTTACAACAGGAACTGCAAAGGAAAAAGTGAAGGAGAGAGAAGCAATCACGAAATTTTACATTGTTCTTTATGAAAAGCCATGCATGAGACGAGACGAGATTGTACAGAGATTTTCCTCTAAAAAAATAAAGTTGCAGTCTTTTCACACGCTCAAATCGTAGCCCACCAGTACACAAACTTTTAGAAAAATGAGTTACAAGCAAAACAGGATATATGTAAAGAACTGTTCTATCAGAGTTACAACCAAATTGTTGATGAAAGCCGAAGATGATGTTTGAACAGAAGTAGAAGACAAGTAATAGCCTCTGGAATAGTCAGATAATGAGCAGTACAACCAATGATGATACATGACCTAATCTTAGGAGTTAATGTTTCAATTTCTCACGGGTCTGGAGATTCCTCCCTTATAACATAGGGATGCCTTCCAAGTCCATAATTTGTCCGCTTTTTATGCATAAGCAGTTATGGCGTGCCAGCTAAGCTTACTGCTTCAAGGAACAATCCAAGCACATGGCAAAAAAAACAAAAAACTTTCTCATTGATTCTGCTAGTAAAAATTCAATATTTGATTTAGTTCATAAGAATAGTGTATTCCCATATAATACGCTTCAGAAACTAGATGCATCTTACTTTATTGTTTTAAAAAAATAGATTTGTAATTTTTATGTAGAGATTTTGTATCAGTTTCAGCACCATACTGTTGTCTTGCTTTTGCAAAATTGTTGCTGGAACTGCGCATACCGTGTTAGAAGGAAAAAATTTTTGGGTTTATTAAACGCTTTACTCAAAATCAACAAAAATATTATAATCTTTCGTACTCCACCACTCTCCTCAAATCAACTAGCAAAATGCAATGCAAACATTAAAATAAGATCACTAGACACCTATATATAATACTAGTCATAAATATGAGCAATGAAGAAAAATGATTAAAAGAAATACCCACATGACGCTAAGAATAAGTGTTGAAAATGCTCCTTGTTTGTCCACTGCAATGCAGCCCACCAGTCTTGTTCCACTTTGATGGATCTTAGATTGGTTGACTTGTCAGTGGCAAAAGGTAAAGATTCCAACCCAGGACATCCATTTATGCTTAGTATTTTTAAAGAGGACCATGCCAATGATTGATTTGTGCATACAGATCTGAATCTTGGCGAGTTACCTAGTATTAGCACCTCCAATTTTGGAAGCAAATCCACTCCTATTTCATCAACTGCAGCAAGTTCTTCAATTTCTGAACAGTTTGAACTTCCAGTATCCGTGGTACTGAGAAATATGCAATAGCTCCATTTCTAGAAATGCTTTTTAAAGAAGGCAATTTTTCAATGCTAAAACCTTCAATTTAGAAAGGGATCCATCAGGCAAGGGACCCTGAAAAACATAGTTCAAATTGATCAAATTTATCAAATGCAGTTGCTCCAAATCTGGCAAGATGCTCAGATTTCTTCTGCCACTCTGATTTCCTTCTAAAAGGGTAGATATATCATTGCATCCCTCTAATAGAAAACCACTGACATGCTTCAAGCTTTCTGTCTTGAAGTCTGATACTTTTGTGATGCCCTTGCAATTGATTAACTCAAATGCATTAGTTTGAGGAAGCATCTCACTTCTCAAACATATTCTCCTTGTCACCATTCTCAAACATTAAATATTTGGAAAGTCATCGATCAAAAGAATCAAGAATTTGGGGACACTTTGAGTTTTGACATCCAACAAAGAATCAAAATGAATTGAATTGCCTTCCAGCTCTGTCTCTTAGAAGAATTTTAAGAAACGTTGACAAGGGAAAGCTGAACCGGAGGTTGGTTAGATTGTTCAAAGAAGCCAACTGCTGGATCACTTTTTCAGCATCAGTGCACCATGCCTCGTTGGAGACCACTTCAATTATCAATTCTTACTAATTTTTCAAGTTTTTCAATTGCATCAGGATTAGTATCTCCAGTTTGATCACCACTTTGAATGTATGGGATTCGTAGCATCTAAAGTTAGCCAAGTACCCAATATAAGATGGAATGAAATTCACTTTGGTACCCTGAATGTCAAGGAACTCAAGAATTCCAAGTGATCGTATACATGGGGCAATTGGCTGAGATGCTCACAATCATTTAAATAGAGGCCCTTAAGATTAGTCAACTTTGATATAGATAGTGGCATCCATCTAATTCCAGATCCATACAAATCTAATAAAAGGAGACTTCTCATATGTTTCTTGACAAAGATTCGTGGGATAGTAGACAACTCAGAATTCTTCTGCAACAGTAGTGTCAAAAGCTTGCTGCAATCTTGATTTCTTGGCAAATCCTCAGCTTGCTGTCAATCAAAGATACCCATCTAGCATTCTGGCAATATTTTGATTTTGGATATTCCTTGTCTTCTTCTTCAGTCTGGACATAAGAACTACATTCAGGGTGTTTACATAAGATATATGAAGCAAGCTGTCTCATACAATCATTCATGGTGACATATATCTTCTGTTTTCCTTTTTCCAATAAAGAGACATTGGTAAGGTGCTCCAATATTGCATGACCACGATCGCGTGCATTTTGGTACTTCCATGTATCATTAACATGACCAAGGAAATCTTGAGCTGCCCATCACTCCACCAAATAATCAGCATAAACCTTGCTATTCGCAGGGTACATGGAAGTGAACAGAAAGCACTTCTGTTTCTTTACATCTTCCAATTGATCATAACAGAATGTCAGAAAATGAGTACAACTCATTCTCACCTTCATTTTCATAATCTGGCTTCGGTCTCCTAGATCTTCCAGCCCTGCCCTACAGCTAGATTCACTCTGTTTCAATTTGAAAGAGCGTGCTATCTTGTGTACTAGAAGTGGAACACAAAAGCACTTCTCACATACAAGTTGAGCAATTGGTGCAATGTCTGGTGGATCTGTTACAGGGCCAACAATTTGTTTGAACATCTTCCATGCCTCATTTGGAGACAACAACTCAACCTTAATCAGCTTATCAGCCTCGTGCAATACACAAGCCTACTCATGTTGAGCTGTCATTACCACCTTACTGAGTCTGTCATTATTGGAGATTCCCAACTTCTTTAAATTGATAAAACCCACAACCTCATCCAAGATAAGCAAATACTTTATTTTCTAGTTCTTCATGCGTTATCCTGGCAACCTCTTCAGGATCATCGGTGACTTTTGCACCCATCTTCAATCGCTTTATGATTTTCCATTGAAGCTCGTGGTCATCCTGATTGCATGAGAGCATTACAGAAATGACTATATCGAACAGTTTAGCAACCCCTTCATTGTTGTTTAGGTTCTGCATGACTACATTTTTCCCACACCCTTCAATCCATGAACTCCGATGGCTTTGATATTACTATTCTTTAGCAAACCCAATGCTTCCTCCAATGCACTCTACTGCGTCTGGTAATCTTCAATTTTAGGTGCATCTAGCTTCTTTAGAACACGCTTTGGTGGTCTACCAACAAGAAACAAATAGAATGTCTGATGGAGGCTATTAACAGCAGCCTTTAAAAACTTGCAAAAGGCATGGAAAAGCTACTCAAACATTGGCTTGGCATATGGCCAAAGATGGGGATCCATTTTGGGAGCTTAATTGGAAGTTAATATTTATTAGGGGTATTTTATTAATTTTGCAATATTTTCAATGTATTTTCGTAGCTTATTTCATGGGTTTTAGTAGAGACTTTGGATATGATTGGGTTTGTTTTCTATATTATTTAGATATTTTAATACTTATAGTAAGCTTATTTAAACACTCATGTATTTCTTTTTAAGGTAGAGTTTAATTTTATGAGTTATTCAAAATTTTGTCTTAATTATGTAATGCGATCAAACCTTAGGTGTCACTTCTAGGTTTCTTCTTCTCCTCCTAATTTCTGCACTTTCTTACATCAAAATTCTAATCTTACTGCCCCTGTTCACAACCATAAACACTAGCCTAGTTGACTTTAATAACCTACCCAATTGCCATCAAAGCACCCCTTTCTTCATAAACAAACCTATTCTATCAATTTCCCAACTTTTCTACTCTTTCTCAGCCCTTCTTAACCCCCTGTTTACGGTCAAGATCCTTGTTGTCCTATGTCAATTTTGGTACCATAGCCAGGTTGCCCATCATGACTACTTGCTTCAGTAGATCCATTAGGGGAAGAATGAATGATTATGAGCATGACAATCTTCTTCATGAAATCAAAGAGTATCTACTAAATTTACATGTTTGTGTTATAAATCTTGAAGCTAGAATTCACCAGCCTGAACCTAGAGAACAATAGCAAGAAAACAACAATGGGAAGAATAATAATGGTGAGAATCCATAAGATATCCACTTGAGAATGCACAAAGAAGGCAAGAACCGTTGTGTCCATAATTGAGTGGCCTATGGGACATGCAAAATATTATCATCCCTATGATACCGCAAGTAATATCACAAAAAAGGTTAGGATACAAGTTCCAAATTTTGAGGGAAACTAGATCCTAGGGATTTTTCCAATTGGCTTACTTCCATTAAGGAGTATTTTGATTAGTATGATATGATAGATGAAAGGAGGGTAAGGTTTGCTAGGATAAAGCTTATTGGACTAGCCAAGGTATGGTGGACATGTGTTGAAAACACTATAAAGAGGCTTGGGCAGGCTCCAATCAGCACATGGAGAGAGATGAAGGCCAAGCTCAAAGAGAAGTATATGCCCCTCAATTACTAAGACAAGTTATGTGACAAACTTGTTTCTTTAATACAAGGCAACATGACAGCTATTGAGTATATGCAAAAGTACGATGAGATAATGACTCGAAGTGAAATTGTGGAGGATCCTTGTGAGACTCTTCCTTGATTTAGGGCTGGTCTTTGGATTGACATAAAGTGAGAATTCTTGCGATAGCCAATATATGGATTGGAGCATGCATTCCAAGTGGCTCTTGACTTGGAGGAATACTTAGGGTATATAGCAACCAAGAAATTTGGGTTTCAATCCAAGGGAACTGCATCTAACAAGCTGAGTGAGACAAACCAAGACAAGTTCAACTCCACTCAACCAAACAATCACTCTTATTCTACTAAGCCCTCTTTTAAAAGGGCTGATTCTTAGGGCAAAAGCATTATTTGCTTTAGGTGTGGAAAACCTAGTCAAGTCAGTTACCAATGCCCTATGAAGAAGAGTTTGCATGCAGGAGTAGATAAAGATCAAGAGGAGGATGAGTTCAGTTTTGGATGTGACTTAGATTCTAGAGACTTAGAAGATAAGGAGGAAGACATGTCATTAGCTGTTGTTGTTCAACGTATTCTAGCTACCCCATAAGTAGATGAAGAAGATTGGAGGCGCACTTCAATTTTTCAAACATTTGTTAGATGTAGTAATGAAGCCTAGAAGCTTATCATTGATGGTGGAAGTTGCATGAATGTTGTTTCAGCCTCTATAGTTGAGCAACTCAAACTTCATACTAGTCTACACCTACACCCTTATAAGGTAGAGTGGATTGATAACACTTCTATTTTGGTAAGCCAAAGGTGCCTTGTTTCATTTGCCACACCATCTTATCCAATTCTATATGGTGTGATGTTATCCCCATGAAGGTTGCACATATTCTTTTAGGTTGCCCATGGCTTTATGATCTTAATGTGCAGCATGATGGAAAGGAAAACACTTGTAATTTTGTGTTTTGTAAGAAAATAGTGGTTTTAAAGCCTATGACTATAGTTGAAATAAAAATATATGAGAAGCCAACTTCAAAGACTAACAAAGGTAGCAATAAGTCCCTCAATATCTTGACTAAAAGGTAATTCCAAGAAGAAAGCAAGAAAGCCGGAGTTATCTTTGTTGTAGTTGCACATGAAGTGGCTGAGACAAATTTAAAGGGGAAATTATACAAAACCCCCTTGTAGTATACCTCATGTGCAAAAAACTTCCTGTAGTTTCAATTGTACCAAATAACCCCACACACTTTTAAATTGTGCAAATCAACCCAAATCTGTTAACGACCGTCTAATAGATAACGATCAACTCAGAAGAAGATTCCAGCCTAGGAAAAATAGGAAAAACAACTCCCATTCTGTCAAAACTCAGCTTTAAGCCGACATTGCTATGCATACAAACCACTTCAACCATACCTTAGTCTAGCAACTATTCCCAAAATCAAAATAAAAACAAACAACCACCCTTTACTGCAAAAAAAGAAAAAAAGAATAATATAGCTCGTCTCGTCTGCCGACGTCTGGACAAAACTATAGATTGCAGAACCACCCGCGCTCGTCCTCACCCTCGATCAAAGGACCTTCTCTCTATTGGAGCCGTTACATCACTAGTGCAAGGCTTTAAGAAGTCTCCATGCTGCTCGTTGTTACTTTGCATCTAGCTGCCCCAGTCGGTCAACACCATTGTTGTGAAACTCGTACCCGTTGTTTTGCTCCAACTCACCTCAGCAGGGCTGCATTAAGTCCTGTCGGGTCTCAGACATTCTCCTAAGCCATTGCAAAGCTTAGGATCATGCTGCCTAAGAGCTTTGTACCCATCATTGCCGCTACTCAACCTTAGTCTCGATTCGCCACGACAACATGCCACTAGGACCTGTTTGTTGTTATGAACCCCAAGTCTTGCTTGTCACCATTGTTCTGTTCTAGCTCAACTCAGCAGGGCTACACTAAGTCTTGTTAGGTCTCCGACATTCTCCTAAGCCGTTGCAAAGCTTAGGACGTCACGCTGCCTAGGAGCTTTGTGTCCATCATCGCCACTACTCAACCTTAGTCTCGATTCGCCATGACAACGTGCCACCAGGACCTGTTTGCTGTTGTGAAGCCCAAATCTTGCTCGTTGCTGTTGTTTTGTTCTAGCTCACCTCAGCAGGGTTGCACTAAGTCTTGTCGGGTCTCAAACATTCTCCCAAGCTATTGCAAAGCTTAAGATGTCACACTGCCCAGGAGCTTCATGCCCATTATTGCCGCTACTCAACCTTAGTCTCGATTCACCATGACAACATGCCACCAGGACCTATTTGCTGTTGTGAAGCCCAAGTCTTGCTACTGGTCTTGCTACATGCCAAGCACTGTTAAAATTTTTCTTGCAGCGATCCCTTTCCTATCAGTCCCTCCAAAAGCTCAGATGACAATTTACAAAGGAGTAACAACAACAAAGATTCAAAGGGAACATCGACTCCAATGTTTGGGCTCTAGATTAAACTTCACAACGAACTCAAATGACCTAACTTAGATTGGACTCAAAAGATCTCCTAATTCTCTTTCAATCTCTAAAATAGAACATTTATGACATTTGGTTTTTAGTTAGCTTTGTCAACACAACATTAGTTGGCTTTGCCCAAAACCAACTTCATAAGTTTTTCATGCACTTGAGGGAGTCAACTTCAGGAGTTTGACTATTATCTATTGGATGGTCATTAACAGATTTGGGTCAATTTGCACAATTTAAAAGTGTGTGGGGTTATTTGGTACAACTGAAACTACAGGGGTTTTTTGCATATAAGGTATACTATAAAAAGGGTTTTGTATAATTTTCCCAAATTTAGACAATGCTTTAAGCATACCTTCAAAAGTTGGCAAGTTGCTGTCTAATTTTTCTGATGTGGTGCCTGACGAATTACCCAATGAACTACCATAATGAAGGAATATCCAGCATGCAATTGATTTAATTCCAAGGTCACAGTTGCCTAACTTACTAGCATACCACATGAATCCAAGTGAGCACGCTAAACTTAAAAGACAAGCGGAAGAGTTATTATCCGAAGGGTTTGTTCAGGAAAGTTTAAGCCCTTGTGTTGTTCCTACTCTGCTTACACCAAAAAAGGATAGAACTTGGCATATATATGTGGATAGTCGTGCCATTAACAAGATAACAATCAAGTATCACTTTCTTATTCCACAACTAGATGACATGTTACATGTCATGGCCAGTTCTACAGTGTTTTACCGAATATGCATAGGGCCCAAAGATAAATGGAAGACAACATTCAAGACAAAGGATGGACTTTATGAATGGCTAGTTATGCCATTTGGTCTCTCCAATGCTCTAAGCACTTTCATGCTTTTCATGACACAAATATTTCATCCTTTCATTGGTCACTTCCTTGCTGTGTACTTTGATGATATTTTGATTTATAGCAAGAACAAAGAGGATCATCTCTCTCACCTTCAACAAGTTATAAGAGTTCTACGACAAGAAAAATTGTATGCAAACTTGAAAAAGTACAGTTTTATGACCTTTGCTATAGTATTTTGAGGATTTGTTGTTTCTTCAAGAGGAATAGAGGTGAATCTAAACAAGGTCAAGGCAGTTAAAGAGTGACCCATTCCTAAAACTTTGCAAGAAATCTAAAGCTTTCATGGGTTAGCCACATTCTATCGGCGATTTATAAAGAATTTCAGCACCATAATGGCACCCATTACAAATTACATAAAGAAAGGGCAACTTGTTTAGTCCAAGGCAGCATTAAAAGCATTTGAAGAAATCAAGAAAAAGATGATAGAAGCTCCTATACTTCACCTTCCAAACTTTACCAAGGTGTTTGAGGTAGCATGTGATGCTTCCAATGTTGGAATTAAAGGACTACTTAGTCAAGAAGGGCATCTAATTACATATTTTAGTGAAAAGTTGAGTGATGCAAGGCAAAAATATTCAACCTATGACAAAGAATTTTATGTTGCCGTTCAAACACTTAGATATTGACGCTAATACCTACTACACAAGGAGTTTGTGCTATATTCTAATCATGGAGTCCTCCAACACATCAATTATCAAACGAAGTTGAACCATAGGCACAGAAAATGGGTTACCTTCTTGCAAGAATATACTTTTGTAATCAAGCATAAGGCTAGAATAGAAAATAAAGTGGCCGATGCCTTAAGTAGAGTGGCCTTAATTCTTACTAGTACGACGGTACTAGTTTGGGGTTTTGAATCTCTCAAGAAGGACTATCCCTCTTGCAAAGCTTTCAGCATTATATATGCAAATTTGTTGGCTAAACAGCAAGCTGCATATCCAGATTTTTTTTTTGCATGATGGTTATCTCTTCAAAAACACTCGCATATGCTTACCTAGCTCCTCTGTACGTGAAGAGATAATTTGAGAGCTGCATGCAATAGGTATAGCAAGTCATTTTGGAAGGGACAAGACAATTGCCATGGTGGAGGACGATTGCTATTGGCCAAGTCTGAAATTTGATGTGGCAAGGGTTGTTTCAAAATGTTGTACTTGCCAAATTTCTAAGGGAAAGAAGAAGAATACTTGCCTTTACATGCTATTACCCATTCCACATGAGCCATGGCAGGACCTTAGCATGAATTTTATCCTAGGGTTGCCTAAAACTCCTAGGGGTCATGATTCTATATTGGTGGTGGTGAATCATTACTCAAAGATGGCTCACTTTATTCCATGAGCCAAGACTTCCAATGCACTCCATATTGCTAAACTTTTCTTGAAAGAAGTAGTTCGCCTCCTTGGGTTACCCCTAACCATTGTCTCAAATAGGGATGTGAAGTTCATGAACTATTTTTGGAAGACCTTAAGGAAAATACTAGGAACTCAATTGAAATATTCATCGGTCTTCCATCCTCAAACAAATAGGCAAATATAAGTTATAAATAGAAGTTTGGGAGATATTCTTCATTACCTTGTTGGTGAGAATGTTAATAATTGGGATCAAATTCTCTCAATGGCTAAGTTTGCTTATAACAGTTCAGTGAATCGATCAATTGGCTACAACCCTTTTGAATGTGTGACAAGTTTCCAGCCACGAAAATCCATTGATTTACTTCCTTTACCACCTGAGGTTTGTCCTAGTGTTGAAGATGAAGGTTTTGCCAAGCACATTCAGGAGTTGCATGATGAGATTCGTAGAAAGATTGCCTTATGTAATGAGTGCTACAAAAACAAGGTTGATTTGAGGAGATGGTTTGCTGAATTTAAGGAGGGAGACCTCATTATGGTGAGGGCCAGACCTGAATGCTATCTTAGAGGAGATTTTAAAAAGCTTCACTCACAAAGTTCTAGTCCTTTCAAGATTATTAAGAAGATCAGCTCTAATGCCTATGTGCTTGACTTGCCAGATGAAATGGGTATCAACAATGTCTTTAATGTTAAAGACCTCACTTTATATTTGGACCATGATGATAATGCAATACCAGATGGCACAATGATTGCCTGACTGCTACCAACACCTCGTTAAAAGGAAGAAAGATGTTGTTGATCACCAAATAGTTTCCACTAGACAAGGTGGCTACCAAAAGTTCCTAGTCAAATGAAAGGGTCATCACCTTTCGGATTGCACATGGGTCACTAATGAAGAATTTCAGACTCTTGTCTTAGACCTCTATGATCAATTCTATGCTTTTAACTCATGGGAGTCGAGTTTTTCCAAGTAAAGGAGAGATGATGAAAGCTATTGGTAGCAACCTTTGTAAACTTACAAAAGGCTTGGAAAAGCTGCTCAAACATTAACTTAGCACATGCCCAAAGATGAAAATCCATTTTGGGAGCTTAATTAGGAATCAATATTTATTAGGGGTATTTTAGCAATTTTTGCAATATTTTCAATATATTTTCACAGCTTATTTTACGATTTTAGTAGTAGCAAACTTTGGATATGTTTGGGCTTTTTCTATATTATTTAGGCATTTTAATGCTTATAAGATTTGGACTTGAGCCCTAATCCTTGTCGTTATAGGATTAGGATTCCTTTTCTTGTAAGTTAAGGCATACGAGGCTTATTTAAACACTTATGCATGTTTTTTCAAATTAGAGTATAATTTTATGAGAGTTAATCAGAATTTTGCCTTGATTGTGTGATGTGATCAAACCCAATGTGTGATTCCTTGGTTCCTTCTTCTTCCCCTCCTAATTTCTGCACTCTTTCTTACATCAAAATCCTAATATTGCAGCCTCTGTTCACAGCCATAAACACTAGCCTAGTTGACCTTAATAGCCCACCTTATTGCCATCAAAGCACCACTTTCATCATACACAAATCCTAATCTATCAATTTCCCACCTTTTCTACTCTTCCTCAGCCCTTAACACCCTGTTTACAGTCAAGATCCTTGCTGTCTTACATCAACGTCCCTCTTGAATAAGTTGCTGAACTAGCGCACGCTTTTGTTGCGTCCATCTAGAAAAACTTGGATGCTGCAGCCAAAACATATATGAGGTTTCCCTTGCTGTTTCATATTCGGTTATTAGATCATCAACACTTGCAGCAAGATCTGAGACACTCTTCGTCCATATGCTATAATCATCAGTGGTGTGTTTTTGTTTATTTCTCTCAGCTTGCTTCTCTTTCCTATCTTTTATTGCAAGTAATTTTTGCAAGTCTTGCTTTAACAGTTCATAGTTGTCTTCGAGATTTGTCAGAGATGAAATCATGCTCCCTACTGATTCCACCACAACCTGCTTCCCACATCTTTCCCCCCCTCTATTGCTGCCTCTTTTATGGTAGTGGTGAATGACCCAATCATGACGAAACATCAAATTCCTGGAGTAAACAGTTCAGCAACACATGTTAAAAGAGATCATAACAGACAGAAATTAAAAGCATACAATTAACAAGTCTCTACATTTGAAGACTAAGGAAAGACTGACTATATAAACTAAGATAAAGTCCCTAGTATCTGGTAGGCTGGGATTATCAGCATAGGAAAAATTAACAACAAATTAACAAGGCACATGGAAATATCGGTAACTATTATGTGGAGCTGTTGAATATGTAAAAGCTCATGTATTTTGTTTTCCAGACACGTTTATGGAGGGACAAGTCTTGCTGTACGAGGCCAATTAGGTAATGTATTTCAACTTGGGTAGCTGTACATGTTTATTGGGTAAGTTATTTTGAATAAGGTGATGCAAAGGACCATTATTGATTCAGGGCATGTGTAATTAGTATGGGTGAAAGGGCAATGGTATACTTGTTTGTGGTGTTGACAAATAAGGCTCTTTTATTCGTGAATGTTGTTTTTGACTAGGTCTCAATCAATTTATAACTGTAATCAATTTCTATTGTGACAAAACACTCACTAAGATGGAGATTAGTTGGAATTTGGGCTAATGTAAATTAAAATTTCTTGATCGGAAAAGATTTTTATTTTATCTTTTATTCTCTTCTTGGTGATTAAGCTATTTTCATTGGTAAACTCTTTGACTTGAAAGTCAAGTTAAACTTAATAAGTCTATAGATTTGGAGGCTAAGAAATGAGTGACAATAAAACAAGACCAAGTCTTTGGTGTCAACTAAGCAATATAGTGGTAGGATTATTAGCATGAAAAGAGACGGAAATTAAATTCAATTTTAAAAAAGCAAAATTAAGACTTCAGTGTCGATGGATAACGAACCAGAACTAGCAAGAAGAGTTAACAGAAACTTATGATGAAAGTATAACATTACATTTCCTGGGAAATAACCAGATCCTAAATTTAGATGCAAATATCAAGTTACTTGCAAATTACATTAGCTAACTAGCAGTAAGGTAAGTCTCACAGGTAAGATCTGAAGGTTCAGAACAAAAAGTGTAAATATGGGCGACGAAGCAGATTCATGTGGAGCTCCAAACAAGTTGAAAAAGAAACAGCCGACAAGAAGAGCAAGATGGAAAGATGGAGAGTGTAAATAATGAGAGGAAAATTAAGAAAGATTTGTACACCTGCAACCACAGGCCTGTCCGTTTGGAATAGATCTTCGATATCTGGTGCGACTTCGCACACTATGCTATAGATGATACTGACGAAGGGATTCCCCTCACCACCAAAATCTGGGGATGGCTAATAATCCCCTTCAACTAATATGATTCATTAATTGAAGAAAAAGAAAGATAAATAAAAAACTTAGTATAGTGTATGATATGTATTTTTTATTTAAATAAGGATTTATTTATAATTTTATTAGTAATTATAATTATTTTTATTTGTATATTAAATAATTTAAATTTTAAATTAAAAATATTTAATTTTAATATTTTTATTATATTATATATTTTTTCATAAAAAAAACTTCATATTCAACAACTACCTACCATTCTTAATTAGTCAAAAAGAAAATTGCTGCTCCACCTTGACCATTTGTTTTTGACCAACTTTGGTAAGCTATGGAAAGTTGTCTCAAACCACACACCATATGGAGGATGACTTCTCTCAAAAAGGCGTGTCTAGGAAGTCGGCAATGCTATTCATACATGAAAAGAGTTCACATTTTTTATATATTGTTAAAAAATTTTAAAAAATATAAATATAAAAAAGTGTAAATTACGGATAAAATTTATTTATATATATTATTATTCGTAAGGAATTGTGGAAAAGGATCATAGCGGTATTTCTTGCACAACGGCAACCACAATCACAACTGCCAATAACTCTTCCGCTCAAATTCAGACCAGTACAAAGCGTCCCGAGCTAGCCGCTGGTGAGGACACTTCCTTCATTCTTCTTTTATTTATTTATTTTTTTGGTACATATATAAGGAGGGATCAAACTTTAGAGGGAAGGGAAATAAATCACAGGTCGACAGTTAAACCAAAAGCTCAACCATATTCTTCTTTTATTTATGTAAACTCTGTCTATTTTATAGGTTTAATTTCATTAGATTAAAGGAAATATTGTACCTTAACAGCAGCTATGGGTTTCTTTGAACATGGGCTTTATGAAGAATTGCATAAAACTCCTGGTGCTGTAGGTTTGTCTAACTTTCAAAAGGGGTTGGTTAACATATGTTTGTAAAATTGACCATACTTCAATATAATTATAAGTTAAGCAAAAGCAATTTACTTAGCTTTTTAAGTGTAGCGGGTATTAGTATTACGACTTGTTTATTGCAAAAACAAAAAAAAAAATTATTGTTTTGAAGGTCTTTCAGAATCAGAAGAGGCAGAATATAATAGCAGATGAATTCTTTTAAGGACACCGCAGATGATTTCCCTGAAACAGATGCACATGAAATTTTTGAAAAGGGAACACACTGGTGGTAACGCCTTGGAATAGTACTCAGAACAAGCCACCGCCGATCCTAGTTTCTCAACAAATGCAAGAAATCAATAGGCCCTTGTTTATACAGCATGCTGGGGAAGGGTTGACTAAGCCACCAGAGCTTGAGCTATGGGATCGTGCCGTGCTAATTCAACTAGCTTATAACAAACTGTCTGAGCTACCATTATCTCCAAACTGCCCGGAACTCACAATGTTAATGCTTCGAGGCAATGCTGATTTGATAAGAATTCCTTCCTCATTTTTCAGCTACATGCCTCGGCTTTCCATCCTGGACTTGTCCTACACTAGTGTGAGGGAGCTCCCAAACTCCTTTTTCAATTTGAAGCAGCTTAGAGAACTTTATTTGAAAGGCTGTAAGCGCTTCATGAAATTAGCACCAGATATCGGAAATTTGGAGAAACTTGAGAGGCTTGATCTTGATGAGACTCGGATCATACATCTGCCAAAAGAAATCCAACGGTTGACCAATCTGCAAAAGTTGACCCTCTGTTTCTATGAATATCGTGGGAACAGAAGCATGCCATATTCCTGCTCAACAATTATACCTTCTGAGGCAATATCAAAATTGACAGGGTTGAAACATTTAAGCATTGATGTTAACCCTGATGATGAGCGTTGGCATGAGAATGTCAAAGTCATTCTACCAGAAATATTGGGGTTAGAATTTTTGCAAACTCTTAGCTTATACATCCCACAAGTTGAACTTTTGAATCTCATACCACCCCATATATTTAAACTTGATTTTAGATTCGTTGTTGGTCATCATATGCAGCGGATCATATTGGGTACACCACCCATATTTGATGTTAAATTTAAGCAGAGCAACCGTAGCTTAAAATTTGTCAAAGGTGTGTATATTTCAAATAAAATTAAGATGCTTCTCAGTCACTGCAAGGCTTTTTTCTTGGATCGTCATATGACCATTAAGAATCTCTCTGAATTCGAACTAATGAATTTAGAGCAATTGCGATTGTGCATAGTGGCAGAATGTAAAGAGATGCAAACAATTGTTCAAGGAAGTGACACAAAAAATAGTAAGGATGTACTTTCAAATTTGCTATTCTTGAGTGTATCTTACATGAAGAATCTAACAAGCATTTGCGAAGGTCCTGCTCCCTCTAGTTACCTCTTTGGTATGCTCAAGTACCTGGGGCTGCACAATTGTCCAAAATTAACGACTGTCTTTACTCTGGATTTTCTGGGCAATTGTTCATTGTTAAAGGAGCTTATCATCAAAGACTGTCCCAAGTTGAGTACCTTGATAAGTCATAAATCATCTGAACACAAAGCTAAGTGTTTCCTCCCTAACCTAAGGAAGTTATCACTTCTCCATCTTCATGAACTGATCAACATTTCCAATGGATTGCAAATCGCACCAAGCTTAGAAAGAATAGGATTTTATGATTGCCCAAAGCTCCAGAGCCTTTCTAAGATGGAATTGTCAAGCGAAAAACTGATGGTCATCAAAGGAGAAACCATGTGGTGGGAAAGGTTAGAATGGATTGAAGTTGAGTGGGGAAAATCAGGTCGGCCATGCCAGTTTGATCTCATATTTTCCTCCATTAATAACGAGGCTGGTGTGATGTCTCAACTAGGCCCTTGTATTGATGAGGATATCCATGATAATCGAGGTATTCAATCCATTTGTACTTTAATTAATTTTCTTTTGAGAGGTTATCAATTCATTAATACTAAAAATGCTTTATTACTCTCAGATATATCAGAACGCACATCAGCTGCACTTGAAGTGCCGATTAGTTCTAGTGGGGAAAAGGAAGACTCAAACAGAGATTTCAGGGGACGAGAGCAAAATGCCGCTAGAAAAAGGTATAAATACATGTTCTCTTACTTATTGATCAACTTGATATGATTTGCATCGCGGTAATGGTAATTAAGTGCCAAATCTACCTCACCATATCGCTAGGCTTATACCTACAAACATCGCATTCCATTATTTTTAATATGAATATGTTGTTTTACAGCATCCTTGGGACAATACAGACTCCAGTTGGAGTCGACGGATTGCTTCCTGACGATGGATATAAGTGGAGAAAATATGGCGAGAAATTAGTTTTGGCATCCGAGGACCGAATGTACGTACGTCGCACCAAGATTTGATCTTCCATATTCTAATGATATGGGGAATTGTATATACATCTTTTGGCTCATACTTTACATGTTCTATACGCAGAAATTATTACAGCTGCCCTCACCCAGGATGCGGGGCCAAAAAGAAAGTTCAAAGATCTCTTAAAAATTCTGATCATTTCGTTGAAATCACTTATAAGGGAGCGCACACCTGCAAAGATGATGTTGATTCATTGAAGTCACACAAGGCTAATACCATTAACCATAATATGGGTAATCTAATCAATATTTTATGTTTAATTTTATAAATTGATATTGATTCTGCATTTTTTTAACTCTAATAAATAATTTTATATTTTTTTATTTCATATCTTATTAACTTCACGGTTTTATGGAAGTTACAATTACTTTTATAAAAAAAATAAAATGAGTAAAAAAATAAATATAACATTACTCTTTTACTTGTACCTTTTTCTTTAATCTGACTCATTTCTGTGTTAAGTTTTTATTTTGGGAAAACTGACAAGAAAATGCGTTGATTGATTCCCTTACATTGTTAGATAACATGAAAATAGGTGAGTCGGTGGTCAATCCATCACAGCTGGATATAAATGCCTTTTCGAAGACCAGTGGAGTTCAACGGCCATTGACACGAATATAACGAATAGATGCCACGATTAGAAGGATAGCGGAGAAATCCGATGAAAGCCCGACTGGCTTCATAACCTCTGATATTCATGTCACGGGGGATGTTAAAATTAGACAGAGACCTCCCTCATAGTTGACGAAAGTTGGTTTAGTCTTCTTTTTTTTTTAGTATCATAGTTTAGTCTTTCAAGTCTGCAGACACTGGACATTGGCTTTGTGTAAGAATTATTTTCTGTGCCTCTTCTTATTTCAGAATTTCACCATCCTCTCGTATTTGAAATTGTCTTGACAAATACTCTGTTATAACTTCTGCCTAATAATCTCTTTTAAATGATTTTTCTGTGTGTTGGAGTGAGCTATTTACAAGCTATAGGCATTCCACTCATTTAAAACTTAATTTAGGATCATTTATAGATTAAATAAATGAATTTGAATATTGTTATAGACTCATTTATTAAATTCATTGAGTTTAGAGCTTTTAATATTTATGTTGTGAAACTTGCAAACTGTTCATTTATTATAAAATAATGAAAAGAAAATGGAATAAAATGAATAGTTTGATTACTGCAAAAATAATTGCAATTACCAATAAATTTATCAACGGACAAAATCCTTTGGCAAAACCCACCTCAATAATATTTACTGACAAACTTTTTAATTAGGTAAGTTTTGAAGCATGACTGCTAATAAAACTAAATTAAGCATTAATAATTTGTGTTTTTTCCACTTTTAAAATTTAACTTTAAAAAGAGAATTTTATATCTCCCCCAATAACATCACAAATTCTTTTGTTCCAAGAAATCTCTCAATAAGTATTAAATTTTACTTATCCAAAAAAGTAGTAAATTTTTATTTTTTCAATTCTTAATATTACTCAGGGACAAATCTCTCAGTTATATGTTACAGAGAGATTTGATCCCTAGGTAACACATTAACTTATTTTTCAAATTTTTAAAACTCAATGTTATAAGGGATATAATTCTTTGGTAACAAAATTTCATTTTATTAAATTTATTATTTCATTTAAAATTTTACATATAAAATAATAATTCAAAATAAACAAACATGGAAAATATTTTAAACTAAAATAAATATTATAAATTATGCCAAACTTACAATAAAGAGTTCAATTTAACTCTTAAAAAGCAATGTAAACTTAAAATCAACCGATAATTGTCCTCAAAAATGTTGTCAATTGAATCAATCTCATCTGAGTCGTCAACCTAGGCAGGATCACAAGACCGAAAGGCTAGTGGCAGTTGTTGTTGCCGGGGGCGATGGCTGGCTAGAGGTAGCTCCTTGTTGAGCCATAAATTGGGCCTGAACCTATGCCAGCTTTAGGGCCATGCGTTTTGCAGTTATCATCAAAATGTTGTCTCATATGCTCCAACTTCGTCCTCATTTGCTGTGCTAGCTGCCTTTTCTATCTCCTCCATCTCATGCCTCATCTCCTTCTTGACCAGCTCCCTCATCTGTGACTAGACAGTCTCAAGATATACAAGTCCAGCTGACTTGTAGAAGGCTAGCTATGAGATGTCAAGCCTAAGTCATAATAGACGAGGTTTATGGAGGCCTTTGAGTTCATGACATAAACACACCCCTTATACACGTCGCCCACTAATAGTCCCCACACATTGTCTTGGTCAATGGCATGGTTGGCATGTGATCTCTCAGCTGGTCCCCTTCAAATACTCTTGTACAAACTAGGACACACCTTAACCATGTACTTCTCCTCTAATAAAAGAAAAATTATTATAATTAATATATTTTTCAAACTAAATAAAAGCTAAGTAACATTGCAAATATTAAAATAATTAAATGACTCACATACCTTCTTTAAGTCGTGGCTCAACCCAAGACTTGTCTTTTATCTCTTAGGGGTATACTGGAACACCTCACTTGAATTAGGTGCGCCTCCGATTGACTGCCTTTGAAGAGAGATTAAAAAATTAATGATTAAATTATAGCAATATTATATTATTTCAACAGAGAGCAATGTTAAAATCCAAGTCAAATTCATAAATATCCAACCGGATAGACCCCCTAGTATGGAGTAAGCCTTCTTTTTTAGAGGCTCTATTCTTCTTCACCTTCTCCACTTTGATTTTGAATACAATATAGAGTTCTAGTGGCACTGAAGAGCCTTCCAAACATCAGCATGTATCCAGTTAGGCCTTTGCTTGGCCTCTCAAGCATCCCTATAAATTTCTAAGAAGGGCTTCAACCCTCCACTGTTAAATGCTTGCCCACATGTGATTGTGGTGAATATCATCAAAGGCAATCATTTGTTGAAAAAAAAGAAAAGAGCATGTTAGTAACTGCAAAACCCCTCTTTGCTAAAATTAATATAGGTCTAATCTTAAACTTAAAAAATAATATTCTATTTACCCTCCCCCCCCCCCCCCTAACACATCTCATGAGTGGCTCTAGGAATATACTGCCACACCTCATAAGGTTCATCATGCTTTGATTGAATAACTCAGATCAAAGCCCTATTCCCTAGTGTAGAGGGCCTCCAATTGTTGGAGGTCATAAATGTTAATAACATAGGTTAATATAAAATTTTAATATTGCTTGAATTCTAATTAAAACTCAAATTGAATAAAAAAAATTGTACCTATATCTGATGCAAGGCACAATCAATACCCTCTGATATATAACAACCTCTTCTTAAGGTTGAGAAGATGAGGAAGATGTAGTAGATGATATGAGAGGTTGCAATGAAGTCACAATAGATAGTATTGCAATGAGGCATGGGGGTGGGAGAAGTTGAAACCCAGTATGGATATTAGAGTCACTAGTGAATGAGAAGGAGGATACATTATGCTGTGGTACTAGTGGTAGATGGGGTGGTCTGAGATGATTGGGGTTGACTACTGGCCTTTGTAAGCCAACCAGTGACAAATCTTAACTAAAATTTTTGTAGGAGCCAAAATTACTATTGAGTATAAAATTTTAATTTATATTAATATTTATTTACATATGAAATTTTTTAATATATTTCAATTTTAAATAAAAAAATTAATACAAATAGTATAGCAATAATTAACTATAAAAGTTGAAAAAATTAAATATATTCAAATTAATGTTTATAGAAGCATTAAGAACATAATATTAAAGTTAACTTCAATATAATATTTTCCTATAACTAAAATTATTATTTGTAGTGTAGTTTACATAGGTTAAAGCATTAAATATTATTGGCATTAAAGTTAATGAATTGTTCTCACTTTTTCTTTTTTATCTTTTATTTTACTTTTAGTTGTAAACTAATTAATTATTCACTAAATTACTAATAATTTAGTATATGTGTCAAATGTGCAATATCCTTTTAAATTGCATGAATGATTTTGGCATAAGATATTTATATTATCAATTAGTTGTATTAATAACATACAACTTATACATATATTCATTTATGTTTTAAACTTTGAGGTAACCATATAATCTTTATATAATATTTTATTAAATTATGTAAACTTTTGTCATATAAATGAAAAAATTTCAAAATATTTTGGGGGGCCATTGCTGGCCCGACCCTCATGAAAATCTGCCTTTGAAGCCAACCCTTATCAAGTTTGAAGGATGACACATCTAATTACAATACTGATTGCAAATTATAAAAAAATTTATCCAAAACTTATAAGACTTTAAGTATCAAAATATAAACATAAAACTGATAACTACTTATATCTAATTTTTACAACCAATGAACTCTAACATAAGCTCAATTGTACTCTAATTTAAATATAATTTATAACAAACTTGGGGTAATGTGTTTGTCGTGGACAAGTCTTGCTGTACGAGGCCAATTGGGTAATGTATTTCAACTTGGTAGCTGTACATGTTTATTGGCTAAGTTATTTTGAATAAGGTGATGCAAAGGACCATTATCAATTCAGTGCATGTGTAATTAGTATGGGTGCAAGGGCAATGGTATACTTGTTTGTGGTGTTCATAAATAAGGGTCTTCTATTTGTGAATGTTGATTTTGACTAGGTCTCAATCAATTTACAAATGTACTCCTTCTTATCCAAAATCTAGAGTCTTTCCTTCTTATCCTAGCATAATTAAACTCATCTATAGCTCCAAGTTTGGCAATACCCTTTCAATACTACATTTGCACTCCTTGGAAAAGGGTAATTAATTGCTTTAACCTTAATCTCCTATATATTAATTTAGACATTTATACGATTAGTTTTAACTTTAAATGGTGTCTATTGGATTTGCAAAGATATATCCAATACATGAAAAAATATGATGCATAGATTAGAAGTGAGCTACTAAGGCAGTTTTACTCCAAATAGTGGGCTACTAAGGCAGTTTTACTCCAATTTCTTGTAACAGAGATTGAATCCACAAGATTTCAGTTGTCTAGCTGGCTAAGCTTCTGAATTTAGCTTCAGTGCTTGATCAAGACACTGTTGGATGTTTCTTGAGGCTCAAGACACTATGTTTCTTCCAAAATAGACACAATGCCCTGATATTGATTTGCGATTATGTAGGTCTATTGCCTAATTTGCGTTAGTGAAGGCTAAGATTGTGAGGTTAGTGGATGGTTGTATGAATATGCCTAGCTTTATAGTGCCTTTGAGGTATCGTAGGACTCTTTTTGCTACCTTCCAGTGGGAGTCCTGGGGATCATGCATGAACTGTGACAGTTTACTTATGCTGCAATTAAGGTCAGCTCTAGTTATGGTGATATATTGCAAGGCTCCAATTAAACTTCTACACTGTTGTGAGTTGTCAATTAATGCTCCTTGTTGTGTTAACAGTTTGAGACTTCCAACCATTAGTGTAGGTAGTGGTTTGGCTTCAAGCATGTGAAATTTCTTAAGAATATCATTTGCATACTTCTGCTGAGTTAGGAAGAGGCATTTTTTTATTTGTTCAACTTCAATGCCAAGGAAGAAATTCAACTTTCCTAAGTCCTTTAAGGAGAACTTAGTATTGAGTTCTAAAATTAAGTCTTCAATTTCTGGATTGGATGTACCTGTGACAATGATGTCATCCACATAGACAAGTATGTATGTTATGCACTAAGTAGAACTTCTAATGAATAGAAAGTTGTCTGCTTTGGACTGTGTGAACCCTTTAATTTTTATTGCAGCCTTTCAAACTAGGCTTTAAGGGCTTGTTTTAAGCCATATAAGGCTTTGTGTAGTTTACAGACTATTGTACCTTTTGGATTTGTCTGGAAGCCTGGTGGTTTTGCCATACATATCTCTTCATGAAGGAAACCATTAAGGAAGGCATTGTTGATGTCTATTTGTCTTAGATTCCAACCTTTGGATACTATTAGTGACAAGATAATTCTAATGGTGGTTGGTTTGACAACTAGACTGAATGTTTCCCAATAATCATAGCCAGCTTGTTGAAGATAGTATTTTGCCACAAGTCTGGATTTGTACCTAGCAATAGTTCCATCTACATTCTTCTTTATTTTGAAGAGCCATTTGCATGCTACAGGTTTTTGGTTTGGGGGTAGTGGTACTACTTACCATGTGCCATTCTTCTGTAGGGCATTGTACTCCTTATAGACTGCTTGCCTCCACTTTTCATGGCCAAGTGCTTGTTCAATTGATGTTGGCTCACATTCATCCAGGGTTACACTGTAAAGTTTGGGCTTGAAAATCTAATTTTTGGATCTAATTACCATGTGGTGCTGGTTTTTGGTAGGATTAGGTGGAGTGATATGAGTGATTAGTTCTAGTGAGGGTAATTGCTGAATGTTTCTTGAGGGTGGGCTTGTGTTTTCTCTAGTGTTTGAAGTCTGATTGATAGTGGTTGGGTTTGATGGGATGATTACTAGTGAAGGTCGTATGATTATGGATTTTGGGTTTGCTAGGGCTAGCTTGGAGATGATGTCTGAGTATGGGAAAGATGTTTCATTACATATGACATGCCTGGAGATGTATAGTTTTTCATTGGAGTCCAAGCACATGTAGCCTTTGTGTTTGGGGCTATAACCTAGGAAAACACATGGTGATGACCTGAATTGAAACTTGTGAGCATTATATGGTCTGAGATATGGAAAGCATAGATAGCCAAATTATTTTAGGAAGAAGTTATTTGGGGTTATCTTATACAATGCTTCCTGCAGAGACTTGGAATCAAGGGTTGTACTAGGTAGGTGGTTGATGAGGTAAGTTACTGTTGTAAAGGCTTGTGACCAAAATTTGAGGGGCATAGTAGCCTGTGAAAGCAAAGTTAGGCCTACTTCTACTATATGTCTATGTTTCCTCTTTATTATCCCATTTTGCTCTGAGGTATAGGGATAAGCATGTCTAAAGCATATGCCTTTGGATTGGAGGAATGGGGTTAAGGATCAAAATTCTCCCCAAAAGTTAGTTTGTAGGGTTTTTATCTTTGTTCCAAGTTGTTTCTCAACTAATTCCCTAAAGTAATGGAATGTCTAGTAAGTTTCACTTTGGTTTTGAGGAAATATATCCAGGTATACCTTGAGAATACTTCTATGAAAGAGAGGTGATATTTGTACCCTTGTCTTGAGGTTATGGGTGCTGGGCCCCAAAGGTCAGCTTGTACTAGTTGTAGGGGATAGTTGTATTGAGTTGTGGAATTGGAAAAAGTAATTTGTAAAATTTTGCCTTTTGACAGTGGATACAAACTAGATCTTTATTGATTTTACAAGGAATATTACAACTTTTGAGTACTTGGGATACAACAGTAGTATTAGCATGGCCTAATTTCCTATGCCATTGCAAGTATACATCAGTTTGGGCTTGTGAGATAGTGTTTGGCTTGGCTTCTGCTAATTTGGTCATTAGAACTTGGGATTTAGCTGAATGTTGATTTAGGTTGGTGTTTAAGGAGAATTTGTACAGCCCTTTATCCAAGTGTCCTCTGAGTAGCACGATTTGAGTCTCTAGATCCTTTACAAAGTAACAGGTAGGGTGAAATTCAATAGCAACATGGTTGTCTTTACAGAACTTAGAAATTGGGAGTAAATTTTTAGTAATTTATAGGACATGCAATATGTTTTTCAGTTGAAAAGAGTCTTGTGAGTATGTGTTAGGGGTGGTGGAAGATACCATGGGTTATCCTATGTTGATTATGGGTAGAACACATCCATTTCCTATGTAAACATTATTTGGACCTTGGTATAGTGAGCCGCATTCAAGTTGTTCATGCTATTGGTGACATGATTTGTTGCCTCTGAATCTGGATACTAATTGGTATCGTCAATTATTTTTGGCACTGCTATCTGTTCTACCATGTTGATTTTGCCATTTCTTTTGCTACTTTCTATGAACCAGCCTATTTCACTTCCACTATCATGTCCTCCTGTAACTATGGTGGCCATATTAACACTACTTGTCAGGTTGTCATTTTGATACCCTCTATGATCTCCACTATATGTCATGTCAAATCTATAATAGTACATTTGGGGTATGTGTCCAATCTTTCCACAAATTTGACACTGAGGTTTTTGGCTCTAAAATTTACCTTTACCTCTTCCAAGAAAGACATTGTTTTTTCTAGTATTTTGCTAATATTGATTGGCATTTCTGATGAACTGTTGTCCTTTTCCAAATTCTTGCTTGAACACTGTATTATTTTTTCTTTGAGTGGTAGCCAAATTAGTTGAGTATTGTGCATCAAGATTGGAGGCATTCTATAGTATTCTTGCCTCTACTAAGTACAAGTATGCAACAGTTGCTTTCCAGGTAGGAAGCACTTCTTTGGTGGTCAATGATGTTACAATAGCATCATATTCTGCTCCTAAACTTGCTAATGCAGTATGAATAAGATCTACTTTAAACACATGACTCTCACATGACTGCAAAGTATCCCACAATAATTTTACCTTAGTAAGGTAATCTTTCATGCTGAGATCATTCTTTTTCACATTTTGAAATTGTTGCCTATATTATAGAATCTTGGTAATGGTTTGAGAGAAGTACTATTCTATCGCCTTCCATAGCTCCTTAGTAGTCTCACACCTAACTAGGTGAGGCAAGATATCCACACTAATTGAAGACAGCAGCCATGAGAGTAGTAAGTGATCTTGCCTTTCAAGCTTTCTGTATTCTGGGGAGTTTTGTTTTGGCCATTCCTTTGTCCCATCTACAAATCCCATCAATCTGTGCCCTTTCAGCATGGTAATTACCTGCTACCTCCATAGCAGATAGTTGTTGTCTTCTAGCTTCATTGTGATTAGCTGTGACCCTGGATTCAGTATGGTGATGGGTGCAACGTTGCCAATTTCATGTTGCAGTGGATCATGCTCCATGGCTAAATAGCTTTGATACCATGAAAGTAATCTTGAAAGAATGACAAAAGTAATCTTTGAAGGGATGATTTTTCAGAATTCTTAAGGAGAATCTTTCTTGTGTTTTATTCAATGCATTTTGATATTTATGCAAGCTTGAGTTCTTGGATTTACAATAATAGAATGCACAAACTAATTCTAATAGACTAATTGCCATAGCTTAACTGATCAAAATTGACTTCTAACTACCAACGGCTAGTTTAACGGCTAGCTCCAACTGTGGGTAATCGGCTTTTGTAGTTTAGGTTCCTCTATCTATTCTTTTCTTGATCTATTTTCTATAGTTATTAACTTGGTAAAATTGATATTTCTATTGTTAAATGTAACTAGTTTTGAAACAATGAAAATCTTTTTCACTATAAATGTAGCCAAATGAACCATAGCTTTTTAGAAAGGTATTTGGTGGCATCAACTTGTGAACAGTGTATTGGGTCAATCTTTTCCCATAATTTGGGGTTAACAAATTTTAGACATTGCGTGAATTTGTGAGATTTGCATTCTAATAGTAGGTACCAAATGTGGTCGTATTTAATGGGTGAGTTTGACATTGACTGAACTTAATGAGTTTTGTTAAATTTGCATTCTAATAGTAGTCAAGAGTAATATGTTCAAAAGGCAAATTTTAAATTCCTCATGAGTTTCATTTCATGGCAAGTATTAGCTTTAGATTTGTTTAGCTGTTAATTTGGACTTCTATGCAAGATGGGAATTCAACCATCTGTAGAAAGTCAACAAGAACTGTTCAAATGGAGGGCATCTAAGCTAGCAAAAGAGCAACTGTTGTGGTTAGATGGTAGTTGTAATTTCTACTTTTTATGTCGATTGTTATTAAGATAGCAAGACTCTATTGATGACTGTGTTATCGTATAGATATTTCAGAAACTAACAATATCGTTTACTGAAAATGATAAATAATATTATTATGATCATTTCTCAAGTGTAGAGTCAAACTGAAGCAATTAGTTGTGGGCATTCTGAATTAGCTTCATTTCAGGTTTTAGTTAGTTGTATTACGGTACACACACTGGTGAATGTGATTATAAAGTTAAAAGTATAGGTATTCAACCACAACAAGTTGGAATCCATTGTGCATAAAGATTCACTTTTTATTTTTTCCCAAATTCACACAATGTCTAAAATTTGCACATACAGTACTTTTTTAAATAAATATAGAAAGACAACGAATATTAGTTGAGCATTTAATAAAATTTATCCTATCATAAAAAGATTTAATTAGTTAAATATTTAATAAAAGATAATTAATGTTGTTTTAATTTTAAAAAAAGACCATTAAAAAGGATAAAAAGCCTCTAAAACATAATTATTATGCACAAAAAAATAATAATTTATATGATTAACTGACACCCATTTATCGTTTGACAATCATTTTGAATATTCAGCTTTCTGTCATGTGCATTGAACCTCATTTATACTAATTGTTATAACAATTGCTCTGATACCAATTTGTTATGATAATTGCTCTGATACCAATTTGTTATGACAATGGCTAACAAAAACAAAATTTGCAAAATATAAATTAGAGAAGGAGAAGAGAAAGTACACAAATATTTAACGTAAAAAAATTCAATGAGGAAAAAAATCACGAGCAGAAGAAGGAAAAAAATCACGGCACTGTTCACGGGGTACTATTCATGGGTACTGTTCATGCTGTATATTTTCTGCAATTAAAACTCTGTATGCAGTTTCCTACTAAAACTGCAATTTTGTCTGTAACTGTTTAATAGTGTCTCACTAAAACTGTAACTCTTGTATTTTTAGAATTTGGGTCACACCCAAAAATATAACAATCTTCACCTTGACACGAATTCTAAAAAGACTTCAATAAAGAAACTCTCCACCTCTTCCATAAAAGCTCCTAAGAGCAAAACTCAACAATGGACACCAATTAAGTCCAAGCAATACTTGAACTTCTTAATAGGCAATGGCTTAGTGAGCATATCAACTGGATTGTCTGCAGTATCAATCTTCTTAATGGAAATTTCACTCTTGGCAAAAACATCCCGAACAAAATGATACTTTATGTCAATATGTTTGGATCTTTCATAATACATCTGATCTTTAGCTAAGTGAATTGCACTCTGACTGTCACAATGAATAACAATAGAAATAGATTCAAATGTAATTTCACCAACCAAACCTTTTAACCAAATTGCCTCCTTAATAGCCTCTGCAATTGCCATGTACTCTGCCTCTGTAGTAGATTGAGCAATGATAGATTGAAGTGTAGCCTTCCAACTGATTGCACAACCTCCTAAAGAAAATACATATCCTGTCAAAGACCTCCTCTTATCAAGATCTCCAGCATAGTCTGAGTCCACAAAACCTGTCAAACTATCATTACTTTTTCCATATACCAAACGAGCATCTGCTGTACCAACCAAGTACCTGAGTATCCACTTAACTGCTTCCCAGTGTTGTTTGCCAGGATTAGCCAAATACCTACTTACAACACTGACAGCTTGTGCTATATCAGGTCTGGTGCATACCATCAAATACATAATGCTCCCAACTCATTGGAATAAGGAATGCGTGACATGTGATTCATCTCTTCATCTGTTGTTGGACATAAATCTGCTAAAAGTCTGAAATGAGCAGCAAGAGGAGTAGACACTGGTTTAGCCTTTTTCATGCCAAACCTACTCAATACCTTTTCAGTAAAAGATTTCTGAGAAAGGTATAATTTTCTATTCGGCCTATCTCTTATAATTTCAATACCAAGAATCCTTTTAGTTGCTCCCAAATCTTTCATGTCAAATTCAGAACTCAACTGCTGTTTCACCTTCTTTATCTCAGTCATGTTATATGCTGCAACTAACATGTCATCAACATATAATAGCAAATACACAAAAGATTTATCAGGAAGCCTTTTAAAATACACACAATTATCATAATTGGATCTTTGAAATCCAATATCTCCCATATAAGAGTCAAACATTTTATACCACTATCTAGGAGATTGCTTAAGGCCGTACAAAGACTTCTTTAGCAAGCAAACATGATCTTCTTTACCAACAACTACAAACCCCTCGGGTTGATGCATATAAATTTATTCATCAAGATCACCATGCAAAAATGCAATTTTCACATCTAGTTGCTTTAATTCTAAATCATTCATAGCAACCAATGAAAGCAAAACATGAATAGAAGTATGCTTTACAACAGGTGAGAAAACTTCATTAAAATCAATGCCTTGTACCTGACTGTAGCCTTTAGCTACCAACCTTGCCTTGTATCTGACATCTGAGTCACTTGAGGTATCAAACTTTTTCTTGAATACTCACTTGCAACCAACAATCTTATTCTTTTTTGGTCGCTTCACAAGTATCCAAGTTTGATTTCTCTGAAGAGATTGAATTTCTTCTAGCATAGCAGAGATTCAATTTGCAGCATTATCAGAAGATATTGTCTCTTTGTAGCTTCCAGGCTCATTGTACTCCACCTCTTCTACTACAGCAAGACAATAGGCAAAATCTGAATAACCATACTTCTTAGGTGGTTTAATAATTCTCCTTGGCCTATCCTTAGCTATGGTGTAAGGCTGTGCTTGTGAAGAATCTAAAACCTCTTCTAAATCACCATCTGCAGAACTAGGAATAGAGAATTATTTAAGCTAAGCAAGAACTTCAAACTCCACTTGTTCTCCACCTTTTTCATTATTCTGAATAACAAATTCTATAACTTCTTTCTTTGCAAGTATGGAATATTCATCAAAAGTTACATCCCTGCTAATAAGAAACTTGGACTCATCTGGACACCATAACCTATATCCTTTCACACCAGATGAATACCCAAGAAATACACATTTCTTTGCTTTAGGCTCAAGCTTTCCTTCATTAACATGTGCATAAGCAGGACAACCAACAATTTTTAAAATAGAATAATCAGTAGGTTTGTCAGACCATACCTCTTCTAGTGTTTTACATTCAATGGCTGTATGTGGAGATCGGTTCACCAACCAACAAGTTGTGTTAATAGCTTCAGCCCAAAATTCCTTGCCTAAGCCTGCATTTGAAAGCATACACCGAGCCTTTTCAAGAAGAGTTCTATTCATCCTCTCTGCAACACCATTCTGTTGAGGTGTATTCACAACGGTTTTATGCCGGGTAATGCCTTCTTTCTTGCAAAACTCATTGAACTCATTGTTACAAAATTCAAGGCCATTATCTGTTCTGAGTCTCTTAATCTGTTTTCCTGTCTACTTTTCAAGTAAAGTCTTCCACTGCTTAAAAGTCACAAATACTTGATTTTTCTGTTTCAGAAAGTAGACCCAGACCTTCCTGGAATAATCATTAATAAAAGATAACGTATATCTGGAGCGACTGCCTTTAGAAGGAACTTGAGAGGGCCCCCAAAGGTCTGAATGAATGTAGTCAAGAGTTCCTTTTGTCTTGTGAATGGCTAAACTGAAACTCAACCGCTTTTGTTTGCCAAAGACACAATGTTCACAAAACTCCATCTTTCCTGTAATCTGGCCACCTAACAGAACTCTCTTGTTTAATGTTGTCATGCCTCTCTCACTCATATGCCCCAGTTTCATGTGCCAAATTTTAGTAACATCTAAATCAGAAATAGAAGTGGTAGCAACTGCAGCTGAACCTGTAATAGTAGAACCCTGCAAGAAATATAAAGTGTCAATTCTATTTGCTTTCATCAGTGAAAGTGCACCCTATAGACATTCAATTTTGTTCGGCCCACAATATAAAACTTTAAATAATAAAACCTAATTTTTAAGAAAAAAGCCCAAATCAAAACTCACAAACCCAAAATTAAAACCTAATCCAAAAATGAAAATAAAATCAAAAATAAAATCAAAATAAAAATAAAAATAATCCCAAGAAAAATTAGAAAAATAAAGATAATCAAGATAATTACAAGATAATTCAGAAAAATAAAGATAATTCCAAGATAGTCCAAGATAATTAAGGAAAAATAAAGATAATCCAAGATAATTAAGGAAAAATAAAGATAATTCCAAGAAAAATCAAATAAATCTAAGATAATTTAGAAAATTCTAAGATAATTCAGAAAAATGAAGATAAACTCAAGGAAAATCAGAAAATGAAAATAATTACAAGATAATTCAGAAAAATGAATATCTAAAAGATAACAAAGAAATAAAAGAAAATATAAAAAATCTGAAATCCAAATAGATAAAATGTTAGATAAAATAAGAAGATAAAGTTAAGATATGATTAGGAAACAATAATCAGACTAAGTAACAAATTCTAAACTATGCAAGTATAAAAACCCACTTACGGCACACACAAAATTCTTCATGCAACTTTCAGCCCACCTAAACACTCACAGGCCACTCTGTGCTACACTCACAAATCATCACGAAAGGAACTCCTCACGGCACTCCTGAGCACCCTCCCAGCCGCAAAACACAACACAGAGGAGGCATTTCAAGACACACGAAAAAAGCCTCCACTGCGCTTCTCTCTCGGGCGCACCCGTGTTCAGCTACTGCCGGCGTTTTGGGTTCACGACATCATTGCACCCTCGTCTTCGTCGTCTCCGGCATACTCTCAAACGAAAGGAAGCTCTCCACTGCACCTCACCTTCCACAGCACTATTTCAGCACCTTTTCCACGGCACTGCACCTCACCTCGCTGCTGTGCCATTAACCAAGAAGCTCCTTCGCAGAACTTTGAACCACGACAGCATCCTCATCGCTCCGGCTTGCTTGGTCACCGTTCGACCTCCGTTACACTGCTTCCATCGCCTGGTTCCGTCACACCGTCGTTGGGTTTCGCCGTTTCTACTGTAGCATCTTCACGGCACTCCGTCACCCGCAACCAGCACCCAAGAAGCTCAGCCCAGCGAGAGTAAAAGACAAGCCACGATCTGCTGTCTGATCCATCCATTGACGCCTAAGATACGCTGCCAACTAAGTTGTTCCTAGGTTCCGTAAGAGGTATGTGATGCTATTTTCATGAGTTCTTGGCATGAGTCATTTTTAGTTCTTTTATTGATTGAGAGTTTGTGATACAATGAGAAATATAATTGTGGGTTTGGTTTGGTTAAAGTGAGTGAGCTTTGCACTTTTAGGTTTCGTCGTATTAGGTGAATTCTTGCACATTTAAAATAAGAAAAAATAAGTAAAATAAAAATAAACTATGCTCTCCCACTTTGCAATTTTTTTATTTGTTACCAGCTTTTGGATTGCATCTCCTCGTCATTCATGTTTGTTTTTTTTAGGAGTTCATGATATATTGAAAATGTAGCAAAGAAGGGTGGTATGGATTTTTATCTAAAAATGTAGTTAAGTTCTACTCTTTTATTTTTAGGAAAAATTCATATTTTTGAGCAAAGTAGTGAAAATAAATTATTTTTAAAATCCCAATCCGGAATGGGCAGAGATTATTTTTTAAAAAATATTTTTTCTAAACCAACTTGAATTAATTCAAGATAAATTAATTAGATCATTTTTGGTACCGAAAGGGTGTTTAGGGTGCTAACACCTTCCCTAAAACGTAACCAACCCCCGAACCCAATATCTAAAAACGTAGACCATTTTGAAATTAGGTGTTCGATCTCATCCTTAGATAATTTAGATCGGTGGCGACTCCAAAACAAATTTTTAGGGTCAACACACCCTTAGAGACTTTAAGCACACCATCTTCATATTTATATTTGCAGCCGTTCTTTTCTAAAGTACCCAAAGAAATTAAATTCTTTTTCAAATCTGGAATGTGTTTCACATTTGAAAAAGTTCTGATCATGCCATCATGCATTTTAATTTGCATAGTGCCTATCCTAGCAACTTTACAAAAATGATAATCACCCAAAAATACACCTCCATTAAACGGCTCATAAGTGGTAAACCAGTCCCTATTAGGAGTCATATGCTGTGAAGCTCCTGAATCCATCACCCAGCTAGTTTCAAATCTGATTTTAGCATTAGTAACACAAAGCAGATTAGTTTTCTCATCTTCTGCTACATTAGCTTCTTCTGATGTGACCTTACCTTTATTGTCACATGCTTTTTCTTTCTTCTTCAATTTAAAACAGTCAGATTTAATATGCCCCTTCTTTTTGCAATAATTACAAGTTAGATTCTTATGTTTAGACTTCGATCTAGACTTGTAAGAATTAGGATTTCTCTCCTTACTTCTTCTTCTATCAACAAATAGACCAACACTCTGATCACCTCCTTCAACAGATATAAAATTATTATCAATTTTCTCTTTGGCTTGCAAATTTGACCTGACATTATGTAGGAAAATTTCTTCTCTACCATAGATCATAATGTCTCTAAAATTTTTATAGGAAATAGGCAAAGAATATAACAGTAAAAGCGCTTGATCCTCATCATCAATCTTCACATCTATCTTACTTAAATCAGTAATGATGGAAGTAAACTCTGCTATATGAGATTTTAGTGGCGTACCTTCAGACATACGCAGAGTATAAAGGTGTTGCTTTAATCGTAGCCTGTTGGTGAAAGATTTCGTCATGTAAAGACTCTCTAATTTCAACCATGCACCCGCTGCAGTGTTCTCAGTGAGAATTTCTTGAAGAACTTCATTACCCAAGCACAACTGAATAAAAGAAAGAGCTCTATCATTCATATCATCTCATTCAACATCTGTCATAGTCTCGGGCTTCTTTGTCTTCTCAAGCAACGCCCTCTTTGTGCCTTCTCTTGACAGAATTGCCATCATCCTTACTTGCTAGAGAGCAAAACTAGTTGACCCATCAAATTTCTCAATGTCTGTCTTAGATGTTGTTGCTGAAATAGAAACCATTGAGAGAACTAGGCTCTGATACCAATTTGTTATGACAATTGCTCTGATACCAATTTGTTATGACAATTGCTCTGATACCAATTCGTTATGACAATGGCCAACAAATATAAAATTGCGGAATATAATTTGGAGAATGAGAAGAGAAAGTACACAAATGTTTAACGTGAAAAAATCCAATGAGAAAAAAAAACCACAGGCAAAAGAAGAGAATTTCACTATATAGAATTCATTTACAAGGTTGAAATTTGGGCTAAACAATTAATCCCAAACAGCAGCACCCAAACAATTGCTGTATCCAAAATACAGAAAATCTACACTCTTCTGTATTACTGTTTTACAGTAGCAAACCCAAAACAAGTACTATTCATGTAGCACTGTTCATGCTATACTGTTCACATTACTATTCACGGAACTGTTCACCGGAGGTCCTGTTCACGGGTTACTATTCATAATACTATATTCTATATATATTTTATAGTTGAAACTGCTATGTGCTGTTTCTTACTAAAACTGTAACTTTTGGTTGTAGTTTCTATCTGAAACTGTAACTCTTGGTTGTAGTTTCTATCTGAAACTGCAACTCTTTTATTTTTAAAATTTGAGTCACACCCAAAAATATAACACTAATTTATATGTTTGTGGTTAACAAGGGGTCATACTTTAGGACTATTAGGCGTAAAGGGACATGGGAAAAATTGAACCACCGACCTGATTCTAAACGAAGGTCATCTGCGCCATGTGAGCTAGAAGCTCACCGGCTACTAATTTATATGTTTGCTTGTATGGATTGGTAATCATTTTGAATATTTAGCAGTTATAAAGTATCAATTATAATCATCTTTTTTCATCATCTAACTGTGAATAATATATTTTTTTCATGTTAACATTATCAATCCTTTTAACATCGCATGCCTTTAGAGCTTACGTAAATATTTTACCATCAAGACACAATTCTTTCATGGAACATGCATTATATTTTTCCATTACATAATATCAAAAATATATTATTATATTTGTTCACCTATTATGTTACCTAAATTTGTTATTTGGATTAATTAATTTTATTTTTTCTAAATTTGATAACATTTTTTTAACATTTAAATTTATACATCTTAATTTTTATATTATTTTTTATTTTATTTTTATTTTTATTTATTTTTTATTATATATTTTAATTTTTAAGATAAATATCACTTAATTCCAACCTCATATATAATGTTTACTTTTTCATCTTATGCAACACATGGGTATACTAATGAATATGTTGTAAACCACTAATAACTATATCTCTCACTATTTTGAAATTCTTTTATAAATTATAATAAATTAATATAATTTAAAATTTAATTATAAATTTTATATAATAAAAATTATTATAATAATATTTTTTAATAATTATTAATTACTCTTAAATATGATGTAATAATTGAGATTGTATAATCATTCATTGTGATATGACCCATTTGGTATCTATCACATAGAGATGTTTGCAAGCGCAACTTCTTTCACACCACGTCGGCCACATGTCAACGTTGCAATGCTCTACACGTTACAAAGAAAAATGGAAAAGACTTCTCTTAGAAAAGCTATTCATACACGAAAAGAGTTCATATTTTTTATATATTATAAAAAAATTTAAAAATATAAAAAAACGTGTAAATTATGTATAGAATTATATATATAAATATATTTTCTTATTCTTAAGAAATTGTTAAAAAGGTTCATAGGGGTATTTCATGCACAACGGTAACCACAATCCACAACTGCCAATAACTCTTCCGCTCAAATTCAGACAACTGCAAAGCGTCCCGAGCTAGCTGCTGGTGAGGATACTTCCTTCATTCTTCTTTTATTTATTTACTTCTTTAGTATATATGTAAGGAGGGATCAAACTTTAGAGGGAAGGGAAATAAATCACAGGTCGACAGTTAAACCGAAAGCTCAACCCTATTCTTCTTTTATTTATGTAAACTCCGTCTATTTCATAGGTTTAATTTCATTACACTAAAGGAAATATTGTACCTTAACAGCAGCTATGGGTTTCTTTAAACATGGGCTTTATGAAGAATTGTATAAAACTCATAGCGCTGAAGGTTTGTCTATCTTTCAAAAGAGGTTGGTTAACGTATGTTAGTAAAATTGACCATACTTCAATATGATTATAAGTAAGAGCAATTTACTCAGCTTTTTAAGTGTAGCGGGTATTGGTATTACAACTTGTTCATTGCAAAATATATATATATATATATATATATATATATATATATATATATTGTTTTGAAGGTCTTTAAGAATCAGAAGAGGCTGAATATATTAACAGATGAATTCTTTTAAGGACACCGCAGATGATTTCCCTGAAACAGATGCACATGAAATTTATGAAAAGGGAACACAGGTAACGCCTTGGAATAGTACACAGCGCGAACCACCACCGATCCTAATTTCTCAACAAATGCAAGAAATCAATAGGCCCTTGTTTATACAGCATGCTGGGGAAGGGTTGACTAAGCTACCAGAGCTTGAGCTATGGGATCGTGCCGTGCTAATTCAACTAGCTTATAACAAACAGTCTGAGCTGCCATTATCTCCAAACTGCCCGGAACTCACAATGTTAATGCTTCGAGGTAATGCTGATTTGATAAGAATTCCTTCCTCATTTTTCAGCTACATGCCTCGGCTTTCCATCCTGGACTTGTCCTACACTAGTGTGAGGGAGCTACCAAACTCCTTTTTCAATTTGAAGCAGCTTAGAGAACTTTATTTGAAAGGCTGTAAGCGCTTCATGAAATTAGCACCAGATATCGGAAATTTGGAGAAACTTGAGAGACTTGATCTTGATGAGACTCGGATCATACATCTGCCAAAAGAAATCCAACAGTTGACCAATCTGCAAAAGTTGACCCTCTGTTTCTATGAATATCGTGGGAAGAGAAGCATGCCATATTCCCGCTCAACAATTATACCTTCTCAGGCAATATCAAAATTGACAGGGTTGAAACATTTAAGCATTGATGTTAACCCTGATGATGAGCGTTGGCATGAGAATGTCAAAGTCATTCTACCATAAATATTGGGGTTAGAAGTTTTGCAAACTCTTTGCCTATACATCCCACAAGTTGAACTTTTGAATCTCATACCACCCCATATATTTAAACTTGATTTTAGATTCGTTGTTGGTCATCATATGCAGCGGATCATATCCGGTACACCACCCATATTTGATGTTAAATTTAAGCAGAGCGACCATAGCTTAAAATTTGTGAAAGGTATGTATATTTCGAATAAAATTAGGGTGCTTCTAAGTCACTGTAAGGCTCTTTTCTTGGATCGTCATATGACTATCAAAAATCTCTCTGAATTCAAAATAATGAATTTAGAGCAGTTGCGGATATGCATACTAACTGAGTGTAAGGAGATGCAAACAATTGTTCATGAGAGTCACACAAAAAATAATAAGGACGGACTTTCAAATTTGCTATTCTTGACTATATCTTACATGAAGAATCTAACAAGCATTTACAAAGGTCCTGCTCCCTCTGGTTACCTTTTTGGTATGCTCAAGTACTTGGGATTGCACAGTTGTCCGAAATTAACGACTGTCTTCACTTTGGATTTTTTGGGCAATTGTTCAATGCTGAAGGAACTTATCATCAAAGACTGTCCCCAGCTGCGTACCTTGATAACTCATGGCTCATTTGAAAACATAACTGAGTGCTTCCTCCCTAATCTGAGGAACTTATCACTTCTCCATCTTCCCGAACTGATCAGCATTTCCAATGGATTGCACATTGCACCAAGCTTAGAAAGAATAGGATTTTATGATTGCTCAAAGCTCCGGAGCCTTTCTAAGATGGAATTGTCAAGTGAAAAACTGATGGTCATCAAAGGAGAAACCATGTGGTGGGAAAGGTTAGAATGGATTGAAGTTGAGTGGGGAAAATCAGGTCGGCCATCCCAGTTTGATCTCATATTTTCCTCCATTAATAACGAGGCTGATGTGATGTCTCAACTAGGCCCTTATATTGATGAGGATATCCATGATAATCCAGGTATTCAGTCCATTTGTACTTTAATTAATTTTCTTTTGAGAGGTTATCAATTCATTAATACTAAAAATGCTTTATTACTCTCAGGTAGGTTAGCGGGTGAGCCATCAGAACGCACATCAGCTGCACATGAAGTGCGGTTTAGTTCTAGTGGGGAAAGCGAAGACTCAAACAGAGATTTAGGGGGACGAAAGAAAAATGCCGCTAGAAAGAGGTATAAATACATGTTCCCTAACTTATTTATCAACTTGATATGATTTGCATCGCGGTAATGGTAATTAAGTGCCAAATCTAACTCGCCATACAGCTAGGCTTATACGTACAAACATCGCATCCTATTATTTTTAATATGAATATATTGTTTTACAGCATCCGTTGGACAATACACACTCCAGTTGGAGCCAAGATATTGCTTCCTGACGATGGATATAATTGGAGAATAGATTGCATAAAAGTAGTTTGTGGATCCAAGGACCGAATGTACGTACGTCGCACCAAGATTTGATCTTCCATATTCTAATGATATGTGGAATTGTATATACATCTTTTGGCTTATACTTTACATGGTCTGTACTCAGAAATTATTATAGCTGCACTCACCCCGGATGCCGGGCCAGAAAAAAAGTTCAAGGAGCCCTCAAAAATTTTGATCGTTTCCTTGAAATCACTTATGAGGGAGCGCACACCTGCAAAGATATCATTCGCGATGATATGGGTAAATCTATCAATATTATACGTTTAATTTTATAAAATGATATTGATTCTGTACCTTTTGAAATCTAAGAAATAATTTCATATTTTTTTATTTTATATCTTATTAACTTCACAGTTTTATAAAAGTTACAATTACTTTTTTTAAAAAAATAAAACAAGTAAAAAAAATAAATATAACATTACACTTTGACGTATACCTTTTTCTTCAATCTGGCTCATTTCTGTGTTAAGTTTTTATTTTGGGAAAACTGTCAAGAAAATGCGTTGATTGATTCACTTACATTGTCAGATAACATGACAGTCGGTGAGTCGGTGGTCAAGCCATCACAGCTGGAAATAGATGTGCCTCCTGACCTTTTCGAAGACCCATGGCGTTCAACGGTCAATGACACGAGTACAATGAATAGATGCCGTGATCAGAAGGATAGTGGAGAATTCCGATGAAAGCCCAACTGGCTTCATAACCTCCGATATTCGTGTCACGGGGGATGTTAAAATTAGACAGAGACCTCCCTCATAGTTGACGAAAGCTAGTTTAGTCTTTTTTTTTTAAATTTTAGTATCATAGTTTAGTCTTTCAAGTCTGCAGACACTGGACATTGGCTTTGTATAAGAATTATTTTCTATGCCTCTTCTTATTTCAGAATTTCACCATCCTCTCGTATTTGAAATTGTCTTGACAAATACTCTGTTATAACTTCTGCCCAATAATCTCTTATATATGATTTTTCTGTGTGTTGGAGTGAGCTATTTACAAGCTATAGGTATTCCACTCATTTAAAACTTGATTTAGGATCGTTCATAGATTAAATAAATAAATTTGAATATTGTTATAGACTCATTTATTAAATTGATTGAGTTTAGAACTTTTAATATTCATCTTGTGAAACTTGCAAATTGTTCAGTTATTATAAAATAATGAAAAGAAAATGGAATAAAATGAATAGTTTATTTACTACAAAAAAAAATTGCAATTACCAACAACTTTATCAACCGACAAAATCCCTAGAGAAAACCCACCTCAATAATATTTATTGACAAAAGTTTTTAATTATTCAGTAATTTTTGGAGCACGACTGCTAATAAAACAAAATTAAGCATTAATAATATGTGGTTTTTCCAATATTAAAATTTAATTTTAAAGAGAGAATTTTATATCTCCCACAATAACATCATAAATTATTTTGTTCCAAGAAGTCACTCAAAATAAGTATTAAATTTTACTTACCCAAAAAAGCAGTAATTTTTTATTTTTTTAATTCTTAATATTATTGAGGGATATATCCCTCAGTTATGTTACAGTGGTATTTGATTCTCCTTAATTTTTTCAACAACTTAAAATTTATACACAACCTTTACCAACTTAATGCCTCCATTGTTGAATTTTCTTCTTTCACCATTCAAAAATTTACAGCAAAAGTACTAAAAGCCAGCTTCGATAAGGAAAGATATAACAATACGTAATTACAGTCCAAAAAGTTAATAAACAGAAGGGTGATCAATTATGCATAACATGAATGCAAACTAAATTCTAGTGATGATGGTGACAATCTTAACAAGCCATGGACAGAAGCATCTCTCTTTTATCTGAATCAACTGCTAGTTCATGAGGTGGGATATTTATTTGACAATAGAAATTTTCAAGCAATTCTGCACCTATTAATGAAGGCAAGGAAAGGCATTGTGATGAACTGACTCCAACAACATCTTCCATAGCCACCAAACTATGAACGAACCATCCCAAAGCAATGTCTGTCATTCCAATTGTGTTGCCTCCAAAGAATTTCTTGTCACCAAGCCGCCACTATGGTCTTCTATGATTCTTAATTTCTCCAATGTCTCTTGCATCACCTTCTGTACCAGACAATTTTCATCATTTGTATGACCTACAATTATGAAAAATAAATATTTTTTTCGCTAAGGTAAAACTAAAACGTAAAACATTATTGTAAGATTTTAAAGGATTTAATTAATTTTGTTAAATATAAAAATTATTCTTTTCCTATGCTTGAGTCAAAGCATTTTCATATTTTTTTTCTTCGAGCATCGTGTAAGGAGCATGTTTAATATAAAAAATTATCATTGCACCTATACTTTCTTAATACTTGAAAGCGTAAAGAATTTTGTGTAATATAAAAGCCCGTGTTTGAACTTGAAAATTTATCTTCATGTCAAACAATCAATGAGTAACCATAAAAACCAAGATGGAAGAAAAAAACCATAAAAAACCAGCAGGTCTGCTATGCAGGGTGGGGGTCCTCCAACCACACTTAAACTTTATTAGCTTAAACTTTTATATTTATTAGTTCTCAATAAATTGTGTCAATATAAATCTGTGTTGGTAATTGAAAATTTTAAAAATTAAAATTTTTAACTCTATCCAAAGAAATCTAATTTTTCTTTTTTAAATCACTTCAAGATAACATTCTCAAATATAAATAAGTTGCCACAAAATTATTTCTTAAATAACCAATCATCATAAAATCAGTTGTTTAAAAGCTAATTTAATCAAACAGGGTGGTGAGTAAATATAGAAAATTTCTTTATTATTTCATCAATGAATTTTGACCAGAGACGAACGCTGGACCTCTCATGTTGAGCATTTTGGGACAATAGTGAGACTATGTCTCATCAATATTAATATTGGTAATGAAGTTTTAATGCAATCAATTATTTATCATATCATTATATTTGTATGTTATAAGTAAAATGAATAATTTTAGTTATACGGATATTTTTTTTATCAAGTAAGGAGATTATTCTTAATATAGCATTTATTATATATAATTTATAATATTATTTTTATTTTATTTTTTTATACTGACATTCTATTTTTATTTAAATGAATATAAATTATTATTGTTACCATAACACATAATCCCTTTGCAATATACGGACAAAATGCTTGTAATTATGGAATGGGCTATGTTTTAAGAACCACTTATATCTATATTCTTTATACATAGGGAACAATGACATGCCTATATATAAATTTTGTATTCAAACTATACACATTCTGGTATTCTTATATTTCTTTCTCTTCTCTCAAAATATGTCTATCTAAATGTAGGGAAAGCATATGCCCCCTTACATACAAATAGCATTTTCGGGCCTATAAAAACAAGAAGAAATTATGGTGGATGGACCTCCAAATTCCACATATGAAGTTGACTAGGCCCATCGGAATGCAAGTTTACTTTTCAGGATTTTATAAAATTTTTATAAATAACATATCGACCTCCACAGATATGACTTTTTGGTATCTTCTTCACGACTTAAAATAATTCAACATCTTTCTTTGACTATTTCAAAATCTTACCCATCTCGAGACGTAAGCGAATTAACACAAACTATGAAATTATAATTTTCAAACTAAGAACAAAGTAATAATGATCTTGTCATGAAGTGATTCATAAGATGGGAAAATCTACGTGATCAAATTAAATATTTTGAAGAATGCGAGTGATTCACAACCAAAAATGAAGATGTGAGTGATTAGATAATTTGGTGTATGTCACATCATGCTTTGCGGGTAACTTTTCCACGAAGATTCGTAGTGTCACAGTATTCTATACTGACAAGACAAAAGCCAAGGAACTTCCCAAATGCACTCTCAACTGCTCGAAAACTATGCTTTACCCATCGCAAAAAAGATGCTTTTCCAGGAAAGTGCACCTAAGAAATTTTGAAATGCTATGCTCAACATGTCAAATAAAAGGATAAAGCTTCTCTCGAGAAAGTGCATTTAAGAAATTTTCATGAAGGTTCGCAATGTCAAAAATATTCCCCGCTAATAAGACAAGAAGTCAAGGAACTCCGACAATATACCCTCAACTTCCAAAAAGACTATGCTCTGCACGTGACCAGAAAAAAAAAGAGAAAAAAGTTTTTCTAGAAAAGTGCGTCTAAGAAATTTTGTTGAAGGTTTGTGGTGTCAAAATTATAAAAAATGATAAATATATATGTGTGAACTTTACACAGAATCTGCATAAGTATGATATGTTAATATTAAAACTTTTTGAGTTTTAAATGAGTAATGTCTAATAATGAAGATGAAGTCCACATTATACTGGCATAAATTTTATGTAAATTTTAAATAAACATTTATTATTTTTTTAAAAAAAATTCCATGCTAACAAGATAGAAGTGAAGGAACTCCACCATATGCTCTCAACACCCTAAAAGGCTATGTTCGACATGTAAAAATTAAAAAAAAAAAAAAAAAGAGCTTCTCTAAAGAAAATGCAATCTAAGAAATTTTGATGAAAGTTTGCGTTGTCAAAAGTGTTCCCCACTGACAAGACAAAAGTCAAGGAACTCCAACAACAATAGCCTCTTAATTTCAGTTTTTATAGGAACAAATCCTTACTTAGGTAAATGTGATATATCAGGTTTATGAATTTTAATTCAATAGTAAATTTAATAATATAATTTTTTAAAATAAATATTTAATAAAATATAATTTATAAAATAACAAAATTATTGAAGTTCCTAAAAGAATATAATGCATCGGTGAAGGTTTGGTGAAATGCTATTACACGGGAGTAGTGGTTTTGAAAAAGGGTTAGGCTTGTAGTGTGAAAAATGCACAAGCTAAAATTTAATTTTTATTTGGGAAATAGAAATGACAATAATTGAACTCTTAATTATTTGATCATAAAAGTTTTGATACTACGTCAAAAAATCAATTATTTCAAAAACTTAAGCTATTAGATAAATGTTTAAGATTAATTTTATATCTTAACACTCCCTCACCAAAAGCTCTTTGAATTTGAAGTGTGGACAAATACACAAACTAACCAAACTTTATGCTAAAATTTAATTTTATTTAAGAAATGGGAGCAACAATGATTAAATTCATGATTGCTTGGTTATATAGGCTTTGAACCATGTCAAGGAACTAGCTATCTAAAAAGTATAATCTGTTACATGAAAGCTCAAGATTAGTTTTATATTTTAATTAGAGACTATGCACGTATTTAGTAATTTATGAATGCTTTAGAGATTTGCTATTATCTCATTGGAGTGGCCCCACTCTACACCTATAAAGGTGATTCTATCAAGCGTACACTACTATTAATATACTACCCATAAGGGCTATAGAAATCATTATGAGTTTTTACTCAACCCTTCTTATTAGTAGTTCAAGCACCATCGCACAGCATAGAAGTGACTTAGAATTTATTATTAGTCCTTGTAAGACTAATAATAACTTGTTCTTGCGCATATAAACTTCTTTCATGGGATTTCCAATCACATAGGTTGCATTACTATCACTATTAATCTATTTGTGTTGCCATCACTATCTTATAGGAACGGCCTCACTCCATACTCATATAGATGGTTCTATCAAGCATACACTCTATTAATACACTACCCATAAGGGTTATAGAAATTATTATGAACTTTTACTCATTCCTTCTTATTAGTAGTTCAAGCACCATCACATAGCGTAGAAGGGACTTAGAATTTATTATTAGTCCTTGTAGTAACTTGTTCTTACTCATATAAACCTATTTCATGGGATTTCCAATTACATAAGTCGCGTTACCATCACTATTAATTTCATTTGGCATTAAGGTATTTTATCCCTCGATGTTTCAAATATTTTTCTAACAAATATTTGTCTCTTACCTATGTTTTGTCATTGGATTGGCCAAATCCATTTTTAACTAACTAGAAATAAACCCATTTTTCAACAATTATTTTATTACCAAGTTTTAGCAAAATATTTTGACTACACCATTGAAAGATTTATATCTTCATAATGATTATTACCATTTGGCAATTTCAAATATAAAGGATATTATTTTTATAACCAAAGAAATAATTTGCTAATAAATTCTCAACTACATTGCTTCTCTACTAACTCACAAAATTTTAACTCCATAGTGGACATAAAATATTTATTTATTTTTCTTTGGACAAATTTCAAGTGATCTCACACTTTCAAATATTCAAAATAAGAAGCATATACTTTCACAACTCATGAGATTTTATAAACCTAATAAAAAATTATTTGATACCGTTGTATCTTTATGTATAATAGGAATGCCCATCGCTATATAATATCATAAGCACAATAAATATTAAGTTACACATAATCATATTTGTGAAGGACTTATAAATTTACAACATCAGCAACTTTAGCTGATTATTTTTAATCTAAAAAAGCCACATGAGTAATAAAATTGCATAGCAACTATAACACTAAAATCAATGAAATAATTATACTAATTATTTTAAATATCCAATATGCCACTATGGATATATATCAGTTGTTCACAAAGCATGTATAGCCTTTCACAAAATATTACAACATCTAATGCAAAATATTTTCACAAATCACAATCAACAAGTTTATTCTCATGATTGGAGTATCATAGCAAGTCTCACAAAATCTATATAATCTCTCAAAATATTACAACACCTAGCCAAAAATATGATTCTATATCAGAATTTTGAAAATATAATTTTATTCTCATAAGAACTAACCAAATTTATTCAAACAAAACTTTAGATAAACTAATTTCATCATATTTTTCTTCGGCACATTTGACTCATTTTATTAGATAAACTAATCTCCAAAATTTAAATCAATACTACTTATAAATATATTTTTAAATCATAAACATCATAAATCTCCACAACAAAAATTTCACGTAACAAAGCACAAATTTTTTAATTTATAAAGGAAGAATAATTATTTATAGGCAAAATAAATTCAGCATACCAAAACTTATAAGAACCAATCAAATAAGTAGATTTAAATAATAAACAAAATTGGAAGCATGCTAATTCATGACCAATTAAATATTCTATACAAATAAGTCATGATTACAATAGCCTTTACTTACAAACACTATTTTGTGTGATTACAAATTTTTTAGACTTATATAAGATCTTAAACCCCACTTTTCCCAACAATAATACAAGAATTTAATTTTAGTCTAACGTTGAGAATTCACAGTATATTATTGAGAACCAAAATCATATTAGATGTGAATTTCAAAAGGACTTTGTCTTTTCTAAAACCTTTGCAATTCTAGAATCTTCAAAACAAATCACTTCTTCTTTAATTGCTACAAATAAGTGTGAGGTAGATGAAGGCATCTCTATTAGTACAAATGTGTCTAATAAATAGCATTAGAGTCTGTCATACAATCTTTCATATCCAGGATCACAATTGATACAGGAAATAGCCACAACATAAAAAAACTTGTTAGATATAATTCTTAAAAAATGTGTAGTAGTAGCAACTCCATATGTGGTCAGGTGTGGGGACAACATTACTATAATCCATAGTGAGAATTATCCTCGAGATTGTTTGAAAAAGTTATGCAAATTTTAAATTTATAGTTTGAAGTATGTTGTAGGAATACTTATCTTTAAAGATCATTTTGTCATTCCTTCAATACCAAGAACTTAAATACGACAATCCCTAAGATTCAACAGACTCTTCTAATTATGTGTATTCATAGTTAAAAGACAAGAATAATAGAAATAGTGAAACATATTTAAGTAATAATCTAGCAAAAATACAAGAGTTCTACATGATATACACTTGTCACATATGAAGATTTTTTATAGAGAAGAAAACTAGTTCTTAGAGACAAAAGAACAAGAGTCATTAAAAGTAATCAGTGTGCAAATAATTGTGATTAAAATAATAATTATATGGTTTGTTATAAAATGTGAGAGATTTTTTATATAAATATAAAGAGAGCCGTTGCATTATGGAAATCTAATATAGCATCATATTTAACAAAAGAAAACTGAATACTTGGAGGAATGGGACCTCGGCAATGTGAAAGAGTGAAACCTATATGAATTAAATAAAGGAATAAAATAATTGTTAAAGACAATGTGCATATAAGAAGAGCAGTTGCCACCAAAACGTAAATAGTGATATTAAATGGTTGTTAAGAATGAACTAATTAATTGGGTTATTTAAAATCCAATCAATAAGAAATAAAGGAAAATATTAATGTTATAATTTAAATAAAAATGTAAGAATTATAAGAAATTAAAGTATGTAATAAACATCTTCTTAAAAGCTATTCAAGAAATAATCAATAAAACCTTTTAAAATTATTTTTCCAAAATATAACACATTTTGCTCTCTAAAACGCATCTTACATTTTAGAGGATTCAAATAAAAAAAAAAATACTAATCCTCATGTATAAGACTGTCACCAAGAACAAAGAAATTATTTCCTTGCACAATGGGAACAGCAATGACAATGGTAATTAGAGGTGTTAAAGTAAATAACTTATCCTACGATGATCTGTAATTAAATAAGGGGAGGCTGGACGGGTTGCAATTCTTGCAGATCAATAATATACTAAATCCATTCCTTAAGTGAGAAGAGATAGACTAGCTCACTCTCACCTCGCCTTATCGTAATTTATAAGTTAATAAAGATAAATTAATTTATTTATATTTTATAGATATATAACCATATATATATATATATATATATATGTATATTTGCTCTGCACCTTATGCCAAGATGGACTCGTTTTGAACGACATCCACCGTTAACTCTTCCACGATGGATATTCAGCACAAATTCAAACCACTGTGAGCACTTCCTGCTGCTGTTGAGGATGCTTCCTTCAGTATTTTTATATTTATGTAGTCTTTTTTTTTTTTTGTTGCAATTCCTTGCAGCCAATTTCATAGGCATATTTTCTTTAAATTAGAGGATATGTTTTACTTATTCCATCGAGCAAAGAGGTGAAGGAATCCAAAATAATTAAATAATAAAATATTGTGAAATAGTTAAATAATATAATGAGTAAGTTGTAGATTAATAGTTATGCGTTTTATAATTTTTATAATTTTATTTTTATTTAATTTTTATAACATAAAATTTAAATATAAAATACAATAATTTAATATATATTAAAGATTATATAATAGAAATATTATTTTCAACAAATAGTCCAAATTGTGATGTAGTAGTTGAGATTGTATATTCAATCTGATATGAATAGTTTAGAACCTTTGAAGTGGTGACGATTGCATTTACAATTTTCACCGTTAAATATTGAGTGAGTCGTAAACCACTGACAAGTATTGGTTAGACCAAAATAAGGTAAGGGGAATAATTGTCTTGTAATGACATAATTCATAATTTACAACAAGAAATGGGAAAAAATTTCTCTCGGAAAAGTGGGTCCAAGAAATTTTGAGGAAGGTTCGTGATGTCTAGAGTATTACGCATTGACAGGGCTGAAGTCAAGAAACTCCATCAGTAGGCTCTCCACATTAGGGTGGACATTGAGTGGATAGGTTAAGTTGAGAGAAAAATGGTTTAAATTATTTGAAATTATTTTTTTATTAGGTTAGTCTAATTTTGATTGGAGTAATTTTTTAAATCAAAATTTTTAAATTTAAATGGTTTAGTTTCATTTGGATAAATTTGCTCGGTTTAAGATGAGTGAAGATTTGTTATTAGGGATTGGGTTGAGAGAGAAATTTTACACTAATTTTATGATAGTCAAATTTAATTAATTAAAATTAAGATTTGATTACTTATTAAAATATTTAAAAATAAATTAAACAATCAATAATGATAATTTTAATATAATATAAAAATATTTAAAAAAATAATAATTATAAATAAAATACAAATCAACATATTTTATATATATATATATATATGTATATATATATATGTCTGTGTGCTTGAGTTGCTACGGTGATCCAAAGTTTAAAAAATTCAAACTCAATTCCAATTGATTTAAGCTATTTAAAGATAAAAATATATATTTTACTTATTTTACCCTCACTCAATCCGAATCAAAATTCACTTTTTTACAGTTTAAATCAGCTTGAATCTATTTAACCAATTTTTTGCCTACCACTACTCAATTCCTCCCAAGATTTAATACATTCTGTGAGAGTTTCTTAGGGTTATTTCCTGCAAAACGGCAAGTCGGCAACCGCAGCCACCATTAACTCTTCCGTTCAAATTCAGACCACTGCAAAGCGCTTCGAGCTAGCTGCTGGTGAGATGCTTCCTTCAATCTTTTATTTATGTAAACTTTGTCTATTTCATAGGCTTAATTTCTTTTAATTAAAGGATATATTTTACCTTAACAGCAGCTAAGAATTTCTTTATATATGGGCTTTATGAAGAATTGTATGGAAATTCTAGTGCTGTAGCTTTGTCTATCTTTGAAAAGAGGTCGGTTTATGTATGTTTGTGAAATTGACCATACTTTGATATAATTATAAGTAAGAGCAATTTACGCACTTTTTAAGTGTAGCAGGTATTAGTATTATAACTTGTTCATTAAAAAAAAATAGAATTAAATCTCGCCCAAGTTTCCTCCCAAAATTTTCCCAAATGGTTTTCCACTGATTTATAAAGAAGTGGAGAGTAGATTAGGTTACAATAAAATCATTGTTTTGAAGGTATTTCAGAGTCAGAAGAGGCGGAATACATTGGCAGATGAATTCTTGTAAGGACTTGGCAAATGATTTCCCTGAAACAGATGCGCATGGAATTTTCAAAAAGGGAACACAAGGAAGGCCTTGGAATAGTATATGGCCCAAACCACCGCCGATCCTAATTTTTAAACGAAGGCCAGAAGCCAAGGGCCCCTGGTTTATACAGCATCCTGGGAAAGGGTTGACTAAGCCACCAAAGCGTGAGCTACGGGACCGTGCCACGCATATTGTACTAACTGATAACAAACTGTCTGAGCTACCATTGTCTCCGAACTGCCCGGAGCTCACAATGTTAATGCTTCGAGGCGATGCTGATTTGATAAGAATTCCTTCCTCATTTTTCAGCTACATGCCTCGGCTTTCCATCCTGGACTTATCCTACAGTAGTGTGAGGGAGCTACCAAACTCCTTTTTCAATTTGAAGCAGCTTAGAGAACTTTATTTGAAAGGCTGTAAGCGCTTCATGAAATTAGCACCAGATATCGGAAATTTGGAGAAACTTGAGAAGCTTGATCTTGATGAGACTCGGATCATACATCTGCCAAAAGAAATCCAACAGTTGACCAATCTGCAAAGGTTGACCCTCTGTTTCTATGAATATCGTGGGAAGAGAAGCATGCCATATTCCTGCTCAACAATTATACCTTCTCAGGCAATATCAAAATTGACAGGGTTGAAACATTTAAGCATTGATGTTAACCCTGATGATGAGCGTTGGCATGAAAATGTCAAAGTCATTCTACCAGAAATATTGGGGTTAGAATTTTTGCAAACTCTTAGCTTATACATCCCACAAGTTGAACTTTTGAATCTCATACCACCCCATATATTTAAACTTGATTTTAGATTCGTTGTTGGTCATCATATGCAGCGGATCATATCGGGTACACCACCCATATTTGATGTTAAATTTAAGCAGAGTGATCGTAGCTTAAAATTTGTGAAAGGTGTGTATATTCCGAATAAAATTAGGATGCTTCTCAGTCACTGCAAGGCTTTTTTCTTGGATATTCATATGACTATTAAAAATCTCTCTGAATTCAAAATAATGAATTTAGAGCAGTTGCGAATATGCATACTAACTGAGTGTAAGGAGATGCAGACAATTGTTCATGAGAGTCACACAAAAAACGATAAGGACGGACTTTCAAATTTGCTATTCTTGAGTGTATCTTACATGAAGAATCTAACAAGCATTTACAAAGGTCCTGCTCCCTCTGGTTACCTTTTTGGTATGCTCAAGTACTTGGGATTGCACAGTTGCCCAAAATTAACGACTGTCTTCACTTTGGATTTTTTGGGCAATTGTTCAATGCTGAAGGAGCTTATCATCAAAGACTGTCCCCAGCTGCGTACCTTGATAACTCATGGCTCATTTGAAAACATAACTGAGTGTTTCCTCCCTAATCTGAGGAACTTATCACTTCTCCATCTTCCCGAACTGATCAGCATTTCCAATGGATTGCACATTGCACCAACCTTACAAAGAATAGGATTTTATGATTGCCCAAAGCTCCAGAGCCTTTCTAAGAAGGAATTGTCAAGCGAAAAACTGATGGTTATCCAAGGCGAAACAATGTGGTGGGAAAGGTTAGAATGGATTGAAGTTGAGTGGGGAAAATCAGGTCGGCCATCCCAGTTTGATCTCATATTTTCCTCCATTAATAACGAGGCTGATGTGATGTCTCAACTAGGCCCTTATATTGATGAGGATATCCATGATAATCAAGGTATTCAATCCATTTGTACTTTAATTAATTTTCTTTTTGAGAGGTTATCAATTCATTAATACTAAAAATGCTTTATTACTCTCAGGTAGGTTAGCGGGTGAGCCATCAGAACACACATCAGCCGCACATGAAGTGCCGTTTAGTTCTAGTGGGGAAAGCGAAGACTCAAACAGAGATTTCGGGGGACGAAAGCAAAATGCCGCTAGAAAGAGGTATAGATACATGTTCCCTACCTTACTGATCAACTTGATATGATTTGCATCGCGGCAATGGTAATTAAGTGCCAAATCTACCTCACCATATAGCCAGGCTTATACGTACAAACATCGCATTCTATTATTTTTAATATGAATATATTGTTTTACAGCATCAGTTGGACAATACACACTCCAGTTCGAGTGGAGGGATTGCTTCCTGACGATGGATATAAGTGGAGAATATATGGCATAAGAGTAGTTCGGGGATCCAAGGACCCAATGTACGTACGTCGCACCAAGATTTGATCTTCCATATTCTAATGATATGGGGAATTGTATATACATCTTTTGGCTTATACTTTACATGGTATATACGCAGAAATTATTACATCTGCTCTCACCCAGGATGCGGGGCCAGAAAAAAGGTTCAAAGATCCCTCAAAAATTCTGATCATTTCCTTGAAATCACTTATGAGGGAGCGCACACCTGCAAACATAATGTTGATTCATTGTTGTCACACAAGGCTAATATCATTAGCGATGACATGGGTAATCTATCAATATTTTATGTTTAATTTTATAAAGTTATATTGATTCTGTATTTTTTTTAAATCTAAGAAATAATTTCATATTTTTTTTATTTTATATCTTATTAACTTTACGGTTTTATGAAAGTTACAATTACTTTTATAAAAAAGAATAAAATGATTAAAAAAATATAAATATAACATTTCTCTTTTGCGTAGACCTTTTTCTTCAAACTGGCTCATTTCTGTGTAAGTTTTCATTTTGGGAAACCTGACAAGAAAATGCGTTGATTGATTCACTTACATTGTTAGATAACATGAGAATATGGGAGTCGGTGGTCAAGCCATCACAGCTGGATATAGATGTGCCTCTTGACCTTTGCGGAGACCTGTGGTGTTCAACGGCCATTGACACGAGTATAATGAATTGATGCCACGATCAGAAGGATAGTGGAGAAATCCGATGAAAGCCCAACAGGCTTCATAACCTCTGATATTCGTGTCACGGGGGATGTGAAAATTAGGCAGCGACCTCCCTCATAGTTGACGAAATCTAGTTTAGTCTTTTTTTTTTTTTTTTTAATTTTAGTATCATAGTTTTGTCTTTCTAGTCTGAGGACACTGGACATCGGCTTTGTGTAAGATTTATTTTCTATGCCTCTTATTATTTCAGAATTTCACCATCCTCTCGTATTTGAAATTGTCTTGACAAATACTCTGTTATAACTTCTGCCTAATAATCTCTTTTATATGATTTTTCTGCGTGTTTGAGTGAGCTATTTACAAGCTGTAGGAATTCCACTCATTTAAAACTTGATTTAGGATCGTTTATAGATTAGATAAATGAATTTAAATATTGTTATAGACTCATTTATTAAATCAATTGAGTTTAGAACTTTTAATGTTTATCTTGAGAAACTTGCAAATTGTTCATTTACTATAAAATAATGAAAAGAAAATGGAATAAAATGAATTGTTCATTTACTGCAAAAAAAAAATATTGCAATTACTAATAACTTTATCAACGGACAAAATCGCTTGGCAAAACCCACCTCAATAATTTTTATTGACAACTTTTTTTAATTATTCGGTAATTTTTGAAGCATGACTACCAATAAAACTAAATTAAGCATTAATAATTAGTGTTTTTCCACTTTTAAAATTTATTTTTAAATAGAGAATTTTTCATTATATCTCCCACAATAACATCATAAATTCTTTTGTTCTGAGAAATCTCTCAATAAGTATTAAAATTTATTTACCCCAAAAAGTAGTAATTTTTTATTTTTTAATTCTTAATTTAATGAGGGATATATCCTTCAAATATATGTTACAGAGGGATTTGATACCTTGGTAACACATTAATTTATTTTGCAAATTTTTAAAAATCGATGTTATGAGGCATATAATCCCTTGGTAACATAATTTTATTTTATTAAATTTATTATTTCATTTAAAATTTTAAATATAAAATAATAATTCAAAATAAACAAAAATGGAAAATATTTTAAACTAAAATAAATATTATAAATTATGCCAAACTTACAATAAAAGGTTCAATTTAACTCTTAAAAGCAATGTAAACCTAAAATCTACTTATAATTGTCCTCGAAAGTGTTGTCATTTGAATCAACCTCATCCTAGGCAGGACCACAAGGTCGAAAGGCTAGCGGTGGTAGTTGCTGCTGGGGCCATGGCTGGCTAGAGGTGGCTCCTTGTTGAGCCATAAATTGGGCCTGAACCTGGGCCATGCGTTTTGCAATTATATCATCAAAACGTTGTCTCATTTTCTCCAACTTCATCCTCATTTGCTTTGCCAGCTGCCTTATCTCTTCCCTTTCGTGCCTCATCTCCTCCATCTCATGCCTTATCTCCTTTTTGACCTGCTCCCTCATCTGTGACTTGATAGTCTCCAAGATATACAAGTCCAGCTGACTTGTAGAAGGCTAGCTTTGAGATGTCAAGCCTAAGTCATAATGGCCGAGGTTTATGGAGGGCTTTGAGCTCATGACATAAACACACCCCTAATACACATCGCCCACTAATTGTCCCCACACATTGTCTTGGTCAATGGCGTGGCTGTCATGTGAGCTCTCACCTGGCCCCCTTTAAATACTCTTATACTAACTGGGACACACCTTAACCACGTACTTCTCCTATAATAAAAGAAAAATGATTATAATTAATATATTTTTTAAATTAACTAAAATCTAAATAACATTGAAAATCTTAAAATAACTAAACGACTCACATACTTTCTCTAAGTCTAGGCTTAACCCAAGACTTGTCTTTTCTCTCTAATGGGTATATTTGAACATCTCACTTGAATTATGTGTGCGTCCAATTGACTGCCTTTGAAGAGAGATTAAAAAATTAATGATTAAATTATAGTAATAATATCTTATTTCAAACATAAAGCAATGTTAATATCCAAGTCAAATTCATAAACATCTAACTGGATAAACACCTTAGTACGAAGTAAGCCTTCCTTTTCACAGGCTCTATTCTTCTTCACCTTCTCCACCTTGATTTTGAACATAGCAGAGTACTAGTGGCAGCCTCCCAGACATTAGCATGTATCCAGTCAGGCCTTCGCTTGGCCTCTCAAGCATCCTTGTAAATTTCTAAGAAGGGCTTCAACCCTCAACTGTTAAATGCTTGCCCACATGTGATTGTGGCGAATATCATCAAAGGCAACCATTTGCCAAAAAAGAAAAAAAAAAAAAAAAAGGAAAAGAGCATGTTAGTAATTGCAAAACCCTTCTTTTCTAAAATTAATACAGGTCTAATCTTAAACTTAAAAAATAATGTTCTATTTACCCTCCACTAACCGTATCACATCTCATGAGTGACTCTAGGAATATCTTGCCATGCCTCATAAGGTTCATCATGCTTTGATCAAACAACTCCAATCAAAGCCTTATTCCTTAGTGTAGAGGGCCTCCAACTATTGGAGGTCATAAATATTAATAACATAGGTTAATATAAAATTTTAATATTGCTGGAATTACAATTAAAACTCAAATCGAATAAAAAAATATGTACCTATATCTCCTGCAAGGCACAATCAATGCCTTCTAATATGGAACAGTCTCTTCTTAAGGTTGAGAAGATGAGGAAGATGCATTAGATGATATGGGAGGTTGTGATGAAGTCACGATGGATTGTGTTGCAATGAGGTATGGGGTGGGGGAAGTTGAAGCCCAAGTATGGATATCAAAATCATTTGTGGATGGGGAGGAGAATATATTATGGGGTGGTATTACTAGTAGGTGGGGTGGCCTCAGATGATTGGGATTGACTATTGACTTTTGTAAGTCAACCAGTGGTAGATCTTAGTTAAAATTTTAGTAAGAGCCAAAATTATTGTTGAATATAAAATTTTAATTTATATTAATATTTATTTATATACGAAATTTTTTAAAATACTTTAATTTTAAATAAAAATATTAATACAAATAGTATAGCAATAATTAACTATAAAAGTTGAAAAAGTTAAATATATTCAAATTAATGTGTAATTAATTATTATTTTAAAAGTGTAATTTATAAGTTATTTAAATTTAAGAAATTATAGAAGCATTAAGAACACAATGTTAAAGTTAATTTCAATGTAATATTTTCTTATAACAAAAATTATTATTTGTAGTGTATTTTACATAGGGTAAAGCACTAAATATTATTGGCATTAAAAATTAATGAATTGTTTTCTCTCTCTCTTCTTTATTTTTTTTTTTTTAGTTGTAAACTAATTAATTATTCACCAAATTACTACTAATTTAGTATATGTGTCAAATAAGCAATATCCTTTTAAATTGCATGAATGATTTTAGCATAAGATATTTATATTATTAATTATTTTGTATTATTAACATATAAGTTATGCATAAATTTATTTATGTTTTAAACTTTGAAGTAACCATATAATTTATATAATATTTTATTAAATTATATAAACTTTTGTCATATAAATAAAAAAATTTCAAAAAATTTTAGGGTGTCATGACTCCCCTGCCCTCATGAAAATCTGCCATTGAAGTCAACCCTTCTCAAGTTTGAAGGTTGACACATCTAATTACTATCTGACTGCAAATTATAAAGAAATTTATCCAAAACTTATAAGATTTTAAGTATCAAAATATAAACATAAAAGTGATAACTACTTATATCTAATTTTTAAAACGAATGACCGCTAACATAAGTTCAATTGTACTCTAATTTAAATATAATTTATAACAAACTAATTAAGTCATAATTAACATAAATTTAATTGGGTAATTAATTTTCTATACTTAATTCACACCTAATTTAATGGATGTCTAATTCTAACATAAGTTAAATAACATAATTAACATGTAATTTTAATATAACCTACTTCACAATTTTAATCTAGACCAAACAATAATTATGTCACAATTTAAACTTAAATTAAATAACACATAATTCTAACATAACCTAATTCAATTTACACCTAATTTAATCTATTTCTAATTCTAAGTGATAATGATGTTATGTCTCAATTAGGCTCTTATATTGATGTGGATATCCATGATAATCTAGGTATTCTATTTATCTGTGAAGATCCTTAATTTGGTCTGGTGTAAAATATAAAATATAATTATAAAATAAATAAAAATTAATTGCATAAATGCAAATAACATAAAATTAAAAGAAATTAAAACCAAAAAAAAAGACACAAGTAGAATTAAAAATAAATTTGACAAATTGATGGTACTGGAAATAAAATAAAATAATTTAAGAAGGTAACAAGGAAGCATTAAAAGAGAAATAAAAAGGGAAACAAGGAAGCATAAAAATGCGAATGGTCTGTGTGTTGTTTTAGATGGCACGCATCCAATATCAGCAAGAATATTGCCTAAATTCAGCACTTATAACAGGCAAGATCAACTTCTAATGGCCTGGATCCTGTCTTCTGTCAGTATTGATATTCTACCCAATTTTGTTGGATATGAAACAATAAGAATGGTATATGTAAATATTATATTTTGTCTGATGCACGTCTAACTGGGTCCTAATTTTAATTTTAATCCTAGCCCAAAATTAGAAACCTAAATCAAAAATCCAAACCATAAAATAAAATAAGAAAACAAACTAATAAGAAACCTAAAATTAAAATTAAGTCCGAAATTAGAATTAAACTCAAAGTTACAATTAAAATTAAATTCAAAATTGAAATTAAAACTCAAGATTAAAATTGAACTAAAAATAAATAAAATAACAAAACCAAAAAATAATAGAATATAAACCAAGAATACAAAATAAATTTAAAAAAATAAAAGATAAAACAAATCTTAGAGATAACAATTAAAAGAAGAGAAAAAACTTGATAAATAAAAAGATTAACAACAAATAAAAGGAGATAGAAGAAAACTGAACAAAGGAGATAGAAATGTAGAATTAAAATTTTGAGTAGGAAATGTTACAGCTCTCTCACTTACAAGACCTCACATGCACACACCAGAAAGGGAAAGAGCAGAGAACGGAATGAGAGAAAAATCAATTGCACTATATTTTTGAATGATCCACAGTATACTTTTCACACACACATGTATTTATAGCCTATCAAAATCCTTCTAACTAACTGACGGCTGTTATAATAGTTGTAAAAACACTTAAAAAATCTGAATTACACTCAACAGACCCCCTTAATTTAGATTTACGGAAGATATAACCCCCAATTTCTTTCTAAGTATCATGAACCTACCACTCTTCAATGGTTTTATTAAAAATCAGCCACTTCATCTTCTGTCTTGCAGTACTCCAGCTCAATCTTCTTTTTATTCACTTGATCTCTCAAATAATGAAATCTGGTGTCTATGTGTTTACTCCTCCCATGTGCAAGTGGATTTTTAGCCAAGTTAATTGCTGAAATATTGTCTACAGCCAGCACCATAGGTTGTTTCACTCCTAAATGCATCTGTTCCAATAATGTTTGAAGCCACACAGCTTGACATGCACCTGCTAATGCAGCAATGTATTCAGCCTCACATGATGATAGAGCCATAACTGACTGCTTCTTTGAACACCATGAAGATGTAGTATTGCACCATTGAAAAACATATCCACTTATGCTCTTTCTATCCTCTTTATCTCCACACCAATCTGAGTCTGTGAAAGCTGAAATTTCTCCCTTTAATTGGCTCTTGTTATTAGTGAATAACAGCCCAAAATCAAGTGTTCCTTTCACTTATCTCGGAATTCTCATTGCAACAAGCATATGAGAAACTTTTGGATTCTCCATAAACCTGCTCACCAACCCCACAGCATATGCAATATCTGGTCTACTGTTGCAAAAGTACCTAAAACATCCCACAATTTGCTTGAACAATGTAGGATTCACAACAACTTCACTGACACTCTTCACAAGTTCAACACTACAATGTACTGGAGTTTGGATAGAATTGCAATTCATCATGTTAAACCTCTCCAACATATCACTAGCATATTTTTTTTTTTTTTTTTTTTATGTAGAAACACCCCTTTGCTGGTATGCCAGAATTCTAAGCCCAGAAAATGAGAGGAACCCCAAAATTTTCATTTCAAACTCACCCTTCATTTGTCTCTTGAATTTTGCAATTTCTTGCTCACTTTCACCCATAACAGGCAAGTCATCCACATACAGGCACACCACTAATGTTGTTCTGCCTTTCACTCTTTTCACACAAACTCCATGCTCATTTGCACACTTCTCAAAACCTTTCTCTGATAGAAATGAATCAATCCTTCTATTCCATGCATGAGGTGTTTGTTTCAGCCCATGAAGAACTTTATTTAACCTGTAAACCTTGTCTCTAAGATTCTGCACTTCAAAACTAGGTGGTTGACATACATAAACCTCCTCTTCTAGTGGTTCGTTCAGAAAAGCTGATTTCACATCAAGTTGGTACATTGTCCAGCCTTTGTAACTTGCAATAGCTACTATCATTCTTATAATTTCAACCCTTGCCACTGGTGAAAACAGCTCTTGGTAATTTAGTCCAGCCTTTTGCAGAAACCCATTTGCCACTAGCCTTGCTTTATGCTTAGAAATTGATCCATCCGGATTCACCTTGGTTTTATAAACCCACTTCATTGGCATAGCCTTCTTTTGTGAAGGTAATGTCACAAGTTCCCAAGTCTTATTCTTTATTTGATTTCATCTCTTCCTTCATAGCAACCACCCATTTACGGTCTTTTAATGGCTTCTTCAAAGTTGATTGGTTTTATATCAACAAATACTGCCATATGCACTAAATCCCCTTCATTAGTCACTGCACTATTTGAGAACATTTCATAATCATCAAACCTATTAGGTGGCAGCCTTTTTTTTGGGATCTCTAAATCTGTTATGATGACTGATGTCTGAGAGTCACATGAGGACCCTCTGAAGTATAATGAGGCACCTCTTGCTCATCAGTACCAGAAACTGACTCTTCTTCAAATCTTACTAGAGCACTAGTTTGCTCCTTATTACCAAATGCTGTACTCTTGTTCCACCCCTTTGACTCATCGATTATCACATCCGTGCTATACACAATCCTTTTTGTAATTGGATTGTATAGCCTGTAGGCACCAGTAGGATGATATCCCAGCAAAATTGTTTGCTTACTCTTATCATCCAACTTCTTCCTCCTCTCTTCTAGTATATGTTGGAAGCAAAGTGACCCAAACACTCTTAAATGGCTCACACTTGGCCTTCTTCCAAACCACACTTCTTCTAGAGTTACCAAGTTAAGTTTCCTTGTTGGACTCCTATTTAACACATACACAGCTGTGTTTACAGCTTCTCCTCAGAAAAGGTTAGGCATTGACTTGGCTTTCATCATGCTTCTCACCATGTTCATCACTGTTTTGTTTCTCCTCTCAACTACACCATTATGTTGAGGTGTATATGGGGCTGTTACTTCATGAAAGATTCCTTCTTGATCCCAAAATTGTTGGAATTCTGCTGAATTATACTCTCTACCACCATCTATCTTCAACACCTTTATTTTCCTTCCACATTACTTCTCTATCATCACTGAATTTTTTGAACACATCCAGCACCACATCCTTCCTCTTGATCAAATAAACCCACATTTTTTGGCTGTAATCATTCACAAATGAGACAAAGTAATTATTTCCTCCAAGTATTACAGTATTCACAGGCCCACACACATCTGAGTATACCATCTCCAACAAATCAGAGATTCTTGGCTGAACTTATGGTTTAAAGGGTTTCCTTGGCTGTTTTGCATGAACACAGCCCTCACAAATGTCATTTGGTTGCTTAATTTGAGGCAAACCATACACCATTTTGTTTCAACTCTGCTCTTGAAAACTTCTCCAATTTAAGTGCCCATATCTCAAATGCCACAACCAACTCTCATCTTTCACAGCAGCTGCCAAACACTTTTATCAGCTAGTTTGGATGTTAATCTTGAAGGTCCTTTTTTTTGGACAATGGCACTCTTAAGACTAACCTACTCTTATTGTCAAATACTCTTAGTTGTCCCTAATCTAACCTCATTGAATAACCCTTTTCCAACAATTGACCAAGACGTTAAAGATTATTCTTCATGCCAGGAGCATAAAGAACATCCGAGATGACGGCTTGTTTACCATTTTTCTGCTTGATCAGAACTTTACCCACTCCTTTTGCTGTCACAGTGCTATGGTCTGCAAATCCCACCTTGCTTTTGACATTCTCATCCAAATCAACACACCATCCTTTCCTCCCAGTCATGTGATTCGAACATCTTTTGTCAAAATACCAGAAATTAGTATTTGATTCCTTTGTTGGTGTTGTAAACATTAGCATAACATGATGTAAGTTTTCTTCATCCTGTGTAAAACCAGCCTCCTTATCTGCTCTTAGGACCCTTATTGCTCCGGCATTCTTCTGTGAAATGCCCATAACACTAACATGCATAGCACTGGATTCTGCTCTTGTCAAAACTTCTTGTTCGACCTCTTCCACCATGTGACCCTCTTCTTGGGTAGTTATCTCCATCATTATGATCAAAATTGTGAGTTTCTTGATCGTAATCTTGGGCTCCTGTATTTCCTCTTCTTCTATTTTTGCCTTTCCCTTTAGCTCCCTTGTTTCTCTCACCACTTCTATCCCCTTTCTTCAATTCTTGGGCCTGGAAAGCTTATTCGACTGATTTATCATCAGTTCTGACAATTAAACGTTGTTCATGGGCTTCCAAAGAGCTTTGCAACTCCTTAATCTTCATCTCTTCTAGAATTTTTTATTCTTGAATTGTTACCACAATGTAATCAAATCTGGATGGCAGGGATCGAAGAATTTTTTCCACAATATTCGGAGCTGGCACCTCTTCTCCATTAGACTTTATTTGATTGGAAAGTGACTAAATCTTGGGGAAGAATTCAGCCACCGTTTCTTTGTTCTCCGTCTACAGTAACTCAAATTGCCATCCCAAGTTTTGTAACCTCACTTTCTTGATTTTCTTATCTCCCTTATAACACTTCTCCAGAATATCCCAAGCCTCCTTTGCGGATGTTGCAGCATAAATTTTTTCAAAATTTGTAGCATCAAGATTTTGGTGAATGAAGAATAGTGCCTTGCAATCCTTCTTCTTCGAATCTTTGTACGCAACCCTCTGCGCATTATATGGGTTCTTCCTTAATTCTTGAACCCCATTCTTGACTATCTCGAGCACTTCTTGATAGCCAAACACCACGAATGCACACCTTCTCATAATTCTTCCCATCAAGAAATGGAAGTGTGGCTGGAATATTCCCGCTTGAATTTATTGGGAAAAATTGATTAGAGGCTTGATAAAAGTAAAAGCAGGATCATTTTTTTTTATTGTGCAAATAAATTATGTCCAACAAAATTTAAGCAGAAAAAGTACAAATTTTTAACGTGAAAAACCCTCCAATATTAAGGAAAAAATTATGGGATAAGTTTCAAAAAAATATTACACTATAATAAGGATAATTACAAATATCCTTACAACACACTTTACTCTCTTTCAAGTGATACTAAAATTATAGTGGCACTCAGTGATATGCTCTAGAGATGACACCCAATATTTTCTAGTATATACCCACACCACACTCTTATTAAAAATTACTCAAACTCTCTTTTATCTCACACTTTTAGAGAAATATTTTATTTCTCTTAAGGATTGTCTCTTATACTTGGCTTTAACCTTATTCTCTCTACTTTCTCTCTTTGTTTCTTGCTTCTTTTGCTTGTGCATTTGTTGCTTACTGAATCCTTCTATTTATAGGCAAATTTTGAGTTGCAAAATGAATAGAGAAGCACAAAATTTCAGCCTTTTCAACTGCCAACCAATGTTGAAATTTTGCATCTCCATTACCCCTTTTCTTGTTCTATTTTGGCTGCCATTTCTTGTTGAATTTTGGGTGCCCATCTCATGGGGTGGACTCCATCAATTCTCCCCCTGCAGCCCATGAGGAAGGAGAATAATCCTAGAGACAATCAAATAGAACTCATGCCAACCATCCTGGCACAAATTTGAAACTTTTCCCGAGTTATAACTTTTGTCATCATATCAGCAGGATTGTTATTAGTGTGAATCTTTTCAAGCTTGAACTGTTGTTCTTCTATAGTTAACCGCAGCTAATGATATCTCACATCAATGTGCTTTGTACGCGAGTGGTACATCGTATTTTTACTCAAATCTAGAGCACTTTCACTATCACAATAAATCACAGACCTTTGCTGCTTCATTCCTAATTGTTGAAGAAGTCTAGTTAATCAAAGCATTTCTTTTCCTGCTTCAGCCATGGCAATGTATTCTGCCTCAGTTGTAGATAAGGCAACACACTCCTACAATTTAGACTGCCATGATACAGCTCCCCCTGCAAAAGTAAACAAGAATCTTAAAGTAGATTTTCTACTATCCAAGTCACCTACCATATCTGCATTTGTATAACCCTTCAAAATTGGTTCTGACATTCCAAAACACAAGCACAATTTTGAACTGCCTCTAAGATATCTTAAGATCCACTTTACAACTTTCCAATGATTTTTACCTGGGTTGGAAAGAAACCTGCAGACTGCTCCTACTGCGTGAGCAACATCTGGACGGGTACAAATCATGGCATACATCAAACTCCCAACTGCAGAGGAGTGAGGAATCTTAGCCATGTCTTCTTTTTCTTCTTCACCAGTGAGACAACTTTTTCTTCTAAGTTTAAAGTGATTAGCAACAGCGTGCTAACTAGCTTAGCACTTTGCATGTTGAATCTTTCTAGGACCTACTCCACATACTTTTTCTGTGACAACCATTTTCTAGCTTTTTGATCTCGCAAAATCTATATTCCCAGAATTTGTCTTGCTGGTCCAAGATCTTTCATGTCAAATACTTTTGACAACTCCTTTTTCAGATCACCAATCATCTTTGTGTTCTGTCCCACAATCAACATGTCATCTACATATAACAAGAGGATAATGAATCTGTTATCAGGAAATATTTTAAAATATACACAATAGTCTGTATCAGTTTTGATATAACCATGACTCATCATGAAAGAGTCAAATTTCTTATACCACTGCCTTGGAGCCTGCTTTAATTCATACAGGCTCTTCTTCAATCGATAGACCATGTGTTCCTTCCCTTTCTCTTCAAATCCTTCTGGTTGAACCATGTAGATCTCTTCCCCCAAATCACCATGGAGAAATGCAGTTTTCACATCTAATTGCTCAAGCTCTAGATCCAAGCTGATTGTCAAATCTAGTATTGCTTTAATTGAGTTGATCTTGACAACTGGAGAGAAAATCTCGTTAAAATCAATTCTTAGTTTTTGTCCAAAACCTTTCATGACTAGGCAAGCTTTATACTTCACCAGCTTGTTACAATCTTTCTTAAGCTTGAACACCCACTTATTCTTTAAGGCTTTCTGCCTTCCGAAAGTTTCACAAGCTCATAAGTATCATTTTTCTGTAAGGAATTCATTTCATCCTGCGTAACTATTATCCACTGGGTTTTATCCTTATGAGTTTGTGCTTTTTCAAAATCTTCTGGCTCCCCCTCATCAGTAAGGAGGATATACTCAGAACTTGGATACTTAGTTGACGGACGCCGCTCTCTCTGTGTTCTTCTTAGCGGCAGTGGAGGGGGTTGCTCCCCTTACTCAATAACTTCATCATTACCTCCAACATTATATGTTGGGATACTATCTGTCCTTTGTTGGTCATTAATCTGTTCCCCATCTTGAGTATCATTATTGACTGGATCAGGCAAGTTCATCATAGGAATTAGTTCTAAATCAACCAAGCCATCACTGCCACCAGACACTTTTTTTTCAACTTTTTCTATATCATCAATGGTTTGGTCTTCAATGAATGCTATATCCCGACTTCGAATCAGTTCTTCTCAATCGGGTCATACAATCTATAGCCAAATTCATTAAGACCATAACCGACAAAGATGCATTGTCGTGTCTTAGCATCAAGCTTGGATCTCTCATCCTTCGGAATGTGAACAAATGCCTTACATCCAAAAACTTGCAGGTGATCATAAGAGATTTCTCTGCCATACCAAACTCTATTAGGTACATTACCATTCAGAGCAACTACTGGGGATAAGTTGATAACATGTATTGCTGTGAGCAAAGCCTTTCCCCAAAAGTATTTTTACAACTTTACTTCTGAAAGCAAACATCTGACTCTCTCTAGCAAGGTCCGGTTCATCCTTTCAGCTAGACCATTCAACTGTGGAGTCTTTGGAGGCATTTTTTGATACTTAATGCCCATCTTTTTGCAGTACTCATCAAAAGGACCACAATACTCACCACCATTATCAGTGCGAATACACTTTAGCTTCTTTCTAGTCTCCCTTTCGACAGATACATGAAACTGTTTGAAAATATCAAGGACTTGATCTTTGGTCTTTAAGACATAAGCCTAAAGTTTCCTTGAATGATCATCAATGAATGTCACAAAATAAAGCCCACCGCTAAAGGACTTTACTTTCAAAGGATCACAAACATCGGAGTGCACCAATTCCAACATATTTGATTGCCTTGAAGGAAAGTGACTCTTTAAGGCAACTCTGTTGTGCTTTCCGGCCATGCAATGTGCACATTTCTTTAAGCATATGCTTTTTATACCTAGGAATAGGTTATTTTTGGCCAAGCAATTAAGTCCCTTCTCGCTGATGTGACTAAGTCTCCTGTGCCACATCTCAGCTGTCTTCTCATCATCCATTGTGTTGATGAAGTCACCTGAAATTTTACCTTGTGTTAGATACAAGCTTGGACTCTTCTCTCCTCGAGCCACGACCAACGAACCTTTAGTAAGCTTCCATTACCCATTACCAAAGGTGTTGTAATAACTTCATCATCCAACTTTCTTACTGAGATCAAGTTGAAACGGATATCAGGCACATGCCTAATATCCTTGAGAATCAGCCGTGCTCCTTTAATCATCTCTAAGTGGATATCTCCTATGCCGGCAACATTTGAGAAACCATTATTACCCATCTTTAACACCCCAAAATTAACAGGTGTATAAGATGAGAAGAGCTCCCTATTTGATGTAACATGTAAAAAGGCTCCACTATCCACGACCCAACTTGTTTCTTGACAGGCAAAATTAATTACCTCTTCGTCCCAAACAATGACAAGTTCGGTAGCAGCAACCTGATCTTTCTTCTGTTCCTCAGTGTTGCCATTTTTCTTGTCTTTCTAATATTTGAAATACTGCCTTTTAAAGTGTCCCAACTTACCACAATAGTGACACTCAATATTTTTGGATCTGGCCTGGGACTTGCTCTGGCTTTTGTCTCTGCCTTTCAGACCTCTACTTTTGCTTCTTCCCTTATCATCGATGACAAAAACATCAGACTGTGAAGATGAAGCTTGAGATCTTTTTCTCATCTCTTTGTTCAAAATAGCACTTTTAACAAGTTCCATAGTCACTACGTCATTAGAAGCAGAGTTGCAAAGTGACATTCTAAATGTCTCCCAAGAGTCTGGTAGAGTATCGAGCAGCCAAAGAGCTTGAATCTTATCGTCAAATTTTACACCCATGGAAGATAACTGCTGTAGGACTCCTTGAAATTCATTTAAATGATCGGAGATAGAGCTATCTTCCTTGTAATGTAACTTTATCATCTTCTTAATCAAGAAGAGCTTGTTGTTGCCAGTCTTCCAAGCATACAGAGATTCAAGTTTCTCTCATAATGTCTTGGCATTCGTTTCATCATTAATGTGGTTAAGCACGTTGTCATCCACCCACTGCCGAATAAAACTACAAACTTGGACATGTTCAAATGTCCACTGATCATCAGTCTTTAATTCGGGCTTTTCTGAAGCAAATACTAGTAAATGCCAACTTTTCACATAAAGGGGATCTTTCATTTTTTCTCTCCATATGTGATAGTTGGTGCCATTTAAACTAATCATTCTGCTTGTATTGACCTCCATCTGATATAAGCCAGCAATTAGTGAAACAAATAAATTAGGCGGTAAAACTAGCCAATTACTGAGAAAATAAATTTGGCGGCTTAGACAGACCAGAGGCGATATAACCAGCCAATATAAATTGCAAAATAAGTTTCAACAATATAACCTGGCTCTGATACCACTTATTGGAAAAAATTGATTAGAGGCTTGACAAAAGCAGAAGCATCTCAGGATCACTTTTTTTTACTGTGCAAATAAATTATGTACAACAAAATTTAAGCAGAAAAATAAATACAAGAGGCACAAATTTTTAACTTGAAAAACTTCCAATATTGAGGGAAAAATCACGAGACAAGCTCTGAGAAAATATTCCACTATAATAAGGATAATTACGAATATCCTTACAATACACTTTACTTTCTTTCAAGTGATACTAAATTTATAGTGGCACTTAGTGATACCCTCTAGAGATGACACCTAATATTTTTTGGTATATATCCACACCACACTCTTATTGAGAATTACTCAAACTCTCTTTTATCTCACACTTTCAGAGAAATATTTTATTTCTCTCAAGGCTTGCCTCTTACACTTGACTTTAGACTTATTCTCTCTATTTGAGCCTCTCTCTCTTTTCTCTCTTTGCTTCTTGCTTCTCTTGCTTGTGCATTTGTTGCTTGCTGAATCCTTCTATTTATATGCAAATTTTGAGTTGCAAAATGAATAGAGAAGCACAAAATTTCAGCCTTTTCAACTGCCAACCAACGTTAAAATTTTGCATCTCCATTGCCTTCTTTTCTTATTCTATTTTGTCTGCCATTTCTTGTTGAATTTTGGCTGCTCATCTCATGGGGTGGACTCCAACAGAAATGGCCATGAATAAATGGCTAAGGTTCTAATACCAATTCTGTTGCAGCTCTCTCACTGACAAGACCTCACACACACACACACTAGAAAGAGAAAGAGCAAAGAACAAAATGAGAGAAAATCATTTTCACTATATTTCTAAATGATCCATATAATACTTTTTCACACACACATGTATTTATAGCCTATAAAAACCTCCGAACTGACTGACGACTATAAAAACAGTTATAACAAATACCTAACAACTCTGAATTACACTCAATAGGATAATGGTCCAAAACATAGGTATAGAAGGACTCCTACCCAATCAAAGAGACACACACAGAAACCCATCACTTTACCGCACAATTCACCTTAATTTCTTCACTGCCACGGCTAGATTTTCACTTCCTCCCTTCGTACTTCTCTCCCACTCACAAACATCAGTTTTCTCGATCACCTATTCACCCTTAGCCTAGGCACAACTCATGAGTTGAGCCAGGTTCTCCCAAATCCATGCTCATGTACTTTATTCACCTGCAAATGGAGGAAGCAAGCAGTTTGTGTCAAGTCTCAACCCAAGTTTTCCTCTTCCCATACAAGGAGACAATCAAAGGAGTCCACCGAAATTGCTTGTCGGAGTGACAGAGTGCAGCCTTCGCTCATTTCGGTTTTAAACCAGCAAGTCTGTCTTACGTCCTTATGTAATTCTCATTTGCTCGATTGCTTTTTACTCACCCTTGGTCTGTCTAATGGCTTTTCTGTTAAGGTGGGATGCATACTAGAATAAGCTCCTAGATCATGCATCTTTAGTGTTTAGAGACGATATATGGCTAAGATTCATTGCCTTGCCTTTTTCTTTTGGATAATAAATGGAATAGTTTAGGATGAGGAGGCTCTTCTCTTTTCAAGGACAGGGCAAACCAACAATCTTAGTGAGAATTACAGATTGCCTCTCAACAGGAGAATCTTGAAATCGAATTTAAGTTATGCAATTATCATAAGCTGAAGGTCAGCCAGGTAAGGCAACTTTGTCTTTTTTTTTTTGAATTACTTGCTTGCCTCTAGAGCCATATATTTCTTGCTGTAAAGTTTACTCTCTTTAAACGCAACTCTAGTCTAGATTTATTCGGGTCTTCGATCGTGATTTCAATCTCTACTGTCAGTTAAACTAGTTTCAGTTAAGGTCTTTCCAGTAATAGAATGAGGCTGGCTATTCTGTGGGCATTTAGCTTTGTGTTTGAAGATGTGCAGGAGACAAGAGTTTGTTACTGTGCATAAATGGCCTTTATTTTGATTTGAAGGGACTAGGGTATCAACACTAAAAAATAAAAAGAAGGGACTTGGGCGTTTTTTCCATATTGTTAAATCATATCCCTTGGTGATTCTAAGCTCGACATCTCCATGAGGCTTCCTGATGGAACATTGGGTTATGTGCTTTTTGGAGGTAGTGGAGTATAAAAGAAAGACAGTGCTGACTTCAGTGGTTCAGCAGACGTAAAGTTTTAGCATGCGTTTCTTTTATATGAAATGGGAACAGTTGTCTCTCTTCCTTCGTAGTAGCATTAATTATGTTACAGGTTGTAAGTTTTGCATTTTTTTTTTTTTTTTGTTTATTACCCCTTCTTACATGTGTTCTTATCAAACCAGCTGTGACAAGCAAGGGATTCAAGGGTTAATGGTACATAAGGATTGGGTGTTATCTAGGACTCCTACTGTTTCTTGACTTTTGTTCTCATGATAATTTATATTTTGGTTTCAAGCAATCTCGTCTTAATATTTTACCCATTTTAGTGTTAAGAAAAATAATACAACAAACCTTTTTCTTTCTTTGTGATTTGGGTTTAGGATGAAGATTTTTACTTTTTAGAATTTGATTTCATGTTATGTGTTGTTTAGTTGTGCATCTCTTTTGAATTCTTTTTTTTTTTCTACTTTTGTCTTGGTATGATCATTGTAGTGATTATCCAAATAATGTTTAAAGTTTAGGGCCTTAATTTATTTATTTAATTACTTATGTTTAGAATTCATATATCACATTATTAATGGGACTTCAATGGTCCAAATTGCACTATAAAGAGTCCAATGGTCCAAAATTTTTTTCTCTAAACTTCTTTTCTTTATAACCAATAATTAATATAAGGAAAATAGTAATCACTCTCTTTACACAAATGTATTATTGCTGTCTTTTAAGGTGAAATGTATTTCATTTTGTAAAAATATTGATTTTGTTCAAAAAGCCAATTCAGAAAGACATGAGTGCTTTTCCAAAATAAATTTATTTTAGTAAAACCCTAATATGTAGAGATAGGGTTTTTTTAATAAAATTTATTTTTTTAAAATTCTGATATGGAGGAACAAGGGTATTTTTGAAAATAAATGTATCTCTTCAATGTCTTGATCTAGAGTGACAAATGCATTCTTAAAAATAACTTTATTTTCTAAAATCCTAGTCTAAAATGATAGGAATCATTTTCAAACAAAACCTCCCTTTTAAAACCAGAAATTTTAAACCAATATTAAGTTAAAGCAAGACAAATTAGACAAATTAATTTACTTTGGTACCATAAGGGCATATAATGATACTTATACTTTCTTAACACAAAATTAATCCCTAAACATGATCTTTAGAAATGCAAACCATTTTTAAATAGGTGTTTGATATCAATGTAAAAGGTTAGTGACAACTCTATTTACTTAAAACAAACAAAATCAATTTTCCTTGTTCCAAATTAATAACAATAGAGTTTCATATAGATCACCGCATTGCATCATGACATTGCGATACCATGGGAATCTCTTGAAGATTACTCTGCGAGTTGGACAAATGCGAACGTCCTACAATACAAATGAATGTTTCAGAATGCAAAGAAAAAAAACCTCGAGCATGAAAGAATACCCTTACAGACATTAAAATGCCGTGGGATACACTATAGTCATGTAGATGTAAAATGACTGAAATCGATCTAATACACACTGCTCTTGCAAGTCTTGGGCTAGAAAATGATTCCATAGTGGCTGTAGTCACTGGCTAGAAAGATGGAAAGCAATGTCTTCATTTCTGTATTCCACGGAATCAAGAATAATACAAAACTCAGCAGTTTCAGAATTTTCAATGGGAACAAATATAGCAGTACAACAAAGGTTTCAATTTAGCAATCAACAGACAGTGCCTTATCAGAATGAAGGTCGAATAGGAACCAAGGAAACATTAGCAAATTGTAGTGTCAACTAAGTGGAAAACTTCGACACACTATCCATAAATATTATAGAAGGGTTGATATATCCTATAACCCAAAACCAGGGAATTACACTACATAAGGAGGCTAGAATATGAATCATAGAAGTTTTGCACATGTTGCTAACACGGTGAATGACTGTGACAAGGAAAAATGAAAGAAAGATAAGATGGAAGCACTTTTGGCAACCCCCGAAATTCTGGATCAGTCTTGCTGGTATCTCGACTCAAAAAGCTAACAACACCAATGTTCTGAGTAATCTCAATGAGGAATCAGAATATAAACAAAGGCCTAGGTAAGGTGCATATGGGAAATGGTTTTGGTCTAAACATAGCCAATATAGGAGATTCAATATGACTCCTATATCTATTTCATTTTCTCCAAAGAATTTTTAACTTCATAGCATACTTCGTGTTCCAAAAATAACCAAAAATTCGTTGCCAGTCTCTTAGTTTTGCAAAGATAATTGAGTCTTTTTTTGAATTTCATGGCAATTGTTGGCTTGTGAAGGATGCCTTAACCAAGGACACATTGCTCAAAAGCACTTCGGATAAAGGGCTTTGTAGGATCAAACTTACCACCATTAAACCAAGCTTCAAAGAAGCTCTTCTATCAACCAACCAAAGGGATGAAACAACTACCAAATTAAATAACTTTCAGCTGTAGTACAAAAGATTAGGCCACCCACATTTACTTCTATTGTAAACAAAATTCTTAACATCTGTAATATCCCTCTAAAATGAATAAAAGTTCAAAAATTGTTTGCTCTCATTGTCAGTGTGCCAAAAGCTACAAATTACCATTCTCAAATTCAACCATTGTCTACAACACCCCTTTAGCATCAGTTGAAGCAGACCTATTGGACCCAACACCTATAGCCTGAGGTCAAGTGTACATGTATTACTTATCATTTGTGGATGTTTACTCAAGGTTTACTTGGATTTAATTCCTCAAAACCAAGTCACAAGCCTTACAATTTTTATTTACTTTCAAACCCAATCTGAAAGGTAATTGGGGACACCAATTAAAACTCTCCAAACTGATTGGGGAGAAGAGTTTGGAAACCTTGTTCCATACCTAGCCTGCGAAGGAATTACCTCAGAAACAGTTGCCCCCACACTTCCCAACAAAATGGGATAATGAAAGAAAGTACAGACACATTGTTGAGGCAAGCCTCGTTCTATTGTCCCAAGCCTCAATACCAATGGATTATTGGTCACAAGTCTTCAGTTCAATTACTTACCTCATCAACAGGTTGCCCTCCAAAGCCCTTGCATCCAAGTCTCCTTTGGAAGTGCTCCTTAACTACTCATTTCTCAAAAATATTTGGTTGCCTTTGGTTTCCATATCTCAGGCCATATAATACTCAAAAACTCAGTTTCGAATCTCCACCTTTCATTTTCATAGGTTATAGTCCCAAACATAAGGGATACATGCACATGGATGCCTCATAAAGAGTCTTCATCTCAAGAAACGTGACATTTGATGAAACACAGTTTCCATATAATGGCTTATTTCCCACCACAGTACTAAAGTCCAACTCACCAATAACCATATCACCACCACCACCAAGATTGACCATACCAAATCAACAATGCCAATCAAGGCATCAGTTCATAGTCACCCCATCCAAATGGACCTAATACCATGACTGACACAATTCATACCCATCTAGAACCCACAACCAACCAAACAGTGACCAACAATCATCCCATGATCGCCAAAGCAAAGAATAAGATCTACAGGCCTAAAGTATATATATGCAACTGCACTGGATGACTGTGAACCAAAGACAACAGAAAAAGCACTTAATCATAATAAATGGAGACAAGCTGTTCACTATGAATACAATGCTCTAATAAAGAACCAAACATGGTCATTAGTACCACTGTCTGAAAACTAAAAGCTAGTGGGATGCAAGTGGCTGTTCAAGATAAAAAGGAATCCAAATGGGAATTTGGCAAGGTAAAAAGCTAGACTAGTTGCTAAAGGTTACTTACAGCAAGCTAGGTTTGATTTTTGGGAAACATTCAGTCCTGTTATAAAGCCTACAACAATCAGAACAATATTGACAATAGCTATCTTCAGAGGTTGGAAATTAAGGCAAGTTGATGTCAACAGTGCCTTTCTAAATGAAATTCTCCAAGAAAAGGTGAATATGGTTCAACCACTAGGATTTAAGATGGAAAACAGATCACAGTAGCTAGCATGTCACTTGAACAAGGCCTTTATGGCCTCAAACAGGCACTTAGAGCCTGGTTTGAAAGGCAACAGGAATCTCTACTCAAAAAACGATTTAGAGCTTCAAGGGCAAATCAGTCTTTATTCATCAAAAACGCCAACAAGTCCTACACATTTGTCTTAGTTTATATAGACGACATCATCATCATTGGCAGGTCTCTAAAGGAAATATAAAGTCTCATCACATAACTTAACACAGTTCTCACTTTAAATCCTGGGGACCCTAAATTATTTCCTAGGAATTGAAGCGAAAACTACTGCAACAGGCATACTCCTAACACAATATAAGTATGCAAAGGACTGAAGAAATTCAATATGCTTGAGGCAAAATCCCTTCCCACACCTATGGTTAGCAATCTGAAACTATCCATCAAAGAAGATCAAGCACATAAGCAGGCCACAATCAATAGATCAAGCACAGAAGCAGAGTTTAGAAGTCAAGCTAGCCTAACAGCTGAGGTTTTGTGGATTCAATCACAGCGTCATGAACTTGGTATACACTTACCACACAAACCTCAGCTCTGGTGTGACATCAATCAACAATCTCTATTTCAGCTAATCCAATCCAACATTCTCTCACAAAACACATGGAACTTGACTTGTATTTTTGCAAGGTCATGTAGAAAAAAAAAAATTTATCAGTCAGTCATATACCAGCAATTGATCAAGTGGCTGATATACTCACCAAACCACTATGACGGTCCTCAATTCAGAAATTCAAATTAAAGCTAACAGTTGCATCCCCTATTAACTTTGAGAGGGGGAGATAAGAGGCAAGTAGAAAGGGAAGTTTGAAGAACAGTGGAGGAAAGACATTAAGGAACAAGGAACCCTTAATTTGCGGGGCATTGTAAGTGATCAAGCTGCGGACAGTTAGTTACCAATAGCAACGGAATTTAGTTGACTCTGTTAAGTAGTTGTTGAGTCAGTTATAACAGTTAGGATCAAAGTGTAACTCGTGGCAGTCTCAATATCATTTCTGAAGGCTGTAAATATAGTTCAAATTAGATTCATTTTACTTACATTTCCTATGAGGTGCATGTTACTACTCTATTTTTTCTATTGTTGTTGCTGTTGTCTTTGGGTGACTGAAGGTTGCACTTTGTTTTAGAAGCATCAGTATGATATAGTCGAAGGCTATCTATTTAGTTTCTTGCTTATTATTACAAATACATAATGGTATGGCAGGGCCTTATTTCCTTACCATGGAACCATGTCAGTGACTCGGTAATCTATGGAAATAAGTGTACCACCTTTCAGTGATTATCTTTCTCGCTTTATTCTATGATTTCTTTTATTGGGAAGGATCATTGCCTATCATTCTCATGTTGTTAAGATCATGTTTTAGGATAGTGCATGCAAGAAATTATGTTTAAACTGGGTCGAAACTCATGATATTTTTGTTAAAAAACTGAACATTGGAGAAGACAATGAGATAGCTCTAACTGAACATTGGAGAAGACAACAAAATAGCTCTATATTTAGCTGTTATGTTAAAGTTTTAGTTTGGTCATCTTTTGTCTTTTTCTAGGTTACAGGGTTCAGCAGTAGTTGACTATACCAGAAGAAGTGATGCATTTGCAGCTTTTAAACGATACATAAATGTATTTTAGATGGAATGCCTATGAAGATTAAGATTTTTGGTGCCAATGTTGAATTGCTTATAACTGCTAGGGTGAAGGTCACTAGTATGAATGAGCGGTTGAAGAGGACAGCTGTAATGATGTATGTTTGTTAAATATAAATATAAAGGCTTTTCTGTTTAGATATGAATGTATCTCTTAAACGATACAATAATGTACTTCTAGATGGAATGCCTATGAAGATTGAGATTTTTGGTGCCAATGTAGAATTGCCTATAATTGCTAGGGTGAAAGTTGCTTGTATGAATGAGCGGTGGAAGAGGACAGTTGTAATGTTGTATGTTTTTTAAATTTAAATATAGAGCCTTTTCTGTTTAGATATGAATGTGTCTGTCTGTGTGCATTTGTTGTGTAGTTATTCTATGCTTCTTTTGAATTTCCTCCAAAAAATGTTGAAACTGTGGCCAAAATGTGGCACAAGGGTCTGTTAACAGTTAGTGATTTCTTGTCTTTTTTAGAGAGAATAAATGAGAAGTTACTTTGGATTATGCACTGATATTGGAGGTTTTGCATGCGTGGAGGAAATTGAACCAGTCGCCCTGCTGGGCTTAATAGTGGTGTAGGGTAAGATGTTAGATCTATAACTGTGTAACATTGTAATTCATATTTATTGGAAATGTTTTTATATTAATCAAATGGTTACAAAAATGAAACACCTTTTCTCTAGAGCTATATGTCGTTGTAGTGTGAAGAATTAGATATCTCCTTATAAGGATCTCTACTATAAAGGTGTCTTTAAAGCCTGAGCTGGAGAGATGGGATATCATGAGCTGTTGATTGCATCATATAACTATGACATAACACGAAGGATCATAGACTATGTAGTTTTTGATAACATGAGAGAGGGCATGAAAAATTATCTCTAGAAATATTTTATTATTGATATATGTATTTAAGTATAAAAGTTGTATATGAGCTGGGCAGAGCTAAATGTAGGTTGCTATGAGTTCAGAAATTTCTATTTGGCTTCACTGGTATAGGGATGAGCCTATGATAGCTTTAGAACTCAGTTTTCCTCTGATATTGGGATGAGGCCATAATTATAGGGATAGCCCCATAATTAGTTTAAAACATAGGGATGAATTGTCAGCTAGATTTTTTTAGGTACTCGAGATATATATAAATAATAATACCCCTAAGATTAATCACTGCAATGAGACTAATTACTAATTGTACTAAACTAGGTATGCTGCTACACTGAGTTGGTGTCTAACCCTGGCAGTGTACAAGTAACCAAGGTTGTGTTTGAAGATGTCTGGGTCTCCCTTAATTTGGGGTGTTGCAAGGGTAGGGGAAAGATGCCCTTTTCAGTATTTTATGCTGAGTAGCAAAGATTAGTATATATAATATGATTAGGTCTAAACGATGGTTAAATTTCTTAAGGTCTTAAGTTATAGCAATTTGCGCATAAAAGAATTTAAGGGTGGTGATCTTCAAGCTATGCTATTATACATGCCAATCATGCCCTACTGTTCTATTTATCTGTTTTCTATTTTGTCTATATATAGTGTGGCAATATGTTGGCATGTGTTTACTTTCTGCTCTACTTAAATTACAAATTTATGCCATTTGGAGCTTCTAACATTTATTTTTCTTATGGTTAGGGACGTCGTGGTGGCGCAAGAACTGGTGATGGTAGTGGACATGATGGAGGCGGCAGACGTGTTAGGGGTCTGGGTGCTCGATACCATTTAATACAGTTCAATTTTAAACGTGATTAACAATTGGCGGTGATGGTTGAAATTTTCTATTTAGAAACAACCCGTATGTGGTCTGGGTGCTGAAGTTCATATTCACTAAGATTACGCAATTTGGATTAATTATCCATATTGCATCTCTGACGTGGCAAGACATTCTACTTTGATTATGTTTTATCGTCAGAGCAGCCACCACGGACTTCCATGGCTACTGACGGCGAGCTGGTAGCTGCTTGCCCTTCATCCAATTACTATTTAATCCACTTTGTCCCTAACTATTGATAATCAAAGCAAATCAAACACCTATAACCATCACCACAAAGTACAGAAGCAATGCTTGAAGCACAAAAAAGATTGAGGACGAGAGCAAATTTTGATTTGCTAATCTTAAATTTAAGTTAAAGGCATATCCGTTGGGGAGGTAATTCTGTATAAAGCAAGACTTACGGAATGAGGGCACAAGATTGGTTTAACTGAAAGTAACAACCGCGTATGGGTTGGGATTAAAACTTTCATGACAGTTCACGATGATTTGAAATATCACCCAAGATTTGGGTTCTGACTCAGATCGAATAAGTAACTTAGCACTGGTTTGTATAAAGTAGTAATTTGAGCTAGGCTAGCACCTTTAATGGTGCAGTAGTACCTGTGCCCTGAGGCTTTATTTCTTCAAAATCCTATGTTTGAATCAAAATCCTTTTATGTATATGTTAAACTTGCCACTCTCCCTATTATCCGAAACAAAGTTTCAGCTATTAAATAACAAATGTAGTCTACTTTCTCTTCTAGAGGTAAGGATCCTAGTGTAATATGAAATAAAAAGTGTGAAAATCTCTGTGCGGATATACGAGCCATCGATGATCTCTTTCAAATTTGCAGGTTCATATTCCCATTCTAGATTTGGAAAACAGTTTTCTGTCGGAGGGAAGTCCGAGAAAAGAAGCAATAGAGGATGTGCATAGTCTTGATGTATGCAACGTCTTTTCGTAAATTACTGTGACGATTTAGTGATCCTGGTACTTCTATTGAGTTTGATTTGTTCTCTTTCCATTTTGATAATGGGTGCCAGTATGCTCTATCATTTACTAAACTCGATCTCAAATTGAAGTATAGCTTGCAAATTGAAGAGGCACTTCAGCTGCAATTAGAAAATTACAGGCCTCTTCATGAACAGCTGGAGGTGGAAACTTGCTACCCTTTTCTTGATGAACACAGGTCTTTATATGTATTCTGTTTTACCAAAGCATCCAGGTTCTCCCTTGGCACCCCATTTTGGTTTGCCCCCCAAACCTCCTATATTGGCTGATTCTCTGAAGGTTTCCTCAGAGCTTGAATTTTACATTTTGGAGAAAAATGACAACCGCCAACTTTGTATTGTGCGAGAAAGTGAGAGAGAACCAATAAGTAACATGTTTTTTCTTAGGATAAGGCATCCACAAGACGAGAAGGTGCAGAGATTTTCCTCTAAAAGAAAAGAAAGCTGCAGTATTTTCACACGCTCAAACTATAGCCCAATACACAACCTTACTTTTACAAATACGAGTTACAAGCAAAACAGGGTACGCGTAAAGACCTGTGCTATCAGACTTACAGGCTGAAGATGATGTTCGAACAGAAGCATAAAACAAATAATAGTCTCTGGAATAGTCAGATAATGGGCAGTACAGCCAATGATGATACATGGCTTAATCTTAGGTGTTAATGTTTCAGTATCTGAAGGCTCTGGAGATTCCTTCTTCCCTTCCAACACAAGTACGCATTCCAAGTCCATAATTTGTCTGCTCTTTATGCAAAAGCAGTTCTAGTGTGCCAACTAAGCTTACTGCTTCAAGCAACAATCCAAGCACATGCCAAGAAAACCTTTCTCATTGATTCTGCAGGTGAAAATTCAATATTGATTTAGTTCATAAGATTAGTGTGTTTCCACATAATACGCTTCAGAAACCAGATGCATCTCGCTTTATTATTCAATTAAAAAAGAACTGTAATTTTTATGTAGAGATTTTGTATTAGTTTCAGCACCATACTGTTGTCTTGCTTGTTCTGCAAAATTGTTGCTGGAACTGCGCATACCATGTTGGAAGGAAAAAATTTGTGGGTTTATTAAATGCTTTGTTCAAAATCAACAAAATTATTAAAACCTTCTGTACTCCACCACTCTCCACAAATCCACTAGCAAAATGGAATACAAGCATTCAAACTAAAATCACAAGACACTAATATTTAATACTGGTTATAAATATGAGAGTGAAGAAAAACCGATTAAGAAATACTCACATGAGGCTGAGAATAAGTGATGAAAATGCTCCTTGTTTGTCCACTGCAATGCATCCCACCACACTTGTTCCCCTTTAATGGATCTGAGGTTGGTTGCCTTGTCAGTGGCAAAAGGTAAAGATTTCAACCCAGGACATCCATTTATATTTAGTATTTCTAGAGAGGACCATGCCAATGATAGATTTGGGCATACAGATCTGAATCTTGGCAAGTTACCTAGTATTAGCACCTCCAATTTTGCAAGCAAATCCACTCCTATTTCATCAACTGCAACAAGTTCTTCAATTTCTGAACAGTTTTGAACTTCCAGTATCTGTAGTTCTGAAAAATGTGCAATAGCTCCATTTCTAAAAATGTTTTTTAAAGAAGGGCAATTTTTCAGTGCTAAAACCTTCAATTTAGAAAGGGATCCATTATGCAAGGGACCCTGAAAAGCACAGTTCAAATTGATCAAATTTATCAAGTGCAGTTGCTCCAAATCTGGCAAGAGGCTCAAATCTCTTCTGCCACTCTGATTTCCTACTAAAAGGGTAGATATATCGTTGCATCTCTCTATTAGAAAACCACTGATATGCTTCAAGCTTTCTGTCATGAAGTCTGATAGTTCTGTGATGCCCTTGCAATTGATTAACTCAAATGCATCAGTTTGAGGAAGCATCTCACTAATCTCAAACATATTCTCCTTGTCACCATTCTCAAACCTTACGTATTTGGAAAGTCTCCGATCAAAAGAATCAAGAATGTGGGGACACTTTGATTTTTGACATCCAACAAAGAATCGAAATGAAGTAAATTGCCTTCCAGCTCTATCTCTTAGAAGAGTTTTAAGACACGTTGACAAGGGAAAGCTGCATCGGAGGTTGGTTAGATTTTTCAAAAAAGCCAATTGTCGTATCACATTTTCAGCATCAATGCACCATGCCTGGTAGGAGACCACTTCAATTATCAATTCTTCTAATTTTTCAAGTTTTGTAATTGCATCAGAACCAGTATCTCCAGTTTGATCCCCACTTTTGATGTATGGGATTCGTAGGCATCTCAAGTTGGCCAAGTATCCAATTTGAGATGGAATGAAATTCACTTTGGTGCCCCGAATGTCAAGGAACTCAAGAAGTCCAAGTGATCTTATTCCATGGGGCAATCGGCTGAGATGCCTACAATCATTTAGATAGAGGCCCTTAAGATTAGTCAACTTTGATATAGATGGTGGCATCTGTTCAATTCCAGCTCCATACAAATCTAATAAAAGGAGACTTCTCATATGTTTCTTGAAAAATGTTTGCGGGATGGTAGACAACTCAGAATTCTTCTGCAGCAGTAGTGCCAAAAGCTTGCTGCAATCTTGATTTATTGGCAAATCCTGCAGCTTGTTGTCAATCAAAGATACCCATCTAGCATTGTGCCAAGATTTTGATTTTGAGGATTCATCATCTTCTTCTCCAGTCTGGATATAAGAACTACATTCAGGGTGTTTAGATATGATAAATGAAGCAAGATGTCTCATACAATCATTCATGGTGACATATATCATCTGTTTTCCTTTTTCCAATAAAGAGACATTAGTAAGGTGCTCCAATATTGCATGACCACGATCACGTGCTTTTTGGAACTTCCTTTTATCATTAACATCACCAAGGAAATCTTGAGCTGCCCAACACTCCACCAAATAATCAGCATAAACCTTGCTATTTGCAGGGTACATGGAAGCATACAGAAAGCACTTCTGTTTCTTTTCATCACCCAATTGATCATAACAGAACGTCAAAAATGAGTACAACTCATTCTCACCTTCATTTTCATAATCTGGCCATCGTTCTTCAAGATCTTCCAGCCCTGCCCTCCAACTAGATTCACTCTGTTTCAATTTGAAAGAACGTGCTATCTTGTGTACAAGAAGTGGAATACAAGAGCACTTTTCACATACAAGTTGAGCAATTGGTGCAATCTCTGGTCGATCAGTTATAGGACCGGCAATTTGTTTGAACATCTTCCATGCCTCATCTGTAGACGACAACTCAACCTTAATCAGCCTATCTGCCTCGTTCACTACACAAGCCTGCTCATGTTGAGCTGTCATTACCACCTTACTGAGTCTGTCATTATCTGGGATTCCCAACTTCTTTAAATTGATATAATCCACAACCTCATCCAAGATAAGCAAATACTTCTGATTTTCTAGTTCTTCATGTATCATCCTGGCAACATCTTCAAGGTCGTCCGTGACTTTAGCATCCACCTTCAATCGCTTTGCAATTTTCCATTGAAGCTCATGATCATCCTGATTGTATGAGAGTGTTACAAAAATGACTATATCAAACAGTTTGGCAACCTCTTCATTGTTGTTCAAGTTCTGTATGATTGCAGTTTTTCCCACACCCTTCAATCCATAAACTCCAATGGCTTTGATATTACTATTTTTTAGCAAAGCCAGTGTTTCCTCCAATACACTCTGCTGTGTCCGATAATCTTCAATTTTAGGTGCATCTAGCTTCTTTAAAACACGCTTTGGCGGTCTATCAACAAGAAACAAATTCATAGAACGTCCCTCTTGAATAAGTTGCTGAACTTGAGCAAGCTTTTGTTGCATCTGTGTAGAAAGACTTAGATGCTGCCACCAAAAACTATTTGAGGTTCCCCTTTCTGTTTCATATTGGGTTATTAGATTTTCAACACTTGCAGCAGTATCGGAAACACTGTTTGTCCATATGCTATAATCATCTGTGGTGTTTTTTTGCTTATTCCTCTCAGCTTCTTTCTCTTTGCTATCTTTTATTGCCAGTAATTTTTGCCTGTCTTGCTTTAACTGTTCATAGTTGTCTTCAAGATCTGTGAGAGATGAAATCATGCTCGTTACTTTTTCCACCCCAACCTGCTTCCCCACCTCTTTCACTGTCTCTATTGCTGCCTCTTTTAAAGTGGCAGTAACCGTGTTTCCAAACTGAATCATGATGAAACATGAACTTCCTGTAGTAAACGGTTGAGCAACAAATGTTATAAAAGATCATAACAAACAGAAATTAATGACATAGAGTTAACAAGTCTCTAGATTTGAAGACTAAGTAAAAAATAGAATGGCAGAACTAATTGAGCTTTGAATCCGTAAAAGCTCATTTATTTTGTTTCCAAGAGTCAATTGTAGAGGGTCAAGTCCTTCTGTAGGAGAGAATAGAGATTGGTTTTAAGACCAATCTTCAATTAAAGTTAGGTAATGTATTTCAACTTGGGTGGCTGTACATGTTTATTGGCCAAGTTATTTTGATTAAGGTGATGCAAAGGACCATTGTTGATTCAGGGTATGAGTAATTAGTATGGGTGCAATGACAATGGTATACTTGTTTGTGGTGTTGACAAATTTGGGTCTTCAATCAGTGTATAACTGTAATGAATTTCTATGGTGACAAAACACTAACTAAGATGGAGATTAGTTGGAATTTTGACTAATGTAAATTAAAATTTCTTGATCGAATATATTTTTATTTTATTGTTGATTCTTTTCCTGGTGATTAAGCTGTTTTAATTAGTAACTCTTTGACTTGAAAGTTCATCAAAACTTAATAAGTTTATAGATTTGCAGGCTAAGAAATGAGTGACAATAAAATAAGACCAAATCTTTAGGGTCAACTAATTAAGCAGTATAGTGGTAGGATTATTAGCATATGAAAATTTGGGAGGGGACATTTTTGTTTTTGAGAGAAGGCAGGTGTCCAAGAAAATTAATTTAGGATTGAGAGTTTGATATTAAACTGACTGGTACTTTTCTTGTATTGATTATCCTCGGATTATGAAACTTTATCTCTAAGTGACTGTAGGCATATATTTGTCGAATCATTTTAATCTATGTTTGCACAAGTTTATTTATGTACTACCTTTTCTATTAAATTTATGTGTTATATATATATATATATATATTAGAGTATGATTTGTGATCTTAGAGTTTTATTCAATGCAAATTTCTCCATTACCCAACTTCATGACATTTATTAGAGTACAACATTTTTAAAATATTTTACAATGATTTCTTTTGGCCAAAGATCACTAGCCTACTATCAAAATAATTTTTAAAACCATGAAAAGAAACCGAAATTAAATTAAATTTTAAAATAGCAAAATTGAAACTTCAGAGTCGTTGGATAAAAAACCAAAACTAGCAAGAACAGTTAACAGCAACTTATTATGGAAGTACAACATTACATTTCCTTGGAAATAACCAGATCCTAAATTTAGATGCATATATGAAGTTACTTGCAAATTATATTGGCAAACTAGCAGTAACGTAAGTCTCACAGGTCAGATTTGAAGGTTCACGCTAAAAAGTGTAAATATAGGCGACGAAACAGATTCATGTGGAACTCCAAACAAGTTGAAACAGAAACAGCGCACAATAAGAGTAACAAGGAAAGATGGAGAGTATAAATAATAAGAGGAAAATTAAGAAAGATTTGTATACCTGCAGCCACAGGCCTAATTGGAATAGATCTTCGATATCTGGTGCGAGTTCGTACACTATACTATAGACGATGCTGATGAAGGGATTCCTCTCACCTCCAACTGAGGACAGACTTTGAAGATATCAAAATCTGGGCACTGCTAATAATCCCCTTCAACTACTATGATTCATTTATTAAAGAAAGAGAAAGAGGTAAAAAAAGACTTCATAGTCAACCACTTGCTACTACTCTTAATTAGTCGAAGAGAAAATTGCCAAGAATGGTCAACCTTGACCATCCTTTCTTGATCAAAATTGTTAAGCTAAGGAAGGCTGCATTAGAGTTAAGTAAATGGGTTTGGGAATCAATCATAAAAGTCCACAAAGCAATCCAATTTCTGGGTTATGATGGAGTGCCTCTCCATGGTTCAAGGGGAAACTGCAGAGGAAAGAAGGGAGGGCACAGAGAGAAGATGTGGACTTTCTCTGTTGGTTGTCTTTGTGTAGGTTTCTCAGTTTGCGCAGAGCCTTCTCATTGGTCCGATCCATAATTGCGTTTTCCCGGAAAGTTATGAAAAGAAAAAAATCATAAAAGCCTTTTTGAGAGTCAAAACCGCGTTGGTTTTAGAAATTAGAGAGAGAATGCTGCGCGAGAGAGAGAAAAGAAGGAAAGAGAAAGATAGAGAAATGTGATAATTCATAAATATAATTGTACATTAATTTTTGAAAAAATTATAGTATATTTAGTGACAGCCAGTTAAAACCGTCTCTATATAAATTTAACATTGAAATTGAGAATAAAATATATAATGGCGGTTTAAAATGGCCATCATATTTTTCTATTGATTTATAAACATAAGTTGGCAATGACGTAAATCTGCTGCTAACATGCTCCAAAGCTAACACATTTTCGATATAAAATAGTATATTTTGTTGAAGATTAATGACAGGTTGATCTCGACTGAGATTTAAAAACAAATCACTGTTACAGTATTTAATATATTCCTTATTAAAAGAATGAAATACTAAAATCGAGTAACAAATACAAAAAGAACTTATTCTCTATCATGACATATTGTACAAATAGTACTGGCGAAGTAAGAAATGGCATATATACAACCAAACCTGAAGGAATGTCACTCAACAAAGAACTGGATTTAGCTCCCTCACGTCTTATGTCTATTCAAAACAAAGTTAAGCAGTGAAATATATACAGTTCTATCAATGTGAAAGGGTAAATCAATTTTGATAAATCTATTTCTTGATAAATCTATTTCTACCTCGTTATGTTTAGAGTTTTTCTACGTTTAATATTTTTTTTTAAAAATTTGCTATATGAACAGTATATGAACAGTACATAATACTATTGATCTAGCAGATTTTGAAAAAAAAATTATTAAACATAAAAAAATGTAAAAGTTTTAACGTAAAAATAGCAGCGTTCAATTAATTTTTACATTGGCAAACTTACGATTGTCAACGTTTTCTATTGTTTTTAAAAAAAGTTGAAGTGTGAACAGTGCACATGCACTGTTCACATTTCAAATTCTTAAATAAAAAAGGGAAATGTACTGTTTATACTTCAAATTTTTAAATAGAAAAAGGAAAAACTTTAGCAAACGTATGTTTGCTCTCGTAGCAATACTCATGTGAAAATTCTGTAGCAATGAAATATAAAATTGCGATGGAAGATGCTTTCACAATTCCATTACAATATATTACCATTGCAACGGAAACAATTTTTACGAAAAGGGCTATGTTTTCAGAACCACTGATATCTATATACTGTATAAATAGGCAGGCAAGAAGAAATTATGGTGGATGGACCACCAAATTCCACATATGAATTTGACTAGGCTAATTGGAATGTTTGCGCCCTAGGATTTTGTAAAATTTTTATAAATAATATATAAACCTTCACCAAGAAGACATTTTGTTCCTTCAAGAAATATATCCTCTCCACTAAGTAAAATACTTTCAAAATCTTGTATTTGACTATATCAAAATCTTTCCCATCTTCAATTGTAAGCAAATTAACACAAATTCAATGATAAAATTATAATTTTGAAACTAAAAACAAAGGAATAATGATATTTTAATGAAGTGATTCATAAATTGGGATAAGCTATGTGATCAAATTAAATGTTTAAAGTCATTGGATCAGGAAAATTACATACACATGTACATTTACATTCTTCTATGATGGAAAATATTGAAGCGTCTTAGTACCAAGATGATAGCTAAGTGAGGATTTTAGAAGATGTAAAGGAGGATAAGATTTTTGAATACTCAGTTGACTCTAGTGGTGTGGTGTGATTCTTGGTTATGTGTACCCAATGTTGTTGAGTTACGTAAGATAGTTTTAGAAGGAGCTCATCACTCTACTTATGCAATACAACTAGGTGTCACCAATATGTATCAAAATTTGAAAAAAAAAAATCCTATTGGTAATAAGGTGTAAAGAAGGATGTAGCTAACTTTGACTTTCGTTGCTTGGTGTATCAACAAGTGAAACCTAAACATCAAAATCCTACAGGGCTATGTCAACAAATTGAGATTCCTAAATGGAAGTGGAAAAGGATTACCATGGACTTTGTTAATGGGTTACCTCAGACTTTGATTCTATTTGGGTGATTGTGGACAATTGACTAAGTCATTGCATTTCCTTTTAGTGAAGACCACCTACAGTGTGGCACAGTATGTTAAACTCTATTTGGATAAAATGGTTTCCTTGCATAAGGTACCTATGTCTATCATTTTTTATCATGATCCCCAATTTACTACTAGATTTTAGAAGTCTCAAATACAAGAGTTGATTTGCACACAGCTCTCACCCTCAAGCCAATAGACAATCTAAGTGTCCCATTCAGATTCTAGGAGATATATTGCATGCTTGTGTGTTAAAATTTAGTGGGATTTGGGATACTTGATATTGATGGAGTTTACATATAACAATAGCCATCAGTCTAGCATCTAAATGGCACCATTTGAGGATTTGTATGGAAGGCATTGTAGGTCACCTATTGGTTGGTTTGAAGCTAGATAAGCTAAGCTCCTTTGGTTTAGGTTTGGTTCAAGATGTAATTTAGAAAGTTAAGTGAATTCAAGATCAATTAGTGGCAACTCAGAGTAAATAGAAAACCTATGTAGATAAGCAGATATGAGAGTTGGAATTTAGAGTGGGAGACCATGTTTTATTTTATGTCTCTCCTGATAAGGGTGTTTTATGATTTGGTAGAAAGGGAAACTTGAGCCCAAGATATGTTGAGCTATTTGAGATTTATAATAGAGTTGGACTAGTGGCTTATTGCTTAGCCCTTCCACGTAGTCTAGTTGGAATTCACCTAGATTTTCACATCTCTATGCTTCAGAAATACCTTCTTAATGAATCTCATGTAGTTTAACCTTAAGTGGTTCAATTAGATAAAAAACTTTCATGTGAAGAGCAATTGATGGCCATTGTAGATAGGTAGGTGAAATAGTTGAAAAGGAAAGGTGTTGCATTATTAAAGTGGCATAGAACAACCATCTTAATGAAGAGGCAACTTGGGAAATAGCAAAGGATATACATGCCAAATAGCCTCAACTCTTTGACCCTAATGGTAACTTTTTTGTATTAAATTTTGGGGATTGAATTTTTGTGAGGGGAAGAGAATGTTACAATTATTAAAAAAAATAAATAAGAAGAATGACAACTTTATAAATGAATTAAAAAGCGATGGCATTTTCTTTTTTTTCTTCTTTTCCTTCTCCTTTCTTCCCCTTCCCTACACACTTTTCAGCAACCACAGTTCCTCCAACCCTATAGCTCCATGCCTAAATTTCCTCTCTATTTTCATCCTTTTCTTCTCACTTGCTCTCAATTTAATCTAAAAACCACTTGACCCATTGTTTAATCTAGCCTTCTACCACACTTAGCTCCCCAAAACTCCTTATCTTCATTCCTTCTACTCCTAAATCTTAGCTAACCATTGAAGAAGATTCTGTGCTTAAGGACAATGGCCTTTGGTAGTATCAAGCTTCTTGTCTTCCTTTTATCTAGTGCGTAAGTTAATCATTTACTTACATCTTGATAATTTGTAAGAATGCTTCATAAAACCCATAGCATATAATGAGTTTTTCTCTATTAATACCCGCTCCCTCAATCCTTTATTATTTGCTTTCCAAATTAATTATAACTTGTTGTATGAATTACTTTAATTTTTCTTTATTTAATGGTGGTTATGAAATGGCAATCTAAGAGTAAATTATGTGTTTTTAAGCTATTAAAGCTTTGAAATCAATGTTAGTGATTTTATGGTGTTTAGAAAAATTTTTAAGATAACATTAGCACCTAACTTATAGCTTGTAGCTAGAAATAACACTTTTGGGATGTTCTAGTGTAAAAGGGTAACAATTATGCTATTTTTAATAGTGTTCTAGCTATGTTAGTACTCTTAAATATGGCTTGACATGTAATTTTATTTGTTTGTTTTGGCAAATTTTTTGGAGGCCCCTCAACCCTCTCTTGCTTGACCTATTGGGTAGTATCTTTATGGTATTTAGAAAAACTTTTAGAGATAGCATTAGTACTTAACTTGTAGCTTGTAGTTACAAATAGCACTTTTAGGATGTTCTACTATAAAATAGCAACAATTATGCTATTTTTAATAGTGTTCTAGCTATGTTAGTACTATTAAATATAGTTTGATATGTAATTTTATTTGTTTGTTTAGGTAGATCCTTTGGAAGGTCGTTAACCCTCTCTTGCTTAAGCTATTGGAAATAATTTAGATTTGTCTTGCAACTCTGTTAGTGATTGTCTATTAGCACTATGCTATTTACTAAACTTTTCCATGATTATATTTTAATGCACCTTCATTGTATTCAGTTTAATATTATATATTTATTTTCTTTTTGCACATAAATCACTTTTACTATAGATCATGTCTGTGCTATCTATTTTATAGTTTATAACTCTTAGGAAATAAGCCTTTCAATATAATTTTTCCATGGATATTTGATTTAGGAAGGGTATTATTATGATTAATTAAATCCATATTTATGGTTGAACTCTAAGATTGTGTGAATCATATCCTATATTGGAAATTACTTTCATGAATGAAACAAGTCATAGTAGTCAATGTTGAGAATCATTTTTATTTTCATGATTTGATTGAATTTCTATGACTTTAATTTGGTATATATCAGTGAGAGAATTGTATTATCATTACACTACAAGAGAAAAACCATTATGCGATAGAAAATTTCATCACAAAATAGCCTTAAGATAAAATATGAGATGGATAAATTCCTTCTATAAAAGCCTCATTATAGACTAGTTGGGATGGAAAATCCATCTGTTGCATATTTGAGATGGAAATTCCATCTCAAATCCGACTCAAATTTGTGGTAGAAAATTTTTATCTATAAAACTTTGTTGCAAATCCATCACAAATTCATCTACAAATAGCAACAAAATAAATGCATTACAAAAGTCCATCTTTAATTTGTCTTTAATTCATTCTCAATTGCCATGTCACTCATCACCAATCGGTCTTTATTCCATTGTTGATTGCCATGTCACACCAGTGACATGGATGTAGCCCATTGCAAACTTTGTCCCTAAATGATCATGAAAATCACACATCAACGTGAGGTGATGGACAAATGATGTCTCAAATCTATCTCAAACCCATCTCCAATCTATTTCAAAATTATACATTTGGTCAATGATTTTGTTGCAAATCTATTTCAAATTTTGAATGTATGGTCACATATTTCTCTCAAAATTATTGTTATCAATCACAAAATAAAGCAAAATGAAGCTACCATATACATTAATGAAAGCAATACAATAATCATCGCTAAAACTCAATAGTAACAAATAACAATTAGAAAAATATTGTAGCAATAATGCTGCATAATGTATCATCATCCCAAGAAGTATCATGACTATGATTCTTGTCACTCATGTCTTGATTATCACCCATGTCAAATAGATCATTAGAATCATCATCTGAGTAGGAGCTAGAGGAGATTTTTGAGTAAGATCAGAAGCTATTTGAGCAACAAGAGTTGTTAGAGCAAAAAGTGGCACTATTAAAGTAAGAGGTGGAGTTACTTCAGGAAAATAGGGAGGAATGTCTAGCTCAAGGCACTAAGTAGTAATGGCTAACCAATGATATAAGGTGGTTAAGTTACTGTTGTTGGCTAGATAATTGTACCTAAAGTTGCTTATTCTATTCTTTTAGTCCGTGATTGAACACAAGTCAGACTAACTTGAATATGGACTGGTGGATGGTGCCTATTGTATCACAATACTCAAGTCACCAAGCTCATATAGTCTCATCTTCTCATTTTTACGTCCAAACCAAGAGGAGATGAGATTCATCCACTGATACTTATCCATCATCTATATTAACTCCACCCTTAAAAGTAGCCTAAGATGATTTAGCATCCTCTTTCATCTTTTGGACTCTTTCTTACAAACAATAATGCAATAAATAATAAAATAGTATAAACACCAAAATATTTAATCTAGGAAATTAAATATCAATTATATTAGATACTTACTACCAACTACTTATATCAAGCATCTACCCATGTACTGATCTCTTCATGGGAGTGGGTCTTCTTATAAATTTTCCACTTGCCTTGTGACATGCCAACCTTTGCCTCTAACACCAAATTTGGATTGTAAATACGTTGTATACTTAGTTATCACAATATTGACCAAGTACTAAAATAACATATTATCTTTCTCTTCACCTCATAGAAACTAATAGAACCACTAGTGTACAAGGAACCTTCTATTTCAACAGCCCAATTTTTTTTTTGTTTTGTTGCTATTTCAAACTTCTTCTTGAACTTAGAAGATTCCCAATGCTAACACATCTCGCTTATAATTCACTGTTTATAAACTGTGGTTGTTTAGGATGCTTTTTCCTCACCCAATTCATAAACTAATGGAGTTGAACAATAGAATTAAATTTTAATTGCTCTAGATCCTCTCTTCATACTCAGGAAACCACTTGTGTATTAGTAAGATTATACAATAAAATTAATGAAAATTAAATTTTAATTTGAATAACACGCATTCATTAAACCAAAGCTCTTAATTTTCATCATTGGTATCTTTTCCAAGAGTAGAACTCGTCTTTAAATTTTGACTTAATAACATGAATGACATAATAAGTAGGGTTTACACTATGATGAAAACTACATATATATAAAAATCAAGTTACTTGGTGAATAATAAACAACAAAATAATAAATCACTTACACATTCCCCTTAGGATATATTCATGTCTTCCCATCACTAGGATGTAGATCCAAAGGCATCTTAGGATTATGAGAACCTAGCCCCAAAGGACAAGGAGGTTGTGAAGAAATTAAGTTGGCTTAGGTGTCCTAATGTGCTACAAAAGTGCTGTCTTAATCCCCATGTCTTAAACTGGATGCAAAAAGGAAGAAGTTGCCTTAAGGACATGTTTTAAGGGAAATTTGTAGGAATGGCTGGGATATAAACTAAATAGGAGGTGGTGGTGGTCAAGTTTAGAAGAAATATTAGGGTACACCCTAAGTAGATGGAGGATAAAAGAATGCATCATGTGGGTAAGGATAATATGGGAGCTAGTAAAGGGGATAATAAGGGAAGGAAGTAGTCCCACTGTGATCAAGTGGGGAGTGCCTTATTGTAAGACAGTGCTAGATAGATCCTTTCATGGATTCATTGGTGGAGAGGTAAAGGTGAGCTTGATTGTGGAAATAATGGAAGGGATAATTAAGTAGATGACTGCCAATTAGAACCTTGAACATGGCTACAGTGATCACCTCTAGTGTTGTGTTAGGAGCAACAGTCCATATAGCATTACCCTTATTTGCCATCTAAAAAATTGAAAAATTTAGTGTAAGACAAAATTTTAATAAACATTACAATGGTTAACACGTGTACAATGAATTTATTGTCTCACTAAGTGATTATTTATACTTAACTTAATCATCATACATCATATTTGCTATAATATTCTGCAATGTCATCTTCAATTTCAATTTTATCTGCACTAAATTCTTCTTCTCCATCCTCATTTGTCCTAACTTGATTGTCTAATTCTAACTCGGTGGCATCCTTAGCATTGTTATCCTCTAAACTACTAGAATCTACACCTTCATCATTGAGGCAAGGCCCTTGAATGTCTTGAAATGCTCAACTTTGGTCTTGTGAACTCCTAATTGGCTCATTTTCTACTTCAATGGGCAAAAGAATCATGATTTCACTATTTTGAAAAGCTTGTTACTTCTCTTGTTCTTTTTTAGTATAAGAGCATTAATTGCACTTCATGCTACACACTTGTTAACTACTAACCATTCATGTCTATCATATTGTCTACCAAGATATGGTGCATAGTAACCTTGAATTGCTTGTTAGACAAAGATAAATGGATAATATTACATATATCTCTTGTTAGCTTTAACCTCAACAATCCCATAATGAGAACTAACCCTTGTGCCAAAGGGAATGTGGTCTAATCAAACTAATTATACTTGAAAAGACAAGTTCATTTGTAGGATATCTTGTGTAGGTCAATTTACTCACTTTCTTAAGTATACCATGATATTTTGTTTCAGATTGACTCGTTGATCCTTTAATGTAAACACCACTATTATTAGTAGACTTTCATTATATGTTTGAGTGTGAAACTTGTATCTGTTGACATAATATATTGGATATGTCTTCACTAACATTATAGAACCTTTTGCAATATCTTTAATGAATTGTGAATGTGTCATTTCATTTGAATTTTGAACCTAATTAATAAAAAAATAATTGTGAACTAAATGAAAAGAATTGTGATAATACACAACTAATTGGTTATTTTATCTCTACTTACATATTATTGGAACTACCATGAAAACTACCTTGTTAACTAACTATACACCTCCACATGAGACAAGTTCATCTCCTTAACCTACAATTACTACTCATATGCACTACACGAGGTTGAAGACACAAGGTTTGTTATCAACATTACAATGGTGATTAAGTCATATAATTAATGATGCAATTAATGTTTGTTCACTTAACATAGCCTTTTGTTTCTTCACAGTTTAGAAGGTTTATAAGGTGGCAGCTTGCATTTCTTTATCAATTAAGTATCTTGTTAAACAATGATTGATACAACATAGGGGATGTTTGAATACGGAAAGAGGAGAACCCCTTTCGCCTTTGCCATCATTCCTTGGGACTTTTGTTATACTTGAATAAATATGCGTTTCAAAGTAATGAGATTCAAAGGTAAATATTTCCTAACTAATGTAAGTTTTAGTAGTTGAACCCTTAATATGAGTGGTATTCTTAATTTTTCTTTTCACCTTATTCAATAACTCATTGAATTGAGCAATGATAATTGACATTTCAATTAACAATGCAAAACAAAACGAAGACTAATTGTACATCTAATAGTCAAAGAAGCTTGGTAGGAATACTTGTTCCAATTTAACACATGAGCAATACAATATTATCTTCTATCAATGTTAGTTGATCTACTCTTAGTGTTGTTGATTAAGTCATCCTCACTTATCTTTTTTAATTCCAAAAATAGCTTCATCTCCATTAAACCTAGCAGCCATTGTCTGTTTTCCAAAATTCTCTTCAGACCACTACAAACCAAGGTAAAGCATTGCAATCTTTACTCGAAAGTCTTCTTTTGTTGCAATTTGCTAGATTTCCAAGTTAGATCTCACTTTTCTATTGAATTTCTTTTGACAAACAACAAATTTTCATGTTTATTCTATGAGTATTGTACTATATCACTTGTAACTCCTATTGTGAGTTGTTAGATCAAATTTATGACTATTTATCAATGTGGAATTCCAGATTTTTGAATATTATATATTTATCTTTATGGGTCTCCTGCTTTTGTTCTTTTATTTTCCTATTCTATGTCATGGTGATTACTAATTTTTAGGTGAATTGGAGATATTTTAAGTTTTTTTTTTTTGAAAGGAAAATGGAAGATAAATTTAAAAGGTTTTGATAATATAATATTTTTTAATTGAAATTCTTTCCATTGCTAATTAAATAAGGGAACAGAAAATAGCCCTTTCCTCCCCTCCCCTCTCTTTGTACGACATCAAACAAGAAATTTTTTGTTCCTCTCTCTCCCTTCCTTTGAACCAAACCTTGTGTTCAACTTTCAGAAAAACTCTACTCTACACGTCCAAAAGAAGAAAAAAAGAAAAGCTTGTCTCAAGAAAGTGCATATAAGAAATTTTCACGAACGTTCGCAATGTCAAAAATATTTCCCGCAAACAAGAAAAGGAACTGCAACAATATGCTCTACGCGTCACAAAAAAAGAGGAAAAAACTTCTTTCAAGAAAGTACTTCTAAGAATCTAATGCATTCGTGGGAGTTTGGGGGCATACTGTTATATGGGAGTAGTAGCTTTGAAAACAATGTTAGTCCTCATGTGTCAGTTTGTCGTCAAGAACGAAGATATTCCCTGCACAACGGCAACAGCAACCACCTTTAACTCTGTTATGAATTAAATTAGATGTGCTGTTGGAGTGAACATGAATTTTGAAAGTGTATTTTTTAAGTAAACACGGGAACCAAGAAGACAAAATAAGAAACTGAAGATAATTTTCATTCATTAACTCCACAAAAGAGATTATGATCTTTTATATAATAAAAGAAAAATACAACAAAATAAAAATAAAGTAAAAATTGGAGAGCTAACACAAGAGACGTGAGAGTTATAGAATATATTATCCTAAAATCATCCCAAATCAGCTATCCTTTGGCCACCCACCAGTATTCTTTTATTTATATTGTCAATTTCTTCTTTTTAAGCACTAGCTTTCTATAATCTCTTTTCTTCCATCATTGCAGAGCATTTCCAGCTGCCCGTGAGGATGCTTCCTTCGGTATTCTTTTATTTATATAGTCAATTCCTTCTTTTTTTCTGGAATGCTATGCAGTCCATTTCGTGGGCATAATTTTTTTAAGTTAGAGGATATCTTCTAACTTTTCCATCGAGCAAAGAAGCCAAAGAATCCAAAATAGTTAAATAATGAAATATTTCCAAATATATAATGAGTGAGTTGTATACCACTAACAATTAAAGATCTTATTATTTTTATAATTTTATTTTTATTTAATTTTTATAATATAAAATATTAATTTTATTAAAATAAATTAAATTATAAGACATAATAAATTAATATATCTTAGCACTTAATTATAAAATTTATATAAAAATATGTTATAGGAATATTTTTTCTCCACAATAATTGAAGTAGTAATTGAGATTGTATAGATTATTCAATGTGATACTTTCACGCGGAGATATATGTTTGCAAGCACAACTTTAATGATTAAATAATGACTATGTTTTAAACTACTAACAATTATTGATTAGTCCAAAATAATATAAAGGAAATAAATGGCTTGTAATGACTTAGTTCATAAGAAAACCCTGTCCAAGAAATTTTGACGAAGCTTCGCCGTGTCAGAAATATTAGCCCTGTCTATCAAGGAACTCCACCAGCACGCTGTTAACTCCCCGATTCGTGGGAGTTTCATTGGGGTATTCCCTGCACAACGGCAACCGCAACAGCCATTACAATTAACTCTACCGCTCAAAATCAGACCACCGCAAAGCCCTTCAAGTTAGCTGCTGGTGAGCATACTTTCTTCATTCTTCTTTTATTTATCTGAATTTTGTCAATTTCATACACTTAATTTAATTAAATTGAAGGATATATTTTACCTCAACAGCAGCTAAGAGTTTCTTTATATATGGAGTTTATTAAGAATTGTATAAAAATTCTAGTGCTGTAGGTTTCTCTATCTTTCAAAATAGGTTGGTTTATGTACATTCGTAATATTGATCATACTTTAATATAATTATAACTTAATTAAGAGCAATTAACGCAGCTTTTTAAGTGTGGCGAGTGTTAGCATTACAACTTGTTCATAAAAAAAAAAAAAAGAAAAAAAGAATTGAATTTCGCTCAAATCTCCTCCCAAAATTTTACCAAATGGTTACTCAGTTGATTTATAAATAAGTAGAGACTAGATTATGTTACAATAAAATCATTGTTTTGAGGGTCTTTCAGAATCAGAAGAGGCTGAATACATTGGCAGATGAATTCTCGTAAGGACAACGCAGATGATTTCCTTGAAACAGAAGCGCATGAAATTTTTAAAAAGGAGACCCCTTGGAATAGTATACGGTCCAAGTCGCTGCCGATTATACTTTCTGAACAAGGGCAAGAAACCAAGAGCCCCTTGTTTATACAGCATATTGGGCAAGGGCTGACTAAGCCACCAGAGCATGAGTTATGGGACCGTGCAGTGGGAATTGAACTAGCTTATAACGAACTGTCTGAGCTTCCATTATCTCCAAACTGCCCGCAAGTCAGAGAGTTAAAGCTTCAAGGCAATGCTGATTTGATAAGAATCCCTTCCTCATTTTTCAGCTACATGCCTCGGCTTTCCACGCTGGACTTATCCTACACTAGTGTGAGGGAGCTACCAAACTCCTTTTTCAATTTGAAGCAGATTAGACAACTTTATTTGAAAGGATGCAAGCGCTTCATGAAATTAGCACCAGATATCGGAAATTTGAAGGAACTTGAGAAGCTTGATCTTGATGAGACTCAGATCATACATCTGCCAAAAGAAATCCAAGAGCTAACCAATCTGCAAAGCTTGACCCTCTGTTTCTATGAATATCGTGGGAAGAGAACCATCCCATATTCTTGCTCAACAATTATACCTGCTGGGGTAATATCAAAACTGGAACGGTTGGAACATTTAAGTATTGATGTGAACCCTGAGGATGAGCGGTGGCATGAGAATGTCAGAGTCATTCTACCGGAAATATTGGGATTAGAGCTTTTGAAAATTCTTTGCTTATATATCCCGCAAGTTGAACTTTTGAATCTCATACCACCCCATATATTTAAACTTGATTTTAGATTTGTTGTTGGTCATCATATGCAGCGGATCATAACAGGTAGACCACCCATATTTGATGTTAAATTTAAGCAGAATCACCGTAGCTTAAAATTTGTGAGAGGTGTGGCTGTTCCGTCTGAAATTAGGATGCTTCTCAGCCACTGCAATGCTTTTTTCCTGGATCGTCATATGACCATCAAGAATTTCTGTGAATTCGAAATAATGAATTTAGAGCAGTTGAGAATATGCATACTGACAGAGTGTAAAGAGATGCAGACAATTGTTCATGGGAGCCACACAAAAAATAATAAGGACGCACTTTCAAATTTGCTATTGTTGAGTGTATCTTACATGAAGAATTTAACAAGCATTTGGAAAGGTCCTACTCCCTCTCGTCAACTTTTTGGTATGCTTAAGTACTTGGGGCTGCACAGTTGTCCAAAACTGACGACAGTTTTCACTTTGGATTTTTTGGGCAATTGTTCAATGCTAAAGGAGCTTATCATCAAAGACTGTCCCCAGTTGCGAACCTTGATAACTCATGACTCATATGAGAACATAACTAAGTGCTTTCTCCCTAACCTGAGGAAGTTATCACTTCTCCATCTTCCCGAACTTATCAGCATTTCCAATGGATTGCACATTGCACCAAGCTTAGAAAGAATAGGATTTTATGATTGCCCAAAGCTCCAGAGCCTTTCTAAGATGGAATTGTCAGGCGAAAAGCTGATGGTCATCAAAGGAGAAACCAACTGGTGGGAGAGGTTAGAATGGGGTGAAGTTGAGTGGGGAAAATTAGGTCGGCCATCCCAGTTTAATCTCATCTTTTCCTCCATCAATAACGAGACTGATGTGATGTCTCAATTAGGCCCTTATATTGATGAGGATATCCATGATAATCCAGGTATTATATCTATATATATACTTTAATTTTCATTTGAGAAGCTAGCAATTCATTAATACTAAAAATGCTTGAATTACAGGGGAAAAGGAAGACACAGACAGGGATTTCAGGCAGCAAGAAACAAAGCGCAGACTTGCCGTCTCAGAACAAGCAGACAGCAGGTACTTCATCATTTAGCATGCTTCTTTCGGTTTGCTAGATGTTGTGCTTGTACCATTTTATATATGTTGCTGTACGGTCGTTGTCTGCAGTGCCGTAAGTGGACAGTGGATGAATGACATCAAATTGTACTTCGAACCTTTAATTCGCAATATGGTAAGAAACATGTCTCTGAATGAATCTAGTTTTGACTAGCAATTGCTTTACTGTCTATCTCTGCTAGCTTTCCTCATGTTCTCACTTCTAATCAGAATAGAACCAATATATGATATTTCTCAGTTAAGCTTGTGACTCCCACGCTTTATTTCTCAGTTGTGGTTGCTCATATACAGAATAGAATCTATATTCCGTTTATAATTTGTTTCTTTCTAATCTGTAAAAGGAATAGCCTTTCCTAGCGTAATAGGCTATTGCTTAATTTTAGTAGGTACCAATCTGAGTATTTAAGAATTGGAAGGCTCGAGTTTAGAGTCGTCGTTGTTAAAAGGAATTTTTTTTCTGTCCCGAAGGTAATGAATCTCCTATCAAAAAGTAGGGAATACCCTGAAAAAATTCATAAAAAAAAAAGGGAATTGGAAGGCTGTGCATCGTGTATCTGCAGCCTGCTGGACTAAAATCAAATTTAGCAAGGGAATCACCGAATTTACCGATATCGCTTCTCACCTTGCGATTTCTTTTGTGTCTGCTTTTTTTATGCATGTTATGTGTGTTCCTCAACTAGGTGCGAGAGGAGATTCAGCGCCTCCAATCCTCATGGTTGGTTTCTCTTGTCCAGGTTTTCCATCCTTACTTTCCCTCCTTTGTAGCCCACCTAATGTTGTTGGCTTCTTTTCTTCTGCTTTTGTTGTTTCAAATTAGTTGCAGTTCCACAGCGACCCCGCAATCTAGAGGCAGAGCTTTACAGCTGCGCTTTATGAATAAAGTGTCTCCTACAATTTTCACATTCTCTAACATTGTCGCTGAGGATGGTGCTCCTCTTCGAATTGCTCTGTGTGATGCTAGATCTCAGAACTGCATAGTCAACGAAGGTCCTCTCTCCTCTATAAAAATTGAGATTTGTGTCCTTAATGGGGACTTTGGTTCCAATGGAATTGAGGATTGGACTGCAGAGGATTTCAAAGCAAATATAACAACACATCATAGAAAGGGTAAAAGGCCATTACTAAATGGAAATAGGTTCATTACATTGGAACAAGGGGTTGGTTTCATCAGTAAGATTGTCTTTACTGATAACTCGAGCTGGATAAGATGTCGAAAGTTCTGTTTAGGAGCTAAAACTGTGGAACCAACTTCCAGTCATGGAGCTGACATAAGGGAAGGCAAAAGTGAACCTTTCATTGTTAAGGACAACCGTGGTGGAGAATGTAAGTCGTAAACAGTTTACTCACCATCTGCACCAACAAAGACATGAACTTGTTTTCCTTAATATAATTTTGGTATCACTTCACTTGGCTTTGCTTTATACATTGGGGTTTTCTTTGACTAACATGTGATTTGGCCATTTCAGTGTACAAGAAACACGAGCAGCCATCATTAAATGATGAGATATGGCGTTTGAAAAAGATAGCAAAAAATGGTAAAATTCATGAGCGGCTGTCTTTATCTGGAATTACTACTGTTAAAGATCTTCTGCGGTTGCACATAACCAACCCAACTTTACTGAAAGAGGTTAGAAAAAACTGTCAACATTTTTGCATTATTGTGTTTGAATAAGGGTTTTCTAGTTTTTTGGCACTTGAAGCGCTTTATCTGATATAATTCTGACAGATATATATATCCATGTCCTTCTGATTTTATTCATTGAAAAAATAGAAGATTGGCCGCATTCCAAGGAGGTCATGGGATATAATCATTGAACATGCAAAGGCTTGTGTTATAGAGAACGCTGAGCGTTACATCTATTATACCGGAGAACAACCAAAAGGCCTTGTTTTTAATTGCATCTATGAGGTTGTGGAAGTGACTTTTGATGGGCAAGAGTATCGTCCTTTAGAATGTCTAAACCCAGAAGAGAAGGTATGCATTCATATACTGTTAAATATGGAAATTCCTTCGGTAGTGAATCACAATTTGAAGAAATATAATATCTCTAAATTAAAAGCGATCAAATTCATTGTTTCATTGGCAGCGTTTGGTGGAAAGAGTTAAGCAGCATGCTTACAAAAATTTGGTAGATTTTATCCCTGTTCAAAGGTCTCACAAAACCTCTGATCATATCTCTGAAATCACTTACAAGGAAGTGAACACTTGTAAAGATAATGTTGATTCATTGGAGTCACACAACAACAACACCTTAGTTACTAGGATGCAGATAATGTTCAGCAAATAGCTGATAGTTTGGATGATCATCTAAAATATGAGGTAATTTATATAATTAATTCTAACCTTTGTAGTCTATCTCCCTTTACCCTTAACCTATATATTTTAAAATTTGGAAAAACTAACATGACAATGCCTTGATTCACTTACATTCGTAGATGACATGACAATAGGGAAGTCGGTGGTCGAGCTATTACAGTTGGATGGAAGTGATGTGGCAGGGGATGACATTTCCGTTGTCACACATGACTATTAGACAGAGGCCTCCCTTATAATGGACGAAAGCTAGTTTAGTCTATCAAGCCCTGCAGTGAGTGTTACAGTTGGATTTTCCTTGTTTTTGTAACTCAGTTTTCTGACTTTGATTAATTTAGTTTGCGGAGAGTGGTGGTCGCTTTTGCAACCCAATTAGTTGTAATATATGTGCAATGATGGGATTTCAGCCCCATCTCCAATCCAAATTATAGTTATACCTATTGGATTATATCCATTTGAACTCTAGCTAACCCTGAATTGGGCTCTTCTTGTCTGTGATTTTCTCTTTCAAGTGAGGCACTTGATCTATTTGAGCTGTTGTTGGGGCTAGGCTTTGAATTCAAAAATTTTCTTTTCTTTTTTGGGTAGAAATATGACTGAAAGAATTTGAATTTAAATAGTACTATTCAAATCCTTTGCCATTAAATTACACTTAGTGATTTAAAAATTTTCCTTTAGTAAAAACATTACCAGTTATGATTTTAAATGAATTACGGTATCAATAGTTTGTTAGGTTTTAATTTATACATGATTGATTTAATATTTAGATTTTACAAAATTTACAATTTCAAAATCTATAAATTATTTTGGAAGTGTTTAAAATTGACGACTTTAATGCATATAAGGTTTTTCACCAAAGTAGGGACAGCAGAAATACTTATATTCTTGAAAGAATGATATCATCCTTGCTAAATGGCGTGTTACTCTAAGAAGGTTAAAAAATAATGGGACAGCTTGAAAACCTGTGATTGTCCCCAATTCTTACACTCTACTCTCTAGAATTTGGGCATTGAATAAAAGTGAAAGGACCACTTGAAATTAAACTTAAGGATTACACGTGTTTAAATGGTCTGATTTGCCATCTGTTATAGGCAAAAACTACTTTTTTGCATAGGAGGGCTTGAGCTCTTCTCCTTGGGTTATCCACTTTCAGCCGCAATCCTTGTTTGTTACCCTTTTTGTTTTTTTTACATATCCTTATTTGGTACCTGAGCACATGGAAATAATAAGTCCAAATGAAAGTATCTGTCCCTGGAGGTCTGTGTAACAACAGAATATAAAATGATAAGCAGATGCATGAAAATGAAGTGATGTGACCAATTAAATCAACTGTTAATTTCATCGCTTTTCCCTAAATGAAGAAGCAATCATGGGTTGGGTCGGATTCGGGTTCAGGTCCAAATGAACAAATCCGAATGAAACCAGCTACTTCTTTCTCTCATCCTAAACTGAACAAATATCTCAATAGAACCAATCTCCTCCCAGCGGCAAGAATTGTATTTTGCCAAAGCCAATTTATATTTTCACGCTGGAGTTTAATGCAACGAACTCCACTACTGAGCAGCCAACATCTGTAGGACTTCGCCAAAGCCAACGCCATTTTTGCAATTGAACAAGACTAGAAGAGAGCAGTGCGTTGCCTAGGTGAAATTGGTAGAAAGGGCAAGGAAAAAATTAAAAAAAAAAAAAACAAGGAGGCTAGAAAGAGATAAAGGAGAGATGGGTCGAAAACCATCATGGGTACATGGGTAGAAGAGTTAAGCGAGAAAGAGAAAAAAGAGGAAGAAAGAGATGATGAGGAAAGACGCAAGGGAACTAGTAAAAAAATTAAAATACACAGAAATTTTTTGAATTTAAGTTGATTTTAAAAAATTTTTTTAAACTTTAAAAATTTTCAAATAATCCTCTTAAATTATAAAAAATTTTTAAAATAACCCTTTTCCTTAGCTTTTCTGTCAAAATTTGGATGTCTTTTAGTCTAATTATAATTTGACCTAGTAAAAAGATTAAAATACCCTTAAAATGCACTTAAATTTTCAAAATCTGCCATAAATATAAAAGAAGAAGACCTAAACCATTAACATTAGAATATATAAATAAATAGCAAAATGGAAGAAACTAAAATTAGAATATACATTAAATGAGTGATCTGGTGATGAATGAGGAGTAAACTAAGATTGTAAACTCACAAAAAATTAGATTGGTAATCATCTCACCTACCATAGCCCCCTTTCTTGTCCATCTTGGTATTTAAAGAGGAAGCAAAAACTCCAGTGTAGATTTGTAGCTTTATTTTTAGCATAGGAACTTCATCGTCTGAGTTGAATTCATAAGTGTAGCAAAAATGTAACTCAAACCAAACAGCAAATAAAATGTAGCACAAAAAACATTGAGGTTCAATGCTAAAACTCTAGAACTTGAGATTCAATGCTAAAACTTTAGAAGTTTACTATTCACGGCCCTCTTTAATCTCTCAGCTTTGCAATAAAGATCATTTTTGTTATTTTTTTAAATTTTGAAGGAAAACTTGATGAAAGTGGTTATTTAAAAATTTTTCATAATTTAAGAGGGTCATTTGAAAACTATTAAAGTTCAAAAAGATTTTTTAAAATCGACCTAAAATTTAGAGAAGTTCTGTATATTTTAGCCAAAATAAAATATATAAATGGGAGTGGCATTCTTGTAATTTGGCATGAGAGGTAGGTTATGTAATTTTACTCTCTTATTTTTTTTCCTTCTTCCTCCTTAACTTCCATAGCATTGTCCTTCCCCTTTTCTTTTAAAGTGCCAAAACACTCTCTTCCCCACTTCCTTCATATTTTTCCACTTCCTTTTTATCTTCATCTTTTGGTTCTTTTTCCACAAACTCACTTAACCCAAGGATAAATCCTACCCTTATCACACTTAGTATATCTAAAATAATCATTAACATCTCTTCCTTCCAAATGGCCATTAAAGGACCTCAGGTATTGCCATTGGCAAATATTAGGAGCTTGATAGCATTGAGGAGTTGGTAGCCTACCTTTATATTTGTATTTTCTTTCAGTAAATTAAACTTTTCCTTGTATCTTAAAAATTTTAGAGATTTATTTATGAAATCCTAATTCTAATTTAGTTTCTCTTTCTAAACTTTCTCTCTCTTGATACCCACTTCCCTAATCTTATGCCATTTACTTCCTAAATTAATTATAACTTACCATATGAATTAATTTAAATTTTTCTTGATTTGATGTTGGTTATGAAATACTAATTTATAAGTAAAATATATGTTCTTAGGCTATGAGAGCTTTGAAATGAGTGTTTGTAACTTGGTAACACCTTTATTGTATTTAGAAAAAATTTAAAGTTACCATTAGCACATAACTTATAGCCTATAGCTAGAAATAGTATATTAGGATGTCTACTGTAAAGCGAAAGTGGTTACACTATCTATAGTAATATTCTAGCCACATTATTACTCTTAAGTATGGTTTGATAGGTAGTTTTACTTATTTATTTTGATAGATTCTTCAAAAGCTCCTCAATCTCCACCTGATTGACCCATTGAAGATTGTTGGGCTTTCTAGTAATGCTAATTGTAAGTGCATAATAACACTATGACATTTACTTAATATTGCTATAATTATGTCTTATTCTTCTTTATCCTATCCAATTTACACTACATATTTAGCTTTCGTTAACAAGTAATTAAATTTAATTTTTGAATTAATCATTTCTATTGTACTTTATTTAGAGATATAATTTATAACTTAGGAAACAAGCTTTCCAAAAGCTATAAAGTCCTACATTTATTTGATTTAACAATAGTTAAATGTTAAGAATTATTTTTCTTTTTACAATTTAGACTGAATTTTTATGGTTTTGAAATATAGCGTGGGAACTGTAATGTCATTAATGGGGTTAAATGCATTTGCACACATAGAAGTAATGATAGACCTAGTGGAAAATGATCTTGCATGTGCTTTAATGGTGTTCCTAGATACGGATATGATTTTAGGCTTTTTAAGGAATGATCTAATCTATACTCCATATGTGTTCCTAAATATAAATATGGTTTTAGGCTCTGTAGGTAATATTTGGTATATACTTCATGTTAGTACCATAATAAAATGGAACTCATTCTTGAATGATTTGATGTCGACTCAATGGGTATCCCTTGAAATTTTGGGAAATGATTTGGTATATATCCCAAGAGTTATTAAGTAATAACTCTTATGGGGAATAATCTGGTATATATTCCACTTGAGTTGCATATTATTTTCCCCCATACTTATACTTTCATAAGTTATGATGTTGAAATAAAATTGTTATAATACCACTTCAAGCATAAAGGATACTAATATTTAATGCTATATTCATTTGATTTAAAAAACTTTAGATAGTTGGTTTAAAGAGTTATATAAGTTATTTCACCTCAAGATTTGTCATTGCAAATCTTATATTGCATTATGTTTGTTTTATTTACTTCTCACTATTTTAAATATATATTCACTAAGCCTTATGACTCATGCTCTTTTTGTTTGCCTTCTTTTTTTTTCAAATAGTGCTTACCCTTGTTACTAGGCTTTTGGAGTGCTAAGACCTAAACTTTTGTTGAGATATCACATTTTTAGGATTTGTTATTTGGATTCCCTTGTTTTGAAGCTATAGAAAATAGTTGGATTGTTGGGTACTTATGTGTAGATTGTCATGTTGTATTTATGCAATCATACTTACATACGTGTTTGGAGAATTCTGGATTAAAATTCATTGATTATATAGGTTGTTGTATTTTTGGGAATGTCCACATTTTAGGAGAGGCTCCACTGGATTTTTATTAGCCCTTCGGACTTATGCTAAAAACATTATTTTTAGTTATTCTTATTTAATTAGGCTTGCCAAGCTAAGTGTATCTTTGGGTCAACTTAATTTGTGCGCCAATTACAGTCCATGGGGATTGGGTCATGACAAAAGAGAAGAATGGGAAAAGAGAGGTTGTCAAGCGGGAGAGTTGGTGAGATTATAAGAAAAAGAAAGAAGAAAGATGGAGAGAGGATAAGAAAAAGTAAAGGAGAGAGATAGGAAAGTTGATGGAAACTAGGTGTATGGGTTATAAAAAATGTAACATTTGTTAATGGTTGGTTTAAATGGGTTATTGAGGGTGAAAACTAATAATCTAGATTCAACCGATTATATCCATTTATAATTGATTAGTGGTCCAAATTTATCCATAACCTAACCCAAATTGACTCGCATAATCTTTTTATACCATTTAAATTGAACCAAATTGAGTTCAACTAGTTATGCTCATCCCTAAATAAATATAAGGGACGAGTTGGGGAGGGATTTGGATTTGGATTGAGTTCAGCATGTTTTAAAATGCTTAGATGCAGAAGCCATTGCAAAGATCTCAAAGAAAGATTCTGGGAAAACCAGTGAGACATACAAATTTGCTCCCACTAGAAATAAAGAAATTCATTGATGAATCATAGAAGTACAATTTAAGTGGCTGAATGGAGAAAAACCCAACTTAATAGTGTTCGTTGGGAAACTTGCTAGAGTACCATTTCTTTGGGTTCCAAGAAAACTTAATCAGCGGGATAAGGATTTAATACATGGTGTACCTCCTAGGCTTGGTAAAAGAACAAGAGCTAAAAGTTTGTGAGCACTGGTTGGGTAACACAAATGGAAATCTTGGTCCACCCATCAATTTAGGGTTCTTTATTTCCTGTTGACCAGAGCCCTATGATTTGTTTTGACTTTGTAATTTCGGCACTGCATTGTGGTTTTTTCATTCGACATAAGGACAAATTAATCCTACAATTTTAATTTATTACTTAATTCTCACACTTTATTATATGAGTATTAGAACTATTAAATCCAACAACTTATTTAGTGAAACTTAATAAATTTAATAATTTAAATTTTATATTATAAAAATTAAATAAGAATAAAATTATATAGATAATAAGACTCTTTAAAATAACAAGATAAATCATTTAGGGATGACAAAGTTAAGGATTTTGCTTTTCCTTTTCAAAAAATCTTCTTTACAATTTTACCAGAGGGAACTGACTTTGATATTATAGTGTAACCACACTACACTAGTATCATGGCAAATTGTCTGATTTCAGCTGAAGTCCTTATGCCGTTATCCCTTTGAGATTTTACTCTTAAAACAAGCATCTTGACCAAAACTTCATAGATTCACACTTATAAGGCCTTCATCAAGGTGATTCTTTTTCATGTATAACTTGAATTTTTCGTACTTCCATTAAGGGCTTTGTTACATAAAAGGCACATGATAACTGTTTTCAATGAAATTAAATTCAATGTTATAAAAGCAAAATTAGTTGCATTTGGTTTTTATCATTTTTTTGTTTTAAATTTTATTAAAAATATAAAATAATAGTGAAAACATGAATATTTGTTAAAAATAAAAGTATTTTTTACAATGAGGCAAATTCAAAAAATGACTAAAACAAGCTTTTACTGTTCCTATGTAAAAAAAAATTGAAAAGAGAAAGCGTAAATTAAAAATATGGTGATAATTTTAAAATTATTATATAAATCTTAAATCATAAAATCCTAAATTTTAAACTTTAAAGTCCAAAATCCAAAACTCAAAATTTTAAATACAAAAACTTTAAATACCTTGAACCCTAAACTCCTAAACAATTAACCCTTAACTATAAACATTAAACTCGAAACCTTAAAATTGTAAACCCTACAACCTAAACCCTGAATCCTAAAACCCTCAACCATGAACTCTTAAACCTAAAATTTTAAACCCTAAATCCTAAAATTCAAAACCTAAAAATCCAAAACCTAATTATCTAAAATCTTAAATCCTAAACCATAAACTCTAAATCCTAAATCAAATCTCAAAATTCTAAACTCTAAACCCTAAACCGATCTCAAAACCCTAAGTCCTAAATTTAAAACTCTAAATTTAAAACTCTGAACACAAAACCTTAAAACTCTAAATTTAAAATCCTAAGCTTTAAAGCCTAAACTTTAAACCCTATAACTCTAAATCCTAAAAACCCCAAATCTTTAACCCTTAACCAAATATATTTTTATTAATTTCATTTCATAATAACAGAATTTGAATGATGCAATTAAACATATTTCTATAATTTAAAAATTTTTGAAAAAATCATTTTCAATGAAAAAAATTCAAATAAAAACAAAATATTTTCACAAATCAAACTCTTCCTAAAACTTCAGTGTCCTTGGATAGAAAACCAAAACTACCAATAACAGTTAGCAGCAGCTTATGATGGAAGTATAGCATTACATTTCTTGGGAAATAACCAGATGCAAATATGAAGTTACCAGCAAATTTATTGGGTAACTACCAGTACGATAAACTAATAAGAGTCGCAGTATTCTTACTACTAAATTTTTTGATTCCACCAGTGAGATATGTAGGATCACACTATGAAGTGTGAATATAGGCGACGAACCAGATCCATGTAGTAGTCCAAACAAGTTGAAACAGAAACAGCCGACAAGAAGAGCAACAAGGAAAGATGAAGAATGTAAATAATAAGATGAAAATTAAGAAAGATGTGTACACCTGGAACCACAGGCCTGTAGATCTTCGATATCTGGTGCGAGTTCCTACACTATAGCATAGATGATGCCGATAAAGGGATTCGTCTCACCTCCAAGGACGGTTTTTGAAGATATCAATATTGGGAGCTGGTGATAATCCCTTAGGGCTGATAAATCTACGTTTTAACAAGATATAATTACAAACACACTCAAAAGTTATAAAACTTTATAATCTAATCATAATTTCATAAATGTCATTATTTTCAACTCATTTGTACTCACCTTATATTTTCTTAAATTATACATGTAGACTTTCTCTAATCCTTTCATCTGCTATGATTCATTTATTAAAGAAAGAGAAAGACATATAAAAAGACTTCATAGTCAACCACTAGTTAGTACTCTTTAATCAAAGAAGAAATTGGCAAGAATGGTCCGCCATCACCGTCTGTTCTAGATCAACATTGTTAAGCAATGGGAAAGTTGATTCCCACCGTATAACATATGGAGGATGACTTTGTCACATATTTATTAAATTTTACATTTTAAATTATTAATAAATGATAAAAAGATTTATTTTAAAAAATATCTTAATCTTACTTTTTTCTTAATCATTTCTAAATAAAATTTTATTTTAAAAAAATCATCTTAATCTTTCAAAAGAATTTCGTCAAAGATATTTTGACAAAAATCGTATCAAAAATATAAGAAATTATAGATATATATATATATATATAGCTTACATAAAATTTATTTTGTGAGAAATTATGGATGTACGTGTGCGTCTATGTGTGATATATTAGAATTAATTTTTTTTTTAAATCTGAAGTGAGTAATATTTTAATAATCAAACTAAAATCTAATAGATATTATATACACTTCACATATTTATTTATCATTTCTCAAAAATATTGCATGATGACAAGACAGAAGTCAAGGAACTCCGTCAATATGCTCTCAATACCCTCAGAGACTATGCTTTACACGTCACCCCAAAAAAAAAAAAAAAAAACTTCTCCAAAGAAAATGCAATCTAAGAAATTGTTCGCGGTGTCAAAAGCATTCAAACTCCACCAGTACCCTCTCAAATCAGTTCGTAGAGGAACCAATCCACACTTACAGGTGATAGGTTAGTTTTATAAGTTTAACAGATTAATTGGTGATATTTGATAAATACAATAATTTAAATTTTTAAATAACTATTTAATAAAATTAAATTTATAAAAATAATAAAATTTTTAAATTTGCCAAAGAGCATGTGCATTCGTGAGAGCTCGATGGCATACTATTATCTGCGAGCAGTTGTGATGTAGCAGTTGATATTATTTAAAAAAAAAAATGTTATAGAAACATTTTTTTTCAACAACTATTGTGAGTGCAAATTGTGATGTAGTAGTCGAGATTGTATAGATTATTCAATGTGATGTGATTAGTTAGGAATATTTAACATCGAAATATTTGCAAGCACAATTACAATTTTAAAGATTAAATAACGAGTGAGTTGTAAACCACTAACAATCGTTGATCAGTCCAAAATAAGATAAGGGAAATAATTATCCTGTAATGACAGAATTCATGATTCACAAACTCTAAATGATCAAATTAATTGTTAATGAATATGAGAATGATTAAGTAATTCGGTTTATGTCGCCTAATTTCATTTTGTCTGCTAATCCCCTTACAAATTATGTAATGTATTTGGGTATTTCTAAACCATTCCCACGTAAGCAAATTAGATAATAAAATAATATTTTTAAACTAAGAACTAAGGCATAATGATATTGTTGAACTGATTTATAATATATTTTTTTTTTTTGAAAGGAAACTCAAACTCATCATATGAAAAAATCTACCTGATCAAATTAAATGTATAGAAAAATGAAAGTGGTTAGAAATTGAGAAAGGTTCGTGATGTCAAAAAGAGTTATGATACTCTTACACCCTTAGCCATACGTGAATTCTAAGTTCAGAAACAAACAAAAACATTAGATTTGTTTCTGAATTAGAATTAACAAAACTGTCTCAAAATGAAAAATACTCATTCTACAATTAAAAGTCCACATTTTTCTTATGCATGATACGTAACCAAATTTAAAATAAAAAATAACCTGCTTGCCTCCTCTCCAAAGCTATCGCTCTCTTCCGCTCTCTCTTGCTCCTGCTTCCGCTCCTGCTGCTCTCGCTCAGTTATTAGCCTAATTTAGAATGTTGAAAGTTGTCACTGCCATGATAAACTATGGTCCCAGATATTTTATTAGTGTGTAGTTGCTCTGTTCTTTATATGACTCATGATTAGTGTCATGAAATGGCTATTATTTTGTTTTGTAACCACGGGCTGACTCTGTGCATCAGACGTAACCAGCTAGATTTCTATCATTCTCAAAAGCTTTCTTTGCTTGCTTGTTGATCCAGCTTATTCATGTCATGGCTATCATTTTTTTTTTAGCTAATGAACGACAATATAGAAATGTATTAAACTTTAACAATATAGGGTAGAATTCAGACCAAAATAAGTGTAGACACCTAATTTTGTCCGGCCCATTTCTCAAAAACTTTAACATAAATTAGAAATCCAAACTTAAACTAAAAAATAACAAAATAAAATAAGATTAAGCCCAAAATTAAACCTAACCAAAATCTAAACTAAATGAGCTCAAACCCAAAATTAAAACCCAATCCAAGAAAAATGAAAAATAAAACCAAAAATCAAATAAATTAAAAAAAAATCAGAAAAATCAAATAAATTCAAGATAATTAAGGAAAAATCAGATAATTCCAAGAAAAATCAGAAAAAACAAATAAATCCAAAAATAAAGATAAACTCAAGGAAAATCAGAAAATGAAGATAAATTCAAAGAAAATCAAAAAATGAAGATAAAAGAAAATCAGAAAAATGGAAGAAATAGATAAAAGATAGGATAAAGATAAAAGTCAAGAAATAAATTAGATAAATAAAAAGATAATAGATAAAATTAAGATATGAAAATCTGAAATCTAAAAAGATAAATAAAAAATGTTAGATAAAAAGATAAAAGTCAAGATAACATTAGGAAACAAGAATTAAACTAAAAAGCAAATTCTAAAAATCTGAAAATAAAAAAAACCCATTCTCACATACAAAAGGGAGGCTTCTCACGTCTTACTAAAAAAAAAAGGAGGAGAGAATTTCAGCAAGAAGAAAAAAGGGGGAGCTTCCACGCCAAAGAGCAAAAAAAAGAGGAGAAAGTGGCAAGTTCACGGCTTACAAGAGAAAAGAAAGCCTCCAAAATTTCAACAAAAGGCCAAAAAGCAAAAAAGAGGTGGGGTTCACGTACACAAGGAAAGAGGCCTCCAAAATTTTAGCAAAAAGCCTACAAAGAGGGAAGTTCACGTATCACAAGGGAGGAGACCTTTTGGAAGAAAATTTCAGCCAAAAAGAGGAGAAAGGAGGGCTTTTCACGTAGTAAAAAATGGAGAGAGCTTAGAAAGGATTTTAGCCTACAAGAAAAATTGCACACTCTTCACACCACAAGCATACACCCTTTTTTCAAATCACACAAAGGAAGACACTCAAGGTAAGTCTCTTTCCTCTTTTCTTTAAGATTCATATGTGTTATTTAATTTTAATCATGTAGATCTCATACTTTAATCCTAATATAGCTAGGATTGTTTTTGCTATAGTGTTTGCATAACTTTCTTTTTATTAATCATGGCATGCATGTATTTTCACATTCTATCATCCTTTTTATCTTGATTTACAGTGAGTCTCTACATGCAAATAAAATTATGTCAAAATTCTGCATATTCTGCACTATTAGCATGCATAGATTCCATCTTAAATTCTGCATAATTATGTGCATGATTAAATTCTGCATATGGTATTTTAATTTTCTGCATATATTTAAACTGTTTTGAACATCCAAACTTCTATTTCTGCATAGTTTTGCATTCTGTTTAAATAGTTTTGTACTGCATTTTGAACTAAAAATTCTGCACTATTTTCTGCTTAAAAATTCTGCACATCATTTTATTCTGCATTTTCTGTCTTCCATAAATTCTGCACTGCAATTCAGCTTCTGCATTCTGTTTTATAAATTCTGCACAAATTTCTGTTTTGTAGTTTTATTTCTCTATTCTGCATAGAATCTTCATATGACTTTTACATACTAAAAATTCTGCATGTTTTGTATTAAAGATTTTGACTCTAACTTAGTCACACTAGGCAAGCCACTTCTCTTAAACCTTAATCCTAGTTTCTAGTCAAGCTAGTTAAATAAGGAGATTTTTCTGTAAAATTATTTTTAAAACCCTGATCTGGAATAGAGATGAAATTTTTATAAAATTATTTTCAAAACCCTGGACTGGAATAGGAAGGGGATTTTCTTAAAATTATTTTTAAACCCTGATCTGGAATAGAGAGGGGATTTTCTTAAAATTATTTTTAAATCTCTGGACTAGAATAGGAAAGGGATTTTCTTTAGAATTATTTTTAAACCCCGGCCTGGAATAGAAAGGGGATTCTTCTCAAAATCATTTTTATCCCGATCCGGAATGGGCAGGGATTATTTATCAAAAATCTTTTTTAAATTTTTAAACCAACATAAATTAATTTAGATAAATTAATAAGATCATTTTTGGTACCGAAAGGGCGTTTGGGGTGCTAACACCTTCCCTGAAACGTAACCAACCCCCGAACTCAATCTCTAAAACGTAGACCATTTTTTTAAAATTAGGTGTCCGATCTCACCTTTAAATAATTTAGATCGGTGGCGACTCCAAAAATCTAAAACCAAATTTTTAGGGTCAACAATAAGTAGGTCGGATGCAATGTTTTAAAATTGGGTCAGCGAATCATTGGTTCAATGAGTGAATTATTGGTCGTATTGCATAAAGATTAAATAATTTATAAATATAATTTAAATGTATATTATAATTTAAACTTTATACATTAAATTTAATTATAAATTTTTTTAAATAAAATTTTAAATATTTTGAACATTTATAATAACGATAAAAATAAGATTATGCTAACATAAAAAAATTCTACTCGCCTTTATATTTCTTTCTTCTTCGTTTTTTTTTTTTTCCTTTTTCTCTTACTATTTTCTCACCCTCAGTTTTTCTTCTTAACTTTATCTCTTCCCTACGTTACCCCACCTCACCTACAATCTGAATCTCACTCCCTCTTCTTCTCCTTCATTCTTATTTATCTTTCTTCTCTCTATTTTTCACTCTCTCTACAGTTCTGAACCAAGGCCCCATGTTCTTTGCAAGAGCCCAAGGGAAATGGATAAGTTGATTTTTTTTAATTTTAGTATTTTTATATCTTTATTTATTGTGTATAAATATTTAAATTGTGATCCTATTTTTCATTGACTTTTTTCTATTTTAATTTTTTTTTACCTCTCACTTAAATCATTTTCAATTTTTGAAAATGAAAGTTGGGGATCCCGATCCAAGCTGAGGCATAACAAATCTCTTAAACATATTTGGTTACTAGAATGTGATTTTGCAATTTTTTTTCCTCAACATATCGCTCGGTTCATTAAAAACTAGCCGGTTCAACGAAGCCTAAGAAAAATCGGCCAATTTGTACATATCTTTACGGTTCAAATGCCCAGTTCTCAATCTAATTGGTCAAAACAATCAATCTGATTTGAGTTTAAAAACTATGATTGATGTAAAGAAACTAATCTCATGTTTGGATTAACCATGATTGATTAGTATTTTCTTTTTTAGCCATTTTTGTATATGTTTGTGTTTCATTTTGGTGAATTCCCTAAAAATTAATGGAATCAAATCATCTACTTCATTTCATAGCACCAAAAAAGAAGATTTCAAAAATATTATATTTGGGATAGACTAGGAAATTTGGTTATGTGTTCTATCAAATTGAGTTAAGTAACGGGTCTAGTGTTTAGTTGGCTATCGTACTGTCTCACTGGCACTTCAGGTTGCATGTGTTTGGTAGTAAGACTAGATACGACAAAAATTTTGCTGAGGGTTTGAATTTTGTTCTAGATTATCTATGAGTAGAAAGATGTTTACTGTGAACCTAGATCATTGAATATTCAGTTAGTATAGCAGAAGATACAAGTGAGACCAAGAACAAATGAAATCAAATCTTTTTCTTTGGAATCCCCGGCTTTCTTTGTGTTGAATAATAGAGTTCAACCTGGTTATTTTATTGGATTTCCTTTATAAGTACCCTTTTCCTTAGAAACTTTTCAACTGTGTCTATATCATAAATATGCATTTAAAATTGATCTTTATACAATATGAACTGTTTCAATGTTGTTTTACCATCACCTGGCTTTATGCATGTATAGATACTGTTTTCTACATTTATATACATACAAGAATATGAACTCCCAAGGAAAAAAATGTCCGTTTTTTCATCCTCAAAAGCTGCTGTGTCTTCTAATTTGTGATGCATACTTGGAAATTGCCATGTATGAAGAGTTGCCAATGCGTGGCTCTTGTTCACCATTGTCAGGTCATTCTTTATTCTCCTCTATTGTTTCAATATCTAATTATGTGGCAATTTTGTTTGTTGATCAGCCAAGGTAAGCTTTGGAATTAGACCCTTTAGTTGGTCCTGCGAAAAGGGGAAATGACAATGGGACCTCAGAGGAGTTGTTTTCTAACTTATCCCCGCTTTGTAACACATATTGACACAGATATATATAACACTTTGATTTTTTTGTAGAGTGAGCAATCATTTGCTGCTCCTTGAACTGACAGTTATTTGAACGCATCCAGTGCACTCAATTGTGTTACTCAGACTTCGGTAAGCCTTGCATTTATTATAATATTCTTTTACTTGTGCAAATTTTAGTTGTGATTTCTTCCTTTCATTTGGCTTAGGTGAAAGTACTTATAAGTATTATGATTCATTATTTCTTGTTTGTTCTTCCATCTCCTTTAGTTTCATTTTCATATAAGTATCGTTAGTCTAGGTGGCAAATTGGAATATTTGATTCGCTTGTTCTAGAGAGCTATAAGTGTTGCACATTGCTGATAAAGATTTTGAGTTAGATTCTCGCATTTGCCCATAAATTTCAACAAGTTTATGCATTTAGATGTTCTTACATTCTAAATTTTATGTTCATTATATTCTCAACGAAAAAAAAAGAGTTAAAGTATGGTTCTATCTACCGTAGCTAAATAGTTATTTGAATGTTATTTTGAGCAGTGTTGTTAAAAGTGCCAGCTCACTGCTTGAAGTGGCGGAGTGGAGTGGAATTATTGCTGAGCGCTTCACAGCAAAGTGAAGCGCCTAGCTAAAAGAAGCACCGCTCCCTAGCACATAAGCGAGCAGGAGAGAAGTGGATAATGTGCCGCTTCTCTGTATCTGATTAGGAAATTTAGAAAAGAAAGGGAGGAGAAAGAAAGAGAACAGCAACTTGAGAGATAAAAGGAGTGAACAAGTAATAGAATTCTGATATCTTTATACGTCTCCAAAGCTGCCACCTTTTAAGTAATAGAATTCTGATATTTATATATGTAGCAGTGTTTTGATTCAGCTTGTCCAAAGCTGCCATTCTGATATCTATATATGAGGCAGTGTTTCAATTTAGCAGGTTATATATATATATAGTATCATAATAACAAGAATCCTCAAGACATATAAGGATTTTCGAATCTCAATTCCTAGTCTCCTTATATTGAAATATTAATATATTGCTCTCTTACTCCTAGCCGACCTATATTTCTGTGCTTGTTGTATATTCCTAAGTTTTAATAACAGCTGCACCTGATTCTGATGCTATCATTGCTTATCTGATGTTTTTTTCACATGGTGGGTCATTTGATTTACAATTAGGAGGTAGGGCGCCTGAAATCTGCAATGGGACATATTTGAATTTTGGGTTATTTTGATTCAATCTGGGTAGAATCTAGAGTTGGACATCCTTCTGTTTCTTAAAGCAACAGAAACTGAGCAAGCATATGCCATGGGGATGTTGAATATTATGATTTCATTTGGATTTCTTGTACCTCCTCTCGGATCTTTTATGGTTCTTTCCAAGTGTTTTCATTTCTTTCTCTGTTTTCCACAAAATTGGTAAAAGGCATATAAAACTCCACTTGTAAATTAGCAAGAAAATGAGTTTTAATTTTCTTAAACAAAAATGTAGATATTCTAAAACTGTTATGAACCATTATTTAATAAAAGATTGAAGAAAGTCTAGAAATGTATTGATCTGGTTGACCAAACAGTTCTGTTGCAACATGACTGCAGCCAACGCTGCTGGATTTGTTGTATTGCAGTAATTACTAGCATCTTTAGTGTTCTGCACTTCTGCTAATTCATAGGCATTTCTATTACACACCTTTGATTGAATACGCTGAGATGCAGAATTCATGCCTTGCTGCTTCACTTGTGGACTATCTACCTCTAATACCCATATTTATGAATGGATTAGAAGTAGTTGTGTCCTTTATTATAAGATACTTGTGTGTCCTTAAAAGTTTTATCAGTAACAGTATGTTATATATTTTTACTTACTATATTGTTATTATATTGCTTGTTAACAATGGTGTGTAAAATGTTACCTTTGAATTTCATTCATTAGATTTGTGTATTTGTAGCACCTCTCTAAATCTACTTATTCAAATGGCTCAAACTAAAGCGGCTAAAAAAAAAAGTAGCTAAAAAAGAGGTTGAAGCAAAATTACAAAATCTAAATTAGAAGAACAATATAACTTCGATCCTATAAATGAGAAACTCCTACAAAAAAGGTATATTGATATTGTTTCAACATTTACAATTTATGGTTTCTACCTATATTACTTATCTATGTTTGTGAAAACGGGATTATCTAATGATGGCATATTACTAATAACAAATTATAGGTCTGATATTGGTAAGAAGCATAAACATACCCTAGGATCTAGACGTATCACTTCGTGAAATAAATTTAGGTTATTTTATATATTTTTTTGAAGCTATTAGTTCAATTATTATTAACTCTCATCTTATGTTAACACTAATGTTGATTATCTTTATAAGATTGACTATAGTGAGAAGTAAACTAAAACAAGCCAAACAGAACATATGTGAGATGTATGAATTATTACTTCCCATTAATAGAATGATGGGTCAGGCATTGTCTATGCCTAACATGTTTTCACAGGGGTTTTCCTTCAATGACTTTAGTAGTGATATTAAAGTCATGGAAGATAAAAAGCAAATAAACATAGTGTCTGCTCCAAAATTAAAGAAAACATCAAAGACAGTTCATTGGGAAACTAATGAAAAAAAGATTATATGTGTTTTGCACTAAAAGAACTTGCAAGGATGTCCAAACATTTGTATCTATTAACCATAAAAATGTGATTGGCCAACTATTTGATCTCAACCATAAGCTGATTGTTTCTTCGATTTGTGTTGCAGGTTTGTTGTTAAAATGTTTGATTCACACCTTACTTTTCCCAACTGCGAGACACTAGGACAAGAGGATGGGTCAATAATATGGTATTATTATTCCACTATTGAGTCCTTAGTCAGTATTGGTTGGTTGTATTTCATTACTATGTTACATATGTTGAATTTGTGTATGAGAGATTTTAGGTTATGATGATGGTGACAAGATGTTGGATAGAAGATCAAATGCATAAAGATGGAATCATCACCCGATATCTTTGATAGAAAATTTTTTGGTAAATGCATTATTGACACATGATTACTCATGAAAAGCTGGGTTGGCAATTTCATGGGTGTAGGTGTTACTAGGGCCAACACAGTGCAAGTACTTTGAATGGCATGACCCTAAAATTGGGCATTGCTAGAAGAAGATAATTAATGTTATCCTTCAAAGGCTTGATGAGCTAAAGTTGAAGGAAAGGTTCTGCTTACTGCAATTATGGTGTTAGCCCATTTTTCTTTGTTGCTGATGTCATTGCTAATTAAGTGTATGCACTATACTAGCAGAGATTTCATGTGGTCTATGTAGTGTTCTTAGGATATAAGAGGTGGTTTTGGAATGAATAACCTATACAGTTGGGAATTTTTTTTTTAATTTTTGAACCATGTAATTTGACCATCATTTTAGTAATTAACGGACATGTTGGGATAAAAAATTGGTTGGTTGTTTTTCTTGTTTCCTAATCAGGTTACAATATCACATGGGATGTCTATTACCAATTGGGATAAAAAATTGGCATGTGGGAACACAAAGTTGCCTAAAACAAATGCTACCAATCAACATTAGACTTCTATGTGCAATATATAACCTAAATATGGATAGTGGCTCCAAATCACAATCAAATTTGTGCACCAAAAAAGAAATGACTATCAAAACACTACTGTATAAAAACGAATAGAAATGCAGCCAATTAATTTTCAAAAAATAAAGAGTAAATTATCACCAATTAATCCGTAATCTATTTGTCTCTAACCAACCAACCAAGGGTAATATATTGTGGCGCAAAAAAATGGACTAAATAGATTGTCAATGAACCAAAATCCTTATAAATATTATGAACACATTGTCAATGAACCAAAGCCCTAACAAACATTATAAACACATTGTCAACTAAAGCAAGTATTTATACAACTTGTCCTACTACACTAGTGATTAGCCACTTGGTCTTAGATCTCTTGTTGCCTCTAATTGACTTCGGAGTGCTCACTATGTTTGTCAAACTTTTTTGCCACCCCTTGTGAAGTATTTTAGCTTGAACACCCTTATAAGTGTACTAGATGCAATTGGTGAAGATCTTGGCCTTAACTCTCTTCTTTTATTTATGTAGTTAATTATTATTATTTTTTTTTTGGAAAGCAAGTAGCTAATTTCATAGGCCTAATTTCTTCAAATCAAAGGATATTTTTACTTTTTCCATCAAGCAAAGAGGTGATAGAATCCAAAATAGTTAAATAATGAAAATTTCAAAATATTTAAATAATATAATGAATAAGTTATAAACCAGAGTTATATTTTTGTAATTTTATTTTTATTTTTTTATAATACAAAATTTAAACAATAAATTTGTAACATTTTATAAAAGAAATTATAAAATATAATAAACTAATACTTCTTTACACTTGTCACAATGTGCCAACTTAAAAACCTAAAAACAAAAGGGGTCTTGAAAAAGATGAAAAGTTTGGAGTCACTATCGGCCTAAATTGAAATAATAAGATCGGATACTAAAAGATATGATTTGTGTAACAAAAATTAGGTTCGGAGTTGATTACATGTAGAAAATATGTTAGCATCTCTACAATACTTTTTTGGCATCACATTAGTATTTTGTTACTTTTAAATTTAAAATTGTGCTTTATTTATGCTTGATTATGATTTCAAAAATTTTTAAAATTTGAGAATTTTGAGGTTTAATAGTACAAATGAATCTTGTATTCTCAAGGCAATATCATTATCCTCAAGATTGTCAAAAAATAATTGAATTTTCAACTATTTTTCCAATTAACTTGTCTTTAGATAATTCTCTTGAAGGAAATAAAATCTTGATAATTTGTGCAGTACAAAATTGGATTTTAGAAATTTGAATATTAACTAATGGTACAAATCTAGTCTTCTTAAGACAGTGTCCAAATTAAAACTATTATCTTTGAGATATTTAAAAATTTATTGAAGTTTCAAATAATTTTTTGATTAATCCATCTTCGATAATCTAGTTGAAAAAATTGAACCTTTTCTAATTTTGGGGTAATAATTGAATTTTTAAAATTTTGAAAGGTAAAATAGGAAATTCTAAGAGTTTGTGAGCTACTAAGATTTTCCTAAGTTTACTAGAATCCTTTTTTCTTTTTTTATGAAGCTTGAATTAATTTTTATTTAACTCTTATTATATTTAGAGTTTTAAATTTATTCAATTTTCTTTATTTTACCCTCAAATTGTTGTAAAGGTTCAAAATTTGAAAGAGAATACAAAAGTCCAAAAACCTGCTTTTGTTTGATAAAAATATTTATTTGGGCTCATTGCAATCCAACTCATAAATGAATTCTACACTTTAATCTACACTCACTCGAGATCAAAATACTTTTAAAAAAATAAATGTAGTGAAAATGGGCTAAGTTTTGAATTGAGCCCACTTCTTTTTTGTAAGGCGGGCTGCATTAGTGGGCTGCACAATGTAACCTGCCACTTTTTAAAATAAAGTTATTATTTTTTTGAAAATGTAAAGGAATTTATAAAGTAAAATCAAAATAATAAAAAGTAAAATGTGTAATAAGTAGCTGCAAATCTGCTAAGGACCCCAGGTTGTTTTTTCTTTTTCTTTTAATAACTTTTTTTTAGAAAAAATATGAAATAAATATTTTATCATAAAAATATAAAAATAATTTTAAACGCTTCAATTTTTATCATTTTAAATTTTTTTAAAAAAATTTAATTAAATTGAAAATTTATTAAATTTAATTATGGGCTTTTTTTTAACAAAGGCACATTCTTTTTTTTAAATGAAAAAATAAAGAAAAAAAAATGTGTACTAGTAAAAGACTTAAAAAATATTTTTAAATTCTTCTACTTTTATTAATTTAATCCCTAAAAACTTTCATAATTAAGTAAAAAAAAAAATTCTACACTCAACCATGAGTCGATTTTTATTTTACTCAAATTTTTTATAAACAAATAAAAGTAGCAATAATAAAAAGGAAACTAAAAAAGGTTGTTCATCTTCCCCAGACCATCGAAACAGAGAGAGAAATTGGTCCTCTCTATCAACTCTGGCCACACCCATCCAAAGGGGAGGCTGACAGCATTACTAGACCCAGGGAAAAATCTCTTTTGAATCACCCTTTCTCTCTTTAAAAAACTTAAAATTTCTTCTTCTAAAAGACAGTGCAATAAGATTTTAAATTTTATACATGCTAGAGAGAAAGAAAATAGAAATTGAAAGTTTACTTGAAACAAAGTTGAACGTGACTAGAGGGATATGTCCCACTTCTCTCTTTTATTTTCTCTTCTTAATGTGTAATTTCTTTTGGCTTGCCCTTGCTCTCCTTCGTTCGCCATTTTATCTTCGCACTGCAGCAAATAAAAAGAATATTAATATTTTTATAATCTTATATTTATAATTTTATTTATTTAATTTTTTTATTTTTAATAATCTACATTTTACTCATTTTATAAACGTATTTGAAATGTCGTTGCAAACGACAATAAGCAGAACATCAGTCAATCAAAAATTGGATGTCAGAACATCCATGCGCCACTCGTACTTTCTTTTTCTTAAAAAGATCACGCATGAATGGATGCTTATAAAAAAGTTTGTAGTTACAGATTTGGAGCAAAACACGATTCAAAAATTTTAAAAAATAAATACAGATTGAAAATGCAACAATGTTATGAGATTTGGAAGGAGGACACCAAAAAAAAAAAAGTGACAAACAATTTGGTTTTTTAAAGTATTTTATTTTATTTTCTAAATATTTTTAAATTTTTTTTAAAACTAAAACACATCATTCACAAAATTTTTCTTAAATTTCATAATTTTAAAATTTAATTTCTCAAGCCCTTATTTATTTTGTCCTTCTTTATATCTTCTTTTTTTTTTAATAAAATATAATAAAATATAAATAAAGTATTTTTTATTTAATTTTCATAAATCAATAATAAATTATTGTAGGTACGAATGAAATTTATTTTCTTCACCACTTAATTGGAAAAATTATATAAAAATAGCATAAAGATTTTTTTTCAACAATTATTGATTAGTCCAAATATTGTGATGTAGTAGTTGAGATTGTACAAATTATTCAACGTGATATAACAAGTTTGAAATTTTTCGCGTAGTGATATTTGCAACTACAACTCAATAATTAACTAATGAGTGAATCGTAATCCACTAACAATTATTTGTCAGTCCAAATTGGAGTGCTCACAGGTATACGTTTTTTCATCTACATTATGTTAAATTTTTTAATTTTTTAAAATTTTAAAATAAACAATGTATATATAATATTTATTCTGAAAATTAAAAAAAAAAAGAAACTTAACAAATGGTAGATAGAGAAACGCCTTAAAATTGTGAGGAAGTAGTTAAAATGGTACTAATTATTTAATGTAACATGACTGTATGAGAATCTTTCACGTGTAGATGTTTGCAGGCACAAAATGATTAAATAATGAATGAGTCATAAGCCACCATTGCTTCTTCGTATTTTAAATAATTGTAGTTTTAAATTATTTTTATTTTTATATTTTTAAAATTAAAATAACATTAATTTTTTAATTTTACTTTCATTAAAATTTTATTTTTCTTAAATATTTAACTAAAATTTTTCTTTTATTTTTAAAATTTTTCATAATTTAAAAAATAAAAAATATTTAAGATTATTTGATAATTTCTTTAATTCTTATACATTAACTTTGAACAACAAATAATGTGAATCGAAGAGAATAATTAAATTTGATTAGTCCAAAATAAGGGAAATAATTGGCTTTTAATGACATAACTCATACGTTCATTTGACATTGTCATATCCTTTTCATTTTTTCACCTAAATATTGACATGGCAAACTTCTTCAAAAAATTCCCAAAGTCTCCTAATATTAAAAACTGAACGGAAAGCCCTAAATTCTAAATTCAACCACGAATCCTTGCAATTCCTTTCCACTTACGCATTCAGTTCAATAATTTTTGCCTCCAAATTTTGCATATTATTTTGGCGATTTTTTCAAGTATGCACATTCTGCACAATATTTTGGCAACTTTTTCAATTCTACACATTCTGTACTTGGCAATTTTATAAATTCTGCACATGATTTTGCACAATCTGATTTGGGGCAAGATTTTTTTCTCAGATTAAAAATTTATTCTCTATTTGGCTGTTCTATTACTGATCGCATTGGTATAAATAGCGTGACATAGGAGATACATGACCTAATTTGTATGATAATCAACAAATACATTAGATTAAAAAAGGATCAATAATAGCAGATGCATCCCATTACCCTGTGCCGCAGATGGATGGATGGCTCTTTTGCTTCGTTGCCTTCACGGTTTGCTTCAATGGCGACTTGCCCTCGAATTTGGACTGGGAAAGAGTTGGGGATTTTGGGGTTTTCCATTAAGTTTACTGATATCAAGAGACTTTGGGAAATTTTGGAGAAGCTTACCATGTCAATGCTAAGATAGAGAATGGAGATGATATGTCAATGCCAGATGATCATTTCTGTTAAATATAATTGATTCTGTTAGTACTTGGGCAATGTTGTTTGGATTTAGAAACGGGAGAGTGTTCAAGCTTAAATCAGAGGGTTACAATTTCTGAATTTTCAATTTGAGAGGGACCAAAAATGCATTTAAGTCAAAATAATATTAGTTCTTCACTTATTAGACTTTGACGCCAAGAATTAAGATATTCTCTTACTAGAAAAAGTTTTAGGATTATCAAAAAATAAATCTCTTTATAAAAATAAATTCTCTTAATAAATTCCTCATTAAAAATTTTTTCACATAAATTTGTGACTTTTACACATGAATTTGTCTTTTTAAAATACCAACATTTCTTGTAATTTTTACATAGAAGTTTATTTCTCAATAATATCCTTGTAATACCTGCAGAATGGCAACGCAGTACCAACCACTATCAACTCTTTCATGATGGATATTTTGGTCAAATTCAAACCCCTGCAGTGTACTTTCAGCAGCTGGTGAGAAATTGCGTCCTTCGGTATTCTTTTATGGGAAAATTACATTTTCAGTAACATTATTAAACTTATTTACTCTAATTGTCGTAAATAAATATAAATTCATTTAATATTAAAAGATGTTAATTTATTTCAGTTAATGTGACATTAATAAAGATGTTAATTTATTTCAGTTAGTTTGGAATCTTTCACGTGGGGATCTTAGCAAGTGTAACTCTAATGATTAAATAATGAGTGACTTGTAAACCATTAACAGCTATTGGAAAGTCCAAATTGTAACGAAGTGGCTCAGATGGTAATGACGTAAGGGAAATAATTGTATTGTAATGACATAATTCATGAATCACAAAATCTAAATGATCAAATTAATTGGTAATGAATATGAGAATGATTAAGTAATTTGGTTTATGTCGCCCAATATCACCTTGACTGTTATTCCCTTTGCATGTCCTCCAAAAAAAGAAAAAGACATTAGTCATCATAAGACCACTTCAATGTAGTTTTCTGAATTGTACAACTTGTTCAATGTATTTGGCTATTTCAAAAGCTTTCCCATATAAGGAAATTAACACAAATTCAATGATAAAATCATATTTTTAAGCTGGGAACAAAGGCATAATGATCTTGTTGAAATGATTTATAATATTTTATGAAGGAAAACTCAAAGTCATAATATGGGAAAATCTTCGTGATCAAATTAAATGTTTCAAAAGAGTGGTTAGGTCATATGATGTATGACTTTTCAATATTGCTATGCTCTACAGGTTGCATATAGAAATGGGAAAAAATTTCTCTTAGAAAAGTGGGGCTAAGAAATTGCTAGGAAGGATCGAGATATCAAAAATATTCTAAGTTGACAGTACAGATGTCAAGAAACTGCCCCAGCACTCTCTCAAATCTCGACTCCCTGAAACACTATGTGCTACACGTCTAAAAAAGAAAAAAATACGCTTCTCTGAAGAAAGTGCATCTAAGAAATTTCCACGAAGGTTTGCAATGTCAAGATATTCCCCGTTAACAAGACGAGAAGTCAAGGAACTCCAGCAATATGCTCTCAACTCCTCGAAAGATTATGCTCTACATGAGAAATAATGAATATATATGTGAAGTTTACACAAAAGTTTACGTGCACAACGGCAACGGTGACAGCAACCACCATTAACTCTTCCGCGATGGACATTTTGCTCAAATTCAAACCACTGCAGAGCACCTTCCAGCTGCTGGTGAGATGCTTCCTTCATTGCTCTTTTATTTATGTAGCCTACTTTTTTTTTGGATCAATTTCAAAGGCATGATTTCTTTAAATTAGAGGATATCTTTTACTTTTTCCATCGAGCGAAGAGCTCGAAGAATCCGAAACAGTTAAATCAAGAAATTTTCCAAAATAGTTGAGTAATATAATGCGAAGTTATAAATATGAAGTTTTAGTGTTTTTGTAATTTAATTTTTATTATATAAAATTTAAATTATTAAATATTTTAAATTTTAAAATTTAAATTTTATACATTAAATTATGAAACACAATAAATTAATATATTTTAACACCCAATTATAAGATTATATAAAAGAACTTATAGTAATTTTTTTCAACAATTATTGATTTGTCCAAATTGTGATTTAGTAGTTGAGATTGCATAGATTGTACAATGTAAATGACTCGTTTGGAATCTTTGACATGTTTGCAAGCACAACTTTAATGATTAAATAATGACTAAGTTGTAAACTAATTAACAATTATTAATTAGTCCAAAATATTAGTCCCGTGTATCAATGAAAGTTTCATAGGGGTATTCCTGCGCAACGGCAACAGCAGCCTTGACCACCGTTAACTCTTCCGCTCAAATTCAGACCACGGCGAAACGCTTCGATCTAGCTGCTGGTGAGGATGTTTCCTTCACTCTTCTTTTATTTATATAAACTTTGCTGTTTCATAGGCTTAATTTCATTCAATTAAAGGATACATGTTACCTCAACAGCAGCTAAGAGTTTCTCTAAATGTGGGCTATGTTTATAATTGTATAAAAATTATAGTGCTGTAGGTTTGTCTATCCTTCAAAAGAGGTATGCATGTTCGTAAAATTCACCATACTTAAATATCATTATAAGTAAGAGCCATTTAACTCAACTTTTTAAGCGTAGCGGGTTATTTCTATTACAACTTGTTCATTAAAAAAAGGATTAAATCTCTTTTGGATCTCCTTCCAAAATTTTACCAAATGGTTTTCCATTGATTTTTAAGTAAGTCCAGACTAGATTGTTACGATAAAATCATTGTTTTGAAGGTCTTCCAGAGTCAGAAGCGGCTGAATACATTAGCAGATGAATTCTGCTAAGGACAGTGCAGATGATTTCCCTGAAACAGACGCGAATGAAATTTTTAAAAAGGAAACACGGGGAATGCCTTTCAATAGTATACCGCCCAAGCCACCGCCAATCCTAACTGTTGGAGTCCACCCCATGTGAGCACCCAACTTTGTCAACAAATGGTAGCCAAAATTGAAAATAGGAGCAGACAACATTGAAGGAGGCTAGCTGCAGTATGAAAGGGAGGTGCAGTTTTTCAATATTGCACCACTGCACTATTCCTTTTGCAACTCAAACTTTGCCTATAAATAGAAGGCTTCACCAAGCATCACAAGCACAAGCAAGAGAAGCAAGAGGAGAGCCAAAGAGAAAGGCTCAAGTCTTAAGTAGAGAAAATAAGGCTAAAGCCAAGTGTAAGTGGTAAGCCTTTGAGAGAAATTTTATTTCTCTAAGAGTGTGAGATAAAAGAGAGTCTGAGTAATTCCCAATTGAGTGAGGGTGTGGGTATACACCAAAAATATTAGGTGTCATCTCTAGAGGGTCTCACTGAGTGCCACTATAATTTTAGTATCACTTGAAAGAGAGTAAAGTGTGTTGTAAGGATATTTGTAATTATCCTTATTATAGTGGAATATTTTCTCGGAGCTTGTCCCGTGATTTTTTCCTCAATATTGGAGGGTTTTCCACGTTAAATATTTGTGCCTCTTGTATTTATTTTTCTGCTTAAATTTTGTTGTGCATAATTTATTTGCATAGTGGGAAAAAGTGATCTTGAGGTGCTTCCGCTGTTATCAAGCCTCTGATCCATTTTTCCCAACAAGTGGTATCAGAGCCTCTGGTTATATTGTTGAAATTTATTTTGCAATTTATATTGACTGGTTATACTGCCTCTGGCCTGGCTAAGCCGCCAAATTTGTTTTCTCTGTAATTGGCAGGTTTTACCGCCTAATTTATTTGTCTCACAAATTGTTGGCTTATATCAGATGGAGGTCAATACAAGCAGAATGATTAGTTTGAACGGCACCAACTATCACATATGGAGGGGAAAAATGAAAGATCTCCTTTATGTGAAAAGTTGGCATTTACCAGTGTTTGCTTCAGAAAAGCCTGAATCAAAAATCGATGATCAGTGGGCATTTGAAAATGTCCAAGTATGCAGTTTTATTCGGCAGTGGGTGGATGACAACGTGCTCAACCACATTAATGATGAAACAAATGCCAAGACGTTATGGGAGAAACTTGAATCTCTGTACGCACGAAAGACTGGCAACAACAAGCTCTTCTTGATTAAGAAGATGATAAAGTTACACTACAAGGAAGATAACTCTATCTCCGATCATTTAAATGAATTTCAAGGAGTCTTACAACAGTTATCTTCTATGGGTGTAAAGTTTGAAGATGAGATTCAAGCTCTTTGGCTGCTCGGTACTCTACCAGACTCTTGGGAGACATTCAGAATGTCACTTTGTAACTCCGCTCCTGATGGCGTAGTGACGATGGAACATGTTAAAAGTGCTGTCTTAAACGAAGAGATGAGAAAAAGATCTCAAGCTTCGTCTTCACAGCCTGATATTCTTGTCACCGATGATAGGGGGAGAAGCAATAGTAGAGGTCTGAAAGGCAGAGACAAAAACCGGAGCAAATCTAAGCCCAGATCCAAAAATATGGAGTGTCACTATTGTGGCAAGCTGGGGCACTTTAAAAGGCAGTGTTTCAAATACAAGAAAGACAAGAAAAATGGCAACACTGAGGAAGAAAAGAAAGATCAGGTTGCCGCTGCCGAACTGGTCATTGTTTGTGACGAAGAGGTAATTAATTTTGCCTGTCATGAAACAAGTTGGGTCGTGGATAGTGGAGCTTCATTACATGTTACATCAAACAGGGAGCTCTTCTCATCTTATACACCCGGTAATTTTGGGGTGTTAAAGATGGGTAATAATGGTTTCTCAAATGTTGCTGGCATGGGAGATATCCACTTAGAGACCAACAGAGGAGCAAAGCTGATTCTCAAGGATGTTAGGCATGTGCCTGATATCCGTTTCAACTTGATCTCGGTAAAGAAGCTAGATGATGAAGGTTACTTCAACACCTTTGGTAATGGGCAATGGAAGCTTACTAAAGGTTCGTTGGTTGTGGCTCGAGGAGAGAAGAGTCCAAGCTTGTATTTAACACAAGCTAAAATTTCAGGTGACTTCATCAACACAATGGATGATGAGAAGACAGCTGAGATGTGGCACAGAAGACTTAGCCACATCAGTGAGAAGGGACTCAGTTGCTTGGCCAGGAAAAACCTACTCCCAGGGATAAAGAGCACGAGCTTGAAGAAATGTGCTCATTGCATGGCCGGAAAGCAGAATAGGGTTGCTTTCAAGAGTCACTTTCCTTCAAGGCAATCGGATCTATTAGAACTGGTGCACTCCGATGTTTGCGGTCCCTTAAAGGTAAAGTCCTTTAGCGGTGGACTTTATTTTGTGACATTCATTGATGATCATTCAAGGAAACTTTGGGCTTATGTCTTAAAGACCAAAGATCAAGTCCTTGATGTTTTCAAACAGTTTCATGCATCTGTTGAAAGGGAGACTGGAAAGAAGCTGAAGTGTATTCGCACTGACAATGGTGGCGAGTACTGTGGTCCTTTTGATGAATACTGCAGAAAGATGGGCATTAAGCATCAGAAAACGCCTCCAAAGACTCCGCAATTAAATGGTCTAGCTGAAAGGATGAACCGAACCTTGCTAGAGAGAGTCAGATGTTTGCTTTCAGAAGCAAAGTTGCCAAAGTACTTTTGGGAGGAGGCTTTGCTCACAGCAGTACATGTTATTAATCTATCTCCAGCGGTTGCTCTAAATGGTGATGTACCTAATAGAGTTTGGTATGGCAGAGAAGTCTCTTATGATCACCTACGAGTTTTCGGATGTAAGGCATTTGTTCACATTCCGAAGGATGAAAGATCAAAGCTTGATGCTAAGACACGATAGTGCATCTTTCTCGGTTATGGTCTTGATGAATTTGGCTACAGGTTATATGACCCGGTTGAGAAGAAACTGATTCGAAGTCGGGATGTAGCATTCATTGAAGACCAAACTATTGATGATATAGAAAAAGCTGAAAAGAAAGTGTCTGGTGGCAACGATGGCTTGGTTGATCTAAACCCAGTTCCTATGGTGAACTTACCTGATCCAGGCAATGATGATACTCAAGGTGGGGAACAGATTAATGACCAACCAAGGGCGGATAATGCTGGAAATGATGATGAAGTTGTTGAGCAGGGGGAGCAACCCCCTCCACTGCCGCTCAGAAGAACAGAGAGAGAGCGGCATCCATCAACTAAGTACCCAAGTTCTGAGTATATCCTCCTTACTGATGAGGGGGAGCCAGAAGACTTTGAAGAAGCACAAACTCATAAGGATAAAGCCCAGTGGCTGACAGCTATGCAAGACGAGATGGATTCCTTGCAGAAAAATGATACTTATGAGCTTGTGGAACTTCCAGAAGGCAGAAAAGCCTTAAAGAACAAATGGGTGTTCAAGCTTAAGAGAGATTGTAACAAGCTGGTAAAGTATAAAGCTCGCTTAGTCGTAAAAGGTTTTGGACAAAAGCGAGTAATCGATTTTGATGAGATTTTCTCTCCAGTTGTCAAGATTAGCTCAATTAGAGCTATACTAGGTTTGACAGCCAGCATGGATCTAGAGCTTGAACAGTTAGATGTGAAAACTGCATTCCTTCATGGTGATTTGGAGGAAGAGATCTACATGGTTCAACCAGAAGGGTTTGAAGAGAAAGGGAAGGAACACATGGTCTGTAAATTAAAGAAGAGCCTGTATGGATTAAAACAGGCTCCAAGGCAGTGGTATAAGAAATTTGACTCTTTCATGATGAGTCATGATTATACCAGAACTGATACAGACCATTGTGTATATTTTAAACATTTCCTGATGACAAATTCATTATTCTCTTATTATATGTAGATGACATGTTGATTGTGGGGCAGGACACAAAGATGATTGGTGATCTGAAAAAGGAGCTGTCAAAGGCATTTGACATGAAAGATCTTGGACCAGCAAGGCAAATTCTGGGAATGCAGATTTTGCGAGACCGAAAAGCTAAGAAGCTATGGTTGTCACAGGAAAAGTATGTGGAGCGGGTCTTAGAAAGATTCAACATGCAAAGTGCTAAGCCAGTTAGCACGCCGTTGGCCAATCACTTTAAACTCAGTAGGAAAAGTTGTCCCAGTGGTGAAAAAGAAGAAGAAGACATGGCTAAGATTCCTTACTCCTCTGCCGTTGGGAGTTTGATGTATGCCATGGTCTGTACCCGTCCTGATATTGCTCACGCAGTAGGAGTGGTCAGCAGGTTTCTTTCCAACCCAGGTAAAGATCATTGGGAAGCCGTAAAGTGGATCTTAAGATATCTCAAAGGCAGTTCAAAATTGTACTTGTGTTTTGGTATGTCAGAACCAATTTTGAAGGGTTATGCAGATGCAGATATGGCAGGCGACCTGGATAGTAGAAAATCTACTTCAGGATTCTTGTTTACTTTTGCAGGGGGAGCTGTATCATGGCAGTCTAAATTGCAGAAGTGTGTTGCCTTATCTACAACTGAGGCAGAATACATTGCCATGACCGAAGCAGGAAAAGAAATGCTTTGGTTGACTAGACTTCTTCAACAATTGGGAATAAAGCAGCAAAGGTCTGTGATTTACTGTGATAGTCAAAGTGCTCTTGATTTGAGTAAAAATACGATGTACCACTCACGTACAAAGCATATTGATGTGAGATATCATTGGCTGCGGTTAGCAGTAGAAGAACAACAGTTCCAGCTTGAAAAGATTCACACTAATAACAATCCTGCTGATATGATGACAAAAGTCGTAACTCGAGAGAAGCTTCAAACTTGTGCCAAGTTGGCTGGCATGAATTCTATTTGATGGTATTTAGGATTGTTCTCCTTCCTCATGGGTTGGAGGGGGAGAATTGTTGGAGTCCACCCCATGTGAGCACCCAACTTTGTCAACAAATGGTAGCCAAAATTGAAAATAGGAGCAGACAACATTGAAGGAGGCTAGCTGTAGTATGAAAGGGAGGTGCAGTTTTTCAATATTGCACCACTGCACTATTCCTTTTGCAACTCAAACTTTGCCTATAAATAGAAGGCTTCACCAAGCATCACAAGCACAAGCAAGAGAAGCAAGAGGAGAGCCAAAGAGAAAGGCTCAAGTCTTAAGTAGAGAAAATAAGGCTAAAGCCAAGTGTAAGTGGTAAGTCTTTGAGAGAAATTTTATTTCTCTAAGAGTGTGAGATAAAAGAGAGTCTAAGTAATTCCCAATTGAGTGAGGGTGTGGGTATACACCAAAAATATTGGGTGTCATCTCTAGAGGGTCTCACTGAGTGCCACTATAATTTTAGTATCACTTGAAAGAGAGTAAAGTGTGTTGTAAGGATATTTGTAATTATCCTTATTATAGTGTAATATTTTCTCGGAGCTTGTCCCGTGGTTTTTTCCTCAATATTGGAGGGTTTTCCACGTTAAATATTTGTGCCTCTTGTATTTATTTGTCTGCTTAAATTTTGTTGTGCATAATTTATTTGCATAGTGGGAAAAAGTGATCTTGAGGTGCTTCCGCTGTTATCAAGCCTCTGATCCATTTTTCCCAACACTAACTTCTGAACAAAGGCAAGAAACCAAGAGCCCCTTGTTTATACAGCATGTTGGGCAAGGGTTGGCTAAGCCACCAGAGTTCGAGCTATGGGATCGTGCCACACATATTGTACTAACTGATAACAAACTGTCTGAGCTACCGTTATCTCCAAACTGCCCGGAACTCAGAGTTTTAATGCTTCAAGGCAATGCGGATTTGATACGAATCCCTTCCTTATTTTTCAGCTACATGCCTGAGCTCTGCATCCTGAACTTATCATACACTAGTGTGAGGGAGCTACCAAACTCCTTTTTCAATTTGAAGCAGCTTAGACATCTTTATTTGAAAGGCTGTAAGCGCTTCATGAAATTAGCACCAGATATTGGAAATTTGAAGGAACTTGAGAAGCTTGACCTTGATGAGACTCAGATCATACATCTGCCAAAAGAAATCCAAGAGCTAACCAATCTGCAAAGCTTGAACCTCTGTTTCTATGAATATCGTGGGAAGAGAAGCATGCCATATTCTTGCTCAACAATTATACCTTCTGGGGTAATATCAAAACTGGAACGGTTGGAACATTTAAGTATTGATGTGAACCCTGAGGATGAGCGGTGGCATGAGAATGTCAGAGTCATCCTACCAGAACTATTGGGATTAGAGCTTTTGAAAACTCTTTGCTTATATATCCCGCAAGTTGAACTTTTGAATGCCATACCACCCCATATATTTAAACTTGATTTTAGATTCGTTGTTGGCCATCATATGCAGCGGATCATAACAGGTAGACCACCCATATTTGATGTTATATTTAAGCAGAACCACCGTAGCCTAAAATTTGTGAGAGGTGTGGATGTTCCGCATGAAATTAGGATGCTTCTCAGCCACTGCAATGCCTTTTTCTTGGATCGTCATATGACCATCAAGAATTTCTCTGAATTCGAAATAATGAATTTAGAGCAGTTGAGAATATGCATACTGGCAGAGTGTAAAGAGATGCAGACAATTGTTCATGGGAGTCACACAAAAAATAATAAGGACGCACTTTCAAATTTGCTATTCTTGAGTGTATCTTACATGAAGAATTTAACAAGCATTTGCAAAGGTCCTGCTCCCTCTCGTCACCTTTTTGGTATGCTCAAGTACTTGGGGCTGCACAGTTGTCCAAAACTAACGACAGTTTTCACTTTGGATTTTTTGGGCAATTGTTCAATGCTAAAGGAGCTTATCATCAAAGACTGTCCCAAGTTGATTACCTTGATAAGTCATGACTCATTCGAACACATAAGTGAGTGTTTCCTTCCTAATCTGAGGAAGTTATCACTTCTCCATCTTCACGAACTGATCAACATTTCCAATGGATTGCACATTGCACCAAGCTTAGAAAGAATAGGATTTTATGATTGCCCAAAGCTTCAGAGCCTTTCTAAGATGGAACTGTCAAGCGAAAAACTGATTCTCATCAAAGGAGAAACCACTTGGTGGGAGAGGTTAGAATGGAATGAAGTTGAGTGGGGAAAATCAGGTCGGCCATCCCTGTTTAATATCATATTTTCCTCCATTCATAACGAGACTGATGTTATGTCTCAATTAGGCCCTTATATTGACGACGATATCCATGATAATACAGGTATTATATCTATATCCATATATATATATACACTTTAATTTTTATTTGAGAGGTTATCAATTCATTAATACTAAAAATGCCTTAATTACCCACAGGTAGGTTAGCAGGGGAGCGATCACAACCCATATCAGTTGCACATGGAACGTGGGTTGGTTCTAGTGAGGAAGAGGAAGAATCCGACAGGAATTTCGGGGGCCAAGAAACAAAGCGCAGATTTGGGGACTCAGAACAAGCAGACACCAGGTACTTTGTCATTTCGCATGTTTGTTTCGGTGTGCTGGATGTTGTACTTGTACCATTTTATATATGTTGCTGTGTGGTCGTTGTCTGCAGTGCCGTTAGGGGACAGCGGATGAAAGACATGAAGTTGTACTCGGAACCTTCATTTGGCAAAACGGTAAGAAACATGTTTCCCAATGAATATAGTTTTGACTTGCAATTGCTTTACTGTCTATCTCTGCTAGCTTTCCTCATGTTCTCACTTCTGATGAGAATAGAACCTATATTTCTCTGTTGAACCCTGTGATTCCGGCGCTCTATTTCTCAGTTGTGGTTGCTTTTATACAGAATATAACCTATATTCCGCTTATAATTTGTTTCTTTCTAATTTGCCATTACATTTTTTTTCCTTGTTTCTCCCTGACTTCTCATCTAAACGATGAAAATAGAAACTTCTTGATAAATTTGTAAAAGGAATAGCCTTTCCAAGTGGAATAGACTAGTGCTTAATTTCAGTAGGTACCAATGTGAGTATTTAAGAATTGGAAGGCGTTGCATCGTGTGTCTGCAGCCTGCTGGACTAATAAATCAATTTCAGCTGGGGAATCACCGAATTTACCCATATCCCTTCTCACCTTCTGCTTTCCTTGGTGTCTGCTTTTTTTATGCATGTAACGGGTGTTCCTCAACTAGGTGCGAGAGGAGATTCCAATTATTCTCCAGCGTCTCCAATCCCCATGATTGGTTTCTCTTGTCCAGGTTTTCCATCCTTACTTTCCCTCCTTTGTAGCCCATCTCATGTTGTGGGCTTCTTTCCTTCTACTTTTGTTGTTTCAAATTAGTTGCAGTTCCACAGCGACCCTTACTCAGACTGCGACATCTAGAGGCAGAGCTTTACAGCTGCGCTTTATGAATAAAGTGTCTCGTGCAATTTTCACATTCTCTAACATTGTCGCTGAGGATGGTGCTCCTCTTCGAATTGCTCTCTGTGATGCTAGATCTCAGAACTGCATAGTCAACGAAGGGCCTCTCTCCTCTATAAAAATTGAGATTTGTGTCCTTAATGGGGACTTTGGTTCCAATGGAATTGAGGATTGGACAGCCGAGGATTTCAAAGCAAATATAACACATCAAAGAGAGAGTAGAGGGCCATTACTAAATGGAAATAGGTTCATTACCTTGGAACAGGAGGTTGGTTTCATCAGTAAGATTGTCTTTACTGATAACTCGAGCTGGACAAGAAGTTGAAAGTTCTGTTTAGGAGCTAAAACTGTTCAGGAAACTGACATCAGGGAAGGCAAAAGTGAACCTTTCATTGTTAAGAACAACCGTGGAGCATGTAAGTTTTAAACAGTTGACTCTGCTCCCCGTCTGTACCAACAAAGACATAAACTTGTTTTTCTTCATATAATTTTGGTATCACTTCACTTGGTTTTGCTTTATACATTGCAGTTTTCTTTGACTAACATATGATTTACCCATTTCAGTCTAGAAGAAACACTAGCAGCCATCTGTACTTCCTTTTATTTGCTTGTTTCTCCGAATTGGGTCTCTTTTTTACGTTTTTTTTCCTTTATTTATTCAGACTCAGGTGCTGAGGTTATCGCCTTGTCCTCCAAGACCCTTCTGGCAACCAATAGGTTCATTTGTGAGATCTGCTACAAAGGATTTCAGAGAGAACAAAATCTTCAACTTCACAGAAGAGGACACAACTTGCAATGGAAACTGAAGCAGAGACCGAACAAAGAGGTGACGAAGAAGGTCTATGTGTGCCCAGAAGCAACTTGTGTGCACCACAACCCATCAAGGGCCCTTGGTGACCTGACTGGGGTCAAGAAGCACTTCCTCAGAAAGCACGGTAAGAAGAAGTGGAAATGTGACAAGTGCTTAGAGAGGTATGCAGTTCAATCAGATTGGAAAGCTCACTCCAAGATTTGTGGCACAAGGGAGTACAAATGTGACAGTGGTTAGAAGAAGGACGAGGTGGCCATGGCAGAAAATGGAGAGGACTAAAGATGAAAGGGGAGAAGGTTCAAGTCATGTTAGAAAGATTTTTTTACGTGTTGTTTGATAGTATTTAACATCACATAAATATCGATATTGTAACATTTTGTAATAATAAGTATTTAAGACATAAATAATAAAAATTATAAAAATTTGTTAAAATAATTTTAAATTATAAAAATTCACTTAAAAATTTAGTTTAATTATAAAAATTCACAAAATAATTAATCCCAAAAAAAAAAGTCTTAGTTACTAGGAAGCAAATAATGTTAAGCAAATCACTAATAGTTTAGTCAATCATCTAAAATATGAGATAATTTATTTATTTAATTCTAATCTTTGTAGTTTATCTACCTTTATCTTTAACCTAACTTGTTTATGTATATATTTTAATTTTGGAAAAACTAACAAGACAATGCCTTGACTCACTTACACTCATAGATGACATGACAATGGGGGAGTTGGTGGTTGAGCTATCACAATTGGATGCAGGGTTGTCAAAATGAGCCAACTCACTTCGATTTGCATAAATCCACAATTAAGCAGGATAGAGTGGGCTAACCCGCCTAACTAACAGGTTAAAAAATTCTAATCTAACCCACCCTATGGAGGGCTGCAGATTAAGCGAGCTAACTAATTAATAATTAAAAAAATTAGTTAAAATTTAAATGAAATATCTTATTGAATAAAATTATAATCTAAACATAATATTATAAATTAAAAATAACATATTAAGTTTTAATTAAGTTTTAAATTAAATCACAAATTATAAACTATCATTAAAATTTTCAGTCTTAAGATCAAATTCTAACTCCATAACACTAATAATAGTCTACAATTGACCTCTGACTCTCGCTAATTAAATTTATTTACAACACCAAATTATATACACATATTAATATAGCAATTAAAATGTAATATCAATATAGTAATTATCATAAATAAGTAAAATAATAACCTACATTATGTTCATTGTCTTGTTCTTCATTTTCATCAAGTAGTTTATAAGGAGCATTTAAACCTTCTTTTGACAATGTTGTTTTAACCTTTATTGCATCTTCATCACTATCTACAACCAAATAAATAATTAAAGTGATTTTAGCATTGTTGTACTAAATATAAGTTTTGAATTAAATAATGAATAAATTATAAACAAAACAATATTACCATTTAAGGAAAAACTATGCAGCCAGTTACGTATACAAATAAGAATTTCAACTTTTTCAGGAAGGGTATGGCTTTTATATTTGTTAAGCACATGAGCACTAATAGAGAAAGTTGATTATGATGTAACTGGAATAATAGGAATAGCCAAGAAATCACAAGCTATTAATTGGGAAATGATGCTTATTCATTCTCTAATACTCCAATATATCTAAATCTTTAAAAAAAAAAAATTCAACCTTTGGCTCCTCCAAATAGAAATCCAATTGAGATTTTCTAGCATTTGTCATAATTTGGCTCTCAAACATATAAACTTCCTACATTAAATGAAGCTCAAGACAAATAATAAACAAAATAACAAATTAGATATATAAATATATATATATATAACTAATATGTGCAAAAAATAGTAAAGAGATTAATTAAAGAAAAAAATAACTACAAACTTACATCAAGAATTTTCTTGCCTTTATTCAACCTTCCTCTCTCACTTGGTCTAGGTGTAAGTGAAATAGAAGATTGAGATTGAGAAGAACTTGGTGCACTAAAAGAGTTGGCATATTGTTCAAAAAGCTTGTATAACATTGTCCTCCCATTTTTAATCTTCTCTTGACAAGTAAAGGCATCAACTTTTGAGTAAAAATACTCTAGCATCACAGGCTTTATACGTGGGTCAAGAATAGCCCCAAGTATAAGAACAATGCTATAATCACTCTAGTATTTATCAAACTTTTCTTTCATCTTTTGACACATGTTACTAATTACCAAATCTTCATTTTTCAAGTTTTCCAAAAACAAACATTCAATCTTCCAAACTTGTATAAAATACAAATTAGAAGTAGGAAAAGAAGAACCATAAATCAAGTTGGTAATGTCATAAAATGGCTCTACGAATTCATATATTTTCTCTTCTCTTTTCCACTCCTTAGATGAAGGACAATTTTTATAATTCCTATCAACTACTTTAAGAGAAACAAAAGCCTTTTTATATTTGATGGCATTGTTTAACATCATATATGTTGAATTCCAATGAGTGGACGCATCCAAACGTAAGCCAACATTAGTGTCAATATTACCAACTTGTTGCACACATTCTTCAAATTTTAAAATCCTACTCTCTAAATGTTTCATATACTTCACAAATTCTCTAATGCTTTTCAAGGCTTTACTAGCTACTTTCAACCCTTGTTGAACAATGAGATTCAATATATGAGCAGAACAATGAACATAAAAAAGTTTACCATCACATAATAAGCTACCATGCAAATACAATTTTTCTCTCAAAATATCCTTCATACTATTATTATTTGAGGCATTATCCAAAGTGAGAGAAAAAACTTCTTTCTCAATTCCCCATTCCTTTAAAAAAGCATACATCTTGATAGCCAATTCTTCCTTAATATGTGGAGGAGGCATATAAGCAAAATTAAGTATTTTGCTATTCAATTTCCAATTATCATCAACAAAAGCCCTCACTAGTGCAAGCAGTCCATATATCTAAAGTTAAACAAATTCTAATAGGAATCTTAGCCAAAATTTGCTTAAGCTACTCTTTCTCTCTCTTATAAATTTTATTGATATCAGTAAGCACAATATTTCTAGAAACAAAAATGACATCGGGATTTATATACTTCACCCAAGCTCTAATCCTAGTATATTCAATAAATGAAGAGGGCAAATCGTGTTGGTTGATAGCAGCAGCACATAATTCATGTCGAATTTTTTTATCTATTTTCCCGCATCTTAATTTCATATCACCATCTATAATCATTTGTTTTACATCATGAAATTTAAGTATCTTGCACTTTGGTAAATGACATTTCAATGGCGAAGTCCTATATTTGTGACCAACAATCTTATATTTAGCTTTACATGCATTATAGTGTGCCATTTCAATTCCATCTTTCCCAATCCCTAAACTTGTGAAGAAATTTCATACTTCAGAGGTTTGTTATCTAATCCTTTTCTTTGTTTCACCTTCAAATTTATCTGACATGCACCCTTCAATTAAGATATCATCATCTAAATTAATAGATTCCATGACTCAATCAAATCAAATTTAGTTACCAAAGCCCAATTGTCTTGCCTAATAAGAATAGCATAAAAAGTAAAACTTAGATGGTGAAATTTTAAAATCTTCCTTATAGACATTTCATGACAGTAAACACTTGAGTATAGTATTACCTTCAAAGTAGAAAAACATGAGATTAGCATGAAGAACCAATTGTAGCAACTCACGAACCATAGGGAGCATTTGGTATAAGAGGCAGAAAACCTTGATTTAGTAAAACATTGCTTTCGATTGCATTAATTAATGTTGTCAAATTATCTTCAAAAGCAAAAGAAAAGGGAATGAAACAAAAACTATGTTCCACAAAAGGAGCATCCAAGTATAATCTAAGTGGTAAGAATTTTCGTAATGTTTTAAGAGAACAAATATTAACATAGTTGTGGTCTAGTAAAGTTATTAACCAATGTCTTTGAAACACAATCTTGGGTTCATCCCTAGTATTGAGCAAGTAATATAAGTAGAGGTTTGACATACCTGAGGCCGTCTTTGAACCACATGCAACCATAATCCACTCAATTTCTCCTTCAATCTTGTGAAAGTTGTAATAGATTTCCCTAATGAGGATGAAGAGGGAAGTTTACTCACTATAGACATTTGAAAATGATTGCTCCTAGGGGCATTGTCTCTGTAAAACTCATCAAATTGTGAATCAAAAGAAACTAGTTTCTTATTTTTTAGATGTAAAATTGAAAATATAACCCCATTAAAGAAATAAAAGAGTAAAGACAGCTGGGAAAGAGGGAGAAATGAGCCAAGATCATTGGAATATCGATCAGAGTGAGAATATGAAGGAGAAGGATCATGCCAAACCTCACTGGGCTCATAATCGACACCACAGCCTCCATTGCCCCCACTGGTACTTGCATTAGTACCGCCCTCGCTATTGGAAGGCCATACAATGAGGCTGCTTAAGAGAGGTTGATGATGGTGTGCCTTCACTTGGATGCAAAATTAGGAACTAAAGCGAGGCAAAGCAAATTGAGACAGAGACAAGGAAGCAAAGATGAGGAATGTGTGATGGCAACTGCCGACTGCAAGTGAGGAGAGTGTGATAGTGAAAGAAGGAGGCTCAAGAGGAAAACTTGAAAATGAAAAAGGGTCATATGTTTAGAACTTTAGGTTTAGGAAAACAATATAGTTTTCATTTCAATGTTATGCGGGTCAACAACACATGGGTTAGCCTGCCCTGAACCCACATTGACCCTCAAGTTATGCGGAATGGGTTAATTTACCTATAAATAAATATGTTTACTATATAGTAACCTAACCCGCACCTTATACCCAGGGGCGGGTTAGCCTAGTGGGCCAACCCATTTTGACATTTATAGCTGGATGGAAGTGAATCTTGACCTTTTGAAGCTACCCATGATGTTAGGAATTCTCACTTAGCAGTAGCTATAGGATAAACAGATGCCAATGCCATAGTCAAAAGGATAGTGTAGCAATCTTATGAGAGCCAACTAGCTTCAAAACCTCTCACATCCATAACAACAATTGTGATGTGGTAGGGGATGACATTTCCATTGTCACACATGAAAGCCCAACTAGCTTCAAAACCTTGTAATAGACAAAAGTTAATTTAGTCTGTGTGTTACAATTGGATTTCCCCTAATTTTGTGACTCAATTTTCTAATTTTGATTAATTTAGTTTATTGAGGGTGGTGGTCACTTTTGTAACCCAATTATTTGTAATGCATGTGCAATGATGGGATTTGAGCCCCTTCTCCAATCGAAATTATAGTTACACACATTGGATTATATCCATTTGAACTCTAACTTAACTTGAATTAAGCTCTTCTTGTCTATGATTTTCTCTTTCAAGTGAGGCGCTTGATCTATTTAAGTTGTTATTAGGGCTAGGCTTTAAATTTAAAAATTTTCTTTTCTTTTTTTGGTACAAATATGACAGAAAGAATTTGAACTTAAATCTTTCTACTATACTATTTGAATCTTTCACCACTAAATTACACTTAGTGGCTTAAAATTTTTCCTATCATAAAAAGCATTACTGGTTGTGATTTTAAATGAATTACTATATCAATAGTTTGTTAGATTTTAATGTTTTACATGATTGATTTAATATTTAGGCTAGTTGAAAGAGAGAATTTAAATGCAATGACTTGATATTATTATGAAGACACTAAGGTTTATTTAGACCTCTATTACAATACATAATGAATACAACCAACTAATAGAAATTTCTAACAACTAACTGCTAACTCATTGCCAGCTCACCAAACTAACTCAACTAACTATTACCCCAAACTATATTCACACTAGATACTCTATTATCCACCCTCAAATTTAAGGTGTCTAGAGTGACAACCTTAAGTTTGTCCCTTAAATCAATGAATCGAGCAATATGGAGAGGCTTAGTGAGAATATCTATTGTCTGTTGAGAGGTAGACAAATGTTGAACATAAATACTTCCTTGAGCTACTTTATCTTTAACAAAGTGCAAGTCAAGCTCTACATGCTTTATCTGAGCATGAAGGATTGGATTGTGGGCCAATTGCACTACACTTAGATTATGATTGTAAACACTAGGTGGAGATGACAAAGGAATGTGAAGGTTAGACAAAAGGGACCATAGCCAGCACAATTCAGCTACTACAGCTGCAAGGCTATGATATTTAGCCTCAGTACTACTACTCGAAATGGTTGACTACTTCTTGGATAATTAATTGATCAAGTTATTCCCAAGATGTACACAATCACCAGTGGTTGATTTCCAATCATTAAGGTTCAAAAGCCCAATCTACATCATGGAAAGGCATTCAGCTAAGATACATTTCTTTTGTCAAAGTGTAAGCTGAGATTGATAGTCCCAGCTACATATCTAAGTGTTTGTTTGACAACTTGCAAGTGTTGCTCAAGAGAATTCTAAAGAAATTGAGAAACCTTATTTACAACAAATGCTATTTCTAGTCTAGTCACAATGGCATATTGGAGAGTACCAACTATTGGCCTGTAGAGGGTTAGGTTAGGAAAGGGATCACTACAATATTTAAGTAATTGAGCACTAAAAGCCATAAGGGTGGTCATTGGCTTTGCATTTTACATCTTACACTTATAGAGGAGATTAGAGACAAATTTTGACTGAGAAAAAATGAAACCACCATTTGAAGTAGGCTAAACTTCAATTCTTAGAAATAACCAAGCTTGCTAAGGTCCTTCAAAGTAAGTCTATCATGCAATTGTTTGATCAAGTTTGAATTTCTAATGTTGATGAAACTACTATGAGGATGTCTTCAACATACACCAAGATAATGATAATGAATTCTATTTTCTTTTCACAAATAGGGAAGCATCACATCGTGTTGAAGTAAATCCAAAATCATGTAAAGTACTAGTTGGCTTCTAAATCCAAGCTCTTGGAGCATATTGTAATCCATAAAGTGCTTTATTTAACTTGCACATCAATGTAGGATCAAAGAAGACATACCCTTGTGGCTAGTGCATGTATACCTCTTCATGAACATCTCCATTAAGGAATGTGACATTAACATTAATTTGATGGATACCCTAGCCATTGGAAAGAGTAAGAGACAATACAACCCTTACTATTGCTAGCTTCATAGCCAGCCTAAAAATTTATGTGTAATTAGTTCCATATTCTTGATATATCCTTTTGCAACTAAACGAGCCATGTGCTTAAGAATTGAGCCATCTGGATTCCATTTTAATTTGAAAACCCTTTTGCACCCTATTGCTGTTTTGCTAGGAGGCAAAGACACTAAATGCCATATTGTTTGAACCATTAGGGCATTGTATTCATCATCCATGGCTTGTTTCCACTAAGGACTAGCCAATGCATCTATGACTAAGGTAGGTTCTAGGCAAGCTGTATAGACTTTTAGCCTAAAGGAAGCAGCCTTACTCCTTGTGACCATTGGATGTCTATTAGAACATGTGTCTAGTTGAGTGACTGGCAGTAAGACTTCTCTAATAGGAGCACTATTATGAGCAGAATTCAATGCAACAAAATTGGTTGAAATATTATTGTAATGGTCATGCTAAGTAGAGGGAATCTAATTAGGGAACTGAGTTATATTTGTGAGAGGGATGAAGGCAAAAGGGAATAAGGTGACTAGGTTGTTTTTAAGAATTGAAGCAATGATTGAAAAGGGAAATTGAGTTTCATTGAAAACAACATCTTTTGAGATGTGTAGGCGGCCAAAGGTACTTAGGCATTTGTAACCTTTATGCTTTGTCCTGTACCTTAGAAAAGTACAAGGAGTGTACTTAAATTGAAACTTAGGAGAATTGTATAGCCTTAAATTTGGAAAGCATACCTAATCGAAAGCTTTGAGGAATATATTATTAGGTTTCATGTGATACAAGGTATCAAAACGAGATTTATTCTAAAGCATTGGAGTTGGAAGTCGATGCATTTACCCAGAACTAGAAGGGTAAGCTAGATTGATGTAGTAGGGTTAAATCCATCTCAATAACATGTCTCTATTTTCTCTCAGCTATACCATTTTGATGATGGGTATGGGGGCAAGAAATTCTTTTTACGATACCATTTTGATCAAGATATTGGGAAAATCTTTTGTACTCTCCCCCAAATCAAATTGAAGACACTTGATTTTCTAATTAAATTGTAGCTCAGCATGTCTTTTGAATAATACAAAAGCTTGAAAAACTTAGGACTTATTAGTCAAAAGGTATGTCCAATCGAATTTTCCAAAAGCATCTGTGAATATTACATAGTACCTGAAACTATCATTTGAAATAACTAAGGATGGACCCTAAAGGTCAGTATGTATTAATACTCTTTAAGATAATGGAGTTATAAATCTATGGATTTTACCCATGCAACAAAAATTACAAAAAGAAAGTATAGTTTTATTGTTGGCTAAAGGATTACAAGAGGATAGAACACTATTGATAACATCTTTTGGAGCATGTCCTAGTCTAAGATGCTACAAATCTAAGGAAGGTACAATGATAGACTGAGTAGTGTATATTGGATATTGGTTAGAGATTAAGGACTGTGAATGAGCTTTAGCTAAAGGCTAAGCAATCGTTGAAACTATCAAAGGAGTAAAGGCTATTTTTAAGTCTCCCTCTCAGCAAGGTTGCTTGGGACATTACTAGAAAAATTGGGTTTTCTAGTGGCCTAAAAAGTGGCTAGACATAAGGACAAAAACAAAATTGAACCGGTGACATCTTAAATGGATATGGGTGAAAATTTTACCCATAGGAGAATCGGCAGTGAAGTCTTCTAAATTTTTTTCCAACGAATTTTAATGAACAAAAAAGCTACTAGTAAAATTATAGGTTATTTTACCTACAGTTATCTTGCTAGTAAAAATGAAATGATATTGACTAAGGTTAAATAACATTTTATTGGGGACACCAACTGTTGCTAATAATATAATCGTACATAAATTGTTCTGCATTGAGACAACCATTTGGTAGTGATTTGTTTTTACTAGTGATTAGTCATTGGTGATCTATGCATGAATTATAGTGACCAACATATTGGGGCAACCTACCATTTTATCTTATCAACAGTGTGACGATCGAATAATAGGACTATACATGAATCTATCCACATTGGGACAATCAACTGATTCTAATTTTGTTTTTACTAGCCATTAGTCACTAGTAATATTAAATCCATATATGAATTACAGGGACCGATGCATTGGCATAGCTAACCAAATTGTTTTGCTAGTGATAATATGATCGGTAATAACAAAACTATACATTAATGCTCGTATCGGGATAGCCAACTTGTTGAGATTTCTTTTTTACCAGCAACATTACCCAATGGTAATAATAGAACTATATATGAATACAGGGATTGATGGATCGAGAGAGGCAACCAATTCATTTTATCGGTAGCATTACTGCCAGTTATATTATGACCACTCATGAATCACAACACTCGATACATCGGGGCAATCGGTGGGTTACATCATCTTTTTACTAGTAGACTAAGCTATTGACAATGCTTAAAAAATGGTGTCAAAATTTATTACCTGCTCGTTTATTACTAGTGTAATGTATTTGAAATTTATTTTATTTCACTAGTAGATTAGACTACTAGTAAAGTCACTATACATATAACTTTGAACACTTCCCCCTTGCTCCCATACCCCCTTGCCTTTCTTTTCCTTTTCTTTCTCTCCCTTAACTTTACCTTCATCATTTCACTCCCGTCTTCAACATCGGTGATTTTTAGCCACCATGGGGGTCTTCAATGCAAGCTCTAACCACCGTTATTTGGGTATACGTCTCTCTCCCTCCCTCACTTCTATTTATATATCTTTGTTTCACATGGCCCTCATTTTTGTCTTTATTATCTACTTTCCCTTATGATTATAGGGTAGACAACTTAATTTAAATCATTTTGATTATAGGGTAGATGATATACAATTTTGGAAGATATGGATTATTGATATTGATTATAGAAATTGTATTAGTTTTAGTCTATACTAATTTAAAAGTTGAGTGACACCCTATGTAGATGATATACAATTTTGGAAGATATGGATTATTGATATTGATTATAGAAATTGTATTAGTTTTAGTCTATACTAATTTAAAAGTTAAGTGACATCCTATGTATTTGAATGCACAAAACATTACTTCTATATAATAAAAACTAATGGAAGTGTTGAAAAATTGTTATACAGTAAGTGCATTTTGTCACTAATGAGGTAATTACATTAAAAGTAGTCAAAAAATTTAAAGAAAAATGGTAGACAATCTACCCATCATTTTTTTTTAATTTCTTTGCCTTTTTGTGGCAATCATTTCAATAGTTGCAATAATGCATTAATGGTATATAAAATCTTTAACATTTTCATCAATGTGTTTATATCAAAGTAGCATGTAATCAAATATGTAGGGCATGGTTATATGCTCTATCTATTTATAATGCAATTATTTGTTACTTTGCAAGTTTAAAAGAGCCTATGAAGGTGATAATTATTTTCAATCTTGTAGATTTGTTTTTGCTGATCTTTAGTGAAATAATTGTTCCAACAATACAATTATTTCAAGATTAGTAAAAATAAATTTTTAAGATTGAAAATAATTTTTATTGTCATCGGTCTCTTTATAAAAAAATATGTAAAGATTTCTAACAACTTAGTTTGTCAATATAATAGATAGAGTTATTTTTATTGACAAATATTTTAGTCGGTTGAATTGAATAATGTTGCATATTTTAAGTATAGTAAATTATACTGGAGGTTTTAACTGCTAGTAAATTATATTTTAAATTGTAATTTTTAGGGAATATTAGCTACTGGTAAAAGTAAAGTATCAAGGTTAATTATCAAGATAAATGAATCAATTTACCCTATGTCATTTTTGTTTTTATTAATGATTATCAACTGATAATATTAAATAGTATTACTGGCAAATGCCAATATCGGCTGTAAAATATTACCAATGACACTTTTACTTAGTCAATTGATATCTACTAGTAATTTTGTTGAAAATTATTTTTACCAACAAAATTTCATTTTTACCTACAAGATTTGACTATCAAAAATAGTAAATTTTTTTTGTAGTGGGATTTAACATAACGCATGTAAGGATGGAATTCAAAGTACATAGTGATTTTTGTAAACTTTGAAACACTGATGAGGTTTTTTGTAAAAACTGAGAGAAAGATTTTTATGACAGTTTGTAAGGATATCAGCATGCCCTATATGATGAATTCTCAAACTTGAACCGTTGCTAATTTGGACTTGCTCTCCTCCTTCATAGACATTTCTTATAATGAGATTGTCTTAAATATGAGTCAAATGATATATGACTCCTGAGTCCACATACCAGTGAGGGTCTGCATTCTTGTCAGTGCCAGCTATCATTGCCTAAGGTGAGAATTTCAAGCCTTGTAGCTCAGGTTCTTTATTGACATGTGTAGATTGCTTGAACTGAGGCACTTGACTTTTGAAACTGATCATAGTAAGGATGATATTGGGATTGATCATTGTAAGATCTAAACTAAGGGTGGTGATACTGATTATCATAGGATTGCCACCGAAAATTTAGTGTTTGCCCTTGATAGTTTTCATCATAATGAAAATGGCAATACCGACCCATATTTCCAGGTCTCCCACATCCTTGACACACATAATTAGCCCTAGGACCTTGCCTAGTTCTTCCTCTACCCCTTTGCATAAACTGACCCCGAAAGGACCATTTATAGTTTATGTTTGCAAAATTTCCTTTGACTGTTATTATACTAAAAAGGATTTGTCGATTGAGACTAAAAATGAGAAGAATGATTTTTGAACCGACCTTGACCACTTCTTTCTCTGGGTTCTTGAGCATGTATATTCAAATTAGCTGACGCCACATCAAGCTCATTAAGATGCCTTTCAAGACGCATTTCTTGAGCTAACAACAATACTTCTACTTCTTCCACACTATAATCATCTATTGTGGTCACAGTTGAGAAAATCAATAGGTCATACTCAGCTAGTAACCTATCCAAGATAGCCTATATATGATCAGACATTTTGACAGGATGCCCTATGGATACAAGAAGGTCTATAATCTTTTTGATCTTGACCAAGTAATCACTTACTAAAGCACCACTTTTCTTTGTATTTTATAGCTGACCCTTGAACTACCTTATTTTCACTTTGGTTTAAGACGCAAAGTCTCAACTCGCTGCCACACCTCTAATGTTGTAGAGCACTTAACCATTCTAGCTAAGATGGAATCCGTCATTGATAAAAGCAACCAAGATAGTAGTAATTGGTCTTGTTGCTCCCAATAGGAGAAATCTAGATTCACATTTCCTCTAATCATATCCCCTTCAAATAGGAATTGCGGTGAAACTCAACAAGTATCTTTGAACTTGTGAAGTGCATGCCTTTTGATTGCAAAAAAAGACCTGATGTTTCTATGACAAGAAATTGTTGGAATCTAATTTTATTGACAAAGTATTAGAAAATTCAATTGGTGAATTCTTATTTGTAGCATTCGAAGGATCATGGATGCCAGAGGGTTTTTCACCATCCGCCATTGAGAGCACAGAGTCCTTTTTGGCTCTGATACTAAGTTGAAAGAGAGAATTTAGATGGAAATGACTTGATATTATTATGAAGAGAGTGGGGTTTATATAGACCTCTATTACAATACATAATGATTACAACCAACAGAAATCTCTAACAACCAGCTGCTGACTCATGGCCAGCTTATTAAACTAAGTTAACTAACTATTTTCCCAAAGTGTATTCACACTAGATATCTATCAAGGTTTTACAAAATTTACAATTTGAAAATCTATAAATTACTTTGGAAGTGTTTTTTCTTTTTTAAATGGATGACTTTAATGCATATAAGGTTTTTCAACAAAGTAGGATAGCAGAAATACTTATATTATGGCAAAATGATATCATCCTCGCCAAATAGTGTGTTACTCTAAGAAGTTTAAATAATAATGGGACAGCTTGAAAAGTTGTGATTGTCCCTAATTCTTACTTTCTAGAATTTGGGCAAGGAGGAGAAGTGTAAGGACCGTTTAAAATTAAACTTAAGGATTATGCACATATTTAAATGGTTCGATTTGCCATCTATTATAGGCAATAACTACATTTGTGCATAGGAGGGCTTGAGCTCTTCTCCTTGGGATTATTTACTTTCAGTTATAATCTCTATTTGTTACTTGAGCATCTGCAAATAATAAATCAAAATGGAAGTATCTATTTATGGAGGTCTAGGTAACAACAGATAATAAAATGATTAGCAGATGCATGAAAATGAAGTGATGTGACCTAATAAATCAGTTGGCATCCTGCTTACTCCCCCGAACCCATTGCTTGGTTCGATCCCTTTCCCGTCCCCTTTCCCCTTAGCCCATAGTATGGCCCTGTAATCACCAAAAAAATCCACTTTTAATTTCATTGTTTTTCGCTAAATATTGGAGTACTCATGGGTTGGATTGAGGTTTGGGTTCAAATGAGCAAACCTGAATGAAACCAACTGCTGTTTTATTCGAAACTAGCCAAATATATCAATAGAACCAATCTCCTCCTAGCAGCTAGAATCTGTAGGATTTTGCCAAAGCTGACTGCTATTTTCTCACTGGAGTTCACCACACCTAACACTACTTTTGCAACTAGAAGAGAGCAGCGCGTTGCCTTGGTGGAATATGTAAAAAGGGGAAGGAAAAGAAAAAAAAAAAGAAGTAAGAAAGAGATAAAGGAGAGATAGGTAGAAGAAAGAGAAGAAAGAGACAAGGAGGAATAATAAAAAATAATTAAAAAATAATATGGGAGTGGCATTCTTTTAATTTGGTATGAGGGGCAAGGTTTTTTCTCCTCCTTTTTTTTTTTTTCTTTCCTCCCTCACTTCCATGGCATTCCCCTTCCCCTTTTCTTTGTAAGTGCCAAAACCCTCTCTTCCCTACTTCCTTCATATTTCTCTTCCACTTCCTCTTTATCTTCATGCTTTGGTTCGTCTTCCACAAACACACTTAAACCAAGGATAAATCTCATCCCTATCTCACGTAGTATATCTAAAATAATTGTTTCCATCTCTTCCTTCCTATTGTCCATTAAAGGACCTCAAGTATTGCCATTGGTGAATATTAGGACTTTGATAGCATCAGGGAGTTAGTAACCGATAATTGTATTAATATTTTCTTTTGGGTAAGTTAAATTTTTTCTTGTATCTTACAAATTTTAGCAATTTATTTATCAAAACCTAATTCTAATTGAGTTTCTCTCTAAACTTTCTCCTCTTGATACCCACTCACCAGTCTTATACCATATGCTTTCCCAAATTAATTATAGCTTGTTGTATATATTAATTTAATTTTTCCTTGAATTGATGGTGATTATGAAATGGTAATTTATAAGTAAAATATATGTTCCTAAACTATGAGAGCATTGAAATAAGTGTTAGTGATTGAGTAACACCTTTATGGTGCCTAGAAAAAATTTTAGAATTAGTATTAGCACGTAATTTATAACTTGTTAAAAATAGCACATTCAGATGTCTAGTGTAAAGCGATAGTATGGCAGTGTTCTAGGTATGTTAGTACTCTTAAGTATGATTTGACATATGATTTTGTTTATTTATTTTGATACATTCTTTAGAGGCCCTCACCTCTACCTGCTTAAGCCACTGGAGATAGTTGGACTTTCTAGCAATGCTAATTGTGAGTGTATAATGACATTGTGACATCTATTTAATGTTGCTATAATTATTTACTTTTTGTCTCTATCCTATCCAATTCACATTACATATTTAATTTCCACTAACAGGTAATTAAATTTGTTTTTAATATTGATAATTTCTAATGCATTTTATTTAGAGATATAATTTATAACTTTGGGAAACAAGCTTTCCAAAAGGTATAAAGTACCACATTTATTTGATTTAGCAATAGTTAAAGTTAAGAATTATTTTATTTATACAATTTAAATTGAATTAATTTTATGGGTTTAATGACTTGTGTGTACATATAAATAATGATAGACCCTATAAGGATCTATTATATACTCTATAGGTGTTCTTATATATAGATATGATTTTTGGCTTTGTGAAAAATGATCTAATATATATTTCACAGGTGTTCCTAAATATGGATATAGTTTCAGGCCCCGTGGGGATTGATTCGGTGTATATACCACGTTGATGCCATAATAAAATAGAACCCATTAGGGAATGATCTAGTATATACTCCATGTGTATCTATTGAGACTATGAAAAATGATTTGGTATCACTTAAGTGGCATATTATTTTCTCTCATGCTTATACTTCCATAAGTTATGATATTGAAATAAAATTGTTATGGATACCACTTTAAGCATAAAGGATGTTGATACTTAGTACTACATTTATTTAATTTAAATTTATAGATTTATATAAATTATTTTACCTCAAGATTAGTTGTTGCAAATCTTGTAGTGCATTATATTTGTTTCCTTTCCTTGTCATTGTTAAATATACATTTACTAAGTCTTTTGACTCGTGCTTTTTATAGTTCTCTTCTTCTTTTTTTAGATAGTAGTTATCCTTGTTAGTTATTTATTGAGGCACTAAGATCTAAATTTTTGTTAATAGATTACACTTTTGAGAATTTGTTTCGTGAAATTTTTTGTTTTGCAACTATAGAAAATAGTTGGGATTGGTGGGTACTTATGTGTAGATTGTCATGTTGCATTTCTATAATCACTTATATATATATTTGGAGAATTCTAGATTAAAATTAGTTGATTATACAAGCTATTGTATTTTTGGGAATATTCATATTTTAGAGGAGGCTCCACTGAATTTTTAGTAGCCCTTTGGACTCATGTTAAAAACCTTGTTTTTTATTTAGTTATTCTTATTGAGTTCAGATTGTCAAGCTAAGAGAGCCTTTAAACCAACTTACCTTGTGTGCCAGTCACCGCCTATGGGGATTTGGTCATGACAAAATTAAAGAAAGGTAAAGGAGAGGTTGATAGGTGGGAGACTTGGTGAGAGTATAAGGAAAAGAAAGAAAAAAGATGGAGAGAGAATAAGGAGAGATGGTACCGATAGAGAAGTTGATTGAAACTGGGTGTGTGGGTTACAAAAAAATGTAGCATTTGTTAATAGTCGGATTTAAATGGGTTATTGCAGGTGAAAACTAGTAATCTGGACTCAATCGATTATATCCATTTATAACTGATTAGTGGCCCAAATTTATGAGCGACTTGACCCAAATCAACTTGCATAATTTTTTTGCATAGTTTAAACTGGTTAAATTGAGTTGGGCGAGTTATGCTCACCCTAACTAATTATAAGGAAGGGGCTGGGAAGGGATCTAGATTGTCTGAGTCTTTATAACTCAATCTGTTTTGTTTTGCCATGACAAAGACTGCTACTCATATCTAATCCAAATTATTTGGGAGTCCGTTATGCGCCATTTTGTTGAGAGATGATTGAAGAAGATGGTCGAAGATGGAAGGGGCAAGCATTGTCATTAGAGTTTGTCATTAGGATATTTTGGTTTGAAAAATTATAACAATAGATGACGAGTTACATTTTTATTCTTTTACCACACCTCCTTCTTTTATAAGCTACAAATTTGAGCTCAAAAAAAAAAAGTATCGTTATGGGTTTGTTTAGATGTTTTACTTTTTTCAAAAGCCCACCTAAACAATACTTTTGAGATATAATTTTTCTCAAAACAAGTCCAGCCAAATATGTTTTAAAATGCTTAGATGCAGAAGGCATTGCAAATATCTCAAAGAAAGATTCTGGGAAAACCACCGAGACACACAAGTTTGCTTCCAACAGAAACTAGGAAATTCATTGATGAATCATAGAAATACAATTTAAGTGGCTGAATGGAGAAAAGCTCCAGTCAGTAGTGTTCATTGGGTTGGATCTTGCTAGAGTACCATTTTTTTGGGTTCCAAGAAAACCCAATTGGGAGGGATAAGGATTTCATACATGGTCTTCCTTTGGTTGGGTAGCACAAACAAAAATCTTGGCCCACCACCAACAAAGTCTGGCAGACTTTGTAATTTCACGAATAAGGGAAGATCCTCCTACAAAGCATATACCCACTTGGCTGCCCACATTCCCGATTCTCAAGCATATGCTCAGTCACCTCCATGGAATGGGAGAGGCATGGAACCTTATGTTGCCAAAATTGAGTATGAAGAGAGCTGTGCTGCCTTCGGATGATTTTGCAGTGAGCAACGGTTTTAGGTGGTTCATGGTTTCAAGGCGAAGGAGGCTCTGGTTAATGATTTTGAAAGCAGGGAATAGGGATTCTCCTGCGCATAATTGTTTCTAAAGTAGGGAAGGAGTTACCATATGCCTTCCATGATACAGGGAGTTTCCAATTAATCTGGCATTTTAGGATATCACAAATAGGGTTATGTACAATTTATCCTAAAAAAATGGGAAAAAGAAACTAACCTTGTCATCCAGGAATTTAGACCAGACACAAGCCAAAGCAAATTGATAAGGGTCTTGGGGAAAAAAGAATTTGCCTTTCCAAGTATCATCAATGTATTCAAGAATCACAAGTACTAAATTCCTTGTTGTCTTCATTTCTTCATGAATAGGTTTCACAAAAGTATTAAATTCCAGTAGTCATCTTCCTCTTGTACAAAAAATGCTTGTTGTACGTGAGGTGACTATTCAATGATTGCACAAGTATAAATTCGAAGGATCTCTAATAATAAATTGTGCAATTTTTATATAATGAAAAATCATACAACTAGCAACACTGCTCAGGTATTCCCATCCTAGCTCTTGCAAAATGCAGATGATACGAAAAAATGGAAACCATGACAAGACCAAAGCTCTAAGATTCAAAATAGTAGTGATAGTTTTCAGGATTGGCTGCAAGTCGTCTTTTTACCAATACTTGGCAAAGCAGTGCCACCATTACGCTCAAAGAAGGACATCTTCTTTATTAAGGCCTTCGTTGCCAGCATGATTCTATCCGTCGGCCTTTGTTACAAGACAACTTTGACAATTTACATGCAATAAATATAAACACAAATGGCCTAAAAGAGCTATGCAAATTATTATATCTTAAATTTTAAATTTTAAATAAATTTTTTTTATTAATGACTACTTGCTTGATAAGATGCATTCTATGTCTTGATTCTTGAGGTGCCAAATCTATATGATTTTTTATATATAAAACGAAGTTAGTAATATTTTTGTAATATATTTATATGATAAGTGAGGAATTTGAAAAATTAAATATATAAATTTTTTGTCTTAATTTCTATTATATATGAGAAAAATGTAAGTTCAAGTTATAACCCTCTTATTACTGAAATTAAAGGAGGATGCAATTCTGTGTTTAGTAAATCATACAACAGAAATTTTCTCAAAAAGGAATAAGAAAAATTACTCTTACAACTTAATTTTAATAAATAATTTTGTATTTAAATAAAAATTTTATTAAACTTTTATTTTAAACAATTAATTTATCAAAACTTATTAAATTATATAAATTAAATTGTGTATTTAATAAAAAATTTTAATTACAAGGGTGCATTTGTTTTAGTCCATTTTTTATTTTTATTTTTAGTGAAAATAAAAAATGATAATGAAAATATATTTGTTTATAAAAAATAAAAGTATTTTTTAAAACATATTTTTATAATAAAGTAAAATTTAAAAATAATAAAAAGATATTTTTAGTGGTTCTTGTGTAAAATTTTAAAAATAAAAAATATAAATTAAAAATATAGTGATAATTTTTAAATTACTACATAAACTCTAAATCTTAAATTTTAAAAATCTAAATTTTAAATCTCTAAACTCCAAAATTCTAAATTCTAAATTTCTAAATCTTAAATCCTATAACCCAAAACTCTAAAAGTCTAAATTCTAAACCTCAAAATCTTATATCTTATACCCCTAAACCTAAATTCTAAATCATAACTATAAAATTATAAGCCCTAAAATCTTAAAATTATAAAAATTTAAACTTTCAACTTTCAACTCTAAATCATAAATGCTAGAACTCAAAATCTAAAATCTTAAATCTTAAAATTTTAAACTCTAAATTTTAAAGTTTTTAACTCTTAGATTTTAAAATCATAAATTTAAAATTTTAAAAATTTAAATTCTAAATCTTAAAATCTAAAAATTTAAATCTCAAATTTCAAAAATTTTAATTTAAAATTCGAAAATTTTAAACATTAAATTTTATATTCTAAACTTTAAAACTAAATCCTAAATCTTAATGTCTTAACTCTTAACTCAAATTTTAAATTTTCAAACTCAAATTTTAAATTTTAAATTAAATATATTTTTATTATTTTACTTTTCAAAAATAAAATATAACTAATATAAATTAAATATATTTTTATTTTTTAAAAAAATTTATTTTAAATATTTTCACCAACGAACCTCAGTAAATCAAGCGGCTGGGAGGGAATGAAATGTGGAAACCTCGCATGTCACTCGCTGACGGTCTGACGCTTTCGCGTACCGCCACACTAACACAACTTCCATCAGAATCGTTGCAGCGGCAACTGCAGCCCATCAACCTTGTTCATTCTTATGAAGCTCAGCAACCCATGAACAGTTGTTACTGATTGACTCCACTGCTGATTGATATTCAAAGATGACGGAGGCAATGATAAGGAAGAAGCCTGGAATGGCCAGCGTCAAGGACATGCCTGTGCTTCAAGATGGCCCTCCTCCTGGTGAGTTCCCGCCGGTCCGATACGCTCGACGCATCCCAAACAAAGGTCCCAGCGCTGCGGCCATTTTCCTCACTGCATTTGGTGCTTTCTCCTGGGGCATGTATCAGGTGGGCCAGGGCAACAACATTCGAAGGTCACTTTTCAATCACAATTCCCATCATGTTCGATTCCTTTAGCTTCAAAAATTTTCCATATTTTATTTATTAATTTTTTTAATTTTGGTTCTATGACCTGTTTTCCGAAAATTTTGATGGTTGGTGGATGAGGATCTTTGTTAGGGCTCAGTTGATTTTTGTTGAAGTCAGTGATTGCTTGTAGCTACAATTGGATGAATCTATGAAATGTGCGAATTCGTTTGTGTTAGAGTTGTTTGGATCATTTGCCGTGATAATTAACTGTTCACCTGTTTACTTGCTTGAAATGAATTCCGCAAACGTAGGTGTGTTTCGAACGATTTCTGCAATTTTCAAGACAGCGTGCGTTCTCTCTTTATGATGATAAAATTAGAGGAAAGGCATTTTGTGTGGTCTGTTGTTATTGTTGTCCGCTATTGTGGGAAGCACGATTATTCCCCATTTTAAACTTTAAAATTTCCTTTTGAATTTGATTGAAACGGCTAGTTTATAGAAAACTTGTGCTGATTGGAAAGCTTGTCTTTTATCGTATCTTATATTTATTCTAAGATAAGGATATTACGTCAGTTTACTTTATGATTCTATCATATTTAGACATTCTGATCTAATGAGTCTCTGAGTTTTTGGAATATAAATAAAAGATTTGAATCTCTACTCTATTACTCCTTCTCCTTCGAATCTCAAAAGATTTGAATGTACAAAGATCCTCCTCGATCTCTTGGTGGAAAATTTAATCTTCAAAATGCTTTCCTTCCCATTCATTGGTGCTTTGACGGAAAAATTGTGTTTGCCCTTCCCCTGCTTTCTTTTTTCCCTCTCCTTGCTACTCATTTTAAATTTTCAAACATTTAAGAAGATGAAGGAGTGGATACTTTTTGAACAACAGAGGAGAAGATACATTCCAAACCTGTCATAAAGTTCAGCAACAAATGTTTGAGATTGAGACCTATCCCCCTGTGTTGGCTTCCATGTACAAGTTTCTTTTGAAAGCTTTTTTCAATTCTTGAATGGAACAATTTTATAATGTGGACGTTTATACACTTAAACATATATATATATATATATATATATATATATATATTCATCTCAGTTTTTAAAACGAATAAAGTACAATAATATTAACTAATGCTTTTGTATAACTTTCAGACTTACTACATGGATTTGACATTCACTTTGTTGTATTTGAAAAGATATTTTTCCAAATGTTCTGTCGAAACCAATTTTGTTTTCAGGGACGCAGCTTCTACTAATGACTCCAACCCAGAACAATTTGTTTTATTTGCTGCCTTTATGGCTAGTTTGTTTCTATGATTAAGTAGTGAACTATCTGATTTGGATATTTAGTTTAGAACCAGTTTGCACAGATCTACAATTCTATTATAATATTTTAAAGTATGGCTTTGATTAAGGTTTTGATTTTTCACTTCATATTTATTAAACAGTTGTCAAATATTTTCCTGTGTAATTACTTTACGTAGAGGCTAATTAGTAGAAAATATGTGTTAGAAGTGATATGTGTTGCAAAGTCACTGTGTCGTGTAGTGCTTATTTGTGTTTGGCTAATTGCAGAGTTAAACTAGATTGTATCTGTTGTGAAGTTGACCAGAACCCAGCAGGATTGAATTTACTTACAAGTTATAATAGAAAAATGAATAAGTGACCATTGACATTGGTGCATCTTTTGGGGCTTGTATGACAAAAAGTAATAATAATCATAGAAGGAATGGTAATGGTGGAGCATGCATCTTCTGCTTCCATTAAATTTTTGGTGTTGGTTTTGATCATCAATGCTAGGCTGTACTCTGCTTTTTTATTCTGGGAGTTGAATTTGTGGTCCCTTCATTTCTCAGGAGTTATTTTTTTGAGGCGGTTTGGTTAAAAGGTTGGGGTGGTTTGTTATGGTGCTGATAATTATAGGATGAGATTTGGAATTTTTTCTGTACATGCTAACGATAAGTTCAAAGAAAAGGATAGGGGTAAAAGGCAGACAACAGTCCACACATGGAAAGTTAGTTAGGAAGATAGCTGGCAGATTGTTAGTCACTTAGAGAAACAATTAGAAAACAGTTAGATTAGAGAGAGACTTATAACTAGACGAAAGAAGGGAACAGAAGGGTATCAGATAGGATAATCTCATATGCTGAGCATTCTGCTCTGGTTAGAAGGGGCTACCCTTGGGGAGAGTTAGAATTCTCCATTGTAACAGAAGTGGACCTCTCCACTGTAAACAGCCAATAAGAGGAATATTCAGTTTAAATCGTGTTCTTTCTCCCTATTCCCTAAATTGTCTCACCTCCATTCTTTGTAACAGCTAATGTCTTCTCTGTGTTGACAACGGTTTTTTGTAGTTTATTGGGTGAGGTGGTCCTTCATTTTCTTCAATTTTCCCTTAAAGATGATGTATCAAATAATTTCACTTTATATAGGGGACTGAAGGAAGAAAAATATGCCGCATGCCGAACTATACTGCCTGTGCTCCAAGCTGAAGAGGATGAGAGGTATACAAAATACTCTACAATTTTAACATCATACATCACTTATAGAAGTTGTGCTAATAACTGAATATCTGCAATTTGTCTGTTCTCTTTCAATAGATTTTTCGGGGAGTGGAAAAAATATCTGGAGTATGAGGCTGAAGTAATGAAGGATGTGCCTGGTTGGAAAGTTGGTGAAAGCATCTACCACTCTGGGAGATGGGTTCCCCCGGCAAGTGGTGAACTGCGTCCTGAGGTCTGGTGACATAGTTCCAACAATCAATAAAAAAGAATTGGTTTATTGCCATAGTGCTTTTTTTTTTTTTTTTAACGGTACTTTTGTCCCTATTTCTATGAAATAAAGATGTATCTAGAACCATTATAATTGCCATGCAGAATGCTTCTAAACCAGCTTTTTTCTCCCTTTGTATTTCACGTTGTCGTTCCCTATCTCTCTCGTATAAATAAGGCCAAATTCGCATTGATGATGCAGACTATTGTAGAAAATCTGCCCTTGCATACAGTTCATTTGCAGGAAAAATCTTAAGCACACATGGTGTACGATTCAGTTTGTGCACTAAACCAATCAGAATTCAAAATTGCCATGATCTTTTTCACACGAAATCTAACTGAAATATTTGTCAAACAAATTATGTACTTCTATTAGTCCATTGCATAAAATTTAGTGCGTACTGTGTGTATAAAAAATCTCTGTATTTTGCAAGTCATGGAAGGAGCAATCTGTCTCTAAAGAGAGGAGAGGTGAGGTGAAGGAGAGAAAAGGTAGAAAGTGTGGAGGATCGGAGGTAGCAGGAAATGAGTGGAGGATTCTGACACTTGTGGCGGAACTATTTTTTGCATTGGAACAAATGTCTGGGCCTTGAAGCTTGAAGCCTTACAACATTTCCTGCTCCTCTCTTTGCGTTTTACAGGCACGCAATTGCAGAAATCTTTTGCCAATCCATGAAGAGAGGCAATGAAAGGGGACGGTCATTCAGGGTTTCCTTCAACTTGAGAAGGGCTTCTCTCTCCCCCTCATGGCACACCATGCTGTTATCCTTAATAGTATGATCTGACCTCTTAGCTTCCAAGAAAATAGACGGAGACTAAAAGAGTAAAGGAAGAAGAATGAAAACTGGAAAGATGGCTTTCACGGCCATCGTCACCTTTAAGAGAGCTAGAGCCTTGGCTAATATGAAGCTCCAAGCACATAATTAGGGGGGAGTCCATTCGTTTGGATTCAGGCATTGATCAAGTCGTAGCAGGAAACTTGGAAGGAAAGCCTTAGAAAATGACAAGTAAACCAATACTCCGGCATTACACCAGTACCTAACATTCCTCAATGCAGCAGTGCTATGCTTTTATCTTGGGAAATACGAAACTTCCAAATAATGTGAGGAATATTCTCCTCATTAAATTAGAAGCATTTATGTTACATAAAATAAATTTCCTTTGCAAACCTACTATTCTTTATTGTTCTGACGACGCTATACATATTACATAACCCACCCACAAGATTTTGGGATTTTCATATTCCGTAACAAATTCAATACACTTTAAATGCTTCAACTATATCACATAAAAATATGTCCTACCAATGATAATACCATAAAACACAAAGCCATACACACACACAGATATATATCAACTCATAAAGTAGTGTACTCACAATGTAAAGCAATAATTCATACATTGATCTACTTAACTATCAACATTGACAATACTTATGAAAAAGAGTTCAAATTAAAAAATAAGATATTGAATGATGAAATAAGCCACATACTAATTGAACTAGCAACAGCAAAGCAGCTAAAAAGCATTCAGTTGCCAAAGATGATGGGTTGGTGGCTAATAACCAGTGAAAGAGGAAAGGGTTAAGCAAATTAGGAAGAAGAAGCTCAAAATGGGTATAAGAACTTGTTTGAATGGGTTTATTTTTAGGATAAAAAGTTACCCTTTTTTAAAATAAAAAGTGCTGCTAAAGAAAAAATTGGTGTTTCGATGCTCTTTTGGGGGAGAAAAATAGCATAAGATGAAAAAGCTAAAACTGGTGCTTTATTTTCAGAAAAAAAAAAAATGCACAAATTTGGGGCTTAAGAAAAGGATCATGAAGATCGAGGTGCCGTAGAGGAGTGAGAATGTAAGTTGTCATGTATTATAATTTTTAGAACAAAATGCCTCAACTAGCAAATCTTAAAAATAAGAAAAATGTTATGTAAATACAGTTTTAGATAATGTGTGTGTGTGCGTGTATATATATATATATATAAATAAATTAAATATTTTAAATTTAATTCAAATTATGTATATTAAGAAAATTAATTTAAAAGAAGACTGTTTACTTGAAAAAATTAGTCTATTAACTTTCAACCAAAAGTATACTTTTAAATAATTTAAAAAAAAAGAGAATAAAGATGTAAAAAATATGAAAAAGTATATAAAATTTATATCTTTAAGAATATAAGCATATCAGATCTTAATAACCATGCTTACCATTTTCATTTTCTATTGCCCGTCCTCAGCAAACATCTCTCTTGACTCTGTTTTCCCTACCGCTCTCGCCTTCTATCCTCCATTGACAAACAGAGAAATGGTGCTAATAGTAGCCTTGGAATGGTTCTGCCTAGTCCATGTCGTTGGACGGTGATGATCATCTCACCAAAGAATAGATCATCCAGAGAGTCCTCCCTGTAGTAAAAAAAAATTTCGCGAAGTGGACATTTCAAGATTTCGTCATTTTCCTCCACTTAATATAGTTCTTATTCTTTTGTTGTTGGGTTTCAATTATAAGAATTAAGAAATGGGTACTAGAAATCATTAGTATTTTGATGTTTTAATATGGGTTGGCGGTTGGGCAACTGGTCTTACAATTGGAAGTGAATCGAAGTGGATTCAATGTAACGATCACTGCAAAATTGGAATTGCCCCATTTTATCTTGCCGCAGGCTAACTGAAGCCTCGTCTGGAATTAATATTATCATAGCCCAATTGACAATGATCAATTGCTAATGCTAAATATAATAATGTAAAAATAGATTTAGAAAAAGACAAAAGTTCCCATATCTAAATGTTGAATTGGGTCGTTTGTTGTGATTATACTATATGGCTATCTACTTAGTTTTATCTGGTTTCTCAAACAGAAGTCTAAATTACTTATTCTTAGAAGTATAATCAACTTACAATGTATCTATCACAATAGCCATGGACACACTATAATGGCCCAGAAAAGAAATGGAAGTCAATTTATATTTGGGTATATCTTTGGTGCTGGAATGTTCAAATTGGAATCCATTGGACAAGGATCTATGGTGTTGGAGTTTTTGCTAGAGATGGCACAAGGCAAACAAGTGAAGCAGAAAGTTTATACAGTTCTTGTACAATGCTATAATGGTCTTCAAATGTTAATGTTTGTTGGCCTAACCCTAATATTTGTACGCGCTTTTGCATACACAGACTGTACACAGAGAAAAATAGGAAAAGCCAACAAGAAACATTAGCCTATGACCTAAGAAGGGCAAGAATTCCCTCCCACTCTCTTTTCTTTATTTATTTATTTTTGCTTTGTTTGGAAAGAAATACTGTACACATTGGTGCCCAAGTTTTAGTTTGTATATATGTACACGTTCTTGCTGGCTTTGAGCGAAGATATTGGTGACTAACAGGGCATTCCTAAAGATGAGACTTGCCAGCCTAGTCACTTGCAGCTGCCACCTCGGGATGGAGAGCATCTTCACGGTTGGGTTGGTGCATGGACTTGAGCATATATGTCATGAAAGGGACAAACGAGCTGTCAAAAAAATTTCCAATCAAACCAAAGCTGACGCAGGGCAACGCAAACAGTGAGATGACAATTTTTTCTTTCAATCATTTTCATTTCAGTTAGGAATGGTACCAAAATTATTACATTATAGGATTATTTTACAATAACAATTTTAAAAGTTAGAATAATAATTTGATTTTAATATTATTAAACTTGAATTATTTTAGAATTGTTAAATTTAATCTTATATTAAAAGTAAGAGTAAATTACATTATTTATTTTCAATGTTTATTTATATTATAATTCATTTTAAATTTAAATAAATATTATATTATTTAATTTTAAGATTTATTTATATGATATTTTATTATAAATTTAAATATATATTATATTACTTATTTTTAAAATTTATTTATATGACAATTTATTTCAAATTTAAATAAATGTTACATTCAACCTCATATTAATTGATTAACTAGCATAAATATAAACATATTTTAGCAAAATATTCTTTCTATAACTAAATTATTGCATTTAATTATTTATAATTAAATAATAATTAAATCACATAATCTTTTATGATTTTAAATATTCTTATAAGTTATTTGATAAATTTTGTTGTGAGAGGACTTATACTAATAATAAACTAGTATTTATACTCTCTTAAGTCTATAAATGCCAACACTTTATAATGAAATTATTTATTTATACAAGCTATATAGATATTTTAATTCTTAATATTTTTCAAAATAATTTAAATTTTTGTAAAATATATATTAAAAATAATAGCCTATATATATTTAAAATTTGAAATAAATTATCATATAAATAAATTTAAAAATAAATAATGTAATATTTGTTTAAATTTATGTTGAGTTATTATATAAATAAATTTTAAAAATAGACAGTATAATATTTATTTAAATTTATAATAAATTATTATATAAGTAAATTTTAAAAGTAAATAACGTAAATTTTGCTAAAAATAAATTCTACAAATATTATTGAACATGTTTTGTTCAAATGCTATATAAAAAATTATTTTTGTACACTTTACTTATTAAATTATTTATAATGATGATAATAAAAAAAATAATAATAAATTATTTAATAAACAATTAATTTAATTTTTAAATAAATTTTATATCCACATAAAATAAAAATATATATCAAATTTCAATATTTTTATAATTCATATTCTCATGGACTCTATCCATGAACTAAACCAAATTTCAAATCCTTTTATTTTGAAATTAAAAAAAAAACTATTTTAAGTATTCTAAAAAAATACCTTCCGTGAGACTAACGGTGCGACCCGTTAATGGAATAGTGGTGGAGGGGTTTGTAAACCCTAAACCCTAAAACTGATCCTTCCAGAGCCTTCCCTTGTCTTCAAAAGGCAGGCTTTATCCCACTCCGCCTGCTACCTTTTCGTACCTGCACTGTCGCTTCGTCTTCGTCTCCGCCTCTCCTTCTCCTTCTTGTCTCTGTGCGACAGTCTCTGCACTCATTCAACATTTTTCAGTTGCCTATTAGTTAATCGACCTCACTGTTAGACATCATGTACCGTCTTGCTTCAAGCCTCGCCTCCAAAGCTAGGTGCGTTCCACTAATATCTTAATGCCTGAGAAAGCTTATGTGAAATTTTGAGCTGCTCTTTTTTACCCATTTTTTTACTGTAATTTTCTGTGGTGTGAAGTCGTTCTGCGAGGAAAATATGGAAAAGGCATGAGAATGAAATGAATAGTTTTGAGTATTGAGTCTTCGATCCTGTGATATTATTGGCTTATTTGTTGATCAATTGAGCTGAATGATACCCATTATTTGTAAGCCATTAAATCTTAAACGCAATGAGATGTTCTGAGTGTTAGTGATTGTCCTTTCGGTTGCAGGATTGCTAGGACCAGCAGCCAACAGGTGAAATACTGTTCTCTAAATTGCACGTCTCACAATTTTGAATTTGTTTTGGTCTGTCCTTTTTAGCCTTAACATGCATTCCATCTCTATTTTGTTTGTTACTGCCATAGATTGGTAGTAGGTTGAGTTGGAGCAGAAATTATGCGGCCAAAGACATTAAATTTGGTGTGGAGGCTCGGGCTCTGATGCTTAAGGGTGTTGAAGAGCTTGCCGATGCTGTCAGAGTAACAATGGGTCCGAAGGTAGCAAGGATGATCATACATTTAGTTTGTTATGTTTGCTATTATCTACACATTGATTTTGCATTGTAAAACGGGAAAATTCATTGGTAACCCTGTGGAAAGTGAGGATGAAGTGTTGGAAATTTGATTGCTGATCAATTGATCATCACTTTCAGATAATTTCATGTTTCATGCGGTGAAAGTGATGACAGATACGATTGTTGGACTCTTTCTTTATTCAGACTTCATATTTTATATTCGACAGTCACGTCACTAAATTCGTTTTGTACATGATTGCTAATATCAAATTCCCCCTTTTAAAGGGGCGTAATGTGGTGATTGAGCAAAGTTTTGGTGCTCCTAAAGTGACAAAAGATGGAGTGACTGTTGCAAAGAGCATTGACTTTAAGGACAAAGTCAAGAATATTGGGGCCAGTCTAGTAAAGCAGGTTGCAAATGCCACCAACGATGTGGCCGGTGATGGTAAGCTGTTATATCCAAAAGAATTCATGCTTTATTATCAAAGCTTCCCCATCGATTACTTTGTTCTATGTCCATGCTTGAAGACTATGTACTTTGACATTTGGTATGTGAATGTTAACCAATTATTGATGAGGGAACAATTTAAATGTTTGGCAGGGACCACATGTGCCACTGTCCTTACAAGAGCAATATTTGCCGAAGGGTGTAAGTCTGTGGCAGCTGGAATGAATGCAATGGACCTGAGGCGTGGTATAACTATGGCTGTTGATGCTGTGGTGACAAACTTGAAAAGCAGAGCACGAATGATCAGCACATCTGAAGAAATAGCTCAGGTCTGTGAATAAAATTTTTTTAGAGCCTGTCCTGGCTTGTTATAGGAGTTGCCAATATGGACGCTGAGTTTTTACTAAAATTTATATGTTGAAATCTACAATGATAGGTTGGGACAATATCAGCAAATGGAGAGAGAGAAATAGGCGAGTTAATTGCAAAGGCTATGGAGAAAGTTGGTAAAGAGGGAGTAATCACTATCTCTGTAAGTTATCATGTTGTTGTCTTTAACTATTTCTTCCCCCTTTGACCCTGCTTCAACTGGATATGCTATTAGAATTTAGTTGCATTTGTGTACTCCTGGACCTGATTTCCATTATCCTGTTCCAGGATGGAAAGACTCTGTATAATGAACTGGAAGTTGTTGAAGGAATGAAGCTAGATAGGGGCTACATATCCCCTTATTTTATTACAAATCAGAAGAACCAGAAATGCGTATGTCTTTATATCCCTACTCTTAGATTTTTCCAAAGAGAAAGCTTGTATGAGATTCCTTTGTCATGAACCTACTTCCTGGAAGTTTTATATGATAGTGCATACTTAACCTTCCCGTGCCTTAATATCACTAGGAACTTGAAGATCCTCTCATTCTAATCCATGAGAAGAAAATATCAAGTATAAATGCTGTAGTCAAAGTACTTGAGTTGGCTTTAAAGGTGAGCAGCGTCAATCATTTTCATTTGCATTGACTTTTTGAAATGTTGAATATTGCCTAATACTTAGTTATCATCAGAGACAAAGGCCTTTATTGATTGTCGCTGAGGATGTTGAAAGTGATGCACTGGCAACTCTTATCTTAAACAAGATTCGTGCAGGAATCAAGGTTTGCTTTCCCCTTTTTGTAGCTTTTCTTGCTTGGGTCTTAGGTGTCTTAAACTTGGATTCTTGTTTGTGCTGATTTGATGTCATATCTAATGCGTTGCCTAGGTATGTGCCATTAAAGCCCCTGGTTTTGGTGAAAATAGGAAGTCAGGTCTCCAGGATCTTGCAGTTCTTACAGGAGGCAATGTAAGTTCACTGTTCTTTGTAAGGTTATAGCTACTTCTGATTGTTACCTTATGGGCCTGTCAATGATATATTATTATTCTATTCTACTAGCTTATCACTGAAGAGCTTGGCTTGAATCTTGAAAAAGTGGATCTGGATTTGCTTGGGACTTGCAAAAAGGTAAACCTTAACTTTATTAGTGAAAAGTATTTTGTTGCAATTGAGCATTTTAGTGTCCTTTTTTTAGGGTTTAACAAGCATGATTAAGTGGTTCTGATATTGGCTTTCTCTAAACCTAACTCACTTTTAAGGCTGAGATTAAGTTTGATTGGATTCTTCCTCTTTCTAAGCCTATTGTAGGGTTCAGCGTAGATCACTAAGTAAGGTTCTTAATGTTTTAGGTAACAATTTCTAAAGATGACACTGTCATTCTTGATGGAGCTGGTGACAAGAAAGCAATCGAGGAAAGATGTGAGCAGGTTTGTGTTTAGTTTCCATTTTAGATCTGTTTCTACCTTTGGGTGTATTCTATTTCTATCCAATGATCTGTTAAGTTGTTCAATAATGTTGCTGACTTGATTCTTGTAATCAATTTGGATAAACCAGATTAGGGCTGCGATTGAAAATAGCACTTCTGATTATGACAAGGAAAAGTTACAGGAAAGATTGGCCAAGCTATCTGGGGGTGTTGCTGTGCTGAAGGTATTATCACTTAAGTTTAGATTGCTTGGGGAACTAGGTGTTTTTTTGTTCTGGTGAACATACTGTGGATGTGCCTCACTGGCAGAAGTAATATTGAATGCTAATTTTTTGGCAGATTGGAGGAGCTAGTGAGGCTGAAGTTAGTGAGAAGAAGGATAGAGTGACAGATGCCTTGAATGCAACTAAGGCTGCCGTGGAAGAGGGTATAGTACCAGGTAAATTACTACCACTTGTAATTGTCTGTTTAAATTTACAACCTCCGATCAGATGTAACTGACATGGCTCTTACAGGTGGTGGTGTTGCTCTCCTATATGCATCAAAAGAGTTGGATAAGCTGCAAACTGCCAACTTCGATCAGAAGATTGGTGTACAGATTATACAAAATGCTCTAAAGGTATGTCTTTTTCAGTTTTTTGTCTGATTGGACCATTGTAGCACTTTTCAAAATGCTCTAAATTGTTTCTCTTTTCTCCTACCATGCTATTAAGTTCTAAAGTTACATGCTGCAATAACATGAATTGAGATTGCCTTTAAGATCTAGTATGCTTTCAACCTTAATTTGAAAGCTTAGTTGTTGATTCTTTTGTTACCTGCTTTCACACAAACAATGCAGACGCCTGTGCACACGATCGCTTCAAATGCAGGAGTTGAGGGTGCAGTTGTTGTTGGCAAGCTCTGGGAACAGGATAACCCTGATCTCGGGTATGATGCAGCAAAAGGTCTGTGTTCCTTCTGTTTGTTGTTTCTGGGCTGTGTTTGCTCGCCATATCAAAACCACCAAACTGTGTTATTATTCGCTAATTCTGCTTATATTGTCTTTGGTTCCAAAACTAGGTGAATATGTTGATATGGTTAAATCTGGAATCATAGACCCTTTGAAGGTGATTAGAACAGCCTTGGTTGATGCTGCCAGGTAGGATGTTGAGGATTTGCTGGTGATAAGCAATTCTCCTTTACGTCTGTTATGTGACTTGTATATCTTCTTTATTATGCAGTGTGTCATCTTTGATGACAACGACTGAAGCTGTTGTGGCTGAATTCCCAAAGGAAGATAAAGAGGCCCCGGCTATGGGTGGTATGGGTGGCATGGATTATTAATGGCTCGCTCCTGAAGCACATAATATGGAAGGAGCCTACGTTTGATTGGGGACCTGGAACGAAGAAATGCTGCTTTGCCAGCCAATAGTATTTTTCATTTGTTGTGAGAAGGCATCTATGTAATCATGGTGAGAGATCATAGTTAGGTAGGGAAACTTCTTGATTGTTGCAAATGATTAAGTTTAAATATTTGGAAATTACCCCCCAAATAAGACATTGTTCACCGGTGAGATCACCATTTGAAAGAATCTTATTGGAATGGCCAATTGAAAGATATTCTGACTTTTTATATTCACGGGAGTTCAATGTTTGGAAACTAACTGTACGAATAATTATCGGTAGTTAAATGCCTGGGCCTTTCCTTCAAATATTTCAAATATGCTGACAATTTAGCATGTGTTCAATGTGCGACAATGGACTATTATGACACTGCACAACTATAAAGTAGCCTTAATCTAGTAATTTTTTTCCCTCTCATAACATCCGTAAAGCTGTATAACAATTGTGAATGCAATTGTCTATGAAGCCCAGAAACGCCACTTTGGCTGAAATATGGCATTGTGCCCGTATTAGAATATGCCTGTCTGACACGAATACGCTTATGATGAGTGATATGTGCCCAGATTTTTATATTTTCTATCATTTTTAGAGACGGCTCTGACAAGGCTTCCTCTATCTGCACACGGAAGTCTTTTTGTCTCTGAATCCAAGTAAAATGACCATGTTTTTTACTTTCTTCCTCAACCAATTAATCGAAGGCAAGCAAGCCCGGAGCTGTTTTGAGAACAACCCCTGAATTGATTAAGTAGGAATTCCTCCGCGTTTGGATATGTTTGCATTCGCAGTTCGCGCAGAGTTGGGCAGTGGGTATGTTTCTTGACTCGTTCTTCGAATTTTCTACCATTCCTCTGCCACTTCTACTAAGTTCTCTGCATGTAGCATTATTCTTAGCATTACTATTGAGCTTGCTTCTTAAACCCAAGATGATCATGCTCCTTTCCAGGCCTGCCCACTTAATAAGTTCGATTAAATATTTATAAATTTAAAGATGAATATAAATTTAACAATATAAAATTTATTTAAATATATATATATATATATATTTAAGAAATTTAATTTATAAAAATAACGGGACTTAAGCATCTGTCAGTGAAATGGATAAGATGTGAGATGGAGGTGGAAATAGATAGGTGATGATGCAGAAAACAATGAATATTCAAATATCAGGTTGTTGTCTGTCGCTGATACTGACACAGAAAAGGTTCAAGTTGTTAAATTCTCCTCCGCTAGAGATGGCCATTAAAATTGTCACATGACAATTTTGCTCTTTCCTATTTTCAAAACCTGAATAAACTTTAACCTCTAATTTATATATACTGAAAAGAGGATTTTAACTATGAGGGTTGGGTCAAAAGATAAAATAGTTTGACTTTTGATGTGGTAAATCTTAGTTTGAATATTTACTTGAGTAAAATTCACTTTAAGGTAATTAATAATATTATAAGAGAAATTAATCTTTTAATTTAAAAGACTAAAAGATAATTAGATTTATTAAAAAATATTAAAGTATGTGTATTTATTGCTAGAGCAAATATTGATATATATATATATATATATATATATATATATCACATTCACACAACAAGTATTATTAGAATATGAAAGTTACATAACTAAAATATTTTACAAAATTAAAAATAAAAATAAAGTTTATTGACAATACATTTTTTAGAATAAATGCAAAACTCAAAAGAAAAAAAATTGAATTTGAATAATTAATTAAATATATGAAATTAAAATTGTTTATCATTAATCGATCCATAATTAATGAAAAAATAAAAAAGAAAATTAGTAATAAGTGAAACTCATTAAATTAGAATTGATAGTTAAATAAAATTATTTATTATTAAAATATTAATTACTGCTATAAATATTAACACATTAAATTATTACAAAAATTGTAATATTATGTATTAAAAATGAACGTTTAAGCATATTTTGAGCATTTATTATTGTAATAATTATTATTATGACACAAAAAATAATCAGAAAATAAAAGAAAAATAAACAAGATATATTAAAGGTTGAAAATAAACGAAATTATAATTTATTAACATTAAATATTTTAAAATAAATAAAGAGTAAAAAAATAAATCACACAAACTCTAATCAGTTTGGGTATTTCTAGCCGCAGAATATGTCACGAAGAAGAATTGGAGAGCTCAAAAGGCGTGGAATCTCTTTGTTCTTTTTCAGAGACCGTCAAGGCAAAGCCAGAAAATGTTGAGTTCTTTTGGGGCTTGTTTTCTTTTCTGACTTTGAAAATAGTCTCTTCAATAACTCTGTTCTAATGTGCAGTTTGCTCACAGAGATTGCATATTGATGCTAAATAAATTCTTTTATTAATTTTTTTAGAGTAGAAAAACAAGAAGGAAAACAAAAGATTATTATAATTTTATTTATTTGAAGGTAATTTTGCTTAGATAAAAAATAAAATTAACATTTTTAAATAATAAAATATTTTGATCCTTGTCTCAAATCCTTTTATCTCTAAATGTAAGTCTAAATTGTTCCTTAATTCAAAATTTCACTAAAAGTAAACTTTAATTTAAGAAGTGATGCTTTGAGATGGACTTGAAGTCTAGGGGCCTCTGTCATTGGAAACGTGTACCCAGCATTGGCATAATTTAGGAACCTGGATTCAATTTTTATTCAGTTGAATATTTACTGTTAAAAAAAAAAAGAAAAGAAATAATGATCACAGGTTCAATGGGCTTGCAACTGGTGTTTATACACCATCAATTTGTGAGTTCACAACAAGGTTCGAGTACACTGTACACAATGAACCTCAATCACAAGAGAACAGGAGATTCTACTAAAAAATGGACAAAAATACATGAGTCAGAACTCAGAACTCTTGCCAAAGGGATTTTACACACAGCAGCATGATACAACAAAGGCTAAATTGTCTCAAACTATTTGTATATACATTATATTCTATATCACCATTCATCAAAATAACGAGGACTTAGTGCTGGGCTTGAATTTCTTCCCACTTGAGAAAATCATGTTTTCATTTGCCAAAAGTACCAGGTGACTCTTATTTCTCAGTCCATAACCAGACTGCCAGAGTAATGCTGCTGTATAGATTATCTAAAAAGCTGTCTGTCTTTGCTCACAGATCAATCTGATTCGATATTGAACCTTGCAAAGCCTTCAACTGGACCTACATGAAGCATAACTATGGCAGTTTCATGACAGTCATGCTTATAAGGCACTTGGAAACTTGATTTGGTAAATAGTTGCAACTGACATATTGTAAACCAAGTACATTTCCAATATCATTTTACCAGTCCACTAAAAGTTGATAGCCTAACTCAGCCAGATCTTTGGAGAGAAGTTGGAGAGGGATCTATTTGTTATCATAATCATCAACATCAAGCACACATGAGAGTGCTGACATCCACGCCTGCAAACCAGGAGAAGCATCTTTTTTGATCATTGCTTGTAACTTGCCAACAGCTTGCTTTGAAACTCCACACTTCAGCAAAATGATTCCAAGAGTTTTGAATGTACAGTCATCAGCATTAATAGAAGCTCTTATCATATCTCTGAAAGTGTTTACAGCTTCCCTGGGTTTCCCATCCATAGCATACAGGTCAATCACGTTATTATAACTTAACAAATCGGTTAAGAGTCCAAGTTTCCTCATCTGCGTTGCAATTTGAATGGCTTCATTCAACTTTCCAATTTTCTTATACATACATAGCATCATTGCATATGTAAACTCATTTGCCGCACCTCTCTTCTTCAAGCACTCAAATATCTCTTTTGCTTGTTCAACCATAGAATGCTCAGTATAAAGTTCAATCATACAATTAGAAGAATATACATCTGGGCCTTCTTCTGACGATTGAAGTAATTTGTATGTTTGTTGTGCTTGTTTCAGGTAGCCAACTTTTGTATACAACTTGATCAAAGAGTTATATATAACTGAATTCCCTGGCAAGCCTGCCCTTTCCATTTCATCAACGTAATTGGTGGCTTCTTTAACACTTCCAGTATCAGCAAAAGCATTGATCAATACTCCATAGACTATAACATCAGGCTGCACAGCATATCCAATCATCTCCTTGTATAGTTCTTCTACCATTTTCAGTTGGCCTAATTTTGCAAAGCTGGATATCACAACACAATATGGGATGCAATCACTTACTAATCCTGCCTCTTGCATCTTTTTCAGATAAGGTTTGGCAATATGCGGCTGGTCAGCACTGGCCAAAATTTGTATGAGAGAATTATAGCTACATTTGTCTGCAACTACACCATGTTTCTCCATACAATCAAACAATTGACATGCTTTGTCATAGCGTTTTCCTATCCCATATGCTTTAATCATCACATTGAACTCAAGGACACTGAGTTTTCTCCTTTCCTGGCAGCAAATGAAAACTTTCTCAGCTTCTAAAGTATGTCCATGCTCCCCATATGCATCAATGTTGGCAGAATAGCACTCAGATGTCATATACCCAGCAAGATGATACCTCCTGAACCATAACCATGACTGCTCAAGCATTCCTGCTTCTATGTACATCCTAGTCAGTGCAGACTGGGTGAATTGATCAATTTCAAGACCCTTCCCATCCATCTCTGATATAAGCTCTTCTGCTTCTTGGACCATTTGCCTTATTGAGTATGCATACAAAAGGGTGCGGTAACTTACAAGGTCTGGCTCAAGACACGCCTCTTTCATCTTTGTAAAATACTTTGCTGCCATGTTTATATCATCATGCTTTGCATGGACAGATATGAGTGTATTATATGTCCTAGTGTCAGGTGGGCATTGAAGCTCTTCCATTTTTCGCAGAAGTAAACTTACTTCTTGTAGATGTCCGTGGTTGCCACAAATGTGAATCATTGTATTGAATGTCACTGTTGTCGGGGCTATGCCATCTTTAAGCATCTTAGCAAAAGTTTCAGATGCTTCTTTTAGTTGGCCAGCCTTTCCATATGTATCAATCAAGGTGTTATACGTATGTGAACCAAAAGAGAGAAAACTATGCGACACCCTCTTTTCCATTTCTGGAGTAGCCACTGTACTCTTTTTCCTCAAAGGTTCACCTGATGACCACTTTCTGAAAAATTCTTCAGCTTTTTGAAATTCCCCAGCCTTCTTGTACAATTGAACTATAATCACCAAAGTGACTTCATCAGGTTCCATCCCTTGTTTAAGCATCTCTTCAAGCCATACAAATGCTTGTTCTTTAAGCCCACCTTTGCTGTAAACATCAATCAGAGTTCCATATGTGGAATTTGTAGGTGCAATTCCTTTTGCATTCATTTCATTGCACAAACTTTCCACATGGCTCCATTTCTGTGCTTTACCAAGGGTCCTAAGCATAATATTATAGTGAATTACGTTCAATTCATGAAAATTTTTCTTGAACCAGTTAAAAATTTCCAAAGCTCTATCCCACCTGAATTGTTCCTTCAAAATTATACTCCTTTCCTTATTGTTAAGCCTGTCTTTCCATGGTCTGAAAGCCTCATCTAAATCCTGAATTGTCGTCAAATCGTGCAAAATTGCCGGGATGCATCCACCATAAGTTGCCCATTTCGTCGAACACTTGGACTGCACCTTCTCCGGCAATACAGTCCCTGTACCCCTTCTTAATTTAGCACCAATATTTCTCTTTCTAAGAACCCCACCATCTGAATTCTTCTGCAAACTCAGTTTCTTCAATACAGACTCTTGAAAAACACCATCTCTTTTATCATGGAACTGCCGCTTAACCCGCCCACCCCTCTTAACACCTTTATTAGGGACATTAGGCAGTCTTTGCTCTCTACTTTTCTGGGTAAATGGTTCAGCATTTTCTGCTGTAGAAACTGAAACCCCATTTCCAACCAGTGCCACTGCGGAGCCTAGTGTATGGAAACAGGTGGGGTCTGAGAGCTGGAGCTTCACTAGCATTGCTGCAGAGAGAGATATGTAGAAGGCAGGTAGCGATGGGACGACGCTTCCTTAAACAACAGATTGAGCTTCAATCAGAAAAAGGCGACATGGTAACAGCCCACCCTTACATTCGGAGAGAGTGTTGGATGTTCCGTGCAGGCATCTCTGGTTCGGTTCTGTCGTGCTCAAGTTCCAACGAGAAGAAGTTCCCGTCCGTGTTTTTCTTTTCTCTCAACCTATTGGTATTATTTGACTTCCTGTAAATTATTTTTTAAAATGTAAAGATTATTTTTAATTTTTAATAATATCATTTTCATACATACTATTTAAATTAAATTCAAGAAATTCAATTATTTATTAATTTTATCAAATTTTATTAATTTTTGTAAATTTTAAGAATAATAATTTTTTTTAAAAAAAGGTCTACTTGGCATATTGCAAGAATAATAATTTTCTTATAAAAAAATGTATTGGCTCCCTAAAATTGCAGCAACTTTGATAATTCAAAATAAATAAGATATTTGTACATTACTACATTATATATTGTAGGCCAAATATTTTTGTTTTAATTTTACAGAAAAAGAAAAGACAATTGAAGAAAGTTTAAAACTTACTTTTATGACTCTCAGTAAGACATAAATTTTGAAACTATTCAAAATAATAAGTAAAATACTTGGATTAGGTTTCATTGTTTCTTAATCACCTTTTCAATTTTTTTCTTTAATTTTATTTTAAATATGGTTATATGTGAGGGATATTGTGGAGTTTAGCTCGCATGGTTCATTTGATATAAGGAGATTCTCAAACTAATTTCTATATGCATAGATTTTCTTTTGAGAATTTTAAATATTTTTCATTTTAATAAATTAATAAACTCTTATATATATATATGTATGGGATCAAGAGAAATTAATATTTAAAATTGATAAACAGTTATAATTGAATAATCTGAATATGAAACATAACAAATAAGATCCCAGTAAACGAAGATCAAAAGAAAAATCTCCAACCGCTCTGCTGTTTTTTGCTTCCCTCTGACTCTTTCTCCCAAGACGTAACCCTTTAGCATTCATGTGATAAAAAGGAACCACGTTTTTGTATACCTCTTTTCTTTTTATCGGATGTCTCCGAAGAGACACTCTCATTACCTCTTTTGATCAATCAAATGTATTATTCATTGGTAAATTAAAAATATTTTTTGGCACACATTTTTATGTAGACATCCATCTCTGCATGTCGTGGAGATTTCCCTTTGCTAACACATCCATATGCCGGTAACGAGGCACATTTAAAAAACAAAAAAAAAAAAACTCTAGCATCGAAAATGGCACAAATTTTTAAAATAGTGATTGAACGTAAACTAATTATAGAAGATATGTATATAATATTATTAGATTCTGAAATACTAATGTGTAAAACCGTTTATATTATAAGCATCCTAAAAGTTAATAATATTATGTGCATATTTTATATAAAGAAATCACATGTATATAACAAATCGATCTCCAGAAACCACAGTTAAGATAAGATATTTTGTATGCTCAAACAATTAAAGAAAATACAAATAACTAAATAAGCAATCAATATTCAAAATACTATTTATTAAAATATTACTCAAGAAGGAACATGAGTGTCCATAAAGTGCACAATACAAAACTTTGATTTATAATTCTTATCCCATATTTTCTCCATAACCGTCAATGATCACAATGAAGTCAAAGTTTGACTTTAACTTATAATTTTTATCCCATATTTAATGGCCAAACAGTATAAGCTTGCTATGAAATTTTATGGGATTAATCTAAGAGCTATGATCATCAAGTTCAATAGTGGAGATTATAATATTTGAAAAATTTTTAAATTTAATGTTGGAAAAGTTCATAAAAAACAATTGATTTATAAATATAAGAGTTACACCTAAGTTAATCAATTACACAAATATTATGATTTTCGGATTTGGATGATTAGATCATGGGATTGAAAGATATTTAATATGCTCACCCAACAAATGAAGTTCTGTGGCGATTAGACCAATAATCCAATGGATCATAATGTGCTCCCTTAACTACAACTAACATATCTAGATGTAATTGACAGTCAAAACTTGTTAAGATCACTCTAAACTTTGCCAAAACATTCTTATGAGTGAGATCATCAAATGCAATGATGGAAATCATGATTTATTGAGAAATCAAACTTTATGGACTTGATTTCAGGACTAATTGTCACATCAAACAATGGAGATCATTATATTTGGAGAAGATTTTATTTTCATGATGAAAAAAGTTAACATTTGACAAGTTTAATTATATGCATTATGGTTATACTTAGGTCAGTTAAGTACAAGAATTTCAAATTCTTTGACTTTGGTCAAAAGCTATAAGATCACTCACAAATTTAAGAAGAATTTTCTTATGAGTGATTAAATCATCAAATCTAGCGGTAAATATTGCATTCTATTAAAGAAATATTATAATTTTTTACAATACGAACGAATATTGGTTGGTATCTAAAAAATAGGCCATTTCATTTCTAGACACCAATGGAATTCAAGTGTACTGACTGGTAAATTCTATTCGTAACTGGAAAAAAGTTATTTCATTTCCAACCACTAACGACATTCAAATGTACCAACCGTGGAATTTGTAATAAAAGAAATAAGCTATTTTTTTTTTTTCCTTTCTAAGCCAAACCATTTATGGAGTAATTCATCAACATTTACTTCACAAATGGTTTGGACCAGAAAGGAAAGAATATATATAATTTATTACATAAATAACAAACTAAAGAATGGAAGAGGAGAAACTCCAAGTTCAAAATCCAAACTGCAAAGCTTATGCGATAGAGGATTGACAATTATGAACCTAGAGTTTAGTCTCTATAATATCACAATATTGTTGTAAGTGAAAGAGCAAGAAGATTGAGGAGAGAACATAATCTAGAGAGAAGAGGAAAGCGAAATAAGGAAGACACGACCAACCTGGGTTTTATGATTGACATTACCAGCGGATGACCAAAGGATAATCCCTTGAAAGGATTATACGTCACCATTTTCCAAACATCCAAACAACATGATTGAGTGGTCAATTCAATGGATGGGCTTCGTATCACCAATGGTTTGCCCGTCGGTGTTGTCAAAAATAATTTATTTGACCAGTCAAACATTCAGCTTTCAGGGTAGTGACTGTTGGTAAGAGACGAATTATATCTCCCAAGGAATAATCAAATGTCAAATTAATGGTCGACAATAATTTCCCAACTAGAACTGTGACATATACTAACAACAGACTGAATGATAACAATCTTCTTCGTGGATACTTTACCCGTCACCTTGCTTTTTTATAATTCTGACAATATATTCCTAAGTATTTTTAGTTTATAACAATGTAATTCGTACTGTCGATAATATTTGTCAGTATAAAATTAATTTTTAATAGGTCCACTTGTTCCACATTTTCACCAACTCAACTATCTTAATATGGTGAGCTCCATGTTCGTAAGAAATGTGGGTAAGGATATCTCTAAGCTAATAGGTATAACTATAATACAAGCCTGGTCAATTACAAATTGCCGAAACACTCATAACATACTAAAAGCTCAGAATATTTATGAGGAAAGTAAGCCCATCACAAGTAGGTGACAAAAACTTCAATGAGCACACCAAATATTCCTTAATATTTGTGATTTTTTTTTATCCAAAACTTGCAAAATATATCCATGCTAGCTAGCATGTAGGAGATACTTTAAATATATTTCAACTGTGTCCTTATAAATGAAAATCTAAATACATAAAAATATCTAAATTTATAATCACGTATGTAAAGAACTGAGAAAATTTGAAATCATATAAATAAATTAATAGAAAAATGAATTCTAGTTTATTTATAAAAATTAAATAAGAAAGAGTGAAACTTGTGAAAGGAGGGGATAGACGACCGTATTTCGACTTTTTCCATTTGAAGCCACATTCTTGCCAACTTTCACCAAACCTAGTCCACGTCACTCTTCTTATTGTATAGTCCGCAGTAGTGACTAGTTCTTTGACCTACTCTACATATATGTGCCATTTATCGACTTCTTAACAAACCAGTTGATCATATATGCTATAACGAGGGAAAGGGGCGAAGGCAATAACAGGACAAGTTACATGTGTTTTGTATAGCATTGAAGGCATACCAGAATGACTTCCAAATGGTCAAATGGTAGATGGCTCTTTTCCAGAATGAATTGAATCCCAATAGTCGGCTGTTGCTATATGAGATTTACTGATTTATAAATACAAAAATACTAATAATATATATAGTTTTATAAGGATTTTTTCATTAAAAACTATCAATCAATCAAGGGTTTATGTATTTATTAAAATGCTTAAAATTTGAATTTAAGTAACCATACTATGTACCTAAAAAAAAAAGAGTATTCTTGTTTCTTTTTTTGGTTCTTTAATCTTCTTTTCTTCTGAAAACTTCAATCTCCTGTTTGTTATTCTTCGCGAACTATGTTCAGAACAACTTTTTAAATATATTTATATAAAATCCAAACGCGCCACCGCCGCTCACATTCAACGGTCACTAATCCCCATTTTTTTTAAGACGCGTGAGAGGGTTGGACCCACCTACGTTTCGATCACCAAGGCCAAACTTGAAATGGGGTTACCCATTCTTGTCTTGGCCTTGTTTGTCTTGGCTTTGTTTGTCCACAATGCAAGTTTTGTTTTACCAATCTCCCAAGCTTTGTAAATTGAAAGCATGTTCAGCTATCTCTCAAACCTTTCCAATTTAACTCCAAAATAAAGTGAAGTGTGCAAGAGGATCAAACAGTGATATTTCACCATTCTCTCATATATATTTGTATGTTAGAGTGCAATACTTTTTGTCACAGCACACAAGTTACATTGATTTTAGAGTTACAAAATGGATTACTTGCATTACTAAATTTTGTATGGTCTGTACATGATGATTATGCCCCTAAGCTGTTTGTCTAAATGACATGGTTTCTGAAATATGTGGCTATCTCCTATGATAGCTGGCATTTTCTAGTTTGAAAAGGTTTTAAGATTAGTTTACCATACTTTTGGCAGCTTTTTTGTGAATTAGTGCAGTTGGATTGTATATAATATTATGCAGAAGAGAAGGAACCTTCAAGATAATGAGCTGTACAGACAATGTAGAGATTTGCTACATTCATGCAGTAGTCAAAAGAAGACAAAAAAATAAAAAATGTGGAAAAGTACGTGTTTTGATGTCCCCGTGTCAATGGAAGGGTGCCTAGTGACATCAGAATTGCAGACATTGAAGAAAATGGTTTCTGACAACCAACGGGTTGAAAAATATAATTGTTATACTGTCTATTTCTGATACTCATCTCAAACTGCTACCTCAGAAGGCAGGGCTTGATTGCATTTTCTCTAACTAAGAAGGTGAGGATTTTTTTTCTTACAACTACTTCATAAGTTTTGCTCCTTTTCTGCTCATTATCATAGGTTCCTCACAGTTCATTGAATATATTTCTTGTGTAAGCATCATTTACAAGGCATTATCTGACTCAATGACGTGGGGATTTCCGCTCCAATCTGTAGTTTTCAACATCGAGCATTTGTTTTTTGGGTGATGCACTGGTCTTTCCTGCTTTTAGTATATTTCACATTCTTGAACTGGATGTTTATAGTAACATTTGGGTTCTTTTCCTTCTGTTTTGGGAAAAGTAGGATGCTGAAATGCTTCACATTTTGATGCCAAAATTCAAATTGTCGCTCGAATTGAGAGATGTGAAACTGTTAAACTCTTCTGCTTTTTATGTTTTACTTTATTAAATTCTTGATGAAGGTAACTGCTTCTCAGAATTCTTTCTGGGTGAATTCCTGAAGGGTTTAAGTAAGGAATTCAAGAGTAGAGTATGCTTCTTGCTCTCAACCAATGCAATTGACGCGTTTGGATATATTCTAATGATTTTCCCTCATCTGACTGTAAAAGAGTTTCAATTACCTCCGGTTGCTTTTTTATGAATGAAGAGCAGGTAGTTGCAGAGTGTATACACTTCAAAACAAGATTACAAAGATCTCCAACTTTGTTTTTATTCACTGCTACACGGGGCTTCATTGTCATGCTGAAAAAAATACTATAGGTATGGGCATGTGAATCTTCTAAAATGAGAGAAAATCTTGATGGTGATTAACCATGTTCTTACTTGAAACTATAGAATGAGTGCATCTGGAGTAACAGTTGAAGCAAGAGCAGTTCCTATTGAACCAAGCGATACGCAGAGTGTTTCTCAGGAACAGGGACCTGCTTCCCCGGAGTTACAGGATGCATATTACTCGGTAGAAAGGGAGAAGTCACTTCGAGCCCGCTATTCATTTGGCATTATCTTCTTGATAGTTAATCTTGTTGCCTGGTTTTTTCGTGATTATGCACAAAGATTTATACCTTGGGTTCCTTGTAAGTCGGTATTCTTTCCACTTCCAAACTCAAAGTCCCAAATATTTTGGTCTGCAAGTTTGCTCTTAATCTAATTTTAGGGAGATAATAAATTACAGCTATAACAAGCCGTTTTCAAATAATATTAATCTAGCAACTCCACTCTTTGAATGTATAAATATAGAAGGAAGGCCTCATGCATATTTAGTATATTTATATTTACATATTAATTTGCATAAAAGTTTAATTACTTCTCCAAATCATATTTTTTAAGTGGGTCATTTGTATATCACATATCTTTTATTCATCCAGTACCAAAAAGCATTTTCAGCAATTGGAAATTTATAAAGTATGAGGAGAAATATTGAACAGTTCTTTTGAAATAAATCTATTAAAATGTGTGAACTACTTAAAAAAAAGTAGTAACTTTATGAGGCACAAAATTTATTACCTTTCTTATAACCGCCTTTGTTACTTTTGATTTTTATGCTTGCTTGAAAACTGCTAGCCATTTTTCTTTTTCTTTCATAATTTTATACCCTTCTCTCTTATTTTATTTTATTTTTTATTTCTTCTCTATTTGGAAGTCCAGTTTTTCTTAATCATGAGAAGTTAGAATTTTTTATTTTTCCGAACGGTAGGGTAGTTCAGATCCTCATAATTAACACTGGAGAGGCAAACATGATGATGGACTTTACGGCTTTATTTTTCCTTCCATTTTATTTAATCATCTTCTTCTTTCTGCAGATCTTAAAGTTTGTGGACTTGGAGGACATGATTGTTTTCATACTCTGGGAGTTCTTCGTGTGAGTTTAGGATGCTATGTATCTTTCATTTGATAGAGCTTGATTTTGGTGAAGAGTCAGTATATGCTTTAGCTACAAGATCTCCGAAAGTAGCCATGTAAACAAAGAAATTCTTACTTATTATCATAACAGAATTCCTGGAATCTTGTATCGTCTGCCAGCTTCCTTCCATACAATAAAGATGCCGGCTATTCCCACATAATTATTCCTACACTTATGTCATCTACAACAAATAGGGACCGGTCTCTATTTGTTGTTTTTCACTGTGTGGCAAAGTTTTGGAAATAATTAAGTAGAAGTGTCTTTTCATTACAATAAATAGCTGGAGTCCAAATTATGAGGGATATAGCCTAAACTGGTTGGTTTATGATTCTAAGTTCTCAATATGCTTCTTCGCAGAATGTGCCTTCTTGAAACAAACAAACACAACATGATTAGGACTCCTCAAATTTTAGATTCTCGAATATAACACATTCATGATGTCCACCATGAGTTTAATATGAACAAAACAGTGACCTCATTCTAGCAAATCTTGTTCGGTGCAACTCTCAGTCAGCTAATTAATTCTCTTGATTAATTTTTAAGTTGAGAAAAATTGGAACTCTAGTGTTGTACTTGGTATCAAAGAAGAAATTGATCCCTGTTTACCTAAATAAGCTTTATAATCTCTATTTGTCTTAATAAGTATCATCCTTGACAATGATTCAGATATTTTTCTTGGTCATGTTTCTCACCACATTTAAAACAAGAAAATTACGTGACGGTCGGAATTCGTGGCATTCCGGATGGTGGGGACTGAAGTCTGTTTTATTGGTTTTATCAATGGCACTCCCATTCTTCCTCCCTTCAGAAATTGTTCAAATATATGGTAGGTTTCAATTCTATGATGACTATGACAATTGACAGTAACAATATAGTCAGGTTGATGGAACAAATCATCTTTATTACACTGCTCTGAGATCTTAATCAATATTATTCATTTATTTTTTTATTAGGTTAAACTGAAGTCACATCTCTTTGCATTTTGTTAAAAGTTAGTTAATAAGAACAAGGAATTGCAATCTTGCAGGTGAAATTGCTCGTATTGGTGCAGGGTAAGCTTCAGATCCTTTACTTAAAATAGTTTTCTTGAAAATGGTTAATACTTTGACACATGGAAGAGATATGGAATTTGTCTAGACATCACAGAAGAAGATAATATGTGAGGATTTATGCAGACTGTAACTTCCATGAATTGTACATGGTTCATATTTGATGCAGATCCGCACCTTAATATATAATTGACATATTTTTCTGTTGTGTATTAAGTATATAGTAACTTATTTTACAGATAGGATAAATCACGTATTTCAACAATTTAAGTGCAGTAACCTAACAAAAACCTATCTCAAATAGAAATTCATTTCTTTTCCCATGGCCAATGACCAAAAAAGATGAACTAGAATAAACATCACAAAGAAAAAGCCTGATTAATTATTTTTTTTTTTGCCCTCAAATTCATGAGGATTTGAAAGAACAAGAGAAGAGAACAAAACAAAGTTGATTACTTAAGTATTAATTTCTTCAGTTCATTTTCCGTTCCATTTACTTCTACACTTTTGGGGCTCCAACTGACCCTTACCGTTCTCATTTTTTGGGGTTGGGGGCATGGGAGACACCATCATTATGCAGCATCTGCTTGGTTTTTCTCTCTACAGGTTGTTTCTAACATGTAGTTGTTCTTTACATGTACCCAGAATTTTTCTTCTTTTACAACTTGTTAGTGTAATCCATTTTATCACATGGTGGAGTAAGTACTGGACTCCAGATGAAGAAAGGAAGCAAAGGTACGTAAATTTATCACCTCAGAATTTTATATATCAGCTTGGTGTCTCTTTTATCTCGTGCTCAGGACAACGAGACTACCTAATTGTCTTCAGAATCAGTATTGTGCAAAGGTTATTCTGATTCACAATAACGGCTCCGAAAAAATAAAATAAAATAATAATAATCATCGTCAGAGGATTTAACCTTTTATATTAAATAGAAGATTCGGCACTTAAACAGGTATTTAATTTTTCCATGTATTTCTGCAATTTCATCTTTTGTTTTTGTGTGTGTCTTAGTATGCTTCTGTGTGTGAAGAGGCTAACTTCTTCAATTATTGGAGATGGCATGCCTATGTAATGTGCAACATCAGCGTAACAAACTTAAAGTGTAAATTTAATCTTTCCAAGGAAAATTTGAATTTAGTCTTTGCTGCTGGAGTATCAATATTAGATTGATAAAGTTGAACAATAAAAAACGTCTGTTCTTCTTAACTATCAGTAATGGTATGACTATGTACCGTACAATATCAGCAAAGCAAATTCATATTTTAAAATTGATGTTTTGGTATAAAACTTGACTTTGGTCTACACTACCAGAGTATTTATATAAAATTGATGAATTTTCTGGTTGAGATATTTTTCTGGAGTGTCAGAGATAAAATTAGTTACAGGCAGATTATTCTTTTAGTGAAAAACGTAAGTACCATTTACCGGTGACTTCTAGTAATAGGTCCTTTTGGATAATGTGAAACTACAGCGGGTTAGGAGGTAGGTTAAAGCTTTGGGAAGAGGTGTCACTGTAATTCACTCTATAATTTTTAATAAGTATACACACAAGCAGGTTGGACACATTTAAAAGAAGAATTGAAAAAAACAGGACCGTTTGGATGCGTGTCTTTTTGGTTAATGAAATTTCTGATTTATATGATCTACATTAAATTATAGACAATGCTTCACAATATCTGTTGTTAGGAGGGTAAGTTTCACTTTACAGCTTGTTGAAAAGAGTCTTAAATTTGTTATCAGAAATATTATATCTTTTTGTACTGAGCTGTTAATGGTAGGGTAAAAAAGGATGTGAACATGCAACCAACAGAAAGGCTAATATTCGTATCTAATAACATTTTATAAATCTCATAGCCATTAGACTCCATTTTGTCTAAAAAACAATAATCTGAGATGTTGTCTAGAGTCACATCTTCTGTCATATGATATGGCATTTGATTGCTATATTATATGTTTGCTGAGAGTAAAGCTAAGAAAACAAATTAAATTACACTGAGAAGAACAAGCAGATGGACCAGAGATCATCATGGAATCATTGGTCTTAGAAAAATCCGATTCTTGTGGGCTAGATGTGGCGTTGTTGCATTTTCATTCATGTTCCCTATTGATCGGACTGTCTGTTGAGTCATAGTCAGCAGAAAGCTGTCCGTATATGTCACTTTACATTTGAAGTCAAGTTATTGGAAGGTGTCAGTACATGTTGCTTGAACATAGACTTTGGCAATGTGAGAGTTTTGGACTAACTAGAGTATTTCTTACTTTTTTAACCACTTTAAATTCCTTCTGACAAATTGTTTTATAACTTTTGCAAACATCAATAAGTTGTTTCCATTAAAATGTTTAAATTGTTAAGAAAACCATCTTTTCAGTGTGGCTTAATTTTACAACTTCGTGGTTTTGAATTTCTTATTTCATTCTATAGCTACTTCATAGAAAGTGAAAGTTTAACTAAATAACAACTTGGAAGCTGCCTGCAATACTTTTCTTCTGTAGTGATAGACTAACAAAGCATACGATTTAAAAGGAATGCAAACCAGACATCCATGTGACAATTACAATCCATATGGTGGATTATTTTCTATGCAGAACTTCTCTTTTCCAACAAATAAAAATCATTGTGATTCATATTAATGCCATTCTTAGAAGACAAATGAGCAAGTGAGTGAAAATCCTTTTAAGCTCCTCAAGTTCTGCCAAATTGATATGTACACTAGAGCATTTTTGATAAAATCCTTCCTGCAGTGTGGTCCAAAATTTTGTATTTTTATTAATGATTAACATGACTAAAAGAATTATGAGGAGAAGAAGTCGCTCTTTCTTAGTTTTGAAGCTACAAATTCATGCACAAATGCAAATTTTGTTCAAGCAAGTTATCTTCATTATGGAATCACTGCACAACAGGTAAGTTTCTAACCTCAAGGATATTAGTTGAAGAAAAGGTAATAATTGTTACACCTGTTAGTAAATAATCTTCGTAGGAGTAGGTTCTAGGTAGCCTAGTCCTAGTCGGAGTCTGTTATATGTTAGCCTAGGGAGTAGGTTATATTTAAGGCAAGTGACTGTTGGTTACCTAATATTCAGTACAAATAAAGAGCCGGGTACCTGCCTGAAAATTTAGTGTAAACCTTGAAAGAAATTTCTTTTCTATTTGTCGCTCTTACTTCGTCTTCTAAATTGTTAACAATTACACCAAGGAAAGTAATCTGCTGATGTGAGCATTATTACATTGAAGGAAATGAAGCCAAAGCAAATATTCTATTACATGGTTGGTTAAAGAACATGTTTCCTATTGCAAAATTACTTATTCAAGGCAATCTTCTCCTGTTGTTTATCCTTTTTCGCTTGATAAGAATGTCTACATGTTCATAATATCTTCTTGATTTGGTACAGCTGTTCCTTCGGACTTTTGATGTCAACACTGTTTTATATTTCTTCTATATGTGGAGTACTCTTGATGTACAGATCATATGCCTCGAGATCATCATGTGCTCTGAACATATTTTTCGTCACATGGACTGCAATTCTGCTTGCTGTAATGATGGCTGTATCTTTACATTCAAAGGTACAATATTTTTTGACTCTTGATTTTTAATTCAAGTGGTATTTTCAAATGTTTGCAGTGACAGCAAAAGCATTATGCTTTTGAGTTAGTATGATTTAGTGTACACTCTTACATTTGTTGTGTCCTCTAAGAAGGAAAGACAAATATGTATCATCTTCTCCAATTGATGATTGTAGAAGTTCAATTGATAGCAGAGCATTAATGATGTGTGCAGTAGGGGGGCGATGATGGTGTAAGTGCGTCGCTCCTAAACATCATCTGGCTTCCTGCTTAAATAAACATCTTTGTCTGAGTTGAAAAGTGGCCATCCAAGAGAACTTTTAGAAATACTATCTACAACCAAAACTTCTGATATGGAAAGGCAGTATATAGATTGGATTTCTACGAATTTTTAATTAACTAGAAAATAATTGAGGTCATTGTCACTAAGATGAGTTTGAGTTTTTCTTATCCCAACAAAAATTGTTTCCTCTCCCCAAGCTTCAGCAGAACAAAGCATTGTTTTTTTGATGATGCGGACTCTTTCTACAAATTTTACGTTATTGAATAGCAAGTACTTGTCTCTAAAATGAAGTGATGGTCCACAGACAATCATTTTTCTTTTCATATTGAGGGCCAGGCACCAAACTTTATGAGATAACAACTTACATTTTCTGCTTCAAAAAGTATATCTCTGAAATTAATATGATCAAGTACAACAGCCCTCAAACATTAGTGTGCCTTGTAGCATTAGTTCAGATAAATTTATGAAACATTCATTTATGCTATGAAAGGTAGCGCTTGTCCGATGTCCTCTGTCATCACTCATAACGATGAAATTGACAATGTCCTAAACCACATTATCACTAAGCTGATAGAAATCTCACTTCGTGCACAGATCTGAGCCTATTCTGTTTGATATTGTACAAAGAGCTCAGAAAACTTAATTGTAGCTAAAATAGTGTTCTTAGCATCTGTATTTTGTGTACTGATTAAGCATATTAACATACTATTTCTATATTTTTGCTCAACTTATAAAGACTATAACATGACTTATATCAAGAAGTAAACCAAGTATTTTAATATGCCCCTAAAACCTGGACATCTAAGTTGTCACTAAAATGCTTATTACAGGTTAATAGAGGTCTTCTATCCTCCGGAATTATGGCTTCTTACATTGTTTTCCTCTGTTGGTGTGCTATCAGAAGGTCAGAATTCTAGCCATACATCAAAATAACTGTTTCTTGCCTGTTTCAACGTTTCCCTTTAAATAATATATCAGTTCAGGGTTAATTCTTCCGACTGTATACTATTAAGTGATAAAACTCTCAAGGAGTGCCCAGGCATATTTTATGTTTCAATAGTTGGAATTAAATGCAGGGACTTATCATTGAGGACTAAGAGCTTTGCTTATTTGGGGAGTAAAGTATTTCTGTTCCACACTGTATTGGTTGGGAGTGAATCAAAACATTATTTTCAATAAAAAGCACGTGTCTTAAATTTTATGCATCAGAAATTTAATTAAGAGAAACATATGTTTTTACAATTAAGATATATTGGATTATTTCCTTTTTAACCTGTTTCAGTGTCAACTGCAGACTCAGCTCTGAAAGTTTGAACAGCTCTTCTAACAGGTTATCTCATTCTTGGCTTTCCAGTGAACCTTCTATCATAAGATGTGATTCAAACAACCAAGAGAAAGGAAATGATGATTGGATAAATATACTTGTAAGTGTTGGCAACCTTTCTTCCTGTTGATTCCTAAGAATATTTAATTTCTTCCTTCGATATCTTTGGAGTTCGGTCCCCTTCTTTCCATGGTATTATGTAGGTTATTATTGTAGTTCAAAATAGTATAGTTTCTGCTAGAAGAATAGTGACAATGTTGAAGCATTACTCTATGTCTATGATTTAGAAATGATACTTGATATTGCAAACATAATTTGCGCCATATTTCATGCGATGTTGTGAATATCTTGGAATGAATATTTCCACTACTTGTCTCTGAATTCTTGAAAGTTAACATAATTTTTGGATAGTTATAATTTTAGGTTAGAGGAGAATGACTTCGATGTAGCTGACATTACAATTTTTCACAATATTTGACAAGTGATGTGCACCTTACCGATATGGTGCAAAGCCTAGCCTGGCCCTCAATTTTAGTTCATGATAGAAACTCTAAATAATTGATAAATTTCTCCAAAATCCAAGCGAAAGAATGATTAGGATCATAAGCTTTGATCATTGACTGACATTATATACTGTGCTTGTCTGTTAATCCATTTCTAGGTTCAGTTTTAAATACCGGAACAATTTACGTGAATAAAAGTATGAAGTAGCCTTTACATTTTGACCTGTTAAATGATCATCAATACAGTGATTTTAATATATCAATGTGACGCCTATTTGGCATGCAAGTTGAGCCAATGATTCTCTAGTTTTTGAAATATTCACTCTAGTCACTTTGTTGACTCTACTATCTGTAAAAAGCATCATAGGCCTTATGAGTTATGATACACAACATCTCATGCTCTAGATGTTTCTTTTCATGAGTGCTTTACTCATCTTGTAATGTTGTGCTATATGTTATTCTCCTTCCAGGGCTTCCTTATTGCCATATTTGCTATTGTGATGGCAACCTTTTCCACAGGAATTGATTCAAAATGCTTTCAGGTGAACTACTCTTTTCTATTGAAATCAGAGTTTACTTCTTAATTTTCGTTTTTGAAGAAAATTCCAACTTTAATCTCGGTCTGTAGGAAATTGGGTATTCTAAAATTTCAATTGTGTAATAATGAAAACCACAAAAATATCTGAACCATCGAGCTAAGTGAGCTGAAATTCCTTTTGGGTACCAAGAAAGCAAGGGTTGCTGCAAAAAAGTTTTTCTTCCCAGATAATAAAAAAGCATTAAGATAGAGTCTATTACTTTCATGAGTATCTAAATAATGACCTGTATCTAGTCATGTACTCGGCACATTTGTTACATGGAATCTATTTTCTCCTTCCAGGGCTTCCTTATTGCCATATTTGCAATTGTGATGGCAACCTTCTTGGAATTAGTATGGAATGCTATCATAACTATTTCTGCCTAACCTAAATGAAAATAGAAGGGTTTGCCATGGAACGACCATTCATGTTGCAATATTTGGTTTCCTCCGGATTGGAATCAATTTTCTTCTATTCCATGTTGTGTTTGATTATATGGAATTAGTATGGAATGCTATTATGATTATAACTAAGGAAAATTAATAAGGAAACAAACAAACATTTTAATACACCTAATCGCTCGGAATCACTAATATTCTACCTAGTTCCCACCTATCCAGGAGGAAACGGTGATTCCTGTCTCAAAATAAATTAAGATGGCTCAGAGTGGAGTTGTTATTTATTTATTTATTGTTTTAAAATTTTTCAACCATACACATTAGGAATCCTTATTGCTATGAAATAGAGACAGGAAGGGGTCATTCCCGCGACCATACACGCTCTGATAGAGAAAATATTTTTGAGATGACAATGAAAATCATGTGTATCAATGCCTATATATGCAATAAAAGTATTTATTCTTTCCAGTTTCGTAAAGATGAAGTTGAACATGAAGATGATATCCCTTACAAGTATGGATTTTTTCATCTGGTTTTCTCCTTGGGGGCCATGTATTTTGCAATGTTATTCGTCAGTTGGGATCTCAAAAACTCAGCCAGGAAGTAAGGAACCTGAACATACAGTGATTTGATCCTTTTTCTGTGATGATTACTTATGTCTCATGTGCTTTAGCATGGAAAACATTTACACTTATTAAACAACCAGGTGGAGCATAGATGTTGGCTGGGCAAGCACATGGGTGAAAATTATCAATGAATGGTTTGCAGCCACATTATACAGTAAGCAAATTATTTTTGCCTATACAGCGGAGAGTTTCTTTTACATCCCAATAGCACAATTGAGCCATATAAACGAGAAAACCACTCATAACTAGTAGTAGTAGATTGGCACAGTGCAATATAATTGTGCAGTTTGATCTGATGCACCCACCTATCCTGTTTATGTTTTTCTATGCTAATTTTTTTGTTTCCTTAATGCAGTATGGATGCTAATTTCGCCAGTTGTGAGAAGGAACAAAGTTACGAATAATAATGGATCTATACAGGAGACAGCTGACTCAGTTATTGCATAATTGACCATGGATTCAAGGATTACTCTTCCCTTTTAAGCTTCTGCCGTTCCTTAAAAATTTGATCTTCAATGGTTGATAAGAAAAACTTCAAGACAAAAGAAAATATTTCAGAACTACACGTGAAAAACTAATCTCCGTCCACTACCCCCAATCCCCACTTCTTATTTTTGTTGGGCTATAGTTTCCCATCAATTTGGTTTTAGTAATTGCCTTCCTCTGCAGTGATGTGACAGCTCTTTAGCTTGGGTGACACAGAAACATTAATTCATTTCATGATTTAAATCTGAAGCATGTCAGGTCTTCAAATAAATCTTAGACATGCTAGCCTTGGTCTTCATTTGACTCACTTTGTCCTTAATTATGCTTAAATCCTTCTTCATTATGAAGTCCAAAATCAAAGTTTTAGCTTGACATAGAATAAACAACTACAGAGCTAATCCAAAGTAGCCTCGTTCACAAAATTCCCTCGTAAACCAATAAACAATATTAAATAAAGACTCATCTTTATTTGATTTACATAAAAATTTTCGTGAATGACTTCAGGAAGTATACTTTTTCAATGGATATTAGGTAGGTTTTGATATGTCGCAAACAGAAATCATCATTATGGGCTGAAAGATAACCTATGGGGGACTACAGAGGAAAGTTAAAGGTGGCAGCATCTCTTGCAGTACTTCTAAACTTCATTTTCTAATGTTATCTCTCGTGTTGCAAGCCTTAGGGAGCAAGGGCAAGCGACTGGGCAAGAGTGAAGTTAGGTATTTCATTTTAAAAAATGATAGAACTATGATTTTAGGCTTTTCATAGAGCTACGTTCAGAAGAAAGAGCGAGAGAGTACTGTTCACTCTCTCTTTGTGTGAACGTAACTCTATAGGAAGCCTGAGAAAATAACTTTAACAGAGCTCTTCATTTTAGGGGCATGGTTAAAGGCAATCATGTTGACAAGGAAGTAAGTTGCATTTCCCATTTTACCCATGATTTTGGCACTTGCCTGTAGAATTAATTGCATGCAAAAAATTTTAATGTGAGATGCATAAAAGCATGCTTAGCTTAATGTTGCAATTGATTTTCGTGTTTTAGTGATATAAGCCATTTATAAACAGCAAGTTTAGTTTCCAAACCTCATATGATGCAACTTCACATGGTGGTTTGGTTTTTTAGGGTGCTATCTGCTGTGTAGTATCAAAGATATAATATTTAATAAATATACTGCTAAATTCTATGTTAGAAAACATGCTTTGACCTCATTTTAGCATTATTTCAACGTGCCAACTTCACATGGTGGTTAACTACATTTAACGACAGATAATTTTAATTTCATAAATTTACATAGTACATAATACATAATATAATTCAAATGATTTTGATTTATTATAGCAATAAATAATTTTCAACAATTAATTAAAGATTGTGATTGACTATCAATTCTAATGTAATACTTAGAAGAATTTGAAGAAATAGAGCTAAGTGTATTAAATTGAATTAGAACAAATGGATGGCTTATATAGTCAGAGAACTTATATATCACGTGGAAAGCATTTCTAACATCAGTACAACTGTCAAATTGCTTTTAGGAATCGTAATTAGAAGTATATGATTTTTAATTTTATTTTATACTTATGCCATATTGCTTTTCTTTTATTTATAATTTAATTTTAGTTATTTAAATTTTATATAAAAATATTTTTTGGGGATGACACATAACGAAACTTATTTCAGCATTTAATTCTGGCTCTGCACATAACGATTTTATTACAGCAAAATAATTTTTTTGTGATACATTTATAACCATTTATTCATAATTTCCACAGAATTTTGTGTAAATAAATATATTTTATTGACTCAGCTATACCTACTTTCTGGCTTTGCTTTTTCTCTTTCTCATTGAATGAAACTTTGTTTAGCTTATGGATAAATAATTGTTTGTAAGATTTATTTTTCAACTATTTCAAATCATTAATTATCTCTTAGAGTACAAGACATGTTATAATATAAAACCTAAACTCAAAGTAAAAAGGAAATTAGATCAAATTCGATTACTTAAACGAAAATAGTGATATATTGAACAAATTTTGTATTATCTTGTAATACTGCATGCTTTTCCTAAGAGATGCTAAACAGGTATGAATGAATGTAAATCAAATTCTCACCACATCATCTGCCAGAGTCTCCATTTGCTTTGTATTGTTATCAGGATATCACTCACAGAGCATAACGTTGATAACTTCGGGGATAGATCAAAATATTTTCTTGGATTTCTAGTATTAATAGATCTGCATAGAATTTTACTTTCAAATTTTAATCATAAATACTTAACATTGATTGACATATCATGAACTTCTCTTTTAAGGAATGTACCAGCGACAATAATTAAAATGTAAAACAACATAAAGTTTACAGAAGGGAGATCTGATGTTAAGTCTTTAGTAAATTGTCATATAAAATTACTATCGAGGAGTAAGTTCATAAGCCACACTGTTAAGCTAAATTCCCTTTCTTCCATCCAACAAATAGATAGATCTCAAAGTAAATAGAAACACATGTATAAATGGTCTTCATTGACTTTATCACAGTGCGACGTCTGTTTACTTGTGGATATGCCTAATGCAAGGTTTGATTGAAAGGTACAAAAGGGTCTTTATTGACTTTAAAAAGGATATGCATTCAAGTTACAAAGGATATGTTGAAAAGAGAATTATGTACTAGTGTAGAAACTCATAGAGATGTAACACATTCTTCCATGTTCTTTGAAATCTTGCTTACCAATTTAACAACACCATTAGTTTCTAGAATATCAGTTTTAATAACCAATCGTTAATAAGTTAATGCGGTTGTTAAACTAAATCTTTCTTTCTTCCTTTTTTTTTTGTTTACTAGAATTTACTTGATGATGGATTCTTTTTTTTTATGAATATTGGACAATCTGAGTTTACCCTTATGGACAAGCTAAATTTTACTTTTAATAACATTAAAAAACACTTCGAGGTCATTATCAAAGAATATAACAATGATTAATTCTGAAATTGAAATCTTAGGCTCCAAATAAATTAACAATAATAAAGATCTAGCTTATAAGTTATAAAAAAAAAATCTATAAATCATATTTTTTTTCTCTTTTATTTAATGCAAATCCAGGCAATACTTATTTTGGACTACATCTCTATAATTACCCTTAATTACTCGTGTCTTTCATTAACCAGGAATTCATATATACTCTTACAAACTGAGATGCCATCAACTTCATCATGTTTATTGATATAAGCATCAAACATGACTTCATCTGTTGTCCAATCCATATTGAGATTTCTATAATTCTAGAAAGCTGTATGCCTCCTCATGTCTATAATTCACATATTAAAGATTCACTGGCACTTTTGCTTTGGCTTGGTCTTCTTGAATCTCGACTAGCAGTTCTTGCACTTCTGCTATTGCTTTCTGATGTCCTTTCAACTTAGCTCCCATTTAATCAATAGCATTCTTGTCCGCTACTTTTGAAGTAGCTTGAACTACCCTAGGATGAGAAATAACAGAATTGAAACTATGAGCATAGCTATCTTCGTGTTCTTTTCTTGACTTCTTAATACTATTTCTTTGCTTTCTTGTAACCAAAAATTGAAATTTATAGCACAAATTAACATAGTAATTTGAAAAGTTTGATATTGGAAAAGAGAGAAAGATACCTTTCTTCTTCTTTTTTGGCTTAATGTTATACAAGATACTGAGTATTACCACTATACATTGTCGTCTAGCATTTCTTTAGATGTTTCATTATCCATCTTCTCATATCTATCACTATCCTTAGATATAAATCCTTGATTTTCTCATTCCCCTCTAACGTTTTCCTTCATTAGTTTTGTTCTGGCTTTTGTTTTTGTTTTTGTTTTTTTTTTTTTTTTTTGTGAAAAGGTTCATGAGATTGTTATAAGCATTCCAAAACAATTCCCACGCATATTCTTCCTCTACTTCCTTACGAGAAATACCAGAAGGTGACGTCCTTCTTTTGTTCATTTCGATCCCTGTGTTGCCTTATGTTCATTAGAGACAAATTAGTCATATATTAAATAAATTATTACCTTGCAGCTATACTATTTACACTGCATGCTTTTCTCAAGAGATGCTAAACAGATTTGAATGAATGTAAATTAATTTCTCACCGTATTATATGTTAGTGCCCCCATTTTCTTCTATAGCACTTACGATACCTCTCATGTAGCATAAAATTGACAGCTTCAAGGATAGATCGAAACATGCACTTTGACTTTTGATATTGATAGTGTTATTTTTAAATGCCAATTGTAAATATTTAACATTAATTAACACATCAGGAACCTCTCTTTTAAGGCTTTTTTCATAATGATTCATCATGTATAATTGTATATATATATAGTAATCTTAAGAAAAGCGTTAAACTAAGATCAAGATCAACGTTGTTAACGAACATGAAATGAATGAATAGATAATTATAATAGGCAGTGTGCCGTTCTATCTTATGAAATGGCCAAGATGCATAGCTTTGCTACAAAACTTTCATGAGGCAGTCAAATGATGATCTCTTTTAAATTATTAAGAGTTACGTGCCACATCTAGTGTCTTATTTAGACGCTGCCTGCACTCGACATATCAGCCCTCTAACCTCTTCTTGAATGAAAACTAACACCAAAGGTTGATATTTTCATCCGTATCAGATAGCTGCAATAGTAATTGAACAAATAAAATTAATTATGTGAGATTATTTAGAAAACACTGTAAGATCATGGTAAATAAACTAAGTATTGTAGATAGCTTAAAAACCCACTTGGTCCATGTCTACTTTGTTGGCAATACAGTCTTTAAAAAGTTGGAAGGTAGCATAACATTCCCTAATCACAGTGCTTGTTTCGATTCGAGCTAATTTCTTACGCGCAGCCTATGAAAAATGCACACACTAGCACATTTCAAATAAGTTTGCTTCAGAGATTTAAATGATTTAAATTAATATCTAGAATTTAAATTCTTTGGAGAATGCAAAAATATAATTAGCAAATCCTAAACTTATGGTGTTTGTGTAGTAGCAACCAGCAATGCTTTATAAAAAACATTGTCATCTATGTTTGTTGGCATCTAGTTTTTAATCTATATTTGTTGGTTTCTAGTTTTACTTTAATATGGGATATAGCTTGCTGTCTCATATCTAGGAGAATATAAATAATTAAACTGTTAAAATAATAATTATAATTCTAAAATTAATTATGTTATTTTTACAAATAAAATTTTATAAAATTTCACTTAAAAAAATTTATATCATTAAAAATATTGGGTTACCAAAATAATAAGATTCAACCAATCTAATAGTTTGTAGGTGTTTTCTGAAAATTCGCTACCCACTTTCAAGTGGGTGTACTTGCACCCTGCCAAAATTTGGGTTTGAGTTTTGTTTACGAGTATTCAGCCAATGCTTTATGGGAAGCATTATGCTCCATATTTGGGACTTCAGGCCGCGTGACTTTCAAATGAGATATTGCTTGCTGTCACATATGGGAGAAGAAAGTAAATAAACTGTTAGAGTAACAAGTTCACACAAAACTCATATAACACAATGTAATTCCAAAATTTGGGTTAGAGTACTCTGTATGGAAGAAAAGAAGATTACAGAAAAGAAGAGTACTAAGTTTAGGGTTACTCACACAGATCTTGTTTAAGAGTACTAACTAATTCATAGTGCAATGCAGGACTTTGATAATCAACCACCATTTCCTTTGCCATATGCCATATATGGTTGTATCAACCACCCATTTTTTTCAAATTCCATACCAGAATTCTGTGACCTGTTTTTAATGTGTTTGACATACTTTTGAATTTCAACGAATGAAAACGCTAAAGAAGCTCAATAAGAGAAAGAGTTGCAATGCAAACATGATGGAGAGGCCGAGGAAAAGAAATGAGCAATTATAGGTAGAAAAGTGTTTCATCAATAGTCGAGCACACTTACCACATGGCACCATTGTGGCTATTTTATTACAGGTTTTATTAGTCTTCCAGTTCTACTCCTATGTGTTGAAAGAGTTAGAATTTTTGTTATGTACTAATTTTATATGGGTAGGCAGTGACTGATTGCATTTTACCAAATTTCATAATAATTTTTTTTTTCAAAAATGTCTCATAAGAATTAAATTCGTAGTTTCTTTGATGAATGTTAACAATATTTATTCTCCATACAATTTCCTAAATATTCGTGAATACAAAAAGATATAATAATAATAATAATAACAATACTAATAATCATACTATCATTTAATTAGGAGCAATAAAAGATTTCTTTCCTCAAATAATTTATCTGGAAGGTTATGCAAGAGTTGTTTGGGTGACTGAATTTGAGGCCCGCATTCTCAACATGATTTTTTCACCTACTCTCTTCCAATCAAAATATCTATTGTTTAATATTAATGTATAAAAATAAAAAAAATTCATTAAATAGTTTTAAATATTTACTTATCTTCTTAAATTATCCTTTTATAAGAGAACTAAAATTAAGAAAAAATTTATTTAACCATTTAGTAGAGAAAGTAATTATAATAAGGTAAAATTGAAAAGAATTAAATATTACTTTAATTTTGCAAAAGTGACAATTAAAAAGGACAAAAAAAAGGACTGTAAAATAATAGTTATTTTGGACTAAAAAAAGTACTATATGTCACTAAATAAAATGAACATGTGGTACCCGCCTCGTTTAACAAAAGTGATTGGAATATTGAAACATTGAAGGTAATCAATAGAATTTATGGGATTTGAATCCTTTTAACCTTGTTTTTAATTTTTTTTTGTAATTTAATATATAAATTTTATTTTTTAATTATATTTTCTCTATTAATTACAAAGGAATCCTATCGAAATTTGTGATATTTTCACAGTCAAACACTTGACTTTTGAAAAAATTTTATATTTTTGTTGGTGAAAAGAAGACATTTTATATTTAATTTGAAAAGTGATTATACAAAGAAAAAAAAAAGTAAGATATTAAATTCATTGATTAACAAACGGTATTTATAATTCATGTCAAACACTTGAAAATATTATAATTTATATATTGACAAAATTAAAGGATGATATTATATTAAATTCACTGTCAAACAAAAGTAATTAGAATATTAACAAATAAAAGGGAATCAATAGAATTTATTTCACTGTCAGACACTTAGCTTTTGCAAACATTTTATATTCAATTTGACGAGTGATTGTCAAAGACTGAGAGGCTTTAATAGCTTGCAAGATGTCATTAAGTTTAAACTGGAATCTATCAAAGTATAAAGGAAGATATGGAAAAATAATTTAGGGTGAAGCAAGGTGAAGGACAATCTCTAGGAAAAACAAGGCTTATGAACTGAATTCATTTTCGGTAATTATACGTAAAAGTAAAGTTGCAAAACTGCTGGTAAATGTTCGATAGTAGTCGCTAGCTTCCCCAATATATAACTTCAACCTTCAAAAGAATAGCAAATCTAGACTAAGATATCTCCTGGATGCCACCATTTCCATGTTACTAATGGTGGTTGCACAGTTTAGACAAAGATTTTGGCCTGTATTTTCAATTGTAAGTGAAATACTTGAATTGTCATATTAATGTGTTGATAAAATAATTTGTAATTTCGTTTGGTATCAGAGCCGTATTCGTAGAACTTAATCTTGTGTCCAAAACTTCTCCAATACTTTCTTCCACAATGTGTCAGTGAAACTCGAATCGAAAAATTTCTTGGTTTGGAAACAACGGATTCTTTCAGCCACTTGTCGTCATAATCTTAATAAATTCTCATAGAATCGGCGATTCCTATGAAGTTCTTGTTTGAAGAAAATGAACAAGTTGATGTATTGAACAAAGAATACTCGGAATGAGTACATTGAATTTGTTCTAAATGGATCACCTTCTGAATATGATCCTTCAATAATAACAATACGATTAAGCCTGATCAATTTACAAGTGATGAAGTAGAGGCATTTCTTTTAACTCAAGAAGCACGTTTGGAAAAGCTCTTGAGAGAAATTGACACTATATCTGCAAATTTATATAGACATGTCCAGGTCTAGAAGGAAAGAACGTTCAATCAACATGGTAGTGAATCTCCATCAGAGTAGACAAGATCAGCACAATTTCAATTCCAATAATCCTTATCTCATTCATCAATATGGAAATAACAACCTCAGAGGCGGATGTAGAGGAACTCACATCAACTACGGAGGAGGCAGAGCAAGATTTGGTCCAAGAAACAACCAAGAGATTAGGTAGAATAAAAACAAGTATTGTGGTTGGGTAATGCAATATCTATTACCTTCCAACTTCCTGTAGATTATATTGCCAACAAAATAGACATGCACCAGATGGATTTTTAAGCTATCAACATTACTTATTGAGCGTATTTAACCTGGCTCTAGTGGCATCTCCGTGCAAGTATTGAACAACAAGGCACTGGTACCCAACACAAAGCTGAATCAGTGCAATATAACCTTGGGTTTGGCGGTGGAACTTGGACAGAATTCAGTATCAAGACCGACAATAAGAATTAGCAGTTGGTGTTCATGGGAGTGGTAGAGATTGGAGATACATGTATCAACAACAACAGCTGAGGAAGTGACAACAGTTTCTCCACAGTCATCATCAAAGATGATATTATAGATTTCAATGTTATTTCCTATACAAAACTTTTTAATTAGTGGTGGACTCAAAGAAACTAATGGAGTATGCAGTACTTGAGATAATGATAGAAATTAGAGAACCCCATTTAGAATAATTAATTTTGTCTAAGGAATTCCAATCCGCATCGAATGACACACCGTGAATGTACTTTCAATGGAGAAAATTCTAGCCAAATATTGAAATTTCCTAGACAAATTATTCTAAATGTGGTACTGTAATCTCTATCATTATCTCAAGTACTGCATATTCCATTAGTTTCTTTGAATGCGCTACTACAATTAAAATGTTTCGTACAAGAAATAGCACCGAAATCTATAATATCAACTTTGATGATGACTGCATAGAAACTGTTGTCACTTCCTCAGCTGTTGTTGTTAATGCATGGATCTCTAATCTGTACCGCTCCCATGAACACTAGCTGCACAATCTTATTGTCGGTCTTGACCCTGAATTCTGTCCAAGATCCAGTGCTAAACCCAAGGCTTTACACTTAGTCAACTTTGTGTTAGGAACTAGTGCCTTATTTTTCAATACTTGCATGCAGATGCTGTTAGAGCCATGGTAAATAAACTTAGTAGGTAATGTTGATAGCTTAAAAACCCACTTGGTCGATGTCTATTTAATTGGCAATACAATCTTCAGGAAGTTGGAAGGTAACATAGCATTCTCCAGCCACAGTGCTTGTTTTGATGTAGTTTGAACTTTCCTAAGATTGAAACTATGAGCATTGCTACCTTCATGCTCTTTTCTTGACTTCTTAATACTCTTTCTTCACTTTCCTGTAACCAAAAATTAAAGTGTAAAATCATTAAATATATAGCACAAAAATAAAAGTTACCCACCTTAGGATTAAATGTATATATTAATTTGAAAATTTTGATCTTGAAAAAGAGAGAAAGATGCCTATATGCTTCTTTGACTTTATGTGATTCGTGATGTTGAGTAAACCAGAATACACTGTTCTCTAGGATTTCTTTAGATATTTCATTCTCAATCTTCTCTTAACTATCACTTTGTTTAGATATCAATCCTTGATTTTCTCGTTCGCCACCCTGATGTTTTCCTCTTCTTTAGTTTTTTTCGCGAGAAAGTTCAAGAGATTGTTAAAAGCAGTCTGAAAGAGTTGTCACACATATTCTTCCTTTGCTTCCTTACGAGAAATACCAGAAGGTGAATTCCTTCTTCTGTTCACTTTTGATCCCTGTGTTGTGTTACCTTCATTATAGACAAATTATTATTACCATGTAGCTATACTATATATACTCTCAAGAGATGCGAAACAGATTTGAATAAATGTAAAATAATTTCTCACCGCATTATCTACCAGAGCCCCATTTCCTTTCTATAGCTGTGAGGATATCTCTCATACAGCATAAAATTGAGAACTTTAGGGATAGATCGAAACATGCGTTTCGATTTCTGGTATCGATAGAACTGCATAGAATGTCAGTTATAAATAATTAATATTGATTAACATATCTTAAACCTTTCTTTTAAGGCTTTTTCATAATAATTAATCTTAAGAAATGCGTCAAACTAAGATCATAGCAATCTTGAAATGAAAGAATGGATAGATCGATAGCTTTGCTACAAAACTCACATGAGGCAGTAAACTAATGATCCCTTTTACATTATTAATTAAAAGTCAATTACATATCATATCAATTGTCTTATTTGGATGTTGCTTGCACTCAACATACAACCCCTTTAACCTCTCCTTGAATGAAAACTGACACCCAAGGTTGATATTTCCATCCATATCAGATAGCTGCAATAGTAGTTGAACAGATAAATTAATTATGCGAGATTATTTAGAAAACACTGTAAGACCATGGTAGATAAACTAAGTGATGTTGATAGCTTGAAAACCCAACTGGTCCATGTCTATTTTGCTGGCAACACAATGTTTAAGAACTTGGAAGGTAACATAGCATTCCCCAACCACAGTGCTTGTTTTGATTCGTGCTAATCTCTTAAAGGCAGCCTATTAAAAATGCACACAATGACACATTTCAAATAAGTTTGCTTCAAAGATTGAAATAATTTTAGTGAAAAACCAGAAGTTAGATTTTTCAGAGAATGTGGATAAAAGAAAACTAGTAAATCCTAATCTTATAGTGTCTGTGGTAGAAACAACCATTAATGCTTAATTTATTAAAAGAATATATAATATTAAATTTATTGAGTTTTCTAAATTAACTACGAAATCCAACTCATCTAATAGTTAATAGGTGTTTTGTGATAATTTAATATTCACTTTCAAGGGGGAGTATTTTACCCTTCAAAATTTTGAGTTAGAGTTTTGTTTGAGTACTTACAGTGTGTCTTGAAGGAACCACCATCAATGCTTCATTAAAAGCACCATTCTCTATATTTGGGGCTTCCAGTTGTTTGACTTTCATAAGAGATATTGCTTGCTGTCACATATAGGAGAAGCGAAATTAAACTGTTAGAATAACAAGTACTGACAAAACTCATAAAACACATTCTAATTCCAAATTTTGGGATCGAGTCCTCTAATTAGAATGGAAGAAAAGACGAGAACTAAGTTTAGGGTTACTCACAGAGATTATTTGTTTGAGAATAGTAGCTAATTCATGATATAAAGCAGGACTTTGACAATCAACCATCATTTCCTTTGCCATATTTGGTTGTATCTCCCACCCATTGTTTTCAAATTCCTCACCAGAATTCTGTAACCTGTTTTCTGATGTGTCTGACGTACTTTGGAATTTCAGCGAATAAAAACGCTAAAGAAACTCAATGAGTGAAAGAGTTGAAATGCAGATATGATGGACAGGCTGCGGAAAAGTAATGAGCATTTATAGGGTAGAAAAGTGTTTCCTCAATAGTCGTGCACACTTACTAAAAGGCACCATTGTGGCTATTTTACTACGGGTTTTATCAGTCTTCCAAATCTATTCCTACGTGCTGTATTGAAGGAAAGAGTTAGGATTTTTATTATGTACTAATTTTTTATGCACAGGCAGTGATTGCATTTTACCAAATTTCATAATAATCTTTTTTCCAAAAATATCTTCTAATAATTAAATTAGTAGTTTCATTGATTAATCTACCAATATTTATTCTCCATAGAATTTCCTAATAGGCGGATGCATAAAAGATGTATAATAATAATAATAATTAATAATATTATTAATAATTATGATAACTATTATAATATAATATTAATAATATAATAGTAATAATTATGGATGCTTTCTAGGATTATCATAAAATTTGGGGCAATAAATGATTTTTTTTGGATACATAAAAGATATATAATAATAATGATGATAATAATTATAATAATTTAATAGTAAATCACTAAATCTAATGAACGTGTGGTCCCCACCTGTTTAATAAAAGTGAAGGAAATATTCACACAAGGTAATTAATAGAATTTATGATATTTTCATTGCCAAACACTTGACTTTTCAAAATATTTTATATTAATTTTTGCATAATCAAAAAAAATTTATTTATTTAAAAGAATATTTACAATTTACTGACAAACACTTGAAAATATTATAATGCATTTATTAACAAAAAGAATGATACTATATTAAATTCACTGTCAAGCAAAAGTTATTGGAATGTTAACAAAAAGGTATCAATTGAATTTATTTCACTGTCAAATACTTGGCTTTTGCAAATATCTTATATTCAATTTGAAAAGTGATTGTACAGGGCAAAAAGGTGTGATATTCAATTCATTATATGATTTTTTTTTTTTAAAATAAGAGTCCAATTCTCACGTATAAAGGGAGATGATAAAAGAATAAAGAGAAAGGCTAAATCTTTGATGAAAAGGATCAAACTTATCTCTTATAATTAAAAAATAAATTTTCTGTCAGAGTTTGAAAAAAACTTTAGGCATGGTTCTTATTTTATTAGTGATAACTTTTTAAGTAAATTAATTAGTACAAACTTTTTGATTGACTTTTTTTTATTAATTCTGTGAAGTTAATCAATCTAAGCAAAAAGAAATTGGTTCTTGTGACCAAAATAATTCATGTTTTAAATATGTATTAATGAAAATAAATATAGTCAGTTAAAAAAATGTCAAACACTTAGCAATTAACAAAAGTGATTGGAATATTAACACAAGGTAATCAATAGAATCTATTTCAGTATCAAGATTCCACGATTTTGTGTGGTACGTAGTTATAGTATTTTATTAGATGTTATTTGTTTACTTCTTTTCTTTTAACATGTTCAATTTCTTATTATGTTCTCATTCCTATTTCCTTCTACGGCTCTTATTAAGTTTCATGTTACCAGTGATTATTGCACAGTTTAGACAAAAATCTTGGCCTGCATTTTCAATTGTAAGTGAAATAGTTGAAATGTCATAAGAATTTGTTAATAAAACAACTAGTGATGTAATTTTAAGCGCAATCATTTCAATGGGAAAAAAAAATCTTAAGCAGGAAAAGGTTTATTTAGTTAATATAAAAAATTAAAACATGAAGAGTGGGCTATGATTGCCCATTCTTTCTACAAGAAAAGGGTTGGGAAATACAAATAAAGTCAAGCAATAAGTTCATGGGTTTCCTAATTAATATCCAAACCCAGATGGGGTCTTACCTACACAGAGAAGCTTTCACCACCCTGCATGTTTCAATGCAACTCGCTACATGATAATTATTAAAGAATCAATTGTAAAATAAGGGACACATCAGCAAGTCAGTTAGTGCCACATCAATTAGTTAGGTATGTTTATTTGTTGGTTAGCCTAGTTAGTTGTTAACTGAATGCACTTTGCTTCTGTATGAGAGGTTTTATAAATACCCCAATCAAGTGTAAAGCTGACTAAGTTCAATGAATATAATCCACTCTTTCGTTCATCTCTGTGATTCAACTTGGTATCAAGGCCGCATCCATGGTGGAATCCATGCAACTCAAACCTGTGTCTAAAACTTCTTCAATTACTTTCTTCAACAATGTGTCAGTGAAACAACGAATTTGTTTAGCTGTTCGTGGTCAAAGTCTTGATCATTTTCCCATTGGATCTACAATTCTTGTCAAGTTCGTGTCGGAAAAATGAACAAGGTCGTGTATTGAGCAAAGATTACTTGGAATGAGGACATTCAATCTGTTCTAGATGGATTACCTTTTGAATATGATCCTTTGATAATGAAAATCATGATTAAGCTGATTAGTTTTCGATTGATGAAGTAGAGGTAATTCTTTTAACTCAAAAAACACACTTGGAAAAAGAAATTGACACTATATCTGCAAATTTTAGTACACATGTCTAGGTCCAAAGGAAAAAAACTTCAATCAACATAGCGGCCAGAATGCCTATCAGAGTAGACGAGACTAGCACAATTTCAATTCCAGTAACCCTTATCTTAGTCATCAGTATGGAAACAGCAACGTCAAAGGTGGATATGGAGGAACTTACATGAGAGGAAGAGGTAGACCAAGATTTGATTCAAGAAACAACCACATTTGTCAAGTTTGTGGGAAACAAGGGCATCTGGCCCTCAATTATACTATGGGTTTAATGAGCATTACCATAGACTAACACTAGTATACTCCATTTATTCGAACAATGGACCACATCACTACAAAAACACTGATACAAAAGAAAATGCTCTAGAGTTTACTCAGGCCTTTGTCACTGAAAACACATAGACATGAGCCTACTCAAATCTACATCCTTGCAAGGCAACGAGACTCAGTACTACGGAAATTTCACTAGTGACAACAATGGCAATGCAAGAAGATATCAAGCACTTATCGACAACCACACATGGGATATAGTCTCTCTACCAGAAGGCAGATTGCGTATTGGGTGCAGATGGATATTCAAATTAAAATACAGGCCTGATGGTTCGATCCTCAAGCAAAGGCCTGGTTAGTGGCCAAAGGTTATCATACAGACTTCTCAAAAGTCTTCAGTCTTGTGGTTAAGCACGTGAAAGTAAGAGTAGTGCTCAGTTTAGCATTGTCAAGAGGATGGCATGTTTACCAAATTGATGTGAAGAATGCCTTTTTCAATGGTGATCTCTTGGAGCCTCCAGGAGGCATTAAAGCAAATCAAAATCCATCATCTTCCCTCAGTTAAACAAGTTACAAGCATTCTCAGCAAGTCCTTAGCTAGTTCCAGATTTTGTGAGCTTACATGCAAATAAGTGACACATCAGCAAGTCAATTAGTGCCACATTTGTTAGTTGGTTAGCATAGGTAGTTAGTCGTTAAATAAATGCGCGTTGCTTTTGTATGAGAGGTTCTATAAATACCTTAGTTGAGTGTAAGTGTAAAGCTTTAGTTAATTTTTGTGATTCAACTACAATAGATAAAAATTAACATACAAGATACTTAAGTTTGACTCTAGTGATTGAATTTGACTTTGTTGCTCTCATTTCTCATGTTCGATTCACATATTGTAACCTTTTAAGGATTAAAAAAAATTAACATACAAAAATTAAAAGAAACATATGTAAGAACATACAGACAAGAGGATTAATGGGAAATCTTTTAATATCAAATCCTTGTATATAACAGAAATTCAAACAATATGATAAGTTTAATGTTCATCAATATATGATAAGATTATCTGTCGTACTCTTTCCTATTGTTGATTGTGAACTTTGTAACTTCATGTAATAGGAATATATATGGTGAACCTTATCACACATCAAAATAGTTCTCCATGAGGCCATCATTGATTAACCAATCCATTAATCTATCTTCCAGTGCGAGAGTATCCTCGTCACCTAGACTAAATTTGCTATGTTTTATCTTTGCGAATATTTCTTCCATAGTTTCATTAGGTGGGTCCCTTCCAAAGTGGGTGCCATGGCTAACCAAGTGAATAAACTTGGGCTTAAGTCTTCAATAAAATTAGAAAAAGAAAAAAGAAAACATAAGAAGAGGCAAGTGTGTATAGCGATCCTGTATAAAAAGGAAGGTTAAGAGAGAGAGTTGTGTACTAAAGCCAAGGAGAGGAAAAGAGGCTTGGTGAGAGTGCAACGTAGATGGAGAGAAGAAAAGAAATGTTGGTCTTTCATCCTAAAGTTAGATGAGTAAATTGCTCACATACTATTAAAATATGATCAGTTTATTGTTGTTGGTAGTGTGAGCTTTATTTTAATATGATTTATTTACTGTTTTGCCTTATCTATTGTTTGGGTTAGAATATTCCGATGATTGAGTTTTTCTGTATCTCTTGTTGTACCCAAAAATTTTGATTAGAGAAAAGTTTTTTTGGGTTAAAGATCATGTTTTTCACTCACATTGGGATATTCCATGTTATTATGGTTTAATTCATATTCTTAGTTCGAGAAAAAAAAAAAATTCCCAACAATTTCATACTCTTCTTTTGCACCCATCTGCATTCTGCATTTCTGGTCGACTATTTGCTTCCTTCAGATTCTTTTCCGCTTCTTTCCCAGCTTTTTGGTACCTTCAGCTACTTCTTCCACAACACTTTTCTGCGTTTTCACAAGATTTATATCCCTTGTCGATTCACCCTTTACAGTTTTGGTCGCATTTTATTTCACGGTAATTGCAATGATTTCAGCCTGCGGTTCTGCAAAAAAGCTGAGTAAATTACATTCCAAAACTCCTTCAAAGATGAATTCATAGTCCATAACCTAACATTCTTGTTAATATTTGTTTGACTTCATGCATGAAGTACTCTTGCTTTCGTGTTTTTAGGAAACCTATCTTTTGTTATTGTCTCTTGTTCTAAGTCTTGAGTTCCATCTGTGATTATTAAGCATGAATTCTATATATACTAAAGAAACTACAATATGCGTAAATATTTAGAGTTTTGTTGCTTAGGAAGCACAAAGCTATAAACATTAGAAGAAAAGGACCTAAATTTATCATTGAAAAAACGAAGATTGTTTCACAAATTCTAAAATAATTTATATCATACATATATCATACCGAGTAGGCAATGGAGGAAGAAAACCCAAAAACCAAAAAAAGATGCCCAAAACCAAGAAGAGAGTAGAGGTATTTATAAGTTTGATTGCATCTAGTAATTAGTTAATTTTCTTTACTTTAGCCTCAAATTTTGTTCTTTATTATTTTACGTGCATTATCTCAACATAAATATACATAAATGACTATAATCAATTAATTGAACACAGTCGACGTGATAATAGTCCATTATTTATTTTTTATTATTTAATAGTGTTTCTTGTGGTGCTGATTTGCATTAAATGCTTTTTAAAAAATTTAAATTTGACTTTTAAAATCAAATACAATAAAATAATAAATTAAGAGGTTAATCTAACATTTAATTTGATTAGAATCAAAATTTGCTATATATATTCTGATCCTTGGATTAATAAGGACAAACAATCTCTCCAATAATATACCTCTTTTAAAACCTAAATTGTGAGAAGATAAGAATTCTTAATTAACAAAATTAACTTATTTAGGAGAGCGATTGTATGTAAAGGCACTGCTAGCTAGGGGAGGTTATGTCTCATCATAATAGCAACGGGACAAATGACATATCCATATGTTTTATGAAAGAACAAATGGCAGCAATGATATTTTTAGTAACTTCATTGAATATTTAAGAATTTGACACATGCAGGATAATTAGATTGGCCAAGTTTTAGAATTTCATTAGTAGCTATTCTTCTATAATATATAATATAATTATATTAATATTGATATAAATCTAATATTGGGCCTGAAGTTACAATAATATCATAACATTCTCAATTCACTATCGCTTTACATTAAGTTTCTCTTTAAAAGTGACTAACACAATAAAAATTATTTGTGACTTGAGTTAAAATTCAGGCTAAATATCTAAGTTCAAATATTGAAAATCTTCCTTGAGAGAGTTGAACCCCTTCAACTGTAAGTCTCAATAGGGATTAATCCTCTTGATGCTTAAAAAAAATTTCTCCTAAAAAGTATAATTCAAAAATGGTATTTATATTTATATTTTTATTAAATATAACTCGAAAATGGTATCAATCATTTGTAATGACTTTTGGCATCATTGAATTTGAATTATTCAAAAGTCTTGGTCAAACTAACCACACTTGGTTCAACATCCTATTAGCACCGTCTCAAACACTCTACTCTAGAACATAAAATCTATAGTAGATAGAGGTATTTAAGATTAAATATTTTCTTAGTTTAAAATTTGAAATAGAAATATTTTTTAATTTAAATATAAAAATAAATACTGATAAAAATTTTACATATCTCAATTTAAATGAAAAATGTACATATCATCGTAACACTGTAAATTTTTGCTTTCTAGACATTCTGTTGATAGTTGATTTATTTCTCATTGTCGTACTTTCTACTACGACTCTGTTCTAAAACACTACATTTAAAGTCTTTGTTTGTGCTTGTTTGTCATCATCAAAGAGTTGGTATACATTTGACATTGTGCTAAAGTTTCTTTTCTTAGTTGTTTCTTTAGTTGTTGGACAATAATTCACTTACTTCATCTTTTTCATATATATTTCTTTTGGTCTTCTACAAAATTCAGTAAAGTTGTGAGCATTTTCACGGCTATTTATATTAGAATAGGAGAAAATTGTGTGGGTTAATAAAGAGAAACACATTAGAACTTTATGTCAGACAAGATTTTTACTATGTGTGAGCCGACAATTATTGTACACATTAGTTTGATTCGAGTAAAAATGATCTCATTTTTGGGTGTTGCAACAATCGTCACTAAACTATGAAGATGCACCCTGTACATGATTCAAAAACTTTTTAAAGTTTTCATAGCTTTGATTAACTCGTATCTGTAGAGAATGAGTAAATCTATTTCACAGAACGAATGAAACAGTCTCGACAATTTCCACTCCCATAATTAACTCTTATTTTACAGTAACGTTTGTCTTACACTCAAATCACATAGAATTCTGTAAAAAATTTGTGCGTAAGTTGGGATGTGGACATAAAAGCGCTTCTTATTTTAAGGAATATGATTTGAAGTTCAATGTTTGATGTCAATCAAAATAGCATATTAATAGTCTCTTTGATCGAATAATCCCTGACTCACATCTTCCATACGTTTATACTTTTTTATTAATTTTCTTAGCCATTTTTCTTTTGGGAAATGAGACATACATTACAGATTTCATTCAAATATTTGTTCAAGTTGCTTGAAGCTAACACTTTTAGATACATTTATCGTCTGCTCTAATCCCATCTTGAACAAATTTGGATACTCTATTTTCAAATTTTTTATTTTAGTAATTTTTTATTTGTCTTTCTTTAATTTATATTAAAATATATTTTAAAAGTTTCATATTTTTTGTTAATTTTTTTAATTTTATATTTATCTCTCTTTTATATCTCTCTATCTTTAAATTTATCAAAAATCCTCCTCCGGTCTTGAACACATGCCCCCACGGCTCTAGCCTAGCCTTCCGTTGCCTTGCATGATTCTCAAATTTGCGATTGGGCCGTACTATAGTGACTTAGTGAGCGCGCTCTCAAATCCTCGTCGTCCTCCTCTTTCGAGGCAGTGGCTTCCGCGCTCTTGCTTTTTTAAGTTGATCAGTCCAAGTCTAAGGAACAAGAAATAAGTTCTTGTGGCCAATTTTGAAAATATTTAATAGCCAGAATTGACAATTATTAGTTGGTTTTCAAGTATTTCACTTACAATTAAAAATCAACTTATTTTCCTAGTTACCTTGGATTTTCTCATGACAAAATGATTTTCTCATGACTAAAATCAAAGATTATATATCTTAGTTGTTATGGTCTATGATATATTATGACATAGGCACACAAGCATACCAGCTTAATTAGTATATATTGGGTCTGCAATTCCACTCTACATTTTTGCTACCATTTTTATTTATATACAAATTAAAATACTCCTCTCATACTGTGTGAAATTCCTACAAAATTGTCTTCCTTAAATTAGATTGAGCTTACACCATATACAAGCTTAATTAGTATAAGATTGGGTCTCCAATTCCATTCTATACTCTTTTGCTAACATTCTTTTACTTATTTACATAAATACTCTTTTCATACTGTGTGGAAACACAGAATTCCCACAATTCTGTGTCTCCCCGTGGTATCAGTATATCAATGCTTGTTTATTTAATAACTGAAACAAGCACACAAGCATAATTAGTATAAGGTCCTATCTCCAAAAGAGGAGGTATCCAATTTGATTTTACGGCCCTTCTGATTTGCTAACCTTAATTTAAAAGATAAAACCACGGTTATTTTGTCACAAACTTATGAAGGTTAGCATTCTACATATTTTTTATTGGACAAACAAACAATTTCCTTCTTCCTAACCATTTTGTTGAAAAGACAAGTCTAACTAATATTCTGACTTTTCTAATATTCTAAATTTAGGAGAAATTTTCTCTCATCTCCATCCGTCTCTTTCTTCTGCAAATACAGAAAGTAAAAGGAAACAAATCGAGAGCCTATAATTGGGTTTCGAACAAGAAAATCATAATTTGCAATAATTATAATTAATGTTTGAAAATTTCTATAGTTTTTTATAAACTGCATTTTCCCCATATTTGAATTTGAGGCTGACACTTTCTGTTGTCTTAAAAGAGTTTGGTTTAGTTGCACCCACTTCAGAGGTCACCGGCCATGAATACTGTAACAGTTCGGGCATAACCAAAACATCTACGAATTGAGTAGTTGGGGGACAATAAATCTTCCTTACATGAATTCTCCACGAATTCTACTTAGGCATAATGGGTCTACCTTTCCTTTATCGTCAACAACTTCACTTCCATTTCTGTCTCACAACTACTCCAACTCTTGAACTCTGTCCTATATAAGAACCAACGTGTGCATCCCATTGCATCTCATCCAAACAACTATTCCTTCTTACGAAATAGAACATCTATTCTTTTCAACGGACATACAAAACACTTGGCAGTCAAGATGTCTATGGGATCTTTAGCTTCTGCTTCCCTTGCAGTGGTACTTGCTTTTGCTCATTTAACAGTGACCATTTCAGCGGTTGACCCTGTTGCAGCCACCGGGAAGGAGCCCATTATTGAGTTATACTTGCATGACATTCTTGGGGGCAGTAACCCAACAGCTCGCCCAGTAACCGGTTTGCTCGGCAGCATATACAGTGGTCAAGTGCCTTTCGCAGGTCCAGTAGGATTTAACGCCCCAAAGGGTGGAATTCCCATCCCTAATGCCGATGGTGCCATTCCCACTGTCAATGGAGTTACTGGTATCCCTCTAGGAACTGGCTTGGCTGGTACTGCCTTTGCAGGGAAATCAGGTAATAACAACCAAAATGCTGCCCAGCCACAATTAGGACCTGATGGGCTGGGACTAGGCTTTGGTACTATCACTGTAATTGATGATGTCCTGACCGCTCAACCTGAGCTGGGATCACAAACAGTTGGGAAAGCTCAAGGAGTATATGTGGCAAGTTCTGCAGATGGGACTAGACAGATGATGGCATTCACGGCCCTGTTTGAAGGAGGGGAATATGGTGATAGCTTGAACTTTTATGGCCTGTACAAGATAGGAAGCACCATGTCACATTTGTCTGTTACAGGGGGAACTGGCAAGTTTCAGAATGCAAGGGGATTTGCAGAAGTGCGAGCTCTTATACCACCAGGTCAGATTGCTACTGATGGTGCAGAGACATTGCTGAGGATCACTGTACATTTGCACTACTAAAACCGTAATGTGGAAATGTGAAAGAAACTGGTTACTGTTTGATTAAAGATGAAGATGAGATTGGTCTGGTGTTTTCTCAGTTTGATTTGCAAAATGTATCCGAAATCTCAGATGTAATTCCCAAAAAAAAAAGAAAAAAAAAGTGGTGAGTTGTTCTATTTTCTAACAGATGGCACTTGGAGACTTGGTGTTTTATTCTAAATTTAGTGGATATTCTAAGTGACAACTACTATGAGAGGTTACAACTCTAAATATTTGTTTTACTTATAAGCTATCATGAAGATTCAAAGCGTTAGTAATGGCCATAAGCAAGTAAATAAACATAAATTGGAAAGAGAACAAAAGACAAGCTGACAACAAACCAAAGATGGGCAAAGAAAAAGTTTACTGAAAGTTCAAGCAGGGATCCACAGCCATAAATGCCACCCATTTAATGATCCATTTTCATGTTCAACATATGGGTATCATAGACAACCGTGAAAGATCTAATTCTAATGGTCATTGCCATTTAACAGGTTATACATACATATCTTTACATTTAAAGAGAAACTTGTTATATTAACACAAGATAGCACAGCAGATTCATCGAGCCCATAGAAGGAGTCTATCATATGCATTAGCAATGATGCAGGACCCTTACTATCTTCATTCCTAGTTCACAAGCCACACCAAATATGGATAATGCTAATGCTGCTGAATCTAAAGCATGGAATTTGTCAATAGCAACGAAGGGCAGCAATCAGGGCAGTGACTGAACATCCGGTAGCAGTTATTTTTTGTATCGTTGCCACCCCATTATGAGCACCAATGACTTGCCTCCCATCTGTTACAATGTCAATGGCTCCTGACACTGCAACTACCGCACCACTTGCTTGAGCTAATTATTTTGCTGCCTCAACTGTATCAATCGAGTCAGAACGCTACCCACACCCCTGACAATAGAGCCAAATTATAGAATGCAATGACAAAGCTTCTTAGATTTAAAGGGAGAGAAAAAGAAATAAACATTTTGTTTGAAGTTTGAGCTGAGCCCTCAACGTCTTTCTTGTTTTGTCTTGGAGAACTCTTAAAATATTGAAGGCAAGCCATAACATATACTCTGATGCTTACTGCAGGATCATTATTGCACGGATAACGAATTATATTACAACCATTAAATAAGAGAATCCTCTCATAATTAACAATATTCTGACCTAGCAAATCTTGCACCTGATATCAAAATCTGTGGGGTCCACCCCATCAATGAAAAAAAAAAAGTTTAAAAATAAGAAAAGGAGGCTGACTACATAGAGGTGGAAAGCTTTCATTTTCAACACAAAAATCGGTGGGCAATTGGCAAAGGCTGAAATTTCTATCTCTCTCCTTGACTTGCAGCTCAAAATTGCTCTATAAATAGAGGGCCTCATTCAACAGAGTAATACAAGCAAGGAGAAGAGCCAGCAAAGAGAGAAAGGCTTAAGTAGAACAGAGAATAAGGCTAAAAGTCAAGTGTAAGAGGTAAGCCTTGAGAGAAATAAAATATTTCTTTGAAAAGTGTGAGATAAAAGAGAGTCTGAATAATTACCAATAAAGTGTGGGTATACACTAAAAAATATTAGGTGTCACATCTAAAGGGTCTCACTGATTGCCACTATAATTTTAGTATCACTTGAAAGAGAGTAAAGTGTGTTATGAGGATATTTATAATTATCCTTATTATAATGGAATATTTTCTTGGAGCTTGTCCTGTGATTTTTTCCTCGACATTAGAGGGTTTTCTACGTTAAATATTTATACCTCTTGTATCTATTTTTTTACTTAAATTTTGTTGTGTATAATTTACTTATACATTATGAAAAAGTAATCCTGAGGTACTTCTGCTTTTATCAAGCCTCTATTCCATTTTTTTTTCTCAACAAAATCTTCATATGAGATTTTGCCAGCCTACTGTCATGAATAATATAACCGATCAAAAGGCTCAAGTAAATCTAGAACTCCATGTTCATGTTTTCTAAAAGGCTATGAGGTCCTCAAGAAACCCTTTGTCTAATACAGGATAAGTTTAAAAAAATGAAGGAACATTAAACATACAGTGTGCCTAAGCTCACTCACAAGTCAAGTTTATCATTCAGTCGATGCAAACCACCTAATTAATGTTCTACTTAATGGGTGTGGGTGACATATTGAGGATAGAAAATGAAGGCAGGAAAAGCAGTTTATAATAACACAAAAACACAGGTGCTCCAAAATAAAATAAAAAATCAAAAGTCCTCCACAAGCAGAACGGGAATTTGAGTAATTAATCAACATATCCATCCCACCAGCAAGAAGCCCTTTGAGAAAAAGTCAGTTTCTTTTGTTAATATATGAATTAGCAACACAGGCCACTTATACAAATAATCCATGTTTTGCCTTTTTACTCTTCTTCAAAATAGAATGACAAAGAAATTGCCATTGAGAACCTTCTTTAAAATCCCAAACAATTTAACAACCTAATGATACTAAAACAATCCCATACTAGGGCTTGAGCTTGACTCAAGCAATTGAACCTGTTTTTGTTTCTCCCCTTCTCTCAAGTTCAATTCTCATATTATAACATTCTTAGTATTAGACAAAAAAAAACCAACCCTATACTACCCAATTCCATGTTTTCTTAACTGTGTGTAGTAACATTATTTACCAAACATGAATTCTCCAAACACTTCATGGATACCATGTTAGCCCACTATAATTAATAGTATATAATATACTAGAATAGAAAATCTGCCACAAGTAAACTTTTGTAGGGGAACAACAAAGGAAAGTGTATTCAACAAAAGAAACGGAAAAAGCATATCTGGTTTGTGACTGAGGATCAGGCGTTTGGGTGCACCAGCATGATATGTTAATTAAAAATAATGTTGAAAACTAATAAGATGTTAGCATAGTGAAAGCTAGTTGCGTCCTAAGTTAGTACTTAAGCTAAATGCAAATCTTGGAAGTCTCCCTTATTGAGAGAAGGAAAACTGTTTAACTTTAAGTCTTAGTGAGATTAAATCTCGTAGTACTTTACCAAAAAAAATGTTGAAGATAAATATAGGATGAAAGGAAATGGTTTATTCAGTTAAAATTGAATTGGATTTCATGTGATTCACATTTGGTTTGGGCTTTTGTTGAAATGGGAGTTGGTCTAGGCTAAATTTGGGTTTTTGACAAAGGGGAATTGGGTTAAAAACAAAATAAAATGGGATGAGAATAAACAAAAAAAGATTAAAAGAAAATTTTGAAAAAACTTAAAACATAAAAAATTGTAGTTATACTAATTAAAATTGCATTCTAAATAAAATAAGGTGTTTACAATTGCCTTTCTTTGCATATCCATTTAGAATTACAAGCAAGACAAAGGTAAAAAGATGTTTATTTTGTCTGGGGCATGTTTCCCTAAGACAAATTTCTCTTTACATATTTTCTTTTTTAATTTTTGGCTTTTGTTTTTATTTCTCTTTTTGTTTTTGTACTTTTTTAATTGATAGTTTTTACTAAGAATATCAATGGTACAAAGACAAAAGGGAATTAGTCAGATAGATTTTGAAGTAGACTTGATCTCATGAACTTGTATGAAGAAGCAAGGAATTTGAAAATGACCAAAGGAAAATAACAAATAACTTGGCTTGACATAGGATTGACTCAACTAGATTGATATTAATTAAAGATATTAGAAATCCAATAGCTTACGAGGAAAGAAATCACCCAACTTCATGTGGGCTGAACCTAGGGTCATTGGGTTTCCTTAACAATAGACCATAAAGTTACCAAGTTTGACCAAGCTATGATGGGTATGATCTAACTATTGATAATTAAAGTGGCATAGCTTGACCAAGCTCAATCCAGCTTAACTGTAAGGATTAAAAGTGGCTTACCTTGACTTGGGTCAACCAATCTTGATCGGGTTTGATCTAATTGCTAGAAATAAAAGTGAGCTAGCCTGACCAAGCTTAACTTTATTGAATTCAATTAACAAACTAGAAATAAAGCAACTAGAAACAAAAGACATCACCTTGAATGACATAGGCTTGATTCAATTTGACTAAATCCAATTTGACAAACTAGGAACAAAAGATGTCCCAGGTTCAAAAGATAAATTGGTCAAATATGAGCCCATTTTATTGGAATTCAAAAGGAATGACTTGACCTACCATAGGTTCAATTCAACCATATTGAATTCAATTATATTAGGAAAGAAATAACTTGGCTTGACATGGGCACAATGCAATTGGATGAAATTCGATTTGTCTAGAAAGGAAAATGACAAGACTTGACACAATATTGATTTAATTGGATTGAATTTGATTCGATATGAAAGGAAATGACTTAGCTCAGTATAAGCCTAATTCAAATGGTTTGAATTCAAGTTGACTTGGAAAGAAATAACCTGACTTTACATAGTCTTAATTCGACCAAAAAAGAAACAACTTGGCTTGATACAAGATCGATTCAATAAGATTGAATTTAATTTTACTTAGAAAAGACTATCCAACTTGACATAGGTTTGATTCAACTAAATTGAATCCAATTTAAAGACTAGTGCATGGGCAAGGTTGATAATAAATTGGTAGAATTTTTTAAAGCAATAAAACTTTGAGTAATAGGTTTCAAGCATTACCTAAATGCTCAATAATGGCCTTGTACTGATGAAGGACATGCACACATATTGTGAAGTGATAAATCAAAATGCACTTGATGCACATGGCTAAAATAAAATGCTCATGATCTTGTCTATAGTGAACCATGGATTTTGAAAACATACTAGTAATCAAGATGCAATTATGGTAATCAATATTGACTACAAGCATATTTGAAAGAGGCAAGGATTTAGAAAATCAATGTCTTAGAGAAGCAGGATTCTAGCATTACTTGAATGCCTAAAAATGGCTTTGTAAGGATGAATGGCTATGCAAACATGCCATGAAGTGATGACTCAAAATGTTTGTAGTACATGTGGATAAAATAAAATAGTCATGATCTTGTATAAATTAGAAAATTTAGCATGATTTTGAAAGCATGCTGGTAATCAAGATGCAAGGATTGAGTAAATTTCACGTCTCCTATGCTGAAAATTTAAAGTACCTACTAGGCTTGGTTCTTGCTTTCACTACCTTCCAGAATCCTCTTGCTAGTCAAGGTTTAAATAGATCAAATGGAGCCTTGTTTTGTGAAGAAATTCAGTCCCTTGAGGAGTAATTCTAATTGTGTTTGCTTAGAATTAGGTTTGATACATTCCATTTGAAGAATTTTATCCTTTCTAAACTTGGATCTACTTATTCTCAAACTTTGGGGGTATGGGTTCGAGTTTATATTTGCCTTGAGGAGAATTGTATCTTTTACAAAACTTGGTCAACATGTTCCTAACTTCATCATGATTTTACCACCACCCTTTGACTCTTGGGGAGCATTGACTAGACTAGTGCCCATTTTCATTCTTGTTCTTGAATTTAGTCATGTCATTCTCAATCAAGGACTTTGGTTTTCTAAGGAAAAGATTCACTAGTCTTCTAATGACATCTTTAATCTTGACTTTGCCATTTTATAGAATCGAGCCATTTTGTGTGAGATGATCTTTAAGCATAGTGCTTCTTGACAACACCAGCATCCACCGCATCTAACAATTTATCTCCACCTATGTTTGCAAGGATAATAACCTCGTGAGAAAATGCTCTTTTGACTATGCAAGCTCCTTTATAATTTCACATCTATTTACTCTCATTATCTTTGTGAATGGGCAAGATCTTTCTTAGAACTAGATCTCCTTCTTTAAATTGTCATAAGCAAACCTTCTTAGCATATGCCCTTATTAATCATTTAAGTATAGCTTCCTTCAATAAAGTTCAACTAATGATGGACCTGAACCCATTTATCTTTTTCTAATTGTGGGATAAAATTTCAACATCGAGTGGTAATACTACTTCCATCCTATAAACTAGTCAAAGGAGGTTGTCCCAATCAATGTGCATACAAAGGTACAATATGTATCAAGTGTAAATTATAGCATCCCATGCTAATTTTTATACGTCATGCTCTTTATGGTGTTCTTATTACTAGCCTTCACTACCTCATTCATCTTCAGTCAATATAGGGATGAGTTATGGTTCTTTACTTTGCATTAACTGCATAACTCTATTAACACGTTATTTAAATTGCTAGCATTGTTGATCATTAATTGATAGAGACCTCTCAACTTAGTGATTTTGGGTGTGAAATTGCAAGCTTTAATGGCCAAATGGAAGCTTCCATGGGGTTTGTGAGTGTTTGGGCATTAAAATCGAAGAGATGAAGATGATGGAGGTTAAGAAAGCATGAACATACTGAATAAGGAACAAGTGGCTTCTGCTTTCTTCTTTAGATCCCTCTAGCTTTGGGTGCTAAAAGGGAAAATTGTGAGGAAACTTCTTAGGATATTGAGCGTGGATTGCTATAGTTTTAAGAGTGGAGGCACAAAGGCATTTTCCAGGGATAGTGGAAATGATATATTTCTATAGTACAAAAAGAGTTTTAAAATGCATGGATAAGGAAACCTTGGGTTAGTTCTATGTTGGGTTTTTTAGAGAAGGTGAAGCCAAGGATGAGGTGCTCGAGATATATGAGTCTCAAATTTTGACGTCCATGTACAAAATGAATTGATGGGTTAGTTTTTATTAGGGAAGTAGTCCAAAGGGTACAACAATGGGGTGAATTGAGGTGTCTATGATTTTTCGTGTGATTGGAGTCTACTATTGATTCGACTTGGAGGTTTAAGGTGGATTTACTAGGGATGAGTAGTTTTGGAGACAAGAGAGGATAGGTGTCCTTGGGCATGATATCAAAGAAGGTAACACAAGTGATGAAAGTCTCCATGATTTTCTTCATGGAGGAAGAGTCTAAATTAGTAGAGGAACATAGGGTAAAAACTAAGTCTCTTGAGTTGGCTCATTAATGATGAGATTTATGACTCTTGTTGTTTGGACAGTAAAGTAAATAATTGTCGAGTGAAAAAAAAGGAACTAAGAAATTGTACTGTGACTAAGGATCAAGCTGCTGGTATACTAGCATTAAATGCTAGTAATAATTGATGCTAAAGATATTTAATGAGTTAAGATGAAATGGTTTACTGAGTTCAAAATAAATTGGATTTCATGTGTTTTTTTTTTTATAGTTTAGGGTTCTATTCAAATAGGACTTGTATCAGGATAAGTTGGGGTTTTTACCAAAAGGGAATTTGGCCAAAAAAAATGGGACAAAAATATATTGAAAAAAATGAGAAAAATTGAAAATGATAGAAAAATAATATACTAATCAAAATTGCACTTTAAACAAAATAAAGTATCTACAGCATCATTTAGAGTCACATGCATGGTTTGCTTGTTCAAAATGGTGCCCAAAATTCCAATTTTGAAATATGGTCAAAACACCAAACTTTTCCACTTGGGTTTCACATTTGGCTTAGAGTTCACTAAATTTCATTGGAAATTACAATATTCAATGGTTCTAGAGGAAAACCACTCAATCTGGCTCAAAATTCAGTTAAGTAAACCCCATTTTGAAATGCTCCCCAAACCTCCATATTAACCCTCTCAAGTTGAAGTGATTTTGACCAAAACCAATAAAATTGGCTACATAAATATTATCATCGAACCACTTAAAATATTTTGCATGGATTTATTGTCAAAATCGATGAGGGAAACACTAATTTCATAAGGCCTTTCATGACCCCATTTTCTTCATATTGTGTTGCTCAATTTTAATGCACACAATGTAAAATTGTTTGAGGAAACATGCTAACTTATCATTTCAAAAACAAATCCATGCATTAATTATTTAAACCGGTGGATATATGATGCATTTCAAAGGGTGAGCCACAAACTAGGTCAAAATGACTCGTGTATCAAGCTATTGAGTAGTAAAGATGAACTTTGACTTGGCTAGCATTACCTATAGCTCTAGAGACTAGGGAAACATGAGACCTGCACGAAGCTTGTTTAGACCCATTTTCACCTCTATACTCCTCTACTCTCCTTAACTGGTATTTTTTTTTTAGATTTTCTAATGCCTTAAACTATTTTTTATGAATTTTCTTGCAGACTTATTTTGATGAAAATACATTGTACTCTTCAAATTTAGAGATGAAATTTTTGTGCATTTTTTGGGATAATTATGCACAAAATATATTGTACACTCTTAGATAAAACATGTTATAGTATTGAAACAAATGTAGGACTATATCTACATGATTTTGTTGAGGAAAATTCCACACTTTGTTGTGAAATTACTTTTGATGTTATGTTTGGGAAGTTAGGGCAATATAAAGTTGTTACAGCTTCCTAGTCATGGTTGTGAGCTTGCTTATCATGTGGCCAATAATTTTGGGTTGTCTCAAGCAAAATTATGTTGAAATTTCATCATGAATTATATCACTAATGATTGTACCTTATTGGAACATCATTAGTGATGTGATTCTTGTTACTTTCAAAATGGAGCAAGAATACTTTTGCTCCCTTTATTTTTTTAAAAGAGCAGTTTAATCTTCAACTTTTGAATTAAACAATGTAGTTCCTCTACAAGTACAATTAAAGAACTTGTCCCTAGATTTCCCCTTTCTTGTATGATGTGGCGCACTAATGGTAATTTTGATTTCATTTTTCTCATTGTAATATAATGTGACAAAAGAGAAGATAGCTTCACGCTTGAGGAAGTGTGCTGATATTTTGAGAATAAAAATGAAGTCTAGACCACTATTGGCAAGCCACATCATGTTAAAAAAAGAAAATTTTATTTGTGAGACCAAATTGCCTCATTTGCATTTATAGAAAGACTAAATTGCCTCATTTGCATTTGTAGAAAGACTAATTTGCCTTAATTACACTTTTAAAGAAATTAAATTATCTCAATTAATTTATAAAGGGATTAAATTACTTAATTTAAAAGTTGAAAGACTAAATTACTCTTTTAAAAAAGTAGATGAACTAAAATTGCTCTTGCTCCTTTTAAAATAAGGAGAGAATATTTAATCACATTGATTGCGTTGTTGTGGCATTGATACAAATTTTGGGTTGAATATGTATGATTTTATTGATAAAAATTTCATGTTTTGTTAGAAAAATGACAGTTAATTTTGTATTGAGAAGCCTGAATTGTTGTTTGGAAACTTAAATTGATTTGAACTTCTATCGCATGGTTGTGAGCTCACTTATTACAAGGCAAATCATTTTCTCAAAGTTTTTCAAGTTTCCAAACAAATTTTCATTATGTAATGAGTTGTAATATTAATAATCACATCTAGAGGTGGATTTATGTACATAGGTGGGTAGGCAAGTGTCCACACAAAAATTTTAAAATTTTAATGTGTGTGTGTGTGTGCATATATATATATATATATATATATATATATATATATATATATATATTAAAGGAGTGCCCACATGGCAAAATTTAAAGTGCCATATAAGATTTCTAAATTTTCAAAATTACATCATTTCAAGTTGAGTTATAATATCAAATGATTGATAAGCAAACTCAAGAGTTGTATAATCTTTTTAATGAGATAATTATTGAGCTATTTCTTTGCGGTATACTTAAATGTAATAGAATTTTTCGTTACTTTCAATAAGGAAGAGTTCTTGCAAAGTTCAATTTTATTCAAATAACTTATTTATAATTGAAATTTCTACCACTTGATAGTCAACTTAAAAAATTATATTTCAAATATGTGTTTAGATGAAAGAATTTTAAAACTGAAAGTGATCCTTCTCAAAAATTGGTTGAGACAATCAAACATAGTATATATCTATTAGTATACTTGCTTATTAGGCTAGTCTTAATATAATTAGTTACAACTATCTTTGTTGAAAGAACTTTCTTTGGAAAGAATATTATGAAGAGTGAAAATTGCAATTGTATGAGAGATGGATGGTTGAATGATTATTTAGTTACTTATATAGAGAATGACATCTTTAACAATATATATAAGAAACAAATTTTATAACTATTTTAAAAGATGAAACCACATAGATAATAATTGTGAATATTGCATATTTATCTTTTCTATTTTATAAGATTGTAATTTGAAATGATAAATACTATGGTCAATGAAAATATTTATTTTGTGAGCATTCATCATTAGTGCTCACACACAAAAAAAAATCTTGGATTCGCAATTGATCACATCTTATTGGAGTGTCATTGATGATATTTTTTTAATTAACATATTGGTTCTGAATTCCAAGGATATAACATGCAATATGTATAGAGCATGCTTATGCATTTTAAACCCTTTAACTGAATTACAATTGCAAAAGGGCTCAATTAATGATAAGGACATAGTAAATTACGTAAAATTAAACCTTGCTGTTTTGAAATTAATTTGGCATCACTTTTTAAAATGAGTCTACAAAACTCTGCTAAGGCCTATTATGCTACTGAGAATGTTGAGTGTGATAAGGAAGTGCACTCTAACAAAAGTGTGTTTGATATTCATAGAATGTCTTTGGATAAATCCATCTAGTCTGACTTTGAATTTTCTAGTAAGTTGTATGAAAGTCAAAATATTCAATATATTTCTTGTTCTATTTTTTATTTAAAACTTTATTTTAATAACTAATATTACATTTGAATAAAAGTTTTTGTCAATATTTATATTAAATGAATAATAAACTTATTAAAATTAAAAGTTAAAAGTAAGAAGTTTTCAGTTTTGATAATTGTTTATAATTCTAGATTTTAAAAAATTATTGTAATATTAAAATTTATATAAATTGCAGTTTATTACATGATTATTGTGAATGTTTTATTAGATAAGTTAAATCATTAGGATAAATTGTAATTTTTGAATGAAGAAGAGTCTGAATATCATCATGTTGAGATGCTTTACATCAGTGTAACAAACTCAAGGTCAGAGGGTATAATACGAGAAGGAGAGGAGAGAAGAGACTACCAAAAAACCAAAAGTGAGAGAGAGAAAAAAGGCATAGAGTAGAAAACGAAGCTGAACTAGAACCACCGTCCCTCAAATCCGAAAAAAAAGAAAAAAGGAAAGCAAAACCCACCGTCAGCAGCGCCATCAGTATCATCAGCTACATTTTCCTCTTTCACATCCACTTTCCTACCTTCAATGTCAGAGACCCAAAAACCATCCTTTACCTCTTCTTTGCCATATCACTCATATCTGTTGTCTTCATCCTCTCTCTCTCCTCCTCTTCCTCCTTCTCTTCACATTTTAAACCCGACCCATTTCTCTTTCCGACCACCAAACCCACCGTTGACGTTATGGGCAAATCTGATTTCGCGTAATTCAAAGGGTCCTCTCCAGTTTCTTTCTCGCTTCATGGTGCATCGATACTGGTTCGATTGTCGCTGAATTGGGATTGGTTTATCAGTCTCAGTGCTGATGATTATCCACTGGTTACACAAGATGGTATGGTATGGCGAATTTAACTTTACCTGATATATATGCTCCATCTATTGGTGTTCTGATATTGTGTTTTGTTTGGTTTTCAGATCTTCTCCACATCTTTTCATTTTTGCCTAGAAATATCAATTTTCTGAATCATTCAAGTTATATCGGCTAGAAAGAGTAAGCCAATTTACTCCTTTTTCTGATTGTTATTAATGTTCAGCGCAGGGTATAATTATAGTCAACTGTTCAGTGTTTTATAGTGATACTATTTCTGTAGTTTATAATGCTATAGGTCAAGGAAGTTGAAACCCATTATTGTTGATCCAGGCCCGCATTTTTCTGAGCATAATGAAAATTTTCTCGCTACACAGAAGAGAGAGTTTCCTAGTGCATACGCTTGTTTACAGGTATGACTTTGGTTGCAATGTATCTGAGTCACATTATTTGAGTTTATTATTTTCATTGGATTCTAATTAACATTGCATATCAGACCAGTTGTTGTATTCTGCTAAGCCAGATTGAGTTACAATTCCGTTTTTCTGAAAGTAACAGTGATGAGTGTTTGGTGCACTGCTATCAGATTCCCAGATCTCTTGGATATCGTGGATGCCTGGGTATAAATGCCAAGATATAATGCATAGGTATTCAAGATTCATATGTTTTGTATCACAATTGAAAATTACTTCACATTTATAGACATAAGCGATGAAAGGGTAACATTGAAAATCTATAGGAATTTGGTCAGGCTTCTTGTGAAGGAATGTGAGATTTCCACATCTTTTGGGAGGCATTGCATGCCTGCATATAGGGGAATGAGATGCCAGAAGCGGAATGTATGATGCTTAAGTTATCTCATGCCAGTATACCAAACATGGGCATCTTGCTTGGGCATCTTGCTTAGGCATCTAAAATGTTTGAGAATGTCAGAGGCTTGCTTGAGGATGACCCTTCACCGTATTCCTCCTTAGATCAAATAATAAGCAACAAAAAAGAAAGATAAAAGTTTGTTTGTGGTTAATGCTGGCTTTATGCTGTTCTTATGCTTGGTTAGAAAATATTTCAGCAGCTAAAATTGTGATGGTCTCTTTGCATGGCTGAGGCTGCATAACATAAAGTATCTTAGTTTTTGCTGATATTGCTACAAGCTATCTGGAAAGGGCACTGCAATCCAAGTAACATGTAAAATGGACCAGTTTAGAGGTTTAATGAGGCTATGCAACTTGGCAAAAGAAGCCCCATCTAAGTGGGAGCTACTAACTTCTCACAAATTGTTTGATTGTGCATCCTATAGTTCAGTCTATGGAGTCCAGTAAATGTTATAGTCCAGATTTTTTTGAGTGTGTATATAGTAAAATTCCTTTTATGGGCATAGCGGGACCTATGCAACTTTCTTTAGCATAAATCTGGTAAACAGATTTATAGTTATGTAATTTTTCCATTGAACAAAGTGAACCTTAGCCTTTAATCGTTATTATTGATAACATTAAAGGATGGAGCCAGGTTTCAAGAGAAGGGGCTGTCTGGCATTATTGCACCTCCTGATTGAACAAATATGACCTATTTTGTTTGACTTAGTATTAAATATACTTAAGTTGAATTTCAGAGTAGTGGGCTATTCCACCAGATTTTTAGAAAGGAAGTAGAACTGGCATGAGTTGTTGATTTTGTTACTTGTTTTAATGGTGATGATACCATTGTTTCTGGGCATATAACGAGCACAACTTAGTAAGATTCACTTTTTTCTGTTCTTCTTGGGACTTCTTGTTTTCTCATGAAAGTGGACAAGTTGGTGCCAGGATAAGTTTGCTGTTCTCCTAGTTGGCAATAGTTTGCGAGGACTGAACATGTTGGGACTCTCTATTCATATGTCCCTTAGTGTTCTTCCATTTTATGGATTGATGTTTTTGTTTAGTGAATTTAAAAGAGAAAATGTGATGGTTTGAAACAATGAAATATAGATGAAGTTAAATTTCCATGAAGCTCATATATTCTGTGTAGTTGGTGGATTAGGTGTATAATAATTGTTGGAAAATATTTAACTGAGCCTTGGTGAATGGTTGTGGAAGTTTCTCTTAAAAGCGATTGGCCTTCTCTCTATCAACGTCCCAATATAAGGTGTTATTTGATGATAGTTGTTAAAACATTTCCATGGGAATTTACCAGCGTATTTGTTTCTTTGCGGGATTGGGGGAAGGGGCTGTGGCTGGGAATTTTAAACATCCCCAAGAAAACATTGCTAGAGCCATGCTTGGTGGAAACATTGGAGCATATAAATATAGATTTTTTGATCTTGTGAGAATTACGTAGGAATTAAACTGGAAAATACTATGATTATGGGCTACAAACGAAAATAGTTTGTAGTATGTGCCGCATTCCAACGGTTGTATATCATAGCAGCACCAAGTAACTGACTAAAGGGCAACTTTCATGTAGCCATTTAGCCTCATGAACTGGTTTATTTTAGAGGTTTCCTGGGAAAATTGGACTACTTGAGGCATTGCACAATATGTCTGGATGCCATTCTTCTTTAAATTAATAGAGTCAATGGAAGGAAATTGCAATCATATGCATTAAGATGTTGGGGCTTTAATAGGTTTTCAAGAACTTTCTATAGATCTGTTTTGCTTTAATTTTTCTTTTGTTTTCTTAATTTTGTAAGAAGTTGCATTTTTCAAGTGTATATTCAATGGATTTTAACAAAGTAACTCTGACGATTAAAAAAGGCCAAGAAATTATTAAAATTTGGGGTCATTAGTCCAGAGAAAAGGACGGACCAACCAATTAGTACCAGCGACTAGTATGGACAGCTGGTCAATTAACTTTTTTAGAACAAAATGTTCATTGTCAGAAACGACTGAATAGAACTTCCTAATCATAGACCATAAATTTGTCTGCTTTATATATATGTGTGTATATATATATATATATATATATATATATATATTTCAGAAAGAAAGGAGTATTTTACCTGTGTGGAATGGCCATGAGTCATCCTACCTAACCCAACTTCTAAGGGTACTACCTGATTTAGAGCTAAAACATTGGAATAAATTGTAAACATTTCCTCCCCACAACAACAAACCAAGCCATATCATGCAAAGTGTATGGATTGAGCAATGTTATTGGGTTTTATTAAAAATCAAAATTTTAGAACTTCGTTTAAAAAGCCTTTTTTAATTATTCCACCCAATATCTTCTTTGATCATTCTCTATTCTTTTTAATTAGACTATTCTCCATTTGATCAACTTTTTTTACCAAAATTTCTATTCGCCTTTTCCTTACATGACCAAATGGTGGGTATTTTCTCTTCAGTAGGTGTTACGCTATTTTTCTCCTAAATTCATGCATTCCTAACCTTTTCTTTTTCTTGTATGTCCACATATTTACCTTAGCATTCTCATTTTGTTACTCTCATCTCTGCAACTCTGCTCCTTCTATTTTTGCTCTTGTTATTCAACAGCTCTGAAGCCGTACTACTAATCATTTCCTAAAACATGTTTTAAAAGTAGAAACAGTTTTGAATAAAGTATGGACATCAATGTCTAAAAGAGCCATATATTCCTTGGTGAATAAAATTAATATTTAATATGTTGGTTAAAACATTTTGCATAAAATTATTTTGTTTTATGGAGGTACCTAATGCCTTTAAGTATATATATTTTTTACAAGAAAAAGTGCATATTTTTGTTTGAAAAATCTAACCATGTTCTAATTGAAAAAGTTACAAAATATAATTATTTTGGAAAATTTTAAGTTTTTTTATATTGTTTCATAGAAATTCCTTGTAGTATATTTGAGTTTATTATTTAATGTTGTACATAAATGCTTAGAGTACAAGTTACCACCAGTTCGTCAATTTGAGGTTGAAGTGGGAGCGCCAAACCATTAAACATTTACTCTAGAAAAATGGAGAATATATTATATAGCAATCATTCTTACACTTAAAATGAATAGAGGACATGCATTGCTTCCTGCTTGTTAATTTGATGCTGGATATAAATTAAAAGATAAAATGGTTTAGTCATCAATGTCTAATAGTTTAATTTTTATAGAGTTTGCATATTGAATTGGCCTTTGATTATTTTGTATTTAAGTTCTTGGTTTCCTCATTTGACGGAAAACTTAAATACTTATAGCCACTAAGTCAGCACTTCATATTAAAATGAGTCTCTCTCTGTAATGTAAGTAGCTGACAAAACATTAGGATTTATTAATAATTTGTGGCTTTCTCTAATTCTTGAGGTTACATGAAATAAAAAAGTAATAACTCATTTATTTACAATGTTTTCATTGATTAAGAATAGTCTGTGCATGTGTCAATTAAGTTGAGCTGAGTCTCCTCTTGTGCCCTTTGCAGGTTCATCATTTTCTATCTTAAGTCGTAATTTCTTGGAGTTTTGCGTCTTGGCAACTGATAACCTCCCAAGGATTCTACTGATGTATTTTGCAAACACACCTTATTCCCTTTCAAGTTATTTCCCCACAGTTCTCTGCAATTCTCCCCAGTTCAACAGGACAATCATAAATCAGAATTTACTATATGCGATTTTTGACAAACAGACTAGAAATGAACTTCGAGCACTCAATTCCAGTGACTTTGATGACATGGTTAATAGTGGAGCTGCCTTTGCTTGTAAATTACAGCCAGGTGATTCAGTGCTTGATCTCAATTGACAGAAAACTTTTGGGGCGACTTCCTAGTTCAGTTGTGCCTGGTGGATAGTGCTTGGGGGAGCCTGGAAATGGCACGTCTGAGTTGGGGAGATACTCGTATCCTGAGACTCAGTCCAGGATCTCGACGACTTGAGAAAGCCATTGTTCAATTGCTGTCCAATGGTACTTTTCGCACCCGTCAGTGTATATCTCAATGAACTGACAAAAGCCCTTGTTCACAACATGTAACATACTGGACTGTAGAAACCCACTTTCAAACAAAGGTAAAATCCCCTTGAAGAATAAAAAGCTTATTGTCTTTTCTTTTGGAAATCTTGTAGCAAGTAATGGTATGATTTTGCCCCCCTTTTCAGAATTGGTTGCTGTGCCTTGCCAGAGATATGTTCCTTGGCTCTTACCTTCATTCTTAATTTTAGAACATTTAAATTATTAAATGTATTAAATTTTATAGACTAAATTATAAAATTTAATTTTCATATTAGGAATAAACATTTTATTCTCACAAGACTAATAACAACATTTCTCATAATAACATTACTCTTCTTAGGGACAAATTTTGGTGACTTAATAAATGGAACAATGCTGCTAATACATTTACCAATTACAAAATGTGTGCATATTTTGTAAACAAAGACTGATTACTAAATGTGTTTATTTTAATACATTAATAAAGATTGATATCAATTTATAAAGCATAATGACATTATGTTATGTAAAAGTGTAAAAAAACATATCCATTTATAACTTCTTGTATTTGGTGATTGTTGACTAAGACTTTAGATGTTGATTTTTAAATGTGTTAGACAATATTTTTATGAGCTTGTTATTTTAGATAATTTACTGTTTTAAACTTAATGTTTGCTGATTACAAACTTGGGTTGTCAAAAATATATTTATGACTTAATTATTTTAGATAATTTATATATCTTTTGTAGTTTTTGAATATCCAATAGTTGTTATGTATCTTTTATTTATATGATAAGTTTTTTTTTTTCTTTTGGGTGATAGTAGGTGTTCTGAGAATTTATGTAGGATAAGGAGATTCGAACCAAGCAAGGTTCGTGGGATGGCATCACTTATGCCATGTGAGCTGTGGCTTACTGGCATTTATATGATAAGTTTTAATCATAATGGATGTAGTACATCATCAGATAGTGACATATGTAACATAGAAGAATTTTTAACTAATCCAAAATTAATTTAAATGTAAATAAATAAAAGAGCCAGCCTTGTCATTTCAAATAGGATTGAGAAGACTTATATATAAATAACAGTTTTATGTTGACGGGAGTTAGAAGATTTTTATCTTAGTAGTTACTTAAATTTTTTTAAAAATATCAAACGAAACAAGTTTTTTAATTTTGGCTTTTAAAGTTTATTTTCAAACAAAATTTATCAAAAAAATTTTTTACCTTTTAAGGTTTAAAAATTATTTTTAAAATAATTTTATCAAATAATTTTATTTATGTTTTTGTTCTATGAATTTATTTTAAAAAATAAATTTAAAAAATTTTTAAAAAACCAAAAAATCAAAGTAGAGTCAAACAAGCATTTTTTTTGGTACAAGATTATAAAATGAAAGAAAACGAGAAAAACAACAACTCTTGCAACACCTAAATAATGCCTCTTGAATACATGGCCAGCATATCCCTACGAAGGAACCCTTGTATTTGCACCGCAGGAATGTCTAGACTTCGCATGCAATGGTTGAGATTTTGACCAAACTTCACCAGTTTATTTGTAGCTCAATTTGCTGTTCACGGAACGTGTTTAATTTTAATCTGTCACTATTTAATTAATCATCCCCGTATAAAATTAACCAATTATTCATCTTTTTTTTTGGTACAGACCAATTATTCATCTTTCTGGTTGAGCTGGTTAAGACCATGAATTTTTCCTGGATTCTGGATAAGGTTTGGTGGCCTAATAAATGTATATATCTTCTTGGATTGGGTAGGTGTGGACTTCAAATTTTTGTTGGGATGCTGAAATGTAAAGTCGTTCGTATATTTTATATTATTCTATATATCATTGATGCAAGCACTTGCGTCAAGAAGTCAATTATTGTTTCTGAGAAAACTGCATTGCCATGTGCATTCTCAATTGCAATTAGAATTTTGGAAGCATTGAGGCTGAGGTAGACTAGGACTTCCTATAGTAATATAAAAATAGGGGCAAGTGAAAAGCCAGATAAAACAGACAAAATAGAAAAACCGAGAGGTTTCACGTCGCATCCATTTTTCTTTTTTATTTTCCTTTTTGAAATTCAAGCTTGGAGGACAAGCCAAAGTGTTCTACATAGACACTATATAAATAGATTGAATGGGTGAAGTAACATCCAACAACAGCTTCTCGGCTTAGGAAAATCATCACCAAGGACAATAATGGACGAGGTCAAGCTATATGGAGTCTGGGCTAGTCCCTTCAGTACTAGGGTCATATGGGCTCTAAAACTCAAGGGCATATCCTATGACTACATAGAAGAAGACATTTTCAACAAGAGCCCTCAACTACTGCAATACAACCCTGTCCACAAGAAGATTCCGGTGCTTGTTCATGCCGGAAAACCCATCTGCGAGTCCATGATTATTGTTGAATACGTTGATGAGATTTGGAAACAGAATCCCTTGCTTCCTTCTGATCCTTATGAGAGAGCTCTTGCTCGGTTTTGGGTCAAGTTTGCTGATGACAAGGTATGTCTAGGAACTCGTTCCCATGCATTTTTCTGCTGTTTCCATGATGTGGACTCACTCTTTTCCAATACATGTTTAGTTTACAAGTTGATGTAGTTAAACAATACTTGCACATACATCATTCAAGCTCAATGCGACAATAATTTGGGTCAATTTTGCAGAGTTCTTCAGTTTGGGCACTATTTAAGACCAGTGGTGAAGCGCTGGAGAAGGCCATAAAGGAGTGTTTGGAATTACTGAGTGTCGTAGAACAGCAAGGCTTAGGTGAGAAGAAATTCTTTGGTGGAGAAAGCATTAACATTGTGGACATAGCATTTGGGGCCGTAATCCACTGGTTGACAGTGGTGGAAGAAGTTATTGAGGTGAAGGTGCTTGAAGCTGACAAATTCCCTCACTTGAATTCATGGATCCACAATTTCAGAGATGTCCCAGTCATCAGAGAAAGCCTTCCTGACCGTGACAAAATGTTGGTTCTTTTCAGGAATCGCAGACAACAACTATTGGCATCTTCCTAAGACAAACATAGTATTCAAGAGATACATACATATATATATACACACATATATCTACTTGAATCAATAAAGTATCATCCTCTGTTTGTGTCTTCCTTTCATGTTATTAGTCTCTATTGGGTTTTGTGTAAGTTTGCCCCTCAGATTCATGTGATTCAGACATGATTAATTTGCTTCATACTTCTGAGGGTTGGTTTTGGGGAAAGGTTATCATGTAATAGAGCCCGTTTGGATTGATTTATTCGAGAATAAAAACACTTAAAAAGGCCTAAATTAGTTTTTTTTTTTTTTTTTTTCATTAGTCCAGGTTTGAGTTGGGCAAAATTTATGTTGCAACTCATTTTGTTTTTACATAATGATACAACCACTCCTTCTATTTTTATATCTTAAAACTCACATAATTTTCATTTAACAGAAGTTAGATAAATAAATTTCTTAAATTTTATACACATTAACACTCCCAACTCACATAATTTTCATGATACATTGGTGGTTTTTACTTTTTGTGCTAATGATATATTAGTAGTAACCAATTTATAGTTTGTAAGGGATAATAAGTATAAATCTCTATGCTATCTTACACCCTAGAAGAAAAACCAAAGGAGAAAGTAAACTTTAAATTTCCTAACATCATGGCTAAATTGGCTCTCTGTCATAGACACATCAAATTAGAACGTTAGAAAAATAGAGAGATGCCCAACATAATCAGTGAATGAGTCCGATGGGTAGGGTAAGTATTCAGGGACGGTGTCATTATTTTATCCAAGTCAAGAGAATTTAGATTCCTGTCTGTGGCATTGAAAGTCGATTAGAAATAAATAAAAAAAACTAAAAATTAGTAGAAAAAAAAAGACAAAACCCACAAATAGAGAGCACTCCTTGTCTCTATCTAAAGTCATTAAAATTAAAAAATTTTCAAAGTCAAAATATCCAAATTTTTTGACAAGATCGTCTAAACTAGCACTATTCTGCAAATGGCAAATACTAATCTGGATACTTGCTTTGCACTGAAATTTCTATATCCTAATGGTGAATGGGATTTGCATACAGGGAGCATGGGCAATTGGAAGAGTGTTTAGAAACTCAAAAGTGCAAGAAAAGCTAAAGTCTTTCTTCATTGGAAGCTTCTAAATAACGTAGTAGCAGTTAAAGAAAATAAGTCATTCCTACTGTGCACAGTTAGAATCAGAGTATTGTATTCTCCTCTTCATTCATGAAATGAAATGAGAACTTTTCTTTAACATTCGGGACTAGTTCTTCCATGCGTGAAATGGCAATGAATCCTACCTAACCCATCTCCTAAGGTTACTACCTGATTTAAAGCCAAAACATTGGAAAAAAATCAATTATTTTGGTAGTAAAATTATTAATTCTAGTCTATGAGAATTGATTTTGGTAGAATAGAGACAACTTCTACTTTTTTTTCTTATGGAAAAAATCAATTCTACTTGTGGGCTTACTATTATTATGTTTCATTTATTAATCCACAACTCCTACAATTGAAAATTACTACATATCCCTTTTAGACATTTTACATTCAAAAAGTGATTTTAGCCCCTTTATCCAGATGCAACCAATTTATAAAATTAATTCAAAAATAACATATATAAACACAAATCAATTATAAAATAATTAATTTTTGAACAACGATTATTGTTAACTCAATTATACTAAAATCAATTTTATTCACTGTTATATCAAACAAAACCAAATTCATTATAAAAATTAGGCTTAATAACACTTTTAGTCTGATATGCTTCAAAACTCAAGTAATTTTGCCCCTTAGTTTATTGCAGGAACATTCTAATCCCCTATGTTCCAAATTTTGGATCCAAATTGTAATGGGATCGTTATTTTTTAATAGAGTAACACACACTTGCACAAACATGGCACAACTTAAAAATGAAAATCTCCCAAATATCAACAAAAATATTATAAATAACAGAGCAAAAAATGCTAGAGAAGAAAAACTATAAACTACGAGACTTAACTTCAAGTATCCTCCAAAATAAGAATTCAAACGATAACACTAATTCTATCTCATTCTATAGAATATCATCAACAAGCCCAGATATAAGCAGGAGAATCTAAGCATTTAAGGCATCAAAAGAAGCAAAAGAGTGGAAGAAACAACTATATGAGTGGTGGCTCTGTTTCCCAAATGGCTGGGGAAGGCTGAGTGAAGGGAAGATGAAATAGCGTATGGGAATTTTGTGTTTGGCATTAATGGTGATAAATGTGATAGAGTTAGCCCAGGCAATGGTGAGGGAAGCCGAAGGTGGGAAATGAGCTCTGTGGGTGTGAACCAATGTGAATAAGCATGTGGGTATCCAAATGAGTTTGGAGCTTTTTCTGTGGAAAAATCAGAGCAAATCAAAGGATATCAAGAGGCATGATTGGGTGAGAGGAAGAGAAGCAGGATGTTGAATACGACTGGAGTTTTCCTGCTTTTGTAGGGCTGTATATAACATTATTTGTGACTTACATGATATTGAATGTGTATTTTATGAAATATATATTTATTTTTATATTTTATAGAATATTAAGTGATTTAATATTATGTTTAATGTTCATAACTTATTGGCTAAATGAAGAGACATGACTCCTGAAAAGCCTTAATGGAAGGCTTTCAATGATGCTTAAAAAGGGGTATAGTCATCTCTCTACCTCTCATGAAAAACTCAAACCATATTGCCTACACCTAAAATTCAGAAAGTTTAGATGGCACAAGGTATGTCTTCTATTTTATTATCAATTGAATGTGAAATACTTAAAGTTCTAAGATCTATCAATATATTGATTTTTTATTTTATGTTTTTGTATAAATCAAAGTGATAAAATTTATGTGATATCAGAGCATGGTTTAAGAACTCATGTATGTCCATTTAAGATCATGAACCTTACTTTAACTGTATTAGAATTTAAATCATGATTTCCATTCTACTTTGTTCACTGGTTGAACCAATTAGAAAGCTCCTATGCAAACCACTCTGTGTGGTTGTGAATGCGAAACTGCCTTATTTACAAAATTGCATGAGAATTGGGCTATGTGAAAGGTTGTAGAGGCAGGTCATAAAAAAAAAAGGAAATGAAAATAAAGTAATTTAAAGATGACGTTTAAGGACATAACTGCCACTCATGTTTTAACCATCAGACTTCTCAAATCCCCTCATGCACATAAAACAAAATGATTTGAATGGAATGGTTGAAGATTCAAATGGTCTTTTCATGCATGAGACAAAATTGTATGAAAAGTTCAAATTGCCGTTTCTTTTTATTTTTTCTATTTTATATATTTATATATACGTTAGGATGTTACCATGAAAATGAAATTTATTTCTTGCATATGATAAATTTTAAATTTGATATATATATACATGATTTTACGTAAAAATTGTGATCACCAAAGTGGCCAAACTAGAGTGTTTAGATATCATGCGTAATAGAGTGATTTATTGATGACACTTATGAAATGCCCTTTTATGATTTGGTGAATGAATGACATTCATTGGTCATTAAAATTTTAACATTATTTGAAAGAAAAATTATTTTTTATGAGCATGATTGAAGAAAATTAATATTCTTGGATGAAATATATTTTATTCATCCAAAAGTGGCATATGTGTTTGGTTAAGAATTTTAATTTCTTGATGTTGATGAAAAGTGGCATTTGTTTATGATAGTATCTTGTAGTATTTGTCCAAAGGTATATTGCAATATTCTCTTATGTTTTATTTGAATCTATAATAAAATTAATTTTAAACAGTTATGTTATATTTATAACAATTTTTCTTCATTCGCAAGCTTCTTTTGCTATCGTATTTAATGGTTTGAACTTCTTTGAATGAAGTGAACAAATCAAGTTTCACTTAGATATGTTGGATCTTGGCTTGGCACTTTTAGATAGAAAAGCCTGTTGCTATTACTAGTTTTCAATGAACTTCGGCAGTGCTAAAACTAGTGTCGTAGTCAGAGCCTCCTTCAACTTTTTAAATGCCTGATGAGTGATCTTACTCCATATGAATTTATCCATTTTAAGCATTTCTGTTAACGGTCGTGCTATTTTGTCATAACCCCTCACAAAGTAGCGATAACAGCCTTTGAGGCCTAAAAAGCCTCTTAGCCCCTTGAGATCACATGGAACAGGCATTGAACCATGGCTTCTTTTTTTTTTTTTTTGAATCGGCCTCAAGCCCTTTTTCTAAAACTAAGTGTCCAAGATACTCAGTCTTCGCATGACTAAAGATACATTTTTTCCTCTACAAGAAAATTTGGGGATTAGTGAGATTATGGAGCACAATTTCCAAGTGTCTTGGATTATCATCCCAATTGGAGCTGTAGATCAAAATGTCATAATGAAAAATTGAGGACAAATTTGCACAAGAAGGGCTTAAATACCAAGTGCATCAAAGATTAGAAAGTTGTAAGTGCATTTGTCAAACCAAATGGCATAACTATTATTCATAGTGGCCTATGTGAGTCTTAAAGGCTATTTTTAGATTGTCTAAAGGATCCCAATTGTATGCCTGTGTCAGGTCTAGCTTCGAAAAAAATTTTGCTCCATGCAATTTATCAATTAATTCATCAATCAGTGGAATAGGAAACTTGTCCTTGATTGTCATGGCATTGAGTTTGCAAAAATCCACACAAGTGCCATGAGCAATCCTTCTTTTTAATGAGAAACACTGAGGATGCATAGGGGCTCTTACCATGGCGTATCATGCCTTTCTTGAGGAGATTGTCCACCATTTGCTCAATGATCTCCTTTTGCACATAAGGGCATCTATAAGGGTGAAGGTTAATAGGTTTGGTTCCATCCACTAAAGGAATTTTATGGTGTTGGAAACATGTAAGGGGAGTAATGAGGGTTCTGAAAATTTGTGATCATATCTCTACAATAACAGTTGAAGAGTTTCCCTCTAGTCAAAAGTTAGGTGATGTGTCTCCTCATGAGGTGCCCTAATTGCTTGTAACATAGATTCTGAGTCATGTGGCATCTCTTGAAAAGTCACAAGGAACACTTGGCCTTGCCTATTCACTTTCTAGTTCCTAGCGAGCTCTTCCTTATGTTACTATTCCATGGAATCCCTAACTAACATCACTTTAGTTCCATGGTATACGAACCTCATCCAATTTGATTCTAGGTTAAGTTGTATAGTCCCCAAACTAGCTAACCATTGTGCTCCAAGTATCATATCATATCCTAATAATGGAAGAGCAAAAAATTCATGTTCAAATTTAACCCCTTGTGTCTTCCATGCCATGAACACCCCCTTATAATTGACCTCCAAATACTCCCCATTTGCTACACAAACCTTGCTTGTAATCATAGGGATGAGCTTACAACCCCATCTTTTCATGCATTCTAAGTTTACAAAATTATATATAATGCCTGAGCCTTCTGCTTATTAAATTCTACTCTAATCACCATTATTTGGCACCCTGACACCCCATAAACCGCATGTAGTAGATATAAACCCCTTCTTGATCTTCCTTGTCCTTCCCATTAGTGCATACCCCTTTCCAACTCCCTGTCTCTACTTCTTCCCCTACAACTTCTACCATGCCCTCTCCAAGCCCTTTCTTCTCCAACATTAATGGATATAAACGTGCACCCTTACAATTATGCCCTAAGAAGTAACACTCCCCACAAAACATACAAAGGCCCTTGAACTCATCACGTCTTGAATGATAGTTTTCATGGGCCCTTGGTTTTGCTCTGTTTATGGGGAGATACGTTTTGTTGGAGTAGTTTTGTTTAGTAATAGCAAGGGTGGTTTGTGTTGAGTTCAATGGGTTAGGCTTACTAGTAGATGTTGGCATGGCAAGTAAGGAATTGGAGTGGGTTCCTTGCTGGTTTCTAACAAGTTTCTCATCGGCAGAAACCTTAGGAAAATTCTCAAGGATGGGGTTTTTTACTACCTCTAACAGCACCTCCTTTACATCTTGGCCAAGTAAATGACCCCTTTCACCGCTTGACTATTAATATTTGATAACAAATAAATAAATAAAGTATATTTATATTATTTTAATAATTAAATAGATATATTTATTAATTTTTATAATTAAGATGTTGTATTTATAATTAATTTAAAGTTAAACAATATATGTATATATTTATTTTACTTATTTATAAATATATTATAAAATATATTATTTATTTTTATATAATTTAATTAATAAAATTTGACATAATTAATAAATAGTTAAATTTTATAAGTGATTTTTATATTTTAAAAGAGATTTATTTTTAATTTTTAACTCAGAATATCCGAATTTAACTAAATCGTATCTTTTAATATAATTTGACTAGTAACTTACTGATTAATCAGTAATTCAGTAATTTTGTGACCTTATGAATTCAATTGTCAGTTCAATTTTAAAAGTATGCAAAAAAATAAAAAAATATGTATATACACGTAATTTTGCGAAAACAGTAGAAGTTCATGTTTTCTAATAAGGGAAAGGGAAAAGACAAGCTAGCAAAGACAACGGCAACGCAAAATTCCCAAATGGGGCCTCTCCTTCGGTCTGCACACTCTCGTCTTCTTCCTCTGCGTCTCTTGGTCTCTCAGTCCTTCAACAATTGACGACTGCAGCTTGTTCTATCTCCGCTTCAATTCTCAGCTGCAACTATTACTTCTCTGGCCGTTGGGCACAGTAGAAGACGTAAAAGTTAGGAGGTTGTGTTTATATTCTTTGGGTGTTCTCCGTTGCTTTTCATTTACCTAATGTTTTCTTTCAATTATTGCTTTTCATTTGTTGGTTGGTTTAACTATGAAATCTATTTGCCTGACAACTGCAATTTTTTTCTTTTCCATTTTTCTACGGTTGCTCTTTTTTGGTCTGTAATTGGATTTGCTGTAATGCTAATGGAGAATGCATTCTGTTCATTTTTTAATTTATGGTTGGAGAAGTGTGTATAATCTTAGTTGAAGTGATTATAAATCCCCTTGAAATAAAGTACTCCTCAAGTGGTTTTTTTTTTTTTTTTTTTTTTTGAGTTCTTTGTTTTTGGAAAATTAAAACTTTTACCTCACTATAACTATTAGTGCTCTAATAAATAAGTGTTTGTGGTTGCACATTAGTTGCTTCAGATTGAGACATGGTATACTATTTTGTTCATTTTCTGATTTTGTTTCCCTTATAAACTGATTACATCTGTGTGTAGTGTTGCTCTGCATTTGCATTATGCTTTATGTACCTTAGCAAATGACATTTTGGATGCAGCATTAAACGTTTATGGTTTGACAGTTCTTCTTTTTATTTATTTTTGGTTGGAGTATTTTACTTGCTTCCATACTGCATAAGAAGTATGGTTATAAGTTTGGATATGATTGCCTATTCATCTCATCATCTCCCTTACTTTATGGCATTTCCTCTTTTCAAGTTCTTGGGATTCTTTTGTTTTTGCTCTTTGTTAAAGCTTATATGCATAATGTGTTTAACTGTGTTGAAGGATAATAATTCATTTCCTATTTGCTCTTGAACTTTTCAAGTAGCTTCATCACATTACCTTTGACCTTCTTGACTTTTGATGCTATTATTGCTACCATCTTCAGTAATCGTATTTGTGGAAACCCCTTCATACAGTATTTTTGGTATTGCAGCAAGTAGCTTCATCACATTACCTTTGGCCTTCTTGACTTTTGATGCTATTATTGTTACCATCTTCAGTAATCGTATTTGTGGAAACCCCTTTGTACAGTATTTTTGGTATTGCAGCGGGGAATTATAGACATCTGAAGATGACTACGGCTTAATATTTGTCTAAACAATTAATTTACCAAAGAGCGTTGTGCTTTTTCTGGAGTCAATTATACTGAATATGCAAGTGATAACAAAGAACATGCATAATTTCCAGTAAAATGACTGCTTAAAGTTATCTAATCATACATATTGAATTTCATGCTTAAGGCCCTAAATTGGAGTCTATTATCTCTTAGGGGTTAAGCTACAAAAGAATAAAAAGGAGATATTTTGAACATTTGATTTTAATTTCTAAGTTGATTTGAAGAAACATAGATACAAGACTCTTGTCTCATTTCTTCTCTTTCTGTTTTCTTTTCAGCTGGAAATGAAGACAAAAAAAAAATTAATATTTTTGTTGGTGAATTCCTTTTGTAATCAGATTTTGTAAAGTCTATTCTGAATATGTTCACAGCTTTAAGCATATCTGTTGTATTTAGAAGTGTCTTATAAGCTGATTTTAAGAACAATAGATATAAAACTCATCTCATTTCTTCTCTTTCAGTTTTCATTTCAACTGGAAACCAAAACCAAGAAAAGAAAAAAATGTAATATTATTGTTGGTGAATCCCTTTTTGTAATCACATTTTTTAAAGTCTATTCTATATATGTTCACAGTCTCAAGCATACCTGTTATATTTAGAAGTATCTTAGGAAACATACAGAAATTATGAATTTATTCCACAAAATTGGGGTATACTGTGAGATCTTTAGGAGCCCTTTCTGGGACCATATATTGGCACTGTGCCCTTTTCTCAGATGCTTTCTCAATCGTTTCTTTAGCAAGTGTAACATTTCCAATCTCCCACAAATGTCAAAATCAATTATCGTTGCTTCAAGATATCTGGAATCTGCCCCTCATTTTGATTTGAAACTGTTTCTTGTCAGTCTTGAACAAATTTCTGATTGTCTGTAACATATCTATCATGGCAAACTTATGTCATTTTGATTACTATATTTATGTTGAACTTTACCCATTGTTTTGTTGTTTTACTGTAAAACCGTAGATGAATGATGGAGTCATGGACCTCTGAAATCTGCTCTATATCTTTGTGGCATATTGTTTGTTTGATAACATAAATCCATATCTTGTTGACCATCTGTATCCAAGAAAAATACTTAGTCTTTTGTATCTATTTATAAACCCTCTAACCACATTTGTCTTACTTCTTATTTTTATAAGATTTCTAAACTGACTATAGCCATTATAAACTTCTTCTAGTTTGTAACTTCATTCTACATTCTGCTTATAAATCAGTGTTGTCAATCATGTATGGTGGCATGCCGAAAATCTGCCTTAGTTTATAGCAGATAGTGTGGCGGCCATGCTAAAATATGTGAAGTTTACTAAACAAACTTACAAAAGCTAAATAAAAAGAGGTTCAAAATAAAAATAGCGGAGATTGGGATTTAGGAGAGGTATAAGAACAAAAATTAATGAAGTTGAAAATCAGAACAATGGAAGTCAGAACAAAATTTGAACATTATATAAAGAGGTGACAGAAACACTGAAACAGGGAGGTATACTGCAGTCTAGCTGAGCCAGAAATTATAAGAGAGAGACATATAGGAAGAAATTCAGAAATGTATGTTGAGAGTTGAGTATATGAAGATCAGTTGGAGAAATTTTTTTTTTTTTGAAAAAAAAAAAAAGAAGAAGAGGAAGACTAGGGGAAGAACTGACTATCAAGATGGAAGAAGAACAACTAAAAAAGGAAATATAGATGAGGTTGAGAAATATTGCAGGCAGAAAAAATTTAGAAAAAAAAAAGAGAAAGATGAGCGAATGCAGAGCATAAAAAATGGAGGAAGACAAATTAAAAAAGAAGAAAGATAGATGCGAGTTGAATGTTTATGAAGATTACCTCTAATTTTTTGTCCAGCTCCGTGCTGTTTTGGCCTGGTGTAGCAGCTGAGAGTGTATTGGAGATATAAAAAAAAAAAGAAAAAAGGAATAACACAGAACGAGGAACTGAAGAGCAGAGCATTGAAATGGAGGAAGAAAAATGAAAAAGGAAGAAGATATATGAGTGTTGAATGTGACAATGTATTTGAAGATTACCTCCAGTGTTTTGTCCGTCACTTAGCTGATTTGACCCATAGTTATTAATAGTGTGCTATAGCGATTGTTATAGCACATAGTTGAAAAGACTTTTATATATATAACAGTTTTAAGTTGAGGGGAGTTAGAAGATTTTTATCTTAGTAGTTACTTAAATTTTTTAAAAAATATCAAACCAAACAAGTTTTAATTTTTTCTTTTAAAGTTTATTTTCAAACAAAATTTATCAAAAATTTTTTTTTACCTTTTAAGGTTTAAAAATTATTTTTAAAACAATTTTATCAAATAAGTTTTTTTACATTTTTGTGCTATGAATTTATTTTAAAAATAAATTTACAAAATTTTTATAAAACAAAAAATCAGAAGTATAGTTAAACGAACATTTTTTTTGGTAAAAGATTATAAATGAAAGAAAACAAGAAAAACAGCAACTATGAAGGAACCCTTGTATTTGCACCGGTGGAATGTCTAGACTTCGCATGCAATGGTTGAGATTTTGACCAAGCTTCACCAGTTTACCTGCAGCTCGATTTGTTATCCACGAAGAGTTTTTAATCTTAATCTGTCACTATTTAATTAATCATCCATGTATAAAACTAACCAATTGTTCAGTTGAGCCGGTTAAGACCACGAATTTTTCTCGGATTCTGGACGGGGTTTGGTGGCCTAATAAGTGTATATATCTTTTTGCATTTGGTAGGTGTGGACCGAAAATTTTTGTTCGTGTGCTGAAATGTAAAGTCGTTTGTATATTTTATATTATTCTATATATCATTGATGCAAGCACTTGCGTCAGCTAGTCAAATATTTTTTCTGAGAAAACTGCATTGCCATGTGCATTATCAATTCCAATTAGAATTTTAGAAGCATTGACGCTTATCGGCTAAGGTAGACTAGGACTCGCTATAGTAATATAAAAACAAGGGCATCTGAAAAGCCAGATAAAACAGACAAAATAAAAAAACTGAGAAGCTTCCCGTCGGATCCATTTTTCTTTTTTATTTTTCTTTTTGAAATTTAAGCTTGGAGGACAAGCCAAAGTGTTCTCCATTGACCCTATATAAATAGATTGAATGGGTGAAGTAACATCCAACAACAGCTTCTCGGCTTAGGAAAATCATCACCAAGGACAATAATGGACGAGGTCAAGCTATATGGATTGTGGTACAGTCCCGTCAGTGCTAGGGTCATATGGGCTCTAAAACTCAAGGGCATATCCTATGAATACATAGAGGAAGACATTTTCAACAAGAGCCCTCAACTCCTGCAATACAACCCTGTGCACAAGAAGGTTCCGGTGCTTGTTCATGCCGGAAAACCCATCTGCGAGTCCATGATTATTGTTGAATACGTTGATGAGATTTGGAAACAAAATCCCTTGCTTCCTTCTGATCCTTATGAGAGAGGTCTTGCTCGGTTTTGGGTCAAGTTTGCTGAAGACAAGGTATGTCTAGGAACTTGTTCCCATGCATTTTTCTGCTATTTCCATGACATGCACTCACTCTTTACATGTTTAGTTTACAAGTTGATGTAATTAAACAATACCTGAACATACATCATTCAAGCTCAATGTGACAATAATTTGGGTCAATTTTGCAGGGTCCTTCAGTTTGGGCACTATTCAAGAGCAGTGGTGAAGCGCTGGAGAAGGCCATAAAGGAGTGTTCGGAATTACTGAGTGTTGTAGAACGGCAAGGCTTAGGTGAGAAGAAATTCTTTGGTGGAGAAAGCATTAACATTGTGGACATAGCATTTGGGGCCGTAATCCACTGGTTGACAGTGGTGGAAGAAGTTATTGAGGTGAAGGTGCTTGAAGCTGACAAATTCCCTCACTTGCATTCATGGATCCAGAATTTCAGAGATGTCCCAGTCATCAGAGAAAGCCTTCCTGACCGTGACAAAATGTTACTTCTTATCAGGAATCGCAGACAACAACTATTGGCATCTTCCTAAGACAAATATAGTATTCAAGAGATATATGTATATATATACATATATGCACTTGAATCAATAATGTATCATCCTCTGTTTGTGTCTTCCTTTTATGTTACTAGTCTTCTATTGGGTTTTGTGTAAGTTTGCCCCTCAGATTCATGTGATTCAGACATGATTAATTTCCTTCATGCTCATGAGGGTTGGTTTTGGGGAAAGGTTATCATGTAATAGACCTTGTTTGGATTGATTTATTTGAGAATAAAAACACTTAAAGAGGCCTAAATTAGTGTTTTTTCTTAAGTCCAAATTTGAGTTGGGCAAAATTTATGTTGCAACTCATTTTGTTTTTGTATACTGATACAACCGGTTCTCTTATTTTTACATTTTAAAACTCACATAATTTTTATTTACAGAATTTAAATAAGTAAATTTATTAAATTTTATATATTAAATCATAAAACATAACACATTAACGCTCTCCACTCTTCCACAATAAAAAATGTATGAGAAAGTTTATTATGAAACGTTACATTGTCATGGTACATTAGTGGTTTTTTCTTTTTGTACTAATGATATATTAGTAGTAACCAATTTATTGTTTGTAAGGGATAATAAGTATAAATCTCTATGCTATCTTACACCATAGAAGAAAAACCAAAGGAGAAAGCAAACTTTAAATTTCCTAACATCATAGCTAAATTGGCTCTCTGCCATAGACACATCAAATTAGAACGCTAGAGAAATAGAGAGATACTCAACACAATCAGTGAATGAGTCCGATGGGCAGGGCAAGTATTCAAGGACGTTGTCACTATTCTATCCAGGCCAAGAGGATTCAGATTCCTGTCTGTGGGATTAAAAGTCGATTAGAGACAAATAAAAAAATTAAAAATTAGTGAAAAAAAAAGAAAGACAAAACCCACCAATAGAGAGCACTCCTTGTCTCTATCTAAAGTCATTAAAATTAGAAAATTTTCAAAGTCAAAATATTTAAATTTTTTGACAAGATCGTCTAAACTAGCACTATTCTACAAATGGCAAATACTAATCTGGGTACATGCTTTGCACTGAAATTTCTATATCCTAATGGTGAACGGGATTTGCATACAGGGAGCATGGGCAATAGGAAGAGTGTTTAGAAACTCAAAGTGCAAGAAAAGCTAAAGTTTTTCTTCTTTGGAAGCTTCTAAATAATGTAGTAGCAGTCAAAGAAAACGTACCGCACACAGGTCTGAAATGAGTCATTCCTACCGTGCACAGTTAAAATCAGAGTATTGCATTCTCCTCTTCACTCATGAAATTAAATGAGAACTTTTCTCTAACATTCAGGACTGTTTCTTCCATGCGTGAAATGGCCATGAATCCTACCTAACCCATCTCCTAAGGGTACTACCTGATTGAAAGCCAAAACATTGGAAAAAATCAATTATTTTGGTGGAAAAAATCAATTATTTTGGTAGAAAAATTATTAATTCTGGTCTGCGAGAATTGATATTGGTAGAAAAGAGACGACTTTTACTTTTTTTTTCCTTATGGAAAAAATCAATTCTACTCATGGGCTTACTATTATTATGTTTCATTTATTAATCCACAACTCCTACAATTGAAAATTACTTTTATATCCCTTTTAGACATTTTACATTCAAAAAGTGATTTTAGGCCCTTTATCCAGATGCAACCAATTAATTTTTATAAAATCAATTCAAAAATAACATATATAAACATAAATCACTTATAAAATAATTAAGTTTTTAGCAGCAATTATTTTTAACTCAATTATACTAAAATCAATTTTATTCACTGTTATATCAAACAAACCCAAATTCATTATAAAAATTAGGCTTAATAACACTTTTAGTCTGATATTGTTCAAAACTTAAGTAATTTTGCCCCTTAGTTTATTGCAGGAACATTCTAATCCCCTATGTTCCAAATTTTGGATCCAAATTGTAATGGGATCGTTAATTTTTAATAGAGTAACACACTTGCACAAACATGGCATAGCTTAAAAATGAAAATCTCCCAAATATCAACAAATATATTATAAATAACAGAGCAAAAAATGCTAGAGAAGAAAAACTATAAACTAAGAGACTCAACTTCAAGTATCCTCCAAAATAAAAAATTCACATAACGATAATATAAATTTTATCTCATTCCATAGAATATCGTCTACAATCCCAGATATAAGCAGGAGAACCTAAGCATTTAAGGCATCAAAAGAACTAAAAGGGTGGAAGAAACAACTATATGAGTGGTGGCTCTGTTTTCCAAATGGTTTGGGAAGGTTAAGTGAAGGGAAGATGAAATAGCGTGTGGGATTTTTGTGTTTGGCATGAATGGGGATGAATGTGACAGAGTTAGAACAGGGAATGGTGAGGGAAGCCGAAGGTGGGAAATGAGCTCTGTGTGTGTGAACCAAGGTGGCTAAGCATGTGGGTATCCAAATGAGTTTGAAGCATTTTCTGTGAAAAAATCAGAGCAAATCAAAGGATACCAAGAGGCATGATTAGGTGAGAGGAAGAGAAGCACGATGTTGGATACGACTGGAGTTTTCGTGCTTTTTTAGGGCTGTACATAAGATTATTTGTGACTTATATTATATTTAATGTATTTTATTAAATATATATTTATTTTTATATTTGGTAGAATATTAAGTGATTTAATATTATGTTTCTTTTTTTAGCTACATAAGGAGCCTTATGGCTTTAATGGAGAAGAGGAGTGTGGGATCGAACCCGCAAGTTCGAGAAAAGAGAGTAACACGATGACCACTTGAGTTGTAAACTTGGGTCGATTTAATATTATGTTTAATATTTATAACTTATTGACTAAATGAAAAGACATGACTTTTGAAAAAGCCTTAATAGAAAGCTTTCAATGATGTATAAAAAGGGAGTCCTCTCTCTATCTCTCATGAAAAACTCAAACCATATTGCCTACATCTAGAATTCAGAAAGTTTAGATGACACAAGGTATGTCTTTTATTTTATTATCAATTGAATCTGAAATACTTAAAGTTCTAAGATTTATCAATACATTAATTTTTTATTTTATGTTTATGTATAAATCAAAGTGATAAAATTTATGTGATATCAGAGCATGGTTTAAGAACATGTATTTCCATTTAAGATCATGAACCTTTCTTTAACTGTATTAGAATTTAAATCATGATTTCCATTATTCTTTGTTCACTGGTTGAACAAATTAGAAAGTTCCTATGCAAACCACTCTGTGCGGTTGTGAATGTGAAACTGCCTTATTTACAAAATTGCATGAGAATTGGGCCATGTGAAAGGTTGTAGAGGTAAGTCATAAAAAAAAAAGAAATGAAAAATAAAGTAATTTAAAGATGATGTTCAAGGACATAACTGCCACTCATGTTTTAACCATCAGACTTCTCAAATCCCCTCATGCACATCAAACAAAATGATTTGAATGGAATCGTTGAAGATTCAAATGGTCTTTTCATGCATGAGACAAAATTGTATGAAAAGTTCAAATTGCCTTTTCTTTTTATTTTTTCTATTTTATATATTTATATATATGTTAGGATGTTACCATGAAAATAAATTTATTTCTTGTGTATGATAAATTTTAAATTTTATATATATATATATATACATGATTTTACATAAAAATAATTTGTGATCACCAAAGTGGCCAAACTAGAGTGTTTAGATATCATGCATAATAGAGTGATTTATTCATGATACTTATGAAATGCCCTTTAATGATTTGGGGAATGAATGACATTCATTGGTCATTAAAACTTTAGCATTATTCCAAAGGAAAATTATTGTCTATGATTAATGAGCATGACAGAAGAAAATTAATGTTCTTGGATCAAATATATTTTATTCATCCAAAAGTGGCATATGTGTTTGGTTAAGAATTTTAATTTCTTGATATTGATGAAAAGTGGCATTTGTTTATAATAGTATGTTGTAGTATTTGTCCAAAGGTATATTGCAATATATTCTTATCTTTTATTTAAATCTATAATAGAATTAATTTTAAATATTTATGTTATATTTATAACAATTTTTCTTCATTCGCAAGCTTACCATATTTAATGGTTTGAACTTCTTTGAATGAAGTGAACAAATCAAGTTTCACTTAGATGCGTTGATCTTGGCTTGGCACTTTTAGATAGAAAGCCTATTACTAATTCTTCAATGAACTTCGACAATGCTAACACTAGTGTCGTAGTTAGAGCCTCCTTCAACTTTTTACATGCTTGTTGAGCGAACTTACTCCATATGAATTTATCCATTTTAAGTATTTCTATTAACGGTCGTGCTATTTTGTCATAACCCCCCACAAAGTGGCGATAACAACCATTGAAGCCTAAAAAGCCTCTTAGCCCCTTGAGATCACATGGAACAGGCATTGAACCACGGCTTCTATTTTTTTGGATCGGCCTCAAACCCTTTTTCTAAAACTAAATGTCCGAGATACTCAATCTTCACATGACCAAAGACACATTTTTCCTCTATAAGAAAATTTGGGGATTAGTGAGATTTTGGAGCACAATTTCCAAGTGTCTTGGATTGTCATCCCAATTGGAGCTGTAGATCAAAATGTAATAAAGAAAAATGAGGACAAATTTGCACAAGAAGGGCTTAAATACCAAGTGCATCAAAGATTAGAAAGTTGTAGGTGCATTTGTCAAACCAAATGACATAACTATTATTCATAGTGGTCTATGTGAATCTTAAAGGCTATTTTCAGATTGTCTAAAGGATCCATTATGACCAGATTGTATGCCTGTGTCAGGTCTAGCTCTGAAAAAAAGTTTGCTCCATGCAATTTATCGATTAATTCATCAATCAGTGAATAGGAAACTTGTCCTTGATGGTCATGGCATTGAGTTTGCAAAAATCCACACAAGTGCCATGAGCAATCCTTCTTTTTAATGAGAAACTCTGGGGATGCATAGGGGCTCTTACCATGGCGTATCATGCCTTTCTTGAGGTGATTGTCCACCATTTGCTCAATGATCTCCTTTTGCACATAAGGGTGAAGGTTAATAGGCTTGCTCCTATCCACTAAAGGGATTTTATGGTCTTGGAAACATTTAAGGGGAGTAATGAGGGTTCTGAAAATTTGTGATCATATCTTTACAATAATTTACTGTTTTAAACTTAATGTTTGGTGATTACAAACTTGGATTGTCAAAATATATTTATGGCTTAATTATTCTAGATAATTTATATATCTTGTAGTTTTTGAATATCCAATAGTTGTTATGTATCTTTTATTTATATGATAAGTTTTAATCATAATGGATGTATTACATCATCAGACAGTGACATATGTAACATGGAAGAATTTTCAACTAATCGAAGATTAATTTAAATGTAAAGAAATAAAAGAGCCAACCTTGTCATTTCAATAGGATTGAGAAGACTTATATATAAATAACAGTTTTATGTTGACGGGAGTTAGAAGATTTTTATCTTAGTAGTTACTTAAATTTTTTTAAAAATATCAAACGAAACAAGTTTTTTAATTTTCGCTTTTAAAGTTTATATATAATGCCTCTTGAATACATGGCCAGCATATCCCTGCGAAGGAACCCTCGTATTTGCACCGCAGGAATGTCTAGACTTCGCATGCAATGGTTGAGATTTTGACCAAACTTCACCAGTTTATTTGCAGCTCAATTTGCTGTTCACGGAACGTGTTTAATTTTAATCTGTCACCATTTAATTAATCATCCCCGTATAAAACTAACCAATTATTCATCTTTCTGGTTGAGCTGGTTAAGACCATGAATTTTTCCTGGATTCTGGATAAGGTTTGGTGGCCTAATAAATGTATATATCTTCTTGGATTTGGTAGGTGTGGACTTCAAATTTTTGTTGGGATGCTGAAATGTAAAGTCCTTGGTATATTTTATATTATTCTATATATCATTGATGCAAGCACTTGCGTGAAGAAGTCAAATGTTGTTTCTGAGAAAACTGCATTGCCATGTGCATTTTCAATTACAATTAGAATTTTGGAAGCATTGAGGCTGAGGTAGACTAGGACTTCCTATAGTAATATAAAAACAGAGGCAAGTGAAAAGCCAGATAAAACAGACAAAATAAAAAAACCGAGAAGTTTCACGTCGCATCCATTTTTCTTTTTTATTTTCCTTTTTGAAATTCGAGCTTGGAGGACAAGCCAAAGTGTTCTCCATAGACACTATATAAATAGATTGAATGGGTGAAGTAACATCCAACAACAGCTTCTCGGCTTAGGAAAATCATCACCAAGGACAATAATGGACGAGGTCAAGCTATATGGAAACTGGGCTAGTCTCTACAGTACTAGGGTCATATGGGCTCTAAAACTCAAGGGCATATCCTATGACTTCATAGAAGAAGACATTTTCAACAAGAGCCCTCAACTCCTGCAATACAACCCTGTCCACAAGAAGATTCCGGTGCTTGTTCATGCCGGAAAACCCATCTGCGAGTCCATGATTATTGTTGAATACGTTGATGAGATTTGGAAACAGAATCCCTTGCTGCCTTCTGATCCTTATGAGAGAGGTCTTGCTCGGTTTTGGGTCAAGTTTGCTGAAGACATGGTATGTCTAGGAACTTGTTCCCATGCATTTTTCTGCTGTTTCCATGATGTGGACTCACTCTTTTCCAATACATGTTTAGTTTACAAGTTGATGTAGTTAAACAATACTTGCACATACATCATTCAAGCTCAATGTGACAATAATTTGGGTCAATTTTGCAGGGTTCTTCAGTTTGGGCAATATTTAAGACCAGTGGTGAAGCGCTGGAGAAGGCCATAAAGGAGTGTTTGGAATTACTGAGTGTCGTAGAACAGCAAGGCTTAGGTGAGAAGAAATTCTTCGGTGGAGAAAGCATTAACATTGTGGACATAGCATTTGGGGCCGTAATCCACTGGTTGACAGTGGTGGAAGAAGTTATTGAGGTGAAGGTGCTTGAAGCTGACAAATTCCCTCACTTGCATTCATGGATCCACAATTTCAGAGATGTCCCAGTCATCAGAGAAAGCCTTCCTGACCGTGACAAAATGTTAGTTCTTTTTAGGAATCGCAGACAACAACTATTGGCATCTTCCTAAGACAAATACAATATTCAAGAGACATATATATATATATATATATATATATATATATATATATATATATATATACACACACACACACACATATATCCACTTGAATCAATAAAGTGTCATCCTCTGTTTGTGTCTTCCTTTTATGTTACTAGTCTCTATTGGGTTTTGTGTAAGTTTGCCCCTCAGATTCATGTGATTCAGACAAGATTAATTTCCTTCATGCTCCTGAGGGTTGGTTTTGGGGAAAGGTTATCATGTAATAGACCTTGTTTGGATTGATTTATTTGAGAATAAAAATACTTAAAAAGGCCTAAATTAGTATTTTTTTTCTTTAGTCCAAATTTGAGTTGGGCCAAATTTATGTTGCAACTCATTTTGTTTTCATATAATAATGCAACCGATCATTCTATTTTTATATCTTAAAATTCACATAATTTTTATTTTACAAAATTTAAATAAATAAATTTATTAGATTTTATACTCATTAACACTCCCAACACCCCCACAACGAAAAATGTATGAGAAAGTTATTGTGGAACGTTGCATTTTCATGATACATTAGTGGTTTTTTCTTTTTGTGCTAATGATATATTAGTAGTAACCAATTTATAGTTTGTAAGGGATAATAAGTATAAATCTCTATACTATCTTAGACCCTAGAAGAAAAACCAAAGGAGAAAGCAAACTTTAAATTTCCTAACATCATGGCTAAATTGGCTTTCTGCCATAAACACGTCAAATTAGAACGTTATAGAAATAGAGAGATACCCAACACAATCAGTGAATGAGTCCGATGGGCAGGGCAAGTATTCAGGGACAGTGTCACTTATTCTATCTAAGCCAAGAGTACCGTCCCTATTCTATCTAAGTCAAGAGGATTCTTATTCTATCTAAGCTAAGAGGATTCAGATTTCTGTCTGTGGCATTAAAAGTCGATTAGAGATAAATAAAAAAAATTAAAAATTAGTGAAAAAAAAAGACAAGACCCACAAATAGAGAGCACTCCTTGTCTTTATCTAAAGTTATTAAAATTAGAAAATTTTCAAAGTCAAAATATCCAAATTTTTTGACAAGATCGTCTAAACTAGCACTATTCTACAAATGGCAAATGCTAATCTGGGTACATGCTTTGCACTGGAATTTCTATATCGTAATGGTAAATGGGATTTGCATACAGGGAGCATGGGCTATTGGAAAAGTGTTTAGAAACTCAAAAGTGCAAGAAAAGCTAAAGTCTTTCTTCATTGGAAGCTTCTAAATAATGTAGTAGAAGTCAAAGAAAACGTACCACACACAGGCCTGAAATAAGTCATTCCTACTGTGCACAGTTAAAATCAAGAGTATTGTATTCTCCTTTTCGTTCATTCATGAAATAAGAACTTTTCTCCAACATTCGGGACTGGTTCTTCCATGCGTGAGATGGCCATGAATCCTACCTAACCCATCTCCTAGGGTTACTACCTGATTTAAAGCCAAAACATTGGAAAAAAGCAAACTCAATTATACTAAAATCAATTTTATTCACTGTTATATCAAGCAAACCCAAATTCATCATAAAAAGTAGGCTTAATAACACTTGTAGTCTGATATTCTTCAAAACTCAAGTAATTTTGCCCCTTAGTTTATTTCAGGAACATTCTAATCCCCTATGTTACAAATTTTGGATCCAAATTGTAACGGGATCGTTATTTTTTAATAGAGTAACACACACTTGCACAAACATGGCACAACTTAAAAATGAAAATCTTCCAAATATCAACAAATATATTATAAATAACAGAGCAAAAAATGCTAGAGAAGAAAAACTATAAACTAGGAGACTCAACTTCAAGTATCCTCCAAAATAAAAAATTCACATAACGATAACATAAATTTTATCTCATTCCATAGAATATCGTCAAGAATCCCAGATATAAGCAAGAGAACCTAAGCATTTAAGGCATCAAAAGAGCTAAAAGGGTGGAAGAAACAACTATATGAGTGGTGGCTCTGTTTTCCAAATGGTTTGGGAAGGCTGAGTGGAGGGAAGATGAAATAACGTGTGGGATTTTTGTGTTTGGCATGAATGGGGATGAATGTGACAGAGTTAGACCAGGGAATGGTGAGGGAAGCCGAAGGTGGGAAATGAGCGCTGTGGGTGTGAACCAAAGTGGATAAGCACGTGGGTATCCAAATGAGTTTGAAGCATTTTCTGTGAAAAAATCAGAGCAAATCAAAGGATACCAAGAGGCATGATTAGGTGAGAGGAAGAGAAGCAGGATGTTGGATACGACTGGAGTTTTCGTGCTTTTGTAGGGCTGTACATAAGATTATTTGTGACTTACATTATATTTAATGTATTTTATTAAATATATATTTATTTTTATATTTGATAGAATATTAAGTGATTTAATATTATGTTTAATATTTATAACTTATTTGACTAAATGAAGAGACATGACTCTTAGAAAGCCATAATGGATGGCTTCCAATAATGTTTAAAAAAGGGTATAGTCCTCTCTCTATCTCTCATGAAAAACTCAAACCATATTGCTTACACCTAAAATTTAGAAAGTTTAGATAACACAAGATATGTCTTCTATTTTATTATCAATCGAATGTGAAATACTTGAAATTTTAAGATCTATCAATATATTGATTTTTTATTTTATGTTTATGTATAAATCAAAGTGATAAAATTTATGTGTTATCAGAGCATGGTTTAAGAACTCACATACTTTCAATTAAGAACATGAACTTTTCTTTAACTATATTAGAATTTAAATCATGATTTCCGTTATACTTTGTTCACTGGTTGAACAAATCAGAAAGTTCCAATGCAAACCACTCTGTGTGGTTGTGAATGTGAAACTGCCTTATTTACAAAATTGCATGAGAATTGGGCTATGTGAAAGGTTGTAGAGGTAAGTCATAAAAAAAAAAAGGAAATGAAAAATAAAGTAATTTAAAGATGACGTTTAAGGACATAACTGCCACTCATGTTTTAGCCATCAGACTTCTCAAATCCCCTCATGCACATCAAACAAAATGATTTGAATGGAATGGTTGAAGATTCAAATGGTCTTTTCATGCATGAGACAAAATTGTATGAAAAGTTTAAATTGTCTTTTCTTTTTCTTTTTTCTATTTTATATATTTATATATATGTTAGGATGTTGCCATGAAAATAAAATTTATTTCTTGTGTATGATAAATTTAAAATTTGATATATATACATGATTTTACATAAAAATAATTTATGATCACCAAAGTGGCCAAACTAGAGTGTTTAGATATCATGCATAATAGAGTGATTTATTCATGACACTAATAAAATGCCCTTTTATGATTTGCTGAATGAATGACATTCATTTGTCATTAAAACTTTAGCATTATTCAAAAGGAAAATTATTTTCTATGATTAATGAGCATGGCTAAAGAAAATTAATGTTCTTCGATCAAATATATTTTATTCATCCAAAAGTGGCATATCTGTTTGGTTAAGAATTTTAATTTGTTGATATTGATGAAAAGTGGCATTTGTTTATGATAGTATGTTGTAATATTTGTCCAAAGGTATATTGCAATATACTCATGTTTTATTTGAATCTATAATAGAATTAATTTTAAACACTTATATTATATTTATAACAAGTTATCTTCATTTGCAAGCTTCTTTTGTTACCGTATTTAATGGTTTGAACTTCTTTGAATGAAGTGAACAAATCAAGTTTCACTTAGATGTGTTAGATCTTGGCTTAGCACTTTTAGATAGAAAGCCTGTTGCTGTTACTAATTCTTCAATGAACTTCAGCAGTGCTAAAACTAGTATCGTAGTTAAAGCCTCCTTCAACCTTTTAAATGCCTGTTGAGCGAACTTACTCCATATGAATTTATCCATTTTAAGCATTTCTGTAACGATCGTGCTATTTTGTCATAACCCCCACAAAGTGACAATAACAGCCTTTGAAGCCTAAAAAGCCTCTTAGTCCCTTCAGATCACATGGAACAGGCCCTTTTTCTAAAACTAAGTGTCCAAGATACTCAATCTTCACATGACCAAAGACACATTTTTTCTTCTATAAGAAAATTTAGGGATTAGTGAGGTTTTGGAGCACAATTTCCAAGTGTCTTGGATTGTCATCCCAATTGGAGCTGTAGATCAAAATGTCATAAAGAAAAATGGGGACAAATTTGCACAAGAAGGGCTTAAATACCAAGTACATCAAAGATTAGAAAGTTGTGGGTGCATTTGTCAAACCAAATGGCATAACTATTATTCATAGTGGCCTATGTGAGTCTTAAAGGCTATTTTCAGATATGACCAGATTGTATGCCTGTGTCAGGTCTAGCTCCGAAAAAAATTTTGCTCCATGCAATTTATCGATTAATTCATCAATAAGTGGAATAGGAAACTTGTCCATGATGGTCATGGCATTGAGTTTGCGGAAATCCACACAAGTGCCATGAGCAATCCTTCTTTTTAATGAGAAACACTGGGGATACGTAGGGGTTGTTACCATGGCGTATCATGCCTTTCTTGAGGAGATTGTCCACCATTTGTTCAATGATCTCCATTTCGCACATAACGGTATCTATAAGGGTGAAGGTTAATAGGTTTGCCCCCATCCACTAAAGGGATTTTATGGTCTTGGAAACATTTAAGGGGAGTAATGAGGGTTCTGAAAATTTGTGATCATATCTCTAAAATAGCAGTTGAAGAGTTTCCCTCTAGACCAAAGTTAGGTGATGTGTCTCCTCATGAGGTACCCTATTTGCTTGTAACATAGATTCTGAGTCATGTGGCATCTCTTGAAAAGTCACAAGGAACACTTGTCAAGTTCCCAGCGAGCTCTTCCTTAAGTTGCTGTTCCATGGCATCCCTAACTAACATTACTTTAGTTCCATGGTACATGAACCTCATCCAGTTTGGTTCTAGGTTAAGTTGTAAAGTCCCCAAACTAGTTAACCATTGTGCTCCAAGTATCATATCATATCCTAACAGTGGAAGAGTAAAAAATTCATATTCAAATTTAACCCCGTGTCTTCCATGCCATCAACAACCCCTTATAATTCACCTCCAAATACCCCCCATTTGCTACACAAACCTTGCTTGTAATCATAGGGATGAGCTTACAACCTATCTTTTCAAACATTATAAGTTTACAAACTTATGTATAATGCCTGAGCCTTCTGTTTCTTAAATTCTACTCTAATCACCATTATTTGGTCCCCTGACACCCCTTAAACCGCATGTAGTGAGATATAAACCCCCTCTTAATCTTCCTTGTCCTTCCCATTAGTGCATTCCCCTTTTGAACTCCGTGTCTCTGCTTCTTCCCCTGCAATTTCTACCATGCCCTCTCCAAGCCCTTACTTCTCCAACATTAATGGATATAAACGTGCACCCTTACAATTATGCCCTAAGAAGTAACACTCTCCACAAAATATACAAAGGCCCTTGAACTCATCACATCTTGAATGATAGTTTTCATGGGTCCTTGGTTTTGGTTCTATTTTTGGGGAGATACGTAAAGCCTTTTGTTGGAGTAGTTTTGTTTAGTACTAGCAAGGGTGGTTTGTGTTGAGTTCAATGGGTTAGGCTTACTAATAGATGATGGCATGGCAAAGAAGGAGTTGGAGTGGGTTCCTTGCTGGTTACTAACAAGTTTCTCATGGGTAGGTACCTTGGGAAAATTCTTAAGGGTGGAGTTTCTTACTATCTCTAACAGTACCTCCTCTTACATCTTGGCCAAGTAAATGACCTCAGTCACCGCTTGACTCTTAATATTTGATAGTAAATAAATAAAAAATGTGTATTTATATTATTTTAATAATTAAATAGATATATTTATTAATTTTTATAATTAAGATAGTATATTTATAATTAATTTAAAATTAAACAATATATTTGCATATTTATCTTACTTATTTATAAATATATTATAAAATATATTATTTAATTTTTATATAATTTAACTAATAAGATTTAACATAATTAATAAATAATTAAAATTTTTAAGCAATTTTTATTTCTATATTTTAAAGAGAATTTATTTTAAGCTTTTAACAAAAAAATTTGAATTTAGCCAAACAAAGTTTTTTATATAATTTAACTAGTAACTTACTGATTAATCAGTAATTCAGTAATTTTGTGACCGTATGAATTCAATTGCCAGTTCAATTTTAAAAGTATTCAAAAAAATATATGTACACACACACACACGTAATTAGGGGTGGACATTGGGTGGGACAGTTTGGGTTAGGGTAAAATTCTCTCAACCCAATTGAATTCAATCTCTTATTAAGTTAATCCAACCTCAGCCAAAAAATTTTTCAAACCAACATTCTTGAGTTAGAATGATTCGATTTCACTTGGATGTGTTAGTTTGGGTTAGGATAGGGACGAATGAATATGAGGAGAGCGGTGAAATGAGGATGAGGTTCGATCGACTATTGAGGACCTAAAGTGTTGAAGTGTGATGATCAGACAAGAGATAAGACAAAATGAGAAGAGGCGAGTCAAGACAAGGTGGGAGGAGGTAAGGGATTAGCGTTAACTATTGGAAATGACGAGACAACGAACGAGACTTGTAGCACGTAAGAGAGGGAGGCGAGAGACTGAGGGTTCGAGACGAGGGAGGGAGAAGTGGTGTTGATTTACTGAAATCGAGCTGCTTCTTACTTGCTTGTGCTTGCAAAAGTTTTAGGGCCAAATAGAAAATGATATTATTTTATAAAATGACGCTATTTTATAATATCATAATTTAAAATATATATATATATATATAAGAATTGAAAAAATATATATATATATAAATTTTGTTAAATATCTGCAGTAACTCAATGGAGAGGGAACAAAAATCTAGTTCTATTTAATTTAATTCATCTTAATTTAAAATATTATATAATATTTATTTTATCTTATTTTAACTTAGTTTAATTTTTTTTTTATGATTTAAAAGAGTTAAAATTGTTTGACTCAATTCAATGCTCACCCGTACACTTAATTTTGCGAAAACAGTAGAAGTTCATGTTGTTTTCTAAATAAGGGAAAGGGAAAAAGACAAGCTAGCGAAGACAACGGCAACACAAAATTCCCAAGTCAGGCCTCTCCTTCGGTCTGCACACTCTCGTCTTCTTCCTCTCCGTCTCTTGGTCTCTCCGTCCTTCAACAATTTACGACTGCAGCTTGTTCTATCTCTACTTCAATTCTCAGCTGCAACTGTTACTTCTCTGGCCGTTGGGCAGAGTAGAAGACGTGATAGCTAGGAGGTGGTGTTTAGATTCTTTGGGTGTTCTCCGTTGCTTTTCATTTACCTAATGTTTTCTTTCAATTATTGCTTTTCATTTGTTGGTTGGTTTAACTATGAAATCTATTTGCCTGACTACTGCAATTTTTTTCTTTTCCATTTTTCTCCGGTTGCTCTTTTTTGGTCTGTAATTGGATTTGCCGCAATGCTAATGGAGAATGCAGTCTGTTCATTTTTTAATTTATGGTTGGAGAAGTGTGTATAATCTTAGTTGAAGTGATTATAAATCCCCTTGAAATAAAGTCCTCCTCAAGCGCTTTTTTTTTTTTTTTGAGTTCTTTGTTTTTGGAAAATTAAAACTTCTACCTCACTATAACTATTAGTGCTCTAATAAATAAGTGTTTGTGGTTGCACATTAGTTGCTTCAGATTGAGACATGGTATACTATTTTGTTCATTTTCTGATTTTGTTCCCTTATGAATTGATTACATCTGTGTGCAGTGTTGCTCTGCATTTGCATTATGCTTTATGTGCCTTAGCAAATGACATATTGAATGCAGCATTAAAGGTTTATGGTTTGATAGTTCTTCTTTTCATTTATTTTTGGTTGGAGTATTTTACTTGCTTCCATACTGCATAAGAAGTATGGTTATAAGTTCGGATATGATTGCCTATTCATCTCATCATCTCCCTTACTTTATGGCATTTCCTCTTTTCAAGTTCTTGGGATTCTTTTGTTTTTGCTCTTAGTTAAAGCTTTATACGCATAATGTGTTTAACTGTGTTGAAGGATAATAATTCATTTCCTAGTTTCTCTTGAACTTTTCAAGTAGCTTCATCACATTACCTTTGGCCTTCTTAACTTTTGATGCTATTATTGCTACCATATTCAGTAATCGTATTTGTGGAAACCCCTTCATACCGTATTTTTGGTATTGCAGCGGGGAATTATAGACATCTGAAGATGACTACGGCTTAATATTTGTCTGAACAATTAATTTACCAAAGAGGGTTGTGGTTGTCCTGGAGTCAATTATGCTGAATATGTAAGTGATAACAAAGAACATGCATAATTTCCAATAAAATGACTGCTTAAAGTTATCTAATCATCCATATTGAATTTCATGCTTAAGGCCCTAAATTGGAGTCTGTCTCTTAGGGGTTAAGCAACGAAAAAATAAAAAGGAGATATTTTGAACAGTTGATTTTAATTTCTTAGTTGATTCAAAGAAACATAGATACAAGACTCTTGTTTCATTTCTTCTCTTTCTGTTTTCTATTCAGTTGGAAATGAAGACCAAAAAAAATTAATATTTTTGTTGGTGAATTCTTTTTGTAATCAGATTTTGTAAAGTTTATTCTGAATATGTTCACAGCTTTAAGCATATCTTTTGTATTTAGAAGTGTCTTATAAGCTGATTTTAAGAACAATAGATATAAAACTCGTCTCATCTTCTCTTTCAGTATTCATTTCAATTGGAAACCAAAACCAAAAAGAAAAAAAAAATGTAATATTATTGTTGGTGAATCCCTTTTTGTAATTAGATTTTTTAAAGTCTATTCTATATATGTTCACAGTCTCAAGCATACCTGTTATATTTAGAAGTATCTTAGGAAACATACAGAAATTATGAATTTATTCCACAAAATTGGGGTATACTATGAGATCTTTAGGAGCCCTTTCTGGGACCATATATTGGCACTGTGCCCTTTTCTCAGATGCTTTCTCAATCGTTTCTTTGGCAAGTATAACATTTCCAATCTCTCACAAATGTCAAAATCAAATATTGTTGCTTCAAGATATCTGGAATCTGCCCCTCATTTTGATTTGAAGGTGTTTCTTGTCAGTCTTCAACAAATTTTTGATTGTCTGTAACATATCTATCATGGCAAACTTATGTCATTTTGGTTACTATATTTATGTTGAACTTTGCCCATTGTTTTGTTGTTTTACTGTAAAACCGTAGATGAATGATGGAGTCATGGACCTCTGAAATCTGCTCTATATCTTTGTGGCATATTGTTTGTTTGATACCATAAATCCATATCTTGTTGACCATCTGTATCCAAGAAAAATACTTAGTCTTTTGTATCTATTTATAAACCTTCTAACCACATTTGTCTTACTTCTTATTTTTATCAGATTTCTAAACTGACTATAGCCATTATAGACTTCTTCTAGTATGTAACTTCATTCTACATTCTGCTTATAAATCAGTGTTGTCAATCATGTATGGTGGCATGCCGAAAATCTGCCTTAGTTTATAACAGATAGTGTGGTGGCCATGCTAAAATATGTAAAGTTTACTAAACGAATGTACAAAAGCTAAATAAAAAGAGGTTCAAAATAAAAATAGCGGAGATTGGGATTTAGGAGAGGTATAAGAACAAAAATTAATGAAGTTGAAAATCAAAACAATGGAAGTCAGAACAAAATTTGAACATTATATAAAGAGGTGACAGAAACACTGAAACAGGGAGGTATACTGCAGTCTAGCTGAGCCAGAAATTATAAGAGAGAGACATATAGGAAGAAATTCAGAAATGTATGTTGAGAGTTGAGTATATGAAGATCAGTTGGAGAATTTTTTTTTTTGAAAAAAAAAAAAGAAGAAGAGGAAGACTAGGGGAAGAACTGACTATCAAGATGGAAGAAGAACAACTAAAAAAAGAAATATAGATGAGGTTGAGAAGTATTGCAGGCAGAAAAAATTTAGAGAAAAAAAAAAGAAGAGAAAGATGAAGTGAAAGCAGAGTATCAAAAATGGAGGAAGACAAATTAAAAAAGAAGAAAGATAGATGCGAGTTGAATGTTTATGAAGATTACCTCTAATTTTTTGTCCAGCCCTGTGCTGTTTTGGCCTGGTGTAGCAGCTGAGAGTGTATTGGAGATATAAAAAAAAAAAAAAAGGGAAAAACACCGAACGAGGAACTGAAGAGCAGAGCATTGAAATGGAGGAAGAAAAATGAAAAAGGAAGAAGATATGTGAGTGTTGAATGTGACAATGTGTTTGAAGATTACCTCTGTTTTATCCATCACTTAGCTGATTTGGCCCATAGTTATTAATAACGTGTTATAGCGATTGTTATAGCACATAGCGCTGCACTATGTCTTATTTTGCTTTCTCTCCGTTCCTTCGTTGCCTTTATTTTTTTAAGACTATTTTTTATATATTATTATTTAGGGTTATATTACATATATAAAAATCTATATTTATATATGTAATACAATTGCACTACTGTTCAAATAGTAGTGCGCAATGCTATGCGTTATGTCGTAATGATCCCAAGCACCATAAGTGCACTATTCATTATCAACAACTATGATTTGGCCAGGGGTAGCAGTTGCTGATGGCAGCAGGAAACCTACTTCTTCTTGGGATACTTAGAACATGCAAAAGAGAGAAGAGAGTGCATCTATAATATGATCTATATAAGTTTCGGTTTGTGTTTTTTTGTGACAGACTAAACCGAAATGGAAAATTACCTCCCAAAAATCACAAGCCTGTTTGCAAAAGATGAAGACAGATGAGTAATTTCTCATCTACGTCCGCCATTCTGATTATGGTGGACACCATAGAATACTTCACCATGCTTGTCACTGGTGCCATGGCAGTCGTGGTGCTGCCATTTGACAAGACTGCTCTAAATCTCATAATTTCTTTGTAAAACACAAACTTCTGTAGCATAGCCTTTCTTATGTTTTATGACTATATATTGGTAACCATTTTATTTTCCCTCTCCCTCTATTTGAAAGGCCTCATAATCTTGAACTTTGCTTTCCTTTCAGGGATGGAGTCCCTTTGTTTTGTGGATGACCTCTTGGACTTCTCATCTAACATAGGTGAAGAAGATGATGAGGATGAAAAACCTAGTAAGGCCCTTCCATCACTTAATCCAAAGTGCAGTGATCCAGCACCATTAAATGCTCCAGACCCAGATGATCCTAACTGTTCATTTTTTGTAAGTTTGACTGTCCGTGTTAACCCTTTTTTTTTCTCTTTTAATGTTTATGAGGTTAAGAAGAGCTGAATATATTGGTTATTGATTGAGTGGTAACTTAGTTAGGGCTTCTGTTATTAAGAAAGGGGAAAATTAAATGCATTTATGAATTATGATCTGGTATTCAAGTGAGCTGACTAGGGTGGGTCAATTGCAAATGGCCTTAAGAGGGGCAACTTGTATGTTATCTATAATGAGCCTAAAAGGGTTTCCAATTGGCTCTCCACTTTTTTGTCAAGAGTGCTACTTTTTGATACTGAACAAGTGTGTCCTGGTGGACTATAGATGTCATGATCATATTGGGAATGCTCAAGGGCTCCTTTGAAATGGTAAAATGGCCAGTACAACGTCACCTGCTCTTTTGAGCTTGTTCCCAACAGATTGGGTGGCACATTATTATGGTAGTATTATATTTGTCTCATTGAAATAGAGTATTAATAGGTGTCCACTAAGCTTCACTTCTTCTTTTCTGCCCATCATTGTAAGGGCAACTATTGGCTAACTAAAAGCACAATATATGCCATATTTTCATCATATGTTCCATTTACTTATGCTGAGCACTAGTATTTTTTTTTTTTTGTTTTTTTGGAACTTTTTTAGGTTAGGGTTTGGGAAGACTCTTATTCCATGTTATAACTGAAGAGAAAATGGTCTGAAGAATACTACCTTGTCCTTGTTATGCTTTCTTATGAATATATATATATATATATATATATATATATATACACACACATCACTAGTGGGCTGCACTAATACTATTCCCATGGTCCAGTCACTAAGTCCTATGCCGCTAACAGGTTACAATGGTGGCATATGTGGAGCAGAGGAAACTCCACAATGGCAGGCAGGTCCCCTTGGGCCAAAAACACTTTGTAATGCACGTGGGGTTAGGTTATAAGTCAGGGCAGCTTGTGCCTGAGTATTTCCCTGCAAGTAGGCCAACTTTTTGTAGTGAGCTGTACTCAAATTCCCACAGAAAGGTAATGGAGATGAGAAGGCAGAAGCAAATGGAAATGGTGTTGAGGGCCGTGGATGAAGGCTAAGGTGGTAGTGAGTAGCGCTTTTAACATTTAGCATGATTAGGATTAGGAATTAGGTTTTAATTCTTTTTAATTTTGATTTGTTCTTAATTTAGTTATGCTTTTGTTTTGTTTTTAGATGGGTTAGATGGGCAGTGAAAATTCATTGTTCTGATGAAAATTCACTTAGGGTAGTTTGAATTAGGAGCTTGTCTTGTTTTTGCTAGGTATGCTGAGAAGTTTAGCAGTGATATGCAATTTGGCCATTTTTGTGCTTGTGATATTTGATTTGGGAAATGATGAGTTGTTGGAATGATGCTTGTTCTACCTTTGCTGGATATGAGAGTCAGTTATGTTTATCAAAAAACTAATATTTGATTACTCAGGGATGTCATACTAATCATCCTTATTTTGCTTTGGTGGACCATGCAAGGGAGGTGTGGCAAAAATATTGAGAGGTGAAGATTGCTCATACCTTCAGGGAAGATACTCATGTGGTGCAAAGGGGAGATCAAATTTACTTGCAAACTCTTAGTGGTTGTGGTGCCTTGTTTTTGAGCGATATGATAGGGGCTGCCTACTGAGGAGTGTTAGAGCCTAGTTTTTTATTTTCATTTCCCTTTGCTTACAAACAAAAATACTTCTAGATGGATGAGTTAGGTAATTGTCAAGAATTTGTGACATCATTCAGGTTGCATTTGAAAGGAAATTTGCTCTCTGTTTTAGCTGGAAAGACAAGTAATTATGTTGTTAATCATTTGATCCTCTTGCTGAGGCGATTAAGATGTATGTTGTTAAAAATATAATATTAGTTTCTTATTTATATTTAATTTCCTATTGATATCTTATCTCTTATTATTAAGTTTAGAATTGTAGATAGTTTTTTTGTTTTTTTGGAAAGCTTGTCTATTGCTTTGAATATATTAACCTATATTGCTTTGAATATGTGAACCATATAGTATTGTATTGAGATATTGAAAGTGTGTACAAGATTCATATTTCTACGTTTCATTTATATAGAAAATTGAGTCATAAGCGTGTTTACAATCGTAAACCTAATAATAAGAAATAAGACTTCTAAAGGAAATTAAACATAAATAGGAAACTAATTCTATATTTTAAATATACCCCTTCGAGTTAGAACATATATGATAGATGTGTAAGCTTGTTACATTAAAAAATAAAAGCTAAGAACACTTAAAAAGAGATAGAGAGCCTAGAATAACTATGGCAATACATGAATAGTGGAGAGAACAGGCGGCATGTACATCAACGGTCTTCTAAGGATAGCTTACTTAGTCTTGGTGTCTCAAACAAAAATTGAGAATATTAAATTTGAGTTCTGACATACTAGATTTAGTTTAGAATATAATATGAGTTTAAAAATTTAGATTTAAGTTTGAACATATACGTCATATCTAAGATTGGGAGTATAAAATCGGAAGCCAAGAGTATCACATTGGAGGCCGAGGGTATCAAATTAGAGGTTGGGTAATCAAATTGAGATAGACCAATGTGAATATGCTCAAATAGTGATGGATACAGATGAACTCGGGTTGACACCAATTGGATTAAAGGGAAACTCTCAAAACCCAATAAACAATGATAAATCGGCTGAAATGAGTTGAAAATGGCACAAGAAGGTCTCTAAAGTGTCACATCAGCATGGCAGCACGTGTGGTGGCAAATGGCAACAAGATTCTAGGGATAGGCTGGCCAGAGTGAGACGATACCAAGGTTGCTAGCGATGAGATAAATGGACGATTGGAGAAGGAGATTGAAGCAAAAAGGCATGGCAAGTTGTAGTTTTTGATCAATGGCACGTAGTAGTGGAAGGCAGCAACATTCTAGGGGTTGGTTAGCAGTGACGGTCTGAGCATGGTGGTGAGGTTGGTTCCTTGAAAAGACATTAGGAAAGGAGTCAATCAGCTTTTGCAACCATTCAGGAGAGAGAAAATTTTGAGTGGAGGGAGAAAATGAGAGAGACACAGCGGTGGTAAGAAGAGGGCCATTGGTAAATTGGGCATTGTTGGTAGAGAGTTGAGACTCCTCACAAGTGGTGGTGAGGGTTTTCTTTAGTGGTGGCTAGTTTTTCTCTCATCAAGCTTTAACACCATGTGAGAAATTGAGAGGAAAGAGAAAAATCCTTATAATATTATATTGAAATATCAAAAGTGTGTACAAAACTCATATACTATATATAAGAAATTGAAAGCCATGAGCTTGTCTATAATTCTAAACCTAATAATAAAAAATGACATTGATAAAAAAATTAAACATAAATAGAAAACAAATTCAATATTTCCAACATATGCTACAAAATTGAATGGTTGGAGCCCTGACTTAGGCAGCAATATAAATTCTCTCTCTTCATTTCAATTTTAAGGTCTTGTTGGGACAACATAGATGTAATAGAAGAAATTGAAAGCTTTGGGCTTGTTTGATTTCTATTTCTGAAAACACTTTTCTATTTTTCAGAAACAAGAAAATTAAAAAAGCTGTTTGATAAGTGTTTTGTGAGTTATAGTTTTCGAGGATTGTTTTCCGAAACATATTAAAGATGATTTTGTTATGTTTTTAGCAATTTTATTCCCAGAACACATGAAAAGGCGGAGAACACTTTCTCCTCATTAATGGCAAAAATGTAATTATATAAAAAAAACCGCAAACCAACCTTCTTCATCCTCCTTTTGTTTACCCATTGCTTTTTAACAAAGAACCTCGCTTGTCTCTCCTATTTCTTGCGTCTCTCACAGACCCAGTGCTACATCCAAAGGGTGCTTCATCTTCACTTGCTTCTTTCTGGGTTGGTCTTAGTCTTCACTTGCTTCTTACCAAATGAAGAATCGTATGCTAAAAAATTATTAAAAAAAAAATTTTAGGGAGATGGGTTAAGGTTTCACAGATCATTCAGACATTAGAATCCTTGCTTGTTAAGGAACATCTTAAGGGGTACAATTAAAATCTCTCTCTCTGCTATTCATTGTATTTGATATGTACATTGAACCTTTTTTCAAACATTCTTCGCCTTTCTTAGTTATAATTTCAGCCTTAAAGTCAGAACTTGCTACCTTCAATATTGTATATTGACTGTCATTTTTTATTTCAATTTCTGGGATTGGTTTTTCCTGTGATGTAGGGATTGGTTCTGATTGAAACCCTGACCATGTCGATGCTGGATTCTTTCTTCAACAGCGGTTTTAAAGCTTCGAAATGGAGGAAAATGTAACAGTCAAAGAGCGTAATGGAGGAAAGGTGGTTAAAAAAGGACTGAGAGCAGTACAATCAGAAGCGGCGCCAGCTTCACCACCATGGCCGCCTGATATGAAGCTTGTGCGACCGATGCCTGAATCAAAGGGCATGGCTTGGGATTATTTTTCATGGTGGATAGTATGCCAGCGGCATCTTTGGCTGGGGAAGATGAGATTTGGGGTGAGAATGATGAGAGTGAAGCAATGAGGTATGATGAGGCCTATAATGTGGATAGCCATAACGTTAATTTGGAAAATGATGTGAATAAAGTTGAGCCTAAGACACTGGAGAAGATGAAGGAGAATGTCCAAGAGGAGATGGCGGAGGCAAAGCAAATTGAGCATTCAAAGACCTTGCGGCCAGAATTTAGGATAGCAATGAAGGTAGCTGCTGGTCCAAGTGTTACTTTAAAGCAGATTCTGAATGTGCTTGATGATCATTTATTGAAGTCCTGTGGGAGTGGTCTACAGGTTGCAAAGATGCTTGAGGTTACAAGTGCATTATCATTCAAATTTCAAAGATAAGGGGTAATTTCTTTAATCTAAATGTTCTCAAGGCAATCTAATTTATGCGTACTCATATCTGGGGTTGGTGGATAGTATTCCTATTTAGTATAATACTGAATGTGCTTAAGGCTTATGTAATATTTACAAATGCTAAGCATGGTTAATTTCGAAATAAAAGTTCTGTGATTTTCCCTCTAGACATGATCTATATTTATATGATCCCACATGGCAATATATTTCTCTATTTGTTGTGCAACACTTGTAACTCGATTATTGATCTTTTCCTTTTAGTATTTATGTGTATCGGACTTGGCATGCCAAACTCAATTATCTATCATTGCTTAAAACATGATACATACTCAGTGATTTTCTCCAGTAATTTCCTTCTTTCAATGACTGTAGATGAATTTTGTACGCAATCAATCCATGGATCTTTTGCTTTTCTTTATTTGATATTTATTTTTAAATATGATGGAAATTATAGCTTTTTCCATTAATATCACATTGCAAGTATTAAATAAAAAAGCAACTACTTTTAGAGTATATGTGCAACTGCATTCTTGAAAGGATTCTTTATAAATATAGTAATGTATAAATATATTTTATGATACCCTCTTTCCCCTTTCTTTGTTATGACAATGGTCAACAAATATAAAATTACAAAATATAATTTAGAATAAGAGAAGAGAAAGTACACAAATATTTAACATGAAAAAATCCAATAAGGAAAAAAACTATGGGTAGAAGAAGAGAATTTCACTATGTAGAATTCTGTTACAAGATTGAAATTTGGGCTAAACAATTGACCTCAAACAGCTGCTGTATGCAATACAAGAAAGGACCCAAAATACAGAAAATTGCATTCTTTGTTTTGCTGTTTTGTACAATAAAAGACCAGCCAAACTGCGGTTTTCTGTATTGCTATTGTGCAATAGCAGACCCAAAAAACAACACTATTCACGGCATTGTTCATGTTGCTGTTCACTCTATTGTTCACGCTGCCTGTATTCTGTATATATTTTGCAGTTAAAATTGTTGTGTACTGTTTTTTACAAAAACTACAACTCTATCTGCAATTGTTTTGCAGTTTTCTACTAAAACTGCAATTCTTGGTTGCTGAAACTGCAACTTTTTTATTTTTAAAATTTGGGTCACACCCAAAAACATAATCTCCACCTTGACACAAATTCTAAAAGTAGAACTTCAACAAAAAAATTCTCTACCTCTTCCACAAAAGCTTCTAAGAGCAAAATTCAACAATGAATACTAATTAAGTCCAAGCATAACTTGAACTTCTTAATAGGCAAAGTTTTATTGTACTCCACCTCTTCTCCTACAGCAAGACAATAGGCAAAATCTGAATAATCATACTTCTCAGGTGGTTTAATAGTTTTTCTTGATTTGTTCTTAGTTATGGTGTAAGGCTATACTTGTGAAAATTCTGAAACCTTTTCTAAATCACCATATGCAAAACTAAGAACAGAATCACCATCTGCAAAACTGGGAACAGAAGATTGTTTAGTCTGAACAAGAATTTTAAACTCCACTTGTTCTCCAACTTTGTCATTATTCTGATGAGTGGATTCTGTAACTTCTTTCTTTGCAAGTATGGAATATTCATCAAAAGTTACATCCGTGCTAATAAGAAACTTAAAATTAATCTGGACACCATAATCTGTATCCTTTCACACCAGATGAATATCCAAGAAATACACATTTCTTTACTTTAGAGTCAAGCTTTCCTTCATTAACATGTGCATAAACAGGATAACTAAAAATTTTCAAAACTAAATAATCAGCAGATTTGCCAGACCATACCTCTTCTAGTATTTTACATTCAATGGCTATATGAGGAGATCAGTTCACCAACCAGCAAGCTGTGTTAACAGCTTCAGCCCAAAATTTCTTGCTTAAGCCTGCATTTGAAAGCATATACCGAGCCTTTTCAAGAACAGTTCTATTCATTCTCTCTGCAACACCATTCTGGTGAGGTGTATTTACAACGGTTTTATGCTGAGCAATACCTTCTTTCTTGCAAAACTCATTGAACTCATTATTACAAAATTCAAGGCCATTATCTGTTCTGAGTCTCTTAATCTATTTTCCTGTTTGCTTTTCAAGTAAAGTCTTCCATTGCTTAAAAGTCACAAATACTTGATTTTTCTGCTTCAAAAAATAGACCCAAACCTTCCTTGAATAATCATCCATAAAAGTCAACATGTATCTGAAATGACTACTTTTAGAAGGAACTTGAGAGGGCTCCCAAAGGTCTAAATGAATATAGTCAAAAGTTCTTTTTACCTTGTGAATGGCTGAACTGAAACTCAACCGCTTTTATTTGCCAAAGACACAATGTTCACAAAACTCCATCTTTCCTGTAATTTGGCCACCTAACAGACCTCTCTTACTCAATGCTGTCATACCTCTCTCACTCATATGCCTCAATCTCATATGCCAAATTTTCGTAATTTCTAAATCAGAAATAGAAGTAGCAGCAACTGCAGCTGAACCTGTAATAGTAGAACCTTGCAAGAAATACAAACTGTCAATTCTATTTGCTTTCATCAGTAAAAGTGCACCTTTAGAAACTTTAAGCACACCATCTTCACATTTATATTTACAGCCGTTCTTTGCTAAAGTACCCAGAGAAATTAAATTCTTTTTCAAATCTGGAATGTGTTTGAGATTTGACAAAGTTCTGATCATACCATCGTACATTTTAATTTGCACAGTGCCTATCCCAGCAACTTTACAAAAATGATTATTACCCAAAAACACACCTCCATTAAACGGCTCATAAGTGGTAAACCAGTCCCTATTAGGAGTGATATGCTGTGTAGCTCCTGAATCCATCACCCAACTAGTTTCAAATCTGATTTTAACATCAGTAACACAAAGCAGATCAGTTTTCTCATCTTCTGCTATATTAGCTTCTTCTGATGTGGCTTTACCTTTATTTTCACCTGCTTTTTTCTTCAGTTTAAAGCAATCAGATTTAATATGTCCCTTCTTCTTGCAATAATTACAAGTCAGATTCTTATGTTTAGACTTCGATCTAGACTTGTAAGAATTTGAATTTCTCTTCTTACTTCTTCCTCTATCAACAAATAGACCAACACTTTGATCACCTTCTTCGACAGATGTCAAATTATTATCAATTTTTTCTTTAACTTGCAAATTTGACCTGACATTATCAAGGAAAATTTCTTCTCTACCATAGATCATAGTGTCTCTAAAATTTTTATAGGAAGTAGGTGAAGAACATAATAGTAAGAGCGCTTGATCCTCATCATCAATCTTCATATCTGTTTTACTTAAATCAGTAATGATGGAAGTAAACTCTGCTATATGAGATTTTAGTAGTATACCTTCAGACATACGCAGAGTATAGAGGCGTTGCTTTGATCGTAGCCTATTGGTGAGAGATTTTGTCATGTACAGACTCTCCAATTTCAACCATGCACCCACTATAGTGTTCTTAGTGAGAATTTCTTAAAGAACTTCATTACCTAAGCACAACTGAATAGAAGAAAGAGCTCTATCATCCATATCATCTCACTCAGCATCTGTCATAGTCTCGAGCTTCTTCGTCTTCCTAAGTAGCGCCCTGTTTGTGCCTTCGCTTGACAGAATTGCCATCATCCTTACTTGTTAGAGAGCAAAACTAGTTTACCCATCAAATTTCTCAATGTCTGTCTTAAATATTGTTGTTGAAGTAGAAGCTATTGAGAACTAGGCTCTGATACCAAGTTGTTATGCAATAGCCAACAAATACAAAATTTCAAAATATAATTTAGAGTAAGAGAAGAGAAAGCATACAAATATTTAACGTGAAAAAACTTAATGAGGGAAAAAACTACGGGCAGAAGAAGAGAATTTCACTATGTAAAATTCTGTTACAAGGCTGAAATTTAAGCTGAACAATTGACCCCAAACAGCTGCTGTATGCAATACAAGAAAGGACCCAAAATACAGAAAATTGCACTCTGTTTTGCTGTTTTGTGCAGTAAAAGACCAGCCAAACTGCAGTTTTCTGTATTGCTATTTTGCAATAGCAGACCCAAAAAATAACACTGTTCACGTTGCTGTTCACGCTACTGTTCACGCTGCACTATATTCTTTATATATTTTGCAATTGAAACTGCTGTGTATTATTTTCTACTAAAACTGCAACTCTATCTGCAACTATTTTGCAATTTTCTACTATAACTGCAATTCGTAATTGCAGTTTTCATCTGAAATTATAACTCTTTTATTCTTAAAATTTGTGTTACACCCAAAAATATAACATTCTTCACAAGTTTAAAGATTGTAATTCACTAATTAGTAATTCAGGGAGCTCAAAGGTTGGTTATTGTCACTTACTGAACCTGCAGATCTAGTTAAACTTTTTCAGTTGTTTGTTGAAAGTAAACAGTTATCTTCCAATGACATGTGCTAGACACATTGATCATTCCGCCAGAGTTATGCGTGTAATTACATGGAATAGGTCATTCAAAGGTGTATCTAATGGCGATGGTGCAAAAGACGATTTTGATTCAGAAGAATACGAAACCCATGGCACTGTTTTGGATAAATTGTTAGCCTGGGAAAGGAACCTTTATGAAGAGGTCAAGGTAGGTCTCATCTTCTGTTTGGACAATTATGATATTCATTGCTCTGGTAGCTGTTTTGGATTTCATATGCGAAGACAAACAGCTGAAGATACAGTACATAATATCAAATCTAGAGTGTTTTTATAAAAAAATATTCAATTACTTTTGTGGTTATTCTATAGCTTTTTATTCATAATTTGATGTATATAATTTTTTGATATATACTTCCCTAAATCATTATTGTATAGAACTGATTTTTCATTTCATTAGTATGTGAGATTTTATCAAATGCATGCTACTTATTTAATTTTACACCTTGCCAACAGCAAGGTGAGTTGATGAAGTTTGACTATCAGAGAAAAGTTGCACTTCTGATCAAGCAGAAGAAACGTGATGCCAGTGCTGAATCTTTGGAAAAAAAACCAAAGCAGCTGTAAGCCATTTGCATACAAGTTATATTATTGACATGCGGTTAATGGATTTAACAGTTTCAGAAGTAAATCATATCCGTGATGCACAATTGTATCCAAAACTTGTCGCTCTTGTCAATGGGTAAGTATTGCTAGTTAGAACTCAAAAGAAAACAAAAAAAAGAAAAAAGGAAGATACTTCTTAGAAGTGATGATTACAATTGATGTGTGTCGTTTAGGTTTTGTGTCTGGGCTCCTTGGTGTATATATTGTATAATCATATTCTACCCCAAAAGGTCAGTAATTTGTCTTGTGCATCATTTAATTATCCTACATACTTTCCTGGTTTTCATTTTGCTCCGATGCTAATGCTGTAAAGATCACACTATGTGCGTGTGCTTTGTTGTTATCTGACTGTGTTAAGTTCTCTTTGCTATTAAGGTGGAATGTAAAGTATTAAACGGAAGAGCGTAAAGAGTAATTATGTAACCCAAATGGGCATTGATCATGAACCTACATGATTTCTCTTCAGGATGGCCAGTATGTGCGAAAGCATGCGCACCCATCATGACAGCCAGCTAAAAATAGTTACAAACCTCAAATCTCTTGATATTTCTTAAAGCTCCTAAAGAAACAACAAAACAACATTATGACCGCACCGCCCAACTTGTGAATGTTGTCCTAGAATGGCATTCCCAATTTGAGAAGCTTGTGACTCACCAGAAACAAGATATCCGAGTTCTTGACAGCTGGCTGAAGTTAAATCTCACTCCAACTGAAAGCAGCATAAAAGAGAAAATCTCGTCGCCACCAAAAGCTCAAAATCCACCAATCAAAGCCGTCCTGTATGGCATGATTATGTTGATATGCTTCCAGACGAGCTTGCAAATCTGCTATTTCTTCCTTTGCTGCTGTGATAAAGACCATCATGCTTTAACAGGAGGAAGAGATGAAGCAAAAGGAGAAATGTGATGAAACCAGAATGTATAAATATACTCTTTATATAGTCGTGTGTGTTTTCTCTATCTTCTTCTGCTTCTGGATAATTTTGACCCAGGTCGGTTTATGCAACTTCTGATATCTAACAAACTAACAGTGAAAATAGGAGTCCAAGGTGTCCATTTCTTGCTTGAATGATTAACTTGTTTCAATTCAAAGATCTAAATTAATAGCTGGGAATCAAGCCTGTTCCAAATTCTTTTGACCCTTAATCTATAAATGATGAATTGACACCTTCAATTAATGTGTCATGTTTCGATTAGAGCCATCAATTTTGGCTCGGCTTGATGGGTTAGTATAAAATTAGCCAAAAAAATTGAGGGTTAAGTTTGTAAATTTTTAACTTGAGAAAAATTGAACTATTTTTGATCCAACTCGAATTGGCCTTAGACCAAACTGGGCTAACTTGATGGGTGTTGGGTCAGCTTGGGTTTTTTTATTTAATTTTTTTACTTTTGAATTTAATCCACTCTTAAATCATAATTCAACTCTTTCTTTACCTACACGAATCATAATTTAATTTCTTTTTTACCTATCCATAAACTATGTGATTAAATTTTTATAAATAATTTAAGAATAGTTTGATGTTTAATATTTATATATTAAATTATTAAATTTAATAATATAATTTTTTTTGAAAATAAATGTTTAATAAAATTAAATTTATAAAATATTTATGTTAATTTATAATTAAAGTTTAAATTTAGATTTAAGTTTAAGTTTAAATTTAACATTAGATTGAAGGCTAACTCGTAAGGTCAACTCTCAAAACCAACTTATTTAACAGCTAACTATATAGGTTTAGGTTTAATTTTTTTATCCTGATTAGGTCATGACAGCTCGTTTAACAACTCTAGTTTTGATGGCAAGCTGTTCTTTTTGAGTTTAAACCTTGGCCTATGGTTCTACTTGCTAATGCTTCAGATAAAAGGTCTTACTATTTCCTGCTTCAGAATTGAACATTGAAGCTCATGATGCTGTTCACATACAATTGTTAGGTTGGAGCTCACTTGGGGTAAACACACCGGCTTTCTCAAAGTAAACCAATAGATCGCACAGTTGTGATTCCATACTTACACTTATTTTATGATGACTTTGATAGAAATGAATAAATTTTTTTTTTTCCTGTTATCGTAACATAGAAGCTGAAAAGAACATTTTGCATATACAAAATTGTGATGTTGAATGTCAAAAGCCTAATTCTTCAAGCTTTTCAATAGCTAAACAAAACATCCAGATTCTGACAATCACCAATAAAAGATTTATATTTAAATAACATTTTTAAGTTTGGGAGGGCTAAGAAAATTTTTACCCTAGTAGTTAGTTAAATTTAATAATCATATCAATATATAAAAATCTAGTTAATGTATAAAATTTAATTTATAAATAAATGATAATTATATATTTTCATTGATTATTTTTATTTTATTCAAAATATTTTTTATAATTTACATACAAAATTGATAATTATATATTTTCATTGATTATTTTTATTTTATTCAAAATATTTTTTATAATTTACATACAAAATTAAAAGTTATCATAAGCAAAATTTTTTTAAAAAGATTTAACCAAACGATTTTTTTTTTGTTTTTTGTTTTCAAAACTTATTTTCGAAATAAAATTCATCAAATATACTTTCTGCATGTTAAAGTTTCAAAATTATTTTTAAAATAAGTTTACCAAATAATTTTTTTATATTTTTATTTTGTGAAATAATTTTAAAACATAATTCTATGAAATAATTTTCAAAAATAAGAAAACAAAAATAAAATCAAACAAGTCCTTGGTTTTTTTTCTTTTTGCATTTTTGGCTCCTGAACATTTCGAATTTATCTCTATTTGAAAAGTGATAAATAGGAAACATGTGGCAAAAAAAGAAGAGTTTTCCCTAGCTAGTTTGAAGCATGTGTATCAGAGATATGAATTTTGATAGACTGCTATAACTGAGCTTGAGGGAGCAGGGTGGCCAGGAGTATATGCTGCAGTGTGATTGGTTCGTTTGATCCTATAAGCATGGGAATTGCACATTTGCACTGGAGACATGCTCTCATCTCATGTATATTTGGTTTGAGATGAACAATGTAAATGTGGTCTATAATGTCCAAAATAATGGAGTTTATTACTTAGGTTTTCATGATACCAAACTAACTAATCCGTTCCGTGAAACAGTTGCCTCTAAGATGTGAACATCAGCCTTCGTTTGAATGCCGTCAAGATATTGATGTACTTAAATCAGTTACTTTTGACTCTCAAAAGCTGACAAAAGACATAAACATAAAACGTCATACGCATAAACATTTTGGTGATTTTGCAGTGTGCAGGCATGCATGAAGAAACGGAATATTTTGACGGTAGAAGTATATATTCGTGGTTAACTTTTTTTTTTGAAGTTTAATTGCACATTTGATCCTTATGATGTCACAAAAGGGTCCTTCCCTTTTTTTAATTGGAGCAATTGGGTTCAACATGTTTCGGAAGTACACAGACATTGACAGCTTCATCTGCAGCAAAACTTGCATAACACTGATGTTGTCAGCTTCTGGAAGCATTGAAAGGCAATGGCAAGGAAGTTGTTAGAATATAGTCTGCACCACGTTGCTATTCTTACAAACTCAATTTGTTTAAATAAGGAAAATTATATAAAATTCTCTGCACTTAAATTTCTGTGCAATTTATCATCCTCCAGTTTTATTAAACCAAATCATTCTCACCACAAAACACCTCACTAGCTATTGTGTCTTGCTCCTTATGGCTTGCTTCTTAAACTCTGTTGACACCTTCGATGGCTTCTCTGTTACATGGCTTGTAAAAAAAAAAAGGAGTTCTATATTAGATAGAATTGAAAATATTAAAAATTATATAAATAATAATAAATAGTTAAAGTTAAATTATGATATATAAATTACAACTTATAAAATAATTTAAATTATATTATTTATGTTCATATCTATTAAATGTAAAAAATTATATTTATTATGAAACAGACATTCAAATTAGAAATTTCAAATTGTTCAAGCAATTAGGGCAATAAGGACACGACAATGAATTTGAGGTAAAAATAGTGAGGTAACTGATAACGTGCTTATGACTTGCCTAGTCATTTAAAATGTATACTTGTAGGCTTCACTATCTAGGTAGGCTCTCCATCCATGCCAAGTAATGTCATATCTTTTTTTTTTTTAAATTTTTTTAGAAAGGAGTAATGTCATATCATATAAATTGTACATGTACATGTCATATTCTTCTGTTTAGTCTAGTAATGGCCCATTAAAGATTGGGCTTGATTGCTGCAATTTTAAAACATATTAAACTTAATTGCTTCAAATAAAAAAAAAAAGAAAAAAAGATTTCAGCTGCTCCTTTTATTAAATTACATGGACTAAATGTGCAATTAACTTTTTTTTTTTGGTCTAAAATAACGTCAATGATATTAGGGGAATGAAATGACTTAACTACCTTTAACAAAAATTGAAGCTAGGCTACCTCCTTTAAAGAATGGCCACGCATACATTTTTTTTTTTATTTTAAATTTTAAAGGTTGACTCGATCAGACAACTCACTCTTGAACTTTTTGATAAATTTGAAGACCAATAACAGCCATAATTTTACCAGTAAGAATTAATCTTACAATTTTAAGAATGTAAAAATTTCTCATAAAAAACTAAGCATACATTTATTTACTTTTTAATGTAATCTTAACCATTTCCAATTAACAAATATAATGTGAAAAGAATCAAATATACCCACTTGCTGAGTTAGGTACACTACGTTTAAAATTAAAGTGATGGTTGTCCTCGCGACATTGTCAAATGATCCTCAGTCAAAATTACTAGTTTACGATTATGTCAGGCTTGCTTTTCCAATTTTTAAATTCAACCTCTGCATCAATTACGTGAGCGTTTACTAAAATGTAAATTAACTTCTAATAAAATGGAAGAATTCAAGCAACAATAAACTTGTCATTGTCATTAAAATCAATTTAAGCAACATATATATATATATATATATTAATTGTTGTCATATGAATGGTAAAGACTCTTTCTATTTATTTTTCTAACATATTCTAGGCAACTTTTTCCTTTTAGAAAATCTTTTATTTAGATTAGGTATTAATTACTGTTTACAAAATTTATGTAAGCAACTATCATCAAGATGTCAGCTAAAATATATACAGTAATTTCACCAGTGCCTTCTCAAAATTGTTGAATCTTGTGATTTTAGTATTATTATACTATTATTTTTAAAAGAGTTTTTTTTTTCTTTATAAAAGCATCTTAGAATTTCGTTTCAAAGTTTTATTTTAAAATAGGAAATATTTAAATCTGTTGCCTTTGTAATTTTTTATAATGATGTTGTTCTATTTTAGGACCTTCATCATTTTGTAAGTAATGCTATATATTTAGGGCTATATTTACCATAAAGACTCAAATCCCTTATGTTTGCATCATTGGATGTTAATCATAATGGTCCCCACTAGTCAAAATTAATGAAGTCAAAACAAATGTGGCATACATAATTAAATTTGTCAAGCTGTATGTAGGCATCATCAAGTTCATCTTTATCTCAGTTTTTAACCCTTTTTTTTTTTTTTCTTGGTACAAGGAAGGAGCAAAAACACCCAACAGAAGAAAATAACTACAACAACCTAATTACTCGTGGCCTACTAACTGAAACTAAATCGGCATTAAAAAGGACACTTAAACCAGTGAGGAGGAAACAATTGGAGCCCCCTGTCCTCTTGAGTTGCAAGATTTGCTAACCAATCCACACAGCAGTTACCTTCACGCAAGGTACATGTAAACTAAATATCCCAAGATTGACGACACCAAGCTCGAATGCGAGACACTAGATTAGTCTCTCGAGCTGCATTACCTTCATGGGTAAGCGAAGCAATAACTGAGGAGGAATCACTTTCAATGATGAGCTTGCAAAAGCCAAAATACCATGCACACTCTAATCCTATGAGCGTGACCCAAAGCTCTGCTTACAACAGCAATGTAGGCTCCAATACTATAGGAGAAGACGCCACACCATTGTCCATCTGATCCTCGAAAGATGACCGCAGCCTGCTACACCTGGATTCCCCTTTGCTGCGCCATCAGTGTTTAATTTAACCCAGTGTAGATGTGGCGGAAGCCCAAAATCTCGATAGTGATAAGCATGGTGGGTGGTTGCCGGTAGGCATTATCTTTTACCATGGTACCAATTCCAGTAACATATTGCTGTATATGCCACTGAGGGCATTTGGGAAGGCTAAATTGCGGGTCATGTGTGACTTGGTTGTGCCAGTGCCACAAGTACCGACAGGATACAAAGAAAAGATCCATCCATGAGGGCATATGCTGCCTTGCCTGAGGTTGGTCCAGATTAATCCTGAGCCAGACATCCCAGTCCACTCCAAAAAACCTAGGATGGTTGTAGGCAAGCACCAAGTGATTTCAGACTGATGTACCAAACGCACAATCCTACAAAACATGCAGTAGAGTCTCTGTGTCCTGGCGACACACCAGGCAAACTCTAGAACCATTGTTCCGATGGCTAGTGCGATGTTTTGTGAGTAATTTGCCATGGAGAACTTTCCACATGAAAAGTTTAATACGCTGAGTGAAATTTAACAGTAATCGGGTCTCAACAAAATAGAATGTTAACATTTTTTTTTAGTTATAAGAGGAACACAAGCCAACAGTAATTGGTTGCAAGAGAAAGTCAGAAGGTAATAACATAATATAACAGATTATCTTCTCCATTTTCTCTTTCCTTACTCTTGTACTTTAAAATTACATGTTAACATCCCAGTATTGTGCAAAAAATAAAACAATATTTAATGCATATTCTGCTAAAGAATTAGAATAATTAGGCGGCAAGGTATGCGTTATGGGCTGGAAAGTCTGTGTAGCAGTGCAGACAGTCCATGTAGTAATATGGAACTTCAAATATAATATAAATAAAAATTGACAAGAAATTAAAAAAAAAAAAGCTTTGACAAAAATAAAGTTTAATCACGAAGCAACTTTTTGATCAATTTTATTATTTATATATTTTTGACCAATTTTATTATATATAAATATATATATATGGACTAGTATATATTGAATATTTTTAACTTGAGTTGCAACCTATTTATGTTGAAATGAGAGGTTTAAACTTTATTGCAATGTGATATAGCTGACGAGAACATATTAAGTGTGGAAACAAAATATTCATATTTAATGTTGGAATCATTAGAGTCTAAAAAATTTAATAGCTTGAATAAGTGAAAATTCTGTAATAATAAAGGTGTAAATCACCTAAAAAATGGTGTAAAAATTAAAAAACCAAAAACCTGTATTTCTTAGGAAAGCCTGCATATAGATTAGAAGTAAAGCACTCCCACTTAGTAGCATGAAATTAAATTATCACTAACAACTCATAAAGTTGTTGAATTTTTAGGTTTTACAATTCAGTTAATGGGATCCAATAAATTTAGTACTTTAACATTGTGTAGGCTATAATCTAACAACTTCGTTACCATTGCCTTTAATGCTTCCAAAAACTATCAATATCTGTGTTATGCAGGTTTTGTTGTCGATGAATCACTTGGAAGGAATCAGATGTAAGTTTATCTCTCTAGGATGGATAGATGATGACATAGAACATCCTAATGGCACAATGCAAGCAATACCAACTTGGAAAAGTGAAGGAGAAAATGAAATGGATCTTATTTATTTAGCAAAGAGGTATACGGCTTATATAGCCATCTGAGATACATCACACAGAATACATTGGTAACTAACATTATAGCAAGCATCTAACCACCTAACGTCCTACTGACTGATCATAATTAATCTCTTCATCTGTTAAACTAATGTTATCCCTAACATCCCCCCTCAAACTCAAGGTCTTTAAACAAGAACCTTGAGTTTGTAGGAGAGAAGAAGATATCTAGTGCTGGGAAGGGGTTTAGTGAAGATATCAACAAGCTACTTCAAGGAAGGAAGGTATTGCACAAGTATCTGACTTGAGACTACCTTATCATGTACGAAGTGAAGATCAAGTTCAAGGTGTTTGGTCCTTGTATGCAGCATTGGATTAACAAATAAGAGAACTGCGCTTAGATTATCACAGTAGACAATAGAAGAACCACGGAGAGGAACCTACAACTCAAAGAGTAAGGACTGAACCCAAGCAATGTCAACAATGGTAATGACGAGGTTGCAGTATTCTGCCTCGCTGCTAGATTGAGAGACGATAGCTTGCTTTTTGGAAATCAATTAATAAGATTATTACTTAGGAAGATGTAAAACCCTAATGTGGATTTGAAATTAGATGGGTCTAAAGCATAGCCGGTTTCACAAAATGCAATTAGAGATGTGCAATTAGTGTGCTAAAAGTAAAGACCAGAGTTAATTGTGCTAGCAAAGTAATGAAGAATGCATTTAACACACTGCCATTGACTCTCTAAGAGGCTCTGGAGAAATTGACATACTTTGTTAATAGCAAAGGAAATCTATGGTCTAGTCAAGGTAATGCATTGCAGGACACCAATAAGGGGTTAATACAAAGCGGGGTCTTCAATGGGGTCACTACCGAATGAGGTTAGATGAGTGCTAGCAACCATAGGAGTATAAATGTTCTTGGTAAATTGTACCTTAGCATGCACAAGAAGGTTGCAATTGTACTAGGATCAGGTAAGAAGAGCACCACTATCCGAAGATTGCAGTAGCTCAATACCCAAAAAGTAATTGGCTCGCCCTAAATCTTTAAGAGCAAAGTTACTATGAAGTTGCTTAACAAGAGCAATGACTGAGGTAACAAAAGAACCCACAAGAAGGATATCATTGACATACACTAAAGCTAACAATGTCTTAGATAGGGTAAATTTGATAATGAGAGCACCATTACAATATGCTAACTTGAAGCCAAGAGAAACAAGAGTGCTGGATAGTTTATGAAACCAAGCATGTGACACTTGCTTAAGGCCATATAAGGCTTTCTTTAGATGACACACCAAAGAGGAATCATGCAAAGGGAAGCTAATAGGCTAAACCATAAAGTCCTCTTTGGTGAGGTTGCCATTCAAAAAACCATTGTTGATGTTAAGTTGCTAAATGGGTCACTACTGAGAGAGGCCAAGGGTGAGGACAACTTGAATGGTGTTTACTTTAACAACTTCATTGAAGACTTTGAAAAGATTAGTCTAGGGCATTGATGGAAGCCCTTTGTACAAACTGGGCCTTGTATTTGAGAACAGAGCCATCAAGCTTATTCTTGGTCTTATAGACCCACTTGTAGCCTATAGAAGTGCGACCTTCAGGCAAAAGGACCAATTCCCATGTGTCGTTAGCAAGCAAGGCATGATATTCATTTTTCATTGCCTTCCTTTAATAAGGAGCAGTGAGTGTAGCCTTGATTATAGAGGCTTCAACAAAAGCACAGTAAACCTTAGGCTTGGTAATACCCAATTTGTGATGAGTAATCGTCAGGTAAGAGTTTACTAAATTAAATGGCAAATCAAGTGTGGCCAGTGCTAGTGCATCAATAGCAACACCTGCATGAGGTAAAGCAAAGTGATGTCAGTGTTAGTAGCGAATGGGTACGAGATTGTACCACCAGAATGTGAGTCATGCTTGATAAGAGCAAAACTAGACAAGACATAATTTGGGACAAGAGGAATGAATGCTGATGGTAGGGTAGGATGCGATTGTAAAATTTGTCATGGAGAATCAGGAATAATAATCTTATTAACTCAACTCAAGTTTATAGGTATAAATATGCATACATAATGTATCTTAGAAGGTTACAGCAACTAAACTCCTATTCAATATCTAACCATTATTTCTAAAAGTAAATTAGCATATGTATAGATTTACAAGCTAATTGACAAACAGTTTGAGTCCAAAGATTTATCTTCATGGATCACTACATGATAAGTTTGGAGATAGGTTCCTTAATTTGCAAGATAAGTTCATCCTTATTATTGGCTCTAAGCAACCATATCACATAACAATTTGGTTGTGTTGACATGGAGATTACACTTTAATAACCTCCCTCAAGCTGATGTGGGAGGGACATCCACATCATGGCTTGTACCTTCTCCATGTTAGCATAATGTTACGTGGAAGTGTCTCCCTCAAGTAGATATGGATGGGCCTCCCTGACTCCAATAGAATTCATGAGCGCATGGAATTGATCTCCTCCTAATGCTTTGGTGAAGGGATTTACTAGTTGACTATGGGAGGACACACGCTGAAGTTTTAAGATCTTGGCTTGACATTGTTGCCAAACATAGTGACAATCCACTTTAATGTGCTTCATCCATTCATGAAAAATCAGATTAGAAGCAATGTGGATGGTGGCTTTGTTGCCACAAAAGAATGTGATTGGCCATGGGATATGAATGGACAAATCTTTGAGAAGTTGGACAAGCTAAACCACTTCTTAAGTGGTTTTTGCCATTGCTTTATACTCAACCTCAACTGAGGGTAAGGAAACTATGGGTTGCTTCTTGGATTGCCAAGTGATTGGTGCCCTCTCGATAATAGTAATGAACCCAGTGATGGACTATCTAGTTGTTGGGCATGCACTCCAGTCAGCATCACAATAAGCTTGCAAAGGAAGCTGACTTTGCTTTGGGAAGAAAATCCCATGTATGCTAGTGACTGCTTAATACTAGACTGTGTGAAGGGCCATGTTCATGTGGGTCTTCCTTGGTTGTTGTGGAAATTGACTAAGTAAATGGACCCCATATGCAAGATCAAGGCGTGTAAGAGTTAGATAGCTCAATTGTCTTATGAGATATTGATATTTTGATGGATCACCTAACAATTCTCCAACATTAAATGCCAATCCATGTTGCTGGGGAATAAAAGTTTTAACAAGTTTATCTTGTTTGAGAGAAACCTCCTTTAGGATGTTAGATATGTACTTTTGTTAAGTGAGTGTAATTCCTATTGGAATCCATTGGACTTCTAGCCCAAGAAATAAGTAGTCCTAGATTTTTTATAGGAAAGCATCATTGTAGATAATGTTTGAATTGCCTACAATGGGTATTACTATTTCTTACAATAATAAGATCATCCATGTACATTAAAATAAATAATTGATCATTAGTGTTAGATAATATAAATAAGGCATTATCAAAAAAACTTTGTTTAAAACCATAATTTAAAAAAGCATTAGAGAGTTTGCCCAACCATAGTCATGGGCCTTATTTTAAGCCATAAAGGATTTATGCAGTTTGCATGCCATTCTAGACTCTTCAACCCTAAGTCCTGGTGATATTTTTAAATAAACCTCCTCTTCTAAGTCACCATTAAGGAAAGCATTATTGATGTCTAATTGGTGAAGTTTCCAATCTTTAATGGCTGTAATAGCAAGCAAATATTTGATAATGGCAAATTTGGCTACGGGTGCAAAGGTCTCATTGTAATCCAAACCTTGGATTTAACTGAACTCCTTAGCAACGATACGTGCTTTAATCATTCAATGGAGCCATCTGGTTTATACTTGACCCAATATACCTATTTAGACCCAATAGCCTTTTTGCCTTTATTGTAGTCTTTAATGCATCAAGTTTTGTTGCCATTGCATCACGCCACATGGGATACTACATGGCTTCTTCAAAGGATGTGGGTTCAACTTGCATAAAAGAAGAGAGTATGTAAGTGTCACATTCTTGTGAAGAAATCTTTGGTATTAGAATCAATGTTTGTATTGTAGCTGAGGATGCAATCCTCAAATTTCTTGGGCATGCATTTCTCTCTAATTGGACAAGGCATGCTAGTATGATCACATGAAGGGTCAGTGCATGGTTCTTGGTGAGTTGATCCCATGAATAGTGTAGGAAGAGGTCCAACACGAGATGTGGCACAGCTTGGAGAAAACATTACACCATGATGATGTGGACTGGTACAAAAACTATCATGAGTTGGTGAAGTGATTCCATGGGTTTCTATATGTGGGGAGGGACATGCACCATGTGGGTCAACACATGGAGAGACAATTGGACATGCACCATGTAAGGTGTCATGGCTTGGACATGCATGTTGCTTCATGCGTGGGGACACATGGTCATAAGAATATGCACTAGTTTGACTTCTTCTTGAAAGGGAAAGTTGAGCAGTTTGAGGGGTATGGTTGTGCACACCACCACCAAGAGGAGCATCTTCCTCTTGTGAGATGTCAACACATGGAGGATGGACTTGCATGTGCATGGGTTGTTCTACATTGTGTTGCTCAAGGAAGGGAACTGATCTTCATAAAATATGACATCCTAAGATTCATACACTTTCTTGGTGTCCATATCTACAACTTTGTAACCTTTTGTGCCATGAATATATCCTAAAATTGCACATTTCTAGGCTCTGGAAGCAAATTTATCGAGTGGCTTAAGCTTGACATAGGATAATAGAGGCAACCTATAACATGAAGAGTAGTATAGTTAGGTTTCTTGTTAAATAAAATCTCAAAAAGACATTTACCTTTCAAATGTTGAGTGGAACAAAGATTAATAATACGTACAGCTACAATACACATTCTCCCCAATAAATCAATGGCAAGTTTGCTTGAAATTGGAAAGCTCTTGCTATTTCAAGGATATGTTTATGCTTGTGTTCCATTATTCCATTCTGTTGAGGAGTATAAGGACAAGAAGCTTCATGTAACATGTCTTGTGTAGGGAGATAATTTTTAAATGTGAAAGCAAAAAATTCTACAACATTATTAGTCCCTACCTTTTCAATTTATTTTTCAAATTGAACATTTATCATTTTTACAAATTTCTCAAATATGCTTGGTGCTTCAGTTTTAGATTTTATGAAGAATATCCACATACCCTATGAACAGTCATCAATAATAGTGAAAAATAACGAGCACCTGTATAAGTCTTTGTAACATATGGACCCTAAATATGTAAGTGAACTAAATCAAAAATACTTACAGATCTTTTATTACTCAAAGGAAACAATTATCTAGTTTGTTTTGCCCTATGACAAGCATCACATGGATTGTGTTCCTGACTAAGTTTATGAAAATAATTGCTTAAACTATGAAAAGAAATGTGTCCAAGTCTCCTATGTAGGGTTTTAGCATTACTTCCACTTTTGTTGAATTTATTTAGGACACCATACCTTTATTAAGATAATAAAAACCTTTATGACAATTACCCACTCCAATCATTCTCATAGTTTTAGTGTCCTGCAAAAAACAAATCAAATTGCAATTTGAATCTCTAGTCAACTTGGAGATTGAAATTAAATTGCAATTGAAATTAGGCACAAATAATGCATTGTTTATATGACAAATCAATTTTAACTTAATAGTCCCAATTCCATCAATTTTAACTTCGTTGCCATTAGGGGGAATGATGTAGGTAATATTAGATGATGTCATTTTTTAAGCAAATAAAATTGGATGAGAGACGATGTGATTAGTAGTTACATTGTCAAAAATCCATTCTACTAGTGTAAGTGAAGGCTTAGGAACATTACTAGTGAAGTTAATAGTGGAAGTGATTTGTTGATCTTCACCAAGGAATTCTATTAGCCTCTCATATTGTTTTTTGGAAAGATTAGTTAGATTCAGTTGCACAGGATCCATAAAGTATCACCATCATCAATGTAGTGTTTGGATGTTACAACAACATTGGCTACAGCTCTACCTATTTTGGGCCTATTTTGCCACCTAGGTGGGTATCCCATAAGTTTAGAGCATTTTTCTTTGACATCCTCAAGCTTTTTGCAATGATCATACCTTCATTTTTTGTTTTCTTCTTTATCTTTGTAATTATTAGTCTTAACTTTAAACGCAAAAGATTCAATAAGAAGTTTACCTATGGTGATTTCCTCAGAAGTTAAAAATTCATATGCATTTGAAATAGAGGGTAAAGGGTCCTTACACAACAAGTTAGATCTTACCACAGCATATGTGTTGTTAATTCCCATAAGGAATTGATGTAGTCTTTCCTCCTTCTTTCTTTGCCTGCAACACCACATGTGTACCTTATCCATTCTTGTGAGGCTTAGCAAATCCTCCAAGTTATTCCTAAAGCTTCTCATCCTAACATAGTAAGAAGACACAATCATGTCTCCTCGAAGGATGTTGGTGATCTCTCTCTTGATCTCTTGTATATGGGGTCACTTCCTTGAGAGAAACATTCTTCCAATTCCTTCCATATGCCATGGGCTATATCATGATACACAACACTATCATGTAGTGCTTCAGTAAGTGAGTTTAGGATCTAAGCCATCACCATTGATTTGCTTGTTGTCCTATCATCTTCATAAGGGTCACCCTTTACTAGTTTCTCCAATTTGCCATCAATCAATCCCACTTTGTGTTTGGAAAATAGTGCATTCATTATTGAATGGTGCCATGTGGGGTAGTTAATCCCTTTGAGTGGATAAGAAACAAGTAAATCCCTTGGTCTATTCGAGCTACTTAAGTAATAATGTGTTAGCTTTTTAGGTTTTGGTGTTGGTTTGTTGATAATGGAGGAAATATTTTTGGTCATCATGGTAGCTGATGTGTGGGTTGTAAAAAGAGAAATATGTGAAGTAATTAAACCAATGCTTTGATACTATGTAAAACCTGTCTTGGAAAATCAAGAATAATAATCTTATTAACTCAACTCAAGTGTACAAGTATAAATATACATACATGATGCATCCTCCAGGGTTACAACAACTAAACTCCTATTCAATATCTAACCCTTATCTCTAAAAGTAAATCAACATATGTATAGATTTACAATCTAATCTACAAATAGTTTGAGTTCAAAGACTTCTCTGCATGGATCATTACGTGATAATCTTGGAGATAAGTTCCTCAATTTGCGAGATAAGCGTATCCTTATTGTTAGCTCTAAGCAACCATATCACGTAACAATTTGGTTATGCTGACATGGAGATTACACTCCAATAGTAATGACTGAGGAACCCAAGGAGCAAACAAAATGGGTATGGAAACTCAATTTTATTGAACACATTGTCTTTGGATATGTAGACACGACCTGAAGGACTAAGGCATTTATAATCTTTATGAGACAAATTGTAGCCAAGGAAGAGGTAGTGTTGCAATTTTTTCTAGAAATTTGGAGAATTATATGGGCAAAGGTTAGGAAGACACAACATCTAAAGACTTTAAGAAGCTCATCAGATGGCTTACTCCCATACAGAACTTCAAGAGGGGAGGAATTATTCAATACAAGTGTGGGTAAACAATTAATAAGGAATGTGGCAGTAGGGAAGGCATCATCCCATAAGGTCATGGGAAGAGCAGCTTGGGTAAGAAGAGTGATGCCTATCTCAGTCACATATAGTGTTTGAACTTAGCAACCCTATTTTGTTCATGCATATGGGGACAAGAGGGATGATGGGTGATGCCATAAGTTTTAAGATATTGAGAAAGTGAACGATGATCTCGACCCTAGTCGGATTGGATGTCCTTAATTTGATATCTAAGTTTGAGTTCAACATTTTTTTTGAATAACATAATGACATCAAGAGCTTGGGATTTCTATTGGAGTCAATAGAGCTATGTGAAATGGCTGAATGCATTAACAAATATAATATAGTAGTGATGCTCATTATTGGAGAGCATTGGGAATGGACCCAAAAGGTTAGTATGAATGAGTTTAAGAGCTTCAAAGTACACAGTAGATGAAGGGAACATACGAGACTAATGAACTTTTCCTATACAACACACAGTACAAAATGACAAAGTTTCTTCATTGATAGAATGATTGTTACATGAACTAAGAACTTAATGCAATACATTTCTACATGCATGCATTGGTTAGAGATGCCAAAGGTTTAAGGAAGTGAGTTTGGAACATGGAGACTTGGTGTTGATAACAACTGAGTGTATAGAAGGATTTAATTGATGAGGACTAAGAGTGATACAAACTTCATCAAAACCATATAAGCCATTGCTAAGCCTTCTATTCGTGAGCACTACGTGGAGACCTAAGATTTAACAAAGGATTAGTCAGGATGGAATTCAAAGAAAATGTTAGTCTCATGCAAGTTTAGAAATGCTTATGAGGTTTTAGTTATGTCAAGAACATGAAGTAATGAGTTAAGTGAAAAAGCAGAATGGACAAACCTATTCCATCACCAAGTAACACCTATTATAGCCCATTATAGGCGGAAATGATTGGCTTACATCGCTTGCATCCACGATTTTCTTACATATGTGATGTGGTGTAATGAAGAGCATAGATGAAGTGCTAGAGAGTAGAGATCAGTGGCTCATATTCAACCACACCATCCAATGTAGCCAAATTGCAAGGATAAAGAAGTAGAAATATCAGCACTCTCAAAGCATGCATGTCATTCTTAGGTTCATTAGAGCCTCTATAAGGGAAATTAGATGCTGTATTGTAATTAGAGTAGCTTGACACATTATCAGGAAAATACATGTCATTGTGATCATGCTAAAAGTCTTGATAATAGGAGGTGAACTAAGAATTATGATTAAAACTAGCTAATGGCTCTTGAAAGTTGTCATCATAACGGTGGTAACAATACATGCTAAATGCCCCATGTTACCATAAACTTGACACATTTATCCAGTTCTAAAGTTCATATAACCTTCTCTACCTCTATTTCTTGGATAAAATCCTCCTTTGACCATTCCTCTCTAATTACTGTTAGTGAAATTGCCTCATCCAAATTGTGGAGGCACATTATTGTACTGAAATGGAGCTCTGTTATGCATGAGACTAGTGTGATCAATTTCAAAAAGGTTATTTTCCTTTTGTAGTGCCTTCATGTGTTGTCCAATTCAATGTAACAGGATCAGTGTCTTTCCAATTGAGTTTCTTGCACCAATAGGAGTGCCTCAACTTCATCAATAGTAAGATCTTCAAATCAAGACATCACAAAGACAACCATTACATGATATTCCATATGAAGTCCCTCAAGGATTGCTTCCACATGATTAGATGGACTTATAGGACTACCAATGTATGCTAGCAAGTTAACAATGCTTTTGATCTTCATGAGATACTTACTAATCTATGAACCACCTTTCTTTGTGCTGTAAAGTTGTCCTCAATACTGTCTGATTTGTGCTTTGGTCTAAGATGCAAACTGCATTTCTACGTACTCCCAGCTTCACGTGTTGTGCAACAACCTACCATTCTGGTTAGCACAATGTTAGCCATAGATGATAGTAACTAGGACATTAGAAACTTATCCTGATGTTGCCACACACAGTATAGTGTAAATACAACAAGTTTAATATCTCATCCTAGTTTCATTGCAAAGTTTTTTCTTCTTCTTATTATTTTTTTTAGCTACCTGATATTTTTCAATCCATAAGTAAAAACTCATAAATTTGGGTGGATAAACATATTATAAAATTTAATATAAGGTATTAGATTGTTTAAATTTTACAGTTTAAATTATGAGATTGGATAAATTTAATTATTTAAATTTTTAATTAAAATTTATTTTATGAGAATTGAGCCATTAATTTATTTTCATAATTTACATTTATTTTGATATAAAAATAACTATAAAAAACTGAGATGGAATACATATTGAGATGGAAAGATAATTTTATCATATGTGAGATTATTAAATTCTTACAAAATGTGTAATTTTTTTTAAATAAAAAGAATAGTTGGCTTAATCTTATACTCACCTGCTTACGTCTAGGAATTGTACAGTTGTAAGCGTGCATATCCGATAGAGACAAGCAAGCAATTTCGGTTCAGATGATTTTTGATAAACCTTTCATGTTTTCCTCCTGAATCGGATACCTGACAGAGACAAGAAGAGAAAAGTATTGGAGCAATGGGATTCTGGATAGAGAAGATAGAAGATATGGTGACGCCTTTGTAGAAAACTGGAATTTTTTATACCATAAAAGTTAAAAGCATGAAGTTGGATAGGCCAATTAAGCTACCGTAGACAGCGGTATTGCGGTTGTGTACGGGATTTTAAGTGGGAGTGAGCCAAACCCCAGAAATATAGAGCTTTGGAAAATTGCAAATTGCAAATGCATGCACACAAGCTGTTTGCATAAAGTTCCAATAAAGGTGACAACTTCCCATGGCCTCCAATTACTTGAAGAGAAGCTGTGGTGGGGGCCAGAAGTTCACCTTTCAAGATTGCATGATGGGAAGTGAGAAGGATAACCAACAATGTGGACCGTTTATAGGGACATGAAGCAACTGGCTGGAAAGCTTAGGTGCATGCGTATAAAATATTAGTATTGTATCAAATCACACCAAAAAGTCGAAAAAAGAACACGTTAGAAATCATATATTAAGTATACGCACTTTAAAATTAATTCTAACAATAAAAGATAACTAAAAGTCTTATTTTTTTTTATTAAGAGAGTGGCATATTTTATATATTTTTTTAATAATTTTATTTAAAATTAATTTTACTTATAATAATATCAAGCATGCATTTAATCAAATTACATTAAAGTTAATTAAAAGGTATTAGTGTAGCCATAAACTAATTTCACTTTAACTTTAAGTTAAAAGCTTGAATTTAAAATTAACCTAAATGAAAGAAGTTTAAATCGAGAAATTTAATTGTATAATTTTTACCTTAAATAAAAATTAATCTTTTATCTAATAAAAATAGAAATATAACTTCAGAGAAATTCAAGTTAGACTATGGTTTCTGACTTTCAAGTTTTATTTGAAGGTAGAGTTTTTGTTTGCTTCATATAGTTTTTTTAATGAGATTTTCTTTTTTATTTTCCTTTGCTTTTATATGACCTTCAAATTTATTGATCTTCTCCCATGTTCAATTTATCTTCATTTTTAAATGTCTAACTTATTCATCACGTTTGCCTATTCAGATCTATTAGCATGGCTAAATGTGCAGGGCGCATCAACTTTAGAGATACTTTATTGGTGATAATTCATTTTTATTGATAGAAAGTGGCATGTAAAGTTTCTTTTAGCGAAGAATAAGTTAATTAATTAAATCTCAATCCAATTATCTAATTCTATCTTATTACCTAACTTATATTTTTTTTAATTTTAATAATTTTCCTTTCATTTCTTTTTATTCAGTATTAGAATTTAATTTATGAATTTTAATTTTTTCATTAATTTTTTCTTAATTTAACTTTTATCTTTTTACTGCACACTCTTGACTCTCTCTAAAAAAATCATTCAATCCCAAGGCCATCTAATCTAATATTTCAAAATTTCACTACGCAGCAGCATAAAATTTTTTCACAAAATCACATAACTAATATTTATAACTATTTGAATTTGAGTTTCATTATTTTCATAATTATTTTATTTAATTCTTATAACATACAATTTATGTTATTAACTTTATTAATATTACAAATTGAATAAATTAAAAACTTCAACAGCTCACACATAACCACATGAGAAACTGTAAACATTAAATAGAAGAGAAATTCTAAAAATACCATTTCTCTTGAATTTCACAACCAAAAATTTAAGAGTGCAAATTAACACTATAACTAATTAAGATTAATTGAATCTATATGTATGCTAGTTATATACAATTCTAATTGCATCATGGTGTTAATTAGTAGCATTTCTTTCCCTTTTTGCCACCTTTGAATTGATAATAATATTCTCTTTGTTCAAAGCATTGATTATAATTATAAAAGCTTTAAAGGCCATCATGACCTTAGCTGAAATCAAGTATGCTATTGAAAATTAGAAGAAGGAAACAAACTATCATTTTTTTATGTGCTCTCTCTCTCTTTTTCTCTTTTTGGCGTAAAATAATTCAAAATTCTCTAGGGAGACACATCATGCATACTACACTTGACGATACTACATAGACTAATATTTACGGATCAGGCTCCTCCAAATTACATTAAATGAATAAATACAATAATTTCAATTTTATTAAATTGAAAATTAATTAAAAGCAAAATACATCAATTAATGAAGACATATTATTATTTTTTATTTCATTTTAAATTCATAAATTCTTAGCCTTTTTCTTTTTTTTCAAAACTTGTCACCTGTGTAACTTCTCTCCAAATTTCTTCATTAAGGTTGAGTTCAATTTGATTAAAAGGTAAGACCATAACATGTAAAACAGATATCTGGTTATGGTCGTGATGGAATATACAGGTGTCTCAGACCCTCCCTTGTGATGCCCAAGGATCCCAACCTCTCCTTCCTTTGCCCACTTCAAGTCCTCGGTAGCACAGGTGTCTCATTGTTTACTAAATTTGGGTTGTCCTCTTATTAGCACCCCAAATGTTGGTACGTTTTCCCGAGAAAATGGTTTTGCCCAGAAATTTCGTTGCTTTTGAAGTTTATCAGCTGCAACGTGGCGCCTCTGGAACCTGAAGAAACACATGATGACGGTGAAGGTTGCAGAGCAAGAAAGTTGAGGGAGAAGAAGAGGAAGAAAGAGCCGCCGCAGTAAGTTTAAGATAGGGGTTTGATTTTCTCAGACGTTGAGAGGGAGTGAGTGGACACCTTTTTCAGGGTATGAGTTCTGCCATTAGAGCTCAGAAGCTGCGGCTCCGGTTCAGGGTTGAAGAGAGAGAGTATGAAGTTGGGGAAGAAGATTTTCTCTCACATCCGAGCTTGAAAGGCAGGATGAAATTCTAATTCCCCAGAATAGAGGTTGAAATGAGATCACCAATATTTCACCAACTCGACTATGGTTAGTGGACGTCTTGTATTCTTCTTCAACGAGAAACCTGAGTGGCATTGGACATTAAATAATTGATTTAATTTAGCCTTTACTAAAACAATCCCCTTATGAATTTGACCAAACTTTTGCTCTCATACCCATTTTGCCTCAATTGTCAGAGTTAATCATGCAAAAGGGTATTTTATTAGAGGAAGGATGAAGGAGATTGAAATAACACTACTATAGCTTATTCAACGAACCATTTGTGAACAAGAAAAAAAAAGTTAATGGGAAAAGGAAATTTCACAAAATGAATGTTATCAACATGCCACAAAATTTGTTGTGAGCTTTTGTATTGATTATCAGTTTAATTTATTAAATTTAATAAATTTAATAATATAAATTTTTTAAAAAAATATTTAATATGACTTTGTTTGTTTATTGGTTAATAGTAAGCAAGAAAAGTAACATATATATACATTTTAATTCTTGTATTCTCACAAATTAAATTTCACAAAAATATTTGCTTAAAAGTTAGGGCTAACCCAAAAATTTTAAGTAGGACGGGTAATAAATATACAACAATATTCTATACATACATGAAAGAGCATAAATATAATATAATTAGATTTTAATGTAAAACCTAGCTACATTCATAAGTAACAAAAGATAACTAATTCTATAATAAAAAAGATTGCAATAAGTCTTTATTCCACAAAATCCCCAATTACACCCAGTTTCTATGACACATACTACATTATAACATTGTCACAATCAATATGTTCAAATTACAGATGTTTATGTTTCATATTTTGAAAGTATTATATAATGTTCTCATTTTCAACAATATTATCATAGATATCTCTATGCATGTAACTACTCAATTATTCAACCATTCATCTCTTATTTGGTTATACATTGGATTCTTTACAATATTCATTGTTGAGAAACTTCTTTCAACTGTTATAGTTGCCATAGGCAAGATGAGAACTAACTTTAGAAGTAAATATACAAGTGGATATAGAAATGCTTTCTTGTTTTTACTAACAATTCAGAAAAAATATTTATTCCTTTCAACATTAAGAACGATTATCATTGTGGATATCAATAATAAAGTTTTCAAATTGAGTATCAAATCCCATTAAATTAATTGAAGAAAATGCTGAGGAATAAAAAGTAAGCCAAATGAATTGATTTTTATTACCAAGTGCAAAAAACAAATATTTTGAATTTAAGCTTGTTACACAAATAATCAAATCAGTGTTCACCTCTATAAATCTATTGTTAAGCTCTTGAAGTTGTCTGTTAATTAGTGGTAAAACAACTCAACTTGAAAATTTTGCAAATTTAAAACATGTTCAACTTCACACTTTGATCTTTCTTGTGTAAGAAACACGTTATCCATATTAGGATAAGAATATTTTGTTTATGACTAAACACTAAAACTTCGTTGAGTAAAGGATACCAATCATCATTTCTCTTACTTGGTAATATTTGCTTAGACACTGTAACTAATGTTATTGCATGTACAATGTTTTAATTGTTTTTATTTTGTAGTACTTAAAACAGCTCATTACAGAAAAAATTTAAAAGATTACAAAAAATTCCATAATTTACATGTTTCAGCTCGTTGATAAGAACTTACACCATCTTGATTGCCCAATATATTTTCCATTTTATACAAGAATCAATGAAATTAAGCAGCATGGTTTTAATAGGAGCCCACTTTTCAATTAATAATGTGGATGGATCGAACGGGCTACTCACTTGTTTTTGAAAAATGTTAGTGAAAGGGGGAATTTCAAATATTTAATGGGAGTAATGATCAATATTTAAAGTATACATATATATATATATATATAACTTTAGAATTTTCAAAAGTGAGTAGGGGCATATGCCTCCACATAGTTGAACATGGGTCTATTATTGCTTTAAAGAATAATTATCATTAAATTTATTAAATTCGATTTAATAAACTATATATTTATTTTTAAGATTTTAGTGAACTCTATTTTATCACACTAGCATTTTCCTATACTTTTATCTCATCCGATGTGCATGATACAATTAATATTCTAATAAGAGATAACAAAATTGACCACATATGTGCTCCTGTGATTTGGAAAAATCTTCTAAAATGTTGGGGTTCTCTCAAGTATTTTATTAGCATGGTCATGAAGCACAAAGCTTTGGACTGCATATCACTTTAGCATCCTTCTCATAATTTTTGGAAAATCTATGTGCCTTGATTATCTAAAATACCGAATTTGGGATGGTTCGTAAATTAAACTAGGTTTAACTTCATCTGTCATTCTTACTTAGACACTCTCCCACAAAAAAATCATAAAATACGAAAGGACTCTCATCAAATCGAATGTATAATTAGTTTGTGCCTAGTTTGAGTCCTTCTAAAAATACTAGTTGAGTTGTCAATCAATTTTTGAACTACAAAAAAATTTCATATATTTGAATCCTTGTGGCTCTAAAATATCAGCGGTCGATTGATATTTTTGTTATATTTGTTAATTCATAAATTGCTTTACATAACTTTCCTTTTTATCTTTCCATTTCAAATTTTATAAAATAATAATAAAATATATAAATGAGTGATCAATAATAAAAAAAAAAGAAAGTCTAAAATAACATATTATTTTAAATCCAAAATTATTGTTTACTTAGTTATAATATTTTATGATTTTTTCATAATAATTCATTAGACATTTTACACCAATTCATATATATTTTGAGTCTGATCTACCTTCTAACACAACTTCATTAGTCATTATACTAATATTTCTTAATTTGTATCCTTAATGTAATAGTAGTTTACACATTAGGATTTGAAATTTTAACACTCAATAATAAAATTAGTGGGCAGGTAACAAAAAATAATAAAATGAGGGCAAATGATAAATTCAATCAAATGAAAAGTTCGAAACTAACCGTATAATATAATTGTTCACGTGGTCGCGTTTTCCTACATATGCGTTGAAACTTTGTAACTTACGTAATAAGATTGACTTTCTTAATTTTTTATTTTAATAATTTTTATCTTTTTAAAATTTAATATATAAAATTTACCTTTTTTTACTTTTTTTTTTTTAATTTTCTCCCATCCTCTCTATCACTTTTTTCTACTTTTACGGCAAAAATATCCGTATCCTACCGTATAATATAACAGCTCGCTACAGCTGCACAAATTTCAGTGCCTGCCCACAGCCTACCAACCAACGAAGAGGTCTCAATCAGAGAAAGTCCAAATTTTTCTCGAGAAAACTTCGAAACTTTTCCACCCTGACAGTTCCTTAGCACTTAAAGGAAAGAAAATCAGAAAGACGAAACAGCTAGGCCTCTTCTTTCGTGGGGATAGAGAGAGACATTGAGAGCAATTGGAGAGAGAGATGGTAATGGAATGAAAGCATGCTTTGTCGGCCATTAGAGCTTCATCCAAGAACTCTTGCTCGTCCTTTCGATCCACCAAAAGATCCTTTCCCAGTCATCGTTCCTTTCGCGACACCAGAACGAATAGCTTTCGACTTTCCTTTTCTTTCGTTTCTACAGTTGACGGTTTTCCATAATACGAATAAAATAGTGCTGGAATATCTCTATCTTCTTTCCTCGGATTCATTGCACTTTGAGTCTTTTTTGAGTTCAAGCTGCCCAGCAAAAGGGGCTTTGAGATTTTTTCAACACTATTCTTTTGGCTTTCAGATCGAAGATCCCCACTTTTTGTGCCAAAAGGCAAGCTGGGTATATTCCATTTTGGTCTAGAGATTCATGAATTCCATGGTTTTAGATTTTCCCTTCCAAGGAGTTGATCTCAAGTGGTGGACTTGTTGCTTTTGTTATCTCTTCTTTGATGAGTGATATTGTGCTTTCAGAGGTAATTTAAGGTTTCACTTATTTTCCGTTTTAAATTTGTCACTTTCTTTCTTATTTGTGTACCTTTGTTTTGCCTCTGAATTGAATGACCTGACTGATTAATATTCTGTATGTGGAAATGCTTATAACATTTCTTATGACCGTATTTAAGTTCATTTCATAAACCCCAACTCTGAATTTTCAGATATTATTCGCTAATCGTTCTGCGTAAATGGTTGAAAATCATCAAATTTCTAGTTTCACTTATCGAATACCTTCGGGTCTTAGTTACCTGGCTTGTCTGTGTAGTAAATTTCGGTCATGTGTGTGTCTAATTAACCGTTCAAGAGTTCGGTTTTTTGAATCCTAGAGTTGGCAATCTGAATAAGCTACCGCTTCTGCAGGTCTTATATTTTAAGATGTTCCGGAATATCAATACGCGGAGAGCTTTGGCAGACCAGTATTCTGTTATTTTAATATTGTTGACTCTACTTTTTTATACTACTGAAGGATTGAACGCAGAGGGACAGTACCTCCTAGAGCTGAAGAATAGTCTTTATGATGGATTTAATCATTTGGGAAATTGGAAGTCTACGGATGAAACCCCATGTGGTTGGATTGGAGTAAATTGCTCTTCGGAGAATAATTCAGTGGTTTGGTCTCTTAATTTAAGTTCAATGAATCTTACTGGAACTCTAAATCCTAGTATTGGGGGTCTGATCCATTTAACTTATCTCAATCTTGCTTACAATAAGCTGACGGGAAATATACCCAAGGAGATTGGAAATTGCTCGGGATTGGAATATCTTTTTTTGAACAATAATCGATTTGGGGGACAAGTTCCTGCTGAACTGGGTAAGCTGTCCCTCTTGAAAAGTTTAAATATATGCAACAATAAAATCTCTGGTACTCTTCCAGATGAGATTGGAAACTTGGCCTCATTGGTTGAGCTTGTGGTCTATAGCAACAATCTCACTGGCCCTCTACCTCATTCTATTGGAAATCTTGGGAGGCTGACATCTTTCAGAGCTGGGGGAAATGGCATTTCTGGTAGCTTGCCAAGTGAAATTGGTAGATGCAAAAGCTTGGAACTTCTTGGTCTTGCCCAAAATAAGATAGGAGGGGAACTACCTAAGGAGATTGGAATGCTTAAGAACCTAACTGAACTAGTTTTATGGGAAAACCAGTTGTCGGGATTTATTCCTAAGGAGGTTGGGAATTGTACCAGCCTTGAGACCCTAGCTTTGTATGGGAATGCTCTTGTTGGACCTATACCAGAGGAGATTGGGAACCTCAAATTTCTGAAGAAATTGTACCTTTACCGAAATAATTTGAATGGAACCATTCCAAGGACAGTTGGGAATCTTTCTTTGGCAGTAGAAATTGATTTCTCAGAAAATTCTTTGATTGGTGATATTCCCTCTGACTTCAGCAAAATAAATGGTTTACGCTTGCTCTTTCTCTTTGAGAACCAGCTAACTGGTGTTATACCAGATGAGTTTAGTAGCTTGAGGAACTTGTGGAAGCTGGACCTGTCAATGAATTCGCTCACAGGTCCAATTCCATTAGGGTTCCAGTATTTGACCCAAATGTCTCAGTTGCAACTTTTTGACAACTCTCTAAGTGGTAATATTCCTCCAGACCTTGGACTTTATAGTCCTCTATGGGTGGTTGATTTTTCAGACAACCGCTTGACTGGAAGAATACCTCCTCATCTGTGTCGACATTCTAACTTGATGCTGTTGAATCTGGAATCTAATCATTTTTATGGAAATATACCAGCTGGAATCTTGAACTGTGTATCACTGGCACAACTGCGGTTGGTTGGTAATAGGCTTACTGGTGGTTTCCCTTCAGAACTGTGTAAACTGGTGAACCTTACAGCTATTGAGTTAAACCAGAACAATTTCAGTGGTCCAATTCCTCCTGAGATTGGGAACTGCCGGAAGTTGCAAAGACTTCACATAGCAAACAACTACTTTGGATTGGAGTTGCCTAGGGAAATAGGGAATCTTTCTCAATTGGTGACCTTAAATGTTTCATCAAATTCCTTCATTGGACCAATCCCTTCAGAAATTGTTAGATGCAAAATGCTTCAGCGACTTGATCTCAGTCAGAATAGCTTTACTGGTTCCTTACCAGATCAGATTGGAACACTTTCACAATTGGAGTTTCTCAAGCTCTCAGACAATAAACTCTCTGGCTATCTTCCTGCGGCATTAGGTAATCTTTCTCATTTACTTGTGTTGCAGATCGGTGGTAATTTGCTTTCTGGGGAAATACCTCCTGAGTTGGGTTCTCTTTCAAGTTTACAGATTGCCATGGATCTCAGTTACAATAATCTTACTGGAAGTATACCATCTGAGCTTGGCAACCTCTATATGCTTGAATACCTCTTTCTCAATAACAATCATTTGAATGGTCAAATTCCCAGCACATTCAAAAAGCTTTCAAGTTTACTGGGATGTAATTTCTCATACAATAATCTCTCTGGACCCATACCTTCCATTCCACTGTTCCGAAATATGGCAATTAGCAGCTTTATTGGTAACAAAGGCCTTTGTGGTTCACCTCTTGGGGACTGTGACAGTAATCCATCTTCTCGTGCTGTTTCTCCTCTAGAAAGCGTTGACACTCGGGGTAGAATAATCACAATTATTGCAGCTTCTGTTGGTGGAGTTTCCCTCATTTTAATTTTCATTATTCTATATATCATGAGACGTCCATCTGAATCTGTTGCTTCATTACGAGATTCCAAGATGCCCTCCCCAGATGCTGATATCTATTTTCCTCCTAAAGAAGGTTTTACCTTCCAAGATCTACTTGAAGCTACAAATAATTTTCATGACAGTTATGTTATTGGAAGGGGAGCATGTGGAACAGTTTATAAGGCAGTGATGGAATCTGGGAAAACCATTGCTGTTAAGAAGTTAGCATCTAACAGGGAAGGGAGCAACATAGAGAATAGTTTCCAGGCTGAGATCTTAACTCTTGGAAAGATTAGGCATCGAAATATAGTGAAGCTTTATGGATTTTGCTATCACCAGGGTTCCAATCTCCTCCTCTATGAATACATGGCAAGGGGTAGCTTGGGTGAACTACTTCATGGTTCTGCTTGTAATTTGGAATGGCCAACACGGTTCATAATTGCTCTTGGAGCTGCTGAGGGTCTTGCCTACTTGCATCATGACTGCAAACCAAGGATTATTCACCGTGATATAAAATCTAATAACATTCTGCTAGATGAAAATTTTGAGGCCCATGTTGGTGATTTTGGTTTGGCAAAAGTGATTGACATGCCTCAATCAAAATCAATGTCAGCAGTTGCTGGATCTTATGGTTATATTGCTCCTGGTAAACTCCCATTTTGTCTTGTTACCATCTGATATTAAAGTCACCGTTATCTATAATCTTTAATTTGAGCCCAGTAAGACTGTTGACATTTTTTTACATTTCCTAGTTAGATGACTTTCATAATGTACCTCCGCCATGCTCTTAACCTGTTGTGGAAGCAACTCATGAATTGTGTTTATTCAGAAGATAAAAACACAAATTTTGTTTTCGCTTTATCTCTAGTTATGGCATAGATATTAGATTGATTGTATGGAATAGTCATATTTTATGGGTCCCTGCATTGCAACCTTTTGAATGGTTTATAATGTATCGTTGACTGGCACTCCTTTTTCACGCTTATGGTAGATACCTGTTATTTGAAAAAATGCATTTGGTAAATTGAATTGTTTTGACGTTCCTTTTTCTTATCATAAATATTGATCATACAAAAGTATAGGAAACGGTGCTGTTGTTGCAGTCGGGTTTGGTAGCATTGATTTATTGACTTGCTATTGCTGTATTTTCTTCTAGCATTTGGTCTATTGTACCTATGCTTATTGCTGTATTATCCGTCTTGTGATGATACTTTAAAGAAAGAAACTTTCCTTAATTTCTTTCCCACAGGAATTCTGTTTTTTTCTTTTTTTTTTTGGTAGTGTCTCACATTTTTTTAATCTCGTCATTCCTTAGGAGACTGCAATTGATTACTCATTAAATGTCAATTATTTTTATTTATCCTTTTATCCTATATTGCAGAATACGCATATACCATGAAGGTGACAGAAAAGTGTGACATTTATAGCTATGGGGTTGTTCTCTTGGAGCTGCTAACTGGAAGAACTCCTGTTCAGCCACTAGATCATGGAGGTGATCTTGTTACATGGGTAAGAAATTATATCCGGAACCATAATAATACATTGACGTCTGGGATACTTGACAATCGTCTGAATCTTCAAGACCAAACTATTGTGAGTCACATGGTTAATGTTTTGAAAATTGCTTTACTGTGCACAAATCTGTCTCCCCTTGCGCGGCCAACTATGCGGGAAGTTGTGTTGATGCTTATTGCGTCCAATGAGCGAGAAGGGTATTTAACCCTCTCTCCAACTCGTGATGATCTTCCCTCGAAAGATGGCAAATGAAAGTGACTTCTCTTGAAACTTTATTGACTTCTGCTAATTTTTCTTCTCATTATTTGCCACCACGGAAAGAAGATGATGATTCTTGTACATTCTTTCGTTAGAATATGTTCACCAGACTTTTCTGTTCTTACTTGATTGCAGTCATTGTTATTATTTTGACGTTCTGTATTTTTACTTCTGGAATTCAATATTGTAACATTACTGTACAGTTGGCAATACTATTCAACGTGTATCTTGGAAGTTACATTCTGGTGATTATCGAATTATAAATTGTTCACAAAACAGGTTATATCACTCTCTGAAATCATTTCTTGAACGATGGAATTCAATCCTATGAACGGATTCCAGTTTTTCCTTTCTCTGTTTATTTTATATTTATATGTAATCTATTTTCTTTGGGACCAGTTTTAGAAGGTCTTATTATTTTATTGAAAGCTGTTGTTTGAATTGCGGATTAAACTGTGTTCATATTGATATTCAATATGAGAAAGGCCAGGTGATTAATGTAGGATCAATGCAATGATAAGGAATAAACTGGATCATATACATGTACCCCAAAAAAAAAAAAAACCTGGATCGTGCACCAATTTCTGTACTTGGGTTTCGAGAAATTGTTATTAATAACAGAAAAAATCTGTTCTCCCGATAGCTTTCTCACACCTTTCTTACAATAGGATGTTGCCTTTCACAAACACATCTTTGAGACAATAATTTGGTAATCTTACTTTTGTAAAATGAGAATTATGTGAATTTTAATTTGTGAGAATAGAAGAATTCTTTATAATAAGTACGTACATAATTAAAATACTATCTTATTCTCTAAATATGTATAATTTCAATCAATCGAAATAAGATTTTATTATAAGTATATTTTTAAATGTATAAATTTTATATACTCTCTCACATCATCATTTTTTTATTTTAATTTATTTTTATACATATATATATATATATATATAATACATAAAATTATGTACACATAATATTTTCCCTTGAATTGAATTATATCCAGATGCGGAGTGATGGGGGATGCTGTGGTCTCTTTAAGTTTGTACCTTTACATGTAAAATTTGACCTTTTAGTTCCGTGTGAAATTTTGATGTCTTTATAGTTAGAAAATTTGTATAGCTTATAAGAAAAGTTGCCTAGCATTTTAAAGAAGTTTCAGAAAAGCTACACAGCACTTTAGAAAGCTTCTAGGCTTGTCTCCCTAATACTAAATTTCTGACTCCCCACTGATTATGCAAGCCAATGGTCTCTATGTCATGTGAGGTTCTCGTAACTCATGATTTGGGACGTATTTATCAGATTCTTTTTTTAATAATAACAAGATCGTTCATTAACGGATTATAGAAAAAAAAAAAAAGAGTTAAGTTTATTGACCCATGTTTCTCTTGTTGCTTTGGACTTGCATTTGGGTCCTCACTCCTTCTGGACATTGCCCTGATGCCTTTCCTTCCATTTCAATATCTTATGCCCCAAATCTTTTAACCGAAGGATTTGCATATATTCTTTGCATTAATATTTAAAGTGAGGCTAATTAATTTATAGGTTGGTTTCCATATATTTACAGATATAATTACATTCAGAATAATCATCATGTAAGAAGTAGAATTTTTCTATTTTTCTACATTAATAAATTTTTTTAATAATTTTTATAATCATTTATAACGTTAAATCTAATAAATAACATGATCGATAATCAATTTAATTAACTGATTTGGTATAATTTTTAAAATCACAGATATATTTTTATATAAATATGATTGAAGAAAAAATTTAAAATTCTATTATTCTTATAAAAACATGAGATAATTATAAAAATAAATAATAATTTTTGATGGGTTGCGTGTGACGCATTTTGGATTCCCTTAGAAGTAGAAATTCCCTTGAGGTTAAGCCCATGGATAGTTGGATACGACCTGCTTGTTCTTCACCTCAATGAACAATTCCCAGATGCCAACCTGGAAAGGTTCGGATATGAACAAGAAATTAAATAGCGTGCAAGGCACCTGTTCAAGTTGTGGATATCCATAGCCACTTTAATTAAGTTGACCTGAAAATTGGGAGGTTTATGTGGTAAAAAGAACATGTCAATGTTGAGAAGAACTGTGAGCAAATGAACAAGTCATGGCTGACCTCGTGCTTCCAACTTTAAAATATATGGATGTGGATCTCAATGCTCTTTTATACTGTTTAAAGAAATATAAATTTTATTGGATTTAGATTTTTTATTTTTATTATTTTTTATTAATAATATTTCAATTTTTAATAAAAATTAATATAAAAGTAATTAAGAATTTTAAAAATTTAAGATTATTAATAATTAAATCAAAATTAACACTTCCAACTATTTTTTAATATAATTTACTAATATAGATAATGAATTCATCTTTCATCATATTTAAAAATAATTTTAGATAATTTCTTTTAAAAGTGATATTCTAACTAATTCTAAGTTAGAAAGTCAAATATTTTTAAATAAATGTGTAGTTGAATTTTATTTTTAAAAGTGTAACTGATAAGTTATTCAAATTTAAAATTTTTGTTGCATGTGATTGGTCACCAGTCGTAGTGTGTGAAGTAAATGAGAAATAGAAATAATTTTTAAAGGTCGTAAAGTTAGTGAGAAAAAATGAGACTTTCAAATTAAATTTATATAAAATTGAAAGAGTTATTAAAAAAGTGACCAAAATCAAGAAATAAGAAATGTAAAAAAAAATTAAATTTCTCATACATAAGAGATTGTTGAAGCATGCATAAAGATTAAAATATTAAAGTTGAAATTTTAACATAATATTTATATATAACTAAAATTACAAGTGTAATGTACTTAATATAAAGTAAAACACGAAATAGTATCAACATAGAAAGCCATTAAATTGTCATTTTCTTTTTTCTTAAATTTTTAGTTAAAAACTAATCAGCTAATACTAAATTACTAAACCAATTAGTAATCTAATACGTGTATCAAATGTGCTATTCATTTATACTATATAAATGATTTTGGCATAAAATAATGGATTTGGGTTCTTTGAAGTGTAAAGTGTATTTTAAGAAGTAAAATATAAGTGAATGGTTATTAATAAGAACATCAATAATTATAATTATCTTAAATTTATAAATTATGATTTACTTGCTTGTATTTAATAACAATAATAACTATTAATTTTTTTTAATCAATGGTTATCCTCCTACACTTTAAAAAATTTCAATTCTAAAATAATTATATCATTGATTAATTTGTGTGACGAACTATATGGATCCCTTGAGTAACTCTAGGGAATAGTAAGAAAGGAAAAGGAAGAAAATTAAGAGAAAGAAAAAATAGTGAAAAAAATAGGTCTCATTTTTTAAATTTTAGAGAGATAGTAAGAAAGCTACCAAAGTCAGAAAAAAAGAAAGTCAAAATATTCAAATCTTAAGTTTTATATGCATGAATGTATATATGTATGTATGTATGTATGCTACATAAATTAAGGGAGCCATATCATTTTTGTATAATATTTTTGAAGTCATAAATAATTTTCTAATATAATTACTAAAATTTCAAAAAATTTTGGGAGAGCGTGGGTCTCTCCCACTCTAAGTAAGATCCACCTCTAGGAATAGACCTTGCCAAATCTTTATGCAATTAATAATAAATAATCTAATATACAAACTAAATAAAATAAAGAAACTCAAATTTTAAAAGTTTCGCATATGAAAATATTATATCTGATGAGCTTTATTTAAATCTACCTTCCATCAAAATTGTTGTATTTTGTGAAAATATATTAAAAGGTTTCATGTTCTTCTATATCAAAAATTTAGGTGTTATGGCTACACTCAAATTCTTGTTTTCTTGGCCTCATTATGTTAATTTTTATTAAGCCATTTACTTCTCCAATGGCTATATTTAGTGATATCTATTCATTATTCAACAGTCATATTTTAATTACTATCAATTTTTCAATGGCTAGTTTCCTTCTCTATAACAAGCCTTTATGTGTGAGTATTTGTGTAGAGTACAAGTGTGTGTTGTGTAGAACTTCTTCTATCTTCGCTAGATTACTATTCATATACAATTTACTATTTTTGCTGATCCAGTTTCTTAAATGTGAGTGTACACAATCAAAAGAGTTTGTAAAATTTTAGGGGATTGCATCATTCAAGTCCTTCGCACTCATGGGGTGGTAGAATAATCTTCATAGACAAATATTCTTACAACACGCCTCAAACTACAAATATAGAATTTGCACACTTTTTCAATAACCTTAAGTATTATTACCACTATTGATTCTAACAATGTTGTCTCTACACCTAATTATAGAGCTACTACTGCTACTGTCACTTTCACCCGTGCTATACATTTGACCATTGAGTTTATCCATAATTATTTACTTTGACTTTTATATTATATTTGTTGTGATAATATTTGAAGAATTTTGTCTAACAATTTGTTAAATGTTTATTGTGGATGTGAGGAATTAAAAAAAAATGGAGTATATTATCACAAAATGCACTGCTGGAGATGTTGACAAACAAGATTTGTCATTGGAAACTAGTACCATTAAGAGATGATTGAAAGCAAGGAAGGTTAAGCTGGAAAGCAAATTGATTTATTGAAAAGTTATTTTGGTGCAAGTTAATCCGTACCACAAGAGGTAAAACAAAGCTTCCTTTAGTACAAATAATATTGATTACAATCCTATAGTCAATAACCCTATCTTTAAAAGAGTGGGAAATGATAATCCTCCAAAGCCATATAAAAAATTGGATATAGGAGATGAAACATTTTTGGTTGCCGATGTGAAAAACTGAGCAGTCAACTCTAATGTTATTAGACACATTTGTCCTAATAGAGATGTCTTCACATCTTACTCATCACTAAGTGTTGAAGAAGAACTAGTTTGCTTTGGAGAAACCAAAACTGCAAGAGTTCTAAGGAAAGGCAATGTTCTTTGAAATTCACATCTAACACGACATAGACTCTCAATAATATGCTGTATGTTCCCAACATTAAAGTAAAACTTAATTTCAATATTATTGTTGAGAAAAGTGTGCGTTAAAATCTTATGAGTCTAAAAAATGTGTGATCGCGCAATATTTTATTGGTGAGCATAAGCTATTATAATTATGATTTATTTATACAAAATATTTAATTTATCATGAATTAGCGTGCTTCCAATTTTGCTTATATATTTAAATATACTTATGTGATTGGCTTTTATAATTTTTGGCATGCTGATTTTATCTTTCATATAAATAATTTTTCTTTTGAATTAGTGATTATCAACTTTTATTATTGAATTTATCAAATTTTATTGATTGCTCTTTTAGACCAACAATCATTGACAACAAATTTTGATTTATCTGCTCTTTGTAGTCTTGAGTTGTTTTGAATTTAAGTGCAATTGTCTCATTTAGTTGCTGAGAAAAGCAAGGAATCTTAATGATATTCTTTTCTTCTCATGAAATCTACTTGGAGTGAGACTGAGTTGAATTTGGACAAATTTGAGATGTTGAATAGTAAAATTGTTCAATTAGTTTGTGGAGTATATATATTATATATAATAGGTTTTAAACTTTGTGACCATGTATGCTAAATATGATTATTATTTGTGCAAAATGCCTAGTAAATGCATAGAGGAATTGATGATAGGTTTGATATTATAGATGCATAAATTTTGTTCTATTCTGCTTGAGCTTGAATATTTCTTTGTGGTGTCTTGGATATTTGAAATAATTTGTATGATTATTACATTGATTTTAATCTTATAGTTGCTATACAATTTTATTGTTCATGTGGTTTTATTTTTTGAGATTAAACGTAATTAGCTAAAGTTGCTAATGTTGTGGAAATTAATAAGTCCTCCACAAATATGATCATGTGTTACTTAATATTTATTGTGCTTTTGATATTATTTAGAGAAGGGCATTCCTATTGTACATAAAGGGGTAAATGTGCAAAACTGCCAATGCTCATATAAAGCAAGTTGAATTTGTGCCAGGGATTAGGTATACTTGAAACTAAGACCACAAATAGTGCCCAAGAGAGTGAACCATTAGTTGGTAGCTAGGTATTACAGGGCTTTTCAAATTCTAAAGAGGGTTGTGGTAGTAACCTATAAAGTAAAACCTCCGGTTGAAGCAAGGATTCACCCCACACTTCATATCTCACAATTGAAGAGTGCCATAGGGAAGGCTAAGGTCAAACCCCAACTTCCTAAGGGTTTGGAACTGGAATAGCTTGCTGTCCAACCAGAATGAGTCTTACCATCTTGACAACTAGAATAGTAATGGAGGATAATCAACAAGTGTCTTGTTAAAGATATAAAAGCTATTTCTAAACCTACACCCAATAGCTTAGACTTTTAGATGAATGGTTCCTTTACATGATATTAGAGTCTCTTAAAAGGTCAAGAGTTTAATCCTTGCCATTTATATTTTTCTAATTAAAATTAAATTTCAACATAAGGTTTGATGGGTTTGTGCATTTGTTTACATTTCAAGTCCAAAAGACTTTCATGTGAAGGGATGTATTAAAGATATAAAAACCATTTCGAAATATACACTCAATAGCTTAAGTTTTCAAGATGATTGGTTCCTTTACATGTCCCAGGTGTTAATCAAATGGTCTCATTTACTAGTAGAAGAAGCTTACTGGGCATAATTGTAATTCAAGGGCACTACCCGAAACTTAGCCTTGAAGACAAGGTTGACTTTGAAGGCGAATGTATTGATATGTCCCTTGATAAGAAAGAAATAATTAGTGCAAAGATGAGAAATGAAAGGCCACCCATGGAAGGTGTATATTAGGAAGAAAGTGCATGTGAGCCAAGGGGCAGCAAGGTAGGGTAATTAGCTAGTATTATGTCATATAGGTAGTGCTGCCAGCATGATAGCTAGGCTGGAGAGGAAGAAATAACTATCAGTGAGGAGAAAAGGTGAAGCCATTTTAGAATTTGCTTAAGGAAAGATGAAGCAACTAAAGCTCAAGGGCCAGGAGATATTCATCTTCATCTTTAGGGACATTGTCCTGTGTGCTTCTCCTTCTTTGTACTTCGTATTTCCCCTTTTTATCTAAGCAAACTAAGTATATTTCATTATCCTCTATTCTACGAGCATTCCATTACCTTGAGTACTAACAGGCTATCTATATCAATTGGAAATTTGGATGTTGTGACGTCATGTAGATTATAGATTCATGCTAAAGTGAACATTTGAACATAATATGTATGACTGAGAGTCAAAAGTCCTTAATGACTTTAATTGTATCTTAGGGAATATGAGTTCACTTGTAGAACAATAACAATCATAATTTGGCCAGACATACTGTTTTATTAATTTACTTGTTTAATGAGTCCCAATCAAATGTTATAAATGATTAATGATATTTAGTATCATCTATAATAGCTTCCAATCAATTTGTTTCCAATCCAATATATGTGAGCTAGAATTTCTTAGTTGAAGAAGTTAATGCAAGCCCTAATCAAAATTAAATTAACACTAAAATAAAATTAACTCAAAATTAAAATTAAAATTGAACCCAAAGATAAATAATGAAAGATAATAATAATAAAAAAGAGAAATAAATTCAAGAGAAGATAAACAAGTAATAATAACAAAATAGATAGCAGGATAAAATAAGTCCAAGAGATAACAATAAAAAGAAAAGCAAAAAAGATAAATAATAACAAAATAAAAACAAAGCAAGATAAGGTAATAATCAAAAATAGATAAAAGAATGTGATAAGAGGATAAGAGATAAAATAAATTCTAAAGCTAAGAAAGCAATAGATAAAATTAAGAGATAACAATAACAAGATAGAGAAACAAATAAAATTAATATGAAAATAACAAGAAATAAAAGATAACTAAAATCAAAAGATAAAACAAAGAAATAGAATCTGAGTAGAAAAGAACTCCAAAATAGAATTATAAATACACACAAAGAATCTTTAGAAGGACTTTCACTCCACTCTTGCACCAAGACATTAAGCTCATGTGTTGAGCTAGGAAACCCCCACCATATACCATTAGTTGCACACTTAAGTACTACTATTCAAAGCATTTTTACATGAATAGAATACTAAGAAGTGAAATTTGGCTAGGTTAGTCTATAAGCCCCTTTATTGTTTTATTTCATATTTAGCATGCCATGCTCTTTGTTGATTGTGTGACTATGTGAATATGTAAAATTTGTATGGTAGATAACTTGTGTGGTGCATAGGAGAAATTTCGTATAGGTTAGGTTAGAAAGAATGTTTGGACCTGTAAGATTTTTCTAAAGTAATTAAATTAAAAATGTGGCAATATATAATAGTAGTATCAAAAAAATAAGGATCATTTTATCAATAAATTCTAAATTTTTCTACTTAATTATGTGTTTTTTTATAGGTTGAGCTTGATAAAAGTGGGTATATCTGAGAATATTTTTTGGGTATGATAAGCTTTTCTCCTAAAATTAAAAATAAAAAAAATATAAGGAGTACAAAGCAAAAGTGAAATCACATGCATCCTTCTTTATTTCCTTTAATTTCTTTTTTCTAGAAAAAGAGAGATTTTAGAGGTAAAAAATAAATATTTTCTCTAAATTATTTTTATGAAAACCCCTCCAAAAAGGAGTGGAGAATTTCTAAAAAAATTATTTTGCTAAACCAAAAAGTCAATTTTTAGAAAACCCCTCCTAAGAGGAGTGAGGAATTTCCTAGAGCAAAATTGTTTTTAAAGAAACAACAAAACTTAGATTTAGAATGGGCAAAGGATTTTTTCAAAATTAATTTTATCCAAAACCCCAATTTGGAATGGGCAAGGAATATTTTTTTGAATTTATTTTTATCCAAAAGTCTAATTTGGAATGGATAGGGTATTTTTTCAAAATTATTTTTTACTAAAATCCTAATTTGGAATGGATAAAGATTATTTCTAAACAAAATCTTTCTTTTTAAAATTAAGTGAGACAAACTAACTAGATCATCTTGATACCGAAAAGGTGTTTAGGATTGTTAATACTTTACTTACATGTAACCAACCTCTAAACTCAATCTTTGAAAACGTAAACTATTTTCGAACTCTTAAGGAATTAAGTCGGTGACAACTCCATTTTTTCTAAAAATCTATTTTTTCCTAAAAGAGCAAGAGAGTTTTTGTGTGGGATTGCTGCTCTGCATGTAATGTTGCAACACTTATTTACTCATTATTATGTCAACGTTAATAATTTAACCCTTCACTCTTATCATTCTACACTCATGATATGATTTGTGATTGTGTTTTTAGGTGTTCTTTGCTATAATCAAGCTATATTGTAGAAGACCAAGTAGTAGTACTACATTATGGCCATTTCAATAAGAGATTTGGATCCAACTCTCTAGGGAGATAGACAAAAGGCATATCCTGCATCTAATTAATATATCATGTTGCATGCAATCTTTCAGAGCTTTTTCCTCAAACTTATTCTTTTTGAATCAATTTATGTTATGTCTCAAGGTAACAAGCAAAGAATAGATAGTCTTGACAAGATTCTTTTAGAATTGCTACTTCTTTGCTTCTATTTTATACTTAATTTGATTTTATACTCTAATCTTCCAACTGCTTGTCTTGTTCTCCTTAATTCACAATTTTATACACACAAAAAAAAAAAAATAGACCTTTAAAAGGTTTAGTATGCATCATAGCATAATTGGTGAAAATTACCCACAAGAGCTACACAGAATAGAATAGAATAGAAATAGAAGTACATTACAAAGAGGGTAAAGTAAAGGTGACTGAAAGGTGTTGAAATGATTCCAAATGATTTGACCAAACAATGAAGCATATGAAAGGCTATGATAAAAACATTTAAACTGACCTTTTGAGAGGCTAAGGCAAAATTTAACAGAGTTCACACTTTGTTTTTGTTTCTATTTTCATTTTTTGAGTCTGAAGCCTGAGCAAAACCCATGCAACATTACAACTATCTAATACTAATTAGTTTGCAATGATCGTTTACCTAAAATTACCAACATGAATGGCAAATAACTCATGGCATGAAGAAGAAATTAGGAAGATTAGAATTGAAAGTGATTACAGTTGCATTTTAACTTCATTTCTTTATTTAAATCATATCTTAACTCAATGACTACTTATTGTTATAACTGCAATTAACATGTTTTTCATTTAGCATTACCAAGCTGAAAATTCCAAAAGGGGTTAAAGGCCTAAATTGAAATTTAAAAACTATATTAAATGCTCCGAAGAGTTAAACAAAGATTTGGTTAATGGTGTTCAAAATAGAACCCATCTAAACAAATCTAATCAAATAGAATCAATTCATAAATAACTAATCAAAAATTGATTAAAAATCGATTGAAATCGGTTTAAATTTTAATGTAAATATTTGGTTCAATTTGATTGTCGGTTTGGTAAAAAAAATTTTATGCCAACCAAACCAAACTGATATATATATAATATTATGTAAGTATTCATGTCCAACATAGGTATTGACATAGTGTTTCTTGTGTTTTGATGGTATAAGGAGACCACAAGTTTGATTCCCATTACATGAAAGTTTTTCCCTCCCCTTATATTTATCATTTGCCATGCTAGCATGCCTACATTCACTATTTCACTCCCCCTCCCCTCATTTTTTGTCACAACTCTCCACCTCAACATGTCAATTTCTTTGTTTCTCTCTCTTTTCTTTTCAACTTCTATCTTTTTACTCCTTTACCTCTCCCCCTTTTTTACTCTTTCACCTATCCATGACTACCTACCTCTCCTAGTCACTTTTGTCTTTCTCGTTTGTTTCACTTCTAGAGATTTCTTTTCCTGATTTTCCTTTCCTCCCTTTTTCTCCGATTTCCTTCAACAACAATCACCTTTAACCCGTCTTACACTCAAACCAGTGACTATATCTGGGAATTTAACTAAATCCCCTTATCTTCTTTTTAATTTTTTGGTTTAAGATCCTTCTCATCTAAACCCAAATTATCAAAAGTTGAAAAGGTTCTAAAATCTTTGCTGCCCAGTGCACAATCACTATGATCTGCCTTAAGCAAAGTGGGTTATCTTTCTTTTATTCATCATTTGTTCATTTTTGTGGTGTTCTTTGAGTAGTCACTCTTGGATTGTTTTCATAGTTTGTTTGCTTGCATTTGAAAGCCTTAACCCAAACTTGTTTATAGGGGTGGTTTTCTTGATGGGTACTTGTTGAAGTAATTGGATTAAGGCTATGAGTCCTTTAAAAGAAGATGGTGTGCTTCATCATATTTCCCATAGACACTGAACCAACCGAACTACCCTAACCAAAACAAAAATGGTTTGGTTTGGTTCAATTGACTAGAAAATATGCTATATAATAGGTTTAACTTTCTAAAAAATTTTTATGGTTAGTTCGGTTTGGTTTCTTATACAAAATCGACTAACACCCTTAGATTTGGTGATGTTGCATGGGACCATGTAATGCATCCACGTAGACATATAATAGGATTAAATTAATAATTAATTAATTAATATGCTTAAGAATAATTAATTAATTAATTAATATGCTTAAGAATAATTAATTAAATTAGTTCTAATTAAACTGCAAAACAAATTAGTTAATTTATTTATTATTTATTTAAATATATAATCTAACTAATTATCCAGTCAATTTAAGTTTAAATTAACTCAATCTTAAGAGATAAAACTTCTAATTAGAATTCAACTTTACCTATAAAGAACCCTAGTTAAAATAGGTTTTTAACTAGTAGTGAATATTTAAAAAATTAATAAAGATGTAGCAAAAGGATATATATATATATATATATATATATATATATGTAATGTAGTAAAGGCACATTTGGTTCCTCTACTTTTTCAAAAGATCAATTTAATTCCTTAACTTTTAAGTTGAACAATTTAGTTACTCTACAATTACAATTGGGGCAATTAAGTTTTTAATCTACTGGGTTCCCTTTTCTCGATATAATATTATTCACCGATGGTAACTTAAACTTTGTTTTTCTCATTATAATGTAATGTGACTACTATATAAATTTTTCTCTTGATTAAAAAAGTTGTACAGATGCATAAAATTGGGGCTTGGCAAAAAAGCATTTAACTTCACACCAAAGGAAGGTTGTTGAAATTTTTATAGCAAAAATGAATTCTAGGTCACCATTAACTAATCCTATCATGCTAAAAAAGGAAATTTTGATGAATGAAAGATTAAATTACTCCAATTATACTTATAGAGGGGCTAAATTACCTTAATTATACTTACAAAGGGACTGAATTGCCCAATTACAATTGTAAAGAGAATAAGGGACTAAATTACTATTTCAAAAAGGTAGAGGTACCAAAATTACCCTTACTCCTATACTTAATAGAGAAAAATTTCACATACAAGAAATTTTTTTCAATCTCTAAACTCTTCCTACCCTCTATAATATTTCTTGAATGTACCATCTTACACATTTGGGATTTGGAACAAGTATAGTTGGAGGATTCTAGTAACACCTCCATAGCCACGAGAAGAGCAACAGCTATGATTCGATATCTAGTAATCGTGTTCATGATCTAATAGTCAATAGCTATGTCCATGTCGCATTTCCAATGATAGTTGTGTTGCTAAGTTTATTACTAGTAGATTGTATTGGCAAATCTTGTACTTAAGTGAAAGGCATGAATAAGTTGTACAATAAGCTATGGGAAAATTAAAATAAGGCCCATTGCATATATTTTCCAACAAGTGAAATGGAATCCCTCCAATATGAAGGAGTAGATGTGCTTGTTTTGCTTCATATTCATCTTGATCCCTTGGTTTCCTAGTTAAAAGGATGGATTTCAATTGTAGACCTCAAGATTGGATTTTTGTTTCAATTCCTTCATCTCCTTGAACACTCTTAGTAGGGATCCGTTGACATGCTTGCTTGATTTTGCAATTGCAGTGTTGATTGGTAGGAGTCAAGGTAAGGATTATTACAAGTGGCAAGTTGCCAAAAGTATCGTAATTGCATGCCATAACTAGCAAGTTTTTTTGGGTAGATAGACAAGTGCTTAACCTCTTCTGATTTAATCACAAGTTAGGTAAGAGAAACCACCTTAGTAGTGGAATGTATGACTTTTGAAATATAGTTATTCTTATTCTGCATAATCCTCACTTAACAAAATCTAAATCATTAATTTTACTATATTTCAGATTATACTATAGAACCTAACTGATGCAATAATTATCTTCTAAATTTCTAAGGATTCCCACAGCAATTATTTTGTGAGAACAAAAAAGAAAAAGAAAGAAAATGACATTGATATCTATTAGAGACAATAGGCTCAAGAAAATAGAAATTTTCCAAAAATACAAATGTTTAAAGAAAAAGAAAATAATAATGATAGAGATTCCTTAACCAATTAAGAAATATAAGAGGATAAGAAAAGCTTAAGGACTAAAAGTAAAAGCTTAGGAATGAGCACAAGTGTCTACATATAAAGAGCATTGTGAAGAAACTAAGCATATAACGAAGAGAAAGAATGTAACATCTAGTGAGTAATAATTTGTGTGGTGTCAAGGTCTAATAATGATTATGAGGAAGCTTTAGACAATTGTTAAATAAAGAAAGTTAAGTGCAATGAATTCAGGAATAGACTAAAATATGGAATAAGTAAGAAGGAAGAGTTATATTACATGCATTTGATCATGCTTATTCTGAAATGCACATTTGTTGAACTACTAAGATAGATTTTACTATTTTGAGTGGCCATTTAGGAACTCATATCTTTCAAAAGTATATTTTTATGAAGCACATCATCAAGTTTTGAACGATTTAACATGAAAAGGATATGCCAAGTAAATTTCAGCACCTCTTGAAAATCTTTGATTGAATTATAAGAATTAATGAGGCCTCGAAGGCCATTATAATCTCTGATTTCTGCTTAATTTGGGGAATGTTTTATAAGTGTTGGTTAAGATATATATTTTCTTATTTGTAACTCTAATGCAAAAGGGCTCAAACCTTGGATAGTTTATTGAACACTAGATGCACTTAGAACATGCTTTGTCTAATTATTCATCCAAGGAAAGGGAGAAGACCCTTGAGCATCTCTTTATTTGTCTAAAGGATGAAAACCCATGAGGATGCATGTTCTCTATTACTCGTTGAAAGAGGAAATACCCCTTCGGATGCATATTTTGACTAGCAGGGAAACCCCTAGATGTTTGCTATTCATCATGTTTTGGCATGTTTATCTAGGAGATTTTCCTCTGACGTAAATATAAAACATTTATCACTAATTTTGAAACTGAAGGAATTTTGAGTTTTAAATCCATGCATGCATTGTTTAATTGATATGATTTAGGAAGTGTATGATTTGAAAAGATCAAGCTTCCACAAGTGCATATGTAGAGATTGGAAAGAAAATCATTGGCTTCAGATTTTTGAGCTTAAAAAATTTTTATAGTTCCGTAGCATGTAAAATTGTATTTTAAATCTCATAAGCAATTGGATAAGTGGGTTATCTTATTATAGTACCCAAAAATGTTGGCTGGAGGAGGCTTTCAACCTTAAAGAAGTGACACTATATTAAATTGAAATACCTTAAGTTTTTCTCTACTTGTGTGTAATTGAATCACTGAGTTTTTTGTATTTGTAGAACATAACCCTTGATCCTATGCAAGTCCTCAACTTGTTGAAATATGGGGCTTCCTATAGTCAGACTCAGTTGATTATGGGAAGTGTAAAAGATTTGTAATAGATCATGTGTCACAAGATAATTTTATATAATCTTGTATATAATCTATGTTATACATAACTGTAAATCTTAGTTATGGCAGACTTCTGACTAGCATCATTCCCACCCTTTTTAACTTGATGCATAAGGTGTGATGGATTGAAATAGAATTTTACTTGTAAAAATGAAAAGGGAGAAGTGGTGCATGAGTTCTGCTTAAGATGATGTTAGAGTATAATCTCCATGTCAATGTAATTGCTATGTGATAACTTGATAAGGTTGCTGTGTAACCCAAAAAAATTGAGGAGTTTATCAAGCTAGTGACATCTCCAACTTGGTTACATCTTGTACAAATGAGTTTTCGGGCTATGTGTAGATAAATTCTGTATTAGATGAGCACTTGTAACTTATAAATGTGCCGTTAGCAACTATAGAGTTAGATAGCAATAAGGAGTCCACTTCACTTGCTATTCTTTAGGGTGTAGGACATTATAAATTTATATATATATATGTACTTTTAATCTTGAGTGAAGTGAATATACAAAAATTCTTGATTCTCCAAGAAATTATTTTCATGGCATCAAAGCAGGTTTAAACACATCACAAACTTGCTTCCTTTGTAGCCCATGCATCCTCTTCCACACACACCACCCCGGTTCCCATGACAACCAAAATAACTCCCATGACAATGAACAAACCAGAAAGCTCGCCAGCACCAAAACATAAAAAGCCAGTGCATTATCATTTAAGTAGCTTGGATAGGCCAATGGACTTGCTTGTTTCCCATCCACTCAAAGGGACCAAGTACCCACATGTTGTCATTCCATAATGAATGCTCTGGTTTCCAAACACAAAGTGGGATTTATTTATGGCAAACTAGAGAAGCCAACTTAGGGTGATCCTCATGAAGATGATCAGACAACATGCAACTCAATGGTGATGGCTTACATCCTAAGCTCCTCACTGAATAATTACATGATGTAGACACTCAATTTTGTCTGACCCACAATATAAAACTTTAAATAATAAAACTTAAATTTTTAAGAAAAAATAAGCCCACTTTAAAAATCACAAATCCAAAATTAAAACCCAATCCAAAAATAAAAATAAAACCAAAATAATAATAATAAACAGATAATCCCAAGAAAAACCAAAAAAAATGAAATAAATCCAAGAAAAATCTGAGAAATAAAGATAAATCCAAGAAAAATCTGAAAAAATAAATAAAATAGATAAAATTAAGATATGATAAAATATGAGGTAAAAATTTGAAACCTAAAAAGATAAATAAGAAAGTGTTAGATAAAAGAATAAAGTTAGGAAATAAGAGTTAAATTGGAGAACAAATTCTGAAAAACTCAAAAAAAACTATAAAACACCCGGTCACTGTACACTCAAAAGGAGGAGGGGAGCACAAAAAATTGAACCAAGAAACCTACACTTCTCGACATTCACTCACGGCACTTTTGAGTACCCCAAAAAAATTTCAGCCGACGGAAACAAGGGAGCAAATCCTCACACTCCCATGTTTTTTCCTCACCTCCTATAGACTAGCATCCTCGCCACCTTGCCATCATCACACTTCCTTAAAAACTCTCCACTGCACTAACTTCCACGGCACAACACAGAGAAGACGCACTTCCAAACATACGCACAAAAGAAACTCTTCACTGCACTCTTGAATACCCAAAATTTCAGAAAGTACACACCGGATGCACTTGAAACACTCCACTGCACTTTTGAGCTTCACACTCCCATAACCAACACACTTTCGAAAAGAAGAAACAGAGGTAAGAAAACTGAGCCTACAAAGAAGAGGAGTCAGCTTTAACCGGATCACCTCAAGTGCACATTTGGAGCCCCATCGCTCCAACAAATGACGAGGTTCAAGTTCCTTTAGCAAAGGAGGACCTTCATCTCCCCCTTCTTCACGGTTCTGGTCTTTGCTCTGAAAAGACTAGTGACTCTGGTCAGAGCTCGACACTGTTATCCTAGGGATCTTGCTACTGCCTGGACTTCGTCGCCGCACCGTCCTGTTTCAATGGTTTCGCCACCACACCGTCACGCCGAGGAGCCTCAGTTTAGACACGTCCCCGTTGCGCCACCTAGTTCTGTTGCACCGTCGCTCGTCTCCATCGTTGCAGCATCCTCACTACACTTGACCCGCTCTCCACCCGTTCTCAGCCCCGCTAAACTTGCTTGAGCTTTCTTCCCTAGAGATTGAAAGGTGCAGTCGCTTGAACCCTTTGTTGCTTGCCCCCCACTTTGCCATTTTCATGTTATCAGTTGACATGTGCCGTAGCTTTTTTTCGAGATACCAATCTTTTGGTTAGATATTGGCTGTATTTTCTTTTGTTTGAATGTTTAAGGGTTGATGAGAACGTGAGTAACGTAGGCTTTGATCCCAAAAATATATAGTTAAGTTTTATATTTGTTTTAAGTAAAATTTTTTAAAAAGAAAAGAAAAATAAGTCATGTATTTTTTTTAAAGCAAAAATAAATTAGAATAAATAGTTACATGGGTGACACATGTCTTTCTTTACTTTTTTTTAATAAAAAAAAACTCTGATATGGAATAGAGATGAGATTTTTTTTGAAATTTTCTTAAAAACCCTAGACTGGAATAGGAAAGGGGTTTTCCTTAAAATCATTTTATTTTTAAAATGCCAATTCGGAATGGGCAGGAATTATTTTTGAAATATTTTTTTAAACCAATATAAATTAATTCAAGATAAATTAATAAGATCATTTTTGGTACCGAAAGGACGTTTAAAGTGCTAATACCTTCCCTAAAACGTAACCAATCCCCGAACCCAATTTCTGAAATATAGACAAATTTTAATTAGATGTCTGATCTCACCCTTAGATAATTTAGATCGGTGGTGACTCCAAACCCAAATTTTTAAGGTCAACACACGACAGTGCCATATATCATGAGACGGCACATGGCATGTGGAAGGAATTGGAAGAACACTTCTCTCAAGGAAGTAGGCCTCAAATACAGGAAATCAAGAGGGAGGTTGCCAACATTCATCAAGGAGACATGACTACTATGCACGGACAAGAAACCTCTAGGAACAACTTGGAGGCTTTACCAAACCGCACAAGGATGGATGTCCAAGATGCACATGCAGTATTGCGGCCAAAGAAAAGCAGGAGGAAAGATTACATCAATTCCTTATGGGTCTCAATGATACAGTGTGGTAAGATTGAACTTATGTAAGGATTCTCTACCATCTATTCAAATTCATATGCATTTTTAGCTTCTGAGCAAATTACAACAGGTAAACTTCGTATTGAATCTTCTACCTTTAAAGTTAAGACTAACAATTACAATGGTAAAGAAGAAAACAAGAAACCAAAATGTGACTACTACAAAAAGCTTGGACACATCAAAGAGAAATGCTTTGAACTTGTTGGATATTGACTTGGGTGTCAGGATAGATCCCAAAAAGGGGAGAGTTATGGCTAATGCTATTGTGTCACCTACTTCTGAACACCATAGTGATGATGGTGCTATTGCCACAGATCCAGTACAATTAAACCCAGCTAGTTCTTCCTAAAGCAATATGAAAGGCTCATGGGGCTCCTTAATGATGACCAACTTCACTGATAATGTTCCCAAATCTTCACTTACATAAATAGAATGGATTTTTGATAGTGAAGCCACTAATCACATATTATCTAATTTAAAATTATATGCTTAAAAAATGACTTATCGTTGCACAAGTTATGTTGCCCAATGACAACAAAGTAAAATTTGGTGGATTTGGAACCATTGAGCTCAATTATGATATTCATCTGATAAATTCCTTATTTGTACCCAACTTTAACTATAACTTAATTTCAATCTCCAAATCAACTAGGGATTTAAATTGCAATTTGGTATTTGTACCTAACAGTTTCTTTTTGTAGGACCCTACAACTATGAGAATGATTGGAGTGGATTGTCAAAAGGGTCTCTACTACCTCAATAAAGGCATGGTGTCCTAAACAAATTCCACACAAGTAGGAGTAGATGCCAACATCCTACATAGGAGACTTGGACAAATTTCTTTTTGCAAATTAACTAATTATGTTCATGTATCTAGTCGAGAGCATAATTCATGTGATGTCTATCATAGGACAAAACAAACTAAAATATTTCCTTTGAGTAATAAAAGATATGCAAATATTTTTTATTTAGTTCACTTAGATACTTGGGGTTTGTATGCTACAAAGACTTATACAGATGTTAGTTTTTTTTTACCATTGTTGACAACTTTTCATGGGTACAGGGGTATTCCTCATGAAATCCAAAACTGAAGCACCAATTACATTTGAGAAATTTGTGAAAATGACAGATGTCTAGTTTGACAAACAAATTTAAAATGTAAGGACTAATAATATTGCAGAACTTTTGTCTTCCACATTTAAAAATGTTCTCCTTTCACAAGGCATGTTACATGAAACTTCTTGTCCTTATACCCCTCAATTGAATAGGGTTGTGGAGCGGAAACATAAACAACTCCTTGAGGTGGTAGGAGCTTTCTGTTTTGAAGCAAACTTGCCACTGGCATATTGGGGAGAATGTGTGCTGGCAGTTGCACACATTATCAATTTTTGTCCCACTCCACATCTAAAAGATTAATTTCCTTTCGAGATTCTACTTAACAAGAAGCCTACCTATAGTGCTCTTCATGTTATAGGTTACCTCTGTTATGCTTATGTCAAGCCAAAGCCACTTGACAAATTTGCTTCAAGAGCCCGAAGATGTGCTTTCTTGGGATACATTCATGGCACTAAAGGTTACAAGGTCCTAGATATGGACACCAAAAAGCTGTATGAGGCTTGGGATGTAATATTTTATGAAGACCATTTTCCATTGCATGAGAAGAACAACATGGAGAGGTCCAAGCACATGCATCCATGTCGTGATACTGCTGCACCTGAGGTTGACATCTCACCTCAAAATATGCAGCTCCCTTCTCCAAGAACTGAAGCACACCCATGTTATCACCAAGCTAATGAGGAACCATGTCATTGAACTTAGCACCACAGCTCCACACAATGAACAACATGCCACCAACACTCCACGTGTTAAAGTTCATGACAACACCTCATCTTGTGTTAACCAATTTCCTCATGGTGAAGCTCTCTCACCAAGTTGTGAGATGACGTGTATTGTTCTCCATCTCCTTAGCTAGTCACGGCATCATATGACAGTGCCATCACTTCTGCTCTAGCTAGGGAGCAACGTATGCCTATGAAATTTAAGGATTATCTCCTCAGTTGTTGCAAGAATCTTGATTCTAATACTGAACTCATTTTACAAACATGTGACACTCACATGACATCTTCTTCTTTGTCTATGCAAGTTGAACCCACATCATTTGAAGAAGCCATGTAGTACCCCGCATGGCGTGATGCAATGGCAATAAAACTTGACACTCTAAAGACTAATAATACTTAGAGCATTGTTCCTCTACCAAAGGACAAGAAGGTAATTGCATCAAAATGCGTAAATAAGGTCACGTATAAACTAGACGGCTCCATTGACCACTATAAATTCCTTTGGTTCCTAAGGGATTCAACCAAGTCCAAGGATTACATTACAATGAGACATTTGCATCTGTATCCAAATTCGCCACTGTTAAATGTTTACTTACTGTTGCTGTTATTAAGTACTAGTTCTTCACCAATTAGAAATCAATATCGCCTTCCTAAATGGTGACTTGGAAGAGGAAGTTTATATAAAGACACCACAAGGACTTGGTCTTAAAAAGTTTGGTATGGCATGCAAATTGCACAATTCACTTTATGGCTTGAAACAAGCACCACAACAGTGTTTTGGCAAACTTTCTGATGCTCATTTGCATTATGGTTTTAAACAAAGCTTTTCATATAACAATTTATTCACATTAACCATCACAGGTGATTAGTTATTTGTTTTGGTGTATGTGGATGATCTTATTGCAAGAAACAATCATGACCATTGTGAGCAATTCAAATGATATCTAGATGGTTACTTTCCTCTTAAAAATCTAGGCTATTGAATTATTTTCTCGATCTAGAGGTCCAACGAACCCTATAAGGAATTACACTCAATATAAGTACATATCTAACATCCTAAAGGAAGTATCTATCAAATAGGATAAACCTATTAAGATTCACTTTGTAAGCCTATCATAATGTTGACTGAAGTGTGTCCAACAACACAACAGTCCTTCACTAGGTTCATTACTTTCATCGGGATAGCACCAATAACATGGCAAGCTAAGAAACTACCCACAGTCTCATTATCATCTGCTAAAGCCAAGTATCGAGCAATGGCAAAAACTACTAAAGTGGTATGGTTAGTTCTTCTTAAAGATTTGCCCATTCAAATATCATGCCCCATCTCAATTTTTTGTGACAACAAGACCGCTATTCACATAGCTTCTAATCCGGTGTTCCATGAATGGATGAACACATTGAAGTGGATGGTCACTATGTTTGCCAACAATGTCAAGCCAAGCTCCCGAACCTTCAACATGTATCCTCTCATTACCAACTCGCAAAGCCCTTCACCAAGGTACTTGGAGGAGATCAATTCCATACACTCATACAACATATTAAAGTAAAGGAGGCCCACCCACATCAGCTTTAGGGAGGCACTTCATCATGACGTCAAGTTTGCAAGAGACGATGCAAGCCTTATGTGGATGCTCCCCGACGTTGGCTTGAGGGAGGCCGTTAGAGTATAATCTCCATGTCAGCATAATGGCTACGTGATAACTTGATAAGGTTGCTGTGTGACCCCAAAAAACTGAGGAGTTTATCAAGCCAGTGACATCTCCAGCTTGGGTATGTCCTGTACAGATAAGTTTTTGGACTGTGTAGATAAATTCTGTATTAGATAAGCACTGTAACTTGTAAATGTGCCACTGACAACTATATAGAGTTAGATGGCAATAAGGAATCCACTTCTCTTGCTATTCTTTAGGGTGTAAGACGTTAGAAATTTATATATATATATATATATATATATATATATATGTACTTGTAATCTTGAGTTGAGTGAATATACAAGAATTCCGGATTCTCCAAGAAATAATTTTCAAATGATCTGTAACATTCATAGTTAGATACACTGCTTTTTCTTATTGTAGTACATTTATAATTTCCATGGGTGGGGAGAGGGAAAAGGGTGAAGGGAACCTACGAAAGAAAATCGGCGCTTACCCTGAATTGAACCTGGTTTGGCTCTACGAGAGGGATGGTGGTCTTCTTATGTGAGCAAGGACTCACTGCATACAGTTAAGTACTTTGATTTAAAGCTTTTCTATATAGTAAACATGACCACCAATCAATCACTTTAAGGAGGAGTAATCTAAATAAGACGTGGAAAACACCTCGCTGCCCCCAGCCAATCCCTCGAAGTGAGTAACTAAGTCTTCCAGTTGAGAAAACTGACTCAAAAGCTTGATATGGAGCTCATGGGTTTCAAGCTGATTAAGCTGCCACTGAGAAAGACCCTCACCAATAATCTTTAAACCACCCTTCAGCATTTCCACTCCTTGGCTAATTTCCTCAGGAAGTTTCCTTCTTTTATTTGATTGCTTCTTCTCGTCAACTTCCATGCTCTCACAGCCTACTTCCGCTTCACTGAGATCTGAAATCTTCTGGACCATTTCTTTCAACATACATCCCTCTCTTAAGAGAAGCTCAAGCTGTTCAGGGCTTGGTGCAACAGTACGAATAGCCATTTCCTTTTCAAGAAATGTTTTAAATTCAAGCATAAATCTATCCTTGCTTGCGTCCACTCCTGAAACTATATCATATGAAAGAGCTGCATCATGTGGAACAAACCTCCATAGCTGATTGCATTTGGTACGGGCAGCAAAATATCCAAATGCTGTTATTGCCAGATGGATGAATGCCCAATGCCTCTCTTTCAAAAGCATGTGATACAATTCCCATGCAGCACAGCTCTTTGCATCATCATCACTTTCTGACATTTCCATGTGAATAAGTCCCGCCATAAAATGAGCCAACTGTGGTTTGCATTGGTACAACAGATCATGATTTGCCACAGGCTCGGAGATAAAAATATTTTTAATCCCCAAGATGGCTTTTTCAATATCATTTGACGTGTACAGATGTTTCAAAGATGGGATGATCCCTAGGATTTCACCCAAAAGTCGAAGATAATGGTGCTTCAGTACTATGTCCTCAGAGACACTGTAATTATGGGTAACTGAGACCAAAAACTTTAAAGTTTTCGCATCAATATCAGATAAACTGGCCTGGCTGCAGAAATAGAAATGTTAAGGCAAGGTTAAAACTGGAACTAACACAATATTCTGGTTCAGTGCATGATAACATGAATTGAAAGAAAATATTTTTTTATATGGATTGGGTTGTGATCCCACCTAGTAAGATAAGGCTCTATTTGTTGTTGTTGTTATTGTATAGACTAAGTTGTGAAAAGAAAAAAATAAAATCAATCAATTAAATATTCAAATCAGATTGAAACTTTCACATCAGAGCCGAAACTCCAAATACTGATTTTGCTTCCCAAGATTCAAAGGTCTTTGACATACAGACATTGAATGAAATGAGCTCAACACTAATCAAAAGCTTAATGTCTGAGCGTGAAAGGCCAAAAAAGTGAATGCGTGTGTGCATGCACAAATGAAGTAGGGATTCAGAATGATAACAAAGTGATCTATTCATATTAGCAGATTAAAAATTATATAATATATTCATATGGGCTAAAATTATAAAATATGCATGACAAAATATTGAAACACCAATACTTACATAGATTGCAAAGATGCAGACAGAATAAAAACTGGAATGCCAAACAGACCAGAGGTGCAAGACACTAATGATGCTTCGTCAAAGTTGTCTATGAAGTCAATATAATCAGATAAGATTGATTTAATTGCAGTGTTTCTCAATTTGTCTGTCAGTAAATTGAATGGAAAACCTTCGATGAAGAGGGCCAAACACAAAATTGATGACAACTGGGATCTATCATCACCAATAAGAGACATGTAAACCTGGTTTACCATTGATTGTGCACCATAGTTAAGCAGAAAGCAGATTGATCTTGCCAACTTTCTGAGGGAAGAATAATGAAGAAAAACTGACTCTGAGGATGCCAGCAGCTTAAGTAAGGAACATAATTTGCTAATGATGCTGTTTGCCATCTCAGTCCCAGCATGTCGCAGCATAAAACAAAGGCATTCCATCACAATTTCCCAGCAAAGAAAGTGAGGATGAAATAGATTCTCAAGCAAGAAAGACTCCAAATCCACCCAAGCAGTACTTGAAGAGACCACAATCATGAAGGTTTTAAATGCGTGCAAGAGGGAAGTAAACACTGACTGCCAAACCAGTTCTGCTGCTTTTCCAGAGCCACTCAACACAGGAAGTTGTAAAACCAGGATGTTAGAGTATACATCTTCTTCAACTAAAATATCCAAAAACCATTGGAGTTTCTGGGTTAGTCCTATTTTCACATCCTCGTTAAGTCCAAAAGAACATCTCAGGAAATTAATGAACAATGCTACTCTACCTATTATTAATGTTCTTGCTCTGCTCATGCCTTCACTGCTCAATTTAAAAATTTTATTCATCGACGTCAAGCTACAATCAGCTAAGGTTCGACCATCCAGGTTAGAATGGGAGTCCCCTACATTAATGAACAACCAATCAAGTACCTCAAGCTTCTGATCCAGTTTCAGTTCGTCAGAACTAATCAAAGACAGTATTAAATCCAAGGTTGTTTGCTCCAATAGTTCAGTGATTACTACACAAGCAGTTTTCAGAAGGTTATCATTGCTTACTGCAATCCTGAAGTTCGTGATCATGAGGGAACAAAGTGTAATCTCCCTGTATACCATATAGGCCTGATGAGGATACAGTGAGGATATTTTAACCAAATTAATCAGGTAAAACTTGACTGGCACAAAAATCCTTTTTGCTTCAGCTACAGAAATGGTTTCCTTCAGTGAAGAAGACCAAACCTCAGCAGCACTTTTCAGAGGTTCAGTTATCAATGCAAGTAAAGTTAACACCAAATTTACTATGTCCACTTCAGCTAAATATTCCCTGCCAATTTGAAGCAAAGAGACTACACCTTTCCATGACACATTAAGAATGTTAACTGAATTGCCACCATCTTTTGCAGCAACTACACCAATCTGAGACAACTTTTCTATTGCACATTTTGTTATGTGGATAACATGGTCCACACAACCAGGCTTGTCAAGGCTCGACAGTTTTTCTTTACAGATATCCCAGTTTCCTGACTCAGAACACAACTTGCATAGTTTTATGACAGCATCAATGACATCGTGGGTGACCTTCAACATTTCTGATCCAAACAATTGAGTTTTCTGCTAAGGACGAAGTTGACTACTCTTAGAAACAGATAAATTTTTTTTGGATTAAATTAAAAATGGAACAGAATAACAGATTCTCTCAATCCGTCAACTTTTCACAGGAAAATTGTTTTTCCAGGAGAACTATGATTTAGGAATTTTTAGAAAAATAATTCATTATATCAAAAAACATTTACTGTGACCAGAAGCTAACAATGTTCACAGAGTGGTTAATGGGTTATATATATTGACTTAATTCAACACTCATTTAGTTAATTAATCATAAACAGTAAATATTTTTTTTTCCCAGAAATTCCTAAACTATAATTCAAACAAATGTTCTTTAACTATTAGAAGTACAGAGAAATGTCATAATACAGAAACAACAAGCATTAAAGTAAATAGCTCATTGCCAAAGGTAAAATAAGTAGGTGTTATATTCTCACATTTTAAGATTCAGATCTCTAGTTACCTATTTTATAATTTTCTTACTTTATAACAATGTTTAAGCTATTAATAATTCATTTTTTCTTCAACTTTTTCATTCACTTCATGACAGTCAATAAATTAGAAGTTCCTAGATAACAACCTGGAGGAAAACCTTCTCATATTTCCCAAGATTTAATTATACCACTTATAATTTAATACAATTAATAAATTTCATTGAGTATAAACCAGGGTATATAAACTATACTACTTAATTCAGGAATTTGCTAAAGATGTTTATGCACATATGATGTTACCAATCCCAACCCTCCCCCTCTGGTCCCACCACCATCCCAGTTGCAGACTGATGAATTGCTAGTCCATCATCCAGATACTAAAGTGGAGGTAAAGATTAAGTCTGCCCTCATGTGCAAGCACATCACCCCTACTCATCATAGTGAGGACTTGCATCAGACCAACTGACAAAGTTTCTTTATATTCCTATATTAAAGTTTAAAGACTAGGAAAAGAAATAGACAGAACAAAGAGAATAGGAAGAAGTTGAAGAGCTAATATAAAATGAGCCACAATTTTTCCTTTTTCATCATACAAATTTATTGGCAGACAGTTAGCCCAACTATGAAATAAGTTACTTAATCAACTTCAAGAGCAGAAAAAAAAAAAAAAAGAATCCCAGCATCAAGATTTCAGATAAAGCGGATGGGCAGACAAAGTGGAGAAAAAACAACAATTATAAATTTCATTTCCCAGAGGTCAGAATCACTGCTCTTTCCGGGATATTTTAATAGATTACAAAAATAAAAAAGAGTAAACTAATGATTTGATGCTCCAAATATGTAGCCCAAGCGGATTTAGTCACTGGAAGAATTTAAATGTACAAGTCATACCCTAATGGTTGCTATAGTAGTCTTTTATGTCCTAAGCTGCCAGGATTTGCCGGTATGGTTGAGCTAATGCTGATTAGACACATTTATTGATGTGCTGGACCATTAAATGCTTACATATAATTGGCATATATCAATAAATGCAAAGGCCCAGCATTGACATCATGTATGATATATGCTGATTTTTAACTTGGATGGCCTCAATAGTCATCCACGTAGGCAATTAATGGTCTAGCATATTTTTACATTCCAGACAAGCAGATCAACAATTTCGTCAAACCCTAGCAGCCAAGGGAGACAGAAGGATTAATTGGTGGCAAGTTTCAAACAATTTGGGACAAACTCATGGATAAAAATTCATTCACAACAACAAATTTACTTGAACTATATATTTGAGGGATCAAATTGTTACTTTAGTCATGAGAAAAAAAGGCACAGCTACCTTTACCTCAAAAAATTAGTATGCTGAGAAACCTGAATGTACATTAGAAAACTTGTGCATGAAAAGCCTTAACATATATGGGGGAAGCTTAGCTTTGTCTCAATCACTGCTTTAGTAATAATTATCATCGCTCATCAATTACCATATTTACAGTAAATGACATCATATGAAAATAAAATAATAAAACAAATAGTACTTAAGTCCATAGAAGATGCATATTCTCAATTGACTGGAACTTTTCAATTGAAACACTTGATTAAAATTTAGTTTCCAATCATATTAATTTTGCCCATTATTTAAGAGTGGCAGGAAAAACACTGACATAAATTGGACAAAGATTTACTCAATAAATAAATATAAACATTCAAGGACTTGACAGATATGAACCTCTAAAGGACTAAAGTGTTAATTAAATCATTGAGAACAGGAAAGTCATCAAAGTGGTTCCTTTGTTGTTTGTTTCACATACAGGAAAAAGCACATTACCTTAACATTTGATATAGAATCTCTCGTTAGATTTAACGCTTCTAAAATGGCATTTTCCACAGTATCCATCAATGCCTTGTCACCAAAACTAGGGAATTTCATCAGAGCTGAAAAAGTTAATGCAGAAAATCTCAGGACATCCTTAAGCAGCTGCATAAGATAAACCACATTAAACAAAGTTTGATTTCCAGTGGATAACTAGCAAGTGAAATTTTCAAATAGCTTCACAAATAAGAAAATTGAACAGTCTCAGTTAATCACAACAAACAAAGCATAACTCTTAAGAGAAAACTGTCAACACTTTCGAGTCTTCACTTCTAGACATTTTCAAATCTTTGCCCAAAGGAAAGACTGCAGCACACCAAGTTGTGGTATATTTGTGGGAGAATATTGCGTTTGGCCTGAACATCATGCTAAAGCTTTACAGAATAAACTTATACCAAGAAAACTAATATTGCAGGGATTGTTTTCCAAACTTCTTTACAGACTTCAGTGATTGATTTCCTTTTACATTTTTCATGTTTCCTGTGTGCTTTAGGAGGAGCCTTGTCATGTCCTATCTAAGCCCAATTTTCCTAATCAAACTAAATTTTCAATTTAATAAATTAGCTATTTACCAAAAACAAAAGGTTCACTTGTTCGGTCAAAAGCTATAACTAAATAGTTCAATCAGAATCTTTGCATGGCAACAAATTAAAATAGCTGTTTAGGACTCAACTGTAATGCACTCTAGCCAAAGCTACAGACAATAATACATTAAGCCAACATTTAGGACTTATCCGTAAAACTTGATGCAAATTATAATTTGGAACAAAGAAAGAGCTGACAGTGTTTAAAGGTCAGGCTCGTCCTTTGATTTTCTTCATTGGTATATAAAATGATCACTTCATTTGTGAGTTATCTCTAATTTTATTTAGTCAAATGCACACATAAGATAATACATTAATTCATCTGTTTAAGACTTATGTCATACTTCCCATTAAGTATAAAATGACATAAAAAACAAGGACTTAATAATGTTTAAGGGCCAGACTTGCTGTCCAATTCTTCACTTGCATCACCTTTCCCTATTTTCTGTGCCTTGAACTCATTTTAGTTAGCAGAAAGAGTTTTTCTTGCAATCTTAATTTACTTTTAAACACTATAAGGGGTGATTTTTCTAGACTTCAGCTCTATATTATGTATAAATATAATTCTTACAGTCAGTCAGTTTAAAACAATAAAATTACTTCATGGGCACACAAAAGTAAGGGAAATCATTTTTTTTTATTGAATTGGAGATTCATGTAGAAGCAAATATAGTATGAGAGAAAACAACATTTTGGGAAATCTATAATATATTCTTAAGGACCCCAAATCAGCATAGAAGTATATTTAATCTTAAAATTAAATTTCAGTATGTTGACTGCTAGCAATTTGCTAAAACTTCTGGCACTACGTGTAAGCTTTTATACTCACGGGAAGCCTGTAACCCAAGTGACTAAGATAAAATTATGTATGCAAGTATATTTGAGTCATAAACCAATCCCATATTTAAGAATACAATCTAGGACACAAGTTGGGTTTCACAAATTCACTAATGTTGAGTAAATAAGATTGACCTCCATTGAGGTCAGTGAAAGCCTCATGAACACCCCCTCTAGTTTCAAAAGTTTCACTAACTTCTGCTAATTTCAATTTCCCTCAGACAGATAACTCCCTTTTATAAATGTTTTCGGACACATATTCCTCTCCATATAGACTTCAACAAAGATTCATACAGGTTTACACTATGAAGGGAGGTCAATGTAAATTTCATAACATGGAAAAAGTAGATGTACTTTGTGTGTGTTATTTCCTAAATCTCCCAGGAATAATTATATTTCACACATTAACCTTTGCTTCAATATTTATGTCTATAAAGCACACATTGCACACCCATAAGAAATCATAGAAGTGGAAAACAAAAAACAGATACCATAATACCCCAACCTCAGCAGGTTAAAATGAAACTGCAAATTTCAAGAAAATATTGGTAGCACATGATAAAATCAACTATTTCGTGATCTTGACTCTTAAGGCAATTTAGAATATACTAAACTGTACAGAAATTAATTTTACTACTACAACAAGAGAGAACAATTGTCCCCAACTACTAATGAAGATGATGTATACCTACTACGAACTTAAGAAATATTTAATAAAAATCATAGCCATGTAAGCAAGCATTTCTAGTGAGTTTACATCTTGAAAATATTTGAGAGCTCATCTTTGACAAGTAACTTCTACCTGATAAAATAAAGAACTATGTTCTTCCTCCTGAGATTCTTGAATTGACAAAAGTGTCATATTTAGATGCTTGCCACTCCAAACGCTTGCCTGATATAACACAATCATTATATGGATGATATATCTTCCCAGTAAAATTAGGGGATGTATCAATGTGCTAACCTAAAATTATGGCTAAGCTCTATGAAGCAAGGACACTTCAAAAATAGCTGTCTGTGTACAGTACACATTTCAGACACCTGTCTCAGTCTCAGACATGATGCAAAACTTCAAAATATATGTGGACACTCTAATTTTGGTGTGTCATCATGTCCATATCATGTCAGTGTCTGTGCTTCTTAGATAACATTATGCAAGAACTACAAATAAATATACACATACCTTGATTCCAAGGGTGAGAACTTGTGGTAGACAGCTAGATATGTTAAACTCTACATATTTTAAAGCCACTTGAAGAATGCTTTTATTTAGCAAGCACTGGGTGACATCCAAACATGTGAAATCTTCCCAAAATGTCAAGCTTGCAGTTAAGGGGTTGAAGAAGAAATTCAAAAGTTTAGAACATTCATGGTTCAAATAACAAATGAGAGAAATTTCAGGCACCTGTAACATGATCAACTTTTAATTTGGCCAGCATGAATGTTTTGAACATGTTGGAATATGGAGATATTTCACCTAACCTGAATGGCACTTTCATTTTAACCAAGCTGCAACTAATGAAGCATTCACATACTCATATATCCTCAATATTCCTACATTCTCATCAAGACACCTCACACTTCAATTATATTGAGAATCACATAAAAATTGTTTGTCCATTTCATGTGGCTGAAATGGTCAGTAACAAGAACTTAATGTGAAACAAAATTGCTGCTGAAAGCTTCTGTATTACAATTACAAATCATTGATTAATTACTTACATTTAGCTAAACCCTTCTCACACAGTCTCCCATGCCTTCTCTCCCTCTATGGGATTATCACATTTTATGTACTACAAAATACCAACATGCATCCACTCAATTAATTCACTGACTTTAAATATTTCCAATTCAAAAATTCAGACAAAAGAGAGAAGATAAGATAACAACTACTTAAGATATCAATTTAACTGGGGAAATATTCATAAATGATTGAGTACAAAACCTGCTCACAGAAGTTTTACATTTATGGGTATCAATCTAATAACTGGAGTTTTATAGTCAAAAATAAAGTATCACAGTTAGTACCCAGAACAGCAAGTTGTAGCAGGCTTACACAGTGAACATTCCATCAATGACATGACATCATTAGGCTGGAAATATAAATAAGCAACAAACTTCTGATAGGAGAAAATGGCCTAATGCAAGGATACTACAAGGCAGTCCACAAGGGGAGCAAAATCAGAAATATCCTTGAAGTCTATATTTCCAAGCTCAGTAAACAGTTGAATACGATTCTCAACAATCTGCATCAATGTGTCATAAAATAGTCTAGTTAGTCACAAATAGGTAAAGCCCAAAACATTTAAAATACATACACATCTAACTTCACACAATTGGTCATTTCTACAATTGGCAAAATGCAGCATGAGGACATGTTACAAGATTACCAAACACACTTCATCCCAATTAGTGCCCATTTGGTGGCAAACTAGCAAAAATTTACTTAAGAATCCAACAAACACAGCAACAATGTAAGGCCAACGCTCGCGTGACAACAGGTAAACAAAAGCATGTCAATAGCCAAATCAACGGTATGACATATTCTACCAAACCAAAAAAATTTCAAAACTTCAGATAGAAACACTAAAAGTGATCGCATGCCCTAACTCCACTTCTAATAACTACAAAAATTCATACAAAACCCTAGAATTAATAATCACAATCACAGAGTACGCAATGACTATTTGATCAAATTTAAAGCAATCAGTGACAGGATAAGTGTGTTATACGCCGAAATTATGCAATTTAGAGTCAAAATCAGCAAGTAAGACTAGTACACGACGGCTGAGAACAGTAGCAAATCTATAATTGAACAAGAAATGGTGATCGAATTGAAGTAAGAGGTTGAAGAAGCTTGCCTCGGAGGATGCGATGGCATCCAGAATCCTCTGTAACTCGTTGCCCAAACTTCCTTCCGCCATTTTCTTCCTTTCCACTATCTCTCGAGTGTTTTTTCCTGCCATTTTTATGGGGTGTTTCCGTACTGTGAACTACTGATTTATAGCCCTGTATTTCCCGCCAATTTCCAATTTCCATTCTACCCCCGTTTGTGCGCGCATTTACAAGGCATGTCTTCAATTGGAGCGCATAGTTAGAGACTTTTCGGCATGACCCCTCCCTTTATATAAATTTGGATAACTTTTGTAACTTTTTATAATTTAATATATAAATTTTTGTTAATAATTTTTTTATTAATTTTATATTTATTTTTATTTAAATATTTGTCCTAATTCACATTTGGAATTTCAAACTTTTAATTTTGAAAATTAAGAATGATGTAAGAAAAATATAGAAATAAAATTAAAATAATAAAATAATAAAAAAAAGTAAAATTTATAATTTAAATATTTGTGTAAAATAAAAAATATCATAAAAATATAAAAAAAATTAAGAACTCTAGTTGGATATCTTTGTATATACATCAGTCTTATTTATACACAATATTTTTTTAATAAAATTTAAAATATTAAATATATTAAATTTTATAAATTAAATTATAAGATCTGTATAATTTAAAAAAATCACATCATTAAATATAAAGATTATATAAAAGTAAAGTTATAAAAATATTATTGTAGTGTACAATATTGGGTTACTAAAGTAGAGATGTGTCATCGCGATAAAAAATATTTTTCCCACCATTTCTATTCTTATTTCCAATTTTGCTTCGCTGATTTGAATGTCATTTTGAATTTTGCATGGAAAAACAAAAGCTACATCCTTCATACCGATGATGTACTACTTTTTGTTTAAAGAGTAATTTAGTGCTATACTTAAACATTCACATACAATTCTCATACATTTATTTACAATTATTAATGTGAGACTCAATTATATATTAACAATTATAAATAAAAGTGTACGAATTCTTCATTAAAATTAGGGTATGAGTATGCTAACACTCAAAATTTAAATTATTATATTTATTTAATCTTATATATTAAAAAATATAATAAACTCTTCTACACTTCTCCTTATAATTTCAATTAAAACAAATAACCCTTTACATTTATGAAATGGTGGAAATCCCCCTCCCCCGTAAAGTTAACTGGTAAAACTAACGTTGACTAAACAGTGTACATGCCGCCCCAAATCTGCAACCCCTTTGAACCCCAAGTCGAAGAATGAAGAGCAAAACATTTGCCCCATATTTGCAATACCTAACTTAAGGAAATAAAAACCTCTTCTCTACCCAAAAAAAAAATCGCTGACTGGCCGAGCAGACTTGAAGGTGAAAGTGGCAACGAGAACGGAACGTTGGGGGCGGCAGATCACACCTTGGGCAAAGTCTTCGACGCACATAATCTTGACATCTACTTTGTGCCGATGCTTCGATAGTTTATGACACATTGCAACTCTGGAAAATTTCCTTGTCCTCTTCTTTTTCTCTCTATGCTTCATTTCTCTTTATTCTTTTAAAGTTGCAAGACAGACGCCTGCATCGTGAGGGGCTCTTCTTTGTGATTCAAGCTGATTGAGTATTAAATTTGTAACTAGTTAAAGATGCAAAACGTTTGGAAGCTTAGAGGATGTAGTGGGCACTTGATTTGCATTGTTGATTATTATAGAAAGTAGGATCACAAAAAAGTAGCACAATAAATCAGGTGCATTGATTAGCTAGCTAATGATTTGGGGCTTCAGCTTCAATGGGGTTGCAGATTTGGGGGTAGGGAAGGAAGTGATTAGTACTAGTGCAAGGAGTTATTTATTTTAATTGAAATTATAAGGAATTTTTTATCCATAATTTAAAGTATAAAGGTTTATTGCATTTTTTTATTTATAAGGTTCATTGCATTTTATCTTATATTAAATTGTATGACCTAAAACATTAATACGTCTCATTTATTTCAGTGGGCTTAACATTTTTGTCAATAAACAGCCTTGGTATTCTCAAACTAAATTTTATTAATTGATCACTTCAAAAAATTTAAATTTTTAAATTTATTAAATTATATAAATTAAATTATAAAATTTAATAAATCATTATAACATTTATTATGTGATGATTTCAGGTCATGCTTTTTGTAAGCCTAAAGTTTTTGCTAGAAAACAGTATTGCTTTTCCTATAAACTAAATTTCACTAGATAGTAACTTAAAAAATTAATAGCGTTAAGAAGTGTAAGACTCAGACAAACCAATGCACCTCATTTGCTTTTGTGCTCCTATTTTTAGTGAACCTCACGTTTTGGTTAAAAAAAAAGGGCGAACGTTCACCTTTTTTGAAATTTGTCAAAATGCATGGCACTTCATTTTACGTTTTAGGCAAATATTAACATGTGCCTCGAGTTAAAATAAAATCAATAAAATTTCAATTATTCACTTCTCACATATTCTATGCGATAAAAAAATTATCTTAAATGTGTTATACTTTATATGAGTTAGAAACATTTTCTCAAAGTAGTCACAATACTTATGAATAAGTTGCATCTGTGAAAAAAAAAAAAAAGAGTTTAAATTTATTTTGTCACTAATTTTTGAAATTTCATTTTATTTGCTTCTAAAATCATGTATTTGACTGAAAACTAGTACATTTAATTCTCCTCAACTTGTGCCCTTAAGTCACACATGGACAAAAACCTTAAAGTTTATTTAAAAATAACAATGTATCCCATTCCGAATCAACATATTTTTCTTTTGAGACCCATCCCATCAAACATAAATAAAGATGGGTGGCTTTTGTGAAGAAGTCTAACATAAATTAAAAAAGAGAAAAAATTAGTGAAAAAAAAGGTAAGAACCATAAATTAAATTTAAATATAGAATAAAAAATGGAGATAAAGATACTAAAATTAAGAAATAAGCAAATCCTAATGTTGATCGCATCAAATGGATATATAAGTATGGGGTGACTTCTTGTGAAGAAGTCAAGCAGTGCACAAGAGACAACAATAGACACTACTAGAAAATGGTCAAATGCCAAGGGATTTTTTATTGAGGGATAAGGATCCCTTAGTAAAAAGCATTATTCCAAGTAATTTTATGTAAAAATAATTTTTTCAATAAAACAAAAAAATTATCGACAGATTTATTGTATCCCTTGGTACATTCAACCCAAGATTTTGTCGGAATTAGCGCGAAAAATATGTGTCAAATTTATTGAGGGCCCTACCCTCACAAAAAATACCAAAGAATTTATTGACAGATTTTAATTACTAGAAATTTTTTCTACAAAAATAGCAAGGGATTTATCCCTCAGTAAAAAGTTTGTATATTGAGGGATTTTCTTAGAATGAATCCCTCAGTAAAAATTCATCCCTCGATAAATCTTGAAGTACAATTTTTTTCTATTTTGACTGGTTAAAAGTGTTATCCATCAATAAATAAGCCAATAAATCCATCAGTAACTTGAATGCACAACTTTTAATGACATCCATCAATAAAAAAAAAATCAATCATTGGAAATTTATCTTTTAAATCACACACACACCTCATTTTCTAACCAAACTCCTTCTAGAATTCAAAAACTCCTCCTCTTTTATTTTTGGGTTTTCTCTTCTTCTCCTTCTTAGTTGGTTTAACCTCTCATCAATAGAAACTCCTTCTCTTCTATTTCTAGGTTTTATCTTCTTCTCCTCATTAGCTGGTTTATCCTCTTATAAGTAGAAGGTATGTAAGTTAGCCCATCTTTTAATATGATAATTATTTGCCTATTTTTTATGCAAAACTTAATTTTAGATTGAGTTTTACTCCTTGTTTTAATTTCTTTCTAGGTTTCCTCTTCTTCTCTATATTTGAAATGGGATTAAGTACTATTTTTTACAACTGATTAGTTGGTTTCACTTCTTAAATAATAGGTATGTAAAATATATTGATTATTTAATATATATATATATATATATATGTTGATTATTTGCTTATTCTGCGAAACTTGATTTTATATTAAAGTTTTTAATTTTTGAAATATATTATATGAATATATGTTTCTTTGATTATGTATACCTATGGGAATTGCATTTATTTGAATATTAGTTAATTTTATTGATTAATATTTTCTACATAGGTGTTAAGTACAATGTTTGAATTATGAATAAAGTGTAGATATTAGAATTAGGTTATATATATAATGAATTGTAGTACTACAATTTGTTAGAAACATATTAGAACATTATCAGAGTTATTGTATTGATTTGAACTTGCTATCAAATAAATGAAAATTTCAAATAACTGTGATGGATGTATAATTGAAATTATGCTAATCAATGAGGAATTAGACAAGAGTTTATTAATGGGGTTGAGGGTTTTATTGGTTATGCTTGTCAATGGTCATCATGTGTATCTAAAAGAACTTTTAGGTGTCATTGTTCTAAATGCAAAAGTAAGAATTTGATAACTCGTCAAATGGTCAAATATCATGTATACAGATATGGTTTTAAACTTAATTATTGGTATTGGACTAACTATGGGGAGCAAGAACCACTAGTTCAGACTAGAAAATTTAATCAATATAATCCCCATGTAGGTAGTAATGTAGGCAATGTTTATACAAGCTGTGATGATAATATCAATCATCATGAAACATTGGTTTTTTATGCTGCTGGGTTTGAATTTCAACAACACTATGAAGAGAATTTAGAGGAAGCTTCGAATCCTGAGGCTCACAAATTTAATGATTTTTTATGTTCTTCTTCACAATGAATATGGCGTGACTATGAAGAATACTCTGAATTATCAGTAGTAATAAGACTGTTAAGCATAAAGTCAGATTCAAACCACAGTGAAAATGCCTTTAATCAATGGGCGACATATTTGAAAGAATGCATTTGTCATCACAATCTTGTACTTGCTAATTTTTATAGTGCTTGAAAGTTGGTTTCTAAGCTAGGTTTAAAATCTAAAAAAATTGATTATTGTATTAATGGTTGCATGTTGTACTATAAAGACGATACATATGAGAGAAAATGCAAGTTTTGTGATTCTTCTAGATATAAGCTAAGGCAAAGAAATAGAGATAAAGAAGTTCCTCATGCAAGAAAGCATTATCTGCCTTTGATTACTAGGCTGCAAAGGTTATATGCTTCCATGAGTTAAGCTTCACACATGAGATGGCATTATGAGAACAATCAGCCTAATAGTGTCCTAAGCCACCCGTCATGGAAGAACTTTGACAGAATTTATGCAGACTTTGCTAGTGAACCTAAAATGTTAGATTAGGATTGTGTGCTAATGGATTCAGTTTGTATAGCAAATCAACAAGTCCATACTTGTATTGGCATGTAATTGTGACTCCTTATAGTCTACCTCCATAGATATGCATGACTACCCCATACATGTTCTTGATATGTTTAATTCTTGGTTTGGATAATCCTAAAGCAAAGATTGATGTGTATCTCTAGCCACTAATAGATGAGTTGAAACAATTATTGTGGCAAGGTATTTTGACCAATGATATTTCAACAAAACAAATTTTTTTTATGCAGGCAATGTTACTTTGGACAATTAATGATTTTCCTACTTATGAAATATTGTCAGGATCGAGTACAGCTAGTAAACTTGCCTGTCCCATTTGCATGGAATAAAGCAATGCATTTACCTTAAAATACTCTAATAAAAATTCTTGATTTGATTTGCATAAGTGGTTTCTACCTCCCAATCATCCTTTTAGGCAAAACAAGACATCATTTAGGAGAAATAAAGTCGAGATGATGAGCCTCCAATAAGATTGACGAGTGAGTAAGTTTAGTCAAGGGTAGGTAAGTGGTCTACCTAAGATAACAGACCACAGATTATTGGGAAGACTACAAGGATTTGGACAAAGTTATTACTAGATTAAGCTGAGCATCTTTTGGGAGTTACTTTATTGAAAGCATAATTTAATTAAACATAATTTAGATATCATGCATATTGAGAAAAACGTATTTGACAATGTGTTTGATACTATCATGGATGTGAAGGGAACAACCAAAGACACCAATAAGGCAAGGCTAGACTTGAAACAGTATTGTAGGTGACGGGAGTTAGAGTTAATAGAATTAGCCAATGACAAGTTTGTGAAACCTAAGGCTACTTACACATTGAGCATGCAACAAAGAAGGGCCATATGGAAATGGATTTCTAAGCTCAGAATGCCAAATGGTATGCTTCAAATTTGGCAAGATGCATAGATAAATGGGACAGAAAGTTAACTAGCATGAAAGGTTATGACTGTCACGTTTTTTTGGAGTATTTGTTGACAATTGCATTTAGACCATTGCCTGACAATATGTGGAACCCTCTTACAGAAATAAGTCAATTTTTGCGAGACTTATGCTCAACCACTTTGAAGGCAAATGACTTGTTAGCTATGCAACAGAACATTCTTATCATAATGTGCAAGTTAGAAAGGATTTTTCCTTTACATTTTTTAACTCCATGAAGCATTTACTCGTACACTTAGTTTATGAGTCTATGGTAGGGGGTCTAGTATAATACAAATGGATGTATTTATTTGAAAGATACTTATGTACTATGATGTATGTTCTTTTATATTAATTTTCTGTTTGCAAATTAACCTTGTAATCAAAATATTTTTGAGTTAATTTAATTAGGTTTATGGGAGACATAAAAAAGACAGTTAAAAACAAAGCTCGAGTTAAGGGTTCAAATAAAAGTTGCCATAATTAGGTTTGTGATCTCATCTTCTCTCGTAAATGCTCTGGGGCCAGGCCAATTGTTTCCTTTATTGGCCGCTCGTCAGGTTGCGCTGCCATAAAGTTGCAAGGCAGAGGGGCAAATAATAGCGGAACTGTGTAACAGTAGTTCTGTTTGTATTTTTTATTTTTATTTAATAAAATTTTAATTATAAAATTTATTATATGATCTAATTTATAATTAATTTAAAAATTTATATGATTAAATGTAAATAATACGTGAGAATTATAAAATAGAAATAACTTATTTTTTATAGTGATAACCGCAACAAATAATTCCTGGCTGATTTCTTTGATTCATTGAATAATTTTTTTTGTGTATCTTATTCTTATAGATTAAATTTTAAATTTTAAATTTAATTAATTTAATATATCCTTAAATTTTGTAAAAATGTCATACATTCAAATTTAAAAATTTAGCTTTTCCTATCATTTTAATTGAAATTTGTGCTGGTAGTTCATTGACAGGGGACTTCTGTTGCACACAAAGCTAATCAGAATTTCGCTTAGGATCCGAATTTGCTGCAGTTTGGTCTCGAAGGCAAAATAGAACAGAGAGATCTATATTTTTTAGGTATTAAAAAAATTTTAAAAATAAATAAATTCTATCATTATCATTAGAAGTTTCTCCCTAATATATAAAATTTAATTATAATTAAAAAAAAAAGTCAATAGATCTACCCAATCCGCCAATAGCAGATGGAATTCACGAATTATATCTCACCCGACCCGACTGTTCTTCACCCATACCTATACTTACAGAGTTAATAGTAACTGATTGAGCAGAACTATCAATAATATAAACGTGAACCACGGGTAGAAGGTGTATATGGTACCAAAAAGTGTATATTAAATAGCACAAAAATTGTTTAAAAAAATGACGTGTAAGTGTAAATTATGTTTACAGAAAAATTAAAGTTGTAAACTCAATTGATCGTTAATTTACATTCTTTTCTCTGTACATTTTTTTTTTCAAATTTAATTGAAGATTTAACAATTTTATTATTCTACTAAATTAGGATGTGTATAGGTTGGGTTAAAAATAAAAATTTAATTGAGTTAGACAAAATTAAGTATAAAATTTTTATTTGAACTTAACTAATTATATGAAGGATCAGATTTAGGTTAATAAATTTTATGTGTATTTTAAAATATAGGTTTGAGTTAAGTTTAATAGAATACACAAAACGTGACACCTATCAATATGTAGGAACATGGGTTAGACATCGGATTCAAGTCAAATTGAGTTTATCAGATAAATTTTAGTTTTTTATTTGAACCACTCATAAATTTAGTTGTTTATTTCTCAGATAAATTTTAGTTTTTTTATTTAAACTACCCATGAATTTAATTTTTTATTTATCACATAAATTTAGTTTTTATTTATCAGATAAATTTTATTTGAACTACTCATAAATTTTAGTTTTTTTATTTAGTTTTGGTTTTTGAATTACTATTTTTTGTTCTTTTAGAAAAAGGTTAACTTCCACCTTGATGACGCTTAGCAATTATGGCACATCTTTAACTTCTACAGCTAGAAGTGCGTGGCCTATATGTACCATGACATTCGGAGAGCCTCCCAAAGGCCTTCATGGGTGAGTGATGGCATATGAACTAATCTAGTCCGTCACTAGAACAGTTCAAAGTTCCAATCTAAGATGACACAGGTGAAGAAGAACAAAGCTTCCGAGAAAGGAGAGTCAATACACATTGAGGGCTCTATGATTCTAGACACAACTAGAGATAAACTAATTAGTAATTACTTTTTAATTAATTAATAATGATTATTTCTACAATTTAATTATTCATTTCTTTAACATTTTTTCTAGAGGTGACACTTAAACGAACTTTAGTCTGAGCTATTCTGACACAAACACACACAAAAGGACTATAGGATTTGGGTCGATTGGTGATCAGAGGTCACTTATGTAAGTTGCTTAACTCTTCATTAATTAGTTATTAATTATTTGAATAAATATGCATCCATAGCTAATCTTGATTTTTTTTACTACAAAATTAATCCCAGGCTAAGATGCATCAACATTTGTTCAACAGCTACTTAAGGGAGTTCAGAGCTCCTAGGGTAGTGTTGACCTGGACAAAGAGGTATGAAAGGACTTTGTCGGTGTTTGTAAGGGCTAAGTATGGGTTCACAGGCCTCCATAAATAGTGATGCTTACTCTTCCTTCGGCCTTAAATCTCAGTCTCAGCCTTCTATGGGTCAAATTGAACCCAAGATGGCAGAGACTATCAAGGCATTAGTTTGGAAGGAGGTGACCGTTGAGGCAATGGAGTTGGTCAGAGCAATTGTGACTGCGAAGGTTATGGCACATTTTCGGCATTACATGACTGCCATGCAGGAGCGTTGGCTCAATTGGAGATCATGATGGCTTAAGGTCATGGAGGCAATGCTGGACGTGGTGGTGTATTTGGATCTTCTAAGTCTAGTCAGCCAACTCCATCAATAATTGCCTAGTCAAACCAACTGGGTGATGCTACTATAATCCAAGATTCTGGGGAGACTACTGGAGATGATGACGATGCCCTGTGTGATTATAGCAAGATTTGATTTTGATAATTTTGTATGTTGATTTATGGTTGTAATTTTCAAATTATTTATCATAATTAAATTATTTTTATAATAATAATTTTAATTTAGAATTTTTTATGTAATTTTTTTTATATATTGTAAGTTATTTTGTTGACAAATAAATTCTACAAAAATTATAAAAATAAAAATAATATCAATAGACTATTTCGTCCGTATATTTAACGAGATTAATCCAATATTATTAAAGATATACTACTGACAGATATTTTAAACTTGTCCTAATAATACAAATTTAACCAAGAATTACACTATTCAGTTTTAACTAAAGAAACTTGATGGCTTTTGCTAGTTATAAAATGTAAACCAATGAATTTATTTTTTAAATTTACCGACTAACTAAGTTTTATTTTTCAACTAAATTTTGTTGATTATATTTTCCAATAGACATTTTTTCCAACGATAAATATTAGTGGCAAAGAAATTTTTGATCAACATAAATCTATCACTAATCCATCAATAAAATATTTTTATTGACAAAAAGTTTATTTTTGCCAACAATTTTTGCCAACGCAAATGTCAATTTCTTATAGTAGAAAGAATAACTTTCTTGTAATTATAAAAAAATAAATAAATAAAATACCCTCTTTTATAATATTATATCAACAGGTGATCTTTATCTATGAACAATGCATAGAGCAAGACGCAATATAAATTGATTTTTATTCACGTAATTTTAAAAGTGAAGTAAATACATTATACATATACAATAATGTTTTTTAATTTTTCTTTTCTTGCTCAATCAGCACAAGATGAAATATACCTGGTAATTATCAAATATTAAATATTATATTATGATTTGTGAACTAAATGAATTTTTACGTAAATTTATTCCAAACAACTTTGAAATAAAAGCCCAACCTATTTCAATTTCAAATCTAAGAATTCCAAAAGCACATGAAAGATACAAATATATCACAAATCTAAACTTTAAAATACAATTTATTTTAAATGTTAGGTTTAGATAATAACAAATATTTATTGGAGTTTCTTTTTTATTTTTTTACATTTGCTTCTTCTTCTTCTTTTTTATTTTCTTTTATTTTACCTTTGAATATTTTAATAAATTATAACTTCCTTTATCAAAATAGCATAATAACAAATATTAAATTTAAACAATTTATAAAAAAGTATAATAATCCATTAAAAATTTCTGATTTCTTCTTCAATACAAGTCAGAAAAAGAAATGAACTATATCTTTCTTGGCCATCATGCAAATATATAACAACAACTGTCTACCTCCCTACACCCTTCTACTCACTCTCAATCCTTAACACTACTCATTTGAATTGTTGTCATCTGTACTGAGTACTAGACAAGCATTTACAGAGCAAGATCCCCACTCCAAGGAACATTACCGCTAATTAATCCTAGTAAAGTGTCAAATTAACGTTTGTAAAGAAACCCTAGTTCCATCGATCAACGATGAGAAACCCAGTTTCGCCAATTCCTAACAAATTACTCATAATTCGTTCCCCTTTTAAACTGGAAACTTTTTAGGGCAAGCATTGTTAGTTTCTAGTTTCCCCAACTCAATTCAAATGTACGCCATTACATAAGTGACTGATCAAACAAGAAAGTAAATCAAATTGACAAATTCAAATAAAAGCGAAGAACTTTCCACAAAAGCAAAAGAAGATTTGAGGTGATTTATATATTTATTTATTCACAAATAATAGAGAGATCCAGAATCTAAGAATTCGTAGGTATGAGATGATCCCGAATAGGGATGTACAGAATAGCCGGGCGAGGGTGCAAACTAAGCAGACAACTAACGGTAGTGATTGTATTTCTATTCACTCCTAGGAAAAGGAAAAAATTTTAGGAAATTAAAAATCTTTTCTTAAATTTCTATGAGAAATCTCCATGCTTTGAGGCTAATCTCTATTTGCGAAAGAAGCTGAATAGTAAACCTCTGCCAATAAAAATGGTTACAAAATCGAGTTCTAAATATATGGTTTATTACAAGGTAATCTAAAATGCAGTCAATTAATTATTACTGTATCAATTATTTATCAGTAAAAGTTAAAATTTTGAAGAAACATAAAAACAAAACTCGTGAAATCCCCCTCCCCCCTATTAAATGAGATTCCAATTAATATGTAAATTGATTTTTAAGCTGGGTCTTAAATCTTTGGTTTTAATTTACTAGCTACAAGTTTTTCAAATCTCCAACTGTTTAAAATTTACCAAGATAAACCTTTCTTGAAGTTGTTTCAAATTCTTGATTTAATAAAGCATCAACGTACCCATGTATGGATTTGTCTAAAATCACAAATCTCTTTAATTTATACATCTAATAAAATTAAGGAAAAAAAGTATGAAACTACATTGTGTGAAAAGCATGCATCATAATGGAACCACCTAGAACTTGATTGGTGCACTGATTGAAAGTACCAAATGAATTCACCCCACTCCTAGGAAATAGTAATTGATTGCTTCATAAGAGCATATCACAATTATTAGAAAATTTGGTAATTAGATTTCTGGAATAATGTAATGTAATGTGTACAATAGTAGATCGATGGGACGTACTTTTCACGCAATAACTCGTGCTGTAGCAGTACTTCAGAGTAGTCATGTATAATTTAAGGCAGTTTTCTGTTTTGGTGGGCGGAGGCCACACAGGTGGTAGCCATGCAAAGTGCAGAATTCGTTTATGCGCCGCCACTTGGTATCTACAAGTGTCAATTACTGACTTTCTCCCTTTGATACCTCTCCTCATCTGTGCCATTAATAGCTTTATATTTAAGCATTGATAGTAACTAGCTACGTTTGGACGCTACTATAATATGCTGTTACTCCAAACTCCTGCACGACATTCGCAGCATGTTATATTATCTATAGTTCATGTCTACTCTTTTAAAACTTGCACCAATATTTATTTGTAACATTTAAAAGTGTATTTATTATTCTACAACCTAACAGAGTCGGATCATTTCAAACCTGTGTAAGACTTTATGCATATTATTTAATCTTTTTTGTACAAAGTAAATGTTATCAACTTAACCATTAATTAGATTATGAATAACTATTATATTAATTTAACATACCAAATTTTATTATATATAATTAAATAAATATTCATTATCAAATTATTTAGGGTTGTTTATAACTCGATAAACCTATAAATCAAATACAGAAACGTACAGTTGAGTCGGGTTGGGTCGGTGACTATACACAATAAGAATTAACTATTTGGTGGGAGAATACTTGGGTTGGTTTTGATATTAGAAACCCACATCCATCCAATCCCGATCAAATGGATGGTACCTTTACTCTTCTCTCTTTTTGTTTTCTAGAAACAGAACCACAATGTTTCTCTCATTGAGTTCGTGATCTATAAAGATATTGATTCGAAGATACTTCTACTACAATTCTTTTTGTGATTTGTCCTATTGCTATAAGTAATCTAATATTTCTTCTTACTACTTCATCATTTTAAAACTTAGGGACAAATTTTTTCCAACCAAGGGAGAATGATACAGAAGATGATGATGAAATTTATATTTTATATGATTATTATTTATTTTATAATTTGGGATTTTAGATTTATTATTTAAAAAAATAATTAAGAATTAGATTTTTATTTAGTTATATTTCAATTATATTAGGATTAGGATTAAGATTTAATGTTTATTTAAAGCATTGTATCCATTTCTAATATATAGATTTATTATGACATTAAATTTATTCAAAAAATACAAACTTTGTTAGTTTTCTGGTAGTAAAGAGGTGGTATGAATAGCAAAAGGTTGTGGAACCTAGCTCTAATACCAAAATTGAAATACAACTAAATAGAAATCTAAAATTAAATAAAATCTTATTCTTTATAAAAACAGTATAACCTAAAGCTAAATAGATCATAAACTTCTAAATGATAAATCTCTAATAAGTCTAATTCCTAATTATTTTCCTAAATAATGAATCTAAAATCCTTAATTATACAATAATTAATAATTACATAAAACAAAATTAAACATATCATATTCTGCATTATTCTCCCTTGGTTGGAGAAAACTCGACCTTGAGTTTTAAAATGACAAATTAGTAAGAAAGAAAAATGACAAGCTCATGATGACAAAATAAGTGATGACAAAAAATGGTGCAGAAGTATCTTCGAGTCAACTTCTTCACAAATCATGAACTTAGTTAGAAAATCATTAAAAACTTATGAAGTTTTTAAGTCAATAACATTAGTATTTTTGATATTTTCAACTATAGCTTCAATAATGATAGTTGGACTATCATAAATCTCAACATGCTCATCAACAACTTCAGTATTGTTGATCTCAGTTGGGATATCCACATCTTCTTCTTCAGGATCAATTTGATATTTCTTAATCCAAAAGCCATCATCCTCTAAACCAAATGGAGGATCACAAGCTTCATAAATTTAATCTTCCAACTCTTCTTCTTTAACCTCTTTAGGAGTAAAATGTTTAGGTTTAGCAAAATTCATATCTTCTTCATCTTTCCTACATTGAAAATCATGTTCGGCCTTTTGTTTACGCATAGAATTTGCCTTTACCTCCGTAGCCGTTTCCTTAATTTCTTCCATATGTTCATGATAACGTCTCATATGGGTTCATAAGAATTTTGGTAATAGGGCTTATAAGGGTCTTGATAATAAGATGAATGCCCATAATTAGGATAATCAATTGATCCTCTATGATAATAATCATGATTTCCACAGGGTGAAAGATAGTAAGCCATGAGGATCAACATAAGAGAAAGTCAAAATTTCAAAACTCCATTAGAAATAGCAAAAGCATGAACTTGAAATAAATTTTTGAAACCCAAAATGCTACAAATTTCAAAGCTAATATTGAAGGTAAGGAAAAAATGAATGTGGCAGGGCAAATTGTGCAAAGGAAGAATGTTTAAGGAAGATTTAGGGAAAAATTAACTAGCAATAGAATTGTAATGAAACCAAGTTTTGATACCAAAATTGATTTAGGATGAATAGAAAAATATGACTAACAAAATCTGTATTCTTTGAATAAGTTTAATATCATAATAAAAAATGTCTAACATTGTAAGACTAGAGCCTTAATTATACTTTGTAGCCAAACAAATGATAAATCAAAAAATAAAAAAATAATAAATAATAAATAAATCTAAAGCCATTTTTATTTAAGGTAAGGATAAAATCTCAAAATTACAAAATAATTCTCAAATTAAAATCTTAATCAAATAATTTTAATAATTATCTTCAATCTCCATTAGAAACAGAACCACAATGCTTCACTTGCTTCCAAGAGTGGACATGGGTTAAGTTAGTTTACAACAAACTTTTGATTCAACTCAACTTGATAATTAGCACAATAAATCAAGCGTATGACTTAAATAAGTATGCAAAAACTAAAATTTTTGACTCATTTAACATTTGAGTCGAGCTTAAGAAGGTATTCCACTTGTTTAGTTTATAACTAGCTCAATATATAATAATATTATTATTAGTTAAGTATAATATGTATGTAATGTAATAGTTAAAATTTTTCTAATACAATTACATAATTTGATTTATTTTATTATTAAACTATTTATTGATATCGGTTGAATGGTTATTTTTTGTTTAAAGATTTTTATTGATATTGATTGAGTGGTTATTTTTGCTATTGGATTTACATTGGTTTATATTGGTTATAGTTTAAATTAATTAAGAATATGGAGAATTTGTGATTTTAGGGCTTTTTTTTTTTAGATGACATAAGACTCTTAAGTGGAGTTGTAATAGGACAACTAGAGATTCGATCGCACGACAAGACGAGATATGGGGATAGCGGATGCCATTGAGCCCCAAGGGCTCTGGCAGGGCTTTAAATGTGATATATGACTAAGTAGATTTTTAGTTCATTGAATTAATTGAGGTAACAAGCTTGGCTTATTTGGACTTCATAGCTTATGCATATGAACTATCAAATTGAGTCGAACTGTTTATAAATTCTATGAGTTGAGTTTGAACTAAGAAAATTGGCTCACATCATATATGAGCTAAGCCATAAGATGAACCAAATTTAAGCAAACCGAACTTGAGCTAACCTTAGTTAGACTTGACTCAACTCATTTCCTCCCTTACCTGCGTCTTCTGTTTTCTCTTTCGACCACTGTATTTCTCTCAATTGGGAAGGTCTTATACCACCATCATTTCAAGCTCTATGTGGGCGACCTTGATTCCTCCCTTTCCTCTTGAAATGATTGTGACACCACCACGTGCAACTGGGTCAGCGTCACCTTCGACTCTACCAATACCATTGTCACCAAACTCGACCTCTCTAACACCAACATCGCTGGCCAATTCCTCGCTTCCATCTTCTGCAGTTCTGCTATCTCACTAACCTCTCCTCCATCATCCCCTTTAACAACTCCACAACGACACTCTCCCTTTAGATGTTTCCTTTGAGAAAAATTAACAATACCACAGTGGTATCGACCACTTTGTATCTCTCCCACTTAATTATAGCCATTTGTATTATTTTTCTAAATTAGCATATGATAGGGCAACCTAACATCTTTTCCAATCGAACACAATTTTTCCTTTACTTCTCTCAAAGTCTGTCCGATCAATTGTCTCCTCCTTCCTCCACAACTAAACGCCGACCACCATGGAATGCCGAAACCCATGTCCGCTCAATTGTCTCCTCCTTCATTAGCGTGAACCTCGAGTTCCCGTGTCTCCCTCCTCACCATTCCGTTCACATCGAACTGTTCATCGTCGCCAATCTCTCCATCAATGCTGAAACCCATCTAGATTGCTTTGTCGTTTCAGCTGCCCCAATGTGGCCATTGCCACCAATTCCTCCAAGAAATTCGTGGGGCCTCAGACATAAAGCTCATCATCACCTCTAAGGAAAGCTAAGAATTCATCCCTCTATCGCAATTTCTATCCCATAGATTCGGACCCCATGACCTTCTTGCCAAGGAGGCTCCTTTGCTTTTGGATCAGCTGCGATGAAACAGGAGCGACTGCAGAGTTCTTGGTGCAGTCAATTTCTCCACGAGAAGTGCTCCATGCACACATAGTAACTGCACAATATATATGTGCAGGTATGCAAACGTGGAGCAGAAAGAGCGATAGTAAGGAGATTTCAAATTTTATTTCAGCATAGAAAACTCCTTTACATTTGCTCACGTGCACAGATTGCACAATGACAATGTATGCTAAGAGCATTTCTTTTCTCCACAATTCCAATTCAAGGCATTTCTTTTCAGTAGTTTTGGTGCTTGAAGTTAAATAATTTATGCAAAGAAAAGAAAAGGAAACAAATAATGTGTATTAATTTTTTAGTCTTATAATTTAATCTATAAAATTTAATAAATTTAATAATTTAAATTTTTAGGTAAATATATAATAAAATTTAATTTATAAAAATAACAGAATTATTAAAATATATATAACAAAGATGAAAAATTCGGTTGAAATTGTATTTGTATCCTATCAAGCAAAAAGATTCGAAGGAGTTATGAAAGAAGCCCTTATCGTTATAACCCTTGATTGATTGGTTATTATACAAGTTGCATACATCATATTTCTCAAACTAAGTATGCTTGAATAATCACAGTGGAATGCTTATTAAGTTACTTTTAATTTGTTCAATAATTTGGTAGAAACTAATCATTCCTACAATATAATTGAGAATTCATTGCACTTTTGGTATTTTTATTATGCATTTTTTACAACCTAATTTAAATTTGAGTAATGTTGCCACTGACATTTCAAAATTAATGCAAATCTGACAATTATTTTATAAAAGTCGTTAAATGGCTAACGAAGCTACAGGCTGTAGTGGCACTAAAGAGATGGTGTGGCAAGTCACTTATCTAGTCAACATGTGACAAGTCACTTTTTCAGTCATTATGACATATGACATTAATAGGGAATTAAAAGTGTAATTAAGTCTTTTTTAGGTTTAAAATTTAAAGTCTAAATTTTAAAATTTTAAAATTTATAGTTTAGAGTTTAAAATTTTAAAAGTTTAGAATTTGAAATTGTGATAATTTAAAATTTAGAGTTTTAATTAAGCTTAAAAAAGGCTTGATAATATTTTTGCTTTCTCTATGAATGCCACATGTTATGGTGACTGTATAAGTAACTTGCCATGTCAGCTATTTAATGTCAAGTCAGCCAGCTTCGTTAGCCATTTAACGGCTTCCATAAAACAAAAGATCACATTGATCAAATTAAAAACAGGGGTCATAATTACGTTAAATCGCATGATAGAGGGACTACAAATAACATTAAGCATATAATTTACAAACCAATTAAAATGGATGGTATTCCATAGTTTATATACAGTAGCTAATTAATGTCAACAATTTTAAGTTTAAAATCTGAGAAGATCCACCAATTTGAGACTGTCATAGCAGTCTAGTGTGTAAATGCAAAATTCATATGACTCGTGGTGGAACCTTAATATTAGCTAGCATGTATTTCTTCGATAGATAGCAATGCCTTGAGCAGCGTGAGATCACTACTTAAAGAAACACTTGTGCATGCCCGTGCATGCAATATTATCAACTTCAATTCCAAAACATGAAAGTAGGACAGCGATTATGAGCATATTAATAGATACCACGCACTTACTGGTGCATTAAAACAGGGACAATACCGCTAACAACTCCCAATGACATGCAACTAAGTAGCTAGCTTATAATTTATCTGATTAAAGCAAAGGAATGACTTAACTAGAACGATTACATGCCACAATACATAATTCTAATATATAACAACACTAAGGATCACGTCAAGGGTGTAACCAACCGCCGCCACCAATACCACCAACGCCGCCGATTCCTCCGACTCCACCACCAACGCCGCCGTTGCCGCCACCCAATCCCCCCAGTCCACCAACCCCACCTAAGCCTCCAGCGCCAGCACCACCAGCCCCTCCACCTACGCCTCCCACGCCACCAGCACCGCCACCCATACCTCCTAATCCTCCGACTCCGCCACCCATGCCTCCTAAGCCTCCTAGACCGCCATGTCCACCACCAATACCGCCCCCCATACCTCCTAAGCCTCCTAGACCACCATGTCCACCAGCAATACCGCCACCCATACCTCCTAAGCCTCCTAGACCGCCGTGTCCACCGCCAATGCCACCACCCGTTCCTCCAATTCCACCATACTTGCCTATCCCTGCGGCCCCACCGATTCCACCATACTTGCCACCAATGCCTGCTACCCCACCGATTCCACCGAACTTGCCAATGGCTACCCCTCCATGGCCGGCATAGCCACCCATCCCAACAAATCCACCAACACCACCATAGACAAAGTGCTTCTTGTCATTAAGACCATTGCTGCCTTTTGGGGATTCTACAGCAGTTGCATGCGGTGCAGTTGAACTTGCCTGGACAAGTGTCTGTGTTTGTTCATCTTGATGGCCACCGCTGCCCTTGGGCACCTCACGAGCATTTGCATGCACTACCATGAATAGTACAAGCAAAACCCACAGGGCACTCCAGTTTGCCATTGCCATCGCTCTCTACCTCTGCGTTTTGTTTTGAAGACAACTGAGTGAGGTTTGAACTATTGAAGGCATGCAATAAGGAGGGTGTGTTATATATACATGAAGAAGAAGAACCACCTGAAGTGGTTGCAAGTTGTGAGTAATAAATAAAAAATGTAAACAATGAGTGCGCCGTTGGATCAGGTTTGTCTTTCTTGAGGAGGTGGTCTCGAGATGGGGAAACGGATGAATTGAATTCGGCATCAGAGGGTTAGGTGCGGAAGCCAAAAGAAGACAACAATTACTATTCACTGTCTCTTTTAAGTTTACTCAAAACCCATTAGTCTTGTTTTTGCTGCACAGCAAATCTGAGCAGGAGTCAAACTTTTACTCGTAGCTGTTTTTCTTCTTCCCCACCCCTCACCTTTGGAAACTGTATAGCAAAATTTCGTGGGACTACGTTACCCTTAGTATTTAGTGAGGGCAATGGTATTTAGGGTGTTGTGGCTTAAGCTCTTCAATTTAAAAGGTGTAATAAGAATTGTCTATTTAAAAAATCAGCTTTTTGTTGAATCTCGTTTGTATAAATTAAAAAGAGAAAAGTAAAAAATTATAAGACATGAAAATACTGTTAAATTAAAGAAAAAAAAACATGAAAATGCATATTAAAGTAAATGAAGAAGAGTAAAAAATATAAAATATGAGAATATAAATTAAGTTATTAGATTAATACGTGTCACATATTAAAATATTATTAATACCGTTAAACTGAGATGAGGAAACTTATCCGCACAAAAAAAGGAAATGCTCCAAAGCACGTGAATTCTGCTGTGCTAAGCCTAGATTCACAGCTTCATATATCGTTTACACATTTGGTTGTTAAATTTCCTATATTATTGAAAATTTAAATAATTATGTTATTCTTAAAAATATAATTAATAATTGAATAAATAAATATATAAAATTTTACCGATACATTACAAGATTAAACAAATTTGACAATAATTAATTATTTTATGAACGTTTAGTATTCTCTTAATGTGTAATTTAATCTTTATAATAACTGTTGTTATAAGTCGTTAATTTTTGTTAATCTTATAATTTAATTTATAAAATTTAATAAATTTAATTATATAAATTCTTTATTATTATAATCAAATAAAATAAAATTATAAAAATAATGAAACTCTTTTAAAAATAATGTCATATAATTTATTAAATACAAAATCTACTTGTCTTTGTTATTTTTTATTAAAATTCTTTTAAAATTTTGAAAAAAAATGTCAGCGTAAATTAAGGGTAGTTCTTGGAATATATGTAGATATGTGTGTGTGTGTGTGTGTATGTATATATAGATGGCTAAGTCAGGCACATACTCAATATTTTTGTAAGATTTAGAATAGATTTCGTCCTGCTCAGAAATTTGTATCTGCATCCAACTTAGGCATTGTTATTATATAAAAGAAATATTCAATGGTACAAATGAAAATGCGTGAAAATGTTAATCGATCTTACAACTTTATTAAGAGCCTGTAGTATTCTAATTCAAAATTTCATTGTTAATTTAGACATTAAACTATTTATTTCTATACGATTAAAAAGAAAAAACTGGGTGTTATATTATACATAAACAAATGCTAAAATAGAAGACTAATAGAAAAAAAAAAAAATTAAAAGACAGGGTCTTAGAATATGCCAAAGTATTCATAAAACTGCAAATTATACAAAACATAAGACAATTTTGAGGTGGGCATTGGATAGAGCGAGTTGGGTTAAGTGAAAATGTCCCAAATCATTTGAAACTAACTCTTTATTGGGTTGTTCCAACTTTGACTAGAGTAATCTTCTAAATTGAGACTTTTGATTCGAGTGGCTCAATTTTATTTAAATAAGTTAATTCGAATTAAAATGAGTCAAGATTTATTTTTAAAGATTGAAATAGGTTGAGGCAAAAGGGTTAACCAGAATTGTGATAGGCAAATTCAATTATTTAGAATTAAGATTTATTTTTATAATATCAAAATATTCAAAGATATATCAAGCCATCTATAATTATGCTTTTGATATGATACAAAAAGTATTTAAAAATAATAATAATTATAAACAAAATACAAATCAATATATTCTCTTTGATAAAGTAAGAAAAAAGATTACTTCTTATATATTCCATAGCAAATATGTAAAAACTTTTGCACAAAATTATTTGATTGACTTGATAGAGGTGTAAGTTAACCTCAACAACACAAGTGGAGATTGTTTAGGCATTAATGAGAAAATATGACATTTTTTATCCCATGTAATATATATATATATATATATATATATATATGTTTGGATTGCTGTCATAATTTGAGATTTAGAAAATCTAAGTCCAACCTCAACTAATTTAACCCTACTTAGAACAAAAAATATATACTTTACTTATTTTGTCCCGACCAAAAACTTAAATCAAAACTCACATTTTTATGATTTAAACTAAGTTGAACTGATTTAACTGAATTTTTACCTACCCTAAGGCAACTAACTTGGCGGTAAAAGGAATGCAAAAGCCTCCTCCCACTTAAAGAAGCGGTAGGGAGATTTTACAAATAAAAATTAATTATTAATTATTGAATTTTATTTATCAATATATAAGATCTAATATAGTTAATATTATAAATTTTTAAATAAAAACTTAATAAATTTTTATTTATAAAAATAATAACACGCAAAGGATGCTATGTTTGTTTTGCCATCAAACATGTGGATTTAGCTTCTTCTTTTTTTTTTCTTTTACCTCAGATTTAGCTTTTTAATAAACTGACTCAAATTGTACCTTGAAAATACTTATTTATTAATAAAAGTATAATTTTCATATATATTTTTTCATTTAGCTAAAAACATAATAAAAATATATACAATTTAAAAAAAGTTAAGATAAATGAACTGTGTCTTCTTAATTATATGTGAGTGATAAAAATATCTTTTATTTATCATTAATTGTTTAATTCCATTATCCTACTTTTGTAATTACTTAAAATACCTTTTTTAAAAAAATTATCATCTTTGTAAATTATCATTTTCTTATAATCTTTTTAAGGTTATGATTGCCAAAAATATTTAGGGAATTTATACAAAATTTTCATTACTGGAACTTAAGATTTTATGCAATGATGATCAAGCCATCTTTGAACGTTTAGGGAAGTGCAACCTGACAAACGTAAGTTTAAATTCTCTTAAGTTCAAATATTTAGGAACCAATGGCAAGCATGATTCCATGAATAAGGATTAATCTTACAATTCTAAAGATATGAGGATACCTCATGAGAATCCAAAAAACAAATTTTATGCAATGATATTGATTGTATAATTAAGAACTTGTATTGGTGAAAATTTGGTTTACCTACAATATTCTGTTTAAAACTTATATATTCTAAGTTAACCTTATAACTAAAAGTTCAAATTAAACTTTATACGCTATTAGAACTCAAACTATTTTTTACTAAATTCTTGTATTTTAGTTTATTTCTAAGTTTTCATCGAATTATCATTTAATTTACATTTGTCAAATTTTGTACTATTAAAAGCTACAATTTAGTAAAATATTTAATTTTCAAAATATTATATATGATGATTGATATCATGTCTCACATGCATTGCAAATGTATTTAAGACAAATTAATACTTAATATATTATATACAAATGAGAATGCAGTGTTCGATTAAAATAAGCTGATTATAACTGGCAGAAAGAAGCATCAAATTACATATGAATGTGATGATGAAATGGGGAACATAAACCATAAACGCAAATATAAATTGTAAGCCAGAATTTGTACAACTTTGAGTTAGTACGCAGTCCATGGCGGAGTCAAGATTTTTTCTTTAAAGGAAGTTGAGACTATGTACCATATGATGTGTGTTAATCGGTGCATACCGAAAGAGGTAGAATTGTTTTTATAAATTTAAAATGTTTAAAAATTTAAAAAACTATTACAGATTATATGGAAAGTTTTACAAAATTTAAAGGAGTCAAACTAAAATTTTAAAAATTTTTATAGTATGAACAAGATTTTTCAAAGTTCAGAATGCTAGGGCTTCTCCTGGCCCCCTCTAATTTTGCCCAAGCTTAAAGGAAACTTCCGGAAGCTTCCTGGTGACCTCTTGAAAAAAAAAATTAAGTTCTCCCAAACTCACTATTTTTTTAATTGAAAAGTTTTATATTTTTAAATTAACAATTGTCCACAAATTTAAAAACATTAATAAAATTAAATATTTAAATTCATTTAAGTGAAAACAATAAGGAATTTGAATATTCTGATTTTGGTAATTTTCTCAACTTATCAACTTTGCCTCTTTTCCCATCTTTTGACCACAAGAAGATATATACTCTATTTCTCAAGAATTTAAATATTCTATCATTCTATGTTGATCATCAAGTTAACATTCTCTGCTACTTAACAACATTATTTGAATAAATTTTCTACCAATTATAAGGTCAATTAATGTAAGGGTCAGGCTTAGATTTTGTCACAAATTGAAAACCTGGGAAAGCTTGACCCAGCTAATCCGAATATGATCAATTACATATGATATATACACAAATTACCACTTCTTTGCTTAACCTTTGATGTAAAATTACCTGCTCAAAATGATTCGAAATTCAAATCATTTCAATTTCAATGACTTATAATATTTATGACGTATTTTGTGATTAACATTTGTTTTCATGAAAGCTCTGTTTTCAGTCGTGAAATACACAATGTACACACATAAGTTCAAACTCTTGACAATGGCCCCAAGAAGAAATTGGGGCTCAGAGTACTTGTGCGTAGACTATGGGCCCAAATCTTGAGCCAGGCCTCTGTTGTCCACAACAGAAAGTATTTTTATTTCAATGAATTTTCTTGAAATGCTTTCTTTTTTTGAGTCCCTAGTTTAAGTTGCATAATATAATATTTTTTATTTTTTTAATCCCACCTTTTTCGTAAAAATAATCCAAAATTTATTTTATGAAAGTCCATTTTTCAAATTAAATAATGGCCAAAAAATAAAATTTATACTTTATCTATATCTATACTATATACAAAAGATATAAAAATCAGAAATATTTAGTGGACTATTGCACCCTTTCCAAGTTTTTGAAATTTCATGTTTGCCACTATGTTATTTTAATAAATGAGGTTTTTTTATTTAGTTTCTCAATTATAATAAAATTAGTTTTTGTTTTTGTATAGAATTAATTTCCATGATTGAAAAAACTCACGTAATTTTAGTTACAATATTTCGATTTTTTTATTTTTATTATAGTTTTCCAATTCTATTGAGATTTTTTGTTTTTGTAATTAGGCTTTAATTCTAATATAACTACTTTCCTAATTACAGCATTTTTTTAGTTTCTTCATTTGAATAGAATTGTTTTCGCTAATTATAATCCATTCTCAATTATTGAATTAGTTTTCTTAACTATAATTGATTTTCAAAATTATTTTTCCTTCTATTTAAATATAGTAAGATTAGTGGACATGTATATAAAAGTTTTTAAGTCAATGTTAATTTATTTAGTGATTTGATTTACAATATTGTAATTATTTTTATTTTAATTTCCTCATTTTCATGGAATGAGGTTTTTTTATTATAATCAAATTTTAAATTTTAATAGAATTAATTTTCTTAATTTAGAATATCTAAAAATTATTTTTACTTAAAATATTATAATTAATTTATATTTTTGCTTTATTTTTATGATTATAATAAAATAAAATTTTCTATTATAATTAGTTTTTGAAATATAATAAAATTAGTTATCTTATTTTCTAAGCAAAGAAATTTATTAATGGACAAATAAAATAAAGATAATAGAGTAACAGAACTTCATATATTGCTACCAAAAAAGAAGAATTCAATATATGATAACTCTTAGTTTTAACAAATAAGATGAAGATTATATCATAGTTCTTTTTTCATACCCATGATTCTCAATTATATTATACTAATTCATAATATAAATTTTTAGGCTCTTAATATCTTTAAATATATGTGTATATATATATATATATCTCTTAAGGTTAGCAATTCTTTATATTATGTTGTAATGATTAGAATAATTTAAACACTTTTTATTTATTTTCAAAAAATAATACAATAAAATCACGTACGTCAGAAGCTAAAAACTAGTTATGATCATAAGTTTCATTTTGCCCATAATTAATATCCTAATCAAAGTGTTTTATTAAAATATTATCTGTGAAGTTCGTTATTTGAAATAAAATTTATAACAAGCCTACGGTTTTCTTCATCTAAAAAAACTAAAGTTTTCTTACTCATTCCTTATGTTAAAATCTCTCTCTCTCTCTCTCTCTCTCTCTCTCTCTCTCTCTCTATATATATATATATATATATATTTTGCGTTCAAAATGGAGAGTAGAAAAGTTACTCCAGTGCTCTCAAAGAGGGCAATGGTATAAGTTCGGTCAACTTTAGATAATAAATAGGAGCATTCGTTTATGACCAAGAAAAGTACTTGGAGAAGCTAAAACATTGCTCCGCCTTTAGAGCATCAACCATAATTTTCTCAGGCTTTGACACTCCATTTTTAAGTAGATGGCCATGTGACCCCCACCCACAAGTATATATGAATGGTCAAACCCAAACAACAATTTCAAAAACGAAATCTTTCCTTTATTATTACCTGTGCAATAAATCAAGATGTCGGTGGTCAAACTATCCAAATTCCTCACTGCCAGAAACTTAGAAAGGTCTCGAGCCTTTGTCACCTCAAGACCTTTGCAGGTTAGCCAATGCATTTTCTTAATGCCCCCTTTCCATTAATTACCCTTTGTTCTTATTATTGCTTTAACAAAGTATTGATTTGGAAATCGTTGGAAACTCATAGGATAGCAAGAAAGAAGACAAGGAAAGAAGACACATAAAGAAGGAAAGAGCAGCAGACAAGACAATAGAACAAGCAGAGGCAATCAAAGAGACAGCAAGAGAAGTGAGGAAGACCTGTGAGTTTATCAGAGACACTGGCTCAAATGTAAGAATCTGAATTGCTCAATTACAATATATATATATATATATATATATATATATATATATATATTTCATTTTTCATTTTTCAATATAAGGAGTCAAAATTAAAAAAAAATGGTTATTTCTTAAAGAATCCAAATCTTTGTAAAACATATATTTGGGCTTTTTTCACTCATTGACAATATATTTGGTAATTATTATGTTTTCAGATAGTGGACATGACAAAGAAAACAACTGAGAAAGTATCAGAAGCAGCAGAGACCATAACAGAAAAAACAAAGGATACTGTCTCAGGTGCATGGAGTAAAGCAAAGACTACCACGGACATTATCAAGGACAAGATTATAGGAAAGTGATAGATTGTAACAATGGCATTATAATATGCACCATTTCTCACTCTTTTTTTAAGGAATTTAAAGGAGAGTATTAAAAAAAAAAAAAACTTAAAGTTGTAGTTCCTTGGTTATTATGAACAGCTTTTAAAAATATGTTTGCATCTTACAGAGACAAAATATATAGAGAAGTTTTGATATAAAAGCCTGATTGTTGAAGTCACAATTATGTATCAATCCATACAGATTATGTTTATGTTTGAGAGACAAACAAGATCAAGTGATAAGATCACTTTTATATATATATATACACATATATATATACATATATATACTCTGTTATGTAACTCAACTCACACAAAACTCATGTAGGCTCGTGTACCTCTTCATGGCGGCAAAATTCTTTCTATGACATAATAGCAACAAAATGTTCACGTACAATCATGTGACTTGATAAAATTACAACTTTCACAATTTAACATGAGAGAATAAATAAATTTAATAATCTAATAAATTTTTTAAATAAAATTCCATGAGTCTAGTTTGTAGAAATAGAGGCATGGATTCAAGATTCTCTCACCCAATAGGACATTCTTCATTCCTTTTAGTGTTATTTTGTTGGAATATTTTTTGTCGACTTACATATATCACTAGTTAAATTTTAATAAAACCCAAATTAATAATAACATTAATATGAGACTTGATTTATAACCCAGTCGTGTGATCATTAAATTATGAGCTAATTAGCAATGATGATTCTTTTAATTATTGGGCTTTGCATAAGTTAACCTATGATTGGTTAAGTTAATCAAATTATATTAGCACAAGGAGAGGTCTATATTTTCTACCTATTTATATAGTATTGTTGCCTCATTGACATAATATGCTTAATACATTTCATTTTATATAATAAGTCAAGAAACGACCTCTGTCTCCACACCAATGGTATCCTTAATCATATTATTCAACTTGTTATTTATATGTTTGTTTCCTATGCAACATTGATAGATCAGAGGGATGCATTCCTAATGGATGGTAAGGAATTATAGAATGGCATTGGATATTTCTTAAATCTCTAAATATATCTAAAAACATGGTATGCATACTATAAGGTGATTTTACACACTTTAATTAGGTTAGATGACTTTTGATTATCGATTTTGTATTGAAAATTTATTTTATTTTTTTCATCCTTCAATTGGTATCAGGGCCTTAAAGGATCATCTTATAGTTGTATGCTATGTATATTTTTTAATATGATTACATATAATTTTTTACATGAAATTTAGAATTTGCTCACAATTTGGGTTTCAAGAATTTAGTGATAATTCTGCAAAATTAGTTTGGGGTTCATCTACATATGCATTTAGAGCCACTGTAAACTCAATCTATGATTGCATATATATCATTTGATCACATTGTTATTTCAAATCTATTCTCTTGCATATTTAATTTCATTTAAGGTTTTGTATGATGATTTGTGGTTTCATTGAATTCAACATATGTCTTAGTTTTGGATCTTTTGAGACTAAGATTTCATTCCTTATGGTAGGGTATTGTTTCCACTACATTAATTTTGTTCAACAAACCCCAAATTGTACAAAACCCTCTTTTAAACTCCAAGTTCATGGTATTTTCAAAATTAGTATGTTTTGTGAAAAATGTTCAAAATTGTTGAGTGCATAATGTTCCTCATATTGTTTAGAGTTAATTACATGGTCTTGGGTGTGAAAAGCATTTACATAGACCCTTTTTCTAGGCTTGGCCAAAACCCCCAAATTTGTCAATGTTGGATTCCAAATTTTGAGCATTTTTTGGTGGATTTGAAGTTCAAAATGTATTAGATGCCACCTCTAGGATCAAAAGCATGCAAAAATTGCAAGAAATAGTGAGAAAATCAAGATTTTAGGAGTTTGGGGTCAACTAGGTTGCAAATGGGTCAAGACAACTTGGTTTGCAAAGAACTACGTGGAGAAGACCTCCATCTAGTTGCACTAAGGACTACTTGTGGCTTCAGTATGCATCACCATATTCTAGCGACATCTTGGTCACGTCTTGCTCCACTTGCTATCCTAAATCTGTTTATGATTTTTTAAATTTTTTGAAACCTAGAAATATTTATTTTAAATTTTTTGAAATTTATTTTCATTAAAATTATATTGTACTCTCTACATTTCATGTTGAAATTTTTTTTTTCGCATTCTAGCATGATTTTTACACATTATATTTTACATACTCTCAAATATGACATGTGCATATAAATTAAAGGCTAAAATACACAAAATCTCCTTGAACTTTAGGTTGATTTTAAAAAACTCTCTTGAACTTTAAAAGTTTTCAAATAACCCTCTTGAATTATAAAAAATTTTTAAATAACCCCTTCCGTCAAGTTTTCGGTCAAAATTTAAGAAAATGATGAAAATGATCTTCATTGTAAAGCTGAAAAATTGAAGGGCATGAACAGTAAAATTTTGAAGTTTTAACATTGAACCTCAACCCTAAACCCTAAACCCTAAACTCTAAATCTTAAACTCTAAACCCTAAATCCTAAAACTCTAAACCCTAAATCTTAAAACTCTAAACCCTAAGCCCTAAACCTTAAACCCTAAGCCCTAAATCCTAAACCCTAAATCTTAAACCCTAAACCCTAAACTCTAAACCCTAAACCCTAAATCCTAAATCCTAAAACCTAAAATCCTAAACCCTAAACCCTAAATTACAAATCTACATTAAGTTTTCTTCTTTTGCATTTATGGCAGATTTGAAAATTTATGTGCATTTGAAGAGTATTTTTGTCTTTTATCGGGTCAAAGTGGAAGTTGACTAAAAAATATCCAAATTTTGAAGGAAAACTTGACAGAAGGGAGTGTTTTGAAAATTTTTCATAGTTTAAGAGGGTCATTTGAAAAGTTTTAAAGTTTAGGAGGGATTTTTAAAATCGATCTAAAGTTCAGGTGGATTTTGTGCATTTTAGGCTAAATTAAATTTTGGATTGAGTATGTGATGTTATCTAGCCTAAACTCAAATTGTGAAAATTGTTGCTATTGTTGTATATGAGAAAGCTAGACTATTATTTAGAAATTTAGATACTTTAGACATTTTTTTCATAAGAATGTGAGCTTGTCTATTACGAGACCAACTATTATTTCTTTTTTTCTAAACCTCCAAATTTTTGTTATGGATTAGATCATTAGAGGTCACAGCCTATGGGGATGCCCTCACTGGTATAATTTTTAGTGTTCTAGAGAATTGATATTATGATCTTAGAATTTTAATATTGTAATATAATTTTTTGAATACAGTTGTGAACTCGCCTATTGCAAGACAAATAATTTGGTTTGTATTATATTTTTTCAAACAAATCAAGTTTAAATTATGTGAATGACATTAAGTATTGTATAATTAATTATTACATCTATCAAAGTATAATAAGTGTTATGATTCTTAGTGGGTAGTAAGAATTAGTTACATTGATGTCACATTCTTAAAATCTTAAATGCACTATCAGTGTTAGGTTTTAGGGATATGACATACAAGGGTTGTGGAATGTGCTTATGCATTGTAATTCGAGATCCTTTAGCAAGATTACAATGATATAAGGAATCAAATCCAATCACTACCACAATTAATTTGATACTTGAGGAAACTAATAGTTTTATATCCCCCAAGTTTGCAATTGTTTCCTTTACTTTAAATTTGGGAATGTTGAAAGGAATTAACAATGAGTACTAGGTATATTATGTAATCTCAAACCTTGTTGTTATAGCATATCTTTAAATGAGGGTGACCCTCTTAAACCCATTACAACCTCTTATGCTACTAGGTATGTAGGTTAAGTTAAAATCCTTGACCTTAAACCTTGTCAAATCTTGAAAAGGGCCACTATCTAATGGTGCAAGTAATGTGCGTAAGCATGTAATAAAGCTTGTTATTACTAACAAGTTGAAAAAACCATGGGAAGATATCCAAAGAGAAGAAGTGTAAGAAATTGTTGGCACATTTTGATCTTGGGAGCTCCATTATAATTACTTTCTTAATAGAGCTTTGTCAAAGGATGTGTCAGATACTTGATGGATTTATAAAAGTGGGTGACAAGTCTCTAGTGTGAGAATTGAAGAGATCAATTATGTTTTAAAATTGTTCTTGATGCAATGACTTGATCAAATAGTCTCTTCAATTAGTTTTAAAGAAAATAGTATTGAGCAGTACACTTACCTGGAGGTAAGTGAGAGCAAGTTAATTTTGGTGTTGAATGTTGATCACACATTTTACCAGTAAATTGATTTGAACCTACTATGTAAGATAAAGTAAATGCTATTAAGCTAATTTAGGGTGAAGGATCTTGGTGATGTCCTTTTCATCTTGGGCATACAGATCCACTATGGTAAATCCATGGTTCGTCTCATAAATCTTATATTAATAAGGTGATAAGTATATTCCTATGAAATATTGCTCCCATTGTGTAGCACCTATCTTGAAAGGCATATGGCCTTTAAATCATAGAATCTTCAAACTATTGGTGAGTGAGTTAATACAATGAAGGTTCCATATGTTTCCACTTTATGTGGTCTATTGCATGCTCAAGTTAGCACACATCATGATATTTGTTTATCATTTGTATGAGTGGTAGAGGCTTGAGCAATTTTGGAATTGAGTATTAAAGAGCATCAAAGAAAGTCCAAAGGTAGTTGCAAGGTGTTAAAAACAATGTGCTCAATTATGTAGGCTACTTAAATGATGAGAAATATAATTTTGTTTTAGAGGCAAAATCTATTGATTGTTAAAAGGCTACTCATCAAGCCATTTGACTTAGAAACCTGATATTAAAATTCCAAATTTTGTGGAAAGTACTTGTGTGCCTCATACTATTTATTATAATAATTCTACTAAAAATTAAGAGGTAAGTTTTTGACAAGGCAATTCCAGTGAAAATAAGGAGGAGGCATCTACTTTCATGGAATAAGTTGACTCAACCTATGATACTTAGAGGTTTAGGAATATGTAGGACTCTTCATATGAGTATGGCTCTACTAGCAAGTAGGTTTGAAGAAATTTCAACACAAAATACATCTAGGGGCAATGTATGTTGAGCAAGTATTGCAATGGTAGCCAACCGATGTTGGCACAAGTGGATCGGCCTCCCCCCTTTCCCTTTCTCTCAACAGTTTGATCCCTCAATGTAATAATTAAAAAAAAGCATTGCAATAGTAAAGTGGATATGGAATGGTATATTTGGACTAGTTAATTTATAACCTTAAAGAAATTTTAGCATGTACACATCTAATTCAAATTACATATCTAATTTGAAGAAAAAGATATAATATGTTAATTTTGGTTGAAAGTGAATCAGAAATTTATGCATAACAAATTTTAGCATGTACACATAATTGAAATTACATATCTAATTTGAAGAAAAATATATAATATATTAATTTTGGTTGAAAGTGAACTGAAAATTTATACATAATTTTTTAGACTTCCTATTTTTATATACTAAAACTCATAAAAATATTATTAATAAATTTTAGGTTATAATTTAATAAGTTTTACAAATAAAACTACAATACCCAACAAATCTAATAATCACCTCACATTTTATGGGAATTTTATAACCCACATTAAGTGATATCATATTTTCCCATAATATTTAGATTATTTTTCATTGCTAATGCTAATTGTTCAATAGTAACTATAGAAAACAGAGAATCATCAATTGATCAATCTAGGGAATTGGGTTTACTTTCTCTAATTGTACAATTGTTTTCGCACAATTTAATTAGATAAAGTTACTAAGTTCTTCAATATTGTATGCTATTTTAGGGGATCGTACAAATCTCTATGGTATAATTACTAAGAGTTTCATTTTTTTTTTTGTCTCTGCAGTTCCTTTTAAGATTGGCCATTGAGTTATTTAAAAAAATTTTGTATTTTAGTAGGGGACCTCATTCATAACTGTGACAGATGTTGTAGTTCCAAGGCTCAAAGTGTTTGTAACAATTGAATGTTTATGTAACTATTACAAATTCTGAATTTATCAACATATAAATTTTCTGTCACTAAAGTTAATTATTATTGATAGATGCTCGTCAAAGCATTGCCTCCATATAATGTGACTAAAAATATAATGGACAAACTAAAATTTCATCGATAATCCTATCAAAAAAATGTGTGCTTTTCGAAAAAAAAAATATTATCATAGGAATCTTTTAGGGAGATTTCGTCAATAAAATGGTATGATTCCTGCTTTTTGGCGTGAAAACATCACCAACGTTATTACCAAAAGAAATGCAAACAGTAATGTTACTAACAGCATGATCTATCGGTACCCAGTCATTTGACTAGTTAAACTATTAATTACTGATAGAATATTATCATAGGTAATTCGAAATTATTTGATTAGTCAAATGAATTAATTACAAATGAAATTTCATCTAAATAAATATATTATTTTTATGATGTTTCCTTTACTGGCAAACATCCCTTGGTAAAATTAATATCCATCAGCAATTCCAGATTTAAAGACCACTTTGTCACCATTTCTCTCTTTTCTTCTTTTGGCTCCGCTTTTCAATTCTATCTCTTTGTCCCATTCAATTCCTTTGGCTCCTTTCTCTAAAATTGCGACAAAAAAACCACCATTTGAACTTCAAATTTGTTGTTGTGATGACTAAAACAAAAGGTATGTAACTGATTCTATCATTCAATTTCTTGTGTATTATAGCTAGGTAATTGTGCTGTTGTATTTTGGCATAAAACATATTAGATTTATTTGTGGCAGATGTGTGTGTATAGATATAGTTGGAACAATAATATTTGAGTTAATTTTTGTGTGTGTGTGTATTGTATTTGTTATCCTGTCATGGAAATTTTTGAATACCATAAGATAAATGTATAATAAGAGTTACTCGAATAGAGGGGGACTTAAGTTAGAGTTTGTGAATGGAGTGGATAATTTTGTTAGCCATGCTTGTCCATTGCTGTAGTATATATCCAAAGGGTTTATCATATGTGAGGCATTATTAACTCCCAAACAATAAGGTATGAGCAAGAACCATAAGTTCAAACCAGATTTGAGTGCTATACCCCTCTTCACCTTTTTTTTCTTTCTTTTCCCCTCTCGTTTCTCTCTTGACGACACTCACTTCCCCATTTCTTCCTTACTTTGATGCACACCACTCCTCCCTGTCTCTTCCATCTTCTCTCTTCTTCCACAATTTCTACCACAAATCTACTATATTTAAAGCTCAACCTTAGTTCCCCATCAAGTAAAATTTCTAAACTCTAAAATTTTATCTCCTCTTAACCATTGGACAACCATTATAATTATTGGCTTTTACTATGGTTGTGGGCTCTGCGATTGAGAATTTTTAGTAACTTGGAAACCATTATCTTCTTATTTTCTTAGTGGGTAAGTTAAATCTTTCTTATTCTTTTAAGTTTTAAAGATTTGTCGTAAAATCCTAAACCCAAAATTATTTTCTTTCTCTAAACTTTCTCTCTCTTGATACTAATTGCTTTAATACCCTGCTATATGCTTTCTAAATTATTTTTGTTCACCGTATGTTTTATTAAAATTTTTTTTGAGTAGTCATAGTTATAGGTTGTATGTTTTATGTGTAGTTTAAGAGTTTGCATACTATTTAAGCTATAAGAACTATCATTGAAGGTTAGGTAATACCCTTTTAGCACTTAGAATTTTTTTTAAGTAAGCATTGACAAATAAGTTGTAGATCTTAATCAAAAATATTACTTTGATGAGATTCTAGCATGCCATGGTAATGGATGCAACCTCCTTAACAATATTCTAGTTATGTAAACAATTTTTGGCTATAGTTTAATGTATTATTTAAATTGTATTCTTTAATAGATTCATTGGAGACTTCTCAACCTCCACCTTTTGGAGCCATTCGAGATAGATTGAGATTTTCAGCAATTCTATGAGTGTATATATATATTGTGGCATTCTTTTCATCTTCAAATAACTCTTTCATGCATTACTCTTTCAAACATTAAAATTTATATCTTTATTATATTATTTTATTTGCATGCAATAACTTTTTGTGACTTAGTAAATTTTATCTTCTGTAACTATTCTCATATTAAATTATAATTTTGTCTTCATTAAGAAACAAGTTCTTCAAGAAATCTATTATTATGAATATTGAATTCAAAATAGTAATATTTTTGAAAATGTTGAGTTACACATATAATTTCTTATGCCATATTAGATTTAGCTTGAACTTGTGAGTTAGATATTATGAGACTATAAATGAGATTTGGAGTTAGAAACCAATGTTGACAGAATTTTTCTCAATGACTATTTTTCAAATATATGTTGACAGAATTTTTCTCAATGGTTATTTTTCAAATATATTTTTAATTCTGAAATTTTAGTTAGTTTTTTATGGCTATGAAAAGTACTGACTGTCATTAACAGGGTTAATGGCCTATGTGCACATAAAGGTAAAAATAGGCCCTATGGAGAATGATTAGTGTATACTCCACATATGGCCTATGTTATGGTTATGAATATGGATACTAATATAGATATGGGTTTGAGAATTGATCTGTTTATAGATATGGTTATTTTTGTGTCTCATGGGAATGATCTGCTATAGACTTTGTGTGGTATCACAATAAAAGTGGAGCCCATTAGAGAATGATATCCCTTGAGACTTTGAGAAATAACTTGGGTGGTTGCGTGTGTTTCCTCATTATTATACTTCCTTAGTCTAAGTTCTTTTCAAAATGTTGTATCTATGAATCAAGATTGGATTGCAAAGTATCTAATTTCTATTATTCTTTTAAATTTCATTTTTATGAAATTACTATAGAGCATGGCTTTAGAAATTTCTATAATTAGTTCTGTATAAGATGTTTTATAAACTTCCTTTGAATATTGAAGTATCTGTATTTGTTACTAGTTTTGAAAGTGTTAGAAAAGAATTATGAATAAACGATTTGTATTCTTTTTTATTCATTTAAATTTATTTACGATTTAAAGTGATATAACGTGTAACACACTTGTTTCCTATCTCTATCACTTTGTATATATGCATTCATTGAATTGTAAGACTCACACTCTTCTTGTTTAACATATTTACAAATTGAAAGCATCTTGTTGTTTGCAGATCTTTTAGGGTACTGTGATTTAGACCTTGGTTGGTAATTCCTTACTTTAGATTTTTCTTGGTCCTGGACTCCTATATTTTGTAGTCATAAGGAGTGTCTTATCCATTTTGGACTATTGTAATGGTGAATAAGCATTATTTGGATATTTTCTATATTTAAAATGTTGGTTATTAGGTATGATTGTATTTTGAGAATGTCCATATTTAAGGAAAAACTCTAACGAATTTTGAAAATTCTTAATCATTGTGATTTAAAACTTTTGTTTGATCTTTTTATGCTTCTTGGTTTAGGCTTGCCAAACTAAATGACCTTTGGGCTAGGTTAGCTTGTTTGATGGTCATAGCCCAAGTTTTCAGGTCATGACATATATGATGGAGAAGCATGAAAGTACTTTAATAGGATTTATCCCAATTTTGCTTGTAATCCCTAAAATGTTAAATAGAGTTTGCATGTTGATAGATTCACTTCATACAGCTAGTTTGCAGTATCATACTCCTATTGGCCTAGAGAGCGAGAGAGATTTAAGAGTTATAAAGTAAGCAAGAAAAAATAGAGGAATTCATAATTAAAGAGTACTCTCTAATTTAAAAAATTTTAACCAAATTTACGTGATCCCAATTTCTAGATATCCCATTCCATGATAATGAATTGAGGAAAAGTATCCAAACAAATCAAATACTAATAAAATCACATTTGGCATTCCAATCACTGATTTTGCATGCAAACCAAACAAGTTATTAGCCTGAAAATTAGCAAAATTAAATGCCAACAACTGATGCACATTGTTGCATCATGCTATAACTTGAAAGTTAACAATGAATTATTACAAAGTGGGTCTCTTTGGATCTTTTGGCTGAATGATAGGATTTTATCGCTGCTAAAATTGTCACGGGTCACTCCCTCAAAGTTTACTTTTGGAATAAAAATAGTGAAAGGCTCATACCTGAGGCCAGCTGATCATGGTATGGGTCATGGGACAAGACCCTTTAGTAAAACAAAATACTACTCAATACTTACGCAGCATTATGGTCATAATCATCAATAATTAGTATGTATAATTCTGTCAAAATTCAAATTGACTAATTGATTTTCTTTCTCCCCATTGATCCTTTAGGACTTAACCCAAACAATTGTCGGTGCAAATTATTTAGGAGTACCACCCAAATTTTCTCTTGAAGACCTGAATTGAATAACCACAGGTGGCTTTGAAAAGGGTTCTGAATTTTTGCCCAAAAAGTATTATGGCTCACTTTTTCAAGACGTTCATTTTGTAGTCAACAGTAAAAAGATTGCATGTTTCAGCCTGGAACGTATTCTAAGACTTATGCAAGATCAAAATCAACCTCTTTCAGTTCCAATATAGATAATATCTGCTCTTCCTGTGTTACTTTAGTTGCTGGCTTGTTTAACAGAAATGGTAATCATTCTGCTTCATGCATCTTTTCAATAATTAATTTTTGCCCCTCTCATAGCATTGTCTTCCTTCTAGGAAGAGCCAAGATTCTGTTAAGTTGGCCCTTTTGCATCTTCATCAGCTCTGTTGCCACAGAGCTTTCACAAACAGTCCAAAGGTAAATTACAAGAAATTGCTTGATTAGTAGTAGTTTTATATATTTGTATAATAATCAGCATTTTCTCATTAATGGGAGGAAGGAACTGCTCTGAAGTGACAGCTTCCATGAAAGCCTCTACTTATCAAGGTGTGTGGTACCAAGGTGTAGGTGCAGGGTTGGAAAGACGATGAAATATGCCTCTACCTGGGATCCCAAATGCTGTGAAACCTATAATGTTGGCCAACAACTCTCTCCCACATGCCATATGGGCCCTATCTCACATGCCCAAAGCCGTGTAGTGTTAAAAACTCACATGTGCATGCAGCACTCATCATCACTGCCTCTCCTTAGCATTGTCCCTTACTCTCCCCCAAGGCATTTACTAAGTACCTCCAACAAGTTGTTAGGGGTAGGACATGTTATATCATCTAGTTCATGTCTGGAAATGAAAAAGATTTTGGGTGCGACCGGCGGATGTACATTTCTCACTTCAATATGGATATGGATATGTGTATAATTTTATATGTATACTTTAATCAGGAGTAATTCTTTAAGATTTTGAACTAATGCGGTACGGAGTATTCAGTCTGCCTCTCAGACTGAAAAAGTTCTCCTAAAAAAGATAGTGTTACAATTGAACTACCGGATTTAGTTACTTCTATGTAATTTGCATGCTCTGTGGAGCATTCCAGCCAAAAAAAAATAGGCTCCTACATTTCAAGTACAAACGAGCTCACTTTCAGAATCGATTCCTTGTTGCTCTGTGGTATCTCTTGTTGCAGAAAGTGATTTAAATGGAGGATAGCAAATCACTTGATTAATTAAGACTAAAGCAGTACTAAATCCTCAGTGTTTCAGAAATAGTATGCCAAATGATTACTAGTACTTCCTTGGACTTTTGTGATTCAACAGCTCAGAAATAAACCAGAAAACTATCTGAGTGTTATACCTAACTTGCCTTTAAAGACATGTTTCTGTGGTCCTTAGCAAAAGTTATGGAACAAATTTTACTGTAAATCATCACTGATCTTGTCCACGACTTTGAACCAAGATAACTAAAAGCCAGAGCAAAATCTCAAGCTAATTTCCAGGTAGCATCACATCTTTTGTGGGGCCAATGTGGGTAAAAAGGGTCATCATGTTAATTAGGAAGATAATGACAGAGTATCATGTGGGGGGTCCTGGTGTGCACATGAGCGAATCAACCGTTGATGGAGAAACGAATATTGGAAGATGAGTTTAATGATATGCAACCACAATTGCACAATTAAAAAGCAAAGATTACTTCCATTGACAAAGAGACGGAAAAAGCTAAAAAGGTGAAAAAGTAAAAGAGCACACCACTGCTATTGCTAATCCATCATCATCTTTGATAAAAGTTTTTCCATAACTAAAAGTTTGACGATCATACATTTGCTTGTATAATTGACCCGACAAGAACAAAACAGTAAAAAATAGGAACAGAGAAGTATAATGAGGGAAAATTTTTCTCAGCTCATTTTAATCCTACAGAACTGAAAAACACTGAACAGTGTACAGCGACCATGACTTGACAATGGGAAAAGTATGCATATGGTAGTGGGTAAGGTTGATGAAGTGAGCCGGGAAAGGCCAAAGAAGAAAAATGAACCACGCTTCTGCTCCTGCTCCTATAGTGGGCATTGTTTGCTTCAGCTGAAGCAGGACGAGCCGCTGAGGTTGACCAATAATAGACACACAAATACATTGTGGAAGGAGGGAAATGGGTATCACAACATATTGACGCGTGTAAAACATGTACACTTGTCAAGAATGCAGGACCAAGGAGAGTGAGGGAAAACAATGAATACAAGATGCTGCTAGAGTAAAACCAAAAATCAGAGACAGAAAATTGGCGGTTTTGTTTTTGCCCCTTTCACTTGACTAATATCCTAGCAAGTATGGCCTCTGCGGCAGCCGAGTGCACCAGCACCAGAAGTCATGGAAGCAACCATAGAAGAAGATTTAGCTCCTAAGCTAGAGGCCCTGGCATAGCTGGCTGAAGCCCCAGCTCCAGATGGGGTAAAATAGGCACCATTCAGCAACAGATCACCCTCCGACCTCCAATTCCAACCCTTCCACTCGCTTTCAGCTGTGTCCACTCTCTTAGTGACCTGTCCAATGGCAATTTGTCCTTTATCAGTGGGCAATTTCTGTGTGTTCCTCATTTTTCTTCCAAGACATGATTTACAACAGTGCATGAATTCATTATGGCACTATGTTACCTCCTTGGCAAAACCGTTAGCTGGAGCATTGTATCTATTGCCCTGGCTGTTGATGGTGGGGCTTGCACTTCCACCAATGGCATACATCTCCCAGTGAGTGTAGTCATTGTTCACCACATGGAAATATCCATGCCTACACCTGCAGTAATCATAATCGGCATCTTTTTAAATTAACTCATATGTCAACCTCTGACTTTACATACGTAACCGGAAAGGATAGCGGATCAAGCCCTTTGAAGATGCTAACTTCAACTACTGAATAGGGCATGTGTTCCTTTGCTGATTTTGTTTTTTATACATTTACAAAAAATGGCGATTTCATTCAGCTGAAGGCAGTTTAAGACAAATAAATGGATCAAAAGGGTTATTACTGCTGAGAACCAGTCTTAGGAAAGTGCATTCATTTTCCTTCAAAGAGAACAGGGGAAAGACAGAGCGGGGCGGATTCCTTAACAAAAGTGGAATTGAATGTTACCGCGGCATTCTCTGGATAAGTCCCTCTCCAAAATGGTTATAAGCAATGGTCACTTGCATTTGCGTGTCTCTGGTGTAAGAATCACTGTGGCCAAGCAAAATGACCTGAATTTTCAAACAAAGAAATAGCATTGTCAGTCTTCTAACAAGAAAAAAGTGCAAGATCAAAATTACTTGACAAGTGAAGGTACTTCATTGTGGTGGGTAAAATGGTTGTTGGAAATAGTAATAGCAGTTGAGCCCATGATAGCGTCCACAAGACCATCAGCACAGTGGGACAAAGAGTTGTGATCCACCCAAATGTGGCTTGAGCCAAATATGGAGACGCCATCACCGTCAGCCATTGTCCTCCACCCAAAGTGTGTGGGAGAGCTCCTCACCATGGCATTGCCAGTGGGTTTGCAGTCATGGATGTGCAGACCGTGAATGATAATATTGGTAACATACTGGATTGTGATGCACGCTCCATTAGCGATGTGGACATTGACTCCTCTTCCATCAATGGTCTTGAAGCTGTTCATAATGAGCTCCTGCTTCAATTGTATCACCATGTCTCGCTTGAAGACAATCCAGAGAGGCCTGTCTTGGATGACAGCATGGCGCAGAGTGCCAGGCTTGGGGTTAACTGGGTCATCGTCTCCGGGGTCAGTGACAACATAGAACCGACCGTCACGACCACCAATGGCATTTCTACCAAATCCAATGCCACAGTCTGCAAGGCGTTTCCGGTTACGGTGCCAGTTGGGGTCACAACGCCAGCAATCATCAATGGGATTCCCTGTTCCACAGGTGAAAAATCCCAACTTTCTCCTTTCTGTGCTATTCCGGATGCTCCTGCCATATCAATCAGATTATTGTCCTATTGCCATCAGTTTCAAATTTCAATCAATGCGTTGCCCAATATACCAGTTCAGTAATACACCAGTTTTTTAAAGTTCTCAATGCCCAATTTTCTTCTAACATTAAACTACACAAAGATGTTTTCACATTGCACACATTTGCTATCTGAACAATCACAGTCTTGTAGTTATTGCAGAGTTGAATGCTGGTGATTCCCGTCTTGTGCTGAATGCAAACGATGACCAAACAAGAATGACCTTACTGATAACTGAGGACAAGTTAGTCTAACGGCTAACAAATCACTGGCTTTAATTGAGAATAGAAGATATTGTGAATATGCTTTTCTTGTCATTATTTGGCGCTGAAGCTGCCAACTATTATGATATTGTATTTACATTCTAATTAAGTAATCGACATATAATTATACTTTGTACAATATTAAGAACCAATAAATTAGATCAAGACTGACTTGTATAGCATTGATACTTGTCGTATAAAGCAAATAAATATGTACATCTCTGAACCCGATAGCAGACCAACAGATTTTGAAAGAAGATGAGGGGTGTTTCTGTCCAGAGGAGTTAGTCTTTTCTGCTTTTCTGATGTACACCATTTTTATAGAGACATATTTTAGTGAGGCTTAGATAGGAACCGTAGGATAAGGTTCAAGACATGCAAAAGTGTTATGAGCATGAAACACGTATATCAGGATGGGCATGTGATAGAATCATGAAAAGCAGGGGAAGCCCAGAACGTTGCACAGGAGGGACCAGAAACACTTCCGAAGTTCTCAGAGAATTATAGCTCGTCCTGAAATTTATTTTTAATTTATAAGAATTAATAATTTTAATAATATAAATTTTAAAAAATATCTATAAAATTCTATTTATCAAAATAATAAAAATAATAAAAATAGATAACTGGTTGATTATACAATTTTTCTTAAATCTAAACTTTATCACTTTACTTTCTTACTTTCAAACTTTAAATTCAATTCCCTTACTTTTCAACCCTATCACAAGCCAATATAATTTTTCTTATGTAACGAGGAAATGATAGAAAAAGACGAAGGCAGAAAAGACAATTGGAAAACCAAAAATGGAAAGATGACAATACTAGGCAATTGGTCATAATTTCAAATTCATTCACCAACGGCAAAACCGGAAAGTAACGTGACTGAAAATTTGATCAGTTGGGTTTGGAGTCGGCGTTGGATTAGTAAAGAGGGACGACACAAATTAATGCCAGGGCAACTCTACAGGCAAATCTACCCTACCCCCGTCAAACCTATTTCTATGATAGCGAAAGAAGTCAATTCATCTAATGGTTTGAGCAGTAATGAGTAACATTTCTAGTTGTTAGACGACATGAATATAAAACAAAGGTGCATGTAGCTTTTTTATTGCTTTAACGTGCTAGAATCGTCAATGGTAAAAGAAAAATATGTAGAAAGATACTCACATTTCAACCATGGAAACAACCTCCTCTGGATCAGCCACCGCCTTCCCATTTACCTCCTCAGCCTCTTTGACCCTGTAAAATCAGAGCACGTCAGCCAAATATTATAAAAGGGTAATAATATACAAATAAATAAATTATATATAATTTATACATATTTTTATTCATCATTTTTTCTTACTTTTAATTTGCTTGCCTCACAGGAAGAGTAAGATCCACTTAACATTTCGCCTATAAAATTAAAATCACTAACGGATTAAATTAAAAAAAAAAAAGAATGTTATTATTGGCTTTTATGGCCGAGACAAATACACATGTGTAACCCACCCACAATTGCTTAGATAACTCTATTGAACAATCATATACTCATATTTAAGATCACAATTTATTCATAACAACTTAAATTTAAAAAAAAAATACTATTCTTACTTGTCCCTTTTTCATTATCTCTCTTTTTGCTCTCAAAATTTCAGAATAATATGAATAAATTGTGACTTTCAAATGTAAGTATATCATTGTTCAATCTGTTTTGCATATATACATGAAAATAAATTTCAAAATTCATATAAAATTACAATTTAAATAAAAAATATTTACTTAGAAAAAAAAAAAAGTGAACCAGGTCACTTGTCGGCAAAATACAGCGCGTAAAAAAAGATAAGCGTGTCGGACATGGGTACACCAAGTACATTGTGACTGTGGAGACAGAGGGAGTGGGTGCGCAACGCTCAAGGCGGAGAGAGATAGTCAAAGTGTCCGCTAAAAACCGTTAAAGGTGTTTTCTAGAGAGGCGGACGACACGACTCGTCGGCGGGAAAAACCCCAGCGGACACTAATTTATCATGTCATACGAAATGTCGAAAACACCCCCAGAGCCATGACATTGGGGAGAACCTTTGAGGGTAATTCCGGTACGGGAAAGAACACCTGGATGTTACGGTTACGGTTACCTCTTCTTGGGAGCCAATCAGGTGGGAGTTTATTTTTAGTTAGAGAGGCGAAGGAATCCGAAGAACGGCCATAACGGAATAAACGATTCAGATCAAGTGATTCGGATCTCAACAGCTGCGATTGTTGTTGACGGTTGCAAGGGGGATTCTCACTAGTGACTTCTGGATCACAAATGCATCTAACGGTTTTCAAGGAGAAGAGAGAGGTAGCATAGGAAACACTAACCTCGCCGCCATTGATGAGTTGCTCAAGCTGTGCAGTCTCTGTGCTTCAACGTTATTCCTACAAAACCACAAAAATAGAAAAAAAAAAAAAGAAATTACATGTGTGTACGGCTCATTTAAGATCTCAGTCTTTGAACGTGAAATCCAACGACGCCATTAAAGCACTGAGAGCTTTCTCTATCTTAACCAGCTTTGTTTTTTCACAGGAGTGGATAGAGAATGAAGTGGTCCAGAGAAAGAAAAAGAAGCATCCACTAAAAGCAGAGTGAAAAGCCATATAATGCAATCACACTAATCCAAATCTTCCTTAATTAGGGGCTCAGATTGAAACCCCAGATTGAAATCTGGTAGTTCTAGCAACAATGCAGCAAGTTTCCCCTAATTATACCTCGGAAATAAAAATGTTGTTCAATTCCATCAACCAAATCCCAGAATCTGCGTAAATCTCACTTTCACCGATGCGCTTAAGAGCAATAGAAAAGCTCACTCTGCAATAAGAAACAGGGCACAAATATCTATACCTGAGTTCAGAGATCTCTGCTCTGGCCATGGCTCCAACAAACAGCATTGCAAGAACTAGCAAACAGACATTAATCAATCTCCATGAAGCTGCCATTGCAGTTCCCCACTGAATTCGAGTTTGCTACTTTGGCTAACTTTATCTCTCTTTCTGTATCAAAGTCTCTGTGTCTCTCTGTTTCTCTGGGAATTTGGGAACGAAGGGAGAGAGCGAAGGAAAAAGCGAAAGAGAAGAGAGAGAGAGACAATGGCAGAGGAAAAAGCTGAGCGAAGAAGAGGAGAGTAGACTCCGAGAGCAGCTTCCAACATAACGGACCATTTATAGAGCGAGACAAGTAACGTCGTTAATTAACTAATCGTATTTTTTTTGGGTTGTTTGCCATACGCCATCCTTCCCCCTCAATTCACGCCGTTAATCATCCGAGTTAGTTTCTTTCTAATTCCCCCCCATCACCTTCCGCTAGGTACTTTTGATCCCCCACGCCACCGCCTTGCAACTGGCACAACTGCCTCTCTGTCGCACGTGCATCTGTCGGTTCTCACATGCCTCAGTTTTTATGATAAATACCTATTCAATCTATACAAGTTAACGTATATTTTCTTCCCCCAATTTAATTTTAAACATTAAATTTATCATTTACTCCCTAAAATATTTAACATAATTTTATGTTATTATTCAATTTATTTTGCATTTATAATTATTAATATATTATAAATATTAAATAATAAAACATACACATAACAACTCTGTACATTCTCACAAACAGTACGTTCTTAAGCGTCTATAAACTGTATGTTCAGAAACAGCTTATATATGAAAATATTGTGTACAAGTAGCATTCTTCCTCTTCCTCTGTCATATTTTTTTATATTTTTATTTTCTTTTTTTACTTATTTGTATCTATACATATATTGAATGAACAGTTTAATAGCGAACAAATGGTTACTTTACCGAGCCTTTAAAATGTTTGAATAAAAATTTTTAAAATAATAGTGAGATTACGTCTGTAATCTTGTGCTGTTCACATCAAATAAAAATATTTAAAAAATTAAATAAAAAGTAAAAATTATAAATATAAATATATTACCGTGAGGTAAGAGTGGCAAGCGAGCGGATGCCACGTCATGATTCCGTTACGGAAAAAAGCTTCCGTGGAGTTAGAAACCGTACGGATAAATAAACAGAAGCGGACATCACACGGCTTCCTGCTGATTTTCCGGCCATGGAGAAAGCAAGTGGATAAAGGCAAAAATATATAGAAATAAAATAAATGAGAAATATTATTTAATTTTTTTATTTTATGAATTTTATGAATTCCCCGAATTGTATGTCCGAGGCGCTAATCACGGCTCGTGCCTTTATTTCTAAGGAATCTGACGACTATTCCATCCAGCAGGATTCAACTCAGAGCAACAAACCTACCTTACAGCCTTTTTTTTTAATTTTATAATAATAATTTTCAATCAATTATTTAAAATAATAATATTATTGTTAGCTATCTCTTGGTTTAACTCCCATTGAAAATTTGGTTCCCTTTTCTCTGCAAATTCTCTTCTCTGAGTTTTCTCTTCTTGGTTTTCATCTCAATTTGAATACTTTTTCCCCAGTAAAAATTTTCTTGTTCTCCTCTGATAAATAATTTATGATTTAGTATTTATATTTATTATTATAGGTCACTTTTTACATACAAAACTATGTACCTTTTGTTTCAAAGAAAGAGATTAATTTGGTTTATTTTTTCCACATTTGACTACTTGGCAAGTTTGTCATCTATGACCTTAAGGCTGACTTAAAATCATTTGAGTTATAATTGAAATTTCAACGAGTCCCTCTCATAAAAGTGTTGCCTTTTTCATGTTTAATTTGAGTTTCATTTAAATAGTAAAACTCAATTTTATTGTTTCTTTTTTTTCGAATTTAATTCTCATGTTATAACTTTTTTAATATAAAAAAATAAAAAAAAAAACCATTTCTTCAAATAAAATCCATGGCAAAGACTAAACAACTAAGATGCCAAAGTTTTCTTATCTTCCCATTTATTTATATGTCTATCACTCAGAAAATTATTGCTCAAGAATTTGAATTCATAATTCTTCATTCCAATGAGTTTTAATTTCATAAAAGTTCACATCCTCCAATTTGAATTTTTTTTTCCTTTTTTCCAAAAAGATTGTAAGATATATATTTTTTTAATTTATGAGAGATATATGAGCTGAATATTGAAAAAGAATTGAGATAAAATTGGAAAGAGATAAATAAATAAAAATTTCAAACAAGTTTTACACACTTTGTGTAAAATAAATAGACTTTACTTGACCATTAGGGTGGTGAAAGTTAATTGTGCTCTAATAGAGCTGGATGATAATTAATGCATACAAAATCAAATCTTAGAGAGATCCTTGTTAGAAATGTTTATAACCCTTCCCTCTGAACAGAGATTATACCTCATACCAAAGTAAAACAAAAAAAATAAAAAAGGAAGCTTCGCTTATATAAATGAAGTGTGTTTATCTCTCTCCAATATTATTTTTGAGTAACCAAATTAAGTCCAATATGACACACAAAGGTTGAATTAATTGAGCAACAAATCATTCCACAATCCATGGCACATGTCTCTGAATCTCGTTGCTTCTCTTTTAGTTTTTGGCTGATATGGTGGGTTAGGAAACTTGTAACTTTGAAGACATGGAGATTGGGTATAGAAATATTGTTGTGGTCAAAAGGTATTAAGGGGGTTACCCCAACTCCTAACAAAGCTAACAAACTGAGAAAATCAAGGATATGGGAGCACAATGGGCTGCTAGCATGTGAATGCATCTATTGGTGCATGTGACGCAATGCCACTCTCACATTCTCAGATTTCAACAAAACAATTAATGTACCTTTCAACATTCTCAACTGATTAAGGTTCACTCACTCACATGCAATCAATTTCTTCAGTCAAACTATACCAAACCCCTTGGACACATACTCACAACTTAATCGCACTCATTCTGAATTTTTTGCTTTTCTTTTAAAAATATTTCTTCAAAAAAATGAAAAATTTTCTTCTATAATTGTTTTTATTCTTTCTTGCAACTTTTTTGTTTGGCATAGTTCTTTTGATTTTTTTAATTTTTTCGCACGTTATTTCCCAATCACTACTAAAAGCAAAATTAATTTACTTTTAAGGTTAGTAGTTAATAGTCTCTCTTAACAAGTGTGATTCTAAAACTTGAATTCATATTTTTAACTTTATATCTTTCAATTTAAAGCACAAACGACCATTACACTTAATTATAAATTTTTATGCACCTAATAAATTCTCCTATCAATTGGAGGCTACATAATTTATTTATTACAAATGAAATTTGTGATGAACAACAACCACATCTAACCTCTCTTGAATTCCTAATTACTTAACTCTTACATAATTTGAATAATATACATAAAAGGTTAGAAACTCAAACAAAGAATGAATATATGTAGTGCATATCTATATAGCGCAGGCCGTTCATTTGCTAGCAATTTGAGCATACCAAATGTATTGTATCTTCAATTAATACCATTACATTTTCTGTCATTAACTATTATATTTGGAAGGAAATGCTTGTGCCCACTGATCACTTGTATCGCATCTTGTTGGATTGTATCCCATCTTGTTAAATTGTTTTATAGTTTTCTGTGAATGAGGCTGGATGTTGATATATACATGTGACAAAAAAAATTGCCAAATAAATTAGCTTTTAAAAATAATTAATTTTTTTTATATATTTTATTGGGTAATTAAAAAAGAAATTAATTATACTTGTTAAAATTGAATCTAAAATTACTTCACATGAAAATTGCATCTTCTTGTATTAAGAACTTAAAGCTTCATTGTAATTATATATTTAGATCATCAATGAAAATATAATTGTATATTTACAAAACAATTGCAATATGTAATAAAATATTTATTAGTAAATTTTATAATGTGTATAAATTTTAGATAATGATATTCATACAAATTCAAACAATACAAATTCTAAATAATCTCTTATATTTTCTTTCGAACTTTTTTCTCACCTAAATATTTCCCTTTCAACACATAGACAAAACTTAGCATTATCCTAAATTTCAATGAGGATAACATTCTTTTGGTAGAGCTTCTTGGGATTATAAAAAAGCTGAAATCAAAAATGGAAGAATTGTCGTGCTGTTAATGTTGGGGATCGTGTCGTTTCCAGAATTTCTAAAACAATTTTTGGAGCACTCGACTCATCAATGTCCTTTGCGGGGGCACACGATTATGTTCCCATGCAACAACCAAGTGGCTCCCATCATGGCAGAGCCCCCCACGGGCCACGCCTGTGGAGGACGTGACATTCGCTCCCACGCAATGACGGTTTTGCCCTCTGCATGCACCCAAAAGGAAGGCAGAGCATGATGATCAACTGCCAGGCGAGCCATGGACCAGGTGGACCAATGCTCTACCTCGCATGGGTTAGTTATTACCTTTTGACTTTTTGAGTTGAGAAGTTAAACCGAATCATTAGTTTTAAAACAGGTAAACCAATTGACATCATTGTTTTTATCAACGCTCATGTTGTATGCATCGAGAGTTCCAAAAGAAAATTATAATCAAAATTGATATTATTTTGTGTTAATATATATGCCTAAAAAATTAATGTTAAAAAAATCTGTCTAACCCCACAACTGATTTATATACGGAATTACCATCAATTTATGTGGATCTTTACACAAATCAATGATTCTCACAAAATTTTGTAAATATTTTTTTTTTATATAAATGAGGTGTGGGTATAAAATGTTTTGCTAAACAATTATTATTTTTTGAATAAAATTATACCATCATGCCCTTGTGTCACTTATTTCTTATTTAGAATTATTGTTGCATGTAACTTGTAGCTAGCTATATATAGGAAAAAACAGTAAATTAGAAGAAATGATATATATTTAGTGATGCAAATATATGGATATGAAAATTTGATGATTTAATAAAATTCTATGCCCTCACAATATAATGATTTGATAAGATTGGTAAAGTATACAAAAATATAATTTTTCTAGCAATATTCCTTTATTTTTTTCATGTAAAAAATTAATCTTTTTTAAAATGAGAGTTATAAATAATAACTTTCTTTAATAAAAATAATTCTAAGCTCAAACTAATATTAATAAATTGTCTCAAAATTATTTAAAAACTAACCTAACTTTTTAGCCAATATATTGTTAGAAAGTATACAGAAATGTTAAATTTTTTTACTCAAAGATTTTGTTGAGCTTAATGGGTTGGATGCATTAATGATGAGGGATATAATATAGAAGGGAGCCCACAGATCAAGCATGAACTAATTTCACCCTTGACATACAAGCAAGAGAGAAGGAGGAGAGTGTGACTGCCTTTTGCACTTTTTACTCAATTGCATCCTTTTTACACCAAATAAAAAGCAAAAGGGGGATCTTGTTGGCCCAGGTGCAAATTTGAAGTTTTGGCGGGTCTAAATTGATTACATTGCGCTTTTCATTTCCAGCCTTTGCTCAAAGTGGAACGTAGGCGAAGACCCATTGTTAGGGACTTTTTAGACAATACACCGGTTGACTGCTGCGCCTGCCTCGAAGTACGCTTAATTAGGAATATTCACTGCTAAAAGCGCTTCTAAAGCCCATCAAATTAAAGGGCGTCGCATTCAAGTTTCCACTCACCAATTGCGCCAAATCACTAGTCATTTAACTTTCTTCAACTCTAAGCGCTTTTACATCTCAAAAAAAAAAAAAATTATAAGAGGTTGTGGTTATTTCTTATTTTTTAAAAAAATATAATACTAATTAATATATAGAGTTCAAAATAATTTACTAAAAAAAAAAGAACAATAATAAAATAATACTTTTTAAATATATAAATACTGATAGAATATTTTAAAATATATATTAAATATAAGATTTTATTTTATTTTTATTTAAAAAGTTGCACATTGAGGCACTTAATTATCTTGACTAATTAAAGTATAGACATTATATCAAATTTTAATCTAATGATTATATTTATTGTAAGGTGAGTTTAATAATACATGTGATTATGAGAGATAATTTTTTTTTTACTATAAATACAAATGCATTTACTGATTAAGTTTAGTAAAGTTTATTATCATGAAAATATTTATAACAACTTTGGTTTAATTTCAATTTAAAATTTTATTTTAACAACTAAAATTATATTTAAAATAATTTTCTCGATATGATTTTATTAAATGATTAACAATCTTATTATAATAAGTGTAAGAATGAGAAATTATTTGAATTTAATATTATCAAAATACAATCAAATTTAGAAAAATAATAATCTAAAATGTGTGTAAACTAGAGTATCATATGTGATTATTATATATATTTCGTCAACATTTACAAATATTTTATTAATTAAATTAGCTAGGTTATTATGGTGAAATATAATTTTTTAAGTAAAAATAAAGTGGATGTTTGCTCAAAAAAACTATTTTACGTATACATAAAATTTTCAGAAAAAAAGTACAAACATTATTCTTTTTACAATTACCACTACAGAATATTAGAATAATCTAACAAATTAAAAATCATTAAAAATGATGAAAAATCATAATTATAAATTCTATCCTAACATAGAAATTATACGAGCTATAGTAAAGAGTCCCAAAATACAAATGGATGAAATATATATTCTTTAAAATGCACAGATCCCCAAAACAAAAGGTTCAACCTTGGAATTTTAAAAGAAAAATTATAAAACTTCAAAATCTGCCATTGAACTTTGGAATTGAAAATGATTTTTAAAATTTCAAGTTTCATAGTTATTATTTTTTTAAAATTAAAACTCTAATATCACTCAATAATTTTCAAAGTACTAAAAAAATTAAATAAAGAATTGAGAATTAAAAAATATTGTTTGAAATTTTTTTAAAGTATCTCTTATTGAACATATAAAGACTAATCTTCTTAAAATATAATCAAACACCTAAACAGAAACCTCCCTCAAGCAAGATGTTTCAATACACAATGTTTAAATTAAATCTATAACAATTTACTTAAAATATCTTAAAAATGTCTCACGTTAATAAAATATTTTATTTAATTTTTGCTTCCACCACTACTATCATTCAGAGTGTCATTAATGTTACAATTATTTTTAAAATAAAGAAATAATAAATTATTTAACATATACAAAAAATTTTAAATTAAAATTAAAAGTTTAAAAAAAAAATAAATTTCAAGACAACAAGTATAACGGCAACATTAAAAATATCATCATTACTATTGTTATTTTTTTTTTTTTTGAAGTGGATATTATTGCTATTTCATTACAACTATATTAATGTAATAAACCAAATATTCTTAAAACTCTAGACATTTGAACTTTGTTGAAATTTTCAAGTGGTATATTGACTTCACCAATTCATATAGTAGACCTACTTGATTTCGCATAATTGCAAAGTTGCCTGTTCAAAATCAAGGTGGTCAAAAAATTTAATGATAAATTATTACAAACAAAAGTATTCAAGAAGATAAAAAATAGTAAAAACACTTTAATCTCTCACATTTCACTTTCACTAAATAATGTTTTTTATATTATATTTTTATTAAGAATTATAGAATTTAATAATAACCTCAGCTCGTAACTATTGTTTCTGCTTCCATAGTAGACTAAAGGCATGAACGTATTCTTTACGCCTTTTGGCTTACAAGTTTCCAAGCATCGGAAACAAACAAACATGTTGCATCTAGGAATAATTTTAGAAGTATAAATTTTAATTTATTTTATATTTTATATTTTTAATTTATTTTATATATATAATATATAAAATTATACGTACGTATTAATTTTTTTAAAATAATATCTCATTTCAAAAGGCCGTCAAAGAACCTACATGCGAGCCAGTAGCTACAAACAGTCTCAATGTAGACTCCTTTTTAAAACATAAAAAAGCATAAACCGTACCTTGATCGTAAGATATTATTTTTATAGACTCCTTCATTTTTTAGTATTTATAATTATTATATATATATAATATTATATTCTGAGATCATCGTTATTTTTCGTACCATTACAAATTTTATTTTGTATAATGCTTAAAAAATACTTTTTTTAATAAATACTATAACTAATAAGATGAATATTAATTTAATAAGTAAATATTTTAATGAATATATAATATATTTTTTTATCTAAATTAATTTTTAATAGAGATCACAAATTATTTTTAGTTTGAACCCATTTAATAATATAAAAATTGACTATTAAATATAAAAATTTTAATTATAAAAGAGTCAATTGCATAAAAGTTAGCCAACTTCTTTAATGAATAAAAACAATAATTATCTATCTTTGGATTTAAGTTGCTAGAGAGAGAAATAAGTTCAATATTTGTTAAACTAAATTACTTATTAATCATTTGATAATTATTAAACTTTTTATTTTTATTTTTTTTGAGTTAGAAATAAATCATTTATATTTAGAACGACAATTTTATTTTTGTCACAATTAATAAAATTTTATGAAGACTCTTATCCTTTAGCTCTTATCAATTGCAATTATTGTTTAAATACATTAATTAATGACATAATATTTACAATGTTTTAATCATTTCATTGTAATGGTTTAGACAATTCATTAATAATTTTTAATATAATTTTCAACAGTGCAAGGTTACAAACCCAACAAACTAGACAAAATTCAATAATATATGTAGACATTTTGAATTTTATCATATGGACACTTCTATTAACATATATATATATATATATATATATATTAAAATTTTGAAAAAGTTACATAGACACTTGCCTACCCACAGTCATCAAATATATAATATACTCTGCGACAAACCTAAAGAAGGAACATTTTGGTTCTTATATTTTTATTTTTATATAATTTTTATTTTATAAAATTTATATCACTAAATTTATTAAATTTTAAAAATTAAATTATTTTATAAGATCCAACAATCCCCATATTAATATAAGTGTACAAACAACTTTTCTAAAAAAAAAAAGATTCTTGTACATCTACACGACTCCTATGTATGTATATGGAATAAAGATTGGCCTAGAAATTCTTTTTACTAAATGAACATAAAATATAGTTTGGGAAATACATTCATTATGTATCACAATTCTGTTAATAAATCTAATAAATTTAATAATTTATATTTTTTAAGTGATTATGTAATAAATTTAGTTTATAAGATATTACAAAACTGATGTATATATAGAAGTAGATTACTTAATATTAATGTAAGATTTGAATTACTTATATTATACAATAACTTTTTATAAGATATTAAATTCTATTGATTTAATTATTAGATTACAAATAACAATTATGTTAATCTAATTTGCTGACGTTATTATTAAATTTAAGAGAGTTGCTATTTTAAACTATAAAATTGATTAAATATCGACTCAAACGTAAGACATACAGTGCCAGCAGTTGTAAAGTAGTTTGAAGGCCACTTCATCGACACCAACATTTCAACACCCGCCAACAAATCTTGCTTTTGGTTCGGTAACCATACTTGGGTGGTTTAGTGCTGTTTTTTTTTTTTTTTTTTCAAATTTAAATAATTATAAGTTATTGGTAAAAATTATTTTTTATTATTCTAAGATTATATATTTGGTTTATCTAGATGTGTTGATGAGTAAGAAAATAATGAGTCGGATGCAACACAATATTCTTATATTCTTATTCATAATTGTTAATGTGTGAGATTCAACTACACGTCAATACAAAAATATGAGAATTTTATATTAAAATTAAAGTGTAACACTAAAATTACTCTTTTCTACTGGAAGTGCATGCTAAAGTTACCTAAACTCACCCAACGCAATCAATTTAGCCAGGTTGTGGTCCAAGTTTGATAGACAATTAGTGGGGTCTTGAGCATTTTTCCCTTTTGTTTGGTGATCTTGAGTTTTAATATCCCAACCTATTTTGTTTTTGGTCCATTTTCGGGGGAGCATTTTAGTAACTAATCTTACCCATTTATGCTATGGTTGTGCATGCGATATGTAACCTGATTGAACCCGACTCGATTAGTGCAATATAATCTGTTTTGTTTATGCAAAACTCCTCTTTTTATGATATTGGTTCTGTTGATATTCATCATAGGATTTGTCAAAATATGATAGAAATGTTGAATAAGAGTAGGAAATAATATATGCCTGATAATCTCATATTCTATCTTATCTTTAGTAGGCATCGAATAAGATACTAAATATTATTATGTTATCGTATTTGATATTTAAAGTGGATTAGATAATGTTAGAATATGATTTAAATTATATGCATCTAGATATAATTATCCTTATGACAAAATTACATATACATTTTTAAAATTGTTTTCAAACATTAAAATTTTTTAACTATTTATACATTAGTTCCTATTTTAAAATATAAAAAAATTTATATAACTAGCAAAATAAAGTCCATAAATTTCAATGAAATATATTAAGAAACTTCAACGATGCTAGTAGTGATCCAAAGACAATGCTAGTGGCAACATAAATAATATATGGTTGTCCAACAATGATGTCAACGACAATGTTGGTGGTTTAGTGGTGGTAGTAATAATGATTGTGAGAACGGAAACCATGATGATGGTAGTGATAGTGATGTCAATAATGATAACAATGATAGTAGTAACTATAATAGTGAAGGTAGTGACAACAATATGGAAGTAGTGGTTGATAGTCCAAAACAAAGATGGTGGTGTCTGTTCTCATAGTGATAGCTATGGCAATGGTTTCTTAACAATGGTGGTTTAATGGTAGTGGCAATAGTGGTCATTTGGTGGAGGTAAGGGCAGCGAGTTGGTGTGTAAATTAAACTAACCCACCCAACTAGAACTGACTTGAAGCAACCCGAACTTGGCCCGAGACCTAAGTAATTGTATTTGGTCAGTAACAGGTTATGTTTTGTTTTGTCAAACTCAACATGAACCCAAATTGATTGGTTAAAATATACATAAACCTAACAACCTAATCAAGACCTGACCAACAGAACCAACCATACATATTTTTGATTAGGTTCAAATAAAAAACTCTAGACTTGAATTCCTCTTATCTAACCAAATTTTTTCTCTAACCTGATACATGCACACCCTTAACTGTGATGGTGGTGGTCCAACAATGGTAATGATAGTAGTAATGAGAATGATGATAATAGTGGTGGCAGCAATGACAAGGGCAATAATAGTGGTGGCGTTAGTGACATGGGCAACAACAGTGCTAGTGGCGATGATAGCGACAACAAAAGTGCTGGTAACAATGATAATAGTGATAGAGATGGATCATGATTACAGCTTATCGAGAGTGAGAAAGAGTTCAAGGTGAGAGGTATGGGTGAAGTGTAATAACTTTTACTATCCTATCATGTGGATTTGTATACCACCTTTTCTTGGTGACATTAGTTATCTATTTATGGGATGAATAAAATTAGTCAACTGAATAAACCTATCATATTGCATTAGTCCATCAAATAATGAATTAAAGTAGGATAGGATCTTATCAACCCTCTCTATCCTAGCCACCAAATAACCCTTAGTGTGTATATATATATATATATATATATATATAGAGCTTTAGTTTTATTCTAAAGTAGACATAATTATTAGTATTGAGTTTAATTGAAGGAAATTTCACCAATTTTTTTTTTTTTTTACTAGAGCTGAAAACTAAGAATTATGAAAACCTATACTAATTTTAATTAGCGTCACCATCAGCATTATGGTTATTTCCATTAACTCCTTTGAAGACATGTACCATTCTTGTAATTAACGTTGTCGCCTTTAAACAGGATCATGTAATATTATATAAATATGTATAAATGCAGACATCACATCATTTTACTAAATAATGAATGATCCTACCTGTGATTAAAAGTCCTACTTTTCTGGCCTACGTCATATTATGAGCATAATCACCATAAATTCTACTATTTTTTATTTTTTTTTACAACTTAAACCTTTACTTATATATATATATATATATATATATATATGAAGTAGATTACTTAATATTATTGTAAAATTTGAATTACTTATATTATACAATAACTTCTTATAAGATATTAAATTCTATTGATTTAATTATTAGATTACAAATAACAATTATGTTAATCTAATTTGCTGACGTTATTCTTAAATTTAAGAGAGTTACTATTTTAAACCATAAAATTGAGTAAATATCGACTCAAACGTAAGACATATAGTGCCAGCAGTTGTAAAGCAGTTTGAAGGCCACTTCATTGACACTAACACTTCAACACCCACCAACATATCTTGCTTTTGGTTCGGTACCCATAGTTGGGCAATTTAGAACTTTTTTTTCAAATTTAAATAATTATAGGTTAATGGTAAAAATTATTTTTATTATTCTCAGATTATAGATTTGGTTTATCTAGACGTGTTGATGAGTAAGAAAATAATTTTGAATTAATATAAAATTTTAAAACTGTGATATGTGTAATGAAAACTTTTAATCTAATAGTTACCGTTTTCACTTTATATATGAAAAGAAATAATTGATGTTTGGCTTTTGATTGAGGAATACGCTTGGATTCACAAAAAAAAAAAAAAAACAGGAAAGAATTTAATATTTCAACACAGTCAATTGTTAACCAATCTTGTTTTTGGTTAAGTGAAGATTAAAATTGGAGGAATTGAAAACACAAATAAAAGCATAAATGTAATGAGTGGGATCCAACACAATATTCTTATATCCTTATTCATAATTGTTAATGTGTGGGATTCAACTACATGTCAATAATTCTAGACAAAAATATGAGAATTTTATGCGAAAATTAAAGTGTAATACTAAAATTACTCTTAAGATTACTCTCTTCTACTGGAAGTGCATGCCAAAGTTACCTAAACTCACCCAACCCAATCAATTTAGCCAGGTTGTGGTCCAAGTTTGATAGACAATTAGTGGGGTCTTGAGCTTTTTTCTTTCTTGTTTGGTGATCTTGAGTTTTAATATCCCAACCTATTTTGTTTTCGGTCCATTTTTGGGGGAGCATTTTAGTAACTAATCTTACCCATTTATGGTATGGTTGTGCATGCAATATGTAACTTGACTGAACCCGACTCAATTAGTGCAGTATAATTTTTTTTTTTTTTATGCAAAACTCCTCTTTTGATGATATTGGTTCTATTGATAGTCATCATAGGATTTGTCAAAATATGATAGAAAAGTTGAATAAGAGTAGGATATAATATATGTCTGATAATCTCATATTCTATCTTATCTTTAATAGGCATCAAATAAGATACCAAATATTATTATGTTATCATATTTGATGTTTAAAGTGGATAAGATAATGATAAAATATGATGTAAATTATGTGCATTTGGATAAAATTATCCTTATGACAAAATTACATATACATTTTTAAAATTGTTTCAAACTTCTAAAATTTTCAACTTATTTATACATTAGTTCCTATTTTAAAATATAGAAAAAATTTATATAACTAGCAAAATAAAGTCCATAAATTTCAATGAAATATATTAAGAAATGTCAACGATGGTAGTAGTGATCCAAAGATAGTGCTGGTGGCAACATAAATAATATATGGTTGTCCAACAATGATGTCAACGGCAATGTTAGTGGTTTAGTGTTGGTAATAATAATGATTGTGAGAATGGCAACAATGGTGGTAGTAATGGTAGTCATGTTGATAATGATAACAATGATAGTAGTAACTATGATGCTTAAAGCAGTGACAACAATATGATAATAGTGGTGGCAATGGTGATAGTCCAAAACAAAGATGGTGGCATGTGTTCTCATAGTGATAGCAATGGCAATGGTTTATTGACAATGGTGGTTTAATGGTGGTGGTAAGGGTAACAACTAGGGGTGTGTAAATTGGACCAACGCACCCGATTCTGACTAACTTGAAGCAACCCAAACTTGACTTGAGACCTAAGCAATTATATTTGGTCAGTAACAGGTTATGTTTTTTTTGTCAAACTAAACATAAACCCAAATTGACTAGTTAAAATATACATAAACCTGACAACCTAATCGAGACTTGACCAACCGAACCTGATCGCACATATTTTTTATTAGGTTGAGGCAAAACCTTTAAACTTGAATTCTGCTAATCTAACCAAATTTTTTTATCTAACTAGGTCTGTGCACACCCCTAATTGTGACGGTGGTGGTCCAACAATGGTAACGATAGCAGTAGTGAGAATGATGATAATAGTGGTGGCTACAGTGACAAGAGCAGCAATAATGTTGGTGGCAATGGTAGTGATGATAAAAGTGGTGGTAACAATGATAATGATGATAAAGACGGATCATGAGTTGTGACAAATTATGATTACAACTTATTGAGAGTGAGAAAGAGTTAACGGTGAGAGGTATGGCTGAAGTGTAACAGTTTTGACTATCTTATCATGCGGATTTGTATACCACCTTTTCTTGCAGCATTAGTTATCTATTTATAGGTTGAATAAAATTAGTCAACTAAATAAACCTATCATATTCCATTAGTCCATCAAATAATGAATTAAAGTAGGATAGGATCCTATCAACTAGAGATGTCAAAATGGGTTTGCCCTGCTGGCTTAGCCCGCCCCACCTCGCATAAGGGGTATATTGAGTTACTATATTGGTGATTCATTATTCGCAAGTAAATTAACTTACCTCACGTAACCCACGTATCAATGCAGGTTGAGGTGAGCTAAACTCATGGGTTTTAACTCGCAGCTAAAATGAAACACATGCCTAAGCCTAAATATCTATTACAAATAATCCGCAGTTGAAGATGAAAAAGAAGACAGAAGATGATATGAGTTATTACTTGTACTTATTTATGATAGTTACTATATTGATATTATATTTTAATTACTATATTAATGTGTGTATATAATTTAGTGGTACAGGTAAATCTAATTGGCGAGAATTAGAAGTCAATTATTGACTATTATTAGTATTATGGAGTTAGAATTTGATTTTGAGACCAAAAATTTTAATGATAGTTTGAATTTGTGATTTAATTTAAGACTTAATTAAAACTTAGATTGTTGTTTTTAATTTAAAATATTATGTTTCAACTATAATTTTATTTAATAAGATACTTTATTTGAATTTTAACTATTTTTTTAATTATTGGTAGATAACCTGTTTAACCTGTAGTCTGTCATGAGATAGGTTAGATTGAAATTTTTCAACTTACTAGTTATGCAGAACAATCCTTCCCACCCTTCTTAATTGCAGGCTTATACAAGTTATGGCAGACTGACCCGTTTGACAACCTTACTATCAAACCTCTTGATCCTAGCCACCAAATAACCCTTTGTGTGTGTGTGTGTGTGTGTGTGTGTGTGTGTGTGTGTGTGTGTGTATATATATATATATATATATATATATAGAGAGAGAGAGAGAGAGAGAGAGAGAGAGAGAGAGAGAGAGAGAGAGAGAGAGAGAGAGAGAGAGAGAGAGAGAGAGAGAGAGAGAGAGAGAGCTTAAGTATTATTCTAATGTAGATATAATTATTAGTATTGAGTTTTCTTGAAGGAAATTTCACCAATTGTTTTTATTACTAGAGCTGAAAACTAAGAATTATGAAAACCTATACTAATTTTAAATAGCATCACGATCACCATTGTAGTTATTTCCATTAACTCCTTTGAAGACATGTACCATTCTTGTAATCAACGTTGTCGCCTTCAAATAGGATCATGTAATATTATATAAATATGCATAAATGCAGACATCACATCATTTTACTAAATAATGAATGAACCTACCTGTGACTAAAAGTCCTACTTTTCTGGCCTAAGCCATATTATGAGCATAATCACCATAAATTGTACTGGTTTTTTATAACTTAAACCTTTACTTTTAAATGCAGTGGAGTGTAATTAAAGATTCATAACTACAAAACACCAAAAAAATTTATTGATATTTACACCAGCATGTCATTAATATGAAGCAGAAAACTGTGAAAGCTCACCTTATTTTACCCATATCGTAAGCTTCAACCAAACATAATCTTGATTATAATTTTAATAGCTCATCATTTTTATAAATTAAATTTTATAAAAATATTATTTAAAAAATATAAACTATTCAATTTATCGAATTTTATAATTTAAACAGTAAAACTCAATAAATTTATTCCTACATTAATTTTATGAGAGTTTGAAAAGGTCACGTTTCATGGGACTTCATTTAAACTCTTAGCTATGTGGATTAGGATCTTTAACTTTTAATTTTGAAAGTTAAAAATAATTTAAGTGAACGGTAGAGACAAAATTAATATAAAAAAGATTAATGAAAAAAATAGATTACTTAAATATTTATACAAAATAAAAAATTACTAAAATTAAAATATTCAAATCCTAGTTATATCGTCCATGAGTTGTTCTCCTGCTGTAGCCGGTGCTGGTTCTAAAAATCAAACCATACTTCACCATTTATCTATTACTTATACGATGACGAATTTAATTTTTAAAAATAAAAAATTGATAAATTTTTAATTTCATTGTAGTATCTGATAAACTTTATGTTTTCATGGACGTAGTTTTAACTTGATAACCTTCACATTAAAAAATTGATAATTTTCATGTTGTTTTACATTATATTCATCTTACCCTTTAGTACTTGTTCAAGAATGTTTTGCCCTATTTTCAAGGGCTGCATTTGTTTGTGTATAAAAAATGGATTATACTTATATTATTTGTTGACTATATACAAAAATTTGGATTGAAAAACATTAGTGTTGACTGTATGTATAAATGTAATTATAACTAGTTATATATAGATTCTCTGTGGTGTTTCAATTTCATTTATTCTGTGGGACATTATTATCTATGAAGTGTGATTCCCATTGCCTGTATGTCTGTACTTATGTTCATATGCATATAAAAGCAATTTTTAAAAAATAAAAAAATATAACAATGATTGATAATGATAATGGGGACAAGAATTGACTTGTTATCTGTGCATAGATGCATGTAAGAGGCAGAAAGAAATTCCATAAGTACTTTTGTTTCAAAAGGGCAACATACACCATACAAGTTGACCCAAAGTGTTCCCAACCAAATGGTGCACATGGATAATCTCTTAATTTTTATTTTTTTTTTGAAGTTGAAATATAGTAAACGAGACATACATAGCAAATTAAAAAAAAAATTAATGAAAAAAAATGAGATATATTGTTTAAATTTAAGTATAAAATAAAAAGAAATAAAAAATTATCAAAATTAAAGAGTAAAAAAATGAAAAAAAATTAGTAAAAAAATAAGACACACTATTTAGATTTAAATGTAAAAAAAAAAAATCATCAAAATAAAAACATTAAAAAACAAAGAGATCAAATCCATGAATCTTAAATTGGAACCTTTTTTCATCAGTTGGAGTGTATGCATCACCGCCACACGAAGTTGCTAAAACTCAACTTGCCTAACTTATTGATTTTCCCGCATATTTCTATTTATTTTTATTTTTATTAAATTTCTGGGCAGTTGTTGGTTCAGTTTGGACAGGTAGAATGGATTAGAACAAGAGCTTTGGAATGAAGACCAAGCATGTGAGCACCAAGTGCATGGGTTTAGGGTATCCCTAATTAGGTACACCAATATCCACAAATGTATGGCTCAAAATGCTTCTATACTTAGTGCTTTCATATTAGGCTTTATACATTCAACAATAAAGAATTTGAGTTGGTTTTTTTTTTATATATATTAAACGGTTACCTTTTTCATAAAAACAAAAATGAGTAGATTCAACAGAAATTGTTAATGTTACATAGAGAAAGGTACTCTCTCCTTATATGTAGAAATATAAATTTTGAGTTTAGAGAAGAATTAGAGAGAAAATATAAGAATTTGTATAATCAATGTGCAAAATTTATTTGTACGTGTAAATGTATCTAATCTACATTAAACTCAACCTCAAGTATCCACTCCAACATTTTTTTTTTCCTAAAAAAATATTGGTCTCATAAAATGTAATCATAAAATTTGTACAAAATTCATTTAATGTCATCAGATTTGATAAAGTTCATTTTTAAATGTGTTGGACTTATCATATTTAATAATAACAAATGACTTTTTTTAAAATCTTAATAAAAATGGCATCCTTGTTCTTTTTAAAAGTGTTAACTGCTACATTAAGGAATATGACAATTGTTATTTATACGTAATATTTTCACATGCTGAGTGTTTATTATAAAAGACGAAAAATTTATGTTTCACTTTTTTGCTCTTTTACATTACATACTTCACATATAAAATGCTACGCACCAATAACAAGGCTCATTGTACAAACACCCTTAGCTTTATAAGATAGCGAAAAAAGGCAAAAACCTTAGAAAAAATCCAGAAGCAAAGAGCATCAATAGATTAAATATACTAATAAAAAGGCCCTGCGTACAGCATAGCATATATTATTTTAGAAAATGACAGAATTAAATATAAGGGTCTTTTGTAAAGAAAACTTTTGTGGTATCTTTTTTTCTTTTTTCTGTACTCTTGTTTGATTGATAATATTAACTAATTAAATGATAATTGAACGAATCTCAATACAAAATCTAACAATCAATAATGTAAAAGGTATCACAATTAAAATAGCTTAAAAGCCTCCTTTTGCAAATAGTCCCATTATTTCCACATCAATAGATGTAAAGATCCATACACATTAAATATGAACTTTATGTAAAAAAATAAAATAAAATAATAAGGATAAATTTTCCATATTGCAAATTATCCAAATTCATCACTTCATCATACTTAATAGGTTCAAATATACTTGTCATACAGATGTCACATAAAATATACTTGTTATACATATGAATTTTCATAATCATTTGGTGTATAATGCTGTATTTTCTAAAATACAAAATCCTCAAATTTTCTTTATGAATCTTTTTATTTGATCTTGAACAAAAAATGTTCATTCTCCTAGTTGGGGCAAGCACCCCAAGCAACACCCCTATGTGTTATTCTATTTAAAAAGAAAAAAAAAGAAACTGGCTGAGACCTACCACCTCGTCCATGTAATTTTTTTGCAAAAATAAACACAAAAATTAAAGCATTTTGGTTAGCTCCTACTTCAATTCTTCTTGTAAACAAAAGCTCTTGATAAATGTGTTCTAATAACGAAACTGGGCAAATAACTTAATGGCTAACTACAGTTATTTTAAAAGTTAAACTGATATGAACAACTTGAAACTGGTAAAATGGTAAAAACTGAAATCAACAGACCAATTTTTATTTTCTTTCCACCAAGTTACCGGATTAATCACTTCATTAGAAAATACAAAAATACAAGCCTTGGCTGAAGATCAACAACCAGGGAAGAGAAAACGTAACAATCCCTATTGTCATACTGCTTTGACTGTATCAGACAGGCTGATGCGTGTGTGCCTTTACTTGAATTGCTTGTCAACCGAACCACCCGAGCCAATAAAAAACCGATTGGCTCACGGATTGGATTGGTTCGGGTGTCGTGAAATTACACATTTCCAAAATTCCCATCGGGATTTAGGCACAAACCTGACTGAACCAATCTGCTGAACACCCCTAGCCTTTACTTTCCAGTAAATAGAATTCCGATATTCTTTGAAAGTAATCGCCTTGAGATTGATTTACTTACATAGTGATCTAGAAGTCTAAAACAGTTTTTTTCCCCTGAAAGGAAAAAGCTTACAATTCAAGAAAATTCCCCTTCCAATTTGAAACTTCTAGATTTATCTACACATATACATAGGGTAAAAACTTTCAGCTAACAAAATCATAAGATAACGTGAAGAGTAATTAATTTATTGTATAAACAATATGGAAAGAAAATCATATAAAACTGCACCACATGGATGAATACATAGAATAGAACATTTACAGACGATCAAGGGATTACCAAATGCATTACTAGGACCATTCAATGCTCCGTTTTAACTCTCACATCTCCGTTTGGTAATGAGCTTTGTGCCTGTGCAAGACGTTTCAACTCCTGCATAGATGGGACAAACTTATGACATATGTTAACAAATATAAACAAGAATTTATGATTTTAATTTTTGTAATTTAAGTACAGGATTCAAATTAGTCTAATAGTCTAGTGTTTTTTTTTTTTTTAATGCTCAATCCTTTTACCTTTCTCAGCTTCAAAGTGGGACTCGATCCAAATTGACATTTGTGACATATAACCAAATCAACCATGTAACATTTAATGCAAATGCTTAAAATGTGAAAAAAAAAATTAAAAGATATATATATATATATATATATATATATATATATATATATATAATGTCCCAGGTACTTTTTCCCTGTACAATGCACAAATAAAAAAATACTGCGAGCTTATCACAAATTTTCTGTATAAAAGAAAGCATATCATCATATATTTAGTTGTAGATTACAAGGGATGTCACAAGAAACCCATTTACTGATCAGTTGGCAAAGCTGGAAACTTAGTGACCAGATTGAGACTTGGAGTAAATTACATGAAGCAAAATAACATTTTCAAGGCAATTAATTGGAGAAGGCACCATTAAGGCACTCAGCCGACCATGCGTCTTCAGGTATTCAGTTATGAAAAGGTGACCCCATAATGCCTTTGACCACACTGAGTACATTTTATTTTCCAAATGTAACTTTACTGCTTAGAGCTGAGTGAATAAAAGCTTACTTAAATTTCAAATGGTGGCTTTTTCAATAAGTTTTTAGTTTATTTTCAAATGTTGGCTTCATTATACTGGCTGATGGAACAAGAACTTAACTATCAGATGATAACATTTCCAACTAATGGTAGGTGCTATAATTATTTCATTTGATTTCTTAGGCTAATCAAATATATTCAAAGGGAGAAATTCTAATTGCAAGAAACAGAACAAAAAACAGAAAAACACGGGAAGATTGAGTGCTGACAGATGAAATTGTGCAGATCTATTACAACAAGGCTACTGCACTAAAACGAATATTATCTCATGAATATGTAAACAACCAACACAAGCATAAAATCAACAAACGAAATGAAACTACTTCCTCTTGGAATCCAGCATAATTTTTTCCAATTGCCAACTGATGACTTGTGTCCAAAAAGAGCAAAAATGTCGCATGATTCTGCATTTTAAATTTCTTGATACACAAACATAGTTGGATGCATATGTTCCAGAAAATGTAAACATTAAACCACAGTTCCTCTCTCTCCTAAATGCGAACTTAAGTTGACCATTATAGAAATCAAATTACAATTAAATCACACTTAAATGCAACTAATGGGATTAGTCTATAAACAGCATAAAATTCATCCAGAATGGGGAAAACGTTTGACTCCAATTCCTATCCAAGAAAACTTAATGCACTAATCGTATAAATTGAAGTTAATTTTCAAATATGGGGTTCAAACAACATGCATTAGTCATGATAAATGTTCACCGTGCACATCATACAACGCAAGGCTACAAATTATCACTTCCTTTCCAAAATAAGTCTTATTACTATTCATCACGACTGTGAGGAAGGAAAGAAAAGGAAAAAACTACAGGTGTATATTCTTTTGTTAAACTCTGCCAAGCAATTATCAACGGCATCATTGGCAGTTAAAATGTGTGGGCTAACTGTGGTGGAATTAAGTATAAATATTCTTGTGCTGGATTGTGAGCCTTCAGTATAAGGCCTAGTTCAAGTTGAAATGTTCAATTAATAAAACCGGGCTCAAATCATAAATTAGCCATCAGGCCAAAACCAGTCATATTTTGGAATATTGGCATACAGACAGTTCATATAAATTTGAGTTATGTATGAAGTAAATGTTTATTATATCTTTTAACCAGCTATACTTTCATTCATGATTAAATATTATCTTTGGCTTTAACATGTTATTGGCCAGTTGGCCCATCTAAGGCCTTTTGGCATAACTTTAACTACATTTCTCAACTTGATACAGCTTCAACAACTTAAATAGGCCAAGACGAAGTTAGCTGGGATGACATGTTTACTAAATGAGCCATAAACTGAGTTCAAGCCAAAGGCTATCAAAACATGTTTGAGTTGTGACTTTTCTCAGCCTCACTCACTTCACCCCAATCTCATCCCATCTCAAAACGTCTCTAATTAATATGCAAGTATGGACAAACATATCTATTATCGTTCTGCATCTCCAACCTTGCATAACAGTGTGTGGTTCATTCCTTACTTAACAAAGTTTACATGAAGCACTCAATATTAAAAGAATCCCCTTAGCTTCTACTCTTGCAGCATCCCATAACCTTTATTTATCCTTAAAGAAAGTTTTCAAACTACAAATTAACATTACATAACAAGTGAGTTTCTAAAAATAATTTTGATTAAGCACGTCCTTCATGTCCGTAATTACAATAACAACACCCCACATTAATTTCAAGGGAAAAAAAAATACCTTACAGCCCTCCCCTCACCCCCCAAAATTTCACTCAGTGTAGTGGGCTTATTCATCTTCATAGGATATAAGTGATAAACTATGGGAACAGATTAATGAAGTCGGGAGGTCTTACTAAAGTTCTGCTCTACAATAAAATAAATGACCAAAGAAATAAAACTTACAGCAGCAGAAGCTGCACGACTCTCTCTGTAACTTTCAATCTCATCAGCAAAATTCTGTTCTAATTCCTCCAGAAGATGCTTGCGCAAACTCTGCTCAAAATAAAAATGCTAAGTTGGGCTCAAGAAACTAACAAAAATATATATATACATGATCTGGAAAAGAAAAACATATGTATTCAGTGAACGTTAAGGATTAAACACAACCTTCAATGCATCAGTTTTTCCTTTGGTGATCTGATTTTTTGCAATGCAGTTGTTTATGACATCCCTTGTAAATTCATCTGGATTCTTCCCATCATCGATTAAACTAAAACCACCAGTACATCAAAAATTAAGTTCAAATGACAAAAAGCTTATATTAGATTGTAAATAAACAATCACACTACATACAAAGGCACAGGACTCACTTCACAACCTCCATAGGAACCTGAATGTTGCACTTCTCAGCCAATTTAACCATGTTATCCAGCTCAACAACAAGACCATTGCTGGATTATTAGGGTGAATCAGTATGATAATTTTAAACACGGAAAGAATTGGAGAGCAAGGAACAAATATATGATAAGGAAAGGATTGAAGAGTTACATGCGATGAAGGAGAGGCATTTGAAATGCAGTATTGAAGGTAGAGACAGTAAGGTATAGCTGATGGATAAGACCCAATGTTTTCTGAATGGAGTTAATGACCTGGTTCAGCTTCTGCATAGACTCATCAGCTGCTACTGAAGTAGCTGATGTGTCATTTGTTTGAGGGATCAATGTCCTGTTGCCTCCACTCCCACCATTTCCTCCCATGGCTGCACTCTGTAACGAATCCATTCGTGTTTCTTCAAATTCTGAAAAAGTATTATTAAGTAAATTAAATCGAGCTATAATAAAAATTTAAAATAAGATGCATGAGGTGATCCTGACAAATGTATTAGTGCAAAATTAATTTAGGTGAACTTCATATTTTTTTTACCAACCCTCAAATAAACCATGCTCCATTTATTTTGCCAGAAAATGGAAACTTTTAGCAATTTTTTCCTTAATATCCTCTCTGTAGTTTGTTTCATTAGAAATTCATTCAACAGATATATTTTCTTTTGCTGGATTATATGAGAAAATGTATCATATGCTCCCATTATGTGTAACTGTTTATAAATAAATACATTTTTCATTAAAAACAAGACCAATGTAAAATTAACCACCAAAAGAATCCCAGGAGTTGTTATTGTAAGATATAGACAATCCAATATTTTAATCTATACAAATTCAAACTAGCCCAGTTAAAGCAGTAGATTCATTCATGTTCTTATGAACTGTCAACCAAATCGACGTCAACTGAATGGTTCTACATCTGCAGGATGTGTTTGAATATCTATATTCTTCAACCTCTAGTTCACACATCCACTTGGTCTCTTTATATTATTATAGATACATAAATGTAGTAGATTTTATCCACAAAGATTGATAAGAGGAGGGGGGACGGGGAAGAATGATCTGAGATATAAACCTCACAAATAATACAGAAGAACATATATAAAAAGGCATATATAATAATATAAAAGGCAGATGTGCCAATAAAATTGGATAATGTAGCATTCTTCACTGCTGACAAAGTAAAAGAAAGAAAGAATACTTCATAAGTCACCAAAATGGTTGGAAAGGACAACCCCACAGCACCTGTATCACATCTGTCTCATGACTGTTAACCTAAGCAACTACTATAAAATCTATGTCATGACAATGTATTTACGAATAAACAACAACAAGCAAACAGAAGTGATATCAAGTAACTGAAATGTCCCAAGAGTTTCACTTACGACTCTAACATGAGTAGGAAGGGTACTAATGAGCCTTAGGTGGCATTCTGCAACCTAGAAGAAACAAGAGTTACCATTAGATGGCTCCTGTGGCAAAGAAAGGAACTCATACAAAAAGAACAGAAACTTCATAAAAAACAGACTTGACATAGAAGTGTGTCATTGGTGAGATTGCAGATGTTTTGTTTAAAAGAGAGGATACTTAACCTTTTCAAAGGAAAGGAAACGTGACCACAGAGTCTTTTGTGTAACATGAAATTGATAAGAATCAAATGAATTTGCAATTGGAAAGCAAATGAAAGTTTTAAAAAAGAGCCGGTACTCTTATAGTTCCCTCACCATCCTACTCCAAACCAGAATATTTTCAATCATATCCACACTATTATAGGAAGGGAATTTCCAAATTCATAACCAATTTGAATTATCTCAAAAAGCCCAAGATATAGTTTTTGTCATAGTTACCAAATTCTCTCATACACCCTCATACCACAAACCAGGTTCAGCATCTTGGATTGGCATATTAGAGTACTCTACATTAGATTTTGCATTATTAGGTGATGTACCGCAAATTGATTCAGCATTCCAAAATAGCGGTACACAGTGAACTTGGTAACTATGGTTTTTGCTATAATTGAGAAGATAAGAGCAAATAGTCTTTTCAAGTAATAAACAACGCAGACCACTACTTACACTCACTATTCCTCCATCCTCCATTTGAAGAACTTATAACTTTTTTGACAAATTTAAGTTTCTGAGTTAGTATAAAGTTTAAAACAAAAATAATTATCATATCATAAATTCATTATTACTTTGAGAATAAAGTATGTTTTCCTTTAATCTCTTCATACCCACGAAGCAGGTTCTTCCTACTAGCATCCAGAAAGCACATTCTGATTAAGCTAATAAATCAGATCATGACAAGTAAAAGGAATCAAGTCTCACAAGATTGTGCAAAAGAAATCAAGTCCATGAAGGCTCTCTTGAATTCTGTGAGGACCCTTCAAAAATCATAGATTGAAGACAGGCAAACCAAACCGACACATTCTGTACCAAATTTGCCCAAGAAAAACACCCTGGAATTCTGGAACCCATTAATTGTCATGCAAATTAATGCTTATATGATATAAAGTCACAACACAAGGAATACAAGATTATCAAAACCCAAAAATAAACTACTAAGTACTAACACTGGGTGAATTTGGGGAACAGATCACAAAGCATTTGAGTAAACTTCCCAGAATTATAGACCTGTAGCTGTAGTTTCAAATCCCTTTAAAACCACTCAAATATGAGTTTCCATACTAGGAAATAAGTAGACAGTGTTTAGGATGGCAACATGCATCTGTGCAGAAACTGACCCAACTTTTAAGACACATTTAGCATTGGTTGGGAAAGAATTAAAATGTGGAATTTTTCTGAGTTATAGCTTTGTGTCTCATTGTTTAAATTCCACTAACATCTTGCAAAAAGGAGATCTCATGCACCACGGTGATAAAAACAGTCACTGCTACCAAGTAAGGTGACAGCCAGTGGGTTTTGAACATTTAAGCAAGATTTCATAAGATTCATCAAGTCAACAGCTATTAAACTTCATTTATGATTCAATAATCAACATCACAGCACTTAAATATACAATTAAAGGCCCAAGCACACAGAAATCAACCCACAACCGAAGCAAGACAACCCAGTAAGTGCGAAAAAGCAATTCTAAAATAATATAGAAGAAAGCCAAGTCTTCAGTGCTAATAAGAAGCTATAAATCATAGTTGTTAATTGCAAATTGCACACTTATTGCGCTAGGGGTCATTGTGACATTGCGCATTGCATTGCGAATTATTCATGTCTATTTGAACAATTACACAATTATATAACATATATAAATAAGTATGTAGACACCTAATTTTGTCCGAGTCCTAAAAATAAAAAAATCAAAAATAAAAAAAATATCAAAAAATCAAAATAAAAAATCAAAATACAAAAAAAGAAACAAATAGAACTGACCAAAAGGCCCAAAGCAAACTAAAACCAAACCAAAAAGCCTAAAACAAAACGAGCCCAAGGATAAAAAACAAAAATCAGAAAAAAATAAAAAAAAGAAAGAAATGAATGAATAAAAATCAGAAAAAATTAAGAAAAAAGAAAGAAATGAATGAATAAAAGTCAAGAAAAAATGTGAAGATGATGAAGAAATGAATGAATGAAAGTCAAAAAAGATGTGAAGATGATGAAGAAAGTAAGAAAATGACGAAGAAGATGAGAAATTGTTGAAAGAAGAGAAGAAAATGTTGAAGAAAGTAGGAAAATAATGAAGAAGAGGAGAAATTGTTGAAAGAAGAGAAGAAAATGTTGAAGAAAGTACGAAAATTATGAAGAAGAGGAGAAATTGTTGAAAGAAGAGAAGAAAATGTTGAAGAAAGTTGGAAAATGATGAAAGAAGGGAAGAAATTGTTGAAAAAAGAGAAGAAAATGTTGAAGAAGAGAAGAAAATGATGAAGAAGAGAGGAAATTGTTGAAGAAGAGAAGAAAATGATAAAGAAGAGAGGAAATTGTTGAGAGAAGAGAAGAAAATGTTGAAGAAGGGAAGAAAATGAGAAAAAAAAAAAGATAATGAATAAAGCCAATAAAGATTAGGTAGGAAGATGAAAATTAAGAATAAAAATTAAACCAAAAAAGAGAAAAATTTACAATTAAACCACTATAAATAGCCCATATCAATCTCTTTTTTGTGCAACTGGCATGGTTACATTAATGCAACAAGTTGTGCAAGAGCATCTCCATTTCCTTAGTTGTGCTTATTTCAGTTGGAAAGCAAAACAAAGATTGTATTAACAACTTCAATGGATTATAAATAGCCATGATTAAATATCAATTTCTGCATTTATGCATTAGTTTCGTCTTTTTCCTTCAAATCTAAGTTACTATTTTTGGTTTCTTCTACTTTTGCTTCCATATACACCATAATTAATTTGATTCTTGTTAATTTAAGATCATTATTTTGGGCAACAAACTCTTCATATCTTGCATGCTCATTTCAATTTATTCATTCTGGTATATTTGCTTCTAGTTTTTGTACTTGTCTTCCTTGTTAAGTGTTTACATTGCAATCCTAATATTAATTTGCTGTTTGTGAGTATTTTGGTTTGAGGATTAATTCTGAAGTGCAATTGAAAACAACAAGCTTGAGTGGTAAAAGGCTTGAGTGTGTGAGCTTAAAGAGGGTAAAAGCCAACAATTGTGTGAAACAGAGTGGAGTGCCATCTTTTGAGTGAAACATGTGAGGGAGTGTATTGTGAGGCTGTTTTACTAGCATTTCTTGCAGGTTCATAAAATGAGTAATCCTTCAACAAGGAGGGAGGTTAAAGAACCCTCGGATGATGAAGTTAATATGACTCCAAACATGAAATTGATATATATGGCCTTTACTAGTCAATTTCAAAAGTTGAATAGCAGGCTAGATGAGTAGGATGAATGGAAGAGGGAGTTGTCAGAAAGCTTGCCAGGGAATGGTAGACAAACTAATGATAGGAATAGGCAACAAAATGAATTTGATCAGGAGCTATTTGAAGAGAGGAGTTCAGCTCGAAATAGAAGGGGCAAAATTAGAATAGAAAATAGGAGGGATAATACTTTAAATGCTATCAAGATGAATATACCTCCATTTAAGGGTAGAAATGATGCTGAAGTGTACTTGGAGTGGGAGAGAAAAATGGATTTGATATTTGCTTGTCACAACTATTCTGAAGAGAAGAAGGTGAGGTTGGCTGTAGTAGAATTTTCAGATTATGCTTTAGTTTGGTGGGATGAATTAGTGAAGTCTAGGAGGAGAACTGGTGAATATCCTATTGAGAGTTAGGATGCGATGAAAAGAGTAATGAAGAAGCGATTTGTGCCTTCTTATTACTATAGAGAGTTGTACCAAAAGCTGCATAAGCTTACTCAAGGGTCAAAATCAGTGGAAGATTACCACAAGGAAATGGAGATGCTCTTGATTAAAGCTAACATTGAGGAGGATAGGGATGTGACAATGGCTAGGTTTATAGGAGGTTTGAACAAGGAGATAGCTGATGTAGTGGAGTTGCACCATTATGTTGAGATGGAGGACCTAGTTAACATGGCCATGAAGGTAGAGAGACAACAAAAACAAAGGGGAGTAACCAAGTCATTTTCGAATTCTAGCAGCAAATGGAGTTCAAAATGGAACAAATATGATGAGAAGAAGAAGGAGAAAGCCACTGATTCCAAGGAAAAGGGGCTGGATGCAAACAAAAATAAGGAAAAGAGTATTTTAACTCAAAAGGGTACTTCTGATTCTTTTTCAAAAACCTCTAAACATAGAGATATCAAGTGTTTTAAGTGTCAAGGTCATGGTCATTATGCATCTGATTGTCCTAATAGAAAGACCATGTACATTAGAGGTGATGAGATTGTTTCCAAATCTGAAAATGATAATGATTGCGATGGGAATGGTAGTGAGAGTAGCATGCCATCTTTAGAGGATTGTTCTGATGTTGATAGGGATGTTGAATATGCTGCTCATGGTGAATCTCTTGTTGCTAGGCGTGCATTGAATCTGAATGTTAAAGAAGAAAGCTTAGAATAAAGAGAAAATATATTTCATACTAGATGTTTAGTTGGTGGTAAAGTTTGTAGCATGATTATTGATGGGAGTAGTTGTGCTAATGTGGCTAGCACCACTTTGGTGGATAAATTGGGTCTGAAACGTGTTAAACACCCTACTCCTTATAGGCTACAATGGTTGAATGATAGTGGAGAAGTGAAAGTTACTAGGCAAGTTGTGGGAGCTTTTACTATTGGGAAGTACAGTGATGGAGCTGTGTGTGATGTAGTACCCATGCATGCTGGTCATTTATTGTTGGGGAGACCTTGACAATTTGATAGGCGTGTGATGCATGATAGGTATAGAAACAGATATTCCTATGAGCATGATGGCAAGAAAATCACTCTGGCACCTTTATCACCTTAAGCTTACCTTGATCAAGTTAAACTTCAACAATCAGCTTGTGGGAGTTCAGGTAGTGAGGTGAAAAAGAATAATGAGAGAAAAGAGGCCATAAGAGAAAAGAATAAAGAAAAAGGCCCAATGTTGAGTGACTGCACAAGTGAGGAAAAGAAAGTGAGATGTGCAAAAGAGAATAAGTTAGTGAGTGATAAAAAGAAAAAGAATGAATGAAAAACAGAATTGTTTTGGAGTTTTATACTCTTGTTCAAGGCTTGGCTTGAATCTCTATTGCATCAAGAATTGAACTTCATCAAGGTATTTACATTCTAGTGAATTTCTGTTCTTGATTCCTCAATCAACCGATTATTTGCGTTTCCGTTTGCATTAGTCATTTGAGGGTTCAATAGGTTAAGAGTTCTCCATCTATTCTTGTTCTCTATCAATTGTGTATTTGGGGTTTCTGAATCATAAATATCCATGGGATTCCGCATCATTTGGTATCAGAGCTAGATTAGGGTGAATTCTTATTTATCCTAAGTTATAGTTTGCTATTTTCTTTTTCTTTTTTCTTTTTCTTATCTGCCTAATATCAACTAAAATCAGATCTGGGTATAGAAGTGCAGGTTGCAGCTGGTTTGATTGTTTGGGATTTGATTTTGATATTTTGGTGTTGTTTGCTGTTTATCCTATATTCAAAAAAAAAATTGTGCCACTATTAAAAAAAACGAAAAGGAACAAAATTGAAAAGAGTTGCGACTAGAAGAAGAAAAACACCACATAAATGTTTAATCAGGTTGGCAACAAGTTCTTTGAACCTGTATACTTTTTGGGGCAAAATTAGGAGTATGATTAAATTCAAGTCTGAACATACTTTGGGTTTTGGAAATTAATTAGCAAAGTCAAAAAGCATAAGCACAATTTGTGGGATTGGCATCATTTTAGAAAACCTATTTAATTACTTTCCTTTGTGTCTTTAAATCTTTTTTTCGTCAAAATTGATTTTTCCATTAAGGAAACATCAATTTCTGCATTTCTGCATTAATTTTGTCTTTTTGCTTCAAATCTATAGTTGCTTTTACCCTCTTTAACCTCACACACTCAAGCCTTTTACCACTCAAGCTTGTTGTTCTCAATTACACTTTAGAATTAATCCTTAAACCAAAATACTCACAAACAGCAAATTAATACTAGGATTGTAATGAAAACACTTAACAAGGAAGACATGTACAAAAACTAGAAGCAAATATACCAGAATAAATTGAAATGAGCATGCAAGATATGAAGAGTTTGCTGCCAAAATACTGATCTCAAATTAACAAGAATAAAATTGTTAATTATGGTGTATATGGAAGCAAAAGTAGGAGTAACCAAAAATAGCAACTTAGATTTGAAGGAAAAAGACGAAACTAATGCATAAATGCAGAAATTAATGTTTCCTTAGTGGAAAAATCAATTTTTGACGAAAAAAAAAATAAAGACACAAAGGAAAGAAATTAAGTAGGTTTCCTAGGATGATGCCCAAAAAAATTGGAGCTATGGATGGCAAGAGAAGAGGAGCAGCGGATGAGCTAACATTACCTCAAGGACCAATTACAAGATTGAGGACCAAAAAGTTCAAGGAATCACTTCAAACTTATATTGGCAAAATGTTAAAAGGAATGGAAGCTCAAGATGCAATGAAGGCCAATGGAGTTTCATCTAATCAAATTAGACTGAATTTGTAAGATGGGACCAACCTATGTTTAATTCATTATTCCACGTTAATAGATTAGTTTTTGAACAGTTTATTACTTGTAATTTGCGTTTGGGCTAGTATTTTTTATTTGGAGACCCAAGTTTAAGGCTTAACCTAATAGTCTAGGTTATTGAACTTGTAGGGGTATAAATACCCTAGTGCATGGACAAGGTTTAGCAAAATGAATGAAAAACAGAATTGTTTTGGAGTTTTATACTCTTGTTTAAGGCTTGGCTTGAATCTCTATTGCATCAAGAATTGAACTTCATCAAGGTATTTACATCCTAGTGAATTTTTGTTCTTAATTCCTCAATCAACCGATTATTTGCGTTTCCATTTGCATTAGTCATTTGGGAGTTCAATAGGTTGGGAGTTCTCCATCTAATCTTATTCTCTATCAATTGTGTGTTTGGGGTTTTTGGATCATAAATATCCATGAGGTTCTGCATCATTCTGTAGTGCTTTTCTTCTTCTAGCCGCAATCTTTGATTTCGACTTTGCTAATTAATCTCCAAAACCCAAAGTGTGTTCAGACCTGAATTCAATCATACCTTGAATTCTGTCCAAAAAGGTGTACAGGTTCAAAGAACTTGTTGCCAACCTGATTAGACAATTCTATGGTGCCTTTCTTCTCCTAGCCACAATCTCTGACTTTTGTTCCTTTTTTTTTTTTTAAACAGCATCCCATTTTTTTTTAAATATAGGATAAACAGCAAATAACACCAAAATGTGAAAGAAAAAAGATCAAAATCAAATCCCAAACAATCAAACATCTGCAACATGCACCTTTATACCCAGATCTGGTTCTAGTTGATATTAGGCAGAGAAAAAAAGAAGAAAACAGCAAACTATAACCTAGGATAAATAAGAATTCACCCTAATCTAACTCTGATACCAAATGATGCGAAACGCATGGATATTTATGATCCAAAAACCCCAAACACAATTGATAGAGAACAAAAATAGATGGAGAACTCCCAACCTATTGAACCCCCAAATGACTAATGCAAATAGAAACGCAAATAGAAACGCAAATAATCGGTTGATTGAGGAATCAAGAACAGAAATTCACTAGGATGTAAATACCTTGATGAAGTTCAATTCTTGATGCAATAGAGATTCAAGCCAAGTCTTGAACAAGAGTATAAAACTCCAAAACAATTCTGTTTTTCATTCATTCTGCTGAACCTTGTCCATGCACTAGGGTATTTATACCCCCACAAGTTCAATAACCTAGACTATTAGGTTAGGCCTTAAACTTGGGCCTCCCAATAAAAAATACAAGCCCAAACGCAAATTACAAGTAGTAAACTGCCCAAAAACTAATCTATTAACTTGGAATAATGAATTAAACATAGGTTGGTGCCATCTTGCAAATTCAGCCTAATTTGATTAGATGAAGCTCCATTGGCCTTCATTGCATCTTGAGCTTCCATTCCTTCTAACATTCTGCCAATATAAGTTTGAAGTGATTCCTTGAACTTTTTGGCCCTCAATCTTGTAATTGGTTCTTGAGGTAATGTTAGCTCATCCGCTGCTTCTCTTCTCTTGCCATCCATAGCCCCAATTTTTTGGGGCATCATTCTAGGAAACCTACTTAATTTCTTTCCTTGTGTCTTTATTTTTTTTTTTTGGTCAAAAATTGATTTTTCCACTAAGGAAACATCAATTTCTGCATTTATGCATTAGTTTCATCTTTTTCCTTCAAATCTAAGTTGCTATTTTTGATTACTCCTGCTTTTGCTTCCATATACACCATAATTAAAATTTTGATTCTTGTTAATTTGAGATCATTATTTTAGGCAGCAAACTCTTCACATCTTGCATGCTCATTTCAATTTATTCATTATGATATATTTGCTTCTAGTTTTTGTACCTGTCTTCCTTGTTAAGTATTTACATTGCAATCCTAGTATTAATTTGTTATTTGTGAGTATTTTGGTTTGAGGATTAATTCTGAAGTGCAATTGAGAACAACAAGCTTGAGTGGTAAAAGGCTTGAGTGTGTGAGTTTAAAGAGGGTAAAAGCCAACAATTGTGTGAAACAGAGTGGAGTGCCATCTTTTGAGCAAAACACGTGAGGGAGTATATCGTGAGGCTGTTTTACTAACATTTCTTGCAGGTTCATAAAATGAGTAATCCTTCAACAAGGAGGGAGGGTAAAGAGCCCTCAGATGATGAAGTTAATATGACTCCAGACATGAAATTGATATATAGGGCCTTTACTAGTCAATTTCAAAAGTTGAATAGTAGGCTAGATGAGTTGGATGAATGGAAGAGGGAGTTGTCAAAAAGCTTGCCAGGGAATGGTAGACAAACTAATGATAGGAATAGGCAACAAAATGAATTTGATCAGGAGCTGTTTGAAGATGAATTTGAAGAGAGGAGTTCAGCTCGAAATAGAAAGGGCAAAATTAGAATAGAAAATAGGAGGGATAATACTTTAAATGCTATCAAGATGAATATACCTCCATTTAAGGGTAGAAATGATGCTGAAGTGTACTTGGAATGGCAGAGAAAAATGGATTTGATATTTGCTTGTCACAACTATTCTGAAGAGAAGAAGGTGAGGTTGGCTGCAGTAGAATTTTCAGATTATGCTTTAGTTTGGTGGGATGACTTAGTGAAGTCTAGGAGGAGAACTGGTGAATATCCTATTGAGAGTTAGGATGCGATGAAAAGAGTAATGAAGAAGCGATTTGTGCCTTCTTATTACTATAGAGAGTTGTACCAAAAGCTGCATAAGCTTACTCAAGGGTCAAAATTAATGGAAGATTACCACAAGGAGATGGAGATGCTCTTGATTAAAGCTAACATTGAGGAGGATAGAGATGTGACAATGGCTAGGTTTATAGGAGGTCTGAACAAGGAGATAGCTGATATAATGGAGTTGCACCATTACGTTGTTATGGAGGACCTAGTTAACATGGCCATGAAGGTGGAGAAACAACAAAAACAACTCCTCTCTTTTCCTTTCTGTTCACTCTTTTTCTTTTTATCACTCACTAAGTTATTCTTTCTGCACATCTCACTTTCTTTTCCTCACTTGTGCAGTCACTCAACATTGGGCCTTTTTCTTTATTCTTTTCTCTCATGGCCTCTTTTCTCTCATTATTCTTTTTTAATTCACTACCTGAACTCCCACAAGCTGATTGTTGAAGCTTAACTTAATCAAGGTAAGCTTCTTTAGGTGATAAAGGTGCCAGAGTGATTTTCTTGCCATCATGCTCATAGGAATATCTGTTTCTATACCCATCATGCATCACACGCCTATCAAATTGCCAAGGTCTCCCCAACAATAAATGACCAGCATGCATGGGTACTACATCACACACAGCTTCATCACTATGCTTTCCAATAGTAAAAGCTACCACAACTTGCCTAGTAACTTCAATTCTCCACTATCATTCAACCATTGTAGCCTATAAGGAGTAGGGTGTTTAACACATTTCAGTCCCAATTTATCCACCAAAGTCATTTGTCGACACGCGACGTAGAGCGGTGATCCCGAGGCGATAAAAAAAATAAATTTAGCTGAGGTTTTAGAAAATGATAAAAAAATGTAGTCGCCATCAACTTAGATTGAAATGGTGAAGTCGGACACCGAATAGTATAGCCTACGTTACAAAAAAATGGATTCGGGAGTTGGTTACGAATAGGGAAGGTATTAGCACCCCTACAACGCCCTTTCGGTACCACGGTGTTTGCTATTGTTAATTTTAAAAATATGCTTTGTCGATTATCAAATAAATTATTTTTACATGTAATTATGATTTAGGATTATTTTTAAATACATCAATGGAGTTATGCCAGTTAACTGACTAAACTCATGATGTAATTTCTTTCAGGATAGTTTGATATTAGTCAGTTGACCGACAACTATTTTTATTCCGTCATCGAGATTTTTCAAAAAATGCATCAATGAAACTATGTAAGTTAACTGACTATGTTCGTAACATAACCTCCCTCAGGATAATTTGATAGCGGCCAGTTGACTGGCAACCCTCTTTATCCATCATCGGGATCTTTAAAAAAATATATTAATGGAACCATACCAGTTAACTGACTAGGTTTATGACATGATTTTCCTTTGGATAGTTTAATAGCGGCCAGTTAACTGGCAACTATATTTATCCATCGTCGGAAGTTTCTTTCTAACCCAGATAGTAAATCAAAATAGTTGAAAAAATTATAACTAAATAGAACGTTGTAAAGTGGTTGGAGCAAAACCACAACTATTCTTAACAACTCCAAATAATCAATACTTCAATACTTACTTGTAAAAAAAGTATAAGCAAAATTATAATAGCATATAATTATTCAACAAAACAATATGTCTAACAATGGGAGAACATAAAGAAATAAGTGAAATCTGTATTTAGAGTGCTTGAATGGCCTAATAAAGACCGAAAATATTATCTTCAAGATATGAATGAGGATGACTTCCAAAGGCAAAGTTGAACTTCTTAAGATCAGTGTGATGAGCTTGTTCAAGGGAAACTAGAAAAATCAAGAAGATTTAAATTTTTTTCTCTCTAACCCCTTTTCTTACTCCTATCTTTCTCTTTTTCTCTCTTCTTCTCCTCTCCCTCTCTTCTTCTCTTCTTCCACACTTTCTCCTCTTGCTCTCTTCTTCTCTTCTTCCTCACTTTCTCCTCTTGCTCTCTAAGTGTCTTGGTTTTGTTGTGTGTCTCAAGAGAGATTGATATGGGTTATTTATAGTAATTTAATTGTAAATTTTTCTCTTTTCTTGTTTAATTTTTATTCTTAATTTTCATCTTCCTACTTAATCTTTATTGACTTTATTCATCATCTTTTTTTTTTCCTCATTTTCTTCCCTTCTTCAACATTTTCTTCCCTTCTTTCATCATTTTCTTCCCTTCTTCAACATTTTCTTCCCTTCTTTCATCATTTTCCTACTTTCTTCAACATTTTCTTCTCTTCTTTCAACAATTTCTCCTCCTCTTCATCATTTTCATACTTTCTTCAACATTTTCTTCTCTTCTTTCAACAATTTTTCCTATTCTTCATTATTTTCCTACTTTCTTCAACATTTTCTTCTCTTCTTTCAACAATTTCTCCTCTTCTTCATCATTTTCCTATTTTCTTCATTATCTTCACATCTTTTTTTGACTTTCATTCATTCATTTCTTTCTTTTTTTTCTGATTTTTATTCATTCATTTCTTTCTTTTTTTTATTTTTTTCTAATTTTTATTTTTCATCCTTGGGCTTGTTTTGTTTTAGGCTTTTTAGTTTGGTTTTAGTTTGCTTTGGGCCTTTTGGTTAGTTCTATTTGTTTTTTTTTTTTTTGTTTTTTTTTTTTTCATATTTTTCTTGATTTTTGATTTTTTTTTATTTTTTTATTTTTAAGACTCGAACAAAATTGGATGTCTACAATTAACATAACAATAATATATTTTTTTATTTATTGATGTGGTAAAATAATACTAAGTTGAAGAAATTGTTGGAAGAAATGAATGAATAAAAGTAAAAAAAAAATGTGAAGATGATGAAGAAATGAATGAATAAAAGTCAAAAAAAGATGTGAAGATGATGAAGAAAGTAAGAAAATGATGAAGAAGAGGAGAAATTGTTTAAAGAAGAGAAAAAAATGTTGAAGAAAGTAGGAAAATGATGAAAAAGAGAAGAAATTGTTGAAAGAAGAGAAAAAATATTGAAAAAAGTAGAAAAATGATAAAAAAGAGGAGAAATTGTTGAAAGAAGAGAAGAAAATGTTGAAGAAAGTTAAAAAATGATGAAAGAAGAGAAGAAATTGTTGAAAAAAGAGAAGAAAATGTTGAAGAAGAGAAGACAATGATGAAGAAGAGAGGAAATTGTTGAAAGAAGGGAAGAAAATGTTGAAGAAAGTAGGAAAATGATGAAAGAAAGGAAGAAAATGAGGGGAAAAAAAAGATGAATAAAGTCAATAAAGATTAGGTAGGAAGATGAAAATTAAGAATAAAAATTAAACAAAAAAAAAAGAAAAATTTACAATTAAACTACTATAAATAGCCCATATCAATCTCTCTTGAGACACAACAAAACCAAGACACTTAGAGACCAAGAGAAGAAAGTAAGGAAGAAGAAAAGAAGAGAGCAAGAGGAGAGAGTGTGGAAGAAGAGAAGAAGAGAGGGAGAGGAGAAGAAGAGAGAAAAAGAGAAAGATAGGAGTAAGGAAAGGGGTTAGAAAGAAAAAATTTAAATCCCCTTAATTCTTCTACTTTTCCTTGAACAAGCTCATCACACTGATCTTGAGAAGTTCAACTTTGCCTTTAGAAGTCATCCTCATTCATATCTTGAAGATCATATTTCCGGTCCTTGTTAGGCCATTCAAGCATTCTAAACACAGGTTTCACTTGTTTCTTTATGTTCTCCCATTGTTAGACATATTGTTTTGTTGAATAATTGTATGCTATTACAACTTTGTTTAAACTTTTTTTACAAATATTAAAGTATTAATTATTTGGAGTTGTTAAGAATAGTTGTGATTTTGCTCCAACCACTTTACAACGTTTGATTTAATTATAATTTTTTGGCTAAAATGCATAGAACCCTCTAAACTTTAGGTTGATTTTAAAAAACCTTCCTAAATTTTAAAAGTTTTCAAATGACCCTTTTGAACTATGAAAAATTTTTAAATAACCCATTCCGTCAAGTTTTTGTCAAAATTTAAGAAAATGACGAAAATAACCTTCATTGTAAAACTGAGAAATTGAAGGTTGTGAACAGTAAAATTTTAGAATTTTAACATTAAATCTCAACCCTAAATCCTAAATTCTAAAACCTAAACCCTAAATCCTAAACCCTAAAACTCTAAACCCTAAATCTTAAACCCTAAGCCCTAAACCCTAAACCTTAAATCCTAAACCCTAAACCCATAAATCCTAAACCCTAAACCCTAAATTACAAATCTACATTAGGTTTTCTTCTTTTGCATTTATGACAAATTTGAAAATTTATGTGCATTTGAAGGGTATTTTTATCTTTTTATCGAATCAAATTGGAAGTTAACTAAAAAACATCCAAATTTTGACGAAAAACTTGACGGAATGGGGTGTTTTGAAAATTTTTCATAGTTCAAGAGAGTCATTTGAAAACTTTTAAAGTTTAGGAGGATTTTTTAAAATCGACTTAAAGTTCAAGGGGGTTCTGTGCATTTTAGCCTAATTTTTTCAACTATTTTGATCCACTATCTTGGTTAGAAAGAAACTCTCGACGATCGATAAATATAGTTGCCAGTTAACTGGCCGCTATTAAACTATCCAAAGGGAAATCGTGTCATAAACCTAATAATTTAACTAGCATGATTTCATTAATATATTTTTGAAAGATCCCGACGATAGATAAAGAGGATTGTCAGTCAACTGGCCGCTATCAAATTATCCTAAGGGATGTTATGTTACGAACCTAGTCAGTTAACTAGCATGGTTCCATTAATGCATTTTTGAAAAATCTCGACGACAGAATAAAAATAGTTGTCAGTCAACTGACAGCTATCAAACTATCCTGAAGGAAATTACATCATGAGTTTAGCCAGTTAACTGGCATAACTCCATTGATGTATTTAAAAATAATCCTAAATCATAATTACATATAAAAATAAATTTATTTGACAATAGACAAAGCATATTTTGAAATTAACAACAGCAAACACCAACGTGGTACTGAAAGGGCATTGTAGGGGTGCTAATACCTTCCCTACATGTAATCAACCTCCGAATCTATTTTTCTGTAACGTAGGCCATACTATTCGGTGTCCGACTTTACCATTTTAATCCAAGTCGGCGGCGACTCCATTTTTTTATCATTTTCTAAAACTTCACCTAAATCTATTTTTTTTATTGCCTCGGAATCGCCGCTCCACGTCGCGTGTTGACAAAATATATATATAACAAAACCCCAAATAACAACAATATATTAAAAAAAAGTGAACCTATGTGGGAGCATATCAAACAAGAAACAGAACCCCATACACAAGATTCAAACAAGAAACTCCACCCCACCATTCTCCAACATAACAGAACAGAACAAGACAGAACAGAACAGACAGAACAAGATTCAAAAAGTTCATTGTCATGCCAAGAAAAAAAAAAGTGCAGAATAGGATTACATCTCTCGAGCAGTACAGAACAGAATAAAGAACAAAGGAACAAATCATGTATTATAGACTCACAAAGAAAGCAGAAAGCTAATTGAAAGTCACCATCAAAAGTGATCATGCAGAACAGAACAGAAATGCAAAATGGAAGTGCAGGGCAACAATCGTCGTCCACCTTGGGTGGAGAGCTGGAGAAGGGGCAAAGAAGGCAGTCAGGAGCAGACACAAGCTGGGCATGGGGATTGGGGGCTATAATAGGGTAAACTTTATATTAAGTCCTTATTGTGCAAAATTGCGTGGCATTGCACTTTGCAATGCTGCGCAATACAAACCTCGCAACACAATGGGGGTTGTATTGCACAAAACCCCATTGTGCTGCGCAACGCCCAATTGCCATCACAATTTTGCGCAATTTACAACTATGTGATGAAGTACCAAAGATTAACATCATAGCTCAAACAGTATCCAGCTAAGTAATGCCAAACTTATATGCCGCCACCCACCCACCTTTAGCTAAAGGAAGGTAAGCATGTATCTAGTCTATGTGAATCATATCATATTAAAGAAGGAACATGCGGAGTGGAAAATTTTCCATAAATCAAAATGACATGACTCAGTGAAGCTGCACAATAGAGGACCTCCTATTATGAAAACTTCCTCCTAATAGGAAATCAGCATACAGAGATGATCAAGACTTAAAAGTGAAGAAAAAAAAGATTAAGGGGCACTATCTTCAAAAATATGATCCCCTTGCTAATTTATTGGAACAAAGTCTTGTTTTATTCACATTGATTACTCGTCATGTAAAAGGCCATAGTGTTGGGGTTTTATTAGTAGCAAGTAGGGCAATTGAAGGCTCAAAGAGAATCAAAACTAACCACACTGCCCATGCTTGATGACTACTACGGCAACTTTTATAGTTCATGACATTTATAGCATAGATCAATAAAAGTTATAAAACTAGCAATGCCCGTTTGCATAGATCAATTTTTCATCTAAGGACACATGCATGCATTATCCAAACAAGCTCATTTTACTAAAACATGGGGGATAGTGATAAGAATAGAAAAATCCCAATAAAACTCATGGTCTATCTAAAAACATGGAAATATCACCCAGTTGTACATGGCGCAAAGACCTTCTCCATTCAAAAGAGTCACACCAACAGAAACTCATGGTGATAAATTATGCAATGAAGAGAAACTCAACGCAAAAAGGAAAAAGGAAAAAGGAAAGAAAGGGAAAAGAGAACAATCATAACTCCAACGCTTCTAAAGCTACAGAGCACCAATTAACAAAAAAAATATAGAATTATGTTTTGATTGGACTAAAATTAGCAATTGAAACCACAGATAATTGGAAGTCACGGGCTACCCAAAACTTAACCACATGCACGATGCAATATTAAGCATTATGTTTTTTCATATAAATAACTCAACTAAATTCAAAGAAGAGAACAACCAGTCATCAAAATTTCAATTGGGAAACTATTTATTGACTAAATAATTAAAGAAAACAAAAGGGTACTTCGAGTTCTGCAAAAGTAATTAAAATTCCAGAAATTTCTTGTATTCCTCATCATCTGGGAAATTTTTGTCATCACTATGCAAAGGAAAACAAAAACGGTTCTGATTGATGATAGAATTCTTAACTTCAGCTTAGAGAACCGAAACAAAAGCAATAAAAACAACACACACAATACACAACAAAATAAACCCATCCCTGAAGTTGTAATCAGGTCAAACAATCTAACAGCCTCAATTTAAACTGGGTATGGAAAGCATTTACTATGGAAAATGGAATAAACCTGCTTGTAATCACTGTGTCGGAATTCCAGTCTCCTATTATAGCAACGGTGAAGTCAACTGCAGCAAAAATCTACCTAAACCCCATTTAATCCACCCAAATCCTCTTTCTCTGCAACTACTCCGTTCCTTCCTCTGTCCTTCCCTAGTTCCGCTCCTCTGCGACTCACTCGCAGAGCCTATGCAAATTAGTAAATCGCTAACTTACATGGTTGGACAAGACTGCCACGTAATTGTAGAAAATGACACAAATAAAGGAGATAATTAAATATGTTAAATTTGCTTAAAAAAATATGTTAAATTTTAAATTTTAATTTGTAAAATTTAATAAATTTAATAATTAAAAATTTATTATATATTTATTAATAAGATTAGTTTATTTGAGATGTCAATATTTTTTTCCTTAGTATTTTGTTGTTGTAGTTTTTTCAACAAAAACAATTTATTCTTTCCAAAATTATATATATAAATTGATAAAAATAAGTTTTTATTTTTGTCAAGGTGAAGAAAAATGTACATTTTACGAAAATTTAATATCGGTCTTCAAAATATTTTTTATTTTATTTCTTTTACTATCTTTCCTACTTTAAAATGAAATAGGCAACCCATTTTTGTTTTATTCTTAAATTCATTTCCAATCAAAAGAATTATTTCTTATTTATTTTTATCTCCTTTTTAATTAAAATATGAAAATACTAAATATGAAAGGCTCAACTATAAGATTTTGTTTTGAGGCTTTTTTTTAATAAAAATAAGTGTTATTTATTTGAAATTTTATCTTTTATTATTAATATTAGATTTACACATATATATTGTACATGATAGTTGGAAAATTCAATTATGAAGAAACATAACTATAAGGCATTATTTAATGAGGTAAAATCATTTCGATTTTTGATTAAAAATTTGATAAAATCAATTTTGAAATTAAAAATTTTTAAAAAGATATTAATTTTTATTTATAAGATTTTAAAAAAATTTTAAGATAATTTAAATATATAATTAAATTTATTTTAGTATATAAAATTTTAATATTTTAACTTTTAGGTATCAGAATTTAATTTATAGAATTTTATAATTTAATAAATTAATATTTTTTCAAATAAATATTTAATAAAATTTTATTTATAAATATTATAAGATTATACAAAAAATGATTTAAGGATCAACTATCATTTTGTCCCTCTAGTCTTGAAAATTCTGTTTTATTTTTTTCAATTTCATTGTAACAACGTGGCTTCTAGGATTTGGATGCAAACATTTTCTTTTAATTTTAAGAATTATTTTAATGTCTTTTTATTTTATATTTAAATTTAATATTTAAATATTTTCTCTTAATTTTATTTTTATCTCTCTATTATTGACTTTAGACACATAATCTTATAGGATCTTAATTCATTGCTTCTAGTAATTTTTAAATTGATGCAATTAATTTATATTATTAAATATTATGATACGGCAGTCATATGCAAACATGACATGATGACATATCATTTCATAATGCCAAATCATCACATTAATGCCATGCTAGCAAAAAAATTAATGCCAACTCAACAAAGTCAAATATAGGGATTTAATTATTGAGGTTGGCTTGGATTACTTAATTAAATTTTAGTAGTTTACTAATAATTTTTCCATATAGAGCGGCTAATAAACTAGTTGCCTCGGCTGCCATTATCATTTTTTTTTGTTAAAATGTACAAAACTCCCTTGAATTTTAGGTCGATTTTAAAAAACCCTCTTGAACTTTAAAAAATTTCAAACGACCCTCCTGAACTATGAAACATTTACAAAATACCCTCCTTCGTCAAGTTTTTCGTTAAAATTTGGATATTTTTTGGTCAACTTCTACTTTGACCTGATAAAAAGACAAAAATACCTTTTAAATATACATAAATTTTCAAATCTGCCATAAATGCCAAAAAAAAATCTAATGTAAATTTGTAATTTAGGGTTTAGGGTTTAGGGATTTAGGATTTAGAAATTTTGGGTTTAGGGTTTAGGGTTTAGAGTTTAGAGTTTAGGGTTTAGGGTTTAAAATTTATGAGTTTAAGGTTTAGGGTTTAGTATTTAAGATTTAAGATTTAGGGCTTAGGGTTTAAGATTTAGGGTTTAGGGCTTAGGGTTTAGGGTTTAGAGTTTAGGGTTTAAAGTTTTAGGATTTAGGATTTAGGGTTTTAGGGTTTAGAGTTTTAAGATTTTAGGGTTTAGGATTTAGGATTTTAGGGTTAGGATTTAGAATTTAGGGTTTAGGCTTTAGGGTTTAGGATTTAGGGTTAAGGTTCAATGTTAAAACTCCAAAATTTTACTATTCACAGCCTTCAATTTTTTAACTTTACAATGAAGGTCATTTTCGTCATTTTCTTAAATTTTGAAGGAAAACTTGACGGAAGGGGTTTCTTGCAAATGTTTATAGTTTAAGAGGGTCATTTGAAACTTTTTAAAATTCAGGAGGGTTTTTTAAAATTGACCTAAAGTTTAGGGAGGTTTTGTGCATTTTAACTTTTTTTTTTATTGCAAAAGTTCTTCTCTAATTTGTTCTTTCCACCTATTTGAGGATTGTATGCAGCTACCAGTTCAGACATTATTTAATAACTAACAAATATCTTTTATAAAAAAAGGTTATGAGCATTTAGTTTTGCAAATAATATACATGTACATAAATAGATTAAAAAAAGAGAAAATAAATTTATGAAAAAATATAAAAAATTATATATAATTTTTACTTTTAAAAATACATAAATAATAGGATTAATACTAAGTCAATTTACTTTGATCTTGGGCAAAGAAGGCCTCATTTTTTGAGTTAAAAAAAAATAAACTTAACCTTAATTCTATAAGATTAATAATTAAATGAGTTGGCCATGTGACTTGATTCTAAACTTAATTTTGAACTTAAATTTAAATTTAAATTATTAATTAATATAAATTTTGATATTTTAAAATTTTAAATTAATAAAATAATTATAAATTTATAATTTTTTATATTTTAAATTTTCTTGTTTACATAATTTTTATATCTTTGTATTTCTTTACATACTGAAACAACAACTACAAAAAGATTCATTATTAAAGTTCTTAATATTTATTTCATATTATTTTTTTATTTTTTATTTTATACATGTTTCTTGTTTGATGAAAATATAAGGAGAAGATATTGTAAACCAGAGAAAAGGGGTAAAAAGTTTAAGTGAAAAATGTAAAAAAAGAAATGTGATAAGCTAACCTAAGAGCCATTAAGCTAAAAAGAGAGCACATTTTTTTGGATTAAATTTTTTAAATTAATTTTTAATTTTCTTAAACGATTTCAAATAAGTCAATGCCAAAATTAATCGCCCGAAACAGGACCCTTCTTTTTTTTCCATTACAATGTTTACCAACTTTTTTTTTTTTTTGGTTTCATCTTTATTATTTATTGGGAGCACACTCATTTAACATTTTTTTTAATCAAAATTTCTCATCTTTTTTCCTTTTTTCTATTCTAGTATATGTAAAATTTAGTGACTGATTTACTAATGCTAAGATTATCACATTATTTTATTTCACAAACTAAACGTAATTTGAAGCTGTTCATAGATCAGTAAAAAGTTCTTAACTAATTATTTAATTTGCATAAATTTTTATGGAATATTTGTTTCGTTGTTTGCTTGATCCCGTTTTTTAAGTCTGCTAGTAGTAAGCAGCAGACATGGCTAACATGCTAGAGGTCAACTCATATTTGCTTTCTCCTAATCGTCAGCTTACGAATCAACGAAGCCTCGCGAGGCAATCTAAGGGATTCTGCTATGGCATTAAATATCATGCCTGCCGTGGTATAAGCAATAGTTCATTATGTTCCACTTCAAATGGTTTAAATTCTTGCAATGCACTACAATTGCAAGGAGACCAAGCTCGGTTTGTGATGAATTCCTCTCAAATGGATGTAGTAGATGCTAATAATTTGATTAGGGGATATGTTGAAGATGGGCTATTTGAAAATGCAGTCAAGGTTTATCTCAATATGCTTGAATCCAGTGACCCAGTTGAAGAATTTAGATTCCTTCCTTCCCTCATAAAGGCTTTTGGTGGACTTTCTGATATAAAGAAGGGCAGGCAGATTCATGGGCATGTGTTGAAATTAGGAATTTTTAATGATACATATATTGAAAATTCTCTTCTGAGCATGTATTTTAAATTGGGTGTAACTGAAGATGCAGTCCAACTGTTTGATAAAATAGGTAAGAAGGATACAGTTTCATGGAACATTATGATATCTGCATTTTGTGACATGGGCGACTATGAGGGATCGTTAGTTCTGCTCAGACATATGATTGAGGATTATGGTGAGTACCCTAATCGGGTTGCTTGCCTTTCCGCACTTGCATCAGCAGCTTCAATTCAGTCTTTGATCCATGGGCAAGAAGTTCATGGGTTTGTCATCAAAAGAGGTTTGGCCATCGATGAATATTTGGTTAGCGGGCTAATTGAAATGTACATGAAGTGTTGGAATGTTAAATATGCTGAGCATGTCTACAAAAGTTCTCTTCTTAATGAGATTACTGGAAAGAATATAGTTATACGGAATGTGATGATTTTCGGCTATGTGTTCAATGAGTGTTTGTTTCAGGGACTGGAGATATTCCTTGATGTGTTGGAAATAGGGTTAAGACCTGATCATTCTACCATGGTGGCTGTTTTAGTTTTATGCTCTCACTTATCCAATTTGGCAACTGGAAAGCAAATTCATGGATTTATTTTAAGCAATGGATTGCAGAATGATGTCAGAGTTGAAACAGCTATTCTAGACATGTACTTTAGATGTGGAGATCCTCAAACTGGTTTGCAAGTTTTTGACAGAGCTAAACATAAAAATTTTGTGATGTGGGATGCAGTAATAAAAGGTTCTGCTCAATGTGGTTATGCCACTGAGGCATTAAACTTGTTTTCTGATTTTACATTAAATTATGGCTATGGTGATTATAATTTAGTTCTATCTGTTATACGGTTATGTTCCTCTATAACTTCCATGTCAAATGGCAAGGAACTTCATGGGTTGGCAGTCAAAACAGGGATAGATTCTGATGTTTTCGTTGGTGGTGCCCTTGTTGATATGTATGCAAAATGTGGTGAGGTTAAGTCATCTCAGAAGGTTTTTCACAGCATAAAGTCAAGAGATTTGGTTTCTTGGAATTCTTTAATATCTGGCTATGCTCAAAATGATTACGCAGATGAAGCTGTAAAGGCATTTCGAGATATGCAATCTGAGGGAGTTGTACCCAATAATGTCACAATTGCTTGTGTGCTCTCAGTTTGTGCTCATGTATCAGTCAGGATGTTGTGTAAGGAGATCTATTGTTATGTTTTGCGGAGGGGATTGGACTCCGATATTCTTATTTGCAATTCTTTAATTGCAGTATTTTCTAAATGTGGTGACATAAATGGTGCGTGGGTTTTGTTTCAGAAAATGCCTAAGAGAAATGAAGTGTCTTGGAATTCAATTATATTGGGTCTTGGACTGCATGGTTGTATAGATGAAATGTCTGCTGTATATGAAGAGATGAAAGATGCTGGTATGAAGCCAGATCATGCAACTTTTACAGCCCTTCTTTCTGCATGCAGTCATACTGGGAGGGTTGATATGGGATGGCAATATTTTCAAAGCATGGATAAAGACTACAAACTTGAGCCTCATATTGAACAGTATACCTGTATAGTTGATCTTTTGGGCCGAGCTGGCCAACTGCAGCAGGCATATGATCTGATAATGGCCATGCATTGTGCCCCTGATGATAGGATCTGGGGTTCGTTGCTTGGATCATGCAAGATTCATGGCAATGAAAAGCTGGCAGAACTTGTGGCTAATCACATTTTCAAGCTTGATCCTATGAGCATTGGTTATCGTGTCCTTCTTGCAAATTTGTATGAAGATTTTGGGAAGTGGAATGAAGTTACTAGGTTAAGATCACAAGCTAAGGAAATGAGACTTAAGAAGGAGCCTGGATGCAGCTGGATTGAAGTTAACAGCAGTGTTCATATATTTGTTGCTGGTGATCGCTCACACCATTCATCAGATGAAATATATACTACAGTAAAAAATTTAACAATGGAGATGAGAAGAGAAGGATATATATATATAATCCACAAACACTTTCAAGTTATTTCTGGGATTGAAGATGGCAACTGAAAACATTGATTTCAACTGGCAAGGCTCATTCTGTTAAAACATTTTGGAGACACAAGCTTGGTGCTTAGATGTTCTTGTTAGCAGTACTTCCCTTCCCTTAAGGTATTGTTAAGTAATTATTGTTGCTACTAGGTCATCAATTATCAGTTCAGCAATATAAGTTTATACATAGTAGTTTGAAAACTACAGTGTCAATTGTTTTTTAATGCGTGTTCTTTGATGTGCTTTCAAGTTTTTTTTTCCTGATTTGCTATGGAGGAGTTGTTTGAGGTTTGGTGGAAAATATTGCAAATGTAATGACTGAAAAGTTAACCTTTTTCTTTCTTCTTAATATTACTGGGGGTCAAAAAGTGTTGTTAATGTTCAGGAAAGAGCTTCTGATCCTGTGTGCATAAAATCCAGATAAGTTTCATTGTTATAACTTGTGTTTGCGTTTAAAATTTTCACTGATTTTGAGAGTATATTGAGGGTATGGCCAGAAAAGGGGGAATACACAGGCACACACATAATTGTTATATATATATATATATATATATATATATAGGAAAGGAAGAGGTTTTCCTTTCTGAAGTACTCTTTCTGGGGTGAGTCTGTTTTGCTTCCTCTTTTTTATGTGTTTTTGGGTGACATACTCATTCTTCTTCCTTGAATCTGAATACATCAGTTCTGCTCAATATCACTACATATCAGTTTATTGGGGCCAACCCACCTTCACCTCCAACTATTGTTTCTTTTAGATTCTTCATCTTGATCTCGACTTCTTGCTGCATCTTGAATTCTGTCATTCTTCTATGACTTTCAATTAGCATAGGTAGGCACGCCCAGTCCCTGATCCAACCCATAAGACTTCAAAAGTTTCAAGCTTCATATTCCACTTTTGCCTAAATGCACTTAAAGGTGACTGTATCCTTCAACGTAAACCGCTTCATACCCTAACGAAGCAAACCCATAGGCGGTCCTGGGCACCAAGAACTTCACATATAGAACTTTTTCTGGAGCTTGAATTGGACACAGAGGCTGTTCTAAGCTATGGAAAAGATTGCAATATATTCAAATAAAAAAGGCTGAATGTAAGAGAAGGAAAACATTGTCTTTGATTGTCAAAGCTTTATTTGATTGGATTATTTTTATTGACAGGGAGTTTGCAGCATTGTCACTTGGTTTAATCCTGGTCACAAGGGTGAAATTTGCATAAAAATTTCTGAGAAAGTGGACAGCAATTGCTGCAGGTTACATGGTTGACACGGCCATATTAAGGATGAGTTTTGTGGCTATGGTTATGTGTTTCAAGATGAAAGAGGGGATGTCTTAGCTGCAGATTTTAAAAATATGTGTTGATAATTGAAGGTGCTACAGCTGAAGCTTTATTCCAAAGGGGATTGTCTGCCACATTAGAGCTATTTAATTTCAGTGAAACCGCTGAATCTGGTAGTATAACATTGGTCCAAGCCATGCAAGCTGTTTACCATCCTCTTCCTTTGGGCCTATTATTGATGATTGCAAGAATCGTTCATCTTTTCCATTCTTTTCTGATACAGCATGTCAGGAGGGAGGGAAATAAGGTGGTCCATTTGTCTATAATCGGGTTCAGATAGTCTTTCTCACTCGGGCTTGGATTGGTAGTGTTTTAGCCCTATGTCACCCCTGCTCTCTCTCCATCACTCCCTACGGTGTCATTTTCTCTCAGTAATTTTCTAATGAGCATTAGGTTGATTAACTCGCTAGCTTTTGTCAATTTTTTCTCATTACTTTTAATCTGAGAAGAGTACTAACATCATTGATCAAAGAAGGATACAGTAATATGGAAAAAATACATATTATTCCCTTACACTTTATATGGTGTGCAAAACACCTCCTTACATTTTCAATTGAGCAAAATAAGACCTTGCACTTTATCTATTGTGCAAGAAAGCCACATCCGTCTGGAACCGTTTGGATTTTAATTAATGTGCAAAATGGAATATCGTATGAAGGCGCAGCTACCCAGAAGAGGAACAACGGCTTGTTACCGCTGCACTTTCCCCAAGTTTTCAGAAGAGCAACAGCTTGCTGCCGCTGCCCCAAGGACTTGCAATTCTCCTCATCGTGATGGTACCATTATGCTACTTGAATTTCAGGAAGCAGCCAAGCAATTAGAATCAGAGTCTAAAGCTGTCATCAGAAACCTGCCTGCAGAAGTGAAACCTTCGAGCAACTATGTCAGATATTATATTAGCTAGAAATATAACATGTCTGAGCATTTATGTGACAACTGCATACCATACACCAATTGATTTGTTGGACACTGATGAAGTTTTCAGGTTGTTTGAAATATTTTTCTCCTTTTTTCTTTTCCAGGAAAAGGTTAAGTCTTCTGCTTTGGATGCCCATCAAAATAGTTCGTACCTTTGCTGCCGTTTTGGTCAATCATAACTTGGAGGTGCTGATTAATCATAATTGTAACTCTGGTATCCTGTTGTTAACCAAAATAATTCATGGTGATGCATTGCTGACCCAACTATGTGGTAATGGCTTTTTAGAGAATACAGTTGATGAGGCAGCATTGCTGATGCTCCAGAAAAGGCAAAAAATCGCCTATTGACGAGGCAGCAATTTGAGCTACAGCAACAACTGCGGTTGCATCAACAGCCGCGACAGCAAGACCAGCAGCAATTGCAATTCAACTTGGCCACGAAAGGAGCAGGGGCAGCGGCAGAGTGTTGTTCTTCTGAAACTTTGGGGAAAGTGCAGTGGCAGCAAGTCGTTGTTTCTCTTCTGAGTAGCTGCGCCTTCATACAACATCCTATTTTGTACATTAACGAAAATCCAAATGGTTTCGGACAGATAGGGCCTTCTGCACAATAGATAAAGTGCAAGGTCTTATTTTACTCAATTAAAATGTAAGGAGGTTTTTTACATATCATATAAAGTGAAAGGAGGTAATATGTATTTTTCCCTAGTAATATATATAGCATGTAAATTTGGTACAAAAAGATTATGGGTGCAGAATTTCAACAGCTTCGGATTATGGGTTTTAATTTGGACGTGACCAAAAAAACAGATATAAAGAAATAGAATTATGAAGACAAACAGGTCATCTCCTGTTTAATAGCTGCTGGGTTAGCAAGCAGTGTTCAATTGTTCATCTTTATTAAGACTAGTTCAGAGGATGGGGACTGAATTCATAATTTTGTGGTGACCTAATCTTGTATTTGTCATAAGACTCAACTTCAGAACTAAATGGCTTTTCTTGATATTATCTTTCTTTTTGTTTTATTGTGCAGAAATTCTATTGGAACCTCCGCCTTCTACTATAAATGATAAAAGAATCTAGGCAGCCAAGATATTAAACGACCATGCTTTATGAAATTTGGTGGCTCATAAATTGGACATACATAGTAGTTTTAACTTACATGGGTTGCATGTGAATTTGAAAATTAATAAAATAAAATAAATTCTTTTTATAATAATTAATTATTGTTATATAAAGTATTTAATAAAAATAAATAAATATTTAAAATTTAGACTAAAATATACATAATTTGTGCACTTTCATTCTAATGTAAAAAAATCTTACACTTTCATATACACTTTGTAATGTTGGCAATTAACTCATTTCATTAAACTTTGACATCCAATTCTAACAAAAATTCATCCCAACAAAAGTTCATCCCAACACATCTTTCTCCAATTTTTTCCTTCCTCTTCATGGTTCTTTTTAAACCCACTGCATCATGAGGGACTGCAAGTTCTACTATTAGTTTTGTATTTTCAACTGAGGCATCAAAATCTACTTCTACATCCCCAATAATTTAATCCTATACTTAAATTTAAATCTTAAACCTTAAATTTTAAATACAAAATTTTAAAATCTTAAAACTTAATTTTAAAATTTAATATCTTAAATTTTAAATTTTTAAATAAAATAATTTGAAGATTTAATGTTTTTATTTTAAAATTTTAAAATTTCATATTTTAGAGTTCAATGCTTTGTTACATTTAAGGTTACGATTTAATATTTAAAATTGTATTATTTAAAATTTTAATATCACTATACAAAAAAGTCAATACAACAATACCTTAGAGTAGTGATAAAATATTAATTCACACCTATAAATTATAATTTTCTTAACCTCTCTTTTTTTATTTCTAATTTTTGAAAGAACCAAAGCAATTGATTAGATATGCGTGTGTTTTCAACATCTAATGCTAATTCTATAATAAGTTGCTGTGCTAAGCCGTAAGTCAAGCCTCAATTCAACTCATGAAGTTGCTGCAATCGGTGACCAACCAACAGTACGTTAGCACAACTGGCACTATTTAAGAAATTTAAGGTATATTCATCCATAATTCGAGTATTCTAATGCTTTCTAGAACTCATAGCATGACCTTTAAAAATTGCAGATCATTTTAGTGGCAATTCATATCCAGTGTATTAGATTATATATCCATAGACTGTGGTCCAACTGAAGCCTTTGATTTCTTCTCTTCCTTCTTCCCAGATCCATTCTTGTTCACTTTTTTCTTCGGTTGCTCCTCTACAACTGGCTGTGTGCTTTTCAAGTGTTGATGAATGGCAGAAAGTGGATCCGACTGGAAGGTAGGATGGTTAAGAACTGCACACAACTGTTTTCCTTCCTTCAATCTGATGAAGGAACACCTGTTACATATTATATGGCAAATGCAAAGCCAATCATGAAATTGAATAGGAAGAACTCACATTAGCTTTTGCCTAGTTTTACTGTTTAGTTTGAACTTCTCAGGAGCTGGATTTTCTGGAACCTTCAACTCAGGGAGTAACTCAGAGAGGGAAGAGAGGTCATATGCCTTCAATTTCTTCTGCCGCCTTCGTTGTTTGTTGTTCCTCTGACAAAACACAATTAATCTTTAGCAAACCACAAAACTCTAGAATGTTTTACTCATCAAAGAATCGTAAGTAAATACAATGATGCAGCCATCATGACATAAAGAAATCCCCATTGAAGAATTGTCTTTGAATGTTTTAGATGACTTAAGATAGCATAAATGTAATGCTTCAGTCTAGTATATTCATTGAAGTTTAGAAGTGTGGTATGCTATTAATGAAAGGGACGTCTTCTCACTTATTTTTATTTTTTTGTTTACAAAATTCTTGTGATGCTACTAAATGCCAGTTAGTGCCAATGTCTTGTGAACAACTAGTAAATAAATACTTAATTTTTCTAGTGATAATGCGTCAACTACAAATGCAACATATTTGATCAACTGTCTAGATGCATATACATTCTTCTCGATATGGGACTAAAAGTTCTCATTGGAGGATTCCCGTTAGCACCAAATCTAAATGACCATGCAAGATTACCATCAGAGCAGATATATATATTAAAAAATAAAAGGCCAATCTGAAGTTGTTGATGTCCACAACCTGATGAAGACAAGCATGCACCTTAATAGCAGCGCTTAACACTACAAGTATTAAATAAAAAAATAGCCACATTTTCAATATGAATAAGAACATCGGTGGCGAAATAAATAAGATTCTCACCTTATTTATAGACTTTTGAGCACTCAAGGAAACAACAGCCTCTTTAACCTCTGCATTAATCAGAAGTGGGAGGAGGAAAAAAGTTAAATCATGGACAGGTTTGACATGTAAAACATGCATGTACCTAATATGGTAAAACTAAATTACATGTCAAATGGATGAAATCAGTCATCCCCCACCAAAAAAAGCACAGAAGTCATAAGCTTGATTAGTATTGGAACTAAGTCAAATGTGAAACCAGTGCTAGAAACTGCAAAAAGTAAGAGTAACTTTAAGGTAAAATCACTGTATATAAAAGCTACAGACGTTTCGTAGGAAAGGACTTAATGAAGGCTACCATGATAGAGATTATATAGGAATTTTTTTCCCAGTAGACAAAAAAATGGTTTTCCTGTCTTCTTTGTTGTGCATAGCATAAGAATCCCAAACACAACTTACTGCCATAAAATTCGAGCTTCTTTTCAAACTTGCGGTTGAATTTTGATTCTGGTCTGCATACATGGGAAATGGCAAGAAATGATAGCCAAACTATTAGCTTATATTGTATCGACAGTAATCAAAAGTTCATGCAAAATCACTTACCTTGTACTTGTCTTGCCCATTACTGAGAGACTGCGATATGACTATATGAGGTGCAATTTAGGGATGCCAGAACTGAAAGAAAGAACAATGGCTGCAGCAGCGATATGCTGTTCCTTTGTCTTTATTCTTTGACAAAGCTGCCAAGTGAAATGAGATCTTCTAACTGAATCACGGCAAAAAGCCTAGGTTTCCAGGACAATATATGTCTAAATGCAGTATCATACATAAAAGGTGAGTTCAAGAACTTCTGATTTCTCTCCAAAACATATATTTGGACAATGATATGATGTCTAAATGAAAATTTGTGATGACCTTACGTGTGCTATAAATATAAATAAACATATTATGTATCATTGAATGAACTTAAACCAGTCAAACCAATAAGGTATCATTATCAATGAATGCACTAAATGTTCAAGTCGATATTAAGGTGAACGTCAAAGAGAATTATATTTTGGCTGCTACGGAAATAATTTCAATGCTTGATTTGCAAACATATAGGGGGACTGATTGGATTCTTGCCATGAAACCAGTTGGAAATACAGGAAACCATTGATTATAAATAACTGAAAAATTAAGTGCGATAAAATAGGCAACTGAAAAACTGAACTAAATAATATAGAAAAATGTCCATAAATCACTAAAATTCAGGAGTAGCAAGTCAACTAGAATCCTTTATATGAATAATATGTGATATAATTGAAAAAGGAATCAATTCAAAATCAAGTGCAGCCAAATAGGTGACTAAATTAGTTCAACACTTAATTCTGCCTGAATTGTGCATAAAAAATTTTCCCTTAATTAATAATTATGCATCTTCAACCTTAAATTTGTGTCATTTACAAGATGAAACCATATATCACTCCCTTGTATGCATTGCTAGAATCTATACAATAGAAGAGTTCTTGCTGCGTATGCTGCTATGTCTTCTTTTGGAAGGTCTAATTTGTTGTTGCTGTCTTCTTTTTTTGGTATGCATATAGGCTGTTTCTAATTTCATTGTTCGGTCTTATAATGTGATTTGTCATTCTCTTTGTGTTATATATATCATGGTAACATGAAATTATCATTTTCAATGGTAGTCTTTGAGCAAGTGACACCTAAGCACTTCCATGAATCAGTTTTCAAAGTTGACATCTTATATATGCTTAATTGAAATGTCCAGTTTGAGAATATGCTTTCCAAAATATCATGTCCAAGGCTAGCAAGTTCTGTCAAGATCTGAGATGTTAATGTCCAAAGACAGAAATTTCTAAATTTTTATTAGTTTATTTTCAATTCGGTAACTGAGTGATAGAGGGCAAGAAAAATAGTAAACAAAAAGTTGAATAATTATTATTCGTTACATTACATCTTGAACTTGTTTTATTTGAAAAAAGGTGGCATTGTCACTAAAATTTAGTTTGAGTGTCATACATATGAGAATTATTATTATTATTATTAGAGTTAATTACACTAACCTCCCTTAAGGTATTTGATTATGACACTTCACCCTATTCTTACTCAAATATGACATTCCACCCCATTCTTACTCAAATATGACACTCCACCCTATTTACTCAAATATTAATTAAAAAAATATACTTAATGTTAATAAAATATTCACAAAAAATCAATATTTTAATCTAATTTTACTTAAAATTATATTCTATTTCAGTTAATCATTTTAAATAATTAATATTTTGATAAATTATATTTTTTAAATCAAATAATTATATTTATTACAATGTATAATTTAACAATGTGTATGATTATGAAAAAAAATTTAATGCAAATATAGAGGCATCTTAGGGTGAGTTTAGTTAGCAAAAAATAAGATCAATTATGCTTTACATTTTTTTCTTAACTAAACTTACCCCAAGATGCCTCTATGTTTGTACTAAATTTTTTTCTCATAATCACACATATTGTTAAATTTACACCTTACAATAAATATAATTATTTAATTAAAAAAATATAATTTGTTAAAATATTAGTTATTTAAAATAATTAACTAAGTCAAAATATAATTTTAAGTAAATTTAGAGTAAAATTTGATTTAATATATTTTTTAAATATTTTATTAATATTTAAGTATATTCTTTTAATTAATATTTGAGTAAATGGGGTGGAGTGTCATATTTGAGTAAGAATGGGGTGAAGTGTCATAATCAAATACCTCAAGGGAGGTTAATGTAATTTATTCTTATTCTTATTATTATTATTATTATTATTATTTTGGTTCATATGGTGCCACATAAACAAAATCTATATCTATACATACTTTTTTTTTGAAAAAAAATAGCTCCTTCTTTCACAGCTATTGTAGGTAGAAATTAAAAATCATGGCCAGCATGCATATTATAAATGTTCTCATCAAATATTGAAATATAATTTAAACTTCGATGGTTAGCATGTTTGACTAATGTCAATATATTATTTTCCCTCAGTATCCTATTGTGCAGACCATAACTGTTTGGAAAGTTAAAGGGGCTAATAAATGGAAGATAATCAGCCGGTTAAAAAACTTGACAAGGTTTTGTAGTTGCAATGAAGATTGAATAACAAGTTTAAAATTGAATTAATCTGTCATCTAAATGTCTCTTCAAAGTACTAAGAGCATTTGTGTGACAAAAAGCAAATTAAAAAAAAAGAAAAAAAAGTGATAGTAAAGTGTAGTTGTATCACATAAATGTTGTGACTTGAGCATTTGTGAGAAAGATGTAGGAAATGTTGTTCTCTCTCCAGTTCTTAATCTCTTATGGATCTAATCAAAGAAAAGACCTCTAAAGGTGGAAATATAGATTTTGCTTGGGTATCCAAGATCACGAAAGGAATCAACTGTGTATGACATAAGTTTCAATTTTTCAATAATCATTATATCATATTAAAAATTAAAATTACAAACCTTAACATGTTATCCTTAATGGTAAAACATAATCTTAGTTTAAAAAATCATTACATCATTATATTATCCCATGCATTGCACAGGCCACCATACTAGTACTAGAGGTAGAGGTCTTTCACCTTAAGATGTGTTTTGAGACTTTCCACCTTAGTCTTTTGGTCAACAACGCAACCAATAAACATTATCCTATACTTCTTTGATTATGTTTGGATTGAGTGTTCAAGATGAACACGAGTCTAGTGATGGCATTGTCACTTGCAATGAGTGTTCCAAAAATTCCGCACCACGAGAAATCATCAAACATTTGTAGGTGCTTACAAATGGACTTGGCAACAAGCACTTGTATAGTGAGAGGACTGTGGGAAGAACAACATCATGGAAAATACATAAAGCTCAATTATTGATGAGTGAATACTTCTATCTGTAAATCAGCTTTTCACCCTAAACAGAACCCCACAGAAGCCCTATCCCTAGAAAAACCCTAAGCCCCAGATCAAAATAATGGGCCAAAGTGGCACTGGAACAAAAATGCAAGCTAAGGATGATATGAACCCACCTAATCCCACCTCAAAAGCTAACTTGTAAGAGAAGGTTTGCAAACCCATATATATAACACCCAAGACCTCTCTGTCTAACCGATGTGGGACTTCATCTTAAGACTATACGTTCTCGTATAAAGAACTAGGATCCATGGCCCACACCGACCAAAGCAGGATAGATTCTGATACCATATGATATGAACCTGCTTAACTCCACCTCAAAAACTAGCTTGTAAGGGAAGGTTTGCAAACCCATATATATAATACCCAAAACCTCTTTGCCTAACCGATGTGAGACTTCATCAAAGGGTCATGTAAAATCTATATTGAAATAAAAAATACAAAAGCAACAAAGATCAACAAGAGACAGCAACAGATCATCCCTTCTTTATACTAGCACACTTGGTTCTGGAATGAACTACAGAGAATTGCCTCAATATAGCCCATTGCGTTCCCTAAACATCATGCTTTTTACCACAGAAAAATGAGAATGCATGGCTATGAATCTTAGATGTAAACTATACTGCAAATAACTATTCAACACACCAATGGAGGCAAAGATCACTTTACAACAGACTAACCTGTTATGTTCTGTCACTGTGAATAGTAGTTGCTGGAAAACCATCAAGGCACAACCAGCATTCCAGCCAATCAACTCTCTTCTCTCCACAATAACCAATGTCAAAGCTTGCTGTAAAAACCAATATATGCATTAAATACACTCACAAACAATAATTAAGCTAAAGAGTTTAGTCTCACATGGGAAATGGCCAAGCAATGAGACAACAGAAACCGACCATCACACCTTGATGTTCACTTGATAATAAAATAAACAAGTTTTTTTTTTTTTAAAAAGAAAACATTAGAATGGATATTTGAAAAATAATAAAATAATAACAACTTAAGTACTGATTAAGCTAGCTTCCTTTCTTTGCTTCGCTTCTCAAATGTATGGGATGATCACTGAAGCAACCCCAAACCAAAAGCATGGCAACTCTCAAACAAGAGTACAAACAAGGTTAATCCATAAAGGGATAAAAGAAGAATTGACGAAGTTAACATTTAAAGCCAAACCTAAGAGTTATACTTTGACAAAAGAGGCAGAAACCAAAGTTCTTTTAATCAATATCCACTAGAAGCCTTCCTAACATTCCTATCTTACCATTAGCACTGGAACCATCTAAGAAGAGGAGGTTGCAAGCGGATCATAAAGCTTTGAATAACATCAGAAAAATGACCTCACTTTAACATAGAAATGTATCATGTGACTAAGAATTAAAGTCAATCAAAGTCTGAAAGTTTAAAGCATGATAACTGTATGTCTTTAGTTTCTATTGTATTTGACAACTTAATTTCAACATTTGTATTGTAAAAATATTGACTGCTCCTAAGATTGACAGCAGATGCAAACTGAGATATGTTTGCACAAAATCTTTGATACATGACAGAATCTGAATATAAAGCAAAATGCACAGGGTAAAACCCAATAACAGCATAACCTAGACCCGTAACATGAAAACATAGCACCTATTTGCAAGTTCCGGATTTTAATTATGTATGGGGATATAAACAGCACTGATGCTATTATCCAAAGCTAACTACTGAGCTATCCTTTACTCCTGAAGATAACATAGACATAGAATAAATAGAAAGAGGACTAGAATTATTCATAGGTTATGACTCACTTTAAGGAATTTCACAGCTAGATGAAAGACTCTAAAATCAGGATTATACACATTCAAGCACCTAGAGGCTACAGCTTCACTCCTTTCCTAAACCATGAATGCACTGCAAGAATAATCACGCATAGAATGCCAGAATCATCTCATAACGAACCAAACCAAAAGTAATGGCAAATACCCTATGAAAATGTGAGAGCAAGTGGGCGCACCTTTAATCCAACCTTGCTTGCTCACCATATCAGTTAGATCATTATAACAGAAACTACTACATTGTTTGTATACCACGATGAAGCACTAGAGAAGTGAAGGTGCAATGAACAGTTAGGCCACATTGACATACTCAAGCATTATCAGGAAGAGGGAATCTATTGTCATACTCCCAAAGGAGAGCCTTGTCAATACATAGCTTGACCTCTAAGAAAATGAACATAGCTTCAACACCCACTAGATGTTTATCTTTTTTTCTCTAAATTAATGAGCAGATAAAAATTTTAGTGAACAAACCAGCGACCTATGGTAGCACACAACGGTTTTAGTCAAAACAAAATACCCCAGAACGGTAAATCGTGAGAATCAGCTTAGACAAGACAACAATTCGCACAGTAAAGCATAGACACGAGTTGGTGAAACCAAAAACCCAAATACATTAATGCAATCGCCAAAGGTAGAGATTCTTCCATTGAGCAGAAAACAATAGACTAAAGCATTACCAAAAGTTAAACCCAACAACAAATAAAGCAAAGGTATAGGAAATTGCCTTAACCCACACCTTGTACTCGGCTGACTGGGTTCTCTCTTTCTCTCCGTTTTCTACTGCGGCAATATGTTCTGTCTCGCTCACTCCCTGCAGCCGCTGCGGCCGTTTCTTTTGTGCGGATGTAATGGCATGGGCTTGTAACATGTACTCCTTATTCCCCAACTCCGCATGGGTGGCCTTTTTCTTTAAAATCTTTTTATTTTTACTAAATTTAAATTATGAGTTTATTTTTTATTTTAATTTTATTTTTATTTTTCATTTATTTTAGCACTAATTTTTTAAAAATGAAAATTGAAAAATTCAATTCAAATGCTATTCCCTTTTGTTCACTGGTCTTCCATCTATCCGGTTCTTAACTTTGTGTGTTTAATTTAAAAAATAAGGAAAAAATTATAAATTAATAAAAATTAAATTTATAAATTAAATTTAAATAAAAAATGAAAAATAAATTTATAAAAACAAAAAAGTCAGAAAAATGACGTATTCTATATAAGTCGGGGTTGAAAAAGAGTATACCAGAAGTGTAATGATTGTGAATACAGGGTTATTGGCACAACATTCTGAACTATGTATTATATGATTTTTTAAATTTAATTGAAATTTATCTCCTTTATGATAAAAATTAGTTTTTTATATTATTATTATTTATCTGCACTCCAAATTAATTTTAATTGATTTATATTTCAAATAAACCTAAACTTAGCATTTAAATTTAAAGGTTTTTAAAATTCCAAAATTATAGAAAATTTCATTATAAAATAGCAAATACTTTAAAAAGAAATAAAATGAAACATTGATTAAAATATAAATTCAAATAAAATAGTTGAAACATATGTTTTCTTTAAAAATAAACATTTTAAAATAGCTTACATAATTTCAGGAGCATGATATTTATATATAAACTTTCAATCTGTTGGTAGATTTCGTAAAATTTTCATCTTACAAAACGATATTGCAATTTTTTTTTTTTTTTGAAAGAAAAGATTAAACTTCATTAAGAACTTGGAGATAACAGGAAATTCTGATAGGCCAGGTTTACAGTACTTAGGGAGCCTCTTCTATTCAGATTGCATCAGGAAAAGAAGGAGCTAAGCAAGCAAATTCATGGGCAGCATTATTTGACATTCACATATATTTATATTTCTGTATTTCTATAATACTTTATGAAAATGATAGATACCGTCAAAATTAGAAAAAACTATTATATTGGGATCAATTTATTAGATTTTAGTACATTAAGAAATGATTTATTATTTTATCAAGTCTTATTCAATTACCTCATTCATGCCCAAAGCTCGATAAGTAAAGCCATAAAAATGGACTGAACCCAGTGGATCAGCCCATATAAACCACATTAAATTGTGGATTGGGCTAAATTTGCCCCTAAACTATTAAAGGTTTAATTGCCCAATTTATATGGGCTTTGGAGCTCACGGGAGTTGGAAGAAGCTAACTCATAGGTTGATAAATAATGATTTTATTATTTTTATAAATAAAATTTTATAAATGTTTGACTTAAAATAATATAAATTATTAAATTTATAAGATATCATAAATTAAATTTTAAGATCCACAAAATCAAATGGCCTGCAATCCATTTGTAACAAATTTGTAGCTCCTACATAAAATTAATGTTTTTAATTGAAAATACATAAATGTAATATAAATTATAATAGAATTTTATTAGTGCATTTTAAATACTTGCTTAGATCTTTATTATTTTCTTAAATGAATCTTGTTAGTTATGTGTGTTCTTAATTGATTTATGTTGGATATTGTGAATTAGAGCTAGAAAATAATAACAAGGGCTCAACTTGAGCTTTCGGTGCAATAGTTAAATATTAGTGCATATTTGGAGTTCCCAATGTCTATTTAGGAGATTTTTTATTTTAGGAATCTAGACATCTCAAGCTTTAAATTGATTATTTATGTGCCTTGATTAGATATAGATAAGATGGTCAAATTAGTGGCAAAATTAAGAACAATTTGGTTTGCACCTTTTTAAATAGTTCGTAAAAAATGGTTCATATCATGGGCTACACAAGTCATATGATAAACATCCAAAGTTTCCAACGAGTATTCATAGGCCACCAGAGGATGTATCTAAGGTATAATAAATTTTGGATAAAGTTAAAGCTTGTTGGGTGTGTGAAATTACAAAGTGGGTTGCCTTAACCCAATTGAGCATAGCACCTCATAAGCTAATCCAAAATAGCACCTAAGGAGGGGAGTGATAATGGGCCTATTCTTTATAATTAAGTGGATGCCCAAAAGTTTTAAGTTGAGCCAACATGAAAAAGCAACTAGAGTTAAAGATGAAGTCAGATTTTAGTTAAATCTCTAAAAAAATGGATCTCTACCTATTCAAAGCCTAAGAAAAGCCCAAGATCCACTTTTTCACTATTAAAAAAGTTCCCAATTAGGTTGGAGAGTGACTAAGCATGATTTGTAGGCTAGATAATCAAGAAAGGCCAATATTACATAAGAGTTTACTGGAAGGTCTTATTTATATTCTTTGAAATCTTTCTAAAGTCTTGGGTTAATTTACACTCAAAACCTTCCAAGATTCACCAAATCCAACATAAAAAGACTAAGAAAAGGGTTGAACTTAATCCCAAAGTGGGCTACCACGTTTTGAGGGCTACATGTGATCTTAATGTAGCTAGGAAGCTTAAGAAAGAATAAAAAGAACATAATTTAATGGTGTTGTATACTTGGTGGCCTTTTTCTCGGTCTTTTTCTTAGAGGGAGAGCTTTCTTAGAGCATTTTTGGCTATGGGAGTGTTGCATTTTGAAGAGTTGGAGGATCAAATCTATCTAGCATCATCATTATCTTCTTCTTCTTATGTTTTCTTTAATTCTTTTTGTCATGAACATGATTAGCATGCGTTAGATTTAATTCTAGAGGAACCAATGAATTTGTAATGAATCTTTTACTAATTCTGGTTAGAATTCTTTTATCTTTATTATGCATGAATGTTTTCTTTAATTTTGGTTTTAATGCTTAGTTAATCTAGCCAATTAACTAAAGATCTAAAAGAATTAATTGATTGTTGACAAAGATAGGTTGATTCTATGTTTAATTTGATTAGAGAACATTCAATACTAATATGGACACATAGGAAAGGTCTGGAGCAATCAATTAAAGGATGCTTGTTCTTAATACTTTTCTTGAATCTCTAATTGAACATAAGCATGTAGCCTTTAGGTTCAAGAATTAGGTTTATTTGACTACAGACATCTACTTCTAAATACAATAGTACATCTAATTGAACATTCAGCACAATAGGTTAAAGAATTGGAATCTACCTTAAAAGAAAGATAGGTTTTGTTTTAACTTTTGATAATGAAAAAGGCATGAGTGGAATTATAATAGATTTGTATAACCTTAGGCTTTATTAATATTTAGTATTCTCCCCACTCAAATCTATAAACTTAGCATTTGAATTTTGTTTCGTTTACTTTGTAAGTTTTGATTTATCATTAAATTTCTTTGCAATCAATTGATTTATCAAATAAGGTATAAGGTAGTATTATGGGCTAGTAGTTGATAATTCAATTCTTTTTGGGAATAATAGTTTACTTATACTCTTGGGATACTTGCTACTATTATATTGAAAGTGTATACTTGCACTTAGCTCCAATCAACTACCACTTTCATTATCCTCATTCATCTCTACTTATTACTCCACAAGTCTTTCTTTTTCTCAACCTGATTCAACCCACCCAAATTATCTAAACCTATTTTAACCCAAATATTTTGATTTTGAAAGTGTATCTAATCAGAATCAGGTTGAATAATCACCATGTTTGGTTTCATTTGATTTTGTTAATTTAAACCAAACTTGACGTGACCCATGCGCAGCCTTAGAGGGAAGTTTGGCATTTTTATGAAGAATAAGAAGGAGAGTGGAGAGATGAAGTTTTGGTGGGTAATATTTTAGATTTCATCCTTAGGTATATTGAAAGTTCTCAACTTGCATTGCTTTGCTTTATCCTCCTGTACTTTCTTGTTAAAATGGGCACGCTACTTCCCATAGAAGTAACTAAATCATAAAAACTCTCAGTTTATTGGAAATAGTGTTTTGTTTCTTCTGTTTATATAATTGTGCAAAAGCAATGGACGTGGTTTATATTTGTGGCTATGACGTGCAAGTAATAATTGGGTGGTGGGCAGCATTATTGATTATTTATATTTTTTTTTTTGAATACTAAGAAGTATAGTTAAATCTAGAGAGAAGGATAATATTGTTGAGTTTTATTACTTAAGTCAAGTTTAAATTTCTTATATTTTATATATTATAAAATGTTTATTGCTTTTTTATTTTGGCAGGCATAAAAGACTTTTATCTACTAAATCTAGAATATATTACATCTAGGTTAAAAAAAAATGGAATTTAATATTTTAATGTATAGGCTATGACACTAATAATTGCATTGAGTGGCATCAAGTGTTAGATGTAAGCATATGACTTGTGTAATTCTATTAACCATATGACCAATATGATGGAGTAAAGCATATCCCTATCTGTTCACAAAAGAAAAAAAAGAAAAGCATTTCCCTATCTTCCACTAAATTAATTGAGAATTACAATCCTATATTACAATGAATAGTTTTCTTTTCCAAAGCTTATCCTATATAGTTCATACTTCATAAGCGTATCATATACATGACACACCTATGTATGGGCCCCTACTGTAGACACCTAATTTTGTCCGGCCCACTTTTCAAAACTTTAACATAAATTGCAAATCCAAACTTAAACTAAAAAATAACAAAATAAGATAAAATTAAGCCCAAAATTAAACCTAACCAAAATCTAAACTAAATAAGCCCAAACCCAAAATATAATTAACCTAAAAATAAAACTAAGCCCACAACTAAAAATAAAATTTTAAAATAAAACGAAAATAAAACTTGAAAAAAAATAAAAGATAATCAAAATTTAAAAATGATAGTATAAGATAAATAAAAAGAAATAAGATAATAAAAATAAAGATAAAAATAATATGATAAAAGATACAAGATAAAATTTGTAATTCAAGAAAAATCTCAAATAAAAAATAAGAGGAAAATTCAAAAAAATCAGAAAAATCAAATAAATTCAAGATAACTCAAAAAAATAAAGATAAATCTAAGAAAAGTTCAAAAATCAAATAAATCTAAAGAATTAAAAATAATTCAAGAAAATCAGAAAAATGAAGATAAATTCAAGAAGTTCAAGAGAAAGATAATTTTAGAAAATCAGAAAAAAATAAATCGTTAGATAGATAAAAGTTTAATATGATAAATGATAAAAGATGAAATTAGGATGTGATAAAGTGATAAAAATCTGAAATTTAAAAAGAGATGATAAGATAAATAGGATAAGAAAACATTAAAATAAAAATTAGGATAAAATTAAGATATAAGAGTTAAACTAAAACACATACACTTAAAAAAATCAAAAACTATAAAAACACATGCTCTTGAAGCCCGAGGGCAGGGGAGGGCACGCAACCAGCAAGAACAGCCAGCAGCTCCTTCACCCTCACCTCAAGGAACTCCTCTGCACTTTCATTCACGTAGCCAGAAAAGGAGGAAACTCTCAGCCGCTCTCAGCCGCAAAACACACCACCCCTCACTCTCCGTCACAGCCGCAAAACACACGCCAAAAACAGCCACTCGACTCCACCTTCTTCACACTCCGCCACCCATCAACCAGCGCCCTCAGACAAGAAACTCCTAGCTGCAACGCCTACGAAAAACAGAGCTCTCGGCACTTCACACCCTCCGCTCTGTTACTCACGCAAAACGCACAAACCAAGCTTCCTCACCAAACGACATCTTGCGCTTCTCTCCTCTCACGGGGAACTTCATGCACGCTCTCTAAAAGCTTTCAACCCGACACACAGAAAACGGAGAACGCAAGCATCACTCTCTCAGAAGAGCCAACCCATTCCCAGCCAAGAAGCTCAGGCATTACACACTCTCACGGCACTCAGACACCCACGATCATCCGCTGCACTCCCTCATAACACACACGCAGGAGGAAACCGAGAACGGACGGAAGGAGAAACCGAAACAGAGGCCACGAAAATTTTCAGAGCACACTCGTACGGGAAAACAGAGCACACACAGAACTTGAGCACAGTCCAGTTGTTTCAATCAAGACCCGTTGGCACACAACGCCATCAACAAGCCCGACTGGCTGCTACCTTACGACACCGGAGAGACCACCAGTTTTCGAAGTTCACGGTGCAGCCGTTGGTGAAAAGGAAGTCATGGGTCATTAGGTATGGGATGCTATCCTTTGTCTCCTTATAGCCTAATGAGATAAAAGTTTTTGGTATGTTCGTGAATTTAATGGACTTTTTTAGTTGTTACTACAATTGAGCCCTGTTTTTAGGAGAATTCTGTATTTTTAAAGAAAAATAAGAGAAAAGCAGAAATAAAAATAAATTGTTAGTAGAAGTTAAAAATAGATGAATGTAAGATCTTGTGTTTCTTTTTAAATTAGGAACAAGTGATTGCATGGGTGATGTAGGCATTTTTATTTTATTATTTTTTTTTTTATTTTTAAAAAACTTGACCTGGAATAGAGATGGGATTTTCTTAAATTATTTTTAAAACCCTGGACTGGAATAGGAAGGGAATTTTTCTTAAAATTATTTTCAAAACCCCAGACTGGAATAGGAAGGGGATTTTCTTAAAGTTACTTTTTTAAACCCTGGACTGGAATAGGAAGGGGATTTTTCCTTAAAATCATTTTATTTTTAAAATCCCAATCCGGAATGGGCAGGGATTGTTTTCGAAAATATTTTGTAAACCAACATAAATTAATTAAGATAAATTAATAACATTATTTTTGGTACCGAAAGGGCGTTTAGGGTGCTAACACCTTCCCTAAAACGTAACCAACCCCCGAATCCGATTTCTGAAAACGCAGACCATTTTTTAATTAGGTGTCCGATCTCACCCTTAAATAATTTAGATCGGTGGCGACTCCAAAGATCCAAAACTAAATTTTAGGGTCCACACCTACCAACAGTGATTGCTTCTTAACACACCCATAGCTTCTACTAATTCATTAACGTACTATTGTTTACTCCCAATTTCCTTGTTTCTTGCTAAATAATGATCTCTGTCTCTTCATATTTTTTTTTACACTTGAGGATATATATATATATATATATATATCTCATGCGGCTACTCCGTATTGGTACTGTAACATGTGAACTCTGCCTCTCATCTCAAATATTGTAGTGCATTTTTTTTTTTAAGTATTGAAAATGTTAGAATAAAGGAAATAGAACTTGGGGAGAGGGAGAACAAACTAAATTCAACCACTTTAGCTAAGCTCAAGTCCTTTTTGTACCTTTCAATATCTAATTTAGCACATACTTCTCAAATTTCATTAAATCATGATTTAATTAAGGGACACATAATTAATGTATGTATGTTTTAGGAGCTAGGCATGACATGTTGCATATAAAAGAAAACAGAATTAGATTTTCTAACTTTATTATTTATTAATTTTGGTGACTTTTTCTTTATTTTTCTATACTATACAAATATTTAAACTATAAGTATCATTTTTTTCTTTTTTTTTATTTTAATTTTGTTACCATCTCTTACTTAAGTGAACCCTAATTTACAAAATTGGACGTTAAGGGATCCCAATCCACAAGAAGGTGGCGCACATAGAAATCATGAAGAGTGGTACCAAATGCTGATTTGTTATTAAACTGATTTGAAAACAACCATAAGGCAAGTCAATACATGTATGTTTTTTTCCACATAATTTAGCTATTTCATCCACCTTTGTCCCATGATGACCAAGTCAATTATCATTCATGGTGCTATAATCACAAACTTGAATGAAGTGCTCCCAACTAATTTTCATCAATATTATTTTTACTATAAAAGTTTATTTTTGCATTAATATTAATTTTTGTTGCCAAAATTTCTTATTTTTTTGTATCAATGTTTATTTTTGTTACAAAAATTTCTCCTTTTTGCATCAATATTAAATTTTGGTACTATTTGTTAAAATTTTGCATCAAAATTATTTTTTTTATGAAAAAACTTTTGATGTTGATATTATAGGTAAGCAAATGTCTTTTTACTTCCGTGTTTTCATATATACTATAAGGACTAGAGACTATAAATAACTAGACAGTAGAACTCAATATTAAAAATATCACAATAGTTATTAATTTTAATTCATCCAGTGTACAAATTGCTTGTTAACTTAGCGCTTGAGCCTCCCAATCCAACATTAAGGAAGACAATTGTGAAGGGCACAATTTTTTTTTTACCTTTTATGGGTACTGAATTTTATTAGACTTAGAATTAATTGCAGATTAATATTTTCAATGGTATAATAATATTCATTTGTTTTCCTAAAGTTTCTTTCTTTCAAAATCTTAAATTTAAATTAAGATAAAGCATGTATGTATTAAGTGACATATTAATAATTTTGTCACCAAAAGAAAATTAAGTTTAAGTTGGTAAACAGTTTTCTTTTCTCTTTAACATGAGCCTTTCTTCTCTTTCTTCATCACTCAAGATTAATTATACTACCCAACATTTTATTTTACAATTTTATCTTCATTTATTGTTAAAATATGCATTTGTTTTTTTAATTCAAATATAATTTTACTGACTTTTATCTAAACACAACAACTTTTTATAAAACAATTATACAATAACATATCTAAACATAAATTAATGTTTTAAAAATTAATTTTTTTAATATTAATTATTTTTAATCTTATTCTATTTAAACTTGATTATACTTATCACTACCTCATTGGCTACGTGTTACACAAGATAGGCGAGGTAATGACAACAATTTCTTAACAGCCCCTAGCGATGCAGGAGTAACTAACCAATCAATGGCATCATAATCAGAGTGCATCAATCTTTATGTAGGTGGAAAATACGGCAAATTACTGATATAACACTTTTTTTAAAGATATTCTTTACAACATAATAACTTGGTTTATCTATATTATAAAAAATTTAACAAAATTTTATATTAATTATTGATTATCTGCCTTCATCCTCTATTTAATCTTGACATTGACTATATATAATATAGGTAAATAAAATTTAATAATATTATTTTTTATAATTAATCCTACTTAATAAGATAAAATTTTATTTATTATTATTATTATATAATTTATAACGTAAAACATAAGTGAATAATTATTGATAAAAAAATTAAAAAATAAATTATTTTATATTTATAAATTATTATTTATTTATTTATATTTTATAATAATTTATATAATTAATTTCTGTATTAATAATAATCTATGTTATAAAATGCATCATACACTTAATAAAAAAAAAAAAAAAATCTCAATCCTTATATTTCTTCCCCGACTTTGGCTATCTTTTTTTTCTTGAAGTAAAGGATACAAGATTAGAACAAAATTAAAACTCTAATACATCTTGGGTATCTTTTCAATTATCTTATTGAATGGCTGATGTTTTGACAAATTTAGATATTAATTCATTTATAAAGTGCACATTTGAACTAATATATATATTGTTTTGGTAATTCCAAGCGGCCAAACGGCCCAAAACACAAAACTAAGAATACATAGCTGAATCTACAAATGAAACTCCCATAGCATCTGCATGAAGCATCTAAGAGAGACCCTGAGGAGCATCATGAACGGACCGAAACCCTCCTTTCTCTGTGAGAGCCATTTTCGCAAGCCAATGAACGCAAACATTGCCCTCTCGGTAAACATGCATGAGTGTAGTTGCCCAATCTCTGTAAATCCAGTCTCGAATTCGCTTCCCAATTTGAGATTTGCTAACCTCACTGAAGAACAAAGACACCAGCGTCACAACTTCTTTTGAATCAGACTCAATGATTAAGTTATTAAACCCTATACTCCAAGCATATTCAAGTCCTTTTAAGAATTGCCCAGGATTCTGCATTCTCCACAGCTGAGATCCCAATCAAATAAATAAATCCACCTCTCCAACGACCAAGATAATTGCGGATAAGACCCCCACAACTTGCTTCTCCAGTGTTACCATTGGCTGCTGCATCTACGTTGAGTTTCAGCCATTGATTTTGAGGAGGCATCCATCTCACTTTCGACCTGTTTCTAGACCCAAGAGAGATGATGCTGTTGCAACTTTCCTGAGCATCTTTCAGAATTGATAGAAAATGCAGTATATAAATGTGGGGTTGGTCTGGTCTTTGGAAGCTGTCATCATGCACCTACTTATTCCTCCATTCCCAAACAAACCAGCAAGTAGTCATAAATAAAGCTCTCCACCCCAATTAAGGTTTTTGCTCTTTCCTTAATATTAATATTCAATTCGCACCATTCAAGCAAGTCAGCATTGAAAAATGTCTGAATTCTTTCCCCAGCTCTGTAGTGTCTCCAAATCATTTTAGCCTCTTTGCAATCTCTGAGACTAAGGAGAATGGTTTCTTCAGTTTCATAGCATATCGGACACAATGGGCAAGTCTGCCTTCATCAACTCACATATTTCTTTGTCATTAATCTACCATGCAGCATTTTCCAAATAAAAATTTTGATCCTGGGAGGACCTCTCCATTTCCATAATAACTCCCACACATTTGGATTGGATCTACTAGGCGAATTCATCAATGCCTCGTACGCCTCTTTTACTGAGCAATTTGAATTCTTTCCTTTCCAAGCAATTTTATCCCGCCCATCAGCTTGCCTAGGCACCATCCTAGCACGAATAAATTGAATATCTCTATCATTTAAATAATTACTTATCTCGGCAAACTTCCAATTGCCATGCATGTCTACATAGTTCGAGACTTTGAGTTGAAGAATATCATTTGGGATGGGACAGTTGGCTCTTGTCATTAAACTTTGATTATGTGGCAACCAAATGTCGTGCCAAAACAATGTGGAATTATCATCTCCTACTTCTTTTCTGATTGGAACTTTAAAAATTGGCCTGAGTTGACACAATGCTTTCCACAACCGTGAATCATAAGATTTTGACAAAAAATCAGTTACCCCACCACTTCTTCCTCCATATTTTGCCATTCAGACTTGCACCCATAAATTATGTTTCTTCATGAAGGAATTCCATAATAATTACAACAAGAAAGCTTGGTTCATTGTTTCCATTCTTTTAATGCCAAGACCCCCAAAATATTTTGGTTGACAAATTTTGTTCCAGTTGACTAAATGAGCCTGTTTCTTCTCCTCCTTATCTCCCCACAAAAAACTACTTTGTAATCCTTCAATCTCCTAACAGACTCCTGATGGAATTGATTGTTCTGCATATTGTATAAGAACCACCCTGCCAGCAAATCATGAACTTTGTGATTTCCAATTCTGAAGCCTAGCTTGAACCCTTTCAATCACCTCTGTATATAAAGACTTAGTTGCTCTTCCATGTTGAAGAAGGGATTCAAGATATCTGCCAACACTATGGACCATTTTAAAGCCACATTTATCAATAATATTTTTTGCTACTTCTTCTTTGATGTTGCAAGAAAAGAAAATACTTGTTCTTTGCTTATTCACCCTCTGACCTGACATATCACAGAAACAAGAAAGACAATTAATAATCTGTTCTATCTGATTAGTTTCTGCTTAAGCAAATAATAGCAGATTATCTGCAAACATGAGCAATTTTTGGCCTCGTCCTCCCCACTTTGATAGGATTCCAGTTTCCATTGTTAAGAAAATCCATCACCAAATGAGTTAATTTTTCCATGTACAACACAAATAAATATGGTGATAATGGGTCTACCTGCTGGATTCCTCTCTGAGGACAAAAGTATTCAGTTTTTGCTCCATTCCACAAAATATTCACCTTTGTTGTGGTAACAATACACATTATTATGATAATGAGCCACATTGGCCAAAGGATCTCCTGTAAAACATATTTAATAAAATTCCATTTTAATCTAGCATATGCCTTTTCCAAATCAACATTTATTGCCTTAAAAGCACGCTTCCCTTTCATTCTTTGCATGGAATGAACTAGCTCCTGAGCAATAATAATGTTATCCTGTATTTGTTGCTGAGGAACAAAGCTAACTTGATATAGAGAAATTAGGTTTCCCAAATGAGGCTTCAATTGTCAACGATCAGTTTACTTATGGCTTTAAGTACAACATTGTACAGAGAAATGGGTCTACATTGTGTAACGAGACTCGGTTTAGCTATCTTTGGAATCAACACTATTAACGTTCCATTAAGAGCTTCAATTGTTTCTGGATCATGCCAAAATGATCTGATGTTTTCACATATTTTCTGGCCCACTATCTCCGAATTTTGTTGATAAAAAACCACTGGAACTCCATCCTTCCCTGGTGCTTTAAAAGCACCTATGTTAAAAAAGGCACTTTTGATTTCTTTATCAGAAATAGAAGCATTAATGGAATTGCTCAAATTATGATCACCATACTGCTAACTGTGAGAGGTTGGAATCCACTGCCTTGTATTAAGGTCCTCCATGAACAAAGATTTATAAAAATGAACCACCATATTTTTCAAATCTTCCTCTCTTCTTATACACACCCTAGCGTCATTTTGCAGAGCTGAAATGTAATTAGAATTTCTTCTAATGATGGTTTTTAGATGGTAATATCAAGTGTTACGATCTCCCTCAGCTATCCATTTTGTTCTTGATTTTTTAAACCAAAGATTTTCCTCTTGTGCCAAAGTCTGCTCTAATTCTCTTCTGAGCTTGACTTCAAGTTGGTCCAGATAAGGATTTGGTCCCAATTCTAAATGTCCTTTTATTCCTCTGAGATGGGCCAACAATTTATTTTTCCTGTATAAAATGTTTCCAAACACAGTCACATTCCATTCTAATAAATTAGAAATTTAAATTTTTTAGTAGGCTGGGAATATCTCCATCATTCCTTCGGCAATCTTTCAAGAAGTCTTTAAAAGATGGATGTTGTAGCCAAGGCTAAAAATCTGAAAGGCCCCTCCTTCCAGGTATCTGACTCCTCAGGTTCCAATTGTAAGAGAATGGGATTATGATCAGAGTGAATCCTAGGAAGGATTATAACATTGGCCTCTTGAAAAGCTAATTGCCAAAAGGCATTTTTACAAGCACGATTCAGTCTCTTATAGACCCTGTCTAAGTAAGCCCATTTTGGTCCTTGCAATGTGAAATAAGGACCACCATTAGTACCCAGATAAATGAGGTGACATGAATTTAGGAACTGTGCAAATTTATAACATTGAGCAAGGTCTACAGGAGCTCCTCCTTTGTTGCCAATGCTATATCATTAGAATTTCTAGCTATTAGCCAAGGGTCATTACACCCCTGGCTAAATTGGTAAACTTGTTCCCACATTTATTCTCCAATATACGTGTGAGGGTTAGCATAAACAACATAAAAATAAATTCATTTTTATCCGGAAAATGCGCTTTAAGATGAATATATTGTGCTGCTTGTTCAATCAAGGTAGCTGATACATAATGATTATTCCAATGGGTCCAGATGCCCTTGGAATATCCTTTAGCTTCCTACAAAACACAAGAATTAAATTCAAATTTTTTGATAATTCTCTAGGCTCTAGACCCACTTACTCTTGGTTCTAGGAGGACACTAGATGAACCCCATATTTTCTAACAAATGTTTTAAGGGTACTGCTAAGGCCAGATTTAGCAGCCCCTCTAATGCTCCATATTAGACAAGACGTAATAAATTATTGGGACGGAGAAGTGGCAAACCTGCCATATGTGCTTGGTGCACCATGGAATCTTCTGTTCTATCATCAACTTCCATTGCATGCATTGGGTCAAAATTCTCATCAGCAACAGGAGACCGATTAATTGGATCAGGCAGTTTAGGTGGCTCCCTGTTACTATTATCTTCCATGTTTGGCCAATTTATTTCCATGACATGCTCGTATACCTCTTTAACATATGGAGCTTTGGGCTAGTTAAGTTAGGCCCATAAGAACTAGGCCCTCCTTCTTTGCTAGAATTATCAACATTCTTCCCCATCTGACATCTCCTTTTGAGTTCCAACACGAGACTACTTTTGAACTGCTTTTGTTTTAGCTTCATTATTCATTGGTTCGTTCTAATTGCTTATAGAGTTGGTTAGTTTCCATGAAACTCCCAAGCCTTGGAGTATGTGGACTGAGACTTATCTTTGCCATTTGAACCGGAATTTTCTTCCATGCATTTCTTTAGCTTTGTTTAGCGCCGCCCCTTGCCCCCTTGCTATTATTATGTTCTTCTGAGATTTAATATTCATCATTGCCTCATTTAATTCACTGATTTCCTCCTCTCTTACCTCTGGCTCGAAATCTGTGAGAGCCCCAAATCTAGAAGATGATATAATTGGTGACTTGTACCTGGCATTTATAGGGGCCTTTTTAGTCTTTTCAATTTTCAGCTTCATTAATTGCTGATTTAACCCTTCCTCCCGGTTCGTGTCACTGTTCATCCCTCTGCTTCTGCGTTGTCTCTGAACCATCATCCATGGCCCGTAAGTTCCTTCTTTCACCTGTTGCTCCGTTGTCTGCTGCACACATTCTCCTACTGCAAAGCATTCTCCGGCATACCTGGCACCTCCCCTTGTGAAATTTGAGGACAATTATCTTTACTATGCCTATACCGTCCACATGTAAAACAGACCAAATAAAGGCCTTCATGCTCTATTTTCTTCTCCTTTCCTCCTAGAACATAAATCGACTTTAATGTGCCTTTGGGATAGCCAAACTTATTCGGCTCCCCCTTTTCACCCCTTTTCCCCAAGTTCAAGCCACATCATGTATAAAAAAAAAAAAAATCGACTTTAATGGTTTAGTAAGGTCCAATTCTACACAGATGAGTGTAAATTTGCCACGGCTTTGTGTTGTCGTATTTAAATCAATCTTTAGCACTGTACCAATCCAGTTGCCTATCACTCTTAAGAAGGTTGGATCAAAGCATTCCGTAGCTAAGTCTGGCAATCTGATCCAAGATACAATGTGGGAAATATTTGCTTCATAAGGATTGAAATCTGGTCTCCAGTATTGAATTGCCAGATAATGATCAAGAAGTATCCACGGGTGTCCTTTGAGGGCAATGGCTAAATCTTCAGCGTCTTGAAATCGCACTAAATAAAAATCATTTCCAATATCGGAAACCACTACCTTCCCCTTCTTCCCCCATATAGCTTTGAGAGCTTTTTAGACATGTAAGCATAGGCGACATTTTTACCGAGTTGTATAACAAGTAGAGTTTGCTTCCATGGCTTGATGAGCTTGTCTTTTTCCTTGTTAGAAATGGACACGTGTCCATACCCATTTTCATCTTCAACGACCAAAATGCCACTTTCATGACCATCATTAGGCTCTTCGACCTCATCTTCTTCCAAGCGTAAATTATGCCGTAAAAGGATATCCTGAAACGACAACTAGTGACCTTCCTCTGGTTCCTGGTCTTCCACTTCGACTCTCGGGAATTGGTTTTGGCAGCCTATGAGAATAAAAATTATTTGGAAAGTTAATTATAATATATTAACTTAATAATAAATTTGTATTTATAATATTTTATTAATATAATTTTATAAATAATAAATATAAACAATTAAAATTAAGCAAATAATTTAGATTAAAATATATAAAATTCTTGTACTTTTTATTTTATTGTAAATTTTTTTTATATTTTTAATTATAATAATAAATATATTATATTTTAAAATTATAATAATTTTTTAATTAAAAAATAATTTAAATTTTAATAAAATACATATTTTTTATTAAAAATTAAAACTTTTATCATATATTTTTGTTAATAAATAAAATTTTATGTGATCATTTATTGAAATAACAATTAAATAAAAATTTTTGATAATAAAATTTTATTTATAATTACATAATTTAAGTGTTTATAACATTCAAAAAATTTATTTTTAAAGATTTATATATTTAATTTTATTCAATAAAATAAAATTTTTATAGAAGAGATTTTAATTTTTAATAAAAAATTATGTATTTTGTTAAAATTTGAATAATTTTTTAATAAAAATAAATTATTATAATTTTAAAATATAACATATTTTTTATTATAATTAAAAATAAAATTTTTTTTGATGATAAATAAAAGGGCAAAACATTTTATATATTTCAACCAATAATTTTTTATTAAATTAATATATTATATTAACTCTATTATATAAACTCAATAATTTCTTGCAAACAAACGCTCCAACAAGTTAGTAACATTAATACATTAGAAAGCCATTACTTGAAAATATAAATTGTAAATTAAACACCAAACTAAAATAAGGCCACCGAATAGTACTGATAGACTATTTTGAAGTCAGCTTCAATGGATAAGTATTATTATTTACAAGAACCAATGAAAGCGAGAATGTCGTATAAATTAATCTACTTCCATAGTCGTTCCGCGACTGTTTAAATGGTCATTGCTTATGATGGAATCCGCCAAAGACTTCAGACTTGGAATTTACGACGTTCGGTCTGGACTGCGAAATCTGATCCAACATTATTATACTGGGCAGTACCATAACGCAGCAAAACTGGTAGATCCGAAACAAGCAGCATATTCCATTGGTAGCAACGGAGATGCCGATGCTCCCATCTCACCCATCTTATAGCTAGCTACTTCAAAGTTGAATGCATGTGCCATGATCAACCTTCAAAAACCTTTGCACCATTTTCCATATCATCAATAACATTGGAGCAAATCAATTTGTCTCAGCAGAGAACATGAAAATCTGGGTCTTTTGGGTATCATCACTGATTATCTTCTTCGCCATAACGAAGATTGCGGGGACTGAAAATCGCATACCCTCTACTCTGGATGGCCCATTTAAGCCAGTAACTCGCCGTTTCGACCCATCATTGCGTCGGGGTAGTGATGACTTGCCCATGACTCATCCAAGGCTCAAGAAGAATGTAACCTCAAATTTCCCGGAACAGATTGCTCTTGCGATTTCTTCACCAACTTCAATGTGGGTTTCTTGGGTTACCGGTATTTATCTCTGCAATTCAGAAATTTTCTACTTTTTCAGTGTTTGGTATCATAAATCATCAAATTGTCACTGGGTTCATTTTAATTGGATTAGGGGACGCCCAGATTGGTCTAAATGTGACCCCAGTTAATCCTTCATCTGCTCGAAGCGAGGTGTGGTATGGGAAAGAAAGTGGCAAGTATACAAATGTTGGGAAAGGGATTTCGACCGTTTATAGTCAATTATATCCCTTTGAGGGCCTATGGAATTACACCTCTGGCATCATTCACCATGTGAAACTTGATGGTACTTTTTTTTTTTTTTCTCTTTTAATTTTGTTAAATTACTTGTTATTTATGCTTTTTTCAATTGGAATAGGCATGCTTGGCACGGGTTAACAAACAACACTCACTATTCTGAAAAAGGTTTTGTGCATTGTACGAATGAATTGGAAAGGATATCCGAGATGTTGGTCATATTGCACTGTTGTCGCCTGTTGAGTTTTATTATTTACTTCAAATGGTGATAAGACTGTTTATGTTAAATTCATTTAAAGTAAAAAGCAATTAATTTTGTTCCTTTATGTATCATCTTCTCAAAATTTGATGTCTGTTTTCCCATTGTATTCGTCATGGCAGCTAAATAATTTTCATGGACATAACTGTGATATGAATAGTTGATCATGGGCTAGATGTATCGATTTGTAGGTTAAATTAGTTAAAGATACTTCCAATAAAATGCTTATAACAATCATTTTCTCCTTTCAAGGTCTCCAGTTTAAGGTTCTGACATATACTTTTATTTGTTACATCTTGTCATTTTTTATTGCCCATATATTTAGGAACTATCTCTTGCTTTTAATTGATTTCTGTGATTAATCCTAACCTCTATTGTATAAATATTAAATCATCATTTGTTTCCATAAAGCATGTTTGAGTAACAATCAGAATATAAGGTCCTTGTCAACTATACAAAAGAACATGAGTTTTTGTTCTCATTTGCTGTAAATTTTTGAAGACGTAGACTTTGAGACAGCGTACCAAATCAAATAGAGGGTATCGAGTGAATACATGTAATTATATAAATTTGTTATTCAGTTACAAGAAACCTCAGAGATATTTTGAATTCTTGCAGGCCTTGACCCTGGAACTAAATATTATTACAGATGTGGGGATAGTTCTATCAAAGCTATGAGCCAAGAGTATTTCTTTGAGACATTTCCATTGCCTGATCCAAAGAGTTATCCTCATCGAATAGCAGTTATTGGAGACTTGGGCCTCACAAGCAATTCCACTACAACTATTGATCATCTAATCTACAACGATCCTTCAATGATTCTAATGGTTGGAGATTTAACATATGCAAACCAATATCTTACAACTGGTGGAAAAGGAGTTTCATGCTTTTCATGTGCGTTTCCAGATGCACCCATCAGAGAGACATATCAACCCCGGTGGGATGGATGGGGAAGGTAACCCATAAGCTTTTATATGCCATGTCTGTGAAGACATATGCAATCTAATATTAACTATACCTAAGAATCCTTAATAATGTGTTGACCATTTGACTGAACTAGAACAAAAAGTTTCACGTTGCAATACTCATTCATACTTCTGAAATGTTCAGAATGAATAGGTTACTGAAGACTGTATTGATGTTTAGTATTCTGAAAATTTAGTTGCCACAAGTATATAAAATTATTCATAATATGGATGTCAACCAGCCACGAGTTATCTGGCAATCTTTTAAGCAAGTTGATAGAAAAGAAGATGAACCTGTATAGGCATTGCCTGATTAAAAGGTTTGGGAAAGATAAAGGATTTGAAACTTTTGCAAGATTACTCTAGTATGAAATGGATTTTCCGATATCTAAAGCTTAATTTTTTATGTGAAGCAACACATTCATACATTTAGTGGCTTATGAATCAAGACTTTATTCTCCTTTGATGAACTTGGAGGAGAACTGCCATTGAACGTAGCGTTATTGAGTTTTGAATGTTTCTGATGAAATTTAGATAGAAAGATGTCAAATGGAAGCTGCTCAATTTGCAATGAAATGACCTGTGGATTGCATTATACTTCTCCATCTCTTAATGGCAACCTTCTTTTTATTTTCTTTTATCCGTACTTGTTTTGAGGTTTTGAGATGGGGTCTCACTTTAAAATGTAAAATTTTTCCATCAGGGCTTGTGATTCAGCTGAATTCAGCGTTTGCAATGTAACTTTAGAGTCCTACTTCTAGTTTTTTCATAGGATGACGTCCTATGTAGCTTTCAAATATTTTTCTTGGAGAAAAAAATAGCTCTTGCCTTATTTTATAGTCCTTACATCTTAACCAAGGGAGTTAAAGCATTAGCTTATTTACTTAAGTTATTTGTTCACCAACTTTATTAATGAAAATCTATCACTCATTTTGAAACTGTGTCCTTTCATCTCTTTCTACTTTATTTATATACTTTTATTTGAAGTTCACAATACCTTATGAGATCTTATACGATATATTAGCTATTAATTGATTTCAATTCTAATCAAAGATTTCAATTCAATTCTAACAATTAATTCATCTGAACTCTGTTCTGACTAACATCTACTGATCAAGATGTTTTTGATATCTCTTCATTCTTCAGAGATAATTTATTGGTAATTTTACACTGAATTTTTTTCTTTTATTTTCTGGGACTGACTGTTTACAGTTGCTAGCTCCATAAAATGCCATTGCAATGCAGATTGAGCAACTCATTATTCCATTGTTTTTCTAGTTGTTTGTTTGGAACATGTTTTCTGACCAGAGGATGGCTACATCTCGGGGTGTTAAATCTCTAGTTATGAATTGTTAAAAATGCTTTGCTTCTTTGTAGTTATTGTTAAAGCTGGTATATTTAGTGGAAGGTTTTACATAGCAAATCAAAGAAGTGGTTTTAACCCCTCATAGACATTTACTAATAAAAAGTCAATCTATTTTGTTTCTCGAGATGATGGTCGGTGGCTATGGACATTACTGCTTGGTATGATGTTGGGCTTATGCACTCTTGATAATTGTACTTGTTTAATTCACTAGGTTATTGAATGATATATCCATCATGGGTCTGCTTGGACAATGGATAGGGAAAACAATGGTGAAATATATGATTTTATTTTTACAAATATTTGATTAGGAAACATATGTCTTTTAGAAAATTCTGTTCATATGGTTCATTTGTTGGTTTTTGAAACCTCAGGTTTATGGAGCCTTTGACCTCAAAAGTTCCTATGATGGTTATTGAAGGGAACCATGAGATTGAACCTCAAGTTGATGGGATAACATTCAAATCTTATTTGACAAGATTTGCAGTTCCTGCTGAAGAAAGTGGCTCTAAAAGTAACTTCTACTACTCTTTTGATGTTGGAGGTGTACACTTTATCATGTTAGGAGCATATGTTGATTACAATACTACTGGTAATTGATACAGTTTCTTTTATCATGTGAGAGAGTTGGTAATTATACTTTTAGATGGTTGCAGCTTGATTCTATTCACTTGATATTGATTCCAGGGGCGCAGTATGCTTGGCTGAAGCAGGACCTACAAAGTATAGACCGCAGTGAAACCCCTTGGCTGGTAGCTGCATGGCATCCTCCTTGGTATAACAGCTATGCTTCACACTATCAAGAATTTGAGTGCATGAGGTTGGAAATGGAAGCACTTCTTTATGCACACAGTGTTGATATTGTTTTTACTGGTCATGTAAGTGAAAGTCACTCTATTGTGAATTATCTCAGATTTTTCTTCACCAGTTTTGCATAGCTCTTTTGTGATGAAATATTATTACTCATATTTTCTTAGATTGTTGTAGAGTGAGATAAATGCATGAAACACAGATCCTCCTGAATCCAAGCTAAGAATCTAAACAAGAGCATTTGTGTTTTTTTATTTTCTATATTTATTCTCTCATCAAATTAATTCTACTTAGGAAAAATTTTGTTAAAATATGTGAAGTTGTAAAATTTCTGCTAGCTCTCTCAACGATATCTGATTTAGAATACAATTGTTTAAGTTGAGTTGCTCTTTGATTCATACATGTTGTTATTCCAACCCATGATATAAACCATTTATTCCCCTTAGTAGTTAGATGGGAATAAATGGTTCGCTTGTCTATTCAGAGACAAGGCGCAGCTTGTGTTATTAAATGTCTTCTATGCGATCTCCTGATTTTAACAGTTGAAATTTGATAATAAAAATGATATAATGATCATAATTATCTGAATGCAATACCATCTAACATAAGTTTGTCTCAGAACTGTCCTGTTTACTCTCGATTCTTTATTAGAAAATAAAATGTACCACTGTCAATGGGAGAATTGTCACTATCAGTGGTTCGGGAAGTATTCATTATTCAAATTTTATGCAATCTTTTCTGGTGAGCAGTTTGGAAACCTTTTGATGAAATATGTATCTTTGTTTTACAATTGTCTTATGTTAAATCTTTCTGCCTCAGAACTGTCCCACTTACTGTTGATTCTGAATTAGAAAATAAAATGTAACCCTGTCAATGGGAGAATTGTCACTATCAGTGGTTTGGGAAGAATTCATTATTCAAATTTTACGCAATCTTTTCTGGTGAACAGTTTGGAAAACTTTTGATGAAATATGTATCTTTGTTTTACAATTGTCATATGTTAAATCTTGTGCAAATCTAAAGGTCTATTTTCGTACCACCAAGTGATTAGTGCAGTGGCAGTTGGCTACATCCTAGGTCACCTTGCGGTAGGCCATATGCCTAGGGTTCAATCCTAGAGTCGCCCTTGGTAGGAGAGGCTAGGCCATTCTACAGCTTCACATCTCAAACGGGATTAATCTCATCCTTTAGGGTAGGAATAGCCCGGGTGCTACCCAAAAAAAAAAAAGGGGTCTAATTTCCTTTTTGTTAAGAACTTTAAGACATGAATTATTTAGTTTTGACACATTTATCTCTTCAACTTTTAATGCCTAAAATGCCATCAGATTGCTTTTAAAGTGTTTATTATTGTACATATCCTTCTGAAAATTATATCTGCAGTGGCGTATCCATAGTGACAATCAGATGTTGTTCCTTCTATTGTATAAAGAAACAGTGTCACACGTGGTCTGTCTTGTAGGTGCATGCTTATGAGAGGATGAATAGAGTTTATAATTACACATTGGATCCGTGTGGACCACTTTACATAACTGTCGGAGATGGTGGAAATATTGAGAAAGTAGATGTTGATCATGCAGATGACCCTGGAAAGTGTCCTTCAGCTGGAGATAACATACCAGAATTCGGAGGGGTTTGCCATTTAAATTTTTCTTTTGGCCCTGCCGAAGGCAACTTCTGTTGGAACAAGCAACCTGAGTGGAGTGCATTTAGAGAAAGTAGTTTTGGACATGGGATACTTGAGGTATTATGCACCTTTATTTTGGTAAAAAAGAATAAAGTCCTCATTGTTCTTGTGGGTAATGGATGGTTTATGCACTATTGTAGATATCCTGGGGATTAGGTTAGCTCAATCTCCAATTCTTCTATTCCTATTGTTCTAGTCTCTGAATTGGTTCATCAATGGGATTGGAGTGTTTTATGATAATGATGCTACTCTTATGAACTGCTTTCTGAATTTCCTTATTATGGGACACCATACTACGCACATTTGTATGTCATGGTCAGTTCCATAATTTAGTTGTCCATCCAATGTCATTTTTATAGTGATGCCTGTTTGGGTTATGGATGGATGTTTGTGGGTGTTTATTGGTGGTCTGAAACTTTACTGTGAACTATGAAGTCATTCTTGGTACACGAAGAAGCATTTATTCATGGCATCAGCGCTACACTTGATCCATATGCTTCACATGAACATGGTGAATGCCTGACAAAACTATATCTGCAGTTATATGTTTCATAGAGGAAGTGTGAATGAGAGTCACCCTTTCCCTTAGACATGCATAGTGAGCTGGGATTTGAGTCAAATTGTCTAAGAATGCCATGTGATGGCTGATTTCTTTCTCCAATCGTCTTGTTAAGTTGACAAAATTGAGTTTTCTTATTACATTCAAGCAATTGAGGTTCAACACTTAAGTTATTTTATTAATTTTTTAAATAAAGGTACATCTGTGGGTGGGTATGCAAATTTTTTATGTTACAAAAGAATCTAGCTGTGGTTTAAAAGAGGGCTTTCTTTGTATGTGGATTGTAGTACACCATATAACTCTTGGCCTTGCTTATGAAACAGTCCATTCATTAATTTTCTCATGTTAGTAACATCAATGTCTTTCTCTAACGAAACTATCTTTCTGTTGTACTGCAGATTTTGAATTCCACATATGCATTGTGGACTTGGCACCGAAACCAAGATAACTATAAGGAAGATGCTGTTGGGGATCAAATATACATTGTGCGACAGCCTGGATTATGCTTGAAAGATTTAAAAGTGATTATTTAGTTCAATACTAAATCTTTTATCTGCTGAAGGTCTTTATTATGAAACTATATGTGAGAATTTTTTGTTTGCTTTCACCCTTTAATCTGTTTCAAGATTTAATAGCGTCCAAAGGTTAATAAATAAAATTACATTTCTTATTTCTGTACCCCAACTCCATTATTGCTCAAACAGAACCTGAGGTGAATATTATCTTTCTTGAAGACGATAGAGAGCTGTTTTAATTGATTTAAAAATCCTACAATGTTTTGTAAATGTGAGTCAAATCATTCACCGGTAAAGTTGCTTTGGCAATATATTGTCACCCACGCTGGAAAAGGTTTATTAGGATCTATTGACATTGATATAAATCAAAATTAGTCTTATATGTTACTAACTTTTTGCGCACGAATCTCATACTCAATTTGTTAATTGACTCATGGTTCCTCTACCCTTCTTACAGTCACAGCAATCTCTTCCACACTCTTCTTCCTCTTTCTCTGCTGCACCCAGCGGCCACTCTCCAGTAAGCTCCCTTGTTTCTGTTTCTTGACACAGCAGCTACACCTTTTGTCACTAAAGAAGAGATAGAAACCAGAAAATTTATTTTGTTCTCCCAGGATTTCTCTCTGATGTCACAATGCTTTGGTGCTCTCTTCATGTTCTACATTCTCAGGTAAATCAATTGTCTTGTCTCTCTAGTCTGTCTGTGGTGTTGAAAGTACCCACATGTTTACTTACTTGTATATTTTCACATTACAAATTAATCTCTGGTAAACTCTCGTTCATATCTAGATTTCCTGTTTCACTTTCGGCTTCTGATTGCTTTCTTTGGCTGTTTATATGAAGCTGGACTGGAACAAGGTTCTGCAAAATCTCTCACCCAAATTTTGCCAGCTAGTGGAGAGAAGGATAACGTAATTGTGTTGACGTACTCTTGTCTGTTTTCTTTCATAGTGCCTTTGTAGTTTTACTATCTTATATCTTTCTGGTCTATTTGTTATGAGAATTTATTTGTCTGCATTATTTTGTGGTATTTTGATGCAGGAATCAAGGATTTGTAAATAAAATCAATCAGAATTTACTTGGAGTATATGTTTATAGCTGTTGTGCAGTGTTCAGTTTTTGAAATGTGGGCCACTTTGACAATACTAATTGTTAAGAGAAGCATTTCCGTTAAAGGGATACAAATTATGTAAATGTCGAACTAGTTTCATTTATCTTAAATGTCTATAGCCCTGATGTTGAGATAAACCTAAGAAGTGAACATTATAAACAATGTATGATTGTATTTTGTTGTGCAGTTTTATGCATATAGATCCTTTGATTGTTAATAGGCAAAAAGTAACTTTTCATCTCCTAACTTTAGGTGAAGTTTTAATTACGTCTTCTAACCTTTTTTATTGCTTATTTTGTCCTCTAATTTTCATAGCATCATCAATGTTTGGTTACCATTCATGGACCATTAGAAAACTTGTCAAGCCAACCCTACCTAGCACCCAAGGTGGTTGACAACACCGTTTGTTATATACATGACACTTGTACAAAGGTAATTTTTGCCTTTTAACTTTTAATGAAGTTTTAATTTCTTCTTCTAACTTTTTTGGTGGTTAATTTTGTCCTCTAATTTTCAAACAATCACCAAACATTTTTTGAACCCTACCACCATTAGTTTAACTCCTTTAATCCTAAACTCTAAAATTTTAAATATCAAACCTTAAATTTCTAATCTCAAATTTTATATCTTAAACTCTAAAACATAATATTCTAAATTCTAAAATCTTAACCCCTTAACTTAAATTCTAAATTTCAAAATTTAAACTTTAAATCTTAAAATAAAAAATCTTAAATTTTAAAATATTTAACCCTAAACCTTGAAACTGATATTCCTAAACGTGGAATGATATTGTTTTGGCAAATGTAATGTGTAGCTAATAGGGTTTAGTTAGACTAATGCTTGAGGAAAATGTTAGTGAAAACTTAGAAGTTAAAGGATGAAATTGAAAGTTGGCTAAAAAGTTAAGAAACAAAGAGTTACCTTTATACAAGTGCCATGTGTACAATAGATGGTGTTATTTACCACCTTAGGTGTCAGGTAAGATTGCCTTGTTAAGTTTGCTAATGGTTTATGGATAAAGATTGGTGATGTTACAAAAGTTAGAAGACGAAACTAATGACAAAAAGTTAGAGAAAGAAGTTAAAACTTGACCTGAACTAGAGGAAAAAAGTTATCTTTTGCCATTGTTATTAATAACCATTATTTTAAAATAAAGAATTGAATATTTGTAATTATTTATTATATTAATTATGGTAAAATGAAGGTTGCTGTAAAATAAGAATCATTAATACAACTTTCTATTAGTTATTGTCAATGAAACGGTTTTCTTACATAATATGATTGAGAAAATGTTAATGAAATTGGTGCTGCCTAGGCTTAGCTCAAATGGATGGGATATGTAGTAGAATTTGCATAGTGATTATGAATTAAATTCACATCGTTTAAAAGAAAAGTGAATAAAACATGTATGGTGACAATAAGAGTAATATTATATGTACAAAGATGTTGTATCAAAGATGTGATCTATAACTTTCATAAAATTTATTAGTAATTTTTTTTATAGTTTTATAGTTTATATCAATACTTGGGTATAATCTTTATACATAAACATTATTCTTCATAATAGCAATGACAATCACAACCACTATGTAACTTTTTCAAAAACATAAAAAAAAAAGATAAACGATTAAGAGTTAATTTCTTGCATATTATTAAAGATTAATGAACTTTGAAAACTCTATTTAGCAATCTTATATCAAATTTTGAATTTAGTTGGGAAACTGGATCTTCTGTCTTTGGGGATCTAAAAGTAAAGGGAAGTAACAAAAAAAATAGATATAAATTAAGAAAAAAAAAGTTAGTGAGAAAAAAAATTAAGATTTAAAATATATATGAATATAAACTAGAGAGAGATAGAAAGTCACTAAAGTTAAAAAAATAAAGGCAATTCAAATTCTAGTTGGGTACTTTTATTTAAGAATAGTACTTTCATAAAATTTTGTGAAATTCATAATTATAATGAAAGTTGATGTTATATATATGGTTTTCTTACATGTTTATATTATCTTCAATAATATATTTATTATTTTATTAGTCTATTACAAAATGGTTATAAGATAATTTTTAAAATAATAAACATATTGATAATTTAATTGTAAATTTATATTTATTTAAAGAATTTAAAATTCAAGATATTAAGTCAATATAGTAATTAGAGTAAATTAATAATTTTGCCCATGAAAGATTTTGGCGAGAATTATTTAGTCCCTGAAAGAATTACTTAGTCAATTTAATCCTTGAATCGTCAACAATTATTTCAAAATGGTCCTTCCATTAAGTGGGATTTTTTAGGTCTACAACCTGACTCGCTAAGTGATGAGTTGGAACATTACTTTGAATCGTTGGCCCATTTAGTGTCATGTTAGATCCATACCTCTCCAACCTTAGTGACACGATGTTGTTTTCGTACACTATGTAGCCTTCACTTAAGCGAAACGACATCATTTCAATGAGCCATACCTCCCCCACCTTAGAGAAATGATGTTATTTCTATACACTATGCACCCCAAATTAAGTGAAATGGCATCATTTCACTTATAAAGTAAAGCAAAAACAATGTCGTGTGGTGTTGTCTCCCTCAACTATAAACTTTCCCAATTGCAAACCCAAAATCTCCGAGTAATGAATCCTACTCCAAGCTTTGACAGCCATAAGTTGTATCAAGCTCAAACAACGATGAGTAATCATCTTGCTCCTACATAGGTTATCATCTAGATGTGTGTATGCAAACACGGGAAAACTTGCAACTTTAAAGGAGTGAAATTGAGTCAAGCATAGAAGAAAGTGGCCATTTCTTATTATTGTGGGTGGAAGGCACTATAATTGACTTCCAACACAGCTAAGAATCCTATTCGCCACTTCTTTAGGTGTCCATTTTACAAAACGAGTGAGTCTCTTTTGCCATTTTACTTGGATTGTATCTAGACTATATGTATTGAAGATATTCATTTATTTCACAAAATGAAGCTCTGATATATGGCTTTTTTGAATGGGAGGATGAAAGGCTGGGTTATGATGCCAGTGAGACAAGTGCCTCATGGACTATATTGTAGGAAGCATCGATTAGAGAGCAAAAATGGAAACTCATTTCCTAACTTAGGAGGAGACTTCTTCAAACTGAAAAACAATTGCATACATTGAAATTTACTTGTTGTATTACGGCGGGAATGCTTGTACTTTTGTTGGGTGTATGCTTTTGGGGCTAAGGGAGGTTATATCATAATTGTATTGAAGTTGTATTTTGGCAATCCCAATTGATGTATGTAATGTAATGTTTAATGAGACATCGAATGGAAATGGTGTAGTTTTGCATCATCAGTGAATTCTTATTTTGGTCCTTGAAAGATTATGTATTTTAGATTTGACTTACAATTTGATCCCTGAATCACAAGTCTAAGGACATGCTCAATCTGGCTATCAATTTGCCACAAAAATTGGAAAGCAGTCATATTCAATAACTTGGGTTGAGGCAATATGCTCAGGACAAAATTATATAGCCATTTTAGTTAACCATCAAGTAGGTCTCTAAATGTTGGCTTCAAGTAAAAAATGTTAAACAATTTAGTCCTTAAAGATAATTCTAAAATTGAAATAACTAAATGAAAAACAAAAGTTGAGTTGTAAGTTGTAAACATGAAACCTATACATCCATTATCATCCATAAAAAGATTAACAAATATAATCCATAAATGTGATAATCCAAATGGCCTTATACATAACCAATAATCATCCATAACCTATTATGAATTACAAAAAAAGTATGATTTTCCTTTTTTCTTGCACAATTGTCTGTGTTAACAAAAAATAAAAAATATTTTATATCTATTTTATCTAAATCATATAGCTAAGTGGAGGGTCTTACAGTCTCTTGGAAGGGCTTGTAGCATCTTGGAAGGGTCCTACAATACTTTGGTAGGGTCCTGTAATATCTTGATTAGCATTTTAACTAGGGCATGCCTCCTTGCTTATGATGTGGCCCGTATTGCAATAGTGTCCCTTTGAGCAACCACATTTACAAACCTCCTCTATGTTGCATAACTTGCTGCCTCTAAGGTCTATTTGTTCACACAAGGTCTTCCCCTTCAATATTGGTAGGCTAAAAATGACCCCTAGGCAAGAGTGCAATTGGTGATGGTGCAGTTGCAGGTGGCTTGAATGGTTATGAGGGCTTAAAATCTAGTCTAAGACCTAGTGCATTACCCATACCATTCCTCCACTAAGGTGTTAGGGGAACCTATTTACAAAGCAATGTAAGTAGTTAGTACATATAGGACCAATTGTATGAAATAAATGTAAATTTACTTACATTTGGGGATTGTAGTGATTGTTGTGATTGAGGAGTGGGCAATGATTATTGAGTCAGAGGTGGTGCATCATCATGAATAGTTTGAGATGACTAAGCAATTTGCTTGGAATGTGGATCCACTTGTTCTTATATGTTCTTGCTTCTTTTGACCTTCTTCTTTGTAAGAGCCCCCTTGTTTATTATGTCCAAAGGCTCTATACTTTGAATATTTTATATCACCATATTGCCTTTTCACCTTGTATGAATTCGGTGGGTGATCTTTTCCCTTCCTCCTTTGCCTCTTAGGCCTACTAGATGGTATTTGGATTGTGGGTGGTTGAACTGGGTCTAAGGTTGATTTAGGCCAATATTGGGTTAGATGAAAGGTTTATAAGCCTATCCCTATGTCTCCTTTGAATACTAAGGGTAGACATAGTTTTCAAGGTACAAGTGGTTGTAGCCCATACATGCCATAGCATGTTTGCATGGGATGCCAGAGACGTCCCACACATGGCATGACCATCCGCTTGACTTTCACTTCTATTTTTCACTTAGTACTTGTACTCATTTGCATCAGTAACCCAATGTAGGGTCCACCAAAAACTCTCTTTGCTTTCTCTAATCTACCTTGTGCCTTGGTGATTGGTCTGTTGTATTTAAGCATTGCTAACCTATTCTTATTTATCTTCCTCATGATATAGCACCTAATCTCCTTAGCCATTATGATAATGGGCTTGCTCTTGAACTCAACAATCTTTGCATTAAATTGTTCATCCTATCAATTTGACCCATTATTTTTTGAAACTCATTCATAGTGGTGGCTCTAGCAGCTCCCCATAAAAGCTCCCTTGGCTTTAGACTTTTCCATTGTTTGTTGAAATTTGACCATATGTGTCATGAACTGAACCAATGGTTGTGACCTACACACAAGAATAACTATACTACAATAAAAATATTTCATATAAACCAAATATATTACCAAAAATTTTTGCAGAGTCTCTCCTAAAATATGGATCTTTCCAAAAGTACAGTAGTTTGTAACCAACATTTCTTGATCCAAAATTATCCAAATACACCCATAATTATAATTGCATAATTCAAAATTAGACCATCCATAATTCAAAATTTTTGCAGAGTCTCTTCCTATAGCTACAAAATAAGGGATCCAAGGAATAAGTCATCAAAAGAGTGATCCACTAACTAAAATTTGGGTCTTAGCACCCTACTAGACAGCTAAGAAGGATGATTACTATCTGAAAAAAGAAACATAAAGAGCGTGAGTCATATGACTTAGTGAATATATATATATATATATATATATATATATATATAACAAAGTAATAAGGAAAAGAAACAAGCATAACGCACAATATTTACAATGATTGATATTGAGTTAAAATAATTCACATAAGTTTTTAAATTGACAATTTAAAAGTTTTATAACTCAAGTAAATATAGCACTAAGTATCCTTTATGCTAAAATTAGTATCATAAAAATTATGTTTCAACACCATAACTTATGGAACTACAAACATGGAAAAAATAATCTACAAGCCAAACAGAGTATATATTAGATCATTTTCAGTGAAGGTTATTACTTGAGAACTGTCAGTGTATATGCCAAATCATTCTCCAAAGTCTTAAGGGATACCCATGAAATATACACTAAATCATTCCCCTATAGCTTTTAGTTTATTGTGGCACCAACATGGAGTATACATCAGATCATTTCCCATTATGCCTAAAATCACATCCACATTTAGGAACACATGTGGAGTATATAGCTTATCATTCCCATAAAACCTATCATTACCTCTGTGCACATAGGCCATTAATTCTGCTAATGTCATTACGGTTTCCACACAATATATTCCAAAACAATGGAAATTCAATTTAATTTGTAGAAATAAAAATTGTTCTCAATATTAGCTATTGCTAAATCATAGCTTAGTAGGACTTTATAGCTTTTGAAAAGTTTGTTACTTGAAGTTATAATTTCTAACTTTAAATAGAAGTGCATTAAAATTGTTCAATAATAAAAGTAAATTTAATTACATGCTAGGAAAAAATATATATGTACTATTAAACTGGATAAAAGAGGCACATAAGAATTAATCATTAAGAGTTAAGCACATATCACAGTGTCAATATACACTCACAACTAGTGTTGCCAAAAATCCCAACTATCTCTAATAGCTTAAGTAGGTGGGAGTTAAGGAGCCTTTAAAGAATTTATCAAGGTAAATATCTAAAATCACATGTCAAACCATACTTAAGAGCACTAACATAGCTAGAACATTGCTATAGACAACATAAATATTACCGCTTTATACTAGAATATTCCAAGGTTCTATTCCTATCTATTGACTATAGATTACATGCTAATGCTAAGTCTAAAATTTTTTCTAAACACCATAAAGGTTACTCGATCACCAACATATATTTCAACACTCTCATAGCTTAGGAACACATTTACTCATAAATTACCATCCTATAGCCACCATTAACTCAAGGAAATATTAAATCAATTCATATGGTAGGCTATAATTAATTTGGAAAGCATATAACATAAGATTAAGGGAATGGGTATCAGGAGAAAGAAACTTAATTAAAGTTAGGGTTTCAAGATCAAGTCTTTAAAATCATAAAGGTTTAAAGAAAAATTTTACTTAACTACCCAAAGGCCATTGTCATCAAACAAATTTTTTTCAATGGGTAATTAATATTTGTGATAAAAGGAAGGAAAATAAGATATTTTTTTTTTGTTTAAAGATCTAAGTATGCAAAGTGGTGAGATTCATCCTTGGGTTAAGTAGATATGAGGAAGGATAGTAGAAAGGGATGAAGATAAAGAGGAGTGACAAAGGAACAAAATAGGGAAGAAGGTGTAGGCAAAACTAGAAGAAAAAGAGAGAGAAGGGGGAGAGAGAGAGTGAGAGAGAGGTGTTGAAGAGCATAAGTAAAAGAGGAAGAAGGGGAGAAAACAAAGCCTTTATTAAATTACCAAACTGCCCTTACCTTTTTTTTTTAAAAAAAAAAAAAGACGTTACAATATGTACTTCACATAGAATCTATGTGGTGCACCTAGCATGAGCTCCTCGATGGCATGAATCAATCCCTTCAAGTACAATGAAAGAAAATATAAACTTAAGGTTAGAAATTTTCAGAATCATCTTTAAAGGACCAAGATGATAGACAAAACTAAGGTTAGAACATTATTTGGGTACCAAATTGATGGTACCCTAATGATGCAATAAATTTGATCATAAGTTTTAGAATAGAGTTTGAAGGACCAATTTGATAGAAAAAACAAATGTTAAAACTTTATTAGGGACCAAATTGATGGTACCCTAATAATGCAATGAATTTATAATAAAAGTTAAGAAGTTTACCTTTTGTTTATTGAATATGAAGTTCCACCATTCTCCTTATAGTTCCCTAGGTCCTCATGCAATAGCGGTAAGAACCACTTAGATGTCTCCTTAGTCTCATTATTCACAATAGCATAGGTTATCACATAGAAGGCATTATTCTCATCTGTGCCAACAATAGCAAGTAATTGGCTCCTATAATATCTCTCTAGGAAGTAGCCATCCAATCCAATGATAGGTCTGTAATCAGCTTTAAACCCCTTCTTGATTGCATCCAAACAGACATAGAGCCTATCAAATTATGGGCCCAATAGAGGCTGTGGCTCACCATCTGGTCCTGTAGTGTCTAACCCTTTTCTACCTTGAGAAGCATAGCTAAATTAGGTTTGCCCTTCTCAAATCAGAGCAATAGCCCTATAGCATGGAATATTACTCCTTTTTAAACCTTTTAACAATCTCCCTTGCAATTTTCAAAGCCTTATAGATCTTGGCCTCATCCACATGGGCACCATAGGTTTTTTTTAGATGGTCGAAAGCCTTAGTATATGAAATTTGAGGCTTAGCCCTCACTTGTGAAACTAGTCTCTTAGCCACACACCTCCTATTAGCCTAAGAGTTCTTAAATTACTTTAAGTGGGTATTGTCATCAATGAATGTTTTTATTTGAATACTCTTAGTGTTGTCACCATAGGTACAATAAGTCTCCCATTTACACTCTTCTTTGACACACCTGCACCTAAGCCTTACCTTGTCATTTTTCACCCATTTAAAATCATTCCCATTGTTAATATTGTAGTCTTCAACAACTTACTTAAAGATGACTAAAGAGGCAAATTCCATCCTTATTTGTAAGACACTACCAAATTTAGCTTTCTCATTAAAAATTGGATAGCCACCCTTTCTTTCACTCTTTCTCTCATCTGACCCATCCAAACTTTGAAGATTTTCATACATATATGACCCATCTTCACAATTTGAGAACAAATCAATCATAACAAATTGTAGTGTCCCTACCATCCCAAGTCCATCCTTTTCTTTGCCTTTTTTCACCCCTTATTATTGGCTTCTTTTTTTCTTTTCCTTTTCAAAACCTTTGCTTTTCCTTTGTATTTTTTATTTTTGTTTGTTAATTCCCTTACCTCCCTCTCCTCTTTATGCTCTTTAGACCACTTTTAGTGTAGTCTAGGAAGAGAATATCATCATCATCACTAGACTTTCTCCCTAGCCTAAAAGGATTGTTTTTAGCATTGTCATTGTCATTACTCTCATTTTTATTGTCACTCTCCCTTTTTTGTCATTGTTAATCTCATGCACCCTATTTTAGCTTTAGATCTCAAATTTGCAAGGTTAGTGAAATTAAAATCCTCCAACTCAGGCCATAAATCTTCTCTGATTTCAAGTTCACTAGTGTGACCAATAGTTTGAGGTTCACTTTCATGCCCATCATTCCTCCTTGCCACATTTTCAGTTATAGTCACAGGTTCTTCTACAACAGCTTCCCCTGTTTTTCTGCCACCTTCATAGTCTTAACCTCAAATTCTTCTACCACATCTTCCCTTATTTTGTCTACTACATTCTTATTCTCAATCTCAGGTTCTTCTACCATAGTGCCATGATAAGGAAGATACAATGGTGGCTTTACCATGTTAGGGTCAGTTAGCGTATGATTTACAAAGAAGAACTCAATATAATAGGATTCATCACATGTTAAATACAACTCCATTATTTCTATATTTGTTTTAAGTTCTCTCAAACCTACATGTAATTCAATGCCAAAAACTAACTAAAACATCCTATCATAATCATGGTAACCATAGTTTACAAATAGAGCCTTAAGGGAAGGAAGGGAAATAATATTGGTATCTATAGGCACCTAAATGTATTGTTACCCCTCAACATACTATAGAGGTGGTTCTTCCACTAATTGACCATCATGGTTCAATATTAAAGCTACTTTGTGTGGCTGAGTTGCTTGTACATAGTCAACATAGTAAATACAATAATATGGACAACACATAAATGGGACCACATTATATATTAAGAAAAATGGTGTTTTTAGTTGGTAGGAAGTGTGTGGGGGTAATCGGAACATAAATGGACCATAGCAACCAAATAGGACCACAAGATTATCTATTTTCACACTCCTGTAAGAATTTAACACATGATCAGAGGAGATAACATATCATAACTCCACTATTCAAAGATACGCTCTAGAAATTATAGATTCCCTCTAGAAATTGAAGATGGGCTTCATAAATCAAATATTCCCTAAAGGATTTATGCTTGAAGTCAGCTCTCACACCGTTACAAAGGTGAAATTTGGGCTAAAACTCAAGAATTTAGGGTTGAAATTGGAGGTGAAATTTGGGGGTACCAGTTCTGTCATGGTAAACCTATTCTCGCCACTATGTATTGTTTAAAATTTGAAATGACGCGGTTTTGTTATGTTGAGAATGCATAGTGTATGGAAACAGCGTTTTACTCCATAAGTTGGGAATGTTGGGTGTATGGAAACAATGTCATTTTGCTAAGGTGGGGGGAGGTATGGCTTAGTGAAACGATGCTGTTTCACTCAAGTTAGGGCTGCATAGTGTATGTTGTTTCACTAAGGTGGGGGAGTCATGGCTCTAGCATGGTGCTAAACGGGCTAGTGATGCAAAGTAACAATTCAGCTTAGCATTTAAAGGTCCAACTCATCGCTTGATGGGCCACAGTGTAGGCCTAGAAAATCCCACTTAAGAGAAGGACTATTTTGAAATAATTTTTGAAGATTTGGGGATAAAAGTGACTTAGTCATTCTTTTATGGACTAAATTGTTCCCACCAAAATCTTTTAAGGACAAAATTGTTAGTTTACTCATAGTAATTACTTTAAATCTATTATTATACACATTAATTCACATATTACAAAAATCATTGAATAATATAAATAGTTTGAGAGTGACATTGATATGAATTGAACAATTTGATCCCTACTTTAAACTAACTCCCATTCTTTTGCTATTTGCTAACTTGACATCAATCAACATGGCCCAAATCTAAATCCAGTCAAGATTAAAAGGATAAGCAATTATTAATAAAGTATTAATGTAATGATAAACTGGTTTACAATCTAAGTAGAGGAACCTTGCATAGCAATACTTGGAGTGTCAAAAAAAAAAAAAAAGACAAACAATTTGTCCCATTTGGTGAGAGTGCCTGCCTTGGGAACAATGAAATCCATTATCCACCATGGTATGTGTTTTTTTTTTTTAAAATATCATTTATATTTTACATCTTGTTATATATTTATACTATATATAAATATATAAAATATAAAAATATTTTTTTATCTTAAATACTCTTCTTAAAATCTTTATTTATTAAATATAATTTTATTATAAATTTAAATTATCTTAAAATCTTTAAATAACTTTGATAAGAAATTAAATTAATTTTGTTTATGAATTACTATTTTTATTTTTGTTATAAATATTTTGTCTTATTATAAAGTTTAATTTCATATTTTTATTATTTATGAAATATTTAATATAATATTAAGTATATTCACTAAATTAGAACTGGCAAAAAATAATTTTATTAAAAAATAAATTTTAAAAACCAAACACTAATTTACAATCTTTTAGCATTTAATTTTTTATTAAATATTTGCTATAATTTTAATAATTTTTTTAAAAATTTATATTATTTTATGATTAATTTTTAAATTGTGTAACATATATTAAAGGCTAATTAACATATATAAAAACTAAGTTACTGAGTTGTCAGGTGTTATTACTTATAAAATTTTTTCCATTTTCACCCTTGCTTATTAGAGTTATTTCTAATTTTGTCACTCTACATTGAATGTCAAGCTAAATTATATAAGAAAACAAATTGCATCCTTTACGCAACAACACGGATACTGTATCGGAGTATATTAAATTTAAGTAGAAGAACTATTATATATTAAATTATTATAAAAATATCATAACTATAAATTATAAAGAATTTCTGACTTGGCAATGCCACATAGCCTTCAGATGCATGTGACTCGTAGGATCAACGTGACACAAAGTGCCTTTACTAATCTTCCACGCTTCTTCGTATAACGTGCTTTTGTCGTCTCACTTGTTTGGGCTCCACTCTTGTGCTTTTCCAGACAAATACTCATCTCTAATCTACAAATCAATCAAGTGCAAATTCCCAAATTCAATACTATTTGAATATTTGTTACAAATTAATGAACCATGTGTCAGAATGTACGCCTTCCACTGAACTATACCCGCTAACTGTAAGCGCACTCTATAATTTCCATCGTCAACTGCTCCTAGTTTGAAACCTCCGCTCTTGCTCTGCTCAGACATTCGGTTTTTCTGTCTCCCCTCTCAGTTTCTCTCTGTTTGTGCCTCTGGTGTGGTTTACTTCGCTATGCAGTACAAGAACTTGGGTCGATCAGGTTTGAAGGTGAGCCAGCTCTCGTACGGAGCATGGGTCAGTTTCGGGAATCAGCTGGATGTGAAGGAGGCCAAGTCTCTGCTACAATGCTGCAGAGACTATGGTGTCAACTTTTTCGACAATGCTGAGGTTAACGCCAATGGCAGGGCAGAAGAGATCATGGGTCAAGCTATTCGCGAGTTGGGTTGGAAGAGGTCAGACATCGTCGTCTCCACCAAGATCTTCTGGGGCGGTCAGGGTCCCAACGACAAGGGCCTGTCGCGAAAGCACATCATTGAAGGCACCAAGGCCTCGTTGAAGCGCCTCGACATGGAGTATGTTGATGTAATTTATTGCCACCGACCCGACTCCTCGACGCCGATCGAGGAGACTGTGAGGGCAATGAACTATGTGATTGACAAAGGTTGGGCCTTTTATTGGGGAACTAGTGAATGGTCGGCACAGCAGATCACTGAGGCGTGGGGAGTTGCTGAGAGATTGGATTTGATTGGACCTATTGTAGAGCAGCCTGAGTATAATTTGTTGTCTAGGCACAAGGTGAGGGATTTTTCTGCTTACCCATAAAGGGTTTGATTCTTCGTTTGAACTTGTTTTTTTGGATGGATATTGTTTAATTTGGCTTTCATTTGAAATACAATGGTGGAATCTAGTAAATGTCATAAAGGGCGGGATTATTGGTCATTAGGAACTTCGATTGATGTGGGTTTTGGGATTTGATTGTTTCATGCTTTTCGGCAAAAATATGTGTGTTCAGATACGTTGACCTTTGTTAGTGTTCTAAAGAGGGTTGTAGTTGATACTCGGTTATAACGTTTTGGTATTTAGCTATTGGCAACATTCATTAATCTGGCTTATGGGATTTGATTGCGTCATACTATTTTGAAAAGAATTGGACCTTTTTTGTGACTGTTTAATGTATACATTCAATGCCCTTTTATGTTCGGTCGCTGTCTAATCCTGTTGGCTTGAAGTGTAGTAAGTATATTTTAATATATCTGTCTTGTTTTCTTTGTTGATGCATGTAGTTGTAACGTTAATTCTGCTAATTAGATGGTACGACCGTCTAATTAGTCGGTATCTGAATCTTCGAAATCCTCCACTCACTATGCTAGTGTGCTTAATGGTAATTGCTTGTATAACCATCCTGTATTTAATAATTGATTATGTTCCCTTACGTTCAAAGCAATCATAAGATTAGGAAGCTGTCTAAGAAATATGTAAATTTGTACAGTTTAGTGGATGTCTTTTAATTTCACTCTTTCTGTAGAAGTGTTAAGTACATTATGCGCAGACTAACCACTACATAGATAAACTTTTTTTATTTATTTGCTTTAAGTCTCATATTAGTAAACACAGCTAATTTACAACCATAATTATATAAGGCAACTTTAATCTCTGCTACCAGCTTGCTGTTTGTTTGGAAAGCACATGCCCTTAACTGCATTTTCTCTGCAATAAACATTTTCATTTTCCAAGAGATGGTTCTGCATTTCTGCAATCTTTCCTTTAAGAAGGTATGTGTTTGAACTTTGAACTCCACTTATCGGAGCTTTTCAAGAAGAACTAAGTTTATTTCACTTTTGATATTTCTTATGTATACCAATGTATAAGCTTCAAACTTTTGCTTCTTATATATTGGGGTTTGCACTTGTTCCTTCTCACTATGTCAACGCTATTAGATTTTAATTTTCTGCTTCAATCATTTTGTTCTGCAGTAAGTGTGTTTGATTGTGTAAGTTTCATTCTTTTTGAATTTTTGTCTAGACCTGAAGACTTTGGAAGTTGTTGTTGGTTTTGTTACAATAGATGACTCTTACTTTATATTATTGGAAGCTATTAATTTTTTATTTTATACTGGAAAGTATTTTTGAGGAGTTGTTGGTTTTGTTTAAAACGGATCTCAATTTATAATTTCAGATGTTCTTACTTTTTTGTTTTAGCTTGTTAATAAAGATATGATTGGGCCTGTGACTGGAATCTGCTCTCCGTAGGTTGAGTCTGAGTACATCCCTCTTTACAATAACTATGGCCTGGGTTTGACCACATGGAGTCCACTTGCGTCTGGAGTGCTCACAGGAAAATACAAGAAAGGAGCTATACCTCCTGATAGCCGCTTTGCATTGGAAAATTACAAAGTAAGGCTTACTTTGCTTGTTTGGGATCCCCGTTCTTAAATTTGTTATTCTTTTAGATGTACTATGGTGCCATAATTGTGTAGAGAGCCACAGAAGGGATGGTTTTCTAAACTTACATTTTCTGTTTGATTATATGCATCTTCATCTCTGACTGACATATTCTATTGTCATTCTTTTCCCCCTTTCCTTCCTCATTCACCTCTCTGTGTTTGTGTGTCAGCTGTTTTCTAAAGGTTGATGTTCACGTGAACATTGCTTGGATGGGTTTTAGTTTCATATTGGCAGAGTTTTTGGATAAACACATTTGTGAATGAAGAAAATTTTGGTGTTACTTCATATTGTTATGGCTTCCCTTATAAATTGCGTTTTTGGATCTTCCTGTTGTAGAATACTGATTTATATGTGTGTCTTTTTGTTTCATCTGCTGATTTATGTGTTCCCTAACTCATTAATTTGTTATTATAATTGCTCTTTGCTCTATGTTTATTGCATAGCTGTTAATTCTGAATAGCACACGTATAGCATTTGGGGTTATTACGACGTAGCGCATTGCACACTGCAATTTGAACAATAGTGCAATTATCTATGTGTAATATAACCCAAAAACAATAATATATAAAACAAAAAGCCTTAAAAAAATATGACAATTTCATTTGCAATCAAGATTCAAACTTCCAAATAACAAACACTAAACAACTTAACACCAAAAACATAAAGAAATCAATAGAACAGAGCAGTAAACAAATACTAAGGTGTCACACAAATTTACTTTCAGCAAAGGTAGAGTTCCTCAATGGAGAGAAGAAAGCGGAACCAGAGAAGAGAACCTCCAGCCCATAGAACAGGACCACTCCAATAGAAGAGAAGAGAATGTCCAGGCAAAGTGTGAGTTGCAAAGAAGAGAGAAACGTATGAGAGTGAGGCAGAAAGGTGCGATGAATAGTGGGGGAAAGTTTTGAGTGGCAATATGGGCCAAATAGGTCAGGCCCATATAAAGTAATAAGTTTTAACATTGTGTCCATGTAGCACAGATAGTGCAGTATAGCAAGTGTTATTTCTTGCTATTTGAACTACTCTAGGCTATGGTTATAGCATAGCACAATGGCTCATAGCACATTGCTATGTGCTATAGCGTGCACCATAGCTCGTTGTTAATAACTATTAATGGTACATTGTTATTGAAGTGTGTGGTAAAGCTGCCTTAGTAGATTTATGCATCTTCAGCAGTCAGAGAATAGAAAGTCTTGACTGAGTGGGATGTTGGTATTTGGACTGCATACCATCAATTTATAAAAGTTGTTGGTTTATGTCTAGTTAAATATCTGCTTTGGTACAGTATATTTAATGGTTTCATGGTTATGCAACCCTTGTTTATAATAGTGATGTATTTCCCCTTTTTCCCATGTCTTGTAGAATCTGGCAAATCGATCCTTGGTTGATGATGTGCTCAGAAAAGTTGATGGGCTTAAGCCAATAGCGGATGAATTGGGTGTGCCGTTATCTCAACTTGCAATTGCATGGTGTGCTGCAAATCCTAATGTTTCATCAGTTATTACTGGTGCTACAAAGGAATCTCAGGTTAGTTCTATGCATATCTCACAGAACATATTTATAAGGTGGTCATCGTGGGATCAAAGTATTCATGTGCATTTTTGTCATATTGACTTTCAAGAGATACTTTTCTTTTCAAGAAATGCTTCACAGCTGGAGAAGCTTTTAGGAGGCTAGCAATGAAACTGATAAAATAGAGTTTAATTTGTCTCAGGCATGGACATTTTTTATTTCAGTTTGGATATTTAATTCTGTTAGTACCTGTATTTGGATATCAGGTATTACCCACCAATTGTTCAATACATATGTCTTAGTAATATGGCTTCCCGTGATTCTAGGGGTTTGTTTCAATTAGAGTTCCATTTAAGAGAGTAGTGGGTTTTACATATTGGGTAATTGCTACTGTCCAGTTGAAATTAGGGAATATAAATTTCAGTTTCAGTGGAAAGAAGGTATTTGGTTAGACTGCCTTTACTAATATTATCTATATTAGATAAAAGTGTCTATGAGCTGGAACTATTGATAATTTTATTTATTCTTTCTTTTCTGCGTATTAGCATCATCTTTTTTTCTCCTTCTCTTTGCCTTTCTTGTCTGTTTTAGTACTGAGATTTGTCCCTAAACGCCTGCTTTCCTTTCAATTATGTGTTCGAAGTGCAAGAGGTTTCATCTTACTAACAAAAGGATAGTTTTCGCACATTCCAAGTTCTGTTTTTCTAATGGTATGAAGACTTCTACATTAGAATTGAATTAAGCTAGGATTAGTTTGAGGTATAAATCTTAATGAAAATGGTGTTCCACTTTTTGGTCTGGATAATTATCTGGTCAAGGAATAGGAGTGTCACGGATTCATCACAGACACTCCTATTCTGTGGAAAAAAGCATAGCTCTTTTGGTCTAACGAGTTGACATCAGCCCTGACCACTAGATGCTGCCTTGCATTTATATTTAATGTTTAAACTGTTTCACATGTTTTTTCAGATACTCTTTCATATTCTTGTAAAATTTTTTTATTGTAACCATAATTTAAATCTGCTTATTTTGTTTCTATTGAGCAAAAGAATGGGATCTGCTTATTTTGTTTTATTGGTAAGCCATTGTCTTATTTTTGTTATTGAGGGAACCAATTGTCAAAAACACGGTGCTGAATTCCATAAAAGTATCATATTTCTGATTTGAATATTTTAATAAGGATATAAAGTGATCTCAGGCATGGGATATTGTGGTTACTATGCAAATGATTTTCTATGGCATTGAAAATTTTTTTTTCCATGTTTTGGTAGAGAGAGAAAAGCAGACAAAATTTATATCCTCAAGGATTCTTTCCTCGAAGTTCACTTATGTTTCGATTCAGCTTAAGGTTTGGGCCTGTCAGAAGACTTGCATGTATGGTGCACCGTTTTTGCCATTTTGTGTATTGACACTAATTAGCCTAATTTGATGTAGTAATTAAAGGCATTAGTGGTATAGTTTAAATAGGACAAGGGGGAGGATCTGAACTACGAGTTTTAAATAAATATGCAACTGAGATTTGAAAGCACCAACTTTGTTACACATTAGTTGACTTATGTAAATGCTAGTATGGGCTGCATACATCGTTAACAGTTTTGTTAATTTCTGTCTTGCTCGATTTTTCTTCTATCTTACATATTGCATGAAAGACTCATGAACAAAACAAAGACCAGATTTCCTCTACTCTCTAGCCCTTTGCATTACTCACTTCACTTCTTCCATTCCACCAAATATTAAGCAAAGAGAATGTGTCAGGAGCTTGACATTAGCTTTCAGGAGTGACCTTGAATAGTCATCATTGTAAGCATGATTAATTTTAGTTATACAATAATGGAGCTAGACTGTTAGGACCTCAGCTGATAAGAATGAGGCTGGGCCAAAGGAGTGGGTCGTTTACCCTAGAAAGAAATTCTGTGGGACCCAAGACTGTTAGAGGAGAGAGAGTTAGTGGTAACAGTAGTGAGCATTAAGGAAATAAAGGGGAATTGGGGGTGCTGGGGATAGGCATTCTGCCTTGTAATCTGCTTTGTACAAGCACTAGCTTGGGGCTGAAGGGGTTATCTTTTTCAGCAAGGGGCAAGAGTCCTGGAAGAGGCCAGGCTACTGGTTCTCTTGTATTCCTTGTAATCTCATATATTTATAGTAATAGAAAATCCTTGGGCATTCTTCATCACTCTTACTTTATCAAGCAGTCTGACCTACTGGATGCCCTCAACAAGGATGGAGGCAAAGTGGAAGCATTAGAGAAAGGATGGAGGAAGTAAGGAAGAAACTAGATGGAATGGAGGAAATACAAAGGAAGCTAGACTGTCTAGATGAGTTGAAAGCAATGATGGCCTAGATAGTGGGAAGGCGAGAGCAGAATGAGTAGAGTCCACAGGGGGGTGACTCATTTGCGAGTAAAGACTATTAAGAAGCAAGATCAGAGAATGAAAACCATCCAAGGGATGTTCAAACAGGCTAGAAGGAGATGTCAATGTTGGCACAGGTTCAGCTAGCTGCCAAGAAGGTGGAACTCCCGAATTTTGACGGAATGGACCCGGCAGGATGGTTGGTGAGAGCTAAGAAATACTTTGAAATACAAGGGACGAAGCTAGAAGCGAAGGTTCACGTCACCTTTATTAGTATGGAAGGAAGTGCGGTTCACTGGTTCCATTGTTTGAGAAACAAAATTTCAGACCTCAAATGGGAGATGCTAGCATCGAAAATGATCAAGAGATTTGGTGGAAGAAAAGACGGAAATCCGTACTAGCAATTGGCAGCGGTGAAGCAAACAAGGGGAGTAGCGGTGTACATCAAAGAGTTCGAACAAGTGGCAACGCAAGTTCCTATGCTACTAGAAGAACAAGCATTGGGGTATTTCCTCAATGGGTTGTGTAGTGAGATTTGACGGAGGGTAAGAATCCATGAACCGTAGGAGGTTTCTGGAGCCATGTTGCTGGCAACGCACATAGAAGAAGCTATAATGGGAGACTTTGGCGTCGACAAAGAGAGCAATGGGGTCGGGTTCACCACATCGGGCTCTTGGTACTATATGGGTTGAACTCAAGGCTAGTAGGTCAGGGACCCATAGGACTGGGTTGGAATAACCCAAATGGGTTCAGCAAGAATAGGCGAAACTCTAGTGGGAATAGCCTGGGTGGGCCCAAAGTCAGGGGTCTGGGACAAACGAGTGGCCAAACAAGGAAGAAAGGAGCTAGCAGCAAGTGGGAAAGTTCCACTCGATCTTCTTCGACAACTAGAATGGGAGATTTGCAAGGAGCCAAGGTCGGGGAGTTCGACACATCCCTTATCAAGAATTTCTTAGGTGTAAGGAAGAGGGGAAGTGTTACAAATGTGGGTAGAATTTTTGGCCACTCCATAAGTGCCCAGAGAAGCAACTATGGGTGGTGGTTCTTCTTGGGGAAGATGCGGAGGCTGAGATTGAGGAAGAATTTGTGATGGTAGAGACAGAGGGTGAAGGTCAAAGCAGCAAAGAGAGGATTGCTGAGGGAGAATGCTGCATGCTTGACCTCTCTTTATGTGGTTGGAGGTATCACAAGGCCTTGTACCATGAAGTTAATGGGCAAAATTGGAACAACACCAGCTACAGTCATAATTGATAGCGGAGCTTCCCATAATTTTATATTCGTGGAGTTGTGCAACACTTTGGGGCTGCCCGTGGAAAGCACAGGATCCTTCACGGTGAGGCTAGGTGATGGGCAAAGCAGGGGTACTTGTGGCATTTGCAGATTAGTAATGGTGCAATTGGGTGAAGTGGGGTTCGAAGTTGACTTTCACTTGTTTGAGTTAGGAGGTGTGGACTTGATTCTTAGGGTGGCTTGGCTAGAAATACTCGCGAAGGTGGTGGCAAATTGGTGGGAACTATGCATGTCATTCTTGTATGGTGGTAAGCAGGTGAAGATTAAGGGAGACCCAAGCCTTAGCAAGACCCCCATGTTAACTAAGGCACTATTTAAAACAATCGACATTGATTTTTGTGGTATACTTTGGATAGAACTGAATGAGGAAATTGCAGGAACCTTTGAAATTATGGGAGTAATCGAGGAGAGCGGGTCAAGAATTTCTAATGAGAGGTTGAGTGTTGCTTTCTCAGGAGAGGAAATGAGTAAAGAGAGGATACAAGAGATGCTTGGGGTGCTACAACATCAGTAGATATTTTCAATGCCACAAGGGTTACTTCTTCGAAGAAATAGTGATCATGCTATACCTTTAAAATTAGGGACAGACCCAATCAATGTAAGACCTTACCGATATGCCCACTACCAAAAGAATGAGATAGAAAAACTTGTGAAGGAGATGCTTATGGCATGGGTACTTTGCCCAAGTTCGAGTCCCTATTCTAGTTCGGTTATCTTGGTAAAGAAGGAGGATGGAAGTTGGAGGTTTTTTGGAAACTATAGAGCACTGAACCGAGCAACCATACTAGACAAATACCCCATCCTTATTATCGATGAGCTCCTAGATGAATGACATGGGGCTAGATTTTTCTCCAAGATCAACATAAGGTCGGGGTATCACTAGAATAGGGTGGTGGACAACGATATACCAAAGATTGCTTTTTGCACACACCAAGGGCACTATGAGTTCATAGTCATGCCCTTCAGGTTGATGAACGCTCTTGCAACATTTCAATCCATCATGAATACCATCCACTATGGAATACTTGGGGCATGTAATTTCCCCTCAAGGAGTGGCTGTAGATCCTTCCAAGATCAAGAGCATTGTAGAATGGCCGATTCCAAGAACAATAAAGGCTGTGGGAGGGTTCCTTGGGCTGATAGGATACTACCACAAGTTTATTAGGGACTACAGTAAGGTAGCGAAGCCTTTAACACAGCTGCAAAAAAAAAGGGGTGTTCTCTTGGGACAACAAGGCCACAGGAGGCCTTTCACATGTTGAAAAGGTTGTTGACCAAGGCTCCAGTTCTGGCCATGCCAGATTTCACCAAACCCTTCATTGTAGAATGTGACAGCTTAGGGTTGGGCATAGGAGCAGTATTGATGCCAGAGTCCAGGCTGATAGCCTTTCTTAGTAAAGCATTGACTGATCGGAACCTAGCCAAATCCACTTATGAAAAAGAGCTCATGGCTCTTGTGTTAGCTGTCTAGCATTGGAGGCCATACCTCTTGGGAAGGCAATTTGTGGTGCATGCAAATCAGATAAGTTTGAAGCACTTGTTAGAGCAGCGGATAGTAACGCAAGATCAATAAACTTGGCTTGCAAAGCTACTGGGGTATAATTTTGAGATTTTGTATAGGGCAGGGAAGGAGAACAAGGCAGTAGATGCATTATCTCGCATTAGAGAAGGGGGAATTATGTGGCCTTTCGAAGCCTAGATTGTTGGACATGGAAACAATCTTGAAGGAGGTGAAGGCAGACCTGGACTTGGCTAAAGTCATGCAGAAGCTCATGGTTGATCCTAATTCTTGCCCACATTTCACTATTGAGCAGGGTTAGCTGTTTTATAAAGGCAAAGTGCTGATTTCAGCAAAGTCCCCATGGATACCGAAGTTGTTAGAAGAGTTTCATTCCACTCCTATGGGTGGCCATTCAGGGGTCTATAGAACTTACAAAAGAATAGCTTCCAATCTGTATTGGATTGGGATTTAGGGAGATGTGACCAAGTTTGTGGCTGATTGCAAGGTGTGCCAGAGGAGCAAATATCAAGCAACATCCCTCGTGGGCTTACTTCAACCATTACCAATCCCAAAGGTAGTTTGGGAGGACATAAGCCTAGATTTTATTACAGGCTTGCTCAATCCAAAGGGTTTAATGAGTCTTGGTTGTGGTGGATTGGTTTTCTAAATATGGCCATTTTATACCGCTAAAACACCCCTATACAGTGAGGTTGGTGGCTGAAATCTTCTACAGAGAAATAGTTTGCTTGCATGGTGTACCGGGATCCATTTCCAGTGACTGTGACGCCATCTTTGTTAGCAACTTCTGGAGGGAAATATTTAAGCTACAGGGGACACAATTGAGGATGAGTTCAGCTTGTCCTCTGAAATCCGATGGGCAGACAGAGGTTCTAAGTAGAGGGTTGAAGACATACCTGCGGTGCTTTGCTTCAGAACAGCCATGAACATGGGTTTCTTGGCTTTCATGGGCAGAATTCCGGTACAACACCTTGTATCATGGGGCTACAGGTTTTACACCTTTTGAGTTGGTGTATGGGAGATCCCCACCCACGTTAACCCATTATGTACCCCAGAAACATTAGTTGAAGTAGTGGAACAAGAACTTATGGACAGGGATGAGATACTATGACAGCTGCGATATAATTTACAAAGGGCACAGAATAGGATGGCAAATTTTGCCAACACTAAATTGAGGGATGTGGTTTTTGAGCCCAGAGATTGGGTGTATCTCAAGCTGCGTCCTCATGGGCAGCATTCAGTGTCAAAAAGGGTCTATCAAAACCTCTCAGCACGGTACTATGGACCTTATCAGATCATGGATAAAATAGTGTCAGTGGCCTACAAATTATTGCTGCCAACAGGGTCAAGAGGGCACTTGATCTTTCATGTATCGCAGCTTTAAACAGCAAAGGGGCTTATAGGAGCCGAAACAGTTCTGCCATCAGGTCTGGAGTTAGAGGAGCCTTTTCCTTTGCCTCAAAAGCTGCTGGCATCCCGCACCATCACCAGAAATGGCGAGGAGATCCCCCAAGTGTTGATTCAATGGGTTGCGCAACCACTTGAAGAGGCTACATGGGAAGACAAGGAAATGAAGGGCCAATACCCAACATTCAGCCTTGAGGACAAGGCTGTTGAACAGAAGGGAAGTATTGTTAGGACCCCAGCTGATAAGAATGAGGCCCGGCCAAAGGAGTGGGTTGTTTACACTAGAAAGAAATTCTGTGGGACCCAAGACCATTAGAGGAGAGAGAGTTAGTGGTAAGAGTAGTAAGCACTGAGGAAATAAAGGGGAATTGGGGGTGCAGGGGTTAGGCATTCTGCCTTGTAATCAGTTTTGTATGAGCACTAGCTTGGGGCTGAAGGGGTTATCTTTTTTGGCAAGGGGCAAGAGTCTTGGAAGAGGCCATGCTACTGGTTCTCTTGTATTCCCTGCAATCTCATATATTTACAGCAATAGAAAACCCTTGGGCATTCTTCATCACTCTTAGTGTATCACAGACTTTTTATTTGATAGGTTTTTAGAGCATCCAATTATGTATAGGAGCTTCAATCTAACAAATATGTAGAATGCTCATATAGGAAAAACTGAGCCAGAATAGAGCTTATTATTAGAAGAGCAGTTACAGCTGGAAAAGTCAAAAGAAAAAAATTGATTGGTGGTGTTGTTGATGTTTTGTGCATGGAGAGTCCCACGTGGATATCAAACTCTCAGAAGCTTTTTACCATGTAAAAATATAAGAATGGAGCTAGTCAACTATGTAATAACTATTGTGTTGGACTAAAAAATATGAATGTTGTTGAATTCCACTGAACATGAACATGAACATAATAATCATGGTCAGTAGAACCATATCCAGAGAGAATTCAAGAATCTAACATGGAAAAACTTGAACAACCAATTATCATACAATGCTTATTTTACTATTAATCAGCATACGGATTACCAGGTTGAGAAAAAGGAACAAAGATTTTGGTTTGGTTGGAGGGTGGTAGGGGAAGGGGCTCAAAAGAACTATCACTGCATGAAATTCTTGAATTTTACATTTAATAAGTGAACATTTATTACTTACTGCTCGATAATTAAACATTACAAAAAACTGGAGCCCTTGCCATAGCCTAATGGAATTTTAGTGTTTAGATTTGATTCTGTGAATTTTGTTCTAAATTTTCATTTAAAACTGTTATACCTAAATGTACACATAGTTAATATATATCTAAAGACTGCTATGCAAATTCTATTATGCCTTAGTCAAGTGTCTTTCACATTATTTAGTACACTTAAAAATGAAGCACATTCCCTAATTTGACATCATGCATGTCTGAATTTGAGATATGACTTGTCCCCAAGAATTGTTTTAACCATATTAATTTCATGTTTTTTTAATACTAGAAAATTATTTTCCTGTAGATTCAAGAGAACATGAAGGCTGTTGATGTCATTCAATTACTGACTCCTGCTGTGATGGAGAAGATTGACGCTGTTGTTCAAAGCAAGCCCAAGCGCCCTGATTCATATAGATGAATTCAAGATCTTCCATGTCATGCTATTTCATCCGCATTGCATGGTAAGTTCCATCCACTCAATGCATTGGAGTTCAGATTCATTTCAAGAATTATTTGGTGTGCTTTATATGATATGTTTTTAACATATATCTCCTTTTGGGTCCCCTCCTTTCCATTTATTCTGATTTCTTTTTGTTCTGCTTTGTGGGTTCTGAATATGGCTTTTCTTATGTGAACAAGTTGTAATTAACACTGCCAAACTGGTAGTGGCAACATAGTCCAGGGATTGGAGATTTAGGGTTACAATAGTCTGTCCAGATTACTATGCCCATGGATTTGATCACCTGTAATATTATACTGGCTACCCTCTACTTGCATCATGGGACCATACTGGATGCCAAATGCCTGTGTGCTTTGTCCTAGTTGCTTTCCATTCATGTCCGCAGCCGAGAGCTCATCTCTATTCTATACAAGGGAAGCTCGGCTTCACAGATAAGCAAGGGCAAGGATGCAATTCTCTTCACTCGGGACGTACTGTAGGGAGCACATTATGGTGCATAACAGCCCATGAATTGTTTGTCACTATTGTTTCAAAATAAGAGAAAAATGAAAAACGGTAGTGGGATGAGTTAGGAAAAAGTACGTTCTATCATATTGGATTTACAAATGCAGGGTATTATATTTATGTTTTACAGTTTGAGTAGTAAGATTTAATAATTTTAATAATTTTATTTTTTTTAAATAAAATTTTTGTGCAATTCAGTTTAAAAAATCAAAGGGAGTGTAATAGTTAAGAAAAGGCAGACATTTAACAATATTGGTCACAATTTGAGCAACTATTCATGACAGCAAACTCAAAGGAGGGCTTGCAGAGGAGTCATCTCACGTTATGGTTGGTGAAATCAATGGAGGTGATAGTAGAAGATTTTGCTTGCACTAAGAATAAACGGATGGATAAGGAGTATAGTTGTGAAATGGGCTAACCTAAATTGATCTAGGCTAGCATGGTTTGATCTCAGGTCAAGGCATTCTGAGTTCAAAAATTTAGGCAAACAAATTTAAATTTAATTTTAACTCTACGAATTACAATGAGCTTTGGTCTTATGAACTAACTCTAAATCTAACTTTAAATTTAAAGTAAATTACTTATTTATTTAATAAATAATAAATAATTAGTAAAGTAATTAAATTACTAATAAAGTAAATTTATATACTATAAAGTCAAAATCTTTTTGAAATAATGAGGTTACTAATAAAGTAACCTAATTATTTATGTCTAAAAATTCCTTAAATATAAATAATTAAGAAATGTAAGAAAAAATATAAAAGTTATGCAGCTAATATAATTCAGACAATATTGTCTTGGGCTAATTCAGTTTTAAGGCAATATGATCTAAACCAATTTAGTCTAAAAAGCTTAAATTTTTTTGAGTCAAAATTTATTTAAATCTAACCTTTAATTTCTTTTAATTTTGTTTGAGGCTAGTTTGGCAATCAAGACCAAAATTGATAGCTTTAATCAGGAGGAGGAGGATGAGGTTGTGCGGCTGTGATTATGGCCTATGGGATGAAAATTGGGAGATAGGTGAGCTTAAAATTTATGCTCTCAAGCCATGGTTAGAAATTAGAAGCCATTTTCAGAGATTAAAAAGATTATAGTGGATGGTTTTTTATTGACATCTGAGAAACATCGTCTTGAACATGACGTATAGGTTTTTGTGCCACTTCCACCATATCTGAAGACCTTAGCTTGTACCCAAGCATGGCCAGAAGCTCATCCATGCCCAGTGTATTGTGCCTTCTCTTCACACAACTTTTATGTGTAATAATCATAATTGCAGTTTACACAAAGCTTCTCTTTTTACAAAGGAAAGGTTTTTGACAATGGCATTTTCTAGCACTCAACCAAGCGCGTAATTAGTTAAATATCAAGCATTTTATGTCTGGGTTTCTTTTACCTAGGTAATTGATTTTAAATAGCAAATTAAGATCTCTCGTACCAAAAGACCTCCATAAAGATAGCCTTAATTAATTCACAATAAACTTTTTATAAGAAATTGATAAGCAACAAAGCACTCAAACTAAGCAAGTATATATGCTTGCTTCATTGTGTGCCACTATGCATGCATTTTTTCTCTCTTAATTAATTCATGGGCGTATATAAATTAAACAACAAAGATTATCTAATTTTTTATTTTAATATTTCCATTCTCAATGAAGGCAAGACTCCATGGTTGTGGCCTGCTTCTTATCAAAGACTCCATGGGATTTCGTTCATCCAGAAGTATTAGAGCTTGGTCTGTGTGGTTCTTTTGTATTTCCTTTCAATAAAAAAAATAAAAAAAAATAAAAACATAGAGAATATGTTAGTTGTGTTGCCCAGCTTTAGGATGAAGATCATAAGAAGTGGAATTGGCCCTTAATTAAACACATTTTCATGCCTGTCGAAGCATAGCATATCCTCAATATTCCCTTGGGAAGGTAATTTTTGTAAGATTAAATGTGGGTCACATGATATGTAACATGTATTTTATTGAATATATAATTAATATATATATTTGGTAAAACTATTAAGTGATTTAATTTATGTTTAAATGTTTAAAACTTATTGGCTACGTGAAAGATATAGCATTTTGGAAAACCTTGATGGAAGACTACCAATAATGTATAAAAGGGGCCTGATCCTCTTTCTACATCTCATACTTACATTTAGAATAAAAATGGCAATAGATATAATTATTTATCTAAAGAGTGTCTTAACTTCCATCATCAAGAGGAGAAGAGATGGGAGAGATATCATACATGGAGTTCTAAGATTAAAGGGACTACATTGATTTATGTTTTTATCTCTATGCATGAATTAAAGTTTATGGTTACAATTTTGACATAGAAGACCAGTTGATCTGGCATGGTAGTAAAGATGAAGCAATCCAATCAGCTTACCATTTTATCCTTTCACAAGCATCTTCAAGGAACTCAAACCCTATCTCTGGAAACTGCATGTTCCCACTAAGATAAAGTTTAGAGTTGCTCATTTGGTGAGTAATGCATGAAAACCTTCCAGTTTGAGCAAATCTTCTTTGTAGGGGTTTGCAGAATGTCCTTGTTGTTTCATGAAAATAGAAACTGAAGTCCATCCTCTGAAAGATTGCCTCTGGGTAAAGCAGTGTTGGTTCACAGCTCCAATTGGGATCCATATTCTTAACACATCTCCTGGAAGCTATAGAGATTGGTGGTTAAGTCTCATTGATTCTATGTTGCATGGGGACCATGTGGTGTGTCCACATGGACATGCAATAGGATGGATGAATTAATTTATTAAAGAACATCTCTTAAGAATAATTGATTAGATAAGTTCTAATTAAACCACTGGACAAATTAGTTAATTTATTTTTAATTTGTTCAAAAAAATAATCTAATTAATTATTTCAGTAATTTGAGACTAACTTAATCCTAAAAGATAAGATTCCTATTAGAGTTTAACTTTACCTATGAAGAGTCCTAGTTAAAATATGTTTTTAACTAATAGTGAATATTTAAAAAGGAGTAAGAGATTAGAAAAAAGGCAAGACACTCAATAGAGAAAAGTTTCATGTACAAGAAATTTTTTTTACTCTCAATTTTTCCTACTCTCTTTAGAATATTTTCTTAAAGGTACCATATTAGATATTTGGAATTTGGAATGTGTATTCTTAGAGGGTTCTAGTAGCATCTTCATAGCCATGGGAAGAACAGTAATTGTGTTCGTGATCTAATAGCCATGCTCGTGATTTGATAGTCAGTAGTTGTGTTTGTGCTATGATTTCAACAATAACTGAGTTGCCAAGTTTGTGATAGATCACAATAGTAAATACTGTGCATGAGTGAAAGACATGAGTAAATCATAAAGCAAGTAAAATCTTGGTTTGTGAAAAAAATTTAAGGTTAGGTCTATTGCATGTATACTTTTTTCCAAGAGTGGTATCAAAGCCCCTTTATGCTTGTGTGCCTTGTGTATGCTTTATGCCATACATGATTTCTAAAGCAATTTTTGAACTTACTAATAAGCCTATTTTTGACCAATTTATGAGACTCTAAATGGGCATATTTTTCTAAGATCTTTATATGGATTTGTTCTATGTAACAAGATCTTCAAAACAACATATAATATGCATGATTTGGACATCGTATGTGGAATATATGATTGCTTAAAGTTGGCTCCATGAAAACTTGAATCTAAAATTTCTTGAAAATCTTGGTGAACAGGTAAATTTGAGCCAATTTTTGAATTCAAAATCTATCTTTTAGAAAACACTGATTTGTTCCTTGCAATAAGATCTTTACATTAAGACTAAAATCATGCAAATCAGAGTTCAAATGAGAAAGATATGGAGGCACGAAGTTGCTTTTGTGATCATCTAAATTTGCAGATTTTTGTCCGTGACAAACTTGAAAGTTAGGCCATTTTTTAGGTGATCAAATGAGATTTCTTTTTATATAGTCAAATATCATTATATTTTATGAAGTTTGTTTCTTTATAATGGTATAAAGATCGTTTCAAAATGATCTAAAATGAGAGAGATACAAGGCTTGAAAGTAGGCTTTGTGGCCATGAAGAAACATAGAAACTTAGTGTTCTTGAAGTTATTTTGGAAAAAATAACTTGTTAGAAATTTTTTCTAGAAATAAATTTTTGTATTAATCACACTTTTTAAAATCATGATGCACTTTCCATAATTATTTATTTATTATATTATTTCTCATTTATTTGTTAAATGATGAGTTATGTGTGAATGTGTGATATTTATGTGTATTAATATGCTGATATTTTGTTGAATGCTTATGAGATTGTGTGAGATTTATTTTTCTTAAAATAATGGAATATATATGAAGGCAATGCAACATCCCTATTTTATCAAGTAGATTGATGTAGTAGGAAATAATTCATATGTAATTATTCTATTGGGGAATATATTTATTATTTGAGGGCTTGTAAAGGGATATATTTGCGTGCCTAATTTATATATTTTATTATTTTGATGATGGGCACCAAAATATCAATAGACTTCCTTAGTTGAACTCGTTAATTAAATATGCATATGTTTGAATTTTCTTAAGATAAATGTTTTGATGGCATTTATTATAAATTAAGTGGGAGTTGTTCCTACTTAAACTATATAAAATTAAATGTTTATTTTCATTTATATTATAAGAAATGATTACTAACATTTGTGTAAAATTTCAATCAAATAATATAGGTAAAAATAAGTGGGTTAATTATAAATAACAACTATTAGATATATGCCTAATTAAACTTGTGCAATGATGTAGTGAAATGGCATCTAAGAATATTTGTTGAATTAACTAAGGGAGACAAGTTGGATGATAAGATCTATGACATGTGGCATAGATAGATTTGGTACCTAATAACTAATGTCGTGGACCCACCTGCTAAGGGCATTAGTACGCAACATTGCCATGACCAAGAAGCATATAACACTTGGTTCAAGAGAGATAGAAGTATGTGTTTTATGTTGTTAGGATACATGCATGATGATCTAATTGGAGAGTTTTAAAACTTTCCAAATGCTAAGGAAATGGCGGATTAGCTGAGGCTTAAATATAGTGGAACCATTGCCACAAGGCTTCATTATTTAACTTTGAGATTCAACCAATATATGATGGATCAATAACATTCAATAGTTGAATATTTAAGGGCAATGTTTGCCATGATTAGAGAAATAAAATTAATTGGAAATGATCTCATAAATGAACAACAGGTCCTAGCAGTCATCAAATCCCTCCTAGACTCTTTTTGGGGACAAGTGAAGCTTGTGCTTACACAAAATGAGAGAATCAAATCCTTTAATGACATTTCCCACCATTTAGAACTTGAGGCAGAACACAAATATGTAAACCACAATGTTGCATTGGTGGCACAAGTTATATAGCAAAAGGGAAAATAAGAGAAAGGGTTTAATAAGATCACTAAACACCCTAAAGTCAAGGATGGTGGCAAGAAAGATAAATCCAAGTTCAAATGCTATAACTGTGACTAGATGGGATACTTTGCTCATGAATGTCATGAGCAACAAAATGTTTGTCCTTATTCTATCCCTTCTAGTACATTTGTTTGTACTTGTGTGTTTGTAGCTCACTCTTTCCTTGGTTGTGTTGTAGACTCTGGAACAAGCAAGCACATAACCTAAAATCGTGCAAGATTCATATATTACCATTGAGTAACAATTGGCAAACACTTCATGACCTTGGGAAATGAAGTTGAAGAAGAAGTTGTTGGAGTTGGTACTTACTAACTCATATTGTGTAATGCTGTTTTACATTTGCCCATTACCTAATGTAATCTACTATCAGTTTATGCATTATTGAACTTAGGATTTGAATTTAATTTCAAGAATAATGGTTTATTTATCTTGAAAAAAAAAATTTATATGGTCATAGACATGTTGAACATGATTTATTCATATTAGATCAAGATGATGGTTTCAATAATATTGCTCACATTTCTACTTTTAATGTAGTATCCAATTTTGTGTTGTAGCATCTGATATTACGATATATTGGCCAAGAGAAAATGGCCAAATTGGCTTAAGAAGGGCTATTAAGCCTTCTTACAAAAGTTAGTTTTCCTACATATGAGCCTTGCCTTATTGGTAAAGCTATCAGAAAACCTTTTGGTAATGCTAAGAAAGCATTTCAACTACTAGAATTAATCCATTTAGATATATGTGGGCCCATGAATATGAAGGCTAGATATGACACATCCAACTTCACATCCATAGATAATTACTCATGATATGACTTCACTATTTTGTTATCTCATTGTTTCAAAGCTTTGAATTATTTCAAACACTTCTTAGCAATCGGGGTGTGTCGGCCTAGTGGATCAAACTCCCTTATGCGGGGCAGGATGGGTTGGCTTGGCGGATTAGAGGCATTTTGACATCTCTGTTAGTGTCTAAGCTTTTAGTCTTCTACTTCTTCTTCTTCTTCTTCTTCTTCTTCTTCTTCTTTTGGGAGAAAATAAGGGAATTTGGGTCAAAGGTTCAATATATCTCCTCCTCTTTTTTTATGGCTATGGGTGTGATTTTATAGTTGTAGAATTATAATTTTTTTAAATAAATTTTTATTTCCTAATTTTACTTGGATGTTATTTATTTACTTTTATCTCTTATCTTTTTTTAAATCTTTTGATTTGTTGTCTTAAAAATCTATTATGCTTTATCACTTATCATTTATCTTATTATTTGTTTCCCTATTATCCTTTATCTTCTTGGATTTATTTCTTTATCATCTTCTTATCTTCTCTTTTTTAAATCTTTTATTTATCTCATATTATTATTTTTGTTAATTATGGTTATGTTAATATTTTTTATTTTTTTGATTTTATTTTGGTTCTATTTTAGGATTTTATCTTTAGGTTTGAGCTTGACTTGAGGTTTAATTTTAATTTAGGTTCATTTCATTGTTTAAATTTTATTTTCTTATTTTTTATTTTAGTTTGGGTTTTGGATTTAGGTTTTGAATTAAAGTTCAATTAGCGAGTAAGGCTAGACAAATTTTAGTGTCTACACAAGTAACTCATTTATTTGTATTATTTTATAGGGATTTAAATAAGATTATAATATATATTTTGACATGATATTATATTTTTAATGATATGACACTTGTAAAATTCTAAATTTTAAATATTAAATGCAAAATTTTAGATAATAAATCTTTAAATTTTAATCTTTAAATTGCCTGAAACTTAAATTATAAATATTAAAATTTTATGTCTTAAAACTCTAAATTTTAAACTTAAAATTATAAATACTAAAATCCTAAACACGTACTTTACAACAAAAAAAAAAACAAGTGAAATATCTTTGCAACTCAAACCAATATCTAAATTCTAATTCCTTCTCACCCTCGATATTTAAGCCCTTACCTTTGTGGTTTCTTGTTATATTTCTCTATCAGAACACCATAAATACTATAACTTAATTGGGAGTGTGTTGCTATCTAAGTTAAGCACATATGGAGCTTTTAGTTTTTTATATTTTTTAATATTAGACATATACTACAAAAAATTTTAGTATTATTGAGAAATAAATCTCTATATAAAATTATAAATTCATCGATAAAAATTTTTAATAAGGGATTTATTAAGGAAATTTATTTTTACCAAAAAAAATTTATTCTTCAGTAATATTAAAATTTTTTGTAGTGATATAAAAATTTTAGTTAGACACCCATTTTAATCAACCATCTAGATCCAAACTTTACAAGCACTTGTTGGTTAGACACTCATTTTTTCTCACAAGATAATTGTTTTCTTTTTGTTTTAATACATAGTAATTGTTTTCTTTAATATGTATGTGTCGTACATCGCGACGCGGGGTTGCGGCGACCCGGAAAGATCGGGTTTGAATTGGTAAATAATTTTGAGGAATGGGTTTTTTGAAGAAAGTTATGAAAATTTTTGGAGTCGCCACCGATCTAATTTTAAATGGTGAGATCGGACACCGAGATTATGGTCTACGTCACAGAAATCAGGTTCGGGGGTTGGTTACGTGTAGGAAAGGTATTAGCACCCTACAACGTCCTTTCGGTACCACATTGGATTTTGTTGCTTCTAATTTCAAGCTTGTGCTTTGATTTTTGCCTAAAACATGTTTATTCATATATTTTTTTATTCTTTTATTTTGATGGGATTTCTGGGAGGAATGAGGTTGAGTCACGTCATAAGGATTTTGTCAATTTCTTCAACTTAATCCATGATGTATTATTTTGAAAAAGGTCAACAGCGGCCACTTTCATCAACCGCCTGCATTATGGTTCTTGAAGGAATATGATTTTGAGAACCAGGCTGAACTTTCAAAGAAGTGTGATGGACTTCAATGAGGATGCTAATCACGTTATGTGAACTATATCAATTTCTTCAATATAATTCATAACGTAATTCCCTCAGGATAGTCAGTTACAGTCACTTTCGTCAACTGTACTAACAACCGTCGTCAGGTTAATCAGGAATTTAGAGTTTAAGGATATTTTGAAATGTGAATAACCTCCCTAAAACCCTTTATATCATTTTTTAACAAAATTATGACTCTAAAATTTTTTATTCTTTTTTTTAATATTTTTTATTTTATTAATATTTTTATTTTTTAATTTTTTATTATTATATTATATTTTATTTCCACACAAAAAAAAAGCATCACGGCATGGGCTTTGGCCCATGCCGTGAATTCAACATTCATGGCCAACTTTTAGTTTTCTTTTATTTTTTATTTTTTTAAATTCACTTATAATATATTTAAATAGTGATACTGATAAACTTATGATTCTTTTTTCATTCAGTTTTCAACATTTTTTGAAAAATAGTATCAAGTTTGGTAGATCAAATGACACAATCAGAATATTTTTTCACAAAATCAATTTTTTTCTAAATTTTTTTGAAACGAAATAAAAAGACAGAAATAATACAGTTAAACGTTACATTCTTTATCCAAAATTTTTGCAACCAATATCAAAAATTTTCTTAAAAAATGCTTGTTTCAACTGCATATTTTCTTTTATTTTTGTAAAATATTTTTTTATTTTTGAATTATTTTTAAAAGACAATTATTAGGTGCACCCCACCCGCACCCCACCCCATGAAGGGTGCGGTGCACCCTTCTTCAACAAACTGCGCCCGCAGGCGCAGTTTTTGCAAACTTTCCAACGCGGTTTCAACCCTTTATTTTTTACTTCCCAAACTCATATGCCCCCAAGTCCCGTAAACCTCAGTCAACATACATGCTAGCCACATAACAATACAGCAAGGCCATAATAAATGTAAGTATGAATTAACAGAGATAAAAAAAAAGCTTAAACAGAGGAGATGCATACAAACATGAGAGTGCTTTTTACCAACTTTTCCGCACAAAGTTGCTGGCAAGTTTGAGAGTCAGTCTTCTGTGACCAACTTCGGCTCTCTTGCTCCTTGAACGCGTGCTACCAACCTTTGGTTGTGAAGGCTCTGTTTGGACTAGAAGAAGCTTCCTCTCCGTGTTCGCCCCCTATACTTTCAGTGTGCTCTTTTCTCCTTCTCCCAGTCCCTCGGGTTTCCTTTTTTCTTAAGGTTTTCCCTAACTTTGCACTCGTGCTTGCTCTCTCTGAATTCCTTCTTCTTTTGCTCTCTCTGAATTCCTCTCTTTTACTCTTTACCCGTGACCTCCTTTTCTGAATCCGCTCCCTCTCTATACTCTATATTCACCTCTGTTCCCTTCTTTCCAATAGGAAACGTCCAAACATTGACAAATCTGCTGAGCCAATATGCCTTCCGTGATCCTCATCAACTTCCTTCCAATGAGAAATGGCCGGGAGTAGGTGAATGAGTTCTTACTCCTTCAGGCTGATAACTCTTGACAGCTTGTCTTTCGTCAATAATGCTTCGCATTATTTGCGAAGCCGTAAGCGATTTTTCCTTTTCATTTTCTTCTTTTTTTTTTCATTTTTTCATTTTTTTTAATATTCTTCTTTTTTTTATTCTTTTTACCTTATTAATCTTTTAAATTTTTTTGCTTTATTATTATTACATTTTTTTTATTTTTTTATTTATTATTATTATTTTTTTTTTAAAAAGAATCATGCATGGGTCTATCTTAATTTTTCAAAGTTCGGATAAAATTGGGTGTCTACAATATGTAATGCACGCTTATTGTTTTAGCAAAAATAATGCCTCTTTTCAATATTTAGGATGCAGTTTTATTAATTTTGTAATTGCCACTAATTTAAAGAAAATAAAAATAGTTTTATAGAATAAAATAAAAATAAAGTGAACATATATGATATAATATACAAGAGTTAATATATTTACTTGTTGAAAAATAAAATTTAAGTAGGAATAATTTTAAATTAATCTCTAAAACAGATTACTTATTATAAGCATAATTCCAATTAAAACATTAATTTCAAAGAGGAAAAAAAATACATCATATGTATACTAAAAAAATAAAGATACATTATGCACCAAAAGAAACAATTATACGTTAAAAACATTTAAAAACTTTTATAAACTAACTATGACAAAAATGTACACCTACCTCTTTAACTATAGATTATTTACAAATACACCCCTTTAATTATAAAAATTAAAAAATATACCCTTTCAACTATTAAAATTACGTAAAAATACTCATATCTATTTGTTATTAAACATTAATGTTCATATGATTTGTACGTGATTATTAATATATATGTGATGTCTATTATTGATTGTTTGGATGAATTTAAGTAAAAAAAGATTTGTGCATGAAGAAGTTTGGTTACTCTCAACACACACACACCTTCAATCTTTTTTCAAATATTTTTCTATAATCTTTTGAAGTTTATATTTGGTGAGTTTTCTTTACACTTCTTCTATTTCAATTTTATTTTATCTCCTTTAATGCTTAATTTATGATAAGCCAAAGATAAATTTTATGCAATTGTTTTGTTTTTAATACTTTTGACTATTGTTCTGGTATATAATTGGACAAATGAGTTGCTCTTGTACAGTATGGTATAAAATGTAATCTTTGAGCTATTGGCATGTTGAGATTTTGGTTTAAACTAATGACATTTTATGGTTCCTTATTTGATCTTTTGTCTATTTTAAAATAAATTTTTTATTTTATTTCATGCATAAAGCCGACTTGTTTAGTAAGATAAAATCTTATTTGTTATTATTTTTTTTGTTAAGTTTATTTAAATAGTTAATAAAAAGATGTCACGAATATCACTACTCATGTGAAAGTGTCGTAATCATTAATATTTAGAAGTAAATAAAAGAAAATAATGTATTTACATTCATATTATAATTAAAATGCTCATCAATTTTTATAATTAAAAAATATATTTACAAATAATCTAAAATTAAAAGATTATGTTTGCATTATTTTCTTTAACTATTAACTAATAGTTTCAAAATTCAATGTAATGTTTTTAAGTTAAAAGAGAAATATTTTGAATTTGCTCAGTTAGATTATAGAAGCTTTGTAGATGATGAATTTAGATTCCTAATTTTTGAGTTTTAGTGTGAATAAAGTAAGAAGGAGATAAAATATTTAAGAGAGAAAAATTTATAAAAAATTCATATACTAAATTTAAATATAAAATAAAAAATTGTAAAAAGGTCATAAGATCCAAGTGTAGCACAAAATTTGTCTCAAGCTATGCCAACTTGAAACACATTAAACGTGCTAGTAGCTTTGAGTGGGATGAGCGGCAACATTCTTAACTCCAACATCAGCATTGTTATTCATTTGTTTGATTTTGAAAATTCATAAATAGACATATAAGATTATATAAATGCATTTTTTTTTTAATTTTTCTGTAATGCCATGAAAGCAAACTTATAAAATGATAAATACATGTACAATATAAATTGTATCAGAGACTAATTGATGATGTGTGTGTGTATATATATATATATATATATATATATATATATAACAAATAATTTATAAAGAATTCAGTGTGAAACTTTTTTATTTTAATATCTAGAACACTTCTTTAAATACTATGTTGGATGTACTGTTTGACACACATCCAATTACATCAAATCTAATTATTTTCAAATCACTCTTACGTTTAACTCCAAAGAGTTCATTATATAATTGACCATGACTAAAATCCCGTCTTGGAAGATAAATTTCTAACATGAGAAAGTATTTATCCTTGACTTTTATAGTCATGGTGAATGAAATAACCAATGGAAATTGTCTCTTTTCAAACTTTATTGGCAATGTATGAGTAGAGGGATTTAGTGTCATTCTCGAATCAATACAGCTTGGAAGGATTTTAGCTTGAACATGTTTTACCAATTTTGTAATAAGCAATTTAGTTTCATTGCATAAGCCGCTTGATTGATCAATGTTCCTCAATAACATAATTGGCACACCAACTTTTAAACTTGTGATTAAAAAGACCTGAAACTATGAAAGTATTCAAAACCTCTAGTGAAAAAGAGTCATCATCAAAAGAAGTACCCCCTTCTTTACAAATATCATTTGAACTCAAGTAAGTTAATTCATCACCTAAAATAAGTGACATTATATATTCATTCAACATAGCAACCTCTACAAGTGTAAGAGCAAGAATAACACGCTATTCAAAAAATGAGATCTACAATGTTTTGCAAGATATTAGGATATGCAAATTCCACTAATTTAGAGAGTGTATCTAATGAATCTTTAATCAAAATTTTGTTAGGAATTTCTTTAGTAGATTATCCATCAATGTCATCTGTAATATCACTGTCTCCAATTTTAAGAAGCTATTTAGAGAAAATTTTCAATTCATTCATATCACTAAAAGAACTTCCACTTTGGAGATGGATGTATATTTTTTTTTTTTATTAAAGTTAACACCTAACAATAAAATAAGACCATATATAATTATATAATATACAATTATAGTAGATCTTACAAAAAATGATGTACAATTAAAGTTAGCACTTAACAAAATGGCCAAAGATAGGAAGAGTTATAGTTGCATGTACTATATCTTGTTTGTTCCGAAAAGGAATAACTAGAAGAATTTGTTTGAAGTCATCTCCAAGAACAACAACTTTTCCACCAATTCAAATACTTACACTATCTATATTAGAAAACCTCAAAATGTCTCTTAAAGACTTGTCTATAACTTAAAAAAAAAAAGAGTAAATCCTTATTTTGGTCCCTCACTAATTAAGAGACTTCTATTTTAGTCCTTCATTATTGAAACTTTCTAATTAAGTCTTCCAAAAATTGAAACAGGTTTCAATCAAGTCCCTTTATTAGTTGAAAGTTAATTGTGTGAAGTCATCTGCTAATGTGGCAACTAATGATGATGTGTTAAGCTTATGTGTAAATAAATTAGACACATTAGTGTGATTACATGGCATTTGCTGATGTGTCTTTATTTTTTTTCTTGGCAACCATAACAAAATGGCATCGTTTTGGCAATAAATCCTACCCAAAATGGTGTCATTTTGTGAAGCTCCTTTCTCATAAAGAATCAAACACCATTGAGCCCTAATGAAGCTAGAGATTGAAGATTGAAGATGCCCTAATCATCTTCTTCTTCATAAACAACATAATAAAAGGAGAATCAAATGACGAGCATCATCCATTCATAACAAGCCTTTTGATTATGTCTTTGGCTTCTTCTTCGCAAGCTCATCCCATTAGAACAATGCAACATCATGAGATTAGAAGAAGGCAATGGCAGTGACTAGTGTAGGTACTAAAGGGGTGGAATTTGAACATGGGTGGGGGTGAGAAGGATTCGTGTATGTCTGGGAGCATGTTGTCTACTTATTCATCTTTTTCATTGTCCATGGGATAGTCTGAATTTAAATACTACAACTATGGCTTGAAGGCTATGTTGTAAACATCTAGAACAAGAAAAAATCATAGAAGAAAGTTTGTTGGGTGTGATAACCGCAAAAAGAAAGAAATTTATTGTGATTTCTTCAAATGGGCTGATGCACCCACTTGCTTAAATTGTGCGAAGAACAGATTGTTAGTGAAATTGTTCCTATTGCTACTGGTTGTCTCCAATTTCATATGGGGAATTCTATTTATTTTCTATTAGTTGTATTAGTTGACTTAACTCTTTTTGTTTAGAATGAAAGTATTTATGATTTGCAATTGATGATATTTGGCTAGTTGTCTCTGAACATCTTTGTACTTTGTATTTTAGTGTACAAAGTTAACTAGGAAGTTTGGCTTTTAATCCTTGTCCTATAGTGTACTTTTGCAAGCCTAGTTGATATAAAATTTATGTGGACGGTGCATGCAAAACAAGAAGGCAGGAAGCTTGTTGTGGAGGCATTATCCAAGATCATCTAGGCCAATTCATTCTAGGATTTACCTCAGGGTTTGGTACTTGCTCTTCATTGCAAGCAAAGCTTTGGCCAATATTAAAGGGATTGTAGGTAGCTTGAAGCCAAGGCATGAAGAAAATTATATTAGAATCAAATTCTCTTGAAGCTGTGGAGCTCGTGCATGGCATAGTTCAAATGAATATGCATGTTCAGCTGCTTGTTGAACTTATTCAAGATTGGATGAGTAGATATTGGGAGGTCATTATACAGATGGTGAATTGAGAAACTAATCAAGTAGCTAATTTTTTTTGCTTCTAGATATGTAGGCCAAGATACTAATTGATAAATCCTATATACTTCCCTAGTAAAAGTTGAGGGTATTATTCAAGAGGATAAGCTTAGATAGGTTTGGTATAGGACCTGTATATAATCTTATTTAATTTTGTTTTCAAATAAAAAAAAATTGGATTGGATGCTAAAGCAATGGATTGATGTTCTGTACTAGCATATGGTATGGTGTAAATTAAATTGGCATCCATTTCATAGTCTTTACTGTTGATATCCAAAATGCTATAAATATTCATACCAATCACCAAGTTAAGGCTAAAAAGAAGATCAAATTCTATTACAAGATTGAATAATTCACAATCTAGTCATTCTGGGTCCTAACTGTAATTATATCTGGAACAACCACACCATAAATTTATAGAGATGATGCAATTAGAGAGCAAACTAACAAATCCAAATCATGAACATTAAGTAAAATTAATGAATATAGGACTTTATAGATTAGATAGAAAATATAAAATTGAGGTTCTCATAATTAGTTAGGTGCATATTTGTTGAGAAGACAATATAAACATGAATGTATTCTTAAAACCAAATAATCACTATGCATTAGATGCATGCCATTAATGATCCCTCCAAGTCTCATTCGCATTTGTCCTTGGATAACCTACTATTGTAGTTGTTGTTGCTATGGATCCTACATTGGATGCGGGTTACCAAATTGCAATGGCATCTTTGGGGGGAAATACCTTATTGCTGAGCCATTGATGCAGCCTAAGGATGTTGCATATAGTATCTTGGTTGCTTAGTAGGATGTAGGGCCATCTGCAAGTGATATATACATAAGAACCAAGGTGAGGTGCAATCAATAGATTACTAAAAGATCAACTATACTTAATGACTACCTATGGAACCAATGCTAGTGTTTGTTGCTATGCACTAGCAATTACAGCTAAATGCATCAAATTCTTTTGAAGTTGAGCTTGATACCTAAGTCATCAAAATATCACACAACCATTACATGAAATTGATGCCAAATAAAATGCAAAACACCTAGGAAAAGAATTTAAATGCTAATACAAAAGATAGGGATAGAATTACAACAAACCAACGCTACGAGATTTATTTATAGGTAATAATGTCCAAGTTTCTCTTAAATGTTAGCACAAATGGAAGGAGCATGATAATTAGCCAAGTCATAAAATAGCAGCCAATCAAAATGTTCATGCAGACTTAGTAAAGACAAATAAAATAACTTCAACTAGTGTCTAGGAGACCTTCCTTAATTCAACATGCACGCTCCTTTAAAAGAATCAGATGATTAACATTGCATTATCTATGGGTATTACAATAGTTACCAATCATACAAGTAAAGGAAATATCAATACTATGGTTCAATGTCAATTCAGAATTTAGTCACAATTACAACAAATATGACTGATACAGTGATCATCAAAAACTAAAAACCAGGCATATCTTGAAAGTGATGTATATATAATAATGGCATAAAATCTAGATCAGTAGTTTTGGACAAAGCTTAGGCTATAATTTTGGTCAGAACATGTTTGTAAAGTCTATAGATAATACAGATATATATCAAGTAAAAGGAGAATGAGATAGTTTAACTAGCAATCAGATAATGCACTGATTATATATGTATGTAAAACCTAGAGCATCAAAATTAGTAATGATTAGAAACATGTCGGCTAAAATGAAAGGCCACATATTTAAAATTGGGATTGCTATTCTACCAGCCAAACCAAAAGTGAAGCTTTTAAGATGAAATTAACAAAAAAGAGGACAAAGTCACTGGAGCTGGAACAACCTAGACCATTAATTTTTGAGACCCACTTCAATGAACTTGATTTCAATCTACAGCTTCAATGAACCGAAATCTTGCTTTAGTCTCCAGCTTCATTAGTGGTCAATGGTGTTCAATTCTTTGTGAGAAAGGGGCTTCACAAAATGACACTATTTTAGGTAGCATTTGTTATCCAAAATGATGCCGTTGTTATGGTTGTTGGGAAAAAAAATAAAGACATGCCAGCATATGCCACGTCATCATGCTGATGTGTCTAATTTATTTACACGTAAGCTTGACATGTTATTAGTAGTTGCCATATTAGCAAATGACTTCACATTGTTAACTTTTAACTAACGAAGAAACTTGATTAGAATCTATTTCAATCTTTGGAGGACTTAATTAGAAGGTTTTAATAGTAAGAGGACAAAATGGAAGTCTCTTAATCTATGAAGGAACAAAATGAGAATTTACTCAAAAAAAATCTATGTACCATTGGAGCTTCATTCCAAATGTTAGTTTGGTTCTTGACGACAACTTAGCTTGAAGAGAATTTTGCCTAATATTACAAGTGGAATCTTCATTAATTTTAAGAGGAATACAAAATCTTGAATGTGCAGTATGTTCTCCTAGAAGCAATCCTATTTGAAGCAACATTAAAATCAATGTCACCTTTTGATCTAAGAGCAGCAGAAACAGTTTTCCAGATAAAGGTTTTTCCAATGCCACCAAAATCATATAAAAAGAAGAAATTGCCTTTATTTGAATCAATCGCTAAAATGATTTTTTTCATAAACATCTCATTGCTTTTTCATGAGGCAACACAATAGTTTATTATGCTTATTTGATAAAGATGCTTTATCATAACGTAGTTGATCGAGAACCAACTTTGATGCAACATCAATCAATGACTCACCAGTAAAGCTTGGCATTGTAAGATAGTCAAACATGCTTTTGCCATTACTTTGTAGTATCTTTTCAATCTCCCCAAGAGTATTTTTTTTATATCTATCTTAGTGATGGTGAAATCTGTAATACATCATAGTGTAAGAATATAAGATGTTCAAAGTATGTTTATTATAGATGAAAACGTAATAATAATAAAAACAAATATTTGATGCACATACCTTGATGTCTTACAATTATTCTTTGCCAATAAACAATGTCTTGAGAAAGGAGTTTCCAACATGCTTTCCAAACAAATTTAGGTCTACTCATTATTGCAATACAACATAAGGGCAAAAAAATGTCTAAGATAAGAAGATGATGCCCAGACACTTGCTTCTTTTGTTGCATCTATATACTCATTATCATAATCTAAAAGTCCCAACGGCAAGCATCCTTAAATGTAGGAAACTCAATACCATTAATAATTCTCAAATCTCTATAAGATGTACAACCCTTCCAGATAATAATAAGCATCATAAGATAGAAATCTTCAATGTTGTTAGGAGGGACAAAATTAAGACGTCCTATTGCAAAGCCTCGTTTTCTTAGATGCCAAGATTGTGTATCTTCTTTGTAAACAAACTTAGTTGAATATTCTAAATATGTCAAGTCCATATCCTCCTGAGATTGCTTGTTAGCATTCATCCAAGCTTCAAAACTTGACTTTCTAGATTCAGCTCTTTTCTTTACAAATCAATTGAATCATCATCACTGAATATAATTGTCTTTTTAGACAGAAGGTGAAAAGATAACCTCTAAGCAGGAGGATATTTCTAATGAATGTCAAAACTAAAAATTCTATAAGTAGCTTCACACACAAACACATATCTGCAGACAAAAATCCAGTTGCATTCAAGACAATATGAACAGAACACAGGAAGGAAAAAATCATGAAGCATTTTACATAGATCTGTGACAGGAAGGCGTAAGAGCAGGACAATATTGAGCATCAAATGATGGTGGGAGCACTCAAAAATTTTCATAGATTGAACCTCGTATAGGCTCAATTGATAATTGACAATGAACCAAATTAGCTGCATATATTAATAATCAACAATGAAGGGAACTACTTGGATATAGACGGCAAATCAAATGATGAGAGAGGATAAGGCAGTAGTTGAATCCAACTAATAGAAAATGTAGAAGCAGAGTAGAGAATGGAGGATAGTACGACACATCACAATGTAACCGATTAATGGTGCCAAAGGAAAGGTAAAGATGGCGGAGAGAGTGAAACGAAAGCTAAGAAATAAGGGGCAGCATGACACATCAGTTTAAACCCGGTGTAGGGTGTGAAAGAAAAGGTAATAAACCCTAGAAAATGACACAATAATGTTATATATGGTTGTTCCCTTGTATATAGAGTATATAGATTGATATTAACTTGCTCTTTAATTTTCACTTCTCCAACGGTCGAATGCTAGACAGTGTAATATAAAGCTCTCCTGAGTAGTCTGTCGCTTCGCTTCTTTTCTCACATCTGAAGCTTCACGCGCACCACGATGGAGAAAGCAATCAACCGGCAGAAGGTTCTTATTGGCCATCTCAAGCCATCATCATCGATTTACAGCAATGAATCATCCCTCTTCGTGAGTTCAATTCCTTCGAATTTTCTTGAAGATGGCCTTTTCACTCACCTGGTTGCCCTTTGTGTCTAATTTCGTGTGAATTGGTTTTTTGACATGTCAGAAAATTACTCATCTGGGAATTTTTGAAGAACTAGTCTCCATGGTTGATTCATGGCTCAATTTTTGTATGTTGAACTTTTGATCATTAGGCTTCAGCATGTATCGCGGGGGATAGTGCTGCTTATCAAAGGACTTCTGTATTTGGGGACGATGTAGTGATTGTGGCGTAAGTTTACCTCTTATTAGAATGGATTTTCTGATTTATTTGACTTAAGTGTTCTATTATGAATATGATTTTTGTGTCCCTTTTCGTTTGTTCATCTATTTTATAGCTAATTGTTGTCTTGTCACTTGATAACCACTTGTTTGCAGAGCATATCGGACTGCGATTTGCAAATCTAAACGTGGTGGTTTTAAGGACACTCATGCCGATGATTTGTTGGCTCCTGTTTTGAAGGTTGGATTTGGGTTCTTGACTTCTTATAAACGTCTACATTTTGATATGAGGTTAAATGAACAACTATTATTTTGCTTAAGCAAATGTCTTTGTCGAATAAGCACCAAGATTTTAAGTACATTTTCTTATGTAGGTTAGTTTGTACTTTATATTCTGCTAGATTGCTGGTTGCTAACTACTCAATTAATGTATTTAGAAAAAAAAAGAGGACCATGATGATGAAGTCTCATTGTAGGCTCTAATAGAGAAGACCAACTTAAACCCAATCGAGGTTGGTGACATTGTCGTGGGCACTGTATTGGCACCTGGGTCTCAAAGAGCTGGTGAATGCCGAATGGCTGCCTTTCATGCTGGTTTTCCTGGTATATGTCTCTGTAATAAGTGCTGACGAACTTTATGGACAACGCTGTTTCATTGCTTATGACCCTGTGTACTGTCCAGAAACTGTGCCTGTTAGGACTGTGAACAGGAAATGCTCCTCTGGGCTTCAAGCTGTCGCCGATGTAGCTGCAGCTATAAGGGCTGGATTCTATGACATTGGTAAAAGACGCATAAAGTTTTTTGGTACTTCGTGTAGATGGCATGACTTTGAATAACTTGTCTTACCTATGTTTCATAGGTATTGCTGCTGGTTTGGAATCTATGACAACTAATCCAAAGGCATTGGAAGGATCAGTCAATCCCAAAGTAATTTTCCCTCGCCTCTTCATCCCAGCACCTTTCTCTCCATTATTGTATTTGATTTCCTTCATTTGAGGCAACCTTTGCAGGGCTTCTAGGTCCTGACTTTATCTTATTGCTGTGATAGGTAAAAATCAATGAACAAGCTCAAAACTGCCTTCTTCCAATGGGCATTACCTCAGAAAATGTTGCACGCCGCTTTGGAGTGTCAAGGATGGAACAAGATCAGGCTGCAGTGAGTTGAATATACCAATTAATGCAACATCATATTTTTTTGGTTATCATTCTAACTACTCCTAATTAATTGTTGTCAACAATAATTTCTATAGGTTGAGTCTCACAGGCGAGCTGCTGCTGCTACTGCTTCTAAAAAATTTAAAGATGAAATTGTCCCAGTTCCCACCAAGGTATATGCAGTTACAGTTACAGTTTGGTGGATATGTGGTCTTTCATTGGAGTTTTAGGATATATGAATGAAGCTGTTATTCCATAGATTGTGGACCCAAAAAGTGGCGAAGAGAAATCAGTCATCATCTCTGTTGATGATGGAATCCGACCTAATACAACATTGTCCAATCTGGGGAAGCTCAAGCCTGTGTTCAAGAAAGATGGGAGCACCACTGCTGGTATTAGATTACGAAATATGTAGTTTATTTTCTCAAATCTTATGCAGTTGATTTTTCTGATTTCATTATTTGACGCCTGTGTTTTAGGTAATTCTAGCCAGGTGAGTGATGGTGCTGGTGCTGTTCTGCTGATGAAAAGAAGTATTGCAATGCAGAAGGGACTTCCCATTCTTGGCATATTCAGGTGCTTGTTAACACAGAAGCTTTCGTCCTTGAAATTTTTATATGCAATTTCAGATTGGCATGCTTTATGAGTCAGGAATGGCCATTATATATATATATATATATATATATATATATATATATATATATTTTCTTCTCAACAATTCTCTTGTAGTTAAAATAATCTTCTTCTTAAGGAGTATCATATGGTCAAAATAATCTACATTACCTATTTAGTTGTTTTGTCCAAATAATGCATATTTTACAATGCATGATTTGCATCTTAATCATATCTGACCCTATGTTCTGGTGGATTTGGATCTTTTGACTTTTTTTTCTCTAACTTTGGTTATTTTCTTTCTATCTCTCTAAATTTTAAAAAGTGAGACCCACTTTTTTCTCTCACTACTTTTTTTCTCTCTTAATTTTCTTCTTTTCCCTCTCTTACTACTCCCTGCAGTTACTGCAGGGGATCCATATCCGTGTTCTGGGTGTTTTGGACTGGTTCCCTAGTTTACTAGGTTAGTACTAATCTTCTGGCTGATTACACCAAGAACTTTTATTATAGGTATTGACCCAAAGTGCTTAACTCATCAAGCATAACCGCACATGGGTCTAAATAATTTATCAGAGAACACCTTTGTCTGATGCTTGATAAATTTCTGTTTTATATTGTCTGTATGAATGTCAGATCTCTTATTTTACATTGGCCATTTTTCCATGTTTACTGATTGTGATAAGAATATATGAGATACTTCAGCACATAGAATATTGAAGGGGTAAAAGATTAGAATTAGACAAAAAAACCTTAATTCAAGACTATGTCCATCTAGATACTCATACAGTGTTATCGCAGAGGAATTACTCTTACAACTTTAGTCTAGGAAACTCATCTACCATGTCTTTTACCAACTTGAAAATTCATATATGCATTTCTATCTTCTGATTGGATTATCTATTACATGCCCAAGGGCCAAGTCGCATAATTCAAAGTTCTGTAAACTTCCACTTACAATGTGAATTGATAATGAAAAGATCATGCTTGATTATTTTCTTAAGATTTTTTTCAAAATTTTTTTTTTGCATCCATTTTCTCAAGTAGAATTATGTTGCCTGTCATGTAGGACTTTTGCTGCAGTTGGTGTAGATCCTGCCATCATGGGTGTTGGCCCAGCAGTTGCAATTCCAGCAGCTGTGAAGGCTGCAGGTCTAGATCTTGATGATATTGACCTTTTTGAGATCAATGAGGTATTAAATTAATATAGTAATAATTGCTTTCCTTATATTCATTATTTTCCAATTTTTATTTGTATGTGTGCAGTGTAAGTACTTGAATAATGTGCATCTCTTCAGGCATTTGCTTCCCAATTTGTGTATTGCTGTAACAAGCTGGAGCTTGATCCAGAAAAGATCAATGTTAATGGAGGTGCAATTGCGCTTGGGCATCCTTTGGGTGCAACAGGTAGATACCACAACATCTATCATTGTACCTCAATAAAGAAAGAACAGCATTTTGCTTTTGAAACATTGGTGATAAATGATGGATTCTTGAAAGGTAGTTGGACCATATGTGGGTTTCTTTTCTTTTTCTTTTTAATTTCTGTAGTTTCATTTTGTTTTGGTACAAATGCAGTCCACTGCTTTTTCTTTTTTATTTCTGCTATTACTTGAACTTGACAGAATGTTGGCATCATGTGGATTTGTTAATTATGTTGCTTGGGTTGTCCATACACATATCTGTGCAACGTGTACTGGATTCTTATAATTTGTTAGGCTCTTGTTTCCAATTTACTGATTGCTACATATCAATATGTGGCTTTGCAATTGAAATTGCTTAGTAGCCTGGTAATTAAGGTAGGGAATAGGTTTCATCATCTCAAAAAATGTCTTTAAACTCAAATTGCATGATCGTGTCAATTTTATATTCATATATTAACAAAACTTCTCTGCTATTGGTATTTCAATGTCATGCCTAAGTTGCTATATAAACTGTATTAAAAGCTCCTTTGTTCCTCATAAGTATAATTGCAGAAGCTAGCATCTATAAAGCAGAATTTCCTATAATTTGTTACTAAAAGCAGTAAGAGGTGAAGAAAATATAATATATAACAATTTTTAAAATTTGAGAACAAAATTGATCATTAAGATTGATGGATGGATGTTTAGACACCAACTTGAGCACCGAATAAAAAATGAGGCGCATAGTATAACTTAGTGTTGAAGATATTTCTAGTTTTCTTCCCAGCATTTTTGTTCAGGACAGAGAGAAAATAGCTTATATGGATTTTGAGCTTCAATCACCTCAAAACTGTCAACTGTTTTGTGAAGGACAGGAGGAGTCTTCGAAATGTTTTGATTCATCCCCTTTTTTCCCTTTAGGAGTGGGACTTGACCTGCAACTTAATTGCTGTGTTGTTGCCACACACAAATAATGCTGGCATTTGTTCTTCTTGCAATGTAACAATATTATTTCAATGGACTATTTTGTTGTAGGTGCTAGATGTGTAGCAACTCTATTGCATGAAATGAAGCGTCGTGGAAAGGACTGCCGCTTTGGAGTTATATCTATGTGCATAGGTTCTCCCTTGCCCTCTCTCTGTGTGTGCATGTGCATGTGTATGCCTGTGTGTTTGAATGTGCGCGCATTGGTGTGCACATTGCTGGGAATGATGGATGTTGTCAATTGTGTTCAGGCACAGGAATGGGGGCAGCTGCTGTCTTTGAGAGCGGTGATTGTGTTGATGAGCTTTGCAATGCCCGAAAAGTTGATGCCACCAACCTCTTATCTAAGGATGCCCGGTAAAATTCATTAATTCATGGTCACTTGCTTTGGCCATCAATTAGATATATGAAACCCAAATAAAGCTTCATGAGATAGCATTAATTTTTCCACGTTTAAGTCACTTTATATTTGTAATAGACTAGCGCTTCTTTGTGAATTAATAATATATAGTTGCAAAAGTTGAAGTGTTCAATTAGTTTAGAAAAGGAGTGGTTCCATTTGCACAAATAATGTTATGATCAAAACCTGTGAGCCGTGAGCTGCGACCGGTGCACGTCCCAAACTAAGCTCGCCTAAAGGTCTACTTATCTTGACAAGTTTAACTAAATAAGGATGATTATATAATAAAAAAGATTTTTACACAATACTTTATAGGTTATTGAAAAGTTGGCAATCTCTCCTAAAATATTGACATCTTTAAAATACAACGATGCTAATAACCAATATGTTAATCAAAAAAGATTCCAAAATGTAGTTATGCACCAATACACACAACACCAAACATCATAGTCACCAATACAAAAAAGAAAAAAACCACACATCACAGTTTGCATTTGATTAAAACATTCTTTATCGCTGCAATCCATTGATCAAAATAAATAAAGTATAAGTATCCTTAGAATTTGAAGTTAAATTCTTTTGAAATGCAATAAACTATGAAAATATAAGCATGAGGAATACAATTCACAACTCAAGCAGAGAATACCAAATCATTTTCTGCAAGAGCTAATACTTGAAAACTAGGGTTGTTCATTGGGTTGGGTTGACCTGTGAACTTAACCAACTCAAATCAAAGTACATTTTGGTAGGTTATGCACCAATACAAACAAAACCAAGCATCATGGTTTGCATAAGATTAGAACACTCCTTATAATTACAAAGTTAAAGTCCATTAACCACGATGAATAAAGTGTAAGTATCCTTTAAATTCAAAGTTAAATTTTTTTAAAATACAATTTTAAAATACAATTAACTATGAAAATATAAGTGTAAGGAAAGTAATCCATAGCTCAGGTAAAGAGTGTACCAAACAATTCTCCATGATAGCTAATACTTAAATATTAGGGTTGTTCGTTGGGTTGAGTTGACTTGTAAACTCAATCAATTTAAATCAAATACATTTTAATAGGTTAGGTGAAGTAGTTGAATTTGATTGGGTTAAAAGTCTCCAACCCAAGTATGTTGATTCGGGTCACAACCAAATCATTAGTAAAGGTCATTAGAATGCTTTGTAACAATTCTGAGTTCGATTTTTGTTTTTTCCAATTTTTTGCCAAAGCCTCTGTTGAATTTTTTAATATTTAACATTCTTCTATCAACACAAATAAAAAATAATCATTAAACGAGATTTTACTGTTGGATCATCTATTGCAATTGGGTACCAAAGAAAATATGAGAACAACATAAATGTTACTATCAACTTGTGGACCATTAGATATCTTGATCTTACAATTAAGTCTGCAAAACTGAATAAATTTAATAATTTAAATTTTTTTAAGTTAAAATTTTATTTGTAAAAATAAGACAACCTAAGCACCAAATATATGCTAATATGAAAGACCATTAATTTGTTTTAAGACGAAAGAGAAGTTAGGAAGCACAATTTACTGACATTTTTATTTTCAGGGGAAAATAGCAGTCCGGATACAACAAAAAGACACATTATGGCTGTGTATAAGAAACTTTTAGCCTTTTATGACCACGAAGATGATATCTGCAAGTAGCATCCGCTTTAAAGCAACCAACAAAAAACGGCCATTCTTATGCCGGAGTCATACGATCCATCTTTTCCAGACGCAAGTAGTTTGAATCCCAGGAAACTGCCACCACATACACTGTTCCCTTCAACCAATGATTCCCAAGTCATCCATCTTAAAAATCTATACCAGCTTCAGAATCGCCGCTGGAGGGAAGACTCCGTTAGGACCGGCATAAGGGTTCCATTCGAACACCAGGGATTCAGAACAGTTACCCCAATTTGCGTACTCCAAAACTAATAGTGTGAAAGACAATAAAGAGTTGTCAGCACCATAGCAATCACCAATTTGAAGTTCTTTAAGACGCTACTATTCTATTGTAGTGATCTTAATGATAAAATAGAGCAAACTGCAAGGGAGGCATAATAATAATAAAAAAAAATTCATCCTCATGCAGAAATATACCATCATGCTCAACATTACCTTGGACGACAAGATGATACTGGCCAAGAGTCCACTGCAGCATGATAAATCAACTATTTCCATTCCTGTGTATATTAAGAGATGGATGACTTGCTAACCGGGCAAAACGTTTTTCTTTGGAGCCAAGGATCAATACCTTGCAACAACACAGCTAAGAAAGGTAACATTATCATCCCTTTACCCAGAATAATATTATCAATAATATTAAAAATGATGAGAGTTTTATCCAAAGGCTCTACATCTTTGTGAAACTTGTGCAAGCACGGAAGATGACAGATGGTTTCTCCCTTGACTGGGGTCTCAAGACATATTGCACAGGCCGCTTCGAAGTTGCCAGTCCAGCAAATGAATAGGATTATCAATCAGTGTCAAACATGTATTGTATCCCAATGTCCAAGTGCATCATTGCACGCATCCCCTTTTTTTCCCGCACCCTGTTCCCTACCCCAACACTGAGAAGGGGAAAAGAGGAGGGAAGTGAGAAGAGCAAGACATCCAAAAACTGTACAAAAAGTACAACTGATTTCACTTGACACTCACATTGACATACCTGTATAGTGGACAGCGGCAAACTATTGATCTGATTTGCAGATGCACCAGCATGCAGATGATTGTTCTCATCAAGGGCCAGGAACAGTTCATAATCTTCACTGCATAAGAGAAAACCAGGTACATTTAATTCAATCATTATTATGCAACACAGATACACGAGAACTTTTCCAGTAAATCCAGGTATCACGCTAAAGAACTTTCCCAATGTAGCTTTGCCAACTGTCGATGACCACAAGTAACTTGACCAAACATGGAAAGTGATACTAAGTTTATAATTAAAAAAGTGTTAGGGACCAAGGGAAAAAAATGCCCCACATTGACTAAAAATTTAGGTGTAAACTGGTCATAAAGGCTTAGTACCTTCAAGTCATGAGCTAACTTTTGGGGATGAGTTCTACTAAATTCGAATAACCTACCAATTGGCATAAGACCATTAATTCCTGCTCCAGCTTCGCAGGAGTCCAGGTGAAGGCGCTTTACCGAACTTTCCAAGGTGGTATGGGGTTGAAAGGATGGTTGCCTGAGATTTGCCGCCAAGACTTCAGTAGGTTAAGGAGGGGAGGGAAGTGTTGGGGATCAAGGGAGAAAAAAGACTCACATTAACTAAAAATGGTAGGTGCGCACTAGTTATAAGGACTTAACACCCTTATCTCATGATCTAACTGTAGGAGATGAGTTCTACTATACCCAAGTAATCTACTAGAAATCCACTCATTCTTAGATTAATTTCCTCTGTAACCAGTAGAACCAAATACACGAAGAAAAGATGTAACATCACATAATTGTGCATATAAATGATATTTAAGTAAGTATCCCAAGATTTAAAATAATTCAGTTATCAAAGTTTTGTTCTACTGCAATCTCAATGTTTTATTTTTTATTTTTAATTCAAGTGTTTATTATTTTTTAGACCAGGAAGCAATGCCAGTTTCAGATGGAAAAGAAAAAACAAAAATTAATAAATAAATAGAAGAATCTCATCTTATTGTGTTTAAAATGGCATTGGTAGGTAGTTTTGTAGTGACAGAAACATTAACTAGTGAAAATTTGACGCATTTGATAATTTTTTCTGCAACATAAATCAAATGTATACTCTAATACCTTCTTAATGAATGTCAATGACAAAATTGGACCAAGAACATTCATAGAAAATATTCCAAAAAGGAAAAATCTTTCTTCAAATACCTTCCAATATTATCCAAGAAATAACTTTCATCGAAAGAAATTTACAATTTTGTCTGAATCCAATCAATCTAAAAGCTTATGTTTCTAACAGCTTGCGAATGGGAGTCATTGAATGAAAGAAGTCAAACAGACCAAAATATGACCGTTGTCAGCATGAGTCCCAATATTACTACAATTTTATTGTCACTTAATTTTTATAATATAAAATTTACACCATATACATAATTAAATTTATTAAATTTTATAAACTAAACTGTGAGACCCGATAAATCTATAGGTTCATATCACATGGTGTGGACATCATGTGAGAAAGGAAGTGCAGGAGTAAACTTTGCCTGTCAGCATATTCCTAGCTTGATTCATGTCACATTCCTGTAACTATTCAAAACTAATCAGTATTAACTTTAGTTTTGATTATTACATTATATGGCACCAAAACTGTGAATTTAGTTCTTAGCCTACAGAGAAATAGATTCCTCCCCGGTTAAGCCCCATGAATTTTGACATTTGTATATTATTAAATTATCAATTAACCCAGGGGTAAGACTAGGTTGGCATACTAGCACCACTTAAAAATTTATCATAGAATTTGATTTACATTAATCCAACCATTGAACTGCAAGCAATTATCATGTTGATCTATCTGTCGCACATACTGCAAACCAGGTCTTTCCACCAATTTCAAGAAATGAAAACTCATCGCAGCAATGAGCAGAAACTGTTGAGGATCAGCCCATTTAAAGATGGTGTAATTAATGACCATATAGTATTCACTAAGAGCTTACTCATTATCACGTTGAGCTTGAAAGATGTCATCAGCCAATCCTATGTCGCTAAGATCTCCAGCTGCATCCTCCAGTGCTTCCAATATATAAAGTCTCTGCACAGGACACTTAGAGACAATTGACATTTTGAATCTTCATTCATACAACTCCATCTACTCCCAGGAGATTATCCAAGTGAAAAAAAATGGGGAAATAACAACTTATTTAGAATTAAATTACTCGACAGTACTCAGACACACGGAAGAATACATGATGAAATCAATCAGTATCTCAACATCAACAAAAGGTTAAAGTGCATGAACATTTGATGAAAACAAGACCCATATTAAGAAAAATATTTCAAAAAAATAAAATAACCATAATCAAAATTGAATATAGATATAATTCATACAAAATAATCCTGATTTAACCGAACACTTCAAAGAACCATAATTTAGTAGCATGAAGTCAATGCAAAACTAAAAACATTTTGTGCACATAGTAAATGTCACATGTACAAGAAAAAGCCATCTTACTCGAGCATTCCTTTGAGTCACATTACAAAAAGGTGATGAAATATAAGAGAGGAAAAAGAGAAGAAAATATAAGAATGGTAAATGGAGAAATGGCATGATAATAGCATGTCTAAGCCCATATCCAAAGGAAAACGTACACGTCTTCTTCTAGACGATATGTTGGGCACTGGAGACCGACTTACAGTGCGACTCTTCGATTGTGACATTCTATTAGATAAAGGACCTTGAGAGACAGTTCTCCTCCTATTTTAAGGATTTTGATGAGATCGTGTACGAGGCTTTCTATAGGAGGTCATCCTAGATGATATGTTGGGTACTGAAGACCAACTTAGAGTGCAACTCCTCAACTGTGACATTCTATTAGATAAAGGAACTTGAGAGACAGCTCTCCTCCTATTTGAAGGATTTTGATGAGACCGTGTACGAGGCTGTCTATTTGAGGTCATCCTACACAACTGTACCTGCAAAATTGGGAATAAAGGGTTCAAGTTTACCGGGAGGGGGGAGAGGGGGGGGGGGGGGGAAGAGAGAGAGAAAGAACTCAGTTACAAGGTAAGATGAATGGTGACTATCAACAGATGTATGCAGAAGCTCCTCCTCATACTGCAGCTCCCACGCTAAGTGTTCATCAATCTGCAGCAAATTAAAAGATCACAACTTTTGTAAATAAGAAGCATATGGTTGAACTACAGCTTCCCATAATATGTATTGATAAATAACTGACCTCTCCCACTTCAAAAGAATCCTTGTGATATAGTTATGCTTGGAGTTCACAGGCTAAAATCTCATCTGCGTCTACCTCTCTTGCACGGGCTTGTGAATTATCATCATTAATGTCATCTAAATCCTAAGACACATTGTTAGGTCTTAAGCCAACATCCAAGTTATAACCAAGCATTCGCCACCAACAATTTGCATGGTCTCTTTATCCAATTTCTTTAAACATGTCTCATACCTCTAGTAGTGAGAGTTTATCAATGTCACAATCCCACTCATTCACTGGTGGGTTAGTAAAACATCCTCCATGGTGTATGACAACCACCATATATGTTACCAATTGCAAATACAATTCCAATTTATTAGCATCCCCTCATGATAGTATATCATTATAATAGTTTTAAGATGAATGAAATGAGTCAAATTAGTAGCATGCATGTATTCCCAAAAAAAAAAAAATAACACATTTATTCTAAGCACAAAATAACAATTACACACTAAATCAAAAATGGTTCTTACACATGAACTATACAAATATACATGCCTTTTTTTAACTATAGCTCTTTTGTACTTAACCAGTAAATTAACAATGGTTCTTATACATGCACTGTATACAAGTCATTAAATACATACTACCACCCCACATGCCTATGAAATAAACCTTGGCCTTTTGTTTTTTTGACATACACACTACTCCAAATGCCTGCAACAACACAGACTAGCTTTTTAAAGTTCACAACATCATTCTTATATAGTGTAGCAGAGGTGCTAATGCAGAATATATGAAGCCCCATACACAATATATCAAACAAGGGGTCCACAATTAGATTTAAATATACACCTAACATGCAAAAAATCCAAACAACGACAACCAACACTATTATCCAAAAATAAGGAGGGGACTACAGCAACCACAACATTGATATATGGAACATACATGCAACAATAATCAATGGGGCCCATAGAATAATGTATATATACAACTCCATACGATATGCAACTTTAAACTATAAATTACCTTGTACACACGAATGGCTATAGTAGAAGTTTAGTCCATTCCTTTTCCAACAGTCAAGGCTATCTGGACTCCTCTTTGAAAAATTTCTCCAACGTCTCCTTCTAGGAATTTTGGCCAATCTATTGAAGGGTCAATTAGGGCAAATAAGCACTAATGAGTGAATAGGTCAAATAAGGCAAATCTAGGACAATATAAACTCCAACAAGGTCTATTCTTACCTTCCTACTATCGACTAGTACGAATACACCTTCAATGAGGTTTAAGGAGAGAGTGATGTAATTCATCTTTTGAGATGGAAGGGGATGAAGCTCATCTTCAAAAATGGAAGGGCACTGAAGTTTGCACTTTTGAGTGAAAGGGACAAATAGGGCAAAGTTAGGGTAAGACACACTCAATTAGCACTGATGCACCTTCGATGGTTGGGGAAAGGCATTGTCATTCTAGCAGAGAGGGAAGGGTTCGTCTTCAAAGATGGAAGGGGAGGGAAGGGGAAGGGGAGAGTGCTTTGCATGGGCGAGTGCTTCAATAGAAGAGGAGAGTGCTTTGATGGAAGGGGAGAATGCTTCATCTTCTACAATTGTGGTAGAGGGGATGTACTTTACAAAGAAAGAGGGAAGGCTCCAGAAGGATTTGCAAAATAGGAAGGGTTGTAGCTGACAAATGTAATGACATCATCTCACCCCTCAGAATAGAGTTTTGGTTAATCTAAAATGACATCATTCCATTTGCCATATATCAACACATGGCAATCCATGGTCGAGGCTTGCATATCAAACTATCATGCCATGTTAGCAACTTAACATGCCACATTATACTTAATGTGCCACATCACTCCGTTACTTCACTCCCTAAATGGTCATCAAACAAAGGGATTTGATTGAGATGATTTCAAATTGTGGAGGACTAGATTCAAAAAATTTCTCTAATAGGGGCCAAATTAGAAATGGCCCTATCTCTCAAAAACTAAAATAGGGTTTTACTCAAAAATTTATTTTCCAAAATAAACTTTCCTGAAAATCCTTACAATGTCCCACACCAAATGCCTCTATTGCTGGATCTAAAATTCCTCACTACTTGAAACCATCAATCTTGACCCATAAAACTTTGCGTTTTGATTCAAGATATATCAAAAAGAAAACAATGCATACAAGAGTTTAGTTTGATCCATTAAAATTTTCAAAAAAATCAATGCAAAAATTTGCTGTCTTTTTTTTAGTTCCAAATTAAGACCTTGACCATTCAACATTGCCACCTACCAACAAATACAATAGTCGCATTAAGCAAAAGAAAAACTAGTCCATAATACATTATTAAACTCTATATCTACTAAAAATAAATCTACTAAAACTATAAGTAGATCCATACAGTCCACAAACCAAACTAGCTTCATTGAATTTAAAAATGAAACCGTTGCACTAAAAAATTATACCTAAAAAAAAGAATCCCACATTCTTCCAAGTATGCCACCAAACTCATGTGCCACGTGCACAGATGGGCAAGCACGTGATCTCTACGTACCCGCTTGGCCTCTCGCCCTTTTATATAAAGCCAACTCTCCTTGCTTCTCTATGCAATCAGTCTGCAACATAGCCTTGAGTTGTAGCAGCTTGGGACTACTATTGTTTGTTTAGTTAGAAAAAGGTTAGAGAGGAAAAGAAAATGGTGAGCTTGGAAGAGATCCGCAAGGCTCAAAGGGCTGAGGGCCCTACAACGGTGATGGCCATTGGCACTGCAACTCCTCCAAACTAAGTTGATAAGAGCACCTATCCTTATTACTATTTCCACATCACTAATAGTGAGCACAAGACTGAGCTCAAAGAGAAATTCAAGCGCATGTGTAAGTCTTCTTCCATTTTGTTTTCTTTTTAATCTAATAAAATTTCAATTTTTTTATTTTACTTATTTTCTATGTTTTTGTGGGTAAAATGGACGTCATTCATTAGCCACATATATTGTTTGTATACTACTTATATATATTTAATGTCTTTCTTTTCTCATATATTAAATCTCACAAAAATCTTATTTAAAAAATTGATATCATTAAATTTATTTAATTTTATAATTTAAATTATAAAATTTAATAAACTTAATAATTATAAATAAATTTTGTGAAATTGTTGTGAAAAGAGTTTAGTAAACTATCTTAACTCATATACTTAATGGTTTATAAATAATTTAATCAATTAAAATCAAGTAATTTTAATTAGACTATCGAAGTTATAAAAAAAAAATGAAATCAATCTAGCTTTTAGGAGATTGTGTTGATTTTGCATTCCATTTTGGATTTGTTTTTGACATTTGTGCTATGTGAAAATATATTCTCACAAAATGATAATTATTAAATATTCATAAACTTTAAAATGAGTTATTAAATTTATTAGATTTTATCATTTAATATATCATTTTAATAAGTTTAATAATTCAAAATTTTAAATAATTATGTAATAAAATTTAATTTTTACATATGCAATAGAATTGGTCAACAAACACAATAGTATATTTTTTTTGATTGGGTACAAAAACACAATACTGCATTTAAATGGCAAAAAAAAAAAAAAACAAAGGCAAGTTTCCCACTTAATTTGAGTTAGCAGATCACTAGTCTGGCAAAGTTGTATATGATATATATATATATATATATATATATAAACGAATTATATATTTGTACTGTCAAAACCAAAAAAAAAAAGCTAAATAATCTATCATAAGGGTTGTCTTATAATGGTAATGTTATTTTTATAATTTTTTTTATTTACTTTTAATAATGAACCAAAAAGTCTACATCAAATTCAGTGTTTGTCACGTTGGTTTGGAGGATGGTTTTGCTTCTTATGAAAAATGGTCTATGAACTAGGTTAAGTCACCAGTCATATGTTTTCTGGTTGCTGATTTCCTTTTGCAAACAACTGCAGGTGAAAAATCAATGATCAAGAAGAGATACATGCACTTAACCAAAGAGATATTGAAAGAGAATCCAAACATTTGCGAGTACATGGCGCTATCCTTGGATGCTAGGCAAGACATGGTGGTTGTGGAGGTACCAAAATTGGGAAAAGAGGCAGCAACCAAGAGCATCAAAGAATGGGGCCAACCCAAGTCCAAGATCACCCACTTGATCTTCTGCACCACTAGTGGAGTTGACATGCCAGGAGCTGACTACCAACTAACCAAACTCTTGGGACTTCGCCCAGCAGTGAACAGATACATGATGTACCAGCAAGGTTGCTTTGCTAGTGGCACGGTGCTGCGTTTGGCAAAGGACTTGGCTGAGAACAACAAAGGTGCTCGTGTGCTTGTAGTGTGCTCAGAGATCACTGCAGCCACCTTCCGTGGCCCAAGTGACACCCATTTGGACAGCCTTGTGGGCAAGCATTGTTTGGAGATCGTGCTGCTGCAGTCATTGTTGGTTCAGACCCATTAACGGGCATTGAGAAGCCTCTGTTTGACTTGTTTGGACAGCACAAACGATCCTCCCAGACAGTGAAGGGGCCATTGATGGTCATCTTCGTGAAGTTGGGCTAACAGTCCATCTTCTCAAGGATGTTCCTGGGCTCATCTCAAAGAACATTGAGAAGGCCTTGGTCGAAGCCTTCCAGCCATTGGGTATCTCTGACTACAACTCAATCTTCTGGATTGCACAGCCTGGTGGACCTGCCATTCTTGACCAAGTTGAACTTAAGTTGGGCTTGAAACCTAAAAAGATGAGAGCCACTAGACACGTGCTGAGTGAATATGGCAACATGTCAGTGCTTGTGTGTTGTCTATCTTGGATGAGATGAGGAGGAAGTCAGCTCAAGATGGGCTTAAAACAATTGGTGAGGGGCTTGAATGGGGCGTCCTCTTCGGCTTTGGACCTGGGCTCACTGTTGAGACTATTGTTCTCCATAGTGTGGCTGTTTCTGATGCCCAATTGACTAATTGTATGTAATAACAACCTTCACCTTTGTGGGAATTTCACATTGGATTTGTCTCAGATAAAAATGTATCTGTTCAATGCAGTGTGCCTATTTAGTTTGCCTTTGTAGATTGCAGAAGATTCGGCACTTGACAATCACAATATTGATCAATTATATTGTTTTTCTTCTCATTCTAGGAGTTTTTTTTCTCTATTTAGGATTTATACTATAAAATATAAACTAGTATACTGGCCTGGCAAGTCTGCATGTGTAGCCCCATTCATGGTTGGGCCTCGGTAGTTACAGTTTGTTTTGTAAAGAACAGCAAAGCATATTGGTTGGAAGTTTAGTCTATGAGAATCTGTCAAGTGCTAATTTTATGGACAAGCTTATATATTATATATTGTTTACAGTATAGTTTTGTTATTTTTAAATTTTATAAAATTATTATTAAAAAATGTATTAAATCTTAAAAATTATACTATAAAACTCTGAAATTAAATGGTCAAAGCATTTTGTGAGAAATGAATGATTTGCTCGCACACTTATTTCTCAGCAATAATTACTGTTTTGAAGTAGACTTTACTTTTACGAGAGCTAAATCAATAAATCCATTTTGCAAGCCATGCAAGCAACGTTCTGTTCATAGTTTGATTTTATAGGGAGTCTTCCATTGACTTGATTAAAATTTCCTTTTTTTTCTTAGAATTCGTTAATAGAAAGTTCTGATTTGCAAGATGCCACAATACGAAGAATGCCATTATCAGACTCGAAGAATGCACAATACGCATAACCATGTTGTTCCTCATAGAATAGACGCCATGAATTGGGAAATGATTATGATGTGACTATAATCTGCAAATTTCATGCTGGGAAATCCTCCACCCTAGGATGCAATACCTATAATAGCACTAATATCACAAAGTGGGTTGAGTTGAATAACAAGTTATCCGTCGTTATTATCAAAGGGCTGCTATGCTATTCTCTATTATAATATTACTCTTTATATTTAGTCATACTCTTTGAGAAAATTTTTAATAGTATAAAAATACCTACTCCTTTAATGTAAAATTTAGTTAAGGGGCACTTTCTAATCAATAACTGACTCACAACAATGTATGCGTTTTCATTTTCAGATTTAAATTTTTTATCTTTAAAAATTCAAAGGTAGGGGATATAGCAAAAAAGAGACAAACATAAAATTAAAAAAAATAATGAGAAAAAATTATAAAATCCATAAAGTATTTATTAATATAAACTAAAGAGATAGAAAGTTATCACAATTAGAAAATAATAAAAGTTGAAGATTCAAACTCAAAATTTAAGTGATGATATGTAGATAGCATAGAATAAAATTTCAATGTAACTAACACGTATGTAAAGGTATCATAAAAAGATGTAACATAGCAAACCCATTTTCAAAGAAGTAGCCACGTTGACTCTAACTAGAATTCTCTCCAGAAATAGAGCGCCCCATTGCAATTTGTTACTGGCAATAATTGGCGTAGCTGATCCACTAACTGCACACCAACACTTCCAGTTTTGCAGAGAGAGAATATATTTGCCAGTAGTAGCCATGAACATACGACACAAAGACTCATGACGTTACAAAGGCACAACGACCAACAGTATCTAATTTTATTTGCACTATTCATATGTACTGTAATGAGAAGTGCAGCACCCTCTGAGGAGATGTTAAAAACAATTTTTCACAATAAAAGATGAACATTTAACAGCACCCTCTGAAATGTTATAAGATTGCTCAAAATTAGAACACGTATTAATCGAAATGGTCAAAACTATCCCTAGTACAATTAATTCTATCGCACGACCTCAAGGCTCAAACCAAGAGTCCCCCACAATCTTGACAATAATTGAGTTACTAAGAGTAGTTCCACTTCATTGATACTCAACTCTATGACGACCACCTAACCACTCGGAATACAGATCAGTTCAACACTAAGACTTCACCAGACCGTAAAACTTATGCTAGCTTGGATAAAAATGGAGAAACGAAGAAAGAGAAGGGGAAGAGATTAAACCAAAAAAAGGAAAAAGCAAAATAGAAAGTTAAGAAAATTGAAGTCCATCATTGGACAAGGTGATAAAACAGATCAGCCATAGCAGCCAATTGTATATCAACACAAATCACCCAAGATATCTGACAATCTTTGGTTTCCCTGATGCCAGCCATGTCATATCAGGCTTCCGGTAGCTCATAGATCTAATTAAAGCAGAACGAGCTTTGTACCCGGAAAAAAATTAAAAAAAAAAAAAAGAATCATCATAACCATAATCATCATCCTAGCGACTACTTAACAATAACCATCATAACCATAATCATCATCCTCATGGTCATATGTCTCATCCACATTTTCATCGTACATATCATTATCATATATCCCGCCCATATCTCCTCCATCCTCATATTCATCCATTGATCCAAGCTCATCGCCCTCGTCTTTGTTCTCTTGCTTGGGCTCTTCACTATCATGATCACCAGGTTGTAGCTCAAATCGGACTTTCTTTGTGTTCCCTGGAGCTGTCTATGTATGATAATAAGATAAAAGAACATTTATTTACAACAAAAGCAAGTATTATTATATTTCTTGCTTTAGTAATACTATAGGTTAATTCTCAAAAACAAGCTTTTAAAAACACATAAATTATGATTTAATAATGTGAAACTTACCTACTTAAACATGTGAAGTAAGGAGATGCAACAAACAATAAGCGCAGAAGAAATGAAATACTATCCATAAAGTCAAGCTTCAAAATTTGAGGGAGATAAAGCCAAATTAAATCAATTAAATATAACCTGAAGGCGATACTATCCATTGACCAATATACACTAATGACCATGGAGCGCCTTTGATCAAAAAATGGTTCAGCTCACAATTCTCATTTTTCTTAAAAATAACAGAACATGCCTCCTATTTTATTTCCTCTTTTCTAAACAAATATCATACAAGCAGGAAGACCATGCCAGGGTGAAAATCAGCTTCCAGATGTTGTTATGAAGTGATTAAAGCTTTTGACACCCAAAAGAAAAAAACAGTAATAGCAATTAGAAGATTGACTGATATATGGTTTACATGTCTTTAAAGTGGAATTTCAAGCAATGACATGCATATCAAAGAAGACCAAGGCATTTAGGAAGTTTTAGCCATGCCAAGAAGAGACTTATTTTCTAATGTTTGCAAGACTCAAATTTATCCACAAGTCAAAAAGGAAAACAGTTCAAGAAGAGAGCCTTACAGATTTATCAAATAAGTTATCCAGCTTATCATAATTGACTTTCGAGCTGAGCCTCTGCAAATGATCCAGATAAATAAAAACCATAATCAATAAGATACAAACAATTCAAAAGATCCTTCCAACAATTAACATAAACCATATCTATTGCTCTGGATTATTATATACAATTACATGTACAAAGAAAAGAGAAAACACAAAAATAAAAAAACAGAGAGAATACATCTAGATACAACCTTATCCCTATCTCATGAGTGGACAACAAATAACATGTCTGAACCGTAAAAACATAGGGAACTTTTCGTTGGGCCCAAATACCCAAATACACTTTTTTCTCTTAACTATAATGTGTTTCGATTCCATCCCCGAACTTACAAAGTTGTTATTGTTTTTCTCAGGACTTGGTCACACTAACCAATATTGCCAACATGGCATCCTACATTTAAAAAATTGCAAGCAGGGCAATCTATGTGACATTTTACAAATTTCAATTTGTCCCTCAAGTTTTATAATTTGATGCAATCACAAATGTTAGATTAGATACTGTTTTATTATTGAACATGTGCATAATGTGTGTAGATTGAAATAGGCATGTGTATGCTATATTGTGTGGTCAGCTAGCATGTAATTAGGGTTAAGTAGGCCCTTGTGTTTAGGCCCATATTAATTGTACAGCTCCTAGAGTTGAGAGGCCTAAACTCTCAAGTTTTCTCTCAAACTCATTCTCACAACAAATTATTAATTATATATTACCATTTGCTAACCATCTGATAAGTGGTTAACTCAAATGATATTGTTAAAGTGGAATTAAATGATGGTTAAGTCAAATAAACTATGGTTCAGTCGCATTATAGACTTGGAAAGCATCAAATGAATAAACAAGCAGTAAAAAAAAACTATTGCCTACAGAAAAGAAAGCACATAACAATCAGGTTTAATATAATGTCTAAAACAGTTGCAGGCACATTATTGGAAAGATACCTTTTTTATCAACATTTGGCGAGCAGCCTCTGCAGCAGATTGTGCTGGACCTGCATTCTTCGCCTCTTGAGATTGTCTCTGTTTCCTTTCCTACAGATGTGTATTTAAACAAAAACAAAATGTAGGAAGAGAAGTCTTGCTATAGTTAAGCATAATTGATAAATAATAAAATTGTATAAGACTAGTAAAATGCACCCCAGACTTCTATATGCAGGAACACAGCAAATTTGAAGTAAGAAACAAAAGAAAATCACATCAATCAAGATATGATTATTTACTCAATTCATTTCCCAAAGGACCCAGTAATCAGTATATATGATTAGTTAGTCAATTCATTTCCCAAAGGACCCAATCAATTATGCACGTATACATGTAATCATGCATGCATGCATGTATGTATGTATGTATCTACACACGCAAAAAATATATTTATATAGCATGTATAACATAAATCACATCAAAAGCAAGGCAAGGTGTTCCACTATTCAACTCATCAATTTACAGTCCTACAGTGATCTCTTCAACGCATTTTTCCCTATGCATCACAAGCCTCTGTTTGACTTTCAAATATTTCTAACACTAAAGCTCAGTCAGCTTTCTTCATGCTTCAATTATCTAATCAATTATCAATTATATTTCTCAAGACAATGGATACCCAGTATGAATTTCAACCCAACAAAATACACTATTGAATATTAACAAAGACTAGAAATAATAATTTTGATATATGTTTGTACATTTGTCCATTTATCATATACTGGATCTTCAGAGTAATCTGTAACAAGCCCTTCCTGGCATTGCAACTGGTTTATTGACAGTCTCTCATATCAAAACAATCATGGTAATGTACTTGTTGCAGTTGCAGTCAAAAAGGTGTGAATGATATAAGCATACATTGATCCAGTATGTCAGTAATAGAAAAGATAACTTTAGCATATAAATTGATGTCAATCTTTTGTATAACTTTTTTTCTGCGTAGTCAAATGTACAATGTGATATACCATGTTCTATAGCCACGTCCCTCTTCAATGAATTAAAAATTTTAAATAAACTGACTTTCAAGTGTCAAAATGTTCTCCTCCACCCACTGTGGCCACTAAGTTCCACCCTCATCCACAGCAATTCATTCAAAACCTCCGAAACTCATAGCTAAGCAAAAGTAACATAGCAGTCATAGAAGTATATGAAAAAAACAATATATAAATAAGATTCAAAAGTCACCTTTCTGGATTTTGCCACAGCTGCTGCAGCAGAAGCAGCAAGCTCTCTAGCTGCTTTTAAGTCCTCGGAACAGTTTTGGAAACTTGACTCAAAAGCTTCCTTAGCTGCTGCTGCGGCTGCTTCCTTGGCCGCTAGCTCCTGTAGGCAGAGTTAAAGCTTCAGTGACATTTAATACATCAATCTCTCACATAAGCCAGTTCAGGGCATACCAATACAGGACAAAACACAAATAAAAAAGCATAAACAAAAAGCTTCAAAGTTTCCACTGCTGAGTTAATATCATGACATAGGGCAATAAACTACCAGAGAACTTCACCTAGGGAAATATTAAAATAAATGTTAATAAATTATTATGTACCTCAAGATACTCCCGATTCATTTCTTCCCATATTATCTTCTTGTACTGCTTCTCCTCCTCATTGTGAAGGTAGCTATCAAGCTATGCAGCATGAAGAAAATTTGCCCCAGAGGGGGGTTCATGAAACATGTCAATGACATAATAGAAACAATGCATCATAAACACCCTGCAAGATGAGCAAAATTGCTGGGACAAAAAAATGTAATTATTCTAGTGTTAAATGCTTTAAAAGGGGAGGGCTTGTTTCTTCTTTTCTTTTTTTATTTCCATTTTTCTCTCTCTAATATGAAGAGTCGTAACAATTTTCTGCTGTACCACAATTGTTATGAGCAGCAATGCTGGCTGATAACGAGTGGAGGGAAAAAAATCTATTACCAGAGCAAAAGAATGTATGTCGAAAAAAACTATAATAAACATTAGATACAGCCAAGTGATATGCATTGACTGAAATCTATAACCAGAATGAACTTGTGTCCATGAATTCTGTGGAAATTGTTTATGTATCGAACAACCAGTGCCTCCCAACACCACCCCCCCCCCCCCCCCAAAAAAAAAAAGACTTCAATAATCACACATTGATTTTAATGGAATAAAAATATTTAAAAATGTGCACCATTATGAAAATTGGCCAATGAAATCATAGAAAAAAAATCTTAAATAATATTTTAAATGAATAATAAGTTAATAACCAATTCCAGCTCTAATAGTAGAGAAGCACATTATACAGAATGCCTCAGCTTTAATAGTAGACAGGCACATATTACAGAACACCTCTAATACCAAAGAATAAAACTTGGTTAAGCACACCTCTAGATCATCAATATCAGAAAGGCTTTCTGATTCATTATGAGTTTTCGCACTTGTATCATCTCCATGTGAATCGTCAAACCAATCATCTTGAGTGGCAACGTGCTCAACATCAGCCCCTGAAAGCATTTTAAATGAGTTAGGAATAAATAAATGATAGCAGAAGCCTAGTAATCAAACCAGAGAAACAAAAGCACAAACCAATGCAATCTGGCTCAGATGGATGCAATTCTTCTTTACTGTTTGCATGTGCACCATCATTCAATGCTCCATCCAACTATCCAATAACAAGGAACCAAAAACAAACAGGATTTGGTAGTTCAAGTAGTTGATGCCTCATCAAAGATTATTTACGGAAGTCAGCTTGTAAAAAAGAGAAGATGTAGTCAACTAAAATTAACATTAGCACTTAGCATTCGTATGTGTGGCTTGAGAAAGAATGATTTCATTTGAGAACTACACAAAAAGCAAAACGTTACTTCTTTGTCAAATTTTTTGTAAGGATGGGTCCTTTCCAGAGTACTCTAGCAACGGATGACTTAACAAGGTTTTGAGCAGTAGCTACAAGTCAGTACCAAATGTATGAATATGTACACACAGTATATTATTTCTTATTGGGCTGCATATCTATGATACCTAGAATCTACAATCTAGTACTCTCTTTCACAGGGCATATTTAGTTACAACAAGAATGCTTACAAATCTGATGGGTAGTTGAAATACAAATCACAGCATGGCCATGGTGTCTTGGTATAGAAGTTGGCACCAGCATGTTGTACCAAGAATTTCTGGACAAAAATTTATGTCTTCAAAAGTAAAAATTAATATTTGGCAGAATTAACCAGACTTTCTTATAAACTTCTTTTGATGGACTTTTTTGGCCCAGCTTAAGTTCTTTGTTTTGTTATTATAAACTTTCAAAATGAGTTTTAGGTAGCAATTTTATTAAAGCTTTTTCTTTTTCTATTTTTGGCCTTTGTTTCATATAGTGTTGATTCAAAAAACTTTAACTCTTTGCAGTTGAGGCGAGCCCCATTGAATTTTCAGAGAATAGTTATTAAAAAGTGCCATACAATCATCAGCACTAGCAAAGGTGTGCTTACATCACTTGTATCATTAACACCTTCCTCAGAAAGTGATTTTGTCATTCTCTCCTTCTCAGCACGCTGGAATGCAGGAGGATCCAAACCACCATCAAGTCCTCCAGAGAGTTTTACAAACTGTACCAACCAATAGAACCAACAGAACTGTAAATGAGTATGATTCATAATGGATGGAAAAGAAAAAGAGGAGGACAAAAATTACTTAAAGTCCAGACAAGGATGAATGACTTACATCCTTATAACATGTTTCACATAATCCAACTGCAAAATAGGGCACACCACTATCCTTGTGTTCACACAGTAGATCTTTTGTGGTACATTCTTTTGATCCACCATTTGGTGGTTCGATTGGATTTTCTTCACGCTCTTGCGCCATCGTACGCAACTCCTCAATCTGATCACCGTAATTGATTGCTTTATAAAGTTTGTTTTACTTTTAAATAAAATAAAAAAATTTTGAAATAATAAACAAGTCAAATATACTTTATCATAAATAATAACAAAAATCAGAGCCTTATCCCACTAGATGGGATCAATTACATAGATCAAATGGCGTTATTAGATTCTATTAGAAACTAAATTTTCATACTTTATCATAAAGAATAAGAAATTTTAAATTCTGAAGTCCATAAAGAAAATAGGGACGATAACAGATCAAAAATCTACTTATCACTATCTTCTTTTTTCAGTTCAAAGGCAACTTCCAAAAAAAGTAGATCTGAAATCCTAGAGACACATATACAAATTGTGCATTCCACTTAGTACCTAATATACACACCTTCTACTTAACACTATCTTCTTTTTTCAGTTCAAAGGCAACTTCCAAAAAAAGTATATCTGAAATCCTAGAGACACATAAACGAATTGTGCATTCCACTTAGTACCTAACACACACCGTAATGTTATTATTAAGAATTAAGAAGATAACAAGAAGACGCATCTCATAGATCTGAGTTCTAAGACAACACAACATGAAAACCATTATTCAAGAACAAGGCAATTTTTCAAGCGGATCGAACATTCATACATCACTAAATCCAGCTACAAGACCCCATACAGAATGTACTCCACATGACGCCATCATGTAATGCACATCGTGTTGCTTATTCACAAAACCCAGGAAAGTTACAGCTAGGATTTGGATCATCTCATTATCCATGGGAATATTACAATGTCATGTTTGGAGAGAGAAAGACACAAGCTTCCCCAAACGAAGACCCACCAGGGGTCCACAAATCCTGCAGAGGAGTTTTTTTTCTCTCTCCAAACATGAAAATCTAATGTTCTTAAAGAAAAGGGGAAGACCCAAATCCATACATCAAGTAAATTGCATTGCTTATTCACAACACCAAGAAAGTTACAGCTAGGATTTGGATCATCTCCTAATGTAGAATGAAAAAAAAATAGGACTAACAAAGTCTGTATTCTCTAAATAAATTCAATATCATAATAAAAAGGTGTATTGGGGAAGGAAACAATGACTTAAATATATACTAACTTCTAATCCTACTAGAATTGAAATACGACTGAATAGAAATCCTAAACTAAATAAAATCTTATCCCTTATGGAAATAGGATAATCTAAAGCTAGATAAATAATAAACTAATTGATAAATCCCCCAATAATTCTAATTCCTGATTATTTTCCCAAATAATAAATCTAAAATCCCAAATTACAAAATAATTAATGATTACATAATATATAAATTTCATGATCATCTTCTGCATCATTCTCCCCTAATTGGAGAACGCTTACTCTCGAGTTTTAAAGTGACGAAGTAGTAGGAAGAAATACTTGACAACTTGTGGTAATGGAGTAGGCAACAACAAGAATTGGGCCAAGATTGCTTTTGGATTGGTAACCTTTCAAGAATCACAAACTCAATAAGGAAATCAACATGAACTTGTGAAGGTTTCAGATCAATAACATTAGTATTGTTGATCATTTTAGTCGAAATTTCAATTGTAACATTATGAACAATATCAGTATTGTTGATCTCAACTTGTATATCCACATCTTCATTCTTGGCTTCTTCATTGGTCTCAATCTTGCATTCTTGAAACCAATCATTATCTTCTAAATTAGATGAAAGATCACAAGGTTCTACAATTTCATCTTCCAACTCTTCGTCTTAAACCTCTTCAAGAGCAAAATGTTGAAGTTTAATAAGATCTAAATCTTCTTCATCTTTTCTACATTGAAAGTCATGCTCGGCTTTAGTCTATGCATAGAATTTGTCTTCACCTTCTCAACCATTTCCCTAATTTCTTCCATATATTCACGACAACGTTTTGTAATGGCTTCATAAGAATCTCAATAATAAGGCTTATAAGGATCTTGAAAATAAGAAGAATGCTCATGATTACGTAATCAATTGATCCTCTATGATAATAATCATACTTTCCATAGCTTGAAGGATGGTAAGCCATGAGGATCGACACGAAAGGTCAAAAGTCCAAACTCCATAAGAAATAGCAAAAGCATGAACTTGAAATAAATTTTTGAAATCCAAAATCTGTATTCGAAGTGATGGCTGTGAATTTTAAGCTAATATTGAAGGTGAGGAAAGACTGAATGTGGCAAGGCAGATTGTGCAAAGGAAGAATGTTCAAAGAAAAATTAACTAACATCGGAATTGTGATGGAACTTGGCTTTAATACCAAAATTGATGTAGAATGAACAGAAAATATGACTAACAAAGTCTGTATTATCTGAATAAATTCAATATCATAATAAAGAGTTGTATTAGGGATGGAGACAATGACCTAAATATACACTAAGTCCTAATCCTATTAGAATTAAAATACAACTAAATAGAAATCATAAACTAAATAAAATCTTATTCCTTATGGGGGTAGAATAATCTAAAGCCAGATAAATAATAAACCCTTAAATGATAAATCTCCAATAATTCTAATTCCTAATTATTTTCTCAAATAATAAATCTAAAATCCCACATTACAAAATAATTAACAATTACATAAAATATAAATTTCATGTTCATCTTCTACATCATCTCGTTTTCCTTGGAGAAAGAAAGACACAAGATTCCCCATAAAGAGACCCACTATTCCCTATGCAGGGGTCCACAAATCCAGCATAGGAAAGAAATTGAGAGGATCCAAATCCATACAGCAAGTAAACTGCATAATGCATACTACATGAGTTGGGACTGATTTCAAAATGTGGTTATACTCACATTGCTGTCAAATGGAAGTATAATTTACAAAACCAAGTCATTCCCAAAATTAAGAACGTACTGTCAAGCTTCCAGACTCTGTATTCTCAAACTCCACCAATCGCTTAGTCAGTGTTGCTTCACATACATGCACAACTTTTAGCTGCATGACCAATCAAAAGATGCATCACACAACAAGAAGAAAAAACATAGTAAACAGCAGCATGCTCTAGTGAAACAGTAACAGGTTAGCTGAGTAACATCCTCAGCACTGAGAGTTGTTACTGAATGAAGAATCAATTTCATGAACAAATCTAGTCCAGGCAGAAATTCACTGCCATGTGTTCTCCTAATAAACAACCATTTTAAAATAAACAAATGCTTAAGCGGCAACAAAATGCAATATTGGAAGCCAAATAAAAGGAGTGTGATAAGCCGTATGACATTATGCTCTACTGCCCATTATAGACATACACACATAATCACCTTTAAAAAATTCATTAATAGCTTCTAGAAATCACTGGCCAAAGACATTTTACATCATGTCACCTTGGAGGAGAAGGATATATGGCATGTAAAATTTCATCAAAACAATACCAAAGTACCAGATGATAGTGACTTAAAAGACAAAGTTGGTAACGAGTCTGCTTTAGAGTTTGAATATAAACAAGCAAACATTCCACACCACCTACCAATCTCCGTGAAACCTATCACCGTGTTACAAGTTTGATAATCAAAATTTGTAAGATTCGCATTGAAACTCAAGAAACTTGAACAGAAAAGAACTCAGAAATCCATGTGTGTTGTGATAGAAACCAATAGATACAAACAACATGGGCATCTAAAATCTTTCTAATTAGCAGTATAAAAAGCAGTATCAGGCTGTCAGATTATTGGTTCAGTAAAGACCTCTGACAATCATCAGCAATTGTACAGGTATTTCTCCAAGAATTCAGAACAAAAGAGAAAAAACACTTAGAGCCACATCTAACAATAAAAGTGATTACAAGAAAGAAGAGTTATCTTAACTTACAATGTCTGACTTAGTGCACTTAAAACCATGTGCAAGAGCAGATATGTACAATGCCGCACCACATAACCCGCTAGGTTTCCTCCCTGTCTGTTTTCAACATTAGCAAACATAATATTCAAAGGCTTCACAAGTACAACGGGTTCCAGATCAACATCAAGTTACCTGCATCCAGTCACGTTTCATGCTAGCAACAATGCTCAGTGCAGTTTCACTGACAACCATATTCTTTTGCTTTAACAAATCTACATGAAAGCCAAGATTCAATCTGATTATGTTCCTTATCCTTACTTGAAGAAAAACTGGGGATACGAATAGAAGTATTTTAACCAAAACATATTCAAAAATTCACACGAACAGAAGCAGATGCATACTTTTGCACACGCACACACATTGGACATTTTGCTACGCTAACAACATAAACAAGTTAAAGATAAGGACTGACTTGCTCAACTCAAATTTTAATACGATTATCTGTTAAGCTAGTTTGTTATTCTCTCATATCAACTAGCTTTTTTCCATTGGAGTTGGTTTCATATCTTTCTGCCCTCCCATTCCTAGCTACACACCATTAAATAAATCTACAATTCAAAACCCAAAATACTCCACTTGTCTTGCGCCAATCAATATAGGTAAAAAAAAACTGTAACAATTCTAATCCCTGGGCTAGTCATTTTCTAACCTAAAAAAGGTCCATAAACAAACTTTACGAAATTAGTAGGACAGAAAGACCCAATTGATATAAAGCTATGATAACACTAACAAGAATTAAGAAATTTATATATATATATATATATATATATATATATATTTTCCATTCTTCATTTAGTTTGCATTTCAAGATTGAACAATCCCTAATGTCAAATTCCATGACCTTAGGGTGGCACAGCCTGCCTATCTTCTTTCTTCTAGCATGGAAGTTATAAAATGTGAAAGAAAAAACAAAACAAAGTACCAGTCTCCTGCCAACAACCTACACCATGCAACTAAAGAGTATACAACACACCACAAGCTGCATTAATCCAATTAAACAAATTAAGCTCAAAACGATGCTTACTATTTGTGTATTTATATATAAAAAGACTAGGATCAACAGGTTTTTGAACAATTGGGTGCTCTTCGAGCCTTAATACTTTACAAAGCTGCAAAAAAACTGCACCAAGCACATAACTGCACAACATAGGCATTGAAAGGAACAACAGTCAGAAACACAAAAACTGAGATGAACCGTGATAAAAGCAAACAACATAAGGAAGAAAAAAGTGTCAGAATTCCAGTTGTTAAAGAAAATCTTACTCACACATTTGTCCTTAAAAAATTAGAAAAATCAATAAGAAGGTATGGCTTATTATTTTCCCTGCAAAAAGAAATATGTGTTCAGCATAAATATACATCCTGCAAATGTTAATAAAGATATAAAGAAAAGATCAGACTCATTAATGATACAACAAAGAGAGACACATTCCATCAAACTCATGCTGCACTTGCACTAAGGCCACACAGTACAATATCACTGTCATATACCACTCACAAAAGTATCACTAACAGCCATCCTTGGCAGGTCCTAGCTGCAACCACTACTAACTACTGCATTGGAAACTCAAACAACAGAAGCCCACAAATGCATCTGATGCAAAACTTCACAGTGCTGGAACTTGAGAAGGGGTGAGGGGCGAATATATAAGAAAAGTAGACGAAGATTAAAGGGAAAAGAAAATAAAAAGACAAGAGCAAGCAAAATACACAGGTCATTATAGTAAAAATATAATACCACAATAAGAAAAGCTACATTCACATTTCAAGAGTACCGCTAGAAAAAAATTATGATCACAAGTGATCCTAAACACAGACAAAAAAAAAAAAGAAAAAGAAAAGGATTCTCTGCCAACTATTGAGGAAAAAAATTTCTATTTTCTCATTTTTTTTCCCTGTTATAAGAAGAATTTAATCAAAAGTAGAGAATGAGAAACTTTGAAAGAAAATGAGACATCACCCGTGAAAGAAAGACGACATAAAAAATACATAAAATCCATCAAACTTTGACTTTCCCTTTACATAAAGTATCCATCATAGAGAACATCATTAAGTACCAAAAACAATAGCAAGATATCCATTCACAAGATAAGTTCTGTAGAAAAAATTTAAGCTTATGCTCAGGCTATTTTGGTGTTGCATCTATTCTTTTATCAAAGCTCAAGGCCATTAGAATTGGCCTCTGTCAAGGTTGGGAGATAGGTTTAAGAAAGCTTCCAGTAGAATCAAATTCTATGGATGTGGTGAGGTTAGTCTTAGAAGGGTGTTCCACCATGCATTCTACTTATGCCTTTTTTTCTCTTTCTTTTTCTTTTTTTTTTTCTTTTTTTTGTTTTGACCAAAGAAGCTTCAAAAATTTTCAAATCATACAGTTACTCATAAAAATACAAGATTACAATTGTGTGAAGAAAATTTAATATGCTGCTTAGAGCAAAGCTAGTCTTGTTAAATGCAAATGTGGTGTGAAGTGCCAACCTCATAAAACACCTAAGCAGCAAAGCGCAAAGTGGAGCAGCCACTTCATTGAAGTGAAGTGACCAAATTGAAGGAAAAAAATATAAATAATAGGTATAGCTTAAAAATCATTACAAAAATAAGAACAACTATAGAATAAGTAATAACAAAAAATGTTAAAGTCTAAACTCAAAAAGACTAAAAGTCATAAAATGTTTTCTATCATAAGAGCTAAGATAATCTAATAAACTAAGTTACTCTGAATCCTCATCAACATCTATCCTAAGAGCTAAGATAATCTAATAAACTAAGTTATTTGAGAAGGCTGAGAAGCCTTATTTTTTATCACGTGGGGTCCTAGTCCTAAATGCTAATGCTTTAGGATTCCTAATTTTCTAATTAGTGTAAACCATAATTTCCTAATTTCCTAATTCTAATTGGACACTAAAGTCACTAAACAATAATTCAGCCACAAGTCATATTTTTTTCGCTATATATTGCACACTTCTGCAGGTCATATTCTGTGGGCTCTTTTTTTGGAAGGCAGTGGGCCCTTTTTTTGCTACAGTATTCTGATACAAGCTATTTAACTTATTCTATGCTGTGGGCCTTTAGTGAAGCGGCACACTGCATATTATTCGCTCCACCGCTTAAGCGCCTATGTGCGCTGCACCTTGAAAGTTGGGCGCTCACCTCTTCAAGTGGTGGAGCAGACGCTTTTGACAACATTGGGCAAAGCTATAGCAAAAGTATCCCTTACCGGAATGCAATGTATAGACAAGCAGCCTGTACATGCTCTGATTTACGTCCCCTGGTAAAATTCCGCTCAATCGCTATCTTCACTAGGCATATGCAAGAACTCAATAAATCAAAAAATATTTACACATGTATATACAAACAAATAAGAGACCAACACTAACATAAATGAAGCTCAAAAAAGTAACATACTCTATAAAACGCCAAAGCTTGGTTGACCAAATTGTCACCTTCTACTCCAAGGTTAAAACTTAAATATTTTATATCATCATAAACTGCAAGCATAGAAAATCAAGAAATAAGAAACATAAATTACTAAGTATACAAATTATTTATGGTAATCCTTATATGATATGTTTTATTGTTTTAGTACTAAACGACAACCATAAAAACTTCTCCTCTATACATGATTTCCCTATGATTGTCAACCACCTGCCCACTATTAGTGTTGTCAGCTGATGGGAACATTATCAATAACATAATTTCCTTACCTACTTATTATCCATGTTTAATAATACTAGAATTAAATCACATTTGGGACAGGAACCACAAATTTGAGATAACTGAGGTATGAGAATAGCAGGACTTGACAGATTTATAAGGAAAATAATTCAACATTCTTGCTTATAAGGTATCATGTGCCAAATAAATATATAAATTTATAGTGGACAAGAAAAATTTTGGAAAACATCAAAATGACTGTCTTCTTAGTGTAAAACCATTAACCATTAATGAAGCTAAAAAAAATACCTCTGTCTAGTGTTCTTTGTCGTGAAGCAGAGTATTGGCTTTGAATGGATCTTACGTAATGCCCAGTTCTTTGGCTCTGCATAGAAGACATGCATAACTAAGCTATAACTCCAGCCTACCCAACTCTCCACCCGGCAACCACTTGAGTTAGGCTAATAAGACAAAGAATTCGTACCTGCCCGTCCGCAGTTTTTACAAAAGTGGTCTCTTCAGAAAAGTGAAACTCCTCCAACACCTTCCCACAAAAAGTGCAACACCTGGAATGACCCCAAAAAAATAAAAAAAATAAGCAAAAGAGTTGTCAGCTATCTATTTCAGCATTCAAAGAACAAAAAACTTAAGTGCTTGTAAATTCAGTATGCCTTTTAGAAAATGCATATAGTTAGAAAAGAAAATTCTTGTTCTTCGATTAGTATTCAAAGTAAAAAATACTCACAGGAAACTATCATCTGGTCGCATTCCAGGATCATTTTTCAAACAGTGACTACAGTACACCATTATCTGTGATACTATTGTTACACTCTGCTTCGAATCTATCCAAAGAAAAGGAAATTAGGTAATATAAACCAAACTTTAAATAGAGGGAATACAAAGCAAATCAATTCACGAAGAATATCTTACTGGAAATTCTGAGGGGAATTTGCCAATACAAGAAGCTAATGCAGTGAAGAAAACAAAACAAAAAAGGAGAAGCAAGTCACCGAACTCCGACGAGGAAGAAAGAAGCAGTCAGAGGTGGAGGTGGGTTTTAACTGGTGTCGCAATGTCACAATTTTTAAGGGTGAGATCGGATACCTATTTTGAAAATGGTCTACATTTTCAGATATTAGATTCAACAGTTGGGTTTATATAACAAAGGTATTAGCACCCTAAATGCCCTTATAATACCAAATGTCCTAGTTAATGTTTCAACTTTCATTGGGTGTTGGTTTGGAAATTCTAAACATAGAAAATTTGCTTGAAAATAATTTGAAGCTCAAGATTGGGATTTTAGAGAAAATAAACTTACATATTTTTTTTAAAAGAAAAAATTCCCCTGTCCGTTCATATTGGGTTTTTAAAATAAAATACTAACTTTGCAAAAATCCCTTGTCTCTCCGATTGGGCTTTTGGAAAAATTTGAGAAAATCCCTTGTCCCTCAAGATCTGAGTTTTGAAATAATTTTGATAAAATCTCCAGTCCCTTCAGATCGGAGTTTTGAAATAAAACAGTAAGAATTATTTGGAAAAAAGGAAAAAAGTAACAATAATTTATTTTGTGCGCCTCGCTTTTTGTTTGTTTGGCTAATATCCACTTGGCTAACAAGGTTATGATCACACACATCCAGAGATTCTCAAATAAGTATAAAATCCTAAAACTGGCTAACCATAAAATTATCTAACAGTCCATATACAAAACAGAAAAATGTAATCATCTTAAAATACGTCACCAATCCAACATAATACATGATTCAATACAATTAAATAAAGGTAAAAAAAAAAGAAAACTCATTTACAGGGCCTTCTTAGCATCCCTTCTGGTTAACTACAGTGCCACAGCTTCCCAAGAAATAATGATAAACCAAAAGCCGTTTCAAAAGGGTTAGGAACCTTCAGTCTCATATTTAAAATCCTTGGATATGCACAAAATTTCCAAATTTGATTATGACAGGTTCATAACAAAGTAGAAAATCAAGCCTACCAGACATCAAATCACCAAAATTTCATAGATTAAACCATAATAAACCTGCCACTGACCTAGACATAATACAGATTTAATTAAAAACAGTAAGAGGACATATCTCAACCGCGGAGACCATTAACCCAGAAATTGAAGCGCAACAATTTGAGACTAAAGAAAACTATCAAATTACAGCAAAAACCAGTAACCCAAATCGCAGCATATTCTAATCAAGCCAGCAAAATTCCTAAGAGGCAAAATGAAGCAATTAAATGCATGAAGACAGCATCCCAAACTGTGGCAATTTCAGTCACCCAAACCAGCATCACAATTGCAATTTCAGTCAAACTGAATCCAGAAACAAATTCAAGAATCCTAAGAAGAATTTTGGGTGCCTTACCTCTTGATTTCAGGCTCAGGACTAGGTTCCAAAAGGCAACGGACCCGATTCGAAAGGAAGGCGAATGAGCAAGCCCCAAAGGCACTATGCTTCGGCGATGATTGGTGCTGGCGAAGCAACGGCTCTGAATCAGGCTACGAACGACAATGGTCCTCAGCTCACGTGGTCGGGGGTGAGGTTGTAGGAAGGGAAAGAAAGATCGGGGGTGAGGCTGAGAGGTGAGATTTGGGTGCCAAGGGGTGAGCGGAACCGAGCTTCAGCAATGAGTACGGTTGAGAGTGCAACCGTTGTGAGGGGCACAAAGGAGTCCAGTCTCCGTCCAAAAATTCTCACTCCTAAAGGTTGCATTTGTTTTACCTATTTTTTGTTCTTATTTTTAGAAAATAATAGTAAAAATATATTTACTTATAAAAAAATATTTTTTTAAAAATATTTCTACTTTATACAGTAAATTTTTAGAAATAATAAAAAGATATTTTTAATATTTTTAATAAAATTTTAAAAATTAAAAATATTACAATAATTTTAAAATTATTATATAAATTTTAAAGTTTAAATCTTAAACTTTAAATCTTAAATTTTTAAATTTTAAATTTTAAATTTTAAATCTTAAATTTTAAATTTCTATATTCTAAATTCTAAACTTCTAAAACTCAAAACTTAAACTCTAAAACTTTAAATTATAACCTTAAAACTATAAACTCTAAAACCCTAAAATCTTAAAAACCTTCAATCCTAAATCCTAAATTTTAAATTCCTAAACTCTAAAACTCAAAAATTCTAAATCCTAAAATCCCAAATCTTACATCTTGAAGCTCTAAAATCCTAAACCTCAAATCCTAAAACCTTCAAAATCTAAACTCTAAATCTCAAAACCCAAAACACTAAATCCTAAATAATAAAATCCTCAATTCTAAATCTCAAAATTTCAAACCTTAAATTTTAATTTCTAAGTTTTAATACCTAAACCCTAAACTCTAAACCCCCACCCAAACTTTAAATCTTAAAACCTAAATTTTAAACCTTAAACTAAATGCATTTTTATTATTTTTATTTTTTGAAAATAGAATTTGACTAACGAAAATAGAATTTGACTAATACAAATCAAACATATTTTCATTTTCAAAAGAAAAATTATTTTTAATAAAAATAAATTCAAATGAAAATAAAAAATACTTTTGTAAACCAAACATACTTTAACTTCTCTATCTTTTCTTTTATGTGCATTTATGTGAATTTTTATCGAGGAAGGACACTTTTAGTCCTTCAACTTTTTTAAAAGAGTAATTTAGTCTTTTACAATTGTAAGTAGAATAATTTTGTTCATCATCCACTAAATTCTCTTTTATCGGTATAAAATGGCTCACAAATAGTGATTTAAACTTAATTTTTATATTATAATATAACATAATTGTTGTATAAATTTTTTTTCTCGATTAAAAGAGTTATAAGAATACATAAAATTAGGGTTTAGGTTTAGTAAAAAAGTAAATAACTTCACGTCAGATGATGGATGTTGCAATTTTTATAACAAAAATAAAGTCTAAAATACTTCTAGCTAACCATATCATGCTAGAAAAAAATTTTGATAAATGAGGGATTAAATTGTTCTAATTATATTTATGAAAGGATTAAAATATTTTAATTATACTTATAGAAGAACTAAATTATTTCAATTATAATTATAAAGGGACCAAATTTGTCCTACTTGAAAGTTGAGGGACTAAATTACTTTTTTGAAAAAGTTAAAAAACTAAAAGTACCATTTTTCCAAACATTTATAGTTGTTTTCTTTTAAATTTTTTTCTATTTAGACTCCATTTTTTAATTTTATCTTCTAATTATATTTTGTCTCTTTATTTATCAATTTTTATTATTTATTGTTGTTTTTATATTTATTTTATCTTTTTAATTATTCATTCGTTATTGCCTTTTATTATTTTTTAATCTTATCATTTTATTATTATTATTTCTTATCTTTTTCTCTTTTTATTATCTTTTATTTTTGATAATTTATTTTTTTTAGTGTCTTTTAAATTTATTTTATTTCTTTTTATCATAATTTTTTAAATTCTTATTTATTTTTTATTGTTGCTTTATTTTACATTATTATTTTGATTTTATTTTTATTTTTATATTATTTTTGTTATCTAATTTTTATTTTAAGATTTAAGCTCATTTTTAGATTTTTGAGTTTAATTTTAGATTGGGTTCATTTTATTATTTTTAATTTTTGAGTTTAAATTTTATTTTATTTTTCTATTTTTAAACTTGGGTTGAAAATTGATTGAATAAAATTAGGTATCTATAACACCTTGGTGAAAATTTTAAAGGGAATTTACCAATACGAAAAGCTAATGAAATGAAGAAGGGAAATTGAAAAAAGAGAAGCAAGTCATCGAACTCCAACGAGGAAGAAAAAAGCAATTAGATGTATAGGTGGAGGTCGGGTTTAACTGGTAGCACATGTTTAGCATCAGGGCTGCAGCAGTTTTCTTTTTTTAAGTCGTAATCTTTTCATGGTGCAATTTGCTTGGGTTTTCGTCAAAAAAAATTTCATAATCTTTTTAAGATAATTCAGGTTTAGATATTAAAAAATAAAAAAAAATTATTTTTGGTCAAATATAGCATTTATAATAAAATTAAAAATAACAGTTTTAAATTCAATTTTTAATAAAAATATTTCAAATTTTAAGATCATATAAATTTATAATAAATAATAGTTCAATAAATAAAATTTTAAAGTAAATATTTTATTTCGAGAAGATTTCTATATTGGTACTTGGATATAGATAGAATATGATTATAAAATTTGAGATTTTATGTTTTGTGTTTAGAATATAAAGATTTATAATTTAGTATTTAAAAAGTGTAGAATTTCATAATTTAAGAATTTAGCACTTAGAAATATAAGTTTTCAAAGAAGTAAATAATAATAAAATATTAAAATTTTTAAAAAATAATAATTGTAAGAATTATTAGATACCGTAAAGTAATTTATTCATTCATTTAGAAATATATGTTTTATGTTTTTCCATGTGGTTCAATGGCTTGTGTATATGTTGTTTAGTACAGTACATGAATAATAAGTTTCTAGATGGCTGGGCTTTGCAATGCTGGTATAGGTGTGTGGCATTCTATTGCAAACGATAAGTATGTTAATATGCTATGAATTGTTCCTTCTTAAATAATTTAATAGCCAAGTAGGGCATCTAGATTGTTAGTGAGTTGTATAACTGTTAAGACATGTCTCTTCTTCATATTGTTATCACATTGTTGTTTTCCAATTTGGGTGCTTCTTATGTTGTATGATTTGATAATTTACATACTTGTTATGACATAGGTAAAGAAAAGGATAGTAGAGCTTGTGTTCTCTATTCAATTTTCTATGCTTCGAATCCTAACTCCTTTTTTGGTCCTTTTGGTTACTTTTTCATCCTATAACTCTTAAAACATCCATCTTGTTGGGCAGGTTGCAGTGGAAGCTGTTGACCATCCCCAGTTCCTCAAATTCTTGTAAGTTCTATCCCTTAAACACGGTGAAACTTACGATGGCTTGTGCTTGTCTGATAACTGATAAGCCATATAAAAATAATGCTGTATCCATTTATCATAAAATCATTTTAGCAGCTTGCTTGAATGAATTCCAAGGATAAGCAGGGAGCTTGATGGTTTGAACCGTAACATTTGTTGCTCACACTTAATTTCTAACAATGATTTAGTATTGAACATAGTGTCTATAGTATATGCTATATGGCACACGTTATAAGTCACATTGTGCTGTAAAGTGAAAATTTGATGATGGCTAAAGTCTTTGAAATCTTTTTTTAACGGTATGTTTCACTTATTTTTTTGGTTAATTTTAAAATAATCCCTTTAGCTTTTATGTCAATACAATTTAGCAATTTACCTCCTTTAGGTTTTGATTGGTGCATTGTACCCCAATAATTTGTTTGATTACTAATGATGACTTGTTTGATTAAGTCATTCAAATTGATAACAGATTTGGTTCGTTTATGGGGTAAAGAGTATGTATTCAAAAGTTATGGCTTATGAGGGCAACTAGCTACATTTTTATTACCGATTAAAATGACAATATGATAGATGTCTTCATTTGCACATTCAAATAGATAATGATAGTAAATTGTAATAGTCTTAAAGTTGGGGAGATTTTATATAATTTAACCTTCATTTTTTGGTCTATATCAGTTGAACTGTGAGTTTCATCATTAAATTAGCATTTTTTTTGTAATGTTCCTGTTGGACTATCATTTTTATTCCTAGTGATGTGGAAATGTGTTGCAAGAGGCCTTTGGATTCTAAACATATTAGGCGAGACTAATCTAAAGTATGAAATCTTGTTCTTCTTAGTGGATAACAGATTTGGAAGGCATGATTGAGAGGATGCCTTAGAGTTGCACTTTAGTGTTGGGCTTTCTGTCAATTGTAGGATTACATTCCACATTTGCACTCTCTCAATCAATTTGAGTGGTATGTCTATGTGTGGTGTTTATTGCACACTCTAAATTTTGTGGCTATAATTTTGAGGATTGCTTCAAATTTGGTTGCAAGGTCAAAAAATAAAGAAGTGACTATAATTCAATCGATTTTCTATCATTTTAAGTTCCTTCAAATTCTTTGCTCATTATTTGAATGCTACTTACCTTCTTCCTTTTTGAAAGATTTTAACTTTTTTTGGTGCCATTGCTCATTCTTTTCCCTTCTTTTAATGTAAATCTAGTATCTCTATAATCTAACCTACATTATTACATAGATAGGCTACAACACTTTGCAACCCTTTGCTACACAATAATGAATTCTGTTTCGATAATTATAAAGTGACTTCTAGAAGTAACTATAATTAAGTCTTCTATTAAACTACAACAGTTAGTTAATTCTTACCCAAAAAAATTGGTCTCTGATATTACTTAATGATGTATTACAGGACAATCATGAAGTTGCCATACAAGTTGGCTCAATTAATGAGGCAGAAAGACTAGCTCATGGTTTACTCATTTAGTTCATGAGCTTTGGGTTATTGAGCAGAGTACCCTAAGCTGAGCATTGGGGAGCTTGGATCTGAGTGATTTTATGCTCCAATTCCTAAGATGCTATTTTAATACTTCAGACTTGAAGTGTTTAACTTGCTTTACTATATGGATAAGGGAATTTATTCCTACTTTGTAAGTTTTGAGTGCTTTTATTTGCTAATAGGGAGATCCAATTTGAGACTTCACACGTAGACTAGTCCTTGCCTTTCTTTCTTTGGCTACACTTGAGAAAAAGTTTAGCATGTGCTAGTTTGGAATATGCCAACTCACTATTCAATGAGTTTTGACAAGGTTCACCCTAGTTGTGACTATAATTTAATTCATTGATGCATCTAAAAGTGGCATGGGTGGAGTTTTGCCCTAGATTTTTCTCTCTCTTTTTCAGGTATAAAATTTTACTGCTAGGTAGCAATAGGATGCATATGACTATTGCAACTATTTCCTTTGAGGTTAGGAGATTTCATGGACTAATTTGGTTTTGTTTGAGCCTCAAACTTTAACCAAGGCAAATGTATATTTTATCAACTTTTAGAAACCTTATTGAACCATGGGAAGTCCTACCAAATTGAACTGCTAATTTTGCTTTGGTTCAGTTCTAATCCATGGTTTATTACTTTCAATTTTAATTCCTCCTTGTATTTAGTGAATTTTATTATTACTACTCATCTTGAAGCTGAAACAAAAATATTACATAGCATAAACTAAACTATTCACACATAGAGTAGCACATAACATTGACTTAGTAGAGTTACAAGTAGCTTATTCAAGAACCTACAAGGAATCAATGCTATATAATAGATTATAATGTAAATAAAACATACAATTGTGAATTAAGATAGCATATATTGATTTTGTCCAACAATTGTAGTGTGCATGTGTCGGCATGTGTACATGTACATGAAGAGAATGAAAGACTCCTGGGGATACCTAAAATACACAATTGTGCATTACTCTACAATAATTCCAAGATGTTGGAATTACATATTGTCTTTGTAAATTAAATGTTAAGAATGTATTTATCTAAATATGGTGAAATATGCTATTAACCAAAATAAATGATGGAATAAGTTACTTTCCTCTAATTATCTTATATTATTGTATTACCATAGTTCTAATAGTGGCAAAAAGCGAAAACATACTAATGGCTCAAATAGATGTATCACTTTATGGCATAAGTTTAAGTTCTTTTGTACATATTTTTTTTAAGGTTATCAATTCAAGTATTGTTAACTCTAATCTTATGTTGATACTAATATTAATTATCTTTTTAGGATTGACTATTTTATGCACTCAGATAAAAAGCAGAACGTTATTAATGCAAGGACAAAAAAGTTATTCAATTTTTTAATTTAATGCTCATGTGATAGCATTCATGTAACAATGTTCATGCCCTTTATAGGCAAACAAAGAAATTTAGAAAATATGGCATTGTTTATTTGAAAAGGAGTACCATTTAAGAGTGTAGTCGCTGAGGTCTATGAACAGGCTAGGAAGGAGGGACTATAAATTCGAAGGGTAAACAAAATGTTATGTTTGCCACAAAATCTTCACCACCATGTCAATAATTTTAAAATAATAGTATAAGTTTTATACGTTTGTTTTGTAGGAGACTTTTTTAATAAGGTGCTTCCCTTCCAAGTTCAAAAAAGTTATTAGTGGAATGAACAAGTCCAAATTCAACTTGTTGATAAAATGAAATTTGGACCATTGTTGCGGATTGGGTGTAATACACTTGATCATGAAGTTTGTTTAAAGATTTTAGAGGGATTTAATATTAGAAAAAAGACACTATCTTTTCTAAGTGCAACTATTCATATAAGCCCTAAAGATGTGGGTTTAATTTTGGATATTCCATGTAGGGGAAAACAGATTTCTCCTATCTCTAATCATTCTTACCTAAAAAAAATGAAAGAAGAAGAGTTATGAGCCAAGGAATGAAATGATTTAGAAGATATTATACATGCAAGAGAGGTGGCTGCACATTAAAGTTAGCTTTCCTTCTTTATTCCTTAGGCATTCTTCTATGTCCAACATCAAGCACCAAAATCTCATTTGGAATTGGAATTGGATTTGGAATCTTATTTTGTTAGAAAAGAAGAGTTACAAGGTTTATATAAATTCTTTGTTAAAATGTGTTCATCCATATTTATTATGTGAATCTGCTAATGAGTGTGACTGTGTTATAAGGCATATTATATCTTATGGATGATGAGGATAAGGAATGCCCATTCAATGATGTGTTTCAGCATCTAATGTGATACTTATTTGCTTATTAATACTATTATTTATATAATTTGGCATAAAATATATATGTTAACTATTTGAAAATGACAACAACTTTGTTTGAATATTATTTTGTAGATGATAAAACAAGCATATCAAAATATAGTGAGAAGTGCAATGAAACATGTCATACATGAGACGTATGAATTTTTAATTCCTATTGATAGAATGATGTGTCAAGCATTCTACAGTTAACTTATCTTCAAAAAAGGGCTCCTCTTTTGATGATTCTAGTAGTGATGTTTAAGTCATGGTAGATAAAAAGCAAATAGACATAGTATATGCCCCATTATTGAAGAAAGAAGCAAAGAAAGTCCATTGGGCAACTAATGTCGAGAAATTGCATGTGTTTTGCACTAAAAGAAGTGCCCCCAAGGACACGGAGAAGTATGTATTTATTAACCATACAAATATGATTAACCAACTATTTAATATCAACTATAACCTGATTGTTTCTTGAATTTGTGCTGTAGGATTATTATTAGAATATTTGAATCTCACCTTACTTTTTTGATTATAGGTCATTAGGACTAAGAGGATGGTTGAGTAATATGGCATTACATTTCCATTCATCTTAGTCCTTAGCCAGTCATATTTAGTTGTATTTCATTACTTTGTTGCACATGTTAAAATTGTGTATGAGAAATTTTAGGCTATGATAATGGTGATAAGAAGTTGGATGGATGAACAAATGCCTAAGGATGGAATTATCACCTGATACCTTTGTGCCCATACTATTATGGTAAATGCATTATTCAAATCCCTTCTTTGCCTTATCTCTAAATGCATTGTCATATTACGTTACAAACTATTTCAAGCTAATTTGGATATTCACATACCTATAAAAAAAGGCATGCATACTTTCACTGCACTGGGTTGTAAACATATCTACCCAAAAACTATGTCGTAGATAGGAAGGAACCTAACGTGTTTGCTCATGGAACAACCCTATTAACCATTTGTTATCCTGGAGATCAAATTGTTCCACAAGTTTTATCTAACCCTCCTCAAATTAATAAAAAATTAATGAGTCATATGCAACACTCTTCAAATCATGACTAATGGACTTGTAAGTAGCATAAATATCAAGCTTGTAAGGCAATTTTTTCATGATGTGGCACACACACCAATGGTGTTTAGTGGATGGAAACACAATCTTAATAGCATTTTATATGCCCTTGCATTGAGCTGTAATTATTCCTTTCAATGGAACATAGTACATGCACTTCAACCATGATTGAAACAACCATATAAATGATTATGTGCCTTCACATGATAACAACCCACATCCGAGAAGTATGGATTGTCCATGGTGGTTCATACTAACAAATGCTACAAAACGCACTTCAAATTGATTTGTGACATATGCGGTGTCAAATGTAATTATATCAGCAAAATATTCATATGCAACTCTCTCCTTACATCAGCCCAAAACACTATTCTTACACGTATAGCATCATACAAGGTAATCACATAGAAGAAGTTTTCATTCTATTTTTGTATTCTTGAAAAATATTTATGAAGGGCATCACCATCTTTGTCCTTTCCAATTACTCTTCGCACTTTCTAGATGTAGTTTCAATTGTCCCTTTCACAGAATGTTAGGTTTTCATGACTTCTTGCCTAAACTATAAGAGTTTGGAAAGTCTTATTTATTTGCACCCCTGCTGCATTATTTAACCTAAAGTTCTCTTCACATGCATATAAAGGTGTTTGCGACTTCTAAAAAATCTAAATTTTGTTAGACTATTTGCATGCTTGTGATCAATGACTGCAAGCTTTATTTGCTACCCTCCATCATTGCATAAACAGATAGCAATGTCCTTACATATCATAATTCTATTTCATTAAGGGACAATTTCTAAGGTTCTTTATTGGTTTGCTTGATCTTAAACTCCCTTGAGCATGCAAGAACAAGATAACAAATTTGACAATCCTTATGCTTAATTGATGCTCTTGTTATTATCCCAAAACCAACTTAATTTGAATAATTTCTATAAAATGCTTTGACCTAGTTCATTGATCCAAACACCATTCCACTTTTAGTGGGTCAGCAAGTTAGTTTGATTCATTAGAATGGTTTGCTACGTGACTACTATCTTCCACTTGGGATAATACACTAGGTTTTTCACAACTTCTTACATCATTATCAGTTAAATTTTGTGTCTCACTTTGGTCATACACGTTCCTTCAAAGCAAAGAAATACAATCAAATTTGAATAAAATAATCAATACCAATTAAGCTCATTAAGTACACATTCAATGATTTTGTCTAGATTCTCACTAGTAAACAAAACTATTTACTGTGCATGTAGGAACAACATATTCAATCATGGTTTTACATATATTGGCCATTTGACATTCAGTATACATGTAATTCATTAGTTGTGCTACTTATAAAACCTTGAATACATATTAATATATTTTAATTACATGTTTTTTTCCTATCTGTCTTTGTCATTCTTTTATTGTGCCATCCATTTCAGTCTCTTATCCTGTTAATTCAATTTCTTTAAAGAACATTAAATAGAGCATTTTAAAGCATGATTGCTCATAATTTCATAAAGTTCCTAGTAGTCCAATACAAATGTTTACTCTCATTTTAGATAGTATTCATCTAATGCATTTGGTCATGGTGATGGTGCATGTATGATTTTCTCTTTAATAATTAATATCAACAAAATCTCGAATGCATTGTAATTTGTCAAATTACATTTTTTTACCCTCTATTTTTCTCATACCTTTTATTGTGGCATGCATCCACTACCTTTGTCCTATTGGGTCAGGTTTCCACAAGAGTTCACCATCTAGCATTATAATGTATGACTCAAAAGTTCCCAATAGTGTAATACACATGTCAAATATCACCTTCCTAATTGAAATATGTATTGTGTTTGTTCCTAGTGTTTGTCCTTGTTAAAAATACTACTTTTAATAAAATACAAAACAATAGCAACAATACTACTAAATAAATATACATTGCAACCAAGAAAATGATCGACTGAATCATTAATCAATTTTTTGATAAAAGGGGAGCAAAAGCCACTCACGAACAAAGGGAATCATAAGCGGGTAGAGCCTTCGATGCACATGACTGAGAAACAATTTATGACATAGAATAGTTAAGCATTTAGTAGGTTATCAATATCTAAAAGCTTAACATTTATCCTTAGCTCAATTTCTAGTCATGCTAAAACACACAATGGCTATCTAAACATAGCTACTCACAAGAGAATGGAAAATGGGCAAATAAGAGCCATTAAGGTATGAACCTGAAAATTCAAAACCAAAATTTAACAATCATAACCAAGTGATGCAGAAAGTCACAAATACTAAATAAATATACCTAAGGAAGAATCAAACCCAATAAACTTGCACAAAGAGTAGTCACCATTCTAGTTCTTATTATATACCTGAAATGGGGAAAAGTGGAACGTTAAAGAAGACATCAAAAAGTGATATTCATATGTTGGGAGAAAGTCTAAGAATGAAACAATAAACCACTTGCAAACCTTACATTACCCATTCCATCCCATGGCTAGAAAATGCTGATGAGATAGGGGTTTCAGATCCAGTGCATAGTATGGTACCAAGCCAACAACAACCGTAGATACATTCATATAAAAAATGCAATTGCTATACCAAGGGGCAGATCTTGTTGTGGATTTTACATTTGAATAATGATGAAACAGAATGAAATAAAAGAAGATGTAAGCCTTACGAAAATGTCCCCATCTCCAAGTCATGATGCTGTTGACAAACATAAACTACTAGCCAAATATAATAAGCAGTAGGACATCAAAAAGTAACCATATCTAGCTAAAAGACAAATCGCTTCCCCAGATAAACTTATCTTCACTTTGTTCTTTCTTATGAAGTCTATAACTACCTATTCATAATTTTAAATATTAACAGTCAGAAACAAAAAAAAAATTAGATTGTGACTATGCCAATCAATACTGTCATATTAAAATGCGACAAAAACATGGCTTAATCTAGCCTCACAATGATACAAGAGTAGAGTGATCATAGTAAGAGTCAAGTTTTATCTAACTTAATAGATGCAATGTGTTGTCCGTGTGTTTAGTTGACATGCACTTTATCTAGTTTTTGCCATTACAAATGAGGCATTAATTGAAAGCATCCTTCGCTGTGAAAATTTATCTCCTTGATTGTGCTAGTCACTACATCAAAACCAATGCATGAGAAGAATACAATTGCAGTCCTAGCAAATACACCATTTACTCCTTATAGAAGAGGCATGGCTCAGTTTTATCATTAAAGGATATGCTAAGATCATAGCGTAAATAAAATTATATACCCATTACCCGCTGGGAAGCTGATATCTAGCCCATCCAGTCTTGATGGCTAGATATCAACCAACTATAATTATGAAAAGCATGACATACACATTTACTGTTGTTACTATAGTTTGGCCATTACACCTTGAAATAGTTTTTAATAAAATAAAATGGGTAAGTAAATTAGAGGAATTAAAAATTGAGTAAACATCATTACATGCAAGTATTTACGTGAAAAGAAGTACTTCTTTGATTCCAATGCATAGGAGTAAGGTAACAAGAAGAATTAATATAGTTGCACAAGGGTCAACCACAATTCCAAGACCTGGGATGGTATCACAAGCCAAGAAAGAAGGCACATTTTCCTCACCCCCAAAAAAAGAAGGCCTACAATAAGCAAGGAAAATAGCTAACACAAAATCAAATCATTTGATTATATCTGTTATTGTTCATAATACACAAAATACTATATTTTGAAGCAAACATTTAACCATAAATTGCAAGTCTTAGATCATATATGAGAAATATGTCAACCTTAGGCATTAACTATCTGACCAAAATTATGAAATTCCTCTTGTGTTTAATTGAGGGTTGATGTGACTTATTTGAAAATTTGACATGTCATGATTCACTATCACATATTATTTCGAGTCATAAATCTTAAGCATATTATATATTTGGCAGAATGACATATAATTGTCATCATATCCTAATAGCCAACAACTTTATAGTATATCAAACAACCAAAGTAGATAGAAGAATAATTTGGTAAATAAGTATTGTTGAAAATTATTCAAACTTGAAAGTGCACAAAAAAGAGCAATAATAGAAACATAATTAACAAGAAAAGGAAGAAGAAAGAAATCTCATGCATGCAACTTTGTTTGCAATCACATAACAGACAAATTTAGGCAGTGTTACAGCTATTCTTGAGCACTTGGTGGCTTTAACTTTTACCCATGCTAATTCTTTTTCTTTGTTCTCATCCTATTATGGATTCAAGTATTTTGGTGAGAGCAGAAACTTAGAAATTTTTCCTGCAAAGGGATTGAGATGGCTGATCTTTTAAATTCATCATAAACCTGCTTAGTTTTAGAAGGAAATTGGCCTGGCAAAGGTCCAAAATAAAGAAACCATTCTTGAAACCAAGTAAGATAGGCTGGCTGGCCTACTATAAAATTTATGAACCAAGAGTGAGTATTAGATGGCTCGTAAAGGACATTATACCAGGCTTGTTAATAATCATAATAATTAAATTGAGGGGGGTCAAAGTTGAAGGAAAATTTTTTAGCTGTGCAAGGGTACTGTTTCTAGTCTGACTAGGAAAGGACTTTGAGAACTTTAAGTTTAGAGTAAGAAATTTTTGTGGGGTCTTTAGGGTCCATTTCTTGGACAATTTCAGCCAAAATTATAAGAGAGAGTTTCGTATAAACTATTCGGTTTAAAGGAAAATAGTAAACAAGGATACAAATTAAAGATGAAAAGGTTAAAGGTGGAAAGGTTAAAGGTATGCAAATTAAAAGCATCAAACAATTTTTTTGATGCACAAGTTCCTCACTTGAGGCAAGTGCAGAACATACTTATTAAACAAAAAATTTAAAATATGAGAAATTAAAACAAAACGAAATTAAAACTTTATTAAATTAAGAGAGCTTACAATTTGAGGGTAGTGGAAGATAGAGGCGGTCTTGCCAATACAACCTTACAAAACTTTTAGTATCTATGTTAAGGGGAGTGAGAAAGTTTTTTTTTTTTTTTTTTTTATGGAGCTCAAAACTTGCCTCTTACAACTGGAGAGAGTGGTATTTATAATTGAGTTCGGACTTCAAACTCTTTTCAATTTAGTTTAATACGTGATACTGTGCGGACTTCAAATTATTTGGTTTAGTTCTGCATGTTCTCTTCATGTGTTTAGATTGTTGGCAGCATACTGTGCAGACTTCAAATTATTTTCTTCAATTCTGCACATTCTTTTTATGAGTTTAGTTTGTTGGCTTTTGTAGGACTACTTGTCTCTTTTGGTTAGTAATTAGGGAGAATTCTGAAAAGTTATTCCATAGCAATCATTTTCATTCTGAAGATAGCTTAGATAACTTGGGTCAGACTGAGCTTCATCAGAGTGCTCATCTTCAAAATCTATTGTAGAGGCTAACTCTAACAATTTCTTTTATATTCTTTCAATTGTTTGGGATTAAGACTAGTCAGGTCTGACAGTTCAGCCATAATAGTCTTATTCTTTTCAATAGGGTTTGCTTTGGGTTTTGGAGATATCTGCTCAATCTTCCATCTATTATATTTCTTTAAAACAATTTTCTCATCAAATTTATTCCACCACCACACCTGGGCAACACAGACTAAAGATTGTGGATATCCTCCAGGAAGAGCTTAATCAATATTAAATTTTAATTGCATTATCCATTCTACTCCCATGTGAGAGCAGAAACTTAGAAATTTTTCTTGCAAAGGAATTGATATGGTTGTCCTTTTAAATTCATCATAAACCTGCTTGGTTTTAGGTTTTACAGTAGCTCTTCCATTATCTTTATTAAGAAAAACTATTTCTTCTAATGGAGGAACTTTCCCTATTATTTTCTTTCCTTGGGTTATTTTTCAACTTTCTGGTATACTTTCTAAAACATTAGCTTGTAAGGTTTCTAAAATACGTTCTTCGAATCAATCAAAAAAAGGAACATGATCTTTGATATGAAGAAGATAATTATAAAAGTCTTCTCTATATTTTACAAGGTCTTCTTGCGAAAAAGTAAAGAAGTATCATTTTCATTTTTCATTATTCTCAGGGGTATAAAAGGTTTGCCTAATTTTTTCTTTATCATTCACTTTATATGATGTCGAGAGATACAGCATAAGTCGGTATTACCCAAAATATAATCTTTTTTGTATTTAACAGTCTACTCCTTTGCAGAAGAAAACTGATACTGGTTTAGAATTTTGAAATTATGATCGAGAAATCTCATAGCAATGATGGCAATGGCAGTGTTGAACTTGGAGGAAGATAGATGGTAACGGGGTTTTGGAAACTTGATTAGGAGGAGAAAGCAGGTTGACTCTGCCTACGTATGGCGGGAGGATCATCAATTGGCCAGGAAGTTATCTGCAGCTGATCTTGTTGCAATTGGTACTTCAAAAACAAAACCTTGTCTTTGTAATTGGTTTACCTTGTTTTCTTTTCTGCAATCTGGAAAAATAAGACAACCAAAATGAACTGCTGATTGCTTGAACTAAGTAGACACTGTGCATGTGTGATAATGTGCACTTCTCTCTGTTTTGTTAAGTAAGAGTACTTTAATTCCCCCCCCCCCCCCCACCCCCTCCCTTTTTTGTTTTTGAGATGGATGATGGTTGGCGAGGAATATGAATGTCAAAAATGTTGCTTTGTTAAGAGTAGCAATAATGGTGTGACTGTCTCCTTAGTGCAAATTACTGGCGGGGGAGTGTCGTGCTGCATGTTGGCTGGTCAAAAAGTCGGGATTTAATTCTAAATTAAAATTGGGAACTAAGCAGATATTTGGATAAAAAGGGAAGTAGGAAAATAGTTAAAACAAAATCTAATGACCATAGATTTGTTCAAAATAGCATGGGGTACAATCTTACTGTACTTAGGACCAGTGATCATAATATTCTGGAAAGATATATGTGTGATTGTTTTGCTATCTCCAGTTCAATGAAGGAGTTCTTGAGGAGCATGACAATTAAGGGTAGGATCCATAAAAAAAAGGCAAGTGCTTTGAAAGTATTGTGCCAAAGTAACCAAAAAATTATGTTAAAAGTTTGTAGGCAAACCATAAAGTTAGCAGATTAAACTTGCACTTGAGGAAATCATCCATATACAATAAACAGAGCAGTGGGTGTGTGTTAAGAGTGGTAACATTCATTGGTGCCAATGTTTCATCTGCCTATTGACTTCCACTAGGAGGGACAACGGTGTTAATCTGATTTAGCAATGCCAACCTAGTTATTTGAGTTGAAGGTACATAAAAAAAGATAAAATAATTATGGCCATAATGCCAGTTAGTTGGGCTTGAGGTTTAAATCAATTAAGTTTTAAGGTTTTCGCCTTTTTCACTTCTAATTGGCAATGGATGATTCATGCCTCTAAAAGCGGGTTAATTATAATTTTTCTTAGCTAAACTCTTGGAACTGTGAACCTGGTTAACATATTGCACACAGTTTCCAATACTTTATTTGATCTTCATATTCTACTTAACGGCATAGATGTTTTAGTTTCCTTTTAGTATATTACTATATTGCTTAACAGTAATCCAACATTGTTGAAATCAAGGGTTGGATCATAGGAGCTGGAGTGTACATTCTGGTTGGAACAGTTGCTAGAGAGCATGCAGGACCAGCACTTACAATATCACTACTCATTGTGGGAATTGAATGACTTAACTTCTTTTATAAGAAATTGAATTTTGGAATTATCTTGTAAAAAGAATGGATCAAACACCAGTTACTCAATTTTGCTGTAGAAAATATCAAAGATATGAAAAAATTAAGTAAATGAAGATTATATATCAAAAAGTAATAACAATTATGACCTTATTAAATTATTAAATAAAAATCAGAAAACACTTAAAGTTGTTAGACAATGAATTTTGGCGAGAAACTACAGATACAATAATTATTTCTGCACTATATGTTGTAAATGGATTCATTTATAGAAGGATGATACCTAAAGAATAATAAATGATAGAAATTCATATTTTCTAATTATTACCTGAATCAACCAAAATAATTACTATTCATAATAGTGAAAAGAAAGACTCAGAGAGAAACAATTGCAAAAGAAAATTACTTTCAAATTCTATACATTTCGTTAAATGTTTTCCTTCTTGTTGAATGTTTGAGCTAACTTAATTAGTAGAGTTCTGGTTAGTTTTTATTGTGTAGCTTATACTGAAATATATATATATATTTCTTTCTTATTTATATTATAATTATTATATTCTCAATTTTGTTTCTCAAGAATCATAATACTTAGGAAATTAATTTGCATATACTATGTAAACCTAAAAGCTCAACCACCATGTGATTTGGACTAATTCATTGTACAAATTTATCAAGATTTGCACTATTCCATCTTCGAGTATTTTCCAACCATCTATCTTCCTCCAAGTTCAACATCGCCATTGCCATCATTGCTCTGAGATTTCTCAATCGTAATTTCAAAATTCTAAACCACCATGAAGTGAAGAAATTTGCATTTTGCAGAGAGAAAGCGAGAAGCAGAGCAGTTTTAGAGAGCGGCAACGTCCCCCACACTGTGATCACAGGACCACAACTGGTTAGGTGCATAAATTATTGTACCTTTCTGCTTGGGTTAGTTTACTTAAATTGTCAATTTCTTCAAGTTCTCCAGGAATCCTAATTTACAATTAGTTTTTCATTTTTATAGTTTGTAATTGTAATAAAATTAATTTTGTTAGTTATTACTAATTTCTTTATTCTAATATAGTTACTGTTCCTAATTATATTAAATTTTTAAAGAAAAATTTAGGATAAAAATAAATTATCCTATTTTAAGTTAAGGCATGTGACACATAAATAATCTATTAAAGAAAATTACTAGTACAAATATGTAAATGAAAATTTTATCAATACCAAAGAAAAATATAAATTTTAGAAGAAAAATATTTGAAATCTTATCAATTAAAATAATATTTATTAAAAATTATAATTAAATATTAGATCTAATTTCTTATTGGAGAAGTATCTTACATTAGGTGTTTTAAAGGAAAGATAATCATTTGTACTAAGGGTTGGTTCCTAATTTTTTTCAAAAGTTCTTATATTTTGGTTCAATGTTTAAGTGGATTATTATAATTTAAAATCATATAACTAAATTTTTATTAATTTTTTATTTATACTTAAATTCCTATTGTCACTCCCGTTATGAAGTTGTGTGAAAATATTTTATGAAATTAATTATAAGTAAGTTTTTATAATTATTATAAATATTTTAATATTACTATACTAAACTATAAAAATTTAGTTAAATATTATTTAAAATTATAAAAATTTACTTAAATTTTAAATAAATTTTTATCTTAACGATATAAGACATTTTTACATGATGTTATAATAAAAAAAATAATAACTAGGATTTAAAATATAAAAAAATTTTATAAAAATATATTTATATAATTTTAAATTATAAAAACTTATTAAAAATTTAATTTTTTTTCTGGTCCAATTCTTAAAACACTGCAATAAGAGTATTTGTTAGTGTCCTAATATAGTATTGAAGTAATACAGGCATTTTTGTAGGGGTGAACCTGTAAAATATTAAGAAATGTTTGCAACTTTTTGTCCATATTCAACTACTAATTATATGCTTAAACTCAGCGGGTGGTCCCGCCCGAACTGGGGTCATTCACGGTGGGCTAACTACTAGCCTGAAATTGCAAGACACATACAGGCCCTCAAACTTCGACACTATTGGCTCAACCCACTGGCTCTCCCTCATTTTATTTAAATATTTTTTTTAAAGTCGGCTGCGATACCTTGACCATTCAACCTTGTTGTCCGAAGACATACATCAATCAATGAAATTTCAGTCTTTTTATAAATTTTTAAAATTTTAAATTTATTATATTTTATAAATTAAATTACATAATTAAATTGTAATAAATTTAACAAATTATAATAATTTTATAAATATTTTGATCCTATCAACTGAATAAAATGCAAGTGCGACTTCAATCATTAATAAAAAATTTCATATTTTAAATTACTATAAAATATAAATAATTATATTTATAAATTTAATGATTTATTTATATTTTATAAAATAAAATATACCCAGTTAAATTAATTGTACATAGTGCAATGGCCCATTGTTGTTGTTAATGTTTGGTGAGGGAAGCACCCAGTCCCCCAAATCATGCGCACATTTGCCACCAAAGTCTTGTGGGTAGCACACGGTCAGTCAGCCTCCATTGTGGTTGATGCCTTCGAAGAAGCGCGGTATCGGGAGGATGAATGTTGGTCAAGCACGTGCTTTTTCAGCTACCCATTATCCCTTACTCTTCTCAGCTCCCCCTACCCCTCTCCCTTACATATAAAACGCCCTCTCCCGCTCTCCTTCCCCAACAGCACCCTTCTCCACTCTTCAGCAACTGCAACTACCAGTTGCATTGCTCAAACAGTCCCAACTCATTTTCCTTTCTCAGAGAAACAGCAAAGAATGGTGAGCGTGGAACAGATCCGTAAGGCTCAGAGGGCTGATGGCCCGGCCACCGTTATGGCCATCGGCACCGCGACACCACCAAACTGTGTTGACCAGAGCACCTACCCTGATTACTACTTCAGAATCACCAACAGTGAGCACAAGACAGAGCTCAAGGAGAAGTTCAAGCGAATGTGTAAGTCTTCTACTTTTTTTTTTTTTACCTCTTTCCTATTTTTCTCGATTTTCTTTCCTTTTTCCGTTTCCTTTGTTGTATTCTGTTCTAAAGAGGTTGAGCAGATTACCTGTCTGAAGATGTTGTTTGATTTAGAATCTGGAAAACATTTTTTGAGCGATTATGTATACTGGAAAATTTTATAAAATATCTAATATTAAAGGATTCTATATCAAAACTTATAAATTCTAACTTTCGTGTCATTGTTATGTCAGAATATAGAATAGGAAAATTTTTTTGGAGAAAATAGTAAGGCCAAGAAAGATCAATCTAGAACGGAAAAATCTGAAACCTGTGGTGTATCTGTTTCTATTGACTAACAGTACTGTATGTATGATGACCATAATGTCTAAAACTAACAGAATTGTGATTCTTTTGCAAACAACCGCAGGTGGAAATTCAATGATCAAGAAGAGATACATGCACTTAACAGAAGAGATATTGAAAGAGAACCCAAACATTTGTGAGTACATGGCACCATCCCTTGATGCTAGGCAAGACATGGTGGTTGTGGAGGTACCGAAATTGGGAAAAGAGGCAGCAACCAAGGCCATCAAAGAATGGGGCCAACCCAAATCCAAGATCACCCACTTGATCTTCTGCACTACAAGTGGTGTGGACATGCCAGGAGCTGACTACCAACTCACCAAACTCTTGGGACTTCGCCCAGCAGTGAAGAGATACATGATGTACCAGCAAGGTTGCTTTGCTGGTGGCACGGTTTTGCGTTTGGCTAAGGACTTGGCTGAGAACAACAAAGGTGCCCGTGTGCTTGTAGTGTGCTCAGAGATCACTGCAGTCACCTTCCGTGGCCCAAGTGACACCCATTTGGACAGCCTTGTGGGACAAGCATTGTTTGGCGATGGTGCTGGTGCAGTCATTGTTGGTTCAGACCCATTGCCAGGCATTGAGAAGCCTCTGTTTGAGCTTGTTTGGACTGCACAAACAATCCTTCCAGACAGTGAAGGTGCCATTGATGGTCACCTTCGTGAAGTTGGGCTAACATTCCATCTCCTCAAGGATGTTCCTGGGCTCATCTCAAAGAACATTGAGAAGGCCTTGGTCGAAGCCTTCCAGCCATTGGGTATCTCTGATTACAACTCAATCTTCTGGATTGCACACCCTGGTGGCCCAGCCATTCTTGACCAAGTTGAACTGAAGTTGGGCTTGAAACCTGAAAAGATGAGGGCCACTAGGCACGTGCTGAGTGAATATGGCAACATGTCTAGTGCTTGCGTGCTGTTTATCTTGGATGAGATGAGGAGGAAATCAGCTCAAGATGGGCTTAAAACAACTGGTGAGGGCCTTGAATGGGGCGTCCTCTTTGGCTTTGGACCTGGGCTCACTGTTGAGACTGTTGTTCTCCATAGTGTGGCCGTGTAAGAGTCCCTAACGTATTTGTGTTTTAGTTGTCTTATACTTGTTTCACTTCGCAAGCTCATTGAGCTTCTTTATGATAACCTTTCAATGTGATGAAATGGAATTACGTCATCTCGCTTGTTTATAATAAATAAATATGTAATTTGGTCCATTAATTATTATATGATAACTATTTTGAGTTTTGATATATCCTTATTAATAAAGAAGTTGCCCAAACTGGCTTTAAATAAATTCTCCCTTTTTACCCGTCCAAAATCAGAGAGTGCAGTAAAAGACAAATTATAAAAGATTGAGAGAGCTAAACACTTTAAACTCCGTTAAAACCCAAAATTCTAATTAAATTTCAAATTCTAAATCTTAAAGCTCTAAAATTCTAACTTGTAAATTTTAAATCCTAAATTCTAAAATCGTAACATTATAAACTCTAAATTCTAATCTCAAATTCCTAAAGCCCATAACTTTAAATCTTAAATTTTAAATCTTATAATCCTAAATTTATATTTTAGGATTTAAAATTTTAGGTTTTACGATTTAGGGTGTAAAGTTTATGGTTTATGGTTCAAGCTTTAGGAGTTTAGGGTATTAGATTATAGGGTTTAGAGTTTTAGGGTTAGTGTCCAAAGTTTAAGGATTCAGAGTTTAGAGTTTTGCATTGTTTTAAGATTTAAGAATTATGGTTTTAAGTTTAAAGTTTTAAGGTATTAAGGTATCAAAGATAGCAAAGTCATCCTTTTCCTTGCAAAAAAGGATGGTTACAAAAAATTATAGATAAGGATGCTATCTTTAGTTGGTGGAATATTTGGAGACAAACCCAATTAAAGGGTGATCCTTATTTTTGTTCTTTATGTTCCCTTTTTTTTTTTTTTTTTGAGTGTTTAAGGATGGGAGGAAGGTCTATTTGTATACACCTTCAATGTTCTTGGGTTTAGCCTTTTGTACAATTTTCAAAGATTGTATCTTTGCATTTGTTTTTTGAAGAACGTTCATATCTTTTATGCTGACAGAATTCACCAACATTTTACTTTACATATATTGAGGTTGGATTTTGTAATATTTGTGGTGCAGCAATGTAGATATCACATTTTAATAAGCCAAAAAATCTTATGCCAAGATTAATAGGTGAATATAAATAACTTCTATATTAACTAATAATTTAAAATATGAAATTTACATTTTATAATATATTTTGTTGTTTATACAATATTGATTAACCTTGTGCGTTATAATTATATATTGTACAATTATTTAATCTTTTATGTTACAAATTATGTTTAGGGGTGGCCTTTGTCCAACTTGAGCTAAACTAAGACACATATGGGCTAGGTCGATTTTAGTTAGGCGAGGATATGAAACTAAGATTTTTAGTTTAAGTTGGGGCAGGTTAATTCAAGTGACATGGCCTAGGTTAAAGTTGAAGATGAGAAGGTCTTTGAGAAGCAGAGATGGAGAATCAACGAAATTCAAACTTCATAGTCATAGTCAAAGCAAAGAGAAGTATCAATAGACACCAATTTTTGAACAACAAGAAAAGTAAATTAGAAATTTAGAAGAATGAAAGCCCTAACAGAAACCCTATTTTGTAAACCCTAATAACTATAGAATCTTACCATGACTTCACATTGAGAGAGGGCCTATGACAAGAGTGAGATGACGAGATAGGACTTGTGATGGGAGTGAGGCTACAATCTTGTGACAGTTGAGTTAAACTTAAGGCAAGAAGGAAAGGGAGGCCGAGAAAGAACTCAAAGAAGAATTAGGGTTCGAGACTTTTCAAGAATAGAAGGAGGAGAAGGAGGTTGAGAGTGGGGGGCTTGAAGGCTTTTGAAGGTTAATGCCAAGACAATGTCATTTTGTGTGTGTGTGTGTGTGTGTGTGTGTGTGTGTGTGTGTGTGTGTGTGTGTGTGTGTGTGTGTGTGTGTGTGTGTGTATATATATATATATATAAAGTAAAAATTAGTCGAGTTCAAATGTTTTCCCATGGTTCAAAAATTAGAAAGTAAACTCGGCCAATTGAACTTGTTTGAACCTAAATATTTTACTTCTTACATTTTGGGTTGGCCCAACCCAAACCGAGTGTGTCATTTTCCTGGTTTGTGCCAAGGCTAGCTGGGTTGGGCTACTTTTTGCCCACCCCTATTTATGTTTCAAGACATGTCTTTAGTTATGGACAATTATATATTGCACTCTCATGGGTTAAAAGTAAGATGAAATTGAAAATTCTAATTTCTTTTATGAATGGGACAAATTACAAATACCACAACAAGTATAGTGTTTAAAGTACCTTTTAGATATTAACATAAGTTAGTAAAATCCTATCGCATATTCCTATATCAAGTGTATTTCTTTTACACCTAGGAGATTAAGATGGAAAAATAAGAGAAGTGATAAACTACAACAACTTCTTGAACTTTTGGATGTACATTCTTGGCTATTGATTTTGTTGTTCCTCAAGTTCTTGGCTTTACCTATTCATTGGTAATGGTCAAAGAGGCAGAGTTCTTTGTTTGTTTGGGACATAAGTTGCTCATTGGTCACTAGAGGTCTATGACCTTGGAGGTCTACCAATTTTTCCTTTCACACCTTACTAAGTGAAAACTCCCCCTCTTTAGAAATAAATCTTGAATCATTTTCACATTAAAAACCACTTCACATCTTAATTTGTTAATTACTTTCACAAGCATCTCTTTTATCTTTAAATTAGTGTTTTTACTTGCACACTGCTTGAGGACTTTACTTATTATGATTACATAAAATAATATTTTTACTTATTAAAGTAAAAAACAAAATATGCTTTGAAAATGTATTGGCTTTTTTATCTTGGCTATTTTATCTACTCATTTGTGGATAACTCTTAATTCAATAAATAAGAATTGTTATTCATACAATGAAATTTGTTTATTTCACTTATAACATATAAAATGTAACAATAACTTGCACTACTGATTATAATAAAACTTCATTTATGCTCAATGCACTTGCTGATAGGATTGATTCTACTTGCATAAGTAGTTTCATGATTAAACAAAAGTATAGTACATGAAATGCATTTATTTATGAATAAATAAAAAGGAAAACCATCATTTACCTCCATTAATGTAGTTTCAAAAAGACTTATTTGAAAGCAATATTATCATGGTCTTTAAATAGCTCCTTCATCATCAAAACTCAACTTTTCGTTCTCATTTGAACCTCACTCTAGAAACAGTCATGTAAAGTTGTCTATAACTAAATGCTGATTTGGGGAAGTAAAGCTTAACACATGCGAGTGTTTGATTTTGACTCTTATTGATGGTCATAGCAAATTGAAAGATGAAACTATCTTTATTACTACTTGATAGAGATATTATGATTAAACAGAATCATTATCATCTAAGAAATCATACAAGTTATCTTACATTGCTCCTCAAAATCACTTTTGCCTCAATCACATAGCTACCAAGATTTGTTATTTTCAATCTTGTTCCATTATACCTCATTATTAATGAAAAATGATTAGCATGATTGCATTTTGATTGATCCAAATCTATTTATGATTCATTACAAGTCACTATTTCATCGGGGATTACAGTAGAATTACCATTTGTTAATTAGTTTCACAAGTATTTCTTTGATTTTTAAATTTTATAATGTTTCATAACTTATTTATTTTTAAAATAAACATAGATAAATTCATAGCTGTGCCAATTGTTTAAATTTAATAATTTGACAATTTTTTTACATTCAAAATGCTTCCTGTAAATGTGAGTATATTGATTTTAGATATAATTACAAAAAAACTATATAGAAAATATGCAAGTTTACTTAAAAATGAAATGTACGTTTTTTTTTTTTTTGAAAAAAAATGGTGTAAGTCATAAACAATTTTTAAGCAATTGCAATATTATTTTCATTGCCTATGCATCGTATGAGTGCAGACACTAGAAGGGGTATGCAGCAATCGGGTTCGGGTTGGGTTAGCACTAGAAGTCGGTCAAGTCACACAATTTCAAGTTAGAGAAATTCTCACATGATACCAGCCAATACATGGAATTAAGTGAAGATTTTCAAGTTGAATCGGGTAGCAGTTGGGCCAACTGGTTGTGAAAGTTGACCTTCATAATCTAATCTTCGAGTCTTCTTCCTTTTTTGCAAGATTTCAAATTCCCATTTGAGAACAACCACATTCATGATAGTCAAGTCCAAACAAATTCCTTTGGAATATCAATCCGATTCAACCAAAAGATTTCAAAAACATTCACTGAGAGAGAGAATGAATTAGAGAGACAACATTGATAAAAGAACGTTGCAGGCTCGCAGAGCTGATTCCAAGCATTTTCGAGATCGGGTGAAGGACCAATGTCTTTGACCCCTTCTATCTTGACATTCGGGACCCATTCCAAAATTTCACCTTCCCCACCAGTCACCATTGCCCTCTCCATTCCTGGTGACATAGCCACCATTGCCAACACATGCATTGACTAGAAGGAGACGCCTGAGGCCCACATGTTCAAAGTGGATGTCCCTAGGTTGAAGGAGAAGAAGGTGAAGGTGGGGGTGGGGGTGGAGGAAGGAAGGGCGTTGTAGAAGTGCAGATTAGCAAGGAGAGGAGAAGATTATAGAAGATCGTCTATATAATCTAAGAGAAAGAAATCAAGAGAAAAAAGAAGACTCCAGAAGAATGTGACAAGAGGAGAAGACTTAAAAGAGCTATCAAAATATATTAATAGATATATTATATTGTTATATGTTACTATTTGATCGGTTGGGTTCAAAGAGGTTGACAATTTTAAACTGGAAACCCCACTAAAAACTATCTAAGTTATACTTTTGTAACCCATAAGCCAACCATTTTATTTTTTTTTTTAAACTGTAACTCAATCCATTTAGGTTTAGCTAAGTTACAAGTTACTTACACACTGCTAAACAATAGTATCTTACTAAAACTATAAGTAAATATTAAAAAAATATATTAAAATTACAAGCAGGTCTATATTATGTAGTTCACTAACCAAGCCAGCTTCACTGAATTAAAAAGATAAAACACTGCACTAAAAAATTATCCCTGAAATAAAGAATTCCACGGTCTTCCAAGTACAACCACCAAATTCACGTGTCACGTCACGTGCGCAGATAGCCAAGCACTTGATCTCCATATAATAGTTACATTATTCAAAGCAACAGAAAAACTATAATACCTGTCTAAAGTCTCTGTCCACTAAAATTACAAGTGGGTACATATAGTCCAAAAATCTAGCCAGCTTCGTTGAATTAAAAAATAACGAAAATCAAGAGAATCAAAAAGATAAAACCGTTGCACAAAAAAATTATGCCTGAAAGAAAGATTCATAAATTAATTTTGTGAAATTTTAGTTAAAAGAATTTAGTGGTACTATTTAAATCATATATTTAATTGTTTATAAATAATTTTATCAATTAAAATCAAGTGATTTTAACTAATATCAGATGCTAGCATGCGTATAAATGCGTTGATTATACGATCAAAGTCATAAAAAAAATGAAATAAATATAGCTTTTAGGAGATTGTGTTGATTTTACTTTCCATTTTGGAATTTTTAGTTATAATTTGAATTGTAGTATTTGTATGATTTATTAGTACAGTTTTATTTCAGAGCATTGGTATTTGTGTAATGGGAAAATATACTATCATAAAATGATAATTATTAAATGTTGACAAATTTTAAAATAAATTGTTAAATTTATTGTGTCTTATAATTTAATTTATAAATTTAATAATTTAAATTTTTTATATAAATATTCAATAAAATTTAATTTATAAAAATAATAAGACTCTTGTAAAGTAAAACTGGTCAAGAGACACAATAGTATATTTGAATGGCAAAAAGTTAAAAGAAAAAAGAAAATTTTCCTCTTAATCCACTCAAAAAAAAAAGTTTTCCTTTTAATTAAGCTGAGCAAATTACTAGTCTGACCAAGTTGTATAAGCAATAAACAAATCAGATATTTGCATTGCCAAAAAAGAAAAAAAATCTAAAGTAATCAACGTTAGGGTTTTCTCACTACAATAATATTTTATTTACGATTATTGTTCAGTTAATTTTTATAATTATAATATAAAATTTAAATTTATCAAATTTTACAAATTAAACTAATAACTTTGTTAATTTTAAAAACTCACATTATTAAATGTGGATATTTTATTTAGTTGAAATTATGGGAGCAGCATTTTGCTTCTTCCAACCGGATGAAGCTATTGTTGTTACTTAGATTGATAATTTAAGTCAAGTACTAACCATCTGTTCTTGAAAATTATAATCTGGGCATGTTACTTTACTTTTAATAATAAACCAGAAAAGTCTACTTCAAATCCAGTGTTTGTCACGTTGGTTTGGAGGATGGTTTTGCTACTTCTGAAAAATGATCTATGAACTAGTTTAAGTCACCAGTCTTGTGTTTTCTGGTTGCCGATTTCCGTTTCAAACAACTGCAGGTGAAAAAACAATGATCAAGAAGAGATACATGCTCTTAACAGAAGAGATATTGAAGAGAACCCAAACATTTGTGAGTACATGGCACCATCCCTTTGTACTAGGCAAGACATGGTGGTTGTGAAGGTACTGAAATTGGGAAAAAAGGCAGCAACCAAGGCCATCAAAGAATCGGGCCAACCCAAGTTCAAGATCACCCGCTTGATCTTCTGCACCACAAGTGGTGTCGACAAGCCTGGAGCTGACATCCAACTCACCAAACTCTTGGGACTTCGCCCAGCAGTGAAGACATACATGATGTACCAGCTAAGTTGCTTTGTAGGTGGCATGGTGCCGCGTTTGGCCAAGGACTTGGCTGAGAACCACAGAGCTGCTCGTGTGCTTGTAGTGTGCTCAGAGATAGCTGCAGTCACATTCCGTGGCTCAAGTGACACCCGTTTTGACAGCCTTGTGGGACAAGCATTGTTTGGCGATGGTGCTGCTGCAGTCATTGTTGGTTCAGACCCATCGCCAGGCATTGAGAAGCCTCTGTTTGAGTTTGTTTGGACTGCACAAACAATCCTCCCAGACAGTGAAGGTGCCACTGAGGGGTCACCTTCGTGAAGTTGGAGCAACATACCATCTCCTCAAGGATGTTCCTGAGCTCATCTTAAAAAACATTGAGAAGGCCTTGGTCGAAGCCTTCCAGCCATTGAGTATCTCCGATTACAACTCAATCTTCTGGATTGCACACCCTGGTGGTCCACCCATTCTTGACCAAGTTGAATTGAAGTTGGGCTTGACACCTGAAAAGATGAGGGCCTCTAGACATTTGCTTAGTGAATATGGCAACATGTCCTGTGCTTGTTTGCTATTCATCTTAGATGAGATGAGGAGGAAGTCAGCTCAAGACGGGCTTACAACATCTGGTGAGGGGCTTGAATTGGTGGTGGGGGGGAGGGGGGTTCCTCTTTGGCTTTCGACCAGGGCTCGCTGTTGAGACTGCTGTTCTCCGGAGTGTGGCCATATAAGAGTCCTAATTTATTTGTTTTTTAGTTGTATTATACTAGTTTCACTTCTCATTCTCATTGAGCCCTTTCCATGTAATGATATGGAATTACGTCAACTTTCTTGATTATAATAAATAAATAAATATGTAGTTTGGTCCCTTGATTATTATATCATAATTATTTATAGTTTTGATACATCCTTCTTAATTAAAAGAAGTTTCCCAGAGAAAAAATTAATAGAGTTAAAAGATTAAGCAAAAAAATAATAATAAATATTATTTTTAGAAACTAAACTAATTAGTGAGCCAAGTTAAAAGATGAATGATGGTTGGACTAGATATTGAAACAAATTATGTCATACATATAATTTTATATAAATAATATTTATTTAATTGTTAAAAAATATAAAATATAATCATAAAGTATTCATTTATTTATTTTTGTCAAATTAAAATAAACTTCATCTTAACCAAGCATGTGTTTAAATAAATTTATGAATTTTATAGTATACTCATAACTATTTTGACATTTTTTTTATATAATATCTCTACATTATTACTGGGTACAAGATTAATTTATATTTAGAATCGATTATTGATAGTCCCTTTAAACAAATGCAATCAAAATATATACAAAATCTAATTTGACAAATCAAAGGTAATTTTGTTGTAAAACAGGGGAAAATAGAGAAAAAAATTATACCTTGCACATGTTTGAAGGGCCAATAGTGCAGCCATGGGGAGTTTTGTTTAAGTCAAGGTAAGGCAAGATTTATTGACCTTCCTTCTTCGTTGGCATATCCTAGGTTAGTGGTAAGCCCAGAGAAGTATTCCCTTAAACCTAAGTGCTCCAAAATTGTGTCCATGAAAAACATAATATAGTTTGTGGGACTTAAAAAATTTATAAAATTCATTATCCTATACCTTTATCTCATAGCCTCTTTTCCGATTTGCTACTATCTTATATATATACATATATATATATATATATTATTATCTTATCCTCTATTCCATTCTATTCTACCATTTCTCCATATATTTAGCCTTATTCACTTATAAAAATAAATGACATGACCAATAATCTATTTTTATAATGTGAAGATTCTAAAGTGTGGTAAAAAAATAAGAGAGTAGGATAGTAAACTCTAAATTTAATAATACAAATTTTTTAAATAAATATTCAATAAAATTGAAATGTTAAGAATAACAAAATTAGTTTGAAAAATTTTATATTGTTGATGTTTAAATATTTCGTTTACAGCCCCTCTCTCTTTATTGCCCAAAAAAATTGTCTAGTGAATGAAGTTATGTTGTTATGTTCGCATGTACCTTTTAGTTACTTGCACGACAAATATGTATGATGAATTTTTCTTTTTTAGTTTTAAAAGGGAGACAATTTTAAGTAGTGACTATTGTTTCTAAAATTTTATTTTAGAGTTGCCACCAACCTAAATTGCTTAAGGTGAGATCGGACATCTAATTGAAAATAGTCTATATTTTAGAAATTAAATTTAGGAGTTGATTACGTTTTAAGGAAGATATTAGCACCCTAAATGCCATTTCAGTACAAAAAATAATCTAATTAATTTATTTAATTTAATTCATGTTAGTTTTTAAAAGATTTTTTAAAATAATCCCTATCCATTCTGGATTGGGATAAAAATAATTTCGAGAAAAATTTCTTCTTTATTACTAGCTGGAATTTTTTAAAAAAATAATTTTAAGAAAATTTTCTTTTTATTCTAGACTAGGATTTTGAAAATAATTTTAAAAAAATTTCTTTTCTATTCTAAGCCGGAGTTTAAAAAATAATTAAATTTTTTTTTCTATTCTACGCTTGAGTTTTAAAAATAATTTAAAGAAAACCTCCTTCCTATTCTAGTCTAGGGCTTTAAAATAATTTAAAGAAAAATTTTCTTTCTATTTTAGGTTAGGAATTTTTTTTTTTAAAAAAAAAATTTTCTTATGAAGTTCCCTATTCCTTTCAAGAATTAGAAAGATACTTTATTAAAAATAATTTCTAATGCCCCTCCTTTTAATTTTTGTCTAACTTCACTTTGAATTATAAACACATGCTTTGAACCCTTTTGAAACCATCAAATATATTTCATTTTGACACATCTTAAGGTCCCTTGTAACTCAAAATTCACCATATCAAAATCCCAAATGAAAATACATCTAAAATTTTATTAGGAATTCAAAGATCATATTAACGATGATACACTAGTTACAATACTCAATAGAGAGTCCTTTCCTTGACAACGATAATTCATATTATTAATATTTCAAGGGTTAAGAACTCCTATATCAAATAATCTGTTCATAATGAAGTATCACATAAGTGAACCTTAACCAAGCATGCAAAAAACATCAGCAGCAAAAGCACTCCATATCTAACTCACAAGCTATGTTACCGAATACCAACTGAAATTTGGAAAAGAGTTAGCCCAAGAACCCAACAGAAACGATGCAATCCAATGTTCAATGAGTTAACTAGCAGATTAAATTAGAAGCATCACCTCTAAACTACAACTTGGCTTGATTTTTGTAGATGTTTCAAGACGAATAACGAGTTCAGTTGGTAAGAAAATCGACTGGGCACGATGGAACCTTCAAAGACGTGCACCTCCAGTGAGGGAACTTCCTAGGTAGCAAATGGACCCTCTTGGTGGCGTGGTCGTGCTGCTTGGTGATGGGTCACGGTGTAGCAATGATAGGTCACCCTGGAATCACGATTCTATAGTAGCGACCTTTTCCTTGCTGGGTTTGTTCGGGCTTCTTGCGGTGCCCCCCTTAGACAGTGGGTGCTACGCCGACGTAAGTGAAGAAGGAGGATTCAGGTTCGTTTGTTTAGGTGCTGAATTTCGACACAGATTGAGAGGCTCTGATTTCTTCATGATGACGAGTGTTTCTAGCACGAAGTGGAAGAACAAGCTATGCTGCTAGCTCCTTTGAATGCCGGTGTAGATGAAGACTGAGGTGGAGGAGCAACGTTAGAGACAAGTATGGCTCCTATTGACGACTGTTTTCTTTGGCTATGGAATTGATCTCTGATATTTCTTTATTCAACTTCCATCTATGAACAATAGTGACAAGGCGGTTTAAGTGTAATTGATGTGGTTGGATTGCAGAGGGCTATTGGTTCAAAGCTGAGTAACGAGCCAAATTGAAATTGCTCAGGTTTTTTGTTTCCTTAAACTGAAATCTTGACTCTCTTTTCTTGGTCCGTCCCCCCTCTTCTTTCTTGTAGGCCTGAAGTTGTTTAGGCTTTTTTCTTCTTGTAGGCCGTGAAACTCCCTTTTTTGAATGTCGTGACTGGGTATTTATAATTGTAAAGTTTGAGTTTCTTTTCTAATTAAATTCTTATTTTTTTTTAGTTTTAGTTGTATTTTATGTCTTATATTTTATCTTTTGTTTTCTTATCTTTATCTTTTAATTTTTTATATCTTATTATCTTTACCATCTTTATCTTATGTTTAGATATTCTTACTTCTCATTATCTTTTATCTTTTTTTTTTCTTTTATTTTTTGTCTTGTTATCTTTTATTTATCCTAATATTTTATTTTTTATCCTCTAATTATTTTATTTATCTTTTTTAATCTCTTATTTATCTTATATTATTATTCTTTAATTTTAATTATTTTATTTTTTATCTTTTATCTTTTAATTTTATTTTAAAATTTTATTCTTGGGTTTGGGCTTAATTTATTTTTGGGCTTATTTATTTTAGTTTGGGTTTTTGTTAGGTTTAATTTTGTGTTTGATTGTAATTTGGGCTTATCTTAAAGTTTTAAATTTTATTATTTGAGATTTATCTTATTTATTTTCTCATTTTTAGTTTAAATTTGAGTTTGTAATTTAGGTTAAAGTTTTATAAAGTAGGTGAAATAAAATTAAGTGTCTACAATGACAATAACATCAGGAGAATTATTTATGAACATTTAAGGAAGTACAAAGCAAAATTGCAAACGTGACAAAGAAATGTAAGGAGAATATTTTAAATGTGTGAATAAGAATGGACATAATACACGCATTTACAGTGAAGGGTATTTTATGATACTTATTCCATAAGTTTTGTCATGCCATCTATAAATTAGGTAAAATCATTTTGGGTCGCCCTAGTGTATCTTTTTAATTAGCTCAAAAAAATTAAAAATTTTAGGCAATTTACCAAATATATAATAGTATAATTTTATTAATTCTCTTTATATTGTCTAAAATTAAATTGACTTCTATGTTAGTGTGTAAGATGAAATAGTATATGGTTAAAAATGGAGAGTAAGAATGCTTTTGGTCTTTCTACTTTTTTAAAAGAGTAATTTAATTTTTTAACTTTTAAGTTAAATAATTTAGTCTCTCACAATTACAATTGGAATAATTTAGTCTCTTATTCATTAGGATTTCTTTTTTCAATATGATATGCCTTGCTTTTAGTAACCTGAACTTTATTTTTTCTATTGTAATGTAGCATGGTTATTGTGTTGATTTATCTCTTGATTAAAAGATTCATTGAGATACATAAAATTAAAATTTAGAGTTTAATAAAGACGCAAATAACTTCATGTCAAAGGAAGAGTGTTGAAACTTTTAAAGTAATAATTAAGTCTAGATTATCACCGCTTACTTATGTCATGCTAGAAAAAGGAAATTTGATTGGTAAGTGACTAAATTACTCTAATTGCACTTATGGAGGAATCAAATTGTCCCAATTGTATCTATTTAGGAATTAAATTATTCAAATTATAATTATAAAGAAACTAAATTAACTAATTTAAAAATTAAAAAATTAAATTATCCTTTTAAAATAAATGAAGAGACCAAAAATATTCTTGCTCCTTAAAAAAGTTACAGTTTTTTTTTTTTTATCAATAACTAGCATTATTTTTTACAACAATAAAATCACTGTAATATTGGTAATTATAAACCTTAATTTTTATAAAATTTTAATATTTCAACAATACCATATATGTGTGTGTAAATCAGTACTACAATTTTCTTTAGTTGGCTCGATGTACTTTTTATTTTTAATTCACTTGCATATGTAAAAAATGTTTTTTTGCTTCGACAAATTATTTTAGAAAATCAAAGGATTACAATATTTAATTAGTCAAATGCGTTAGCTCTTAAACATCGTCAATAAATTCTTCTTCAGCAACTTGCAACAATTAAAATAGTGGGCTTTTGTTTGTTTCACAAAATATATATTGAAGGTTTGATGATTGTAAATAAAAAAGTACTAATATTCCAACTTGGTCACTATATAAGATATTGATAACGATATGTTTTATGCACACAAATATTTTTTAATATTTACTTTTTAAGACTATTTTATAATGATTAATATTATGTATAAGTAAAATAGTCATTAATATCATGTCACTAAATACTTTAAACACTAATGTTGTATCATTTTGTCACTAATAATAGTACACTAGTGACAATAACTATCGGTGTCATTATTGGCATATTGTTTTAGTTACCAACTCATGTTTTAGTCATCAACACAAATAATGTCTATTAAATTTATTAATTATTAGTGATGATGTTTTAGTAAAAAAGCATTGTCATAAAACATAATTATTAGTGGTAATTTATTATAGATAAATTTGCTTTTATCTTAATTAAGCTGATTATGTAAAATACTGTCACAAAAATATAAGATATTAGAATATAAAACAGTAGTTACAAACACAAAATTTTTAGTAACTAATATATTCATCATTAAAAATTGAGTCTAATTATTTTCACTAATAAAATTTATTTTAAATTTTTACTAAAAAGTTTAAATTATTAATTTTATAAATTGTGTAAATAATTGCATAAAAGGAGTCTTAAACCCTCTCAATCAATAGAGGCTAGATCTTTCTAAGGAGAAATTCGAATGACTAGTGGCCATAACTCATTAAGCAATCTTAACCTTTTTCGCTTAGCCTTTCCTCTTTCCACCGTTACGAGATGCAGTATCCTCTTACATCTTTCCACACAGCATTGGTTCCGTCCCTTACCTTGCCTTTATCGCCCGTCGGGCGTCAAGGTTCGCATTAGATCCTTATCTATCGTATTTTTGCCCCAACAAAAGACGAGAACCCAATGCCAGTCGCTGATCTGTTAGTGGACAGAGCAGCTGGGCAAACAATTCTGTCATTCATGGACGGTCACTTAGGTTAGGGTATAACCATATTTTCATCTAAAAATTTAAATAATTAAATTTATAAACTGTGTAACTCAACTAATTTAACAATTCCCATTTAATTTATAAACTGTTAATAAATTCTCTTGCTCAACCCCAAAAACTTTATTACAAAAAATATCATGATCTCCTGATTAAGCCCAAGTATAACTTGGGGGAATTGCAAATGGGTCTTGAGTATCTTCGATTTTTTTATTAGAATCAGCAGCAATTGAGCTACTGGGACTTGAAGAATGAGTCACTTCGGTGTTCTCTTGGTATGCGCTAGTGGGACTTGAAGGGGCCGATGAGAACTCATCATCTACAGCCTGTAATTCTTCAAACTTCGTAAAGGTAATTACCACTCTAACAGTTGGAACAACAGGGAGTGAAACCTGAATTTGCAATGAAACAAACATTATAATTATAAATATATTAACAAAAGCAATTTTTTATAAAGAAAAAGAGTAATAGAAACAATGATTACAAAATAATGAGCAACTACACAGAAATGAAATATATGCAACTCCAAAACTGATTCCTACAGTGAAATGTGAGTATAGGTCCTATAATTTCTTTAAAAAGTATCCCCATTGCCTCCTATGGGTTGGCCCAAGTGGTTAAGCCGATTTCGTCTTTAACAAAATAGTAAGGTTTCGATTTTGTGCTGCACCACAATTCCTTGAGGGTAAGCTACTTATAAGTGCTACTACAAGTCCTCACTAAAGCAGGTGACCTAATTGTTAAGATATTCTTTCAATGAACTATAGAATAGACAATATAAGGAATAAACATTCAGGATTTGACTGGAAAGGATCAATGCCTTCAATAAACTAATGTAGAATCACTTAGCTGCTTATTTCATTAGTTCTGCTTCCTTCATGCAATATAGCAGATAAGAAAAATCTAAAGGAATAACGTTAATGACAAGGAGAAGAACAGGTTTGGTCCTACAAACCATGAAGAGTTTATCAACTATTGATGAGCAGGAAGATATACATAACAAACATAAAATTAAATGACAGCAGCTGCGGTGGCCACTTGGTAATATAATATGGATTCTCCAAATCCAGTCAGTTATGCCCTGAATATTAGATTTTCTATAAATGGCTTAAATCCAAGAAGAGTCTGAAGAGTACACACCTTGACTGGAAATGTTTCCTTTGGAAACTCTGTCGTAAGAATGTCTCTTAGGCGACGAATTGCTTTAACTTTCTCGGCAAGAATATCAAGTATTGGTATTAACTCTTCAAGTTTTAGTGGAAAGTCCGGAGAAAGCCAAAGAATAGGCTTGAACGTAGTTTTAGAAGTTCCATCCTTCTGGTAGTCACTGCTATTAGACATTTCAGAGTCCTTTCGCTTTCGGTGCTCCTTTTCTCTATGCCAACCGAAATGTCCTTTCTTTCCTTTATATTTTCCACTTTTATGACCATTCTCATCTTCATTATTGGATTCTGATGCATCTATCTTATTTGCAAGTGCAAGTTCCAATTGCTTTCTCTCTTCCTCTGTCAAAAGCTCATCAATCTCTTTATTTGTTTTCTCCTTTTCTTTGCTAGCAGACTTTGCATCTATTGCAGCAGCTCCATGAGGTGTTATGGATGTGTGGCTTAAAAAAACATTTTGTATATCATACACCTTTGCTTTCCATGGCCCCACCATTTCTTTTCTCTCCTTTCCCCTCCATGTCAACTGGGGCTCAAGATGTGCTTGAGTCATATCAAGCCAAAACCTATGCAGCGTTTCCTTGGACTTTTTATTTAAAGTTTGCTTAATCTTTTCATCTGTTGGTGGTTTAGAATCTTGGTCACGCCATGCTAAAGCAGTTACCTCCTTGCTCTTGTGTGAGACGAAGCAAAATGACCCAAAAATTTTCTTCCCGTCATCTAAAGTATCACCAATGAAAAGAATGCTCATATCTTCCCTCTTGATTCTTAAACCATCAAAGCCGGCCAAGGTCATATCTGCCCTCATATTCCCTCCCCTCTTCCATATTTTGTAAGTATCTGATGGCGCAATCCTTGAGATGAAAGGAATTACAGAACTCTCAAAATGGAAACTAATCTCCATGTAGAAGTTTCTCATCCTCCGCAATGCCCCTATGTAGCGAGGCAACCTCCTAAGGCATTTGTGATCAAAATGCAGCAACGAATGCCGAAGGATAATCATTGCAACTTTTTCTTCTTTATTATATATAGCTTCCCTAAGGGCACTCCATCCTTGTTTATTCTTCAATGTTTTATTTGCCCCAGCAACCATGAGCATTTCAGTGGCTGTTCCATCACCAAGCTTTGCAGCCAAGTGAAGAGGGGTGTCACGATTTGGAACATCACGCCGGTCAACCACGGCAGAGATGGCGGCAGCCTTCTCTTCCTCAGCTATTGAAGCTGCCTCTGTGTGAATCTCTGATGCCTTAACAAAACGTGGGAGACTAGCAAGTATCTGCCTTAGGTTTTCATAATCCTTCAAGACTATGGCCTTGTGCACTGGGCTGTGTACATATTTTGAGACATCAATGCCTGCCATACCCCAAGAGTACGAGCCACCAACCCACACGAACTTATAATCACAGATTCACAGGTGCAATCATCTAACACCACAGCTCAATTAAGTGCTGTCAAATCCAAGGAATTCAACAAATGAAACAAACCCTATTGCCATATTTCCTCTAAAATCTTAAATCTAAAACTGAAATTGATCTAATTCAAATCATAAACCAAACAGTGGAACATGCATGATTGAGCTGACAAGCATCAGAATATAGAAGAGAAAGAAAGGGATTCATATGTGGTGGGCCCAAACAACCATTAAAAGAAGAAAAATTATTGCTCACCATCTTCCTTTAAATTTCCTTGTGTTCTTGCTTACCTCTTGACAATCTCGAAGAGTCCAAGATTGCTTCTTCTCTACCTCGTTTAAGCTAAGGTTTTAGAAATGATAATTGTAAACAAATTATTCTAGATTCAACCCATATAAAAAAATAACCCAAGAACATGCATAGGCTGGTTAAGGGTTATTTAAAGCAAAATTTTATGAAGACTTGCGTGAAAGATAAAAGACAAACCAATGTGCAAGAGGAGGGGATTTGACAAAAGAAAATTAGCAAAAAGAAAGTTCCCTAATATAGGAGGAAGAGGAATAACTATAAAGGCCATCAGAAATGAGGTGTAGATATTTTAAACGGCCTTATAATAGAATGTTGTTGTAGCATGCACAAATTTTGCATTGGCTTATTAAGTAAAATTCAATTTCAACCACCCATCTATTTGACCAAAGCTAAACATAGACTAAACAATTACAAATTTTTGAGCAAACCATTTATTGTTTGTCATTAGCATTTTTTGAGGTATTAGCTGCTTCAGTTTGAGATTAATGCATAATTGAGAAACATCATCACAATACACAGGTTACATAAAGTTTTCCATGAAAAGATACCAAAATTCTTAAAGTCTAATTCTCACTACTAGAAAACATTGACGGTATCTTGTTAGGAGTGGTGAAAAATTATAATAGGGTGTTTGGTTTTTCTTAGAGGTTGCATGGATTTGGTTCCTCTACTATTAAGCTAGTAAAATTTTGAAAAGAGAAAGATACAGAATTAACAAAGAGAAAAAATGAGTTTTATATGTTAAATTTTAAAGAGAGATAAAAAAAAGTCATTAAACTTAGAGAAAAAAATCGAAAGATTTAAATCTTGGGCTGCATATGTGTTATATCTTGTCTCACATTTGTAATGTTGTAATATTTTTCTTAGATTATATATATCAGTTAGATTGCCCACCATTCTTCATTTTCTTTCTTCTTCTTTCATATTTCTCTCTCTAATTTATCATTTGTTCATCTTCAAAGTTTAATTTCGTATTAGAGCAAAATTCCTTTTAGGGTTTAAGCTTTCTATTCATGCTCATCTGATGAGAAAAAAAACTAGTTCTTAATTTTTCTTTTGTTGATGCTTTGCTAAAGTTGTTGGAGTTGGTGATTAAGGCTATTTTCCCCTTTATTGATGTTGTGTTGAATATTTAGTGTAGTAGTGGTGTGTTTCAAGGAGAGGAAGGATGTTTGAAGGCAATAGTGTTTGTGAAGGAGTTAGTAAAAGTCCTCTAGTTCACAATTCAGAGTGTATCTAGGAACCCATAAAAATTAAGGGATTTTGTTGGTCATATAGTGATTCCAAATGAAATCACACATTTTAGATCAGTTTAAAGAAAACTTAATAGCAACAACTACCTTACTTAGACCAATGCTTGTACCTTCTCCTTAAAAGCTAGAAGACTATATGGTTATACTATTGAAGATAGTGAGGGTGAATTTGTTGTGGTTGATTAGGTTTCCTCTGATAGGAAGTGTAATTCAAAGTTGTAGCCTTTGGGTGATGATTTCCTAATGACTAAGGTTGATTTTTCTTTTGTTGATGCTTTATTGAAGTTGTTGGAGTTGCGTTACTGTTGATTGGGGTTGTTTTTCCGTCTATTGATACTATGTTGAATACTTAGTCTAGTAGTGGTATGTTTCAAGGAGAGGAAGAATGTATGAAGGCAATACTGGTTATGAAGGAGTTAGTAAAAAACCTTTAGATCACAATTAAGGGTGTATCTAGGAACCCATTAAAATTAAGGGATTTTATGGGTCATGTAGTGACTTCAAATGACAATCCCGCATTTTATTTCAATCTAAAGAAACTTAATAGCACCAACTACCTTACTTGGACCATTGCCTATACCATGTCCTTGAAAGCTAGAGAATGGTGTGGTTATACTGTTGAAGATAGTGAGGGCGAATTTATTAGGGTTGGTTAGGTTTCCTTTGATAGGATGTTTGATTCAAAGTTATAGCCTTTGGGTGATGATGCCTTCATGATTGAGGTTGATTTTTCTTTTATTGATGCTTTATTGAAGTCATTGGAGTTGGTTACTATTGATTGAGGCTATTTTTTCCTCTGTTGATGTTATGTTGAATATTTAGTGTAGTAGTGATATGTTTCAAGGAGACAAAGGATGTCTGAAGGCAATTGTGATCATGAAGGAGTTAGTAAAAACCCTTTTGACCCCAATATAGAGCATATCTAGGAACCCGTCAAAATTAAGGAATTTTATGGGTCATGTGGAAATCTAAATGAGAAACCTAAATTTTAAATCAGTCTAAAGAAACTTAATAGCACCAATTGGATTACATGGACCATTGTTTGTATCTTGTTCTTGAAAGTTAAAGGATTGTATGGCCACACTTGTGGTAGGGAAAAAAAGTTATATGAGACTAGTCTTTTAATTGATTAGTGGGAATTAAAGAATAGCCTTGTCATGTCAAAGCTACTCAACTCAAGGGAGTATGAAATTAGCAAGACCTATATACTCTTAAGCTAAAATATTGAATCATGGGGCAAAACAAGGTGAAAAGTCTATCTCAGTATTACTATGAACTTTGTAGTATTTGTCAAGAACTTGATTATTATTAAAATTATCAACCTAGATGCTCTGCGAATGTTGCTAAGTTCTAGAAATTACAAGATAATGAGAAGGTCTTTGAGTTTTCAGCTAGCCTAAATATTAAGTATAATCAAATGAGAGCTCACCTTCTTGGAAGAAATCCATTCCCATCACAAGGAGAAGATTATGTGTTCATACAACAAGAAGAAAGTCAATGACCTTCCTTGTTGATACTACCTAGTACTGCTACTCAAGTTGATAAGTACAAGTTGAAGTGTGATTATTATGGCAAAATAAGGCACATAAGTTAATAGTGTTGGAAGCTCAAGGGAAAATTCCTATTCTCCTAAATTCACTCTAACAAGCCCCACAACTAGTTTTATTCACACAACATGGTACAAGGCATTCATATGGGAGTTGTGATCTCAAATCATATATAAGTTATCTTTAACTAAAAAATGTGCCCTTGCTTCTCCCTATCATTGTAATTTTATCAAGTGGTCCCTTAAGGAATAGAATATATAAATACTTGATACTAGAGTCAACATTTATAAACCATAATCTTGAGATAGAATGAAACATTCCACAAGTAGTAGACAAATGCTTGAACTATTTACAACATAAATAAGAAAGTAATGGTGAATTAAGAATAAATTCCAATCATTAGTGAAATTTGCCTAACCCTAAGTGCAACTATTTTGAGTCAATGGCCAAATACATTGAAAAGCGAGTGAACTAATATTAGGTGTAAACATGAGATGTCCGGTAATTGTTACAAGAATCATTGTCTTCTCCTTATGCCACACATGCCCTTCCTTTACCTTAAAAGAAGGGGGAAAACCCCAAATAATTTACCCCATTTCCCTTAAAAGATTAATGTAATAGAGAAAATATTTCTTCAATTATCATTCATCCTTAAAATACTCATGATCAATAATGTAGAGATATACTATTGCATTAGGATATAGCATATATCTCTATAGAACTTAAGTATCTTTTAGGTTTGGAACTTATGATCTAACAACACTAGTTATGACTTTTCCTTCTCTTAGATTTGTTCTTTTCCTACATACTCTTTTCCTTAGCTTCAGTAGTAATCCAAGTATAGTCAAAGGGTTTTGCAAATCGGTCTTGCACATTTTCTATCCTGCTGCTAGAACTAGAAGCAGATGATGAAGGGTAATGGTAAGGACCTTTTATCTACTAAAACTAAGAAGCTGAAAAATGTGTCATTACAAGGCCTTCACGGCTTGTAATAGAAAGACTTGAAGGGGCTATTGTAAACTTATCCAATGGTTGTAATTCTTCAAATTACATAAAAGTAACCAAAACTTTAATGGTGGGAACCACAGGAATGGGAGCCTACATGAGCAAAGGAGAGAAATGGGTTTATAATCATACATTTTTTTACAACAAAAGAATAACAATCAAGAAAATAGAAGACAAAAAGATATTAAATACATTAAAGTGAAAATGCATGCTACAATTATGTTTGTAACACCACCAATTAACAGGATAATACTAGAGTCCTTTACAATACCTACCACAAAGTAGAAAGTGAAAAGCATAAACAGGCAAGGGCTTAAGTTCAAAGGTAAAAAACCTACCTAAAAGAATAAGTTCTAAGGAAAAAAACCTTCAACATGCATAACTTTCTATTGAAAAGAAATGCAAATGAGACCTCTTGTTCTTAATAAAATAATAGAATTCATGTCCAAAAATGTAAAGATAAACTTCCAAACCTCATATCGAAAAAGTTTTTCTATGAGATCTTCTTCTATCAAATCTTAGATCCTTCTAGTAGATCAATAGACCTTGAATCAATAGTAATACCTAAAACATTAAAGTTACAAGGAGTGTAACCCCATCTAACAACTCTAGACTTGAATACCAAGTAGAAATTCCTTCCATAGTCTAAGAAAGTAATTCTTTGACTTCATCAAAATTAAATACCTTTAATAAGTTAAGTATGATAAACCTATTTGAGATAGATAAACAAAAGATTAGACAATCCCTCTACACCCCTGAAAATGATGAAAAGAGAAAATGGTACTTTTCTACTTTTTCTCAAGGAAATCTCTTTGAATATAGAGAACAATTTTATAATCATCTCCTTAAAATTGAAAATCATATTCCTTGCTTTGATTGGTTTGAAGAATATGTTTTAGACACTTTAGACACAAATGCATTATAAAGCATGCGCCAAAGTTGGAAAACTTCTAGAGGAAAAAAATATAATTGAAAAGGTTCCAACCTTAGAAGAAATAATTTTCCTTAATCATAATAATATAGAAATAGTAGCTTCTCCTTGGAAAAAGATGTTTTCACTAGAAGATGAGCTAGGTGTTCCTGCCTCCAAAAAAGACATCAAGAATGTCCAAGAAAAGTTAAATTATACAAAAAAAGGTTTACATGCCTTGGCAGTCACAATAATCAAGAACAACCCGCCTCTTCAGAAAATAAACTAGAATTAATGAGACCATTATTTGAGCCTAATAAATGTTTAGAACATGAATTAATAGATTTAAATGTACGATTCTCCATTGATGAAATCCTAAAAGAAATTGAATAAAAAATCAAATCATTAATACAAGTGAGGATAAAAACAAAAGGAGATAACTGTACGTTAACAAAAAAGTCAGAAGGAAACTAGTTTCATCAAATGAGAAAAAAAAAAAAAGAATTATTATACAACTAAAAATTATTACCTAAGATCTATCCTTCCAAACATTCAACATGAAGAATTAGAGATAGACAGCCCCTCTAGTTATAGTGATGATGGAATTGTTGAATGGAATATAGATGGTCAAATAGAACACCTTATTATGCAAAAACTTAATGAAATAGCTATGGTAACCATAGCTTATAGAAAATGAGGAAATAGTGGATGTGCTACCATTTAGTTATTAATTTTTGGTTTTACAAGAAATTTAAAAGGTTGATAAGATCACTTAATCTTAGATATAGATAGGCATAATATCTTAAACACTGAAAAAATTGACCCTACTACACAACAAAACATAGGAACCCAAGTAGAAACCTTAATTTTCACAATATATTAAGAGTTTTGCTAGAGACCCAAAACTATTTGAAGAAATATCTAGTGAAATTTTACATACTTTAAGATATCTAAGATTGTCAGATTTTAGATAGTGTAAAGATAATTTTTTAGCCAAACTTTTAATTAGAAATGATGCCTCTTTTCCCTACTAGAATAAAAGATTCATATCTAGACTTCCAAGAGTTTTTGCCTGAAGAGTTAGAAAAAAGTTATAAGAAGAAAATTCTAACTTAGAAGCCATGACTTATGGACAAATAATCTCAATAATAATTAAAACATGATTAGAACAATGTAATCAATTGTCTTTAACATTACAAATTATAAGAGAAGATAAAACAGTTAGAAAAAAATTAAGATTAGAAAAATTAGAAGGTCCTTCTAAAAAAAATATAAGAAAATGAAAAAAGATATAAAACATATAGCCATAAAAAAAATGAGAATATTTCTAAACCTTTTAAAAAATCAAAAATGACAAAACAAAAGACTTTTGTTGAAACATTAACATGTTATAAGTGCAGAAGAGAGGGACACATAAAGAAAAGAGTAAATGAATTTAGCCTTGAGGATGAGGTTAAAACTCAATTAGCAAGAATTTTGTTATATGATAGTAATACTGATAAAAAATTAGATGAAAACTTATCCTAGTTAGATGATGAAGAAGAACTGATTGTAGAATAGTAGAAGAAACAAGTTCAAGCCAAATAAAATCTGACAAAAAAACCCCTTGTAAAAACCCTAGTTATAACAAGATGGGCTTAAAACAATTGGTGAGGGGCTTGAGTTGGGCATCCTGTTTGGCTTTGTACCATGGCTTACTATTGAGACTATTGTCCTCCATAGTGTAACTACATAAGAGTCATAATTCTTTTACACCTAGGAGATTTAGATGGAAAATAAGAGAAGTGATCACCTACAACAACCTGTTAAACTTTTGGACATACATTCTTGGCTATTATTTTTGTTGTTCCTAAAGTTCTTGACTTTACTTACTCATTTGTAATGGTCAAAGAGGTAGAGTTCATTGTTTGTTGGGGACATAAGTTTGATCATTGGTCACTAAAGGTCTATGAGTCTTGGCGGTCTACTGATTTTTCCTTTCACACCTTCTTAAGTGAAAACTTTCCTTTTTTAGAACAAATATTGAAACATTTTCACAATAAAAACCACTTTCACACCTTAATTTGTTAATTACTTTCACAAATATCTCTTTTATCTTTAAACTAGTACTTTTACCCACACACTACATAGGGATTTACTTATTATGACCACAATAAAAAAAAAAATGCTTTGAAAGGGTATTTACTTCTTATCTTGACTACTTTATCTATTTGTTTGTGGACAACTCTTAATTCAATAGATATGTAAATGTTAATTATATCATGAAATTCGTTTATTTTGTTTACAATGTATAAAGTGTAACAATAACTTGCATTACTAATTGTAATGAAACTTCATTTATGCTTAACACACTTGCCGATAGGATTTATTTTACCTGTATCAATAGATTCATGATTAAACAAAAGTATAATGCATAAAATGCATTTGTTAATATAGTATGGTCATTATGAATAAATAAAAAGGAAAACTATCATTTACCTTCATTAATCAAGTTTTCAAAAAGCTTTTTTGAAAACAACATTAGTTGTGGTCTTTGAATAGGCTCATTTGTTATCAAAACTTATAACTTTTAGTCCTTGTTTGAACCTCACCCTAGAAACAACCAGGTAAAGTTGCCCTTAACTAAACACTGTTTTGAGTAGGTAGAGCCCAACACGGGAGAGTGTTTGATCTTAACTCTTATCGATGGTCATATCAGATTAAAAGAGGGAAATTGTCTTTGTTAACAATTGATAGGGATATAATGATTAGACAGAATCATTGTCATTCAAGAAATCAGTATAACTTGTCCTATTTGTTCTCTAAAATCACTTTTTCTTTAATAACATGGCTATGAATCTTAGTTATTTTCAATCTTGCCCTTTTATATTGATATTGGCCTCATAGCTGATGAAAAATGATTAGCATAAATGCATTTTGATTGATCCAAATTTGTTTGTGATTTATTACAATTCACTATTTCATTGGAAATTACAGTAGAAATATTTGTTACCATTTGTTAATTACTTTCACATGCAAGTATCTCTTCTACTTTTAAATTTCATAAATTTTTCATAACTCATTTTATTTTTAAAATAACCAAAGATAAATTTACAGTTGTGTGAATCGTTTGAAAGAAAAAACTACTAAAATTACAAGCAGGTCCATATTAGTCCACAAACCAAGCAAGCTTCATTGAATTAAAAGATAAAGAAAATCAAAAGAATTAAAAAGATAAAACCGTTGTCCCAAAAATTATGAGCACTGTATATTTTTATAAGTATATGTTTTGTATTTTCTTTTATATTTTTCATATCCTCTTTCTCTTCTTTCATTTTATTTATATCTTATATACATATATAATATGAAAAACTATATTCGCATATCATTTTTTAAAAATTATACTGAAAAGAAAGATTCCCTAGAGTCATGCCAACAAAACCGTGTGTCACATGCGCAGATAAACAAGCATGTGATCTCTACCTTGCCTCTTCCTTTGAAAAAATTTTCACTGTATATATCGTTTATTTAAATAAAAATATGTGTATAATTTTATGTGTATTTATCTTTATTTTGAAATTAAAAATATTTTTAATTTAAATTTTTAATTGAAAAAATATCTAATCTTTAATACCAAATTTTGCCCTTTTATATTAGACAACTCTTTCCTTGCTTATCGATGCAATACGCAGCCTTGAGTTGTAGTAGCTTTGGACTATTATTGTTTGTTTGGTTAGAAAAAGGTTAGAGAGGAAAAGAAAATGGTGAGCATGGAAGAGATCCGCAAGGCTGAAAGGGCTGAGGGCCCTGCAACGGTGATGGCCATTGGCACTGCAACTGTTCAAACTGTGTTGATCAGAGCACATATCCTGATTACTATTTCCACATCACTAACAGTGCACACAAGACTGAGCTCAAAGAGAAATTCAAGCGCATGTGTAAGTCTTCTTCCACTTCGTTTTCTTTTTAATCAAATAGAATTTCAATGTTTTTTTTTTTTTTTTTACTTCTTTTCTATGTTTTTGTGGGTAAAGGGGATGTCGTCATTAGCCACATATATTGTTTGTATACTACTTATATATGTTTAATGTCTGTATTTTCTCACATATTAAATCTTACAAATATCTTATTTAAAAAAAATTGATCTCATTAAATTTATTTAATTTTATAGTTTAAATTGTAAGATATAATAAATTTAATAATTATAAATAAGTTTTGCAAAATTTTGCAAAAAAGAGTTTAGTAGACTATCTTAACTCAAATATTTAATGTTTTATAAATAATTTAATCAATTAAAATGAAATGACTTTAATTAGACGATCAAAGTTATAAAAAAAAATGAAATAAATCTAGCTTTTAGGAGATTGTGTTGATTTTGCTTTCCATTTTGGATTTGTTTTTTGTTATAATTTGATTGGGAGTATAATTTACATTTGTGTAATGGAAAATATATTCCCATGAAATGATAATTATTAAATATTCACAAATTTTAAAATGAGTTGTTACGTTTAATGAGTTTAACAGTTTAATTTACAAATCTAATAAATTTAGTTATTAAATTTTTTAAATAAAGATTTAATAAATTTTAATTTAAAAATAATGATAAGGCTCTTGTGCAATAAAATTGGTCAACAGACACAATACTATATTTGAATGGCAAAAGGAAAACAAAAGAAAGTATTCCTCTTAATTAGGCTGAGCAAATTATTAGTCTGACCAAGTTGTTTATGAAACAAACAAATCAGATATTTACATTGTCAAAAAAGAAATAAAAATCTAAGTAATCTACCACAAGGGTTTTCTTACAACGGTAATGTTATATTTATTATCTTTTTTTAATTACATTTTATAATTATAATATAAATTTTAAATTTATTAGATTCTATAAAATAAACTAATAACTTAGTTGATTTAAAGACTTACACTATGGGCGTTTTATTTATTTGGAATTATGGAAACAGCATTTTGCTTCTTCCAACCGGGTGTAGCTATTGTTCTTATTTAGATTGACACTTTAAGTCAAGTACGAACCATCTGTTCTTCAAAATTATAATCTGGGCATGTTACTTTACTTTTAATAATAAACCAGAAAAGTCCACTTCAAATCCAGTGTTTGTCACGTTGGTTTGGAGGATGGTTTTGCTGCTTCTGAAAAATGGTCTATGAACTAGTTCAAGTCACCAGTCTTGTGTTTTCTGGTTGCCGATTTCCTTTTCAATCAACTGCAGGTAAAGAAACAATGATCAAGAAGAGATACATGCTCTTAACAGAAGAGATATTGAAAGAGAACCCAAACATTTGTGAGTACATGGCACCATCCCTTGATGCTAGGCAAGACATGGTGGTTGTGGAGGTACCGAAATTGGGAAAAGAGGCAGCAACCAAGGTCATCAAAGAATGGGGCCAACCCAAGTCCAAGATCACCCACTTGATCTTCAGCACCACAAGTGGCGTCGACATGCCTGGAGCTGACTACCAACTCACCAAATTCATGGGACTTCGCCCAGCAGTGAAGAGATACATGATGCACCAGCTAAGTTGCTTTGCAGGTGGCACGGTGCTGCGTTTGGCTAAGGACTTGGCTGAGAACAACAGAGGTGCTCTCGTGCTTGTAGTGTGCTCAGAGACAGCGGCAGTCACATTCAGTGGCTCAAGTGACACCCGTTTTGACAGCCTTGTGGGACAAGCATTGTTTGGAGACGGTGCTGCTGCAGTCATTGTTGGTTCAGACCCATTGCCAGGGATTGAGAAGCCTCTGTTTGAGCTTGTTTGGACTGCACAAACAATCCTTCCAGACAGTGAAGATGCCATTGAGGGGTCACCTTCGTGAAGTTGGATCAACATTCCATCTCCTCAAGGAAGTTCCTGAGCTCATCTCAAAAAACATTGGGAAGGCCGTGGTTGAAGCCTTCCAGCCATTGAGTATCTCCGATTACGACTCAATCTTCTGGGTTGCACGCCCTGGTGGTCCACACATTCTTGACCAAGTTGAATTGAAGTTGGGTTTGACACCTGAAAGATGAGGGCCTCTAGACATGTGCTCAGTGAATATGGCAACATGTCCAGTGCTTGTGTGCTATTCATCTTGGATGAGATGAGGATGAAGTCAGCTCAAGACGGACTTAAAACAACTGGTGAGGGGCTTGATGGGGAGTCCTCTTCGGCTTTGGACATGGGCTCACTGTTGAGACTGATGTTCTCCAGAGTGTCGCCATATAAGAGTCCTAATTTATTTGTTTTTTAGTTATATTGTACTTGTTTCACTTCTCAATCTCATTGAGCTTCTTTATCTTAACCTTTCGATGTAGTGATATGGAATTACGTCAACTTTCTCGATTATAATAATTAAATATGTAATTTGCTCCCTTGATTATTTTATCATAACTATTATCAGTTTTGATATAGATTGAAAGAAGTTGCTCAGAGTGACTTGAAATAATTTTTTCTTTTTTAGTGTACCGGAATTTCTTATTTTTTGTGTCTAAAGTCAAGGAATGCAGTAAAAAAGAACTAAAAAAATTAATAAAGTTTAAAAATTAATAAAAAAATAATAAATAATATTTTAAAAACTAAACTAATTGGTGAGCCAATTTAAAAGATGAATGATGATTAGACTAGATATCAAAACAGATCATGTCATAAATATAATTTTATATAAATAATTTTTTAGTTGTTAAAAAATATAAAATATAATTATAAAGTATTCATTTATTTATTTTTGTCAAATTAAAATAAACTTTATCTTAACCAAGCCTATGTTTGAATAAATTTATGAATTTTACAATATACTCAAAACTATTTTTGATATTTTTTTTAAAAATTTTTTCACATGATATTCTCACATCACTATTAAGTGTGAGTCAAATTTATATTTAAAATCAGTGATAGTCTCTTTAAATAAGTGCAATTTAAATATATATAAAATCTAATTTAATAAATTAAGGGTAATTTTGTTGTAAAATATGGTAAAATAGAGAAAAAAAAATTATGCCTTGCACATGTTTGAAGGGCAGATAGTGCAGCCATGGGGAGCTTTGTTGAAGTCATGGTTAGGCAAGATTCTTAACTCTCCTTCTTCATTGACATATCCTGGGTTAGTGTTAAGCTCAGAGAAGTATTCCCTGAAACCTAAGTGCTCCAAAATTGTCTCAGTGAAAAACATGTTCGCATCACTCACAATTCTCAATTCACACCTGAAAAGACAAATGTCACCATAAACTTTTTTTTCCTCTCCAATAGAAAAGAAAGAAAGCCAGAACTTTCTGCATTTCTCTCACGGGAAAGTTCAAAATTAAGGATAGGGATACATACCCCAATGCATAGATTGCTTTAATGGCAGAGACTATTCTGGGGTATATGCGAATCTGTTGTAGAACTTCAACAGTTTCCTTAATGAAGTTCCATCATCATCCTACCCTATAAAACCAAAATCGACATAAAAACGCATTAGATTGCAAAGAAAAATTTCAATCTTGAACAAGTCAGTTGCACCCAACTCGTCAACGACCCAATTGTCACTATTACAGTCAATGATGGTCTTGTCGAAGTCAAAAACTACCACAATTCCAGCCATTGTCAGCTACTGAATCGGTGAAATGAAGAAATGGCTTTGGCTAGCCACCACAAAAATCAGTGTACAAATGGGTGATTCTAAGCTCTCTCGAAATCGATTCTAGGCTTGGATTGAACACCTAGTGGGAAGAGGGTATACATAGTGAACGCCAATGCGTGAACGCGGTGAAGTCCAATTTAAGAATGGGAGTTTTTGATTCCAAAAGAATATTACGTTTTATGGGGTGAACGGCGGAAAAGAGAGACGGAGGTTAGGATTTCCATTCTTTTTTTTTGGACGGGGCAGGGGGTTGTTAGGGGGCAGTTGCCATTCCTCTAGAACGGTGGAACCTATAATGAACCAAAATGCTTCAAACTGAAATGCCATCACAACCGTTAGATTTGATGAACTTTTGGTTGGTCAGAAGATGGAGGGTGTGTTGATCTTGGGTCATAAAAAACTAATGTGGGATTAGAGAGAAATATTCTAGGAGAATTAAATTTATTTGGGATATGTTACTCTCTATTTCTTTATATTTTATTATTTATTCACGTATTCAATCATATCTTTCTACAAAAATGAATGATTTAATTAAAATATATGTAAACATGTAGATTAGGTTAGGTCGGATTGGGTTAATTAAAAAAGAGCTGATCAAGTTGGATTAAACTAAATTTTAAAATTTTAATTTAAACTTAACTGAATATATATATGAATTGAGTTTATATCAATTAAATTGATGGGTTATACACATTTTTATGATCGATATCGGTTTTCATTTCCCCTAAAATGGTAGTATTTATCGTGAACCAAAATGCTTACATCCTCCAATTCTTTGGCAATTCAAACTAAAACACCACCACAAGGGATTGATTTGATGAACATCTAGTCGGTCAATATATGGAGTGTGTGTTGATCTTAGGTGAAGAGAAAATTGAAGAAAATCATTATCATATCTTTATATTTACTTAATGTCTATACCTTAGATTTTAAATTAGTTAAGTTTCATAATTTAATCCGTAAAATCTAATAAAGTCAATAACTTAAATTCTATATTGTAAGAATTAAATAAAAATAAATTTATAAAAATAATACGTTTGAAAGAATTATACAAGAATAGAAAATAATATTCTAAGAATATTAAATTCAACTACTAAATTGTTATTTTATTATTCATTCATATTTAATCATGCTTTCTTATAAAAATAAATGATGTAATTAGTATTTATATGAAGAGATACAAAATGAGACAACAAAATAGAAACATAGTATAGCAAAACGAGTTGAGGCCTTTTGATTCTGTGGAATATTACACAGTCAGTGGTAGGGGTGGGTATTGGATTGAGTCAAACAGTTTTAACCTGTCCCAAACCGTAAAAAAAAAAATTTGGACTGAGTTGAGATGAAGTCAAATAAATATAATGTGATATTTTTTGTTTAAGATAGGGTAAATTGGGTGGGGTTAGATTTGTGCCCCTTCTCAATTGGGTTATCACGGTAACCCAACAAAAATCACATATATATATATATATATATATTTTTTTTGCTGCTACAAAACGTCGTTTTGTAGATAATATATGTTTCTTTTGTGATGCTACAAAACAACACCATTTCATAACTTGCCCTAAATCTTTCCCAAGCAGCTCCGCGACTTTAGTGCCACTCCTTGATCCTTCCTTGTTCCTCGACTTCTTTTTTCGTGAGCGACAAGTCTCATCCATGGCCTTATTGTCTCCGACAATCGACGCCGACCCCCCCCCCCACTTCCCTCCACCTCGTTTGAGCCGTCTCGATCCCTCTTTCGTCTAGTCATCACACTTCGAAACTTTGAGTCCTCAATAGTCGACTAAACCTTGTTGGCTCCTTCCCACTCACCTCATGTCTGGCCATCCCCAAGCCTCCGTTCTTCGACTCATCTAAACCCGAACTAACACACCTAAATGAAAATGAGCCATTTCAACTCAAAAATCTTAGTTTGAAGGATTATTTTGGCTGGGGTTGGACCAACTAAATGAGGGATTGGGTTCAATCAGATTGAGAAAATTTTACCCCAACGCAAACCACCCCACCCAATGCCTAACCCTCGTTAGTGGAAGAAAGGCAGAAAGCTCTTTTCTCTCCCCTTTCTCCATTTCTTTTCTTTTTTTATTTTTTTAATATTCCATTTCACTTTTCATATCAAGCATGTTAGTTACACAAGTAAAAAAATGAAGGAAAAAAATAAAATTTATAAATTAAATTTACATATAAAATAAAAATATATGAAAAATTATTCAAATTAAAAAATAATAAATAATAAAAAATTCAAATCCAATGATCCTACTACTAGCTACTACCTCATTTAAGTTAAAATAATGACACGTAAGTCTTGCATTGATAATTGTATATACTTATACATAACACATGTAGTATATTTGATGTTATAAGTTTCAATGACAAGGGAGTAATTTCAAAAATCACAATTAATGTTTTTAAGAAAATCTTTTAGAGGCTACATTAATAAAGGTAAATAATGGTTTTCTTTGATATTTATTCATATTGATTATCTTATATTAACAAATACCTATTATACTTTATACTTTTCTTTAATTATAGAAACTATTGATGCAAGTCAAATCAATCTATTGGCAAATGAAGTTTTACTAGAATTAGTATTACAAGTTATTGTTATATTTTTTACATTGTAAGCAAAATGAACAAATTTTATTGTGTAAATAACATTTATTACGTATAAATCCACAAACCAACAGATACATTATTGTCAAGATAAGAAGCAAATTCAATTTTGAAACATATTCTGTTTCTATTATAGTAAGTAGAAACTATTATTTTAGGTTAAAATGCACAGAATTCTCTCGAACTTTAGGTTGATTTTAAAAAATCCTCTTAAACTTTAAAATTTTTCAAATAACCCTCCTCAACTATGAAAAAAGTGCAAAAAATCCCTTCCGTCAAATTTTTCGTCAAATTTTGAATATTCTGTCAGTTTGACCAAATAAAAAGACTAAAATACCCTTGAAATATATTTAAATTTTCATAATCCACCACAATTTGTCAAAAGGTAAAATTTATAGGTAACACACCTTACCATGAGGTAGACCCAGTTTGATGCAAAAAATCCAACATGGGCTTGATCATGAGTTCAACCAATTTAATTTATAAACTATTTATTTTAAAAATTTTGCCTTTTGACAAATTGTGATGGATTATGAAAATTTAAGTGTATTTCAAGGGTATTTTAGTCTTTTTATTTGGTCAAACTGACAGAATATTCAAAATTTGACAACAAATTTGACGGAAGGAGTTTTTTGCACATTTTTCATAGTTGAGGAGGATTATTTAAAAAATTTTAAAGTTTAGGAGAATTTTTTAAAATCGACCTAAAGTTCAGGAAGGTTCTATACATTTTAACCATTATTTTATATGATCATAACAAGTAATTCCCATGCCCCTACATGTAGAAATGCTAATTCTCTATCGGAGGAGATTTGAGATTTAATTCTATCAAAAAATAGTTAAATTAAAATTAAGAAAAAAATTAATGATAAAAAATATAATTTATAAATTAGATTTAAATAAACAATATAAATATATACAAAAAATTATCAAAATTAAAATATAAAAAGTATAGAAAATCCAAATCTAATGATACCACTATTGGCTACTGCCTCATTTAAGTAAAAATAATGCTATATAAGTCTTGCATTGACAAGTTAAATTTAAATGAAAAATTGAAATTTATAATTTAATTTAAATATAAAATGTAAAAAATTCACAAAAAGTTATAAAAATTAAGAATAAAGAATTATAAAAAATCCAAATCCAATGATATCACTATTGGCTACTACTCATTTAAGTTAAAATAATCCCATATATGTTTTTCATTGAGAGGAGAATTGAGATTCAATTCTTATCAAAAATAGTTAAATTAAAATTAAAAGAAAAATTAATGACAAAAAGAAATAAAATTTATAAATTAGGTTTAAATATAAAATATATAATATATAAAATATATAATATATAAAATATATAATATATAATATATAAAAAAATATTAAAATAAAAAAATAAAAAATTATAGGAAACCTATATCTGATGATACCACTATTGGCTACTGGTACTGCCTCATTTAAACTAAAATAATGCTATATTAAGTCTTGCATTGACAATTGGATATACTTATATACAACACATACAATATAATTAGTATAATTCTAATTCTCCATAAGAGGAGATTTGGACTAATCGATATATATTGTGTTAAAATGTAGGTGAGTAGTTCAGTAATCTAAGTTTTATTTTTAACAATTACATTTTTAATTTTGTTCCCTTTTGTGATAAAGTGTATGTAGTGTTTGTGGCTATTATTCGTGTCTTCTTAAATATGGTGGCTTGTGCCGTCTTAGGAAAAAAAAAATGGTATTTTGTAAATAACATGTTTAGCATTTGGATTTAAAAAGAAGTATCAGAGATATATCATATTTTAAATAAATGTTTAAGAAACCTTGTCTAATATATTACAAAAGGAAAAGTTTTCGTCTACTTAAAAAGAATATTAAACTCCTCACAAAAATTTAGTTTGTAGAACTTAAAAAAATTTATAAAAAAAATTTGCATAGGTTTTGTCATGCCATCTATAAATTAGGTAAAGTCATTTTGTTTGGTTCACAAAATATATATTAAAGCTTTGATGGTTGTAAATAAAAAAGTACTAATATTCTAACTTGGCCACTATATAAAATATTGATAATGCTATGTTTCATACACACAAATATTTTTTAATATTTAGTTTTTAAGACTATTTTGTAATGATTAATGTTATGTATAATTAAAATATTCATTAATATTATGTCACTAAATACTTTAAACACTAATGTTGCATCATTTTGTCACTAATAATAGTACACTAGTGACAATAACTATCGGTGTCATTATTGGCATATTGTAGTCGTTACCAACTCATGTTTTAGTCATCAACACAAATAATGTCTATTAAATTTATTAATTATAGGTGATGACGTTTTAGTAAAAAAGCATTTATTGTCATAAAAAATAATTATTAGTGGTAATTTATTATTGATAAATTTATTTTTATCTTATTTAAGCTGACCATGTAAAATACTATCATAAAAATATAAGATATTCGTCTATAAAACATTAGTAACAAATACAACATTACTAGTAACTAATATATTCACCACTAAAAATTGAGTCTAATAATTTTCACTAATAAATTTATTTTACATTTTTACTAAAAAAATTTAACTTATTAAATTAATAAATTATGTAGCTCAAATAATTTAACAATTCATGTTTAATTTATAAACTATTAATAAATTCTCTTGCTTTCCCCCAAAAACTTTGTCACGAAAAATATTTTGATCTCCCGAGGTGAGCCCAAGTATAACTTGGGGGAATTGCAAATGGCTCTTGAGTATCTTCTATTTTTCTATTAGAATCAGCAGCAAATGAGCTAGAGCGAAGGGACTGGACCTTCATCCACTGAAGAATGAGTCACTTCGGTGTTCTCTTGGTATGCACTATTGGGACTTGAAGGGGCTGATGAGAACTCATTATCTACACCCTGTAATTCTTCAAACTTCGTAAAGGTAATTACCACTCTAACAGTTGGAGCAACAGGGATTGCAACCTGAATTTGCCATGAAACAAACATTATAATTATAAATATATTAACAAAAGCAATTTTTTTATAAAGAAAAAGTGTAACAGAAACAATGATTACAAATTAATAAGCAACTACACGGAAATGAGATGTATGCAACTCCAAAACTAATTCCTACTGTAAAATGTGAGTATAGGTCCTATAATTTCTTTAAAAAGTATCCCTATTGCCCCCTAAGGATTGGCCCAAGTGGTTAAGCTGGTTTTGGCTTTGACAAAATAGTAAGGTTTCAATATTGTGCTGGACCACAATTCTTTGGGGGTAAACTATTTGTAAGAACCACTGTTAAGTCCTCACTGAAGCCGGTGACCTAATTGTTAATATATCCTTTCAATGAACTATAGAATAGACAATATAAGGAATAAACATTCAAGATTTAACTAGAAAGGATCAATGCCTTCTACAAACTGATGTAGAATGACTTAACTGCTTATTTCATCAATTCTGCTTCCTTCATACAACATAGCAGATAAGAAAAATCTAAAGGTAATGTTAATGACAAGGAGAACAGGTTTGGTTCTACAGACCATGAAGAATTTGTCAACTGTTGATGAGCAGGAAGATATACGTTACAAACATAAAATTAAATGACAGCAGCTGCAGTGGAGACTTGGTAAGAACATACTAGTACCAAGGCAAGCCTGTTGAGCTACTACTCTTTCAGGGCTGCAGCACCGCCCGCAGGAGCATGAACATAAACTTTACTGTCCCAACTGTCACTGATAATCAACCACTGAGATCCAATTGTGGTGCAGGAATCCGATAACTAGCTAAATGTTTAGCATGTTGGGTTTTTGACTGTCAACTTTAATCTTAGTTCTAATAAAAATCCGGCATTGCTTTCTAGATGGATTTAACACATTAATTAATGAAGGAACACCTGTTTCAACATGCTTCAATAGACTATATACATAAGCAGGTTCTAAGTTCAGAAGAACCAATTTGCAAAGTCTCAGTTTCTTTCTGTATTAACATTTTCAACTGTGTGTGTATTTGCACAGACACTAGTTTAATTTGGGTACGATTTTGTTCTTTGTTGCTCCTTCAATCTTTAGCTGTGCAACCAATAAGAAAAAGCAAGACTAAGGAAAGAGACATTCTCAAATATTTAAATATCTCATGTTTCCATAAATAAAGCAAAATTAAATTGACTTAGGCAAATTGATCATAGAGTTGCAACTTATTCATCTACTATAAGCAAACAGAAAGTATGTTCGTATTTATTTATACCCACAACATGGTCACGACAAGAAATAGAGATTGGTATCAATTATTTGTGTATGGCATTGTTATAGAAATAATTTTGTAGGAATAGCGTGGTTCATAAGTAAATATTTGAAAAAATTATTTTCAATGAAAAAATGTTAACAATAAACATTCAAGCATTTAAGCAAAATTTGACATTGCTATCATTGCTAACTTGCAAAGCACGCAATTAAGAACTTAAGTAACATTATTCCAACCTCCTTACCCTATTCTTCATGATTAATCTCTGGGTAAAGTATTAAGAATTACAGACCTTAAATAGACTCAAACTTGCTCAGCAAAGCAGTTGATCATGGCACAGCTATTAAGACATACTTTCTCTATTTTCTTCATAGCTTTTTGCAATCTTATGCTGTATAATAAAAAGCATATTTGTACCCATAATCCAACGCATAATAATTCTAATAAAAACTATTACCTAATTTGCCTTCATGAGCAGTGGTGCATCAAGATGAAAACAACCAAGGCAGCCAACATAATATAATATGGATTCTCCAAATCCAGTCAGTTATGCCTTGAATATTAGATTTTCTATAACTAGCTTAAATCCAAGAAGAGTTTGAAGAGTAGACACCTTGACTGGAAATGTTTCCTTTGGAAACTTTGTTGTAAGAAGGTCTCTTAGACGACGAACTACTTTAACTTTCTCCGCAAGAATGTCAAGCATTGGTATTAGCTCTTCAAGCTTTAGTGGAAAGTTTGGAGAAAGCCATAGAATAGTCCTCATATGCTTGAATGCAGTTTTAGAAGTTCCATCCTTCTGGCAGTCACTGCTATCAGACATTTCGGAGTCCTTTCCCTTTCGATGCTCCTTTTCTCTACACCCACCGAAGCGTCCTTTCTTTCCTTTATATTTTCCATTTTTATGACCATTCTCATCTTCATTATTGGATTCTGATGCATCCATCTTACTTGCATGTGCAACTTCCAATTGCTTTCTCTCTTCCTCTGTCAAAAGCTCATCAATTTCTTTACTTGTTTTTTCGTTTTCTTTGCTAGCAGACTTTGCATCTATTGCAACAGCTCCAGGAGGTGTTACGAATGTGTGGCTAAAAACAACATGTTGCATATCATACACCTTTGCTTTCCCTGGCCCCACCATTTCTTTTCTCTCCTTTCCCCTCCAAGTCAACTGGGGCTTAAGATGTGCTTGAGTCATATCAAGCCTAACCTTATGCAGCATTTCCTTGGACTTCTTATTTAAAATTTGCTTAATCTGTTCATCTGTTGGTGGTTTAGAATCATGGTCACCCACTGCAAAAACAGTTACCTCCTTGTTCTTGTGTGAGACGATGCAAAATGACCCAGGAATTATCTTCCCGTCATCTAAATCATCACCAATGAAAAGAATGCTCATATCTCCCCTCTTGTTTCTTAAACCATCAAAGCCAGCCAAAGTCATATCTGCCCTCATATTCCCTCCCCTCTTCCATATTTTGTAAGTATCTGATGGGGCAATCCTTGAGATGAAAGGAATTACAAAACTCCCGAAATGGAAACTGATCTCCATGTAGAAGTTTCTCATCCTCTACAATGCCCCTATATAGCAAGGCAACCTTCTACGGCATTTGTCATCAAATTGTGGCCAAGAATGTCGAAGGATAATCATCCCAACTTTTTCTTCTTTGTTATGTATAGCTTCCCTAAGGGAACTCCATCCTTGTTTATTCTTCATGTTTTTATTTGCCCCAGCAACCACGAGCGGTTCAGTGGCTGTTTCATCACCAAGCTTTGCAGCCAAGTGAAGAGGGGTGTCACGATTTGGAACATTCACGCCGGTCAATCACAACAGAGATGGTGGCAGCCTTCTCTTCCTCAACTATTGAAGCTGCCTCCATGTGAATCTCTGATGCCTTAACAAGACGTGGGAGACCTGCAAGTATTTGCCTCAGGTTTTCATAATCCTTCAAGATTATGGCCTTGTGCACAGGACTGTGTGCATATTTTGAGACATCAATGCCTGCTATACCCAAGAGTACAAGCCACCAACCCACACTAACTTATAATCACAGATTCACAGGTGCCATCGTCTAACACCACAGCTCAACTAAGTGTTGTTAAATCCAAGGAATTTAACAAATGGAACAAACGTTATTGCCATTTTTCCTCTAAAATCTTAAATTTATAACTAAGTTTGATCCAATTCAAATCATAAACCAAACAGCAGAACATGCATGATTGAGCTGACAAGCATCAGAATATAGAAGCAGAAAGAAAGGGATTTGTACGTGGTGGGCTAAAACAACCATTAAAAGAAGAAAAATTATTGCTCACCATCTTCCTTTCAAATTCCTTGTGTCCTTGCTTCCGTCTTAACAACCCCCAAGAGTCCAAGATTGCTTCCTCTCTACCTCATTTAAGCTAAGGTTTTAGAAATGATAATTGGAAACAAATTATTCTTCTAGATTCAACCCTTATAAAAAAAAATAATAATAACCCAAAAACATGCATAGTTGGGCTAAGGGTTGTTTAAAGCAAAATTTAATGAAGACATGCATGAAAGATAAAGACAAACCAATGTGCAAGAGGAGGGGATTTGACAAAAGAAAATTAGCAAAAAGAAAGTTCCCTAATATAGGACGAAGAGGAATAACTATCAAGGGCATCAAAAGTGAGGGGTAGATATTTTAAACAACCTTATAATAGAATGTTGTTGTAGCGCACAAAAATTTCGTTTTGACTTATTAACTAGAAGTCAATTTCAACCACCCATCTATTTGACCAAAGCTGAACATAGAGTAAACAATTACAAATTTTTGAGTAAATCATTTATTGTTTGTCAGTGGCATTTTTTGAGGTATTAGCTGCTTGGGTTTGAGATTAATGCATAATTGAAAAACATCTTTACATATACTCAGGTTACCTAAAGTTTTCCATGAAAAGATAACAAAATTCTTAAAGTCTAAATCTCACTACTAGAAAACATTAACTGTATCTTGTTAGGAGTGGTGAAAAATTATAATAGGGTGTTTAGTTTTTCTTATAGGTTGCATGGATTTGGTTCCTTTACTGTTAAGTTAGTAAAATTTTGAAAAGAGAAAGACACAGAACTAAGAAAAAGAAAAAAATGAGTTTCATATGTTAAATTTAAAAGAGAAATTAAAAAATCATTGAAGTTAGAGAAAAAAAATCAAAAGATTTAAATCTTAGGCTACATGTGTGTTATATCTTTCACAAGTGTAATATTGTAATATTCTTCTTAGAGAATATATATAAGGTTTGTGGGTGTGGGCTCGGTTAGATCGCCCACCATTCTTTAAATTCCTTCTTCTTCTTTCGTCTCTCTTTCTCTCTCTAATTTATTATCTATTCATTTTTAAAGTCCAATTTGGCATGAGAGCAAAATTCTTTTTAGGGTTTGAACTCTTTGTTCATACTCATCTGATAAGAAAAAAGAATCCAGTTGATGATGTCAGCAATATGCAACATTGACATCAATACCAACCACCTGAGACTAGCAAAGCCATTGGTTGGCCCAAAATTTGTCAACAAACAAAACCCCCAAAGTGCTACACAGATTTGAGCCTTTCTCCAGCCTCAATTTTAGAGCGTCTTACAAAGGGCGAAAAACTCTTATGCAACACAATTCTTTCACGCGATTGTGATTGAATGAAATCAATGGCTCCCTTGTAATCAGAGGGCTCGATTCTGACTGTTGAATGTAGTGAGGCTGGATTTGTTGTGGTTGGCCGGGTTTCCTGATAATTGAGGTTGATTTTTCTTTTGTTGATACTTTATTAAAGTCGCTGGAGTTGGATTCCTATTGATTGAGATTGTTTTTCCCTCTGATGATGCTGTGTTGAATACTTAGTCTAGTAGTGATGTGTTTCAAGGAGAGGATGTTTGAAGGCAATAAAGGTCATGAAGAAGTTAGTAAAAACTCACTAGATCATAATTCATAGTATATCTAGGAACCCATCAAAATTAAGAGATTTTGTGAGTGATGTAGTGACTCCAAATGATAATCCTGTATTTTAAATCAGTCTAAAAAAACTTAAAAGCACCAACTACCTTACTTGAATTGTTGTTTATACCTTGTCCTTGAAAGCTAAAGGACTGAATGGTTATATCTGTGGTAAGAAAAGAAAGTCATATAAAACCAGTCCATTGATTTATTAGTGAGAATTGAAGAATAGCCTTATCATGTCCTAGCTACTCAACTCAATGGAGTATGAAATCAACAAGACCTGTATGCTCTTGGGTACAACTAAAAAAATTTGAAATGCAATAAAAGAAGCATATTCTCAAGTCAATCGTTATGCAATCATTTATGAGTTGGAAAAAAGAATCATAGAGCAAAACAAGGTGAAGAGTCCATGTCTCAGTATTACTATGAATTTAGTAGTATTTGATAAGAACTTGATTACTATCAGTATTATCAACCTAAATGCTTTGGGAATGCTACTAAGTTCTAGAAATTACAAGATAATAAGAGGGTCTAAAAGTTTTTTGATTGGCCTAAATGTTCAATATAATCATATGAGAAATTAGCTTCTTGGAAGAGATTCACTCCCATCACAAGGTCGATCATGTATTTATCCAACAAGAAGAAAGTCATTGACCTTCCTTGTACCACTACTACCTAGTGCCATTACTCAAGTTGAGGTGTGATTATTATGACAAACGGAGGCACACAAGTGAACAGTGTTGAAAGCTCAAAGGAAAATTCTTATTCTCCTAAATTCAATCTAACAAGCCCCACAACTAGCTTTATTCACACAACATAGTAGGAGGCATTCATATGGAAGAGATCCACTCCCATCACAAGGTCGATCATGTATTTATCCAACAAGAAGAAAGTCATTGACCTTCCTTTGTACCACTACTACCTAGTGCCATTATTCAAATTGATAAAGACAAGTTGAGGTGTGATTATTATGGCAGATGAAGGCACACAAGTGCACAGTGTTGAAAGCTCAAAGGAAAATTCCTATTCTCCTAAATTCAATCTAACAAGCCCCACAACTAGCTTTATTCACACAGCATAGTAGGAGGCATTCATATGGGAGTTGTGATCTCAAATCGGATATGAGTTGTCTCTAACCAAAAAATGTGCCACTACTTCCTCCTATCATTGCAATTTTATCAGACGATCCCTTAAGGAACAGAATATATAAATACTTGATACTAGAGTCAACATCTGTAAACCATACTCCTAAGATAGAATGAAACATACCACAACCAATAGACAAATGATCCAATTATTTACAACATAAATAAGAAAGTAGTGGTGAATTAAGAATAAATTTCAATCACGATGAAATTTGCCCAACCCTGAGTGCAACTATTCTGAGTTAATGGCCAAATACATTGAAAAGTGAGTGAACAAATATTAGGTGTAAACATGAGATGTCCAGCAATTGTTACAAGAATCACTGTATTCTCCTTATGCCACACGCGCCCTTCCCCTACACCAAAAGAAGGGGAAAAACCCCAAATAATTTACCCCATTTCCCCTTAAAAGATCACTCTTATAGAGAAAATATTGCTTCAATTATCATTCATCCTCAGAACACTTATGATCAACAATGAAGAGATGTACTATTGCATTTGGATAAAGCAGATATCTCCACAGAACTTAAGTATCTTTCAGGTTTGGAACTTATGTTCTGACAGCACTAGTTATGACTTTTCCCTTTCTTAGATTTGTTCTTGTCCTGCATCTTCTTTTTCTTAGCTTCAGCAGTAATCCAAGTATAGTCAGAGGGTATTGCAAATGGGTCTTGAACATTTTCTATCCTGCCGCTAGAACCAGAAGCAGATGATGAAGGGCGATGATAAGGAGCTTTTATCCACTGAAACCAAGAAGAAGCTGAAAAATGTGTCATTGCAGGGCTTTCATGGCCCGCAGCAGAAGGACTTGAAGGGGGTGTTGTAAACTCATCTAATGGCTGTAATTCTTCAAACTTCGTAAAAGTAACCAATACTTTGATGGTGGGGACCACAGGAATGGCAACCTAAATGAGCAGAGGAGAAGAAATAAGTTTATGATCATACATATTTTTACGACAAAAGAGTAACAATTAAGAAAGTAGAAGACAAAAAGTATTTAATACATTAAAATAACAAAGCTTACTACAATGATGTTTCTAACCCCACCAACCAACAAGGTAATACTAGAGTCCTTCACAATGCCCTCCCCCCTCCCCACCAAAAAACAAAGTAGAAAGTGAAAAGCATGAACAGGCAAGGGCTTAAGTTCAAAGGAAAAAAACCTTCAACATGCATAACTTTCTATTGAAAACAAAAGTAAATGAGACCACAGAACAAAGGGGGCTTAAGAAAATAACTCAAACCATAACTATTAAATTTTAAAGGTTTACTTTTCCAGATCTGGGCCAGCAAGCCAGCAGCAACAAGACGTTGACCTACTTTAAGGATGACCCAACTTTTGGACCAAACTAATGACCCAAACATGTTACACACCTACACTCACCACTTGAATTCATGCAATACTATTCAGCCTGGCTAATTTAATCGGTTGAAGGTCACGACCTCATCCCCACAAAGACGCAGGTGAAGGGCCTGACGACAAACAAGACTTATCAACTAACACTAACTACAGGAGTCAAACCACTAATGTTGGGGCGATAATATACTCAGTACTTAGCTCTTCTAAACATTTTATATGAGAAGCAAAAACTAGCTTTTTCATCGTAAAACTAAGGAAATTGAACACCTTGACTTCAATGTTCTGGTTACAAATACACCCATTTGTAGACCTATGTGATTTTCCCTACTTTAGTGACTAAAAGTGGCAATGATCCACCACCCAACCCAAATTCTTCACAGTTAGATCTCTAGTCAATTGATTTCTTGAAAGCACACTTGAGGTTATCTATTGTCCTAATCTCTTCATCCTACATAACTTGTATGCAGTCTCTTTTCTTTCTTTTATATCTTTTTTTTACTCCATTTATTGTATTTCTTTGGTTTCTAGACCTCTTACAAAAGGATGCATGGATGAAATTTTGGGTACTAAAATTTCAGAAGGATGGAGTTTGCATACCAAAATAATGGCAGCATTTAGATAGAGAGTATGCAAATACTAAGACACACTACAAATCTGGTGAAAACTTAGAAGCTTATAATCTAAATGGCTATTAAATTAAAAATTCAAAAAAAAATCGTTTGACATTATAGGTAGATAAACAATTAAGCCCATTGGAAGATATATATAAAAAAAGTGATTGAGGGTACAAAACACAACCCCATTTAGATTTCCAATGTTTATTTGAGATTAATTTTTCATGGAGTTTAATTTAATATTGCATTTATTACTCTGTCATCCTGTCTGGTTGAGCGAGGAAGAGAGTATATGAAAAATTAGACAAGCTTGGACAGCCTGAATAGAGAGCAGAAAAATGAAATAAGTGCTAAAATTATAGACTCAGGTGGAATTTAAGAAAGAAAGAAGAAGACAGGCAAGATTGCCGTGATAAAGGGAAACAAAGGAATGCACTGACGCACATGAGATGTTTAGAAAAGATCAGGTATCTAATTAGCATGCAGGCATAAATTTTACATTTCCAAATAATTCAAGCTCGTAAGTTTAGAAATCCAACTATTGATCATTATTGAATTGTCAAAGGAGAACTGCTAATGAAAGTTTATTTAATCAGCAGGTATAGACAATATTTATTTATTAGAAAATAGACAAAGCAGATGCGGACTAGTGTAATATTTAAGCAATCGTTCAAATAGGCATGGTTAACATATCTAACAAAGCAGAACAATCAATAAGCACTAGTTCACAATGAATTCCAATCTTATTCTTTGTGGTCAGAGTATTAGCAGGCAGTTATTCATAAGTAAATAATAAATAGTGATAATATTCAGAAGCTGCACGCTTTATCATCTACAGATCATCAGTAATCTGAAGCAAGTATCACATGCAAACCTGCCTAACAACATAGTTGACTAGAGCAAAATTTTGAGGAATCTACCCATTATCTTTTAAAAGCTTTTTATCTTTTTCTTCTACTTTCGTATATTCTTTTGTCATTTCATTTCTCTTTTTTTAGTACAGAGGAAAACAAGTATAATATCTTATCATAGGCCAACACATGATGCAAATATAAGCAGTGTAAAGAAGAAAAAGTTTAATTCATCCTAGTGAATGATGCATCGAGGAAAACCAAAGGAAACAGTTGAGGAAATTCTATAACATGAATTTTTCTTAGAGTTATGCCCCAAATATTGGTATACCTTGACTGGAAAAGTTCCTACTGGAAGCTTTGTTGTAAGAAGTTCTCTTAAACGACGAATTGCTTTGACTTTGTTAGCAACAATGTCAAGCAATGGCAACAACTCTTCAACTTTTAGTGGAAAATTCGGGGAAAGCCAAAGAATTGGCCTTAATCCTTTCTTATACTCATTTTCACGACTTCCATCCTTGTGGCGATTTCTGTTATCAGAATTTGCAGAAGGAGCTTTGGCATCTTTTCTCCTCCGGTGCTCATCACCCCTCACAACTATCTCAACAGAGTGTCTTCCTGGCTTACTCTGATTCCTTGAAGGAGAATCACCGAGTAGATTACTCACTTTCTCATCTATGCAGAGAGAACTTCTTGGTGGAGCAATCTTCTTCTGAGCTTCAACTTTAGAATCCTTTTTTCTCCATCCACCAAACCATCCTTTTTCCTGCTTGTTTTCTACAATTTTAGAACCATTTGCATCTTCAATAGGAATATCCCTACAATTTTTCTCTTGTATAGGAATATCCCTTTGTTCATAGCAACTGCGGCGATGCTCAATGATTCCTTCATCATTTTCATTATTCAATTCTGATGAATGCAACTTAAGTGCATCTTCTAGTTGCCTTCTTTCATCCTCCGTCAAAATCTCATTAAGTTCTTCGCTCTCAGGTTCATTTTCATTGCAAGAAGAGAAGAACTCATCATCCATCATAGCTCCAGGAACGCTTCTAGATTTGATGCTTACAACTACATTGTGCATATCATACACCTTGGCTTTCCAGGGCCCAACCATTTCTGTTCTTTCTTGTCGCCTCCAAGTTAGTTGAGGCAAAAGAACTGCCTGAGTAACGTCAATCCCAGGCCTAAATATATTAGTCTGAGACATTGCAGCCACTTCTTGCTGAACCTCTTCATCAGTTGCTGGAAAACCGGCCTCATCTAGAGCATTCATTATTTCCTTATCCTTGTGTGAGATCATGCAGAGTGACCCAGCCCGGACCTTTCCATCTTCTGAACCATCACCGAGGAAAAGAATGCTCTGATCTGATCTCTGAATTCTAAAACCATCAAACCCTGCCAAAGTCATGTCTGCCCTTAGATTTGCACCCCTTTTCCAAATTTTATAAGTATCAGAAGGTGCAATCCTTGAGATGAAAGGAATCACAGAACTCTCAAAATGGAATGTAATCTCCATGTAGAAATCTCTCATCCGTCGCATAGTCCCCACCAAACGAGGCAACCTTCGGCACCATTTTGCCCAGGCCAAGGGCTGATAGTGCCTGATTATAATCTTGGCAATGCTCTCTTCTCTATTGCATATAGCTTCCTGAAGAGCACTCCATCCCTGTTCATTCTGCAAACTCCAATCTGCCCCTGCAACCATAAGCATCTCAGTGGCTACTTCATCACCAAGTTTTACAGCCACATGAAGAGGTGTATCACGGTTTGGGACATCACGCCTATCAATCACAGCAGAGATGGCATCAGCCTTCTGTTCCTCGGCTATTGAAGCTGCCTCAGTGTTAATCTCAGCCGGGTTACAAAGCCGTGGGAGTCCCCCAAGTATCCTTGTAAGGCCAGCATAATCCCTCAATAGTATGGCCTTGTGCACAGGACTATGTGTATACCTTGTAACATCTATGCCAGCCATACCTAAAGATTACAAGGGACCGACCCACACTAATAATCACAAGCAAATATACATACTACTATCCAAAACCGTAACTTGATTGCATATCATCAAGACGGTCCAATCTTTAAAATTGAAAAATAGGAACTTCCATACAACCAGAATATACCGTGAAAATCAAAGCAGTGGATCCAACCAATGACACAGATCTTGTTGACGAATTGTGCCTTATAATACGGGAAACCCCTGTCAATCAAAAATAAATTTGACCCAATTCGAATAAAAATCAAATAGCATAACTGAACATCAAAAAAGAAAGAATCGACACCTATTGCAAACAGAAACAAAACTATCTTGGGTAGTCCCAGATCAAGTAATCCAAGGGAAGATACTCACCTTCTTCGTTCTGCTTCTTCTATGACTACCCAATAGTCCAAGATTGCACCGGAAGAGACTTCAGTACTCAACCCCACCACTTCCCTTCTCCGCAAGTAGCAAACAAGAATCGAAAATACCAAAGATCCTTGTGATCCAATCCAGATCAGACAAACACAAGAGCATGCATGTGCGTGTGTGAAGAAAAATTCTATAATAAATTTTGATACAAAGGATAAAAAAACGAGAAAAGTGAAGCGGGGGGTGAAATCTGTTAAAGAAGTGGGAAAGGGATGCAGGATGAAGGAAGTAATTGAATGAAACAACAATACCCCACCATCCAAGCAAAGAAAGGAATTCGTGTATGTTGTCAAGGAACAGCTAGAAAGGGAATTAAAAGTGGAAGACTTGTAAAGATGATTGCGAGTGAAAAGAAAAGAATATTATGGATTAGGAATGTGCGTGAGAGAGACAAAAAGTGAAAAAATTCTACACTCTCCCAACTGTTTCGGATTGTGAGAAAAGAAGAGAAGGGGCTCTAATGGGGGCAACAATCGCAAATCACTTTGTGAAACCGATTTGAACAATGTTCAAAGATAAGAAACACAGAGGGAAAGGCAAGGGTCAGCGAGAGAGAGAGAGAGAGGGTCGGTCCATCATAATACTAATAAAAAGGGGAGCATGTGAGCCAGAAAAGAAGGAACTTGCTTTTCTATATCCTTTTTGTATTGACTGCTAATCAAAGTTATTTAATTCACTATTAACTGAATTTATAAATAATAAATTACATTCATTTTATGTCAAAAATGTTGCATTTATTTAATTTGAATAAGTTTTTTTTAAAACTTAAAATTTAAAATTTAAAATTAATTTTTTAAAATATAAATATTGTTCAGATAAATTTAGTAAAATTAGAATCTAACAATATGTTAATTAGATCAATTTTGTATATAAATAATATATACATTCTTAATGTTTGGTTAGAAGAGAGAGATTTTTTCAAACATCTTATTTTATTTAAATTTTTTGAAGAGAGGATAAGGGCTCAAAATCCCTTATCCCTCATTTTGTTTTCCTTTTTAACATGGAAGAATTTAAAGAAGAAAAAAATTTTATTAAAAATTTTAAATTTTGATAATTAAATTTTTTTTATAATTTTAAAATTATCTTAATTTCTATAATCTAATAATTATTTTTTAAAAAAATATATTACTATCTAATTAAAATCTCTCCAATTATTAATCAAATAAGCAAAAAAATAAGAATTATTACTTCTCTCCTCCTCTCCCCTTATACCAAATTAAACAAAGCACCTTTTTTCCTTTCCCTTCCCTTCCTTCCATTCTTTTGAACTAAATACTTTTTTACATTCTCATTCTCATTTTTCTTTCTCTCTATTTCAAAATTTTACTTATCATTTTTCGTTATATATTTTTAAGAGAAATACTATGCACATTTATACTCCATACAAGCATTACACAAAATAAAATAAATATTATTTTTACTATTAACTCATCAGTCATCTAAAACTCACTTAAACTCTACCATTAGCAATAACTCACGTTCATATAATATCTCTACTCTTATGGTACTTCTTTTTTGGACCATTTATTGTGCTACTTTTATAGTGGAGTAAAGTAGTTTATTGTACTCATGAAAGCTCATCATGGTCGGATAAAAGAATTTAAACGTAAATATTATGATGATTGATAAATACATTAACTTAAAAATAAAATTCGGAGTTTTCCTCTCATTTAATAATATGACAATTATTAAAAATGAGAATAATCAACAATTAACGTATGTCAATTTTACATTTTTTATAATTTAATTGTTTTAATCTCTTCACTTTCTTTTTAAGATTTAAAAGTTTTGATATTTTTGTTGACAATAGTTTTGATTGTTAATTTAATTAATATCAAAAATCATTTTTTTGTAATGGGTAACATATGTACATAGAAGAGCTATTATAATCAAAACCTTTTTTCAAAAATGGAAGTGAAAAAAAAAAATTATCGTTTTTGGAAATATTAATTTATTAGTCATCAACATATTAGTTATAATTAATTATTTTCGTTGTGCCATAGTAGTGACCTTGAGTTTTGATGCTATATACCAAAACTACCATTGCCCAATATGCATAATATAGTGTCAACAAATCTCGATGTGTTTAGACTATGGGGAGGGACGTAAAGTTTTCCATCTTACAATGATGAGTGTAAACACATAAATTTAGCAAAACTCAAAATAGTTTATATTGATAGTTTTGCTAAAATAAAAAAAAATTAAATAGGTTTTTAAAAAAATAGATTAATTAATTAAAATAAAAATTAAAAATTTTAAAAATAAAATAATAAAATTAATAAAATAGAAAAATTAACTTTTGTTAAAATCAAAAAAGTAGAAATTTTTAATTTAAAAACAAAGTAAAAAAAAAAAAGAACAGAAAGAGCCCAATTTGGCATTTAGATGGCCTAATTTTGTACCTCTTAACAAAAGCCCAATTAAGAGTTGGGCTCACATTCAATTTTGTTTTGTTTCTTTTTTTTTTCCCCTCAAATTCTAGTATGTGCCGCCTATTTCTTCCCCAGTTAACGAAATCCTCACACCGCTCAAGCTTTAGCATTAATGGCTAGTTGTCTGCTTCTTGCCATTGCAAACAACCATCTTCCCTGTAGTTTACGCCTTTCACTTCCGAAGCCAAAACAAGAAAAGTGGGAAAGAAGCGAAGAAAGGTCTTCTGTTACGATAATTGTTGTTTTTCAAGTAGGCACTTACTCCCTAAACAGAACTGAACAGAACAATAATGTTCTCTTTGCCTAAAATGAACATATAACTAGTCTTTAAATACAAAAGAATAATAATTGAAATAAAGATAACTACAAAGAAAATGAAAATAAATAAAAATACATGCAAAATGAAATTAACTAAAATAAAGATAAGTGCAAAAGAAAATAACTAAAAACATGTTAAATTGAAATGTGGGGGTGTAAATGGGGGAACGTACAACGTATGGGTTGTTAAACCACAAAGTGGCCCTCCTAGATTCATGGGTTGTGGATGCGGTACTCTTAACATCCCCTCACCCTTGAAAACTACCTTGTCCTCAGGGTGGTGGGTCGGGTTTGATTTGATCTTGCTTCTCCTCTTCATCACTAGTTTCCACTGACCCGACTACATCACTCACATGTATAAGAATTGTCCCTTGCATGTGTCATGAGTTCCACTTCTCATCACAATTGAAGCAAAGTCCTTGTTCATGCTTAAGTCACAGCTCCTCAAGTAGTAGACGCTGGATAGGAGCAGAGCTTGGCTCCCCTTGCATCTTGATTGGTGGCAAAGCTAGCATGGCATTAGATTCAGATGTGCCTAGGTCACTATAGCTTGCAATACTCTAGAAACTGAGACATCAACTTGGTGCAAAGCACCTTTTAGTTCTTAGTGGTGGGCATCACAAGCTATTGCTAGGTCCATTGCTTGGTTCAAGCTTGTTGGGTGGGCTAGCTGTAACACTCTCCGCAAGTCAAGACTTAATCCTCACATGAAAAAAATTGATTAGCAAATGCTCATCAACCTCATTTATCTATGACATGAGATTCACGAATAAATTCTAATACTCCTTCAACATTCCATTTTGGGATAGTTTAGATAATTCCCCGGTCTAGTCAATGTATGATGATACTTTGAAATGGTGATTGAGACCATTTTTAAACTCCGACCATGACCTCAACAAGTTGTTGGCATACAGCCGTTGGTACCAGGCCAAAGCCACTCCCTCCATGTGAAAGCCTATTAGCTGTAACTATGTGATCTCTGGGATATTCTGTAAATTTAAATAAAGTTCTACTTGGAAGAGCCATTCATTAGGTCTAGTCCCATTAAATTTGGGAACCTTTAAATGAATGGAACAAGGGATGGGATTGTTGTCATTAGTCCCTGAGTATGGTGTGTTTGGGTGAGATGGCTCTTGGCCACTCAAACAACGCTCATGCTAATAGAGTTCTTCACTCAGTCCATCCATATTAGCTAAGGTCTGTAGTTGCTATAGTTGGTGGGTAAGTTTAGCCATTTGACATTGGCTTTCTACCTATGAGGCTGCCCACTCCTTTGCGAGTTCATATACCTTCGTAGCTCTGTGAGATTGGTTGCCCTCAATGAAAGACCAATTGTTACAATAATTTGTGTTTTCGAGTAAACACTTTCTCCTTAAATAGAATTGAACTAAACAATAATCTTCTCGTCGCCAATACCAACATTTAAATACAAAAGGATAGTAATAAAATAAAGATAACTACAAAAAAAATGGAAATAGATGAAAATATCCCCCTAAACTTACCCTTATATGGTTTTAATTTAAACAAATAACTCCCTACACTTTAGAGATAGTGCAAATTGTCCACAATCTAATAAAAATATTAAGCCAATGGTTAAATGGTAACGTTGACCAAGATTACTTCCCTAAAAGACCTCATCTCTTCAGGATATTGGGTAATGAAGTCCTAGTAGTTCATCCTATATGCATTCTCACATAATGACTCCTCCTTCCCGATAAACCAGTTGTTCAAGGAAAGCCACATATTTATACTGGATGACCTAAAGGGTGTTAGAACTGCAGGGGACAAATAGGGCTCCTTGCCTTTGATATGAAGCTTGGATGGCAGAGTCAGAGCATAGGCTTCCTCTTCTTCTCCATCATCATTAATTGATTTTGATGTAGCAAAGAACCCATTATGTACTAAAAGGTGCAAGAAGGGGAGAAGGCAACAAAGCAAGATTACTTGTATATACATTACTTCCCTAAAATGCCTCATCTCTTCAATGAAAGATATTCAAATGCTAATAATGGCTTTGCACACAATGCAAAAGGAAAAAACTATTGAGTAAATGCCATATATCCTAAAACTTCACCAAAGTTAAGTTCCAATTATAAATGAAATGAAGATCAAGTGCATGCGATATGATTGCAAAATACCTAAGTTAAAACACAAGCCTAGCTTTGACGTCTTGAAACAATAACATTTCATCTTTTAATAATGAAAATTTAAACTATCTCTAATATGTGTACAAATAATGTTCTTCATATGTTTTTTTTTTTTTTTGTTTTTTTGCGACGTAAGTCACCATGTTGGCCAAATGTGTGACAAAATTTGTGTAACAACATTATATTATATCCTCTCTCTCGCACATATTTATACCTCCTCACTACTCAATTTATTTTCTCGTCCAAGTCAACATTTGTAAGCTAATTTTGTGCATTCTAAATTTCTGTAAACAATTCTCTTCATGCTATTGCCTCTACCAATATTATGTTCTGTTAAAGCAAGAATAATCTTTTTTCCTCCTATCTCTTTTTGCATGACTAAACAGAACATACACATAATCGAGAGGCAATATCAATAATAAATTAGAATTGTATACATAAATATGTTACAAAAGTACATAGATATTTAGTTCAAAAAAAAAAATACACAGATATTAACTAACCACTAATTCATCAAATAATTGGTCCATAATATATTATATTATATGTGAGAAAAAGGAACTTAACAATATAAGTAAATTAGTAATAAATTACTAATTAATAATATTATTATATTATATACATTTAGAATATCAGAAAAACAAGTTAAGTCACTCACATAGTCTGCCATTTGCCTAAAGAATCCTAACTTTTTAATTTCTTAGGCTAAATCATAAAAAAATTCTTGCACTTTCACTTTGTTATAAATAACTCCTCCATTTTCAATTATAACAATTAACACATTTACACCTTCTAATGTTAGTTATTTACTCATTCTGTTAATTAGACATCCAATATTCAATAGACCAAGTACGTGACATCTAGAATAAATCCTATTCCCCAATTTCTCCTCTCTTCTTCATACTTCTTCCTCTAAAATAAACCCTCTTCTTCTAAGTTCATGCTTCTCCCTGAATCATTTTCCCATTGCGTCTTCTAAATCCGATACCAAAGTTGTTCTTCGTGCTTCTTCAAGCAAGGACTACCCAAGAGGACAAGGAGAATCTGATAGGGGAAGAAGCTGAAAAGGGAAAAATATCACAGGCCTTGCATAAAGAATTCCCTCGGACATGTGCCTTAACCAGATTTAGAGCTAATACCAAAACTTAAATTTCTAGAAAAAATTTTTCTAGGTACAATATTAGGTACCATGAATCATCTGCATAAAAAGCTTGGCGTAAAAAGTTTATGTAAAATGTGAACTCTGAAACCCAAGATGCCATTCTCTTACATACTGATATAGGTACACAGATAAAATAATAGGGACTTTTTTTTTTTTTAATTTCCAAAGTGTTTGAAGATGATCATCTCTTCAAGAATTGAAATCTAAAGATATGTTTGGTTTGCAAATTTATTTTCTGTTCATTTGGATTTATTTTTATTGAAGATAATTTTTTTTTGAAAATAAAAATATGTTTGATTGTATTAGTCAAATTCTTTTTTCAAAAAATAAAAATAATGAAAATGTATTTAGTGCATTTGGTTTAAGATTTAAAATTTAAATTTTAGGATTTAAAGTTTGGGTCGAAGATTTAAAGTTTAGGATTTAAAATTTAAGATTTGGCATTTTGGTGGAATTGAGGATTTTGGGGTTTGAGATTTAAGGTTTTGGATTTTGAGGTTTAGAGTTTAAATCTTAAGAGTTTAGGGTTTTAAGATTTAAGATTTAGGATTTAAGGGTTTTGAGATTTAAGAGTTTAGTAGTTTAAAATTTAGGATTTAGGATATAGGATTTGAGATTTTAGAGTTTAAAATTTTTAAATTTTGGAGTTTAGGGTTATGATTTAAGGCTTTGGGTTTTGGATTTTAGGTGTTTAAGGTTTAAAAGTTTAAGAATTTAAAATTTAAGATTTTAGAATTTAAAGTTTAGAATTTTAAAATTTAATATTTAAAATTTATATAGTTATTTTAAAATTATCATTATATTTTTAATTTATATTTTTTGTTTTTAAAATTTTTACACAATAAATAAAACAGGATCTTTTTGACAAATAAATACGTTTTCACTACCATTTTTTATTTTCATTAAAAATAGAAACAACAAACAAGATGTCATTCTCTTATGTTCTGATATGGCTGCACAAAGATAAAATAACAGGAGCTGGTTTTTTAATGGCCCGACTACGTTCTCTATTCAGCAAATCGATGAAGGCTTCAACCAGTGGCTTTCAGCTAGATTAGCAAAGGTTTGGATGCTTTGTTCCATGTGGTTGGCGGTGAATAGCAAAGAATTAATATGAGAAGAGGGTAACGTGGTGGGAAAAGAACTTTGTTAGATATTAGATGTTTAATTAATAGAATGAGTTAATTGTTAATATTAAAAAATGTAAATGTGTTGATGGTTACAATTAAAAGAATAGGAGATTATTTGTATAGAGTGAATGTGTAAGTTTTTTTTTTTTAAATACGTTAGCCTTTTTTATAAACATTTGAATTATAAATTTTTTATTTTAATCTTATTTTAATCTTTTACTTAAATTATTTTTAATTTTTAATTTTAATATTAAGATTAAATTATTTTATAAATTTTTATAGTTAAGTTAAATTTTTAAATAAGTCTTTATAATTTAAAATTATATATAAATTTTTGTAATTTTTATTATTTATGTCATAAATTTTTACTCTTATTATATGTTATAACATTATGCAAAGATACCTATGATGGCTAATGTAAGAATCTACATAAAAATGAGGATTCCAAAATTTAAGTGCCATTTTACTTTTTTTTTAAAAGATAAAAGGTTTTAGAAAGGATGAAAATTTAATTAAAAATTTTATATTATAATACTTACATTTCTTTCACTTATTTTTAATTTAAAAATATTTTATTTTTATTAATTTTAACGATAATTATATTTTTTCAAAACTCTCTTCACATCACTTTAATCCAAAATTAAATACTTCGTTCTTCAAGAGTCTCATTTTTTTTTTCTTTTTTACATCTAAATATTATTAATTTTTACGTATATTAGATATAATCAATTTTTATAAAAAATAAATAAAAATACTTTTAAAAAAATATAATATTATATTACTTTCCCACTAAAATTCTTTCACCCCTTCTACTTAACCAAATTAATGAAATACTTTTTCCCTTTCCTTCCGGGGAACTAAACACAGCGCAACGAAACCAAATCCTTTACCCAACGACGGCGTTTGGCTAAAGTCCAAAAAGAGGACACGCATTCATTTCTACTCTCGCAAGCATTCTTGCGAATCGAGAGCAGCAGCGCACGGGAGAGCAACCCAGTAACAGCAGTTCTAGAACCTCCATCCTCCACCGAATTTCGCTGCGTCCGCAAGGTGAGGAGTATCTGGCCACTCCTCCTTAGTTTTTTCTTAAACTGCATTGCCAATTAAGAATTCATTTTTTCTATCCCACTCAACCATGTGTTGTGTGTTTGCTATGTTGTTCAGCCTTCGACTTGAATACGATCAACAATCCCTTTCAGATCCCAAGCTAAGCCCTTTCCCGTCCCCTCCTGAAATAAGCATTCAATTCTTCTGCCAAGGATGAGCAGGTATGCTATTCACGCTGTGAGAATGGAACCCACTTTGAATTTTGATGTTTGCAGAAAAATTTCATTGAAATATCCTTTTGTTCGTTTCTGGGATGGTCAAAACGGGCACGTAGGAGGTCCGCGGTGGTGTTTTCCGTGTACATATTTGTCTCTTGCGCGTTTTTCTTGCTTCTATTGTGTTTTCCATTAAATACTATTTTGGATATCTGCTTTAACAGATTCACTGCCAACAAGATTGTTACCAATATCTATAGCATTAAGGTTCCAAAGAAGCCCTTTTGTGCTGAGGCCGCCAAACTTGCTGGTTCAGCTAATGGCAAACTTTCCAATGTAAGAAGTACTGTATCTGAAATCAGGATTTCTAGTTTCATATATTTTTCTTTTATATTATTTCATTTCACAGTTTTAGCCTACAACTGTGCCTAATAATTATGTTTTGTGAGCTTAAATCTACAGAATTGCCTCACCACAAGAATACAAAAAACGTAGTAGTTGAAAGGGCAGGTTGAGCATGGTGTTTTCAAAATGTAATCTTTACAATTTAGGATCTGAAAACTTCCAATTTAAGGGACATAATTTGGTTAGGTGGGGACCTTGGGGTTGATTCTTGTGATTTTACCCCAAGCGCATGTGCAATTTGTCTGAACTGATCAGTTGTCATGGTAATACTTAAGATTGGAATATTGGAACCCTGTTGATATCACACTATATGAGATTATCCTATGGCCGCTAGAGGGGTTCTAATGATTGATTGATGCTGTAACTTCATTTCCTCTAATATTTTTAGAAAATTAGCATGGCAAAACAAGTTAGGCTAGATGTAACTTTTCATCTAATAGAAAAACAATGAATTATATATAATCAGTTTCAAAATATTTAGTTTTCTTCGTTATCACTGTTGGGGCAACTGCTATTTAGTTTATTGTTACTTTCCTTCACAATGGGTTTAAAATTTCTTGGAAGAATGTAACTATTATTCTAGAATTTATTATAACTTAAAAGGAAATGTGCTTTTTCAAGAGCACCAAATGCACAACTGATAGAAAATGCAGAGTTAACTCATACAAGTATTACAAAATCTGCTTTGGTGATTGTCATACATCAACATAATTTTTTTATTTAAAACCAAAAGCTGATTTGGTCCCATCAAATGCAAAGCCAAACGTACGTTAAACACCTTGCATTATACCACTATTTTTCCTCTTTCTAGAATGTGATAGTCTTGGGTTCAACCAATATGTGGGGTAAGCATTGTCTAATCATTTAGTTCAAAACTTCAAATGGAAAAAAACACAAAACGATGCCCTTGGGACGGTCTTGAGTTTTTTATTGGCTTGCATGGTTTTTTGTGTAGAGTAGTCTTGTTTCTTAAAATTCTCTCCTTTACATGGATTATGGTTATTTCTTTGGCATAGTAATATCTTGTTACTTGTTCAATTATGGTGGTAGGTTGAGTATTATCTTGTTACTTATTCAATCACTGTGGTAGGTTAAGTATTATCTTGTTACTTGTTCAAGTCGTGGTAACTATTTATCAAGTGGTCGTTAGGAGGGTGCATTAAAAGGTAATGCTATGAGGTTTTGCATGGGAGTCATAAATTCAATTTAGTTATGGTGATTTGTCCTACTCTATTGGAGTGCAATTTAATGAACATTTTGTAGTTTTACTTGAAAGTATTTTTGATTTTAATGAATGTTATGTACTGTTTAAAATTTTGTGATAGAAATCTTGTTTTGGTATAAAGTTTGATATAATTGTTTCTTGATTATAGATGGTAGAATGAAAAACTTATGTATGGGGGTTTTGATAGTGACTGGCCATTTTCGCGCATATGTAGTAGGACTGTAGAAGGTGTCCTAACTAATTGTCTTGATAGCATAAGTCCTTCCTTTTGCTTCAATGAAATCAGTTTTCTCACCTGCCTTCTTTGTTCACTGATTGGAAAGAATTGTAGCATATAGTTAACTGTTAAATTTACTTTGTCTTTCTTTTGTAATTTATTCATGTTAACTTGATTAATGGGACAGTTATGATTAGCACTATGCGCCAGGTTGTTCATTATCTTCTTGAAAATCTGTAGGAGCACAACAAGATGCAGACTATAAGCAATGATATTCAACAATATGATATTGCTATTGTTGGAGGAGGCATGGTTGGCATGGCTCTAGCTTGTTTCTTGGGTAGGTAATTTATATATTTTTCTCTGTGTGTGTGTGTGTGTGTGGAGCTATCGTATTTTTTCTAGAATGTAATATATTTTATTCTCACACTAAGCTGGAATTTAAGAAGATGAATAATTGTATGTAGAAAAACTTTGGTAGATACATTTAACTATTTCTCTATTTTCTAGAGTGATTCTTTGTTCATTTGCTCCTATATGCATATGTACAGTTACCTTTTATCCTTCCATGATACACTTTGCCTTGGTTTTCTTAGATCTCTTCTGTTTTATTTCCTATATGTATGTTTTATTAGATGCATTAATAAAGTCTTTTGTACCTAAAAAGTTGAGCTATAAATAACCAGCGTTGCAATTTTCTTTATACTAATAAAGAAAACCATCGTTTTCGTCCTTTTCTTCTTGTAAGAAGATACTCATCAATCCTGAATTTTCACTGTTGATGTGGAGATATTGTCTCCTAGATGCCCTGTAATGATGTATTAGCTAGGAAAAATAATATGGTCAATTTTTTTAGTAAAACTGTTACTACCACTACCTCCAGCAGTACTCCATGGATGTAGTCCAGAAAACATAAATTTTGACTCTGAAAGAATGATTGATTATATATTACTGTAATTACGGTTATAATGATGAAAATAACCACACTGTTATGATGATTATGATCGCTACACTCGTAAAATTGGACAAAGGAGTTAGCTATCTCCATTCATTATTGCAAAGTTATGCCATTAAGGCTGTTTCCACTATCTCCACTAATCCACTTCTGTTAGGACTCAGGGTAACTTCATTCACTCCGAAATTAGAACAGAACAGAAACACACAATATATTTGATTAAAATGGAACTAAGTCTCAAGTTACAGTCTGCAGAATTGAAAATAGCTAAGAAGACACTCTCAGGATTTCAATCCGAAGCCTAACACAGGATTTCGACCTCTGCCTGAAAGGTAATCTCTCTCAGACCCTCAAACAAACTTCGCTCACTAACTGTCTACCCCCTGTACAGAATAGTTACTTATTAGATATCCCATTATCCTAGCCATGTTGGCCATTCCACTCTTTCAGCGTAACCTTATATAACTAACTCCCCTTCTGTTGCTGGAGCCTTCTCCTCACATAAACTTTCCAAGGTCTTGAGCCTTGATCTGAGTTGGGCTCAATTTGGTCCCCTTCCTGTTGCAGGCTCTCCTCACATAGGTTTCTAACAACTTCCAAACCATAATTAGATTCTCTTCTTGTAAAATTCCAAACGAAATTAGTGAGATAAATGCTTAGATTACGGTAATAAATTAATAATATCTTGGGTGCTACACAAATGACTTGGGTTCTGGGTAATTGACTAATTGATAACCCTTGATTACTTCAGTTTTATCAAAAAAAGCTCTAGAGCTTGTGGTTATAGATATATGATATTGGTTTTGCGACCATTTTGATAAGTTATGGCTGAACCAATTACATGTGTAATACATAAATTTTCCTATTAAATTTAACTTCCTTTCACTTTTTATGCATATATTTATGAACAAATGGTGTTATCACTCTCACTTTTTAATATGCTTCTTTTGTTCAATTACTTTAGGTTCTTCTTGAGGTGGACAATGTGAAAGAGAAATCCAATAAATAAATAAATAAATCAATAAAAAAAGAAAAATCCTGTTTTCTGATGCTGCGGAAGATGATTGCTTCTAGTTTAGCACTTAATAATTGAAGCCTCAAGCACTGGTAAATTATTATTTATTTCTTATGGTTTTACAGCAAAAATTCCAATGACAAAGCAGTTGAATGTTGCTATTATTGATAGCAATCCTGCACTCGGGAGTAGCTGGTGCATTAATAAGGAAGAGCCCCCAGATCCAAGAGTCAGTACAGTTACTCCTGCAACTATATCGTTTTTCCGAGGTATTTTTTCCTTATATATTTGTTATTTTCAATCAATGCAGTGTTAATTTTAAATTTTTTCGATTTCACCAGCAGTATTGCATGAGTTAATAGAGTTGAGCTGCTGCTATTGCTTCCTTAACTTGCAATTTTTGGTTTGTGCATGTCCATAGCACACAACTATTTGTTGCATCAGCATTTTGATCTCTCACAGGCTCACATCAGAGTGTGAGGCAAAATTTACAAACCACATTACCACATGTAAAATGAATAAAAAAGAACAAAAATAGAAGTTGCAGCTCTTAGTAGATATGAGAAATTATTTTTCAGTAAAAAGAATATTTCTGGGGGGAACATAAATACAAGATGAATAATGTAACGTGGGTTTTCAATTTTAAGGTTTACCCTAAGGCTTTCAGAGACTTATAATGTCAGTAAGTGGCATCTTTATCCTTATACAGAATATAGTCAATTTACTTTTTGGTATATGAGTATACCAAAAACTTTGTGCATGAGGATTTCCATCTTACATATCTGTTCTTAAGGAAACTCCATTCCATCAGCCACATCATTGTTGCCTAAGCTTTCTTTTGTTCCATTAGGCATTATCATATTGATGTATTCATTTTTGAATCAATTGCAAGAAGGCTTTGGTTTTATAGGCTTCTCATACAACCTAGAAATAAACTCTTGAAATGAGCTTTACTGCTGAAGTAGGAAGAACTTTGGTGTATGAGTGTCAGATGAGCATTTTAATTCATGACTGGGAGCTGTTGGCTAGCTTTTGATACATATTTATCTTTAACTAAACTAATAGAGAAAGGGAAATGACAAAAATAGGAGAAAACTGAAGGTTGGAAATTCAAAGAAAGAGTGAACTCTATGCAACCAAGTACATTTAAAGTAAGGTCCTGTGATATTTATTTGAGCTTGTTGGTAACCAATGAAGCAATATTTTTTTTTGGCTGTGGAAAACCAAAAGAAGAAAGATTTTTGCAAGTCTAAGGGGGTTCTTTTGATGGCTATTGTCTTGTCAATGGTCTTATATAAGATTAACACAAAGAACTTACTAGTAGTGTGAAGGTCATAAAAATGTTTTGCTCTGACAATTGTTGTACAAGTAGCTCAGACACTGCTAGCCACTTGTTTTGCTCTGCCTAGTGGTGTAAGATATCTGGTGTGGACTATTTGTTAATTGTGGAATGAATAGATTATTACTGAACTATGGAGTTTTTGCTGACTTGTTTTGAGGATTTTCTCGGGAGAAGATAAGAGAAAGCTTCGTGAAAATTTGCTATATTCTTGATGTAGGACAGCAGGGAGCTTTCCTGTAATCAGGGTTTTGGGGTTATGGAAGGGTAGAGATGAAATTAAGGAGAAAATGTACAGTAAAGAGGGAGAACAAGGAGTGAGCCTGTGCTTTCTGTGAAGAGTAAAAAAACTTCCTTTCATTGTTTCCTATCAGCTGATATATTACATAACAGGGAAAGGAAAATACAACATTGCCCCTGAGTGGAAGCAAAACCAGCCTAAGTAACTGAATGAAACAAAAAGGTTACACAGTAAATTTATCTCCACTCCTAACACTCCCCCTCAAGATGGGGCATAGATATCTCTCATGCCTATCTTGCATACAATGGAGTGGAAGGTTTTACTAGATAAGGCTTTTGTGAAAACATCTGCAAGTTGGTCTTCAGACTTCACAAAAGGTATCTTCAACTGTCCATCTGAGATTTTTTCTTTAATGAAGTGTCTATCAATCTCAATGTGTTTTGTTCTATCATGTTGGACTGGATTATGAGCAATGTTAATTGCTGCCTTGTTATTACAATAGAGATTGAGTGACGCTTCATCATATAATCCCAACTCTTGAACCAATTTCTTCAACCATAGAGCCTCACATACTCCTTGAGCCATAGCTCTATATTCAGCTTCAGCACTTGATCTAGAGACAACTACTTGCTTCTTGCATCTCCATGTAACAAGATTTCCTCCAAAGAATGAGCAGTAGCCAGAGGTGGACCTTCTATCATCTATAGATCCCGCCCAATCAGCATCGGTGAAAACTTCAATCTTAGAATGCTCATGCTTTGAGAACAATAGCCCCTTCCCAGGAGTGGATTTTAGGTACCTCAAAATGCGAAAAACAGCATCTAGGTGTAAAGATCGAGGATCATGCATAAACTGGCTAACAATATTGACCGCATATGCAATGTCAGGGCGAGTATGAGATAAATAGATAAGTTTGCCCACTAGTCTTTGATATCTCCCAACATCTACTGTTTCCCCAACACCATTTCTAAGATGATGATTTTGAACAATAGGTGATTCTGCTGGTTTACACCCTAGCATGCCAGTTTCTCGGAGGAGATCTAGAACATACTTCCTTTGACAAATGAAAATGCCTTTGTTTGATCTGGCAACTTCAATTCCAAGGAAGTAGCTTAGTTTACCCAAATCCTTGATGTCAAATCTCTCAGCTAGGCAAGTCTTGAGATTGCTGATTTCCTCAATGTCATCTCCTGTCACCACAATATCATCAACATATACAATGAGGATTGTAAGTTTGCTGCCACATCTCCTAAAAAATAGGGTGTGATCAGCATTACTTTGGCTATACCCAAGAGTTATGATCACATTCCGAAATCTATCAAACCATGCTCTGGGTGATTGTTTTAGCCCATACAGTGCCTTCTTCAGTTTACAAACTTTTCCATTAGTTTTATGACATGTGAAACCTGGTGGAATATCCATATACACTTCTTCTTCTAAATCTCCATGCAAAAATGCATTTTTTACATCCAATTGTTGTAACTCCCATCCAAAGTTAACAGCACATGAGAGGAGTATCCGAATGGAATTCATCTTCGCTACTGGTGCAAAGGTTTCTTGATAGTCAATTCCATAAGTTTGGGTAAATCCCTTTGCAACCAATCTGGCCTTGTATCTCTCAACCGACCCATCTGCCTTATGTTTGATGGTGAAGACCCATTTGCATCCCACTGTTTTCTTCTGTGGAGGTAGTGAGGTGAGTTCCCATGTATCATTTTTCTTAAGAGCCATCATTTCTTCCATCATAGCCTCCTTCCACTTAGGATCTTTAATTGCATCTCTCCAATCCTGTGGAACAATAAGAGAGGAAACCACAGAGACAAAGGATCTATAGTTGGGAGATAAGGACTTATATGAAACAAAGTTGGAGATAGGATAGCGAGAGCATTTTCTTATGCCTTTCCTAACAGCAATAGGAAGATCAATATCATCGACAATAGGATCAAGAGGTTGAGAAGAGGACTTACCATCTAGTGAAGGGAAAGAAGATTGAACTGAATCCGGAGGTTGCGCTTGATTTGGTAGAGTAGGCATAATGGCATTATTCTTTGACTTCCATTTCCTCCGAGTATAAGTCAACAATTCTGGTTCTTCTTGTTTTTTCCCTTCATCTGGCCTGGCAAACTCACTAGATTGTTGATATGGAGACAGCTCTTCTAACTCCCCCTTATTTTGATCCTTCTCATTTTGATCATTTTGTGGCAATTCCTCCCCCTGACACATATTTGGGAGGTACTGGAGATAAGAAAACAACTCTTCATCATTATCCTTTATTTTCTCCCCCTGAAGAGATGTTTGGTTGGACAAAAAATAAGCTTCATCCTCTCGGAATGATACATCCATACTAACAATTACTTTCCGTGTAGGGGGATGGTAACACTTATACCCCTTTTGAGTTGGAGAATAGCCTATGAAGACACATTTCAAAGCTCGAGGATCTAACTTCCCAATTGTAGGTTTATGGTCATGAACAAAGCAAACACAACCAAACACCTTTGGTGGAATTAGGTAAGATACAGATCCTTGAAGGAGCTCTAATGGAGATTTAAAGTTCAATGTCCTCAATGGCATTCGATTAATGAGATAAGCTGCTGACAACACGGCTTCTCCCCATAAATAGTGAGGCACCTGCATTGAAAAAAGTAAGGCTCTTGCCACTTCTAACAAATGTCTGTTTTTGCGTTCTGCAACTCCATTTTGAGCAGGAGTATTCACACAACTAGTCTGATGTATAATGCCATGGTCATCCAAATACAGCTGAAATTCATTACTCATATATTCTAATCCATTGTCACTTCTAAGGAATTTGATTTTTGCCTCAAACTGAGTACAAACCATTGCATGAAATCTTTTAAAACAAGAAAAAACTTCATCCTTGGAGTGTATCAAATAAACCCATGTAGTACGGCTAAAGCAATCAATGAACGTAACAAACCATCTATATCCTGATAAAGAAGAAATACGACTCGGTCCCCAAACATCAGAATGAATAGTCATAAAAGGAACTGGACTTTTGTTGTCATTAATGGGATAAGAGTTCCGTACATGTTTTGCATATTCACAAGCATCACAGACTAACTCTGTTTCATTACACTTTGAGTACAAATCTGGCAAAAGTTTTCTCAAAACCACAAAAGAGGGATGCCCAAGTCTCCTATGCCATCGCAAAAAATCTAGAGTATTTTGGTTTGTGGACCTCCTTTGGGTTGTCAGACTAGTGATGACACTCGGACTAGCCTCCAAAAAATATATGCCATTACTAACTCTACCATAACCAATCGTTTTCTCCGTCTCCAGTTCCTGAAAAACACAATAAGAAGGAAAAAAGGTGACTTTACAATTTAAGTCTTTGGTAATAGCACTTATGGAGAGTAAATTGTTTGGAAAATTTGGGACATGCAGAGCAGACAAATTCAATAAAGGTGTACACTTTATAGATCCTTTGCCTACTATAGGGGACAAGGAACCATCTGCAATACGAACAGTGTCCGGATGTGAACAAGGTGAATATGTGGAAAATATTGAAGAGTCACCAGTAATGTGATCAGAAGCCCCAGAGTCAATGATCCAAGAATTAGACCTGGTGCTAGTGTATGCATTCAAGGCCATAATGGGTTTACCTGCATGAGCTAAGTGAGTAGAAGAAGTGTAAGGTGAGGATGTGCTTCCCTTTACTTCTGAAGAGGCATTCAATCTTGTCATCATAAGAATCTTTCTAAGAGATTGCATTTCTTCTTTAGAGAAATTATCCTCACTCTGATTGCTCTTCTCTGTCATAGATTCAGTTGCTTCTGACAAATGAGCTTGGTTCCTTGATAATCCTCCTCTTCTTCCTCCACGACCTCTTGATGGCCTTCCCTTAAGCTTCCAACATTGCTCCCTAGTATGCCTTAATTTTCCACAATAGTCACACCTCAGTTTATCCTTATCACTTTGTGCAATGGCACTAGGTGAGTCAATGACCTTTTGTACGGTATTGACATTCAAAGCAGACCGCTCAGCAGAAGAGGATAAGAGCATAGATTGTCTTCGGCTCTCCTCTTGTTGGATAAAGGCGTGAGCCTGTCCCAATGATGGCAAGGGTTCTCTTCCAAGGAGATGAGCTCTCATCTGATCATATTCAACATTAAGACCAGCTAAGAATTCAAAGACTCTCTCATTATCCTGCATCTTCTGGAACTCAACAGCATCCTCCGAGCATTTAGGCTGATATGTTTGATAATAATCAAGCTCCTGCCAAATGCTACTAAGTTCATTGTAGTATTGAGATATAGATTTTTCTCCTTGTTTTGTCCCATGAATTCTTTGCTTCAACTCATAGATGATAGCATGGTGACCAACTCGAGAATAAGCTTGCTTCACTGCATTCCAAATTTTTTCAGCCGTGCCCAAGAGCATATAAGTCCTGCTTATTTCATGCTCCATTGAATTCAATAGCCAAGACATGACGAGGCTATTTTCAGACTCCCATTGGTCTATTAAAGGGCTGGTCTCCTCAGGCTTCTTCTTCCGGCCACAAACATGCCCATATAGCCCTCTAGCCTTCAAGGAAAGGGTACAAGCAGTGACCCATGTAAGATAGTTGGTGCCATCAAGCTTCCTTGGACTAATCTGAAGTGTAGGGTTGTCATTTAGGGTAACAACACGTCCTATAGAGTCCCCTGAGTTGAGAACATTCTCAATCACACTCTGAGTGGGAATTTGACGTGGGCCTTGACTGAACCCTTCACCTTCATTGTTGCTTCCAGACATCTCTACTCTTCAACAATGCTTCCAAACTCAGCAAGAGAAGAGAAATGTTGGAAAGCCCTCTAGGAAGACACAAAATCACTCTCCAGCCACTAGAATTGCACTTCAACCAAGCTGCCTACGCCCTTATTGCTGGAACTGAACCATCAACTACCATACAGCCACTGAAATAGCACTCCTACGCCCTTATTGTTGGAACTGAACCATCAACCACCATACAGCCACTGAAATCGCACTTCAAGGGTTAGGTTCGAGTTGTCTCAGCCACTGAAATCGCACTATTACGCCCTACTAGCTGGAACCGAACCATTAACCACCATACAGCCACTGAAATCACACTTCAACGGCTAGGTTCGAGCTGTCTGATGCTAGTAATCCCGACCATACAGCCACTGAAGTCGGAAGCCCGAGATTGCAGCGAAAGTTAGGGTTTTTCGCAGTTTGGAAGAGGGCTTCGATTCATCAACTGGTGATTGGAGTTTCGGGTTGGAAGCTTGGGGGTTTTGGTCGCCGGACAGAGTCGGTCCGGCCAGGTGGTTCTCCGGCGTCAATCGACCGGTGCTGACGTCAGCATCTCTGGCTGCTGACGTCAGCAATTAGGGTTTTGACAGTCAGAAATTGGGGAAACGAAAATCTGAGTTAGGGTTTGTCTATCAACAGGATCAAGCTCTGATACCAAGATGAAATTAAGGAGAAAATGTACAGTAAAGAGGGAGAACAAGGAGTGAGCCTGTGCTTTCTGTGAAGAGTAAAAAAACTTCCTTTCATTGTTTCCTATCAGCTGATATATTACATAACAGGGAAAGGAAAATACAACATTGCCCCTGAGTGGAAGCAAAACCAGCCTAAGTAACTGAATGAAACAAAAAGGTTACACAGTAAATTTATCTCCACTCCTAACAGGTAGAAAAGCTGGGAACTTCGTAGGCTAGGGTTTGTTTATGAAGGAATGGACACTTTAATGGCAATAGGATGGGTTGTTAAGATCAATTGGACTAGTGTTTATGGCTGTGAAAGCCGCTGCGAGATTAGGATTTTGGTGCAAGAAAGAGTGAAGGAAATCCGGATAATAAGAAGAAGAAACCTAGGAGTCACACCTAGGGTTCCAAGGCATCACACCTAAGGTTTGATCGCATCACACAATCAAGGCAAAATTCTAAATAATTCTCATAAACATAAACTCTGATCTGAAAAGAAATACACAAGTGTTTAAATAAGCCTCTCACAACTTATCCTAAAAGAAAAGGAATCCTAATCTTATATGGACAAGGATTAGAACCCATATCTAAATCTTATAAGTATTAAAATACCTAAAAACAAACCCAAATAGACTAAAAGTCTACTACTACCAAGATACACAAAATAAGCTGCGAAAATTCTAAAAATATTACTGCCAAAATTACTAAAATACCCCTAATAATTATTAACTTCTAATTAAGCTCCCAAAATGGATCTCCCTCTTTGGGCATGTGCCAAATTAATGTTTGGACAGCTTTCCCATGTCTTTTATAAGTCTTTAAAGGCTGCTGCCAATAGCCTTCATCAATTCTGTTATTTGGTGCATTGGGAGTGAGGGATATTATAACTTTAAGGAGTTAAATCTCAACTCATTTAATGTGGCATTGGCATATGGTTGTTCTTTTTACCTCTAGCTACTTAACAACTTAAGTTTTTAGAATGACTAGTTCCTTCACATGGTATCAAAGCTTCTGTAACCAAGTTGTCAATAGTTTAATCTTCATTGCCCCATAATTAAAAATTTTTCACACTTTGAACCCAAAAAAAGAGGTTTTCCTATGAGGGGGCATGTTAGATATATAAAATAAAACTATTCTTGAACTTCTATTTATTAGTTTAAGTTTTTGGGATGACTAGTTCCTTAACAGTGGTCATCTCAATCTTTTTATTGGATCGATCTTGTGAATGCCTATGGAAATTGGCAAGCTTTATTGTTTGTACTTTAATTGTGTGTTCTTGTTTTTCTTTTGTTCTTGAAGGATTCTTTTTTTTTGCTTAGTTCAGTATTATCTTTGTCTTGCACACAATATTGTTCTCTTCTTATCTAAAAATAAAAATAAGCAAAGAAAAATGAATAAATAAATAAAGAAGGTGTGGGAACCTCAAACTCAAAGACATTTGCATCTGTTTTTGGCTGTGCTATCTTATGTGCTTATATGTGGTAGAAATGGAGATGATATTGCTGTTCTGTGATATATTCTATGACTGTTTGACAATATTGATGGCTGGAACCTCTCTAAACCTTGACAAAAATTATTCCACGTTCAAATGACTAGTTATTTCTTTGTGGTCCTGAAGTATCTCATTGAATATCATTCTTTTTAGGATTTGAGCATGACAATTCTTCCTAGTTTCAGGACATGAATTAGCATATTATTATTGGAAAACTTTTTGCTGAATCATTATGGCCTGTTGCTCCAATTTGGTGAAATTTTGCTTTTATTGAGTTGAAAGTCTTGCTTGGATGACGATAATGGAACTGGAGAATCAATAGTACTAGTACTTATGCTTGTACGATAGGGATGAAAACTGTATTTTACATAATTTCTGGTCTATTTCCAGATGCTGGTGCTTGGCAATATGTTGAGCAACGTAGACATGCATATTTTAATAAAATGCAGGTATTTCTTTTCTCTTTCTTCACTTTAACGTTTTGTATATTAAAAGCTTCCTCAAGAATAACTCAATGAAGAACATGATTCTTGTGCTTCTTCAAGTGTGAACTTATTTACTCCTTACAAATTCGGGAGAGTAATTAGTTAAAACTTTGTGCAATAATGCATATTACAGAACTATAGATAAATTCCTGTCACTCTTTTGTATCCTAATTTCCTATTGGTATGACCCATGAATTTTTTTATTTTTTTTTATTTTTTTTCTAAAAAAAAGGAGGTTTGACAGGTATGTCAAATTATCAAGATTTGTGTTAGAATGTTAGAGCCATTGGTGTTTATTGTGACATCTAACTCTCAGATAAAATTGTTAGTAGAAATAGATGCATTCTAATAGGGAGAGTTAGAAAAAAGGAGTTCCTGGTAGGAATATTTCCAATCTAGTAAAATTAACCACAAAGTGGTTAACATTGTTCACAAAGTGATTAATGGGTTAAACTTCTTTAACTTAGTTAGCCACTTTTTTTTTTTTTTTAAATTGGTCCTAAATTGGACCTAAATTGGAAGTATTTTTACTAGAAATTCCTTTTTCATAGTTCTCTCGTTTGTTATTTATGTAACAAATATTATTGGCTTTAGAAGATGGCTTACGAATCAGGCCTGTATCTATGTAAACTTCTGTATAAACAAGGCATCGTCATAAGGAGAAGAGAGAGGGGAACATTAAATAGTGAAAGAAAGAGGGTCTGAAGATGAGGATTAGTAATACAAACAAGACCTTAATATATCCTCTGAAAAGAAAGAGAGAAAGAAACCAAAGATTCGACACCAAATAAAAAATATTAATATGTCAATGCCCTTTAATCTATTTTCCCAATAAAGGCTGTGAATAAGTTAGTTTAGGTACTTTTTAACAAAATAAATAAGAAGTGTAAAAGAATTAAAAAAAATTTCATTTTTGAAGAATTTAAATAGTAGTTTTGCAATGAACTAATTGGAAATGTTTTTGGTTAGCAGCCCACCAAAGACTGAGAGGGAAGGAAAAAATTCATTTCACAAATAGAAAATATGAAATGATAAAATTTGAAAATGCTTTCTTTAATTTTTAAGATTAGGCCTGATTAATTTGCTTTGTTTAAGGAAATAATAATAACTGTAAGGAAATAAAAAAGTGTAATTCGTTTCTTTGGATATTTAGTTAATTTTTGAAAGGAAAAGCAAGAAAGATGAAATAAAAGAAAGAATATATATAGAAATTCATCCGACCCAAATTTCCTAGCAATCAAATGTCATGGACTGCCTTTCTTTTTCTTCTAACCCAAGTCTGCCCACGCTTCATCCAATTCTGTTTTCATAACCATTAAAGCCCAGGTCCAGTCCAGCATGTTACAATACAAAAAGTGATGGGTTCCAAAGCTAGTCAAGCTTCATGATTTCTCACAAATTGGTCTCTGTGGGGTCATAAAGTGGTTTTGGTAGTCTGTGAAAGAAAAGTCTAGCACACTCGTACAAGAATAAGCACTGAACAGGAATTGTAAGAAGGGATATATAAGTTGTACTAATTTGATTATTGAGTCCTGGGGTTTGGCACACTAACTAGAAAGACTCAAGGATATCTATTTCAGAACGAGGATGAACCGTAGATGCTCAAACAATCACAACTCAGCCTATAAGAAGTTATACTTGTCTTAGAGTTTCATTCTACCTTGCCAATTATATACAGCAAAGCAAACAGTATTAAACCGTAGTACATGCAAACCAATTCCTTTGTAATCTCTTGTTTCTGACTGGGCAGCGTACTTGTAATTCATAAATGAGAGAGATTAGATTACTTGATATTGAAGGATGACAGATGGATATTTTTCATCCTCCAAGTACATTTAACAAAAATCACTGTTATTTTCACTTTGTTTTTAATATAAACCCTAAGCAGTCATTGGCATATATCTGGAATTTGTGTCCAAGGATAACCTGATGCTACTGCTCATGATGGAATGGTATTATCATATATTGTGTTTAACTGTTGTGCAAAAGTTTGTGTTATCTTTTAGTTTAATTATATTTTTACTTGCAATATCACTTTGCTGAATGCTTTTATCTTTTTTTGTGTTATATGTATATAACTTCAACCATTTTCTTCACTATGTTTTAATTCCATGTATTCTTTGGTGTCCACTCACAGGTCTGGGATTATACTGGCTTAGGGTATACTAAATATGATGCAAGAGATGTGAATAGAGAAGTTCTGGGGTAAGTATACATGGTAGTTTAATATACATCTTTGTACAGTAGCTGTACTAATCGCCTAAAATTCATCACCAGGTGTGTAGTGGAGAATAAAGTGCTCCATAGTGCCTTATTGTCATGCCTGAAGGTATTAAACCTAATTGTCATGTTTGTTATATGCAGTATGTAATTGTTTGGGTACTTTTTTTCCAATGAACTCTTAATTTCTTGGGTAATGTCCCAAATTAGAGGTTTTTATGTTATGGCCTGTGTAATTATCCTCATGTACTTTAGTTTCCTTTGCAGTAAATCATTTACAAATTAATACATTTATTTATGTATAGTAATACTAATGCAAATGTTACTGAGCATTTTGCATTGCTAGCATACTAGGTAGGGACCTGGTTATGCCCCTGCATGAGATTTATAAATGACTATGATGATATATGAATATTCTAGAAATTCTGTTTGAGCAATCGAATCTTATTAACTAGAAATTCCATTCTTTTCATGTGCTGTCTTTGTTTATTTGTGTTGAAAGTATACCATAACACTCTTAACAGTCCGAATGATAATCTTGCCTATACTAGTGCAAAATAAGAAAGGAGATGCAATATCGTCATATCCCTGTAAGTTCTAGAATTTGATGTCATACTGCGTCAATGATTCACATATATGATTTATAAGGTCAATTAAGTCACATAACCTTGCTATATTTTGGCTTCTGCCACGATTTTTGGTGAACAATGTTTCTCATATCATTCATATGAGTGGAATTTGCTATGTTAAAGCATGATACTTATATTGAACTAAGAATGGCAAACATCTTGACAGGAAACGGATTTCCAGAAAACAATCTACCCATTGAGGTTAACTTCAATGACTTTGAATCCCAGCTCTACGTCTGAGGTGGCGGAGAAAGTACCATCAAGGGCATCATCATCTGCTCAAGGAAATTTAGCAAAGCTGGAACTTAGTGATGGCAGTAGCATATATGCAAAGTTGGTGGTAATTTAAACTCGTACAATTGCTCCATAAAATTAATAGCAGTAACGGTGCTAAAGTTACATTCTGGGTAGCATCTGTCGGAGAATTTTTATAATTTAGGTCATTCACATTGATTGGTGCTAATCACATATATATAATAATTCTTGCAGGTTGGGGCTGATGGAGGCAAATCACGTGTTAGGGAATTAGCAGGATTCAGAACCACTGGATGGAACTACTCACAGAATGCAGTCATTTGTACTGTAGAGCATACCTTTGAGAACCGATGTGCATGGCAACGATTTCTACCTGCTGGCCCAATTGCACTTTTGCCCATGGGTGATAATTTTAGTAATATTGTTTGGACCATGAGCCCAACAGACTCATACAATTGTAAATCAATGAATGAGGATGATTTTGTGAAGGATGTTAATTATGCTCTGGATTATGGATATTGTCCTCATCCTACGTCAAGCTTACTAGGAACTAGAGACCTGTTCTCTTGGCTTAGAATGGAAGCAACTTTATCAGCTAATGAGTTCTTTGAAAACCCTCCAAAAGTAAATAAGTTGGCATCTGAAAGAATGGTGTTTCCATTGTCTTTACAGCATGTCAATCCCTATGCATCAAAACGTGTGGTTCTGATTGGAGATGCAGCTCACACTGTCCATCCTCTGGCTGGACAAGGAGTTAATTTGGGTTTTGGAGATGCATTTGCTCTTTCAAGAATCATTGCAGAGGGAATTGCTGTGGGAACTGACATTGGAGAGGTCTGTCATGCTTCTGATGCGTTTCTCTTTATCTTAAATTAAATGCAAGTAGTCCATAGAGATGCTCTTTTTGAACTTGAAATCGGTGTCTTATGCATGGAATATGAACTTTTCCTGCTTTATTTACACGAATCCTCCTTTTCTTTTTAATTTGTTAGAAGAAGAGTTTATTAGAAGGAGAGTACAAATTTGGAGGAAACCTTCTGCGAAAGAAAAGACAAGAAATAGGAAGAAATGGTGCATTGGCTCTAGACTTTTCCAATCCCTTTTCAAAACTTTGAAAGAAATTCCCATTAGAAGGACTGGTTGTTTGCTTGAAAATGGAGTTACAAGACTAGATTATCATTTTACCGGTTGTTATTTCATTAAAGCCATTTCTTTAAGTTATCTAAAGTCACGATCCTTGAATAATTCCATCAAGTGTGAGTAGAATAAAAGAGACTAAAGATTTAGATGTAATTGTTGTTCAACCTGTACTGCAGGAAGCAAAAGCTGTCTTGCTTTTCTGGCTATAGATGACAGGTATTTAGAAATAGTTCTTTACTCTGAATTGTATCGTCTGTGAAGTAATTAAGAAATACTAAAATGTTAGTAGATTATAGGAAATTCTACCCTTTGAATTAACTACTTTTCCCCGGAAGGGAAAAGTTTGTCCTTTCAATTACCATTCTCCATGTTGTGGTGGCTTTCTTACTTGTGGCTAGTATAGATTAATTAGAATCTCTAATCCAAGTTTGACACTCAGATCTCTGCCCCACTTGCCTATAGAAGTCCTTGTTGTCAAATAATGTATATTTATTGATAGACAGCTGTTGTATAAGAAATCATTTTGCAAAGATTTTCTCATTTTCTGAAGAGATGCCATTGTGTGTAAATTTGATTGAGCAATATAGCAGTGTGCTCTATTGATTGAAAACTGGGGAATAAAATTAACATGACAAATGTCAGTATAAGGGAGGGGGATGATGTAGAACAGCAGAAGGCTCAGTAATTAGCATGCCAACATTGGGGTTTCCTTGGGCAAATTAAGGGTAGAAAATTGGTGGACTGAAGGTTCCCTTGGGATGTGTGATGTGTTAGATCTATGAAGCACTGAGACAGGATTTTTGCTGGCGTTCTTGTCTCTGGTGCATCTCTGAGATGGGGACTTATGCTGGACGGCAACACAGACACGTTTTCTTTTCTTTTTTCATAAAAAAATTTCAAAACGGCGTGGAAAATGCCAAAATGCTTTCATCTCTGTAGTAAATCACAATTCCAGCCATTCACGCTTTGAAGCTACTTGGCATTTTCTTCTCCAGTGGATTTGATTGGTCATCTCCAGTGGACAGTGGTGGTTTGAGGCCTCCAGCTACATATCTTGACCTCTGGTTTGTGGCAGTGTTTTGAAGCCTCCGTCTGCGTCCTTCCCTTCTGGTGGACAGCAGTGGTTTGCAATAGTTTCTGGCGGCTTCCCTTCCCCTTTATTTGTTGTTCAGCCATGCTTCTCTCTGATTGAGCTGTACTTTGTGGTTCTCCCATGCCTCTCTCTGTTCATTTGGAATTGTTACGTGCTTTGTAAAGTATGGTTTATTTAAAATGGATGTCGGTAATTAGAATCGTGTGATTTGTGAATTGTTTTGGGCTTTAAGAATTGTGCTGGGCTTTGTGAATTAAAATAGATCATGAATTAAAATTTTGTGCTTTGTTAATTGTGATTTATTTAAAATAGACTTTGTTAAATAAAATTGTTTTGTAGTCATAAATTTTGGTCTATTGTTCTGGTTTATCTTGATTAAAAATTATTTTAGTTTCATATTATTGTCACAGATACTGACTTTGTTGTTATATATATATTATTTATATTATTATATAAATATTATCTATATTATTTTCATATAGATATTGCTGTACCCATACTCCTTTTTTTTTGCGAAATCGCCATACTCATTTTGTACCATCTCAAATGCAAAACTCATACCTCTACCCATGCAACATAGTGTTAGATAGTGCAGTTAGGTGAGTAAATTTGAGTGAACTAAATTGTGTGTGTAATTAGGAAACCTAAACTATAGCATGAGCACTAATAGAAAGCTTGTTATCTTGACTAGAGAGGTCAAGATTACTATATGCCAAATCTCTCATTCTCTCTTAATTTTCTCACTTTCTGTCTCTAAAACTTAAATTGGATTAAACCCCAATCTCTGAAAACACTAACTCTAAACCTAATTTCCCCATGTTTTGACCAACCCTTAGGCTTTCCCTCTCATTTGCTTCTCCTTCTTTGTGTGGCCCGGAGAGTCATGAGCACTGGTGGAACCTACGACCTAGAGAATTGCAATTAGGATGTGCTTTGCGACCTAGGGTGTCCCACAAGGACAATATGAGCCTGCATCTTGAGTTTGATGCAAGTTTGGTCGATTAGGGGTGTTCTCAATGTGGTTAGCTGCGATTTTGCAGGAGAAACTTGAGTAGGTGTGATTTCCAATGAGGCTGAATGCATTTGTGGCGAGGAAACTTGAGTTGCTTCAATTTCGACTTAGGTGGCTGTGAATTTGAGTGGACAAAAATAGAATAATGTGATTTCTGCAGGGCAGAGTGCATTCTTGGGTTGGGCAACTCAAGACTAGTGCAGATTCCTTAGTTTGATTCTGTCTTGGTGGCAGCCAACCTAGGTTGACTCTGAGTAGACTACCTTGACTTATATTTTGTCTAATTTGACATCGGGAAATCAGAGTCTAGCCCTGTGAAGGCAATTATTACTGAAAACATGTCCATTGATATGGAAACTGTATATGGTGAAGTTATGTTGAAAAAAGGAGGCTGGAAAAGAAGTTAGGTGACCTAAGAGTGGGAACTGAGATCATTTCCAATATTAAAATCACTTATAGGCTTTTAGAATGAAGAAGGAACTATGGACAGTGGAAAAGAATTATTAGGAGGTACCTCAATGGCATTGATCAAGGATGATGGTAGATGACAAAACGTTCAAATGGATTCAGAAAACCCTATGCCCATCTGTAGATGACGTCACACAGCATTACTCACTGTCATGGCCTTATGTGGTCATCTAGAATTTATGTTTTCGCGCAAGTAGTACCTCCCATATGTTCACGAACTTCTATTGAACATATACAGGGTTGACTGGAGGGATAGAAACTTGCATGAGTATTACATTGAAGAAAAAAGGGCATCTGAAGAGTTGAGAACTGTGTTTTCCATCATTGATGATGTGAAGAAGATGCAAAAACAGTAGCAGATTCTAGTAATCAGTTTCCTTGCTGAATCAGGCCCTAAATATGAAATTGTTCAAACTCAATTGCTCACTAATAAAGAGCTTCCCTCACTCGATAAGGTGTTTTCTAAAGTTCCTAGAGTAAGTGTGGATGCTGAAGACAACTCTCTCTAGTCCTTAAGAACTAATGATTGAGTGGCTCTTGTGAGTAGAGCAGGAGGTAGAGGAGGTTAAGGTGGTGGAAGGTTGCAACTAGAGTGGTAGAATGCGTGGGGGTTGTATTAGTGGATGGGAAGGTGATGGTCCACACATTACTAATGTGGAGAACCTAGAGACTTGAAAAAACAAATTGTTGGAAGATGAAACAATCTCCAAATCTAAGATTTGCTAATGCCACTGCCCAATTGGTTATCTTACCTACACCTCCATCTCTTGTAATGGAGACTAGGTTCAAGAATGTTATTATAACCGCAGATGAGTTCGGTAGATATGCCCAATTTCAAGCTTCCCAAGGGATTGGAAGATCTTCCACAACTACGTTGGTTCATACAGGTAACCCAACTGTTTGTCTCACGTATAGTTATCAATTGCGTGCAATCGCAAGTGCAACAGTGCAATGTGCATCAAAATGGTGCTTTGTGCAATATTATGGGGGTTGCATTGCGAAGTCCATATTGCGACGCAATTGAGTGCATAATTGGGGGCAATGTGTGGAATTTCTATTCTGCAATGGTGTGCAATTTGCGCAAAATGGATGCCAACATTAAAAATGGAGAATTTTAACCCTGAATTTCCATCTCTTTGGGCATTCTCAGCCCTCTCGGTGCTCTTTATTTCTCTCTCTTTGGTCTGGGCTAGATCCCGCTGCTTCACTCTGCTCAATCTCATCTCGCTGCTTCCCTCTGTTCTAGTTTCGTGCCTCCGGTCTGAGCTTAATCACGCTTCCTCTGCCCTGGGCTCAAGCTCAATCTCACTGCTTCCCTCTGCTCCATTTCATTTCACATGATCCTCTATTCTGGAAGTCAAGCTCATTTCACTACTTCCATGAACTTGATGATAATCATGATTATAGATAGTTAACCCATACAATTATCAATGAATTATATTAAACTATATGATATGATGGAAATGTTAGAATCCATGCCTGAAAGAGGGCCCACTCCGGGAGTGAGAATGGATGTACCGTGGCACCTGTTACCGGTCACTACTTTGTTTGGTTGGTCTGTGATCCAAGTGTCTGAATAATTCTCATTTCTTGTATTTATCATGTGTCGCATAATTAACATGTGTGCAAACACATTATACTCGTGTATAATGTTTAGTCAATTAGGCTTATAATTAGGAGTTAATTAGGCCTGTATTTATTGTACTGCTCATATAAATAATAGAGTTGAGAGGCCTAATCTCTCAACAAGATTCTGTCCATTTTTCTTTCTCACATCAAGTTTTTGCATTCTTCTGTCTTTGTTTTTGGGTTTCCAAATTTTATAATTCAGTGATATGTTGAAGGGAACAAGTCTATTGTTGGGTGCTTTCCCAGAAACATGCATGTCATGTGAACTAATAAATTGGTTCTAGGTTGATGATGAACTTGATTAAGTTTGTGTTGAATCTGTGATGCTTTAAAAGAGTCTTTTATTGGCTTTGAAGCACTCACTAGCTAGGTGGATTTTGACAAGTAAATATTTAGCTCTTTGTTCTCTTTGGATACTTGTGTTCATACAAGGGTCGTATCTAAGGCAACATAGCGACCTAATATTTATCATGTGCACTATGGTTGCTGATGTTCTAGATTGCTTGACTGACTGGAATATTATCTCCAGATATTTTTGTACTCTATTCTTATATGTTTTGTCATCTCAAAATCTGCCAACTTTACTCATCCATTAGCATCGACTGTCCCCTAAATACATGTTCCAGAATTTAGGCTGATTTTATACTCAGCAATAGTGTGAGCATGTGATTGTTGGTTGCAAATTAAACTTCTAATATTTATTAAGGCTATTTTTTATCTAATGTTGTTTGGAGTTCTATTAAATTTAAAATATTTAATATAATTGTACTATAAGCAAAATTTTAGTGCACAACACAATTCACAACGCACAATATCGCAATGACTTTCAAGTGCAATGGTGTGTATGGGAAAAACTATTCCCACAACTTATTTTTTATTTAATTCTCATACCTTATAACGTGAATTGTTAGATTTATTAGGTTTCATAGTTTAGTTTGTGAGATCTAATAAATTTAATATTTTAAATTCTGTGTTATAAGGATTAAGTGTGAATAAAATTGTGGGAATAAGGAGACTCGGTGCATAATTTGCAATTTACAAAAAGGATTATGATAATAAAGGCCATTGAGTGATACAGTATGTCAAAAAATAATGACTAAACTAAAGTGCTGCAATGTTTGGATCTTTAAACGTGTGGCTTGTTCCGAGTGCATCTTGTGTCAGGGAAACAGTGACTTTGGATAGGTCAGGTTGAAATACTTTTCATCTTTGTCATCATTTTAACACGTCTAATTATATCATTAATTTCAGTTTAGCTAAAAGTCAGAATCTGCAAAACTGGTGGTATGGTTTGCATCTCTTAATGAGTTGAGTCTTGTGATACACTCCTTGGGTTGGTATCTCTTGGTTGATTGACCCTGCATAATTGAGGTATTTAATTCTATATGAATGCATCCCTAAGAAAAATGGGAAAAAGTAAGATTTAATGTATTCTACAGTTAGCTTATCATATCCTATTAAGAATTGTTTTCTCAGCTCCCACATTTTGAATGAAGAGTAGTATTAGCTTAACATTTTTCTTACTGATAAACTATATTTAATAGAATGTGCAAGTTGAGCCTTTCTGCAACCTGAGTCAGTTCAGGGGGTAGAGGCTGGGAGGGAGTCAGGTTGGAACTTGTAATTTCTTTGGTTTTGAAATATTGTACTCTTTCTCTCTAGCTGCTTAAGAAAGAAATAAGAGAGACAATAAGACTTGGGATACAAGGTTTAGCCCGCTACTTCTGTAATTCAAGTATCTACATCCATAGATGGATCACAATAAGTAGGCCTCCTCTTGATTATGGTCCTCTGATCTCAAGTGTGATTCCTTTGGCTCCAAAGCCACCTGCTGATCAGTTATTTATGTGGTAGGCCACAGTACCATTACTTGATTGAAGATGCGGTGATATATTAAACTTCTTCTAATAAATGTTATAATTGATAGGGACGCTTTTCTCTATGCCCTTACCGTGGGATATGTTAACTGATATTTGTTGATATATGTTTCTTTTTCTTTTTGGAGTTAAATGATCGAAAAGAACTGCTAGATTACTATAACCTATATAGGCATAAAAGTAATATGGGTTTTCTGGTTCTGCAGGTATATCTGTTAAAGAAGTATGAAACAGAGAGAAAAGCAGAAAATATTATGATGATGGCTATCCTTGACAGCTTTCAAAAGGCCTACTCTCTTGATTTTGGACCTTTGAATGTATTGCGAGCGGCAGCTTTCCATGTGGCAAACTACATTTCACCACTCAAAAGAAGTATAATCTCTTATGCTTCGGGGCAACAGAAGTTACCTCTTTTCTCGAGACACTAAATAATGTTTGCCGAGCAAATGTCAGTTGACTATGTAGATTTGTGCATAGTGAGGGGAATCCTTCATCTCTGCCATAAAGGTTCAACTAAAGCGGGTACTTGGTAGGAATGAACGTGGACGGAGTGAAAATGAGAATTGAAAAATTAGGAGTGACAATTATTTTCATCTTGAAGTTCTTGAGAAGCAATGAAGGACTGAATAGCGTGTTAATTTTTACTTCTTTATTAAGTAACACGGAAAAACATCCACTGACCTGTAAAAGGAGAAATTAACATAAACTAATTTATTATTTTAATACGATTGTTTAAGGAAAATGTGAATTTTTTTTACATTCAAATCACGGGTATAAATGTATAACGAAAAGGCTAAGAAATGAAGATTGTGCGCGTTAATGATTTTTTTATTTTGAAAATTATCAACTGGTTTGCATAAATTCTCAGTATGGAAATATGCTTTATGGAATTTCTTGAATAGCTAGGTTTCTGTGTTACTTCTGCATAAACTTTAGATGGTTAAGGTGATCATGCCTCATGTTTCATGTGTCTATTCTTGAAATATTCCAGGCATTCTTGAAGTATTTTTTTCGTTAATGTACTCTTTCCCGGTGGTTTCTGGGAAGAAAATATACTGCGTTAAACGTCATATTAATATTATTATAAATATGGGTTCGTGTTAGGATTAAAGGAATAAAAATATTTCCATATGAGAGATTAAAATAAAATTTTAATCTTTTTTTAATTAGTTTTGGGATTTTATGGCCTTTTGGAACTATTGAGTCACTTGGAAGCAGTGAAAGTATTTTTGCACTTACGACAAAAATAAGATGCAATAAATTACGGGAATTATTCAATGTGACTTTTTTAAAACACAAGGATAAATAAAATTAAGTTAATAGGTTATTTGATGTCAGAGTATTATAGAACTACAACCCAAATATTAATTCTAAGGTTAACTTAGTATTTGTAAAGACAAATTCTTAATTTTAAGTGTATGGTGCATATTATCCAAACTGTTAATATAAATATACTGAACAAAATTTTAATTGTTATTGTGTTTTGTAAAGTTACTGAAACTTTTTTCTACTCTGATTATTAATAAATTTTGTTGCGTAACGCTGGTAAAATAATACTGAACTCCTAATTAAAATTCCATGAATTTTTTAATTGAAAATTCCATAAATTGGTTCAATGAAAACTGGCCGATCAAGACAGTTAACCAGTATTGACCAACCATAGTCAGGTGTGAACCATACCAGGTCGTGGACTAGGTTCCTGCTTGAACTGATCAAATAAGCCAGCCCAATCTGGCTCCCAGAACAACAGGAAAACCAGACCTTGACCCAAACCATAGTTGTGGGCAGAATTCTTCAGGAAAAAACAAAACTTAACTAGACCTTACTAATCTATTTCAAACCAAATTTTAAATTGTTTATATATCTTATTATTTATAAAATTTAATAAATTTAATTTTTTATATAAAAATATAATAAAACTTTATTAATGAAAATAATTCAACCCAATACTTTAATAACGAAGTATCCTGAGAGTGTAGCCTCGAGAAGTCACGAATTGTATCTCTTGCACATCGATTGGCATAAATCTTGGTTAGAACCAAATCTGCATCCACTTACAGATATTATTTATATATCTGTATTATTAACTCTTTTTTGCATTTTGTTGGACATTCACAATTGTGAAGCCTTAGCAGTAAGATAAGCAAAACTGTTACAAAAATGAATCACGTATTAATCGGGCCAATATCCGAGAAGACAATCTGCTAACAACCTCAGGAAGCACTTTTGTAGAGATGCCCGGCAACACTGGAAGGAGTTCTTCCACAACCCGGCCAACATTCAGGGCCTATGGCAAGCCACAAACAACAAACAAATATGAACATACATCCAGCTCTTTAGCCGAAATAAATAAACACCAAATCTGCTTGCTGAAAAGAGCCCGAAAAACACACACACATAGAGATGGTATCTTTTGGCAGTAGATACTTTACCTGATTTGAAGTCCTTGATACTGAACTTCCTGCGGTCAAGAACTCCACAACTTTCTGGACATTATTCAATATAACTTCATCCTCTTCAGTTATGGTGGGTATAAATGCTGTGGGCTTAAAGGGTCCAACAGTAGGTACCATACTGAACACTGGAGCAACATTCTGAATTCCTAATATTGAAATTATTCTCACCAGTTGATCCCTTGCAACTGCATCAATGCCCTTAACAATCTGCCAGCAATAATTACGTACAGTCAATTATTGAGAAACCCTTGTACCGAACAAGTGCAGAGAAGGGAGAAAGTAGCTTTCCTTCAAACTTCAGTAACTTTAAACAGCTGAATTTCTAGTAATATATCACTAATCCATCAAGAGGGAGTGATGCAGAATAAGAAAATGATGATTGTGTTATTATTTAGGGATTTTGGCTATTTTGATTTTGGAAGGATTTGGATTATTTTTGTAGTTAGGGATTTTATTCCTACCTCAGGTTATCCTTATTCTGGGTTCTAGCAATCCCTATCCCTATTTTAGCATTTTGTTGTTTGGTTCAACTGTTCAGCTCTAGGGATCTTGTTCCCTAAATAGAGCCTTTTGTTCTTTTTGCTGCGGTTGGTTGAATGAAGTTTTGGTTGGGATTGGAATATCTCAGTGGATTGAGTGTTGAATTTGTGCACACTTGTTCTACATCAAGGAGACTAACACTATATTATGAAGGATGAATTAACTAAAAAATACTACAGAAAGAAATTCAAAAATAAATTAAATGAACGAATTGTAACTTTGAGAGAAAACAATAGACTACTTTTGGTTCAGCACTACTAGACAGCACGGGAAGCACACCGAACAGCATGAGTTGGCTATATAATCACCATCAGCATATTAATAATTGACATTGTCAAAATTCATCATTTGACTTTAACATATGCCAACCAATTTGGTATTAACTTTCACGTCTTCTAGATTTTCCTTTTTGGTCAGCAGAGGGAATGTAGGAACTCCAAGAGGAATCTCAAAAACTGAATCTACGTTTGGCTTTGGCACTCTTTGGACCCTACGTATGTATCATATATTAATGAGTAATTTGGAGATCATAAAGGTAAGCTGATCCATTATCAGCCGTGTTATTGAAATTTTAGCACTTTCTGTGGACTGATGAGTTGCAATGGAAATCTTCGTCAAATGGTGGTTTGGACTACAGAATCAAAGGTGACCAGTATGCAGTATGCAGTATGCAGTACTTCTATCAACCAAAGTAATGAAAAGGAAGATATTATATGCCAAAGCAATAGTTGCATAGCTTCCTTTCACAGATCCATATTTCCTACAGGGAAAAGTAAAAAATATACAAAGAAAATGTAAGAGACAAAAAATAGTGTATGAAATAACTTGTCAAGAAACCAACCATTCCAAAAACTTAAGTTGTTAAATGAAGGTTCAAGATTAGTTTTATATCTTAATACATTCCTCACACAAAAGCCTTTTGAGCTTAAAGTGTGGACAAACGCACAGGCCTACCAAACCTTATGTTGAAGTTCAATTTTAATTTAAGAAATGAGAGCGACAAGGATTAAACACTTGATCACTTGATCATAGAAGCTCTATACCATGCCAAGGAACCAACTATCCACTTGGTCATAAAGGCTCTATACTATGTCAAAAAACCAATTATCCCAAAAACTTAAGCTGTTAGGTAAAGATCCAAAATTGGTTTTATATTTTTAACATAACTATTATGAACAATTCAAATCAATTGTTGATATCAACCTAGAATGATCACCCATTAGTTCAGTGGAAGTGAAATTTGATAGTTTAATACCGTGTACACGAGACTAATGGACACTAGTCCAAATTATGGAGATTACCAGGGGAGGAAGCTTGTGCTTCTACTCATGATAAATCCAATGTAAATATAGAATGCAGGCAACAATAACTGCCTCTGTTCTTGATACAGGCATGAGCTTCTACATCGATATCTAAGAATGAAATTCTCTACTTTTTATGCAGTAAGTATATTAGCATGTTCTTCAGTCACAGAATTAGATCAACTAAGAAAACTATCTTACTGATTCCTAATTTTTTATATAGGATCGTTCAAAAAAATAATATCCAAAAATGGACGGCTTCTCTAATGCATCAAGAGATTAAAATTAAATACCTTTGCATATATATGTAAGAGCTTGAAGCAAATAAAATAGGAAGCTATATTCAACAAGTCCGCAGACTAGCATATTATAAAAGCTGCTTTAGAACTTCTAAAATACACCTCATCCAGAAGAAATTCTCGGAAGAAATTCCCCTTATCAGACAGCAAAAATGCCAAAGCTGCTCTTGTTTGCACTGGCTGCTGAGACTGAGGTGCAACAGATTGGAATCCTGGCAGCAATAGATACTCTCTCTGACTAGGAAGAATTCCAAGCTCAGCCATATTTCCATTTAGATTCTCCCCACCACCACTTTTTGCAGCAGTAATAAAATTCTCGAAGGCTTGCATGACATCAATGAATCTTTCAGCATCAAAGACTCCAGATTTACCATATATAGTGTAATGGAGAGCATTCCTTAGCCGAGGGGATTCATCTGTAAGGAGCCTCTATCAGTGAAAGTAATATACATCAACTCAGACCACTTAAAAGAATCTAAATAAAGAATAAGAGCACCAGTAAATTACAGCATGGTGATGCAGAAGCATAAAATTTGTACTTGGTAGATGTCGTTCAAGTATTGAAAGCCAGTAATTAGAATGTTGATACTAGTCTTACAAGTTTGACAAGAATGACGATAGTACAAGAATTAAATAAAGATTGCACCCAAAAAAAAAAAAGGAATTAGATAAGATTTTATTGTGATTCACAACACTGAGAGTAATACAACAACAACAACAAACCGAGCATTTTCCCACTAGGTGGGGTCGGCTACATGGATCAAACAACACTAAGAGTAATGACATAGTTATTTCTTCCACATAATTGCAACAATTAAACAATTTGTTCACCCTTTATTTCTAACCTCTGAATCCCCAACAGGAAGTTTTCTGTCCTACAACTGAACGGTGTCCCTGTCTTGGCTTCATTTTTTTTTCTGTACTACATTATGCTATCTAACCACAGATGGCCTAAACAATTCCTTCTAGTTGTGCCTTCCAAATTGTTCAAAATTTCTTTCATCAAGTCATGAGCTAAACCAACAGGTAATCTTATCCAGTTGAGTACAATTCAATTTTCATGCAAATACTCAGTTATGAGATACCCAAAAGATATCATCATTGACGCATAACCACACATAAAGGATATATATTTAAAAAAAAAATTGCCACAGAATATGATACCTGTGCAATGTATGGATATGCCTCATCGACAATGGCAAAATCAGGATTTCCTACTAAGGCTATCCCTTCGAGTACCCCAATTGCCCTAATTATAAGAGCAAAGTACGGGGGTATTCTGAAAGGATAATCAAATGTAATTTGTGCCAAATCTGATGCCAGCTCTTGAAAATTAATGTTTTTTGCTCCACCACCTCCTAGTGCCTGATCAAAAACCTTAGCTAAAACAGGCAAGATAGGCTCCAAGTTGACGCCATCTGGAATGAAATCAAGTTTAACAAAGTCTTTAACTATGGCTGAATAGTCCCGATGGATGAGGTGAGCAATGGCCTCAATCATTCCATACTTTTGATCATCAGTCAATTTTGTAACAAGCCCTGATTGCAGCAAAAAACTTCGACCATTGATCTCAATAATTATAATATTAAAAAAAAAAAAGCATTCATGCATTTGAACAAGTATGGCATCAAGGAATTAACAACATAGTAGACTGTGGCAATAGAATGTATTAATCCAGTCACAGTTGCAAATATGAAAGCAAACTTGTCAAATTATTTGTAAATAGGAAACAAAAGTCATGCAAAACTCTTAAACATAATTCTATGACAGTGCAGTTAGTACTGCTATAAGACAGCGAAAAACTGCACAACAATTGCCCATAAGACCTATAAGATGAAATCCCCTTGGTAAACCATAATGTTTCATCATTAAGCCATTAATAAACATGACTTGATCACAACATTAGCAGAATTATCAGATCAAATTCCACTGAAACAGCTATTCTCCATCTGCTTGTCACTATCACAATCCTCATGAGCAGGTGCTAAACGAAGCTGTCCACCTTACTTGGGAAAGAGTGGCTTCACTTATCTAATATATATTATGACTAGAAGTAGATATTTCAATTCAGGAAGAAAAATGGAAAGAGAAAAACAAACAAAAGAGCATGGAGAATACAGGTGTGGAAAGAAGAAAAACCCCCTTGCATAGTAATCTCTGAAAATTAAAAAAAAAAAAAAGCAAACTGTTGCTTATATACTTCTTTTGTCAACAATCATTCTGAGGTTCAGTATACAAAATCATACCAAAAAGAAGTGCCTAGCATGCATAAATATGAAACAGGGACACTAAAATAAACAAGCAGTATACTGACTCTATCTCTCACTCTCTCTCTGTTAAACCAATACCAACGTGAGGAAAACTCATTCTGTATTTGGTGATTCAATTACTCATCAGAAAAGAAAGCAAATTGCCACGTATATTTACAAAATATGAGAAAACTGGACACTTATACAGGAACCATAGCATCTGCATGTTGTCATTTTCAATAATTACCATACTTTCTCAATTTCTACTTGGCTGGTTAAGTAGGCAGAACTCAATAAGTACTCATCTTCTCTAATTTGTTTTGGTTATTGGTACCAATAATTTGAATATAAAGTGTTTGTAATATTTCATGAGGAGAAAAAAGTGCCTTTTGGAACCCTTTATTTTCTATCCAGTAAATCACTTGAAATTTTTTATTCAATTTAATTTAGCTGGCCTATCTGAACCTCAACTTGCAAGTTCCTAACTATCATGCTTTGACTGTTATAATCTAGTAAACCTCTTATATAATCAAGATTCAACATTTTGAGTTCTTAGAGAGTTTGGTCTGGAGAGAGAGGAAGACTGAATACCGTAGATAGGGGAAGAAAAAGAGTTTCTGCATGGTCTTTATAGAAAAGGAATTGGATGTGGATAAAACATTTCAAGGGATTGTCTTCTTTAAAATAACTTAAACACCCATGAACTATATGTTTTTCAAGACAAAAAAAGGTGGGTTTATGATCCAAATGAAATGAGGAGACTGCCAAACTCCACAGGTGAGTAGCTTATGTAGTTATAGACCTTTTAATATATATTTCTATACCAGGCCATGTCATGTCTTGTCCCATGCCCATGTCTTTCCTTTATAGTTTCATAATACTAATGGGGAAAGATAATTAAAATAATATTTCACTGCATTCTCTAACAAAATTGAGTTTTACCAAAGTCAAGTATGGCAAGTTTCCCATTGGGAGTACGAATCAAGTTCCCAGGATGAGGATCAGCGTGAAAAAATCCAGTATCAAGAAGCTGAAAGAAAATAAGAATAAATTAATATACTAAAACTCTTCAAGTATCAGTATGACATGGGAATACCATATTGGCAGGCAGCCTTGCAATAATGCTCCATAATTACCACATAAATTTAGTCCAAGATTTTGGGGCACTATTTGTTTTCTATATACTATAGAACAGCCATTTAAGTGCATAGAATTTTCAAAAGAAACTACTCTCCTCTTGTCAGTTAAAGGACCCAGATATGTAAAGATGGGTAGTAATCAATTGCATAACGCAAAGACATAAGTCTTTCAATTCTCATGCCATCTTAAAGCTTTCAAAATGGAGCACAAAATTACCTGTTTTAGGTAGCAGATGACCCCCACATTAACCAGTTCTCCAACATCACTTTCAGTGCTCTGTGACAACTTCTCTCCTTCAATCCATTCTGTAGTAAGAACCCTTCTTGATGTATATTTATGGTAGGTCTTTGGTATGACCACCTGACACCCAAAGCTGTCAGAAGAAGTGCACAAATTCCCCACTTATTTGGGTGCAATTAGCCTCAGGATAATAGACAATGGTTCAACAAGCAAGTCATCCGGATAGATTTTCATCAACTTGTTTATTCTACTATCACCAGATAGTATTTGCAGGTATTAATAAAAAAGACTTAACAGATAAACAATCAGTTACAAACTCTTATTACTTGCAACAAAATTCATAACTTCATGACCAGAAATCAAGACTAATGTTCCCAGTCCAACATATTGACCTTAGGCACACCTCAGCCACACATAGATATCAATCCTTCCTTAAGAGAATTCTAATCCCTTTTATAAAAAAATAAAAAATAAAAAATACAATAAAATAAAATAAAATTAAGAAAAAAAAACCATTTAGACTTCCAAAATAGTGAACACAAAAGAATGTCAAAGTGTGACGTTTTTCTTCCACACACACCATTGTTCCACTATGCGTTCATCATTCATGTAGGTATATCCACATCAATACTGTCCAAGCATGCTACAAGAAAAAGCAACCTATAACATTATTGGTTCCCATCAACCGTTTGTTGACATGTTCACCAATACAATAATGTTTTCTTAAGTTTATAATAAAGGTGTAAGTTTCATACTTGGGAGTCCAAGATATACAAAGGAAAAGTAACTAGAAGACAAATTATGAGAATTTTGCTCATGCTTTCTAGTTCTCCTAGATTTGGGAGGTAGAGATCTGGCATCAGCCTACTGCCTTTTTGGGTCTCCTTCTTGGAGATAACCATTTCTATTTCTTTAAGGGACTCCACAGTGCGGAAGGCTTCCAGAAATTTAAATACTTTAGAAGGATCTTCCTAGTCTCCCTTGAAGTCGCAAATTATGATTTGAGGTCATCTATCTAGTGTAACTTTATTCTTTGCTATTATTTAAGGTTTCAGTAGGAGGTGCCTGGGGATTTAAAAGAATTAATATTTCCCAAGGTGTGCAGTGGGTGATAGTACGTGAGATCATCTAGTGAGTTGGCATATTTTGTTAGAAGCCTGGCAAAGAAGGTAGTCTGATTAACCCCTTTACCACCATCAGATTTGCCATTTATCATAGATAATAGAACAAACCTTGATTGATATAAACTAAATATACTTATATAGATTGAAAGGAGGCCAAAAATTATAACTTGACTAATAATGATCATATTCACCTGTGGTAGGTCTTTCTTCATCATTTCAGCAAAGAGGTTTCCATTTTTACCTTCATTAACATAGTCCAACTCCTCAAAAAATCGAGCAGCCCACTCATCAACCAACCCAACCACATCTATGGACACCTGAAAAATATACACTGACAGTTGGGTCAAGAGGAGAACATTAATAATGAGTAATTAAGTTAGAATCACCAATGTTACCACTTCAAGGGTTACTCTCATGAATAGATAATGACTTCAAGTCCTTCCATGAGAACTTTACTTACCTGAGGAAACCTCCGAAGAACCAAACCAAGGTTCCTAATAATGTATAAGTCAATTGTAACAGTCTCAAGAACAAAAGGCCTCTGCACTTTAACAGCCACTATATCCCCATTTTCCTTTAGGCGGCCCTTATATACCTGTCCAAGAGATGCTGCATTGATTTGCAGAAGAATAAATATATGCTCATTACATAACTTCAAAAAAAGGTAGCAAAGAGAGGCTATACGTTTCTACTAAGAAAGTATTATATGATATCTAACTGGTTGTCTGGATAGCTACCGGCAGCAATCGGAGAAGATGAAAGTTCAGAATAGATATTTTGCCATGGCTGACCAAGCTCCTCCTCAATTAGAGCCATAGCAATATCATCCGGAAAGGAAGGAACCTTCAAATGTTGAATTAGCCCCCAAAAAGACAGACAAAGAAAAATAGAAATCTCATCAAAAGAAGAAACCGAAAACATAAAAAAATTTTCTGTAGCCATTTGACAGCAAACATTTTTAAGACCACATTACATCAAACATTATAATTCATGTATGTAGTATGACATGTTGGTTCTAACTGAGTAAGATAAAGCAGCACCAAGTTGTTTTGCAACCACAAAACTCAAGAACCAACAAATACAATTCAATTTTCTGTCAGTAAGTCAAATATCATGTTTCTCATGCAGCTTTGACTAATGAATACATCACACCTGGCTAACAAAAGAATTCCATTTTTCTTTTAATGACTATTATTATTATCCATATGCTGAGTACATATAAAGCTTTGAATGAGATCCAAATGGAAACAATGGCACACACAGAAGAGACAAAACAAAAGAAGAAAGGCGGTGGAGAAGCAGCAAGAAGCTTACCTTATCACATAGCTTCTGCAGTTCTGTCATTGCAACAGGTGACAGTATATCAGGCCGAATGCTCAAAGCTTGCCCAAGTTTTATATATGCCGGACCCAAAGAGGTTACAATTTCCCGTAATTCAATGGCCCTAGCAACTTCATTCTGATTATGGAAGGAGAAAAAAGAATGACCACTATATATGTTAAAACTTGCATTTTTTTAATGGCCATGAATTATAACAAATATATATTAAAAAGTCTGGTGCTGCCATGAGCAACATATATTTATATATAACAAAAGCTGAAGCACCAAGCTCTAGAATATAGGACCCAAAAAATTCTTTGCTTCTAGACAATTATGAAAATAAATAATAATTAACCCAGCTCATATATTTCCAATCTAATTAATTAACTACAACTTAAATAATAAAAACTTAGTGCAACCTTACAAAGTCCGGAAGAAATAATCTATATGACAAAACTTGTTAGATGTATGATAAATGATTCATTTAGATTGAAATGATGAATATATATTCTTGAAAATTACTCATTGTATATTCTTATCACAAAATCTGCCTATGTCACATAGCTGGTCCCAAGCTTGGAAAAAGAAAAAGGGTTGTTTTAGGTAGTCAACAACTAATGTAAAACTTCCTCGAATCTTTATGACATCAATCAACAATATAATTGGGCTAATGCTAGGTCATTACCCAATAATAACGCGTTGTATGGCTCAAGTATGGTGTTGAATGAGTTAAAGCAATAGCATCGGCACCCAAATGTAGCATTAAAAAGGCTAGGGTTCTCACATTCTCTTGGACAAATGTGGCTAAAGAAGTTAGTCCATGAGAGTAGGATCTGTTTTGGCACATGAAATATTGAAACATTTACAGTGGAGGTAGTTGATAGTTGACACCATGATTGAAAGGAGAATTAACATTATGTGCAAACCAAATGGGTTGGAGAAAAGGATGAGGTATTAAACACTTTGGTATTTAAATTTGGTACACAAGGAAAGGTTTGAGCAAAGAATGAGATGGCTATTATAGTAGATAAGACTTGGAAAAACAATGTGATCAATGTTAGAAGGATTTGAGATAGGATCCTAGACTTTAAAATTGTTCTAGAACAGGATACTTTCCATATCATAAGTGCTTATGCATCTCAAGTACGACTAGAGAAGCAACAAAAGATGAAATTTTGGGAAGATTTGAAAGGGTTATTCCAAGTAATCCCACGAAGGAAAATTTTTCTTAGGAGGGAATCTAAATGGTCCTGCAAGAAAAGATGCTATGGAATACATGAGGTTGCATGGTGGATCTGGTGTTGGTGATTAAAAGCTAAGGGAAAATCCATTCTTGACTTCGTCAAGATTAGGATCCATTCTTGACTTCATCAAGATTAGGACAAAGAGATCTCAAAAAGTTATAAACCCAAACAACCAAAGGATGGAAAACAGCAAGCATTTAGAAGAAACCTACAGGATTTGGCAAACACAAGGGAGTGCAAACCTTACGTGGGAAGAGACAATCAAGGGGATTCAAAAGGTAGCTAAAGTAGTTATTGGAGAATCAAAAGAATTTGGCCAAAAACGTAAAGAATCATGATGATGGAACTAGATGTGCAAGAGAAAATTAAAAACAAAAGAGAGTACTTTAAATCATTGAACCTTTGTAAACATTCTGAAAATGGGGAAAAATATCGGGTAACTAAAAATGATAAGAAGAAGGCAGTTAGTGAAGAGTGATCTAAAGCTTTTGAGGGGCTATATCAATCTCTAGACACTAGAAATGGAGAAAGACATATATACAAACTTGCCAAGGAAAGGAAAAGAAAACAAGAGATATAGATAAAGTGAAATATATTAGCAATGAAGATGGAAAAAATTTTAGTGGGCTGGAAAAAATACATATTGAATTGGAGATTTGGAAGTGCCTGGGGAAGAATGGTATAATTTGGCTCACTAAGTTGTTCATCAAGATAACAAGGTCTAAGAAAATGCAAAATGAGTGGAGGAGGAGCACTTTGATATTTACAAGAATAGGGGAGACATATGAACATGTGCAAACTAGCAAGGATCAAGCTAATAAGCCACATATGAAAATATTAAGAATTTTAGAGAGGGAGAGAGAAGCTGAGAGATAGAGAGAGAACTTAAAAGCTTTTTTTCACTTTCTTCATAATTCAAGTTAAGTGCCCTGCACCTTTATTTATATTAGAAAATAAAAGACATAATTGCTAACTTCTTGTAACCCAAGTGATACTACTTAAATTAGAAAACCAGCCCTAGCCTAACTTATAACACTTCCCCTCAAGCTAGAAGCTTACTAAGCTTTCAACGTATTACAATTTACAAACTTGAAAACTTGGACTCTATGAAGAAATAAAAATTCAAAATAAAATGTCAAGCCATCAACCCATAGGAACTTAAGCATCTAGCGCAAAGATTAGGGGCAGCTCCATCTTGTTGGCAGCCCTTTCCTCCTAGGGGCAACTCCACCTAATGGGTAGTCATTTCCTCTACATGGCGGCTTCACCTAATTGGCAACCCTTTCCTCTTAGGGGCTGCCCCACCTAATGGGCAACTCCTTGCCTCCGGGAAAGTCTCAACATCACCCACAACAATGTCCTTGGTGGACAACTTCCATAAGTCTTCGAACTTTCCTCTTATTGGCCTCTTCATCCTTCTCTAGTTGCTCCTTGGTGATAAATCAATAAGCACATTGCTCCTTGGTTCGCATACACAGCAATGGTTTTCTCTCCTTATGATCTGATACCATGTGAGATTGGGTGGAAGTGATAACTAGCTTCTCACAGCTACTATTTATAATATGTAATAATTACAGAGTTAATTACATGCTAATTATCAGCTAATCAAGAGCCTAATAATTAGCTAATCAAAAGCCTAACAATCAACTGCACACGATATGCATTTTGCATATGTTAAATAATAAATAATCTAACATAGAAATTACCTCCTTAACCTTCTTATTAATTATATCCCAGGCAAGATGTGAAAGAAAACCTCCAGCAACAGATAATAATTGGACAATGCGTGTTGCAACAGCACGTGGCCTTTTTCCCCAGTATGCAGAAATACTGGCAGGATCATACACCAGAGGCAAAAACTCACTACTTTCATCTACCTACAAACACACAAAACGCCAAAGAAGGTCAACATCAAGTAATATTTTCGTTTTGAAGTTTAAAAATCATATTGAAGAAGATACTCATGTAAATAAACAACCAACCAAAAGCTCTATAGTAGGGGGAAAACCTAAGAAAGAAAAAGTATAAATCCAATCCTACAGGTATGATTATTTTTCTCTTTCGGTACATCAACAGCATGGAGGTTCAAACTTAAGATCTCTTGCAAACCACCCAAAGCCGTCACCAATAGACTTTTCCTTTAAACAAGATGAAGAAGCTCAACTTCCTAAAAAGTGGAGTGAGGGATGATGTTTGGGTAATTTGCTGACTTGATTTACTAGGAGAATCCAAACAATATTCTTGTCTTAATATTAATTTGTCAGTTATTTGAATCTTTAGTGATGTATCCAGTCAGTAGTCCCACTAATAGTTTCAATTTAAAGAAACTATTACAATGAAAACAGACAAGTGATAATGATAAATCAATACAGACAATTGATATGTAACATGAGATCACCAGGCATGAGGTCTAAGCTTTAATCTTCTCTTGCTCTGTTCTGATCTTATTGCAGCATCTGCACCCAGTTCAAACAAGACAAGTTCCAGAATTTTTTTTCACTCTCATACTATAAGAAATCCAATTCATAGTCACATCCTTGCCCCATATGAAGCATAACCCTGACCCTAACTGTTTAATTTCCCATAGTTCATTACTCATTAGGTTATTTGTTCACAGACGCCCTCACAGCCTTCAACTGCGGCCCCTCTCTGACTCTCCTGAAGAAGGACAGCCCAGTATTACAAAAAACCCAACAATGAGATCAAAGAAGCAGAAGCAATGGACTAAACTCCCACTTCCACAATCAAATTCTCAAGAAACACTTGTTATGACCTATCCAATTAAATCCTCTTACATAAAAGGCCAGTAGTTACCCATTCACGGTCTAATTAAAATATTAGAATCACAAAACTTGTATTAATATTATCAATAAAGTAGTTCGAATAACATTTCACATGAAATATTACTAAAAAAGGTACAGAAATAGTAGGTTACAGTTAGACACTACACTTAGAAGTTCCAATACCTCAACGAGACGAAGCTGAACATTATCCTCAGCAAACAGTGAATCTCTCAAATTCTGTCCGCGAAGACCTCTCATGAGTGTTGCCAACTGTTCGTTTTCTTCCATTTGTGCCCTCACTCTCTTGATCTCCTGTGAAACATCTCCAATTTTCTGCTATTCCAAGGTATTATGTGAGTTTAAACCCAACATTGATTACAAATCAACCATATAAACAGAAGTTATTTTATCAAAAAATTATATATATACTGATATGCTGAGAACTTTAGTAAACAAAAAATAATAACTAAAACAAAATAAAGAACGAAATGAAAAGTCATAATAATACGAAGGATAGCTGTCCCCCTAAAATGAATAGAAAAAGGAAAAGGACGAATCAATACCAAAAAGCTTCCCAGATTCTTTTATTAACAGAAAAAGGTACTAAGGCTCCTAAAGCTGAACATCACAAGTCAAGAACTACTTTGTCATAGATAAAATAACATAAAATCATTGAACATAGATTCCACTCAACTACGAAGTGACTTAGGTTGGGAATTAAGATTGCATCTTCCATTCACTACTCCCCTAAGCTCTTTACAGAGCAACCAAACTAACGGATTACCAAATATACGGCGAAGTTCCAGAGAGAAACGTCAATTCAAAAAGAAGTCAAATTCCGGGTGGTAAGTTACCGTGGAGACTCCATTGACCGGTTTGCTAGGAGGAGACCTCGATGAACCATTTACTGTGCTATCTGGCGGGGAAGAAGCGGTCCGTGCGGGTTTAGGTTCGGCAGCAACGGCGAAAACCCGGTTGGGCAGTCTGCGAACCGGAAGCTTGTTACTGGTGTATGAACGTTGGGACGGAGACCAGCGACGAAGGGGATCGATTCCGCAGTAGACGAGCTGAGATGCTGCGTCCATGGCGGAACCGTACACCTCTTCTGCAGAGAGAGGGAAAACTGGAGTTAGTGGCCGAGGACAAGTGATGCAAATGCAGCAGCGAAGCGAATGAGGCTCATAGGAAATGGAAAAGGCCATTTTACCTCTATAGCGTAATTAGGAAAAGATTTGATTGAAATGGTATTGTTTAGACAATATTTACTTCAAAGGGGTAAAAGTGCCACATAAGACTCCCACATCAGCAGCACAATAACTCCTAACTCCATGGAGTTTCTTGTTCACGCTTCCACTCTCCTCTGGCACCTCCTTGCTCTTCTTTGCCTATCAGAATTGCCCATCAAGGTATTGGCACTCACGGCTCACTCTTTTGCTCTCGCACTGTGCCGTTTCTTCACTCCATTTCTCACAAAGTTCGACCTCAGAAGTAACTCACGGCAGCCCCTCTTGATGCCATTTCTTCCTCACTTTCACCAGCCCTAACTCTCTCACCTGCAGCTCTGTCATGACTGTGCTTTCTGTACATTGTCTATCGTCTCTCTTTACTCTGCTATAGCTCTCATCTCACTTTCTTTGATCTCATTGTCGTCTCTCTTGACTCTGCTTTTGCTCTGGTTTATCTTCACTCTGTTCACTCCACTGCATTTGGGCGTTTCTATCTTATTCACTGTCTTCATTCCATTTCTCCTCTCTTCTGCAACATTGAGCCACAGCCACAGCCACAGCTGCTGCCTTGTTCCATCACTCTGTTTCATCTTCAACTCGCAAAGGCTGAGCTATCTGAAAGGTAAACACTTTTTCTCTAAACCCTTTGAAGGCAGTTGATGATAGAACAATTTCTATTATGTTTCTGTTAGATTCCTATGTTTAATTTGAAACCTATGATTAGACGATAGTTAAGATGTTCTCTGTAATACCTACTAGTTGCTGGATAGGCTCATTAGTATATGGCTTCCAGTTGTTCAACTATTAGCTTGAATAGGGGCAGTGTAAATGGTGGCTTTAGGCATTAGTAGATATTGAAAGAACACTTCAGATGGCATTAGTAGATAAATGTCATTAAGACACATTGTTGTTATGGACAAGGTAGGGACAAAAAGAAAAATTTAGAGTCTTTAATATTAAGGCATTGTGTGATTTACACCATAACAATTAGTGTTATAAACCTCCATTCCTCAGAAGTAGTTGAGACCTCTGATTGAATACGTAGAACATGCACACTTGAAAACCCCTACACATATATGAAACCAGCACTCACCCACTACCATGTTGAATTATGTCTTCAATAGTTGTTTGAAATCTACTTTGCCTCCTTCAAATTCAGGGTAAGTTTTAAGTTTGTCTATAATGTTGTCTGAGTTTTGGTCTGCAATAAAAACACCCAGCACCTAGGCACCCACGCATAAACGCCTAGGCGCCCAAGATCCACCGCTCAGGCGTCCAATGCTAAGAAAAATCTGTCTAACCCTCGGCCTGGTAGACGCCTGGGTGGCCAAGACCCAACGCCCAGGCGCCAATTTTTGGCCTGGATGGCGCCTGGGCGCCTAAGACCCACTGCCCAGGCGCCCAATGCTTAGAAAACTGTCTAACCCTCGGCCTGGTGGGCGCCTGGGCACCCAAGATCCACCGCCTAGGCGTCCAATGCTAAGAAAAATAGTCTAACCTTCGGCCTAGTTGGCGCCTGGGCGCCCAACATCCACCGCCTATGCGCCTAATGCTTAGGAAAATAGTCATCCTCGGCCTGGTGGGCGCCTGGGTACCCAACACCCACTGCCCAGGCGCCCAATGCTTAGGAAAATAGTCATCCTCGGCCTGCTGGGTGCCTAGGCTCCCAAGATCCAGCGCCTGGGCGCCCAATGCTAAGAAAAATTTGTCTAACCCTCGGCCTAGTGGGCGCCTGGGCTCCCAACACCCACCGCCCAGGCGTCCAATGCTTAGGAAAATAGTCATCCTCGGCCTGGTGGGCGCCTAGGCGCCCAACACCCACCACCCAAGCGCCCAATGCTTAGGAAAATAGTCATCCTCGGCCTGATGGATGCCTGGGCAACCAAAATCCAGCGCCTGGGCACCCAATGCTAAGAAAAATCTGTCTAACCCTCAGCCTAGTGGGCGCCTAGGAGCCCAACACCCATCGCCTAGGCGCCCAATGCGTAGGAAAATAGTCATCCTCGGCCTGGTGGGCGCCTGGGCGGCCAAGATCCACTGCCCAGGCGCCTAACGCTTAGGAAAATAGTCACCATCGGCCTGCTGGGCGCCAAAGATCCAGCTCCTGGGTGCCCAATGCTAAGAAAAATCTGTCTAGCCCTCGGCCTGGTGGGCACCTGGGCGCCCAAGGTCAACCGCCCAGGCACCTAATGCTTAGGAAAATAGTCACCCTTGGCCTGCTAGACGCCTGGGCGGCCAAGACCCACCGCCCAGGCGCCAATTTTCGGCCTGGATGGTGCCTGGGTGCCCAAGACCCACCGCCTAGGCGCCCAATGCTTAGAAAACTGTCTAACCCTCGGCCTGGTGGGCGCCTGGGCGCCCAAGATCCACCGCCTAGGCATCCAATGCTAAGAAAAATAGTCTAACCTTCGGCCTGGTGGGCGCCTGGGCGCCCAACATCCACCGCCTATGCGCCCAATGCTTAGGAAAATAGTCATCCTCGGCCTGCTGGGCGCCTGAGCTCCCGAGATCTAGCGCCTGGGTGCCTAATGCTAAGAAAAATCTGTCTAACCCTCGGCCTAGTGGGCGCCTAGGCGCCTAACACCCACCGCCCAGGCACCCAATGCTTAGGAAAATAGTCATTCTCGGCCTGGTGGGCGCCTGGGCGCCCAACACCCACTGCCCAGGCTCCCAATGCTTAGGAAAATAGTCATCCTCGGTCTGCTGGACGCCTGGGCGCCCAAGATCCAGCGCTTAGGCTCCCAATGCTAAGAAAAATCTGTCTAACCCTCGGCCTGGTGGGCGCTTGGGCGCCAAACACCCACCGCCTAGGCACCCAATGCTTAGAAAAATAGTCATCCTCGGCCTGGTGGGCGCCTGGGCGCCCAAGATCCAGCGCCTGGACGCCCAATGCTAAGAAAAATCTGTCTAACCCTCAGACTGGTGGGCACCTGGGTGCCCAAGATCCACCGCCCAAGCGCCTAATGCTTAAGAAAATAGTCACCCTCGGCCTGCTGGGCGCCAAAGATCCAGCGCCTGGGCGCCCAATGCTAAGAAAAATCTGTCTAACCCTCGGCCTGGTGGGCGCCTGGGCGCCCAAGATCAACCGCCCAGGCACCTAATACTTAGGAAAATAGTCACCCTTGGCCTGCTGGGCGCTTGGGCGCCCAATATCCACCGCCCAGGCGCCCAATGCTTAGAAAAATCAGTTATCCTCGGCCTGGTGGGTGCCTGGGCGCCCAAGATCAATCGCTCAGGCGCCTAATGCTTAGGAAAATAGTCACCCTCGGCCTGCTGGGTGCCTGGGCACCCAATATCCACCGCCCAGGCGCCCAATGCTTAGAAAAATAGTCATCCTCGGCCTGGTGGGCACCTGGGCGCCAAAGATCCAGCGCCTAGGCGCCCAATGCTAAGAAAAATCTGTCTAACTCTCGGCCTAGTGGGCGCCTGGGCGCCCAAGATCCACGGCCCAGGCACCTAATACTTAGGAAAATAGTGACCCTCGGCCTGCTGGGCGCCTGGGCGCCCAAGATCCACCGCCCAAGTGCCCAATGCTTAGAAAAATCAGTCATCCTCGGCCTGGTGGGCTCCTAAGATTCACCGCTTGGGCGCTCAATGATCAGAAAAATCTGTCTAATCCTCGGCCTGGTGGACGCCTAGGCGGTAAATATCCACTGCCCAAGCGCCAATTCTTAGGGACTTGGCGCTTGGGCGGCCAAGATCCACCGCCCAAGTGCCCAATGCTTAGAAAAATCAGCCATCATCGGCCTTGTGGGTGCTTGGGCGCCTAAGATCCACCGCCTAGGCGCCTAATGCTAAGAAAAATCTTTCTAACCCTCGGCCTGTGGGCACCTGGGCGCCTAATGTTAAGTGGTGGGCTTAACGTGGTTAGTTTGCACTTTTATAACATGTGTGGTTGTAGTTAAATTTGTCATCAATATATTTATATTATTCTACTGTTGCATGGATTCCTATTACGCAGGTTGAGGGGTGGTTCTTCTAGCTGTAGCATGTCATCGAGAATTATTTCATCTTTAGTAGGGCGATGCAAACATCTCGAGGTAGAGGTCCAAACTATCACACAGCAAAGGAATGTTTTTGAGGACCAAAAGAAGATGCTTGAAGAATCATTAGATTCTATTAACAAACTAAAGTTGGTTGACGGTTGATGATGTAAAAGCTATGCTATAATGTAATATAGCTATTGCATTTACCAGTAGCAATATGAGACTCTATAGCTAAAAATTTTTTATTTACCATAGGAATTCTCATATCATGACCATGGTGTAATGTATGAATTAAATGTTATTATCACATGCACGTTAGTTTTAACATGTGTATGAGCAAAAATTTCATATCATATCATAACCATAGGATACATTTGTAAAAAATAATAAAACCCTTGAACAGTACATTTTTCCTTACAATTTATGACTGTTGGTTTCAAATTGATAATACATTCTGTGCATTTTGTAGGATATGTGTTGTACATTGCTCATTGTGGTCTACCTAAACACATTTGATTTATCTAGGTAAAATGAGTGAAGGAGCTTTCGCGAATTTGTATTTGAATGGGAGTATTAGAGAAAGTGATGGTGGAGATGTTAGTTTTCATGGTCCACCACGCGTAATGGTGCTCATTCCACCTGATTGCAACCTTGAACAGTTAAAACGAATTGCACTTCAGGCACTAAAAATTTCAGATAATCAAGAAATTCAAAGCATGCAATTTAGATGTCCAGTAGCTGTTGGCCACAACATGAGATATAATGCCTCCATGCTAAGTGAGGATACACATGTGCAGCTGATGTTGATGATGTATGCACGTTATTCACACACATGGTCTATCATTGAGATATATGTGGAGACGAGATCTCGTGAGATAGAATGTGACAATGACATGGCACAACAATCTGAGCATATGGTAAACTTGAATATACCTCACCTACCAACACAGCCATTATACACAGTAGTGCCTGAGTGTCAAAGTTTCCAATATCCTTCTGTAAGACAATATCCTCATCATCCCAACGTTGCTGCTCATGTTTCCCCACCAAACTTTAGTTGTCAGGGTGCAGATATGCATATACACACACATGATGATATAGAAGATTCGTGGCAAGCCGACCATCGATCCGATGTTGAAGGTGAGTATGATCCTGAGTGGTATAGTGATGATGGACTTGATGATGATGCTGATGCATATGGGGGCAATGTTGACTTACCTAACATGGGATCTGAGCAGACTATGATGGCAACCCCCAGAGTCGAAAGCCCATTGGATCGAACTCATGCTGATGATCTTCCACCTCATTATACTAACATTGATTGGGCAGCTTTGGATGTACCTGAACATCCACCAGACATGTTAAGGAGCAATTGGGATGCTTCCCATGAGTTACGCATTGGCCTCCAATTTCCATCGAAAGAGGCGGCGAACTTAGCCATAAAACATTATCACATCCATAGGCACCATGATTTTATTGTAGATGAATCTAAAAGTAGATATTTAACAGCACATTATCCTCGATCTGAGAATGGTTGCAATTAGAGGATCAGAATATCACATTCGAAATACCTCAACATGTGGGTTGTGAAAAAATACGCAGGTCCTCATACTTGTGTTGCCCCGAGCATGTCACAAGACCATCGGCAATTGACTTCAGACATAATTGCCTCTTCTATAGAAGGGATGCTTGGTGCTAATCCTAGAGAAACTGTTGCTGGAATTATTGCTGCAATTAGTATGAAATATCATTACACGGTTAGTTACAAAAAAACTTGGTGTGCAAAGCTAAAAGCCATTAGGAAGTTGTATGGTAATTGGGATAGTTCATACAATTTACTACCTCAATGGATGGCTGCAATGGTTCAATCGAACCTAGGTAGTGTCTACCACTTCATTACCATGGATGCCAATAATGTACATGTTGATGAAGCACTTGTAACATTTAAGCGTGTGTTTTGGTCCTTTAAGCCGTGCATAGAGGGTTTTAAATTTTGTAAGCCAGTCTTGCAAATTGATGGAACCCACTTGTACGGTAAGTATCGTCGCACATTGTTAATTGCAACAGGCCAAGATGGAGGCAATAGAATTTTTCTAGTAGCTTTTGCTGTGGTTGAAGGCGAAAATACAGATAGTTGGAGATGGTTTTTAACATGCATTCGACATTTTGTTACTGATCGGCAACAGTTATACGTCATATCAGATTGGCATGCTGCAATAAAGGCTGCAGTGCGAGCTGAACCCGCACAATGGATGCCACCCCATGCATATCATTGTTATTGCCTCCGGCATATTCAAAGTAATTTCAACACGGAGTTCAATAATAAAATCTTAAAAAAATTGATTTACAAAGCAGGTATGCCATTACTTTCTCTTGATTCTATTGTATATGCCATTTAGGTATGTTGGGTGTGCATGCAAAATTAGTAGTTGTCCATTTTTCAGGTGCACAAAATCAACAACGCAAGTATTTGAAGGTCATGGAGGAAATTAGGGGTGTAAATGCACAGGCTACAGATTGGTGTGAAAGAATTTCTAGGCGACAGTGGACCCTGGCATTTGATGAACATGGTCGAAGATGGGGCCACATGACAACAAATTTGAGTGAGTGCATTAATGGTGTTTTTAAGGGAGTTAGAGGTCTTCCTATAACTGCCCTAGTGCATCATACATTCATGAGATGCGTTGCTTATTGGAAATCCCGCAAACAAAAGGCGTTGGCAATGCAACAGGCGCAACACATCTTCACTGACACCATTACATCAAAGATGGCACACAATGGAATTAAGGCAAATGCACATGTTGTAACGGAATTCAATAGGGAGCGGGGAGTTTTTGAAGTGGCAACTGACCGAAACCATGTCACAGGAGGAGGAGGTAACTATCACACTGTCAATTTGCAAGAAAGAACATGCTCCTGTGGAAAATTTCAACATTTTAGGTATCCTTGCTCCCATGTGGTTGCAGCATGTGCACACATTGCCATAAGTCCTCATCAGTTTGTTGATCAAATGTATAGGGTGAAAAACTTGTTGAGCACATATAACTACCCTTTTTATCCACTGGGCCATAAAGATTATTGGCCACCAGTTGATGGACCAATGTTAATTCCTAATTCTGCTCTCGTTCGGCCTAAAGGAAGACCTAAATCGACTCGCATCCGTAACGAGATGGATTGGAGAGAAAATACTCAACAATCAAGATGGACTCTGTGTCACACTCCAGGTCATAATAAGAAGACATGTCCAAATAAACAGATACCACGAGCTCACTTTCACGAGGGAGGAACTTCTCATTAGAACCATTGTCCCAATAATTTATGACATTTTTCCACAGCAATGTAAGCCATGCTAATAGTTGATTGGGATCATCAGTATTACGTAACTTCAACTACTATGGTTGACCCTTCGATATTGTAATGCAGTGGTAATAACAACTTACATCCCATGCAAAGCATACTAATAGTTGATCAATACATATTGTACAAGCCATGCTAATTTCTATAGATGTTATGCCTTTACTTCTTTCGTAAAGTGGAAAGCCGTGAAGTGAATTCTTTCTCATGGGCGTCCACGGATCAGCCCACAAGCGCCACTCCTCTTGTCACTATAGCGCTTAGGCGCCATATACTCAGCGCCCAGGCGCCTGACCTCGGCCAAATCAGCACTTGGGCGCCAACAAATCACCGCCTAGGTGCCATTCCTCTGCCACCTTAGCACCTGGGCACTTGGAACTCACCGCCCAGGTGCCATTCGTCTACGACAGTCAACTGCCTTCTCAGCCTTCTTTGTTGAGGTGGATGAGGGGCTTGTCCTTCTTGGGGCTGCTCTAAAGATATGATGCATTATGTTTGCCTTCAACATTTACATTTTAAAAAACTCCCTAGATTAGGCAAACTGTTTGCCTTCATTCTGCACGGTTGTCATGACTGAATCTGTTAGGCTTCTGCAGAACCGTTATGCTCTTTTTCTTTTAAACACAGAGGAGGAAGGATATTGCCTAATGTAGATATAGTAGCTACTGATCTATCCTTAAAAATGCCAACCTGTGAGATTGTATGCATCCTAGTTTCAAAGTAATATCCCCAAATTTGCTTCCAACCTAGAAGAATCAAAGGATTATAAGTACATTCAAAACTATTTCAAGCAACTGCCATGTCATAAATGAATTTAGATTTGATAGATGAAAAATATACAAAATATACAAAGCTTTCAACTAAATATACAAAATCAAATAAACTAAACTAATACAACAACTCATATACAAGCTAAAAATTTCATAGTCAAATTCTTTTGAATTGCTGTAAGCTATCAGTCTTCATCTTCATTGTGTTCTTCGTCTTCATTGTGTTCTTCTTCTTCCTCCTCTTCATCAAAATTTATGTTAGCCAAAGGAAGGCCTTCCAAGGAATCAGGGTCTAACTCGAGCTGAGTGGCCAAATTCCTCAGCATACTTTCCAGGGCATATAGATTGTCGAAAAGACTTCTAAAAACCTACCTCTGTTGCCGTTGCTGTTGTCGGTGCAGTTCCCGCAGCTGTCTTTCAATTATTTCTAACCTTTCTGTGACACTCAACTGCCTTCTCAGCCTTCTTTGTTGAGGTGGATGAGGGGCTTCTCCTTCTTGGGGCTGCTCTTGATAGTATCTTGATATTACAACAGCATTGATAGGAGGAGCAACACCAATGGGCACATCTCTGTTCATATCACTAACACCAGCCTTACAGCATAATTTTGTAATTAGTGACGGGTAAACCAAGCTTCCAAACTTTTCCTGTGCAACTGTGTGAATATTATCGGCAATGAGCCTACCTATATGCACAGTTTGTTCCATGACAATTGCATAAATTAATAAAACCCATTTGACCGTCACTTCAGAATGATTAGAGGAAGGAAGTAAATTTGCCTGTATAAAAGTACACCAGGCCTTTGGGATGGGTAGTAAATCAGCTTTTTTCAGATGTTTAGGAGCTTCTTTTGCATCTAAAACCCATTCAGCTCCTGGTCGGCAGAGACATTCAAGAACTTGTTGTACTTGTAATTGCCTGGAAACCAACTTTGAATATGCACACTATCCAATGTAATTATATTTCAGATCAAAGTATTTATTCATCTCCCTTCTTGAAAAATCAATAGAAACTCCCCTGACATAAGACTTAAATTTATCGTCCTCTTTGTTTACTAAGAATGCATTGGAATAAAATTCTTGAACAATAGTTTCATTTCCTGGTTCGGGAATTGAGCAAAGCTTTTTCCATTTTTTTTTGCATGATTTGGGTTTGGATGACTTCATACTCACCTTCCTCCAAATCAAACCCTCTCTCTCGAACCATGCTCTTTCTTAGCACAACATCATTATACCTTTTTTCGTGCGTCAATGACAAAAATTTACGTTCATCAAACTAGCCATCACTTGATCCTTCACCGGACACATTTCTTCTTTTCTTTGGTGGCATAGTATCAAATGCATAAACAAAATCCTGTTGAAGAACATCAAGTACAATCAATCAAACCTCAATGAGGGAACATAAGTTTATTGAAAATACAAATGTAACAAATTTCTAGTCAAAACAATCACAAACAAAACTTCACCAAAAGGTTCAACATTGATGAAATCATTTCCTGTCATGTTACAACTCTTGTATTTGAAACTAGCTAGCAAGCCATCACAAGTACACAATGGAACTTTTGAAAAGCACAGTCTTGATGCATCAAAGTGTGGGGATGCTTAATTGATTTTCAAGAAAATAATTGAAATTCCTCACATGATGGAACAGGCATTTACATTATCTCTATCTTTAGCTTAGTCCTTATAGTTAGAATGTCTAAAACAAATAATACTAAAATGAAAACAAGTAAGGTGATACTGTGGGTGAACTATTCAAACCTTCAAATACAGAACTCAAATCTACGATTGACTTTTGACACTGAAGGCAAAGTTTGAACTGATACTGTCATGGAATGTCATTGTGTAAACAGACACTGAGAAAGCAAAGAATGTGCTCATGCTGCAGCTGCTTTCAAGTCCCTGTCATATATATTCTTATGAGCTAATTGCCTAATTCCTCTTCCCCACTACAGTAAGATTTGAACAGAAGAATTCCAAACCTTTTAATTTTATGGCAACAGCAACCAGCCTAGAGGCAATCTAGGGCTCACCACTATGGCAATGGGAAACAAAACCAAATCTTTGTAAGTTTTTGACTATTTTTAATTGGTTTGGATCAAGTTAATTAGTTATGGTCACATTAGTTTGGGTTTGTTCACCTCTAAAAGCTTCTTTGAGACCATTACTAGCATTTTGAAATATTACTTTCTTGTGCATCTTTATTCTGTTTGCTGCATCATTATGTTATAGATGTCTTCATAATAGATTTGCACAACCCTAATTCTTCCTGGTAAAAGAGAAAATAAAAGAACTCTATAACCTATCTATGAGAGCAATTTTGAGAGAAAACTTGAGTTTAAGGCTTCCATTTTATCAAGCATAGCCTAGTGCCAATTATCGTCTAAAGGGGCAAGATGCAGATTATCAGCCAACTGTCATGCCATGGCCATATTGAATAATACGTGTCTACACAGAGGTGAAAAACTACTAGTACATTGACAATACATATATGGTGGTCATCATGAAGGTAACTTGTAGCTGAACATATTGCCTAGTAGCATTTGACAAACATGAAAAAAAAACAAGGCATTGACTCATTTCCCTAAATTTGACATGTAATTATAAGAATTCAGATGATACAAAAGGACCTACAGAGTAGCAAGAGAGGGAGGGAGAAACGAAGTTAATTCACAGTATTAACCAAAATGTCAACTAGTTATTCTCTTTTTTTGGCTAAGAAAGATGGCTTGACAAAGCAACAAAGTCAATGTATACCTTGTAAAGTAACCTAAATAGGCATATACCAGCCACCAGCCACCAAGAATATCTACTTTAAGCCTTTAATGATTTTAACATACAAATATTATATAAAAGGAGTGATCAATATTCAAATGGATAGTGTATCATCCAGATTTTACACGACAGCCAAATCTGATAGTTTTTAACAAAAAATCGTTGATAACATGGCCAAATCGGCCAAATTACCAAATGCAGCTAATAATTAAAAAGTTGGGCATTGAAAGCAAAGTTTAATGTTGCTGTATGCATGGATATCATATAGAGAGATTAGGAAAATTCCCAAGCAGTGCACTTTTCCACAAAGTACAAAAAGATTTATGAGCCACCTTTCAAGAGTACTTTCTTTGTTGCTTTCAATATTATGGATGAAAATCAGAGTAATTTGATGCTAATGAGACTAGAAAACTAAATTTGGACTCACATCAGATATGGGAATTAGAAGAGAGAAGTATGAAGTAGAAGAATGATAATTACAAATTGACACTAAAGTTCATTTGTTAAGAAAGAAGCTGTCCTTTTCAAAGAGATTAACAAGGTAATTTCTCCCTAACGTTATGCATGGATGGAAGTTGTCTGAATATGCTACAACAGCTTTAAATTTGAGTGCTATTCACTGACCCTTTTATCCAACCGACAAATCTAGAACTCTGAACAACTTTAACGAGCAGGGTCCCTCTACAACTTCTGTTAACAAACAATTCTTATAGGACTTTTAATTTAAAAAATGATTTAAGTACACAATGGCATAATACACTAGCTATTCTTGAAAGCCAACAAGGCAAAAAAGAAAAAAAAAGCATATCCTTTACATAAACAATTGATTCTAAAAGTTAAGAACATTGGGATGAATTTTTCATCTTTAACCAAATCCAGACAAATGGCTGAAAATTTATAATTTAATTCACTTGGAAAGCCACATATCAGTATAGAGTATTTTCTAAAGTCTAAGATGAAGACGTAAACACTTTATAAAATTATATGTTTTGGACTTACACGACTGTGGCAACTTAATTATGCCACTGTTTTCTGGAGTTAATATTTCTGTCTTTTGGTATTTAAACATAAAGTCTAATACACTGCTGTATATTTTGAGCTATATTTTGCACCACTTGCTTGATATTTCCTCTTTCTGCTGTAGTGTTAGTGTCCTAATGTAAACTGGTAGGATAAATAATGTTTTCTTAAATGAATTGTTGCATGTGTTGTACTGCTGTGGTATATGCGCTGGTTACAGGTGCAAACTAGTGGCTTGTAGTGGATGATTGAAACTGAAGAGGAAGGAGTGTTCAAGTTGTCGTATTTCTTTCAATTTCTTGAGGTTGTCGCTGTATAGTGAGTTTCGCCCAAATCTACTCTTATTTATAGCATATGGTTCCAAAGTTTCCAGGGCTCATGGATGTTTGGATTTGGGTAATTTGGTATTTTTACATTGGGATCATTTGGTTTTCTTGTTAAGAAATGTTGATTGTGGTTCCCTTTGAAACCTAATAATTTTTAACAGTGGTGATCAAGAGTAAACATGGTGACACATCAGCGTGAGTGGGATATTAGGACTGCAGTTATGGTCACTTCTGCAAATGATTAATAGTTCATCTTATGTGTATATTCTATTTTCTCCTCTTTATTACAAGATTGGGAATGGTTTTCGTAATCATTTGTGGGTGGATCTTTGAGGAGATTAAAGATTGATACAACTCTGTACATGTGCTTTCCTCGTCTTTTCTATAGTTTTCTACTTTGTGCTCACTAATTGAAATGGTTTTTTAGAGTTTTGTTCATAGTTAAAATAATATCAATCTTGTCAACCACTCTACTCACTGGTTTTATAGGTAGTGAATACTGAATTACTAATGGTATCCAGTAGTTTTATTTGGTGCAGCTAGAGTAAGCCATGGTTTAAATACAATTGTAAGTTAAATATTGCTTTTGTCCTACAAATGTCAAAGTAGTAATTTGACTATGAACTGAACTTGTGGTTTGTCACTAACTGACTGAAGGAGAAAGGTTTATGTTATGGCCTATGGATTGTACCGCATCACTTAACTCACCAGTACCAAAATTACTAAGTTAACTTCACATACTACATATCATAAACAATAGATTTTAAACTGCACTAAGCACTAATCAGACACTCATAAGCTAAACGGCAGATCACCGAATGAAGCATATAATCAAACACTTGGTGTTCATGCATGTAAATCAAGTGATGCACTGGCTAGTGTGTGTATATTGCAGAGAGAGGAATCATCATAGTAGTGAAATGAAGGTGAAGCAAAAGCTTCAAGCAATGACGAGAGAAGAGAATACATCTCAAGAAAACATAGGGAGATAAAAGGAATGGAGATAGTACCTACTCGTCGCCAACGTTGTCGCCAGAGCTTTTCCGGGGGGGGTTGGGTGTTGCGATGATACCTTCTACAGCGCGACACAGGAAAAGCTCGATGCCTTCTGTGTGGGAGAGTCAAAGAGCTGTGATGGCTTGTGAGAGAGAGAAGGGCTCAGGCCTTGCTCTGGGAAGATGAGAAAAATAAACAGCTAAATATGCAATGAGAAATAAGACGGTCATTTTAGGAAGATGTGGCGAGAGTGAACGATGGGCAGTTCTAATGGGCAAAGAGTAGGGAGTGAAGACCAATGGCGAGACGGCCAAAGAGGAAGAACGACTGAGAAACGGATTAAAGAGCAATGGGTAGAAACGGAGTGAACACCGACAGTGATGTGGAATTATAAAAGCTGAGGTGGTAGAGTTACATGGCAGATTTGCCCCCAATTTGTGAATACTTTTTAAACTGTACTATTTATGTAAATAAATTTTAAAAATACATTATTCAGGTAAAATGGCCCAACTACTAATTTTGTGCACCTGAAAAATGGACAACTACTAATTTTGCATGCACACCCAACATACCTAAATGGCATATACAATAGAATCAAGAGAAACTAATGGCATACCTGCTTTGTAAATCAAATTTTTTAAGATTTTATTATTGAACTCCGTGTTGAAGTTACTTTGAATATGCTGGAGGCAATAACAATGATATGCATGGGGTGGCATCCATTGTGCGGGTTCAGCTCGCACTGCAGCCTTTATTGCAGCATGCCGATCTGATATGACGCATAACTGTTGCCGATCAGTAACAAAATGTTGAATGCATGTTAAAAACCATCTCCAACTATCTGTATTTTCGCCTTCAACCACAGCAAAAGCTACTAGAAAAATTCTATTGCCTCCATCTTGGCCTATTGCAATTAACAATGTGCCACGATACTTACTGTACAAGTGGGTTCTATCAATTTGCAAGACTGGCTTACAAAATTTAAAACCCTCTATGCACGGCTTAAAGGACCAAAACACACGCTTAAATGTTACAAGTGCTTCATCAACATGTACATTATTGGCATCCATGGTAATGAAGTGGTAGACACTACCTAGGTTCGATTGAACCATTACAGCCATCCATTGAGGTAGTAAATTATATGAACTATCCCAATTACCATACAACTTCCTAATGGCTTTTAGCTTTGCACACCAAGTTTTTTTGTAACTAACCGTGTAATGATATTTCATACTAATTGCAGCAATAATTCCAGCAACAATTTCTCTAGGATTAGCACCAAGCATCCCTTCTATAGAAGAGGCAATTATGTCTGAAGTCAATTGCCGATGGTCTTGTGACATGCTCGGGGCAACACAAGTATGAGGACCTGCGTATTTTTTCACAACCCACATGTTGAGGTATTTCGAATGTGATATTCTGATCCTCTAATTGCAACCATTCTCAGATCGAGGACAATGTGCTCTTAAATATCTACTTTTAGATTCATCTACAATAAAATCATGGTGCCTATGGATGTGATAATGTTTTATGGCTAAGTTCGCCGCCTCTTTCAATGGAAATTGGAGGCCAATGCGTAACTCATGGGAAGCATCCCAATTGCTCCTTAACATGTCTGGTGGATGTTCAGGTACATCCAAAGCTGCCCAATCAATGTCAGTATAATGAGGTGGAAGATCATCAGCATGAGTTCGATCCAATGGGCTTTCGACTCTGGGGGTTGCCATCATAGTCTGCTCAGATCCCATGTTAGGTAAGTCAACATTGCCCCCATATGCATCAGCATCATCATCAAGTCCATCATCACTATACCACTCAGGATCATACTCACCTTCAACATCGGATCGATGGTCGGCTTGCCACGAATCTTCTATATCATCATGTGTGTGTATATGCATATCTGCACCCTGACAACTAAAGTTTGATGGGGAAACATGAGCAGCAACGTTGGGATGATGAGGATATTGTCTTACAGAAGGATATTGGAAACTTTGACACTCAGGCACTACTGTGTATAATGGCTGTGTTGGTAGGTGAGGTATATTCAAGTTTACCATATGCTCAGATTGTTGTGCCATGTCATTGTCACATTCTATCTCACGAGATCTCGTCTCCACATATATCTCAATGATAGACCATGTGTGTGAATAACGTGCATACATCATCAACATCAGCTGCACATGTGTATCCTCACTTAGCATGGAGGCATTATATCTCATGTTGTGGCCAACAGCTACTGGACATCTAAATTGCATGCTTTGAATTTCTTGATTATCTGAAATTTTTAGTGCCTGAAGTGCAATTCGTTTTAGCTGTTCAAGGTTGCAATCAGGTGGAATGAGCACCATTACGCGTGGTGGACCATGAAAACTAACATCTCCACCATCACTTTCTCTAATACTCCCATTCAAATACAAATTCGCGAAAGCTCCTTCACTCATTTTACCTAGATAAATCAAATGTGTTTAGTTAGACCACAATGAGCAATGTACAACACATATCCTACAAAATGCACAGAATGTATTATCAATTTGAAACCAACAGTCATAAATTGTAAGGAAAAATGTACTGTTCAAGGGTTTTATTATTTTTTACAAATGTATCCTATGGTTATGATATGATATGAAATTTTTGCTCATACACATGTTAAAACTAACGTGCATGTGATAATAACATTTAATTCATACATTACACCATGGTCATGATATGAGAATTCCTATGGTAAATAAAAAATTTTTAGCTATAGAGTCTCATATTGCTACTGGTAAATGCAATAGCTATATTACATTATAGCATAGCTTTTACATCATCAACCGTCAACCAACTTTAGTTTGTTAATACAATCTAATGATTCTTCAAGCATCTTCTTTTGGTCCTCAAAAACATTCCTTTGCTGTGTGATAGTTTGGACCTCTACCTCAAGATGTTTGCATCGCCCTACTAAAGATGAAATAATTCTCGATGACATGCTACAGCTAGAAGAACCACCCCTCAACCTGCGTAATAGGAATCCATGCAACAGTAGAATAATATAAATATATTGATGACAAATTTAACTACAACCACACATGTTATAAAAGTGCAAACTAACCACGTTAAGCCCACCACTTAACATTAGGCACCCAAGTGCCCACAGGCCGAGGGTTAGAAAGATTTTTCTTAGCATTAGGCGCCTAGGCGGTGGATCTTAGGCGCCCAAGCACCCACAAGGCCGATGATGGCTGATTTTTCTAAGCATTGGGCACTTGGGCGGTGGATCTTGGCAGCCCAGGCGCCAAGTCCCTAAGAATTGGCGCTTGGGCAGTGGATATTTACCGCCTAGGCGTCCACCAGGCCTAGGATTAGACAGATTTTTCTGAGCATTGAGCGCCCAAGCGGTGAATCTTAGGAGCCCACCAGGCCAAGGATGACTGATTTTTCTAAGCATTGGGCGCTTGGGCGGTGGATCTTGGGCGCCCAGGCGCCCACCAGGCCGAGAGTTAGACAGATTTTTCTTAGCATTGGGCACCTAGGCGCTGGATCTTTGGCGCCCAGGTGCCCACCAGGCCGAGGATGACTATTTTTCTAAGCATTGGGTGCCTGGGCGGTGGATATTGGGTGCCCAGGCGCCCAGCAGGCCGAGGGTGACTATTTTCCTAAGCATTAGGCGCCTGGGCGATTGATCTTGGGCGCCCAGGCACCCACCAGGCCGAGGATGACTGATTTTTCTAAGCATTGGGCGCCTGGGCGGTGGATATTGGGCGCCCAAGCGCCCAGCAGGCCAAGGGTGACTATTTTCCTAAGTATTAGGTGCCTAGGCGGTTGATCTTGGGCGCCCACCAGGTTGAGGGTTAGACAGATTTTTCTTAGCATTGGGCGCCCAGGCGCTGGATCTTTGGCGCCCAGCAGGCCGAGGGTGACTATTTTCCTAAGCATTAGGCGCTTGGGCGGTGGATCTTGGGCACCCAGGTGCCCACCAGGCCGAGGGTTAGACAGATTTTTTTAGCATTGGGCGTCCAGGCGCTGGATCTTGGGCGCCCAGGCGCCCACCAGGCTGAGGATGACTATTTTCCTAAGCATTGGGCGCCTAGGCGGTGGGTGTTTGGCGCCCAAGCGCCCACCAGGCCGAGGGTTAGACAGATTTTTCTTAGCATTGAGAGCCTAGGCGCTGGATCTTGGGCGCCCAGGCGTCTAGCAGACTGAGGATGACTATTTTCCTAAGCATTGGGCGCCTGGGCAGTGGGTGTTGGGCGCCCAGGCGCCCACCAGGCCGAGAATGACTATTTTCCTAAGCATTGGGTGCCTAGGCGGTGGGTGTTAGGCGCCTAGGCGCCCATTAGGCCGAGGGTTAGACAGATTTTTCTTAGCATTAGGCCCCCAGGCGCTAGATCTTGGGAGCCCAGGCGCCCAGCAGGCCGAGGATGACTATTTTCCTAAGCATTGGGTTCCTGGGCAGTGGGTGTTGGGCGCCCAGCAGGCCGAGGATGACTATTTTCCTAAGCATTGGGCGCATAGGCGGTGGATGTTGGGCGCCCAGGCGCCCACCAGGCCGAAGGTTAGACTATTTTTCTTAGCATTGGATGCCTAGGCGGTGGATCTTGGGCGCCCAGGCGCCCACCAGGCCGAGGGTTAGACAGTTTTCTAAGCATTGGGCGCCTAGGCGGTGGGTCTTGGGCACCCAGGCGCCATCCAGGCCGAAAATTGGCACCTGGGCGGTGGGTCTTGGCCGCTCAGGCGTCTACCAGGCCGAGGGTTAGATAGATTTTCTTAGCATTGGGCACCTGGGCGGTGGATCTTGGGCACCCAGGCGCTTATGCTTGGGTGCCTAGGCGCTGGGTGTTTTTATTGCAGACCAAAACTCAGACAACATTATAGACAAACTTAAATCTTACCCTGAATTTGAAGGAGGCAAAGTAGATTTCAAACAACTATTGAAGACATAATTCAACATGGTATTGGGTGAGTGTTGGTTTCATATATGTGTAGGGGTTTTCAAGTGTGCATGTTCTATGTATTCAATCAGAGGTCTCAACTACTTCTGAGGAATGGAGGTTTATAACACTAATTGTTATGGTGTAAATCACACAATGCCTTAATATTAAAGACTCTAAATTTTTCTTTTTGTCCCTACCTTGTCCATAACAACAATGTGTCTTAATGACATTTATCTATTAATGCCATCTAAAGTGTTCTTTCAATATCTACTAATGCCTAAAGCCACCATTTATACTGCCCCTATTCAAGCTAATAGTTGAACAACTAGAAACCATATACTAATGAGCCTATCCAGCAACTAGTAGGTATTACAGAGAACATCTTAACTATCATCTAATCAAAGGTTTCAAATTAAACATAGGAATCTAACAGAAATATAATAGAAATTGTTCTATCATCAACTGCCTTCAAAGGGTTTAGAGAAAAAGTGTTTACCTTTCAGATAGCTCAGCCTTTGCGAGTTGAAGATGAAATAGAGTGATGGAACAAGGCAGCAGCTGTGGCTGTGGCTGTGGCTCAATGTTGCAGAAGAGAGGAGAAATGGAATAAAGACAGTGAATAAGATAGAAACGCCCAAATGCAGTGGAGTGAACAGAGTGAAGATAAACCAGAGCAAAAGTAGAGTCAAGAGAGACGACAATGAGATCAGAGAAAGTGAGATGAGAGCTATAGCAGAGTGAAGAGAGACGATAGACAATGTACAAAAAGCACAGTCATGACAGAGCTGCAAGTGAGAGAGTTAGGGCTGGTGAAAGTGAGGAAGAAATGGCATCAAGAGGGGCTGCCGTGAGTTGCTTCTGAGGTGGAACTTTGTGAGAAATGGAGTGAAGAAACGGCACAGTGCGAGAGCAAAAGAGTGAGCCGTGAGTGCCAACACCTTGATGGGCAGTTCTGATAGGCAAAGAAGAGCAAGGAGGCGCCAGAGGAAAGTGGAAGCGTGAACAAGAAACTCCGTGGAGTTAGGAGTTATTGTGCTGCTGATATGGGAGTCTTATGTGGCACTTTTGCCCCTTTGAAGTAAATATTGTCTAAACAGTGCCATTTCAGTCAAATCTTTTCCTAATTACGCTATAGAGGTAAAATGGCCTTTGTATTTATTTGAGTTCGAAAAAAGTTTATCATTATTTTTATTTAATTTTTATAATTTATAATTTAAATTAATAAATTTATTAAATTTTATAATTTAACCCAACTTTTGTATTTATTTGAGTTTGAAAAAAGTTTATCATTATTTTTATTTAATTTTTATAATTTATAATTTAAATTAATAAATTTATTAAATTTTATAAATTAAATTATAAAATTTAATAAATTTAATAACTTACATCATTAGATATAATTATTTTTAAAAAAATTGAATATAGCATAATTCTTGAAAAAGTATAGTTCCATCTACAAATCATCATATCATATGTATAATAAGACAAAATATATTTTTAATTTTTAAAAAAAATATAATTTTTAAATAAATTCTTATAAAATTAGTATCTTTTAAGTGCATCATTATTATTATGAGCTATTTTTAAGTAGACCTAAATCTATACGAAGCTATCCAAATTGGATGGAAAGGCTTGGCGTGGCTCAAGTAAGCCATCTTTTTTCCAGGTAATATCCCATGTAATAAGATTGGAACAAACTAAACCTACCATTTTTAGGTGAATGACCAAATTGGAACAAACCACAGCACTCTACAGGGCAGTTGGCAGTTTCAATGGCCTAAGAATCAACAGTCGTTTGTTGAATCCCATCCCTTACACAAATCCCAAAGATGAATGCATCATTCTCATCAATGATTGGTACACCAAGAGCCACACCACTCTCAAAAAGTTCTTGGACAACAGTCACTATCTTGGCAGGCCAGATGGCATGTTAATCAATGGCAAATCCGCCAAGGGCAATAGCAAGGATGAGCCACTCTTCACGAAGCTTAACAAGACCTACAAGTACGACGTCTACAACATTGGGCTCAAAAGCTTGGGTTGTCAAAGGCCAAAAAGCTTTTCATGATGCTCCTCTACTACCACTGAGGAATAGAGCACCCCACAAGAACCCATAAGTCATTTTTTTCATTTGAAGCAAGAATAATGGGACTGGCCTAATTAAATACCACACTAATCAATAATATATTATGCTTTTGAACTTTTAATTTGCAACCCTTTATTATAGGACTGCCACAATTAAATATTACATTCATTTTTATGAAACTCAATTCCAATAAGCCTTTATTTGAATAATTATTGCAATATTTCTTAGGTTTGAGTCTTAAAACTCATTTTCTCACATTTGTTACTGTATTTACTCCCAATATAACAAGCCCAAGTTTTAAGTAATCAATAATTATGTGTGACTTCTTTTAACTATAATTATCACACTCTCTAAATCCCATATTATTGGTGCAATAAGTTGTCATTTATTTTTTACCTCATGCAAACACCTAGGCCTAACACTTAAACATATAAAAATTATTCATGTAATGCACATAATGACTAGATATTGTATCCAATAAAAAACTTATTCATTATTTAATATTTGTTACCAACCTAATCTGATTGTTAACTGACAACATGACCCCAAAAAAAAAAAAACTAATTGCATGTTGGAGAAGTAAATCATGCAACAGACACCAAACCACCAACCCATATAGCCTAATAAAATTCAACTTTTGATCTAGACATCACTTCATATGAAAGATTAAAGTTGGTGTAATTGCATATTCCCCATCAAGGAAGTTAAACATCACTTCTCCATGTCCATATACCTTCCTTTTCAATGTTATGGACTTCATCTTTGGGACCGCAACCTTTATATAATGCTTCTTGAAAATCCTTTTGCCTATTATTAGATATTTGAGGGAGTTGTTGTTGATTCCTAGAGTCTTATATCATTTACAAAAAATAAGCTACATCTAGCAACATACAGGTTATAGAGTTTTCAACATCTACCAAATGGATTAACTATGTATTACCTGTCAATAGCAAAAAAATAAACCTTCTCCAAGTGTAGGTTTATCAGGTTAGGTAAATCAATAGACAATGGAAGGAATGCATAACCTTCTATCTTTACAGAAGTTAAAGTTTTGCAAGTAAAAATTCAATTAGTTGAAAACATATAGAAACCCGTTACCATATTGATTCATAGAAGTTTGTGAGAGATTCCATATCTAATGAACTTACCAAGCTGATCATCAAAGGAGATTGTTCAGAGCCAAAATCAAGCTTTCATACTAGAACATAATCATTCCAATGTATAATAAATGGGCACATGAAATCCTAGAACAATTCATCACTGTTAAAGTCTTCAGATAGATGTTTAGTGTTGGAACATTATTTCATAAGTGCACCCATAATTGAACTAGAATGAAGGTTTGAACAACTTCAACTAATGGAGAAAACTCAAAATATAGATTATGAGACACTCTAGAAACTGACTAAAGATGCCAATTGGTGAAGACGTACAGGCTCTCTTCCTACCTTTCATGATCTTATCGATTTTTCTATTGGGGTTTATTGTGTAATGCTTCTTCTATTAAGGTATTTCCCGATCCACAAAGACCATGGTTAAATAGCTATGTACTTGTTTTGTATTTCAATTAGGACATAACTTTTTGGATGATTGGTTTAATCTTCATAAAATACTTATAACAAATGGAACATTATATAGATTGACATGCAATATTCCTAAAATGATGCCATATATCTCATTTGATAGTATGATGTTTTCCGATCTCCTTGTTAATGATTGGTGGATTTAGCAATCACTTTGTGTTTCATCACCCACTTCTCATTTATATGTGCATATCACATTGTTTGGCATAATTATTAACAATGTTTGTAGCCACCTTTGACTAATACTAGTCAAAATAAAATATGTACAATAAAGCAACACAACCCTATCCATGGCAAGTATGCCATCTCCCAAATTTGAAGCATCATGCTCATTAGAACCATTTATTACACTTTTCAGATCATATGTACAAGAAAGTAACACAACTTCAAAATGTAAGAGATGAAAAATGGCACGTGGGTTCTTGTGGGGGTGTTTTGTTCCTTCTCGGTTGTAGCAATTTTTTTTCATTGGCCATAGTGAGCATTGTGAAAAGCTTTTTTGCCTTTAAGAACTCAAGAGAGATATGTGCTTTTTGCCTTCAAGAGAAGCTTGGACCCTAGAGAGCAACACAGCTTCTTCGTTAAAAGTAATGCAACTTAATTAGGGAACTGTCCAGAAGAACAACCATGTGGAATCCTTAGTTGAAATTATTAAAGTATGGTTGGGGAAAAATGGAAAATAACTATTGGTCATGTGAACCAAAGGGCTAATATGGTAGCAAATGGTTTTGCTTAAAGATTTAATAATTGTGATCAGGATATGATGTTGTTCAAGTGGGTTCTTATTGAGCTAGAGCAAGTCCTAGCTATTAAAAAAGCAAGGGTGGGTTACTAGGAATAATGGTTAGCTAGATTGGTGTTTCTTTCATTGTACCCAAAAAAAATAAAGGTTAGGAAATGTTTATACATAGTTATAAATTAGAAAGAAAACTTCAGAATTTATAACTTCAAATATTACCATTTTCATCAAAGCCTTCCAACCAATTTCTTGTACAAAGGAGGACTTGCACATAATTACTAAGATGACAACTTCTATATTTATTTAGCACATGAGATTCAATCTAAAACCAAATTCAGAGGTTATAGTGGTGATTGGAATACTTAATATGTCACAAGCCATCCTTGAAAGATCTAAATATCAATGTTCATGGTCTTTACAATAGGGGTGTTCAGCAATTTAATTCAATTAGCTATGTGCACAAAAAAAAAAAAACTGAACCAACCATACAAATTTTCTAAGGAATCAAACTGATTAGGTAGTACATTTCAAACTCAGCCAAAACAACCCAAATCGTTATTGGTTTGGTTTGAGCAATTCGGCTGGTTCAGTTACCTAATAATTTTTTCTTTCAGTAACAATCTTCATTCTTTAGGTAACAATGGCAAAAAAGACAACCCAAAAATGGAGTTCTTACCAAGTTTTCAAACTTTTGTCCTTTTTGCCACATTCTAGAAAGAATGGAAGAGGAAGAATATCTTTGCTTCCTAGAGTTCCTTATTGTGCCTAGGATTGTAAGTGCTAATAAACAATCATGAGGATGGTTGTCGTTGAAGAATAGATATCTATATTTTAGTTAGGGAAGAAAGGGTGATTCGTGCTTCAAGTTCGAGGTTGAAGAAGTGAAATTCTTTTTTCTTTGTTGTAAAGTGAAGAAGTGAAATTTTAGTGGTGCTCAGACTGTGAGGAGGGTATGGGCATGGAGATAAAAGTGAGGGAGGGCGGCAAAGGTGTTGGATAAGAATGGGAGAAGTTATTGGGAAAAAATAAAGGGAGGAAAGGAGACATGGGAAAAAGTGAGGGAGGGAAGAAGTCGAAGAAGGAAGGAGCAACAAAGGTTTTAGATGAGATTTGGAGAAGTTTCTAGAAAAAAAATAAAAGGAGGGAAGGGGGAGTAGGAAAAAAGTGAGGAGGGAAAAAGTTAATGTTTAGTATAGAGCCTGGAAGGCTTTATAAGCCAAGATGAGAAAAGACCATTACTCTAGCTACATGCCTTATTAAATTTTTGCATCATATTATATATATTTGGTTCAATTTGGTTTATTTCAAAAAAAAATTTCAAATCAACAACTGAATCGAGCTAACTAATTTAATTAAAATGTAAACCAATCTAAACTAAATTTAAGTCAATTTTGGCCAGTTTTTGATTAGTTTGGATTCGTTTGGTTTCGATTGATCGGTTTTGATCAATGTTGTACACCCTTACTTTCCAATAATATAAGACATCTAAACCTTTGCAATATTAAAAAGAGAATTTTGGCTTATCCAAACCAAGATCCAATTGTGACTTCCTATTTTTAATTTCAGATTGGTTGGTTCACATACCTTTTATACATTTAAATTATGTCAATATATTTCATAAAATATTATTATGTCAATATATTTTGTAAACATAAAGGAAGGAAACATATATTAAAAGCTTTGAAACCATGTTGTCCCTTGCCTTGACCTTGCCCACCTGTTGGATTGAAAGAAACTTGAGAGCTACTTACATTTGAGTTATCATTGGACTTCTTCTCCTTATATTGTGTAAATAGCCTATACAACAAACTTTTAACATTTTTTATCTTTCCTTTATAAACATTGTTGTTTGAGATAACTTTTAAGCAGCAAAAGTCCAACTTCATGCAGGGATCAAGGATAGCCCCAAATGCAAGCACAAGACTATATTCACTTCAATATTTATTGAACTTTTCTTTCATTCTTAAAGCCATATCTTTGATTATGTCATACTCTCTTTCAACACATTCCACCAACAAACATTCAATGACCTAAACTTATAAAAAATACAAGTTATATGTTGGGTAAGAAGAACCTAACTTCACATTCGTAATCACATAAAATGGATGCAAGAACTCATATATCTCTGCTCTAGTGCACTTTTCATCTAATGGAGCATACTTATAATTTCTATCATTATATTTTGGAGTAGAAAAGACAAGTCGATACGTAAGTGCACTTTCAAACATCATGTAAGTGGAATTCCATCTAGTGCACACATTCAAATGCAAAACAACTTTTGTATCAATGCCACCCATCTCATTGGCACACTCATAAAAAGTTTTCATTCTTCCTTCCAATGCCTTAACCTATTTAATACTATCTCTAAGTTTTTTAAATTCTTCACCAATAACTTTCAATCCCTTTTGAACTATAAGATTTGAGATATGAGTAGAACATTGCACATGAAAAATACTCTCCATTACATAACAAACCATCTTGCAACATGATTTTTTCTTTCAACAAATTTTGCATATAATTAGCATAAGTGTTGTCTAAAGTAAGAGCATACACCTTCTTATCAATTACCTATTCTTTCAAAGAATCATAAACTTTTTTGGATAATTCTAACCATAAGTGTGAAGGTTTCATTTTGCAAAATGATAGTATTTTAATTTTCAACTTCTAATTTTCATCAACAAAATGACTAGTAATACAAATATACCCTTAACTAGTACAAAGTGTCCAATGATCAAATGTCAAACAAATTTTACCAAAAATAATAGCCATGATTTGTTTCAATTTCCCTTTTTGGTCAAGATAAAAATCCCATACATCATTTGTAATTGTACCCTGACTAATCAATTTTGCATCTAGATTTAAATACTTGATTAATTTTTGAATCTATTTATATTCAACAAAAGAGAATGGAAGATCATGTGCAATAATAGCCATCAAGATAATCTCACCCAAATGCTTCTAATCAATTGTTGGTTTCAATTTTCCAACATGTTGATTCAACAATGAACTCATGTCATGAAACTTATAAGTAAACTTACATTTATTCATATGATGGGAAATAGTTGAAGTTTTATAACTAGAATTACCCAAAGTGTATAATTTCCCACATTCTTTGCATTTTGCTTTACTTTCACCACTTATGTCAACAAATCAAAACAAGTTTTAACATTTGAAGTCTTTACCTTCTTAGATGCTAGTTTAGAATCATCTTTCCCACTACTACCCCTTTCTTCCTGATTAACCCCACTAGAGCTAGGAGACATGGATTCCATTATGATTGCAATATCATCATTGTCATCATCAAAATCAATATTTTTTGAAGAGGATTCCATATTGCATAACAAAGAAACCAATTTTAATTACAGCCCACCAAACCACCATTATTATATTTAACATTAATCAATAATCATGTAAGCCAAAGAACACTTATTTGCAAAAGCAAAGAGAAATTGTCAAGCTAATTACTAATATATCCTAGTTCAAAAGAATAATTATCAAACATTATTATAATCATATGCAACAAAACAACTAGAATCGAAGAAAAAATTTATATTTACCAAAAAAATGCATGTAAACACACAAATCTTATGAAAAACACAAAAGACACCATTGTAACAAGCTATAGTTTCTAAAGATAGTCCCAAGTTCCAACCAACAATGGTTCACATTTCACAAGAAGCAAATGAAATTACATATTAATTACCATAAGTGCAATTTTAGAGTTAAAGCCCTCTCTCTCAAATGGCATATAAGACTTTGCAATAGCTAGACATCATTGTAAAATAGACTATAATTTTCAAGGATTGTTCTGAAGAGGACAAACCAAGCAAATTTTACTTGTGCTTCTTTGGAGTACCCACATGGCAGTCTAAGAAAGTGGGAGTTGAGCTATTAGGCATAGTAGTAAAGTATCTAGATTTACTATAAATTAGTTTGTTGTATATACTCTATCTAGCACTTTTACATAGGCAAGAATGCTTAAAATCTATTATGTAGTTTTGTGCTAAAAGAGGACCAATTTGATGTCTAGTTTCAATAAAAAAAAACTTAATTAGCTAAGTGTTATATGTATAGTTTATGTTATGTTCTTGTACATAAACATAATGGCAATGCTGTGTTGCATTTGGAAAATACTTTTAAATAAGAATTAGTTGAATATAAAAGAAAAATACTATTAACTAATAAAATTATTGAAAAGATTAAAGAAAAAGATTAAACCTATATGCCAGAGGGATACAATAGAGCAAAATTAATAGAATCACAATACGGCCCTTAATATTGATACTACTACTAGTTTCTACACCAAATCAATAACAAGAAGTGCATAGCTAAAAACAAAAAATGGAACAAATTAAAGAAAACCTATATGCCAAAGGGATGTAGTCCTGTCAACCTCGTTGGTAACAAAGAATCAAAGATTATGGCTTGCAATAAGCAGTAACTATGAGTGTGCATACCATAGCAATAAGTGATGGAGTGTGGCTGCAATGCCAGCTAAGTGTGGTTGGAAACAACTATAGTGAAGGAGGACATGGAACTTTTGTTGTGGTAACAGTAGTAGGCACAGTAGAAAAGAGTTTTGGATAGGTTTTTTTTCTTCTATTCTCACCCAAATATGCAAAATCTAACTATTGACTATTGAGTAAGAACTCAACACTCACCAATTAGCTTGGGTTAAGGTGAGAAGAGCTCAAGTGAAAAGTGAGATTTAAAAAAAATTGCTAGTCAGTGGATTAGCTCGGTGGGTCCTGTGCCAATCCAATTTGGGCAAAAAAAGCTTGAATTCTTTTGGGCTAATTTTTTGAACTTAACTGTTAATTTTTCAAGCTGATCTGGGCAAATTAGGTGGTTCAAATCAAAATTGATAGCTCTAATGACAATCCCCTATGGCCATCCATCATGGCACATGTTTTTTCTTTCCCAATTGGAACAAGTTCAACAATGACATTTAAGAGGGCTTTGTCTTTGTGAATTGAGCCTGCCCTTTTTTTTGAAAACTCTAATGGTTGTCTTCAACTCCTAAACATGAAGGGAAATCCCAAAATGCCCTTGTTTCATGGCTCCTTTGCTTTGTGAAATTGAGCCTTCATTCCGTGGGGTTAAGCAATGATTGTCCTAACTGCAACACTAGAGTTTGAAGAATTCGTGGAATTAAGTCCCAATTTTGTGGAGACAAGGTTAAAGCTAAAGATATGGACAAGGAAGGGGATGACTCATATGGATGTGAGAGTATTTTTGGGTATTCTTCATCCTCAACATCCTCTATGGGCTTCAAGTATTGTGACTATGGATTAATGATAGTTTTGCACAAGTTAAGGATAGCAAACAATTCTAGAATGAGAATCTTTAGATGCCTTAACTATAAAAAGAAGGAGCACTGTAATTTTTTCAAATGCTTTTATGAACCTACTTGCTCAAGTTATGTGAAGGTGATTTTGGTTTAAGTGTTGCTAATTATTCTTGTTGTGTCATAGGTATTGTTTGGCTTTGTATTTCTAATATCTAAGTTGTATGTAGCTTAAAATTAGGGATAGATTTAATTACCAAGTATTTCTTGTATTAACAAGGTGTACTTTGTGTATTGTGGATATGGTATCCACATAGTATCAATGTAAACAATTCTAATGCAATGAACGGGACAATGTTTGTAGTCAATATGTGTGCAATCAATATGTAGAATACACTAATTACCATGTCTCTCAGCAGGAAACAAGGGGACCACAACCACAATTGAATAATCACTATATGCTTCACAAAGCACATGAGGACAACCACCACTACTATCCAAATAAAGTAAGTGGACTACAACTCTCATTTATGCCTCTTTACATGAAACAAGGGCTATACAATGTCTACTGCACCTCTAGACAACAAAATGAATCTTAATCCATTGGCATATGGAAATATTAAAGGTCAAAGTATCTTTTAAGACAAATAAAATTACAACTTTTATCATCCAATCACAACCAAACCCTCTATGGTCTTGGGGCTCACCCTTGTCTTGCTAAACCCCATAAATTTTTGTAACTTTAATATAGTAATAAGATGTTCATTACTCAACCCCAAGAAAATTGGGGAGATTTTGACTCTTCCACAATGAGTATTGTCTTTGACTCTTAGTGGTCTTAATTGAAGAGGGGAAATTGATGTCAAATAAATGGGAAGTTATATTAAGGAAGAAGGGTTCCAAAATGCCTTAGGTGAGCTATATAACACTGGGATGAAAGCCCAAAATCATGTGCCACAATGGATGGCCATGGGGGATGCCAACATGTCAAAAAAAGGGATAACATAGATTTAACTTGCCACATAATGGATAATTGCATATGTCATTCCATTAATTAACCCAGCTAACAATAGATAGACAGAGGGAATTGATTGAGCATGATTCTTAATGGTGGAGGACAAGTTTAATAAAATTAATCTATAAGGGACCCAAATAGAAATGGCCTTATTTATGAGGGACCAAAATAGAGTTTTAGACAAAACAATATCATAATTGTTTTTAATCTATACATAAAATATTACGTAATAATATTTGAACTTAATTAGCCCAACTATCATTGATTTCAATTAATAGTGCTAGTTGAATTCAAATAGGCGTCACATGATGACTTATATGTGTTATGAAAAAAATAGTCTATATATATCATTACTCGCAATTAAAATAGCTAAATTGAAAGATTAATAATAAAAAATAGTTGAATTAATTAGGGATTAGCATATAGTTTTCAATAAGATTCCTTTTGTTTGAAATTGTAAAAGACATATTAGTAAAAGTCTCGAAACTAATCTTATGTATGCCTTGGATTAAGATACTACAATTAGCGAATCCTGACTTTCGTAATTTTAAACAATTTTTTAAGAATAACAAATACTCCTATTTGTGGTAAGATCTACTTTCTCTTGATTTTTAATGGCTTCAAAACACACACTCTCTCTTACTCTAACTTATCCTACGATCGGTACCCTAGTTGTAGGGAATCCAAATTTACTTGCCGGATAACAAAAGTTATGTTAGAATTAATGATCAGATTGGATGATGATAGTTGAAATTATGAAAATAAATTCATACGTACATATCTATATATATAGTTCGGAAAATAAGATTGATGGACAAATCATAGATTTAGTTCATTTAGTAATTAACTTGAAAGACCCAAGATGTTTAATGGATTTTATCTCACTTAATTTTCTTGAGAATTCTCATAATAGAGAAAGTATTTATATAAATATATCTCTTCATATTATTTAAATGGATTTAAATCATTCTAATATTATATTTAATGGCTTATAAGATATGAGTAAATTAAACAACTCAAATTTAAGAAATATATAAAAGCTCCCCTCATTATTTAATATCTAAAAAAATTTAAAATATCTGAATAAAAAAATTTAGGAGTATCAAAATTCATTGGTTGGGGTTCTGCATTTCTTCTCTCTCTACAAATAATTGGGTGGATCTCACATAATATTTAAAATTTGAGGCTCACTCAACTTTTGGAAAGGGTAAATTAAATTAAATTCAATTTTTTTATATAACATAAGCCATTCTTAATTTGAAATCTTACGAAATTGTCACAAAATAGTTTACGAGCCATTTGATTTTGTAATTTTACAATTCTTTTTATAGAATCTAAAAATTTCACAAAATAATTTTAAATAAAAATTTTATTAATGAAAATAGTAAGACTATTTTAATTTTTAATCTTAAATCAACAAAGCTACTCTTACTAAATCCTTTTAACTAAAAGTTCATGTATAAACTCATTCATTATCATTAGATATGATGGATCCAATACGTTTATTGATGGACCCACCATATTTAATTAGAATAAAATGAGTTCTGTGAAATTTTAATAAAAAAAATACTAGTGGGGGCAGAAATTTTCTCAAAAACTCTTACACAATCAATAAAATGTGCCCTTGCACAATCTCTCTCTCTATATATATATATATATATGCATATTTAAAAAAATTAAACTCGTAACTTTAGTACATCTTAAAGTCAAAATATGATGACATAAATAGTTGTCAAATTTGCGAACAAAGACACATTTTACTACATAACCAGCCCACAAGAGAAACACATTCAATTGAACAACTGCCAAAAAGAGTAAACAGAAATGCAGACACCACAAAACAAAATTGAAGGGGGCCAGGCAGAGACAAGAGGGCACGTGAATCAACTTATAGGCAGCTGAAGCCACGGCATGCAGACATAAAAATGATCAAAATCAAGGCAATAACTATACCAAAAACAATCAATTTGATCTTCATGTTTTGAACCCAAAACTTTCTTTTCACCTTGGTGCCCTGTTTCCTAAAATCTTGTGCCTGCAATGCCCAAAACATATAGTATCCCACATCAATGATTCAACTTGAGACAGATGATTTTGTACTATCAATCAATACCCAAAAAGAAAATGTTTAAATGGCAATCTTCCTTATGCAAACCTGTGAGCGAAGATTATCAGTCTTATCCACCAGCAACTCAATCTTTTCTCCTCTGTCAAGAACCTGCATGAAAAGGAAATCTCTTGACCAACGTCATAGAAAATTGTCAATATGCTACAAGTGTATAACTACATGGATCATGACATTAATACAGTCATAGTTTAAAGAATGCCATCAATAATATATATAGTTTCTTTATCCTCACAAATTAAAATTTATAAAAAATTTATATAATTTAAACTATTAAATTTATTAGTTCTCACAGATATATCAGAAATTAAACTGTGAAATTAAATAAATCCAATAATTTGTGAGACATCTATAAAAGTAATTAAATTTATTGGTTCTTACAGATGTTTTAGAGAGTGAATTATGAGGCCCACTAAATCTAACAGCTTATATTATTTTTGTAAGATTTTATTTTCACTTTTATGTGAAAATAATTTTTTCTCTTATATATAAAGCTAGCAAAATAATTTAAAAGAAACTGGAAACTAGTTTCTTGCATGGTCTTGCCTTCTCAATGTTCTCCATCATAACACCCTTAACTTCAGAAACCTGAGCCTTCACTTTGGCAAGCTTGTTGATCTCTTCAGGATGATCCACACAGTATTGCATTTGATCTTTCAGCTTAGACCTAAAGTTTTCCAAAATATGAAAACTTCAGTGCTTCGTTTTTAAGATTATTTCACCTATAAACTTATGTAAACCTTGTAATGCAATTGCATGAAATGGAAAAATATATTTATTATGATAAAGGGTACCCAAATTCTCTGTTCAGGCTGCCAGCTGATGCAGTTGTTGCTTTGCCTCCACCATATTTTTTATGAAATTCTTCCTTAATTCGTTCAAGAAAAGCAATTGGAATCTGCCTACCGGCAGCTTCAACAGCAACCACACAATATGCTACAACATTCAAAATAATAATAATAAAAAATGTACAACACTTTTGTAAAAAAGAATAACCATTGAAGCAAATTAAAGAAGAAAACCATACTCATTCATTTCTAGTACATTTTTAACATCTTAAATCTACAATTAGATTCCATGAAAGATTAATAGCTATATCAAAGGCTTCAAATTTAATATTTAGGGCTTCCTTTTAAAAAACAGTCAAAGTGTTTGTTTGGAAAAATCTGAAATAACCAAAATAAAATGTTCATATATAATGGGATAAGTAATTAAAATATAATCAAATTATGAAGCATACAAACAAATATTATACATATATATATATTCTTGTTGAAACAATATGGTGAACAAAATAATCACAAACGTAATGCAAAGGAAAGAAAAGCTCTGAAGCAATTACTTTTAGTATTATTGATAAATAAATTTTTATGTAAACATAATAAATTTGTCGGTAAAAATTTTTTTAAAAAAATTTACTGAAAAATTTAATTTTATTAAAAATTTTATTTTTTGAATAATATCAAAATTTATTGTGGTAAAAGAAACAGTCAAACATAATCGAAATAAATAAACCATTTTCTGAAAAATAATAATCAAATATCTAGAAACATGTGCCATTATAAGAGATAGGGATCCAAAAGAGAGAAATAGTCAATAGATCATATATACCATACACAATTACAACATCTCCATTCTTATTACTGGAAAGTATTTGCATTGATCAAATTAACATGGGCTGCCCCTCAATGTAAATTGAATGATGTTAAATGCACAAAGTTTTACTGTACAACGATTATATGTACAATGTCTTAATAAATACTAATAGTGAATGATTGTTAATTGATCTTGTGTAATTATTGTACAATGTAATTGTATGCATTCAAAATCAAATACGAGTATAACAGATCTACATCAAAAATGCATTTATACAGCTTTCAAAATGCATCAACAGAGATTTAAATGAGGAAAATAGGATGCAGTTCCATATGGATAACATACTAAAGCCATTTTCAACAAGGTAATTGAAAGTGTGGCCATCGCAATTGTAGGTGAATCTGTTGTTTGAAGAAGGAAGCTTTTGAAGGCATTGAGAGGCGATGGAAGTAAAATTTCCTTTGAACTCTGTGTACTCTGCAAGAATTATTGTGCCTCGAGCCACAAAGCTGTAAATCAAAGATTGTTGCCCCATCTTCAAAACCCTAGCTGCAAATGAATGTCAAAATTTACAGACAAGGAAGGGAGAAGAAATAGAAACTACGGGAGAGAGTCCTTAGGATTGGAGAACACAGATGTCGGATTTGTGTTGCAAGAGTTTGTTTGTCACTCCTATGTAATTATCTTGAGAAATATACGGGAAAGAGACCTTAAATTAGTATGTTTAAATTAGAGTCCACTATTCACAATCAAATTAAAAGTGAAATGTATACTGCAAGTGTCATATTTATTCAACACTTAAAAAAAAATTTAGACTCCTACTGAGTCTCTTTTATTACCAGTACATTTGGATAATGAAATTACATGTTCTAAAGTGTGGTGTGCAATTTCAATACAAAAAATAAAAGAAATTTCATAAAAAAATATTTAAGAAATGGGTTAATAAAGGGCAGAGTTAGAATTTTTGTCAGAGAGACGAGATTACATGTATTACTAAATGCTAAATGTTAATAAATTTATACAAAAAAAGAAAGAGTCATTTTTACATTTAAAGTATCCAAATCTCACTTTACGAATTTTAAAAACAAATTAACTAAAATATATAAAGAGTTATTTTAAAACTTTTAAAATTATTATATATTATGCATAACATTTTATAAAATTTAAAACAACTTTTAAAATTTTTCATGGTCTATATGAAAATTTTTAAAATTTAATGAGACTAAATCACAAGATCAAATTAAAAATTTTTATAATTTTTTATGATATATATGAAAACTTTCAAAATTTGAAAAGGACAAATCTTTCCTCACCACCTACCTCTGTCACTGAGTTTATATATTATACTTCCTTAGGACCTAAAAATGGATCAACTGCAGAAATTATAGATTAAATAACTTGATTAAAATTAATTGAAGTTCCAATTCTCATACTGACATTGAGTTGGAGTCTCAGTGAATTTGTTTCCTTTCAAAAAAAATTCTAACCAGGATAATGATGTGGCACAAACCGTTCTTGCTCTCCTTGTTCCAACACTTGTCAAAGGAAAAAATTCTCACACTCATATTCTCATAGGAAAATTTTCCTTTATCGTTGTCTCTATATTAGAAAAATTAATGAAAATTGAAGAAAATAGATTATCATTCAAAGTATTAAAGTAAAATATTAAAAAAAAGTGAAACAACTAGAATGCACATATATATTATATAAAAGAGTTCATGTTTATTATAATGAAGAAATGATACTTTTAGCCCCTCTACTTTTTCAAAAGAATAATATAGTCTCTCAACTTTTAAGTTAGGCAATTAAGTCTCTTTACGTTTATAATTAGAGTAATTTAATCCCTCATCTATTGGATACCTTTTTCTCAATATGATAAGGTTCATTAATGGTGATCTAAACTTAATTGTTTTCATTATAAAGTGATGTAATTGTTACATGGATTTTTCACTTGATTAAAAGAGCTATAGAGATACATTAAAATTAGGGCTTGGGGCTTGACAAAAAAATATATAACTTCATACTAGAGGAAGAGTATTAAAATTTTTATAACAAAAATGAAGTTTAAGTCACTACTGACTAATTATATCATGTTGAAAAAAGGAAATCGAATGGGTGAGGGACTAATTGCTCTAATTGCATTTATGGAGGGACTAAATTATTCCAATTATAATTGTAAATGAACTAAATTGGTGAACTTAAAAGTTAAAGAACTAAATTACTCTTTTAAAAGAGTATAAAGATCAAAAGTGCCCTTACTTGATATTTATAATTATGCAGGAGAAATTTAGGCCTCATTAACTTTTCTCTATAACCTTATAGAGCTTTCATATTAGTCTTTATATTTCAATATTCTACCATACAATTCTTTAGAACCTAAAAATCAACAAACTAAAAATCTGTTATATGAAAAGAAAAAAAAAAAAAAAAGAGGGATGTGGCATGCACGTAACTCACTTTCTCCCAAATTGGTTTCCTGCATAATGATCATAGAAGAGTAAATTGGTCAACCTATGGTTCAAAGATTACAGCCACCAATTTGGTGCATGCCTCATAAATTTCAACAGCGAAAGCTAGCTTGTCGCTTAGTGCTAGTTTTTAGAGGAGACAAATGGTTGGTGGTGGTGGAAAATCGAAATCCCATCCACTTATTTGCTCTTTTCAGGTTTTTGTGTGTAGCGACCAATGGTGGGGCAGGTGTCTTGTGTAGTCGGCTTGTTCATCTAGTTATTGCATTTTTTTGATTATTCGAGGTGTCTTTGTTGAGTTTTTTAATTCACTTCTATTATTTTTATAAATTAAATTTTATAAAATATTTATTTTAAAAGAAATTTAAATTATTAAATTTACTACACCTCATAAATTGAATTATAAAATCAACATAACTAATACTTTTTCACAAATTTTATAAGTATTTAATTCTTCCCCTTAAGTGGAAGAAACTTTTTTGTATTTAATTTGGTCAATCTGTTTTGTTGTAGCTATGGAAACACATTTTTGTTAATGGTCATGTTATTAAAATGATTCTATTTTTATTTAGTTTTTATAGTACAAAATTTAGATTATTAAATTTATTAAGTCTCATATACTAAACTATAAGATTTAATAGATCTAATGGCCATTACATTTGTTGTAAACATTACATGAAATTGATTAAGTAGTACTAACTTTTTATTTCAGTAATATACACCTTATGGTCATGTTGTAAGTTCATGCATGCTTCCCATCTCACATATTGTTGGAAAATTTATTGTAGTGGGTCTTACTTTAATTTTCTCATAGAGTGAAATCTCCCTTTACAATTTATTAGTGTCAATTACACTAACATATGGGATTTGATGTTGTAGCCAACTGATCATGAACTTAGTAAAGGGCTTACATTTTGATATACTTATGGATGCTGCTAGTGACAAATTTGGCTTTTGAACATAGCTACTACACTTCTCATAGTTATAGAGATGCTATTAAAGCCTTCCAAGTATATATGTTTTAAATGCTAAAAGTGTAAGACGTTATCTTCAAGAATATATTCTAGAGAGAGAAGCGGGAGTTGAAAGCAAAAAAATGCTTGTACTTGAAATTTTTCTTTTTCAATTGTGTAGATATTTTTCTATACTTTCATTTAAATATCCATCACGAGTTTAAAACCTATTGTAACTAGGACTCCTCATAGATAAAATTGAACTCTAGTTAGTCTTAAGATTTAAGTTAGTTTAAACTAAAATTAACTAGGATAATTGTTGCATCATATTTTGAACAAATTAAAATAAACCAACTAATTTATCTCACAATTTGATTAGAACCCATCTAATTAATTATCCTTAAGAAATACTATTTAATTAATTTATCATTAGATTGCATGTCCATGTGGATGCACCATATGGTCCCATACAACATCACCCACTTGTACACATTGGACATGCTAAATAAAATCTCAACCTCATAGAATATATTTAGTTATACGGGAAAATGGAATGTACGATCATACCAGTAAAGGTACCAATGAGTGATTATTATATTAAGCTATCATCAAGCTAAACATAACATTACTAAAAAATCTTGTTGCACCTTGATTCATTTCATTTACATCAAACCCTTTGCATTTCTAATCTCATAGAGCCATGCAAAGATCACAATATGCATTTGTACTCATAGTTATGTTAGCTACTAAAGTAAGCATGAACACCCAATAATGGGTGATAAAGCATGATTAGATATGAAAATGATTTTTTCTTAGATGTTAAAAAGAGTATTTAGGCTAGGATTTATAATCCTATATGGGGCTCAAATAATTAAGAAAGAAAATTCTATTCAATCATTCCCCTTTTGGTTGATTTATACATATATAATATGAATTACATGCTATGGTGGAGCTCCCACTTAGGGTTTATCATGCTATAATAATCACCATACAGAAAACAATTAGATAAATCATAAAGAGACTAATTTGAATCACATTTGATTCAAATTCGACTTCTAATAGGCTTTGTGTGGTTAATAAGTTTCAAGTGTTGATTTATCGAGTATCATCATAGCAATATGCTAAGGTGATTATTTTCAAGATAAAAACCCTTTCGCTGTAAAAGCTATAAGGAGATCATCCACATCATTGTACATGGTGATCATTTAAGTCTTATCCTATTCACTACTTAAACGCCAAGGTGATTTTCTCATGTGAGAGATAATCTTTTAAGCTTGGTGGCAACTTAGAAATGTGATATCAAGTAAACTAACCAATTATACTAAAATAGAAGGGACACTCTTTTATTAATGTATAAAAATTAATACAAAAACCATATCAAATCTTTAATAACTTTAAACCCTTAACATACTTACAAAAAGCATCTCTGACAATGAGCTTAGTAAAAGGATCAGCGAGCATATTGTTGGTGGGAACATTCTTTAACCCAACTAATCTCGGTACAATGATGCCTCTAATAAAATGTTAGCATGTATCAATGTGTTTAGACTTTTTATGGTACTTAAAATCTTTTGTGTAGGTAAGGGTGTCTATATTATCACAATAAATTATGACAGCCTCTTGCAAGTGCCCTTCTATGCTTAAGCTATGTAGGAACCTTTTTAACCATAGAGCTTCTTGCCCTGTAGAGGTATAAGCCACATATTTTTTAACTCCATAGTAAACAAAGAAATAAATGATTGCTTCTTGCTACTCCATGAAAATGCTTCTCCACCAAATATGAATGTATATTCTAATATGGACTTATGCTCATCCTCATATGTTGACCCATCAACATTGCTAAAACCAAGTATGTTTAGACTTCCACCCTGATAGCACAAAGCTTTTGAATGTGATCTAGGCAAGCATAAGCCAATGTGGGAATATTCAGCTAATGAAGTCGATGAGATACAGAGAGATTATTTAATAGCTGGGCCATATCAACCTTATAGCTCCATGTCTAGCTATCCATTTTTAAAGGAAAAGCATCCTTAATGCTTTCAAGCTTCTTGGTTCAAAGAATTTTCTTCATGGATTCAGTATTCACTTCACACAGATGCTGCATTCTGCTTACAATGGTATCTTTTCACTACAAAGGATGGTGGGCGACATGGTTGAGATGCATTCACAATCCAAGGATTTAATAGTTGGAAGAGAGTTCATAATAGAAAGGATTCTGAGTCACATGGAAGATGATCCTTGTTCACAACATACTAATGTTGTAAAGTCAGGTGCTGACTTATGAACCAGCCTTACCATATTGGTAAATTTATGCATGCACAAAGCTCACAACAAATTAAAAAAATCAGGATGTGTGTTACGACTTTAATTGAAGTTGCTTGTTGCCTTGCTTTTCAACCATATGCTTAAAAAGGGCATGACGAGACTTTTATTTAGAAATAGTGGTAATTTTATTGAAATAATTAAACTTTTGGCATCTTACAATGAAAAAAGTTGCATATATTATTCTACAAAATGCTCCATTAATGGCCAAGTATACCTAACCTCAAGTACAGTGAGAGATTTTAAAGGTTTTAGCAAACAAAGTGCAAAATCAAATTCACGAAGACTCTAAATTTTGTATTATTGTTGATGAAGCTATCCAAAAAGGAACAAATGGATCTTGTATTGAGATTTGTTGACAAAGATGATTTCATAAAAGAAAGATTCTTTGATCATTATTGCCTTATTATCCAAAATTCTCTCTCACGTTATTGCCTTATTATCCAAAATATCTGTGGCCTAAGATATGATGGTGCTAGTAAAATGCATGTAAATGGAATGGATTGCAAACAATATTTCTTAGTGAATGTCCTTGTGCTAATTATGTGCATTATTTTGCTCATCAGTTACAATTAGTTTTGGTTGTTGCCTCTAATGAAGTTTCTTCTATTTATTAGTTCTTAGAAAGTTTGAATTTCATCGTTAATATTATCACTACTCCTTCTAAGTGTCATGATCAATTCCAAGCCGCCCAAATTTTTGAATTTGAACATTTGCAGACCATCTGTGAGCTTGAAACTAGTAGAAGTTCTAACCAAGTAGGCACACTAAAGTGAGTTAGTGAAGGCTCAAATTACTCTCAAAGAGATATGCTACTATAGCTTATAAGATGATAACTTCTTTTTTGTTTATATTTAATTTACATTTGATGAAAGAGATTATGGACATCTCTAAAAATCTAGCATTACAACAAAAGTCTCAAGATATTTTGAATGTTATACAGTTAATTTAGGTACAAACAAACTTATTCAAGAATTACGAGATGATGTATGGAAAAAAAATGTTTGAAAGTGTTGTTGATTTCTCTAGGCTTAATGAAATAGATGTTCTAGATTTTGATGCTCAATGTATTGAAGGTTGTGGGCATCGACAACATAATCAAATAATTATCGAGCATCACTATCATTTTGATATCTTCAATTCAACCATTGACTTTCAATTACAAGAGTTAGTTAGTAGTTTAATGAGCAAGCAATGGAACTTTTATCACTTAGGTCTTCATTGGATCCGAAGGATGGTTACAAAGCATTTAATTTTGATGATATTTGTAATCTTTGAGAGAAGTACTAACCTCTTGATTTTTATGAGTTAGAGAGAATTAAATTGAATTGTCAATTGAAGCGTTTTCATAAGGACCTTTCAAAAACATCCAAAGCTACAAAATTTATCTTCAATTTCTAAATTGTGTCAAGGATTAGCTAAGACTGGGAAAAAAAAATTCCTATCATTCGGTTGACAGGCTAATTCATCTTATTTTAACATTATTAGTTTCAACTGCAAGTAGTGAACATGCATTTTTAGCCATGAAAATTGTGAAAACAAGGCTTCGAAACAAAATAGGGGATGATTTTCTTGCAAATAATTTAATTGTGTATATTGAAAGAGACTACATATTCTATCCTTACAGATTTTTTCAATTGAAAGGAGCATCATTTATAGTTTTACGTATGCAATTCTTCTTTTCTTATATTTTAGATTTTTTTATTAAATTTTATCATTACATATAATTCTTATTTTTGTCTGTGACTGGTGTCTCTAGGAGAATGTTTGGTTCATTACCATTGAGCTGCTGATAAAAAGTGAAATTCTTTTGTTTGAGATGCTTAATGGAAATGTTAGTGCCTTCTTATATCCTATTTATAGGCAGTTATTGGTTATTGTTCATTCAAATTTTCAATGTTATGCGACACTATTCGGTAAATAATGTAGATAAGTGTGGTAGAATTCATGGTAAACTTTTTGTTCTTAGTAAATTAGCGTAGTTACAAGTAAATATTTTAATAATTCGATAGGTCTATCTTTTAACCATGACTAAAAATCTTTCTTGTCTCAGCCACTTTACCAACATTGAGATGCTAGTACTTAGATGATGTTGACTTGAGATTAGTGTTGACATTAATTTTAAGAATGTGGTCCTTCTTGGACCTTCCTTTACCAATTCTTGGACTAGTGGTTCAAGATTTGTACCTACAAAATGCAAATACACAGCACAATAATGTGGAATATGCTAGTGAAGAGTTAGATAGCTTGGAAGAATACTCGAGTGATGATTGAGAGCTAAAGTCAAATGTCGACATGTGGAAATAATTTAAGGTTCGAGGAAAGGGATGGGTTCAACCAATTGGACAGGTGAGCTTTACCTAAAACTCACGAACTACATACGGTTTCATGTTCGCATTTACACTAAACTCAACTCCTCTTACGCTTGAGAGTTGGCCAAACTAGTCAGACAAAATTTTCTCCTGCTTTTTCTTTCCGGTCTTCTAATTCTTTTTAGTCTTCTAATTTGTCTCTCTTGTCAGATTCTTCATTTACGCTTCTGAGTTTCCATGATAAACTTGCCTTGCAACTAATGGAGGATGGCTACTTGTATTTCACAAACGGTCGTGTTATATTTGGCTGGCAACTCGTTATGGGTGACTATATTTTGACTTTGTTATAAATTTGGCCTCATTTACCAATATCTAACTATTATAATTAAAAATTATTTTCATATATTCTTTTATAATTTTATGCTTACAGGTGACATGAGTCATTTTATTAAGTCACAACTAAATTTTGTAAAATTTCATAATGTAATTAAACATAAATTAATTAAAAAATCAATAATTTTAATATTAGTATGTTCAACTTTAATATTATAATCAATTTATTACTCGCATAATGCTCTACTCATATTAAGATTTTTTTGCTTCTCTACCTAAGGTGAAAAATGCAATAAAAAAATTAAAATAAAATTAAAATAATTAAAAAATTAATAAAAAAGAGAAACCAACAAATTAAATTTATGAGAAAAAGTCATCTTCCGTACTCCTTTGCCTTTGGGAGCAACTCTTTTTGCGGCTATTGACGAAGGGCAATTTCGAAACATCATCTTCCCTGGTTTTCCCCCATCAGTTTCCCGCCAATCCTTGCCCCTTTTGGGTGTTTCTCTCTTAATCTCACCCTACTCATGTCTCAAACAGTGAAACTAAACTCTGAAGTTTCTCGCACAACTTGGTACCGTTGTGCATCTCAATTCAAATGGACATGGATATGGACATTCCCCTTCCTGAAGAGCTCGAATTGCTGGAATCGAATTCTCATCTGCACGAAGAAGAATACCTAGACCTGGAGCCACCGGAACCTTCCCCTGAACAAGTCCAAGCGCCACCCATAGCGGAGCAATCACTGCCGTCCCCAGATCTAGCATCCGAACTGCAAACCCAACTCAATGGCAACAAGCGACTGCGGTCGGACGTTCCTGATGGGTCACTTTCAGAAGCTTTGGGGGCCCCGGATGAGAAAAGGAACAGAATTGAGGAATTGGTGCCGGAGGCTGATGAGGATTGGCTTCGCTACACGCCTCCCAGTCCCCAGGCAGAGGCAGAGCAAGTTAGCCTTGTGGAGGAGAAATTTTTGTCCAGGTATGCGTCAGAACTAGCCGGGGACTGTGTACCGATCACGGCGCCAAATGGCGATAGGGTTTATGCAAAAATAAATAGGTTGGATGAGGAGGAACGGCTGAAGAAATTGAATATTAGAGCACATTCCGATGGTACGATTTCATATACTATCATGCCATTGATACCGATCATCGCTAAGTATGATAAGCCTATTTAGAAGCCAAGTGTATGATAATCTACTTAATCTACGTAGCTGTTTCCAATTAATAGCCCATCTTCTCTAAGAGATGGTAGAGGATTTAGCTTCAAACATCTTTAATTACCTATCTCTTGAGTATGCGTAGGGATGTGGTCCAGACAATCTCCCTTTAACATTTACTACTGTGGAGCTATGGTTCTAAACATGCTATACTTAACTAGATGGCTTGCACTATGATTTCCTTAAGGAAATTTGATGCTAGATCCTTAAAGACATGCCAGTCTTTTTGATGTTTGCTAAGAAGTCGTTGGGCGACTGTTTCTTTCATTAGAAAATATAATAACCATTTTGATGTTAGTAACAATGCGTTGCATTTTAAATGAGGAAAAATAGTTTGGTGTTATATCTTTGGTACATTGCATTATCCTTTTGAAGTAAAATGTCACTGCTTGTTGCACTTCTGTAGTCTGGCTATTTAATACGATTTATTTTCCTTAAACTTCCACCTCACCTAATCATCTTTAAGTAGAAAGCTGATGTTTTCAATGTGTTACTGATGTGGATTGTGACTTAATTTAAATTTTTATTAAGTGAGACCACTTCATTTAATACCATACTAATGAATTAAAAGAAAAAAATTACATGCACATTAAAGGTGTACTTTTCTCTTAAAAATTTTAATTTCTTGTAGGCTTGCAGCTAGTAACGTAATCGTTTTGCTTACAGATCTTATTACTGAACCCATCAATATTTTATTTGAGAGATTGGAACAAGAGGCTTTAACTAAGGTTTGCATTCTAAAACTGTCTGTTCTCAGCTTGATGTTGCAAAATCTTCTGAATATTTCCACAATTTTCTCTATAGGGTTGCATTACTTTGAAGTTTTTTTAAGTCTTTCATCAAACATTGTTGATGATGTTTCTCAATGCTCATTCTTGTTATGCTGAAGACCTTGGAAGCTAGTTCTGAATGTCAAAGTGTCGCAAATGTCATTGAAACACCAATGGTCCATGAGCAACTTTGGGTAGATAAATATGCTCCAAAATCATTTACGGAGCTTCTTAGTGATGAACAGACAAATCGTGAGGTACGTATTAACCACATGCATTTCTAGCTCCATTAATCAACACTGTTCTGGCTGAAATAGTATTCCTTGGCTTTAATGGCTTTCCTTGCCATTTGTTGATTTGGTTGTAATGCTACATACGGCAGGTACTCTTGTGGTTGAAACAGTGGGATTCTAGTGTATTTGGATATGATATTCGAAGTACATCAGATGAGGTTTTGTCTGCTTTAAAACGACATTCTACTATTGCCCAACATCATAAATCTTTGGATTCAAAGTTTTCAAGGATGAATAGAGGACCCAAATGGATTAATGGGAGATATAGACATTCTAGATATATGGATGAGAGTGGTAGTCCAAAGATCATTCAAGATATGTGGAATAAGAAGGCAAAGCATATTGGTCCACCAGAGCAGAAGGTAATTCTAAGAATTGTCTAATCTTACTTTGTTTGCATTAATAGGTCTAGTCATTTAAATGCTGTCACATAATATTGTTTTATTTGTAAAACATTGCTTTTTGGTTGTGAGAATTATCCTGTTAATGAACATCATAGTCCTATAATTATGCTGTCATATATGTGGTTGTGGTGATGATGCTATGCTTCTCTAATATGCTCCCCTTTTTAGGAACCAAATATACAAGAGTGATAAGGTAGTAGCATCATGGTTATTTATTTGTTGCTTGTAGATAACAAAATGTTTCGAATGCTGAAGAAGAATGGTTCATTGTGAAGATTTTCTGATGTAGGACCAACCATAGTTATTAATTGCGAGCGCAATGCATTGCAATTGTGCATTGTGCTTGGTGAGGGCACATGGCGCAACAATTCCTTGATTGCATTGTGCAATCGTCTTTGTGACGTAATTACTTGCGCAACTTGCACAATTGTGCACAATTTCCTTGCTTATTGTGAGCGCAATCAGCACAAGGTGAACTTACTCGGTGAAAAACTAATTTTAATCCTTAGACTTTGTCACTTCCTATTTCTTGTAACCCTTTCTATCTGTTGATCTCTTTATCGCCTCCCTTCTCTCCATCTCTTTGGCTTAGTTGTCTCAGAATCATTACAGTCTTTGTCTACGGTGCACCCATTAGAGTTCTTTGCGTTTGTTCGCAATGCACCCAATGGAGTTCTCTTTCTCCGTCTATAGTGAACCCATCGGAGCTCTCTACCTCCTATGGGCATGGTTTGGGTTGGCATTGTGGTCATCTTTGTTTTTGTTTCTTGCGTAAGTCTCTTTGTTTTCTCCTTTTTTTTTGAATGGCATTAGCCTGTGATCTTAACACTGTCAGGGGCAGGAGGTGGTCATTGCTTTGTGAAGCTAGCCTCACACTGTGCCCTTCACTCTTGTAAGCATGACACACAAGAGCCCTTGCTCAGTCGTCGTGGTTCAACTCTTGGCTTGAAATGAGTTGGCTGGCAAGAAGCCATGTCAAACCTGTCTTGGCAAGCAAACTCAATGTTCCATCACCATGGTCGCTGCTCTAGTTTTTGTTTTCTGTTTCTTGCTTCTGATGTCTTTGTTTTGTGTTTCTTTAGTAGGTTTCTTTGTTTTCTCTTTTGAACACATGAAATTTGTGAATAAGCAAATTAGTTAAATCTTATGTTGTTTTTGACAACTATGATTTGATATTATGTTACTTATTGTTTATTATTTGAAATTTTAAATTTTGATTGTAAATGAAGTTGTAATATTTTTTTATGACTATTTTTTTATATATTGTTATTTGAGATTACATTAAATATATAAAAATACATAATTTATATATTTAATATAATTTTACAATTATTTAAATTGCAGTGCATAATGTGCAATGTCACAATAGCCCCAAACACAATTTTTGCACAATTCATAATTAACAACTATGGGACCAACATAGAATTTGAAAGATTAAAACTAGCTTAAATAATATTCTTTACAGAGGCAATCCCGGATAATCCTAATTTTACTGTCATGAACCCAACTTGAAATTCAAGCAATTAGAATGGAAATCAAAATCTGATGGAAAATACTAATTGATGAGGAATTCCTAAGTAATGATAAATTCCAAATGATATAATTTGATATTGACTAAAATGCACAAAATCTCCCTGAACTTTAGGTGGATTTTAAAAAATCCTCCTGAATTTTAAAAGTTTTCAAATGACCTTCTTGAACTATGAAACGTTTGCAAATAACCTATTCCGTCAAGTTTTCTGTTAAAATTTAAGAAAATGACGAAAATAACCTTCATTGTAAAGTTGAAAAATTGAAGGCTGTGAACAGTAAAATTTTGGGGTTTTAACATTAAACCTTAAAGGCTAAACCCTAAATTCTAAATCCTAACCCTAAAACCCTAAATCCTAAACCCTAAAATCTTAAAACTCTAAACCCTAAACCCTAAAACCCTAAACCCTAAGCCCTTAAACCCTTAACCCTAAACCCTAAGCCCTAAACCCTAAATCTTAAACCCTAAGCCCTAAATCCTAAATCTTAAATCCTAAACCCTAAATCCTAAACTCATAAATCCTAAACCCTACACCCTAAACTCTAAATCCTAAATCCTAAACCCTAAATCCTAAATTCCTAAACTCTAAACCTTAAATTACAAATCTACATTAGGTTTTTTTTTTTGCATTTATGGCAGATTTGTAAATTTATGTGCATTTGAAGGGTATTTTTGTCTTTTTATCGGGTCAAAGTAGAAGTTGACCAAAACACATCCAAATTTTAACGGAAAACTTGACGAAAGAGGGTGTTTTGCAAACGTTTCATAGTTCAAGAGGGTCAGTTGAAAACTTTTAAAGTTCAGGAGAATTTTTTAAAATCGACTTAAAGTTCAAGGGAATTCTGTACATTTTAACCTTTAATATTTGACTATTGTTGGATGAAGTGGTTGCCTCACCCTTGGTGGTTTGGCTAGGTCAACCTCCTTTAGCAAAATTTTTACCTTGTGTCCAGATTTGTTGTTCCTGTACATATAGTAAATTAGCATAATTTCTTAGTTCTTATTAGCTTTAATCTTCTTAGCGTTTATTAGCTTTTATTTTGTTTCCTTCTTATGGAACCCTCTCTTGCATGATATTGTATTTAGATCAATGAGAAATTAGTAAAGAATTTTTTCCAAAAACGTTTTGCGATTCTTCATGGTAACAAAGCTGGTGTATCCGGCTAATCCCGCACTACCCATGGCAGAAACTGCCGACCAACATATCCCAGTGGCCAAACTCCTCACCGGAGATGAGGAACACAGCAATGCAAAACATCCCAACCCTAAACAATGACCAACCCAGCCTCTTCTCTAACCCTTGATCATCCTTCCTTACAAATCACTCTCCATAGGTTGAATGGTACCAATCAGTTACCCTTGTGATCAAAGGCAAGGCTAACCTTGCTACCTCACAGGTGCTGCGCCAGCATCTCCAAGCGATGGACCCGACTTTCAGAAGTGGGAGGCTGAAAACTCTATTATTATGGCATGGCTAATCAACTCCACAGAACCCAAGATTGGTTGTGTGTACCTCTTTTATAAGAAGTGTGGGATGCAGTCAAGGAAACATACTCAGACCTTGAAAATTCCACTCAATGCTTTGAAATGAAGTCAGCAATTTGGGACAATTAACAAGAAACCTTTAGTGTCACCGAATATTTCAACAATTTGATGCAATTGTGGCGAGAGATGGACCTTTTCTATGAACCTAGTTGGGACACCCCAAATGATGAACAGAAGTATAACAAAATGGTGGACAAGGATCGGCTGTTTGAGTTTTTACATGGGCTGAATTCTGATTTAGATGAAGTTCGAGGTAGAGTTATTGGCGCCGAACTGTTACCTTCACTTAGAAAGGCCTTTGCAGAGGTGAGAAGAGAGGAGATCAGAAAAAGGGTTTTGCTCCATCCTTCTACAAATTCTAGACCACTCCTACCCCTGCCAAAACAACAATCCAGCTCCTCCCTTGCAGCCTTGCCGTCAACAAAACTAGAGATCAAAAGTCTACTCTTCAAGACAAACAATGGTGTGATCATTGTAATAATTTTTATCACACCAAAGACACCTGCTGGGAGATCCATGGCAAGCATCCAAACTGGAAACCGAAGCAGTTAAGAGAACTGAACAAATTTGCTCATGTGGCAGAAACTGAAAGCAGTAAAAGTTTTCTGTTTGTGATATATTCATCTATTACATATTGCAGCTTCTGGCAGATGTTAAAGATGCCAGATTTTGATTACTTTCTGCTGTTGATCTTTCTCCAAAAAATTTAATCTTCCAATTGCACTATGGTTATTGATCTTGGTTTTTCCCATGCATAGCATATGTGGGCACTCATTTGATTTTGATACATTTTTTATCTACCCAAGGTAATCCATGTTGAAAGCCATTGTAAACTGAATTTTTAGTAATAATTCCAGATCCTTCTGCTTTGTGGACCACCAGGCCTTGGGAAAACTACACTTGCACATGTAGCTGCTCGGCATTGTGGATATCTTGTTATGGAGGTATTGCTCAGTACTGTTTCATCAACGCCTGCTTCCTTTTTTTTCTTTTTTTTAATTTATTGTGATAATCAAATTTCATTTGCTTACTGATATTTTGTGCATTTGGCAATGGTCAGTTGTTTATATTTGTTAGCGTTCTTAGTTCTTACACTTTATGTAAAACTATGATATTCCACTTCCTATATATTATATGAACAATCTTTTCTTTGAAGGATTAAATTTTTTCTTAGTGAAATAGGCAAGAAAACTGCCTTTTTACATATTATTTTACATGTCTTATACGATTCACCATATGCCTTCCAAGCACTAATTTTTGCAATATTTTGGTTTCTTTGTTTGTTACTGAAACTTTTTTTTTTTCTCCCCTTTCCCTTTTTTGGAAAGGTTTAATGTTCTAAACAAAAGTTTGAAATAATGTAGGTCAATGCTAGTGATGATCGTTCCACATCAACAATTGAAGCCAAAATCCTTGATGTGGTTCAGATGAATTCTGTAATGTCTGATTCAAGGCCAAAGTGTCTGGTATATATGATTTGAAAGTCGGTGTTCTCATATTGTACTGTCACATAGGGTGAGAAAGGTTGAGTATTGCATTTTAATTTCAGATTGTTGATGAAATTGATGGAGCCCTTGGTGATGGCAAGGGTGCTGTGGAGGTTCTTTTAAAGATGGTAAGTGATAAATAATTTTCATCAGTGGTCTCCTTTTCAATATGAAGTGCCTGAGTAGACAATCTTTGTTATAGTATATTGAAGATTTTCTTTCACTGCAACCATGTTAGAGCAGTAGCAATAATTTTTGAGAAATTAGAGTTGAACAATGAGGTCTGGAATAGCATAACTGTCAGTTATATTTGCATTCTCTTTATCAAGGTGTGTCATGTTTTGCATAAAATTGCCTCATGTTATGGAAAGAATATGTACTCTGTATTTATAGGTCACTTAAGTGATTAATCTGTTGGGAAAGCTATTAGATTGTTCTAACCAAAGAACAGAATGCTAGTATTATAACAACTGTAATGACGCCTAATATCTCCTTTCTTAAGAAGAATTGTTCACATTAGCTACATCTGACAGTAGAGAATTTTTTGGGAATTTGTATAGCTTATTTGTATCTAAGCATGCAGGTTTCCTCTGAAAAGAAGTCTGATGTGGGGAAGGAAAATTTGGCTAAAGAACAACTGGGAAGGAAGTCCTCACAGAAGGGACGTAAAACAGCATCCCTGTCAAGACCTGTGAGTTTCATATGGGACTCATGCTATGATACATTGTTGATGAAACAAATTATTTGTAGCTATCCTAATATCAATTGCCAATGTAGGTGATTTGCATATGTAATGACCTATATGCGCCTGCATTGAGACCATTGCGTCAGGTAGCAAAGTAAGTCTTCACATTTAGTTGAATTGTGTATGGTAATAAATTCTTTTCATCAAATCGTGAAGGCTTTTTTATTTCCTATGTGTATTTTCATGAATTTGTTTTCCGATTTAATTGAGAATTGAGGCACTGGCAATGCTGCTTAGCAAATAGTTTCGCACTTATATGTTATGATACATGGAAAGACTATGAAGCTGAAGCAATATAGGAAGCTGGAATAATTGGATTTTTAAATGCTTGATGTCTCCAATATCATTACTCACTCCCTTTAATTACAGATTTTCCTTCCACAATCTATAGCATAAAGAGGTAACAAGAGTTAAATCTTAGTGGGAAATGAAACAATTATATGCTGTCTTGTGTCTTTCTTTTTTCTTGTTTGATTGTCTTGTTCTGCTGGGTTCATATGGCTTTAATAATACTCTAATTTTTCATCATTCATTTGAAAATGACAATTGCACCCTAAAGTTTCTTAGGAATTGCTGTGTAAATTCTTGTCTAATGCTGTTACTAGAAGTATATCAGTATATCCTGGTTAAGAACTTTATTGATGTGAGAAGGTAGGTAGCTAGGGTTATATGTTGTGGGCTTAGGATTTGGTTACTTGCTGTGTGTGGGCTTTAGGTTTTGTTACTTGTTTCCTAATTCAAGTAACTAAGCTAGTTTCCTAGTTTAATTAACTGAGCTTTTTTCTTAATTTAAGTAGTTTTGCTTGGAGCACAAGAAGTTAGCAATTGTATCTCTTGTTTTCTAGTATAAATAGAGGTGCTGGGTGCCTCATTATGACGAATACAATCATACTCATAGTTAATAGAATCCTATTCTCTGAATTCTCCCTCTATCTCTCAACTTCCCTTTCTCTCTCTTTCTCTCTCTAAAATTTGTAACATGGCATTAGAGCCATTCTATCCTCCCTAAATGGCCACCTATTGCCATGCTTCCTGCAACCTCATGTGAAGGAGGTTGTGTTACTGTATTTCTGTAAGAATTAGTCTTCCTTTCATCTTAGATCTACATCATTTGAAACCCTAGCCTCTCATTGTGTGCCTCTATCCAACGGTGCATAAGACCTAATTTTTCCTTGTTTCTTGATATTTTGCCATATTAAAGCCTTCTTGAGAAAACCCTAACATCCAGCCATGTCTCTCTCTCTTGGAACCTTAAACCCTAATATTGAGTCTCTAAATTGTGGCTGCCATAGCTAGTTGACCCTCTTCCTTCTGTTTTTGGGAAAATCCAATCACACAATCATGTTTAGGACCCTCCAATCAGCCTACCCCCAGAAGCTTGAAGCTGCCAAAGCCACCACATGCCACCATTGTTTCTCTTGCACAGTCTCCATGCATTGTTGCGTGAGGATGCATGGGACCTTGGCTGGTCATCTTTGGCCCTTTTTCCTCATCTCCAGCCACCTTTGAACCTATTTGTGGTGTCCATTGTCTTCAAATCACCCTCCAATAGTGTGTTTTTGTCCTCCTACTTTCTTTTCTCTTACCAAAATCCTATTTTTCTCTATATAGTCTGCCAATTTGCCATATTAGCCCTTAATGAGATCCCCTTTGCATCTGTGCCCTCTTTGCATTTTAATCCTTCACCCTTTCTAATATTGGGACCCTTACTGTCAATGGTATCAAATTGATAGGTTTGCCAACTATCGTCCATGGGCAGCCTCTCTCAAAATGTGTTTAGGGAGTTGTTGATAAGGGAGTCATGGATTAAGGACTTAGGTGCTAGTAAAATGTATTGTCGGGTTTGAAACTCAGGGAATGGCAATGTGCTCCATATTGTATCACCAAGGAGCAGCTAGGAGAAGGATGAAGAGGCCACTAAAGCAACTAGGAGAAGGTCAAAGACTAAAGCAACTAGGAGAAGGTTGAGGCAGCTACCATGGAGAAAGGTTGAAGACTTTTGAAAGTTGTTTGCCTAGGACGTTGTCATGAGGAACATTGAGTATTTTCCCTAAGGCTAGGAGTCGTTTGTTAGTTGAAGCCACCATAGGAGAAAAGGGCTACTAATGAGGTGGAGCCACCATAGAGAGTAAAGGGCTACCATTAGGTAAAGCCACCCCCAAGAGGAAGGCGTTGTCAATGAGGTGGAGCTGCTTAACCTTATGTGCTAGCCTAAGTTCTTATGGGTTGATGGCTTGAGTTTTGTTTTCAATTTTAATCTTATGTGATACCTAGTCTCTTAGATTAAGTAGTATTACTTGGAGCACAAGAAGTTAGCAGATGTATCTCTTGTTTTCTAGTATAAATAGAGGTGAAAGGTGCCTCATTATCGATGAATACAATCATAATCATAATCAATAGAATCCTAATCTTTGAATTCTCTCTCTATCTCTTTGCTTCCATTTCTCTATCTCTCTCTCTCTCTCTCTCTCTCTCTCTGTGTGAAATTCTTAACAATTGATATATTTGCATCGACTTAATAAAAGCCATGGTGTCAACATATCAGAATTGGCCTTGTTAACTATGACATAGATAATTTGCTTAATATATGTAGTCCATTTGAATTGAACTTGACTTGGTTACTATGTTATAAATTTGAACTCCGGATGCACATTGTATTCAACCTAATTCTTCCTAGTATTAAGAATTTTTGCTTGGAAATAGTTGGCTACATGGCTTCTTTCAGTTGTGCTGCAAATGGCATAACCAAGAGGCATTTCTCAAAACTTATCATAATTTGGAGCACTGTTCTGTTTATGTATTATTTTTTTGTTGGTTCTGTTTAACTTCTTTCTTGTGGTTTCTAAGAATTTCTCATGTTTTGTTAGAATCTCTCTTTTCTCTTCAACTACATTTCCTTTTTTTACATGAAGTCATTTCTCCTTGTATGTTAGTTTTGTATGGAAGATGCCCAATTTCTCAGATATCTTTGTAGACCCTGTGTGAAGAAAGAGAGAGAAAGATCCTTTCAATGAATATTTGTAATTGATTAGATCCTTTACAACTTGGTCATACATATTTAACTTGCTAAGGAAGTTCCACTTGGCTGCCATTTGCAAAGAAACTGTTGGGAAAATCTTCAAAAAGTGATAAAACAAAAGAAAAGCATCTGCTTGTTTTGATTTAATTTTTCAAAGTGGAAGATCATGAAGAGTTAGTCATATCTAGAAGTGTTGCTGGAGTATTGGCGTCTGATTGTGTGCAACACCAGTATGGCATCCCATAGTTGTCAATAGCGAATAGCGCACTTATAGCGCTTGGGGTCATTGCGACATAGCGCATAGCGCAATGCTATTTGAACTATAGCGCAATTATATTACATATATAAATATATATATATTTATATATGTAATATAACCCAAATAACAAGAATATATAAAAAATAACCTTAAAAAATATGAAAAACATGAAGCAACTTAATTTGCAATCACAATTCAATGTTCCAAGCAATAAGTTTGATATTAAAAGGATAAATTCATTAAGAGTCTAAGGCTAAAGCCTCTAAACATCATAAAAGACACTAAGCATAAACATGGCCATTGCTCATCATCATCATCAAAAACAACATTTTCATCACAAGGTGAATCATTATCATCATCATTTTCTTCAACATTAACTTCCTCAGATTCAGTCTCTTCTGATCCTTCTGACTCTTCCAACTCATCCTCATCATCATTAAGAGGAATAGATGGATTATATTTGAGCCTTGCAGAAGATCCCTTTCTTAAAGTTGGGGTTGGGGTTTGAAAGGTCCGACTAACTGATTTCCTAATAGGACGAGAAGGCTTATCAGCTCCTGAAGCTCTAGCTACATCACTCCAAGTTAAATCTTCATCTTCAAATACATATGCATCTTCAACTTCAGATTGTCCATCTTCTTCATCCACCTTGCCAATCAACCACTCATTAGCATAATCAATATCTTTTAATGAGATTGGGTCAAGTGTGTCACGATAATTGTATCTTCGTCTCAATGCCCTGTTATACTTGACAAACACTAGATCACTCAACCGTTTATGTTCAAGCCTATTCCTTCTTTTGGAATGAAGCTGCAAAATGCCAAAATCCATAAATAAGTATAAGAAATTAGAATTAAAATTTTACTGGATGAAAAAAATAAACTATAACTTTGCTTACATTTTCAAATACACTCCAATTCCTTTCACACCCTGATGAACTGCAAGTGAGGCTTAGAACTTTTATGGCAAAGTCTTGCAAGTGACGAGCCCCTGCACCATAGCTAGCCCACCACTCTGCTGGTGCCTTTGTTGCTCTTGATCTTTTAGCTATTTCATGCCCAAAAAGACCTTCTGCATTCCTATATAAGACCAATTCATTTTCAACCTTATCTTGCATGTTAGTGTCAGGCACCAATCTTTGTATGCAGCTTAGCAAACCATTTATCACTTCTTGGTCCTTCACAATATTTGGATTTGCATAAAAAAATTTAGGATTCAAGTAATGCCCAGCTGCATGCAATGGGCGATGCAATTGCACTTCCCATCTTCTATCAATAATTCGGAATACATCTTGATACTTCTCTTCATTCTCATTGAAAGCTTTAATAATTGCTTCCTTGGCTCTATCCATAGCCTCATAAATGTATCCCATTGGAGGCTTCTTCTCACCATCCACCAATCGAAGAACTTTAATTAAAGGACCAGCCAACTTTAGAGAGTAGGCAACATTTCTCCAAAAAGCAATGCTAAGTACTGTTTGAACTACTTTCTTGCCCTGTGAAAGTCTTGCCCACTGACTATTAGCCCACTCCTCAGAAGTGAACATTTTCCTTAAACATGCTTTATGGTTGTAAATGCTAGCAAGTGTGATGAATGCAGTAGCAAATCTGGTTTTTGCAGGCCTATATAACTCTCTATTGTTGGTGAAGCACCTCATCATATTCAACACACTTGTATGGTTGTATATAAAACCACTCAATGCCACACCCTTCTTCATTGTATTAGCAAGGCGAGGAATTTTTCAAATATCCTCCAACATCAAATCAATGCAATGTGCAGCACATGGAGTCCAAAACAAATGTGGATGGGTTACTTCAAACAATTTTCCTATTAGAAGTATATCAACATAGACAAGTTAATATCTATAACTTCCATTGTTCATCTTAGAAAAAAAAAGCAAAGGAAAGAAGTTTACCGGCATAAACATTGTTGGCTGCACTATCAGTGACAACTTGGACAACATTGGCTGGTCCAATCTTTTGCACGAACTTATCAAGTAATTCAAACATCTTTTGTCCAGTCTTGACATATTTAGAGGCATCAATAGACTCAATAAATACAGTGCCCTTTGGACTATTGACCAAGAAATTAATCAAGGTCCTCTCTCTACGATCTTTCCAACCATCCGCCATAATAGAGCATCCAATTTTTGCCCATTGCTCCTTGTATGTCTTCAATGATGCATTAGTCAACTCTACTTCTTTCTTTAGAAGTGGAACTCTCACTTCATGATAGCTAGGTGGTTTCATCCCCGGCCCATATTGTCCAATGGCTTTAATCATGATCGCAAAACTTGCATACTTCACTGCATTAAAAGGGATTCCAGCATCATACATCCACCTTGCAATAGCTTGACATGCTTTATCCCTTGCTTCTTTCTTGTAATGCTCATTGATCACAGTTTGCTTTCCTTTCTTCCTTTGCTCCACTGCAATTTCTGGATCAATAGCAAAGTAAGAATCAATGGGCCCCTTTTGCTTTGGCCTTTTTAGAGGAAGTAGTGTTTTACTACTTTTTTCTGAAGAATGTGTACTTGATAAAGTCTTCTTTCTCATTGATATAGGCTGGATTTCAATGTCATCTTCTTGTTCTTCATCCATCAAATCAAAATCTTCATAATTGAGAGGCTGAGGCAGCAAGTTATTTTGAATTTTCACTTCCTCTTTTTGTGCCATATACTGCCTAATTTCTTCTTTAACAGTTTCTGGGCATGAATCACAAATCTTGACATTTCTATTTCCTCCAAGAATATGTTGTTTGGCTCTAGTGATTCCCCCATATGAAACCTCGCCACAAAAATTGCATTGAACTCTATTTAGATGTTTAGGATCAACTTTTTTACAATACTTCCAAGCTGGATCAGAATTATGTCCACTGCTAGTAGTGCTTTGATGACTCATTTAGAAATTAGAACCTAAAGCCAAGCCAAACAATAGTTATAGCATTAAAAACCACCTTCAGAATTTGTAACATAGTTTTGCCACAAAATGCATGTTGTACATTAATGGCTTCAACTAAGTTCCCAGACAGTCAATGGCATTTTTAAGAATGTTTATGGTGGTCTTGCTCTAATCTAAAACAATCATTTTAAATTAACTAAAACATAGTTTTGGTTTTATATTTACTGAAAGAGTAACTTCAAGTTCGACTGGGAAGAAAAAAAAGAGAGCAATTGTCAAATTTAGAACTAAAACACTCTTAAGGAAAATGGTTTCCAAAACATTTTAATATAAAATATTTTAATACGTAAATTTAGAACACCAAACTTGATTTATATCATAAAAGGAGTATAAGCACTATAAAAAATTTTAGCATTATTGAGTATTAAATTTTTATGTAAAAATTATAAATATATAAAGAAAATTTATGAAATATTTATTGAAAGAATTTATTTTTATTGATAGATAAATTTTTTAATAATACCAAAAGTTTATAGTAAAAAAAATCTGGTGACTATTTTAGATTTTGGTATCTTTTGAAGAATATTAACTATGGGACAACCTTAATAGTGCCGTAATATGGAGGGTGCATGAATCTAAAATGGGGTCAATTTTGGTGGAATAGAGGCAGCATCAGCGACATGTATAAACTTGTTTTTGGACATTTTCAACAGCAACTGGCAAAATATACAATTCCATTATTTTCATAGATGCACATTAAGGAACGTACATATAAGAATTATCCTTAAATGATGAGTCTACAGATAACCAACATACATTTTAAATTAACTAAAATTGTAATATAATTTTAGTTATATATTTATTGAAAGAGTAACTTCAAGTTGGACTAGGGGAAAAAAAAAAGAGCAACTGGCAAATTTAGAACTAAAACACTATTAAGGAAAATGGTTTCCAAAACATTTTAATGTAAAATATTTTAATATGCAAATTTAGAATACCAAACTTGATTTATATCATAAAAGGAGTATAAGCACTATAAAAAATTTTAGCATTATTGAGTATTAAATTTTTATGTAAAAATTATAAATATATAAAAAAATTTATGAAAGATTTATTGAAAGAATTTATTTTTATTGATAGATAAATATTTTAATAATACCAAAATTTTATAATAAAAAAAAATCTGGTCACTATTTTAGATTTTGGTATCTTTTGAAGAATATTAACTATGGGACAACCTTAATAGTGCCGTAACCAGAACCAGAACAAGTTTAGCAGAACGAACCAGTACCAGAACAAGTTCAGCAGAACGACAGCCTTAATAGAACCAGAACAACTGCTAAAAAAGTCCAAAACAACCAGAACCAGAATAATAGCATATCCAAAGTCAGCAAATTAGCAAAAGTGCACCGACAGAATAGAGTCAAAATAGAAGATAAATGCAACTGAAGGTCTGAAACAGAGTCAAAATAGAAGATGAAGCTTCAGCTCTTTACCTTCGCAAGCAAGGACTGGTTCAGTTGACAGAACAAAGAGCACCGACAGAACAGAACAGAGACGGTGAGCCGACGATGGTCTAGTGAGCACTCCAGTCAAGAGCGACAATGGTTACAGTTAGCAGCGACAGAGCAGAGAGCAGCGACAGAACAGAACAAAGACGGTGAGCGACGATGGTCCAGTGAGCACTCCAGTCGACAGCGACAATGGTTACAGTGAGTAGCGACAGAACAGAACAGAGACCGTGAGCCGACGATGGTCCAGTGAACGCTCTAGTCGAGAGCGACGATGAGTGAGCAACGACAGAACAGAACAGAGACGGTGAGCCGACGATGGTCCAATGAACGCAAGACAGAGACCAGCGATAGCGCACGGGAACAGCTTGAGAGCAGCGAGAACAGAACAGCGAGAGCAGCAAGAACAGCTTTGAGAGTAGCAAGAACAGTGAAAGAACAGCGAGAACAGAATAGAACAGCGAGACATACAGGAAGAGGTCGACACTTTAAAAGTCGACGCATATGACCGTTGAAGGCTTGAAGCATTTTGCTGCGCTACAGCGCTCAAAGTTGACGCATATGACCGTTGAAGCATATGACCGTTGAAGCATTTTGCTGCGCTATAGCGCACGCTACAGAGCACTATAGCGCAGCATAGCACACGCACCATAGCGTCGCGCTCAGCACCATAGCGATGCGCTATGCGCTATGCGCTATCGTGCGCACTATCCGGCGCTATTAACAACACTGTGGCAGCCTATCTGTTGTATCTGTTCTTCCTTGTGGGCCATGCACAATATAGTACAACATATACACTTAGTACATGTGTAGTACTAATAGAAAGAAATATAAGTATACTACTACATACACTATTGGTTATTTAAAGAGAAAGAGAAATAGATGTTTAGAGAGGAAGAAGGTACAGAAAAGGGAAAACTTCACAATTTACAAGTTCCCTTGGACCCTATATTAACAGTACTGTAACTTGTCTACAGTACGTACAATAGAGAGCTAATACTAACAATATGCATTCACTCAAGCTACCTCAAAACCTTCTAACATACCCTTATCCAACAAACCCAAAAGTTGTTTCTCTTGATATGTGCATTCATGGTGGTTCTAGCTTAGAAAATAGAAATAACTTCCCATCTTTTCACAATATTCAGAATAGATTGCCTAGAGTTTCATGTGAATCTTGTGTTTATTCTCAATATCTGTAGCAATTTTTTATAGATTAGCTGCTGGGTTTTGCAGGAGTATGGAGTGGCATTATGCTGTTTTTTCTGCTCCTAGTAGTAATTAATAGGAGTGGAATGGTCATGCCTTCAGAGGGAATTTGTTTTTTGATATGTTTGTGGGTGTTGGGCATTGAAAAGAAGTTTTACTGAATAGCTAGAAGGCCAACCATGCTTTATGACAGTGAGTATTGGGCATTAAAGGGTCAAAAAGAGTAAAAAATGGGAATAACAAAGATGAGAATATTGAGATCAATAAGTTGACATGCAAGAAAAGATAAGCTTCAAAATGATTGTATTTGGAAGAAAGTTGGTGCTTCGTGTATTGAAGAGAAAATGACGAAAACTCGGTTAAGCTGATTTGGCCTGTGCAAAGGAGACCACCAGAGGCTCCAATCATAAAACTCGATCAAATGGTATTCAACCCAATAAAAAGGGAAAAAGAAGACCAAAGAGAACACTTAGAGAGATCATTAAAAGGGATTTTATGCTAAATGACATTTCTGAAAATTTGGTTATTAATAGAACCTAATAGTGTTGTTGGATCCATGAATCAACCACACTAGTTGGATGAGGCTTTGTTTGTTGTTGTTGATATGTTTGTGGCATAGGCCATTTTTTAGCCTATGTTGGGTGCTCTGCCCATGGTTTCTTCAAAGAGGTCTCCCTCTTACATATGCAAAAGGATTGAAGAATTTTGGTGCTCTGCTATGTTTTATGTTTATGTCCTTCTAATGAGGATTTCTTAACCTCCTTTTTACTTGTTTCTTCTTGTTTTGTTCTCTCTCTCTCTCTCTCTCTCTATATATATATATATATATATATATAAAATTCTGGTTCTTGGGGTCTAAAGATCATCCCCACTATAAATGTGTTTCTTAAGTGACATACAGAGTGATTGCACTGGCACAGTGTACCACATTTTGCATTTCCACCAAGGGAAAACCTACCAGTATTATCATCCCTAGCACTCTGTGGTAGTTTTTTCATAAGAGCAGATCTCTGAATCCCATAGCTAGTATCATTTGAAGGATTATATACAGAAATGGGGATTAAGACTTGGGAATGTTCCTTGCTCATAGAAGCTCTGACTTGAGTAGCTCAAAGTCTGGCTTTAGGCATGCCAAGAACATGAGAACAATCATCTATTCTGTTTCTGTCTTTGTCATCTTGAGTTTTAGCTGTAATAGGTTCTTCCATATTGAATTTATTATACACCTGCTTTACAATGGTAAAGTTTTTATATACTTTAATGTACTTAATCAAGATCTCTTCCCGGGCGTTGAGGCATGTCCATAAAATCACTGAAACTTTATTAGTGTATGGATTTCAATCAGTTTTGTTTATCACTTGTCACCAATGTGTTGTGTATATATGGGAAAGGAAAATTTATGAGAGGAGAAAAGATGACAAAAGACGTAGAGGACAAGATATCCTCTCTAGCATGGTGACAGAAAAACAAAGTAAAAAAGGACAAGGCCATCAATATAATAAGGCTCTCCAGCCCCTTTGTATCTATAAGAGAAACTCCCATGAAGAGAAATTGGGCAGAGCTCAAAAGGGAGGCCTTAAACACAAGGTACTTTATAGATGGATTCCTAGAAATAGATTTCAGGAATGAAATTTCCACTAAGCTTCAAATATTTGTAACAGGGAATTGGAATGTAGGAATCTAAATGTCATTATAATAATTACATAAAGTAGTGTTTCTATTATCTTCTGCTGTATGATTTTAAAGCAGAATTGTGTCTTTGAGCAAAATGAAAAGTACATTGGACTTGTTTAGCTATACATGTTTTTAGGCATATGGCTTCGGCTCTTGTTTAGGTTACCGAAATGGTACCACATTAAATTAGTACAGTATTCATAACACCTTAGATCAGTTCTCCAGGTTATTTGTGTGATGTACAACTTTTTTTATATATCTTTTTTTTATATCTTGCTGAAAATTTATACTTCTGACCAACATTTAAAATGGCATTCATTTATAAGTTCATCACTACAATTAAAAGTTTCTTTCATTACTAATAGAGTGATTAGATTTTCATTACATTTATGTTGTGATTGTTGACAACTCTTTCTTCTTTATAGGGTTCATACATTTGTGCAACCAACTGTTAGTCGTGTGGTAAGCAGGTGATGATTAACTTCTAGTATCCTTATTTAAATTGGTTTCAGGCATAGTTTTTCTTACCCAAAATTAATTCTCTAGTGTATTTTTGTAAATTTCACATTTGAATGGCACCTTGATATTAATTTTATTGGCTCCCTTGCAAGAAGAATTTCTCTTCCCTCTTTATGATGATATTAGTCTAGGTGCACAAGAGTTTGAAACACTTGATATGTAACTCAGATATTCATAAATTGAGAAAGAATGGTGTTTTACATATATTGCATTGAGAGCTTTCTAATCTGAAAACTGCTGTCACCAGACCATGTCTTATGATGCCTCACTTTTTATTAATAGGTGCCTTTTCTGTTCATTTAGTTTAATGAATTATTTTCTTTTTGATATATGACCACTATAGGCTTAAATATATATGCAACAAGGAGGGGATGAAAGTTAGTTCCATTGCACTTACTGCTCTGGCAGAGTATACAGGTCAATTTTCCTTTATCTGTCTCTCTTTCTCTCACATATACAATGGTGGTGGTAAGTTTGACTTAAGCTACTTAATTATTGTGCTTTTATCATTGTGAAATCGGAGAGAAAAAGGGAGAAAACTCCTTTTGGGTAAATGTGTGTAATTGATCTTACTGACTAAGTACTCTATAATCAGATAGTTAAGAGTGCATTACAAGCATAGATGTTAATTACAAATTGTGCACTTATTGTGTTAGGGGTCATTATGACATTGCGTATTGCATTGTAAATTGCTCAATTATATAGTATATATATAAATATAGTTTTATATATGTAATTTAACTCTCAAATAACAATAACATATAAAAAAAACAACCTTAAAAAATGTTACAAACAATACATGATAGAACCTATTATAATAGTGGAAACATTAGATAAGTCTAGTACAAGATAATACATTAGATAAGTCTAATATAATATAATATATGAGAGAACCTATTATTTAGTGGAAACAATAGATAAGTCTAGTATAATATCATACATGATAGAATAAGATTCAAAAAGGATCGTGCAGAATAGAAGAAAGGATCGTGCATAATAGAAGAGAGGTTTAGAAGAGAAAGGAAGCAATTGTGTGTAGAAGAGAACGGAAGCCATCGTCCAGCAGTAGAACAAAAGTGCAAGGCAATCACTGTCGTCCACCTTGGGCGAAGAGCTAGAGAAGGGGCCAAGAAGACAAGAAGGAGCAGAGACAAGTTGGGCATGGGAATTGGGGGCTAAAATAAGGTAAACTTTACAAAGGACATGGTTTCACTATTCAACTCCTTATAGCATGCAATTGTGCTAGAAATTTTGTGTAGCATTGCACTCCTTGCAACCTAATTGAGGTTTTATTGTGCAAAACCCCATTGCGCTGTGCAATGCACAATTGCGATCGTAATTGTGCACAATTAACAACTATGATTACAAGTGTAGTATAGTTAGTACTTTCGAACACCTAACTATTATGTACACTATTCAAACACTCTTACTCAGTCCTTTACCTAGAGCCCCTTTTAAGTATCTAAGAATTCTGTAGATTGCTTCTAGATTTTTTTTCCTTGGCGAATGCATAAACTGACTCACTAAATTAAGTACAAAGGTGATGTTAGGCCCGGTATGTGAAAGGTGTATGAGTTTTCGAACCAGTTGCTGGTATTTGTACTTGTCTACACAATCATCACTATTCTCCAAGCCAAATTTAAGATTTAGTTCCATTGGAGTGTTTGCACGTCTACACCCCATCATGCCAGTTTCTTGTAATAGATCAAGAAGGTACTTTCTTTGGGAAGCAAAAATGCTCAGTTTACTTCTAGCATCCTCCATTCCCAATAAATACCTTAAGACCCTAGATCTTTTAATTCAAATTCTCTGCTCAAGTGCCCCATCAAAAGCTCAATTTTATCAATGTCATCACCTTGACTATTGTTGAAAAAGAAGACAATAATTTGTGAAAATGTACCCAATAGGGTTACCAACATGTGTATTTATATTAGAAAGAAGTACTACAGTACAAGTACAAGTATGACAGTACAAGGGTTCTAGTTTAGCTCTAGAACCAAGACCATTAGCTAAGTCCATTATTCAACTAACTATTCTAACACTCCTCCTCAAGTTTGGAGCTTATATATTGGTCATGTTCTACATGTTATGAACATATTGAACCTGTTTTCCCAAAAGGGACTTAGTGAAGATATTTGCAAGTTCATCCCCTGTTTGGATATGCTTGAGATTGATGACTCCTTCTAATTTTTGTTTAATAAAGTGGTAGTCCATATCAACATGCTTTGTTCTTTCATGAAAGATAGGGTTAGTGGCAATATGAGTCGTTGCACGGTTATCACATCATAATTCCATGCTACTAAGACATTCCATCCCAAGTTGATGAAGAAGGTAAGAAATCCAAACAAGCTTAGTAGTGGCATGTGCTATGGCTCGATATTCGAACTCAGCACTAGAGTGGGATACCATAGCTTGCTTCTTACTTTTTTAAGACATGAGATTGCCACATATAAACAACAGTTACTTGAAGTGGATCTTTGATCCATAAGACACCTCGCTCAATCTACATATGAAAATCACTCAACTTTACAATGACCATGACTTTGATAGAGTAAGCCAAGTCCCAGATATTTCTTCAAATACTTCAAAATGTGCACCACTACTTATTAATAGAAGGTTCTAGGAGTAGTCATAAATTGGTTAGCTACACATACTAGAAATGAATGTCTGGTGGTGTAATAATAAGATAGTTCAACTTTCCCACCAGTCGCCTATATTGCTCTAGATTGTTTAATGGCTCTTCGTATTTTGGTCCCAGTTTTACATTTAGAACCATGGCTCACATAGTTTGGCACCTAAAAGGCTTGTTTCCTCCAACATGTCTAGGACATATTTCTTTTGAGACACCACAATTCCTTTGCAACTTCTAACCACTTCGATACCTAAGAAGTGCCGACGTGCTCCCAACTCCTTAGTCTAAAGTTTTGTCTTCAAGAAAGCCTTTAGATCTGAAAAGCCAGTAGCATTACTCCCTATAATGACAATATTATCCACGTAAATAGTTAGGAGAATACATCTTGATTCAGAGCACTTGAAGAACACTGAGTGGTCATGGTCACTTTTCTTCAACCCAAACTCTACCACAACATTGCTAAATCTATCAAATTAGGCTCGAGGAGATTGTTTGAGCCTATATAGAGATTTCTTGAGCCAGCAAACATGTCCAATCTCTCCTTGAGCAGCATACTTAGGTGATTGCTCCATATAAACTTCTTCAGCAAGATCACCATAGAAGAAAGCATTCTTGACATCAAGCTGATAGAGAGCCCAATGACTAGATGTGGCTAGAGATATAAGTAACCAAATAGAAGTAATCTTAGCCATTGGTGAGAATGTCTCAGAATAGTCAATGTCATATGCCTAAGCATACCCCTTGGTAACAAGACGAGCCTTGAGTTGTGCAACAAATCCATCAGGATTTACTTTGACAGTGTAAGCCCACTTACACCCAATAACAGACTTCCCAAGAGGCAATGGAACCATATCCTAAGTCTGATTGTGGTTAAGGGCCATCATTTCCTCATTCATTGCAACCCACCATCTAGAATGAGTAAATGTCTCTGCAAGAGACTTAGGAATAGTAATGGAATCCAAGGTAGCAATGAAGGACTGAGAAAAAGATGGTAAAGAGGTATAAGACACAATAAAGGCAATAGGATGAGAGGTGACATAATTACCTAGAAGAGTACAACTATAAAAACCTTTATGGTGGGCAATGGGGAGGTCCAAATTAGATGGTAGATCCTTAGATGAAGAAGCAAGTGAGGAGGAGCTGATTTCGTATTGGGGATCAGGTTAGGAGTTGGAGGTGCTAGAGCCTTGCTAGATACACTTGTTTAAGGTGGGACAAACAGTGATGGCATGATCTGAGATGGAAGTGCACGGAGAACTGGAAGAAAGGGAGGAACCAAGAAAAAGTTATCTAGTATTGTGTGTGACTCATTTGAAGGAGATCGAATACCAAAGAAGGACTGAAACTCAAAGAAGGTAATGTCAAAAGAGATAAGTAACGATCCAAGTGTGGAGAATAGCATTGGAACCCTTTTTGATTATGAGGTTAGCCAAGGAAGACACATTTCAACGCTTGTGGATCAAGTTTAGACACTTGGAGATGATGATCTTGAACGAAACATGTGCAACCAAAGGCACAAGGAGGGAGAGGAAACAGTGAGGACGAAGCAAACAACAAGGAAAAAGGAATTTTACCACCAAGAACAGAAGAAGGTATCTGGTTAATGAGAAAGCATGCTGTGGAAACAGTATTAGTACAGAATTGTTTCAGCACCTTCATAAAAAAAAAATGGCTTGGGAGAGTTCTAATAAGTGGTGATTTTTTCTTTTGGCAAGCTTGTTTTGCTATGGGGTAGTGGGGCAAAAGAACTGATGCAAAATTCCTTGTTGCTGTAAAAAGAATGAAAACTGGGTAGAAGAATACTCTGTGACATTATCATTTCGCAAGCACTTAATTGAGACATTAAATTGAGTCTTTATTTCAACATGAAAATCACAAAATGCAGAAAAGAATTCTGAGCGTTTATTCATGAAATAAAGCAAGTAACCTTAGAAAAGTCATTCACAAATGTAACAAAATACTAGAAACTAGATTTTGAAACCACTTAGCAAGGGCTCCAAACATCAGAATATACTAACTCAAACGGGGATGCAACTCTCTTATTGACTCTAGGGTCATAAGACCGATAATGCTGTTAGCAAATTGACATGACTCACAAGGTAAGCTAGACATGAATTGTAGATTAAGGCATAGTTTCTTCAGAGACTCATAAAAAGGATGGCTAAGACGATAATGGAGTTATAGTGGGGATATGGTAGCAGTAGCTACTGAGTAAGAGACCTAGTCACCAAGCATACACAAACCACCAAACTCGTAGCCTCTACCAAAAATCATCTTCATCGAAAGATCTTGAAAAACACAAATTGGGAAAGGCACAAGACACTAGACAAAGTAATATCAAGGGAGACAATAGCAAAGTCACTCTCAATAATTGGAGCAGTAGACCCATTAGCTAACTTGACACTAGAAGAGTGAGCAGATGATTGAATGGAGGACAAAGTACTTGTGTTTCTCATCATATGGTTAGTAGCCCCAGAATTAATGACCTACTTAGACTAGGAATCAAAAAGATATGCAATAGAATTATCTGTTTGAACCATGGTAGCCGTAGAGGTGGAAGGCTAAGAGTCCTTAAACTGGCTATGCTGAGCAAACTCATCATAAGTCATGGCAACCATTCGAGTGGTGCCAGACTCTAGTTCTATAGTTGCAACATGTGCAGACTGGGATGATTGAGTATACCTTCCTTGTAATTTGCGACAGTTCCTTTTAAAGTGTCCCATCTCATGGCAGTAATGACATTCGAAATCACTCAAGTTAGAATTACCTCCACCACCATGTCCTCCCCCTGCCTCACTATGCCCACTGGCGTCATGAACTTGGCCTCTACCACCTCTAGGAGCATGACCACCACGCCTTTTCGAGTAGTGGAGCTTAGAAAAATAGACAAATCATGCGTAGATGATTGAGAAGGCAAGTCTTTAGCTACACGAAAAAGTTGGGAGTATACATTCTTTATTGTAAGAGACTTAGAATTGGACAAAATCTGTTGATGAGCTGTTCCCAATTCAGATAGCAACATGGACAGAAACCGCAAAGCACCCACTTGTTCATGTTGTGTCTACATAGCTGCAACACCACTAGTAATAGGCATGAGATTTTTCCATTGTTCAAAAATATGATTACATTCAGTAAATGTTTTGGACAAGGATTTCCCTTTCTCATCTAAGTGGAAAAGATCTTGACAAGTTTCATACAACTGGGTCAAATTATCTTTACCAGAGTAAATGTCATCCAAAAAGTTTCAAAGTTCTTTTACTGTTTCACAATGGTTGGTATTATCTTGTACTTCACTCTCCAAGGTATTAAAAATAAGGCTAAAAAGCCGCTTGTCCTCCATAATCCATCATAGTTTGGACACACCAACCAGTGGCGTATCAATGAGATGGGCTTCCTTCCTAATGCCGTAAAGGAATATTTGAATTGCTTTCTTCCATGACGTGTATTGTCTCCCGTCAAAATCTAATTTTTAGTGAATGATTTTTGTAGTAGTAGGAATAATTTCGGAGAACAATGTCTGATCATTGAGTTTCACGTCATTGGGTTTCACTATCATATTTTCCGTGGCCCAAGAAGAACCAGAGGAGCTGGAATCACTGTTAGCCATTCACAATTCTAAGACAAGAAACACCAAAAAGTAAGAAAACATAGAAAAAATAAAATTTAAACACAAACAGCTGCTGTTCAGCCACCAAAACTCAACAAAATCACAACAAAACCACTCCAAAACCAAGAAGTGTCACCAAACTTTACCGAAATGACACCAAAGAACACAAACACGGGCTGAAATTGCTTCTGTCAACACCAAAACGCATCACCCATAACTGAGATGGCACCAAATCGAACTAAACAGCCCTCAACTAAACCGAAACAGCTTCAAAACAACTCAAATAGGCTTCGAATGCATCAAACCACACCAAAAATGCACACAAAATGTTTCAAATTGGGCCAAACATTCCCAAATTGTGCATCCCTTGTGTCCCATTGGAGCTCCTTCGCTAGTGTGCCAACCGCCGTTGACCAGCTTAGAGGACGCTAGCCCACCATTGGCTGAAACCTGGTCCTTCGTTAATGGCACAAAATCACGTCTCCCTTCATGCGTGAACTTGCGGATTGCGATTTGCTCCTAAAGCCCGAAAATTGTGGCTTTTTTCAGCCATCCAGATCCTAAAAATAATGATTTGTTGTGGGTTTAATTAGTACTAAGAGGTTTTTGGGTCGAATTTTGGGGTAAGGGTTATGTAATTAGGGATTAGGGATGGGAAATTTTGAAATTAGGACTTCTTCAAAATTGGAAAATTTTTTTGTTCTAAAAATTGGAATTAATAGGCTTTGATATCATGTTGAAAAGGAATACAATAATTTGTGAAGTCGTACCCAATAGGGTTACCAACATATGTATTTATACTAAAAAGAAGTACTACAGTACAAGTACAAGTATGACAACACAAGGGCTTTAGTCTAGCTCTAGAACCAAGTCCACTAGCTAGGCCCATTATTCAACTAACTATTCTAACAATTATGATGTCATCAACATACACAACTAACACTAAGATCTTCCCACTTCCCGAATGTCTTATGAACAAGGTGTGATCAGATTTGAAATGCAAATAGTTTGGGTCCTTTATAGCTCTAGCAAGCTTCTCAAAGCTTGTGGTGACTACTTCAACCCACAGAGAGACTTTTTTAGTATGCACACCTTATCCTTAGATTCTTTAAATCTAAGGGGAAAATTCATATACACTTCCTTATGCAACTTGCCTTTAAGGAAAGCATTCTTTATGTCAAATTGTTTCAAGGGCCAATCCAAATTAGCTGCTAGTGATGACAGCACCCTGATTGTATTTAGTTTAGCCAAGTGGTGAATGTTTGTAGTCAATGCCACAGGAATCAGGATTGTGTGAACTCTTTGGCCACCAATCTGGTGTTATACTTGCTAATACTCGCATTTGCATTGTGATTGATGGTGAAAACGCACTTACAGCCTGCTGGTCTTTTTCCCTTAGGCAAATCTGCAAGCTCCCATGTCTCATTTTTTTCAGTGCCCCCATTCCCTCCCAATAGTTTGTCTCCATTCAAGTAGTAATAATGCCTCTTGTATAGTATTTGGAATTTGGGCTTTAGAGATATTAGTAACGAAGCATATGAAGTTAGAAGACAATTTATCATATGCTGCATATCTAGATATAGGTTGCTGAGTACAGGTCCTTACCCCTTTCCTAAGAGCAATTGGAAGGTCCTCTTGTCTTAGTGGTGATTGAGTTTGGGAAGGTGTTTCAGGACCTGTTCTTAGGTTCTAAATTGACTTCAGAGCACTCCCTTGGTTTAGATTCTTGATAATGCAGAGTTTCTAGATTTTGTGGTTGTTGTCTCCTTGGATTAACAAGAAGATTGGGCGGCCTCCTTAGATAAACAAGTAGATTAGGCGACCAAGTTTTTGCTCCCCTTGTTTCCAATTCTAGTTTTGTTAGAATAAGTTAGTTGGATAATGGGCTTGTCTGGTGGGCTTGGTACTAGAGCTAGACTTGAGCTCTTATACCGTTATACTTGTTCTTATAGTATTTTTTATTCAAGTATAAATACACATGCTAGCAACCCTTTTGGGTACAGCTTTCACAAATTCCTTTTTCTATGTTTTCTAACATAGTATGAGAGCCACAATTTTCCAAATTCTTAAGAATTCGCTAAATTCCTAATTTTTTGAAACCATAATTCCCAAAATTTCCCCCTAACCCCAAATTTCAAGCAAATAACACAGATTTTGACCAGCAATCATGTTCTCCTTCCTTAGGTGGCTGAATCAGCCACGAAAATAGTGAGAATTTGAGGAAATCGCGATTGAGGTTGCGTATGAACAGTGTGCGACATCGCGCATGAAGGAGCAATGCGATTTCGCGCTATAGCTGGCATGACCCAGCCCCAAGAGTAAGCGTCAGCCTGGTCTGAGGTCGGAGGAGCACTGGTCGGTGGTGGTGGAGTTGTTTGTTTGCGTCGTACAAGAGAAGAGGCTCGGTGGTGAGCCTCAAATCGGCTAAAGGAGGTGCGATCGGTGTCGGAGAGGGAGTGACTAGTGGTGGGGAGACCTGCCGGTGGGTGTTGGTGGCCGTCTAAGCATTGTCAGCAGTGATGGAGTTGTTTTTGCGGCGGCTGGTCTTGTCTTGCGAAATTTTGGGCGATTTTGCACAATTTTGCAGCAGTGGTTGTGTGATTTGTACCTTCTAGAGTGTGGGTTTCATGATTTGAAGGTCTTTGGGTAGTGTGGATTTGAAGCATTGTTGGTCTGGTGTGATTCCATATCATGGCAGAAGGCGACCTTTGTCTTGGTTCTCTTAAAGGCGTTGAAGATGTTGAAATAAAATCCAATGATCAAACTTTGTTCTCAGAAATCATTCTTGCTACAGCAAAGATTATTGATTGGAAGTTAGACAATAATGGGAGACAATATCTCTCTTGGAAGAAAGCCATTGACATCATCCTTGGTGGGATTGGAAAATAGGATTATCTTACTGAAATGCCTCCTATTGGTGCTGCTAAACTACGATGGTTGATGGAGGATAAGTGCTTGTTCGGTCTTATTTTTAATACGCTAGACAGTGAGGTTCAAGGCAACACCAATCATTGTGAAACTGTGAAAGAATTATCGGAGTTTCCGGAAGAAGTTTATTCTGGAAAAGATAACCTGACTCAACTGTATGACCTATGTCAAGAGCTCTTTCTTTTGGATAGGAAAGGAAAATCCTTATCCTAGATGTTTACTGAGTTTAATTGAACCTTTGAATGGTGGAAGAGTCTCATGCCCATTTCTAGTGATGTTGTAGCTATGCAGGCTCAGTGTGAACAGTTGGGGGCTTTGTGTTTTTTATCGATGTTACCCTTAGAATTGTGCACAGCCTGCCAACAGATTCTGTCAGGATTTGAGTCTCTGACTGTGAAGGGAGTTTACTCTTGCCTTCTTCGTGTATCTAGAGACATACATGTTTCACCATTCATATTTGAGTCCTCTGTTTTAGTAAGCTCTACCTCACGGGGAGGACGAGGTGACCGTAGAAGTGGTCGAGGTCGAGGAAGAGATTCTGGAGGACATAGTGATTCAGGGGGAGGACGAGTAGAGTTAGGAGGACGTGGTTGTAATTTTAGTCAAATTAAATGTCATTACTGCCACGAGTTTGGGCATTATAAAAGAAATTGTCCTAGATTGCAAGGAGGAAGGTACTCACAATCATCCCAGTTTGCTCACATTGCCTCTATAGTCACTAATTTTGGATCTGGCACTACCCGTATGATTGCTATGACTGAGGATGAGTTTGTCCGGTATAGCCTATTTTAGGCTTTATAGTTGTCCACTTCCGCTGCTATTCTGATCCAGACAGGTAATTCTATTACATGTCTCACTGACTCTCATTCAAAATGGGTAATTGATTCGGGGGCCACAGATCACATGATGGGAACCTTAGATAATTTGTTGCATTTTAGCCTTTTACTCATTCATCTCATGTCACTTTGGTAGATGAGTCCACTACTCCTATTGTTGGTAGTGGCTCTGTTAATGTTTCTTCAGATATTACCTTATCCAATGTTTTGTGTTTGTCCAAATTCCCTTTTAATTTGTTATCTGTTAGTCAACTCACCTGAGCATATAATTGTGGTGTCTATTTCTTTCCTGACCATTGCATTTTTCAGGATCTTTCATCAAAGAGGATATTTGGTAGAGGATGAGTCTAGAGGGTTGTATGTGCTTGGCAATCAGGTTCCTCATCCAGTAGCTGCTGCAGCTTTGTCTCTATTACAACTTCATTATTGACTAGGTCATCCTTCCTTAGAGTCACTGAAAAGATTGTGTCCTAGTTTACGTTCTGTTTCTAGTTTGTCATGTTAGTTTGCCAAACAGTGTCGTGGCATTTATGTTTTTCAAGTCAATAAGCAAGTTGCATCCCTATTTGAATTAGTTCATTTTGATATTTGGGGTCCATGCCTTGTAGTATCTAAAACTAGTTTCAAATATTTTGTCACTTTTGTGGATGATTGTTCCAGAATGACTTGGCTTTATTTTATGAAACATAGATTAGAATTATTCAACATCTTTTGTGCCTTTCATGCTGAAATCAAAAATCAGTTTCATACTTCCATTAAAAATTTGCGCAGTGATAATGCTAAAGAATACTCTTCTACACCATTTTCTCTTATCTAGCAAAATAGGGTATCTTACATCAGTTTTCATATTTTGCTACCCCTCAGCAAAACGGAATTGCTGAAAGAAAAAACCACCATTTGTTGGAAGTATCACATGCTCTCTTGTTTATTATGAAAGTGCCAAAAATATTTTGGGTTGATGTTGTCTCCATAGCCTGTTTTTTGATTAATCAAATGCCATCCTCCATACTTCATGGTAAAATACCTTTTTCTATTCTCTTTCCATCATCTTCCTTATTTCCACTTTCTCCACGTATTTTTAGGTGTACTTGTTTTGTTCAGGATTTCCATCCTTAAGTGTCTAAACTTGGCCCCTGTTCTCTAAAAAGTGTCTTCCTTGGTTATCCTCGCAATCAAAAAGGGTATCGTTGTTACTCTCCTGATTTGGGTTGCTATTTGGTCTCTGCCAATGTCCATTTCCGAGTCTCAGTCTTTCTTTGCTCCACCTATTGGGTCTCCTACTACTCAATCTACTCATGATGTTGATGAGTTCTTCTTAGTGGCCACTCCTTCTTCTGGATCTGATGATATTTCTCCGGTTACTAATCTTATTCTTCCTGTTAGACCTCCTTTGAAACAGGTGTACTCTTGCAGAGTAGCTCCAACTTCGGCTCAGATTCCTAGCACAACATTAGCTCCAATCTCTCCTCGACCAACCTCTTCGGCCAATGATCCATCCTTTGATTTGGATCTTTCCATCTCCCACTGCAAAGGTATTTGTTCTTGCACCTTACTAGGTAATCGTGCTTTTCATTACCCCTTAGCTTCAGTCATTTGATATTCTTCTTTACCTATATTTTCTTAGTCCTTCATTGCTTCCCTAGATTTTATTGTTATTCTCAAGACTCTTGTAGAAGCTCTAAGTCAAACTATTGGCTGTAAGTGAGTGTTTTCGGTTAAGGTCAACCCGGATGGTTCAGTTGCTTGGCTAAAGGCTTGTCTTGTTGCAAAGAGGTATGCCCAAACTTATGGATTGGATTATTCTGAGACCTTCTCACTAGTGGCCAAGATCACCTTAGTCCGGTTACTCATCTCCTTAGCAGCTTCTCATCACTAGACTCTTCATTAGCTTGAGGTGAAGAATGCATTTTTACGTGGTGATCTAGCAGAAGACGTTTATATGGAGCAACCGCCTAGTTATGTTGCTTAGGGGGAGAGTGGACATGTTTGCCATCTCAATAAATCTCTATATGGGCTTAAACAATCTCCTTGAGCCTGGTTTGGCAGATTTAGTAGTGTTGTGATAGAGTATGGATTGAAGAAAAGTGACCATGAACACTTTGTTTTTCAGGCGCTCCAAATCAGGATGTATTCTCTTAATTGTCTATGTGGATGATATTGTTATTATAGGGAGTGATGCTGTTGGTATTTTAGACCTAAAGGTTTTCCTTAAGACAAAATTCTAGACTAAGGAGTTGGGAGTGTTTCGGTACTTCTTAGGTATCGAAGTGGCTAGGAGTCGCAAAGGGATTGTGTTTTCTCAAAGGAAATATGTCCTAGATATGTTGGAGGAGACAGGTCTTTTAGGTGCTAAGCCGTGTGATACACCTATGATTCCAAATGTAAAATTAGGACCAGAAGATGGAGAATTGTTGGACAATCCAGAGCGATATAGGCGACTGGTAGGAAAGTTGAACTACCTCACTATTACAAGATTAGATATTGCTTTTCCAATGAGTGTAGTCAACTAGTTTATGGCAACTCCTAGAACCTCCCATTGGGAAGCATTGGTACATATTTTGAAGTATTTGAAGAAAGCTCTTGGACTTGGCTTGCTTTATTAGAGTCATGGTCATTGCAAAATTGAGGGGTTTTTAGATGTAGACTGTCTTATGGATCGGAGATCTACTTCAGGCTATTGTATGTTTGTAGGTGGCAATCTTGTGTCCTGGAAAAGTAAAAAGCAGGCTGTGGTTTCTCATTCTAGTGCTAAGTTAAAATATCTAGTCAGGGCACATGCCACTGTTGAGCTTGTTTGGACTGGGATGGAAAGCTCTAGTAGTGTGGAATTATGGTGTGATAACTGAGCAGCGACTTATTGCCTCTAATCCTGTCTTTCATGAATGGACGAAACATGTAAAGGTGGATTGCCACTTTATTAGGTAGAAATTGGAAGAATGAGTAATCAATCTTAAGCATGTTCGAACAGGAGATCAACTTGTAGATATCTTTACTATGTCTCTTTTTGGAAAATGGGTTCAGGATGTTTGTAACAAGCTGGGCATGATTAATATATATGTCCTAATTTGAGGGGGAGTGTTAGAATAAGTTAGTTGGATAATGGGCCTGTTTGGTGGACTTGGTATTAGAGCTAGACTAGAGCTCTTATACTGTTGTACTTGTTCTTGTAGTATTATTTATTCAAGTATAAATACACGTGTTGGCAACCCTTTTGGATACAGCTTTCACAAATTCCTTTTCCTATTTTTTCTAACAAGTTGCAATATGACTGGCAAAATAGAATCATTTTGTGATAGACAGGGAAATGGAGGGAGCTAATTCCAATTCTGTATGGGTAGGCACATTTGTTTCTAAGGTGGTTTCCCATGATTCCTCTTCAGTTCTCTTCCTCCTGGTGAAGAAGATTTTGGGCCAAAAAGGCTTGTGTCTCAAAAAAGGTCACATCTTTGGAGATGACAACTCGTTTTAAGGTAGGAGAGTAACACGTGTACCCCTTTTGTGTTGGTGAACAGCATATGAAGACACATTTGATGGCACGTAGGTCAAGTTTGAACTTTGGGGGGGAATTGGTTGGACAAAGGCTGTACAACCGAAGACTCTAAGTGGTAAAGGTGAGGAGGAAGATATATGTGGGTGCTTAGTTTATAGTTTGGATTGTGGAGTTTTGAACCTAAGGACCTTTGATGGCATTCAGTTAATGAGATAGGAGGCTGTTAGTACAACTTCTCCCCAAAGGTATTTTGGGACATTCATTGTAAACATTTGAGCCCTAACGACTTCCAAAAGGTGCCTACTTTTTCTCTTTGACACACCATTTGGTGGTGTGTCAGGACAAGAACTCTAATGTATGATCCCATTTTGAGCTACGTATTGTCTATGATTGAGTTAAATACTCTCGGCCATTGTTAGTCCTTAAGGTTTGTATATTGGTTTGGAATTGATTGTGGACCATGGAGTGGAAGAGTTGGAAAGTTTTGGCAGCTTCTAATTTTTCCTTTAGGAGGTATACTCAACTTACTCTTGTGTGGTCATCTATGAATGTGATAATCGACCTTGTTCTAGATATGTTCTCTACCCAAGAGGCAACCCAGATGTCACTGTGGACTAAGGAGAAAGGGCATGATTCTGTGTACTGTCTAACGGGATACGGAACTCTTGTGTGTTTTGCTAGTGGACAGATTTCACAAGAAAGAGAATCTAATTTTTTATCTGTAGATAAATCTTGGTACAAATGTCTGGGAAATTGAAAATTTGGGTGGCCTAACCTAGGATGCCACAACATTATTTCATCACAATTGGACACAGAAAGAGCAACATTGTCTACTATTTTATTCTTGGGGTCTTCTTTTGACAAATAATAGAGTCCATCCTCTTCCCTAGCATTGCCAATCATCCTCCCCAAGGGTTGCTCCTGTAATTCACAGCAAGTGGGAAAGAATTGAGAAATACAATTATTTTCTTTTGCTAGTTTGCTAACAGAAATCAAATTGCAAGATAATTGTGGAACATAAAGGACGAAGTGCAGAATAAGGTTTCTGGTGGCTCTAACTGAACCTTTACCAGCCACAGTTGAGTTGGATCCATTGGCTATGAGGACTCTAGACTAGTCATTGCTGGGTGTATAAAAATGGAACAAGGATGGGTTACCTGTCATGTGGTTTGCGGCTCTGTGGTTGGGACTGAGACATTTTGGTATGTAAGGCTGTACCTGTAAAAGCAAGACTGCTGGTGGTAGTAATGAGACTAGCAGTGGCTGTCTGATTGATAAGGCGATGAAGCTGATCAAGCTGAGTTTTGGTCAAGAGAACATTTGTTGTTTCTTCTGGATTATTAGAGTCTTTGGCCTTGGTCTCAGCAGAGGCTTGGAATGCCTTGTTTCTCCCCTTTGGCTTCCAGTTTTCTGGTTTACCATGGATATCCCAACAAGTGTCCTGTGTGTGGCCATTTTTGTTACAGTGGCTGCAGCAGGGACGTTCACCACTTTTTCCTTGTTTAGGATCTCCATTGAAGCAATTATTAGGCCCAGGTGGTCCCCTAGAGATAAAGGCGGTAGTTTCTATGGCTCTTTGACTAGCAGAGGCAATTTGGACCATATCCCTTTTTCTTTCAGCATCACACGTCTCCTATTCTTATCTCTTCTTACCTAGGCTAAGGCTTCACCAATGGAGAGCAATGGCCTTCTACCAAGCATTCTTTCTTGGGCCTCATCCAATAATCTGTTTAACCCTACAAGAAAATCATACAAGTGTTCCTTATCAAGGTGTTGTTTGAATTTTTTTGTGTTCTTCAAGATCTCCCCAATTTGACTCATAGAACAAGTCCAGTTCCTGCAAAGCACTGTAAAATCCAGTCACATAAACTTCCTTACCTTAAGTCTTCTAGTTTCATCTTGATCTCGAAAACTTGAGAGGCGTTTTCAAGGTCAAAGTAATTTTTTTAAATGGCACCCCTTATGTCTTTGGCCATTTTGAACAGCAAGTATGTTCTGCTGATGCTGGTCTCCATTGAATTGATGAGCCATGCCATTAAAAATGAATTGTTGAGTTTCCACATTAAGGAGGTGGGATCATCAGTCTTTGGTTTCTTGGAATCTCCTTTGAAGTATCCCATCTTACCTCTACCTCTAATGACTAATGCTTCATTAATTTTTAGAATGAATTTTACTAGTATATATACACTGTACAGACAAATAGATGACTAACTAAATGTAAGACTTATCTTTATCTACATACAACAATTATCTTATCACCATTTCGACTATTGGATATGGACTTATCAGTTTGTTCACCAAGGAATATACTGACTTCTTTCAGATAATGTAAATTTACAATCAATGGACTACTATAGTAAGTTACAAGGAAGAGCATCAATTTTCTTCCAAGAAGGTTTTTCATCTTCAGATATATCATCTAGCTTTTTTATTCAAATGGTCCTTAACACCTTGACCCATAAACCATAATTCGACAGATGTAGCCCCAGACTTACCAATTCACAGAAGTAATAACTGGAGATGGAGAGATAACTGGAGAGAAATTATCTGATTTAGAGACCAAACAAACAAATGAACTGGGGCTTGATGTGTTTTGGATGGAAGGTAGCTCTCAAAATCCACAAATTGATTGGAAATGTGTTGGAAAAGGGCCAAAAAATTGCAGTAGGTGGCTGGTACATGTTAGAGTGTCAGGCTGAGCAACTGAGAAGAAGGATTGCTGTTCAAAGAAAGTAACATCAGCAGACACGAAATAACAGTTCAACTTAGGACAAAAAACTTATAACCCTTCTGCAATTGGGAATAGCCCAGAAAGACACACTTGAGAGATTTGGCAACTAGTTTATCCTATCCAGGGAAAAAGGAATGCACAATCACAACCGAAAATATGAAGAGGAACGGAATAAAGTGACTGGTGAGGAAATAAAATAGAGCCAGGTACTTGGCCATGCAAAATAAAAGATGGCATGCAATTAATCCAGCAACAAGCAGTAAGGGCAGCAGCAGTTTGGGATGGTTTTTGGAAAAATAGACCTCGGGGATATGCTCAAATTGCTCGGGAAAGGCAGTGGCAGGAAGCTGGTCATCGGCGGTGGTGGAATGCATTGGCTTGTGGCGGCAGCTTTGGCAGTGCAGTGGCAGGGTGTGGCAAATTGGGGCAGCGGTTACTGTGGTGAGGTTAGATTCGGCGACTGGCAGCTGGACGACAGCAAATGGCCTTGGTAGCGGCTGGAAGAGAGAGAAAGTGGGGCATTTGGACTTTTTGGTGCTGCTGGACAAGGATACATAGTAGTGACTTTAGGGTTTTCTCTCTGGAGGTTCTAATATCGTGTGAGAGAATAATTGGGAGAGAAAAACTTGGGAGACTATGCTCTTTCTAACTATTATTTGTAATAGGTGTACAATGGGCCTAATCCATATTAATTACATCACATGTATAATATGTAAACTATGTACAATAAGAATGTCCTACTATGTACACTCTAATAGTACAGACATGTCAGCGCATTGGTGCATGGCCAAAAAGTGACCAAAGCTCTGATTTTGCTTAGTGGAACGTGGGGTGGTTTCTGGCAGTGGGACTTTGGGGTTAGGATGGCAGTCATCTTCTTATTCCAATGGTGTGGTCAATGTCTCAAGGAGGCCACCGGAATTGTGAGATTGGAGATTGGAAGGTACAGCAGCAATTGAGAGAATAGCAATGCATGGAGGCATTTTCGATGATAGTCTTCAAAGGTTAGGCCAATCGCGGCTCCTTGAACATGGTGGTTTGGTCAAAATATGCAAAGCATTGGGAAGTGGGTGAACTAGGCCAGACATTTGCTAGAAGAGAGAAAAAAAATAGTGTTTTGACACTGCTGGAGCTGAAACACAGCAGAACTTTCAGGGTTTTCTCAACCAATGTCTGATACCATGTGGAATCAAAAAGAAAAAGGGAGGAAAACCCCCTTTGGGTAGAAGTGTGTTATTGATCTTATTGACTAAGCCCTATATATACAGATATTTAGGAGTGCAGTAAAATTGTAGTACGGTGGTACTGTTCGTACCAGTAACTACCATATACACAATTCCATTAATCACTTTCTAATAAAAAATGTTATTGGTACTCTTAAACTAGATTCTTCAATTACAAAATATATATTTTGTATAAAATCATAAGAGACCAAAAATAAAATATTCTGATTGATTATAGATAATATTATTATTAGTTTATTTGATTTGATCACAATTTTTTTTGGGTTAACTACAAAAACACTTTCTTATATTGATTATAGAATCACATGAACTATTTATGAGAAAATATATAAAAAAAAAAAATCTGCTTCTGTACAATGTTGAACACCACAGCTGAGGTATTCTTTTGATTTATTGGGGTCTCCATGTGTGGTCAATTTTTTTGAAATTCAACTTTTATATTCAATTCATTATATCTTTACTTTCCAATCTTTTGATTCTTCTATTCTCTTCAACTGTTGTTTTTTCTTCTAATAGAATGTGATATACGCTCAAGCTTGAATACTCTTCAATTTCTTAGCAAGAAGAAAGAAACCCTCAATGCGGTAAGAGCTGTATGTGAATTGTGTATTCAGAAGAAAATTCTAGGACTTATGATTCAAATAGGTTGATTTTACTGGTATTCAATGCCCATTTTCTTGTAAAATGTAGTTGGTCATTCATAATCTTCTGTTGTGGGAACATCTTAGAAAGTTAAAGGAAAGTCTGAATTTTTTTTTCTAGGCAATGACTTCCATATTCTAAAAGTAGAAAAATTTTAGGATCGTATGAAGGTAATCTATCATAAAAGCTTCAGTTCCCATAATGATCTTACAACTTCCACTCCAGAACAAGATTCTTAGAAAGAAAACATGTTCAAGCTGATTTGAGCTGTAGCTACTCTGAGCTGCAGCAAGACTATTTGTGGTTCATGGGTTTTTCTTAGGCTGTTAGAAAAATCTGGCATTATCTCAGTTGTTGCGGGAGTGAAGTTTATATGCAAGACATTGCTAACCTTGGTCTTTTTCATTGAATAATTAAGAAAACATCTTTAGCTGTGATTTTTATTTGATATTCTTGTTTTAATCCATGCAGAATAATTTGCGTTTTTTTAAAGGTTTTGTGCCCCTTCAAATTTTGCAGTACATTTTGATAGCATGATGAGCACTTTTTTTTTTTTTTCAAAAAAAAAAAAAAATATTAATGTTGGCTCAACATTCTTTGCTGGATCCCAGTTCAATGTTGGTACTCAAGTAGTAGGACGGAAAGACATGTCAAAGAATGTTATAGACATCTGGAAAGAGGTAATGTGAAGTAATTAACCTGAGAATTGGTCCATTCCTTGGCTTATCTAGGAGAACTTTATTTTCAGCATCTTTTTTGTTTGGATGCTATCTCTCCTTAGATTTTTCAAAGGAAAAGAAGAAAGATGGAAAGCAAATCTCATAATAATGCTTCCTTGCAATTTGACTCCTTGTACTCTCTCATAACAAACCGGTAGGTCCTAATTCATAAATTACTGTGATATAAACTTGTTTATTTTCAAATATATTTAAGTGCGCATTTTTATAATGGGCTAAGAAATGTGCAGTGGTGATTTTGACTTGATTCTGGATGGGATTTACGAAAACATATTGCAGCTTCATTATCATGACCCACTGATGCAAAAGACTGTAAGAATTTACATACATTAAGGGTTTGCAGTGACTCTTGCTTTCTGACTCTTCTGAATTAGTGGGATGGTTGACTTTATGTTTGATCTGTTTGAAGGTCAAGTGCTTCAATAGTCTTGGATTTTCTGATCTAGTTTATCAATATATAATGCGCACACAACAAATGCCTCTTCAAGGTAAAATTATGCTTTACCTATGTTTATTTGGTTGCAGAGGTAATTTCACTCTCACTCTTATTTCTGTCTTTCTTTTCCTCAGTGTATTTGCCCCCAATAGCAATTAATGTTCATCATCTAGTAGCTCAAGTTCAGAAGCCAAACATTGAGTGGCCAAGGTCTTACCAAAGGTATGCCTCGTGCTACTAGCACTTAGTGTAAATTTTTCAGTTTTATTTTTCTTGCTGTTTCATGTTGTAAAAATGTCCAGGAATCGAGCAATGATGAAAGAAAAGATGGACATTTTGAATAATTGGCATTTCAAAATTTCACCAAATATTGCAAGGCACTTGTCAGCTAGTTCCTTTGTTGAAGACTTTATTTCTCCGTTGTTGCATATTCTGTCCCCACCAACTATAAAACCGGTGATATATCTGTCCCTCATTTTCTTCTTGTGTTCCTCCTTTATAATGGCTAAAGGGTAAAATATTATTGCAGATCTAGTATTATTTGACATTTTTTGAATTTTCTCATCCTTTTGAATTGTATTTTTAAACATCTAAAGACACAGAATCCCTTTGTGATAAAGTAAGGATATGATAAGTTTGTTTTGAAAGTATCTTGGAATAGAGTGCCTCTATGTTGGGTTGATAATTCTTTCATGTAAATTTTAAGTTTTATTTTTATATTAATTTTTTTACATAAATTTTAAGATGTACTTTTTATTTACAAATAACAACTTAAATCCAAACTACAAACTGTCTTTATCCAGAGATCCTCCCAAATTTCCTCATATGCCTGACATGAATGCTATGTGTTAAGAAAATTAGCTTGATTTAAGGATTAATGATTTGAGTACTGATTAGCTTGATTTGAGGATTAATTGTTGGGATTGAGTTGTTGTCCAAATTCAATGTATTATTCTAATATAAATAGTGGTGCTAGTTGTCCTATTGGGACATAGCCTACACATAAAAATCATTCCTTTTTTTTCTACATGGTATCAGAGCCTATAAACCCTAATTTTTAGAACCCCCAATTTCCCAATATTGCAAAACCCTAATTTCAAAATTTCCCAACCCTAACCTGAAATCCTCTAACCCTAACCCCAAATTAGATCCTAAAATCACTTGCTACTGATTCAATCTACAAGAAAATCGTGTTTTTAGGGGCTGGGTAGCTGAAACCAGCCACAAATTCGGACTAAAACAGGGGAGAACTGCGACCAGCAAGGAAGGCGCGATTTCACGGAAGAATGGACCTTGACCGGCGCTGGGTTGGTCTTCTCTAGGCTGGTCGACGGCGGTGAGAGGTGCCGGAGGTGGAGACGACACTGGAGCTCCGGTCGGACGCGAGGGAGGCGCGATTTGCAGTCTGGTTCACGACGTGAATGGCTGAGATGATGTTGGGGCTCAATTTTGCTTGTTTGGGGCTCGATTTCGCTCATCTCTAAGGGCAGAAAGTCGCGATTCGTGCTTGAGAAGGTGCAGGGCTCTTGTTCGTCGCGTTCTAGGTGGCAGTGTGATGTGATTAGGTGCTGGGAGGCGTGATTTTTGGTGGGATTGTGACCGAAACTCACAATTTCTGGTATTAGGTGCTGGGAGGCGTGATTTTTGGTGAAGAAACGGTGTGGTGTGGCTGCTGGTGTCCTTGTGGCTGTCGGTATCCCAAGCTCTTGAGACAAGTTGGCGAGATTATTCTCTTTTGGGTTTGTTCTATTCTCATTATAATTGGAGTTATTTAGTTTGTGACTACTTTATGACTGAGGACAAATTTAATTTTGACCAAGAGAATTTGAATGAGACAAAAACTTTATTCTCTGAGATCATTTCCTCTGCTGCTAAGATTATAGATAGAAAATTGGATTCTAATGGGCAACAATATATGCCATGGAAAAAGGCAGTGCAATTCTTCTTTGATGGAATTGGCAAAGGTAACCACCTTACAGTTGATCCTTCAACAGACTCAACCAAGGCTAAATGGGTCATGGAAGATCGGTGTCTTTTTGGTCTTGTTTATAACACACTGGATAGTGAGGTGCAGGATAATACTATCCACTACAATACAGTAAAGGAACTTTGGGAATTTCTTGAGTCTATCTACTCTGGTAAGGACAATTTGACACAGCTGTACGATCTTTGTCAAGCTCTTTTTCACCCCGATGGAAAGGGTAAGACATTGTCCCAGATTTATACTGAATTCAATCAAACATTTGAGCAATGGAATAGTCTTCAACCGATCACCAGTGATGTTACGACAATGCACTCACAACGAGAACAGTTGGGAGCTTTGTGCTTTCTCTCTGCCTTACCACCTGAACTGAGTACTGCTCGCCAACAAATTTTGTCGAGTTTGGAACCTCTTACTCATAAGAATGTGTATTCTCGTCTCTTCCGTGTTGCTAGAGACTTGCCCTCTCATCCTATTACTGCTGCAGACTCATCTGCTTTGATTGGATCCAGCTCACGAGGAGGGCGTGGTCGTACTCGAGGCGGTAGGGGACGAGGATATGATTCAGGTGGTCGTGGGTCTAATAATTTTGGTGTTGGACATGGTGCTAACAACTTAGAATGTCACTATTGCCATGAGAAAGGACATTTTAAAAGGAATTGTCCTAAGCTACTAGCTAAAAATGCCCAACAATCTCAGTCTGCGCATGTTGCCACTGCTTCCACTGACCAAGGATCTGGAAATACTCGAACTGTGGTTATGACGGATGAAGAATTCACTCAGTATAGCCAGTTTCAAGTATCATCTCTCACTGCTACCATAGTTCAGACAGGTAATTCTGTTGCGTGTCTTTCCGATTCAAAAACCAAGTGGGTTATTGATTCCGGGGCTACTGATCATATGACGGGAAACACAGGTATCTTGTCCTCCTTCAAGCCCTCTTATAGTTCATCTCATGTCACCTTAGCTAATGGGTCTACCACTTCAGTTATTGGGAGTGGTTTTGCTATTGTCTCTCCTAAACTTTCCTTGTCTAATGTCTTGTGTCTTTCTCAATTCCCCTTTAACTTGTTATCTGTCAGTCAAATAACTCGTACTTATAACTGTGGTGTTTTCTTTCTCCCTGATCATTGTGTTTTTCAGGATCTTTTGACGAAGAAGATTTTTGGTAGAGGCTATGAGTCTGGCGGTTTGTACATGCTTGGTGACAACATTCCTCGACCAGTTGTCACAGCTGCCTTAACTCCTTTACAGCTTCATTGCCGCCTTGGTCACCCATCTTTAGAGTCTTTGAAGAAATTGCGTCCTAGTTTAAATTCTACTTCTAGTTTGTATTGTGAGTCATGTCTGTTTGCCAAACAGCATCGTAGTTCTTATGTGTCTCGTGTCAATAAGAGAGTTGCATCCCTGTTTGATTTAGTTCATTATGATATTTGGGGACCTTGTCCTGTTACTTCAAAGACTGGTTATCGTTACTTTGTTACTTTTGTGGATGATTATTCCAGAGTTATTTGGCTTTATCTTATGAAAAATCATTTTGAAGTATTCTCTATTTTTTGTGCCTTCCATGCGGAAGTTCAAAATCACTTTCATACATCCATTAAATATTTGCGAAGTGACAATGCAAAAGAATTGTTCTCTGCCCCATTCTCTACTTATTTGATGCAGCAGGGTATCCTTCATCAGTCCTCTTGTCCCTCTACTCCTTAACAGAATGGGGTAGCTGAGAGAAAAAATCGCCACTTGATGGAAGTAGCTCGTGCTCTCCTCTTTGAGATGAAAGTGCCTAAACCATTTTGGGCTGATGCTGTTTCTACGGCTTGCTTTCTTATTAACCGCATACCGTCTTCCGTTCTTGGTGGTTAGATTCCATACTCTTTATTATTTCCCTCTTCTTCTTTGTTTCCCTTACCACCACGTATTTTTGGTTGTACCTGTTTTGTTCAAGATCATCGGCCCAATGTTACTAAACTTGACCCGCGATCATTGAAATGTGTCTTCCTTGGATATTCTCGTTATCAAAAGGGTTATCGTCGTTATTCTCCTGACTTGGGTCGTTATTTGATCTCTTCTGATGTCACTTTCTTTGAGTTCACTTCGTTTTTTGGTACTTCTACTTCTACTCCTTCAGAGTTTGAATATGTTCCTGATGATTATTTCCTTGTGTACTCTGCTCCTCAGGACTCTCTAGACTCTTCTCCTGAAGAACATGCTTCTCCCATTCACCCTCCTATTAAACATGTGTATTCTCGCAGGAACAGAGCATTGGAACCAAGCACGTCACCGGCTTTAGAGTCTCCTCCACCAACTACTTCGTCACAAGATCCATGCCCTCCTTCTGATTTGGAGTTGCCTATTGCTCATAGGAAAGGTACTCGCTCTTGTACCTCTAGAGGTAATTATGTTCCTCCCTATCCTATTGCATCTCAAGTATCTTATGCCTCCTTACCCCTTTCCTCTCAAACATTTATTACTTCTCTAGACTCGATTACTGTCCCTCACTCTCTTTCAAAGGCATTGGCTCATTTTGGCTGGCGTGCTGCTATGGATGAAGAAATGTTGGCCCTTGAACAGAATCAGACGTGGGATGTTGTTCTTTTGCCATCTGGCAAAACTGCGATCGGTTGCAAATGGGTCTTCACTGTGAAAGTTAATCCTGATGGTTCCATTGCTCGCCTCAAAGCTCGTCTAGTTGCAAAGGGATATGCCCAGACCTATGGTGTTGATTACTCTGAAACCTTTTCCCCTGTGGCTAAAATTACTTCAGTTCGTTTGCTCATTTCCCTTGTTGCTACAAATAATTGGATTCTTCATCAACTTGATGTCAAGAATACTTTTTTGCATGGAGATTTGAATGAAGAAGTTTATATGGAGCAACCACCTGGGTATGTTGCTCAGGGGGAGTGTGGGCAGGTTTGTCGGTTAAAAAAATCCTTGTATGGCTTAAAACAATCCCCTCGAGCTTGGTTTGGCAGATTTAGTACAGTCGTGATGGAATTTGGGATGCAAAAAAGTGGTCATGATCATTCGGTGTTCTTTAAACAATCAAGGTCAGGATGTATTCTTCTTGCTGTCTATGTGGATATCGTAATAACAGGAAGTGATGAGGCAGGCATTGCAAAACTAAAAACTTTTCTCCAGACCAGGTTCCAAACAAAGGAGTTAGGTGCACTTCGGTACTTCTTAGGTATTGAGGTTGCTAGAAGTAAAAAAGGGATCATTTTGTCACAGAGAAAGTATGTTCTTGACCTTTTAACTAAAACAGGTCTTCTGAATACCAAACCATGTGATACACCCATGATTCCAAATGTGAAACTTGGATTGGAAGATGACGAGTTACTTGAAAATCTAGAGCGCTACAGGCGACTAGTAGGTAAACTCAATTACCTTACTATTACAAGACCTGATATTGCCTTCCCAGTGAGTGTAGTCAGCCAATTCATGAGTTCACCGAGGACTTCTTATTGGGATGCAATCCTACATATTTTGAAATATCTCAAGAAGTCACCAGGGCGAGGACTATTGTATCGGAATCATGGTCACCACAGGATTGAAGGATTTTCTGATGTAGATTGGGCAGGATGTCCTATAGATCGGAGGTCCACTTCAGGATATTGTGTTTTCGTAGGTGGCAACCTCGTGTCTTGGAAAAGCAAGAAGCAGACAGTTGTATCCCGATCAAGTGCTGAATCTGAGTATTGAGCAATGTCTCACGTCACTTCTGAACTCGTTTGGATCTCATATCTTCTTCATCAGCTTGGAGTGGAATGTCCTGAGAATATGCATTTATGGTGTGATAATCGAGCAGCAATTCATATTGCTTCAAATCCGGTTTTTCATGAGAGAACAAAGCATGTTGAAGTGGACTGCCATTTTGTTAGACAGAAACTAGAAGAAGGAGTCATTAATCTCAAACATATCCGAACGGGGGATCAACTTGTTGATTTGTTCACTAAAGCTCTCCCAAGAAAACGGGTTGAAGATATTTGTAACAAGCTGGGCATGTTTGATATATATGCTCCAGCTTGAGGGGGAGTGTTAGGAAAATTAGCTTGATTTAAGGATTAATGATTTGAGTGCTGATTAGCTTGATTTGAGGATTAATTGTTGGGATTGAGTTGTTGTCCAAATTCGATGTATTATTCTAATATAAATAGTGGTGCTAGTTGTCCTATTGGGACATAGCCTACACATAAAAATCATTCCTTTTTTTTCTACACTATGCAAGTAGGATTTAGGACATCATTATTAGAGTTAACTCTGATAGTTGAAAGGATTGTGCCTTTCTTTCGTGGACTGTTAGAAGAGCAGAACTATTTGGGCCTAGACTTCAGGTATGTTATTAGTTCCCTAATTTATCTCTGATTGATTCCTCAATTGCCCACTGTGTCCTTGATTGGTGGTTGTAATGACCTTAATCGGCCACTTAACCATTTCCTTAATTGGTGGAGGTAAAGTCTGTAATTGGTGGCTGTAATGTCTCTCTTGTATATATAAATGTGAACTGCTTAGAGGGGTGGATACACAATATTCTTAACATAGTATCAGAGTTAGGTTCCAACATTTTTGCTGGGTCTTTAGGCAGCTGAAATAATCTTGCCTGAGCCTGATGTATGCCCAGAAACTAGGTTGATGAAGACTGAAGGGTAATCCAACGTAGGTCCGAAGGGGGAGATTGTTGAGGGTTATCCCACATTGGTTGTGGAAAAGGTTGGTTGTTGGTTTATAAGTATGAGGGAAAGCCTCACCTCTTGAGGTAGCCTTCCCTATCATCTTGAACAGCAGCCCAGTACCAACGCCATGCTTGTTGCAGCCTCAAATGAAGGAGGTTGTGCTGCTGATTCTTGTAACATTAGGCCTTTTCTTTTTCTTTTTCTTTTTTTTTCTAGCTTAGACTAATTTCATCTGAAACGCCTCCTGAATCCTAGCTTCTTCCCTTTTTTCTAACTGACCCTTAAGCTTCCATCCTTTCCTTCCCCTTCTTCCTGTTCATGGCATGGAGAGCCATGACTTCCTTGTTGAGTTTTGCAACCTACAGTGTTGCAGGAGGATTAATTGGGTTTGAGTGTCAAAAATCAATGTGATTTCAACCTGTGTAATGTGATTGCAACCTGCAGAGTTGCAGGTGATGGGATATTTGTGACCTGGAGAGTCACACACAAATGATCTGGATGCATGTGAATGGGTGTGAAAATTGCAATTTTGATGTGAGTTCAGCATGGTTGTGTGAGATTTCAGCTTGGTTGAGTTCAATTTTGACATGGAGGGATAGAAAGTATGTGATTTCTGTTTGGGAATACTTGTTTCAGCGCAATCTTGAGGATTGTGATGTGATTTTAACTTGTTTGTGCATGATTTCAAGAATTCAGGTGCAATTTGGTGTGGTTTCGACCTGGTAGATGCGATTGTGGCTGGACTGGTGGCTGTCGGGTTGAGATAACTGCTGTTTGGCTGTTGAAAGCCTTGGTTGATGATGTTGGACATCTGCTTGGCTACTGGAGGTTCTGTTTAGTCTGGTCTGGTTTGTGAAGGAACAGTTTTGGTGATAGCATATTCTAGTGAATCTGGTGGAGGAAATAGTAGACTGGTGGAGATTTGCAGTTGCTGTTGACAATTGAATTGTTGTTCAAATGTTGAGGTCTGGTATTGTTGTGAGTCATGTTGAGATAGCGGTGGGGCAAGGACCTGCCCAATAGGTGTAGCCACTCAAGTGAGGCAAGGAGTTGCCAACAAGGTGTAGCCATCCCTGCAAAGATGATATGAGGAAATAGCTACCTGTTAGGTGGAACCACCCTAGGTGGAAAGGGCTGCCAATGAGGAAAAGCCCCTTCTATTCTTTGGTACTTGTTGCCTAAGTTCTTATAGGTTGTTGACCTGAGTTTTGATTTCTTTGCTTCGTCCCCTTTTTTTTGATGAGTATGGGTTTTATAAAGCTTTCAGCTTGAGGGGAAATATTAGTATAGCCAGACCCATTTGGGCCTAGACTTTAGGCATGATATTAGTTCCCTGATTTGTCTTTGATTGTTTCCTTAATTACCCCCTTTACTGTGTCCTGAATTGGTAGCTTGAATGGCCTTAATTGGCCCCAGGATTGTTTCCTTAATTGGTGGAGGTAATGTCTCTAATTGGTGGCTGTAACGTCTCTCTTGGATATATAAACATGTGAACTAGCTAGAGGGGTAGTAGATACACGGTTTTATTAAACTCCCCCTATCACTCAACTACTCACTCTTCTTTAGGTCTCTAACTCTCTATAGTAAAAAGGACAAACACATTTATGCTTTCACTGTAGTGATTGGGATCTAGATCATCTAATGTACATTAGTATAATTTATCTCCTCCAGAAAAATCTAATTGGACAGAGTGATTTCACTGAGTGCATCACATCCCCCTGTGCTGTTAAAATCTTCCTCTACTGATTTTGTTGTTTCGTAAAATTTTAACTGGAATTTTGGGTTATTTAGCAGTTCTCTTATCTTTAATGTATCAATTTTGATACCATATTTTTTTACCAGTAAGGGGAAACCCCTGACATTTTATGGTGATTCAATTTTTACCAGTAAGAATCTTATGTTCCTAGGGAAACACTACAAGTCTTTTGTTAAGAATCTGATAATTTTTGTTTAGCATAAGGCCATCGATCCTTTGATAAGAGGTTGAAGCTTGTTATCAATGGAAAAATACAGGGGAACTCAGACCTATTTTCATTGACCACTCTTGACAGAATCTCTATCAGACTTTTCTTGCTTTTCATATTCGGTAAAATAGAGGATTGTCTTTTAGGCATCATTGTGGTGTTTTGCTAATAAGCTGTGTAAGTCAGTATCTTTTATGGTTATTAAAAGATATTGAAAGGCTTTGACATTTCTTTCCAAAGAAGAAAAAGATAAAGAATGCTATTGTGTTTTGATCGAACTATACATCTTTCTGTTGATAAAGATCTTCTTTTGGTCAAAAGCTCTCTGGCTGGATCAAGATTTATTTTGCTCTAATCTGACTTCAGTTGTAAACTATGGCTCTAGTGTAAAGACTTGTAGCCTGACAAGCTCCAACTTGTGCTTTAGCTGAGCTTTCAGAGCTCAAGTTTGCTTGGTTCAGCTCATATTACACTCTGGATATGCTTGTCATTTCTTGTCTTCTGTTTGATAGCTGAGAAACTTGCCCTTCTTTGACAGCGTTCCTTTTTCTTTTCTAGATGGCGTTACAATTATTATCAGAGAAAGAGAAGAATGATCTTGCTCAAGTAGTTAGCACAATGGTTTCTTATTCTATAACATACAAGAGTATGAAATCAAATATGCTGCCTAGTAACCTCAGACAGGAAGTAGCAGATGAATCATTGTGTTTTGATCCCCCACTCAGTGACTTCATTAACTTCAAGGTTTGAGACATTGTTCAAGACTTAATCTTTGAGAATATGAATTTCATTCTGATCTCAATATCTCCTGCACTTTTTCAGGATTATGCCTCAAATCATTACGTGCTTTCTTTAGCTATGAAGCAGGTTTTGATGCATGAGGTGAGTGCTTCATAAAGTATAACGATTTGTTTGTTTTAATTTGTTTTTCTGTTTCTGCTTAATTTAAGGTGAATATCTTATCCTTTCCTGTTTATTCTCTCTTTCCTTCTAATAAAATTTCTTCTTTAATCAAAATAGAATAAAAAATTGTTTTTTTATTGAACCACAAAAATAATTAATTTCTATGTAGCATGCTTGATGTCTATATTATTGCTTAACTACCACAGGTTAAAAGGTAATTTTGCATGGATAGATAAATTTAAAAGAAAAAAAAATAAAAGAACAGCAAAAGAATATAAAGGGGAAGTTACATCCGTCTTGGTGGTCAAAACTTTTAAGTTTATTGTTGATTTAAATATAGATGGTATCAATCCTTTAGAAAAACTTCTACATTCTTCAATTAGATTATTTGCAGACCTCAGCAAACCTTATGTCGCTGTCTTTTGTTTTATCTGGTTGGTTTGATCTCATTATAAAAAAAAAATGTATGCAGAGTATTATATTTTTTTGTACATGTACAATTTTTTAGGGATGGGGGAAGGGGGAAGGAAGCCTGAGTAGGAATAATTGGCTCCAACACATCCTTAGGTTTGGTCTGGGTTGGCTCTACTCAAGAGCCGGTTACCATAACAAGTGAGCATGGCTTAGAAGATGCAGAATATTATTTTCCTTCACATTGTTTCATTTAAAATGTGGTTCACTACATGGGAACTTCAATCTAATGTTTTGACTATTGAACTTCTACCACATTTCAGGTTGAAAAGCAAAAGATCTTGCACGTAAATATTGACAGATCAGTGCCTATAGCAAATGGATGCAGCTGCAGTGGGAATGAATTTATTGACGCTGGAATTAGCAATGTCCAAACAGCCAAAACCAAACACACAGCTGCTATTTCTGTGAAAGTCATTGAAAATAAGAATAATGTCATAGAAGGAAGGCAATATAATGCAAATACCTCCACACTTTCGCCAAACTCAGATTGCAATGAAAGTGTGAGAGAAAATGTGAAACTGTTAGACGTGGGAAATATGAAGAAGCCATCTAGAGATTCCTCAAGGTTTTTTGACCGGTAAATTTTCATCAGAAGTGGTTTGTATTTCTTATATATTTGGACCACTACTATCATAACTCTAAAATTATGTTTTTAATTGTGATTCTTTATTTCAAGTGAATATAATCAAACTAATATTTAATAATTAGAAACTGATAAACCTTAGCCATTTGTTGCAACATAAATATTTTAATTTGGCTACCCATTCAACTGCTAGGATTATGTTTTGGCTATATAAAATGGAAGACCAGTTACATACTGGTCATGAGTTATGTTCAACTTATTATTACTTGAATTTCTAGAGAATACGTGACATTACCTGGTCTCCATACTTTGCATGTTACTTATTTCTGTCTCTAAAGTAGTGTTGAGTGATAGGGTGTTTTTGTTTTTACTCTTTATGGCTGTCTGGGCCTTAGTAGTATTTCCTCTTAGTTGTGGGTCTTCTTGTAAATTCCATATAATGTTGAATAAAATCTTTCTAGTGGTCAACAGACCAATAGACGATTCACACCAAAAGAATTCTTTTCATTCTTTACATTCTCTTCATCACTTCTCTTCCTCTTTCTGTGGCATCTTTCACATAATTTTTTCCACACAATATTCAACTAATGTAGTTCATCGCATTATTTCATTTTATTGTAGTTATATGGGAAATCATGAAATAGTTGTGGATGCTATTATCTATAAGCATCTTTGAATATTGTGTTAGATCCTTTTCTTATCTATATCTTCCGTTCAGACTTCCATTAGAGCACCCTTATATTCTAGATGGACGTCACTTATGAACAGGTTTCCACTTGCTGTTAAAGGATTTATTTTATTGAGAAGCTCTGTCAAAATTATGCAACTTGTTTGAAATCGTTATGTACAATTTCTTTGGTTATTTTAATTTTGTGATTCCTACTTTTGGTTTCCATGTAATTTGACGGGCACCTTAGCTCCATGCTTTACACAAATTACTTCATGAAAGCTTCTGATCTTTTTGTTGTGATGTCATAAAAAAAAAACCCAATTCTCCCAAAAACTTAAGCTGTGAGGTGGAGGCCCAATAGTAGTTTTATATTAATACTTCCCCTCATACAAAAGTTCTTTGAGTTTGAAGTGTAGACAAAACACAAACCCACCATAACTTGTGATAATACTCAATTTAATTTTTGAAAAGTTGGGGTGGCAAAGATTAAACTTTTGACCACTTAGTCATAAAAGCTCTACTATCATATCAAGAAACCAACTCTCTTAAAAACTTAAGCTGTTAGATGTAAGCCCAATTGTAGTTTTATATTTAACATTTCCCTTCACGCAAAAGCGCTTTGAGCTTGAAGTATGGACTATGTACAGACCTACCATATCTTGTGATGAAATTCAATTTAATTTTTGAAGAAATGGGCTGGAAAGGATTAAACTTCTAACCACTTGATCGTAAAAGCTCTACTATCATGTCAAGAAACCAACTCTCTCAAAACCTTGAGCTGTTAAGGCCCAAAATGGTTTATATTTAATAATTGTATGATTTTACAGTAAAAGATAAAGGGTATGAATCTTATATAGTATTTACAATAGTGTCAGTGGATGGCTTGCATGCTTGATGTATACTTATCATTATATATAGTTGTTTAGTGCTTGTGATCTTTCTAGCAGGTTTAAGAAGTTGAATGGTAAAGGTATTCAAAGTAATGATACTGCTGTAGAGAAAGGGGCAGCATTGGAGAAAGATTTACGTCCATTATTATTTAAGTTTAATGAGGTATGCTGTTAATATCAGTGGTTAGTTTTATTTTTCAAATGAATGGAAATACATGTTGAAATTATAATTTCATCTTATATCACTTAATTAGCAAGAATATTATGATGTGAAGTTGAAGGCACTCATGTAAGGGCATTGGATCTGTACCGGAAGAAATGTTTCCTGAATTTTACTTTTTTTAAAGCACAACTGGTCAGTAATTTGAGTCAATGGCAGTAGATGCTTCATGTATTTATCCTTTCTTTGACAGTGATGCATCTAAAAGTGTACTTCTTGTATATTACTCATGCTCCTCATTACAATCTGGAGAGTTCCATGCACCGGGCATTCTGCCACCTGGAAGTATATGCTGAAACTTTGCTATATAACTGATGTATTCTGTTATTGCTAACCAGAATCTTGTTCAAACCTTACGGTCCCTTCATAGCTCATGATGCACCTAGTGTCTTTTTTCAAAACTAGCTGGGTTTTCAGCTTTCAGATCTTACATATCTGTTAATTCAATATTCAGAAGAATATTCTTAACTGTAATGTTTACCAATGGACATCATGGTTGCTAAATCAATTGAAAGCATACTGGGGAAAAAATAAATTTGTGTAGTAATTTGCTAGAGTTACTTATTTCTTCGCTGTTTAACATCAGTGCAACAGTAAGCTAGTATGAGTTAACTCATGTTATTGGTTGCTTGACTTTATAAGTTATTGCTTTATGTGCTAATGTATAAAACTAACAAATGCTAAAACACAGAACTCATTGTCAACTCTTCATTTATGCAGGGTTTTACAAATGCAGTCAAAAGGCCTGTACGTATTCGTGAATTTTTACTTTGATGATTATAATTTTATGACGTAATATGTCATTGCAGTTTGAATTTGTTAATTCTATCTAACCAAATATAAATTCTCTAAACTCTGTAAATATAGCTAATGCATGTCATCCAAGCTATGCTGGTTTTGTTTTAGGTTTTATTTCTCTTAAGTCTTTCCTCTGTACTTGGAACTATTCAATACAAATGAAATTTCTGAGTATATTTTGCTTGTCTTATGAAAGCTTTGGTGTTTATTTTAATTTATTTTGTTAATGTCCTTCTCTTGCCCTATAATTGACCCTTTGGCATAAGGCATAGTTAAATATGAACTAAAACTCTATTTTGATCTCATAAATGGGGTCATTTCTATTTTGATTCCTTACTAATCAATTTTGTTAAACTAATCATTCATAGATGACAGTCAAACTCAAGTCCTTCCGCCACTCTCCCATTAATAGTGTCAATTTGATGATGTGGCACATTAAACTGTAGTTTATCTATATCTGACATATTGGCATTTTCTCTTTCGCTGTGGCAAATTTTTTTTCTTAAGTTGAACAGCGTCGTTTTTGTGATGGCTGCCCGTCACCATTCCAGATTGAAATGCGCCAATGGCATAGTTTTCTAGGCAAGGAAAATCTATAAATTGAAACAAAAGAGAAATTTTGTCTATATTATCATCTCTAGTGTGAGAATGATCCATGCTTCAAGTTTTTAAAGTTTGTTAGGAATTCAAGTTGAAGGAAATTCTACGTGAAATAAACCTCGAAAATACACAAAATTCAAAGTTTTGATGAATCACTCAAAAGGAAAAGGGGAAACAACAAATAAAATTGTAAAAGCAAAAGTTTGGGCTTCCCATAGAGCTTCCATAAAAGTGGATTTAATAGCAACTTCCATGAGAAATAATTATGCACATGTTTACAAAAAAGTGCGTGCAAGAGTGAGGTGGACTTTATCTTTAGAATTAAAACATCACTCTCTTAAAATCTCAAAAAATCCTGATATTGACACCTCACTCATATACAATTTGTATAAAGTGTACATGTGCATATATGATTTTTCACTTCCACAGCCATATGATACCTTCCCATCCTCACCCAAGTCCAAATTGCACCTTCACTTGTCTTCTTTTATCTCACTAATCTCCACACCTATAAATGGCAACCACAAAAGATTGGGCTACAGTGGTGTCTTGCTTATATGAGTGGAGTCTTCATAGTATGAGCTTCTGCGAATGGTGGAGTGAAATTGAATAGAAGACAAGGGGTTTCAATATGAAAATGGTGTCCTTTTAGGATGGCTAAGGAGGCAACCATGACAAAAATGACGCCATTCAACTTAGCAACATAAAAAAAAATGTTTCTAGGATGGAAGAGAGAGAAAATGTCTGCATTTCAAGTATGGAAACATCTCACCACTTTAACATGCTATGTCATCATTAACGGTACACATCAATTGTTATGTCGAGATGGATAAGTAAAATTATAAAAAGGACAAGATTAGGAATAATTGCATCAAGGAGAAAGTGTTGCGCCTTTTAAGAAGAAAATGGCAAAAACTTTGCTACAGTAGTTTGGTCACATGCAAAGAAGACCACTATAGGCTCTAGTGAAGAAAGTTAATCAAACAATTTTCAATCCAATGAAGAGGTGGTAAAAGAATATCAAAAAGAACATTTAGAGAGTTTATTAAAAGGAATCTTTAGATAAATGATATTTTTAAAAATTTAATTTTTGATAGATCATAATGACATCATTTGATTCATGTAACTGATCTCATATAGTGGAATAAAACTCTATGTATTATTGTTGTTGTTAATGGGAAAGTGACTGAAGACTTAATTAAGTGTGTTTGTCATTTATGAAAGACTAATTTAACAAATACATTAAGTGAGAGATCAAAATAAAATTGACCCTATTTGTGAGGGGCCAAAATAAGGTTTTTAATCTTAGATGCTATCCAATTGTCATACTCTTTGTTCATTATAAGCATTGATTCACCCAATTCTACTAACAGTGATATGGAGAGGAACAACTACTTCCTATTTAAATTGTTTCCAAGATTGCAAAACTAGGAGAGGAAGTATTTAAACAACTTTATATCTGAATATACTTACTTTATATCTAAACATACCTAAGTTATAAATGCAAATTATAGATTGACTAATTTGATTTGAAACCTTATGAAATACTTCCCATCATTGACCTTAATAGTTTCAACATTTTCTACTAGGCAAAAGGACTCAGGGGGTTAAACCCTAAATAGTGAGTATGAACACTAGATGCACCTTAATACCAAGATATCATATGGAGATTGTAAATTGGGGTTGTGATATGTAACATTTGTGAAGAGTGATTTTGGAGAGGAAAAACTTGAGAGATTGATCTCCCTTTGATGATATTTATAATCAAATGGTACAAATTACAATGCTCAAAATAAGGCCTAATCAATGGACTAATTACATGGCTATTTGCTATGAGACTAATTACAATACTATAAACACGTAACTAAATTACATAAGTTAACATTCCCCCTTAAGCGAGTGCATATAGGTCATATGCACCAAGCTTGTGAGAAATAAAACTAATTTGAGGACCTCAAAGAGAGTTGATAAAAATATTTGCTAGTTGGTCAGCTGCGTTGATGAAATTAGTAGTAATGCAACTAAATAGTATATTCTCTCTTGTAAAGTGACAATTAGAGTCAGCAAAAATAGCTTGCAAGTGCCCTATCTCGCATAAGGTGCAGGATAGGTTAAGGCATATAAAATTTGTTTAAATGCGAGTAACTTTCCCCCTGTGCTTTGACCTACAAGTTAAGCAGGTGTGAGATAGGCCAACCTGCAAGTTTTCAACCTGCAACCTTAAAATAAAAAAATTTAAAATTTCTAATCCATTATTACTTTTTCATCATAAGATATACGTTAGAATGATGAGAATGGAAGAGTTTTGAATCGTTAAGGTACTAATTATTATTTATTGTTAAGCTAATCCTTATACGTAAAATTAGGTAATTAAATTAGCCCCATTTTTACAATTTTTATGCATGCTTGATTTATTAGTTAAGACTTACATAATTTATAGTGATGTTATTTATGAAATATTTGAGACTTATATTTATGCTATTATTTAGAATGTGATAGTTTTGTTATTTTGAAATTAAGATTTATATTTATAATTGCTTTTGGTAGATTTCAAGCAATTTTTTTTAGTTTGGCAAGTTGGTGGGTTGGCTCACACAACTCACCAACTCATCGTTGGGCAAGGCGGGTTGAGATTTCTTTAACCTGTAAAATTGCGAGCCAACCCAATTAACAACTGGCCACTGTGGGTTGTGGTAGGCCAACCCCCTTTGATAGTTCTAGTGACAATCAACCTCTGTGTGTTTGGTCCTTTCATGAAAGATTGGATTAGAGGTGATTTGTAAAGCTGCTTGATTATCACATATTAACTTCATCCTTCTCCAAACTTCAATTCTTGAAATAATTGTTTTAACCATATAACAGTTTGCTTGAGCCATAGTCCAATATTCATCTTTTGTACAAGAGTTGACAATGACATTCTATTTCTTACTTTTCAATGGCATGAAATTTCCTCTAATAAGAGCATAATATCCAAAAGTGGATCATTTATCTAAAGGAGATCCTACCCAATCTATATTAGGAACCTAATCACCTAAGTATGACCATGACTCATGTAACAATCCCTAGCTTGGATCTCCCTTGATGTATCTAAGGATACGAATGGCAGCATCTCATTAGCTGTCACATGGAGATTATAGGAATTGATTGACTACACTAACATCAAAAGAAATTTCTAGTAGTGTGATAGATAGTTTAACTTCCCAATAGGTCGCTGATACTTTCCAGGATATGCTAAAGGCTCCCCTTGTTTTGGTAGAAGCTTAACATTCGGGTCCACATGTGTATGAAAAGGTCTACAATCTAACATGCTAGCATATTGAAGAATATCTAAGGCATAATTCCTCTATGAAATGACCATATCACTATTAGACTAGACAACCTCAATGCCAAGAAAGTACTTGAAACCAAATCTATTGTCTAGAAGTGATTAAAGAGATGTTTCTTTAACTAGAGTATTTCATCCTAAGCATCCTCAATAATGACAATATCATCCACATATACAACCAAAAAAATGCATTTGCTAATAGATGAATGGTGATAGAAAACATAATGGTAAGCCTTACTATGAATCATATCAAATTCCTGAACAACGGTATTGAATTGCCCAAACTAAGGATAGGGAGATTGTTTCAGCCAATAATAAGTGACAATGAAGCCAACATACCAAACCACCTCCTTGAGCAACAAAGACAAGCGATCGCTCCATATAGACCTCTTCTTGAAGGTCACTATGAAGAAAGACTTCTTTATGTCCAACTGATAAAGATGCCAATGAAGTATAGTAACGATGGAGAGGTCCAATTGTACAGATGCCATCTTAGGTGTGGGAGAGAGTGTCTCCATTGTCTGCACCAAACACTCAAGTGTAACCTTTGGCAACTAGACAAGTTTTCAGATGATCAATTTTCCTATTAGGGCCAACTTTCATAATGCACACCCATCAACATCCAACAATAGATTTTGTTGAAGGTAAGGAAACTAACTTCCAAGCACTAGAAGAGTGTAATGCAGTCATCTCGTCCACCATTACCTGTCGCCACCTTGAATCTAAAAGAGCCTCACTGGTAGTTCTAGGAATGGAAACAGAAGACCAAGAGAATACAAATGCATGGTAGGGTGAGGTCAAGCAATAATTCAAGAAAGCATAAGTAAGATAAGGATTATGAGTAAAACTAATATCTTTCCTAAGAGAAATGGGTAAAGGATCAACTTTTGGCAAGTCCAAGGTAGGTGAAGATATTGCAGCATGAAGTAAGTCATTGAGAATGTTAACAGCGCATGTAGGTGGGTTAGAAGGTAAACAATGTTGGTAGACTTGAGGAGGACATAGAGGTGCAAACTATATGTGGACTCAACGAATGGAATGGGAGAAGAAAGATAAGGCAAAGGAAGAACTTTAGAGATACAAGAAGACTCAAATTTGGAGAGGGACAAGAAAGGAGACCCCTCAAAGAAGGCAGCATCGATGAAAATGAAGAACCACTTCTAACAAGGAGAGTACCACTAATAATCTTTCTGAAGATGAGAACATCCTAAGAAAACACAGTTGATAGATTTGGCTAACAACTTATCTCTTCCAAGAGTTATGCCATAAACAAAACAGGTGCAACCAAAGACACGAGCTAAAAGTCGATAAAGATTCTAAATACAGAATAAAGTGGAATGAGGAGTTTTGTGCTGCAAAATAGAAGAGTGCATCTGTTTAATTAAGTAACACACAATAAGAACAACATTAGCCTAAAAATTAAACAAAACATTATGATGAAATAAAGAGTGCAAGTGGCCTTAATGAGATGATGATTTTTCACTCTAAAACATCATTTTGTTGATGTGTGTAGGTGCAAGAGGATTGATGAAGAATGCCTTGAGAAGAGATAAAGGTAGTAAAAGGAGCCAAAAAAAAAAAATACACAAACATTATTACTACACAAGATATGGATAGAAACATTAAACCGAGTTTTTATTTTAGCACAAGTCTCTAAAAATTGAAATAGCTTAAAACGATTTTTCAATAAGAACAGCCAAATGCATCAAGAATAATCATTGCTGAATGTAACAAAGTATTGAAAGCCTAAAAGAGAAATGGTATGACTTAGACCCTGAACATTAGTATAAACTAATTCAAAGGGGGAAGGAACCCTATTATTAGCACACTTGGGAAATGAAGTATGAGATTATTTACCAAGTTGACATGACTCACACTCAGAAGATGACAAATGAGAAAGACCTGGACCATTTATTGAAGCTTGAAAAGGCTAGGATGTCCCAAGTGATTATGAATGACAATTAGTGACTTAGTGGTAAAGAAAACGACTAGAGATGTTGACATGGCAAGATGATAAAGCCCATGTCACTCACGTCCTATGCCAATCATTTGTCTCGTACCCCAAACCTTCACAAAAAACAAAATTATCAACAAAGGTGATAGGACAATTAAGAGCACGTGTTAATTTACTGATTGAGACAAGATCAAAGTACTTTGAGATACATAAAGGACAAAATCAAGATTCAAGGAAGGAAGAGGTTGGTCTTTACCAATGCCCTTGGCAAATGTTTTAGAATCATTGGCCATTATAAGAGAAGAAAGACATGTAGAATTGGAGATATGTGAGAAAAGATCTGGATTATCAAAAATGTGATCTGATGCATTTAAGTCAAGAATCCATGGTCCAAGCGAGAAAGACTGAGTAAGGCAAGCAACAAACCTACCAATGTAAGCAATCAAGGCAATTAGGGATGCTGATTGCTTCAATGCCTAATAGCGAAGACACACCTCATAATCAACACTAGTTAGAAGGAGAGATGGAGAGATGGCTGGAGCAAAGTTACTAGTTTTTGAGTTTAAAGTGACTAAAGAAGAGGAGCTGGACATGGTGTAAAAGAGAAACAACACTTAAAACACAAATTTGATGCAAGACAAGGTTGAAAGAGGCTAAAAGAGGTGCTGGAGGATCACTAGACTGTCTTAGCAGCATGGCAATGTCGAGAACACCAAAATCTAGATCTAATGGAGACAAACCCAACAGTGATGGCAATGTTGCAATTGGAACACCACAGAGATAAAGACATAGAGAGAGAGAGAGAGAGAGAGAGAGAGAGAGAGAGAGATAAGGAGGGGAAAAAACAAAAAAGGACAATTTTTCAGTCACTAAGGCATGGTTAGGTTGCTGGCAATAAGTTTCCAAACACAGTGATATAGTTTGTTTCTTGGGAAGAACCAAGAATTGGACACGACAGCTACAATTTAGATTCTCAATGCGTGGAGAGAGAAAATTTACGTTTTTTCTCAACTAAGCTTTAATACCATGTAAAGAGTATTTTGGAAAGGCAAAACTTAAGAGGCCAATCTCTCTTTGTTGGTATTTATAACCAGATTGTGTAAATTACAATGCTACAAAATAAGAACTAATCAATGGAATAATTACATGGCCAATTGCTAGGAGAATAAGTCAACAATATTCTTGGAAGATTATGCCTTGGCACTTTAATGTGTTATGTGCTAAGGTGTGCATAACTCATTAATCCACTTACACCTAACCAAACCATAAAAAAAATAGAGTAATAAATGGTAGAGATCAAGTTAATGGATTTTCACATAATTAAGTTAAGAAGAGGTCAATTGTTTTTTTTTTCTTTTGCCCACACCTGACCAAACCATAATGTGATTGATTTTTTCACATTTCTCATCACTTAGCTTACCTCCAACTAAGTAGCTAATGCTTTGCCATCGCAACTTACATCTCTGCAACAATTGCCTTGACTTCTCGCCTCCAATTTTACTCCTGCTTCTCCATTTCCTTCCCTTCTCATTTCCAATCTCTCAAACCATTTCATCCCATTAATACCTATCTATTTGTGCTATCTATTCTTTTGGCACCAAAAACAAATAGGAACTAAAGAAGACCTAGCAAGGAAGGATGGGAAGGAGTTGAGGCCTAATGTTGAAATTAATAATGAAATAGTCAAAATTGCCAATGAGGATTATTCAAGTGGGCACTATGAATTTGAATTGATTACAGGATAGAGAATGTTTGGTTGCATCACATTGATTCTCTCTTTCAATAAAACCCTAGAACAACTCTTCAACCTTAGGCTCTAAAGAGATGTTGCTAGAGTGAAATCCCTCACTTCCTTGTGTGCTGAAAATGCTACTCATAGATAGGCCTTGTTTTCAGCCCAACTTAAATTGCTAAACCTAAGTAACTCGCTCGATTTTGGTTTCAATTAATCTTCAGTTGGCAATGATTATGGTTTTTGTTAACATGGGTTCAATTGATCTATGATTTTTGTTAACATAGGTTTAATCGATTTGATTGTATTAGCTTCACAACTGACCAAAATCGAGCAAAGCCTAGGCCTAAAAATATTTAATGTATTTGCATAAGACCCTTGGTCACCAAAACTCTAGTGTGTGGGGATGGAACAACAAAAGCCCCAAAAATTTATGTTACTAACCACTTGATCATGGTAGGGGATATCAACCAGTCGCTCCAATAGAATTCCAACACCTGTAACTAGTTGTACCATGTTAATGCTATCAACAATACCATATATTTTGTTTTTGGTCCCATTAGAATCTGGAAATGACATGACTAGCAAGAGGGATTAAATTCACATTTAGAGCAATTCTATTACTCCTAAAAACGTAGAGAATTAGGCCAACTACATTTCAAAGAGTAAATTATTGTTGCATATAAACGGAGGCTTCTTTATCATTTAAACTGAGATGGCTCAATTAAAGGAAAAACAAGATGGTTTTCCATAAGAAAAATCAATGTTTGAAAACCCAGACTAAATTGCTAGGTTCATTGGTTTTAAAGGATTCAGATCCCTTACAGCAACTATATCCAACTGCAGGGATATAGTATGTGAGAGAGTCATATTTTTTGTAGAATGGAAAAGTTAGTGAGAGAAAATAGTAAATCCCATCATTAGAGATCACTCCCTAATTTATAAAATTTAGCTAAAATTAAGAATGTCAAGAATCCCCAATAGCAAAGGATCCTAATCTAATTTTAAACCATCACTTTTTCAATCTAGTTGACACTATATAATTTGTTTTTTGATTGACAACAAATGCATAAATGAAATAAACCAACCAACTTTGCATTAAACCAATGAACCACTGACAACTCTACATGGTCAGGACGATTTTCTAGTTGAATCGATCCCATTTTTAGTCCAGATGACTCCATATAACCATTTTTGCTAGAATGCAACCCGAAGTGACATAAATCGGCCAATTTTATGTTAAATCAATTAACCGCTAATTGTTTTATGTGGTTAGGATGGCTGCTTAGGTACCTGGACCATTTCAGAAGAAAGTGTAAAGGCCAGTGATCAATTGCTTTGACCAACTGTAATGAAATTAAACCTAATGCATGTTGGTTAGGAGAAGCAAACTAAGCACCAAGCCACGAACTCTTCTTATTTATTTTTATTACAATTCTTATATTATGGTTCTATTTTACTTGTATGTATCTATATTATGTGATATGTCATTATACAGTTCTGAATCTTTTGCTTTATATAAGTTTATTTTGTTTTTAATATCATATGTAATATTTTTGAAAAATATGTATCGTTGAAAAGTGGTTGAACCTCAAATCCTTAGCCTCCTGACCTCACCGGTTTATAATTAGTTCAGCTTTTAAAACAATGAGAAAAATAGAGCCAAGTCAACCATAATACAAGAGCCACCTTCTCGAAGTAAGATAGAACACACTTCTCTAATAAACAAAGTCAACTCAATTATTAGAAGATAATTAAATCACATCAAACTTAGAGAGTAGGCTTAATGATAACTAAGTCTACTGTAGTTTGTATATAGAACTTAACTCTAGTTTACATATGGACTTAAGATTGCAATCATGATATTTCTTCTTGCATCAGATTGAATTCTTCTTTTTGAGGATAGGGAGGCTGAAACTTCAGGAAAATTCTTGGCCCAAGGAAAACAAGCCCAAATCATTTTCTTGTTTTTCAAATAACCAACATTTTTCCTTTTGTTTTTCAAGAATCTCTTATTCAATCAGCTTGTTTGCCCAGATGGAACACATAAGAAAATGATTGTTTGATTGGGTCCACTTGAAAAGTATTTACATGAGGAGGTTGAATTTGTTCATATGGGACACAAGCTCAGCTTTCTTGTTTTTTTAGTCATCAAGCAAAAATCATGACTTGAAGTCACAATTTTAACAGAAACGAAATGGTGACTTCAAGTTACATTTTGGCACACTTCAAATATGTGTCAAAATCGTGACTTGAAGCTATGATTTTAATAAGGCTGTAATCCTGCCTTGAAGTCATAACTTTTGCATAGTTAAAATTGTGGAAGTCACAATTTGAACACATGTAGTGGCTCGCATTTGCAAGGACATTGCAGCCATTTCAGTGGAGTGTAATGTCAGGCCATCTGTCGACGTCACTCTCTTCAATTGGCATTTTAGCTAGGGAATGACAACCAAGAAGCGAAGGATTTTCAAAGCTTTACTCTTCGGGGCTGCATTGCAAAAGCAAACAACTGTCCTAGAATCAAAACCTGATGCAAAGCAAAGCAAAGCAAGTATCAGGTTTTGATTCTTTCTACATGTTGGAACAAAGTTTAATAGTTTCATTGGGAAGACAATTATTTGTATAACCAAACCATCAATCATGGTATTCCATGAGACAATGTCCTTCACTGGAATCCGAGCAAACATTAAATGAGCTTCTTCCATGCTGCCATGGAAGAAGAAACAGCAAGAAGAGAAGGCCCTTTTTCTCTTTCTATGTAGGAAATTACACTGCTTGCTAACTACCAAAGCAGCATCTTTCTTAGCGCATGGATGGAAGATGGAGAACTGCGTCTCTTCTTCTCAATGGCTCAATTAGATAACCGCCGCCTTCAAATCTATCGTGTACCATTACCATCCTTCTCGCCCTTTTAAACCCGACTTTCTTGCGTCTCCTTCCACCCCCACAAGGAGTTTCCTCACTTTCGAGGCATCCTTTGCAATTACACACAAGATTCTTTCGTATAGAAATAGTGACTTCAACTCACAATTTTAGTTGGCTGCCAGGGAAATAAAATAATGCCGAAGTGGTGCTGAGGTGGCGCTATTCCATCCCTCAGATAAATACTTTTTAAATGGACCCAATTGAATAATCTTTTTATTTAATCCCTAAGTAAAAAGGCCCAATCAAGGTTTTCAAATTCAATTATCATTTCCAAAAACTTGAATCTAGATGAAGATCCTCTGTCATTAGATCAGAGAGAATTAGTAAAAGGATACATATAAAATAAAAAAAAAAGGATTCACATATTTAATTTTAAAAAATAAAAAAAATTAAATCCTTAAAATATTTATCTTTTCCATTAATTATATCTAGAGATAATGGTTTAGAAAAGGTAATGAAGCCCATTCTTTTGTGAAATTGTTAAACTTTTAAGTATTTAGGATTTCAATATGTAGGATAGAAACCCTAGTTGGTTTGGGTTTTTGACTTCACCCATAGCCACTATCAACCATTTTTCCAATTCAAACAGTTATTGGAAAATATTTATGCCATGGTAGTTTCATAAGGCTATCCACCTTTAGGAAGAATTACGTGGGCTTTAATGTTGAGTTGTTCAAGTTCATAGGCCTCCATTTGAATGGCAAGGTTCAAACCAATCATTGCATTATTTTTTATGATGGTTGACTAAGATACTGCATTATTACATGTTTTCCCTTCCATTATTTATTTTTACCTCATCTTACATGATACTTGGTATTTGCAATTGTTTGTAACAATATTATTTAAAATTGGAAAGTGATGAGGTCACTGAATTCCGGTTCAACTGATGGGTCACTAATTAAACAGCAAAATATTAAATAAAGAAATATTTCACATATTAAAAATATATAAAATATAATATGAAAAGCATAATTCCAACAAAATAATATAAACTAAAAAACAAGGTAACATACATTCTTATGTTCATAAACTACAATAAAAATAATGAAAATCAACACAAGTTCTTTCAACATGATATGGGTCCTACATAATTGAAGAAACAAGGGAAGAACTCTATTATTCATGTTAAAGGGAGGAATAATCTTACCCTCTCATAACTCAGAATCACAAAAGCTAGCCAAGCTTCCTACTATTCATTTAGTAACTAGTTAGTAAATTGATTTAACACTAGTATGTAGACAATGGAAAATTGGACAACCACCATGCAGGACAATAAGTTGTACCAAATCAATTAATAACTTCTGAATAGGATTCAGATCAATAATTTCTACCATTCATTTATTAACTATTAGTAAATTGACTCAACACCAACTTCTAGATCATGAAAAATTGCACAACCACCATGCAAGACAGTAACTTCCAACCATACAGATTTGTAGAGAGTCCTCGATTGGAACTTAGAAGAGGGCGATAACGATGCCATGGTAATGAGGTTGAGATCACACAATCGCAGGCAAGGGCGGGGCGACTTGAGCCTGTAGGGTTGCGTTGGCTCGCAATGAGGCTCGAGTAGCATGTTTGCTTGTAGCGCAGAACTCAGTTGAAGCTGAAGCGTAGAGCCAATGGAGTCATGGGAGATTTTTGCTGAAACAATGTTCTTCTGAGCAAAAAGAAGAGAAATAAAAGCTCATTCTCACTTGGCCATTTCATCAAAACCTATATGGTTTAACGAGTTTACTAAAAACTAGTCGGTTTAGATGGGTTTCTACCAGTTCTCTTGCATTTCCGATCTGAATGATAACTCAGACTGGCATGGGGTTCAGTTCCCAATTGAACCAGCAATTCGGTCCGAGTTTAAAAATATTGGTTTACAATACATGTTAAGGCCCCATAATTCTTGATCTAATAGAGTCCAGTCTTTCAAGTCGGGTGGCCTACTGTGTTCAGCCTTCCTACTCCATAACCTAGTCTCCAAACAAATACTTGACTAACCACCCAAGAGTCAATGAGTCCATTTTATGAGCTTGTATTCTTTGTTTTCAGAAAATAGGGTACTGACACCTAAAGAATAAAATAGTGACAGCAATTGACAGAAAAAATGAAAACTCACTAGAGGATTGTAGGTCCTTTCCTATGGATCTAACCTTCTCTCCCACACATTGCTAAGAGAATTGAAGTATGCTCCACTATCATTTTAAAGTCAGCTCAAATCGAAATAGGAGAGCATTCAATTCCTAATAGTTGATCGACAAATAATGATCATAATGTTCAATTGTTGATTCAGTCGAATAAACCAATCATACCGTGAACTGCTAACTTTTCCACTTTGATCTTTCGTCTAGTTTTTACAATTTTTTTATTAGCATGGATCTGAGTCTTGAAAATGTTAGCCAGATATTATTTGTGCCTTTGCAATTAAGTTGTAAAAATAAGTTAAAATACGAACATTTTTTATCATTTTCGTTTTCTTTTATATCGTTTTCTTTATTATTTTATTTTTAATTAAGCGACACTCACATTCAAGAGATACGCCACACTAAATTTCTTTCTTAAATTTGTATATTAAAAATTAATAAACAATAAAATACTGTTATGTTGTATGTTGCAAACCGTAATAATATAAACAATTGTTATTTCTAGTCAGATGCGACTCCTATTCAATGAGTCCTTGCACTTGTAAAATTAATCCAAATCAAGTCTAGTATTTAATCCAAATATATTGCAACAGTATAGCTTTTATTGCATATCCTTATTTTAGGGATGGTAATTATTCCCGACCAAGAGGGTATCTGTATGGATTCCTCGTTTTCGGCTGGAGATTAGGGAGAAATTTCTCCTTATCAATAATATCCTAGACCTTGCTGCACGTTGATTGTCAAAGTACAAAATTACTATTATACCCTTAATAAATAGTTGAATAACGTGTTTGAAGGGGGTATATTTGTAACTGTATATGAAAACACTAAGTTACTTGCTTACCCTCTGCATATCCTTTCAATTCTCCCACTCACCTCGCAAACTCACCCACTCTTTCTCTCTCATTTCCTTCTTCCTTTAAAATTCTGAATTAATCAAATCCATGGTGGTTGCGCTGTGCAATATAAGCAAGGAACCCTCTTCACTCAAGGAAAGGGAGAGTTTGGCTTCTTAGAACAGGGCTACCAATTATAGTTTTTACACTCACCAAAAGCACGGGTGTCTCTTCCAATAGCGTCGTGTCCTTGTCTCCGGCCTGCCATTTTGCTTAGCGTGTCTTGGTGTGGCGTCTATCCTTGCACTTGTAAATAGACTTGAAAGCTAGCATCCAATTAATTAAAGGTTGAGAAAGTTCAAAAGATAAGTTTTTTTCATGTTTTATTCCCCTCTAATGCGATGCGATGAGGGATATGGGTTTCCTTTCCAATACAATTAAAATATTAGAAAAAGGAGTAAGGATACGTTAGTCTCTTTACTTTTCCAAAACAACAATTTAATTTCTTAATTTTTAAATTAAATAATTTAATCTTTTTACAATTACAATTAGAATAATTTAGTCTCTTTACAAGTATAATTGGAGCAACTTAATCCCTCACCCATAAATTTTCTTTTTTCATCATGACATGTCTAGCTAATGATGACCTAAACTTTACTTTGGCTTTAAAAATTTTAACACCCTCTAACGTGAAGGTATCTAATTTTTGCCAAGCCCTAAACCGTAATTTTATATATCTTAATAGTTCTTTTAATCAAGAGATAAATCTACATAATAGTTATGTCATATTACAATAGAAAAAATCAAGTTCAAGTCATCATCAGTAAGCCATGTCATATCAAAATAAAGGAATCTAATGGATGAAGGACTAAATTACCTTAATTATAATTGTAAAAGAATTAAATTATCCAACTTAAAAAGTAAGGATTTATATTATATTTTTAAAAAAGTAAAAAGACCAAAAGTACTCTTGCTCCATTAGAAAATTTAAACCCATATTTGAAGGCAGTCATTCTTCCTCTAAATTGTGAATTCCAAGGCTTGATCTCCATTGATGATGCATTCCTTTTGCTTCTTGAGCCATAATTATTAATTATCGAGAGCTTCCCACAATTCTCAATTGAGATAAGCACAAAAGATTTTGTTTGAATTTAGTCAAATTTTGTATCTTTCCCATTTTGAAGCATTTTTCTCACAATATAGCCACGCTTATTGTCTTTTATGTGCACTTAGTGGATATGGGGTGATTTAGTAATAAGTCCCCATAGGGATAGGAAGATATTTCCCTATAAGGGTCAAAAATGGAGAGATTTTCCCAATCAAGGTCGGGAAGCAAGGGCACACTCCTCGGCCTCACTCTGTCCTATTGCAATTCCTAGTTTAGGCCATACTTAAACATGCTTTTGCAAAGGTCGGTCAATGTTGTAGTTAATAGAGAGAACCAAAGAAAGTAGAGAAAGAAAAGAAAGGAGAAGAGACCAATTTTAGTAGGGGAAATATTTTAGTACAATTTAGTGGACTTTGGTAGAGTTTCGAAAAGCTTATAAAGAGCTTATTTTGAAATAAAAGTGCTTAAAAATTATTTTAATACATATCTGAATTCACTTATAATAATTCCTTATATCACTTGCATCAGTTATTTTGAACTTACATTTAAGTTAAAAATTGAAGCTTGTCAAAATAAGTTTGTGCAAAAGAGAGAATCCACTTATGTGAAATTTAAACTGCTCATATGGCACTTTGTTTGATGAAATTTTGAAGACAAAATAAATCTTTAGAAAATAAAATACTCTCAACACGTACAACCATAATATATGTAGAATACGGTTTGTATGAAATTTTCCACCATTGCACTAGAGTTCTTCGTTATTCATCATCATTGCAAAAAATGTCTACCGCACTCTCATTAAGGGTCACTGTAGATTTTGAATACAAAGAGACCTCCTGCCCTTTAATTCCTCCATGAAAATCAAATGTAAAGTATAAAATTGCTAAAGAAAAAATCTCTCTTTTCACCCAAAAATTTGGCCAAAAGAAGCAAACCCAAATTAGAGAAGTGAATATATTTGTCCAAGCCATAAAGTAGATAAAGAGAGAAGGAAAAGAGAACAAATAGAAATAAAAAATCAATCTTTTATACACATAAAAGAAAAATAGACAATAAATTTCAAAGAGAAAGTGAAGATCAGTTTAGTACCAAGTTTGGGAAGCAAAAGCTCAATTTTGATCCAAACAACACTCCTAGAGTTGCTTTAATCTGAAAAACGAAGAAAACAAAGAAATAGAGACATTGTATGTTACTATTCTCCCCCAAAAGAATAAATATGTGCAATCAACAATATCATCCACTAAGAATATGAACCTTAAAGACAACAAAATGGGAGTGCAAAGATAGTCATAGAAAGATTGGGCAGTAAATCAGAGCCTTTGGAGGGAGAATCAAGAATGATAATTTTGATAGTATTCAAGAAAGAGTATAAACTGAAAGATGGGTTTGGTGACAGAAATGAGAATGATAACTATAATGGTATTTAAGAAAGTGTACAAAGTAAAAAATGGGTTAGAGAGCAAAACCTGAATAATAATTTGACCAAAATACAATAAATGCCTCTACACTTTTAGTCATATGTAAAAAAATCCTTTATAGTTTCAATTACATCAATTAACACCCTACACTTTCAATATTATGCAAATCTCCCTTAACTGTTAGCTTTTGTTTGAAATCAGACGTTGGCTCAGTTTGGTTGACATTTGGAAAAGTCTTAATTCCTTTACCATAGCCAAATTGAAGAAGTTCCATCCAATATGAAATTGAAGAAACTATGTGTACCTTAAAACTTGGAGCTAAGGTATTAGAAGAATCACTGAGAGGGAGGGTTGAAATGGCAATGACACATTTAAGTGAAGCACCTCGAGAGTAGTGGGAAAAATGGCATTAAAAATGAAAGGGGAAAGGAAATGCCATGCAATTTGTTTATGTTTGTTTCTGTTGCTAGCCTGAGATGGGTCTAGATTAGATAGTTTTAAAAAATAATAAAGGCATTTAATATTTAAATTAAGAAAGATTATAATGGAATGTCAGTGATTTGGGGACCCTTGGCTTCTCTATTTCTACTCCATTTGTATCATATTGTCCCTCTTTATCAAGGTAAGGAAAGAAATCTTGGCAACAACTTAGAGTGACAAATTGGGTATGTGTTTAGATCTCAAGAAATCCCAAACTTTGATTTCAAATTGAGAAGGAGTTTATCTTTATATAGTGGACGTAAGAGATGGTAAAGAATGCCTTCCTTTTGTTGTCTACAGTAATCCAACAATAAGTGAAGAGCTCTCATGTCATAGTCTCTTTCGTTTTGCCAGTGCCAATAGTAAACATGCTCAAACCCACTTGAAAAGTTGTTGAGTTCTCTGCCCAGGAAATTTTCTCAGATCATTATAGTTTAGGACTTTATTGGGTATTAATGTTTAGATCTCAGGAAATCCCAAACTTTGATTTCAAATTGGGAAGGAGTTTGTCTTCCATCGTAAGGATTTCTTCAATTTCAAATTGGGAGGCATTTCTTCAATGGAGAAAGGACCTTAGCACTTTCAAAATGTCAACTTAATTGGATCAATGTCCAATTTTAAATAGAAGCTAATGGTTAGGGGGCAATTTGCACAATGTTAAAAGTGTAGGGTGTTAATTGATACAATTGAAACTGCAAAGAGGTTTTTTGCACATGACCTAAAATGCAAAAGAGTTTGTTGTATTTTGGCTTAATAATTTTGATTGCATTCAAGAAAGAGTACATAGTGAAATGTGGGAAAGTTAGAGAATAAAAGTTAACTTCATAAGCATAGCTCTTTTCCCCATTCAATGGAATTAGATCGTTTGAGTGGTTTTGCAAGTAAGTACCAGAGACTTTTGACTTTGCCATTGCTTACACAAGCTTGTCTTTAAATTGGGATTTTGCCTTTGTTTACAAAGAGGAAGAATAACCAATTGTAGTTTGTACAGAGTGTTAGGTTCTGTTAATGACACATTGGTTTGTTATTATATACTAATTAATATATGTTGAATGATGGATTTTCATTTATAAAGGCTGTCCTTATCCCACTAATCCTTACTTTGAACTATTTTTATTGTTTCTTATATAGTAGGGAATTGTCATTGGAATTGCCCTTTTAAATAGGCAATCAAATAGAATTATTAATATGAACGACAGAGTATTTTTAACATTTAAAAGTAAATTTCATATTGATTATTCTCCCCAATGATCATTTTCTTTAAAAAAATTCAGTCCTTAAGGAGTAAGTAATTTTTTTTTCATTTAACAAAGACACGTTAGGTTTAAAATTTTGAAATATAAATATGTAGCTAATGCAGATTAAGAAAACTAAATATTGGGCAAATATATAAGGCTTTATTACAAATTTTGCAACTTCATGTATTAGCTAATTTCACTTTATTTTATGTAATTATACCTTACTAATTCTTGTTATTGTCTTTTGTTTATTATTTTATTTAGAAAAATTATGAAAAAAAAGCTTGTTAGATATATTTAATCAACTAAATAATATATATATATAAATTGAATTATGATAAGAACTTATTTATCCACACATTATTATTCATAAGTGCTTACGAAAATACACATCCAAACACAAATTGACTTATTTCAAATTACATTTATATCAGTAGGACTTTACTAAATAAATTCTTATGATAAAAATACTTTACGAAGTCAAGTATCCAAAAAGACCCTTACATAGCGTTTCATTGAAGGGGAATGAAAGGGAAGGACAGGGAGGGAATGTTTTATTAAAATCCCTCATTTGATTCAACTCTTTGAGGAAGAAAGGAGGGAAAGTTGGTGGTCCAAAATTCCTCCAAACTCCATTTAACTTTTCCTACAAAAGTGGGGGAATTTGGAAGGGAATGAAACATCATTATAAATTTTAGACCGTAATGACAAAAGTGCCCTTAGTTACTTTGTTCACGACAATAAATAAAGGACATAACAATAAATTCTTTTTAGATTAAAATCCTTCCCCTTGTTTGGTTAGCAAAGGGAAGGGAGGGAAAGGAAAATAACTTCCTTTCCTTCTCCTTGTACCAAACCAAACAAGGGAATTCTTTACCTTCTCCTCCCCTCTTTTAAACTAACACTGCATTACTAGATATAGTCCAAATCTTTGTGAGCTAATTGCACCAAACTCGCTCCAACTTTATCTCATATATACATAACTTTATAGTGTTGTAAGATAATCATATACTTTACAAACTTTTAACATGGTGCAAAAAATCCCTTCTATTAGAACTTCAGTCAAATGGATGATAGAAATATGTCACGTGACATGTTTGTCACTTAAAAGATGAGGAAAGCATCCCTCTTCATTGCCCAAAAGAAAAAGAAAACCAAACCCATATCCAATTAACCATAATTATGATTCCACCAAAAACACCAGCAAGAGATGATGCAATCCACTCTAGCTCCACTCAGATGCAACTCCCTTTTAACTTCAAGTCCCCAGTCATTGTACTCAATTAAAGATCCTCTATAGTGCAAATTTGGGACAAAGTCCAAGCATTTCCATCTCAAATGGTGACCAGAGTACATCTCCATCAAATTAGTATATGGTAATTACATTGTACCACTTAAAATTGGAATATTCATTTTCTCTTAAGATTTCTAGAGGGGAGGGAATTTTCTCCATTTTTCAAATTTTCTCTCGTTGCAGTGATTTACGAGTAATTAACCAAATCAATGGGACTGAATGAGAAGATCCCTTTATTATTCTTACCTTACGAGGTTTTTGACTTAAAGATAGGAGCTTTCGTTCTCATAAATAGTGATCCAAAAATAATTCAAATTCAACCATTCGATCACATAAAAATTTGAGGATTTGACTCTTGTAAGCGTATAAAACCTATAATTATAAATCTCAAATAGTTTGAGCCAAAGGGTGAAAAAATGATTTTCCTTTCTTCATCAATTCTTCCTTCTATTTTTGAGTGGCCCTAAAGAATGTGTCGTAGTCATTTGCTGAAGTCATTGATACTCCATGCTTCATTATAAAATTTTGAACAATAAGTGTTTAAATCATTTAAGTTTTGAAGCACTTCACTTTGATTAAAAATTAAACTAGATACATTAATCCAGTATCTACACACTTTGACTTCTTGATCTATTTGGAATATCATGATTTTAATTTAAGCACTAATGTAAGAACTTAAGCCATAGAACAAGAAATTAAATTCTCTAGCATATAGACATACTTGTAAATAGTCAAAGACTCAAATTCAATGCCCATCAATTATTCCTCCCAGTGAAGTGGAACCCACCCCTTCCCATATTTCACTGAAGCTCACTTCCTCATTGTCAACACCTTCCATGTCATAGTCCCAGTAGCCACAACCATTTGTATTTGTTAACCAAAAAGAATAAATAATAATGTCCATTGTAGGTTTAGATTTATTCTTTATATGTTACTCAACATAGAGTGTGCATTTAAAATCATACAGTGACTAAAAACATGCCTTGGTTTTTTGTTCCCAAAATAGCTTTCAATGTTTCTATTTTTCCTGAACTTTGGTTCACGCCCAAAAACTACCACTTGCTTTCAAATAGTTTGGTTCTCATCCTGACCTATTTGTGTACGGAATAAAGATGGTCTAAAAAGGGAATAAAAATTTTAGATAGCATGTTTTCTGTAATCCAGAGTTTTGTAATTGATAAGTCTTTCAAAAAACTATAAACTGAGAATGTCTATATTTGTTTGTCTAATTCTAGTACAGGTTATTTGAACAAATAACGATGAATTCATCCAGGTGATAGTTACAATGGAGATAACATGAAAATGACTTAAGACCAATCATTATGGTTTTGAGTGCTACAATTGTGCTCAAATGGTCATTCCTACAACAAGACTTATGCCAGCCTTTATGCACCTTTCTTTTCCAAAGTTGGTTTGTAATCTTACCAAATCTTAAAGCATCAAATTCAAAATTAATACGCTTATAGTTTGGCATAACCCATGGGTTTGTAGATTCAATTTGACCAGTAACAATTCTGCTTTATAGGTAATTGAGGAATAGTTTGCTCATAATACAGGCCAGCCACACAACAAAGGTATTTGATCATCTGACAATTAAATGAGATCTTTATCATAACCATTATAGCAATCCCTATACTCAAAAGATACAACTTTGAGAAAAATAAACCCTATAAATGCCAACAACAATGACAGGAAGGTAACATGCGCACAAGTATCAAAATATAAGATATGAATCATACATAATACATGTCAGAATATGATTTATCAATTACATATCCATAAGCATGCCCCAAAACAAAAGTCCATGGGTGGCAACCTAGTTTCTTGCATGGAAGTCCAAAGTTAAAGCATTAATTCTAATATTTTTCTTCAAAATATGTTCCTCTTGCTTCCAAATTCTTTTTGTTCTAGTTAAATATCCCATATATTTATCCTGCCCATATCTTTTTTTTTACTTCTATTTGCATTGAGTATGACGTCTTGTTACATGGTATAATCATTATTTAGGAACTTTCTAAATATTAATGGAAGAGTAATGGACCTAAAAATTGTCATTGGCTCATTAACAAGGCAAGAGTAAACAAATGGCACTTCATTTTTTCACCAAATATTGACAAACATAGATCCACATTTCAAATTATTCTTGCCCATAAATTCTAATTGACCTAAAAATTGTTATTTGCACATAAAAAATCCATGATAAACCAATAATATTTCATCTTTTATAAAAGATTCATCTAAAAGAGATTTTTGTCATAAAAAGGTTCTATGTAAGTGTCTCAAGAAAATTAAACCAAATTACAAATTAGTTTATTGACCTTCACGGTTTTAGACTTCCACGAAGAATACCAATGCAAAGAAGCTAGTGTCCATTTGTTAGTCCACAAAATGCCAACAAATAATATTCAATTAGATTAATTATTAAACTTCATGGTTTCAGACTTCAAGCAAGAATTATAAACTAAATGCCACCAAAACCTTAATCTTAAGAAACCTCCTTACCAAAATTATTTGTATAATAAGGCAAACCTTCAAGTGGATTCTTTCTTTTCCTTGATTCTTGCCAATTCTTTGTGACTGAATTTTCTACTTCATCAACACCATTTGGACCAATATAATCTCCTTTTTCTTCAGCAGTATCTTGAACTTTTTCAAAAATCATGTTATCATTGATACTCTTTGTCTCTTCTTCAACTTCTTTGATAGCTCCATCGTTTGCAATTGAAGAAACTTTTAAACCCAAAGTTGATTGAAAAGGAATTGACTTGCCTTATTAATGAATATGAGAGTTTCCCTTGAAAATCATGTACATGTAAATTACATGAGTAATAAATTTGCACTACTATTTCTGTTTTCCCTTATAATGATGTCCAGTTTACAATGCAAATGTCTGTGAGCCAAAACCCAAAAGGAATCAATCCCAACTACAAAAACATGTCTCGTACCTTGATTTTTGTAGTTTCTATATATGCATTAATTAAATTTGTTATATTCATCTGGTGCTCCTACTCAGATAGATTGCAAAAAGAAAAGAAATATAAAAATAGGAGAAATTAGAAAACCCCAAAGCCTTAAATTTACCTAAACACTTCTTGGAATAATAGAAGACTTCTGCAGCTTGCAATCTAGAAATTCTGAAAGTCAAGCACCCGTGCCCTTGCTAGAAGCTTGATTCCCAAGAATTCCTTTAGAATTATGGGAACTAATTCCAAGTGAAAATGTTCAATTTTCATTAGAAACACTTGGGGAAAAAAATAACACAATATCAAAGAATTAATGACTTTATATGAATTAACAATTCAAAGATAAAAGAGAATCCTTTACTTATTAATTAGATGGTAGTTTATGGATGGATGAAGTACTAGACCTTTGCCCCTAATGGTTGTGTGTTTTGAGTTCATTGCTATGATTGAAATGCCACAATGAATGGGTCTTGAACTCTGCTTTCTGTTAAGCAATGATTCTAAAAGAAAAAAAAAATTGAAAGAGAAAAGAGAAGTAGCTCTTTTCATAAGATTTAAAGCATTTTTATCTATATCTTGTGCTAAACAGTAGGTGGGAAGCATAGAGTAATGCAATTCAATTCCATCTTGCTTTTGGTAAAATACAAGTAGCCCATTACACTTTAGATCATGAGCAAAAAATTCTTTATAATTTTAATTGAATCAAATAACCCATTGTACTTTGTAATTGTAGCTATTAGCCACATTTCATTAAATCACTATCAAATCCCAAACGTTGCTCCAAAAAAAACACTAACCAAGTTGAAAGCTCCTGCTTCTCAAATCAAAACCAAACCCTTGACTCTTCATATCACCCAAGATTGAATAAAGCCATACTTTTGTAGCAATTCTATATCCCTCTTCAAGCTTTAGATGAAATTGATGTTCCACAAAATCTCAGAGCTCACTTCTCTCTACTCCTTCATGTATATTTGATCAAATAGGAAGGTAAGTGCTCTGTTTTTTTTCCAATATGCATCGCTAACACAGAGTTTTTGAACATACCCTAAGAAATTGGTGACCATCATCAAGCTGGGGCATAATGTTGAGAAATAGAGGTGCAACGATTGAGGAAGTTGATGCTAATGTTGTCAAGATTGCAAAACAACCACATTGCCCTTGTGGGTGAAAATCATAGCATTGCCAGATTTTGAACTTGGTAAGAACTCCTTGTTCTGCATCTTATTGTTACCTCTCCTCTCTACACTTTACTGTCTTGTCTCTTATTCTATTATTTGTCTTCCAAATTTAGATATTGTTCTTTCTCTGTCTATAAATACCAAAGTAATTATTTTTGAGCCTATTTTATCTTTTCAATTTCCCCAAGGTTTGACCTTCATATACACTAGTTACTATATGGCAGTCGATTAAGCAGCTACCTTCAAATCAAATTGCAATAAGCAAAATAGGCACTTACCTAGTAGTCCACTTCTATATTGACCCCACCATGCTTATCTGTCTGAAGCTTGGCTCTAATTTGATGAATTTTGATTAACTATTGTCAATTTTCTTTCAAGGCTAAGGCTTTTGGTGGTGGCTTTGATCTAAGGAGTGGGAGCTTTAGACTTCATCAATGGTTTTTTTTTTTTGGGGTCAATGTTTGTGGTTTGACTAATTTTGAATGAAAGGTGGCTAATTATTATAATTAAAAAGAACAATGGGGTTATTTAATCCAATTAAAATTATAGGATTTTTAACACATGGCCTAAAGTATAAGCTTTCTTGTATTTTGCCTTTTCTTTTTTATTTTTATTATATTTACGAGTAAATGTATGATATATTATATTGGTCTTTTGCACTTATGTTGATCAAGACATGTTTGAGTTTATTTAATTTTTTGATTTATTTCATGATTATTTTCTGTTTTTATTTTTATTTATAAAATTAAATGAGAAATAAATTATAAATAATTCTAATTAATTTATTAAAAAATTAGTAGCAGATAGTTAATTGTTAAAAAAAGTACATAGGTGATTGTAATGAAAAAGAGACTTGCGAATAAGGGTGGGCATTGGTTGAGTTGGAATTCAATTGTGTATAACTAACTAAGACTAATCATTATAACATCTCAACATGATTTCCCATCATATCTCCTGTAAAAGTAAATTTTTCGGGTTGAAGAAATTTGGGGTGGTTCTGAGTGGGTTTATTCAGGTGAAGAAATCACAAAATTTTTGCTTCTAGTCTTAGGTTCAATTAAGTAAGGGATTAGTCACACAGACAGAATAAAGACAAAGATAAGGGAAAGCAACAGCAAAGGTGAGGGGTGTTGGGCATTAAAGGGAATCAGGAAGATGAGGACTAAGAAGTATTAGGAATTTGGAGGTGTTTGTAACTTTGTGGGACTATATGATGGTGAGGAAGGTGGAGAGATGGAGATTACGGCATTCATGTTTATGGATCCTTTGGTGATTTTTCTAATATTCATCATGAATGTGATCATGGGAGTGCTGTGTGGCAAGAAAAAATGACCATGAAATAAATGAAATTTAAGGGGAAAAAAAAAAGATCAGAGAGAAGGAAGCAAAGTAAGAAAAAATGATGAAGAAGAAACTTGCTACAATAATCTTAAAGAGAGAGTAAGAGAGGGGCTAGAGATTAGTAATAACGATGGATAGAGAGAAGGAGAGAGAGTCTGCTACCCACTAGCTTATAAAGATGATAAAGTGTGGACTGTATTGTCTTGGCTCATAGGATTGATGGCTAAGGTCTGGACCGCAATAACTATGACTATTAGCTTGCCTGAAACTCTATAGCTTAACTTTTTGGTAAAGTTAGAGACTACATTCAAAGGCTTCAAGGCCTTCCCAAAATACAAAAGTGCACTTAAAAACCTTGGAATGGTGGCCTAAACAAAGTTATTAAGGGAAAATTCTTCAAACAAGATACAAGATGTGTAGGACAATAGAAGAAGTTTAAAGCAGTGGTCAGTTTAACACGGGTCACCATTGATGAAAAATCTAAAACTCGAACTTGATCGAATTAACCCATCACAAACCGAATCTTCACCCAAATTAACTTATAAACCAACCCAAACTGAACTGAGTAATTTCTTGCTAGTTTGAATCGGGTTTTTGTGGGTTAGGCACTTTATGCCCACCTTTACTCATGGATTATTCTTGTTCATTTTTTTTTTAAGTTTCTTGATTATGGTGTTCCTTATAGAGAGTAATATAGATGAGTAGGGCCAATTATTTTGTATACTTATATGCCTTAATAAATTTCTATCGAATGTGAATTTTATCCTCTAATTGTCACACTATAATTAAGTATAACATTAATCTAACATGAGGAATTTCGTAAAATTTAAAGAAGTACAAGTAAATGATCAAATTGTCAAGAGCATATTTTTTTTATTTCATTTCTTAAAAATGATTTCCATTTTCAGTTTATTACATTTAAAGAAACATGTTGAAATAATTGTTTTCTTCTTATTTTCATTTGTGATGATGCACTCAAAATGTAGATTGTTTCTTTGCCAATTTGCATGACCATTCTGACTGTAGGTATGATTTTGGAGACATTTTGTAAATCTGTTTAGGGGTTTATAAAGCTTAATCTAAAGGTTAAAGTCTAAATATTTAGACAGATGAAAGAAGTATGAGGCAATAACAAGTCTATAATGTTTTTTGCATGACTTTTGTAATATGCTTTCCTAAATATTGTCATCCTTGTTTGTAGAATTAAAAAGTTTGCAAACCTTAAAGCTTCTAATATTATCTTTGCAGAGGTTTAACACAGGTTATCAATACCAAACATTTCCTCTTGAATCACTCTTTACAAAATAATAATAATAAAACCTCATTAATTTTGTTTTTGTTTTCTTAAGAGTTTCATATATTCTTCTGAATGAAATACATATATATATATATATATATATATAGATATATATATTAAGCAAACTAAGATCACAAAGGCAACACAAACCTACATTGGTTTTAATCCCTTATTGAATAAGTCAAGCTTTTAACTTTTAAGAATATTATCCACTGTAAAGACATTAAAGAGTTTTGTTTACAATGGCTTCCATAGCCACAATAATTCATTTGACATAGCAAATTTACATGTTGGAAGCTAAAGCTCCTTTTTTCTCAAGTTTAGTACACAAGTTCACTTAGAAATTTTAACCATAATGAACACACACATAGTTATTCAGTTTGAAAAAAATTTGGCATAAGCTATTCTCTCAATAAATTGTGCTTTTCACAGACTGATATAGAATAAGGATTCATCTACATGTTGACAACTTATAAAGAAGATAACATTCTTTATCATAAAAATGCTCTTTCTAGTTTTTAAAGCCTTCCTCGTTCGATCATGTATTATGAAAGATATGCAATGAACTAACTAAACAAGATGATACACAAAGTGTCATGATAACAACTTGGAAAATTCTAACAATAAAATCCAAAAAAATTTACAAGTTAAAATTTCAATTTGCATAATAGACTAATAATAACAAAGTATTACAAAGCAAGGCTTACATCATTGACAACAATAATAGCTCTAAAATAAATTTTTATTCATCATATAGAAGCATACATTGTTTAAGCAATCATATCAATAAGGTCACTTAAACTAGATCAAGTTTCAAAGATGAATTCCCAAAATAACATGACAGTAATCAACTTACAAGCACACACTAGAGTTTATGTAATATGATTTTGTTGCAAAAACCTTCCAAGAAGCTTATTTCAGAATAGTACATATATGGTAGGCTGTTGATGGAACTTATATATGTGAAAACACTAAAACACAACAAACACAATGGCATGCATGAAACACTCAAATTTTCACATACCTTACAAATTTATAGAAAGAAAGAAAAATCATAGCAGTGACCTCAATAAAAGGGTGGCATGGTTAAGGAAAGTAACATCCAAATAACAACAACTGCTTCTGTATGTGCCAATCTTAACCTTAAATCTTTAGGAATTTCAATATTATGCCCATCTCAAATGTTCCTATTTGTTAAAAATCCTTAAGATTGACTAATGAGAATATCTATTGCACAAGAAGATTGTATTGAACACATAATAAGGGATTTTTTTATTTCTCAACAAGAAAGAAGTGTTGAAGTCCCCAACCCTTCTTATTTTCTCAAGCAACTCTTCTTGTCCAATGTGGTCCAAATATTCCTTCTTGGATGTCAATATATTATGTAGCTCTATCCTAGTAAAATCTTCTATAAGCTCTACAATTTCCTTAAGCATAACCTTCTTTTCATTCATTGAACAAGAAAGTTTATTTTTATTCATAAAAAGAGGTGGATGAGAAGGGCTAAATGCAAAATTTTGAAATTCAAAAATTGAAGCAAAAGAGATAAAGGACAGAGGAAAAATGATAGGAAGTGACCAAAGAAAGAGACAAAAAGCCACTAATAGAGTGGGAAAATGACCTATCAAGTTAGCTTTTTGAAAGGAAAATGACTTATCAACAATATGACCCATCAATGGTAGATGCACATCACATGCATTAGTCAACACTAAAAGCATTGAAAATGCTTTCAACAATTAATTGTGAAATCACAAAATTCTCTAAAATAATTTGGGAAAGTTGAAATCTCATTATTGATGACAATAGAAAATGACAAAGATGAAAAATGAGTAGCTAAAAAAAATTAATTGATATTAGAGTATCAATTACTAGCAACTCTGCAATTGGACAACAATACATAGTGAATGGTGCCACATGTGGTGTCACATTATGAGACAAAATAAAATTGTCAATGAAGTGCCAAATAGCCATTGGGTAAAAAAAACTATAGCTTGGGTAGGAAAACAACTAATAGAGACATGTGGCTTTAGCGATTACTTTTAATGTATAGTATAGATAACGCATGTTTAGTTAGCTATTGATGAAACTTATATATGTTTGCAAACACAACAACATTACAAGCACGTGGCATGCATAAAACGATTACATTTTCAAACACATGACAAACTTGTAGAAACAAAAAAATAGATCATGGCAATGATCTCAACAAAAGAATGGTAGGATTCAAGAAAGTAACAACAAGAACAACAACAATTGCTTCTATGTATGCGAATCTCTACCTTAATTCTTTAGAAATTTCAATACCCTCCTCTTGCCTTGTCTCAAATGTTTCTTTTTACTAAAAGTCTAAAAGATTGAGCAATGAGAAAATATATTGCAATTGAAGAATGTATTGAATACATAATAAGGGAGATTTTTGTTTCCTAACAACAAAGAAGTGGTGAAGTAATCAACCCTTTTCAATGCCTTAAATAGCTCTTCTCGTCCAATGTAGTTTAAATTATTCCTGGCTATTATTATATTTTATAGCCTTGTCTTAGCAAAATGTCTTGTAAGCTCCACAAATTTCTTAAGTAGCACCTCCTCTTTCTTTGTTGGATGAAAAAAATTTATTTCTAGTCATGAATAGAAGTTAAGGAGAAGGATAGACTTTAAAATTTTGAAAATAAAAAATTGAAGTAAAAAAGATAGATGATAGAGCCAAAAAGAGAAAGAGATTAAAAAAAAAGAGAGAAAAAGCAGAGAGAGTTAGAAAATCACCCATCAAGTAAACTTTCAAAGAAAATGTTGCATAAAAGAAATGATCCATCAATGGTCAGTGAGCATTGTGTGCATTAATGAACACCCAAAACCATTGAAAATGCTTTCAACCATTGATTCTTAAATCAAAAAAATTCTTTAAAATAATTTAGGAAATTTGAAATCTCCATATTAATGAAAAATGAAAAATTGGTGGTTAAAAAATATAAATGTAATTAATATTAGACTATTAATGGCCATTAACTTTGCAACAAGATGGCAACACATAGTGAATTGTGCCACCCACATGGGTCACATTAATTAGGTTGGGGTAGGAAAACAGCTGAGCTTGTGACACGTGGCTTCAGTGATAAGTTTTCATGTATAGTATAAATAACACATATTTAGTTGGATGTTGATGGAACTTATATATGTTTGCAAACTTAAAAACATAACAAGCATAGTGGCATGCATGAAACCATCAAATTTTCACATACATGGAAACTTACAGAATCAAAGAAAGAGCATAATGACCTCAACAAAAAGGTGGTGGAGTTCTAGAAAGTAGCATCCAAGAACAACAACATCTACTTCCATGTAGGCTAATTTCAATCATAATTTTTCTAGAATTTTAATATTATTCTCTTACTTTATCTTAAATGTTCCCTTTTGCTAAAATCCAAAAAATTGACCAAAGATAATATATATTGCACAAGAAGAATGTATTGAACACACAATAAGGGAGCCTTTTATTTCCTAGTAATTAAGAAATAGTGAAGCCATCAATCCTTTTCAATGCCTCAAGCAACTTTTCTCATCTAATATAATCCAAATCCTTATTGGTTGTCTACATATTTTATAGCTCTACCCCTATTAAAATCTTTTGTAAGCTTTGTAATTACTTTTAAAAAGAATCTCCTTTTTTTCATTCTGACCAAACAAATTTATTTCTAGTGCAAGAGAAATGGAAGAAAAAAGCAAATTACAAAATTTTGAAGTTAAAAAAATTGAAGTATAAGAGACAAAGGATAGAGAGATAAAGAGAGGAAGATGACAAAAGATATAGAGAGGATTCTGAGAGAGTTAGAAATCACCGATTTAATAGTTTTTGGAAGGAAAATGCCGCATCAACAAAAAGGCCCATAAACAAATGGTGAACATCCCATGCATTAATCAACACCAAAACCATTGGAAATGCTTTCAAGAATTGATTTTTAAATCACAAAATTCTTTAAAATTATTTAGAAAAGTTTAAATCTTATTATTCATGACACTAGAAAACCAAAAAGATGAAAAATGGGTACTAAAAAATATTAAAGTAATTAATATCATACTATCAGTGGCTTGCAACTTTACAATTGGACAACATAAAGTGAATGGTGCCACCCACATGAGTGACATTGAGATTGAGAAAAAGTGAAATCTGATTGTTGATGAAGCACCAAATAGCCTTTGGAGCAAAAGACAAATATGGCTTAGACAAGAAAATAACAAATATAGATTTTGAACGACTAGTTTGACTACATAGTATAGATAGATAACACATGTTCGGATGGTTGTTGATAGAACTTCTATGTTTGCAAACACAAAAACATAAACACAATGGCATGCATGAAACCATCAAATGTTCACAGACATGACAAACTTGCAGAAATAAAGAAAGATGATAGTAGTGACCTCAACAAAAGGGCAATGGGGTTTAGGAAAGTAACATCAAAGAACAGCAACAACAATTTTTTCATAATGCCAATCTCAACCCTAATTCTTTAGAAGTTTTAGTACTTATCCGCTTGCCTTGTCCTAAATTTTTCATTTTGCTCAAAATTAAAAAGATTGACTAATGAGAATATATATTGCACAAGAAGTATCAAACACATAATATGGGAGATTTTTATTTCTTAACAAGAAAGAAGTGGTAAAGCCACCAACCCTTTTCAATGCCTCAAGCAACTCTTCTCATCCAATGTAGTCCAAATGCTTCCTAGCTATGTAGCTCTATCCTAGTAGATCTTCTGTAAGCACATCCTTAAGTATAACTTTCTTTTACTCCTTCAGATGAATATATTTATTTCTAGTAGTGAAGAAAAGTGAAGGGAAAGCAAAGACTACAACATTTTGAAATTCTAAAATTGAAGTAAAAGAGATAGAGGATAGAGTTGCAAATAAAGGAGAGAAAGTAGAGAAAGTAAGAAAATGAACCATGAAGTTAGCTTGCAAAAGGAAAATGGCACATCAACAAAATGACCCATCAACAATTCATGAGCATCACGTGCATTAATCAACATTGAAACTAAGGTGTGCATTGGGTCAGGTTCGGGTGGGTTGGTGGACTATGCATATGTTTTTGCAATTAATTCAGGTTCAAGTTGAGCCAAAATTTTCAAAGAATTTTCACCTGACACCCGCCCAATATATATACTGGTAGGTCAAGCATAAGGTCGAACTAGGTCAAGCAGGCCATGGATGATTTGCACACCCTTAACCAAAACCATTGAAAATGTTTTAATAATTAATTTTTAGATCACAAAATTTTCTTAAATAATTTAGGAAAGTTTAAATTTCATTATTGATGACACTAGAAAATACAAGATGAAAAATGGGAAACTAAAAATTATTAAAGTAATTACTATTAAACTATCAATGGCTTCAACTCTACATAGAGTAAATGGTGCCTCGCACATGGGTAACATTAATTGATAATTAGATAAAATTAAAGCTTATTACTAATTTCTAATAAAGAACTAAACAACCATTAGGGGAACAAGAAGTATGGCTTGGGTGGGAAAACAACTATCTGAGCTTGTGACAAACATTAGTGAACAATTTTTAATGTATAGTATAGATAACACATATTTGACTGGCTACTAATGGAACTTAAATATGTTTACAAACACAAAGATAGAACAAATACAGTGGCATGCATGAAACATTTAAATTTTCACATATATGACAAACTTATAGAAACAAAGAAAGACCATATAGTTACCTATCTCAAATGTTTCTTTTTGCTAAAAGTCCAAAATATTGGCCAATAAGAATATGTATTGCACAAGAATTTGTTGAACGGATAATAGGGGAGTTTTTATTTCCCAACAAGAAAGAAGTGGCAAAGTCACTAACCCTTTTCAATGTCTAATGTAGTCCAAGTTCTTCTTGACTGTCAACGTATTTGTAACTTTGCCATAGTAAAATCATCTGTAAGCTTTGTAATTTCCGTAAGTTTAATATCCTTTTCCTCCTTCAAATAAAAAAAATCTTTTTTTGGTGAAAAGAAGTGGAGGTGAAAGACTTTATGAAAAATTTTGAAATTCAAAAATTGAAACAAAAGAGAAAGGATAGAGAGCGAATGAGAGGAAGTGACAAAAGAAAGGGAAAAAAAGTAGAGTCTAAAAAGTGACCATTAAGTTAGCTTTGAAAGGAAAATGACTAATCAACCAAATGATTTATCAACACCAAATAAGCATTGCGTCCATATATCAATATCAAAACCGTTGAAAATGTTTCCAGCAATCGATTTTGAAATCACAAAATTCTTTAGAATAGTTTGAAAAATTTAAAATCTCATTACTTATGACAAAAGAAAGCTGCGAAGACAAAAAATGAGTAGCTAAAATATATTAAAGTAATTAATATTAAAAATAAAGCATTAAACAGTCACTGACACAAGAGAAATATGGCTTTGACGGAAAAGTAATTTGTGAAGATTGAGTGGTTCAAACTTAAGCTTTATAAGAAAAATATTTAGAATCCTACCAATTGAATTAACCTGCATTGCCTGGTTTATTTATAATAATTTTTAGTTATTATTTCAACAAAAATAATCATATTTAGATGATAATCACATAAAAAAATTGGCTAAAAACAATATCACTAGAACTGTGGAAAGTCCGCGTTGTCAACCACTTGGACCTTGGGAAAAGTCCACAGTGTCGACCGTCGGAAATATAGTTTATTCACCGGATATATATTTTATTTCATGAATTAAAAAATATAGTCCACAAAAATCGTAATAATACTAAAAATAATACAAGAAAATAAAAATAACATAAAACTATTGGCCAGCGTAGGCCGAAATGAAATAAAAGATGAAAAGCAAAAAGCACTTAAAGTCGATAGTGGGTTCTCTAAAGTGGGAGCCCAAACCGACACGCACCAATCATCATTCACAAAAAACAGTCTAACGCCAACTGTTCCACGCTCCCGTTCAAACCTAACCAAACCTTTTGATCACATTATAACACTCATCGCGCTTAGTTTTTTAGAGAGAGAATATAAAGGAGCCAGAGGAGAGAGAAAGAGAGAGAGGGTCTCCCTTCAACGCAATTCACCACCTGGCGGTTCGAGTTTGAAACCCGGCGACTCGGTGGTATAGGCGGCTCTTCCTGCTCTCGCCAACGCATCGCCACCAAAAATTTTGCAGCATTTGTCTCATTCACTGTGAGCCAATCGAATCTGATATTTTCTCCGAAAATCCCAACCCCGAGATATCCGATCCCTCTTCTCAGTATTTCGGTGGAACTCGGATTTAGTCTCTGGTGGTTGGTTGAAGACTGACTTGAAGCTTTGAAACCCTTCCCATTGGAGGTTTTTGGGCGCGGTTTTTATCGGTTTGGAGGTGAAGAAATTCTGAGGAATTCGTTTTAAAATTGGAGAACTAAGTGGGGGTAATTGGTTTCCTTGACGTGAGGTTGCTTGGCTTCAGTATCACGTGGTGATTGTTGTTGTCTTTCGGTAATTGGAGGGAACTGGTGCTGGAGCGAGATATTTTAGTTGGTTCGGTAACCGATTGTAATCTTTCATAGCGATTGCCTCCAAGTGATTTTTGATCATTTTACAATCGGAGATTTCTCTATTTTGTTTGAGATTCTCGGTGTTGTATATATAACATTTTGTCAAACATGGTTAGCGGGAATCTGTTTCATTGTAGAAAGAATTCATGGCCGCCTGAAGAGTATATTAGTAAATCCACTTTACAGCTGGTAAGCTTCAGGAGAAGTACTTACATATTATTATTTTCTCTGGGTTCTTTTTGGTTGCTTGTTGAGAATCAGGGGACAAAAGACAATACTGTTTGATGTGAGAAAATATTGCAATTCGATTCCTTGTAATCTGTTTTACTTGTAAATACAGTAATAATCGGTAAATGTAAAAATTTTCTTTATGGAGTCATATGTGGCTGCTTTGTATTTTAGCCAAATTTGTTCATTTTCGTATTTTGTCAGTTTTTACTCTCTTTTTTCTTTCCCCCTTTCTAATCCATGAAACCAACCGTTAACATCTTCGATTTTGGTCTGTCAAGTTTTTTCTTATGGCATAAATATGATGACCATTTTTGTACTCATTGTTGTTGCAGTTTACTTTCTAACAAGATAGTATTCACGTTCCAAGAGAATTCAGAGCGATGAAGATTAATTTGTTTTTAGAAAATTTATGTAATTAGCTTTCTAATTGAGAGATTTGCTGAGTGATAACCTTGGGACACATTCAAAACCTGTGTTCTTGATAAATTAACGTAATAGTCTTGTGCTGATTCCTATGATCATTCTCTTTTGGGGAAGTTGCATGTAAGACACTGCATGTGTGAGTGTTACTAGCTCAAAAGACGACTCCTTGCCCTTAAATTTTGAGAGGTACTTCTTTGCTTTCACATATGTTATAAGATATAATATAAAGTTTAGTAAAATTCTAAACATTGACTGCAAAAGAGTTGATGCAAAGCCAGGTCCAAGGACTGTTGCAATTGAAGAATAAAAATCTGTGAATTAAATTATAATTTAACCAGACAATAGCAAATCTATTCGGAGAGACTGGACTGCTTTGTTATGCTCTTGATTCCTTATTGTTTATTGTTTTGTTTTCTTTGTTTTGGAGGATAACTTATCGTTGGTATTACTTCCCTTGTTTTGTCTCTAATAAAATTTCTTTTGTTGTTAAAAATACTAGTGTAACTAAACCAATAGGCAATAGCTGATGGCATATATGTCTTGGGAACTCGGATAGATTTCCACTTGAACTGATCTATGTTACTTGCACTCTTTCTGCAGCTTGATTTTGATAGTGCTGCTCCACCTGAACAAGCTTGGAGGAGGACATTAAACAGCCATGCCAATATTCTTAAAGAGTTTAGTGTAACTTTTAAGGAAGCAATAAAAATGGCAAGTGTTTTTCTTCTCTAACTGACACAGATAAACTGGTTTAATAGATAGAATGCTTTGCATACTTTTATACCTTATCCCCTTTTCTTTGTTTTTTTAATTTATGTCTCCAAATATCTTCTGAATGTTACTTGTAACTTGAAATTCTAGGTTCGGCTAGGTATACGTATGTGGTCATATGTTAGGGAAGAGGCCTCTCATGGAAGGGTAAATTTTGCATTTTTCTTCATTTGGTGGTCTTTCATTTCTCTCTTTCTTCCTTCATATATGTTAATATGCGAGACCTGAGTTCCAAGGCCTGACTTCTGCAGAAAGCACCAATAGATCCTTTCACTCGAGAAAGTTGCAAGCCATCTGCATCACAAGGAGTTCCTCTTGGAGGGATGGGGTGCGATGTGGTTCTATAATAAGCTTCATCTTCCCCGCCCCCTAAAATTTCTTTGTCTACTGTTACTGATTTGGAAACATCTGTGTACTGTGTACCTTACAGAAGTGGTAGCATTTCAAGAGGATTCAGAGGCGAGTTTCGACAGTGGCAAATCATACCTGGCTTATGTGAAGCTTCACCTGTCATGGCCAACCAGTTCTCTGTACTGCTCTGTTCTTCTATTTACTATTGACCTGCTGTATACTTCTTTATAACTTCAAATGTGATTTCTTTTCTGTTAGGATTGATCATTAAGGAGTGTGCTGATTTATTTGCCTGTTTGTCTCATTATAATTTATCTGGTGTGTTTGGAAAGCAACTTAAGAAGTGAATAATATTAGAATACAATATCAATCATACAAATGTGAATCTGTGGTATATTGTGCATGGTAAACATTTAGAAGCATATGAATTCTCAATGTTTGCATGTACAGCATGTTAATTCTTGCTGTAACCACTTTGTCGATTAAAAGTATCTTAGTTAGAAGTTAGAACGTTGATGGCAACTCATCTTTGCCTACTGGTACTTAATGTAGATCAGGGAAAAGGATAAAGTGATTTAACAATGCTCCCAAGTATTTATGTAACTTTTGGAATAGCATATGAAATCAGAATCAACAAATGTTCAGCTATTATTACAAGTTTCTTAGTTTTCTTATTGTTGTTTGGATAATGGCCAGAAACCTTGCTATTATAGTTAGTGGAATATTGTCAAAGCTACATTGATAAGCATGGCGAACTCATTAAGAGAAAGATTTTGTTATGATTATGATTTTGAATGAGCCTGAATTTTAGAAAGTGCAAGTAATCCGAAAGCTGCTGTACAGCAAGGAATAGAAATTTATATGTATGTTAAGCCAAAGTAAAAGAGCGACCCTTACTTTGTATTAACTATTGAGGCAACTTGACTGCGTAATGGAATTAATGGTTATTTACTTGGTTGGAGACTTAAAATTGAGGTACTTAGCAATTTTGTTCATATAATTAAAGAGAACATAATTTCTTATCACGCTTGTTGTTGTTTTGCAAATGATTGTGCATGCAATCAAAGATAAATTGTTGTGTAAATAATTTTTTCTTATTTTTTGAGGGCATTAGTGGGGTGTTCAAGAGGTGAAATAAATGTTTCCTTTCTATTCTACATTTTGGGTCTCAGATGATTTGATCTGTTTAGTTTTCTTGCAGATCTTTATAAGTAGAGATGGAGGAAACAGAAGGTTTGCTTCAGTGTTGGCTCCTGGCCAGCATGAAGGCTTAGGGTAAGGAAAAGGCAATGAAAGTTCTTTGAGACAATCTTTCATAAAGATAAAATTCAGACCTTATTTTATTCTAGAATGTTTTGTATATTGAATGAATTTGGGATGATGCTGTTTTTGAATATTTCATATTTTGTGCTGTTGCAAGTCAATTACTTGCTATGGATCTTCTATGCTTTTTCTAGTAAGAGGACAGTCATACTATCTTTTGGGCTGGGGAATATATCTATTCCTTGTGATTTTGTCATACTAATTTCCACGTAACTCTTATATGAGTTTCTCTTGTTTTATAGGTGAAATTTAAGTGTGAACCAATGAGGCCCTGGCTAACTTTTCAATTAATGAACTGAATCTGGGTTATATATTAACTATGCATTCATTTGAGCTTGGCAATTGGTTTTGTAGCTTATGGAGCCTTCATAATTCTTTATAAATGTCTATTAGGAGTGGCAGTTTAATTTATAAGTGCTGCAGAGCTTCATGCTAGGAATTACTTGTGCTAGTTTGGGGAGATCATCATTACTAGTTTAAAAGTATCTGACTACCTGGGACTGCTAATTTCTGAATTGCAAACTGAATAACTCTATATATAACTTAAGTGCCTTTTGGTGTCTTCAATTTATATTGAACTTTTTCCTATGCCTTTTCTTTTGTTATCTATATGGAGCTATAGTGAAGATAATTGGTAATCATTTATGCAAATGTGATTGCTGAATGATAGCTTGAGACTTTTAATACTGTTAAAGTCCTACTTATGGTTACATAGCCAGTGTTTCAAGTGATTTTCATTCTCTTGGAAGTTGCATAACTCAAGTAGTTCTTTGCTTTCAAAATGTAAATTGGCTGCAGTTTCTGGTGTGCTTATTTATGTGCTTAGCTAACTTGATGCAGCAGTCAGTGTCATACAGACCGACTGACAAAAGTTAGCATAAACTATAAGATTGATATTAAACACGATATGTTCTCCATTTTGGAGCAAAATTTCCGATGAGGGAAACTCCAGTTAATCTTGGAAGTTGGGAAAACATGAATATTGATTCTGAATAGGATCATCCTACAAGATTCTAAGCATAGATCTCACTGGTAATATTGCCCTTAAATATGTTGTAGCTATAGGAATCTAGGAAGCACGGACATGCCAAATGGCCTTTGTACCGGTGTCCAATGCGTTTCTGGCACTAATTCGCATTGGACATGTTCTGAAACACTTCTAGGCTGTTTCTGCAGTCACTCTCTCTCTAGTTTATATTTTTTTTACACCTTTGGAATCAGCTGGGAGTCAGCACAACACAGCCATGGAACAGCTGAGACATGTAGGTAGCTCAGATTGTGTTTTTTTTTTTTCCCTAGTTTTTTTAAAACTGAAACATCACCATATACCTCCCAATTCTTGTTCTCTTTGACTTCGAGTCTTCTATGACTTGCTGCTTTGTGAACTGTGATGTTGTCTCTCTTGTCTGGATCTCTTTTCTCTCTCGTTTAAGTTATTTTCCTTGGATTGCAGAGTTGCAGTGAATTTTGAAAGCATAACTTTTGTTGTGTTTTGCGTTTGTCATGTTCAGTGGTTTCTGTGCTTGTGATGACCACGCAGTTACAATACTATTCAGTGATATGTGTATGTTTCAAACATAACTGTTTGAGTCAAGATTTGTGTTTGTATATTGAATGTATCTTTAAGATTTGTACTTCTATATCAATCTTAAATTGATTTGTATTTTGTATTTTGTATTTTGTTTAAATGGTGTATCCGAAAATTTGGTTTTGGATAGAAGTGTATGGCGTTGTTTGATCCATGTAGCCGACCCCACCTAGTGGGAAAAGGCTCAGTTTGTTGTTGTTGTTGTTGTTAATGTATCTCAGCTGTGTTGTATTCTATATTTTTTAGAATTTGCCGTGTCTCTGTATCCATGTTGAATTGTACCAGTGCCCTGTGTTGTATATGTTCTTCCTAGATAGGAATTGATGTGATTACCAATTTGGTATTTTTGTTTTTTGTTTCTGTTGGGCAATGAATATTTGTAAAAATTCTGAGTAATACTTGTGTCATTTGTTAGTGTTGGGTTCTTTATATTTTGTCCAGATAAGTAACTATAATACCAATTTTTCACATTAAGTTTGGTTTCAGATCTCGCAGGAAAGCTGGTGATGTGGGTATATCATCATGGGGCTGGAATCTAAGTGGTCAACACTCTACCTACCATGCTCTATTTCCAAGAGCTTGGACAATATACGATGGTACTATCACTTTTTTAATTTTCCTTTTATCATCATATATGTTTTTTGTGATAAATTTTTTGATAGTTTCCGTCATTTTTAGGTGAGCCAGACCCAGAACTAAAAGTGTCTTGCCGGCAGATATCCCCATTCATACCACATAATTACAGAGAAAGCAGTCTCCCGGTTGCTGTTTTTGTTTATACGGTGTGTAATTTTCTTCTACAGTACCAACTTATCTGATTCTAGCAATCTGTCAAGAATGGGAATGGCTGACTTCCTTACTTTTTATTTTGTTTTTCACTTCATTTATTAACAATTTATTGGACAGACTATTGGCTCCAGTTTAGTTTTTAATTAAAAATGGTAACTGGATTTTTCTTTTGGTTTAGTGAAATTAGCACCTATGGGAAAGTTGGGCTATGAGAAAGTAAACATGTTTTGTGGTAGTGAGTGTTAGGCTGTGAAAGACTAACAAGAGCAAAAAATAGGGGTAGTAAAAATGAGAATGTTGAGATGGGTATGAAGACATACAAGAAAGGATAAGATTCTAAATGTATGTAGGAGAAAGTTGGTGTTGCACCTATTGAGGAGAAAATAATGGAAACTTGGTTATAATGGTTTGTGCATGTGCAAAGAAAACTGTTAGAGGCTCCAGTGAGGTAAGTTGATCAAATAGCTTTTAGTACAATGAGGAGGGGTAGGGGAAGATCAAAAAAGACACTGAAGATTATTAAAGGAGATTTTTGGATAAATAATACTTTTAAAAATTTGGTTTTTGATAGAACCTAATGGTGCATTTGGTTCATGTAGCTGGCCTTACTTAATAGGATAAGATTTTGTGTACTGTTATTGTTGTTCGTGAAAGTAGCACCTATTATATTGTGAATGTGATTTATTTCAATGTGCTTTCTCAAATAAGAAAGCTTGTTTACTTTAAAAAATGGGACTAAATGTCAAGGTTGATTGTCTTCTTCCTATAAAGAAACACATCTTTAGGAAAGCAAGAGTTTTCATAATTGAGAAGTTATTTCAACGAATGATGGGTGACTGACATCTAATGAAGGTAATTGGATTAGTTTCCCAGTTCAAAATGCTGTTTCTTATATGTGTTTCTTATCCATGCAAACACTTTTGTGATGATTATAATGTGCATTTGTCTTATACTTAAGAAGGGTATGTGTTTAGAGCCTCACTTTTGGTGTTCCTGTTTTTATCATTTTATGGATGGATGTTTTGGGTTTGGGAAGGTGTAGGGGGTGGGTAAATATCTTGCTTTAAGTCTCGCTTGACTTATTCCTCTTGTAATATAAATATGGTATCCAAAGATGTTGGATTGCTTCTCTTTTTACATTTTTAATAACTTTTTGTACTGTACAATTTATTCTCACTGTGAGTGAAAAACTTGGTGAATTTAAATTTCATGCCAAACCTTTTTTTTCATATAATCTGTAGCATCCATTTTTTCTTTTTCCTCTATGTTTTAATAATGATGTCCAACTATTTTTTGGATTTATTAAAGAATTTCTCATGTTTCTTTTGTAGCTGGTAAACACTGGTAAGGAAAGAGCTAAAGTCAGCCTTCTATTTACATGGGCGGTAAGTTTTTTTTAATCTAAACTGTTGCTAGATTCACTTGTCACAAGGTGATATAGGGCCAGTGTTGTCAATAGTGTACGGCTGCCAAATGGAGGCAGCTGCCATGTTTTAAAAATTGTAAAAGTATATGGAGAGAGGGTTTTGGCAGAATGAGAGCAGTATCGAAAGTGAAAGAGAAGTAGAACAATAAAGATTAGGAAGGGTAAAAGAATAGAAATTGAAAAAATTGTAAATTAAAACTTAAGAAGTGACTAGAACAGAAATTGACAAAAAAAGGGAGAGGTGAAGTGCAGAATTTGAAAAAAGAAAGGGACACAAATAATTATTCGATGAAAACAGAGAGCAGAAAATGCCTTTATGTTCATAGGGTCACAAAAAATTAAGGAAATGCAAGTCATATTTTTTCCTAGTTAAAATCTAAGTTTACTGGGCGTTGATAATTAGTCATCATTGTTGTTTTCTGCAGAATTCGATTGGTGGTATCTCACACATGTCAGGAGATCATTCAAATGAACCATTCATGTGAGTGTGTGCTTTTTTATTTTACATAATAATGTGTGTGGATTTCTGTTCTGCATGCTTTAAACAATGTCTTAACCTTTTCTCTTTTTTTTGTATTATGTTGTAGAGCTGAAGATGGAGTCTCTGGTGTACTTCTACATCACAAGCAAGTCATCAAACCTTATAGCTATATATGACGGTTGGTTTGCAGATTTCTCTTTATACCTAAAATGCTTAATAGGTGAAATCAAGGTTTTTCAATGATGTTAAGGTTCTAAATGGTATGATGGTACTCTTGTTGCTCAGGCTTAATTAAGCTTCACTTATTTTTTTAAAAACAAGCTGAGATTGGTAAGAACTAAAATGGGCGCTTTCCCTAGACTATTAATGTTGGGTTTGGGATCTCATCGTTGAGGCCCTTTTATATTAATGGTCACTGGACTGGGGAAGAAGGAAAAAAATGTTTAGGAAGACTGCTTATTCTGGTGTCATCTAGGATCTTGACATTATGTTATGGTAACATGTAATATCGTCTTATGTCTTGTATTTGAACTTGGGGGAAAAAAGAAAGAAAATGACTTATAACATGTGAGATTCACTTAGTGCATTATGCTCTGTATTTCATTGTTTTATTGGAGTAGCTATGGTTTAATCAAAATGATTATTTTTTGGCACTGCAGTCATTGTATAGGTATTACATGTAGGATTGTCCACAGGAAAGTTTTTTATTATAAGTTGTTTAGTTATTCATAAAACTAGAGATCGATGGGGGAACAAATATATTGCCTTGCTTTGTGTGGATGTACAAGAAAAGGTAAGATTAGGAATGAATTCATTTGGGAGATAGTTGATGTAGCACTTATTGAAGAGAAAATTGTTGGTAACTCATCTAACGTGGTTTGGTCATGTGTGAAGAAGACCAATAGAAGCTTCAGTAAAAAAAGGTCAATTAAATGGAGAATTGTCCAATTAAAAGGGGTAGAAGAAGACATTAGGTGAATCTATAGAAAAGGACCTTCTTTTAAACAATTTCAAATATTTGGTTTTTATTAAAAAATTATATATTATTTGATTCATGTAGCCGACCACACCTAATAAGATAAAGTTTTGTTATTACTGTTGTATAAACCAGTAACCACTTTTATTTTAGAAAATGTAATGAAATTTGCCCAAATGTAAATAATAAGATGTAACTAAATAGTAAATATCCCTTGCAAAATTACTGAAACCAAACTATGCAAAATATTTATGCTAGGTTATATGTTGTTTGCAACTGAACCTGCATAAACAGTTACAGATATAATAGGTGATTTAACTGAATTAAATTATAGCTTTTTGATTGTTTACTTTGATCAATGCAGTTCAGTTAGTTTGTAGGGCATTTGATCCTTCCGCAGGGAACTTAGTGTGAACCTGTGTGGTTGTCACCCCCCTCCCTTCAGCATGAAATTGAATTCTCTTAAACTATACGGTGATATTGTATTTTTAGTTTTTTTAGTGAGTGATAAGAATAAATCAATATCAGCAGTTAATAATTCTCATCCAATAGATCTTTGAAAAGCTATAACATGTTAATTAAGAATTGAAGAATAAAAGATAGACCTGAATGATTTGTGCTGCATTCTGGCTTAAATGACTTGTCACAATTCAACGGATGACCTCTAGCAGTTATATGCCATGCGATGCAAACTGCATCTCTAGTGCTCAGTTTATATGTTTCATAATGAATTTTGTTAAATGACATTTGAAGAGACTAGATGGCTTGATTGTCATCTATTACTTTTGTTTTATGTTTTCTTCTCTTCATTTTTACCCTCATCATATGTGTAAATGATGTCCTAATCTGAGCTTCTATACTTCTTCATCTTCTATTTATGAAGTTTCATCAACAGTGCCCTCAAAAAAAGAAATAAACTAAAAGGTCTTACTTCTGTGCTTATCCATTGTTTGTGAGTTTGGCTATGTGTGGATTTTAAAATTAATTCTTATGTTTGTATCTGTAAAATTTCATGTTAAAATAGAGATTTAATGAAATGGAGAGCTTACTGAAATGGTGTAAGCCTTCCTTAATTTATATTATGATAATTACAAAGACTGGCCCGATAAGATAAACTACCTTCTAGATCAGATATGATAAACAATAAACTTTCTACTTTATCGATTATCTAAATCAGATAAGGATGTCACTATCAATGATACCATGTATCCTGTAACAGTTCTAACACTAGCAAACTGGAATCATACTAAGCTTTCAGTCTGTTACAAATATAAAACCTGGGCTCAATGACACAAAGAACAAAGAAATCAAAACTCCAGCCATCAAACCATAAGTATTTAGGCAACTATCAGTTCACACATCAAAAAACAACAATACTGTCAACCATGGCTACATGCAACTTGATAGGCTCCACACAGTACAAACCACAACTTGGAATGGGTTCCACCAACTTCTTCCTGTACAACAATAACAAATTTGTCTGAGGTGGTTTGGTCATGTGAGAGGAAGACCAATAGAAGCTCTTACTCATGTGGGAGGAAGACCAATAGAAGCTCTAGTAAGAGAAGTTAATCAAATGGAGAATAGTCCAATTAAAAGGGGTGGAGGAAGACCTGAAAAGACATTAGGAGAAACTATTAGAAATGGCCTTCTTGTAAATGAAATTTCTGAAGATTTGGTTTTTAGTCAAATGCATGATGTTGTTTGATTCATTTAGTTCATGTTGACCCCACCTAATGGAATAAGGGTTAGTTTGTCACTTTGTTGTTTGTTATTAAGATGGGTTAGAACTACTTTTTACATAGAGTCAGAGTTTTGCTTGTTTTGGAAATTATTAGTATGCATATAGGTGTTGAGAAGAGTTGAAAAATGAGTAGGAAGAACGGTGGGAATCGGAGCCGATGGAGATGAGGGAGGAACCGAGAGAGGGAAAAGAAATTCATCTGGAAAAAAATTCGACTTCATTTTTCGGTGGTCAGCCACCAAGAAAGAAAATACAGCCATTGAGAAATTACAAAGATACCCTTACAACCAGACAGAAATTACAAAAATAACCCTAAGAGAAAAAATTACAATAATACCCCAACAGACAGTAAAATGATACAATTACCAACACTCCCCCTTAAGATGGAGCATAGATGTCTCTCAGGCCCATCTTGCAAATAATTGAATGAAAAGTTCTACTTGTAAGTCCCTTGGTAAAGATGTCAGCTAGCTGATCTTCAGACTTCACAAACAAGAGTTTTAGGATCCCTTCAGATAGTTTTCTTTGATGAAGTGTCTATCAATTTCTATATGATTTGTTCTATCATGTTGGACAAGGTTGTGAGCAATAATGATAGCTGCCTTATTATCACAGTAGAGGTTGAGAGATAATTCATCATTAACTCCAAGTTCTTGGACCAACCTTCTCAGCCACAAAATTTCACACACTCCCAGAGTCATAGCCCTATATTCAGCCTCAGCACTGGATCTAGCGACCACTGATTGTTTCTTGCTTCTCCAAGTGACAAGATTCCCTCCAACAAACGTGCAATAGCCTGATGTAGACCTCCTATCATCAACTGACCCTGCCCAATTAGCATCTGCATAAGCTTCTATTCTAGAATGTCCGTGTCTTGAGAATAGTAGTCCTTTTCCAGAGGCAGATTTTAAGTACCTCAAAATACGAAACATTGCATCAAGGTGAGTAGTGCGAGGGTCTTGCATGAATTTGCTAACAATGCTTACAGCATAGGCTATATTTGGTCTCGTATGGGAGAGGTAAATCAATCTGCCAACCAACCTTTGATATCTGCCAAGTTCCACTACTTCTCCATCACCAGCCTTCGAGTGATGATTCTCTATAATGGGAGAATTTGCTGGTTTACACCCTAACATTCCGGTTTCTTGGAGTAGATCTAGTACATACTTCCTCTGACAAATGAAAATACCCTTACTTGACTTAGCAACTTCAATCCTAAGGAAGTAATGCAGGTTTCCCAAGTCTTTGATTTCAAATTCCTTGGCCAAACGAGACTTGAGCCAATTAATTTCCTTCATATCATTCCCAGTCACAATAATATCATCCACATACATAACAATGGCAGTGATTTTTCCATCACACTTCTTACAAAACAATGTGTGGTCTGCATTGCTTTGTTTGTAACTAAGATTAACAATTGTCTTGCTAAGTCTACCAAATCATGCCCGTGGTGATTGCTTTAAGCCATATAAAGCCTTTTTCAACTTACACACCTTCCCTGAAGTCTTATCACAGGCAAAACTAGGAGGAATATCCACAAACACTTCCTCTTCTAAGTCTCCATGGAGAAAGGCATTTTTTACATCTAATTACTGCAATTTCCATCCAAAATTGGCTGCACAAGAGAGAATAACTTGAATGGAGTTCATCTTTGTAACAAGAGCAAATGTCTCTTGATAATCTATCCTATAGATCTGTGTGAATCCTTTAGCTACTAGTCTTGCTTTGTATCTCTCGATTGATCCATTAGCCTTGTATTTGATAGAGAAAACCCATTTGCAACCCATAGGTTTCTTTCTAGTTGGAAGTTGAGTAAGTTCCCAAGTGTCATTTTTCCTTAGAGCTGTCATTTCCTCTATCATGGCTTCCTTCCACTTTGGGTCATCAAGAGCTTCCCTCCAGTCTTGAGGAGCAGTTACAGAGGCTACAGAAGAGATAAATGCTCTATAGGAAGGGGATAATGAATCATATGAAACAAAGTTAGAAATAGGATGTTGAGTGCATTTTCTAATTCCTTTCCTAAGGGCAATGGGACGATCATCATTATCAACAATTAGAATGGAAGAATGAATAGGAGACTCACAAGCAATTGATGGGTCAAGTTGTGAAGGAACTGGATCAGGAGTGAGCTCTTGGCTTGGTAGAGTTTGTTGAATGGCTTCCACTTGCATTTTCTTCCTTCGAGAGTAAGTCAAGATTTTTGGTTCCTTCAGCTTTTTTGGTTCGCTTACCTTCTCTCCATGTTCCTTTGGATGTGACCCTTTTCCTTCCTCTCCATGTTCCTCAGAATATGACTGTTCTAGAGTATTGTCTGTCTCCCCCTAAATTTGATGAGGAATAGGACTATAGGTTGCAATAGAAAATTTTTCGTTACCCTCGAGTCTCCTCATGATAAGGTGCTGATTCAGAAGAGTAATAGGTTTCATCTTCCTGGAATGTGACATCCATACTTACAAACACTTTCCGTGTTGGAGGGTGGTAGCACTTATAGCCCTTTTGAGTGGGAGAATATCCAATAAAGACACATTTAAGAGCTCTAGGGACATTCACTCTATAATCATGTACAAAGCATACACACCCAAAAATTTTAGGTAGAACCAAGTAAGAGGAGGATCCAGTGAGAATCTCTAGAGGGGACTTAAATTGGAGTGTTCTTAAGGGCATTCTATTGATAATGTATGTTACAGATAGCACTGCATCTGCCCAAAACATCTTGGGTACTCTCATGGTGAACAATGGAGATCGAGCTACTTCTAATAAGTGTCTGTTCTTGCGTTCAGCTGCTCCATTTTGGGTAGGAGTATTCATACAATTAGTTTGATGGATGATTCCATAAGCCTCTAAATACTATTGAAACTCATTGCTCATATATTCCAACCCATTATCACTTCTAAGAACCTTTACTTTCGCATCAAATTGAGTGGAGATCAATGCATGGAATTTCTTGAAACATGAGAAGACTTCACTCTTTGAATGCATCATGTAAACCTAAGTAGTGCGACTAAAGCAATCAATAAACGTGACAAACCATCTATAGGCAGATAAGGAAGTAATGCGACTAGGGCCCTAAACATCAGAGTGAATTGTCACAAAAGGTGCTGAACTTATATTATCAACAATTGGATAGGAGTTTCCAGTATGTTTAGCAAATTCACATGCATTACAAAAAAGATCTTTCTCATCACATTTATAATATAAGTCTGGGAATAATTTCTTTAATACTACGAAAGAAGGGTGACCTAGACGTCTATGCCATCTATGCAGTTATGATGCAATTGACCCATTTGAACTCCCTTGGAGTGCTGAACTACATGAAGTTTCCAGGTTGTCTTCCAAAAAATAGAGGTCATCTTTCACTTTACCATAGCCAATCACCTTCTCCATCTCCAGCTCCTGCAAAACACAGTGCAAGGGAAAGAAAGTGACTTTACAGTTTAAGTCTCTAGTGATAGCACTAATTGAAAGAAGGTTATTTGAGAATCTTGGGACATGCAAGATTAAGGATAAATTTAACAAATGTGTGCAGGATATGGAACCCTTCCCCATTATTTTTGAGAGAGTACCATTTGCTACACAAACAGTATTTTGTTCATCACATGGTGTATAGGATGAAAAGGAACTTAAAGTACTAGCCATGTGGTCAGATACTCTTGAATCAATGATTCAATGATTAATTTTAGGACTAGAGATAGCATTGAGAGCTAATATTGGTATACCTGTGTGGGCAAAGTTAGAACTAGAGGAAGTTTCCACCTTTGAAGACTGTTATGTTTCAAGCTTAGCCATCAACCTTTTAAGTGTTTGGACTTCCTCCATAGAGAGTTTTTCATTGCAAGGACTAGGTTCTGTAGGAGCTGGAACTACTACCTCAGACAAGTGAGCTTGAGGTCTAGATGAGCTTGTTCTTTTTCCACCTCGACCCTTAGTGGGCTTTCCATGAAGCTTCCAACATTGCTCTCTTGTGTGTCTTGCTTTTCCACAAAAATCGCACTTCAATGTGTCCTTGTCTACTAAGCTAAGGGACTCTTGTGGTGGATTTGCCACTAAGGCAGATCGGTCATACAAAGTAGGGAGGAGCATAGAGTGCCTCCTACTTTCTTCCTGTTGAATGAAGGCATAAGACTGTTTCAAGGTTGGAAATGGCTCCTTTCCAAGCGCTTGGGCTCTAGTCTGATCATATTCCACATTTAAGCCAGCTAGGAAATCATAAACCCTTTCTTTATCCCTTAATTGCTGGAATTTGATAGCATTTGTAGTGCATTCAGCCTGGAAGTCCTGATAATAGTCCAACTCGTGCCAAATGTTGCTCAATTCATTGTAGTACTGAGATACAGACTTTTCCCCTTGCTTAGTTTCATGAATCTTCTTTCTCAATTCATACACAAGTGCATCATGACCAACCTTGGAATAGGCTTCAAATACTGCACTCCAAACTTTCATAGCTGTATCAAGGAAGATATAGGATTTGGCTATCTTAGACTCCATAGAATTTAGTAGCCAAGACATAACCAAGCTGTTATCTGCCTCCCATTGATCAAATGTGGGGTCAGTTTTTGTTGGTTTTCTCTTTTTACCATTCACATATCCAAATAAACCTCTAGCTTTCAATGAAAGTGTACAAGCCCGTGACCACACCAAAATGTTGGAACGATCCAGCTTCTTAGGACACATTTGAAGGGTGGGATTGTCACCTAGAGTCCCTAACCTACTCACATTACCACCTGAGGTTGAAGCACCTACTGTCTCACTAATAATTTCAGACATCCTTGAGTGTCAGATAATTTTTCAGTTGATGGCTGAACCACAAAGAACCTGAACTGCTCTCCCTCCGGCACCCAATAGCCTTCGCCAGCCCAAGCTACCGACTCCTAGACAGTTCCCCACTCTGTCACACCCAGCAAGTCCAGGCAACGATGCACTTGGGTTCGCAAGCCCAGCATTCTCAAAGGGCGTCAACAAAACAAGCTCGAAAACAAACCCAAGAGCGACAATGACGAGTTGGGGTTCAAACTTGTCGGTGTGCGGAAAAACCTATGGTTTGGCTCGCTGGCGGAGTCCAGTCGGGGGGAAGAAATGGTCTGGCGTCCCCTTGCTGATGCTGACATTGGCTTCAAGGCCAATGCCAGCGACTTGTGCTTCTATTATGGGGCGAACCAGGAACCTACCTCTGATACCAAGTTGAAAAATGAGTAGGAAGAATGGAGGGAATCGGAGCCGATGGAGATGAGGGAGGAACCGAGAGAGGGAAAAGAAATTCAGGTGGAAAAAAATTCAACTTCATTTTTCGGTGGTCAGCCATCAAGAAAGAAAATACAGCCATTGAGAAATTACAAAGATACCCCTACAACCAGACAGAAATTGCAAAAATAATCCTAAGGGAAAAAATTACAATAATATCCCAACAGACAGTAAAATGATACAATTACCAACAAGAAGATTGCTGAAAATATGACTATATGTCAATCCTGCCTTACAAGGATTACAATGTATATGTTTCATGGGTCCTCACGGGATTTTGTTTCAGTCCTAATGCTCCAAAACATAAAAACGCAGCCCGTAATAATGCATGTAAGCAAAACTGTTGTTAAGATATTCAGGCCAAACAACATACTCTTATCAGAATTCAGAAATGGGAAAAAATTTATAGGCTATAGCTCAAGGTAAGTCCAAATAAAACCTGGTGTCACTAAACATCTGCATGTCAAGACTCTGGCATTGTAGTTGGCCTTGGCATTTTTTGTCTAAGTATCCAAGAATACTAGCCTTACCTAGTGGGATAAGGCTTTGTGTGTGTGTTGTTGTTGTATCCAGGAATTGTTGCAATCCTTACTCTTCTCTTCTACATGTAAGAGGGAGGTAATTAAAATACAGGGTGAGGAGATCTTTGTTGCAGAAATCAATAGAAGTAAGCTGTTCTTCATTGTTCCTGGTATAAACGTTTGAAGAAAATTGTATTCTCTGGTTATCTCTTTGGTTTTGTTGGAAAAATAGAAGAAAACGGATTGGGCCTACATTACCGGATACCAATGGGCTGTTAGCTTTTAATATTAGAAGATTTGTAGATTAATGCAAATATTATGTGCAGTAGATAAGTTTGCTTGCAAGTATGGTAGTTGTAATTTAGTCTGAGTAAAATTCTTTTACAACTCATTCTAGGCTAGAAAGGACTCTCCTATAAAGGAAAGTGCCGATACTCTGTAAAATTAACAGTCTGAAATAATATTTATTACATTCCTCATGCTATCAGAGCCTGGTTACATTCCACTCTCTGCCTAAACCCTTTTCTGCTGCTTGCGATGTCCTTTTTTCACTATGTCTGACCTTTCTAAAGTCTCTAACCCCTCTACAGCCCACTCTTCTCATCCTCCACCTAATAATGAGCATTTTCCGGCCCAAATCACCACCGTTTGACTCAATGGTGAGAACTTTCCTTGCTGATCATAGTCAGTTAAAATGTATATACGAGGTTGGGGAAGAATTGGCTATCTAACAGGGATCCTAAGAAGCCCAATAAGAAGGATGACAAACATGCTGCTTGGGATGCTGAAAATTCCATGATCATGACAAAACTTGCCAACTCCTTGGGGAAAGTTATCGGTTCCAACTACCTGTGTTTCTCTATAGGCAAGGAACTTTGGGACTACGTTACCCATATGCATTCAGATTTGGGCAACCAATCTCAAGCCGACAAGCTCACCTTAGAACTTGGAGAGATCAGACAAGGTGATGCTATTGTCATGATTGGAAGTGTACTGAGATTCAAACCATTATAAAATGTGTTGAACTAATCGCATCTTGAAATTCCATGTTGTCCTTAATGTTGAGTTGATGAGGTTCAAGGACGTATGATTGGAAGAAATCCACTACCTTCCATTAATGAAGTCTTCATTGAAGTGCGGAGGGAGGAGAGTTGTAGGAGTGTTATGCCAGGGAGCAAAAGTTGAGGTGTTGGAATGGCTGAAACTTCAGCCTTAAGTTCATATTGCTGGAAACTGTGACACCAGCAAAAGAAATACTAATGGCCACTGCACTAATGAGCCAAAAAAGGGTGAAGAAAAGCCCCTAGTGTGGTGTGAATGTGATCATTGCAACAAACCATGTCACGCTTGGGAAACTTGTTGGCTACTCAATTGGAAGCCAGCAAACTGAGAACCGAAGCAGAAGAAGTAACAGCCCACTGCTTATGAAGCTGCCTCTGTCACATTCAGCAAAGAGCAGGTTGATCAACTCCTAAAACTGCTAAAGTCTAATCCATCATCTTGTACCCCTAATTGTTCCTTTGCTTACTCAGGTAACCGTATTTTGGCACTCACTTCTGCTCTAAATTCCACTCCTTGGATCATTGATTCAGGAGCCAATTATCATATGACTAGTGTGCCCCATTTGTTTCATAGTTATTTCTCCTGTTCTTGTAAAGGTAAAATCAAAATAGCTGATGGTCATCTCTCTCCCATTACTGGTCTAGGAGTCATCAAACTGACTGACAAAATTCAACTTCAATCTGTCTTACATGTTCCTAAATTTGCATGCAATTTACCCTGTGTCAGTAGACTCTCCAAAGACTCCCATTGTACTACTCTTTTTTATGATTCATTTTGCATTTTTTAGGATAAGACCTCGGGGATGATGATTGGCAGTGTTGAAGAAGTAGATGGATTATATTTATTTCAATGAGACCTCCTCTTCTAAGGACCCGCAAGCTCAAGGTTTTACTAGCACTAGTTCTAAGGCTATATCAGATAAAATAATGCAATGGCACTTTAGGTTAGGCCACCCTAGTTTCTCGTCTTTGAAGCATTTGTTTCCTGCATTTTTTAAAGGAGTAGATCTTTAATTATTTCAGTGTGATATTTGTCATTTTTCTATAGAATCTCCAGACCACATTTCCCCTCCAAACCATTTTATCTTGTACACAGTAATATTTGGGTCCCTAAAAAATCTCTACTAATTCTAGCAAGTGGTGGTTTGTCACTTTCATTGATGACTGCACTAGAATAAGTTGGTCATTAGCAGTTAAGGAGGAGATGGATGCTTTAGAAAAGAATGTAACATGGGAAATAGTTAATCTCCCCGGAGACAAAACAATAGTGGGATGGGTTTTTATTGTAAAATTTAAGGTTGATGGGAGTGTTAAAAGATACAAGGCTAGACTTGTGGCTAAGGGGCTTACTCAATCCTATGGGATAGATTACCAAGAAACTTTTTGTCCTTGTTGCAAAGATAAATTCAATCCGTATCCTACTATTGCTGGCTGCAAACTGTAATTGGCCACCATTTCAACTGGATGTGAAGTTTGCTTCTTAAATGGGGAGTTGGAACAGGAAATATACATGAATCCTCCACCTGGTTTTGAAAAATTATTTGGATGTAATAAGGTTGGTAAATGAATATGTCCTTATATGGCTAGTCACCTCGGGCTTGGTTTGAGAGATTTGGGAGGGTTGTGAAAGGCTATCACTACAAAAAAGCAAGCTGATTATGTTATGTTTTTTAAGCATTTTAAGGATGATAAAGTACTGTTCTAATTGTATATGTTGATGACATAGTGTTGATAGGTGACACTACGGAAATTGAAAATTCTAAAGCAAATTGGCTAGAGAATTTGAAATTTAAGACCTAGGCCAGGACATTAAAATACATCTTAGGGATGAAGTTTGCAAGATCTATAGAATGGTTGTTTGTAATCAACAAAAGTATGTCTTGGATTTGTTAGAAGAAACTGGTATGCCTGGTTGTAAAAGCGCTGAGACCTTATGGAACCTAATCTGAGACTGGAACCAGCAAAAAATAAGCCAAAATTATCAATAGAGATATCAAAGGCTTGTGGGTAGGCTATTCTACCTATCTCACACACAGCCTAATATAGTTGTTGTAGTCGAGTGGTTAGTCAATTACGCATTCTCGTGGTGCAAAATATTTTGAGGCTGCCTATAGGATCCTAAGATACTTAAAGGCGACTCTTGGTAAAAGGCTACTCTTTAGGAACTTAGGACACTTGAGAATTGAAGCCTATCAGATGCAAATTAGGCTGGGAGTAGTATGGATAGAAGGTCTACATCTGGCTACTATAAATTTGCAGGGGGTAATCATGTTACATGGAGCAGTAAGAAGCAAAATGTAGTTGCTAGAAGTAGTGCTGAAGCTGAGTTCTGGTCCATAGCCCATGGAATTTGTGAAGTTATGTGGATAACAAGGTTGATGTAAGAGCTAAAGGTTCTGCGCTTTTGCCCATTAGAGTGTACTGTGACAACAAGGCTGCCATTGCCGTTGCCCACAATCTTGTGCTCCATGATAACGCGTGGAAGTTGACAAGCATTTTATCAAGGAAAAAATTGAGTGGGATTATTTGTATGCCATACATGATACATCCCTACTGTTAATCAAGTAGCTGCGGTTCTCACTAAAGGACTACATAAAAGGCAGTTTGACAACTTAGTAAGCAAGCTGGCCATGGAGGATATCTTCAGACTAGTATTGTCAAATGCATAACGCAGCATGAAACGCCAACTTCCAAAAATGTAAAAGCAGAGAAGCGGAGTGGCTACTTCATTGAAGTGAAGCGGCCAAATTAAAATAAATACAGAAAATGCAGAAGTAATTGATATCACTTAAAATATTATAACAAAATTAAGAATTACTAAAAATTAAATCACAAGCTATCAAAATTATATAAAGACAAACTAGCATAAGTTTTAAAGTTTAAAACATAACACACATAGTACAAGCATTATTTGTTGAGTTTTCAATTGAAATTTTTATAAAATAAATATTAAAACATATAAATATGCACTGGAGGAGAAAAAAATTTAGATTAATAATTGATTTTGAGGTAAAATAATAATAAAATAATTTTCATTAAAAAATTCGTTTCTAAAATAATATTTGCATATAAAATTTAAGAAAAAAAAATTCCTATTTCTTTAAGGGTAATAATTGATTTTGAAATAAAATTAAAATTAATATAATTCATATTAAAAATTTATTACTAAAATAATATTTGAATATAAAATTTAAGAAAAAATTTCTATTTCTTTCTTTCTCCCCAATTCCCTCCCCCTTCCTGTATCTGCATCTTCTCTCACTCTCTCCCACCTCTGTTTCATTCTCTCTCTCACATGGGGATGGGCTTGGGTCGAATCATGGCTAATTTTAGCCAACCTGACCAACTCGACAGATGAATTTGTTCATCTTGATCCCCTGACACTTCGGACTCCTTCGGTTGGGAAAAATTTCAAGTGGGTTTCCTGTGTCCCTACAGCAAGCAGCAGCTAACCAATCATGCAGTTGACATTCAATCTTCAAATCAAGAGGCAGCAGAGCAAATCTAGAGTTATAGAGGAGGATAGAAGCACAAATCAAAGGATGAACAAAACTAAAAAGGTTCTTATATAGCATGCCAAATTTCATCAGATCTTTTGTGCTGAATCTGGCTGTTTGTCCTCTTCATCTCTGTTGAGAAGCTGTTCTTCTTCTCTGTGGAATTGTCTCTACCAATTGAGAGCTTGACCCTGGAAATGGGCACCCACTTGAACAGAGTGAACGTGATTCCAATGACACAGGGAGAGAGAGGACAGAGTGTGAACGTTGATTCCACTGGAGAAGTGGTGCCCCCGTGGCTGTGAACCCAAAAAAAAATAAAAAACCAGACAAGGAGAGAGAGAGAGAGAGAGAGAGGGTTTAGGTTTAACCATGAAATGATGTCATTTCAATCAATATTAAAAAAAAAGGTTCAGGTTGCCGTGGATTTGGAAATCCAAACCTGCACTTGGCCATAGTAACCCGTATAAGACCAACTGTTCTGCACCATAACATTTGAGCCGAGCCAACCCAAACCGAACGAGAACCTATTTTTATTTGGTTTGGGTTGGGTTGAACTGGTTTACCTAGTTTTTTGCCCACCCCTACTCTCACTCCATGTAGCAAATTTGCTGCATGCACAGAATTCTGTCTGAGACAAAGACAGACCAGAATTTACTGCCACACATAGAATTCTGTCTGCCGTTGCACTTTCAGAGACCAGCTTCATGGTGAGACAAAGATGCAGCTTTAAGTGAAGCGGTGCTTTTTGTCTCCTTTGCTCCCCCACTTTGGCACATATGCGGTGCTTCCCAGCCACATATGAGGAGTTGAGTGCTTCACATGAATGTGAAGTGCCAACTCTATTTTCCGCCCCACTCCACTGCTTCTGCTTTTAACATCACAGCTTCAGATCAGCTTGAGGGGAGTGTTGGAAAAATAGAAGAAAGCACATTGGGCCTATGTTGCCCAATATCTATGGCCTGTTAGCTTTTCAGATTAGAAAATTTGTAGATGAGTGTAAATATTATGTGCAGTAGATAAGTTTACTTGTAAATACAGTAAGTTGTTTAATCCGAGTAAAATTCTTGTACAACTTAGTGTTCTAGGCTTGTAAGGACTCTCCTCTAGAAAGGGAAGTGCCAATACTCTGTCAGATTAAGTCTTTGAAATAATATTCATTACTTTCCTCAGGTATGGTAAATTTTTAACTTGTTTAATGCATTTTGATTTTAGCAATAATATTGCTGATACATTTTGTATGCACTTTTTCCAATGAAAGTTTCTTCTGTTCATCTTGAGTTGTATACTTTATGCATACATATATTGCATGTGTTTTTGATTGGTATCTCCAATATTGTAATCTTCTAGGTGGAAATATTCTTTAGTCCTAAGGATATTCTTGTATTGCAGGACTGCAAAGGGAAACCCTCCTGTTACTTTTGCAATAGCTGCATGTGAAACACAGAATGTAAGTGTTTCTGTTTTGCCAAGTTTTGGACTGTCAGAAGGAAGTAGCATAACAGCAAAAGACATGTGGTGTAAAATGGAACAGGTATTGATTACTTGTTTCAGGATTTCTGGATTCTATAGTCCTCTTTCTGCATTACCTTTGCCCCAAACATTTGAGTTATGGATGTATATTGGGTTGATTCTAATTGAAGTGGTTGTCTATTAAGGATGGACAATTTGACCGGGAGAGTTTTGGTTCTGGACCTAGCATGCCTTCATCACCTGGAGAGACGCGATGTGCTGCTGTTGCAGCCTCCACCTGGGTGGAACCTCATGGAAAGTGCACTGTTGCATTTGCTCTTGCATGGTCATCTCCTAAAGTAAAGTTTTCAAAAGGAAGCACTTTTAATAGGTAATCTGTAATTGTATTCGTCTATGAAGCACGGACACTTCCATTTCTGTTCAATTTCAGTGCCGGACACGAATCCAACACCAATGCATTGCAGATACAGCTGGAAACGTCCTCCAGCCGTATCTGCAAACGATTCTCTTAAATGATTCAAAGTTAATTTACTTTTATTATTTATAAATATAATTATTAAAATTTAAAATATTGAAAAGCTGCAACATATGAAATCCTTTTTCCAATATTTGGTTAGTGTGCCCATGGGTACGGGTGAGAGAATAGTCCTGGTTCTCTCTTTTCAATCTGCTGAAAAAAAGATGTAGAGGGCTCCCCCGAAGCAACTGCACTCTTTGTGTATGAACTGTCTGGGAATATAATTATATATTAAGCTAAATAGTAATAACACCATTAGAGAGAACTGCTGCCACTACTGTTAGATTCCTACTACAATTATAATAGATAGAATATTATTATATTATAATAATATACAACTAATTTTATATTAGATAGAGGCAGCAGAGTTTTATATTTGGCATTGGGGGAGATGCATGGAGTCTTTTTGAGGGTGGTGCTGATATACTTGAAGTGATGAATTTATTCTTTGATGAACCATAATTAGAAGCCATTCTTTATATAGATAATGGTGAAGGAAAAGATGAGATCACTACAATTAATATTTAGTAATAGCATTATATATTTATTGATAATAGAATGTTTTTATATTTATAATATATTATGACTTAGTTGCAATTATTTTGATGTTTAGCTATGATATTTTTTATTAATGAATAATACTAGACAATTTATTTTTAAATATATGTTGATACTTTTTTATTTAAATTAAATTATATATATATATGCCATGTCAGTAACTTATTTTTTTAAAATTTTGTCGTATTACCGTATCCATATCGTATCGTATCAATGTTGTGTCTCGTATCTGTACTTCATAGGTATTTGTACACTGGAATATTATAGGCAGTTGACATTTATCCTTGTAAGAAATGCGTCTAAAATTTTATATAAGTAATTATCTGTGCATGGATATATTTATATATGCATATGTGATGTGCTGAGTTAGTTTGTAGCACTAGGGTTTTGGTTTTATGTCAATTTCAGAGAAGTAGCATGTGTTGCATTGTGGGTTAAACATTTCAATGATACTTTATTTTCTGTAATCGCAGACTGACTAAGCTCTTCTTTCTGGATCCTACATTACCTTTCTGACTTCAAATGTCTAGTTCGTGCGTGAGTCTGAGAAATTCAAATACTTAATCCCAAGTTAAAGTTAAAAGTCTGTTGTCTACATATACCAGGCTTATCATATCTTGTGTTAAAATAACCCACTTTGTTGCTTCTATGAAGTTATTCTTGGCATCCTACTTCTCTTGGATTCTCATGTATGAAACTCTGTTTTTCTTCTGCCGTGCTACATTGTCTTAGTAGCCATCCTTATCTATAGTATTATGATGCCAAGAATTCTATTCTTTGGTCTCTTCAGACTACAAAACACACTATACCAGATAGGAGGTTATTGATAGGGAGAAGTTACTTGAGACGCTCAACTTTTTATTTCTTTATTTTCTCACCAAAAAAAAAAAAAGGTTTGTTTTGCTTAATATAGCCTTCTCTTAATCTTTTACAAGTAATCATCACTCAAATGTTTGAAATTTTTGGAGCAGCCAAATGTTGAATGTCTCCCCTCCTGGTTTAGGAGGAGGAAGAGTTGTGCATTAGGTATCTGGAGTAATTGAAACTAAGTGTAGCAAATTAGAAGACAGTTATATCCTAGACATGCAGCAGCACTGCAACCTATTTTTCATTTTTAATGTTTTGTCTAGACCAGTTTGACTCTTCTACTGCAGGAGATACACAAAATTCTATGGCACTTCAGAGAGAGCTGCTGTGGACTTGGTCCATGATGCATTAACAAGTATGGATTCTGATTTAAGTGAGATTCATTTTCTTCAGGCTGGTGGTTTACTTGCATTACTTGCAGTGCATTCTTGTACATTATACCTGGTTGAATGTAACATTTGGAAAAAGAGGAGAGAAAGAAAACTCTTTCTGAAGTGATCTGAGTTTGCAATCCATTGCATTGAAAAGCAACATTTTGTTTGAATTCTGAACAGATTACAAACTGTGGGAAGAAGAGATTGAGAAATGGCAGAGTCCCGTGCTTAAGCATGAAAAACTACCAGAATGGTAATTCTCAGTTTAACTATCAATATATTTTCTAAGCAATAATGTTTCCAAATAGCAGAAAGAGTTATGTATTACCGTTCATTGTGAGGCCATTTATTGTTCATGATTGAAATGTTTAGAGCTTTCAAGTTCTAGGTGCATAGTAAACATCATAAAGTTGTACTTCCTATATACTGCTGATGTCTTGCTATTAAGTCTGCATAAGTGTTGCATTTGTAAACACGTTTAGAACATCACTTTACACTTTTATATTGTGACATCAGAGGGGAAAAGAGAGAGAAAACCCTTTTGACTAAAAGTTTGTGTTATTGATAGACACACACACACTTTCATATATAAAGATAGTTAAGAGTGCAGTACAGTCAATATTTCCAACTACTATATACACTATGTACACTATTCCAACATATATTATCTATTTCATGTCTCAAGTGGTGTTTGGTTTCAGTCAAAGCCATGAGGATTTTATTTCATATAATTTTCATCCTATACTAAGTGCTACTTATTTAGCTCTTTGCAAAAGGTTGGGTTTGTGGGATTCAAGCAGGCAAAAGTAAGCTCACTTTGGTCCGTGTGGTTAATAATCACAAAATGCCAGCGCCAACCATGCATTAGCTTTCCTTTTGTATAAACTTGTAGAATATTATGGTGATTTTTGTTTGTTTTGGACATGTAGATTCTACTCTCCTTTATCTTGTCTGTGGTGGCAGATTGATGATGCATTTAATTGTTCTTTTTTTTTTTTCCAGGTATAAGTTTACATTGTTTAATGAACTGTACTTTCTTGTTGCTGGTGGAACAGTTTGGATTGGTATGTATCAAGTATCAATGTAGGCATGATGTATTGCAGTTTTGGTTTATTCTCAATGATAATTTTAGAGTTCTGTTATATCTATACACTTAATTTTACATATTTTGTGCAAATCACAATAGAACACTGGTGTCTATGGGTTTCAAAATTTTACATGATAAAACATCGGTGTTCTATCGGCATTTTTATAGATGTGAAGAAGATGCGTATGGATAAATGCGTAGACCTATCTTTATTCGTAATTTTATTTGCCATTAGAAGTGCCTCATCTCCATTTTAGTCTACATGGATGAACTAAAACTGCTTGTCTTTTTTCCAGACTCTTCTTTGCTACCTTCACAGATGAGGAATGAGCACTGTCAGGTAACAGAGTTGGAAAATGCAGATTTGGAAGTAACTGAAGATAGAGTGAATGGCAGACAAGGTGTATCTGTTGAGGGTTCAACAGATAGTGCCCATGATACTACTTCCGCTGGACAAAATCACATGGATGAAAACCATTATGGAGATGTTTTGGATGCTTCCAGAAGACGACACTACGCTGGCACTTGGAAGCCCTTAAAAATGAACCAACAATATGATGATGACGTGGGCAGGTTTTTGTACTTAGAAGGTGTGGAATATATCATGTGGTGCACATATGATGTACACTTCTATGCTTCGTTTGCTCTTCTGGAGCTCTTTCCTAGGATTGAACTGAATATTCAGCGTGACTTTGCTAATGCTGTCTTGTGTGAAGATGGAAGAAAAGTTAAGTTTCTGGCAGAGGGTAATTCAGGAATTCGTAAGGTTAGAGGAGCTGTGCCTCATGATCTGGGGACACATGATCCATGGAATGAGATGAATGCGTATAACATTCATGATACTAGCAAGTGGAAGGACCTGAATCCAAAATTTGTACTTCAGGTGTATAGAGATTTTGCTGCTACAGGAGATATGTCTTTTGGAGTTGATGTATGGCCTGCTGTTCGTGCTGCAATGGAATACATGAACCAATTTGATAGGGATGACGATGGTCTTATTGAGAATGACGGATTCCCTGATCAAACATATGATACTTGGACGGTTCATGGTGTGAGTTCTTATTGTGGTTGTCTTTGGCTTGCTGCTCTTCAAGCTGCAGCTGCAATGGCCCTTCAACTAGGTGACCGAGATTTTGCTGAAATATGCAAAAGAAAATATTTGAAGGCTAAACCAGCATTTGAAGCAAAACTATGGAATGGTTCATATTTTAATTATGATAGTGGATCAAGTGGTAACAGTAAGTCCATTCAAGCTGATCAACTGGCTGGGCAGTGGTATACAGCATCCTCTGGGTTGCCTTCCCTTTTTGAAGATTTTAAGATCAAAAGTGCTCTTCGTAAGATATATGATTTCAATGTAATGAAAATTAAAGGAGGCAGAATGGGTGCTGTAAATGGAATGCATCCTGACGGTAAAGTGGATGAGACTTGCATGCAGTCTCGTGAAATATGGACAGGTGTAACCTATGGGGTTGCTGCTACAATGATCCTTGCAGGAATGGAAGAGGAGGCCTTCACAACTGCTGAAGGTATATTCATAGCTGGCTGGTCAGAAGATGGATACGGGTAACTTCCATTTAAATTCGTTTTTCATTCATAACTGTTACTGCGCACCCATATGAGCGTGTATTCTTAGTGCAATTATTCCTTGATGATAACCAATTTCTCCTTTGCTCCTTAACAGATACTGGTTCCAGACTCCAGAGGGATGGACAATTGATGGACACTATCGGTCCCTTATATATATGAGGCCGCTCTCAATTTGGCGAATGCAATATGCACTAAGTCAGCCTAAGGCAATGCTTGACGCCCCCCAAGTCAACATCATGGACAGAATCCACATATCTCCCATTAATGGAGGATTCTCTTATAATGAAACTGGTGTGAGAAAGATTGCATCAAAAGCAAGGTGCTTTGGAAATTCTGTGTTTCACTGTGCTTGTTGATTCTTAATCCGCAGGCACAGTTTTTGTATAGATATGTTAGTTAAAACATGCCCTACCCTAACCAGCTTTATCCAAGCGAAGCTGTTAATAAAGTTGGTCAAGGTCTGGGGTATTGTTCGTTGTAGAAATAAGAATTCAGAGTTTGTCCTTAATGTAATATCCTGATCATTTAAACCATATAGGATGGCTTCATTTGTAATTGAACAACTTTGTGATTCTTATGAAGATATAATTTAAATTTAGCATACTGTTACGCCGAAGTGCTCTTCCTTTTTAAGGATATACTTCATTTGTTTTGGTTCTTCTCCTCCCTATTATTTTTTCAACTGGTATTTCGATATATAAGAACACAGATTGTCCCAACGATTTCAGGGTGTTTGTGAACTTAACATCTTTTCGAGGAGTGATATCTTTTACAAATTCTTATCAATGAATGTTTTTCCGGTGATAAAGTAGTGACATCACATGGGATATCACCTTCACGAAGTACCTGATCATAAACTTGAACAGGGGTAATGGTACTAGTCTGGGAATGTGGTCTGGGTAGGCTTAGAAGGATGGTCCCGTGAAATCAGAAAATGCTTCACTTTGACTTTCTTTGTTGGTGGCTTCCTTGTAGCTTGAGTTTCACTATGGCTTTGTTTCTGTTAGTGGCTTCCGTATACCTTCTTGGTATGTAGGTCTATCATTGTGTGGATGACGTAGACAATTACATATTGACTACTATCATAGCAAGCTCTCAATGCAGTTTAAGCTTCCAATTGATTAATTAGCCCTTCCATTCTTTACAGGAGGTGATTTCCTTGTTGTTTCCCTTCAGCACTACAGTTTCTGTTGGTTACCTTTAGTCTTCAAACCCTTACCCTCTACAAGTCCTATTTGTGATCAATTCAAGAGTAGGTTGATACATGATGTTTGCTAAATTCATCTCGTCTTTGGAGGCTTACTTGATTCTTGAAAGATTTTCGCTCATTTTGGTTCTAGTGCCAGTCAAAGCACCCCATTTATAGGGTCATGACATAAACAAGTCAAACACGTACCAACCAAGAAACAATTTATTTTGGTCAAATTTTCTTCAATTTCTTGCCGTGGGCAGATTGTTGTGTTACATGCAATCAAAAGGTGAAGCAACGTCGACATGCCAAGTTGCGGATCGTTGCCTGCTCTAGTAAATTGTACATTATAGACCGCCCGAGTTTGATTCTACACCTCTTATATTCTAGTGCACTGTTCACACACGTCTTTGACCGCTTGTGCCTGCTTTTTCCATTCTACCTAAGCTCGCCATACATGCATCTTAAATTGAATCGTGGTTATATACATTCATAGTTCTAACAATATTCTTTTTCTGATATGAAAGTGTCAGAGTACACATGGCATGGTGCTGGCTCTCCTGCTTTTTGGTTTTTTAAGTTTTAATAATCATAAAAGGTTGATTTTATGATAAAATTATATTAAGTGATTTATAATAATATTCATTTATGGCATTCTTGCCACATGCCCTGCATCGAGCAATCTTTCAAAAGGAGCTACATTTATTTTTCTTAGTAGCTGGAGAATATTTAGCCAATTCACATATACCGGAAAAATGCTTTAGTTTTGCATTTTTTTTCTATGGAGAATAATATTATGTAACTGTTATAAAAGTGTATAATTTAAATTATCTAGAAAAATTAAAAAGGACCTAATATAAGATTTCTTATATATGTCATTTACTTTTGTAGTTATTATATATTTATTTGAGACGAAAATAAACTTTAAGTTGTAAAAAAAATTAAAATTTTTAATTTTTAATTCAATTCACATATGGATTAAATATTATTGAGCGATTTTTGTTAAATAATAAACTTAATTTATATAATAATTCAATGAAAATTTGATTGACATAATTAAATTTAAAAATTTTAATTAAAATGAAATACATTTAAAATTTAAAATATATTTTAAAAAAGATCAGAAATTTTCTTGTTTAAATTTATTTTTTAAAAAAGAATATAAATAATGATTATAATAATGATAATAATAATAATAATAATAATAAAATAAATTAACTATTTATACCGGAATTGGTAACCGCTTTGCATTTAAAATATTCTTTTACCGAGACGTCGAACCTTCCATCTCGTCAGCCCGATCTCTGACATTAATCGATCGTCACTATCTTTCTTCGCATTGCTTCTTTCTCTCTTTCTCTTGTGATTTGTGGACCTTGAAACCATTCTTTTCTCCCTCTCCAAGTGACGCAGGTAATCTTTTGCATTTCGTTTAGCCGGGAAAATCTTAGAAAGAAGATCAAAGTAGAATAGAATGGATATATTCAAAAAATCGATTTTTACGGGTTTACTTCTATGATTTTGGCGTTGAAAAACCACCTCTTTTCAACCTAGATCGTGGTACCGCAAGATTCATCTACTTTTTTACTTGCTGGACCAAAACAGAGTGATTATGTTGTGATTGGTTTGAAGCTTTTTCTCGGGTCTATGTTGAATTTGATTTTGTTTGTGTTTTACTCTCAACAAAATGTGCGCCATATTGTAATGATTATTTCTCTGCTGATGATCTTAGTTGGATTTGTTCCATAGCCATGGCCAGAAAGATGCTTATAGATGGTGAGTTGGGCAAACCTGGTGAAGATGGGACGAATTTTGACTTTGACTTGTTTGTTATTGGGGCTGGAAGTGGTGGTGTTCGTGCTGCTAGATTTTCAGCCAATTTTGGAGCCAAGGTATGAAAGCACATTATTACTCAAGAATTAACCAACGCTATGTGAAGGAAGCTTTTCTTCATCATTATTATTGGGGCACGATTGATTTTCAGATATTCTCGTTATTATTATGGCATTCATCTTTCTCTCTGAAAAGTCTTTTACTGGTTTAGTATCTTCTAATAATTGTGAAAACTGTGTTCAAAAGGTTGGGATTTGTGAACTTCCGTTTCATCCAATCAGCTCAGAGACCATTGGAGGAGTCGGTGGAACGTAAGTCCATCAATACTTATAATTCAGTGCTCCTTTCTCTGTTAATTAGTTCTAAAGCAGTTATATTACTGATCTTTGCTTTTGTTTCTTTTAGCAACTTCCCTTTGTATCTTCATACATAGACTCTGCTTTTAGTTATTCGTTTATATGATTGGTATTTGATCCTTTCTGATTTTATATAAATGATTAGCTTTCCTTGGTTGATTGAATCTTAAATCAAGATTCCGGGGAAACATCAGTTAGTTTCAAATGCTTTGCTTGAATAAGGTGTCTCCGTAGTATCATCCATATCAATCAGTTACCACTTAATAACTGTCGATAAAACAAAATTGTAATTTGCATTACTCATTTTCAAAAGGAATTTCTGTCTAAAATCAAATACTGTACATGTTTTCTTTTCCTCTTTTGATAATTAACGGACAGCATGAGGTTTTCCTGAAACTTCGATCAAGTGAAAAGTGTTCAGTAATTAGAGATGTTGATTCCTTCAGTAACATTCTGTATAACACCCCTTGCTTTGGTATGGATTTTGGTGATGGATTTGTGTTAAATCCTTTATTTTAGATAGAATTACTCTTTTCTTTTTTTTTTTTCCTTCTTCTTACTCATCATGTTTTTGTAGAAGATTTTCATCTTTTGATTTTGAGATTTTCTATAAATTAATTGTTCCTATTTGCGCTGAAAGCATAGTTTTATGATTAATCATTATGATTGGCATGCTTCTCTATATATAGAGGAGTACAAAGGGGCTAATTGTGATGTTCACTTTGTTTGCTAAGTTTGTAAGCGCTGAATCCTATATTAAACTTAGAAAATTGGGTCATCTATTTGATTTAATAAGAATACAATTAGCATTTGATGTGTAGAAGTCTCTTCTGCAATCTTATTTAGGGGGTTCTTTCTTCTTTAACCATTTTGCAGACATATTCTTCCATGTAACTCTGCTTCTCTCCTTCTATAGCTATAACATAGTCAATATAATATGGTAAAGTTGGTGTTCTCTGAAAAACCCTTGTAGTAAGGACTCATCTGTACACTTCTGACGAAAATAAAGAGGAGGTATTTTTCTGTTGCATCATGCAACTTAGGATATATAATCTTATATCAACTTTTATTCTCTTTATATACAACCAAAAAAATTTTGTTCACTATTTATTAAGTATGACAGATTGTTATCAATTTGATTTGGTGTCTGATGAGTGGGTGCAACAGTATGACCAATGAGTTGTAAAACCTAACATGAGCAAGCATATTATGCAAGTTATTTGTAATCACTTGCAGAAATTAACCTGGAAACTGGAAAAAATAACAATAGAAGCAAGTTATTTATGCTGTAGCACTACATGATCACTCACGCCTTGTGGTAATATAATTTGCTTTTCCTCACAAAGGAGGTTAGATAGTCATGCTCACAAATCTATTTATATAGTTTGAGAACAGATAGCTGTCTGCTTTAGGTCTATTTTGTGGTCCAGGCTTAGATACTTGTGAAACAAGTCACTTGGTTATCTTACAAAACCAGTAGTCTAGTTACCTATCGTAATACTGGTTATCTATTATAAGTAGAGTAGTAGGTACCTAACAGAAAATCTAGTTAAAGTAACCCTTCTTCTGAATTGTCTCTTTCTCTCTCAACCTCTCTCTCTAAATAACTTTCATGCAGAATGTTCCGTTTATTTCTTAACATAGACTCCAAAGTCTACAGTAGGCATGTCAAAGAAGCAAAGTCTTACATCTAAATTTTTGTTTTCGTTGGGCTATGCTGCTTTATTCACCTTCCAGACATGACCTACATCTAGCATGTCTGCCGTCTTAATTTTAAAAAGGCTTTGTTTGCATACCTGCACTTTCTGTTTGTGCTACTTTTTCTGCCAATTACTTTACATAATACTTGTTGCTGTAATGGAGTGCTTTGTAATTACCACGTATGATTAAATATAGTTTGTAATGACATGCCATCCCTTCCACCTCCTTGACCATATTGCTTCAAAAAATAAATAAGGACAGATTATACTATTGAACCAATTAATAGTTTATGAAGATGATTTCAAATTTTTTATTTGCTAGGTGTGTTATTCGTGGCTGTGTCCCCAAAAAGATATTGGTCTATGGAGCGTCATTTGGAGGTGAAATAGAGGTAAGGATCTGATCAACATCTTATAGTGCTAGGCATTGCAGTAAATTGCTCATTTAATATTTTGCCTTCTATGGTTTTTTGTTTTCCTTGAGAAGCAACACATATTTGAGAGAGTACCAATTTTTTAATTACAATTTTTCAATTAATTCTGACACTTGACACTTTACTAACTTGCAGACAGTTTGACAATAAAAAAGAGTATCAAGTTTATGATTAATTCATGCCTAAATTTTGATGCTTACCCAAAATTTGGAAATTGAATTGTTTCTGTTGGACACGACTTTTCATATGCATTTAAGTTTAATTGTTTATCCCATTAATCTTGTAATACACTATTTTGTAACTTACTGAGGAATTCTGGGTAATTGAATTTGAGTTATTGGACCTGAATGGAAAACAGTCCAGCTTTTACTTTAATAGAATATGAAATTATTACTTTTTTTCTGTGGAAGGAGTTCACCTCTATATAGATCTGAAATTCAGATCTAAATTTGAGTGTTGAAGGGCCTTGGAACAACATGAGATATGGAAAATAGAATAAAAACGTAAACTACATGCCACACAACTACTCCCTCTCATAAAGGTATGTAATTATTCTAAATTGCATATGAATCAAAATAGAAATTAAAGTGACTTTTACCAGTTTGTATGAATTTGATATCTAGGAACAATCAGAAGTGGTGTCAGTTAGTTCAAAAGAAATTTATTAGTATTGGCTGCCTATGAATGACTTTTTGAAACAGGTTGTCTTTGATACAAAAATTGCTGAATAGCTATGGAGAAAATTGGATTTTAGAGAGTGAAACAGGAGAGAGAGTTAGAGGAGGTGGAAGAGAAGAGGAAGAGAAAATCTTAGTCTGAAGCTTGTGTTAGTCCTTAGACCACAGTGAGCACTCTAATATTAATAACAATATTGTAATTACAATAAGATCCCTACAAACTTAGGATTACAATTTCAAGATAGAGAGGAGAATACAACATAGCTCCCAAAAGGTTAAGACATAACTACTGAGGTATTATAGCCAAGCTAACTAAAGTGACAAGATAGCTGCCTTATAGATATCAGAATTCAACAGAGAATACCAAGATGGAATCCAGAAAACTCATTCTTCTCTTATTTCTGGGTTTTCTGATTTCCAAGAACGCAATATTTCCACAAAGTACAGAAACCCAATTCCCTTCATGTGGGCGGGTTTCATATTTTATGTCTGTTGGTTTGCTCCATGATTCCTAGGGTGACTGAAGTCAATGATTTTGTCGAAATATTCATTACCTTGAATCTGCTTTGTCTCTCAAATCCCTTCATCAAGAATAAATGTGATGCAGTGCAGTAGTTTTCTTTTTCAAAATTTTTTTGGCCATAATGTAGTCAGATTGGTTGCAATTCTCAGGAAGTATGTGATGCAAATGCAATTTAACATCCTATCTAATTAGTTTATCTATCATTTTATTGGAGCTTCTGCATAATTATCGCAATGCTCCATACCATTCTTTTTCGTTCCAGCATTTAATGACCATGACTTTACTTTGGTAGGATGCCAGAAATTATGGGTGGCAATTGAGTGAGAATGTTGACTTCAACTGGAGGAAACTCTTGCAAAAGAAGGTAGCTCATGTTTCTTATCTCTTAATTGGAAATTATAAATTTCTATGCACGCAATGCATGACATTTTTGCTTTGTTTTATGTTTTTTTATGTTATTGTGGAGGCATACCTTTTTGAACAAGAAACAGTAACTTCATCAAGACATTAAAATGCTGTTACAGAAAGATTAAAACTTGTGAGCAGCGCTTATAGATGAATTTTTTTTAATACTATTTCTTTCATTTTTACAATTAAATGGCTTTCAAATAATGCAACATGGAATAAGGAAAATGCCAAAAAGAAGTTTTAATTCACATATGTAGTTGCTATTGCTAGAAGAGTAGGAGGTGAGAACAATTGATATAAACAAGACTATATATGAAGTGAGTCTGATAGTAACTGTTCATATGATCTTGTCTTTGTTTGAATCCTCTCTCCTCCCCTCTCTCTTTTAAATGAGCAGTTTCAGGTTGCCATGTGGATTATCATAATTTTAGCAGAACTGTCTCACTTGGTTTCATTCTAATGTTTGACGAATTTATTCATTTGCTCAATTTTTTTATTTTGTTTGATATATATTATCTATTATGCTTGATAGTGGATTATGAAACTAATTTTATAAATGATGCAATTCACACCAGGAATATTGCAGAGCTCTAATGCTGTTTCGCTTGTAAATACTTCAGTTAGTCATTAGAACCTGATGAGTTACCTGCATCATGTAGATTCTAGTTGGGCACTTTTGTATTTAGTACTTTAACAAGTTGTCACATTTATATGTTGCTCCACAAAGCTAATATGATGCAGAAAAGTAAGTTTGGTTGTGTGTCATTCTCTGATCTATGTTCTTTTGTCAAACGCAGACAGATGAAATTAACAGGTTAAATGGAATATACAAGCGGTTGTTATCAAATGCTGGTGTTAAATTATTTGAAGGTGAGGGAAAGATCGTGGGTCTCAATGAAGTTGAGGTGACACAATTGGATGGCACCAAATTGTCCTATACAGCAAAGCACATATTGGTTGCAACTGGCAGCAGGGCCCAACGTCCAAATATTCCTGGACAGGTGAAAATGCTTGTCTTGAAATACTATTGCAAATTAATTAATCTGATAAGCTAGCTATGACACCAGCCTTCATGATTGTTCAAAGCTATGATTCTGTTATATGCAAATTCTGCGTATTAGTTTTTCTTCTTTACAAAAGAAATGTTATTAGAGACAAAGAAGGGAAGTACAACTGATGGGATGAATAATATATCCTCCAAAACAAGGAGAGAAAATAACAATATACAATAGAGGATCAAGGACATTACAATGTAGCCCAATCTTGCTGCACATAAAAAATTGAGACTCTTCAAAAAACCACAAGCAGAGCAATACAGAGAAGCCGTAAAGAAAATCCAGTCCCCTAACAAAGTAGGTAAAAATATACGACTTTAAAAATCCAGCCAAAGAGCACACTGCCAAAGAATTTTGGCCTCCTTAGTCCTTCCAAAACTATTAAAATGATTCATGAGAAACTGTTCCAAAGTAAAGGAAGCTACTTATGGCTATCCACAAACCTCAAACAGATTATTCCATAAAAAGGTAGATTAGCTGCCTTATAATGCAAAAGTAAGTGCCCAGCGGATTCTGATCCAGATCCTGACTAACACTTATTGGGAAGATAAAGCTGTGTAGGGTCAAGGAATCTGTAACATGTCATTTGTTCAGATCCAGATCCTCTCCCTTTTTTTAAGAGCATGACAGGGTCAACTTTAGATATGGAGACATGAGTTTCTCAGTACATGGACCCACTAAGGATTTGTGGACCCCTTTACATGGATCCACTAAGGATTTATGGTTACAGGGGAGCTTGTGTCTTTCTCCCCAAACATGACACCTATCATGTTCCTAAGGAAAACGGAGATGAACCACATCCCATTTGTATTAATTCTAATTTAAGTACTACTGTCCAATCAAAAGCCTTGACTCTTAGGCATAAGTGATGATTCGCTGAATGTGTTAAAACTGAAGAAAGGACTTACAAGAGAACACACCTGAAGGATACAAAGTCCAAATCCTCCTGTTTGGATTAGATGACAGATGAGTTGAATCAAGTAAAAGTAGAAGGGACAGTAACTCACCAAATTCTTTATCATTTAAGTTACTTCACAGGATTCTGGATTGCTGCAGAAAAGATTGATGAAAGAATTATGCATTGAAGAAAGACAAAGGCAAGGAAAAGCCTTTGAAAGAGGAAGATCCTCCACCCAAGTGTCCTCCCAAAATTTGATTTGATAACCATCCTCTACACCCAGAGAAACCAATGGTCTTACAGAAGCATAGCCTTCAAAGCATGAGTTGCAGTGATAACTGGGTTGGCATCCCAGCCATTCTGAGAAATAAACACATATCTTTATTTTAGCTCATACATATATTATTGTCTAAATTGTTTGCTTCTATTGACGCAGTCTAATTGATACATGAATTGTTTTCTATAATAACTTTAAAGATTATCAGAAAACATGGCCAGTGTCTTGAATAAAAGTTGGCTCCCTATGTTCCTTTCTCTGCCTAAATTTGCATTTGTCATATATGCATTTGCTTTTAGTGCTTGAGCTGCTGAAATAGTTTCTTCCAATAAAAAATGTTGGAGTTTGACCTTTGGTGTTTTGAGTGTGCCATCACCGCTCTCATGAGTGCTTTTGATAAATTTGTTGTAGTACTTATTGTTAAATGTTAACTACATAGAATGCTTTAGTGTAATTTTCATGTGATATATATAATGCAAGTGTGGTTGATGTTTTTTCTTGCCTTTTTGGTTTCTCCAAATTTGGTGGGGGTGGGGGAATATTATGCAGGAGTTGGCTATAACATCTGATGAGGCATTAAGTCTGGAGGAGTTGCCTAAACGTGCTGTGGTGCTTGGAGGAGGGTTTGTCTCTGTTCTTCAGCAGTGTACTAGTTAAGCTAGTTAGTTTCTCATGCTTATTAAATTATATTCTTTGTTGTCAGTTATATTGCAGTTGAGTTTGCTTCAATATGGCGTGGGATGGGTTCCACGGTCGATCTGTTTTATAGAAAGGATCTTCCATTGAGGTTGGGCTCTGATATGAAGCTTTTATGTTTATTTTCAATGTATAATCATGAAAAGAGAGTTTCTGCCTATTCCCTCCCCTCCCTCTTCCTTTTTTAATTGGCTTATCCATTAACAAATAGTGAGCAGTTGGGAATCTTTTACTTTACCCTCCACCTTGTTTATGGTTCATTAGACACAGTTTGATTTTTACTTAATATGAGTTCTTTTGTTAGCACCATTTCCTCCTCTATGTGTAGTATCCCTTTGCTGAAAAATTATGTTTCAGAGGTTTTGATGATGAGATGAGAGCAGTAGTTGCAAGAAATCTAGAAGGCAGGGGAATTAATTTGCACCCGAATACAAATTTGACAGAGGTACTTTTTTTTTGGAAGTTTGATTAGGCACACATTTACCTTGATTAACTAAATTCTTTGAATGAAAACAATTCTTAGTTGTTTCTTTTTTTTGGAGACTTAGCTAATGGCAATAATTTTATTTTCTAGTTGATCAAAACAGACAATGGGATTAAAGTTATAACAGATCATGGTCAGGAGCTGATGGCTGATGTCGTACTATTTGCAACTGGTAAGAATGTAGATGATTTTGAATTACTTTCAAGTGTGAACTTAGAGGATATAGATGTCCGTTTTGTTCTTGTAATGAAAATAAATGTGTTTTGAATGCATCAAACTTTAAACAGATTGTAATTGGAGTCTTTTTGTGTTGGTGCCCATGTGCGTGCATGGTTGGTAAACTATTTAATGTCTTAAACTTTGGCTATATAATTTGAGTAACAAATCACTATGATTTATTCACTATTTCTTATTTTAACTTATTTTCTCTTTGGAAATGTGACTGTTGTGATAAATAAAGTCAATCTTATAATATATAGAAACTTGAAACCAAATGTAAACTTGACATGTCTATTTGGAGTGCACTAAACTCGAAAAAAAATGAACATGGGTAAGCAGCCAATTTTGATGAAAAAATTGTCTTCTGAAGCTTGTTTGTTGGTTGATCTTTTCTATTCATGATAAATAATTTTTTATAGATAAGCATAGACTTAGAGCATCACACTTGCTTTAACTTCTCAATTTACGTTGAAGGTGATGAATAATGTATTTTGCACATCTATCTCATGGTAATTGTTCTTTTTTTGGAAGGATGTCTCTATTTTTTAAAAGAAGCCTTTCTTTTGTCGGCTGTAGGTAGGGTTCCTAATTCTAAGAGGTTAAATCTAGAAGCTGTAGGTGTGGAGCTTGATCACAGTGGAGCTATAAAGGTTCACAGCTTCCTCTTTCTATATTTTGCATGTTGTCTGTTTCTGCTTTAACAAAGATTCAATTGTTTTTATTATAGAATTTTAAGATATGTAAATTATACCTGATCTTTAATACTAAAGTTATAGTTCTCACAGTTATACATAAATATTAAATGATATTTGGCTGTTTTTACTAGAATTGTTATGTTCTGATGGTGACAAAGGCAACCCCATTATTAATTATTATTTTAATGACTGAAAATCTCTATGATGTTGTGTTCTTTGTGCCATGATATATTATTAGTGAACTCTAAAGGAGTTATTACTATATTTGTATATGAATCTAGTCACCTACCTCTGAAGTAGAAATTAGACCCTCTATTTATTTATGTGCCTTTGAATTGAAGGAAAATATTACCCTTTTTGCAGTTTCTTACTTAAAGGAAGTACATATCATATATTAGGTGGGTTGGAATCCTGATGATTAGTTGAAACACAGTAGAAGAAAGTGAGGAAGAAGAGTTGGAGCAGAGAGCGCAGGAGAGAAACCGAGAGGAGAAAAAATTCAATTCCTTTTTTCTGTACAGTATCCGTCGGTGGCCAGCCAACCAGAAAAGAAAACAGCCAGTAAAAATCCTTTAGTAAAAATGTCAGCTAGCTGATCTTCAGACTTCACAAAGGTGAGCTTTAGGATCCCTTCAGACAGTTTTTCTTCAATGAAGTGTCTATCAATCTCTGTGTTTTGTTCTATCATATTGAACAAGACTGTGTGCAATATTAATAGCTGCTTTATTACCACAGCAGAGCTTGAGAGGTACTTCATCCCAAATTCCAAGTTCTTGGACCAACCTCCTAAGCCACAAACTTTCACACACACCAAGACCCATAGCCCTATATTCCGCCTCAGCACTTGATCTAGCCACAACTAATTGTTTCTTGCTTCTCCAAGTGACAAGATTCCCTCCAACAAACGTGCAATAGCTTGATGTTGATCTCCTATCGTCAATTGATCCTAGCCAATCAGCGTTTGCATATGCTTCTATTCTAGAATGTCCGTGTCTTGAGAACAGCAACTTTTTTCCAGGGACAGATTTTAAATATCTCAAAATATGAAACATTGCATCAAGGTGAGTAGTGCGAGGATCATGCATAAATTTGCTAACAATACTTACAGCATAGGCTATATCTGGGTTGGTATAGGAGAGATAAATTAGTCTGCCAACTAGCCTTTGATACCTGCCAAGTTCTACTACTTCTCCATCACCAACCTCCAAGTGATAATTCTCTATAACGGGAGAATCTGCTAGTTTACATCCTAACATTCCAATTTCTTGGAGTAGGTCTATGGCATACTTCCTTTGACAAATGAAGATACCTTTACTTGACCTCGCAACTTCAATCCCAAGGAAGTAATGCAAGTTCTCCAAGTCTTTAGTTTCAAATTCTTTGGCCAGCCGAGACTTGAGCCAATTAATTTCCTTCATATCATTCCCAACCATAATAATGTCATCCACGTAAACAACAATGGGCAGTAATTTTTTCATCACATTTCTTACAAAATAATGTGTGGTCTGCACTGCTTTGTTTGTACCCAAGACTAACAATTGTCTTGCTAAGTCTATCAAACCATGCCTGTGGTGACTATTTCAAACCATATAAAGCCTTCTTCAACTTGCACACCTTCCCTATGGTCTTATCACATGCAAACCTAGGAGGAATATCCATAAACACTTCCTCTTCTAAGTCCCCATAGAGAAAAGCACTTTTTACATGTAATTGTTGTAATTCCCATCCAAAATTGGCTACACAAGAGAGAATAACTCGAATGGAATTCATCTTTGCAACAGGAGCAAATATCTCTTGATAAGATATCCCATAGATCTATGTGAATCCCTTAGCTACTAACCTCGCTTTGTATCTTTCAATTGATCCATCAGCCCTGTATTTGATAGAGTACACCCATTTGCATCCCACAGGTTTCTTTCCTATTGGAAGTTAAGTGAGTTCCCAATTTTTCCTTAGAGCTGTCATTTCCTCTATCATAGCTTCCTTCCGCTTTGGGTCATTCAAGGCTTCCCTCCAGTCTTGAGGAGCAGTCACAGAAGCTACAGAAGAGATAAATGCTCTGTAGGAAGGGGATAATGCATCATATGAAACAAAGTTAGAAATGAGATGTTGAGTACATTTTCTAATTCCTTTCCTAAGAGCAATGGGACAATCATCATTATCAACAATTGTAATGGAAGAGTGAAGAGGAGACTTACAAGCAATTGATGAATTAAGTTGTGAGGGAACTAGATCAGGAGTGGGTTCTTGGCTAGGTAGAGTTTGTTGAATAGCATCCACTTGCCTTTTCTTCCTTCAAGAATAAGTCAAGATTTCTGGTTCCTTTTGCTTCCCTGGTTCACTAACCTCTTCATGTTCCTCAGGATGTGACTGTTTTACTTCCTCTCCATGTTCCTTTGTATGTAACTGTTCTGGGGTATTGTCTATCTCCCCCTGAATTTGATAAGACATAGGACTATAGGTTGCAACAGAACACTTTTCATTACCCTCTTGAGTCTCCCTATGATAAAGTGCTGATTTAAGAGAGAAATAGGCTTCATCTTCTTGGAATGTGACATCCATGCTTACCAACACTTTCCTTGTTGGACCCTTTTGAGTGGGAGAATACCCACTAAAAATGCATTTAAGGGCTCTAGGGTCTAATTTCCCAACATTTACTCTGTAATCATGTACAAAACATTCACACCCAAAAATTTTAGGTGGAACCAAGTAAGAGAAGGACCCTGTGAGAATCTCTAAAGGGAACTTAAAGTCAAGTGTTTTCAATGACATTCCATTAATGAGGTATGCTGCAGATAGCACTGCATCTATCTAAAACATTTTGGGTACTCTCATTGTAAACAGGTGAGATCAAGCCACTTCTAACAAGTATCATTCTTACGTTCAGCTACTCCATTTTGGGCAGGAGTGCTCACACAGCTAATTTGATGGATGATTCCACAAGATTCTAAATATTGTTGACACTCATTGCTCATATATTCCAACCCATTATCACTTCTAAGAACCTTTACTTTGGCATCAAATTGGGTGGAGATCATTGCATGGAATTTCTTAAAACATAAGACTTCACTTTTTGAATGCATCATGTAAACCCAAGTAGTACAACTAAAGCAATCAATAAAAGTGACTAACCATCTATAGCCAAATAAGGAAGTAATGCGACTAGCGCCCAAACATCAAAGTGAATTATCACAAAAAAGTGCTGAACTTTTATTATCAATGCTTGGATAAGAGTTTTTAGTGTGTTTGGCAAATTCACATGCATTACAAAAAAATCTTTCTCTCACATTTACAATATAAGTTTGGGAATAATCTCTTCAAAACTACAAAAGAAGGGTAGCCTAGATGTCTATGCCATCTATGCAACTATGATGCAATTGACCCATTTGAGCTCCCTTGGAAAGTTGAATTGTATGAAGTTTCAAGACTGTCTTCCAAAAAATAGAGGCCATCTTTCACTTTACTATAGCCAATCAACTTCTCTGTCTCTAGCTCTTAAAAAACACAGTGCAAAGGAAAGGTGACTTTACAATTCAAATCTCTAGTGATAGCACTAATTGAAAGAAGATTATTTGAGAATCTTGGGACATGCAAGACTAAGGATAGATTTAACAATGTGTGCAGGATATGGAACCCTTCCCCATTATTTGAGAGAAAGTACCATCTGCTATACGAACAGTATTTTGTCCATCACATGGTGTATAGGATGAAAAGAAACTTAAGGTACCAATCATATGATCAGATGCTCCTGAATCAATGATCCAATGATTGTTCTTAGGATTAGAAACTGAAAGCTAATATTGGTATACTTGAGTGGGCAAAATTTGAACTAGAAGTTTTCACCTTTGAAGACTGTGATGTCTCAAACTTAGCCATCAATCTCTTAAGCGTCTAAACTTTCTCTATGAAGAGTTTTTCATTGCAGGGATTAGGTTCAGTAGGGGTTGGAACTACTACCTTAGACAAGTGGGCTTGAGGTCTAGGTGAGCTTATCTTCTTGCCACCTCAACCCTTAGTGGGTTTTCCATGAAGCTTCCAACATTGCTCCCTCATGTGTCTTGTTTTCCCACAAAAATCACACTTCAATGTGTCCTTGTCTGATGAGCTAAGAGGCCTTTGTGGTGGATTTGCCACTAAGGTGGATCGGTCACTCAAGATAGGAAAAAGCATAAAGCGCCTTCTACTTTCTTTCTATTGAATAAAAGCATAAGACTGTTTCAAGGTTGTAAATGGCTCTTTCCCAAGCACTTGGGCTCTAGTCTAATCATACTCTACATTTGAGCCAGCTAGGAAGTCATAAACCAATTCTTTGTCCCTTAATTGCTAGAATTTGATAGCATCTGCAGTACATTCAGCTCAAAAGTCCTGATAATAGTCTAGCTCATGCCAAGGGTTGTTTAATTCATTGTACTATTGGGATGCAGACTTTTCCCCTTGCTTGGTTTCATGAACCTTCTTTCTCAATTCATACACAAATGCATCATGACCAACCTTGGAATAGGCTTCAAATACTACATTCCAAACTTTAGCAGCTGTATCAAGGAAGATATAGGATTTGGCTATCTCATACTTCATAGAATTTAGTGCCCAAGACATGACCAAATTGTTGACTGATCCCCATTGATCAAATGTGGGGTCTATCTGTGTTGGTTTCTTCCTTTTACCATTTACATATCCAAATAGACCTCTGGCTTTCAAGGAAAGGGTACATGCTTGTGACCACACTAGAAAATTAGAATCATCCAGCTTCTTAGAACACATTTGAAGGGTGGGATTATCTCTTAGGGTCCCTAACTACTCACTGTACCACCTAAGGTTGAAACACCTCCAGCTTCACTGCTAATTTCAGACATCTTTGAATGTCAAAAAACTAACACTTAGTGGCAGAATCACAAAGCAAGCAACTATCCCTCCTACACCTATAGCCCTTGCCAGTCAAACTGCCAATCCCTTATTTCAATCCCACTCAATCACACCAACACGCCCTAGCGACACTACAATCGGGTTCAACAGGCCCGATATTCCCAAAGGGTGCCAGCAACAATTTAGGGTTGACTTAACACGTCCAAACTCTTTAGAGAGCTACGATAATGAGTTAGGATTCGAACTTGGTCGGTGTCCGGAAACAAACTCATGATTTGGCTCACCCGCAGCATTCAGTCGGGATGAGGGAGAGGATCGATCGTCACATTGCCGGCACTGGCATTAGCTTCAAGACCAATGCCAACAACTTGGAGCTTCTGTGACCCCGCTTTGATACCAAGTTGAAACACAGTAGAAAAAAGTGAGGAAGAAGAGTTGGAGTTGAGAGCGCGGGAGAGAAACCAAGAGGAGAAAAAGTTCAATTCCTTTTTTCTGTACAGTATCCATCAGTGGCCAGCCAACCAGAAAAGAAAACAGCCAATGAGAAGGACAAAAATACCCTCACAGACAATTAGAAAACACAATAATACCCCTAGAGAGAATTACAATAATACCCAACAGTCATACAAATAATACAACAATCACCAACATGATTAACACTTGAGGTTTTTCGTTTATGCTAAAGTAAAAATATCAAAGATAATAAAATGGGAATAGACTAGTAAAAATTACATAACAGACGCTTATCTAATGTATCTTATATTACTAAATGATGGTTTTTACCAGGAAGAAAAGTTGGAGATCCAAAATATGTGCTTACATTGTCAATGATTAGGGTAGTTATATGATATATCGTACAAATCTTTTATTATATGAAGTGCTTTGTCAATGACTGGATGATAAATTGAATGAGAATTGATAAAGAATGATTCTGACCTACATAAGTTCTTAAATCCTAATGTTCTGTATTTTATTGTATTTAGGTTAATGAGTACTCACAGACAAACATACCTAGCATATGGGCTGTGGGAGATGTAACTAATCGTATGAATCTTACTCCTGTGGCTCTGATGGAAGGAACCTGCTTTGCAGTAAGTGTTCCTCGTTGATTGGTATCTTTGTTGTTTTTTTTCCCTTTTGTTGGGGGGGGGGGGAGGGGGGGGGGGGGAGAGATGGGGTTGAACTTAATTGATCTTGACCACGATATGGCTGATTTGTTGATGTTTATCATATTTATTTAATTTGCTTCATATGCAGAAAACAGTATTTGGTGGGCAACCAAGCAAACCTGACCACAGTAACGTTCCCTGTGCAGTATTCAGGTACAGTTTCTTTTGTTTGACAAGCACTTGGCAACTTACCATTGTAGTTGACTTTTCTGAATATGGATACTTGTGATGATTATATATCTCCTTCATTCTTCTCATAAGTTTTATCCTTTTCCTTTCTGGTGGATGAATATATTGCTCAAACTATTTTCTGTTCTTTCTGTAGCATTCCACCACTTTCTGTAGTTGGTCTCAGTGAGGAGCAGGCAAAAGAGCATGCCAATGGTGATATTTTGGTTTTCACATCAAGCTTCAATCCAATGAAGAACACCATCTCTGGGTATGTATAATGATTTGGAATTCCATTTTTTTATCCACTTTACATTATTAGAAACCAGTAACTTGCAGAATCTTGACAACTTGGAGCAGTGAACAATGGTTACCATATGGAGCATTAAAAGATACATAGGATTTAAGAGATATGAGTTACAGTTGCGTTAATGTGCTGGATTCAGTCATCATTTACTAATTATCTATATAGTTCATGGGCAAATCTTGTTTGGGAATTAAAATTGTTCTAGTTAAACGGGATTTAGTTGGTCTCAGTAGATTCTGAGCTCTTCAAATACTCTGCTGGATTCGGCAATAGCTATGTTTTTTAAAGCCAGATTTACCTTTTAAATGTTATGTTAATTGCTTATATTTTCTGAATAGGCGACAAGAAAGAACTATAATGAAGCTTGTTGTTGACGCTGAGACAGATAAAGTTCTTGGAGCATCCATGTGTGGGCCAGATGCACCTGAAATTATGCAGGTATCTTTGTGGTTTCACCCTGGCTTTTAGCTGGGAAATGCTAATTGAGTGCTTTCTTATGTTCTTTACAGTTCATTGGAAACTTCTTTTTGTCATCTATTTGCCTTTTTTTAATTCCTGGGAAACTCATCACTTATGCTATGAGCTGATAATTGTTAGATAAAGTATATAACAGCCATTCCAACAAGGTGAAATACATTAGCATGATATATATTTTATAGAATGGTTAAAAAATCATAACGAAACCAGGTTATAAAGCAAAAAGAACGAATCCCTTCTGCATTTTGAATTGTGTAAGTATCTTATCAAATGTAAGATGGTAAGCTTGCAGACTTTCTGGGATAAGGAAAATTTTATACCTTTGTGACTTAAGATGGCAATGGAATTATGATTTAAGGCCTGGATTTTTCATAAAAACAATGAATTATTTATCTTCATGCATGTGAATTGAAATGAGTGAACTTTTTGAGAAATATAATTGGGGAAGGTAGAAACTAAAATATGTGTTGAAAATATACAATTAGTTTCCTATTTATATTTAACTTCCTATTATTGTCTTGCTTCTTATTATTAGTTTTAAAGTTGCAGACAAGCTCATGGCGCATAGTTACCTATATAAATAGGACCTAGTAGTATAAGTTTTGTACACACTCTTAGTATCCCAATACAATACTATAAGAGTTTTTCTTTCTTTTCTCTCAATTTCTAACATGGTAAAGCCTAATAAGAGAAAAACCTAACCATCGCTAAAGAAAACCCTCACTATTGTTGGTGAGGATTCTCAACTCCTCACCAGTGATGCCCAAGCTCATTTGTGGCCCTTTCTCTCTTTTTCGCTTTGTCTCTCTCCTTTGTAGTGTTCTCTCTCTCCTCGCCACCACTATCAAAGCCAAAACACCACTTTCCAGTCACTGTTTGCTAGATTTGACACCATCATTGTATTTGTTGGCATTAGTCCCTCCAATCACCATTGCCGTGTTGTGCTGCCAAGCACTGGTGATTGGAATCTGCAACCCACCATGCCTTTTTACCCTAATCTCCTTTTTTTATGCTCTATTCATCTCACCACCAACACCATTGGATTCCTCTTCTCAAGATTGACCTATCTTTGGGAGCTCGCCACCGTCATCTACAGCACGTGCGGGTGATCAAAAAATCACTCTTTTGGTTTTTCGCCTTGATCTCTCTCTCCAATGCTCCAATCACAATGCCATCATCATTGTTGGGTTTGTCTTACTCTAACTATCCAGATCTTGGCATTATTGCCATTGGCCACTGCTGTTACCGGAGCTCCGATAAGCCCTTGCCTCTTTGTCATCATGCTTTTGAGACACCGTAGAAGCCTATCCTCAACAATCTATCTCAAATCCGATATCCCGGCCTCTAATTTGATACTTCTAGCCTCCAGATTGATACTCTTGGCCTTTATCTAATATTCTCATTGTCTCAATTTATCCCAACCTCAAATATGTATATAGGTCCAACATCAAATATGGATTCTCAAACTCCGATTGTATTTTGAACTTAAATCTAATATGTCTAAACTCGATTTGACATTCTTGGTTGTTGTTTTGAGGCACCAAAACTTTACAGGTTATCCTTAGAAGATTGTTGATGCAGGTGTAATCTATTATTTTTGCTATCTGCATGTGCTCTCATAGTTGTTTTAAGCTATTTAATGTCTTTTTTAAGTGTTTTTCACTTTTATTTCTATATAACAAACTTAAGCATCTAGCATATATGCTCTAGTTTGAGAGAGCATATTGAAAATATAGAATTAGTTTCCAATTTATGTTTAGTTTCCTATTATTGTCTTGTTTTGTATTATTAAGTTTAGGGTTGCAGAAAGGCTCATGGCCTATAATTTCCTATATAAATAAGACCTAGTAGTATAAGTCTTGTATACACTCTCAGTGTCTCAATACAATACTATAAGGAGTTTTTCTTCTCAATTTCTCACAAAATGTAACAAATTAGTAGAAATCTGTTCAAGTGTCAAGAATACGAGTGTCAGCATCTGTTCCACAATAAAATTTTGGTGCTTTATCAGGCATACATCGTTGGTTCCTCAAAACAAAGCCGCATGCATTTCAAGTGGCTAGCAAAGTTGGTTTATCTAGAGCTTAAAGGGAAGTTTCATGGAATATAGCTATGAAACTTAACGCATTAGATATAGATAATAGAATCTCAATGGTCTTGTTCTCCAGCTTTCACAAACCTTTTGACTTATCTCACATATCTACACTCAGTGATATGAGAGCATAACTTTTTGAAGCAGCTTTATCATATCAGATTCAACTGAAATAGCGGTCATGAAGGCTGACAATTTGTGTGTTTGTAGTCATGGGTCATGGTGGTCAAAATGGCAGCAGTTCAAAGAGGCTTGACTTGTCCATGGCCGTGTGTACTGTGGTCATTGGGACATTGGATCAGACTCCCTCAAGTATCTATCATATCTATACGTAAATTGACTCAAAGAAGTCATAATTGGAGATTTTTGTCATTTGATTTTCTGAAATTCTGGTAGAGCGTAGCTTGTCAAGTAGTCTATTGTTTGACATTTCATGAGTCTTATAATTTATAATTTCATCATGAAGAGTTTTAATTACAATTTAAGCATTCAGAAAAAAGTAGTATCTAGTTTTAAACTTTCAATATAGGGTGTTTGTGAGCCAGCAAGTTTTCCTTATTTCAAACACAGTGCACTTTTAGCGTGACGGGTTTAGTTATTAAAACCATATTCTGGCCCTTACCTGCCAGGTTAAGCTTTAAAGCCAACTAGTTCTTTGACAAGACTTTTTTTACATTTTCTTACCCTGGGTTGGGGGTGGGCGAACTTGGTTGACTGACTTTTTGGTATGCTCTATCATGGAGGAATTGCTTATGAATTGTTGGGGTTTTGGGTTGGGGGGGGGGGGGGGGGAGATGACTTATGATTGGTTAATGCGGTCTGCCATTTGGATAAGTAAGTTAGGTTTCTCCTGATCAAAGGCTGCATGATAGGAGGAGTTCATATGGGTACAAGTTGCAAAGTATCATAAGGATAAAAGCATACACCATATTAAGTTTTAGATATGTTATGATGCCCCACATCAAAGTAGATATATAGGAAAATATAATATTTATTCAATTTGAGCAAGTAGAAACTTGCTTATCCACTGACATCTTTTGTTTTTTTCCTTTTTTAATAAGCAGATTAATAAATGACTGTTCAGTTGTCAAGTTCATAGTTATCAATAGTGCGCTATAGCACATAGTGTTATGGTATGCTACGGGTCACAACGTAATGTAGTTCATATAGTGCAGCATAGCATATGCTATTTTTACGCTAATAGCATGCGTTATCAAGACTCAGACTTATTTGGCCCACTTTCTCCACTCCAAATCTTCCTCCGTCTATGCATCACACCTTTCTGCCTTTGTTTCACACGTTTTTGCCTCTATCTCGCATGGTCTTTGACTCTCTCACACATCTCTTTTCTATACAACTCGACTTTGCCTCCCTACTGCTGGAGGTTTGCTTCCATTCTGCTGGAGTGGACTGAGTGGTACTGTTGATCTGTTCTACTGGCTTTGGTTGGAGATTCTCTTCAGTTTTGTTGATCTGCAACTCGCACTTCCTTTTTGTTATATGCTATTTTACAGTGTGAAGATTATTACTACTTAAGCCTTTCTACAAATTCTTTTGTCCTTCACTTCCCCTCTCTCCTAAAGAATAGCTAATTTTATAGGCTTATCATGGTTCAGTTTTAGGCTAAATTCTGATATGCTTTCATTGCTGAACACGATTCTGTATTTTAGGCTGGATATAGTTTCCTATTTTAATTTAGTGAATTTTAAAATTTTTATGCTTAATCTTTATATGATGCTCGGAGGCTTTAGCCTTAAACTCTTGATGGATTTATGCTATTGGTATTTAGCCTTAAACATTGAATCTTGATTGCAAATTAAGTTGTCATATCTTTTTAAAGTTATTTTTTATATATTGTTACTTGGGGTTGTATGCATATATAAAAATATATTTATATATGTAATATAATTGTGTGCAATGCACAACGTTATGCGACATGTCACAATGATCCCAACCACTATAAGTGCGCTATTTGCTATTAACAATTATGGTCAAGTTTTTATTGGTTAAGGTTCACAATCCCCTTACTCATCTATCATTAGTGAAAGAGTAAATGTTCCTTTCTTTTCTCATGAGCTATAGGGGTGGGCATACCACCAATGGCTTTTGAATTAACAATAACAACAAAAAACTAAGCCTTATCTCATTTGATGGAGTTGGCTACATGGATCAAACATTGTCATTACATTCAATAAAAAACCTAATCTTTAGAAATTTTGTTTAAAAGAAAGATTTTTTTTAATAATTTCCCCTAGCGTCTTCTTAGGTTTTCATCTACCCCTTATAATTGGACTATTCTCTATTTGATTGACTTTTTTGACTATAGCTTCTCTTGGTCTTTTTCTCACATGATTAAACCCTCTTAAATGAGTTTTCATCATATTCTTTCAATAAGTGATGTGCCAATTTTCTCTTAATGCATTCCTAATCTTATCTTTCCTTATATGTCCACACATCCACCTTAGTATTCTTATCTGTCACTCCCATTTGTTACTTTTGTCACTTCACTGCCCAGCACTCATTGTCATATAACATTGTTGGTCTTATAGCAATCTGATAAAATTTTCTTTTAAATTTGATAGGTATTTTATGATCACAAATTACTCTTAAGGCATTTTTTCATTTTGTCCACTTAGCTTGAATTCTATGTGTGACATCTCCATTGTGGCTTGTGAATTAGCATGGGCCCTTTGTCTTTTATTTGCTTCCTATCTCTCTAGAACTGTTTTACTCTCCTACCTCTGCCTTGAGTCCATGATAGGGTTGGCCAACAGACTGGCAACATGTCACTGTCCATATCCGGACGTTGGAACTGGGTGTATCCGAGGCATACACAAAAACAATACTTTTCTAAAAATTTAAAGAACAAAAAGAAACGATGCTGTATGTTTTGCCAATACCCAGGCCATACTCAACCAATCCTGAAACACCTGTGCACAGAAGTTGCTCGTGGTATGCTTGCTTTTAGCTAATGTAGACTGACTGTATTTTGTGGAAAACGAATTCTATAATTTTATTCGTATATTACAAAACTGTTACAACAACAGAGGCTTATGTAGCCTCCGATTAAGAGACCAGAGACTAGGTAGAAGTCTCAAAGGACTAGGACTCCTATCCCTACAAGTTAGCTATACAGAATTCTATCTGATCCAAGTGACATGACTCATCATCATACAAGATACATCTAAAAGAATTTTTAGAATCCAGCTTGGGCTCTGACATATTTAGATTTGATTATGGATATTCAGTGTCAGCTAGGTAGAGCATTTGTTCATGAAAGCTTGAGTCTTTTCACTTGTTTTTTGTAATGAGTTAACATTTAAGACATTTAACTGCCAGCGTACTGTTTCACTTATTTTCACATCAGCATATTCCCCTCCCTGAAATAATAAGGAAAGATAATATCTAGGTGCCTCTTGTGCCTGTGTATTCTGGCACAGTGCTAGACATGTACCATATTCCCGTTAGTTGCCTTTTACACCTGCTGTTCTTTTTTTTTTTTCCTCTCAAAATTGCCCTTTTGAAGAACCACACTGTATTCATGACATAATGATCACATTTATTATTGTGATCATTCTGTTGTTTAGTTACTTAAAAGTTTAAAATTAAATAGTAAATCTAGCAAATGACGTAATGATCACATTTATAACTCTGATATTCTGTTCTAAAATTTGGTTATTCAAAAGTCAAAATTGAAAAATAAATGAATTAAACAAATAAAGTGTAGTAGGTGGTGGAGGCACCTAAGAGGGAATATAATGAGCATTTGGAACCTCATTAGTTTATGGTGCAATAAGAGGCACCTAGAAGTAACTTTCCCTAATAATATTTAATCATTAATATAATTCTACATTTTTTTGTACATGGATTTTGTTGACTTGTGCTTGTCTTTGCACACGATCGGTTAATAGAATATTTCTATATGATAATTGCATTTTACTCTACCTTTCTGTTAACCTGGCTTTTACTTCTAATTTCTGATGTTGATTCCGCAACAACTCTAGGGTATTGCTGTCGCATTGAAGTGTGGAGCAACCAAGACACAGTTTGACAGCACAGTAAGTTCACAGCTTTTTTTAGTTGCTGCCTCTTGTTCTGGCTTCTCGTGGTTGTGTTTGGCTAGTGGGACTGCAAATGCAGTAATATTTATGACAGTAGCTAACATAGCAAAGATTGTTTTTATTTGAGTTGTCTTAATGTTTAGAGCAAGAAATATGCAATGTTGGAGGAGGGATGATGCGGTGGCTATTTTGAAATATAGGAACTGAGACCATGTATAGTTCAGAAGTAATTTTAATATCTGTACTTTGACTGATTCCCTCACATTTCTAATGAGAGGAAAGGATGAAGAGAAGGATTAGCTTTAAATCATGCAGTCCTCATTCTTCTCTCTTAGAAGTGCAAATGTTTGTCTGATATACATTCTTGGTTGATGTATCTCTCCTATAGCCTTTCTTTCTCTTAATGTGGTATCAGAGCAAGATCCAAGGCCTATTCCTAGACCATCCCTCAAACACTGAGTTACCCCTTCATCTGAAGTTTTAGTCAACCAGACTCAAAGAAGGAATAGATTTATCAACAAAATGTAGCTAGCAGATAATGTAAAAAGGAGACTGGTCTTGTTTTTCTTTTTCTGTAATTATTCTTTTGTGGTTGTTGTAAACTTCATAGTTCCTGGCAGAACATTTTACAGCACTGGTACTCCTCTTCAGGTTGTGTTCAATTAGATGCTTTGGATGAATTAATGATATGAACCCACCTAACTCCACCTCAAAAGCTAGCTTGTAAGGGAAGGTTTGCAAACCCATATATATAACACCCAAGACCTTTCTACCTAACCAATGTGGGACTTCATCATTCCCGACCCCTTTAAACTGTACGTCCTCGTACAGAGAACTAGAATCGATGGCCCACACCGACCAGAGTAGAGTAGGCTTTGATACCATATAATATAACTCACCTAACTCCACCTCAAAAACTAGCTTGTAAGGGGAGGTTTGCAAACCCATATATATAACACCTAAGACCTCTCTACCTAACCAATGTGGGACTTCATCAACTAACCCTGGTCATGGAATTAATTCTTGTATCTGTTTCTCTCCATGAATGACTTATGATGTCTTTTCTGCTTTTATTCTGATGTTTCTTTCATTATAAGATCTTCATTCTCTTTCTTCCCCCCGCCCTTACCCTCACCTCTTGAATTTTCCTAACCGAGTCACTTCACTGTTTCCCCTTTAGGTGGGAATACACCCGTCTGCTGCAGAGGAATTCGTAACCATGCGGTCAGAGACGAGACGTGTAGCTGCTAGTAGCAAACCAAAGACAAATTTGTAGAGAAAAGTTTCAGACAAAAATGATCGGTTTGGTGATAGTGTAATGTTGGAAATAATGACTTAAAAGAGTTTTTTCCCCCTCTAAATATCTCTTGTCCCAATCACTTGGATAAGTCTAGATTACCAAAACACTAAAGATATTCCTATTTCTAGATAAAACGTTTTTTTAAGGTCACACAATAAATGGTACTTCACATTTCTTTAAATTCCATCTCGTAGAAAAGTCAATAATGAGCTGTTTAATTTGTGTGTAAGAAGTTTTAGATTGATGATCTGGAATGAAATATTACATATTAGATGTCTCAACTTTCTTCAATTGATAATTGTACTTGAATCTGTCCTTACCATATTTTGCTGCTACTTTGTAGTGTGAATTCTATGTTGCATGGTTTTATTGTTTTGATGTGTTGTGTTTTTAGTATGATTATATATGAGAATTATGGATTGCCTACCTATTTCTAGGTCTTTAGTGCGTTTATGTAAATCTTTTTAAATTATAATTATGAATTTATAAATAATAATTCATTTATATGCACATGTATCTAGCAAAATTTGAGTTTGGCGTATTGTTTTGTATGAATTTAAGGATCTTATCCTAGAAAATACTTTTGCTCGATAAGCAGTTACTACAAATTTTAAAACTCAAAGTTTATCAACTTTCTATGTAATAAAAATGAGAAAAAATTGTTGGTAAGTAGATATAAGAAGTTGACTATTTTTATTTTATCTGTATATAACAAATTTAAAAAGGAAACTGATATTCACATTTTTTTTTACACTAGTAAATGCTAATTTAAAACAATAATCAGTAATTATGTGGCATAATTTCTAATTAATATAATCTAATACTAATAATAGTATCATAAAAACAACTCTTCTTGTAAATATCTATTAGTGAAAAAGTCATCTGCCTAGGCTTTTTTTAAAATAAAAAGTGAACAAATAATGAGGTCACCTGTTCTGTAATGCATTTTTTAAATATAAATTGTGCATAGGATTAGTTTCTATGGGCTTTTAATAATATATACTTTAAAAAATAAATACTTGTGATAAAAAAATACATGTTCGGATGCACTTCTTAAAAATAAGAACATAAAACGTTTTGAAAAGTACATTTTTATAAGTCATTTTAACTTCTGAAAAAAGCTCATCCGCCCAGAGTGATATGTAATTCCATTTAAGGACTGTGTTGATGCAAAGATTGTGGACCTAGTGATGCTAACAAATTTGGTCCTGGGGCATTTTTACACTCACCAACAACTATGAAATGCCATTTGCAAACAGTAAAGGTGGGAGAGAAAGATGAAATGAAAAAGATGGGATACAGTAACTCATTTAGGCTCCCTCTACGCATTTATTCGAGAACCATTTCTAAACAAGTATAACACACCTAGTAATAACACATTTAGATGACCCTATATACATAAACCATCATGGCAGTACATAATTCTTGAGTAATAATCTGTATACCTGATCATATTGCATAAAAATTATATAATATCTAAATAACAAGTGCTCACTAATTATCATAAAATATAACTGGTGATATAAAAAACAAAAATAAAACAAAATATTGAGTGCTCACAAATTATCATAAATATAAATGATGATATAAAAAAGAAACTATTTAATCTTGTGTGCTCATTGTGCAATATCTTTGCGTGCATCCAGTATTATTCTACTTCTTCGATGTCGATTGTTATCATGTGAGACAAACTCCTAGTTAACCGCCTTCTTGCTACAGTAACTTTTGTAGAGCACCCATTTCCTTGAGATTTCCTAACGTATTAATCTTTTCTTATTCTAGTTCATATCTGTTCACGCCTTAATTTGTTGAAAAGTATAGACAGTAACGTGCTTATTTTCATACTACAAGAGACCTGGTTACGATGCTAAATTATTCTTCAACATTGTATATACATAGAACCACCAAACTCACAACAGTCCCATTATTCTCACACAATCCTCATTATAGAATCCAAATTATTAATGGGGTGGTGGGAATTGTAATTTGCAACGCACAAATAGTCTCTTTCTTTAATAATACGATTCACCTAAGATTGCATATAATAACATTAAATATATTGAACGAGAATATATCTACATAATGTATTGTATTAGTATATATGTATTGAACTAAGAAGAAATGTGTCATACCTATACCACCGCATTCCCTTCACATACATCACATATAGTGTACCCTAGGCCTTCACAATACGGACATTTTGCACCCTCATCCACCCATTCCAAAAACTGCATGATAATACCCACTTGTAAGTTTCAAAAACTAGTGCAACACTGGAAACAAATGTGAAAGTAAATATTGTTAGTATATTCCTTACTTGTGGTTCAATGTTAGGCTCGCCTGTTCCATCACATTCTGGTGGAAAACAAATGAAGTAAACTGAAGATATATAGGAAATCGTTGTAGCCGATCATGACATTAAATAGAAAAGTTACATATAGAGGGAACTAATACAATGCATATTCTGACATGTAAGTCTATAAGAAACAAATATTTTTAGTTGTCATGCATTGGTAAATGTAAGTTAAATTAGTCACAATAACCATCATCAACCAGAATTTTTAAGTATTATTATTTAGGGAAGAGAAAGAAATCAGCATGTAAGTACAGGACAAGATATCTTCCCACGTCAACAAAAATTGTATCAAAATTTAAATACATCAATGTAGAAGGACTCTACAATATCTCTCAATATCTATCAAAGAACAACCTGTACAACAAAAATGAGTAAAATGCCATGGTAAAGGTAAACATTAAATCCTATCCCATGAAATCAGAAAAGACAAATTTTGGGTGAAGAAATCTCTCATTAAGTTCCAACAAGATACACCATATTTTTGTATAGAACAAACAAGTACACAAAACCTTGCCTCCTTACTTCTCCCAGAATCATGAAAACCAAGACTCAATGAAGAAATCAAAACTCATAATAATTATCAACTCATGAACTTAGGTGTCTAGGTGGCTCCATCTTGTTGGCAGCCCTTTCCTCCTCAAGGTGGCTCCAACCAACGGGTAACACTTTCCTCTTAGTGGTGGCTCCACCTCATTGGCAGCCTTTACCTCCCGAGGCAACATCCTTGAGAGGTAAAAATACTCAATTTTGTTCATGACAATATTCTTGGCCAACAACTTCAAGTAGTCTTCAACCTTTCTCTATAGTGCCATGTTTGTCCTTCTCCTAGTTCCTACTTGGTTATACGTTAATGAGATGTTGCCACTTCATGGGTCTCATACCTAGCAATACATTTTGCTAATGCCTAAAGCTTCAATCCACAACTCCCTTATCAACAACTCCTCAAACCCCATTTTGACAAAGGCTACCCATGGAAGATAGTGGACAAACCCTATCAATTTGACAGCAGTAATAGTAGGGGTTCCAATATTAGAGAGACTAAAGGATTGAAATGTAAAGTGAGCACCAAAGGTAGAGACAATCTCATTGAGGTTTGACTTGACAAAATATCAAGAGAAATGGGGAACATCAGGGTTTTGAAAAAGAAAAGGAGAGAATGAAGATGAAAACACACTGTCGGTGGGTGATTTAAAACCAACAAACATCAGGAATAGGATTAGAGATGGCCAGAGGTCTGATCTGGGGACACCAATGAAGTGACAGGGCACAAACATGATGAGACTGTGAAGAATGATTTTGGAAAGGAAAAACTTAAGAGACTAGTCTTTCTTCAATGGTATTTATAATCAAACTATACAAGCTACAATGCTACAATGAAGGCCTAATTACAGGACTAATTACATGGCTAATTAACAGTTAATTACACACATGTTACACATGCTTTATATTTCAACACTCGCCCTCAAACTAGGGCATATAAGTCATATGCACAAAGCTTGTTACAAATAAAACCAATACAAGGACCTCAGAGAGACTTTAAAAATGTCTGCTAGTTAGTTAGTTGAGCTGACAAAACTAGTAGTAATGCAACCAGATAAGATCATCTCTCTGATAAAATGACAATCGATTTCTATGTGCTTAGACCTTTGTTAGGAGTGGAGATAAATTTTATTGTGTAGTTCCTTTTGTTACTGTTAGTTACCTATTCTGAGCTTACTCTTACTCAGGGGCAATATTGTATTTTTCCCTTGCTGTTATGTTAACATATCAGCTTGTGTGTTGTAATAGAACTGATTTTCTAACTCCAAAATTGTCTCCCTCTCGGTTCTGCTCTCTTCCTCTACTGTCTATTTTCATCTTCCAAATTCAACTTGGTATCAGAGCAAGATCCAGCTGAATATCAACCTTTGCCTTCAGATTTTTTCTATCTTCCCCTTTTCCTGCAAACCCTAACTGCTCACTGTGCAAACCCTAATTGCTGACGTCAACAATCAGATGTGCTGACGTCAGCACCGGTCGTCTGACGCCGGAACACACCCTGGCCAGAGCGACTTCCTCCGGCGACCAAAACCCCTAAACATTCAGCCCCGAACTCCAACTCCCAAGTGCTGAATCGGGATCCTCCTTCAAAGCCAAAGCCCTAACGCTGCGATTTCATGTTCATAGCTGAAGATGGACAGACCGGTCGAAATCAGCAGCACCAGATAGCTCAAACCTAGCTCTTGAAGGGCGATTTCGGTGGCTTTATTGTGTGAATGGTTCGGTTCTAGGAGTAAGGGCGTAGGGAGCTCGGGTTAGTGGCTGGAGAACGAATTTCGTGGCTTCCTAGTGAGTCTTCCAACATTTTCCATCCCTTACTGACTTGGAAGCATAGTGAAGAGAAGGGATGTCTGAAAGCAACAATGAGGGTGAAGGGTTCAATCAAGAACCACGACAAATTTCCACTCCTAGTGTGACTGAGAATGTTCGCAACTCAGGGGACTCTATAGGTCGTGTGGTTACTCTAAATGACAACCCCACACTTCAAATTAGCCCAAGGAAGCTTGATGGCACCAACTATCTTACATGGGCCACTACTTGTACCCTTTCCTTAAAAGCTAGAGGACTATATGGGCATGTTTGTGGCTGGAAGAAAAAGCCTGAGGAGACCAGCCCCTTAATAGATCAATGGGAGTCTGAAAATAGCCTTGTTATGTCTTGGTTATTGAATTCGATGGAGCATGAGATAAGCAAGACTTATATGCTCTTGGGAACAGCTGAAAAGATTTGGAATGCTGTGAGGCAAGCTTATTCTCGAGTTGGCCACTATGCAATTATTTATGAGTTGAAGCAAAGGATTCATGGGACAAAACAGGGTGGAAAATCAGTGTCTCAGTACTACAATGAACTTAGCAGTATTTGGCAGGAGCTTGATTATTATCAAGCATATCAACCCAAATGCTCAGAAGATGTTGTTGAGTTCCAAAAGATGCAGGATAACGAGAGAGTGTTTGAATTCTTAGCTGGTCTCAATGTTGAATATGATCAGATGAGAGCACATCTTCCAGGCAGAGAACCCTTTCCATCATTGGGACAAGCGCATGCTTTTATTCAACAAGAGGAGAGCCGAAGGCAATCGATGCTTTTATCTTCTCCTGGTGAGAGGTCTGCCTTGAATGCCAATACCATGCAAAAGGTCATTGACTCATCTAGTGCTATTACACAAGGTGACAAAGACAAGCTGAGGTGTGATTATTGTGGGAAACCAAGGCATACAAGGGAGCAGTGTTGGAAGCTTAAGGGAAGGCCATCAAGAGGTCGTGGAGGAAGAAGGGGAGGATTGTCTAGGAACCAGGCTCATTTGTCAGAAGCAACTAAATCTATGATAGAAAAGACCAATCAGAGTGAAGATAGTTTTTCTAAAGAAGAAATGCAATCTCTTAGAAAAATTCTCATGATGACAAGATTGAATACCTCTTCGGAGGTAAAGGGGAACACTTCGTCATCTTCCACTTCTTCTACTCACCTAGCTCATGCAGGTAAACCTATTATTGCCTTAAATGCATACACTGACACAAGGTCTAATTCTTGGATCATTGACTCTGGGGCTTCTGATCACATTACTGGTGACTCTTCAATATTTTCTACATATTCACCTTGTACACATCAGGACACTGTTCGTATTGCAGATGGTTCCTTGTCCCCTATAGTAGGCAAAGGATCTATAGAGTGTACTCCTCTATTGAATTTGTCTGCTCTATATGTTCCAAATTTCTCAAATAATTTGCTCTCCATAAGTGCTATTACCAAAGACTTAAATTGTAAAGTCACTTTTTTTCCTTCTTATTGTGTTTTTCAGGAACTGGAGACGGAGAAAACGATTGGTTATGGTAGAGTTAGTAATGGCATATATCTTTTGGAGGATAGTACGAGTATCATCACTAGTTTGACAACCCAAAGAAGGTCCAGAAACCAGAATACTCCAGATTTTTTGAGATGGCATAGGAGACTTGGGCATCCCTCTTTTGTAGTTATGAAAAAACTTTTGCCAGATTTGTACTCAAAGTGTAATGAAACAGAATTAGTTTGTGATGCCTGTGAATATGCAAAACATGTACGAAACTCTTATCCTGTCAATGATAATAAAAGTCCAGTTCCTTTTATAACTATTCATTCTAATGTATGGGGACCTAGTCGTGTTACTTCTCTATCTGGATATAGATGGTTTGTGACATTCATTGATTGCTTTAGCCGTACTACTTGGGTTTACTTGATGCACTCTAAGGATGAAGTTTTTTCTTGTTTTAAAAGATTTTATGCAATGATTTGTACTCAGTTTGATGCAAAAGTCAAATTCCTTAGAAGTGACAATGGATTAGAATACATGAGTAAGGAATTTCAGCTGTATTTCGATGATCATGGCATTATACATCAGACTAGCTGTGTGAATACTCCTGCTCAAAATGGGGTTGCAGAACGTAAAAACAGACATTTGTTAGAAGTGGCAAGAGCTTTACTTTTTTCAATGCAGGTGCCTCACTATTTATGGGGAGATGCTGTGTTGTCAGCAGCTTATCTCATTAATCGGATGCCATTAAGGGCGTTGAGCTTTAAATCCCCATTAGAGCTCCTTCAAGGATTCGTATCTTACCTAATTCCACCAAAGGTATTTGGTTGTGTTTGCTTTGTTCATGACCATAGGCCTACAATTGGGAAGTTAAACCCTCGAGCTTTGAAATGTGTCTTCATAGGCTACTCTCTGACCCAAAAAGGGTATAAGTGTTACCATCCCCCTTCACGAAAGATAATTGTTAGTATGGATGTAACTTTCCGAGAGGATGAAGCTTATTTTTTATCCAATCAAACATCTCTTCAGGGGAGGAAATGAAGAATAATGATGAAGAGTTATTTTCTTATCTCCAGTACCTCTCAGATATGTGTCAGGGGGAGGAATTGCCAAAAAAGGATCAAAATGAGGGGGAGTCAAAAGAGCTGTCTCCATATCAACAATCTAATGAGTCTGCTAGGCCAGATAAGGAGAAAAACAAGAAGAACAGGAATTGTTGACTTACACTCGAAGGAAGTGGAAATCAAAGGATGATGCCATTATGACTACTCTACCAAATCAAGCGCAACCTCCGGATTCAGTTCGATCTCCTTTCCCTTCACTAGATGGTAAGTTCACTTCTCAACCCCTTGATCCTATTGTAGATGATATTGATCTTCCTATTGCTATTAGAAAAGGCATAAGGAAATGTTCTCGCTATCCTATCTCCAACTTTGTTTCATATAAGTCTTTATCTCCCAACTATAGATCCTTTGTCTCTTCGGTTTCCTCCTCTATTGTTCCACAGGATTGGAGAGATGCAATTAAGGATCCTAAGTGGAAGCAGGCTATGATGGAAGAAATGATGGCCTTAAAGAAAAATGATACATGGGAACTTACCACACTTCCTTCACAGAAGAAAACAGTGGGATGTAAATGGGTCTTCACCATCAAACACAAGGCAGATGGGTCAGTTGAGAGATACAAGGCCAGATTGGTAGCAAAGGGATTCACCCAAACTTATGGAATTGACTATCAAGAAACCTTTGCACCAGTAGCGAAGATGAACTCCATTCGGATACTCCTCTCATGTGCAGTTAACTTTGGATAGGAGTTACAACAGTTGGATGTAAAAAATGCATTTTTGCATGGAGATCTAGAGGAAGAAGTGTTTATGGATCTCCCTCCGGGTTTCACATGTCATAAAACTGATGGGAAAGTCTGTAAACTAAAGAAAGCACTGTATGGGCTGAAACAATCACCTAGAGCATGGTTTGATAGATTTCGTAATGTGATCATAACCCTTGGGTATAGCCAAAGTAATGCAGATCACACCCTATTTTTTAGGAGGTGTGGCAGCAAAATTACGATTCTCATTGTTTACGTTGATGATATTGTGGTGACTGGAAATGACACTAAAGAAATCAGCAATTTCAAGACCTGCTTAGCTGAGAGATTTGACATCAAGGATTTGGGAAAACTGAGTTACTTCCTTGGAATTGAAGTTGCCAGGTCAAACAAAGGCATTTTTATTTTTCAAAGGAAGTATGTTCTAGATCTCCTCCAAGAAACCGGTATGCTAGAGTGTAAACCAGCTGAATCCCCTATTGTTCAGAATCATCATCTTAGGAATGGCGTTGGAGAAACTGTAGATGTTGGAAGATATCAAAGATTAGTGGGCAAACTTATTTATTTATCTCATACCCGTCCTGACATTGCTTATGCGGTCAATATTGTTAGCCAGTTTATGCATGATCCTCGATCTTCACACCTAGATGCTGTTTTTCGCATTTTGAGATACCTAAAGTCCACTCCTGGGAAGGGGCTATTGTTCTCAAAGCATGGGCATTCTAAGATTGAAGTTTTCACCAATGCTGATTGGGCTGGATCCATAGATGATAGGAGGTCTACCTCTGGCTATTGCTCATTCTTTGGAGGAAATCTCGTTACATGGAGATGCAAAAAGCAAGTAGTCGTCTCTAGATCAAGTGCTGAAGCTGAATATAGAGCAATGGCTCAAGGGGTATGTGAGGCTCTATGGTTGAAGAAGTTTGTTCAAGAGTTGGGATTATATGATGAAGCGTCACTCAATCTCTATTGTGATAACAAAGCAGCAATTAACATTGCTCATAATCCAGTCCAACATGATAGAACAAAACACATTGAGATTGATAGACACTTCATTAAAGAAAAAATCACAGATGGACAGTTGAAGAAACCTTTTGTGAAGTCTGAAGACCAACTTGTAGATGTTTTCACAAAGGCCTTGTCTAGTAAAACCTTCCACTCCATTGTATGCAAGATAGGCATGAGAGATATTTATGCCCCATCTTGAGGGGGAGTGTTAGGAGTGGAGATAAATTTTATTGTGTAGTTCCTTTTGTTACTGTTAGTTACCTATTCTGAGCTTACTCTTACTCAGGGGCAATATTGTATTTTTCCCTTGCTATTATGTTAACATATCAGCTTGTGTGTTGTAATAGAACTGATTTTCTAACTCCAAAATTGTCTCCCTCTCGGTTCTGCTCTCTTCCTCTACTGTCTATTTTCATCTTCCAAATTACCTTTCATGAAAAACTGGATTTGAGGCAATTTGCAATGTTGCTTGATCATCACATATCAACTTCATTTGCATCACCTCGCCATACTTTAGTTCTTGAAGCAATTCCTTTAACCATATGAGTTCACATGTTGCACTAGACCGAGCAACAACATATTGCGTCATAATCTTCTAGGATACCAAATTGCCACCGATTAAAACATAGTATCCAAAGGCAAACCACCTATTTGAAGGAGACCCTACCTAATTTGCATTAGAATATCCAATTACCTAGGTATGACTTTTATCTTCATATAATAATCCCTGACCTAGTGCTCCCTTGATGAACCTTAGAAGGCAAACAGCAACATCCCAATTACTATCACAAGGAAATTGGAAAAAATGACTAACTACACTAACAGTAAAAGAGATATTAGGCTGAGTGATAGTGAGGTAATTTAGTTTCCAACCAATCTTCTATATCTTTCAGGATCAGGTAATAGCTCCCCCTATCTCAATAAGAGCTTAACATTCAAGTTCATGGGAGAATCAACCGATCTACAATCAAGTGTGCCAACCTCCTCAAGAATGTCTAATGCATATTTCCTCTGTGAAATGACTATGTCATTTTTGGACAAGACAACTTCAATGCCAATAAAATATTTCAACTTTCCCAAGTCTTTAGTCTAAAAGTAGTTGAAAAGGTGTGCATTCAATTAGAGAATACCAACTTGATCACTACCAATGATGACAATGCCATCCACATAGACCACTAGTTAAATGCATTTACCATTCGATGAGTAGCGATAAAAAACAGAATAGTCTGCCTCACTATGAATCATACCAAATTCTTGCACCACTATACTAAACCGTCCAAACTAAGCTTGCGGAGATTGTTTCAACCCATAAAGAGAACATTAAAGTTTGCATACAAAGCTAGACTCCCCCTAAGCAAAAAAGCCTGGCTGTTGCTCTATATAGACTTCCTCCTTAAGATCACCATGAAGATAACCATTTTTAATATCCAACTGAAGCGGTCAATGTTTCAGATGAAATTAAGAAGAAAATGAACAATAAAGAGGGAGAACAAGGATATGAAACAAAGAGGGAGCCGGTGCTTGTTGGTGAGGAAAAAATCAGTTTCACTTAGTTTCCCATCAGCTGATATGTTTACACAATAGCAAGAGGAAAATACAACATTGCCCCTGAGGGAAGGAAAGCTCAGCCTAAGTAACTAACTGTAACAAAAGAGCTACACAGTAAATTTATCTCCACTCCTAACACTCCCCCTCAAGATGGGGCATAAATATCTCTCATGCCTATCTTGCATACAATGGAGTGGAAGGTTTTACTAGGTAAGGCCTTTGTGAAAACATCTGCAAGTTGGTCTTCAGACTTCACAAAAGGTATCTTCAACTGTCCATTTGAGATTTTTTCTTTAATGAAGTGTCTATCAATCTCAATGTGTTTTGTTCTATCATGTTGGACTGGATTATGAGCAATGTTAATTGCTGCTTTGTTATCACAATAGAGATTGAGTGACGCTTCATCATATAATCCTAACTCTTGAACCAACTTCTTCAACTATAGAGCCTCACATACCCCTTGAGCCATAGCTCTATATTCAACTTCAGCACTTGATCTAGAGACGACTACTTGCTTTTTACATCTCCATGTAACAAGATTTCCTCCAAAGAATGAGCAATAGCCAGAGGTGGACTTTCTATCATCTATAGATCCTGTCCAATCAGCATCAATGAAAACTTTAATCTTAGAATGCCCATGCTTTAAGAACAATAGCCCCTTCCCAGGAGTGGATTTTAGGTACCTCAAAATGTGAAAAACAGCATCTAGGTGTAAAGATCGAGGATCATGCATAAACTGGATAACAATATTGACCGCATATGCAATATCAGGGCGAGTATGAGATAAATAGATAAGTTTGCCCACTAGTCTTTGATATCTCCCAACATCTACAGTTTCTCCAACACCATTTCTAAGATGATGATTCTGAACAATAGGTGATTCCGCTGGTTTACACCCTAGCATGCCAGTTTCTTGAAGGAAATCTAGAACATACTTCCTTTGACAAATGAAAATGCCTTTGTTTGATCTGGCAACTTCAATTCCAAGGAAGTAGCTCAGTTTACCCAAATCCTTGATGTCAAATCTCTCAGCTAGGCAAGTCTTGAGATTGCTGATTTCCTCAGTGTCATCTCCTGTCACCACAATATCATCAACATAAACAATGAGAATTGTAATTTTGCTGCCACATCTCCTAAAAAATAGGGTATGATCAGCATTACTTTGGCTATACCCAAGGGTTATGATCACATTCCGAAATCTATCAAACCATGCTCTGGGTGATTGTTTTAGCCCATACAGTGCTTTCTTCAGTTTACAAACTTTTCCATCAGTTTTATGACACATAAAACCTGGTGGAATATCCATATACACTTATTCTTCTAAATCTCCATGCAAAACTGCATTTTTTACATCCAATTGTTGTAACTCTCATCCAAAGTTAACAACACATGAGAGGAGTATCCGAATGGAATTCATCTTCGCTACTAGTGCAAAGGTTTCTTGATAGTCAATTCCATAAGTTTGGGTAAATCCCTTTGCTACCAATCTGGCCTTGTATCTTTCAACCGACCCATCTGCCTTATGTTTGATGGTGAAGGCCCATTTGCATCCCACTGTTTTCTTCTGTGGAGGTAGTATGGTGAGTTCTCATGTATTAGTTCTCTTAAGAGCCATCATTTCTTCCATCATAGCCTCCTTCCACTTACGATCTTTAATTGCATCTCTCCAATCCTGTGGAACAATAAGGGAGAAAACCGTCGAGGCAAAGGATCTATAGTTGGGAGATAAGGACTTATATGAAACAAAGTTGGAGATAGGATAGCGAGAGCATTTTCCTATGTGTAGACACCTAATTTTGTCCGGCCCACTTCTCAAAACTTTAACATAAATTACAAACCTAAACTTAAACTAAAAATAACAAGATAAAATAAGATTAAGCTCAAAATATAATTAAACCCAAAAATAAAACTAAGCCCACACCTAAAAATAAAATTTTAAAATAAAACTAGCAAAAATAAAAGATAACCAAAATTTAAAAATGATAGTATAAGATAAATAAAAAGAAATAAGATAATAAAAATAAGGATAAAAGATAAAAATAATATGATAAAAGATACAAGATAAAATTTGTAATCCAAGAAAAATCTCAAATCAAAAATAAGAGAAAAATTCAAAAAATCAAATAAATTCAAGATAATTCAAAAAATAAAGATAAATCCAAGAAAAGTCCAAAAATCAAGATAAATCAGAAAATGAAGAATAAATCCAAGAAAATCAGCAAAAATAAATAAAAGATAATAGATAAAATTAAGATATAAAAATCTGAAATCTAAAAGATAAATAAAAAAAATGTTAGATAAAAGGATAAAAGTTAAGATAACATTAGGAAACAAGAGTTAAACTAAAGAACAAATTCTAAAAATCTGAAAATAACAAAAACCCATCCTCACATACAAAAAAGGGGGGCTTTCACGTAGAACAACGAGGGAAGAAGAGCAAAAAGAAAAAGAAGCCTACAAGACAAAAAGGGCGGTTCACGTAGGAAGAGAAAAAGGTGACCTTTTTGCAAGAAAATTTCAACAAAATCACCTCTCCTCTCTCTCATACAACTATACACTCTTGTCACACTATTTCACACCACTTATTCTAAATCAAGGATCCTTTTTTCTCAAATCACACAAAGGAAGACACTCGAGGTAAGTCCCTTTTCCTCTTTTCTTTTAGATTCATATATGGTGTTCAATTTTAATCATGTAGATCTCATACTTTAATCCTAATATAGCTAGGATTGTTTTTGCTATAGTGTTTGCATAACTTTCATTTTCATTAATCATGGTGTGCATGTATTTTCACATTCTTTCACCACTTTTACCTTGATTTACTGTGAGTCTCTACATGCAAATAAAATCATGTCAAAATTCTACATATTCTGCACTATTAGCATGCATAGATTTCATATTAAATTTTGCGTAATTATGCACATGATTAAATTCTGCATATGGTGTTTTAATTTTCTGCACATATTTATACTGTTTTGAACATCCAAACTTCTATTTCTGCATGGTTTTGCATTCTGTTTTGTACTGCATCTTGAACTAAAAATTCTGCACTATTTTCTGCTTGAAAATTCTGCACGTTATCTCATTCTGCATTTTCTGTCTTTTATAAATTCTGCACTTTCTATCTTCTACAAATTCTGCATTGCAATTCAACTTCTGCATTTTGTTTCATAAATTCTGCACAAAATGTGTTTCTGTTTTGTGGTTTTGTTTCTGCATTCTGTATAGAATCTTCATATGACTTTTATATACTAAAAATTCTGCATGTTTTGTATTGAAGATTCTGCACATATTTTAGCCTAGGCAATATTCTTATTGATCTTCCGTATTCATCGATTTAATTTCTTGTTAATTTTTTATTAAATTTTAGTATTAGGATTATTTGTTAAGAAACTCTAGTATCACCACCTTGAGTTCTTCTTTGGTCCTAAGCAATTTTGACTCTAGGCACTTTTCTTAAGATTATTTTTTAAGAACCCCGGACTGGAATAGGAAGGGAATTTTCTTAAAGTTATTTCTAAAACCCTTATCTGGAATAGAGATGGGATTTTTATAAAATTATTTTTAAAACCCCGAACTGGAATAGGAAGGGGATTTTCTTAAAATTATTTTCAAAACCCTGGACTGGAATAGGAAGGGGATTTTTCTCAAAATTATTTTTATCCCGATCCGGAATGGGCAGGGATTATTTATCAAAAATCTTTTTTTTAAATTTTTTTAAACCAACATGAATTAATTAAGATAAATTAATAAGATCATTTTTGGTACCGAAAGGGCGTTTAGGGTGCTAACACCTTCCCTAAAACGTAACCAACCCCCGAATTTAATCTCTAGAAACGTAGACCATTTTTCAATTAGGTGTCCGATCTCACCTTTAGATAATTTAGATCGGTGGCGACTCCAAAAATCCAAAACAAAATTTTAGGGTCAACATTATGCCTTTCCTAACAGCAATAGGAAGATCAATATCATTTACAATAGGATCAAGGGGTTGAGAAGAGGACTTACCATCTAGTGAAGGGAAAGAAGATCGAATTGAATCCGGAGGTTGCGCTTGATTTGGTAGAGTAGGCATAATGGCATTATTCTTTGACTTCCATTTCCTCCGAGTGTAAGTCAACAATTCTGGTTCTTCTTGTTTTTTCCCTTCATCTGGCCTGGCAGACTCACTAGATTGTTGATATGGAGACAGCTCTTCTGACTCCCCCTCAATAGAGTTCTCCCCCTCATTTTGATCCTTCTCATTTTGATCATTTTGTGGCAGTTCCTCCCCCCGACACATATTTGGAAGGTTCTGGAGATAAGAAAATAACTCTTCATCATTATCCTTTATTTTTTCCCCCTGAAGAGATGTTTGGTTTGACAAAAAGTAAGCTTCATCCTTTCAGAATGTTACATCCATACTAACAATTACTTTCCGTGTAAGGGGATGGTAACACTTATACCCCTTTTGAGATGGAGAATAGCCTATGAAGACACATTTCAAAGCTCGAGGATCTAACTTTCCAATTGTAGGCTTATGGTCATGAACAAAACAAACACAACCAAACACCTTTAGTGGAATTAGGTAAGATACAGATCCTTGAAGGAGCTCTAATGGAGATTTAAAGCTCAACGTCCTCAATGGCATTCAATTGATGAGATAAGCTGCTGACAACACGGCTTCTCCCCATAAATAGTGAGGCACCTGCATTGAAAAAAGTAAGGCTCTTGCCACTTCTAACAAATGTTTGTTTTTGCGTTCTGCAACTCCATTTTGAGCAAGAGTATTCACACAGCTAGTCTGATGTATAATGCCATGGTCATCCAAATACAGCTGAAATTCATTACTCATATATTCTAATCCATTGTCACTTCTAAGGAATTTGATTTTTGCATCAAACTGAGTACAAATCATTGCATGAAATCTTTTAAAACAGGACAAACTTCATCCTTGGAGTGTATCAAATAAACTCAAGTAGTACGGCTAAAGCAATCAATGAATGTAACAAACCATCTATATCTAGATAAAGAAGTAATACGGCTAGGTCCCCATACATCAGAATGAATAGTCATAAAAGGAACTGGACTTTTGTTGTCATTAATGGGATAAGAGTTCCGTACATGTTTTGCATATTCACAGGCATCACAGACTAACTCTGTTTCATTACACTTTAAGTACAAATCTGGCAAAAATTTTTTTAAAACCATAAAAGAGGGATGCCCAAGTCTCTTATGCCATCTCAAAAAATCTAGAGTATTCTAGTTTCTGGACCTTCTTTGGGTTGTCAAGCTAGTGATGACACTCGGACTGCCCTCCAAAAAATATATGCCATTACTAACTCTACCATAACCAATCGTTTTCTCTGTCTCTAATTCTTGAAAAACACAATAAGAAGGGAAAAAAGTGACTTTACAATTTAAGTCTTTGGTAATAGCACTTATGGAGAGCAAATTGTTTGAAAATTTTGAAACATATAGAGCAGACAAATTCAATAAAGGTGTACACTTTATAGATCCTTTGCCTACTATAGGGGACAAGGAACCATCTGCAATACGAACAGTGTCCTGATGTGGACAAGGTGAATATGTGGAATATATTGAAGAGTCACCAGTAATGTGATCAGAAGCCCCAGAGTCAATGATCCAAGAATTAGACCTGGTGCTAGTGTATGCATTCAAGGCCATAATGGGTTTACCTGCATGAGCTAGGTGAGTGGAAGAAGTGGAAGGTGAGGATGTGTTCCCCTTTACTTCTGAAGAGGCATTCAATCTTGTCATCATGAGAATCTTTCTAAGAGATTGTATTTCTTCTTTAAAGAAATTATCTTCACTCTGATTGCTCTTCTCTATCATAGATTCAGTTGCTTCTGACAAATGAGCTTGGTTCCTAGATAATCCTTCCCTTCTTCCTCCACGACCTCTTGATGGCCTTCCTTAAGCTTCCAACTTTGCTCCCTAGTATGCCTCAATTTTCCACAATAGTCACACCTCAGCTTATCCTTATCACCTTCTGCCATGGCACTAGGTGAGTCAATGACCTTTTGTACGGTATTGACATTCAAGGCAGACCTCTCAACAGAAGAGGATAAGAGCATAGATTGTCTTTGGCTCTCCTCTTGTTGGATAAAGGCATGAGCCTGTCCCAATGATGGCAGGGGTTCTCTTCCAAGGAGATGAGCTCTCATCTAATCATATTCAACATTAAGACCAGTTAAGAATTCAAAGACTTTCTCGTTATCCTGCATCTTCTGGAACTCAACAGCGTCCTCCGAGCATTTAGGCTGATATGTTTGATAATAATCAAGCTCCTGCCAAATGCTGCTAAGTTCATTGTAGTATTGAGATATAGATTTTTCTCCTTGTTTTGTCCCATGAATTCTTTGCTTCAACTCAGATGATAGCATGGTGGCCAACTCGAGAATAAGCTTGCTTCACTACATTCCAAATTTTTTCAGTTGTGCCCAAGAGCATATAAGTCTTGCTTATATCATGCTCCATCGAATTCAATAGCCAAGACATGATGAGGCTATTTTCAGACTCACATTGATCTATTAAAGGGCTAGTCTCCTCAGGCTTTTTCTTCCGGCCACAAACATGCCCATATAGTCCTCTAGCCTTCAAGGAAAGGGTACAAGCAGTGACCCATGTAAGATAGTTGGTGCCATCAAGCTTCCTTGGACTAATCTGAAGTGTAGGGTTGTTATTTAGGGTAACTACACGCCCTATAGAGTCTCCTGAGTTGAGAACATTCTCAATCACACTCTGAGTAGGAATTTGACGTGGGCCTTGACTAAACCCTTCACCCTTATTGTTGCTTCCAGACATCCCTACATTTCAACAATGCTTCCAAACTCAGCAAGAGATGAGAAATGTTGGAAAGCACTCTAGGAAGTCACGAAATCACTCTCCAGCCACTAACCCGAGCTGCCTACATCCTTATTCCTAGAACTGAACCATCCACCACCATACAGCCATTGAAATCGCACTTCAAGGGCTAGGTTCGAGTCGTTTGATGCTGGTAATCCCGACCAGTCTGTCCATCCTTCATCAGAAGCTCGAGATTGCAACAAGAGTTAGGGTTTTTCGCCGTTTGGAAGAGGGTTTCGATTCTGCAGTTGGCGGTTGCAGTTTTGGGTTGAATGCTTGGGGGTTTTGGTCGCCGGACAGAGTCGCTCCAGCCAGTAGGTCCTCTGGCATCAATCAACCGGTGCTGACGTCAGCATCTCCGACTGTTGACGTCAGCAATTAGGGTTTTCAAGAAGAGGAAGATAAGGAAAAGAAAATCTGAAAATAGAGTTGTTTATCAGCAGGATCAAGCTCTGATACCAAGATGAAATTAAGAAGAAAATGAACAGTAAAGAGGGAGAACAAGGATACGGAACAAAGAGGGAGCCGGTGCTTGTTGGTGAGGAAAAAATCAGTTTCACCTAGTTTCCAATCAGCTGATATGTTTACATAATAGTAAGAGCAAAATACAACATTGCCCCTGAGGGAAAGAAAGCTCAACCTAAGTAACTAACTGTAACAAAAGAGCTACACAGTAAATTTATCTCCACTCCTAACAGTTTCATAGCGGCTAAGGATAGGAACAAGTGCATAGAGGCAATCTGAGCCATAGGAGAAAATGTGTCACTGTAATCCAAGCCGAAAACCTAAGTGTAGCCTTTAGAAGCCAAGTGAGTTTTAAGGCGGTCAATCTTCCCATCAAGGACAACCTTCACAGTATGCACCCATCAATAGTCAACAATAGACTTGCCAACATGAAGAGGAGCCAAGTCCCACATACCATTAGAATGTAAAGCATCCATCTCATCAATCATGGCCTAGCACTATCTTGAATCTGAAAGTGCCTCACTGGTAATTTTGGGAATAGTAATAGAAGATAAATGGGACACAAGTATAATAAGGGAAAGACAGGCAATGATAACTGAGAAAAGTATAGATGGGATGAAGTTTACAAATATAACATATACCTTTGCAAGTGGCAATGCACTCAAGAGAAGGATCAGCAGCTAGTTTAGAGACAACTAGCAGGCCCGTAGTAGTTGAGGATGTCGAAACACAAGGTGAGTCAACAAGTTCTACCTAAGTAGTTGCAAGAGGATGTGGACGGTGATGATAAACCTGAAGTGAATGCTTAGAAGCAGTAGGTTCAAGAGCTGAAAAAGGAGAACAAAGATAAGGAGTAGGCGAACTTCAAATATGGGGCAAGCCTCAACAAGAGGCGTGAGAAAGAAATGAGAGGTCTCAAAAAAGGTGACATCAGCAAAAATGAAATGGCGCCGTTGAATAGAAGAGTAACACTAATAGCCTTTCTAAAGTCTAACGTAACCAAAGAAAATTCACTTGATGGCTTTGGCCAAAAGTTTGGGCAGCCAGGAGTCATATCATGGGCGAAACAAGTGCAACCAAAGACACAAGGGGGTAAGAGATAAAGAGGTTGAGTAAGAACAAAATGGAGTAAGGTACCTCATGCTATAGGACAAAGGAAGGCATCTAGTTGATAAGGTAACATGCAATGAGAATAGCATAAGCCCAAAAATGTAAAAGGAACATGATTGTGCAGTAAAAGAGTGCAAGTTGTTTCAACTAGATAACAATTCTTGTGCTTAGCAACTCCATTTTGCTAGAGTGTATGGGCACATGATGATTGATGGAGAATCCCTTGAGAAGTCATGAAGGTAGTGAAAGGAGCTAAAAAATATTCTTGAGCATTGTCACTTCATAAGACACGGATAGAAACATTAACTTGGGTTTGAATTTCTACACAAAAATCTCAAAAAATTGTAAATAATTCAAAACGATTTTTCATTAAGAATAACCAAGTATAACGAGAATAATCATCAATGAAAGTGACAAAGTATTGAAATCCCAAAACTAAGGGAATATGACAATGACCCCTAGCATCACTATGGACTAGTTCAAATGGGGACGTAACTCGATTATTGACATGCTTTGGAAACAAAGTACGAGATTGTGTGCCAACTTGATACGACTCACAATTTAAAGTGGAAAGACTAGGGCTCATCTTTTGCAGTTTAGATAGACTCGAATGTCCCAAACAGTTGTGAAGGACTAGAGACTCAATAGAGCTGCAAGCTACAGGTGAAGACAGCTTGTCTAAATAATAAAGCCCTTGCAACTCATGCCCGATGCCAATCATTCGTCTTATACCCCATTCCTACACAACAACGGAATTAACTGAAAAGGTTATAGAACAATCAATCGTACGTGTTAATCTACTAACAGAGACAGGATTAAAAGGATTTCCAAGGACATGTAGAACAGAGTTTAAAGATAATGAAGGATGTGGTTGGGCTTAACCAATGCCTGTAACAAATGTTTTGGAACCATTTGCAAGAGTAACAACAGGCAAACAAGAGAAAGTAGAAAGACAAGAGAAAAGATATTGGTTATCAGAGAGATGATCAGTTGCACCAAAATCAAGTATTCATGGTCCAGGAGTGGTAGACTTAGTAACACAAGTAATAGAATTATTAGTATGCAACACAAAAGCAATGGATAATGATGTGGCCTATTTAGATGCCTGATACTAAAGATAGTCCTCATAATTAGTTCCAATTAGGACAAGCGATGGAGAAGAATGGTTCTCGAAGATGTTCTAGATAGGTATTGCTAGTCTAAGCCATTGGTAAAGCATGATGGTTGACTATGTAGTTTATGGCACTGATCACAAAGATGGCACCACTTATGATAGTAATTTCCTTTGGGACAGTTACCTCATTGTGAGTTACCACCTCAGTTGTTCCCTTGGTCTCCCCTACTAAAAAATTGCGATGCCAAGACAAACGAGTTAGCTTGAGTGCCATCAATGACTGAGGTGGAGGTGGAAAGCCGAAGGAGTCAAGCAAAGGCATCTTCTAGTATTGGAATAGTGGGGCTAGATAAGATTTGATTGCAGACCAAAGCAAGCTCAGGTCAAATAGCAATCAATCCCAAGACCATAAAGAACTTAGTACTGCCAACTAGTAACAAAGAGTTAAACTCCTCCTTCAAGGATTCTAGTCGGCCAAGAAACTCAGACATTTCCATAAAGAGATTGAGCCTTTTTCCATATTTGAACACATGTCTTGTATGCCTTGTAGATGACATATAATTTTGAATCAATAGTCTACCATATCATATTATAAAGAAGAGCATCGATCTTCTTCCATGCTGCTTTGTTAACATGGGGAATGTCATTGGCTTTCTTAGTCAAGTGATCTTCCATTCCTTGGCCCATGAACCATAACTCAATAGAGGCAACCCAAGACATGTAATTTGAACTTCCAACCAGCTTTTCAAAGGTAATGGCAAGTGATAAAGAAAAAGGTGAAGTGATACTCAGAGATTTAGATTCGGAAGTGATTGAAGATGTTGGATTTTCCATGTTTTAGATAGAAGATAGCTCTTAAAACACAGATTGAAACAAAACAGGGATGAATGAGACTAAACGAGGTGCAAGAGAGTCACTAAAGGGTCATAGAGGTACGGCGGCAGGGGGTCGCCAAAGCTCCAACAACGGCGGGGACACCAGAATCTGGATGGCCCAAGAGAAACGAACCCAACAATGGTGATGGCATCTCAATCAGGGCACCAAAGAGGGAGATAAAGGCAAAAAACCAAAAAAGTGATAGTTTTTCAGCAACAGCACGTGGCGGCTTTGCTAGTAGCGAAACTCCAGGGTCTAGCCAGTAATTGTGTCTTGAGCATAGTGGCAGAGTTGGTTTCCTGAAAAGACATTGGAAAAAGGGACAACCGAACATGCAGAAGCAAGAGGAGAGAGAAAGTGCTCTTCTCATGGGAGAAGAGAGAGAAAAATGAAACCTCAACCTAACTTTGATACCATCTGAAGAATGATTTTGTATAGGAAAAATTTGTGAGACTAGTCTTTCTCTGATGGTATTTATAATCAAACTGTACAAGCTACAATTAAGGCCTACTTACATGGCTAATTGATAGCTAATTGCACACATGTTATAGATGCTTTACATTTCAATAGAAACTAGCCAAAAATGGTGGTGGCGTGTGGAGGCTCCAATAGTGGCAAGCTTCTTAGAGTAGGTCAATTGGAGTGTCTTGAACACGATGGTGTGGTTGGATTTTCAAAAAAACACCAGTAAAAGGTTCAATTAATAATGGCAGCTGCGGATTAGAGAGAGAAAGTTAGGATTTTGGATGAAATAGTCTAAGCTAAGAAGAAAACTAATGCTACAAAAATCTGAGGCACAACCTCATTCAAGATGGAGGGTATTGGCTTTGATACCATGTTAAGAATTGTAAAGAGAGAAGTTGAGAGATGGAGAGAATTCAAAAACTAGGGTCACTCAAACTTGTTCTCACTTTCTTGATTTTAGTGAGGCACCTTGCATCACTATTTAAACTAGAAAACAAGGTACACAATAGCTAACTTCTTGCACTTTAAGTAATATTGCCTAAGTTAGGAAACTAGCTCAATCACCTGTACAACAAGTAACCAAACTCTAACCTGGCTTTTAAAATGCTTTGTCTGCTGTTATTTGAAGCATGTTTGATGAGGATTTGGGTCCCCTAGAGTCTAAAGTGAGGAGTGCTCTTTACTTTGTAAAGTGCAAGTGAGTAACCATTGATTAAAAAATCAATGGTGGAGATTGTTATAAAACACAAGCAAGTACATAATGCACTTTACTTTGTAAAGTGCAAGTGAGTAACCATTGATTAAAAAATCAATGGTGGAGATCGTTATAAAATACAAGCAAGTACATAACAGTTAATGGATATGAGATAATTTATACCATTGATTTTCTAATTAACAATTATCCATTTCCACTTTATTCTATAAAATGCACTCTTCACTTTAGAAGATCTTCATCCGTTTGATGGAGGTCATGCATGACATTTTATTTTTCCCAAAGTTATTAGTTCCTCTAACCAGTGCATATTAAAGTTATAACAAGTGACACAAAATCGATACCAATTGAGGAAGCAGTTCAAATAAAAATATATTCTAAAAAATTTGCTATGTTACTGAAAGAACTGCCTTGTTTTTTGGGAAATTGTATTGAGCTATAAGTGCGTTAACAAAGACATTCGTCTTCTAGAACAAAGATCTACAAATTCACTGTGTGAAAGTGACAATAACTATTTGAGTAAAAATAAAAAATTAAAAATCTGTGCAGAGACAATTACATACCTGTACATAACAAGCGACCTTCCCCACGACATTGAAGGCATTTTATTGCAGCATTGTTGTTCATGCTCCTATCAACTCTTTCAGTAGCAACAAGTCTTGAGGGTTCTTCCCACCGATTTTCTCCTAGAAGGAAGACTCGCTGGTGAGAAACTTTTACCTCTTCATCACCTTTTTCCACTACTGTTTGCTGTACCTCTGAAATTTTTGTCACAGAAGTAACCGCAACTCCATTTGCACCTTCCTAGATAAAAAAGAACTCATAAATATATATTTCAGCAGCCTTTGTATTATGTACTTATTTGTTGTCAATGTGTGGAAAAAGGTTGATCAGATAGTTCTCTTGCAGTGGAAGGTCAGACAGGAGATGACACAAAAACTTAATCATCTCTGCATCAACATAAATCATTTGGGTCTACTATAGGAAGATGCCTCGCTTGGGATTAATTTAACCAATACTACATATTATAGCAGGAAAAGTATCTACCAATTAATCCAAACATAATGCCATAGCAATGGAATATTTAATTCCACTATTAATTAAGAGAATACCTAACGGCTTTCCATTCTGATCTTAAAGTCTCAAAAAAGTCCTTATTTTATTTGCAATTGTTTAATACATTAATAAAAAATACAAGGCCATAAATGTAATTTAATAACTAAAACTAAATAAAAAAGAAATGCTTTAGATAACTACTCCTCACATTTTCTCTCTCTACTTTCCTTATCTTTCTCCCACTTTCTATCTCATCAAGTTTCAATTCTACATTTAGAATGCGCCTAACTTTCAGTATGTCTTACTGCCATATTCATCCTGCATATAGATGAAGCACTTATCAACACATGTACTAAATGAAAAGCAAAAGACGTTTTTATCCAATGGATACTGCTTGTTCAGCCATTAGACTCGAGGTCTTGCAGGTGTTTAAATCTCAGCAAGTCCTATCATGTCATTTTTCTCTCTCCCTAAGGAAAATCCCCTATTTCCTACCCAAATAATAGGCCTCCTATCATAAAAATAATTTATAATTTAAAATTAAAAAAAAAAAAAAAGCTTTCTGAGTCAGAGGCACGTGTGCAATGTTTTTGCAACAATCCAATCTGTTGTGTTGTAGACTGCAGTATCATAAATTCATTAGTCTAGGTATACCATCAAATTACAAAGCCAGCTAATCCCACAAATGATTTTTCCTACGAACATGTCACACACAAACAAATAGGTACCAATCCCTATTTGTCGTGCATGACATGTTAGTATTTTTCAATTTGTGGGAGTAAGTTTTTTTTCTAAAGTTACAAGTCATGGCTATCCATGATGTATCCAGAATCCAAGTTATGCATGAAAGATTGAAGGGCACTTACGAGGAGTGCCTATAATGTATGTTGATATTATAAGAAAAAATCAATTAAATGGCACTTACTAATGCCAGAATCATGTTAGAATCTTCAGGGAAATTACTAATTATAATAGGACTGCATCAATGATTACTTTGGGTCATTTATTAAGTTTAAAAGAAGCGATGTTCTCACAAAATGTATTCAAAATAAGCATACCTACTGTTACACTGTTCTTTTCTCTAATGATATGTGGGTTGGAACTAAGCCAGGAGCTAATAGTAAGTTAAAGACATGGAGAGTGGCTTCAGATTTCAAGAGGTATTAGAATAGGTAGATGTAAGACTAAGTATAGAGACAAAATTTATAACACAATAGAAAAGGATGGAAGTTTTTACACATGAAGGGGCAAAAACCCTTAAGGTGAGATCAATTAATTACAACAATGCTGGACTTGATAAGAATATTTCCAAAATCTGGATGAAATGGTGAAGTGTTTCTGGAGTTACTTTATTATTGAAAATGCCTTTGCAACCCAAGGTAACTTAGGTACACGTCATGGGACTGCAATCACTTTGCAATGCTTAACAGGACATCACATGCTAAACTCACAAAATGAGTATGGATAAAATGTTTAGGCTTATATGCCAGAACATAAGGGAGGATAAGATAAGAAACAAAGATTTAAGATCAACATGGAGGTATCTCCAAACCTCTGACAGAATGGTTTGGGAATGTATAATGTTAAGATGCAAATAGCCTGTTAAGATGCAAATAGCCTGGCTAGCTATAGGGTTAAAGGACCCAAAAGGAAGAGAAGACCAATAAAAAATGTCAAAAAACCAATTATTTTAAAAGTTTAAACTGTTAGGTGAAGGTTCAGGAATAGTCTTTATTTTATATCTTTAACAAGTCCCTTCACATGAGAGCCTCTTTTTTGGGCCTAAAATGTGAATATTTTTTAATTAATGGAGGTGTCCAGGATCGAACTCTTTACCACTTAGTCATAGAAGCTTTGATACAAATTGTTACAAACCTTTGGGAGAACCAACCTCAAAATCTAGCTCATAAGGTGAGATTTTCTCACACTTATAAACCAACACCTAGTCCCTTCCTTCACACACTAGGTTGGATTACTCTCCATTTTCATCTGCTTGAAGACTTGGTAGAGAGATGTTGCAACCTAGGCTATGATTACTATGTTAAAGAATCAATCATCCCAAAAACTTAAGCTATTAGATTAAGTTCTAGGAATGGTTTTTATTTTATGTCTCTAACAAAAAATAACATGAAAGCATAGTTGTTAATAGTGAATAGCATACTTATAGCGCTTGGGATTATTGCAACATAGCGTATAATGTTGCGCATTGCACACTACTATTTGAACAATAGTGCAATTATATTACATGTATAAATATATATATTTTTATATATGGAATATATCCCCAAATAAAAACAATATATAAAAAATAGCCTTAAAAAAAATATAATAAAAGCAATGAAGGGAGAGAGGGAAAGCAAAATCAAAAAGATAGCATAAGTGGAGGAAGGTTTAAAGTGGAGAAATTGGGCCAAATACCGATAGCGCAAATAACGCACGCTATTTTTGTGCAATAGCGCAGAAATAGTGCAACATAGTACGTGCTATGCTGCGCTATGTGTACTGCACTATGCTATGGCCCGCAGTGTAGCACAACAGGCCATAGCGTAGTGCTATGCGCTATAGCGTGCTATTAATAACTATGCATGGAAAAATAATGACACTGAAGGATTAGAGGAAAAAATGGCATCATGTAAGAAAGTACACTAAATTCATAGACAACCTCATTCAATTTTTATTTACAAGTCACATGGTCAATCCCAAGAAAATGTAACTACAGCTGGGTACTTTTATTGCTTGAAAATGTTATGTTTAAAGCAAACTCTATAAAACTCTGACAAGTTCTCAAACTCTACGGGGAACCAAAAGTATATATCTTAAAATGCATAGCGTTGGGACAAGGTCGGTATACCTCTGGTAAAACAGTAGAATTTTCTTTTTCAACCAAGTTACCAGTGTCCTTAATCTTTATCTCCATATATAGCCTTTCAAGGAGTGCAGCTGTCATGATACCATCCTCCGGGGCACCTAAAGCAGCCTGTTGGAAAGCATCATACACTAATCAAAACCAAGAAACAAATACACCCAGCAGTATGTGTAGAACACATTATATTATTAGTGAAACTAATCCAAGATAGAAACTAACTTGCCAAGTCTTCACAGCACGTTCAGTACCACTTGAGAAGCTGGAATATTCCATGTCTTCCTCACCTGAGTAAAATCCCAACTTTAGCAATGCTTCCTGTTATAGCACAGAAATTTTAGGATATATAAGATCAGGTGACACATTAATTCTCACTGCCATTCATGCAATTATCATACCATCATCCCAAAACTAATAAGTACTAATTGAAAGACATGGTAACTTTTATTAAATCTTACCAACTGTACTACCATAAGAAATTATGCATGTGTTACATACTGGCAGATATCACCATGCATTTCAATTTTGTTAATAGAATTACCATAAAATGGAACCAAGGAAAACAAATAAAATTTTCCGTCTAAAGAATGCAAAAACCTATCACATAAAGCAATATGGATGACATTCACAAATCTATAAAAGATTTCTATTTCGTAAACACATGTTCTATCTATCAAATATATTCCCGTTTGAAAGAACAAAAACCTCCCTTAAAGACCTACACTAAGCACCTTCCTTGAAACTTTACTATAGTTGTTCAAAAACATCACCCTTCAAAGAGATTCTAAGGCCTCGGGGAGAAAAACCACTTACTCCAAACCAATGAAATAAGCCACTTAGGTACACTGGAACTTATCATAGTCATAAAGATAAACTTGTCCATATTTTGGTTTTCTGTCCGTGTCAATATTTAGGTCTACAACAGATCAAGCTTCAATTTTTTTTTCCTGATCTAGGTACAAATGAATTTACCCATAATAAAATACAATGAGTCCACAAATCTTTGATGAATTTAATTCATTGGTCTATAGTAACAGAAACCTCTTAAACCAAAAGAACCTAAGAATTTCTCATTGTTTGAAGGGGGTTTCTTGGATTTACAGAATAGAGGTGAAGTTCGTGCACTAAAAGCAATATGCAGGGCAGGTGAGGGTTACTTACTCAAAAAAATATCACATAACTAAAATACACCACCACCATGAGAAAAAGAGAGGTATAGAAGGAAATCATAACGAACGAGGAATAGCTAAGAATACTAAGAGCCCCACCCAACAAGTCAAACCAACTCCTATCACTACATTTACTGATTCAAACTTCAATCCTAGACATGTTGGCTGACAAATTGAACAAAACAAATTTTCTAAAAAAGTTGACTGTACTCTCCTGAACAAATTTCCTATACTTCTAATTTGCATGCATCATCATCTAATCTCGTGTTCAAAACCCAATTAAGGTTCACAAAATGTTCTCCTATTCCATTTCATTAAAACTACATCAAAATTCAATGTTATATATAAAAGACGAAAAAAAAAAAGGCATGTCTTGACACAAACAGCTTATCCAAAGCACAAACTCGCCTACTCTAATAAGATAGAAGTAGAAATGCATATTGCAAGCAGACCTGCATTTCTCGAACCTCTTCTCCTTCCGATCCCTTCCGCAAGGCACTCCTCCTTTCCACCATCTTCGCCATTTTTGCATCCAAAGCAGCCTCCTCGATCACCACCTCCTTCTCAATCATCGCTTCTTCTTCACTCTTCTCCTCCAGCACCATCTGCCGAGAACTTGACCCGCTCTCCGCAATTATATTACTATTCTTGTCCTTCAAAACCTGCAACAGCGCGGAAACATTCGCAATCGCATCCGAGACTGAAGAAGAGGAAGAAAAAGAAGCAGAACCCTCCTGCGCCAAAATCCGGCGTTCGAGGGCTTGAATTTGGATATTGAGGTCAGAAATTTGGCGGAGGAGCGAGTCGCGTTCGCGGACCCAGCGCTGCTCCTCGCGAAGCCATCTCTGCTCCTCGCGGAGCCATCGCTGCTCTTCACGGAGCCACCACGCCTCCTCGCGATCGGAGTGCGAAGGATTGGAGCAGTGGCAGATGAGGGATTTGTGGTGAAGGGAAAGATAGGACGGTTTGGGAAGCGCAGAGAAGGATGAGAATGGTTGAGGGAGAGAGCGGAATTTGTGAGGAAGTGAGGGATTCAGAGGAAGTGGAAGATAGTAAGACATTATTGAGAATGAGGAGAGCGTGAGGAATAAAGTTGAACTTTGTAGCGGAGAGATTTTTGAAAGACTGAGGGAGATAGTTTTGTGTTATCTTGTAACGGAGTTTTGAAACCAGTCGTTTCGGTACCAGGTGGCGGGAAGACAACGTCTATTACTGTGTATGTAACTCCCACGAAAAAAGTTTTATTGAACTTATACAAAATCCATGGTGTGTTGTACAATCTAATATATAGTACTTCAAGAAATTTAAAATATATATATAGTATTTAATAAATTTAATTATTTAACTTTTTAAATATGTAATAAAATTTAATTTATATAAATAATAAGACTATTTATGTAAATTACAGACAAAGTAATTACTAGTCATTAATGTGAAAGTCATTATTTAAAGAAATTTACTTTTAACTTTTATTACCAGATTCCTTTTCTATTCTTAAAATTCACACAAATTATTTTTAAGAGGTTATTAAAACCTCCTTTAAAGCCTATATCACGGGCAAATGAATTGTTATAATCTTCACAATCTCCAATTTTTTGGTCTCTATTTAGATAATGAAATTAGAATTGCAGCTTTGATTTCCAATTTCAATTTGAATTATTTCAATCTAAATTCATTAAAATTTTAATTGGGTTGAAATCTTAAATTTTATGTTTAGGTTACACAATAAATTAAAAATTGAAATTGCGTGCATTTTTGATTCCAATGTTGATTTTGATGTATGATAATATGGATAAAGAAAATGGGATGTTAGAGTGGTGATGATAGATACAATAATGATAATAATAAAAATGATGATGCAAAAATAGCATATGTTGATGGTGGTAAAGAAATCTTTATAGTGAATATTTATATAAATTCAGTGCTATTCAAGTTTTATTATCTAATTACATGGTTTAGAACTTTATTATTACAATGGTTACCCAAAATAGAAATACACAATAGACCATAGAGTATAATCGACTAAGGTATTTATGCAGTTTGAGAAGTTTAGAAAGTGAGAACTCACATATGGAATAAATATTCCCAATGCAATTGAGTGGGGCATCATTATGGCTTAGGAATAAATGAACCAAAGAGACACGAGTCAAGACCTGAATAAGATAGCTAAGCCTCAAGAAGATATTGAGTGGGCTTCAAAGCAAAGGAGACAAGGTTGGTCCAAATAAAGAAGTTATGAAAGAAGGCAAAATGAGGCTTGGAAGAGAGATCAAGGTGTCTAGGTGGATGCAAGATTAACTGGGGAAGAGGGAATGTAGTAGTTGGTTAGAATTGTTACAGGGTATCTCTATGAGCATGAGAGATGATAGAATGTAATAAATGAGAGTGAGTATTGTATGGAGGTTCTTCAAAAAAAATAATAAAAAATTTTTCCTTTTGCTTCTCATTCTCTAAGTACCTATAATTTCGGTGCTTTCATTAAGAGAAATGGGAGGAACTTCAAAACAAATCTCAATTGACAAGCTCAAAGAGGTGGTGAACAAATTAGTAGAGTCACAAGTAGTGTTCAAAGACTCATAGGCAGTCTTTCAATGAAGCTTAGAGGACATTGCACATAAGATGCCAACATGGGAGTCAGAACGCTTATCTTCACCTCAGATTCATCAACAATCATTGATTGATTCTTCCTCCCATTCAAATGGTCACACTCCAAATTGGAATTCTCTAAGGCTGGAGGTTCTGAGGTTTGATGGTATTGAACCTCTGGGGTGGATTTTTTATAAGTACATTATTTTATATTTTTATTCTCTTTATTGTATAACTTTTCTAATCTATTTCTAGATCTTAATATGCTTATTAGAGTTCTATTTGTATTAGGACATGATTTGGCAAGCTTTGGAAATTTTATGTGAAAAGGAGAAGAATTCTAATTTTATTAGGACATTGACCTTACTCAGTTATTCAGGTTTTAGACCATTAAGGACTTCAAGAATGAAAAAGGTTTTAAAGTAGACATCCAAGACTTTTCAAAATAGGCCGAATTATCCAATTTAGAATTCGTTCAAGCCTCCAACCGAAGCTTCAAATTTAGTGTCAAATTTGGAGTCCTAGTCCTACTCGGACTAAAATTTTAACTTGCATGACAGTCAATAATTTAGAAATATCTGGAGCTATAAAAGTCCAATTAATGTGATTCAAAAGGATATAGAAAGCTAAGAGAAAGGTACAACTTTCAAGGATCATCCCTAAATTCCACTATCTTCTATGTTGAAAATTCGTCTCAATGTGAACACAAATTTAGAATTATAAAATAGACCCATTTTGAGAAGATCCATGGGTTTGGCGCAACTTTGTGATGTTTAGCAATTGTAATAGATGTCTTTCTGAACTAGGAGACTAGCAGGCATGACCTCGTGTATAAATAGACTTCTTAGGATTTATTTTACATACCTTTTTCTTCTTCTGCTTGCTGCACACAATCTTAAACACTTGTTTTCAAATTTTCAGCATGTCTAGCTAAAATTTTCTTTTCAATTCATAGGAATATCAATCCCTAAACACATTTTGATGATTTAATTATTTTAATAAAGTTATTTATATTCTTCTCTATGAAGTTGCTTATGTTATTCTGAATTGAAGGCTTATGATATCTAGCTTGATTAGCTTAAACAATGCACTTTAAGTTGATTGACTGTATAGCTATTGCTAGATCTAGGGATTGTGATACATAATAGTCCTTCTCCTAATCATTAAGTGGCACATAGTGGTTGCAATTATGGACAAGTTTTCATTCAATTCACTATGAATAACATAACCTAAATTAAATAATCCAAACTTGTGTAATTATTTCTTAAATCAACCTAATCTCTTAGTTCTTAAGGTTGTTGCTACATTAAATCTTGAGAACTTGTTCTAAGTTGTCTAGTGGTTAGATACAAGTAGAGAGCTTATTTCATTAGTTGGAATTCATGGAGGTTTTAGGTAATAGAGCTTATTATTGTTTAAGCTTGATAACTTCATAACAGGGTAGATTAACATGATCTTAGGTAGTTGCCATTAGCTGTGAGGGTAAGATTGAACCTAGAACTGAAGTTGCTTTAATCTAATACTTTCTTTACCATTCAGATTTGTTCAGATTTGTTTACTTGCTACTATTTGGCTTGCATCCAACACCTCCCCCCTCCCTGCATGCACTCAGTTCACATTTGTTCTAAAAATATTAATGTTTGATAGCTTACATTCTCTGTGGGATCAACTCTTACTCACCCTATCTACTAGTTAGTAATTAAGGGTAAGTATTAATTTTGGAGTATTGATGACACACTGCCAACTTTCAAAGTTACACAATTTTTTGATTACCATAAAACGTTGGAGAACCAATACATTTCATCACATCATGCTACATGGATGAATGTGCCCTGAGTTGGTACCAATAAATGTATGCAAATGGACAGATCACCTCATGGAATTAGTTACTAAAGACATTGGAATTACAACAAACCACTTCAGTAAAGGAGTATCAAATTGAATTTGAAACACTTGCTATTGGAATTATTGGCTTACTTTCTCCTTTCTTGTTAAGCAATTTTATCTTAAGTTTATAGCTAAGTGTTGCAACCAACGTCATTATCACAGGTAGTCAAGTTAGTGTGATTACAAGAGGAAAATTTGTGTGATTGTCATATAGCAAGGGCCACAAAAGGTTCTAGAAATAAAAGTTTGAATGAAGGGTGCTTTAGGAAAAGGCCATTAATTCCATGATCCATAGTAACAAAACCACATGCTCTAATTAAGTGATTGACACTAACAAAGATACAAGCTCACAAGGAAAAGGTCCTCAATTTTGTGACGAGAAATTCATTCTAGGGCATAAGTGTAAGAAGTTATTCCTTCTTCTTATTGAGGACAAAGATATGGAGGATTTGTTGTTATCAACTTCCATTGAGTCCCTTTTGGTGAAGCAATCAGAGCTGGAGACATCAAATAGTGGACTAAGCCATTATCATTAATAAGCTTGAATGCCATGATGGGTCAGTCAATTCTACAAACTTCACATGCTTTGGGTCGAGTTAGACTATATACCTTATCCATACTCATTAACAATGGAAGTAACGATATATTTCCTTCAAAAATGAATTGTATGCTTTTTGGGCCTACCATGTCAAAAAGTCTAGGGATTTAGAGTATTGGTAGGGATTGGACAAGAGCTACATTATATCATGGTTTGCAAGGAGATGCCTTTCAATTTTCAAAACTAAAAATGTTGTGTGGATTTTTCTTTGCTTCCTTTGTGAAGAATTAGGGCTGTGTTCGGGGTCCAATGGTTGAAATCACTTGGGCCTATGTTCACATATTATGAGGCCATGACATTAAAGTTCATTAAAGATAGACATGGGGTCCACTTGCAAGGGTACAACCTAGTTGATTGTGTGTAAGCCTTTGATCTGTCAATCCAGGCATTTTTCTAAATTAATGCAATTTGTGAATATTACCAGTTGTAAAGTATAGGTCTCGAAATAATCAACTCTAACACTGTGCCTACATAGGCTCACAAAGTCCTCACACAATTTGAAGAAGTGTTCAAGCCACTAAGTATATTTCTTTGGTTAACAATCATTGAGTTCATTTGTTCAAAGGGTCCCAACCCTGTGAATGTACAACCATATCAATATCCTCAATTTTAGAAATTGGAAATTGAGCAAATGGTACATGACTTATTAAGAAAAGGCATGATTCAATGTAATATGAAGTCCTTTTCTTCCCTGGTGCTATAAATTCCAAAAAGATGGAATTTATCACTTTGGGGGCAATTATTGCGCTTTGAAATCAATTGCTATGAAGGATCATTTGTTGCTACCTATAGTCAATGAATTAATTGATAAATTGAGTAGAGCCTATTAATTTTCTAAGTTAGATTTACAATAAGGGTATCATTTGATGGCAAATTGAGGTGTTGAATAAGGTACTACAACAATATTTAACCTCTATAGGTATTATTCCCTTTCAAATTGTATTTAGTCATCCTTCGCTCATGATTCCTCATTGAATTATGGGGTCCAGTAACTTGGAAGCTTTGGAGTCAAAATTGATGACTAGGGATGAGGTCTTGGCATTGTTGCATAAAAAACTACTAAAGGGACAAGAGGCAATGAAGAAACAAGCAGATTCAAAAGGCATAACCATTCTTGCCAAGTTGGAGATAAGGTGTAGGTCAAACTTAGGCCATATCAGCAAGTTTTAGTAGCTCGTAGGCATTTGTGTATACTAGCAAAGAAATTTTATGGCCCTTTCTTGATTATTAAATAAGTAGGATTAGTGGCTTTTTGAACTAGAGTTACCACTGGGGTGAAAATTCATCTCACTTTTCATGTGTTATTGTTGAAACTATATTTACAAAGGAATATCAGATGCCTTTGTTGCTATCTTTAGGAGTAAAACAACATCAACCCTAGATTGAATCGATAGCTATCTTGAATTCATAAGTTGATAAGGCTTCATCTAAACACTAGGTTCTAGTGCAATGAAATGAACATTATCCTAAAGAATCCACATGGGAGGATTGGAAAGAATTGTTGCAGGCATACCCTGAGCAACATCTTGAGGACAAGGTGTATTTCAAACCATCGAGGGATGATTAGAGTCAAGATGTAGAGAAGATAGCTAAGCCTCAGGATCAAGATAATGTGGTGGGCTTCAAAGCAAAGGAGATAAGGCTAGTCCAAATGAAGAGGTTATGAAGGAGGGTAGAATAAGGCATGGAAGAGAGATTAAGACACTTAATTGGATGCAAGATTATGTGGAGAAGTAAGATGGAATGTAGAAGTTGGTTAGAATTGTTAGAGGTATTTGAGGCCATGAGAGAGGATGGAATGTAATAAATGAGAGTGAGCATACAGAGGTTATTTAGAAAAAGTAACAAAAAAAATTTCCTTTTGCTTTTCGTTCTCTTTGAACACCGGCAAGAGAGATGCTTCAAATTTTAGAAAGCAACCTAGTTGGTTCAAAGTTTAAGTCAAACACAAGCTTTAATTTGGTCAATTATTTACATAGTTCAAAAATGAAACCCAAACATGTCAAAAAACAAAAGAACACAAAACCCAATAATTAGGATAATGACAAATTTCTTTTAGGAAAAAAGTGATTGGAAATAGTTTAGAATAATGTTGAAATTGTTTTAAAAAAATTAAATTAATATGAATTGGTTTCAAAGCATAAAATTTAATTTTGAACTAATTTAATGTCAAAAGTTGTTTGGTGAATTTGTTTTTAACACGCGGTGTACAAATCCATCTGTAATAAGTTATTTCATAAAATAGGCACCTCATTTTGTAAAAGACAAAACTCAAACAAAGGAAAATGACTAAGTAATCGTGAAAGGCATTATTATTTCGGTTATTAAGGAGTTAATAATCACTTTCATTACAATTAGTTACAACTTCAATTATAGATGGTTTCTATATATATATATATATAGATATATATATATATATATATAAAGGGTAACACTATACTCTTATTACTCAACTTCATTTTTGTTGTTTTCATTTCTCATCATGGTATTAGAATAGTAAGCCATAATGCATAAAACCCATAAACTCAATCATTCACCCTTGTAAACTTCACACACACCATTTCCATCAAGCTAAACTCCAACAATTATCTCTTATGAAAGCAGTAGATATCAATAGCAATTAAGGGGCATAAACTCAATGAATACGTATCTAGATCAACAACAATTCGACCATAGTATCATTCTAATCGCGATGCTTTAGTCAATAACATCAATCCAAATTTGGTTAATTGGGAACAATAGGATCAGTTGCTACTTTCTTCGCTTCTTTCATAATTGTCTAATCCAATTCTTGCTTGTATAGTTATGCAACACTTTTTGTGATGCTTGGGAAAGAATTGAAAACCGTTTTGCCTCCTAAACAAAGGCAGAAGTTACACAACTAAACTTGCAATTGCATACCATAAAGAATTGTAACCAAAGTGTTAATGAATTTCTACTTAAGATTAGGAACTATGTGGGCTCCCTTACCTCTATTAGAAAGCCCAATTTCATCAGTAGATCATGTGCAAGCGATTCTTAGAGGTTTACCAATTAACTACAACTCCTTCATTACATCTATATTGTCCAGAACTAATGATTATAAAGTAGAATCGATTAAGGATCTCCTTCTTGCTCAAGAAGCTAGGTTTGAACAGTATCACAGTGAACTTAATTTGATTTCAATGCATCTAACACAAAGTACAACTAAGGGAAAGCAATACACCCCAGTTGTAGGAAATTCTTATCGCATGATGGATTTAGAGGAATGAATAGAGGTTTTAGAGAAAGAGGTCGAGGTGGTAGATTGGCACCACGATTAGGGATTTAATGTCAGCTTTGGAATAAATTTGGTCATTCAATGTAGCAATGTTATAATAGATTTTATATGAATTTTCAAACCCCAAAACAATCTACTTTCTAAAAACTATATCGAAATCAATATACTTAGTTTCAAAATCAGCCCCAATTTGGTTTTGAAAGATCTAGTTCACAAATGCATGCTATGATGACTAAAGCACCAAGTTCTTTTGTAGAACAAATACCCCTTGATGATCAATCATGGTATCCAAACTTTGGAGCCACTAATTGTGTGAGCTAGAGGCAAGAAATTTACTACACAATTAGATTACAAAGGCAAGGATAAGATTCTAGTAGGAAATGGTTCAGATTTGTTGATTAATCATATTGGCCATGCTTCTTTTACATCCCTAGATTCAAATAAATTGTTTAATCTTTAGTCACTCTTACATGTCTTGCTATAACCAAAAACCTAATAAGTGTTTCTACATTTACCAAAGACAATAAAGTATTCTTTAAGTTCTTTCCTAATTATTGCTTTGTGAAACATTAAGATACCAAGGAAATTCTATTGAGGTAAAAGCTTAAGAGAGGTCTCTACATCTTCGAAAACTTCAATCTAGCTGGACTGCCATCATCCCATTAGCATTCCACTTCCTAAGTCTAATCCATCTCTACCTTAACAACATCTAAGTAACCTACCAATAGTTATCAATTACATAATACTTCATTTCCTCAAACTTTGCTTGGTATATGGCATTGTAGACTTGGTCATGCTTCCTCAAATGTAATCAATAGAGTTTTACAATCTTGTAGTCAGTCTCATTTTAATAAAAATAATGTTTCATTTAGAGTATTTTGTTGCTTTAGTAAAATTCCTGAATTGCCTACATCTGCTTCTGTTTAAGTATTCTTAGAACCACTAGCCTTCGTACATTTTAATATATGGGGTCCTACACCCATTAAGTCATCAATAGTTATGTCTATTACTTGTATTTCTCTAATCAGTACACTTAATAAGCTTGGCATCATCCCCTAAAACACAAGTCAAAAGCCTTACAAGTTTTTGATTGAATTGCAATTCAAACATCAAATCAAACCTATCAAACAGATTAAGAGGTGAGTTTAAAGTCTTTATACAATTTCTTCAGACCTCTAGGATTACTCATTAAGTGTCTTGCTCTTATGCCCATGAGCAAAATGAATTTACAGAGAGGAAACATCATCACATCACTAAAATGGGCCTTACTCTTTTTCATCAAGCCTTTCTACTTATCAATACTAGGATGATGCATTCAAAACCTTAGCTTATATCATAAATAGACTTCCCCCTAGTTCTCAACCAAAAAACACCATTTGAAATGTTGTATAAGACTTCACATGATTATCTCTCTCTCAAAGTCTTTGGGTATGGATGCTATCAATACAAAACAACTCAATGTACCTTCCTTAGATATAGTCTTAACCATAAAAGGTTCAAATGTCTTGATTCTGCATTAAGTATATATTTCTAAATATATCTTTTTTTATGAGCACAACTTCCTTTTTGCCTCAAAGGCATCCATTGGTGAAACCCTTCTTCTTCTAACTCTTCTCAAACCTTAAATTCTTTCCCTCATTTGTTTGCTACTCCACCACTCTTAAGTCCTAAACTCATTGTTCCCACTCCATCTATCTCAAGTAATATAGCTTCTCCTCCACCCCAACCACTAACCTCTCCCATTCATCATTCATCACCTATCTTTGTGCCTCACAATAGTATGGCTTAGGTTAATGATAATAACTTGAATCATATTCTTACTCAGAATCTTTGCCTTATGCCTAATACTCATTCTATGATGACTAAAAACCAAATGGTATTTATAAACCTCAAGTATACAAAATTTTTGTAGAATCATCTTTAGTGGATGAAGCATTATCCATACCTAAGTGGAAAACTACAATGGATGGGGAATATAGGGCCTTGATGAAAAATGAAACATGGAAATTACTTAATCTACCTGAAAACATAAATGCCATAGGCTAAAGGAGGTTTTTAAAATCAAGCAAAACTCTAATGGTACCATATCTAGATACAAGGCAAGACTTGTGGTAAAGGAATTCATCGACAGGTAGGGACTAATATTATCGAAGTTTTCATCCTTATTGTGAAACCAACAACAATAACAATAGTACTGACTGTGGCTCTTATGAGAGATTGGAAAATACATTAAGTTGACATTAACAATGTCTTCTTAAATGACAATCTTCAAGAGGAAGTGTTTATGGTTCAACCTCTAGGGTTTGAAGATAATGACACAACATTAGTTTGCAAGTTAAAGAAATCTCTCTATAGTTTGAAACAAACATCAAGGGCCTAGTTTCAAAAACTATATTAGGCTGTTCATGGTTTTAGCTTTGTAAATGCTAAGTGTGACTTTATCCTATTTGTCAAAACCACATCAACTTACATAATGTTTATCCTTGTCTAAGCCGATAACATACTCATTATAGGCTCCTCTCCACCACAAATGTAGCATTTGATGTAAAAACTGAATTAGGCCTTTGTACTCAAGGCTTGGAAAAGTAAATTACTTTTGGGGATTGAAGTGAGCAAGATTAAAGATGGAGGTCTCCACTTGTGACAGAAAAAGTACCTCATGGACCTATTATGTAAGGCTAAAACACAATTTGCTAAGGCACCTAATACACCTGTGACTTCTAGTTTAAGACTCTAACCTTTGCAAGTAATCAAGTACAAGACTGATAGCTATATAGATCCATAACTAGAGCACTTTAGTATGCTACAATAACTAGACCAAAAGTTTCATATTCAGTCAATTGTGTATGTCAATTCATGCATGATCCTCTAGAACTTCAATAGAAACAGTGAAGAGAATCCTAAGGTTCCTCAATGACACCCTTAACTATGGCCTAAACTTTTAGAAATCTTCCTCCCTATCCATATTAGCTTTCTATTATGCTTATTAAGGCTTTAACCTTGATGATAGAAAGCCAACCACAAAGTACTGCATATTTCTAGGACAAAACCTCACCTTCTGGACAGCTAAGAAGCAACATAACATCTCCAAATCAAGCATTGAAGCTGAATACAGAAGCTTAGCAAGCACTGTGGCTAAGTTACTTGGATAAGATCCTTACTCAATGAATTGAACATCAAAGTTCCCTCTCCAACAATCCATTGTGATAATTTTAAATATTGTCCAACTATATGCCAATCCAATTCTTCATGCAAAGATCAAATACATTGAGTTAGACTTATATTTTGTCAAGGAAAAGGTCACAAATATGGAAGTTGTTGTGCAGCATATCCCCTCTGTGGACTAGATTGAAAATTTGTTGACCAAAGCTATATGTAGCTCTAAGTTCCTTAGCTTCAAAGACAAACTTGAGGTGGAAAACTTTACTCCCACTTAAGTTTAAGGGAGAATGTTAAGGAGTTAGTTACCACTTCCATTACCATTAACAACAACTTACGTTATAATTAATTACCACTTTTGTAGTAGTTAGTTACAGCCAAACACAAAAAGCAACATGAAGCGCCAACCCCATAAAATGTCTAAGTGGCCAAGTAGTGAAGTAAAGCGGTGACTTCATTGAAGTAAAGCGACCAAATGAAAATAAAAAAATAAAATAAAATGTAAATCTAACAAACAAAAAGTGAAAAATAGAATTTTTTTAAATGAAAATTAAAAATTAAGATTGCTTCTTTTTTTTTTTTTTTATGGTAAGACAAAGGGAAGAAAGCTGCACAGAAAGCTCCTTGAATATGCCTATCCCAGCCCTGTCACTATTAAACTCCCTTACAATTTCTTGCGGTAATTTAGTTAAGAAAGTGCTACCTGTGAGATCAACCGCTCTTTTTGCCAAAACATCAGCACAAGAATTCGCCTCCTTGAACGGTGTTTTGATACATGATATCCCAATTCTTAGAGGACCACGCTCGTATTCAGGACACAATCCGCATCCCACGAGCATCATTACCATTAACGGTAAGAATAGAAATTATTGATGTGGAATCTGATTCAACAATTAATCTGCAGATTCCAACCTGCTAAGCAAACTAGAGTTCAATGAGAACTGCCCATTGCTTCATTTAAGATTGCTTCTTTAATCCACAGGTAGGTGGTGACTGTCACTGACGTAGGTCATGTTTTAGTATTTTTAGAGAATCCTAATCTGAGAGCAATGCTGCATTATGTCTCAGACTCTCACAAATATTTTAATCTTTTATATAATCCTAAATTGAGACCAGCGTTGCCCTATTTCACAAAGAAACAAACTTTGCCTCTTTAAATAGGGTCTCTAATATTTTAGTCTTTTATGTAATCCTAAATTGAGACCAGCACTGCCCTATTTCACGAGGAGACAAATTCTGCCTCTTCAATAGGGTCACTAATAATATTTTACTCTTTTTATATAATCTTAAGTTGAGGCTAACATTGCCCTATTTCGTAGAGATGAACTCTGCCGCTTTAACAAGGTCACTAATGTTATTACATTATCCGAGGTTAAATTGAAGAGGGTCAGTAATGTAAACTAGTTTGTAATTTTGGCGCTTTTCAAAGAAGTGGTGCGCCATCTCTCTTGCAGCTTCCCACTTTGCTACATATAAGGCACTACCTGTCCATATAGGTAAAGCTGTGCGCTTCAACTAATTTTGAAGGGCCAACCAAATACACCGCACCACTCCACCGCCCAAGCGATGTGAAACGGCACATTTGACATCACTGGTTACAGCTTCTATTTTAGATAATTACCACTTATGTTATAATTAGTTACAATTTTTTTATATAGGGTGCTCCTATACTCTAATTACTCAACTTCAATCAATATAATTCGCTCCTTCATTTCTCTCGTTTTTATTTCTCATCATAGTAAGTCCATCAAGAACAATCTTTTATTAGATTACAACATAAACTGAAACCAAATATTCTATTATTTTACAATATAAACTGAAACCAATTTCAATCAAAATGTCAACCACCGGGTACACATTATTGCAAATGGCTGAAATAATCACATAATCCAAATAGAATACCCGTGCTTTACACGTACAATCCCTTCGCCCTTCGAACTAATAGTCCATCTTAAGCAGAACCAAATCCTGATTGAACTAATTAATAATACCTGAAATCATTAACATTTGCTCCGCTAGAGCAATCCGTTCATGAGTGACTAATGCTTTAAAACAACGTAATCATGGACAAGAACGAGAGGCATCAAGAAAAACCACCAAATGCAGCGTTCAATGGTACCTCGGTCTTCTCTTTGGCTATAAAGATTTATCAAGTTTGTTTCCGCGCCTAATCAAGCTTGACGTTAGAATAAAGGAGGGTGTCCCTTGTGAGCGGCATATTCAGAAGGTAATGTATCTGTCAGCAAACAAGAAACTAGTGAATATACATCGTCTTACTGCACCTCTCAGCATTGGAAACTCACACCTGGAAGACTAATAACTGTAATCCTTAAGGATCTATCTATTCAATTAAACCAAGAACTCACTATTAATACAGGTACTAGCATCCATTGTCAAAACAACAGAATCAAACATCCAAGGTTAATAAAGAATTAAAACAGAGCATGAAGGGAAAAAAACCATCATAATATAAAATAAATTGGCTTATAGAAACAAGTGTTCATCGTTCCTCTGGTAAATATTCTTACCATAAGTCACTTTCTTGGAATTTCCCAAGAGAGAGAGAGAGAGCTAACATTCTAGAGGACTTTATAAATGTTATCCTCAGAAATATGCTAAACATGAAAATTTTATGCATAACTGAACTCCATATCCATGATCAACTGACTCGAACCATGTTATGTACTCATATATAAGCCCAAAACCAAAGCAAGAATATTTTATTTTTCTTTTGGTAGAGAAAGCAAGTTTGTTTTGTTTACACAGGTGTTTGGTCTTGATCTACTCAAGTTCATGCACTCCCTTTGTGTATGTTATGTAGCACTCCTCACCATAAAATTCACATCAGAAGTGCACAATAGTAATCAAGTCCAACGGGTACAAAAGGAAAAATATAAGTAACAATTTAAAGAAAAAAAAGAAAAGAGAAATATGCACGCTCTGCATTTGAAGGAAATCAGAGAGCAGAATTTCTAAAGATGAAAAGGCATTTATATAAATATATGCAGAAGAAAAAAGAATATGAACTTGAAAAAAAGGGGCATAACTATATTGGGTCAAACTTGTAGATACAACAGCCATTAGTTAACCATATGAAAATTGAAACCATAACTTCAATGAATCACTTATGTCATCGTGTGCATTTAGCATGCAACTGATTACGCTGAGAATTTGAGAATAATTAGTGTTGATAATTTAAATAAGGAAACCATTAGGATGCAATAAAATAAATAAGGATGTTTTGAAGGGAATCATCCACATCTAACAAACTAAATAAGGGAAGAGTTGCTACTGCAAGCGTACAGCAGCCTCCCATGTGCTAAATGCTATCAACACTTTTTAACTTCAATTATTTGTTAGTCATATATTAACAAACACCATCAATATATTCCAGAGCCCTTTTTTCTTTTACTTTTGGCACTGATTTATGTTTTCAAACAGCCCCAAACTGATGAAGAAAACATGAAGAAACTCACTCAAAAATGATACTAATATTATTACTTCAACTAACACTTACCCCTATGAAAGTTGAAATAAGTAAAATAACTGCTGTTACCCAGGCAAGGGTTTTCCTAACCAACACAACTTCGGCATAGGTTGCATTACTGCCTTTCGTTTCTACCAACCATCGAACAGCTCGGTGTGAAGCAAATGTCACATCAAACTTCTTGCCAAAGTCTAGAGAATTAGTTGTATGAAAGTAGATGACTCCAACAATTTGACCTATCCAATCATCAATCACCAATTATCAATTATTACATGTTTAAACTAAAGAAAAAATATACTCCTTGAATCAATAGAATTTGATTGTGACATCTAAAGAATAGCTGAACAGCTAAGAATATTAAAGTTTGCTTCCATTATTTAACTTAAAGATTTTTATTCTAAAGCACATCGGTGTTGATAGTGCCATACAGCTTTATTTTTTCTAAACAAGTAGTAATTATTTAAGCCTAATAATAATAATAATCAACCTTTGTATGCTTCTCGCAGTGATCCAAATATCTTAGTCAAAGTTGAAAGTAGCAATTCAACTCCATGCTGAGCAATATTTTCAGCTCCATATTGCTCTTGCAAAACCTGCACCATGTAAATACAAGAGACAACTAAATCCGAGCACTACATCACATATATCAGGTACAGAAGAAGACAAATATGCATTGAACTGCAACAAAACTTTATTATCTGTTATGTTACTGTGTTGTTGTCACAAGCTCTATAAAGTATATAACCTAGCCCTGTGTACTTATACTTTGTTTTCTTTTCCAATGAAAAATACACACTCAACTTGCCTGTAGCAGCAAGAAACAAATGCACAAAAAAGGTAATGCAATACAAACATTAAAGAAAAAATTGATAATAACTTAAAATCCTATGAACAATACTCCACAGAATCTGTCACCTCACCGTTCCTTCCCAAAACATCAAATAATGTACAAGAACAGACTTCTTGATTATTTGATTAACTTCCACAAGTTCTAGGCAGTCAGTTTGCACAGATCAGCCAGAAATGGAACCAAAGAATTAAAGAAAACTCAAACAAGTACACAAGCCATTAAAAATGATATTGAAGCTACATGAGTGAGCAAAGTATTTCTGAACATTCTTGTTTTTAAGGAATCTAAATTAAATGCATTCTAATCACAGTCAAAGAGACAGGCTTTTCACCATAGTTACTAGATTCTCTTATATCCCCTTATACCACGAATGGGTTCAGCATTCTGGATTGGTGTACCAAATTACCCAACCTTGGTTTTTCCATTATTAAATGACGTACTACAACTTGATTCAGCATTCTAGTATGGTGGTACCAGTGCAAGTGTAAGTCTATTCTTAACAGCCCTCCTATCTCTCCCACCAACAAAAACATGACAAACACAAAGTGAGTGGAGTAGTCCAACAGAGACGAATGATATACAATATCATCTTTTCACTTGTGAAAGAGCAAAAGATGCATGACATAACAATACCCGTTTTCTTATTTGCTCTTTCGTAGTTTTTAATGTGGTTACGATCATTTGCCACTCCATTATACTCGTACTCTAAACCTAACATTAATAAACAAACCCAATTTGGAATTTTATAGTATGAATTCTTGTACAAACAGAATCCCGAAAAGAAGAACAAGTCAACATCACTTCTTTTGCATTTCCCTTTATTTGTAAAATTCATTCAATGTTAACAGAAACAAGGAGGAATGGCTCCTTTTTGCATCCAATTTAAGAATAACAACACGATCCATCTAAGACTAATACGATTGTCATGTCATTACATTTTCATGAAAATAAATTAACAAATTCTGGCAAATTTTTATACCAAACAAAAGTTAGATGCAGAAAATATATACCCAGGACAAGAAGACGAAGCAGAGGAAATATGATTAACAATAATGCTGACAACAATAAGAGAACAACAAGAAACACCTTAATTCCATTGAAGCATCCTGTTAATAACTCAGCTGGAATGTGTGCACCTTGTGATAAATCTTCATGCAAGTGAATTGCCCTTTTGACATTGCGAATGAGAGACAGAAGACCTATCACAAATTCCTTTTCAAATTTCTGCAGAGAGAAACATGAAAATCTTCAACCAGTTTCAACAAATACACATATAGGTAACAAAATACATATTTACTTTTCAACATACCTTGGACATATGGAGATTCACCATAGCACCATTTGCCAAAGGAATGGTCAGCACTCCATATAATGGCTCTTGCATATCAGGAGAATATGATCCGCCCATCAAAAATGCCTGAAAGTAACAGAGAACACTGTCATTTTCACATATAACATGATGATTAAACAACATGAAAATAGCTTATAAAATTGTATAGCATGCATCACAACTGACATAATCACTAATTTCTTTGTCAGTGCAATCTTCCAGTGGCTCATCCAAAGAAACCACAGAGACATGATCTTCATCTGCATACATATAGAAAATAAACAAATGAATAATATAAGTTGCTGTATTGATAGTTCATATCATCATGTTCATGTATATTCTTTTTCATTACCCTACTAATGAACTTTACAAATTACTAAGAATCTTACCTGGAAGTTGAATGTCAGCTTTGTCTGAAGCATGAATTTCTACACTCCTAAATGCATTGCTGAACAATTCATTATCTTGGACAACTGGTTTGGGATCTGCATGCACCACAAGTTTTCAAAAAACTACTACAGAAGAAAATCAAAACATACTATAAAGGGTTAAATATCCAATTCAAAACCAAGGGCAAGACCATCAACTCCATTCACTTCCAGCAGAAAAACAGCACGAGGCCTACTGAATGGATTGGGAACCAGAACTTCATTCAACTGCACAGAGACATGAAATTATTGTCAACCAAACCTTTAACTCAATCATTTCACAACAAAAATAAGGTAATGAAAGCCACTATTCACTCAAGGACCTTGGATGAGCCAGCAGCAGAAAGGGTGGAAGGAGGTGCAAAACCAAGCAAGACAGACACAGCAGCGCCAACTTCCTGAAGCAACATTGAAGCATGCTGCAAATGGTAATGTTATACAACCCAGTGAGATAGCTCTTGTAAGATCAAATCATTACAATAGTGTGGTTAAAATTTCTCCCCAACAGCATGAATTAACAACAATAGAATAAAAGAAAAATTTTACATTATATAAATATGAGCAACAACAACAACAAGCAAAGGCCTACATTATATAAATTTGAGCAATTAGCTTTTCTTATACTGAAATAAACCAATGACTGATGAGCATTTAAAAGGCATGGAACAATATGGAAGATAAGGAGGAGACATTATGAAACATAAGGTTGATAGACAGAACTCAAAAAGTCCCTAGACATTATGATCACATACAGAACCCCAAACATCTTAAAGTATATGGATATGGATAGATCTCAATGGCGCAAGACAGTCTCAAACAATAATTTCAGCTGTTAATTGCAATTTGCACACTCATGAACTTACGCTGCATGGAAGTATACTCCAGGGTCAAGAATCATCCAACATATAATAGGAGTTTTGGGTCTAACAATTACTGAAATCATCTCTTAAAAGCAATTAGCATTCTTATCCTTTTAGTTTCATACTTTTATTTGTGTTTATCAGCACAGATCTTTTACATTTATGTGGAAAGCATGATAATGGAGGAATCAGAACTAATAGTGGAAGTTAAATTATACCATTTGGGAAACTAAGAGTAATATAAGAAAAGATGAGGAGAATACTTAAACCTTAGCTCCACTCAAATCATTCTCTCAAATAATGGAGAAAATAGTAATATGAGCTTATAGTATTCAAATTTAAACCTATGAAATGAAATTGTCCATTTTAAAATAACATTTGTGAGAAAAAAATTAGTCATGATTGAATATATAATTTCAAAATTTTCTCTTCATTGTATTCCCCCACAGTTATAAGACATGCATATAATCCCATTTCTTCTGCAGTCGGAACAATTATCATTCATTTGCCTCTAAACCTCAATCTTTACAAACCACAGTTACAGCCACAAAACATGGAGAATGTTTTTAAAATATCTGCGACATTCGAGGGTATATGCCCCTGTACACGTGGGTGCTAGTGTCAAACCCACTTCATCCATTGAACACTGCTTTCAGGGCTAAAATGTTTCAATTCAGTTCCCAAAATTGCATCAAGTTCTAACTGATTGGATGCTATTACTTCCCTTATATCTCAAATACTAATTTGTGGATTGAAGGCTTAAAATGCACAAATAATTCATAAGATTCAAAATAGGGTTTTATTTTGCACTCTACATAGTCTGAAGACAATTGATTAGGGTCAATTATAAGCAATAACTGAATTTTATATTGATCCGTTAGTTGAATTGGAAGACACGATCGAACACAAAAATGAAGAAAAGGAAGTACCTCAACTTCATCATGAGATGATCTAGGTCGAAGGAACTGATGACCAGAGCTCTCGATGAAGAAAACTGAACCGGAACCCTCTCCCTGGGCGAAACAAGTTAATCGAACAAGAAAACTGTTAGATCAAAACGAACATCTAGATGCTTACTCTTCTGGCTAAACCTATACAAATCGGCTTGCCTAATTGAAGAGATAGAAAGAAAACGAACAAACCTTAGCCTGAGGGCAAAGGAGAGAGAAGATGATGAACAAGCTCAAAATGCTGCAAATGCGAAACTCCATCGCAGAGATAGTGCGTTTTCGATCTCGTGGCGAGGAAGATGAAAGGGTGAGTCGAGCTTACCAAGTTGTTTAGACGACAAGAGGGGTCGTTTTGAAGGATTGAATCACAGTTAATCGACGTTAAACGACATTTATCTGCACTTTTATTTTCGTTTGTAATGCTGATTTTTGTTTATAATATACTAACTTTATGGATTTAAAAAAATTAATTATAAAATATAAAATTTTAAAAATTTAGTTAGTATTATATTAAATAATTAATAAGGACAAATATATACATTTCTAAAATAAAGTTTGATTTATAAAATTAAATATTTAATAAAAATCTGTTTTGGAGTTCTTGTTTATTATAAATAATTAATATTAAATCTTAAATACAATAATAAATTTAAAATCAAGTTTATTTTTAATGGAAGATAATGTTTATAATGAAAATAAAAATAATCATTTATAGAAATTAAGTTTCTTTAATAAAAATATTTTTAAATTTTAAAATAATTCAAATTTATAAAAAAAATATTATTTTAATAAATAATATTCTTCAAAAGATAATTTATCTAAAAATATTTTTTTCTTTTTATATATAAATAAATAAATTTTAAATGAATTTAAAAATAACTATTATTATAAATTTTAAAAATATATAAAATAATATGATTGATTAATTTTTAAAAGAAGCAAAAGATAAAAATAAAATTATTTTATTTACTTTTCTCTTATCCCTTTCATCTTATTCAGACTCACTCTTAATGGCACACAAGCCATACTAAAGCATTTGTGTGGACAGGCATAACATGTTTAATGTGAACCTCTCTTAAGGTAGCTAAGGTATACAATGTTAGTCCTAAGTGAACTTTTCTTAAGATAGCCAAGGCACGTTATGCAAATGTTGGTGCTACACTGGCATGCAAGTAACACAGCATGCCACATTGACATGCATGTTATGCCATTGCACCCATGTAGGTAGGCATGACATATCATAGTAACCCCAAATAGAGTTAAGGTGTGCCATGACAACTTAAAGTGAATCTCCTTGAGGTAGTTAAGATACATGTCTCTACAATAGAGATAAATTTCATCTTAGACGACACACTTCTTAATTTTTATTATCATATTATTTTATTAAAAAAAAAAAAATATAGAAAGCGTTTGACGAAGGAGAGTTTAGAACTGATTAGGTAATTTTAATAGTTATAAACACTTATAAAATTTTACATCTAAATACTATATTTATTATATAATTACTTACCAAAATATATATTCAAATATTAATTAACTTATTTTAAATCATACTTATATCAATAAAGCTTGATTTAAAAATTTTTATAATATAAACACCTAATTAAGCTATCTATCCAAACTAAGCCTAAGCCAAAGAGAAGAGAGGTTTATTAGATTTATGAAAGAGAAAGATACAAAGTGGTAACTTAAAATTAAAAAATTTCTACATTTTTAATATCAGGCTTTCAGTATGTAACTTTTTAAAAAATAATTTAGTTATTTTTAAATTTTCAATTTTTAATCTTTGAAAAAATAAAAGAAATCATTGATGATTTAATTTTCCAATTAGTATTTATACTCATATTATAAAATTCTTTTAGATCAAGTTTATCAATTTGCATCAAAGTATATTCAAAATATTTTTATATGAGCTAATGTTAATTTTTTTTGTGTGCCAGAAATAGACTACTAATATGGTTGATTAATTTTTAAGAGAAGTGCATGACAATCCACCTGTTATTGTGATCTAATTAATTGTTTTGAGATGTGCGCATCAATTATTTCTTGATTACGTGTGGTTGTAGACAAAGCGTAAGTCATTGCCTAAATAACCTGTAATAAAAGGATGATTACGTAAACAATTATAGTTGCAGCTTGATTTCGTACCCACTACTTATAATTCTATTGTTAATGACGTTATATGTGGTTAACACTCTATTATGCTTCCTTGTCATCTATTCTGCCCATTAAAAAGCTATCATTTCTTAAAAGTAATGAGAGAAAAATTTTACATGATCTGTAACGTCGAAACTTGTTCTTGATTCTTCACCAAGTTGCAAATATAGGTATGTACTATTACATGTTTATGCTGTTCCAGATTTCATATGACCAAACTATTGTACAATTATTTTACAATTGGAGTTAGTGGTATAAATACTGTATAAATTATATTTTGGCTACCTTAATTTAGAAATCTCTAGTGCAATTTCTAATTCCTTAGCTATCTCAATTTCTTATTGCAATTTATATATGCAATGCCATAGAATATACAATGAAACAGAATTCATCAAGGAGAACAATTATGATGAGTATGATAATATTTCAAGATATAAATAAAGTCTTTATTTTCAAAGAAAGAAAGAACTAATGAAAATAAGGGTCGATTAGTCATGTCAAAACGGGTTAGCCCGTCCCGACCCGCCAAAGCCCACAATTAAACTGGGTAGGGCGGGTTGGCCCGCATAATAAGCAGGCTGCAAAATTTCACCCCAGCCCACCCCGCAATGGGCTGCAGGTTATGCGGGCTAACCTGCAATAATTTAAAAAAATTATTAAAAATTAAAATTTACAAAATTTTACTTCCTGTTGCTGTGTTACTTGAATAAATGTAGGTAAAGCTTCAACTAAAGGAATGGATAAAATAGAAGTACAACCTGATCCATGCCTATTACCTAATTTTTTCCATTCTTGCTACCAAGATATCATAAAAATTCTCATCAACATATCTATTTTCCCTGATAAATACAACTATATATAACATCATGAAATAAGATCATGGCAATAAATACTAAATAAGATAAATTGTTTCTATTCAATAGAGAAAAACGAGTAATTTATGATAAAATTCTTGAGGCCTAAACTTAAAGAGAAACTCCTTTACACAACCACATATTGCTTGTATGGTAAAAACTAAGTTGGTCAGCAGTAACATGTGTTAGGCTCCAAAATTTGAGCTTTAGTGTGTTAACAGTCATAACAGGCCAGCTTAACAAACTTAGAACTAACTAGACTAAAAGGAATCAATTTGAAACATAAATTAAAATTACAAACAAGAAGAACTACATACCATAGAAGCTGCTGATCTCGTTTGGAAGAAAAAACATAAAGATCACAATAAAGCACCAACATATAATTTTCATCATCCAACCTCCATGGTACAAATTATCTCAAGGATCCTTCTAGTTTTTTACACCAATCATTAGAATTGCCAGAATTGTGAAAAAAAGAAAATTTCCCAAGCTGACCCACAGAACTGCATCTATTTCAAACCATTCCTTACTAGGTGTACATGTAAAATGATTGATTCCTACAGCAATAATAAAAAAAATTACATGATACATCCATCTTCAAACACATTATAAGAATTCTGTTTGTCCAAGTATTTCGTTAACTTACAAGGGATATTTCAGTATCACTATCACAATTGGCTTCTAACTCTCCCCAATTAAATTTACCTACACCACCAAATTACATGCACACATTAACATAGTAATTAAAATGTAGTATCAATATAGTAACTATCATAAATATGCAAAAATAATAACTCACATCTTCTTCATTGTCTTGTCCTTCATCCTCATTAAGTAATTCATATTGAGTATTTGAACCTTCTTTTGATAATGTTGTTTTAACTTTTATTGCATCTTCATCACCATCTATAACCAAGTAAATAATTAAAGTGATTATAACATTGTGGTACTGAATATAAGTTTTGAATTAAATAATTAATAAATTATAAACAAAACAATATTATCATTGAAAGAAAAGCCATGTAGCCAGTTACGTGTGCAAATAAGAGCTTCAGCTTTTTTAGGAAAGATACAGCTTCTATATTTGTTAAGCACATGAGCACCAATAGAAAAGCTGATTCTGATGCAACTGTAGTAATAGGAATAGCCAAGACATCACAAGCCATTACTGATAAGATTGGAAAACGATGCTTATTTCCTCTACTCCAATATATCTAAATCTTCAAAAAAACGAAATTCAAGCTTTGGCTCCTCCAAATAGAGATCCAATTGAGATTTTTCAGCATTTGTCACAGTTTGACTTTCAAATATATAAATTTCCTACATTAAATGAAGCTCAAGACAAATAATAAACAAATTAGATATATACATATATAACTAATATGTGCAAAAATAGTAAAGTGATTAATTAAAGAAAAAATAACTACAAACTTTTACTTACATCAAGAATTTTCTTACCTTTATTCAACCTTCCTCCCTCACTTGATCTAGGTGTGAGTGTAATAGAAGATTGAGATTGAGAAAAACTTGGTGCACTAGAAGATTTGACATATTGTTCAAAAAGCTTGTATAACATTGTCCTTATATTTTTAATCTTCTCTTAACAAGTAAATGCATCAACTTTTGAGTAAAAATACTCCAACATCACAAGCTTTATGCGTGGGTCAAGAATAGCTCCAAGTGTAAGAACAATGCTATAATCACTCCAGTATTTATCAAACTTTTCTTTCATTTTCTGACACATGTCACTGATTACTAAATCTTCATTTTTTAAGTTTTCCAACAACAAACATTCAATCTTCCATACTTGCATAAAATACAAATTAGAAGTAGGATAAAAAGAAAAAGAAATCAAGTTGGTAATATCATAAAATGGCTCTAAGAATTCACATATTTTCTCTCCTCTTTTCCACTCCTCAACTGAAGGACAATCTTTATAATTCGTATCAACCACTTTAAGAGATGCAAAAGCCTTTTTATACTTGATGGCATTGTCTAGCATCAAATATGTTGAATTCCAACGAAGTGGACACATCCAAACTTAAGTTAGCATTAGTGTCAATATTACCAACTTGTTGCACATATTCTTTAAATTTTAAAATCCTACTTTCAGAACCTTTCACATACTTCACAGATTCTCTAATTTTTTTCAAGGCCTCATTAGCTACTTTCAACCCTTCTTGAACAATGAGATTCAATATATGAGCAGAAAACGAACGTGAAAAAGTTCACCAGCACATAATAAGCTATCATGCAAACACAATTGTTCTTTCAAAATATCCTTCATACTATTATTATTTAAAGCATTATCCAACGTGCAAGAAAAATTTTTTTTCTCAATTCCCCATTCCTTTAAAAAATCATACAACCTGGTAGCTAGTTCTTCCCTAGTGTGTGGATGAGGCATATGAGCAAAATTAAGTATTTTGCTATTTAATTTCTAATTATCATCAACAAAATGAGCAATCAAGCAAATGTAACCCTCACTAGTGCAAGCAATCCATACATCTAAAGTTAAACAAATTCTATTAGGAATCTTAGCCAACATTTGGTTAAGCTGCTCTTTCTCCCTCCTACAAATTTTATTGATATCAGTAATCACAGTATTTCTAGAAACAAAAATAATATCAAGATTAATATACTTCACCCAAGCTCTAATCCCAGGATATTCAACAAATGAAAAGGGCAAATCATGTTGGATGATCGTAGCAGCACATAATTCACGCTGAATTTTCTGATCTATTTTCCTACTTCTCAATTTCATATCTCCATCTATAATCATTTGTCCCACATCTTGAAACTTAAGCATCTTGCACTTTGGCAAATGACGTTTCAATGTGGAAGTCCCATTTTTATGACCACCAATCTTATATTAAGTTTTACATGCATTACATTGTGCCCTTTCAATTTCATCTTTCCCAATCCCTAAATTTGTGAAGAAATTCCACACTTTAGAAGTTTGTTGTCTACTCCTTTTCCTTGTTCCACCTTCAGATTTTTCTAACATTAACTCTTCAAGTAAGACATCATCATCCAAATTAATAGATTCCATGACTCAATCAAATCAAATTCAGCTACCAAAGCCCAATTATTCTATCTAGGTAAAAAACAAACAACAAATTTAGAAAGCAAACATGAGACTAACTAGAAAGAGACAAGCAACAATAAACAACCATGGAGCATGACATACATACGAATCTAAATAATTAAATATGAATATAGAATTATCGAGAAAACTTGTTGAGAAGTAAAGTGACAACAGAACACAAGAGTAGGGAACAGCTAGATCCCCTGAGAGACACAACAGAATAATCACGTTCTACCTTACTTTCTTCTGTTTAGAACAATGGGGCCTCTTGTTTTGGTTAAAAAGTTGTCTTTTCCTTGGTTTTATTAGTTCATTTAATGGTTTATACATATGCTTATACATATGCGATGGGAAAGTACAATTGCAATGCATTGGGAGGTAAGTTTGCCAATACCATAAGCATACTAAGCAAAAAAATACTTTCCACTCAGTACACAATGAACAGACCCAAAATCAGTTCAACAATCCAAGAAAATGTCTCCTTTCAACTTCTTATTCTCTGGTAAGGATGGTGTCAAGCAGTTTAGTACATGGCTTTGCAATTTAACAATAAATGTGATAAGTTTAAAAATGCAAATGTAAATGCACTATTTTAGTTTGTGTTTTGTGCTTGAGTGCATGTCTGTAATAGAAAAAGTAAATATGTGCATATTTTGCAAAATGAATGTAACGAAATTTTTTTTAAAAGTACATGCAAATCTTTGGAACATCTACACGCTAAGAACAGATTTGGAGCTAATCTTAGCAAAATATAAAATTAGCATACATGAAAGGAACACTGACTTGAAGAGTAGAACCACTATCAATGGGTGTGCCGTGTCTGTGTGCGTACTGTGTAGGGGAACATAAACAAAACGACTAGGACAGGTGACTAGGCGAGACAGCGAGACGGGCCAGACGGCGAGATGGTGAGATGGTGAGGTGAGAGAGGGACTGAGGTCTGAGGACTGAGGGCGAGGGTGAGGCGTGAGGGATGCTTCTTCGAGAGTCAAGACTGAGTCACTGACCGAGAGCGACGGAGGGTCTGAGAGACTGAGATAGCGAGAGACGGAGACAATGAACTGAGGGTCTGAGTCTGAGATAGCGAGAGACGGAGAGAGTGAACGAGGTCTGAGGACTGAGGGAGAGGGTGAGGCACGAGGGATGCTTCTTCGAGAGTCAAGACTGAGTCACTGACCGAGAGCGACGGAGGGTCTGAGAGACTGAGATAGCAAGAGACAGAGACAGTGACCTAGAGCGATAGAGGGTCTGAGAGACTGAGATAGTGAGAGACAGAGACAATGAACTGAGGGTCTAAGTCTGAGATTACGAGAGACGGAGAGAGTGAACTGATCGTGATCGAGAGGCGAGAGTGAGGGAGTCACGGAGGTCTGAGTCTGAGATAGCGAGAGACGGAGAGAGTGAACAGTGAACTGATCGATACTCAAGAGCGACTGAGCGAGTGACGGAGGGTCTGACCGTCTGAGTCTGAGAGCTGTACCTGTGCTACTGTGTGACTTGTGAGACTGACAGTACAGGACAAAAATTCTAGAGCGTGTCACGTGTTGCAACCTCAAACCTGCAAGTTTTGTTGTTTTATGGAGTATCATGCGGGTTATGGCTAGCGGGTTAACCCACCCCAAACCCGCTTTAACCCGCGGGTTAATTACCCGCAAATAAGTGGGTTTAGTATGAAGTAACCTGCCCCACCCCTTATGCGGGGCGGGGCGGCCCAGCCCAGCGGGCTCAACCCATATTGACATGTCTAAGGTCGATGAAATGGGCAAGACTATTCTTGGTGGGGAAAGACCAAGGCTAATTATGTTGAAAAGAGGGCTCAAGGCAAACAAATGTTTCTCACATTGTCTAACAATCTCCTATTTTGTTCTGGAGTCTCCAATGCCCACAATATAACAATCGGACGAAGTTGGAGGGAAATGAAAGCACATTCTCTCAAATGTAAATGTTGTGGTATTTTGGCACTTTTATCAATTTGGTCAATAAATGATCCTTTTCAGAGTACTTGGAGAGATAACTATAAATATTTGCAACCTTATTTGTTGCATGTCACAGCTATATTTTGTCCCAAGTAATTTACAAATGAGTAAGAGTTAATTTTACATTTATAATTTATCATGTAGAAGGGAGAAAGAGTTGCAAGTCTCTATCAAGAACCTAATGAAGAAAATTTATCAACTTGAGAACTGATTAAAGTCATCATGAATTAATGTATAAATTTTGTGAGAACTGACCCCTACCCCTAACCCCTAACACTTTTATTAGCTTGCTTGCAAGTTTATACTTGCTTCAAAGAGTTGAAAACACTACTGATCAGACATCATAAGATAAGTCGAATTAATTGCATAGTTAGACTTCATACTTGGTGACCAATGCTGTCAAGTACCTTTATGGTTTGAAGATGGTGATAAAGCATAGCAACTCAAGAAAAAAAAAAACGCGCTGAATTGAATTCAATCACAATGGACTCTGATTAGATTAGAAATGCTATTTTAGACTTACTTTCTAGATCAATTAGGACTTTTTTTTGCTTACATGGTTGCCTTCTTCTAAATCTTTTAGTATAAAACTTTAAATACATTTTATAAAATACAAAATGTTATAAGCTTTGTTTGTACTATAAATTAGTGCTCAATCGTAAACTTTGCTGCACAATTTGTACGCTTCATTTTCCTGCACCTTTTAGCTTGTACCATCCTCACTTTGTCAATTTTATGAATTCTTTCCTTCCTCTGTTTAAAAAGAAAAGAAAAAGTCTAGTGTTATTAATAAACGGATTAATAATTATCAAAAATAGTAATTTTGTTATAAAATTAGTTGAATTTTATAATTTAGTCAATAAAAATTTAGAACATTTATTAATCTAAATTTTTTTAAGTAAATATTTAATAAAATTTACTTTGTGAAAATGCATAATTGAAAAAAAAAACTTCTTTGTTAAAACAATTACATTTAACTTCTCTATTAGATCTCAAGTTATGGAACACTAATATAACTTTATTTGGTAAGGTTTAAAATACTTTACTTATAAGATTTAGTTTTAAATCTTTCTATCAATAGTCTTTTTTAATAAATAATTTATACGTATCATTATAAGTTCTTATTAAAATAAATGATATGTCATGACCTAAAATAAGCGAGCATTCTTCCACCCTAAACTTCTACCTTACCCAAAAAACAATGCACATTTTTAAATTTTTTTGAAAAATGTTATAATTATGTAATTATATAATTACTGAATCTTTTTTCAAAATAATTTACTTATTTTATTCATAATAATGTGTTGAGATTATATTTGCAGATTGATCAAAGTTGTAGAGAAAATTGCAATATTATTTAAGTATTGATATTTACATAAATAAATTTTACACATACTTTATATATATTTTTATAATGCCACTTTACCCTTTTTTTCCCTTCTTTAAATTTTAGTATGGGAGGGACGTGCAACTATGATTCCCATTTTGTTTGGTCGGAGTGGACCGCATATTCACTGACAAATTTTACTTCTTTAGGCCATATGAATAAATACGATCAACTGGGTTTAACTTCTTGGCCCCAAGGAGTGTTTAAGCAACAGAAACCATTATCTGCGACACCAGATTGCCACTAAAAGCCCAGACCCTAAAAGTTTAACAAACCTTACAAAGGCCCAAGACGGGTGACAGTCCCCCAATTTTCGATTCCTGTAGGTTCCTTTTAAGCCCTAGCGCCAACTCTTCGCAGCAGCGGCTGCTTCCGTGCTTCCCACTCCAAGAGCTGCTCCGGCGTGTGAAGCTGCCTCAGGTGGTTCAACCATCTACTCTTCTCAGTTTCCGGCTCTCATTTATCTATGCTTTGATGCATTCTTCGATGTTCTTGCCGATTGTTAGACGATTGATGAGAATTGTACATTCTTTTGCTTCAAGATTTTCTTTTTCCTTTTTTTTTTTTTGAAATACTCATTAGTCTCCTGGGATTTCGGTTTCCATGAAATGCAATGTTTTTCCTCTGCCCTGTATAGGGAAGCCGATGTCTGAACGAAACCAAATGAAAATGGATCTGCCTCGTGGTTTCCTTTAATGTTTTTGAAAATGTGAAGTGCAGGAATTTACTTTCCTTCCCTCTTCAAGTTTTCTGGATTTTCTACGTGGGTCTAGGTTAAGTTTTTCATTTATTTTGGGATTGATTGGTGATTGAACTGTTGCTGTTGGTGATTTTGTGCCCCATCATTTATTTGGTTGTTCAAAGAGATTATTTTGAAGAGTTTAGGATTTCTGAATTGTGGGTCTATGTGCAACTGATTTGAGGGCAAGTTAGTTGCTCGGAGTACATGCATGTATGCTATTTCCTGACTTTAATTTTGTTGGTTTTATTTTGCTGAAATGCGGTGTTGTAATTAGTAAATATACTCCCTACCTTTTTAATTGCTAGGCATCTTTAACTAGTAGTAGTATCCTGTACAATGTTGTAATTGTATGTTAACAGATAGAAAGTGTCATCTAAGATACGGCATATTCTCTTAAAACATGCTCTTATATTAAATTACGAAAGGGACATTTCATAACATTTTTTATAGGCCTTGAGCTCTTTGTGTTTCTTGTTTTACAAATTTATTTATTTATTTATTGTGGCTCTAAACAAATAGTCCACAGCTTAGTTTATGAAATATATATCAAAGTTTATTAATATGATGTACATCTTGTCTATTATGATTCAGTAAAGAGTGGAGCAATCAACCATGGCATGTGTTTTAAGTCCCAATACATAATATTAATGCTAATATTTTAGTTGCGAAAATGTGAGCAAGAACCGTGTTTAATTCATATGTAATGAAATTATCTACGAATTAGTAAGATGGAAAATGCTGTAGATTTACTAGTTTTAATGTGTCAACATAACATGATTGCCTAACCTGACTTATTCTGTTGTTCTTTTCTTAGTAAATGTTATATAAAAGTATTAGGCTCTCTGTATACTGTAGATAAAATGCATTTGATTTCCTATTACCACCAAACAAAAGTAAACTTTCTTCAATTAACTGTCTTACATATTTTTTTTCTCCTTAGCATCAAATTTGCATAGGCTTAGCGAGAGATAACTTATAGTTCTTGGTTTTTACTGGTGATTTGGTCATGTTAATGCTACCTTGAACAGATCCCCTTCTTTTCCCTTATTTTATATTGACCTGTTAGTCATTGGTAGGTAAGCAATGGTTAAACATAATAATGTTATCCCTAATGGCCACTTCCGAAAGCACTGGCAAAACTATGTAAAGACCTGGTTCAATCAACCAGCTCGGAAGACAAGAAGACGATTAGGTAAGTTTTATATAGTTGTTTGTTCTTGTAATTTCACTTTTGATGATACTAATACTTGCTTTTTTGACATTTGGGTTATATAAACATCAGCACGGCAAAAGAAAGCTGTTAAGATTTTCCCTAGGCCTGCAGCCGGACCTCTTAGGCCCATTGTTCATGGTCAAACTTTAAAGTACAACATGAAAGTCAGAGCTGGGAGAGGATTTTCTCTTGAGGAGCTGAAGGTAAGATGGCCTCTTCTTTTTTATCTCTATTTTTGGTTGGATTCTTGATTGGTGGTGTTCTGTCCAGAAGACACAGGATGAATCTCTGAGGTATGAAGGAATAAAATGGAAATCCCTTATTACTTTCTTAGGGTCATACAATGATACAGCACATCATCTTTGCTTTTCTTGCTTGTACTTCATTGTATACATTAATCTTAATCATAGTAATGTTCTGATCCAGATGTTTTTTGTTTGTTGTTACTCCATTTTTCTTCTATCATTTGTTAACTGAGCTTGGCCATAGTTCTTTAATCACAGTTACCAGACTTACTCCTACCCCCTTGTCCCACAAACTGGTTGAATGTCACAGATATGTTACGGGAACACTATACATTGGTTCTTTTATTATTAGGTGACATATCACAAACTGATTTTAGTGTCCGAGACTGCAGAATGATACAAACATGTTAACTATGTTTAAATTTTAATGGGGTTGTTAGCATATGAAGGAGTAGTAATTGATCCATTGGCATTGGTGAAAGAAACCATGTTCATTAACACTATTAAATTAATTTTTTATTCCAACTATTGAAATTTTACTATAATGCTGATTTTGCATGTAAGATTTAGAAAAATTGAACATTATTAAATTTTTTCATATAGTTGATAATTGATCGTTTCTTTTGTGGGTGTGATAAGTATAGTTAATTCAAATAAAGACAATCCAATGATATGCAAATCGAATTTGTGTATTTTGATTTTTTTACTGGACTCCTTTTTCCATTTGATTCTTCCTGGTTCCTGGTTGAAACATTTCAATTTTCCATGACTATGGAAGAAAACATTGCAAGACATTTGAAAGCTGTCCTTTATTTAGTCCAATACAGTCTTTATGTGTTATATATTTCAGGCTGCCAGCATACCCAAAAAGCTTGCGCCAACAATAGGCATTGCTATTGATCATCGCCGCAAGAACCATTCTTTGGAAAGTCTCCAAGCTAATGTCCAGCGGCTGAAAACATACAAGGCCAAGTTGGTTGTCTTCCCAAGACGTGCACGCAAATTTAAGGTAATACAAAATATAGTTAAAATATATATAATTTTGATTGCGATGACTTTTCTTTCCTTTTTAATCTTCTTTCCTGTGAAAGAAAGCCAATAGAATTTTCTGAAACAAGTTTTTGGAACCTTTTGTGTTGTAGGCTGGTGATTCTTCTCCTGAGGAACTTGCAAACGCCACTCAAGTTCAGGGTCCATACTTGCCCATTGTGAGGGAGAAGCCCTCTGTAGAGGTTGTTAAGGTTACAGATGAGATGAAGGCATTTAAGGCATATAACAAGCTGCGTCTTGAACGCACGAACGAGCGCCATGTTGGTGCTAGGCTGAAGAAGGCTGCGGAAGCAGAAAAAGAAGAAAAGAAGTGATGAGATTTAGAAGGGTGTTTGTAAAACTAAATGGAAGACATTTTATACAAGATTTTGTTCTATAGCATGCAGATTTTAAACCTGAGTTAGGGCTTTGTTTTTGGATTAGTTACTGTTGCCACCATTTATTTTGTTCGGATTGTGTTTAAGGTCTGGCATGTCTTTGTTCACCATTTACTCTTTAATTACTTTTGCTTTCCTTTTTGGTCTTCTTCCACCCATGTACTGTGCTCGTTGGTAGCCCTGGATGCAGATGTCACTAGTTCGTTGTATGGATTTGAATACAAAACACCAGGGCGCAGGTGTCCTGCTGATTTTGTTCTTGTACAGGTAATTCTAATATGAAACTAAATTGCTAGAACTAGTTTTCTGTGATTTTTGATAGGTAAGATAATTCTTGGGATTTGGATTTTTTATCATTATTATTTTTTTACTTTAGTAAGTTTTTATTTATCTCTTTATAATTTATATTAAAATATATATGTAAAGTCTTATTGTTTAATTATTTTTTCTTGATTTTATATTTATTTTCTTCTTATCTTTCTTTGTCCTTAAAAAATTCAAAGGCTGCTGCGTGAGGATAAAGATCCTCTAACTTTGAGTATTCAAATGTATGGGTGCGAAGGAAAGAGATAAATGTAAAATTTAGAAAGAAAAAAATTAGTGAAAAATGAAATTTACAGTATATCTAAATATAAATTGAAGAAGTAAATGAAAGCTAATACTTGCTTTTTTGACATGTGGGTTATAATACCTTAATCCACGAGCTTAAGGCAAAAATAGCACAGAGCTGGATCTGCCACAATTGGTTTTGCAATCGAAAAGGATGCCCCACCTTGTGTACAAAGATGGGCTGATCTTTTTCTTAAGGAAGAATTGTTTTGAGCTCGAACTCAAATTTAACAAGAAGTTTACTATCCTAATGTTTGGTTGGAGGAAGATGCAGGATTGTGGGAGAAATTTTAATTAAAATTTTTTATTTAGTTTAAATTTTTAGAGAAGGGATAAAATAAGAGATTCAAAATTCCTCTCCTCACCTTTTAATTTCTCCTCCTAAAATGAGAGAAACTCAGAGAAAGAAAAATTTATTAAAAATTTTGATTATTTTTCTTAATTTTAAAGTTATCTTAATATTTATAACTTAATAATTATCTCTCTTTAAAAATATAAAATAATATATTATTTTCTAATTAAAACTCTCCTTAACCAAATAAGAAATTTTATTTTTTTCATTCTCCTCCCATTTGATCCAAACACTCCGTAAGAGAAGTTCCACTGCTTGCACCCATGGCCGATGAATTTCACAATTTGGCTTAATTTCCCATTAGAAGTAGCATCCAATTTGAGGCCCAGCAACTGTATTGAGGGATGGATAATTGTCATGATACCCAAACCTTGAATATTTTAAAAATTAAGAGATTAAAAACTTGTACATATTTAATAATTTTCAAATATTAAATTTATGAAAGTATATTTTTCATTGACTAAATTGTTATCTCACGATGGGTTCCACAGAAAAATTGTTAGTTGTTAAGGCCTTAGAAATTTTAAATTTGAATAAAAAATCTCAATTTAGGGGAAGAAATCATTTTTATTATTAATTTGGAAAGCATAACATTATTATTTTTATCTATAAATCAGACTAAAGGAAACAAACCTAAATCAGAATATGAACTGATTTTCTAACAATATAATATTGAAAAGATTTAATTTGGGTAAAATACATCTTATCATCCAAAATTTCACCCTTGTAACCTTTTTGGTACAAGCACCTTAAAATGTTGCACTTTACCTCCATCGTGTTTGGACCATCTTGAAATCGTGAACCCCAAATAGTACCAATGCAGCAATCAATCCCGACTTCTCTCTTTTATGGGATTCTTGAAGCAATCTTTGCACCTGCGCAAATTCATATGTACCATGTCTTAGACAGGCGAGACAAATTGTAGTTCGAGAAAGAGACCATAATACGATGATAAACAGATTTAACACGCTTGGGCAATTAAAATCAACTGTTTTAAATATTACCAGCTAGAGTGGCATAAATATTTAGACAAGGAAGTACTCAGACAATAAGGCAGCTCCCACGACAATTGCCAAGCACAACAAGGAGATAATGTCTGCCATCCCAAATGATGATTCAGACAAAAAGTAAATTTTATGAGCCCTGCAATCCCCTTTGAAGCCTCTGACTATCATAGCCTGCAGTATGTTATTTGTTATAACAATCAGAACACAACTTCTGAATCTTCAAAGATTACCAAGTTGAAGATATGATCAATCTGACAATTCAAGAAACATTGACAAAGGCAGAGGAAAACAAAACTTTATAAAAACATGAAATTTATGACAAACCTGAGAAATTTGCTCTGCATGGCTGAAAATATTTTTGAAGATGCGCCGGATGTATTTAAAGAAAACTGCAGAGCCAATGGTGACGGTGAACTAATAACTTATATTAAACATTTAGCTTAGAAAAATATTCAGTTTCAGTTCCTGACATGATTTCTAGTACTAGGTCATGTCTGATAAAACCATACGTCAAGACTTTGTTATTCATCATTCTTAGTCATTTAGAAGACGCCACCATGCATCTATTAGAATTTAGCAATAAAGGATAGAAAGTTCAGCACAGTAGCAACATAACGACACCTAATATCTGTGCCAAACACACGTTAAGAGCTTCAGAAGAAATAAACGCATTCAAAAGGAAAGCAACAAACAGACATTCTTGGTTTTAGGTTTCCGTTCAAGATCCAGAATTACATAGACACGCATATAAAGTAAAAATAGCATGTCATAGAATGCCAGTCCACCAATTCACTTCCTAGTGTCAAATCAGATTAGGATCACGATACATATAACAATTAGGACAAATGAGTATGTGTAATGTTACACAATAAAAATGTCTAAACATAAATAACAATATAAAATTATTTGTTGGTGCTTTTCAATTAAAGTAAATGTTTCATGATTGATAGGTATATGGTGCTGAAAATTATGCACATGATTTCAAGATGATGTCCATCGACTGTTTAGGCAAAAAGGAACGAGACTGGAAAACATAATAATTTTGGTTTATGCCAAAACCAAGAGGAAGAGCTAGTAATAACCACTTACTATCAATTGTCTCCAAAACAGTCAACTGTTTCCAATTTACCCTACGAGATACAATCCCCAAAGCAATATTCCGTACCTACCACAAAAAAGAATAGATATTTGATGTAAGGTTGATGGAGACTGTAAAAGGTAACAAGAAACATAGACTGGATAGTGCATGTTAAATTGGGTTTTAACTAAAGATGTTACTGCCAGAGTGATTTATATTACTATTTATGACCTGGTGTTTAAGAAATTTTGGTGAATTTTACATTTACTACTCTAATTTATGCATTGTACTTATGCCATTGGGATTCAATTGGTGCGATTTAGTTTAATCAATATCCAATCAAGTTCCTTCTCCTATGAATATACTGTCTTCTCTGCAATATTTCTTCAATTATTGCCTTTTCCCAAATCTATTCCGGTGATCAAAACTATTTAAAAACTTTATCACTCAAATATTACATCATTCTTGCATAAATTTGGCTCCACAATATCAACAATCACCATTTACATATATAGTTTACAAGCCTATGAAAGCCCTGATTTGATCTTTCTTTACCTTTGTATAGTTCTTGAATTAACTACATCCGATAACCAGTATGAAATCTAGTGCAACTATTCTCTGGCTTATTGCCATTCTTATAACCTAACTACAACCTTCATAACCCCAAATTCCTGCAGCCAACTGTTCAGCACAAAGTTACAAAACTATTGTTGAATATATCAATACTTTAGAAAGCTTCCCACATCATAGTCACTAACACATGTAGCTCTTACTAATAAGTTAAGAACAATCATAAATTGTGAATCAAACATGACAAGGTAAAAACTCAAATTATAATTTACAAAACAACCAAGAAGTAAGGAAGTGGGCAGCTAGGCCAGCTTATTTTGAAGTGTAGCAGGCCCATAATTAAACTCCAATGCTCATACAATATGATAATTATGTTTTTCCATTAAATTTCACATTATGTTTTGTAAACGTTTTAGTAGTCATTAAAGGTATATCTATGAAGTTTGGTCTGATTACATCAAAAATAATTTAGTATGACTGTAAAACTCCTTATGCTTCGCGTACCTCATCAAAAACTAGGCTGACAAACCTCAATGACAGCAAAAGGGTAAACACAATTTCTGAGACTGAGACACCAATGTGTCTGAAGGGAAGCAAAAACCATTGCAATGCAAATGCTAGTTGTTCAGGGGTTGTGGTTGTCAGGCAGAGGCTTGCACTTTGGAATACCTTTTAAATAAATGAAGATCAAACTATCAGAAGTTAGAACAATTGAGATTTCCTTTTGTCTCAGAAAGCACTGATGGCTTATGTAGAAAGTTCTAAACAAAATGTATGTTGGCTTTCCAAGTTTTGCAGTGACTGCAATTTCAATTTTTTTCCCCTTCTAAAGCACAATATGTAGCACTAACTAGATAACAAAGGCATACAATGATTAATCCAAAGTGTGGATAGAAACTAAGAAAGCAACTTACAGTAAAAGTTAAGCAAGCAGCAGTGCTTGCTACAGATAAGCCTTTCCTTGTGAAAGTTAATGGACCTAACTTCATTATTAGATATGAATAACCTCTTACAGATACAGGAACACTAGGAAGACCCATCATCACAGGTGGTGGGGTTCTCAACTGGACAAGTGGGGGCACACCATCTGAACCCAGCCCTAATGTTATGAATAACAATCCTGAGAGCAGATACACTCTACCCAATTGATCCTGAAAAGCATTGTAGAAATTAGTAAGAAGTGTCCTGAATTAAATGTCACAAAACGAAAACAAATGTAACAGCATTGCCAATCGTCTAAGGCATACTAATAGGTAAATAAAAGCAGCTTATTCATAAAGATCTTCTGAAATTTTGCTAATCTAAGTAAATTGTTGAGGGCGTCCTTCTGCTGAATCAGTCTTGAAAAAAAGAAAAATCCAACAATAAAATGTACATGCTAGATGTTTTCCTGAAATATACATTGAAGCATGGCAAATACCATGTGCTCAAGTACAAAACACGGGACACAAAGTGCTATTAATGTAATGAAAGAAGAGTAAATATCAGATGGAACACTATGTGAACCATAACTGAAAGATCTGACCACACCTTGGGCAATTGACCCCTAACGACCCCTCAAATTAATGATTAACATACAAGATACAATTAAGTGAGGCGAACAAACCATCAATATAAGCATATGGTTCAAGCATAAGCCATGTGGCTAGCAACACAACATTTGCACAACAATAACATATCATTTTTCAAAATATTGTGATGGAGTTCTATCAACACTGAATAGTGTAATCGAAAGAGTATAAAGATGTGATGATTACTAGGCTATGATCTAGTCCTCAACCTAGATAAGTCAAGTAGCTTACCATCCAAACATCTCTTGGTAGCATCCACATCGAAAGCAGAGTCAAGTATATTACCAACCCAAATCGCATAATTATATGTGACCTTGCGGGTAAAATAACCAGAGCCAAAAGCCATACCTGTAAAGTCAAACTGATTGATTATCAACACACAGACAGAGCAACAAAAAGGAAATAATTTAAGGATACCAAAACAGAATAGATTATGTATCTTTCAATAATTTTTAGCCATTCCATTACGATTAATGACAATAACTGACAATTTTAGCTTCAACCACAACCAATCCATAATCAGTCATAAACAACTTTTATACCAGTCAGATGTTCAAAATTTCTTAAATCTCCAAACTTAATTGAAAGTAAGTACAAAACAGAGATTTTAAAAAATGAACCAGATGTAAAGTGGCTGACATATGATTTAAAGATTTCATTTATTTAAGCCAATCAGTAGTTAGGAGCTATACCAATCTTTATGAAGAACTATCACCACCTCTGACAGATATCACAAGTTAGAATCAGCAGAAGCTAATCAAAGCTGTACTTTGGTGAAAGATTTAAAATCCGTGATAGTACTTAGCGGAATAACAATTTCAGTTGTCCCTACATTTTGTTCAATTTCCCTAATATAATCTATAATGACAGTCTGGCAGACATCCGAATAATCAATAATTTTATTTGTAGTTTCTGAATATAATATAAGGGCAGATTACAGGATAAGAAGTTAATAATTTGCACTTTCTAAAAGTTTTACATTAATTGAACTGTAAAAAAGTAAAAAATCAAAAACACTTTTTGTCGTCCATGATCTAGGGATATATTAAGCAATCGATGCTTTGTACTAAGCATGAATAAAATCTAAGATTACTAGACCAGTCCGTCTTTGTTCTTAGACATACAAAAATTACAGGGTCCAAGGCTCAAAACCGATAAATTGATTTCAACATCACTCACCAATTTGATTCGGGGGTCAACAGAATGAAGAAACGTGGTGGGCGATGATATGAACTGACCGATGGGACTAGCAGTTGCACCCGCAATCAATCTTAGAATTTTATCAGCTGCAAGAGAGGAGGTGGGCAGCCACTTGGACCAGTTTCCAATTTCACCATTATCACCCGTCGAAGCCCTAATTTGAAGGCCCACCTTCGTCACCGGAAAAAGGGACCGCTTTGGCTGAAGGATAACAAAAGGGGTTGGGTGAAATTTTGGGTTAAGTACAGTTTTGGTAGTAACGCCTATAGGTAGAGATGAAAAAGCAACCAGAGGGACGGTGCCATGCATACAATTCATGGATGAGAATCAAATTCTCAAGGTCCTTGAAGATGGAGATGGAGAAGGAGTATGCCAACAAGGGCTGTACTCCAATCTCTGGTTGGTGAAATTGGATTTTTTTCAAGTTGAGCGGGAACGATTTGATATATACCATTAACTAGCTCCAGTGTGCTGCCTGCGTCCACACTCTTATTTTCTTTTTCTTTTGGTCATAACCAGAACAGCTTCTTAGAAGTTTTTGTGAGTAGGCTCAAATACTTATGGGCTGCAGATATATGGTAGAATGGCTTTAATACTATTTTTTCTATGTTCATCGGTTTTCCCTTAATTAAAATTTAAATACAAAACAGAAACACTCAAAATATAATTTTCTTTTGATTACATTATTATGTGGGTTCAACACAAGCGAGGCGATGAAATTAGGGTTCTATTTTGCCCCAATTAATGAAGGTACCAAAATTAGGTTGCACACATTGATCAGGTGAAATCGTATTTTCCTCCACAATTACAATATTCTTCCTTTGTACATGGGCATTGTGAGTATTAGGAAACTTGCAATGATTGAAAGCTTCATAAAGGGCAAAGCCAAAGAATTTGGGGATTAAAGTGCAAGGGAAATGAAATATCATCAATCATCGAAAAGTATGCTCTTTTCATCATTGTGGTAATTGAAGATTATAAAAAATAGGGAATAACTATGGGGTTTTGTTTGCAAATTTCAGCCACATTAAATTGTTGCTTGGTTTGGTTTTAGGCTAGTATCAATCTCGCCATTTTTTTTATGTTTAATGTAGTGATGGCATTTGGTGATCCTTTTGATATCACAATTTATCATGGTTGTTGAGTTTTTGAGGGATGAAGTAGTGAAGCATGCAACGGGGAAAAAGTAGGAATGGAATGAAGGTGAACTTGAAAAATGGTCAATGCAAGAAAATGTAGCAAAGTTAAGGAAATTTGGTTATAGAAGTATTGTGAGAATGTGGCGTGAAATTCTTGGGAATGAGGAGTTGGACTTTGAATTAGTAGTGATGAGAAATTATAAGGATTGCATTGCCATGGGTAAGATTGCCCAAAGTCTTTTAATGAAGCATAGGGATTGCATGGCTATGAGTTTAGAAATGGGGTTGATTTAACACCATCTCTTATGAAGGTTGAAGGGGATAGGGGGTCAATGAGAGGATGAATGAGGGGGGAGGGGGGGAATGAGGGGGTGAATGAGGTTGTGGTAAAGAAGCGACATGAAGAAGAGGCAAATAGTGAGGAAGATGATGATAATGTAGAAAATATACACTTTGATGATAGTGTTATGAGGGACCAAAATGACAGTAGTAATGAAAATCTAGACAATGAACAAGTGGAAGGGGATGTAGGCAAAGAGGGACATGGAAGTGAGCAAGGAAATGCTGAAGTTCCATCTACTATGCAAAAACCATAGAATGACAAGACCCAAAAGCCATCTGCTGACTTGCTTATGAAATTGGGGAGGTAGAATCTGACCATGCTATTGAGTTCCTACATAGTATTGATGGATCAAATGATAATGATGCTAATAGTCAACCAAAGTATGCTAAGTTCAATCTTGCTGATTTGTGTGTGGACTATTAGTGGTTCTTGAGTTGGGATTCACTTCTACTGAACAATTTAGAGAGATAATTATGGAATTGGCATTGTTAAGTGGTAGGGATATAAGATTCATAAAAAATGACTTGGTGAGATGTAAGTAGTGTGCAATGGTGAAGGTTGTAAGTGGTTTGATGTTTGTGAGTAGGATTGAAACATCTAACACATATAAGCTGAAAACATGTGTGTCAAAATACACTTATTGGAAAGCCTTTATAGGATATTATGTATCATCCAAGTAGGTAGTTAATAAGCTAATTCAGAAGATGAACATAAGGGTTGACCAAAAATTTACATTGTAAGATGTGATTGACATTGCAAGACAAAATTACATAGCTAATGTGTCAGACACAAAAGTTTATTGGGCAAAGAGGAAAGTGCTTGAAACTTTGGCAAGCAAGGTTGATGAGCAATATGAGTGAGTTTGGAAATATATTCACGTACAAGAACAAATTATTGCTCCACATTTCACATCGTGACTAAAAGACCAGTATTTATTCTTCAACCATTGTTCTCGAGATTGTACATGTGTGCCAACATAATAAAGACTGGATTCTAAGCTCCTTGTAGACCAATCACATATCTAAATGACTGACATTTGAAAGAATAGTATCGACTTGTAACTTTTGCAAGGAATCCTAATAGTAAATAATTTTCCTTAATTGTTGCGGCTATTGGGAGTGAAACCAAGAATTTCTGGACATGTCTCATGACAAGGCGATTGGTAGATTTGGATTGAAGTAGACAAAAAAGATGGATTTTCATTTCTAATAGGCAAAAGGTATGACTCAACATTGTATTCATTTATCCCCGAGTACATTTTTAGTTATAGGTTTGGATGGTTGTATATTAACACTATAATTTTATTTATGCCTAGGAACAAATTTAATTTATATAGATTTCAAACAATCAACCAGGATTCACTTCAATTTATAGAAATATAAAATGTAAGAGATAATTATCTTGAAAATTTGTCAATTGTTTTATGGTCACTTTCAGGTGGAAAAGTATCCGGATAACGTGTAGGCCCACAAAATTATTTAATCTCCTATAGTAATGGCAATTGGCAACGTTTGGATTAAGAAAACTTTAGATTAAAAAAGTTTATAGAAATTATATAAAATAGATAGTTACGACAAAGTCTTTTTTTTTTTAAGTCTTGTTTAAACAATCAAAATATTACAATAAATGTAATTATATATTAACAAATCATATATATTTAGATCAGGAAATTAAGATTTACACTTTCGATATCGTGTGGCTCTGTTTGAATTTAATGATTTCACTTCACTTGAATATAGATAGTCATAATTATAAACTATGTATATAAAGTAATATATATTTTGCATAAAAACATTGTTCACATGAAAATATTAAAAAAGAAAAAAAGAATTGACGTGGGTGGCTAGCTCTCTTAAAAAAAAAAAAAAAAGTAGCTACCCAAAATGTGTAAACCACTTAAATGTTAGTATCACTAATAGAGTTGGAGTCTTTAATTTTTGGATCGGGACACAATAAATTCATTAATTCAAATATTTTCAATTAGAGAATGGTAAAAAAGAGCTTTTAATCATCTAAGACAAGAACAAAAAGTTAAAGGTGAAAAATATATATTACTTGGTTGTTTAGGAATATAAATTTTGTATATATGGTGAGTAGTGTGGAGATCAGATGAAAATTTTAAAAATATTGGGATTGGGTGAATTAAGTATTAAATTGACCCCATCACAAAGTTAGTAAGTAATAAGTAAGATAGAGAAAAAATAATTATTATACCTAATAGGAGTGCACGCTTTATTAGAATATGTATAATATGTGTGTAGAATTACTTTATATCAATATCATTATTCAAGATAGAATATGACTGTGAGTGGCCTAAGGAATTAGAACACATTTGTCTATAACTGTATAAGGATCAGGAAAAGTATCATTATAAATCACAAAAAAAAAAAAAAAAAACTATCTTTATAAAAATAAGTAAAAGAAATTAAAATAAAAAAGGAAAGAAACGTCAGGGTAACGGTTAACCGTTCGCCTGATCTGTATAGTCAAAAGACTAAAGAGTCCCCACTGTACTCCGCAAGCTGTTTCGTTGCACCGCCCGTTATTGCGGGGTTGTTAATCAAGCAGTTAGTAGTTCATAATCAGAATTGTAATAGAGTGTGCTGCCAAGATTAAGTCGGTTACTTAAATGCTTAAATTTCCTCAACGCATTCATTCAATCGCTCCCGTGTTAAACGATTTTTAGGTATTCAAAATCTTAGATTGCAAGCTTCAATCGTTCATGGCGATTTCCCAAGAATTTTACCCCTCTCAAGACGACCTTCTCTATGAAGAAGACCTCCTACGAAACCACTTCAGCCTCAAGTTATGGCGGCGCCAGCTTGTAGCTCCATCACAAGCTCCATTCGAGAAGCGTTTCGTCATCTACAAGCGAGCCCTCAAAGCACTCCCCGGAACTTACGAGCTTTGGCACGCTTACCTACGGGAACGCCGCGAGCTTGTCCGAGACCTACCCATCACTCACTCTCTGTACGAGACCCTCAACAACACCTTCGAACGCGCTCTAGTGACGATGCACAAGATGCCCAGGATTTGGATTATGTATCTTCAAGCTCTGACGAAACAGAAATGGCTCACTCGCAGGCGAAGAACTTTTGATAGAGCTCTTTGTGCACTACCAGTAACCCAGCACGATCGCATTTGGAAACCATACCTCGTGTTCGTCGGCCAAAAGGGTGTCCCAATTGAGACTTCTCTTCGGGTTTACAGCAGGTACTTAAAATATGACCCTACTCAGATAGAAGATTTTATAGAGTTTTTGGTTTATTCAAGTCTATGGCGAGAGGCTGGGGAAAGGTTAGCATCGGTTTTAAATGATGATCACTCTTATTCAATTAAGGGGAAAACGACGTATAGGTTGTGGTTGGAGTTGTGTGATTTGCTCACCAAACATGCCAAAGAGGTCTCTGGGTTGAATGTTGATGCAATAATTAGGGGAGGGATTAGGAAATTTAGGGATGAGGTGGGGAGACTGTGGATATCACTGGCAGAGTACTATATCAGGAGGGTTTTGCGCGAGAAGGCAAGGCATATTTTTGAGGAGGGTACGTCTACTGTTGCAACGGTAAGGGATTTTAGCGTGATCTTCGATTCATACTTACGGTTGGAAGAGTGCATCAGTGCTTTTAAGATGCAGAAATTGGATTTTAGTGATGAAGAAGAAGAAAATATTGAAGAAAGCAATAGTGAGGAGGACGAAGATTTTGGTTTGAAAGGACCATTATCAGAGGAGGAATTTCAGAATATGATTCTTCGTGGATTTTGGTTGAATGATAGAAATGACATAGATCTAAGACTGGCTCGATTGGACCATCTTATTGACAGGAGGCCAGAATTAGCTAATAGTGTACTCTTTCGACGAAATCCTCATAATGTAGAACAGTGGCACCCGAGGGTGAAGCTGTTTGAGGGCAATCCTACCAAGCAGATACAGACTTACACTGAGGCAGTAATGACAGTTCACCCCACGAAGGCAGTGGGTGAGCCTCATACATTGTGGGTTGCTTTTGCAAAACTGTATGAGAATCACAAAGATCTTGCCAGTGACTGAGTTGTATTTGACAAGGCAGCACAAGTGAACTACAAGACTCCGGATAATTTGGCTAGTGTATGGTGTAAGTGGGCAGAAATGGAGTTGAGGCACAAGAATTTTAAAGGAGCACTCGAGCTTATGAGGCGGGCTGCAGCAGAGCCATCAGTTGAGGCCAAACGAAGAGATAATTTCTGTAGGACAGAGGACACAGACCAGTTAATGATTATTTATATTGGACATTAATTGAGGATTCATGTAATCTATCTAATTTAAATGGGAGTTATGGCTTTTCCTTTCTGTTACCAAAAGGCAGTTGGGCATTTCCTGGACTTGAAACAGCCATTGTGCTTTCCTTGTGATATGGCCATTATTCTTTTGTTCTTACTATGTTGCATTTCGCATAAATTAATTGGATTGTCTCACTGATAATGGAACAGCCATAAACTGTGGATAACAGTTGACTTGCAAGTGTTATTACACATGTACTTAGTTTGTGACGAATGAGAAGCTTTTCATAAGAATTGAAATGAAATTCTTTATGAAACTGACTAGATTGGGCTTATGCTATACTTGCAGTGGCTGCTGATGGGAATCAGCCAGTTCAGATGGAGTTACACAGATCACTGTGGAGCTTCTATGCTGATATGGTGGAAAGTCAGGGCACCGTGGAGTCTACTCGGGCAGTTTATGAACGGATATTGGATTTAAGACTAGCCACTCCACAAGTAATCATCAATTTTGCATTGTTTTTGGAGGTATGGAGCAATTCTTGTTTTATAATGCAATATTACATTTGGTTTTTTCTGCTACTGATTTTGATTGATATGCAAATATTGATAATTATATTATGCAGGAGCATGAATTCTTTGAAGACGCATTTAAGGCATATGAAAGAGGTGTGAAAAATTTCAGTTACCCACATGTGAAAGACATGTGGATCACATATCTCTCTAAATATGTGAAGAGATATGGAAAGACAAAATTAGAGAGAGCCAGGGAATTGTTTGAGAATGCTGTTGAAACGGTAACCGCATTGCTCATCCCTCAAATTTATGTTTCATTTGATCTAGGTATAATTTCTTCACAAGTTTTATATTGATGATCCCAGACTAAGATTATCTGTAGAACATGCCATATATAGATAAACCTTTTTTTTTTTTGAAAGGAACATACATAAATAAACCTTAAACCTGTGTTTTTTATAATTTAGCATCTGCATGACTCTGTAACACTGTGTTGTTGACTTTATTGCATGTTTGTATATTCCATTACTCTATTGTATTACTAATATTTATTTATGCAAGATACGTAATAATTCTTGACGCAAAAAATTAATTAGTGTGCTGCAGTGTACAGTGCAGACAATATGCCTCTTCTTAGTTAATAATTCATGCCACGAAAAGACATATATGCATGTTTTGGAGCACTTCAAATTTTTGATCCGTGATGTTGCTAGCAGTCATATAGTTGTTTGCATCAATCTTGGGATTCTGCCACTGCACAGCAAAGAAATGTTTTAGCTGAAGATAAGGATTCATAGACCAAGTAAAATGTTCATGTTGCTGTTGTTCCTCTAAGATCATCCATGTCTTATCTCTTGCTAATTAATAGTATCATGATATTTTATTTTCTGATAATGAGTTTGCTTTGTGTCAAACATAAGGTTTGGGTTTCATATAATATATATGATTCTAAGCTAGTCCTTCTTTTGGGTGCATGCTTGCAAAACAGGCCCCTGCTGATCAAGTAAAACGTCTTTACCTGCAATATGGCAAGTTGGGGGAGGACTATGGTCTAGCAAAGCGAGATCGAACAACTAAGGCTGTTCCTGACAGTGAGAAACTAAGCATGTATGAAATATATATTGCTCGTGCAGCTTAGATATTTGGGGTTCCCAAAACAAGGGAGATCTACGATCAGGCCATCGAATCTAGTTTTCCAGAAAAGGATGTTAAGACTTTGTGTTTGAAGTGTACTGAGCTGGAGAAAAGCTTGGGAGAAATTGATAGGGCCCGTGAAATATATGTATTTGCCTCTCACTTTGCAGATCCACGATCTGATTCAGAATTTTGGAATAAGTATCGCGAGTTTGAGGTGCAGCATGGAAATGAGGATACCTTCCGAGAAATGCTTCGAATTTGATAAAAAAAAATGTGTATGTAAAATGTATTTTTTACTTGTAATTTTTACTTAATTTTAGTTAACTTTTATGAAAAAAATAGTGTTTTACAGGGTGGTCTCGGTTTGGCCTGGCCCAAACCAAGATCAACAAACCTCCCCTTTTGTCTGTCATATTTTCTTAATTTAAAAACAAAAAAAGCTATTTTAGTTTATAGGCAAGATGGGCACGGTTGGGCAAGATGGGCACGGTTGGGGCTTTTCAAGCCCAACAGTGGCCCCTTTTGTGTATTGCCCTTAATTAAGTCTATTGTTTAAAAGTGAGAGGGCCATCCTTTAAAAAAAAAAATTAAATGAGTTTTGGGCTAAAATTGCTAATACAAGTAAGAATGTAATTTAAATTAATTTACACTTTTTTAGTAAAAGTGATTAATTGATCCATGGGCTTTTGTGTTTAAATTCAAACTAATTGATGATAATTTTTGTGGCCTTAAATTAAATTATCAAATGCATTTGTGTTAATTACTTCTATGACATGTAAAATTGCTCTTTAATTATGTTGACATGATACGTGGTGCAATTTAAAAATTCTCAATTTCTTCTTAAAAATTATTCTCTTGGAATCTTATTTTGCTACAATTTAAGGAAAGAGAATTATCACTGGAAAATTTTTTTTCAACAATCCCTCATACCTTACCTAGATTTCCAAAACCTCATGCCCAAGTCTTCCCAACAACAATCATTTGTGCAGTTGGTGATAAATGCTGTAACTAACTATTCTGAGAGAATTATGTTATGAGTTATGTTAAAAAGATCGGCATAGCTTACTGAACATGATTAGCATCCTTACTTTGGAATTTGATGCCTCCTTTGCGTATTTATCTGACCCTTCCTAAGGATAGTAGTGAGCATGGTTGGTAAAAGCCATCGCTATTGACCCTTCCAATGATGATTACATTATGAATTATGTTGAAAAAATTAGCAAAACCCTTCTAACATGACTGTCATAAATTTATGCCCCCTAAAGCACCAAATTCCTTTCAAACCCCAATTTTTTCCGACAATGATTGTTGGTATGATTGACAAAAGCGATCATCATTAACTATTCTAAGAGTAATCACCTCATGGGTTGTGTTAGAGAAATCTGCAAAGTTTTGATTACGTGATTAACATGAATCCACTTCTCTTGAAGGCCACTTAAAATCCAAGAATAACCTTGAAAACCCTAGTCAAGCTAGTTATCTTTTTTAAACCTCAATCTAGTGGGTCAAACCCTAGCCAAACTAGGTGCTTTCTTAAACCCCAATCCAGTTGGGTCAAACTCTATTCAAACTAGGTTTTTTCTTAAACCTCAATCTAATTGGGTCAAATCCTATTCAAACTAAGTAACCTTCTGATGTAAGTCCTAGATGAACTAGACATCGAATTTTCTCTTTCTACAATAATGGTTCAATGCCATCACTAGTAGTATTAATCATGGATCTGTATAAAACCCAAAGGAAGAAAAATAAAAATAAAAAAACAAAATAAATTTGTTTTAGCAAAACCAAAGCAGAGTTTTGAAACTAAAAAATATCAAAACACCAATGTGGTACTGAAAGGATATTGTAAGGGTGCTAATATCTTTCTTATATGTAACTAACTACTAAACTCAATTTTAGTGATGCAGACCTAATTCTCGGTGTCCAATCTCACAACTAAAAAATTAGACCATGGTGACTTCGAATTCTCAAACTTTATCAACAAATACATTTTCTAAAACCCCCCATTTTTTCTAAACTAAGTTTTTTTTTAAATTATTATTTTTAGTTACTGCTCTGTGTCACAATGTCATAGGTTCAAGTAGGTACAATTTAGAGAGAAAGGGCCCACTCGGTTCCCTTACTAAGTTTATTGGTTTTCTTTCCTCTGTCCAAAATGGAAAAGTTATTTCTTTGATCTTAATGAAAATTGTAAGCTTTCAAATGATGAATTACAAGTTGGAGGGAGGAGTCACTCATTTGTGATTTTGAGGGAGGATATTCAAATAGATCTTATTTGGAGAGAAAGAATCTTATTTATGCCTTTATGTAGCTCATTGGCGTTTTACAACAAAGATCATTTCTCAAATTACCAATTCTTGAAAACTTCAAAATTTTAGTAAAAGCAAGATTTGAAATGCATTTCAAAGCTAGAAAAGTAATCAAAACACTAATGTGATACCAAAAAAATATTATAAGGTGCTAACACATTCTCTACACGTAACTAACTTTTGAATCAATTTTTTGTAATGTAGACCCCTTTTTATTCAATGTTTGATCTTACTGTTTTATTCTAAATCAATGTTGTCATGATATTGACATTATGCATTTCTTTTGAAGCAAATTCCTATCTCACAAAATCCTATCATTTTATGCATATCACATAATCAAAATACTAATGCGATACCAAAAGAATATTATAGAATGCTAATACATTCTTTATACGTAACCAACTCTTAAGTTAATTTTTTGTAATGTAGACGTCTTTTTATTCAGTGTTTGATCTTATTATTTTATTTTAGATTAATGGCAACTCATATTTCTTGAGAAACCATGATTTTCCTAAAGCCCATTTTTATTTTTCCATAAGCGAAATTTTTTTTTCCTTTCTAAAACACATTTTTTATTTTTCTTTGAATCACTGTTTCTATGTCATGATATTGACATTATGCACTTCTTTTTAAGCAAATTCCTATCTCACAAAATTTTATCATATTATGCATATTAAATAACCATATTGATTTTAATAATATGGTCATAGTTTGCCTAAGTCTTGCTCTTGTTGCATTTTGTATACGGTACAATCAGTTTGGTGTACTCTCCAATGTTATACAAATCAATTTTTATGATTTTAATTTTATTGTCCACTATTTAACTTATGGTTTATGTGTTAATTATTTGACTTATGGTTTATGTATTATAAAAGAATTTATGGTTTTATGTGGACTTTGTTTTTATGTAATATACTTTTTAAAATATGGACAATTATATGTGATTTAAAATAACAAAACTCGTAATCAAAACTAACCTAATCAAATTGGAGACTTTTTTACCTAATCAAATCTAATTATCCAACTTAACCCCCCCCCCCCCCCCCAAAAAAAAGAAAAATGTACTTGGTATTAGTTAGGCTGATTAGATTCGCGGGTCATGCCAACCCGATAAACACCCCTTGTTGAAAGTATACATAACGATTTCTAATGGAAAGCTAAAAAAATAAAAGAATTTGTCTTTTGTTTGAGGATAAATGACTCGATGGATGAAAATCATTTAATTAAAAAGGTGTGAATGAATAAAGAAAATTTTAACAGCCTCACTATTTTGCTAAACTTAATAGTAATATTTTTATATTATTACTACAACATGCTTTTAAAAATATTTTAGGGTTTTTTATTTTTATAATTTTTAATATTGATAATAGACTCAATGGCTTGGTCGTGAAAACTTTCAGCCTTAGTAAGTACTCCAAGGGGCATATGCTGTGCCTATTATACAATGTATTAATTAGATTTACGCAATCTGCCATGTCATCCACGTTCTGCATTGGACTGCAAACTTCGATGCTTTGCACATGCTTTTCAATTGGCCTAGTACGCGCAAAATCGAACTCGATCGCTCAAACAAAGAGTAGTAGGTACGGCTCTTACAATTTTAAGAATGTAAAAATATTTTATAAAAATTAAAAAAATTACTTATTCATCCAATAACCGGATGCATGAACATATTTTAATTTAATTGATTATTCAATGACCGTTTTGTCCACATTATGACCCACAATTACAAAAAGGAAAACAGTATTTATTTCTCAAGAATGTGCTCCCCCTGTCAGAATTGAAGCCACTTAGTTTGGTTTGTTGCAGCCCGGATGCTCAGTATCCAGAGGAGATAAGGTTTTGAGGACTGGATTCCTCTCGAAGAAATTAGTTGGCCTCAACTCAAATCCAGTGCTCAACAAGGGCATTATTGGGAAATCCTCCTGGCATGGAACATGATGAATTCCGACCACGTACCACAGCACTAAGTCCTTGTTCTCGATGTTCCTATTCCTGCAATTAGTTTAATCCTAAAGTAATTAATAAATAAATAAAATAAAATTGGAAACCAATAATAATAAGAAAAATAATTAAATTTGACTAAAATAAACAGACTGACCTTTTGGTCCAAAAAGCTAAAGTGTCTTCGCCGTGGCTTTGATCAACATACAACCCTCCAGCCCACTTCTCAGTCCTATTGTAAGGAGTAACCCACACATTATAGTTTGTAAAAGCACCGCGAATTTGTGGGAAATCGTCCTCCGTCAGCAGCGGGTGAGCTGGTGGCGCCGGAATCAACCGGTAGCCGACCTCATTCCCCACGGTGGTTTTCTTATTAGGGTTCACCAAAGCTAGCTCAGCTGGACTCAACCCTAGCTTGATCTTTGCATCAGTTTCGGTCTTAAGAGTCTCAGTGTCAATTGTCCAATAGCTCCTTCTTTTTGAGCTGCCGTCGGTGACCTTGACAGTCTTCAGGCTGGTCTTGACAAAGGAGTTTTCTTCACCATCGACGTCAAGGTCAAGATGATAAATGTAGAAGTGGTCATGGTATACACCAATGCTGTTCTCTGACACCAAAGTGCCATGTTGGTCTTCCTTAATCTCATCTTTGCGAGTGATATCAACTCCCTTAATTTCCAATATGCCTGATAGTGCTATCTGTTGAAGCATATATAATATGGGAGTTAGAGTTAGGATTATCATATATATATATATATATATATATATATATATATATATATATATATATATATATATACATATACAATATTATGTTTTCGAATAGTCAATATAAAATTATCAATCAAGATAATATAATTTATGTTTACCAACCCAGAAGTTATTAAATTGAAAGCATAAAAAACTTAGAAAAGGGTAGATACCCCAAGCTTGATTGAACCACTTGGCTTGAACTCCCAATCCACTATGTTGTCATAGTTGCCTACAGTCACCACCATCCTTACTACTAAGCTCACATCATTCCTCACTTCTCGCAACTGTCAAAGTTCAAATGCAACTGTCACTCCCACTGGAACAAACTTGCTTATCATAACTGTAATGATAAAGAAGGAAGTAATTTATTTACCGTGACATTGGGGATGCCGGTTTCTGTGTGACGCCAATTGATGCTGCCATGTTGTTCAAAGACACAGAAAGCATTTTCCAAGCGCTGAGGGTGACCTGTGCTGTTAGCAAAGTATGCATCCAAGTACTGTGCGTTTGGTGGGCAATCGTGGTTTTCCTCCAAAGACACCATAGACTGACCAAACCCGAACTCCCCTGCATCAAAGAAAGTCTTATAGAACCATTCGTCAGATGGGTCTTGGTATGGCACAAACAGCTCAGAAATGTACCCTCTGTACAGCACTCTACGAGACTTGTGCTTCTCCAGATCATAAATTGATGCCAAAGATATTACCAATCCAGCACGGACATCAAACCCTATGTGAAACTTCCAGTTGGCCCAGCTGCACACAAACCAAGAAATGCATTCATTGTTTGAGTATCAAAGAAGCAAACTAAGCATCATTATAGATTCAAATATCTGCCTTATCATATATACCAAAAAATGTTACATTACCTAACGGAGTGGCCGTCGATCTTGAACCCTGGCCCTTGTGGTTGAGTTGAGGAGATGCCATGCAGTTTTGGACCAAATGGGGGCCTCTGAAATTTACGCCGGTATTCAGTATTCTCAGCTTTGGGGACAGGCTCGATAGATTCATCATGGTACTCAACAATCTCCATCGTCTCAAGATCAACCACTATTTTGATTCCATTAATGGGCCTAACATATATATTTGCAGTGTTTTCTTTCATGAAGCACTCAACCCTCACAGCCCTCTTGCTCTTCACTTCACCATACCACCCAACTGTGAAAGTGGAGCACACTACCTCTGAGAGGTTCAGCCCTCTCTTCTTCACTGACTCGATGAATTGTGGGTAGCTTAAAGGCAGCAAAATGGCCTCTCCTTGTTCGTCAACCGAGAGGGTAGGGAAGCCATTCCCAGTGTGAATGTTATCAGAAATAATGGATTGGGTCTTGAGATCAATGGTGATCTCATGGCTTTGGCCATCCACTATGGCAATCACAAAGGATCTTCTGGGGATTGTAATGAAATTTCTCTTGAGTGATGATGCCCATTTGAGGACAGTGGCTTTGTCAGGGTCGTCAAGCCCTACATAGTGGAAGCTGAGTTTGTGAGAGGAGGAAGGGTACTTATTGAGCACGATGACTCGAATAAGGTTGAGCTCTTGCTCAGTTAGAGGGTCTAGAGGGTGTTGGATTAGTTGTGGCGTTGGGGCAGAGACTGCTGCTTGGAAGGAGAGGAGAGTGAAAAGAGAGAAAAGCAAAAGTTTCGTGGTGGAAGCCATAGCTAGCTGTAGCCAGAGAGCTCGCTGTGGAGATTGGAACCCCTATTGCCCCTTAAATAGAAATTGCGAAACTGTTTTTCTGGCCGTTCGAAGAGAAAAAGAAATATAAAATGTAACACATGTCCTGACCAGAATAATAATAAAAAAACATACAAATAAAAATTGTAATACATGAACAGATTCACATGCAATGGAATGGAATGAATTCCATTTTCAGTTCCAATGCACGTTCCCTTTCTTCTTCTTTTTTTAAATCTAACCCGCATTCAACTATTTACACAACTGTCTCATATTTTTAAGTACTTATAAAGCCGCATGTAAATACTCGAAAATGTTTCTCCCACAAAAAAACGGTACAATAAATATTTACAAGATATAATGTAAAATGTATTTTATAAAAATTTAAATTTTTTCAGTAAAATTTTTTTATTTGAATTGTTAAATAGTACTAAGCTCTAGCATGTGTCCTTATGGCGCACACCGAAATCTATTTTTTATAATTTGGAAAAAGCTTTTCAATGCACAAGAAGTCAGTAATTAGGATGCACATAATATATTATTAAATTTATTAAATTTTATAAATTAATTCACCCAAATGGTACATTGACCTTTACCAATACTTTTATATTTCTTATTAAAATATGTTCAATGTCCTCTCTCATAATTTGACTTTAAAATAATCTTCAGAATAGTGCTGGGGGGAAATTTCAGAATTTGCTGTTGACCGAAACATTTTAGAGTGCTTAGATAAATTATAAGAACGAATTTTGAGTATGTGAAACACATTTAAAGGACAATATGTGATACACATTTTGAGTATATGTCTATCATTTTTATCTTCTTTTTTACAGATAATCTTCTAACAACTGTAGTTTAAAATTTCTAACAAGAGATGGTGAAAAATCTTCACCAAGAAAAAAATTGTAATCAAAGGCATGATCTCTTTTTGAACGTGGTGTAAAAATGTCAAAAAAAAAATAAAAAACTTAACTCTTATCGATTTTATTTTAGTCGTGAATTACTATTTTGTCACCTAATATTTTCATTCACCGAAAAAAAAAATATACCTCTGCTAAATAAGTGGTGGCAAACATGGTAAGCAATATGTTCATATAGCATCTAATAAGAGTTGGTCTGATTCTGAATAACACAAATTTAAATATTTTAAATAAGTTATAATAAATTTAATTAAATTTTATATATAAAAAAATTTGTTTCAAAAAAATTTATTTATTTTGAGATATTTAATATCTTAAAAAAATTAATTTTTATCAAAAATACTTTCAGACTAAAAAACAGTTCACACAGCAAGAAAATTTAAAGTTATATCACGTGTATACCTACAAGTGTTGGGTAGAGCACCAAGAACTGGACTTTGAAACAAATTTAAAAAGAAAAAGCAAATTGTCAACAAGCATTGATAATTTATTTGTACAGTGAATCATGTGATTCTATTTAATTCATACATGCGTAATAATTGGTCTTTAATCTGACCTGTTTTGCCGTCTCTACATATCTTATATTTTATTTATTGAGACTTGCAAAATTTTAAATTATCTTGAAAAGATTATTATAATAATGGGTAATCAAATTGAAAAATTGGAACATACTTGCCAAAAGCAAATATTTTTTATTTGGGGTTAAAAAGAAATTCAATTAAATGAAAACACAGCAAAGATAGTTGGATAAAGATTTCTTAGCCTCTCTTTTTTAGAAATTAAGAGATAGTAAGTGAGAAATAAAGATAAAATTAGAAAAATTAGTTAAAAAAAAGAGTGAAACTCACAATTTAAATTTAAATATAAAATAAAAAATTAAAATATTATCAAAATTAAAAATAAAGAACCCAGTGAGTCAAAATCTACAAACAACACTAGAGATAATAATACTCATATATCTTGACTCGTAAATTTATTTTTCATTGCCTTTATGTCTACAAAATTTTTATCTTAAAATTTAAATTATTATAATTTTACATTTTAAAGTTTAAATTAAAAAATTTTAAAATTTTAATAAGTTAAATTTATTTTCTAATATTTTAATAATTATATTTGGTAAGACCAATGTTTTCTATTTTGTTTGAAAGTTAGTTCTTCAAATTTTTCTCTACCTACCTTGCCATCTTTTTAATATTAATTCATTGATGATTCATTTTTCACACCTTATTTTTTACTTGAAGTTTACCCCCTACACTTTTATAACTTTTAATTGCATGTGTGGGCCCCACTCACACATCTTATCAAGGGTTGTAGAATATGAATTGTGAGTTGTATGTGAAAAATTATGTGTAAAAATAGCATTATTTTTTATCTATCTAATTTGAAAAATAATAAATGCACACAAAAAAATATACACATTATACACATTTTGTATTAAATAATGTCATTTTTAAAATTATAATTAGATCAAAAAGTAAAAGCTTAATGCATTTGTGTGTATGCATTGTTATGTGTACACTTTTTGTGTGCATTTATCATTGTTCCTCCAATTTATAAGGGATACTATATTGTAATTTTATGTAGTGTGGAAATTCACTTTTATAACAATATTCCATCATGTTTAATTTTACCTGTAATGTTGCAATATTGTTGCAATGTTCTTTGTAGTTTAACCTCATATAAATCATGAATGAAAAATGCTAATATATTCATAGTGTTTAATTCATGCTATATATTCATAGTGTAAAAATAATTTTTAATGATATGGAATTCTTATAAATTGAATTTTCAAATTAGATTTTGAAAAAAATTAATTTTTATTTAAATACAAATTCAGTCAAAATTAAACATCAACTAGTAAAAGATGAATGTTGTCCATTGTAGTGAAGATTCATTTTATTGACAGCCTAAACCAATAAAAATCCTGAAGTACAGCTTTTCTTTTGTTGCCAAAACTATTTTATAAGTAAATTATTCTTAAAATCGAATATTTAATTATCACTTTTCAATTTTTAGCACTTTTTATCTTATTTTTTAAATTCATAACATCAAATAATTAGTCATCCAAAACATTTAAATTTTGAAACGATAAATATTAATTGTTTGTAGATTTTGTAACTATAAAATTTTGTAAAAAGTTAATTAAATATAAGTTTTCTAATAATTTAAATGAAATTTTAACCTATAAAGAATGATATATTGATTAATTAGCAAATTTGATTCTAACTTTCTTTTTTTTATTTTAATGATTTTTTTTCTATTTCTCTCAATAATTTGTTATGTAACTCTTATCTTTTTCTCTCACTAAAATTTATTTTTATATTTTACTTATATAAATCTTTACCTTTACTACAGAGGATCTATATCCATTAATTAGCTACCCTTTTGTATTTATTGCTAATCCATTGAATGATGTCATCTCTTACGTATTTTATAAGGGATACTGTGTTATACTTCAGCTCTAAAGAAAAAATTTTATAAAATTAATTTTAAAAATATAAATAATTTGTTTTGCATAATATTAGACAAAATCACCTTTAATTAATTAGAAACGTAATGTGGGTTTGCCAGACGTGTAATAAGAAAATAAACATGCAATTGCAAGGAAACCACATGACGTTGGGGAAAAGGGATGGCAGCCCTTGGCTGTTTCTACTTAACTTGCATTTACGAGTGGATAGAATTATTGTGGTTATTAAAATGATCAGCTTTATCACATTTTGAATTTTTCTGTGAATAATTTAATTGGTTTTGTGTCTGATCAGATTGCTAAATCTGGCCTAAATTGCCGTGCCTTCAAAGCCATTGTTGTTGATTCCTTCAACATCTGCTTCGTGTTTGGAACTATCTCGATCTTCTGGCCCATTCCATTTGTATAAGCAGAAATAAGTTGTCCCACTCCCTCGAATGGTGCAATCACAGCAAGACCCGCCATGTGGTTTTGTGTCGATTAATATATGTGGCTATAGAAGAGATTATGTGTTCTTGAGTTTTATAAAAATTTTATATTACTAAATTTATTAAAAATATAATAAATTTCGCATGTATCTTTCATATTTTGTAAAAATTTATATTTTAATTTTTCAAAGCATCTCCATTATAATTAAATAAAAAAAACTTTTATTTGAGTTAAAATTGTGTAATTTAATCTTTTTTTTATAAAAATGATTTTAAATTTAAATTTTTAGCATTAAATTAAAGTGAAACATTATTTTATTTTTGTGAGATAAATATTACCCTAAACGAACTTTTTATGAATTATTATATTTAAAAATTTATAAAATCATAATATTGATAGAATTTCATGAGTTACATCGTAAAATTTAAAAAATCAATATTAATATCTCATTGTAAGAAAGAAAGGGTGCAGAAAAGCTGGCATGGGAATAGATTTTTTCTTCCCAAACGGAGAAGGGGCTTGGAAGGAAATCACGTACAAAACTGCCAACCGACAAAAATCATCCTTGGCCAGCACTTTTTCCATAGAGAGAAAGTTCTATTTGCTTTTGCGCGTGAAGTTATATATAAGTGATCTAATATATTAAGGATCATGACAAGATTGTTATGTCAGAAAATATTATGTGTGGATAATTTTGTGTATTATATATATATATATATAAATTAAAAATACGTAAAATTAATATTTTTAAAAATGTTATTAATTATTTTTATTTATTTAAATTATACTTTTTAATAAGAAGAAAGTATTAATTCATTAATTATTTTTAATTTTAAGGGAAGGAGGAAAAGAGGCAGTTTTACAAAAAGGTTTTATGCATAGAATAGTTAATAGGTTGGAATAAATTAAAATTACATATTTGGATGAACGTGTTGATATCAATAATAAGCAGCATGCGCTCATGCTTCTAACACAAGACAAACTGCAACACACTTGCACATTCCAATATTTTTGGCAAATCTCGAGGCATACCTAGTTTCAACTGGCGGTACCAAAGGTTAATGTTGTAAATTCAAAATTATATTTCATTTCCATTATTATAATTAAATATTTAGTTTCAGTACTAATTTTTATACACAATAATTCTACACACTTTCATACCTTTTCTCTTTTCAATTTTTTTAAGTGATAACAATTGATTCATTTATGCTTGGGGTGCAAAGATAGTTTCTTGTTATTTTCATTGATATGAAATAAGGGACATCACTTTTTCTTTTTCTTTTTTTATTTCCATTAGGAGACATCATTAGTAGCAATTGAACAGAGGAGATTAATCTATGAAAATATATAATAAAGTTTGTCTATATTTTTAAAATAGATGGGATGTTTTAATAACATGTTTGAAATATAAAGAATCTTGGTAAGAGTAATTTTCTGTAAATCTCAAGAAATAAATAAAAAGAGGCATGCATCTCTAAATTCAAGAAAGTAGCACTAAAAGTTAATCTGTCCAAATTCTTTTTCTTTTATTTTTGGGGGTACTTTCTGTCCAAATTCAGAAACATGAACATTGGAGAGGCTAATGATGTACAAATTCTTTGGTTTGGATATTAATTAAGATACTCTAAAATCAATTTTTCATTTAACAATGTATAACACAGATAGATACTTAGGTAAGCCAAGCCTGTAAACAATCTCATATTAGTCTGATTGATATTTATTTCTATACATTAATATAATATATAAAAAATGTAAAAACAACAAAGACCACATTATAATACCATTATTCAGTCTAAGGTATTGATACTTATGAGATCAACCAATAATATTATGACACATGGCAAGTCTTAATTTGATAACTTAAAGAGTAAATTACAATTCACATCTTTGAGATTTTATTTAAATAACATTAAATTCTATTTTTGTTTGAGATTTATACTTCACCCTAATTTGAGTATGTTAACTAACTTTCATCTAAAAATCTTAACAAGATATTCTTTTTTAAATGATTTGATAAGATTTTTACATATGATTTTGATAATTTAACTTGAAAAATGAGAAAATTAATTATAAAAATCTCATGCAACTAATATTTATGCTAAAAAAATCTTAAAATTTAATTATATAGCACCAAGTAAATGACTATCAATTTAATATGTTTAATTAATTACTTGATTAATTTAAGGACAAAGTTCATAAACTCTAAAATCTAAAACATTAAATACTAAAATCTAAAATCTTAAATTCAAAACCCTAAATTATAAACATGATATAATATTAAACACTACACTCTAAAATCCTAAATACTAAACCCTAAACGTAAAATCTTAAAATCTAAAAATATAAAACCCTAAACCCTAAATAGAGCATGACATTAAATATATATTTGTAAATCTTAAATCCTAAACTATAAATTCAAAATAAAAAAATATAAAATAAAATTTAAACCTTAAAACCGTAAAGCCTAAATGCTTAAACTTTATATGCTTTAGCTTCAGATTTTATGATTTTAGGTTTTAGATTTTAGTATTGTTTAATATTATGTTTACGGTTATCAATTTTAGGGTTTTAAAGTTCAAAATTTTGAGTTTGAGGTGTAGGGTTTAAGGGTATTTATTTTAAAATTTAGGATTTAATATAATATTACACTTAGAATTTTAGAATTTAAAATTTTTATATTTATAGTTTTAGATTTAACATTTTTAGCCTTTAAAATATTAAGATTTTTGTATATAGGTTTAGGGTATAGTATTTTAGTTTTTAAGATTTAATATTATGTTTTATTTATAATTTTAATATTTAAAATTTAGAGTTAAAATTATGAAGCAGGTTGCTCGATTTGAGCCAAAAAGCCCCAAATTTTTATTAGAAAAAAAAAATTAAACCCTAATCCGATAGGCTAGTGGGCTAAGGCTAGTCCTAATCTTAATCTCAAACTTGTATCTTAATTTGAATCTAAACCTAAACCTAAATGTAATCCTGAATCTGAATCTAAACTTAAATTTGAATCAGAAGCTAAACCTAAATCTAAGTATAAACCTAAATTATAAATTAATATAAATTTTCGTATTTAAAATTTATAAATTATTGAAATAAGGACAATAGGAATATCTTCATCTTCAGATCTCAATGGTTGGTCATATCTGTATGGTGATGTTTAACAGTTTATGCAATGTTCCCAAATTCGTTAGCAATTAGTAGATGTTTAAGTAAATACACGTAGCTAGTGGTACCTTGTTCTACTGCAAAGTAACAAATAATCAATTTCATGTTCTACATATAAATAAATTAATAATTTTTAAGCAGTGTTCTCAATGTAAAATAAATTGCTGCATCTTTAGATAAGCGCACATAGTGTTACCATGTTCTTCTACAGAGTAATAAAACAGAGTGTCAGATTTATAAAAATAAAAAATAAAAAATAAAAAATAAAAAACTTAGGTTAATTAGTGGGCTGGCTTGGGACGAAATTAAGTTGGCCAAATTGAAGTGAAGTATAACTTTTGAACAAAAATATAATTTAGTATCATTTGAAAGAACTTTAAAGGAGCAAAATGTCTTACAGTAACTTAAATTTTTATCAATTTGACACATATTGCTATAGTCTATTTTTTACTTCTTTTTTAATTTTGACAGGCATCCCCATGCTTTTATTTATTTATTTATTTTTCTCTCTAATTATAGTATACCTTTTTTTTTTTGGAAACTACCACTAGGTTTAATTTTTGCCAATACTTAGAGCTAAACTGTTTAACCTCTCTCAATGAGAGTGATTTTCAAAATTTGAATCCAGACATTTAACCTAAGTCCAATTTAAAGTGCCAATACACCTTACTTCAATTTTAGATATTAATATCTATTAGATTAGCCAATAATAATATGACATGTGGCATGTCATATCATGTATTAACTTGGTAAGGTAATATGCACAAAACCAATAAAGCCCGGCACAATTGGTAGATGGCTGAATCCCTTAAGCATGCTATCCTGATCTAAGCTGTATGTATGAAAAAGGTTTTGTTAGGAGAGGCCATACTCACTTCAATGATCTCTCCGTCTCGAAGGAGATTAATCTCTAACTATCAGCCAGGGGATACCCTGGGTTTACCCAAATAAAAAAAAAAATATAATATGCATAGAATCTTGCTTCTGCACACGCTTATATGAATTTAATCTAAAGATTTTTTTTAAAGAAAAAGTGGGAAGAACATCATGTTTGCCACCCTGAATTTACTGGCATTTCACTCTCCACTATATCCCGATAGAGTTGCTTTTCTTTTTTTTGGCCCTTACCAATTCACCACCGAGGAAGGAGATCGAATGGATCAAAGCTATAAACAAACTATTATCACCAGTGGCAAAGCACTAGGGCAGGGAAGTTTGCATTTGTTGATTGCCGTTAATTTTGGCATTATTGGTAGCGGAGTTATGTCCATTATCCTCTAAACGCGACACTTATTTCCAACTATAGGCGGAAGAAACTAGAGATACCTTACTTGAACCTAAACCTGTGAATTGGGGTTACTTTTATTTCTCTGATAAAGTGGAGCCCCATATTTTCAAAATTTTTTTCAGCACGTTGCTCTTAGCAGGTCGTCTTTTCGCGCAATCTTATTTGTGGAAATACTTGCACAATGCACCAAGAGCCAAATGATAGGATCATACATGCACATTTCAAGGCTTTTCGCTCTTCATATCTTGGAAGCAAAATGTTTGCCATGGCTTCATGCATCTAAGATGTTGACAATGAGTTCAGAATTCCCTGACTTCTGAAGAAACAACATTCTGATGGGCACGTTTATTGGACGCATAGTACCTGTTCACCCTTCTTGGCCTTTGGCACACCATCAGATCTTACCTTGTGAAAGGCCCTGCAAACTTTTCAGCAAGATTCTGTTATCAAAGTAACATATAATCCTCGGTCAAGACTTAGAACACTTGGATCCGCTCATTTCCATTTTATCATTTTCAATCCTTGCAATTTTCATGCAATTGCTGCACTTTTCTTTCTTTCACTTGGCTTTCAAGGTTGACAACTTGGAGCATGCAACTATGTTCATAAAACTTGCTCTATTTGCCGGTTTTTCCCTCTGTACAGAGTTGACTGACACATTTGAGCTCCTATCTGGGTTAGCTGGAGATACAGATAACAGCTTCGCAGCTATCTTCCTGTCCCACGAATTGGTTAATGGTTCCGAATCATGGTATGAATATACTATGCATTACTTAATTTTTTTTATTATTGAGTGACGTATTACGAATTGATTTCAAAGTCTGGAATTATTATTCATTAATCATTATGAACCTAACTTTGAATCATTGTATCCTCAGTATTTGGTCAAGAGCTTTTCCTACTTCATTTACACTCAACAGACCATGTTGGACTTTAAGTCATTACCAGTACTGGTTGTTGCAGCTCTTGGTTTTTGTGTCACTTATAGTAGCTGTGGCCGCAACTACTTCCCCAACAGTTTCAGTACTGCCTTATTCTTTCTATTTCAGTCATCTTCCAAGGATGCTAGTTTATATAAACGTAGGGGTTTATGCTATGGGTTCCTGCGTTAGTCGGCCAAGGCCACAGATAATGACATGCTTGGAGCAGTCACTTGTGGCTCGAGTGGGGCTGATTTTATGGCGAGAGCATTAGCCAATTTGCAATACAGCTGTGTACTTTCTTTCTGAATTTTTGAGGTCTTAAGAATCTAGTTTTAAGACCTAGTCGCTATTTGTGATGGAAACCACTTTCTCTCACTTATTTTCTTAACCACTCAAACTCTCCTTTATCTAAATTCATCCTTGCAGTTTGGACATGGAATGCAGGGGGATCCTAATCCAACTTTTAACCTAGAGAATGGCAACCAATGTTTGCTCACATTCTGTATCCAACTATCTGTTGGAATTTACAAACTGTGATGACAATATCTTCAACAGAACTATCAGCTATATAATGCTGGTTCACTTTGAAACTACTTAATAAGGTGGCTGTCTTCTGTAGGATGCTCTTTCAATAAATGTAAAAACATCTGCACAGAAGATTACAACTTTACTGCTGCCACGTTTTCCTTATGCGGTAATGGTCCATATATGATTCAAGTTATCTTTAAATATTTAGACTTTATGAATTACCCCAAATTGACCTGTTTTAATCAAACGAACAGCTCATATTGGACTCCTCAATTATAAGAGAAGTTTCTGTATGCACCATGTTTACTTTTGTGTGCTCCATTGAGACCACCAGACACTTAAAAAGGACTCCCTTTCTATCTCTTGTTTCAAAGTTTCTGACTTCATTTTTTGCTTCTCTTTATGGGGTGGACATTTTGAGCTTCGCCAAATCTTTGGTAGGAGGGCAGTGTGCTGATTCTAAGTGGCAGTGTCATTCACAACGGCTAACAGGCACTCTCAGCTCACTGCATGAAATATTCTCCTAAGGGAGCACATTGGTGACTTTCCAGTGTCGCAGCTACAAAGAAAATTTCGCAGCATCCCAAGTTGAGAAATAAAAGCATATCAACACAACTGTTATAAGCGGCATTTGACTTCCTACTTAGTGTCATAACAAAACTGTCTTCGAGTACACCAAAAGGGTGAGTCATTATCTCCATACTAGGTTGATACCAGAATAGACATCCTGATATTAAAATAGCATTGTTTACAATTCTTTATTCAGCCACATTATTTTTGTAAGAGTTTTACTATTCCTATAACTTTATTTTTACTTAATCTTCATAATACAAAATTTACACTATTAAATTTACTGAGTCTCATAAACTGAACATAATACTTATTATGAAAAAAAGCATTTCTCTTCTTTATTTCCAAATATAAATTCACTCTCTTTAATTCAGATGCCCATAAACAATTTAATTCTACAACATAAGAAGAATTAAACAAAGATAAATTTTGCATAGATATGTTTTGAATAATCAAATTGAAGTTCATGAAAATGTTGTTAGGGAGTGAGGGATAGGGTTCTTGTAGTTATGTTATTTTACCTCTTTGACCTTAATCAAATTAAGCAATCTATAATGATAATTTTGACATTATACCAAAGGCATTTAAGAAAGATAATAATTACAAACAAAATACAAATAAGTATATTCTCTTTGATTGAGTAAGGAAAAAGATTAATTCTAATGTATCTCGTAACAAATATGCAAGAATCTTTGAACAAAATTATTCAACTGACTAATAGATGTATAAGTTAGCCTCAATTACACAAGTAAGGATTGTTTAGACTCTAGTGAGAAATGACATCATTTCTCATCCTATGTAATATATATGTAGTTCGGGTTGCCACAACAACCTAAGGTTTAGGAAATTCAAACTCACCCTAATTGATTTAACCTATCTAAAACATAAAATATGTACTTCACTTATTTTATCCAGACCCGAACAAAACCAAAACTCAAATTTTTATGGTTTGAGTTGAGTTGAACTAGTTTAACTAGATATTTCCAACCCGTAGATCTAGATAAGCTAATGACTAGTGATACCACTGTAATAGTACATAACTTGGGGCACAAACTAGAATCCTACTCCTATTTTGACTAACTAGCCAAAAAATCATTCTTTGATACTATTTCCTAAATTATTATCCTTTTTGTTGACAAGTTTCATTGGTGGTAGCTATGTTCAAGGAATGGATACGGAGAAAGGCTAGCGTACTTTTTCAAGACTATACATACAACATTGATTTTAGATTTTAGAATTTAAAATTTTAAAGTTTGAGATTTAAAATTTAAGATTTTAGAGTTTTAAAATTTAGGATTTGTTATTTAAGATTTTAGGTTTTGAATTTAAGAGAGTAAAAATAATTTATGAACTAAATTGTTAGTTTAATATTTAAATATTATTTTTTCATGTCAATAAATAAAAACCTTTATTTTACTAGTTACTTAGTCACCCGCAATGCTAAATAATGTGCCACGTTATCAACTTAACAATACACCTTAACACTTAACATGTTAGGAAGGCAAATAACATGCCATGTCATCCATTGAGTTCTGGTCATATAGGATCACTTGATGGAAAGACTTTTTTGAAACAATTCTCCCACTTTCCAGGATTGAGTGTGTACAAAAAAGTTTCAAGAACTAAATTTTGAACACTCGCATTTTTTAATTATAAAATTGTTAGTTTACTCCTATATTCACTAGACTTAAGTTACCCAACATGGTAATATATGTCACTTAGGTAATTATTTATAGAATAATAATTATCTAAGAAATCAATTCTACAAAATAAATAAGAAAACTTTCAACAAAACACCTCTTGAGTAAAGGACTTTAGTACAATTGTCACCTGGCTGGCCTGTGTGGTCCTAATTGTCATGAATGGCAAGTGGGGCTGGAAAAAAGTGGAGATGTTTGGTTTTGTGACAATTGGGAGAGATTTGTTGACTTTTACTCAAGACATTACAAAGTGAAGCATATTTCAACTGAAGAAAAAGATAAGCTTATTCGAGTTGCCCAAAAGTATGAACTTGAATGTCCTTCTTTCAAGGTTAAATTGTGGGATTAGAACATGTATAACAAGTTTGTGGTAAGAGGAAAATAATGGATACAGATCCTTTGCCATTAAGGGAGATGATTGTAAGTGAGAGAAAAAGTAGTTATAGGAAAAAGTGGGACCCCCACATTAAATTATAAAAAAATATAGAAAGAAAGTCACTGAAGTCAAAGAAAAAAAGTTATTAAATTTAAATTCAAAAATAATATGTACACACACACACACACACACATCTAACTTGAATTTTTCTCATTGTTTGCAAATATCCAATCTACCTTTTTTCTTTTGTAGTCTTGTTAGAGAAAAAGTTTAAAATAAAGATGGAATAATCAGGAGAAATAAATTTGAGTATTGAAGCATGTAAATATACTCTATCTTCACTAAGTTACTGCAAGGTTTTATGTAAGACACTTCTAGGATACAAAAAGAGCACTCATAAAATTGTGGCTAACAAAAACTAAAATTTTCTCTTTTAGAACTTAAAATGAGTAGTTTGATTTTGTCAGAGTAAGAAAATATAAAGCCCTAGTGTTGGGTTTTTTGTGAGTGAGTCCTACTTCTACTCCATGGGTATTTATAGACATGAATAGGCACTTGATTAACAAACATGATTATTCCCTTCAATAGATATGATTGTTTTATTCAAACCAACAGCATAATTGTTCACATCCAACAGGCATGACTTTTCACAGTCAAGAGATATGATTTTTCATATCTAATAGACATGTCTGTTCATCTAAATATATTTCTTCAATTTAAATATACCGATTCATTTGGTTAAAAAAATTTAATACTGCAGAAATTACAAAATAATTTCCATCCTATTTCTCTCCTTTTTAACATATAAGTTAAATGGTATTTTTCTCCTACAGTCCCCCAATTAACTTGTAATGTTAAGAAATATCAAACACTGACAATTTTGTGCATAAAGAAAGATGTCTCTCAACTTAAATCCTTTTTTAGTAAAAGTACTTTATAGCTTTGTCGAAATACAGTGTCTTTTGATAGATTAAACCCTTATTTCTTTTGATAAAGCTGAAAGTACTATATAGATGATATTATTTATTTCCATTTATAAGTTCACTAGATATTTTTAGCACTTATTTGTCCATGTGCTACATCTTGGTATTCATGAACATTTCTAAAAGTTTACCCTTTTAAAACTTTTGTTAGAAGTGACACTACTCCTATGTTTATATAGGTAAGATTCTTTATTAGGCCTTTATATGGGACACCTCATAACCTTAATAAGAGTAAAATTCTCAACCTCCATTAGTTAAAATGATTTATGTTTAGCACTTACAATGATCTAATGCTTTCCACAGTCACCAATTGAACCTTTCAACTAGAGGTAATTATTGGTGACTCTTGGTAAAATGTCTTAGGCCCATCCCCATAGACATCCTACTCATTAAATCCCTAGTAAGTCTTTTGTAGAGGGATTTTGCAATTTATCTATGTCCTTACATATATAACTATAATTACTCAATCAGTAATAAATTACTTGACATATTCATGTCTGTAGCTTACATGCCTAGACTTTCCATTATATATCTTGTTAAGAGCCCTAGACATAGTTGCTTGACTACCAAAGTGTCAAGTGATAGCTATTGGTTGTGGACACAACACTATCTCCAATAACATATTCCTAAATCATTCTACCTCTTTTCCTGTTGCAACTAAAGCAACAAACTCAAACTCCACAATAAAATGAGTTATGCATTTTTGTTTGTTAGAGGCCTAAGAAAGAACACCTCCTCCAAGGGTAAATACCAATCCTGAGGTGAATTTATTGTAACTTGCACTAGTTATCTAACTAGCATTAGTAAAGTCCTCTAGAATAGCTGGATAATTTTCATAGAATAGTCCTAATCCCAAAGTTTGCTTTAGGTATCCTAGGACTCTTCCAATTGCCTTCTAGAAATCTATGCTTGGGTTGCTATTATATCTAAAACGTTTGCAAATAGAAAGAGATATATGCATAACATACATTATACTACCAGTGACATTAGCATATTCTAATTCTGCAATTGCCCTTCCAAAATTGTCTGATAGCTTTGTTGACCTTAAAATTTTATTTTGGAATTGCCACCGATCTAAATTATCTAAAGGTGAGTTCGGACATTTAATTTAAAAATGGTCTATGTTTCAAAGATTGAATTCGGGGGTTAGTTACGTTTAGGGAAGGTGTTAGTACCCTAAACGTCCTTTCGGTATCAAAAATGATTTAATTAATTTATCTTGATTAATTATGTTGATTTTTAATTTTTTTTGGAAAATAATCTCTACCCATTCTAGATCAGAATGAAATCGATTTTGAGAAAAATTTCCTTTCTATTCCAGTCTGGGGTTTTGAAAATAATTTTAAGAAAATCCCCTTCTTATTCCAATTTGGGGTTTTAAAAATAATTTTAAGAAAATTTTCTTCTTATTCCAGTCCAGAGTTTTAAAAATAATTTAAAAAAAATCTCTTTCTTATTCCAGTATGGAGTTTTAAAAATAATTTTACAAAAAAATCTCCTTATTTAACTAACTTAACTAAAAACTAAGATTAAGATTTAAGAAAAGTGGCTTGCCTAGTGTGACTAAGTTAGAGCCAAAATTGCTTAGGACTAAAGAAGAACTCAAAGTGATGATACTAGAGTTTTTTAAGAGATAATCCTAATGCTCAAATTTCATGAAAAATTGACAAGAAATTAAATCAATGCATATAGAAGATCAACAAGAACATTGCCTCGGCTAAAATATGTGCATAATCTTTAATACAAAATATGCAGAATTTTTAGTATGTAAAAGTCATATGAAGATTCTAACAGAATGCAGAAACAAAACAACAAAATAGAAATAGGATTGTTAAAACTTATTTTGTACAGAATTTATAAAACAAAATGCAGAAGTTGAATTGCAGTGTAGAATTTGTGGAAGACAGAAAGTGCAAAATGAAATAATGTGCAGAATTTTCAAGCAGAAAATAGTGTAGAATTTTTAGTTCAAGATGTAGTACAAAACTTATTTAAACAGAATGCAAAACCATGCAGAAATAAAAGTTTGAATACTTAAAATAGTATAAAATAGATGTGTGCAAAAAATTAAAACACCATATGCAGAATTTAATCATGCGCATGATTATGCAGAATTTAAGATGGAATATATACATGCTAATAGTGCAGAATATGCAAAATTTTGACATGATTTTATTTGCATGTAGAGACTCACAGTAAATCAAGATAAAAGGGGTGAAAGAATATGAAAATACATGCATGCCATGATTAATAAAAATGAAAGTTATGCAAATGCTACAGCAAAAACAATCCTAGCTATATTAGGATTAAAGTATGAGATTTACATATTAAAATTGAATAACACATATGAATCTAGAAGAAAAGGGGAAAGGGGCTTAATTTGAGTGTCTTCCTTTGTCCCAAGCAAAAGGAGAAGGAGATTTGGAAAAAGAGATGCTTGATTTAGAATAAGTGGTGTGAAGTAGTGTGACAAGAGTGTATGGTTATATGAGAGAGTGGAGAGGTCTAGTTTCTCTTGCTGAAATTTTCTTGCAAAAAAGTCTCATTCTCTTACTACGTGAACCATTTCTTCTTTGTAGGCTTTTTGTTGAAATTTTTGAGGCTCCTTTTTTTCTTGTGTACGTGAACCCCTTTTTTGTCTTGTAGGCTCCCCTTTTTCTTTTTGCTCTTCTCCTCCTTTTTAGGCCCTCTCTTACTACGTGAATCCCCCCTCTTGTATGCTCTTTTTTTTTTGTAAAAGTAGCATTCCTCTTTGTAGTTAAATTCTTGTTTCCTAGTTTCACTTATATTTTATCTCTTTTTTATGTTTTCATTCTTTTATCTTTTAATCTTTTTATTTATCTTATTATATCTTAATTTTTGTCTTATTATCTTTATCATTTTTGTCCTATCTTTAAATATTTTTAATTATTTTTTATCCTTTTTTTTCTTTTATCTTTATTTTTTATTTATCCTAATATCTTATCCTCTTATCATTTTATTTATCTCTTTTAATTTTAAATTTATCTTGTATTATTATTCTTTAATTTTAATTATCTTTATCTTTTGTTTTTCTAATTTTTATTTTAGTTTTATTTTAAAATTTTACTTTTGGATTTGGGCTTGATTTATTTTTGGGCTTATTTATTTTATTTGGGGTTTTAGTTAAGTTTAATTATTTTTAGTTTAAATTTGGATTTGTAATTTATGTTAAAATTTTGAAAAGTGAGCCGGACAAAATTAAGTGTCGACCAGCTTATGAGAAATATCATATGGAGTACTTCCTTCTTTAATTTCAAAATATTTGTACTTGTTTAAAATCTTTTCAATATAATGAGATTGACATAAATAATAACCTTTACTGTGTTTCTTATTTTTTATTCCTAAGATTGTATCTACTTTACCAAGATCTTTCATCTTGAATTGTGAAATTAAATACTTCTTAGTTTCGTTCATAGCTATCATTTTGGTACAAAAAATAAGCATGTCATCAATATATAAGCACCCTATCACACCATATTCATCTACAAATTTAGAATAGATGCATTTATTAGCATTATTATGTTTAAAACCATGAGATAATTCACAAAATCAAATTTCTCATGTCATTGTTTAGGTGCTTGTTTTAGACCTTACAATAATCTAAGTAGTTTGTATAGTTTCTTTTCATACCCAGGTAAAACAAAACCTTTGGCTTGTTCCATATACACCTCTTCCTCAAGTTTACCAATTAGAAAGGTTATCTTAACATCCATTTGATGCACAAATAAATTGTACATAGATGCTAATGTAAACAATACTTTAATGGATGTTATTCTTAGCAATTGGTGCATATGTATCAAAATAGTCTATACTTTCTTTTGTCTAAAACCTTTTGCCAGTAGTCTAGCTTTAAAGATTTGAATTGATCTATCAGCATTATATTTTCTACGAAATACATATTTATAACATATAGGTTTTGAGCTAAGAGATAAATCTACTAACACCCATGTGTTATCATATAATAATGAATCTATTTCTTCATTTATTGCCTTCTTTTAAAACAATATATTTTCTATGAAATACATATTTATAACATATAGGTTTTGAGCCAAGAGATAAATCTACTAACATCATGTGTTATCATATAATAATGAATCTATTTCTTCATTTATTGCTGCCTTTTAAAAGCTAGCATCTCTTGATGTTATTGCTTCCTTATAGGCTTTTGGATCCTTTTCCACAAGTAATAAAATAGGCATTTTCTAAATTACTAGTTCTTTATTACCTTCAACCAAGAAAATAATAGATTGTGGGCTTAAAAATCTAAACCTAAAGACTTAAATTTTCTAACTCCTTTTACTCCTTCTAGATACTTTGTTTTCTTTGCTAGAAGATGATATAGGATTTTCTAGTTCTTGTGTTGGTTTTCTGTTAGATAGCATCATTAACAAATTTGTTTTCAAGAAACTCAACATCCTTTGATTCCATAATAACATTTGTATCTAAATCCAATAACCTATAGGCCTTAGGATGCATAACTAACAAACACACTTCTTAGAGCTCTTGGTCCTAATTTTGTTCTTTTATGATCCAATACTCTAAAAAATTCTAAACAATCCCATACTTTAAGGTAATTCTGATTTGGTTTTTTCTTTTCATAACTCATAAGGAGAAACCTTTAATTTCTTAGAAGGTATTCAACTATGAGCATAACATGCAATTAATGCTTCTCCCCATAAATTCATAGGAAGGTTTGCATTTAAAATAATTACATCTACCATATTAACTAATGTCCTATTTTTTCTTTTAGCCAAACTGTTATGTTTTGGGGTATATGGTGCATTAACTTAGTGTATAATACCATTTTCTTCACAATAGCAAAAAATACTATATGAAAATATTCCCCTTCTCTTTCACTTAAGAAAATTTTAATCCTTTTTCCTTGTGATTTTCTATTAAAGATTTATAATTCTTAAATATGTCAAAAGTTTAACCCGTAATTAGTTTTAATTAAATATACAAAAATTATATCTAGTTTTGTTATCAATGAAAGTAATGAAATATCTTTTTCTTTCTGTTGTTAGTGCTCCATTTAATTCACATATATCAAATTGAACTAGTTTTAACAATTTAGAATTTTTTTTCTATTGAGGGAAAAGGCTTTTTGGTCATCTTTGCTTGTATGCAAATTTCACACTTTTCATTAGAAAATCTATCACATTATATGAGATCAACCATGTTTTCGCATATATTTCAAATATTTACATGTCCTAATCAATATCAATAGTATAAACAAAAGCATTATTATTTTTATTAATAATTAATTTGAACATCCTAATATAAGAATAACCCTTTCTAACAAGCACTTCATTTTTGAATATTACAATTTTATCAAATTCTATAACAAATTTAGGTCCTCTCTTGTTCAACACATTTGCAGAAATGTTCATCCTTATATCTGGAACATGGAACACATTTTGTTGTGCTAATTTCTTTTGTTGAAGTAAACATCAAATTGACCATTTCTTTTCCAAGAACATTTGTTGCTTTACTATTGCCCATAAGAACCTTGGGACCATCCTTTATTTCTTCATAAGTCTTGAATTATGACTTATCATGGGACATATGGATAGTTGCCCCAAAATTGTACCATCAATCATCAAATGTAGTTGGACTAGCCAAGTAAATTTCAAAAATCATACCAATTTGCAAAAATTTGAAATCATAACTATAATGTCATTAGAATCATTTTAAACCAAATTTGTACTATTATTATTTTCTATCTTCTTATTCTTCTTAAATCTAAAATCTCATTTCAAATGACCTTTCTTTCCACAAGAGTAGCAAGTTTTGTTTTGCTTTTTCTTAATATCATAATTTTTAGAATTAGAGTACTTTTTCTTTTTTCCTCTTGAATTATGTTGGATTTCTTTCACTAAGATAGTTCACTTTGGAGTTAGTTTAAACATATTTCTTTTGAGGATTGCAAGTTTCCTCCTTAATCCTCAAGTATTTTTGAATTTGCTTCAATGTAAAATCTCCTATAGTGTGCAACAATTTATTTCTATAATCATTCCAACCAAGATGGCAATTTTACAATGATTGGCCCCACTTGCAATGATTCAGATATATCAATTTTAAGTCCTTCAACTTGGATACCATAACTAGTAAATCATGCATTTGATCTATGACAAATAAATTATTAAACATCTTAAATTCAAAAAATTTCATGATTAAAAACTTATCTGCCTCTTGTTTCTCATTATTGTATTTGTATTCCAGCGCGTGCCATATTTCTCTTGCACATTGAACACTAGTAAGTAGATCATATAAATAGTAAGAAAGTGTGTTTAGAATGTGTTCTTTGTACAACACTTCATCTTCCTTTCGCTTTTTTCATTCTACCTTGATTTCATTAAAATCATCATCCTTTGGATCTATAATTTCCTTCAAACTTTGGTCCAACACATATGTAATTTTCAAGATAGTAAGCAAGAACATGATCTTTTCTTTCTAACAATTAAAATTGATTCCATCAAAGCGAACCACTTTTACCATATTTTGATCCATTAGTTTGAATGTTATATTTCTAGATTAAGACACCATCAATAATATTAACCTTAAGATTGTTAGAGACAAAGTAGAAAACAAAGAAGGAATAATTTGGGGAAATAAATTTATGTTTTGAAGTGTGCAAATATACAATGTCCTTAAGGTGAATATTGCCCCCACTAAGCTACAATAGGTCTTATGCAGGATACAACAAGAGCACCCAAAAAATTGTGACTAACAGAAAGCAAAATTTTCTCATTTAGAGCTTAAAAGGAATAGTTTGATTTAAAGAGAGCAAGGAAGAGGAAATATGAAGCTCTAGTGTTAGTTTTTTGTGAGTGAGTCCTGCTTCTTCATCATGGGTATTTATATACATGAATTAGCACTTAATCAATAGACATGATTATTCCCTTCAATAGATATAATTGTTCAATTCAAACTAACAAACATGATTATCCACATCAGTAGGCATGACTCTTCATGTTTAATAGGCATGACCTTTCATATTAAAGAGATATGATTTTTCATGTCCAATAGCCATGTCTATTCACCAAAACATATTTCTTCATTTTGAATATACCTATTCACCTAGTTAGAAAATTTATAACTGTGGAAATTGTAGAATGATTTCCATCTCATTTATCTCCTATTTGACATAAATGGTATTTTTCTCCAATAGTATAGACTTGCCAAATTCAAGTTGAAGTACATGGATGGGTAGCCAGAACTTATCAAACTTGAGACTTTAGATGGAAAGCAATGGGCTATTAGATGCTTTTATAGAGATGGTTTAGGTTGTTTAAGAGTACATGCAAAGGATGGGCTAAGTTTTCTAATGACAATGATCTCTAGAAAGGAAATGTATGTTTCTTTAAATTGATCAAAATGAGAAATGGTGTTAAAATAAAATTATTTTGTGGTTGACTATGTTTTAGTTTTTTTTTTCTTTCTCCTTCTCTAATTTTCTGTTTTAGGTTTATATCACCTTAAAGTAAGTGCACTATAATTAATAACCAAAATTAACATTGGAAATTAATTAGACAATTGGATAATATAAGAAGTTGCTACTATTGGTGTAGATCCACTACTACTTCCTTCTCAGTGTATCTATTTACTCATGGTCCTCTCATCACTTATTAATGGAAACTGAGACTATGGTTTTACATAGGCCAAAATTTATGTTTGCAAATAGAAGGGAAAAAATGCTAATTATATTCTAACTTAAAAGCCATCCCTGTTAAAAAGAGAATCCAAAGATGTATGTCATTACAAACCCAGAAGTTCCAATTTCTAAATGTTGCCATCAACCTCCCCCTAAGCATCATCAAGTTGCCTTTTTCGAATTGAACATAACCCCATCCTTAAATAAAATTGGGCTAAAATATAAAAATCCTCTTATACTTAGAGCTTCTTTGTAAAGAACCTTTGCACTTTCAATTGCATCAATCAACCTTATTACATTTTCATATTATAGCAATTTTCACATTTTGTTATAATTCCATCCAAATTATTAATGACACACTAAATTTCTTTCCCAAACCTCCTCTCTTGCCCTCTTAATTCAACAATGCACTCACTCCCTACAAACCCAAAGATGAAGAAGTTACTTCTCACAACATGCCTTTTTCTTCTTCATCTACATCTTCTTCTTCTCCTTCGTTACATGGTTAGTTGGGTAAAAAAGCTCATGAGGAATCTCATAAGTGCCTATTCTTTCTTCTATACTTTTTGCATAGCAAATAAACTTTAGCCCTTTTATGATCAACATAAGGGTAGAACATGCTTCTTCCCCTGTCCCTCTTTTAATGACTAGTTAAGGAGCTTTGGTACCAATTAAGTCTAATTGAACTATTTGGGAATTTCTTCGAATTATTTGTAATAGATGAACTGCAAGTCATGGTGGCCACTATTCCTTTTGGCGTGGGTATAAATAACCCAAACATAAGACAAGTTATGCATTTTGGTTGCCATAAGAATCTAGAGTCCTATTACATGATGTTGGTTGGATGCCATGATAGAAGATTTTTGTAATTTAGTGGGCAATGAAGTTGCTAAGTTCTTGCACTTTCATGTGAGGAAGTTAGCATTGTGAATTTTCATGTGAGTTCTTCCATTCTTGTTACATGCCTTCTTCTTCATCTACATCTTCTACTACTCCCTCAAATTCATAGTGCTAACTTTCTTGGGCTTTGGGTGTGCAAGAGGGAGTGCTCTGCTAGATTTAGAGGGTAAGAGAGGAGGCCTTCTTGTGTTTTGGATGAAATATGGTGTGCCGTTAATGATTTGGATGGAATTATAACAAAATATGTAAATTGTTATGATATAAAAGTCTAAGAGGGTTGATTGGTGTAATTGAAAGTATAAAGTTTTTTGCAATAAGCTCTAAGTGTAAGGGAGATTTTTTATATTTTTACCTTAAATCTAGGTTGAAATAAGTTAAGTGAAAAGTTCAATTACTTAGAATAACTTTCAACTATTTTCTTGTGTATATTGGCCTATGGTGAGGCTCAAAGTAAAAGTATTATTAATTATTACAATCTTTTTCTTCTATATTTTGTTAGAAATGAGGGTAAATGATTAAAAAAAATACCTCAAATTACTTCAAAACATTATCAACTATCATAGTACTATTTCTTTGCCAAGGATTATACTATAATAATTGTTTAGTTTATGCAAATTCACTATTTCTAGTTACAAATATCGTATATATTTCATCCTAAATAACAACCATATTACATATCATCGACTAACAAACTTCCTAAATTTGAACAATATGGTTAAAGTTCTTGGTGAAAATAGCTAGAATCTTTTTAAAAAAGGGTAATATGCAATCGAAAGTAAATAAAAATATAAACATAGGTAGTATACATTAAAAATTGCCATGTTCAAAATGAGTGTTCCAGTTTGTTTTTAAATATAAAACTAGTAACCAATTGTTAGCTATTTCTCATGGGAACTTTGGTAATATTCTTTTAACATTTCATATCATACATTATTTGTATTATCAAACAAAAGTACTTAAAATGAAATATGAAAAACTATGCGAGATAATTTTATAACGTTATGTAGTACTTATGCTCTATTGTCCTATCTACCTATCTAAAGAAAACTTAATGCTCAATTCTGTCCAAATGAAGAGAATATTTAGTAATTCTAATATATAATGTGGCATAGATCATATGGTATACATTACTACTAATAAATTTTTATTTTCTAAATTTTTGCAAATCATGATTGTTATTTACAATATTACATCAACAAAATAATACAAATACTTGTTTGTTATTAGGTTGGTATACTATATCAACCATGCCATGTGTTATACCAAAACTACTAAATATTTTCTCATCTAAATGAAGGGCGTAGAATTATTGAATAGAGATCCATGAGCAGCCTATTTCACATTATCAAACAATAAGAAAGATAAAGCTTGAGGAACTCAAGTCACATTATTACATCCTTACTCTTTTTGTTGGTTATCATTATATAAGAACTAGACCCACATAGATTGCAATCTAAACCATTCAAATTGCTCACGCATCAATCATTATGTATGAGAGGAGCATTAACCTAAATAATACCTCACACTTGTTATTATCCAAACAAAGAAAACTTGAAAGGTGTGGAAGATGCAAAGTGAATATTATGTGAAATAGCACCTGTTGCTTGCCATTGTTCATATAAAAGGCATGTAGAACACAAGGTTAGTTTACAATAAATAGCATATAGTAAAACTTTTTTCTACCAGTCAGCCCAAGTGGTATTGCACCCACCCAACCTATCACTACTATCCAAATGAAGGACAAGAAAGACCCAATGTCCCTCGAGTAGCAAACTAGTATTTCTTAGCTATTAAGATAAAGGGCATGAACTAAAAAGTTGTAAATATTCTTAGGACATGACATGAGGCATAGACTAAATTTACACCATTATATTCATTTTGGAATGAAATTTCAACTGTTAAGTGTATTACTAAGTGCATGCAAGTATTTCTCATAAGGAAGACTCAAGGCAACATCATCATCAAATTGCAAATGATACTCACTAGTGCAAAGACTCATCATGCTAATAAATGTGAACAAAATGTAATACTATGGTGGCATCCTTATTAAATTGCAGGTAATACTTACCACAACTACAATTACAACAATCATACTGCATAATAAAATGTGAATAGAAAAAGTAATACCAATTTTCATGGCATACCCTATAGATTCATATTAGAATAGAAGCACTATGAAAATGATTATAAGTCAAATGTTTATCATTTATAAAACAATTTTTTAGGGACAAAAATGTTAGCATAAGTTAATTAAATTAATTACAATACAATGCATTATTAAATGAGAACACCTATAACCATAATTACAAGCAATATACCACAATTTGGTTGCATCAATTAAACGCTTAAACTAACATGGTGTTATTTCTCTAACCACATTGCTTACATTGAAAAAACTGTGGCAAAAGAGAATGCCTGGAAGAAAAATATACAACAAACTTAAATGAACTTCATTTAAAACTTCATAATCCCACAATTCTTAAACAAAGCATATGAATTCATGTTGCTAAAATTCTTAAAATCTTGGCACAGAAAAAAGGGAAATTTGATCTTCTCATGGTATTATACTACATTGTATATTCGACATCTCATTACATGTCGAAAAAATGGGTATTACAACAATGTAATTGTTTGTTCACTCACTTCCAATATTTCTCTCCCTCGCATCAAAATTTAGTGACCCTTTATTTCTACTATAGATAGAAACACCAAGTAGACAATCCATTCAAGATTTTTCAAAGAATAGAATGTATGCCTCACAACAAAGAACTTCATGAAGTGAAACTTCACATACAAATGCATCACTAGTGTGATACCATATGGAACCCTTATTTATATTTATCAACATTGCCTTTGTTCCTCTACCACCTTTTACATAGGCAACATGGTCCCCAAGTGTTATACTATGCCAACCAAGCAATATTCATACTTTTCTTCATGTATACACTTGGTTTTTCCATAAAAAAATGTAATTTTTTTTTCACTACAAGATATTAGCTTAAATGGATTTTTAGGGTATTAAGTAAAAGACTCAATAAGGACCATGATTTTATTCCATGTTTGGAGATAAGAATTCAAAGTTAATTACAATCACAATTTCACAACAAAGTATAAAGTGGCTAGGTGTTTATGCCAATAAGTACCAAAAATAACAAGATAAAATTAAACCCATCATTTTCAATCATTCAAATATAGTCAACTTGAAAAAGTACTTCCTTTCCATTTAAATGCCAGTTAAAGGTGTACATAATAAAAATGGCACAACTAAATTTAGACGTATAATAGCTTACTTCTGTATAGTAAGAGAATGAAGAACAAGGAATAGAAATAGAGTACCAAAACTTGATTTTCACCCTTAATAAGCTTTTCATCCAGAATTTGGTGTGAATATAAGGTAAAATTCTAAAATCAAGGCTGCAAATAGAATACAAGTTATATAGTATACCTATTTAACCCTAATTTTCACTTATTGTGAATAAGGATTATGAGAATGAATTGAAGAAAAACTTATGAGGCTAGTCTTCTCATATCATTTTTTTTGTCTAAAGGTTGGCAACATAATCACAAGCTTAATCAATGGGCTAAGCTAAGGTGTTTATATATATACAATGAATCTAGTCACTCACTCTAGCATATACATTCTAACAAATCAAATTGAAGAATATATATCATATGTGAGAAGCTTATTACAAATGTAGACTACATAGTTGATCTAAATCCTCTAAGTGACTTAGTGAAAGCATCCACCAGTTGATAACTTGAATTGACAAACTCAGTAACAATGATGCCTTTAACTAGTTTCTCTCACAAAATGACAATTGATTTGGATATGTTTGGTCCTTTCATGAAATGTTGAATTAAAGACAATATATGAAAACAACTTGATTATCACACATAAGCTTTAGTAGAACTACTTCACAAAACCTTAGTTCATGTAGAAGTTGCTTGGGCCATATAAGTTCACATGTTGCATTAGCCATAGCACGAAACTTCACTTTTGCACTAGACTACACAAACACATTATGCTTCTTGCTTTTCAAGAAACGAAATTACCTCCAACCCTAAAGTAAATCTTTGTTCATTAGGGATCCTACCCAATATGCAACTAAATAAATAGAGATCTCTATGTCCCTTATCTTCATAAAGCAACCCTTTTCCTAGCACACTCTTGAGATTCTTCAAAATGTGGAGAGCAACTTCAAAGTGAAAATCACATGAGGAGTTAAGAAACTAACAAATACAATAAGAAAAAAGAGATATTTGGACATGTTACTATGAGATAGTTTAACTTGCCCACCAATCTTTGGTACCACCCAAGGTCAAACAATGGCTTCCTTAACCTGGTAGATGTTTAACATTAGGATCCATAGGAGTGTTGATTGGTTTGCAAGTACCAAATCAACTAGGGGTAGTTATTATCGATAGTTACTAGTATGAATTGGTTAGGGGTAGTTATTATGAGTAGCTAATGGAATTAAGCTTGTATTAAATAGGTTGTAAGCTATAGGAAAAGGTAGGAATTATCGCAAATGTGCCTAAGGAAGTTTCTAGTGCCTCAAAGCCAGATGGCTGTCTAAGTGGTTAGATTTTTGCTTTGTCAAATAAAGTTCTTTTTCTCAACTTTCAACTTGAGGACAAGGTGAAACTTGTGAGGGAGGATATCATTAGACCAATAATGGGAAGGCTTAGTACACATAGCATGCCTTGAATGCTACAAGTTTGAAATCAGTTATGGGTGATTATTATGGGCAATTATTGGTATGAATCAGCTAGGGGTAGTTATTATAGGTAGTTATTGGTGTTAGGCTTGTATCAAATAGGTTGTAACTTATAGGAAAAAGCAAAAATTGTCTCAAAAGTGTGTAAGGAGGTTTCTAGTGCCTCAAAGCTAATGGACTGTCCAAGTGGGTAAATTTGTGCAATTCTATGTGTATTACAATATAGGTGTGTGGTTGGATTGTAATCCAATCAATATGTATTATTTATAATTTGTATTTCTATTAATTTCAATAAGAGTTCTTCATCGGCATCCTTCGTGATTTTAAGATACCGTCTTTTGATTGTATTACCTCAATACTCAAAAAATACGTAAGGTTTTTCCCATGTCTTTTACCTAGAAGTGCTTGAACAAATGTTCTTTCAACTATTAGATATCGATCTTACCACTTCTAGTTATGATAATGTCATCTATATAAAAAATAAGGTAGGTGCACTTAGTGTCAGTAAAAGGCAGAATGTTGGCATTGCTCCAAGTTATTCCAAATACTTGGAACATAGTATTGAACTTACCAAACCATGCTTATGAGACTATTTCAACCCATTAAGGGAGTTGCAAAGTTTGCAAACTAACCTACACTCCCTTTGAACAACAAACCCAGGTTGTTGTTCCATATACATCTCTTCCTACAAGTAAGGATGAGGGAAGATATTTTTAATTTCAAGTCAATGGAGTGGTCAATGATGCATAGCAACATAGAAGGGAACAAGCGAACATAAGCCATCTCCACCAATAAAGAGAATGCATCATTGTAATCTAACCCAGAGATCTAAGTATTCCTTTTAGCGACTAAATATCTTTTGGGGAAATCAACCATCCCATCAAGACCAATTTTAGGAGTATAAACCCAACAATAATTAATTGTGTTCTTAACCTATGGTAAAGAAAACAATTTCCAAGTTTTAATTGATTTTAGAACTCCTATCTCATCAAGCATAGTCCAATGCCAACCAAGATAGACAAATATAGTTTTAGGAATAAGAACACAAGCAAGACTCAAACAAAAGCATAGTAGCTAGGGGAAACATAGTCATATCTCAAAAAATAGTAAATAGAATAAGGTTTGATAGTAAAACAATTACCTTTGCATTGGGCAATAAAATGGTTATTCAATCCTTGGTAGGAGGAAAATTTGGCTGAAGATGAGTTAGCAAGGATTTCTTTTGCAAGATCCTTAGCTTCAATAGTAGGTCAATTGCAACAATATGTTAGAAAAGGAGTTGTAATTAAAGAGATGAACTAATCCTCAAGAGAGTAGAAGAAGGAATAGGTAGGACTTGGTCAAGACTATATGAATAATATTAACTTGAAGAAACATTGTTCAAAGAAAGCCACATGAGCATATATGAGATGTCACTTAACTTAGACAAATGACTATTTATCAAGAGTCAATGATGGTAAGAGATGGCATATGGGCACAAAGTGAAGGGTCACTAAAGCTATGGTGGCATGTGGTAGTGAATGCAAGGTTTTTATACAACAAGACTTCCAAGTTAGGTCAATTAGAGCCCTCTAACTCCAATAATGTGGTTGGTGTCTCAAAACAACCACATAAAGTACTTGATTGGTGGCAAAGAGATTATGTGACTGAAGATACAGCACATGGCAAAGTGTGGGGAGGGTATTCATGAGGGGACTCTAAGTTTATGCTCATCAAAGTTGTTTAAACACAATAGTGTGGTCAAATTTAGAAATTGCACCAAAAGTGGGTGAGCAATCATAAGCAAGTTTGAGTGGCCAGGGTTTTAACACCATTGGCAAGAGATACATAATAAGAAGCTGGAGTGTGTTCAATGAAAGCTTTAATACCATATACGAGTGAATTAGAGAGAAATTTTGTAAAACTAGCCTCTCATAGCATGGTATTATAGAGGTTAATAACTGTTAGAAGTTGAGAGATAATATATACAAATGAGTGGAGAGAAAATAGAGGATAGAAACTTAAAGATTCATATATGAGTTCTTATCATTCCATAACCCTTAAGCCTTTATTGATAAAGGAACTAAACTAACAAAATGACATAAATGCCTACATACTACAAGCACACACATGACGTAAATATTAACTAGATCATACCTTCTAACACTCCCCCTCAAATTGAAACTTACATAAGTTTTACATAACATAAATCACTACACTTTTAACTCAACACAAAAAAAATTACAACTACTATACACTTTTAGCAAACCCACATTTATAATAAGCCATCAATGAGTAAGAACAAGCAAGAGTTCCCCTTGAGCACTAAGCTCCATAATACACAACCATAACATATCATGTGATTAACGTCCTCGGGAGACACAACTCCTAAAAGTCCTTTGCTAGCTTCCTTTAAGTTGTAGCCTCGATCTTCTTCCAACTATTCTTCTTGACAACACATCATTACCTATTGACATAGCCTCAAGAAGTCTTCTATTAGCTATTCCTAAGCTGCTCCCTTGACCTTCTTTGGCTAATATACACATACAACCTTCAACACCCTTAGTTGGACTTTAAATACCAAATTCACACCACCAAGCAATCAATGAAGCCACACTCAAATTGTGCTTATTGCAACATCAAATCAACACCACCAAATCAACAAAAACAAAACATGCCAATATACAACACTTAAAACAAGCTTTCAACTTTACTAAACAAGGGATCTCATAGCCAAACACTAAGTAGAGTTAGCACTCACCTTCAAGATAAAAGTTAACTAAGCTTTTAGCTTATTACAAATTAAACACCCAAGATCAACAGAACACAAAATGAAGGCAACAGACTCAAGCCATCCTACTCACATCTCAACACTTCACATACTAAACAATAAGGCTATATACCATGACATTCTGTAATTTATGGGCTTCACAAAATGCAACAAACCATAACAATATGCAAACCATGACAACTAAGAGCAAACAATTTGATCTTCCACAAACTAGAACTGTTAGCAGCCAATCATAGATTGAGTAGCCTAAACATAAGTTGAATAAGATCTTTGATACCCTCTAATAGCCAAGCAAGATTTCACTAATTTTGAAAAGGTCTAGCAGTAGCTAACAACCCTACCTCATCAATTTATAGCACTCTAGGCCATGCTGAAACAGAACGATCAGAAACCAAACATCTACTATCTTAGTCAAGCAGCTAATATCTTAGTTAAATAGGTTTCAAGGGCTTTTCTTCTTTTCTTAAAACAACTACTTTATTCAAGTTTTCTCATTTTTCTAAACTAATATTTAATCAAATGTTTTCAACCAAAGCTTTTTCCAACTAATTCAAACCTCCAAAAAGAGCTATGAAAGTTAGGTGGAGCAATGCTCCTACTTCTAACAGCTTTGAAGTAGGGGTATCACTCAATGCTTTAACTAATCCTATAAATACTCAACTTAAATCTTTTCAAACCCAAAGCCACAACACTAATAGACTCTCTCAAGGAAGAATTATAAAAGTTAGGTGGCGCAAGCTTTGTGAAAATTCACTAGTGATTAGTGTTGACCCTAAAATTTGTTTAGTTTTGGAGTCGCCATTGACCTAAATTATTCAAAGGTGAAATTGGACATCTAATTAAAAATGGTCTATGTTTTAGAGATTGAGTTCGGGGGTTAGTTATGTTGTAAGGAAGATGTTAGTACCCTAAATGCCCTTTTGGTACCAAAAATGATCTAATTAATTTATTTTGATTTAGTTTATGTTGGTTTTAAAAATTTTCAAAAATAATCCCTACCCATTCTAGATCGGAATTTTAAATAAAAATAATTTTTTAAGAAAAATTTTCTTTCTATTCCAGGCTAGGATTTTAAAATGATTTAAAGAAAATTCCTTTCCTATTCCAGTTCAGGGTTTTAAAATAATTTAAAGAAAATCCCTTCCTATTCCAGTCCGGAGTTTTAAAATAATTTAAAGCAAATCTCCTTCCTATTCTAGTTTAAGGTTTAAAAATAAATTTAAAAAAAGCATCACCCACATGATTATTAATTCCTTATTTATTTTTATCTTTTCTCAAAAATACAAAATTTACCTATGTTTTTGGATCTAAACCCATGTCATCTTTCTTTATTATATTGTCATTACATCATAAACCTTCAAACCCAAAAAAAACTAAAAATGACTTTCGAATAACATCATGAAAACTACAAAAGATAGCATGAGAAGATGGTCCATGCCCATGCCGACAGTAAGAGCTAATAATGAGAACTGCAAAACTCATGAAAACAACAACATAGAGTTTTGTGAACTTAGATAACCGTACCTTCTAACTCCAAAGAAGGAGAGTAACTCTCGAGTGTAGTAAAGAAGGGAGAGCGGCGCGACTCCTTTGGTAGTGAACAGGTCTCCGATGGTGATAGTAAAGGCTCGACCTTTAAGTGAAATTGGGAAGATGACGTTGGCTGCTAGCAATGTGTTTCTTTGGTAGTAGTAGCCAACAGGTCTTCCAACAAGTGTGTGACATTGGTCCCTAAAGATGAATCGAAACGGAGCAATAGATTACTGTGGCGATGAAGCTTTAGTGTGAGACACCTGAAACAGTGGCAATACGAGGCATGATCCTCCCTGGTTACGTGGACATGAGCTCGAGATGCAACCAGTGGCCAGAGTGCTATGGTAACGAAGTGCTAACAGCAGTAGCAGTGCTCCTTGGCAATAGCTTATAGTGGCTGGTTCCTACAACAACAGTGAGAGTGAACAATGCAGCTATGCTCCCTTGGGCTCTTCGCTGGTCTCGTGGGTGATGGGCGGCTGTACTGCACTAACGAATAGCAACTATCTTCTTGCACAGAGGCATGATGTTTCGATGATCTTGAAGTTAGTGGTTGAGTTGAAGAAGACGGATGGAGGAAGAGAAGTCTCGGTCACAGGGTTGAAAAAGGGAGGTGCATTTTGGAGCTAGTTTTTCCTTGGTTTGGCTGTTCTAGGGTGCAGGCGCTAATGGAGACTAAGGTGGAAGATGGGTACGATTTTTGTTTTTTGGTTTGGGTGATAGAGTTGTCATCTGATATCTCTGCACTTAATTTCAACTAAGCGAATAGAAAAAAAAAAAAAGGGCAGTTAAGGTGGTGAAGATTGATGCTAGGTTGAAGATGGCTATGGGTTCAATGGGATTTTTGGTGTATGATCTTTTGTCATTTTCTTTGAGGTTGCTAGAGTGACGGGTTGTTGTGCTTCTTTGCATTTTTTTCCTAGGTTCTAGTCTTTTTTTTTTTTTTGTGAAAAACCCCCCTTTTAGTTTGTATGCAATGGATTTTTATAATTGTTGAATTAGAATTTGTTTTCTAAACAAATTTCAGTTTTCTAATTTTGTGTGTATTTGTTCTCCTATCTTTTATCTTTTAATTTTTTATTTATCTTATTATCTCTTGAATTTATTATTTTTATCTTTATCTCTTTATTATTTTTTATCTTTATTATCTTTTATTTATCCTCTCTTATCCTCTTATTATTTTATTTATCTTTTTAATTTTCAATTTATCTTGTATTATTATTCTTTAATTTTGGTTATCTTATCTTATCTTCTTTTTTTATTTTATTTTAGTTTTATTTTAAATTTTTATTTTTTGGTTTGGGCTTATTTTTGAGTTTTAAATTTTATTATTTGAGATTTATCTTATTTTATTTTCTTATTTTTAGTTTAAATTTGGGTTTATAATTTAAGTTAAAGTTTTAAAATTGGGTCGGACAAAATTAGGTGTCTACAATTAGGAAACCTATTTTGGAATCCTTCACAAGCCTATGGATACCCAACTCCCATATGGCCAATAGAAAATTCTCTAAATTAATTTAAGAAACTTGGGTAATACACATTTTTTTGCGAAATGTACTGCTTTATTAACTAAAGTTAGTACAAATGTCATGGTTATTCACAATAATGGCTTTAACCACCACCCATAGTGAATTTTGAAAGAAAAGCGACATAAGATTAATATAATACCGAAAAAATATTATAAGGTGCTAATACATTTCCTTCAAGTAACTAACCCTTGAACCTAATTTTTGAAATACAAACCTTTTCTTTAGTGTCTGATCTCACCTTTTTTTATCAATGGCAACTAATTTTTTGAAAAGCCCATTTTCTACCCTTCTTCAAAAATACAATCTTTGTCCTTTAGGATTGCTGCTCTCATGTTCGAATGTTGCAAAATGAAAGGACTCCCACAAGGTGCCTTAGTGGACTTTCAGAACATATTTGGAAGATCTCCTACCCACCTAGGTTAAAAGTGTGGTTTTAGAGACTTAATGATGTAGAATAAGATAGCAAAAATTATATTTTATAAAATATATAATTCTCAATTTAGTTTTAAGTCATAATATACCCATAAATGATCATATTTAGTTAGTTTAGGACTTTTTTTCAATTGTATTTCAATTTTAGTAAAATTAGGATCAATTGCCTATATAAGACAATGTTAGGTATCCTTGATAAACAGGGTTTATTGAGTTTATTAATTTGATCTTAAGTTTACTCAAAGAATTCAAACATTTGGTGTTATCTTTTCTGTTTGTCCTACATCTTGTGAAGGTTATTATGAACATGAAGTTCACTTATTTGATAAACAGATCGCACTAAAAGAAACTAAAAAAGTTGGGGAAGTAGAAATTATGTATCCTTGTGATCTTTCCTTCAATTGAGAGGATGAATACGAGGATGAAGAATTGATATTAAGCTTGAGGAAGAAGCTAACAATGACGATGTAGATATTTTAGTTGAACTCAACAATACTAAAGTTGGTGATGATTCCAATTGAAAGTGTTGATATTCTAATTGCCAACATTTATGGTCCAACTAAAGAGATAAATAATACTGATGTTCTTGATTTGAAGCCTTTACAAATTTGGGTTGAATTCTCCATTGAGTTCTTTACCTATGAAGAGGTTGCCAGTTTAAAGGTGATCTTATAACACTTCTTTTCAATACCTACTCCATTACAATAAGTTGTCTACTGTTCATCCTACTACTTTGTCACTTTAAAACTCGAAGGCGTGTTATTTCCAATTAAAAGAGAATGATGCAAAATCAAAAGGCAAAAATTATATTTTATATATTATTTAATTATTTATTTAGTTTTAGATTATTCTATCTCCATAAAGGATACAAGTTAATTATTGTAAGATTTTTATTTAGTTATATTTCAATTCTAATAAAATTAGGATTAAATTGCCTATGTAAGGCAATGTTAGGTATCCCCCATAATCAGAATTTATTAGATTATTCAAAGAATACAGACCCTTGTCATATTTTATGTTTTTGTCCTAGATCACTTAACGACAACATTCTACCTAATAAAGACAAGCTTATCCAGCAAAAGATGGAGGTAAGCCAATGTTGTTACCTTTTGCATTTAGATCATGAGAGTGCTGTTCATCTAGTAAGAGATTATCCTTTACAAAGGAAACCCTCCAAGCTTATTACTCAATCACGTATGAAGGCTACTTTGACCACTCTGAGGATCACCTGGTTTCCTTGAGCAACTTCTGCTCTTCCCAACAACTCAAACACCTATCACTGTTGGTGACTGTGTGGCGGGGGGTTTGGACAGAGCGAAATCAGTGTGGTCAGGGAAGCCTCACAAAGACTCAAACCAAGTGGCTGCTTGGATCAAGGAGTACATGCTTGAGTTTCAATCCGTTTTCCAGTAGACTCCTCCTAAGACTACTATTGCAAGTCCAAGGCATACTCTATGGCAACAACCAGTGTATACTTTATTCAAGGTGACTGTAAATGTGGCTTTCCATAATGTTGAGAGGTGTGCAAGCATTGGTGTTGTGATTTGTAATGAGGAAGGGACATTCATGGGTGCCATGGTAAATGTAGCTCACATGTTCCTAAAGCCTCTATAGGTTAGCCTAGGGCTGTCAAAGATGGATTTTTGTTTGCATGGGAAGCTGGTTTTCGTCACATTATTCTGGAGAGTGATCAAAATACGTCGTGGACCTCCAATCTTATAGGGTCGGTTCTCCCCAATATTGGACTACCTCTCCAGGATTGCTATGATCTCTTACCGCGCTTTGACACAATTTCCTTCTCCCACATGCCTAGAGATGAAAATTGGGTGGCTGGTGTTCTATCTTGCATGGCTATTAACCATGCTGATTCAGGTGATTGATTGGAGGACCCCCTCTTAGTATTTGTGATCTATTTGCCTTTGATGTATCTCATGGAGTGTTTTCATAAAAAGAATCCATAGAAGCCATTAGGAATTAGAAGATAAATGCATCTAATTTTAACAAAATTTTTTAAACAACATTTCTAAATAATTTTATCAAACAATTATTTTTAATGTTTTATTTTTAAAAATTACTTATAATTTGTCTTATTGAATAAAAAACTCATGTCAGAGATTTCACATTTCTAATTCAATTAAAAAAAAACTTTAATAGAATTGCATAACTCATATTGTTATTTTAATAAAGATATATATAATTTGTCAATATTTATTTACATATTTAAATTAAAAAAAATTCCTTTAAAATTTTAAAACAAAAAATATTCAGTGTAATATAATTTCTCCTAGCTCAAAGACGTGCAACAAACAAAAGAGGCACAGGGATGTCACTTTCGTAGTTCTGTTGAAAACGATGCCTGAATTGGAAGTCTGCTAAAGTCCGACAAGTAGAGATGCACCCAACCCTAGCCTACCCGCACAGTGCCCACACAACACACGAACCCTAAATCCCTTCTATTAGTAAGAATTTCATCTGTTCGATTTAGTCTTTGAGATAATCAACTTCCCAGTTCATCATTCAATAGCTTTATCCATCACTTGTATGTTATTTTGTATTTTTTTTTCGCTATCCCCACTCTCTCCTCCTCTAGGGATTTTGGCTTTACTTTTTGGGGCTTTGTGTGAATTTTTTGTTTAAATTGAGTCACTCACTGCTGGAAGAGAAGTGATTCTGCTGCGTAGTTTTGAATAAATTCCTGTGTTTTTCTTTTGTAATTTTAATTTGTACTTCTTTTGTAGCTTTTTGCAATTGCTTGATAACAAGGAATTGAAGAAGCCATGAGTTCGTCTTCAATTGACGCTTTTCCAGCCGTGCAGGTAATTTTTACATCTTGCTATTGCTTTCACTAGTCCAAACAGAAGATGGATGGTTTGGCGGTACTTGTATCACTTGCTTACAGCGTGGGTTTTTTTTTTTTCTTTTTGTTTTCCGGGGGCGGGGAGTTATGTCAAAGGGATTTATTGAGATCTTAATTGTTGAATGATATTTAATGCTAGATTATTTCCAACTTACTATGCAAAAGTTTTTGAATATTGACCATCCACTCTCCAACAACCCAAAACAAGACTTCTGCTTGATCCTTTAAATAAGCTTGGTAACTATCATTCTTTCTGGAACGCGGTGCCATTTTAAGAAACGGAGAAGAGATAAAGTTTGATATATATATTTTTTTAAATATACATAAACTTTTGATTAAATGGTATTTCTGAAAATTTGATTTTGGATAGAAGCTTATGGCGATGTTTAATTCATGTAATCGACCCCACTTAGTGAAAAAAAATTCTGTGTGTTGTTGTACTTTAATAGCATCTTGGGTTTGTTCATCTGGAAAAACTATATCTGCATACACCTAGATGGATAAACATAATAATTTATTGTTGATGTGGTCTAGCATTTGTGCTTGACTTGTTGTTGCAGATAAGAAACTTTATCAAAAGAAAGAAAAAGATTTGAAACATAATAGAAATTGTTTCACTCTGTATCTCTTTGTTATTTATGATTGAAATTTTCTCTATCTTGGGTTAAGTATTAGTATGGTACAAATGGGTAGTTTTGGAGAATGTTTATTCTAGTTGCTTTTGAAACGCTAAAGTTGTTGCAGGCTGAAATTGTGTTATGATATACTACAATGCTCCTTGCAGAAAGGATCCTTAATATATGCAATTCATAACTGGTACTCTGCTGTGCATGTGGTTGTGGGCCTCTAGATATTGACATTTAAAACATATGGTTTTATTTGTTCACTGATCTCTTATGATGAAGTGAGAGAAATTTGAAATGCAAGTTTCGGTTTGCATATAAATTTATTCCTTGTGGATGATGATAAGGTTATTTTATTTTCATTGAATATATATATATATATATATATATATATATTGGCAGGAAATTATGCTAGAGTTCCGTGCTGGCAAAATGTTTCTTGAGGGAAAAAGGGTTCTTCCTGATACACGTAAAGGACTTGTCCGAATTGCTAGGGTATGAATTTCATGAAGATTCTTTCCTTTGTTCGTATAGATTTTTGAGTATGAAAGCTTGAGCATAATGTTTATTATTTGCTTGTGTTATAAACCATAAAAATGATTTTTTTTTTTTAACTGAACTTTTGTTTTTGTCTCAGGGTGAGGAGGGATTAGTCCATTTCCAGTGGCTCGATCGGAATCAGAATGTTGTTGAAGATGTATCTTTTGTCCCCTGCTTCACACCCACTCACTCACACTAAAAATTATGTCTACCTGGTCATCATATGAGAGATACTTAATTGTGTTCATTGTTAGTAATACAAGTACTTTGTAATATCTTTCTTTTATGCATCATACAGAAAAGTAACAACTAAGAGAAACATTGCTATTGTTTGATTAGTTTATGTTGCAATTTGATCACTGTTCTTGTATTTTGAAATGCTTTTGTGTTGCTTTTCTCTTTCTTTCTATATCATTGACAAGATGGTTATTATTACTTCGTATCATACCACCATATTAATCAAAACAGCATAATCCTTCATTTTGGATGTGTTTTGCTTTTTCTTGACCACAACTATCACAGGATCAGATAATCTTTCCCAATGAGGCTGTTTTCGAGAAGGTATTACTGCTTTATTGTGAATTCATTTAGCATTCATAATTGATTTACTTCTTGTTGGGTTTGACTGCTCCAATTCTTGGCTGCTTAGGTTAATCAAGCGTCTGGAAGGGTTTATATTTTGAAGTTTAATAGTGATGACAGAAAGTTCTTCTGCTGGATGCAGGTTAGTTTTACTGCAGACTTCCTTTCCACTTTTTGGGTGCTTTGGCTCCATTGTTGGTTTTTACAGTTTTATAAATTTTTTTTTCATTGTTTCTAGGAGCCAAATGCTGATAGGGACTCACATTTGTGTAGCTCAGTAAATGATTACATTAACAGACCGTTAGGTAAGTAGCTTTCCTTTTGAAATTGAAAATTTTGTGCTTCATTCCTATTAGCGTATGTCAGCAGATGATTTGTGTTTCAGCTTAAACACTGTCAAATGCATTTTTTTATTCTTGCCATATATGAAATTGAAGATGGCATGGTTTTAAGTTAAGAGAAACCTAAGACAATTACATGCTTTCATTTGGTTTGGACAAAGATATTGTGACAACCAATTTTAACAATTTATTAAATTCATAGTGAGGTTTATAAGTATTTGGAACTGCATGGTATTTTTGTGGCTCACCAAGTTGTTTAATGAGATATTGAAGTCCAAGAAGATGGCAGATGGATGGAGGAAAGGTAATTTGATGCCTATTTACAAAAATAAGGAGATATTTAGAGTTGTGGAAACTATTGGGGAGGAAACTCATGAGTCATAGTATAAAATTTTTTGAAAAAGTAATTGAGTACAGATTAAGAAAAGAAACTAATATATTATATAACCAATTTGATTTTATGCTAGAAAGATCAACCACGGAGGCTATATATTTTTTGCAGATTTAATGGAAAGGTACTAAATTAAAGAGAGAGACTTATACATGGTTTTCATTGACTTAGAAAAAGCTTACAATATAGTACCATGGAAAGTTTTATAGAAAGCATTGGAAAAGAATGGTGTTTGTGTTGCTTATAGTTATGAATAGTGCATTATAGCAATTGCTATAGCACATATTGCTACGCTATAGCCTATTGCATTACGCTATGGGCCATAGCGTAGCGCAGTTCACATAGTGCAGCATATTGCACGCTATGCTGCACTATTTTTGTGCTATAGTGTGAAAATAGCATATGCTATTTGCGCTATTGGTATTTAGCCTAATTTCTCCAACCCAAGCCTTTCTCTGCTTATGCTATCTCTCTTATTTTGCTTTCCCTCCCTCCCTTCACTGCCTTCATCATATTTTTTTAAGATTATTTTCTTATATATTGTTATTTGGGATTGTATTACATATATGAAAATATATATTTATACTATGAACAACTTTTTGCTTGTGTTCAAGTTATAAAGGATATGTATGATGAGACAACGACAAGTCTGAAAATTCATGGAGGTGTGACAAAAGACTTTCCCTTAAAGAATAGCTTGCATTAAGGATCATTCTTACATCTAAATTCACTTTAGTTTTGGACGTACTTATGGGATACATCCAAGAAGTAATTCTAAAATGTATGCTTTTAAAAAATGCTATAATCTTAGTAGAAGAGTCAAGAGAATTCATGGAGCAATGGTAAGTGTAAGAATTCATGTAGGTGCAACAGAAGACTTTCCCGTAAATATTAGCTTGCATTAAAGGTCATCCTTAAGTTCATACCTTTTCACTTTAGTTTTGAACGTATTTACGGGATACATCTAAGAAGTAATTCCAAAATGTTTGCTTTTTAAAGATAATATAATCTTTGTAGAGGAGTCAAGAAAGGATGCTAATTTTAAACTAGAGGTGTGAAGAGAGGGCTTGGAATCAAAAGGTTTTCTTTTAAACTAGAGCAAGACAAAGTATATGGAGTGCAAGTTCAGTAAAAGGTAAACGAGTAATGATTTGGTGGTAAAAATTGAGGAACATGTCATATCACAAGTGTCAAGATTTCGGTATCTTGGATCAATTTTACTAAGTGATTGAGAGATTGATGGGGATGTTATAAACAAAATACAAGTTGAGTGGTTAAAATGGAGAAACGTCTCAGGGGTCATTTGTGATTGCAAAGTACCTAGCAAGCATAAAGTAAAGTTCTACAGAATTGCTATAGAACTAACTATACTATGTAGTAGTGATTGTTTGGCTTTGAAGGGCCAATAAAAGAAAAAAAGAAGGGCAGCAAAGATAAGAATATTGAGATAAATGAGTGTATATATAAGAAAGGATAAGATTTAGAATGAATGTATTCAGGAGAAAGTTTGTGTCATAGTTATTAATAACACTTGCTATAGCGCATCACTATGGCTCACAGTGTAACACAGTCCCAATAACATAGTATAGTGCACCCTATGTATATGTATATGTATATGTAATATAATTGCGCTATAATTCAAATAACAATGCACATTAGTATGACCCCAAGCGCTATAAGTGCGTTATTTGCTATGAACAATTATAGTTGGTATTGCACCTATTGAGAAAAAAATGATAAAAACTTGGTTATGGTAGTTTGGGTACATGCAAAGAAGACCAATAGAAGTCACAGTGAGAGAAGTTAATCAAATTTTTTTAGCCCAATAAAGGGGTAGAAGAAGACCAAAAAGGACAATTGGAAAGATTGTTTAAAAAGATCTTTTGATAAATGGTATATTTGAAAACTTAGTTTTTAATATAATCTAATGATGTTGTTTGATCCGTGTAGCCAATTTTATCTAGTGGGACAAGGCTTTGTGTGTAATTAAATTTATTGTGAAATATCTAGATGTATACGCTGTGTGAAACTTGTCTCTATCTAATGATGAATTGAAACTATCTTCCTGGTTAACAGAGTTACTTGGTGAAGAAGAACCTGATGCATCCATTCCCCTTCAAGTTCCTGAAGATATTACTGAGGATGACATCTCATCTAAGTACTGTTATTGTATACAAGGAATTTAATTTTTTGATACAATGGAAGCAATATTGATTCAGAACTTGCATGTACTAGGGCTTGTAAAATGAGTTTTGAACATTTTCTATTTTGTTTTTCTTGACTTGGCTTTTCTCCTAATTGCATAAAAATGCTTTGTACTCGGTGTTGTAGTTACTAATCATCTGGACTGTATCAACCAAGATGCCAGTAATCCTACTACCAGTGGCCAAAACACACTTCCATGACTGTTCACTCAGTCTTCTCCGTTTTCTCATTCTATAATATATCTCGTCTCATTTCTGACCTATTTGCTTGATAACTCCATTCTGTTACAAATGGCTTATGTCTACTGGACGTAACTATTTTGTTTGGTTCCACTTTAGCTGTAAAAATCAATAGATATCCACTTTCTCTGTGCTGGGTCTATATCCATGAATATGGGGGCTATTTTAGATTACAAATGGATTTCGGGCCCACATTATTGCATACACTTATCATAGCTGGCTGGACACTATTCTAATGGATATATATTTTCTTGAAAAAGGGCTGCAAACAAGGTTGTCTCACACTTGGGTGCAGAAGCAACTAGTGATGTAACATCTTCTGGTCCTGTGAAATTGGAAGACCTCCAAAGGATACTTAGTAACATTGGGCCTGCAGGTAACAAGCATTTTGTGAAAGTGATGTTCTTTTACATATTATCAGTTGCTTTTGGACCTGACCTTCTTTTTGTCCATCTGATGATATCTTCTGCAGATAGTATTGGTGATCCAGATGGAGGTAATTTTTTTTTATTTGCTGTTTGAAATATTCTTTACTGTCTTTTAGACTTTGAAGATGGCTGCTAGTAGATAATATTGCTTGATATTACGTGTGAACTAGAAGTGCGTACTCAATGTCATTCGTCTCCTGTATAGATGCTACACAGCAAGCCAAATGATATTGAAAGGGAAGTATAGATGAACTAAGGGATATAAGATTTTTATTGGCTCAGTCTATGATAAGCAAAGTTTGGATCACTATAGGAGTGATAAAAAACTGGGGTCATCTTCTTTGTTTGTCTGCATTCCTAATTCTTTAGGCTCTCAACATTCTCATTGAAAATTGGGTCTTATGATTAGATGGATAAGTAGACATGGTTTTGTCTCACATTATACTGGATTTTTAATAACATGCTTTGGTTAACATATGGCTCTACTTTGACAATTTTCTTACATTCCATTAGGCTTGGGGCTTGGAGATATATTGAAGCCTGATCTAATAATGCCATTGATTGAGGCATTACCCTTCGAGCAGTGCTTAGCACCTTACTTACCTGAGGTATATAAAGACAGTGATTAAGTTTTGGCAGCCTTAAAGTCAGTTATTTACTTATATTTTAAACTCATTCATGTAGGGTCAGTGGTCTCCTGAAGATATATTGGAGTTGTTACAGAGCCCACCTTTCCGTCAGCAAGTAGAGTCATTTACTTATGTGAGAATCTGGTGCCCCACCATTTCTGTTTTAAATTGTAATATATATAAATCAAAATTTAATTTTCTTTTGTTGTAGGTACTTCGGACAGGACAGATAGATTTGTCTCAGTTTGGAATTGATCCTAGTAAATGTGAGTGACCAGTACTTTTAAAGTCCTCTTGGTCTCTACTTGCTTCGTAAGTTATACGTACATTTTAATTTGGGTAGTACTTGCTTCCTAAGTTACACAAAAATTTACTGTGGGTAGACCTTGGGGAATTTATTATCACAACCTGAATTGAAGATCTTAATTCAATTTGCCAATTCCACAGCCGCCTGAATTTCTGAGCTAAGCCCAGGTGGCTTTAATGCAGATGCTTGTTAATGTCCTGCAGTACTAGTGTTTGTGTCTAATCTAGTGTATAGGACAAGTGTACAACAACAACAACAACAAACCAAGCCTTTTCCCACTAGGTGGGGTCGGCTACATGGATCAAACGACGCCATAAACTTCTATCCAAAACCAAATTTTCGGATATACCATTTAACCAAAGATCTCTTTTAATCACCTCTCCAAGTGTCCTTTTTGGTCTTCCTCTACATCTCCTCACAGGACTAAACACCATTTGGTCAACCTTTCTTACTGGTGCCTCTCGCGGTCTTCTTTGTACATGCCCAAACCACCGTAACCGGGTTTCTGTCATTTTCTCCTCAATAGGTGCCACCCCAACTCTCTCCCGAATATAATCATTTCGAATTTTGTCTTTTCTTGTATGTCCACTCATCCATCTCAACATTCTCATTTCTGCCACCCCCATTTTTTGCTCTTGTTGACCTTTCAAAGCCCAACACTCACTTCCATAAAGCATAGCTGGTCGAATAGCAGTTCGATAAAACTTTCCTTTAAGCTTGGTAGATATTTTGCGATCACAAATAACCCCCGATGCGTTTCTCCATTTCATCCATCCAGCTTGGATCCTGTGGGAGACATCCCCATCAATCTCTCCATTACTTTGTAAAATGGACCCAAGGTACCGAAACTTGGATACCTGCGGTATTCTCTGCTCCCCAATTTTTATCTCCAAATCCCTGTTTTCTCGCCTCTTGCTGAATTTACACTCCATATACTCTGTTTTATTCCGACTTAAACGAAAACCCTTTGATTCCAAGGTTTCTCTCCATAATTCCACTTTACAATTCAACCCCTCTTTTGTTTCCCCTACTAAGACAATGTCATCAGCAAACAACATACATTTCGGGACTGCATCTTGGATGTGTCCAGTAAGTACATCCATCACTAAAGTGAAAAGGTATGGACTTAAGGACGACCCTTGATGCAGACCGATCCTTATGGAAAAATCTTCTGTTACCCCTCCCTGAGTCCGCACATTTGTTGTAACTCCATCATACATATCCTTTATGGCACGAATATAAGCAATACGAACACCCTTCTTTTCCAACGCTTTCCATAGGACTTCTCTTGGCACTCTGTCATAAGCTTTTTGGCAAATTTAAATAGGAAAAAGAAACTGTTATGAACGCACGACAATTTATATCTTTTTTACAGCATTTGTTTAAATATGTTTGAAGCATGACTGGCTCATGAATTCAGAATTATTCAAGTTATTTTCTAAGAGGAAAAAAGTTCGAGAAAGTAATATTAGATGGTTATTCCCTTCATAATTTGACTCCTTTTCCTTTATGGGCAGACAAGTTTACAGTTTTGTCGTTTCTTGAGGCTCTTGAGGATTCTGTTTCCAAGACATCAGAGTCGGAGGAATCAAGGCAAGATGACCAGGAGTTAAGATCTCAATCTTGTAACTGTCAAGACCCTATGGATGAGTCTAAGTAGTGAGGCTCTTCAAGTGTCTTTCAATTTGTCTTTATATTATAGATAGGAAACTTTACTTTTTTCTTTATTTTTTAAAATTTTTTGAAACATACATATCTGGTCGAAGAGATAAGAAAAATGAGAAAATTTGTTAATTTACTGAAGTATTTGCTGGTGTTATCGTGATCAACTTAATTTAAACTGTTTATTTCCCCATTACTATTGGTTTTCATAATTTGTAGCCTGTATAGTAGCCATAATCTCTGAATAGGACAGGGATTTTAAAAGCATTGGTAGACGCATCTCATTTTGGGAAATGCCGCAACGATAGCGTTTCAGTGTATTGGATATGGAAGGAAAAGTATTGGTGCACCAAATTTGAGTTAATAATATCATGGAATTGAAGAATTAGAAGATATAGTAAATTTAATGATATAAAATTTTTTAAGTGAGTTGTACAATTATATTTATAAAAATAATAGGGTGGATTTTTTTAACTTGAATTCTAGTCTTTGTACAATAGAATGTCATATTGTAGATAATGTACTTTACATTTAATTCTGTTTCATTATTTAATTTAAATATATTTTATAAATAAAAATTTTGATAGGAAGATGGACATCTTATAAATAAATTTAATAATTACTTTAAATATTGAATTTGAATAATAATAAATATTTCTTTGAAATTTTTGTTACACATTTTCTTATATTTTATTTTTATATGAATTTTAGTCAAATTATAATCCTATTTACTAAAACAACATAATAACAAAGACAAAACTGAAAAATTTTATAAAGGGTATAATAGTTCATTAAATATTCATCAGTTCTACATATTAATTATAAAATAAAAGAACTTTTTAAAAATGCTAATTGATGTTATATTAAATGGATAATAAAAATTAAATATTAAGAATTTAGATGAAATAATTTTTAATAAAATATATACATTTAAAACGTTAATGAAGAGAACAGTTTAAGTAGGGTTTAATTTCTAATAAAAATAACTTATATTGCAAAATAATTGGTATTATATTAAATACTTAATAAAATATCACAAGTGAAAATTTAATAAAAATTGAGTTTATTCTTCAATAAGATATAAGCCTTTATGAAAAGGACTAAGATAGTTTTGAGTTTAATTTTTAATGAAAATATTATTAATGTCTAATAGAATTTAATTGTATAATGAAATAGTATTTTGATTCGACTTTTGAAAAGAGTATTTTAGGTAAAAGAAAAATATTTCTGTTCTATATATCCATATGCACTTTCTTTTTCCGTTCTGTTTTCTCTTTAAATTTTCTCGTCAAATTATAATTCTATTTATTAGAATAATATAATAATAAAGACAAAATTTAAAAACTTTATAAAGTGTGTAATAGTCCTTTGAATGTTTTTTATTTTTACACATTAATCACAAAATAACACAAACATATTTTGAAAAGATTAATTAAATAGTTAATAAAAAGAGTAAATACTAAGAAAATTAAAAATAAAATTTTATTTTTGATAAGACATGACATTTAATATCACTTAAGCAGGGTGAATATAGCAATTTTAGAGACTATAGTTTAATTTTAATTAAAAATAATTCATTTTTAGTTAAAATAATTAATGTTATGTTAAATACTTAATAAAATATTAAATGTTAAAGGAACTTTATAAAAATTGAATTTATTTTCTAATAAGATATAAAATTTATGATAAAGATAAAGATAATAATTGAGTTTTATTTTTCATAAAAATATTTTTCAAATTTTAAAATAATCTAATGATATAATAAAACGAGATTTGGATAAATAAGACCTTTAAAAATATATTTTAGGTATATATATATTATAGATAATAACACCGAGAGTATAATTTCATTTTTGTGATTTATTTTCATAAGAGTCTAATTATTTTAAGAATTTTATTTTTCGTACAAACTCAATTCTTATTAAATATTTATTTTAAAATATTTAAATTATAAAATTTACTAATTCACAAAAACCTAAAATTTTAACAATTCAAATTAACTACCTAGACTTTTGTGGAAGCAAGGTAGACCTTCTCAAAGACTAAAGAGAGATATTGCACCTAAAAACATTTATTTTGAGAACTTTTTAAATTTTATATAAAGTAAAATTTTAGTTTGAACCCCATTTTTTATAAAATAATAAAAAATTCCAAAGATAATCTACAAAATTATCAAATTAAATGTTTATTTTTAAAAAATATTAAATCCATAATAATACAATTTATAAAAAAATATATACACACCCTTTTAATTTTAGGTCAATTACAAGTACACTCTCTTAACTATAAAAATCAATAAATTTATTCCTTAAACTATCAAAATAGTACAAGCACACCTCTTCCATTCATTTGCTGTGAAATTTAACGGTCACTTGACTTACACATGACTATTAATACACATAACATATTGTTATTAATTAGTTAAATGAACTCAAAAAGAATTGGACGGGGATGAAAGGGAAAAGAAGAAAGCGGAAGAATCCCTCATTGTAAGTTAAGATTAACTTTACTACTCTGTTATTAATTTTATTTTTAAGTTTGCTTTCTCTTTTCTTCTCATTTCTTGGAGAAATACTTGTGCAATTACTAACAATGAATAGGGCTTTTCTTATATAGCTAATTAGAAAATTTTATATACTCATATTGATTAAGTCTATTGAATAGCACTCTCTAATTACTTATCTATACAATTGAGTAGGGTTATCAAAATGGACCGACCGGCCCCAACTCCTCTCGAATCCGCGTAAGCCTGCAATTAAGTGGAGCAGGGCGAGCCAGTCCGCATAACTGGTAGGCTAAAAAATTTTAGCCTAACCCACCTCTCAACGGGCTGTGGGTTAAGCGGGTCAACCAATCAATAATTAAAAAAAATTATTAAAAATTGGGGTTTATGAATGATAGTAAATAATCAACTAAAGTTAATATACTAATTTTAAAATAATTACAAATGAATACAAACAAATTTGCCTTTTAATGATGTACCTAAAGGCATAACCTGCGTTTAGCTTGTAATGAACTATAAAAACCTTAACTCTATTCATAAAATTGCTAATATGCAACATCATTTTCTAGGCAAGGCTTCAATAATATTATTAATATACATACATAATAAAACACATGCCTACAAAGACATAAAGGTTATGTTCTTGTATGTGATAAAGCTCAACACTAATGTCATTCAAAATAAACTACATACTAATTGAAAATAGAGCTATGCTATTATACATTTTTACCACTATTCTTATATATGTAATGCTTGAGTTTTGCACTATAAATTATGATAACACAAAAGTTAAACAGCCCAATACAACTATAAAAATAATATTTTTTGCTTCAAAAAATAATATATAAAAGTGATATTGATGATAGTTATGTAACAACACAAGTTTCATACTATTACTTGAATGACTCAGAATGAGTTGTTGCGTAGTATAATAATTTGTCTTATCTTTGAGTTGTCAATTTTTGCTTGTCTTTCAAAAATTCTTTAGTCTCTATAGTCACCTGTAAAATCACATACATAAGACATTCAAAACATAAAAAAATTATATCTAAACCACATGAGGATCCTGCCTAAACTACATCATCCAAATTTGAACTAAATGACAATCATTTGAATTGCCCTCATCTTCCAATTCATATCCATTGATCTTGTTGTCATAATAGTATAACTTACAATAATTTCCTAAAAGTTGAAATCATTTTAAACGACGTGTCATTTCAGGAAGAAGTTAAAGTTATGTGAGTCAAAACCCACGGGTTTAACCTGCCCCAACCTGCATTGATCCACGGGTTATGTGAGGTGGGTTAATTTATCCGAGAATAAATGGGCCACCTATATAGTAATCCAACCTGCCCTTTATGTAGGGCAGGGCAGACTGACCTAGTGGGTCAAACTCATTTTGACATCCCTACAATTGAAGTATCATTCCTCTACATTTTGGCTTTAGTTTCATTTTAAATATAGAAAACTAGAAATTTAATTTCAATGCATATATATGAGCCTTGTAATTAAGAGCATGCGATTTCAAAATATATTCTATCTTTTTAATATTCAACAAAGAAAATTTTTATTTTGATATGAATTTGATTATTGATGACATATCAATAATAAATAAGTTATCATTTTTTGGATTATAGTATGTATTTTTATTTCATATATATGCTTCCTTTCATAAATATAAGTGTATCATATTCAATCTAAACCAATAATGAAAGATGAATTATTAGTATAAAGTTTTAATATGAAATTTAACATTTTTCATGATTAATGATACAAAAAGAATGTATTTTTCTTTAAAAAAAATTACTAAAATGCACAAAACTCCCCCTCCCTGAACTATAACTTGATTGCAAATAACCCACCTAAACATTAAAATTTTGCAACTACTCCTTAACTATAGAAACTTGCAAAAGACCCATTATGTTACATTTGTTGTTAATCTTGGATGGAATCCCTCTTCCTTTGGTTAAATCTTAAATTGACTAAGGAGAAATGACAACAATGACTCTAAAGGAAATAAAAAAGTCCCACCCACCCAAAATAGAAGCTCTGAACACTAGCCCTATAGCCCAATAGTCTACCTAAGTTTCAAATGCCCATATTCTCACCACTTTTCAAACTAACCAGCCCCAATCGAAACCCAGATCGAAAGCATAGCCCTAATTGGACTAGATTCTCTTCCTAGTGTCTCTACAAATTTTCGCTATGGTCTCTTTAAGGGAGTCTCTTTGGCTAATTTAGTTTGGGACTAGAAGGCTTTGTTTCTATTTTCTTTGTTCTTTTGTTTGCTTTCACTGATTTCTTGCCCGTCTCTATCCTATTGATTGTGCTACTTCATAAACATTATAATCATTGTCACCATATTGATGGTTGGAGGAAGCATTCATGTAGCTAATTTTATAATTCTCTGTTAATTTTTTTTTGAATAGTATACCACCAATTAGATGCTATATTTTCCTATTTTGCTATCATATGTGAGATGATTATTCTTATGTAGAAATAAACTGTTGCATATGTCCTTTGTAGACTTCATCTATTTAAAGACATCTAACATCATATATCCAGCAAAGACAACTTTCACCTCATAGCACTCTTCCTAGAGTTTAATGAGCCATTATTGAAGTGACCTTACAGTATGAGGATGAATTGACACTCACTTGCTTTTTGTGTGACTGAAAGATTTAAAGGAGATATGTAAAAGGAAATGAAGAAAGAGAAGAGTAAGGATTAGGAACCTTCAATTGGGGAAATGAGAAGGGTAAAGATTTAAAGGATTAGGGTTTCAATTGAGGAAATGAGAAGAGATTAGGGTTCAGAAATGGACAAGAGATGAAGCTCGAGTTCATTTCCTTTTAGGTTACAAGGTCAGCAATATCCAAATTGGATGGGTGGGTAAGGCTTTTTTATTTCCTTTATGGTCATTTTCATCTTTTCTCCTTGGTCAATTTGAGGTTTGACCAAGGGAAAAGAGATTTTGTCCAAGACCTAATAGAAAATATAATAGAAGGGGTTTTTTTACATGTTTTTCATAATTGATAAAGATTAGTTGCAAAATTTTAAAATTCTAGAAGGCTATTTACAATCGAGTTATAGTTTAAGGTGATTTTATACATTTTAGTTAAAAAAATATTTAAATTTTAGCTTTTATAAAGTATACTGATTTGACTTTAATTCATTTTCAAGTATACCTATTTAACTTTACGCAATTTACAAGTGCACTCTTTTAATATATTAGTAGTAACATGCAAGTCACGTAATTATTAAATTTAATGGTAAAGGAATAGAAGAGGTATACTTGTACTATTTTGATAGTAGAAAAGTTATAATTGCTAACTTTTATAATTGAGAGATATACTTACAACTTATCAAAAATTAAATAAGTGTGTATGTATTTGACTTTATAATTTATACTAAACTATTAACCCAAAACTTAAATGTAATGTATAAAATTGAAAAATAAAAAAAAAATCACATAGATAATTGCGATACAAACATTTGTATCCACTTCTCACAACAGAAACTTTTTGTCTCAAGTTGTCATGCATTTCATCTTATTTGTCATGCCTTAATTTTTCAAAATTGCTTCTCTTTTTACAATTTAATAACTTAGATTTTTAATTTAAACACAAAGCACTATTTTTCAGTTTAACTATCAAACATACCTCTTACTTTCGTATATTTTTCTCATATCTTCATGCTTTTATTGTTATGATCAATTAAGTTATGCTTTTATCCCACATAATCTTTATTTTATAAAATTTAACTTATTAAATTTACTAAAACTTACATAATAAATTATAAGATACATAAAAATTAATAACACAATTATTGTGAGAAAGATGGAAAGATATTGCTCCCACCCACTTATGTGAAAACAATATTTCTGATTAATTAGTGGGCAACCTTTTTGCCGTTTTCAGAAATTTGTTGCAAGGATTGTCACTGTGTGAAGTTCAGAAGGTTGTTTTTCTTTACTTAAACGCCGTCGTAACATTCCCTAGCATGTCTATCTGCAACAGTTCCCCACGCCGACAGGCTCCGGTGCAACGTAAGTAGGAGTTATAAGAGAAACTTGTTTTAATTTTGATTTTAATTCACAGAACACTCGGTAGAGTTAATCACATATCCAAAGCAGACGCCTTTCTTTCCACTCGGTCTGAAAATCACTAAGAAAACCCTCCGAAAACCCCCTTTTGTATCTTTAGCCCTATGAGATGATGGACTTCCAAGTGGTAGTTCTCGCTGGTGGCACCTCCAAGAAACTCCTCCCTCTCGTTTCCAAGGTGCACATATTTCTTCTATTCCGTTTCAGTTTGATTCTCGGGAAAATTTCTTAGGCACCTGTTCGCTGAAAATGCTTGAATGCTTTCTCACCGGCTTTCTAAGTATTCAATGGCTTCGGAGTTAATAATTTCTATAAATTTACTTGGACTCTTTTGGTAGTGCTTAATCCATGGTGGCTTTTCGAGTGCAGGAGGTTCCAAAAGCTTTACTTCCAGTAGCTAACCGGCCGGTTCTATCTTATGTTCTTGAGCTGTTGGAGCTCAGTAACCTTAAAGATCTCATAGTGGTACGAGGTTTACTAATTACTAAACTTTTTGTGTGTCCTCTCTGCCTCATTTATGGAATTTTTTACTTATTTGAATTCCTGTCGGTTTTGGATATTAAAGAGAGAGGAAGAATAAATAAAGGAGCTGCTGAGAGTTTGTTTCATTTTGATATCTAATTTGGTGAAACACCAAACTTAAGGGTAGTTTTGTTGTGTGAATATTTGGTTTCTGGGTAACTTGACCGAGGTTTATTATTGTGATGATGATAAAATTTTGAATTTAGAGTGGAAGTTGGGTTAGTGTTTAGAATTCCGTTTTCGTTACCGATTTTTTTTTGTCTAGGTAGTTGAAGATGAAGATGTGGCTCTTCGAGTTGGTAATTGGATATCAGGGGCTTATATTGATCGCCTGCATGTTGAGGTAAGCTTTTTGTGCCTTGCAGCTGTATGTTTTAAGACACTTTTCATTATGGGAGGGGATCTGTTGCTCAGTACGATGGGGGAAATGCAGCACAAAGTAATTGTTTCTAGGGTGCTGTGTAGTTAGGCATCATAATTTTAATTGTTGAAACTTTGAAAGAAAATTAATTGTAGTTTTGATCTACTTTTGACTTCCATAGACCTCTTACAAACATTTAGGCCTTGCAAGGCTATCTTTCATTATATTTGTGTTGCAATTTTGGAGTTTGTATTGGATACAAACAAATAGTCATAGCTTTTGTATATTGCGAGGTTGCTTGGCAGCATTGAATATGGCTTTGTAACTCTTTCAATGAGCAGAGTTTGTCCAGCTTGTTTAGACAATTCTAGCTCTGTCGGTTATAGAGGCTTCATGGCAGGAAGGACTGTAAGATCCTTTCTCAGTGTGCTGTTTTCACAGTTTTATGGTTTTATGGATGGCGCAAAATGTTTAAGTTTATAATCAGATATGTCTTGCTTTGCACCTTTTATGTGATTTGTAGTCTTTTTGGCATCTCTTTCTCTCTGTGGGCATCAACTAAATTTCTCCTGGTGATTAAAAAATTTAATAAAATATTTGATGGGAAAGAAAGAAAGTACAGAAGTGAGGATAAGAATCATAAAATATAATCAAACCTGAGGCAAAAACAACAGAAAAAATTAAAGATATAAAATATAGACAAATTCTTTAAAACCAGAGTGTCACCTAGAACAAGAACCATGACAGCCACTAACACTGTTCTAGGTGACTTAGTTGTTCCGCTTTGTGCTTCTCTTATTTCTAGTAGTTTTATTTTATATAAATAATGGAAATTAGAGGACCCCTGCGAGACAAGAATAATTCTTTTAAGGCTAGCAGGTGTTTATGAGAAATAATATCTTACAGCCCCTGTCTGAAAACAAGGAAACAATTCATTAGTTTTGCGTCTGCTTTCTGTAGTAATTACATGGATGTATCGGTTTTGAAATGGAATTCTTTTAAATTAATCTTGAGTCAACTACTATTAACCTTGCTGTAAGGTCATTAAGTATGCTTATATGTGGAATGACATAGGCACAATGCAAAGTCATGTGTATTTATTATTATTAATTCACTAGTGCGACAGATTTCTTTTAAGGTGATTTGGTCATATTTTCAATGGCTTTAGATTGGCTTCCATCAGTGACAACCCACAAATGGGAAAAAAAAAAAAAATTCTCTTATGTTTTTTTCCTAGCTTTAGGAGATTTAGACTGCTTTTAATTGATGCAAAATTATCAATTAAAAAACTCCTTGCTGAATCTTTTTCTCAGTCATTTTGCTTAGTTTCAAGAGTTCTTTTGACAGTTCTCTTTGCGTGCAATTTGTGTATGGTTGTTGTGAAGTTGGTTTCTCATTTAAATAATTTATGTGGAAGAAATAAAATTGATGGATGGTTCAGGAAATTAAGTCAATTATCTCTCCCCCTTCCACTGTATTTGCTCACCTAAACAACTTGATGATATCATAGTGCACATAGTACAGGGTGTCAACACCAAGCTTCTCATCTCTGCATAATGGGGGGTTGTGCTGTTAATTAGGTGGATAGTTTTTATCAGTCAGTTAAAATATTTAGTGTGAAATTCCTTATGGTTTAGGCTGATACAAGTGAACATTGCTTTAGTATAAAATGTTGGCAAATAATTTCATTGGGGTTCTCTTTTTCCATCTTTCACTTATCAGGAGTTTTCTTCATGTTTTCTTTCAAGAATTATGGGTTTATACACTTATCATTGAGTTTCATCACTATCATCCTGAATTATCTGTGACTTCTCAAATTATTTAACAAAGCATCCTTCTAATTTATCTATCAATCTATAAGTAATATCACTTGTGCTCAAAGGTTTTGTGTACAAGGATTACATGCAACTTGACTTGTAACTTTAATAAAATTAATGAGTAGCTTGATATCTTTTAGTTTTACAACTTATGTCAACACTAGTTAATCATAAATTATGAAAGCACAAGTTGCATGCAATCTTTGTGCACAAAACCTTTGTGCAAGTAGCATTTACTCATCTATCTACCGTGGTTTCATTATGAAACTAAATGCATAAAGTGTGGGTCTTATTCTTCTTAAATATGCTGCTTAAATAGATTCTGTGGAGGAGGGCAAAGGAGCCTTCAAGTCCTAGCAAAGATGGAGGTTCTGTTTAGGAATAAAGGCATGCCTTTAAGGTGTATGCACATGTGGATTTCTTCTCATTTATTGTTACATAAAAGTTTCAAGTCACCAATTTGGGGAGTTGTTTTTCTGTTAATTAAGATCTTGTAATTTGAAAGGAAGAATGCAAAGGAAAAGGGAAGATGGTAAGAGTTCTTGAAACTGGCCCAGAAAAGATTGCTATGCACCAAAACTCATAAACAACTAACAAGATACTAATCTTAGGAAGCCCATGTGCCCTTAACTTTGAAGTTTACATAGATAAACATAAACTTCTTAGTCTGCTTGTTTTATACTTCGTCTATTATATACTTGAAAATTTTAGTATAACTCTGGGTAAAACTCCTGTTGGTATGGAAATTTTCAGTTTTGCTTGAAAAGTTTTTGAAATTGTCATTATTGTTGATAGCACTATTTAAATTATAATGGCCTTAGATTTTCGTTTTAATAAGTAAAGCGTATATAACACTGTTATTTCCAATTGCCTAGTGGCAGTCTTGTAAAATTCATCTAAGTAAACTTTGCAATATCTTGATTTAAAGAAAAAAATAAGGCTGTTTTCTAAGTGTTTGAAATGATGAGTTTGCAAATAATAATGTGACATATAAATTGTTTTATGTTGTAAAATAAATTTTCTGAGGTGTATTAACTGCAAAAAATATCATGAAATCCATAAAGTCTGGATAAGCAGATTTTACATGAGATTCCTGATGTATCTTTGCATCTTGGTTCAATAGCTTACAAGTAAGATTCAAGAGTAGCATTCATAATATTATACTATTTTTGTTTTAGCTTTTTATTTTTTACATTGGTTAGTCATACACGGGCATCTGCTGATTTTAGGGCATCTGATCTCACTTTCTTGAAGGAGAACAGATTCATTTAGACCCTAAGTAATTGTTGTCTTTGGACGCCCTGCATTTATTTCTGTGCTGGGAGGGCCCTGTAATAGCCTGATGAAAATGCATTGGTGGCAAATGTATTGTTTCAACTTCTTATGTGTATGGTGATAGTAGATATTTTATGTTGCCAAATCCATTATATATGTATGTAGTATTGCAGTCTTTTGTACATCTGCGGCAAATGTATTGTTTTAATTTCATATGTTAATGGGGAAGGCTGATATTTATGCTGACAATTCTGTTTTATACACACACGCACACACACACACATATATGGTAATGCATTGTCTTTTTCCTTTGAGTTATTGATGATGCCATTTTGGATTCTGGATGCATTTGGGATATGTATCTTTTCTTCATGGGAAGTCTAACATTTGCAAAAAGGTCTCATGGGTGTTGGGGTACAAAAAAGATATTTTCACTTTTCAGAATGCTAGAACGACTCTTGCTCAATAATGTTAGAAGTTTTTGTTTGTACTTGCTCCTGTCTCTTCTGGGGAGCAAATTGGCACTGCATTTGTCAGTAGTAACTATATGCTTATAAATCTCTTGTTCTTTACTATGTGTAATTGTGTAAAGATTATTATGTGTTTCTAAAAAAAAAAAATCCAGGTTGCTGCAGTTCCTGAGGATGTGGGAACTGCTGGTGCAATTCAAGCTATTGCACACCACCTAACAGCAAAAGACATTTTGGTGAGCATTCTCCTTAAGCTTTTGGCTCTGAGATCTAAATGAAGTCATTTCTTTATAACCATATATCCCTTTTCTGCAGGTTGTGAGTGGTGATCTTGTTTCTGATGTGCTACCTGGTGCTGTTGCAGCTGCTCATAGACATCATGATGCGGCAGTCACTGCAATGCTTTGCTCTGCTCCTGTAAGTGGGCATTTAGAGTCAGGGCCCTCTGGTGGGAAAGACAAAACCAAGAAACCATTTCGATACGACTTAATAGGGCTGGATCCAACAAAACAATTTTTACTTTATATAGCAACTGGTTAGACTTAAAGTGTTCTCTTGTATTTGTCATTTTTTTCTTTGTGTTACTCATCTTGGTTCTTGCAACTCTTGCTAGGAGCGGAAGTTGAAAAAGATCTTCGAATTCAGAAGAGCATTCTTAATGCAGTTAGCCAGATATAATTGTTCTTTCTTTTGTTTCTAGATGTTCCTAGCATGAATAATTTTGCAGTGGTTAACAGGTATACATTCTCTTGTGAGGAAATTAATTGTTGTGCTCAATTAATCCTACTTTAGAAAACATCTTTTTCTCTGTCATTGTAGTTATTCCATCTTTACTCTGCAAGTTTGCTAACATTATTATTCATGCTTGAGATTAGGGTTGTTATGTTGACTATGTTCTAGAGTAAGAAAATTTTCTACTTTGAAAAGAAGAAAATATTTCTATACATGTATGAATTGGAGCATGAGCGTTTTTAGTCCCACAACTTTTTTGAAAGTGTAATTTTGTCCCTCATCTCTAAATTTGGGCAAATTCATCCCTTTAAAAGTTCAATTGACAGATAACAATCATTGGCTTGTTGGATCTCCCATTTTTCATTCAGTTGAATGCTAATGGGGTTAAACAGTGTTACATAGACAGAATTCCCTTGCCTACATCACATGATAGGCATATGGGTTGATTTTTCTGATGACCTGGAAGAAAGTGATCTGAGCAAATGGAAGAAAAATCAACCCACATGCCTATCACGTGATGAATAAGGCATGGAAATTCCATGTAGCACCATTTGGCTACATCAACTTTAATTGAATTGGAAAAATGGAAGTTCCAGTTAGTCAAAGACTGTTATCTGCCAATTGAACCCATAGAGGGATGAATTTGCCCAAATTAAAAGATAAGGGACGAAATTGCACTCTTGAAAAAGTTGAGAACTAAAAGTGTCCTTACTCCTCTATTAAATTTGTCATTTGAATGTAATCTAATACTAAGATAATGAAAGTGTTTTGCATTTTTTTTTTCTCTCTTTTGATTCTTTCTATTTTTTTCTACCTTGTTTATTCATTTATTTTTTGGGTTATTTACTCTTCATGTAGATGGAAATAAGAGCTGATCTCATGGATGCCCACTTGTATGCATTCAAGAGGTATTTTCATTTACTTTTTAGCATCCTTATATCTTCCAAATTCTAAACTCACTGTGTTTATATCCTGATGCACACTTCATTCGATTTTCTTGCAGATCTGTTCTTCAAAAAGTTCTAGATCAAAAGGATACATTTCATAGCTTAAAGCAGGATGTATTGCCATATCTGGTCCGGCGCCAACTGGTTAGTTGATTAAGGCCTTAGCAAATAATTTTGGGGATTATACACTTCTGAGGATTCCAACCTGGTTCCATTTTTCCTAACTTGCATCAGAAATCAGAAGTATTTTTAAATGGTACCCTGCATGTGGAAGAAATTGGATCTGAGAGGTTTATTTCTCAGAACAGTCAACAACTAATAGCTCAAATCCTTACAAATTCATCTCAACGAACCTTTCAGCAACGATATGCAATTGGCCCTAATAGTTCTCCTGTTCAAAGAACAAATAAATGCTGTGTTTATATTGCTGGAATTAGCAAGTACTGTGCACGCTTAAATTCTATTCAAGCATACAGTGACATAAATCGAGATGTGAGTTTGTTATGGTTTTTAATTTTTCACTGGGGAATTACTTTATACTTACATTTTTCTATGGGTACGGATTTGCTTGCCTGAGTGAATTTTTTTTACTTATGATAGGTGATTGGGGAGGCTAGTCATTTGTCAGGGTATTCCTTCTCTGCCCAAAACAACATTATCCATCCTTCTGCAGAGATTGGAGCAAAAACAACGGTAAATGGAATACTCTTCTTATACTTTGCAGCTAACATCACATAGTGTTTCCATGAGTCACACTTTTCTAATACTCTACAGCTAACATCACATAGTGTTTCCATGAGTCACGCTGCCTAATATTCCCATGTTAACTTTATTAGTTATATGTTTTAGGTTGGACCACATTGTATGTTGGGGGAAGGTTCACAGATGGGTGACAAATGCAGCGTGAAACGATCTGTTGTTGGCCGTAACTGCAGGATAGGTGCCAATGTTAAGGTGGGCTGATATATTAATCATACAATTTAAAAGGAAGTTAGCTTATCTATACATTGATTGATTTGTGATACTATGATCTCTATACCATAGTGGTTGGTTGACATATTTGCATCTCACTAATATGGTGAACTGTATTGTATTGTATTGTATTTAGTAATAATTGTGTTAGTTTTCGTTCATTCTTTCTCACATATGCAGGTTGTTAATTCAATAGTTATGAATCATGTTTCTATCGGAGATGGTTGTTCAATCCAAGGTTCAGTAATCTGCAGCAATGTACAGCTCCAAGAGCGTGTTGTACTAAAAGACTGTCAAGTAATTCATCTTCCTCTCCCGTTTCATTATTGCCATTTGAATTGGACTGTGACATTCCCTATGTTGCCAGGTGGGGGCAGGTTTTGTGGTCCCTGCTGGTAGTGAGTGCAAAGGGGAAGTCTTTGCTAGGAAAGAGAAATGAACTGCAATAATCCAGGCTTAGGAAATATATAACCAGTTGATTTTATTATGTTTATCTGTAGCTTGGAGGAAGTTTTGGCTCCTCGCCGGCGGTCGATACAAGTAGGTGATCTTGGAAAAGAGCAAAAGATTTTAATATTTTCTAATTTTTTTCTGTTGCTTGCTTTTGTGCTTTATTGCTTCTCTTTTTCCTTTTTGGTGATGTATTCTTTCCCTTGTATTTTTATTTAGGAATGGTGCACTGAAGTATTAAAAAATGACTTTCATGTTTATTTAGCAATTTTTTGGTGTAAAAATGATCTCATTCCCTATTTCCTTGCTATTGAAATGCATGGCACAAGAAACTTGCGGTTTGTAATCCTGTACATATTGAGGCGGTATGATCCAGCGTCATCAACATGTAATCAGCCGCATTTATATCAGTAATTTTATTCACACTTATACTTTTATATAATATCAATTATTAAATTTATTAAGTTTTACAAATTGAAATATAGGATTAAGTTGTTCTAATAATTTTCATACTGGATGTAATCTTTTGTTCTCATAACAATTAACTTTTCTCAATATGTATTATTGATTGTTTTTCGAGATCTGATGGGGTTGAGGAATGAAACTCTGTCGAAACAATATTGTTGGGTAGGTGAATCTTAACAGCATATCTGATGGGATTAGGATGTGAACCTTGTGAGTTGTAATTGCTTGCTTGCTACCATAGATGGTTAAGATAGCATATATTTTGGTTAGAATGTATTGAATCTTCCTTTACTAAGAGGTGTTTATAAATAAGGCTATTTTACTATTAATTTTTGCAAATGATTCTTCTGAACTTATAAAATAATGCAAGATACATCCTCCTTTCATTTTTTGGCCCAAGCAATGATGGAAACCCTAAAAAATTGGTCAAACCATAAGCTAACCATAATAGAAAAACCTAAAATGCTCCTCTTAAATTTGAAACACTCTAAATCCAATCTCAAGAACCTTAAGGAACCCAACAGCCCCGATTTGGTAGATCTGAGAATCCCAATCTTCATCTTTTTTGAATCACCCAATTCATATGCATGGATAACCAGTTCAGTTGCTCACAGATTCTGTGTAGTTTAGCTTCAATCAATATGATTTGGGCTAGTTTTGTCTCTTGAATTTTCCATGTTATAGTTCTCTTCAAAATCCCACTTTACAATGAGCATTTCCAGGAAAATTATCTTTATCGAAAAATCCTCATCTACCTCAATTCACTACCTTCAATTGAAGACTCTAATTTCACGAATCTCTACTCAAGTTCTAAACCCAATAAAATTTTCCTTCACCTCAACGCTAACCAGATAGTACTGAGAATCAAGAAGAAAGACAAATGCAAAATTTTTTGCTAAATTTTTCTAGCACATCCTCTCGATGGCAGATGAGATTGAATAGAGAATAGAAGAGGTTAAGCTCTACATGAATTCTGGAAGAAATGAGAACTCACGGTGGCTATTGGTCTCGTTCACCCACCTAGCGAGCTTCGACATGTTGGCACAAGAAAATTGACACTATATGAATAAAGAAACCAACCACCAGCACTTCCCCTACCGACGTCAGAATTAGAGCAGGGGGAGAAGAGATCAAGGCGACACATGAATCCATTACCTAAAGGTGCTAGTCACTTTGTTAGGGTTCTCATATTTGCTAAATTGGGGATCCTAGGGTTTTTGAGAGTGGATTCAATTTTAAAACATTTATAATCTGGTTAATAAATGGAATTGCAATTGAAATCTATTGGCTTCGTTTGGTTCTCGAAATTGACTGAGGTCCACAATAGTAATATTGATTTCAATTCTGTCAGAATTGGGGTTGGGCTAGAATTATAAATTTGGTATTTGGATCTTGTGAAGAATTGAGACAAAATTAAGAAAAACAAATGAAAGAGAATGTTATTTAGTAGCACTAGTGATAATTCAACAATGGTGGTGGTTCGGTAGAAGTGCTAGTGGCAATAGGAATAGTGATTGTCTAACAATGATGACAATGATGGTGGTGGTAGCGGTTATGGCAGTGAATGGTAGCAGTAGTGGCAATGATGGTAATCCAATGACAGAGATGGTGGTGTTCTAAAATGATAGTGGTTGTAGTGGTTTGATGATGATGGTGGTCTAGAGATAGAAAGGGTGGTAATGTCTTGTAGTAGTAAGGGTGGCAGTGATGGTCATTCAATGACAATACAATGATAGTAGTAGTCATTCAATAGTTTGTAATGATGGTGGTGGTTTAGAGACAGCAAGGGCAATGGTGGTTCGCTAGCAATAAGGGCAACAGCAATGGTGGTCTGATGACAGTAACAAAACACTTGGTGGTTTAGGAATGGCAAGGGTAATGGTGGTCTAATAGCAATAAGGTTGGCAATAATGGTGGCGCGATGACAATGACAAAGTTAGTGTGGTGGTTTGGTGATCATGGTGGTTTAATGGCAATAAGGGTGGTGGTGGTTAGGTGGTGTTAAGGACAACAACAATGGAGGTCCAACAAGGATGGCAATGGTTTGGTGATAGTGGTAGTATAGAGACAACAAAGGTTGCGGTGGTCCAATGATGGTGGTCTGATGATAATGATAATGGTGATTAAGGTGATGGTTTGATGACGGTGGTGGTTTAGAGACACCAAAGGCGGTGGTGGTCCAATGGCTGTAAGGGTGGTGATGGTGGTTGCATGACAATGACATTATTGATGGTGGTTTGGTGATGGCAGTAGTTTAGTGATAGCAAGGGCAATGGTGGTCTAGAGGTAGTCAGGGCTGCGACAATGGTGGCTTAATGATAATGACGATAGTAGTAATAGTTTGATGATTGGACCATAAGAGCAATAGCGATGGTGGTTTGACAATAATGATATTGGCAATAATAGTAGTGGTAAGGGGACAATGGTGGTTTAGACATAACAAAGGCGATGGTGATCTGGCAACAGTGAGGATGGTGGTAATAGTGGTTCAATAACAATGACAATGATGATTGTTATATTGATTAGGTGACTGTGGTGGTTTGAGATGACAAGGGTAATGATCATTTGGTGGCAATAAGGGTGGCAATGATGGTACTTTGATGATAATTACAATGATAGTTGTTGTTAGATGATAGTAGTAGTTTAGAGATGCCAAAGGTAATAGTGATCCGACAACATTGGGTAACAACAATGATGGTTTAATAAAGTGATAATGATAATGATAATAACAATAACAATAGTGATAGTAATGGTAACAATGATTTTAATAACGAAAGGATATGAATTATAAGTTATGACCATTTCAAGTCATCACAAACTTCTTAATTCTCACCTTTTTGTAATTAAAAATTTTAAAGTATAAACTAATAATCAATAATTGTATCTTATTATTATTTTTCAACTTTATTAAATTGTGATATGATATTAGAATTTCAATTTTAATAGAATTAACAAATATAAAATTAAAAAAATCCAATTTCAAATTTCCACAATCTAATTACATGCTTAATTCCAAAAACCCAACATACCGTTATAGCAATTCAAATTTCCATTATAATTATTGTTGGATTAAGATTTTAAATTTTGTATTTGGATTGCGTTAATGAGAAATAAAATTTAATTTTACAATTGATATTATAATTTAAAAATGAAATGATAAGAGTACAAACGGCAAAACAGTATCAAGTAAATAAAATTGAAAAATACAATATATATCACTTTATTGACGTAAGATGAATAATTTGCGGACAATTCAGTTTAGATTAAAATTTCTTTTCAACATATTTTCATACATTATTGCTTATCTCATTTTAATTTTATAAGGACCATGGAGATTATTCAAGACTGAACAAATAAAGTAGAAGCAAAAATGTAGCACATCCTTGCCAAAGGACGAATATTCTGCAACTAGATTGTGCGTAAAATTACAAGGACCCAAAATACACCAGATGAGAAGTGAATTTGAAGTACAAATATAGAAAATGAAAAAAATTATGTAACCTAAACTGTCGACCTCGGGGGTCATAGCATGAACAGAGCAAGGAATATAGCAGACATCAGATACTGATTGCTGGATACTTGCAGATTCAAACTTGCACCAAAGGGACTTACGGGTCCAAGTGCTGTAGGGGGTATACTCCCTCCACCTGTGCTTGAATTAGAGCTGACATCAAGATATCACAAGCTCAGATCAGGTAACATACAAGTAACAATATTACTATAATAACTGGATGTGCATAGAATCAGATTCTCACCTTCCTGCATATATACAGGATCCATAACCTGCAAAAGAGTACCCAGCATTATATGCTTCAATTCCGAGAGTTCCTCAACAAAAGCGTCTGACAAAGGTTGAATCTATAGAGCTCACTCTTATCTTTGGTGCAACCGTGCAAATGGTTATTAAGAAAACATTATAAATTAAATGACCATATAACATAAATTCATTTTGATTAACCACCCTTATTATGTTATGCTATTTGTAATCAATTGCACCAAAACACCCGAGATAGGAGTGAGCACCCTAGACCTGCCAGTATGATAATACAAACAGAAGTAAACCTTCAATGATAAACACATCTTGATGAAATAGAAACTTGAAGGAATGCTTACAGAAATTCAGTAAATACTCTTTATGGAGTAGACCACAATTCAAATACTTTTGGCCATAACCAAAGGACAAGAGGAACAACAAGACTTCAGTTGGTTTTTGCTCACTGGCTGGTTATAGCAAACATAAAGCTAATCTGTGCCGAACTTTCCCAGATATCAGTTTTCTACAATTGTTTCTTGCGCCATTTTGTGGGGAGAGTGTGAGCAAGTTTCTAAATTGTGCAATCCTAGTTTGCCAGAGTCAGGTTGCTGCAAGAATACACTTGTACAACTAACAGGATGTCGTACATCTGGTGTTTAAGATTACTGCCAAACTACCAAAAGAAAGAAAAGACTAGCTTCTCCTATCATCAACAAAAACCTAAGAGGTCCAAACATTGAGTCTGAGGCAAGAGACTAACTACTAAGTTAGACCCATAGAATCAGCGTAAATTCAAAGTTTTAAACATACACCCAGACAATCCTCTCACTGGTCCAGCTACCTGGGCAGCGGCAATTTTCACAAGAGATGTTAATTTGCTAATCAAAGAGTCAATTATTGCTCCAATACCATCAAGCAATGGAACAGGATTCTAGCCACAAGCACAATTTTGCAAAACCGTATGAGAATATGAAAACTACTTGTTCATATGAAAATCCCAAGAGACTACAGTTTCTACAGTTACAACAATAATAACAACAACAACAAAGTCTCAAACAGTGCCATTGGGTTATATTAAAAACTATATTTTTACAAATACCATTTACCAAATATTCTTTTTAATAACCCTCCAATTGTTCTTTTTGGTCTTTATCTACATCTCTTCGTTAGACCAAAAACTATTTAATCCACTTTTTTCACTAGAGCTTCTAGTAATCTTCTATACATACGCCCAAATCATCATAACCACATTTCCGTCATTTTCTCCTCAATAGATAAAATACCAACTCTCTTCCAAATACAATCATTTCGAACCTTATCCTTTCTTGTATGTCTACTCATTTATTTCAACATTCTCATATTTATCAACCCCATTTTTTGCTTTTGTTAACCTTTCAAAACCCAACACTCACTACCATAAAACATAGCTAATCTTATAACAATTCAGTAAACTTTCCTTTAAACTTGCTAAATATTTTATGATCACAAATTACTACAGTTTCTACAGTTGAAAGAACTGAATTTCATAATCTCAGAAACAAGCAACTACTGTTAGATTATAGTCACTACACAATTAACATGCTGGCAATAATAAATATTATACCCAATTTGCCCTTCACTAACCTACAATTTTAAATTCTCATTTGCTTGAATAATACAATGCTTGACAGCCTTGACTAAACCTCAGTGATCAAATCAAGTGCTCCGATAATAAAACAACAACTTGGATTTTGAATTTTATGAAGTCCTAAGTTTAATTCTAGTTTCTACCATCCAAATTTTGGATAGTTAGAGCTATGCATCTTTTTAAGCCAATCTAACAAAAGGAAGCAAATTATGAAACTATAACATCTCATAATTAAAAGGAACTGACCTTTCAGTCCAAATCATTACAAACTGTAGTTACTTTCTTGCACTATTGACAAGTCAAACCAAGATATGGCCTTCAATGACTTTAGCATTCATAATTTTATCCTTCAGGCTTGTTTTGAAGGAGGAAACTGATGTCATTGTATTTCTAAACCTTCATTGAGTGAGCGCATGATAATTTCTTGCACTATTGATAAGTCAAACCAAGATATGGCCATTGATGACTTTAGCATTCATAAATTTATCCTTTGTTTTGAAGGAAGTAAGTGATGTCATTGTATTTCTAAAACCTTCATTGAGTAAATGCATGATACTTTCTTGCACTATTAATAAGTCAAACCAAGATATAGCCACTGACAACTTTAACATTTATATCTTATCCTTCAGGCTTGTTTCAAAGGGGTAAGGGATGCCATTGTATTTCACTATTTCTAAACCTTCACTGAGTAAGTGCATGATTCTGTAATTAGAAAAACACATTGCTACACCTGTAACTGGAATCCTTTAACTGTAGCTGCTTTATTGCGTTATGGATGATTGGAACAGAGTCAGAGACAAGCACCAATGATTTCACATTCCATTATTTTATTCCCTAAGCTTGTTTTAAGGAGGGAAACAGTGTCACTCAATTTATACAACTGTCAGTGAGTAACTGTGTAACTCAAAAAGCACTAAGCTATATGTTAGGAAGTATAATAAATAATATGAGTCAGCAGTGTATTGTTAGTGAGTCAGTACTATTTAGATTCAATGTACTGTCTAGGTTTAATGTACTACCTAGGTATAATGTACTGTCTGAATTCTATGTACTAATTTTTAATATAAATAGAAGAGCTAGACGTCCTATTGGACAACAGCTTACACAAATCATTCTTCTCTTTTCCAACATGGTATCAAAGCCATATCATCCACCTTGAACACTATTAGAATTTTGTTTAAATGCTGCGTCAATTGTTTGGGTATTTGATGCCATGTGTTTGGCTTTTTTTTTTTCTTTCGTTTGAAGTATTGAGATATCCTAGTGGGAAAAGGCTTGGTTTGTTGTTGTTGTTGTTGTTTGAAGTATTGAGATATGAGTAGGATGGCTTTAGTCCTATGCCTTTGTTTTGTGTTCTATTGATGTAGGGTGTTTAATTTGTATAGCTTTCAACTTGAGGGGGAGTGATATCTTTGTAGTGTTGAAAACTTGTTTCAAGTGTTGTTGATTTGATAGTGTTGATTTAATACTACAATGAGCACAATTGGAGAGCTGTTTCGTTGATAGTTTGATTTGTTGATGTTGACTGTCCAACCGAAAGTGTCAGAGAATTAGCCAAAGAAGGTCGAGGGAACAGCTTAGGAAATGCTGGCAGAAGACTTCTTGGGGCTATGTCAATAGGTGATGACGTGTTGTCAAGGAAAACAGCTAGAAGAAGGTTCAGGGAACAGCTCAAAGAAAGCTAGCAGAAGACTTGTGGGAGCTATGTCTACCAAGGACGTCAATCACATGTTATGTTATAATTGTGGTTTGTGGAGCTTAGTGCTCAGGGAGTTGCTCGCTTATTGCTGTACATTGTTGGCTTGTTGCAAGGGTGTTTTTGTTAAAAGTGTCAAGTAATTGTAATTTTTATTAAAAGTGCGGTGGTTCATGTTTTGTAACAAGCTGAAACTTTTGTAAGTTTTAGCTTGAAGGGGAGTGTTAGAAAGTATAATAAATAATGAGTCAGAAATAAGTCAATAGTGTGTTGTTAGTAAATCAATACTATTTAGATTCAAAGTACTGTCTAAGTTTAATTTACTGTCTTGATTCAATGTACTGTCTAGGTTCAATATATTATCTGAATTTTATTTACTAATTTTTAATATAAATAGACAAACTAGACGTTCTATTTGGACAACAGCTTACACAAATCATTCTTCTCTTTTCCAACACTACATAAGTGTCACAGTCTAGATAAAAATAAATTCAAGAGTAACAAAACTAAAATAAAAGATCTGACTTAAAACAAAAATTAGGAAAGGTTACATTGACTTACTAGGATCCTCGGTAGTTGTTGTAGCTGTACCATCAAAGTCACATGTTCCACCAGCATTATGCATTTTTTGATAATAATCATTATAAGCATAAGAGGCATGGCTTCTCACATTATTAGGAAAATAACATGACTGCCCTTCTTGAATAGCTGTACAATTTGCTTGGCCTTGTCCACAAGCCCAATTCAGACCAGCTTGCAGCTTATCAGAGTCTGCACCGTCTTTAGCAACACAAAAAACTGCTGAAGAATTTCCAGTAATCCGGTCGGAAGCACTAAAACTCAAAGGATAAACAGAACTTCCATTAGTATGAAAAATGCCCCAATTCTTTTCTGATATAGGCCCATTTCTCTTGTCTTCATTAAACAGTTCATATATGTATGCATTAATGGCTATTTTGGGCTGGCTAGGTGGACCTGAATCATTCAAGACTCGCCGAATCAAATTATTACTGTAGGTCTGAGCATTTTGCACCGTAGCATCTGGTTCATTAGCTCCACCAATTGATGGCCAGCCTGTCTCTGTAACAATAATGGGGATATCAGAGAAATTGATAGCTTCTATAGAATAATAGGTAGCATCCACCATAGCATCAAACATACTGTTATAATGATATAGAGTGTTTGGATCAACAATTTGCTTGACTGAAGGAAGGGGTCGAAAAAGGGCATATTCAATTGGGAAAATGCCATCTCCCTTAGTGTACCCATAATAAGGATAGGCATTTAACATGTAAGAGGAATTTGTATTCTTCAAAAACTGAAGGAGTTGGTAGAGAGTAGAGTTCCATGAAGAATTAAAGGTGGCAGTAGAAGGAGGGAAAGGCTTAGGAATTATGTCCATAGACTGGGGAGTTGAAACTTTAACCTGAAAGTTAAGGTTTGCAGCAACCAGGGCTCTATGAAGATAATTCATGGCAGGAACTAAAACAGGGGCAACATTTGGGATTGTGGTAAGAACCTCGCTGCCAACTGCTATACCAGTGATATTGGTGGATGGCATGTAAGCTGCCACATTTTTATTGACCCAGGCTGCAGCTGCTGATGGAGATTCCCCAATCCCTAGTACCTCCTCATTTGTGACACCAATGATTACTTCAATGCCAGTGTTTGAAAGGGCTTGTAGCATGTGTGCATTGGCATCATAAAGGCGAATATGAGAAATTTGATGTGCTTTAAGAATAGCAATCACATCTGAAGCAGATGGCATGTTTGAAACATCAGTGCCAATGTTTACTCCCACAAATGCACCTGCAAGTTCAAGATGGGACCAAAAATCAACTCACAAAAAGATTATACAAATTCAATTCTTAGCCATACATGAGCCAATGAGTGCCCCCATGTTGCTTTGCCTTGTGACAGTCCTAAGCCCAATTACTGGCATGATAAAACAGCAATGCACCAGGCATATTGCCATTACTTCATGTAGGGAAAGAAGCAACTTCTACCCTCAAAATTTTTGCTTGCAGCTATAAAGCTAAATGCAAAACATACAAAAACTGTCTCCAGAATTTTGTTTAATAAGAAGAACATGGAATAGTAAGGCACTCAGCTAGCAAAAGACTAAAGCCAAAAAGGACCAGAAGTACACTATTTGAATCAGCAGGCATAAAGCCAATTCTATCATTGATTTAATTTTTGACTTAATCAGATCTCTATGAAGAAAAAAGAATCTTAAGATAACATGAAAAAGCCGCCAGACACTAAATTTTGATTAACAATCCTGCACTTAACCTTTCTTCGATGATTTAGATATTTCTTTCTGTTTTGTTGTACATACTTAGAGGGCATTTATGTAATATTGTTTTTTTTGTCTAGGGTTAGTATATTTAGGGTTTTCTCTCTTGATTGTAAAAAGTAAGACAGAAATAATACTCAAAAGTTTTCCCTCCTCTCTCTGTTCAAACTTTCAACTTGGTTCAGAGCTCTGGCATCTTTTAAGGTGACCGGAGACTGGCAGTTCAATGCCAGTGTCACCTCCACTGAACTCAGAATGGTTCGACGAAGAAAAGCCCTTTGCTGGCTGCCTGAGGCAAAGGCTCCACAATTAGTAATCAGAGATTAATTCCCTTGAGAGTGCCAGAACCCTAACTTGTTTTTGGGGCTGTCACCAACGTTCTGGGGTCAAGTGGCTAGCAATTCCTTTGCAGAAGAGACTGACTAGGTGAGGGCAGTTTGGAGTCGGATGGATTTTGACTCCCTTGGGACTGTCGAAGCCTTAAATCGATTTTGAGGTTTTCAACAACTGTCATCGGTGTCTTTGGAGTTGATTAGCCAGCAATCTAGCTACAGAGGAGGCTGACTAGGGTGAAGAAAGGTTGGGCTTCAACAAAACCTAGGGTTTGTGGTCAAAAACTGGTTCTGGTCCGAAAAGCACTACAGAGGTCAATTGTTGTGCAATTTGTAACTGTGTACTAAGTCTCTCAGCATGTCCAAGTGTGATTCCAAGGAAGGAGCGGATATTCGTGGGGCTACCTCAAATGATAGTCCTACACTTCAAATTGCTCCAAAGAAGCTAGATGGAAGTAATTATCTAGCTTGGTCAAGAGCTTGTGAGCTCTTCTTAGAAGCCAAAGACCTCTTTGGTTATGTTAATGGAGATGTAAAGAAACCAGACAAGAATGACCCCACCTTTAGGAGATGGCAAACCAACAACTCCTTAGAGATGGCATGACTCTCTAACTCATAAGAATATGAGATTGGAAGGCCATATCTCTTCATGAAAATTGCTGCAGAAATTTGCAGTGCAATGTCCGACACTTAACTCCGCCTGTGTTTTCATAGCCGGTCCCAAGCCCGGATAAAGGAGGAGGGTTGTGTTAGGTAGTCGACAGCCAACGTAAAACTACGTCGAATCTTTATGACATGGACAAACGAAACTATATTGCTAATGCTAGGTCGTTACCCAGAAGTAACGCGCTGTATGGCTCGAGTACAGTGTCAAATGAGCTAGAGCCGCTGCATCGGCGCCCGGATGCAGTGTTAAATAAGCAAGGGTTCTCACATCTTACTGGACGGGTGTGGGTAAAGAAGTTAGTTCAGGGGAACAAGATCCGTTTTGGCACTTGGAATATTGGAACTTTGACTGGGAAGTCTATGGAGGTTGTGGATACTATGATTAGAAGGAGAGTTAACATTATGTGTCTGCAGGAAACCAAATGGGTTGGAGCAAAGGCTAAGGAATTGGATACTTCAGGATTCAAGCTTTGGTATACAGGAAAGACTAGAGCAAAGAATGGAGTTGGTATTATTGTGGATAAGACTTGGAAGAGTAATGTGGTGGATGTTAAAAGGATAGGGGATAGGATTTTATCCCTTAAGATGGTAGTGGAACAGGAGACTTTTAGCATCATAAGTGCTTACGCACCACAAGTGGGGCTAGAAGAACAAGAAAAGGTAAAGTTTTGGGAAGATTTGGAGGGTTTAGTCCAAGGAACTCCCCACAATGAAAAGATTGTCTTAGGTGGAGATCTTAACAGGCATGTTGGAAAGGATGCAGGGCAATATGCAGGATTTCATGGGGGTTTTGGTATAGGAGAACTAAATGAAGAAGGTAGATCAATTTTGGACTTCGCAATGGCTTATGACTTTAAGATTGCGAATACTTGTTTTAAGAAGCGGGAGGAGCACCTAATCACATATAGGAGTGGGGCTGCAAGTTCACAAATAGATTTCTTTTTGGTACGGAATACGGATAAAAGGATCTATAAGGACTGTAAAGTTATACCAGGGGAGAGTTTGACCACACAACATAGGATTTTGGTTCTTGACATGCAAGTAAAGAGTCGGAAAAAGCGAAACAGAAGAGTTATAAACCCAAGAATCAGGTGGTGGCAACTAAAGGGTGAAAAACAATTGATTTTTCAGAGAAAGCTAATAGAAGAGAGAGTTTGGGAGACACAAGATTGTGCTAACCTTATGTGGGAAGAGATGGCAAATGGGATCCGAAAGGTAGCTAAAGAAGTCTTAGGGGAATCAAAAGGATTTGGCCCTAAAGATAAAGAATCTTGGTGGTGGGATGAGAATATTCAAGCGAAGATTAAATATAAGAGGGAGTGTTTCAAAGCTTTACATCTTGATAACAAGGAAGAAAATTGGAAGAAGTATCGGTCAGCTAGAAATGAGACAAAGAAAGCAGTTAGTGAGGCAAGATCTAAAGCGTTGGATGGTTTTTACCAAGCTTTGGGAACAAAGAATGGAGAACGGCAAATATACAAGCTTGCTAAGGGAAGGGAAAGGAAAACAAGAGACTTGGATCAAGTGAAATGCATTAAGGATGAAGAAGAAAAAGTCTTGGTAACAGAGGGAGATATCAGAGAGAGGTGAAGAAGTTATTTTCACAAGCTTTTCAATGAGGGGCAGCCAACAAATATAGACATGGAAAGCTTAAGTACTCGAGAGGAGGATCAAAATTTTGCTTTTTATCGTAGAATTCAAGAAGTGGAGGTGAAGGAGGCACTTAAGAAAATGGGTAATGGTAAGGCTTTGGGTCCTGATAACATACCTATTGAGGTTTGGAGGTGTTTGGGAGAGAAAGGTATTTCTTGGCTTACCAAGTTATTGAATGAGATACTAAGGTCCAAGAGGATGCCAGATGAATGGAGGAAGAGTACATTGATACCTATTTACAAGAATAAAGGAGATATTCAAAATTGTGGGAACTACCGGGGGATTAAACTCATGAGCCATACTATGAAACTTTGGGAAAGAGTGATTGAACAGAGATTAAGAAAAGAGACTCATATATCAGAGAACCAATTTGGTTTTATGCCAGGAAGATCCACCACAGAGGCTATTTATCTTCTACGAAGTTTGATGGAACGGTACCGAAGTAGAGGAAAAGATTTGCATATGGTCTTCATTGATTTGGAAAAAGCTTATGACAGAGTGCCAAGAGAAGTCCTATGGAAAGCGTTGGAAAAGAAGGGTGTTCGTATTGCTTATATTCGTGCCATAAAGGATATGTATGATGGAGTTACAACAAATGTGCGGACTCAGGGAGGGGTAACAGAAGATTTTCCCATAAGGATCGGTCTGCATCAAGGGTCGTCCTTAAGTCCATACCTTTTCACTTTAGTGATGGATGTACTTACTGGACACATCCAAGATGCAGTCCCGAAATGTATGTTGTTTGCTGATGACATTGTCTTAGTAGGGGAAACAAAAGAGGGGTTGAATTGTAAAGTGGAATTATGGAGAGAAGCCTTGGAATCAAAGGGTTTTCGTTTAAGTCGGAATAAAACAGAGTATATGGAGTGTAAATTCAGCAAGAGGCGAGAAAACAGAGATTTGGAGATAAAAATTGGGGAGCAGAGAATACCGCAGGTGTCCAAGTTTCGGTACCTTGGGTCCATTTTACAAAGTAATGGAGAGATTGATGGGGATGTCTCCCACAGGATCCAAGCTGGATGGATGAAATGGAGAAACGCATCGGGGGTTATTTGTGATCGCAAAATATCTACCAAGCTTAAAGGGAAGTTTTATCGAACTGCTATTAGACCAGCTATGCTTTATGGAAGTGAGTGTTGGGCTTTGAAAGGTCAACAAGAGCAAAAAATGGGGGTGGCAGAAATGAGAATGTTGAGATGGATGAGTGGACATACAAGAAAAGACAAAATTCAAAATGATTATATTCGGGAAAGAGTTGGGGTGGCACCTATTGAGGAGAAAATGACAGAAATCCGGTTACGGTGGTTTGGGCATGTACAAAGAAGACCGCGAGAGGCACCAGTGAGAAAGGTTGACCAAATGGTGTTTAGTCCTGTGAGGAGATGTAGAGGAAGACCAAAAAGGACACTTGGAGAGGTGATTAAAAGAGATCTTTGGTTAAATGGTATATCCGAAAATTTGGTTTTGGATAGAAGTTTATGGCGTCGTTTGATCCATGTAGCCGACCCCACCTAGTGGGAAAAGGCTTGGTTTGTTGTTGTTGTTTTAATGTCCGACACTTACTCAAGCATTGGCAATGATGCCCTTGTCTATGATCTCAGGAAAAAGGCTCATGAGATCAAACAAGCAGAAAGATCAACTCAACAATATTACAATGAAGTGCATAGTATTTGGCAAGAGCTTGATTATTATCAAGACTCTCGAGCTGATTACTTAGCTAAAACCATCAAGGCCATCCAGAAGATGAAAGAGAAAGATCAGGTGTTTCATTTTTTGGCTGGCTTGAATGATGAATATGATTAGACTAGGTCTACCATACTTGGAAGAAGTCCTTTTCCAACTTTAAAGCAAACATATGCTTTCATCCGACAAGAGAAGAGTCAAAGACACTCAATGATGCACCCACCTGCATATGATAGATTTGCACTGATTGTGAGCCCACCACAGAGGGGAGATAACTCAACTCACACATATGAACAGGTTAGTAGGGACAACCAAAAATGTGAGCATTGTGGCAAGACGAGACATACGGTTGAGGAATGTTGGAAGTTGAAGGGTCATCCTACTAGAGGGCTTGGTGGAAAAAGGAATGGGCAACCTAGATCACAAAATCCTAGAACACAGGGGTATTTTGTTGAGACTGAAGAACCCAAATCTAGTAGTAGTCTCTCTAGTGAGGAGGTGCAGACTCTTAGGAAGTTGATGATGAAGCTTGATACCTCTTCCACATCCTCCAACTTGGATGATATTCTTGCTACCTCAAATGTTACACATTTAGGTATACTTAATTCATCTCAAAGTGCCTAAAATTCTGAAAACAATCTTTGGATTGTTGATTCCGATGCCTCAAATCATATGACAAATTCTCTTGATGAATTCATATCATATACTCCTTGTTCATCATTGAATTCAATGAGAATTGCATATGATACCCTATCACAAGTAGTTGGAAGAGGCTTTATCAGGTGTACTCCTCTCCTATATCAATCCCATGTTTTGCATGTTCCCAAGTTCTCAAATAATCAATTGTCCATTAGTTCCATCACTACGGATTTCAATTGTAAAGTCACATTTTTCCCTAATCATTGTGTTTTTCAGGAACTGGAGTCAAAGAGAACAATTGGACATGGTAAAGTGCACAATGGCATACATTCTTTGGAAAACTACACAGATTTAGGTCAACCCACATGTAGTGCAGCCTCAAAAAGTGACAATGCTACATAACAACTTTTGCAATGGCATAGGCAACTAGGACATCCATCTTTTATAGTTCCCAAGAAAATGTTCCCAAACTTGTATCAAAGATGTAATATCAGGGATTTAGTTTGTGATGCATGTGTATATGCAAAGCATACTAGAAGCTCATATATAGTTAATAATAAAAGCACTATTCCTTTTATGACTATCCACTCTAATGTATGGGGTCCAAGTCATATTGCTTCTTTGTCTGGATATGAATGATTTGTCACATTTATTAACTGTTTTAGCCGTATTACATGGGTTTATATGATGCAATCAAAGAGGGATGTGTTCTCATGTTTCAAGAAATTTTATGCCATGATCTATACTTAGTTTGATGCCAAAGTCAAGTTCTTGAGGAGTGATAATAGATTGGAATACATGAGTAGCGAGTTTCAAAATTTTCTGGAAGAAAATGGGATTATTCACCAAACAAGTTGTGTCAATACTCTAGTACAACATGGAGTTGCTAAAAGAAAGAATAGGCATTTGCTAGAAGTTGCTCGTTCTTTGTTGTTTACTATGAATGTTCCGAAGACATACTAGGGAGATGCAATTCTATTTGCTACTTATTTGATTAACAAAATGCCACTAAGAACTTTGGATTTCAAGACACCATTAGAGCTTCTAATAGGATCCAATTCCTATGTAATTTCTCTAAAAGTGTTTGGGTGTGTCAGTTTTGTTCATGACCATAGAAACAATATAGAAAAACTCGACCCCAGGGCTCTTAAGTGTGTATTCGTTCGATATTCTCCTATCCAAAAGGAATACAAATGTTACCATCCTCCTACAAGGAAGATGTTTGTGAGTATAGATGTTGCATTTCGAGAGGAGGAACCTTACTTTAATACCCCTCATGGAGATATTAGACAAGATGAGAAAGACAAAACCATGGCCCCACATGTGTTTTCGTTTCCCCAAGAAAGCAACAAAGAGCTTAGTGGATGTAGAGGACAGGGGGAGAGACAATCTACTATGAATGAAGAGAGGCACACTGAGGTAGAAATTAATTCAGAAACTGGTTCCATGGTGGAGGAAGATTGTGGTGTAGATGACTCAGAAATGCCACTAGAAGAAACACCAGAGGATAGAAAGTTTTTTATCATCTATACTAGGCGCAAGAACCAGAGATCTAAGCAAGCCATTGAGCACTTTACTCATAGCCAAGAGTTATGTCTGAATCTAGCTCAATCTTCTTCCTCATGTAGTAAGTTTGTAAATCCTACTTCATCTAACTCTAATATTGAAAATGAGCTTGAACTTCTATTGCTAACAAGAAGGGTATTAGAGAGTGTACAAAATTTCCTACATCTCACTTTGTGTCTTATGATTCACTATCTCCTTCATATAGATCTTTTGCCACAGCTTTATCAGCCATATCTATTCCACTTAACTAGAAAGAGGCTATAGCTGACCCAAAATGGAAGAAGGCTATGACAGAAGAGACAAAGGCCCTTAAAAAGAATGGGACATGAGAACTCACTACACTACCTTTTGGAGTAAAAATTGTTGGCTGCAAGTGGGTGTTTATTGTGAAACATAAATCAGATGGATCTATTGAGAGATTCAAGGCTAGACTGGTGGCAAAAGGGTGTATACAGACTTATGGAATTGATTATTATGAAACCTTTGTTCTAGTAGCAAAGATGAACTCTATTAGGGTTCCCTTGTCTTGTGTTACAAACTTTGGATGGGAACTTCAACAACTTGATGTAAAGAACGCATTCCTTCATGGAGATCTTGAGGAAGAAATATTCATAGAAATTCCCTCTAGATTTGCAAATACAGAAACTGAGGGAAAAGTCTACAGATTAAAAAAAGCTCTTTATGGTTTAAAACAGTCACCTAGGGAGTGGTTTGAAAGATTCAAAAAAGCAATGATCAATTGTGGGTACAATCAGAGTAACGCAGATCACACCTTGTTCTTCAAGAGGAAAGGAAATCACATCACTACCTTGATTGTATATGTTGATTATATTGTGGTAACTAGGAATGATCCTGAGGAGATTAATTTCTTGAAAAACCTTTTATCCACAGAATTTGAAATTAAAGACTTGGGGAACCTTGGCTACTTCCTTAGAATTGAGATTGCTAGGTCCAAAGAGGGGATCTATATTTGTCAAAGAAAATACATCTTAGATCTTCTCAAGAAAACAAGCATGTTAGGTTGCCAACGAGCGGAAACCCTTATAGTTGAACATCATCACCTTAAGAGTGGTGTTGGAGATCTAGTGGATATTGGTAGACATAGAAGGCTAGTGGGAAGACTGATTTATTTAGCTCACACTAGACTTGACACAACCTATGCAGTTAGTGTAATGAGCCAATTCATGCATGATCCATGCTCTTTCTATATGGAAGCTGTCTATCAAATTCTAAGATACTTAAAGTCTTCTCTTGAGAAAGGATTTTTATTCTCCCAACATGGTCATTGAAAAATAGAACAGTATTCAGAAGCTGACTGGGCAGGCACTATGAATGATAGGAGGTCTACCTTAGGTTATTGCACTTTTGTAGGAGGAAACCTAGTAACTTAGAGAAGTAAGAAGCAATCAGTTGTTGCCAAATCAAGTGTAGAAGTTGAATACAGGGCTATGGCTCATGCTATATGCAAGCTTATTTGGTTGAAGAAACTTGTAGAGGAGCTCGGACTTTAAAGGGATTCTCACCTCACTCTTCATTGTGATAACAAAGCTACCATCAATATTGTTAATATCCCTGTTCAGCATGACAAAACTAAACACATAGAAATTGATAGACACTTCATCAAGGAAAAATTATCAAAAGGTCTTCTAAGTCTACCTTTCGTTAGATCTGAAAGTCAACTGGCTGATATTCTCATGAAGGGTCTTAATAGGAGAAACTTCATTTTTTCTCTTACAAGATGGGCATGAGAGATATTTATGCCCCATCTTGAGGATGAGTGTTGTGTTGTACATACTTAGAGGACATTTATGTAATATTGTTCTTTTTGTCTAGGGTTAGTATATTTAGGGTTTTCTCTCTTGATTGTAAAAAGTGAGACAGAAAGTTTTCCCTCCTCTCTCTGTTCAAACTTTCAACTCTTTCTAAAAAAAGAACTAGTAATGTAATCCATAAAAATTAAAATGGTATAACATGATAGTCAACATAAAAATAAAATTTAGAGGAGTTTACCAAGATAGAACATCACATATCCTGGATATAAATAGTATGTCATAATAGTCTACATAAACTCAAAATTTAGAGGAGTTTATCAAGATAGAAAATCTCATGTCCTTGATACTTTAAATAGTATGACATGATAGTCTACATAAACATAAAATTTAGAGGAGTTCAGCAAGATAGAACATCACATATCCTTGATACTTTGAATAGTATGAGATAATATTCAACATAAAAATAATATCTAGAGGAGTTTATCAAGATAGAACATCACATATCCTTGATACGTTTTATCCACAATTTAATACACAAAAACAAACACCCACAGAGACAACATCAGACATGGAATCCAGAATAATGGAGTGGGCTGGTCATGAGCAACAAATCCTCCCCCTACCCCCCCCCCCCCCCCCTTTATCCCCACAGAAAAATAACAAAGCATAAGAAGTCAAATTGAGATTGAAAAAAGAAATCAGTTACCTAATGCATTGCTTAACATGGCAAAAGTGAGCAAGAAAACACTTTTGAGCCATTCTTTAAGCTTCATCCCATCCAGTATAACCCCAATCAGCAACTTCAGCCCAATGTCGCTGGTAGGCAAAGCCACAATTATCAAAATTTCAGCACTCAAAATGCAATCAGATTTCTAACAACATAATTTACCAATACGAAGAGAATAGAAAATGATGGTTTAAACAAACTCCACTGGCAGTATTAAACAAAAAACTTTGAAGTGTTAAGTATCAAAAACTTTAAAAATATTCTAATACAAAAGAAGACCAATACCTCACACCTGATCTTCAGTTGAATAAAATCATTTAGTCACATAAATGAAAGTGAAGCACTGATCTATGCTAAACTCGTTCTGCTTTCGAAAAACCAGGCCATATTAGAGAAAACCCGACATGAAAATTGCTTTCCTTTTTAACAGGAAAATTGTCAAAACAAGTTCCGAACAAAAAAGGCTAATCGGTTATAATCCATGCACACTAGCCGCATGCAAGAGGATTGCAAAAAGAACAAAACATGCACACATAGGCGTGGGTAAAGCTTCTAGACTTCTCTGTCAGCAAGCTATAAAATAAAACAATGCAAATCGTGGCTTCGATCTCCACAACCAAATGCTTGGCATGACTTTCCTTTTGTGGTGAATAAACCAAATGCATTGCCTAAAATATATGGCAAAGACTGAAACCCACTACTGCTCCTCACCTCTACGAAAGAAGAAAGAATCTAGGAAATTTCTGCAAGATTTCAGGCCCCTCAATAGTAAAATCATTTTACTTACATGGCCAAATCAGAACAGCACAAAAAACACACTTTTAGTGAAGTGGGTATTTGGGCAAAAATAGGCCAAAAATGCGAAAGACTTCAGAGACAGAGGCATACGAATTTTCTGACAATAATTATTGTTAAATTAGACAATTACTAAAAAAAAACCTTCAAATTCCGTACAAATTTATGAACTTAATCTTCAAGACAACCCAGAAATAAACGATCAAAAACGGGAGAAAAATGGAAAGTGAACCTCGAATGGCAGCTTCTTTTGAATGAGTTAGCAGAGGAGCCAACAAAGTCCCACTCCTCAGACTGTAAGAGCTATGCTGTTGTCCACTTCAGTTGTCTTTTTTGAAGAAATTCATATTATATTTAGGTGATCAAATCATTATTACCCAGTAATATATTAGATTCTAAAAACTTAAAAGACATCCACATCATCGCCGTTCATTTAGTGTATTTTTTAATCAATTTGTCTTTTTTTTTTAAATTGAAATCCACCCATTTGAGAAATGCCTTTATGATTTCCCTCCAAAAGTCATTTTCTTTTGCAGGTAATCAGATTCGGCTTACGGAAAAGCAGCCGAAAGGTCAAGAGGCGTTTCCAGAGTTTAGTGGGGCTATTAAGTGAACATTCATGATAAGTCAATATCGAAACTGGCCAGCATATGCTCAAGGACAAGGCGATTGACTTCCACTACGTTCTATCTCTAAATTAGATTGACACATGCAATGCAATAACAATAGTTGCACACGAGTTCACAAATTTGCACAAAATTTGTATTTTTTTAATCAGTTTTCTCTTGTAAATTTTCTTATAATACTTGGGGGATCCATATTCAAGACGAAAATTAATGATGCTGAGGACAAGAAAATTGAACTGCGTCAAATTTTTAGCTTAAATTATATCGAGGACTTAAATTTTATGGTTTAGTTAATAGTCAAATATCATCAATCCAAACATTTTTAACTAATTAAGAAGATATATTTATTACATTTATTCATAACTCATAATTTTACTTAAATACATATATTTTTCTTAAGAGTATTGTTACTTTTAAAGAAATACTATGCCCACAATTTTCATTTCACATCAAACACAAACCAACAGTATAAACAAAAAAAAAATTAATAGAATCTATCTTATAATTTAATTTATAAAATTTAATAAATTTAATAATTTAAATTATATATTTTAAAAATTAAGTAAATATATTTAAAAAAATAATAAAACTCTACCCTTATAGCCTGCACATAACTTTATCTAAATTAATTTTATTCTCATTTAATAACATTCAATTTCTGCAATAAAAATTTATTTTATAAAATTTTATTATTTTATATTCAACAAAAATTTTGATCATTTATTCAACTACAATCAGATTTTGTAAAATCAATTTTAAAAAAACATGTTCAATGGCATGTTAATTTTGAAATAATATTTTCAATACAATTATTCTCCACTTAATTCCATTAAAATCAATTCTCTTCACAATTATATCAATCAGTAAACCAAAAATTCCATGCAATTAAAGATAGCATTAAGACAACAAACACCAAAACATATAGATGCAAAATAATTCCAATTTCTAGTTTCTAGATTAATAACTAAATAAAAACCCATTGCTACAAAGTTTGATTCAAAACAAAGATTGATTTCCGTTCAATGGTACAACATAACTTAATCAAAATGACCCGACATGAGTTTGTTACAGCTATCTCGCTGAATCATCGCGATTTGGAGACTGACTTCTGCTGCGGCCTGGATTCTTGGTTGGATTCTTGCTAAGCAACCTTGAGCCACCATTATAAGGTGGAGAGCGAGAGTATGACCTCTTCCTACTCTGCTGCGAATTCGATCTTTCCTGACTGTACCTTTTAGCTTCAGGTGACACAGATCTACAAAGAAATTACAGATTATATTCACAAGAAAAGAAAATGCATACTGAAACATAAAGCAAGCACGCATTACATTACAAACAGCTACCCTAAACTTAAGTCATAAAGCATTGTACCTACTGAAAAAGGCCCAGATATTTAAAGCCAACTTAAATACCAGCACGGAAGCACATTTCACCTAAAGGTTATTCTTTGGAGGGAAGCTTCCAACAAATTCCTCACCACTAAAATACATCATAGTTGAACCAACCACAATGTGTCAAGGACAACTAACTTCTATGACATGAACTCCCACACATCATGCATAACAAAGTACTTTGGACTACTGAGATCCAGCAGAAAATCCCCTGCCAAATCCATGCAACCACACCTTGCATCTTATATTTGTCAATCTATATGCACCATCAAACAAAAACTAACAACAACACTAAATCTTATCTAACTAGGTAAAGTCAGCTACATGAATCAAGCGGTACCATTGAATTCTATCAAAATCAAGTTTTCAGAAATATAATTTATCAAAAGATTCCTTTTAATAATCTTAGTATCTTTTTCTATTTTCCTCTACTCCTCTTCATTGGACTCAACCATTTGATTAACTTTCCTCACTGGAGTCTCATTGGAGTCTAACAATTTTCTTTACATATGTCCAAACCACCATAACCATCAAACAAGAACCATCAAGAAATTTATCTAAGTACCTAAAATTTTCCCCGCAGTTTACAAGCAAACCACAACAGTTTGCCTCTCACAAAATTTAGACCAGAACATTTCAGATGCAGAGTGCTAGGGATGAAAACAAAAATAAGCATACATATTAGGGCCCGAAAGTTAAATTAGAAGATAGGATGCATAGTGGTTCCTCAAGTAATAATATACTGGATCTCAGTATCTCTAACTCCCGTATGCTACTAAAGCCTACCAGTTTATATTTGCATATTCAACATAATAATCCATCGCCATCTTCATCTTTTCAAACCTTTGGGTTCAAATCAAGAGATGCTTTAGTTAAGGGGAAATTGACCGAGAATGATTGTTCCTTTGGGCTAAAAATGGAAAGAACTACATGTGGAAGAAGTATGCATACTCATATACCTTGAATATTCCCTTTGTTTGCGAGGAGGGGCATAATCATCACGACTTTGAGAACGAGATCTATGACGTGGTGGTGGGGATCGAGAGTATCGAGGTGATCGAGAATAACGAGGAGGAGACCGTCTTCGATCATGAAATTGACCCCTGTGAAGTATTATCATTTTGAGAGAGGCAATCATCATAACCACTGATATAAACAGCACATATCCCAAGCTCAACATACTTATTTATGTAAACAAATATAGAAGATCTAAAGGTACTGAAACTTAATATAGACAGTAACTAACCAGACATATTAGATTTCAGAAAGTCCACTTTAAAGACCACATAGCATTAATTTTAAGACCCAAAAATTAACTAGTACAGTTTAGTTACAGCCATTGATGCTCCCACTTGTTAGGAAAATGGTGGATGTGAGGGCCGAACAACTCATGTGATTATCTAAATTATTTGGCCAAAATTAAAACAACCTTATTATGTAATTGGTTACCGATAGCTAAGATTACTAAGTAAAATATTTATAGCTAAAAAACCATAAGGTTAGAGTTCTAACCTTCCGAGTAAAAAGGTGTATGTCAAAAATGCTCCCACTAACACATTAAGAATTAACTAGTTCATAATGTTATTGTTGACTGACAACAACATGGTTTAATCCGGGTATTCAAAGCTGTATGCATCCAACAAACCTACTCTTTATCACAAAGCATTGATACCATCTCAAAAGCAATCAAAATCACACAAAGGAAGTTTTTTGACATACAAATTCAGCTTAAGTTTATCTCCAATTATGCATAAGTAAAGTGTTGCATAACATTTCAGTCCAAGTCAAATTTATAATGCAAAAGATTAAAATTGGACAAGAGGCATGACCTACCTTCTCTCTCTTGCTCTCATTTCCTGAGGCTTCTTTCTATTCTCCTCAGCAAAAACAACAGTCAACTCTCGACCAAGAAGAATTTGACCATCCATATGATATTTAGCATCGGCGGCATCAGCAGGGTCTACATATTGAATGAAACCAAAACCACGCGGTCCTCTGCAGAACAGATTATGGACAAGAATATGGAAAACCCAAATACCATTACAACAAAGAGTAGATACATCAATAACCAAATTGCAATTAGCACATTGCACACAGTTACCCTTCGCTTATATAACTGCCGGATTCGACCCCAATAATATGGAAGGATGTGATAATAAAGCAAACACTATTCTGCTGACCTTTGTGTCAGTTTAAAGATCACTTGAAATTCTTCAAGACTTGGAACATCTTCACAATGTATTCAAACTCAACTTCCTTGAAATCTTCACTACCATTAACATCTTCACAAGAACTCTAATTACTTGATTGAAGTCTTCAAAACTCTAACTCACTGCTAAGCCTCAAAAACCTCAATAAACTTACGCAACTTGCAATTCTAGAAGTAGTAGTCAAAAAGAAAAACAACCATCACCAAAACATAAATGTAGAGTAAGAATCTTAGAAGCTCCGCTTGGACAATTCACCAAAAAAACAAATCCAAGACAGTTAATATTGTTTATAAACTTTATAAAAACTAATAATGAAAATTTAAGAAGTTTGAATCCAAAATATTGCATCTCACAGGAGTATATGCATGAGAATGAAACCACAAAAAAATAAATAAATAAAGCACCACCAATAAAAACATTTCCTTTAATTAGAAGTCCAAGAAACAAACATATGATATTGATTGGACACAATCATATATAGCTAATAAATTAATAATTTATTAAAAGTCCATTGCAAGATCTTACACAACATCAAACATGCATGATCTTATCACAATTTGAAAAATTAAAAGAAAAGAAAGGAAAAGAGTAAAATGCAAAATATCATTTGACAATCAAATAGGAAGAATAAGAACATATCACAAATTGTTTCTCCTAGACCCTGCAACCACCATGTCCTACATATAGCTTAAACGCTCACCCAGTGTAATAATCCTTTGGCAGATAAATGTCCTTAAGAGCACCAAACTGTCCAAATGGTCTGCGAAGATCCTCAGACCTGGATAATTCCCATTCACAATAAGTGCTATGAAGTAAGAATGGACAAAAGGACTTAATGACGATGATGTATTCCTTTGATACAACATAGTTCAAAATAATGTGCCAATGCAATATCTCAAAATCAGCTATCAAAAAGCATTAGGAAACCTATGCATTCAATTGGAACAACATCCTTTAGGAAATCATATTAAAAGAGAAAGAGAAAAAAAGAAAGATATAGAGGACATCTTCTAAGACTCATAAGCAACAAATTACAATTTGGTTCATTCTTTTGTTCAGCATTTTCCAGATATAAATTGTTCTACTAAAACGAAATCAGATGAACGTAACTCCCAAAGGAAGTCACAGATGAATGGTTACAGCTCTTTCTTCATGTTTTCCACTATTTCCAAATTCCAATATACACTGCCTCACAGAACACAGATTACCAAGTATATCACCAAAAAGGTGCACAAGTTTTACATTAAAAAATATGATCAAATTCCCTTTCAACCATTATTGATACTAACAAATAACACAACCATATACAAATGAAAAGGTACATATATTATATCCATAATCCACTCCTGCTTCCGTTAGCCAAACCAAAATTGGAAAATAGAACTGACCTACAGTCATGACGAAGGTTGCGAACTAAAAGGCTGGTAGGAAGATCTCTACCACGGCCACCATAACGGCCCCTAGGGCTTGGACTCCTTCCTCTTCTGCCATAACCCCTCGTGGGTGATGGACTATAACTCCTCCCTCTCATTTATGTCCTGTAATCCATGAAAGCTTAAACGTTAGATGGGAAATGAAAAAACAGTGACTAATAATATGCCATGGAACCAGATGATCGAAGATTTCAGTGAGTACAAGATAGAAGAAAAACATAAGCAGGCCCACCATGAAATATGAGTCAGTAAGTCACATCAAAGCACTTCCTCCTGATGCCCAAGCACGAATAAAGAACTTCACTATTATAAGTTCCTTATGGCATCTATTTCCACCAACATATCCCATTTGTCCAACTTATCAAGCTCTAGCAAGGTATATTGATTAATGCAATCATGTAGCTAACCATACTAATATAGCATACATGAAATTTCAGGTTTACTTTCCTGCCACCCTCCACAAACATTAGAAAAAAGGCAATAATAACTATTCCTAACTATTCCTATTTTCATTTCCAAACTGCTCCTACTCTCATGTTCCCTCATTTTATCTCCAACGAATATCCAAATTGCAAAGAAGTGAAGACCATTTTACTTTATTTCAAACTCAATACACGAATTCATGTCAGAGACTCAGATATCAGTGCAGTCCCCCCAACCCTACTATTAACTGTTGGTACTCCAGCATGAACTTGGTTATCGATCAAACAATTTATGAGGATTACTGTAAGGATCTCTATCCCAACAAAAAATAATAATAAAAGCCCTCTCATTCCATCAACGAATTTGAATTTTTAGCTTGTAAGTTCAGAGTGGAGGATGAAACTCAGAAAAAGGAAACAAGTATCCCTGAGTTAAGACACAACCCAACAAACCAAGACAAGCGTAACCCAGAAGGATTACTCTGCGAAACATATTGAAAGCACAGGGAGCAAACATCATTTCATACAAATAGCGATGAATCGCCAAAAAACCACCGCGGTTGAAGGATTTTTGCATAAAATCTCAGGAAAAGGAATCACAACTATTCACGCTAGCGTGAAACAGAAAGAGAAATACCTATGAGAATAACGACCGGTGACTGAAGTTTGATTTAATCGACCAAATCGAGATTGAGAAGCAGGCGTCGCCAGCGAGCAGCGAACGGAACTTTGAAGCGGCTAGGGCTTCTAAATAATAGTACATACAATTACAAGATAAAATACTAAAATGTACCCCATCTTTCACCTAAATACTGCAGCTTTATAGCCAAAAAAACTGCACCTTTTAAAATATTAAATTTGTAAATAAATAAATAAAAATAATTTTTTGAAATTAAGTGAATTATTGATTATGAAAAAAAGGATATATAAAACTTAATTTCCTTTTGATTTGTAGACAAATTTTATTAATTTATTTAATCATATATGTTAGATTACGGTAGCATATATATGAACAAAAAAATTATAAGGGTTATACCTATTAAGAAGAAATTTATAATTTAAAAAAAATTTTAACATGATAATTTAAGTTTTCATATAATAAGAGAAATGTAAATTAATTAATACATACACAAAATTTTTATATATATTTTTAAAAAGAGAAAATATTAGAATAATAATAAATCTTACTTTACCATTAAAATATGTATTATAGAATTTAAAATAAATTATTATTTTAACTCTCAAAAGGTGCAATTTCTATTAACTTTAATGTCAAAAAAAAAAATTCTACTAATATAATCTTCCAATGTCTAACCCTTTCCAATTAGTCCTTGTTTCATCTAATCTATCCAATTAAAGACAAAACTAATGACATGTATTAACAGGGATCATACGTGACCATCCATTTTCTTGAGATGGCCAACCTAATTTGATATGGCAAAACTGACGTCACCTGAGAGCACCATTTTCCCCCAAATTCTTCTCGATGGAAACCGTTAACTATAACAAAATTTGGGGATTTCCTAACTTCTTGAAGTATGCCCAACATTCTCTTCTAGCTTCGCCATATCCTCTTCTTGCTGTTTCATTTCCCTCAGAGAGAGAGAGAGAGAGAGAGAGAATGCAGATGGGAAATTGCCAAACCATTGATACAACAGCCAAATGGGAAAGTAGACAAGTTGTATTAGCAAGTCAGTGCTAGCGAAGTAATGAAGACGAATCTGGACACTCTTGCTATTCTGATTTCCACCACATTGTGTACATCCAAAGACAATGGAAATTACCAACCAAAAAAAAAAAAAAAAGACAATGGAAGTTGCCCAAATAAGAATGACAACAATGCCAATTTAGTTAGCTTAAATCGCATCATGCTTCCCAAGCCCACAAATACCCTTGTTCTTGGTCAAGTTCATAAACTCGTCACATCTCAAGGTTGGTTTTTTTCTTTGAAAAGTTTTGTGCTTTATTCCAGACTTGAGTTGAGCATCATGTGCTTCTTTCGTTCAAAGGTGATGAAGGGTCTGTGGGCAAAGAAGCAAAGATGAAGAAAACCTGTCAAAGTCGTCATAGATGCTTAATTGGGTAAGGGAAAAACTAGGAATCGAGACATACAAAGTAGCAAGGAGGTCTAAGCCTAAGAATAACCATGTGAATCTCAATCAAAATTTGTTGTTGGTCTCTCTCTCTCTCTCTTCTTGCCGTTAGAGAAGTGAAGGAGGTTATCCTCCAAGAAATCCTCGTCAGCAACCATCTTATTCACATTTAAGCACAAAATCTCTTCGCAAAATGCTTGCTAGAGAGAAATTTGGGAAACTTTTAAAGTCACCTACAAAAATCACAACATTGTTCGTTGAACACGATGTCTTCGAGAGAATTTTGGGAAATGCCGAAATTTTGTTACTTTCAATAGTTCCCATTGAGAAGAATTTGGGGCAAAATGCTGCTATTGGACGATGCTATTTTTGCCATATCATATTTGGTAGGCCACCTCAGGAAAGGGAAAGCCATGTAGGATCACGGTTAGTAGTGGTGGACCTTGAAGTAAATTTTTTGCAAGGGGACCAAATGCAAGGTAGCATAGGAACCTCTTGTATTGAAGTTAAATATGGATCCAACAATGATACTCTAGCGACACTTCCAATACAATTTGAGTATTTATTATTTTTCATTTTAAAAAGTTTAATGAAAACAAATGGATGCTTTTCCTTTTTTGCTTAAAGCTTTTCCCATTATGACCTCTTTGCATAAAACAGATTAGCGAAATTTTCAAACTTCTTTAGTAGCATTTCTTTTTGTAAGAACTTCCTTAGCAACATTTAAAAGGGTTTGGTGATAAATGTAGTTGTTGGATTTGTGAGGAGAGATTAAATTTATGTGACTTAACTCTATCATACTGCGTTTAGAGTTAAACAAAGCTCTTCACAATTATTTCTTTATATGCATCCTATTTTTTTTATTTATTATACCATTGTATTTGTATCATGTGGTATTATTATTGTATTTTGCATTTATGCTTCCTAGGCCAAAGGGTACTCATTAACTAATATTTAAAAATTGTGATGATATAATTTTAGAAAAAATTAATAGTTACATAAATATATATTAAGAATTTGAAAATATTTAACTCTTACACTTTAACTATAACCTGAATTTCATTATAATTCTTTTAGTTTATACGAGAAAAATATAAGAAATTAAGAGGTGTATCTGACAGTTAAATTGAGAAATAATGCTTTATGTTCAAAATTAAGGAATCTAGTTATTAAAGTATAACAAGGGAAGTGATTTTGAGAAGTTATGGTAAAGCAAAGAATATAGTGTACCTGATAGCTGAGGCAGAAAGTGAAGATAACATATTTGTATTACTGCTATTTATGGACTTTTTTTAATTTTTAATTTTGTGTGTTACTTTTAAATTTTGGGTTAAATATTTAGTATGAATTGTATTATTGTGTGTTTAATATTTAAAAAAAGTAAAATTTTAATTTGATAATTCTGTTGACTAATTTTGAAATCCCAAATAGATTTTTGACAAAAAAAATTGGAGGGCCAACATAAAATTTTACCTTATAATTTTTTTGGTCCCCCTTCGCCAACTAAGATCCGCCATTGCCCATTAGTACATGCCAATTAATGGATTGGGTAATGGAAGGACTTAATTGAAAAGGCTTAGGCATTGGAGGGCGAAATTGATTAAAAAAAAACAATGGAGAACCAAGTTGATAGAAGGTGCTTCTTTAGAAAATTAAAATGATGGTTTTCTCTAAATCTAAAGATTTTGCTCAGTTTTGGAAGCTAAAATTTGCGATATTTATGTGGATCTGATGATTGCATGGGAAGCTAGGTTTAAGAACTTTGTTCAGGAATCAAACTCTAAAGTAGCCATTTCGTTGATAAGGGGCATTGCCAAGGCAATCATCCTTTGTGGCAATTGATTGTAATGGTTCAAGATTTCCTCAGAAAACCTAAGAGTCCACATGCAACACACTTTAAGAGAAGGAAATTCAGTTTCTGATAGTTTGGCCAACCATGGTTTAAATCTCTCTCCGTGTCTTCATCATCACTTCCGGCTCTGCATGGCTTGGGAAGCATTCAACTAGCTGATAGTTTTGGAGTAGCTTTCACTAGAATGGTTAGGGTGTAGTTTTTCATTTTGTATAGAGGATACTAGCTTGTAACCCTACGAAGCAAAACCTAGTTTAAAGAAATTGTATCAAATAACATTATTACCTTTTTTATAAGAATTTTTCAATATATAAATTTATATCAAGTTCATGATACATTTAAATTTCATAGTCATAATTATAAATCAAATCAATATATCTATTCAAGCTTAATAGGGAAGTTCTTCTTTTTTTAAAAAAAATAGTAAGTTGATTATTTAACATTAGTTTGTTAGTAGCTTCTATTGTCATATTAAGCACTTGTCAATCATATCCTTTTCAGAAAGGTTTATGTGGGAGCATCAGATGCTTGCAAAATTAAAGAGATAGTTAAATTTAATTGCATAACAATTTAATCTATAAAATTTAATGAATTTAATAATTTATATTTTTTAAATAAATATTTAATAAAATTTAATATTTTGTGAGAACAAGACTGTATAATTTTTATTTGAGTGTCTTTACAATCCTATATAAAATAAAGATGTTGCATAAAATTATTGTGAGAGAACCTTTTTTTTAGTGGTTCTTTGTTCTCTTACTGGTTTAAACAATAAGCTATCTAAGTTACAAAATTTCAGAAATTAAAATAAAAAAATTATATGAAAATAACAAAAAGTGGCTCAAACTCAAATAAAATGGTACACTCAATTTTAGAAGAGGCAGGAGAGAATGTCCCTTTTAACCTATTTCTTTCTATAATACTTAATTTTCGTCATTTTTATAAATTAAATTTTATTAAGTATTTATTTAAAAATTTTAAACTATTAAATTTAAAATAAATTACTATTTTAATCCTGCAAAAATAACACCCTTATCCATTTGATAAGCTAAAAGTTTTTCGTCACAATTACACTACTTAAAGATCAATTTTAGTCTTTTGTTAGTATTTCATATACATTGTGAACAAAAGAGAAGACGTGGCGATGGCTTTGACAAATTGGCTAATGATGTGGACAAAAAGACAAATGATGTGGCATCCCACTTTAGTAAAGTTGCCCAAACCTTCCTATTTTTTGAGTTTGTCACCAAAAAAAAAAAAAAATCATCCTTGTCAATCTGTTAGTATGAATGTGGAAGGCTATCTTATTGCAATAATTTAAAAAAAAAAAAAACTAAACCGGCTTAAATCACTTGTAGAAAAAGGATTATATTATTGACTAAACAATTTATTAGAAATAAATACATATCCATTAATAATGCTTTCGTCAAAAAATATTAATAATGGATACTTTCATCCAACCAAATTTATGTCGACACAATTTTACAATTCAACCGTATAATTATTTGAAATTAAAAGATTTTGGGCATTGGAAAAGTTTACAATGATTTTTCAAATAATTTTTAACATCAATATTTCAAATCTTATTGACGAATAAATCCAACAATAACTTCAAAATTAATAAATAAAATAATATTTAAAGTATCTAATGGATATTCCATATATAATAATATACTCCAATTAATAAATTAATACTATAAACAATTTTATAAATATTGTATTGTTTTGAATAATATTAAAAAAATTATCTAAAATTATATATTAAAAAAGGAAAGACAAAAATACTATAGTCCATTTGCTTGATATGCAATTCTATGATTGTCAATTTCCACTTGATAGCATTTGTAACGAAACAAAATAGAGAGAACTAAAGCTTAATTAAATGGTATTTAGATGAATTCAAATGATCCAAGTGACTTATATTTTTAGAACTATCCTATGCTTCTCATTTGTACATGTGTCTCTTTTTGTTGTAATTGACTTAACTATTCTACCAATATTCAAGTAACTAACCAACTGCTGCAGCAGACTAAAACATACTAATTGTAACATACCAATTGTAACATTTTCCCTTGAACCAAGCCCTCTTCAATCCCTTTCCCTACTAAACTAACTATCCTAGTTATTGGACAATTAGTTTTGCGTGGAATTTGCCAAACAATGAGCTGGACAATGGTTTTGTAAATATATCTGTTATTTAATCATAACTTGGCAAGTGATCGACTGTGAGATCCTTTTGGATTACATGGTTCCTAACAAAATAGATGTCCAGTTCCATATGTTTTATGCAACTTGCTGCACAAGATTTACTAATAAGGCTACAATTGAAAGGTCATCACACCAAGGAGATGGTTTGGTAGGAGGTGTGACTCCAATTTCTATTAACAACAACTGAACCCACAATAGCTCTATTATTAATTGAGCTAGTCTCTTATATTTTGCTTCGGTGCTTGACCCTGACATGGTGCTGTGTTTCTTTGAACTCTAAGACACTAAATTGTTTTCGAAGAAAACGCAAAATCCCAAGATAAACCTGCGATCATCAGGATTGGAGGCTTAATCTACATCTGTATAGCTTGAGACTAAGAGGACTCGTGACTATTTGAAGAAAATGCCATGTGATAAGATCCCTTTGACATAGCATAGAATCCTGAATCCTCTTTACTACCTTCCAATGAGTGTGTAGTGGTTTGTACATAAATTGAGATACTTTTGTCACACTATAGGATAGATCAGGTCAAGTGATCATTAAATATTGTAGAGCACCAACAACTTGCTTATACAAATAAGGATCTTCCATTAAAGTTCCTTAGTGAGTAGATAATTTCAAACTACTAACCATCAGAGTCGTAAGAGCTTTAGCCTTACTCATGTTGAATTTGTACAGTAGTTTACGAGCGTACTTAGTTTGAGTAAGTAGGAGACAATTCTTGTTTCTTGTAACTTCAATACTAAGGAAAAAGTTAAGATCTCCAAGGTATTTAAGGGAGAATGCACTGTTTAATTCTACAATAAGTGTCTGAATTATAGTTTTGGACCTTCCTACTATAATCACATCATCAACATATACTAGAGCATAGATGGAATGATATTTTGTAATTTTTATAAACAATGACTGATCTTCCTTTGAAGGTTTGAATCCTTTAGACTAAAGAAACTTCAGCAACTTCTCATACCAAGCACATGGTTCTTGTTTAAGGCCTTATGTAACCTACATACAAGCTATTTACCTTCTTTAAATTTAAAGCCCACTGGTTGTCTCATGTAAACTTCATCTTGCAAATCACCATTCAAACAAATATTATTTATGTCTATTTCTCTCATAGACTAACCTCTAGATAGTGAAAGTGTGATGAAGATTCTGATGATTGAGTGCTTCACTATAGGGATGAAAGTCTCATAGAAGTTGAAGCTAGCTTGTTGTAAGTAGCCTTTAGTTACTAAATGTCTTGCTTTGGAGCCATCAAGATTCTTTTTGAGTTAAAAAACTCACTTGTTATCCACAGGATGTCTACCTTTAGTTAATGATACAAGGGACCATATGCCATATCTTAGCAGTGCATTAAACTCATCTTGTGCTACTTCCTTCCACTTGGGATGAGACATGGCTTCTTGGATTGTATTTGGTTCACTCTTAGTCAAGTCAACTATATAAACTTTTGGCTTGTAGGTATTATTTTTGGATCTAGTGGTCATGGGATGAGTATTTGTGAGAGAAGGCTGAGGTTGACATGAAGGTAGGTCTGTACAAGGATGAATGGGTGGTAGAGGTTCTAGGATGGCATTTGTTGGCTCAAAAGTTTAAGGTTAATATTTAGTTAGTGTCACAATGACAATTGGAGGATGGGGTAAGGATGTGGCATTGTTGTGTTGAGGTAACATAATAGGAAAAAGATGGTATGGGAATGTGGCTTCATCAAACCTTACATTTCTAGACACATAGACTGTTGTATTGTCATCTAAGCATTTGTAGCCTTTCTGTTTAGTGTTGTAGCTAATGAATACACAAGGTTTTCATCTAAACTGAAGCTTATTAACATTGTAAGGTCTTAGGCATGGAAAACAAGAACAACCAAATGATCTGAGAAAGGAGTAATTAGGTTTTATCTTGTGTAGCACCTTTCGAGGTGACTTGAACTCAAGGGCTATGGTTGGCATTCTGTTGATAAGGTATAATGCTGAGGATAAACTTTCATGCCAAAAACTAAGAGGTATTCTGGCTTAAGAAAGTAAGGTTAAACTAGTATTAACAATGAATCTATGTTTTCTCTTAATGAGTCCATTCTGTTGAGAAGTATGGGGGCATGTATTTCTCAATTCAATGCCTTTTTGAACTAGAAAGGGTGCAAAGTTTCTAAACTCTGCCCCAACAATCTGTCTAAATTTCTTTGATAAAGGTGTCACGTTGATTTGTTTCCACATTTGGTAAACTAAACGAAAGTTCGTAAGGCTTCTACTTTTGATTTTAGAAAGTAAATGCAGGTATATTTTGAGTAGGCATCTATGATGGCTAGATAATATTTAAAACCTTGACCTAAGAGGCATGGTGCCGGCCTCCATAAATCTACTTCAATGAGAGAAAGAGTTTATTATATTTTGATATAGAGGAATGAAAAGGTAAGGAATGGCTCTTTTTTTGCTAACAATGAGAACACAAGAAATCTTTATGGTTTTTGGCAGAAATATTAAAAGTTTGGAGTACTTTGGATACAATAAGAGGATTAAGATGTCCTAATCTTTGATGCCATAACTAGAACTTATCTAGATTTATTTGAGATGCAAAATATATACTAAAGATTAAGGCTTCTTAATAGGACTTGGTGATTGAATTCTAAATTTCTTTGATAGAATAGGTAGGCTTGAGTGTGGAAAGATTATCTTGGTAAAGCCCTTTGTCCAGTGCACCTCTAAGAAGTACTTCCTTTGTCATCTAGCCCTTCACGAGGCAATAAGAATCATGAAATTCAAATATTACATAGTTATCATGACAGAATTAAGAGACTAGCAAAAGGTTTTTGGTTATATTCGGTATGTGCAAAATATTTTTCAACTGAAGACTTCTATTAGTTTTGGTATTGATAGTTAAGTAACCAGTGTGTGAAGTGTTGAAACCATTTTACCCATATGCACTTTATTCTTACCTTGGTATTCAACACCAATGTTCAAATTCTCTGATTCATTTGTGGTGTGATTAGTCACCCCAAAATCAAGGTACTAGGATGAATCTCCTACTGATTCTGGTGTTGCTATTACTACTGCAATATTTGTAGAACTTTTATAACTATTATTGAACTGAGAGCTTGGTGTTTCTTTGTTGAACTACTATCTAGGATCAGGAATGAATAAGATATCAAACCTTTTGTGACACTTATGGATAGTGTGTCCAATTTTACCACACAACTAACATTGAGGTTTTGTGTTAGTCCATGAGTTTCTTCGTCTTCCTCTTCCTTTAAATTTACTTCCACTTCCTCTTTCATATGGTTGACTACCGTACCTTCCATATTTCTAACTATTGTATCCTCTTCCACCACTTGAATTAAATCTTTGTGTTGCAATATTGACTAACATTGAAGACTTTATTGCTTAGGCATTTTGCAGATTTCTTGATTTTGTATTCAATAAAAGAGAAACTATTGTCTTCCATGATGGTAGACCTTGTAATGTAGTGATCAATATCACAATAGCATCATAATTTGCACCTAATCTAGCCAATGCAGTTTGCACTAATTCTCACCCACTTATCATACAATTACAAGACTCTAACACATTCCACAGATTCTTGATTTTGGTAAGATAATCTCACATGTTTAAATTTTTCTTTTCTTGTAGTTTGTAGCTATCGTCTATACTATAATATTTTTTTTGTAGCAAACTAAGAAGAAAAATATTTCTGAATTGTTTCCCATAGTTCTTTTGAACTTTCACATCTTACAACATTTGGTGAAATTGAAGAACTTACAAATGGTAAGATCCATGATACTAACACTAGTCTTGTCTTTCATACACCAAAAATTCTTGAGAATGTGAGGGAGGAACTTCCTTACTACCATCAACATATGATTTGATCCCATGACCTTGAAACGTAGACAATTTGTTGTTTCTAGAAGAGAAAATTATTCTTCTTAAGCTTCACCATGAAATTCTGAAGATTTGGATTCACAACTATGATGGTTGGGTTGTGATCTACCATTGTTGATCAGCATAGTGCTCTGATAGCATGATAGCATTTGTAACAAAACAAAATCAAAGAGAACTAAAGCTAAATTGAATTATATTGGGATAAATTCATATGATACAAGTGACTACTATTTATAAAACTACCCTATGCTTCTCATGTATACATGTGTCTCTTTCTTTTGTAACTAACTTAACTATTATACTACTATTAAACTAACTAACCAACTGTTGGTACAAACTATAATATATGGATTGTAACACTACTTACCCATTGGTTTGGTCTATTGGGTAAGGGTGTGCAGAGGTCAAATGTGCACTCAAAGTTGATCGAGTCACTCATTATTGGTATGGGAAAATGCTCACTCATTATTGACCAAAAATGAAAATGCATGGAGATTTTCAAGTTTGTATCAAGTTCTAGTAAGGATGTAGTCAAATCAATGGGTTGTGATGTAGGAACATTTAAATGTATATAAGGAATAGAGTGTGGAAGAAAATAGTCTATGCTTTGTCAATGACTATGTCAATGCGGAATCCTGTAAAAGTTCTGCTCTCATAATAGACAAACTAAATTTGGGGTTTTGATGACAATATATAAGGATTACTAGTTCGTTCTAAATGACCTTCACAAATGCAAAACCCAAGCTTTAAGCCATTACCCTATGCTATGAGTGACAGACACCATAGGAGTACTCAATGTGTAATTTATCTCCTTAATTACAAAAGTGTTAAATTTCACATCCAAGACTTTCTACTCATTTCATATTCTTACTCATCTAAACTGAATCTAACTACTTCATCATTATTCCACATCCGAGCCCTCAATGTGTAATTCATCTCCTTATTCTTCATTCATATACTTTAATATTATCTTATCTCAAAAGATCCTAATGCAATAGCTATACGAGACTATATTCCCTATATGGCTATTTCATGAAAATCACCATATACTATAACCTTAGCAAAAATACTTATTTTAAAGAAAGGAAAGAAGAAATAAACATCAAGTTAGAAATCAATTCATTGAATTACAACCTAATGCTTTTTTTTTTTAATTTGAATTATGCAGTTGACTAATAAAAATTGTCATACGTATTAGTAATAATATGCAATCACATGACTTTTAACATTTAATGGTAGACAAATGGAAGTCGTGTATTTACATTATTTTGATAGTTGAAGGGATGTGTTTACATTGTTCTAATAGTTAAATGGATATATTTGCTGATTTTTATAATTGAAAGAATATACTTACAAATAATCTAAAGTTGAAAAAGTGTATATAAATTTTTTTCCATCCTAGACATCCTCTAAAAGGAACACCTAAATGCTAGAAAACTCTAACAAAAGAGACAAAACTTAAATTATTTCTTACTATCAACAAAGGATGGACTTCATTAAATGTTACAAGAAAGGTGAGAAGAATTTATATAGGAATGTTACAACTATGTAACACAGAAGAACCAAGCAATAAAAAAATACAAATAAGCCTATATGCCATCCATTTTTCTCTTCCTACCATCACATTTCACTTCTATATATATATAATTAGAAAGCAAGAAGGAAAGTTTTAAAAGGTAATATTGGTTGTATATAAAATTAAGGCTAAAATGCATGAAACCCTCCTAAACTTTAGGTTAATTTTAAAAAATTCTCCTGAACTTTAAAAATTTTCAAATGACCCTCTTGAACTATGAAAAATTTTTAAATAATCCCTTCCATCAAGTTTTCCGTCAAAATTTAAATAAATAACGAAAATGACCTTCATTATAAAGCTGAGAAATTGAAAAAAGTCGTAAACAGTAAAATTTTAGAGTTTTAACATTGAACCTCAACCCTAAACCCTAAACCCTAAATCCTAAACCCTAAACCCTAAACCTTAAAACCCTAAAACTCTAAATCCTAAATCTTAAGCCCTAAACCCTAAACCCTAAACCTAAACCCTAAGCCTTAAACCCTAAACCCTAAGCCCTAAGCCCTAAGCCCTAAACCCTAAATCTTAAATCCTAAACCCTTAAACTCTAAACCCTAAACCCTAAATCCTAAATTACAAATCTACACTAGGTTTTCTTCTTTTTCATTTATGGCAGATTTTGAAAATTTATGTACATTTGAAGGGTATTTTTGTCTTTTTATAAGGTCAAATTGGATGTTGACTAAAAAATATCTAAATTTTGACAAAAAACTTAATGGAATGAGGTGTTTTAAAAATTTTTCATAGTTCAAAAGGGTCATTTGAAAATTTTTAAAGTTTAAGAGGGTTTTTTAAAATCGACCTAAAGTTTAGGAAGGTTCTGTGCATTCTAGCCTAAAATTAATGTACAATGAGAGTACAATGTGAGACATTTTTTTAGAGGAGAAAGAAAGAGAAGAGAGAGAATACAAGAGATTATACAAAGTTTGTACTATCTCAATTTGTATGAATATTAGTACCAATTCTAAACGTGTTTACCAATTTATCCAGTTTTCTTTATGTGTTATATTCCTCTTTTGGAAAGTATCAATTAATGCAAACAATAAATGCCACATTGTCATTTGTTTTTGAATGGATTTAGAGTGTTTTATTTTGGATTGGGTTGACTATTTTAACAACGGCCCAACTTGTGTGCATGAAACATATAATGTCCAATTAAAAACACATATGATTTAAACAAAAAAAAAAACATATAATATAGTATTTGAGAGTGATCATTATACATGTATTCATCTTTCTACATATTGAAAATAAATTATATAATTAATGTTGTCAAACGTATTTAAATTTATTTCTCTATGTATTTTTCCATTAAATTATTATGTTGAATAAGTTTTGTTGGCATATACCAATTTTGTTGCATTGTTTTGTTTGGATGAAAGGATATTTGTGCTTTTTGTATGTGATTTTTATATAAGTTGTATTATTTGCATATTCATCCTTACTTTGACTGAACTTTGCAATATCATTTGCATATTCAAGATGGATCTATTCTTCTATAAGTTTGATGTCGAATAAATTATACTAATATTCCAAAGTGCAGGTATGTACTGTCAAATGCATTAGGGTAGTATTCCTAAAATGTCAAACTCACAGCAATTTTGCAGCTAATCTCATTATTAAAATTGTCTTTAGCTAAAATCTATTTGGAAAGTTGAAATTATGGAAAATAGAGAATCTAAACTAAAAATGAAAAACTAACTACCAAATTGGAAAGATTGCAAGTGTGTTCTTATGATGATTTATAGATTAGGGATTTCAAAATTTACCTAACAATCCTAATCAGTAACCAGCAATCTTACTATTCTTTAGACTTAAGATTATCAATCAATGTATTATTGTATCTAGTCCCTTATTCTTAAGGTGATTAGGGCTAGCTCCTACATCTAATTGAGTCAATTATGTTCTCATATCAATAGATTAGGAAATGCATGAAGCCTAGGCATCTAAAAGGCTGCATTTATAGTTAGGGATATTTCTATCCCACTAATCTATAGATGTTCTCTACCCAATTAAGCCTAAAGTGAGGTTTTGTATTCCTTAACTCTTTCTTAAATCTAATTAGATGATCAAGCTTATTAAATTCATTAAGCTTAGAGTAAAAAAGAAATATTTATGTCAAAAACAAGAAGATCAATTAAATCACAAATTATTCATATTAGTTCAATTATAAATCCCTAATTAACATAAAATTCAAATCAAGATTTAAATAAATAGTAACCACAATAAGGACCTTGTAAAGAAGTAAAGGAAATAACAAGACAAGAATAAGAATAAGCACGTAGAACCAAATTTAAAGAAATCTAATATATTCCTAGACTCCCTTTTAATAAGGACTCTTTTCTTCCTGAATCACACATCTTCTTCCTCTTTAAACCTCTAAGAACGTGTCCCAACCAAGGATTCAATTGCAGATCATGTTCTTGTGTCCAAAGTTCTACTCCTACACCAAAATTCTTCACCACAGGTACTGCACTCTTGCTTTCTTCACCAAATTATGCCTCCTCTACCTATGCCATGCCCCTTTTTTATGTTTTAATCTAATTTTCATTCTTCTAATCTTTCTTAGGTTGGATTTGGTAGGTTTTGGGAACCTTATTAAGAGTGAAACGATGGGTCTTAGGCCATTCTTTGGCTCTAAATAAGTGAAAGTTCACTTATTGGTGTATTAAGTTGAAATAGGCAAGACAGCCCAATTCTGGCATTTCTTGGACTCTAGCTACTTCCTTATATTTAAATCACCTTAGAACTCTTGGATTCTCACTTAATTCTAAACAATAAGCATTGTCATTCCCTCTTAGCCTTTGTTAAAGTCTTTGATCAACTAATGAGGTATTAGGCTCAATAGGGCTAAGGCAACCCACTTTACAATTTCATGCATTTATCAGGCTTCAAAATTTTTCCACACAATTGTATCTTGGACACGTCTTTGATGGCCCATGAGTACCTGTTGGTAATGTTGTGTAGTTTCACATGGGACCAGAATCATTGCAACTCGAGATGTGTAGTCTATGATATGGCCCATTCTTTATGAACTGCTTAAATATATGCAAACCAAACTACTCTGGTGAATTGACCATCTGATACATATTCAATCCAAACATATGAGTAGTCAAGTTAAAACTTAAGATCTCTAGATTCACATGAATTAAGAATCTCCTTGATCAGATGTGTTGAACTTCAAATATAAGCCAATCTTTTGTTGCTCTCAAAGTCTTTAAGAGGTTACTTCAAATTTTCCACTTTAATTTAAAAGTGTTCACAACCTTGCATGGCTCATTGGATGACTTGGCTAACCTCTCTCTGGTATTAGAGTAGCCAAACCATACATAAATAGTTTTTAGCAAATAACTAATGGTGCTCTTATTTTTCTTCTTTTATTTTCCTTTTTTATGTCTAAGTGATTGCTTATTTTTAGGTATAATGGATATAGTCTTTTATTTTTTTGCGAGAGGCAAATGAAAGATGTATTTGAAAGGGTATAATAGTATATTATTTTCCAATTACAATCCCTCCCCATGCTAAAGCAAACAAGGGGGCAAGGAAATAAGAGTCCCTCCCCTTGACCCGAACTAGTAGCTCATGTAGTCATCTTGCTTTCCACTATCCCCAAACCTATGGGTTTGATCCCATAATCCCCTTTCCGCTATCAAAAGTCACTAGGCTCCCTTTGTAACCAAAAAAAAAAAAAAAAGAGTCCATCCCCCTTATGAAACTAAATAAGGGAATCTTTTCCCCTTCCCTCCCTTCCCCTCTTTTTACCCAACACTGCGTAAAAGTTAATCCATGAGTTAAGATTTTTTTCTCACACTTATATACTAATATTTAACCCCTTCCATAACCAATGTGAACAATCCAACATTATTATGCATAGTATAGTCTTTTGGTGATCATTGCAGAATTATTGGAATATATATATAATTTGGTTTAATAATTAGTTCGACCACTAGACTTGTTTATTAGTTTATGCTTTGTTTAGTTATGGGTATCCTTAAAATTATGAAAAACATGTCTCTTTGCTATGCCAACTACAGGTCTCAATGAACATGATAACAAAAATATATGCGTGCATGCAACATAATTGAATTCGTGTCTTTATTGATCCTCACTTTTATGACCTTCAATTTGTTTAAGTTTCGCATATATGTAATACAACAACTTTAGTATTTAATGATTTAGTTAAATAATTAACAATTGCATCTTTCTTTCCTTTCTTTTTGGTCCATATATATATATATATATATATATATATATATATATATATATATATATATATACTCCTACTATTTCTTGTAATAATTTTCACGTTTAAGTGTTTTAATACTTGATGAATTGTTAAGAATAAATTTAGATAACTCCAACGAGTTGCTACAGTGAAAGAAGCTATGTCACAGGTCATCTTAAGGTACGCCATATGCTTAAAATTTGATTCTTAAGTCACTCATTAGGGACATAGGTAAAGTCATTCCACTCTATGCCTCGAACGAAAATTAGTCTCACCTAAAAAGTGGAAACAACTTGTAAAAAATAAAAAATATACAGATAAAATAAGAACAAAATAAAATAATTATAAGAATGCCAATAATATAATATAATATAAAATAATCACTATGATGTTCTATTACATTCATAAATAGGGTACAATAATGTTATTTTTTCTAAAATTTTATAAAATTATTTTATTACCAATGGTTAAGGTGGAGTCCATGTATAAACATTTAAGACCTACACATGATGAATGTCTTCTATGATTTTAAGTGAAAACTTTTTTGTAAGAATAACATTATGAAAAAATTAGAAAAAAAAATATGATTTAAGAATATGCTTAACACTAATGTTCAACTCCCAAACCTAAAACCTTGATGTAACCAAACAAAAGGAGGATATTGTCACATTTAAGATTATTAGTTATTCAAAATAGTAAATCACCTAACAGGAGCCTTGTTTATAACCCAACAAAACTTGGATGGCAAGTTGTTGAACTTCAATTGAACCAAAAAATTCCACAATCCTTCCAAATTCTGTACACCATAACAAAAGAAACACTCCAACAAATTAAAGTAACATTGGAACTACATTAGGGCTCCGACACCTAAACTAATGCAAAGAGGGTGCATGATCAATGGTGGCATTATGTTCATGTTTATATCTAATACACATGCAAACTTTTTAAGCACAATGTGTGGAACTCTAATTTTTTTAATTAATTAGGAAGATGGATGAACTTTATGACACTCAAATCTTGACCATTTGATCAAAAAAAATTTAATATCATGTTAAAAAATCAACAATTCCAAAACTTTAGTCATCATTGAAGTGGCATTTAATTGCCCAAATCAAACTCCAAGGCATAGTGATCAAGTAGAATTTCTTTCTTTCTAAATCATCCCCCCAAACTCACAAATGTCTTCTCCATCTTCAATCATCTGCCTCAACGATCAGAGCATGCGTGCAAACTTGTTCAAGATGAACCACCTCAAGGTTGCTTGAACTCAATGGCTCTATCGACAGCAAAGGTGAAGGACAAGCCAATGGTAGTAGATAAGAGATTTCACCCTAACCTTATTTCTTGGACTTGGCTTTCTTAAATCCACTCCAATTTTTGACAAAGAGGTCAACAACAGAAGTGGGGAAGCCCAAGGGTGGAATTAGGTGGAGGCTAGGGTAGGCCTTGGCCTCCCTTGAACTTTTGAGAATCTTATATATACCATAAAAAATTTTTAATTTTTTAATTTGACCCCTCCTAAAATTTTGTAAAATTTTATATATTACTTACAATAATTTTAAACTTATAAAATAATTCCTTATATTACTTCTTCTAGCTAATTTGTTAATTTTTAAAATAAACTTCAAAATTTTAAAATTCTACAAAAGACCCGACTTTTACCAAATCAACAAAAAGAAACTACATATGTAAATAACTCACATAAAAAAAACCCTCAAAATTAAAACCTTACCTACTTGAAATGAATACTCATCAAGTTACCCAACTCACCTCAAACCTCATTTCATAGTTCATAGTTCACATGTAACACACTTGTACATAGAGACAAATTTTCAATACTTACCCAAAACATTATTTTAACTCACTCAAAACTCCATTTCCAAAACTCACTCTAGCACTACACAGAGTGGAATTAGAGTGCCGTTTAAGTATCATTTAGCTCGAATTTATTTAATATGCATGTATTACATGATGACTTAAAGTTTTTTCTACCTTTTAACATTTAGTCTTGGTCCCCCTAAAAGAAATCTTGACTCCGCCCATAGGCATGCCACTCTTGATGACAAGAGAACCCCACATTTCAAGGATGAAGATCAACAATGATTTGGGAACTTACATTTCAAAACTCAACTTTTTTTAGTTGGTGGCAAAATAAAGACCTAACCACAACTTATTGAGATATGATGAAAGTTGAAGTTGATTTTGAAGATTTGTATTTTCCCTACTATGATGGAGATTTGAGTTGCAAAACTACATGTTTCTTGAATGGTAAGCTCAATTGTTGTAATTGTACACTACTAGGTTTTTCATTTGAATAGCATTTCAGAGATAACCCTTGTAGAAACTAGTGGGCATTTTCTTTGTTGGACTAGTCAGTAATGGTAGCAACCTTCAGTATTGGCAAGTTTTAAAAGCATTAGAGAGAAAGAGAGACATTGCGATGAATGAGATGGGTAGGCAAATTTATCCATGTCACTGCCTTCAATAAGGACTGATTTGGCTAGTATATCATATCCTCAAGTCCATGTGGGATGATTACTAGGATTGACAAATGACCATGTCATTAGTTACATCCCACGTCGATGCTTTTTTTTGTAATTAACAAGTTTCATTAAATTTTTGACTAAATTGTGTGAATTTGAAAATGCAAGGGACTTGATTGTTTGATTTATATAATAAGGACAAAATTGCACCAAATTGCATACTAGGGGAACTAAAAGTGCAATGAAGCCTAATTTTTATATTTAGCAACTACATAGTTGACCAATATGGTCCTAGCCATTGCATCTCACCATTCTCGATCTGCCAAAACCCACCATTTTACACCATCTTGATTCCTTTGTATGGCTATGTTCCTATTTGAGTCTTAGACTCAAACAATTTAGTTTTAGATTTGAAGTACATACTAATATGTTGAGCTAGTTCAAGTTACTTTTCAACAACTCTCATAACATGCACACACAAAAATGTTTATAAATTATATGAGTATTGCTTAACATTTGTATGCAAGTGGTGCGAGTAGCATATCTATTAACTTGTGTGAATCATTGCAAAGGCCTTAATTTTTATCTACATGAAATGTGGGGTTCATGGTGATTGACCTTTAACATTAAACATTGGTTAACTCCACTTTCAAACAAGAGTATAGTAGCAAGCACATATATAATTTACATCAATATACAATTATTTTTAGTACAAGAAGAAAAAAAGATGAAACTACCATGGTTTATCACCAAAGAGGCCATAAAGTCTGTTGTTGTTGCCCTCATGATGAGTATTAATCAAATGAAGCTCACAATCTTTGTTAAACTAGTCTTTGATATCATAGAAAAGTTGTTGGACGTGAAGGTTTGCTTGGAACTCCTCTTTAACCAAAGAGACCGCTATTTTCAAAGAGTCAGATTCATGGATCAAACCATAGCACCTATAATCCCAAGCAAGATCCAAACCTTTGATCATTGCCCAAAGTTCTACTTTAAGGATAGGACATCATCCAATTTTATACTTGAAGCCCTTCTAAAACAAGCTAACATCATCCTCAACACTTTACCATAGCTAGCATAATTATCCCCAATAGTAACTAAGGCATTAACATTAACCTTACTCTAACCTGATGGAAGGAAATCTCAGCCAATAAACTACATAAAATGTTGATGATTAAGGGCCAACTTTGAAAGACATTCTCTCGAGCCCACATAGCCTCTTTGGCTCTAAAAACAACTCTTAGAATTGGGTCAGCCTAGGAGAAGGATCGAAGACTGCTTGATTCCTACTACCCTAAAGAAAGTAGGTAATGGTTCCAAATAAGAGTTGCCACAAAATATTATCCACACACCCAATGTCCTTAAAGAGGCTGAAGAAAAGCCATTCAATTAGGTTAAGGGACATGAACACATTCCAAAAGCAAGGTTTCACCAGTCAATACTAGAATAGATTTGCATTCCCATAGTCATGAAGGACATGTAATGCAGACTCTTTTGGGCATCATCTACAAGTTGCAAATGGTAATGCCTCTTATTGGTCATCAACTTGTCATAACCACAAAGCCAAAGTAGTGTCTTGAACCTCTCCCTAGAAACGCTAGTCAAGTTGTTCATTACACCATCATCATGCACGCTAATGAAATTGAGTATTTTCCTTTATTAGAGACTATCCACTTACTTTTGGCCTTACCTACATTATGTTGTGAGGGGTGAATAGAGGTTATTTTATCACAAATACTATCAAGAAGCTACGGTTTAATCAAACTCCAATTCCAAGCACCCAAAATAGTTACATATTGGGAGACTTTTTATTCTGAACATATTCTGGCAGTTTGTTGGTCATGAACAAGTTGAAAGGGAGAAAATCATGGACCCAACTTTGTTTCCTAAGCAGCATATCACTCCCATTGCCAAGGGAGCAAGGGAGCCTTCTTCAACATGTTTCCAAAATTTTGTAATGCCTTTCCAAAGATTAAAGGAGACTCTTTTAGACTTTACATGAGGAAAACCATTGTTACCACAATTATACTTTGCCTAAAGCACCCTATTCCATAAAGCCATGTTCTCTTTAACTAATCCCAACCCACTTTCATCATGAAGTCTGTATTAGTATGTTTGATATGCCTTAAGCCAAGGCCACCATGCTACTTGAATCTACAAACTTTCCCCCAATTAACAAGATGGAATTCTTACTTCCCTAAGAGGACCCCAAAATAAAGCTTCTACATTTCCTCTCGATGACTTCAAAATTATTAGAAGGGAGAGAGGCGGTATTCATAGTATAACTAGGAATTGCCTTAAAAACTGCCTTCGTAATAGTAAGTCTCCTAGCTAAAGATAGAGTTTTAGACCTTCAAAGAGGATAACTTGTTTGAGACCTTTTCAACAATATAGTCATAATGCTTGAAGGTAGTCATTTTGTGCAAGAGGGGGACCTTGAGATATCTCACTAAGTCCGTAGTTATCTTAAAACCCAAACCCAAGCTAATGTCATTTCTCACATTATGATGAACATTTTTAGAGAAAATAACTCTAGTTTCATCAATATTAACTTTTTGCCCAAAACACTCACAAAAAAAAAATTAAGACTGGATTAAGCTATAATAATATTATCTCTTCCCTATCTGCCTAGAATATTGAAACTACATTGATTAGGGGGAAATCCATTTATCCATGAGTAGCCCCATCTATTGGCAATTAATTTAGTTACCCCTTTATAGAAAACATTTTAGAGACTGATGGGTCTGAAGTGAGCACTAGTTTCAGGGAAATCCTACCAGAGGAATCAACACAAGCAAAGTGTCATTAAACCGTCAAACGTTCGTCAAATTAGAAATAACATCTTTGACTGCAACATACACCGAGTTCTCAGTGACATCCCACTGGCTTTGGAAGAACAAAGCATGGAGCCCATCAGGGACTGGTGCTTTTAGAGTGCCCATGGAGAAAAAGACATCTCTTATCTCAGAATCATGAACCATCATGTTCAAAGAAGAAAGCTCCTCCCCTACAAGCTAAGGAAAACGCCTTGAGAGGAAGAGGTTCAGCTTTCAGGCTGTCATCGTGTTATAAATTTTTATAGAAGTCAACAATCATTCTTTTAAGATTAGAGTCTTCGAAGATCCAGTCCCACCCCATTATTCTTAAGAGCCTCCACCTTATCATTGTAAAAGGAATTAATAGTTTGAGAGATTGATCACACAAATTAAAGTCAGTTTTCAACTTCTTGATAAATAATGGACAACATTGTATGGGTGCTGGATGAGAGGCCGAAAGAGAGAAGAGAACGAGTTGGACAGGAAAGTAAAGATGGGAAATACTCGAAGATAGAATAGTGCAAATCTTGATAAATTTGTACAATGAATTAGTCCAAATCACATGTTGGTTGAGCTTTTAGGTTTGCATGGTATATGTAAATTAATTTCCTAAGTATTATGATTCATGAGAAACAAAATTGAGTATATATTTTTCAGTATAAGCTACACAATAAAAAATAAACAGAAGTTTTCTAATTAAGTTAGCTCATTCAACAAGAAGGAAAACATTTAACGATATGTATAGAATTTCAAAGTAATTTTCTTTTGCAATTGTTTCTTTCTGAGTCTTTCTTTTCACTATTATGAATGGTAATTATTTTGGTTGATTCAGGTAATAATTAGAAAATATGAATTTCTATCATTTATTATACTTTAGGTATCATCCTTCTATAAATGAATCCATTTACAACATATAGTGCAGAAATAATTATTGTATCTGTAGTTTCTCGCCAAAATTCATTGTCTAACAACTTTAAGTGTTTTCTGATTTTTATTTAATAATTTAATAAGGTCATAATTGTTATTACTTTTTGATATATAATCTTCATTTACTTAATTTTTTCATATCTTTAATATTTTCTACAGCAAAATTGAGTAACTAGTGTTTGATCCATTCTTTTTACAAGATAATTGCAATTTTCAATTTCTTATAAAAGAAGTTAAGTCATTCAATGCCTCCAGTATCTTGCAATCTGTCTTTAAGAAAAAAAAAATTCTAGAACAAAAATATTTACAGATAATTGAATAAATATAAAAAGTAACAAACCGCGTGGATTCTTGGTCGATGAATTCCATGTAGATAGACACATATTAACGCTGACGTATTATTATATATCTGTTTTCTTGACTTAGATTTTTTTGTTTTTAAATTTTATTTTAATTATTTTATTTTTAATTTTATTAAAATAAATTTTTTTTTTTTTACTTAATTTTTTATTCATCTCTCACATTTTATTATTTTTAAAAAAACAGATCATCTTTATCCGTTTCCCAAGACTTTTAGGTATCTACAACCACGTCATCATATTGGTCAAATACAGAGACAACATCACTGCTTGTCCCCAAAAAGGGCCCTCATGGCTGCACTAATTACCGCTCCATAAGAGCATCACTCATCAAATTATATATGATATGCAAATATTTTTGTGAAAACTAATATTGCTTTGTAACTCAATCGCTTAACCTATTTGAATTTAATGAATTACTATTTTAAAAAAATTGTGTAATTTTACATATTAGAGTTATATAATACTTTATAGAGAATAAATTATTTGAGAAAATTTAAGATCAATTTAAATAATTAAAATAATTTAATAAAATTTTGAAACGAAAAGTTTAAGAAAGGATATTAAATTCTAATAAACAAATACAGATTTAATAAATCTTAATATATTTTTTAATCTATTGTTTAATAATTTAATAAAATTTTAAGAACAATATTACCAACAAAATTAATACTTTTTTGACTTACAAATCTTATAATATAAATTTAATATAATGTTGTAATGGTGGTATAGAAATAAAAAGTGTGCATTGTCATAAAAAGTAATTATTATTATTATTATTATAAAAAATCATTATATTATTCTTCATGTTATTGAATTTGGATGTCTATCCATATCTCACAAATCGTTAAATTAGAGTAATGTTCATATAAATTTGAGTCCATATAATTTTGTATGAATTTTATATGTAACATTATAATACATAAAATTAATATGGCTTACAATGATATTCTATGATAAAATAAATTATGAGATATGACTTTTGTATAAATTATAAAATCCATAAGAGCATTACTCATCAAATTAAGGTGCGGAGCCGGTTGTGATGCGCCCCCTCATTTTCTTGTACCAAAATAGCCTAACTGGAAAATACAAACGTCCCCATCCCTAAATGGAAAAAATTTTAAAAAGAAATAAAGTATTCTTACTTTTTACCCTTTTTGTACGTTTCAATATTGCAAATTGACTCAAAATTTTAATATTGGAAATTGACTTAGAATTCTCAGTTGAGTGACTCCGAAGAAAAATATTCCGTTTTGACAAAATGTTTGGAGGATAGCGACATTGGCTTTAAAAATGTACTCCATGGGGACCATGAAGAAAGTTGAAAGTAATGGAGTTGGTAGACGATCAAAGCGCGTTGGTAATCTGGTCAACTATGAATGGATGCATCCTATGGTAAAGCATATAAAAGTTTATGAGAATATCTACGTATAGTCTTCTTAGAAGAATTAAATTTTTTATGGTTTGAAATTTAATAATGTATTCCTAAACTTTCACCAACATACATTTAGTTTACTTGTATTTTTTTTTTATCTTTTCTAAATGTTTTTTATTTAATAGATAAAAATTAATTTTTTTAAAATATTAAAAATATCAAATTAAATAAATTTTTTTTAAATAAGATATCCAAACTTTTATTACTTGAATTAACTTACTATAATAGTTGTACTTTAAGATGTATGTAAAAATGTAATACATTCTTAAACTTTTATTAACGTATAATTATTTTACATTTTAAATTTAAAAATTTTAAATCCTTGTTACTAAACTTGAAAACTTAACTTTTAAATCTTAAAATTTTTTATTTTAAAATTTAAAATCATAAATCATAATTTATAAATATAATTTAGTGTTAGACCCCAAATATGTATGTCATATTTAAAATTTTAGAATTTAAAAGTTAATACTTAGTCATATCTATAATTTTAGAGTTTTAGAATGTACAATCTGAAGAATTAAATTTTAAAAATTAAATTTTAAAATTTATGATTTATAATTTTAATTTTATGATTTAGATATTATAATTAGAGAATGGCTGAATAGACTAGGATGAAAACCTGGTTCTCGAAAAAGCCCATTAATGTTGTATGTAAGACAGATACTTAGTTTACCAATGCATCACCGCCTCAAAATTAGGGTAGTTATAGGTTTGGCATCCCTAAAATCTTCGAGAATAAGGTATTAAGTTTCCACAACTCAATTTATAAAATTAAATTAATTTAATAATTTAAATCTTATATATAATAATTAAATTAAAATAAAATTATAAAAATAATGAATCTCAAACCCCTAACCCTTGTTTAAACTATAAAGAGGGGTGATAATGGACAGCAAGGCCATACCTAGGAAATTGCAAATATTACTCCTACTAATGTAGAAATTTTCTCTTTTTTAGCCTTATTTTTTTATTGAATTCATAATATTTTTTAATTTATAGTTAAAAATTAATTCTTTTAAAATATAAAAATTATCAAAAGAGACTTTGCATCTTTTAACAAAATTTTTTATAAATACACGACCTAGATCTATTGCACTTATTTCTAGCCATACCAATGCCGCATGTCTTCTAGAAATCGTCCTTTTGTATATTTTTAAGTTGACTTTAGGGCATAATATTATAGTAATGTTCTCCCCCTTGTAATCTAGTTGCGACACGTGGAATCGTCATAGCGAAAGTAAACTGCAACTTTGCTTGGAAAAATAATCAAAAATATGGGTTGAAAGGTGAAACAAATATAAAGTGATGGGAATGTCCACGCGCCAAAGATCCTAAACTGGACCCACTGTTCTTGATAAGGAATGGACTTAACTTCTGGGGAAAGTTCATCTTTCTACGTATTTTGTTATATTTTTTATGGGATTAAAAATATAATTTTTAAAAAGTTTTAAAAAATCAAATAATTAAATAAAAAATAAAAAATGTAAATAAAATTATAATTTATACATACAAATATATAAAAATAAAAATATTGTAACTTCCATATCTATCATTCTGAGCTGTTTTTCTACCCCAGCATTATTAAAAATGTACAAGTGGGTGAGCAACTCTGCGCTGTTCCAACTAGCCTATGGGGATGAGGATCCCTAATTTTTTTTAAAAAAAATTAAGATACCCAATAAAAAATAAACACATAATTCAAAGAAAAAAATTAATTAAAACATAAAAATCACAAATTATAAAATAAAAAAAAGGTCCGAACCAAAGGTAGCCTACTGGCTATTCTTTAACATTCACCAATATATACTAATGGTTAAAATAAAAAAGTTATTAAAATTAAAAAAAATAATAGTTAACTAATTCAAATTTACCCTCCATGTTAAGAGATGGTTAACTATAAAATGATTGGCAATGTGTAAAATATGTTGCCATTTTAGTTACTCAAGTAATTAATTTTAATGTTACAGGATCATAATAAATTTAAATCAAATTAGTTGGTGCATTATTTTATGTTTTAAATTTTATAATAATATATAGTAATGGCATGACCTTTTGATGGTGCAGCAAAATGAGCAAATGCTTGTCCCATGTACAGGAAGCATAAATGAAAGAGGATGGGGACGGTTGTGTGGGCCATCCCAAAAGTCGGAAGCAGTGAAGCAGTGGAACACGACCATATTATTGGCCCACGGTAAAAAAGTAGCAATCTCTTATCGTCGTTAACCTAGCAATAATTATATTTTAAATTAATTTATAATAAATTATATATTTAAAATTTAATTTTAAAATTATTTTTGATAGAAATAATTAAATTATTCTACAATTTTCGCACTTTAATCCACCCTTTAAGATAAAAATATTCAAAATGCTATAAAATATAATAGTTTCTTTAATTTTATATTGGTTTAAGTTATTTATAAAATTTAAATTATTAAATTTTATAAATTAAATAAATATTAAGAATTATATCAAAATAAATTTACACCAAAATTTTGTAAGCACAATAAATTTTCAATAAACTATTTTTTTTACACCACTAAACTACTATTTTATTATTTTGTGTTTCTTACTTTTAAACACTTAGAAGTAGAGGATGTATATTTGGGAATGCTTGATTTATATTTTTATTTGAAAATATATTTTAATATAAATTAAAATCATTAAAATTAAAGAATTTAAATGGACTCCAACCGGATCTGTCTTTCTATTTTGAACTTTTCGAAGACTGCAAACTCAGGTAGCAAATAGGTTACAGACTTACCCTAATTTATGGTTTTTTTCTTTTATTTTTATTTTATTTGCAGAGACAAATTTAGATGAAGAAGGCAGAAGAGGGGATTGGGTTATCTGACGTGAGGTCAAAGTAATATAAGAAAAAGGTAAATATATAATTAAAAAAATTAATATATTAAATTATAAAAAATTTTATTAAAATTAAAAAATGAGATAATCTAAATTGAAAAAGAGAACACTAGCAGACATAAATTGGTCGGTGTTTGGGTGTACATGAAAAAGCAAAATTAATTCTTGTGGTACAGTGCTGACAATTTTGCTTTTTTTAATGAAAAAATCAATTTTACTTCTATAATATATGAATGTACATTTTTATCATCATTTAATAATATTTGGTAATTACAATTTAAAATTAACTTTATATAAATTTTTTATCATATTATATTTAAAATAATTTTAATTACTTTAATTAAATACAACTGATTTTATAAGATTTTTGAATAATCAAAATTTTGAGCAAATTAATTTCATTGAACTCCGTTTTATAGAAACGAAGTTGGCTGCATGCCACCGCCCAATTCAAACTGGCCTAATTGATGATGAGACGGGATAGAGAGGGTTGGAACGCATGGGCGGCAGAGGAGAAATGGTCGGAGAGGAATCAGAGGAAATCCAGGGTACGTCAACAAATCCGAAAAGCAAAAAGATGGGCAACAGTTTTGACTTTTGTGATGATGGGTTGTACTTGGGGAATCGCAGCTGATACCCTCTACCAACTTTAATTGCTTTACTGGCGTGGCTGCTGACCGTACGGTCAGATGCATTCGTCGGTGCTTTGCTTTCTATGCCTCATCTCACTCACTCAAGCGCGTTTTCTTTCTGGATTCAGCCTCATACCAAACACAGACCAACATTGCTTGTTGTGCCCGTGAAATCGTGCACCGATGAGTCACTATTTCTTTTTACAAATTAACCAGATTTTTTATACATTTTCTCGCCATCGACTTTCTTTTAAAAAATAATTATTATTTTAAATTCTTTTTATTTTTTATTTGCCACTTTTTAAAATTAAATCAATATCACTAATTTTTTATTTTATCTTTATTAATATCATTATTTCTGTTAAATATTTAATTAAATTATTTTTTAAAATTTTAATAAAATAAAATCACTTATAATTATTTAATAACTCACTTAATTTTTATATATTAATTTAATGTGATTAATAATTTAAATCAAATAATTTTAATATGCAAACTAACCTAATAAATAAAATAATATTTACATATAATTTTATGTCTTATATACACATATAAAATAATTTTAAAAATATTAAAATATATATAAAATTCATACTTCTGAAAAAATAGACTTAGTTGATAAAATAATAAGGAAACGTGAATCTATCTCCACTGAACACAGACAAAGTAGGTATCTATTCAATGCGCCACGCTGTAGCTGTTAACATATCCGCGTATTAGGATTCCATATCTTTGTAGACTAAGTCACTAAATGTAGGTGATAATGTTTAGAGCAGTGTTAAATGTATACATATTTTTATATTTTTTGTAAAGAATATTTTTTATATTTTTATATATTATTTTAAATTTATCTTATTACATTTGGTCACATATATCTATTATTTTTCTAATGTTTTAAATGAATTAATGAATACTTTTTATTAAAAGTTATTTGTGATTTTAGAAATTATTTGATTTTAATATAGTTATTACTTTCTTAAAATTAAAGTTTTATTAACTTTAAATATAAAATAAAAATTGTTAAAGTTATAGATAGAAAAAGTTTAAGATTAAAATTTTTTATTCACGTTATTATTTTACAAGATTTAATAAGATTGAATTTTTCATTAAAGTGAAACAGATATAAATTTAAAAAAAATAATATTATTTTGTAAATTTAAAAAAATAAAAAAAATAATTGAAATAAAAAAATTCCCATTTAATATTTTAAAAATATAAAATACCTTTTGTATTTGATTATGTGTCCATGCTGTACTCTTTGACTTTCACTGCCGCTTTCGTAACTTGCCATGTCCCACAACAATCTTGCATTGGATATTGGTACAACCTTTTATAAATTTCAATTTTAGAACTGCATCGATCCTACTTAATTTTTTAATAAATTTAAATTACATTTTCTCTTTAAGATCTCTGTCACATCTCTTTAAAATTTATTTTTATATTTATAATTTATTTATAATTTTTATTTTTATTTTTAATTTTACTTTTAAAATTTTAAAAAATTTTATTTGACCATATCAATAAACGTGGCCAAACGTGCTCCACCAACGGAGCCTTAACCTTTTGGACAAATAAGCAGCGGAAACTGGCAACGAGATTTGGTGGTGTGGTTGCTGGGTATTAGGGGTGGGCATTGGGTGGGGCAGTTTGGGTTGGGACAAAATTTACTTAACTCGGTTGAACTTAATCTCTTATTAAGTCAGTCTAACCCCAGCCAAAAAATTTTTCAAACCAACATTCTTGCGTTAGAATGGTTCGGTTTCACTTGGATGGGTTAGTTTGGGTTAGGATGGGGACGAACAAATGTAAAGTGAGCGATGAAACGAGGATGATGTTCGATCGATTATTGAGGACCCAAAGTATCGAAGTGTGTTAATTAGACAAGAGATGAGATAAAATGAGAAGAAGCGAATCAAGATAAGGTGGGAGGAGGTAAGGGATTAGCGTTGACTGTTAGAAACGACGAGACAACGAACGAAACTTGTAGCTCATGAGAGAAGGAGTCCAGGGACCGAGGGTTCGAGACGAGGGAGGGAAGAGTGGTGTTGGTTTGCTGAAGTTGAGTTGCCTCTTGCCTGCTCGTGCTTGCAGAAGTTTTAAAACAAGCTAGAAAATGACATCATTTTATAAAACAACGTTATTTTATAATATCAGAATTCAGAAAATATATATATATAGTATAGGAATTAAAAATATATATATATAAATTTTATTGGATACCCGTGGCAACCTAATGAAGAGGGATACAAATCCAGTCCCACCTAATTTATCATATTTTAAGTCAAAATATTATATAATATTTATTTTATTCTATTTTAACTCAGTTTAAATTTTTATTTTTACAGTTTAAGACGAATTAAAACAGTTTGATTCGATCCAATATCCACCCGTACTGAGTGCGTCGCTTAAAAGTCAAAGCACGCGGGTAATGTGGCTGACCGCCATAATACACGTGGCTATTCCAAATCTAGTACGGCCCAAAGTACTACTTATCTTAGGCTCTTAACGTAGGCATATACTCTGCAACCAGTAGTAGTAGAGAATAAAAAATGCAGTATCAGTGGCTTTAGAGATCCGAAATATGACAGCTGGAAATGATGCTGCTTTGTCTGTGCGAGTATGATTGATCGATTCCTCCTTCTTTATTTGTAAAGGCAATGAGAAAACAACTACTCCTGAAAGATAAGAGCGGAGGGAAGAGGGGGAAAATAGCGGTGGCTTAGGGTTTGACTCTAAACAATGTTGTTGAGTGCATGAGGAAGAGGAGGATTTGAATTTTTTTTTTTGGTAATTTTTATGTATATTTTTATTTTATATTTAAATATAAATTATAATTTTATTTTTTATTAATTTTCCTTTTAATTTTATTTTTATTATTCATTTATTATATTCTAACTTAAAAGAAAAATTATCCAAACAAAGATAAGATTTTCATTTAATTAACAATCACTTCACATTTAATAGATCACACTATTATATTTAATTTAAGATCTTATTCATCTATAGTTACTCAAATATATATTATACATTATTAATAAAGTGTTAATCTAATAAAAATCGATCATTGTTTAAGAAAATACGAACTAAAATTTTAAAGAAATTATTGTTAAAAAAATATTATTTATAATTCTCTCTTCAAACAAAAAATAATCTTATAACTAATAATAATATTAGAAATACTTCATAAAAAAAATGCATATTAGACTCTAATCTATATGTTCACTTATGCATCATGCAGCATTGATCTTTTAAGCAGATCTTGGAAGAGATAGGAGCCTATTGAACTTGGATCTGCCTCCTTTAAAGAATTGACTGTAATTGCAATATTGCCTAAATAATTTAACATTACAATTAAGTTGATGTAATCCTTGTAGTTTTATGAGCCTAACTTTATTCAAATTTTAATCTTTTTTTTTTTGAAAATATATATTGAAATGAATGAGCTAGCATGTTAGACGTACATGGCCGAATGACAAGCACCTAGGGGCATGTAGCCATTGCCGCTAGTGTGGGCACCGCTAGCACCTACTTAGGACTCCTCGTAATTAATGCCTCCCTAACCACATTCACACTGGCATTAACGTTTTAAAATTTTTTATTTAATATTTATAATATAACATTTAAATCATAAAATTTATGTTATTTAATTTAAAAGAGTATATAAAAAAATGAGAATAGCATTTTACAATATTACTTCCATCAGCTCATGAAACAAAAATGTTAAGCCAGCTAAAGCATTTGCCCCACTATTTGCAGACCTAAAAAACGTGACAAACTATAACTGAACCCAATGACTGGATGAGCCACCGGCAGCCGTCAATCAACTCATCACAATAAAAGCTTTTTTTTTTTTTTTTTAAAACAAACTCAGGTTATCTCATGACGTATCACAATAAGAGCTTAACTTTCGTTAGGCCTTACACACATGAATTTGTTTAAATTAAATTATAATAAATAATTTTTATAGTTTATAATTATAGAAATAAATTTTAATAATTTTTATAATTTATATCTTAAATTTTTTTCATTATTTTTTATTATAACACTATAAAAATATTTTATGTAATTAATTATAAATAATTTTTTATAATTATTATAAAAATTATTGTATTATTATATCAAATTATAAAAATTTAATTTATTACTGTTTAAAATTGTAAGAACCTATTTATATTTTAAACAGATACATAGGTTAATTATATTAAGGTATTTTTATATAATATTATAATAAAAGTGACAGTAAAAATATAAAATATAAATAATAAAAATTATAAAAATTTATTTATATAATTTTAAAATATAAATATTTATTTAAAAATTTAATTTAATTTTAAAAATTTACAAAATAATTTAACTATCTTATTTTTACTTAGCTTATTTGGGATATTTTAAAATTATTTTTCACAAATCAAATATTTTTTAAATGTACAAAAATCAAAATTTTATACGTTTTTTTAATGTTCATTTAACATACCAAACAAACCTTAATTCTCATATTATAACATATAAATTATTAAATTTTAGAAGATCAACATGCTATACTATCCATTATAAGATGATACAACAAATGGGGAGTATCATTTTGTTAGGGCAACACCACTTTCCTAACGCAGGTTCCCTCAATTATCACACAAGAATTTTTTTTTTTTTTTTTGTTATATAGAAACCATGATATAACTTTTTAAGGTGAGAACAAAAATAATAAAAATTAAATCTGTACTGCGGTTAAAGAAGAGGAACAAATGTGCCAGTTGTCACACAGACGAAGTTTGTTAAATTATTAGCAGCTTAAGCTGTACACCACTTTCCGACACCGTACACCATACCTGATTTTATATTTCGTTATTTGCGTAATCCGCTCTGCTATTTTCTGTATTTTTCTAAGCGCTTTCGGCAGCAAATCTACATTCAGATAACCATTTTATTTGAAAAGTAAATGTGAAAGCATAATTACACGTTCTTCGATTCATTCTACTTGTCTTGACTCTTTTTTTTTAATTTTTATTATCATTTTATTTTTATAAATTAAACTTATAAAAAATTATAATTTACAAAAATTAATTTATCAAACTTTTTAGACTCTACTAATACCTTACATATAATTTTGTAAAGTATTTATCAAAATTAATTTATGTGAACATATTTTTTTGTTTTTAAATATAAAACATGATATAATTTGTTTTGTAATTAATAAATGATTTAAATAATTTTTTTTCATAATTTAAATGCAAATTGTTATGTGGCATAAACTAATAATTTAAATATAATGAGTTAAATTTAAATAATATTATATGATATTTTTTGTATAAATTATAAAAATAAAAAGGAAATTTTTATAGCACTCAAATTAATTTCAGGAGTTTTTAAACTAAGAGGTAATCATAGCATAAATTTAGGGTATAAGTCTATATAAATTAAATTGATAAGCAATGAATTTATTTTTATTTAGTCAGACTATTATTTATGAAGTTATATTAAAATATAAGATTGTTTGAAAAGCTTATTTATTCATCTGATTTAAGTACATCACCTCAAATATTTATAGTACACATTTTAATTTAATATCATAGAATTAGCCAAATAAAAATTATACATGTCTTGTTCTATATTATACAATGAAGCTATTCTATACAATTACGAGCATTATTAGGTCCAATTTGATATTTATTTCTTAAGTCTTTAATTAGTTGATTTGGTTGTATTATTATTTATTCAAAATTGCATTGTATTTTTCTTGTTGTTTGCAAAGTGATCAAAATGGTTATATCTTTTAGAATACAAACACAATAAAGCATATGTAGTTAATAGTTTGTACCAATAAATAAGGACGTATCGTATGAAGTGTAAAGGCGTACATATGAGAGTGATGACATAGTTAGTATTCACGCGGAAACCATATGAAAGAGGATGAAGGGGTGAATTGTGTTTTGGTCAACAATAAAAAGGAATGACCAAATCAGCGTGAATCGAAAGAAAGTTCATAATTATATGTCCAAATTATTTGATTAAATACTCTTTTTAATCTGTTTAATTAAAAATGCTCTTCGCGAATTTACTAATTAAAAATTATATTATCAATAAGTGATTTACACAAAAATTACTGATCATACTTTAATAAGTTCCGATCTGATGACTAAAAGTCTAAGTTTGAGTTTTGAGATGTTTATGTTAAAAAATATAAAATTAAATAACTTAAAATAATAATTAATCTCATATCTAAAAAATATAAAGATACCCAATGTAAAAACAATAAAAAAAATTCATTCTATTGTAACTTTGATATTTTAGATATTTTAAGCATTTTGTATGACACTTATGCTTTTAACAAGGTTAATACAATAACATTAATTAATTAATTTTACTTTTGTTGTATAAAATGTGCAATATATATATATGTATATATACCTCACAAAGATTTTGAATTTCAACTATTTTGTAAGTTTCAATTTTCCATCATGATTTAACCACGCTAGTTTTTAAATCAATTAATGAATAATTCTCTTACAAGGTGATACAAACTAATTCTTGTTTGTTTCACTATCATAATAATTCATGAATCAAAAATTTTTAAATAAAAAAAATTATAAAATGAGCATTTCTCCAAGTATGATAATGCATATATTAGAGAAAATAATTGATCATGAATGTCGGTATAATGAAAATGCAACAAAACAAAAACAAAAATAATGCATAAAAAGCAATATATATACATATATTTTCCAATTTAGTGGGGCTAATTAAGGCACTGGGTAGTATAGCAAAATTTGTCTTTGATCACCAAAATGCATTGCATTATTCTGTTATAGTGTATGCAAGATGAAGCATTTACGCATATAGTATTTTGTGGGACAGATAATATGTGCTTGTGCATTTGATGTGCCACCACACACAAGCTTCTAACCTTTTGCTTTCAGCAAAAGACCAATAAACAAAAATAAGAGCTTCATGTGTGTGTGATCATTTGTGACAAAATACTTTGTTGTTATTAGGCCATATGTGATATGTGAGTTCAAGTCAACCTGTGGGACACATGAAAAAGAAGAAGAATGAAAGGAAGCTTCCAACCCCAATATATATTTCAAACTGGCTATATTTATGTTATTTTTATAAATTACATTTTATTACATATAATTATTAAATTTACTAAATTTTATAAATTAAATTATAAAATTTAATTAATATTGCTTGATCATTGCGTCTCTCATAATTGTGTGATAGACTATTTTTTGAACTATCAATAATCTGTTTATATATTTTAAAATTAAATTAGTGATTTTCTAATTTTTAAATAACAAAATTCGTACAAAAATACAAAAAGATATCCCTAATCCATACGAAGACTACTAATCAGTACAAAAAAAGTTATATTATTTTACCGAAAGAAAATGATATCTTGCGACAAAATTAATGAATTTTTTTTATTATAAATGATTTTATTGACAAAATTTGTGACAGTAAATATTCTATTTCAAAATTATAAATTTAATTAGAATTAAATTATAATTATACATGGTTCTATGTATAATAAAAATCGAGTAAGCTAAAATATAAATAAGGCTGTAAGAATTAAACTATAACATTTAATAAATATTAAATTAAAAGATTATAAAAATAAAGTACAATTCTAGGTAATTTTTTTCTGCTCCCTAAATTTGTTAGAGTTGGACTAATGGGATAGCTTGGTGATTAAGGTACTTAGCCAGTTAGACGGGTATAGGAGAATTTTGAGATGACCTAAGTAGCGCCGACCGGTTGATTTTGATCAAGTCAGCGTCATTGTCGCTTGGATTGCATTTTACTGCATGACTTGTCGCGGAAAATGACACATCCTCAAAGGATTATTTCCAAGAAAATTATGTATATCTTCAATGGGGTTTCCATGCGTAAGAAAAAATAGTGAAAGTCTAAACACAAAATGCTTCCTAAAAAAAAGTATTTAAATTATAATCTTGAAGCAATTTGAAGGCCAAACGAAAAATATATAAAAAAAATAATGAAAACTTTTCTTATGCCCAACTTAATACGACACCTTTTAGGGGCAGACAATGAAAAATTTAACAAAATAAAAAGAGAATTAGGGGCAGAATTAAAAATCTTTGTTTATGCTTATAAATATTTTTTCTCACTTAAAATCAATTAAAATAAAACTAATTATTATTTCTTAAAAACGATATTTTTATTTGTTTTTAATATGGTTATGTGAAAGGAGGGGCATGGACCTCTGCTCCACGTGGTTGGAAAAACTCATACACAGTCGCTCTCCGTTTCAATGGTTTCTCTCTCCTTCTGCTCACTTGTCGTCTTAATGGGGCTCGCTATTCATCCTCTTCGTTGTGTTCTCACTTCTCAGTTCTGTATATAAATCCCTCAGCGGCAGTAGGTACCATCATCTACAAAGTGGGAGGCTAGTTATTCTGCGTCACAATTTCTAAGGAATCAAATTCTCACCCACCCAAAATCTCGGAAATTCCATTACCAATTTTACAAAAGCAAACGATTCTTGTCTCCTTATTTTCGGGTTCGCCAATCTTCAGGTACTGCCTCCCCCATTAACTATGTTTCACTTTGTTGTTGCTCATTCATTTTGTTTTGTTTTGTTTTTTATTTTTTAATTTATTGTTACTAGTTCTACCGGCTTCATTTATGAAGTTCTTGAAGCGAACAACAAATATGGTGTTTTTCTTTGCATACTGTTGCTGAGTGTTTCAATGCTAACCCGATGTACTGGGCATCTAGTCCCAGAGAAAAGTTTACTCTGATTCTGCTTTCGGTCCTTTATGATGCAATGTGTTTGAGTTGATTCCCATTGTTTCTCTTTTGATTGTGGGTGATTTTTTGAAAGTTCTTGAGATCCATATCTATGCCTCAAATTGGTTACTTTGTGCGTTTTGATTTGTCTTGTTTTCGAATGTCATTAGGTTTATTGGGGGACTCTTTTTTTGGTATTTCGTTCTTGTTTCGTAGATATGACTGTTCTTGAACATTTTTTGTTAGAAAGTGAGTCTATTGCTGACTGCTTTTCCAGATCCATGTGGGTTTTCCACTAACATCAAATATAACCTCTTTTTGATCAGTTTGATGATAATGGATTCCGTTCTTACTTTTGGGTTTTGTAAGATGGGTCTAGGGAATTTTCTCGTCCCTTCACTCTCACTTTAGCCCCTTTTTTTTTTTTTTCTGAATTTCTGAATTTGCTACATTGCGTAGTTATTTTGCTGGATTAGTTCAGTTGTAGAGTTTTCTGTGAATTCTTATTGTTGTGGAATACTTACATTTTATGTTGTTTTGCTTCTTCCATTGATGCTTCATTGATATAGACCAGCTTACCACATGAACAATGCATTATCTGGTAAAGTTGACTTCTTTGTGACTTTCATCTCTTTACAGGAGCACGGACTGCATAGGTTGCTAAAGATTCATTCGTTGTCAAATGGGGATTTCATTTTCATGTCCATTTGCGAAGTACAGTGATTTGGAAGATGGCTTAGACTCTGTTATTGTGAAATCCATTGACTTTGGCCATGGGGAAGTCAAAACTCTGTTACGATCAGTCAGTTATAAAAGTCAAGATTCAGAACCTACAATACTGAAATCTTCAGGTTCTGGAAAGATGACATTAGAGGCATCAGTGAGCTTCCAAAGAAAAGATTTAGAGAAAATGATCTCAACAAAGTGTCTGTCATTTGACAAAGAGAATTACATGCCTACCTCAAAGATTAGTGAAAAGAGCAAAGAGTTGAATGATCAGTCTCTTAGATCTGAGTGTCCTGTGGAAAAGATCCAAGCAGCGCTTCTGGATCCAAACAACCCCAAACACATGGCTGCACTAAAGTTACAGAAAGTGTACAAGAGCTTCCGTACAAGAAGAAAACTGGCAGATTGTGCAATTCTTGTTGAACAAAGCTGGTACATATTTTTTTGCATGAGAAACTCATCCCTTCTTTACAAAATCTTAATGCACTTGCATCATGTTTTGATTTGATCTTTTATTTTATTCGTAGGTGGGAGCTCTTGGATTTTGCTGAACTCAAGCGCAGCTCTGTATCTTTCTTTGACATTGAGAAGCATGAAACTGCCATTTCACGTTGGTCTAGAGCTAGAACCAGAGCTGCCAAGGTATTTTAAACTTTATTGTGTTTAAAAAGTTTTTACTTTTCAATTGTAAGAAAAAGGCATTAATGGTCCCGTCATTTCAGGTTGGAAAAGGTTTATCAAAAGATGATAAGGCTCGAAAACTTGCTCTGCAGCACTGGCTTGAAGCGGTTAGTCAAGCATATAAGCACTTTATTATAAATTGATCTTTAGACCATTCATCAATCATTACTTACTATAAAACTTTCAATGTGTGTGAAACAGATCGATCCGCGCCATCGCTATGGACATAATCTACACTTTTATTATGACATGTGGCTTCAGTGTCTGAGCATAGAACCCTTCTTCTACTGGTAATTATTCTTTTTAAGATATCTGTGGGTCACAATAGGTTACTGTTTAAATCTAGATGATTTTAGTGCATCAGAGTTTGAAATTAAGATTCTTCCTTAAAATTGCAGGCTGGATATAGGAGAAGGAAAGGAAGTTAATCTTGAAAAATGCTCTCGGCCTAAACTTCAACAGCAGTGTATTAAATATCTGGGTCCGGTAAGGTTTGATAGATTTTTGGTGAACCTCCTTTTGTTAACATATTTAATTGAGTAGCCTTTGGATTAAATTTATATTCTTTATTTTCATTCTTTTTCCAGATGGAAAGACTGGCTTATGAAGTTGTTGTTGAGGATGGAAGGTTCTTCTACAAGCAATCAGGAGAGCTCCTTCACACTACTGAAGAGGAGTATGCCAAATGGATTTTTGTCCTTAGCACATCTAAGACCTTGTATGTTGGCAAGAAGAAGAAGGGTGCATTTCAGCATTCTAGCTTCTTGGCTGGAGGAGCTACATCTGCCGCTGGAAGACTAGTTGTAGAATATGGTATCTTGAAGGTACAAGTCTGAGCCATGGCTTATCAACTTCTTATTCTCTTTTGCTGTATTCTATTGCCAAAGATGCTTAACTAGAAAATTGATTTGTTGTTTCATAACAGGCAGTTTGGCCTCACAGTGGCCATTATCATCCAACTGAAGAGAATTTTAAGGAATTTATTTTATTCCTTCAAGAAAACAATGTGAACCTTTCAGATGTCAAGGTATCAAAAGTTAAAGCGAAAGCTTCATGTTCTCTCTCTTTCTTTATATGAAAGCTTTACATTCTTTTGTAGTGGTTTACATATCTTTAAATCATGTAAAATATCAGAGTCTGGGGATATTCTCTTTGCTATATGCAGATGACTCCAGTTGATGAGATTGATGAATTATTGCACACACAGAGAAGCAGTGGTCATTTTAGAAGCCACTCTTCAGAAGAGGAATTGACAGAGAACATTGGAGGATTGGAGGCTGACGAGACCAGTGTAGAAGATTCAATTGAAGAGAAATCTAGTTTAATGGAAAGAGAGACTGCTACTTTATTGGTGGCACCTGGGGCAAGGCAACTCCGGATTATTGGAAGAGAGCCAACCAGTCTTGAAATACCAAAATGGGGTCAATTTCTTGATAGACCAGACAATGAGAAAGAGGGTGCTGGACAAAACCGTAGTAGTTTCCAAATAGAATCTCCTACCGGTGGTCAAGAAACAGAGCAAGCTTACGTATCAGAGCTAAATCACACAGTTCCACAGAAAGAATTTTCTGATGCAAAACATGATGGCATTGAAGAAGAAAGCATTCCAGAAGAGTCAATACTCAAAAGGATTAGCTCACATAAAGGAATGAAATCATATCAATTGGGGAAACAGTTGTCTTGCAAATGGACAACTGGAGCTGGACCTCGCATTGGCTGGGTAAGGGACTACCCTTGTGAGCTTCAGTTCCGAGCTTTGGAGCAAGTTAACCTATCTCCAAGAAGTGGTTGCCGGTCTAAATCATCCTTTGCTCCTAGAACTACCACTGGGTTGAGCCCAAGAGTTGCAACACCCATAAGTTCTTGTGGGGAGACAGCAACAACCTTAGGTACAACTGCTCCTGAGAAAAGAAGTATGTTTCAAAGAGGTGATGACAATTCAAGATCAGAGTGCTCTCCATTGACTAGAGGAGCATCAGTAATACCCCTATTATTCATATCTTGAAGGAATAGGATTCAATAATTTATTTATTCTTTTGTGTGAATAGAAAACAAGATATAGGAATTTTTTGTAATTCTTTCTGTTAATTCACTTAGGCATTAATTTTCCACTAATGTTATACAATGTAGGATGAGAAGTGTATTATTTGTGGGGTCAATGCCCACGGAATACAAAGAAAAAAAGTTCTATTTTCCACCATGCATTGAGTAGGTTTGCTGAACTCATTAAAGTGCTGCAGATTCCTAAGTTTTGATGAGTATTTTGCCATGTCTTCTCTAAGAGTTGCTATCTTCGTAACAAGAATGTCGGACAGGACTAGCCCATGTGTTGACTTGTGCTCGTAAGGTGTTGAAGCCTAAAGATGCACAAAGAGAGATCTTTGACGAGGCTTATGGTGCCTTGGTATCTCTACTATGTGAGTAGCCGCTTTACGTATATAAATCTGGAAAATATTTTCTGTACATTATGGTACGGAGGTTTGGACGAGAGCCCTGCAAAGTCACTAACCTAGGAAAAATTAATAGGAAAGTATTGCGAGTATGCAGTTTTGTGTATTATAAATACATGTGTAAAAATAGATTAAAAGAAGAAAAAATGAATATGTCAGAGTGAACAGAATTTATACTTTTAAAAATATATACATAACAAAGCTCAAAAAATGATTTTACACCTTATGATTTTAGTTGATGAATTATAATTTAGTACATAAAATTTAATAAATTTATTAATTTGAGTTTTATAAAGTTTGAATAAAATGAGAATAAAAGGATTGTAAACCTTTGCCTTCTAGACTATCCATAGTGGTTTAAATCTCGAATGTTAGTTGCATACACAAGGATGGTGCGCAAACCTTGAATACCCATGTCCGAAATAAAAATGCTAAAACGTTGAAAACGTTTGAGTTACGTAAGATTACATACATAAGATATTCAAGATATGTACATTGAGATCCATGATTGCATTTCTGAAAGAAACGGTGGTATCCTGCTTTTTATTAGGCTGCATTTCTCAAAATGCTGATGGAGTGCAGATGAACTTGTGTTAGACCACGCAGGCCCAACAGGTCCCAGTTCTATATAAATGTTTAACGAGATGTTATTTAACATATTTGTGTTTGAATATTTTTATTTTTATAAATTAAATTTCATAAAAATTTGACTTATATATTATTATATTATTAAATTTATTAAATCTTATAATTTAAATTATAGAATCCAATAAATTTAAAAACTCTAATTTCTTATGCTTTTATTTACCACATTTTATGAAAACTTTTTCCTTTGTCTATATTTTCTGCTATATGTATATAGAAGAATTATTTTTTAGTACTTGCTCTTATGTATTTAATTAAAGAGTAAGGGTGCTTTTGATTTTTAATTAAAGAGTAAGGGTGCTTTTGATTTCTTTAGTTTTTTAAAAGAGCAATTTAGTTCTTCAACTTTTAAGTTAGTCAATTTAATCATTTTACAATTGTACTTAAGGTAATTTAATCTCTTTTTTACTATAATTAAGGTAATTTAGTCCCTTCATAAGTGTAATTAAAGTAATTTAGTTCTTTATCCATTGAATTTCTCTTTTCTATCATGATGTGATTAGTTGATGATGATTTAGACTTTATTTTTAATTTAAAAATTTCAACATCCTTCCTCTTATGTGAAGTTATCTTCTTTTTTATTAAGTTTCAAATCTTAATTTTATAAATTTTAACGACTATTTCAATTAAGAGATAAATATATATATGATAATTACGTCACATTATAATAACAAAAATGAAGTTTAGATCATATTAGTGAACCATAATATACCATAAAGGGGAATACAGTGGATAAGGGATTAAATTGCTCTCATTACAATTGTAGAGGGACTACATTGGCTAACTTAAAAGTTGAGTGCCTAAATTATTCTTTTAAAAAAAGCAGACAGACAAAAGTTCCCATAATCCATTTAATTAAGAGTTTGGCTATTTTTAAAAAATTAAATCTTACTAATTACATATTTAAAAAATTTAAATAATCAAATGTATTATATCTACAGACTAATTTATAAAATTTAACAAATTTAACAACTCATTTTAAAATTAATAAATTTTTAATATCCATCATTTAGTAAAATTATATTTTCCCTTCTAATAAAGTGCACTGAATTAATAGCTATGAATATAATTTAATTTCCTTCTTTGAGTAGCATTTAATAACCACAACATCTATCAATATAGCTACAACAAAAAGTCTAGTTGTTTTTGCTATGGAGAATGATTATCAACTTTGCTTCTAAACTAGAATTGTGATCCTTAGCATTGTACTTGGCAACCACCTCTTCAATAATATCTATCAAATTATCACATAATGAAAAATATATCAAATCTTGCATGGCTATACAGAACAACCATGATAATGCAAGGAAATATGCTTCATGTGTAAGTAATTGTTAATCTATATATGATGCGATTAGTTAGTCTCATGGTTCTTTTGTTTCTTCAATATTACTAAGGTCTTCACATACTCTCTTCATCATTCTTAACCAAAGGCTCTCTCTTTCATGTGCTAGGTTCCCTCTATATGCAGCCCGTTGGATTCCTAGTCACTTATGCTTAAATAAATTTCTTCTTAAAGCTTTGCCCTAACCAATCAAGAACTAAAACTTCATTTAGTCACTCTTAGTCCTTATACTTGTATAATTTCCTCTTCTCCTCAATGTCTAACCCTTTGGGTGCCTTTACTAGTGTCTTTATGCTTCTAGCTAATCTTATGCACTGAAGCTTATTATCTTACATGCCCTTTTACTCCTTTTTATTCTCTTCTATCCTGACTTATTAAGTTAGCTCCAAGAGTGTCTTTACATGACATTGATCCATGCCTAACTCCTTTCTATGCCCTGATTATCTCCAAGAAGATAACATCAAACTATGTTCTTGGTCTTCTTCATGCTATTCTCAATTTACTACATTTCAAGGTTTTAATTTCCATTTGAACTCTTTCTTAAGCTTTTCATATCAATCCTAGATATGCATGCTATAACAATAGAACTGAGTCGAGAGAAAGCCCAAATACGTGCCTTAAGTAGCCAAAAGCTTAGAACACGTAAAGGTCTAGCTTCCATTGCCAATGTGGTATTGTGTTGTCCAACGAACATTAGTGGTTATATCATCCAAACCCAATTAAGCTTCAAGTTCATCTAGCACTCTTTGGAACCTATAGAACTAATAACTAGAGGACTTGTGAAGTGTGTGATCAAAATCCAAAGAAATAGCATTTGGGTTCTAAACACTAACCTTGGGTTTGTACCTCCAAGACTTATTCAAATAATTGAATGAAGATCAACCTAGGGATGTGTTCACCTTAGAAACATGACGAATAAATGAGTGAGCTTCCCCAAATTCCCCCATTTCCATGAAACTCTTCAAAAAATCTATAAAGAAATCCAAGGAGGGAAGGGTTTCAAGGGACACTTTTTGGTGTTAGAAGAAGTGACTGGAGACATAAATGGGATTGAGAAACCCTAATCATGCTTAGGAAACCAAGGGAAGGAGAGAAATCAGAGAAAAGGGAGAGAAGGTGAAGAAAAATGAAGGAAGATGGCCACATCAAGCTTATTATCCCTTCGCTGGTTGACCTACCCTCAAGATTTGTGCAATTCCCTCTCCAGTGCTAGAGATATTTCTAAGTCCTTACTTGAAGCCTTGGAAATTTCCCATGTCCTTGTCAAAATTTTTTAGTCTTCTGAAGGTTAACTAAAGTCTTCAAAGTCATTTGGCAAGTTTTATAGCCCTTATAGGTCTCCTCCTAGTCCTTTTGGACTTCCATGACTAAAACTTGGAGAAATAAGGTTAGAATGAAGGAAATTTAACAAAATTCTTCATTTTCCTCTTGAATGCCATGTAGTCCGATTGAACAATAAAGGCTGCTAAAAGATTGGCCATCTTCTTTTTCTTCCTCATTTTTCTTCCCTTCAACTTCCTCTATCTCGGCTTCTAAGCCTAGTGAGGGTTTGAGATATGCCTCATTATTGCCTTTTATCACTCTTTGAAACACTTAAAATTCATATGGAGTCCTCCCTCACTCTTCGATTTTCTTACAGTTCCTTCAAGAGTTCCATCAAGATGGAACTTTAATAGCTTTGGGAAGTTATCTCATGTCTCCTTCATGTTTCTAATGTAAGAACACATCTTACTTGGATTTCTCATTGTTAAACAAATGGTAGTTGAGGGTTTGGTAGCCTAATTGTAATTTGTTTTGAATTTTGATCAAATTGTCCTCAAATCTTGTAGGTTATGGTGCTATGGAAGTGTCTAACAGTGATAGATGAGCTTGGAACCATGTTTTGGGTGATTCTACTACCAAGGGCTCTTTAGAGAGCATTAGTCTATGTTGTCAATGAAATTTAAAAGAATTGACGAATGTAAACATTTTAAATCAAAAATTCATAAAAAATGGTTTGGTTAGAGAACCTATTTCCTCAGGATGATGATAGCATAATTTAATATAAGAACAACTGCATAAGATAAGATTAACTAAACTGCATAAACTTGTTGTACATAAGTAAAATAGTAATGTGAATATGAAATTGCCAAAGTGTATGAAAATCATGCATGACAAAATGTTTTGAAAATGGACAGAATGTCACAATGCCTATATACATTCATAGAATGGCCGAGAAATCCTAATCCATCTCTAATGACTTAAGCAAATAAGAGTTAAGGAGCCTTCGATGAATTTATCAAAATAGATAAGTTAAATGACAAATTAAACTACATAAAACTATGCGGGTTGTGTCGGTTAAACTGTAAATTACTGTAGCAAAATGGCTACAAATGGGTTGAATTGGGCGGTCACGGGTTAGGACATTTATATAGTCGGTTTGCCATGGCAACCCGACATTATACCAGCCAAATGATGATGTCCCTCGCCTCCTCGCAGCTTGCTGAGCACTCAAAGGTCGAAGCTTGGAATTTTCTCGAAGTTTATCTCAGCATCTCTCATTTCATCCCTTAAACTCGGAGTCTCGACTCTTAGTCGAAAGTTGATCGCAAGACCCCACCAGCCTCAGGACCCTATCCTCATCCTAACTCTCTCTCGATTGAGTTTGCCTCTCGCATCTCTCAATTAAGTTTTCTCTATTTTGTCTGGTTGCTGCAGCAAGGATCTTTGGTTGTTGCTTCCAAGATTAAACTTGCATCTCTTTGATTGTTGCCACAAAGATATGTAGCAAAGGAGATGGCGCTGCAGATGAGGAAGGACAAAGGAGATGGCATTGCTGCTGAAGAAGATGGAACTCGCTGTAACCCAACTAAAATGCCAGGAAGGACGAAGGTCGACGCAACCCGACCACTCAACCAATTGAAGCTGCCTCGCCTCAAACCGAAAGATTTGGTTTGAGATCTCATTCAGCCAAAACTGGTTGAGCGTATATGCTTGTCAGTTTGGACAAAATTTTTCCTAACCTGAGCCAACCCTAGCAATGCCCACCCCTAATAGCTTCTTTGGTTTTTTTTTTAATTTTCTTTTTATTGCTCATGAGATAATTTTGTTTTTTTATGTAAGATTAATTTCTTTTTAAAGTAAGAGTAGAATAATATGTCTCTTATTTTGTGAGTGAATGTATAATTAAATTCTAAATATATAATTTATTTTTAAATAACCTAATACATAACTTATTTTTATTATATCAATTTATAGGGTTTCTTTGCTTTCTTTGCAAACTCTAACCATAGTTGGCCCATTTCTAAGTTGAAGCAACTCCACAGTGATCAAATATTGCTTATCAAGGATATTTGAATTTCACCCAAAAAAATATTGCTTATCAAGGATCTAAAAATTTGCACAAATGACCTCAATCCCTTTAGGTTCATTTAGGAAACATGAAAAATTGCGTAAGTTTTGAATTCTTAAGTAAAGACCTGGAGGAGCTTTTAAAGACTTCCAAGACGAGTTTAAAAAAGCTTTCTAACATTAAGGAGGATATCACTAATTATTTGTCCAAACACCATTAATAGTCAAAGCTTCTTGCTTAATTTTTTTAATTTAATATTAAAATAGTTATAAATTTTAATTATTTCAAGTGAAATATCTTGAATATTTAATAAATAATTTGAATATTTCAATCCTACCAAAAATTTTTGAATATAAGTTTATTTTATACCATAATCAACAAAAAAAAATTTTGCGTATTATTTTTAAATATATAAAATATAAAATATTTATTTAGATTGGGTAAATATTCGAGAGATGATCAGTCTAACTACACGGCATGAAAAATGTTAAATGCGTAATAGAAAATAATACAACAAATATACAACTTTTTATAATTTAATAATAACATTATAATATTTTTAATTATTAAAATTAAAGTTTCAAATTGTTTATGAAATTTCTCAAACGTAAATCTGACGCTACTCCATGGCATCGGCGGCCGTAGTGACCGTAAAAAAGAATGAAGAGAGTCACTAACCTCAGTCAGATCCGCCGTCCATCTCACACTGGGCTCCCCTGTCACCAGCTCTCTACTTCGTATGTAAGCATTTTCATTGCTTTCGCTCGAATTCTATCCCATTTTTTCACACTCTTGTTTTCTCTGCTCCAACAAGCAACCTTTTTTTCTGAGTCGGTTCTGAGATCTAAATCCCCTCAAATTCTGGGTTTCCCATGAAAGAGTCAAATCCGGGCACTGAGCCCATTGCGCAAAACCTGATAAGACTCATCAGCAATCTATGTTTCTCTGTCTTTGTATTCTCAGTACTCATATTTACGGTAATTGCCATCACCTACCAACCCCCAGATCCATGGCTGGAGTCTGCTCCAGCTCTAACTAAGCTCTTCACTGAATCGGAAAACGCCACCTTCCAGATTGACAATTCCATCATCAAAACCGGTGAAGATTTGGCATCCCTGCTTTCCCCGGCTTCTTCGCCGGCTTCCGGGGCAACTCCGATCACGGAGGCGGTGATTGAGAAGACCGAAGAGCAAGTCACGAAATCGACCCCACAATCGCAGTGCGAAGAATTGGGTTTTGTAAATTGTTCTGACCCTCGTGTGTTGATTACGGTGGAGAAGTTCAATTTGAAGGCCTTTAAGTCTATTGCGTTTTTCGAGTATCAGATGCCGATTAAAGGGTCGAAGCCCGACGAGTGTGATGTGGCATGGAGGTTTCGGAACAAGAGGGAAAAATCATGGCGAAAGTATAGAGACTTTAGAAGATTTAAGTTTGGTGTTGGAGAGAATTGTACCTATAAGGTTGTACATGTTGGAGGTTGGCATTCGGGCATTAACGCCAGGCGATCCAGAAGCAGAATCAATGCCACAAGGGGTGTTGGTGGAAATGTTAAAGCTGCCCCACTGATCCGTGATGATGAGATCAATGACACAATACCCAGTTTGGGATCAGAGATGAATTTTAGGAAGGGAAGATACTTATATTATTCACGTGGAGGGGATTACTGCAAGGGAATGAATCATTATCTGTGGAGCTTCTTGTGTGGCTTGGGTGAGGCTATGTATTTGAATAGGACTTTTGTGATGGACATGAGTATGTGCTTGGCTGCAACTTATAACCCAAGTAATAAAGATGAAGAAGGTAAGGATTTTAGGTACTATTTCGATTTTGAGCATCTAAAGGAGGTGACTTCCATTGTGGAGGAGGGTGAATTTTTGAGGGATTGGAAAAAATGGGATAAGAGCCATAAAAGGAAGTTGCCTGTTAGGAAGGTTGTGAGCCACAAGGTGACACCAATGCAGCTTAAGAAAGATAAAAGCACAATAATATGGAGGCAGTTTGATGGCCCAGAGCCAGAGAATTATTGGTATAGAGTTTGCGAAGGTCAGGCTGCAAAGTATATTCAGAGGCCATGGCATGCTGTGTGGAAATCAAAGAGATTGATGAATATTGTTTCCGAGATCAGTGGGCGAATGGATTGGGATTTTGATGCAGTCCACGTGGTTCGAGGAGAGAAAGCACAAAATAAGGAGTTATGGCCTAATTTAGATTCTGACACATCACCAGATGCTCTTCTTGCAAAGTTTACAGGGATGATTCAGCCTTGGAGAAATTTGTACATTGCTACCAATGAGCCCTTTTATAATTACTTTGATAAATTGAGATCTAATTACAAGGTCCATTTGCTTGATGATTACAATGAGCTGTGGGGAAATACAAGTGAGTGGTACAATGAAACACGGCTTTTGAACAATGGAAAACCAGTTGAGTTTGATGGGTACATGAGAGTTGCAGTGGATACAGAGGTCTTTTACCGGGGAAAGACACGTGTGGAAACATTTTATAATATAACTAAAGACTGCAAGGATGGAATCAATACTTGCTGACCAGGTTGGCATATCATTTGATGCTTATTCAAAATTTATTGCTCACAAGGTCTTCATATTTTATGTAGCTTCAGAATCATACCACTGCTTTTAATGTAAGCTTCGAGTTGTATCTGTTGGTTCTTTTATTGTACTAATGATTGATGATTTATGTTAATCGTCATGATTTTATACGCATACCATAAAATTACCTTCTTTATCTTTTTGACTGTAGTTAAATTCTTTTTCATTGTGTATCTTTTTTTTCTTGAATATTTGTGGACACAATGATCAAATTGGAAATGAAGAAGGGCTTGACAACCAGGTTAGCTAAAGCACATCTGTTGATGTTCTTTAAACTTTCATTTAATGTTAGGAATAATGGCTCTCTTTAACTTAGAAAATGTTAGAAACAGCTGTAGTTATATTTCGTCAATATCAGTGTGATTAGTAGCTCGGAAAGATTTTTCCCGAGAAATAAACAGAAGAGTCAGATTATCTCATTTTTAAACACAAAAATACCGCCTTGGTGAATTAACCAACCATGTTTTTTGATCCTTAATCCTACATGTTCTGTAAAGCCTAAATTTTGCCAACTCTAGCACCTCTATCTATCGGCGTTGCTATCATTTTGGTGCTTGCAGTATAAGAAATTGCCCTTCTCATTCCAGAACCTCTTTTACACTCCATCGATCTGCTAATGATGCTACTTTGAAATTAATTCCTATGCCTCTTAGTGATGGATTATATTTTTCGAATGTCGACATTTTATTGGGTACCTGATTCTCCTCATTATGTGCATTCTGATCCTTATATTTGCAACGAAGAAATTAGCATCTTCTAGGGCCAAACCTGTAATTTGCAAAGATTCTTGTTTCGTTACCAATAAATATCTTGTCATTGCAGACCCTTCTTATTGTTGAAATAGATAAACTTGCTAGAGCTCTTAGCCCTTTGGGGGAGCAATTTGTCCCCTTTTTGTCTTCTTTTGGTGTGAAAATTACAGTTTATGAATTTTATCAAAAACTGTATGATGAATTGCAGAAACATTAGCACTGAAGATTTTTCCCTTTTGACCATGTGTTGGTCATATAATCTAAATATTTCTCAACTGAATTTTGAGACTGCAACATCTCTGCGATTGTTGATGTGTTTCAATCTATATATTTCTGGGGTTTTCCTTGATATCCAGCAAGGAGGTGGCAGTTTGTTTGTTTCTATTTCAATCCATCAAAGACATAGAGATGTAATTTATTGCTTTCTTAGCGGAAGCGGCTTCACTTTGGTATCTACAAGGTGAACTGGTATAGTTTGCATTCACTTTTGTTGTCTTTGGTTCAGATCCATGTTGATATTTGATTCATATTGTTTATTATTTGACCACTTAGGCATATTTAGTCCAGCGTTTTCTTTTTTCTTGTGTATTAAAACATATGATTCAAACAGTATTGCAAATTATTTCAGTCCTTTTATTAATCTTCTTTATTCAATTTTTTTCAACAGCCATAATTGACAACACATAATTCCTTTTTGCATTAATTTATGTAAAGATTTTGTGTATTCCTTTTCTTGTTTGTGCATAACTTGTCAACAGCCTTATGACAAGAATAGACTGGGATGGCTTATGTTTATTTGAGAATACAAAGTACTGTGAATCTGCTCCTTCTTTTGTGGCCCAGCTCTCACATGTTGCCACCTATTCATCCGTGGGTGTATACTCCTGCAGAAATAAATTATTTTTAGGCATTGAGGATGGTTGTCATTTGTCAACGATTTCCTTGCATATCAGGAATAACATGGATTAGGACACGTTCCTCCTCATTTGTGTTTGACTTCAGCTGATCTTTTTACCTTTACTTTTTCTAATGGCCTGGTGGTAACTAGCTAAGTTTTAGTTTGTAGTCTGGTAATCAATCTGTGATTTTTTCTTTTCGTTTTTGGGTGCATGTAGAGCAACTGCATGTCATCCTGTACATAGTGATAAAAATGCTTCTGTCAATTAAAATCGAAGTGCTGCTAGTTATGAAACCCTACAAGATGAAGTTGAACAAATTTTTTTAATGGATCAGCCAAGCATAACATATTTCTCTTCCTAGAATTCTAACAGTTCAGGTTGATGCAAGCCACTTGGGACTAAATTAGTATTGAAGGGTTTGAGTAGTTATGCAGGAGGTTATAAATTCAAACCTCCATACTGTCAATGTATTGAAAACAGCGCCGGTTGAAGCAGTTTTGATTCCTCCAAGAGTGTTGCTACTCAAACAACAGAAACTCGTTAAGGAACACTGTTTCTTGCGGAATCTATTGGATGGCTGATTGTTTATCAAAGGAGTGACCTATAAAGATGGTTGCATTTTTTTTCCACCTGTAGCTATACTTTTCTTTCTAGCGAGGGCTCTAATATTTATATAGCTGATTGCACACAGGCTAACTTTTTCTGTTCGCTTCTGAAAAGAACTTGAAAAAGATCAAATAGTTCTATATTTTGATTTTATTTTAGACCATACATTGGGGCTTTTTCTTTTTCTTTATTTTTACACTTTTTTCCCCTACATTTTGGCCTAAGGATTTGTTTGGTAAGAATGCAATAAAACTGAGATGGTCTGCTATGGAACACTTAGAAGGCACAACATCCTTACATCCATCTTTCACAGAAGCTCCTCTGCATTGCTTGCAATCGTGACAATAATCCTGGCGGAGGTATTGTTAAATCCCTCTTCCACTGCTTTGTCAAACAATCCAAGCAGGCAATTGTAGTAGCCATCAACATTTAGAAGATCCACCTGTTTTTGTTCAACCATAAACTTTCAAATGTGATTTAAATTTGTCTGCCAAAACTAGACTTCATACCTTACATTGTGTTTGTGTGACAATTTGAGGTTCTTATAGTTAGACTAGATTACAAACATGATCTTGCCGATAATCTAGCATGTTTAGAAAGTAAAGTGCTAATGAATATAACTGATGGAAAAATCAATGAGGTATTCTTTCAAGTTCTTGAATTATCAATTAATTACCTGTTTTTCCTCATTTAAGAGCTTAATTTTCATCTTAGACGATGTGTATAAGCAGACACGAAAAGCATATGGAAAATTCTAATTATCATTAGGTGGTGGTGGGTTTCGCAATTATCACCATCTGACAGCGGTAAGATCTTTTCTGTGGTTTGCGAATTTCTGTTTATGATGAGAATAGATGTTCTGCTAAATATAGCGTGGTTCATCCAATGATGTGCCCTGTACAATAGAAAAACTCATCGTTCAGATTATGCCCATGGACTTCCATGTTTTTCCACCCATAGAGGGGAAAAGGAATTAAAGAAAAAAAAGAAGAGAATGAAAATTACAGAAAAAGATGAGAAGAGAAAAGAACAAAGGCTATTGGCAGCCGACATGGGCTCAAAAGGGTTACTGTAAGAGCAACTTAAACCACAGGATTAGTGCTCAATTATGTACCTAAAAATGGTGCCATGTCACATTCATTGCCGTTTCTATCACACTTTTGAACGGATGGGGAGTTTTCAACATTCCAAGTGCAGGGATTGACCTTTACTGGTGGGTATGTGACAGAAATTGAAGTGCCAAATGATGTGGATCGTTACAGATTATGAGTAAAGTTACGTATACTCATTTTTTTAATAAAAATTATGCTCATTTCATGTTTTTATAAAATTGATTAGTAACATTCATATAATTAATAAGTAATTTCAATAAAATTATAATGTTAATAAATTGTAAAACAAAAAATATAAAATTAGTTATCAATTTTATAAAAATACAAAATAAACATAATCTTTGTATAAAAAATGAGTACAAATAGTATTTCTCCTAAATACAAATAGGGATCAGAACCGAATGATTTTCGAAAGTAATACGTTTTCTAGAAATGATTGTGACACTTTTTTGGAGGTATTTTTTTCTAGAAATTTATTATTTGTACAATTTTATTTTTATTTAATTATTATAACTTTTAATTTAAATTATTAAATTTATTAAATCTTATAAATTAAATAATAAGATCTAACAAATCTAATAACTAATACTATTAAATATGAACTTAAAAAAAATTATGAAAATAGTAAAAAAATTTTTATGTGCCCGTAAAGCTGTTTTGTGGTTACGAAATAAAAATAAAAATAAAAAAAACTAATGTTAATATGATACTGACGTAAAGATGTAGTCTGATCATGTAGAAATAAAATCTATGCTGAATTTCATATTTTTACTTGCATACTCGTATTTGCTTGCGGGAAGGGCTTGTCTTGTTTGTATTTGAATTGCCGAGGGGGAAGGGGAAAGCGCTTAGCCGCCTGTCGTATTTATTTAAAGAAACAACATGAAATAGATGAATTGATGATTCATGTAGCATGAGGTTTACAAAGCTAGAATTATACCCGAAATAAGTACGTGGGAATTATTGATTAATTAAGGTAAAAATTGTGAACACATCTATTTAATTTTGGGCTGTTCATAATTAGTACACACTCAACTATAAAATTTCATAAGTGTACTTCTTTAATTATTTGAAAAACTAAATCATACCCTATAATTATAAGACAAGTACACCTCTTAGTTATTTATAAATTTGATTCATACTCCTTTAATTATATTAATTTTTACAGAATTTGGATAAAAAATAAAAAGTATCTATGACAAGGAGTTTGATCTTTATGTATGGTGAACTTGATTTGAATCTTTGCTGGGAGCTAAACTTATTTATAAGTATCTAACGACGTAGTGAAAGATATTGCTTTTGAAGGAGGATATCCTAAGTTTATTAAAAAAAAATACCAAAAGAAAGAAGACATCAAAGTTTTTCCATTTATTGAGAAAATTACACTCATTTTCTCAAAACATTTGAATAGACACTTTATCTTTGAAATTGCACTTCACTCCAACATAGTCTAATTAAGATAATGTGCATAAAGTATCCACAACAGCACAGTAAAAACATATTTAATTATGATCAATGATACAGATTTTGGTATTGCATGAATTTTTAAATTTTATTTATCATAATATAACGATTGAAGCAAAATAATCCTTTATTTTTACACTTAGCTCTAATAAGGTTGTCACTTATTGAATACAAACGCTAGCAAATTTTTTTCCTTTTACTAGCAGTTTCAGTTCTTCCAAATGAAGTTTTAAATTGAAATGAAAACAAGCACATTGAAGATTTACCAAGGAGCCTCTATTTATCACTGACATTAACGAAGAAATGATATTGTTTTCCAATGATTTGTAGGTTGAGAACAAGGAAAAGAAAAAACAAAAATTTTTTATCTAAGATTTTTCATAAAATAGTACAACAATTATGGTAGGTATATGTTTATCGTTATGAAAATTTAAACATTACTCTTTGACTTTATGTTGTTTGTAAGAGCATCACGTTAAATTTTTTAGCCTATGTGGTATATCACAATTTTTTCTCGTCAAAGTTGAAACAAAGCCTTTACTAATTATTGTTAAGAGTTGTATTATTTTTATAATTTTATTTTTATTTAATTTATATAATTTAAAATAATTAAATTTATTGAGTTTCACGTATTACACAACCCACACCAATTAGGGAAAGCCTAGACTGTTGTCTTCCTTGCGAAGCTGTGGTGGGCAGCATGAACCCCATGTTGGATTGATGGAGAAATCTGAATCTGCGTGGAGACTGAGGAAATACTCCTCCCGATAGGTACTGAAGTGGATGAAGAAACAAAATGAGTTTCACTTGGTTTGTTAGGCAAGTCAGACTTCTAAACCAGTCCGTGCAACTGCACTCAAATCTACGATAACCTTAATCTAGAAAACGAAGCATGGATTGGAGATCTTAGATCAAGGAAAAAATAGGTTCCTTTTTTAATTCTTTCGTTGGTAGGATAAAGAAAAAATTCTCAAAAGGGAACCATGGTTCTTTGATAAATAGGTGCTGGTACTCAAAAATAAAGGGAGAGGATCAACGGTCGATTGTTAATCTACACCAAACACTCTATTTGGTTTGTGTGCACAATCTTTCCCTCAAATATAGAACAAAATATGTAGCTATTGCTTTGGAAAATACTCTTGGGTGCATCTGGAGTGGGATATAGCGGCAGATCGGAGGTATGGAGCTTTTCTACATATAAGATCTCTCATTAATCTGGAAAATCCGTTGAAACGGAGCCTAGTTACAAGGGGAGTGATTGGCATTCTATGAAAGTTTTTTCCATATACGAGAGACTCCTAATTTTTGCTGTGCCCACGGTGTATGGGGCATCTTATGAGGGTTTGTGAAAGTGTGGAAGGCTTGAAGGATGAAGATGCTGAAAATCCTATTGCGCTCTCATTTGGACCATGGCTTCGTGCGTCACCAATGAAGCCATCCATGCAGGGTGAGTCAGAGAACATGAAGGACATGGCTGGTAGGAAACTTATTTTGGAAGAACATAGAAACAACTCTAAGGGTACTAAAAGCAAAGAAGGGGACAATGGAAAATAGTTAAACCTAGTACCTGTGACTGAAAAGGCAAAAGACTGTCATGATAAATCTAAGGATGTGGAATCGATGACGAAGTCGATGGTGGGCTCTAAAATTGGCAGGGAACAGGAAGAAAATATTGGAGAAATAAGGATTGTGGTGGGCACTAGTGAAGATGCAGTGGCAATTGTGGCCTGTGGGCGCGCGAGAGGGATCTAACATTGTGACAATTGGAGATATAAGGGCTGAGGTGGGGAAAAAATGTAACACATTAGTATCTGAGGAAGTGCAAGAAAGGATTGCTATAGTCGAGGGGAGTCCTACACCCATTCTTCAAGGTGCAGGGGATTCTTAGCAAACAAAAACAAAGGAGAAAGCAGGACCAGCCTCCAAACCAAGCGTGGAAAAGACGTGTCTGGTCCAAATCGGTGACAATAATAGTAGATGGATAAAATAGCAATAAAAGGAAGGGATTAGATATGGGGGCGATTGAAGATATCGTTGGGGAAGGAGATACAAGCATGGACTCACAAGAATCAAAATTTTTTGTCAATGAACTGGCAAAGATTGCATAGCAACCTCCTCCAAGAGCTATGAAGTTTATAAGTTGGAACTGCTGTGGGCTTGGCAACCCATGGGCAGTTAGAGCTTTAAAGAAGCTCATTTCCATGGAAGGTCCCACCCTTATTTTCTTTATGGAAACAAGGAAATTTGCACATGAATTTAATCATTGGAGCGGTTGGAATGGCTTGTCAAATATGATTGGTGTGCATTGCTTTGGGTCTAGTCGTAGAAGAGCTAGTGGATTATTGTGTCTATGGAAAGATGAATTGGAGGTCTCAGACCTTTCAATGAGTCCCAATCATATGGACTTCGAAGTTAAATGCCAACTTTTTTATCACCTATCCCGAGTCACTGGTTTCTTTGGATTCCCTAAGGAGAATAGAAAAGTAGAAGCATGGAGATTATTGCGAAATCTCAATGGTGCTTTGGAATTACCTTGGATAAACTTTGGAGATTTCAACGCCATCTTGAGACTACAAGAAAAAATGGGAGGTAATAAATAAATTTAATCCATCCAATATGCTAGAATTTGGTGATGCCATGCTCTCTTATTATTTTAAGGATCTAGGCTATATTGGATACACGTACGCTTGGACTAATGGGTATGGAGGGGAGGCCAATGTTCAAGAAAGGCTTGACCGTGGATTGGCAAATGGTTGTTAATGTGACTCATTTTCCTAAGTTTTTGTTGATCATCTTGTTTCAAATCCGATAACAGTCCTTTCTCCATAGCTTTCGATGTGAGATCATATACTCGTGCAAGAAGAAGAAAACAGATTTTTCGATTTGAAGATATTAGTTAGTGGATGATCAAGTGTTTGAGGTGGTCAATACATCTTGGGGAGGGAAAGATGAAAATTTACCACAAAAAATCCATTTAGTTTCGGTGCATTTGAGGGTTGGGGTCAAGAGACTTTTGGCAATATACCCAAAAAGATTGGATAGCAGCTTATATCAGAATTGGGTAGATGTCAGATGTAAAATAAAACAGAGGAAATGATGATCAAACCAAAAAAGAAGAAGTAAGAATTAGATGAACTATTAATATTGGAAAAAATTATGTAGTGCCAAAGATGGTTGAAAAATGGTGACAAGAATACTATATTCTTTCATGGCAAAGCATCACAACGAAACACCAGGAATAGAATTGAGAAGTTCTAGGATGATAGAGGCAAAAGTTTCTTTGAGGAAGAGGATATTGCTAAAGTCATGACCAAAGACTTTGAAAATCTTTTCTAATTTAGTAATTTAGTGATGTGGTTAAAAATAGCCTTCCTGAGGATCACAAATCTGTTTTGGGGCATGATTACTTTAGAGAGGAGGTTATTTTGGTTCTTAAATATATGCATCCCACAAGGGCTCTTGGCCCATATGGCATGCATGCAGTCTTTTTCCCTAAATTTTTTGACATAGTGGGAGACTTAGTAATTAACGTAGTATTGCAAGTTCTTAATCATTGTGTTGAAATTGGTGAGTTAAATCATACTTTTATTTGTTTGATCCCAAAAATTAGAAGACCCCTCCATACAAAAGATTTTTTCCCCATAAGCTTGTGCAATGTTGCTTTTAAGCTAATAACCAAAACCATTGCCAACAAGCTCAAACTTATTTTGCCATTTATAGTGGATGAATATTAGAGTGACTAAGTATATGGAATACAAGTGTAGCAAAATATGAGTTAGCAATGATTTGAAGGTAAAAATTAAAAAGCATGTCATATAATAAGTGTCAAGGTTTAAGTATTTTAAATTGATCTTACAAAATGATAGAGAGATTAATTAGGATGTCACTTATAAGATATAAAATGCCTGGTTGAAATGTAGAAATATCTCAAAAGTTATTTGTAATTACAAACCATTCATCAAACTTAAAGAGAATTATTGAACTATTATAAAATTAACTATATTCTATAATAAAGAGTGTTCGACATTGAAGAGTTAAGAAGAGTAAAAAATAAGAGTATTAGATATGAGACTATTGACATGGATAAGTGCATATACAAAAGATAATGTTTAAAATAATTATTTTAGAAAAAAAATTGATGATATACTTATTAAAGAAAAAATGACAAAAATAAAGTTAAGGTGGTTTGGGTATATATAAAGAAGGCCGTTAAATAATCTAGTAAAAAAGTGAATCAAATAGTATTTAACCCAATAAAAAAAGAAAGAGAAATAACAAATAGGATACTTTAAAAGATTATTGAAAAAAGAAAGATCAATGAAAAAATGACATTACTAAAAATTTATTTTTGATAGAAATAAAAAATGTCATATAAGCCATGTAACCAATCCTATCCAATGGAATAAGAATTTATTTGTTGCTATTGTATTGATGAAAATAGGTATTTAGGCATCCATCAATTTTCATTGGTCCATTGGTCTTCATCTGATGTTAAGTTTATATTATTTTTGGTAGTTAAGATAGGAAACTGTAACTTTGAAAATTCAAGTCCAGGGAGATCAAGTAAATATATAAAAATTAAGAGGGGGAAACTAAAAGGAAAAATACTTCAGCTGGGTCAATTATTTACTTGATTAATTTCATGTTTTATTTAATAAAATTATGTTATTTTTATAAATTAAATATTATTAAATATTTACTTAAAAGAATTTATAATTATAAGAGTGATAGTGAGAGAGAGAGAAAACAAGAGTAATATTAGAGAAACAAAAAGATTCATACTAGTTGGAATTGCTCTATTCCAATGTTAGAAATCTTTGGGAAAAGAATTGGAATTAATGTATCTATATGACCTCTTCGAGGATGTAATAAAAAATTTGGTTGCAGTGATGCAATATGAAGATTATAATCGTTATAATGACCAATTTTAAATAAATTAATACAATCCGTTAACAAAAATGGTAAATTTTGTATTCACTTCCTTTGGATTTTTGTTTTGTTGCTCTTCAATAGAGGGCCATCCATTGTAAGGACTTATTTTTAGTTACTAATAAAAACTTTGTTAAAGTCTTGAAAAGGAAATTAGTAGACTAAAAATAAAAAATAAAATTACAATCCGAACTCATTATTCACAATGAAGTGTAGAGACAGCTGTTCGAAAAACATTTCTTCAATAAAAAAATTAAGAAAGAAACGCAGAGATATATCATTGTTTGTCCTCTGACTTACATTTACCATTAACATATTAATTCACTAAATAATTAAAATCTCCAATGAATAAAAGTACTCTATAACCTTACAGTATTAAAAAAAAATATTAAATTACCGACGAATTAGTAGCTTTTAATAAATATATGCATTACTGATTACAGAGCAATAATCTGTTGGTAATTTTAGACCTTAAGCATGAATTAAGCTTCTTCCTTTTTTGTTCACCCGTTGTCACACTCTTCTCACCAGCAAGCAGCCATCCCCACCACAGTTCCGGCCTTCGGATACCTGCCTCGTTGCCTGTTGTTGGCAGTATAGTTGACATGTCGGTTATTCCCTTCCTTAATGTTGTTTTTGTTATTTTGAACTTTGTTTGAAGGAATATAATTGTGCCGAATTTGTGACTTTATATTTATGGTGAAGGAATGTTTGAATTATTATTTGACATTCTATATATTGTTGTATATGAGTTGATATATATGTTATGTGTGCGCGCTTACATGCATGTATTATGTGTTTTAGTTATTGTCAATACTAACATTATCTACTTTGATATTATGATTGGTAGGGTATAGTTAATCAGTACTTTAAATTTGCTGTGTTCTTTGTTGGATTAGAGGTTGGCAGCACGAAATTCCTTATTTATTATTATATTTAACAAATTAATGTGTTAAAGTTAGCATAGATGACTTAAGATGTTATGACTAAATTTTGATATTATTTATGTTAGAATTAGTTAGTATTGAAATTAAATTATTTGATTTAGATTTAAATTAGGTTATGGTTTAAATTATAATTAACTAGTTAGTTTAAGGTTAAATTATGGTTTATATTAAGTTAGAATTCAATCTTTTGTTAGAATTCGTTAATATTAAAATTAAATTATATAATTTTTTTAAAGAATAAGAACTTTCCATAATAACTTAAAAGTTAAATTTTAATTTTATTTTTAAAAAATAAAAACTATCGAGATATCCTTAGTAATTAAAAAGTTAATTTTTAGATTTTCTTTTTTTAAAAATATAAAAATTATCGAGGGTTAAACCCTCAATAATTTAGAAAGTTAATATGTTCAATTTTATATTTTGAAAAAATAAAAATTATTAAAGAATATATTTCTCAATGATTTAAACAAATCTCTTAGTATAATTATTAATTTTATTAACATATTACAAAATTCATGAATAAAAATTGCCAATAATAATTTTATTGAGGGATTGGGTCCCTTAGTCAACTCATCAATAATTTTGTATTATCAACAATTTATCTTTTTTTTTTTATTGATAGATCAAAACGTCAATAAATGTAAAGTTTTTGTTTGCAGCCTCCTCTCCTTGGAATGAAATGAGCTAGACAAAATATGTCTTCGATCATAACTTGGATGGAGCTAAAATAAAGGAAAACATTATAACAATCCAAAAACATGAAGATAAAATTGAAAAAAAAAAAACCAAAACTTTTTAGAACAAAATTAAGACTTGATGGAAGTTAACGGATAAAATGTATTTTATTTATTTAAATTATAATTTATATAATTTAGTCGAAATCCAAAAGATGAATTACTTAGGGAAAGACAACTTTTATGCAAAGAAGAGTTATTCAACCATCAAAAATATAGAAATGGTTGTTGGATGTCTAGTGGTTTAGTTCGTGGACCCAATAATGTAATGGCTTATATTTTTTTAAGTAATTGAATAAAATTTTATTTATTAAAATACATAAATAACAAATAGAATCTTATTTGACTAAGTAGAGTCAGTTATATAAATTAAATGATATGATTAAATATTATTTGAAATCAAATTTTTAGAAATACTATTTAACTAAAGATCCTTCTTAATTATCTCTTTAAGTATCTTTCTTAATTTTTCTACACTTCTCTTCATTGGATTAAAAACTATTTTATTAATTTTTTTTAATAGAGCTTCTAGCAGTTCTCTTTGCACAAATCCAAATTACTACAACTGAGTTTTCGTTATTTTTTCTTCAATAGGTACAACATTAACTTTCTCTCGAATATAATTATTTTAAATCTTATCTTTTTTTGTATATCTACTCATTCATCTCAACATTCTCATATCTGCTACCTCAATTTTTTGCTCATATTAATCTTTTAAAGTTCAACAATCACTAATGTAGAGCATAACTCGTCCTATAGTAATTTGATAAAATTTTTCTTTAAACTTGTTAGATATTTTATGATCATAAATGACCCCAAATATGTTTTTCTATTTTATCCACCTAGCTTGAATCCTGTGTATGACATCTCTATTGATCTCTCCATCACTTGGTCTAATTGATCTAAGATACCAAAACTTTGGCACTCATTGTATAATGTGCTCCTTAATTTTTACTACTAAATCATTATTTGCTCATCTTTTGTTGAATTTGCACTTTATATACTTTGTCTTACTATTATTTAAACAAAAACCATTTGATTTCAAGGCTTCTCTCTGCACTTTCAGTTTATAATTAACATCCTCTCTTAACTCCTCTACTAGGACTATATTATCTGTAAAAAGTATACATTTTAGGACCGCATCTTGCATGTGTCTATAAAGTGAAAAGGTATAAAATTAAGAATGACTCTCGATGCAAATCGATCTTTATAGGGAAGTCTTCTGTCACCATTTCTTGAATCCTCATCTTATTATTGTCCCATCATACATATCCTTTATATTGTAAATATAGGCGATACGAATATCCTTTTTTTTCAATACCTTCCACAATATTTCTTTTGGCACTCTATCATAAGTTTTTTCCTAATTAATGAAAATCATGTGCAACTCTTTCTTTACTTTAGTATCTTCTATGGTTGATATTCTTGACATAAAACCAATTTAGTTATCTGATATATGAGTCTCTTTTCTTAGTTAGTGTTCAATCGCTCTTTCTTAAAGTTTCACAGTATAGCTCATGAGTTTGATCCCTTGGTAGCTTCTATAATTCTAAATATCTTTTTTATTATTGTAAAAAAAATCAAACTACTCTTTCTCCATTCATTTAGCATTCTTCTAAAACTTAATATCTTATTGAACAACTTGGTAAGTCAAAAAAGATCTTTTGCTCTCAAACACTTCCAAATCTCAATAGGTATGTTATCAAAACCCATAGATTTACCATTTTTCATCTTCTTAAGTGTTTCTTTATCTCAATTTCTCAAATTTTATGATTAAAAGCAAAGTTTTGATCCTTTTTCCGAATAGTTATACCTTTCATGTTTATACTTATTGTTTGTTCCTCACTAAAAAGCTTATAAAAATAGCTCCTCTATCTTTTTTAGATATCTCTCTTCACTATCAAGATTTTTTTCTCTTAATCCTTAATGCATTTCACTTGATCTAAATATCTTGATTTCCTTGTATATTTTTTGTTCTTCATCCTTTGTTACTAATGTTTGGTAAAACCCCTTAAATACTTTATATCTTATTTCACTAACTACTTTCTTTTTCTCAATTCTAGTTAATCGATATTTTTTTTTAATTTTTTGCATTGTTATCAAGATATAATGCTTTGAAACGCTTTCATTTATATTTAATCTTTTCTTACATACTCTCATCCTATCATCAAGACTCTTTATCTTTAGAGCCAAATTCTTTTGATTCGTTCAAAACTATTTTAGTTGTCTTCTAATTTCTATTGGTCATTTCTTTCCAAATAAGGTTGACAGATCTTTGTGTCTCCCAAAATCTCTTCTCTATTATTTTTCTTTGAAAGACCGACTGCTTTTCATCTTTTAGTTACCTCCATTATCCTATTTGATTTTTTTTTTTGAAGTGCATTATCCTATTTGTTAAAATAACATAACTAAATTAATTACAGTGTACGTGGACAAGTGAACATGTCATTTTATTTTTCATGAGTGCTGCAAGTATATATAATCAAGTCCGAAAGGAAATTGGCAAGCATATTACATTTATATGTCCTTTAATATACCCAGTACTATTTTAATCATCTGAATATAATTTAATTTTTTTTCTCTTCCAATTTCCAATAAATAATATACAAGATATATATGCAGAGACAGCAAATCAGAGATCAATTATTAGACCATTTAGTCTTGGTTGCTTCTTGTCTTGTTCTTCAAGCTGTATTATTTTGGTCCTGAATCATGTAACATCTCACATGGTGACATTTTTAAATCCTTATTATTTTTCCCTTTTCATGAATATATTCGCTGTATAAATTTAAAGGCAAATTTACAATTTAAACTGCCATGAATTATCTACTGCAAACAAATTTTACAATTTTGTAGTTCCTATGACCAAAGTCAATTCTACCAATTTAATCTCGGTGATGCAACATGTTCGGAAAAAAAAAAACGTATTTTGTAGTCATTTTATACACAAACATGATTTTACTTCTTTTTCGGACGCAATCAATTTTTGTAAAATTAATTATATAGTAATATATTTAAATATAAATAAATTATTTCAGAATCAACTAATGCAAGTTAATTTATGTAAAAGAAATTTAAATATTTTAAATAAATTATTTTAAATTTAATTTAAATTTTATATATAATAAAATTTATTTTATGTATTTGATTATACTTTAAAAAAATTAATTTTTGTCTGTTAGATGAAAGATACCACAAAATAATATAAAATTTTTTTATAAAATTAATCCTATAATATAAATTAATTTTACAATAAAATTAATACTACAATGACATGTTCAAACATAAAATCAATTTTACGAAAACATCAATTATACTCACGGCCCCTCAGAATGAACACTAAGTCCATTTGCAAGTCAGTTTTGTATATTTGTTAAGCTGAAGGATTAATGCTTGTAATTTCGATGCATTTTGAACATAAATAGAATTTAGTCTATCAAAAATATTTCATCAAACAAGTCAGACAAATTTGGTAAATTGGCTGCCCATAATACATGTATTTCATCTTTCAACTGAAGGCAATAATTTGTCCATACAATTATCACAAAATGCAAAATCTGTAAATTAGTCTACCATACATTATTAAAATGAAGTGGAATAGCATCCTGACAATTAGGGATCTCCTAACTTTATTTTGATTTTATAAATTTCTTTTAATTAATGATTTTATTTTTTATTAATTTTATAACTTTTTTTTACACAATATTTTTATACTCTACATAATATTTTTATATTATTATTAAATATAAAACTAATTCATATTTAAAATTTATAACATTTCAAAACTTAAATATATAGTTATTTAATATCAAAATTTTCAACTTAAAATATAAATAAATATCAATACTTTTCGTACTTGTACTGCTATAAATGATAAGCAACCAAAAAATATTCCAGATACAAAATGCGTGCTCTCCGGGAAGTCAATGTAATGTCAGACATAAAACTATCACAAGTGTTAGATTATAATTTTATAGTTAAGTTTTATTTATAATATTTAATTTTTTAAAAATTATAATTTTTAATTTTTTAATTTTTATATTCATAATTTTATTTATAATTATTTTTTATTTATTTATTTTTTTAAATTTTTATTTTTACTTTTAATAAATATGTATTAAATCATATTTTTAACATTTAAGATTATCAATATAATTTTATAATTTTTTTTCTTCTATTTATTCAAAATTTTAAATAGACGTAGGCTAAGAGTAAATTTAAAAATGTAAGCTAATATTTTTCAAAAAAACTCCAGCATGGGCGGTAGCACATATGTACGGAAGCTGGTATTATTTAAATCCAGTTTTAAGAAGTAGTTTCTTTTTGTTTTAAAATAAAACCAGAAATACTACCTTAAAAATTGGAAAGGAAAGCATATCTGACATGCAACGTATACAATAGTGCTTGTAAATAGTTATATGTATAACTCTGTTTTAAAACATCGAAACCGTTGCAAATTATTTTGGATCAGAATAAGCATTTATTCTTTTTATCAAATTAAAATAAATTTCGATTAATTGAATATTTAGATTGAAATGATTTAAATTGTAGAATATATTTTATAGAATAAAATTAAATAAATAATTATTTATATAAAAATGAAAAATATAAATTATTATAAGATATAAATAAATAATAATTTATAAATTTAAAATAATTTATTCTCTTATTCTTTAATAAATAATCGCCCATTTATATTTTAAAAGAATAAAGTATAAATAAATCTGAAATAATATATTTTATTTATTGTTGCAAACAGGTCTATGATTATATAAAATTTTAATAGTAAAATATTATCTAATTTAGAGAAATTGACGTAAATTTATCAATCTTTTGAAAATTTATTTAAATTAGTTGCAAATAAAATTGGTTTTGGATAATACTATTACAAATATGTATAAATATAATATATATGTATATACATATATGTGAGCTTTATTTGATAAAAATAATGGAGATTTTTTTAAAAATTGATGATAAAAATACTAGAATTAGTTTTTTATGAATACAACATGCAGATCTAGCTATTTTCTTAAATCTGATATTTTGATTTAAAAAATTGAGTATAAATTTTATCCATAATTCACTTACAATTACCTCATCTTTCTGTCTCATCTCCTCATTTTATCATTTTTACTTTTATTTTTTTTACTACATAATAAACATAGATGAATTGTTGATATAAATATGAGAATGAATCATTTCTAAAAAAATTAAGGCGGACAAATACTATGACTGACTGTTCATCCAACCTGTCCAACCATGAACCACCTAATTTGGCACCACTGCAAGTTGCTGAACGGTGGTGACATAAAATAGCTAGCAGAATGATGCTACACTGCAAGTCTGCAAACCGAGGCTAACAAAGCAGTAATAAAAAATTGCCTAATGTAGACATGCTATTATGCACTGCACTTTGCCTCCTAGGAGGATCTGCGCATGGAACGCCTCTGAAATCATTTGATTGCATGTGATTTTCTCTCCTCCCACTGGTGATCTCATAGGTTGCTTTATACCTGTCATATAATTTGTATAGTAAAAATATAACTATATTGATAAATCTTAATTTTAAGCAAATTCTTGTTGGATATTTAATGTTATTTTATTTAATACTTAATATTATCTTCATATTAATAATTTTTCATTTCATAACCACTTTTAATTTATTGAAATTAGAAAATAAAGAAGTAGATACGAGAATTGATATTTCGTTTTTTTTTTTAATTCTATATAATAGTGTTTCACTTTTTTTTTTTTTTTTTAAATATGTGTATCTATTAACACCAATAACTAATTTAAAAGTAATTTGTAGAAGTAACATTGAATAAAACAATATAGCAACACCATAATTTTTTTTATAGCTTTATAATTATACTTGATATATGCTTTCACATTTTTATTTTGAGGTATTTACTTTAATTTTTAAAAAATTTGTTATTTTAAAATTATAAATTGTTTCATGTAATTTAAAATTTTAATTTATTTTAAATATTTATATGTTTTATATCACATATATGTATTGGTTTTTATTTGAAAATCTTTTTAGTTACACCAAATAGACGACCAATAAGATTTTCTATTAATTTAATTAATTAATAACTAGTTTAAAAATAATTAGCATAGAAATAACATTGAATATTGGTCTTATAATGAAAAAAGGATGAATGGTGATTTGATTCTAAGAATTTACTTAAAATTAAGATTTGCTCTCATAATTGTATTTCAAATATTCTATATAGTGCACTTTTACGTTTATTTATAATACATATAGATTAAATATATATTTACATAAACTCAAATCTTTGTAATCATTAAATATGGATTCTTAACTTTTCCACTTTAATAACTTTTTTATATTTCTTAATATTACAATATAAATATCATTTTCTTATTAATTTTTCTCTCTCGATTCTATTATTTTTTTCACGTTCTAACATTTTTAAATAAGTTTGGGAACCTTATCCGAAATCATCACTCTTTTACTTTATTCAGGAAGGGACATGTGTTTAATTTCAATCATATTTTAAATTTCTTTTTCTCATAAAATAACTAAAAAGGCAGCCTTAGAGTTTCCATTTAAGGGCACATGGGGGTTCCATTCCCCACAGCGAGCTCTCTAGCTACAGCTAGCTATGGCTTCCCCTTCCACCATGAAACCTTTGCTCTTCTCTCTTTTCACTCTCCTCTCCTTCCAAGTAATAGTCTCTGCCCCAAAGCCACAACTAATCCAACACCCTTTAGACCCTCTAACTGAGCAAGAGCTCAACCTTATTCGAGTCATCGTTCTCAATAAGTACCCTTCCTCGTCCCACAAAATCAGCTTCCACTATGTAGGGCTAGACGACCCAGACAAAGCCAGTGTCCTCAAATGGGCATCGTCACTTGACCGAAGCAGCATTAAAATCACGAGAAGATACTTTTTGACTGCGTTAGTGGATGGCCAAACCCATGAGATCACCATTGATCTCGAGACCCAATCCATTATTTCTGATAACATTCACAATGGGAATGGCTTCCCTAGCTTCACAGTTGTTGAACAAGGGGAGGCCATTTTGCTGCCTTTAAGCTACCCACCATTCATCGAGTCAGTAAAGAAGAGAGGGCTGAACCTCTCAGAGGTGGTGTGCTCCACTTTCTCAGTTGGGTGGTATGGTGAAGTGAAGAGCAAGAGGGCTTTGAGAGTTGAGTGCTTCATGAAAGAAAACACTGCAAATATCTATGTTAGGCCCATAAATGGAATCAAAATAGTAGTTGATCTTGAGACGATGAAGATTGTTGAGTACCGTGATGAATCTATCGATCCTGTCCCCAAAGCTGAGAATACTGAATACCGGCGTAAATTTCAGAGGCCCCCATTTGGTCCAAAACTGCATGGTATCTCCTCAGCTCGACCAGGAGGGCCAGGGTTCAAGATCGACGGCCATTCCGTTAGGTAATGTAACATTTTTTTGGTATATGATGAGGCAGATATATGCTTGAATCTATAATGTTGCTTAGTTTGCTTTTTTAATACTTAAACACTGAATGCATTATTGATGAGTTTTTGGTTTGTGTGCAGCTGGGCCAACTGGAAGTTCCACATAGGGTTTGATGTCCGTGCTGGACTGGTAATATCTTTGGCATCCATTTACGATCTGGAGAAGCACAAGTCTCGTAGAGTGCTGTACAGAGGGTACATTTCTGAGCTGTTTGTGCCATACCAAGATCCATCTGATGACTGGTTCTATAAGACTTTCTTTGATGCGGGGGAGTTCGGGTTTGGTCAGTCTATGGTGTCTTTGGAGGAAAACCACGATTGCCCACCAAACGCACAGTACTTAGATGCATACTTTGCTAACAGCACAGGTAACCCTCAGCACTTGGAAAATGCTTTCTGTGTCTTTGAACAACATGGCAGCATCAATTGGCGTCACACAGAAACCGGCATCCCCAATGTCACGGTAAATAAATTACTTTCTTCTTTATCATTTCAGTTATGATGAGCAGGTTTGTTCCGGTGGGAGTGACAGTTGCATTTGAACTTTGACAGTTGCGAGAAGTGAGGAATGATGTGAGCTTAGTAGTAAGGATGGTGGTGACTGTGGGCAACTATGACAACATAGTGGATTGGGAGTTCAAGCCAAGTGGTTCAATCAAGCTCGGGGTATCTACCCTTTTCTACTTTTTCTTTTTAATGTTTTTCATTTAATAATTTTTGGTTGGGTAAATATAAATTATATTATCTTGATTGATAATTTTAAATTAAAAATTGGAAAAAGTTGTTTGCTTTATGTAATAATTCATTTTAATTATGAGATGCACAATTTTGTCTTGAAGAAATTAATGCCCTTGGGGAAGGAAGCAGCAGTTTAATATGAAATAAAAGAACATGTCACATGCCTTCTGAGTTTATCTATAATTAATAAAATAATGGATGATGAAATTAAAATTCACTTTAATTCATAGATTAATTGATTAATTAAAAATTTTAATTATGTGTTTATATTTTTACATAATATGCCTAATTGTAACTCCCATACTATATATGCTTCAACAGATAGCACTGTCAGGCATGTTGGAAATTAAGGGAGTCCATATTACTCACAAAGATGAGATTAAGGAAGACCAACACGGTACTTTGGTCTCAGAGAACAGCATTGGAGTATTCCATGACCACTTCTACATTTACCATCTTGACCTTGACGTCGATGGCGAAGAAAACTCCTTTGTCAAGACCAACCTGAAGACTGTCAGGGTCACCGACGGTAGCTCAAAAAGAAAGAGCTATTGGACAATCGACACTGAGACTCTGAAGACCGAAACTGATGCAAAGATCAAGCTTGGGTTGAGTCCAGCTGAGCTAGCTTTGGTGAACCCTAACAAGAAAACCGCTGTGGGGAATGAAGTCGGCTACCGGTTGATTCCGGCTCCGCCGGCTCACCCGCTGTTGACGGAGGACGATTTCCCACAAATTCGTGGTGCTTTTACAAACTATAATGTGTGGGTTACTCCTTACAATAGGACCGAGAAGTGGGCTGGTGGGTTGTACGTTGATCAAAGCCGCGGCGAAGACACTTTAGCTGTTTGGACCAAAAGGTAAGTCTGTTTATTTTAGTCAAATTTAACTAATTTTCTTATTATTATATTTTATTTATTAATTAATTAATATGGGATTAAAATAATTGCAGGAATAGAAACATCGAGAACACGGACTTAGTGATGTGGTACGTGGTTGGCATCCATCATGTTCCGTCCCAGGAGGATTTCCCAATAATGCCCTTGTTGAGCACTGGATTTGAGCTGTGGCCAACCAATTTCTTTGAGAGGAATCCAGTCCTCAAAACCTTATCTCCTCTCGATTCTGACCGTCCCGGTTGCACCAAGCCAAACTAGGTGGCTTGATTTCTGACAAAGCGGGAGCATGCCCATTATTGATCAGAAACACTGTTTTCCTGATTGCAATTGTGGGTCATAATGTGCCCAAATTGGTCATTCAATAATTAAATTACACATTACTGTTGGCATGTCATTCAAGCTATTCCATGAATAAGTTGTATAGCGTGAGGCAAATAATTTCTTTCTGCTTCTTTCTCGGATGAGCCAAAACATGATTACCTCCATTAACATATCATAGTGTTATTTTTTTAATTTTATTTTTTAAAATTTTTATAATATAAAATTTAAATAATTAATTTATTAAATTTTATACATTAAATTATAAAATCAAATGAATCAATATATCATAACACCAAATTATAAAAATTCTGCAAAAAAAAAAAGTTGTGGGAATATTTCTTTCTTAATATACAGAGGCTGGATCGTATCTGCTGCGGGGGCGCTGAAGGAATATTATAAATGGCATTTGCTAAATATATGGGCAGACTTGTTCACTATAATTAATTAGTAAGAGGCACTCCCAGGTACCAAAGGGAAGTCGGTGTTTAAGAGAGTCAGATGTAAATTGATGCCTTCATCAACTACTACACCAGCTAGCACGTGTGGACAATGTCATTCATTTATTCACATTCTACGAACGCTTAAAGACCGCAGTTTCAACTTGAGACATCTGACATAATATGTGTCCAACAGAACAATTTGGAAGAATAAAAGACAAGGAAAAAAAATCAATAAATATTTTTTAACTTTTGATGGATTGTAAGCATATATGTATATTTTTTAATTATAAAAATTAAAAAATATATTTCTATAATTATTAGCATAACATAAACACACATTTATTTATTTATTATTCAAAATTAACAGTCATATAACTTACATATCATTAATAATATATATGTAGTTTTTTAATTGTCTATATTTAGATAAAATTCAAATTAAATAAACACAATATACTATAGCATTTTGATTTTGACAGTTAACAAATAATAAAGGTATAAAAGAACATACTAAACAATATATAATTAATTCTAACATTTTAATTAGATTAAAGGTGCTCATTGATCAATAAGTAGATAGAACAATAGAATATTATTATAACAATTGGAATAAGTAAAAAAAAAAATAAGGAAAATAAAATAAGAACAAACTTTAAATGAAGCCATTAGCAGAATATCATTAAAGATGTACTTAAAAACAATTTAATCAAGTAGATAAAGTACATAGAGAACTCACCAATAAAAAAGCTTGCCGATGAAAATATTAAGAAAAGATTAAATGTATGTTTATTCGTTGAGAGTAAATAACCTTCTATCAAGATTTTTAGGCTTCTTTCTTTTCCTTTGCTTTACGTACAAGTTCTTTTTTTAAAAATTTAAATTTATTCAAATAATCAATTAAAAATGTCATATATATATTAATTAGTAATCATGTGCCAGCTATAAGATTGTTAATATTCATTAGAATACATTAGAGTATGAACATTATATACCAACACAAGTTGACATAGGTGACAAATACTCAAATTTTTTAAGTATGCTGCTCTAGATTTAATTTAAACCATGTATATAAGAAAAACTCATTTAAAAAAAGACTACTAGCTTTAATAATTTTTATTCTTTGAGAGATTAATCTCCTAACTACTGGCCCTGAAAATATTTTGAATCAATCCAAAAAGAAAAGAGTACGAGTATTAAATGTTTGAATGAATTAAAGTGTAGAACAAGTGTTTTTTGAAATAAATATTAGTCTGGATGACTAAAATTTGCATGTACTAAATGAATGGGCAGACTTGTTTACTATAATTAATTAATAAGTACGCCCAAGTACCAAAGAAGAAGTTGGTGTTTAAGACAGTTGATGCCTGCATCTACTACTACACCAGCTAGCATATGTTGACAATGTCATTCATTAATTCACATTCTATAAACGTCTATACTAAAGACCACAATTTCAACTTGAAACATCAGACCTAGTATGTGTCCAACAGAACAACTTGGAACAATAAAAGACAGCATTAATAAAGACCAAAATAATAATAAAAGAAAAAATATCCTATAATATTATATTTGGAATTAAAATAATTTTGTATAGGGGTCTCTTAACTTGGTTAGTTTAATTGACAAGTTTTGAAATAATTTGCTTATATAATTTAAGTTTAAATCTCTTTATCAGCATTTTTTTAATATATAATACGTCATAATTATTATACATTTTTAATGGAACTTGTCACATACCCTAATCTTAACATAGGATAACTTCTCTTCACCAAAGGCTTTTGTCACAAAAAAATTGTATCGAGACCAACTATTACACTAATTCAAGAATTGGATGTGCCAATCTTTTTGTGGTAATATTTGTTTTTAGTTTTGAAAAACTGTTTTGTGAAATAAAATTTAAGGATGATTTTTTAGAGCAGAATATGTAAAAAAATAAAATTAAACAAAAAAATTCGTTTGGAGGGTAGAAAACAAAAGCAAAGCCCCTTTCTACAAAAAAATGCCCAAACAAGCTGATTATCAAAATGTAGATAAAAAAATGAGAATGTTAAGGCAAATAAGTTAGTCGTAGTTTTTGTCAGAACCCAAGAGAGATATAGTCGAGATAAAAATCCGCCCATAACTAACCCCCGCTCTTTCTATCTTGCTAATTCCACGAACCCAAGATATATGTTGCCAAAGATTCTCGTTGGAGCAGCCGCGATCACAGTAAAGGAGCTTCTGACATAAAATTAAGAGTGGTGTCGTTGTTGTTGATGCAAAAGTAGTCACTAGCACCAAAAAGGATGATAATGTGATGTCAACGTTGGAGTTCTGATTCTACATATAAAATTAATGCCAGACTGGGACATGGGACACCAACAGGCTTCTAAAAATTTAATTTTTAATTTGTTATACATCTAATTTTAAATTCAAATCACATCATTATATTTATAAAATTAAAATTGTAACAATCATTCACAATCATATAATTATTAGTTTGTACTTGCTGTTGCCTAGAAGGTAAAGTGATAAAATGAGTAGAATCTACTTTCTATTGAGCTTTGGCTAAACCACAGTTCAATGCTACAAAATTGCAAGAGAAGAAGGCCTACTTAGACTACCGTCAAATCCATAGAATTTTCTTAATATGAAGAATAGTTAACTGCCCCAAGCCTTTGTTCGAGGGTGGCACAACTTTTGTCATCATTCACTAGCATTTGCCTCCCAAGCCCATTTTCTCTATTCTTCATGATAGTACTACGAGAATTGTTTCTAAATTTGGGCTATCATTGATTAGTTAGATTTTGGTTTTATAAAATAGATTGAATGTGTAATCCAATTAATTGGGATAAATTATTTCTCCTTTTGGACATGGACTAGATAGTAAAGATGTGTTGGGTTTGGGATGTGTGTAGAGTTAGTTCCGTATTTTGTTATGGGTAGACTACATCAAAGTTTCATTTGAAGACTGAATCGTCTCTCTTGCTCTATAAATATTCAGTAGTTTTCTTATACAATAATTTAGTATCAAATGGATAAAAAAAAGGAATGGAAGACTCTTATCTCCATGTACATGTGTGAGTGAACAGTAGTGTTCATGACTTTTTCAAGATTGATGTGGATGCTTATATCTCTTCTTCTAGTAGGACTATTTGTTCTTAATTGTGTGATTTTAAATTAGTATAGATCCTTTTAAGTTCTTACATATGGTATCACAACTTGATTATGCTAAATCTAAAACCCCCACTAGTTATGCATCTTTAACTTGAGAAATAAGATATGATTTGTTTTATTGTTTTGATATGTGAATTTCAATAATGGATGAGTTTGGGAATTTTGTGAACATCACTTAATCTATGAACATTCCCAAGATTCTCGAAATCTCAATGACCCTATAACAAAGAGTATCTTGCCCAAATTCCCAATATACATTTTCAATTAGGCACAATAGATCACCAATTCATGTCATAAGATTTTTCCGAAATGAATTGTGTTTTTGGTATATTATTTTGGTAGATGAAAGTATTCTTTAAAGAATATGGGTGTGAAATTTTAGAGTGAGAAAGATTTGATCATTCCTAGAATGAAGCCAATGCCATCTCTATCCTTAATGGAACCAAACTCATAAACAAAGATTTTCACTCATATCTTTGATGCCTAACCAAGCTTGCCACATCAAGATCCTTCACCTTAGGCAAATTGCAGGACTCCTGGGGACATCTTGGAGATTTGCCTTAGCAATAGAGAAACCCTGTGTAGAAGCCATACCTTTCTTTAATACATGCCCCTAAAATCATCCTCATCATGACTAAAGGATTCTTCCCCTTAATGGATTTAGGTGGATTTGGACCAAGGAAGCCATAGCTTCTTCCATGAATCCCACGCCTTTTCCACAACAAGAGACCAAATGCCTTGGTAAATCAGTGGTTTTCATCACACCATGCCCACACTTGTAACCTTAAGCCCTCAAAGTTTGAATTAGTAGGTTACCATTAGGTCTCCAAGGTTGGTATCTACATCAACAGGGGAATCTATTAGGAATGGAAGAAGACAATTGATTTTATCTATTATAGTGCATTTTGGGCATTAGTCATGCTATATATTTTGATTTCTGTAATCTTAAATTCTAGAAGTTGTAGAAAGCCAGGTGTCCTACTAGTTGGCAATAGCTAGATAAGGTTGTTATTCTTGTTGTTGTGTAGTTGGTTATATATAGGGTGGATGTATTTATGCATGTAATCAGAGAAAAGCTAAAAGAAAAATATAGATAGTATTGTGTTCATGTCTAAATATCCCAATTCTTTCTTATTTAAATTCCATTCCTAACATAGGGTATTAAATCCATGTTAGGAAGAAATGATGGTAATAAATAGAGATATGAAGCAATGCTTAGAAATCATAAACAAACAACTAAGTGAATCCTTCATAGTTATTCAAAACCTTTAGCATTCCATCGAGTGTATCAAACATTCTTAGCAGGTAACAAAGGGGAGTTTTGAGTAGATGATGGCTCAATTAAGTAATGTGCAACAAACCCTCAAGCAAATGGGGAGGAAGAACATTTTGAGGAGTCATATATTGAAGGAGATGACTTTATTCATAATAGAGTTGAGAGAAGGGGAAAAGTGAAGGTTATAATGGGAGTTACAGAGTTACCCAAGTTTGATGGGGAGGAGTATTGGTTGTGACATAGTAAGCTAGAGCAATCATTTATGATAAAAGAGTTTAGGGATGATTAGAAGATTAAGCTCATATTGAGGTGTTTGGAGGGGAAAGCATTCATGTGGTATTAGTAATACATTCTTGCTCAAGGAGAGGTATTACCAAATTGAAAAAGTTTTATGTCTATCTTTGCATAAAGGTTTCATGACAACTTCTTCAATGACCATTGGCAAAACTAATTACCCCAAGGTAGAGTTTGAAGAATTGTCATTCAAGGCTAAGGTCTTTAAAGCAACAGCCTTAAGCTTCTTCCTTTGGAGGCTTACAAAGAAGAATTGGAGAAATCTATGAGGGTGCAACAACCTTGCACTCTCAATGAAGCCATCTAGATTACTAGCATGTAGGAAGATGTGTTGAGTTCATGGCTATCATATTCCCCAAAACCTTTAGGATACGAGAAGAGTGGAGGAGCCCAAACTAGTTCACACAGGAATGTTTTCACCAACGTATGGTACTCAAGTTGTGAAAATAAGGGAAACAAGGTGTCTACAATGGGAGTAGGAAATCAAACCATAAGTACATTTAGATTAACTAAAGGATTTACGTGAAACAAAGGTGTCTACATGTCACCCCATAGGTAGTTATCTTGCATGAGATCAACAAGTAGACAAGTCATTTAAGAGGTAAGGAGTGCATGGCAAGCAAAGGGGTTGCGCATGTTTTATGGTGATAGGTATCACATGGGCCATTACTATAAAGGAGCCAAGCTTTATGCAGTGATGTTGGAGGAAGAAGGAATGTTTGAAAAAATGAATGAATTGATGGAAGAGGTGAAGCTTGATAGGGAAGAGCAAGTATCATTAGGGAACTTTAAGGATGATCTAGTGAAAATCTCCTTGAATGCATTACAAGGGTGTTAGAGGGCACATGCAATGAAGGTGGAAATCCAAATTAAGAGGGTGAAGCTATGTGTGCTCATTCACTCCAAAAGTACCTATAATTTTTTGGGGATGAAGTGCATGAAAAGATTAGGTTGTAACCTTACTGCCCTGGCAAAGGGGAATCAAGTTCAAGTGGCTAATGGAGACAAGCTTGATATTGGATATCGAAGTCTGCACCTATCATGGGTAATGTAAGGGGTTACACTTTTTTCAAAATTTTTTGCATTGTATATGTTGGGATATGACGCCATACTTGGGGTCTCTTGGTTATCACAATTAAGCACTATTATGTGGAATTTTAAGGAAAAATGGATGTCCTTTGCATATAAAGGTGTGTAGGTCATGCTAAACAGCTTAGGGAAGACACTAGTAGTGAAAAGAGGTACAGTGGCAAGAGAGAAGGTTAACCACATGGCATTTACTTTTATGTTAACACTAATTAGTGCAAGCCAACAAAATGAAGCCACAGAAATCCATGAAATTGGAGTTGTACAAGAGGGAGACACATGACTAAGTGACAAGTAAAAGGGGGATTTAAAGGAGATATTGACAAAACTTGAAGATGTATTCCTTGAACACCATGGGTTCAACCCTAGTGTCATATAGCCACAAGATCACAAAATTTCATTGGAACAAGATACCGAGGTGGTTAACCTCTATCCTTATCAATATTCCCATGTTCAAAAGGGAATTATTGAAAGATTGGTTGAGGATTTTGTGGATAAAGAATGGATACATCACAACAATAGTCCATATGCATCTTTCATGATGCTTATCAAGAAGAAGGATTAGTCAAGGTGTTTTTACGTAGATTTTCACAAATTAAACGCTATGATTGTAGACACTCAATTTTGTCCAGACTTTAAAAAATTGAGATAGATCCATGCATGATTCTTTTAAAAAATAATGATAATAATAATAATAATCAAATAAAAAAATTAAAAAGATTAATAAAGAAAAGAAAAAAGAAATAAAAAGAAAAAATTGCTGACGGCTTTGACAATAATGCATCCATTATTGGTAAAAAGACAAGCTATCAAAATTTGTCGGCCTGAAGGAGAAAGGAACAAGAGCAATGAAGTGGATGGGAGTCAGAAATCATTTAACCACTCCCGGCCTTTTCTTAGTGGAGGGAAGCCGATGGAAGGTCACGGGAGGCATCTTGACCCACATGATTCACTGATGCTTGGACACTTCCCATTGGAAGGAAGGTGGCAGCTGTGGATATAAGAAAGGAAGCAGTGGAGAGTTGGAGAGGACCCCGAAAAAAAAAGAGAACCCGAGAGAGCAAGAGAAGAGAAAACACAGGGGCTAGAAGAGAAAAAGAGAGGAGGACTGGCAAGTGATGAAAAGCTCCATTCTCACTCAGTTTGAGTTATAGGTTTCGTGAAAAATAATCTCACTTTGTTACGCAAACACTGACTTTCATCATCAAAGCTCACATTCACAGCACTTTAAGTTTGCAAACGAACATAGAGTGAGAAACAAACACACAAACACGGATAGAAAGAGACAGAGAAAGTGAGATGAAAAACAGAGAGTGACAGGGACCGGGAAAAAAGAAGAGAGACATGGAGGAAGTTCCCTTTCACTCAGTTTAGTTAAAGTGTCCATAGTCGGAAGCCAGTGACCCACATGTGTAAGGCTTAAGAGGTCAAAATCAGGTGCCGAAAGGAGAGTCGCGGCCGAAGAGGAGTTGAAGTGGAGACTTCGTTACTTTCGGTAACATATCTCCTCTGCTCTTGGTCGGTTCAAGTTTTTTGTCCTCCATTGATTTGTATCTTTGTTTGGACAACCTTGCTGCATTATTATGACTTTGATTGAATGTTGGCTAGGGCCTTTCGAGACTCGAAACATGGTAGAGTCAAGTTGAAAAAGAGTTACAATAGAGGGACTTGTGTTCCTCTCTCGTAGAAACATGAGCCCCTTTTTCCCTCAAAAATGCGCCTACAGGCGTAGTTTCTAAAGAGAAGGGTGCACCGCACTCTTCATGGGGTGTGGTGCACCCAACAACTCTTCATTTGAAAATAAATCAAAAATCAAAAAATATGTTAGAAAAATAAAATGAAGTATGCAATTGAAATAAGCATTTTTTAAGAAAATTTTTTGTACTAGTTTCAAAAATTTTGGATAAAGAATATAAAGTTAAACTGTATTATTTCTGTCTTTTTATTTTATTTCAAAAAAATGTAAAAAAATTAATTTAGTAAAAAATTATTTTGATTGTGTCATTTAATATAAAAAGTTTGATATTATTTTTTAAAAAATATTGAAAGCTGAATAGGAGAAGTATCCTCAATTTAGCAGTATCACCTTTTAAATATATTATAAGTGAATAAAAAAAAGAAGAAAGAAAAGGGAGAGGAGGAGTGAGTGGACTTCAACCATCACGGCACGGGCTTCGGGCCATGCCGTGGATATCTCATTTTTTTTACCTAAAAATGAATAGTATAAAAATAAAAAATAAAAAAAAACTAAGAATAAAAATATTTAAAAAAAAAAACTAAAAATGATGCAAAGGGTTTTAGAGTTATAAATTTACTAAGAATGATATAAAAATTCTAGGAAAATTATTTACATTTTAAATTGTCCCTAAATATAAAATCCTCGATTAAACCTTATGAGGGTCGTTAGTGCAGTTGGCGAAAGCGGTTGTAGTTGACTATGCTGAGAGAGTTACGTTAAGAATTATGTTGAAGAAATTGGCATAATTCGTTTAACGTGATTAATATTCTCATTTTGAAACCCAATACCCTTATTTAGAAATCCAGCTTGGTTTTCAGAATCTTATTCCTTCAAGAATCATAATACAAGCGGTTGACGAAAGTAGCAGCTGCTGACCATTTTCAAAATAATACGTCATGGATTAAGTTGAAGAAATTGACAAAATCCTTATGACGTGGCTAAACCTCATTCCTCCTAAAAATCCCTCAAGAATTAGAAATGAAAAAATAATTTTATTTTAGGCAGAACCAAAGCATAGTTCAAAATAAAAAAGCAACAAGACACCAACGTGGTACCGAAAGGGTGCTATAGGGGTGCTAATACATTCCCTACACGTAACCAACCCCCGAACCTGATTTCTATAATGTAGACCTAAAATTCGGTGTCTGATCTCATCCTTTAAAAAATAGATCGGTGACGACTCCAAAAGTTTTTCATAACTTTCTTCAAACCCCCATTCCCCATAATCATTGCCATTTCATTCCTCTTCTCGGTCCCACAATCCCGTGTCGCGGTGTCGACAATGACTATAAAGGATGAATTTCTTATCCCCTTAATTGATGAGTTAATTGATGAATTTTTTGGATCTCTATGTTTTTTTGAAATTGGATTTGTCGTAGGCATACAAGTAGGTTAGAATGGATCCAAATGATGTGGCCAATATAGCATTTACAACCCAGCCAAGGCACTTCAAATGGTTGATGATGCCTTTTAGATTGTTTAACGTGCTTATAACATTCTAGGCGTTGATGCATGATATCTTTAAGCAATACCTCTAGAAATTTATGCTCATCTTCTTCGATGATATACTCATCTACAGTGAGACTCGATGTAAATACTTTACGCATCTTCACAACATGCTTCAAGTGCTCCAAGATAACAAGTTGCTTTTAAAGAGGAAAAAATGTGCTTTTGGTCACTAATAAATTGAATATCTCAGCCACCTAATTTTAGTGAATTGGATAAAGGCATATAAGAGAAAAATTGAAGCCATGCTAGTCCCAAGCAATGTGAAGGCACTCTATGGGTTTCTAGGACTGATAGGTTATTATCAGAGATTCATTTTGAATTACAAGAAGATAATAGCTCCTCTAACTTAATTGATATGCAAGGACCAATTTGAGTGGAATGAGAGGGCTCAACAAGCATTTGAGGCATTAAAGAGAGCTATGACTACTGTTCCAATTCTGGCCTTACTAGACTTCACCCAGCCATTCACCATTGAAATTAATGCCTCTAGGAAGGGGATTAGTGCCGTGCGTATGCAAGGAAGGTACCTAATCACATACTTAAGCAAGGTTATGAGAGTGAAATTTTAGCTCATATCAATATATGAGCGTGAATCATTTGCATTAATTTATGCTATTAAAAGGTGGAGTTCCTTTTTCATTGGGACTAGATTTGTGATTAAAAGAAATCAAGAAGCACTCAAATATCTCTTGGAGTAACAACTCATAATACCCTATTGTAGCACAAATGGTTGTAAAAATTAATGGGGTACTATTTTGTGAAGAACACATAGCTAATTCATTGTTAAGAAGGAACAAATCTTTGAAGTTAATGAACATTTCACAAATACATTCTGACTTGTTGTTGAAGGTGAAGAAAAGTTAGGTTAATGACATAGAGTTCCAAAAGAAAATCACCCTTTTACAATCAGACTTGGCCTCTTTACCCAATTACATGTGGCAACGAGGAGTCCTTAAACATAAAGGGAAATAGGTAGTGGACTAGGATCCAACTATATGTGAGTTGATTCTTAAGGTGTTTCACAATGTCCCATTAAGTGGTCACTTAGGGAATAGGGAAACCAACCATTGCATTAGTGCCATCTTTTATTGGAAAGGACTGCCGAAAGACATTCACAATTGGATTTGAAATTGCAATGTGTTCTAGAGATTCAAACTAGACTTGAATGCATCATCAGTTTGTTGCAACCCTTACTTGTGCTAGAGAGGCTGTGGCATTACCTAACTATCAATTTTATTACTTGTCTCCCTAACTTTAAAGGTAAGATGATGATTTTGGTTGTGGTAGACTATTTTACAAAATATGATCACTTCTTGCCATTAGCTCATCCCTTCTTAGCTTCGATTGTGGCATTGGTGTTCATGGTGCATATGTACAAACTTCATGGTTTGCCCCATATAATTATCACTAGTTGAGATCCTATCTTTCTCAGCCATTTTTAGTAAGCTTTGTTCGAAGTAAGTAGAGTTTAGTTGTTGAAATCATCCTTTTACCATCTATATATGGATGGCCAATCAGAGGTTGTCAACTAAACATTAAAAGGATACCTCAGGTGTGCTGGAGATACCTAGTTAGTCTGTGTGCTAGTTGTGCTTAACCTAGCTATGGTACAATATTTACTGGCATTTAGCAATAAGGATGTCCCTATTCAAGGATCTTTATGGCTGCCCACCACTGGAACATATCTCGTACATGGAAGGAGACTTACACATAGATGCCATTGATAAGGAACTAAGGTCAAGGTAACAAATCCTCAAAATTTTGAAACAACATTTATAGAAGGCTAGTGATCAGATGAAGGCTCAATCCAATAAACGATATTCTGAAAGAACTTTCAGTCTTGACAACTTTGTGTATGTGAAACTACATCCTTATAAGTAAGTGTCCTTGCCAAATCGTAATTTCCACAAATTGGCAGCTCTATACTTCCACCTTTTTTAGATCATATCATGAATAAGTGAAGTCGCATATAAACTTGAGCTACTTGATGAGAATAAGTTCCATTTAGTATTTCATGTCTTCATGCTAAAGAAGTATCATATATTGAGAGCTCCAATTGTTACCCTAGCACCCATCTCTAATTAGGGGCATACACCTCTAATCCTCATCGCTGTTTTGGATCATCATTTGAAGCAAAACCAGGGGAGGACAATTACCAAAGTGCTCACTTAATGGTCTTTATTGCCATCAAAGGGTGCAACAAAGGGTGCAACATCGATAAAGTTCTATCAATTCAATTGTACCTACTTTGATTTTACATCTCAATTCATCGACAGTCAACGCCATCCATAAGGATACAGATGTTCTTCGAGGAGGGGATATTGTTACGAATGGAAGAAGACTGTTGATTTTATTTATGCATTACAGTGAGTTTTGGGTATTAGTTATGCTATGCATTTTGTTTTTTGTAACTTTGAAGTTTAGAAGTTATAGAAAGCTAGGTGTCTTGCTAATTGGTAGAGTTGGATAAGGTTCTTATTTTTGTTGTTACTATAGTCTGTTATATATAAGGTGGATGTATTAATGCATGTAATCAAAGAAAAGCTAAAAGAAAAATATAGATAATACTAAGTTCACATACAAATATTTGAATTCTTCCTTATTCAAATTCTAATCCTAACAAAATCAAAGGTCTTCAACTCTGAACCATAAGCCTATAGCTTCGGTGGCACCAAATCCAGTAACAAGGGTCTTCATTCATTGATGTTGATTGGGTTTGCAAGAGAGAATAGTTCCAATAGACCATGGATGAATTTTGCTAGAAGATGCAATTTTAAACCATGTTGGGACTCATAATGCCTTCGAGTTTGGAAGATCATTTAGTTGGATTAAGTGTGGCACTGTCAAGACATTGGGTAGTTGTAGCATAATCCATGATTTGCAATGTTGTTAGGACTTCTTGAGTTACAGTTGTGGTGTCACTATGACTTGGTTTTGGGTGAGTCTTAGCGCTGTTCATAGCTAGGATCGCAACACTATTAAAGATGACAATCTTGGGGGTGCAGGATTTTAGGTTCCAAAAGGAAGTGCAACTTGAATCTGTTGAAGATGCTTCGGGTTGCAAGAGATGCAACCCAAATCTGTTGGATCAAAACCCATTTGAGTTGAGGGTGCAAGTCAAGTCCATGTGACTAGTGGATTAGTTTCCAATTTGACTTACCAAATAGATCCAAACAAATATGATTTATAAAATAAAAGGGAAGTGTGTTAAGGAGACTTGGGTAGTGGTTGAATTCATCCCTGCTCTCTTTAAGGCCTATTTCATGATATGGATTCTTGATTGAGAAATGTGCCTATTTTTGTAACAAAATAAATAAATAAATAATCAATATTACTATATTTTGAGGGCATAGAAAAATTTTATTTTCCACCATGCATATCTCCCATACTAAAATTGTATAAAGATCCTTATTAGAGAAGTATTTATAAAAAATAGTTGCAATTTTTAGCTTAAAATTATATGGGCTATGATTTCATCCATATTGAAAATTTTGTTGATGAACTAAATGTTTGGCATCACAGTGGTGCATTTATTAAATAAAAAAATTGTTGTATTTTATAAGGATGCTTGTATTCCTTTATTATGAATATTTCAATATTTATGTGGATGTCCATAGGATTCCCTAACCATTAAGATGTTCATATGAATTCTCTAACCCTAGGACATCAATTCTATAACCCCTATGTAATTCATGTGAATTGATTCCTATTCACTCCCATTGATTTGTATTCACTCCTATGATGTAACTCAAGTGATCATAGTCTCCTATAAATAGGAACCATAAGGAGTGTGCAATGATATATAGAAAAATTCAAGAATACTCTCTTTACATTTTTTTTTTTTGGGTATACACATCTTATTCTTTTTTCCTTGTTCTTATATTGTTCCTACATTTTCTTTATTTTCATAACATATCATCAACACAAAGTTCAACCATTTTCAACATTCAAGTTTTGTAAGCTCAATTGCTATCATCACATATACTTATAATTGATTTTCTATTATATATGCTATTTGATATTTTTTTCTTATTATTAATTCATTTCTTAATTAAGAATTATTTTCTATTATATATCCTAAAAAACTTGAATTTTTTACCCTTGAAATCATGATCAAGAATTATTTATCATGGATACTAGATGCTAAAATTCATCTAGATGTAATGGGTCTTGGAAACACTACCAAAGAAGAAAAATCATAGAATTCATCCAATTGGTATTTCTCCATCACTTGAAGTGAATGTGACAATGTCTAAAATTATTATATGGATGAGGTCATAACATGCAGAAGTAGAAATATTTACCATGATAATTATCATAGAAAAAGTTTCTTCTAATCGCCTAAAGTGGGAAATGAATGAGAAAACTAAAAAAGAAAGTGGACTAAATAAGCGCTTTAAGAATGTTGAAAATAGATACAGTCATTGTGGTATGAAAGGTCATTGATCATGTACCTGTTGTACATCAAAAGCGTCTTGTTGATATTTATCAAACCTCATTGCAACAAAATGGTAAAAGTATAAAGACAAATGTTGTCCACCAAAATCCTTTTAATGTAACATACCTAGATGTTGCTAATCTATTTGAACATCTTGAAGGAAAAATTGATTATTTAATTGGTGATTGAATTGTCTAAGATTATTTATATTATTTTAATGTTTTGTTTTAGTTAATGTTTGATATATTTTTTATTTATGCAATATTTTGTTTTTTGTTTAATCCATTTATGTACATTTACATTCATATTAAAGTTTGTAATTTGGCTATTTTTATGATATTGTTATTTTGTTTTCATGAAGAATATTATGAATATTTCTCAATCTTTAATTGGACCTAAAATCAATGATAAAGATATATGTCTAGTAGATAGTGCAACAATACATACTATACTTAAAAAATATTTCACCGCTTTTGTGACAAGTAAATCTAATGTCAATACCATTTCTGGTAATGCCAAATTAATTGAAGGTGTAGGAAGAGCTAATATTCTATTAGCTAGTGGCACAAAAATTATGATCAATATTGCTTTATAATCTCCAAAATCTTAAAGAAATTTAGTTAGTTTTAAGAATATTTGCAATAATAGATATCACATTGAGACTGAGTGAGATGATTGTTGAATACCCCTAAATTACAACTTGTATCTTGGGTAAGAAATTGCCAATGTTTTCACCTATCTATACTATACAAATATTTGTATTATTGAAGCAAATGTTGTTATAAACCAGAAGTTTACTAATACAAATACTTTTATTATTTGGCATGATTGGTTAGGCCATTTAGATCAACAATATTGCATAAAATTATTAAGAATTCACACAAACATCCGTTGAAGAACAAGAATATTATTCAATTTGATGAATTCTCATGTGCAACTTGTTCTCAAGACAAATTAATTATTTAACCATCACTAGCCAAGATTGAAATGAATCTCCTACATTTTTGGAATGTATTCAAGGGGATATATGTGCGCCTATTAACCCACCAGGTGGACCATTTCAATGATCTTAATAGATGCATCTACAAGATGGTTGCATGTATACTTATTATCAACTTGTAACTTGCCATTTGCGAGATTGCTTGCTCAAAGAATTAGATTAGGTGCAAAATTTCCAAATCATGGAATTAAGACAATTCATCTTAATGATGTTGGCGAAATTACATCCTAAATTTTTAAAGATTATTAATTGTCAATTGGGATAAATGTTGAACATCCTATTACTCATGTTAATATAGATAATAGTTTAGCAGAATTTTTTATCAAACACTTCCAATTAATAGCTAGATCATTGCTTGTGAGAACAAAACTTCATATTTCTACTTGGGGACATGCTAATTTGCATGTGGTAGCATTTGTATGCATTCGCTAACAAATTATCTTAAATATTCTCTCTTACAAATGGCTTTTGGCAAGGAGCCAAATATTTCCAATCTAAGAATTTTTTGGTGTGCAATGTATGTCCGTATTGTGCTAGTACAACGCACTAAGATGGGTCCCCAAAGAAAATTGAGAATTTATGATAGGTAAGTTAAATATCTTGAACCTTTAACAAGAGATCTTTTTACAACATGATTTGCTTATTGCCATTTTAGTGAGACAATTTTCCCAACATTAGGTGGAGAAACTAAGTTGCTAAAAAAAAGAAATTTATGGAATGCATATTCTTTATCTCAATTGGATCCTTGCATAAAATAGTGTGAACTAGAAGTTCAAAAGATTATTCATTTACAAAGTATAGACATCAAATGTTAGACAATGTTACTAATGCAAAGAGTGATTAAATCCTATATACTAGGTGCAAATGCTCTAAGTAGGATAGATGTCCCAACAAGACAACTAGTTAGTAATATAACAAATGAGTCTAAACCACACTAAAAGCATGGTAGACCAACTGGTTCCAAAAATTAAAATCTGAAAAAGAGCAAATGATAAAGATGGCTTAGAGGTGGCCACAAATATGAATAAGGGAATCAATGACATAACTATTGAAGAAACTCCAAAAGAAGTTTAGGTACCTGAAAATAGTGAAAATGAAGAGATCACTATATTTTATGTTTCTTCCAATAGATAATGGAAGTCGACAATAATTTTGTACATAATATAGCACTAAATATTATTGAAAATGGTGAAGATCTTGATACTAAGTCTATTGAAGAATATAGACACAAAAGTGATTGGCAAAAATGGAAAGACATAATTCAAGTTAAATGTAATTTGCTTACAAAATGAGGTTTTTGGACCTGGAGTCCGAACACGTGAAGGTGTCAAACTAGTGGGGTACAAATGTGTATTTGTGCAAAGGTGTAATGAGGAAAATGAAGTTGTGACATAAAAAGCACACCTTGTTGCACAAGTTCTCGCAGAGGCCTAGTATTATCCATGAAGAAACTTCATCTCCTATAGGGGATGCAATTACATTTTGTTATCTTTTTAGTTTGCCAATACATGAAGGGCTTGATATGCATCTAATAGATGTTGTTGTAATCTATTTATGTGGCTCGCATAATGGAGATATTTATATGAAAATCCTTGAAGGATTTAAAATGTCTAAAGCATAGAATTTAAGTTTTTGAAAAAATTATTCTACTAAGTTTATAAAAGTCAGTATATGGATTAAAGCAATTTGGGTGCACATGGTATAATAGTCTTAGTGAATACTTGATAAATGAAGGTTATAAAAATGATCCTATTTTCCTGTGTTTTTATAAAGAAATCAGGATCAAAATTGGTTATTATTGCTATGTATATTGATGACTTGAGCATAATTGAAACTCCTAAAGAGCTCTAAAAAGCAACGGATAGCTCAAAGAAAGAGATTGAGATGAAAGACCTTTGAAAAACAAAATTCTACCTTGGCCTGTAAATTGAGCATTTAGCTAATGGAATACTAGTTCACCATTCAACCTATGTAGAAAAAAGTCTTGGAGTGCTTTTATATGAATAAAGTACATCCATTGAGTACCTTGATAGTTATAAGGTCACTTGATATGAATAAGAATACTTTCTACCTTTTAGAAGAAAATGAAGAACTGTGGTCTTGAAGTACCTTATCTTGTTGCAATAGGTGCACCAATATATCTTATTAATAATGGACAACCTAACATTGCATTTTCTAGTAAGTTTATTGGCAAGATATTGTTCTTCTCCAATAGGGAGGCATAAGAATGGAATTAAACATATTATCAGATACCTTCAAGGAACAACTGATATGGGTTTATTTTATGCCAAAGGATCCAATTCAAAATTAATTGGTTATGCTTATGCAAGTTATAAATATGATCCACATAAACCTCAATGTTAGACAAGATTTGTTCATTCATGGTGATACAGGTCTATCTTGATGTGCTACATAACAAACAACTATTGCTATTTCTTCAAGCCATGCAAAAATAATAGCAATTCATGAGGTAAGTCAAGATTGTGTTTGGCTAAGATCAATGATGCAACATATCCAAGTAATTTGTGGACTAACATTCAAGAAAGAAATTCCAACTGTGTTGTATGGAGATAATGCTACTTGCATAGCTTAATTGAAAGGAGTATATATCAAATGAGACAGAACAAAACATATTTCACCAAAATTCTTCTTTAACACTTGATCTTCAAAAGAATGACAATGCTGATGTTCAACAAGTTTGTTCAAGTGATAATTTGGGAGATTTATTCATTATAGCATTACCTACTTCAATTTATGAGAAGTTAGTACATAAGATTGGAATGCATTGCCTCAAAGATCTTAAGTAATGCTATGAACAAGGGAGATAACTTTCACTATACTATTTTCCTTGACCAAAGTTTTATCCCAAAGGGTTATCCTAGTAAGGTTTTTAATGAGGCAGATTTCTGTATTATGGAATAATGTACTCTTTTTATTTCACTAAAATTTTTTTCTCACTGGGTTTTTCCTAAAAATGTTTTAATGAGGCATATTCCTTATATTATGGATACCCAAAAGGGAGTGTTATAAATATTTCAATTAGGGATAGGTATTGGGTGAGGCGGTTTAGGTTGGGGCAAGTTTAGGTTGTGTATCATCTACAGGCTAAAGGTTTGTGTTGTGACAATTTTGATAAAAGAACTACTAAACAATTGTGACTTGTGAGAGATTGAAAGATATTTAATCGTACATTAGAATAAATGCATCAAGTATTTGCATATTGCTAAGAAAATAAAACTCACTCAAGCTATTTTCACAACCCACAAAAAGCAAAGATTTTCTTTTCTTTTTTTCTTTTTTAAAAAAGGCTAAGCATTTAGAGGTGAAGTGGTATATATAGGAAACTTATAGCCAAAAGAAAAATCATAAGTCAACACAATGGGCCTTTGCTTCTGAAGCCTTTGAATAGATATCTTGTATGCATCTATAAACTTCAAATTTATGCATTTTGATAAACTAACCAATTAAGAAGATACCTTTTAGAAGATGATGTCCCCAAATACTCAATCTCTTAACTTTATCGAGAAGCGATGTGATTATTTATTTTAGCACCTTAGTGTCCCAAGTGATGGATACACAACTTTAGAGATGACAAGACAAGCAAGACCCACAGAAGAATAAAACTAAACTCGAGACACGGAGTCAGATTGTGGTTGGTAGCACCAATTTGATCCCCTAAACCTTATTGGGTATGCTGGTGCCGCTTGGTTTCTTTTAGTTCATAGGTTCTTAGTACTCATTGACTATGGTAGAGAACACATTTGCAATCGAAATCACCAATAGTCAGTTGGGTGTTAGGGGACCTTTTAGTGATCTTCGATGAAGGTGAAGACAATTGCCATTGAAACGATCAGTATTTTCTTTAGATTGAAGCTCATGCCACCGAAATGGTATTCATAAATAAGGACACTGTTTATAAAACAATCATGAATACATAGGATTGTACTCATATTCAAAGTTAGGAAAAGAAAAATGAACATAGAGATAGAGAGAGTAAAGGAATTTTGAAATTGAAATTGAAGTGAAAAAGGGAAATGAAGAATAAATGAAATGGCGGACGATAAATAGAATAACATACAGTAAACTAACACTTTTAAAACTGTTAGGTATTGACCATCAAAAACAAAACTATCAATCTATGAACAAAAATTCATAGTATAATAACATAATGGAAGTTAATAAAATTACAACCCTTAGATGCAAACAAATAGACAGGCCAAAAGAAAATATAGATCGTGGTGATGCATTGCATCTTATGGATGCAAATACCAAATGGATGGAAAAAATTTTCACCAAATGGTATGGCCCCTAATAAGCCCACACGAGTTCAATTTTGGGAAGCTACTCCTGGTGCTAGGGTGAGTGTCGCAAGGGATGAAGCCCCATACTTCTCTAAGCTTGAACGGGGATTAGGCTTACTTGTAAGGTATGGAGATACCTCGTGAAAAATAAAAAAAAATTTCACCAAATGATAATAACATGTGGCTATTAAAGGGCCGAGTTTTCTTAAATATATGGAAATATAAATAGATAGGTTAAGTCCATCAATGATTACATATTTTTTATTACCAACTTTTCATAAATTGAAAACCATTGAAAGAAATTGAATAACTATTTAAAAATTAAATTCATTAATAAATATTTTGTATTAAGTTTATTAATTTTTATGAATAAATAATATTTTAAATAGATTGAATAAAAACTTAAAATTAAATAAATATTTATTTAAAAAATTAATAAATTAAAGTAAAGTATTTAATTGAGGAATTTACAATAAAAGATTAAGATGTTATAAAATAATTTTTTTAATTTCATTTATTTTAAAAATATTGATAATTTAGGGCAACGATGTTTATATACACAATGCGTTGATGGCACAAGGAAAGAGTGACCCGAGAGTACGAGTGATCTTATCAGCGTATACATATGGCGTGTTATAGCATTTTCCAAGATTTACAATAAGTCAACAGAAAAAGATTTACTTATTTTTTTTACGTCAAGCAGATAATTTACTTCACTTGCGACTAAGTGTGCGTGACGACAAGCTCCAGTAATGTCTTTGAGTGTTGCTTTTCTATTGAAGCAGGTCAGCCACGCGCATAGAGAGCAATTGAAACCTCGCATCCCCATACAATGATCCACCCTGAAATTCTATTCTCGTCTCGGTCTTTTCTCACTCTTTTTCTTTTTAAGAAAAGAAATAATTTTTTACTTCACAGTTCCAGAGAGCACAGAGAGAATAGAGAGGAGGAGGTAGGGTTTTAACCTTTACTCTTTCGCTCAGAAACTACAGAGATACCCGAAGAAGATAGAAACAAAATCAAAACAGACAAGCGCTTCATTATCCCAAATTTTCTTCTTCCTGGTCTGTCTCGCTAACCCTAGCCTCACTTTGCAGCTGCTTTCCATGCTCTTGCTCCAAACCCTAGCTTCACAATTCTGAAGCCGTTTACGGAATGACCTATTTGCACTGAATACACTATCATGTTGTTGCCATTTCAGGCCACCACTGTCAAGTAGGTGAAACCCGTTCAATTCCTTTCCACATTCTTAAAGTTTCCACCTTTTCATGCTGTTTTCCCGTAATTTCATCCAATTTTGTTGTTTTTCTTCCCGGGTGGATTTAGGTGCATGTGGTTTATCTGAGAGTAGGAAGCCATGGAAGGAGATGAGCGTAGGCTTCTACTGGCTTGCGTGATTTCAGGGACCCTGTTCTCAATTTTGGGATTGGGTTCTTTTTCCATACTTTGGGCTGTGAACTGGAGGCCATGGCGAATTTATAGGTACCATGTCAAAATCTGGAAAAGTTTACCTTTTAAGAATTTTTCCTGGACTAATTAGACAAATGCAACTTTAAATTAATTAAATTATAGCTATAATCCTGGGTGTAATTGTCTTATTAGATTGTATTTTTTATTTAGTTGTGTCATACGATTGCTAGTAATGCAGATTAAATTTAGAGTTTTGCTGGCATTGGCTGTTATATGCTCCAAATGTGTAATTAATGATATACTTACCTCCCTTGTTTAACTACTGTTTATCTTCATCATTTGCGAAGCATATATATTACTGCCAGAGTACTTTTGGATTCAGTGTTCTGAAAATATATATGTCCATTATGAACTATTTGTGCATTTTTTAATTTTTAAACTGTGTTAGCCTTTTGATTTTAAAGTAACTTAATCCACGGTTCTTGACATGGGAAAATAATATGAAGTCGCAAGCTTGAAGGTTAATATAAGCTTTGCTGGCTTTTTTTGTCTTTGTTCTAATTTACATATATTTTTTAATTCGTGGCTCACTCTCGTCTAAAGTATGTGACGGTTACACTATTATTACGGTTAGTTAAAGATCAATTTTATATGAAAAAAGAGTGCATATTTGGCTGTAAATATGGAAGCTTCTCCTACAAAGTATTACACAGTGGACATTTTAAAAGACAGCTGTGTGTCTACCTATGTTTTGCCTAAATTGGATGCTTAGATTAATTTGCCTTAAATAATTTGAAAAAAAATCAAGTATCCCAATAGTGTTATGGAAATTTCTGAATAAACTTGCAAGTCTTAGTTGTTAGTAGTTTAAGTGAGATCACTGTGCATAAAAGATAGACTTAAACTAAGGAATAAGATGTATTAAATATGGCAAATTGGAAACTAGACGCATCTATGTGGTTGAATACCCTGAATTTATGCTGATACACTGAAAAATGATGTTACAAGCTCTAGAATATAGCATACCAAGAAAAGTTAATGAGAAATATTGACTTGATCATTTTAGGTTTAAAGTTTTTTATTTATTGTTGGATTTAATTTGGAAAGGTTGGTATTGTATAATTTTGACTTTAGAGTAACGGTAATCTATACTTGTGATTTTGGGTACTTTATTCTAAATGGATATTTATTTGGATATTACGGTCCTATTGGGTGAGATTTCATTAGAAAATCAGAAGTGATTGCTTTTTTGGACATCTTCATGTTATTTCCCCCATTTTTGGTAATGCAGGAAATTCATATTGTTGTGAGAACTTGTTTAACGGACATTGTTATAAATATTTTATTTGGGGCAGCCAAAAAGAAGCTTAGTTTATGCCTAGCATTGTATGAATAATTTGATTGAAATTGGCAAGTCTTTTCGGATTTATTATCGTTGTAAGAAATAATATTTATTTGAAAATGAAGCAATATATATAGCTGGCTGCTACTCATTTGAGTCCTTGAATATTCATTTCTCAAAGATATGCATCGTTCGTGCTATTGGTTTCTTTACAGTTACATAACGGTTCTTGCGTATGATGTTGGGTCTCTTGTTGGTTCTTGCGTATGATGTTGGGTCTCTTGTTTAGCTCAGAATTGGCTGCACATTTTTCTTACTTTGTTCTGACACCAATTTTGATTTCAATATATCAGTAAATTTTTGTGAAGGCTACATATGGTCTGTGTGTTTGCTGTTGTTCTTAGTGATTAAGCGGGTATTGCAGCAGTAAGGAGAGTACATTTATATGGAACAGTGCAGTTTATGCTGTCATTTTAGTGTATTTGGGTGGAGTGGACTGCTTGTATTTTAAGGAAGCTGCTTTGGCTTTTAATTTTTCATGGGATAAGATTGTTCCTATGGCTTCCCTTTGGCTATCCACCTGTGTGTGTGTGTTTTTTCTATCTGCAATCAATTTGTCAGGTTACTTTGCAAATCGTAGATTAAATTGATGATTGATGCACTTTCAAAAGGAGATCGAATGGTTAACCAATAGTTTCCACATACTCTTGTCTGGAGGAGCACTTCCCTAGATGTCCAAGATTTGAACCTCTTCACTTGATATAAAATTCTCTAAATCTGTTCCAGAAATTAAATGTATAATACTATTTCTATTATTTAAATTTAAATGTGACATGTGGTGATATATTCATAAACTAATTGTTAGTCAGTATTAAGAACATTCACAATGTTAGCAAGTGGATGCTTTAAGAAAACAAACTTTTATGTTTGCCCTTTCAGTCCCAGTTTGAAAGATTTAGTTCAAGTTCTGCCACTTGAAAAACTCTTTTTCTGTCATCTTTTAACATGATGTGTTTGGAAAAGAAATGCAAGTTGGTTGCATTACTCTACTTGCTGATGCATCTTCATAACAGTATAACTTGATTCGGATTATAGTACTCTGAAACATTCTCTTTGTGTTTTAACATATTTTTAATTTTTCTATTTCCAGTTGGATTTTTGCCCGTAAATGGCCAAATATCTTGCAAGGTCCTCAACTTCATTTGCTTTGCGGTTTTCTGAATCTGTCTGCATGGATTGTTGTTATTTCTCCGATTCTGGTGCTTATCATATGGGGTGTCTGGTTGATTGTTCTATTGGGTAGAGATTTGATTGGTATGGCTGTAATAATGGCCGGAACTGCTCTTCTATTGGCATTTTATTCGATCATGCTTTGGTGGAGAACACAGTGGCAAAGCTCAAGTATGTATGGCTGGACTAGTTGTTATTAGACAAACTTTGTGTCTTATTTTAAAGTAAATTTATATTCTCTCTAATGACTGACTAAAACTGCTGGAAGTTGGGCACATTGGTTGAACATTTTGTAAAAGCTTAGTATATGGCTTCTGTTTTGAAGTTGCTCTTTGCTTCATTATTTCGGTTATGCTCCTAGCTTGTCCTTGATATGCAGCCACATAATCATATGGTGGTGTTTGGTTGTTTATTGTTCAGATTCATTAGATAGGGATCAAATTCCGCAATTTGCCTCTCTGCAGGATGAGGATAAAGGACCAAGTATCATCTAATTGCATGTATTAGTTGATAGCGGGGAAACAATTATACATGCTCAAACTTAGGGTCTTGCTGCTTGCATATTACTGATCTTGATTTTGACTCCATAGTAAAATGAGACTCACGTAAATTTTGCTTAAATCTAGTTTTTGCTGATTTATAAAGTTTATCCTGCATGTTGTCCTGTCAATATATGTATGGGTGGGCTTGCTTTGTATTAGATGAAGTATTTTTTTAGCAAATGGGAGAACATGGTATGATAGTATGGAAAAGAAGAAGTACACAGTATGATTGTGGTTATTTTATGAGCCATTGGTTCAAGTCTTGCTCTAGCAGCAAGGTATCTTTTTCTTTGCAACTTTGATGAGGCTTAAAAGGTTTGTTGTGTACAAGTCCATAAATGTTATTATAACTGTCAAATAATTTGAATATATGTGGAAAGTAGCCAAAAAATAAAAAGCATATGAAATGGAGTTCTATAAGCTCTATTGTATAGAATGTGCAATTGAATATGTATAAAACTATTAGTAAATTGAGATTGTAAGTGTCGAGTACCAGATTAATTTTAAGCATAATTCAGTAAATCTATAAAAAACAGAAAAGAATTTGGCACTCTTCTATCTAACTGACAGCAATAAGAGTACAATTTCCAGCCAATTGATCAGTGTAACTAATGGCGAAATCTGAAATGTAAACCTAAACAATACTAAACTCCCTTACATCAATGATCATGCAGCTAGACAGCCTTCCCCATTAAACTTTTGAGAGGTCTGATTCTCTCCTAACCATTCTCTGACAATTTTTTGCTTTGTTTCCCCAATTATGTACCCTTAACCACCCTTATAACTGCCAAACAGACTTAATAAACCTAATAGCTGCCTAGCCGACTCTTTCTTCCTCACTCCAGGAATGCCACTTGTCCTCCTTTGGTAAACTTTAGTAACAGGAACAGAAGTTCTATGCCCCCAACCCCAAATCGAGAGGTGCCTTGTCCTCAAGTTGGAAATGAGGAAATATCCTCCTCCATAACTTCTTTGTCCTCATCCTCGCACAAGAGCATTATCTGATGCTGCCTGAATTTGCAACGATGATTTGGCCTATATTTTTCATCACACCTAAAACATAGTCCTTTATCCATCTTCTCGTGCCACTCTGTTAGACAACCTTTTAAACGAGCCATCCTGTCAGTTATTGTTCATCAACCCATGATATTGTCAATCACCTCATCCAAAGTTTTTGGACTAAATAGCCTTACTTCAGCCTTGATATTGTCAGTGAGCCATTGATGAAGGCTCCCATTTAGAGTTCATTGGACATATTGTGTAAGGGGCTAATACTAACTTGAATTTGCATCTGTATTCTGCCATGACTCAATTTGCTGGAGTGACAATTCTTGATGAGAAGTACCATTCTCTGATGGCCGAAGTTGCTGTAAGAGTCGAAGCATCAGATCATTCCACCCTATAAATGGGGATCAATCCTCCTTCCACTGCAACCTAATTCAATGCAATTCCCTCCATACATACTGCCATCACTGTTAATCTCTCTGAGTTTGTAATTCGATTGGCCAAGTACCTCTCAGCACGGAAAATTCATCCCACCAGATCATTTCCTGAAAAAACTGGTAATTCCAACCTCCATACCTAATTCTCTTATTTCCCAGAATTTTAGACTCCTCAACCACTGCTGCCACTGGCCGCTCTCCTGCTGCTGGTTCCCCTTCTGACACCGGTGGATAAGTTGCATCTCGCACTGGAGTTACACCAACAGAATTTAACTCCTGTGCCATGAGGATTTTCCTTTACCATCAGCATTCACAATGAATTTCCTAATTTCTTCATATCCACTCTAGCATCTAGATTCTCCAATTTAGAATCCAAGAGATTCAACCTTTCCTTCATCTCACCAGCCTCTTTCTCAATTCCATCTACTCTTTCCTCCTATCTCATTCCTCCCATTCCTAGATCAGTTAGTGCTCTGATACCAAATTTTTGAGTACCAGATTAATTTTAGGCAGAATTCAGTCAATATAGAAAACAGTAAAGAATTTGGTATGCTTTTATTCAACTAATAGCAATAAGAGAACAATTTCCTGTCAATTGATTAGTCTATAAAATGGAGAAATCTGAAATGTAAACCTAAACAATACTAAACTCCCTCTTTGCGATAATCATGCAGCAAGAAAGCCGTCCCCATCAGACTTTCGAGAGGTCTGATTTTCTCCTAACCATTCTCTACCATTTTTTCCCTTCATTCCCCCAATTATGTGCCCTTAGCCACCCTTGTAACTGCCAAACAGACTTAGTAACTGATAGGAAACTCTACTGATTTTATATTAATTCAGCCCCAGAATGGGTCAGTATATATTCAGCTCAAAAACAGAAAGAAAAAAGAAAACCAAGAGACAGTACAATGGCTATATGAGGTAGCAAATCCCTTACCACACTCCACTGTTCTATTGCCTGCCTCATATTCCTCTCGCTATCCTACTTATACTTCCCACTACAGCACTAACAGAATTTCTACCTCACTCCTCTCTGGGCTACATGTGTCCCAGTCTCCTAAATAGCAATATAACAGAATGGTATCCCCTGATCATGACCTGTCTGAGGATCGGTTCCCACACATGCCTTCCCACGTCTTCTACTATAGACCTTAAGGGGCGGTTTAACAGTAACTGCTCTGTAATTGCTAAACAGACTTAATAAACTTAATAACTGCCTAGCCTACTCTTTCTTCCCCACTACAGGAATGCCACTTGTCCTTCTTTGGTAAACTTTAGCAACCAGAGCAGAAGGTCTAACAGTATGTTATAAATTTACCAAATTATTTTTTGCAGGATCAAAAGATTTTTGAAAAGTAAGTGTCTATCCACACAAACCCAGTTTTGGTGCATCACTAAAGTGTAATTTTTCACTACATCTTTTAAAATGGACTTCCAAATATTTTCCTCAAAGATTGGAAAGAAATGTCTTAATTCTATAAGGATTTAAGATTCTTACTTACATTTACTGGCATTCCCTGCTCAACTAACTTGAATGGAAGCTCAGAACTGCAGAAATAAATAAAATATCCATATTCTTAGCATAAAATGACCAAATTTATTTATTGAATTAAGGTCTCAAAAAGGATTTCATTGTTAGGCTTGTAATAAACCAATGCTCAAGTCATGGAATTCACATTTGTTGCATTTGACTTATATGTCATTAGAGGCCACTGGTGCTGTTCCTATCAGTCTATGTCTTTAATTTCCTACTGTTTCATTTGCCTTCTTCTATTAACTATTTGTTTGAGAAATTGATTTCATAACTTCTTTCAGATTATTTGTTTAGTCCCTTTTACTGAGTTTTGATATTCTCTTTTTGGGAAATTTATCAAAAAGTAAGAATCAAAAATACTATTGTTCTTGTTAAAATTTGCTGAATAAGAGTGTGAGAAATTGAGAGGAAAGAGATAGAAAAACCCTTATAATATTGTATTGGGATATTGAGAGTTTGTACAACACTCATGCCATTAGGTCTTATTTATATAAGGAACTATGGGCTATGGGCCTATCTACAACCCTAAACTTAATAATAAGAAACAAGACAATAATAGGAAATTAAATATAAATAGGAAACTAATCCCATATTTTTAACACGTCCCTTAAGATAGTGCATATATGATGAATGCTAAAGTTTGTTACAAAGAAAATATAAGTGAAAAACACTTAAAAAGACATTGATAGCCAAGAATAACTATGGCAGCACACAAATAGTAGAGATAATAGATAGCATGTGTATCAATGATCTTTTACAGATAGCCTGCAGAGTCTTGGTGTCTCGCAACAACAATAATCAGAAATATCCAATATGAGTTCAGACATATGATATTTGAGTTTGAAAATCCAAATTTGAGTTTGAACATATACATCATATTTGAGGTTGGGAGTATCAGAAGTTAGGAGTATGGAGGCCGGGGGTATCAAATTAAAGGCTATGATATTGGATTTGAGATAGACCAATGAGGATAGGTTCAAACAGTGTTAGAGACAGGTAAATTGGGGTTTGACACTAGTTGGATAAAAGGGAGATTCTCAAAACTCAATAAACAGTTATAAATGAATTGAAATGAGCTGAAAATAGGTGCATGAAGGTCTTTGGAGTGTCTTAGAGGCGCGATGATGGAGTGGTAGGGGTTCATTGGGGCTATAGCGGCAGCGGGAGGGGGATTGCAGGAATCTGGACAGTCTGAGGGAGACAGCCCAAAGTTGGTGGGGGCGTCATGATCGGAGCACTAGAGAGAGAGATTAAGGTGAAAAACAAAAAATGGGTGGTACTCCGATCATTGGCGCATGGTGAGTTTGCTAGCAGTGAGTCTTTGGTGGTTGGTCAATGGTGAGGTCCTGAGTACAGTGGTGAGGTTGGTTCCTCGAAAAGACACTATGAAAGGTGTCAACCAACATTGGCAATTGCTGGAGGAGAAAGAAAATGCTGCGGAGGAGAGAGAAAATGAGAGACAGAAAAGAGAGAGAGGGCTATAAGTAAGGTTGGGCACTGTTGGTGAGGAGTTGAGACTTTTCACCACCAATGGTCAGAGTTTTCTTTAGTAGTGGCTAGGTTTTTCTATTGCGAAGCTCTGATACCATGTGAGAAATTGAGAGAGAAAAGAGAGAACAACCTTATAGCATTGTATAGGGATACTGCGAGTGTGTGCAAAACTTATACTACTAGGTCATATTTATCTAGGAAACTATGAGTCATGGACATGTTTGTAACCCTAAATTTAATAATATGAAACGACAACTATAGGAAATTAAACATCAATAGGAAACTAATCCTATATTTTCAACAAGGTTTCAACCAGAACATTTGGGAAAAGTCCCTTTTTCACTTGGAATCCTATTAATTAAAATAGTGGAATTTTGTATTCCACTATGTTTTCATATCTACACCTGTGGAAAAGAAAAATATTGTACTTCTCAAAGCAAAAAAGTAAGTTTGAGTCTATGGTCTTGATGACACCATCTTTGTAATTATTCTAGTAATTTATAACTTGACTTTTTGGTTCTGTAGTTTGTTTGTGTTTCCTAACAGCAGAAGGTTTGGGTCTATTGGTGATTGAATATTGGTAAACTTATATAGAAAGCTAAATTGGTGCAATATTCTAGGTATGAAACACTAGACCATCAAATCCTAATGAGATAACTATCAAGGATAAGGCTTTATATGGAAAACCTGGTTTTGTATATTAGTATTTGTTATTTAAGGGAAGTTGAAAAAATATGATAAATTGTGCCTTGATTGTTTGGAACATATTCAAAGAATAAATAACACTTTTCTTTTCTATAAGGATTCTTGATTTGTTGTGCCCCTAATTTGTTTGGCTATGTAGAGAAAAGGTGAAGGAAAACTGTGTTTAAAGAGTGTTAGATTTTGTGAGAGAATTATTGAGAGAGAAAAACATGAGACTAGCCTCTTTCTAATTACTATTTATATTAGGCTGTACAAGTAATAAATAATGGGCCTAACCTAAGACTAATTACAACATGTGTAAAATATGTAAAACATGTACAATATATACACTCTTAACACTATCTTGCAAATTGGAGAATAGATATCATATGGCCCAAGCATGTAATAAATGTATTCTATTGAGGGCCCTTTAGTAACTTGGTGAATACGTCAACTAGTTGATCATTGGAATTCACAAACTTTGTGACAATAACACCTTTAACTAACTTTTTTCTAAAGAAGTGACAATTGATCTCAATATGCTTGGTCCTATCATGAAACACTGGATTGGAAGCTATGTTCAAGGCAACTTGATTATCATACATAAGCTTCATAATAGACACTTCGCAAAACTTTAATTCTTGTAGAAGTTGCTCAAGCCATATCAATTAACAAGTTGCATTGGCTATGGCTTGATACTCAGCTTTTGCGCTGGATCTAACAACCACATTTTGTTTCTTACTTTTCCAAGAAACTAGATTTCCTCCTATGAGCACACAATATCTAGAGCAGGACCTTCGATCTGAGGGAGATCTTACCCAATTTGCATCTGCATAACAACAAATATTTGTGTCCCTTATCCTCATAAAGTAACCCTTTACCTAGTGCTCCTTTGATGTACCTCATAATTTGGACAATGGCATCCTAGTTAGAGTCACGTAGTGAATTGAGAAATTAACTTACTACACTCATAGCAAAGGCAATTTTTGGATGAGTTAACGTGAGATACTTAAACTTGCCTATTAGTCTCCAATACCTTCTAGGAGTTGAAAAGAGCTTCCCTTGTCCCAGTAAAAGTTAAGCATTTGGATCCATTGGGGTGTCAACCGGTTTGCAATCTACCATGCTAGTTTCTTCTAAGACATCTAGTGCGTATTTTCTTTGAGATATTGAGATACCATCTCTTAAAATGTGCAACTTCAATCTCCAAGAAATACTTGAGCTTATCCATGTCCTTTGTTTGAAAGTGCCTGAATCAATCCTTCAGTTGCTGAATGCCAACCTAATCACTCCTAGTGATAACAGTATCATCCACATAAGTAACAAGGTAGTTGCATTTAGAAGAGGAGTGTTGATAGTATACCAAATGATTAGCTTCACTTTGGATGAGCCCAAAGGCTTGTACCATGGTGCTAAATCTGCCAAACCATGGTTGTAGGGATTGCTTCAGTCCATAGAGAGATTTCTTGAGTTTGCAGCCAACATTAGACTCTTCTTGAGTAACAAAACCCGGTGGTGGGCCCATAACCCACAGGTCCCATGACCTGAACTAGGCTCTGTTATCATATGAGAGAATTATTGGGAGAGAAAAACATGAGATACTAGCCTCTCCTTGATTGCTATTTATAATAGGCTGTACAAGTAATGAATAATAGGCCTACCATAAGACTAATTAATACATAACATGTACAATGTATATACACTAACAGATTTTATTGCTACTTTCTTTAATTATTCGTTCAATTATCTGTTAGCCTGGAAGGTTTAAATCTTTTCTGGAGATGTCAAGTGATTATTTTCTGCATGAATAGTCATTGCTGTAATAATATGATTTAATTGGTGAAAAGTTTAGTCTTACTGCACAAGAAATCTAGAAGAAAAAATTCTCATGAAATTATGGGTTCAGTTTTGCTGCATCTTTCTGTTCATGCTGCTGAATCAATAAGTTACAGCATGATCGGGCGTCCTAGGCTCTTTTCTGTTTTGTGATGGTTGTTGCTTTCCTCTTGTTTAATCTCCACCTTTTTCTGACAGGGGCTGTTGCCATTCTACTTCTTCTGGCTGTTACCCTACTATGTGCATATGAACTTTGTGCAGTTTATGTTACGGCTGGATCACGTGCGTCTGAGCGTTATTCTCCTTCTGGTTTCTTTTTTGGAGTCTCAGCAATTGCTTTAGCAATCAACATGCTATTTATTTGCAGAATGGTGTTCAATGGTATGGTTTTGAGTAATTTTTTTTTCTTTTACAAACTAGTATCCTCATTACTTCTAAATTACTATTGCATTGCTGTGTTTGTTTGCAGATTTCCTGTTGTACTTGCTGCTATCAACTTGGTTTTATTTTATTTGGTTTCCATTTATGTAGAAATTCTTATTTATATTTAAAAATATTGTAGGGAATGGTTTGGATGTGGATGAGTATGTGCGAAGAGCATACAAATTTGCATATTCTGATTGTATTGAAGTGGGTCCTTTGGCTTGTTTACCTGAGCCACCGGACCCAAATGAGTTATATCCTCGACAATCAAGAAGGTAAGTTCTGTTAGATTTGCTCTCACATTGGACTAGTTATAGGTCTATTAGTTCAGCAGACACAGCATCTCTAATTGCCATTGAACATCAGTTGCTAGTCAGACTGTTCTCTTTTGTTTGTTTAATTTATTGCTTCTCTATTACTTATTTAGATATAGTTACGTGGCATCATGATTTTAAAGTTTTCATGTTTATGCTTTGTCTTGACAGGGCTTCACATCTTGGTTTTCTCTATCTTGGATCTTTAATAGTTCTTATTGTGTACTCCATCTTGTATGGTCTGACGGCAAAGGATGCACATTGGCTTGGAGCCATCACTTCAGCTGCTGTAATTATTCTTGGTATGATTGCTATCTGTGTATGTCATTGCTTATATTCATTACATTCTTTTCTACACTGACAACAGGGGAAATCCTTTTTTATTCCTGTGCATTTCTTTTCAGACTGGAATATGGGAGCTTGCTTGTATGGTTTTCAACTTCTTAAAAGTCGTGTTGCAGCACTGTTTATTGCTGGAACATCTCGGGTGTTTCTTATCTGTTTTGGAGTACACTATTGGTTAGTTCCATTCAAACACATACCACTTTTTTACTTCCCTTGCATTCTGCCTCTATCTTTCTCACTTTTTTCTTGACATCTCATATTTTCTCCAGGTATTTGGGGCATTGTGTCAGTTATGCTGTTGTGGCATCTGTACTATTGGGAGCTGCTGTTTCTCGTCATTTATCTGTCACAAACCCGTTGGCTGCAAGGAGAGATGCCTTACAGAGTACAGTGGTACGCCTGAGAGAAGGCTTTCGTAGGAAGGAACATAATGGTTCATCATGCTCTTCTGAAGGTTGCGGCTCAAGTATGAAACGCAGTAGTAGTGTTGAAGCTGGTAATCTTGGTAATGTCATTGAAGCTGGCAGGTGTATGGGTGCAGCTGATGGGAGCAATTGGAATAATTTTCTGTCTCAGACTGCTAGTTTGCAGGAGGGAATTAACAGTGACAAAAGCATAGATAGCGGAAGGCCAAGTATAGCGTTACATAGCAGCTCCTGCCGCTCTGGCTCAGCTGTTCAAGAGCCTGAAGCTGGAATGTCATCAACTGATAGAAATTATGATCATAATAACTCCTTGGTGGTTTGTTCCAGTAGTGGTCTTGAGAGTCAGGGGTGCGACTCTAGTGCATCAAACTCTGCAAATCAACAAACACTAGATATGAATCTGGCTCTAGCATTTCAGGAGAGGTTGAATGACCCTAGGATTTCTTCTATATTGAAAAGAAAGGTGCGACAAGGTGATAAAGAACTTAGTAGTTTATTGCAGGATAAAGGTTTGGATCCTAATTTTGCTATGATGTTGAAAGAGAAAAGTTTGGATCCAACTATCCTTGCATTACTGCAGAGGAGTAGTCTTGATGCAGATAGGGATCATCATGACAATACTGATATTAACATTGTTGACTCAAATAGTGTTGATAATGCCATGCCTCTTCAGATTTCATTATCTGAAGAATTGAGGCTACGTGGACTTGAAAAGTGGCTTCAGTTGTCTAGACTTGTATTACACCACATTGTTGGTACTCCAGAGAGAGCATGGGTTCTGTTTAGTTTTATCTTCATCCTTGAAACCATTGTTGTTGCTGTATTCCGTCCTAAGACGATCAAAATTATTAATGCGACTCACCAGCAGGTAACTTCTGATTCTCAACCTTGATTAATTTTGATTAATCTTCTGGGAATAGTTATAGACATGCACAGTAGTTGCAAAAACCGTTTTTCCTTTTTATGATAATAGTGAAAATTGGAAGTTCAATATTGTTTCATTTTTTTTGTAAGTGCCAACTTATGCTGATCTTGACATAACCTTTGTTGCTTGTAGTTTGAGTTTGGTTTTGCAGTGCTGTTGTTGTCTCCTGTGATATGTTCAATCTTGGCTTTCCTTCGATCACTCAAGGCTGAAGAAATGGCCATGACATCAAAACCAAGGAAGGTAAGTGTTTTACTAATTACTATTTGACTGAATATGCCAAATTGATTTACTGAAATTGATGAATTTGGCTATTTTCTGTTATCATGTTGAACTTATAATGTCTGTCTGTTTGACTGATGGTTGTTTTCTGAGTTGTGCTTCAATTGCTTTAAAATGCTCCAGTTTAAGTTATTTCTGTTTGTTAGTATTTTTGAAGTTTATTCTCTCCTAGTCTAGTAAATCATATCTACTAGCCATAGATGATAGGGTGATGGACTCTACCACTGCTATTATGATGTGATTCTTTTATCCATTTTGGCTTTGCTTTAAGAGCTTATTTACCTGTGAAGTAAACCTATTTGTACGTCTTTGGATGTAAACATTGTAATCAGATGAAGGAACGTGTAGAGTTGTATTACTTAAGAGAACTCAGTGTGGCCTCTATATGCATGTTTCATTTTAGTCTGCTTGTCATGGATGTTAAAAAGAACTTGTGAAGGCTGGGTTTCTCCCAATTCTTCTCAATGTTTTTGGTGATTGTATTACTATAGTAAACTCTTGCATTCAAAGCATCACTGAGAATCAGATTTTAATTTAAGGCATTGTGGCAAATGCAAAGGAGAAATTGTTTCTACATATCTTCCTCTGTTCTATGCTATATCTCATGCTTATGTTATTGATGTTTATGGTATTTCATGCTTATGTCTAGAAATCTTTGATATCTTTTTGGGTTATTACCAAATAATGGAAACTGTTATTGTAAGAACTTTTCACCTTGCTGGTGCAAATGTCTTGAATTTTCTTTATAAATGAAAGATTGAAAGAAATGGACTCTACTCTGGTATTTAATTTACCCTTATGCCTCTTTTTGTTCCAGTATGGTTTTATTGCTTGGCTGCTCAGCACTTGTGTTGGATTGTTGCTCTCTTTCTTAAGGTATGCTCTTCCATTCCTGAAAGTCATTTGTACATTTTTTGTCTTATTCTCATAATGCAGTATGAAGAAATAATAATTATGTTATACGTAATTATATCAATTTTAAATGTAATAGTAATTAGGGATTTAGGGTTTAATTATGAGTCATCTGTGAGTTAAGGGTTTAGATGTTGCGGTCTTTAGATATCTTATTCATAGTTGGATTAGCTATCCTAATTTATGATTTCTTGAGTTGTAAGCATGGTGATGTATGCTCGTCCTAGTGGTACTTGGCTTGATTGAGTTGCCTATATAGGGCATATTATCTGGCTAACACATGAGCTATATGATTGACTTTAAATATTGAGAAAATTAGTGTTTTAGATATTTTCACTTGGTTCTCCTTCTTGTTCTACACCACCTTATTTTTCTGATGTTGTTAAAGTTCTGTTGAATGATATATTATGCATTTTCTTGCTCTTTTTAATTCAAATTTTCTTGGTCTTGTCTTTGTTACAGGAAATATGGTTTACTTTCAGGATCATATTATAGTACCAATTGTTGCTCATCTTTTTAAACTAATTTTTCTGTAGTGCATTTGCCACCTCTGAATACTTTCTATGTATTTAGATGGAGCATATACAATTTTCTAGCTTTAAAATAAATGTTCACTTTGTTGTGTGTGTGCGTGCGTGCATCCGTCTGTCCGTCCAGTGTTTATGTAGGCAATAAATATGATCAGTATTTGTTGCAATTAAAGTACCTAAAGAATGATGCAAATAATTTATTATTTTCATATTTTTATTTTGTAATTCTTATACCTGAAAATTTAGCTTACTGAGTGGTGCGGCAGTGTAGTTTTGCTTTTGGTGTTTTATGCTTTTCACCCTTGTCTTGAGGTTTTCTTTTTTAACTCTTAAACTTTTGTTTTATCAGTTCCTGTCATTGTCTATGATGGTGCACATGAATCTAACCAAACTGCCTACATGGGTTATGGCTCTTGGCATTATTGATTAATTGGTTACTGAGTACTGATGAAGAGTTTGGTGCTCTAATGATGGGATATAAACCAACAGTAATACGAAGTGATTTGGATGGTAACTACAGAGTGTATTCTAGAAGTAGATTTTATAATGCACTGCGGGATACACATTCTGTAATCTTGATTAGTATGGCTAATCTAGTTCATAAGTAGTATGTATATCTTCATGGGGGTTAATATGCCGTTTTGTTAGTTTGCAATTTTGTTCCATTTGCTCTGAAACATTGATTGAATTCTATACCGAATGTGGAAACTTAATTTTTTTCTTTTTAATTAAATGTTCCATTAGTTTATTAGAATGACTGCCATTGCTGTATGAAACTGAGCTAAACTATCTTTTGGACTGGTTTCATCATTATATTCCTGTTGGTTTGTATTTGTGGTACCCAGGCCATCACATAACATGGTGTACCTGATCGTGTGTGTAACTGGCTTGTTATATGTGGATGCTTTTTTACCTTTAGCATACTTGTTGGTGCTTTTGGTTGCACTTTATGCATTAATGTCTGTGTATGTCTGCAGTAAATCATCTGTCCTCCTCGGGTTGTCCTTGACTGTGCCACTAATGGTGGCATGCCTTTCTGTTGCCATTCCAATATGGATCCGTAATGGTTACCAGTTTTGGGTTCCCCGGATGAATTGTGCTGGTAGTGAAGGAAATGATCAAACTCTGGGGAGAAAAGAGGTTTGTTTATTGTGCCTCTTCCTACCTAAAGTAAACGCATCAGCAAATATGGGGCTTTTTACTGCTGTTCAAGGGATTAATCTCCTAGAGTTGTTTCATTAATTTGTTGTTCATTTATATTTTGTTTAGTTAAATTCTCTTTCATTCTATAATTTCTTCTTTCTGCCTTTGTCAGGGTATTGTTCTTATTGTTTGTATGTCAGTATTTGTGGGATCTGTGCTGGCTTTGGGAGCAATTGTATGTGCAAAGCCTTTGGATGATTTAAGATACAAGGGATGGAATGGTGATCAGAAAAGCTTTGCCTCTCCTTACGCGTCATCTGTGTACCTTGGTTGGGCAATGGCATCTGCAATTGCTTTAGTTGTTACCAGTGTGCTGCCAATCATTTCATGGTTTGCAACATATCGGTTCTCACTTTCGTCTGCCATCTCCATCGGAATATTTTCTGGTACTTTCTCTTGTACTATGCACACACACACAACATGTATTCACCATCTTTAATTTTTATTGCTTCTGATGTCTACACTTTTTACATACTCTTCCTCTGGCTGCAGTTGTCCTTGTAGCATTTTGTGGTGCTTCCTATTTAGAAATTACCAAATCTAGGGACAACCAGGACCCCACAACGGCTGATTTTTTAGCTGCTTTACTTCCTTTGATCTGCATTCCAGCAGTGCTCTCACTTTGCTCTGGATTGCTAAAGTGGTTGGTGAACTTATTATTGTCGATCTATATTCATTGTTATGTCAGACAACTGTTGCTTTGAGGCATCATAGGTGCTTAATTTCTTTTAAAATGTCTTTTTGCAGGAAGGACGATGATTGGAAGCTTTCTCGAAATGTATATATTTTTGTTATAATTGGTCTTCTTCTTCTGCTTGGGGCTATATCAGCTGTGATAGTTGTTGTCAAACCTTGGACTGTAAGTGATATTCACCTCATTGTGCTTGGTTGAACATCTCTTAACTTTGTTCTTGATCCTCGGATATCTGACCTGCTTTTCCTTTTTCTTGTTTGTCTACCACCTCTTCTTTCTTTTGGAACAGATAGGGGTAGCATTTCTTTTGGTTCTTCTCCTTTTGGTATTTGCAATTGGTGCCATCCACCACTGGGCATCGAACAATTTTTATTTGAGCCGCACACAGATGTTCTTTGTTTGTTTTCTTGCCTTTCTCTTGGCTTTGGCAGCATTTCTTGTTGGATTGTTTGAAGGTGAAAGCCGAGTCTATTAAATAGCATTGAAGCACAAATCATTAATTGGTTGCTCTTTTAGTGAAACTATTTTCTTGTCTTTGACTTTCCAGATAAGCCATTTGTTGGAGCATCGGTCGGTTATTTTTCATTTCTTTTTCTTCTTGCTGGACGGGCATTGACAGTGAGTTATATCAGATCATATTTGACCTCATTATGCAGCATGTTGTATATTGAATGCTGCCATGCTTCATCTTTATTTTGGTAGTAGCTTTTAGCTTTTTTTTTTAATTGTCTAGGTCCTGCTTTCACCTCCCATTGTGGTTTATTCTCCTAGAGTGCTGCCAGTGTATGTGTATGATGCTCATGCAGATTGTGGAAAGAATGTCAGGTTTATTTTATATGACCTCTATGAACTTTCACTTATTGATTTATTCAAAGTTTGGCCATTATCTGTAACTCCCTTCATGTTTACACGTTACCTTCTCCATTACATTGATATTTCTTCCATTTATCTAAATTAATATATCTGTTTCTATTATCTGTTGTTTACAGTGTGGCGTTTCTGATGCTCTATGGTATTGCCCTTGCAACTGAGGGCTGGGGTGTTGTTGCCAGTTTAAAGATTTATCCGCCTTTTGCTGGTGCGGCTGTATCTGCAATTACTCTTGTTGTTGCATTTGGGTTTGCTGTCTCTCGTCCATGCCTTTCTCTTAAGGTTTGTGCACTAATTGTGACCAACTTGGATTTTTAAATAACTCCAACGGACTGGTTTTTGTGAAATTTTCATGTGAAAGATCTTTTCTCATAATGCTGATGATTTCACTCTCTAGCAATATGCATCTATTATAAATTGATCTAAACTTGCTGTGATGCACAGATGATGGAAGATGCTGTACATTTTCTCAGTAAGGAAACCATTGTTCAAGCTATTGCTCGATCAGCGACAAAGGTGTGTAAATCTGTCATTGAGGATTGAGGGCCCTATTATACCTTCATGTTAATTTTATACTTGTGCTCTTAGCTTTTCATTTGTTTATGGAGAACTGTTGTACTTTCTGGTCTTCTAACCTTTTCTACTTCTCAGCAAGATTCTTGTTAAAATTTTTGTTTCTAGCTTTGGAGTTAATTAATCTGTATATGTGAGAGTGTTTCCACTGGTCATGTCATTTGATGTGTTTCCCTATATATTTTAAACTACTTGACTTTAACCTTCTATGTTATTTTGACCAAACTCAAAACAAATCATGATTTTGAACTTTCTTTTTTATTTTTGTACTAATTTTGTTTTCTCAACTGTTCTTAGATCACACCATTGATGTGTTTAGTAACTGATGTTTCTGGTTTGCTTTTTTTTTTTTTTTCCATTTAGTTCATGTCTTAGATCTTATCCTACGAGTGTGTTATTTCAAAGGGTGCTGTTATTCTTACGTGGGTAACGCATAGCAATAGTGTTACTCTATGTCAAAACAGTTTCAAAAAGTGTCAGAAGCTTTAAGTGATTCATATTCCGTTGACTAGAAAAGAAAATTTCCTTTTATTTTCTCAAAAATTATTTCTTGTTCTCTTTCATTGCCCTTGCATCATGTATGTTATTTTATGTCAAATTATGGACATGGTTGTTGAAATGATAGCCTCACTGAACGTTTTTTGGAGTGAACATCTTCCACAGTGTATTTTGAAGGTTACATAGAAGTATATCTGCTTTTACCTTGGAAGTAGAATATAGCTTGTAGAAAAATGTGAGGTCGAGATTGATTCATGTTTCCATTTATTGTTTATGTATCTTCCATTTTCCAAAAGTATATAGAAATATCTCTTGTTGCACCCCGAATGAATATAAATAAACATATGGGAACATGTTAACCACATGGGTTCTGTTCTTTGATCTTATTATCTTGAGTTCTGATTTCTTTTTACTTAATTTTTTTTTTTTTTACTTTATAAATATGCTGATGTTAGGAAGACTATCCTATCCATTTTTTTATGATGGTTTAAGCAAATGATATATGTATTTTGGGCTTTAAATTATTTACTTGCAGACCAGAAATGCATTATCTGGAACTTATTCAGCACCACAACGATCAGCTAGTTCAGCAGCACTTTTGATTGGAGACCCTACTGTAATGCGTGATAGGGCAGGAAACTTTGTGCTTCCTAGAGCCGATGTCATGAAATTGAGGGACCGTTTAAGAAATGAAGAATTAGTTGCTGGTTCATTCTTTAGTAGGTTAAGGTATGAAAGGACATTTTGCCATGAGCCAGCTACTGCTGTAGATCATAGAAGAGTAATGTGTGCTCATGCACGAATTTTGGCTTTAGAAGAGGCCATTGATACTGAGTGGGTGTACATGTGGGACAAGTTTGGAGGTTATTTACTTTTGTTGCTTGGGTTGACTGCTAAGGCAGAACGAGTACAGGTAAAAGATAATTCTACCTGCTTGCAATCAATTGTATATAGTTTATGTGACTGACAATACAGCTTATCTTGTAGGATGAAGTTCGTTTGAGACTCTTTCTTGACAGCATAGGATTTTCTGATCTAAGTGCCAAGAAAATAAAGAAGTGGATGCCAGAAGATCGCCGGCAATTTGAAATCATTCAGGAGAGGTACAGCCACAAAACTTTCCTGAATATATAATATTTGTTTCTTGTTCTAAATCTTATTTGTTATGAATTTTAGTTACATAAGAGAAAAGGAGATGGAAGAGGAAATTTTCATGCAAAGGCGTGAGGAAGAGGGGAGAGGGAAAGAAAGAAGGAAGGCACTCCTTGAGAAAGAGGAGCGCAAGTGGAAGGAGATAGAAGCTTCTCTACTTTCCTCCATTCCTAATGCTGGCAGCAGAGAGGCTGCCGCCATGGCGGCTGCAGTGCGTGCAGTTGGGGGTGATTCTGTTCTTGATGACTCTTTTGCTAGAGAGAGGGTTTCAAGCATTGCACGTAGGATACGTGCCTCGCAGTTAGCTCGTCGTGCGGTTCAGGTTGACTAAGTCTTTCCTACTGCTTCTGCTTGGCCTTTCATAACTTCTAAACCTTTTTCAGGTGGTGAAATCCATGGTTTGAAAGTAGTTACAGTCTGTTGCTTTTCCCTGGGCTTTTTTTGATTTGTTTCCAGAAATAAAATCTGATGCTAGGATAATCTTTTAGTTTTTGTATGAACACATAAATTTTTTGTACATGCACTTCCATATATTTTGAGGCCAAGCTTCCAACACCTTATTAGAGGAAATTTAACCCTTATAATGTAAATTTTAATGGAAATTTATGCTTGTCAATGGCCAGAGATTTGTTGTCTAGTTTTTTTGGCCATTTATCTACTATTGTCTTATATTGGCTTTCACCAAAGTATAAAATTCAGTGCTTAAATCTGTGTTTCACTGGCGCTATCAGTCATAGTAAATAAGAATATATCTTCTGGATATACTAAATTATTGTGGTTCTGATGCCTGTGACTATTTTGTATATTTGGCAGACAGGACTTCCAGGTGCCATATGTGTTCTTGATGATGAACCAACAGCAAGTGGCAGGCATTTTGGGCCAATTAATCCCAGTCTATGTCAAAGTCAAAAAGTTAGCTTCTCCATAGCTTTGATGATTCAACCTGAGTCAGGCCCAGTTTGTCTGTTGGGCACTGAGTTTGAGAAGAAGGTTTGCTGGGAAATTCTTGTTGCTGGTTCTGAACAAGGTATTGAGGCTGGACAAGTTGGCCTTCGGTTGATTACTAAAGGTGACAGGCAAACAACTGTTGCGAAGGAGTGGAGTATTAGCGCAACAAGTATTGCAGATGGAAGGTTTGGTCCTTGTCTGGATTATATTTTTTATCTAATTGTTTGTTCTTTAAAATTTGTTCTTGTGATTCCACTTTGTTGTTTTCTTCAGCTGCAATTTTTTAATCCAGACTTTGTTTTATTGAATTCACAAAATTCAGAAGTTAAGCTGTTGCTTTCTTTATCAGCTTTCTTGAGATGCAGGATAGAACTACATATACCTATTAAGACTTCGTTAGCACCAAATCAGAGTGAGGTGTTATGTGCTTGATTGTTTGTGCCTGTGTAAATTGTAATGCACGAGTCCTTTATGACTCTAGATAGTAAATAAGATTGATGTTGATAAAAGTATTTAGATTATGTTCTTGATTGTTTGTGCATTTGCAATTATAAGTGCTTGATTAGGATTTTCTGTTAAGACATTCTTGTTTCAAAGTACAGTGAATCATTTTGCTAAATGCTAATTTTTCCTGGGTTAATAAATATATTTAACAGGTGGCATATTGTAACAATGACAATCGATGCTGATTTGGGTGAGGCAACATGCTATCTGGATGGTGGATTTGATGGCTACCAGACTGGATTACCATTGTGCTTGGGTAATGGCATTTGGGAATCAGGGACGGAAGTTTGGGTGGGTGTTAGACCACCCACAGATATGGATGCATTTGGGAGGTCAGATAGTGAAGGAGTTGAGTCTAAGATGCATATTATGGATGCTTTCCTCTGGGCCAGGTGCTTGACTGAAGATGAGATTTCTGCGCTATATACCACAATGGCTTCAGCTGACTTTAGTGCACGTGATTTCCTTGAGGATAATTGGCAATGGGCTGATTCTCCCTCTAGGGTATGTTTTATGTACTCTTTTCTAATGAAGTAGGAATTGCGTAATTAATTAAATGAGATAAATATTAGAGAAATGGAGGACAATATGTCTTCCTAATACTGAGAAAAGCTATAGCCTCCCTCTACTATATGTTCTTATCATGCTTTCTTACCATTGAGATCTTATCGAGCTTCTTTGCTGTTGATTAGTCAAATTTGTACAGCATCTTAAATGGTTTTGCATCTGACTAACATCTTGTTCGATATTTTGGTCTGACCTCATCAGTGCTTTTTACCTAGGTTGATGACTGGGAAAGTGATCCTGCTGATGTAGATTTGTACGACAGGGATGACGTAGACTGGGATGGGCAGTATTCTAGTGGGAGGAAGAGAAGGTCAGAGCGTGAAGGTGTGGTGGTGGATGTGGATTCCTTTGCAAGGAAGTTCAGAAAACCAAAAATTGAATCACAAGAAGAGATCAATCAACAGATGTTATCACTTGAACTGGCCATCAAAGAAGCTCTCTTTGCAAGAGGAGAACCACATTTTACTGATCAGGAATTTCCTCCAAATGTTCAATCGTTGTTTGTGGACCCTGAAAATCCCCCTGCCAAGTTACAGGTAGTGTTTTTTTTCTAAAATAAATTAGCAGATTTTCTATTGAGTTCAAAGAACCTTATCTTTGTTTCTATGTAGGTTGTTTCTGAGTGGATGAGACCAGGTGAAATTGTGATACATAACCGTCTTGATAGTCAGCCGTGCTTATATTCTGGAGTTGCAAATCCTTCTGATGTTTGTCAGGTTTCATTTTTTTCTTCTCACTTGCAAAAATTTGGCAATAAATACATGGTTTTTGGTTGCTTCCATTGCGGTGTGTTTTACAATTTCTCTTCAGTAAATGATCTCTGTACTGAACAGGGCCGATTGGGTGACTGTTGGTTCTTGAGTGCTGTTGCTGTTCTGACAGAGGTTTCACGTATATCGGAAGTGATTATTACTCCAGGTTATAATGAGGAGGGAATTTACACTGTTTGCTTTTGTGTACAGGTAATAAACTTATATGAGTGGAATTAACATTAACTCTTCTCTTTCTTCATCTTTCTTGATGTACCTGGGTAATGTTTGTCAAATAACTGGCCAATCACAGAGAGTTCTATTTTTCAACTAAGAAATGAGCCTTAGGCCTATAGGACAGATGAATAAAAGAAGTGATTAACATACTTCTCAGGCCGGAGCATAGTCATATGCACTAAGCTTGTTACAAATGAAACTTAACTCAAGCACCTCTAAGAGACTTAGTAAAGTTGTTTGGTAGTTGGTTAGCTGAGTTGACAAAACTAGTAGCAATGCAACCTGACAAGCCTTTTTCTCTCATAGAATGACAATCAACCTGAGTTATCTACATAGTGGATAACTTGGGATATTTGATTTATGTCATTAAAAAAAATAGGAGGGACAGTTACACTAGGCCAGAAGATCTGTGTTAGGAACCTGATGACCCGAACTTCTAGTAATGAGCTCCAAAAGCCCGTAGGGCCCCCAGGTCAGCCCAAGGAAGCAAAGGGACAGCTGGCAGTAGTCTTGTATAGACTTGGGGCCCACGTTGAGGGGAAAGGAGAGCTGTTTATAAGGGAAGTGAAAGGGAGAGAGGGGGTATGCGAAATTCTAGTGATCTTTGGGTTAGGAGCAGTGGCTCTTGGGCTGAGGGAGACTTCAGCAAGGGGAATCTTTCCTTAGGAAGAGGCTTAGGGGGAATCGTTGCCCTCTTAGACTCTTAGCTTATTTTCTTCTTCTATTATTGTAGGATACGCCATTCCTCTACTGGGAACAGGGTTGTTCTTTGTTTGTATTTACTAATTAATAGAGATAAAACTTCCTACAAATACTTGAGTCCTATCAATTGGTTTGACCTGTCGGATGAAGGCGATAGTGATGGACTCAAGGTTCGTAGAGTTGGAGAGGGATGTAGAGCGCCTTAAAGTAGAAGCGATGGAACAGGGACTTGAAATGAAACTAGTTATAGAAATTTTGAAGGTGGTCAATCAAAAATTTAAGAAGCTAGAGGATTTACAGCCAATATTGAAGATGTATTTGCTACTTGATAAGATGTGTTCTACAATGAGTCCAACAATGGAGGTGTCAGCAGCAATGGAAAGTGAACCCATGGAGACGGACAATGCCAAGGTTGATGAAGAACCCTTGATAGAAAAAATTGTTGACGAGGACCTGATAGTCGATGGTCAGGACCTTGAAGATGAATTCGTGAAGGAAGCGGAATCAGTAACCTTGGTGATGAAGACAGGTTTATGTGGGACGAAGTTGGAGTTTGGTGGGAATGAGGCAGACGGCGATACAACACAGGAGATGAGGCAAGATTGTGAAACTTCTTGTTATGGGATGGAAGGGCTGAGCCTGAGAATTGGATCCACTCAATTTACAAGGCCCATGAAGGGATCTAGACTGAACCCTACTTCTATTTCAATAGACCCAATTCTTTTTGGCCCATCCAAGGGCGATTGGACCACGAGTCTTCTTCAACTCAGCATGCAGTCCACTTCTTTCATCATTGACCACTTTGGAAGCATGGGCTCGATGGATAGTAGGTTTAGGCCCAATATAGGGCTAAAGGTGGAGTTGATAGGATTTGTTACTATGGGTAAGGAAAATGCCCAAGCTCAAGGAAGACAGGATATTGACGCCCCAGGGGAAGACGATGCTTATGATGAACTTCGATTAGCAAATGGAGAGGAAAAACATTCTGACAAGAAGCAGGACATGCACAAAGGAAAGTTGCGCTAGGTTCACCCTCTAATGACCATAATGCCTCAATGGGCATGGGACCTTGGCATCACCATGAAAGCAAGGGAGGACACACTCCCAATTCAAATCATCGGAGATGGGCATGGGAGAATTCCCTGAACTGAGGCTTTCATAGGAGGGCCCCGGCCTATTTGGGAGATGGGAGTCTTTATGGGAGAAATCCCCAACCTTAGACCATCACAAGAGAGCTTGTTCTTGGGAAAATTTCTGAACATGAGACCAGAGCAGAAGTGATCACATGTGAGCTTCCTATTTGGGCAGAGGGAAGAGGCCCTGCAATTGTGCCCAATGCATTGATTGAGTCAACATCCTAATGGTACGAAGTGTATTGGCTTTACCTTAATTATCTCTGTGTTACCAAGCCAGCTGTAAATTATGGATCCCATTTTACTTTTGTAATGTATGGGCAGCATTGGTGTGGGAAAAAATTTAGGGGTATGATAATTGGAGCTCCAACGGGTGCTAGAGTTTGTGTGACGGAGTTGCCCTTGAAAATTGTTTTGGTAGAGAGTGAATATGTTGGTGTGTACGAAGGAGGAGTAAACCTCTTCAGTTGGAATAGAGATACTCATGAGAGAACCATTGAACTGATTGATGGCGCAAATTCTGAGCGCTACAAATTAGTTACTGACCTGGGATGTAATGCAGTAAGGTATATTGATTTGATCATGTGTTGTGTGCCAGATGTTGGAGAACAGATTGTTGGCTATCCTTCAATGTCCACAATGCATAAATTTGATGTTGCAGTAAAAGGGGCACTTGTCATTAAAGTTCCACTGGGGAAGCCCAAATTTATATTTTTAATATCTCCAAATAATCAGAGTGGAAATATAACTATTGATAAAAGTTCTTCCCAAAATGCTTGAGTTACCTAAATTGGTATACGGGGATGAAGCATATACTGAGTTTTTGGGAATTGATTCTAGAAGGAGTTGGGTGAGGGAACTTCTACATGTGCATTTGGAGTTGAACTCATCAAAGTGTGTCTAGCAAGATAAGATTGTTATTAATCCTAAGGGAATGGTGGAACATATGATGATACAGAATCAGTTCTCTGTTGAGACATGGTTTTACTCTTGGAATTATGGGGAAAACAAGATTGTTAATATTTTGAAGTATCATTCTTGTCTTGAAACCCAAGTTAATAAGAATGGATGCTATGGAAAGTTTGTTTTGGATTATTTGGGTGTTTGGAAACAGATTTACAATTTGAATGAGATTTATTTTTTGCTTACCCTTGCTGCTGGCTGGGTGGTGAATGAGGATGACAGATTTCTGAGGAAGAATGGGGGGTTAATAAATGTTGATGTTCCCCTTTTAATTTCTACTGGCCAGAAGTATTGGTGTTCCGAGTTGTTTGCTATTAGTGTGAATGTCTTGCACAACATGGAGGTACTCTACGAGTTCTCAATTAAGAAAGATAATTCTATATCCTGCCAAAACAACTCTCTTTTGCACATGTCAGGTTTGGGACAACTGCAGAACACAATGATAATTGTATGTGTGCTCAGTATAGATGCCTATATCTATAAGAAAAGTGAAATAGAAGGGCTTGCCATGGGTGCGATTTTGGGTTACTTTTGGCTGCGGCCTTTTGTAGTAACAATGGAGGCCAATTCTTCTACATTGTGGCAACCTGTTTGTATATGGAAAAATTTGGCTGCTTTTAATGGCATCAACAAAAACAAAGCAGCTTTAGGTGGAGGTCGCTACTCTTCTCAACAGCACCACAGAAGATCTGTAAACAAGCAAAGATGTTTTGACAGAGAGGCAACTCAAGATGACTTGCTGGATGGTAGTTCTTCTATGCAGCCTGGGAAAAATGACAGTATCAAGAAGGCTACTTGGAAGGATATTGTCATGAGCAATGAACAATTAGCTAACTCCAGCCTTGAGGACAAGGCTGTTTCAGAGGGGGAAGGTATTGTTAGGAACCTGAGGACCAGAACTTCTATTAATGAGCTCCAAAAGCCCATAGGACCCTAGGGTCAGCCTAAGGAAGAAAAGGGACAGCTGGTGGTAGTCTTGTATAGACTTGGGGACCACGTTGAGGGGAAAGGAGAATTGTTTATAAGGGGAGTGAAAGGGAGAGAGGGGTGCGAAATTCTAGTGATCTTTTTGGGTTTGGAGCAGTGACTCTTGACTTCAGCAAGGGGAATCTTTCCCTGGGAAGAGGCTTAAGGGGAATTGTTGCCCTCTTAGAGTCTTAGCTTATTTTCTTCTTCATCTATTATTGTAGGATTCGCCATTCCTCTATTGGGAACAGGTTTGTTCTTTGTCTGTATTTACTGATTGATAGAGATAAAACTTCCTACAAATACTTGAGTCCTATCAATCTGATGAGTACTTAGATCTTTTTATCATGAGACATGGCTCACTGCTATAGACAATTTTTACAGATTAATAGTAGCAATGAACATCAAAGCAACTGTGTAAGCAGAACTGTATCAAAACTTGCGGTGAATAGCACCAAATTCTCACCCCAGTTGATTTTATAGATTTAAGTTTGAAAGTCTGACAATACATGCCAATATACTGTTTCAAACCTATGTCTTTATGACTAAAATGAAAAAAATAAAAAATCTCGTAATTGGCTAACATCAGACAATTGAAAGAGATAGCTTTTAAGTGGAGGACTTGAATCTGAAAAGGCTTCTGCTTTGTTCAGAAAGGGGTTTTGGCATGCTTCAATTTCCTCATACATGAAAATTGGTCTTGACATTGCTATCTGATCATTGTTGTCCTGACATTTGTCATATTGACTTTTTTTTTTTTTCTCTCTCAATGTGTTTCTGGTCATTGCATATTATGAAGGTATTGAAATATTTTTTATCTTTTTTTCATTTCATTTATTGCATATTTTTCGTTACTGATTCAGGGTGAGTGGATGCCTGTTGTTGTTGATGATTGGATTCCATGTGAAACACCGGGTAGACCTGCATTTGCCACCAGTAAAAAGGGAAATGAACTTTGGGTCTCTATATTGGAGAAGGCATATGCCAAGTTGCATGGCTCTTATGAAGCATTAGAAGGGGGGCTTGTTCAGGATGCTCTTGTAGACCTTACTGGGGGTGCTGGGGAGGAAATTGACATGAGGAGTGCTGAAGCACAGATTGACCTTGCAAGTGGTAGATTATGGTCTCAGTTGTTACGTTTCAAGCAAGAAGGTTTTCTTCTTGGTGCAGGAAGTCCTTCCGGTTCAGATGTGCACGTCTCTTCTAGTGGCATTGTGCAAGGGCATGCTTATTCCATATTGCAGGTAGTGCTGAATTGTTTTAATATTTAAATTGCTAATTTATGTTAATAATTATTAGTGTCATACAATTTAGGTCAGAGAGGTGGATGGTCACAAACTTGTTCAGATCCGAAATCCGTGGGCCAATGAAGTTGAGTGGAATGGTTCTTGGTCTGACTCGTCTCCAGAGTGGACAGATAGGATGAAGTACAAGCTGAAGCATGTGCCTCAGGTAATTGTTATTTTTTTTTTGTAGAACAACTGTATTCTTTGACGCCTTAGTATCTCTTTGCAGCATGCCAGGGTGGATAGTGGTTTACAATGACTGAGCAGGCTGTTGTTGTTACCAATATTGTTAACGTTCACTAGTACTAAGTGATCTTTTCTTTGACTTCTTTGAACAGTCAAAAGATGGGATATTCTGGATGTCGTGGCAAGACTTTCAGATTCATTTTCGATCAATATATGTTTGTCGTATGTACCCTCCAGAGATGCGATATTCTGTAAATGGCCAATGGCGTGGCTACAGTGCTGGTGGCTGCCAGGATTATGAAACATGGCCTCACAATCCACAGTTCAGACTGAGAGCAACTGGACAAGATGCATCATTTCCAATTCATGTATTCATCACGTTAACTCAGGTAAAATGAGTGGTTGACATTCAGTAATTTTTTTGTTAGATGTTTGCCAGATTTTACACCTTTTACCATCAAATTCTAGGGTGTTGGGTTTTCAAGAACAACGGCTGGTTTCAGAAACTACCAATCCAGCCATGATTCACTGATGTTCTACATTGGAATGAGGATTCTCAAAACTCGTGGCAGACGTGCTGCTTTCAATATATACTTACATGAATCAGTTGGTGGAACAGACTATGTTAATTCTCGGGAAATATCATGTGAAATGGTCTTAGAACCTGATCCAAAGGGTTACACTATAGTTCCTACTACTATACACCCTGGGGAAGAAGCACCCTTTGTCCTCTGTGTTTTCACCAAGGCATCAATCACTCTGGAAGCTTTGTGACACCTCGCCATGGCTTTCCTTCATCCTCTTGTCCGTTGGGCTGATTGTATATGGTGCGCAGCAGAAGTGTTTTTGTTTGTTGGGTTATCGGTGGATCATTTTCTTGCACCGTTGAAGCCCTTGCTTAGAATCATATGGTAAAATTCTTTCCTAAAAGTTTTGTTTTTATGGTGTTTAGTATCTTCTTCGACATTGATGTTTAGTTGTATCCTCAGGCTGGGATATTATAGTTCTTAGTTGGGATATTACAAGTGTAAAGCCTGACAGCCTTGTGGAATATTATTCCAAACATAGTTGGAATGGCTACTGTCCAAGGGACAAGAGGTGGAGCGTGGTTGGTCAGTCAGTAATCTGGTGATTCAGCCGGCAGAGTTACGCTTCTGCCAGCATCGAAAAGGGCTCTCGGGGTGTTTATTCTGTAAATAGAATTGGGACAGAAGGCGGTATACATGTAACCATTCAAACAAAGGGGGTAAAGGAGATAGGTACATATGAATAGGAAACCTGTAATACCTGGTTTAACGGGTATAGTGAATAACATTATACGGAGAATGTGCTCAGAAATCCGTAAGAGTCTGACCACAATGACCGAATTAATTATGTTGGCGATACTTAATGTAAATCAACTGCAGTTTTGACATTTGCAAAGTTTTGTATATTGTCTTTTTGCTGCAGTACTATGTTTAACCCATTATTTCTGGACATTAGCTGGAAATGCAAACATTTTTGCATCACTTGATATCTAGACATGTCTAAGTGATTGTATAACATAGGATAAAAGGATCATAATTTTTCTCGTTTATTTAAAAGGGAAGTTTGGTTTTTCTTTTATTAAATTTCTTAAGTTATTATAAGTTCAGTTAATGATGCCAGTTGTGCCTGAATTATAAATAATAGTGTCCAACAGAAATATTGTGTTGTTTCATAAGTAAATTATATGTTTATAAAGATTTATAAAGATTCAAAATTTTTGTATTTAGGAGAGTTTGTGTTATACTTTTTGAGGCGAAAATGAAAAAATTTTGGTTATTATAGTTTGAGTATGTGTAAAGAAAATTGTTAGAAATTTGATGGAGCAAAGTTAACCAAATAATTTAATCTAATGAAGAAAGGTAGATAAAAATTAAAAAGAATTTTGAAAATGATTTTAAAAATTTTTTTGATTAAATTGTATTTTTAAAAAAAATTTAATAGCATTGTACTCAACCTCATTGAATAATATTTTATTTTTTGTTATTGTTGGAGATTGTTTCAATCGCAACTACAATGTAATTGGTGTTTCATTCAAAACTACAATTTAATTGGCGTTAGACTAAGTTTGATTCAGATGGGTCGGAGTTGATTCCAACTACATATATCGATTTAAAACTTTGCACACCTACTCAAGATTTTGATAAATTTTGTTGACTCATTTATTTTTTAATTCATATTTAAATATAATTTATAAATTTTATTTTTATCTCATTAATATTTTTAATTTAATCTCTGTCTTTGTTTAATTGCACCTATTAACTTTGGACACCACAAGTTAAGACATTCATATCCGTTGAAAAATAGATGTCTAACCAAGTATTTGAGTTCCTCCAAACTTTAAAATTAGAAACTTGATATCGAGGAGTACTGAAGTATAAAATAGTTTGGATAAGTATAAAAATTTATCATAGTAATATAGGTTTTGTGAAAAAAAAAAGCAATTAAAAGTTATTCAATGGTGTTTTTTAATTCTGACTAAACTTGTTACTTAATTGTTAGGATCTCACTACTAATTAGTCTTTTGTCTTTCCGTGTTATTAATGTTTAATGGAAAATGGACCCAAAGATGTTACTTTCAAGTAATGGAATTGGCTTTCCCAAATTTTTTACTCAGACAAAATTTCTTAAATATTTGAAAGACAAGTAATTTTTTACATTAACTAAAGACTTTTTTTGTTGACAAGAATTCCATCATAATACCCTTATGTTGACAAGAAGGGACTTTTTTTGTTGACAAGAATTCCAACATAATACCCTTATGTTGACAAGAATTCCAACATAATACCCTTATGTTGACAAGAATTACATCCTTCTTGCAAACAATTGAAAAATCTTGAATTTCGTAAATCTATAAGTAAAAGGCAAGTTCTAACTATAACGTAGAAATCTGACCAATATTTGACAAAACACTCTTTTCTAGTTTCCTTCTCTAACCAGAGTTGTAGATCTCTAACTAATGTACTCACATATCTTCATACTCAAAACATTACACACAATGACCATCTTTTTATGATCATGACTCAAATCAATCTTCAAAGCAAGGTGTAACATAACATGCACAAGATATCCATGATAACTTAGGTCTCTTAGGAATAATCTATTGACATGTAGTGAAACTTCATTAGCTATTCTTAGTGGTTTAGTCAATGAACCCATACACTTATGCTTGTGTCTCTACAAAAATAACCTTGGGATTGTTGGGCAAACAAATCATAAATGTCCAATTTTATAATTTATGATCGAAGATTAGGAACTAATAGTCAAAGTAGGGGGAGGAACAACTTGCTTAACCCAAATCAACTCATCTAACTTGAAGACAAAAATAAAAACGGGTGGATAGGGTTGGTTTATGGGGGTTGAAAGTTTAGTTTAATAGAGTTATTTGAGTCGAGTCGGTTTTGGATCTTACAACCTACAATAACCTGTACCAACATGACTATTAAGTCAAAGTTAAAATTTTTTTTTATGTCCCCTGTTGTCCATAGCAAGAAAAGCGTAGTGTTACTAGCAATAGTCCATACTCTCTACCCAAGTAGAAGTACTCCAACTTCTCATTTAATTCTAAGCCAAACAAGATTTTAAATTTAAAAAGGCTAGAGAGATAGGATGAGAGAGAAAACTCATCTCCCTTACTTGATAAGACTTCTCAATCAAATTTTAAAAGGCATATATCTAATAAGAGTCCTAGAAATTTTAAGAAAGCTTAATAGAAAGCCTGATAAAAGTAGGAAGAGAGAGATACTTGATAAGATTTAAAATTTTAAAAAATGTGAGAGAAGATAGGAATAGACAGAAAATCACCACCAAGACTAGTACTTGACGAAGCTATTGAATAAGCTTTCTACTCCTTCTGCTTTTCTGATGTAGTGTTGCAGCTGTTGCTTGTCTTGTTATATAATTTGTGCACAACATTCAAGTTGAGGCTAAAGTCAAGTGAAGTGTGTAGAGGTAAAGCCTTTAAACTTCAAAGTTCTGCTCTGTATTACTACACACATTCACTCCTCTTGACTTCCTTTTCACCCAGATTAACATTACTCCTACTCATGCGTTCATGTTTCTGTAGCTGGGTTTTTTTTGGTTGTTTAAGGGACTACGCCTAACTGTTGGTAATTTTGCATTCCAGTTGCTTCCAAGCTTGCTCACACCGCCATGCATCCCTCATCATCTTCTTATTTCTGCAAGATCAAAACCAATAAATCTTTCGTTTATTCCTCCCAAATGCAACCAGTAGACGCCACCTTTCATCTAAGTAAGTTGCATATTGTCAGGCTTGTCGAGAAGTCCTTCTTCATCGATAGACTCATCTTGAAAATCTATAAATCCAATTGAACCCACCTAGAATTTTGTAAATCTGACCCAATCCAATATGACCCATGCTCATCCCTACACGCAATCATCAACCCACATCAACTCACCCGTGATCATCCAACCTTTACCAACCAAGAAAGTTCGGATACATGTTTTTACCCTACTGAAATTGGTTTCACCATTTTTGTCCTGAACTTGACTCGAAGCCTACCTGTAAGTTTAAGAATAAAGTTTCCTTCCTATGTGATGATTCAATCATCACTTACATTTTTATTGCTCTTATTAGTACACTATCAACAATTGCATATAAATATAAAGTTGACACAATGTCAAAAATAAATAGTAATAATAATAATATGTGATAAGAGAGTCAAGAATGATTGCCTTTAGTGCATATATATGTTATCTTCTCTTTAATTCACAAACTGAAAATTACAAAAATTTTGCTTGGATAATTTAAATCATCAAATTTATAGTGTTCTACAAACTGAACTATGAAACTCTCTCTTTACTTTGTAACAATTTATTGAAAATTTCTTTGTAAAACTTTTTTTTTTGGGTATATTTTAGAGGAAATAAGAAAACCATTATGGTATGTGCTAAGGGAAAGATCCAATAGTTGAATAAATGAGACCGTCAAATCTAACTAATTATTTTTTAAAATGATGTCCGTTCTCTTAATTCTTGGAAAAATCCATGATAACTACAATATTATATGTAATTAGTTTATGTTATTTGTAACAACCATATGCGTAAATAAAGAAAATAGAAGATCGGTCCATGCAATGAACGCAAACATCTGTAATTTGTCCATTCCATTATGGAATAAGATGACACAATTTTTTATGAAGTAATCCATAACAGCCATCGGTCAAGCATTGCTCACTCTCTACCATTGCTTTGTGGAAGTCATATATTCCTCCTCCTTTCCTATATAGTTTAAAATTAATGTTTATATTCAGACAGAAAGAGACTGTACTTGAGAAAAGCTTGAATCCAGAAATAATGGTAATGGAGATGAAGATGAAGCTGTTGGTGGTGACTTTTGCAGTGGTCCTTGTGGCAGTCACATCTGTGCAAAAAGAAACTGCTATTGAATCTCCAGCGCCAAGCCCAACATCTGATGCACCTCTGTTTGTGCCTACATTCTTTGCATTTCTGGCACCTTTGACTTCTGTGCTGTACTTGTATTTTTAATTACTCATCCAAATTAGAGATCGCACACATAGATGGCAACTTTAGTTTCATTTATAGGAGAAAATGGAATACACTCAAATTACTTCTACATCTTTAGGGACAAATTTGATTACCCCTTCATCCGTATTGGGAATGTTAGCGTTCAAATTTTAGGTTAATAACATCACCATGAGAGATACACAACAAAATTGGATAATACTATACCTATGTTTTTAAGGCATACATCTTCTATGTTTTTTAAAATTTAAAAAAAAAACAAAGGATAAACAGTGCATTAACCTTAAAAACATAAAAATAACAGCATTAAACAAAATTAGTATTTGGCTTACTTTTTTCATAGGAGGTGAGCTCAACTTTGATTTTTGCCAAAAGTAATTGAATCATCTTATTTCTCAATTATCTTTCAATCTACGAAAAAAAATGGGAGATGTTATCCCCTAGATGCATGTAAATGTTGACTGCAATGATGTTTTAGTGGTTTTCTTTTTTTAAATTTTGTCTTAATTTTCCATTATTTGCATGTTTCATTAATTTTTAATCATGATGAATTTAATTCTCTGTTAAGTTATTGGTATTTGTGGTTCTTTTACTTAATTCTTTACTAATATATTTGTAATTATGGATCAATTGCTTACCAATTACCCGATGTGTATATAGTACCTACCAACTGAAGACTGATCTTAATTTGTTAAAAAGAAAATGGAATGACTCGTAATGTGGCTGTGCTGTAGCCGAAATTGACATCTCCAACAAGCATGTCATCACTACCCAGAGCTTGTTCAACCAGCAAGGGAGCCGAGGGTAGTGGCTACCTTTTATTTAGGTACAGAAAATATTACAGTATAAGAATTAAATTTAAAAGAAGAATATAAGGTCAGACTTAATCATTTGAATTAAGTTTAAGTCTCTGATTGTGGCTACCCTTATACCCCCTTTTCTTACTTCCCACACAGGTCAATCATTAACCCAAATAATCCCACGCCACCACAACCAAATGGATTGCTACCCCTACCTGCGTCCAACGCTTCGGCTTCTGAAATAAATTCCACCATATTCATCAAACCATTATCTGCTGGGGAACTCCAGAAAAAAGTGGGAACAAGGGGCATCTTGAGCTTCTCTTCTTGTAGACAAGTTTTCCAACAATTGCAATGAAACGTGGCTGCCAATTATTGGTTTTCTCCATGACGTTTGATCCTTCATCTTTGCAGCCAAGCAGGTTGACTTCCTGCACTGCCATCATTGGGGTCGTTAACCTCATTTTTGCCCAGGTTGAATTCAATTCTTCCTGATGGATTGGAACATTTTGAAGTGTGTGTTGTATTTTGAGAAGTAAAATATAAATAAATGGTTATTGATTAAAAAATTTATATTATAATTTATTTTAAATTTATAAATTATAATATATTTTTTTATTTTTATAATAATTTATATTATTAATTTTTTATCAATTATTATTTATTTATATTTTAAGTTTTAAAATAAAAATTACACTATAAAATATCCAAATCCTTTGTTGGTCATCGGTGGTCTACGGAATACAGTAGAAAGTAAAAAGAGTTTAGCTATAAATTTTAACTCAAGAAACTCTTACCAAATTTAAATAAATTTCACTCTCATGAATTTTAAATAAAAACTGTGTCACCACCGTCCCGGCACTCAGCAAGACTGATTATTTTAAAGAAAACAGGAGTTGCCAATAACTAGTCCCAAGAAATGATATAAAATATGATATTGTTATTAGTTAGAATTTTTTAAAAGTCTCATTTTAAAAATTTAAATAATTAAATTTATTAAATTTTATAAATTATAACACCAACTAAAGGTTGAGTGTGTGGGCCAAACATTTTCCTATACAATAGCTATTATGAATTTAATAGCTACTATGACTTTTAAGGTCTCGTCTCAAGCATTATCAAAGCACCCATGCTTCACTCACCAAAAAATACAAAAAAAAGGCACTCATGCTTTAAATACCTACTATCATAGAGAATAAGAAAATATCATGACCAGCAGATCAAAATTATATCTAGAACAGCCACTTGCAAATTCTAGGCTTACAAAACATAATCACAATGGAAAATGAAATCTCAGCCTCTGCCCCTATGTCTTCTAAGGTCTCGCCTCAACCACTATCAAAGCACACATGCTATAAATACCTACTATCACAGAGAATAAGAAAATATCATGACCAGCAGATCAAAATTATTTCTAAAACAGACACTTGCAAGTTACTGGCTTACAAAACATAATTACAATGGAAAATGAAATCTCAGCCTCTACCCCTACCAGAAAGAACACTATTGTATCGCTAATAGTCTCTGCGAGACGAATCAAAAGCTTCTGTCAATCATGCTACCCGAAGTTTAAATCAGCGGCTCTGGAAGTTAGGTTCATGAGCATTCTGCACAATGTCCACGCATATCTACAATTGTTAAATCTATTTTTTTGGACAATACATCAGCATTCAACAGGCTTTACATTTAATTTACATACAAGTGCATGGGGCCTAGTATAATACAATCTATTCATAGTTCACTTCAACTGTCTTTTTGTATTTAACCGGAAGTCAAGACTTCTCCGACTGCTTGCAGAGCTCCTTATCAGCAAAATGAAGAAGTCTTCTTAGTCTTAGAACCGTGTCACAGTGGAAAGGAAGCGCAGTTCGTCTCTCTATGTATGCTGGACTCACTGTCATCCATGATAGGGCATGGAGCTCTGCTGCGAGAGACTCAAGAACCAAGTGGGTCTCAATTTCAAAATCTTGAGCTTCCCAGCCTGAACTTCTGCCAACTTGCTTATTAATTCCTTGGACAATTTTCTCTTGAGAGATGTTAGTGCCTCCATAGTAATCAATGAGACTCACTGAAAGTATGGAAGGCCATTCTTCTTTCAGGTTGCTTCTATAATCCTTCCTCATGGAAGGTACAGCTTTTGACACTACAAATCCAGTGGAAAGAGGAAGCGCAGAGCCCTTGCTGTGAAGTAGATGAGCTAGTGGTGGAGATTCTGCAGTCAAGCATGTGGGGAGCTGAAGAGCTGTTGGAGGAAGAAACCGCATACTGGGAGAAGGAATTAGAATATATGCTGAAGATATAGAACCAAGAGACTTTACTGGAGTGAAACCTTCTATGTAACCTAAAATAGACATTCCGCTGCCACTTTGACTTCCTCCTGCAATTTTTTTAGCTTTTGATTCTTCAGAAGTGAATCCTTATAATGAATAAATCTCACCAGTTTCAAAATTCTCAACTTCTAGTTATAAAAAATAAATCCATCCTCTTCTACTATGCAAATAGAACAATTACGTATACCAAAATAACCTAGAAATTCAAGAATGACCAACAATGAAGTTTGTTATCAATTATTATTAGCATAATGCAATTTTATATGCATGATGGGTGCTATTGTGGATATGATGAAGAAATAAATGAATAAAATGATAATGATATAAAAAAGGATAATGATAATATATAGCTTAGAATAAAACCCTACCAGCCCACATAACTCCAGTCGGCCTTAATCCACAATACATTTACATGCATATACACTCTTTCTGGTCCTATAATTGTAGAAATATACATCCTTCCCCCACCCTTACCCTCTTCTGTCCATATTTTGCAGGAATAGTGTATTACTTATGGTATAAACTTAAGAATTTTTTTTCAGAAGAAAAGGGAAAGAAATTCCACTCATGGTATTATTGGCGTGGAATTGTTGACCTCTTTCCAATTGTCTTCCAGTTTCTCCCTTAAGTTTATCTTGCTTTTAATATTAAACCATTTTTTCTATTGACTTCAATAAAGTTGAGATAGAATAGCTCCAAAAGAATGAAATTCTTTTCACAGATCATTGCAGCTCATGCAAGCCCCTGGAAGTTTTTATGCATATGATTTTTTTAACACCGTCTTTGCGGTTCGGTGGTGGTTCTCAAATTAAGTTCTGCAGGACTCATAGATAATACTTTTCCTGGAGGCTTTTCCTTGCCTCTAACATCTCTCTTTGCATACACCCATTATAATTTTATTTCATTCAGAGTCCTAATGATTCTTGCAATCTTCACTTTGGTAGGAATTTAAATTGCAGTCCCTTCTGATTTTACTTGGATCTGCTCATCTCATTTCCAATCCAGACAAGAATTCGGAATTTAAATTCTTCTGGTGTAATTTCTTCCAAGTCTTTTTCTCAGTTTCTCACCCATTCCTTTAAATCATCAAAGCTTCCTTCTTGATAAGTCCAATAGGAAACCCAAAGCTCCCTTAAGATCAAGTCTTAGCAGTACTTAATAGATATAGAATTAATGCAAACATGTAGCTAATTCGTAAACCTCAAACAGATATTTCTCCAGATAAGCGTGTATGTGTAGCTCCAGTACAGAAATTGTTGTCCGCACATTTTTACATTGAAAAGTGGCGACTAATTGAATAATCTGTTTGGGGTTCTTGGAGAACTATGGGTGTGTCCTTTCTCTTTGGAACAGTTTCTCATGCTTCATTTCAAAGGATTTGGCAGGAATAAGGAAAGCCAAAACTTGATGGCAGTGCACAGATTATGCTATTCTTTGATTCGTTTGGCTGTAGCAGAAGGGTCAAATGTTTTAGGAAGTCTCTTGGACTCTCAACTTCTTATGGGATAGGGAAGTCTATATGGCTTCTTTCCATCTGCGATATGCTGGACTTGTCAAATGGGACGTGGCATGCAGGCCAGCCCATTCTGGCCAGTAAAAAAAGTGGGCCAGCCCATTATGTTGTTTTCTTATGATTTTCATGTAATTCTTGTAGGTAATATTTTTAGATTATTTTAGTTAATTTTGCCAACAATGTAGAATTAGAGTCCTTGTCAAAACTGCATACATTATGATTATTTTAGAAGCATATCTACTTGTTTGAAAATTTTATTATGCCTGATAAAAAGGCTTGTAATATGTAAAACGAAAATACAACTCCTCCTTCATTATTGAATCTATTGATATTTCAAGGACTTTTTCTTTTTCCTGGTGGATTCCAAATACCTAGCGGGTTCTAGATCATCCAGCAGAACAAATGAACAATACCTGGCCATTAGTATGGCTATTTCATCTGGTGTTAAAGTGGTATCAGAGCAAGGATTCATTTTTAAACAAGCGTTTGCGGCATTAAATGTGTGAGACGCCTAAAAAACTTTATATTTTTCTGCCACTTCAGTCTCATAAGGTTCCCCCAGGTTATAAAACAACAACCTTTGTTAAACATATTTCCCAAGCAATCACCCCAGCACAAGATGCCACTTAATGAAAAAAAAAAAAATTAAAAGAAATGGATATAAACTTGTTACAGATAACTCACCAGGTGAAGATGAATCAGAAGGGAGAACAAGTTGTAATGTATGGTCCATGGAAACTGCAACAAAACTGATGCTTTGTGCCCAATGAAGCAAGCCCCTTGAACTGTCAACCATAGAGTGCCCACTACCCATAAGCTGCTTTCTCGCAGCAGGTTGCCCTAAACTACCTTTCATGAAACCAGAGCCTTTGGCATGAGGACTATACAGAGGACTAGGAGAGGAAGGAAGAGCTCTTTCTGGAATCAAACTCATTTCTGGTTGTTGCAAGGAAGTACCATTACTAGTTGCAGACATCCCGTCAGACATAGATCTCCTCAGTTGCAGAGGCCATCTTTTCATCTCGGATCCGCCCACTGAATAAATGGCTTTCTGCCACTCTATTTGAATCAAATGGAAAGGTAGATAAGTAGAAAAGCAAAGATAAAGGAAGATATGAGGACAAAATGCAAAAGCAGCAATTGGATATCATCATGCAACGACTGAATACCTAACATGAGAGCACAAATACACCAATTAACAGAAGTTATCATGCCAAGTTGCTATATCAAAGATGTTCTTAATGTCATTGACGACATGCATGAGGAGCAAACATGACTCTGAAAGCGATGAGTTGGCTTATGGACAGATATATACTTCACAAAGTATGCATACATGAGACATGCATCCCTATATGTAAGAATGTAAAAGTAAAAAACATAAACAATATGAGGGTTGGACCAGCTTGAGCAAGGCCGATGGAAACATTCAAATAAATCTTGAGATTTTACCTGCACAACTTTTGGTGAATCAATTTCAATAACAAAGCATAGGAGTTTGTTTTAATATACTAAACTATTAATCACCCATTATTAGAATTATTGTACATATTTTACATGTGTATTATATGTTATAGTTAGGCCTTTTAATTAGCCTTAGATTAGGCCCATTATTTTATTGATTGCTTATACAGTACAACCTATTATAAATAACAAGTTGAATAGGCTAGTCTCTCAAGTTTTTCTCTCTAATATTGTTCTCTTACATGGCATTAGAGCCCCAAGTGAGAAAACCCTAAGCTGGCATTGTGTATCCTCATCCAACCGCATTAAAAACCAAAAAGGGTCCTATTTTCTCTCTCCTCTCGCCACTATCCAAGCTAGATCACCACCATTTAGCCTCCATTCCCTAGAATCGATGCCACCATTGAGTGCAACCCCCTTAGATTGGCCTAACCCCACTAGAGCACCGCAACTAGAGCTTGCACACACTGATCGAAAACTTCTGCACGTGCACTCCATGCACCACAACTGGAGCTTCCTCACTCTATTTTGTTTTCTAAACAACCACTTTATTCTGCTCCTCTTCCTGTATTTAGATGTGTCTATTTTGTGCATTCTCTCTCACCTAGATAGGGTAAACTTGTTGCAAAATCTCTTGAATGTATTTTTGTTGGCTACCCCCGATTGCAGAAAGGCTTTAAGTACTTGTTTCCTAAATTGAACAGCTATCTCATGTTTGTTGATATCACATTCTTTGAACAATAGTCTTTCTTTGTGGTTGCTCAACCCAATTCGCAAAGTCTTGACTCAACCCAATTCGTAAAGTCTTGACAAGGTATTGCCTATCCCATTTACTCTCTTCTACTGCCATCTTTGAGTTTGTTTGTGTCTTCCTCCTCTGTGGATTCCCTGTTGCCATCTTTGGGTCTACCTGCCATGGTCCCATCACTTCTTACTTATCATCATCATCCTCCGCCAACCATCAAAGATGGCATCACTCCAGAATAATACTCACCTAACTCACTCTCTCCTTCAATAGTTCCTCCTACCACAGATGCTAAGTCAGACAATCTTCCCATTGCCTTAAGAAAATGTACAAGGCTTACCCATAATCCTCACCCTATTTACAATTTCTATGTTATGACCATTTATCACCTTCTTACAATGCCTTTGTTTCGAGTCTTTCATTTGTTTCTGCTCCTAAAATCACAGGTGAAGCCTTGTCCCATTCTGGTCGGCACCAGGCCATGATAGATGAGATGGAAGCATGACATTCTAATGGCACTTGGGATTACCAGCAGGGAAGACCACAGCTGATTGTTGGTGGGTGTTTATGCCAAAAGTGTGTCATGATGGACAAATGGTTGACTTAAGGTCTATTTAGTTGCCAAAGTGTTTATACAAATATATGGGTTGGACTATAGTGATACCATCTTTGCAGTGGCTAAAATTGCATATGTTCGCCTCTTTCTCTCTATGGTTGCCACACGTCATTGGCTGCTGCACCAACTTAACATTAAAAATGCCTTTCTCCATAGTGATTTACAGGAGGAGGTTGAAATGGAGCAACCACCTAATTTTGTTGCTCATTGGGAACCTAATGTCATTTGCAAACTTTAGAAATCTCTTTATGGACTAAAGCAATCCCTAAGAGCATGGTTTGACAGGTTTAGCACTTGGTTCAAGCCTTTAGGTTCACTTGAAGTGAAGTTGATCATTTGGTCTTCTATTGACACTCCTCTTCACAATGCATCTACCTTGTCTATGTAAATGACATTGTTATCACTAGAACTTATTAGGTTGGCATATAGCAATTGAAAGAGCATTTATTTTGACACCTTCAGACCAAAGACATAGGTAAGTTCAAGTAATTCTCAAGGATCAAAGTTGCATATTTGAGAGATGGGTCTTAATCTCTCAAAGGAAGTATGCACTGGATATTCTAACAGAAACAGGCATGATAAACTACAAACCAGTTGACACCCCAATAGATTTGAATGTTTAACTCTTGCCGGGAAAGGAGGAGCTCTTTACAAATCATGGAAGGTATCAAAAACTAGTAAGCAAATTGAACTATCTCACAATAACTCGCCTAGACCTTGCCTTTATTGTAAGTGTAATGAGTCAGTTTCTTAGTTTTCCATGTGACTCACTAGGATGTTGTTGCCTGAATACTGAGATATAAAAGGTGTACTGGGTAAAGGACTACTCTATGAGGATAACAGAAAACAAATATTTGTTATGCAAATGCAAATTGGGCAAGATCTCCTTTTGATCGTAGATCCACTTTTGAACATTGTGCTCGTAGCAGGAAGTTTGGTATCCTAGAAAAGGAAGAAATAGAATGTGGTGGCTAGATCTAATGCAGAGGCAGAGTATTGAACCATGGCCAATATAACTTGTGAGCTTATTATATAGCCTGAGCAGCTTCTACAAGAACTCAAGTTTTGTGAGGTGTCTGCTATGAAACTTGTATGTAATAATTAGGCTACCTTGCACATTGTTTCAAAATCGGTGTTTCATGAGAGGACCAAGAATAGTGAGGTTGATTGTCACTTTATTAGAGAAAAGTTGATTGAAGTTGTCATAGTTTGTTCACTCCAATGATGAGCTTGCAAATGTCTTCACCAAGTTACTAAATAAGCGTCAAGTAGAATACATTTGTAACAAACTTGATGCATCTAATATCTATGCTCCAGCTTGAGAGGGAATGTTAAAATTAATGTACGTATTTTACATTTGCATTATATGTTATAGTTAGGCCTTATAATTAGCCTTAGATTAGGCCCATTATTTTCTTGATTGCCTACACAACCTATTATAAATAACAAATCGAAAGAGGCTAGTCTCTCAAATTTTTCTTTCCAATATTTTTCTCACAAAAATATATAAAAAAAATGTTTGATTATTGCACCGAGTTACCAAGCCTAGGTTAAAATGGAAAAAAATTACTAGTAAACAAAAAGTGATAATATCACTTATTTTCTTTGTTTTCCATTTTCTACTTTAGCATGGCAAAATGTTACTTATTTTCATAATACTTCCCCCATCAATATCATCCAGTAAATCCTTGTATTTGTATTTAGACCATTGGTGCCTCGAATCATTATTATAATCTCTTATAATGTAATAAGCTTAATTAGGCCAATTTTAACTTAAGTTTGGACATTGGTTATTTTAAGAACTAACTATTCCAAAAGTCTAAGATAGTAGATCCAAAAATGTTTTTATATATCCAACATGCCCCCTCATACAAAAGCCCCTTTAGGCTTTAAGTATGGACAAAACACAGGCTCAACAAACCTTGTACCGAAATTCAATTCAATTATTGATGCATGGGCACTTAGTATATAGGCTTTGAAACCACGTCAAAAATCAACTATCCCAAAAATTTAAGTTATTAAATGCAGATGCAAGAATGATTTTATATTTCTAACAAGCCCCATCTCATGAAAACCCTTTGGGCTCAAAGTACGGACAATGCATAGCTCCACCAAATGCACAAGCCCATCAAACCTTTTGCCAAAATTGAACTTAATTATTTTCCAAGAATGGGATTAACAAAGATTGAACTCTTGATTGTTTGGTCACAAAGACTCTGATACCATACCAAGAATCAACTATCTTAAAAGCTTAAGTTATTAGGTGCAGATTTAAAAATAGTTTTATATTTCTAACATAACCAAATCTAAAACTTTCAATAGATGATGGAGTAGCATTTAGTGATCAACAAAAATATACGGGCTTGGTGGGCAAGTTAAATAATCTAGTTATTACATATCTTGACATTTCCTTTTCAGTAAGTGTATTGAGTCAATTTTTGTCTGCTCCAACTACAATCCATTGGGATGCTTTGATTCGCATAGTGACGCATTTGAAGAAGGATCTAAGGAGATGCCTAGTAAACAAAAATTGTGGTCATATGCAGATTGAAGGCTTCGCTGATTGGACTGGTCCTCACATTGATTGAAAATCTACTACAAGGTAGTGTATTTTTGCGGGAGGAAACTTGATTTCTTGGAAAAGCAAGAAACAAAATGTGGCAGCAAGATCTAGTGTTAAAGCTGAGTATCATGCCATGGTACAAACTACATGTCATACCTATGTGGATTCACCACCTACTATGTGAGATTAGATTTAAAATACCATTCCCAATGAAGTTATGGTGTGATAATTAGGCTACCTTGCACGTCTCTTCTAACCCAGTGTTCCATGAGAAAACAAAACATATTAAAGTAGATTGCCTCTTTGTTAATGAGAAAATTCAGAAAAACGTGATTAATACTTCACATGTGTGCATTGGAGGGCAGCTGGCAGACTTTTTTACAAAGGCTCTAGCTGGGGCAAGGATTGAGCTCATATGTAACAAGCTAGTGTTAATAGTTTAGGACTTTATGGTGTAGTGTATACTGGGCCATAGGAATAGTATCAGTGCAGCCCACCATATATATATATATATATATATATATATATATATATAGAGAGAGAGAGAGAGAGAGAGAGAGAGAGATACACACACACACACTCTCATATGTATTTTCAGACCATTTTCTGTGTTACAACAGTTATTATAAGGTCATACCTTTGAGAATGGATAAACCTTTTTAAATAGGTTTTCCAGGGAGTCACCTAAGTAATATGTCCTTGTCAAGGTTTCAGCAGTAATCATTCAGTTCAGAGATTCAACCAGAACTTTTTACAAATTTGACTATATAATATCTATATTTGGGCATTCATATATATACATACATATATATATATATATGTATATATATATATAATTTTTCATATCCCTTCCCTTGTTTATGCTGCTTAAGATGGCAGACAGAAAGAGAGTAAAAAATTAGCTTGGGCGAAAGAAAGAAAGGGAGACAGAGACAAGAAAGAATTATGTCTCTCTTACCAAGGTACTCAAGCTCATAAAAACTTCCAATGCGTGCTATCACAAAATCTCGAGGCTTAGCAACACCACTATCTGGAGAAGAACAAGATTGAAGTATCTGACAGCCTTGCTGCAGAACTTGAACAAAAAGGCATTGCAGACCCTTGGTATCCTGCCTACTGCTAATTCCACCAAAAGGGAAAATATTGCTGTCAAGCAATTCTCCCCTTGAATCTGTCCATATGCATACAAGCCAACGCCAATCTTCGGTCCATCCATAGGAACAATGTAGGCTCGGAGGAGTCTTCTGATCAGGCTCAGATCCATCGAGGCATGATGCAGAGTCCACACTTCCTGCTGTACTTGCATTCTGCATATAGTTTCCACTGTTATCATCTGCCAATACTTTTGAAGATTGTGAGCTGCCAATAACTGAAATACCATGTTCTAGAGAACCAGGTTCTGCAAGAATAAAAAGGGGTTCAAACATGTAATGAATTTCATCATGAAGAAAATAATCCCCAGGTCTACTCGGATCACAGCTCAATCCCCCTGCCCTTGTGGGTTGCCAAGAATTATCCCAAGCACCAGACCTCAAGCTAGCATCTATGTCACCCTCTCGTGGAAGAGAATGTCCTGTTATTCGAGGACCAACATCCTTCCACATCCCAGAAATGGGAGAAGACATTTGTGTCAAAACAGAATGAGATCTACTTGAATATGCAGGTTGAGCTGCATCCAAAGAGGATCCTCGCGAAATTCGACGGGCCTTGTTGTATACAGTGAAGGCAGTCTCTTTCAAAATGACAAGCTCACCCATTGATGGATTTGTCACTCTGAAAATTGCATCAACTGTCACAATTTGCAGGACCAGTTTTGGGATACTAAACCCAGAAAGCACGAGGACATTAGATGCTGAAGCTTCATCAACAGTTGCCAAGCCACTTAGTGCCTTCACAACCTGACTATGCAATGTAGATCTCCTGTCTCTATCTGATTGCTGGATAACTGAACCAAGAGCAACAGAAGACTCGATTACAGTTTGCAGAATTGCTATTGGATCAGGAAAAGGGCACACCACATAGATTACCTAAATGTAAAGAACAGAAAATTGATTCAGTCAAATCCATTAGAAAGGTTGAGCTTCCATAACAAAATGACATGTATAATGGAAATTTTCTGTGATGAATCACGTGATGCCATTTATACATGACTTTAAACAATTAACTAATAACATACTTCACTTAGTTTCAACAAATACAGACCTGCTGAGGCATGATATTTTGATAATTAGCAGAAAGTAACTGATAATTAACTTTTAAATTCAAACAACTGAATTCAGCCAATAAAGCAGACACTTACCATACATGAACTATTACTTCCTTCATTTGGGTTTTGGGTAAAGCATGAACCAAGTTTCGTAGCTCTAAGTGCCTTCGAAAGAGACTTAAGATAACTAGTCAGGTCCCAACCATTAGATAGTGATAGAAAATAGTCACTTATTGAGCCAACAAGCGATGCATTGCTGCTCTCAATTTTCATTGATTGAGGAGAATCAAGCAAAAGAAAACCACAGGATGGCAATTTCCCAGACTCTATCTGATTCCCCAAACCTTGTGGTGAATGAGCTCCCAACTTGCATGTCTCGTAGACTGAAAGAAGAATAAAACCAAAGTATACGAAGTGAATGATTAAAAGTCAAAAAAAAAAAAAAAAAAACACAGTGGCAATGGAAATTATGAGATGAAACTTCTATCAGCAATCAGTTTGCATAGAATACAAAATTATTTGGCTGTCATAGCATAGAGCTATAGTTTCAAGCCGTAAGGCCATACAGAAGTCCTAAAACACTAAACTGCTAAAGCACATAAAATAACCCACCACTGAATTGAAAGAGTCCCACTATTCCCACATAAGTTACATTCACAAAACTCTCATGCACTACAGGGAGACTGGTTTTCATATACTATTGTTAAAAAGTGCAAATAGAGAGCGGTCTCTATTCATTATGCTTGAGGATTTTGTGAATGTAAATACGTGGGATTAAGTATACCTTTTGGAATTGAAAATGATGACTTTTCCTTTCTAAAAAACAAAGCAACCAATAGTTTCTCCAACATATTCTTAAATTCCTTTTAAGGTTGCTTTGTTGTATTTCTTTATCTATTTGTGGTAGAATTTTCTTATGTTGTTGATAATCCTATCCATGATAAATAATGGCAGAAATAAATGTTTACTCTATCACAAACTGGAAGAAAGATTCTATGTTTCAGATATGCAAAATGTAATATTTGAGCAACAACCTTCACAGTTCAATTGAAGCATAATTACCAGTACTCACCTGTTCCTAGTTGTTGAAAAAAGTCAGCAGCAGCAGAGGTAAGGGGATCAATGTCAGGACATACAACAATATATGTAATCTGCGGTAATAAGGCATATTATCCTCTAGGTTATGGAAGTTCAGGATATATGGTAGACATCAAGAAACATTAGCAACAGCAGTAATAGGTTATCATGAATTTACAGGCTTTTGTAGAGCATAGGGTTCTAAAGGAGCCTTTTCCCAGTGCTGCAGACAATTTGCTGACGTTTTGAGCCAATCATCTTGATACCTTTGGACATATATTAAGAAATAATGCATAAGTAATATGTTACATTTTATTTTGGTAGAATAATTTATGACAAGATAAAAGTAGTATAAAACATCAGGAATTAACTATGGCAGAAAGGACACAACAAAAAAAGAGAAAATACGCCAGCTCAGAAAAGAGAAAACCAGTCCATTTGTAAGTCAAACAAGGAAACACTATTTGAAAATTCTAAGAGCTGAAAACCAAAAGGAAATGAGCACAGCAAGTGTGCCCCACCAAACGTGTGGAGGAATAAATTGGCAGTGAAAAAATTCTGGAATCAAAACCCATCCAGGTGCACCACATTCCAGCAAAAAGAGCACAACACTAAAGCAAGTTTCCACCCTTCCTACTCCCAAAACCTCCATAACAATTACAGAGAAAGATTTCCAGATTAGGCTCACAGTTCCAATGTTCTTTAGACAGCCCAAACAACTTTGCACAAAATTGCCCAGCTACCATACAATGCCGTGACTAGTAGTTTCAAAATTATTTAGAGGCATAACATAAATGTCAAGAGAAAGGGCCCTGAGGCCCATGCACCTGTATGTCATTAGTGTAAATTTAAATGAGAGGTAACTAACAACCAAAGTTTACATTACCAGATGCCAGCCATGCTAGCTAACTTATTATTCTTACCTATGCATATCCTACAAGGAGATTCCCTATAAAAAAACACCATGTAAAGAGAAGAACCAGAAAGAAGCCACAGAAACAATACTGTGCCCCTAAATACAGGGCATACCCAGCTATCTTTCCTACTCTTCCCAAAGCCTCTGAATTTCTATAAAAAAGAAAAACTGTCCAGGCTCCGTAAGTTTCACCAAAAAGTCCAAAAGTTCTAACATAATTTAACTAGAGGCGGAGAAATGTAAAAGTAAATGTTCAGATGATACTGAATTAGAACAACACATCACGCACATATAGGGACAAAACTTTGTTAAGCCTTAACTGCATTGTTACATTAGTCTTAATCTGGCTAAGTACTTCTATTCATTAAAAGACTTGACATTAAAGGGAGCTTTGGACTTCCAATGGGTCCTTCCAAGAAAGAATTTTCCCTGTTTTGAGAACGGTAAGAAAATTGAAGTAGGATTCACATGAAAGCAAACCAGAAGAAGCATCAGTTCAAATTTTTCTCTCCATTATAGGAAATAGATAAACAGAAACATATTTAAGTAAAAGCTGAAGGAATTTCAATTTAGAGGCTTCGCTGTCATTCAAGTTCCTAAAGAAAAGGAAGTATCAAGAAATGTTGGAAACTTGAATTGTAGGAAAAAGATTAATAATTTTGCTTAGGCATACTGTGGTCTGAAGTTTACTGCTTATTGGATATAACCATGTTTTATATTGAATGGCTAATTCTTATATAAAGAACTACCTTTGTTGTAAAAGTCACACGAGATGGTAAAATCACGAAAGCAAAAGTTTAAAGATCAAATCATCTCCATGTTTTGATGTAGTTTTCAATATAAAGACGATTTACATCATTCAATAACATTACTATATCATAATTGTTTACAGCTAGTAGGATAAAGCTGCTAATTTAGTTATGTTCACATTTTTAGTTAAATCCACCTTTTGTAGTCATAGGGGTATTTTAGTATGTTTGTATACCCTAGTATTGGCTTGTATTTGGGCTTGAGTTATATTTATATAACTATTATTTATATTTAATGTCCAAGCTTCCCTTATGAAATCAGTAAAGTTGAGAATCTCAATTCATATATCATTAACATTTTATAACTACTTCAAGAACAAGAAATAGGAGTTATATTTAAATTGTTGTAACGGTTTCTTTGAAATGGATGACAATATTTATGAATTAAGGCAACAAATTGCTTGGCTCCTGGCCGTGTGAAGCAGTCAAACACTAGCCCTTTGTTTGAGAACAGATTGTGGGAAGATTGAAAATTTGAGGAATGAAAGTGAGTGGACAGATGGCTACTTTCCACACTCTTGTATGTATAATTTTTAATTGAGGAAAAAGAAAATGGGAAGAATGTGATTTAATTTCAGATAATGGCATCAATTTCAGTTTTACTAGAATTTTTTCCTGACTTCCATCCTAGTTTAGGAGAGAATTTTTTCTTAAGCTGAAGAAAAAATAATCTCTCCAAAATCATTCCATCTGTTTACTTTCTTTGTCCCAGACAAAGAAAAATTAGATCCTTCTACCATTTTCATTTCCTCCAGATTCTTGTCACTCAAAATCACCCCATCCAAACAAAGCGTAGGTGTGATGCCAAAGGGGACCTAATATTAAGCGCGATTTCCTTTTCTTCTTTTCATCTAACTTGGTTTCTTTAACTTTATCAACTGCCAAGATCCATATTCTCTGAAAGGTGTTGGAATAGTGTTTATTGTATTTAATATGTGCATAATGTGTGTGACTTTGATTAGGCATATGTATATTGTTTAGGCAACTGGCTTGTAATCAATTAATTAGGCCCCTTGAGTTTAGGGTATATATTTTTTGGACAGCTCCTATAAATGAGTATTGAGAGGTCTAATCTCCCAAGTTTTCTCCCATAAACTCTCATATGGTATTAGAGCTTCCATGAAAAAACCATAGCACTCCACCATGCCTCTCTCTCCAGCAAACCCCAAATCCTAATTTTCTCTTTCTAACCCACGGCCATACTCACTAGTTGACCTTCTTCCCGTTGTTTTTTGGACAAACCAACCACGCCATTGAGACCAGCACCCTCTGATCAGCCTACCCAGAAAAATCGCCACCATCCCCTCTCTGCCACCATCTCCATGCGCCAGTGTGTGAGGATACGTGAGCATCATCTCATTACCTGCAGCCCCTCGCCTCCATCTCTATTGCTGTCTGAGCTCAGTTCTAGTGTCCATTTCCCCAAAACCAGCCTCCAGCATCCTGTTTCAGCCTTTCCCCTTCTTTTTTAACTTGAAACCCTATTTTTCTCCAAAATTTTGTCATGAAAGACCTCAGTAAAGTTGCTTTTCACTCTGGTGCCTCCTCAACGTCTCAACCCTTCACCATATCTAAAATTAGGACCCGGACTATAACTACCATCAAATTGGTAGGGTCTACCAACTATCTTCCATAGGCAGCCTCTATTGAAATGTGGTTTGGAGGTCTTGGGCAAGCAAACCATCTCACCATGAAGCCTGAAGATGTGCCAAAAGATAATAAAGCTAAGTGGGACCAAACCGATGCTCAATTATATAACATCCTGTGGAACTCTATTGATCTGTTTATTCTGCATTGTTTCATTTTTCCGAGACCTGTTATTAAGTGTGGAAAGAAGTTGCAAAATGGGATGCCAATGACATCCAACACTTGTCCAACGTTAAGGGTCTAAAGCAAGAAACTTCTATGGAGAATTATCTGAGCCATGTCCAAGCCCTTATGTGATGCTCTTCTCCCTGTTGCTAAAATTGCTATTGAACTAATTGCTCAAGGGAAAATTTTTTTATGGTTGTTGCCCTGTTAGGGCTTAACCTGAATTCGAGACCATATGCTTACACCATCCACTCTTGCTCCTCCATTGAGGACCCACTCCTGCCCGTCCACCAGATTCCTCGATGCTTGTAACTCAATCTCAGACTCAAGGGAGGAATTAGGGACGTGAAAATGGTCATTCTTGCCCTTCGTGTACTTTTTGCTAGAAAAAGGGACACCTTGAGGAAACTTCCTGGAAGAAACATGGTTGCCATATTGCTTCCCCTACTTCCACCTCTAAGTTCAATCAAGTTGCTCATGTTCAAAGCAATCCTAGTCCAACCCTGCTCCTGAAGGCTTTCAACTTGTTCCCATGTCTACAATTGACTATGATAGTTTCTTGAAGTTCTAGGCTACTCAACAATTTGATAATCTTATTGCTCACAGCTCTCAGGGTCACTCTCTTAAACCTTGGATTTCAAATTCTGGCACCGCAGACCATATGTGCGGTAATAAACACCACTTGTTTTCACTTACCTTTTCTAATAATTTATCCATTGTTAACCTTGCTGATGGAACCAGCTGCACTTTATCTCTCAACTCAATTTAATACATTCTTGGTAGCCCATTAATTTAATATATCATAGTCAGCTCACTAAAGATCTTAACTGCTCACTAATCTTTACCTCTAACATTGCATTTATTGGCAATGTGATAAGTAAATTTATGCACTCACCTGGACTAGAACACTTTGATGCTGCACATTGGGTATTGAGGTACTTAAAAGGCACCCCTGGTAAAGGGTTGTTGTTCAAGAATAAGTTATTTAAAGTAATGTCAGGCTTACACTTTTATACCTGCATATTTTGCTTGAATGCCAATAGAACACCGGTGTCAAATGGTGATTTATAGAAAATGTGTAGGTATAAGTGTGTCGCTCTAAGATTACTCATATATTTACAGATGGAAGCTCACATAAAGGCTAACTGCACTGGAAGTATTAAAGATAAGTTATTGTCTGGATATTGTATTTTTGTAGGAGGAAATCTAGTCACCTGGAAAAGAAAGAAGCAGAATGTGGTAGCCAGAAGTAGTGCATAGGCAGAATTAAGGGCAATTGCTCATGGTGTGTGTGAGGTGATGTGGATAAAAAGGTTACTAAAATAGTTATGTGTACATCATCCTTCTCCAATCAAGGTGTACAGTGACAATAAGGTTGCTATTCCTATCTCTTATAATCCAATTCTAAATGACGGAATGAGGCATGTAGAGGTTGACAAGCATTTCATTATGGAGAAAAAAGACATTGGAGTTATCTTCATGCCATATGTTCCAACAAGTGACCAAGTAGCTGATATGTTGACTAAGGGCTTACCTAGGAAACAGTTTGATGTCTTAGTTAGCAAGCTGGCCATGGAAGATGTATTTAAGCCAACTTGAATTCCTATCATACGTATTTGGTGGATTGGTGGTTCCTAATCCAACTAGGAACTTGTAAATAGAATTGTAAATAAAGTAGAATTATAAATAAAACAGGAATAGGACTCTTTGTAACAAGCTCTCTATAAAGAGGTGTCAGCTGTATTGTATTTTTCAGAGTCAATAGAATTAAAATTTTTCCCCCAATTGATTTCTACACTAAGATAAATCAAAAACTTACTGCCTTAAAACAAAGGATGAATAGGATACATACCCTACAAGTAGAGAAGGAAGTGGAACAGCAATAAGGGAAGGCCTTAGCCGCAAACATGGCTGCTGCTCCGACTCTGAACTGCACATATCTTGGCCAGATCTCCTTTGAGAACTCTCATCTACCTTTGTACCATCCAACATGCTGGACACTACACTAAAAAAGTCAAATTATATTGGCATACTGAAGCAAACGATCATCACTCCTGTCAAAGTAAATTTTTTACCCTTAAGGCTGGATGATCCACCAACAAATGACTGAGATGGACTCATTGGCTCGGAAGAATCCCTACATTCATTAATGCTAGACTCAGCAGAAACTCCATCTATAATGCTACCAGCATCAACTGATTGATTGCGGCCTTTGCACCACTCAGTCACATATAGTGGTCCTTCCAAATTGGAAAATGCAGATTTTAAGGCTGATTTCATGTCAGACTGCAGCAGGCTTATCACAGCCGATGCATGTACCTAAAATTCATGATATTGCCATTATAAGTTGTTACAGAATCTGTATTTATTGACTTTCCTAATTTAACTAACATGATTATAGGGACAATTTTGTAGGGATTAGTGTTCCTGATTTGTAGGAATTATAGGAGCAATTTAGGAGTAATTTTCGATTTACTTCCTTAGATAATCTTTCTGAAAAGTGTATATATAGGTCTCTTTGTTTGAATAAGATAATTCAGAAAAGTATTATTCTTATTCCTGGTTCAATCTGTCGTTATTTTACATGGTATCAGAGCCATAGGCTCTTTCTGTTTAAGGTGTAACCGAGGGTCACCATCTCCGGTCGTCTCTGCTGGTGATAGCAACAAAGTCGACAAGTTTGAGCACAGTTTCAAGCTTCCTAGCTTGACTCGGTGCAGTCTGGGCTGGTAACAGCGTTCGGTGACTCTTGGATTTGCTTTGAGACTGGGTTGGCGAATTTTGGGCTGGTAACAGCCTTGTGAGGTGCGAAGATTGAAGAGGAACACGTAGCAGGTGCAGTGTCGGCATTTCTCTTGTTATCTCAAGCAGCGTTTCCAACACTCAAGGGCCTCAGCAGCAAGGGCCACCGGCATCGACACGCTGGACAAGGTAGACAGGGGCACCGGCATCGACAAACTCAACGAAACACATCGACGAGCTGTTCGGCCTTCAAAAACTGAGCGAGACTGCTCCGGGTTGCATTTTTCTGGTTTCAGGTTGCACTTCTGTTGCTTCAGCAGTCCGAGTCTTCAACAGTCCGGGTATTTGCCACATACTCTCTTGACTTTGGGCTGACTTTGGGGTGCATTTTGGACTGAGCTTTTTTGGGCCGTAATTTTGGGCTGCACTTCTGGTGCTTTAGTAGTTTGGGCCTGCAGTTTGGGCTGACTTGTTTACTGTTTACATATTTTATTTTGAAGGATCTTTTAGGAGGTGAATTTTATTATCTAATATGGATGATATTAAGACTGAACTGGTTCCTACTATGTCTAAAATCACTGAGCATAAATTAAATGGAACTAATTATTTAGAGTGGAGTAGAACTGTCCGGATATATCTACGAAGTGTTGAAAAAGATGATCATTTGATTCAAGATCCTCCAAATGATTATACTAGACAAACATGGCTGAGAGATGATGCTAAATTGTTCTTGCAAATTATAAATTCTATTGAAACTGAAGTAGTTGGTTTGGTTAATCACTGTGAATTTGTTAAAGAATTGATGGAATATTTGGAGTTCTTATATTCTGGAAAAGGAAATGCGTCTAGAATTTATGATGTTTGTAAGGCTTTTTATCGTGCTGAGAAAGAGACTAAGACACTCACAGCATACTTTATGGAATTCAAAAAAACTTATGAGGAACTGAATATGCTCTTGCCGTTTAGTACTGATATCAAGGTACAACAAGCTTAGAGGGAACAAATGGCGATAATGAGTTTTTTGGTTGGTCTTCCCTCTGAATTTGACACTGCCAAATCTCATATTCTTTCTAGTTCTGAAGTCACTTCTCTCCAAGAGGTTTTTAGTCGAGTACTACGCACAGAGCATACTCCATCTAATCAACAGTCCAGCACCTTTGTTGTTAAAGGAAGAGGGGGAAATGACGTTGAAAAAAGAAGTAATAGAAGGGGAAATAGTGATATTATTTGTTATTACTGCAAGGAACTAGGACACACAAAGCGGTACTATAAGAAATTACAGAATCGTAATCAGAGGACTTAGATAGCTATCGTAGCTGCAGCTGCTTCTGGCTCACCTTCCGGAAAAACTGTCACCATCTCAGCTTATGAGTATGCAAAATTCTCCCAGTATCAGGAATCAATAAAAGAATCCCCATCAATTGCTGAGTCAGGTAAAAAATGCCTTATTTCCTCCTCAACCAAATGGGTCATTGATTCTGGTGCCATTGATCACATGACAAGTAATGATAAACTTTTTTCTAGCTTTCGATCACACAAAACACCATCATCTGTAACTATAGCCGATGGCTCAAACTATAACATTGAGGGGTCTGGAATTGTTAAACCTACTTCATCCATTACCTTGTCCTCTGTATTAAGTTTACCTAGTCTTGCCTTCAATTTAATTTCTGTAAGTAAACTTACCAAAGACTTAAACAGCTATATCTCATTTTTCCCTAATCACTGCCTTTTTCAGGATCTTATGACGAAGCAGATTATTGGTAAAGGACATGTATCTAATGGTCTCTATGTTCTTGATGCATGGGTGCCAAAGTCAGTGGCATGCTCTAGTGTTGTCTCTCCGTTGGAAGCACATTGTAGATTGGGACATCCTTCTCTGCCTGTTTTGAAGAAGTTGTGTCCCCAGTTTCATGATGTAACTTCAGTAGAGTGTGAATCTTGTCATTTTGCAAAACATCATCGTAGTACGTTGAGTCCTAGAATAAATAAACGGGCTGAATTTGCCTTTGAATTAGTTCATTCAAATATTTGGGGTCCATGTCCAGTCTTGTCCAAAACTGGGTTTAGATACTTTGTTACTTTTGTAGATGATTTTTCTAGAATGACTTGGATTTATTTTATGAAAAATCGTTCAGAGGTGTTTTCTCATTTCTCTACTTTTTGTGCTGAGATTAAGACCCAGTTCAATATTTCTATACATACATTGCGGAGTGATAATGCTAAAGAATATATGGCAGAAACACTTCAGAAATTCATGTCTCAACAAGGGATTCTTCATCAATCTTCCTGTGTTGACACACCATCACAAAATGGAGTAGCAGAAAGAAAGAATAGGCACCTTCTGGAGACCGCTCGTGCCTTGTTATTCCAGATGAAAGTTCCTAAGCAATTCTGGGTGGATGCTATTTCTACAGCCTGTTTTTTGATTAATCGTATGCCTTCTACTGTTCTTGGTGGAGATATTCCCTACAATGTTTTGTTTCCTAATAAAACATTATTTCCAGTCGAACCACGGGTGTTTGGTAGCACATGCTATGTTCGTGATGTACGGCCACACATTACTAAACTGGATCCCAAAGCATTAAAGTGTGTATTCCTAGGATACTCTCGTCTCCAAAAAGGTTATCGGTGCTATTCCCCAGAACTTAACAGATACTTGGTCTCAACTGATGTAGCCTTTTCTGAGACAACACCATTCTTCTCCTCATTAACCACACCTCCAAGCCAAGGGGAGGAAGAAGAATGGCTAATTTACACAATCACACCATCAAAGCAATCAGAGGTGGCACCTCCAGCTGAGCAGTCAACTGTTGAAGTGTTTTCTAATGCTGCTCCTCCAACTCTAGCAAGACCACCAATTGTTCAAGTTTATTCCAGAAGGCGAGAGACCAATGATACATGTCCTGCACCAGCTCCTTCGTCATTTGATCCTCCACCAAATGATCTTGATAAACCTATTGGTCTTCGTAAAGGTACACATCAATGCACCCTTCCTCGACCTAATTATTCTATTGCTAATTTTGTTTCCTATGATCACTTATCTCCTTCATCTAGATCATTGATTACCTCTCTAGACTCTGTTTCAATTCCTAAAACAGTGAAAGAGGCCTTATCTCATCCTGGTTGGCATGATGCTATGATTGAGGAGATAAAAGCTCTTGATGACAATCATACATGGGATGTGGTGAATTTACCCAAAGGAAAAAAGGCTGTGGGATGCAAATGGATCTTTACAGTTAAATATAATGCAGATGGCTCAGTAGCTCGACTTAAAGCCAGATTGGTGGCTAAAGGCTATGCACAGAATTATGGAGTGGATTACTTTGATACTTTCTCTCCAGTTGCCAAGCTCACTTCTGTTCGCTTATTCATTTCTATGGCTACCTCTCAGAATTGGCCCTTGCATCAGTTAGATATAAAGAATGCCTTTTTGCATGGTGACCTCCAAGAAGAAGTATATATGGAGCAACCACCTGGTTTTGTTGCTCAAGGGGAGTATGGGAAGGTCTGTCACCTAAAAAAATCTTTGTATGGTTTAAAGCAAAGTCCCCGTGCTTGGTTTGGCAAGTTCAGTGAGGTAGTTCAAGAGTTTGGACTGAAAAAGAGCAAATGTGATCATTCAGTTTTTTACAGACAATCAGTAACTGGCATTATTCTCCTTGTCGTATATGTAGATGACATTGTCATTACAGGCAATGATGATGCAGGGATTTCTTCTCTCAAGTCTTTCTTGCATTCCAACTTTCATACGAAAGACTTAATCCAGTTAAAATACTTCTTGGGAGTGGAAGTAACAAGAAGCAAGAAGGGTATTTTTCTATCTCAGAGAAAGTATGTCCTTGATCTGCTTGCTGAAACTGGAAAATTGGCAGCTAAGCCTTGCAGTACTCCGATGATTCCCAACATACAACTATCAAAAGATGATGGTGATCCTTTTGATAATCCAGAAAGATATAGAAGGCTAGTGGGAAAATTAAATTATCTCACTGTGATGACTCGACCAGACATTGCTTTTGCAGTAAGCATTGTTAGTCAGTTCATGTCTGCACCTACAATAAAACATTGGGAAGCTTTGGAGCAAATCTTATGTTACTTGAAAGGAGCACCTGGACTTGGTATATTGCATAGTAATCATGGGCATACTAGTATTGAGTGTTTTGCAGATGCAGATTGGGCTGGATCCAAGACTGATAGAAAATCTACTACTGGTTACTGTGTCTTTGTAGGAGGAAACTTAGTATCATGGAAAAGCAAGAAACAAAATGTTGTATCTCGAGCGAGTGCAGAATCAGAGTATAGAGCTATGGCACAATCTACGTGTGAAAGCATGTGGATACGTCATCTTTTGACTGAAGTTGGAATGAAGCACTCTATACCAGCAAAATTGTGGTGTGATAATCAAGCTGCTCTTCACATTGCCTCCAATCCAGTATATCATGAGAGAACTAAACACATCGAGGTTGACTGTCACTTTATTCGTGAAAAGGATCAAGAGAACTTGATCTCCACTGGATACGTGAAGACAGGAGAACAATTAGCTGATTTGTTCACAAAAGCTTTAAATGGGATCCGAGTTAACTATCTATGTAACAAGTTGGGCATGATCAATATCTATGCTCCAACTTGAGGGGGAGTGTTACAGAATCTGTATTTATTGACTTTCCTAATTTAACTAACATGATTATAGGGACAATTTTGTAGGGATTAGTGTTCCTGATTTGTAGGAATTATAGGAGCAATTTAGGAGTAATTTTCGATTTACTTCCCTAGATAATCTTTCTGTAAAGTGTATATATAGGTCTCTTTGTTTGAATAAGATAATTCAGAAAAGTATTCTTCTTATTCCTGGTTCAATCTGTCGTTATTTTACATAAGTATTATATGGTGACAAAAATCAAACAAAATAGCATGATGCATATTATTATTTTATTAAATCAGCCAATGTAAGCCCAAAGACTACTAAAAGTAAGACTGATTAATGATAACAACAAATATGAATTACAAGAAAGAAAAGGATTGTAACAAATAATTTTCAACATTATCTCAAATCTCGAGTCCTCACATCACAGGCAGATCACTTACCAGCTAAATACCTCATCAAACCTAGAATGTTAATTACATCACTTTAAATTGTAGCATACCAAAGAACAATGGTGGATATTCATACCCCAGAAATAAGAGGACCAGTATGTTCAGCGAAGTTGTTCGAAATATAAAATGGTAAACACATGCTATTCAAGTTGTTAATTCATAAGACCCAAAGGAAATGTACCACTTGTGCCAGAATTTTTGAAAATCTCATTTTACACGGTTTCGAAACATATCTACCATAAGATTAATAAAATCAGCATCATCCCTGTAATTAGTCATTAACTACTAGGTGCCATATTCTTATAAAAGTGAAAGTTGTTAGATTCTAAACCCTCAAAATGATATGGAAATCACCTATTAAAAGCACAACATTGCACATTATTCATTCTCTAAATAATTATAACCATCCAACACCGCCTCAATTTATACTCATCAAACCTAGGGTTACAATTTCATCAGCCCTGCACTTGAATATGTGCACACATTGAAACATCCAGATTATCTTGTAATTAGCATCACAAATTAGTTCTGTATCAAACCCAAACCCCTTTCCCTCAGAAAGGAAGAAGTAGTTCAGGGTTCTATAAGTAGTACCAGAAAATTCATTCTAAAAATATACTATAAGAGCTTACATCAGTAGAAAGTGGATCCACTAACTCCACACCAGCTATGTCCAGTGAATGAGAAGAAGCCAAAGTTCCCCCACAACCAGCATGGACCATGGAAGGCCCACAACAAAATCCACGCCTCCATTGTTCTTGTAATGCAAGCCAACCATAAGGACCATCTCCACAATCTGCATCCAAGGCCAGATCAACAAAGGAAATTGCCTGTTGGACAAGCAATGCAATGCCATCAAGGAGCTCCTGAAGCGGTTGCCTTTGACCATAGGAAAGGATACCTTCTTCATTGAATGAATTGTGAGAAAAGGATGGACTAAGTTCCATGCTTGGTGAACTTGAAGGTTTTACAACTTTTGAAACTCCAACAGTGCGCCAAACACCAACAGGTGCATTGAGGTGGCCATCAAGCATTCCTCCATCAATATCACCTGCAATTCTAACTGGAATATTTTCTTTCTTCTTCACCTCATACATGCCAGAAATATCTGTTGTGGTACTTTGGTCAACAGTCAGCTGATTCGATAACATATCCCCAGTTGATCTACACAATTGACTAGGCATAAGATTACTGCAAGATAGGAGGACATGTCGTAGCTTGCACATGGAAGCCTGGAACATAACACATGCGACATCAGTTGCTAACAAAGTCTTTGCAGATAGAAGAAAATGCTCTGCTTCAACCGTGACTTCAGTCATTTTCTTTGTGACAGACTTGACAGTAGCATTAGAACCAACATTTGAAAATGGAGGTGACACCATCACGTCAGATTTAGTAGTGCCATTATCATTAGCCGTAAGTGATCTTTTATCATCTAGTACCTCTTTCCTACTTTCCACATAAGTATAGTAATCTTTTGAGTGGAAACTCATACTAGCATCATTTTTTCCAGAACTAGTTTTTGAATTAATAGTCATGCCATTCTTCCCCTCTGATCCTTCAATGCAGGTAGAAGAGGGAGGTGCTGCATCATACAAGTAATTGTTTGAACTCGAATTTGAACTTTCCACTTCTCTAGATTTTGGAAGATAGGGGCTTCTGAAAAATGGGGATGAAAACTCCTTAGAGGAGGTCTCAACGGCTCCAAACTCAGGAGCAAATGTCATCATTGCTTCAGCTTTTATAATATGATCAAACTCTCTGGTCAATGACTTTGGCATCTGAGTTGTTGGGCCCAGTGACATGGCGTTAGTTATATTATCTTGAGTTTTGCAAAGACACTCCTCCAGGGCCACTGGAGGAGGTGGACTAATGCTCTCAAAGGTAGGAAATCCAACCGGCAAAAGCATTTGATCTGAAACATCCATCACCCTGACAGGACTACTATTTACATCTCCACAATCCAGGGCAGAAAACATTAGTGCCTGAGATTCTGCAGTTCCTGGGGGCTTTGCAAGACAAATAAATTTAAAGCTCATTAGACCAAAGAAAGAAAAGGTGGGGGGGGGGGGGGAGAGAGAGAGAGAGAGAGAGAAGGATCAACAATTAATAAATGGAATACCTAAGATGACACTAAGAGACACTAAATAAAAAAAGAAACCTTACTTAAATGAAAGTGCTGAATATCTGGTTTTTAATAGAACTTAACAATGCCATTTGATTCATATAACCAACCCCACCTAATGGGATAAGGTTTAGTTGTTGTATCATTCACTTTTTGTTCTACAAATAAACTGAACCAATTTAAAAGTTTGCATTTCAAACATTATAGGATTTGCAGTTAAAAGAGTTTAGATGTGATGTGTAAATGGTTAAAAAAGGAAGTTACAACTCACTAACCCTACAACTTGAGTTTTTTCGTTGGAGCAGGGGAAGGGACAGGGAGAGGGGCAGTGCAAGAGTGGGCATTGAAAGAGGGAGTCCTCTTTATATAATCTGAGATACCTCTCCAAAAGGCAAAACATCATTTTCAAAGAAGTCACCAAAATCACCGAACTCCGATAGAAGAGCTTGGATATCCATTTCCATGCCTCTGTCATCATCATCCCAGCCCCAGTGAGACCCAACTTGTTCATTTCCAACTCCTGTAATTGCTGAATTGTTAACTTCCGTGGAACCAAAATCAGACATGTATGCATCTTGCGCTGGAACATCTGTAGTTGTACCCACTTGATTTGAGGACTGTGTCACCCCTGTTCTAGTCCGCTTTGAACCCTGCAGAAAAATTAACATTGCTAATATGCCCAATTATGCAAAAGAAATTAACAATCAGGAAGAATAAAATTAATCCATCGTTAGTGAAATCTAAAATCTAATATGTAATAAAAATCCCACATTGAATGATGTCCAAGACTTATCTAACAGCTTTCAAGAAAGGAACTACATCAATGGTATTTCTCGTTATTTTAAAAATTATGCTGCACCCATCTTTGTATGCATACAACCACATAAATAGCTAACATAACAAACTCAGAAGAAGGCATATATGTATTTAATACAATGGGTTTTGGAAAACTTGTAAAAATGGCATCTCTTTCTCTTTTTCTTGCACATACCAATACTACACACAGACCACAGATGAGAGCATAACTAATCAAAATTACTACACACAGACCACAGATGAGAGCATAACTAATCAAAATTACATTTTCAAACATAAATAAAATACCAATTTGGAGCCATCATTCTCCATCTGATCCCCAGATGATACCACAGAATGTCTACATGTTAAAGAATCAGCATCTGCTTCTAATTCACTAGGCCCTGTAGTCTTGAAATCACTGTCACTAGAGCTGCCACTTAAGCTACTGATACTGCTACTATTGCTATTGCTACTACTATCATAAATATGTTGTGTGCGGGATCCATTGGTCACAGTCCAAGGATCATCAGTAGAATCCACATTACCAGCACTGCAGAAGACAGAACAAACATAAGAATCTAACTTACAGAAAACGGAGACTTTCGAACATCCAATTTTTTAGAGGACAAGTAGATTATTTAACCAAAGATATAGTCTAGCTTCTTTCCATAAGTACAAAGCATTTTCATTAGTAGTACACAATGGCAACTGGAATGGTGGTGCCAGAGGGTGCGTGCCCACTTCACCTCCAACTAGAGTGAGTTACATGCTCGTATAAGAAAATAATAATTCTAAAAAATTTTGCACTAGGTGTCTCCCTAACATCAAAGAATGTCATGATATCCTATACAAAAAAATAATTCCTTCCATTAGCATTTGACAACAACTAAGAATGATATCACCATTGGTATTTAACTGTCATAGTACTAAGATAAATGATAAACTACATTGGCGGACTGGCCTCACTGATAATACTACTTAATTACATTAGAAACAATTATAATATTATAATACAACATTATTAGTTCAATAATATGATTATGGAACTATTTTATCAAGTAATTAACATGAAGAAAACTTCCACAAAAAATTATTTCAAAATCAATTCTGAACTCTTTTTTTTTTGGTAAACCTCACTACGACACTTACAAATAAGAGAGCGAACTCACAATTAGAGATTATATTGTTTATTCAACAATATGCGAACAAAATTTTCAATCTAAGTCTTAGATATATAATATAAAAACTATTCATGAGCTTCTATCTAACAGTTTAAGCTTTTGGATGGACTGATTCCTTGATATGATATCAAAGTTTTTATGACCAAGTGGTCAAAAGTTTGATCCTTGCTACTTCCATAATTAAAAATTGTCCACACTTCAAACCCAAAGAAAGCTTTCGTGGGAGGGGGCGTGCAAAAGATATAAATTGAAAATCATTCTTGAGACTCTACCTAATAACTTAAGCTTTTGGGATAACTAATTCCTTGACACTAGAAATTCCCAACCTCAACCTTAGATGACCCAATTTTTCATAATACCATCTTAAATGTTTTGTAATTTTTTTATACAATACTATATGTTGCATGCTCCCCTGATTCACACTGCTGGTGCAGCTACTGATAACATACAGGAATTAATTTTGCAAAAGGCTACCGGAAGTTTGTTCTTGCATGGAATGCTAGATTTTAATGAATTTTTCAGACAGAAAGGCTCACGGTTGACCATGTTAATAAAAGATAAAATAAAATAATGCAGAAGAAGCAAGGCACCAACCAGTGAATGAGGAAAGAAGAACCAGGCATGGATGGTCCCATCCAATTCTGCAGCCAAAATCTGTAAATTTCACAATTATAGAGTAAGTAACATAAAGCTCTTTCAACGGCTTAAAAAAGAAAGAAGACATAAAGCTCTTTCAGGGAATTGCACAGCAATAGTTTATGTGACAGGACAACCATGATGCACATGTTCTTCTGTAATAAACATGACTTATTGAAAGCACCTGTGGACTCAGCAAAAATAAACTATTTCAAGAAGAGAGAGGCAAAAAAAATCACATGCTCCAAATATTGGGTTAAAAACCTATCATGAAAAGAAAGTTACATCCAATCTAATTCAATGAACCTTGGAATAGTTAAAATTGAAATGCAAAAGTAATATGTCATTTTTGCCAACAACTAGGGTTCAAGTGCATGAAAATATAAACTGAAAGTAGAACAAGAAGGGAAAGAATAACCTACAGCAATAATAGTTTTCTAGTTTACAGTTCCTGCTGTTCATGTGAATATATTACATGACCTAAAGAACCAAGTAGGAAAACGAGTTTGACCAGATAGTCTCACCAACTACTAAATGTACTTAATCGTATAAAGTGAGAAAACAAAACTAGATAGGGAAGAAGCCTCTCCTATGCATACACAACAATACCTTCTCAAAGAAGACCTAGCAAATGATGTTTGAAGAACTGGTACAAGCACTGCCTCAGCTGGACATTGAAATGTTTTCTCATAATCAGCCAAATGATTAGGTGATCCCTTGGGATCACTTCTCCCCATAGCATGAGATTCAAAAGGATGAGGCTTGGATAAATTACTGATACTATTTATGTTTGGCTGCAATGCCTTGTCACTTCCAGATCTAGGGAAGCCAAGACTTACTTCAACAAAACAATTCTGCCCCCGCAGCAGGCAACCAAATCCATCAGAAGCATATGGGAGACCTATAATTCCATTTGATGCCCTAAACTTGGTAGAACTGCTATGCAAAGAATTAAATAAAATTCTGTCATGAGTGATATTTTCATACATTAAGTGTGTGCACGAAAGGGAAGAAGAGGACCTGAAATAGCCTTGCTTGACAAGATCACTTGGTGAACAACCAATAAGGCTGCCACGTATGCCATGCGGAGAAACAATGACTGTAATGTAAAATAAAAAATTAGAAAAAAAATCATGGAAAGAACCAGTAAACCAAGATGAATTCAGTAATCCAACAGAAAAATGTTGGTTCAAAACTAAAAGTTAACATGCAGGAAACTTAAATTATTGGAAAAGGTGCAAATAGTAATGAAGTTGCAAACAATTACTCAAGAAGGTAAGGACATTAACAAGAAATACGGTAAAGAAATAATTCAAGGATAAATAGTAGGAACTGGAATTATGCCAAATTTGGAGGGACAAAATTCGTAAGTTAGGACACCCTCACTCCTGATATATCTATTATGTGTGGGTATGGTTCCAAGTCAGCTGTGGAATTGAGTCTAATACTCTTTTCCATTACAATAATTATCAGTAATGTAGGAAAATATCCCGTAAATAAATTAGATCCAGTAATTTAGGAGTTATTTAATAACCTATAATTTAGGAGATAGAGCAAAACATAATGAGTAGATTGCTATCTGCCTTTTAATGTATAATGTATATATCTTGTCCATGTACACACTCTGAATACAGATGAGCATTAAGCTCTTATTCATAATCGGTCTCCTCAGATTTCATGGCATCAGAGCCAACCAATGGAGAACCTGAGAAAGAGACCTTTAAACCCGAGACCACCACGCCTAATCCACCGCCCTCTTCCCGAAATAACCCAACCTATTCTGTCCTCTCCAGTGATACATAATCGTTGCAGATCACCAATCATAAGCTCGATGGGACCAATTATCTACAATTTTCTCAGTCTGTGCTGTTAGTAATCCCAGGAAGAGGCAAGATGGAATACCTCACTGAAGACACCAAGAAGCCTCAAGCCGACAACTCCAATTATGCAACGTGGGAGCTCAACAATTCAATAGTTATGGCTTGGCTCATCAATTCGATGGAGACCAACATCAGGTTATTTACTGTTCAAAACAGCAAAGAATATATGGGATGCCATCAAAGAAAATTATTCTGATCTCAAAAATGCATCACAAGTTTCCGAGATCAAGATGAAATTGGAGTTGAAACAGGCAAGTTTAGATGTGAGTGGTTTTTACAATGCCTTAAAACTTCTTTGGGAGGAACTTGATTTATTTTATGAATCAAATTGATGTGATCTAAAAGAACACGTGAAATTCAAACAACATCTGGATACGGAGTGTTTGTATGACTTTCTTGCAGGGCTGAACAGAGATTTGAATGTGGTCCATGGCAGACTACTTGGCTGAAGGCCACTACCATCCAAAGGCGAGGCTTTTGCTGAGGTAAGGAGGGAAGGAAATAGGAGGCGTGTGATGCTTAGAGGAGAAGAGAGCATGTCTCAACTTCCTCTGCAGGTGGAAGACCCATTGAAACTATGGCTCTCATCTCTACGGGACAAATTAAGCCAACCAATTTATCCTATGGAGAGAATAAGCAGGGCAAACATGGTGATCATCTTTGGTGCAACTTGTGAGAAATTGAAAAGAAAGAAAAAACTTATAGTATTGTATTGGGATACTAAGAGTGTGTACAAGACTTATGCCACTAGGTTCTATTTATATAAGAAACTCTAAGCCATGGGTCTGTCTATAACCCTAAACCTAATAATAAGAAATAAGACATAAATAGGAAACTAAGCATAAATAGGAAACTAATCCTATATTTTCAACACGCCCCCCAAAGCTAGAGCAAATATAATAAATGCTCAAGCTTGTTACATTGAAAATAGAAGTGAAAAACACTTTAAAAAAGACATCAAATAGCTTAGAACAACTATGGCAATACAGCCGGTAGCAAAGATGATAGGTGGCACGTGCATATGCGATCTTCCAAAGATAACTTGTAGAGTCTTAGTGTGTCAAACCAACAACCGGGAGTTCCAACATACCAAATCAGAGTTCAAAATACAATTTAAGTTTAAGAATCTATATTTGAGTTCAAACCTATATACATATCTGAGGCCGAGATAAATTGAAACACCAAAAAAATTAGATAGGAGGCCGGGAGTATCAAATTAGAAGCCATGAATATCAGATTAGAGACTGGCATATTGGATTTGAGATAAACCAATGAAAAAAGGCTTTTGAGGTGTTTTAGAGGCACGACAATGAAGCGGTAGAGGCTTGTCAGAACAACAACTTAACACTATAACACATCCACACTTGTAACAATCCAACAAAGTGAAACCACTGGAAAATCGCACCGTTCTGCTGTCAACAAGGACAATTTTTGAGACAACAAACCATTAGGATGTGCTCAAACGGCTCAAGAGAGATGGTGGCTAGAAGAGGGTCGCCGGCAGCAGAAGTTGCCAGAGCTCCAACGACGATAACACCAGGATCTGGACGACCTAAGAGTGACAAACCCAATGGTGGCAATAGCGTCTCGATCATAAAACCGGAGAGGGAGATCAAGGCAAAAAACTAAAAAGGAGAGCAATTTTCTAGCAAAGCCCTAGCAACAACAATCAGCAGCAAACTACAACTAGAATACCGGGATCAAAAAGTGGTGTTTTGGCTTTGACAATACAGTGTGGAGGGAGAAAATGCAAAAAGAGAGAGTTGGGCACCGCTAGTGAGGAGTCTCAACTCTTTGCCAGCGGTGGTGAGAGTTTTCTTTAACGGCGGCTAAGTTTTTCTCTCACTAGGCTCCAATACAATATGAGAAATTGAAAAGAAAGAAAGAAAACCCTTATAATATTGTATTGGGATATTGAGAGTGTGTATAAGACTCATACCACTAAGTCCTATTTATATAAAAAACTATGGGTCATAAGCCTATCTATAACCCTAAGCCTAATAATAAGAAATAAGACATAAATACAAAACTAAGCATAAATAGGAAACTAATCCTATATTTTCGACACAACCACTACAACAATAGTGGTACACTCGAGACACCTATTGGGAGATCTATGACAAGCCCGAGAACTAGAAACTTATGGGGAGGAACAAAGCTGATGAAAGCTATTGGCAGCAACCTTTAAAGACTTATAAAAGACGTGGGAAAGCTGCCCAAACATTAATTTGGCACATGCCCAAAGAGGGAGATCCATTTTGGGGGCTTAATTAGGAGTTAATAATTATTAGGGGTATTTTAGTAATTTTCGTAGTAATTATTTTAGAATTTTCACAGCTTATTTTATGTATTTTAGTAGTAGTAGACTTTTAGTCTATTTGGGTTTGTTTTTAAGTATTTTAATACTTATAGGATTTAGATATGGGTTCTAATCCTTGTCCATATAGGATTAGGATTCCTTTTCTTAAAGGATAAGTTGTAGGAAGCTTATTTAAACACTTGTGTATTTCTTTTCAGATTAGAGAAAGTTTATGTTTATGAGAATTATTCAGAATTTTGTCTTGATTGTGTGATGCGATCAAACCCTAGGTGTGACTCCTAAGTTTCTCCTTCTTCTTCTCCTAATTTTCTTCACTGTTCCTTGCACCAAAATCCTAATCTCGCAGCCCCTGTTCACAGCCATAAACACTAGTCCAATTGATCTTAACAACCCATTCTATTGCCATTAAAGCATCCATTCCTTCATACACAGACCCTAACCTACCAAGTTCCCAGCTTTTCTACTTTTCCATAGGCCCAAAACCCTGATTACAGCAAAACCCCTTGCTGTCCTACATCATCATTCCAAGCCACAGATGAAAATAAGGCCAAAGAACCTAACAAATCAGATGAAGCCACTCATGTTACCCTAACCAAAGCACAACTTGATCAACTCCACCGACTCCTCGATCAAATAGCAACCTCAAACCCAATCACAGCAACTAGCAGCCTTGCCACAACTAAAGGTACAGCCTTATATACCCAATAGGAACAATCTGCGTCACCATACACTTGGGTCTCAAACTCTAGGGCTTCACACCATATGACAAGTAACCCCTCATTTTTTTACTCTTGCACCCCTTGTAATGACAAATCTTAGGTCCTCATAGCCAATGGAACATACCCAACCGTGGCTAGAAAAGGTTCTGTTAGAGCCACAAAAAATCTTACCCTTCACTCTGTCCTCTATGTCCCCAAGCTTTCTTGCAATTTGCTTTCTGCTAGTAAATTAGCATAAAAAAATAATTGCATTTCTCAATTATGCCCCACTTGTGAATTGCAGGAGCAACCATCAAGGAGCATGATTGGCAATGCTAAACAGAAAGATGGACTTTACTATTTGGAAGATGAAGAAACCCTAAATACACCAGTTGGTAAGATAGCTCTTGTTGCTTCCAATTCTAATACAATAATGATGTAGCACCGTAGATTAGGCAAACCAAATTTCCAATATCTTAAACTTCTGTTCCCCAATTTAATTTCAAATAAAGATTTACATTTTCTCTCGTGAATTCTATTAACTAGCCACACACACAAAGGTTCCATACGCAGTCAAACCTTACATAGACTCCTGACCATTTGCATTAGTTCATAGTGATATATGGGGTGCATCATGGGTAAAAAATATATCTAGGACAAGATGATTCATCACATTCACAGATGACCATACAAGGGTGTGTTGGGGTATACCTTTTAAAAGAAAAGTCAGAAGCTGCAAAAATTTTTCAATCCTTTCACTCAATGGTTTAGATTCAATTTCAAACAAAAATACAAGTCTTGAGAAACGACAATGGCAAGGAATATTTAACTCAATTTGGGGATAGTACTTAGCTCAACAAGAGATCATACATCAAAGTTCATGTCTTGACATGCCACAACAAAATGGTGTGTCAGAAAAGAAAAATAGGCATCTCTTGGAAGTAGTTAGAGCCCTCATGTTTACAATGAATGTTCCAAAATGTCCTTGGGGAGAAGCTATTTTAACAGCATCTTATCTGATAAATCGAATGCTATCAAAAATTCTTAAATTCAACACACCAATGTCCACATTTCAAACCAATTACCCCCACATCTCCATTTCTGCCCTACCTTTGAGAGTGCTCAAATGTACAACTTTTGTCCATACAAACTCTCCATCGCAATCTAAACTTGACCCTCATGCCATTGTGTGTTTATAGGTTATTCCCCAACACAAAAAGGTTACAAATGCTATTGTCCAACCTTAAAAAGGGTCTTCACATCTAAAGATGTCACTTTCTTTGAAACACAGCCCTATTTTACCCAAACTCCTCTTCAGAGGGAGAGTTTCAGTGAAGAGGAATTAAGGGAGCCCATCCCAGACTCCTTTAGACTTAAAGAGCCCGAACCCACATCTCTTCCTATCCCTATAATGCCAACATTATTGCAGCTAGAAATGGAATCAGGGGGAGAAAGATCTCAGTGTCCTTATCTACTGGTGTATTCAAGGAGACATAATAAAATACCAGACGATTTACATTGCCAAGGATCAGAATTGAGGGACTGCTCTACTGTCAATTCAGCACCAATTGAGACTGAAACAACAGCCACACCCCTTGAGACCAAACCAACAATCCTACCTAAAACTAAGACAACAACAAATCATGTCCCCACCAAGACAAGAGGATCTCCTAATTGTACTCAGGAAAAGAGTTAAGGGCTAGTACTCAACATCCCATATCCAAATATGTGGCTTGTGATAAATTATCCCCTAACTTCAAATGTTTTGTGTCCAACATATCTAATATTAAAATCCCAAATACAGTACAAGAGGCTTTGGTAGTACCTAAATGGAGACAAGCAACTGAAGAAGAGATGATGGCCCCAAAAAGGAATGAGACATGGGAAGTCACTAATTTGCCAACAGGAAAAAGGACCGTAGGCTTTAAATGTGTGTTAACCATTAAGCACAACCCAGATGGAAGTATATACAGGTACAAGGCTAGACTATTGGCCAAAGGATTCACACAATCCTACGGGATAGACAACCAAGCAACCTTCACTCCTATAGCAAAGTTGAATACAATTAAAGTACTGTTATCATTGGCTGTAAATCTGAAGTGGCCCTTATAGCAGATGTAAAAAATAGCTTCCTCAAAGGCGAATTATGCAAAGAGGTATGTAAAGGAAGCACTTAAGAAAATAGAAAATGGTAAACCTATGGGTCCTGATAACATACCTATTAAAGTATGGAAATGTTTGAGAGCAAAACGTATTTTTGGCTTACCAAGTTCTTAAATGAGATATTAAGATCCAATAAGATACCAGATGAATAAAGGAAAAATACTTTAATACTTATTTACAAGAATAAAGGAGATATTCAAAATTGTGAAAATTACCAGGGCATCACTCTCATGAGCCATACTATGAAACTTTAGAAAAAAGTGATTGACCACATACTAAGGAAAGAGATGCATATTTCAAAGAACCAATTTCATTTTATGCTAAAAAAATCAACCACAAAAGCTATATATTTTTTACGGGATTTGATGGAAAAATGCCAAAGTAAAAAGAGAGACTTGCACATGATTTTCATTGACTTAGAAAACATTTATGATAGAGTCCTAAGAGAAGTCTTGTGAAAGGTATTGGAAAAGAAGGGTGTCCATATCACTTATATTCACGTTATAAAAGATATGCATGATGGGAAAACAACAAGTATGAAGACTCAAGGAGGGGTGAACAAAGACTTCCTCACAAAGATCACTTTGCATCAAAGGTCATCCTTAAGTCCATACCTTTTCACTTTGGTGTTGGATGTAGCTATTGGACACATCTAAGATGCAATCGCAAAATGTATACTTTTTCCAAATGATATAGTCCTAGCAGAGGAGATACGAGAGCACGTTAATTGTAAACTGGATGTGTAGAGAAAAGCTATAGAATCAAAGGATTTTCATTTAATCAGGAGCAAGACAAAGTATATGGAGTGCAAATTTAGTAAAAAGCGAGCAAATAATAATTTGGAGGTAAAAATTAGAAAGCACATTATATCACAAATATCAAAGTTTTATTATCTTAGATCAATTTTATAAAATGATGAAGAGATCGTTGGGGATGTCATACATAGGATTCAAGCTGGGTGGATAAAATGGAAAAATGCCTCGGGGGTCCTCTGTAATCATAAAATATCTAATAAGTTTAAAGAAAAGTTTTACCAAACTACTATAAGACCAACTATACTATATGATAGTAAGTGTTGGACTTTAAAAGGTCAACATGAGCAAAAAATTAGGGTGGCGGAGATGAGAATGTTAAGCTGGATGAATAGATATACAAGAAAAAGCAAAATTTTGAATGATTGTATTCGACAAAGAGTTAGTGTTGCACCTACTTAGAAGAAAATGACAAAAATTCGGTTACGATAGTTTAAGCATATGCAAATAAGACCACTAGAGGCTCCAATGAGAAAAATTAATCAAATGGTTTTTAGTCCAATGAAGAGAGGTAGAGAAAGACCAAAAAAGACACTTGGAGAGGTTATTAAAAAAGATCTTTAATTCAATGGCATTTTCGAAAACTTGGTTTTAAACAGAATTCAATAACGCTACTTAATCCATGTAGCTAACTTCACTTAGTGTGATAAGACTCTATTTGTTGTTGTTGTATACTAGACCAAATATTACCTTTGCAGCAAATTTAGAAAGTCAATTTATACACTCACCAAGAAAGAAACATCTTGAAGCTATGTACAAAATTCTTAGGTACCTAAAGGGGACTCCTAGTAAAGGTTTGTTCTTTAAGAAAAGTGAAAGGAAAAGTGTTGAAGTGTTCACGGCTACTGGCTGGGCTAGGGCAATTTCTAATAGGCGCTTAACCTTTCGTTATTGTACCTATGTCTGGGGTAACCTAGTGACTTAGAAAAGTAAAAAACAGCCTATAGTAGCCCGAAGTAGTGCAGAAGCCAAATTTCGAGACATAGCTCATGGATTATTGAAAGGTACATTGCCAACTGGTTTGCTAAAGGAGTTGAAGATGCCTCATGGGGATCCTTTAAAGCTCTATTGTGATAAAGTTGTGGTGCATATAGCACACAATCCTGTAAAGGAGAAAACTAATAGTGGCAATGTGTGCATGACTTATCTTTTAGCTAAGCAACAAGCAATTGACATCATGACAAAAAGTGTACCAAGGCCAAGATTTGAAGAGCTTATTGGCAAGCTAAGATTACTCAACATATATTCCCCAGCTTGAAGGGGAGTGTAGGAAAATATCCTGTAAATAAATTAGATCCTATAATTTGGAGTTATATAATATCCTGTAATTAGGAGATAGAGCAAAACAGAAGAAGTAGATTGCTATCTACCTTTTAATGTACTGTGCATATATCTTGTCCAAGTACACTTTCTGAATACAAACAAGCATTAAGCTCTTTGTCGCTAGTGTTAATATAAAACTATTCTTAAATCTACAACTAATAGCTTAAGCTTTCAAAAGAGCCAGTTCATGACATGGTATCAAAGTCTCCATAACCAAGTGATCAAGAATTTTATCCTTACCATCCCATTCTAAAAAAATTAAGTTGAATTTTGGCTCAAGGTACTATGAGCCTATATGACCAAAGGGCTTTTATGTGAAGGTGTATGTTAGAGATATAAAACCATTCTTGCATCTACACCTAACAGCTTAAGCTTTTAAGAGTTAGTTCTTACAGCTAGTAAACTTTCTTTTGGTGCCAACAAAAAATCATGAGTGAAGCCATAAAATTTTTTAAATGGAAAATTAAATGCAGAAAAACTATGAATGAATCATTTTAAAATATAAATTACAAACACGAATCACAAAAGATAGAAAAGAAAGCTACCATATTAAAATTAGAGAAACTTATCACAAGAATATTAAATTTAGATATGCAAGCAGTGTGCTACCAGGACACATATGAATGACAAAGAACACACAATGGAATTTTCAATCGACCTTGCCTGTTGACTTTCACATCACCTACTAGTTTCTAACGATGTCATACTCTTGACACACATTATTGTGTGTCAAACCACTCTCTCTTTTTCTTCTTTTTTTTTTATTTATTGGTTTTGAGAAACTAGCCAGAGAATAAAAAAGTGGGGGTTTCAAGTAACAACCCACTATCAATAGCTTCCTATTTTGAAGGACACATTTTACACTGTGAAGACCAAAGACACCAAAAGAACTTAGAGAGAACAAGGGTATTACTTAAGGTTACTTAATCTAACCCTAGTAACAGAGGTAATGGCGTATGGCCAGTTCTGTAAGAAGCATCAACCATTCCTTACACAGATTGGACTTGGGACACCCCTCAAAGAAGGGAGGAAGCTTTGTGATCTATCCTTGCAGCATTTATTATGGAGGAACCAGTGCTCTATCATACTGTTCACGACACTGAAACATGTCTATTTTTCTTACAGAAGAAGATATATTTAGATTACAACAAAGGAGGACATGGAATAGTCTCAAACAGCATGTTAAAAAGTATTTTAGTTAATCTGATATTTTCTGTCTGAACCTGTTAGGAATCCACTATCAAAAGATTAATTGCAAAGAAAACTGAGCTCAAAAGAACTTGAAAACAGGAAAATGGTAACCTCTACCCTGAACCACAAAGGCTTTCAAGAGGCCAGTCTCTCCCTCACACTACTCAGCTTTTTTGCCTCCTTCTTCACACCCCTCTCATTCCCTACTTATAACCTAAAGCTAACAAAAGGGTTTGATTCTCCAATTCTGTCCTGCCACGTGACTTATAGGGATTTCTCACTAGTCTGGTTAGTGGGACCTTTTCCAGTGTAATTGGGGTCTAACAAAACCTAAGTGGTTTAGTCCATCCAGAATTAGTGTATCAACGACAAAATATCTTTTATGAGGTTTGATAGACAAGCACCAAAGTTAAGAAAGAGACTTGCACATGATTTTCATTGACTTTAAAAAAACTTATGATAAAGTATCAAGGGAGGTTCTATGCAAGACATTGAAAAAGAAAGGTATTCGTATTACTTAAATTCAAGCTATAACGGATATGCATGATGAGACAATAACAAGTGTGAGGACTCAAGTAGATGTGACAGAATACTTCCCATAAAGATCGGCTTGCATTAGGGTCATCCTTAAATCCATACCTTTTCACTTTAGTTTTGAATGTACTTAGTGGACACATCCAGGATACAATTCTGAAATATATACTTTTTACTAATGATATAGTCCTAATACAAGAGTCAAAAGAAGATCTTAATTTTAAATTGGAGGTGTTGGAGAAGCCTAAAAATCAAAGAGTTTTGGTTTAACCAAGAGCAAGATAGAGTATATAAAATGCAAATTTAAGCAAGAAACAACCAAGTAATGATTTGGAGGTAAAAATTGGAAGCACATTATACCATAGGTGTTATAGTTTTGATATCTTGGATAAATTTTATAAAATGACGGAGAGATTGATAGGATGTCAAACACAAGATTCAAGTTAGGTGGCTGAAATGGAAAAAACATCTCGAAAGTCATTTATGATCACAAAATATCTAGCAAGCTTAAAGGAAAGTTTTATCAAACCACTATAAGACTATCTATACTCTATGGTAGTAAGTGTTGGCCATTAAAAGGCCAACAAAAGCAAAAAATGAGTGGTAAAGATGAAAATGTTGAAATAGATAAGTGAACATACAAGAAAGAATAAGGTTTGGAATGATTATATTCGGAAAAAAATTGGTGTTGCACTTATTGAAGAAAAATGACGCAAACGTGGCTGCAATGGTTTGGGCATGTGCAAAGAAGACCGCTAAAAGTTCCAGTGAAAAAAATCAATCAAATGGTTTTTAATCCAAAAAAGAGAAGCAAAGGAAGATCAAAAAGGACACTTAGTGAGATTATCAAAAGGGATTTTTGGATAAATGGTATTTTTTAAAACTTAATTTGGATGGAACTCAATGGCACCGTTTAATCTATGTAGTCACACCTAGCAAGATAAGGATCTTTTTTTTTTTTTTTTTGTTATAGACGTAAGATTTTATCTCTATTAAGTTATTAGGTAGTTTACTTTAATTTCAAGTTCCATGCTCTCTATAAATACATAGGCTTAGATCACTTTGATCAAGTGAGTAAGCCATAAAGTCAAGTTATAAAACTGTTTTATACAATCTTCATTTTAGTATAAATTTCAACATGGCTATAGGACAACCAAAAAAGTAAAAGAAAAAAATTAACTTGAGGAAGCTCTTTTATCCTTTAACATAACCATCAAAAAATCTCTATAAAAAAACCACAAGTTTATATCTATCAAGAAACCAGGCAAAAACTTTTTCCCCTAAAATTGCAAGTGTAAGACTTCTTATTCAAATACTGGCACATTACGCTCAAGCCAAATGCACCAAATAAGAAATTGCTCCAAAGTAAAGGGAGCTACACATTGTTCTCCATAAACCACAACTCAATTAGGCTTAAATGCACTCGTGGTCAACCAAAATTAAACAATTTTATCCCTAAAGTTTTGAAATAGCCAATCAGGTCATCCTTATTTTCAAATCAAAGCAATGTTGACCAATTTCTAATGCCTACACTATATGAACACGAAAATTTCCATATTGGCACTAACATGGCAAATTCGCATTGCCAATGACCAATTAACAACTGATGTGTCACAAAGGACCAGATTCATGAGGCAGTCAAAGGCCAAAAACTTGCTCATAAACTGACTACCATCTTGGATGGTGACCTGCATATTGAAGCATCGTTGAATCTTCAACATCGACATTGTGTTGTATCAGTGAAACTCCCTTTCTCCCTTTGTTTCTAGTTTTGTATCTCTCCAAGGAACAAGGGGAAGAAAATGAATGAAGAGTGCAAGGAATGTTGTACCCTTGAAGTTGTTCTTCTTCACGGCAAAGAGTTTATCTCCATGACAGTAGATGACCCACCCCCTCCTAAAGAGTCACATCACATGTTAGGGCCATCAATGCTACCACTTCGGGTGGCCATAGTATTAGCTGCCTGCAACACTAGTAGAGGAAAATCTAACAGCTCCCATTGTGCAAATGTAGTGGACTCTTACAAGTCAAGTTCATGGGGTCAATGGCCCTACTTCAAGAATGATGCAGCCAAAGATCTCATGCCCACCAGTCTCACAACTCTTAGCTCCGCCCGTATCATACCAAGTTTCTCCGCCCGTGATGTGGCCTCTGAGCCATATTCTGGGTATCATGGGCAGGCTCTGCCACCAATTGTGAGGGCCACCACCTCCAAGGCCATCTAGGCAATTTCCAGTTGCAAGGTCATGTAGAGGACCACCACAACCATTACCTGTTCCTCTGCTACAATTTAGGCAAAGACCCATGGGGCCATGCCTAGACAAATGGTGAGGGACCACTAGCACCTCCTCAGCCTAGATGCTTGCTCCACCTTGTTGGCGATGCCAACGCAGAAATTTTCAAGTTCAAATAACGGAGGCATTAGAAATTGGTCAATATTGCCTTGACTTGAAGATAAAGAGGACCCAATTAACTATTTTAAAATTCTAAAATTGTTTGGTTTTAGAAGATAGGAGGCCAAAAGTGCATTTAAGCCAATAAATTATTCCTTAAGAAATTACCCACCACAAAATGCAAAAGTAATTTATATTTAATTGTTCATTATAGATATCTGCATCTTAATTATTTTCAGTTTTTATGTTGGCTTGTTAGTCTCCCAACCCTTGATTTCTAGATCCATCCCTGCCAAGAAATCCACTTTCAACTTTTGTCTTTCACATTTGAATTTGAACTTCCATGTTCCATTTTATTTTAACTATGATGTATAAGACTAAGAGGCATAAGTAACATGCATAGATACATAAAATAACATTTATGCCCCACCAAATAACTTAATTGTCAAAAACACCAAGCTATTCACTAAATATATGCAGTTTCTGTACGGATTTAGTGCTTTTAAAAAGCCTCAATCCACAAGTCAACACATCGCATGATTTCTAACAATGTAGAGGAGGAAAAACTAACGAAATAAAATTGAGACAAATTCAACTAAATTAGATTCAATAGATTCGGCCATCATGTGGTTAGAAAGTTGTTACAAATGTCAACTATAACACCAGTTATCCACATCAACATCTTTATCTTGTATGTTCATTATACTGGTATGTAACTATACAAATGAACATATGACAACTAAGAACAGAGAATGAAAATGACAAGCAGATATGAGACATAAATATAAATATCAAATTCTTTCTCCATTTCCTCTCTAATAATAAAGAAATTTATTTGGAAGGTGACAGAGTTACATGAGTGAGGAACCCCAGTCCCTCCAATCCATTTAGATATCCACAACAGAAAAGCTCTAAAGTGAAAAATTAATTATAATAAAAAAGGCAAAAAGATACAAGAAACAAAACTCAAGATAACAAAGCTCTCAAATGCCCCTAACTACCCATAATTCATTAAAAAAAGACCTTGCACGTAATAGACAAGATATACGAAATGCACCATGTTGTCCCGAGGAAAAGTGGTCTCCGTAATCCAATCATTAAAAATTATAGCATTCCTCTCTATCCATAATTTAATACGCACCAAATCATACCAAGCACAGCATAAACTGTAATTTGCATTAAATTTCTGTGATAGATATTTTTATAGGTAACAAAAGCATTCTCTTATAATTTTTTTTATTTTTAAGTTGCTGAGTGGCAAGATACTTCTTTGCTGTGTTTATTGACAGTTTATCACCTAATGAAGAGTACAGACAGACAGACAAACAGATAGATAGATAGATAGAACATAAAAGGGCCAAACTTCAAATAATATATCTTGAACCAAAAAGAACCATGCAGAGAGCAGACCAACCTGGAAGTCTGTATGTGGGATCCATAGAATCTTTTAATACTTTTTCCAGATCGCCCGCGGAAAGTGTTCTAATATACCTGATTAAAGAGAAAAAACTGTACATATTTGGGTAAAGAGAAGGCTATTAACCAGGTAAAAGGTTTAAAACTAACATACCTGGAAGACACTATGGCATGTACAAAAATAGCCTCCTCATTTGCAGCAAAGATGAACTCAACCATAGGTTGCCCTCTCCTGTAAACACCAAAAAAACCCAATAGCAAATTGAAACATGAAATACTATCATGCATAATGAGTACATATTGCATTGTCCAATCAATCAAGTTTGATGGATTTAGATTTTGTATTGTTTGAGGTTAACTAGAATTGCTGATCTTGCAGACACTTGAGGTCTGCTGGGAAAGAAAACTGTTACGGTAAAAACAACACCATAACATGTCATTTTGAACAAAGCTACGTAGTACAATTGGCTTAAAATGTATCTTGTAGATACATTTTGAACTAAGTTTTGGTCAGGCATATTGGAGGGGAGTACTCATTTCTTAAAGGATTTTCATTGCCTCTTGTCTTTCTTCTAGGCATAATTCTTCCGTAAAAAGCTTTTAGTCTAACTAGGGTTCTAATCTTGGAATTTTCTCTTTCAAAGGAACCTAGGGATAGAGATAGTGAACTACAGTCCCTTTTTCTTTTATGTCACTCAATTCATTTCTTGTCCAATACAGATAGGAGAATATAGACTTCAGATCATTCTGGTGCATTGTCTTGTAAGTCCTCCTTCCAGATGCTAATGCATTCCTCCAATCATCAAAGATTCCTCCTTTAAAAACCCATTTCAAAGTTCAGAACTCCCCATGCAGTCAAATATTTTGTTTGGATAGCAGCACTAAATAGGACTAATACTAAATCTCAGCTCTCACATATTTGAAGGCCTCATACAGCTCTCTCCTTATATGTGTTATGTGCAGGGCCAGTTGAAAAATAAAGCCTACTTATTTTCCAATTATAGCATGGCTACTTTTTAATGGGCTACCATTTGACATCCATGATAAACAAAGGTTTTGTCGTTTCACTGTGGAGCAGTTTCTTATGGTTTGTTTCAAAATTTTGGCAGAATTGTCAAGGGACCTATGTTACATGGCTACGAGTTTCAAATTCAAGACAGTATGAAACATGGGTATGGCAATTTTTCAAAAAATGAGGGTACAGGTACAGCTGGGTATGGCTACATATAAAAAATAAAACATGTGTGTCAGTATGCAAATAGTATAAAAAATAACATGCAAATAATAAAATAATTCTAAAAAAGGAATTAAGAAGCCTCATAGGGATGCCCCACAGAAACCAAACTAGATATGCCAGATTTCAACTAAAAGCTCAAACCCAAAAAGCTTAATAAACCTATAAAGAGGTCCAAGACAGTGATACGGTCTCAGCCATCCAGTTGTGGGTTCCTTTGAAACCTAGAACCAAGTCTTCTCTCACACTTCACAGCAGCATCTTGCTTCCATCCCAGCTCTCACACTTCGCAGCAGCAGCTACTTCTCTCACCAAGCCTTCACACTTCGCAAGAGTGGTGCCCTCAAAGAAACTCCAAGATGCATTTTCGCCATCTTGAAATTTTTTTCCAAAAAAAGAAAAAAAAAAGAAACATGCCAAAGATGCAAGTCACCATCTGATATGCATCCACATCTTCAGTGCATCTCTAGGCAGGGGACAATGCTGATTTCCTGGTCTCACTAGTTATTATCAAGAAACCAACTATCTCAAAAGCTTAAACTATTATGATTTCCAGGCCTCAGTAGTTCTTATCAAGGAACCAACCATCTCAAAAGCTTAAGTTATTAAGTATAGATCTATGGATGATTTTATATCCAACATGCCTCCTCATACAAAAGCTATTGGGGCTTAAAGTGTGAATAAAGCACGAGCCCACCAAATGTTGTGCTAATATTCAATTTAACTTTTGAAAAATGAGAGCGGCAAAAATTGAACTCTTGATTACTTAATCATAGAGGCACTTCATAGTGCATCACTATTGCCACTACTACCTCGAATATAAATAAATTTTCAGCTTGTCAGATGTTTACAAGAAACACTAAGAAGCATCATGAATTCCAGGCTGCATTTTTTTCTTTTTCTCTGAAACAGCAAATTACTTAGCTGTCAAAGGGTGTAAAAACAAGTACTGCATGATAGATTCTTCCACGTTCTGCAGTCTATTTGTAGAAGCCAGCAACAATTTTGCAGCTTTGAAATCAATAACATCCACTGAGTCATCTAATATTATATTATCTATGTTTTCAATTCAATTTTATATACTCAAGCTTACTCAGCCACCCCAGTAATTGTGGTATTTGGGACCAACTGTAGCCAAGGGTCATATTTATGTGGTTACAGTCAACTAAGAGACTGTTCAATAATTATTTACCATGTGCATAGTGTGTATTAATTAGAAAAAGGCATGTGCATATTGTGCTGGCAGTTAGCATGTAATTAGGGTAATTGGGCCCATCTTCATTGCACAGCCACTACAAAAAAAAGAATTGAGTAATTAATCTTTCAAGTTTTCTGTCCAGCTCACTCTCACATGGTATCAAAGCCTAAATTGAGAAAACCCTAGCTTTCCATGGTGTCTCTCTCTCTCTAGTGACATTAAAAACCCTAACCCTTCTCTCTCTACCCACTCTTCTGATTGACCTAACCCTTGAGCCACTTGCTACCATCATTTTTCTACCCCAATCTTCACACATGGACCCATAAGCGCATGTGAGACCTTGTCTTGTCATTAATGACCTCCCAATCTCATCTCCAGCATCTACTGGACCTGTCCTCATGACCTCTCCTCCAAATCCAGTCTCCAACAGTCTATTTCAACCTTTTCCCTCTCCTTCACCTTAAACCCTATTTTCTCCCTCTTTCTCTTGATATTTTACCATATTTGACATCAATGGAACCACCTCAATCCCTGGTTCCACCACATCTCAGAATTTCACCTTCTCTATCCTTGGAACCCCTACTATCACTGCTATCAAATTGATAGGAAAGGGATGTAATAATGGTCGTCCACACCCATAATGCACCTATTGCAAGAAATTGGGCCACCTTGAGGAAACTTATTGGAAGAAGCATGGTCAACCTACTACTATACCTACTCCATTTGCTAGTTCTTCACATGCCACCAATGTTTACCAGAATAATATCAACTCAGTCGCATCTGCACTAGCTTCTCAATAGTGCCTATGTTTGTGTTTGACTATGATGTCTCCAAGAAATTTCAAGCAAATCGTAAACTCACACTCATACAAGTAATTCTGTTGCTTGCATTACTCAAGGTTAGTCTCTTCCACGTTCGATTCTTAATTCTAGTGCCATTGATCATGTATGTTAATAAAGACCTTTTCACCTCTCTTACTTATTCTGATGCATTACCCACTGTTAATCTTGTTGATGGAACCAAAACTACAATTAGAGGAATAGGAAAAATGAAACCCAACCCCTTTCTGCCTTTATAATTCAATTATAAGTCCTTGGCAGTCCATTCAATCTGATTTCTATCAGCCAACTCACTTAAACCCTTAATTGTTAAGTGACCTTTACTCATACTCTATATACATACTCTATACACAGGATCAAGATACAAGGCAGATGATTGGTCTAGTGCCTAGTTCACTAGTAGTCTGCACCAGCACCACAGATCCAAAACTTGTTTATTATTGCCTTGGTCATCGGAGTCTCTCTAAACTGCAAAAGTTAGTACCTAATTTGTCTTTAGATTGTGAGTCCTGTCAGTGTGGAAAATACGTAGTTCATTTCGCCCATAAGGTTAACAACAGAGCTTAATCCCTTTTTTTCTTTTGTTCACACAATGTATGGGGTTTCAGCCAAGCTAACTCTGTTTTGGGTTTGTTTTTTGTCACTTTTATTGATGATTACTCTTATGCAATTTACTTTTGTTAATGAAACACAGTTCTAACTTGCTCTCCATATTCCAAACCTTTTCACTAAATAGAAACTCAATTTGGTAGATCTATTTGCGCTTTACGTAGTGAAATGCTCCAGAATATTTCTCATCTCATTTCACAAAGTTTGTGTATACTCATGGCAATTTACACTAGTCATCTTGTCCTTGTACCCCACAACAAAATGGAGTAAATGAAAGAAAAAAAATCATCATTTGATTGAAACTGCACAAATTCTGTTTTGAGTGCAAATATCCCTTCTAAATTTCAGGGAGACACTTCTTACTACCTCTATCTCATTAATCAAATGCTCTCTTTAGTTTTGCAAAATCAAGCTCCTCACTCTATTTCATTTCTTAAATAGTCACTCTATTCTCTCCCTCATCGTGTCTTGGGTTGTGTCTATTTTATGCACTATCTAACTCCTAGACAAGATAAACTAGCTACCAAGACTCTTAAGTGTATATCTTTGCAATGCTTTCGATTACAAAAAGGGTAAAAGTGTTTCTCTCCTGAACTCAATTGATATCTCATGTCAACTAACATCATCTTCTTTGAACAGTAGTCTTTCTTCTCAATTACACAACTCAATTTTCAAAATCTTGACAAAGTATTGTCCATTTCCTTTTATTCTCCTCCACACCTGTTGAGGATGTACATCTCTCTCTCTTCACAAATGTTCCACTTCTTACCTATCATCATTGCCCTCAACTTGTTATTGGAGCCAACCCACTTGCTAAACCAGACCCTACTCAAACACTCTCTTTGCTAGCAATCCCTCCTACCATAAATATGCATCTGGACAATCTCCTCATTGTCCAACATAAAAGTAAGCAATCTACACTAAATCCTAACCTTATTTACCATTATTATGTTATGACCATCCATCACTACCAACTGTGCTTTTGTTTCTAGCCTTTATTCTGTTCACATCCCTAAAACTACAGGTGAAGCTTTACCTTATCCTGGTTGGCACAAGGCTATATTTAATGAAATGGAAGCCTTGCACTCAAATGAGACATATGATTTGGTACAGGCCTAACGGAAAATTCATTTAGTTGCTAAAGGGTGATTCCAAATTTTTGAGCTGAGTTAAGGCGACACCTTTTCCTAGTAGCTGAGATGACTTATGTTTGCTTCTGTGATGTCAGTGGCCCCACCATAGCAATCATGGTGTGGCATTTTCAGGCATAGTTGTCAATTGGGAAATGTGTACCATTGCACTCCCCGCCAAGGGGGGGTCATTGTGACATTACACATTGCAAGTTGCATTGCATACTACAATATGAACTATTGCACACATTATATTAAATATATAAATTTATATTTTTATATATTTGATATAATGCCAAATAACAATAATTATAAAATAATATAGCCAAAAAAATATTACAACTTAATATTAAACTTTGATTCAAAGTTCATACTTTTTTAAGGGTAGGGTGATTGGTCTCATTGTGGCTTATAATCAACTTTTATTGGGCATTAAATATGTATTTTGACTTTTAAAGGCAAAGCAAGCAACATAACAAGGCAAGGCATTTTTGTGTTTATGGTGATAACAAAAACATAAAGTAAAATCTTGTCTAGTGGTCACTAATAATAGTAAGCAATTTGTTAGGATAGTTGATTTATTTGTCCTATCCCTTTAAAAATAGTTTTGGTTCCATAAGCAAGGATCACAGTCAGCAAACTAATAGAAAACATGAGGGAAGAAAAATAAACCTTGTTACCACACACATGATCAGTGGCACTAGTGTCTAAGATCCAAGGCCCAAGGGACCGTCCATGGGTGAAACAAGCAATAGTATTACCATTCAGAGATTGTTGGGTGGCATGAAAGTTTGAAAATGCCTCATAGTTAGCAATTGTCATGGGAACCATCTAAGAGGTGAGTGGTGTAGGAGCAAGACTAGAACTAATTTGGACCACATGTGCTTTTAGATGGGACAATAGAGGAGACCAAAGGTGCAGCAGGTCTCCCATGTTCCTTCCAACACTTTGTCCTCCTTGTGCCTCTTCATTTTATAGAATGTGCAGTGTGGACAAGAACGGCCTCCAAATCAGCCCAGTTGCCCCCTGAGGTTTGGGACACAAGTGGAGGCTTCAGAAGGAGAAACAATAGAAGCAATGGTAGAGGAGGAATTGTTGGCCATGTTGAACAACCTTTTGAAGGCATCTTTCATAGTAGGGTTGTTGGACCCAATTAAGTGCTTATGGTGAACAACTTCAAACTCAGGCTTAAGACCAAAGAAGGCAAGCACCATAAACAACTTCTCCCTTTGGGTATTATGATCAGCTTTAGTTTTAGAAAATGGAAGAAAGGCTTCAAACTCCTACATTAGGGCACGCATCTTTACCAGATAGGACACCATAGAATTTTCTTGCTCAAGGTTCTTGATAGTGCTAACAACTGTTTATGACCGCTGAATGTCATTGGTGTAACACTCAATGGCTTCCTTCCAAACCGCATAACAAGTTTCAAATGGCCGCAACAGCTACAAAACAAATAGATAGAATTCTAAAATACATTACCTAACTAAACATCACCCTTGTTAAAAATACAAAACCAAGGATGGGCCTCTATCTAACAGCTTAAACTTTTAAGAGAGTTAGTTTTTTACATGGTATTAGAATCTCTATGATCAAATGATTAAGAGTTTGATCCTTGCCACTCCCATTTCTCAAATTAAAATTGAATTTCAACACAAAGTTTGGTAGGCCTATGCATTTGTCCACACTTCAACCCCAAAAGGCTTTCATTTGAGGGGTGTGTTAAAATATAAAACTCTTAGAGTGAAAATATAAAACCATTCATGGACTTCCACCCAAAAGCTTAAACTATTGGGTGGAGGGCTTGAATGCTTTTTACATTATATATCTCTAGCATGCTCCCTTACACGAAAGCCTCTTTTGAGCATGAAGTGTGAACAATTTTTAATTTTTGGGTGGTGGTGGGGATTAAACCCTTGACCAATTGGTCATAAAGGTTCTGAGTTTAAACTGTTAGATAAAGGCCCATGAATAGTTTCTATATTTTATCTCTCTAACAAAAATCATTCATAGGCCTCCACCTAATAACTTAAACTTTTGGGAGAGTTGATTCTTTACGAACCTATTTCCATTTCGCCATATTGGCAATGGCCACATCTTTTGCCTTCTTGATAAGATGATTTGCTTGTCCCTGTCCCCTGAATTACATTTTGACAAAGGCTACCTATAAAAGATAGTTGCCAAACCCTATCAATTTAATAGATGAGATAACAGGGCTTCCAACATTGGAGATGGTGAAGGGTGGATATGCAAATTAGGCACTAGGGTTAGAGGAGACATCACTCAAGGATGACATAGTGTGGGCTCAAACATATATACTAAAATTCAAATGTTTGGGAAAAGAACGAGGGTGAAAAAGGTTTCAGCAAGCAAACGATAACAAATCGAAACAATTTTTGGGAAAACGAACCCTAGGAATGAACTCATGAGGCGTCAACAAGAGATTGGTGTAGACCCAATGTCAATATAGCAACGCACGCACTATCATGCACTAGTGCATGGGAGACATGGCAAGAAACTTCCATCAACGCTTGGGGGCAAGTGGTGATGGCTTCGGGTAGATTGACGGTGTCTGAGGACGGTGGTGGGGTCGATATTTCAAAAAAAGGCTGGGATCTATGTGAACTAGAGAGAGAAAGTGAGAGTATTTTGGGTTTTTGTTGTCACTAAAGGAGATATACAACAATGGCTTAGGATTTTCTCACTGAAGGCTCTGATATAATGTGAGAGATAGATGAAGAAAAAACTTTCTGTGATTAGCTCTCACGTATATTAAATATAGATACATACAAATATATACATATATATATATATACACTTATACAAACATGAAGAGAAAATTTGTGTCATTAGCTCTCACATATATTATATATGTATGTGTGTGTGTGTGTATGTGTGTAGAGAGAGAGAGAGAGAGAGACTTATAAAAATAAGTCTAAGCTACAATTAGGCCCTACTTATAGGAATCACAGTCAATGCTCTAATAACAAAATATTCACATGTTAACATAACTAAGTCAACTATTCTAACACAATTCATTATAAAACAAATTAACCTCACCCCAACATGATAGCATCATTGTAATTATCTTGGGAACCCATTAATCCTCATTCCTAGCAAGCAAACACTAATCATGAGACATCCCTCTAGGAAAAAATGTGTCCCCAAGAGAAACAAAAATACACGAGAACAGTATCCACAACCAACCCAAAACTGAAAATGTAAAGGCTGGAGGGAGATAGAAATGCCCAATTTTGGAGCAAAGAGGCCAAGGATTTCATACAACCTAAGAGACTAGAGGGAGACAATCCTAAAAGGCATCAAAGATTGGTGGGTAAATTGAACTATCTCACATTAACACAGTAGTCAGTCAACTTCTCAACTACCCATGTGATTCTCACTGAGATTCTATTCTTGGTATTCTAAAGTGTATCAAGAGTATGCCAAGCAAAGAATTGCTCTATGAGGATAGCAGACACATAGATATCTATTGTGCTCAAAGGTTAATTGGGCAAGATCCCCTTTTGATCTAATATGTACATCAGGGTATCACGACCAATGTAGCATGTGAGTTCACATGGCTCAAGCAACTCTTTCAAAAACTAAAGTTTTGTAAAGTGACTCCAATGAAGCTTGTGTATGATAATCACACTACCTTGCGTATTGCCTCCAATCTAGTATTCCATGAAACAATTGAGCATATTGAGATTGATTGTCATTTCATCCAAGAAAAGCTAAATGAAGGAACTATTGTTATTGAATTTGCCAACTCTAATGATCAACTAACTAATGTCTTCACAAAATGACTTAGAGGTCCTCGAATAAATTGCATTTGTAACAAACTTGGCCAATATGATATATATATGCTCTAGCTTGAAGGTGCTAGATTATGTTATTTACCAACTTGCATACATTTATTAATTAGAAATAGGCGTGTGTATATTATGCCAGCAATTAGCATGTAATTAGGGTAATTGGGTCATTGTAATTAGGCCTCTCTTCATTGTACAACCACTATCAATAATAGAATTGAGAGGCTAATCTCTCAACTTTTCTCTCCAACTCACTCTCACAGGAACCTTCACGATTTCTTCTGGGAATCTCTAGTTCAGAGTCCTTGGCTCCTATTGGGAGAAAGGTTTATTATATAACATTCAGTATTTCAATTTGTCTAAGTATTGACTATGGATAATAATGTCTCTTCCACTCCTCCTAATGTGGGTAACAGTTCAAATAGATAATTTTACTATGACAATACTAACAATCTAAATGTACTTAGGACATACCTGAACAGTTCTTCACTTTGACAATGATGATACTTTGAGAATAAATCTCCATATCTCATGTAGGAAAAACCAATCAATGCTCTACCAAAATTCAAATAGATAGATGTCAAGTTATGAAAAAGAATAATTCAGATTTGAAAAGTTTGGAAATAAATTAATAGCCACCTTTCTATACAATTCCTCAAAGCCTGAGAGAGAGCAACTGCAACCTCTTCTGAATCCCCAGGAGCCAGCCAGAGGCCAGATGCAACAACTTTTACAGAACAATTTTTTGCCATGTCAAAACACAATTAGAAAACCAAAAAGGTGGGATAACTCAACTTCCATAAAGCACATAGTCAATTAAAAATTTTGTAACAAAAATAAATTAGAATAAGGATTACATTGGCAATAGTCTTATGCATTACGATGAAAATGAGTTACATGCAACTATAATGGAAGAGAGTGTGACCATTAACAACAAAAGTTCAGCTGCATAAGATACCTCTTAATCTAGATAGAATAGGCTGAGCTGTCTCAACAATTGCTGAATGACGGCCAGGAAGAAAAAGCCACAGCTTAATTTTTTCATCTGCATATTGGCATATAAAGCAATAACTAAATAACTAGAAAATGGGTTGTTACTACTCCCCTTTCCTTCTAAAAATAGATAACACATGGCACATGATTAATCTGTATCCAATGGTCAGATATCTCTACCAGGATTATGCAAACCCTGAGATGGATCCCACGGTCCAACAAAGGAATTGGTCCATGTGCTGAGAAACCCTTCCTTCTGTAACTGCAGATGGGATGACAACACCTGTAACATTGCAGCATCTTTCTGGTCCACTTTGATACTGTATGAATAGAATTTGACCACAATATTATTAATAAAATGAAAATAAGAATTTAACAAATCATACAATAATTTAAGTAGGAAAGCATTTTACTGAGAAAAGAGAAAGTGATCCTGGAATCTACTTTTTGTCAGGTAGTGGATTCAGATCAGGTTCATGAAGGAGAAACTGAAACCAGGATATTTGATGTAGACCGCCCTGTATAATATTCCAAAACATACAGACATATACTGAGACATGAATGAACATTGGTTCCACACACTAGGTATGTACATAAACATTATTCCAATATCTTTCCACAGGTTATATTTAATCATTGATTCATAAGGAGTGAACATGAGCATATATACTTGGATTTCACTCTTCAGCGGAGCTTTAACCAGATTTTGTAATGCACTGAGCATTAATTCACCACAACTTAGGAACATACAAGACCATTATATTGAGGATCACAAAGAACATAGTAGGTTCTAACCTGTTCAAAGGAATAACAGAGCCTCATGTGGGAGTTTATAAGGAAAAGTTTGAATCATTTGCAGCATGTCTTATACAGAACAGTGCTCTTCTCATCAATACTATTATACTTGAGAAAGCAAGCTACAGTTATATTTATTTCCAGTCTTCCCGTTGCATAAACTTACTGGATTATGAATTGGACCTATAAGCAGCCTTTGTTTTATCTATTATACAAGCAGAGTTAAATCAAAAGCAAGACTTAAAGCTATAAGCTTTTGTTCCCACTTTGATAATGAAATGTCCACCAGGGAAAGGATGAATTAGAACATTAGAAATCCCACCAGACTAACCAGTAATGTTATTTTGATTTAGGAATTAGGGCCTCCCCCACTGGAACAACAAGTTTGAACTTTGAAGTCTCAGATACTTTGTTCATTTCAACCAGAGGATGAGGTTGATATATACATCTATGCCCATAATCGAAGTGGTCAAGCAAATAAACAAGCTTTCTTTAGTCGGCCCAGCATTGCAAAGTAAGCTCCTTTACCTTGTTCTACAAATGGGCATCATACTATAGTTTAAATATCATATTTTGTTAGAGCTTATCCAAATTTCCTATTTGAAAAGTAGGAAATTCAGCTTCATAATAGATAGATATTAACTTCTACCCCTAATTTATACAATCTTATCAGCATATAGATATATGGGTAGGTCCAGGAATAGGTTCACGTTCACAGATGCATAAATATTAACTTGAAACGAATGAAAAGAGAGCAAAAAACTTACAATTTTGAAAACATTAGTCCACATAACTGAATACGCTGAAGCTGAAGCTGAAGCTTCTCCTCGCTGATAAAGCCTTCGAAATGCCCAACCAGCTAATGCAGAAACGATGATGGTTAGGGTTTGAGGATGGTAGCAGACGCAGTCACCAACAATGAGATTGCTATTGATCTCGCAGACCCTTTGAAATATGAATGACGAGCGGGTTTTCCGGGTGTTTACGTCTTGCAGAGGCAATCTAACACCGCACTTCTATTCCGCCAGCGCCAGTGATCCTTAGCAGCTCGCGTGGCAAATTGCAAGTACACGCGCTCACACTAGAAGCAGGCGCCAACAAAAAAGAATCTACACAGACAAGCAAGCAAAAAATCCTTTTGTTTTTGGCAAGGAGATTCATACAGAAGAAACTTTCATTCAAGTAACTTGGTTAATAATTTTAGGCTGTGACTTTAATTGATAGGAATATTAGATAAGATGATAAGATAATGAAACACATATAAGTTAGATTAAAAAAAAATTTCTTGATAACTTTTAGTAAATTAGTTTTTTCTTGATAAATAAATGTTACATAAGATGATGAAACACATGCTAATACGTCTTGATATGCCAGATTTATCACAGATGCTGGAGTATCTTCAACTCAAACAAAATCAATCAAAGTGAAAGCTGTAGCTAAAGCATGTGCTGCCTTACTACCACTTCTAAGAACAAGAAAAACAGAAAAGGCATAAAAATGAACTCTTAAACTTTTGCAGCCAGAAACCACATCAAAGTAAGAGAAATCGTCAAACCCATCTGCGGAGCTTGCATTAAACCCAGCCTTAGTGCTATGATTCTACTATCCTGACATCTACACTTGCATCCAAACGGTGAGTCCCAGATGCCATAATGAGGCCTTCCTCATTTTGAATTATCATCTTCAAACCACAATTCCCATTTGGATATACTGCGACATTGGTATTCAATTTATAGAAACCTAGTGGGGGAGCTAGCCATAGAGTTGAGCAATGGTTTGTTGCTGGAGCCTCTCGAATGGAACCGAGGGAACCATAATTTGTTAAAATATTTTGAAGCAACTGGGTTAGTTGAACGTGGGACATCATAACCCCATCAAGAGCATTGAATAATTTCTAAACAACAAACTTCACTTCTTTTCCATAGTGATTTAAGGTTCAAACAAAAGTTATTTTTGCAAAAATTATATGCAGAAGTAATTCTACTTTTACACTCAAAACTCTTATAAAATCTATACAATAAACACTCACAACTTTTAATTGACTATATGAACCTCATCCACATAGTCAATCAAAGACTGTGAGTATTTAGCGTGTAGATTATGTGAGAATTTTAAATGTGAAAGTAACACCATTTAATTTACAAAGATCTCAATACTTTGTTGAGGAATAGGTGTGAGCTTGTTCTTTTCATAAATCTTTTATAATTATTGTACTTAGAAATGGTGAATAGGTGGATGTTATGCCAAGTAGTTGTATGTGATTGCAAACTAATATCTTTAAATTAAAATGCTTAAAGTAGATCACATTTACTGATCGAAGTCGTTAGAAGTCAGCAGCCTTAATGTTAAAGTAGAGCATCAAGTCAGGGGTGGACCCAAGTATATCAATGTGGGGGCAAATACCCCCACAACCTTCTTAAATTTCAATGTTAGATATATGTATACTATATTATTGCCCCATTAAATTTTATGATTGCCCCCACTATTATTTAGAATGAGATAAAAACTCATTGAAATTGCTAAGCTATTTTTTCTTTTATTTTATAGCTCTTCCATATATTTAATTATACTCATTTGTAAAAGTAAATGACATAAATAATTAGTTTGTGACTAAATATAAAGAATATTTTATTAATAATGGATATAAAAACAAGGGTTGTATAGCGTAATTCTTTTTCTCCTTCTCACCATTTTTTCTTAATATATTATATATTTCTTGTCTCCATTACTCAAAACTTTTGGGGCTGCCCCTACATCAAGTTGTTGCTTTGGAGTTTTTCCTTTCATAATTCTTAGTTCAAATTTAAGATCTTACTTGTATGTATTAAGTGGCTTGCTACTCCTACTATTACCAAAAAAAAAAGTCACTAAAAGAAACAATTTTAATGTAGTACTTGATGCACACAATTCTATTGGAAAATCTTACATATCAAATCAATTTGGAAAATCTTAATATTTTCAGATACATACATGCCATATAGTTAAGTAGTTATCAATACTTGCTGATAAAATCACTGAGAATATCATCAACTTCGCTATTCAAGGCTCAAAATCAATGTTTTTAAAATTAAATAATCATTGAATCAATGAGGTCACTAGGTCACTCATTGGGTGCCAAATAAGTTCAACAAACACATACTAGACTTTGACCATGTGTTTTCATCAATAAAAAAAAATTAACAACTTATTTAGAAATGGAATAATGATGGTAATGAATCAAAAGCATTAAATAATTTCTCACAAACATCAAAATTTGTTTCTTTTCCATTGTGCTTTAAGGCTTCAAATATAAGTAATTTTTGAGAGAATGATGAGTATGTGATTTACAAAGATCTCATCAATACTTTGTTGAGGAGTATGTGTGAGCTTGTTCTTTTCATAAATATTTTATAATTGTTGTACTTATAAACTGTGAATAGGTGGATGTTATATATAGTACGTAGTAGTCGTACATGATCGCAAACTAACATTTTTAAATTAAAATGCTTAAAGCAATTCATGTTTACTAATCAAAGTTATTAAAAGTCGATAACTTTATTAGTACAGTAACATCCAATTGTTACCTTAATGTTTTACCTCTTAAAGTCCTCTGTTTGAATCCAACGCTTTACTTATATGTGTTAACTGGTTTAACACTCCTTTTGTCATAAAAAAATAGTCATTAAGAGAAGCAATTTTCACGTAGTAGTTGATGCACACTTTTCTATTGATAAATCTTATATCAATCAATTTGGAAAATTTTAATATTTTTCATATGCCTACATGTGCCATATAGTTAAGTAGTTGCTAATACATGCTCATAGAATCACTTAGAATGTCATTAACTTTACCATTCAAGGCTCAAAACCAATATTTTTAAAATTTAGCCAATTATTGAACCATTGAGATTATAAGGCAATTGGTTTAAATAGTGGGTCATTAGTTGAACCACAAAGATTAAATAATATATAAAATGTTATAAGTCTTTCTATAATTTAAAATTTTAATTTTAAATCAAACATATACTTTATCAAATAATTTTAAATATTTTAAATAAAAATATTATAATAATAATTTTGAAATTTAAAAATATCATTAAAATTTTTAAAATATTTTTTTCTCTCAATTTCCCTCCTCTCTTTTTTATCCTTTCTCTCTTCCCCCACCCTACCAACTAGGGGTAGCATAGCTCGGTTTGGGGTGGGTTGGGGTTTCAAGTCCTAAAACCAAATGAACCCACAACTAGAAATACCAGCCCCACTGCCAGCCAAAGTGCAAGGACAACTAACCTATAGCAAGTTCTCAAGTTGCTTCATCTTCGGTTCAGTTTGCTCGGGTTGCTAGTTTCTCATCATGATCCTCTATCTTTTTTAGGAGCCAATTTTTCATCCACACTCAAATCACCCATCATGCTTCTTGATGCCCCCACTTCCAACATAGCTACCCTAACAAAACCATCTTCCGCTATATCTTTATCATCTCGCTACACCATCATTGCACCACAACGAAGTTGAACTAGCAAGAACCATTTCATAAGCAGCCAACAATGATTTCTCTATTGATGGTAACAAATGGGTCATTCCAAGACGACAGTAGTAGTGTGATTTAAATGACCCAGAGCTTTCAATAGATGCCAGAGACCAGTTGGAGTGCTACTAAGTTGAGCTTCGATGACGGGATTCTTGAATGAGTTCTCAGAGGCAAGGAAAGAGACTCTGATAAGGAGATGCATTGAAAAAGTGAAGCAAAAGAAGACTAAGGGGTTAGAGTTATGATTTTGAGAGAGGAGAGCTGTAGACGGAGAGGATGACGCTGCGTTGGGATCCTGAGGCCTTTGTGGGTGTTTCAACTTTGAGTCTTCAAGATGCATCTGACATTGAGTTTGAGATAGGTTGATCAAGGGATGACATCTTTACTTATTTTACAGATTTTATTAGAGGGTCGGGTTGCCACAACAAACGAACGATGAAAATATTCACACCCAGCCCCAACTGAATAAACCCAATTCAAGCCATATTTCTATAGTGTTTTAGAATGCATCTAACTTAAACTGCACCACTTTCTAACTTTTCTCAAGTTAGGTCAGTTTCTCTTAATTTTCTCGGGGATTTGCCCATCCCTACTACCCACACCCATGCCAGCCTCTCTTTTTCCTTTTCTTTTCTTCTTTATTTTCTCCCTCTCTTTTCCTGCTCCTATCCCAGCCTTACAACCCTACGTCATTTTGTCTCTTCCTTTTTTCTTTCTTTTTCTTTTTCTCTGGAAATCTTCCCTCACCTCACATCCCCACCCCTACCACTGTCCACCCTACCTCACCCTTCTCTCTCTCTCTCTCTCTTGGCTAACCCCTCCTCCTCCCTATTCTACCATCATTGGCCATCACTTGTAGATACAAGCAAAGAAGACTTAAGCCTGAGCTCACGTTTGAAGAAGGGTCAAGAACTTGTAACAGAAGATAGAAGCTGGCAAGGTAGTAGATAGGTGGTTAGGAATCTTTTAGGGTTGTTATATAAAAACACACTTGGCAATGTGAACATTAATACCTAGGTACTGAGATTAACAAAGGTACTGAATGGAATATTAGAATTTTCTTCAAGTCTATCCCTTCTTCTCTAGAGTTGCGTGACTCGAACCACACCCTAACAAATTGGTGTTTTCATTGCTTTTTCCAATTGCCATGAAAGCATAGGAATTAGCTTGAGAATTAGCCAACTCTAGGTTGGAAGTTCAATAACATTTCTCAAAACTAACCTTGGTAAATCAGCAACAATTTTCCTCCTTGGTTGTCCAAATACAGCAACTTCATGAATAACTCATGACGATGGATAGGAGAATCCAAGCAATCAAAACCTTGACCTTACAAAACATAATACAACCACCTCCGATAACGTCCCCACATTTTCTACATGGTATCAATGGATGTACAACAATGGTTTGCAGAAATATTGGCCAAAATTTGTGCAAGTTTTATGTTAGAGGTTTGGTATTTCATCTTACGTTGATCTTAAGGAGGTGTTGTCCAAATTAACCCATACTGGGTCCCTTGCCAAGCACCAATGTGACTTTGAGTGTATTATGACATAAGTCATAAGGTTGAATGATAACTTTTTGATGAGTTTTTTTTATCTCTACTTTATAAGTTGATCAAAGGCGAGCCTTGCAGTGCAACAGAACTTGCAGCGACTTGTGATTCCCACCATGAAGAATTATGGATTACATTTGATTAGCCCATATAGAAGTAGAATTCCACTAGCCCCAATTATGCATGGCATTCTGCCACTCTTGAACTAGGCCATTTTGATGGAGAACACTTAGATGTTGAAAAACAATAGGGGTTGTTACACACACCTCATGCATGACCACTTGCCTTACCCTCTTCTCTTCCATGTAAATAGTTGTCTAATGAACAATTATGATGCAAAAGAGAGCTCAAGTTATGCTATAATTGCGATGAGAAGTGGCCATCATTTCCCAAGTGTAAGAATCAAATGATACAACTAATAAGGGATTCTGCTGTGAAGGACTAAAGGGACCAAAGGTTAGGGTACATGGCCATTGAAGAGCAGAAATTCTTAATGAATTGCACATCACAGTCATCACTTTCAAGTGACTTATCCTCCATTGGACATTACGGATGAGGTCCCTTTCAACGAAGGGCAGATGATACAAGTCAGGAAGACTGGAGAGTAAGCTCGTGTTTAAAGAAGAATGTTCAACAACTTGTAACAGAAGATAAAAGCTGGTAAGGCACTTGATAGGTGTAGACACCTAATTTTGTCCGGACCTTAAAAATTAAAGTGGACCCATGCATAAATTCTAAAATTTATCCTACTTGAATATATATTTTTCTAGAAATTAATTGAGTGAAAATAAAAAATTTAAAGATATTTTTGGGTTTCAAATGTGAATAAATTTGTTAAAAAATAAAAAATAGAAAAAATAGAAAAAAGGAAAAAGAAGTGTGAAAAGAAAAGTTGGAAAATCAAAGAAGTTGGGTGGAAAGAGTTGTTTGCCGTAGAAAAATAGAAAAAAGGGTGTTGGTTAAGGGAAAGAAAATGATGAAGAGTTAGAGAAAAGGAGTGGTCGGCTGAGAAAAAAGGGGTGAAGAAGAAGATAAAGTCAAAAGATAAGCGGAGGAATAAAGAAAAAGAAGAGAGCCGTGAATCAAGGAGGCCAAATATTTTGACATTTGAGGAGGAATAGGTGAGCGTAAAAAGAAAAAGGCTTCACCACCTTTGACAGGGGAGAGGGGAGCCTTCACCCGGGGATTCTACCCTCACCTACAGGGGACTTGAAAAAAGGAGGAGCTTACGCTTTCAAGGAGGGCGAGATTCAGAGAAAAAAGGAAACCCGAGAGAGAACGGAGGAAAAAGGGGAGAGAAAAACACAGAGAATATACGAGTGCAAAGTTAGAGAGGGAATTCAGAGAGAGCAAGCCCGAGAGAGTGCAAGAGTAGGAAGGAAAAAAGAGAGTGAGAACCAGAAACACTTGGGCCGAGAGGAAGAAACAGAGGGTGTGGCGTTGAGAGATAAGGTGAGAAAACTCTTTTCTCATTTGGTTAAGCAAAGTCCCCATAACTGAAAGCCAGGGACTTACGCACGTAGACCGAGAGAGTTACAGTTGGGCGCGCAAAGACAGGCTCTTCAGTTTGCTGGTAACTCTGCATAAAGAGGAGGAAAAGGGTGCACTCGCTTTGGTATGCGTCTCATCTGTTCTTTGATGGAGTCTAGCTTTCATATCCCTTTTTAGTTCATATCTCTGTTTATAATGACTTTACCATATTGTTATGTAGCTAGAATGCATGTTGATTGATGTGGCTAGAATGTATGTTGATTGAACTCGAGGACATATGAGTTTGGGAAGTAAAAAAATAGAGGGCTGAAACTTCGTTAGAAAGGTTGCAAAAACTGCGCCTGCGGGGGCACTTTGAAAGAAGAAGGGTGCACCGCACCCTTTATGGGGTGTGGTGCACCCAATAATGGTCTTTTAAAAATAATTCAGGAAAAATAAAATATTTTAAAAAAATAAAAGAAAATATACAGTTGAAACAAGCATTTTTTAAGAAAATTTTTGGTACTAGTTACAAAAATTTTAGATGAAGAATGCAACGCTTAACTGTATTATTTCTGTCTTTTTATCTCATTTCAAAAAAATGTAGAAAAAAATTGATTTTGCGAAAAAATATTCTTATTGTGTCATTTGATCCAGCAAACTTGATTCTATTTTTCAAAAAATGTTGGAAGTTGAATAGAAGAAGAATCGTAAATTCATCAGTATCACTATTTAAATATAATATAAGTGATTTAAAAAAAAAAGAAAAAAAAATAAAAAAGGGAGCCAAAAGTCGGCCATGCTTCTTGAATTCACGGCATGGGCTTTGGCCCATGCCGTGATGTCCCCTTTCTTTTTTTTTAAAAAAAATAATAATAAAAATAAAAATATAATATAATAATATAATAATAAAAAATTAAAAAATTTAAAAAGGGACAAAAAATTTTAGAGTCATAATTTTATAAAAAAAAAATGATATAAAGGGTTTTAGGAGGATTATTCATATTTCAAAATGTCTTTGAGCTTCAAATCCCTGATTAATCCAATGATGGTCGTTGGTACAGTTGACGAAAGTGACTGTAACTAACTATCTGGAGGGAATTACGTTATGAATTATATTGGAGAAATTGATATAATTCGTATGACGTGATTAGCATTCTCACTTTAAAACCCATTACCTTTTCCTGAAATCCAACCTGGTTCTTTTAAATCCTATCCCTTCAAGTGCCATGATACAGGCGGTTGACGAAAGTGGTCACTGTTGACCTTTTCCAAAATAATACGTCATGGATTAAGTTGAAGAAATTGACAAAATCCTTATGACGTGACTAAACCTCATTCCTCCTAAAAATCCCCCAAAATCATTGCCAATTCAAACCTGATCTTTTCCGGGTCGCCGCAACCCCGCGTCGCGATGTACGACATGTTAAAGTGAGAAAAATAAAATAGAAATAGAATGAAAATTTTCATAAAATCATCTTTAAAGAACCTGATCTGGAATAGAGATGAGATTTTCTAAAGAATATTAAAACCCTGATCTGGAATAGAGATGGAATTTTTCAGAAATATTAAAACCCTGATCTGGAATAGAGATGGGATTTTTCAGAATTATTTTTAAACCCTGATCTGGAATAGAGGCGGGATTTTTCTAAAAATTATTTTTAAAACCCTGATCTGGAATAGAGGCGGGACTTTTCAGAATTATAATCAAAACCCTGATCTGGAATAGAGATGGAATTTTCCTGAAATTATTTTCAAATCCCAAACTGGAATAGAAAGGGGATTTGCATGAAGTAATTAATTAAATATTCTAACCCGGAATGGGTAAGAATTATCTTTTCAGAAATATTCATTTTCCAACCCGGAATAAGTAAGAATTGCGATTTTTGAAAATATTCATTTAAAACCAACATTAATTAAATCAAGTGAATTAATAAGATCATTCTTGGTACCGAAAGGGCGTTTAGGGTGCTAACACCTTCCCTAACACGTAATCAACCCCCGAACTCAATCTTTTAAACGTAGACCATTTTTAATTAGGTGTCCGATCTCACCTTAGATAACTTAGGTCGGTGGCGACTTCACAAATCACAAAATAAAAGAAATTTTCCAGGGTCGACAATAGGTGGTTAGGAATGTATTCGAATAGTTACAGAACTATCGTGGTAGTTAAAATAAAAGTACACATGACAGTGTGAATATAAATATCCATGTACTAAGATTGAGAAAGGTATCGAACGAAATATCATGATTTTCTTCAAATTTCTCTCTTCTTCTCCTTTAGAGTTGTGTGACTTGAATTACACCCTAATACTCTCCTTCACAAATGCCATCATTTTCCGTATTTGTTCTTTTTATTTCAAACAAGTCTAAATCTGAACCAATTCACACCAATTCTTATTGGTTTTTTGGTTGTAATGCAAACCCAATTTGATTATGAACTTGGACATAGGTCCAGCTTTTGACCAGTCCAATCTGAGTTTAAAAACTCTATTTTAAACTTTTTTTCTACTCTAACACTAGTTATATCTAAACCTAGAATCACATTCCTCTTAATAGCACATATCAATATGTAATATTCACATTTGCAATAAGTTTCATCATATTCTCTTTGGCTTCTAACTATCATTATTTATGTTAACTGTACAACATTTATCATTGTTCTTAATGGTATATATTTGTGATTTTGACTATTGCAATCATATTTGTTTTAGTTGACTCCGATCAAGGCCAACTAATGTTAAACGACATCCCCACTCCACATTGAGTCAATGTGATCAATGGGGCGGGCTATAATGTTTGATATATATTGGAGTTTTGTTTAATATCATCTAAGTTTAGGGGAGGAAAGTGTAACTTATCCTTATATGAAATATCCCTTTTTTATTTTGACATCCCCCTTTCCTTATTTGTTTCTCTCTCTTCTAATTCCCCATGCTTTCCGGATCCCACTCGCTTCCTCCCTCCTCCTTTTCTCTCTTTCTTCTTTTCTTTCCCTTCCCTTCTTTCTTTCTCGATTAAAGAACTCCACCTGGCCACCTCACTTCTCTCACCCTCTCTTTCTAGTTTTTATATTTCACATTAGAATCCTCTTCCTTTAGAATGAGAAAGAAAAAAAATTAAGAAAAAAAATAAGTTTTATTAATTAAATTTGGGAAAATTACACATAACCCCCTTATACTATACCTCACGTGCAAAAAACACCTTACATTATCAATTTCACCACGTAACACCTGACACTTTGCATTTGTTCAAATAGAACCCATCCATTAAATAATTAATAGACTACCGTTAAATAACTCAAAATGTCATCATTGTTAAATCACTCAAAATGATGATGACGAGCCCCTCCTATCTCCTACCTTCGGCAGCCGAATCATTCCCATACCTGAAGCTGATGAAGATGGCGAAGAAGATGAAAACGGGGACGAAGAGTTCTAGGGCATTTTCGTCTATCCAAAACCGTCTTCCACCATCAAATCCTATTCCGATGACTTGCAAATAAATGATAGAGATTCAAGACATATTCAGGTGAAGTTGATTCCCGATTGTGCAATGGTATCAATCTCTAGGAGCCACGAGACTTATGTTTGGTGTTAAGAGTTAAGGCTCCACTGCCTCCTTTGCCACTACTAACGGCTCGTAGCAGCAGCAATGGTGCTACGTCGCTTTTGGACCCGTCGCAGCATGCTCCCATAGATCTTGTCACGGTTCTTAATGTGAGTGGAAGCATGACTGGTGCGAAGCTTCACATGCTAAAGCGCACGATGCATTTGGTTATTTCCTCTCTGGGCCCAGCTAATCGGCTCTCCATAGTGGCTTTCTCGGCTACTTCTAAGCGATTATTACCTCTGAGGAGAATGACGGATCAAGGTCAGTGCGTGGCTCGGTGCATCATTGATCGGCTGGTATGTAGCCAGGGACTTGTGTAGGCAATGCTTTGAGGAAAGCCACCAAAGTGCTTAAGGACCGAAGGGAAAGAAACCCGGCCGCCAGCGTGATGCTCTTATCGGACGGTCAAGACAAGAGGATACAAACGAGCAACAACTCCTATCAGCAAAAATCGTCCAGCCACGTATCGTCCACCTGGTTCACCCACATTGAGATTCCGGTTCATGCGTTTGGCTTTGGACAGAAAGGCGGCTACAACCATGAGCCGGCCGAGGATGCCTTTGCTAAGTGCATTGGCGGGATATTGAGTGTGGTGGTGCGGGATTTGAGGATTCAGCTTGACTTCCAGTCTGGCTTCACGCCGGTTGAGATTAGCGCCAAGTTGGGTGATCTTCTCGTCCAATGTGGGGCGGGAGACAAGGTCTCTGGCTCTCTGACTGACGGGAAGCTTGGGATTGCAGAATGGATAGGATCGGGTGGACGGGTTAGACTAGTCGCACGCGAAGGGGGGCTGAGTTAACTCTACGTGGGCAAGGGGTCGAGTGAGCAGGAGCTGCAAAAGCAAGGAGACAAAAGCAATGGGAGAGAAGACCATCGTGTCCACGTACAATTGATGGAATGGAGAAAGTGTATAACATGTCAGATTTTAAAGACCTATAGCCCTCACTGCCTGACGAGAATTATAACATAATGTTACAGGCACTCACCGCCAGTACTGTATTTGGCAGTTAAAAATACAGAATTTGTTCTAAAACCTGGGCTCTCTCATAGTACTGTACGCAGGGTCCGTATGATATGTCGTTTTGAGTAATTTAACAGGAGTCTGTTAATTGTTTAACGGGTGGGTTCTATTTGAACAAATACAAAGTGTCAGGTGTTATATGGTGAAATTGATAGTAAAATGTGTTTTTTGCACATGAGACATAGTGCAAGGGGGTTATGTATAATTTTCCCATTAAATTTTATATAAAAATAATAAAATTACCAAAATCAGATAAAAAAATTAAAAAAATCTAAATCTTTATATTTTACTCACTCGACTACTCTATTTTCCATCCTAACACCAACCCCAAAGTTCAGATCTCACTCATTGGAGAAGCAAAACACTAATTTATATATTACTAGGTTTTGCCTATGCAATAAAGGGTAAATTTAAAAAATATATATTTATAAAATTGTTATTAAAAATATTAGTTTATTTACTATGTTATTGTATTAAAGATAAAACAACAATAATAAGATTCGAACTTACTTGTATGTGCATTGATTTACATATGGTTAGAAATTTTATAAATGATTTTTTAGTGTTTTCCCACAATTAATAACAATGGCAACCATAATTCGAATTCTTTTTTAAAATTAAAAGTTAAAAGTTAGAGTCCCTTGGCAGGACAAAGCAATATCTAAATTGTAAATTCTAAAATCAAATCAAGAGAGTTATGTTACTATGTTGTATTAAAACTTACTTATATGAAAATCAAACCACATATAATTGAAAATCCCACATGAATTACCCACAATTTGTAACAATGAAAACCGTAATTCAAGAGTTTTTAAAACCAAAAGTTAACTATCAAAGTTTCTTTGCAGCACAAACCAACATTTGAATTCTAATCTCTAAAATCAAAGCATCAGAATTTTAGTTACCATATTGTATTAAAAATAAAATAAAGCGAAAATGAGTTTAACTTTTACCTATATGAGGATCAACCCATGTATAGTTGGAATTGTCATATATGAATTTTAGAACTCGCCAACAATATAATGCAACCATAATTCAGAACTTTATAAAACAAAAAGTTAATGGTTACAAACCAATATTTAAATTGTAATTCCTAAAATGAAAGCACAAGAAAGAATGCTATTCTATGAAAGAGGTCATAGTTACTTTGTAAACTGATTCAATTTTAGAGAATTCAACATCAAGAAATAAGAGATGCTGCCAACAACTCAAGAGTTATTGATAAAAGTTTGAATCCCTCTACACATGCAAGTTCTTTTCAAAGAATAGGAGTTAGGATGAATCTTGCGATCACATATAGTTTTTTAAAATAACAAAAACTTTGGAATCAATATAACTTTTGGATTTCCTAAAAAAGTTTGAATGTTGATCAGAAATATATTGAGAATCCTAATCACTCATATCTATTTTGAAAATCAATTAGAATAAAATATGAAGAATTCAACAAGTAAATTTGTCAAAGTGTTTGATATAAGGAAGCAAATCTAGCTTTCACTATATTATTGTGTGGTGAACAAGGGCTCTCTCCACTATAGTTAAGAAATGCTAGATTGTTTCCAATATTAACTTCATGTTTAAATCCTTTTCTAGTAAAGACATCTGACCTAAGACGTGCACTTGGTCTTTTTACTAAACTGATAGCAAGGCAAAGGAACAAACAAAGTTTCAAGTAAAACCACAAGATTATTTTTTGCTAACATTGCGGCATTCAAAGGACAAAGCCGCAAAATTTAAATCATAAATAGTAAACCACAAAATAACCAATTGAAAGGTACCATTTATTTATTTTTTTCATTTTAATCTTGAGAGTAGAGAACTTCTAATTTGTCAAAAATTAAGCACCAAACCCAATATATACTATTAAAAAACACGTTTACACAAATATACAAATAAAAAACACTTTTACTTACACTCATCATATGTTATAATTTTTGTTTTAAATTTTAAAAATTAAAGTTAACTCTAAATTTTAATGTCATAAAAAGCTTTAAGATTCTTAACACAGAAAGTGGGCGTAAGTAATGACCTATACAATCATATAAACAGACAATTTCTCCTCAACGAGACAATGTATTAAACTTTATGCGGAACAAAATTAGACACCAAACTATAGTGTCCTTTCTATAATAGCAAACATTAACCAGATAGATAGAATACATAAACTTTTGAATACTTCAGTTACAACTGAAGGGCAAAAGCTGTGTTTGACAAGACAAAGAGAAGGCAAAAGCCGTGTCTGGCTGAATGAAATTTTTCTAGAATAATGGAAATGAGTTACAAAGCTTGACTCTCAAACGCTGTCGAGGAAATAGAATACTTATTGTGTGTAAGTCTCCCAATCAAAGCCCCATTGAAAAATTGGGAATTATACTAACCTGATTTAGTCACACCCCATGTATAAATGGTACAGTTTAAAGTAAGTCTAATTTCCGCTTCCATTTGCATGATTAAATATTAAAAAAAAAATTGATCCGCTTCCTGGGTGTGAAATTGCCTAAAACGACTACAGCACAGCCAACCTATTATTTAAAGCTCAAGCTTGAACCCAAAAGAAAATGCCCAACACCGACAAGAACTACAACCCAAAGGATTTCTCCAACTTTTGAATCTGGTTGAGGAAGATCCACGTCATCTGCATTAGCAAACATAAAGATATCAGAAGATAACTCCAGTCAAGCCTTGTATGTAACAATTACTTATACAAGAAAACATGAATAAAGAAATCCAATATACACGAGAAGCCCAGATAGAAGAGAATACCATGACATGAGGAGCAATTCTCACACAATAGACAGGGAATCCAGTGTAAAATTTCAACGGTCCTCCTGATTTCAAGGTTTTGACAACACAGTCAAGAGAGCCGCTGTATGGAAATTTTCCCGCAGCATCAGGTTGCATCTTCTGAATCTGGGTCTTGACATAGTCAAATGGCAAGCTGCAGGCTGATGCAAAAAATCCTGAAACAGTACTTGCACCTAAAGAAAATGATGATGTCAGCATCAAAGACGTGAAAACAGATCTTTGGTAGTATAAAGGCTTTTCTAAATGCAAGCCTACTGTATACATATGTATTCCACATAAAATATCAATGGTCTTACTCTTCTCACAAACAACATTTTACTATATACTTAAAAAAAATCTGAACTATTCAATTTACAGGATTCCACTAGATTCCACAGACTATACCCTGAGACTACCATATCTGATGGCCAATGGGCCACTTTGTAGGGATTTTGTAACTCCCACTTTCATGGGTGTTACTTTTCTCCAATATCAATGACTTCTATTTAGTACAGATGACACACTAATAACACCCTTTTAGAACTTTAGCTCAGACTAGCAACCACAATAAGATGTGGAATCTTATGTTAGCCATAATATCCAGTAAACATTAAATCCAAGATTCCCAACCTGCTCAAGAAATTCCTCTTGCAATGCAGATGATAGAATTAGAAAGCATTGCATCTTGATACACAAAGTGCAAACCACTGATTTAATGTCAAAATCTTTGCAGCGTCCCTTGGGGTACACAAGGTCAATGAACACAGTATCACAGACATTGACTGAATGAAGAATTATATCAGAATATTCAAAGATTAATGACAACAGAGTTCAATTGTGAAGATAAACCCCATGTAATTTACTGTAACTATTCCATTTATTGCCACATATCAGAATTAAATTAATCTCATAAAGATCCAATCTTTATCATCGGTCACTACCTTTTCCATTCTGCATAGATAATTTCATAACACCACCAGTTGCATTAAAACATGTAAAGCTGTTGGTTATACTAGTAATCTGCACCTTAAAAACTCCATTATCTGCGACTCATATTCTGCAATCAACGGTAACAACAATTTTGACTTGAAAAAGAAGCAGTTAAAAGTTAAAAAGTTATATTGATAACATGCTATTTCAACTTAGTAAATTTGGTTTTAAATATGAGATTTTATACTTTGGAATCTCTCTACTCTGTTCCTATGCATGGATACTAGATGCCTTAGGTTGTCAAATATATATCTTTATTTTTGAATTTATTTGGGATATGTCTGCAATGACATAAACTCCGCCTGTGTTTTACATAGCCGGTCCCAAGCCCGGATAAAGGAGGAAGGTTGTGTTAAGTAGTTGACAGCCAATGTAAAATTGCGTCGAATCTATATGACATGGACAAACGAAGTTATAGTGCTAATGCTAGGTCGTTACCCAGAAGTAACACGCTGTATGGCTAGAGTACAGTGTCAAATGAGCTAGAGCCGCTGCATCGGCACCCGGATGTAGTATTAAATAAACAAGGGTCCTCACATCTTTCTGGACGGATGTGGGTAAAGAAGTTAGTCCAAGAGAACAAGATCCGTTTTGACACTTGGAATATTGGAACTTTGACTAGAAAGTCTATGGAGGTAGCGGATACTATGATTAGAAGGAGAGTTAACATTATGTGTTTTCAGGAAACCAAATGGGTCGGAGAAAAGGCTAAGGAATTGGATATTTCAGGATTCAAGCTTTGGTATACAGGGAAGGCTAGAGTAAAGAATGGAGTTGGTATTATTGTGGATAAGACTTGGAAGAATAATGTGGTGGAGGTTAAAAGGGCAGGAGATAGGATTTTATCCCTAAAAATGGCAGTGGAACATGAGACTTTTAGCATCATAAGTGCTTATGCACGACAAGTAGGGTTGGAAGAACAAGAAAAGGTAAAGTTTTGGGAAGATTTGGAGGGTTTAGTCCAAGGAACTCCCCAACATGAAAAGATTGTCTTAGGAGGAGATCTTAATGGTCATGTCAAAAAGGTTTATGACTTTAAGATTGCAAATATTTGTTTTAAGAAACGGGAGGAGTACCTAATCACATACAAGAGTGGGGCTTCAAGTTCGCAAATAGATTTCTTTTTGGTACGGAATACGGATAAAAGGATTTATAAGGATTGTAAAGTTATACCAGGAGAGAGTTTAACCACACAACATAGGGTTTTGGTACTTGACATGCAAGTTAAGAATCGGAAATAGCGAAGCAGAAAAGTTATAAACCCAAGAATCAAGTGGTGGCAATTGAAGGGTGAAAAGTAGTTGATTTTTCAGAGAAAGCTAATGGAATAGAGAGTTTGGGAAACACAAAATTGTGCTAACCTTATGTGGGAAGAAATGGCAAATGGGATCCGAAAGGTAGCGAAAGCAGTTTTAGGGGAATCAAAAGGATTTGGCCCTAAAGAATCTTGGTGGTGGGATGAGAATGTTCAAGCGAAGATTAAATATAAGAGGGAGTGTTTCAAAGCTTTACATCTTGATAACAAGGAGGAAAATTGGGAGAAGTATCGGTCAGCTAGAAATGAGACAAAGAAAGCAGTTAGTGAGGCAAGATCTAAAGTGTTGGATGGATTTAACCAAGCTTTGGGAACAAAGGATGGAGGAAGGCAAATATACAAGCTTGCTAAGGGAAGGGAAAGGAAAACAAGAGATTTAGATCAAGTGAAATGCATTAAGGATGAAGAGGAAAAAGTCTTAATAACAGAGGAAGATATCAGAGAAAGGTGGAGAAGTTATTTTCACAAGCTTTTCAATAAGTGGCAGACAACAAGTATAGACACGGAAAGTTTAACTATTCGGGAGGAGGATCAAAACTTTGCTTTTTTATCGTAGAATTCGAGAAGTTGAGGTGAAGGAGGCACTTAAGAAGATGGATAATGGTAAGGCTTTGGGTCCTTATAACATACCTATTGAGGTTTGGAGGTGTTTGAGAGAGAAAGGTATCTCTTGGCTTATCAAGTTATTGAATGAGATATTGAGATCCAAGAGGATGCCAGATGAATGGAGGAAGAGTACGATAATACCCATTTACAAGAATAAAGAAGATATTCAAAATTGTGAGAACTGCCAGGGGATTAAACTCATGAGCCATACTATGAAACTTTGAAAAAGAGTGATTGAACAAAGATTAAGAAAAGAGACACATATCAGAGAACCAATTTGGTTTTATGCCAAGAATATCCACCACATAAGCTATTTATCTTTTACGAGATTTGATGGAATGGTACCGAAGTAGAGGAAAAGATTTGCATATGGTCTTTATTTATTTAGAAAAAACTTATGATAGAGTGTCAAGGGAAGTCCTATGGAAGGCATTGGAAAAGGGTGTTCGTATTGCTTACATTCATGCCATAAAGGACATGTATGATGGAGTTACAACAAATGTGCGAACTTAAGGAGGGATAACAGAAGATTTTCCCAGAAGGATCGGTCTACATCAAGGGTCATCCTTAATTCCATACTTTTTCACTTTAGTGATGGATGTACTTACTAGATACATCCAAGATGTAGTCCCAAAATGTATGTTGTTTGCTGATGACATAGTCTTAGTAGGGGAAATAAGAGAGAAGGTTAATTATAAATTGGAAATATGGAGAGAAGCCTTGGAATCAAAGGGTTTTCGTTTAAGCCGGAATAAAACAGAGTATATGGAGTGTAAATTTAGCAAGAGGCGAGAAAACAGTAATTTGGAGATAAAAATTAGGGAGCAGAGTATACCACAAGTGTCTAAGTTTCAGTATCTTGAGTCAAATTTGCAAAGTAATGGGGAGATTGATAGGGATGTTACACACAGGATCCAAGTTGGATAGATGAAATGGAGAAATGCATCGAAAGTTATTTGTGATTGCAAAATATCTACTAAGCTTAAAGGGAAGTTTTATCAAACTGCCATTAGACCAACTATGCTTTATAGTAGTGTGTGTTGGGCTCTGAAAGGTCAATAAGAGCAAAAAATGGGAGTGGCAGAAATGAGAATGTTAAGATGGATGAATGAACATACAAGAAAAGACAAAATTCGAAATGATTGTATTCGGGAGGGAGCTGGGGTGGCGCCTATTGAGGAGAAAATGATAGAAACTCGGTTACAGTGGTTTGGGCATGTACAAAGAAGACCGCAAGAGGCACCAGTGAGAAAGGTTGACCAAATGGTGTTTAGTCCTGTGAAGAGATATAAAGGAAGACCAAAAAAGACACTTAGAGAGGAAATTACAAGAGACCTTTGGTTAAATGGTATATCCGAAAAGTTGATTTCGGATAAAAGTTTATGGCGTCGTTTGATCCATGTAGCCGACCCCACCTAGTGAGAAAAGGCTCGGTTTGTTGTTGTTGTTGTTGTTGTTGAATGTCTGCAATGACATAATTCTTCAAGGCTAAAAGCAGATTTATATAAGCAATACGCTTTTCTTATGGTCAGCATCTATAATCTTGGGTACATATCAAAGCAAGTATAACAGGGAGTTATTGTCTAATAAAAAAATTCTAGAAGGGCAAAAGCTGACTTACATATGCCATAGAAATTTTCTTATGGGCTGCATCTCTGATCATAAGTAAATACTAGAGAAGGGGATATAGGGATTTATTGTCAAACATAATTATCAATGAAAAAAGGTAATTTATTGAATCTTAACAACCTAGATATTTCCAATAAAAAACCACGAGTTGTGTGAAAAACTTAGATTTAAACCTTCCAAATGTCAAATTCAAATCATTATATTGCAGTAAGCTACAATTAAAGTAACACAGATAATGCTTTCTGTCTGGACCCTGCAATTTTCTGTTCCTTAACAAAGGAACTACACACCTAAATGGAAAGGATGAGATATCAAAGCATGCTCCATGAACCATCCTAAGGGTAACCAGTTTCTTTCCCTTCTTTGATGTCCATGTTAGTCAGATCAATTTAAATTTAAACAAATTCAAATATCAAGCTGAGCTTGGTTGTCCTATAATGACGGTATGCAAAGCTAAAGGCAGCAGCCTTAAACTTTAAATCATTTAAATACTGTAAAAGCATTATTTACCTATCACAGTGGCAGCTTCACCTAGACCAAGGGAATCCTTGAAAAACTCAACGCTTTGGTCATAAGATGCAAGCATTCCCATGTTCAATGCCATGGCTCTTACTACGGTAGGGCCAGCACCTTTCCAAAGCGCCAAAACCCCTTCATCTGCAACAATCCGATAAAGTGCATGGAAGGCATTTGTGTAATTCCTGCGCTGAGCAACAGGTAAAGTTGCATCGGCCTGCATACGAATGAGTGCCAAATCTGCAGGACTTCCAACACTTGCTCCAATAGCACCAGCAGTCAGGCCACAAAGTGCTTTCTGATAGAGTGGCAGGGGCTTCCCATCATTTGCCTCAATTGCTTTGTTTGTCAACACTCTAAAATCCCGAAGAAGCATTAAGTGAGAAGCTAACCATAACTAAATTCAACATAAAATAATCCACAGATGTCATAAGATGAACAGGCAATGTGAGAGCTTAATATTAATTGACGTAAGAAAATAAATGATAATTCAAGACAGCCACACACAGTATCTGATTAAACAAAAAAATTTTAATGATAAAAACTACATATTGCAGAAACAATGAAAGGGAAGAATATGAAACTTCTAGCAAGAAAAGGTATAGAATTTCTCCTTTCTGATGAATTATTGCCTTTGAATGTGATAACAAAATACTCACTTAAATGATCCAAGCCGAGCAGTGGTGTATGTAGCCTGTCTGAGTAATCCCGCGGATAGACCCTACATAAAGTGATTCAGTTTAGACACCAGCAGATGTATAATTGTGTGAAGAATACCGTCAATGAGGAATCACAACAGAGGCTAAAGTGACAATGTCAAAACTTATCTTTCATTTGTACGTCTACAACAAGGTTAATAGAACAATTTATCAAAACACAGCACCTAAAATAAGGGTCATATCATTCCAAAGAACAATTTCCTCCATACAGCTAATCTGAAGAACATAGCATCTGATATTAAAATGGTGAAACTAAACTGTCCTCGATCATAGTTCAATTAAAGGGAAAACTTCAATAGACAGATCCCGAATTCATTCAAAGAAACTAAATAAGTATACAACATTGATGAAACAACTTCCAAAACCATGGAAATATTGGCAAAAACCAGTCATACATGGAGATCAAAAAACAGGACCTGCACAAAGTCGTAAGTATAAAAACGTGCAGAATCAAACCTTATAGAATGCAGCAACACCCTCATTCTTAAGCATGCTTGAAGTCACCTGGCCAGCCGATCCTTGACCCAATTGAATCCTCACCTAAATCAAACCCAGTATACACAGTTAACAGAACAAAAACGAAAATACGCATAACTTTAATAAGCATCACCTGCATAGAACATTAAAGGAACAAGCAAAAATCACAGATCTGAGTCTCAGCGAGCATACCCATCATTTTTTATAGTACACTGCCCACATCTTTTCCCAGAAAAATGGAAATTAAGAAAGACCCAATGAATGAGAAGGGGATTCCACACAGATAAGAAAATAAAGCCGAATGCTTTACCTTAATCATATCAATAGGCTGTATAACACAAGTAGCCAGCATACCGGAGGATCCGCCATTGACGAAAGGCTTCACGGTGGGCCATACACCAGCTGGCTTAGCTTTCTTCTCGTCTCCCATTTCTCAGATTCGAAGCTACAACGACAAAAACGAGGGAGAGAGAGTAAACTAATACTGTTTCCCTAACAGCGGCTTGGTGAAGCTCAAGAGGCAACCAGCATATATAGCATAAACAAAATTTTTTTTAAAAAAAAAAAACGGCTTAAACAAACGAAGTTGTCAAACCCTTTCTTCCCCCCCTCTCTCTCTCTCTCTCTCTCTCTCTCTCTCTCTCTCTCTCTCTCTCTCTCTCTCCCAAGCTTCCTCGTCCAACCCCAACCCAACACACGGCTAGCGTAAGCAACAAAACACGGAATATTTGGATTTAGATTTTTTTTATTTTAATAACTTTTTCTTTTTAATAATTTAATATATAAATTATTATATTTTTAGCTTTTTTTTAAATTTAAATACTTTTTTTCTAACTTTTCTATATCTTAATATCAGAGAATCTCAATTAGAAATATTTAATTGATTTCTTTTGCATGCTATACTATTTTTGGTCGGATAAATGACCTTGAATGCCTGAAATATTGTTGTCATAAATATTTGATATAACATGGAAAATCATTTATTTAGCTGATATATTTCCTCTATATTATTCGGCATTTTGATATTCTCCCTCCATTCCCTTTTTATCTGTATAATATTTTTCTCTTTTATATTTTAAGTCACCATAAATTCTTACCCACATGTCTTTTGCTTTCTCGCTCACATGTTGCAACCTCAACCTTTAGCTTTTATTTTTTATTTGTTATTTTCCTCCAATTGTCTTTGCCATAATTGGTGCCATCCTTTTCATTTCTTCTTCCAAAAGTAATTGGGTTTTGGTGTCTTCCATTTCTCTCCTTCCACTTTCTTTTTTGGGTGACATCTCCTTAAACTTTGTCCCACCCCCTCCTGAGGCTGTATAACAGATCAGGTACGCTAAAATTATGCTTGAATTTTTATTTAGCTTTAATACATTATATTATATGCCAAGCTCATATGCGATTCAATCAAGTTAATGGATAGGGTCAAATTTAATTCAATCAAATTAATAAATTATACGAGTATTTTATATGATCGATTTATGTTCAAGTCAAAGTCAAATTAAATATAACAAAAAAATATAATCTATCATTGACGGATACAAATAAAGTTCAAATTTTTTTGGCCACCCTACTCCTCTCCAACTAAAACTTTTACTTAAGAAAAATAATTTTATAATACATATTTTATATAATAAAGTGTAATATGCATGATATGGATAAAAAGTTAATAATTTAAATATTGAATTTCTTATAAGATACAAATAATTTTATTTCAAATTTAAAGTATTTTTTAAAAATTATTAAAAAGCTAATATCACGCGACAAAGGCTTTTTATCAATAAAATGCGGCGGGGACTATGGTTGTTCATTTTGAAGATCATTGGAGATTTTGTCGGAGTTTTGAAACCGCAAGGTTTTCTGGTGTCTTAGGTGATATAATTAAAGTTGATATTATTTGTTTGATGTAATTTTATAAATAATAATTGTGATAAATAAAAATTATATAAATAAAAATTTATTAATAATTCTATTTCAAATAATATATTTACAATCATATACTAAAAATATTGAATAATCTTTTCAAGATTTATAATTGTCAATAGTCCAAAAACAAACATTTTTTAAGGCAACACTTTACTAAAGGGCAGTCTACTCTTTTATCATAGACAGTTTAACTTTGAGCTCTACAAATTATTATTTTTAAAATAAAACATTAGGTAACTGATTTAACCGATAAATTATATAAAAATTAAATAAATATTTAAATACTTATAAATAAAATTTATAAATAATAAATATATAATAAAAAATTAAAGTTATATTCATCCATTTTCTTATTTATTACATCTCTTTTTCTTTTCTTTTTTTTTTATTCTCTCTTTCTTTCCAAATTCCCCACACTTCCCATCATTCAAGTTGCATGGGCATATGCTATATCTAAATCCCACTTGCTGTTATCATGTTACTAAATTGTTATTTATAAGATTATTAAAATATTAAAGAATCCCATAAATGGCACAAATCAAGGGCTTCACACAAAGACAAGCCCGCATCTTACACAGAGCATCACTATGCTGGTGACTATGGTACGCATACGGTTTTATTTAGTATTAGAATTATGACATGTCACCAATAACATGCTGATGTAGTTGCCGTTATCTGTATCTCAAGTTAAGGAGTATGAAGTAAAAGATTTAGATTTAAATCTTGAAATTATATTTGTTAAAATAGATTATAAGCGACCAATTCTGAACATGAATTAATGTACCACTTAATAATGATGTGAAGATATCACGTAGAAAAATTCAAAGAAAAAGAATCATGAAATGTGACTTCTATTTTGTGGACTCAAACCCCACGCCTTGGCTCAAGAGAAGCACTCTTTCTATTGAGGTATAAGAACTCATTAGATGTTTAATGTCCATTTTTTACCCAACATTCTCTTATGTTAGGTTAAATGGTTGAATCGTTGAACTTATGGATGTAGTTCGAGTTCAAAAACATTGATGATGTCTAATTGAATGATTGTTTCCACTAAAAAAGTAAGATTATTACAATTAAAAAAAGCATGAATTGAAAAGATATTTTTATTTGTTTAAAATAAATATACACAAGTTTCTGACTTTAAACAGAGCAGTTATAGTGTAAACCTTATAACTATTATTAATTATAATTTAACAGTCAAAACAAGTAAACCTAAATTAAAACATGTGCGATTTTTTTTTATAAATTATATTTGTACAAGAATCACTTAGTTTGAAATGGCTTCTTAATGTAATAGAATCAGGCATAAAAGTTATTTGAACTTAACCTAAATGGTTACCGAGTCTAATTTCCTATCTCCTATCCCCTAATAAAAAAAAAATCAGGCATTAAAAAAGAAATTAATGTATTTTAATTTGAACATTCTTTTTTTTTTTTTGGTAATTAGAGGAGTCAAGGATGGCTTTAAGGGAGTACACGAAACTGGGGATCGAACCCGCGACGAGGTTCGGGGGATAAGCACGTTGTGCCACTAGCTTTAAGTGTAAGTGGCTGAAAATCTTAATGAATCTAATGGTAGCGTTGAAGACTTGAACTACAATTTCCTATGTTAAAATCAAAAAAACACACAAATTATTTCTATTGTGACTCAGTGTTGGTTCAATGAAAGTTGGCAGCATCCTGAGAAGACTTAGTGCCAATGCAAACGAATTCAAGTTTTGAATAGACATTTATTAAGAGAAAACTATTGTATATAGCTTTCTCCTCAAATGAAATTTAATCCCAAGTCTAATAATAATGTAAAAATACCTTATGAAAAAAAAAATATACATTTCAAAGAAACTTTTGACACTCATTTGACTGTGTTTTACAACTTAGTTTTCATGAACATTTAATAAAACCTATATACTTTGTTAGGAATGACACAACTCTATATGTGCACATAAATAAAGTTATTTCAACGGCTTTATTTAGAAATCGTCTTGAGCTTCGTTAAGTGTCAAATACTCATCCTTTTTTGCCTTAGTTTGAATACTAGGCCTGAAATGGTTATTTGTTTTCATGTTCACAACCATGCATTAGTAACTTGATTTTGCCCATTAAACTTTTAAACTAGATTTTTGTCTTAAAAAAGCTATTGATCACATTACCGTGGCTTTAGTTGAAGGATTTTAATCCTGTCTCAATTGTTGTGATATGGGACCACAAGAGAGAAGAAGCAGGAGAACATGCCCCAAATGTGGTCAAGGATAGAATCTTCGGCTAGTTAAGGTAGCTAGAGAAGCTGAAGAAGTTCGGAGGTTTATGCAGCTAAGATATTGTTAAGATAGATGTTACTTTGTGAGAAGGAATCAGCCTATGTAAACCAAGCAATTGTACTATTCTGTATCACCCTATAAATAGGACTACTGAAGAAGAAATATTTCAAGAAAATACTCAGCAAAAGGACTTTCTTTTCTCTCTGTCTTTAGATCAGGTGTTAGGAAGTGCTATCATGTTGTTTCCCTCATTTTGTCTCCTTTTATAAATGGATCAATCAAGTTATTGCTTGTTATAATAAATAATATTATGTTTGTACGTAACTTAATATTACAGTTATATCTATTGTTGTTTTAGAGCTATTTTGTTAAGGCTCTAAATTTAAATTTATAATTCTATATATGTGTATTAAATGGCTTACCATTCTTCTCATAATAAAAAAAAAATTATAATGATACATTCATATCACAAGTTACTATATGTCCAAATTTCTCATTATGTCCTTGCAAAGTCATTAGACAATGCAAGTAGCATCGTAGTCATAATACAAAGAAATGATGTCAACATCTTTAGTGGTGCAGTGGTATCCGTAGTTATTTTAAAAAAAAAATTTTGCACAATCTCTAATTTAAACTCGAGATTTAGTATATGATTTAAATGACTTATCACTCCTTCCATTATCAAAATGGCAATACAAAAATTTGATTAGTAATAATTGTGACAACGACACTTCTCACTATTATATGCAAGATTAATCCTTGTTTGAGGAAAACTATAGATGATATTATTCTTTCAATAAAGGTCTCTCTAAACTTAAATCTGTGTACATTGATACTAAGTTCTTTTAAAACATAGTCAACTATCATCGGATCAACACTTTATTAGTTAAACCATTTATCTTGTTCATTGCTAGATATTGCTCGTAAAACCATATTCCATCATATTCCATCACGGGATGAGTTACAAGTCTATTTTTTACACATTCATAAATGACTTCGTAGTCAAGGTTAAACACATAACCAAATGTAGAATTAATTTCAATTTACTCTAGTTATTTGGCTAGAATAAATATTTTATCTAGTACTACCGAAAATACTTCCAAACCAGTCATAGATTATAGTTTTAATATATTCTAGGACTCATTACTTAGTTACTTTTGTATCTTTTTAAAAATTTTGTAACCTATTGAAGCAACATACACAGACTAAACATTTTTAATGATTTGGCAACTAACTTAAGCAGGTGATCCTTTCACCAAATTATAAATTCATGTGAAATCACTGAAATGTCACAAGGGATATTTATTTGTTTAGATTCAAGAAAAAAGCCTCCCCTATGCCCTTTTCACTTTCGTGCCTAAAATAATATCTGTCTCACCAAAATCTACTTAGAGGTACTCCTTTCTTTTATTCACATAAATCATTTTTGTCTCTGTTATGACAATTGCGCTGATACCAATTTGTTATGACAATGGCCAACAAATATAAAATTACAAAATATAAATTAGAGAAGGAGAAGAGAAAGCACACAAATATTTAACGTAAAAAAATCCAATGAGAGAAAAAACCACGGGCAGAAGAAGAGAATTTCACTATGCAAAATTCAGTTACAAGGTTAAAATTTGGGCTAAACAATTGACCACAAACAGCAGTACCCAAAATGACCCAAACAATTGCTGTATCCAAAATACAGAAAATTTGCACTCTTTTGTATTACTGTTTTACAGTAGCAAACCCAAAACAAGTACTGTTCATGATACTGTTCACACGCCAGCACTGTTCACTGCGGGGGTCTTGTTCACGGGTTACTGTATTCTCTACACTATTCACGCAGTTGCTGTATTCTGTATATATATTTTTCAGTTGAAACTGCTGTGTGCTGTTTTCTACTAAAACTGTAACTCTATCTGCAACTGTTTTACAGTGTCCTACTAAAATTGCAACTCTTTTATTTTTAGAATTTGGGTCACACCCAAAAACATAACAATCTCCACCTTAACACGAATTCTAAAAACAGACTTCAACAAAGAAACTCTTCACCTCTTCCACAAAAGCTCCTAAGAGCAAAACTCAATAATGGACACCAATTAAGTCCAAGCAATACTTGAACTTCTTAATAGGCAAAGGCTTAGTGAGCATATCAATTGGATTGTCTGCAGTATCAATATTCTTAATGAAAATTTCACCCTTGGCAAAAACATTCCGAACAAAATGATACTTGATGTTAATATGTTTGGATCTTTCATAATACATCTGATCTTTAGCTAAGTGAATTACACTCTGATAGTCACAATGAATAACAATAGAAATAGATTCAGATGTAATTTCACTAACCAAACCTTTTAACTAAATTGCCTCCTTAACAGCCTCTGCAATTGCCATGTACAGACTCTCCAATTTCAACCATGCACCCACTGCAGTGTTCCCAGTGAGAATTTCTTGAAGAACTTCATTACCCAAGCATAACTGAATAGAAGAAAGAGCTCTATCATCCATATCATTTGATTCAGCATCTGTCATAATCTCAGGCTTCTTTGTCTTCCCAAGCAGCGCTCTCTTTATGCCTTCTCTTGATAGAATTGCTATCATCCTTACTTGTTAGAGAGCAAAACTGGTTGACCCATCAAATTTTTTAATGTCTGTCTTAGATGTTGTTGTTAAAGTAGAAGCCATTGCAAAAATCAGGCTCTGATATCAATTTGTTATGACAATGGACCAACAAAAATAAAATTACAAAATATAAATTGTAGAAGGAGAAGAGAAAGCACACAATTATTTAACGTGAAAAAACCCAATGAGAAAAAAAACCACAGGTAGAAGAAGAGAATTTTCATTATATAGAATTCAGTTACAAGGTTGAAATTTGGGTTAAACAATTAACCCCAAACAGCAGTACCCAAAATGACCCAAACAATTGTTGTATCCAAAATACAGAAAATCTGCACTCTTCTGTATTACTGTTTTGCAGCAGCAAACCCAAAACAAATATTGTTCATGAGGCACTGTTCATGATGTACTGTTTACGCTACTGTTCACACGCCGGTACTGTTCACTGCGGGGGGTCCTGTTCACGGGTTGCTGTTCAAGTACTGTATTCTGTATATATTTTGCAGTTAAAACGGCTGTGTGCTGTTTCTTACTAAAACTGCAATTCTGTCGGCAACTGTTTTACAGTGTCCTACTAAAACTGCAACTCTTGGTTGCAGTTTCTAACTGAAACTGCAATTCTTTTATTTTTAAAATTTGGGTCACACCCAAAAACATAACAGTCTTAACAACAAGCACAACCTTTTACCTAAAATGCTGACCTTAAATGAGGTTATTACACAACTCACACAATGTTGTTAATTGTGTGATGCAATTATATAATTAACAGTCCGATTGCTAATAGTACATTAATTATACATACCTTGTGTAATACTTTTATGTGTAAGTAACACCATTCACCTTTTACATACGAGCATAAAATAACCTCCTCATATTTGTAAAAGTTTATAAATCTTTTCTATGTTTAATCATGAGACAAGGAATCCAAAATTAAATTTGTGCCATTACTTTATACTTTTGTAAGAACATACTAAATTGTCTAGTTCATATACTCTATGTTGGACTGTCAAAACAAACCTGATCCGCCCCCGCCTCTGTGAGTATATATTTTCTTAATTTGAAAAAAATATGACCTACTCCACTTTGTTTCATTTATGGGTCACGAAAAGTAAAACAGACTAGAATAGGCAAGCTGCATTGACAGCCTAACTATATGTTTTCATACCCATGTACTTAAAAGTTTTTCAGGTTATCTTTTTTATTTTTTCATCTAGTGAACTATTTAAAAAAGGAAATTTCTCTTTTTACTTATAGATGGCACACAAAAATGCCATAAAATAAAATCAGACTTATTAATTAACTGTATGAGACTCATAATACTGAGTTATGTACAACTAATTAATAAGTGACTTATATGTTGTTACAGAGTCTTAGCAATTCATGTTGCAAGTATCATTGAAATTTTCAACTCACAATTATTGAAAATTTCTCAAAAAATTATTCTAAAAATAAATGGAAACATATAAAAGAAATTGAATTATATGTTCTTTTTTTTATTGATATGGGTAAATGAAAAAGGAATTGCTTATTGTGAATTATTATATTTATATGAATAGATATTTCCGATTAGCTAAAATTAAATTAAAAATTTTGATCCAATTCAGATTATAAATTTAACTAAAATTAAATTATAGTTTATAATAATTTCAGTTATAAAGACTAACATTAATTAAGTGATCTAAAATTCAAGTGATAAAAAATAGCCACTAATTAGTAGTTCCTACATAAGAGCGGAATTTACACTGAATCAAGTTTCAATCAGCGCAGTTGTTGGATCTTATTAATTTTGTAATGCGAAAGGGCCCAATATACTTTGGCCACCGGCCGGGCAAGGCATTTTAGCCTTTATGTTATTTTATTCATTTGATACTTTTACGTACATAACCTTAACTTTTATGTTCTACTGAATTAATAATGTACTGCTTTCTGACTTGTCACCTTCTATGATTTACTTAAGCCATATGCAAGGAATAATGAGGATTGGTATCCATATTTTCATAATTTTTTTATTAAATTTTTTTATTTTATTTTTATTTTATTTTTAATTTAAATAATTAAAATTAAATTTATTAAATTTAACAATACACAATACATTATAAATGTCAAAGTTTTGATATTTTAAATTAATTTTATAAAGTAACAAAGAAATTAATGAGAATCTTATGCGCAAAATTCAAGCAAAGAAATTAATGAGAATCTTATGTGTAAAATTCAAGTTGAGGAGTTGAAATGATAAATGTCTTGAGAGTAGTTTATGATCGTAAAATACCTAACATATTTAAAAAAAATTTATTATTTTATTATAAAACCAATCATACTTTATAATAATAAATGTTAAAACTTTAAAAAGTTAACAAAAATAAAAATCAGGGTAACAAAAATATTAAAAATATTAAAATAAATAAATGAACATAATAAGAAAAGAATAAAACTTAGAATGATAATATTTAAAAAAAAAGTTGATATTATATCTATTAAAAAAATAATAAGAATTTGATTATAATAATTTAAATATATACAAAGAAGTTACTAGAGGATCCACCGATAAAAATTAATTAAATAACTTTTAATTTAATAAAAAAATTCATAAAATATATTTTCAGAGATTATTAAAAGAAATATTGAAGTAAATAGAGTTTTCAAAAATATGATTTCTATTAAAACCAAATATAATTTCTAAACCAAATATAATTTCTAATAAAAGTTAATTTGATTCATGTAATTGATTGTATTTAATAAAATAAAACTCAATTTAATATTATTATTAACATACTTACTTAATACATAATTATAAAATTTATTGATAAATTAAATTATAAAAATCAGCTATCCAAAAAACATTTATAGTAGCAGCAGAATATTTTTTTTCCATGTATTTTATACTAGATTTGCATATGATTTTGAAAGATTCTTCACTAATGGCTTTAGACAAATGACAAATACTAGTGATCCTTGCTTATAAACATTAAAAGAAAATAGTATTAATTTGTGAATTTTATTTTATTCACTGCTTTTTTATTTTTATATCTCTTTATTTTCATTAATTTTTAACTTATTTTATTTTATCTAGTTCTTATTGCTTGGATCTCAAAGTCAGATATGTATCAAAACAAGAAAATAAAAGAAATCAATCAAATAAAAAGGGCCACTTCAAACGAAAAAAAAAAGAAAGTCTTTATTTAATACTCTGTAATAAAACATCTTTATTTATTTCTATAACAGATTAAGATAAATCCAAACCATAAAACACAGCTAGTAAGTGTCGTTGCGGCGGTGGTGCTGTGTTCCAGGAAGCTTCTCCTTGATCTTCTCCATTATTCCTTTCTTCTCCCGATGATGCTCACTGGCAGGAGTTGTCGTAGTAGCAGTGGTAGTTGGGGTTGCATGAACACCATCGACACCGGTAACGCCGGCGGTGGTGGTTCCAATGCCGGTGGTGTCTCCGGGGGTGTCCATTTCCTTCTGAATGAGAGGCTCATTGCTTGCCGGTACAGCACCGTATTGGTTCTGATAGTGCGCCATTTCTATTTCTATTCCTATTTCTCTTTTCCTTTTTTTCTGAAATTCTTTACTTCTTTTGCTTGAAAAGGCTCAGCTGATAAGGGTTCAATACAATCTACACTCTGTATATTATATATAGAGAAGTGATGGATCGGAGGAGGCTTTTCCTTCCATGCCTCGTCATTGAATTGTTTACCAAATCTTGACACGTGACACCTACATTGCTGATGGAGTTGGCACGTGTCATTTAGCCATGCCAAAGTGACACTGTTACCAACATGCACAAGATCTCAACACGACATTTTTTTTTTCTTTGGAATATTATTTGTAGATAACGATTAATTTTCTTAAAATTAATTTTTTTAAGTGAATTTTTTTATATATAATACTTAAATTAAATTTAAGATAATTTATTTAAAATATTTAAATTTTTTATAATTGAATCAATTTGTGTTGGTGATCTCAAGAAGATATTTATAATACATTAATTAAAAGATTAAAATTAAATGTACACATTAATATTGTATAAATTAAAATTATATAAAACTAATTAGTGATGGTTTTTTATTAATATTTGATAAAAGTATTTTATATGGTGTAATCAGGCATATATGTTTCTTAATAATATCAAAGTATAGTTTGTTGAGCAACAGAATAGAATCAGTTAGCAGTGGCATGGTACGAAGAAAGACTCTCTAGGTATTCCAGTTGGTCTGAGATTAGCAAGTCAGCAGGCTAGCTAGCTTTTTCAATCAAGAGGTTGAAACTCTGAGGAAGGTGGAGATGAACAGAAAAAAATTGCGGGGAAATATGTAAAAATACCATATCAAACTTGAAAACGCATGAGCGCAAACCAACTCACAAAAATAATTGTAAGATGAAGTCATGGAAGAAAAAAAATATTTGCAATTAAGCAATTATACCCATTAATAGATTCAGATGACATAAAGTTTTAATTTTTTTTTACAGAAAAAATAATAAATCATTTAACACAATACATATAAGATTCTACATTCCAACTTATGCTGAAGGAAAAAAGTTTCCAAGCTATATCTTTACAATATCAGTAGATAATATATAGTCTTTGATACCTCTTTAACTGCAACCAATTCTTGTGCACTTGACAATATATCTGGAACCTCTGTTGTTTGATTAGTTTTGCCTACAAATCGCATCATGGTAAAAGAATTTAACAGTTTCCCATTTTAAAAAAGACATGAATGATCACATTAAACATTATATTTCTCAATTAAAAATAAAGAAGAATAGAAACACGACCATACAAAGTACTTTATTTAAACTTTAAATTTTAAAAAAATTTTAATACAATTTATTTATCTTCTAGATTCATTAATTTTATTTTTTATTATTTAACATTTATGTTTAATTAAAATTATTAAAGTAATCAAAATATTAATATTATTATATATTTTTCAATAAATTACACTTTATCTGCTTGAAATTTCTTCAAATGACACTAAATTTTATTATTGCTCATAATCTACACTCTACTCCAATTTATCTACGTTGACTAGCTTCTATCTAAAAATTTTAACAAACTATTTTTTTTTAAATAATTTGATATAGTTTATATATATTAAATTGAACTTAAAAAAAAGAAAATTAGTTATAAAAATCTGATACAACTAATATTTATGCTAAAATGATTATCAATTTAATATGTTTAATTAATTAATTAATTTAGAGACAAAGTTCACAAACTATAAAATTTAAAACACTGAATACTAAAATCTAAAACCTTAAATTCAAAACCCTAATCCCAAACCTAAGTTCTAAATATGATATGGTGTTAAATACTAAACTCTAAAATCTTAAATATTAAACCTGAAATATAAAACCTTAAAATCCTAAAATATAAGACTATAAATATAACATGATATTAAATCCTTACCTATAAATCTCAAAACTTAAACTATAAATCTAAAATCAAAAACCTAAACAAAATTTCAATCCTAAATCTTAGACTCAAAAATCATAAATTGTAAATACTTAAACTTTATATGGTTTAATATTTTAGATTTTAAAATTTTATAATTTTTAGTTTTATATTTTAGTATTTAAGGCTCAATGTCATGTTTACGGTTAAGCATTTTAAAGCTTTTAAAATTTAAGATTTAAGATATAAGATGCAGAATTTAAGAATGTTAGAATTTAAGGTTTAATGTATTATTGCACTTAGAGTTTAGAATTTTTATGTTTATGATTTTAGATTTAATATTTTAAGGTTTAAGGTATTAAAGTTTTAATATATAGGTTTAGAATATAATGTTTTAAGTTTTTAGATTTAGAATTATATGAATTTTGACCTTAAACAAACTAAGTAATTAATTAAATATATTAAATACATAATTAAATATATATTAGTATGTGAGATTCTTATAATTAATTTTTTTTAACTTTTAAAGTTTACTTTTTATACATATATAAAAATAGTATATCAAATTATTTAAAATAAGAATATTTTATGAAAATTTTTAGATGAAAGTTAATTAACATGATCAATTAGGGTAAAATGTAACTTTTGAACAAAATAAAGTTTAGTGTTATCTGAAAAAAATTTAATGAGGTAGAGTATAAGTTATCTTAAATTTTTTAATAATTTTTTAAATTTCATTCAATTATTTGATATCATTTTATTATAAACAGTATTAATTTTTTACATATTTCACCATGCATCATGGGTAAACAATAGTAAATCTGGATTACCGAAACAAAAAATAGTAAGCATAACATTAATGTCCAGACGTAAAACTAAATCTTGCGACAATTTTGAAGGCACCGAGATTAATAGATAAGTTATATTCATAAACTAAATTTTATTACACAAAATTAAATTATTAAATATAAATTTCATAAATTAAACTATAAATCTCGAAAATCTAACCATTCATTATTATTTTTGTGACAATGGGACTACCTTTATTCTAAAACTAATTACATACAATACCTACAAATCATTTTAGAAAAAATGCAGACAAGCATAAGGCCGATTATCCCATCTTTTTCAGCTTTCCAAGACAGCAAATAAAACGGGCAAAATTTCATGATACATCCATATCTGACATGAAAAAACTACAATATGCTAAAACTGCTAGAATTGCCTAAGACTCCTAAGGTGTAACCAAATTAATTTACTTATTGAATAATTCAATTTAAGTTGATTTATATAGGTTTAAAATTATATAAATAAATTTAAACAAAAATTTAAAAACTTAATTAATAAATAAATTCAAACACGAGATACTTGTTCATTTACATTTATGAATGTACATACATACATGTATTGCAATTGCAAATAAAATAGCTAATGTTAAGATTACCTATTACAAATATTTTGTTAAAATTTTAATCTTGTTCCCAAGATTTATTTTATTCGTTAATGAGAGAATAGTTTTAATTATTTTTTCTTTTGTTTTGGGCTTCCAACACCTTGTAGCAATTAAAAAGAAAAGTTTAAAATTGAATTGTTCAAGTATTTTTAATAATATATATTAAAAATTTATTTAACATGAATCAAAATTCGATATGCATACACTTGAACAAATTAATATTTTTGGTAAAGTTTATAATTTATTGTGATTATTAATAATTTTGCATATATTTTTATTGTGATAATTAATTATATTTTATAGTGCTATAATATTAATAAACAAACCAAACCAAATTCAAAGAGTAAGAATTAATGAAATCAGGCTGAAACACCCTAATCCAGTTTTATTTGAACTCAATAAATACTCGAACTGATATAAAATTAAATAAAACAATTCTTAAATATATAATACTTGTTCAAACTCGGCTGGATTACAAGACAGCCCCCTATTCTCATTTCTCATGCACCATCTAGCAAGAAAAACCCAAAATGAGTAAAGAACGTGAACCCTCCAAGACATTGGCCTAACCTTTTTATCAGACTCAATCGCACTATCAACACTCATAATATACACATTCTACAAAAAGTTCCCTTTCCAATCACAATTATGACTCGCATTCTCAAAACTGAAGCCACGTTGCTATAAAACACCATGCAAAAATGAATGATGGAAACCATCTTCTGGCAAAGAATGGGTAAACATATAACCACCAAAGCAGTCAAAGCACATTTCAGAAACACAGCAAGACAACAACTGCCAACCAAGATGCTATGAAGAAAGAATGGATTGTAATGCAAGCTGCTGCTGCGGCTGCAAAGATGACCAAGTAGAAGCCAGGGTAGATGGTGGCAAAGTTTGCTGTAGCTGTCTGAGCAAATTAATCATACGACCAGCAGTTTGTTCTGTTGCAAGATCCTTGCCAGCACATAATACCTAATTCACATGAAATAAATTCTATAAACAAGAACATATCAGGCAAGTCCAATGTCTATTTTCTAAAACGTCCTGCTATATGTATAACTAGTACAGTCATCAACGGAACTCAATGAAGTATGGCGTGATAGTTAATAAAGTCCGTGCCCATGCCAGAGCAAAGACTAACGAGTTCAGAAGTTAAATCACAAGGATTAAATGTATAAATCGCCAGTTATTTGCGATACTTATACATTAGGTTGTAGACAACTAAACATGGATCCCCAAACCATCCCCGCCCCAGAACAAAAAAACGGAAGGGGAGTAGACACAAAGATAAAGGAAATTGTTAAAGAAAAAGAAGACATTTTTGGATGATTTCTGATATCACATTACTATAATAGAGCCATTTCAAGTGCAAATATTTTTGGATTATAGAAACAAACACTGGTTGTCTCCCTGAATATGATGTGACAAAGAAGCTAACACATGAAAAAACATAACATGCTCTCTTTAAAGAACTCATTTTCCCACGTCCAAGACTGTTACCCAAAAAACATTAGGAGAATTTCAACTTTTCAAGATTATTAAAGAATGAATGGCCTGAAAACAGAGAGAACACAGAATGTAAAATAGGATTGCCAAAAAATAAAATAAAATAAAATGAGCCTGGATATAATAAACACGGCCATTGCTTTATTTCTCTCTCCATTATTTATCTTTTTCCCCCTTGATGGAGTTTTGTTTATGTTCAAATTTCCTATAAAAATGAAAATACAGTCAACAGTCAACACTAGAATGTGTTTATAGCTTTATGACAAAGATCTTCGAAGTATAAAAAGTTATATAGAATTATCAGTAAAAAAATTATTCAAGTTTTAGACAGTATGAGCCCTTCACCTCCTTTCCCACTAATCAAGGAAGGGATTCACGATGGTCAACAAGGTGCATAACTACTTAACCCAAACTTAGGAAATGGTAGGGAAAGAGCAGTGCAACACCAAGAAGCTGTCCAGGTCTGACAGGTTTTGTCTGAATGACTACCATAGAGCATGATAGCACACAAGCTTTAGCTCAAGAGAGTCAGCCCAATCTATCCTCTCATGCATAAATGCACATGCCAAATTGTCAGTTGCCCAACCAACTCATTAAAACACAGCTGCAGAGTCTCTGAAATGAACTAGAAATCACAAATGGTTTCTGACCAACTACTTCATTGATATTTCATCAACATTATTTTTTGGTTCTCCCTGAAGATCCATACTGTTGTAAATCTGTGCTAAGTTTTAGGGCAAAGACATGTCTTGTCTATATCTATTCAAGGCTATTTGAATGAGTCTTGCCTCCCAGTATAGACCCTGGACAAAACTCACTAGTACGAATCTAAAGTCGCTTGACAAACATGTCATTTACATCAGGATCATCAAATCAAACGGTCATACGTACACTCAGTCCTGCTGTTCACAAACTTGTCAAATGTAGAAAAGTACTCCTAACTCTGGCCTTCCCTAGGTTGTTATGCATGAGTGGTGAATTAAATCATCCTCTTTGCACAGAAGTGCAGGGGTCCTTTCCAAGGCTAATTTCACATGCCACATTACATCATCATATGCATCATGTTTATTTTCTCTGCATCATTCTTGCCCTAGGGCAGCCAAAGGAGGGTAAACTGATTGAAGGCCCCCGCTTCACCTTTGGGGGTACAAGTGCAAACAAAATGCTTGTGGTTGTTTCCAGGGTGAAATGGGGGCCTTTCTTGAACCCTGCCTTGGCTGAGGGAGATAGGTGGGGGGATGTCTGATAGCTGAGGTGAGGGAAAAACCTTGCACAGAAAGCTTGCTGTCCATGTGGTTCTCTAATGTAGAAAAATGTATGGATGTGTAAGAGATAAGATGCTGACTGCAGGGGTTTCTCAAGTGGAATTGCCAACTGTTTCTGTGATGAAATGGGAGGTCCTCTTGAGCCCAGCCATGCTTTGCAGGAGAAAGGACGGCAGGTCTAAGATATAAGAAGAGATAACTTGCTATCCAAGAGGTGCTCTAATGGTGAGAACCTTGAGATGCACTGATGCAGTGGTTGAGTGAGTGAAGATAGGGGTGATGAGAGTGTTGGGTGTGTGGTTGAGAGAGAAAAACAAGGGATGAGATGCATAGAACTTTTCTAGAAATGGGCAGTATATCTGTCTTCACGGGGAAGGAAATGCACGAGTAGAAAAACTGGGTAGCTTATATGGGGCTTAACCACATGACTAGCTGAGAGGAGGGGTTTATGTGTAAGAATCCATATTTGTGAGGTTTGGTGCAGAATGATGGAAATATTATGTGAGTTTTAGGTAGTTTTCTTTAAGCATTTATAACCCAACAAATTTAGTGTATAGATATGATATAATTGTCAAATATAGTCCTGTGTTCCTTCTTCAGGCATAATGCCAGTTGATATTTGAAGCGCACTAGGTCCTCTAATTAATTGGGAATGGTTGTTAGGGACATCAACGTAAAGTGTACAAGTCCATTTGAAAAAGAACCTAACCGTAAATTTATGGTATAAGCATAATAAGTATAATAATTAACTAAAAGTAAACTATTAATTCAAAAAACCTTTATCCTTTTTTCCTTGCTTCTGTGCAAATTAATTGTTCAGCTGAATCAAATAAAAATTTGATGAAATGCTTCCATAAGTTCCCAGATGTTTCTCAATCTTTTCATCACTTTTCATAATCTCTACAGTCTATTCTACAATCTCAATCACATTTGTTACAAACTCTGTTCAAAGCAATCACTTGACACAACATTCTGATCCTGTTTAGGCTCAGCCGCCCCTTACCCTCCAACACACAAAAAAATTGCTTCTATAAGCAGCTCAGGATTTATTTAAAAAAAAAAATGCTAAATTCATGACATACTAACCTCGGCAAACACTGCAACAATTTTTGGAAGGTACTGATTGTTTGGGCCCAAAAGCTCCCTGTCAGACCTAAAGAAAAAAATAAGGAGTACAATTAGTACAACTGGAAAAATATATGCAGATGCACATTAAAAAATTGAAAAAGAGAGGTTGAGCTCCTAACCTCTCCACCATTGAACAAAGTTGATCATGAACAACTTTGGCCTCAATCAAATCACCTTTTATTGGCAAACAGTTCAACCATGCAGGAACCACCTTCCAACACAACAGGGAGATTTAGCAGTAAAGAGATCAAGCAAACAAAAGTAGACAAACTTAAAAAAAAAAATAGCACTAACAAAGGACAAATACTAATACAACGCCATACTTGATTCATAAACATAAGCATAAAAGTACTCATAAATTGGGCAAAGATGAAAAGACCTGGGCAGAGTCAATGCTGTCACGATGAAATTGACAAATTTTTCCGAGGGCAGAAACAGCATTGTCATATGCCATCACATTGTCCTCTTGCAAAGCTTGAGGATGTTGAATCACAGCATTTAACCTCGAAAGAGCCTCTATGGTAAGCCAACAACAATCAGTTACTATCAATATTATCTTTGGCAATTGTATTACTGTATTAAGAAGTCATACCTCCAACCAAAGGTTTGAACACAGATCCACCATACTCTGCACAAACTCCAAGGCCATACACAGCAGCCTACAGAAAGATCAAGAAAAATTTAAAAAAAAAAAAAAATCAGATGGCTCAGACAATAATATTGGCATTGCTACCAACAGAGCCGAGTTATTTCTGACCTGTCTGACATCAGGATTGTCATCATTACATGCCTCCAACAGGAATGGGAGATATGTGTCATAATACCTGCTCAGTAGACATTTAGAACAATGAAATTGATCATACAGATGCTGACAATAATCACAGATCACTTAATAGGGAATCTTGCTAAAAAAAAAGAGCTTACTTCAGAGCTGCTTCACGACACTGCTCTGCAACATCATCAAATATGCAAATTGCAATTCTTCTCTCTTCAGGTGTCTTATCCCTTCCCTAGATCCAAAACATAAAACTTCGAAGTCAAAAACACAAAAAAGAAAAACTGTTTAGCTATTCAAAATTCCTTTATATAAGCTTAAGACACAAGGAAGGTGGAAAAGTGTTGAAAAAGCACAAGAAGCACATAACATGTAGATTGCATGACAAATCAAAAGAATAAGCTTTATAAACTCTGCTAGCATTTTAAATTAAAGCATTTGATTCAACAGACTAGTATACTTGCATGCTAAGACACACTAGACAATGAAAACAAACGTGAACTCAAAGATAATAGTTGTATAAGTAAGAACTGGAAATCATAAGTTTATGAAAAAAGTGCACTTCAACTATCCCACACAAGGTTTATCTATGCATATCTTTTTTGTATGGACATAATTGCAACTTAAATAACAATCACGAAGCAAGGTTTGAAAATTATTATCAAATTAAAACCTTTTATCAATGTGCCTTGAACTGAACAATCTTCACAAGAATCAAAACCTCAATTTTTAAAACCCTAGTTCAAACATTAGCAGATTCATGCAGAACCTCCATTTTAATATTTCCTTTATAATTTCACTTTTAAAACTGGGACAATAGCAAGTTATCAAGAAAGTTACAGCAACCTGTATGCACACTTGCTAACTGAATGGGAAACAAACTGTAAACAAGAAAAGCATTTCTACCCTACTGTGCACAAAATTTATTTCATTACATTGCTTGCACAACAGTCTTCTTTGCTTACTGTGCAGGCAACTGGCCCAGATTTTCAAAGCAAAGAAGAAAATTAATGACAAAATATAAATGGAGCAAAACTTTGAAATTTGAAGGTTGATTGATCAATTGGTTTCAAGGACAGCATCTAATCACAATGGGCATACAAACTATTACTGCCACAGACTAGTACATTAAATGACAGACATTGCAGCTTTCAAAACATTACGCACAGAGGATAAACAGCATAAAGAACAAGAGATAAGACTGAAGGGCCCATTGATCACAGTAGGGAATTAAATGCCAGTAGAAAATTTAATTAGATAACAAGGTCATTATCTTTGTGGACGAACATACCCACATAGGTGTCAGATATGATGACAGTTCATCAAAGAAAGGCAAAAAGGAGGCTTTGAAGGTTTTGATCAATGTTCCCAATATTTCACCAACCTGGGAAAACATAAATATACTTAATAAGGATGAGCACAAAACTGATTTGTAATCAATTATAGAGTAGCATATATGATCATTTTTAGATGACATTTAAAAAAAAAAAAAAAAACTAACTTGATCAAAAACTTCTTCCTCTTGTTCATTTTCCTCTTTAATTAATTCCCCCTCTTCAGCATCAAAATCTTCGGCCTTGGCCCTCTCTGCTCTCTCTCTTTTTCTACTTGAACTAGCTGTAATTACCTGCTTTATCTCATCAACAACGGATCTGACCTGACTTTCATTTAAAAGCATCCCAGAGATCTGAAAGAGGAAACAAAAAGTTCACAACACATCCCAAACAGATTTATACTAAATGTATCTTGGCAAAACAAGGAACAGGAGAAGAAGAAACATAAACACATAATAAAAGAATCAGCAGTTAAGAACTAACTAAACATCTACGAGACAAATAACCACCCATGCAAAATACAGAATAACAGAAGGATGCAACGCCCTTGAACTAATTGAAAAGGAGAGATATGGATTGAGGAGACAGAAATAGATGGAGACTATATAAGAAACCCTAGAAAAAGTGACTTCTATACTCAAGGATTACAAGAGAATTAGTTGAACAAGAACATAAATAATAATGGAGGCAAGGGTGGGGGCCTGTTGAGGGTGACATTTCCTCGCAAAGAAACATTTGTCAACTAGGATAAGAAATGATTAACTGATCACCCACTACTTGAATTAGCCTGTTTGGATTGGTGCCTTCTGTAAAAGCTCAAAAGTGCTTTTGGCATAATGAAAATTGTTTCAGAGAAGTTACAAATTTCAGCTTTTAGAGAAAGTTGAAAGGAGCTTCTTTACTGCTTTTTCTAAGAAGCATAAATTTTATAGTTCTAAAAAACTTTTTCCTCTCAAAATAAACACTTCTACACTGGAAGAATAAGTCAGTCCAAACAGTCCCTAAGTTAACCAATCAATGGGTTAACTATCAGGTCCCTGCCTTTAATTTTCAAAATATAATATTAATAACCGAAAGGGTTTGGACAACAAAGTAAACAGTATATGCAACCTATACTGATAGCACAGAAAATTCGTGCATGACAAATTTTGTTATATGTAAAATATTTAAAATTCCAGGGACCAAAAATCCACTTTGAAGTAAATTTATATAACCAGTGACTATGGAAACTTGCATAGCTAGCATCAATTCAACATTAACTATCAGAAGAGAGACTCTTCATTGATTTTCCTTTTTTGTCTAAGAATGTTAAATTGTTAATTATCAAACTTCACACTTAAAGAAGAATGCTACTACCAATAAAGTGTGAGCATGCCACCAATGATACTTCCACTAGGCCGAGGCAGAATAAAGGATAAAATTTTTATGCATGCAAACTTGATATTTTTCCAGACTAAACTACCAATTCTTAAATTGTACAGGACAAATGGATTTAGTCCCTAGAAGAATTTTCTTTAACTGGAAAAGTCCACAGGCTAACAAGGGTTGACAGATTTGTCAATCTAGCACTTCATCTAGTGTGTTAAAGGATGTGATGGACCATTGAATACTTGCTTGCTTTAACAGCTATTGAGACCAGTTACGAGATGGCATCTTGGCACCATTAAACCCTTTAAAGATGACTTTTATGACCAAACCTACCAAATTGATCCTAAAAATATTGAGCTCAAATAGATTAAGTCCCTGAAAATAATATAAATAAATAATGCACAAGTTAGGCTCTAATTGTTCGAAAGCTCAATATGAATTAGTCCTTCGGTCTCCTTAAGCTGCTAGTGTTTGATGGAATCTTTGGTGCAATGCAGATCTGTCACATCAAGTGATGCATTAGAAAATTAAATGCTTACACGGATGACTATTGAGGCCAACAAAGTTGAAAATTAGGATGTACCATAAATTAGTCTCATTTGATACAAAATTGCCAGGGCTTCCTGTTTTATGTTACATGTCAATTCTTGACTTCACTAACCTTAACAGTCATCCACAATGTATCAATTAATCTGACAAATTAGTGTTTTTCCCTAAACCCCAAGCAGCCGAGGGAGAGAAAGGACTAACCAGTACTGACTTTCAAACAATTCATTACTGACTTTGGGTTTTAAATTCCTGACTTCGGCTTCCCGTTTGATGTTACATGTCAATCCTTGACTTCACTAACCTTAACTGTCATCCACCATGTATCAATTAATATGACAAATTAGTGTTAACATTTCCCTAAATCCCAGGCAGCCCAGAGAGACAAAGGACTAACCAGTACCAACTTTCAAACAATTTATTACTGACTATGGCTTTGAAATTCTTCCAAGAACCAAAACCACTTGTGTGGCTATATATTTGAAAGACCAAATTGTTAGTTCACTCTGATGTTTTTCATCCTCATACCTCAAAACACCAATTTTAACTTCATTACCCTCAATAGCTGTTATCTAATCATCTGAGTCATCTCATCTGATGGTTCCACACATCACTAAAAGTGTTGGATTAGAACCAAAAGACAAATGGATAGCGACTTTCAAAAAATTATGCACACTAAAATTCTTCTAAGGACAAAATTCACTGGGGCTGTATATTCAAGGAGATAATTGTTGGTCTAGTCCTCTTTTCTTATTATGAGGCACAATATAAATGATAAATCAAGTCCAAATTTTAACCTACTTGCTTGTAGACTTTCTCACAGAAAAAACTTAAATTGATTTTTCCAAAAAAATTGAATTGCAAGGTACACTAAAACAGTTCTAATTTAGCAATGCAGAATGGAAACTAAAAATATAAATAAAAGCACAACCACAGCAAAAAAGTATAATTGCCTTATTTTATTATAATACTAACCTGTAGGCATTCATTTAATGAATCCAACATACTTGCACAAATCTCTGTATCAGGTTCCTGCAAGCAAATTGCAATGGAAAGGCTTTATTAGCAGAACTACAATTTCTGCAGACAATGCCTAATCAGGTGAATTTGCTAAAATATCAGAGATTGAGCTTGTCGTCAAATCCCTGCCTGAGCCCAAAATTTGATCTAAGAGCTACTAAACTTCAAAATATTGGATCTGCTCATATGAATATTAGGAACTTTCTACAATTTTCAAAATTTGCATATCAGAAGACAAAGTTATTCAAACATAGAGGGAAAAAATCTAATGAAAAAGGTCCATATTATCCAGGTTAGGGTATGGCCAAAGGGCCATAAAGTGAATAGTCAAAAGACCTATCAAGTCACCACTAATTGAAACAGAAACACCAACATCAAAAACTAACTCCAAATCATTGAGTTTGAGCTTGATCCTCAAATCCCAGATCAGGCCCAAAAGTTGGTTTAAGAGCTCATAACCAAACAAAAAAGTGCAAGCCACACTCACAGAAAAGTGAACAAAAACTGCCCCTACTTCTGAATAATGAATATTAAGAAGTTCATACAATTTTCAAAAAGTCTCAGATCAAAAGACATAGTCATTCAGACACAGAGGGGGAAATTTTAATACAGAATAAGGTACAGGCCAAGCTTTTGGCCAGAGGATCATTAAGTGAAAGCAGAAAAGACCGGGCCAGTTCCTGCCAGTAGAAATAGATTCATCCAACAGCAGCATCAAATATAAATTCCAAATTAACTCAATTTAGAATGGATGAAATTGAATAATAAGAACCTTATGTAATGCTTCCACCAAAGCTGGGACAATACTGTCAGTCAAAAATTTTAGATAAGATACATCTCGTCCCTGAGATTGCCCTTTCTCTATAGCTAACTTTGCAGAGCGTAATAGCTCAGGCATTGCTAAAAACATGTTAAGAGATGTTGAACATCAGGTCAATATCGCAACAATGTAAATAGTTTATTATAATGCATAAGAAAATGAGTGAACAAAAGAAGTTGCTTAAAAACAATCATTTTTGTACCTGAAACAGCTGCTTTTCTAACCTCCTCATGAAAATAAAATTTGAGGAGTGGAACCAAAGTTCCTGCAACCTACATAACACACAAATGTTTTAATCGGGGAAAAAGTTGAGGATCACTTTAGCAAATATCAATCTTGAAAGTAATATTCTAGCAATCAAAATCTAACCTGATCAATCCAAGGAAAGAATCCTTCCTTTAGCTCATCAGCATAACAGCAAAGCATGTTACAAGCTGTAGCTTTTTCCTCCAGGACACTAGTTTTGATTCCAATTCTTTTATCCCCAAGAGTGATGGTCTCCATACTATTAATGATAATAAAAACTTAGACTCATATTGCCTAAAGGTGAAAATGTAATTACTTTGGCTTCAAATTTTTCAGCTAAAACAATCTCAAGGTAGAATCAAACTGCAACATTAGCATATTGAAGTGAGTGCACATAGTGTATTGTGTGTGATGAACATGGGATTCCAAAAGAACTTCAAAAGATATAAAAGAAAGAAAGAAAGAAAAGTCCAATTACAATATTATCAAAGCTACAAAATAGAAAAGTCCTAAGGCCAAACCCGTTAGAGACCATGCAAGGCCAGAATGAAATGTAAAGCAAATAACAAGTGCAGGGTAAAGAATATGCTTATAAAGTTTAGGAAGAGGACAGAGACTCAAACCTTTCATCATCATAATCCTCAATATCATTGTCAGAATCTGCTGATGTAATAGTTACATCTGGCTTAAGGGAAGCAGACTGAAGTAATGGAGGCATTACAAACTCCATATAAGGAAGGAAGTCTTGTCCCAGACACTTGCAGAGTCTAGCCCATGCCTACAACAATCAGAATAATTATGACTGAGAAAAGTCCAGCTAGCATTTAATATATATGTATGCATGTATGATTATATATGTGTGCATAAATGCTACTACCCAATAAAAGGCATACCTGTAGCATGTAACTTGTTGTTGGATCATCAGTCTCCATTTGAGACACTTGCAAGGACATAAGCACCTCCATAACCTAGCAAGAAACAGCATACAAAGGATAAAATCATGCCAGGTATATAAATAATTACCCCAGCAGTATACATTATTTAATAATAGGCTCACCAGCGCAAAATGAGCATAATAACAGCAAAGAGATCAAGTGCATGAGACACATACACAGAAGTCCATTATAGATAATGTTCGGGTTCATTGGCAGCACTATTGCACAGTTTAACAGCAAAAGCACTTTCTGGTATTTGTATTGGTGTTTCAGTATCCAAACTAGTTAACTGGATTTTTCTAAATAGAACAGTGACTCTTGCGACGGTAGAAACTTCACATCAAAGGCCAAACAGGCATTAAAATTTGAGTGAAAGCTTTACTCAATATAGGTCAAGTGAACAACTAAAAAGAATTAAAAAAAAAAAAAAAAACCCCATCCATCCTAGACTCACAAAGTTAGAGTAAATCAATCTCAAAGAATTGCACAAAAACATAAAAAATAAAGAAACAGTAACTACCCTACCTGCTTAGCATCAGCCCTGAACTTATCCTTCCCTACAGCCATTCCAACAAGACTAATACACTCCATTGACTTGGCACGTAGCATACGGTTAGACTTATCAGTTGCATTAACCAATATGGCCTTCAGATATGGCATGACTGTGTCATAATATTTCTGGAAGTGTTCCTGAAGATGCTTATGGTTATGATTGAGTCATCTACAAGAAAGGAATCAAAACTGTTGAAAAGCAATTTACATATAGTACATTAGTACCTGAGATGAATCAGCAACTGATGCCAACGCAGTTAAGGCACCCTCTTGCACCATCTGCTTCCTATTCTGCAATACATTTTCAACATTTCAAAATTAAGGAAAATATTAAAAACACATGGTTTTAGGAAAATATTAACGTGAATATTCCTCTTGGAATAATATTTTTGTAGTCATACCTGAAGAAGCACAAGCAGTTTGCTAATTACTCCATCCAAGTATGGAGTTAAAATATCGGGAGTGCAGTTCTCACTGAAGTTGAGAACTGCTGAAGCAGCGTGTGCCTGTGTAGACAGTATTATGAGAATATGCTGACTAGAAAAGTAGGATGACTTCAGAAGTGCTACTCTGATAAGCAGATTGCCCGAAATGAACAAAAGTACACAGAAGCAACCACATAAAAAGAGAAAAAAAAGCACCAATCCTCAAATGATGGGAAGACCAATGCCGTCACCAATCTCTTCCCTCTCTACTTATATCCTGAAAATGCAAAACTAAGCTACAAAACCTTGTAGTTCCCTAAAAACCTACAACATGTACAAACGGATTCAACCAAAGTACTCTTTCCAAACTTCGAGCTCCAGAGAGCAGGCACCTTCTCATTATCATAATGTATAGCCAGAATACAAGAATGCCAAGCAATCCTACAGTATAAGTGATAGTTAATGTTTGTTTGTCAGAACTTGTACTGCAAGTATAGCGTTCTTTCTAACTAGCCACTGTTTATTCACTCGTGATAAAGAAGACCCACAGCTAATTGACATGACACACTACACACACACACACACACACACACACACACACAACACGCGCATATACATACATATACACAGACACACTTTTAATGGCAGCAACTAACCTGTACACGAGGATTTTGGAAATCATCCATGGAAGCAGCTAGTGTGGGCAACACACTTTGATGGTATTGAACTTGCAAATCCGGACCCAAATCAGTAGACAATTGCCCGATTGCATTGATAGCTGCCCACCTCACACGGGGGTGTTGATCTTGAAAGGAGTTCAATACCATTGCCACTACTTGCTCCAAATTTTTTATCATAACCTGCAGAATTGAAAGGATAGTGTAAAATCACAAACAATAATAACAATGCGTAATTTAGAAAACAGAAAAAGGGCCGCTGGGGAGAAGAATAAGTGCACATAATAGAAATGACCGTTGCATCCAAAAGAAAAAGGGAAGTAATAACAATAGCAGTTAACATGCATAGCAAAAGTATCAAGTAAACTATTCCATGAGGAATGGGGATTTTCTCATTACTTTTGCGCAACCCTCGGCTATTTGAGCAAGCGCAATCAATGCGGCATGGCGACTTTGCCACTCCGGAGCAGCCAAATAAGCAGGTAACTGCTCAGACGCAACCGGAACAATAGTATTTCCACCCAAAGAAATCGACAACCTATCCAAGCACTCCTGCCCTACGCTATAATTGCTTGTTTCACCCGCATCCTCATCTTCAGTCTCTGCACTATGCCAAGCTGGATCATCCTCAATATCTAAAAGCATCTTCATCAATATAGCAAACAATCTGCTTATGAACTGTGGCAACTTCCGCATCATCCCTGGTGCCCGCTCCCTGGCCTCTGCTAGTGTGATGACGAACTCAATGGCTAAATGCCTCGTCCCTTCTTCCAATGACTCTGCCTCTGCTATCTGTAACATTGCCCCCACCACATCAACCAACTGCCTCCTCAAGAACCTGGGCTCAGTTCCAGCCAATTCGATCAGTAATTCCAATGCCTCCTGCGCAGTAGACTCCTGCCCACTATTCAATGCTTCGGTCAACGTCCGCATCATCGCGGGAAGCAAATCCTGAAACCTATCGCGATCGGCAGAACTTGATAGACACTGAATAAAATTGATCACCGCATTTAAAGCAGCAATCCTAACGTCAGAATTTGCCGTTGACGATGTCAAACACTGCAAGAACACGGCATGTAGATGCTTGATATGGGGAGCAAGAGAATCACCGATATACTGCGATAACTGAGCAAATATCAAAAACGCAGACTCCTGTAGTTTGGGTGAATCAGACGAGACACACTGAAACATGAAGGGTAACAATTCGGGCCACCCATTATCAGGAAGAATGCCAGAAGCAAGCTCGGAAATTGTATCGCATAATTTCTTGGAAATGGACTTGATTTGCTCGCTTTGAATACAGGAAAGCAGAATGGATTTGAGGGACGATTGAGTCCCAGGGCTGAGACGAGGCCATAGATAAGAGTCATCGCGAGTAAGCTGCTTCCTAAGGAGGATTGCGGACATTGCACGAGCCTCATGGTGTTGGGAGAACTGGAGAAGCTGAGCCAGTTTCAAAGAAAGAGAATCAGGATCATTCTGTTTACAGAGGTTGAAGAGAAGCTCAGCTTGTGAACGCTGTTCATTGGAAGATGACATGAGGTGGGAGATTAGGGTTTCAAAGGGTCCAAGATCAGGACCCAGAATCGCAGCGAGCTGGGCTTGCTGGAACTGAGTTGACTCGGGATTCATGGCGGCTGAGTAGGCGAGCGAGTTAGGGTTTGATGAACGATGAGCACCTCTCCCTCTCTCTACCCCTCCTCTCTTCAGGGGCGGATTTTATTGCTGCGCGCAGTGCGTGAGCGAGCGTGTGAGAAAGAGACCAGGAAAAGCCGTATGCCGGTATGCGTGGTTCTTTGACAGTGAAAAGGTTACAGATTTTTAAGGGGGAAAAATGGGAGCAGGCAAGGACGGTGGAGTAGGGCTAACCAGGCAAAAGCAATTTATAACGAGTGAATGATTAGCTGTCTTTTGTTTTAAGGTCATGATTAATGTTTGTATTTTTTTTAATTTAATTATTATATGTATTTTTAAATATTGTTATTAAACAATAATAAGGTAACTTTTATAATGTGTAGTATGCAAAAAGTTTTTTAAGTGACGGTATGTAGAGTATACACTATACTATATAGTATACTGTATAAATTATACTATATAATATATAGTATATCAGCACAAAAAAATATATAATATATAATATTTATTTAATAAGATTGCAACATATATGTGGGATGAGCCAACAGTGAAACACTCCTCTGGATGATTTAAAAATTTGGAAAATATAAATATACTTTTTTAATTGTTAATTGTTTTTAATTATAATCTTTAACCATAAACTCTGACAAAGTACATTTTTCTTAACTTAGAAAATGTAAATATATCTCTTCCTTTTGTCTGTTGTTAAATGACTAATAGTCATGAGATATATATATTTACTCATGACATAACATTTTTTATTAGTTGTTAAAACTTTAGAAAATTTTTCCCATTTTACAAGTTGAAGGACTATACTTACAAAAAACTCAAACTTAAAAGGGGTATATCTATAAATGAACTATAAACCCTAAAAATCTTTTAACTTAAAATTTTAAAATTCAAATCTTAAATCCTTAAATACTAAATAGTAAACCCTAAATCTTAAGGTTACCAAGAAAACCCTATATCCAAAAATATAAAAACTTAAAACTCTAAACTTGTATATTAGGATTGTAGGGTTTAGAATTATAAATTGTTATGATTTTGGGATTTAGGGTTTAGTGCATGGTATTTGGGGATTTATGGGTTGAGGAATTGGGTTTTAGGGTTTGAGTTTAGATTCTAGGGTTTTATGGTTTTGGGGTTAGGTTTTAAAATTTATGATTTAGGATATTAAGTTTTAGGTCTTAGTGATTGGAATTTAGAATTTAGAATTTTAGGATTTAGAAATTTATAGATTTAGGGTTTTAGAATTTTGGGCATAGATTTTTAGTTACATAGTTTTAGATTTTAAGTTTTTAATATTCAAGATTTAAGGTTTAGGGTTAAGAAATATATAAATTTAGGGTTTTAAGCTTCATTGTTTTAGGGTTTTAAAGTTTAAAAAAATAGAATTTAGGGTTTAGAGTTTAGTATTTATGATTTTAAACTTTTATGCGTATTTAAGGATTTATAGGTTTAAAGTTTGGAGTTATAGTTTTTATTTGATTTTTATTTTCAAGAATAGTTTTCTATTTTCAGAAACAAAAACACAAGAAAATTTATTTGTGGAACTTAATTTTTACCTAACAATTTTGAAACTTGTTCTACATAAAACTTGTTTCTGTTCTCTTTTATTTATTCTCAACTCAAAATACACAAAGAACAACATGCAAAACATAGTTCATCAATGGCCTACATGTAATTAATGAGAAGGACATTAAAATCAAGTTCTACCTTTACTCTCCAAAAGCCCTAGCCCTCTTTACTTCTTCTCAGCTCCTCCGTCTTAACAATAGCTTGCTTTCTCTCCTTGTTCATCAAACTTGTTTGCTACAGAGGTGAACTTCTTTGCAATAGCTTGCTTCCTCTCCTTGTTAAGCCATCAACCTTCTTCTCTTTTCTTTTTGGTTAGTGTATCCATTAGAGGTTTGTTAAGTGTGTTTTTATGTTTTGTTTTACTTCCTCTTCCAATTGAATGAACCTAAAAGGTACATTTTGTAAACTAATTAAATAGCTACATTTTATTGTTAAACTTGTTAGTTTCTTTTGCTTGAGGTGGGTAAAGATTTTACTTCATGACCATTGCCCATATTTATTATCATTGAGCTTTTATCCAGTTCTTCATTGCTCTTGTTTTCTCATACCTCTCATCTCTAAAGTGGCTCTTCTTTGTCACTACTTGATCTTAGCATAAGCTTATTTGTTGTTTGATGATCATATCAAAGAAACGGGTACCCAAACTCTTTAAGATAACACTATTCAATACTGAAGGATAAAGTTTAATTTGTTTTTAATAGTGTTCTTATCTTCTAGGACAAGTCATGTATAAGTTTATTACTACATTTTGTGAGCTTGCTACTTTTAAAGAGCTCTTTCATTCATAGGTGAGTGAGTATGTTAACCAAAATGCTCTATTTCTTCTGAGTGTTTATAGACTATGTGCACTCTATGTGCTATCATAAAATTTTAGAGAATGCCAAGTTTGGTTAAATACAAATTCTACTCTATACGAGATTTAGAAATTACAAATTTGATATTAGGCCTTTATTTAAAAGAACACTGCTAGCTAGAATTTTGTTCATTCATTGTGCTTTAGTTGCCCACACATGATGTAGATTGGATGGTGTGTTAGATATCCTTATATAATGTGACCCTTATACTTTGAAAATGCAATTTCTTCTTGCTAGTAATTGTAACTTCTAGTTGGCATGTTGATATTGAGTGAAGTGAAATTTTGAATTAACCATGGAAATAATGTGATCTAACTCAAGTGTGGTTACATTACACTTATTTGCATAGGAGCTTCCTTATCTAAACATTGTTCAATATGCTAAAAATGGCTGGTTGAAAAATGAAACTTTTGAATGTATAAGCTCCTCAGATTTTGAAGTAAGAACCCAACCAACCTATGTGTCTTATGTGTTTCATTTTTTGTTGTTGTGCTCGTGCTCATCATATTCCAACATTTTGACTATGTGTGAGCTCCAAGTTTTGAAATTGGCTTTTATTCATAAACAAGTTTTGAAGTTTATGTAAGAGTAATAAAGAGCACTTGCTTGTATCTATATTATGATTTCAAATTTGGATGATAAGATTCGTGTGCTATATAATTTTTTTCCTCTATATGAATGCTTCATTGGGAGTTATACTTCAATTCTTTTACCAATTTGTCTCAAAAATTTCTTTTGGTTTAAATAGCTCTTCATAGATGAATAATGATCTTTCACTATATACATGCTGCAATTCTTGAATTTGGCACATTATCTGAGGCTCTATTTTGTACTTCTTTAATGCTTGAACTATGTCTAGTATGTCACACACATGTGAATAGAAAATAACCACTACTACTAGATGTATCTTAATACAATAAGAGCATTTAGGAGGGCCAAGTCTAGTATATCTCTTGTTTTGTTATGAGATGAACATTAAGACTGAGTCTTTTTTTCCCTTCTTTTCTTCATTTCCTTTTTTTCTTTTCCTTGTATAAGGTGGTCTTATTAAAACTTCTATAGCGATTCAATTCTACTCCGCTTGAAATTGGCTTAATATGTTGATCCATAGAGATTTTGATTTGAAAGTGAAAATTTTAGAAAAATGAAGCTTTTATGGCTTTGTAGGTATTTATGCTACTCTAATGTATGTGCATTTGCATTATTCTCTCAAATCTTTGAAACTGAATTGACTGGTTTCCAATTATGCTTCAAAACTAGATTTTTACCTTTCATGCTAACCATGAACACCAAATGCAATTCTTCTTTGGAATTTGAGTTTTAAAGGTTGAATTAACTAATTTTAATTTTAGATTTGCTACTATCACTACACCATTTAAACTATAATTTCCTCTCTACTTTGTGGTGTTTGAAAATATAACACATAGGGCTTTACCACTATGAATTTTAGAATTTTAATCTATGGTCATTAATGCCAATTTTTCTAGAAAGTTATGCTTCTATTTTGCTTTAGTTTTTATTTTTTGGATATTTCATTTATAAATGATTTGTTTATGACATCTACTTATTGGTTTTACTTTTTACCTCTTGTTAATGTGTATAGAAAGAAAAATTAAGTAAATGTTTCGTGTGTGGCTCTTTGGAATGGTAAACTTTATTGTGGGTATCTTCTATGAACATGGCTTAATCTACACTTTAATATGAAGAAAGGTTTGTATTGTTTGAACTGTAATACTCCTTTAATCTCAATTTTGGCCATTCTTAAGATTGTTAGAATGTTTTCATCTAGCAATGATGTACCATTATACTTATGGCAGTTTGGTATGATTCATATTCTTTATAAGATAAGATCTTAAAAATGGTGGCATTGATTTTGGGCTAGTTTACCTCAAATATTTTAAATTGATCTAGTGGTATTGAGATAAATAAATTTCATCTAATGTCTTTGTAACTTGAGGGATTTAGGTCCCCATGATACTAACATAAACAGAGAAGAGAAAGTGATTCAAAAGAAAAGAAATTTCAAACAATGAGAGGGAGAGGGAGAAAGAAGCCAAAAAAGAGAAAAAGAAGAAAATTTATAAAAGAAACAGGAAGCAAAGGAGAAAAAAAAGGTAAAAACATACAAAAATAAATAGAGATTTGTATCCACCATGTCTTTGACATCATTTGTTTTCTCAATTGCATCTTTTTTGTTAAAAAAAAGTGTTTTCTTCAGAAAATGAGCCAATCTAAATTGGTTCTTAACTAATTGCTTCAAATATGTTGTGCTATAAAATTCCTAAAAACCAAATAGTACTATGTATCATGTTATAGTTATAGTAAGGCTAACAAAAATTCATGCAATCACTCACAAAGGATGAGGCTTCACTATATCCCTCAATTTCATATTTGTTCCTCGATTGGACTATTAGGCCAAGTCTACAATGCCTTTTTTGATTATTATAATCTAACCATACATCAAAACTCAGTTATTGCCATTTGTAAGACTTATACTGTAGGCATGTGACTTATGTCCTAAACCCTATATTTGTGTAATATATTGAATAGTATTGGGTTTGTTTATGCTACTTAATGCTACTTGTGTGATTACATTATCAAATTTTTTAATCTCTAGCTTTTAATTTTTAATTTAGGTGTGCTCCTACTGATATAAAATATTCTTCTTTGAACATTATCATTGGTGTTTTTTATTGACTGGATTTGTTTAATTTTTAATTGTTTTTCAGGCTGAAATTTTAGGGTGTAACACTTGCCAACAACAATGCATCCATGCGCTTATCTTTGGATACTGAACAAGCAAGAATTCATGTAGCCATATTGTTGTGAAGGGATGGATAATTAAGGGACGTGATAAAAAGAGTAATTACAATACACATGTTATTCAATAAATTTTGAATTAATTTAGTGTGGCAAAGATTACTGATTAAAATATAATTTAATTAAGATGGCATAATTAAAGTAGAAAGGGCAAGTAATATATGGATTAATGTATTTGTAAGAACTTGTTTGTTGAATTTATGAATAATAAGTATTTTTAACTTTTGATTAACTTGTTTTCTTTTTCTTCTATTTTGGAATTTACTTGAATGCACTATGTTAAATATGCATTTACTTCATACAACAACCATGCAACTTAGCAACCAAGACTTTTGTCTGCATGTAGTGGTAATATATACACTTGAAGTCTTTTGTTCTCATATGTTTATAAGTTTAGGCTTTAAAGTACTAAGATTTTTGTTGTAATTGATTGTTCCTTTAGATGGCATCCAATATTGACAAGAATGACTCAAAGGTATGGCCCGATTCAATAGTTAAAATTTATATAGATATTATGGTTAAAGAGGTAAATAAAGAGAATTTGCAGAATGGTTAGTTTCATTCTAAAATATGGGTTTTTATTGAAGGACAAACTTAATATGATGACTAATCACTCTTATGATGTAAAATAAATAAAGCAAAAGTTCAATAGATTGTGATAAAAAAACCATGAGTTCTCTTTACTCTTGCAACATATTGGATTTGGTTGAGATGCAAAAATCAACATTGTTACTGCCAATGAAAAAGTTTGGCAAGATTATAATTGAGTACAAAGTCAATAAATTTATAATTGTTTTTATAAATTATTGCTTTTAACTATGATTAGTTTACTATTTATTTGAATGATGTTAGGTACCTATTGAAACCGATTTATTTCAAAAGAAATGTTGTGAGCACTATGAGTTATTAGTAATCATATTCAATAGAAGTACTACAACTAGAGTATTTTATCATACATATACTCAAGATCAAATACAGATAAAAAAAAATCAACTTAAACACAAATACCTTAATACCAGGGTTCATGTAAATGTTGATTTGGATAGCTAAGATGATATTTCGATGAAAACAATTAAGCACACCACATGTAGTGGAAAATGTTCAATTTAAGTTAGAGATCGTATATCCAAAAAGGAATCTAGAGCATTTCAAATGGCAAATGCATTTCAAGCATAGGCTGAGGCATCAATAGCAAAAGCCAAAGTTTCATTAGCTAAGGTTGAAAGGTATAGAGCAAAGAGTTTTGAGGCCAATAGTTCATCAATAGCATCCTTTAATTACTCTACTACTAAGTATGTGGCTGTCCTTGATGAAATTGAAGATATTCTCAATGATGCTTATATGAAAGTTTTAAACATATTCACTATTTCTAATTAGAGAGAGATGTTCATTGCCATGTACAATGAGAGGAAAAGAGCATGGCCACTTAGACTTGAAATGTTATTTTCCAAATGTGTTAAACAATATTTGTATGAGTTTGTTGTTTTTGATAATTTGATGCTTTAAACTTAATGTTTGGTCATTACAAACTTAGGTTGTTAACAACATATTTATGACTTAATTGTTTTGGATAATGTTTTGTAGTTTTTGAATATTCAATAGTTGTTATGCATATTTTATTTGTGACAGGTTTTGATTATGATGGATGTAGATAATACATCATTAGATAGTGACATATGTAGAATGAAAGAATCTTTAACTAATTCAAATGATGATGAATTAGCTAAGCTAATTATAGTTAACATGGTTTGTGGCTATGAGCATAAATTTCTTAACCAAACCAAGGTGTGAATATCTGCATTGATTGGTCGTGAATTTGTTGTTGACATATTATATGGATCAAGAATAGTTTCTAAGCTATTATGAACGGAAAAATATGTTTTCTTAACTTTTGTGATGAATTGAGAAGAATATGTTACTTAAGTGACTTAAGGGATGTGCTATTAAAAGAAAAAGTTGCTACGTTCATGTTCATTATAGGACATAATATTTGTCATGGAGTAGTGCCAGATCACTTTCAACATTCCACAAAAATAGTGTCATGCTATTTTAAGGAAGCGTTGAGAGTTGTATTCTATTGGGAATAGAGCCAATAGAACAAAAGGCTACATAATTACCTAAGAAAATTAAGAATAAGCCAATTTATTATCCATGGTTCAAGGTATGTACTTTTGTGTGCTATGGCATCTCTTCATGTTTTCTTTATTTTTTATTCTAGCACAAATTGATTACTCAAAAATGGTGTATTTGTAATAGGATTATTTAGGTACAATGATGGAACACATATAAGTGCATGAGTTCTTGCTAAAAAGCAAACAACGTGTAGAGATAGGAAGACAATTATGACACAAAATGTGATACGTATATGTAATTTTGATATGATGTTCACATATATATATATATATATTTGTAGGGGAAAGATAGTGCACATAATGCTAAAGTCTTTTTGGATACACTTATCAATCCAAATGCTGGATTTCCATGCCTACTCAAGGTAAACAATATAAGTTAAAATCTTTTTGTTTAAGTGAAATACATAATTTATATTGGTTCTTAATCTATACTTATTGATGTAGAATTGTTTTATCTTGTGGATGCTGGTATCCTTGTATTGGAGGGTTTTTCCCTCCTTATAGAGATGAGATATCATGCGCGAGTATAGAAGTCAAGGTAGACAATGAAGAATTATCCAGGAGTTATATAATTATAAGCACTCAAGTTTGAGAATGACAATTGTGCGCTACTTTGGAATATCAAAAACAGATTTCTAATTTTGAAATAGATGCCACAATACAACCCTTATCAAGATTATTTACACAGTGGGAAAATCTTGATCTTGCTAAAATAGAAGCTTTGAATGGAGACATAAACATTAGAGAGATCAGCTCCAATGATGACTAGTTATCAAGATTATCTTATCAAAGTGCAAAAGAAATGACAGTATACCATGACTATATTTCAAATTGAATGTGGGTAAAATGTAACAATTGTGGTGCATAGTTTAAATAATTTAACTTGTTTAAATGTCAAATCCACTTTTGTATAAACTATAGTTAGTTTGAAGTAGAAATGTTCAAAGTTTAACCAATTATCATATTAACATATAAAAATGTGTTATTTATATATGCATATTATTTATAGTGTGTTGATTTTTTATAGAGGTAAAAGATATGATGCATAAGTGTTAGACTAACCCTAAGTGTGTTGATTGCATAACATTAATCTTGTGGAGTTAATAAAGTCATTGTTTTTAACTTTGAGAATGCACAATGCCAATGTGTAAAAGTATCATGTGGGTGGCCAATTGGAGTTATATGCGATGGATCTCTATTGTCCATCAAGTCATCCATTTCTTTCACCATATGATACAATGTGGTAAGAAAGTTGAAGAATACAACTAGCTAGTTTAAACAAAGGAAACAAAAAGCATATTCATTTTTTTTTATTGATTCATTTCTCTCTTTCATTTTTCTAGAACTAATACTGATTGCCATTTATTATATATAATGTTTAAAAAAAGTTTTAGTATGTTGGTTTGAAAGGCAGCCAATGCTAATAATAGAGGACGTAGAACTTATCAGATTTATATTGGTAAATAAGAATGCTCATTTTATCAAGACACCACAAAACCCCCTTGTACAATTTCTAGTATCTAGTATTTTAACTTTAGAAGGAGAGGATTAGATTAAACATAGAAGATTAATAACACTAGCTTTTCTACTTAAAAAGTTAAAGGTAACTGATACATATGTAAATACATAAATACATACATACACACATACACATACATATGTATATAGCAGACGCCGTGTTGTTACCTTGGGCTTTTCCCATTCAGTATTTTGAGTTCAAATGAGGAGTGTTAAATGGCTTGTCACTTCTCTTATTACAAATGTATAAAAATCTTATTTATATATAAGATGCTAGTATATGTTCATATTTATTTTTATTTTATTCAAAATACTTTTATAATATTACAACATTAATGTTATCAAAAACAAAATGTTTTTTTTTAAAAAATAATCAAACTGAACGAGTTTTCTATTCTTTTTGCTTTTAAAACTTATTTTCCAAAAAAAATCATCAATTAGTTTTTTACCTTTTAAGATTTTAAAATTGTTTTCAAAATAATTTTACAAAACAACTTTTTTGTAATTTTATTCCATGAAATAATTCTAAAAAATAAATCTATGAAATAATTCCCAAAACTAAGAAAACAAGAATGGAATCAAATAAGCTCTAGGGTTTTAGGATTTAAGGGTTGTGATTTTAAGTTTTAAGATTTATGATTTGTTCATTAGTATACCCCTTTAACTTTGAATCATTTATAATTACACCCCTTCAATTTATAAAATGTGAAAATCTTTTAAAAATTCAAATAACTAATTAAAATGTGCCATATGTATAAATAATCATATGTAAATCACATAACTGTTAGGCCATTTAATGACAGATGAATGAAAGGTGTGCATTTATATTTTTTTAATAGGTGAAGGATGTGCTTGCTAAGTTTTATCATTAAAGGGGTGTACTTATAATGGACTTATAGTTGAAGAGATATGTTTATATTTTTCCCTTAAAAATTTGTTAAATCTTTTTACTCCGTCCAATTAGAGACACAATTTGTGGAAGACACAACAACATTTCCCAAGCAAGTGTTTCTCATGTTTTGTTATCTTGATCTTACTAATCAAGCAACTCGAGAAACCATCTTCCTGCAAATTTAGTGAGAAAACTAATGAGATAAATTATGAAGCAAATAATATTAGTGAAAGGAGATTATGAGGAATTCATGGGCAAAGAAATTGCTGCAAATTTGGGAGAGATAAGGTTCATACACATCGAAAACTACACATAAATAGGATTAGGTACTTGAACAAAGTCGGATTTTGATGAAATCAAGCATTGACATCTTGTGGTTAAACATGTTTCGTATCAGAATCATACTAAAAGTATTTGTTTGTTGTGTCTATATCTTGTTTTTGTTTTGTATGTTATGACTGATGTTTGAATTCTTTTTCTTGTCTATTAGTTTAATTATTTAATAAATTGTTATAAGTATATGATTATTTTAACTTAATTGTTTAATAACAATAACAACAACAATAACAAGGTTGCTTCCATAATGTATATAATTTGATTTAAGGATATTGCAACATATAAGCAACATGATGAAACTGATTAATGGTGAAATAGACTCCTCCTAATGATCCAAAATTTTGTTAGCAAACCCCTTAGCTTCCTTAAATTGAAGATTTAATTCATGGAATACATAGTCACATTCCCCAAGCAAGTGTTTCTTCTCCACTTTTGTCATTAATTTATCAATCAAGCAATTTGGGAAACCCTTTCTTGCAGATTGAGCAAAAGAACAAATGAGATGGACTTGAAATCAAAGAAGGTGAATGAAGGGAGGTTAGGTGGAATTTATTGGCAAAGAAATTGATGCAAATTTGGTATTAAGATCAGGCCCATGCACATCAAAACTACATGTAATTAAATGCATTTCATGTCAAAACAACATGAGAAGTATTTGTTTATTTTGTTTTTTATATTATAATTAATGCTTCATTATTTTTTCCCTTTTTTTCTTAGTTTAATTATTCAATAAATTGTTTTCTATGATTTCCTTAACTATTTAATAACAACAACCACAACAATAATAATAATAAGGTAGCTCAATAATGTATAGAGTTTGATTTGATGAGATTACAACATATAGACAATATGACGGCACCTATAGTGGTGAAACAAGCTTATTCCCATTGATCCAAAAATTTATTAGCAAGTCCCTTACCTCCCTTTAATTAAAGATGCAATTCATGGAATACGCAACAACATTTGCAAACAACTGTTCCTTCTCCTTTCTTAGCTTTAACCTACCAATCAAGTGTTTGGGGAAGTCTTCCTGCAAATTGAGTAAGAGAACGAATAAGATGGATTGTGAACCAAAGAAGTTGCATGGAGGTTAGATGGAAATCTTGGGCAAAGAAGTTGATGCAAATTTGAGAGTAAGATAGGGCTCATGCACATCAAAACTACACATAGAATGGAATAGGTACTTGAACAAAGTTTGATTTCGATGAAGTGAAACCTTAATTGGTATCTTATTATTAAATGCTTTCTTGTCAAAAGTACATAAGAAGTATTGTCTATTTTGTCGGTGTCACGTATTTTGTTTTGTAGGTTATGATTATGTTTATATTCATTTTATTTTTCTTTTCACTTTATTCAATTATTCAATATTGTTTAATTATGTTTTTTCTTAACTTTATTTAACAACAACAATAATAGTAAAAGGTAGTTTCTATATAGTGCTTGATTTAATGAGATTGCAGCACATAGGTTGCATGATTACACCTACTAATAATTTAAGAAGCTCTTCCCGATGATTCAACAATTTGCAAGTGGGTATCTTAACTCCCTTCAATTGAAGACTCAATTTGTAAAATGCAAAATAGCATTCCCTAACCAAATGTTTCTTATTCTTCTTCTACTTTAACCTACTAATCGATCGATTGGGAAACCCACTTCTTGAAGAATAGGAGAGTGAACTAATAAGGTGGATTTTGAATCCAAGAGAATGAATGAAAATGATCGTCTTCATTATCACCATATTGTCGACAAGAAATTCATCTTCCATCCTATTGCAAATTCTTATTTTGATTACCTTCATTACTGAAAATGATCATTTCCTTACTATGGCATTTGAAACAAACTTGCAAAACATTACACAAATCTCAAATCTATTTATGAAAGCGTTACATGGTGGGTATAGCCCTCAATATTGGTATATTTGTTCTCCACTTACACTTTACATTCATTTCCTTCTAGGACTAAGGCCCTTCTTAGGATGATTCATTGACCATCATTACCACATTCCTTCTCAACATCAATTTAGAGAAAACTAAGTTAAAATAGGCTTCAAAAGAATGGTATACTAGGTGCAAGAGATCAAAAGCATTACAACTTCATTTAACTTTTCTTTATAAATTTCTCAACATTAAATTGATAGGTAAATTTGCATTCACCCAATTCAATTCATTGTTAATTGGTTAATGAGTTGTTGGTCTAATGGCAACACCTCTAGCCTTAGCCACTAAGGAATTTTTGTATTACATTATTTTAAAAATATATAATTTGATTTTATATGTGTGCCAAAAAAATAAGACAGTATATGAAACTTGCAAACTTGTAAGGTTGATGGGCTCGTCAAGCATAGATAATTGTATTTGTTCCTATAAAAAAAAAATCTATAGTTGCTCTAAAATGTGACGAAATGTTACGTACATCTATATCTATGTATCATATGTATATACGTATAGAAATAGATTTAAACAAGAGAAAATAAATATATAAAAATGAAAAAATATACAAAATTTATATCTTTAAATATACATATAACAGGATCTAGGCAACTAGTAGTGTGACAACAAGCTTTAAAAAAAAGCTAAAATATATGAAACTCTTTTATACTTTCATCTTCTTGTAAAAATTGTTTGGACTTTTGATTGTAACAATAAATATTCTTTATTTTAAAATTATAAGAATTTACCCATTCTATTAAAGAATCATCTAAATTTTAACAAAGTGTATGATTCTTTCCTAAAAATTAGAATTTCTCTCATAAAAACCCCTTCCATCGGACAAGACTAGAGATATTAGTTTTCAAAAATAATTTCTTTAAAAGTTGCAAGTGTGTAAATTATGTAATTATAAATAAAATTTTATTATTAAAACTTTTACTTGATTGTGATTTTGGTAAGTAATCACATAAACTTTTATTTTATTAATAAAAGTAAATAGAAGAAGTTCTAATTTTTATGAGAGATATATATTTTATTAAGATTTGAATAATTTTTTAATAAAAATAATAAATTATTATAATTTTAAAGTATATTATATTTATTATTATAATTGAGAATGTAAAAAAAAATTTATAATAAAATAGAAGTGTAAGAGTTTCATATGTTTTAGAAAAAAATAAAACTTATTTTCTAAATAGTCTAGTCAAGTAACTGGGGTAAAACTTATTTTTCAAGAAGTAATACTATTTTTACACTGTTTTTTCACTACGTTTGCTACGCTATGACCTGGCAAGTGACGTGGCAAAGCTAAAAGCGAAGCAAGTGGGAGCTAACAATGAAAAAGGAACAGCCAAGAAATAGGCGAGGTGGGCAAAATTTAAAAAAAAAAAGAAAAAAGGAACAGAGCGTAGCAAGAAGAAAAGGAACAGTGACTCTTGTTTATTTTTATTTTAAACCTCATCCTATAGTTTCTCTCTCCCTGGTTTTTCTGTGGCTCGCTTCTCACTAGCATTTCTGTGGCTTGCTTCTCACTTGCACTCTGGCTCTCTCTCAGTCTCTTTTAGTCACTCTCTAGTGTTGTGTCAGTTCACTCTCTTGGTCGCACTCCAGTTCAAAGATGAGTTACTATTGAGTTTGAGGTCTGTATTATTGATCATGAAGTCATATACAGTGCCTCAAAGCTACGGTGGTGCTTTTAAGTTGTAAATATTTTTTTTCAACTTTTTGTTTATATGAATATACGTTGCCATTAACTTGTTTTTGGTTGTCAATTTCTCACACATAAATGTGCTGCACTTCCTTATTTTTTTCCCTGATTTTTGTTAGAGTGCCAAGTTGCATAGCTGATCCTTCATTTCCTTTCTTAATAATATCATGGTAGTTGTTATGAATGCACTCATGACTTCTACTATATTAAAGATGCTAGTTATTAATATTAACAAACTTTTAGAAAGGATGATCAAAGTCAACGTAAAGTTTGATTCAATTTTAGATATAAAAGGATAACCACTCAATATCACAAAGTGTAATAAATAAATCAAAATAATCATTCTCAATAATTGAAATTATGAGTTGACATTTCAGATTAGTAATTTCTTTTTTATGCACTAACTCTTGGAAAAGAGTGGCTAAAGTTAGAAATCGCATTGTAAAACATTAGAACTAATTTCTTAAAATTTGATAGCAAGAAACCACTTGATAAATGGAACCACGCTATCCAATTATTCCAAATGTCTAAGAACAAAACAATTCCAAATATTATCTATCTCACTATACTAAAATAATAGAGTTTAAGTATTAATTTCACTTTGGTTTTCTAGAATTATTGTGTGTTACATTTCAGCTATTGGAGATAACATTTTTGCTATTGCATATTACAATGTTCTTAAGACCATTCATCTTGCCAATCATACTATTTACCTAGGAAAGTTACATTTTGACTATTTAGTGTTACACTTTAGTTATCGCTATGTTACACTTTAGCTATTGGCACATTATAATTTAGCTATCGCCATGTTACAATTCGGCTATTGCACATAAAATTTCATTACTGATGAACTATTGTCTTAGGTGCAATTTGTCAAAACTCCTTCCTATAGCCTTGTAAACGTTCAGTTTGAAGGAGACACTTCATCTTGCGCATAATATTCTTTACCTAGAAAAGTTACATTTTGGCTATTAAGTGTTACACTTTAGCTATCACCATGTTATAATTCGGCTATTGCACATAAAATTTTATGATTGATGAACTATTATCTTGGGTGCAATCTATCAAAACTCCTTCCTATAACCTAGTAAACGTTCAATTTGAAGGAGACACTTCATCTTGTGCATGATACTCTTTACCTAAGAAAGTTACATTTTGGCTATTAAGTGTTACACTTTAGCTATTGTCATGTTACACTTTAGCTATTGACATGTTATAATTTAGCTATTGTCATGTTACAATTTGGCTGTTATACATAAAATTTCATAACCGATGAACTATTATCTTAGGTGCAATTTGTCAAAACTCCTTCCTATAACCTAGTAAACATTCAATTTGAAGGAGACACTTCATCTTACGCATGATACTCTTTACCTAGGAAAGTTACATTTTATGCGCAATAGCCAAATTGTAACATGTCGATGGTTAAACAATAGCTAAAGTATAACATTCAATAGCCAAAAAGTAACTCTCCTAAGTAAAGAGTATAATGGGCAAGATGAATGGTCTCAAGAACATTGTAACATGTAATAGCTAAAATGTTATCTCTAATAGCTAAAATGTAACACAATAATTCTAGAAAACCTAGGTGAAATTAATACTTAAACTCTATTATTTTAGTACAGTGAGATAGATAATATTTGGAATTGTTTTATTTTTAGACATTTGGAATAATTGGATAGCATGGTTCCATTTATCAAATGGTTTCTTGCTATCAAATTTTTAGAAATTAGTTTTAATGTTTTACAATGTGATTTCTAACTTTAGCCATTCTTTTCCAAGAGTTAGTGCATAAAAAAAAAATTACTAATCTGAAATGTCAACTCATAATTTTAATTATTGAGAATGATTATTTTGATTTATTTATTACATTTTGTGATATTGAGTGGTTATCCTTCTGTACCTAAAATTGAATCAAACTTTACATTGACTTTGATCATTCTTTCTAAAAGTTTGTTAATATTAATAACTAGTATCTTTAATACAACACAACAGAAGTCATGAGTGCATTCATAATAACTACCATGATATTATTAAGAAAGGAAACAAAGGATCAGCTGTTGCAACTTGGCACTCTAACAAAAATCAGGGAAAAAAATAAGAAAGTGTAGCACATTTATGCGTGAGAATTCGACAACCAAAAACAGGTTAACGGCAATGCATATTCATATAAACAAAAAGTTGAAAAAAATATTTACAACTTAAAAGCACTATTGCAACTTTGGGCACTAGGACTTCATGATCAATAATACGGACCTCAAACTCATTAGTAACTCATCTTTGAACCAGAGTGCGACTGAGAGAGTGAATTGACATAGCACTAGGGAGTGATTGAAAGAGATCAAGAGAGAGCCGTACTGTGAGTGAGAAGTGAGTCACAAAAACACCAGCGAGAGAGAAACTGTACGATAAGGTTCGAAATGAAAATAAACAAGAATCATTGTTCCTTTTTTTACCCACTGTGCTCCATTCCTTTTTTTTTTTTTAAATTTTGCACACCCTGCCTATTTGTTGGTTGTTCCTTTTTCATCGCTAGCCTTGCTTTTAGCTTTGCCACATCACTTACCAAGCCATAGCGTAGCAAAAAAACAACATAAAAATAGCATTACTCTTTTTCAAGCAAGCTAAGTAGTGTAAATACAGTGTTTGCCCCACAACTACCGGCACAAGCTGGAGCTTTCTTCTTCGTCACTTTCGCAGTTCAACTTCTTACAGGTACGCTAGCATATCCCACTCCCCAGCTTGATTACGATTCACTCTTTCTTTTTATTGTTTTGAATTTTTGCTATTAACACTATTCCAACTGCCTTCAAATTTTCAAACTTTTTGTCTTCTGGAATTGAAATAAGATTGCATACATAGCCCATTGACTGCTCAATTATCTGTATAGTTTTCCTATGTTGGGTTATTTTTCAGTTGTAAAAAAGGAAACTTGAGGGCATTCTAATTGAAATTTCAAGTTCTGATTTGTTGATAATTTGAATGATCTTACAACTTTTATATGAATGAGGTGCAAGTGTGTCTTTCTCCTTGATCTTTCAGTTGATAAACGTGCCAGAAGATATCATTTATGAGCACCCTTTGTTTGGTGGTAAATTCTCACAATAGGTTTCAGGTCATTTTTTTTTTATTTTTTATGTTTTCTGTAACAATTCGTTATTATAGAGTCAATGTCTAAGCTTGCTAAAATAAAAGTTCGGATTGTTTCGTTTAGGAACTCAACAACATTGAAGTCTCTGATCACCAGGTTTGTCAATACTATTTCTGTATTTTTGCGATGCATGTCAATTTTTATTTGTTCAACTAATTTTTTGTCGTGCTGCTTTCAAGGAGGTGTTTGCGGACCCTAGCCGTGATGAAAGTTTGATTTTTGAGCTTTTAGAATTCATGTCCGATGTTGCTGATAATGGAAGTGCTACTTGGTTTCTTCAAGACCTTGCTACTGAGCAGGATGCCGAAGGAAGCGTAGTCAGGAATTATTTTATTTTGCTATCTTATTATTTTTTTACACTCTTACTAATATAGTAAAACTGAATTCTATCTATTCCTCCAAGGCTCTAGCAATTAGTATAGCTTAGTCTTGAATGGCGTGCTTACTCAGAGTAGCCTTGCACTTCAATTATTGGCTTGTTTCTAATTACAACAAGCTTTGATGGCTTGGTTATTTTAGTTCCATTTAGTATCTGGTTTATATATGCTAGCTTTGGTGCCATATATCTGTACACAGAAGCTTAATTTCTATACCATTCTACGTATCAAAGCTCCACGGAGACAGTTTGTTGGCTTGTGGCAGTGATCATGACTCACTAGACTTAATTATTGCACATGGCAGTAATATTGTCCATCATAGCCTTAATTTGTGTAAAAATATTTAACTTTTCTTGATTATTTTCTAAGCATATTAGAAGGTTTGACTGTCATTGGTTGTTGTAGTCTCTGTTGCACTTTTCAGCGTAATTTAGGATTGCTCATGTGTTAATTGTTTGGGGCAATACAAATTTGTAACATTGATATTGGGTATTAATGCATGTGGCCTTTCTTCCTTCTACTGTCTAAGTGGTTTAATTTGGTTTAAGAATAGCTCTACTTCAAGCATTTGGTGTGCGTTTGTATGTAATTCCTCCCAGTGTATCAGGATGATTGCTTTCCTTCATCTTAACTCATTTATCTAATCCATTTGTAGTTGAAGCCTTGAGTTTTAAATGACCATTTTTTCTGCTTGATTAATTTAAGGTGATTGAGCAGTCAGGAGTTCTTGAGGTACCTGGTTTGATGTACAAAAATACGCCTTTTGTTGTAACGACTACAGTGGGCCAAATGGTAAATTGCCTACCTTTATTTTGGATTTAATTCTCTACATTGCTATTTTGTTTCTAAGTTATTTAAATGATCTAAGGATTAATGTTCATAGTTTGTTCACACATTTTCTTTAATTATTAGTGCTAATCCACTTGATGCATTGATGTTTACTGGCATTTTGTGTACACGAAGTATGAGCATGTGCAAAATCAATGTTATGACTGCTACATGTATTTGGCTTTCTAGGAAATGGCCATTCGTCAATGATTTGTTTCTTGTGGAGAAATTGCTTTATGAGCTGTTTAATAACCTAATTACCTGAGCAGTAGTAGTCTCTATCTTTTTCTACTATTTCATAGTAGAGTGTATACACCATTTTAATTTCTGCACTGAGGAGGCCTTTCTTTCCTCACTACCAGTTAATTGATATCTATTTTGTTTGTTTAAAAACTGCAATAAGGATGAACTTAAGAATGTATTTTCTTGCTTGTTCTCCAAGTAGTCTGAGATATATTATGCCTGGTGCCTATGTTGTTTGGTATCATGTCAGCCCTCATGGGCATGCCAGAGTTTTTCTTTAAAATTTATTTGAATAATTTTCATATATACAATTTTCACACATAAAATGACATCCTTAAAAGTGGATATTTGAATTGTGGGTAGTTAGTTTCCTTTTTTTTAAATAAAATATCATGATACCTAGAGTTAGTTACCAAGAGGGAGTTAGCCTTATAGCAAGAGGATGGGTGAGTCATGAGTGGTCATGAATTATGGTATTTTTAATTTTTCTATATTTATTTACGGTGACTCTAAAAAGGTAATTACAGAAGAATATTGGTTTTATAATAGTATAGATAACTTCAGTAACTGTTATTGGTTGCGCCTGTGCCTTATATAATACTAGTAATGTCATGTTTCTCTGAGCCCAACTGACAGCTTCCCAGTATTCCTGCATCTATCCCTTTGTCTAAATTCCTTTACAATTGACATTTGGCTCAGTTTTGTTTCTGTCCCACCTGTTTTATGATTCTGAGAATGGACTTCTCCTCTTAGTCAAATGTAATTCTTTGGTTCTTTGCATTTGACATGTTAATCTTAAAGCCACTTAAAGAATGGGAACAGGATCTTTATGGCTATTTCCTTTTTACTTATTGGTCAGTAGCTATCTTTTTGTTCAAATCTGAAGGAAAAGAATAAATGCTTTATTATCTCCCATTCTCCCCCTTCGTCCTGGTGAAAGTGTTTGATCCCTTCACATTCTCTGTTTAACTTCCTTCACTCACCCCATCATCTGCAATTATTGTTAAGCAATATCTAATGGACAGCAAGGAAGGGAAGCACAAAATATTGTGAAAGTAAGGCCCATTTTTACTGATCTGTTTTGTAATTGTGCAAGTGCTTTTAATTGGAAGAAAAAAATAAATTCTGATTTGACTTTCTTCCACTTTTCCAGGTGTTTTTGGCAAATTTGAGACTTAAGGGGGCTGATACTGATGTCCTGGTCACTGCATATGAGCCCATTGTGATGAAGTAAGAGTAAGGAAAATCTTCCCATTATCTTAGAAACTCTTAATGTTGTCTTATATTTGGGTTCTGTATCAACTGTTGAATAGATGGGTGAGCTGAGTAAAACTTTGGATAAGTTCCACCAAATTAGAGGTGGGCATTGGTTGGGGCGGTTTGGGTTGGGGCAAAATTCTCTCAATCCAGTTGAACCCAATCTCTTATTAAGTTAGTCTAACCCCAGCCAAAAAATTCTTCAAACCAACATTCTTGGGTTGGAATGATTCGGTTTCACTTGGGTGAGTTAATTTGGGTTAGGATGGGGATGAACGAACGTGAGGCGAGCGGTGGAACGAGAATGAAGTTCGATCGACTATTGAGGACCCAAAGTGTTGAAGTATAATTATTAGACAAGAGATGAGCCAAAATGAGAAGAGGCGAGTCAAGACAAGGTGGGAGGAGATAAGAGATTAGCGTTGACCGTTGGAAACGACGAGACAACGAATGAGACTTGTAACTCATGAGAGAGGGAGTCGAGGGACCGAGGGTTTGAGATGAGGGAGGGAGAAGTGGTGTTGGTTTACTGAAATTGAACTGCCTCTTGCTTGCTTGTACTTATAGAAGTTTTAGGACAAGCTAGAAAATGGCATTATTTTGCAAAATGACGCTATTTTATAATATCATAATTCAGAAAATATATATATATAGCATAAGAATTGAAATATATATATATATATATAAATTTTGTTGGCTACCAGTGGCAACCCAATGGAAAGGGGACAAAAATCGAGCCCCACCCAATTTGCCCTATCTTAAGTCAAAATATTACATAATATTTATTTTACCCCATTTTAACCTAGTCTAAATTTTTTTTTTTTACTGTTTGGGGTGGGTTGAAACGGTTTGACCCGGTCCAATGTCCATCCCTACACCAAATTAGGGTAGAGAGGAATAACATTGACTGTGATTCAATTATTGTTAATATTTCCCTCACTTGTACATAACTACATATGTTAAAAATCAACTGATCATTTTAGTTGATGATTAGATATTCCATATATTAGAAAGTAAGTATAATAGAGGACAAATTAGGAAAAGAAAATGGCTTGGCATTTGTATGTTTTTTTTAGTAACTGAACTGTATGGAAGTTTCCAAGACTCTTATTCAGTTCTTTTTTGTGGTTTCAGCCCTTTGAGCAAAAGTGCTAACACAGTTGGTGCTGGTATGGCTGTTCCTGCTGCACAGGCTGGATGCACGCCCATGGCTGAGGTCTGTTGCAAGCTTCAAAGTTTATGACTGGAGTCTTTTTGGTGGTGGACCCTAGGTTTTGTTTTAAAAAAATAGGTTGATTCTTGACAATTTGGCGTTAAGGCTTTTGGACAATTTTATATGACTAAAGTTATGAAAATAGGCGTCTTATTACCATTTTGATTAGTGTATATTCTTGGTTACTGATTCTTTTTTCTAGTCAAGTGATTCATATTCATTTTGATTGTCATGTTTTTTTGCGTATAATTATATTTCAGCCAGTTCTGAGCTTGGTCGGGTTTTTTGCCACTTACTGGAGAGCATATTATGGCTCACCAACTTAGGATTGCACTTCAAGCTTGGTTATAGCTACGTGTTTAGAGCTACCATAGGATTACACTCTCTCACAAAGTGAATACTGAAACGTAGAAATGTTGGGCTTGTTTGATTTCAATTTTTGAAAACAATTTTTTGTTTTCAAACATAAAAACATAAGAAAACTTGTTTGGATGCTTGCTTTCTGTCTAATTGTTTTGAGAATTTGTTCTCTATAAGCTGTTTTGAGAGTCAGAATTTGAGAACATCTAAAAGATGTTCTTATTCTCTGTTGCTTGTTTTTCTTCCAAAGCACGGATAAAAACTGCCTCATTAATGGCAGTTTCATAATTACGTGTATTTTAAAAAAAAGGGCTCTAGCCCCTAATTACTCTCTCTTCTCCTTCCCTTGTCTCTAAAGGTGACAAGTTCAAAGAAGGTGAGTGTCGTGGTGGTGGAGTCCGATAAGGCTAACATAGATGTTGAGACATTATGTGATGGCTATTTGCCTGCAATCATGGGGGAGAAGGGTGGGGTTGTAGCGATTGGACCTCCAATTGCACTATTGGCTGAGACAGAGGATGAAATTGCTCAGGCCAGCTCCAAAGCTACTTCATCATCTTCAGTTTCAGCTACAACAAAGACAAAAGCATCGGCTCTGGAGCCACAACTGGGGAAAATTGCGAAAGGCTCCTGTGACAGTAGGGAGTGTGGTGGCATCATCCCATCTAGCTTAGGAGGGAGGGAAGAGGATTGTGGCATCTCCTTATGCTTAGAAGCTAGCTAAGGAGTTGAAAGTGGAATTGGGGACAGTTGAAAGTACTTCGGAAGCTGCTCAATGTTTTAATTTGAAAGTATTGCCGTAATGGGTTTTGGAATATGGCATTGGAAGAGTTAGGGAGAATGAAGGATTTTGGGTGACAACTTATAATGCTTTAATTCAAGTGTTTCTTAAAGCAAACAAGTTAGATACCACATATTTGGTTCACGAAGAGATGTCAAATTCTAGGTTTGGCATTTATGCGTTTACTTTGAGCTGTTTTCCCTTTTTTCTTTGCAAGGTAGGGAGATGCAGAGACACTCCGACATTGATTAAGAAAGAAGAATTTATTCTTGATATCGTTTTTAATAATAGGATGATTTCTGGGTTATGTGAAGCTTCGTTATTTGAAGCTATGGATATCTTAAATAGAATGTGGTCAAATTCTTGCAGTCCCAATGTTGTGACTTGCACTCCCAAACAAATTTTTTATTTTTAAAATTTATTCTCAAAATAATATTTACCAAACAAATTTTATTATATTTTTATTCTTAAAATTAATTTTGAGCATTTCTTTTCAAAATAAATTTTAAAAATAAAAAAATCAAAACATTTTCAAACACATCCGTCATTTTTATTGTACTTCTCCCTTAAGTATAGGTGCTTGATTTGATAAAGGTGAAAAGATGCTATAAGAAAACAATTTGTTTTTTGGGACAAGAAATCAGACTAATTAATTGTCAATCAGATGCATTATTAGCTATTATAAAGTTATAATACTAAAACAAATATTCTCTATATTATTGTTACATAAACATTGTATGTAAAATGTTGCTCTAGAAAATCAATGTGATGTAATAGAATTTTTGTTTTAGACTTTTTATTAAGGTTTTTCTTTTTGGTCACACTGTTAAGGTGTTATTGTTAGTAAATCCGAAATAATATATTATTTATCAATTAACATATTTAAATATTTATCAATTAACAATATTTAAACAAAATTTTCCAGCCTGAGGTTCTTCTCACTCTAAGCTACGGAGTGGTAGAGAATGTTAGCTTTGGCCGTCATTTTACCTCAGGGAGATTTTTTTTTAAAAAAAAAATATTTATTTAAATGAATCTTTTTTAAATATATTTCGGGCAAAACAACCAAATAAGATCCCATATCAGCCCCGCCTATTTTTCTAGTCAAACTCGCCCACGGCCAGCAGAAAATTCGAAAGATCTCTGTTACTCTCAATTCCTGCGTCTCTCTTTCACTCTTGGTCTGCGGTAACGTAGATTTTCTCGGGGTACGGTCGTCTGCTGTGCTACCGCCGTCAAGCGTCCGATCATTGCTCGACGAGAAGTAAAAACCATTACTTATTTCAATCTCATAATCTGCAGTGCTTTATTTTGATTTTTCTTCGTTATCAGAGGTGTGAGTTCTGGTGCTTTTCGTTATTTTCCATAGAATGCTATTTTTTCTAGTGCCGAATGTTATGGTTGGAATCTTAATTTGACTTCGAGGGCTCTTCTATTGATTGTGCATGAATTGCTTGATGAATCCGAGACAGGGAGACTAGGACACAGTTGCGATTCTGTTTTTATTTTTTGTTCGTTTCTTACAGTTTTGCCTATGTATAGATATGCGTGTGTGCTTCCTTTTCCTTTTTCATATTCTCAAGCCCCATGCCTATTGTAGATTCTTCCTTGAAATTTTAGTACAAGCTGAACATGCATATATATTTTTTGCGAAGCAAAGGTGCAACCATTTTTTCAAGGATAATTTTACTCTCTGTGACTGGTTATGAGACCTATATATTGTTAATTAAAGCTTAGTAAAAGAATGACAAAACAGAGAGTGGGTACGTAACATGGGCAGCAGAATGACAAAGGGGATATATATATATATATATATATATATATATATATATATATATATATATATATATGTATGTATGTATGTATGTATGTATATATAGGGATATGCTATAATGGCCAATGATGTGTGCAGATGAAATTAGAATTGTGCAATGAAATTATGCCATTACAGATCAATATGCATTGTTACCTTAGTTTTTTGGCTTCATAGCATCATTTATATGTTGTCACGTCATAAAGCAAAGAAGACTTTACAAGGTGAATTAGTTTGGACTTTTGAGAATCTATCTACAGTCAACTGCTTTCCTCTAACACTGTTTAGCAAGGAAAACTAAGAATGGAAGATGCTGTGTTTTCATCTGGTAGAAAAACCATAATGTCATCATATTTGTTGCTTCACAGTTTCCTTAACAATATATTGCAAACTTTTAAGATATAGGGAAAATTAAGGGCGGGGTCTGCTGAGGCTGATATTTACCCTTAGTAATTACTCTATTGGTTGATTTAGTGTAACAGTGGGTCATTATTTCACCACTTTTGAACTAAATTAGTTAAACGAGTCCTGAAGAGTAAAACTCTTAGTAGGTCTCTATGGTCAATTTTCCCTAAAATGTAAGTGAGGCAGAGTTAAACAATGAAATATGAAAACTTTTTTGGGCCTTCCTGTCTGATATAACTGTTCATATTTTTTCATATCATTGTACAGTGAGTGAAAGAATGAAGCATTTGTCACCTTTGATCTATGGTTAAACTTTAATATGTGAGAGCATCATTGAATTGTATGAATAATGGTTTCATAAGCGGGTTGTTAGGTGCTTATTTTTAGTGACAGTATTACTGGATTTCTTCTTGCCCCAGATAGGTTGCGATGCATGAGTTTTGAAATTTTCAGATATCTGTAGGTTGATTCTCATAATAATTCTATTGAACAATGTATCTCCTTTGTTGTGTATCCTCTTCCTGTGCTTGTTTTTGTGACATTTCTATTTGTTTGCATACATATACATACGCGTGTATGTGTGTGTTTTCTAATTTTATTACTTTATTTCAGCTTGAATAGGTATTTCCCCACCAGTCATGTCTTCCCTAAAAATTTATCTTGAAACTTTGCATTCACTGTGCTTATTTCTTGTATGTTACCCATTATCTTTTGAAATACAATTAGAACAGTTAATCTGTAAATTATTTGATACATAGTTAGACGATGGTCAGAAATTTCTAATGTTTGGAGATGGAGCTTTGAGATTAGTTTGGACAGTAACTGATAAAATTGCATTTGCATCCTCTTTTCCTTTTTCCTTTTGTAGTGTTGTATTTGTTGTTTTGATAATATTATTCAGCAAATCTCTTTATCATTTTGTGTATTGTTTAGGAGGATTTTTTGATCACTCATGCCCGTTTTTTATCTGACATGTACACAATTTACTATGTACGGAAACAAGTATTATGAATTTAAGTAGGTAAATTGGTAGTGGCTTGTGTGTGCCATTAATTGACATAATAAATTAGTTACTTGATGTATTCTCAAGTCACTTGCATATGATCAAGTGGGAATTAAGTTGTGTTCATGTCTATGTTGTAAGTATTACTTCTTATATTGTATTTGATATTAACAGTGATAAAAGTTTATATTTGCTACCAATGTTATAATTTTCTTTGATTTTCACTGTGCTAGACTCTATGCTCACCATCTTGGGCATGCCAAAGTCTTTTCTTTTATAAAAATAAGATGTTGTTATAAGAAACAATGACAATTCTTAAAAAGTGGATGGATTGGTTGAGGACAGTTAACGTCTTTTATTTTTTTTTTTTTTGAATATCCCTTAAAAAGTTGGATTGGTGGGTTGAGGACAGTTAAACTCATTATATTTTATATTCTGCATATGTTAAAGCTGAGTTTTGATCTTAAGGCTTTATTTTCTTTCTCGTTTATTCTATATTTAATTTAACCATGTTTCATGCAACATCCACAGAGTAATAGGTCATTTGTTGTCTTTTTTTCTCTTGGTGTGAGGTCAATTGGATTTGAGTCTCTGACAAACTTTTAAATAAATGTACATAAAGTGTTTTGACATCTGAGTATGCTTTTCATCAATCATCAAGTCTATATACTGGATGCTATGTTGCAAACACTTTTCCTAACAAGTACTATGTTTCGATTTATAGTTTAGAAAGGCAAATATCTTATGTTTTCAGTACATGGTTTTTTAAGGAGCTTCCTTGACAGGTATGCAGAGAAATGGAAAACTGTTACATTTTTAAGCCTTTATGGCTTTTGTTTTCTATTAGAATTCTTGCTTAGTACAATATATTATGTCTTAGATGTTATGCACGAAACACAACTGCACTTTAACAGTCATATTTGTTTGTTGTTTCAGTCCTGATCTGATAAGTCTCGCAGCAGATGCTCCTCTTCCACTATTGCTTTTTTTTTTTTTTTTCAATAACCTAATAGTCGTTTATTGTATTTTGTTAATTTCAGATTATATACAGCACACCTCTTTTGAGAAACTGTGTTTGGTTTGCAAACATACAGTAGTTGGTCTTGTCACTGTATAAAAATGGCTTTGGAACTCTTCAGTGGCAGTGACACCAAAAATGATGACATATCAAAAATAAAGATAAATCAGGGATATGCTCTCAGATTTGAGCACAACAAAAGGCAGGAGGACTTCCAGCATCTTGAGGAGTTGAAAAAGAAGGGCCTTATCTCTTCATCCTTGTCCTCATCTTCTGATGGTGAAGAAGAATCTGAATGAGAGTCGTCTGAAGATGATGATGACTATGAGAAACTGGTCACTACTAGAAGGAGAGACGAGGAATTCTTTGATGCCCTAATTAAGGTGAGGAAGCAGGACACACAGGATGTTAAGCTTTTTGAGTCAGATCATAGCAGCGAGGAGGAAAGCAATCAAAGGATGGAAGGTAATTCAAAAGATAACATGGGTAAAAAACCAATGTATTTGAAGGATGTGATGGCAAAGCATTTGATTGAGGAGGGACCAGATTTTGTGGATAAGGACAGGAGGAAGGTATATAATGTTGAGCAGGAGGAGTTGAGAAAGATTTTCTGGAAGAAGCCAAAAGGGAGGGCTTGGAAGATGGAGGGGAATTTTTTACAGTGAAGGAGAAGGGGATTGAGGGTGAAGAATATAGTAACGATGAGGAATTTGAGAAGAAATTGAATGAGTATTTTCATGGTGATATAAAGTCAAATGAAAATTCTGAATTTCTATACAGCTATTTCAAGAACAAGATGTGGATTGACAAGAATTGGGAAATTTTGAGTGTTGATGAGGAGGAATTGCAAGTGATTTCGGAGGATGAGAGGGAGATTGAGAGACAAGAAGAATACTAAAATAGATTTCAAGAAAATCAGGGAGATAGGGTGTTGGGTCATGCTCGGAAGGTGGAGGGATTGGTGAGGAAGAAGAAAATGGAAGGCAAGAGCAGAGGAACAGCAAAGAGAAAATGAATTTGATGGAAGATATGAAAGTTGTGGGTGTAAGTTTGTAAGAATAAAAGTGTTCATGTAAACCCATCCCAACTCAAACATATTTTAATAAATTTTATTGGATAATCGGGGTTAACATGCTCAACTCGAACAAGTTTACAAATTTCAATCCGACTAACCCGTACTCCTCCTTAGTTTTTTTTTTTTTGGAGAGAATTTCAACACTCAACTTCGGCCTTAACCCACAGCACGCTTTGCCTTAGATTGTTGCCACCATAGTCATGATTTGGATTTTATTATCATTTACTTGTTTGGTTGGTGGTGAAGTCTTTGGAAAGACAAAAGAGAAGCAAAAGCAACAATTTTGTCTGTCTATTATGTTGCTACTTCTAAGTAACCAAATAGGGCATGTAGTGGCTTAGGTGTCTGTGGGAGTTTGACCAGCAGGTGCAATGGAGTGTGCATTTTGCATTTGAATTTTGAACTAGGGGTGGGCATTAATTAAGGTGGATCGACTTAGGGAAACTTTTGGCAAAATCATGTGAAATTGAGGGGTATTTTAGGGGGTTGATTCCGGTTAGATGAAGCCATCAACCTAGGATTCTCGAGTTGAAATGGATCAGGTTACAATGATTAGTTTAGCACAAGCTAGGGAAACTATGGCAAAGGAACAGCATAATGGCTGGTTAAGGGAGGGGGAAGATTGGAACCGAAGAGATAGATGAGCAAAGGGGCCAAGATAGTCCAAAGGCAAAAGTAAAGGTAAAGGAACATCCAAAATCATCAAAACAAATAAAGCACCTCAACAATTAGTTCCAAAGAAAACACAAATCACCAGAAAACTTACATGTACCAAAATGCTACTATCTTATACAGGTACCAAAATATGGGTGATTCGGTGAACCCAACCAAATGAAGAGACAAACAAGCTTCCAAAGTGAGAATAAGGCGAGGATACGAGCCTATGAATTTGAGGGTTGGAGCTGAGCTTGAGGCAACGCGACGAGAAGCTGAGAAGGAGAGGGATCCCAAGAAAGAACAGGTTCAAGTTCTGATTCCTAAAGGGTAAATGGCCATGGCCCAGGGTGTGCCATTTTCTTTGAGAGAGAAATGGAACTTTGAGAGGGAGGTGAAGCTCAACGCTTAATGACAACACTCAGTGAAAGAGAGGAAAGGTTTCATCTTTGAAAGATGAGAGTTGTCGAGCTGCCAAGTGAAGAGTGAAGCCTTAGGATTTAGGTGTATAGGAATCCAAAACAACGTCATATCAACATTAAAAAAAAGTATTATATAGTTGGATTGGGTTGGGTTTTCATAGTTTGTCAAATTAGATCACGTCCCTGCCAGAATCACCCCATATGAAACAAGCTTTCTCCTTTTCCCCACCATATACCTACCCCAAACCAACCCATTCTCTCAAAATCACCGAGTTGAACTGGTTTCAATGGGCCGGGGCAAATTTAGCCACCCTTATTTTAATTGGTGTTTGGTCTTAGTGGATTGCAACTATGTGGCATTGAATGGTTATGACTTATCAATCTAAAGGTTTGAATTTTGATATGTATTGTTGAAGGAATTATATTGAGTTGGTTTTAGCTTTGGGCTATTTAAAAATGTTAGATTAACTAGCCATATAACTTTTGTTCTAGTTTCTCTTCTTGTTTTGGTTGTGCTTCTAATCTATAACTAAAACTTCATGAGCTCAGGTTGGAGTGTATGGATTAGACCTTTGGTTTTATATGTTAATAAACAGGTTAAATTATTTTGCAAATACTTATAATTATGCCAAGTTTTTAAGTAATTCCATATAATTTAAAATCATATTAGTAAGTTCTTATAATTTTTCTGGTTTATGCCTTAGATCTCTACTGTTACTCTCTATGATAACTCTGTACAAAAATGCCTAACGTGACTAACATATAGGTCCTTATCATTTTAAACGATATTCAACTAAATTTTTATAATTTGATATAATAATAAGTTCCTATAATAACTTTAAGGAATTACTTATAGTTAGTTACTGTCATTTTTGTAAACCATCATAACAATGAATAATGATAGAAACTTAAGATATAAAAGATAAAAATTATAATAATATATTTATATAATTTTAAATTATAAAAATTTACTTAAAAATTTAACTTAATAATAGTAATTATAGTAATCGTTGACCTAATAAATATCATATAACTTTCAAAGTTGAGAGTTTTGGCTATGTAGATATTTCCACGCAGCTGTTTGCTTCCTTGGCAGTCCTTAAGCGGCTAGTTTTGTTAAAATTGTCTAATGGATATTTAGATATATTTATTGTATCTGTTTGTGGAGTCTCCAATGGACAATTAGTGGGTATTTTTGCTATAACATGCAAATTATGTGGACCTGAACATTGTATTTAAAGATTGGTACAGTCAATTTGTTAATCTTTTACTATCAGTGCTAAGTTTTTCCTCCGCATGCACATGTATGTAGCTGGGATGTGATCATGCGAGTGTACATATTTTGAGTGGTTATTGTAGACACCTATTTTATTTGGTTCATTTTTTAATTTAATTTAGAACTTTAGTGCAAAATTATAACTCAAATTACAAGTTCCAACCTAGAGCTCTAATTAAAAATAAAATTAAATCCATAATTAAAATCAAATACAAAATTAAAAGTGAATTCATAATTAGAATTAAGCCTAAAATTAAAATTGAGTACAAATCTAAATAAAGCACCAAAGATTCAAAGCAAAGTTAACATAAAATAAAATGATAAAAGGTAAAATGAAAAGATAATGAGAACAGGGGTAATTACTTAAAATAAATTTTTTTAAAAGCCCAACTTAAAAAGGAGTGAAATTTTTTTTAAAATAAAATTATTTTTAAAATCTTAACATGAAAGGAATGAGGTATTTTTAAAATAAACTTACTTTTTTTTAAAAAATTCTAACTGGAAGACCAGGGATTATTTTTCAACAAAACTTTCTTTATAAAATTATAATTTTTAAGCTAATACTAAATTAAAGTAAAATTATTTAATTAGATCACTTTAGTATTGACATCTGAAAGTGTTAATATTATTTTATATATAATTAATTTTTAAATCTATTTTTTAAATATGCATATAATTTTCAATTAAGTAATTAATTTTATTTTTAAAAAATAAAGTTGGTGGTATTTTTTTTCTAAAATTTATTATTCTCCTTATTTCAAAAAATAAGAGAATTTTTTATGAATTGCTATTTTCAATGATGACGTTGCCATCTGTTATGAAAGGCTATGCTGGTTGCATCGCATTATGCAGGATTCCAGATTTTTGGCATGTGCATTATTTTATTGTAAATTTTTGTGTACTCTTTTTTTTTTTTTATGAACTATATTTGATACGAACCTTTGATTTATGATGAATTATGGATGTTAAAGTTAAATTTTGGGTTTCTGTACTTCTCCCATTGAGTTTGATAGGCCATGTAGGCTTTGTGGGCCATAGCCTATTTCAATTTTTAGCTTAAATACGCCAATAGGTCAGGCCTCCTAATTTTTCAAACCAGCCAGGCCAGGCCTGAAATATGGCCTGCATCATGCTAATAGGCTAGGCCCAGACTAAGAAATTGCTATGCAGGCCTGACCTGGCCCATTACCCCTATCAAAGTTGGGTTCACCTTTGATTTTGTTTGCAGGGAAGAGAACGGGAGCGGGTTCGCTTTCGTCGCAGCCACCGAAACGAGCCCTAGCAACTGGTGTCAACCGGTAATCTTGCTCCTTCTTAATATGTTAGTTACATACTGACATACTACAATTTTTACGGATGGTGTTTTTGTTTGACAGGGGAGCTGCTGGATGGGTTCTCTTCAATATGGCAGACATGTTCTTAGGCAGATTGCTAGAGATGCTAACCTCCAAAGGTCTTCTGATGGTTTGGTAAACCCACTTTTATATGCTTGTCAAGGACTTAGATACAGGAAACTTGAGGTGATCCTTACAACGGTGAGCACAATATTCACTTGATGTTTTATTTCATCCACTAGTTTTTGGATTCAATTTTCTAATTTGATTTTGTGCGTGCTGGGTGGCTGTTGCAATTACAATGTAGAGCATAGATAAGCTTGGAAAGGCAGGTGAGACAGTGAAAGTTGCCCCAGGATATTTTCGCAACCACCTAATGCCCAAGCTGCTCGCTGTGCCAAATATTGACAAGTTTACTTATCTCATCCGGGAGCAGCGCAAGGTTATCTAACGTTAAATTTATCTGATTAATCAATTGAACTCTTATTTGCTCTATGCCTGGGCTTTAATCATATGATTATGCTTCATTGTTGATAAGTAATTCTACTTTGCATGAAATGGACTGAACAAACAATGATCAAATTACATAATACATAGTGGGGAAAATTTTCAGCCATTGAGTTTCGACTTTTGAGATGTATAGATGTAGTTGGTATGCTGATTTGTGCAATTGTTCTGTGTTTGAAAGTTTTAAACAGAAGGGAATCGAAAGAGAAGGGATGGAATACTAGTGTTCCCACGTCTCGAAAATTGATGAGCAAATGGAGTGGTATGATAAAAGTGACATTAAAATTTTAGTATAGTTCTTATTTGTTCTACATATATACTTTTTATCGATTAAATTTGCAAGAGGAAAGGTAAATCAAGTATGTTTTATATAAATAAACTTGTTTACCCTTGTACTCCCACTTTTTTTTTTTGTAAGATGGGAGAAGGAGGGTATAGGGGGCAGGAACAAAATGGAGGGAGAGTTCTGCCTATTCCCCTTAATTGCCCTTCCCTTCCCCTTCCTATTTATATTCCCATACAAGGGAAGTAGTTCCCCTTCCACCTATTCCTTTCCCCTTCTCATTCAAATTAGATTGCCCTATCCTTTCCTGTTCTGTGCTTGTTACAATTGTATGGGATAAGTTGTTAGATATACTTTTGATAATGCTTGGTCAGATGTGAGACCTTATAATGAACATGCTTTCCACAGTACATCTTTGTTTTTAATTTTTTCACTCATTCCGCTCTTAGTGTGTCTCTGTGCATATGTAGTAAAGAGTCTATGCTTGTGTCCTAGTATAATTGGCACCAATACATTGACACAAATACTGTCTTTCTCTATTTTTTACTTCAAAACTTTTAAAGAAATTGCATCACAAAAATTTGAAGAAATTTGATTTTAGAAAAATATTCTCCAACTATTATTATGAAGGAAACTGGTGAGTGTGATGTTGTATAATTCTTAACTATTAACTGCATCAATGCTGAAGTCGTTTTTGCCCGGTATTTTTTGTTCTCTTGTACCATATCATATATGCATAGTCTATAATAATTCTTTTATAGTTGAAGTGGAATCTTGTGTGAGATCTATGTACAGATAGCAAGCTCCTTAGCTTTCTTTTGTGTCACTGTTTGGTAAATTCTGTTACCTACGATTCAGATCTATCAACCTGCAGAAGAAGAAGATGATGAAATTGAAGTACACTATGAGTCAAAGGAGGATAAGATGAAAGAGTATGAAAAAGCAGCAATACGACTTGATAAGGCCAAGCTGGTTTGGATCTGACTCTTAAAGCTTTTTCTTACTGATTGAGACTATGTCTTTGTTGTTTATGAATATTATTTTTCTTCCCTGGCTAACAGTTGCTTTATATTTATTTCTCATTGAGAAATTTGGTGCTAGAAAATACAGTTGAGGTGATATGTTTTGATTTAAGAATATGCCCCCAAGACTGTTAAAGCTCTGAAAGCATAAATGTTTGCTTAGTAATTTGGTTGTCTTTTGTGGCACAATAAAGATATTTATGTCTCATGGTGACAAGAAAATGTATGCTTCTTTTGACATGTATCTGGTTATGATAATTTATTTACTAGGTTTTGCGGAGGTTCATTAATGTTCAAATAGCAAAGTCACGTGCAACAAAAGAGGAGCCCTTGGAGTTGCGTTCTCCTGTAACAAAAGATGATCTTGTGGCTGAGGTAATTGTTGTTCTTCATAACTTAATGTTTGCTTGAAAGTAACAATATAATTTGTTAAGAATTTTTTTAAATTATAGTCAATTCTGTGCTCGGAGAGACTTTGTTGGTCATTTTATTTTTAGATATTTTGTGCCTTTGTGGGCAATAGTAGATGGAACCTGGAAATATAGAAATGGTTAACTTAAGTCTTCATATTCACTTTCATCCTTTAAAACTATTTGCTGTATTCCTGTTTTCCCTTCTCATCTTAATATGCTAATCGAATTAGGAAGCCCCATATTATTCTTTCAAAGGATTGGTTGGTTATAACTTAGATGTATGGTAAGGAGAAAGTAAATAAAGAAAAGAATAGAAAGATTTCTACTTGATTTGGCAGTGTAGGTTATAAAGAATTCATTTGAATGATCCTAACATGGTTAATGCCATCCAAATGTCAAAGCGATGTGAACAGATGATTGTCAACAGCCAGTTGTGTGTTTGTCTCCCTCTCCCTCCACCACCTCAACCTAAAATGAGTGCCGCACTTAACTTTGTTTGAGACATTTAGTGTTTGAGTTGCAGACCACGCCTGATTTGAAAATTGATTTTTAACTGAAATAAATTCTTTTATCAGATTAATTTCATTGTTGTTTTTAAATTACTGAGATCTTTTGCCTGAGATCTCAGGAATGTATAGTAATTGTAGTTTGTTCTTGGGAGAGGGTTAACTTGTTTTTGCTCTCAAGTTTTTGTTTTCTGATGTTGACTCAGTGTTGTGCGATTTTTAGGTGGCAAGACAGCTTTGTGTGAACATCACACCTGAAAACCTGCATCTTCCGTTGCCTTTATCAACAGTGGGAGAATTTGAGGTCCCCTTGCGCTTACCCAGGTCCATTCCCTTACCAGAGGGGAATGTTAACTGGAGCCTGAAGGTCAAAATCCGGAGTAAGTAAAATAGCAGGCTTTAAGCTTTGAAGGCATAATTTTTCCAAGTTCTTGAGGGATGATCACAATTTGGTCTTTGTAATCTGATTATTATGTAGTGATTAAGCTGGTGTACTGATCATGTGAACCTTGAGGGATGATGACGGTTTTGGTCTTTGTAATCTGATCATTATTTAGGGATTAAACTACTGTGAAACCCTTGGTTATACCTTTTGACATTGGTTATGTAGAACACTTGCTTTCATTTTGTTAGAAAAAATTTTCTTTTGATTTGGTTTCCCTTTTACGTTATTCTTGAAAGGTTGTAGAAAAACAAAACTGCAGAGTTTTACTAAGAATTAATGAAAACATGGGGTAGTGGAATCTGGATAACAGTATATTGTACGAAAAGTATGGGGGAGTTGAGTACCCAAAAAACAGCAAGGGTGTTATTAAAAAAAAATCCATAAGCAGGTTTGAAATCAACTGTTATGAGTCGAGCCTCGGCTGGACTGGACCAAAACTTGTTTATGTTATAAATGAGCTTAAAACTTAATTAACTGTATTATCTTATATAATATGCATTAGTCGTGTCCTACATGAGTGTAATGAGTTTAATCGAGAGTTTAACTTCAAGCTTGAACTTCATATAGCTTTAAAACAAGTGGCGTAGAACTTTTCAAGTTTATCCAGGGCTGGATTCAATTGCCTCCCCTATTGACTTGTTTACTTAATGAATTTTTTTTATGATTGGGATTGAACTATATTTAATTGGGAAGATTTTTTTTCCCTGACAGAATCACGGAATATGATTTCTTCAATTGCTCTTTCCACATCCTTTGTTTGCGTGAAGCCATCGGGTTTTGTTTTATGAAAGATGTCAGAAAGAAGCTTAGCATTGGTGGATTGGTCTGTCCACTAGGGATAAGCAATCATGGTTGTGCGCGCCAAAACCTTAGTTTGTGGGCACCATCTCACTAACAAGCCTTGCTCTTTGGTGAATCCCAGTGGTAGCTCTCCCGCTCCACCTGAAGCTGCTCTCCATGGACTCTTAATCACCCAACGAAAGGGTCATTTACTATTCGTAAGAGCCTTTCCATTTGCTTTGCAGATAACACGATGATGTTTCCAAATGAGATGTTAATAACCCAACAAGGTGGCTGATGGCTAAGCCACTCCATGCAAGAATTTTGAAGGATAGAGATATAAACTAAGAATATTTTCCCCTGCCAAATGATTTTTCTCCGAAACAAACACACCACAAGCTAAACTAATTGACTCATTTTTTAACGTATTCAACCCAAATAACTTGTTTTAAAGTTACATTATAACGTCCATTTCGCTAAAATTATATGAATTTATATGCAAAAAACCCAGTTGGTAGTTTCATTGTTATTGAAATGATAATAGATTCTGCATTGATCATTAAGTAGGGTCAAAGTCAATACTTTAATGTTGAGTAAACATGAGGCATTTTATGGTTGAGCTATTCAATACAGCCGTGCCACCTTTATGAGAAGTGTGTGAGAGTGAGATGACTTTCGTTTTTACCTTCAAAATATGAATGTCAGTCATTCCAAACTCTAAAAAAAAAAAAAAAAAATGGGGCCTGATTTAAACGCCTCAAGTTTATGCACTTCATGTGAAGGTACCATTTTCCTATTCAATATAACACTACGACCTCCAACTGACACAATGAACTCGTTAACAGGAATTGAGATCCTAAAAGGGATTGCTGTAATGGGTCAAAAAGAGAAACTCTTGTCTCGCACAATGCATTGGATGCAGTAAGATTTGAGTTTAAAATTAATGTATGTAATATAATAAATTTAATGCATAAAATTTTTTATGTGAATATTTAATAAAATTTAATTTATATAAATAAAAAAATTGTGGTCCAGAGTAAGAAAAAGTTACTTTCATTTATAGAATTATTAAATTTGTAAATTTTATAATTTATTTATAAAATTTAATAAATTTAATTTTTTAAATAAAAATTTTAAGCCAGTTATAACATTGAAAACCGCAAAAGATCACAAATTTTTTTCTTTTTTAGAAGTAAGAGGGGAGCTACAACAAAACATGTAATCTTGCAGCTAAGGTTCCAAAATTTCGAAACATGGAACTAGATTCTTATACTTAATACCTCATAAGAAGTCTTAAATCTTAATGAAATTTTAAGCGTAATCTTGTTGGTACGAATATAGGAACTATAATAACCAAAGACTTATCTGTATCACCAGAACCAAACAGATGCCAGTGATGATCCCAGGACTGACGTGAAGACAAAAAGAAAAGGCGATGATATTAGGACTCCCGTCAAGACCAAAAATAAATAAATAAATAAAACATTCTGTTCCACCTTTTTTCTTAATCTTCGCCACTCTTCGTGTATCTCCAGCATTACGCCACAGACGCCCTACAATCAAACTTTCAAATAGATCAGATCTAACCTACTATTATAAAATTGACAACGCTTTCAGAGAAAATGACTGATTCGGAAAGCACATGGACAGAATAAAGAAAATCAAACTCTTCAAATTGACAATGCAAACTACCGCACTGATGCCACAAACAATCAGATCCTATGTCACAACGTAGGAGTATATTGTTGACCAATTCACATTAACAATGATAAAAATGTATCACAAAACATCAAAAAATGCAAAACGGGTGAAGACAGTATAACAAGCATAGTTTTGTTTACTTAAAACAAACATCTAGAAAGTCCCTTCAATTATGAGATCAATAGTCTTCTCCTTCGTCTTCTTCATCACCTCCCTCCGCACCAACTTCCTCATAATCTTTCTCAAGAGCAGCGAGATCTTCACGGGCTTCTGAGAACTCCCCTTCTTCCATGCCTTCACCAACATACCAGTGGACAAAGGCCCTTTTGGCATACATGAGATCAAATTTGTGGTCAATGCGAGAGAACACCTCAGCAACCGCAGTGTTGTTACTGATCATGCAAACAGCCCGTTGCACCTTGGCAAGGTCACCCCCGGGTACAACTGAAGGAGGCTGATAGTTGATACCACACTTGAAGCCAGTTGGACACCTATCAGGAATAGGACAGCATTAGAAATTATGTTCTTCCATGTGAAGATAGACAAAAATTTCACACAGCATAACCTGCATTTGTTATTTACGACAAATATCATGATAAAATAACTTTTTACATTCTTCTAATTCAGTGAAAGCCCAAGGTCAGACACTATTTTCCGTTTTTCTATTTGTCAATTTTTGCCATGGGGGTGTGTTATAAATAAATCTCAACTACATGTAAAATTTCTTACCAGTCAACAAACTGAACAGTCCTTTTAGTTTTTATGGTGGCAACTGCAGCATTTACATCCTTTGGAACAACATCTCCACGATACATTAAGCAGCAAGCCATGTATTTCCCATGTCTAGGATCACACTTAGCCATCATGCTTGAGGGCTCAAATACTGCATTTGTTATCTCAGGCACTGATAGCTGCTCATGATATGCTTTTGCAGCTGAGATAACAGGGGCATATGACGAAAGCATGAAATGAATGCGGGGATATGGCACAAGATTAGTCTGGAACTCTGTAATATCTACATTTATGGCTCCATCAAACCTCAATGAAGTAGTTAAGGATGATATGATTTGAGATATCAATCTATTTAAATTGGTGTAAGTTGGCCTCTCAATGTCTAAGGATCTCCGGCAGATGTCATAGATTGCTTCGTTGTCCAAAAGGACAGCTACATCAGTGTGTTCAAGGAGGGAGTGTGTAGAGAGAACGCTGTTGTATGGCTCCACAACTGCCGTTGAAACCTGAAATGAAAGGAGAAATTTTTGACAAGGCTTACATGAGCAGTGCATTTTTCTTAGTTTTCTAATAAGTTGGCATACCGAAGCTGACACAACACAGAAGGACAAAAAAAATAAAAAGCAAAAAGAAAGAAAAAAATTCAGAATGTATTAGCAGAAGAGAGATGGTGGAAAAAGAAGTAATCCAGATTATCATAAAAATGCAGTTCAACATTTTTCCCCTTGTTTTCCTATATCACATAATTGGCAAGGTCCAAGAGATGAACTACCCCAGTTAAGTACCTGAGGAGAAGGATAGATGGTGAACCCCAGCTTTGACTTCTTTCCATAATCGACAGACAAGCGTTCCAACAACAAGGACCCCAAACCAGACCCAGTGCCACCACCAACAGCATTGAACACCAAAAACCCTTGCAGACCAGTGCAGTTATCTGCTAATTTTCTCACACGATCAAGGCAGAGATCAACAATTTCTTTTCCAACTGCAGTGCCAAGGATAAATTAGTTTAAAGAATAAACCAACAGGATTAATTTCCATAAAATGTCCTCATTATCATTCTAGAAACAGATTCTTTCACCAGTATAGTGTCCTCTGGCAAAATTATTAGCTGCATCCTCCTTGCCAGAGATAAGCTGCTCAGGATGGAAAAGTTGCCGATAAGGCCCTGACCTAACTTCATCAATCACAGTTGGTTCCAGATCAACAAATACAGCCCTAGGAACATGTTTGCCAGAACCAGTCTCGCTAAAGAAGGTGTTAAAAGCATCATGTCCTACACCAAATGAAGTGTCACTGCAGAGGGAGAACAGTTTAGTAAGGCACTGACTAAAACACAAGTGGTTAAAACTAACCCCTATTCTTTGTTAAAAATCAAACACGTTAGAGTATTAACTAAAGTGTTTTCATAAAAATTTTGTAACCTTGAAAATAGTAATGCTCTATATATATACAAATGGAAACAACCACAAATTCCAAGGCATTATATAACTTGTTAAGTGAATTTCTCTTATCACAACCAAGAGCGGTGAATTTCATTCACAAACATCCCCAGTCACAAATGCATATATAGAGAGCCAACTGCTGGCTCTATTTAGGCGGAGCAAAGCAGAGAATGGACTAGCAAATGATATTAGAAAGTGTGTTCGGAAGATTTTCAAAGGGGACAATGGAATGACGAAGGAGGGAAACAAAGACCCTCCTTAGGCCCTCAAATCTGACCCCTAAATGGAGGGGTTAAGAATGGAATGGAAGTTACTCCCTCTCTATTAAGTATTAACATCCGAACAATAGAGGCCTGCACATGTACTACCTTTCCGCTCCTTGCCTTTCGACTCCATTCCATTACGAGTCACTCCATTTTCTCCCCTCCAAACACTCAACGCAGCCTAAGTTAATACATTAACAAGCCTATTTGCCACTTGACAGAAACCCATTTGAATTTTTGTTCCACTCACCATTCAACTCCCTCTCATATCCATCCAGACATACTTCAAACAATATATATCAGAATTGTTTCCACTAAAAAAACAATAAGAGAGAAAGCCTTATCCTAATGCATCCCCTTTTCTTATTTAATCAATTTAACCCTAAACTCTGAATTAAGTCCCCATTTTCAAATCCCCAAATTAACATATATAAACCCAAAATTCAGTAAACCATAAATTATCAATCACACAGCATAAATCAATCTATTTGCCCTAGCAAATCTGGGCATAGACATAATAAAAAGCAAAAAATGCAACAAAAAAAAGTAAAGTAATTGAGACAGAGACTAGTTATTATACCTGGGCATCATACCATCAGGTTGAATGCCATGTTCGAGGCAATAAAGCTCCCAGCATGAATTCCCAACCTGAATACCAGCCTGCCCAATGTGTATGCTTATTATCTCCCTCATCTTTCCTTCAATTCACTCTTTCTCTCACTCGCTCCGAAGCAAGACCCTCCTCTTTTCCTCGCCTTCTCTCTCTCACTCTGACTCTGTATAGTCGAAAACTGACGGTCTCTATCACTCCTCGCCCACTAACCCTGCTTTTGGTTGAGACGAACGGCAAATGCTTTAAAAATGGGATTTGATAAAACGATTTAGAATCCGCCAAAAGGGGTCGACTCCCGTTTGGCGCCAGCCTATCGTCGGCCCCCACGGTTGGACCATCAGCTGTGCCGAAATCTCATAATTACCCCGACTGTGGGACCTCACTTGAGTCGACTCGTCAGGGATGATTTGGGTATAAGGAAAATTATGGCAGACCAGGGTGGCCATGTGCAGTGTCCCGTCCTGCTAGCTGTTTCCTTGCCAGGCTTGGGCACAACCCACGTCACCCCAGCTTCATTCATTTAATCTTCAAAATTATTGGGATCGTAATTGAATTTTTTTAATTAATGTAAATCGATTTGATTGATAAAAATTTAAGTTTATTAGATAAATTATTTTAAATTTAATTTAAATTTATGTATAAAAAATTTATTAAAAATTTTTTATTTATTTTGATATTTTTATTAAAAAATTAATTTTTATTTATAAAATTAAGAATATTTTAAAATAGTTAAAAGAAATAAACTTTTTTATTTTTTATTTTTTATTTTTTATAAACAAATATTTAAGTTGTAAATTTATTTTTTATTATTTTAATTTTATATGTATCTTTTACTTACATCATCATTCACTCTTAATTTTAAAAGTTAAAAGATTCTTTATCCTAAATAATACACTCAAAATTATTGTGAATACAAACAAAAAAGAAATCATAATAAATAATAAAATAAATTATTTTATAGATCTTTATAATTTTATTAAATTTTTAAGTAAAATTTTATAATTTAATATTGTATAAGTAAATTTTTTAATTTTTATTATTTAATTTTTAAATTTTTATCATCACTTTTTATTATGATACCGTGTAAAATATTTTATATTATTAACATAAAAATTTACTTAAAATTTAAATAAATTTTTATAATTTTAAATAATATTCAATTAAGTTCTTATAATTTGATATACTAATATTAAAGACCTTATAATAACTATAAGAATCTACATTTACTTTGCCATGCAAATCATTTTTACATGATGTCATGGAGAATGATAATACAAACTTAAAACATAAACTAAAGTAGTTATAAAGACTTATTTATATAATTTTAAATTATAAAAACCTAATTAAAAGCTCCACTAAATCCTAAGAACTTGTAAAATAATTTAACCTAAATAATAATACTTACATAAATATATTATATATGTAGTTTGTATATATATATATATATGTATAACTGGACAAAATAATAGAGCCTTTGTAATTCAATCAGTTATGGTGCATGGATAAGAAATGTGTTTATTTTATACGTGCAAGTAATATCGTTCTAAATATTTATTTTTATCAAAAATAATTTAATAAATAATTAGAGAAATGAACAATTTAATTACCAAAAAATCAAAAATTTTCATCGAAAATGAGTTTTGGATCAAATAATATGTGTTTGAGTATCACTCTAATTATTATTGTCTCATATTTCTCTCCTAAGATTATAAAAGATGATGGTTATACAAATTTAATTAAAATTAATTATTTTAGTGAATATTTAAGGATTATTTTTCCCCTCAGAAATTTTTTGTCTGATCCCCTGAGCAAAATATTATTATATGTGCAAATATATGAGTGGTGTGTAGAAATTTACCAAAAAAAAAAAAAAAGTGGTGTGAAGAAAATAATGTACAAATGATATTTCTTTCTCGCATATGATGTTCAGATAATATAATTTGAGAGAGAATTTTGGTGGCAATAATAAATCCCAAAATAAAAAATGGGGAATGGGCCAATATAAAGGGTCAATAATTTGGTGTATTCTGAGGCGTGCGTTGGGGCGGCAGATAATGTTGGCCCTCTCCAAACATTTCTCTTCCTACAATCCATTTTGGTCATTATCCAAAATTAAATAACGCATCTTAGTTGGCACTCACGTGACCATTTCTACGCCCATGCTGCATAGTGCCACATGCGTAAGTTTCATCAAGGAAAATGAATGATTGGTACGTGCTATTTTATATATTATATATGTATATATAAAAATAAATTAAGAAATTAAAATATATAAAATTTTTATCTCTAAAAGTATATACGTTACAAGAGTCTTTTATTTAAACTTTTCATTGGCATTCTAACAGCACCAAATCAATAATAAGTTAAGAGTTGAAGGTTCCATTTGCAAATAATATTTATAATTAAATAATAACAATATTTGTGATATCACTTTTTTTATCTTTATAATAGAAATGATGTAATTTAATTAACACACATGTAAAATATTAAAATAAAATTTAGGAATTAGAAGGGAAAAGTCCTACTATAATAATTAAGTATCACTATGTTATTAAAAATATTAATATGATATCACTTTTTCTTTGTGTTGTAAGCTTCTTCTTCTTCTTCTTCTTCTTCTTCTTCTTCTTCTTTTTTTGAAAAGCTTAAAATGGCAGCCAAGTACTTTAAAGATTAGAAAATTAATGGTTTCTCTCCTCTTTACAAGAATTCTTGTTTTCATTTTGACTGTGAAAATGTTGTGGTGAGCCATTTAATATGTATACATAAAATATTGAATTCAAATCTAAAAATTAAAAAGGAAAAATCTCAATGCAATAATTAATTATCACTATACCATTAAAAATATCAATATGATATTACATTTTTTAGTGTTATGTGATTATTTGTTTTTTGAATTCAATTTTTCTCTTCCTAATAAAAAGTCCTATCCGAAATTCAAACCCTTACCAGCCTTTATATATGCATGTGAAACGACTGTATTGTGCAATTATGTGAAAGACTCTTGACGTATAGCACCACTCAACCATATCTAGAGTACAATTTAATGGTGCAAATTTAAAGAATGTGAGTCTTTGTAGAGCAAATTTTGTGTATAGAGTATTTATCTAACGTAATAACACAAAGTTTGCTTTAGAGGAGATAGCTTGAAGAGAATGAGAATTCTTAGGCCAAGGCATACCTAACCAACATATATATCTTCAACACCAAAAAAATTCTCGTGCACTTTTTTTTAAAAATTTTTTGAGAATATTCTCTTAATTTTTGAATAAAAAATTAATTCTTTTTAGATTGAAAGTTGTATATAAAAAAAAAATTTCAATAAAGATGATTTCAAACTTAAATCAATATTAACAAATTGTCTCAAAAGTTCTTAGAGTGTAATCAACTATCACTGTAATATATTATTAATGTATCACACTTATTCAATCATAGTATACTGTAAGTTGATTTAGTTTATATGAACACACATTGACTAGAAAATCTTTTTCATGGGTAGCGCATGCATTAAAGGTTCATTAATATGAATAAGGACATAACTTTATGGAAGAGATAAAACTTTGGCGATTACCCTATAAATGACATATAAATTTGTTTCTTTATCTCAGACATGAATAAATTTTACATCTCTTTTGTTCTAACCACAACAAAAATTAGAGACTAAACTTCTAATGCTTTCTAATGATATATATATATATATATATATATATATATATATATATATATATGGGTGCTAAAAATATGATTTTTAGATTAAAAATCTCCATGAAAATGAGAGATTTCAATTAGGGGTGAAAGATAAGGTCCTAAGTGTCGTTTGAAATTAGAAAATCATGAGTTTTGCTAAGCTCAGTTTGTTGACGCCAATTGTGAGTAGCAATCTCACAATATTGTTTATGGCTTATTAGGCTAAATGAGCTTTTCGGTTTGTGGTCTTATCGTGGTACTAAAATACATCTTTTAAGCATGGTGGAGATCACAACTTTTGAATCAATACCCTGAAAGTTATGACGTTTTATAAAAGGCCAAGTCCCATTGAATCCGATTTAGCATGGAATTATGGGTCCAGTCTTGCTTGTCTTGATTAATTGAATTCTAGAAACAATATTAGATCACTTTAATTTGAAATACAGTTCTATTATTATCATAACTTTTTAGTAAAATATTTATTTTATTTTATTTTATTTTATATCTCCAATCTAAAATTTAAATTAATAAATTTATTTATATTTTATAGATTAAATTATGAGATTTAATTAATCTAACTATTTAGCTTACATTTTATATAATTTACATGAAAATTGTGTTATAGAAAAATCATTTGCCTATGAAATCAGACCACAAAAGCTTTCTGTGCATAGAAATGGATGCTTTCTAAATTCTGTGATGATGTGTGATATACATACACATAATGAATAATGATACCTCTACAGACATTTATCCATAACTTACTTATAACCTTAGCCAAATAAGTATATTTGTTGAATTAGCCATCTTCACTCACTACAAAAAATTTTGATATTATTAAAGAATAAATTTTTATATAAAAATTACAAAGTTATTTATACAAAATTTGAACAAGAAGTTTATCAAAATAATTTATTTTTATCAAAGAATTTATTCTTTACTAATATTAAAATTTTTTGAAATAACTTATTCACTTTACTCTTTTTTCCTTTTACAATTTAGGTAAGTTGTGTGTAGATTATAAATAAATTAATAGTAATGGAAATGCCATTCTTCATACCTACCAATCCATGTTTGATAATTTGATCACTTTAGTTACTTGCAAGCTACTTCTTATTAATCTTTGATTGAATCTAATAAGTGGTTTGGAGAACCACAAGATTCATCTTAATAAAAATTTATTTTATATTAAAAACAAAATGGTCCAAAGATGCCATCTGTTTATTACTTGTTTCAGTTATAAATGCTCAAATAACCTATTAGATAGAAGGGTTTTTTCAGCATTATTATTCTTACATCTTTATATCTACAACTTTACCTATAATTTTTATTTCTCCTATTTAATTTTTTTTTTAATATTTTGAACATCCAAGATTTGGCTTACAATGTAGCCCAACGTTTCTGGAGTTTTTCTATGTTGTCATTTTTCTAATTATATTCTTATTTATAGTTAGTCTCATAATTTATCTTTATAAGAAAAGTATGACTGATTATAAGAAAAGGTATTATAAAATAATAACATAGCAATCTCAAAATAAATTAAAATAATAAGTTGAGATATATGAAGATTGTAAGTAAATTATGATTAGTAAAGATAGATAATAATAATAATAACAGTGAAATTCTGTAAAAAAAAAAAAAGAACAACTATATAATAATATAAAATTACAATTATAATCTCTTGAAATAGAGTATAAATCAATTAATGTAAAGCCAACCGCAAATTGCCCAAGAGTTAAATTATGGTTATAATAATCTTTTTAGTGGGAATGGCTGGAATTAATTTTCCGAAAATTAATTTTCTGAAAATGTAAAATTTAAAAATTTAATGATATATATTTATTTAAGTGAGATTAATATAAAATTTAGTAAATTTAATGATATATTTTTTAAATAGATTTTTTCAAAAATTTAATTTGTAAAATGAAAGAATTAAAACCCACAAGTGCATATGTTTGAATGTTTCAACGATTAAGTTTAAAAATTATTAGAAGTCTAGTCAATAAGCCATTATAGTCAGCCAAGGATGGTCGGCCAATATATGGATCTACACCAAAAACTACTCTCTCTACAGTGTTTATTATTAGGATATGCCCTACAAAATAAACCAAACACCTGCCAAATTTTTTTGGTGGGGAGTAGGTTTAAAGCTTCTTGGAGAAATACTTGGTTGAGTTTATGTGCACGTTCTAGAATTAGTAAAATTATTTTGTTTCAATAATTAGAAATTTAAATATAAATCAATTCTAAAATTTAATTCTTGTTAAAAAGTTGTAAATTCTGTCAACATAAAAAAGTGGGCGTGAGCAATATGAGGCTTATATTTTCTTTGTTTATGAATTATGGATCCGTTGAAAAAATAAAAGTTGAATCTCAAGTTTGAGAATTCTCTTTCTATTATAACATATGGTTACAAAAGAAATTAAAAAATATATATAAATTAATATCTTGATGCGTAAATGACACTAAGATATAATTTTGTGTAGTTGATTTTGATTTTTCGTTGAATCAGTTGGGTTCTGTATAATTTAATAACTTAAATTTTATAAAATAAAAATTATGCCACTTCTATTCTATTTAGACAACAAATGCAGTCCCAAGGGCCAAAACGCATCTAAGATTGTCGTTTTTTTTTTTTTTTTTGGTTTATCTTTTTTTGTGTGAACTGTGTTTTGGGCAGCCGTATGACACATCCAATACCTACTACCATTGCCGTGTGGGTTGGGTTTGGATCAGACGCATGCGTAATGAGCGCGTTCAACCCCGTACCGTAACCTTTGATGCCTTTATGCCAAACCATGCGGGTAATGGATTCTCTCTGTCATTGTCCCCAACTTCTGATCCACATGCCAGACCAGACCACACCCACTCCTTGAATCTCTCCGATCAGTCTTTTATCATTGATTAGGCGAATTGGGGCGTGTAAATTTGGCGTTTTCTTGAAGCAGCGTCAAGTCAGCGATTCCTGGCTGGCTTTTGGCGTCGGCTGGAATTCAGGGCGAGAAGGAAATGCTGTGATGAAAGAAGCTGAATTTTGTGGTATAAACGCTTTTCTGATCTTTTTGGAATCTGATTTCTTATTTGTTGGGATGGGTCGAAAGCTTTAGGCCAATAAGCCTAGTGTGGTAGAAAAGATAAATTGAAAATTTTTCATAAATTACCCAAAAGTTGAAAGAAAGTGGAGAGAATAAGTTAAAAAGAGAGAAGGTGACATCAAAAGATCAAAACCCAGATGTAGAACTCACAAGTAAAGATTGATTCTAAAACTTCTCTTACTACATATGGATCATTAGTTATCCTCTTGTCCTGCAACACTGTTACACAGTCTGTCTTATATATACATATTTATTGATCAGTTTTCTGAAACTCATTTACAGCTTTAAGAAATTACAGCTTTAAGAAACTGTTGATTGTTAGCGACGGTTAGAGTATACAATGAATATTCATGCTTATAATTAATTTACTTGGATTATACTCATAATTGTGTTCACTGATTGAGAATATATTATGTTCATTTGCAGGAAAATGGCGACTTTAGTTGAGCCACCAAACAAAATTAAACCCAAGGGGAAGCATTATTACTCAATATGGCAAACATTGTTTGAGATTGATACAAAGTATGTTCCAATCAAACCCATCGGCCGAGGATCATATGGTGTAGTGTGCTCTTCCATTAACAGGGAAACAAATGAAAAAGTTGCAATCAAGAAGATTGGTAATATATTTGAGAATCGTATAGATGCATTGAGAACCTTAAGGGAGTTGAAGCTGCTAAGACATATTCGACATGAGAATGTGATTGTTTTAAAGGATGTCATGATGCCCATCCAGAGAACAAGTTTTAAGGATGTCTACTTGGTTTATGAGCTTATGGACACAGATCTCCATCAGATTATTAAGTCCTCACAACCACTTTCCAATGATCATTGCAAGTATTTCATATTTCAGGTACTAAGCAGTCTCTTAATCAATCTTCCTTCTTTCAGTTCTCCTATAAAATCTCTTTAAATTTTGACTCTTTGGCAATTAGAGAAATGCATATTATATCCATTTGAATTAATTTCTGTAGGGGTTTTATTCTACCTGGCACTCTCTTTCAATGCATATAGATATGGCCTTGCTCCAATATGAAATCTCTCTTTTCGTTTGTCAAGATACATGGAAAATAAACATAGCGCTAATACAACTTTGGGCAGGTATTGAAGTGTTGGAAGCATTTAGTTGCAGCTATGTCCTTTGTGTCAAACGTATATTGGATCTGCTGTAAAGAATCTACTGTTTTAGTATCGTGGGTTTTCAAATTAATAAGTAGCAAATATGTATTATTCTATTAGATTTCAAAAGATAAGGTTAGATGTTGCCACTTGACTTAAATACTCTACTAATTTTGTTGAGTCAGAAGATTAGAATATAGATGTTTCTTTTGGAAATCATATCTTGCCCTCTTCGATGTATATGCTATTGTAAGTGACTGTGCTTATCACTTCCTTTATATTGGTTCCCTCGTTTTGCCATGGTTTGTACAATTGTCTGTGAAGTTCATACTAGGGGAAAGAGAAGAGATTATAAAACAGATGAGGGAGAACAAGATTTCCTGCTATAATGTAGTGTGAAAGATGGAAAGACTATGTAAAACGTTAAACTCTTACATAGGGTAGCTGTTTAATCATGCTAATTAACTGTGAAAGAGACCTTCTAAAAGCACGATTAGCAGGGTGCCGAAACAGATGGAAAACAGATATTAAAATTTTGTAAAACAGAAAAATATATTTCTATGTTGAATAACAATGAACAGCTTCATTAAGTAGATTCCCTGTCGCACAGAATAAAAAATTTCCCAATTTTCTTCTTTCTGGCATCCTTCTATTTAAATGAACAGATGTTCTGAAGAATACGTGCTAGCAGAAAATGTTGTATTATTTTATCAAACTTCTCGTCTAAAGAACCTAGGGTGTATTATGATTTGCTTACATCTTCTCTACATCTCTGAGTTTTCTCATTAACTGGGATCGGTAATAGTAATCTACAAGCAGTAAGCAATAGAATGAATTCCATGTTAATTTCTTATCCTTGACTATGATATCTTTGTCCTTGAGGCTAATTATAAATGCTCACTTCAGCTACTTCGAGGTCTTAAATATCTTCATTCTGCAAATATACTTCACCGGGACTTGAAGCCTGGGAATCTGCTCATCAATGCCAACTGTGACTTGAAGATATGTGACTTTGGGCTTGCACGAACCAGTGGAGCTGATGGCCAGTTTATGACAGAGTATGTTGTCACTCGCTGGTACCGCGCCCCAGAGCTCCTTTTATGTTGTGACAATTATGGAACCTCGATTGATGTTTGGTCTGTGGGTTGTATTTTTGCTGAGATTCTTGGTAGAAAACCAATCTTCCCTGGAACTGAGTGCCTCAACCAGCTGAAACTAATTATAAGTGTTCTTGGAAGCCAGCATGAGTCTGATCTTGGGTTTATTGATAATTCGAAGGCCAGGAGGTACATCAAATCACTGCCTTATACAAGGGGCTGCCACTTTTCTCAGTTATACCCACAAGCAGATCCATTAGCAATAGATTTGTTGCAAAGAATGCTTGTGTTTGATCCAACTAAGAGAATTACTGTTATTGAAGCACTCCAGCACCCATATATGACTGGCCTGTATGATCCAAGGTTTAATCCTCCTGCCCAGTTTCCAATCAATCTTGACATAGACGAAAATTGGGGGGAACACATGATTAGGGAAATGATGTGGAATGAGATGCTTCATTATCATCCCCAAGCCGCTTCTGCCAATGCCTAGGTAATTTTTCCAAGACTTGCAGTCGTGTTGCTTCACATAATTTACCCCATCAAGTAGGTGTACTTTTCCATGGTGAAACTGTCCTTTTTCAGACTTTGCTGCCACATTTTGTACTTGCACAAGAAAGCATGTTTTCTTATTCAACTTCCATAAGGATCATGGTACCTTGTAACTTGTAAATAACCATGCTGCTGTTATTTGGAGTTTCAGCTGAATTCTGTTTGTAGTACTTTAATTGGGCAGGAGTTGTTTCGTTTAATTAATAGACAAAAGTAAGATTCAACTATCTAGTGTTTTAAAGGAATATGATTATGAGATGCTTGTTACTTTCTTTCATGGAAGATCATGGAGCATGAGCTCAAATCAATTCTCACCAGTAGTTCTTCACAATAAATAATATGCTTTTTTGACATTTTTATTTTTCGATATGAGCTTTTCTTTACATATTTTTTGTATTCTCTGAAACATGAGGCAAATCTCTTGCTGGATTTTAAATGTGGAATCATTATGTAGAAGTGTAGAACAGGAATGCTTTTTAATGCTTTTCGTTAAATTACACTAGCATGTTTCCAAGCGACCTGTATTGTTGCCACTTGCATTATAGTATAAGCATCTGCCTAAGGATGAGAAACCCAGGTTCTACTAATACTGACTTTGCTTTTGACGAGGAAAACCAGACGATGATGCAAGATAAAATTAGCATGCTAGCATTTTGGCACGCACGCACCAATTAGCTTTGATGTTTTGTTAATATTTTTTTTAAAAAAGAATATGGAGAAGAAAAGCAAGTTTTTACATAGTGTAGAAGAAAAAATAGTCAAACTTTATATAACTCTTGTAAAACTGCACGTAATAATTTTAAATCTCTAATAGTATGTCGAATCAATATACTTTTATTAATCTAATAATAAGTTGCAAGATGGTTACTGCTACCTTTAATAGTATAGTGGTTCTTAATTGATGTCATTGAGATTTTTTTTGTGTGTTAAAGTGATTTGTCACTTTTATCATTTAAAAATTTTGTATAAACTACCTTCAATGTTAAAATCATACAAGGTGAATTAATAAGATATTAACGCAGTAAAAATTAATTGATTTAAAAGTTATTTTTGTTAAAAAAAGTAAAATTATCTAACTTTAAGTCTTACCAGAAATTAATCTCATCTATTAGTAGTAGAGATATCTCATGATGCACTAAGAGAAAAAAAAATCATACACAGGGATGCCCAAGTTGTTAACATTGTGCAATCTGGATGACTGTAACAAAAAACTTGCAGAAAGTGTGGAGGTCCCCTTCTCTTCGTGGATCAATAATTGGAAAATGACAAAAAGGTTCTTGAAACACTTGAAGACGCTTTAAATCAACAGGAAAAAGTGTCAGGCAATCTTATATATCTATAAAGAAAAGTACAGTGATAAGTGAAAAGAAAAAGTATATTATTTGCTACAACTCTTTGTCAACACATGAAAGAAAAAAATATATTATTGTCATGTACTTCTAATATGAGCATAATTCTTATTTGTAATTAGAATTTTGCAACAAATAACAGTTATGATAACTGCTACTCGTATAAAATTTTAAATAATTAAGAGTCATACTGCAATTCACATTCTCACAAATTAAAAAATAAAATAAAATAAAATATATTGAGACAATTATATCTTTGTCAATCGAATGCATCATTTAATTTTTAAAAAATTTATATTCATATTTAAATTATACTCAATTTTATGTGAACCCCACACTATATAGGGTGTGCACAAAAATTTTATAAAAATTTTGTGTGTAAGCTGGATGTAAATTTAAGTGGACTCTTTAGTTTTAGCCAACCAATAATATCTCCAATTCCCACTTATTTTGAAAAAATAAATCACAATCAATAAAGAACTGTATAATGTATTGAAATCAAATTTCTCTGTAGAGTTATGTACAAAATGGGGTATCTTCCAACTTAAACTTTTCTTTAGTATAAGCTCCAATAATATTATTGATAAAGAGATGATTTGAACAGCAATTTTCCATTAAAACTGGCAATACCATAAAACTAGATTTATGTGTTGCAATGTGATTACACCATCATATAAATAATTTTAAAAATTCATGTCACATAAGTTTATATCTAAATTTTTCATTATATACAAGGTTTGGCCATTCTCTTTTATTTATTAATTATATATTAATAAAGATACATCTTTTATATCATCTGGATTTTTTTTGTTTTAATTATAAGATTAATAAATTACTTAACACATAGCAATCAAATTTCAAAATCATTTATTTTTATTAAAATAAGTACTAATTATAAAATGCTATCTGTCAAAGTAATTTTGCCTTTAACCTTACAAATTTTATATGCTTTACATAGAAAAATTGATTAATCGCAATTTTAATTTGAAAAAAGTAATGATTTTAATTTCATTAATTCTGAAAATTTTAATTTCAACTGGGCAAAATGCCGTGGACCGTAATGTGATAGTATCTTTTGCTTGGTGATGAAATTGATATGCGCGTGCTCTTGCAGAGGAGCAGCACATTTCGCATCCCGCCCTGCGTCTTATCATTGCAAATGAGGCAACAAAGGATAGAGGACAGCCGCACATAAACAAGAACAGAGGAAGAGATTACTGTCATACTGACTCACCTCCACTGAAGTATTGCTACTTGCTCAGGTATGAACCATGACCCGGAAACCTTCTCTCTTTGTAGCTACCGGTTAAAGGGTTGAGTATTCAAAAGGGGTTGTAGTGGGACTGTTAATATTTTTGTTATATGCTTGTGAGAATAGAGTTGGGCTGATGAATTCTCTTTGTTGAATGCTTGTGAGAATGGAATTGGGCTGGTGTGTCTCCTTTACGTTTTCAGTTGGTTCTTATACTTCCTTTCTTGTTTTGGCGGGTGCTATTGCAATATAAATGAATTAGTTCATTGAACATTGTAAATGCTGTCTTGTCTTTATTGGTAGGGTTGTTTTATTGTTATTTCTTCATAAAGGAAATCAGCTCTCGCTGAGTGTACATGCTGAGAACAAGCGACAATAGATTCAGCAGTCCATGTTTTTGCATTTTAAAATTGCCTTGCTTTTGTTTGATAAAATGTCCGAATGAATTATGAGTGCACAGTATCCTCAATAGCCTTTGAACTGTTTTTGCTATCAATTTCTAATTCATACTTAAATGATTTGCATTGGCTTTGTGTCTTCACGTCATGTTTTCATATTTGAATTGTACGCTTATTCCCACATTATTATCTTGAAGTGGTGTTCTCTATTGCTTCCCTGTGACAGTTTAACATATGTCTCTGATTGAAGTGATAAATACATTTGGCAACCATCATGCTATGTGATTAAAAGAGTGGGCTGTTTGTAGATGGGATTCCAAGTTAGTATTAGGGATCTTCAGGATAATCATCATATGTACATTTAATTAGACCTTTTTCCTTTGATTTTGGATAATTTGGTGCTCCAATGTAATGAGTTTGCACATTAACACCAAAAATACTAACATGCTATTCTAATTTGACTGCAGACACTGTTAGATGCGTAACTTGAGCTTTAGGCATTCAAATTGAGCCCAGTCAGTGGCAATAAAATCCTAACACACAAAAGCTTCACCAGTTCACCCTACAAGATTTCAAATTTTAATTCTCTCGCAATTGATGGCAGTTTTCATACAAGTGATACCAAATTTCTACACTGTCAATTCTTGCATATGCTGTCATCCTGACAGCACTGACTGTTTTTGTGTCATACCTTGGGCTAGGGAACTTGTTTTTGCAAGCTGTCAAAGGCATTATAAAGTAGACACACAGGGCCTTAATTCATGTATTTTTCATTTAACCCCAGTTTTAAATTAAATTGTTCTCCGTTTTCTGCACTGCTATATGTTGTCATCCTGAACGTGTTCCATTATCTGGCCCATAACTGTAGTTACTGGTTTCAGAATCAGGTGCTGTTAGTAGCATTAGAAAATAGAGACATAGGGCTTCATTCAATAAAATTTTGAGCTTCTATAGCGTTTTGGTGCAAAGTGAGGCAATTTTCTTATTTGACTAAAAGTTCTGGTCTCTTGTTATCTTGTGGTTTAAAGCTTATGTCATTCTTTTATTTGAAACTTCTAATACTCATGGAATTCTAGATGTTTGATGAGAGTTTGACATGTCATGTCTTGATTGGTGTGTCCACTCTTGTATTTTTATGAAGACCATGTTGGCTTCATGCATGCTTTGGCTGGTCCACATTAGGCTAGAGGATATTATTAATTAATGTAAATCTTAGAAATATAACATGCATCAGAAGGTTTGATCCTATTCCAAGCCTCGGTTGTCTCATTTATAAGGGTCTGATTACTCAAAACCAAGTTGGACTTGACTCTTAGATAAACTAGGAGACTACTACCTTTCTAACTCAATTGGCTGAGAGATAGAGTTTGACTGAGACTACTAATCACAACAGCTGACTACTAACGCATCAGCAGACCCTTCACTAACTCTATCCCAATTCACACTTATGAACAGACTTTGTAACAGTTATAAATTGCTAGTGATTGCTTTTCCTAACATCCCTATTGGAGAGAGAGAGAGAGATGGAATTAGTAAAAGAACCAACATCAAAAGATCCTTCCCAAACAGTTTCGATTAGAGGTTTTGTTTATAATTTATTTTCTTTTCTTCTCTAAAATCCTTGGATCTCTTTCATTTGCAAATGTCCTTGTCCCTTACTTAAAATCATACAACCAATAATTTCTTTTTCTGGGTAACAGCTGAACTATTTGGACTTTGATTCCCGAAAGAGATATGAAGGCACCTTCCTGAAAGGGCAAGACTGATTTTGTAAATATTTAGGCTGGTTCATTTTTCATTTGACTAAGCCCTCAAGTTTAGTTTCCTGCCTGTCTTTTATTCTATTGATTTTTTATTTTCTTGAGGGTGATAAGGGATATTTTAGATACATTATAGGACATGATAAAATTTCCACAACTCTTTTCTTGGTAACTGTTCTTTGAACAGGTGCTGTGGGGTTCATGTTAGGCTTTGCCTAGTACCTTCTCAATACATAATCAGACTTCCAGACCATGCCTGGTTCAATATCAGATTTTCAAAAGGGTTTTTCTAACTAGTTCCCTTCCAAATAAAAGTTAGTGGTGACTACATTTCTTTTTATAAATAAAAAGATAATAAAAAGATATTTGTCATCTGTCATGTCTGTGACAAGAATTATCCTATTGAGTGCCTTCTTAAAAATACTCTGCATCACTGGATTGCCAATACAATTTAGATTGTTTTTATAATTTTTTTTAAAGCAATGTGCTTATACTAGGAAGTAGGAAACTAGGAAATAAACAAATGTAAATTGTCTCCTATCTGTTTAACTGCTTTTGCTTCTCTCAAGTCTCAATGTCTCTCATTCAGCTCAGTTTGTGGTTCAAAGGAATGCTGATCTTACTGTGCCCTTTTTTCCTCTCTCCACACAAGGGTCCTATTTACCTCAATCATTTTTGACTTAGAAGCTTAACAGAAACAGCTTATTGAAGCTTGTTCAACAGCAGCAGAGCTGCCCCTCTGAATTCACTGCTGATAATTCGATTTTCAGAGACCCAAGTGAAGCTCACTCAGGCCAGCAGACCTTTTCTTTCTTTCTCCAATTTCTGTTACTCCTCAACCCCAGCACCCCAGCATGGTCCTTCTTCTTTTGGTATGCCTCTAAGCCATCCATTTAAGTCTATTTAATGCTTTGACTGTTTTGTAATTATGGATGATTTTATAGTGAACCAACTGCCACAATGGGGCTTGTGATGGTTTTGCTGACTTAATACTCAGTCTCATATATTCTGTTGTTGGCCCGTGCATTGGACTTCTTTGCTTCTTGTTTTCCAAAAGCTATTCTGGCGTCAGAAACAGCTTAGACTGAATACTATGCCAGTCTTTTGTAGTTAAAGTCAAGTCATATTTTTGTCAAGTGGCCACAGTAGAATAAACCGATATATAGCATTGACTGACAAGGAGAGAGGTCTCTCCCACACTTGCCATAGCTACCAGGAAATTGGTAGGTTTGGTTGAAGCCAGTCATGTAGCATCTGGTAATACCAGCCTTTTCTCAAAAACAGGCAGGAAACTTGGGTCTTGTATCCACAGCAGAATAAGCTGATAACTTAGTATGAAGCTTTCAATATCCTAATAATCATGAATTCAGCTGACATAATTAAGTTTGATTGGCAATAGTGAATTTAATTTCCAGGGTGAAATTGCTGGAGTTTTGCTATTTATTAGTTTTCTGTTTATTTTATTAATGATTGTGACACTCTTCCACTGCTTAAATTTTTATTTATCTATGTAACCAGGCTAAGCAGAAGCAGAGAGGGTTCGCAACTTAAAGTAGATATAAAATTCCACTGATAATCTAGTTTCTTTTTGGTTGGCGGCTTCATTTTTAAGTCCTGAAAATGCTGTTTCCCCAAATTTCTACCCTGCCTAGATGCTTCTCACATAACAGTGCCACAAAAATTGATCCTGGTTTGCCTTCTTTGTCATCATTTAACATTCAGAATCTAAGTTTTGTATCTACTCAAGGTACTTCTCATTTAGGGTTTCTCTTGTATTCCCCTATATCTAGCCATCGTTTTGTAAAATCTGTACCTTGCTCTATTTCTTCGAAAAATTCTCATTCAGAATCAGAACCTGAACCTAGTTCCAATCCCAGAGCTAGACCTAGGGCAAAACATCGCCACCTGAAGAATGAGGTAACTAGCAATAATGATAAAAATTCTGCTGAGGGCTTCCCTACAACAATTTCAAGGAAGCCTAGGCGTGGTCGCAGAAGTGAAGCTGTTGCAGTGGAAGATTTCATCCGCAACTCACTTGAGAGCACATTTGCCTCAATACGGCAACAGAACTCAGATATTTGGGATAATAAGGAAAATATCATGAAGGACAAAGTTCATGACCATTTTAAATCCAACAGCAGTGATGATGATGATGATGAGGAGGAGGAGGAGGAGGAGGACGAGGAGGGGGAGGAAGAAGATACTACCAATGGTGGAGGAAAGAAGATGGTGATTGAGGAAGAGAGTCAAAATTGGCCACTGGATGCTGATGTAGGGTGGGGAGTAAGAGCTTCTGAGTATTTTGAGCAGCATCCGATCAAGAATGTTATTGGGGAAGATGGTTTTGAAATTGACTGGGAAGGGGAGATTGATGATAACTGGGTTCAGGAAATCAACTGTTTGGAATGGGAGAGTTTTGCTTTCCATCCTAGCCCACTAATTGTCCTTGTCTTCGAAAGATATCACAGGTAATTTCTTTTGTTCACTCTGGTGTGATCCTGAAAAAGGCGGTTTCTTTTCCCTATATATATATTTTTTCCTTTCTTTGTCCACCCGCGACCGCAGGTGGGGGGGGGGGGGGGGGGGTTCATGCTGGAGTAAACAAGGGAACACTGGAACCAAAGGAAGGATACACATTGAGATGTTTGCCTAATATTCATTCAGCTTTTTTCATATTGACCCAGAATTAGGGCCCAAAATGAGATAAGTTGGCTTCTGTTACAGTTTACTCAAACAGTTTTTTATTGATGATTTTGTTTGTATTCCTTCACTACGGTTCATCTTTTTCCCTTTTTTTGGGGAGCGGGGTGAGGTTTCAAGAAAGAGAGTCTGACATGGATTTTCTTCAAAGATGTTAATTAACGAGAAAAGCAGTTGCCATCTATCCAAAAGCTCTTGATAATTCAAATGCAGCATTTGTTGTTTCATTATGTTATTCCACAGGGCAACTGATAACTGGAAAAATTTGAAAGAGCTGGAGAAAGCGATTAAGGTATACTGGAGTGCCAAAGATCGGTTACCTCCTCGGGTATGGTTAATTATCATTCATGTTGGTTAAACTTGCCTAAAACCTTTAGCACTTTATCTCCTATGTGCCCTTAAAAAAAGGTGATGCTTTACATAGGTACCAACATTCCCCTTTATTACACTCCAAAACAATTATATGAAAAAATTAATGATATTTATATTTTTAGTCATTTATCATTAAACAAATGTTACAACCTAACTATTTTTGTTTTTATCTACAATTTTTATAATTCTCTTGACCCAGCGTATTGCATACATATCATAAAACTTTAGTCCTCTATCTACTGCGTGTTTTATGATCATAATCCGTTGAATTTCCTGGTAATAGGCTGTTAAGATAGACATTAATATTGAGAGAGACTTGGCCTATGCCCTTAAAGTTAGAGAATGCCCAGAAATATTATTTTTACGGGGAAACAGGATTGTGTACAGGGAGAAAGGTGAGATTTGTGATCCTCCTCTTCTTTTTTCTTTTCAATTATGCCAAAAATATGTTTTTGTTTTGTTGGTTCCAAGACATGTACGTATTCTTTTCTCATTATGAACTGTTGTCTTTACAGAACTCAGAACTTCAGATGAGTTGGTTCAGATGATTGCTTTTTTCTACTACAATGCAAAGAAGCCTTCGTGGATAGATGATAAGGCCTTGAATTTTCGTTATTGAGCAGTCTTGAAGAATGTACCCTTATTGCTTACTTTTGGTTATCATATACCATAGTTCAAACTTAGGTTGTGTTAAAGATTGTACCCTAAACCTTAAACTCTTATGTAATTTCAAAACAAAATAAAGTAAATAATATTGAGGGAGTAAAATGCTTTGTTTGCAAGTGAAGTGAAGGAGTTATGAACTTATGAGGCATCAATAGGTTGGAGTGAGAAATGCCAAAGACTGCATAAAGTCGGTTATTCGTTCACTTTGAGTTCTAAGTGGTGAAGTAGGGTTGAATTGCATCCTGGTGCCTTCAAAGATGCTGTTATTGCTCGCAACTTGTGATTATAGTCATGCTTCACATGCTGTTTTTTGTTAGAGATATATAATATAAAAATAATTTAGGGCTTTAACTCAACAGTTTAAATTTTTGAAATAATTTGTCTGTTGATATAGTATTAGAATTTTTATAACAAAATAATTAAGGATTTAATCTTCATTGTCATACAAAAAATAAAAATTGTTCACACTTTATGTCTTTTTATGACCAAATGGTTAATAATTTAATCTTTATGATTTATAAAAATTAAAAATTATTCATATTTTATGTCTAAAAGAGGTTTTTGTGTTAGAAGACATGTTAAAAATATATATTATAAAAATCATCTAGAACCTTCATCTAATAGATTAAGTTTTTTGGATAGTTGATTTTTTGACACTTTCTTTTGCTAACATGTGAGTTTGAACCATGAACAAGCCAATTACTTGTAAAAAGATTAGTAGATGTCTGTAACCCTCTAAGTTCGGTTACATATTTTTCTGGTTTTGCTCATTCAAGTTTGTCTGTATGAAATAATTGCCGCAGTCTAACATTTACGCCTTATTGTGAAACTTAGACTTCTTACGTACAAGTTCAACTTCACAAGAAGTTGCCTCAAGATAAAGATCAGATATGATCATGATGTAGAATGACAAGATAATTATTTTGTTATTGTTTAGGTTTTATATTAGTATTTATGATGTAATAATTATTTGAAAATTAATATTGTAATTAAGGACTTGGGGTTTATTTATTAATTTAAGTGTTTGGTTATTAGTTTATTTAATTCTTAGTTGGGATAGATATTAAATTTTGATTATTCAGAGAATAAACATTGGATGTCTTATATTCTGTTCTTATATGACATTAATTTGACATTAGAACCTAGGCTAGGTTCTATACATAAATTACTAGTTTGTCGTTGTTCACTCACACTCTAACCTTTGCCAATCCCACTGGAGGGGTGTAAGAATTTGTAGCTTTCCACGCCTCCCGCACCAAACCATCACAACCTACGTGTTTTCCCTAAAACTCAACCCACCAACAAGTTCAAAGAGATCCAATCTGCCCCTTGCAATGTCACTAGTGTCTAAGTAGTGTTGAAAAATTGCAGATCTCGTTGAAAAATTTGAGAAGGTGCACATTCTTGTGCCTGCCTCGAAAGTTGCACTTTTAGTTGTTGTCTTGGAACATGTGCCTTGCCAAAGTTCTCAGGGGTGCTAAAACCTCAGGAGTTGTAAGATCATAAAAAAATAAGGCTCTAGCATCACCATGTACCTCCCTGGCGACAATGTGTGAAACCCACATGCATAGAGAATTTTTTTTGTTGCTTAGGAGGTATTCTCACCTTTCAAGTGAGACTAATCTTTCTTTGAGACTAGAAGAAACGATATGCCTCCAGCACAAGGAGTGACTTTAGGACTAAATCCTAAGCATATGGCCACCTCAAAAATATTTGGGAAGCAACTTGCTCCACTCTGCCAACCCCTCAGGGTTTGGAGAATTTCAAATACTTGATGTGCCACGCTACTCCTCCTTACATAATCAACATTCCACTTTAGAGCCACACAAGCACCATGTCAGCCACTACATGCCATATCACTTGTCAAATAATCACGAATGTTGGCTATTCACTAATTATAGACTGATGTTAATTTTGACCTAAACCACTTTTCTAGGTTTTTGAACTTCCTAAATGCATTTTTGACCTTCGTTTTTTTATTTGATCACTCCAAATACAAATTTTTAAGTTCTAAAATTTATTTCAAGTTTATGTTTTTTGTTATTCTTGATGGAGTTTTGAAATTTTGAAAATTCTATTTTGGGCAAATGAACTTTCAAAGACTGATGCATCCTTTATTTGGCATGTTTCATTCACTCTAGTTAAGAAACATATAACAACCCCTCTAGGTAGGTTATTATATAAATAACAACAAATTATAAATTATTTTAGGAACGAGATCAAAATATACACAATTAATATAAAAAATCATTTTAGTGATAACTATTTATACTAACTCACACAATTTTTATACTAAAAATTAAATTAGAGCATAACCAAGAAGTTAAGCATACTTTACAATATGTATGCACGTAATTAGTCCAACATGAGATACAAAACAATAGGCATATCTATTAATCACTAAACAAGCCTATACGAAATTTTCAAGATACAATTGTAAGTGTATACAACACAATTCAATTTTTTAAATGTAATGTAGTCATCTATATTAAGGCCAAGTATAAACAAAATATAGATGCTGGCATCACTCTCTAAGATCTAAAACATACTAAGATAACTTTTTAAGGTTTCAATTCACCAAAAATTGTAACTTCTTTTTTAAATAATTTTATAATCACAAAAACTTACAATGTTATACATAGCGGAAAAGAATTTTATTGACAAATATATATATATATATATATATATATGTCAGAGTGAAGCAAAAAACGTGCATAGTTAATTAGACCAATCAACAGGCGTTTCAGAACACTTCTCTTAATTGCTAACATGTTTTGCTTATCAGATTCCTCCCACATTGCATGTAAGTATTTTTCTTCATCAAGATTTTGCATAGTAAGATCATTACACTAATCCACATAGAAGGCATAATTAACTTTATCCACCCTAATGCAAATTCTAAGTCTGTTTTCAACTTCTTAAAATTTGAACTATTCAGTTCCTCAACAAAAGCATTGCTGTTGATTGGTTTGTGAGCTGCTGTACTCAAAATAAAAATTTAATTAATTAAAACTATTTCTTAAAAATAATAAAATAAATAAGTTCTCATTAAATTGCATGATAAATTAATTGATTTATACTGATTTCTTCAACATATAATATAATTAACTTAATTAATTTCATTTAAATTAACTACATCTTAAAAGTTAAAATCCCTCATTGGAGTTCAATTTTATCTGTGCAAGAGTTTCCATTAAAGTATAAAATCATCTACACATCTGATTAACAAAAATTTCAATACCACGAAACTTTTCTTGCTCAACTCAGTTACATGTCCAACTCCATATTTGCTAGCATCTAAGCCTCAATGGGGAAACCCAAAGAGCACAGCAAAGTCTTCGAGAGTGGGCATAAGCAATGAGTGGCTGCTAAGCAGTGCGTGTCCGTATTTTCGATTTTATGTTGTTTGGCATATTCGTTCGCTTCAGGGTTGCATGTTTCTGTATAAAGGGTTGTCCTATCTCAAGTGGCATTTTTTAATGAGAATTACCTTCGGTTTTCTACTCATTCTTTGTCTTGAGGAGTAAATACCTACTCATTTGACCCATTTTTCCACATATTAATATACCAGTAGGCGCATATTTGTGGCAGATGAACTGATTTCAACCCAACAATAAATCATCTAGTCCAGAACACTGCAGGCATACGTTGTACTAAAAATATAATTATTACAAAATTTTGTATTCAAAAAGAAAATGTGCTCTCACTGAAGTAGCTGTTGTTCCTACATACCGTAACCTGGGCGAAGGAAAACAGCGAGAATTAAGTAACTAAAATAAGAGAAGAAAAAAACCATAAGTATGTGCAATGCCTTGATATCAAGTGGCTTGAATTAAAGATTCCAATGTGTGTATATGTGTGTGTATGTGTGTGTGTGTGTGGATGAAACTAAGGAATAAATACATTATCAATAATATCTTATAAGTGAAAAAAATGAATGAGTGAATAATGGGCCAGTAGTCAAAAGGAGTTTTACTAACATGAAACCTTCCATTTTAGACATACTGACTACAAGCAATCAAACACAAGTTCTCCACTTAAGCTACATACCTGAATTGTCCATGGGGTTGCCAGCAGGAACAGGTTCGGGTTCCTTGATCTCAACAACAACACAGTCCGACATCAAGAAGGTTTTGGCAACGGAGGCTGCATGTTCCAGGCAACATCTGACCACCTGTACAAGAGTATAATATGCTTAACTGCTGTCTTTCAAATGTTGAAGCACATTCCGTATTAAAGGAAGTACTCTTTGTAGTCGTTGCATAAACAAGCAAAAAGATAGTACCTTAATCATGATAGTAATGAGTAATAACATAATAATGATAATACATATCTTCATTTTTCACATGCTTGTTTTCTCAATGAAATCATATTAAAGCTCATTTCGAAGTATCTCCCATAAATTTTTACTTCTTTAGCGGGCATTTGGTATGTTAACATTCACAATTGAAATTTACAAAATACTCAAATATCAAACACCCCGGTATTTACTATCCCTACTTCAGGTTAGGTATGACAACTAAAACGAATTCGATATATTACTAGACATAAAGACAATATTGAGATTTTACATTCCCAGATATCCAACATGCACGTGATATAGCAACCCCCACATGGAGGTCTAAGATATTGGGAGTATAAAGAAACCCGCACAACAAATGCCCCCACGTTTATCAAAAGTAATTTTGAACATGCAACTAGAAACAGTTGGAAACCACCGTCAGGTTAACTAACTCATGATATATAAAAGCAGTAAAACACCTTTGCAGGATCAATGATCCCAGCAGCCATTAAATCTTCATATTTTCCCGTGGCAGCATTATATCCATATCTATGATTGTCACTAGACAGAACCTGAACACAAAGTGCATCCAATCATACAGTGAACTGGCAAAATTACATAGCAATGACAACATGCAGCTTTAGCAAACGAGAGTACCTTCTCACTGACCACACTGCCATTTACACCAGCATTCTTGGCAATCAATTTCAGTGGGTAACTGAGAGCTCTTTTTACAATATCGGCTCCAACCTGCAACCAACCCAAATAGTTTAGGGCCATAACCACAGTCAAAAAGCTAAATAATTTAAAACTGGAAACAGTTCCTGTCATGAACATGTCAAAACCACCCAAAACAAACTCCGCATTCAAGGAACTTATATTCTTGCCAAATTGGTTAAAAGCTTACTTTTTCCTCATCATTGTCGAGGCCTTCCCTGATTGCATCTACCTTTGATGCGAGTCTCAGCAGGGTGCACCCACCACCAACTACAATACCTTCCTCGACAGCTGCCTGAATGTCATTGTCAACAAACATCAACTCTGATGCACCAAAATCCAAGGAAGACTAATGCACATTTAGGGAAATAAAATATTACCTTCGTAGCATTAAGGGCATCTTCAACTCTTAATTTCTTTTCTTTGAGCTCTGTCTCAGTCTGTGCTCCAACCTTCACATGCATAACAGAAATATTTAATTACATATGTCTAGCTGGTATAGAATAAAAAACTAGTTCATTATCAAAGGTTAGTGAGTCACCTGTATAACAGCCACACCACCAGACAGTTTTGCAATTCTTTCATTAAGCTTCTCCTTTTCGTATTCTTGCTCTGCTGCCTGTAGCAATATAAAACCTTCTTAGAACACAAAACGAAAGGCACATTGATCTTCAATACATGTGAATTCAAACCCTATGTAGAATGGGCGCATACATGTGAGCGCAAGTTGTGTTCGTGTATAAAGCCAAAAACAATCTTTTTAAAACTCAGTTAAAGAATAGCTCTCCCTTTTTGGGTGTGTCTCAGCATACATGACTTCTGTGCTAATGTTACAAGTGCACACGTTTGTGGGATCTGGGGTGGGGAAGCAGGAAATCAGGAAGACAGGTGCAAACCTCAATTTGGTTTTTAATTTGTGCAACTCGTTTGTTCACTGCTTCTTGGGTGCTTCCATCACCAACAATTGTGGTCGTATCCTTAGTGAGCACCACCTTTGGGGCTTGGCCCAGTACCTCCTTCCCAACTTTGTCTAGAGTAAGGCCAACCTCATCTCTGACAACAGTACCTGTAAGGCAATTAGGAAGATACATATTCTTGTCAACAACTAGGAAGAAAAATGGGAAGGCACTCATATGTGCTTCCCAATTACATAGTTCAACTAGAAACATAAAATTAATGAATGTAAAATGACCTCCTGTCAAGATGGCAATATCATCAAGGTACTGGCTCTTGCGCTCTCCAAATCCAGGGGCTTTAAGTGCAGCAATCTTAAGTGCTCCTCTAAGTTTGTTCACGACAAGAGTTGCCAATGCTTCTTGTTCAATGTCCTCTGCAACGATCAAAATTGGGAATCCACTTCTAATGGCATCCTCCAGAATGTTAATGAGATCCCTTGCATTGGTTATCTTTTTATCAACTAACAGCAACTGCATATAACAGACACTACATGAGGCTAAATGAGGTACATTGACATCTATAAGAAGTTGCAGAAAAAACAACTGTCACACCTTGCAATTCTCATATTCAACTGACATTTTTTCACTATCAGTAACAAAATAAGGTGAAATATATCCTCGGTCGAATTGCATGCCCTCCACAACATAGAGACTGTTCTCTGCGCTCTTTCCCTCCTCAAGTGTCACAACACCCTTCCTACCAACCTTGCTCATTGCTTCAGCTATCATATTTCCTACTTCATAGTTGTTTCCAGCACTAACTGCTGCCACATCTGCTAACTCACTATCTTCAACCTGCATCTCATGCAAACATAACTCCTTAGCAAAAAGATCTGGACTAATTACTAGGAACTAAGATGGTAGTATTTGAGTTAGTGATGCTTCAAAAACAGAAAAACCAAACAACAAAGCATCACCTCTTTTGACATCTGTTTAAGCTCGGATACAAGAGCCTTTGTTGTCTTCTCAATGCCGCGAGTGATCAGCACCGGGTTAGCACCAGCTGCTACCACCTGTAAAATCAACTCTTAATGATTGCTAACTGCCTTTTAGTAAACATCAGCACAAAAAAAAAATGAAGTGATAACTTGACTAGGCAAGCCTACACATTTTTCTTTTGCCAAGATTCTTTAACTCGTAGGACATAATTCTAGACAGCATAAACCAAATAACAAACCTTGACACCTTCGGCAATAAGACCCTGGGCAAGAACAACAGAAGTTGTAGTTCCATCACCAGCCAAGTCGTTTGTCTTAGCAGCTGCTTGCCTCACCAGCTTTGCACCAATGTTCTCAACTGGATCCTCCAACTCAACCTTTAAAAGAAGCAAACAAGTGAGAGGGTCAGCAGAGGGGGGAAGGGGGGGCCAGTGGAAGAAGCAGAAGGTAAGTTTACAAAAGATCTTGCATAAGTGAACAACAACTACGAAAGATGTAATTAAAAGCATTCAAACATATCTAGTAAGAACTGAGACAGTTATTGGAAATGAGAAGACATAATTAATTTAAATGTATTAACTCTAAATAAATATTACAAAAGCCATAACTGTGTTGAAATCCTAAAGCAACTTTAACAACCAAATAAACAAGTAGATAAACAAAGAGAAGAGGATTAGCACACCTCTTTGGCCACAGTCACTCCATCATTAACAATTTTTGGAGAGCCATACTTGCTCTCCAAAACAACATTCCTTCCTTTAGGGCCAAGAGTAACCCCAACTAGATCTGCAAGCTTGTTTACACCACTCTGGAATATAATAATTAGATTTCATGGCATTAGGCAATTGACACATATGATCAAAGAAAGTTAAAACACACGCTTAAGGATCATGATCAGAGGCTCACTTGCAGTTTCTTAATAGCTGTCCCATCCTTATTGAAATGCAACTCCTTTGCCATGGCAGAAATCTTGGGAGAACGATTTTTTCTTAAAACTAAACTCTGTTTCCTACCAAAGGAACATGAAGAAATAGAAGCAGCTGACGACAACTTGTCAGATGAAGATGCAAGTTTCCCATCCTTTACTCGGCATCCAGGTGCAGCCAAAGAGCCAGCGGAAGACATTGCTGTGAAAGTTGAAGCCATCACTTCTGGAAATCAGACCACAATTCAATTATTTACGCTTCTCCAAATAGTACCAAAAATGTAGCATAAAATGAAATAGAAGAAATGGAATAGGCAATGACGTTCCAAAGTAAGACACTAAGCACAGTACAGGATTAAAATCAATTGGCACATTGACAAGGCAGATTTTTTTAGCTATAGATAAACAGCTACCAAGTTAGCACCGATTCAACAAATTATCACATTATCTTCATTTTCAGCCATCTTTATTTTCTAGCTTTTCAAAAATTATATGCAGAAAACTTCTTCCGTAGCCATGTAGCAACACTTTTGCAATGTGGTTAGTAGAAGTGTAACCCCATCTTGAATTCACAATATATTGCAACTTCACACAATCCGGTAATTACTATAGCAGAAATAACACAGGCTGATTTACAAACATTATGCGCGTCAAAAACCTATTTTCTCAAGCTTATTGCACGCAATGGATAAAGAAAGACACAAAGGCTAGAGAAACAATTTAGAAACATTACAAAATAAAAATCTCGTACGGGTATCCCAACGAGGTATGTCAACCATCTCTGTCATAGCGTTGTATGGGGCTTTAAAAATTACCCGCAAATGCAGGAACTGCTAAAACCTTGTTGTGATGGTCAACAATAAACAAACAGATTCTCACCAGCTTCAAAAACACACAAAGACAAAACTTCAAGAGACAGATGACCCAATTTCATATCACAATGTTTGGCCAAGCAAACGAAGATGCATAATGACGGAATAGAATTAACGGAGAAATTTCATCAACCTAACTAATCAAAACCCAAAAACAACCGACTACGACGACGACGACGACGACAACAACAACAACAACAAATGAAGCCAACAAAAAAGGAGCTTGAAAATTATCCGCACAACATAAACAAATAAAGTCATTTGAAGGAAGCAACCGTTGAAATGCCTTGCAAATCAACCAGAAAACTTCAAAATACCTGCAAATGGCGGAGGGACTTGAGAGAGTTTAGGGTTTAAGAGTGAGGAGTACGGCTTTGGATAACAGTGGGAGGCAGCGCCGATTGAAGCTTAGCCAATGCGAAACAAGTGAGCATGCGACACAACTATTATAGTAGGGGAAGGCCCCGGTTACGGTTGGATTTGGCTCTTGAAGCTTCCAGTTGATCAGAGCCGTTGGCTCCCAACGGATGCTCACCTTTGTCCCATTTCGGAATACTCCAGAACATTTTCAGCTGACACCCTAGCTGCGTGTCTTGTGTGTACCCATACCTTTGTGCGTTCAACAACCAGAACCAGCTTGTTACTAACTGGTAAATGCGCGTAAATAGATAAAAAAAAAAAATGGTAATATAATATATTATATACATGAAACTATTATAGTAGGTATGTATAATATAAATTGTTTATATTATAAATATAAGTACGGAAGTTAAATATATTCTTGCCTATAATATTTTTCTTAAAAATTTTATTTATCTAAATATTATATTATAAATCTAAATTAACTAAAAATTTAAATTATATTTTCTTATTTAAAATTACAATTTCTTTCTTGAACTATTGTCTTTACTTATCATACATTTTATTTCTATGTTCAATTTGAAATCAAACATTATTTTTGTAAAACTTATAATATTAACTCTTATTGTTAGGTATCCAATATAATATGTCATTTATTTATATAAAATCTGCAACAACTTTTGCATATTTTTATGTATCAAAATAATATTTTATTATAAATTATATTTAAAATGGAAAAATCTATTTTCATTATAAGTTAAAATTAAAAAATCTTTTTTCAATATAAGTTAAATTATTACAAAGTTTCTAACATTTAGTTTTTCCTATATTTATTAAATATCAATCATTTATCTACTTAAAATTTTATAATGACTTTTGAAAAATCTTATTTATCATAAAATATATTCTATTTTATTATAAATGAAAATATTATAAATTTTAACAACTTTATTAAAAAAACTCTACTTCTCTAAAATATTACTTTTACAATTTAAATTTTTTATATCATATATAAATCAAACTCCACTTTATAATTTTCTATAAAAGTTACAACATTTACCTTTTGTTAAATTTTTAATATAATATCACACATAAAGCATAGATATTTTTCGTAGTTAATTTTTTAAGTTTTATACGCAACGCATGTACTCAAAATTAGTTTAAAAAAATAAGTAAGGCCTAACAAATTTAAGGGTTCACAAAGGGTCATTGTGGAAAGATTTACAAAAAAAAAAGTTGTGTATGGATTGCTGTATAAAATCTAATGACTCATAGAAGATGTTTGAAGAAAGTTTATAGAAAAAAAAACATGTGTATATGCACTACTTTATAAAATGTAATAGCTCGTAGAGAATGATTGCAAAGATTTTGGAAAAATAATTATGTATATATTATTATAGAATTAAAATATATTTTAGGTTTCTAAAAAATACTATCAAGTCCTTAAATTTTAACTTTTAATTGAATCTTTATTAAATATTGTCATATTAATTATATATACACTTTTTTTTTTTACACCACGAGGCATCTCCACCCTTTGAGAACTAATTTTCGTTAAAGCATAGAGTAGTTATCCATTTTGTTTTTGGTTTCAAGGAGTTATTTCAGGATCAAACTCTAAATATATAATTTACTTCAAAATAACTTAAAACATAACCTACTACCCCTATGCTAACCCCTTAGTGTTATTACATTTTCATTTTGCATTAATGGGAATTTCCTATCCATTAATTACCAATGTATTAAATAAATTAACTGTTAAAGTATATTTTAGCTGCAGGGAAGGCATGGATTTATGAATGTTATGGGTTAGAAAGTATTATGAGTATCTTTTTGGTTGCATCAAAGGAAAACTATCTTTACGAATTAGGAAGGATTTACATGTCAGTACAAGCTAAACTCATAATACGAGAAGGAGCATCCTCAACCCACGTAATATCAGGAAAAGTAAGAGCATAATTTGATAAGGCATGGGCATATACTTAGGATTGTTAAAACGGATTAGTTTGCCTCGACTCACGTAAACCTACAATTAAGTAGGGTAGAGCGGGTTGGCCCGTATAATTGGCGAGCTGAAAAATCTTAATCTAACCCGCCCTATAACGGACTGCGGGTTAAATGAGTTAACCCGTTAATAATTAAAAAAAATTATTAAAAATTGAGGATTATGAAGTTTTGCTTGCCATTGCTTGAATAAATGCAGGTAAAGTTTCAACCAAAGCTTGGAAAAATAACCTTTAACATCTAGAAAATAAAGAGGACTAAAAAAGAAAGCAACATCAAGAAGCATGTTAACTTATAAAATAATATTTACACTGTACAAGAGAGGAGAACAATCTATATACATGCATTCTCTATAAACTTTCGTTCTTTAATTTGGATTTTCCTAAGTTATCTACCCTCTTTTTCTTTCTCTGTTAATTTTATGCTACACAACCATCAAGTTTGCCTTTGTCTAGAATTGGTCAATGGTCACCCTATCTTACTTTGCCATCAATTGCTGCTTCTGGACAGGAAGAGAAAAAACATAGCTTCGCCAAAACCCATTAGATTTTAAATTACTTCTAGTTACTAAACTTGTAGGTTCATGAACCAAATAAAGAGAAAGGTATCATAACTGTAGAGAGATATAATTTAGATTAGAGATGTTAGTCTAGAAGAAATTATGGTGATCTAATTACAGAGAAGATTATCAACAGTAACCAATTAAGCATGTTCTGCTATTGCATCAATCAACAAGTTAATTGTGCCAAAGATGTTGTAGGGAGCAAATCAAACTCTAATGAGTTTAGCCTTCTACAACTCAAGCTAAAAACATTTTAATTAACACAAGCACTGTAATAAACAGGGGAACATATCTTTAGGTACTGCACCTAATAGTTTTGGTAAGAAATCTTTAATTATTCTATTGCTGTCAAGTAATACACACACACACACACACCTATATATACAAACAAGGGTAGTTCTGAAAACCACATAATCAAAGAAAGTCAAAATATCCAACCAAGAGAGAGAAGATAAATAAAAAGGAAAATTTAAACTCATTACAATAAGTTTTCCAAGATTCTCAGACTGTCTTGCTAAACATATGGTAGCAACTGTAGTAGCCCCCAAAGAAATTCCAACTTAGATAGATAAAAAATAATTATTATGAAAAAAATATATAAAATACTATACTACTTATAACTTATTAGAGATACAAAATAAAATCATTTTTCACCTACACCTAATAGTTTAATCTATTGGAATAACAGATTTCTTGATAAGATATTAGTCTGTATGATAAAATGCCTAGTACATAACGTAAAACAATTTGGTATCCAACATGCCTGGTACATAACCTAAAACAATTTCTCCAATACTGTCAATAGTGGTCAAATTTTAAGTGTAAATTGTGCTGAAAACTTGCAACAGAATGAAAAACAAAAAACCTATAAAGTTAGTAATATTGTAAAAGATTCACACCAGGATGTTCTCCAAAGATCTCACTTCTCTCTGCGGGTTCCACACCAACCACCCAAGCAAGCAAAAATGTGGCAAAACCTGTGATCTAGGTGACAAATGGTAAAATAGCAGTAGTAACATGTTTCACATTTTAACACAAAACAAGAAGGAGGAGCATAAAAGAAGTAGCCTATGTATGCTGACATAATATTTCAAACCATAAATGACCTGTGTCTACAAGTGTATGGAACAAAGCACACCTTTGAATGTTCTGGTTACTCATATATAATTGGAAAGGTTATGTATTCAAATGCATATCAGAGATTTAATTATTTTCTAATAAAAAGGCAACCACTGACAATAACTTACCAACTTCTCCATGAACAACTTCTAAGAATGCAGCACATTGTAGCAAACCTTCAATAAGATAATGAAGCAAACTAATTAAAGGCATAAAAAAAAATGATAAGCAGTGCAATTGCAAAATTTTAAATACAAAATCTGAGAGATACCATCTAATAGCTTGGATGCTATTGTAAGCAAGAAGATAGAGCACAGACAAATGAGGTATTGTGAATGTGATGAGATAAATTGCACGACTAGTCTGAATTTAGAAGTGTAGCGCCATTATCAGTCACAACAAGAGATAAAAAGCTTAACAAGAAGCATAGAAAATTGACCTCCTTGACCACTAACATTTCGGAGTGTGACTAGGAGATGAGTATGCAATATATATCATTTCAAAAAAATGTGCTGAACTTTGCCAGTGCCAATTTCACTTAGAAGGTTGTGAAAAATTATTCCTCTCACAACCAGATATGAGATATACATATAAAGGAAACTAGTTTCTTGAATTTTTAGATGCAAAATTTAAAACATAACCCCATTAAAGAAATAATAGAGCAGAGACAACTAGGAGAGAAGGAGAACGAATCGAGATCGTCTAAACCTCACCTGGCTCGTAATTGACACCATGGCCTTTGCTTCCCCCACCGGTACCTGAGCCAGCACTGCCCGCGCTGTTGGAAGGCTGCATAATGAGGCTGCTTAAGAGAGGTTGATGATGGTGTGCTGTCGCTTGGATGCAAAATCGAGAAGCAGAGACGAGGTGAAGCAATCGGGATGCAATCATGCCGTAGAGATTAGGCGAAGAAGATCAGGACGCAGACATCGCAAAGATGAGGTGAAGCAATCTAGGTCTAGCAGAGACAAGGGTTCACCGATTTAGCCATTCAGGAAGCATCGAAGCAAGTAAGTGAGGCGGCAAGGCGGCGATCCCGTGCATCTTTAGGTAATTAGGTTTAGCATAATTACATAAAATGACGCCGTTTTCATTGTAACATATTGTGCTTGTGTAGGTCAGCAACACGCAGGTTAGCCTATCTCGAACCCGCATTAACCCAAGGGTTATGTGGGGCGAACTAATTTACCCGCACATTAATGGGCTTATCATATAATAACCCAACCCGTCCCTTATGCGGGGCAGGGCGGGTTGGGTTGGCTCGGCGGGTTCAACCCATTTTGAGGATTATGAAGTTTTGCTTGCCATTGCCTGAATAAATGCAGATAAAGTTTCAACCAAAGCTTGGAAAAATAACCTTTAACATGTGGAAAATAAAGAGGAATAAAAAAGAAAACAACATCAAGAAGCATGTTAACTTATAAAATAATATTTACACTGTACAAGAGAGGAGAACAATCTATATACATGCATTCTCTATAAACTTTCGTTCTCTAATTTGGATTTTCCTAATTTATCTACCCTTTTTTTCTTTCTCTGTTAATTTTATGCTACACAACCATCAAGTTTGCCTTTGTCTAGAATTGGTCAATGGTCACCCCATCTTACTTTGCCATCAATTGCTACTTCTTGACAGGAAGAGAAAAAACATAGCTTCGCCAAAACCCATTAGATTTTAAATTACTTCTAGTTACTAAACTTGTAGGTTCATGAACCAAATAAAGAGAAAGGTATCATAACTATAGAGAGATATAATTTAGATTAGAGATGTTAGTCTAGAAGAAATTATGGTGATCTAATTACAGAGAAGATTATCAACAGTAACCAATTAAGCATGTTCTGCTATTGCATCAATCAACAAGTTAATTGTGCCAAAGATGATGTAGGGAGCAAATCAAACTCTGATGAGTTTAGCCTTCTACAATTCAAGCTAAAAACATTTTAATTAACACAAGCACTGTAATAAACAGGGGAACATATCTTTAGGTACTGCACCTAATAGTTTTGGTAAGAAATCTTTAATTATTCTATTGCTGTCAAGTAATACACACACACACACCTATATATACAAACAAGGGTAGTTCTGAAAACCACATAATCAAAGAAAGTCAAAATATCCAACCAAGAGAGAGAAGATAAATAAAAAGGAAAATTTAAACTCATTACAATAAGTTTTCCAAGATTCTCAGACTGTCTTGCTAAACATATGGTAGCAACTGTAGTAGCCCCCAAAAGAAATTCCAACTTAGATAGATAAAAAATAATTATTATGAAAAAAATATATAAAATACTATATTACTTATAACTTATTAGAGATACAAAATAAAATCATTTTTCACCTACACCTAATAGTTTAATCTATTGGAATAACAGATTTCTTGATAAGATATTAGTCTGTATGATAAAATGCCTAGTACATAACGTAAAACAATTTCTCCAATACTGTCAATAGTGGAAGCAGAAACGAGATGAAGCAATCGGGACGCAATCACGCCGTAGAGATTAGGCGAAGAAGATCAGGACGCAGACATCGCAAAGACGAGGTGAAGCAATCTAGGTCTAGCAGAGACAAGGGTTCACCGATTTAGCCATTCAGGAAGCATCGAAGCAAGTAAGTGAGGCGGCAAGGCGGCGAGCCCGTGCATCTTTAGGTAATTAGGTTTAGCATAATTACATAAAATGATGCCGTTTTCATTGTAACATATTGTGCTTGTGCAGGTCAGCAACCCGCAGGTTAGCCTATCTTGAACCCGCATTAACCCAAGGGTTATGCGGGGCGGGGGGGGTTGGGTTGGCTCGGCGAGTTCAACTCATTTTGACATCACTAATATTGTGTGTTCCACTCATATGAGTGAAAGATACACTTCTAAAGCTTTGAGCTAGCTAGCTCCAATCTTCCAAGAGAATATCAAATAGCTTTGACCTCCTAAAATATGATAAGCTCACATGCTATGAGAAATAGGAAAAAAATTTCATATATTAAACAAATCAAAATTTTCTTTGTATCACATCTTTCTTTATAACATAATGTATGCATTTTGTAAATACGATATAATCATAATAAAGGAGTCAAAATAGGAAATTAATTTTAAATTATGAGATGTGAAGAAAAGTTTTGGAATAAAGTAAATTCTGTTTAAATAAGAATAAGACAGAATAGAGTACAAGTTTAGTAAAAAGTGAGTTAATAATGATTTAAAAGTAAAAATTATAGAGCACATTAGAACAAAAGTGTTAGTTTCACTATGTTAAACTGATCTTACAAAATAATGAAGAGATTGATGGAGATATTATATACAAGACACAAGGTATGTAGTTAAAATGGAGAAATGCCTTAGGAATAATTTATTTTGCAAAGTATCTATCAAACTTAAAAAGAAATTTTATTGAACTTCTAAGACTAGCTATACTTTATGATAGTGAGAATTGAATAATGAGGGGCCAATAAAGCAAAAATAGGAGAATAATAAAGATAAGAATGTTGAAATTAATGAATAAATATATTAGAAAAGATAAAATGCAAAATAATTGAATTTAAAAGAAAGTCACTATTGCACCTATGGAGGGAGAAATGGCAAAAAATTCAGTTACAGTAACTTAAGCATGTGTAAAGAATATGATTAGAAATTATAGTGAGAAGAGTCAATCAAATAATATTTGGCCCAATAAAGATAGGTTAAAGAAGATAAAAAAGAACACTTGAAAAGATTATTAAAAAAGATTTTATAATAAATGATTATCCTAAAAATTTTATTTTTTTATTAGTGAAGCATTACAAGATTTAATTCTCAAGAGACTTAGAGCTGTATGATTTCACCTTTCTCCACAAGGGAGACTTTTAAGATTCGAACCTGAGCATTTAAGTTATTCTAATTTGAGGTGTCACTAACTTTTATTATGCCAATACCTTATTGGTTAAAAATTTGATTTTTGATGGAGGTCAATAACATTGTTTGATTCACACAATCAATCTCAACTTATAGGATAATGCTTTATGTATTATTGTTGAACTAATAAGAATTAATTAGAAATATGGTTAAGCACTACATACCTCAGTAAGAAAAAACAATCGAAGAATTTCATGAAAGGAATTCTAAAATCTAATTTACCTAGAAAAAGAGTAACTACTTTGATTATTTAAGCTAATAAATTTACTTGATAACTTGACTCACATTATGTGCAACTGGACTAAAATTTTGTCAAACTTTGATTGTTTGCACATTACCTAGTGTGCACCAGTCTCCAGATGGTATACAAAAAAGTGTTTCCCTTTTTAAGCTATGCTGCCGTTGATTGTTTCTCATTTTAACAGGAAGGAATTTTCTTGGTAGCCTTTCTACCATAGTCGCACTGAGGTTGCAGCCATTCATTGTATCCCATAAGGGTAAGGGCATACATAACGATGTTAGAAATCACAATGGCGCTTCCTATCTAGGCAGGGAAAACTATGTCTGACACTGTCAGATGTGTAAGTGGATATAACAAAAATATGTACTGTTTATATTGATATTTTATACAGCAATCCTATTGCATATAAAAACCATGATGGAAAGGAAAAAGAGAAGAAAAAACAAAAGAAAGATATTGCCTATTTTTCACGTTAATAAAGAGGAGCTAAGGCAAAACTTCTCCCCTTGAACCAGAGAAAGAAATCTGATAACAGAAAACAAGACCACGATTCAGTCATTCTGCATTTTTTCCTTTTAATTGGGCTTCTTCACTGATTATGGTCAATGTTTTTCCAACAGAAACCTCATTATGAAGCTGTAAAGGCTCCAAGGAATCTACTATATCTCTCATTAGAGGCCTTGCTTTTGGATTGCGGTTCAAGCAATGATAAGCAAGCATTGCGGCCTTGTGAACTCCTTTTATAGGATAATCACCATCCAGTCTTGGATCTATGATATTTAGCAGCTTCTTTTTCTCCTTTAGCAAAGGAATAGCCCATTCTGCAAGGTTCTGCTCCCGAGCAGGTCGTGACTTGTCTAAAGATTTTCTTCCAGTGAGAAGTTCAAGAAGAACAACACCAAAACTGTAAACATCACTTCTAGGGGTCAGATGACCTGCGCAATAGATGTTTATTATGTCAATACAAATTTACCACATCAACTGCAATTCTTTCTGAAATTCCAATCAACATAGAATAATTTTTCTTAGATGAGCACTGAATTACAGCTTGGAAAGTAATTTTACCTGTCATTATGTATTCAGGTGCAGCATATCCATATGTTCCCATTACGCGAGTAGAGACGTGAGATTTGTCTCCAACTGGACCGTCTTTAGCAAGGCCAAAGTCAGAAAGTTTTGCATTATAGTCCTGTTCTTCAAGCATGTCATATAAGAGGCGGCAACAGACTTGAGAGTAGAAGATAATATTCATGCACAAAGTACATCATATTATGCATTTCATGCTGACAGATATTAGGCCTTGACAACTAAATCTTATAAGAGATAGCAACAGACTTCTGTTCTGAATTTGTAATTTTACTATGTTGATGACACTCAGTTTTATCCATATGTCAGAGTATGTTTACTTGAGCAAAACCAGGAATACTAAACAAATATTGCACAAATGTTATAGGTAGGTCACACAAATATCTATGGAGAAATGTATATAACCTCCATTAAGTCATACAACTTTAGGGGTACATAGATTGAATTTTTTAACAGTTCAAATGAAATTTGACATGAGTAACAAGAAATAAGATTTAGCTTGAGAAGATGCGGTTAGTTGTTTCATTAATGGTGGAAGTGGAAACGTAGGCTCAAATAGAAATACTTTATTTATTTTGTACTTACTCCAATCTGTATGCAGAGCAAGGTTGGGAGTTTCAGCAATTATCTTGCCTGCTAGATTCTTCCGTCTTTAAAACAGCAGTACATGTGTACGTTTTAATGTGGAAAAGTTCAGTACCAAATGTTAGTAAGTTAGCAACTACATTTGGTAATAACTTTCCAGCCATAGTCATGAAATATTAAGACTACAAACATCTTATCATGTCCCGCATATGGCCTCCACAACATCTATGAATAATCTAATTGTACAGATGAGCAGTGAGCATCACGCCTGGGTATATAGGTGCTTTAACGTCCAACATGCTTTTTATGGAAGAGTGACCAGTTGCTATCATGATCGATGCAACCTAGCCTGTATTATTTTCAAAAATAATCTATGCTGTGCGAATCCAAACTACTCCATCTTCATGTATTTTCACTCAAAATGAAATATAGTATTTTATTTGAAGAAACAACTAAACATAAACCTTTAATTGTACTGACCGGGTCCAACAAAATATTCGATGTCTTAAAATCACGAAAGATGACAGGTTTCTCTGCTTCATGAAGAAATGCAAGTCCCTTTGCAGCGCCAAATGCAACCTTCATTCTTGTGGACCATGGCATGGGAAGCAGTACTTCTGAACCATTTTAGTACAGAGGCACATTAGGTACATAAACAAAAAATATAAAAATAAATGCTAGTCTTTTTGGCTATCTTAAGAGAGGAGCAATCTTCATTCAGGAGAATGGCATGTCCCTATATCTTTTCGTCTCTAGTAGTGGGATTTTAATTTATCCTAGACTTTTGCCTTTTGCCAAGAACTCAGATAGTGAAGTAATGCTAACTAAGTCTCTTATTCGCAATATTTAAAAGTTTAATCATATAGGACTAAACCGTTACTTAGAGTTGTAGTGTGACCTGCCAATCCCTCTTTCCTTTAGTTGTGGTCAAATGTATTTACTTCCCTATCACATCCATCTGGAAGGATGTCTTAATACAATGAGAAAGCAGAAGATTTTCAGAATGCTCAAGCAACTGCTGAGCATAAAAGTTCAATTATTCCAACATTCTAACTTGATTTTATTCCAGCAGCTACAAAATGATAATAAGTAAGGTGAAACTCACTTGCAAAATGATAATAACATTTTCTAAAATGATTATCTGAATACATTTATTTCTTTGGTTCTATTTGTTGCCATTATATTTTGATAAGGTACTTAACTAGCTTTAGATATGAATGAGCACAGGATTTCAATCTTCAAGAAAAGCAGCATGATACACTTACTGGAGAAAAGATTGTTTTCAACGCTACCCCGGGCCATATACTCGTATATTAGCACCCTATGTTTGTCTTCACAGCAGTATCCAATTAATTTCACCAGATTTGGGTGAGAAAGCTGTCCCAAAAAAATGACTTCTGCCTAGAAAGCAATGGAACTCTCAATCATTCTAGCATCCATTATATGTGAGGATAAAATAAGAAGATAAAGCATGACTAGCATCATGACTTTGCAATTATGTATGAATTTTATACACAGTAATGAACCTTCAGAAAAAATATAAAGATTACCAGCCACTCTCTGTGCCCTTGATGACTGTTGTCTCCATCATGAACCTTAACAGCAACAGGAAGAGGAGGAAGCCCCTCTCTTACATCCTCAGAGATAAATCCTTTGTAAACACTTCCAAAACCTCCTCCTCCTAAGAGACGATCTTGCCTAAAATTTCCAGTGATTATCTTTAGTTCATCATAAGTAAAGGCAATCAATGGATTTGCAGCTGAATCACGGCGTAGGTCTTCTACTTCTTCAGGATTCGATGGTAACTTATTATCATCATTCCGTTGTTTGATTGCATGGGTTTGGTCCTTTGGTAAATCTATAAGAGAAATGAGAGAGAATGATATTACACTATTACAAGCTAAACAATACAAAGACAAAGGTCATTTCAATGTCTCCATTGACACCATGAAGTAGAAAAAAAGGATAAAAAAACAAAGGTCATATCCAAATTAACCATACAAAGATGCTTAATTCATTTTAATTCTACTCCTTCCTCCCCACACGAAGAAAAATGCAAACCGTAGCTTCATATTCCGCCATAGTGACAGAGAAGGCAAGCTTTATGGTTACACATTACGAAAGCATGGGAATATTATATTATAATTGTAAAACAATCGATATATTGATAGAACCCACCAGTTCAAAAGAAAATGGAGTTAAGATAACAATCAACGCACTACTGTGAGTGCGAGGTCACTATCCACATGAGAAGGACAAACCGACCCACTTCTCAAGCAGACATAAGGAAAAGATGAAGCTGAACAGAGCTGATATTCACAAATTTTCCATTTAAACTAATTTACAAAAATTAAATAAGAAAATATTGAAGAAAATATGTAAATTTTACGGATTTCTGTTCTCCTTGCATTTTCTTTCTTCATATGAAATATGTGAGATGCCCAGAAGAAGAAACCTAAGAAACTAATAATACTTTCGAAAAGTTCAACTATAAGAAATAATTCAATTACTGGGATAGCCAGAAAAGTGACAACAAAACATAAACTAGAAAGAGGAGATGGAAAGCTATGAAATTGGAAACCCTTAACATCCACCATGGTTGAATGTTGGAAAGAAAAAAAATATATATATTAATGGATGAAGGGACTCTTTGAAGGAAAGAACTGAATCCAGAATGAGAAGAACAGGGTACGTTTTCGGGATCAATGGGTCCTTCCTAACCAGACTCAACGACACAGAGCAAAAAGTTAGCCAATCACTGATAAACAATGAATAACACAAGGATAGAAAATAATTCAAAACAAAAAGAAACTAAGTTTTCTTGGAAACCAACCTGCTTTTGCGTTGGATGAGACTCCATAAACTGAAGGTTCCCACTTGCAGCAGCAATTCCCCATTGTACCAAAAACAGATAGCACCTACTCCTTTAACAACAAACCATGAGAAAAAATCAAACTTTTCTTGTTGGTTACTTTTTTCCTCCTTTCTTTCAGTCTGGGGATTATGATTTGATTTTAGACCAATAACAAAGGAACACAAAACCGAGGGAAAAACAAAGAACAGTCTCCATAAAGATGGAATGGATTCCAGTGAGAATGTGAAAATATTATGGCGAATGGTGTTGAACTCGATGACAGGAAGAATGGGAAGCAATGATGATTTTTGTGTGCTGGACTATTGAATTGAGTGTTGAGGTGGGAGATGGCTCTTGGCTACGGGGAAGATGGGCCCCGCAAAGTTGCGGGGATTTGTAGTGATTCAAAATGTGCCTTTGTTAGTGCGCATAGAAGGTTTGGGATGCCCACCAATCCTTTTCCATCACTGTCCAACGCACGCTGCAACACTTTCTCTTCCTCAGTCTTCGCCTCTTCTCTTTGTCCTTGTTCCCACTAATCCACGCTCCCGCTGCTCTACTCAACCCTGGGAAACTTGCAACCACCCTACCTAACGTTATTTTTTTTGTAAACTTTTTTCAATGACAGCGGGGCAAATCGTCTTGGGAATTTCATTCTTCAATTATATATAATATATATATATATATACCTTTTAATGCCAAACCAATAAAAAAAATCATAATAAATAAAGTTGTTAAATATTTATAAAATGGGAGAGTTTTTCTTTAACAAAAGCCCATAATTGCTGATGCGAGTGTGTTCCCACTGCTCATATCTGGTTCATTTCACATTTAGCAAAGTTTGTCTAAACATCCAGTTATTTTATTAATGTTCGAAAGCATATACAAAATTTTAGATAATCCATTTTTACTCAGATTGGCAAAGGATTTTCTTGCCTTATTATCGAATTGTTATTACTAAGGAACCTGAGCCAATGACCAAGCGCCATATGTGCCATATTTCCATGTCACTGCCTCATAAGATCCTGCCTCCTTCAAGAGTTTACCAGCCTCCAAAGAGCAATAGAGCATACGCGAGTCGTCACTCTGACACGAGAAACCCGAACGGGCATATGTACATTTTATTTATTTTAACACATATATATATATATAATTTATCAATTTTTATTTGCGTTCTTCAATTAAGGAGCAGTCCCTTATTAAAATTTTGGATTAAGACGGTATTGAGTATTTAGTCCTTCTTTAGAACCAAAATTTTTTTCCGAAATGAGCTTGTAAAAGCCCCATTCTTTTATTACAATATTTATAATTGGTATTTACTGTTATGCCCTTAATACCTAATTGTTTGTAGCTGGACTCCACTCAGAAAATGATCTGAACTCCTGTATACCTTGGGAAACTCTATGTCTCTTTGCATTGTACCATATTTCTTGGCCATTCAGTCAATATACAACAACTTCCATAACATTTTACTCTAGTTGACGTGTAAAAAGAATTATCCACAAGAATTGCTCAAAATGGCGTGAGAACATCCATTGACTTTTTGCTGTAATGAGAAGAAGATCCTGGTTTTTTCCCATCTCGAATCTGAGTCATTCCTTGGCTTTGGTTCTAATTGTCCTTCTGTCTGAGATTCTGCATCTTCCCGGCAGCAAACACAGGGAGATCGAGTCGGAAGCATCCAGGAGCCAGTAATCCAAATTTTGATTGGAACCAGTTATTTCAGAAGTTTAAACCAATAGATGGGGGTATAGGAATGATTTTATTTCATCTTCTTCTTTTAAAGAGGAGCTGAAAGTTCTTACCTGTCCACCCTTTCATCTTCAAATTTTTGGCTTCGCTCTCATTCTCCCCCACCAAAAGAGGACTTGAAGCTCCTTTCAGCGGTCATCTGTTTTTCATTTTGTTGTCAGTCACCGACCCGCTGCAAATAAATTCTCTTCCTTGTCTGCTAGTAGCACTATGATAGATATTGGAGGTAGAATCAAATCGTTGGCACTTGAGCTCGAGATGAGGAGCAATTGTTGCCAAATAGAAGCTCCTTGAGGTCGCAAGTGGGGGAATAGCAAAATTGTGATCGAGACTTGCCACCGAAAGAAACCTGCAAAGTTTGGTGTCTTGCATATGGACATCAAGAAATGGATTCGTGAACACCTTCTCATCATGTAATGTTACTTCAGATTGTAATTCGAAAGAGTATTGGGTTTTTTCTGAGTTTACGAGAATTGGATGCATGCCCATTTGTGGTGTATTCCTTGTGTGCCGATTTGGTAATTAGCATGGGTCTTAGAAATTTAAAAGGATATTTATTTCGGTGTGCTTGAAATGTGATTCACTTAGTTGCAAACCTTACAATGAGCAACAAATTAAGGTCACCTCTCTTTTTGAACTTGGTTATGAATTGAATGTTCGGTTTGATCTTAGTTTTGGTATGTGCATATGGTTTTGTTGCAGTGAATACTGTGAATCCCCAATAATGCTGCTACAATTTTCTGTTCAGATTGTGTGATTAGTAATGAGAAGAATTTGAGAACGTCTTCCCCTGCATGTTTTATTCACACCTCAAGCCGAGACCTATTGAGTTTAGTTTTTAGTTGTATGCAGTTCACTTGTGCCATTAAGGCCATCATTTGAAGAATAGTTATGTATATTCTTATACTCGTTCTCATTATTAAAAAAGTAATTGTGAGCACCATTAACTCTATTAATGACAATACAGTTCATTCATGATACCTTTCATATTCATAGAAAATTAATTAAAATCATAAAAATAAGAATACATTTCACCAATCAGCATTGACAAAATTGTTGTCTGACACCGTTAGTTTCCCGTACCATTCATAATTAGTCGCATAATATCTAGATCATAAGTTTAAAATTAATCCAATAGTGCATAAGAGAATATAGGCATAAAGCTTTTAAATACAATATTCTTCAACATTACACTATCTTTGAATCAATAATCATAAAAATGGTTTAATTGAAGAACTTGTTTTTTAACAATGACAAAATCATAATTTAATTTGAGAACAATTGAAAAAGATTAAAGTTTCTAAACCATAATAGGGATACTACATATACGCAAAATAGGGTTATGAATATATAAATTTCAATGTATAAAAAAATGATGCTTGAAGAATTATTTTGAAGATAAAATGAATGCCACAATGTAGGTGATTGACAAAACTCAATCTGCTTCCAACAGCTCAAGGGGGTGGAGGTTGAGGAGCCTTTGATGATCTATCAAATTAGACAAGTTGAATAATGCATTAAACTATGCCCAAGAGCACTAACATAAATATTGCTAAGGAGGGTGCATCTATCATCACGGTGTGTTGGAACCTTGCCAATGTGAGATTTCTAGTTAAGATCTATAATTTACATGCCAACACTTTAATCTAAGTGTTTAAATGGTATTACTTAACCTTCAATGTAATTCTTACTATTCTAATAGTATACAAACTCTCAAATTACCCATAAAACATACAACCTATAACCATAACTACTCAAGAAAAGTTTAATCAATCCATGTGGTAAGCTAAAAATAATTTAGGAAGCACATGGCAAGGTATTGAAGCAATGGATATCAAGAGAAAGAAAATCATTATGAGGTTAGGGTTTCATGGAAAATCTGTAAAGCTACAAACAAGAAACATTTAACTTATCCACTAAGAAAATAGGAAGACCATGCTATCAAAGCTACCAAGAAGCTCTCAATCGCACACCGCACAGCCACTACAAAAGCTAACATTTATAATGGTTATCTTATGGTTGAAAAGGGATAAAATTTGAGTGTTTAAAATTTTTTGGTAATGAGGAACCAAGTTTAGGCTTTGGGCATGGTGGATCCTTGGTGAGGAAAATAGGGAAAAAGAAGGAGGGGTATTGTTTGAAAATGAGGGAAAAAGAGAAAATAGGGAGGGGGACCATCGTGTGTAAGGGAAAAAAGAAGTGGAAGGTATAAGAATAATTTTTACTATTCACTTCTATTAAAAAATTGTCATCATTTTCTTTTTACAAAAAAATTACGTCATAACAAAGTTAAAGTAAGATTTGGATGTCAAGCACGGAAAAATTTCATGTGGCTTCTTTTCTTCTGTGCTTCTCTTTATTTTGTGTGGATTGATTTGGAGTTCTTTTGGGTTGTATTTAAGCATTGGAACATAGACACATTCTTGTCACATGGTTTAAACATTGAAGGTGTTCGACTTAATTTAGCATAAAAAATACAACAACAACAACAATTCCTAGGTGGGGTCGACTATATGGATCAAACAATGCCATTAAGTTCTATCAACTATCAAATTTTCTTAAATGTCATTTATCATAAGATCTTTTTTAACAATCTCTCTAAGTGCCATTCTTGATCATCCTTTATTCCTTTTCACTAGGCTAAATACCATTTAGTCAAATTTTCTCACTAAGGCTTCTGACAGTTTTCTTTGCACATATCCAAATTACCTTAATCGAGTTTCTTCATTTTTTCCTTAATAAATACCACACCAACTTTTTTCAATTACAATCATTTTGAATCTTATTGTTTTTTTTATTTTCACTCATCCATCTTAACATTTTTATCTTGGCTACTCGTATTCTTTTACTCTTGTTGGCCCTTTAATACCTAACACTCATTACTACAAAGCATAGTTAGTTTTATAATACTTTGGTAAAATTTTTCTTTGAACTTGATAGGATCATTATGATCACAAATAACTTTTGAGACATTTCCACATTTTTACCACTTAGCTTTAATCTTATGTGTGATATTCTTACCAATCTCTCCATCGTTTTGTAAGATTGATTTAAGATATTGAAACCTTTACACTTGTGGTATGATATGCTCTCTAATTTTTACTTTCAATTCATTACTAACTCACCACCTATTAAATTTGCATTTTATATACTTTGTCTTACTTCTACTTAAACGAAAACTCTTTGATTCGGAAGCCTTTCACCATAACTTAGGTTTAGAATTGACTTTTACTCTTGACCCCCCCAACTAAGACTATATCATCCATAAAAGCATATATTTTGGAACTATTTTTTAGATATACTCAATAAGTACATCCAAAATTAAAATAAAAAATATATACTCAAGGATGACCCTTGATTCAAACTTATCTGTATGAGAAAATCTTTTGTCCTACCTTTATGAGTTCTCACACTTATTATTGCCCCATCAAACAATAATTCATAGCTCAAATATATGTGATGCAAACTCCTTTCTTTTCCAAAGTCTTTTGTACAAACTCATCACTCTATCAAAGGCTTTTTTAAAGTTAATGAAAGCCATGTGCAAGTTTTTTTTCTTTATTTTGGTATTTTTCATCAAATCTTGTAAAAGATATATAGCCTCTATAATTGATGTACTCGATATAAGACTAAATTGGTTTTTTAATATATAAATATCCTTTCTTTACCTGTGCTCAATCACTCTTTCCCATAGTTTTATAGTGTGACTCATGAGTTTGATCTTTTGGTAGTTTGCATAACTTTGAATATCTCCCTTATTTTTTTAGATGGGTATCAAAGTGTCCTACTCTATTCATCAAGTATCCTCTTAGATCTCAATATCTCATTGAATAACTTAGTGAGCAAAAATATACCTTCCTTTCCTAAACACTTCCAAACCTCAATAACTTACCATTGTCCATGTTTTTAAGTGCTCCTTCTACCTCAACTACTCAAATTTTTTTGATAAAAGGCAAAGGTTTGATCCTCTTACTTAGTAGTTAGATCTTCCATGTATGTACCTATCATTTGCCCATCATTAAAACCTATTTCACTTTATCCAAATCTCTTATTTTTCTTTTCCTTCTCTTAGCAAACTTGTATATTTGTTGTTCTCCATTTTTTGTTCTTAAGGCTTAATTAAACCCCTTAAAAGCTTTAGATCTTGTCTCATTAACTGCTTTTTTTGTATTGTTTGATACTTTATTATCAACTCACTTTTTATTTTGGAGTCGTCTTCGACCTAAATTTTCTAATATGAGATTAGACACTTAATTTAAAATGATCTCCATTTTAAAGATTGAGTTCGAGGATTAGTTATGTTTTAGGAAAAATATTAGCACCCTAAACATCCTTTCAGTCCTAAATGATCTAAATAATTTGTTTTACTTTAATATAGTGTTGATTTGAAAATTTCTAATTTTCAAAAGAGATATTATGTTTGGAAATAATCTCTATCCATTCTAAATCAGGATTTTAAAAAAAAAATAATTTCAAGAAAATCTCTTACCCATTATAGATCGGGGTTTTAGATAAAAATAATTTTGAAAAAATTTCTTCTCCATTCTAGAGCAAGATTTTGGATAAAAATAATTTTTAAAAAATCTCTTTTCCATTCTAGATAGGGCTTTTAGAATAATTTTGAGAAAATTATTATTTTTTACTCTTGAAATCTCTCTTTTGCTAAAGAGAAAAAAAGAAAATAAAGAAGGCCTAAAACACCAAAAAGGAAATTGAAAATAAAAGAAATAAAATTGCCCAAATCATGCATGTGATCTTCTTTTGCTTCCTATTCCTTTTTTATTCATAAATTATAAGAGAAAAATTTTTCATTCCAGTAAAATATCTTAGATACACTTATTCTTACTAAATTCAAACCATGAAAAACTCATAATTAATAGAAGAATTTACAATTCACCCAGAAGATGAATTTTATTTGTTCTTCACTATTATTTTTTTTTTTTGCTACATCTTCAATCTAATTATATTAGAAATTCTTACTGACCCAAACATTCTTTCTAACCCAAACTATATGAAATCTCTCCCATGCACCACATAAGCTACCTACTATGCAAATTTTACATATTCACATAAGGGGAAAATACATATTACTCTCTTGCACTTTATATGGCACGCAGAAATCCTCCTTACATTTTCAATTAAGCTAAATAAGACCTTATACTTTATCTATTATGCAAGAAGGCCCCATCCATCCAGAACCGTTTGGACTTTCGTGAATGTGCAAAATGGGATATTGTTTGAAGGCGTAGCTACTTAGAAGAGAAACAATGACTTGCTGCCGCTACACTTTCCCCAAGTTTTCAAAAGAACAATGGCTTGCTACTACTGCCCCAAGGACTTCCAATTCTCTTCAACATGATGGTACCATTATGTTACTTGAATTTCAAGAAGTAGTCAAGCAATTAGAATCACAGTCTAAAGCTGGTCATCAGAAACCTACCTGCAGAAGTGAAACCTTTGAGCAACTATGTCAAAATTATATTACCTAGAAAGATAACATTTTTGAGCATTTATGCGACAACTGCATACTATACACCAATTGATTTGTTGGACACTATAGCAGTTTTTAAGTTGTTTGAAATATTTTTCTCCTTTTTTCTTTTCCAGGAAAAGGTTAAGTCTTTTGCTTTGGATACTCATCAAAATAGTTTGTACCTTTGCTACTATTTTGGTCAATCATAACTTGGAGGTCCTGATTAACCATAATTGTAACTCTTGAATAGGAGTTTTCTGGCATCCTATTGTTAACCAAAATAATGCATGGTGATGCATTGCTAACCCAACTATGTGGTAATGGTTTTTTAGAGAATTCAATTGACGAGGTAGCATTGTTGATGCTCCAAAAAAGGCAAAAAATCGCCTATTGATAGGCAACAATTTCAGCTACAGCAACAACTACGGTTGCATCAGCAGCTGCAATAGCAAGACCAGTAGCAACTGCAATTCAACTTGGCCATGAAAGTGGCAAAGTGTTGTTCTTCTAAAAATTTGGGGAAAGTGCAATGGTAGCAAGCCGTTATTTCTCTTTTGAGTAGCTGCACCTTTACACAACATCCCGTTTTACACATTAACGGAAATCCAAACGGTTTTGGACGGATGGGGCCTTCTTGCATAATAGATAAAGTGTAAGATTTTATTTTGCTCAATTAAAAATGCAAGAAGGTTTTCTGCACACCATATAAAGTGCAAAGGGGTAATATATATTTTTCCCTTCACATAATGGCACAATCAACAAAAGATAGGCTATACCAGAGGTGAAATAAAACAATGAAGGGTTTTATGAAAAACCTAGGCAAATTCCACTTCTTGGTATTCTATTTATGTGAAAATGCTTTGAACAATGGTATTTAAGCATGTAGCTAGTAGTATATGATGAGGGCTCCCTAGCTCAACACATGAGCTTGATACCTAGGTACAAGAGTGAAAGGTGAAAGTGAAAAGTGTTTTTAAAAATTTTGTGTGTGTCTTTTATAGTAGTGTTTTAAGAATCCTACTTAAATTCTATCTCTTATCTTTTTTATCCTAATTTCACTTATCTTTTATCTTTTTTTATTTCCTCACTTATCTTTTAATCTTTTATTGTTATTTTTATTTTTTATTTTTTATCTTTCAATATTTTATCTTTCATCATTATTCTTTATCTTTTAATGTATTTATCTCCTCTTTTTTCGTATTTTTATTCTCTATTAGTTATCATTTATCTTTTGGGTTTATTTTATATTTTCTTTTTTATTATTTATTTATATTTTTTATTGTCTTTTATCTTTTATTGATATCTCGTTAATTTATATGTTCTTTTCTTAGCTTTTGGGTTTATTTTTATCTCTTATATTCTTATCACTTTTTTTCTTTTAATTATTTTATTTGTTTTTGATTATTACCTAATCTTGCATTATTTTATCTTATTTCTTATTTTTGTTATCTTTTATCTTCTATTATTATTTATTTTTAGGATCAATTTTAAACTTTAAATTTTAATTTTAATTTCACAATTTAATTTTAATTTTGAGTTTTTTATTTTAAGTTAGGCTTGACTTTATTTTGAGTTCAAATTTAATGTTGGGTTAAATTTAAAAATCAAATTAAGAAGTGAGCTGTACGAAATATGGTGTCTATATTTTCCTAATTTTAAAGATTATTGGAAAGGTGTAATGTCATGAAACATTCTTATATTTAATCTTCTCTTGTATACTTTAATCCTAATACCATGACTCGTTACCTTTAGAATTGAATTTTTTTTATTCACCAAAAACTACTTAAGCTACCTTCCTTGCCCCATTGGCTCTCTCTTCCCTCATAAGGTTGGCACTTCCTTGTGTCTCTCAAATTCTTTCTTTTATTAGCTTTCTTTGAAAATCCAATTATTTTTCATCCTTTAGCTACCACCTCTTAATCTTTGCGTTTATAACTTGTCAAATTTTCTTTTGTTGGTTAAGCTTTCCCCTCATACAACTTTGTAGTCCTCACATATCCTACTATCTAAATTCTTTGCCAAAAAGAAATACATGTGTGAGCTTGAAACCCCACCTTGTATGTATTAAATGCTTCTTTTACTTCTTAAAACAAGTATTTAGAATTTTGAAGTCGTAAATCATTGAACACTCACGAATAGATTTTTCCTTATCATTTAGTTCTCTAATACCAAGTATTGGCCTATTTTTTTTCCAACATGACTATTAAGACTACTACTTTAGAAAATTTTTTCTTTCAATGGAACTCTTTGAACTAACCCTTCTAAATCTTCCCAAGATTTTACCTTGTAGTGTTCCTCCAATCCTACTTGTGGTGTACAAGTACAAACACTTATGATGTGGAAAGTATCCTATTAAATAGCCATGTTTAGGAATAGGATCCTATCTCCAATCTTTTTTATATCCACCATGTTATTCTTCCAAGTCTTGTTTACAATAATACTAACTTCATTCTTTACTTTGATATTTCTTATAGGGGTGGGCAAGGTTCAGGTTGGGTCATGCTTGGATTCATTTAGGCTCTACCAAATGAGACTGAGAAAGGCAATTCTTTTATGTGTAGTCGTTTGTATTTATAAAAATAAAAAAATAGAATTTTTTTTATAAAAGTAAAAAAATTTAAAAAAATTTTTTATATCTTTTATGTGTAGTGATTTGTATTTATAAAAATAAAAATTAACAAAACTTTTGGGGACAGGCTATTGTTGACAGAGACACAATTTGTCCCAACCCACTCCTTTTCCTTTATAAAAAAAATTTAATTTACAAATGAAAGGTGAATGGCAAGCTGCAAGCTACAGCTCACCCTTTGCTCCAATTGGGCTCAATTTTATACTGAGCTCAATCTTGACTTTTATTTTTTTAATTAAATAAAAATAAAATAAAATAAAAAAGGGTAAATTTTTTTGGGTTTAATTATTGGTATTTTAAAATATGAATGATTTTTTTAATTCAGTCATTTAGTCACTAAATTTGATGTGTTTTCTTTTAGTGTATGTACTTTTAGTATATGATTTAGGTTAATTTATTTTGCTAGTTAGTTTATTTTTATTTTGGATGACTACAATATTTTTATTTATTGCTTTAAATTAATATTGCAATGTATGTAACATATGTTGAAAATTTTGGACTCCAACAATCCAAAATAATTTTGAAAGGTTCCAAGAACTTTCACGTCATATAAGAAAGAACTCTAATAGTCTTAAATAATATAAAGGTTCTAATGACCTTAAAGGAGTAATCTTAAAGAGGCTCCAATGGCCTATTTTTTAAAAATTTACCTAATTCAAACATTTTTATTGAAAATGAAACATTACTTTAATTTTCAGAGATTGTTTTCATAAAAACTTTCTTTAGAAAAGTTAGGAAATTGAAATGAAAAATTCTTTTCCCATAACTTGAAAAGAGAGAATTTTTCTTTACCTCAACAGAATGAAAGATTTATCTTAATGTTACCTTTAAACTTATGGGTGGTCTTATTTCTCAAAAACTTGAAAATTTACCTAAGAGAGGTCATAAAATTGGGGTAGAAGCATTCTCTCTTACGACTTAGAAAGGGTATAAAATTTTAAATAAAGCTCACTCCAAAAGATTGAGGGCTCATTTCAATACTAGTTATAAGCTTACAAGTACTTTGTTGATTTTAAATTTTTCACAAATGGGGTGAAAGCTCCCTTTTCCATGTTTTGCAAATAAAAAATATTTCTTACAACCCTAATTTCAAAAGGATATTCATAAATAATTAAATTGAAACTGAAGCAAGACTCAAAGCACTTCTTGAAACTAAAAAGTAACTAAAACACCAATATGATACCGAAAAGGCATTGTAAGATGCTAATATATTTTTTACATGTAATTAACCCCTGAATTCTAATTTTTTTTTATACAAACTACTCTTTTTTTGGTGTCCAATCTCAATGCTTTACTCTAGATTTGTGGTGACTCCAAACTCCCTATTTTTCTAATCCCAAAACCTCACATTTTCTTCATCATTGCTTTGTGCGACATTGTGACAATAAGTAGAAAACTTCTTTGATTTACATGAGCTTTGATTCTTGAAAAGATACATAGGTGCTTTTTGTAAAGTACTAATCTTAATAAATGCTCACTTGAAAAAATCTTAACTACTAAATTTATTGAGTTATACAAACTAAACTTTAGATATTCCATTTTTAGTAAAATTAGTTTGTCATTTTTTCACATGATTCAAAATTGCGCATAAAAGAAATTTTTATAGCTTAAATAGGCTTCTCTCAAATTCACTCAAACTCTTTTATTTCCAATGGAATTTAAAAAATTTTACTCTCACAAAAGTTTCTCATTTAATGCTCACAAAATGCACTTATCATCGTTCAATGTTGTGCTCTCATACTTATGGATAGACATTTGTCTTAACCAATGATAATAAATGAGTTTTGTCAACTTTAAATAAGAAAGTTGTTTGGAGAATTTTGATCACTAGGAATAGTTATAAATGTTTGTTTTCAAGCCCAAGTGCTAAAACTAGGAGTAATTGACAGTTATATAATGGATCCTATCCATAATTTAAACAAATTGAACAACCCCATGGTTTTAAAAAAAAATCATTATCTAATTGAATTTAAACTTGAAAATGATGAATTTAGTGTCCTTAGAAAGTTTAAGATTTCTATGTTAATACTAAGTAAATCCCATAGGCATTTTGGGCCCATAGGATATATATTATAGCCATATTCAATCTTGAGTTGTTGGGTGTCCAAAGAATAACTTGAAATTTTGAAAAATCATATCTTCCAAACCACTAATCCAATTCCTTGTGAAATAAATAGTCCAAATAAAGGTTTCACTCAAATCTAGAACTTAATTTCATTGTGGTTTCACATAGAAGAATGGCATCAATTCCCAAAAATTGAAATTAATATCCAACGCCTAATTCTCAATTTATGAATTTTATTATTCTTAGACTAAACATCTAAATGAGTTGTATGGGCACTTAGTTGAAAAGCTTAGGATCAATGTCTAATTTCATGCTTCACAACTTACTTTATAAGTGATAGAAAAACAATGAATAGAGAAGAATTAAAATAACTTTGAGGCATGCAAATGGTGTAATTAGTGTAAGCATTTCAAGATACCAATGAAACAAATGGTGTCCTTCATGATTAACCATTATTCCCTTTATTAGAATTAGACATGCCACACACATTATATTGATCTCATTCCTATCGAGGTTTTTAATTGCCTTAGCACTTATAATGGCAATGTGCTAATCAATCCATAATCTGTGAATATGTACAAAAATAAAAACCCTTAAACTCTTGTTGAAGCAACACCACTTCATATTCACATAAGTAGATATCCTTACAATGTCACTATTATCTTAGACATAAAGAATTCAATTCAGGACATATCTCATCCTTTCTTGTAATATTGAGCACTATCCTTTTGCATATGAGACCCATCTTCATAGTGCTTAAACAGACATATTAATAACTTGTTACACATTAAACTTTTATAATTACTTTTGGTAATCATAATGGTTTCCCATTATTGGTGTCTTTGTGGGTTTCATTTAGTCCCATACTCTATGTTGTCCTTCACACTTTGTCTCTTAGTAAAATTACCAATAAAATTATGTGTAGATTTAACATGCAACAATATAATGGTACCACTAGAGATTAACTTCCTTACATAATCACATCTTAGGGCTATATGTCTAGACTTCCCATTATAAATATTAGGTTATATTATTCTATGAGTTCCTATAGTTTACTGAGTTTTTAAGTAGGTTCTTACAGTTTAAAATTATATAAGTAGATTCTTACAATTACCTCCATCCACTATCATGGTCCTTATTGTCATAGACTATTATAACGCCGTGACAATTTACCTTATGTGGCAAACAAATTGCTGATGTAGTAGCTTTCCTATCAAAATGAAGTGTCACACTAGAGGAGGAGGCTAGCTATAGTGATTAGGGTTTAATTTTTCCCTAATTGAACATGGTGTCACTATGCTTTGAGCTTGAAGAAATTTTTGGATGATGTTCTTGAACCATTGTTAATTCCCAATGATCCACCAGCTTTATTAACTCAATCTTTTAGCTCCAAGCATGAATCAAGTGGTAAGCTTGAGAGAATTCTCTCCAATATCACTCTACCACTCATGCATCATTTTCGAATTGCAACATGGATTAACTTGAAGCTCCTCAAAATTGTTTGCTTGATTAACTACATCATGTCTATGTCCACCTAAATCTTTTCCAGCCACCTTGGTAACCTCAAACTCATGGCTACTTCCCTCGATAGTAATAATTCCCAAGTATTTGCTTATGGCCTCATGGTACTCTATTTTCTCTATGTTTTCTTATCTATGTTCGATTACTATGGGGAGTGTAGTAGAGATGCTATATAGACAAGCATTTGGTACCTATTAGTTTGACATTCTAGGCATTGACTTGTAAAGATCAATGATCCTTCTTACACTAGTAGGTATAGTTTTGACTATCCTATACATCTTCTCCAAACCCATTCTAATTTCTCTAAGAAACTCACTAAGGATTGCATTTATAGTTTCTATCTATGGCCTAATCCCTCAAATCCTAACCTAGGTTGTGAACTACCCCATCCAAAGATTTCTTCAAGCTCAAATCATAGTGGCACCATGTTCAATTGACGTAAAAGCCCCAATCACTATAGCTGACCTCCTCCTCTAGCATGGAGCTTTATTTTGATAAGAAGGCTATCATATCAATCATCTGATAGGAACATAAGGTAGATTGTCATGGCATTGTAAAAGTCTGTAATGTCAAGGACCTCGATGATGAATGGGGGTCGTAAGGACCTACTTATACAGTTTTAAAATATAAGGACTTGTTTGAAAACTTAGCCAAATTATAGGGAACTAGTAGAATAATTTAACCTAAATATTATTATAAGCACTAGACATACTAGCCTCACTATTACAGTGTAAGGAAATAGGTGGCATGGGTTATGGCTAAACTTAATTTCTAACATCTTTTTTAGCAACCACTCAGCTTCCTTTCATGCAGAAGCCAAATCAATATAGTGTGTCTCCATTGTAAAAAGGTGAGAAATATGTTTGCTTCTTTGATGCTTGACTAACAACATCACTTGCTAGTATAAATATTCAACCTAAAGTTGCAATATTATTACCAGTAATAGTTATCCAACTTGCATTTGAATAACTTTTAGTGAGTAAGAAAATTTGTGTAGAATAGGTTTATTCTCAAGGATGTTTGAAGATACCTATGAACCCTTTCTACGCCTATGCAATGCATTGTACTAGAATTATTTATAAATCTTGATAACTTACACCCAACATAAGCAATATCAAGTCTTGTACAAATCATATCATGCATCAAGCTTCCTATAACACTATTGGCAATGTTATGTTTGAAACCAATCCACTCAAAATAAAAAAAAAGAATGTTATGTTTGAAACCAAAAGACAAATTGTTGAATCAAACTTTTCATCCCATTGCTTAAGAGCTTGTTTAGGACCATACTTAGATTTTACAAGTTTACACACTTTATTTTCATTTCCAAGTATCACAACCTTCAAGTTGTTCCATTTATACTTCTTTCAAATCACCATTTTAAAATGCAATCTTTACATCTATTTAATATACATGCACTTTGAATATAGAAACTATAGCAAAAAGAACCCTTATTGATGTTATTCTAGCTATTAGAGCATATATATCAAAATATGCTACACACCCTTGTACTTTAAAATATTTTAGGTTAGAGTAGAGATCATACAAATGGCCTGTCAAAGAATTCAAAATATGATCATGACATCCCATATCATCTTCATCTTATTTCTTTTTCTTCTTTTTGATATGCTTGGATTTATCAAGAATTGGTTTGGGAATGGTCTCCAAATCCTCATCAAGAACAGAGAATACCTATAGAATTGTAAGAAGAAAAGCCATCTTGTCTTTCCACCCTGAGATGTTTGATTCATCAAAATGATTCAATTTGTCAGACTCAAGATGATTGAATAGTTTGATTGCAGAGCTTGATTCATTCTCCATTGTGAATATTACACTCAATTTGTTAAAAAAACAATGAATGGAGAAGAATCAAAATGGCTTTAAGAGATGTGCAAATGCACTATCGTAGGTGTAATATTGCTTCACATAGAAATAAGTTATCATAGGATACAACAATGTCTCATAACTTTCTTGTAGGAATTGTAACCTTTCTATGTTTTTTTTTAATTGAATCTCATTTCCACACTATGAGTATTTATAAACATGAAAAGACACTTGATCATTAGATATGACTACTCTCTTCAATAGGTATGACTGACTAGTTTAGACTAATAAACATGACTATTCTTGCCTAACAAGCATGACTCAAGAAGCATGATTATTCACATTCAATAGATATGGCTTTTCATATGCAATAGACATTACTTTTATGTTCAAGAGACATGAATGTTTATGTCCAATAAATATATTTGTTCACGTCGAATACACATATGTATTCACATAAATGTCGGACTTTATATAATTTTACTTCTCATATTTCGCAAACTACTAACATTGGGTTCATGCGAATTACCTTAGAATTTAAAACTTAAAGTGAGTTCTAACCTTCCCATAATGGCTTAAATCATTAATTTTTCATGGACTTTTAACCTCTAATTGCATTTCCTTCCTCATTAATTTTTAGTCAAGGATTGTTTCATCATATAGGAAACTTTTTTTTGGAAAAATTCAAAAATTCCAATGTTTGAGACAGAAAAAACCATCTCAAAATGGAATAATATTATTTACTAATTTATGATAGATTTTCTTGTCTCCAATTAATAAAATATTTAAAAAAGTGTTTTTTTTTCTTAAATGTTTTTTTCGTGATAGCTTATTGCATAACAACAAAATTGAAAGAAAATCTTTTAATCATATTTTGAAGTAACGATTTTGTTAAAAGTTTTCATTATAGATTTATACAAGCTATTATTTTCTTTTAATAAAACAGTAAATTGGCACACATGCATACTTGCTTGTCAAAACATTGATTTTTATAAATGTAATCTAATTTAGAGTCTCAAATTGTGTATTTATAAATTACATTGCTTTTCATATTAAAAATATTTTCAATTTAAGTTCCATAATTTCACAATTAAAATTTTAAATTTAATTTGAATATTGTCCTTTTTTTTTCGCTAAACTATAGTATGAATTCATTTAAACTAAAGTTAAAAAAATGAGGAAAACTTGGGCTTGTGGTCAGAAAACAATCACTTTACAGCAAAAAGGCCCAACCCAAATCCTTGGGAAGCTCCATCCAATGGCAAGGTCTGCAAATAATGGAAGCTCAAGCAATTTGCTTCTTCTAGTTGTTATATGAATTGAAAAAAAAAAAACAAATTTCTTTAGAAGATTCAAATGAAAATTTATATAATTTTTGGAGATCAAAATTATATAATAAAATCATATAATTTTTAGATACTCAAAATTTAAAAAAAAATCAAAATACTACAAATATTTATCGTTTAGTAAACAAAAATAGTTGTTTTCTATTAAATTTAGGATTAAATTTTCAAAAGTATAAGATAACTTTTTTTTGAAAAGAAAAATAGAAGATAATTTAATAAAATGAATATGACAATAATTGTTCTAAGAAACAAGATAAAAAATATTGTGTATATTATTTTTAAGGGAGTAATATTTTATAATTAATTATTTATAAAATATATTATTTTACTTAATTAAGTTTATTTTATTAAGTTAATTTTTTTTATTTTTATATTATTTTAAATGAGATTATGTATAAATTATAATTAAATAAAAATGCTTTTCTTTTAAAATATTCCTTTACGATGTTTTTTCTGACTTGTATTCTTGAAATTTATAAACAAGCAAACGAAGGAAGTCCACGACACCGGGGACGCGAAAAAGGCCAAAGACGGTCGCTGGATGAGGACATCCATGTTATTTTATAATTAGGGTTTTTTTAATGGGTACACCTGCTTCGAGTAAAGCACGAATAACTAACCGCAACAAACTAGGTGAGCCAGCTCTACGTCACAGACCAATTGAAAAACGCGTTAAAAAAACTTTAGCTGGTGATCACCACGTGGCAATTCTGAACAATCAGTAATCAGATCACTGGATCACCGCCAGGTAACGTAATCAGAGTGTGAAAAGAGAGCGTGGTGCTATTTGAATCACCGCTTTTGGATGATCCAAACCCTCTTTCACCAAAAGCCCAAACCCTTGGCGGCTGTGAGACCCATTGTTCCTTCTCTCTCTTTCTGTGTCAATTTCCCTCTCTGTTTCTCGCTCCTTTTTTAGGGTTTCCCAACTCTTGCTTCTCTGTCGTCTAAAACCCCAATACCTCTATTCCGATTTGAGGTTTTGAATTATAGAATCTTTGTTATTTTTCCTTTGTTTTCTTTCTCTCAACGCCGTCTGAAGAAGATCTCGTAATTAATTCTGTCATGGCCACCGTTACTCCTCCCGCGGATCGTATCCTTGGTTCGTTTCTTGTGGTTTGCAATTCTATTCCTATGCTTTACTGTTTCTTGCCTGATCTGCTTTTTCCAAACCTTTAATTGGATCGGACTGATTTTTTTGTTTTTCTTTCTTGGGTTTTGATGCTTGCTGTGATGTTTGGTTTGGGTCAAGAAGTGGCGCCTGACGCTTTGGATTGTATTTTAAGTTGGGTTTTTGTGTGGGATTTATGGGTTTTGTGGTTGATACGATGTGCAAAGGATGCCCACAGGGTGAAGTCCTTAATTTGGTTTCTTATATTTATTTGTCTCCTGGATTATAATCATTGTTGAATGTTATGTATGTCATTCTGCTTGAAGTTTGATTGTGATGCATAACGCGCGTTTGAACTTAGCACTTTTAGATTGCAGATTAGGTTTTTCCCGGCTTTTCTGTGTAGGATAGTGGTCTCAGATTCTAGACTTCTGGCTCGCTCAAAATTATAGTACCCAAAAGTTTGTCCTCCTTGACTTTCTTGTTTCAACAGAAGCAGCGGATTTGCTGCAGAAGTTGTCATTAGATACTCAAGCAAAGGCCTTGGACATTCCTGAGCCCACCAAGAAGGTGATATTTTGTTTCTATTTGATTTGAGGAAATAAACACCACGAGACAAGATAGTGTCTTAAAAGTTGCAGCTGAGAATAAGTTGAATTATATGCAGGAATTTGTGGTTATTGTTCTAATTCACTAGTCTGTGCATATTGCTAATATTGTCATTGTGTAGGCCACTGGCAATCAATATGGATCGGCTGACTCTGGGAATGTTGCCAATGGTCAGATCCCACCTAGTGAACGGTCTGTTACTCCATTATCACAAGATTTTATTGATCCCACCATGTGTTACCTCCCCAGTGGCTACCCATCTACAGCATATTATTTTGGAGGTAAGTTGATGGATTAATTCTGTCATTATGGTTTTGGTTATGCGTTGTAAAAAAAATTGTTTTAAATAGTGTAAGGTGGATTGACATTCAAATGCTTAAGAATGTGGCATTCTCATCTTAGAATGCTAATGTTTTTGTTTTGTGTAGGTTATGATGGGACTGGTAATGAGTGGGATGAGTATTCCAGATATGTGAATCCAGACGGAGTTGAGATGACTTCTGTGAGTCTTTTCTTTCTTCTGCTCAGTCTCGCATAATTTTTTTGATGAATGTTTGAACCCATTTACCTTATATTTCTTTTTGGATTAATTTGTTTGATTACGTTGCCCTTGGCTCCTTGCAGGGAGTTTATGGGGATAATGGGTCTCTTATGTATCACCATGGATATGGATATGCACCCTATGCGCCTTATTCACCAGCTGGGTCCCCAGTTCCAACCATGGCAAATGATGGTCAATTGTATGGTCCTCAACACTATCAGTATCCTCCCTATTTCCAGCCGTTGACTCCTACCAGTGGGCCATTCACACCTACACCTGCGGTACCTCCTCAGGGTGATGTTTCCACCTCTGTAGCATCTGATCAAAAGCCACTGCCAGTGGAAACAGCTAATGGGAATTCGAACAGTGTTACAAATGGTGGGAGTGTTAAAGGAAATAATGGTGCTGTTCCTGGGAAAACAGGCTATCAAAATTCAGCATTTAATTCCAACCCTTCATATGGGAGGGGTGCTATACCGGGTCGTATTCCTACTTCAGGTTACCAGGATCCAAGATTTGGTTATGAAGGATTGCGTTCTCCTATTCCATGGTTAGAAGCCCCACTATTTTCAGATGGGCAGCCACGGCCTGTTACTAGTACACCTATCACTTCCTCAATATCAGGTGGCAATAATGTTGCAGCATCAAGGAACCAGACTTACCGCCCTAGTTCTCAATTTATGGTATTCATTCTTTTAAGTGATCTTACATGGATGGCTGTTAACTAATTTTCAAATGTATTTATTTGTTTATTATGATATTGTTCTTTTGATTTTAGATGGTTTTCAATTCTTAGATATTGTTGCTAGTACAAATAGTTGAGTATAACTGATGACAGCACACTGACTGTTTCTATTATATCTTAAGCAAGATTTTGAAAACCATTTTCTTGTTGTTCTATAGGGTTTGCACCATCCGAGACCAATGGGAGGTGGTTTCATAAATAGGATGTATCCAAACAAGCTATATGGTCAGTATGGAAACACTGTCAGATCTGGTATGGGATATGGAGCACATGGTTATGATTCTCGCACAAATGAACGAGCTTGGCTAGCTGTTGACGGTAAGTACAAATCTAGGGGACGAAGTGGTGGCTATGGTAATGAGAACATGGATGGTTTGAATGAACTGAACAGAGGTCCTAGGGCCAAGGGCAGTAAGAACCAAAAGAGTTTTGCACCAACTGTCCTAGCAGTCAAAGTGCAGAATCTACCAACAAATTTGACCAATGGTGAAGAGAAAGATAAAACCATTGTTATACCAGACCGTGAACAGTATAACAAAGCAGATTTTCCTGAAGAATACTCTGAGGCCAAGTTTTTTATTATTAAATCTTATAGTGAGGATGATATTCACAAAAGCATTAAGTATAATGTTTGGGCAAGTACACAAAATGGCAACAAGAAGCTTGATTCTGCATATCAGGAGGCCCAGCAGAGACCTGGTGGCTGCCCTGTGTTCCTCTTCTTCTCGGTTAGTATCTTGATGGTGGTGTTGACAATGTTTTGTTTCCTGATTGTTTGGTGATTGTCATCTTATTTTGTAAATTCCTGTGCAGGTTAATACTAGTGGGCAATTTGTTGGTCTTGCGGAAATGATTGGTCCTGTTGATTTTAACAAGAGTGTTGAGTATTGGCAGCAAGACAAGTGGAATGGTTGCTTTCCTCTGAAGTGGCACATAGTTAAGGACGTTCCTAACAATTTGTTGAGGCACATTACTCTGGATAACAATGAGAACAAACCTATCACTAACAGTAGGGATACTCAAGAGGTAATCAAGGTCCTCCTCTTGTATTTTTATTTTGCCTTGTGATTATTAGTCTTTTATTTAAACAGAAACTTTATGTTTGCAGGTGATGTTGGAGCCAGGGCTAAAAATGATCAAAATTTTTAAGGAGTATACCAGTAGGACATGCATTCTGGATGATTTTGGGTTTTACGAAGCTCGGCAGAAGACGATTTTGGAAAAGAAGGCAAAGCAACTATTTCCCAAACAGGTAAGTCTACTTGCAAGCCTTTTGGTTTCCCACATGTATATTTTGTATTTTGAGAAAGTGGTAGCTTACCTTTTGCAGATAATATTTTATCGTTTTTTGTAATATGTGCACTGAAGACATTTGTATCGGTATTTTTATTTGACTTATTCAGGTATGGGAAGGGAAGCCTACTGATGAGAAGGTGGAGATAGTTGAGGAAGGTGAAACGCAGTCTGATGCTGCCTCTGAGTTGCTCAAGAAGCATACTCTGGCTGACCATGGTAGTGATGATCACAAAGTTTTGGAGAATGGAACAATTGCCAAAACTGGAGATGCCCCGAAGGGTGCTAAACCAGTCGTATCTGAGAACAAGATTGTAGCCAATGGGGTTGCTAATGGTTGCTAGCTTCTGCTGTTTTCTTGATGGCGCTCCAAGCTTGAATTCAGTTGCATATATCAGTCCTTAGCATATAATACTGAGCAACTTGCTACCGCCTGACTGGATATGGATTGCCTTATCTTGAGGATGATATTGGTTGACGGTGGAGATGAAGATATGTATATTTTTGAGCTTGGAAGGGCATAGTTCATAGAGTGCTAGCATCGACCCCTTATTCGTTGGGTTTTGTTTACAGTGGTTAGCTCCTAACAAGATTCTTACTCCTAGGGTTTTGGGTTTTTATGCTCTCTGCCCAAGTTGCGTTATATCCTATGGCTTTCTATTTTCTGGGCTTTATCCTTTTTTTTTTCTTTTTACCTGGTTGGTTATTTCCTGTCTTGTAAATCTAGCGCTACTTTGTTGCATAGCAGTATTGATTTACTTGTAAGAGAGCTAGAGCAAGGTAGGGAAATATTGAAATATAGTTGGTTTTTAGTTTTGTCTATTTATCGTCCTTTGCTACTATGCTATTACGTGATTGATTTGCGCGTTACGATAACAGATGCTACGCTTGCAACTGCTAAAAGGCTTTAAGGCGGTATATGTATAGCAATTTGCGTTACTTTGATAAATATTTCCGGCACTGTTTCTCCCAACTATTTCAAGTAAAATACGATTCGTTCTATTAATTGCCAAATCTAAATTTAGAAATTTTCTGATCAAGTTTCTTTTTTTAGTAACTACAGATGGACACATGTAGCATTATGTCCAATTTCTGAAGCATGGCGTAAGTCGTGGCCTCACTTTTAAAATATATTTTAGCTACAGCAATACAACTAATTTACAGAGAAAGCCACCAACTCTTTCCTCCTCGTGCGAAAGTAAGGATCAGTTTTTGAATGTGCGCTACTTGCTTCTAATAAACGAAGCGTCAGTGGGGAAACAACCCAAGCACCAAGCACCAAACGGCAGAAGATGCAGAATAGATTCTACATCCTTCACATTGGAAAGACACGATGTAATAAGATCACAATTGTATCAAGGATAATTAGGTTCGTGGAAGGTAGAAATGTGTTTATTTTGGTACATTGTAGACATCTTTCTCTTGGGGTAAGAACTCATAGGAGCATCAAGAAATGAAGAAAGGAGTAAGCATTTTTTTTTGGTAGATAATGGAGTAAGCATTTACCCTTAAGAAACTAGTGGCATGCAGCAACGTCCAACCTTGCTTGGCTACTATGGCCAAGTTAAATGCTTGTGAATGTTTTAAGGCTCACTAAATTATTTTGAACTCTTTCATGTTTTAATTGTATATGAGGATAAAAAATCCACATTTTTTCGTTGATCATATTTTTAACGACATGCAAAATTGAACACAACTAATTGCAATTGGTTAAAAATGTTCCATATCAGAACGAAGACATTGAACTAAATTAAACTTCAAAGTATCAAACTGGTTCAGTTTCTACCAATGACTAAATTCAGTAAATTGACAAAAGGTTTCTACAGAGGATCAAAAGGTCATCTAAAACACGGAGGACCGATCAAGAAGGATGTCTCGTTGAGACATCCAAAACTTGCCACTCACTTCCAGACTTCAAAGGCACATTCTTCCAACGTAATTTTTATCCATGTGAAATTTGTATGTTTTCCCATAACTTCAATTTGGAAAATATTAAATAAACACCACTAAATCAATTGAGTTAGTTTTCAGAGAGACCCTAACATATATTACAACATATACATGATACAATAATTTATGGTAAAAAACTATAAATTTCAAACAATTCCCACTTGAACAACTTTCCTTCCGTACCCGGTCTCAGATCTGTATCCTATCAAAAGTACAAAATTTTATCAGAGTTGTCAGAACAACCTTTACCAATAAAAACCCAGCTTCCTAGTTTTCAACAATCAGTAGAAAGGGCAGTATTAGAAACAATAACTGATATAGATCAACTTAACACTTCGTCCTTATTGTCTGATGTCTCAGCTAGTTGAGTTTGTTCCAGATCTTTGACAAATGTCCGAAGACAGCCGTTTATGATTCGAGGGGCTACTCCATCACAGAACCGTTTAGCAAGATCTACCGCCTTCAAAACAACCATAAAAATTAAGGCTTCTATGATCCAATTGACTTCAAATGTGGCATTGCTACTATTGACCACCCACATTTGACTAGTATTAACCAATTGATTTCCTTTTAACCATATTAATTATAAACATCTATCAAAAGAAATAGCGGCATAGCATTTGTCATTCCAATTAACTACTTATCAAAATAACCACATATTATTCACATATTGTAAGTGGTTAACATAGACTTGAATCTGGTCAATAAAATCAAGTCATCATTCGCACCAATACCATTTAAATTGAAAGTTATTTCTAGGAAGTGTCCCATGACTAAAATCCTTCTTTCCCCTGCCCTCTCCAATAACTATAAAGGCATGTTTGAGAGTTGAGAGGGGTAGGGAAGCAAATAAATCAGAGGAAAAAGAGGATGATGGAGGGAAAGATAACCGAGAGTTAAATGGTAGTTTTCTTTTCTCTTGTTTGAATGCTTAAATACAAAATATAACCAAAAAACACAAAGGGAAGAAATTTGAGGGGTTAACTAAAAAGATATGATTAATTATAATGTATTTTACAAATTCAAATATAGTTAATACGCTATAGTAATATTTCCATAATGAAATTTAGATGAAAGTAGAAATGGTTATGAGAATATAACAGTAACTTAACTTCTCCTCCAAAATCCCCTAAGGGAAATTTGAAAAATTAAGGCAGGTGAGTTTTTGGAGGATTAACTAAAAATCCCTCATTTCCTTTCCCTACAAATGAAAAGCTTCCCTTCCCCTCACTTATCCTCCATCTAAACACACCCTAAAAGAAAAAGAAAAAAAAAAAAAGAAAAAGGGCTGAAGTATAACTACCATGCAAAAGTGTTTTAGGATTCAATTAGGCCTTTGGACTTCTGATTCTGTCATTTTAGATATATTCTTATAAGGCACTATATAGTACTCTGTAAGATACTTTTTCATAATTTTAAAAGTGAATCAATGTGACATATTTATAAAGAGTTTCTGGAAAGATGATTCATTATGCATATAACTACCAAGTTACTCGGACACCAAATTAGAAAATTAATCTCATGCTAAACAAATAAAAAGCATGTTTGATAGATTTTCCCGAATTGCTTCATATTGAAACCCACAAGACAATCAGTATGAGTTAATTATGCATATTGGGGAAACTACGTCATTTTGTCATAATTTGGGGTAAAAAATCTGTTAATTATTTTAATTATTTAATTTAGAGACTGTGAAGCACAACCAAAAATGGGACAAGGGACTACGTCATACATTGTGAGTAAACAGTAATACATGAAACCAAATTGACATAATCTAAAGTTCAACTGTCAAATTGGCACCACATGCAAGCAGTTTAATGCCAAAAATGAAGGAAGAACAAAAGCAAAACCATACTAGGAGACCCAGTAAAAATTGAAAAATACCTCATTTATAACGATTTGGTGTCTTGTTCCTAGCACTGCTATTTCAGACATTGCTAAGTGAAGGATAGAAAGCTCCAAAATTCTGCCTGCTGGTTCATTCTGAAATGTAACAATAGACAAGATGCATACTATAAGCATTAGCAAGCAAAGTCATATTCAAAAATTAATAAATTCGAAAAAAAAAAAAAGTCCAGAGGATAAAACAGAGGCAAATTGTTAAAAGTTGGCATTGAAATTGCCAAAGGCCGCTGCTGAAAATAGTATAAGTAAAAAACGATGCTAAATTAGAATTACCAAGACTTAACCAAATGTGACACAATAGTTCTATCAAGGTTACTAAAGAAAGCTATCAAATATCCATGCTAAAAATAAACACGTGTGGCAGACAGACATGCTGAAATGGTAAGAAAAACTACCCTCTCCAATAAAGCAAGGGATGCCAGATACTACTTTTGTTGACATATATCTAACTCTTAATGAGTTACAAATGTGGTGTGCCTGGTGGTAAGCAAGGGTTTCTAAATTCAAATGTACATAGTGCAGCTTTTTTTGTTTTCAACGTCTTGGGAATGTTGTATGAGCACTGGTACCCTAATATAGATAATGAATTGAACAAGTAATCAAATGAAGAGGCTCATAATCTTAGGTCAAAAGAAAATTCATCTGCATAGGATGCCAGCCTTCTTGCCTATTATTAGGAGGAGCTTCATGTTTTGAACTTAAAGGCCAAGCACAGAAAAGGATAGGCTGTATGAAAGGCAAAAGCTGCTGCCTCCACAAAACCCAGCCATTGACTGTGTAATCTTACTACTATCGGTCAAGGAAACCTAATAATATCAGTAAAACAATTTAAAAAACAAAAACAGACTTGTTAAGCATCAGATCTGAAAAACAGTATGAGATATTAAACAAATTTAGATTATCCAGTCTTACTTCTCACTTAAAAAACAAATACATATCTCTTCAAATTTGGATTAGGAAAGGCTGGTCATAAGATAAGTAGCAAGGCAACAATAGCACAGCACAAAATGCAATTTTATTTGGTGCAAAAATAACTAGAGATGATGGAGACCACAAGAGAAGCATGAATACCCATATGTGACAGACATATTTATCAATAAATAGCTCAAGAACAACAACAATTATAACAAAGCCTTATCTCACAATGTGGTGTTAGTTGCATGAATCAAATGACACTATTGAATTCTATCAAAAACCAAAATCTCAAAAATGTCATTTAGCATAAGATCCCTTTTAATAATCTCTCAAAGTGTCCTCTTTGGTTTTCCTCTACCCCTTTTCATTGAGCTAAATACCATTTAATCTACTTTTCTCATTGTGGCCTCTAGTGGTCTTCTTTGGATATGCCCAAACCACCTTAATTGAGTTATTCGTCATTTTCTATTCAATAGGCGCAATCAAGTTTAGTAAAATTAATAAGTAGAAGTCTTTCACCTATAAGAAGAAGATTACATGAATGGTACTATGCAACAAAGTTTAATAAATTGAGCACATAAACTATCACATTCGTTAGACCTTCCAATTTGCTGGGACAACTTTGTTAATAATAACAACATGATTGTCCCATCTATCCATGACCGCAACCAAAATCTTCCTTGCGAACCTGCAGATAGTGCATGAGGACAATTATTGTTTTCTCACTCGATAACTCACACACACATAAGAATGTAATTGAAATCTTGTAGGATTGAGGGTTGGGTTATGAGAAGCTTTAGTTATTTGTGTAAGTTTCCAAAGTAGGCTTTAAATGTAAAGGGTATACCTCAAAATTAGTTTGCTATATACCAGCTTTGGAGGGGCTGCAAGGACTTCTTCTTCTGGTAGATAGACAGTACATAAAAGATTTATCCAGTCCAGATAGAGTAATTACATAAGAAAAATGAAAATCAAGGACATAATAAATGCTTTAGAACTAATTTTCTTTCTTATATAGCCAATATGCATATAGAAATCTAATGGAGTGAAGCTTTACTTGAGGTATATAAGTGGACCGCACAGACATCATTTATCCAAACAAAAATGACAAAATATAGAAGGATGCACCAAATTTAAATTAATTATGATACATAAAGATCTTATAAGTGTAAAATGTAAAAGGCTTTCTTCCATTACAGAAATTGCCTGATGTAAAATCCGTTAATATAAATATGTATGAAATATGCAAACTATCACATTATATTACTTAAAACAGAAAATGTCCTTGTCCTAAAGTGGCAAAAATGTTATTTGCAGAGGAGGTCTACCACGTAGTCACTACATAAAACTCTTGTCTACTAAAGAAATATCATTTCAAAGTTTACTAAGAAATTCAGCAAGCATCCAAACTCCTGCATTGAAAACCAAGATAAGGTGCCACAGCCTCTTATCATTTGCATTAGCTTTTTCATGTCTATGAGAGTAAAAGTTTGATATTGTCATCCCATATTCTAGCAACATGAACTGATGATCATGCCATAACTTCTAAGCCTGAATTATCATGGAAACCCAATATTGTTTGTCAATTATGCTGACTTTAAATTCTGGTAAAAAGAGAAACTCCACATAAATGATCAATTTACTCTCATCTCCATTGACCTACTACATTTATTAGTTAAGAGAGTGTGCAGAGCACATATCAAATGTACGATTTGAAAAAGACTACCTAGATCAAAATGCTTGTTAGATAGGATTTATGACAGAGAAGTATTTATACAGATACTATTCCAATGAAGCGCAAAGGAAACTAGCTGAAGTTTCACGTAGATATTGTAACCATATTTCAGTCCACTTTCTACTTTCTACCAAATTCTACGCATCTCCAACAATTTCATATGTGTACATGTGTGCATTGGAAAAGGATTGTTTATTGTTACCAATGGCAGACTCCTTCTCATTGTTCCGTAGAAGTTCATTTGCGTCCTCAACTGAATCAACAGTGATAGGAGGCCCTCCAAAGCTCATGTGATTATATTCCAACAGCTTCTCCTTGTCAAATTCATAGCCGGGTTCTGAACATTTAAATGCAATAACAGCTTTCAATAGAACACCGAATCACAGACATTTACCCCCCAGAATTCACCATACACACAAAAATATATTAAAAAAAAAAAATAAATGAAGACTGTTACCCCGCCGCGCGTTTATACGTTTCTCAAATAACCGAACTGGGTCCGATCCTTCTAAACACGCAGCGTAAACTATCGACCTGCACAGCCAACATTTTAATTTGATTTTTCGTTTCACAGTAAATATATAACTAACATTACGGCACAAGAGCAGTAAGATATATCTTGAAATGAAGAATTGTACAAAGCAAGTTCTCTGGCGGCTCTAGGACTGCAAAACCTCCCACTTTTATCTATCTTGGGCAACATTTCTCTGGCAGATATCGTCGATGATAAAGTATGCTCGGATTTCACAGAAGCTTCTTCTTCCACTGAAAATGCAGAGCTTCGGAGAGAGCTTCGAGAGGAGAACGATGATACGCAGTTCCTGGGCGGGAAATTGTTGAATTTGGCAAGGAATTTCGGCATGAAGGTAAGGTATTGACTCTTTCCCAAAGAATAAGAGGGCGAACAACAAGATGGGCGTTGGAAGCCAACATTGAAATGGGGGATAAAGTTGGAAGGAGTTGCAGAAGATGAAGGTGAAGACAGAGAACTAAGAAGCGAGCTACCCTCCATCGCCGCTTTGCCGTAGTGGGAAGAGCATCGAAACGCTGAAGACTGAAGATAACTGCAAATATCTAACAGATACACGTGGTCCCGGTATACAACGCCTTTTATATTAGTGTGCTAAAGTCTAAAATCCAATATTATATCTGAACCAAAAAAAAAGTCCGATAATATACCTATATTTATTTGTATGCAGAAGTATAAAAATAAAAATATTAATTTTATTTATGATATTTTTAATTTTTATTTATTAAGTATTTCACTACTTTACTTGTATTAAGGTGTCATTTGAATAAGTTTATTACAGTACTTATATAAAAAAAAGCATTTAAAAGATATTTTGTGAGAGTTTGATGTATTTATAAAAATTATTTAAATATTTAAATAAATTATTTTAAATTTATATTTATAAGTTAAAAATTTAAATTTATAAAAATAAAATTCTTATAAAAATAGGTAACTATTTATATGAGATATTTTAATAAAAATTTATTGATAACTATTAACTCTTATATGTACCTTGTGACAAAAATAGAGTTATATAAAGTAACATAAGATGGTGGTCAGACAAGCTATGACATTCATAGGTAGCACAACTTGTGTTGCAACGCATTGGCACACAAGTCGTGTTATAGCACTCATGTCAACAAATACAATATGTTGTAACAACTTTAAGTGAAACTCTTTTAAAGTAGTTAAGGTTTGTCATGGTAGTCTTAAATAAATCTTTCTTAAGATGGTCAAAGACACATCCCGATAACTACACCAGCATGCAAGTAGTAAGACATGTTGTGTTGGCAATCAAGCCATGTCATAGCACTTACGATACAAGCATGATATGCCATGACAATTTCAAGTGAACCTCATTTTAAGAGATAACAAAGTAAAATAATGAAATAAGAGATAACATAGTAATTTTTTATTTTTATTATAAATTTTTTAACTATTTCATTACTTAATAAATATTTTTAACATAAAAATTTTATTTATTATCTTTGCTGAATATAGAATTTGTGATATTTATTTTATTGAATATTTAATACAATAAATTAATTTATTTAATAAGATTTGTGTCATATTATTGATAATTTTATATTTTATTAAAACTAAACTTTTTTGTAATTTTTCTCTATAAATATTTAGTATAATATAAGTTATTTTATTTAAAATAAAAACTTATACTACTTCATAGTTAGTTTTTTAAGTTTCAAATACACAATATGTGTTCAGTTAAAAAAAATCTTAAATAATTTTTTCCAATATTTAATTCAATGTTATTATGTAGAGTTATTTTAAAAAATATAACTCAATTCAAATTTGTTTATAATATTAGCATTACTTTTTTTATACCAATAGCATTGTCATATAAAATTTAACTTAAAAAAGTTGAACTAACTCTTTGGCTAAAATGTATAGGATCCTCTTAAGCTATAGGTTAATAAAAAAATAATTAACAAAAACACCAAGAAAACTAAATGACAAACACCTATTTTAAAGAAAAAGAAACACAAAACCAAGATTAGAAAAATACCCAAATGACCACGCTTCACAGCAGTAGGGAAAGCATTCATATCATACTTGGACTTGAATTAGAATTGCTTGGAGTCCATCTTGCACAAACTCTGCTTCTCCTGTTGTTGCAAGAGAAAGAGAGAATTTTAACATAAGATTGCTTACAAATAAAGTCTTTCTTCCATTTCCTAATTTTTTCTCTTTAAAACTTTCTATCCTACTTCTTTTTCCCACCCAAAAGAGAAGTCAATGAGAAAAGCAAAATGGGTGCTTTTCTGTAAAAACAAATTCTAAACACTTTGCCCCATAAAGGGAGAATCAAATGGAGGGGATGTGGAGTTAAGCACCAAGTGATGGCCTTTTTTGCATTCAATTATTTGGAGTATTTATTTGTATGATGTTCTTTGTGGAGTCTTCTTAGTGCTAAGGCGTTCTTCAGCTACTAGGGCTTTAATTGGGGGAAATGAGAAAAATTATAACTCCAATGAGTGAAATGAGAAAGGATTAGGGTTTATATTGGAGAGAGGCCATTTAAATTGAGGTTCAATTTTTAAGGGGCATTTTATTTTTTTCCTTTGGTCAATTTAGGGTTTAACTAAGGGATTTAGGGTTCCATCCAAATTTTAACAAAAGAACTAACAAAGTGGGTCTTTTGTCAACTTTGGTGAGTTGAGAACGGTTTTATACAAAATTCAAAAGTATAGGAGGGTCTTTTGCGATTGGCCCTTAGTTCAAGAGAATCCTATGCATTTTAACCTAACTCTTTTAATCCCATCTTCATGAATCCAAAGAGGGCTTCTCTTTAATTGTGACTTTTGGTAAATCAACAAGATTACAAACTTAAAAAGTACCTACATTATTTTGTTCACTAATTTGGAAATAAAAACAAAACAAACAAATTCTTATGATAATCTAATATTTTTTATAATAAGAGATGGCATCAATATCTAGAAAACTACATAGGATTAAAAGTGTACAATGGTTTGGTTGTCCCACTAACAGGACTAAAAGCACAATATATATACTAAATACCCCACATAGACTTCTATAGCAACAATGGCATTTTTCTCTAAGTTTCCCATTATCCACATCAATAAATTATTATACTATGACATCTATCCCCCAAGAAGCAATTTTACCTCATATGGTACATTATAATGAGAAAGGCAATTAAAGGACTCTTAAGACAAAATATCAAAGTACTAAACATTGAACACCCAATAATTTTTCAAGACATAGGCAAATTATAAGGCATTGTTTTAATGAAAAAGTGTTTACAGAATTTAGAGAGACAAATGCTTCAATCATTTATTCATTATTATGCAATTCAAAGGAGAGCATCTCTTATATAGGTTGTTGTATCAGCACTAATGCTTAACTAATTGAACGAACTAACTAATCAATTTTATAACTAACTTTGCCACATTAGTAGGCTAACTACCACATTAAACTTTAATATGCCCTATCAAGAAGGAAATGTATATTATGAACTCCCATCTTGCTTAGTAAGGTATGAAACAACACTAGATGGAGAGGTTTGGTTAGCAAACCTGCAACTTCATGTTGAGCAAATGCATGTAGGGTCTTAAGAAATCCTTGTTGTAGCTTTTTCATTGCTACATGACAATCAATCTCCATGTGCTTAGTTCTTTTGTGGAGCACAGGATTTCTTGCAATATATAGGGTTGCTTAGTTATTGCAGAAAAGCATAGTTTGACCAATTTGAGAGATATGTAAGGGCAAGCATTCATATTATTTCACAAGTTGCATTTGTCATACACCTATACTTTGCCTTTACTAAAGATTAAGATATAGTAGACACAAGTGAGTCCCCTATGAATAGAAAAAGCCATTAATGGAGTGCCTTGTATCCAAGCATAATGCCTAATCAGAGTTTGCAAAGGCTTTGATATGTATTGTAGAGGTGGCTAAGAAAAACAATCCTTGGCCCACATTATCTTTGACATACTCCAGAACTCTTCAATCTGTTTGTATAGATGTCATCCTATGTTTTGCAAGGAATTGACCAAGAGTGTTAACTAGATAAGATAGGTTTGGTCTTATAAATATGAGGTACAACAACCTTCCAATGAGTCTCTAATACAGTGAAGGATCTTCAAACACCTATCCCTTATCTTAGGATAACTTAACACTTGTTGTTCTAACTTTGTACCTTGAAACCCTAGCATTCGAAAGAATTTGCAAGGCATAATGACATTGGGAAAAAAAAATCCCCTTACTTGATCAAGCCACTTCAAGCCCCAAAAAAATATTTTAAATCTCCTAAATCTTAATTTGAAGTTATTTTCCAAATACCTCTTTAACTCTTCTACCTTTTCTTCATTATTATTGCCCACAACTACGTCATCTACATATACAAGTAGGGTAATGAAAATATTATCATCTTGCATCATTAGACTACCTAAAGCCTATTGCAAGAATAGTGTTGGAGAATTGGTAAGACACCAACTTAAGTCCATAAGGGACTTATGTACTTTTGCACATTGTATTTGGTAACATAGTTACCCCCTCATGGTAGAATCATGGAGGCAAAGATATGTCAACTTCACACAGAAAAACATTGTTGACATTCATTTGTGTGAGGTGCTAGCCATGTATAGCTGTAGGGCAATAAAGTATTTGATGGTAGCCACTTTGGGCATTAGGCTGAATGTATCAGGGTAGTCTACCCTCTCTTGTTGTGTGTATCCTTTAGCCAATAAATGGGTTTTGTATCATTCTATGGTCCCAATAGCCTTGTATTTAATTTTGTAAACCCACTTATAGCCAATGCTTGTTTGCTAGGAGGTAATGAAGTTAAGGACCAAGTACCATTTGCTGCAAGAGCCTGTAACTTTGCAAACAATACTTACTGCCATGCTAGAATTTCAATTGCTTGTGAATAAGAGGTTGGTTCACTATGGAAGGACATGGCATAAACTAGAGCATGATGTGTGGGGACAACTTATGGTAGCTAAAAACACATGACAAAGAATGATTGGTGGAGGGAGATAAATTGAAATTAGTAGTGCAGTGATCATCTTTTAGATACGTGCCAAATTTATTCAGATCCAAAATAACTCACATTAAGATTTGTGTTAAAGTAAATCGAAGTTAGAAATGAAAAAATTTAAAAATTAATTTATTGATTTAGATCCCTTATTTTCTTTTTTAACTAAAATTTAAAAATTAAAAAAAGAATTTGAAAAGAATAAAAAAATAAAGCCCTTTTTTCATCAATAAGCAAACTTGACCTAAGTTTTGTAACTCAAGGCTAAGGCCTATGGTCTTCTAAGCCTAGTATTTTTTTATCATTTTGTTTTGGTTTACATTATCTTCTCTTAGGTTCTCTAGCCTTCCATGATTTTTCGATATCCTTACTTCTCACATAAGGTGATTTGCTAACTTCAGCCATGTAACCTGCCTTCTATTGTAGAAAGACAATGTCTACTATCTATTCCTTCGACACCCTTTTGTCACATTTGAAAATCTCATTCATTGGTCTAAAGGGTCTTCTTCAAGTCATCATAGTAGATCTAAAGCAAGAGAAATTTTTGCCATTCTTAAAGATATTTTGCTGCACTTTTGAACTACCTTGGGTTGTGTTGGAATCCTGGCCAATTTCATCACAAGAAGGGGTCCATTTTTTCTTCCTTAAATCACCACTTCTCTTCCAAGCCTTAAGGACATTATCAATAGATATGGCAGCTTGCTCCCATAAAAAATCACACACTAAAACCTTTCCTTAGTTCTTTTCTCCTATAGTTCTATTCATTTTATCTTACTTAATCTTGACTTTAGTATAAGCTCATGTATTGAGTTAGGATCTTCTTCAATCACATGAAAAACATCTATAACCACCAAATCAACTACCCACCAAGCTTTGGATCGTGTTTCACATTTATGAATTGAAAAGGGACACTCTAGTTTGGATTTTCCTATGAAGTTAGGATTTTCTCTAAGCCAATTTTGTGTAGCTTGTGATTAAGGTAAACATTTGTCCCCAGCTTCTTTATTTTATGTTGGTGCTTGGGTTGAGAACCTCTGCTTGCCTTGGGTGTTGGAGCCTTTGTTTTGATATATATGTGCCCTTGTTTTGATTTGTATGTGCCTTGGTATGACTGAAACTGAAGGTGTTATGGTCATTGTTCCTTCTTTTGGATTTGTGGTCTAGTTTGTAAGCTTTTAGCTTTGATTTAGAGACCAACACATAATACCCATTTTGGTCTACTTTTAGTTTTATCATCATTCTTGCTAGAAGTGTAAATTTTCTATGGTATTAAATTTGGTTCTAAAATTTTTTTAAAGTTAGAGAGATGGTAGACAAGGTTCATCTCTATCTCTGCCTATTTTGTCAAGCAATGCTATTATGCTCGCTAGCTCCTCACGGCTCCATTTGTTTTAACCTCAAGTCCCTGTTCTTCATTCTCTAGTGTTCTTTCTTTTTTTTATAATTTTATTTAATTATTTATATATAAGTCTTAACCTTTTTTAAAAATAAAGTAGGATTAGGTTAGATTGGGCTGCAAAGCAACTCAATCTAAATAACATGAGCTCAAACTTAAATTCCATTTGTTTGACCTCAGAAGCCACAATGAGTACTCAATGGCCTCCTTTTCTTTTGCTTATAGATTAGTTGACTACTACATTTGCATAATTCAAACCACCAAGCAAGGTTGAATTAGAGCTTAAAAAAAATACAATGATGATTACTCCTTAACCGCTCTTCTTGAATAAGCAATGCAAACACTTTTTACTAATAGATGGCAATGGATCCATCATAAGAATTTGCACACACTTGTGCAAAGGATTCATTCAAGCCCCAATAAAAAATTATATCACACACTCTTGTTGCTCAAAGCTCATTCACACTTGCATTTTACCATAAGTACAAATAGAAGGTGGATGAAAATCACAAAGCCCATCCCAAAGGATTTTCAATTTTGTATAGTAACTATTAATGTCAAGTGTGCCGTGATTCAAGTGATGCAGTTGTGACTCGAGTTGGAAGATGCCAAGTTGTAGCTATGATGAAATATATCATACAAATCATGCCAAATTTCAACTGCTAAAGTCATGTACAGAAGACTATATGCAATTTTCTTGTCAATTGAATTTAAAATCCATGAAGTGACCATATTGTTACATTGAACTTAAATTCCATGCAATATATCATTCAATTTAATACATGGGATCTTCAATCAATAAAACTAGCCTTGTTCTTCATAGTGAGCACATGAGCACAACTCTACTCCAGGTATTGTAATTTTAAAGTAATCAATTAATGAGCAACAAGAATCATCCTAGGGTGATTGCCATTGGGGAGGAAGAAAGGACTATTGTCATTTAAGCATAGTTACCATCAAGGGCCTAACTATGACGAGATATCAAATGTCTATGTTGTCTCTTAAATAATTTAGCTATTCAAATGGTAAACAAAAACCATTTAAAAATAGAAGAAAAAGATTAAAAAAAATATGATAACCATTATTCAATTAAGCCAAGTAAACAATTTTGAATTGCACTTCTAAACTATAAAAGTGAATTATATCATACATTTTATATCAAATAATTTAGACAAGTACTTTTTTTGTTTCCTTCCAATACAAAAACTTGCAAACACAATATTAAGTTAAGCAAATGAGCAACACTAATTTAAGAGTTTAGGCTGTCTTTAGTGTAAAAATTTATGGAGAGAAACTTCTAAGTAAAATGTTGTATATCATTTTGCACACTCAGTTCAAGCCTTTGACTTGTAGAAGACCCTTTTCTCTACTTATCCTCCTCATTAGCTATAAGTTACAAAAGGGGCATAACATTGTTAACAAGATCGAAGAAGAAAACACAAACATCATAATAAACTAGTCCCATTAATACAAATAAAAGTGGAATCCAATAAACCTCAAGCATTATAAGGCTAATTAGATGTACTTAATATGAAGCAGCCCACAAATTAAAATGGAACTATGTAATTAATTAATGATATAAGCATTGGCACAAGAAATGCCATCATTGCTAGCATTGGCATAATAAATAAGAATTTCAACTTGTAAGAACAAGGTGCTTCATATTTTAAAATTATATGACCATCTCTGTTGAAATGGATACCTTGTGGTGTCAATTCTAGTAATGTAATGTTTGATATATAGCAAATGCCAATGCTTACATCACATAAATTTATTTTTTTACTCTATACTCTTTCCTCGATAACTACACTATTTAGATTATCATATACATCACCTAATCTAAAAGGATAACATTATTTACAAAAGATAACTCATGGGACATTGTTGGAACCTCTCAAACTTTATCACATTCCAACTCATAAGAATAGGTGCTTATGTTTAAAAGTATATGACTATCTCTGTTGAAATGAATGCCTCATGTTGTCAATTTTGGTAGTATAATGTTTAATGTGCAACAAATGCCAATGATTACAATATGACATTGATATAATTCTTTTTCTTTCATTTTTTTAGCACTATACTCTTACTAGGCTATAAGAAAGAAAAAATTGTAATATTTTACTTACCAAAAAAATTGTAATAGTTTGGCAAACTATCATGTAATGTAGAATAATCGATAAATATGAATAAGAAAGAGTTATTATAATTAGTAGAAAGGAGTTTATTTTATAATAGGATTAGGATTCAAGATGGATAAATATCATAGTTTTTAAACTCAAATCAGCCTAACCGATTCGATTAGTTCAATTGGAACTAAGCACGTAGTCCAGTCTGAGTGACTTATTAGATTGGAAATGCAAGGATTAAGTCAAAACTTGATCAAACTTGGCCAAATTTTGTTTTAAACTGGTTAATCAGCCGATTTGCATCAAATTAGTTTAGTTTTGTTTGCCTTTTTCTTTTTGAAAGGTCATTGTTTTAATGTTTTAGTCTGCTCACAATTTTATTTTGACTTTCTTCTACTAACTACTAGCGATCAACAAACCTAGTTCACCTACTCTATGCTTTTGCTATTGTGCCCTTTGATTTGGGAGCTTTATTGCTTGCTGGTAATGTGATGGCGACATTGCTAATGCCTTCCTGATCTTCAACTTGGTGCTAGCTACTCTTTGCAAACAAGTTAAAGGGAAGGGAAGAAGAGAATGAGAGGAAGGGGTTATGGGTTTGCATTGCAAAGGATGAGAGAAAGAAAGATAACAAAAGGGAGGGGAAGAAAGAAAACAAAGGAAAGGGAGAGAAAAATAGAAAAATTGAGGTGGGTAGGATGAATACAAAAATTAGAAGAATGATATGAGAGGTTGCGTGTGTGAGTAAAGAGCAGCACTATTCCTAAATGATAGAGTATATAGAATTCTCACACCAAGGATTTCTTCCCATACCATGGAGGACATGAAATTCCCATAGAATTCCTTATCCTCTATGATGTGGGAGGAGAATGTAAAGAAAAAGGGAGGAAAAAAATGAGAGTGTGAGAGTTTTTTCTAAAAGAATATTATTTTAAATTTTAAAACTGAATATAAATTAATAATATTTAAATTTATAAAATATTTATTTAATTTTTAACTTGAAATTTTAAATTATATACATTATATTTATAACTTCGCCTTGTTTTACATAATCGGTCCCAAGCTTGGATAAAAGAGGATGGTTGTGTTAGGTAGTTGACAGCTAATGTAAAACTTTGTTAAATCCCTTATGACATGGATAAATGAAGTTATAGTGCTAATGTTAGATTGTTACCTAGAAGTAATGTACTATATGGCTCAAGTATAGTGTAAAATGAGTTAGAACCACTACTTCGGCGCCTGGATATAGTGTTAAACAAGCAAGGGTCCTTACATCTTTTTGGATGGATATTGGTAAAGAAGTTAGTCCATGTGAACAAGATCCATTTTGACACTTGAAATATTAGAACTTTAACAAGGAAATCAATAGAGGTAGTTGATACTATGATTAGAAGGAGAATTAACATTATGTGTCTTCAAGAAACTAAATGGGTTGGAGAAAAGACAAAGAAATTAGATACTTTAAGATTCAAACTTTGGTACACAGGAAAGGTTGGAGCAAAGAATAGAGTTATTATTATTGTTGACCAGACTTGGAAAAATAATACGGTGGAGGTTAAAAGGATAGGTGATAGGATTTTCCCTTAAAATGATAGTGGAATAGGAGACTTTTAGCATTATAAGTGCTTATGTACCATAAGTGGGGTTGAAGAAACAAGAAAAGGTAAAGTTTTAGGAAGATTTGGAGGGGCTAGTCTAAAGAACTTCCTATCTTGAAAAGATTGTCTTAGGTGGGGATCTTAATGGTTATGTTGAAAAAGAAGTAGGGCAATATGTATGATTTTATGATGGCTTTGGTATAGAAGAACTAAATGAAGAGGGAAAATTAATTCTGAACTTTTCAATAACTTATAACTTTAAGATTGTGAATACTTGTTTTAAGAAGCTGGAGGAGCAACTAATCACCTATAAGAGTAGGGTCTTAAACTTACAAATAAATTTTTTTTTGGTACGGAATACGGATAAAATGATATATAAAGATTGTAAAGTTATACAGGTGAGAGTTTGACCATACAACATAGGGTTTTGGTCCTTAATATGCATGTTAAGAATTGGAAATAGTGAATCAGAAAAGTTATAAACCTAAGAATCAGGTGATGGCAACTAAAGGGTGAAAAGTAGTTAGTTTTTCAAAGAAAACTAATGGAGGAGATAGTTTAGGAAACACAAGGATGTGCTAACCTTATGTGGGAAGAAATGGCAAATGTGGTTTGAAAGGTACTATAGCAGTCTTAGGCAAATCAAAAGGACTTGGCCTTAAAGGTAAAGAATCTTAGCGGTAGAATGACAGTGTACAAAAGAAGATTAAATATAAAATAAAGTGTTTCAAAGCTTTACATCTTGGTAATAAGGCAAAAAATTAGGAGAAGTATTAGTTAACTAGAATTGAGACAAAGAAAGTAGTTAGGGAGGCAAGATTTAAAGTGTTTGAGGGCTTTTACCAAGCAAGCTTTAGGAACAAAGAGTGGGGAACGACGAATATACAAGCTTGCTAAGGGAAGAAAGAGGAAAAAAAAAGAGATTTGGATCAAGTGAAATGTATTAAGGATGAAGAGGGAAAAGTTTTGATAGTAAAGAGAGATATCAAAGAAAGATGAAAGAGTTATTTTCACAAGCTTTTCTATGAGGATTAGACAACAAGTATAGATATGGAAGGTTTAACTACTCGAGGGAAGGATTAAAACTTTATTTTTTATTGTAGAATTAAAGAAGTTGAGGTGAAAGAGGCACTTAAAAAGATGAACAATGGTAAGACTATGGGACTTGATAACATATTTATTAGGGTTTAGAGGTGTTTGAGAAAGAAAGGTATTTTTTTACTTACCAAGTTGTTCAATTATATATTGAGGTTTAAGAGGATGCTAGATGAATGAAAGAAAACTATATTGATATCCATTTAGAAGAATAAGGGAGATATTTAAAATTATAAAAATTATCGAGAGATTAAACTCATGAGTCATACTATAAATCTTTGGAAAAGAGTAATTGAACAAAGATTAAGAAAAGAGACCCATATATTAGAGAATCAATTTGATTTTATGTCAAGAAAATCAATTACAGAGGCTATATATTTTTAACGGGGTTTGATAAAATGGCACCAAAGTAGAGAGAAAGACTTGCATATGGTTATCATTGACTTGAAAAAAACTTATGATAGAGTGATAAGGGAAGTCTTATAAAAGGTATTGGAAAAGAGATGATAAAAGATTTCCCTATAAAAATTGGTTTGCATTAATGGTCATCTAAAAATTCATACTTGTTCACTTTAGTGATAGATATACTTACTGAATATATCCAAGATGTAGTCTTAAAATATATGCTTTTGACAGATGATATAGTCCTAGTAAAAGAATCAAAAGAGGAGGTTAATTGTAAATTAGACATATGGAGAGAAGCCTTAGAATTAAAGGGTTCCCATTTAAGCAGGAGTAAAATAGAGTATATTGAGTATAAATTTAGCTAGAGATGAGTAAATAATGATTTGGAGATAAAAATTGAAGAGTATAGTATACCACAAAAGTTCAAGTTTCGAGATTTCGGTATCTTAGATCAATTTTATAAAGTAATAGAGAGATTGATGGGGATGTCATACATAGGATCTAAGCTGAGTGAATAAAATAGAGAAATACCTTGTGGGTCATTTATGATCATAAAATATTTACCAAACTTAAAGAAAAATTTTGTCAAACTATTATTAGATTAGTTATGCTTTATGATAGTGAGTGCTAGCTTTAAAAGGTCAATATGAACAAAAAAAAAGGAGGGTAAATATGAGAATGTTGAGATAGATGAGTGAATATATAAGAAAAGACAAATTTCGGAATAATGATATTTCGAAGAGAGTTGGTGTGGCATATATCGAGAAAAAAATGACAAAAACTCAGTTATGGTGGTTTGGGCATATAGAAAGAAAATCTCAATAGGCTCATAGAAAGAAAATCTCAATAGACTCGAATGAAAAAGGTTGATCACATAATTTTTAATCCAATGAAGAAACATAGAGAAAGACAAAAAAAAAAAAACCCTTAAAGAGATTATTAAAGGAAACATTTGTTTAAATAATATTTTTAAAAGCTTAATTTTTGATAAAATTTTATAATAACGTTTAATTTATGTGATCAACTCTATTTAATAAAATAAAATTTTATTTATTATTATTATTATACATTATATTTATAAAATAATTATATATTTATTTAATTTATATATCATTCAACCAATGACCCAATAGCCTCATCGATTTAATCACCAATTAAGTTTTAGACAACTCATAAATATAGAAGGAGGAAAGAGAAGAGCCGGAGGAATATAAATCAGAAAACGACATCGTTTGGAGTTTTCATTCCTCAATTGGCAATTCTTATTTAACCGGCCGTCACTAGCCCGCACTCACCATCGTCAAGAAGTGGTAGTGCCACCCGGGAAGCTTGCTCGCTCTCTCTCTCTCTCTTCAGTGTATCAAATCAACAGGTTCCAATATTTAAGAAAACAGAAACAGTAAACGTATTAAATTAACTTCCGTTCGTTTGGCAGAAGATGAAGCTGGGAATCGTTCTCATTCCTCTGGTGTTGCACGCTTTATGTGTAACCCCATTAATCTCTGGATCAGCTTCCTCTTCCTCAAAACCCGAAGACCCATTTCTTGGCATTGCTCCTGAAGGTCGAACCTGACGCCCTTTCAGACCCTTGTTGGGATTTTGTTTAGGGTTTTTATATTATTTATTTATTATATATTATTGTTTGAATTTGCACAGATGACAAGCATTACAAGTCGTCAGATGTAATAAAATGTAAAGATGGATCCAAGAAATTCACCAAAGCTCAGCTCAATGATGACTTCTGCGACTGCCCTGATGGCACTGATGAGCCCGGTCTCCGCTATGCTATGCTATTTCCCCATTTTCTCCATTTTCTTCTTTTTTTTTTTTGGTTTTTGTTTGTTAAATGTTGGATCATAAGTTGTTTAGAATGAAATATGTCCTTGATATCACAACGGTATGTTTATGTTTGTTGAATGTCAATGTATTTATAACATGGATTGCAGGTACGTCAGCATGTCCAGGTGGGAAGTTCTACTGTCGAAATGCAGGACATGTCCCTCTTATCCTTTTTTCATCTAGAGTCAATGATGGAATATGTGGTAAGTAGAATCACTATCCAAAGCGACTAAGGTCCATGGTGCTTTTTAAAACGTGTCTTCCTTCAAACCCATACTCATTACACTTTGTTTAAGATGAATAATCATTATTTAGTTTTTTTAGAGCACTAAATATATTCAAATCTCACATAACTTAGAAATTTAAGTCAAAGGGGCGGACTTCTAGGCTTAACACACTGCTACCTGCTACTTGTGGGTGCCTACTGGGTTTAAAATCATGGGCATGAAGCATGTGCACCACTTAACTTTGGTAGGGATCTTTAGGAGTATTGAAATATAAAAAGGTGTGCATATGTTTTGGACTTTGACTAGTTGAAAAAGGAGGGTTAATATTATGCTGTAGATCATTCAACCTAAAAGCTTTAGTTATTTCCAAGGAATGAAATCAAAATCAAGAACATGGTGCTAAAAGAATAAAAATTTGGGCTGTCTATGTGATATCTTTTCATTAACCTGTATGACTTTCATTAAAATATTGAAGCATGTGGGTTATCTTTTTCTTTTCGATTAAAAATATGATTGATTTTCTAGCTTTCATTTTATTTATACTGTGTAGCTTCTGTTTGTGCATATTCAAATGCTTCTAGGGTGTCATGCATGCACAATCGTTAAAAAATATGGGAAACAGGTGAAAATATCCAAACTTGAAGAATATACATGATCAAGGTTCTAGTTATACAAAACTAAAATGACATCAATATAATTAGGCTCTAGTGCAGATATTGTGTGAATACTTCCAATTTTCCTGGCCATTCTCACTAGCAATCATCAACAAGTCCATATCATAGATATATGGGACATAGATGCTGATGGAGAAAAGATGGAACCTGATTGATCTGGATTCTGAAGCATTTAAAATCTGATGGTTTATACATTGTTAATGGCTTATATGTTCAAGATATATGATTGACCACTAGAATTTGATTAGCCTTTAAGCATACCAACTTTACCGAGCTTGATAAGTATAATGAATGCACCTTATGTTTGCTAATGCATTGTGCATTTGTTTAGGACTCCTAAGGCATTTTTAGTCAAATGTTGTGTTAATGTACATTACCCAATATTCTTTTTCCTTCTCTTTGAATAAAGTAATAAATGCTGTCTGATTCATAAAGTAAGAACCGATAATTGTTGTTGTCCACTAAATTTTAAGCTCGAGGTTTTGAACCTTTCTCAAACTCTTGTGAATTTTATTAGTTTCGATAGTTATGTCATTTTCCTGCCATATTGTATAGATTGCTGTGATGGAAGTGATGAATATGACGGTAAAGTGAAGTGCTCAAACACTTGCTGGGAGGCTGGGAAAGTTGCCCGAGATAAACTAAAAAAAAAGATTGTCACATATCAAGAGGGTGTCACATTGCGAACGAGAGAAGTTGAACAAGCAAAACTAGCTTTGGAAAAAGATGAGGCAGCACTTTCAAAATTGAAAAAAGAAGAAAGTATACTTAAAGAGATTGTGCAGCAGCTAAAGGGTATCCATCCCTTGTTCTCATGAATGCTTTAATTATTATATATTAATTGCACCTTAAGATTCAATTGTTTTACTAAGTGTGGTTAAATTGGGTTAAGGGATGGATTAGAACAAATAAATATCTATTCTTGACCCAAACAATAGAAGATGTGAACACTTTGCTTTTATGCTAAAAATGATTTAAATCACAAAAGTAGTGATCGCCTATACACAACAAATTTGGAAAGAAAATATGTGAAATGTATTCAGCAATCATTCATAGTGCTATATGTTGTAATTTATCTCATTTGCAATGGCAGGAGCATGGGCATGCATGTGGAGAAATTTGATTGGGGATTGACAGAATATTTAGTTTAAAGAGTTAAATGCCTTTATTGATTTACTAAAGAAGTTGTTAAATGGATAAATTTATTGAAATTTCTTCTGTGAGAAGCTTATAAGATATATGAAGTACTTATCAATGGTTTTATGAGAGTGAATGAGAAAAAACTTGCGGGGCTAGCCTCTCACAATTTGTATTATATATAGGTGTATAACATAATTGTAGTTTGAAATAAGGAGCTTACTATATGAGCCTAATTCCTAATAAAGTTCCCAATTTATAATTCCTAATTTACATAGGACAATGAATCTATACATACATACATCGCAGATCATATGCACCCAACTTGTTACAAAAGTAGTTAATTCGGGAACCTTTAAGAGATTTTGTGAAGACATTTGCTATTTAATCTCTAGAGTTGACAAACTTAGTAACAATGACACCTTCAACTATTTTTTTTCCTTTACAAAATGATAGTTGATGTCAATGTGTTTGTTCCTTTCATGGAATATTAGATTGGAGGCATACGTAGGGTAGTTTGATTATAACACACAAGCTTCACTAAAGCTACTTCACAAAACTTAATTAGAGATTACTTGAGTTTTATTACTTTCAATTAGAACACAATACCCTGATGTAGATTTTCAGTTAGAATGGGATTTGCCCAATTTGCCCTTGAATAATAGTGGATTTTTATATGCCTTTTATTCTCGTAGAGTGTGCAAGAGAAGATTAAATTTAAAAGAGTGTTTCAAAGCATTAAACCTTTGTAACAACACTACCAATTGGGAAAATATTGGGCAGTCCGAATTGAGACAAAGAAAGTAGTTAATGAGACAAGATTTAAAACTTTTGAGGGGTTATACCAAGCTTTAGGAAAAAAAAATATGGAGAACACACATATACAAACTTGCTAAAAGAAAGGAAAGGAGAACAAGATATTTGGATTGAGAGAAATGCATTACAGATGAAGATAGAAAAGTTTTGGTAGCAATGGAAGATATCAAAGAAAGATGGATGAGTTATTTTTACAACTTTTTCAATGATGGATAGACAACAAGTATAGACATGAAAGGTGTTCGTATAGCATATATATTCAAGCTATAAAAGATATGTATGATGGGCAATGACAAATGTGAGAACTCATGGAGGTAGGACAAAAGATTTTCCTATAAAGATAAGTTTGTACTAAGGGTCATCCCTAAGTCTATGCCTTTTTACCTTAATTTTGGATGTACTTATTGGGTACATCCAAGAGGCTGTTTCGAAATGTATGCTTTTTTGTTGATGATATAGTCCTAGTAGAGGAGTCAAGAGAAGAAGTTAATTTTAAACTTGGGGTGTAGAAAGAGGGTTTGGAATCAAAGTGTTTTTGTTTAAGAAGGAGCAAGATAGAGTATATGGAATATAAGTTTAGCAAGAGGTGAGTTAGCAATGAATTGGAGGTAACAATTGGAGAGCACGTCATACTACAAGTGTTTAGATTTCGATATCTTGGATTGTTTTTACAAAGTAATGGAGAAATTGATCAGGATGCTACACTCAGGATATAAGTTGGATGGTTGAAATAGAAAAATGCCTTAGAGTCATTTATGATTGCAAAGTATTTATTAAGCTTAAAGGAAAGTTTTGCTATAAGATTAGCTATGTTCTATAGTAGTAAATAGTAGACATTAAAGGGCCAACAGGAGCAAATAGTTAGAGCAATAGAGATGAGAATGTTGAGATGGATGAATGGACATACAAGAAAAGATAAGATTCAGAATTATTTTATTCAAGAAGAAATTTGTATTGTGCTTATTGAGGAAAAAATGATGAAAATTGGGTAAAGGTAGTATGTGCATGTACGAAGATCACAACAGGCTTTAGTGGGAAAGTCGATGAAATGATATTTAATCCAATGAAAAGGGCAAGAGGAAGGCTAATTAAAGGGATCTTATGCTCAATGATATTCATGAAAATTTGGTCGTGGATAGAATCTAATGGCATTGTTTGATTTATGTAGTTGACCTCACCTAGTGAGATAATGCGTTTTTTGTTTGTTGTTGTTTTTATTCTTACAAAGCAACACTTTTCTTAGTGCAGCTCTGATATACTTAAAAATATAAGAGAGCAGGATATTGTCCCAATGAGTATCACATGGAGAGTTTAGGAATGGCTCACTATACTTACAATAATAAAGGTGTTTGGATGTGTTATTGTGAGATAATTCAATTTACTCACCAATCTTTGATGCTTCACATGATTTGATAGTGGCTCCCCTTGTCGTATTGAAAGTTTAACGATGGGATTCATTGAAGTGTCAATTGGTTTGGAGTCTAGTATGCTAGTTTTTTTTTTTTTAAACAAATTTTTATTGTGCCACTTTAATACATAAGAAGTACTTAAGCTTTCTCATGTCTTTCGTCTAAAAGTGATTGAATAGATGTTCCTTCGGTTGTTATAACGCTATATACCTACTTAATCACTCCAAATAATGACAATATCATCTACATAAGCCACAATATAGATACATTCATATGTGGGTGAGTGTCAGTAGAAGACAATGATCGGCTTCACTCCGACCATGGTATTGAATCTACCAAACCACGCGGAGACTTTTTCAGCCCATAAACTTATGGAGCTTGGAAATTAAGCTGACCTCTCCCTGAGCAATAAATTCAGGTGCTTCCTTTATATAAACCTAAAATTTGGAAAAGTCTGAGTTAGGAAAATTTGGCTATCTGCCTTGTTTTAATCATAATAGTTTTACATCTATATATACACAGTATACTGACAAATAGATAGTTACCTATACTAAGATATGCTTTATCCTAATCAGAAAAAATACAATAGTTATCTTCTTCTTTAAGGCCTAACCTGATAAGATAGGATTAGATAATCCTGTGTTTTATAGAGATAAAACCTCCTATTTCCTACACTTCCCCTCAAGCTGGGGTATAGATGTTCAGCAACCCCAGCTTGCCAACCAAGTCATTGAATCTAGGTTTAGGCAAGCTTTTTGTCAAGATATCAGCCACTTGTTGCTTGGTAGGGAGATAAGTCAAACAAACACTTCCATTCTCAATTTTTTCCTCTATGAAGTGTCTATCAATTTCGACATGCTTTTTCCTGTCATGGTGTACAAGATTATGAGAAATAGACTGTAGCTTTGTTATCACAATAATGCTTCATAATAACTGATACAACCAAATCCCTTCACACATTCCATGAGCTATTGCTCGAAGTTTTGCCTCTACACTACTTCGAGCCACAACTTCTTGTTTTTTACTTCATGTGACTAAATCACCCCAAACGTAAGTACAATAACTAGAAGTTGACTGCCTATCTGATATAGACTTCTATGTTTCTTTTCTCATATTTCTTAAAGAACAGCCCTTCGCCTGGAGTTCCCTTTAGATACCTGAGGATCCAGTAGACAGCTTCTAAATGTTTCCTTCTTGGTGATTGCATGAATTGACTCACCAAATTTACAGCAGAGGTGATGTCCGGTCTAGTATGGGAGAGGAATATCAGCTTCCCAACCAGCAGCAGGTACCTCTCTTTGTCCACACGATTATCTTCCTCCTCTAGCCCTAACTTTAGATTTAGTTCCATAGTATCTCCACTGGTTTGCAACCCAACAAAACTGTCTCCTTTAGTAAATCCAGAATATACTTCCTTTGGGAAATAGAAATTTCAGATTTGCTTCTAGCAACCTCCATTCCCAAGAAGTATCATAGAGGGCCCAAGTCTTTCAGCTCAAATTCACTAAAGTGTTTTTTCAGCGACTCAGTTTCCTTTACATCATCCCCTATAAGTACTATATCATCAACATACACTATGAGTAGTGTAATTTTCCCATCTCCAGAATGTCTTAGAAATAATGTATGATCACACTGTGACTGAGTGTAGCCTCAGCTCTTGACTGCTTTAGCAAACTTATCAAACCAAGCCCTTGGTGATTGCTTTAAACCATAAAGATATTTTTTTAATCTACATACCTTATTCTCAGATTCCTCAAACCTTGGTGGAAAGTCCATGCATACTTCTTCATTCAACTCTTCATTAAGGAAAGCATTCTTCCCACCTAGTTGCTATAAAGGCCATTCCAAATTCGCTGCCATAGTATTCAATTTTGCAACAAGAGCAAAGGTTTCTTGATAATCAATGCCATACGACTGTTTGTATCCTTTGGCAGCTAGTTTTGCCTTGTACCTGCTAATATTGCCATCAGCATTGTGTATAATTGTGAAAACCCATTTATAACCTGCTTTTTTTTTTTTTGGGTAATTCAGTAACCTCCCATGTCCCATTTCCCTTTTATGCACTTATTTCTTCTTCAATAGCTTTCCTCTATTCAGGTATCAACAAGGCCTCTTGTATAGATTTAGGAATTTCATGTTGGAAAGATTGGTCACAAAGCATTTAAAATTGAGTGATAGCTTATCATAAGATACATACTGTGAGATAGGATGAAGGGTGCATGACCTTACTCCTTTCCTTAGAGCTATTGGAAGGTTTTTAGGACTTGGAGGGGCTGTAATTCATGATCTGGATAGATTTCATCAGGACAGCTTTCAATGTTAGGTTCAGCTGAATCTTTGGAGCTTTCCTTTGGATTGGATTCTTGGCAATGTTGATCATCATTTTCTAAATTATGAGGAGGTCGCCTTCTTGAGTAAACCACAAATTTGGAGGTCTAGCGTTTTCTCCCCCTTGCGGTAATGTTGTGGGTTCTACTATAGGTGACACAGGTGTGGGTATTGTGGTAGGCATTGGGTTTGGTACCTCACGGGTGGATTCCCATGACTCATCTTCACTCATTTTCTCCCCTTGAAGAGGAGTGTGGGAGAAATATGGTTTTGTCTCAAGAAAGGTAACATCTTTAGAGGTGAAGACACGTCTGAGAGTAGGTGAGTAGCACTTATATCCCTTTTGAGTAGGTGAATAGTCTATAAACACGCACTTAGTGGATCGGGGTTCCAACTTGGATTGAGTGGCTAAATTTTGGTGGACAAAAGCTGAGCAACCAAACACCTTAAAGGGTCATGGTGATGAAGATTTTATGTGAGGGTAGGTAATTTGTAGGACAGAAAGTAGTGTTTTGAAATTCAGTACCCTTGATGGCATTTGGTTGATGAGGTAAGAAGTTGTAAGTACAGCTTCTCTCCAAAGGTAAGTGGGGACATTCATGGTGGACAATAGTGATCTTGCTATATTTAGTAAATGTCTATTTTTCCTTTCGAACGCACCATTTTGCTGAGGTGTGTCCGAACATGAACTTTGGTGAACAATGCCATGTTTGTTCAGGTATTGGCCAAGGATGGAGTTGATATATTCATGGCTGTTGTTTGTCCTTAGGGTCTGAATTGTGGGTTGAAACTGGTTTTGGATCATTGTGTGAAATGTTTGGAAGGTTTTGGTTGCTTTAGATTTGTTCTTTAATGGATAGACCCAGCACACTCGTATATGATCATCTATAAAGGTAATGAACCACTGTGTCCCAGAGATACTTTTTACCCGAGATGCTCCCCAAATGTCACTATGGATTAAAGAAAAAGGTGATGGCTTTGTGTATGGTCTTATGGGGTATGGTACCCAAGTGTGTTTGCTAATTAACAAACTTCACAAGAGAACGAGCTAAGATTTTTATTGATAAATAAATTTAGAAACAAGTGTTTTAAAGTACTGAAAACTAGGATGGCCTAACCTATGGTGCCACAACATTATTTGATCACTACTAGAGACAGAAAGGGCTAAATCTTCTATTGGTTTATTCTTGAAGCTGTGGTCCACTAGGTAATAGAGTCCATCATTTTCTTCACCATTGCTAATCATCCTCCCCAAAGTTTGCTCCTGTAATTTACAGCAAGTAGGGGAAAAAGTAGTTGTGCAATTATTTTCTTTAACCAACTTGCTTACAGATAACAAATTGCAAGCCATTTTTTAAACATAAAGAGCAGAATGCAATGTCAGATTTTCTATTAGTCTAATCGATCCCTTACCAGCCATAGTAGAGTAGGAACCATTGGCTATACAAACTTGGGATTTATCATTGCATGGTGTATAAGAATAGAAGAAGGAAGGATTACCAATTGTGATCCATGGCCTCAGAATCGAGTACCCACTTGTAAGATTCAAATTCACCCAATTTGGTTTGGTTTTTAGAGCATTACCTTTAATAGCATGGCTGTTGGTGGACATGGGGGAATTTTGGTTTAGCAATTTGTTCTAATTGGGATTTTGTCAACTGAACATTGGTAACATCCTCTGTTTTATTAGATTCTTCACTCCTAAATTTTGTTGTAGCTTGGAGTGCCTTATTTTTCCCCTTTGGCTTCCCATGGATTTCCCAACAAGTCTCCCAAGTATGTCCTACCTTGTTGCAATGGTTGCACTGAGGACGATCACCTCTTTTCCCTTGTTGTTTTGAGTCTCCATTATTCCGGTTATTAGTACCAGATGCTCCTATGGAGATGAGATCTCTCACCGGCAAAGGAAATGACAGGATGAGGGTCTCCTTTTTCTCCCAGCATAACACGTCTCCTATTTTCTTCCCTCCTTACTTCCGCGAAAGCCTCACCAATGGATGGTAAAGGTCTTCTACCAAGTATTCTCCCACGCCCTTTATCCAATTCTCTATTTAAACCTGCAAGAAAATCATTGAGACGTTCTTTATCTAAATGCTGTTTAAATTTCACATGCTCACCTAGATACCCCAAATAGCCTCATAAAAGAGATCTAACTCCTGCCACAGTAACTTTAGAGCATTATAGTAGTCCGTTACATCGAGGTTTGCTTGCCGAAGATCCTTCAATCTCATCTTGATCTTGAAAACTTGAGAAGCATTTTTGAGGTCGGACTAATTCTCCTTGATTGCCTCCCAAATATCTTTTGTTGTTTTGAACAGCAAATAAGTCTTGTTGATGGCTATCTCCATTGAGTTTATGAGCCAAGCCATCACGATAGAATTATTGAGTTCTCATATTGCATAGGTGGAATCCTCTTTTTTCGGCAGAAGAATGGATTGGGACCATTGAAGGTAATTAGTCCCATCCAGTTTGTGATTGGTGATTTGAAGTGACAAATTGTCACTTAATAGGGCTGGTACATTAGGACTGGTTGAAGATGGAATAATTTTAGCAGTTTTGGGTTTAGACAACCCTTTTTCAAATTCCATAAAATCTGGAAAAGAGTGAGTTGGGAAATTTTGGCTTTCTGCCTTGTATTAATCTTAACAGTTTTACATCTATATATGCACAGTATACTGACAAATAGATAGCTACCTATACTAAGATATGCTTTATCCTAATGAGAAAAAATACAATAGTTGTCTTCTTCTTTAAGGCCTAACCTGATAAGATATGATTAGATAGTCCTATGTTTTATGGAGATAAAACCTCCTATTTCCTACAAAGCCACCTCCTATAAGTCACCATGTAGGAACACATTCTTAATGTCAGGATGATGGAGTGGTTAAATATGCTTAATGCTTTTTGTGTGTATCCTTTGGTGACCAAACATGATATAAGACAGTCAATCGTCCCATCAAGACCTATTTTGGGAGTTTCCAATGCAAGGAAATACTTGAAGCAAAAGCACAATAAGTAGGTGATAAATGGCCATATCTCTAAAAGTGACAAATAGAAGAAGGTTTAAGTGCCAATTGTTTATCTTTACATTGGGAAATGGAAGGCTGTCTTGGTGCAACTTTCTGGTATGAGGAACGCTTGGTAGAGAGGGTGAGTCATCAGGGACTCATTTAATAGGGTTGTTGGCTAGCTTTAATAGTAGGTCTTAGGTGACAATTATATGAGAGAATAGGAGGAACCATGGATGGAGAGATGGGTTGATTCTCAGAAGACAACAGAGGAGAGTAAAGGGGAATAGGTAGAACCTAGTCAAGACTTTGAATCTTGTCGAGCAACCAAGAAGAAGTATTGCAGTTCAAAGAAAGTCACATTAGTAGACATGAGATAATAGTTCAACTCAGGAGAATAACACTTGAAGCCATTCTGTAATCGAGAATAGCCTAAAAATCACACTGAGAGCTTTGGCAATGAGTTTATCTTGCCCATTAATGAGATAATGTACAAAACAAACAAACACATCCAAAGGCATGAAGAGGAAGAGAATAAAGTAGCTGATTAGTAAATAAAAAGAAATGAGGGATTTGATCTTGCAAAACTGAAGAGGGCATGTGATTAATTAGATAATAGACAGTACAAATAGAATCAGCCCAAAGCTTGGAAGGCAGGCTATCATGTAACAACAAAGCTCGTGCACTTTCAATTAATCAATGATTTTCCCTTTCAGACACCTCATTTCTTGTGGAGTATATGGGTAGGAAGTTTATGTAAAATGCCTTGAATGGCCATGAAACATGTAAACTAAGTAGAAAAATATTCTTGAGCATTGTCACTATGTAAGTCAAAAATAAATTGAGTAAAGTTTTTATTTCATCACAATAAGTTTGGAATATGAATGCAATTCAGAACTATTTTTCTTAAAGAAAAGTCAAGTGCAATGGGAGTAATAATCAATAGAGGTTACAAATATCAGGTCCAAAGTAGAGTTAGCTCAACTAGGACCCTATACATCTGTGTGAATTGGAGAAAGAGGGGACTCAACCCTGTTAGTAACCATATGGGGGAAAAGACCCATGAGAGTGTTTCCCATGCGGACAAGATTTAGAATCTAAAGAAGATAAAGATGACACACTTGAGACCAACTTTTGGGGTGTGTAGGGACTTGAGTAAATAAGGCGATAATGAAGGAGTTCTAGAGAAATGGTATGCATAGTTATTAATAGCGCTATAGCGCATAGCGCTTTGCTGTGGGTCATAGCGTAGCGCAGTGAGATTTTTTTTTTTTTGGCTGCCATGGGACTTTATGGTAAAATGTGAAGTATTATAAGGCCTAACCTATATTTTTTAAGGCCATTTTTCATATATTCTTGTTATTAGGGGTTATATTACATCTATAAATATATATATATATATATATGTATATATGTAAATATATATATAAATATTTATATTTATATGTAATATAATTGCGCTATAGTTCAAATAGTAATGTACTATGTCGCTATGACCTCAAGTGCTATAAGTGCGCTATTCGTTATTAACAACTATGGTGGTATTTACCAATGCACTAGGTGTAATAAGATGATAGCAACTTGGTGAATCATGATTCACATCCTACGCCTATTGTCCACCCCATACCCTAGTCCTAGACACAAATAGAGTTATGGGTAGAGGTCACTGAACAATTAGGGTTTCTATTGAGTTGACTGGAAGAAATCAATTTGAAAAGATTGCTAGTTACGTATAACATAGAATCCAAAGATAAAGAGGGGATAGGTTTGATTAGCTTATTCCTTTAATTGTAGTTTTGGTTCTATCAATAAGAGTAATAGTGGGTAATATATCAAAATATGTAAGTGAGGAGAAAAAATCTTTGTTACCACACATATGGTTAGTGGTGCTAGAATATAGATCCTAAGCTAAATTGATAAAGTAATACGATTACCAATTTTAGCAATTATAGTGATGGTGGGGGTAGATTGCTTTGAAACTTCTAGCAAGGCTTCATAGTTAGCTATAGACATAGGCACCAACTGAGAAGCTTATCGAGTAGGGTTAAGCTAACATTTTGGATTACATTGGTAGCACGTGGAGCAACAAGTTGACCAATCTTCTTCTAGCAATTTTCCTTGAGGTCGCCTAGTTCCTTGTAGTATGTGAAATTGTGCATTACGGGCGTGGGTGACCATTATTGTGACCTTGTCTCCTCCTTGATGTGGAACTTGTGAGTTGTGATGCCAATTTGACAATTGTGACAGTCAAGGTTTCAAGGTTAGAGAAGGTAAAATTCTATCCTAGTGTTTGGTTGGAGGGGAGGGAAAATATGGGGTCAAAAATCCCTCCCCTCCTTATTTTACCTCCCCTCCAAAAGTGGGGGAATTTGGAGGAGAGAGAAAGTTCATTAAAAATTTTGAATTGTGATTACCAAGTCACCCTTAGTGATCTTTCTTAATTTCAAAGTTATCATCATCTCCATAACCTAACAGCCATCTTTCTTTGAAAGGGTGTAATATATATTATTTTCTAATTTAAGATCTCTCCTCTTCCTAACCAAATAAAGGAAAGGAAAAAAAGGATTATTTTCCCTTCCCTCCCCTCCCTTGTATCAAACCAAACAAGAGAATTTTTTTCCTTCCCCTCCCCTCCCCTCCATTAAAATCCCACCCATCCTCTTCCCTCATTTAAACCAAACACTCCATAAGATATGGAGGAACCCGTGGTTGTTGTGGACACTCATTTTTGTCATGGTGAAATTCTCAAAGAAAACGTGGGGGTCTAGGGTTTTGGGGGAGAAAGAAAGCAGAGGTGGTTAGAAACGTATTGTAAGAGGTCAGATATGAGAAAACTAATATTGGGAATAGGTTCAGCAGGCACTAGAGGTCTTGATCTAGAGTTGCTGGTGGCAAGATGTGGTGCATGGGGCATGTGTTAGAAAGTTGCCAGAGCTTGCGACGATGTGTGGGGAGGTTTTCAGTTATAGGTTTTTGGAGTCAGAGGGTTTTGATTCTAGTGGTGTGGTTAGTGTCTTAGAATGACTGCCAAAAGTACCAGATTTGAGCATGTGATGCATGGTAGCTAGTAGGAGATTTGTAATTAGAGAGGTGGTGTGTGGGCCGGAGTTGGGTGTTGCTCTGTCTGGGTTATCTTGATTGAAGCTGTTTGACCACCATGTTGTGGTTGGAATATGAAAACAGCATCAGGAAGTGGGTGTACAATCCCAGGCAGGTGCATGTAGCAAGGGTTTTGACACTGCTGGGGAGAGACACAGGGGTTTTTGGGTGTTCTCAATGGGGACTCTGATACCATATGAGAGTTAATAGGATACAAAACTTATGAGGCTAGCCTAACACAACTTATATTAATATGGACGTATAGCATAATTGCAAGCTGAAATAATGGGCTAACTACGTGGGTCCAATTGCTAATCATTCTTCTTCTTTTTCCTTTTTGGATAAAAGCCATGTTACTCTCTTAACTGATGAGACTCAAATGATGAAGTCAGGAGCCATTGCCCCCATATTGACTATGTGAAAAGTTTAGGATTCTGATTTTGGTATGTTTTCAAACTTATAGTTGACAAGTAGTGCATAGCATATGCCATTTAGTTGACAATTTGACCTGATAAAACTTGTTAGACTGCTCAATTCATGGACTTCATGCTATGTTTTAAAGAGTATGGAGATCATTTTTTGCTTTCTTATGGGGTAAATAAAAGACTACGGACTTTTCTTGTAAAGTTAACTAGACAAAATTTTTGAAGATTCTATTTAGCATTCTCTAATCTATCAATGCCCCATAAAGCCATATGTTTTAACTTTTAACTTTTATATCATATGCTTTCTTAGTTCTTACTTAAGACATCCTCACTTTGAAGCTTGTCTGAGGTCCTTTGAGCAAATCTTAAATATTTATTTTTGAGAATGTGGGGAAAAAAATACACGGCCTTATGGATCTGTTTGCAAAACTGTTGGGTAAAGGGCTTGAGAAAATTGTGAGACTTTTTTGATAAGAAAGTTCTACCCTTGCAACTTCAGTCTGAAGGGTTGCTTTCTTGACCTCTGATCAAGTGTTTTTAATACCAATAGCATGGATCCAAGCATTAACTAGTGAAGTATGATTTATAGAGAATGAGTTACTCCTAATTGATACTCCACAACAAACAGAAAGATTCAAGGTGCAATAAGCTGGTTGTTTTGTAATATGCTCTTTTCTTCACCAACTCTGCAGAGCATAAAGAACAAATAGAAAAGGCAGAGGAGAAGGAACGCTTGCAGAAGGAAAAAGAAGAGCAGAAAAATGAGGCTGAAAAGAAAGCTAGTGAAGAAAAATTCAAAGAGGATGAAGAAGATATGGAGCAAAGAAATGAAGCAGTGAGGCAGTCTGATGATGGAGATGATGCTGTGGCAAGTGACCATGATATTATTGGACTTCCAGATGATTCTCTGAAAGATCAGGTTTGCGTGTGTTTACTTTTTGGTTCCCAAAGTTAACTGTATAGTATGCAATCAGAATGTGCTTCACTGATTTTATATTACTTTTGAGCTCATTAATCTGGTATTTAGTATGTCAATCTTGGGAGGCACTATGTGTATATCACGTTCCTATTTGTGATGAATGCCTTAACATTCCCTCATTTGCTATCTTGTGATGAAAAAATGTAATGCCCTGTCATGTTTCTTCTTGTAATGCTAATTATTCCTTCCTTCAGATAGCATTCAAATATTTGTGCTTTAAAGTTTTGCTGTCTTTGTTGCCTATTAATATATTTGCCTGTACCTGCAAACAACCGTAAATATTGATTGTTTTCCAACTGTCAAATTTTGAAGTTGATAGTTCTTTGGCTGCGGGAAGGGGGGGTTTATCTGGTCATGGTTCAGGCCATTATGTGTTGGATGCTTTCTTTCATATATTTTTTTTTTCCCTCATTCTAATCTTTCTTATAGGATGCAGTAGAAGACAAGTTAGAGGCTGTACTTGATATCAATGATGGTGCCACTAGTAGTCCAGGAAGTGAAGGATCTTCGCCTAATGGAATAGAAAAGGTAAATAAAAAAACTGTGGATTATAATTTCTTCTGAACATATATTTAAGTGAAGTAGCATCTCCTAACATGCACATTACATGTGAAACTCACTAAACATTATTCTGTTTTCGCCTGTCGCTATAGAATGTAGGGGCAGATGAGGGAGAACCTGCTGTTGAATCTGAAACAGATCTTAAGACCAGAAGGAAGGAGTCTTCTGATGAAGTAATTAATACAGTATATTCATACTCTGATGATAGTATATTGAATTTATTTATGTTTTGCATTCATTTCATAGTCATATGTTCGTTCTCACAAAATGTTGCTCCCACAACTCCAAATGAACAAAAGGCACACAATTAATGATGTAGGCCTTTAGATCAGTTGGATTCTACAATTTAGTCGATGGAAGTTAATAAATTTAATCATGTGCTGCTTAAGTGGTCTGAAATGGTGGATTGGTGCAGCAAAACTGGTGGGCACTTCATTGGAAGCTGAAGTGCTTCACTTCATGTATGCAGCCATGAAGCGGGGCTTAAGTACTGAAGTGGCTTGAAGCGTGAAGCAGCCAGAAGCACTACTTCACTGCAGTCAAGCAGTTCTTCTTTGATTCTCTATTTTGTTTGTACTTGCTCTGTTTTTTGCCTCTTTGTCCTACCCTTTGTTGCCAGCGCTTTGATTTCTACTTCGTATTTGTGCCTTTTAGTTCTCATTCTACTTTGATTCTCTGTTTGTTGCCCTCTGTTTTCTTCCCCCTGTTTTCTACCCTATGTTTCAGTCCTCTCCTTCATCCCACTCTTTTCTGCCCCATGTTTCTGCCCTCTATTTGTCCCTCTATTTTCTGCCCTTCCTATTACTGATATTGACTTCAAAATTTAGAAGACTATTTCTTTTAAAGTCAATATTTGAACTTTCGGTTATGTTGGACTAAAATGCCTTTGTTATGTTTTGAACTTTGAGTGTGTTTATATGGATTTGATGGTTTATCAGAATTTATTTTGCATTAATTCTTATTTTTATGATGAGTTTTTGATTATATTTATTTGTATCTTAAATTTGGCTGCTTCACTTCAATGAAGCACCTGCTCTACTTCGTTGCTAAGGCATTTTTGGGAATTGATGCTTTAAGCCGCTTTACGTTTTTAACAATATTGATTTAATGGTTTGAATTCTATATTATGAGAATTAAGTAAGAATGAAGTCATGGGCATAGTTATAAATAGCATGCTATAGTGCATATGGCCTATTGTGCTATGCTATAGATCATAGCGTAATGCAATCCCAATAATGCAGCCCCAATGCTTAACAGTACAACAACAGAAAGCAGAGCCTTATCCCACTAGGTGAAGTCCGTTATATGGATTAAACGTTACTATAGAGTTTTATCCGAAATTAAGTTTTCAGAAGTACCATTCAACCAAAGGTCTATTTTAATAACCTTTCCTAGTTTCTTTTTTGATCTTCCTCTACGTCTCTTCATTGTGATAAAAATATTTGATCAATCTTTTTCATTGGAGCCTCTTGTGGTCTTCTTTGCACATGCTCAAATCACTATAACAAAGTTTTTGTTATTTTCTCCTCAATAGGTGCCATTCCAACTCTTTTTCGAATGCAATCATTCTGAATTTTGTCTTTTCTTGTATGTCTATTTATCCATTTCAACATTCTCATATCTGTCACCCCTAGTTTTTGTTCGTGTTTACCTTTTAGAATTTAGCACTTACTACTATAAAGTATAGCTAGTCTAATCGCAATTTGGTAGAACTTTTCTTTAAGCTTGTTAGATATTTTGATATTACAAATGACCCCTAAGGCGTTTTTCCATTTCATCCACCTAGTTTGGATCTTGTGTGTAATATCTCTAATTTTTATCTTGAAATCATTATTTACTTGCCTCTTGCTAAATTTACATTCTATATACTTAGTTTTACTTCTGCTTAAACAAAAACCCTTTGTTTTTAAGGCTTCTCTCCATATCTCCAATATATAATTAACCTCCTTCTTAATTCTTCTATTAGGATTATATCATCTATAAAAAGCATACATTTCGGGATTGCATCTTAGATGTGTCCAATAAGTACATTCATCACTAAAGTGAAAATGTATGGACTTAAGGATGACCATTGATGCAAACCAATCTTTATAGGAAAATCTTCTGTCACCCTTTCCTGAGTTCTCACACTATTGTAACCCCATCATACATATCTTTTATAGCGATAATATAAGCAATATGAACACCCTTCTTTTCCAATGCGTTCTATAGGGCTTCCTTTGACACTTTATCATATGTTTTTTTTAAGTCAATGAAAATCATATGCAAGTCTTTCTTTCTACTTTGGTACCATTCCATCAAACCCCATAAAAGATATATATAGCTTTTATGGTTGATCTTCCTGGCATAAAATCAAATTGGTTCTCTAATATATAGTCTCTTTTTTTAATCTATGTTTAATCACTCTTTCCCAAAGTTTCATAGTATGACTCATGAGTTTAATCTCCCGATAGTTTCTACAATTCTGAATATCTCTCTTATACTTGTAAAAGGATATCAATGTACTCTTCCTCTATTCATCTGACATTCTCTTGGATTTCAATATCTCAATGAACAACTTGGTAAGACAAAATATACCTTTTTCTCTCAAACAACTCCAAACCTCAATAGATATATTATCAGAACCCATAACCTTATTATTGTCCATCTTCTTAAGTGTCATCTTTACCTCAACTTCACGAATTCTATGATAAAAAGCAAAGTTTTTATCCTCCTCTCGAGTAGTTAAACCTTTCATGTCTATACTTGTTGTTTGGTATTCATTGAAAAGCTTGTGAAAATAACTTCATCTTTCTTTGATATCTTCTTATGCTACCAAGACTTTTCCCTCTTTATCCTTGATGCATTTCACTTGATGTAAATTTCTTGTTTTTCTTTCCCTTCCCTTAGCAAGCTTATATATTTGCCATTCTTCATTCTTTGCTCCTAAAGTTTGGTGAAATCCCTCAAAACACTTTAGATCTTGTCTCATTAATTGCTTTCTTTGTCTTAGTTCTAGCTAACTGATACATCTCCCAATTTTTCGCCTTGTTACCAAGATTTAAAGTTTTGAAACACTCACTTTTATATTTAATATTCTCTTGCACACTCTGATCCCATCGCCAAGATTTTTTATTTTGAGGCCAAATCCTTCTAATTCGTCCAAGACTGCCTTAGCTACCTTCCAAACCTCATTATTCATTGCTTCCCACATAAGGTTAGCACATCCTTATGTCTCTCAAACTCTCTCTTCCATTAACTTTCTCTGAAAAACTAACTGCTTTTTACCTTTTAGTTGCCGCCACTTGATTCTTGAGTTTGTAACTTTTCTGCTTCGCTGTTTTTGGCTCTTGATATGCATATCAAGGACCAAAACCCTATGTTATGTGGTCAAACTCTCACCTAGTATAACTTTAAAATCTTTATAGATCCTTTTATCCGTATTCTGTACCATAAAGAAATTTATTTGCGAGCTTAAGACCCCACTCTTTTATGTGATTAGGTGTTCCTCCCGCTTCTTTAAACAAATATTTGCAATCTTAAAGTCATAAGCGATTAAAAAGTCCAGAATTGGTTTTCTCTCTTTATTTAGTTCTCCTATTTGGCCCAAATCCATCACTCCAAACATTCTCTCGCACCTTTCTTGGTTTACACACTCTTGCTGGTCAATGGTGAGACGCCTCTCTTCTCCTCACAATTGCATTGCACATTGATTCTGAAGTCTATTCTGTTCTGTGTCACAAGTTGTTCTGTTCTGTTCTGAAGTCTGAACCATTGAGGGACTCTTCCTAGTCTCTGGTGAGATGCCTCTCTTCTCCTCTTTCTATTCTGAAGTCTAAACTGTTGAGGGATTGTAGCTAGCAAAGGTAAACTGCTCTGCTGATGCTCTGTTCTGTTTTCTTCTATTCTTGGTCCTTTTGCTGCTGTGCTTTGTTTTTGCTGCTGCTGTTTTATTCTGTTCTGTTTTCTTCTTTTCTTGGTCTTTTTGCTGCTGGTCTATTCTCACTCAATGATGAGAATTTTTCATTTGTGAGTCAGCAAACAGCTTTTCTATGATATGTATTATGGAACATGGTCATAAGGGATTCAACAATGTTTTATGTTGGCTGTCGACTACCTAACACAACCCTTCTTCTTTATCTGGGCTTGGATCAGTTATGTAAAACACAAGCGGAGTTGCATATGGTTTGATGGAACGGCACCGAAGAAGAGAGAAAGACTTGCATATGATTTTTATAGACTTGGAAAAAGCTTTTGATAGAGTGGAAGACATTGGAAAATAAAAGTGTTTGTATTGCTTATATTTTTGCTATAAAGGATATGTATGATGGAATTACAACAAGTGTGGAACTCAAGAAGGGGTGACAAAAGATTTCCCCATAAAGTTAGTTTGCATCAAAGGTAATCCTTAAGTCCATATCTTTTCACTTTAGTTATGGATGTACTTATTGAACACATCCAAGATGTAGTCTCGAAATGTATGCATTTTGCATATGATATAGTCCTAATAGAGGAGTTAAGAGAGAAGGTTAATTGTAAATTGGAGATATGGAGAGAAGCTTTGGAATCAAAGGGTTTTAGTTTAAGCTAGACCAAAATAGAGTATATGAAGTGTTTAGCAAGAGCCGAGCAAATAATGATTTGGAGATAAAAATTAGAGAGCATAGTATACTACAGGTGTCCAAGTTTTAGTATCTTGGATTGATTTTACAAAATAACGGAGAGATTGATAGGGATGTCACATGCAAGATCCAGGCTGGGTGGATGAAATGGGGAAATGCCTCGGGGTCATTTGTAATCACAAAATATCTAGCAAGCTTAAGGGGAAGCTTTACCAAACTATTATTAGACTAACTATGTTTTATGGTAGTGAGTGTTGGGCTTTAAAAGGTCAACACAAGCAAAAAATTTTTTGGGGGGGGGGTAGAGATGAGAATGTTGAGATGGATGAGTCGACATATAAGAAAAGACATAATTCGGAATGATTGTATTCGAAAGAGAGTGGGAGCCGCACCTATTGAGGAGAAAATGACGGAAACTTAGTTATGGTGATTTGGGTATATGCAAAGAAGGCTGCAAGAGATTCTAATGAAAAAGGTTGATCAAATAGTTTTTAACCTAATGAAGAGCTGTAGAGGAAGAACAAAAAGGACACATAGAGAGGTTATTAAAAGAGATATTTGATTAAATGGTATTTCCGAAAACTTGATTTCGGATAGAACTCTATGACGGCATTTAATCCATGTAACCGACCCCACTTAATAGGATAAGGCTCTGTTTGTTGTTATTGTTGTATTATGAAACATGGTGAAAATTTATAAATCTAGTCAAAGGCTCAAAGCAATCTAGATATTGAACATTGTTGCTTGGAACATTGAATCTTGATTGCAAATGCAGTTGCTTAGTGTTTGTTATATTTTTTAAGGTTATTTTTTATATATTCTTGTTATTTGGGGTTATATCACGTATATAAAAAAATCTGTATTTATATATGTAATATAATTACGCTATCGATCAAATAACAATACGCTATGTGTTATGTCGCAATGACTTGAAATGTTATAAGTACATTATTCGTTATTAAAAACTATGGTTATGGGAATAGTAGGACCGTTCTTTCTCTATATTTTTCTTGTTTTTCTTTTTTGGGCGAGTTTTCCTTACAGGTCTTGGAAATTTATCTCTAGTTGCATTCAGTTTCACAAGGACCACTATTGTTTGATCTTTGTCCCTAGCTTTAATTTTTTTTTTTCATCTGTGTCATCCCTATTTATAATTTTTATAAATCACAATATTCCCACCTTTCTTGGAGGTTTCACTTCTTAGGAACCGTAGTGGTAGAAAGGATGATGATCTTGACTTGTTCATGGGCAATCTTGATTTTTTATTCTCTTCTTTTGCTTGATATTAGGTTGAGTTTTGGATTCTCTGGTTCTTTTATACTTCTAGATCTTCTTTACATTATTTATTTCATATCCAACTATTTAAGACTTCTCTTTATAAGCTATTTTTGGAAGGTTAACTCTTTGGCAAAGGTTAGGACTTTTGTTTGACAGCGGTATCTAGAAACCAATTATCCTAAATGCCTAAACTATAAGGTAGATGCCTATAAACGATTTTATTTTATATTTGTAACATGCCCCCTCACATGAAAGCCCTTTAGACTTGAAGTGTGGATAATGTATAGATTCACCAAAAACACAAGTCTACCAAATTTTGTGCAAAATTCAATATTTTTAAAAATAGGGACAGCAAGATCGAATTCTTAACCACTTGATCAGATAGGCTTTGATGTCATGTCAAGAAATCAATTATCTCAAAAACTTAATTTATTTGATAGAGCTCCAAAAATGGTTTTATTTTCTATCTCTAATGAGCAGTATTCAGAAATTTATGTTATGTGAATTGGGGCTTAGAGACAAGCTGTCATCTTCTCTTACAGTGTGAAGTCACATGGCAACTTCAGGATCGGCATTTTGGCATTTTTGAATAGTGTCTAGCAGTGGGCCTGGGCATTGGTTGGCTTCAGTCCAATTATGGCCAAGCCAAATGAACCTGACAAAGCTGATTTTATTATTCAACACCGACTGATGAACATTTGACAACCAACTTGCTTCAAGTGTTTGGGTCAGGATTTTTCGGGTAGGTTCAGGCGGTTTGATGCCAGGCTTCTTCGTCTTCCTCAAAATTGAAGAGCAAATGCTAAAATGAGGACCTAAACTTCACTATCGCGAGATGTACAAGAAGTAACAATGGTTGGACTTGCATTTGGATAAGGGGGACACCACTATATCTTCTTCAATAGCCTTGACGTGAGAACCTTCTCTAACCCTTTAACAAGTCCATCTTTTCCAAGTCTCTTATTTCTGTCATGCTTTTGAATTTGCTGTGCTCTTTCCCTCACCCTCGAGTGTTCTGGTAGTTCTTTTTCATGATCATAAAAGAAGCCGGAACTTGCACAGCTGCACCTTGGGACCTTAATTAGCAATGAATACTGAAGAGTCTTACTCTTTCACCTGCACTTTGGGACTTGCATGTCACTCATAAAGACATAGTCTTAGGCCCTTAGCAATAAAGCCACTTGCATCTACACTTTGGGAGTCGAGACAGAGTCTTAGAAATAAAGTGACTTGCATGTTGGACTTTTGCAACATCCTATTTTAAGTTGTTCTTCTCAGCGTTGAAAATTTGAAAACTCAGGCATGAAGGTCCCCCTCCTATACCCGTGCATTCTACAAAGTCTGCAAGTCCACCTATTGCAAGTCTGTCTATGTTTGTACCAGAATACAGAAGTGATATTTTTAGTTGGTATCTAGTCGGGTCAGAAATGCCCAAACTGATGCTGACCATTTACACATGTTTTTAACCGTTTGTACCACTGTTTGAACCTGAAAATTTGACCTGACCAACCATGATTGCATTTTGATCACAGGTTCGGTCAGTTTGAGGCAGTTCTTCTCGTTATGCTCACCCCTATCTAGTGGCTCTAACCTCTTTGGAACGGTTTTGTTGATCCATTTCAGAAGTTTGGGTCAAGAGCCATGTGCTGTTTGTCAGATTTTGGTGCTTATGGTTGGAGTGATGCTAGATTTCTTTACCCACATCTCTTATATGATAGAGTGGTTTATTTGGCTTCTATGGGGTGTCAGCTCATGGTTTCCTTTTCAGGTGGGTGGTTTTTTTTTTCTTTTTTTTTTTGGGGCGGGGGGGGGGGGGGGGGGGCGGGGGGGTGTTGCTGGGATTTGACGGATTTGCAAAGAGATTGGGGAGCTTTGTTTAGCTGATGTTCCTTTTTGGGTTTCCTAGGATATGTTTGGATGGATGGCAAGGAATGGAAGATTTTTAAGGGAGAGAGTGGAATGGCAATGGAGGCACTGCAAAGCCCTCATTGGCCCCCGCAAATCTGACCCCCCAAATTGGGGTTTTAGAATGGAAAGGCATGGGATAGTTGTACATAAACTTCTATTAATAATGTTTGAAGCCCTTATAAAATATGACTTGAATTAGGTTATCACTTTCCTGAAGGTATTTTTTTATTGTAGGTTTAGATAATGTGTCCATGATGAAGTTTTCTGTGCTAGATATGATGATAGATATCTCTGATTCAGCTGGTCACAGAATTTTTTCAGTGGTGTTGCCCCCAGTCAAGTTACCTGGTGATTTTATAAAAGCATACATTGCTTTAATTTAATTTTTGACTTCTGCATCTGTTACCAAGGGATTATAGCATAACATTGAATTTTATACGAGGTTGTTTATTGACATTTTCAAGTTTGTGTACTGTGCCTTTGTAGTGATCTAGTTTGGAGACTTGAAATTAGGAAGCTTATACACCTTTCAGTTCTGAAATTTAGGTTCAAAAGTTCCCTCTTGATACAATTGTGAAGATAAGAACCATGTTATAGGAGTTATTTTCCATGAAAAAAAATTCAATGACCCGAGTATATCTTGGGTTTTGTTTAGGGAAAAACAATTCCTACAACTCCACTTTTACAAATATGCTAAGTTCTACAATTTAGTCTGTGAGATTTAATAGATTTAATTATCTAGATTAAAGTGGTTTAAGGATTAAGTGGGAAAAAAGTTGTGAGAATAGTAAGACTGTCTTCTTTAATTTGAGACCTGCTGTGTTGTCAATGAAATTAGCATTAAGGAAATCAAGCAACAGTCTTGGACTTAATTAGAATTTAGAATTGTATGCCATATGGTGCGCTGTTTATTTTCTAACAACATACTGCATATTTCTTTCTGGTTTCTTCTCATTCAGTTTTTACTTCGTATTCAAATTTCTAACTAAAAACTGCTGGTTGCTTTGCAAATATATTTTGTGAGTATGTAGAAATTTGTACAAGCAGATGTTTTTGCACATATCTGCAAGAAGCTTTAAAAATTAATAAATATATTTTCCTTCCCCTAGGAGAATCTCTTCTTTTTTGTAAGAATTAGTAGATTGCTTGAAGTGCCATAATCTTTCTTGTGAAATTTATTCAGAAAGAAAAAGCTAAACCCACCAAATTAAATGTGAGGTATGAAATTTGTTGGGTCTTATAGTTTAAATTATGAGACTAGGTAAATTTAATGATGTAAATTTTTTAAGTGAGATTTTTGTGAGATTCAGTTTGTAAGAAACACATATTATACTATGCAGTTTTTCTACACTTGCCACATTTGCTTGCCCTTAACCTCTGAACACAACTGTTCCCTCTGCACAATGTCCGTAGGGAAATGATGCATCTGAAAATACTGAGGGATTGTCAAAGGAAGAGTTGGGACGGCTTGTTGCTTCTCGATGGACAGGAGAAAATCCTGGTAAGCAAAATGAAGCTGATGCTGCACCAGACAAGGTTGATGAAGATCATCCAAAGGAAACAGATCATGAGGAATATGAAGGTTATGCTTCTGAAGTTGATGAGGACAGCCACAGATATGATGATGAAGATGCAGAAGATGAAACCGATGAAGACTTTCGAGAGGAGGAGCACAATGACTTGAGTTCCTCCTACAAATCTGACTCTGATACTGAGCCAGACTTGTCAGGTTTGTGAAGCTATCACTGCAAATTTGCTATCTAAATATAGTTATGTACCTGGACTGGTGATCAGATAGTTTGATTCAATTCCAGATGACATCACAACAAATAATCCTTCTTGGTTAGAAAAAATACAGAAAACTGTACGGAACATTTTTAAGGCTGTGAATTTATTCCAGACTCCAGTGAACCAGTCAGGTACACATCAATGCTTTATTATCCATTATATATATATATAGACATACAATCATATAGCTTATGCCTCATTTCTCTGGCTTTTAAGATGCTGCTCGTGTTCGGAAGGAATATGATGAGTCAAGTAGCAAATTATCTAAAATACAGTCAAGAATATCAAGTCTGACACAAAAGTTAAAACATGATTTTGGTAAGTATGATTTCGTAACATTTGTCATTATCGAAGCATCTGAATAAGGGTTGAATAACCTGAGAAAAACTGAAGTAAAAATTCACTGTTACAGGTCCAGAGAAGGAGTTCTATTCATTTTATGATCAATGCTTTGAAACCAAGCAGAACAAGTTACACTCTTTTTCCTATACTGATCTATTATCTGTTTATACTGCATTTGGTGTTTTTATGAAACTGCAATTTAGTTCCATTTCATCTCAGTTTTGACTGATGAAAATTTTGATCCAGGTACACTTACAAAGTCTGCCCCTATAAACAGGCTTCTCAGGAGGAGGGCTATAGCACCACCCGTTTGGGGTAGGTTGTGATTATATCCTGTTCATTAATATATAGCCTTGCAGGATCTTTCTCTGTTGAACCGCTAGGTATCAAAATAATGTAAGAATTAAATGGTGAAGACAAACAAACATTACAACCTTTTGGTTTTTAACAGGCGTTGGGACAAATTTGAGGACTCATACAAAGTAATGGTTTTTTCTAATGGCGATAAGTGCTGGAATGGGCCTGATAGGAGTTTGAAGGTATTTGTTTTTCATATTATAACATAATGTAGTGCTGTTGTTTCTTTACAATTATTACAGGACTCGTTTTTGTCTCAATTCATTCTCAAATTATCAGATTAAGTGGATTACAATCATTAGATCAGATATAGATGTGTATGATAGAGTATAAAATAAATTCAATTTAATTTGACTTCATAAGGGTATATATAGATTAAGTAGTGCCTCCTAAGATGTGACGCATATAGGAAGTGTAAAAGAACTAATTATTTTAAAAGTTTTAAATTGTTAGGTAAAGGCTCAACACAGGCTTACTAAACCTTATACTGAAATTTAATTTAATTTTTTAATAATAAGACAATAAGAATTGAGTTTTTGATCACTTGGTTATAGCAATTTTGGTACCATGTTAAAGACCCAACTATTCCAAAAACTTAAACTATTAGATGAAAGTTCAAAAATGGTTTTATGTCTTTAACAAGAAGTATGGCATGTTCAGTCTTTTGCAATGGTTGGTCAGGTCAAAGTTCCCTTTTCTCACACCCCCAAAAAAAAAAAGTTGTAGGAATTGAACAGTGGAATTGCCAGCGGAAATATGAGGTTAAAAGGTTCATTTTTGTGACCCGTGTATGATTCATGGTTCTACCTCTATAACAGGTCAGGTTAAGGTGCGGGTTGAAAAATGAAATTACTGATGTAGATGAACCAAGCCGTTGCGAGTAAGGGATACACTTTTGTTTTACTCTCTGCAACCCTCTACCACCCCTTCTGTCTCTGTATCTCAGTTTTTATGATGTTTCCTCTTTTCCTCACTTTTGGTTTGTCATGGTTCTCATGCCAGATATGTAGCTTTATTATCTTCCCCTATCCTATGCCATGAGGAGAAGCTTAAGGTACTTCTTAAATTGCACGATAAAAAACTTTGTTCTTACCTCTTGCGTTCTTGCTTTGGGTAATATTGTATTCATGGTGAAATGTACTAGGAGCTACAACACAAGCTAGACTTGATGAATAAACAACAACCACAGAGCCATGATGAGCTGTAAACGATTGGGATGAACCCAACCAGGTAAATTTACTCATCAATGTGATAACTCTTCTTGAAACTCAAGTCATAATATGATCAAGTAGCATTTTGAGCAGGTAGTTTGAACTTTAAAGATCTTAAAGCAACTGAAGAACGTTGTCATAAAAGTTGTGTACTTTCCAGCCACCCAAATACGATTTTGGTAGGGTTGAGGGGGAGGGAGGAGAGGAGGAAGGGTTTGGCTTGGCGTTAGTAATCCTTATGACAAGGCAGGTTGGCTATATTCTTAAAATGACTAATCTCATTGTCTTGTTTTATTCACATTTACTAACTAGTATCTGCCCTCTATTGTCCCCTTGAAGCCGTGTTACAGACAAATTGTTGGTTCGGTTAGAAAATGATAAAACTTTATACTGATCTGAGACATCATTTGCATATTTCGTCTTTGATCTCTTGGAATAACTTAATTGGGACTTGGATATTAACTGATACACACTGATTGTCATAAGCGAACCTCTATTTTGTCAGACTTAGATTTAACGGTATTAAGAGTCAATGTCTCAAATTTCAAAAAACCAAATTAATTTATTTGGTTTTCTATTTAGTTTTAAACCGCTTGATGAAATACGTTAATATGATACAATTTGAATTTGATGTTTGGCCTCTTTTCTATTTTTTATCAAAACTATTTTTATCTCTTTATGTTCATGCAAACCTTATCTTGAGTAAAGAATCACTTTTTATTTTTTCTATTATCTATTCAAACAAAAATAGGAAGATGAATTGATATCCATGTTAGTGCATGTTATGAATCTTAATAATGAAATGGCTTCTGTTAATTCATGTTTACAACAATTTGGTACTAACATGCATATTAATTTTTAAAAGTTGTATTTAAATTTCCTCAAAAGATGTATCAGCAATAGTGATTGGAGATTTTTAAACAAGAACAAATGGAGTTAAATTAACTTTCAGAACTTGGCAACATGACCCATTTGAATACATGCATAATATGAAGCATTTCTTTTGTTTTTAAAGGTAAATTATGTCAACATCGCTTTTATTTTACACTCTTTACACAAATTTTTCTCTATTTTTAAAATTTATAGTAACTCTTTGTATTTTATAAATGTGTTATATATAAATTTAATTTATTATGTTTTGTTGAAAATATCTTTGTTTATTAAAAATATTTTTATTAATTGAATAGTAATAATTTTTTCTTTTTAAAATTTATATTTGGTTTCCTCTTAAAAAAACGATCTCATGGATCTTTTTTGTAATTATGAATTTCTTCACAAAATATAAAAATATTAAAAATATTATTTTGGATATTTTGTATAAAATGCAAAAAATATTACAAGTATATCTTTAGGAAATTTTTGTATTTTATAAAACATTTATAAATTATAAAAAATTTACATGGAGCTATTTTTGCGGATGAGAATAATATAAAATTTTTTAAAACGAAAAAATTTTTATCATTCAATTAATATAGATATTTTTAATAAGTTATAATAAATTTATTATTTAATTAAATATTTATAACAATTTATAACAAATTACTTAATAAAAAAATTCCTGATTTAGTAATCTATTAAGTGCCTTGTATGTCATTGTGATTATTGACAAATTAATTGGCAATTTCATCCTCAAGTATTTAATTTGGTTTAATGTTATCTTTTCTACAAATAAATGCTGGAAAATCATTCACGAAATGTTGATGTGTGGTGTCAAATATCCCGTCACCAAGTCAGGGTTATAAATAGCGCTAAATGTTACCGGCCAAGGAACCTGTTTTAGAAGACATTAATAATAAGTTACAATCATTGCCTTAATACATTATTTTATCTTTGTATAATTTTTATTTTATAAAACTTAAATTATTAAATTTATTAAATTTTATGAATTAAAATATAAAATTTAACTAATTAAATAATTTTTACATTGAATATAAGTATTTTATTTTTACCATAGAAACAATTTTTTCTAATATTAATCAAATAAAAGTGTTAATAATCTATTTATCCAAGACTTTTACTTAGTGAATTGTAATGACATGTTTAGTATATGCAAGTATGGCAATTGCAAAAATTGATTGCAATTTTTTCTTACTGAAAAGAATATTTTAAGTCACTTCTTCATATTAATACAATAACAAGACAATAATAATAGACTCTTATTCTATTAAGTGGGGTTAGTTATATATATTAAACAATACTGTTATACTTTATTTAAAATTAAGTTCTCGTAAATACCATTTAACAAGAGGTACCTTTTAATAACTTTTTTAAGTATCTTCTTTAATATTCTTTTACCTCTATTTATTAGATTAAAAATTATTTAATTCACTTTTCCTAATGAAGCATATAACAATTTTCTTTATACATACCCAAATCACCTTAAATGAGTTTATATTATTTTCTCTTCAATAGGTGTCACATCAATTCTTTTTTTAATTATAATCATTTTAAATTTTATTTTTTTTTATATGTATACTCATCTATCTCTATATTTTCAACTTAGCTATTTCTATTTTTTGCTCTTATTGACTTTTTAAAACCTAACATAGTCTTATAAGAGTTTGATAAAATTTTCATTTTAACTTGTTAAGTATTTTATGATCATAAATGATTCCTAAAACATTCCTCCATTTTGTCTAATGCACTTGAATCGTATATGTGATATCTTTATCAATCACTCTATTACTATGTAAAAATGATCTAATAAAAATAATTTAAAAATTGAGAGAAAAAAGATTGTAGTACATCAAATTTCCCATGTGGTGGTGAAATTGCCTCATATTGTACATGGTAGTTTAATAACTAAATTCTTAATTCAACTTAAACCTTAATTAATTAAGATTCCTAATTAAATTTAGGGTCATGATTTAATTAGAATGTTTCCTTAACTTAGAATTAATTCAACTTAAGGATTACAATTTCAGGGTCTCATTCTCTCTCTTGTTTCGAATTTTGATTAAGGAATTCTTGAAGTCTGTTAATTTTAGATGTGCAAAAGTTGTAGCCTACTTTAAATTTTGAAGTAATTTCAACCAGATCTATATATTTGTACTAAATAAAAAAGCACATAAGTCAAAATTTTGTTTTACTTACAATACCCTTATCAAAAAAATTTCATCCGTACTAGATTTAAAAATACAGAAGTCATCTTGTTTATAAAATTGTTATGATTTTCTAGCAAAATTCATGATAGCCACTTTTCAATAAGTATTAAATATGATATCAATTATTTTATTTTTATGACTAAAATACACTCTATCCTTTTGAAATTTTTTTGAGATTTTTTTAAAAGATGTTAACCTTCATTTTGGTTTAGAATCTACACTTCACCTCATTTAGACCACATGTTGATTAACTCTCATTCAATAATCTTAATGGAATATCATTTCTTAAGTGATTTGAAATAAATTTTATATATATTTTTAATTGTTGAACTTAATAATTAAAAAATTAGTTATAATATCTATTATAAATAAAACTAATAATTTTATCAATTCCTAAGCATTTAATATTTTAATTAATTCTTCCATGTGTCCTAACCATAAAAATTTATACATTTTTTATTGTGATTATTATACTTAAAAAACAATTATCGACATGTTTTATTGGAGGTAATTAATTGTAATTGATTATAATTGACATACCCTTTAAGATGCAAAAATGGTGCTTGATTATAATTAAATTTATGAAATAATCACCATATATTTATCACAATTAATTATGCTTGATTTAACATATCCCTTTAAGATGCTGAATTATTGGCTCCAAGGTTTATCATTGTGGGGACAAATGCCCCCACTGCATTCTCAAAGTTTTAATAGTATATATATATTATAAATTTTTGGCCCCAGTGCACACGTGTAGTGCTCCATGCCATTTCCTAAATCGTCTTTCTTGTTATTTTACGCAAGGTTCATACTTGATTTCACAATATATTTTACGCTTTCTTTTTAGTTAAGAATACTTTTTGTCCATTAAGATATATTTAACAGTGTTGAAAATAAGAAAATCATATAACATTTTTAATATATTAAAATATAAAAGAATAATTATAATTTGAAGATATTGATTGTGATAATGTGGTTTCTATAGTATATGTGATAAAAATTAGGTGTAATTGAGAATTTGGTGAGATAAAAATTTATTGTAATCTTTTTTTTATATATAAAGAATTGCTTATCCTTTGTGACTTTTGAATATAAGTTTTATATTGAAATTTAACCATGTTATATCTTATATTTTTTAATGTATGTATATTATATTATATATTTGTTGCCCTAGCTACATAAAACTATTGGGTCCCCCTATCAATGACCACAATTTTTTTTTTAAATTAGTATGTTTGCTTCTCTCTCATATTCCTTGGTCTTTATAAGCTGTGTATTGTGTGGAGTAAACCTTAGCTGTATTTGTTTCTGCAGTTTAAAGTAGCAAATATGCTTCTCTCATAGCTAAACTTTTTACTTCTGTTACATATTTACTCTTTGGCCTTTTTTTTCTTTTTTGGTTTGCACTACGAGATATCTTTACCTTTCGGATGAGACTAAATTCTTGTTTGAGGCATAAATAGGTTATTGGTTTGGCCTCTGATCCCAAAGAGTGACTTTATAATCACTCTAAACATATGGTGTGTCTTAAAGGGGCTTAGGATGTAGCCCGCTTCCACTGCGCCAACCTCTTAAGGTTTGCTCTTTGATCTTTTACATTCCTTAACTTCATTGTTTGTTTTAATAGTTTATTACTCTTCTTGTGCTTTTACCTTTGCTTCTCATTGTGCTCCCTCATGGTTTGTGAGAAGGTTAGTGTATATATAATTTTCTGTTGATGTTTAGTCTACATCTTTGGTCTAAAACATTCTATCTAATGTCTTTCATTGTCTCTACTTCTAATTTTGGTAGTTTATAGCACTTTCTTATCCTATTTCTTCACCTGCTCTCAAATCTCTTTCTTTGCTTTAGGATTTTCTTCTAATAAGGTGGAGAAAAACTATTTTTTTTAACTCCTCTCACATCTTTGAGAAACACAAAATCTTCACACCATATAACCTAAGAAGAGACACAGAATGATGTGAGGATTTTGTGTCTCTCCAATGACATTACTAACAAAATTTCTAATATAAGAAACATCATCAATAACATTACTTATCCAATGACATTGACCATATAGAATCTCATTTCTTTCATTATTTTTAGGTGCATATATTCTCTTTAATGTTAGATTCAAAGTATGCACCACAAAGGAGTCCAAAAGAATTGAGGAAAATCAATTTCAATCAACATATGGTGTAAGCTCTACCTAACTTAAGAAGAGACACAAAATGGTGTGAGAATTCTATGTCTCTTTAATGACATTATTAATAAAATTTCTAATAAAAGAAACATCATCATTAACATTACTTATCCAATGACATTCACCATATGCAATCTCATTCTTTTCATTATTTTTAGGTGCACATATGTTCTTCAATGGTAGATCAAAGTATGCATTACAAAAGGAGTTCAAAAGATTTAAGGAATATCAATTTCAATCAACATATCGGCAAATATATAAATAGTAGTATTAGCAGTTACAATTTGAACCACATTTTATGGTCCAACGTTACATCTCTCATTAGTCTTGATTAATAGTATTTGTCTTTATATTCCTTGGAACCATTAATAGCAATCAAAAAAATTGGAGACCTATTGCTTATAGCCATGAAATTGATTAAAGGCCTTCTTTGTAAATTTGTCACCTATTAGCAACTATGCTAATGCCTTTTGATGTCCACAAAGATTTAATGAGTTTAAGTAAATTCTTAATATGTATTCTCTTTTTTCGCAAAAGGATGTTCTCAAAACATTATTACCCAAAGGAATGAAACCACTAATATTATGGCTGGCAGCATAAATATAAGAATTCACATAATAAGGATTTCTAAGCCACTAGAACAAAACATTCTAACAATTTCACCTTTAAGATGATCCATTTCTTCTATCTTAAATGACTTCGTTAAAAGACTAAGATTTTTTCTTTTCACTACTATAGAAGTTGTTGGGAGCAATGGAATAATATTTGGTTTCAATCTATTTTATGCATCTTCAGCAACTCTTTCAATTGTATCAAATGTTCATTACTAACTTTTTTGCACTCTATTGTCCTTTGACTAAAGATTTTTAATATATGTGCTTTCACTCTAGAATATGTGCTTCTAACCATTCTCTTAGAAAAATTACAAGACCAAGTCTTATTTCCTCCTTTATCTGATCCTGGTTCTAGTATAATCACTAAACCTAAAAAGGAGAATGATCATCTTAGTTAATTTTATAAGATGAAAGCTTACTTGAAATGCTAAAAGAATTACCACTAGAAGTATAATTACTCATCAAGCTGATTAAAAAACTTATTACAAATTGTAATAAATAAGATCAGCAACCAAATAATTAAATTAATTAGAGAAGATTATTAAAAGAATACTTAAAGCATGTGTTGTGGGACTGTTTATTTGAAAAATATATACATAGGTTCCTTTTTTTTTGTTAATAGTAAAAGCCTAATAGGTTTCATTTAGAGGTGTCAATTTTGTCTGGGCTGCTAAATTAGACCATAGCCGCCCTTTAAAATCAAGAGTAAGGTTAAAAAATTGTGTCCTCAAAAAATTTGAGTATTTTTTAGCTCATATCATATTAGATTAAGACCGAGCCAAGCTAGCCTGTCTAGTCGTAGGCTAGCCTGTAACCCATAATTTTCTTTTGCTAAAATTTCACTTCAATATTTCAATTTTCACCAAAATGCCCCATATGTTTTAAAAGCTCATTAAAATAAGAAAGTTTGCTTCATTAGAGCCTTCAACTTGTGTGCTCATTAGAATATCTTATTAGAACTGATATGCTCATTAAAATTATAAAAATCCTTTCTCCGAGATGATACATTAGAATAATAAGAGAAACATAGGCTTACCTCTCTCGCCTTACTCTCTAGAATAATATTTCTAAGATATATGACCAAAATAATTGGCCCAAAGCTCAATTAAAAGGTGATTAAAATAATTTTTTGTAGTTGTTATAATTTGTTTTCTTTAATCATAGTTAATGTTATTAGTGTTTTATCAACATGTATTTATTATATTTCATATTAATTTATAAAGAATGATATCTTAAAAATGTTATATATAATTATATATGCATATTTACTTATAAAATTATGACTCATTTAGTTTATAGGTTTAAATTTTAGAAGTTTAAAAAATAAAAAGTAGAGACTTAAAATGTAAAATGTATAGGTTTAAATTATACAAATTTATAATTTATAATTTAAGTCTAAGTCTACGTTTCACTTTAGGTTTTAAAATTAAATTTATATTTATCTTTAGGTTCATGATTAGCCCACAAGGTTAATCTGTTTAAACTTATGACCTATGAAGTTAAGGTTAGGTTCAAATTTTTTATTTTTAAAAATCATATATTTTTGGTCTGAACTGTTTTGCTCCAGGACTGAACCAGTTTATGCCAATCCATTTCATAGCTTTAGTTTTATTAGTATCTACAATTTTGCATGTTAAATAACTAATATAATATTAGCATTATATTATAATAGTAGTACGTAAAGAACAAAAGCTGTATGGGACGTTTAGAAATAACTTTAAAAAGTTTAAATTTTTTAAAAAATTATAATATTTTTATGATTTTATTTTTATTTAATCAATATAAATATCTTACAATAATTGCAAGAGATAGTAAAAGAAAGATAAGAAAAAAAATTAAAAGAGATAAAAAATAATAAAAAAATAAATCTCACTTTTTAAAGTTTAAAAAGAGATAAAAAATTATCAAAATGAAAAAAAGAAAATTAATAAATCTAAATCCTTTACTTTATTTTTATAATATAAAATTTAAATTATTAAATTTTATAAATTAAATTATAAAACTAAATCAATATAAAAGTTGGGGTGTTAAATAAATATTAGAGTATAATACATTTTTTAAAAATATTAATTGAGAAATTGTATGGGTATTTTTTTTTGGCGAGAAAAGGAAAACCAACAGCGTCATTGTGGTGCCGTGTTTGTCTTTGCGCCGTGCCTATGCTACCTCCGGTTATTTTTTCAGCCAAAAACTAAACTCAGGAACGGAAAATGTCTGCAGGATGTTTTCAGTAATATCGGTGGCAGTACACCGAAACAGCAAGGTGATTGCCGAATCTATGCTTCTAGCCAAAGAGTGATGTAATATAGCAAACAAATAAACAAAAGACCTAGCTATTCCCTGCGAGGCCTATTGGCGGGCATGGTGGAGCCATGTGGATATTTCGTTAAAATTTTCCATTTGCTTCAATTATTTGTCAAATTCACTAATGGGCTTTGTTTGTTTAAGGACTCTAGTGCCATTCGACACTTTCTGCCCTTATGACAAACCCCATTAAGCCCCCATGAAAGGAATTCCAAACATCTTCTCCATTGCCTGGCACAATATGAGCTTTCTGTCCTTTTTGTGAAGTGCAAAACAACATTGTCTCGGATTGTTCCCGATTTGCTATTGCAGCTCGTTGACTTTCTTCCCTACACTCCATCATTTGACCTCATTTCCTTTCTTTTTTTACTTGTGAACTCTCTTCTAAGGGGGAAGGCCGTTGATAATTTATATTTTGCTTAGCTGTAATCATTTGGGTTTATTCATATCTTTGAAGTGTTTATCTATAATCTTTTTTTCAATTTGTAAGTCTATAACTTGTTATAATTGTTCTCTAATTGTGTTGATGCATTTATATGCAATTTTAGGTTTTTTTTAAATACTTTTGTCCACTGTATATCTAAATGACAGTCGCCACACCATTCACCGTGACGCAATAGTCATTTTTGAACTGGCAGCCATTGGCCTCTATAGTGCATAGGCCATTGACAACACTAGAAGGATTTTGCAAGTGCATTTTGTATGAGTCCCTTCTGTACTTTAATTATAATGTAAATAATCTTCTTCTATTTTTAATTTAAGCAATGCAACCTCTTATGCTTACAAATAAGAGTAATGTACACCTTTTGTCAAATTTCCATCAAAACACTTGACAAAAAGACCAAATCTCCCTTTGAAATTGAAACCCCATTTTCTATCACACCACACCCATTCTCGAATCCATCTAGAATCGCAACCCACTTTCTTGAACCTAGCTTGCACCAAAATGGGCTCTTCCCCTTACGGCAACTGGTATCGCAATCCACAACCGGCATCGCAAGACTTTGTTCTCCTGAACCCCCATTGCCATTGCACCTACCTCTTCCCTAAAGCCGAGACACAAAACTCACCAGAACCCCTCCGCAAACCTAACCCCAAATCGCCTCTTCGAACTGCATTGGAACCCCTCATTCCTAAAACCTAAATCAAAGCAGGAATTAAACCCACCCTCACCTAAAAGTATGGCTTCAAAGAAGGGAACACATTATAATCCTATTTGTCTTTGCATTCTCATACAAGCAGCCTTAATACACATAAAACTAGTTACAATCATTCTATCACAGCTTACTTGAACCAGGAGTTCGTAACATTGAGATAGCCTTTTGCATGTACATACTTTTTAAGGTGCAGCACAGACAAAATAGTCAATGTCACATACCTCAAACCTCTTTAATTTCCCTCCCACATAGCTTATCACCGGAGCATATTGAATTTTACCCCCAAAATTTTTTTCCAAAGTAATAGCATCCATGATAGACTCCTGCACATATAAACAAGTGTACAAATTACTATGATAACTAACTAATATTCCATAGTATAAATACATGCCCATATTGAACATTAAAAGAGGAAACGTTTGGATTAACTCCATCAAACAAAAAAAATTTCATTTATGGATGTCCCTTATGTGACCCATCATAGCTCATACAAGCATCACATCATCGTTACCCAATTATACATTATATTAGTGGTCCAAATGCCCTAGATAACTTTCACAAGAGCACAAAATCTCTTGATATTAGTGACAAGATTAGCATAATTTAGACATGTAACCATTGGGATGACAAATACACAGCTACAAACTTAGTATGTATAATTCAAATCCAAATGCGTACCTTCCTCCGCCTAACACATAACAAATGCTTTTACCTGAAAATTGAGGTTCGCTTATTTTGTTACAAGGTTTTTACATATCACTTGAAGTTCAACCTTTTTGGAGCAATAAGTTTACAATTGAGGCTCAAGTTTAGGGAAATGCAAAAGATGGCGGGTGGGGTTGGCTGTTTTGGGCACCTGCTACAAGTTAGGGTCTTGGATGTGATAAGGTAGAGCAAACGGGATTTGGGCGTTCGGGGTTACTACATGTTGGGGTCTCAATTGTGACGAAAGGAGGAGATGGGATTACCTCCTAGAACTAGGTGTCGTGGGTGAGGAGGAAGGGATATGTTACTGTCAAGTGTTCTAACATGAGTTCGATGGAAGGTGTACCTTGTTTTTTTTTTTTTTTGGTACAGAGGTGTACCTTGTTTTGATTTGAGTATGAGAGGTTGCATTGCATAAATTAAATGTAATGGAGGGTTATTTGCAGTATGACTGAATTACATGAGAGTAATTTATATTTTAGCCGAATTTTCATTGTTTGTGTATATCAAATTGTCCTATATTAGAAGTTTATGTTTTCGTGGGACATTTACTTCTAATAAGTCAATTTTTTAACATATCATTCTTCAATTGATATTATAATAATAATAATAATTAATTAATTAAAAATTTTAATTTATTAACATATAATATCGTAAAAATTTACGATATTATAAATTTTAATTTTAATTTTTATATCTTTACTTTTATTTGTTTTTATAAAATATCATATAATAAAAATAATAATAATAAATTAAAATATAAAAAATTATTTAAATTAATAGGTTTTAGATTTGATTAAAAATAAAGTAATAATATCATAAAATTTTAACTGCAATATTTTTTTTTTGGTGCGAGAAACTACAATTAAAAAAATAAGAAAAGGAAATAGAAGTGAGAAAAGATTCTACTTACAAGCCGAAGCAATGCAAGGGAATCAGCTCGGGGAGGCTTATATGGATACCGGAGGAACAGACGCAGAAGGGAACGTAGCCACCGGCGAATGATGTAAGCGTTTCTTCTGTTGAGCCTGAAACGCGTCAAATTGAAACCCAGCTCTCTGTGTCGTGCTAGTGCAAAACGACCAAGATTCACAACAAACGGAGAAACAACGCGGTCCAAGGTAAAGACCAATTCAACTTCCTACTTTGTTTGCTGCGCTGCTTTGTGACAGCGTTTGTGGCCTACAATTTTCACTGGTTACTTTGATTCATTCTGTGTCCGAAATTCATTGGAGATTTCCTTCTTTCTCCCACGTTGTAAATTGCTCTATAAATTGAATTATTATGTTCAGTGTAATAGTGTGCATGTTCGATTTACACCTTGGCAACGGTTCCATTTGGGCTGGAAATGTCGCATTCTTTCGATAGTGTGGTGTCTCATTGCTGTTAATTGTTGCCCACCTTTCTGGCGAAGAATTGTGAATTTGCATTGTTAGAGAATTGAGGGAAACTTGAGGTTAAGGAAGAGTAGGAATGCATTTGTAGATCGGGAATTACTAAACAAAAGATACTAATTTAGTCAAATTTCTTATTTAAGATGATGGAATATGTAATTTTTATTTACATTTACTTTAAAAGATCAGCTATATACATTTAAAGTTAAGGAAGTCATTTAATTTGTATAATGAATTGAAAAGGGGAAGTTGTTGTCCATTTTGGGAGGGTGACATTTCATTGAACTGCAAATGTTCTTTTGACGGCTATAACGCACACAAGAAGATAATAATTTCTGCACCAAATATCATATATTACAGATAATATTTGCAACAAGTTTTTTTCCTTGAAAGTTGAAACAAAAAGCACCGTAGCCATTCAATTTATTGTCTGGAAATTTTCCAACAATTATTGGCTCCTTCGGTCCCCATGCCATGACTGATTCTTCCATTATATTTTCTGGGCCCTTTACAACAATAAATTATAGTAAATTATCTTTGTCTGTAATTCTCTCTCTTCTAAGTTATTAAACCTCTTCTTTCTTTTCCATCTGGTCTTCCAACATTCAAAGAGTTAATGAGCTTCCTTTAGTTGGAGGTCTTTTTCCTTCATGACCTTTTGTTTCCCCTTTTTTTTAACTTAGCAACGATTGGATCACCTTTATCTCTTCTTTCTGTCCTTCCCTGCCTCTTGTTTTGATCCTAGTCCTGATAATGATTCTTTGTCCACAAAAGCTGTTATTGCTTCTGTTATAAAAGGTTATTCTGATGAAACCTGCAGACTTTCCTTCTCCTCTCATCCACACTTATATCGGATTCTAGGAAGTACATAGGTTGTTAAAAATAAAGCAAGAGCGCTGTATTAGTAATCAATCTGCTGTATTGGATGAATATATTCATGTAAATGTACTACTCTTTGTGCTTGATGGATACCCAATACCATACAATTGATAGGATTTTGTTATCATAATTTCTCCAAAGTTTGTAAACAGACACATGATGTGAATGATAGAACAGGATCTTGAAGGTACAAAAAGAGGAACTTGAAGCTGCAACACCATAAGTTGTGTGAATTATATTCATTGCGACAGTTTGGTACTCATTTGGATTTTGTCCAGTCCAACTCATGTTCCTCGATTGTTAGCTGAGATTTTGCAGTGCTAAGTCATTATGTATTTGTTAACAGTTTAGAAAGAGACTTAGAGAGAAGCCGACAGAGCAAGAGAGAGTCTAGGAAAGGGTTACACTAACTTAAATATTCAGCTAGGTACCCACAACTATATATTAACATCTGGAAAAGAGTAAGTTGGGGAATTTTGGCTTATTGTCTTGTATTAATCAGCACAGTTTTTACAACCATATATGCACAGTACACCGAAAATAGATAGCTTCCTATACTAAGATATCGCAATCAGAGATATATAACAGTTATCCTCATCTCCTAAGGTCTAACCCCATAAGATAGTATTAAATAATCCCGTATCTGGCAGATATAAAACTCCCTATTTTCTACACTACCCCTCAAGCTGGGGTGTAGATGTTCTGCAACCCCAGCTTGCCAACTAACTCATTGAATTCAGGTTTCGGCAAGCTTTTTGTCAAGATGTTATTAGCCATTTGTTGCTTGGCTGGGAGATAAGTCATGCAAACACTCCCATTCTTAATTTTTCTTTTATGAAATGTTTATTGATCTCCACATGCTTCGTCCTATCATGACGTACAAGATTATGGGAAATGTTAACTGTGGCTTTGTTATCACAATAAAGCTTCAAAGGACTACTGCAAGGCACCCTTAGTTCCTCCAATAACCAAGACAACCACATCCCTTCACACATCCCATGAGATATTCCTCTAAGTTCTGCCTCTGCCCAACTTTGTGCCACAACTTGTTGTTTATACTCCTTCATGTGGCTAAGTTACCCCAGATATAAGTACAATATCCAAAAGTTGACTGCGTATATAATATAGACCCCGCTGCATCTATGAATACTTTCATGTTCCTTTTCACATTTTTCTTAAAGAATAACCTTGTGCCTGGAGTTCCCTTTAGATACATGAGAATTCAGTAGATAGCTTCGAAATGTGTCCTTCTTGGTGAGTGCATGAATTGGCTTACCAAAGTTACAGAAAAAATGATGTACAGCCTAGTATGGGAGAGGTAAATCAGCTTCCCAACCAGAAACTTGTAACTCTTCTACTAGTGCCCAAGTCTTCAATCCACAACTTCCTTAACAACTACACAAAGCCAAAATACCAAATCTGAATCTTCATCAAATAAACAATACCCTATTGGTGGTCTTCAATAACAACTCAACACTTCACAGTAAACACCAAAATACCCAACACCAAATAGCCAACAATCTGACCACATTTTGTAGCACAGACAAATTCATCAAGCAAAAGGGAGCAACAAATCAGTGAACACAATCCTCCCAAGAAACACTGAATCAGCTGACCCAATACAGCCAATCAGCAACTTTTTTTTATCGTATGAACTACCTTAAGAGCCAACAACTGCTAAGAAAGCCTACAATACGCGAAACAGATAATCCCCACAGATGGCGCCACATCAGAAGATCCCTTTAATCAGTTGTTCAGATCCTGCTGTAATCAACTTGCTGTTGTTCCCATTTTACACCTCCACATTTGGAGCTACTATGGTCCAGTATGCAGCATACCTCTCTTTCATCATTTCCTTCTTCTTCTCTGACTTCAAGTCCGCAGGGGAGATCTCCTTCACCTTTGAGCCATTCAAAGCGTCCCCCTTTTTCTTAGCTTTCTCAGACACCTTCTGCAGTCTGCACAGAAAAGCTACTACACTCCTGTAAAACCACATCCAACTGCTGCCACTTGGCCCACTTACTTACACCCCACTTTATGAGTGTCTCAATCACATCCAAACCCCCAGCAGCATGCTGTCACAATAGCATGTACAGCAATATAAGGTCTGCTTAAGTCAGAGCTCATGAGCAATTCTGCAGTTCCTAATTTCCCATGGCAGCTTGCCTCCTGTAGAGCCTCCTAATGCTTAGCGATCCATATCATTTTTCAAGAAATGCATCTCTTCTTGACCATCATCATTGTCAACAGAATTTTCAAGATCAGCTTTTACTGAATCATAAGTTACTTGCTTTATGTCAATACCCACATCACCCTCACCAATATTCACCCCCTCTTCCAAAAATTTTCATCTTTTCCATCACACCCAGAAGAAAAAGCTCAACCCAATTCACATACAGCAACCTTCTCGTTCAAAGAAGCATACAAGTTCCCAGTTTCTTCGGCAGCAAAAGCAAGAACCTGCTCTTTCATATCTTCAGTAGTGCAAACAAATTGCAACCCTCTGGCTCTTTCCCTAGATGAGCAGCAATCTGCAACTGCCCAGTCCAATTGATGACATCTCCATTTCTGTAGCTTCTTCAGCTTCTTTTTACACCACCGATGCTGCCAAATCAGTGTTCTTAACCAAAGTCCTGTGCAAACAATTAGCCCTTCCATGCTGCCAACAGTAACGCTGTCTGGAACAAACTCTTTCTAGTAACTGCCCCTCCAATTCTAATGTTGATCAGCCTTGTCAGTGGTATTCTGTAGGTGTTCACCATCACTTTATCTCCTACACTGATCAGCTTTTTCTGTGCTGGTTTCTCTCTCTAACCTCTATCTCCTTTGTTCCTCTTTCCAAAAATTCCCTTTTCTTATTCGTTTTGTTTTTTAGACTGCACTGGGCTTAGGGGGTTCAAGGTGGGCGATGTTAAAGAGTGTAACTACTTGCAGGATGAATAGTTTAGTTCATCTATAATCAGTCCTAAATGGTTCAGTTCATCTAGAATTAGTCTTGTTCCCCTTTTCCTATCATGTTTGAGTGCTGCTTTCCAGACAAGATCAATTCTGTCATCATCTATTGCCGAACTTCATGATAAGTCAACCTTCATAAAACACAACAAACACATATACTTCTTCCACTTTCTCCTCTTCTGCTCTTCCTCACTTTGAGACTCCACAAAAGGAAAAAAACTCTTGCAGAAATAGCAACTGGATGATCCAGATGGAAAAAGAATAGAGACCCAACTAGAAAACAGGATTTGCACCAATCTGCAACTGCCTAAGTGGTCATGCATCCGAAGTAAGTGCAACCGGTTGAAGGTGATCACAGTTGCAGCCAAAGTGAGCATGCAAATCTGGTAAAAGGATGCCCAGGAGTTGAGGCCATAGAGTTGCTGAAGAGGGTTCTCAGAGGTGTGGCGCTGCCCAAAAAGTTCCATTTGGTTTGGGGACAAGCTTGTATCAAACTGCAAAACCTGTTAGTAACTGCAAGTCAGCAGTGAAGTTGCAGTAGTTTAATTCAAAGCTGTTTGTAGCTGCGAAGTTGTTCTTTGCTGCATGTAGCGTTGTTCATTAAGCTCATTGTTGTTCATTGGGCTGCAAAGGTTCTTTGTCAAGGTTCTGTAATTCTGGGGAAGTGTTAGTTTCTTAGTTCTTTGTTTCGTTGAGTTTGGGTTCTAAATTTGTAACAACCTGAAGTCTGACTGTGCCTCCAGCTTGAGTGGGAGTATTAAAGAAATAAAGAGTATATGCATGCTGTTATTGCTAGGAGGATGAGTAGTTTAGTCAATCTAGAATTTAGCCCTAAGTAGTGTAACCCATCTGGAATTTGTATATCATAGCTGGAGAAATATATCTTTATCTGGTTTAGGTAGCTTTGTTTAATTTATTTACATTCTGTGCTGTCTATAAATAAAGGCTTAGATCACTTTGATGAAGCCAGTGAGTCTTAAAGTCATGTTAATAAAGCTCTCTCTTTTCATTCAATATCTGTTTTACTGTAAATTTCAACAGATGCTACCTTAGCTCTGCTATCATGTTAACAGTTTAGAAAGGGAAAGAGAGAGAAGCTGAGATAGAGAGATGGAGAGAGAGTCTAGGAAAGGGTTTCAGTAACTTGAAGTTTTCTGATAGATACCCACAACTATATATGGTGAATTAGACTAGTTCAGGTAAGTTTAGTATAATATAAGAAATTAAACAAGCCCAGCACCTAACCTATTAATGTACTGACTCAAGACCTCTATTGATATTCCTTAACAATTTTATCCAAGAAGTGAAACTTTAACAGTCAAATATGCCCATCTCCTCCTTATCTTTATGATGCAGTAAAAGTAGTAGATATGAAAATTCCTCAGCATGGTTAGGATTAACAACAGGGAAGATTTAGAAGGAACAATTGAAATAGGGTTATAGGGCTTTAGAAACCATGTAAATATGAAAATAACATATATTACAGCTGATACAACTTCCTAAAGGCTATGTATACTGCATAATACTAGGTTTTTTGAAACATCTCTAAGCCCAGCCCACGAAATAACTTAGCCTACTATTTATTAAAAGTCATATACTACTCTACTATTCATGTGTCCACTTAATACAATAAGAAAAACATGTTAAAACTAAATTATAGAGATATAAACAAGCAACTCAAAAAAATCCGTGATTGGCAAAGCTCCTGCATCAGTTTAATATGCCTGAAGCTTCCTTCAAATCTGATTGTTTTGAATTTTTTTGACATAATCCTAGCAACTTCTTGTCCACCATGGAACTTATAATCATTTGTTGCAAAGGACTGTTAATGGTGAACCTTATATGTATTCCGCTATATTCTAAATGTTCTGTTTGATTTTTGTTTCAGATGGAAGAAGTTTGTCTGAATAGTGAGCCGGTTTTTGATGAAAGTGATGAGTTTGATGTTGAGGGGAATTCTTGTATAGCAGAACATGATCTTGAATCTTTAGACTCACAGGTGAAGAACCCTCCACCACCAACTGTGGGTCTGGAGTTTGATTCCTTTGATGAAGCTTACAACTTTTACAATATCTATGCAAAAGAACAAGGTTTTGGCATCAGAGTGAGCAACTCATGGTTTAGATCAAAGAAAAAAGAGCGTTATAGAGCAAAACTTAGCTGCAGTAGTGCTGGTTTCAAAAAAAAGAGTGAAGCGAATAATCCAAGACCGGAAACAAGAACTGGTTGTCCTTCGATGATAGTCATTAGGATGGTGGATTCCAAAAGGTGGAGGATTGTGGAAGTTGAGCTTCAGCACAACCATCAAGTAAGCCCACAGATCAAACGCTTCTACAAATCACATAAGAAAATGATCCTTGCAGCCAGAAAGGCACAACCACCACCGGAGCCTATTACTGAAATACATACCATTAAACTGTATCGAACAGCTGTCATGGATGCTAGTTACAGTGGGTACTCAAACTTTGAAGAAAGGCAGGTTATCAATTTTGATAATTTTAGATATTTGGAACTTCAGGAAGGGGATGCCAATGCTATACATAATTATTTTTGCCGAATGAAGTTGACCAATCCAAATTTCTTTTACCTAATGGATTTTGATGATCATGGGCACCTAAGAAATGTGTTTTGGGCTGATGCTAGATCAAGGGTTGCTTATGGTTACTTTAATGACACTGTTACTATTGACACAACTTGTTTGGCAAACAAATATGAGATCCCTCTGGTATCATTTGTTGGTGTGAACCACCATGGACAGTCTGTGCTCTTGGGCTGTGGCTTCCTTGGACATGAATCAGTGGATTATTTTGTTTGGATGTTCAGGGCATGGCTTAAATGTATGCTTGGTTGTCCACCACGTGTTGTTATTACTGACCAGTGCAAGCACTTGCAAAATGCAGTTGCTCAGGTTTTCCCTCATGCCCGGCATTGTTATTCTTTGCAGTATATCATGCATAGAGTTCCAGAAAAGTTGGGAGGGTTGAAGGGATATGAAGCAATCAAAAGACAATTAAATAAAGCAATTTATGAGTCCTTAAAGATAGTTGAGTTTGAAACTTTCTGGGGTGATATGATCAAACGGCATGGACTAGGGGATAACAAATGGCTTCAATCATTGTATAAAGATAGGCATCTCTGGGTTCCAGTTTACCTAAAAGACACCTTTTTTGCAGGAATGATCCCAACTCAAGAACACGAGGGCCTGACTGCATTTTTTGATGGATATGTACATAAACATACATCACTTAAAGAATTTCTTGACAAGTATGACCTAGCTCTACACAGGAGACATTTGAAAGAAGCCATGGCAGATTTGGAGTCAAGGAAATTAAGCTTTGAACTGAATACAAGATGCAATTTCGAGGTGCAGCTTTCAAAGGTGTATACAAAAGAAATCTTTGAAAAGTTCCAATCTGAGGTTCAGGGTATGTACTCCTGTTTTAATACAAGACAAGTAAATGTTAATGGATCTATAATAACTTATGTAGTGAAAGAACGAATTGAAGTCGGGGGAAATGAGAAGGAAGTTAAAAATTTTGAAGTTTTGTATGAGACAACAGAACTTGATATTCGATGTATATGCAGTTTGTTCAATTACAGAGGTTATCTATGTAGGCATGCATTGAGTGTTCTCAATTATAACGGTGTGGAGGAAATCCCATCTCGGTACATCCTGCCACGTTGGAAGAGAGATTTCAAACAAAGGTTTAGTCAATACAATGATGTCTATGAAAAGGTTGATGCCACCAACCCTATTTACTGGTATCGTCATCTTTATAACAAAGCTCTTCCAGTCTTAGAAGAAGGGGCACAGTCAAGGGAGCATTATATGATTACTTTGCAAGAACTGGAGTTGTTAGACAAGTTAGATCCATCGGGGAATAACTGATTGTAACAATCAATATGATGTCCCTTGTTGTACTTTCGCTACTCTTCTTGACTGTATATGCTCTCTCTCTCTCTCTCTCTCTCTCTCTCTCTCTCTCATGCTGCTAATTTAATAATGTTATGCCTGTTGATGTATCGAACATGTCATGCGGAGGGTCTTTTCATATTTTCCTTGCGACTATTGGATGTATAAAATTAATATAAAATGCTGGTGCTGATTAGGGTATTACAGGCTTAGTTCATCCTGTTATATATGGTACCAGTTCATTATTTTGTCTGAATGTTGTTAAAGATATGAAAGCAAATATTGCAGCAATTTGCCTCTGCAAATTTTATTTATGTCTAGCATTGTTATGACAAACAACCTTAGTACTGTCATTTTTATGCATTCATTCTTCCTATTCGTGAAATGTACATATGATCATGGATTGTTACGCCAGTGTGACCGTTTTGTCTATTGCAACTGAAAGCTTATATGCCAAGTAACCTAATGTTATGTTTAAGATGATTCAGCAATTCAAGCTGAAAAGTTCAAGTTTGGTTATAGCTTATCAATGTTGGGACACTTAAAATTACAGAAACTTGGAGAATTTTGGACAGACATTAACTAGATTGTTGATAAACAGCTACTGCATGATGAAGCACCCTGTGCTTCAGGAAGCAGTCGTGCAAGCAGTAAGATTATAAATATCAATTCTATTATCGTTCTCTGGACTGCATCTTTGTATGCCTATATTTGCATAGAAAGTGGCAGATGAGAATAACTATTACTTCCCCTTTCCCCTGAAAGCATTATACATTAGTTATAATGTTGATAAGGCATGCTTGGATTCTATGAATCTGTCGGCGTTATTGTGGAAAATAATCAACCACTAGGCTTTTCACTTGTGGGAAGGGAATCATCACTGTAGTACTTTTTTTTTCCTTCTTTTTTGACTTATTGATTGTAGTCACTTGCAAGGTTGTTACATATCACATGAGAATCATGATCCAAACTATACGTTCTTTTTTTTTTTTTAATAGTAATATTTCTCTCCAAATATCTGCAGTATCTCTTCAAAGTTTCTCCTTTTGTATATTTATTAACAAATGTATTTGTTTTGGGCTAGCTTCTTAACTAGGGACTTTAAGGGAATGCGTTGCAAACTATCTGCCTCCGATTGCATTTTGTCCATTCTTACTTGCCTTGCGAATATAATAATGAAAGAACCCGCTTTAGTACTGCTGCCACTTCCCATGGTAAAAAAGGCCAAATGATCCAAGTAGTTTCGGTTTCCCTCTTTGGCTTGGAAGGCAACATTACCAATGTATTATTTTCCTTCTCTTTTAGCACCACAAAATGTAGCTAAATATATTATTATCATTTATATGAATAGTTTACTAATTAAAAGGATAACATGAAAAATTTATTTTACAAATTAGTATAATATAATTAAAAATTATAATATGGTCTATTTTTGTCTGTCTTGATATATAAATATATATATATATATATATATATTGTTGCAAAAGTTTTGATCTCTATGTTGACGAAATAAGCACACAAGGGAAAGGGAAGGTCAATTGTGTGTGTAAAAAGAAAAGAAAAATTCATTTCAACTCCACTTTAAACTCTTGAGAATGCTTAAAATAATTTTGAGTTACTTCAAAACAAAGGCGGAAATAATGTGAGACTAGAAGTAGCTTGCAGTAATTAAAAAAGTGAAGATATTTAGTCTCAGAAAAGAAAAATTCATTTCAACTCTCTGTTACTTTGCGGTTTCTCTTCGCAAGAGGCGGCATGAGCGATTTCCTACAAGAAAGTATTGATCGTGTGTTTTATGTGCAAAAGAGCTGTGCATGATTTACTTGCAAAAGTACGATGTACAGTTCACAATTGGCGGTGACATGTCACACATAAGCAATTCTGTTATGAGAACTAATAACAGAAGGGGCCAATCAATAAAATTTAAAATAGCGAAATCCTCAATTGGAATAATTAATTTGTAAAGGACTCAATTGAAACTAAAGTAATCAATCTGTCAAGGACGAACATGGGTGTTTAGTCCTTAAAAGATATTATGAAAAAAGAATGGAGTACATCAAGGTCATGATTCATGAGTCTCTGATCAGCATATTCCTTTTTTTACTTGGAATTATTCTTTCAAGTTGCAGCTCAACTTGGACCTTGTGACCAATGAATACCATTGCAATTTTCTAACAGGTAACTTTCTAGATGGCCCCCTTTCTTTACCATTTTTTCTCTCTCTCTCTCTCTCTCTCTTTGGTAATAGGAAAAGGGGTTTGCACTGAAGACTTTATTTAATTCTCAATATTCAAATATTTAAATTTATGGACAAAGAAAAAAAATCTTATTTATGCAAAGATAAAAATTTAATCTCACATGTAAGGCAAGTGCCTTTATATTTAAAATCAATATATATATATATATGCGCATAGAAATAATAGCTTTTCTTAAATTGCTCTCAATTAATTATCTATGCTCAAACTCAGCCTTTATTATTATATTGCTACATCATTGAAATAACCATCTACATGTAATAGAAGTCTTACTAAACTAAATCAAAAATTAGTCAAAATTGAAAAATAGAAGGTTGATTGAGATTTTCAAACTTTTCTTCATTTAAAGAAGACAAACTATCGTTCTTCTTTATTCTATTTTAAAAAAATAAGAACTATATATTGGGTTGTCTCCTTTACAATGGTTTTGGTTCTAAGTCAAATTTCACCCAGATTTCAATCTTATTTTTTGAAAGAATTGGAACCAAGAAAATACTAAATGTTCTCTCCAATCAAACCCAAAAAAAATAATAATAAATAATGACTCTGGAGAACATGAAGCACTAAAGAATAAAAAAGAAGAAAGAGAACAAAAGGGCAGGTACAAGCACTATAAAAAATCTTTATAATCTTTGTACGAAAAAAATCTTCATCATTTGGTGATGTTTTTGTTTTGCTGTGTTTAGATGTATGGAGCTGATGATTTTCTGTGTGATACGATTTGAACGTTTAATTTGAAAAGCATTATATGGATTTGGAAAGGATGCTTGCATACTTTTTGAACGATGGGATCCTTTAAAAATCATGCTTTATGCTTTATGCACAAGCCTTGAGGATGTTTTGAAAACAAACAAGATTGCATACTGAGAGATGAGTAAAAATAGAAATCAATCTGCATTTGTATAATGGTATTAAGTTTTATACAACACATATTAATCGGATAATCTCTTCCCAGAAACAGACTTTGTTGAAAACTTCACCAAAGGAAGGCCCCATCCCTAGCTCAGGAGAGCCCTACACACACTGCTGCCACCCCAACTTCAAAAATGTATATATTGCCTAACTAAGAATGGGTTGTGTTGTTGGTGGACGAAGTGCATTAATCTCATCCTTTACAATAATCAAGATTAAAATTAATAGACATCATTTAATGAAGTTATGTCACTCTTTTGGCTTTGTGAGAAAAGTATGGCATGATGTTTTATGACTTGGCATAATATTTTTTTATATGATTTTAAATGTGAGGTTTTTGAAATTATAGAATTTAGGGTTTGAAGGTTTAAGATTTAGGATTTAGGATTTAAAGTTTTAGGATTTTAGGATTTATGTTTTAAAATTTTAAGGTTTTGCATTTTAGGTTTTAAGATTTTAAAGTTCAGGTTTTAGGATTTAAGATTTATAATTTAAGATTTTAAGACTTTACGATTTTGAGATTTTAAAATTTAAGGTATAAGGTTTTAGATATTATGTTTTAGAGTAAATTACATTCATTTCCCTTGAAATATTTTAGATATTATGCTTTAGAGTAAATTACACTCACTTCCTATAAAGTATTTGAATATGACATTCTATGTTATTTTTGTTCAAAAATTATGCTCCATCCCAATGACTTAATTTAACTAACAAAATACATGTAAATGTTGATGGAATATTCACGAGTTATATTGAATACAATATAATTTTATTTTTACCAACAAATTGTATTCTACCTATGTTAATGATTTTTATTAAGTAAAATGTTAGCATAGTGTTAGATTTTAACCCAAAAAGTTTTGTTATTTTTATAAACTGAATTTTACTAAATACTTACTTAAGAAAATCTAAACTATTAAATCTACCGGATCCCATAAACTAAACTGTGAGATCCAAAATTTAATGGATTAGATTTAGTTTATGAGGATTCAGTCCTCTCACTTTTGGTGCGAGGACCAATTTCTAGCATAAAACCACATTTATTGTAAGATAATTGATGTGGGCTTAAAAATATGTGTAATTACAATGAATAAATTTTTTCATAAAAAATAAGGACATATCTTAGAGTAAGTCTAGTAAGATATGTAAAAGTATTAAACCTTGTGTTCCATTTCAACCTAAAATTTTATTTTAGGCTTAAACACACTTTTTGTCCCTCCTAATTTTTAAAATTGAGTAATTTTGGCTATCTACTTTAAAATTGAATAATCAAGTCCCCAAAATTATTAAATTAATCCAATTTTGGCCAATTTCTAATGGAATTCGAACTACTAATGCAAGGCATTATGTGCAACAAATCGATGATTTGGCCATCCATTTATCCTAGTCACCATGCTGTGGGGCTTGAAGCAAGTGACATGTCCATTCACTAATCCTAGTCATTATGCCATATGGTCTGAAGCATATCAAAATCTTAAATTTTAAATCATGAACTTTAAATCCTAAGATTGTATACTTTTCATATAATCATATACCCTAAACTTTAAACCTTAAATTTGAAGTCTAAAATCCTAAAGCCCAAAAGCCAAAACCCAAAAATAGTATACCTGAAACCTTCAAACCTAAATATTAAAATCCTAAAATCATAAACCCTAAACTCTAAATCTGAAATCCCATACCCTTAAATCCTAAATTATGAAATCCCAAACCTCAAATCCTAAAATGTAAAACTCTAAACACTAAATTGTAAAATAGTAAACCTTAAATCTTAAACTACGAAATCTCAAACCCTAAATTCTAAAGTGTGAAACCCGAGACCTTAAACTATGAAACCCTAACCCTTAAAGCGTCAAAATGTAAAACTTCAAACCATAAATCCTAAATTGCTCCAAACCTTAAATAGTAAAACCTTAAATCGCAAAACCTCAAACCCCAAATCCCAAATCCTATTTTGCGAAACTCTAAATTTTAAATCCTAAATTGTGAAACCTTAAACACTAAACTCTGGATTGTGAAACTTTGAATCCTAAACTACTAAACCCTAAATCTAAAATTCTAAATTATGAAACCCTAAATTACAAAACTCCAAACTGTAAATGCTAAACTACAAAAAACTTGAAATTGTGAAATCATAAAACTGCAAACATTAAACCGTAAACCTTAATTATAAAATTCCAAATCCTAAATCTTGCAACCTTAAACTCTAAATTGCAAAATTCTATACCCTAAATCATAAATTATGGAACCCCAACCTTGATTTAGGGTTTAAGGTTTTGAGTTAGCTTATAGTTTGGGATTTAGGATTTCATAATTTAGGGTTTGGAGTTTCAAGATTTAGGGTTTAGGATTTAGTTTCATGATTTAGGGTTTCATATTTTAATGTTTAGGATTTAGGTTTTGGGATTTCATAGTTTAGGGTTTGGGATTTAAGGTTTCATAATTTACGGTTTTACATTTTAAGATGCAGAATTTTCACAATTTAGGATTTAGGATTTCATAATTTAGGGTTTGAGCTTTCATAATTTAAGGTTTAGTATTTCACGATTTAAGATTTAGGATTTGAAATTTAAGATTTTACAATTTAAGTTTTAGGATTTCACAGTTTAGGATTTTGTAGTTTAGGCTTTTAGGTTTAGGATTTATAGTTTGGGGTTTGGAATTTTATGGCTTAGGGTTTAGTATTTCATACTTTAGGATTTTGGGATTTAATGTTTGGGGTTTTGTAATTTACGATTTAAAGTTTTGGGTTATATAGTTTAAAGATTAGAATTTAGGGTTTTGTAGTTTATGGTTTGGGGTTCCGCAATTTAGGGTTCAAATTTTCACAATTTAAGATTTGAGATTTGCTGTTTTACAATTTAGGGTTTAGTATTTCAGGGTATTAAGGTTTAGGGTGTTCATAGTTTTGGGTTTTAGGTTTGTGATGCTTCAAGCCAAGTGACACAATCACTAGGATTAATGAATGCCACAGAATCAGTTTCAAGCTACATGGTACGATGACTAGGATTGATGAATGGCCACTCATCAATTTGATGCCACATCAATTCCTTCCATTAGCATTTTATGGATTTCATTAGAATTTGGTCAAACTCCATCAATTTTATTTCCTTAGGGACTTGATTGTTCAATTTGAAAGTCGAGGAGCGAAATTGTTTGATTTTGAAATCGAAAAGGACCAAACATACATTTAAGCCTTTATTTTAACAACTGAACTACATTTGAAAGGGAAACATTTTGTTGATCATTTGTAGTAGATGATCAATAATCTTGCAACAGTATAGTGTAAGAATAAAATTATTTTTAATATTTGTTATTATAATTATAATACATTAAATTTCTAAAAAACTAATATAATCTTCAAATCTATGCAAACACATATTAAAATGATTGTTGATCATTTAATAAAACATATCATAATTTTTTAATTCAATTTCTAATTGTTAAGATGAAGTTTTAAACTCACTCCCAAATTGCCTCTTTTATTTATATTAAGAATTTTTTTCTAAACAATCATACATTGTTACATTCAAACCTCATAATAAAATGTAGTTCTTGGATTAAAATTTAAAATTATGCCTATTTTAGTTAGTCAAAGTACTTAACTCAATCAAAGTATAGTCTATATATTCTAATAATTAAAAGAAATTATTAAAGTCAAGTGTAATTTTTAAATAAAAATAAGATAAAATATAAATTTTTAATAAAAATAAGGTGAGGTATCGTATGTATAATACCTCAAAAGAAGTAAGTATAATTTATTGTATATTTAAGTATGTAGGTATACTCTTGAATGATATGCCATGAGTAATGTGCCATTGTCCAAGAGTATCGTAACTTTATTAATGTATATTAATCTTAATCATTAATTATTTTAATGATAAAATTGTTGTACTTTATCATATGAAAACCTTTAAAATTTAATATATGGACAATATATAGAAAAACGAAAAAGGAGAGAAAGCATAATAAATAATGAAAAATATTTAGTTTACATAATCATTTTTATAAAAAGCTCATACTTATAAGGATGAATTGTTAAATTTATATAATTTAATAATTATATTATGAGTTATAAAAATTAAATAAAAATAAAATTATGAAAATAATAAAATTCATAAATAATAATTTTTAATTAAATAATTTTACAAAATAAGAAATAATAAAGTTGCACTTCTTATACTCTTGTTTAGAAAAATAAAAAAGAAAAAAAGAAAGTCCAATTTGGTTGAGCCGCGGCTTCACTTTTACCGGTGATAGTGGAAGACCTGTTGTTTTGTCTTCGCCCATTGCTTGTGACCTGACCTGTCGCGCTCGCACTTTAATACCTCCTCGCTTCTCCCCTTCCAATATCAAATTTCTCTCATTTCTCTCTTCCTTCATCTTCGTCGTTGACGATCTAACATGGCGCTCTACGATAACGGTGAGGTCCTGCCAGAGAAGAAGCCCAAGACAAAGATCGTTTGCACACTTGGACCCGCATCCAGGTCTGTGCCCATGGTTGAGAAGCTTCTGCGCGCTGGCATGAACGTTGCTCGCTTTAACTTCTCTCATGGATCCCATGAATATCACCAGGAAACCCTCGACAACCTTAGAGCCGCCATGGAAAACACTGGAATTCTCTGCGCCGTCATGCTCGATACTAAGGTACCTTATTCTGTTTCTGGTTGTTGTTGTTGTTTTTCTTTTATTGTTACTGGGATTTGGATTTGTTCATGTTTTATCTAAGTCGATTTGTTATTTTATATTCTGATCCCCATTTTTAGGGTTTTTGCCTTCTGCGTTCTATGATTTGTTTGTTTGCCTTTTTGTTTTCAAGCTGGTTCATATGTGCTAATTATCGAAGCTGCTATACGGTAACTCTGCTAAATATCCAATCCACGTTTGGGTATTGAGTCTCTTGACCCTTTCTATGAAATTTTTGCTTAATTGCATATTTTGATTCGGTTATGTCCTTAATAATATTTATGTTGCTGACATATTATAGATCCTTCGTGCTTTAGTCTATTAATTTTGATTTCTTATGTTGACAGTGGAGATTTACTGATCTGATAGATTCTTCTTCTTTTAGTTTGGCCGATCTTTTTACCGAGCACTGTATTGTCTGTACTCGTAATCTTAGTACCTGTCCAACTTCAGGTATTCTAGGGAAAAAATGGTTCCCATATTTTGAGCACAATTGACTGAAGAGCAGTAAAGAATATTTCTTTGACTCTATCTGGTATTTGAAACATTCTCATTTATTAATAAATGAATTATTTTTCTCATAAAAGAATTCCAAGCATCTCATTTACAACTTGGAATTAAATCAGAACTTACTCTCTTTACGTTCTTTTAGAATTTGCTTATGTTTCTAGGTCATTTAATTATGTTATGACAGAACTTGATCATTCTGCGTTTCTTTTTCTATCTAGTACTTTCATAATGTAGAAGTTTGTAGTTTGGAACATTAATTGCTTTGCGTTTTTGTTCTTGTGTCTTCATTTAGTAGCAAATATTGCGTAAGAAATGTATCTAAAGTTCGAAGGAGATGTGTTGACACATCGGTATCCAGGACGTGCTTAATAAAGATAAAATTATCAGTCTGTTTGAGTAGCCTTATTTATTATGTTTCCTTCTTGTTTTGTATGAATTCAAGCAGGCTTGTTAGCCTCTTGTGGCAAAGCATTCAATCATTTAAGGCATAGCTCTTTATCAGGACATGGAATGAAATAATTTTTTGAGTTACCTTATCTTTTTTTCTTTTTTTTAATTTCCAATGTTACAGGGCCCTGAGATTCGAACTGGATTTTTGAAGGATGGCAAACCAATCCAAATAAAACAAGGCAAGGAAATCACCATATCAACTGACTATAGCATAAAAGGGGATGAGAATATGATCTGTATGAGCTACAAAAAGTTGGCTGAGGATGTGAAGCCTGGGAGTGTGATACTCTGCTCAGATGGCACTATCTCATTTACTGTATTATCGTGTGATACAAAATTGGGGTTAGTTCGGTGCCGCTGTGAAAACTCTGCTGCTCTTGGAGAGAGAAAGAATGTTAATCTGCCTGGAGTGATAGTGGCTCTCCCAACATTGACAGAGAAAGACAAGGAAGATATTTTGAACTGGGGAATTCCCAATAAAATTGACATGATTGCTCTTTCTTTTGTTCGAAAAGGTTCAGACCTGGTGGAAGTTCGGAAACTGCTGGGAAAGCATGCTAAAAGCATACTTCTTATGTCAAAGGTATGTTCTATTTTCATGACAAGGCTAAGGACTCTGGATCCTGTTTAAAAATATAGAGATTTAATGCTGGATTCATCTTGGTTCTGTATGAGTTATTGAATCCGCCTCTGCCTTTTCTTTTTAATTTAATGCTGTGTAACATATCTGTTTGGAGGCTGTTAAATTATTTGATTCTAGGAGTACTATTGTTGTTGTGCTTATCTATGTTATTGTACATTATCTAAATAATATGGAATGTTCTTTCGAAGAAATTACCTTATGAGTTATTTATTTTTGGTACCTCTATTATTTGTTATACATTTAATTACTTGTTTCTAGTAATTTTTCCCATGCTTGTTGACCTCAAAATGTATATGGCAGGTTGAAAATCAAGAAGGTGTTGCAAACTTTGATGACATTCTTGCAAATTCAGATGCATTCATGGTGGCACGTGGTGACCTTGGAATGGAAATTCCAATAGAGAAGATATTTCTTGCACAGAAAGTGATGATTTACAAGTGCAACATCCAAGGAAAACCAGTTGTGACTGCGACCCAGATGTTGGAGTCAATGATCAAATCTCCACGGCCAACTAGAGCTGAAGCTACTGATGTCGCCAATGCAGTTCTTGATGGAACAGACTGTGTGATGCTTAGTGGTGAAACTGCTGCTGGAGCTTATCCAGAACTTGCTGTTCGAACTATGGCCAAAATATGTGTGGAAGCAGAAAGCACTCTTGACTATGGAGATGTGTTTAAAAGAATTATGGAACACTCACCAGTACCTATGAGCCCATTGGAGAGTCTAGCATCTTCTGCTGTTAAAACAGCCAATTCAGCTAAAGCATCTCTTATATTGGTTTTAACAAGAGGAGGAAGTACTGCAAAGCTTGTGGCTAAATACAGGCCAGGCATGCCTATTCTTTCTGTAGTCGTCCCTGAGATCAAGACTGATACCTTTGACTGGGCATGCAGTGATGAAGCCCCTGCAAGGCATAGCTTGATATTCCGTGGGTTGGTTCCGATATTAAGTGCAGCATCTGCTAGAGCTTCTCATGCAGAAACAACAGAGGAAGCCATAGAGTATGCCATTCAGCATGCCAAGACTAAGGGTCTGTGCAAGAACGGTGATGCTGTTGTGGCTCTGCACCGTGTGGGCACTGCATCTGTTATCAAGATCTTGACGGTGAAATGATCACCTATTACAAGTTCTTTTTGTTGTCATGAATTTTGACCGCAAACTTTTGGGCTGCTGGGGAAGTAGTCTCATGATGCATCAAAATATGGCTTTTTGAATCTCCATTTAGACGTAAGAACATCTATTACTGAATTGGAAGCGTGAATTCGGGCGATTCCCATTTTCACTGGACCCTATACCACCTTTCCTTTGTTATTTTCCTAATTATTTTGGGAACCTCTGTTCATTTGTTAACATGTTATAGAAGGATTTTGGTATACGCAGAACTGGCCAGTTGTGAACGTCAAAAGTTGTGGGACTAGTCTAAAATCATGTTTTGTTTGAGGGAAAAAAAATGTATGATTTCGATATTTGATAAATCTGGAGTCATTTGAAATTTGAAGAGCTTAGTGTGCCATGCACGACGCGTTTATTAGGCTAACATGTCAGATCTATCAATCATAATTGGTTTTGGGGAAGAAGTATGATCCTGAGTTACAAGTTTTGTTGGAGAATAATAAAAAGGTAATTATATGATTTTGAGAATGTTTGTAATTCTTATAATTTTATTTTTATTTAATTTTTATATTATGATATCTAAATTATTAAATTTTGTAACATTTGATAAATTAATACATTATATTACCTAATTATAAAGTATCCGTAAGAAATATTACTTGGGAATATCATTTTTTGTTTGAGGATGAAAGGCGATGAGGGGATAAGATTTGTTAGGGAAGTAGACAATACTCATCTTATAGAATGGGTATCATGGCTCCTGCACGTAAATTGGGTATGGCCTGCGCATATTGACTAGCCTACCGCCATTGATCATTTACCACAGAGGTTTCATTTGGTATGTGATCAACTGCCATTTTTGATTGACTACAGAAACGTTTCAGGCTATGCTACGCATTCACGGTGAGCATTACACACGGCAGATAATGTTTACTAAATTTGAGAAAATAATATTTTATTATTTTTAAAAGATAAGATTTAAATTAATATATGGATATAGATAAATTAAGAAGATTATATTTCTTGGGTGATTAAAATTTTGAAATAATTGTTTTCCAAATAAGACACGCGATGACTGTTCTGTAGTTACAAAACTAGGGATTCAAAAAATGTGTAACGTGGCTCCTACGCCTTACACTTGTTTCTAGTTTGGTGTAAACAAGGCTCCATGATTCACCCATAGCACGTTACTATATGAATTATTTTTTATTACATAGTCTTTCTATTGTTATAAATTTAATCTTATAATAATTTTATATAAAAAATTATATTATTAAATTATATAATCTAATAAATTTAATATCTTATAATATTTTTTATAATATTTTTATAAAAATATAATAGTAAAAATCTATTTTTCCTTACCAATATAGCAAATATTATATAATTTTTTTATTTAAAAGAATATTTGCGGATTGATTTTTTAAAACTTGAATTCACATGGCTATGGCCCATGAGCCATGATTGAAGCAATGAACCGGCAAACGATTTGTCGAGCACCGATGCGAACGACAGATTAACGATTATAAAACGATAATAATTATAATATAAAAATACAAATGGGAGCCGCGCACTCCACCTTCTTTAATAATAATAAAAAAATGGATAGATAATATACATTATAAATAAAAGATTTAATTATTTATAAAAGAATAAAAGATTCAATCACATAATCAAACCATATCAATAAATTTAATGCAGAATTAATTTATACATAAATTAATTATATAAAATATTGTAATCTAATTAATTTTATTAAGATTAGTTAAATTCCAAGTACAAAAAGTAGACTGTGAGAATCTCAGGTCATCCACATGTCCCTTATCCTGAACGAGTTTGATTTGACCGATTCCCAACTCACGCGTGCAACAGGTCTCCCCAGCCACCGTTCTTGGGCCATGCCAGAGAAACTCCAATTTGACACATTAAATCTACACAATAACATTATTAGGGAATATGTATACATTTTTTAATATAAATTGCTGATTTTTGTGTCATAATTTATTAAGTAAAATCAAATAAATTTAATAATTAATTTTCTACTATAAAAATTAAATAAAACCAAAATTAAAAAAATAATAAATTTATTAAAAATATAAATTTACCTATTAAACTTTCAATTATTTATCTATCACTAATTAATAATATTATAAATTTCTTAAAATATGACATCCCATCAATTTTTTATTGGTTTATTAAACCAATCTATGATATAAGTTTAATTTTTATCTCCAAAACATTTGTAACAGACTCTTTATATTGTGTTTTTCCTCTTGATAACTACAAGATTCTAGAGTTTATCTTTTTAATTAATTTATTTTTTTGTTATATTGGGTAGGGGAAAGAATTGAATTTGGAAGGAGAGGAGTTAATAAACCAAATCTAACCATTAAGCCAAGTGCACCATCATATACAACATGAAAAAAGGACAAAACTACTAAATACCGTCATGATTGATGATTCTTACAAAAAAATAAAATAAAAATGGCGAGGAAAACCATTGTTAGAAAACTTTTGTATGACTTACTCCATGTTTTTTCAAATTTTAATTATATTTATTTTGGATCACAATATTATTTATACCATTTTTAAAATCCTAAACTATTTAGCTAATTATGAAGTGAACATAGATATAAAAAGTGTGAGAAAAAAGTTTTTTTAATCAATAGAAAAAAACAGCTTAATTGTGTTTTAGAAAATTATAATAACTAGTAGTTAAAGATGAGTTTAAATAGCTCACAAAAAAAGAAAAAGATGAGTTTAAATAGATAATTCAGAGTGCCAATAATTATGCTTGTCAAAACAAGCCTAACCTAAGTTATAGAACGGGATCTTGTATACGCAACTTGTATAAATGTAGATAAATTTATCTTAACTTGTTTAACTCATACATTAATATAGAGGGAGACAAAAGCAGGCCGATTTATTCACATTTATATAAACTATATATATGTGCGAAAACTCATACCTTATGCAAAATATATTAACTAAAATAATGACCCATCTCACCCCTTAAGATAATATTTTCTTAATTCCTCATAATATTGACCCATCATATCCTATTTCATTGCAAACCTTTGCAGGATAAGATAGGTCACCTGCTTTGCCACTTCTACCAATAGTCCCTCAAAAACATTTTAGATAATAATTTTGACCAATATTAACATTTATGCAATAATTTTTCCTAATTTTTCAAAAACAATTTCTTTAGATAATTAAATTTCATATTGACATAATACACAAATTTTCTTTTAATCATTTTATTCTCATACAATCTTCACTTTATAAAACTTAGATAATTAAATTTATTAAACCTCAAATACTAAAATATAAAATCTATCTAATTCACTTGTTGCTACTCTAAATATGAACATTTTATTTTCACACCTAATTTTATAACATCTTTTCTCTTGCTATTTCAACACTAGGTCACTTCAACATAATATATACGATATGATGCACGGCCAAACTAGAAGGGGAAGGGAAGGTAGCACCACCGAAAGCTATATTAAATAATTATTTCATACAAACATAATGGTTGATAAAAGATTAGAGTAAAAAATATAGCATCCACTAAAATTCTACGAAGTCCAAAGTCAAAGCATAGAAACGCGGCAAGCAAAAAACCATAATTTGTTGTTTCAACATGGGTATCCTTTTATCAGGGAGACACTATGTACATAAGCAAGGCACCGTATGAAGAACACAAGATAGATGCAATGCAAGAATGTTCAGTTTTCATCTGGTGGAGTACCATTCCCATTTGCATTTGAACTAGATGAAGACGAAGATGAAGATGAAGAGTTTGAGGATGAAAATAATCCATTAAAAGGCCATCGAAATGAGAATCTTCTACCCCCACTTGCATTTCTCCCTTCACCATCTCCTTCTTCAGCAATGCCATGTTGAACACCTTCATTCTCCCTCTCGTTACTGCTATTCCTAGCCACATCAGAATCTTGCTTGGATTCATCTACAGGCAATTGAAACCTGCAGACTGGACAAGAACTATGAAGCTCCAGCCAGGGCAGGATACACCCACCATGAAACCTATGTTTACACGGCATCTCTTTAGCTTCAGAACCAATCTCAAAATCATCCAAACACACAGAACACTGCAAATTCTCATTGATTGTCACAGTAGGCAGCGATTCAATGGCCTCCTTCTGAGCAGGAGGAGTTCCATACCTATTGGGATCATTCTCTGCCAAATGTTGCAACAATAAATCCAAACCAGGCCCTATGAAATAGTCACCCAGTGACCCAATGGAGCTATGGTTATCATTTTGACCCAGGTTTGAATCATAGGAACCATGAACAATGATAGAGTGATTAAAAGGATTGATCAAGATTACACGCTCTCTTTCTCTTTCCCTTTCCCTTTCTCCGTCACGGTCATCGCTTTCAGAATTCTCAAATGATTCAGATGCCAATCCAGCTCTTATGCCTTGGAGCAACTGCAAAATGGTAGCTGAACTTCTTCTCCTTCTTCTCAGCAACGACTCAAGCTCTCTACTGTACTCAGTTTCCCCTCTATGACTTGGATCACCATTCTCATCTTCACGATCATTGTTATCATCATTGTTATCCTCATCATCGTCAAGCTCTAATCGCCTCGGTCTTCGACGACGGCGTGGATTCCCCATCATGCCTAGCAAGATGGGGGCCCAGAGGGAGAGAGCTCGATCGGATCCAAAATCAGCGTCCGCGGTGGCATGATTGTCGCTGGTGGTGGCGGTGGTGCTACTCATCTCTTCAACAAATCCACTCTGGCAAAATGGGCATTTGATCTCCACTTCCATGATTGGATTTACCATTTGAGAGCACCTATAACACCAATAACTTGCTACCATTGATTCCTCCATATTGTTCCTTTTTTATTTTTTTTAATCTTCTCCTCTCAAAACACTATGCCTTTATTCTTTGATTGCTGAAATTTCCCAAAAAATACAACTGTGAACGGAAAGGGAAAGTAAACATAAAAGCAAAAAGAGAACATCGAATCACAAACATCAGACCATGATTTCATACAGTTATTATTTTCAAAAATATATAAATAATAATTAAAAATTTATCTAAAATATTCTTGTCGAGCAGAAAAATATGCAATCATAACATCCGAGAAAAAATTAAAAAAAAAAAAATTGGCCAAAGCACAAACCCAGAAACATATCAAAATCTTAAATCCCCACAAATCAAAGTAACCAAAAAATGAAAAAAGGGAGAAAAGAATATGCTTCTTACCCGAAGAAAAAGGAGGAAGGAAGAATTGAAACAGCAGCTACAGTTTTTTTCTGCAACAATCTCTGGAATTAACAATTCAAAACGCTGAAAATGATACAGAGAGGACTTTTATGAGGAGAAATGAAATCATAAAAATAATGGGCAGGTAGGTGAGAGAGATTCTCAAAATGAAAAATTAAGGAAATTCAAAGAAGAAGGATCTAGAAGCATCGTAATTGAGAGATTCAGCTTTTGACATAAAACCCAAACCACATCAACACCAACCACACATCATTCTTATGTACACAGAAACAGATATTTAATTGCTGAAAAGGAAAGAAAATATAAATCAAAAGGAAAAAAAACAAGAGAAGATCAAATTTGACACGCAAAGTATAAAAATAAAAAAAGTAAAAAAAAAGTGATTGAAGGAAAAAGATTGATTATTACCTGAAATGAAATCGTCAAAAGCTGAAATCAGGAGAGAAGAGATTTGAAAGGGCCACAGCCCATTTGAATTCAGAATCTATGGGATGGGGTTGTGGGTTTTGTCTGATCGATAAGAGGAAGAAGAAGCAGGAGGAAGGGGGAGAGAGGAAAGAGAGGATGCAAGCCGCCTGCTTTATTTGCCTTTCAAATTTCATTTTCTTAAATAATATAAATTATTCTCCGTAATAAAGTTTACTATTTAGCACTAAAATAAAACCATTTCTTTTATTATTTTAAACCTTTTTGGTTGCTTTTTCTGCCTGCCTGTGCGATTACAATGCTTAGATTTTTATTTTTATATCTTTTTTAATCCTATTCCTATCTGTCTTCATTTTTTTGGGTAAATTATTCTAATTTTCTTATTTTATACTTTTAATTTAAATTTTTTATTTTTAAAACTTATATTAATGTCTTTTATATTTTAATAAATATTTTACATATAAATTTAAAGTATTTAAATATTTTTTATTGAATAATAAATTTATTATATATTTTTAAATTTTAAGAAATTTTTTTTATATCTCTATGTAAATGGTCTTCTATTAACATTTTTATAATTTATAAATTATTTTAATAAAATATAAATATACTAAAATAATATTTTTATTTTAATATTTTACACAAAACATAAAAATAATATTGTCAAGATGTTTTTAATATTTTTTATTTTTAAAAAAGTCATACATTATAAAAAATTCACATAAAAATATTTTTATTAAGGAAACTAAATATAAAATCTAAGAAGAAAAAAATTTAATTAAGAGGCTTTTTAACAATTTAAAGTAAATTGAATTTAGATGTCAAAGATTTATAAAATATAAAAAAAATTAATGTAAGTTTTAAAAATAAAATTATTTAGATAAAAAATAAGATAAAATGTATTAAAATTTTTATATTTTAAGTTATATGTAAAAAATTTTTATGTAGTAAAAATTGAGGAAAATTATTTTATATACTTTAAAAATTATATAAATTATTTTTATACATCTTAAATTACTTTTAAGTCATTTTTTAATTATTTTTAATTTAAAATATGTAAAACGTAATTTATATAATTTTTAAAATATAAAAAATAATTTATTTTAATTGACATAAATTTTTTTATAAATAATTTAAAGTTTAACTAATTTAATATATTTATCTTAAAAAATATAAAATAACAAGAATATTAGTGTAATCTATTTTTCTTATTTTTTATTACATTGTTTACGCGTTTTCAGGATTTTTTATTGTTGAAACGCGTTTTCAAGCTTCGGTCTGACACTACTGCCAGATTGGCTTTAACTGGAATTCGAACTTTATTTGTCAAATTTTAAAATTGAAGATAGCTTTTTTTAATAAACATTTATCAAAAAATTAAAACAAAATCTTATTAAAATCTGGCGTTCAATCTTTAGATTACATCGAATGATTATATAATTGGGAATATAAATAATTTTCTTTAATTGTGAAAAAATATCTTAACTTTTAAAATATATAATTTAAAAGAAATAAAAATACTTTTAGCGTTTCTATTTTTTTAAAATAATAATTTAATTTTTTAATTTTTAAATTAAATAATTTAATTTTTTTATAATTATAATTTAGATAATTTAATCTATCATCTATTAATTTTTTTTATAATATAATTCATTAATACTAATTATTATATAAATTTAGTTTTTATTAAAAAATTATTAAAATATATAAAATTAAAACTTAAGACTTAATAAAAAATAAATAATTTTACATTAAAGAAAGAGTATTAAAATTTTAAAAGCAAAAATTAAATTTAGGATATTATTGGCTAACTATGTCATACTAAAAAAAATTTGATAGATAAATAGTTAAATTACTTTAATTACATTTATGAAGGGATTAAATTACTTTAATTATACTTATAAAAAATTATATTATTTTAATTATAATTATAAAAAAATTAAATTACTTAATTTAAAAGTTAAAAAACTATATTATACTTTTAAAAAAGTAAAAAAATAAAAAATGCTTTTACTCCATAATTTAATTCACTTAAAGTATATTCTTTTTTAAAAATATTTAAGAATTTTGAAAATTTACTTTTAATTAATACTTATTAAATATTACTATTCCATTAAATTTACATTTTGATAAAATTTTAATTCTCCTCCATTAAGTATTGATGTGTTAGATAATTTTAAATGAAAAAGTAATTATTATAATAGTGTTTACAAAAAATCTAATAATAAAATAATAATTTCAAGAATACAATAAAAACAGAAGTTTTTTTAAAAAAATTAAAATATATTTTTGCCTTTAAACTCTATGGCTAATACATTAATCTAACCGAATCCAGTCAAGACATACCGTTTAAATCAATGACCAGAGGCGCAGGAAAGAGTCACATGCTTTGTTTAGAATATGTGAACCCTCCAAGAATGCCTTCTTAAACCCACATTTTCTTGCAGTTTTTCCAGAAGCTTGAAGGAAGCAAGTCCACATGCTCTGACTTTCTCTAGAAATTTGCTTGCTGGGCATATAAAATGGAAATCAATCTTTTACTGTGCAGTGTATCTTTCCTTAAAAAGACAAAAAATTTAGGTTCCATACACTACGTAAAAACTTGTCCAAGTGAACCTAATAAAAAAACCTACAGCTAGCCAACCTTATATTCCCTCTCTCTCTGCTCTTTAATGTCTGCCATAGGTTTACAACTTCTTTCCTTGAGGAAAGGAAAATATTAGCGGATGAAAAATCTCACATGGAAGATACACACAAATCAATGTGCCTTTTGATTAAGTGAACTGTACACTTAAAAACGTGGAACACACTTACTCGAAAGGCACCCACCTGAAAGTGTACTTTCTAATTTACATGTGTTTTTCATGTAAAACTTTTAAGAGGGATCCAAAATGGAGTCCATTGAGAAGAGATTTTGCTCTGTGAATGCCTTGAGGGATGTTATGTTGTACACTTGGGATGAAGAAGAATCTTGAAAAGATGTACCATTACGCCTTGCACACAAGATTGACCAAATCATTAGGTATGAGTTGTAAAGAGGATCACGGTGTTCCGCTGTTTGGTGACAATCCACAAGGCATACTTTAAGTGAGATATAGGAATATTTTTTAAAAAATTTATAAAGTTATATAGAGAAAAAAAATATTAAATCCATAAATTAAATTTAAAAAAATATATAAAATAAAAAAAAATTACCGAAATCCAAAAGCAAGAAATGTCCAAGATCCAAATCCATGGTAAAAAGACATTGGAAAAGGAGAAATTGAGGGTGAGAGTGATGCTAGTATTAAATTTGAGAAATGGTTGATATGCATGCATAGATAATGTAAGGCATGCATAATTTATGTATAGAGACTAGTGACTATTAGTGTATTATAACAAATATTTTAAAGATAAATTGTACTTACAAATTGTATGACAATTGTGCAATCCTGACATATATATATATATATATATATATATATATATATGTATAGCATTGTTTGGCATTTTTGAGTTTAAGTGAGGGGTAGTGTAGTGTTATGTTGAATTTGATTGTGGTTTGAATTGCATATGGAGATTATTGTGTAAATTGAATAACACTACATGAGGGAGTTTCCTACGACCATTGTTTGGTTGTGGAGATGTTGTTATTACTTCTTTAAATGTTTGTGCTTCATGATTAAGATATAATATATGTCTTCAACATAAAATACCATTAACAGTGTAGCTATCAATAACGCAAAGCTCAAACATTGGGGCAAAAATTGCACTGGCTTAACCTTACATTGGGGTTTCTGACATCAAAAAAATATAGAAAAAAAAATATACATGTATTATTTTGAGAAGTCAAATCTTGGATTATCCTTCCTTTCAATAATTGTGGTATTTAGGCATAAAAAACAAAGGATTAATTATTTAATTGGTCCCTATGGTTTCATTTAATTTTTAAGTTAGTCCCTAAACTTTTAAAATTGTACAATATAGGATTTAAAATTACAATACGTTTACAAAAATACCCTTGTTGTTCACGTTTTTAATGATGCTGTGAAATTTTGCACATGTGGAGTGTTAAGTGTCCCTTGTTGTTCACGTTTTTAGGTGTTTCTTTTTTCTTTTAAACAATTAGTTGAAAATAGACTTTTAAGTAAAAACTAAAAATAAGTATATTTAAATATTTTTTTAGAAACAAATAATAACTTTTAGAAATAATCATCAAACAGGCCCTATAATTTATATAAAAAAAACCTTAAAAAAGTTTTTAAAAAGTGGAGATAAGAGTTAGATTATACATAATCTAAAAATAATTTCATAAAGAGACTTATTTATAGTTACTTTTGGTTTTACGTTTTATGCACTAGTCTATGTTAAGGTCAAGTATATATTTTTCTGATTCGTTTCATTATTTATAAATTAAGTAATTAATTAATTTATAAAATGTCTATGCAAAAATAATAAACTAAATTATATTTAAATAATCTAAATAACGCTTCATTTTTTTTTAATTCAATAGTAATCAAGTAAGAACCTTTCAAAAATTAAAACTTTAATAATTTCTCTCATTTCAACAAAAGTTTTTTTTTTTTTTGAAATTTAAATCCCTGAGACATTTGCACCTAAAATTCACTTAAAATTAACATACTTTCGTTAAATCATCATCTTATTCTTAACACCATAATTTTGTCTATTTGTTATCTACGTTTAAAAGAAGGTGCTAAATTTTAAAGAACAAAAAAAAGGATAAAATCCCTCTTCTTTTTTTTTTTTGTGGAAAGATAAAATCCTCTTTCTATTCTGCCAGCAGGAAGAGACTTTATAATTTTTCAACCCATAATAATGACGATAATTACTTCTAGGGAGCACCTTCAATACCTCATACTTCCTCGAGATCCCGTTATAAATTAAAAAATAATTATATAAATGACATTACTAAGACTAGATATCAATAATTGGCTGCCTACATAAAAAACAAATCACAGTGGAAAAGAACTGTAAGCCTATACCCGTAACAAAATGTAATATCCAAACATCTTTTCCACAACGCACGAGCAAAGCAGCTAGATGCATCACGAACAATTATTGTACCTCGTGCCAACCTGCATGCCCATATGCAGCAAATCTGCAAGTGATGCTGAACCCAAATCTTTGACACAGTAACCAGAATAACTTCCTTAGCTTAATTTTACAAACATTAATTTAGACACTGCTTCAAGGCAAAACCTTCGATATCATCCTTATCATGGATTCTACCAGCGATGTGCCTCTCCCTTCCAGCAACACTTAACCTGAGAAGAAGTTGCCAACAATGGGTACAGCAAAAGACCCACTCCCATACATGATCACGCTGCTGAATAATAAAAATGAAACTCAACTGTACAATGGGAGCGGATATTGAGAACAAAAATTTTATCGAATTTTCAGGTTCACTTTTAAACAAGTTCCATATTGGTGGTTGAGGCATTCTCTTCCTGCGAGGATCAAAGCAGGTTAGAAGTGACGAAAGAAAAGACATGCTAATTCAACAGGGAAACGACTAGAAAGTTCAACATACAAATATTAAAATCATGCACGATTGAATGATAATGCTCCCATTATTGAGGCAAGGAATATAGGAAGAGCATATTCTAGCAACATGAAGATTACCAATGATGTTTCATTCATAAAGCCTTTCATCATTGGTGATTTCAAGGTAAGTGTTGCAGTTTTCAGAAATTCCAATATCAATCAGCTACATATTAATGCTTATTTTATTGTCTACTAAAGCTACTGTTATCAAACTTTAATCCAATCTAATCTCTAGTCTCTACTAAACTAATCTAAAAGTTTTAAGAATTTATATCATGTATCTATAACTTATTTTTATTTAATTTAATCAAGTCACATTTACAATCATGCTTCATTATTAGTTATGATCGAAATAACATATTATAAATTTGTATGAAATGTCCCATTCATTGAAAGGGTTGCATGCAAGCGTATTTGTGCGATTGAAGTTGCTTACCCATAGCTCCTACACCATGTCCACCATGGTGATGATGGAGAATCAAGCTTCTCAAACACAAGATTCAAGAAATGAAAACTACTTCAAAATGGTCAGTAGTTCAATGAGAAGATAAAATGCTTTTTCTTTGTGAAAATATAGGATAATACTTGGCAGAGCGATGTACATAAAATTACCTTTCTTTCACTTGCCTTATCTTCTATTTCTAAACAAGCATCAATGTGATGCTCTTTTCCCTTAATTTGATTTGATATATGACAATCAGAACTCAATCATCGAAAAGTCAAGGTGTCCATATAAAGGCATGAAAGGGAGGAAAAAGATAAGAGTGGAAGATGTACTCAGTGGTTTAAATAGTTTAAATGGTTCTGAATAATTTGCAGAAGATCATAGGTTCAAACCTCTTTGCCATCATGTCACCCCAAAAAAATAAAAAAAGAAAAGATAATTCAACTAAGAAAGATAAGCCACTTCATTGCTTGGTACACTTTTTGACCATCTGTAGTAAAATTTTATTTTTATAAATCAAAGCTTTGTCCAAAGAAATATTAAATTTGCTAAACTTTCTAGTGCTATGGAAAGCTTTATATATTCTCAAAAATACATTTACCTGTCCCAGTTGTCCGATACTTGTACAGCTCCAAAAACACACAATTCTTGCCTAGAAATTTCATTTTATTACTTTTTGTGTACAAAAGTATAAGTTATTTCCTTAGAAATTGTGCCATTAACAAACATTTGGGTGTACTTGGAATCTCTAGAATAACAGAATTGCCTTATTTATAAATGAATTCCTGTATGAAACTTGTCTGGTATGGTATTGGTTTAAGAATTTAATTCGTTTACAAATCATTTTGGGTGAATAATTCATAATTTGGAAAATCCAATCACTTTTGAATGGATTTGTAAATCATTTCATGGAGGGAGATATCTAAACTCCAGATTGACTCCAAATGACCACACCAAACAATTTACTACAGCTCAGCAAACACAACTTGCTCTTTCATTTGGCTACAGGCCAGTAGCAGCTCACAGAAAACCATTCTGTATAGACAGATCTCTACACATTTTCCAGAACATAGGCAACAAAATATCAGAGTTAATGCTAACCTATAAAACAATATTTTCAACCCATTTAAACAATGAAATAAAAGAATTTAAACTTTCATCCAGTTAAGTTTCAGCACAATGTGACTTGTGTGAAATATAGAGTAAATCATATAACATGAGAGAAGAAAAAAGAGAATTCAAGAAAAAATCATACAAATTCTTAATGCTGTTGAAAGTATATAGACCAAAAAGGAAAAAACAATGTGATACTTACACTTACGGCCTGGAAGGATCTCGCCCTGGATGACCTTTGAGAAACTTCAGCAGCTGAAGTTGACTCATTGTCACTACTGTCATGATTCCGCATCTACACAGCCAAACAAATAAATTATGAGATAAACTTCACACTGGCAGTTCCAAAAACAAAATACCAAACTCCAAAAACAAAAGGGGTGAGTCAATAGTATCTATCAACTAAATCTGCCATAGGTAGCTATCAAAGCAAATGACAATGTAGTCATTGTGGAAACAATATTGTAAGCCACATAACTTCTGATAAATTTTAAACTTTTAGGATCTTTTTGAAGATGGCAACCAGAATTTAGGTTTAAATTAGCATCAAACCAAAATTTGGTATTAGCACAAAGGCATCAAAGAAAAAGGTATTTGTAAAATCAGTAAATATCAAACAAAGACAATAATTTGATTGCAAACATTAGATTGTCATGCTTTCAATACTCTTTACTTATCTAATTAACATAAAATCTTACTGGATGCTGTCAGGTCATGACAAATCCAGTTTATATTGTGCAAACTGAAAGGAAAAGACCTTACTTTATCAAGTCTTAGTGCTTTCTTTCTTGTGAAACTTGATACAGAAGGCCATATTAAGGTTTCAAAATGCAGCTAGACAAGAGATTTAGGCAGCTTTCAGCAAGGTTGCAACAAACCCAGTAGAGCCTTAAGGATCCAGTAGGAATAACACGAGTCAACAGGTATAAAATTAGCAAATTAACACCAACTGCCCAGCGCCATCTCTAATTAGATATAAACTAGATATTTTTAGTCATCTATTTTCATCATTTACGGACAAAGCTATTTGAGAACTTAAGATTTAAGCTAAGCAAAATTGATCAGTTTTAAAGACATTGACAGTTTATTAAGCAGTATATGGGACATTTACATTGTTCAAATTGAGTTAAAACTTGAATCTTAAGTATGCTATCTCATGTTATATGTATATACAAAATTTTCTTGGCTTTTAAGTTATTCATCAATTTGTTGCCATATCTTATGAAACAAGGACTTATGATTCACGACCCAGAAAATAGTCTTCCAGTTTACAATACAAATCTCCATTGGACAACTCATCAACAACAGCCAAGGGATATACAAGCAAGACATTTGGATCTGAACCCCAAAAACTCTTTCAAGGCCCTCCATATATGCATAAAAATGCCACTAAAACCCAAAAGATGCCAAATAAACCTTCCAATTTCCTATTCTCAAACCAGTTTCACAAACTCCATGACAATTCTAGTACTCAACCCCAATATCATAGATCATGGCATTGCAAAGATTTCCACACCGCAAAACACTACCTTATTTTAAGAACCAACAGCTAATTAAAATGTCAGAAAAAATTGCGCCACACATTCCACACAGTTGAATGTTGCTAAAAGGATTAATTAATTTTTACAACTGTACATAAAGTAACAAACATCAGGATAAATCACCTTAACAGGTCTCTGCAACTGCAACAAATTAATTAAATTGTTTCTGTCAAAGATATACTTTTCTTTTAAAATAAACAAATGATATTAGTATAAAAGAAGAATTCATTTGAAAAACAAAGAAATTACAAGGTAGGAGGGCATAGAACATGGAGAAGTCATGTGAAGGCTTTAACTTTAGGGAAGCCCTTAGCTTACAGAAACAAGCAGCAAGAACTTAATTTTGAGTAGTGCAGGCTTGAATATGATATTGGATAGAGGATTTGCATGTATAGGTTTTAAAAGAATCCAAAAACAAATTCTTCTATCGACCAAGGTGGCGTACAATTTGTATAAGGAATTTAGAAAAACCATTCATGCTTTTAAGTCTATCATCTCCCCTTTATTGAGATTTTTGAGAAAAGGGAAACTCTAAGAAAGGTGGAAATTTTGTATGTTAAAGAATTATGTGCAGCGATGCAATAAGGCATGGAAAGTAATCATGGGAAAACACCCTTTCCCATCAACAGATGCACCCATAACTGAATGCACATAGTCTCCTTCTCCTACGCACAAACTATGCAAAGGGGGGAAAGAAGGATATACCTGCAAGATAAACATCAAGGAACTTTGAGGCACAAATCCTACCTACTTTCATACCAAAGGAAGCAAGGTTCAAAGGATTGCACCACACCCATTTAGCCCACTAGAACAATTTCTTATGCCAAGAAACCAATCATCTCAAAAGCTTATGTTGTTAGATAGAAGCTTAAAAGTGGTTTATTTTATATCTCTAACACGCCCCTCACACAAAAATCTCTTTTTGAACTTAAAGTGTAAACAATTTTTAATTTTTTAGTAGCAGTAAAGATTTAACTTTTAACTACTTGATTATGAAGGCTCTGATACCATATCAAAAAATTAATCATCCTAAAAGCTTAAATTGTTAGGTGGAGGCTCGAGAATGGTTTTATTTTATATTTCTAACATCTTACATACCAAATTCCTATGACCCTGGCTTCCCTCCTTATGGGGCTTGCAACAAACATTCTAAGTTTCCAACAAACCAAATGATCTGCTTAACATCCCCTGTCCCTGACCATATAAACATCTCTCATAATCTTCTCAATTCTATCAGAGACCCCACTCAAATTCTCAAAAAGACATATAGCAAAGAGAGAATTTAGAAATGAGTAAAGTCACCCAACCGCAAATGGAAAGCATCCTTCCAACAATCCAGCAAAGTGTTCTTTACCAGATCCCAAAAAGACTTAACAAAAGGATTACCATCTACCACCCCGAGGACCCCCAAGTAACAGTCTTGTCCTTGGACTAATTTGGTTAGGTATGGCCCAGTTAATATTAACTTAGAGACAAAGGACATGAGTGCTCTAATAATAGAAGCAAAATGTTCAAAGAACAACGCCATTTTTTAATATTTATAGGACATTTTGATGAGCTTCCCTCATTTGAGGCAGAATTGCAATTCTCAATGAATAACTGAACCATTTGAAATTAAAATTTCCCAATTTCAGCAGACGTAGTACATAAATATACTAATGATAGTTGCTATAAGATACTCCTCAGCTATCAATATCCCATATTTATATTAATTTGAGGGTCAACTAACATAGAAAACTATTGTTCTGCTAAACCATTTCATTAAAATAAGAAAGAAATAGATAATTCTAGATTGAGTAAAAAAGAATATTACCATTAAGGTAAGAAGTTAGCAAGTAAGATAGGAGCTAAAGATTGCAAAAGGCAATAAAAAGAGAGGTGCAGAAATATAATTGAAGCTGTGAGATTTAAGTTTATGGTAAATAGCTTGATTTTTGTAGTAAAGCATTGGTACTTCAATTGTTTGAGATGGGAAAGAGAATTTCTTTCAAATCTGCACAAGTTTCAATATAAGTGAATATTCTGCACCTTTGAAAGACAACAGAGATTAGACAAAAGAAAAATGGAAACTCCCATTCCCAAAGAGACAAATCCTTCCAAAAGAAAGTAACCATAATACAATTTACATCTTCCAACAGATGAAAAGAACAACGCAGCTAAGAAATGAACTTTCAGGACCTGCATGAATGAATTGATTGCAAGCATAGACATTACAAAATTAACAATATGTCAATAACAATAATAATAACAACAACAACAGCAACAACAATTAGGAAAGCTCAAAAATCAGAATTAAGTGCCCACTGCTCTATACTGGGTTAGTTAAATGAATAGCCACCCCAACACTAAGGAGAATTTATACACAATATAACTTGCTAATTAAATTTTCCACAAAGTAAGCCAGTGAAGAAAAAACTACTAAAGAAGCTGTCTGCTATATCAGTGCAAATGAAGTCGTGTCATTTCCAAGCAAACATAAAAAATGATGTTCTGTGAAAAATTTAGCCTACCCCATGTGAGGATTTGTTCTCTTGACCATCTTCAAACAGTGATGAGTAATAGGCTGGGTCATATATGGAGCCCCCAAGTATCTCATTGGGATCAGAGCATTGCCTAACTACAGCAGGTGTTGCAGGACTCAAAAAACTATTTCTTAAGTCAAAATCTGCTTCTCTAGTAGCTGTATCAACATAAGAAGCACCCAACCTATAAATCTGAATCCATAACAATGAGGATAATACCCTCACTGTAAAACCAACAATCTGCATAGCCAGAGTAAGTTTCACTGAAAATATGAAAAATGTTGAATAATCCTCGGTAGAAATATTCCTGCAAACACCAATAATGCTTTTCATAATATGTAAACAAAAACTAAACTACAGTCATGATTAATTGTTTTATAATTAAAAGCATAAGCAAACAATTAATTGATATGGCTCTATTACAATGTAAAGGAATGAGTCACACCAATAACAACCTGAATTTAGAATCTTGACAACAAGTTAAAATATAGACAATAACAATAATCATGTACTGCTTCAGCTAACTTTGATGACAACATAACCAGGGGCGGGGGTGGAGTTTTTATGCTCATCAATCCAAGAGTTCCTCATTAACACTTGCCAGTAGCTACTAGGTGCTGTATAGACCAGATGAGATGTATTTCATTTAGCTATTCTAGGTTCATTTTGTGCCCTTTGCATTTGTCTTTATCCTATCCAAAGAATTCAATCAAGGTGTGCACTTAGCTGTTATATAAAGAAAAGTAAGGTTACAGAGAATTTCTGCATTAAAATATTTCAGTCATAAATTCTATCATTTTAATCCTGTAAAACAGAGAATCACTAGGATTGAATTGTATTGCCCATTATGCATTGTAAATATAAAATTTAAAGCAAAAGGTCAGATATTATCTAAGCAAAAATCAAGACCTGTTAAATTGTTTTCATGCTAAAAAGAACTGTAAGGGGAAACAGAAAACTTCCAAATTGCAACCCCATTTAATATTCCTCAAACTAAACCTACTAGTAAAATTGCAACCAACCAAAATTCATTCCCACGGTGACCTATGAGCATGAACTGAGCAGTGATGGAGAGTAAGATTATTGCCTTGGGAACCAAATTTATTAGCAGAAGACCTCATAATTATTTAACAAGCACATATTTCATTTATATATAAAAAGCGGAGTGTCATAAATGCATCATAACAGTTCAGTAGCCAACTACATCAAAAGGAAAGGCAAAGGAAAAAGCCACACCAAACCTCTTTGCATTAAATTTTTAAAATTGGGCTTCCTTCATTGAATATAATTAATCTAGCATCATATAGTCACCCTTTATTTGACTGCAAAATTTGATTTGAACTAGTTTTAAGGTTTCTTTTCTACCACGTATGTGTGGAACAATTGATAACTGGATTATCAATAAAGGTCTTATCACCGGATACATTCAAGAGAATCAAAGAATCCAAAACACTATGCAAATAATGGGTTGAAACAATAAGAAACAAAATCATATTAAGAATTGCAACAAAAAGAAAAAGAGAGGGAGAGGGAGATGAATTGACGAACCAAATCTCGTTACTGAAGAGAAAAAACCAAGAAATATCAAGCAAAATGGCGCAGAATAGAAGGAAGGCATATGTACGGCCAAGGCTTTGACTGCTACTCTCGATTGCAACCAAAGCGAACAATGCGATTGCCAGATTTATGAGCAACACCCCGTTGTACAATGCTCCCAGAGATCCAATTAACGCGCACCCAATCTTGCATTTTGGGTTGGAAACACGAAACAAACATCAGAACAAAGGAAAATGATTAATGCCATATAATTCCACATAGACACTAGGAAAAACGTAGGCAGTACCTGAATGTAAATGAGGATGACAGCGACTGACTGGAGCCTATCGTAATCGCGTAGCCATGGCTGTATTCGATCCCTCAAATTTGGACAGAATGAACCACAAAGCATCATATAAAGTTTGTGCGCGTCAACTCCACCAAATTATCTCCTCAATCTGAATCAATCATAAAACTATTCCCTTGAAAACGGTGGAGTGTCGGAGGGAAGCCAGAAATGAAAGAGCAGTGCACCATCATTCATCGCCTACACTCTTGCACACACACAGTAATACCATCCGCCATTCACGTTGCTTCCTCTTCCTTGCTTTCTTCTCCTTTATCTCCGTGTAAGTTTTCCTTTCCATTTATATTTATATATTTTTTCTTTTATTTTCTCGCTCTCCCGGCTGCTCCCTCCCCGTGCTTTCATTGGAATTTAAACAAAAGGGAGAATGCCAATTTCCATTGGTTTATTGAATTTATTTTCATCTTAGGTCACAGAATAGTATTAGTAACGCACTAGCTGAAAATTGTTGGTACTGTGAATGTATGTTGCTTCTGAGAAATTTAATTAGGAAGTATGCCAATAGAAAATATATATTTTATAATTATTTACATATAATTTTATTTAATTAAATTTATTTTAATAAAGTGAGTTGTCTTACTTTATCTATTTTGTTGGATGAGACTTCTTTTCTGTTTCTCTAATTATGGATAAAAATAAATGGATGTGTCATTATTTTAGGTAGCATCTTAAATATATGTTATTACATTCATCTGCTGTATATATGTTATTACAATCTCTTATTATATAATTTTATTATTTTTATAAATTAAATTTTGTTAAAAATTTACTTAAAAAACTAATATGATTAAATTTATTAAATTTATAAAATAAATTATAAATTTCAACAAATTTAACAATTTATTTTAAAATCAGTAAACATTTAATATTTATAATTTAGTGAGAACATATTTTTTCATTGCTATGAGAGATGCCAAAGAAGGGCAACCTACCTTAGTCCATAATTAAACCAAAGCGTAGCAAGCCAAGCTACAATTTTGGCATCAAACCCTTAATATCTAAAAGCCTAACATAATTTTTATAAATATTTAGTATTACTGATTAACTGAGAGCCGTTTTCTCCAAAAGACAATACACTCATTCGGGGCATACTCCTAGAATTTTTAGCACCTAGAATCTCTCATTGTAAGGCTTCTTCAAGTCACTCCCGTAGACATTTCCATCGTCACTATCTGAATCAATCATCAATCATATGTAATAAAAGTGCTTCACCTCACGAGGGGTATGGTTGTCTTCACTGTTGCAGCAGATTAAGCAATGCTATCTTGAATCGGATGCTCGTTTTACTTCGTCTACTCCTACTTAGTGCACAAATTTCATAAATTTGATCAAATACCATAAAGTACTAAAAATATGAATCATCGATTCATGGGAAAGTCTCATTTCATATAACAACCAAAGTCCTGCTGGTCAGAGATTTTATTTCAGGAACACTTTTGATCTCAATTCCAAATTGGCAAGTAACTCAACTCCAAACATAGGATTTACTTTAGCTTTATTCTGAAGGACGGATTACCTTTTTTTTTTTTTTGACAAAAAAGACGGATAAACTTTAACTGCATGAGTTTAATATTTAAGGACACAGGTCTCCAAGAGAACGCCTCTCTTCATTCTTATTTTAGTATACCACAGTATGACCCCTAAAATTTCAGAAAGTTTAGTCCTACACACAGTTTGAACTAAAATGCCACAAACTAAAAACAGATCCAACTTAGGACCAATGCCCAATCTGTGAAATTCAATAATGTTAATGGCAGTGATTCTTTTTTTTTTTTTTTTTTGAGGATTCTGTTAATTTTATTTGTTGAAATAGCATTACTGCTAAAATTTAGGAAATGAAACAATTTCTCCCTCCACATGTTTATCACCAAAACTCAACCCAGTAATATACATTCTCACAAGTGCTCCCCTATGTTTGTTGGTCTCAATTATCAATCCTCTCATTTCCCTCCAGGACTTCCTACATTACTTTCCTTAAAACCAAGTTCTGATAAGTCTTGCTTTGCCATCAAGTTTCTGCAAGATGCCAATTATATCAAATACTATACAAACCTTTATATCAAGTGAGGAGACAAAATGTGTCACACACCCCTAGTAGACAAATAAACAAATATAATTGGTGATACAGTGAAACCAACTCACTTTTCCATACGACACTCCAGGTATTTCTTTGAGAACAGCCTGCATTTTTCAGACTGGTAGCCATAAGACTTCAGACAATTGAGATATTCTTTCTTCTCCTGAAATGAGGAATGAACAAAATAGGGTATATCAAGATTGTACTGAAAACCTTAGAATCAATATATTGGACTGAAACAGCATGCAACTCGCAAGAAGTAATTTCTTACAAAAATAAGCGTAACATAAAACTTCAGTTCTTCATGGAAAGTTTAACAAAACACTACCACATCACATATATGCATGTGGTCCAACGGAAAGATTCCTTTTTCCGGAGGCACTGGACGCAGTCCCCTATTGCCACCAAATGCGCCACCTATTAAGAAATTTTAAAGTACGGAAATGAGTGTCAAAGCAAGTTTGTTTGAAAATAATACTAGGGAGAAATGAGCATCAAAGTATTATAGTGGCAGTTGCATATGAAAATAGTACCAGTGAGAAGAAATGAATTCAACGCTTTAGAATCCATAACATGTTAATAGGTTATTAGTCAGACTATCCAGGCTTTGATTTAATTCAAGACAATATTCTCTACCTCATTGTTATAGAAAGATCATTGTAATAAGCAATAAATGATAGATGCTTCAACAAAATATTTTTTAAAAAATAGTCCAACAGAAGAAAAAAAAAAAAAAACTACTCTTGAATAATTTAAATGCTTTTCAAGACTGTTAGGATCTTACTATCAAAAGGATGATTACAAGAAGAGCAGAGCTCCAATGAGCTTGAAAATACAATAAAATGGTAACCTCTACCTTGAAAAGCTCTAGGCAATCCTCTGGCATTCGAGAGGCCAGTCTCTTCCACCCTACTCTCTGATCCCCCCCCCCCCCCCCATCATTCTTCTCCCTCTTTCTGCTTATTCTAATTGCCAATTAAGTCTCTTGATTGCTAATATTTATTTTCATTGCTAATTAAGTCTCTAATTGCTAACAATACTCCCTCCCATAAGCTTCACCTTGTCCCCAAGGTGAAGTTCATGATAATGCCAGTCAATAGTCAAAAAATTCTTCCAAGTGTTTTCAAAGTTGGGGAGCTCCCTCCATTTAATTAGGACTTCAACTGTACCGTTTAGTAGAGTTCTGACTTCCTTCAATCACTGATTTTTCTTCCACCCACCATAGACAACTCCATATGATTGACCTCCTGCTCTTTGACTTCCAACCATTTAACCTTATTGCCCCTTTCCCGTTGTCTTCACCTGTAGAATCGAGAAGACTTGTAGCTGTTTGGCTTTACATTTGTGGTTGGGGTTGTATGTTTCATTGCAGCAAAAACATAAGCCTTTTGCTAATGAGGCCTGAAACTCAGCATCAGTCAGACGGTGATACCCTCTTCTCTCTTCATGGGTGCTGCTTTTGAGGACCCATCGCTATGCCTCATGTCCATTTTCTCCACTGATTCCCCTTTTGTTCCAGCTCAACCTTCCTCAACGAATTTCGTGACGGTGGGTTGAAAATTTCAGGTTGAAGAGCCCAATCCAGGACTCTTGTGGGTGTCATCATAGTACCACCCATAACCAACCCCAAGCACCCTTTCATTTTACCAAACTCTACCTCCTTGAGCCAATCCAATACTTGATTCCTGTCCTCCACCTTTTGGGCCAACATCATGACTTGGTCTAAGCTTTGAGGCCCAAGTATTCTAGCCTCTACTTTCACCTCCTCTACCAACCAATTGAGGTCAAATCCCTTGAGCAATTCATCAGATAAATCCCCAAGAGGCACAGACACAAGCTCAAACTGTGCTTGATATTTAGTCACTGTCCCCGTCTGCCTCAATGTCATCAGGGCTTCATGGGCATTGCCTTGATGCAATGGCCAGAATCTTTCCAACAGTGCGATTTTGAATTCTTCCCAACTGTTAATTGGCAGCCTAGTGTCCCTCCACTGCAACCAATAAGAGAGCACTTCCCTCTAGACACATCGTTTTTACTAATACTTTCTCTTCTTCCCCAACACCATTAATTTGGAAATACCTCTCTGCTCTGAACAACCATCCAGAAGGATCTTCTCCATTGAATATAGGTAATTCAAGTTTCCTATGCTGGCTATCGAGTTTCTCAAAATTCGACTCACAAGTGGAATCCTAGCCATATGCACCCTTCCCTTTCCTATTCTTCTTGCTCACTCCCATGAACTCCCTAACCTTAACAACAAATTCTTTCGTGACCCTAACACACACCCTCATCGATGATTAACATCCATTTTTACATCTCTCTCATTTCCCCTATCATTCTATCCCTCAATTCACTCCTAATCTCGGCCACACCTCTCTCTAAATTTTCAACTCTATTCTCCATTCTTGAGCTCACCATACCACACGAAACTCAACCACGCTCTGATACCATTTGTTAGGATCTTACTATCAAAACGATGGTTACAAGAAGAATAGAGCTTGAATAAGCTTAAAGATACAATACAATGGTAATCTCTAACCTAAAAATCTCAAGGCAGCTGTTAGCATTCAAGAGGCCAATCTCTCCCACTCCACTCTCAAATCCCCCCTATCATTCTACTCCCTCTTACTATTTATTCTAATTGTTAATTAAGTCTCTTGATTGCTAATATTTATTTTCATTGCTATTAAGTCTCTAATTGCTAACAAAGACTTCAGAAAGAATCCTTCGTTCCTTTCTCTTTCATATCAAAAGCATTTCGAAAGTGTACTTTCAACCTCATTCAAAGTAGAGTAACTTCCAAAGGCTCAAATAAGAACTATGACTATTTTCTTGATAAGAATGCAGTTATCTTTTCTTTCCCTTTAACTGGTCATAAGATATCAGGTGATCTAAGTTATTGGAACAACTTTCAACAAGGTAAACTAAAAGTCACTTCAATTGCATACTTGCACTTACATGCAAATATAAGAACACCACCACGTTGGGTGATTTGCAAACATGTTATTGAACTTCCCAAGTATGATGGAATCAATTGCTGGTGCAACTTATGCATACCAACAGCAGCAACAATACACAAAACCTTATTCTACTAGGTGTGTTAAATTATATTGATTAAAATCCAAGTTTTCATAAATATCATTTATTATAAGATCCTTTTTAACAATCTCTCCATTGGTCTAAATATCATTTAATCAACTCTTCTTACTTGAGCTTCTAGCAGTCTTCTTTGCACATGCTCAAACCACTGTAACAAAGTTTTTATCATTTTTTCCTAAATTAGCGCAACACTTTATTCCAAATACAATAATTCTAAATCTTCTTTTTTCTTATATGTTCATTCATCCATGTCAACATTCTTATCTCTACAACTCTCATTTTTTTTTTTTAACTCTTATTAGCCCTTTAATGCCCAACACTTACAACTATAAAGCATAGGTGGTCTTATAGCAGTTTAGTACAACTTTCTTTTAAGCTTACTAGGTACTTTGTAATCACAATTCACTCGAAGCATTTCTCCATTTTAACCATCCAACTTGCATCCTATATCTGAAATCCCTACCATCAATCTTTTCATCATTTTGTAAGATCAATCCAACATATCAAAACATTGACACTTGATGAAGTCCCACATCGGTTAGGCAAAGAGGTCTTGGGTGTTATATATATGGGTTTGCAAACCTTCCCTTACGAGCTAGCTTTTGAAGTGGAGTTAGGCGGGTTCATATCACTTGTGGTATAATGTGCTCCCCAATTTTTACCACCAAATCATTATTAACTCGCCTCTTGCTAAACTTGCATTCCATATACTCATGTTTTTCTTTTTATTTCGGTACCTTTCCGTCATACCTCACAAAAGATATATAGCCTCCATAATTGATTTTCACGGCATAAAACCAAATTGGCTCTTTAATATATTAGTCTCTTTTCTTAATCTATGGTCAATCACTCTTTCCTATAATGTCATAGTATGACTCATGAGTTTGATCCCCAATAGTTTGCACAACTTATAGGTACCACATCAGTAAAAATACTATATTGGGAACCCCGTCGGCATGTAACAGCCACTAATAATCATCCCATTCTCTCTTTTAATAAACAGTTGTGGTCCTATCTAGGAGCTAGGAGTAAAGCTCAATAATTACCCCTTAAAAAATGAAACAGTGGAAGAAATTCAAAAAATTATGATTAGTTTAAATTTACAAAATTTTGTTTAATATAATGTTACATCAAATGACATACAGAAAACAGGGAGTATCCTTATTGTTGAGAAGCTAAAACAATGTTGAATTCTGAACCTACTATAGCTTAAAGGTTACACAGAAGAAACTTTCCCAAAGTTTCTAAGCAAATAAATTCAGGATCAAGAGAAAGGGGCAGAACAACATATACCTGCACTCATTTGACAGTTCTGGAACTCGTTACAGTGGAAGAAGTGAGAATTTTGAAATGTTTGTCAGAATCGGAGCAGCTTGAGCTTTTAAATAAAGATCTAATTAGAGGCGGGCTTTGAAACTCATCCTCATTGCAGCACATTTAATTCAGACTGGATGGCTGCACTGTAGACATATCTCACTTGCTCGTCTAGCTGCCAGCAGTGAAGGAGACTAACTGAGAAAAGAAGAGAAGAAATCATCCGCAATGCCTGGTGATTGGTGTTCTTTGACAGTTTGTTAGGTCTTTGTTCCCAATGTATGACCAAAATAAAATCACTTGAGCTAAGATAATAAAACCTATATTTTTCCTTTCTATTTTTTATGTGAAAAGTTTATATTTTCTTTCAAAACTTTTTTAATATAATTTTCAAAAAATATATTTAGCAGTGAAAGTAAAGAGGATTTTTCATTAGGAAATTGCAGGGATCAGTTACAGAAAAGAAGTAATGAAAACTCAGTAGAGGAAACCTCCACTGCCAAGGGCACAGCCCCTATCCCAGACCAGCCTGCTCCTCACAAAGAGCCTAAGCTCCTAACAACTCACTAACAAAATGCCTGAATGATTTCTCTCACTCGCACCCACTACTTTCTTTTATTCTTGCTACTATATGCCACCTATCCCCTACAATGATTGCCCCTAATACTAACTCATGATTAACCTGCTGACCTGTCCCTCGTTCCCCACATATTTCTTCCTAGTATAAACCTTCCACCCCTTTTCTGTCCCATACTCATTGGGCCTCTCTAATTCCCCATATGCTCCTATGGTCCTAACAGATAAATGTTTATTTCTGTTTATACTTTAACCTTCATTTATAATGTTTTAACATTAGATTATATTTCATGAATAAAGTTTATTAATTTATAACCATTTTATAAATTGTTATATTATATGAATTAGAATTAAGAAATTAACATGTAAGATACAGTTAATCTATTTTAGTTTTTAACAAACTTTAAATAGGACTAAATTTGGACAAAAATAAAATTTTAGCCGAACAGATTGGTTTTAATCAGTTTGTCCCCTCATTTAACCGAACAGATTGAATCGGCTGATGGAAAAAGTGATCCAATCCAACTGATCATTTTAGCCGAAACCAAAGCAATCGGTTTGGATTGGATCAGTTTCAAAAACAATTTTATTTTTTCATCCCTATTTGCTGTCAAGTTTCAAACTATATCTATAAAAAACTACGCAGTCAAACCATATTTATCAAAAAACTAATCTTATAATTCTCCCCTATGCATCAAAATCTATTTAATAGTAAAGGTTATAGATCAAGAATAAAATTACAGCATTTCGGTCTTTAAGAAACAGCCATGAAACAACAATTAAAACAACATGCAATTATCATCATACCACCCCTGAAACTGTTCAAGTCTTTAAGAAAAGAAACAGCAATTAAAACAGGAATGATAATCAACAAGTCTAATGCTCATCGTTTGTAGGATCAAGGATTTACATATTTTTATCATTGTGAATTAGACTAACTTTCTTGGATTCTTCTTAAGATGCTATGGTAACCTCAGACACAGAAGGTGACAGATTCCCTGCACAGGGGAACCGTGGGGAGGAGGGGGGGTTGAGTAATATGGAAGGAAGTGACTGATGCTCTATACAGATTCTTACTTCTTACCAGCTAAAAACAGAAGAGTAACATGAAAGTCAAATCAGAGGCAGGGGAATGAGATCTACATGCATGATCATGGCAAATATTTGGGTAACTGGGTCTGCACTCTGTGTGATTCTTTTCTTTGCTAGAGAAAGGAAAAAGAAGCACATTGTCATACACACACTCTCTGTGCTGTATATTTTTTCTGACCCAAAAGGAAGAGTAGGAAAGAAATTAAGTACATTATTTCCATTTTTAAATAGAAAGCTCTTTCATGTCAAAAAGCTGTAGGATAGTGGTTTAAACGTCAGCCTTCCTTAGTTTTCTTTAGACATCCCTATACCTTACAAAAGAGGAAAATGGCATCTTCATATGTTTTGAATCAAGTACAAAAATGTGATCCTTTAATCCATAATAAAAACTGATTTGAAGTAATAGTAATATCCAATAGTACAAAATGTGAAGAAAATAAAATATTTGTCATTTGAATATTCAAACTTGAGTCGGTTTAATATTCAACCATCTTACGCCAAATAACATTAAGAATATAAAAAACTTATGATTTGAGTGAATGAAATTGCTTCTTCAAAACTTGAAAGAAAATGCTTCAAACATGCTAATTCACAACGTTACCGTTTCAAAGTAATGCCCATTTTAGCTTAATGCGTGGATAGGATAATCCAAGAATATTAGTTGATTAAACATCATATGAAGAATCGAACCAAAGAATCAGAGTAAACGCTGAAATTAAAGAGTTACTGAATTTCTGTATTAAACATTAGCATCAGAGATAAGAGACAACGCATTAAAGTTCCTACAATATTAGTTAAAATGTTAGAATCCGATGCCCCCAACCTGTTGGCTGCTGTAGTCTTCACTCAAGGCTTAAGCTCTGCTCCAACCACAATCGGCTTCTTGTGGAGGGCACTGCGTTGTGCAAATGAAGACTACGACCGCGAGTCAGTTGCAGCTCTAAGAATACGCGACTGCGATTCCGTGACTAGCAGTGGCTAGGGTACTGCAAAGTGAAGAGAGTGGCTGACTGTGAACGACAACGATCTGCGGCTAGGAAAGGAAGGAACTAGCAGCTGAGACAGCGAGTGATAGGGCTTGTAGAAGAAAATGCTGCTACACGATGCGTATAGGCAGAAGTATTGAAGGTGAGTCTATAAACGGTGCGTTTAGGGTTTGGTTGGGTTATTTTTTTTTTTAAATTTTAAAATTGTATTGTATATAAAACATAAAAATCTATATATTATATGTCATATATATTATATATTATAAAAATAAATCAATTTTGGTTCAATTACGGTCACCTTCTTAATTTTGTTATCCATTAACATACCAAATCAATTCACTTTTCAGAAAACTCATTCACTCCATCTAATTACACACAATTAGGATTTTTATGTCAAAAAGGAAATTTTAATCATGAATCTCCCTCTACTACAAGTTAATTTTATATCGATAAATATAACTAACAAAATCTATTTCGTAAATATATTAAATATACTGACCGATTTGCCATTGACACTATTCAAAATGTATGACAACAGGAGAAGTGTCCAGTGGAGGAAATCTCCGCTGATAATTCTGTCTATATACTTCTTGCTTCTTGGCAAGATATTATTACTGACAGTTGGTCGTTTGAATATTTATCGAAAATATATTTCCTCATTTACCGACGGTCACTCCTTCGAAAATTAATGTTTGACTAGTTTGATATATAATTTTTAAACACATCAATGGACAAGTCGTCGATGATCCAAAGCCAAATTTTTTATTGATAAAACACGCCGTTTCGATGTTTGGGAAACGGTTACGAATTAACTTTCGAAGGATAATCTTTCCGCGGGCCAACCGTAATTTTAGTTTTAAAACTTGTTCAAACTACTTTTCTCTCTGGATTGGGTTCCTTCTTCTCTCTTCTTGCTCTTCATTTATGAAAATATTATGCTAATAAAGAGGGTAAACTCCAAGTTAAAAGCCAAGCTGCTACTATTTAAGGCTTGTAATTTGGCTTTTGAACTTAGAGTTTTGTCTCCTTCATTTTTTATGTCATTATTTATATAATAAATTATATTTTTTTCTCTCTTTTTGAGTCTAAATCATTCATAAAGTAAATATTATCATTATTGATAAATTACTCTACAAATAGTTTGGATTAAAAAAGAGAAAAATAGTTGATTTTTTCCATTACCATCAGATGAACAATTTATATATTCTCTATCGATTGTTAAAAATTAAATAATGATGCATTTTCAATTACCAACAAGGTTTATTAGTTGATAGTTTTGAATGTTGTCCATGTCTAGAAATGGAATAAATCTCTTTCAAATACTAATAGCTATCTGTTGGCAAGTTTATTATTTGTCAATATCATATATAATTATAAAATAATTTATTTTTATAATAAAAATATGATTTTTTTGTAGAATTTGACGATCTTATTAAAAAGATAATTCTTTTTAAATTTAAGAATGATCTAAAAGCTTTTAACAAAAGTAGAAGAATTCAAAATTCTTGTAATTGATTGACTTAAGTGTGACCATAATGCATATAATCTAAGTGTCATACATTAACTTTTTCCATCATGAAATTAAAACCTTTTCAAACTATAACAATCTCCCCCATTTGATGTAAGAATCTTAGCTACCATATTAACCCCGTAAGATTTGAGCAATCCAACACCACTTGAACGTTAATTGGTGGGCTTTAGAATATTAATTGGATTATGTTTAAGATGATTTCTTAACAAAACACAATCTTCATCTTTGAATTTGACAATCTTACTCACAAGAATGTTTTAGCAATGTTTCAAAGTGATATAACAAGTTTTGACCATGAATCACATCGAGATGTATCATTTGTAGCTAAGGTGAGCACGTTATGGTCCTCGAGAGTATTGGTCTTATCATTGCAAGAGGGTGAGCACATTATCTTTCAATCTAATGGTTTGATAATTCAAAATTAAAATTTTTGACATTCATATCATCAAACAACTTCAGCATAACTCTTAAAAATATAACCTTATTGGCTTTCATTAACTTTTCCAACATTAATTTAAAAATTTTTTAGAATACTATGATCTCCGCAAATGAATTTGTGCTTCACGGGAGTTTTATGAGTTAAAATTTGTGAAAACAGTAAAACACATGTATATAGTTAAAACGAATTCTAGTTAGTAACTTCTAATAAAACCTGATGAAAGCTACCAAAAGGTTCCATGAGAAAGAATTAAAAAAGGGGTTGTAAAGCAAGAACAACAACAAGCTCCCACTTTCTTATTAGCCAGGATAAAGCATTATTACACTTTCAAGTTCACATAGGAACAACATATTCTTTATACGAGAGAGGAAACACAGTTTCCTTTTAACTTTTTAGAAAAAATTGGCTTAACTCTTAAACAAAACACAGATATTGTTTTTCAACCTGTGGAAATGCATAGCTTTCCTTTAGAAGTAGTTGCACATGCTGCACTAAGAAATTTTTCCCGCAGAATTATTTTGCACTCGGCAATGCATTGAGGAAGTGTGCATGGGTTGAGCGGAATCCCAAATACGCACTCTGCTGGGTCTAGCCCGAACACCAAGATTCTCGCCATTGCAAACACAAAGATCACGGCCAACTTCATACTTAGTTTTTCTTCTTACAAAAGAACTAATCTTCGCCACTTGAAATGCAGCAAAAGCTTCCTCATATATATTTATACACAGGTAATTATAAAGGATCAATATTGATATCCTATTAGCCTAAAGCCACAAAAGAATATATGAATTAATTCATCAAAAGCATGCCACTCTATTTATTTATTATATATTTATATATTAAAAATAGAATCTTGACCATTCCCACAATTTTGATGCTGCAATAAATTCAATAAAGTTGAAGTTTGACTATTTATTTATTTATTATATATTTATATATTAAAATTTTAAGATTTAAAGATTAAAATTAAAATTTTGTAGAAATTAACTCTTTCATAATTTTTAAATAGAATCAAAATTTTTACCATTAAATACTCCGCAACCAATGAAAAATAAAAAAAAATTACTAATTTGTAAGCTAAATTATTATATTAAAAACAATAGTCAAATAAACTTAGTCATTGATTGTTAAAAAGAATTAATTATTGCAAAAATATTATGACATTAAAATTAAAATTTGTAAAAATAAACTATTTTGTAATCTATAAATAAAATTAAAATTTTTACCTTTAAATACTTCGTAACCAATGAAAAGTTTAAAAAAAAAAGTTATCAATTTTATAAGCTAAATTATTATGTTAAAAATGATAGTCAAACAAAATTAGTCATTGATTGTCAAAAAGAATTAATTATTGTAATAAAAATTATGACACTAAATTACCAGATAAAACTGCAAAATATATATGTAGATATTTAAAAGAGAATATTTTAGTACTCTTTGAATATTTATTATCATAATAAATATTAGATATATATATATATATATATAGAGAGAGAGAGAGAGAGAGAGAGAGAGAGAGAGAGAGATTATAGAAAGAAAACCTTACAACACTCTGTAAGCATTTATTACTATAATAAATATTAAAAAAGGTTATTACCACAAAAATTATAATTAGAAAATAAATTTTAGATAAATAAAATACATTAAAATGAAATAAGTTACATTAAATACAATAAAATAAATCAAAAGTGAAAAGTAAACAATTTAAATTTTAATAATATTAAATATTCCGTAACCATGGAAGAAATGAAAAGGAGTTTCTAATAAATTTTGTATGCCAAATTTGTATTTTAACAATGAGGATAAAAGAAAATCACTCATTAACTACTAAAAGGTATTAATTATGAAAATAAGTATTAACACATTAAATTATTAATTTTGTAAATCTATTTTATTATATTAATATTGATAATAAAATAAAATCTGTTATTAATTGCTAAATAGATTTAATTATTGCAATATGTAAAGTACTAGAGAACATAGCAAGCGTTTCATTCTGAATGTATTAGTGTACTCACTTTATATATGCCCAACTTTTGAGTACGTATTTGGTTGTTCACTATCAATATAGGATAAAGCTACTCTTACATAATTGTTTTTACGAATTTCTAAAGTAATGAGTATTTATCAGTACAGCAAAATGCTTCTTTCTCCTTTCTTCTACTATTTTTCACATTACAAAATTTGAGCAATTTGACGCCATTTGATCATTAATCGTTGGGTTCGAACACATTTATTAGATTTAAATTAAAATTTGTAAAAATCAACTATTTTGTAATTTATAAATAAAATTAAAATTTTTACCATTAAATACTCCGTAACCAATGAAAAATTTTAAAAAAAAAGTTATCAATTTTATAAGCTAAATTATATATTAAGAATGATAGTCAAACAAAATTAGTCATTGATTGTCAAAAAGAATTAATTATTGCAATAAAAATTATGACATTAAATTACAACATGAGACTGCAAAATGTATATAGATATTTAAAAGAGAATATTTTAGTATTCTTTGAGTATTTGTTATCATAATATATATATATATATATATATATATATATAGTATAGTATAGAAAGAAAGCCTTACAACATTTTTTAAGCATTTATTACCACAAAAATTATAATTAGAAAATAAATTTTAGATAAATAAAATACATTAAAATAAAATAAGTTACATTAAATACAATAAAATAAATCAAAAGTGAAAAGTAGACAATTTAAATTTTAATAATGTTAGCTGAATATGTAAAAACTAAAATTTTTAAAATTTAAAAGTTAAATTTCTAATATTAGAAATGGTAATCAGATAAAACCAGTCATTGATTGTTAAAAAATATCATTTGTTATAATAAATATTAACACATTAATCTAATACAAAAATTGTTATATATAGTAAGAATAGAATATGTAAGCATTCTATCAACGTTTACCACTATAATGAAGACCGACACATGTCGTACAACCAGAAAAAAAAAATTGACATATGTTAGTACCCAAAAAACTGTAATTCACAAATAAAATTAAATAAATAAAGTATGTTAAAAAATAAAAAATTAAAATTGTCTATTCCATAATTAAGGAAGAATTGAAAAGGAGTTTCTAATTAATTTTGTATGCCGAATTTGTATTTTAAAAATAGAATAAAATAAAATCACTCATTAATTACTAAAAGATATCAATTACGAAAATAAATATTAATTAATTTTGTAAATCAGATTTGTGATATTAAAATTGATAATAAAATAAAATCGGTTATTAATTGCTGGAAAGAATTAATTATTGCAATATCTGAAGTACAAGAGAACATAGTAAACGTTTCATAATAAATGTATTAGTGTACTCAATATATATATGGCCAACTTTTAAGCATGTATTCAATTGTTCACTATTAATATTGGAAAAAGCTACTCCTGATGCGTATCTGTGGGAATAATAGTATGCTTCTTTCTCCTCTCTTTTACTACTTTTCATTTTACAAAATTTGAGCAATTAGATACCACTTTCACCTTGATCGTCAATTGCAGGGCTTGAACACATTTATTAAATTGTGTTTTAGTTCAACATATTTGACTCCCTCTCACAAGAATCTTTTGGCAAAGTTTCAAAATGATATGGTAAGACAAATACACTATAATTTTTGGATTATTGGTCTTATCATTTGCAAAACTTTTGTTTGTATGGTGAGCAGATTATCTTTCAATCCAATGGCCTAATCATCTGCATTCAAAATGAACTCTTGTTGGTTACTTCAAATGAAAAGGGGCTGTAAAGCAAGAACAACAAGCACACAACTTCTTATTTGGCAGGACAAAGCATTACACTTTCAAGTTCACACAGGAACTACATTTTCTTAAACAAAACACAGCAATAAGGGAACAATTAGATGGCAGCTTTCTTTTTGGAATTATGAGATGTCAATTTCAACCTATACAAAGGCAGAACTGTCCCTTACGAAGAGTTACGCATGATGCACTCTGAAATTTTTGCTGCAGGATTTTTTTGCACGCGGCAATGCACTGACGAAGTGCGCATGGGTAGAGCGGAATCATAAATACAGACTCTGCGGGGTTTGGCCCGAACACTGTAATGGCCAGAATTGCAAACACAAAGATCACAGCCAACTTCATGCCTAGTTTTTCTTCCTACAAATGAACTACTCTTCGCCGCTTGAATTGCAGCAAAAGCTTCCTTGTATGTATTTATAGGCTGACAATCATAAAGGATCAATATTGCTATCCTATTAGCCTAAAGCCATAAAATTAAAATATCCTATTATTAAATGCTCGATAATTTATACAAAAGTAAAAGACAAGTTATTAATTTTTTAATACAAATTTATTATATTAAAATTGATAGTCAAATAAAATTTTAAAAGGAATTAATTACTACAATAAATCTTAAGACATTAAATTACTACAAAATAGGTATATAAGAACGCTTAAACCTTTTTTCAGCATTTACTACCAAATAAATATTAAAAAATGTTCCAAAAACAAAAGCTATAATTAAAAAATAAAAAAATATCCTTCCGGCATATCCGATAAAAAATCAAATATATAAAACAGATTAAAAATAAAATAAATTTACTAACATTAAATACGTTAAAACTAATCAAAATAAAAAGGAAAGCAATTGAAATTTGAATAATATTAGTTGAATACATAAAACTAAAATTTTACTAGCATTAAATGTTCCTTAACCAATGCAAAAGTGGAATGAAAGCTAATGATTTTCTAAGCCAAATTTACTATATGAGAATTGATAGTCAACTAAAATTAGTCATTAACAGCTAAAAGGTATTAATTATTATAATAAATTTTAACACATTACATTATTACAAAAATTGTAACCTATATATTTATACTATATATAAAAGTAAAAATGGGTGAAACATTTTAAAAGGTTTATATACTAAAATACTATTTTATTATAAATTTATAATATCTTAACATTTGAATACACTTTTTGTTAGAATTAAATTCAAAATTATTGTTTATATCGTTATTATAGATGATGTGTCCTATTACAAAATAAATTCAAGTTTTTTAATTTTTTTTAAAAAATTTAATGTTTCCTTATAATTAATGGATATAAAATCAATTAGCTTAAATAGAAGATTTATAACAATTATCTTTTGAAAAAAAACTCTAATTTCTTAACATATTCTATTCACTCTCACTCTATTTTATAAATTTTTAGTACTTATTTATTTTATTAAATATTTAATATAAAAATAATTAATTTTTCTAAAATGTAACCTATTTTATTCTATTATTAATTCTCAAATCCACTTGCAATGTATGTGTGTAAAGGCTCGTTCTACATAAAAGAAAATACTTAAGCATTCTTTGAACACTTGTTACTATAAAAAAAAAATTGACATTTAATGCTTTAAAATAAATGAAAAAGGAAATAATTTAAATTTGAATAATATTAACTATATATAAAAATTTAAAATTGTCATCATAAAATGCTCCGTAATTGATGGAGAAAGGTAAAAGTAACTAATTTTGTAAGTCAAATTTCTTATATAAAAATTTATAATTAAATAAAACTATTTATTAATTACTAAAAAGAATTAATTACAGCAATAATATTAATAAATTAGATTACTTTAGAAAATAGCATTATATATATATATATATATAAAGTGAACACTTTTTTTAAGCATTTATTACCACAACAAATATTAACACATGCCACCACCACAAAAAATTATAATATATAAGCAAACATTGCAGTATTTCAAATTTATTCCTGTAATAAATATTGCCACAATTTATTATCAAAAAAAAAATACTAATGAGAAATGAAAATAAAATAGATAAAACATCTTAAAGATATAAATCAATTAAATAAAGTTTATTGACATTAAATACATTAAAATAAATCAAAAGTAAAAAAGAAAGCATTTCAAATTTGGATAATGTTAGCTAAATATATAAATGAAGCCATAGTCTGGAAGATTGTTGGCCCATTCCAACACTACCCTAAGCCTATGAGTAAAATCTATTTTTCGGAATTTAAAACTAATTTTCATACTCTCTCTTTTGAAGAAATTTAACGGCTCACGGATTCAAATAGTCATTCCCAAATTTATTTCTCTAGTCTTTAATGGAATCAAGATGATTTAAATATACATGTTGTGAAGCAGGATTCTCAAGCAAGTTCTGACACAGTAAATGGGAGAAAATTCATAATTCCCAACGAATATAGTGCAAAAAGGTGGTAATGGGATAGGTTATTTCAATACTAACGGACAGGGCGCCAAAAAAGTTCATAATTCTCAATTTCATGCTTTGAAAAAATAGATATGTAGAATGTAATAAATTGCATCTTGTCTTTGAATCTAGAGGTGCAGAATGGATCACATAACAAATTTGGAATTTTAGGCTAAGCATAAACTGAGCTCTTACAGCATATAAGAATTTTAAATAGATCTATATCAACCTAAAATCAGACAAATTCAAAATAATTGATCAAGAATTAAGGATAAGAGACATACCTCTTAATTTCATTGCATCAGCTGCCTAACATATGAACTCTTATGGAATAGGCCTTGCTATAAGATGAGATTCAAGTTCAAATATGAGTGCAAGCATGTGCAACACGTACATGTTGAGATCTTGAGCTTTTCTAACCTTAATGGAGAGACACCAATATATAGACTGACTGGAGAAGGGAATCCTTTACTATAGTCCACCCATCACAGTCTACACTAATGGAGTCTACACACATAAGTTACTCTCACATCCTTACTAACTAGGCCTAAGCCTTAAAAATGAAACAACCATATTACTGAATTGCTTTTAACATAATAAATATTAATTAATTAAATTATATATTTAACCAATTTTTACAAAATAAAATTGCAATAAATGACAGCCCACAATTTAAAAGTTTTCTTACATCAGTAACTTGTTCTTTGCTTGTTTGATTAACTAGATTGATAAATTAGAATGCAAGACTAAACATTTTGAGAATCTAGAAGTGAAGGTTCATGCTGAAATCGAAGGGCTAATAGATTCTCCAGTGACTGAGCGGATTGATGTGTTACAAAAGAAACTGTTTTTTCACAAAAATAATGCAGCATAAGCAAATGTTAATTTTATGAAAAACATAAAATGATAATCAATGCAGGGAATCTTGTTTCTCTTGTTCTATAGATTGTAAAGATAATCAAATCTTCATGTTCCTTCGCAGTGCATATGTGAAAAAACACAAACAGAGATTAATCCTCCTGAAAGTTTGATGAGTTAAAATTCGAAATGAACTGTTGTTGGATAGATGCGACCAAAAGGTCAAGAACAAGAGGCACACTTTCTTATTAGCCAGGATAAAGTATTATTACACTTTCAAGTTCACATTGGAACTACATATTCTTATACGAGAGAGGAAACAAACAGAGTTTCCTTTTTTTCAGACAAAATGTTGGCTTATGTCTTATAGAAAACACAGACACCGTTTTTCAGCTAGCAATTAGGGAACAATTAGATGGCAGTTTCAACCTAAGCAAATGCAGAGCTTTCCTTGAGAAGTAGTTGCACATGTTGCACTAAGAAACTTTTCCTGCACTCAGCGATGCACTGAGGAAGTGTGCATGGGTTGAGTGGAATCGCAAATGCACACTGTGCAGGGTGTAGCCCTCATACCGTGATGCCCACCATTGCAAACACAAACATCACAACTAACTTCATGCCTAGTTTTTTCTTCCTTGAAAAGAATATATGAACTAACACAGCAAAAGCTTCCTGATACGTACATATTTATAGACAGATCGATAAAGGATCAAGATTGATATCCTATTGGCGTCAAGCCATAAAATTAAGAATGTCTGAATTAATTAAATGAAAATCATACCAATATCTAAAAATTCAAGTGGAAATAGTTTTTGTTTTCTTTTTTCTTTGTGAATTTTTCTACAAGGTATTTTTATATTATTATTGGATATGAAACTAATTTTTATTTGGAAAATGAGCTATAAGCAGTATTCTTTTCTTAATAAATATCTTTTTAATACTTGAATCTGTGTACATTAACAAGTTCTCTTAAGTTACAATTAACTTATATTAAACTTACACCTTGTTAGTTGAGTAGTACTTTAGGATTTTATTTCTATTAACATAAGAAAGGGATTTACGTCTATCCCACTTTTATTGTATTTATTATTGAATGCTTATTATATTATACTATCTGCTGCCACCATACGGCATTAATCAGCAACTTTTCTACAGAATTTGTGGAAAGCACACCAACCAGATAACAAACTTATATATAACTATACTTATGCTATTCTTTTTCCACGTGTAGTAGTTCTTCAATTTCTGGTTTCAACCACCAAACTGGGCAGCCAAGTTTTCAGTGGGGTAGCTGCAAGACTGTCACTCTGTGATTTGCATTTGGCTAGCTAGCTCACTCATCTTTCCATCATTCACTTAATTTGTACTTAAATATAGGTGGGAGATATGGAGCCATGACCATAGTTGGAATCACAAATTGTTTAACTGCTATGAGAAGGCAATTAAGCAATATATCAAAGTGGTAAGAAAGAATAAATGCTACTGAGTAGACATTACGTTTAAGTAGAGAAGGTATTGTAAGTATTAATAAGGTGTTAGTATAATGGTAAGTTAATTTTACCTTAATCTCAAGTCAAAAGTTTTAGTTTGAAGTTACCTTTAGGAGATATAACTGTACTGTTTTTGCTTCAAATAATGATTAATTTTTTACCCAATAATAATGGGGGATATTTTAAAAAAATTTGAAAAGAAAATAAGAAGATATTGTAAGTGTTTCATCATGAATAGGGAGCTAAAATATGTGAATGTACATTCTAGCAGAGAAATAAGAAGGTGGAATTTGTTTTAGTGACCTACACGCCAATCCCATTCAAGATTTGAATATAAAAGTTTTTTTTTAAAAAACAATTAACTAAGAATTAAATTTCTAATAAGGAAAGTATTCATTTAATTAAAAAAGTAAAGTATTGGTGAAGATAATAATTTTAAAAAGTAGAATTAAATTTCGAATAAGATATAATATTTGATCATTTAAATTTATAATCAATATCATTCTTAATCCTCTAAATTTGAAAAAATCTACTCTCATGTAGCACTTTCATGCACGCCTCAAAAAATGGTGTAACGAGGTGTTGATTTCTTGAATTCTATAATTTATTTTATAAAATTTAATAAAATTAATAATTTAAAATTATATATCTAAAATTTTTATAAATTTTAATTTATGATAATAGAATAACTATTATATTATTTTATGTTGCCTGCTTTCATTAACTATGATTTTAAGATACTCTCCCTTGGATTTTTGTTGAGGTACTTAGTTATTTATGGATTAAGTGTTGAGGTTTACAAATTTAATTTTTGGTAAACTTAAGCTATCTTTCAGTTAGACATAAGAAATTAATCTCTTTTCAAGTATAAAAATTATTGAAGTAAATTTTATCTTTATTAATAAATTTTTTTATATATATAACTTAAATTAAATTTAAAATAATATATTTAATAAATATAATTATCTGTCAACTATATTTAATCTTATTGATTATAAATTTAATTCTGAAAAATGTCTAAACAATAGACTTAAAATCACAATTATATAATTTAAAATTTAATATTTGGAAGTAACCTTCTTAACTTCATCCAAAAAAATTAATTTTTGTATCTATACATAATTTAATTATTATATAATTTTTTAAAAATGTTGTTAAAAGATGTATTGTTCTCAAATTTAATTCTTAAAAATTTTTTAAGTATAATATCTAAAATAAAAATATTGAACTGTATTATTTTGGGATGGAGTTCCACTGTAATCTTGGCTCATAAGCCCACACTGACCCAATACAGGTTGGCCCCCATGCGATTCGGCGAGGGTCCAGGAGCAGGACCTGCTCGGGAAAAAAAAAAAAAGGTTTGACTATGACAGCCACAGAAGCGATCGTTCCCTCTCAAAACTTGAAAGGAGAGAATGAAATAGATGACCAAATTTACCGAAAGCTCCAACTCTTAGTAGAGAATGCACATACGCCGCCTCAGGCTCGACTGCTCCGACGACGAAGAGAATGAACAGCCACCGCCGGAGGCACCACCATCACCGGCTCACTCTGAAATACAAGATGAATTTCAACCCCAACAGCAGAGAAACCCTAGCCAGTTCCCTTCGGAACCTCTTCAAATCTCTGACGATGATGAGTTCATCGATGTCTCTGATAATCTTTCCCCACCATATCCTCCGCCCGCGCGGAATTCCGGACCTCAGGTTGTTCCACCTACTTTCCGCTCTGATTCTGGTTGTCCTGTTAGCGATTCTCTTTGCCGCCTAGGACTGAGCTTGAAGACAGAATGGGTGGACGCGTGTCTTCGTGAACTTGAAATCTGCACTGGAGGCTTCGCAGGGCTTGATGTTACTGCAAAGACGAAGCTGTGTTTTGGGAAATTCCTATTTGCTGATATGAACTATTGTGGCAGCGGCATTCTTCCTCCAAATGTGGAATCCATGCATCTTGCTGATCTCCCGGGTCCGTATGTATTGCAGGTGTGGCTTTGCCATAACCATTGATTTTGTTTTTCAATCTAAACAATAGATAAATTCGATTAGAAATAATCTAGTGAGCTAAATGGCCTTATGCTTCTCTGCTATAATGAAGGTGTCGCCTTGATGTCATTTAAATTATGTTTGTCATGGACCTCACTTGGATGTTGCTTTGTCAATTAAAGGATTGTCTAGCAGTTACCATGCACTTATTCAGTGTATGTAAATGGTTCTACGGTGATGACAATATATATATATATATATATATATATATATATATATATATATATATATAGTATTGAATTCAGGTAGGCTGCTTTAACTGAAATTTAGTGCTTAGCGTAGCAGTTACCATCATGATATTCAATACACTGTGGGTTGTGTTGGCAGGTTGATGAAATTATTAATGTCAGTTGTACTCTTCGAGCCAGATATCAACAAGCACCTCCTGGACTCAAAAGGTGCCTGAAGTTGTCTATGACTGATGGCATTCAAAGGGTCTTCGGAATGGAATACAGGCCCATTAATGCTCTTGAAGTTTGTGCACCAGCTGGTTTAAAGGTTTATTCGGTGCCTCTCCTGTTTTTTTAAAAAATTGAGTATATTGACACGGTGCACCTTTGAAGAACAGTTTTGAGTTGACTTATTGAGTTTATGATTTAGTTAGAGGTATTTTTAATCCAAATAATGTTATGCTTATTATGTATATATGTCAATATATGGTCTCAAATAAATTATTTGTGACATTAACTATTAAGCAATAGTTTCCTTACATATATATATATATATATATATATATATATATGTTTTAAGCATAATTCAGCTGTCCATATTCAATAACTGAACACATGAGCCAATAAAAATTTCTGGTGTATGATATTGGTTCAGTCGATAAGGTTGTGGTACATTCTTTACTCTCTCTCTCTCTCTCTCTCTCTGGTTGGCTTTTTTCTTGCATTAAAATTTCCATCTGCAATCTATATGACATAGAAATTATTTGCTCTCCTTCTTGTTTGTAAGTGAGTGTGAGGGATCTTCTTGGTACTTGTAGGTTGCCATCTCTAATGTACATGTTCGTCATGGACTTCTGATGCTGGTACCTGAAACCATTGAAATTTTGGGGGGATTGGTTGAAGAGCTGGATGCAGCTCGAAAGCGGCTTGTTGATGAATTGAATAAGCCACCCAGAGGAAAAAGGTACAACTCATTGCAGAGGATTAAGTAAACCAAACAACATGATGACAAATTAAATCCCTAACATGGAAGCCACATAAATGTAAACTCATTTCTAAATTCTTGCATAATGTCATTTGTTTGGAGTTGACTAATAATGAGCATTTGTTGTTGGCTTGTGGTATTGAATTACAGGCTGCATTTAGTTGTTCTTGAACCCGAACACCCTTCCTCCCTCCCCTACTTTAGAATATGTGGTTGTAATGTTGTACTGTAATATAAAGATGTATTTGGAAATTTACATTTTATTTACCATTGCATAGCATCCTTTATAAATTATTTAATTTGATGTTGGTCAATGTTAGTTTTATCTATGGGTCTGGTGGCTGACATGATTCTGGACTTCAATGCACTTTTTTAAACTCGCATTTTTACTCTTAAGCATGTTGATAAGTAGTCCTTTGTTATCTTCATGCAGAACTAAAAATGGAGTGCTTCCTCCTCTAGCAGCCCGGGCAACTCTTGCTGCATGGCCATCAAATGGAGTTGATAATCTTGGGCACAATGGTTCCAGGTTGCAAAGTACTGATTCCATGCAGGGAAACAACCAAGGTACACCATTATCATATTTTTACAGACACATATATGTATTGTATGGATTTGGGTGTATTAGTTGATGCAACCAGTCTCTGTCTAAGTTGTTTGATATTTTTCTCATCGGTTTTCCATGTATATGTTAAGTGCAGGTGCTACTCTTAGCATGTCTGGCACAAGTAACAGCTTAACAACAGAAGATACTTTCCCCATTGGTGTACAAAATGCTGCTTCTGATTCAGTACGTGAAATGGTTACAAATGCTGATGCTATGCATATTGATAGACATTGGGATACGAATCCTATGTCCAATGAAAATTCTATGGCTAACCAATTCATTTCTATTGTTGCAAAGGCTGAGGAGATGCATATAAATACTCTTAATATCAACAGGGTAAATTCTGCAAGCAATCACTCCGTTGATATGGTTTCAAATGTTCCAGTGGCACATACAGATGCCATTCATGTAAGCAGGGAGAATTCTGTGGCTACTCAAGGCTATCCTGTTGCTCAAAATGTTGAGGACGCAGACAGGGGGAGAATTCCTGCAATCGCAGAGAGTGCTCCTTCGGGCAGAGCCTCCTCTACCATTTCAAACGTTGATGATATCCATATGGTTGATGCCACTGGTCACCCGCTCATACTGTCTGGAGACAGAGAAATTCCTTTCACGTATTTAGCTAGTTTGTCAGCCAAGTGGACTGCTGTGAAGGAGAAAGCTCCTTCAGTTCAGGGAAAGATTAAGGTATAACCCATCCTCTGTTTCTATCTATTGTCAGAGAGCTGTGCCCCTTATTCACACTGCAGTAGTGAAATTGCTTTTAATGAAAGTAAATGAATTTAATTCACTTCAATATAGTATAAAGTTTTTGGAGGATAACACTTGCTCTTGTGTCTCTTTCCCATTATATTAACCTTCATACTGTTTAAGCTTTAAATATCAGGCATTGTTTCTATTTTCTAAAGAAATTATTTGATTTTGGATGAAATTTTAAGTCTAGCAAATTTCGTAATAATGGTCATGTCTACCCATTTTTTTTTTTAGTTATTATGCATGTGATAATGCTACAACTGATTTTATTTTTTAGAGTTTTTACAATATTCTTTTTCCTAAGTGTAAATGCAATTTGTTCTGTAGTGCTTTTTGACTGGTGTAAAAGGATTCCAGTATAAGAAAAGGACAACATATGAGCTTCAGGCATACATTGATGATGGTAGTCTTATTTCTGAGATCCTCATAGACCATAATGTGAGTTTGCTGCAGAATTTGACCTTTGATTATATGGGTTTGTCTTTTACTGTTCTAAGTTGATCAATAATTGATGTTTGTTAGGTTGTACAGAAAGGGATTGGTTATTCCCCTGAGGAGGTCACTGCTGCTCTTTCTTCTTCCAACATGACAGTAGTGCAAAACATGAAGGAGACTCTACGTAAATTCCAAGCCTTTTTAGCAAACTTTGAGGTAGTATAAGTTAGTTTTAAACTTTTTAGTGTTAAACTTTTAATTCTCACTTGGTCATTTTCTCATTTTTGGTTCCTCTTCTTCTATGCACATAAAATAATCTTACAAATGCCTGCAAGTTCTACGACAGATTGGCAGCTAGCCATGAAAATGTGATGCAAATTAATAATAATCACTCATTCTGTTGATTCATATGTCCTCATGTATTTTCTCCAGGGAGTTATGCTTGTGGAATTAAATGGAAACTCTTCTCTTCCACTTGCCCTGGAGATGAGTCAAGGCTGTACTCAATCTGATGTGTGGTTGCTTTTTAGAAGGCTGAAGTCCCTTTTCCCTGCGCAAGTTCAAAAATGTCCTTTAAATCCAATTGATTTATCCCCTTGATTATGTGAGTGGATGGCGCTTCATAATTTGGTCAGGACAGGGTTGGGCTCTAAAAATTGTTACACCAGCCCACACATGAATTCCAAAACAACAATCACAGACATGGCTTTTTTGCTGCACTCAAGATTATGATGGAATTATGTTTGGGTCTGCAAGCTGGCTTGAAGGCTCAAACTTCACCTATAGTAGGCATTATATGTGCGGGTGACTGGGTAAGAAAAATGGTAGAAGATTTGTGGTGTTGATTTACGTGTGGACTTTGATCCGGTGTCCATAGAAGAAATATGGTGACCGTTGGATCTTAAATGATATTGTTACCATTACATTTGTGAAATGAATGGGCAGTTCTTGGACAATAGAGGGCTGGAAGAAACAAGATGAAGTGTGTAAGTTGTACACATTCTGTACAAGCAAGGCAGGAATTAACTAAGCAATCTTCTGATTATCAATTATGTTTTCCCGTTTTCATAGCAGACGGGTTAATCTAAACAGCTTGCAGTGAATATCAATCGTATTATCATCAATTTAATTGAAGTTGTAAGTTCTTCTAGTATTTTAGCTTCGTTGCCTTTTGTGTAACTTAGTTTGGGCATGTCAATGCCCTTATCTTTCCCCCACCCCGCAAAATAAAATAAACAGCATAATCTTGCCGGCGTGACTTGATTATGTTGTGTAGCATAATTTCTGTTCTTGCATCCAAAAGACCGTACCATAATAAGGAAGACCAGTTTCTGTCCTTAGAGAGAGAGAGAGAGAGAGAGAGAGAGAGAGAGAGAGAGAGAGAGAGAGATTATGGGTTCTTGTTGTGATCCCAACTCAATCTTGAGTTGAATGGTTTGTTTAAGGATTATTGTTAAACGAGGTCAGCCGACCAAGATGGGACAAACGTTAACCTATACTATTAAATAAATAAAAAAATATTCTCAAATGTTTTGTTTTCACACAAAAAAACTTATATCTTGTGAGTTTTTGAATTAGTAATAAATTTTATGATTGAAATTTTATTAAATAAAAATTATATAAGAATAGACAAACAGAAAATGAATATACTCGTTACCAGATGTAGGACTAACGTATACAGTGACAATGAGCTATTGTTAACGTTTATGGTTTATTTTACATTACAGGGCTTTTTTACGCTCTACTTGGATTTAAAAGTCAATTGTTCATTAATTTACCCATACTCTAGAAATTAATGCTAGGTACTCCGGCAACTTTTTTCTTTTTTTTTAATGGTACTCCAACAACATTAATCCCACATATTCTTAATGATTCAATCATTGAAGTGAAGTACACATCCCCTCCATCTTAGTCTAGGTTCGATTGTCGGAATTGGAATAGAAATTGAGTCGGAGTATAAATATTGTATTTTTTTTTTGGTGAAGATAAATATTGTATTTAAATCTTGCAACATGAAAATGAAATTGTAATTCTAATTCAATTCTAATTTTACTATTTGTAGTCATTATTTTAAGCCCTAAAATATATGTTTAAATAATTATACAAAGATCTTCATAGATATATAAATAATTATTTCAAATCCTATAACTACAGAATGTGTGCTAATAGCTCCCCAAGTAAATGTTGAGCTATACAATGATCTAATTGTTTGCCAATCATCAAAGGCTGCAAGTCAGCCTTTTGTTGAGAAAATTTTATAATCCCAATTACTCGATTAATTGAAACATATCACTGCATGTTGATCATTATATTGATCAATATTGCACATATATAATGTACTTAAAGTTAAAAAAGTAATTAAAAAAATAACAAGTCACAAAGTTATCTTCAATAGTACTTTTTTTTTATTACAAAAATTGACGAAAATGATATCTTTAATTTTAAAGTCACATGTGTGGTTTTTTTTTTTGCAAAGTATTTACATAATTTTGCAAAGTATGTACACAAAGTTATGGTAATATATAATACATAATATATATATATATATATATATATATATATATATATATATATATATAGATATTGCATCATTGCGTGCGAATTCTGAAATCTCCAGAAGAAGGCATGCATGAAAGAAACTTGGGAACATAGGTGAGAGAAGTGGAATCAGAAAAAGAAAATAAACACTGGAATGAAGGGAGCGCGCTGGCTCTCCCTATTCTCTTCTTCTTCTTAACATTCAGAATGAATAATTACAGACCTCCACATTCCTTCTTAAGCCATTACAGAAAACGAAAATAACAACCAGCCTAACAATCCACACAGACGCTTGACTCAACGGAAATATAAAACAAAATAGCAAAACGACCACACTTTAACAAAAGCTCCTATTCTTTGCTCCTATTTCACATTTCTACTGCTTCTCCGCCTCGTCTGTTCCCATCTCTATTTCTCCTGCACCTTGTCCAACCACTATAGTGGTCTTCTCTTTCTGAGCTGTAACAGTACCCCCCTTCTGAAGAAGATCCTTGTCCTCAAGGATCAGAGAAGACAGTGACAAAGAAAACTGGGGGTATTGATCACGGAACTTTTGAAATTCTACCCAAGAGGATTCTTCTAAAGGCAAAAATTTCCATTGCACAAGTAGTTCAGTCACTGCTCGATTACCCTTTTTCTTCACACTTCGGTCAATGATAGCACTAGCCACTAGGCACCAAAGTAGGAATTCCTTCTTTAGGGATGGATGTCAGAACTGGCTGCATAGGTTTAGTACCATGATGAGCCTTAAGGATGGAAACATGAAGGACTGGATGGATCTTTGCCTCTGAAGGAAGTCTTAATCGGTATGCCACCTTTCCCACTCTTTCTATGATCTCCAAAGGGCCGAAATATAGGGATGCCACCTTATGTATAGTACGATTTGGCACAGACAGCTGCCTGTAGGGCTGCAATTTGACATACACAGATTGCCCCACTTGAAACTCTCTGTCAGTATGACCCTTATCAGCCCACATCTTCATCCTGGATTGTGCCTTTGCAAGGTTTGTCTTGAGAATGCTGATGACTTGTTCCCAAGATCTCATAACCTGATCCACAGCCTCAACGCATGAATTTCGTACCAGATAGGGAGTATAAGGTACAGGAGAGTAGTGGCGGATCTATGTTCAATGGTGGGTAGGCAAGTGCCCACATAGGTTTTTCAAAATTTTAATATACATATATGTTAAATATAGGAGTGCCCACATATGTTAATGTATTTTGTCTAATCTTTTGAATTTGTAACATTGCATTGATGAAAATTATATGGGAGTTACTAATGAATTGTGTTAAGCACTACAAAAAGTGGTCAAGACATAGTAAATGTTATATCATTAGTTCATGTATCCAAACAACAATTGCAACTAATAAGAGATGACGGATGGAGTCTTTTCTTGATGAAATTTTATTATTTTATAAAATAAAATTGTGATCTTAAATATGAATGATTTATTTATAACTTAAGGAGAATCAAGATGAAAAATTCAGCGAATTTTAAATTTATATAACTTTTATGTTGAGTTATCCTATCTAGTAATTAATAGTCAACTTCAAGATATATTGATGGCTTGTCATACTTAATCCAAAAAATCTATTTGTTGCTTTCAATAAGAAAGCTTTTACAACTAACTCACTTTTATCCAAATGACTTTTCTACATTTAAAATTTTTGAACTTGTTAATTAACTTGAAAATTATATTTTATATGTGTGCTCAAATAAAAAATTTTTAAAATTGAAAAAATTGACTATTTTTTTTATCAAAAATTGGTTAGGGAAAGGAAATATATTGTATATCCATTAGTATAATTGTTTATTAGTTTAGCATTTATTTTGCTAGTTCTAATTGCATTTGTTGAAAGAGCATTCTTTGAATATTATAAAGAGTAGAATTTGTAATCATATGAGAAATAAATGGTTGAATAATTATTTAATTATCTATAGAAAATGACATTTTTGATAATATACTTGCTGAACATATTTTACAATGATCTCAAAAGATAAGACTATATAGATAATAATTGTAAATATTATTATTTATCTTTTTTATTTTATAGATTATAATTTGAAAAGATATATTACTATGATATAATAAAAATATATGTTTTGTGACTATTCTTGTTAGTGGCCTCACTGAAAAAAAATTCTGGATCGCCACTATAGGGAAGTATCCATATACAGCTTCAAAGGGAGTCATACCAATGAAGGAGGCAAAGGGCAGCGATTTAATCTAGTCCTTAGGCAGCTCTCCACTCATACAACGCAGGTAGGTCTCAATTCCTCTAGTACTACTTCACTCTGCCCATCCGTTTGAGGAAGATAGGCAGTGAATTTGAGCAAATGAACCCCTTGTACCTTAAAGAGCTCCTTCCAAAAGGAGCATTTACAATTTCCTGAGGAAACCCATGCAATTTGTTAACATGGTTAATGAAAACCTCTGCTACTTGAAGAGCAGTAAAAAGGGTGATTCAATGGAAGGAAATGTCCATATTTAGTTAAGCGATCAACTATGGTGAAGATTACTGTTTTTCCATAAGAATATTGGGAGACCAGTGATAAAGTCAATGGTGATGCTACTCCAAGATCAGTCAGGTATTGGCAATGGCTGAAGCAGACCAGGAGAGGCAGTGGTTTCATATTTCATCTGCTGATAAGTTTGACATTTTCGGACAAAATTTCTTGTGTCCTTCTGCATCCCCTTCCAACAGAAGATAGGGCTAATTCTTTTGTAATTAACATGTGCTCATGAATGTCCTCCCCAAAGGGTGGAGTAAAAGTTCTCTAGTTTCCTTTCCTTTTTAAAACACCATGCTGCCACTGGTAGCTAGGAATGGCAGAAGGGTCTTGCTGTAGCTGAAAATTTTGTTTTCAATAGATTGTCATCTTGATCCCAACTGGCTTTCACTTGTTCTTTAAGTGTAGACTGCACTGAAGAGACTGCCATCAGTTCACCCTCAATTTGCCTCCTGGACAGCGAATCTGCCACCATATTCTCCCTCCCCTTTTTGTACTGAACTTCATAATCAAAGCCCGTCAACTTCTCTAACCAACGCTGCTGCATGGGGGTATGTAAGTGATGTTCAAGTAGTATTTTAAGGCCTGCTGATATGTTTCTATAACAAAATGATGACCCATTAAATATGAAGCCCATTTCTGGGTTATCTTAGCAAATAATTGATAGAAGTGAAATCAGAAAATGAAAACAAACATTGAAATGAAGGAAGCTCGCTAACTCTCTTTCTATTCTCTTCTTCTTCTGAACATTCAGAATGAATAAATACAGACCTCCTCCTTCTTTCTTAAGCCATTACAGAAAACGAAAATAACAACCAGTCTAAACAATCCACGCAAACACGTGACAGCTGGCCTAACAACCCTGACTCAACAGAAATATAAAACAAAGATAGCAAAACGACCACACTTTAACAAAAGCCCCTACTCATTGCTCCTACGACACCGTTCACTCGACTGTTCCCATCTCAATATCTCCCGCGCCTTGTCCAACGGCCATAGTGGTTTTCTCTTTCTGAGCTGTAACAGTAGGCATTCCCATTTGAAACCGTATTCACACAGATCAGAGAATGCAGGCATTTCATTTTATCCAATCTGCCTCGCTGCTGTCTTCGTAAGTTGTAATGTCGGCATCGCAGACCCTTGGAGGGACTTCCCGCTGCGGCCGAGTCCTGGGTCCGTCACTCGATAGGATCATCAAGAATGCCGCATGGCGGAAGCACTCTCACCTCGTCTCCGCCTGCAAATCCACCCTCGACAAGCTCGAATCCCTCTCTGATACTCCCTCCGATACCCACTCTCCTCTGTTTGGTTTCTCCGCCGACGACGCCGATATCGTCCTTCATCCTCTACTTCTTGCGCTAGACTCTGCCTACCCCAGGGGTCGTTGAGCCCGCACTTGACTGCGTATTCAAATTATTCTCTCTCGGCCTTGTCCGTGGCGAGATTGATCGCCCTAATGTCTCTACCACTGCCAATTTTGCTGCTTCACGCTCCACCATTGTTTTGCTTAGGATGATTGAAGCAGTTTGTAAGTCGGGTGACCTTAGGGAGGAGGCAGTTGAGCTGGGCGTGCTCAGAGTCTTCCTTTCAGCTGTTCGGTCCCCTTGCGTTTTAATCCGGGGTGATTGTCTCATTCATATAGTGAGAACTTGTTTTAATGTGTACCTTGGTGGGGTGAACGGCACCAATCAGATCTGTGCAAAGTCGGTTCTTGCCCAGATTATAACTATCGTATTCACCAGAGTTGGGGAAGATTCCATTAATATCAGCATTAAAAGGATTTCTGTTAGCGAGCTGTTAAAAGTCAAGGACGAGAATTTAAATGAGGGGAGTTACATACATTTTTGCCAAAATTTTATTAACGAGATAATGGAGGCCATTGAGGGTATTCCTATGTCTAGTTCTGACTCATTTTCTCCTTCATCTCCGTCCGAAGTGCAAAATGGCTGTGCATCGGGGTCGAAAGCTGCAGCTGAAACAGGCTTTTCAGATAATGCCGAGCTTGATAATGAAGCTGGAGCTGTTGGAAGTAAGATTAGGGTAAGTATTGTCATTTGTTATTGATAGGACATGTTAAATGATACTCTGTCCAATCTAAGTTACCAACAAAGTCTGGTTGAATTACTTTCAAATTTGTTAGAATTACATATTTAGGTGCGTATACTTGGGAAAGTAACAAGATGGGTGGTCTGCTGAGAAATTTTGTCTTTCAGTTCTTATTTTAATTTATAACCAACTTAAGGTTGGAATTTGATTAGGGCTAAAATAGAAGGGAGATTTGTACAAAAAGTGCAAAATAGAAGGACAATTAAAGTTATTTACATAATAAATATTGTATTTGGATATTTAAAATTAAGGCAAATTACATAAAACTCCCTTGGATTTAGGTCCATGTGCAAATTAACCCCTTGTGGGTTCAATGAAACCAAATTACACAATTGCATTTTCAATTGTTGTAATGTGCCACCATCTATCAATTCACCATCGAATTGCAAACGTTGACTTCAAATAATAAGTGACCAAGATCACTTGCACATGATTAGTGGTGAGACCATACCCCAAAGTCAAAGCTTCTTCACCCCAAAGCCGAAGCCACCAAAGCTAAACCATTGTGAGACCATTCCCCATCTGAAAGACCAAAGCCCATGCCCCTTAAACAGAATAGAATGAATTTTATGGTTGGGCATTTTTGTGTAGAAGCAATTACCGTGGAGTACTATAAAGGGGATAGAATGTGAAACTAGTTATGAAAACCACCATGGAATTATCTTTGGGAATTATTGGCTATTTTATTGCCAAGAATGTGAGTATGGTGCCCATTTAAATTGTTCTACAACAAAAGAAGCTGATGAAGAACCCAAAGGAGAAGTTGATGAAGATTACCCAAAGAAGAAGCGACTGAAGAAGCACCAGAAGAAGAAATTACTGAAGAAATACAAGAAGCTGATAAAGGCCGCCCAGAAGAAGAAGATACTGAAGAATGCCAATAGAGGAATCTCTCATCACCTTATTATCCAAAACCAATTATCATCACTTCAACTTCAAAATATAAGCGAATGATGAGAAACATGATGACACATAGAATGAGCTTTTCCTAGAACATTTAGGCTTGCTTGTCATGTTTGAATAAATAAATACTCCAATCTGTTCTTTTTTATGGCTTTATAATATAAACCGCGATTTCCTTCTTCCATCTCTGAAAGACTAAAACCCATAACATTCACTACTTCTACTTGTCTCCTCCCTCTATTCGAATCTCATCTTTTCTCGACAATTGTTCATGGTCTGCAGAAACGTTGTGGACCAACAAAAATGGCATGGTCTGCCAAATGCCATCAAGAAGAATTGGAAGTGGATGACGAAGAGCACTTGACTATTACTTTGAGTCAACATTTAGAATTGGATCGTGAATTAACGAATGGCGCACATTGCATCAATTGAAAAGTACAGTGGTGTGATTTGGTTTAATTGAAACCATAACGCGTGATTGGCACATGGACCTAAGCTTGGGAGATTCTATGTAATTTGCCCATAAAATTGTACTACAATAAGTATATAGGTAATAGTTATATCACAAAAAATGTCCAATAAATAGGTCATAAATATTTTGACTAAGAAAAACTTGGTCTTTCTATAGCAAGTACTATTCCCAATTAACATATGAATTATCTTTGTATACCACTATTTTGGTGCTCTTCATGATATGGCATTAAATTCTAAATGTTGACATTTAAAAATTTAAAACCCTAGATTCAGAAATCTTAACCTATAAATCCTAAAATGGAAAATTTTGTATTCCTTTTGGAATAATATTTGTCATAAGATATCCAAATGGCCATTTCAGTAGTCAAAAGATATAATCATATTTTAGTCCATCCCTGGTTTCAATAATAGTTTAGCCTTTGATCTATGGCTGATGTCAAGGGACTCATCACCTGGCATGTAAATGATTGTTCAAATACAGTTTTGATGAGATCATGTTTGTACTGAGTTCTTTATGCCTGTTTATAGAAACGAGGGTCATCAGGATGGAGGAAAACCTCAACTATGTGATTCACTTGCATTCCTAGTTATCAACAGTTTTGATTTGATATTTTCTAGACACATTTTTAGCTATGGTAGAAATGTTTCTCACAGCATAAAAATCATGTCCGTATATCATCTGTTGTGCTGCTTTATAATGCTTCTCAGACTGGAAACATATTTTTTGCTTTTCTGTCAAGACTTGAGTTCAGCTCATAGGATTTCTAACATGAAACCTATTATGATTTCTAATGGTGGCTTATTTTTCCAGGAGGTTCAGAGATGAAATGGGGAGAACTCTAGAGGCTCTGATATTGCAGTAGCTGAAACAACATGCATAAAGGTGAATATGACAATTTTGAGCTATGGTAGCGGCTGTTTCTTATACCTTGCAACTGACGTCCATAAACCATCTATTAAGCAGCTCGTCAATGCATTGCTTTTGTATAATCCATAGACTGGAAAATATACTTTCTGCCTTATTGTCTAACAATATATGAAGTTAGGCGCATAAGATTTATACACGGAACCTGTTATGATTTCTAGTTGTGGCTTATTTTTCCAGGAAGGCCAGAGAAGGACTGGAGAGCATTCTGGAGGCTCTGATACTGCAGTAGCTGAAACAACATGCATGATGGTGAATTTTATTCCATAAGCACAAATGCATAAACATGTGCTTGCATTCACATGCAGACGTATGCATTACTGCAGTCTATTCAAAAGGCATCATTAAGTTTTTTCTTTACTCATTGACATTGCATCCTGCAGGGTTTAAATATCTGTCCTCAGCCAGTTGATGAACACACTATGAAGGTTGAAGATGATATGAATGAACAGGCTAGATAGATGGATATGAAGTATCATGCAAAATCATTTTAATTGCAGCTGATCTGTGAATTTAATGGTTCATATGGCCGTAGCATGTCCCAAATATTTGAGACGTGGCTGCATCTTGGCGACATTGTTATCACTATATACACGCTAATTATACCTTTGCCTTGAATTTATCTGTGACCTTATAGATCATCATAATGGGCAAGTTCGGAAATCTCATTTGTTTTTTTATTGTTCAAATCAAGACCTGTTTCTTAAACTTATTGAGATGTTAATTTTAATTACAAAATGCCAAAAATCCCCTCGAACTATTTCCCTTTCACACAATTAGCACATCAATTTCAAAATTTTACATTAAACCCCTTAAAATATGGATGAAGTTGAATAACGTGAGGATTACTGTTGCTGTTAAAAAAAAAACGTTAGGATCACTGTTAAATATGTTGGAAACCCCATTTTCTCCTCAAACAAGCACACGACGGGAAGTAGATCCATTGCGATACCTGGTATGTTGGAATCAGGTTGGTTGTAGAGCTAATTGAGATTAAGTTACTTGGAGCTTCTCCATTAACAAATCTTTGATCTGCACAACAATTCGTGCGCCATTGTCAAAGAACCTTTTTCGGAACTGTGACTGACACTGGGCCTAACAGATGAATCTTGTTGGAACCGATAAACCAATCGTCGTACTCAATTCTAGTTACAAAGGTATTTTTTTCAATTACGGAATTCGTATTTTTGCATTCTGAATTTTTATTAAATATTTATTTAAAATATATAAATTATTAAACTTATTAAATTTTATAAATTAAATTATAAAACTACAATCTAATAATCCATGAGTCATTTTGGAACATTTTAGTAACTAAGACGATATTCTTTTCATTTAAGTTAATAATTTAAATGAATTTTACTATGATTACCATAACCCATTAGATTAAAGCATTTGTCACCTTTCCCTAAAGCTCTGTATTTGCATAAGAAGCAAACAAACGAGTTTACTCTCAGCAGATACTAAGAACTTCAAATAAAACAAACTCAAATCAAATAGGGATTTGCCGTTCTTCAGCATTTGATTAAATTAAGTCTACTACTTTTTCAAGTCTTCTATTCTTTCAATTATGCATCTAGATCTCGTATATCTGAAGAGGTATGCAAGTGATGTAAAAATTATTTTTCCTTGGAAAGCATGCATGCATGCATTTCAAATAATAACTTTAATACTAAAATAATTGTTATGCTGGGGATATTACTAAAATAAATGAGTAAGTGGTTCTCTAAAATCTTTCAGTAACCAACACATAATTTGAAATCATAACTTTTAGTCTTTTAGATTCAAAACAGGTCACTGATAATCACCTAGATTTCTTATCCGGACGTGACAAAATATCATTGGAGTGTTGAAGTACTAAACACTACAGTATTTGGCTTTAGCACTAATCACTGAATATTGGAGTCCTCATAGGTAATGTCATCCGGTCTTGGAGTAAGCACTAGTCATTGGTTGTCTTCAGTGCATTTAGTTGTTCCAAATAGCTATCCAGACCTGAGCATTAAGGCTCCACTAATTTGAGAAATCCATAATGCACTGAATAAAGCTTGCAAAAACTTTCACAACTTTTATAGAAACCAGAATGGCCCCTAGGCTTCACGAGATCAAAATCACCAACATAAGTAAACTGAGATGCCGAAGGGTATTTCAAGTCACAATTGATCTTTATCTATATGGAGCACAATGCAAGAATGATGAACATTAAAACATATACTTTCCAAGTCACATTTGGTTTCGTCATGATACTTCTAGTCAGTCCTAATCACTAGGCGTCACTAGGCGTGCTTTTCTTTCTTCTTCTTAGCCACTTGGGTTAACTCTTTCCTTACCGTTAGCTCAAGGAACTAACGGTAAGGAAAGAGTATGAACTTAATTTCAAAATTCTAAATGCGTCAGAGAAAATGTAGAATCAATGATTTGATCCCATTAGCTATACAAGGAAAGATTTTGAAGACAAATATCCGAGAATGGAAAGAATTTAAGCTTGATGAGTCAATCAAGGAACTTCTAAAAAGGTAAGGAATGCATTGACCACATATTGGAAATCAAAGGAACTTAAAAAGGGAAACAAACCTAGAAGATTGACGGCATTAATGAAGATTGATATCAAGTTAGAAAGCTACCTCAGATCAGTCAGAAAAAAAGAAGAAAACAAAGATCAATCAAAAAGATCATGGAGAACAAAATTGAAGAGAAGATTGATTAAAAACTCCAACGGCTACTAGAATTCAAGGAACAAACCAAGGAGATGACCATCAAAAAACAAGCTATATAAAGTTGAAGTTTTGAAAGAACAAAAATCACATTGAATTAATGAGAAGAACTTACAAGCCTATCCTTCTGTGAAAATCTTGTTCCACACCTTAGAACGTGAAATCCATTCTTAAGAGAGAACAACCAAAATCTCTTGCGCTTTGTACTTTGCTCCATTAGTGAGCACCTTCTACTCTTTCTCACCCTTTGTAGGAGATTTCTTGTAAAGCTTAGAGAGACTTTGTATCAAACAATACTCATGTAGAAGATTAGAGAGCATTAGATCAAAGTGACACTCATGTAGAAAGCTTGGAACAAATAACTTCAAATTTCATAGTGAAATTTCAAGCATTTTGCTTAGGAACTGGGGATAGAGGCATGTTATCACCGAACCAGTATAAATTGCTCTGTGTCATATTCTCTCTACCCTTACATTATTTTATAATTTCAAATTATTTACTGTTTAAGTGAGCACTTGTCTTGAGCCACGATAAAACCATACAAACTCTGGTTAAAAAGTTTGCAAAAGTTTTTAGCACACAATCCACCCCCTCTTATGTGATTGTCAACATATTCTTTCACTTACCAATATTCCTCTCTTAAGACGTATTTACTAGCAACGTTATACCCCAAATTACTCTAAGCCATCTACTCAAATGTTGGCCCTTTCTTGTTCTCTTCTATTCCTTAGCTTAGTAATCAGAACTTGACTTACCCTTTTCTTGCACTTTAAGTCTCTCTTAATGGCATTTTGATTATCTTCATAAAGCGTACCTCTAGTTATATTCTTAATCTTCTTCATTCTATTAGGCTTTCACTGACTTTCAAGCCTAGACATCACCTTCAACTGGTCCAAGCTTCCTCTAGCTTTCCTTAGCAATAAGGGCATTAGCTCTCCAAGAGCCTTGGTCGTGAAGTCACCAAAACTATGGCTTCAAGATCATCTAGTACTCCTGGACACTTCCATTTGGTTAAGAAACTCTATCCTAAGGTTCATCACACTCAGAGAAATATGAGGAATCGAAAGGAAATGGAGCCAAGGATGTGTTATTTGCCTCAGAAACATTCGGAAGGCTTGAGAGAAGCTTCCCATACTATTTTAAGTTCCATCTCTATGTCACTATTCAAGAAAACCCAAAAAGGAGGGGTTTTCAAAGGAATGATTTGGTGTTTCATGGAGAGATTGGAAACAAGAATTATTTAATAACTATATATATGGAGTTGTCTGAAAAGAATTATTACATCATTTCTTTTATGATTGACATAAGAATTTGTTGATTGAGCTATGAAATATTTAAATACCATACTTTGGTTATCTATAATATACCACACACATTTCATGACAGGTCGTGTTGAAACCAGGTTTATTTGATTCGGATAAATGTTTCTAGTATAGCCTATGTTGTCAATGAAATTAGACTAACAAAATGCTTATATTTATATGTTCTATCTGAAGCTCTTCTCATATATCTTACATAGAGGTCACTCTACACAATGAAGAGGTGTAATAAGCGTCTGTATGTGAGAAGAGTGTGAAATAAAATATTTAAACGTAAGAAAAATATCTATCACATTCACTTGACAAAATATGCTCAAATCTTTTCAAATTGCCATTTCTCATACTTGCTTCAGCTACTCATCTGTAAAACAATTCTCGAATAATCCCAATTGAAAGTAAGCGCTTTTGATCTGTCTATGCTTTTAAAAAAGTAATTTAATCCCTCAACTCTTAAGTTGGGCACTTTAATCCCTCAATAAGTACAATTAAGGTAATTTATTCTCACCCATTGAATTTCCCCTTTTTTGACATGATGTGAGTCGCTAGTAATGACTTAAATTTCATTTTTCACATTGTAATGTGACAATTTGATCCCTATACAAGCCCCAAGCCTTAATTTTATGAATCTAAATGGCTTTTAATCAAGAGACAAATCCATATAACAGCCATATCACATTACAATTTGAAAAATGAAGTCTATGTCACCATTAGGGCAAGCCACATCATAAACAAAAAGGAGAATCCAGTAAGGGACTCAATTGCTCCTATTACACTTATAAAAGAATTAAATTATCTAACTTAAAAGTTGAAAAACTAAATTATTCTTTTAAAAAAAAAAAAAGAAATCAAAAGTAACCTTACTCCATTTGTATTGAGTGTAATGCTATGGCCAACATAAACCAAAAGCCCTGTGTTTGACTCCATAATCGCAAGTTCTTGCATGAGCAGCTGCAAATGAAACCAAAAGCCCTTCCCTTGCTGCATGTGGCCTTAAGTTGTACGAGGTTTCCAAATCTGATTAATCAGATCTACTTGTGAATTACTCCTAGCCAACACGAGAACCAATGGGCACCTATATATGCAAGTAGGGAATCTAGGTTGCCTGGCCTAGACTTCCCTAGCTATTTGAGAACCTGGGAAAGGATTACTAAAATTTAGAAAGTGTACTGATATAAACTTTTGTTTGGAAAGTGACAATATTTAACTTGACGTAAATTAGAGGCTCATAACAAAATTTTTTATGTGAGAGCAGACTCTTCATCCTCTTCATGGTGATTAAGTCCTTCTAGTGTTGAATAATTACCGAGGGATTCCTTGGTGGCCAGAGCACTGCATTTAACAAAAATAAGTAAGTAGAGGGGAGGCATAAATGTCAAACCAGAAGCATAAAGCATCAGATGGAAAAATGATAATTAGAAGCCTTAATACCAACAGACATGAAAAATCTATGATTCTACACTTCTTTTGTATCTACGGCTGCTGATACCTCCTTAAAGCTTCCATTACCTTCCTTATCACTTCCACCCGTTGTATTCTAGAGTTTTCTTATAGATCCACCTGCTTTATTCCTAATTGAGGAATCGCCATCCCTATGTCCCTCAATTGTATATTATTTTCTTTACAAACTCAAGGAATTTGCACTCTTGCATCTCTCTTGTCATATTAACTCTTACTTTTTCAGCATTATCACATGGTAGCATCTTCTATCGGATATTGGTTTATTGGCATCCCAGGCAGTATTCCTTGTCATGAAGCATAGTAAAACAAATGAAAACACATACCCTTTAACCTCAGGCATTATTTTAGCGGAAACAACACTCCCCAAATTATGTGGGAGTCGCGAATAGTCACAATCGACCTATGGGCCATTCAATGATTAATGGTTTAGATTCTTTGTAAGTGAGGATTTAGTAAAAATTTGTCCATGGAAATAGCAAGACTCTTATTTTAGTCAGATAAAAACTCCTTCTGCACTTCAAATCATACAGCCAGCCATTTTATAAGAACATCTTGTCTAATCTATCGTGTGGAAACTGAAATCTTTTTTTAAGTATTCTAATCTACACCTACCATCAACATTGATTTCTTACATTATATACAGGCTGAAATACTAGGTATATAATTTCTGATTTATTTCTCCATGAATGTTTTAATATTTCAAAAATTAAAGATAAATGTGAATTCCAATTTACATTTCCCATTCGAACTAAGATTTTACTTTTGGAGATTCTTATTAAAAGGATAAACCATTCAAGCTAGGTTTAATTATGACTAAGATTGTAAAACACTAAGTGTGTTAGGGTAACAATTCATTCTTGGGCCCTTAACAATATACCCTTTCAACTTGATGGGATTATTGACATGGTAAATACACCCAGCTGAGCAAGTGGTCTGAAGTTTGAACCCCGGCTGTCTTGACTTCTAATTAATGTTTCAATATGAACTGTGAAGTAGCATGTGTTCAGGTATAAAATGCCTCTAAGCAGTGGTGGTTCATTCTATCATATAATTTTTCCAATTACCTCCATAGCATGTTAAAAATTGCTTGCCTCTACAATATTTTGTTGCACACAAAGAATGATAGACTTTATACTCATCTTAATTCAATATATTATAGATTTTAAAACATACACGAAAAAGTGATAAAAGTAAAAATCCAGCAAATTACATCACATCTGATATTTAAAGAACTGAAGGAAAGTCATTCTCTACCTCACTCTTAAATTACAGCTTCCTATTTATTTTTGTTGTTTTTGACAATATAAAAGCTACAACCGTATGTGACATAGTTTATATGATATTTTCTACATTTTTACTATCATTATGGCATATTATCTTCCATGTACGAGTGTGATAACAATATTGTCTATAAAGTTTTATTTTTGCATAAATCTTTGTAACCTATGAGATTATGTAAATTAGTACCACTTTTTGTACTTAGACAAGAAAGACCAAGAAAGCAACTAAATGTAATAAATTATTTATTTTTAGTGGTGTCTTAGATACAAATATAATTCTTTAAAAAAAAAAAATCAATATTGAAGCAACCACCTTAAGCATTTGATGAATATGAACATAGACATTGGGTTTATCAAAATCCTTAAAGTAGATCTAAGACTATCATATAATGTCAAATTATCATCTAAATGAAGGGAAGAAAAATCAAAAAGTGTAATTCTTGTACCTCTGCTTAATAGCTTAAATTTTAATTCAAATTTCCTGTGAGATAGATTCCGTGATTTCTTCATAAAAAAAAAAAAAAAAATTAGAGTATGATGGCAGAGTAACAGAACCTGCAAGTTAAAATGATACTATCAGTGTCTAATATGCCAACTGGATATGCTCTTTCATAGAGTTTTGTAACAACTGGAATTTGATTGACTCCATGTTTCCTCATAGTCATTTGAGCAGAAAGAAGATCCATATCAGGAGTAGCTGTGCATGGTACAGTACATATTCCCTCATGTAAACGGCATAGCTCAGAAACTAAAAGCTCCTGTAAGAATTAGAACCAAATATCAACTTTGAGAGGTCACCACAAAAATAATTCCAGCACTTGTTTTAGAAGTATATCTTCTTATTTGATAAAAAGTCCTGTAAACTTCAACAATAGAAGCATTTTTGTAATCGCATTGAGATCAAACTAGAAATCTTAGAATCCCATGAAAGCGACCAAGTTTCACTTCATAACGAGACCAGATAGGTAATTATACATCTTCTCAAAACAGTTGACTTATAAAAAGCTACCAAAACCCCCGTGAGATATTACATAAACACAATGGTCTGCATGCCAAAGACACACAAGGCAGATTGTAACATTGTAGTTCTGCTTTCCAAGTTCCACGTATAGAGCCCCTAGCAACTAGCATCTGTCCTTTTTTCACTCTTTTAATGTACAAAGCGGTTTTCAATCATTGTTTAGCTGAATCTGTAGTATCAAAACTTAGCTCCCCTTTTCAATGAATAAGTATTCTCAAGTGCTTAACTGCAATCCATGGTACAAAATATTAAGCTCCTAATATAGACACAGTTTTCAATGGCGCATTCATCATCCTTTAGCTTAGGATTCCTTGTTTAAGTGAAACTTTTTCAACCTTTCATATCATCCAGCTCACAGTTGTAAATAATCTAGATTGCCATAATTTGTTTACCTTAAAGCTGTTCATAATAAAAAAAACATAGATTTTACATCCTATTAAAATTACAAAAAGATTCTTCTACCTTAGGATTTTTGCCTCTTGATTTGGCAAATCTTCCATACTCCTGAATGTCTCTAAGCGTCAATAAACCAATCAAAGTATTATCAGCATCAACAATCACTGCACATGACTGTTTCTCAGCAAGCATGATATTTAATACTTCTGTTAGCAGTGTGCACATTGAGACCATCACATATCTTGTCTTCATGGCTTCTGAAACAAATGTTCTCCTTCCTATAAATGCAGTCTCGACATTATCATTATACTCTACACAAAGCGAGCTTTCAATTTGACACAAGTCACTTGAATAGGGTGCACTTTCAGCCAGGTCATAGTCATAACCAGTAGATGACTCAATGGAACTGAAGGAAGATGTTTCAGGAAATACAGTTGAATTCGAGTTTTCTAGGTCAAGCTTTTTCCTTCCCATGCCATCTCTCTTTTTCTGTACAGATGAAATCCATGAAGACAAGCCAACTGCTCCCAGTAGAGGTAGAACAATCCGATAGTCTTGTGTCAATTCAAACAACAGCAAAACTGCAGTTAGAGGCACCTGACACACTCCTGCAAGAGTTGCTGCCATTCCAACCTGACAAAGGAATTTTCAAATGATCATCTATGCCATTGTTTCTTGACCATAAGCATAAGATAGTTGAGATAGTAGAAAAAAACTAGGACTTTCAGTCTCCAACCCTTTCTGTGTGTCCCTTCACGCAGCATTTATTAGTAGCGGAGAAACTAGAAAAACTTAAGTGGTGTACACATTCCATTGTAGAAAACCCTGTGCCATAAGGCAACTTTAAGACCAAATGATATCCTAATTTGTGCTTTAAACCGGATGTGAGAACTACTTGAAACATACAAAATGTACTGCATATGATATTACAACTATTTTGAAGCATGTTAGTCTTGTTTCAAGTCCTTTTCCAACCCTTGTGTCGATGTTTATTTAAACCGTTCTCACATTATACAGTTCTAAATAAATTGGTTTAGGAGTTAATCGTTTTTAGTATTTTAAAAGGCATTTGTTCTGAAATTAACAACCTCAAAAGACATATCATCCATACTACATCTGTTAAACATTGTAACTACTAAGAGTAACTGTATATGTTAGCATGCACTGGTGCTTTTGGAAATGCCAGCTAAATTGTGTCCTTTTTCTTCAAGAAAATCACAAAATGGTAGAAAATTTGTTCAGGTGAAAATGTTTTCCTGGAAATTTTTAATTTTTTACTATTTTGTTTTAAAAACGAAAAGTACTTTTCGTTGTTTGTTGCTAACTAAGGATAATATTTTCCATGCATAACTTCAGCCTTCATTGGACATAGGACAATGTTATTGTTACCCACTTTTACATTAGCGCATTACTAACACCTTACAAAAGTGATCATTAAATGTGCAATTTCAGTTATCACATCAATCAGCAAATGTGTTAGCGTTAAACTCTATCTAGGGTATGAAGAGAGTATGTGTGTGTGTGCGCGAAAGTAATTATAAATGTCATAAGAAAAATTTTTTTCTAATATTTTTAAACTGTTCTACAGAAAATTTCTTTCAGTTTATATTTTTCAATTAAACACAAGAAATATTTTCTATATTTATTAAATATAAAGATATTGATCAAAAAAATGTATTACTTAAATACTAAGGAGAAGTACTGCAATCTTCTACTGTTACAATGCATTGACATTTCTATTGCATGGAAGAAAAAGAACATGTAGAATTTCTTTCAATCATATTAGAAAAATGGAGGCAATAAAACAAGAAAAGAAAATATGAAGCTAGGTCCAGTAAAGCTTCGGGAAAATTAGCTGTAGAGACCCCATGGAGACAATCATTAAGCGCTAAGACCTTAAAAAATTTATTATGAAGGACTACAGCTGAGTGGCTGCTCAGTTTAGAGAAGTGGTTATTCAGTTCAGCTGAGTGGCTATTTAGCTCATGTACTAGGCTACGAACCAAATTCCAACTCAGCTGGTCCTTTATAATTATTTTAGAAAAAGAAACTGTAAGGTCTTTTAGTAGAAATATTAGCTCCATTAGGTCCCTGCAGCTAATTCTTCCTAAAGCTTAATGGCTTAACTCCCTCAAATACAGATTAATTGCACAGGGGTATGACTTGTGGACTTCTGTATTGTTGAAGCGGTAGTCAGTTTCCGCTGGCCTTTGTTTTCCATTCATCAAATTTGAAAATTCAGGGAGTTGCTTTATTTCTATTCTCCAAATAGAAAATACACACACATATATAATAATATATAGAATCAATCATATATTAAGATATTATTATATATTATATATAATATATATTCCAGAAACTGAGTTTCCTGAAAAACAAACACAGACATAAAGTTGTATAAATGGAAAGGCTTTGATGGGAAGTTTAGACTTTGAATGAAAAGAATGCGAACAAATTGGGAAGATCAACTATGCTCTAAAGTCGTATAAACTTTTTTTTTTTTTTTGGTTTTTATTCTTTCAAACTGGAGTGGAGAATTTGATGCAGTGCCTCTCTTTTTCTTTTTACTTTAAACATCAATCAAGGGAAAGGAAAGTGGTACTTGCTAACCCTTAAGTTTCTTTGCCTTCAATGGTAAACTCCTAAATAAGGGAGAGGTAATAGTATTACTCTTTTGTTTGCTTCCTTTCCTCATATTTCCTTCAATCCAATTACAGCCAAAATTGCTAGAAGTTATATTTCATATGGAATTTATCAAACCGCAGGCAATATTTATCTTTTCTTCTTTTATTTTCACTATAAGAGAATTTAATATAATGGTGAATAGTAAAGAAATAACGGATGTCAAGGAGATTCCAAACTGGTAGCAAGAAAGGACAAAATAAAAGGAATAAAGAATATCAAATTAGTATACCTTCTCTAGTCTTTAGAAACCTAATATATTAGGGAATCATGATTAAAGACACGCAGAATAGCTGATAATGCCTCCACCAAAAAGGCTCATTTCTCCACATATGAAGTCATCTTAGAAAGATCAAATTAACCTCCCCTCTCACGGAAGAGAAGAGAATTGAAATAAAATATGCAAGACATTGAAAACTTGAAGGTCAAAACTATGTGGCCAAAAAGGAAAGAATGGGATAGAATGGTACCAGGCCATAAGCTTGTGGAGATGCCACTTCCAATACAGAAAGATGCATTTTAAGATTGGACTCGGCAACAGCCAAACCAATGAATTTCCCATATGCCATCCCAGTTGCTGCACCAATAAAAAGAGATGGGGCATAATAGCCTCCCACTAATCCAGAAGCCCGACACAGGGAACTAGCAATGATCTTGATGCCTATTAGCTGAAGCAGCAGATCAGTGGAAAGACCTTTCACAAATGGTCGAGATTCTAACAAAATGTCAACATTCTCAAAACCCCAATAGAGGATTTCGGGATATGCCAATGCTATCAACCCAACTGATACGCCACCTAATATAGGGAATGAAGCCTTGGATATGCCAGTGGCCTTATGAAGATTGTCAACAATCATCAACATATATGATGTGCACCAAGATAGGGTCAATGACACCAGGCCACACAAAATACCCAGCAATAGATAGAGTGGGAGCTCTGAAAGCAAGTTAAAAAAACTCTCACAATATAAATTATCAATCATATTATAAGTTGAAATTAGGCCTTTAGAAATAGCAAGCAGTCTTCCCCCCCCCCCCCTCCCAAAAAAAAATACCGGTTGTTGATTACAAGTTTAAAAAAGAATCATCAAAAAATCATATCAGTAGAATATATTATCTACTTCAACAATCAAGCTGACAGACTTTTTCATATGCAAAGCCAAACCTTATTTACTATAGGCAATATTTTACAATGTAAACCACATTAAGTGAATGCAGGATGCATTTTGATTCAGATGTTTAAAATCATGAAAACACCGACAATGCTATTGATTTATCACTCAATCTGCTACCAATGGCAGGCTTCATTGCTGATGGTTAATCCAAGAGCTTCAGCAGTAAGGGATTGGTTTGCCGGCAGTAAGGGAAATTCTGGATGCAATTAGAACAAAGATAGCAGTTGTGAAGAAGCATGAATTGTACTGCTGGGGATTTATAGGCACGCCTGATGGCAGAAAATGTCAAAAGATAATATTTATAGTGGCAAGATGAGCAAAATTAGAAACCTTTTTTCAAAAACTGCTATTTTGTTGCAGAAGTATTAGTGATTTTACATGTGTTTTATATGTTATAGTTTGGCAAGTGGAATTCGGAAGGTAGCTAAAACAATCTTAGGTGAATCAAAAGGATTTGACTCTAAAGATAAAGAATCTTAGTGGTAGGGTGAAAGTATGCAAGCAAAGATTAAATATAAGAGGGGGTGTTTCAAAGTTTTACATCTTGATAACAAGGCGGAAAATTGGGAGAAGTATCAATCAGCTAGAAATGAGACAGAAAACGATAAGTGAGGCAAGATTTAAAGTGTTGGATGGATTTTACCAAGCTTTAGAAACAAAGAATGGAGAACGGCAAATATACAAGCTTGCTAAAGGAAGGGAAAGGAAAACAAGAGATTTGGATCAAGTGCAATGCATTAAGGATGAAGAGAGAAAAGTCTTCATAGCAGAGGAAGATACCAAAGATGGAGGAGTTATTTTCACAAGCTTTTCAACAAGAAGTATACAACAAGTATAGACATGGAAAGTTTAACTACTCAGGAGAAAGATTAAAACTTTGTTTTTTATCGTAGAATTCAGGAAGTTGAGGTGAATGAAGCACTTAAAAAGATGAAAAATGGTAAAGCTATGGGTCCTGATAACATACCTATTGAGGTTTGGAGGTGTTTGGGAGAAAAAGATATTTTTTGGCTTACCAAATTATTAAATGAGATATTGAGGTCCACAAGAATGCTAGATGAATGGAGGAAGAGCACGTTAATACCCATTTACAAGAATAAAGGAGATATTCAGAATTGTGAAAACTACCGGAGGATTAAACTCATGAGCCGTACTATGAAACTTTGGAAAAGAGTGATTGAACATAGATTAAGAAAAGAGACTCATATATCAAAGAACCAATTTGGTTTTATGCCAAGAAGATCAACCACAAAGGTTACATATCTTTTACGAGGTTTGATGAAACGACACCGAAGTAGAGAGAAAGACTTGTATATGATTTTCATTAACTTGGAAAAAACTTATGATAAAGTGTCAAGGGAAGTCCTATGGAAGGCATTGGAAGAGAAGGGTGTTCGTATTGCTTATTTCTCGCTATAAAAGATATGTACGATGGGGTTACAACAAATATGAGAACTCAGGGAGGGGTAACAGAAGATTTTTCCATAAAGATCAGTTTGCATCAAGGGTAATCCTTAAGTCCATACTTTTTTGCTTTAGTGATAGATGTACTTATTGGATATATCTAATATGTAATCCCAAAATATATGCTTTTTGTATATGACATAATCCTAACAGAGGAATCAAGAGAGGAGACTAATTATAAATTGGAGATATGGAGGAAAGCCTTGGAATCAAAGAGTTTCCGTTTAAACAGGAATCAGATAGAGTATATGGAATGTAAATTTAGCAAGAGGTAAGAAAATAATGATTTGAAGATAAAAATTGAAGAGCATAGTATGTCACAGATGTCCAAATTTTAGTATCTTGAGTCAATTTTACAAAGTAATGAAGAGATTGATAGGGATGTCACACAAAATTCAAACAGGGTGGATGAAATGGAAAAACACATTAGGGGTCATTTGTGATCGCAAAATATCTAACAAGTTTGAAGGGAAGTTCTATCAAACTGTTATTAGACCAGCTATGCTCTATGATAGTAAGTACTGGGCTTTAAAAGGTCAACATGGCAAAAATTGAGAGTAGTAGAGATGAGAATGTTGAGATGGATGAGTAGACATATAAGAAAAGACAAAATTCAAAATGATTGTATTCAAGCGAGAGTTGATGTAGTACCTGTTAGGAGAAAGTGACGAAAACTTGATTATGGTGGTTTGAGCATGTACAAAGTAGAAAGTAAAAGGTACCAGTGAAATAGGTTGATCAAATGATTTTTAATCCCATAAAGAGACGCAAAAGAAGACCAAAAAGAACACTTAGAGAGGTGATTAAAAGAGACCTTTAGTTAAATGGTATTTCCAAAAATTTGATTTCGAATAAAAGTTTATGATGACATTTAATCTATATAATTGATCCCACCTAATGGGAAAAAACTCTGTTGTTGTTGTATTATATATTATAGTTAGGCCTTGTAATTAGCCTTAGATTGAGCCCATTATTTCATTGATTGGTACAGCTTATCATAAATAACAAGCTGAGAGGCTAGTCTCTCAAGTTTTCTTATTTTTCTCTCACATGATATTCTTTTATAACAAAATAGTTGAAGGTTCAATCTAATGAAAGGATGGTAGAATTCTAGCGAGGAATGCGCCGGCACATGGAGTATGCCACAAAAATTTTCGATCAGCACGTAGAGGCTCCAGCAGCAATGTTCCAAGTATCCAACGAGGAAGCCCGATCTGAGGGTGGCATCGGTTCCAGTCAATGGAGGCTGGATGGTGGTGATATGGCTTGGACAATGGAGAGAGAAGAGAAAAAAAAGGGAGATTTTTGGGTTTTTTAATGTTGTTGGATGAGGACTCACAACAGCAGCTTAGGATTTTTTCACAAATGGCTTTAATACCATGTTAAAAACTAACTATTTCAAAAGCTTAAGTTTTAGGTAGAGACAATGGAACGGTCTTATAACTCCGACAAGAAGCAACAATATTAAAATAATTAAAATGATCATGTCAAAACAACTATCCCCATCTAGTACACAATTTAAACACCATGACCCAGTAGCTTACTTGCATTTATACTTCCCACTCAGATCTTCTAAAAGTAGTTTACAGTACTAGATTTAACAAATTTTATAAAGAAATATCCAGCTATAGGCAATTGAAGTTGTTTAACCAAATTGCAAGCTCAGTTACTTAAGTCAGCAGTGCTTGATCAAAACGTATTAGTATACATGCATACTAGACAAAAATGAACAAAATAGTACTGGACATAAACTCAAAATCAAAATACTTGGCTGGAAAAAGTGGAAATCAAATAGTAGTGTTCTAATCCCCCCCCCCCTGGGGAAAAAAAAAAAAACCACCCACACACCCACCCAAAAAAACCAAATGAAGGACAGAAATTAAGAAAATAAGATCCTCCAAATCATCTATTAAGTAGATTGATTAATAAGATTAAGTGAAGGGTAAAATTCATGTTTATACATGATTTATATCTGTAACAAGAGTTTAAACGTGAGTATAATTTGTGCATGAGTGCTGATGCATATACAGTAAGGTTAGTTTTCTATCTCTGCCTTTGCTGATAGCTGTCAGAGAATAAGTATCTATCTCTATCTCAGCTGCTGGAGGATAGAGTTTAAAGTGCAAGTAAAACTTACGTAGTTGGTATATAGACTTAGGAAGTTTGATTCCAACTTGATTTCTAACTTCTCCTGTAAACAGACCATTATAATAGAGAATAGAGCCTTGGGTCTTCATCAAGCCTTCTGATTCAGTTCTAACCTCATTATACATCTAATTTCTACATGGTATCCAAGCCTTGATCCATTTAAGGCTATCTTTCTTTACTCCTTTCCCGGAACCAACCCTAAAACCAAACTCAGTATCCTAAAACTGGATTGGCCAGAAGTGTACTGCTGTTCACTGCCACCTCACACCAACATGCACCATTGCCAACAGTGCGCAGGTGCATGACTGCATGTGCAGCATGGTACCACCGCTGCCTCAGCCCAAAAAGGGTCCATTACAATTCCTACATATGTTCTGATTCCATTCCGACCTTCCTAGATCCAAATAATGGTGTTTCACATCAGGTTTGCATTGTTGCCCTGAAGTTTTCCATGACTGGACAGACCCTCAACCATACCAGATCCAGTTTATGGTGTTTTACATCTGACTTGTTGTTTCCCTAAATGTTTTGATGTGTGGGTCTTTCAACCATAACAGATCCAGTTCATAGCCCTTTACACCGGGTTTGTGTTGTTCCTTTAAGTTCTTTTTACGTCCTGATTACCTTTGGTGTCTCTTCTGTAGTCATCCAGTAAGTTCCATGGATTCCAAAGCTCTGTCCTCATTAATAGCCTCCCAACAAATCACAACTAGAAAATTAAACAACAGTGACTATGAACAATGGTCCAGATCTGTTGCAGCATACCTTATCGGTCAAGGTAAGCAATGTTATCTCACTGATGATGCCCCCGTAAACAATACACCCAAACATGATGAAGGGGTTCAAGTGGATCACATGATTATGTAGCTTTTCTGGAATTCAATTGAACCTGAAGTTGCACACATCTGCCAGCACTTGAAAACCAGAAAGCGATATGGGATTATTTGAAAACATTATATTCTAGTAATCTCACAAGAATGTATAATCTCTTTTTAGAGTTATTTAAATAATAACAGGGAGATAAATCTGTCAGAGTACTTTGCCAAGCTTCAATGATGCTGGAGAATAAGGAGGAAATTTAGTACTAGGGTTATTTCTGTAATTTCACAATATTTGATTATCTTCGCCATATTGTTAGTAATTTTCGTATTTGTTGGTCAGGGTTTGTATTTGGACCCAAATTTATGTTATTTAAGTGTTTGAGTCTTATCCTTTATCCCAAGTGTCCTTATGGGTTTAGGAGTAGTAGTTGGTATCAAATCCAAATAGAATGAGGACTTATAAGTCCTAATCCTTGTGGAATCGGTTTTTGGGACCATTTAAACAGTTGAATTGCTTCCAGATTAAGGAATTCAGCAGACTAATATACTAAGACAAGTTCTTCTTCATTCCTGGCATTTTTACCAGACGTCCAGCCCTGTTTGGCTAAGAACTAGCCGCCCTAGGCTGTGTTTTCACCCTGTTACATGTTTTGTCCCTCAGTTTTCCCCTTTTTAATGTGGTATATTTATTTCTAGACTCCTAGCTCTACATTATTCAATGAATACAAGAGGAGCTTAACATTGAACAACCTATCACAGAAGTAATCGTGGACATGGAAAAACAAAGAGAGCAGTTAGTGACTCGTCATTATCTTACTGGCCTTAAGCCAGAGTTTGAACAGGTGAAATCGAGTATCCTTGCTGGAGAGAAGCCTCCTTCCTCATTCGGAGTCTTCTCTCAAACACGGCATGTCCCCTCCAAAGACACCACCACTGCTGTTAATAGCACCAATAGTGAAAATTCTACCGTTGCTACTGCTCAGACATTTCAACATACTAGCGAGATAACTTCAGTGGCAGACAAAGAGGATGCAGTGGCCATGGTAGGGGAAGAGGCTCACCATGACAAGCATGCCCCTTTTGTTGGGGCACAAATCACATTCATGAAAATTGCTGGTGAATGGGAAACCACCCTGCTTTGCAACAACAATTTCCCCCTATCCCTCAACTAAAAACTCTCCTTGTTCTGAGGAAAAGGAGACTGTGACTGTTTTCAAGCAGGAATACTCCAAACTTCTCCAGTCTCATCCTAGCCAACAAGCATATGTTCCTACCGCATCATTCGCCAACCTAGGTAATTCCATTGCTTGCTTCTCTTCTAATCATCCCGCTTCCAAGCATTGGGTACTTGACTCAGGATTCACAGATCATACCTCAAGTACATCTAGTTTCTTTTCTCATATTGAGTCCACAACACCTCCAAAACACATAACCATAGCAGATGGGTCTACCACTGTTGTTAGTGGTATAGGAACAGTTCAACCCACATCTTCAATATCTTTATCTAATGCATTGTATATTCCAATGTTTCCCCTTAACCTCATGTTTATCAATAAGTTAACTAGAAGTCTAAATTGCTTCTGTGCTTTTCTCTCATGACTCTGAGGTTATTCAAGATTTGAAAACAAAGAATACAATTGGCAAAGGGCATGAGTTTGGTGGGCTCTACTACTTTAGTTTAGCTTCATCTACCATTGCTTGCTCTGTGGCAGCCACACCATTCCAAATCCACTGTCGTCTTGGTCACCCGTCCTTGAGAAAGTTGAAGCAAATTGTTTCAAGTTTAAATAGATTATCCACCTTAGAGTGTGAGTCTTGTCAATTAGGTATACACGTCAAAGTTTCTTTCTCTCCTGTAGTCAACAAACAAGGTAAGAGTCCTTTTACGTTGGTTCATTATAATGTCTGGGTCACAATCGAGTTGTAATTGTATTAAAATTGGGACTTCACTATTTTGTGACTTTGTGAATGACCATCCAAGGATGACTTGGTATTTATAATGAAAGATCACTCTGAATCATTCTCAACATTTCAAAAATTTTGTTTTGAAGTGCAAACTCAATTTAATACTTCAAGAGAAAGTTTAGTGTCGTTAAATGCACGAAGTGGCCTGAAGTGCCACCCCACAAAAATGCCTAGGCAGTGAAGCGGAGCAGCCACTTCATTGAAGTAAAGCAGCCAAATTAAAATAAATACAAAAATAATAGATAATAACTTCAAATATTTACATCTAAGAATTACTACAAATTAAATAAAAAATAAACCATCAAAATTATATAAAGATAGAGGAGCAATGTAGCATAAGTTTAAAAGTTTAAAACATACCCAACTAGCATACTACAAGTAGTTGTTAAGTTTTTAGGTGACACTTTCATAAAAATTTAAATAAAAAATAGTATTTAATTCAACCTAAGAAATAAAATTAATTTATATTAAAATAAAAATAACTGATTTTGAAATAAAATTAAATAAACATAAACTGTGGGTAACAGGACGTGGGAAATGTGTAATAATTGATTTTGAAATAAAATTAAAATAAAAATAATTTATATTAAAAACTAATTACTAAAATAATATTTAAATATAACATTTAAGCGAAAAGATTTCCTATTTCGATCCCATCTCCCCAGAATACTTTAAATAATTTTAAATTGCCATCATTCTGAAGAAATATAATTTAGTTTAAACATATAATTGTCTTCCTTGATTGAGACCAGCCTCGACACTTTAAGAGTCCTAAATTGAGACGAGCTTCAGCAATTTCAGAGAAGTGGCACAGTTTGTCCACATCAGTTTCTCTCTACTCTTGCGCACATGCTTTGCTTCACAGCCGCATATGCGAAGCTTGGCGCTTTACATGATTGTGAAGCACCCAGTCTAAATACTGCACAGCTCCACCACTTAAGCAATGAAGTGGTCTGCTTTCGACATCATAGAAGTTTACATAGAACAGCCTCCAAGGTTCATTATTTAGGGAGGGACAGATTTGGCGTGTCATTTAAAGAAGTCTCCATATGGTCTAAAACAATTACCTCGAGCCTGATTTAATGTTGTTATAGACTTTAGTCTTCAATGATGCAGGGTAGATCATTCTATGATCTATCGACAAACTCTTTATGGTAAGTAATGAGTATCTACTGCAAACAACACTAATCTTCTTATTAATTTTATGAAACAGTACAATACACCACATAGAAGTGACCAAATAGTTCCCTTATCACATGATAGACCCCTGATAACTAAGGTCTACGGTAGGAGACATAAGGGGCAGAACAGGATAGTGGAATCAGGTTCTGGAAGCAGCATCTCTCCAACTTGATTAGAAACTGAAGACACGTGGCTAATAGTGATTGGTGGAGGAGGGTTGTCTGTTATAGTTTGTTAGAAGGTGTTGGTTAGAAAAGGGACGGGGAGGAAGGAGCGTGGGGGGGAGGAAAATGAGAGAAGTGAATGGGGGAAGGGCTGGCTGCCTCGAACAAGCCAGAATTGTATTTTGTCTTTATTTTCAGTTGTATTTTTGTTCATCTGAGTAATAGAACCCTATCAACTGGTATCAGAGCGTGCGATCCATTTCCAATGGTGACCTCTAGAGCAGATGCAAGGATGGATGGTGCTAAGAGAGATATTGGGGAGTTGAAGGAAGGAATGGGTAGTCTAACGGAGCAAGTGGAGCCTTTTAGAGGCGGTGGCGAGATTAGGAGCTCGAATTACTACGTTGACGGATTTCATGGTGGTGATCAAGAAGAATTGGGGACGACCAGAGGAGGCGCAATCAAATCAGGGGGACCAAAATCAGAATCGTGCGCAATCATTTGTAGGAGGAGGAGAAGGCATTACAAGAGACGTGAGCACTGGAGAAGAAGTGCGACGGAAGCTGGAGTTGCCCGTCTTTTCAGGCGATGATCCATATGGGTGGATTTTCAGGGCCGAACGATACTTCGCTATCAACGGCATGAGCGAGGCAGATAAGATTCGGGCCGCGGCAGTGTGCATGGAAGGTGTCCTGTTGAATTGGATGCAATGGATGGAAGCGCGAGCACCCATCGGGAGTTGGAGGGAGTTGAAATCGAAACTCTTAGAACGTTTTCGACACTCGCAAGAGGGGAGCGCACATGAGGAGTTAGTCGCGCTCAAGCGAGAAGGAAGCGCCGCTGAATACCATGCACAGTTCGGGTTGATCTCAACACCGTTGCCAGATATGTCGGACGATTGACTAAAGGGAACGTTCATTACTGGCCTTAAAAGACGAGATCAAAGCTGACGTCAGATTGTTGGGGCCTCCTGACTTGGCCCATGTCATGCTTATGGCCCAAAAAATCGAAGACCGTAATGAGGCGTTGGAGCGTCTATGGGAGGGAAAAGGAAAGAAGCCCAAAATAGGGGTTGGAGGTAAGTCTTGGTGGCCTTCTCCCTATTCATCTCGGAGAAGTTCTTCTGCAGGTGGCCAGTGTGCAACGTCTTTTTCCGTCACCCAGCACAGTGACAACAGTTTAACAGCCACGGACGGAGCACATGGGAGTGGGGTGTCAAAAACAGAATCTAAAGGGAGTGTAACCAGGAGCACAGGGGAACACAGGAAGAAGGACACCCAATTCCGACGTCTTTCAAATGCCGAGTATCAAGATAAATTGGCCAAAGGGCTGTGCTTCAGGTGCGATGAGAAGTATAATCGTGGGCACAGGTGTCAGTCTAAGCAATTGCAGGTGATGATGGTGGAATCTGAAGAAAGTGAAGAACTTAACGGAGAAAATGTAGAAACAGAAGACAGGGAAGAAGAAATAGAAGTATGTATCATAGAATTATCTACACAATCAATGGTGGGGCTGACTTTGCCCAGAACACTAAAATTAAGAGGTACCATCGAGGAGACAGAGGTAATTGTTCTACTGGACAATGGTGCTAGTCACAATTTTATTTCTCTAGAAGTTATACAAAAGATGAAGATTCCAGCAGAGGAAGGAAAAGGATTTTCGGTGATGGTGGGTAATGGGTGTGAGGTAAGAGGATAAGGAATTTGTGTGCAGGGGATTGAGATTGTCCAAAATTTTTTCCCATTGGAGTTGGGTAGTGCAGATATGGTTCTTGGGGTGCAGTGATTGGGAAATTTAGGGGAAGTCACCACAAATTGGAAATTACTGACTATGAGGTTTCATTGGGAAGGTCAGAAAATTGTTTCGCAGGGAGATCCATCTTTAAACAAATCAGTAGCATCTCTGAAATCCATGCTCAGGGCTATTAGAGAAGGGGATCAGGGGTATCTGCTTGAGTTGGGGATCGTTGTGGAAGAGCAACTACAACCAGCAACTATTCGTGTTGATTTGCAAACAATTTTCTCAATTTCCCTTGGTTTTTTCGCCACCAACACAGCTACCTCCGAAAAGGAGATATGACCACGCAATTAGAATGTATGAAGGGGCGACTCCACCTAATCTGAAACCATATCGTTATCCACATTTGTTGAAGGAAGAAATAGAAAAAATTGTGAATGGAATGCTGCAGGCAGGTATGATTAAGCCTAGCACAAATCCCTTTTCCAGCTCTGTTTTGTTATTGAAAAAGAAAGATGGTGGATGGTGTTTTTGTGTAGATTATAGGACATTGAATAAAATCACAATCCCGGACAAGTACCCTATTCCAGCAATTGATGAATTATTAGATGAGTTAGGAGGAGCAACCATATTTTCCAAGCTAGATCTTAAGTCCGGTTACCATCAAATTCAAATGAGAGAAGAGGACATAGAGAAAACAGCTTTCCATACCCGTAATGGACATTACGAATTCATGGTGATGCCATTTGGGCTTTCAAATGCTCCATCAACTTTCCAATCACTCATGAATGATATCTTTCGCCCTTTCTTGAGGAAGTTTATTCTTGTATTTTTTTATGACATTTTGATTTATAGTATTGACTGGAAATCTCATTTGGAACACTTGAAGTTAGCTCTAAAGGCGCTGCAGGATAATCAGTTGGTGGTGAATCAGATAAAGTGTTCTTTTGTCAAGAAAGAAATTGAATACTTGGGCCACATTATTGCGGGGCAGGGGGTAGCTGCTGATCAATCCAAAATCAAAAACATGCTTGACTGGCCAGAACCAAAAGACATAAGAGAGTTGAGAGGATTTTTGGGTTTAACTGGCTATTATCTAAGATTTGTGAAGAATTATGGCAAGATAACTGAACCACTGACCCATTTGTTAAAAAAATATGCATTTCAGTGGTCTAAGGAAGCCCAAGAAGCATTCATTCAGTTGAAAACAGCAATTACAACAATGCCAGTCTTAGCCATTCCTGACTTTCAAAAGGAATTTGTGATTGAAACGGATGCTTCAGGCACTGGATTGGGTGCTGTTTTGATGCAGCAAGGCCAGCCTATTGCATATATAAGTCAGGCCCTCTCTACAAGAAATCGCCTCAAGTCAGTTTATGAACGGGAGCTTATGGCTAGAGTGTTAGCTGTACAGAAATGGAGGCACTACTTGGTAGGAAGGCACTTTATAATACACACAGACCAGAAAAGTTTAAAGTATCTCATGGAGCAAAGAGTTTTAGACTATCAGCAGCAGAAGTAGGTTGCTAAATTAATGGGGTTTGATTTTGATATCAAGTATAAGAAGGGGCGCGATAATAGAGCAGCAGACGCTCTATCTCGAAGGGCAGGTTTGGATATTGAATTTGGGGCATTGACTAAAGTCAAGATAATTCAGGTGAATGATGTTATGGAAGAAATTCAAAAAGATGACAAGTTGCAGACATTGATTCAGAATGTGATCAGCAACCCTACAGCACATCCCAACTACTCTCTAAAGAGTGTCATTCTCATCTTTAAAGGCAGACTAGTTCTCTCAAAAACATCCACTTTAATTCCTAAGGTGCTTCAAGAGCTTCATACAACACCTTTTAGGGGTCACTCAGGGTATTTTCGAACTTACAAAAGAATTGCAGCTATTCTATATCGGGAGGGCATGAAGCATGACATTCGGAAGTTTGTGGCAAAATGTGAAGTTTGTCAACAGCACAAATATGAAGCAATGAACCCTGCTGGCCTTCTCCAACCACTCCCTATTCCCAATCAGATATGGCAGGACGTATCTATGGATTTTGTATGTGGTCTGCCTAAAGTTCATGGTATTGATACAGTACTTGTAGTAGTTGATCGCCTTACAAAATGACTTATCTATGGATTTTGTATGTGGTCTGCCTAAAGTTCATGGTATTGATACAGTACTTGTAGTAGTTGATCGCCTCACAAAATGTTCTCATTTTATACCCCATCAAACATCCCAATACCGCAGAAGAGGTGGCTGCTATCTTTGCAAAAGAAATTATCAAATTGCATGGATATCCAAAATCTATTGTTACTGATAGGGAAAGAGTATTTACCTCTCATTTTTGGTTAGAGTTAGCAAAACAAACAGGGACTACACTCAAGTTTAGCTCAGCCTATCATCCTCAAACAGATGGTCAAACAGAGGTAGTAAATTGGAGTTTGGAGTCCTACCTCCACTGTTTCTGCATTCAGCAGCCAAAGAAATGGGTTTCTTGGTTTCCATGGGCTGAGTATTGGTTCAACACTTCTTACCATGCTCCAGCAGGGATGACCCCCTTTCAAAGCCCTTTATGGGCGAGAACCTCCCACTTTGTCGAGGTGGGTTGATGAGCCATCTGTGAATGAAGCCGTAGATATACAAATCAGAGAAAGAAATCAGATCCTGGATGAGTTGAAAGCTCACTTGGACAAAACTCGAGCTCGAATGAAGAAGCAAGCTGACCTTCACAGTAGAGAAATACAATTTCAGGTAGGAGATCTGGTTTTCATGAAATTACAGCCCTATCGCTTTCGTTCCTTGGCAAAATGTCCGAATGAAAAGCTAAGTCCAAGGTTCTATGGTCCTTATCCAATCAAAGCTAAAATTGGGGAAGTTGCCTACTGTTTGGAGCTGCCTTCTACAGCTAAGATCCACCACACTTTTCCTGTCTCTCAACTGAAAAAGGTGGTAGGTCAGCAGGTCATCCCACAACCATTACCAACCTGTCCGACTGAGAATTGGGAATTGGAGCTTCAGCTTGAAGAGGTAAGGGCAGTTAGGCATTTACATGACAATACAATGGAGCTCTTGGTCGAATGGAAGGACTTACCAGAATTTGAAAACACGTGGGAACCCTTTGATTTACTCCAACAGCAATTCCCTTAGTTTCACCTTGAGGACAAGGTGAATCTTGTGGAAAGGGATAATGATAGACCCCTGATAACTAGGTCTACAGAAGGAGAAATAAGGGGCAGAACAGGATAGTGGAATCAGGTTCTGGAAGCATCTCTCCAACTTGATGAGAAACTGAAGACACGTGGCTAATAGTGCTTGGTGGAGCAGGGTTGTCTGTTATAGTTTGTTATTGGTTAGAAAAGGGACTGGGAGTAAGGAGTATGAGGGGGAGGAAAATAAGAGAAGTGAGTGGGGGAGGGGGTGGCTGCCTCAAACAAGCCAGAATTGTATTTTTCTCTTCATTTTCAGTTGTATTTTTGTTCATCTGAGTAATAGAACCCTATCATCACAGTACATGAAGATCAATCTACCCTATTTGCATTGGATAGCCCCAAATCTGGCTTAGAGGACGAGCAACCTCCCTAATTCTTACACAGAATTCCCTTCAACACACAACATTAATACCACAATAACTACCCTTAACTAACCCTTATTACCAAACCAATTACATGCTGCCATCTGTTTTATTTTCTGTAGCACGTCTTTTTGACACCTGTCCTTCTAGTATAGACTTTAAGAATAGGTGGTGGTCTAACGGTAAGATCTTGTTGATTGTGTGCATTGATGATATAGCAATTAGTGGCACCAAGGAATTAAAGAACTCAAGTCATGCTTGCACCTTGATTTTCAAACTAAAGACTTGTGATCTTTAAATACTTCCTTGGCATATAGGTGGCGCAACCCAAATCTGAAATTTGTTTGTCCCAAAGGACGTATGTGTATGATTTATATAAGAATAATGGGCATACTCTGATTAAAGCCTTTTTAGATGTTGACTCGGCTGCATTGCCAACTGACAGGTCTACAATTAGATACTTCATTTTTGTTGGAGGAAATCTAAGGTTGTGAAAAGTAAGAAGTAAATAGTAGTGGTTCGATCAAGTGCAGAATTTGAATACAGACCAGTGGCTCAAATAATGTGTGAATTGGTTTGGCTCAAACAACTATTAGAAGAACTGGATCTTCAGCATACACAAGCCATGGAGTTAGTATGTGATAACAAAGTGGCTGTGTATAATTCCTCAAATCTAGTTTTCCATGAAAGGACTAAGCATATTGAAGTCAATTGTCACTTTGTTCGTGAAAAGATTTTATAGAACCAGATCAGGACCAATTACACCAAGGCATAAGATCAATTGGCTGACTTGTTTACCAAGTTTGTTGGAGGTTCTCAGCCAAGTTCATTTAAAACAAGCTAAGACCTTATGGTATGTATGCTCCAGCTTGAAGGGAACAAGAGGTTAAATGTGAGTATAAGTACTTGTGTGAGTTTGTACGTGAGTGCTGATGCATACACAGTTAGGGTATGGATAAAGAGTGATCTTAGCAAAGAAAGTTGCTATTACTGAATTTAAGAAAGTACAACAGAAACTAGAGAACCAGTAATCTGGCCTCTCCCAGGGTGTCCCCCTTGCTGAAAGCTTACAACCCTTCAGCCCCAAGCCTAAGCCCGTACAATAACTGAATAGAATGCCCAATACCCTATTTCGTCCCCCTGGTTTCTTTTTAACTCCTTGCAACTACTCCTAGATAACTGTATTACAACTGCACCTAGGTAACTGCTAGTCACTACTCCTAAACAACAACTGCTAGATAACTGCCAGTAAACTCCTAGGTAACTGTCTTGAACTTCCTTCTAGTGTACACCTTCCATTCACTTGGTTTAACCGTAGGTTTAGATGCTGGGGCCCTAACAGGGTAGTGTTCTATCTCTACCTTTGTAATGATAGCTGTTGAAGGATAAGTCTCTACCTCTATTGCAGCTGCTGGAGGATTGAGTTTGAGCATTAGTAGATTTAAGTAGTTAGTATCCTAGGTTATCTAGACTTAGGAAGTTTAATTCCAACTTTATTTTGATAGGATTAAAGAGGAAAGAACTCACTGTTTTGTATCCTAGGTTATTTATCAGAAAGATAAGAGAATTCCCCAAAAGAAGGAAATCCCTCAATTACAGTGTCGAAATAGGACATAGAACCAAGGAACAAAGCTTTCACCAAAGGAAGAGTCCTCCTATACCCGAACCTATCAGATTTCTTCCTTCTCGTGTAAACAGACACAAATAGAGCATTGAGGCTTGGATCTTCATCAAGCCTTCTGATTCGGTTCTCACCTAATTATACAACTAATTTCTACAATATCCAAACAAATACTGGAATCTGTATTTGAATTTTGAAGGTTCTTGACATATTGGACTACATTATTAATATTTGACAGAACAAAAATGAGTAAAGCTATGAGCAAAAGGTAAGAACAAGGAAAGATAGACAATGACAAAGAAATCTGTATCATCACAAAGAAATCTTTTGACAGCTTACCACCAGGTGAGCGGAAGTCATAGTCTGGAACTCTAAAAGCTGGTTCAGACCCAAGGCCAATCTCAGAAACCACTGAAGCTATGACAGCACTAAGTATTACCATAGAAGTAGTATTTGTCAGTGACAAAGATGCATCTGGTGAAGGTGATGGCCATAAGACAGACTCTACAGCAAAAAAACAACCAGCGACAGCAGCATTGAAACCTGATAAGAGACGCACATTAGAAAGAGAATAATCCCAGAAAGCATACAAACACAACAGACTAAATCAATTGTTGACAAGTATCAGAAGCATCTTGTTCATCTTGAATTTTGCTAATAAGTGAATATCAATGAAACAGAAAGCAGATGTCCTATAGTCAGTTGCCCATCTGATTTTCAATGCATATCTTGAAGCAAAGACATTAAAAAAGAAATAGCACTCATCAATCAAAACACAAATACAAGATACAATACTAATATGAATCAATACAGATACAACGATATGGCAAATTATCAAAAACTAAGGATACCAATACGGCATACAAATAAAAAAAGAAAAAAGCATTGTAAAGAGCCTTGTTCAGCTACAAATAGAGCAGGACAAAGCTGAATCACATGAATTTAATCATTCTTCACTAACTCAAACAGTGGTATGTATATGACAAAAACCACTTGAATGTTGTTAAGGAAATTTTCATTGAGAAAAAGCCACCGGGCAAGTATTTGGAACTGTCGTTGGAGTATAGGATACGTCCTACAGCAACCTATAGGAAGTGTCTGTGCTTCCTAGAGTTCAGAACAGGTAATAACATTACATACCCGAAGCAATCCCAGCAGCAGACCCAGCGGCAATAAGGGAGAGCATTCTGCCAGAACTCTTGTCAGAGAAAGAACCAACGCCTTTGGCAATAGAGGTACCAATCTCTACGCTGGGACCCTCGGGCCCCAAGGAATTTCCAGTACCTAAGGTAACGCAAGCTGCCACAGCCTTCAAGAAAGGCTGGAAAGCAGACTTGATATAAGAGGAGGGATTTTCCTCAACAGCAGAAAGAAGCAGTTTCAACAGAGCCACAATTATGCCCCCCAAAGCCGGAACTAGGATTACTTTTGTCCACGTTGCCTGAATAGGCTCTTCTCTCAACCACGAGGCGCCTCGAGAGGGAATCCCATCCCAGGACAAGTCACGAATTTCATGAACCTACCTTATTAGTCAAATTTGAATTTCAATAGAATAATTACAGGGAACTGAAAACCAAAACATAAACTACACAAGTATAAGCGCAATAAAGATAGCAACATACTGCGTTATTGAAGATGACGACGGCGACGCCGGTAAGGAGACCAACCGAGCAAGAAGATACAATTCCTGAATTTCCTATCCTTCCAGAGAGTAGCTTCCATCCTAGTTCGAGTTCACGCCGTTGAGGTGCTTCTTCTTCCTTCACCTCCGACTGGCCGCCATCAGGAAGAGCGAAGGGAGGCCTCAACCTCCTCGAGCATTTTGCTAAGCACCCATTTCCCCATTGAAGTTGATTACTTTTGTTTGTAGTTATACAACCAGGGAACCACCACCCTGCCACTGTCTGCTCGGATTTGTCACAGAAGGAAGCAAGAATTGGACGATGATGCCAACTGGGCACTCCCACTCCCATCAATCCGCATCCTAAACATCCCATTGCTTTGCCCGCGGTACACTTTTTCCCCCACAAAGATTTCAGTATGCGTAAAACATTTATACTATTATATAATAAATAATATTAAAACTATTATCACCCACTTATTGTATTAATTAAGAATGGGGACATTGAAAATATTATATAAATATTAAAAAATTAAAAAAGCTCTGGCATGCAAGTCAATGCATGCACAAAATCTAGTCTAATATAAAAGAAGGCAAATCCCTAACTATATTTAGTTTTCTTTTTTTTTTTTTGGCCAATGTCAATGTCATGTCTAAATCTAACTATTCCTTCATTTATGCAATTTCTTTATGTTATTTTTTATTTTAGAAATGCATAACTTTTTTATTATGCTCAATCTATGAGTTGAATTTACAAAAATAAGTTTAAAGATGGACTTTGAATTTCAATATTCTTAATAAGGTCAAGTCCAATTCAATTAATTAAATTCAATCTCAAATTGACTACAATTATAACTCATTACTACCTTATTGTTCATAAAGAAGAATAAATGAAAGCGTTTCTTCTATTTTTATAATTAAAATTTTGTAAAATTTTTACTTTAAAAAATTTAAATTATTAAATTTATTAAATTTTATAAAATAAATTTAACCTAATCTATTTTAAGTTTGTAAAAGTTTAATCTACTATTTGTGAGACTAAATTATATAAATATGTATATAGGAATGAAGGCAAAAATAAATAAAAATCAGAAGAAAATGGGCAAAATTGGGGTTTTCAAGGCTAAAATGGACAAAAGAGGCAAAATTTTCCATTGAGGAAAATTATTGGACTTAATTGGGTTTCTATGTGAAAAAAAAGTCGGGGAAAAGTGGAGAAATTAGCCACTCAATCACTATCTACAACCAAAAATTGTACTTAAAAAAGGCAAAACTAATACCAAAATACCTAAATAAATGTTAAAAATGTAGAAGACTGATACGCATGTAATTGCATGAAATCCAGTAAATTATAAAAGCAGTTGAGTGTAAATATTATTTCTCCGTCACATCCACACTCCATGGTTCTGGGTTTTACACAATCCAGATAGGGCCTTTTTTTTTTTTTCTCTTTTCTTTTCTTAATTCGGACCGGACACCCAAAGTACCATGCGTGGTCAAAAATCTACATCCGTGGAATCAAAACCTGAAACTTAAAATCCTTCTAATTCAACTATCAATAGAATGCCCCTAATAAAAACACCTCATAATAACTCAACTTCAGATAGCTGCAAGTTACACTTCACACTGAAGTTTACAGAGATTACAATTTCTGCAGTCATACAGCAACATAAATGTATCAATTGGTTGGTGCTCGTGTGAGCATTCCCAATAGAGATTTTCACTTCACATGAAAGGATCCTACGGCCGAATAAAAAAACAAGTTTTTGTAAAGATTTATGCTTTCCTCATCTCTTTCTGGCTTTGCTGTACAACCTGTCAAAACAACAACACAGGAAAGGATCTAACTGGTGTTAACCATCAGAGGAGTGGGAGATCTTAGAATACAACCCTAGAGCAGTACACAGTACGCTCATTGGCAAAATGCAGCATATAAACTAATCTGAAAATGCTGTTTAGTGCACACTAAGTGGTTCTGTGGAGTGCAGATAATACAGATAAAATTTAAATGAGTCAAGTTAAAGTTTAGATCGGTCTAGTCATAATCAGATACTACCATGTGTGTGGGTGTACAAGTGCTGTGCAGAAAGTAGTGTGCAAATAGCATTACTCCAAACAATCTGGCAAGATATTGACCATGCTAAAATTATTTCTCAACTAAGAATGAACTGTTCAGAATGGAGAGTGATGTTGGAACTCATTAAGATTTATGATATGAATGGTCTTGTTCACCATGGTAAACAAGCTTATATACAAATCGAAAACCAATTTGATCCTAGAAGATACATCCCTATACATACTCTGAATTTATGAAAAAAATTGCAAGCCACTTGGCTCACATGCCCTAAATGACACATGTATATTATTACATTCTGCCATATCCTTCAATACATCCTGCCGTTAACCAAGCCTACTCCACAGAAATGTTTACTTTTCTTATCAAGAAATGATATACTAATATATCCCCACGCATCTGTATTTTGGATAAGGCAGTCCTAGAGTGCTTCAATTTAAATTGCAAAGTAGAAATTGACGCATACTTCAGAAGCACTCTAAATTGCGAAGTGGAAATTGACACATGCTTCAATTTTGAAGTATGTGTCAACTTCCACTTTGCAATTTAAATTGAAGCACATTCCTTCTGTGAACCTTAAGAATAATTTAAGTTAATCTACATATATATATATATATATATATTTCAAACCTTTAACTCACACTTCCAACATGCATAAGCAGACATTAAGCATTTTAGCATACTTTGCATGATAGTTTCACCACTAATTGAACAGAATTAATTTTATCATTCCCATATTTAGAAATAGAACGTGTCCAGGTCCTACACAAAATTAATAAAATAAAACAAGCCAGGACTTATGTCTTTGTTATCTTCATTTTGTTAGTATGTAATTTTTAGAAGGAATAAAGCTCTCTTTTTATTTTTTTCCACTCTCTATCATAATGCCAATGAGCAGTAACTGACTTAAAAATCAATCAATTTCTTAAGAAGTTCCTGTACAGAAAATTTAACATTAAAAGTAATTTTAATAGTTCTTTCATCTTAGTTTCGTTAATAGTTTCTTTCTAAATGTTGTATACTTTTTGAACTTCTCTCCTCCCCTCCCTGGGAAAATTTTTTCTTACTTTCTTGCTGATAATGTCATTAACCTAATGCTATTTCGATGTATCCAAACACACCAGTCATGAAATGCACTAATAATAACAAAGAGTATTGGATGAAGCTAAAACTAAAAGGAGATAAGGTACAAGTGCCAAACTGGATCCCAATAAATCAAAACCATATATCCCAATAAGCGATCATTTGACCAAATTTTTTATCCATATGGTTTGAGGGTGTCAGGGAAGTGCTTGTTTCATCAATTATGTGTCACCGAGATAGTCACAAGAACCTCTATGAAGAAATCAAATCAGCAGGATTCACTCAGGGGTCATAGGGCCCAATTCATTATCCATATGCAGACCTTGTTCATACATTAAAAGCCAAGGAATAGTTACAAACAAAAGTCACTTAAAAAACTGATCAACTGACTGTATCTGCATTGGGACAATGATTTTACCATTTAGACACTTCTATTTATTTTTCTTTTCTTCCCCATTTTTGGCTGCATGAATCCTATAACAAGCTCACATCTACTGCATATACTTTTATTTATCCAAAACATTTAGAGATGATCTATCTGCATCATCTTAATGAGAAATCCATCGATAACCGCCAGACATACAATCCATATTGTCTTTACAATATCATGAGCACTTTGATATAGATCTTCCTTCTAATTGCAGAAGAATATAACATGGAAACAGAATACTTCATACTGAAGAGTGGAATTTAGCAATTGCACGTAGTAGGAGAGGAAATGATACTTGGTAGAAAACATTGGTGAAAACTGAAACTTGAGTGAGACAAAATCAATAATATTGGCTATATGTGCTAATACAAATGCCACATATGGTATCATGGTAAATAAAATCTCCGTAACAGCAACTGGGTCATTTAATCCATCTTGAAAATTTAAGGAGACAATTTCTTCCAATTAAAAGTTGAGAAACATTGACCAACTGACAAGTTTGAGAGAATTAAGTTGTTTCACACAAAGCCAGGAATACTTAGAATGGACGGCAGCAAGAAAAATCAAATCCAAAAGTACCTGTACATAATGTGCGCCATTGGAAGCTATTGAGCACCTGGTGCATCTCTCATGCTCAAATTAAGGCTGTTGCGCATAGTCCTCCTTCCAATTCCAACATTGCCTTTTTGCATCATGGCAACAAATTCACCATAATCGATCCTTCCATCCTAAAATTATATATATAAACAAAACCATTAACAATAAATATAACATTATTCAATCGGAAATTAAATTGCAAAAGAGAAATATGCTTGCATATCCAGTAAAAGTCAGGTGGCTAGTTAATAAAGATTTTTTTTCCTTGCATACAATATCTGTGACCAGACGATGTTTAACGGATAAATCAAGCATGGGTGATAACTGCAGAGGGTAACCATTCCCACGTAGTTAAATATACAGGAAAACGCATGCTTGAACCCAAGGTGCTATCACATGTCTTTTGTAATAATTAAATAACGCTTATGACACTAATTATAATGATCAATTAATGCAACTACATAGTTCTCAGGACAAGCATTATAATCAATTAAAAGACCAATATATTTTAGCAAGATAAATACCTGATGTTGTCAATTGTTCCTTCTAATAAACCTATGCAGTTATAAATGCCAGATTTGTATCCTGATTGAACAACTATGTAATTTTGGCAATGACTATTACAAAAGTTATCAAAGCTATTTATCAATGCAATATTTTGCCACATCTATTTGGTTACCAATTTACCACAACATAATCCTAATAACAAAATACTAATAAATATTTGACATATCTATACTGTTCCATTACCAAACAAGTTTAGATTTATTAATCAAACGTAGTTTTAAGGATTTAAATTTCTCAATATTGAACTGTTCAAGTAACATTTTAAAACTTTAAGATTTTGAAATCAAACTCTCCCGCATTTACCTAGGTCAGACACAAGCACACTTACAACATGCAAGCATTTTTCTTAACAGAAAAGTCCCATTAGAGTTAAAACCAAAAGCCAATCTGTGGCTAATAACACAAAGAAAGGTGAGAACTAAAAGTCCAGTCTTTCCAGGAGCGTATATATGATACAAAATGGTAAGATACTTCTCTAATGACATCTAAAAGCCTATACTGGTTTTCCTAAATGTATGAAATACATCAAAGCTAATCCTCTTACATTATCTTGATCCACTTCCCGAATAATATCTTCAAGAAAAACATCAGTCATGTTATGTTCAGTACAAGCTTGTTGAAGTTCATCAACCGTAATATAACCACTTCCATCCTTGTCAAAATATTGGAATGCTGCAACAAGATGTTCCTCACGCTCCAGTTTGTTAAGATGAACTGTTGCAGCAATAAACTCCCCATAATCTATAGTTCCACTGTTGTCCACATCAGCCTGAAACAAGTCAAGCATTTTATTTGGGTGGGACATGATCAACAAATACTTAACATATATACAAGCTGCAACTCAGACAAAGGAAATATGGTAGTCGTGTTTTGAAGAATGACCACTAGTCCCCTAACTTCTGCTGAAAAATGAGGTTTCAACTTCCAACATTTCAACTATATCCAATGTTACCCCTGCTGTCAGAATAAGAAGTTCCCAACCAAACAAAGAATCCTGTAACCTAAAGTTAATTGTGAACTCATTTCACAAACCACCAACTTTTTACAACGTCCCATGAGGACGTAACCCCACCCTCATGTTCCAGCAACTGCCTCCCTTGTTTTTTATCATATGAAATAATTAATGCAGAGAATAAAAGATATATATATATATATATAAGCAATATTTATGAAGTTAGCAAACATTATGCTGTTTCCTCAAAGGTATTTTGTTTTTAGATGTGCTACACACATAACTAAATATATAACAGTGACTACATTTCACAAAATATAAAGAAAGATTTAGTTTTCTTGGAACAAACACCCTACCGCTTCCATAAGATCACGTATTTCAGTATCCTTAAGCGTAGACCCATATCGTCTTAAACCAGCTTTGAGTTCATCAAAAGTTATTGCACCACTATTATCGGTATCCATAGCCGTGAACATTTCTCTCAAACCAGCAATTTCCTCTTCTGATAGACTTTCAGCAATTACCTAAGAGAAAAAGAAATCAGGATATCATAAATATCTCTCATCATATGGTGATCTTCATCAGTTCATCTGGTCCATTTGCATGTCTCTGTGTATGCACCTACATACAAAAGCAATTATTCATGCATCAATAAGCTTTGCTTACCCGCAAAGCCATCTTCTTTAGCTTATTCATTGCAGAGAACTGTTTGAGACGAGAAAGGACAGCAGGATCCAATGCCTGATCAGGTGCAACTCCATTTTCACATATCCAAGGATGACCTAAACAAACACAACAATAAATTTTCTTTGACCTTCAGTTTAAATTAAATAAAAACACTTGTAATAATGCAGCACATCACATTGATTAACAAATGGTAGAATTCTCAGTGTTTGCAATAAATAAATATATATATATATATATATATATATATATATATATATATATATATATATATTACTGCAGCAGGATTTAAATGAAATTTACAAAGCCAGACTAGTCGGGGAATGTACCATAGATGAGGAGGCAATCCAGTGAGACTTTAGAGATATATTGCATCCTAATCAATCAAAAACATACTTAAAAGTTTGAACAGCGGATGCAAATGCCAACTACCACATGTATTCCACAAAGAAATCGTGGTATTTAACATCCATCTTGTGGTTATAGTAATTTGTCAAAAAGAAAACAGGATCAATTCCATTCCTATTGGATGGCAACTTGTTTAGTTGTAATGTCAGAGAAGAAATGTAGAAGGATGAGCATACATAACACTTCATGAGCAGTCAAACGTTCTGAAGGCTGAGCACATAGCATCTTCCGAATCAGATCCTTTGCACTGTCGGATATGAGGGGCCATGGGTCTGAATCAAAATCTATATGTCCCTTCAACACTGCATCAAATATACCCTGCTGGGTTTCTGAACTCCAAAAAAGAAGAAAGTGTCAGTGATGGTACAGATTAAGGAAAGAAGATTCAGAGCGACTGCATTGAAATACCTGCCCAAAACGGTGGCACACCACTAAGCAATATGTATAGTATGACACCTGCTGTCCATACATCTGCTTCTGGCCCATAATGCTTGAGGAGAACCTCTGGAGCGACATAATATGGGCTGCCAACTACATCAGTGAAAATTTGACCTGAAGCAGCCACATTTGGATGGAGAGTTAAACGAAATGAATAATGCGAACATTCAAACTAAATGCTCAATAAATGAATTACATTATATTCAGTTAATCAATAGTGCCAGCAGGATGCCACCGTTTGCACATCCAGAAACATGAAAAGAAAATAAAGGCGTGCAATAATGAGACATTAATGTGCCCAAGATACATAATAAATTAAGTGCAATATAAGGAAGGTCGATCTTATGAGGGAAAAGCAGAGTACGGCGTGAAGAGAAAGGATGGTATAGTAAAGAAAGCAAAAGGAATAGCTATTACGTACCTGGTTTAAAGAAAACAGAAAGGCCAAAATCAATAGCTTTGAGAGAAAAGTCATCATCTTTGTTGACTAGCAAAAAGTTTTCAGGCTTGAGATCTCTATGCATAACCCCAAGGGAATGGCAAGCCTCAACAACACCAACAATAATTTTGGTCAATTCCGCTGCCTTCCTCTCGGTGTAGTGGCCCCTCTGGATGATGCGATCAAACAACTCGCCACCAGAACAGAGCTCCATGACAATGTGGACATACAAAGGATCCTCATAAGCACCCTTAATGGTGACAATATTCTTGTGCCCAGCTAAATGGTGCATGATCTGAATTTCCCTCCTAACATCGTCCACATCCTCCTTGGAGATCAACTTCCTCTTGGAGATGGATTTACATGCATATTCAATACCCGTGGAATTCTCAGTGCATAAATAAGTGGTCCCAAATTGACCCTGTCCTAATTTACGGCCTAGAGTGTATAGATCACGAATGTTGGCGGTCTTATGTCCCAGTACATAATAAGCTTGGTTATCAACGCCTCGCCTCATGATGGCCTCTCTGTCTTTCTTGGAAGGCAGCTGGTCCTTATGTGCTGTATTGGAGTTGGGTTTTTCCCGGCGATCAGAGGAAGGAGTACTGCGCTTGGAATGAGAATGAGTACTAGAATGTTGTTCTTCGGGCTGCGGCTGCCCCTGCAAGTATTTTCCTTTGAAAGATCCACGGCATGTGTTGCCCATCAAACAATCACGCTATGCCTGATGATCTTTACACCCTTTTCCTTATCCAATGATCTCTCATCACTTTCTCTGTTGAATTTTCTGCTACCGTAATCACAAACAGCAATTGATTGCCACAAAACATGTTAGATCATCAACTAACGATAAACAAAATGATATAGTCCTACCAACCGCATAGATATTCAATTGGGTTCATGTTTGCAAGCAGGTCCATGCAAAATTCAAATCCCAAAACGCAAACAGCCATACAAATACTGGGATAGAGCTAGCGTACCAGATGGAGATGACGAGAATGTAGAATGTAGAGGTAAATTTATGGTCTTTATCTGCCTCTGCCTGAGAATTTAGTGGTAATAAATTGGTTTGGAATTGGAATTGGAATAGGAAATGGAATTGGTTTCCCTTCAATTCACAATTCCTTCTCTCCAAACAGATCTATCTCTGCCTCTGCTTCTGGTTTGTGGAAAGGAATTGAAATGTTGATTTTCTTATTTTATGATTTTGTTAATTTTAGGATGGCTGCTGCTGAGAAACGTCGGAGCTGAGTGGTGACCAGCTACGCCCACTTCTCTCTGTTGAATTTTCAATTAAAATTTCACGCTGCTTTCCCCTTTTTTTCTTTTTTATCCACAACGAGCCAAAACAATTATACTTTATTCTTATTAATAGAATAATGGATAATAAAATATAATAGATGTCTAAATCCAACCATTTTAGTAATGTTATTTTCATATAATTATTTTTAAATTTCATAAAGTGTGATTCATTTAGAAGGGTGCGAAAGCTATCACATCAAAAAACAAAGTTTTTCCTTTTTGGATTCATTTATGATATTTTTTTAAATTTTAAAAAAAGATACTTATACAATTATTTATTTTAATTTATAAATATTTTATTTAAAAAATATAATAATTTACAAAATTTTATTTTATTAAATAAAATTAATTATATTGATCAAATAATTTTATTAAATTTTATTAAAAATTAATTTTTTTAAATATTTTTTATGAAAAATTTCTTCTAAATTATTTATTTAAATAACCGTGTAGTATTGTAAATAAATGATGATTATAAAGTTAGATAAACAAAAAAAAATGTTAAGTTATCATTAATTTTTAAATAATATATAGTGTTTACTATTTTGTTTGACCCGGCAAAGGTCAAAGTTCAAAGTGTTGAATTCTACTATTCACGTGTGCAATAGCAACGCCAGCTGCCTTTGAATCGGAGTGTCCACAAGGGTTTCAACCTTTGTTGCTAATTTCCCTGACCACTGCCATGCGACTGATCAAGTTTCATTTTCTTTATTTTCTTTGGACAAAACAGTGGATGATTTTGAGTTAGCTGAATTTGAATAAGAGGTCTATGCAACTCTACCCTTCCAATTCTAACAGTTGTCAACATTGACTCATTCTAGTTGTCATCATTTTCCTTTTCTCTATTAATTTAGCAAGACTTTTTTTTGAATTTTTTTTAAAGACATATTTTAATCTTTAAGTAAAAATTAATTTACTTTAAGACAAAATTATGAAAAATAAATCTTTTTCAATAAAAATAACTCTTGATTCAAACTCATGTTAATATAAAACTTACAATTTTATAACAATATATTTTATTATTTTTATAAATAAATTCTATTAAGCTCTTATTTTTATGAATTTAAATTATTGAATTTAATATATTTTATATACTAACTATAAGACCCAAAATAACAAATGTTACAAAGATTGTTTATAACTATTTGTAATTTCGTTTTTTACAAGCAATTAGCTATTTTTAGCACTCTTATGGTTATAACTTGTAACTCATAATTCAATTCAGTTAGAAGAATGAGCCCAATGAAGAGAAATTACATTTTCTCCTGCTGCATTCTCAGAAAATTGTCACCATTTTTATGCCAAAAATGCAGAGTCAATTGTGGTTTGTGTTTGAAATTTCTTCCTTTTGTGTATGGGGCCATGTGATCCTCGAAGAGTCATGTGGTTTGTGACCTTTGGCACAAGAAGGAGCTTTAAAAGCTAAACATCTTTCAAATTCTTTAGTAGAATGAATTGACTTTGCATTTGTTGAGGTGTGGCCGCCTATGTGCCAGTCCTTTTTTATAAGGTTGTTATTTTTACATTTTAATTTTAATGTAAAATTTTTATAATAATAGTTATAGTTATTGATGTATGATTAAGTATTATTCTTATATATTAACAACTGTAAATATAATTGTAGTCATTTTTATTTTTTAACTTTTTTTTAAATTGTAATGACTTTTTTTATCTCTTTTTATAATTTAATATATAGATTTTACTTTTTCTTTGATTATTTTTTTAAATTTTTTATCATATTTCATAACAAATTTAAAATATAAAACTAAAATTACTCTAGACCGGTTGAGAGGAAAGTATTGGCAAGATGGCAGTAAATAGTAATTACAATGACAGGAAAACTGTTTTTTTCTTTTTTTGTTCATATAAAGTTGTCCCTATGTCCTCACCAACAAATTTGTACTAATGTGCTTTGTTCCTTTTTTGTTTTATGTCAAACGTGAATCATATAGAATGAGAAGCTAATTGGTCATGATGTGCTTTATGATAAGAAAACATGAAACTGTAAACTTTTATTGCATTCCAGAGAGTTAAGTTTGGTTTAAGTAGTTAACCTCGACCTTATTTCTTTTTTATTTAAATTTAATTCTTATACTATAATATTTTTAACATTAAAAAACATTTACTACATATTTTTTTTTAAGAAATACAAGTGCGCTGCATGTAATTATGGTGAATATGTGAAGTATAATAAATTATAGTAATTAATGAGCAATTTGCTTAATTTGGAAAATTTTAATAGAAATAACAAAAAGAACAAAAATTAAGAAAAAAAATACAATAACCCTTTGAAGGTGTTTGGTTTGGGCAATTTAATAGGTTTCCTAACAAATTCTAAAATGGAAAATTAATTTAAACAGATAGAATTAAATAAGAATTAAAGCAAGTAAATTGCCACAAATAAATAATTGAAATTTCATTAAAATGAAATCTTACAATTTAAAGGCAGAGGTTTCTTGAAATGCTCACTCCTATAAATACTCAGTAAACTCTTGGTGTCTATGATTACAAGTAAAAACAGAAAGGGTGAAACTTTACAAAAAGGGTGAGGATTTTCAAATCCTGTTCTTACAATGAATTATGATCTTTAAATAGACTTAAGGGAGTTGGACTTCAATCCTTTTCTAAAGTGAATTTAAGGCTTCTTCACTGTGCGGACTTCAAAAGTTTTTAATCAGATCCACATCTTATCTTTTAGGTGCATTGTTTGGTGCCTTTTTGTCATTTCTTCTTTAGCAGATGCTAGCTGGATCCTTATTTGTTAGGTACGCTGTTTGACGTCCTTTTACTTTTATCATGCTTCTTTTACCAGATAAGGCCTTTACTTTTCCTTTTAGCTTTCGATAATTTATTATGACATCTGTCAATGATGGAGCTAAAAGTAGATTCTACTTGTCTAGGTGCAATCATGGAGAGTATTGGAAATTAACCTTGTAGCAATCATTTTCATTCTAGAGGTACCTCAGGTCAGACTCAACTTTATCTAATTTGTCTTCATCAAAATCAATAGAAGAGGCCAATTCTAATCATTTTTTCTTAAATGCCAATCTCTGTCTAAGTTGGAGAGTTGTAAAGTCTAGTAATTTTGCCAAACAAGTTGCTTCTAGTATAGCCTTCTTTTTTTAGACTGTCTTAGCCAAAGTGTTAGGAGAAATCTATTGAATTTTCCAAGGTTCAAATTTGTCAAAAATAATCTTTTCATCAAACTTGTCCCACCATCTCACTTAAGTGATATGGACTAAAAATTGTGGGTATCCAGTTAGGAATACTTGATCAATATAATATTTTCACTACATTATCCATCCTATGCCCATTTGGAAACAAAATGCTAGAAATTTCTACTATAGAGGAATCAATGTAGCAATCTTTTTAAATTCATTAAAAGTCTTTTTAACACTTAGGGAAAACTTAGGCATGAAGAGGCTTAAAGTAAAGGAACTATTCTTCGAACTAGGTTGGAAAAGCCATTAGGGCTATTTTAAAATTAAGAAACTACGAATACGAGGATAATGGTTCAAATAACACATTATACCAAGCTTCTTTATAGTCATAATAATTAAATGAAGAGGGATCAAAATTAAAGGAGAATTTTTTAGTAGTACATGGGTGCTGCTTCTAGTCTACTAAAGATATTACTTTAGGAATCTTTAATTTTGAAATTACTTTAAGAATCTTTAATTTTGAATAGGTGATTTTTGAAGGGTCTTTAATGTCAATTCTTGGAGTGATTTGGGCCAAATCGATTTCTACCAAAATGGCTTCATAAAATCTTTTGGTTTTCTTTTAATTAGTAAGAATCCATGTCCATCCTTAGGAAAGACTTGGTAAGCAATTTGATCTACGTTTAGGTTGGAATGTTCTAATTCCAAAGGAATTATAAGTATTTGAAAGTTTGTATTTTTAAACTGACAAGGTTGTTTTTCAGCACTTGCTAAAAGGACGTCTAAGGTAAGATCTCTATTGGCTTATGCCAGGGAAGATTGGGTTATTGCTAGAGAAGCCAGCTTGATACTTTGTACTCTCACTCAAGAAGCATATGATGTACCTACACTTATAATATTAGAAGAAATTGCTTGTCAACTTGGCATAGCAAATTAAGGTTTTGTTAAGGGTTGTGAGGGTAATTTATCAATCATTTCGAACCTTGCAAAAATTCTCTTGTTAAGAAATCAAGGAGGTTGTTCTAGTCTTTTTTATATGTTCAATTTTAAAATCAAAACATGATAAAATTGATTGCATGTGGCAAAATTTTGCTTAGAAATTACATTTTTAACATCCTTTTGTAAAATATTTTTTACAGCTTTGCAATCTGTTTTTAAAAAAATTCTTTATTGGTTAAATCATCTTAAAATTTAGTAGTACATAAAATAATTGATAAAATTTCTTTTTTAATAGTATTATACTTTAATTGGGATGAATTTGAAGAACCAAAATGAAATCAAACAATCTATTCCTTAAAATTCAAAGGATGAATTTATTTAAGAATACCTCCAAAGCCAATTTCAAAGGCATCACATTCAACTACTAATGAAGCATTAGGATGAGAAACTTCTAGGCAAGGGAGATTCTTTATTAAGGATTTGATTTGAATAATTGCTTAGGTCATTTCCTATGACTAAGGAGGAGGGTTCTTCTTGAGTCTTTCAAAAAAAGTTTACAAATAATTCAAATATTAGGAATGAAGTCAAAGATATAATTAAAACAACCAAAGAATCTTTGAAGTTACTGATTTTCTTTTAGTTCATTTTATTAGCAAATTCTAAACTCTTGCTTATTGGAGTAATAGTGCCCTGACAAATACTGTGTCCAAAAAACGTTATCTAGGTTTGGAATAATTTTATCTTTTTGGCCGACACTACTAATTCATTATATTTTATTGCTCTTATAAAAATATTTATATGTTTAAAATGTTGATCTAACGACCTTGAATAGATTAAGATATCATCTAAATAAACTATTATAAAGTTTGTATAAGGATTAAATATTTCATTTATTATTCTTTGGAATTTTGAAGGGCATTCTTAAGTCCCATGGGCATTACATTCCATTCATAATGTCCAAAGGATATTGTAAATGCAGTTTTATATTTATTTTTTTTTCAAAGTTTAATTTGATAAAAGCCTAATTTCATATCAAAATTGGAAAAGATTATGGCTTTATACAATCTTCCTAAAAGGTTTTTTTTAGTAAGGATTGGATATCTTATCTATTTAAGAGCTTTGTTTAAAGGTTTATAATTGATGACCATCCTAAGAGCACCTCTTTTTAACTCAGAAAGGTTTTGTATATAAAAGGCTACACAACTCCAAGAAGAATTACTAGGCCTTATTAATTTCTTATCAAGAAATTCTTTAATTTCTTTTTTACTATATTCTAAGGTTTCCTTATTCATTTGAATAGGTCTAACCTTAGTTAGTATTTTACTTTCATGGAAATCGCATTCATATGGTAAGGATACTATATGCATCTTCCTTTCCCAAAAGCATTTAGAATTTGTGAACAAATTTCTTTTTCTATTTGTTTGTGCAAATTTTTTATTTTTTCTTGTATTTTTAAGTCTTTTAATCGTTCTTCTAATATTTTATAATTAAGTTCTTTAGAAAGAAAAGCTATCTGGTTATTCTTTTGATTTAAAAAAATTAAAGTATTGATTTTCTTCAATTAAGTTTATTTTCTTTTCTATTTTGGGATGAATAAATTTAAAGAAAAGTTCTACATTGTTTTTATTTGTTTTTAATCATTTTTTGGTGATTTCTATGGGATAAATTTGGGTTAAAAATGAGGTTCCTAAGATTAATTGTTCTTTAATATTTATTACTAGCAAAAACTCATTTGGTGAGCAAATTCGGTTATTACAAATATAGGAATTAGTTAATTTATATTTAACATGCAAACTTTAACTACTAGCTATATAAAGATTTTGAAGAGTCTTGTGATAATATTGTGTTGAAATTAATCCTTCTTAGATACAATTAAGGTTTGCTTCTGAGTTTATTAGAGCAATAAAAGTTTTATGAAAACCTTTCCTTATTTTTAAATGTATTTTACATCTCCATTTTTGTTATATTGCTTTTATTCTATTTAGGAAAGTTTCTTCTTTAGGAACACCTATTTCTGAGGTTGTTTCTAGTTCTTTAACTAGGACTTCTAGTGAATTTTTTGTTTCTAAAGATTTTACTTTTTCCTTTAATTCTTTAACTTCATTTAAAAAATTTTTTAGTTCATTATTTAATTTTGGTATTCCTAAAGTTTTTCCTTTCTCTTGATTTAATTTTAAAATTTTATTTAATTCATAAGGTCCAAAGATAGAGGCAGGTTCTTGTTCTTCTTCCTCCTTCCCTATTATTTTCTTCAATTTAAGAAAGTATTTTATACTTAAGTTAGGGTCTTTTATTTTGTCAATTATATCAATTAGAAATTTAGAATCATCTATTAATGTATTGCAATAAAATATTTTTAATTTACATTCTTCACATGGATTATTGAGCTCACATTTACCACAAGAGGGCTCTACTTCTTGTTTGCTGTTACTGGAACTAGATTCTTTTAGTTGTTCTATAATTAGCTCGTCATTTGACTTGGATGAAACTTCTTCATTTTTAGAATTACTTTCACATAGAAAAATTCTTACTAATTGATTTCTTACTTCATCTTCTAGACTAAGTTCATTTAGTCTCTTTTTAATGTAACAATCTTTTGCTATATGGCCCTTTCTACTACACTTATAGCATGTTACGTTTCATCAAATTTCTTTTTATTTTTTTGTTTAATCTTTTTAGGGAATTTGTTTTCCATTTTCTGATAGTTTTGTTTTTTATATTTTTTAAACATTTTCTTTTGTTTTTTATATCTCTTCAAAGGGGGACCCTTTCTAGACCATATTGTTAGCAAAAATATCCTAATTCTTTTTGTATAGATTTATCTTCCCTTAATATTTGTGAGGTTAATGATAGTTGGTTACATTGTTCTAATTCAATTTTGATTATAATAGATATGACTTGGCCATAAGTTGTGATTTTTAAGTTAAAATTTTCTTATTCTAACTTATCTTTAACCCGCTGGGTAAAAGCTCTTAGAAGACCAAATATAAATCTTTCTTTCTAATATGGGGCAGAGACATCTTGTCTAATTAAAAGTTTAACTAAGAGATTATCTTTGTATCATCTAAAGTTTGATAATCTAGGACATCTTAAAGAATGTAAGATTTCATTAAATCTTTCCTCAAAAAGTTTGGAATCTTTAATAAAACTTTGAGCAATGGCAAAAATTAAGGTTTCTACTTGGGTTCCTATTTCCTATTGGCTAATGGGTTCAATTTTTATAGAATTTAAAATGTTATTTCTATCTTTTTCACTAATCAAGTGATCCCACCAACCTTTAGATTTCCTATAAAACCAAATATTATTAATTGGGTTGTGGCTCTATCAATATTTCCTTATTTTTTTTTTATAGATAATGTCTGCCATGGTCATTTCATTAAGCTTTTAGACCATCTATATTCCTCTCTACAATTCCATCCCCATTGAAACTTAAAGGGTTATCTAACTCCCATTCTTCATGTTGGGTGTTTAGAAAGGTAGGTCTCGAGTAATAATTTCTAGTGGTAAGGTACTTCCTACTACTTCTTGTTCTTTGGATTTATTCTTGGTCTTGCTATGTTAAAGTATTTATTGATATTCCTTTTTGCTTTTTATCTTCATTAAGTTTTAAAGCTTTTAGTCTTTTATCTATTTCTTCTAAAATTTCTTTTGTTGATTTTCCTAATTTTAATCCTACCATTTATTCTTCAAAGAATTTATACAGTTCAAATAAGGGTTTCTCTAATTCTATCTTGGAACCAGAGCAAGAAGGTTTTTTGACATTTACTAGGACTGCTAAGTTGTGTAAAGTCTTATTAGTATAATTTAATTGTTCTTGGACATTTTGTATATCATTTTTAGAGGCTACTACTCCTAACTCATCTTCTAATGAGAATATATTTTTTAAAGGAGAGGCAACAATTTCTATATTATTTGGATTAAGAAAAATTATTTCTTCTAAAGGGGAAACTTTTCTACCAATTTTCTTTCCTCCGAAGGTTTTCTAGCTCTGGGGTATGCTAGCAAGCACATTCACATCTAAGGTTTCTAAAATAAATTCTTCGAACCAATCAAAGTAAGGGATGTGATCTTCCATTTGAAGAAAGTAATTATTAAATTGCTCTCTATAATTAAAAAGATCTTCTTGAGAAAAGGTAGAGAGATACCATTTTCTTTTTTCATCATTTTCTGGAGTGTAAAAAGATTGCCTAATCTTTTCTTTATCTATTTCAAAAACACTTAATATATTTAATTGATTAAAGGTTTCTAATTTAGATTGAGTTGGAGAATTACTTTCTTGAGTTGTAGGCAGTACTTCCACCTGATACTCTAGTTTAGGAGTTACTGGGTGCGGTTGCACTCCTTTTAACTTTAATGTTTTGAGAAAAGACATAGATTCTATATACACCGATCTTCTAGTGGCTTCAATAGATCCTGTATCTAATAAAATTCTCATAAAAGAGCTGCCTCTAAAATTTATTTTTACACTTCCTGATTTATATTCTATTATATTATTAAGAACAGGGGGTCCTCCCTTTTCTAGGGTTAGATATTTTCTAAGTCCCATTCCAAACCTCTAGAAACTTTAGCATGATTTAATAATTTTGGGCCGACATAATTAGATTTTTTAAGATTGAATTGTAACAAAAGGGTTTTTAACTTAGAAGAGACATTTAAAGCTTTAGTTTTATATTAGTTCTCATTGATTTATAATAAATCTTATATATTATTGCCAAGGTGTATGAGTTAGGGTTTCAAATTCTTTCAGAAATTCTAATATCTAGTTTAATATTATGGTGATTATGATCAAAGGTTCTAACGTTTGCAGGATAATTTGCAAAATCATTAAAAAAATATTAGACCATCATTAAGATTAGCCTTAATTATAGATAACAATTGATCTTTAAATTGTACAGATTTAGAGTCCTTTAGATATATACAAATAGGAGTGTCTATTCTTAATCTGTGTAAGGGTTTTACAGCTACTTGAATTAATCCTACATTGATGAATTGAAATCCTTTTCTTTTGTGTTCTTTTATCATGTCTTATGATAAAAGATTTATGGTATCTTGAAGTCTTTCCAAGTCTATAGTGTATTTTGTAATTTTAATTACATAATCATGAGAAAAATTATTAAATATACCTATTTAGTAGACTTGTTTAATTTTATGTTCAAGAATGATCCAATTCTTAAGTTTTTGTTCAACATCTTCAATTGTTACTTGTTTATTAATTAAAGCGTAATCCATCACATTTTTATCCTTCTTATTATTTACCTAACTAGCATCTCCTTCACCTAATTTTTCTTTTCCTTTAAACAATTTCTTTATCATTTTTATCATTATCAATTAATTCCTAAATGCCTGAACTACAAGTTTCATTTTCTTTATTTTCTTTGGACAAAACAGTGGATGATTTTGAGTCAGCTGAATTTGAATAAGAGGCCTATGCATCTCTACTCTTCCAATTCTAACAGACTCTTATTCTAGTTGTCATCATTTTCCTTTTGTCTATTAATTTAGTAAAACTTTTTTTTGAATTTTTTAAGGGTATTTTTTAATTTTTAAGTAAAAAATTAATTCTCTTTAAGATTAAAGTTGTGAAAAGTAAATCTCTCCCAATCAAAATAACTCTTGACTCAAACTTGTATTAATATAAAACTTATAGTTTTATAATAATAAATTTTGTTATTTTTATAAATAAATTTTTATTAAACTCTTATTTAAATGAATTTAAATTATAGAATTTAATATATTTAATATACTAACTATAAGACCCAAAATAACAAATGTTACAAAGATTGTTTATAACTGTTGGTAACTTCGTTTTTTACAAGCAATTAGCTATTTTTAGCACTCTTATGGTTATAACTTGTAACTCATAATTCAATTCACTTAGAAGAATGAGCCCAATGAAGAGAAATTACATTTTCTCCAGCTGCATTCTCAGAAAATTGTCACCATTTTTATGCCAAAAATGCGGAGTCAATTGTGGTTTCGTATGGGGCCACGTGATCCTCGAAGGGGCCTTGTGATCCTCGAAGTGTCCTGTGGTTTGTGACCTTTGGCACAAGAAGGAGCTTTAAAAGCTAAACATCTTTCAAATTCTTTAGTCGAATGAATTGACTTTGCATTTGTTGAGGTGTGGCCGCCTATGCGCCAGTCCTTCTTTATAAGGTTGTTATTTTTACATTTTAATTTTAGTGTAAAATTTTTATAATTATAGTTATAGTTATTGATGTATGATTAAGTATTATTCTTATATATTAACAACCGTAAATATAATTGAGGTGATTTAGATTTTTTTAATTTTTTTAATTTTAATGATTTTTTTTATTTTTTATAATTTAATATATAAATCTTTTTTTTCATTATTTTTTAATTTTATATCATATTTCATAACAAATTTAAAATGCAAAACTAAAATTACTCTAGACCGGTTGGGAGGAAAGTATTGGCGAGATGGCAGTAAATAGTAATCACAATGACAGGAAAACTCTTTCTTTTTTTTTTTTTGTTTATATAAAGTTGTCCTAATGTCCTCACCAAAAAAATTGTCCCAATGTGCTTTTTTTTTTTTTTTTTATGTCAAACGTGAATCATATAGAATAAGAAGCTAATTGGCCGTGATGTGCTTTATGATAAGAAAACATAAAACTGTAAACTTTTATCACATTCAAAGGAGTTAAGTTTGGTTTAAACAGTTGACTTTGGACTTATTTCTCTTTTATTTAAATTTAATTTGTAGATTATAATATTTTTAGTATTAAAAAAATTTACTACATTTTCTTTTTAAGAAATACAAGTGCGTTGCATGTAATTATGGTGATTATGTGAAGTATAATAAATTATAGTAATTAATGAGCAATTTGCTTAATTTAAAAATTTTAATAGAAATAACAAAAAGAACAAAAATTAAGAAGAAAAATACAATAACTCTTTGAAGGTGTTTGGTTTGGGGAATTTAATAGGTTTCCTAACAAATTCTAAAATAGAAAATTAATTTAACAAGTTTGGTGTGTTGAAAAAATTATATCTATGTATCTCATTCTATAAATGCAAATTATTGCATGTAAGTATAAAGTAGTTAAAAATTGCCCCACGTTAGTACTATGTTTCCCAGCTGTAATTGCAGTGCACAGTGTTTTAGCAAAGGCAGCCTGCCATAATGCTGATTATTGAGCATGATAGTATATTAAAACAATTCAATAAATGTAAGACCCAACAGTACAAGATGCTAATAAATTTATTATATTAACTGTAAAACAATAAATTTATGTTATACATTTTTTAAAAAATAAATTAAGAAAAAAATTTCCTAAAAGCTTTTTTCTCCTGTTTCTTATTTTCAATTATGGCCCTTTCTGTGATCACCTGCTGTGATTATTATCTTGCTTTTTTTTTTGTTTTGGTTTCTTTTCAGCATACTTTGACATTTCTATTTTTGACTTGTCCTGTTTCTCGGTCTTCGATCTTCGTTCTACTTTCTGCCGCTGAGTTCTGAGACAGCAAGACATCAGCATGCGAAATGAGTACTAATAGCAAACCAGAAACTACTGAAAAATGAGACATTTTTGCTTGCCACCAACTCCGAATTGGTATGTATTAACTCGTATGGAAACTGGACCCAATTTTAATCACTTTTTTCTTTTATAGTTTAAATGAAAACATACTTCTAATGGGCTTTTTTACAAAATATTCCATTTCGAGCAAAATTATTTAATGAGTTTTTCACAAAATAATAATATCTTATTTTATATAAGCAAAATTATTTAATGCGTTTTTTGCAAAATAACAACCAGCCAGTTAGTTCATAGATATATATTGTAATATTATTATAAATTAATTACAATTTGTATGTAATATTTAATATTAAAAAATAATATATTATTTTAACATCTTTTTTATTTTGTACTTCTTACATAAATCATTTTATTTTTAAAACTTATAGTGATCTCACTTTTATTTTATAAATGCACTATATATAAATTCAATTTGTTATAAATTATTAAAAATACTTTTAGTTTAGTAACAAATTTGTTATAATTTGTAAAGAATATCTTATTAATTGGAGAGTAAAGTTTTTTTCTTTTAAAATTTATGTTTGATCCACTTCATAAAAATGATCTAATGTGAATCTTTTTGTAATTTATGAATTTTTTAAAATAATAAAAAATACTAAAACCATATTTTCTTTTTTTAATGTTTTACACAAAATATAGAAAAATACTACAAATATGCTGTTAGATTATTAGCTCTGATTCATCCTATTGATAATTATAATCTTAATTGGCTTTTAAAATATATATATAAATATTCATTTATCAAGATATTCATGATCTTACTATTCATATGCCTGTTTCAATCTTGTTTGTAAATTCAATTTAATATTTTTATTCTTTTGTTTTTAATTTGATTAGTATAATCCTTTGGATAAGAATTTTTCTAATTATTTTGTAATAATGCTTATTGTGCAAAGAAAATGACATGGAAATATCGCCTTTGATTTATTTCATATTTTATATTTTAAATATATTTTAATCATTTAATAACATTTGTATCGGAACATTATTATTTTTATATTTCACTGTAGACAAAACTCTAGCTAGTTAAAGGGAAACATGTATGAGGAAAAAAAAAAAAATCATATCTACATTAAACAAATAATTTGAATTATCATGCAAATCCTATTGTCTTTCATTATCAATGTTTCAGAAATATTTATATACGCATCTAAAGAAAAATACATTTTTATAATGTTTTTTGAGTACAACAATTGAGCATAACAATATGGAAAAAAGCCAAAAGTTTTAAATAACTGTTTCTATAATTACGGATTCAAACCTTTCAGAGTAAAAGCGTATTCAAGTTTGCGTAAAAATTTAAATATAACATGCATAGTTGCTAATAATTTCCATATTTTATATGGCAAGAATGATATGCTTGTGCTAAAGCTCAACAGTTTTCAATAATGGCTCCAAAATAGGACCTCATGGAAAGCTTGTGTCAATTCTAGGGAATGAGGCTCAACCTCCAGAAAGTCAGCAACTATATAGGGATGTGACAAAACGAAGTGCCATGGCCTCTGCTGTTTTGGTTACAAGATTCACAATGTCGACCCAGAACGTAGCCATGAGGCACAAATGCCTGAAGGCTGAACTGTTGCGTCCGTATTCAGTTTAATTATACCAACCCTCGTTTGGTGGAGTCCTTGTCTCCGTTCTCAGCTTTGTCGTGTGGAGTCCGCCTTCATCTTCTGAACCGCTGTCAAAATTTCAGAGTGAGTAAGGTGCTCGTGTTCAGAGCCGTGCATGCCATTGTCCCCATAGAAGCAGAGCTATATCTGCCATACTCTCCGTGGGACTTTATTCCACCAAGCAGTAAGGCTACTACTCTACTGTCCAGTGGTGCCTTGATTCCGAGGTGGAAGGCGAACCACATACATTGTGCCCACAACAATCCCTTAGAAGGTGGCTGCTACTTTTGGCTTCCCGTAAGCACCTTGGGCTTTTTGTTTCGACTTTCACAGAGCGTGTTGGAAGGCATAAAATAGGGTCCTTCATAAGAAAGTTTTAATCTTGGGTGGTATTATCAGCGTCTTAAGTTTCCCCAGATTTAACCCAGATGGCTTGACTGTGGTTATGCTGAAAATTAAAGTGATAAGTCGATATAACACCAACTTTCCATTCTTGTTCCCATGCCAAGCTAAACAATCCTCCCTAGTCAAGAGGCTTGGAGGAATAATGTTTAGCATGTGTACCTTTAAGGTGGGCAAAGAGTTCATTGATAAGGCTTCTATTCCAGCGCCTTAGATCTTGATCAATTAGTTGTGACATTGTGAGAATATTAGGGTTTGGCAGGCCCCAAGCCTTGTAGCCATTTTCATGAGGAAGCCACCCGGCATTCCAAATGTTTATGAGTGTCCATTACCAACAATCCAGTGGCAACTTTTCTCCAGTACCCATCTACTCTCCCAAATACTACCAATAGCAGGCCTGAAACCAATTCTTGCTTCCATGAATGACGATCTTGGAATATCCCAGCCTCACATGACCTTCGTCATAAGAGACTCTGGAATTTGAAGTGACCCCCAACCTTTTTGACTAGGAGAGCAGTATTAAGTGGAAATTAAAGAGCATGAAATTGGATCCAATTCATATGAGTAAAAAGCAGGAAAATCGGGTTTAGTTGTAATCTTGGTGCTGGAACAGCTTCAGCAGCTGAACTGTGGGGGTGGGGTAAGAAATTTAGAGGTGGAAGCGGACTCCTTGCTTGCTGTCAGTTTAATGAAGAAAGGTTGTGTTGCTCCTCATCCCTATAGCATGTTGATTCATCGTGTTGCTGGATTACAGCAAAGAGAGTGGGAAATTCAACTCTCTCACATCTACCGGGAGGAAAATTGTGTTGCTGCTTCCAATGTTCACTCCATTCATAGGGATATTGAAATTGGAAAATTCTAAAGCTGCGTGGGAGAGCTTACGCTGCCCCAATGTGAAGGAACCAAAAAAAAATTGATGAGTGAGAATATGAGACAGAGTATAGAATTGGTGCAAAATGACATTTTATCTGTATCACTACCCATTGAGAAATATATTCTACTACCCAATGGGTATGGCATGATGCTCTTCAGGGACTTGATTGAGGCTGCGTACGTATTTTGTTGTTGTTTTTGTTTCTTGTCTCCTTGAACTGCCCCCAAAAAAAAAAAAGAGGAAAATGAAAGAATAAAGAATGAGTATAGTAACACCCCGCATTATACACTTTTCTTTGTCCATTCTCTCTTACAACATTGAGACACAATAGGGCTTCAAAAATGTTATAAAGTTTGTGATAATTTCAATAGGGCTGTATGTAATCATGGTGAATGTGAAAAAGTTTATGCTAATATATGAGTACTTCTCTTCTGTTACTTATGATATTTCATTATTTTGTCAACCTAAAAATTATTTTTATAAAATAATAAATTAAATTCATTCTCGGCAAAGCACGTGCAATATCTATTATTGCAATACAGAAGTATTATAATTAATAGAAGGACTATGGATATGTTTGGATTCATGTCGGTTGGCTTCCATGCATACATACCAATTACCAATATTGGCATATTATAGTTTTCTTGCATCTTCCCTTGATTCGTGCAATATAGAGGAGCTAAATCTTTGATGATGAAATAAAATAATTATTTAAATAAAGTATTTTTTATAAAATAAAATCTGATTTTTAACAAGATATTATTGATAATGTTTTAACATATTTTAAACTTTTAAAAATTTTAAAAGGAGAAGAATATTAAAAATAGAATGAGTTCTAATAAAATTAAATGATGTTTAAAAGTTTTAAAATTTTTGAACTATAATTAAAATTAGACTAAAACCCTCTTTTGGTCCCTCAAATATGAACAAATTTCTATTTTAGTCCTTCATTATTAAATTTTTTTATTTTGGTCCTTCAGAGATCAATTCACTTCTATTTTAGTCCTTCATTGTTAAAAATTCCTAATTAAGTCTTTCAAAAATTGAAATTGATATCAATTAAGTCTCTCAATTAGGATGATTACTAACAAGGTTAAAATTATTGACGTGTCATGCTGACGTGGTAGAATTTAGATGTCAGCAGCCACGTCAGCCAGTTTTGTCACGTCAGCATGACACGTCAGTAATTTTAACCTTGTTAGCCATCATCCTAATTGAGAGACTTAATTGATATCAATTTCAATCTTTGGAGGACTTAAATAAGAATTTTTAACAATGAGGGACTAAAATAGAAGTGAATTAATCTCTGGAGAACTAAAATAGAAAACTTTAATAGTGAGAGATTAAAATAGAAATTTGTTTATCTTTGAGGGACTAGAAAAGAGTTTGACTCTTAAAATTATTATTGAATAAAATATTTAATAAAGTAATTATATTATGCATAATGCAACGGTGGGATTTATTTTATAATATATAGATTTAGAAATTTTCACTAAAATTTGAAAGATTTAATTATTTTAATTAATTTAAGAATTTAAAATTAGAGTATAGTTAAAGAGATAAATATAAAATTAAAAAAAATAAAATTTATATATTATATTTAAAAATAAAATAAAAATTTAAAAAATTATTAAAATAAAAATAATAAAGATAAATAATCTAACTCCATAATTCGAGATATGCACAGCAACGCCCATAGGCTGCAGGATAATAAACACAGGAAAGAGAAAAGGGCAATTGCCAAGAGGAAGTACAGTTGGAGTAAAATAAGGAAGTACAGTTGGAAACTTGGAATAAGATTCGTCGTCGGAGGCAGTGGAGCTAGTAATTCGCATCTCACATGCTTCGGATGCCATTGATTAATTTCCAATCTGTTGCTCTAGCTTTTTTCCTGATTCAGCTTCTTTTTGTGGGTTCCACCGCCTTTTCTGCTTCTGCGCAATATAGCAAACACTCAGTGGCCCTTTAAGAGAGAGAGAGAGAGAGTTAATGCGCAATATAGCAAACATTTCTGCTTCTGCGCAATATAGCAAACGGTCAGTGGCCCTTTAAGAGAGAGAGAGAGAACTAACGAAACTCTTTCTAGCTGTAGCATTTGCCCACAGAGTAGCCCATCACTATCAGTGTCATTACAATCACCCGCGTTAAACACACATTTATGGTTCAAGATTTCCCGTGGAGTTAATTTGCGTTACGACTTTCTGGGCAGATCCGAAAAAACAAATCTTGCTGGTCCCATTCTGCCCAAGTGCCTATAGTATGTAATCTCTCTTCCTATTCGTTTTTCTTCTGTAGAAGTATTTACCATAACAGAAGAAAGACCCAGAACGGAGAAGGATTGGTCTGATTCACGCAAGCCAGTAGCTAACTACCTTCTGGAGTTTTTATTTTTTATTTTTTCAAATCTTTTTTGAAATATACTATTTTCATGAAAGCGATATTGATTCGTAACGTCTGAATGATGAGCTTTGGCTTATAAAATTGAATTCTCTTCTGGGATGGTGGTGACGTGCAGATCATTGAGACGGCCACAAGGGCAGGTGTCAACTCGCGAGTCTCCGTTACAGAAAAAGGAAAACAAAAAACTTTTCTTTTTCTGCCTCGCCAATAGGATCGCTAGTCCCTGTTCCCCCTTCGTTTGTTTTCTTCTTCTTGTGTATTCTAATTGCCGTTCTTGTTGGGCAGTGTTAAAAAGAAACCAATCTCATCTTCAAAATCCAGTCTTTTTGACAACGCCAAGGTGCAGTTGCAGTTGCAGTTGCAGTGTGCCAGTGTTTGATGATACTTGAAACGACACTCTACTCCTTCGAGAAGGTAATTTTGATATGATTTCTGATTCTGTTCATATGGTATGAAAAATAGGGTTTGCTTTCCTTGTCGTGTACTTCTAAATCTGTGATCCAGGCGGGCATCTTGAGCCTTCTAATCTGTATGTTGTTTTAGGCTGATTAATCATAAAATTAATAGTGGGCTAAAAGATTTGAAGTGAAAAATGAGCGGAGCCGTACTTGTGGCTGTTGCTGCTGCTATCGGTAACTTACTGCAAGGATGGGATAATGCCACCATTGCTGGTAATTTTATGCTCCCCTTGCTTTTTTTGGTTATTTCTTTGCATCCCATTTCTGCATCATTCTTAAACTGGCGATCTAATTAATAACAGCAAATTTGTTTCTGTATCTATGCAGGATCTATTTTGTACGTAAAGAGGGAGATGAAATTAGAAAGCGAACCCACAGTAGAAGGACTAATTGTGGCCATGTCGCTTATTGGAGCCACCCTCGTTACCTTTTGCTCCGGTGCCGTATCGGACTTGCTAGGCCGCCGCCCTATGTTGATTATCTCCTCTGTCCTTTATTTTGTTAGTGCTGTTGTGATGTTCTGGTCTCCCAATGTTTATATCCTCCTCTTTGCAAGGCTTTTAGATGGATTCGGAGTTGGTTTAGCAGTTACTTTGGTACCTCTTTATATTTCTGAGACAGCTCCACCTGAGATTAGAGGGTTGTTGAATACACTTCCCCAATTCACTGGTTCTGCTGGAATGTTCTTCGCATACTGTATGGTGTTTGGGATGTCACTAATGAAAGCACCAAGTTGGAGACTCATGTTGGGTGTTCTTGCAATTCCTTCTCTCATCTATTTTGTGTTGACAGTATTTTTCTTGCCTGAGTCTCCAAGATGGCTTGTCAGTAAAGGCCGGATGCTTGAAGCCAAGAAGGTTTTACAAAAGCTTCGTGGCAGGGAAGATGTTGCTGGTTAGTTATGTGCTTTTGCTTCAATTACTTGCTTTTCCTTTTCCCCAGATTTTTACTTTATATTAGCTTTATGTGTTAAACTTATCACATAATTTGAGATAGAAAGTTGAGTCTTTTATGGTTGTTTGAAGACAGTTCACTTCAACTCTTGATCCAACTCACCTGATGCTTGATGTTCCATTGTTTATAAATTTGAACTTTGATTTAGGGTGATTATATCTGCTTCTTTTACGATGAGGCATAAATTAGTCACAGTTCATTTGTATTTTTTAAGTGCTAAATGAAAAAAAAAAATACTTGGAGAATAATTAGAAATACTCCGAACCACAATATGTTTTGGCAGACTGGTTCGTGTCTGTGTATTTGTCAGTGACTAGAATTATTTTATAAATTGATTGAGAGATATCCATTGTGATCTTAGATGAAGAGAATGAAAGACATCCATATGAAAACTCTTTTTTTTATTTTTTATTATAACTTAAAATCAGATAATTTTGAAAACTTTAAGTGAAATACAGTAGTTTAACTGTTGTTGTTCAATTTTTTCCTTCTTCTTTCTCATTGTAAATGCATTTTTTTGGTCTTTCTTTACTTCTGGACTTTGACATGCCTAGCAAGTTCAGAATGTTCACTTGCTTATGGTTCAATTTGACAATTAATATCTGTATAGTGATGCATACTTTTGGCAATAATTGTTCTTCATGGTAATGATCAGGTGAGATGGCTTTATTGGTTGAGGGTCTTGGAGTTGGGGGTGATACAGCTATAGAAGAGTACATAATCGGTCCAGCCAATGAATTCACCGATGAAGAAGATCCATCTGCAAAAAAAGATCAGATCAGGTTGTATGGGCCTGAACATGGTCAATCCTGGGTTGCCAAACCTGTCACTGGACAAAGTGCTGTTGGCCTTGTATCTCGGCATGGAAGCATGGCAAGTCATAGTGGTCTGGTGGACCCTTTAGTAACCCTCTTTGGTAGTATCCATGAGAAGCTCCCAGAAACAGGTAGCATGCGGAGTGCCCTATTTCCGCACTTTGGGAGTATGTTTAGTGTAGGGGGAAATCAACCTAGGAATGAAGATTGGGATGAAGAAAGCCTTGCTAGAGAGGGTGATGATTATGTGTCTGATGGTGGTGGTGGTGATTCTGATGACAATTTGCAGAGTCCATTGATCTCACGGCAAGCCACAAGTCTGGATAAGGACATGCCTCCTCCTGCCCATGGTAGCCTTTCAAGCATGAGGCAAGGTAGTCTTTTGCAAGGAGGGGCTGGAGAACCTGCTGGTAGTACAGGGATTGGTGGTGGTTGGCAGCTAGCATGGAAATGGTCTGAAAGAGAAGGGCCGGATGGAAGGAAGGAAGGTGGTTACAAGAGAATATATTTACATCAAGAGGGTGGTGCAGGATCTAGGCGTGGGTCTCTGGTTTCACTTCCGGGGGATGTGCCACCAGATGGTGAGGTTGTCCAGGCTGCTGCTCTGGTGAGTCAGTCAGCCCTTTATAACAAGGAGCTTCTGAATCAACAGCCAGTTGGGCCAGCTATGATTCACCCATCTGAAACAGCCGTGAAAGGGCCAAGTTGGAGTGATCTTTTTGAACCTGGGGTGAAGCATGCATTGATTGTAGGGGTGGGAATTCAAATTCTTCAACAGGTAATAGCTTCCTTGCCGCTATTTTGTGTTTCCATGTGTTATGTCATTCATTGGCTTTTGTACTATTTTTTAATCTTCTGATGACGCATTAGATGGTGTTTATTCATTTTGGTTAGCTGTTTTTGTTTTCAGCTTGTTTACAATCTTGAAAATATTGAATATGAAAGGAAAAGGGTTTCATGTTGTGCTCTAGCAGCGTTACATTTGTGCAATTTTTTTATATGCAGCTTAATAGATTTCATATGATGGTGTCTATTGATACATGGTTTCTTTGATCTCCAAATTGTAAGTCTGTATCTATGATTTCTGTGATATTTCTGAGTTTGAAGAGAATCAGTTTTGAAAAAAATTAAGTTTTAGAAGAATTCATTTTGGAAACAATAACTTTCGTTTGGATGTACTATTTGAATGGTGCTACGAGTGAAATTGTTTTGTTTTTTGTAAGCCGAGTGAAATTGCTTTTGTTTGTGTATTGTTAGAGAAAGTACCTTTTTATGAAATGAATATGGAAATGTTGCAAGCCTATTTTTTTGGAACTGTAAATTCTTTTGCAGTTTTGTTAGCTAAATAAGAACACTTAATAAATATATGAAATAATTATGGAAAATAGTAATTTCAAATTCAATGATTTTTTGTTGAAAATTATTCGGACGTACTAGAGTGTGTTAGTCTCAGTTGAAGTGAAACATTTTCTGTCCACTACTACAAAACTAGCCTATTATTATGTGATCAGTCAATTGCATTTCTTTTAAGAAAAACAAACACGCCATGTTTTTTCAAATAAAAAAAGAATAATATTTTTCTTGTAGGGAAACCATGTGATTAAGCCTTGAATGAAGGTTGTTACTAATGAAAACCCCTGGTATGTTAAACATAGCAAGGGGCATACGTGTGATTAAGGATAAACTTTTTCTTCTACAGGGTTGTGTTTGGGGCTGCTTTTACCTAAATTCAGAAAAAACTGTGTTCACACCAAGTTTAAGGCAATTTCTTGGTCAAGCCAAACAACATTTTGCCACAAAAATGAATGTTTGAGATGGAAAATTTTAGCCATTCTCAGTGGAGCCCCAAACATGCAACTCGGGTTTGTATGTTTTTATGGAAAATAATTTTATTGTGGAAAAATATTATGTATGCTAAAAATAAGTTCTTAAAACTACATTCAGGTAAGGATATTTACCTAGAAAATTGTTCAGTTGGATACGTTGAGCAAGAAAACCTGTCTGTTCACTGTAACACCAAACATTGGAAAATATTTTCCAACACTGAAGGAAAATGTTATTTAGAAAATACTTATATACCAAATCAAAAAATACGTGTTACATTCTATAGAAACTGAAACATCCTATATTGCTTCAGTAAGTATGATTGTACATGTTTGACAACTTTGGTGTTTTAAAGCTTTGGTTAAGTGGGGTTGTTACTAGAGAGTCCTGTGACAATGAATTTTGGCAAGTTTGAGAATGTTTGGAATATTTTAGGTGGGTTGGATTTTCTCATACAAGTAATTTTTCTTGAATTGGTTCATGAGGCAATAATAGAAATAGGTTATAAATTCCCATTTCGGTCCAAGTTTTAATATAGAAGCCATTATCTACTTGGTGTTACTTACCTCTTTCAACTACTTGATTATATTCAATCATGCTTTATCATAGCACACACAGGAATTTACTCTCCCCTGATTCTTTCCCGTTTCTGTTTGATTGAAGATTATAATTGAATTTTCATTTAGTTAACTGGACTGGGAACTGAAAGTGTCTCCGGTTTATTTGGAGCTTTTAAGTTTGTGTTGAATATGCAAGGCTATAATAATTTATGTGTTTTTTGTTCACATCTATGTGTTAGTTAATAGATTTGTGTGGCCTGTTGAACGTTTTATTTGGTTGCAGAATCTTGGATATGCTAACAATTTAGTTTGCTTAGGATGAAAAACTCTTAACTGTCAGACAAATATACCATAAAAATGTTCCAGTCTCTGGCCTTTTTAAAAGTGAAATGTTATGCTTTACCTTCATTTAAATGCTCTCTGAACATTGCAGTTCTCTGGCATAAATGGAGTCCTCTACTATACACCTCAAATTCTTGAGCAGGCAGGTGTTGGATTTCTTCTTTCAAACCTGGGCCTTGGTTCTACTTCTGCATCTTTTCTTATTAGCAGTGTGACAACCTTGTTGATGCTTCCGTGTATAGCTGTTGCCATGAGGCTCATGGATATCTCTGGCAGAAGGTAATCATCTCCTTACTGTGTTTTGTCCGTATCTCATTCAAACAGTAATAAATATCTGCCATTATGTGGGTTTTTGTTGGAATGGGTTTCATATTGAAAATCTATTGTGATTCCAAATTTTGTTCTCCAGTGCTTCTCTAGATTATTTTGCTGGTCAGGGTATTTTTATGGATAAGGTTTTCCTCTTCTGTATCTAGTTACATTAAGAGTAATGCTACGTGCGGGGAATTTTATGCACAGAACGGTACATTATGTAATGATAGATAAACTAGTGTTTGTGGTAGTGGGACCCATGAACAGTTAAAATGAAGGAAATACAATCCCCATAACCATTTTATACACATTCAGTATGAAGTATTCTGTACACTTGGCATTTTCTTATTGCTTTTTGCAGAGTTGTAGCTGTTCGTGGAATTTTGGTATTCTATTGTGGTTCTTCATTTATTTTCCATAATTGTTCTCGTTCGATCAGTTGCAGTACTCCTTGGTGACAGTCTCTGGTTTTCCCTTGTTACAGGTCTTTGCTGCTCAGTACAATCCCTATTTTGATTGCATCTCTTGCAATATTAGTCCTAGGGAGTCTTGTGGATTTTGGTAGCACTGTGAACGCATCAATTTCAACTGCTAGTGTTGTTGTGTACTTCTGTTGTTTTGTCATGGGATTTGGGCCAATTCCTAATATCCTTTGTGCAGAGATCTTCCCCACTCGGGTTCGTGGTCTCTGCATTGCCATCTGTGCTCTTACCTTTTGGATTGGTGACATCATTGTCACCTATACTCTCCCAGTTATGCTTAATTCTGTCGGCCTTGCTGGTGTTTTCGGTTTGTATGCGGTTGTCTGCATCATGTCTTGGGTATTTGTCTTCTTGAAAGTTCCAGAAACCAAGGGCATGCCATTAGAAGTGATCACAGAGTTCTTCTCTGTTGGAGCAAGGCAGGGTGATGCTGCCAAGATTAACTGACTGGGGTTTATTGATGTGTTGGAAGTTTTGACGGTATGTCTATTATTTGACAGTACTTAGTCTCCTCTTTTGTCTGAATCTTATTTGCTCTTTTCATATTTTCTTTTCTATGATGCTTCTATTGGTTTTTTATGGGCTGAGATTGAGATTGGGAAATGATGGGCTTTGTCTATTAGAAAACATTGATTTCTGTTGCTCATTTATTATACTTGATATAGTTTCTAGTTTTCGGTTATTCGATTTCAATTGCTAAATGACTTGCGGTATGTCTGAACAATGATGGCAAAGATGGTAGAGAAATGAGGGTTTGGGGATAACTGCAACAACTATGGAAGGGCATTTTTTTTTTCTGGCGAATACAAGGGGGCATGAGCCCCAAAGAAAAGAAAAAACCCTACGCAACAATTTCCCTAGGAAGAGGCACTTGCATAGTGTCCGCCAGAATCAAAATCTTCAAACGTTCAGGGGCTGCCTGCAACATAGTTGTTCCTGGAGGGGCCATCACCCCTTGAGACGCGAGCCAGTCAGCACAAAAATTCTGCGTCCGATAAATATGTCCGAGTTGGATATCTTCGAAAGTATGTATGAGGTTGGATATTGCCAGTAAAATAGATGAATTGCTAACATTCCCATTGGTCACCACTTGCATGAGAGCTTTGGAGTCTGATTCAACTTCTAATTACTGACATCCCCTTTCTTTAGCTGAAAAAGGCCCCAGCATTCTGCTTGAAAGACAGTCGTTTGGCCACGTGACCTGTAAAAACCAGCCACCCAATTCCCCATATCATCTGTTATTAACTCTCCACAACCACTTAAACCATTGGGCATTTTGCTAGAGTGAATATCTGATTGGAGAGAATGGACCTCACCCGCAGTTTAAAATTCATGACTTCCGTAACTTCGACTATTTTTACAAAGTACCAACTTTGGTTGTTATTTGTGGTGGGATTCACATTCTCCCTCTTACATTCACAATCACTCAAGCTATCTTTGTTTCTGCCTAAAGTCACTCGGATACCGATCCCTTGGGAAACTCAGAGTCTGGCAGCCGAGTGAAAACATCTTTAGATTCCGACTTAAACATTTTTTTAATTTCGGATTAATTAATCAAATGTTTGGTAAAAAACACCAACAATACTCACCAGGATATTACCGTTAAAAGTGTTGGCCATGTTAGAGTGTAGCCTACTTGAAGGTTTTGTTTAGTTTCCCGTCTTAGTGTAGTTTTTTTTTTTTTTCTTTTGTTGGGTACAGTAATGTAGTTGTTTTTACCATGCTATATTTCCTTCTATGTTTTACTATGTAATTGCAGCTTAGGTTCAGACAAACCAAACCCTGCATGCTTCCCCACTACGTCTTTCGGACACTACTAGTCAACAATCTTGCTTACATTTTTAGAACCCAAACAATCTTCAACATATTAGCATTACTGCATGAACCTTGCTAGTCCCGCGAACTTATTTCAACGAAGTTGTCTCTTGCGGTAAATGGAGATTAATTTTTATAATAATAAATAGATATGGATTTCTATTATATGTGATAATTTCTTGCAAATTAAGAAAGATAATAATTTTTAGTTATGCAAGTGAATGTGTCGAGGGCTTATTTTAAATGATTATTTAAAATAATAAAGTTAAATAACTATTTGTTTTTGGGTCAATATTTTTCATGGCTTACTACGATAGTTCCCCCATTATTTTCTAGCTTGCCAAGCAATTTGACTCGGATCAAGAAATCGATAAAAGCGGCAAAATTTCTCTCCGTTTGACGCAGTCTCCTACATGGAGGAGCAAATCTAGCAATTGTAATCAAATTTCCTTTGATGGAGATGAATTATTAGTTGCATCTATGCATTGATGGATGGAAGTAAAAGCATGGAAATTAGAATACCAAAGCTTTGAAGAAGTATTAAGTAATCCATAAATATTAGAAGCAGCTCCTAGGTTGGCTAGACAGGTTACTCCACTATAGGGGCATTTGGTGCATTAAAATTAGTGAAGGGAAAAAATATTTTCACTTAAAAATTAGATACTAAATTGTATTACAAAATATTTATAAATTGTTAAATTTTATAGTTTAACAAGTAGAAATATAATAAATTTAATAATTAAACAAAAAATTTAATAAAATTTTATTAATAAAAAGTAATGATTTTAAAGTGTCACAAAATAATTTTAAATTATTAAAATCTTTAAATTTTATAATTCAGTTTGTAGAAACTTAATAAATAAATTTAATTATTAAGAGAAGGTTTTATAAAAGTTGTGACCAGGAATTGCTTGACTCATTAGCGAATACCTGCTAAAAAAATGATAATCCTACCTCAGCAAAATTTCATTTTGCCTTCATTAAAAAATAATAAAATTTGTTTCCTATTACTCTATTTTTTGCTTATATTTTTAGCATATTATGCTTCTTCAAAAAAGGAAAAATAATGATTAATTCCCATAAAACAGCAACCTGTCCCTCGTATAAATGAATTTAAATGCTGGCTTGTTCACTTTGTTTAATTTTTTTAATTAGATTTTAAATACATATGCTGTGTGTAAATTTTTTTTTAAAAAAGATCAATTATAAAATAATAATTTTTTAAAAAAATTAATTGATATTATATGAAATAGCTTGATTTGTATGTAAAAAGAAAAAGAGTTTGATTTGTAGAGTTTAATTTCTAATAAAAATATTTTTACAAATTTTTTAGTGAAGATAATTATTTATATTATATTAAGTATCTAATAAAACAGTAAATATTAAAAAAATATAAAGTTAAATTTATTTCTTCATAAGACATAACATTTCTACTGAAAATTAAAATACTCGTTCATAAAAATTTAGTTTAATTTTTTAAAAAACATTCTTAAATTTTAAGATAATTTGAATTAACAATGAAATAGTATTTTAATTAATGAAATTTATAAAAATAATATTTTATGCCAAAAAACTGTTTCCGTCTTCTATGTAGAGTATAGATATTTTTGCCAACCAGCGCACACAACTAATAAAGTTGAAGACGAAGTGTACAGGCAAGTGAATGTGACCACAAATTTGCTTGGTCGAAGTTTGAAATAGTGGATGAAAGGTTTGAGTTGGGATAGATATGGATAAGCCTTGCCAAAGGTGAGTGAATGGCTCAGAAAGAATTATATGTGTAGTGAATAAGAAAGCCCTAATAAAGTGATCAAGATATGATATAAAGCAAGAAGTTGAAAGGGACACTTGATTCTTGTTTGGTAATGGGTGAAAATGGAGAATGAAAGAGTCATTAGAGGATCATAGAGTGATGCCAAGGGTGTCAAAGGGATACCATTTCTGCCAAAAGACAACCAAATACGTTAAATTTTATTAAATATTTATTTAAATTATTAAATTTTATTAAATAAATTATAACACTTAAAATTTTAGCTTAAACTTTGTATCAGTTTAATAGAATTTGTTGATTTGTGAGGTTTTGTAACTTTTTTTGAGTACAGTAAGTTTTGTAACTTTTATTACGGAGGAACACTGCTTCTTCGGCCTAAATGGCCTTTAAGCACTGCAGTTGACCATTGCTTAATGTCTAGTGGATTGTTATGTCCTAAGTTATAAACTCAAGAAATGATAGTCTTACAGTTATTTTTTTATGTGTAGGTCTTTAAATTTATTGAATTTTATAATTTAATTTATAATATTTAATAAATTTAATAATTTAAATTATATATATTATAAAGATTAAATAAAAATAAAATTATAAAAATAATTAAACTCTATAAACCCGGGATCTAAACTTCAAATTTCTTAAAACTTGTTCTATTGGCTTCTAAGCTTGAAACCCTTTGTTCCCTATCTGACTTACTATATTTAATAAGGTGAAAATTGTCATGCTTTGCAAACCCACTACTCTGTTTTAGTTTTCAACTAGTTTTCTTATTTTTACAACCAATTCCATCAAAATTTTTATATAAAAAACTATTTAAAAAATGGTTATGTTATTATCATTAATAAAATATTATTAAATTTTTATTTAAATGATTTAATCTCATAAATTAAATTATAAAATCTAAAAATTTAATAATTCCTTGTAAATTTTGTAAAAAATTGGGAAACACCTTTTCAAATAGCCTTCTGTTTTTGAAACAACAGTAGGACATGGCAATTCTAAAGCCGAAATGGAAATAAAGAAAAAAGAATAAATGAAAAAGTAACCTCTTAAGAAATAACCTACAGACATAAGCTCACATAGTGCCAAAGTTCACTCTTTTAAGTTAGATTAACTTGGCTATAAACAACACAAGGAGGTAAGAATTCTACATGAGATTATATAATTTATATTATGAAAAAAAAAATTATTCTCACATCATCCCATTATTTATTTAATATTCATACTTTTTGATGTAAAATTTTTAATTAAATTACACAGTTTAATTTATGAAATAAAATAAATTTAAGAATTTAAGAATTAAGTAAAAATAAAATTATAAAAAAAATGTAATTCCTGCATTAATGACCATTATATAGTAGGATTCATCAATGCCTTAAGGATTCAAAGCAAATTGATCATCATGCAATTTATTCCTTTATCTGATCAAGTAATAAAGCTAGAAAGTTTCAAACAAGTATGACAAAGATCCTCACACAGTCAATGCTAATTGAAAAGTAGATACTCCTTTGTTACCTATCAATTCAGAACTCATGACACTCATATTATAGTTCTCAAAATCAACTCGACCATTCGTTAGACTTGTTTAATAAAAGCTGACTCAACTATATATTTGGGCTTTATTTATACGCAAATAAATTCATCAGTTGGATAATTATATGTAAGTTGTTTTCAAGTCCATTGCCCTAATTTTCCCTCTAAATTTATTGAAAGCATATTTCAATATTAAATTATATTTGGCCTTATTTATACGTAAATAACTTAACACTCATTAAAGTTTAAACCTCAAATTAGCCCATTTTAGATTGCATTCTTAAATAAGGATTAAAATTAATTGAGTTTAGTAAGTTGAGCTTGAGAAGTTTATTTATTAAACAAGTCTAACGAATGGCCGAGTTGATTTTGAGAAGCTTGTTTAACCAAAGGAGAATGATTGATTTGGTCAGCCTTGGCAAGCATATTTTTATGGTTCAAAGATAATAAATTTGGTGTGGGTTAAAATTAGTTATAAATCTAGTTAGAAACTGTATATTGTCAAACTCAATGATCTATTACAAACCCATACGTGCCACGCCCAGCTACCAGAAGGGACATTTTGCAAATGGAAAATGGGTAACTTTTGTAAGTGAAATTACAAAATAGCTCAGAGGATGGGCTACTTTTTATGTGGTCATGTGTTAAATCTCTTACCAATATGAGAACAACATTAGTGGATAATTTGTAAGAATTCTCATAAGTGCTTGAGGCATATCTTGACCTTAATAATGAATCGGAGTTGAAGTCATCTAAACTTTTTTTATAAAAAGAAGTTAATAAAATTAATTATTTAAATTTTTTAAATGAAATTTTATAAATTTTAATTTATAAAAATAAAAAAATTATTCGCAAATTTGGCGAGAAAGTTGTACAAAAATTCCAAGCTTACAACTGGATACCTACTGTCTGTACATGGTATCTGGAAATTAAAACTCTTGCTATGGGATTGACTACTTGTTCTGCAACAAGGTCATTTTCAACGAGTGACTTGGTATTGCAATTTACCACAAACATTAATGCATCAAAAGAACAAGATTAGAAACACCATTTCCATTTGAAACACACAAATACATTAATAGCATTGAAAAGCGTTTTCTGCCACTGCACGTTGCTTGAAATCATCTGCATCAATTAGAAAACGTAGAGTTCCAAGTTCTGCTTTAGTTTCCAATCTCCCAGAACTATTCTTCTGATCATCTGCTTTCTTTACATCAGTATCAAACGATGAAGACATAGGTTAATCAACGATCATATATTCCACAGAAGGTCCTACACGTACTTTTTTATAGCTAGAAAAAAGACACTGCACTAGCAACATAAGAAACATTTACCATCTTCTCCACATATTTTCAACCATACATCGAGTCACATAGGAATATAGGGAATGTATATACCCACAACAGCGCTTGTTAATTGAAAGCTTATTTTATTAAAGGACTAGATAACCATTCATGTGGTTAATTAGTTCATGAGTAGTTAATCAAAACCATTCATGAGCTGAATTTACCACATGAATGGTTACTTGGTCCTTCTCTTGGAAATAATCCTTAAATGATGCTCATTTGAATAAACATTTCTTGAAATATCCTCACATTTCCTTTTTAACTTTCCCTGTGATATTTCTTCTTTTTCATTAACAAAATTTAGGAATGTCTGGATGCGTGCAGAATGCAAGCTACCACCATTAGAAGGTTCAGTTTCTTCACGGTAGCGTTGGCTGAATTGCTGCACCATTAAGCAAAAGTAGATAAGGAGCACAAGGAAACATGCTAGCCCACAGATTAGAAAAAGGCCCCAGAAGCTTTCTAAGTGAAGCTGCTCTGATCCATCCTCGGTACTCTGCAAACCACAAGCCTTTTCTGAAAGCCACCTATCATGGATTTTCTGGAGTTCACCATTCTCAGAGAGAGTCAGAATGGCAGTTGACAGATCAACGGATAAAGGAGAGTCCCTTGGAAATGCCTGCCAATATACTGAAGATATTAAATAGAGGGCGTAGAATAGCACATCGAATGAAGTTCAAATCAGTAAAATTAATCTGCATAGAATAATGAAGACAAGTGACATAAAGATTTAGATGTAAACGGATTGCAATTGGGGATGAGAAGGAGGTGCACTCAAGAATCAACATTCAAATACCTTTGATGCAGCGTCTGGTTTCCCAATTAATGTTTTACGTGAAAATGCTGAAGGGAAGCACATAACGGATTTCAGGAGGCTCATTTCTCACAGTCCCCAAAATAATCATTCTTCAGTTTCTTCAAGAGACCATGGGTGTTGGCTTCTCAGAATTACATTATTGAGTTATATCTTTGAAGCAAGTTTACAACTTAGTGAATGAAATTTCAACTACAAGACATTATTCTTTGTAAACATCCAAAATAAACAGGCCAAGATAATGTCGTACTAATTCAATGACACAAAATACTATTTTCAATACCAATTGGTTTTGCACACACATTTTCTACTGAAATTATATATCTTTCCGACCCCAACTATATATCACATTATATGTGATGCTTGATTTCCTTAAAAAATTTGTTGGTATCATAAAATTAAAGCCAATTTCGTGTTTTTTTCTCCCTTCTATCAAGTTTGACAAAATTTCTTGTCTTATTTTCTTAGGTTCTTTATAATTGACAGTTAACTGCAATTAAGTTGCATTAGCTGCAACCTAAAACATTCTGGGATGGGCCATCCTGTGAAAATTTTGGAGAAATTAACAGTATACATTCACTCAATGAAAAAATAACGTAGAGATAGATACTCACAAATCCCCAGCCGCCTTTGGTGAACTCTTGGCCTCTAATCGAGAACTTGCAGTTGTCCGACAGGAAGAGTTCTACATAAGGCCGTTCATCTACTACAGCAGAAACAATCCCCCTCTCAAGGGCAACAGCATATTCTTCTGGTGAACCAAGTGGAACTAGCCTATATTTTGGGATATTGAGTTCCTCAGTCAGATAGTTTTCAACAAATGACCCCACTTGAAATCCTATACACTCATTGCTGGTTATTAAGGTATCAATTCCTGTTATGGGCGAGGACAGTTGCTGCGCAGTGAGGATTGATGTCAAGCTCGCTGTGTAGCATGAATTGATTATCATAACCACAAAAAGCCAGATGATCAGCACAATACGACCAAGAGCACTGACAGTGTTTTCTCCTGAAACAATGAAGAACTTAGTTTGTTCTGCTAACAAAGATACTGTACGATGTGTAAAAGGAGTATGACATAAACTGTAAAAAGTGGCAGACTTACTGTGCACAAAGAACATGGTGGAGAGACTGAACCTGCAACAGTATAAAACGATGCGAAGTTATGTTAAGCTATGCACACAAGCTGCGAACCATATCAGACGGGATGTAAATTGACTTGATGTAATCTGTATGGATTGCAAGATTGAATGTAATGCAGGTTCTATCATAGTAATTAATTGTAACCAACATACAGTTAAAAAAGCTCAAATAGCATGCAGTACATTAAAGGACACATTTCATGTCTTGAGAAACATCACTCCAAGTAGTAAAGAAATAAATAGCTTGCAACAACAAAGAGAAAGCAAGAGAGTGGATGTTTTGCTCTTGTTTGGGCTAGAAACACAGGACTACAGGACCATCAAAGGAAAAGCTTTGGTAGAAGCAAGCATTCTTACAATGGCAAAACATAATTGACAGTATGAGTCATGACTAGCAATATCATTGGCTCGAAAAACCTGGTATGGAACCATATATTGTTATTCCACGTAATTATAAAATCTTGTTATACATTCTCGAGTTCTTAACATGTGTGTTTTTCCCTCTGTTGGGAAGCGTGTTTTTCCACCTGACTCTAACTGTAATAGTAAGAAAGGAATTTACCAAAGAATTGTGACTATCTGTTTCCTAGGTGGTCCCCGGAATTCATCATTTAATCTATGTTCAAGAATCCATACAACTACTCCAACAATAAGAAAGAAAACTGCAGTGACGCCCCACATCAAAGGAGTAAATGGTCGCAAAAAAGCCCAAGCACTTGACTTCAGTTTTTTTGCTGGGGCTACCACTACTAGCCCTGACTCGATGTATGGTTGAGTAAAATCCACAATTTTTGTTCGGTCAGTGACAATTGCAATGTCACCTACAGCAGCATCAAACACCTGTAGAAGCAAATGCAACATGATCAGTGAAAGCTAAATGATGATTGTATTGTTAGCGACAGGACTGCACATCCTATGAGCCATAACACACTCACATCAGAAGCAATCATGTTGACGAGGTCATCATAATTTGGGTTCTTATGTCCATCTCCAAACAGAATGAACCTGTATGGGACTGCATATGGAAGCAGTTTTATCGCAGCTAGGAATACATCTATGCAATATCCCTGAACCGTAGTGTTACCATGCAGTTGTGAAACAATGCCACGATAACTAACTCGGTTAGGAACTCCAATTCTCAATTGCCTTCCATTATTTGGGAAAACCCAACCGCGAGGCTTTTCTTGTGTACCCCCAGGCCATATCACACGATATAGGTGCTGGTTTGAAATTGATCGGTTGGCAGGCTTTCTGTAAAGTCTTTCGGGAGTAATAACAGATAGCCCTGAATAATTAGACCAGTATCCAGTCTTCCGATAGCCAGTAGTAACCACATTAAGGATGTCAAATGATGGATGTAAAGGGGATCTACTGGAACCAAATAGAAGTGGTCCTGTCAATCCAGTCATGTTGGTACACAATATATTGTCAAGCAACTGCTTCCCTCCATCAAAAATGCGTAATGCACCAAGATCCAGAGTCTCTATACTACTTAGATTTGTATTGTTAGAGAATGAAATGGTACCACCCTGATCAAAAAATAATTTTAAAGCACGAGCAATTATCCAAACAGAATCGTAAGCGTAGAGTCCATATGGATTCAACCCAACTGAGCCATTACTTATAGCGTTCCACCTTGACATAAAGGCCTGCTTTCTTTTTGATTGAGGGGTGTGGGGACGAAGCGTAAGAGCTCCTTGGATTGTCTTAGAAATATTTGAAGGAAGTGGCAGAGTTGAATCTAAAACTGTCGATAACCAAGCAGTAGCAATCCATACATACCCTTTCCCAGTCATCCCAAGCCTATGAGCCACATCAAAAACCAAGAGACCTGTTTTGGAGTAGGTGTTTATGACAATTACTCGAGCTTCCATACTTCGAATCTTCAACAACTGAGCAAGAACATCACTTCGCCTGGCCGTCGGATCGGGGGGCAGTGCTGCTTTGTAAGATATCTTGCAGCGTATCTCTGCAAGTTTATCACCTAATACAGTTATGCCATTTCGGCTTTGATCATCAGCAGTGAAAACAGCAATGACCTCTCCCCAACCATAGTAACTGATCACGTCAGCAATTGCACTCATCTGAAACTGATCATTGGGTGCTATTTGGACAAAATAAGGGTACTGCAGAGGTGACAGGGAAGGATCTAGAGCTGTGAAGGACAATAGAGGAACATGGAGTTCATTTGCAAGATGTGAGAGTACATGTGCCATGACTGAATTCTGTGGACCAATTATAGCTACAGTATCAGTCCCCAAAAACTTGAGCGCTGTCATAATACACAAAAATCTGAATTAGACACAGGAATTGTTTGTATACAATTATAAATCCTCCTCTGATGACAAATACGTGAAAATAAGGAAGATCAAAACTATTAGCAAGTATGTCAAGAAGGAAATTTAGAGCTAATAAAAATGAAAATGTGGGACAATGTCTGAAATAAAGATATGATACCCCCAATGAAGCCACGAAAGCCGCTGAAGTTGGAATCGTGGATGCTTATATACAATTTACGTCCACCAAGAATGTGAGGACTGGAATTCACATCTTTCTCAGCAGCTTTGATGCCGATTTCGGAAACACGTCCATTAATAGTATTAAGTGTGAAAATAGCACCAACTTTCACAACATCAGGTCTCAGAGCTCCTTCTGTAGATGCTCCATGCAAGAGAAAGAGAATCAATGTTGATGCAAGCCACGCCATATTCATTGTTACACTAAACACAGAACTCAAAAGCAAACTTCCTGCATGTGAAGGATAGATGCTGATAAAAAAAGAAATTGAAAAAAAAATGACTAAATAAACTGATAATCAGCCCCTAAAATGTCAAAGTAAGGATAAAAATCAATAGCCACCCTGTCGGCAATTAGTATATGGACATTCCACAAACACAATAAAAGCTTTTCGTATTGGAAATAACAAGGCTGTAAGTTCCATTAGTTTTGCTGCAGTAAGGAAAAATTAGACAAAAAGGGGGATAGTAATGAAAATGTATATAGAAAAATGGGTCAGGAGAAAGTGAAAACTCAGGAGAAAAGGAAGAATCCGCTTTACGTAGCCCTAAATTGTCAGAAATTTGGCGTGACTATAAACAATTGCATTAGCATGGAAGATAGCGCGAGAAAACGGACACCGGGAAGTGGAGTTGTGATCAATTGAGAGGAACACCACTACCACTAGCACCCGCGTAAGTGCGATTGCGGGCAGAGCACTTGCGATTTGCACTAGGAGATGGAGTTGGAGCGCCATGTTGGTTTGCACTGTTGCAAATGAATATGGGTTGGAAAACAATGCCAATGTCACTAAGCTATTCATTGTCATGCGAATGTGATGTGTAATGTCGGCTTCTTTTTAACGTGTCTGTCTCCGTCCTCTTATCTGGTCTGGTCCCTCTGCTAGTTTAGAATGTTGCATTGTCTCCATTTATGAAAGTACAGCACTTTTATTTCTCTACTTTTTTTTAAAATTAATTTAATTTATTGATTTCTAAGGTGGATAAATTTAATTTTTTACCTATTAAATTTTTTTTAATAAAATATGACATATCGTTAGTCATTTTTTATTGTAATATAATATAATTATTATGTAATTATATTTATTAACTTTTTGATACAATATTTATTCATTTATTTATTCAGTTAGATATTAAGATACATAAAATTAAATATTAAAAATTGATAAAAACAAAAAATATTTCACACAAACAAAAAGAAGGGCCTTAAAAATTTTTAAGAAAAAATAAAGCATTAATTAATTTTGATGAGCCTCATCTTGTCGTAAAAAAAATTGAATGAATCAAAAATTAGATTACCTTAGTTATATTTATTAAAAGATTAATTTTTTTAACTTAAAAATTGAGACACTTAATTATCTTTTAAAAATTAAAAAAATAAAAATAACCTTACTCCAGTTTACAAGGGCCATTGTTTTCTCCTAGGGCTTGGATGTCATTGCGTACTCAAAGGCTCCTTTGTTTAGATAATTTGATGACTAAAACTTTATTTTGGTTCCTCAAAGATGAACAAACTTCTATTTTAATCCTTCACTATTAAGTTTTTCTATTTTTGTCCTTAAAAAATTAATCAACTTCTATTTTAATCTCTCATTATCAAAAACTTTTAATCAAATTATCCAAAGATTGAAATTGATATCAATCAAGTACCTTAATTAAAATAGTTGTTGACATGGCAAAATTGAATTGACGTGATAGAATTTGGCTAATGTGGGTCACATGTCAAGTCAGCCAAATTCTGTCACGTTAGCATGACACGTCACCCAAACTGTGCCACGCCAGCAAAATTTGCCATGTCAGCATGCTATGTCGCCAAAATTTGTTATGTCAGCATAACACGTCAGCAAATTTGCCACATCATCATGACACGTATGCAAATTTTATCCTATTAGCAACTATCTTAATTAAGGGACTTGATTGATATCAATTTTAATCTTTAGAAGACTTAATTAGAAATTTTTGACAATGAGAGACTAAAATAAAAGTTGATTGATATTTGGAGGATCAAAATAGAAAAACTTAATAGTGAAGAATTAAACTAGAAATTTGTTCATCTTTGAGGGATCGAATTTACGGGTATTGCGATGCTATTGCTAGCCTTTTTGTCCTGTTTCCTATTTATTTTGACAGTTATTTTGTGATTAGTAGTAAATATGTTAATTAATTATATTATTTATTTTTATAAAGAAATACGAATGGATATATAAAAAAATAAGAGTAGTATAATAATTTTTTAGTTAAATTACTGTTAAATAAGAAAAAGCATATTTTTACTAATAAAAGAATTATTAAATTATCATAAATAATAATTTTATTGTAGAGTGTATTGGATCTCATAATGTAATTATTGGTTTTAATAAATTTAATAATTTAAAATTTTTTAAATAAATATTTAATAAGATTTAATTTATGAAAAGAATATGAACATTTAAACAAGTAAAATGTTATTTCTGATTAAAATATTGAATTTAAGTATTTAAAATACACGGTGAGTGGCAAAAAATCTAATTAAATTTTACCATTATTCAACTTAATTAGGTTATATGATTTTAAGATTTCAGATTATCTAACTTAATTAAACTTTATAATTTTATAGTTTAAAATTTAAAATTTTAAAAAATTAAATTAAAATTTTAAGATCTAGAACTTATATTTAAAATTTAAAATTTATGATCAATGTATTTCACCTTGTAAAAAAAAGGTTCTTCTTATAAAAGTTGGATATTGGAGGGTTCAAAATGGATTCCAACCAATTCTAATCAAACTGATCCTATCCAATTCGTTCAAAACTGATTAAGTAAATGTTGGGGTCCACCCCATGTAAAGAAAAAAAAAAAAAAGCTAGAATATAAGAAATTTCTTTGCACTTTTACCTTATTACAAAATTTTTTTATATTTTTAATTATAACAATAAATATATTTTTAAAATTATAATAATTTATCTTTTATATTAAAAAATTATTTAAATTTTAATAAAGTATATAACTCTTTATTAAATATTAAAATCTCTCTCATTTATTTCTATTAGTAAAATAAAATTTTATAATCACTTATCAAAATTACAGTTAAGTAAATATTTTTAACAATAGAATTTTATTTGTAATTGTATAATTTAGATGTTTATAACTTTCAAAAAAATTATATTTGAAGATTGATACGTTTAATTTTATTCATTGGGAGGAGTTTTCTATTAGAGGAATTTTAATATTTAGTTAAAATTATGTATTCTGTTAACAATTAAATGATTTTTTAGTAAAAAGAGTAAATTGTTATAATTTTAAAATATAATATATTTATTATTATAATTAAAAGTATAAAAAAAAATTTATAATAAAATAAAAATATAAAAGAATTTTATGTATTTTAATAAAGAAAGAAAAATGGCTTTCTAGCCATTAATGCAATTCACACATGGTGAATTGCATGTTTGCATGTGACGATGGTGGAGTAAGTTTTACTTCATTATTACACGTTGAAAGTAAGCACGGAGGAAGTGCACCGCTAACGCTCGAAGGACAAACAACACGGACAAAGAGAGGTGCTTTCCTTTCTCACGTGGCTCTTTCACCTCTACGAAGAGAAGTGAGCGAGAAAGCCGAGAGCAAAGGAGCAAAAAGCAACTAACAAAGTTTGGCATAATTGATAAATGATTAAATTTTTTAAGTATGTTGTCCTGTATTTGATTTAAGTTATATGTATAAAAAAAATTTTATTAGAAAAAATCATATTTACTTCAGTAATCTCTCTGTCTCAAAAGAGATTAGTCTCTAACTACTAATCGAGACATATTTGAGTTTATTAAAAAAAAAAAAAGAATAAAAAGCAAAGTTGAAGAAAATTTAGTTTATGTGAAAGATAAATAGAGTGTGAATAATTTTTAATAGAATATGAATATGAATATATATTAAAAAATATTAAATATTAATTTTAAAACATTATATTAAATATTATTATAATTTTTGTATTATTTTAAAAATTAAAAATGTATGGTAAAAATATTTATAATTATTTTTATTATAATAAAATATTTTTAAAAATTTATCTTGTATTATTTTTATAATATTAAAAAATTTTGTACTATAAATATTTGTGTTTTATATTTACTTATATTTATTTTTCTGCTTATTCTTAAGCCTGCTATTGATCTCTATTTCTCCCAACAGTAAATGGATATTTTGGATGGTTTTCTAAGAAAATCAATTGGTTCAATTCGGTTTATGGATGATCAATTTGAAAAACCGATCACAACCAAAACATACAAGCCATATCTTAGGTAAACTGATCTCTTAATTCCTTATTGTTGATGTTCATGATGTCTTTCACAATTGTAATAAAGACCCTTTTCCCATCGTGCGGTGGTCAAGTGTTTAATGGGTATAGTTGTTTTGGCTGGACATGGATCTATTGTTTTGGACAGAGTTATAATAAAAGGGATAGATATAAATTTAAGGGAGAAAAAAGTTAATAAAAATTATAGTAAAAGAAAGATAAATATAAAATTAAAAAAAGTTAATAAAAAAAGAAATTTATAAAATATATTTTAATATAAATTAAAAATATAGATGAAAATTTATTAAAATTAAAAAATAAAAAAAAATCTAGATCTGTTTTGGTCGCGGTCGTAGAGATGATGGTCATAGGAGTTAGTGGGCTCGGGGAGTGGTCAAATTCTGCAAGAGGGAGTACTCTTGAAACTTTGCTTCCATCAACTTGGGGCTTGACCCAACGAAGTAGGCTAGAAGGCCCAGACCTGGCATCCTATGTTCGGACGTAAACCTGATTTAAAATAGCTTTGCCAAGAGGATTCAGAATCTCTGGTAACCTGATTAGAAAGAGATTCAAATTAGTTTGATATAGTTGAATTTTTTAAATATATTATTTTAAATTTAATTTAAATTATATATAAAAAAAATTTTATTAAAAAAATTATATTTATTAAAAAAAATTAATTTTTAACTATTAATTAGAGAATATATTAAATTAAAAAAAAAAAGAAATAGATTCGTGAAGGTAGTCATCACCTATAGTAGTTTGGTAAAATTTTCATAACTTAACCTGTAGATCACGATAATGAGATGGACCAACTCTAGTTTTGCTCATAAATTTTAGCATATAATGCCTATTTAGAAAAAGAAAATAATAATTATTTACCATAAAATAGTAACCTATCCCTTGTACTAATGAATTTAAATGCTCATTCAAGTATGCTTTTCTTTTATTTATCTTTTTATTAACTTTAAACACATGCGTTGCATGTAAATTTGTAAAATTAATTATAAAATAACATAAATTCTGTTATTTAGAAAAACTAATTGATGCTATATTAAAGGGTTTGATTTGCATATAAGAAAAAGAGTTTGATTTGTAGAGTTTAATTTCTAACAAAAATATTTTTACCAATTTTTTGAGTGAAGATAATTAATATTATATTAAATACCTAATAAAGTAGTAAATATTATAAAAGTAAAAAATAAAATTTATTTTTTATAGTACGTACCATTTATAATAAAAATAAAAGTAGTCATTTATTAAAATTGAGTTTAATTTTTAGTAAAGTATTTTTAAATTTTAAGATTATTTGACTTTATAGTAAAATGGTATTTTGGTAAATAAAATTTTGAAAAAAAAAGATATTTTAGGTTAAAAATTATTTCTAACTTTTACATATTTGTATATAATATAGATGTTTTTGCCAACCAGCGCATAAAGCTGATTAATGTCAAGGAGAAGTGTTTAGGTAAGTGAATGTAATTATAGGTTTGCTTTGACGAAGTTTGAACTAATGAATGATGGATTTGAGTTAGAATAGATGAATAAACCTTGCCACAAGTAACTGAATGGCTCATAGAATAATATAAGTGAAGTGAATAAGAATGCCCTAATGATGTGCTCAAGATATGAAATAAAGCAAGAAGTTGAAGGGACACTTAATTCTTGTTTGGTAATGGTTGCTAATGGACAATGAAATGGTTTTAGAGGATCTTAGACTCATGCCAAGGATGTAAAAAGGACCCCATTTTGACTAAAAGAGAAGTGATATTAATATTTGACATAAAAAAAGTTTCTAAGTAAAAACCTCATGAACAAAGACATGGCATCTCAAAGGTAGCATCTACAAAAAATAAGCTAGTAAGGGTGAACATCAATTTGGCTTAGTTGATTTTCAGACTAAACCTGAACTTGAACCAAAATTCCCATAACCAATCTAATCCTAACCATTCATTAGTTGGATTAGTAGGTTTGGTTTAATCGGTTGCCCAACAATGCATAGAAAGGAATATGGAAATTTTCATATAAGAATTTTGGAAGAAACTAAATCACAACATTGCTTACACCAAACCAATGTGTAGATAAGAAAAAATAATTAGTCTCAAAACTCAAACAATAAGGCAAAAATGAAACCTATGCAGGGAGGTGAGGACCTATTACTATGGTTATGCCAAGGACTCACTAGTATGACAACGGCAAACTTCCTATTGAGTTCCCTTTCATTTGAGAGAAGCCAAGCCAAGTTATCACTATGGCTACTCTAGGTTAGAGCTTTCATGTAATAATGAGAGGCATCTATTGCTTTCCCTCCCAAACTCAAGAGACTTCCTTGCTACAAGAATTTTCCTTTATAACCAAAATCAATGACCCTAATAATGGCCTTCCCAAATAGACCAAAAGTAGGGGCGAAGCAGGAGTTTTTCTAGGGGGACCAACATTGCATGTCCCTGTTTATATGTAGTGCTAGAGTGGGTTTTGTGAATGAGGTTTTGAGTGAGTTAAAATGACATTTTAGGGTGAGTTTTGGGAATTTGTCTCTTCATACAGTGTGTGTTATGTGTGAATTATGAAGTATGATTTGGATAACTTGTTGAATACTCATTTTGAGTGGATAAAATGTTGACTTTTGAGTTAGTTTTTTTAGGTGGGTTGCTTACTTGTGTAGTTTCTTTTTCTTAATTTGGGAGAGCTGAGGTCTTTTGTAGAATTTTAAAATTTTGAAGGTCATTTTAAAAATTACAAAAAAATAAAATAGGTAAGAAAAGAACTTATTTGAAAAAGTTTAAAATTATTGTAGATAATACATAAAATTTTAGGAGTGGCCAAATTTTAAAATTTTTAATGGTATATATGGGATTATCAAAAGTTTAGGGGAGGCCAAGCCTTCGGCACTAACCAAAAGGTTAGCGTGGATGGGGAAAATGAAAAAGGGAGTGGAAAATGGAGGAGAGGTTTGTGGAAATCAGAAGATGGGTGAGAGGTTTGCAAGGAAAAGAAAAGAGGATGAGAGAAAATGAAAGGGAAGAAGAAGGGATGAGAAGAAACAAGGAAAAAAGAAATTTCTTGAAAAAATGAAAAGGGAAGGCCTTAGGAGAAAAATAAAAGGGAGGTGGAAATGAAAGAAAAAGGGGAGAAGAAGGACTGAGAAGAAATGTGGGAAAGAGAAGTTTCGAGAAAAAAAAATAAAAGGGAGGGGATTAGGAGAAAAACAAACAATGACAAGAGAAGAGAGTACTTGGGATTCAAACATGAACTTGTTGAGTAGGCTTTCTAGCTTAATACCACTACACTACCAAGTATAGCATTAGAGAATTTTACATCAAATTATATATATATATATATATATATATATATATTCGGTTTAAATTGGTTGACTCCAATTTTTTTTTTTGAACCAACAACTTAACCAATTCAAACAAAAGGCTAAATTTCAATTTGATTCCATCTAATTAGATGTCAGTTTTGGTTAGCTTTTGCTCAATTTGTTGGATTGGTTTCATATAATTGGGTTGCTCAATTTTGTGCACTCTTATAAGCTAGACAGTTTGATGGTTCACATGTACCACGTGTGTATTTGTGAAATTTTTGTAACTTTTGTTATGTAGGAATATCACTTCTATAACCAAAATGGCCTTTAAACCTTGCAGTCGATTACTGCTTGATGTCTAGTGAATTGTCATCCCTCCAACTTATAAAGCTTAGGCTCTAAACCTTCTTTGAATTTCTTTAAACTTTTTCTTTTGGTTTCTAAGCCCAAATCTTTGTTACTTCCATGACATGCTATATTACACTAGGGGAACGCAGCAAAATTTCTATAAAAGCCAAAAAAAAAAAAAACACCTAAGAAATAGCCTTTTACTTTCAAAACAACAATACCTACATTGCAAATCTACAATGAAAGAATTAATAGTAGAAGGAATTTGGAGAAGTTCTAAAAGATGTTAACTTTGATAGAAAATATTTCAAAATCATAAGAAATGGAAGTAGAGCTTGATGAATTATTAAGGTTGGAAGAGATAAAGTGGTGCCAAAGATTTAAAGCAAATTGCCTTTCCCATAGAGATAAACATACTAAATCTTTTAATAACATAACCTCTTAACACAACGAATGAAATTGGGTTGACATAGTTATTGATGATTTTGGGCATATAATGTTTGAGGAACAAATCTGGTTTTTTTGAGAACCTTTTTACATCTAATCTCCCCTCAAACATTAAGGAGGTTGCTAGTAATGGTGAATGATAAAGTATCATATTCCCATGTTTTAGATTTTAGAAAGCTTGTTATTAAAAGGAGTATTTTGTCCTTGAAACAAATGCATCCAATCAAGGTACCTGTCTCCAATGGTTTTTCTTACCTTGTTTTACAAGAAATGTTGGGATGTGGTAGTGGAAATAATAAAATATTTAAAATCGTTCATGATAGTGGAAGTAATAGGACTGCACATATCTATATGAATTAATTATAAAATATGTTGCTTTGCATCAAACCCTTTCTTCTTAATCTTTTAGTGAACTTTCCTTTAACACAATCAATACAATTCTCCAAATCTAAAAAATTCAGGCTATGTAGTACACTTCCCTTGATAAGCCTTTCAATCATCTCCCTAAAGATATGATGTAATCTCCTATGCTAAAGCACAGAGGAGTTTTCATCAATTCTACTATGTTTATTTCTATAAATAGTATTAATAAAAGAAGGGGATTTCCTAAGAAAGCAATTAACATCTAGCATATATAAGCTATTACAAAGAATACTTGAACCAATAACACAAGAATTATAGTAAATAATAACTTTCTATTACCAAAAAGAAAAAAAATCCAAATTTATCTAAAATAGAAATAGAAATCAAATGTCTCCTCATAGAGGGAATATAAATAATGTCCTTCAAATTTAAAATATATCTAGATGTTAATTTTAAAGAAACATGTCCTATAGATTCTACTTTCTTCCTTACTCCATCTACTATAGATATTAAAAATTCTCCATCACTCAGTTTTTTACTCTTTGTGACCTCCTAAAAATAATTTATAATATGAATAGAATATCCACTATCTAACCACCAAGTATAAGAAGGAACATCAACTAAATTAGATTCAAAACAAACTAAAATAGAATGAGTACATTTCTTATCTAGCAAAGATTTAAAATACCTATAGTCTATTTATTTGTGTTCATACCTATGACAAAACTTGTAGTTACCCTTGAAAAAAAATACTCTTTCCCTTATTTGGGCCTAACTTTTCAATACTCTTCTTCTCCTTCCCATTGAAATTCTTGTTACTCTTCTAAAACTTCCTCTTGTCAATGGGCCACTAGTAACAGCTTGTACCATAGGAGCATTGCCTTTCTTCATGTTTTCTTCCTCTTGGGTAGCAATAGAAATCACATCATTGATGGTCCATTGAACAATTTTGTCAAAATACATGAGTTTCAAAATTCACCATGAACTTAGGGTTTAAAAGAGCGTTATGAAAAATTTTGGATTTTCTTGTGTAAAATTGATAATTAGAATCAATATCCAACACATAGATAGCAAAATCTAAGTCTCAACATCTTCAAAAGTCAAATCAAACACTAAATCAATAATCCATACATTTTTCATACAAAACCATGTGCAAAAATGTCATATACAAAAGAACAAATTTAAGAAGAGGCATAATTAGATGACATGCAACCATAAAATGAATCTACAATGGCTTTAATACCAATTGAAGGATTTATTTTAATATAGACATCATAAATTTACACACAAAATAGTTCAGTAAATTATCTTAAGCGTACACACTATCTAGAAAAGACAAAACAACATACCTGAAGGAGTAAAATTCATGGATGAAGGATTCATGGTGATGCAAAGTTCTAAAGGAAGGTTTCTGCTCATCTTGTCTGCTATGTATTATAGACACCTAATTTTGTCCGACCCACTTCTCAAAACTTTAACATAAATTACAAACCCAAACTTAAACTTAAAAATAACAAAATAAAATAAAATTAAGCCCAAAATATAATTAAACCCAAAAATAATACTAAGCCCACACCTAAAACTAAAATTTTAAAAATAAAACTAAAATAAAACTAGAAAAAATAAAAGATAACCAAAATTTAAAAATAATAGTAAAAAGAAATAAGATAATAAAAATAAGGATAAAAGATAAAAATAATATGATAAAAGATACAAGATAAATCAGAAAAATAAAGATAAATCCAAGATAATTCAAGTAAATAAAAAGAATAAATCTAAGAAAATCAGAAAATAAAACCAAAAATCAAAAAGTAAAGATAAATTCAAGAAAATCACAAAAGATAAAGATAAAAAATCTGAAATCTAAATGATAAATAAAATGTTAGAATTAAAAAAATAAAAAGATAAAAAATAAGAGTTAAGATAAAGTTAGGAAATAAGAATTTAACTAAAAAGCTAACTCTAAATTAAGTAATTATAAAAAGACTTATTGCACAAAATATAGAGAGCTTTTTCACGGTTTACTAGAAGAAAAAGAGGTTCCAAAATTTTAGCAAAGAGCCCACAAGGAGAAGCTCACGTACACAAGGAAAAGGAGAAGAAGAGCAAAAAGAAAGAAAAAGCCTACAAGACAAAAAGGGATCTTTTCACGTAGGAAGAAAAAAAAGTCACCTTCTCCTTTTGCTTGGGACATAGGAAGACACTCAAGGTAAACCCTTTTCCCTTTTCTTTTAGATTCATATGTGTTGTTTAATTTTAATAATGTAGAACTCATACTTTAATCCTAATATAGCTAGGATTGTTTTTGCTATAATATTTGCATAACTTGCATTTTTATTAATCATGGCGTGCATGTATTTTCACATTCTTTCATCCCTTTTTATCTTGATTTACTGTGGGTCTCTACGTGCAAATCATGTCAAAATTTTGCATATTCTGCACTATTAACATGCATATATTCCATCTTAAATTCTGCATAATCATGCGTATGATTAAATTCTGCATATGGTGTTTTAATTTTCTGCACATATTTATACTATTTTGAACATCCAAACTTCTACTTCTACATAGTTTTGCATTTTGTTTAAATAATTTTGTATTGCATCTTGAACTAAAAATTCTGTACTATTATTTTGCTTGAAAATTCTGAACATTATTTCATTCTGCACTTTTTGTCCTCCACAAATTCAACACTGCAATTCAACTTTTGCATTTTGTTTCATAAATTCTGCACAAAATGTATTTCTGTTTTGTTGTTTTGTTTCTGCATTCTGTATAGAATTTTCATATGACTTTTACATACTAAAATTCTGCATGTTTTGCATTGAAAATTCTGCACATATTTTAGCCTAGGCAATGTTCTTATTGATCTTCCATATTCATTGATTTAATTTCTTGTTAATTTTTTTATTAAATTTTAGCATTAGGATTATCTGTTAAAAAACTCTAGCATCATCACCTTGAGTTCCTCTTAGTCCTAAGCAATTTTGGCTCTAAGCACTTTTCCTAAGATTGTTTTTAAAAGCCCCGGACTGGAATAGGAAGGGGATTTTCTTAAAGTTATTTCTAAAACCCTGATCTGGAATAGAGATAGAATTTTCATGAAATTATTTTTAAAACCTCAGACTGGAATAGGAAGGGGATTTTTGTAAAATTATTTTTAAAACTCCAGACTGGAATAGGAAGAGAATTTTCTTAAAATTATTTTCAAAACCCTGGACTGGAATAGGAAGGGAATTTTTTCTTAAAATTATTTTTATCTCGATCCGGAATGGGTAGGGATTATTTATCAAAAATCTTTTTTAAAATTTTTAACCAACATAAATTAATTAAGATAAATTAATAAGATCATTTTTGATACCGAAAGGGCGTTTAGAGTGCTAACACCTTCCCTAAAACATAACCAACCTCCAAACTCAATCTCTAAAACGTAGACCATTTTTAAATTAGGTGTCCGATCTCACCTTTAAATAATTTAGATTGGTGACGACTTCAAAAATCCAAAATAAAATTTTTTAGGGTCAACATGTATGACGAAAAGAATAATGTGTTAGATTAATACGGAACCATCACTACATAATGGATGAAAAGTAAGAGCCCAATCCTTGTTTGACTGAAGTTGTGTTAACTTACCTATTAAAGCTAATACTAATAAGGCCACTAACAAAAGTCTAATAATACTTAGTTAATTAACAAAATAAGTCTGATATTACTAACTAATATTGATTTGAGTTGTATTAAGAATTAAATCCGTTAAAATATGTTAATTCACATAAAATATAAAATTCTAACATTTTATTGACTTAGCTTTAGATATTCTCTCCTTTTATTCTTTTAGTTTTAACACAATTTGCGTTCTCATCCTTTATATTTCACTTATCAAAAGTTCAGCTGAAGAATAGAAAATGGTTGAAATTGTGATATAGGAGAGCTAAGATTTGTGCTGAGTTGTTTTTTGAAAGTTCATGTTTTCATTATTTAATAATAAATCCATAATTTTGGGCTCCATTCAATGGTAGTCATTGCAATGTAATGTTTCAATTAGTAATCTTGATCGTTCAGCCCTCTGAAACTGTTACAATAAAAGAATTTAATATTTCTCCTAAAATAATGCTTTCTTTCTTTCCTGTCCTAGGTTTCTCATACAATACTCAAGGGGACCCTGGATGTTTCTTATGACATTTATGTAAAGAGGATATGTTACAAAATCACATTTTTATAAGAGTCTTCTTTTTTTTCATATAGGGGTTTATTTTATATCCATAAATTAATAATAATAATTAATTTTGATTTAAGATTAAATTTTGTTATATAAAAATAATTAAATGTGCAAGACACACGTAAAAAATTAGCCCACATAAAATAAATTAGTTTTAAATTTATTTAAGTCTTAATTTTTTTTTATAAAATTTAATAAAATTATTATATTATTTTTAAATTAATATTTAATAACATTCAATTCGTAGAGATAGGAGGGCTTATTCATTCATCCATCTTGAACTAAAATAATTACTTGGGTGGTTGTTATCTAGTTGTTTAACCTTATAAGTTGTTTTCAAGTTCAATATACTAATTTTCCCTCTAAATAGTAGAAAGGATATTTTAATATCAAATTATATTTGGGCTTATTTATACGTAAATAACTTACACTCATTTAAAACCCAAATTAGCTCATTTAAGATTGCATTCTTAAATAAGCATTAAAATTAATTGAGTTTAGTAAGTTGAGCTTGAGAAGTTTATTTATTAAAAAAGTCTAACAAATGGTCGAGTTGAGGTTGAGAAGCTTGTTTAACCGAGGGAGAAAGGAGAATCATTGATTTGGTCAGCCTAGCAAGCATACTTTTATGGTTCAAAGATGATAAATTTGTTTTTGGGGGGGGGGGGGGGGGGGGGTTAAAAATTAATGATAAAATCTAGTTAGAAACTTCATACGGGTCAAATTCAATGATCTATTACAAACCCACATGTACCACGTCCAAGCAACGAGAAAGGATTATTTGCAGATAGGAATTGGTAAACTAATGCAAGTGGATTACAAAAGAGATCACAAAATGTGTGTGAGCGTATAGATCTAACAAATTTCACAATTGAGAAACCGTTTGTTAATTCCATGAAAGAAACACGACTACAGAGAAAATTGTACCAAAATTCCAAGCTTGCAACTGGATTTCAACTGTCTGTACATGGTCCCTTCTGCTGGAATGTAAGACTCTTGCTATGGGTTGGCTATTTGTTCTACAACAAGATCACTTTCAACTAGTGACTTGGTTTTGGAATTTACCACAAACATTAATGGATCAAAAGAACAGGATTAGAAACACCATTTCCATTTGAAACACAGAAATGCATTAATAGCTTTGAAAAGCGTCTTCCGCCGTTGCACTTTGCTTGAAATCATCTGTTTCAATTAGAAAAAGTGCAGTTCCTAGTTCTGCTTTAGTTTCAAATCACCCAGAACTATTCTTTTGATCATCTGCTTTCTTTACATTAGCGTCAAGCGATGAAGACATAGGTTAATCAACGATCATGTTTTCCACAAAAGGTTCAACACATACTTGGATATCGGCACAGTTCTCAGCACTTGTAACATAAGAAACATTTACCATCTTCTTTACATCTTTTCAACCATGCATCGAGTCACAAAGATATATAGTGAATGTATATACCCACAACAGCGCTTGATTGCAAGCTTATTTTATCAAAGGACTAGATAACCACTCATGTGGTTAATTAGTTCATGAGCAGGTAATGAAAAACCATTCATGAGCTGAATTTACCACATAAATGGCTACTTGGTCCTTCTCTTGGACAAATTCCTTAAGTGATGCTCTTTTGAATAAGCATTTCATGAAATATCCTCACGTTTCCTCTTTAACTTTCTCTGTGATATGTCTTCTTTTTCATTAACAAAATTTAGGAATGTGACGAATGTTTGGACCCGTGCAGAATGCAAGCTGCCACCATTAGAAGGTTCAGCCTCTTCAGGGCAGCGTTGGCTGAATTGGTGTCCCATTAAGCAAAAGTAGATCAGGAGGACCAGGAAACATGCTAGCCCACAGATTAGGAAAAGCCCCCAGAAGCTTTCTAAGAGAAGCTGCTCCGATCCATCCTCAGTACCCTGTAAACCACTAGCCTCTTCTGAAAGCCACCTATCATGGATTTTCTGGAGTTCACCATTCTCAGATAGAGTCAGAATGGCAGTTGACATATCAACGGATAAAGGAGAGTCCTTTGGAAATGCCTGCCAAAATACTGAAGATATTAAATAGAGGGCCTAGAATAACACATCGAAACAAGTTCAAATCAGTGAAATTAAACTGCATAATATAATGAAGACAAGTGCCATAAAGATTTACATGTAAATGGATTGCAATTGGGGATGAGAAGGCAGTGGACTTAGGAATCAACATTCAACTAACTACCTTTGAAGCTTCCTCTGGTTCCCAATTAATGTTTTACGTGACAATGCTGAAGGGAAGCACATAACGGATTTCAAAAGGCTCATTTCTCACAGTCCTTCTTTCGTTTCTTCAAGAGGCAATGGGTGTTGGCCTCTCAAAATTAAATTATTGAGTTACATCTTCGAAGCCATATAAGTTTATAACTTCGTGAATGAAATTTCAACTACAAGACATTACTCTTTGTAAACATCCAAAATAAACCGGCCAAGATATTGACTTAACTAATTCAATGACACAAAATACTATTTTCAATACCAAGTCATTTGGCAGCCACATTTTCTACCGAAATTATCTTCCCTACCCCAACTATATATCACATTATGATATTTGATTTCCTTCAAAAATTTGTTGGTGTCATAAAATTAGAGCCAATTTCATGTTTTCCCTCCCTTTAATGAAGTTTCACGAAGTTCTTGTCTTGTTTTCTTAGGTTCTTTATAATTGACTGCTACTGCAATTAAGTTGCATAAACTGCAACAACATTGGGTGTAAATTTTGAAGAAATGAACAGTATTTATTCACTTAATGAAAAAGTAATGTAGAGATACTCACAAATCCCCAGCCACCTTTGGTGAACTCTTGGCCCCTAATTGAGAACATGCCGTGGTCCGACAGGAAGAGTTCTACGTAAGGTCGTTCATCCACTACAGCAGCAACAATACCCCTCTCAAGGGCAATAGCATATTCTTCGGGTGAACCAAGTGGAACAAGCCTATATTTGGGGATGTTGAGTTCCTCGGTCAGATAGTTTTGAGCAAATGACCCCACTTGAAATCCTACACGTTCATGATTGGTTATTAAGGTATCAATTCCTGTTATGGGTGAGGACAATTGCTGCACAGTGAGGATAGATGTCAAGCTCGCTGTGTAGCTTGACTTGATTATCAAAACCACAAAAAGCCAGATGATCAGCACAATACGACCAAGGGCACCAACTGTGTTTTCTCCTGAGACCATAAAGAGCTAAGCTTGTTTCTGCTAACAAAGGTATTGGATATGAAAAGGAGTATGACATAGAAAAAATGGTAGACTTACTGTGCGCAAAGAACATGGTGGAGAGACTGAACCTGCAACAATATAGAAGTGATGCGAAGTTATGTAAATCAATGGACAGAAGCTTCCATCCATATAAGTTATGTAAAGCTTACTTTAATAGCATGTAGTACATTAAAGGACACATTTCATGTCTTGAGAAACATCACCCCAAGCAGCAAAGAAACAAATAGCTTGCAACAACAAAAGGAAAGCAAGAGAGTGGATGTTTCGCTCTTGTTAGGACTAGAAACACAAGACTGCAGGACCACAAAAGGAAAAGCTTTCGTAGAAGCAAGCATTCTTACAATGGCAAAACATAATTGATAGTATGTCTAGTAATAATAATATCACTGACTCGAAAATCCCGGTGTGGATCCGTATATCATTGTTCAACGTAATTATTAAATCTTGTTATACATTCAAGAGTTCTGAACATGTGTCTTTTTCCATTTGTTGGGAAGCATGTTTTTCCGTCTGACTCTGAATGTGATAATAAGAAAGGAATTTACCAAAGACTTGTGACTATCTGTCTCCTAGGAGGTCCCCGGAATTCATCATTTAATCTATGTTCAAGGATCCATACAACTGCTCCAACAATAACAAAGAGAGCTGCTGTGACACCCCACATCAAAGGAGTAAATGGTCGCAAAAAAGTCCAAGCACTTGACTTCAATATTTTTACTGGTGCCACCACAACTAGCCCTGACTTGAGGTATGGTTGAGTAAAATCCACAACTTTGGTTCGGTCAGGGACAATTGTAATGTCACCTACAGCAGCATCAAACACCTGTAGAAGCAAATGCAACATTATCAATGAAAGCTGAATAATGATTATATTGTTAGTGGCAGGATTGTACACCCTATGAGCCATAACACTCACATTAGAAGCAATCATGTTGACAAGGTCATCATAATTTGGGTTCTTATGTCCATCTCCAAACAGAATGAACCTGTATGGGACTGCATATGGAAGCAGTTTTATGGCAGCTAGGAATACATCTATGCAATATCCCTGAACCGTATTGTTTCCATGCATTTGTGAAACAATGCCCCGATAACTAACTCGGTTAGGAACCCCAATTCTCAATTGCCTTCCATTATTTGGGAAAACCCAACCACGAGGCTTTTCTGTTGTACCCCCAGGCCATATCACACGATATAGCTGCTGATTTGATATTGAACGGTTGGCAGGCTTTCTGTAAAGTCTTTCGGGAGTAATAACAGATAGCCCTAAATAATTAGACCAGTATCCAATCTTCCGATAGCCAGTAGCAACTACATTAAGGATGTCAAATGATGGATGTAAAGGGAATCTACTGGAACCAAATTCAATTGGTCCTGTCAATCCAGACATCTTAGTACACAATATATTGTCAAGCAACTGCTTCCCTCCATCAAAAATGCGTAACGCACCAAGATCCAGAATCTCTCGTCCCATACTACTTAAATTTGTATTGTTAGAGAATGAAATGGTGCCACCCTGATCAAAAAATAATTTTAATGCATGAGCAATTATCCAAACAGAATCATAAGCATAGAGACCATATGGATTCAACCCAGTTGAGCCATTACTTATAGCGTTCCACCTTGACATAAAGGCCTGCTTTCTTTTTGATTGAGGGGTGTAGGGACGAAGCGTAAGAACTCCTTGGATTGTGTTAGAAGTATTTGATGGAAGTGGCAAAGTTGAATCTAAAACTGTTGATAACCAAGCAGTAGCAATCCATACATACCCTTTTACAGTCATCCCAAGTTCATGAGCCACATCAAAAACCAAGAGACCTGTTTTGGAGTAGGTGTTTATGACAATTACTCGAGCTTCCATACTCTGAATCTTCAACAACTGAGCAAGAACATCACTTCGACTGGCCGTCGGATCGGGGGGCAGTGGTGCTTTGTAAGATATCTTGCAGCGTATCTCTGCAAGTTTATCGCCTAATACAGTTATGCCATTTCGGCTTTGATCATCATCGGTGAAAACAGCAATGACCTCTCCCCAACCATAGTAATTAATCATGTCTGCAACTGCACTCATCTGAAACTGATCATTGGGTGCTATTTGGATAAAATAAGGGTACTGCAGAGGTGACAATGTAGGATCCAGAGCTGTGAAGGACAAAAGAGGAACATGGAGTTCATTTGCAAGATGTGAAAGTACATGGGCCATAACCGAATGCTGTGGACCAATTATAGCTACAGTATCAGACTCCAAGAATTTGAGTGCTGTCATCACACACAATAGTCAGAATCAGACATATTAACGAACTAAAAATACACTAAACTTTTATCGTAGATTACAAGAATGAGGGAGAAATAGGAATTGTTTGAATACAATTACATATCCTCCTTTGAAGCCAATCACATCAAAACAGGAAGATCAGAAACTAGTAGCAACTAGCAAGTATATCAACAAGGAAATTTAAATTTAATAAAAATGGAAATGTGAGACAATGTCTGAAATAAGGATATGATACCCCCTATGAAGCCAAGAAAACTGCTGAAGTTGGAATCATGGATGCTTATGTACAATTTACGTCCACCAAGAATGTGAGGACTGGAATTTACATCTTTCTCAGCAGCTTTGATGCCGATTTTGGAAACAAGTCCATTTATAGTTTTAAGTGTTAAAATAGCACCAACTTTCACAACATCAGGTCTCAAAGCTCCTTCTGTAGATGCTCCATGCAAGAGAAAGAGAATCAATGTTGATGCAAGCCACACCATATTCATTGTTGCACTAAACTCAGAACTCAGAACTGAACTTCCCAAGGATAGGTGCTGACAAAAAAAAGAAAATTGAAATATAAAGGACTAAAAGTCAAAGTCAGGATAAAATATAGCCACGGGGGAATTAATACGGCCACCAAAAGTCTGGAGAGTGGTTGGATTTTGGTTCCTAGATAAATGTGAAGTAACGAATTTTTTTTATATCAGTAGTTAATAATATTTAATTTATAATAACAAGACTAGATTTTAATGTAGAAGAAGAGGCAGTTTTTACTGCCTTAATTTTTTTAAGCGTGATATTTCATACCTCAATTTTCAATTTGAGTAAATTCATTAACATGACTCGCTTTCCATTTTTTTATTTAGTTAAAAGCTAATATGACTAAAAAGTGTTATATAAACAGAATTTTTTGACCTTATTGGTTATTTCATAGATATATGGATTAATTTTTTTTTTTATTTGTTATGTTCACTTCTAGGATGTTAAAAAATTAACCCATATGTCAATCATGTGATGAATAAAGTGAAAAAACTCCTTTTATGTAATATTATTTGGTCATATTAACATTCAATTAAATGAATCAAAGAAAAATAAAAAATTTAATGAACCAAGTTATTTGTCAATTGAAGTTTTAAAGGATAAATTTATACAGATTAAAAGGTGAAGGATAAAATTAAACACGTACATAGAAAAATGGATTAGGAGAAAGTGAAAATTCAGGAGAAAAGGAAGAATCCGCTTTACATAGCCCTAAATTGTCAGAAATTTTGCGTGACTATAAATAATTGCATTAGCATGGAAGATAGCTCGAGAAAACGGACACCCGGAAGTGGAGTTGTGACCAATAGAGAGGAACAACACTACCACTGGCAGAGCACATGGGATTTGGACTAGGAGATGGAGTTGGAGGGCCATGGTGGTTTGCACTGTACCAAATGAATATGGGATGGAAAACAATGCCAATGTCTCTTAGGCATCGATTGCGATGTGTAATGTCAGCTTCTTTTAACCGTGTCGTCTTCCTCTTGTCTATCTGGTCCCTCTATCAGTTCACGATGTCGCATTCTATGAATTTATGGTGGCCATTCTTTCCTCCTTGGATACCATCGTACACTCCAAAGCGGATTTGGATACAAACATTTGCAGTAACCGTAATAGCAGGTAAGAGGAAGAGATTGAGCACACACTGATTTGGGAACACATAATCAAACGGAGGAGCAGATAACAACAAGCCCAACCTTTTGTCCAAGAGTTCAGGAATAGAATTGACAAGATATATGTATCAAAAAAAAAAAAAAAAAGAATTGACAAGATATGATTGGGCTTGTGCCGCTATAGCTTCATCCTGGCCACAAAAGAAAAGGATGTGCTTCACGTGTAGCCCAAGCAGAAATATTGGAATAGAGGCGAGAGGAGTAAGAATATTTTTAGCACCAAATGCTTGTCCACATAGGGGTTCCATGCGGACAGTAAGATCAGAGACGGTTGCATTATCAATAATGTTATAAAAAGCAACTGTGAAGAGCACGGAGATAATTGAATGAAGAGGAAGACTTTGGTTTACTCGCTTTTTCCAAATAATTTGAAAAGAAAAAAGAGAATAATTTAGTCATTGCAAAATCTTAAACTGTCTTTAACTAGAATTATTTAATATCTTTTGGCTTGTATATTTTTATTATAACTGTGAAAGTAAATAAATTTATTAAACTCACCGAAACTGTAATTCACCTACCTGGTAGTGCAGGTTCCCATCATAGTCTTCGGTCATTGACCCATGTCCCAGCCAAACGCTCGATGTCGGGTCAGCAACCATGGCTTCCACAACATCATCCCAGCAACCAACGCGAAAACTTGTATTTCTTATAGTCAGTAGTATCTTTCTAAAGTGTCAATAACAAGAGGCAAAGACAAGCTAGGCACAGTAATAGAGTGCCATGTACAAGTAAATGATACTTGTCAAAATATGTACACAACAAGGATTTGTACCATCTAAAACGAGGAATGCATTTCATTTTTATTTTAAAAGATCTCAATCCACACAATAAAATATAAATACAAAATTTAGTCGAATACATAGCAATTTATCGGCCCAGCAATGCAACACGATCCTTTTGTACCGCCTGTGTCAAGTTGATATCAAAGAGCTCACAACGTATGGGCATCTCCATCTCATAGAAAGGGTTCTTCAAAACATAATCTGTGTACAATTCATAAATGAATTTCAGTAAACTTTCCATATGTTGTGTTCCAGGCTCACAGACCACAAAAAATTTTGTCCCTGCGTGAGAGAAGAAAATTATTAGTCTCCTAATGCATGGGCTTAAATTCATTTAAAAAAAACTAAACTATGGTCAGGAAATCTTTCAATGATATTTCAGTTTAAAAGACATCAAACTAAACATAGAACTCGTCAATTACAAAATCGCAGAGCCATTCATGTTGCAAGTCAGACATCTAGAAATATCTGCACCAGTGATCTAGATCTCAAGTTCTTCATCATCCAGATCCGGAGATACACATGAGACCTTTACAGGAACTTGGCAGATGTATTATGTCGTACAGAGATTTTCATTTTCTCAATGGAAGACCAAAACAGAACAGCCAAATGAAAATGCAACCGGCAAAGGGTGCTTAATATCTGATTAATGATGTCACATAGCAGACGGTCAAATACATAGAGGAAAAATTTTGAGAAAACAATCAAATGACAAATTATAATGTAGAGAGACTCAGAGGGATTAAATGATTAGATAATTAAGCTCTTCTATCTTCATCCTTTCTCATAATCTATGCTCAAACGTGTCCCTTGAAAGTTGTAGAGTTTGCAACAATGATCTTCACAACCTGCCTGAAAAGTTACAACCTAAAAGATTCTGGTTCACTCTGAACTCTGAAAGCCGCAATTTCCCTTGGAAATACCCTAGATTTGCAACATATACAACTCAACCATACGAAGCTTAGCTTCTTCAACTAAATGCAGTTTAACCGATATGAACCTGGAAGAAGAAATAGTTCATAGGCAACGATTCCAAAGCAATTTAGTCCATGCCTTGGGCAAGTTAGCAACATTATGCAACCAATAAATAACTACGGCTTCTGAAATATTAAAATTACAGTAATATTACTTCGTTGAAACCCAGCCAGCAACTAACTGCCTGCAAGGTCTCATACAAGCATTTGGGTACTTCATATAAAAGAAACAAAGATAGCTGCTATTCTGGTATACCAGTTAGTAATGTGACTAATAGAAAATTATAAAAAATCTCTAATTTGTGCATCTGACATTCATGCTTCATTTATTTCACCAAGCCACTACAATATACGTTTGATACTTGAAATGCCCAATATAATAATACGAGTTAAAGCATACTAACATAGAAAATACCTGTCAGTGACTGAAAGCAATGTAGATCAAATGTGTCAGCTTGGAGAAGTTCAATTCCCGAACAACCTGAAACAGGTGATAACTGCTGAGAGATGGCATGCATTGAATGCCACAAACTTGCCACCCGCAAGCTATCATTGGTATCCATTCGTCCAGCAGACCCATAATCCTACATGTAAAAAATTCCACATAACTCTGAAGCATACTTCCCATGTTAAAAGAATTCTCTGCAACTACGACTTAAATAACAAAATAGGAATTTATTGGGAAACTAGGAAGGGAAAGCCAAAACTATTATTGCTATCCATCTGTCCAGTAGGCCCACATCATAATTATCATGAGATTCCACATATTACTGAAACATACTGGTAACATTAAGAAACATACAACTGAAAATACCACAATGACATATAGTCAAATTTTCTCTGGGAGCGAGGGGACTGAAGAAAGTAATGGGAAAACATGCAAAGATACTTCTCTGTACTTTAATTAAACATATCACCTGAAGCTTCAATCTACAAAACGACCATATAAAGCCTAAGTAACAATCCAACATTTTTAGCACTTGAGCCAGAAAGAATGAAGTAATAATGACAATAATTTCCTCCATGACATTTACTGGAACTGCATTTCTAAGAAACGTTTTCTCAGGACTCAAACTAAAACAACATTGCTAAGTCCATATTAGTGAGCATAGGAAAGTGAATATTGAACTACATACCTTATAGTAGATCAATCCACCAGACTTGTTGATAATGTAAAGGCTGTAAATTGCTGCCATTTCAAAATCCTTCCACAAAATCTGAAACGAAGGTGAAGATAGAGTTTTACAAAGAAAATTGCTAGGTTAAACTCTCTTACTTACCACAATAACAAAATAATACTGTTAGTGACATAAAACAACATGTTAAGACGACGCACTGGAAAGTTTAAAGTAATTTTGAGATGAAGGCAAATACAATACAGAAATTTAATTTTCTTCATTTGCAAAAGTTCCTGTTCAGGCAAGATATTGAAATTGGAATATTGTTTCAGAATGTAATAAAACAAAGAGTAGAGGATATGGATCATTGCATTAATAATCTAAATATTGAAAGCATATTGTCTCTACTCCACCTACAATTTTTCTGTATACTTAAGTTTGTGACAAATTTTTTACCTACAATTTGTGGACACAAACAACATTATCCACATATTCCTTCCAAAATAAAGTTGATGCATAACATCACATGGGAGGGAATTTAAAGACCACACTCTACAAATAATTAATCAAAACTAATGTCCAAAAGATTCCCGGGGATACCCCATCAAAACATAGTCAACTCAACTCATTTGCATACTGACTCATGCTGGAGTGAAGGCATCTTTTCATAGATACAGTTGAACGCATCTTCAAGCATTAGAATTTAAGTACAAATACATGAACATATATATCAAAAGTCAAAATGCGATTTGAGAAGGGGACAAGGAAACAATACATCCAACAAAAAAAATTATAATCAATAATGAACATTAAAATCACACTTCTCCCTTGATAGAATTCCTCTAGCCGTAAATTAAGTGTAACCTTTACAAATTAAGAATTAATCATACATCATATTAAAGATTCCCATATCTTTTTATTGCTCCTACTTGTGGAAAGGGGGTTAAACAGGTGAAGGATCAAGCTAAGGGTTTCTGAATGGATTATCAGGATACACGCTTTAGTCTGATTGAGTCACCATATTTACAGCCTTGTAATTTCTTTAATTAAGGTTAGCTTGAACCTAACAATGAGAAAGCCCAGAAATCACAACAAATAATCAAAGTTTTTTGAGCAATTAAATCCTCACATTCTTAGGTTCTTTGTTTCCTTGCTATATTTGACATCGTAATCCTAAAATCGAAGTAAATGTAAGTTAGAGAAATGATAAACTTCTAGACAGGGATCAACAATTTGGTCACCCGCCCCCGCCCCCCCCCCCCCCCCCCCCCCAACACACACACACACACACACCAAAAGTGAAAGGCTTTTACATCAAAGATTAAACCACAACTTAACAATCTCAAAAGAATTAAAAAGAAAAAACTGATAGATGCGGACACATTCAAATAAACCAATTTGGAGCACCGATTAGACCAGTACCTAAAGAAACACAGGTAAAACATAGAAACACATACAGAGAAAGAGAAGAAGAGCGAGATCGGTGAAGTCCGGTACAGGGAAGGGATCCTCAACGGCGGCGCCGGCACTTGAAGTAGAACAAAGCTCGCCTATTATGTGAATGGATCTGGAGTAACTAACACTGGAAATTTCAGCCCACGGAACGTGGAAACAGAGCAGCTCCTTTTTCAATTTTTTTTTTTATTTTCGATGTTTTTTTTTTAAATATTATACATAAAGCATTTTAGAATTTTGGATGAAGTGAAATTATAAATCATTTATAAAAAAAGTTAAATTAATTTTTTTAAATTGAATAGTTGTAGTATATTAACAATTTATATAGTCTCTGGCATGGTGTTTGTAACTAGTGTGGTTTTTTGGGTTAAATATTGCAATTTCTTAAATTTTTCTTAATAACTATCATCCCAATTTTAATTTTAAGATATTATTCTTCAATTTATTATAATTTTTTAGCATTAATAATTAAACATTATCTTCAATAAATTTAAAGGTAAATTAGACTTCTCTATCTTACTTTAGGTGAAATTAAACAAAACTTTAAACTACCCAAATAGTGAAATGTTAAGCAAATGAAGGGGTAGCTTGCTCAACCTCTATGTGCTAAAAAAGAGTTTTTAAGAAGAGAGAGAATGTGAAAATATGTATAATTAGTGTATAAAATTTATATATACAAATATCATTACTCATTTATTCATTCACCAAGTTGACTCGAATGAATGGGACGTTGTATGATAGTGACATGCTTCCAATTGAGATCTGGAGGTGTTACTGGGTGTAACAGGTGTTGAACCCCCTTGGCCTCCATTACAAAGCAAGGAATTGCTCCTTGTAGGGGTGTAAGTGACCCGTAACCCGCCTAAACCTAACTTGACTTATTTGGGTGGGTTACAAGTTAAAATAGAACAAATTCGATTAAGTTTTGGGTTTGAAATTGTCAATCCAATTTCAACTCAACTCGATTGAATAGTAACATTTTAACATAATATAATACATTATACATATATATATATATATCTATATATTATCTGAGAGATGTAATGAACCTCTGGTCTTCTGGAGTCTTCTTTTTTCTCTCAATCTTTGACTTTGTTTAAATCTCACATTTTCTCTCCTCTCTCTCACACTATAAGTCGCACACATGTCACAATCTTCATTTTCAACTCTCTTCATCTATATCTGGCTTGCAATCACCTTCTCCAATCTCATCTTCCTCTTGAAGACAAAGAATCAAACCTATTGGTCAATGCCTATGGCTTGAGATCATACGTTTGTTCATCTTAGAATCTCAGGTTGTTTGGTCGTTTGCCTCATGTTCTCATGTTTGGCCCTAATTGCCTTACGGTCTCATCTTTCAAACAATTACTCTTTGATAGTATTTTTGTGACAAGTTTGTTGCATTTGTGTTTATGTGCATGGTTGTCAATTCATGCTTTCTTCTTTATTTGTGGCAAGGAGTGAAACAAGAAACATGGAAACCCTTCATTGGATAAGCTTGATATGCTTTTTATTGCCAAGATGAAGCCTTTAATAAGTATTAGTTTCAGAATAAATAATTGCATTACTATAATTTGATGTCTTTTAAACTATGTACAATTTTCATGTTTTATGGATGGATGGATCTTGGTGGCCACTAGCTTGCATTAGTCCAATTTAGAAAGAAACTAAGAAGTAAGAACGTTGAGGGTGGCTTTGGATGTGCATGGTTATATCCTTGCAGAAAAAGGTCTTTTGGCTATTTGTATATTCTATACTCTAGATTGCTAGCAGTATTGGTATATGTAAAGGTATCTTTATTTATCCATGTCTTTTGCATTCTTAATTTTGGTGTTGGTATGCATGTTAGTAAATAAAGAATCCATTAGAGGTAGATCCAATTCATAAATTGCAGGATAAGGCACTTCTATGTTCTTGCTATGTTCTACTTTGACCATTTAATAGTGGTTCTTTAAACCTTAATATATACTAAGGGTTGTTATATATTATCATGGCTTACTTAGTATTACCATGTTGTGGTACAATAATTTTACTTTGATCCTTCCAAATTTTGTGTCCAATTTGAATGAATAGGTTGTTCTTAGAACTCTTCATTAACTAAAGATCACGATCTCTTTATTTTATTTTTGTTTCAAATCAGCTTTTATCAACCGGTTTTGTATACATGATAGGATAGTAATCCTTCTCATTGTTGATATTGTTGTATTCCTTGTACTTTGGCATATTTAAAGGGTAACAAGTTATAATATAATCTTTACTATTGATACAAGTTCTAGTATAATCTTTGCTATAGATGCAATTATTTGTAACAAGTTCTCACTATGGTACATGTACTATAGATACAAAATCACTAATGTGTTATCTTTGTGACCAAATAGGAAAGTGTGGTCAATAGTTGGAGGTTATGCACAAGCAAAATTATATTCAACCATGATGCAGGGAGCATGATCAAGTATCACCAGAACCTAAGAGGACATCAAACACTTATACACAAGTATATTTCTAACTTGAAACCACTTTTACATTTATAGTAACTGAAGTAATTTCATAGCCATGCATTTAGGTGAAATTATTCAGGTTGATGAGAAAACAAAGTTGGATAATTTTTCTTAAACTCTTTCCTTGTTATTTGATAAGGTAGGATCTACCATTCTTTCTATCAATACAATAATCCTTGATTTTTTTTTTTTTGTGACAACAATTGGAAGTAAACACATGTGAACATGTTTGTATATAGTGATACTACTGCTTGAAGTTTGTTTGCTTCATAGTTTGGAATCTTCAACGACCATACTTCCAATTTATTTTGTTATCCTATATGTATTTTCCATTTAGTTTCTTCCTTCCTTGGCATTTGAGTCAATTCTTGGAGAAATTCTTTAGTGCACATGATACAGCATGTCAAATGCTATGTGCCCATACATATTGACTTTTGTCCCATAAAAAAGCACTTTTTTAAACTTGAGAATCCAAAAATTGTGTTGTTTTCTTCCAAAGTAAGTACTTTTTACATAATCTTTGAAAGTTGGTATGAGATATGGTTTATAAAATGCAGTAGGTGATAAGAAATTTGTTAGTTTGAGGCCCTGTTTTAGATTGGCCTTTTTGGTGAAAGTTGAAAAATACATTTGGCATAATTTTTTCTTACAAAATAGATACTTTATGCAAAAAAAAAAAGTAATCCAAATAAGGAACAGATGCATTTCTACTTATTGATCTACAATCTCTGTTAGTTCCTGTCCTTTGTTTGTTTTCTACTGTTATCTCAGGATAATTCCTGAAGAAGAGTTTGGTTTCCTTTGTACTAAAAATTTCTTTTCTTGATTGACAATCTACTAAGTAATTAATTTGTTTGTAAGACTTAAGCTTGTAGTATTCTTGAATCATTAAAAAATCTAGCTAATTTGATGTTGAATGATAAAGTGCTGTGAGTTTGAAGAATATTGTAGTAAATGCACAATTGTTTAAAAGAAAGATGTAATGCATGTGTCTTTCTTGTTGTAGGTCATTCTTGGCTTTATCTCTTTGTATTTCTTTGTCATACTGCGTAGCATTTTCCTCTCTTTTCTAAATATTTTCCAAATTTGTCTTTTGGTAAATTTGGAGTTCTTACAATAAGGGTATTGGTTTTGAAACCAAGTGCAAAAGCTATTGATAAAGTAGTGCGATAAGATTAAAAAATTCAATGACTAAGTAGCAAAGAAGAAGCAAGATAAATCAAAGGTGTTTGCAATAGACCAATTTTAGTGCCCTTTTAGCTGTAATGTGTGTATCATAAGTGCAGTACAATATATTTGAAATTTAGGGCCTCACTTTGTCGGTATTTTTATAGTTTTCACTTCTTCCAAAGGTGCAGAAGTAATCCTCCTTAGCTAGCAAAAGGAAAGCAATGTAAAACCACTAAAAAGGGGAAACTACCTCATCAACCTAAGCTAGAGACTACTAATAAGGACATTTCTACTAAGGCAAACAAGCTTAGCAGCAGCAATAACCTATAAAGAACATTGGTGGCAAAAGTAAAAAAATCAATAGCACTAATGATGAGGTTGATGAACTAACTACAAAATATAACCATTGTGGGTAAAGGTATCTTTGTGACCCTGTAACCATAGAAACAAATAAATTTATTGAATAATATGAATGTTTGTCCCAAGCTTCCTTGGAATAATGATTCCACTTTAAAAATTTTAGGATTGGAACCAAAAATGGCTAGTAAAGGTTCTAATATTGTAGCCGCAAAACAATCTTGTAGTGTTGAGGAAATTAGAAAGGTTATTGCAACCTTTGTGATAATAGATGAACAACCATTTAAAGTGGTAGAAGGGTATGGGTTTAAATATATGATGGGCAAGATACTACTTGCATTTGACGTTCCTAGTAAATGGACTATGATTAGGGATTGCTTTCAAATTTATTTAGATAAAAAATGGAATTGGAGAATTTCTTCAAGTCTAATTGTCAAAGGCTTAATTTAACAACTAAATATTGGACCTCTATTCAAAACTTAAATTATATGGTGATAATTGCACACTTCATAGACAATGAATGGAAGCTCCAAAAAGGAATCTTGAGTTTTTGTCAAAGTGATGATCACAAGGGTGAAATCATTGGTAAGCAAATAGAAGTTTGCTTGAATGATTTGGGATTAATGCTAGCTCTAATGATGGAGTCATTGTTTACATTGACAGTAAATAATGCTAGTTCAAATGATGAAGCCATAGCATTATTGAAGAAGAAGGCTAAGAATTGGAATGAGGGTTTAGTAATGAAGAGTTTTTACATGTAAGACGTTGCGTACATATCCTTAATTTTGTTGTTCATGATGGATTAAAGAATCTCCATGCTTCCATGGAAGCAATTAGGAATGCTATTTTGTATGTTAGGTCCTCACCAACTAGGTTGGCTAAATTTAAATTAAGTGCTAAGCAAAGAGATATACTTTGTAAAAGCCTAGTTTGCCGTAATGTATCTACTAGGTGGAACTCCACTTTCTTGATGTCAAAATCTATAGAAGAGTTTCAAAAGGCATGTGAAAGATTACAGGAGGAAGACAGTGACTACTTTTCCTATGTTGGGTTTAAATTTGATGAGAAAAGGGTGGGTCCTACTACTAGGTCTAATAAGGATAAGGCAAGGGTGTTTAGCATCTTTCTTAGACTATATTATGATATAACATAAGGATTTTCTAGATCAAAACATATTACTTCAAATTCTATATTTACACAACTTGCATTAGTTTAACTTGAGTTGAAAAAATGGACAACTAATCACAAAGATGCACTTCTAAGTTCAATAGTTGCTGATATGAAGACAAAGTTTGATAAATATTGGGGGAATGTTGAAAAGATAAACCTTGTGTTGTTTATTGCTCTTGTGCTATTTATTGCTAATGTCCTTGACCCTAGGTATAAATTAGAATATATCTCATGGACATTCAATGAGATATATGGTTTTGAGACTCTAAAATTAGTTAAAATAGCCAAGGACATGATTGTATTAGTAAAGAGGCTATTGGATTGTATAATTAGTATAACAAAGGCAATGAAGTGCAACCTTCATTTCAAGAACAATCCTCACAATCTATTGAAGCAATCTCTCAAGCACAATAATTTCCAAGGCAACTAAAAAGCTAGAAAAACTGCATTTAGATCACATTTGAAGGAGAAGGATAGCATTGAAACCCAAAATGAAGCAAAAAGATATTTAAATGAGCAATGTATAGATGTAGAAGATGATGGTTTTAATTTATTGGCTTGGTGGAGACATTCAATACTCTTTCCATTATTTGACATGATTCAATAGTTCAAACTCGAAGTCACAATGACAACTTTATAGTGAATTTGGCCACACAATTATAATTGCTAAAGAAGGTATGATCTGTCATATAACCCAAAACCTAGAGAATTCTCATATAAAGAAGGGTACAATCAAGAATCCAAGAAGCTTGTCAACCTGATGTCAATTGATGAAAATGATCATAGTAGAAAACATTATGAAAGTGAAGCAGAAGCCTTAATTGTAACTTCAAAAACCATTGAGGATGTAGCTTGGTACCAAAATTTAGTTGCTCTAAATCACATCACTCATAACCTCAGCAATCTAAATTTAGGATCCATTTACAAGGGCCCAAGTAAGGTACATGTTGGAAATGATTTTGGTCTTAAATCTCACATTGGTAATTCTATAATCTAAACAAATCAATAAACCTTCAAACAACTTAAACTCAGCAATGTCCTTTATGTTCCTCAAATAGCCAAAAATTTACTATTTGTATCTCAATTACACAAAGATAGTCATGTCTATCTTGAATTTCGTGATAGCTACTGTGTTTTGAAAGATTCAACCTCTTATGAACCTATTCTCAAAGGCATAGTACATAAGGGACTTTGTAGGTTCAATCCAAACCACCAAAATTTATAAGTTGATCTCATTAATATGTTTGCAAACAAGGGAACACAAGATAGCTCAAATCTTCATATGTTTTTTACCTATGGCATAGGAGACTAGGTCATCCTAATGCCTCCATTGTATCAAAAATTGTAAATTCAGAAAGTCTCACAAATAAAGATTCCCTTTTTGTCAAAACCAATATATGTATGCACTATCAAAAAGGCAAAAATGATAGATTACCTTAATGTTTGAAACATAATACAGTCACCCTTCACGATTGATAGAGACAAATTTATGGGGTCTTATCCCACTCCTTTCTTGACAAGGTTATCAGTGCTACATAACATATATATGGATATACTTTCTTATAACAAAATCTCAAGCACTTGAATCATTTATCCACTACAAAACTCATGTAGAAATTGAATTGAACACCACCATCAAAGTATTCTTGTCAGACTGTGTAGGGGAGGGGGAGGGAATTCAAACCATTTAGCAAATATCTAGCATCTCATGGGATAAAATTCAGGAATACCTATCCCCACACATCCCAACAAAATGGGATTATGGAAAGAAAGCATGGGACAAATGGTAAAAGTAGGGCTAACCCTCTTATCTCAAGCTTCTTTACCTCTAAAATTTTGGTCTCAGGATTTTTCTTCCTCTATGCATCTCACCAATCGATTACCCTTCTCCTCACTTCACTTCAAGTCACCAATAAAAGTCCTTTATCAAGTGTGTTTAGATTACAAATTCCTTAAGGTTTTTGGCCGTCTGCGTTTCCCTTGACTCAAACCATACAACCAAAAACTTAGTTTCAAAACCACACCACATGCTTATTTCTTGGCTACAACTCCATACATAAAAGTTGCTATCTTTACATGGATTCCCAAGAAAAGATTTATGTCCCTAGACATGTAAAGTTTAATGAACATCAGTTTCCATATCCTATATGGCATAAATCTTCAACAACATCAGCCACATTCAAATTCAACATCAGTCATTATTGAACAAGCTATGCAAAATCCTCATTGGAAACAAGTTATAGATGAAGAATTTCAAGCGCTGATGAGGAATCAAACATGGACATTAGTTCCATTACTAAAAAATAGATAGTTAGTGGGTTGCAAATGGCTATTCAAAATAAAAAGGATGTCAGATAGGACAATTACAAGGTACAACGCAACATTGGTGGCTAAGGGTTACTCTCAACAACTAGGCTTTGATTTTTGGGAAACTTTTAGCCTTGTTATAAACATATTACAATAAGAATAGTGCTAACACTTGTAGTTATAAGGGGGCTACAGGCTAAGGCAGTTAGATGTCAATAATGCCTTTTTAAATGGCATATTGTAGGAAGAGTTATAAATTTACAACCTCTTAATTTTGAGGTTAAAAGCAAGACTAAATAGTTGGTTTATAAACTAAATAAGGCTTTATATGGGTTAAAATAGTCCCTAAGGGCATGGTTTGAAAGACTTTGCAGCACAAAAGGTTCAATTCCTCTAAGGCATGTCAATCATTATTTGTTAAGGTCTCCAATTATCAATGTACTTATGTGCTCATCAAAATTCTAAAAGAAAAATGTACTATTATGATATTATGAGTTGGATTTAACATTTAATTTATGTAAGTTAATAAATTTAATTGTGTATTATGCTCACTTATATAATAACCCCTTAAATAAGTAGCAGCACTCTTACAATTTCAACCTTAACAAAATAATTTTGTTTTCTCCTTTTTCTAAGCTAGGTCTTCCTTGCATATTATCACCAGCCAATTCCAAGTTTGTTTCCTTCTTTTTCTAATTAAAGCCTCAATGACATTGTGTTGTAATTCGCCACATCCAACCTTGCTTGATTCTTCCTAACTCCATCTGTATTTATTTTAATCCACTCATCCTCTAACACCTTTCATCTTATTGGCACTTAGCTCACTTCCACTTCTAGGTTACTATCTGTGTTTTGGTGGGCTGTTTTAATCTCTTACACGTATATTAAAATTCAATTAAAATATAAGAAATTCCCTTATACTTAGATATTCTTGATATAATTGTCACTGAATATTTAGAGAATAAAACAAATAGTCTCATCCACCAGCTCAATCAAGAATTCTTTCTAAAATATCTTAGAGATCTAATTTTTTCTTGGAAATAGAAGTTCAAAAAATGGGTATAGGGTTGTTCTTAAGTCAAGCTAAATATGCCAAAGACTTACTTGCTAAGTTTGGTATACTAGATGCAAAACCATTTACCACTCCAATGGTGTCAAGTAGTAGGTTATTAGCTAGAGATGGTTTAGCCTTACAAGAGCCACACATCTATAGAAGTGCAATTGGAGCTTTGCAATACCTTATATTCACAAGGCTAGAACTAAGCTACAACATCAATAATATGACCCAATTTGTGCAAAATCCTATTAATAGTCATTAGAAGTCAATATAAAGAGTTTTCAAGTACATTAAGGGTACTCTTAACAATGGAATGCACATATAGTCCTCATAGGTTCTAACTTGGGTTAGCTACATGGACTCAGAGTAGGCTATAGACCTAGATGATAGGAGATCAAATTTGAAGTATTGTGTTTACTTTTGTAAGAATTTGGCAGTATAGAGTTCTAAAAAGTAGGGTATTGTCTCTAGGTCAAGCACTAAAGTTAAGTTTAGAAGGTTAGCAAGCTTAACTACTAAAGTATTATAGATTAAATCATTCCTACAAGAGCTTGGAGTAACATTACATCAAAAACCACACCTTTGGTGTGACAACCTATCTACTGTGTCCCTCTCAACAAATCCAATTCAACATCAAAGGAAAAGAAAAAAAAAAGAAATTAGACCTATATTTTGTTCAAGACCATATGGTTAAAAAGCTATAACAATTAATCATATACCAATATATGATCAACTTACAGATATTTTGACTAAGCCACTATCTTTTAACTCAGTCAATTAGCTTTAAGGGGGAAAAACAAGACAAGAAAATAGTATAAAGGGGGTTGGAAAGTATAGAGTTCAATTTACGAGGGCGTATCAATGTGAAGAAGTAGTTAATTAGTTAGTTAAAATAGATGTAGTCTATTATTGTAGTTACATTATGTTATTGTAATTATATAACCGTTAGTCTCTTATAAAAAAGAATATCATGTACTCAAATCAATAAGTGAAAATGAAGTCAATTCTAATTCTCTTTCTTATTTTGGCTTAAGTCAGTTGCCTACGTTGTGGGACCCAACAAAATTTATGCCTACTTAGTTTGAAAAGCTTTGTGAGCTATATTTTTTCTGGCAAAATGAGTAATAAATTACTTGTTGATGAAGTCTCATTTGGTGGGCTATCTATAAGTACTATGGCAAGTTTTCATTTTTTTTTGATATACCTTGAGCTTATAAGCTCCCTTCATCCTAGCCTTTAGATTAAAACAAAAATGTATATAATATATTTTCTCTTCTATTCATCATGATAAACTATGCAATATTGATCCATGCTTCTTTGGGAAGGGTCAAAAACCAACGCATAATAACTTTTTTTATTTAATTATGTCTATTACCACCCTAGCACCATCGATTAATATAGACTTCATTAATTATGCCAACCATTGTTATTAGTTACTAAGTAATTGTATAGAATTTTTAACATTTTTCATATTGTTTGTAATATAGTAAGAACTGATGAATAGGAGATTATTCATGAAAACTCCAAAATTCTTCTTTCTTTTGATACATTCTAAATGCAGCTCTTTTCTAAATCTAGACTTTATAATTCACTGTATTAAATCATTAATAATATTTTCATAACTATCATTAGGTTATAACATTAAAAACAAAATGCAAGAGTAGAAAAGGAAATTGAAAACTTATTTTTATAACTTCTCGAAGTAGGACATACTGCCCAAACATAAAAGCATATAAAATGGAACTAAAAGTGCATAATCTTAGTCTTCTAAGCCTTGATTATTGTGTAAAAACTTTGTCATAGTAGTAAAAGCAATTGAGTATATATTTAACCACAAAACACAAGGCTTTAGAGAAAACACAAGATAAGGTCTATCATATTTTTTTTTTTCTGAATTTACCTGTTAAGTGTATAGGTAGCATAACTCTTGATTGGAATTTGAGCAAATCTTACGTATAAAATGAAATTTGACTAGATATTATCGCACAATAATATAAGATGCTAAGAAATGGTATTCTTACGACATACTATTGACGGAATGCTTATACCTCCATCAGTAGTTTTTTTTTTCTTTTTTCTCAATTTAATCTATAAAATTTAATAAAATTAATAACTTAATTTTATACTAATAAAAATTAAATAAAAAGAAAATTATACAAATAATTAGATAGTAAAATGTTCATGTACAAAATAGACTAAAATTTAAATATATAAATTAAATCTCTAATAGCTCATAACATTGTTGAAAGTATTCAAAAAGAAAACTACGAACATGTCCACTTAGGCTTGGCTTGGCCAGATAAAAATAAGACCAACAGGAATAGCTTTGTAACTTGTGAGTATTTAAAAAAGAAAAAAAACTAGTTTCTTTTTACAGAAAAGGTACTATGAAGGGGATGTTATATATCTTACAAAATTTTTTTAAGTGATAATTAAATAATATTATTTTATCTGAAATATACGATTCTTTTTTTTTTTTTAGGCTGCAAGTGTGGTGAATTTATTATAAAGAAACCTGAAATTCATGTCCATCTTTACACATTATTGAAAGAGGGCATCCTATCTATAGGATTAGATTGGCCACCCTAACTATGATGCAGTTACCATCACTGAAAACAAACAGATTGCCACTTCTAAATATACACTAAATTGAACAAATAGTAACTCTAGCTTGAGAATGCTTAACTCTTGAGATTGCATGTCAATCTGTTGTGTTTATAGAACTTGAATGTATATTTTTCTTTTGGCTCACTTTTTTGGGGGGAAAAAAGCCTTCCTTTGACCCTTCTCCCTCCCAAAAAAAGCAATTTGGGAAAGAATCCTTCCCTTGCGAAGTTCATAAACCATGAAAATTTGATTTTAAAATAATAATGGAAGGATGATATTATTCCCCTAATAAAAAAAAAAAAAACCCTCCTAATGTGGTCGTCCCAACCACAAATCTTCATTGCATATCTAATAGGAGAACCGTGAGTAAAAGGTTATCAAACTGGGATGCCATTGTTGCTAATTTTTGAGACCTCTTTGGTCAAGGTATTCCTTTCTTGCTTTACCTTAGAAACAAGCCTGGAAACCTGCCAGACAGTCCTAAGGTCACCATTTTGCATCAGCAAAAAAATTGTTAAGATAAACAAAAATTGGAGTCTAAAGAGTTAAAAGTTGCAAAGCCCAATAAGAGAATTTATTGCATTTATTAGAAGTAATAGGTGGTCATTAACATGACAACCAAAGAGTAGTATCAATCTTGGTAACAAACTTAACTACAATTACTCTTAATTATCAACCTTAAGTAGACTGGTTGTTTCAATCAATAAACTAACTGCTTTCTCATCTTTTTCATTAAAAACCAAACAAAAAGTCAAAAACCCAGCAAGCATATAACTGGGTTTAAAACAACTATGGCCATCCACATTCAATAACAGTAGTCATACATTTAACTAACAACTAGTCATCACTGAGAAAAGAATGATTTGTTTTCCAAAGTAATAATGCAACTAAACAACTGCCATAAACAATTTGTTTATTTTTAAAACAATGCACTTCCTTAAAAAAAGAAAGTGCTTATAATCCGCATTACATAAACTGATGTTCGCAAATTCAATAGTTCTTACATATAATATGAATATTTATCACCAACAAATTTAACTCTAGTATGCGCTAGACTTACTCTTTTCAAAATGTCACTGAAGTAGGTATCATTATTGATTATAAAGAAGTCAACACAAGGGATCAAAATGGTGAACTTAGATTAGAGCCATGTGAATAAAGCCTCAATCATCATTACTTAGGAGATTGGGAGCAACGAAACTATGCAGCATATTGAAACATACGCCTATTCCCCTACACATCACACTTATCTTCAATTTTTTCACCTAATTGTGTTCCTAGTAGCTCCCTCATACAAAAGAATGCATAGCTATACTTTAGCTCTTTATACAAAAAGAACAGAAACCAAACAGACCTCAGTAGTCATGCATATTGAAACATGTGTACCACAAAACAAATGAAGTTGTATATTTTTATTATGTATATCTCCATAGTTAAAGTTCTCTTTACATTTACATTAGTCAATCAAACAAATTTTCTCATGAGATTCAATAGGAAACAGTCTTTAATTATTGCATTGAATAAAATCAGGATCATAAATAACTACTGAAAAATAGGATATACACTCGTCTCTGTGTTTAATTAATATATATTCATGATCATATCCTTCAAAATATTCAATCTGACCAGTCACCACATTAGTTTTGAACCAATCACCCAATTTGAAAATTCTTGTTTATCACTTAGTTACTTGTTATTCTAAGGGAGGTACAGTGCAAGGTGGATCATCGTTAATGAAAAATTAATGGTGTTAAGTGTTAAAAAGTGCTAGCAAGTGAATAGCAATTAATAGGTTTGAGATAATCTACTTCCATAATTGTCTCAATGATGGTTATCTACTTATACTAAGTAAATTGTACTATGCACTTTAGAAACAGCTAATTCAATTCCAATTTATGAATTTTAAAGAAAAGCCCACATAACCAATGCCATTTTCATCAATTAACTCCTAAAAAACTCTTATGTTAACCTGTAAAATACGAGATAGGATCCTGCCAACAAAATAGTTACCTGTGACTGAAAGTGAGATGCTTCTCTTCTAGGAAATTCTCCAAGGATATCTTTTAAACCTAACAAACCAATAAAATCCAAATCAACAAAGCCAGAATGCATATTTACAATATAATTTATTGGCTGGCAAGAGTTCTTCCTAATCAATGCAGGTATACCATAGAGCATACCTCCTACTTGTCTTTCAATTTTATATGTGGAGTTAATCATACTTTGGATCTATTTTCCTACTTGTCTGTAATGAAATTTTAAGGATCCATGACAGATATTAGTTCACATGTATAAAAAAAAATTTACAACTCTACCTCTAAAAGTTGCAAACCTGAGTTTCGTCCTTCCTCGTAAAAATTCCTCTTTTGTATGAACTGCCTGCCTCTGAAAACAACATGAACATATCATGAAAGCAGTCTTCACTTTAATTAAAGCTTGCTTTAAATAGATTTGAATCAAAGTTCACATGTTATCTTAACTTTTTAAAAGGTTGATGAAAGGGATAAAAGGTAAAGGTAATGTTAAAACTTCCTAAAAATGATCTTAATGCATTAATATTTGTTGTAAACTCATGGGAGTTTCTTTCTCCTAGTTCCTTGCAAAGAGGAGAAAGCAAAGTACACAATGTCATGTAAGTCACCAAATTTTTATATTAAAAATGTCATATAAATCAGCATCAACAAACACAATCACCCCCAGCAACAAGAGCAGGAAGATATGCACAAACCTCCCTTTTATCTTCTCCATCCTCCTTTTTCTTTTTTTTTTCTTTTTCGAAATTCTTTTCCATTATTTTAACATTTAAATAAAGATTTAATATTATTTAATTGGCAAATTATCATATTAGCTTTGCATCCACTTTCCATATGAAGAATAACACACCAATTAGAATAAAAAACAAATGTCTATTGTTGTGGAGAAGTGGTCAACCTTCTATGAATCTAATAAAGATGATGCAAACTAACATTTAGGTATAGTATCCTTAATTCTTTTTGAAAAGATAGGGCCCTTAAAACGCTGCTTATTCTATTAGACACATGAATGAAGAACATATGACAGTCCAATGCCATCTCAACACATCAAATTACAAAATTGTCTAGAGACTGGTGCATAGTTTAGACATTTTTAGTGGTAGGATTTCCCTTAGAAGTTTAAACTTATGAGAATTCAAAGATCAAGCATAATGGTTAGTGAAGGGTCATCAAGATTTGATTGTGGTCATGCCAATGGAATAAAAAAGTGTGATTATTGAAGTAAATAAGTTTGATTGTCACTCTACCCTCACATATACATCCATATGCATGCACATTTTAGTATTTTACATACTCCATCTGAAATTGTATTATGCTCAATTGTGTTTCCATTACACTTTTAACTCAGGCATTCATTCAAATCCTCAAACCTCCAAACCAACATACATAAGCAAATTACAATTCATACAAAATGTTGTAGTAAGTGGGAATTATGGTTTAAATGTTCAAAAATATGTCATTGTACATATCTAAAAAATCGTACATAAGATGCTCTTCAGATAAACTACCAAACATTGTAATCATGATGTCACTTCGTAGTGGTCCTAATTTTCAACAGAAAGTACATTTTAACAACCAACCAGCAAGCTCATATTTCTCAACTGGAAATAATTAACAAAAGAACGCTTCTTTGCTCCACACACTGATTAATCTAATTTATAATCACATCTAGAACCCTTCAAAATATTTGTTTAAACGTGAAAATAAATTAGGTATATAAACATCAGCAAACAATAAGAATTCAAAATCTATATCAAAATCTCAATATAACTTAATTAAATTCCCCTAGCAATCTATACCCAAACAAGTGCATGTCCTATTACATGGGAGATAAGACTTTCAAGAGTGTTAATTACTCCACAATTCCTCGCTTCTCATCTAAGATAGTCCTCTATTTTCTCAAATTAATACAATGTAAATAATCAATTTTTTTAAAGGTTTTAGGCTCAGTTCTTTTACCTCAAAACCAACATAAGCTATCAATCATGTTGTTCTCAAAATCTCTACATTTTATTGAAATAATGTTTGTTGGTTGCAATATTTATGTATGTAGAAGACAGAAATCATTTTCATATCTTAGGTCATAGTTATTAATGGTGCATCAGGCACTTGCAATGATAAGGAATGCCAAATGCATAGCGTAGTGTATGCTATAATGTCAATAACTCAAGCCAACTCAATAATAATCACATTTGAATGAACTAACCATAAAATATAGCATCAAACACTTAAATCATAAATATGCCAATGTTGGAAGTGTTTAGAAATCTAAGCATCATCTTAAGATTGCATAAAGTGGCTTGAAGCACCAACCACTAAAAATACCTGAGTGGCAAAGTGGAGCAGGTGCCATGAAGCAACCAAATTAACAAAGAGAATGTAGACTATAGATATAATTTAAAAATCATCACAAACATGAGAGTTAATGCAAAACAAATTATGATAAACCATTGAAATTATATAAACACATACTGAAAGTTCAAAGCATAACAAAGGCATTTTAGTCCAACATAACTAAAATTTCAAATGTTGAACTTGAGAGCAATAGTCTTCTAAATTTTGAAGTCAATATGATTATTAGGAAGGGCCAAAAATAAAGGGAAGAAAAGAGAGGGCAGAAAATAATGGGAAGAAAAGAGAGGACAGAAACACAGGGGAAGAAAAGCAAGGGCAAGAAACAAAGAATCAAAGTAAAATAAGAACTAAAAAGCAGAGACAGAGGTAGAAAACAAAGGGAGAAAAACAGAACAGAGAATCAAAGAAAAATTGCTTGACCACAGTAAAGCGTGTGTTAGGCAGCTTCAGCCTTGCTTCATGGCTGCATATATGAAGTGAAGTACTTCAGCCTTCACTGAAGTGCCCACCTATTTTGCCACACCACTCCACCACTTAAGTGACTCTTTTAACAACACTGTTTACGAGATCTAATCAGCATCCTCTCCTTCATCAGGGGCAACATCATCACAAGGATCAACTTTATTCATTCCCACTATTGAATTCAAATTGTGCTAATAATTATTTTGTTAGACCAAAGTTATCATAAACAAAATTAACAAAAAAAACCAAGGTCTTGTTTGATTTCTATTTTTAAAAACAATTTATGTTTTCAAAAATAAAAGAATATAGAAATCCATTTGGAAGCATGTGCTTTGTTTTGAATTTTAAATAACTGTTCCTTAAATCCTTGTTTTAGAAATAGGAAAACAAGAATAGCTAAGCCATGTTTTTGTTCTTCAAAATTTGTTCTCACGATGGTAATACTATAACTAATGGATTTTATTAATGGCAATAAGGTAAATAAACTAAACCTCCCTCATCTTACTCTGACTTTTACCTCTTTCTACTATAGTAATGGAGTCTTCCTTGCAATGAATTTTTTGCTCACAAAATCTTTCAAATCCTATGGTTCCTACAAATATTTTGGAAGATTTCTCCTAGAGAAGCCTTCCACATAACAAAAGAATTTCCTCAAACATTTTGCACGCACAAGCTATATCATTATTTCCTCAAATCAAAGACAGCAACTTAAGGGTGTAGGAGGCGCACAGGGACTAAGTTGGCAAGATTTAGAGAGAATCCATTTATGACTTTTGGCAAGATGGAAATGAAAAGAGCAAAAATAGGCATTATTTCTCTAAACAAATTTTTTGTTTACTCTTTTTAATACTGTTTTGGAATGAGGAGTGTTATACCAACACTTTTAAACTTATGCTTCAGCCACGTCTCAGGAGAACAAAGTGACCAGAGTATCAATGATTTTTTTTTTTTAATTCAGTTACATAAAAAATGTGGCTGAAATGTGAGTCAAACAATGTGGAAATAGAATTTTCCATTTTGAAATACATTTCACCCAAACAAATTTTGTTATATTTTTGTTTTGCAAATTCATTCCTAAACTTATTTTACAAAAGCCATAAAAAAAAAAGAACACTTTCAAATAGGCCCTAATTTTTTTTTTTAAAACTTATCCTCAAAAAATTTACTAAGCAAATTTTTAGTTCTTCAAAGTGTCAAAATTGTTTTAAGAATAACTTTACTAAACAAGATTTTTTCTTATATTTTAGTTTTGTAAAATGGCTCTAAAATAGTATCTATAGAACTATTTTTATGCTCAATGTTTTCAATCTATTATTGAAATAAATAAACAATTAAGAATAAAGACAAGTAAACTTTGGAGATATATATATATATATATAAGTAAACTTTATTCCAATTTTTCTACTTTTAAACTAAAAAGTTTATAGAACATTACTTTTGAAAATTGCTAACTCAAAAATAGTGAATTAAGTTAGTTTTATTATATTATTATTTTGTAAAATTAAAATATTTTCAAAAACACTTTTCCAATAGACCCCGATCTTTAATATACAAGTATTGATTTGATAATGGTTTTTGCATGTAAAGAGAATTTGACCAATGGATACCTTTGAAGGATTGGACCCATTATGTAAGGCGGTACCAGTAATCTTATTTTCTAAAAAAAATTGAATTTCAATGCTTGTTTGAAAAAGCTGCAAAAACTTGAATTCAATAATTATCTAATTATTGTTCTTGAATGCCGTTACATTTAAATGTTGTTCTTTTCAAGCATTATAGGTTTAATTATTGCTAAGCTTAGAGATAAACAATTTCGCATCTCCCAGTAAAAGAAATTCAAGCCTGAGCATTTAGCCTAGGTCTAAACTTAGAACACCACTGCATCAGTACCTTGTTAGTAATATTGATTTTTCTTTTAGTACATGTGGGATGGGGTATGGTTGAACCTTGATAAGGAGGAAGAGGGGAAATCCAATTTGATCATGTGAACTATCGCTCACCCTTAATAATATTGATTTGTTATTCTCGCAATGAATGGCATGCTTGATGAATTGTTTTTGGAAAAATTAATTTTAAATTGAATCTATGTTCTGGCTATTATTAATTTATTAGATTAGATTAGATTATAGTCTATTAGGATAATTTATACAAGAGAACAATTTCCTCAATTATTTCTTTATAATTATTTTGTCATAATTGCCCCATGACCATTAATTTTTGTAAGTTTTATAATTTAATTTATATAACCTAATAAAATTAATGATCTCTGGTATATTTGATAGAGATCAAATAAAAATAAGTTATGATATGCATACACAAATGACATTTGTAATATAGAATTAAAATTTTTAAAGTTATTGAACTATACAAATTGTACTGTAAGATTCAAAAAATTAATTACTTGTATGAAAACGATGTGAATATTATGTGAAAATGAAATTATAAAAATAACTAATTATTTTTCCCATCATAGAACAAATCCTTTTTAATAAAATACTACAAAAAATTTTAAACCTAAATTATTATATATTATTACCCAAATCCTTAATCATTAGATCAATCTAATAATTTTTAAGCTAAAATGCACAGAATTTCTCTAAACTTTAAGTTGATTTTAAAAAATCTTCCTAAATTTTATAATTTTTCAAATGACTCTCCTCAATTATGAAAAACGTGCTAAAAATGCATTCTGTTAAGTTTTCTGTCAAATTTTGGATGTCCCTTAGTGAAATCCTAATTTGATCAAGGGAAAAGACTAAAATACTTTTAAATGTACATAAATTTTCATAATCTACCATAAAAGCAGGAGCTCATGTTCCTCCTTCACTGTGACTCCTGACAGCACCACCATAAGTAGCCCATCTTCTTCCTTTGACACTAGATCTATCAATCAAATGTTTAGCTTGAACCATACACGAGGGGGGAAGCTCCAAGCTAAATTGACTTCCAATTTTAGATTGGTAAGGAAATGCCATTGGTCCAACATGGTGGCAGCAAACTGAATGTTCCTATGCATAAAAGTTTTCCAAAGAAGATCCTCTCTGCAATTTGTATTATAGCCAAAACTATATTCATTCCTTTCAACCATAAGTTCCAACACAAGACACTTCATTGTGACATTGATAAGGGCAAGAGGTGCCACAATAAATGGAGCATTGCCCCTTGTTTTGTTGTGTGGGTTAAGAGCAAAAGCTACCATTTTGGTGATGCCAAAGTTTCAGATTAATGCATTGCTGGGTCTAATTCATAAATACAAAGTGACTATTGCCCCTGTTGTTCCACCAATTGGGTTGGATCTAGTAGTTTAGATCTTCATTTAGGTAAGTGAGTTTTGTCTTTTGGACTAAAGATCATTTTTGTCATTTCTCTTTGGTCAAATTAGAGTTTGACTAAATAACATTTAAAATTTAATAAAAAAATATTTTTTACACATTTTTTATAATTAAAAAAATTATTTAAAAATTTTTAAATTTTAAAAAAAAATTTTAAAATTAACTTAAAATTCAAAAAAATTTTATACATCTTAACCGAATTTTTACATAGTTCATTTTAGGGAAGGCTCCAGGCCGTGCAAGTGCAAATGGCCCAATGGTATTTTTGAAATATCGTTAGGGGAACGGGATTAAGATGGGGAAAATGAAAATTGAGGATCAATTTTTGTAGGGGTTTGTAATTTTGGTCTGCTCTGATTGGAACAACGCGAGGAAGAGAGGCCGAAGTAAATCCTTCGAAAGTGCTTTCAACTTGGCTGTTTTTTTTCTTTTGTTTTTTTTTGTTTGAGACCGTTTCGTTGTTTCGCGAGTGCACGTATTATCTATTCCTCTACACCAGCACTGTGAATTTGTTATTTCTATGGTCTGATCTGGGAACTGGACAATCAACCAAGCGGTGCTGTTGAATTCAGCAATGGCATCGGCTCCGAACCAGGCACCTAATGTCGATCTCTTCGATGCTTATTTTCGACGCGCCGATTTGGATCGAGACGGCCGTATCAGCGGTGCTGAAGCTGTGTCCTTCTTCCAAGGCTCCGGTTTGCCCAAGCAGGTCCTCGCGCAGGTAATCTGCTATTCTATCTGTGTTTGTTGTTTACTTGTGTTTCTTATGCTGCATTGAGATTGCATCAGATTAATACCTTCTTGAGTTTATTACTGTTAGTGATTAGTCGTAAATGTGAAATGGCTCCGATGAGCACCACGATTGGCCTTCCTTTGTTTTTCTTCTGCTGTTGTCATTTTCATTATCTTCTTATGAATTCCTGTTTAGTTACAGTTTTGATGAATCCGTTTTTATGTATGAACTGTTAGTCAGTGGTAAATTTGATTACACTATGTCCTCGACTTTTAAGAAATTTCAAATTTGAAAGTTGATGATTAGAATAGTGACACATGTTTTTCTATGTAAAGCAACCCATAATCTTGTTTCTTCTCTCTTTGGGACAGACTACAGAGTTGGAAATCCAATGTACTGATGATTTTCCTGATTATAGTTTTTTTATTAGTAATGAATTAATTTTTACATCTATTCTCGTATGCGAACTTGAATCTTGGGTTTAGTGACACCTACGTGTTGGATTCTGCTGCAGATTTGGGCTTTTGCAAATCAAAGTCAGAGTGGCTTCCTTGGCCGGGCAGAGTTTTACAATGCTCTTAAACTAGTCACAGTGGCACAAAGTAAGCGAGAACTAAGCCCTGAAATAGTAAAAGCAGCTTTATATGGCCCAGCTGCATCTAAGATTCCTGCACCTCAAATTAATTTCAGTGCCACAGTTGCACCCCAATTAAGTTCTTCTTCATCAGCGCTTGCTCCCACATCTGCGGCTACACCTGCACCTACAGCCGCACGTGCACCCTCACCCATGCCCACACCTGCAATTGCACCCATGCCTGTTCCTGCATCACAGATTGGCCCTGTTACTGCTACAACCTACCAAAATCTTGGATTACGGGGCCCACCTCCAAATTCAAGCGGAGACCCACACAACATTCATTCTTTGGAAAGTCACTTGGTGAGGCCTCCGCAGAATGCATCTTCTGCTTCTAATCTGCCACCTAGTGTTTCCTCTCAAGGATTCTCTGAAGTGATGGCAGCTGGCAGAGCTCGCCCTGGAACTCCGGGCATTCCTAGTGATGTTAGTGGCAAGATGGGTGGAGCTCCAGCAGTAATGTCTCCTCAAGTAGCAGCTAGAGGAATTAGTCCTACATCAACGCAGGAGGGTTTTGAGCATGCAACCTCTGGATCAAATACTACATTGCTGCCTAGACCAAACCCTGCCTCTGGCACTAGGCCATCAGAACCAGTGGTTAAGGAATCTAAATTGGCGGATGCTTCTGGGAATGGTTTTGCTTCTAGTTCATTTTTTGGAGGGGATGTGTTCTCTGCTACATTGTCTCAGCCAAAACAAGATTCTTCTCCACAAGGATTTTCTTCAGTCAGTTCACTGCTTTCATCTTCTGTTGTTCCAGTTTCAGGAGGGAACCAGCATTCCCTTAGGACAGGTGCCCCTGATTCATTGCAGAGTTCGCTTACTACTCAGCCTGTTGGTGCACAGCTTCAGCAGGCCCGGTCACTGGTGAAACAGAACCAGCAAGCCTCAATTCAGGCACATAATATGCAGAATCCATCTGGACTTCCAGTCGAAATGCAGAATTATGCTACCAGTCAGCCCCAGTCTCCATGGCCTAGGATGACTCAGATCGATGTTCAAAAATATACAAAAGTATTCGTGGAAGTAGACACAGATAGAGATGGGAAAATCACTGGGGAACAAGCACGCAACTTGTTTTTTAGTTGGAGACTGCCAAGAGGTATGTTTCTTATGCTGAAACTCTCTTGCCCTTTTGCTCAAAGAGTAGCTCTAATGTGCTTTCTATTATTATCTTCTGTTAGAAGGCAGCATGATTAATTATCTGAGCTAGTTGTAGTTTAAGTAGTATTACTTGTGGTACAAGAAGTTAGCAATTGTGTCTCTTGTTTTCTAGTATAAATAAAGGTGTAGGGTACCTAACTTGAATCAAGTTAGAATTACCCTAGTTTCTGAATCTATCTCTTAGCTTCTCTTTGATTCTCTCTCTAACATTATTATCATGGTATTGGAGCTTAATCCCAAATTTTGAAAACCCTAACCCTAATTTCTGAAAAACCTAATCCCAATTTCTAGAAACCCTAACCCTACCCATAAAATATTCCATCTATTGTGATCAACCCTTAAGCTTCCTTCCTTCTCTTTTGCCCCTTGGTTGTGGCATGGAGAGGCTCAACTTTCAGTGAGGATAGGCAATTTGGAGAGTTATGGGTGAGGGTAGATTCGAGAGCTGGGGAGTTATGCATGGCTTGATTAAATGCGAAAACTGCGATTTTGATGCCATTTTGAGCGCTTGTATGTTGTTAAAAAGAAAAGAATAATTTCTAAAGCTGTACCCAAGAGGGTTGACAGCATCTATATATATATCTGAATAAAATACAAGTACGATAGTATCTGAACTCTAGTCTAGAATTAAGCCCATCAAATAGGCCCATTATTCAGCTAACTTATTCTAACACTCCCCCTCAAGCTGGGGCATATATATTAACCATGCCCAGCTTGTTACAAACATCCTGAACCTGTTTCCCTGAAAGAGACTTAGTAAAGATATCTGCAAGTTGATCCCCTGTTCGAACATGCTTGAGACTGATGACTCCTTCTAATTTCTGTCTAACAAAGTGACAATCCACCTCAACATGTTTTGTCCGTTCGTGAAAAACAGGATTAGAAGCTATATGAATTGCTGCTCGATTATCACACCATAATTCCATGCTACTAGAGCATTCCATCCCAAGCTGACAAAGGAGATAAGAAATCCAAACAAGTTCAGTAGTGGCATGTGCCATGGCTCGATACTCTGACTCAGCATTAGAACGAGATACCACAATTATAAGTCCGAGTGAGTTGACTAACAGATAACAAATTAAAAGGAAATTTGGACAAACACAAAACATTGGATAGGGTAATATTTGGAGAGACAGTAACAGAGCCACTTCCAATAACAGGAGTGGTGGACCCATCTGCTAAAGTGACATGAGATGAAAGGTTAGAAGACTGAAATGATAAGAAATTACCTGAGGTTCCTGTCATATGATCTGTGGCTCCTGAATCAATTACCCATTTTGAACGGGAATTAGAAAGGCATGCAACAGAATTACCTGTCTGGACCAAAGTAGCAGCAGGGGTAGATGGCTGAGAAGCCTGGAATTGACTATACCGGGCAAACTCATCCTCAGTCATAGCAATCATACGAGTAGTACCAGATCTGGATTCAGTATCTGTAGAAGCAATATGAGCTGACTGGGACGACTGTAAGTATCTTCCTCCTTGCAATTTAGGACAATTTCTTTTATAATGCCCTAACTTGTGGCAATAATGACATTCAATATGATTAAGACTACCACCACGTCCCCCTAACTCTCCTCGACCTCCCTCTGAATCACTACGTCCACCAGAATCTCTTCCTCGACCTCGACCACCTCCACGGCTACCTCGCCCTCCCCGTGAAGCAGAGCCTACTAGAGCAGAAGACTCAGATACAGATGGTGAAACATGAAGGTCTCTGGATACACGAAGAAGACGAGAGTAAACTCCCTTCACAGTTAGAGACTCAAATCCTGATAAAATCTGTTGTTGGGCTGTACTCAATTCTGGGGGTAACATTGATAAAAAACACAAAGCCCCTAATTGCTCACGTTGGGCTTGCATAGCAGCAACATCACTAGAAATAGGCATGAGACTCTTCCACTGTTCAAAGGTCCGATTAAATTCAGTAAACATCTGAGACAAGGATTTTCCTTTCCCATCTAAATGAAAGAGCTCCTGACAGAGATCATATAGCTGCATCAGATTGTCTTTTCCAGAATAGACTTCTTCCAAAAATTCCCATTATTCTGTTACTGTTTCACAGTGATTTGTATTGTCCTGGACTTCACTATCTAGAGTATTAAAAATAAGACTAAACAAATGTTTATCCTCCATTAACCACCGCATTTTGGCAGCCCCAGTAGGAGGCATATCAGTGAGGTGATCTTGCTTTCCAATCCCACCAAGAAAAATATCAATAGCCTTCTTCCAGGAAAGATATTGTCTTCCATCATTGTCTAATTTACGATCAATAATTTTCGCTGCAGCAGGAATAATCTCAGAAAATAAAGTCTGATCATTAGATTTTATTTCAACGTTGATTTTAGGAGAACCAGGATCAAAATCACCTTCAGCCATAGTATGAGGTCAAACCAGACTAAAAAAAGCTTTGAATTAAATCTCACTCACACTCCCAAAAGCTTCAAACGACAGAGGAGAACCTTCAAATCAGAAGACCCACGCTCAATGAAATCCAAACCACACAGCCCAAGAGAGGAAGCACGAATGTGCTATGAAATCTCTCACAAAACGCGTAAGATTGCGCACTACAAGCAACAGAACACTGTAGACCGACGTTTGGAACTCAAATCGCACAAGGCAGAGCATGATCGGATTGCTATGATCATGAAACAGCCACCAGACGCCGCGAAAATCAGTCCCACACACGAGACGACGGCCGATCGAACGCAATCAGACGCCTCAGATGCGAAACTCGGCCAAACTTGGTCGGTCGATCACCTCTGACGACCCAACCACTGCCGGCCGGCTTCACCACCGCCGGTCGCTCCCTCTCTGACACCGGTCGCACCACTTCTGGCCTGTTAGAGGCTCAACGTCGAGCCTCACTCATGCGCGACCCTTGGGGTCGCCGAACTCCCAAATAACTCAGCAAATTCGTGGCTGATTCAGCCACCCAAGGAAGGGGAACCCGATTTTCCCTAAGAATCAACCAGAATCAGTGATTATTGGCTTGAGATTTGGGGTTAGGGTTAGGAAATTAGGGTTTGGAAGGAAATTTGGGAATTAGGGTTTCAGAAAAATTAGGGCTTTGGGAATTTCGAAAATTTAAAAATTAAGGCTTTGATACCATGTTAAAAAGAAAAGAATAATTTCTGAAGCTGTACCCAAGAGGGTTGACAGCATCTGTATATATATCTGAATAAAATACAAGTACGATAGTATCTGAACTCTAGTCTAGAATTAAGCCCATCAAATAGGCCCATTATTCAGCTAACTTATTCTAACATATGTGATTTTGAGCTGTTTGGATTGATTTCAAGGATTTAGGTGTGATTGGGAATGATTTTGACCTGTTTAGGTGCGATTTTGGTTGGGTAAGCTTGGAACATCATGATCTGGCTTGATTAGATGCGATTTTGGCTGGGCAAGGTTGGAACACAGTGTTTGGAATACAGTGTTTTTGGCTTACTAAGGCACAGTTTTCGAAGGGAGGTGCCGAGATAGACATTTTTGAGTCCTCGGTACTTTTTGGTTTGCAGGAGTTAGGGACATGTAGTTTGTTCCAATGGACTGTGTGGACCTATTAGGTATTTGCTCTAATTGATTGTGTGGACCTATTATCTTCATGTAGCAACGGTGAATGATGGCTGGTGAAAGAATTGTAATTGAGTTTATTTCGAACTTTGAAATCATATACGAATTCTTAATTGGAAGACTGAACCATGGACAATCTTTGAATGAAAGATTCACATATATTGTTATCAAAGAGGGTCTTTTGCCTACACCGTCATCTACTTTTGGCAATATTAGCATCAAAATAGTGACCATTACAGGTAATGAGTTTAGTGGATGCCTCCCAAGGTTTTGGAGTCTCCACAGCTACTTTGTGTCAATCGGGTAATCCAACTACTTGTTTTACCTCTTCTCTATTAATTGGGTCATTATTCCAGTGCTATAAATCACATGACTGCAAATACAGGTATCTTTTCTTTATTTCATTCATCTCCTGCTTTACCTAAAGTTACTTTAACCAATGGTTCAACCTCTCTGGTAATTGTGAGTGGTACTGATAACCTTTCACCTTCACTTTCATTAAAGTTTGTGTTATGTTTATTCCAATTTCCTTTCAGTCTCTTGTTTATTGGTAACATTTCCCAAACACGTAACTGTAGTGTTTATTTCTTTCTTGGCTATTGTCTCTTTCAGGATGCTAGGATAGGGAGGATTATTGGTAGAGGTTGAGTTTAATGGACTACACATTCTAGAGGGACACTCTAGAGGGTTACCACAATCAATCGCTTGCTTTGGTTCAATTTCTCCTCTTCAACCTCATTGCTGTTTGGGACATCTTTCATTAGAGAATTGTAGGAAATTATGTCCTAATTTGAGTCCTTTCTCTGTTTTGAGTTGTGAAGCTTGTTTGTTCACTAAACATCATCAGGACACTTCCTCAGCTAGAGTTATCAAATGGGCTGTGTACCCTTTTGAGTTAGTTCATTTAGATATTTGGGCTCCTTGTCCGATCGAGTCAAAGGTTGGTTTTAGATCCTTTGTGACTTTTTTTTATGACTTTTCTCATGGTATTTGGCTTTATCTAATGAAGAGTCATTTTGAGTCATTTTTAGTATTTTGTTTTTATTTTTGCTGAAATTAAGACTCAATTTAATCTTTCTGTATGTATCTTGAGGAGTGATCATGCCAATGAATATTTCTCTTATTCTTTCTCCTTTATGAAAGAAAATCAAATGATTCATCAGTTTTCTTGTGTTGTTTCTCCCCATCAGATTAGGGTAGCTAAAGAAAAAAGTAGTATGGAAGTTGCTAGAGCCCTTTTGTTTCACATGAACGTCTCCAAACCATTTTGAGCCAATGCCATGTCCATGGCATGTCATTACATTAATTGCATGGCTTCTTTTGTTCTCAAAAGTCAAATATGCTATTCAGTTCCCTTTCCTTCTAGGTCTTTACTTCCCTTGTCTCCCAAAGTCTTTGGGTGTACATGTTTTGTTCAGGATGTTCACCCTTTTGCCTCTAAGCTCGATTCCCATTCCCTTAAGTGTATTTTCTTAAGTTACTCACATCATTAGAAAGGTTATGATTGCTCCTCTCTTGACTTAGGACGATATCTTGTCTGGTTTGGTGTTTCCTTCTTTGAAATATCTCCATTCTTTGGTGTGTCTCCTCATTTCCTTCGGTGTCTCCTTCTGTTTCTAAACCTGTTGATAGTGGAGATGAGTTTTTAGTGTATAAGATTTGGTGTCCTAACACCTCAGATTTTCAAAGGCATCTTTGGGTAAGATTTCATGGCCTCAACCTATCATTCCTTTTTAGTATACCTATACCCTATGACAGAAGATTGTGGCTTCTCTTGATTCACCTTTTGATAATGTTTAGTCTGACTCACTTGCTTTTCCAACTTCTCAAGTCTCAAATTCTACCCATTTAGTTCCAAATTCTACACTTGATCTTCCTATTGTTCTTTGGAAGGGTAAATGTGGTTGTACTTTCCTGTTTTGTCTATTGTTTCTTATCATCACCTTCCGGTTCTTCTTTTGCAGCTTCTCTTGATTCCTTGACTTTTCCTAAGCCTATAGTGAGGCTCTAGTTCATACAGAGTGGCATGTAGCTATGGCAAAAGATATGTCTGCTTTTGATCAGAATTAGATGTGGAAGTTAGTATCCCTACCTAGTGGTAAGCAAGCAATTGGCTATAAGCTGGCATTTACTGTGAAAGTTAATGCTGATGGCCCTGTTGCTTGGTTAAAGGCTTGGTTGGTTGCCAAGGGTTATGCCCAAACTTATGGAATTGATTATTCTGAAACGTTCTCTCCTATTGCTAAATTTTTTTATTAGATTGTTCATTTCATTGACCGCTTCTTACCATTGGCAATTATCAATTAGATGTTTGCTTTTCTGCACTTGATTTGTTAGAAGAGGTCTATATGGAGCAACCTCATGGGTTTGTTACTCAAGAGGAGAGAAGGAAAATATGTAAACATTGAAAATCTCTTTATGGTCTGCAACAGTCTCTGCAAGCTTGGTTTGGGAAAGTTTAGTCAAGCTGTTCTACAATTTGTCTAATCAGAAGCAACTTTGATCAGTTTGTGACTTTGTGTTTTATAGACAGTCTAGTGTTGGTTGTATTCTTTTGGTGGTATATGTGGATGACAATGTGCTTACAGGAAGTGAGCATTCCAGCATTGGTGATGTTAAATCTTTCATACAATCATAATTTCATAAAAGGATCTTGGCAGCCTGCATTATTTCTTAGGTGTTGAGGTTGGCTTCTAGCAAGAGAGGTATCTACCTTTCATAAAGAAAGTATACTTTAGATTTTCTTACTGAAATTGGCAAACCATATGACACTCCAATGGTTCCTAATGTCAAGTTGGTAGCAGATGATGGGGAACTACTCTTGGATATTGAGTGATATCATAGATTAGATGGAAAACTCAATTATTTAAGTAACTCAACCTGATATTGCATTTTAAGTGAATGTTGTAAGTCAGTTTATGTCATCTCCTAGAGTACCTTATCTAGATGTTGTTCAGCATATTTTAAAATATTTGAAAGGTTCACCTAAATGTGGCATACTCTGTATTGATCATGGGCATCGTGAGGTAGAGGAGTTCTCAAATGCAGACTAGGCTAGTTCTTTGATTGATAGGTGTTCCACAATTGGTTATTGTGTTTTGTTGGTGGGAATTTGGTGTTGTGGAAGAGTAACAAACAGAGTGTTGTAGCTTGTTCTAGTGTGGAGCCATATTATAGAGCAATGGAACATACATCTTGTGAGTTAGCGTGGATTAGTCATTTGCTGTATGAGATTGGTTTTAGAAGTAAGCAACCAATGAGACTATGCTGCAATAACCAAGCTGCCCTCCACATAGCAGCCAATCCAGTCTGTCATGAAAGAATGAAGCATATTGAAGTGGATTATCATTTCGTGAGGGAGAAGCTTCAACAAGGAATTTTCTCTACTAGTCATGTGTGAATAGGATAGATGTCTTTACTAAGGTGTTTACTAGAATTAGGATGGACTACATTTATAACAAGTTGGGCCAGTGATGTCAAAAGCAGAGGTGTGGAAAATACAATTGGTGCTTCATAATCATGTGAAGTGCCCAGTTTCACATATGTAGCTGTGAAGTGCCGCATATGTGCCAATGCAGAGCAAATCAGAGTTCAGAAGCAGGCAAGGAGTGCCGCTTCTCTAAATTCTGGTGGGTGCAGGGAAAAAAATATATGCATAACAGCGGACTAACCAAATTTACAATTGACAAAAGGTTTATTAGGGGGTGGGGTCTATAGTTTTTGTTGCAGTAACCATTATTGATAACTTTCGTAGCAGTAATCAAATCTGAAGTAGGGTTGGGGAAATTTCCATAACACCATAACTAATAAGAATTAACTAAGCAATGCTCTAAAATCTAAATGGTGTCGGTGGGTACTACTGGGAGGTTATAAAAATAATATATTATTTACAATTATAATATGGAAAATTATAAATTGGAATTTGTAATTACAATTATATAGTAATTATATATAATATAGAAATTTAAACATCTTTGTGTTATGCATTCTTACTATGATTTATATGATTTTGATGTTTTATTGGGACTTATTCTGTAGTTATTCTTATTTTGTATGATGACTTTAAAGTTAGATCCTTTTTTTTTTTTTTTTTTTTTTTTTTTTTTGTGCATTTGACTGCTTCAGTTCAATGAAGCGGATGCTCTGCTTTGCCACTTTGCTGCTTAGGTATTTTTGAGAGTGGGCACTTCATGCTGCTTTTTGCTTTTGACAACACCGAGCTAGGCATGATAAGCATCTATGTTTCAGCTTGAGGGGGAGTATTAGAAGGCAGCATGATTAAATAACTGAGCTAGTTTCCTGGTTTAAGTAGTATTACTTGGAGTATAGGAAATTAGCAATTGTCTCTTGTTTTCTGGTATAAATAAAGGTGCAGGGTACCTAGCTTGAATCAAGTTAGAATAACCCTTGTTTCTAAATTCTCTCAGCTTCTCTTGCTTTAAAATTTTTAACATCTTCTTTCTAGGTTTCTAGTTCCACCATGTGTTATCAGCTTAAATTTATGATTATTTGATTGTCCCTATCCTGGAGTCTGGGTTGCAATGTAATAGCATTTGCTTGGTTTGGGTGCATGACCATTCATATCATTCTAGTTGCCACTAACTCCATGCATATAACTTTTCAATGGCTAGCTAATTCTGTGATCATGGTCTATATCTTCCAGAGGTTTTAAAGCAGGTCTGGGACTTATCTGATCAGGATAATGATAGCATGCTTTCTCTCAGGGAGTTCTGTATTGCACTGTACCTAATGGAGCGATACAGGGAAGGACGTGTTCTTCCAGCAGTATTGCCAAGTAACATTATGCTTGATCTACCGACTACTGGTCAACCTGTGACTCCCTACAATTCTGTATCTTGGGGAAATTCATTGGGTAGTTGTTTGAATTCCGTCAATTTTTGTCTTAATCTCCCACATATATAAAAAATAACTTTGTTTATGTCTTTCTCTATCTGACCGTTCTATTCTTGCAGGTTTTCAACAACAGCATCGGGTGACTGGTTCTGGTGCTCGGCAAGTGAACCCTACCGCAGGCCGGCCACCAAGGCCAGCTGCTGTCCCACCGTCTGATGAAGCCCCAGAGAACAAGCAACAGAAGTCCAAGGTGCCAATCTTGGAGAAGCACCTGATAAATCAGCTGAGTTCTGATGAGCAGAACTCAATTAATTTAAAGTTCCAAGAAGCAACAGAAGCTGATAAGAAGGCACTCATTCTATCTTTGTTTCTTATACCACTTCAATTATCGTGCCTTAAATTTGACATATTTACATTTTGGTGGTTCTCTCATTCTAATTTTTGTTCACTAATATTGCTGCAAGTTTTTGTTTCTATATTGGTTGAGAAGTTTGCATATATTTATGCTTCTTTGCCTCCTGGCTATATTGTGGTTATCTACCGGCCTATTGCTATTGCTCATTTTTATTATTTCTTCAGCCGCTTCAGAGTTAAACCTTCATGTGGTATTATGTTGTTTTTCCATCTTTGCATGTAATGTTGAAATGGCATTGTAAGGTTTTTTTTTGGTTTGGATATGAAAATGTGTGTTCTGTTAGTCCATCTTTCTAGTGATGGTCAAAACCCAAATATGAGAATTGTCAGCTGTTAACTGTTATTGATATATCTAAAGATAGCACGGAAAGTCCATGTTCTAGATATATATGATTTTGTTAGAATGCATATACCTTGCATTTTTTGGCCTGAAGAATGTGTATGCTTGATTAGACATTATTGCATTTCAAATTAGATACAGGTAATTCTTATCAGTTTAGTCTCTTACGTTTATTGTAGGTGGAAGAACTTGAGAAAGAAATATTGGAGGCCAGGGAGAAAATAAAATTCTATCACACAAAAATGCAGGAACTTGTGAGTATTTTCCATCCTTTCTTCCTTAGCAAAAGCATATTTTGTTAAATATGTATTCTTTTTTGCTTTCTTTTGGGCTCTCTATTCTGGGATTTTTTGGTTCTTTTCTTCTCTTTTTTTATTGGAATGAAAGAAAGCTTTCATCTAGAGAAAAGTATAGAAGAAAAGATTGGGAGCCCTCCTAAATTGAAGAGTGGTTGGGAAACAAAGTAAAACAGAAAGAAGGAAAATAGAAAACATCTTCTCAGAAGAGCCTTCCAACTCTGTTTATCGGATAAGGAAAACCCTTGAAAAAACCATAAGCCAAAACCCCATAGAAGGTAGGCGGATGATTCTTTTGCCAGATTATGAACAGTAACAATTTCTTGCAAAAAATCTTGGCATAACATTCTTGCTGAAAGCACCATACAAACCAGCAAATAGGGAACACCTCCATCACTTTAGCTTTCTTCTCCCAAAACCTTTTATAAAGCATTGGTTTGAAAAACTGTCAAGAAGGAGGACATATACAATTTGTCTTCAACAATTGCTAAGCTAACTCACATGCAAAAAGTGATGAGTGGCAGTTTCACAACTTTTGTAGTAAATAAATACAAATATCTGGGGATAAAGTGCTATGTAGCCTATGAACCTCTAACCGTCTGTGTTGTTCCTATTTAGTATTGCAGTCCAAACAAAGCCTCTTGGCCTTCCAGAAATAGCATCAAGAGCTAAAAGATGAGAAAGATTGGAAACCAAAAAGTGACTTAGAAGAAAAAGTCTGAGGAGTCCAAAGTTCCAGATCGCATATCAGGAAAGGTTGTGAAATGACAAGATTTTAGAATTACTAGCATAGAACGCAAATCAGATGCCTCCTAGTCATTAAGGTTCTTAAAGAAATGAAACCTTCAAGAAAATTGGGAATCTTGAAGAGAAAGAAATCCAAAAGATATCATCATGCAGGGTTGACACATTATGCAAGCAAGGCAACATTTCCTGAATAGAAGAAACCTTATTCACAAATCCTCACAGAACTGAGAATAGCAGCCATAGTTATTAATAGTGTGCTATAATACATAGCACTACATTATGGCTTGTTGCGCTACGCTACGGGCCATAGCATAGTGCAGTACACATAGCGCAGCCTAGCATGTGCTATGCTGCATTATTTCTACGCTATTGCGCAATAATAGCATGCGCTATTGGTATTTGGCCCAATTTCTCTACTCTAAACTTTCCTTTGCCTATGCTATCTTTCTTATTTTGCTTTCCCTCCCTCCCTTCCTTGCCTTTATCATATTTTTCTAAGGTTATTTTTTATATATTATTGTTATTTGAGGTTATATTACATATATAAAAATATATATTTATATATGTAATATAATTGCACCATTGTTCAAATAGCAATGTGCAATGCTATGCACTATGTCGCAATGATCCCAAGCACTATAAATGTGCTATTCACTATTAACAAATATAATAGGAGCCATCGCCCACTGGTAGAGTAAGATAAGGAAGGAAGGAGGGTATGCCTCAGAAATGAACTTCCAGGGACTTGCAAGACTAGCATTAATTATGGTCTTGGCATCCCACCAATTCTGTTGCAGAAAATATTTGCTTGTTATCATCATGTGTCATAGAGAATGAGGTTCCCACAGAAAATGCCATAATCATTTAGTTGCACGAGACCTTAGTTCGCAGTTGCACGTTGTGCAGTGCAACACCTCTTTGTGCAATATTTCCTACATTGTGTTGCGAGGTGTGTCTTGCGATCTATTGAGTGCATGATGATGTGCAATTTTCCTTCTATTGCGAGTGCAATCTGCACAAGAACGACAGAATAGAGAAAGAGTCACCAAGGCTCCATTTAGCACCAAATACTCAGCCCTCTTCACTTCTTACCCAAGCTCTGTCTTGCTGACCTTGGTCTCTTGACTGTTTTGTCGGAGCTCAACACATCTCTGGGATTTCACTCTTAAGACTCTTTCCCTTTCTTTATCGGAGGCCTCTTTCATTGGGTAGGTCTGACTTGGATCGCTTCTGGCTTCAGGACTCTTCCTCTCTGTCTGTTGGAGGTCTCTGTCCTACTCTTAGAGTTGTTGGCCTGGTCTCTATTGGTGGGTTGGTCTCTGTTCTTCTGTGTTTTTTGTAAGATGGAGCAGAGTTAATAGTAAAGCCATGGTGACAGTAAGCAGCAGAGGAGCCATTCTTTTCTGTTATGTTGAATGTGAAAAATGAGAATAAAAAGTCAAGAAATTGGTTATATGATATTTGTTTTTATCATATATAATTTATTGAAAGGTGCTGTGATGCTGTACTGGATTAAATATTATAAGATTGCTGACTCACCTTTAACTCTTCTCTATTTTACTCCACTATGTCCCGTCTCTCCCTTTGGGCTTTGTGATGTTCAGAGGCATTAGTTTTAAAGTTTTAATTGCTGTATACTTTTGAAATTTTTAAATGTTTGTTACAAATGAAATTGTAATATTATTTTAAAGCTATTTTTTAAAAATATTTTTATTATTTGGGGTTATATTAAATATATAAAAATCTATTTATATATTTAATATAATTGTGTAATTGTTCAAATTGCAATGCGTAATGCGTAATATTGCAATAATCCCTAGCGCAATGAGTGCACAATTCGCAATTAACAAATATGCATATAACATTAAATGTAATCTTCTAACAGATGAATTAAACAGATTTAAAGACACTTTACACTCATTAAGGGGGTCTGTTAGAATTATCACCTCAAAATATTTGGAAATTGATATTTTTAGACCTCCTTCAGTGGATATATTTTGTTGCATACCATATGTGCTCCCTATCTCCCGTTGCAACCAGGAATGAGGGCATTCATCTGTGGGAGAGAAATTGTCAGACATCAAATTTGCTAATCTGCTGACAGATGAATTTAACAGATGTAATGGGGATTGGCACTCCTGACCATTTTGCTCCTTTTCTAGATGTTAATATTAGGATTTAGTTAACATGTATATGGTATTTTAATCTGCAGGCCAAGCCATATACTGTATAACTAGAGCTACTAGCGATTCTGAATAGAAGTTGGATAGGGTGATTATTTCTTGTTTACTTAAAAAACTTTCATTTTGGAAAGTTTCAAAGGATACAAAGTAGATGTCTACTGAATTTTTCACTATATTTATGAAAATTTCTACATCCTATGCTTTCATAGTCATTGTGTGAAAGAAGAGAGGGAAGAGAGGAGACAAAGAAAAGTGTGATGGGCTCATAACTCACAGGTCCCACAATCGAACTTGACTTTGATACAATTTCAAAGAATTAGTCATCATCCTAGAAACTTAAGCTTTTAGGTTCAGGCTTAGGAATTGGTTTAATCTCTAGCACACCTCCTCACATAAAAGCCCTTTATGATTGAAGTGTAAATATAGCACAAGCAAAGTTCAATTTAATTATGAAGAATGGGGACAATGAGGATAAAACTCCTAACCACTTGCTTATAAAGGCTTTGATACCATGTGGAGAGAGAAAGACCCTTTGGGTGAATATTTGTTTGTTATTAGATCCCTTATGACTAAGTAATATTTTATGGGCCTAAGTACAGTGTAGTATGATGCAATACAATCAACAATAGGAAATAAACAAAAGAAAACTCCTACTATTTCTCCAACACATTTTATATAGGGCATGCACATTAACAAACAAGTTCTTCCTTGATATAGGTCTACCAAATATACTTATATCCACAGACACCTATCTGCTTCTTGTATTCCCATAAGCAGTACTTTTTTGGCAGTTAAGATGGACCTCTTGAATGGTCTTTGACTCTACGTTTGTACTAGAAATATGTCATACCTCTTCCTTTAGCTTTTGGCTTCTTCTCTAGATACCTAAGAACTAGACATGTTCTGTTTTCTTGGTACAAATGCGGTAGAGAAGATTTGGGCCCAACTTTTCCTGTAGTACTACCCAAACTCTTAGAACTTGATATGTTCTGTTGTGAAGACAGGTGACGTACTCTTAGTGTCTTTATATTATAAAATTGTTGATACTAAGAAGAGAAAGACGTACTAGAGCTGGTTTCCCTCTTTCATGTTGTACCTGTGGTTGACAATGTCTTGTTAATTCCCTTTCTTCCCCTTTTATGTAAATTGAAATTGTTGTTTGTTTTGGTACAAGGTTCTGTACAAGAGCAGATGTGACAATCGCCTTAATGAGATTGTGGAGAGGATATCTACTGATAAGCGTGAGGTATGTTTCATGACACTTGGATGTTTTCTTGTTGCCTTGTTAATTTTTAATGTCTATCATTTGCTTAATACGCTTATATCAGGTTGAGATTCTAGCAAAGAAATATGAAGACAAATACAAGCAAGTTGGAGATTTAGCTTCCAAATTAACTGCTGAGGAAGCCTCATTTCGTGACATACAGGTGTGATGAGTAGTAACTTTTTCTCGACTGAGTGTAAATTCTGAAAGCTTCTTCCTTTCTTCTTTATCGCCTGGATGTCAAATGTATTTTTGTATTGCTTGTAGGAGAAAAAATTGGAATTATATCAAGCAATTGTCAAGATGGAACAAAATGGCAGTGCTGATGGTACTCTACAGGTATCTTATATGTTACCATAAAAATGCAGAGATATTGAGAGAACTTGTATTTATATCTCATCTGCAATTTTCAGTCCCATGCTGATCGTATCCAATCAGAACTTGATGAACTGGTTAAATCTCTGAATGAACGGTGCAAGAAGTATGGATTACGTGCAAAGCCCACAACACTAGTGGAGCTACCCTTTGGTAAATTCAAATTCCTATAATATGTTGTTGTTTCCCTTCAGACATTCTTCAGTCTTGTGCATGTTTATAACTTTGTTACACTGTTATTTATTGTTTTTACTTTGTTGGTTTTACTTTTGCTTTTCCTTTTCTTGACCCGAGGAAGGGACTTCTAGTTTCTGTACTACTAGTTTTAATCAGTGTGAAAATCACTTGAGCCAAAGGCCCAAAGCTCCTGGAAACTGGTTTCTTCATCAATTGAAATTAGGATGAACAGTGTTTTCAACTTTTCATGTGTGATTTGCAGCTTACAACTAATTTTGGGGTGCAATGCTATCTGGACTGTCTCTTTATATATTTTTTAAGCTCTTGAAAAATACCAGGAATGTTTCTTACGTGGAACCGGAGTCTTTCAATTACTACATATAATGATAGTTATATTCTTCTTGCTCAAAGTTGCGGCTTTAACAGTTGTTATCAAATGTTGAAACAATGATGTGTTGGTCATTCGAAAGGGGAAGCTTGCAAGTTGCTGATGTTTCTGAAAACAGTTTTAAGGATAAGCTTAACATAATGAATATTTTTGTAAATTTTTTTTTCTTTTTCTTCTTGTTGATAATGGAATTAAAAATGGAAATACCAAGGAGGTGTTTTATGAAGTCATTCTTACTATTTTTGTTTCAAAAACAGTCTTTGCCTTTCTGTTTCTTTGCTATAGTGTTTATTTTCATGATTTTAAGGTCAGACAAATGTTTGTTGTCTATAAACTGGCTCTTCATTTCTATTCAATGATAATGTTCCCTTTTTACAGCTGCCAAATGCAGTTTTTATTGGCTCCCTGATGGAGTTTTCCTGCTTTGGTTGTTTTATTTGTTATATCAAATAATTTCTGGGTCATTAAGTTTTTGCTTGTATTCTCTGCCTTACCCATCTTATTCTTTAAGGCTGGCAACCTGGTATCCAAGAGGGAGCTGCTGACTGGGATGAGGATTGGGATAAGCTTGAACATGAAGGTATGACAAAGTAACCCTGAATGGATCAAGTTAATTACATTTTTTTGAGATACACATTGTGGGCCAGAAATAAGTGATTTTTGGGATTTTTGTCCTCATGCCTGAAATATGAAGGGATGAATCTTTCCATGTGTTATCAATTTGAGCTGTTACATGGTTCAGGAGAAAGGATGATCCGAAAGTAGGGGTGTAGGGATATCATTTATAGAAGTTATGTGCTATTGAGGGAGTTACCTGTAATTTATTTTCTTGTCTGCATTTATCTTCTTATGAAAAATGTTGAATTGGGATGTGATTTTTTTTTTTTTTTTGACCATATGTTTATCAGGATTTACTTTTGTGAAAGAGCTCACACTTGATGTGCAAAACATCATAGCACCTCCGAAACAAAAATTGCCATCGGCTGTGGACTGTAAAGCTTCTGGCATTGACAGTCCAACATCTGCAGCTTCACATAAGAATGATGATAAGTCAGAAAAGCCTCAGACTACAGATGAAAGGGCAGTTGAAAATGGATCTGTTGATGATAAAAGTGAAGGTGAGTTGGCCATAAGTGCTCCTAATAGTCCATATGCAATGAGTGCTATTGGAAGTTCCCCCAGGGACTTCACTGATTCTAATGCGGGGAAGACCACTGGTGAAGATAACTCATCCCATGATCAAGAAAGCATACAAGAAACCCTAAGGTATGCTTGTTAGAGTTTGCACACCAGTTTTCCATATATGTGACAGTTACTCAGTTAACTTGTAAAATTATAAGCGCATGCCTCTAACTTTGCTGTATTTTTTTGGAAAACTGTGATTTTGAAGGTCATTGTATTTGTAACCATCTATAGTCTGAGATATATTTAAGTGAATGTCACTATTTAACGTCATACAATACCAAAAAGGTTTTGGATTATCTAATTTCTTAATGTCAAGCATTGCTGAATATCAATGCTAACAACTTTAATGAGTATATATATTTTATTTTACTTTTTCACTTGATAAAGATCACATGGTCTTGTGTAAGAACTAATGTATTATCTTGTATATGCAGTGATCATGGTGATGTGAAGTCTCTGTTTTCTGGTGATAAGATTTTTGATGAGCCAAGCTGGGGGACCTTTGACACAAATGATGATATTGACTGGGGATTTAATCCTAGTAGTGCTGCCAAGGTAGACATATTCTTGCTTCTGAAATAATGCTGTCTCTCTTCAACTTCTTTTCCTGTCTGGAAACTTGCATTATGTATTTGCTTAATGCCTCTTGTTTGTTTTATACCTTGCTGGTTTGATACTGGCCACATTTTGTGTGCGTTTCCCTGTTCCTTGAGATTGGCAGAAAACCACCTCAAGGGGGTATGTGGGGTTGTACCACATTGAGTTTGTGTTTTGGTGTGGCATTGCGGTGAGTATTCGGCAGTATATCATAGAATACTCTTTTGGAGCTGGCATGTGTTCAAGTATTAGTTACTTAGCAAGAATGAATAGGAGCAAAAATCTTTTATATGTTGAAGAGGAGGGGAGTGAGGTCTCAACGGTTATTGAATTTTTTACCAAGACAAGTGGTCTTTATATATTTGGATTGACTGAGTTGTTCACATAAGTTTTTATAAATGCACATGTTGTGACAGTGATTTGGGCATGAGGTGGTTACGGCTTTTAGAAATTTTTTTCAGCATTCACTGTTCACTCTGATTATTGAGGGGATAGGAATGCCTTTCTTTGCAACATTATGGAAGCCAGTCGCAAAGGGGTGTTGTGAGAAAGTAGAATTATCAAATATGTTGTTTGGGCAAGCTTGCTGCCAGGTACATTATCCTGGTAAATGAGTCAGAGGTGAAAGCATATTGTGATCTCAACCGGAAACTAGATCTGGTGGCCAGAGACATGCAAAATGAACATATTCTAGAGTGATGGCAAAAATGTAAGAGGCATATACTAGAAAGTGATATAACATAGTGACACATTCTTACTAAACCCTCATCTTCCATTGGTGTTCTGGGAATACCTTATATTAATCATTTCTTATGCATGTTTGATCAATGCGTCCTCATACCCTAGCATTCTATTGATCACTCTTGAATATCTCTATAGGGCACGGATTTTGATAGAGCAGGAGACAGCTATTTCTTTGGTTCTGGGGAATTTGGCCTTAACCCCATTAAAACAGGTTCACCACAGGCAGGTGATTTGTTCCAGAAGAGCAGTAGGTTTAGTTTTGATGATTCTGTTCCAAGCACGCCACTTTTCAGTTCAGGAAGCTCCCCACAAAAGTCCAAAGAGTGGTCTGAACCTGCTTTTGACAGCTTTTCAAGATTTGATTCTTTCAGCACACATGATAGTGGATTGTTCCCGGCTCGTGAGACATTAGCACGATTTGATTCAATCCAAAGCAGTAGAGATTTTGATCATGGCCCTGGCTTTCCAGCCTTTGATGATTCAGATCCTTTTGGCTCGGGGCCGTTTAAGACATCATCAGACAGTCAAACTCCAAGAAAAGGATCTGATAATTGGAGTGCTCTTTAGTCGAGCAACCCCAAACGGTACAGTGCTTTGTTTGTCTTCAGAGTTCAGTTCTTAAGACTGCCGCATCTGTTGGAGTGAGTTGTGATATGTTTGGGACTGCATATTTGTAATGCATTCTTTGTATTTAATATTTGTGTATTCATCTTCCCCACTTAATCTTTCACATGTTCTTCTGGGAGCGTGGGGTTTGTGTCTAACCCCACTTGCTTTTCAAAATTGATATGTATTTTTGTTTATATTTTAAACTTGGTTGCAATTTTTTGCAGAGACAACTGAAGGGAATTCCATCTGAATGGATTGTGGTATATATACACACAAATCTGGTCTTAAGCTTTGAATAGGAGTAATGCTACTTGTAAAAGATTTTTGTGCACAAACGTGTTGTGACTTTTGTGAAATCTATAAGTAACCTTTATAAAACTTATAACTAATTAGTATCAACATAAGTTATAAAACTAAATGATGTAAAAGTATTCATCCATTTTATAAAAGTTAGTAATTAGTTTTATGAAAGTTACAAGTTGTGCATAAGAATGTTTTGGAAGTAGCATTACCCATTTGATAAAGGAAGAGAGTTGTATTAGGTAGGTAATAGATATAAATTTTTCTCAAATCTTTTTTTATCATAGATTAATAATATAATTATAATAACGCTAAATTGCTATTCAAAAGTAATGCATTGTTAAGATTGAGTATAGTGTTGAATAAGCTAGAGTTATTGTATTGGTGCTTGGAGGTAACGTTAAGTAGGTAAGGGTTTTTATATCTTTTTAGACAAATATGATAAAAAAGTTTGAGAGTAGGATTTGTTTTAGCATATGAAATATTGTAACAGTAACTGGTAAAGTTGGGTAGTTGATATCTTGAAAGAGGATTAATATTGTGTCTTCAATAAACGAAATGGTTTTGGTACGTGTGGACTTTAAAATTTTGTTTTAGAAGTTACTATTGACTTAAATTACTTAAGGTGAGATCGAACACTTAATTAAAAATAGTTTATGTTTTAGAAATTGAGTTTGGGGGTTAATTATGTTTTAGATAAGGTGTTAGCGTCTTACACGTTCTTTTAATACAAAAAATATTCTAATTAATTTATTTTAATTAACTTATGTTGGTTTTAAAAAAAATTTAAAAATAATTCTACCCATTCTGAATTAGAATAAAAATAATTTTTAAAAAAAATTCTTTTCCTATTTCAGTCCCGTGTTTAAAAGAATAATTTTAAAAATGTTTCTTTTTATTTCAAGATGGGGTTTTAAAAATAATGTTTAAAAAAATTTCATCTCTATTCTAAATCAGAGTTTTAAAAATAATTTTTAAAAAAATTTTATTTTTATTTTAATAAGAGTTTTTAAAAAGTAATTTTAAAAAAATTCCTTTTCTATTTCAGTTTGAAGTTTTAAAAATAATTTATAAAATAGTAAAGAAGAAATGTTTATTTTATCCATATGATTTTATTTCTAATTTATTTTTATTTAGAAAGGACACCATTTAGTTTTTTTCTCTTATTTTTAGATCAAAACACACATAACTTTTCTTTATTAAATTTTTCTTTATTAAATTCTCAAGATGCCGTAAATTCTTAAACAAAATAAGAATTTAAATGATGACTTCCAAAGAGTATCACGGTGAGAACTAACAAAACCCCTAGCAAATATTACCATAAAAAGTCATGCACAAACCTCTTATTTGAGCTATGCAGTGTAATATGCTCCTGTGAAAAAGGGAGCTTTCGTCTTCAACCTTCCGTTGGTGGCGATGGAGACGCAATGGTTGTGGAGCTTTCACCCTCAGCTCTTGTATTCTCAGCAAGAATGATCAACCTAGCAGTGAATGGTGGGCAGCAACGGCACGTTGGCAGCGGATGAGCGATAACGCCGCAATTAAGGTAGCGAGACGAAAAGAAATAGCTGGTGACCAAGAGCGAACCGGATGTTTTAACAGTGGAAGCAGCGGCGAACGGAGGGCAGCGGGGCAATGGCCGGGTCTACTAATAGTGCAGCAGTGGCACGATGAAAGTGAACGAGTCGAGACTGAGACAGGCAGTGGCGACGATGCTTTGCGATGGAACGCTACGTCGAGTTTCAACAATAAAGCCTACTAGACACATGATGACAGTAATGATGAATTTCCGTTGAGGTTACTGGCGTCTTCGTTTTAGGTGACGATGCCGGCTTTCCTAAGGTGCAGAGACATCTTTGGTTTTGGGCGAGAGTGCGTTGAGATGAGGGTGCTGATTGCTTGAGTGATGGGATGGGAGGTGAGAGAGCGACGGGTTACTGAGAAGTGCAGTGAGTTTCTATTCTCTTTTCTGTCGTCTTGAGTTTGGCTGGCCTTGGTGCCGGCGTAAACAGATGAGAAGATGTATGGCTTCCCATTTTTGGCTTGTTCAAGTGCTGGTGAAGGTGGAGAAGAAGGATTGCGTTGAAGTGTTAATGAAGAGGCTTGGGATTTTATGAAATCGGGATAAGGGATAATTCTATTTAGTGTCTAAGTGCCAGAGTGAGAGATGAATCAAAAGTGAAAGTGCATGGTGTTGCATAAGGTAGTGAGTAAGAGAGTAGGCGGGGAACGTGTATGAGGGGCTGTCTGTTAAAAGGAAAGTTGCAATGGTTTTTTAAGGTGAAATTGTATGAGGAAGGGGTTGCTTTTTTTTGTTGTTTTCTTGTTTTCTACGGTAGGCTAAATTTTTTGTAGGCTTTTTTCCTTTTTTGGTCTGTGAACCCCCCCCCCCCCCCCTCTTGTGTTATGTGTGAATGGATTTTTATAAATATAAAATGAGAATTTCTTTCCTAATTAAATTCTTACTTCCTAGTTTTAGTTAGATTTTATTTTATTTATTTTATTTATTTTATTCTCTTATCTTTTAATCTTTTTATTTATCTTATTATATCTTAATTTTTATCTTATTATTTTTATCTTTATCTCTTTATTATCTTTTATTTATCCTGTTTTATACTCTTTTATCCTTTTTTATCTTTATTGTTTTTTATCTTTATCTCTTTATTATTTTATCTCTTTTTATTTATATTGTATTATTATTCTTTTGGTTATCTTATCTTCTTCTTTTTTGATTTAATTTTAGTTTTATTTTAAAATTTTATTTTTAGGTTTAGGCTTATTTATTTTTGGGTTATCTTTGAGTTTTTTAAATTTTATTATTTGAGATTTATTTTCATTTAGGTTAAAGTTTTAAAAAGTGGGCTAAATAAAATTAGGTCTACAACATGACAAGAAGAATGGCGTGGGATTACCCTAGATTAGATTTCAAACAAATAATGTAGTTAATTTTTAGAGAATTTGAGGTAGAATCATGGTTGGTTTGGAGAAAAGGTTAAAGAATATAAGTCTAGAGTTTATACTTTGGTATATGAGGAAGTTCAAACCAAAGAATGGCATGGGTATTATACTAAATTAGACTTTGGACAAATAATACAGTTGATGTTAGATATGACTAGGCTCAATTGAGTCCTATACAAATTAATTTTCTCTATTGATAACTTTGTTATTTTAAATTTTATCAATTAAGTCTCCAATCTATTTGCAATCAACTCCAATAACAAAATTATTAATGTGTCACATCATGTGTGACATGTCAATGTTAATTGTTGACTGTGCATATACTTTTTTCACTTAAGCTAAAGTGCATCCACCATGAATAAAATGCTTTGCTGACAAAAAGCCATTCACGACTAAATTGCCATTGATTGTAATGTCGGCTTTGGAACCTCGATTTCTTTCTTGGTCTCAAGAAATTTGAGTACAATAGTGTTTTCCAATGAATGGTGGTTGCTGGCTTGACCAAGGTCTAGTAAGAGATAAAGGATGGATGGACGGTATTGATAGCAACCATTTCTAAATAGAAGAAATCTCAAGATGTGTTGAGTAATATGAGTCGTAGGGTCTTATTTTTTATTGTTTCTCTATATTGTGGGTCTAGGTCATATTTTTTTGTGATTTGGGGTTAGATTGTAAATAAATATCTAGTGGAATTTATTCCCTTGTGTAGTAGCACTACAGAACAGTTTTTATTGATCTCTTCTTCTCTTCTCTTCCTTTCCTTTTCTACTCCTCTAAACTAATTTCTAGTTAGATTTCATCATTGTATTAGAGTATTGATATGTTTTTCTTGAAACCCCAACTATTTCAAAACCCTAAATCACCACTGTGAGTAGCTCTAGTCACCATTGAAACTCACCGGCCATCGATTGAGGCCTTTAAAGGGTCAAAAACTCACCGGCAAACATAACCTCCATGGTTTCAAACTCAATTCCATGCATAGTTGTCCGAATCAAAGCTCCACTATGATTGACCTCTAGAACCCTAAAAGTGCGACCCAAACCCTAAATCGTGATCTGAAGGGGCCTTGGGTGAAATTGGTTAGTGGGTTTAGGGTAGAGAGGTGTGCATAGGATATTGGAGAGCTTGATTGGTGGTGGGCTTGGCTGGTATGGCGTTTCATAGTCCTTGACTCTTGGGTGTGCATGGTTCTCTTGCTTTGGGAGTCTTTTGTGTTTGAGGCTTGTGTGATCTTAGGTGATGTCTGATAGCGACCATAGTACTGGTGAAGAAGAAAATCAACCCGACAATCAAGTTGTTGAGTATCGGAAATAAGCTATAGCCCTTACATCTGGTAATTATATTGAAGCGCAGAATTGGTTGGAGATCATAGCGTGTTGTTTTTTTGAATAAGAACACTCTTTTTATTATTTTTTTAGTAAATATTTATTATGTTATTAGATTAGTATTATTTTCTTTTTAATATTATGTTAGTTTATAATTTTAGTTTGATTTCATTCTTAATTTATATATGTTATAATTAATTATTTGTTGTCCCCATTAGTCAAATGAAACAGATCATTTTTCTAGGAATACTAATCAAAGAATTTCATTCTCGAACAATTAGGAGATTCTCCAGAAGAAATACAGGGTTCTGCTTCTATGAAGAGCCCCAAAATTCTAGAATGAATGTGGGTCAAGTTGAAAACCCTTGGAGTTTAGGGAGTTCCATTGGTCATGTGATGTCATTGAGTGATAATCCAAGTCTTTAGATAAGTTCCATGAAGCTCAACAGGACAAATTTCCTGACTTGGTCAAGAGCTTGTATGCTAGCTCTAAAGGCAAGGGGATTATATGGTTATGTTTGTGGTTGGAAGAAGAAACCTTTTGAGTTGGATGCTTATATTGATTAGTGGGAATCTAAAAACAATTTGATTATGTCATGGTTGTTGAATTCGATGGAGTATGACATTAATAAAACCTATGTGTTGTTTGATACTGTCGAGGAATATGAAACACTGTGAAAGAGGCTTTCTCTAGAATTGGCCATTCTGTCATTATTTATGAGTTGAGAAAGATAGTCCATGAGACCAAGCAGGAGGAAAAATCTATATCTCAGTATTATAATGAACTTAGTGGGATATGGCAAGAAATAGACTACTATTAGAATTTTCAAACTAAGTGTTCTAAAGATGCCGTAAAATTCCAGAAGATGAGAGAAACTGAGTGGGTTTATGACTTCCTAGCTAGGTTGAATTCAGAGTATGATCATATGAGAGCTAACTTGTTGGGAAGGGACCTACCCCCTCATTAAGATAGGCTCATGCCTTCATTTAGCAAAAGAGACTAGAAGGAACTCAATGCTGATCTCACCCCAACCTCAACCTGAATGATTTTCCTTAAAGACTAATGCTATACAAAGAATGGGAAATGCCCCTATGATTGTAGTGAACAAGGATAGTTTGAAGTGTGACTATTGTTGAAAAACAAGGCATACAAGGAAGCAATGCTTGAAACTAAAGGGTAAGTCATAAAGAGGTAGAGGAGGTAGACGAGGAGGTCTATCTAGACCTTAGGCTCATGTGCTTAAGACACCTGAGATAGAACCTCCTATAGCAAATCAGGCTGAAGAAAATTTGTTGAAAGGGGAAGTCAGAGGCGACAAAAGGGGATTCACAACATCCACTAAATATGGGAGTTTCTACATCTTTAGTTTCCTCTTCCTCTTCTTCTAGCTTTTCTCACAGAGGTAAATCGATCATAGCCTTGAGTTCTGATGTTAGTAACTTCAAAGACAAATGGTTTGTAGATTCTAGAGCTTCTGATTATATCATTGGGAACTCTAATCTGTTTGTATCATACTCACCTTGTATAGGTAAAAATTCAATTAAGGTGGTAGATGGTAAACTTTTCCCTCTCTCTCTCTATCTCCATTGCCAAATTAAAAAGATGATATACAATGCAGAATATAGAGAGATTGCCATTGGTTATCCCATTAAAACTACCACTACTTTAATATTTAAAGGACTAACAAAACTAGGGTCCTTGGATATATCAAAGAATGATATACAAACTATGGTTACCTAGCCCCCAGTGAATCAGGGAATAATGCAGAAAAATACCCCTCTTGTGATTAGAGGCAATGCCAAAGTTGTTATCTAGCACTCCATTAGCAAATTTGATCCATGCTCAAGCCAACATATTATATTCATAGTCTTCCTAGCAGGTTCAATAAGGATTTGCTCAACGATTGTCATAAACATGAAATGGTTTGACATGTGCCCTTACTTGTCCAATTTAAGCCTAGGCCCTTAGTAATTGAGAATCCAAAAAGTGAAGTGTTGTTAAAGAATATTTGATATGCAACTAACCAATTTTCATTAGAGGTTATTTTCCATAGCAAGATGAAGCAGTACAAGTGTATAACTTAAGAACTCCTCATTGGCTTTTGCTATATATTCACATACTATGCTACCTTAATTTGGTCCATCCCTTTGGAGCTTTAGTGTTTTTGCAAGATGCTTCTCCAAAAGAACTTGTCAAGTGGCTTGCACAACAGCTTAAATGAAAGAGAATGTAGGGGTAGAGATCACTTCTTGGTTGTAGGCAAGATTGGTTTCAATTTCAATAAAAGATCAAATAATGATTTTGACTAGGTCAACAAGTTTATGAACAATATTTGTGGCATTTACCCAAGTATGGAATTAGTAATTAAAGTTGTATTCATCAATGGTACAATATAATAGTCCAGATTTAGTGAAGTCACTAGAATCTCCTTTGAAAAAAGTAAAATTAAGCCTTTTGTTGATGGTGCATTAGGAGCAAATGTGAATTAATTTGGGTGTTGTATATCATGTGGTAATATTTTCAACTTAAAATGTTCTTTCTCAATATTCTATATTGTTTGTCAAAACATCAAAATGTTGATCAAGTTTTGTCTTAAATTTACAAGTGTTTGCCAAGTTTTCTCTTGACATTATTGGTTTTCCTCGTGTATGTGCTTGTGTCTCAACGCGTTGGCCTTGCCTTAGGTGCTGTAATAATAGATGTCAAGTAGGCTTCAACAATTTAAGCAAGGATTTAGATTCTCGAATTTTTTTCTTCTAACTTTGGTAACTTTTTTTCTATTTCTTTTTAAAATTTAATAAGTAGAACCCGCTTTTTTCTGTCACTATTTTTCCTCTCTCTTAAATTTGTATCTGCCTCTCTCCAAAGTTTATCTGCCTTAATGGCAAAGGAACTTGATTAGTTGTAGTAATGACTATGCCTACATTCGCTTTACATTACAAAAAAAGAATAATAATAAAGAGGAGAATTGCAACAAAAAAAATTCATTGCAAATTGGCTTAAAATTTGACATGAACATTGCAATAAACATCACATCTTTGTTACTAACGTTGTTACAAATGGATTTGTGATTGGACAAAAATGTTGGTTGCAACAAAGTATCCATGCCATCCGCAAAATGGCATTGCCATACAATGGAAGAAGGAAAATAAAAATATTCATGACATTGTGATGGAAAAACCATAAAAAAATAGTACCATTATAGAAACAATTATTGTGAGGGAAAAACCATCAAAAAATAGTATCACTATTGGAAAAACAATAAAATTGCGACAAAATTGTAATGCCCACACCATTGCAAAATGCACAATTGTGAAACTAAAAATATAAATGTCATTTGGAATGAACATTTGTTTGAAAAAATTTCATTTGGAATCAATTTGTTTTACATCTTATTGACTTAAAACACAAATAAATATTTTGGTTCAGAAAACCAAATTTTATATCCATTGATCACCTTATTGTAAACAAAATTCATCAATAGCAACATAACCAATTGTGAAAGTAAAAATACAAATGTCATGCCAAACAATTATGCATAATCCTTATCATCCCCCTTCATTGCGTGGCTCTGGCAAATTGTGCTTGCGATAGGTTTATATATGTATTTGGGAAAGGTATATTAATTTGTATCACAATCATGACTCGTACTAGTTTCTTTGTCAAAGGATTTGATTTATCCAACAAAATGACATCACTGAACTACTTTTTGTCTAATAATTTTATCCTAGGTTCAAAATCTTTTTTCTACTTTGAAAATTGTCCTTTTTAAAACTTTGGTTTGTTGATTCTTAGATAGAGAAAATGTCTCAAAAGAAGTTAGGAGGGTGACAATAATTTGTCAAAAGTGGGTTGAGGACTATTTGGAAAACAATAAATCAAAAAGGCAATCTTCTTCAAGCTCAATTATAACTAGTGTGGGAACAAAAGTGGGGTCTTAAGAGAGTAACTTTGCCTTATAGGGGGGATAGTAGCCCTTCTTTCTTATTCCCTATTTGGTGGCTTTGTAACCCTTTTAATTTTATCCTTGTAAGGTAGATAGTAACCCTTCTTACCTATTCCCCATTGGGTGGCTTTATGACCCTTCCAATCTTATCCTTGTAGGGTGGATAATAACCCTTCCTACCTGTTCCTCATGGGTGGCTTCATAACCTTTCAAATTTTATCCTTGTAGGATGGATAGTAACCCTTCTTATCTTTTCCTCATTGGGTGGCTTCATAACCCTTCTAATATGATCCTTGTTAGGTAATGTGTTACCCCAAAATCATTACGTAAGTTACTTTAGGTTGTTTTACCTCAAATCTTGAGTCGCTCTTAGGTAACTTTATTAGGCGGTTCTAAAACCATTTACTTCAAATCCTAAGTTGCTCTTAGGTATCTCCGTTGGGTAGTTCTAAAATCCTTCATGTCAAATCCCAAGTCACTCTTAGGTACTCTTGTTGCATGTTTTACAACCCTCCGTTAAAATCCTAGTATGAGTTTCTTCGAGTTATTTTCTTTCAACTTGGAACAAGTTTCTCCAAGATTCTTTTCTTTCAAATCCTAAAACTGGTTACTTTAGGTTGTTATACCTCAAATCCTAAGTCACTCTTAAGTATCTTAATTGGGTGGTTCTAAAACCCTTCACTTTGAATCCTAAGCTACTCTTAGGTATGCCCATGGGATGGTTCTAAAATGCTTTACCTCAAATCCTAAGTAGCTCTTAAATACTCTTGTTGGGTGTTTTGCAACCCTTTGTTAAAACCCTACTATCCACCCTAGTGAGGAAGAATATCAAGAAGATTGTTGCTATAAGGAATCTAGTAGACGAAATTGAGAGGGGAATTTCAGTTGGATTAATTAAGATAGATTTGCTTTTGGGATTGGACTTAGTGAGGGTCATCGATTCTAAGGTTAAGGATTTTAGGAAGTCAATGATCAAGAAGGCAATTGCCTTGTAGGAACATGTGGATCAAATCATTCCACTCAAATCAAGGATTCCATTCATTGTTCATTATAGTAGAACCTAGAATTGCTTGCACTGACTTGTGTTAATATTTTAGTCAATTCTAAGGGGCCACATGGTGCTCACATTGTGCCTAATTTTTATAGGTTCACCAAAGACCCCAAAATTGGAAGCAATTTTCACGCATCTTGTTAATTTGTTACTTGAAGATGAAATTAAGGAGATAAAGATGAGGATAGATGCTAAGGATAACCACATGGAAGTAATTGCTGTGAGTGAAAGTGTTGTTGAAAGTCACATGGGCGAGTTGTCTAGGACATCCACAATTGTGGGAAACATGTTTGGTTAAAGGAATTGGGAAAACTAGTTGAGCCAACAAAAATAATGGGATGGATATGATTGAAGTTCAATTTGATGAGCCAAAGCAGACTCCCCAACTCCAAGAGAATTCATAAAATAAAAATACAGAACTATTGGAGAGGATGATGGAGGACAATGAGAGGATGATGGGATTCATGGCATAGAGGTGCGAAGACTGATGAGGGGCTTCTATCTACTTCATGCCTTCAGTGGATGGGTTCAATGATTTGTGGGTTTTGAAGACAAATAGGGCTTTGAAAGGGAGAAGGGAGACAATGGAGTATGTGATTTTGGGTGTTAATGGCCATGTGCCATGCACATGTTCCTGGCCAATAAAAAATTTGGGAGTCAACATTAAAATTGGATGGGGGGTTAATAGTTGGTGGTACATTGCAATAACTGGAAAGTGCAATGGTGTGGTTTGGTTTGATTGGAACCATAGGGGGTGAATAGCACATGGGGTTTTAATGCGAGTGGTTTTGAGTAATTGCCCTAAAAATAAGGCAAGTGTTAGTGTAAAGTCAAAATTGCATGTCTTTTTAGAGGAACAAGTATTGTTTAATGTCTCAAGATAAATTTGATATATTAGCATGGCAAAAAATAAATGGGTTGGAATACCCAATTTGCAAAGAATTGCAAGAGATTTTTTAGCCTTTTTTTTTTTTCTATGGTTACTATGGAGTCCTCTTTTAGTAGTGGTGGTCATGTAGTACACACCCTAGTTAGGTATATATTCATATAGTGTAGGTAATGATGTGTTTCTAAGGATTAGTTATGGAGTGAAATTATGGTAATAAAGATATTACATTAGTAGCTAATTTTTATTTTTCTACTTGTTAATTATTTAGGTTTTTACTGTTCATTCAAAAATAGATTGCAAAATATACACAATGCATGAAGATAGAGACGTTGATGGCTTAAGTCTCTTATTACTATATTTGTTTGTGGATAATACCAATTTTTTAAACTTTTAAACTTAGAAAGCTTATTTTGAACTACATATGTCTTGTTTAAAAAGATTGTGTTCAAAGAGGCTCTTACAATGACAAAATTGCAATGCTGAATTGTTGCAAAAAAATGAAACTTCTATTTCAATATTGAACAATTAGTAATCTAAAACTTTTGTTTGGTTCTATTAGAGTCCATGTGCTTTAAAATTGGCAAATTGAATTTTTATTATCTAATACACTGTCATCACAAATGGTTGAATCTCCAGAGAATGTGTTTTCAAATGCTCAAGAACTATTTTTTTTATAACAAAGAATAAATATGTTGGTATCTTCCAACAAGGGGGTTTAGCTAGTTATTGTTATATGGTTTAGTTGAATGTGTCATTTTGATCTACACAAAGTCCATGTGAATTGGCTGCTTAATGTTATTGAGACACCTATTTTATTGTCAATGAACTGATGAATAAATGGTGAGTGGTAGATATAGGATTAGTTTATGGATTACTGTAATTATATTGTTTGATTTGCCAGTAGATAATTATTTGATTTTGCAAAAATAGTGAATGGATGATCTAGGATTAGTTTTCAAAAAATCTTTGAAATTTCGTGTACAATTTTCTCCATCAAGTTCGAGGATAGGGATAGGGAGAATTTCTTCCATTGGGGTTATACTATAGGAGCACAATCCCTATCCTTACCCTATTATATTATCATTCCTATTTAGGACTAAGTAAGTGTTATCAAGTGACATAAAAGTTACTCTATATATCTTACATTAAACAAAATAGTTTACACTAGCAAAGTAATAATATTAATCTTTTATTTCATCTCCTAAACTGTGTATCTAATACATAACTTAGATGGATTATATGTTGCTCAAATGGGGACATGCATGGTGGTAACTCCATATTTGCTTAGAATACCACAAAATGCTCCTTTGCCGTTTGTATGAAAATTCACATTTTAATTGTAGAATTGAATTATGTTTCAAGTAGCATTCCATACTAGGGAGATGTAGCTTGCCTAAAGGATTAGTGTAGTATGAGGTGAGTGGCACACTAAGATGGTGCAGATGTTTAAAATGCAACACCTCATATATCTCACTTTCCTCTTTAGGCATCTCGTCCATCCTATGCAAGGATGTGTATTGGGTTGGTTGACCCATAAACCTAATTAACCCAAACCAAGCATATTTTAGAAGGTTGGGTTAAGTCATCGAATCTAGCCTGGTTAAAAGTTCTTCAACCCAACTAAGTTGGGTAGTTTCATAGATGCAAGTTTAAAATCGATCTTAACCTGATTAACCCAATGAACTCGATGATGTCACCCCGATTTTCACTTTGCCAGACTTCTTCCTTTTTATTTTGTAGACTTTGCAACTTTACCCAACCCTAGCCATATCTAGAAACACTCAGCACCAAGACCTGACCACAACTTATGAAGGTACAAATCACTTAACCCTTTTCTCTTTGAGGTCTCTCCCTAGTCAATAGTTCATGGCGTCACCGCCATGGTCGCCATTGAGCAAGACCACAAAGCAACAAAAGTGTGTAGAAGGGGATAGACTAAATAAGAATTTTGTTGGTTGGAGTGGGGTAAGCTTTTTGGGGACTTCTCGCGTTGTAGGGAAGTATTATAAGAAGCCATTTTGAAGAAGTCTCATGCAAAGGAAACTTTTGAAACCTCACTCATCAAAAGCTAGGCCACTTCTCATGTTGCAAGGAAGTATTATAAGAAGCTATTTTGAAGAAATCTGATGTAGAGGAACCTTTTAAAAACCTCACTCATTAAAAGCTAGGGCATCACAGGACTTTGAAGTCTAGACAAAGAAGCTCCAATATTCTAGTTGCAAGATCTGGAGTTCATATGTACCATATCCTCAATTGCATTTGTCCTACTTGTAAGTTATAAATGCTAAGGGTGAGAGGCGCTTAAAAGAACCTCACTGCTCCCACACCATTCAACAAGTCCACTCAAGGGTGTGGGGATGGTGTGAGTAGAAGGGTGTAGGAGAATCTTTAATGCGCTTAAAAAGTTCAATGAAACGAATCCCCATGGTTGCATAATGAGGTCCCAGCCTGTTTCTATTTGCTGATTTTATTGCCACACCATAATTAATCCTCTTTTTAGGCTTTTAATTCCAACTTCTTTTCCTACTTTGCTTGAGAACCTATGATCACAAGTTTGGTTTTACTTTTGTTTTGTTCGTGTTCATGGATCAAACCTTGTATTATTTTCATATATCATATTCCTACTTAGAGCAAGTTTTATTTGTTTAATACCAAGTTAGTTGCTTTTTGCTATTGAAACTATGCAAAAGGAACTATAATTTTGAGATAAGTATTATGAGCTTCTCATTATTCTTGCAAGCTAAGTGACTTTTGCTGTTAAAGAAAAAAGTTGTATACAACAATAACAAAAATGTTTTCTATAAGTGAGGTTTTGGATGGTGTGGGTAAAAAGGTTACAAGAGTAGTGAGGTTCTTTATATATATATATATATATATATATATATATATATATATATATATATATGTGTATGTGTGTGTGTGTGTGTGTGTGTGTGTGTAGTGTAGAACTGATTTTTGCATGACATCTATGAAACTATTCTTAGCATGGATTATGCAAACAGTTTAAGAAATTCTCCTCTTAATTGATCACTAAACTTGACTTATAGTTTTTATGACTTATGGCATGTGTTAGAGGTGTCATGTTTGCTGTTAATTACTTGATTTATGATTTATATTTTAATCAGGTAACCCCACACCCAACCCAACCCACCAATAAATGATTAAGCTCAGCTTGGGTTTAAAACAAAACAAAAAAAATTCACTCAAATCAACCCAAACCCATTGAAGGCTGATCAGGTTGGGTTTTAAATACCCTCAAATCCAACCCAATCAAATCCGCAAACATCCCAAGTCATACGATCCCTCCTAAAATGTGGGAATCTTAGATTCCCACATACTAACCCAAACAATTTTTTTCAAAGCAATTACAAAATTTACCCATTCAATACACAGCTAGGAATACAGTAATTTTTAATTGTCATACCAAAGAAATCTTATATGCCAACTGACATCTCATACCAAATATCCAAGATGCCTATGAATTGACGATGAACCATGGCTCAAGTGATCAACTTGGGTTTCTCAACCCCTCTCCCTCCAGTTCAATCCCCTCCCCCACCCAAATGTACAACCAAAAAAAAAACACAAAGGATGCCTATGAATTTTAGATACCATATGTGAGATAGTTCCCAACATAATAAACACAGACGGACCGATTGTGTAAATAGTCCAAGCACAAAAAACAACCAATAAGTCTTTAAATATTACAAAACGCACCAAAAGTTAGAGGACTCAACAATCTAGTTTTTGAATTATGGAGAGTGACTACAGGCATATTTTTACCAAAAGCACACAAATGAAGCCTTAAAAGAAGAAAAACTAAGAATAAAATGGATGACTGTCAATGCTCTGAACCAACATGTACAGAGTACTTTACAAGTATCGATTTGAAAACTTCTAGATAGGAAATACATAGCAAATGCATAATTTCTGGGTTAACACCGTTAAGCTGACTGTACACGCAACTTATTGGCAACATACAGCAAATGACTGATGTTTGTAGAGGGATAATTTTGCAGTAACTTGAGATTAGAAGTGAAATCACCAGCTAGGAGGCGTCTTCGGACGAGAATTAGCATAGCACAGCATATCCGTAGAAGAGTCTCCTACACGGTATTTTGTTAATTAGTTATCCTGTATTTCTCTTACCAATATACAGAAGAACTACCACGCATTTTGTAGCAGGAAAACTACAACAAAATATCCAAGCTCCTATACCATCCTCTTCTACCATCGTTAGATCCAGACACAATTTCATTAAAAAACAGGAATTTCAGTCGCGACTAACAGTAAGGAAGAGCATGTGACTTGTAACACACAGTAGCACTCTGAAGTACAAAGCCATGTTGAAACAAGGGACTTACATATGTTACAAAAATAAAAAACTATCCAACCAACATGATTAAACGTCATGTTTATTCATTATTTGCCATCTAAAAGTAGCCATACAGCTTCAAATCTAACATCGCCTCTTGCCATTCTCATCAGAGAAGCAGTGGATCAAAGGCCAAATGCAAGTCCATTATAGAACAAGGTAAACGGGAAATTAATTGTACCTGCGGACCCTCTGGATCACTCAAAAGAGTGTCCCAAATGTGAAGGCTATCAGCAAAATTAAATTCCTGAGTCAAGAGTAGTGTAATCCACCTAAATGCATAGAATTGGGGATTGACCTGACAATTGATATTCAGAACCAGAAAAGTTAGTTCGTGCGTTAAACTGCTTGACAAATACATTGTGACGTCATCTGGTAAATTTACAAATTACAGTATTAAATATTGAAAGGCCTTGTCACTTAAATAGAATAACAGAAGAAAAAAAAACAGTAGATAACAGATGATGGGGCTGCAAAATAGAACAATTTTAACATTAAAAAGTTCACATCACTAGAGCAATGAAGCAAGGTATACAGCCATGCTTATAGAGTATTTGTTTACTTTTTATTACTCAAGGAAGGAGGGGCAACTTTCTGGATCAAGTTTTATACGGTGGTACAGGACCATCCGAAATTCATGGACCTATTGCATGAGTCATTGACTAATTTTCTGCATATGATCTTTGCCCCTTTTCCTTTCTCAAATCGTGAAAAATGATTCTGTCGTCTTCATGTTTTCTAACAAGAAGTCCTGATCTGGGTAAGGTGATTATGCAATTTCACATTTAGAATCACCAAGTTGGAACTAAGTAATTCACAATGGGGTCATAACAGATGGGGAGTTAAGCTTACAACATTTTCTGCACCACATTTGATCTTAGCAATTATAAATTCACATTCCTATAACAAAATTTAAGTGTAAAATCAATTACGGTAAAACACGAACTCAGGCACTTAGATTATATTCCAATGGAGGACTGCAAACAGATTTTAGCAATGCTTAGATTCTATGCATCATAAACCATCGCTTAGATTCAAAAATACGCTGGCTTCAAGCACTTCCCAGCAGAATGCTTATAAAACATAATAAAACTGCATAATAAACAGCGGAAAATGCTTGACGTACTCAAGATATTGATAACTAAAGCAACTGCAATATTTGAAAGAGCTGTTTAACAACTACATCATAAGAAGCTAGAGGTTTTGCCTCCTATGAATTTAAACTCAAAAGAAAAATGGCCCAAAGAGCCTTAAAACCTAATAGAATTTCTTTGTAAAAACCTGTCATACTTTCGTTGTGATCTCAAGATGACGCCACAGCTCTTCATCATGTTCTCTCAAAAGCTGGGACAATCTCATAATAGTGGAACGGATTCCCACAACACTATTGTCTAGTTGTTGACAAAAGTTATCTCGGAACCCACTCAATATTTCAACAAAACAAAAGAATGTGTCTGCTTCAGCAAAGATCTGCATACATAGGAATTATAGTGTTCATCAACATTAACCATTCCCATAACGTGAGCCACATTCCACCCTTAAAACTTTAAAAACAGTAAAATAAGGCTACGGCATTTAGTCATGGCTATCTCAGTAATTTCTTGGCAGAAAAAACACTATAAAAATTCAGAAACTCTAGTAAATTCCTCACATTCCCAGTTTATATTTTATGTGTATGGCAATACTGTATTACAATTGGTAACATTTCTGGTCCTCCATTGCCCTCATTAGAAGCCTTATGCTTAAATGAGATCTTTAAGGATTTATTCAAATATAATTCCAATTTATCTGTTTGAAGTCATATGCTTAACAAACACAAAGCCTAATCCCACTAAGTGGGGTTAGCAGCATTAGCTAAATGAATCAAACAATGCCATTGAGTTTTATTAGAAACCAAGTTTTCAAATGCTTAAATGAGCTTAATCATTCTAGACTTTTTTTAAAAACATACAATTTGTAAATCTGTCAAAAATAAGAAAAATTAGTACGATATGAATTAAGAAAAATTAGCAACCACATTGAATTGCAAGTGTTCAATAATTTGGTAGAAACATCTCAAATCTTAGGTATGTCTCTTTCTCCTTTGGTTTTATTTTTTTCAGTATTGCACTACTATTACTTAATGTTAAGAGTGTTATGATAATAGGCTGGGCTTATCACTTGTACTATTACAATTGCCCTACTCAACATGTATTAAAACACAATAAAGGGTGTCTAACAAGACAGTTAGTATGTTACATAATCTCACTCATAGGACGGTCAATTGGCCAAGACAAGTGAAACATTGACGAGTGCAGGCTTGGCCATTAACTTGAAAAGCTTTTCAAGCTTAACTCGTTTATTAAGCAAGCCGTAATTTTTTTCAAGGTTGGCTCATTAAATATACGAGCTTCTCGAGTTTGTTCATGGAAGTTTGTATAATTTTTGTATTTTTTATTTACAAAATTCAATAAATTAATTTACAATTTAAATAAGTTTAATGAATTTAAATCAAGATTAAATGATATCAAATATATATTACTTTAAAAGTTTTCTATATATCACTGTTAGAAATATAAAACCATTATTGAGTTTGCATATAACAACTTTAGCTTCTAGAATGATTGATTATTGACATGATATTAACATCTTTATGACCAAGTAGTCAAGAGTTTAATCTTTGCCTTTTTCATTTTTCAAAAATTAAATTGAATTTTGACACAAGATTTAGTGAATCTATGTTTTGTTCACACTTCAAGCCCTTTAGGAAGTGTGTTAGAGATTTAAAACCATTCTTAGGTTCATACCTAATACCTTAAGTTTTTGGAATAGTTGGTTCATTGACAATATTAAATTATATTTAAATATAGAACATAGAAAATCATAATAATCCTATTATTTTATTTTTATTGATAAAGGCGTATTGCAACCTTCATAAGCCAAATATTAAAAATCTCAAGCTTAACTCGTCTAATTAAACAACCCTATAACATTGTTCAAGCGTGTTTATTTAATATACAAACTAGTCTGAATCGAACTTTAAATGAGTCGAGCCTAAATAGTTCACGAATAGCTCATTTTATTTACACACCTAGTGAAAAGAGAGTACAATCTTTTGGGTGAATATTCATAAGGGATTTCATATATTGTTACAACTAAGTTACATATGTATGTGTGTGTGAGTGTGAGTGTGAGTGTGTAACATAAATATATAGTGAAGGGTTGCAGAGAAAGAGCCTAAGTACAGCCCACAATGTCTTACACATTACATATTAAGCTAACTAAATTGCAGCAACTCAAACGCTCTAGCTCACATCTTCTAACACTCCCCCTCAAGCTAAGGTAGATGTTAATCATGCCCAACTCATAATGAATATAATCAACACTGGCCCAACCATAAGCCTTAATGGGAATGTCAACTATTTGTTCACCAGCTTTCACATAACTCGTAGAGATAATTCCTTGATTGAGTTTTCCACTAACGAACTAACTGCCTACTTCATTGTGCTTTGTTCTCATGTGAAATACTAGATTTAAGGTAATATGAAGTGTCGCTTGGTTGTCACACCATAACTTCATAGGTCACGTACTTCAAATTCCTATTTCATCAAGTAACTGATGTAACCACACACATTCACAAGTGGTGTATGCCAAAGCTCAATATTTAGAATCGAGAGTTGAGCGGGCTACAACATTTTGTTTCTTACTCCTTCAGAAAACCATATTTCCTCCAACAAATATACAATACCTAGATGTAGACTTTCTATCAATAGGAGAACTAGCTCCATCTGCATTTAAAAAACCTTCTACTTTGCAGTGTCCATTTGTATAATATGCCACAAATCGAGGAGCCTTCTAAATATTTTACAATGTGCAAAACAACACCACAATAAGAGGTTTAGGACAAGACATAAATTGAATTACAACACTCACTAAAAATATATCTAGCCTAGTTTCTGTTAGGTAATTGAGTTTGTCCACAAACCTTTATTGCTCAAGATCTCGAAGATTGTCCCCACCAATTGTACTAGTTTAACATTAGGAACCATTGGGGTTTAAGAAGCCTCTTCTCCCAATAAGCTAGTATCCTTAAGCAAATCAAGAACATACTTTCTCTGTGATAGAAATATTTACTTCTTACTTTAAGCCAATTCAATACCTAAGAAATATTTTAAGTCACCCAATTCTTTTTGTGAAACTATGACTAAAGAAAAGACTTGAGAGCATGAATACCAAGGGTATTGTTTCTTGGGATTACAATATCATCCATATACACTCCCAGGAGAATACAAGCAGCACTAGAGGCTTATGAAAGACAAAATGATTGCAATTGCTTTTGTATGGCGGAAACCATAAAACAGCTAGACTAAGTCACCCAAACCACAATTGTGGAGATTGCTTCAAGGCATATAAAGATTTACAAAGTTTGCAGATCTTCCCATTCTCCCCCTGAGCAACAAAACTAGCTAAAATCACACTAAGCCCAAATCAAAATCATAAGGTTGACTCAGCCCAAGTTGAAATCACATTAGAATCACATCAAATAATCAAAATCACACGTCAAGCACATTGTAATCGCAGCAAAGTCACATCAGATTGCATCAAATCACCAAAATCAAACAAATCCAATCCTCAAATCACATTAGTTGCAATATTCACGCCCATCCAGATCATGTACAACTCCCTATGTCACAAATCTCTCCATGGATCATGGCCCTCCATGCCACAAACAAGAAGGAGCAAAAGAGAAAGGGGGAAGCTTCAGTGTCAAGCAACCAAGGGGGAAGACATTAGAGTTACGGTTACGATTTCTAGAAATTGGAATTAGAATTTTCCAAAATTTTGGTTAGGGTTTTCAGACATTAGGGTTTAGGCTCTAATACCATGTAAGAGTTTAGAGATAAAAAGAAATCTAGTGAAAGAAATCAGACAAGGGACCACCACAACTTAATAAGTTAGGATCCCATATTCTTTAAATATTAGAAATTGTGTACAGTAGCTACAGTGAAGGGCTACTTAGAGAAAGAGACTAAGTACAACCCACAATGTCTTACACATTAAAAATTGTAGCAACTCATTTGTACTAAGTCAAATACCCTAGCTCACATCTTCTAACAATGTACAAGTAGTTATGGGCATTCGATCGTGTAGCACTAGTGTAATACAATTAGTACACATGTTGTACAACCAAGAATGAGAAAAGGAAACTACTAAACTACTATGAACAATATTCCAACAGTCCCTTTCAAGCTAATGCATCTAGGTCATATTCACCAAGCTTGTTACAAAAGAAACCATAAAAAGACCTTGAAGAGATTTAGTAAAGATATCTGTTAGTTTGTCAATTGAGTTGACAAAACGAGTAGCAATGCATCCAAATACAATCTTCCCTTACAAAGTGACTATCAACTTCTATGTGTCTGGTCCTCCTATGAAATACTAGATTAGAGGTGATAAGCAACTGCAGCTTGATTATCACATATTAACATCATTTGCACCTCGCCAAACATTAACTCTTGAGCAATTGCTTCAATCATTATGTTCAAGTGTTGCCAAAGCCAAGGCATAATCTTCAGCCTTTGCACTTGACATGGCTATAACATCTTCCTTCTTATTCTTCTAGGATACCAAATTGCAACCAATAAGAACTTAACACCCCAAAGTAGAGCATCTATCTAAAGGAGAACCTGCCCAATCTACACAAAACACCCAATCACCTAAGTATACCCTTATCTTCATACAATAGTCCTCGGCCTAGTGCTCCTTTGATATCACAATGAGATTGTAAGAATTGGCTAACAAGCACATTCACAACAGATGAAATGTCTGGCCAAGTGAAAATGAGGAAATTTAGCTTCCCAAGTTCCCAACTAGTCTTCAATATCTTCTAGGATCTGCTAGAGGTTTCCCCTGCCCAATTAAAAGCTTAACATTCAAGTCCATGGGCTTATCAATAGGTCCACAATCTAACATGCCAATCTCCTTAAGAATATCTATAGCATTTTTCCTCTATGATAATGACACCATTATTAGATTGAGCTACCTCTATGACCAAGTATTCATAAGCTCCATCTACACTACCCCCATTCTTTAATATTAAGTTGAATTTTGGCACAAGATTTAGTGGATCTATTCTTTGTTTACACTTCAAGCCCAAAAGGCTTTTATGTGAGCTTCTAGGATCTACTTAAAGCTCCCCAGTCCTAATAAGAGCTTAACACTTAGGTCCATAGGTGTATCCACAAGTCTACAGTCTGACATACAAACCAAGCTCGTGGTAATTGTTTCATCCCATAATGGGAGTAACAAAGCATACATACCAAATGACCTAAGGTTTGCATTTACATGTTTTGCTCATGAAGTACATTCTCGGGTAACTAAACTGAATCCAAACTCCCAAAAATGTCTCTTAAGGTTACTCTAGCATGTAAAGAACTAATCGTGTGAATTTGTTACAATGTTGTTAAATGGCGGCCATGGCAGTGTGGCATGGAAGTTTTGAAGTGCACTACCATCAACATCTTTTGGCATGGCAACTTCAACATGGTGGTGCCACAGCACCTACCATTTGAATCATGTCTATGAAAATAGCAGCTATGTCATCCACTACAATGAAAATGGATGCCAAACAGCACTTTCATTCCACAATTTCCATGTTTTCCTTTGTCAAGTCGTTAGGCTTGTATTTTTAGAAGCAAAAGTGCCTATTGATTCTTTGTGTGAAAATATAGAAGTAAATTAAAAGCAAGGCATCCTAGAACACACTCTCAATTTTATACATGTTGAAACAACTTTGGCTTTCTTCATCTGGAGCTTCATTGAGGCTCGTCCTTCCTAATTTCATCATAGAGTTGGCTGAAATTTTCATCTAGGAGATTTCAATCTCTTTTCTTCATCTAATCTCTCTTGTTCTTCACCTTATTTCTTTCATGACTCCCAGCACCTTTGTCTTTCATCATTTATCTACATATATGGGATATATATTATCTATTTTGGCTTCTTAGTTTCATTTCCTCTTTACATGTGTGCTTTGTATATTTTATTTTTGAATGGCCACCATGCCATCTGCCAGGTTACTTTTGGGGCATGTTGCCAACACCTGTCATATGCCATTGACAACACTAATTGGTTGACATCGACTATAATATAGTATATGTTGCTATTAATTTCTTTTAAGACAGTCCATTCTTTTATGGGTCTTCTCCAACCCATTTACCATGTGAATTAAAAGATCATTTTCTTAATTATACAATCACAGTTGGTGCCTTTAGCTTTTCCTCCTCTACTTACTTTATTCACCCAACCTCCTACTTTTTGGTTACAACCCAACCTCCTATTTAGAATATGTACACTTGTCTTTTTTCTAGCTATTGTTTACACTAGTCAATTGTACAAAAACACAAATTAAACTAGCACAATGAATGCTCCTACGTTGAACACATCCCCCCACTTGATTTTACAATAACAACACATAGAGTTTTATTGCATTAGGTGAAATTGGCTACATAGATCAAACAATACCATTGAGTTCTATTAGAAATCAAGTTTTCAAAAATACCATTTATTAAAATATCCTTTCTACTAATTTCTCAAAGTATCTTTTTTGGTCTTTTTCTACCGCTTTTCATTAAACTAAAAAATATTTTATTAACTTTTCTCACTGGGGCCTTTAGCAATCTTCGTTGCACATGTCCAAACTACCTAAGTTTCCGTCATTTTCTTCTCAATAAGTGCAACACCAACTTTTTTCCGAATACAATCATTCTGAATCTTATCCTTTATTGTATGTCTACTCACCCATTTTAACGTTCTCATCTCTGCTAGCTCCATTTTTTATTCTTATTAACCTTTCAAAGCTTAACACTTACTACTATAGAGTAGAGCTAGTCCTATAATAATTCAGTAAAACTTCCTTTTAAGTTTGCTAGGATTGTGCAAATACAAATGACTCCCGAGGCATTTCTCCATTTCAACCACCCAACTTGAATCCTGTGTATGACATCCTCATTAATCTCTCAATCACTTTGTAAAATCGATCCAAAGAACCATAACCTTCACATTTGTGGTTTGATGTGCCCCTCAATTTTTACCCTTAAGTTATTACTAGCTCGCTTCTTGTTAAACTTGCACTCTATATACTCTGTATTGCTCATGCTTAAACAAAAATCCTTTAATTCTACGACTTCTCTCTACACCTCCAAATTAAAATTAGTGTCCTCTCTTGACTCCTCTATTAGGACTATATAATTCACAATAAGCATACATTTCGGAAGTGTATCTTGAATATGTCCAATAAGTACATCCAAAACTAAAGTGAAAAGCCATAGACTTTAGGATTATCAAAGAGCCAACTATCCCAAAAGCCAAAGCTATTAAGTAAAAGCCTATGAATGGTTTTATATTTCTAACATTCTCTCTCACACAAAAGCCCTTTGGGCTCAAAATGTGGACAACTCATAGGTCCACCAAATGCACATAGACACACCAAACCTGATGCTAAAATTCAACTTAATTTTTTCAAGAATGGGAAAGACAAGAATCAAACTCCTTACCACAGGCTTTGATACCATGTCAAAGAACCAACTATCCCAAATGCATAATTTATTAAGCAAAGAACCATGAATGGTTTTATATCTCTAACAAGGATGACCCTTAATGCAAGCCAATCTTTGTGGGGAAGTCTTCATCACACCTCCTTGACTTCTCACTCTTGTTATTGCCCTATCATACATATCCTTTATAGCTTAAATATAAGTGATATAAACACCTTTCTTTTCCAATATCTTCCATAGAACTTCCCTTGACACTCTATTGTAAGCATTTTGTAAGTCAATCAAATCCCCCCACTTGTTCTTGTGTCAACAAATATTGAACTTGACCTTTCAATTGCCTTCATTAAGGGAAAGAAAACTTGCACATATCCTATTTCTTTCATACTGTATTATATTGGTTTTTCTTCCTCATCTCAACCTATGAAGCACGGACACTTCAAAAAAGAAGTTGTGTCATGTCAAACATGTTGCAAGCACTTGTGTTAGACACAACACAACACTTCAATTTATATGAGCACACTTTAAATTTTATTGTGTCAAAGTGTCTGTGCTCGTGCCATGTCCCGTGCTCACGTCAAAGTTGATGATACTTCATAGATTTCAATATTATTTTGCTTCCTTACATTCCATGCTTATTCCTAACTCTTAAGTCTATGTTAGAAGACTTGAGTCATAGCAGCTAGAGGAGGGGAATGGAGTAGGAAATTTTTCTCTTGGAATACAATGATGCTAGGGACTTGGTCTTATAAGTAAGTTATTGGGTGTAGGTGAGTCTTCACTATAAAAATGAATCTTAGGATTCTTTGCCCACGTGAAACCTAGCCGGTTGCTATAGGCTATACACAAACTTATAGTGTGGATTATACCAAGTCCTTTTTCCTGCAGCCAAACCAATTTCTACTCACCTCTTTAGCTCTCGAGCTACTACAAACCATTGGTCATTATATCAATCAAACATGAGGAAAGCAATTCTTCATGCCAATTTGCACGAAGAAGTGTACATGGAGCAATTGCATGAGTTTGTTCCTAGGAGAGTATGGGAAGGTAGTCAATTAAAGAAGTCTTTGTATAGTTTGATAATGTCACCAAGAGCACAGTTCAGCAGGTTTAATGATGTAATCATGGAATTTGGGCTAAAAAGAAGTAAGAGAGATCATCATGTATTCTTCAAACATATGGTGCTGCTTGTATCTTACTAGTAATGAGCAAGGGATTTGTGCACTTAAGACTTTCCTTCAAACTAAGCTTCAGAACACATTTGGATGCTTTAAAGGGTTTTTGGGCATCAAAGTTATGCATTTCAGAAAAGGTATCTTCCTCTTTTAGCAAAGACAAATGGACTAACATGCACATAGCGCATGTCAATTCATGAGTTAATTCACCTTTTTAATATATTCTAAAAATATATCAATAGTTCTAATAAGTGCCCAAAACACATCATCTTTTTCTTATGATGAAAGGTATGAGAAAAAAAGATTGAATGCAATAACTAGTTAACGACCTGCTATTTGTTATCCCTACTTTTCAGGATAAGAATTGTACATGGTGGGGAGACAAGAGAGACCAACAATAAGTCTGGTTTTAGCAATAAATCCTTGTTTAGAAGACTCAGTATGTATATACTTCAAGATAGGTTTGCTGGGGGCAAACCTAATTAGACACCTGTGCAGCCTAATTTAAAACTTCTAGCAATTGATGGAGCACCGCTGAGTGATCCAGAAAGCTGAAGGACATTCATTGGTAATTTAAAAGATTTGACCGTCACTCGCCTTGACAAGTGAGTGTTGCAAGTCAGTTCATGTCTTCATCAACTGGCACTCACTTGGATACCCTGGTTCATATAGTCAAGTATTAAAGAAGGCTCCAAGAAAAGACATGCGACTTGAAAACCATGGCCATATATGGATTAAATCTTACAAAGGATGTAAATTGGGCAAGGTCCCAACAGACTGGAAGCCTATTACAAGGTTCTGTGTCGTTATGGAAGGTGATTTGGTTTCATAAAACTAAGAAACAGAATGTGGTAACAAGGTCTAGTGCTGAAGTTGAGTATCATTCCACAATACAAACTACTGGTGAACTTAAGCGGATCAGACAGTCAGTGAAACCTCTCCAATAAAATTGTGGAATGATACTTAAGCTGCCAGACATCTCTTCTAACAGGTACCTCATGAGAGGCCCAAAAAGTTGTAGATTGTCACTCTGGTAAAGAGAAAATCACGCAGCATCTTATTTCTACTTGTTATGCAAGACATGAAGATGCACTATTTGTTCACCAAAACTGCGAGAGAATACAATTGATTTTATTTGTACCCGCTAGACTATGTTCCAACTTGAGGGAGAGTTAAGATAATGATTTGGGGTTAATACTTGTGCTACACTTGTACTGCCCTACTCTGTAAGTAATAAGTATCAAATGACACAACATGACAAGTTAACCCCTTGTGCAAAGAAGTTATCTCAGAGCGCCTTACACCACACCCCCCCCCCCCCCCCCCCAAAAGGGGTGGGCGCATGTGCCAACACACCCCCAACTCCCTCATGGTCCTTCTCTCTACCTTTCAACACTAAATGAGGTCAGAAGCTCTCACTTTAAAGAGAGCAAAGAGAAAAAAGAGACAAAAAGATTATGATGAAATCATTGTGGAAAATGGAACACGAGAATTCGGTTCTTGAATGAAGAATGACACTATGGAAATTTTTCCATTGTTTCCTTAATATTTATCAAACATCAGAACCAATTTGAAATCATCTAAAACCATTTCATTAATAATTGTTTTGTTTCACTTCTTTTCGAATAAAGGGTTCTAAATGCATTGTAAGAGGAAAGAAATAAACTAGGAGTGAACATTTCCAACATCACAATTCACTAACTCAAAATAGCATTACAATAGAATATTATGTATCTTGTCGGATTACTGATAAAATGGCCATCAGAGACTCTATGACCAGTAGGTCAAGTGTTCCATCCTAGCCACCCTCATTCTTTGAAATAAAATTTCAGCAAAAGATTTGGCAAGCTAGTGCTTTGTTTACACTTCAAAGCCCAAAGGGCCTCTGTGCGAGAGGGCATATTGGAAGCTCAAGGGTGAAGCTAGAAGCTCTTTCCAAATGCCTCAGTGCCTCACTATGCATTAAGGAACAACAGATTGGGATAGCTTCAATAGAAGATAAAATAAAAGATAATCTACTAAAAGGGTAGTAAATATACAGCATAGAGACATAAAAACCTCAATTTGAAACAGAACATTTAAATAGAAGATCCAAAAAGGATGAAATGAAGAATAAGGGAGACATTGGTAGAAGTGATAAAGAGACACAGTTGAAGACTGAACAGTGAAAATGACTTCTTCATGAAGGAAATGGTGAAGACAGTATAATGAAAATCAAATAATCCAAAGTAGTCTCAACTACTAACAACAATACAACCCACCATAGAGTTTTGCAGCATTTACCATAGAGTTTTGCAGCATTTACCAATTTATGCACCATTGACCCATCATAATAATCACTCACTACGACAGCTAAAAATTATTGATAGTACTTGTATTGATGAGATATTGGGAAGCTTTGTTGTATTAATGAACCAATGATTTTCCCTTGTTTTCTTGCTCTGCTTTTGCTTGAGAGGATAGCATATCCTCCTCTTTATGTGTACATCTTCTCTCTAGTAAAATTTCTTCTTTAATCCCAAAAATTAATTACTGATATTTGATTGTAGTCCTGTTAAGACAGAACCGAAAGTATACAAATGAACCACTAATACCATTCCCTACTAATAAGATTTGTGTATAATTCTTAGAAAAAACATAACAAAATCACCTGCTGCTAAAACTTACAATAAATAAAAAGAGAACAGAGGATCCAACAAAAAAAGACAGCCATAATAATCTGCATGGGGTTATATACTCACTGCATTTTCCTCATCAGGGTCATTTTTGAAAACATAGAATAGAGGTGCCAATATCTCATTCATCCCTTGAACATATCTAACCCCTGGGTTCAACTTTGCAAAAATAATTAATATGTTCTTTAAAGCCTCCTGAAAATGCCCACAAAATAAAAAGAAAATATATCAAACTAAAAGGTTTATGCCCCCAAAACAAGGACTTGAATATAGTGTTTGTATCTATGTGAAGAGATATAAAGGGCAAACCTGATTAGATTTTGCAAATTGTGAATCACCTGAAAAAAAGTGCATATCAGGATGGGTGCGCTTTACGTCTCGGTCAATTTGATCTATGATCTCTGAGTCCTACAAAATGTAAGGAAGAACATATCAGATCAGGAAGAAAGACCCACAACTACCTACACATACCAAAGTACTAAACTACATTGGTATATGGTTTCTATACCTTGTAACAAAGACATTCACCCTCATAAAGGATTAAGATATTAATAATACAACAAACAACAACAACAAATAGAATCTTTTCTCATTAGATGGAGTCGACTATATGGATTAAACGTCGTCATAAAATTCTATCTAAAATTAAATTTTTAGAAATACCATTCAATTAAAGGTCTCCTTTAATAATCTCTCCAAGTGTTCTTTTTGGTCTTCTTCTACATCTCTTTGAAAGACTAAAAATCTTTTGATCAACCTTTCTCACTGGTGCCTCTTACGGTCTTCTTTGCACATGCAATTAAGATATTAATAATATGATGAAAGTTTTTTCTTAGTACAAGAAACATACCTTCTGAAAAAGAAAATTAAAAAAAAAAACATTTCCATGATTTGTGGTCACGTTTGCTAAACCTCAAGTATGCTGTTACTGGTATAAATAAGTTATGAGATATTCAAATAGTATCTTAAAAATTTATAGAAGTACCCCACAGTGGAAAATTCTGTAATTATCAAGCTAGTGGGTATTAGCAATACACCTCATTACTTTTGTTTGCAAACAAGGACAACAACAACAAATAGAGCCTTTGCCCACTAAGTGAGGTCAGTTATATGAATTAAACATCGTCATAAACTTCTATCCGAGACCAAATTTTCAAATCTATCCTTGTTTGCAAACAAGGACAGATCTGGAAAAAATGATTGTCAGCCATTCAAGTAAAATTATTAGCATCATGCACTGATAGGTCATCAAACAAGTTCAATGGAATAAAAAGGCAAAGTACTTTATGCACGACTGAAGACTTCATAGGACAAGTATCTAATAGTTGGGAAATCCTGAATCAATTGGAATTAGATATGAATTACAGGTGTAATTTTGTTGTATAGACAAAGGGAGTAAATTTAGGATAACAATTCCTATTGATTAGGGATTGACCAAGAGATTTTTTCCTAGAATTAGGGAGATTTTTATGGCTAGGATTAGACTTATCTCTTGTATATATATTTTTTCACTAACCAGTAATGGATATAAAGGATTTCCATCAATCCTGAACTTGTTACATGGTATCAAAGCCAGGTTCAGTGATCATCTGATAGCCAATTATTTTCATCTTTCCCTGTCTGATCAAACCCCAATTGCCAAAACATCTCCAGAAATTGAAAACCCTTTGAAGGATGATCTTGCAGCCGAGGAAGATCATCAAAAAAGAGTCCAAACAACCCAAAAATTCCCCAACCAATAACCAAAACAACCAAACCTTACCCTTTGATAATCATTCCCTCCAAATTACCCCTCACCGATTGAATGGCAAATACTTTAGAGAGTGATTCCAATCTGTCATTCTTGTCATCAAAGGAAAAGGGAAATTCAGCTATGTAAGTGGAACTATTCCGATGCCACCAGCAAATTCAGTAGATTTTTTGAGATGGGAGGCTGAAATTTCTATAATTATAGCATTGTTCATCAATTAAATACAGCCTAGAATTGGTAGGATCTACTTGTTCTGTAAGAGTGCTAAGGAAATTTGAGAGGTTGTGCAATAGACATATTCAAATCTGGAATATACCTCACAGTGCTTTGAGATTAGGTCTTCCATAAGAACCACAAGGCAGGGTAATCTAACTATCACCGAGTATTACAGTGTGTTGATGCAGCTGTGGCAAGAGATGAATTTGTTTGGGGCAACCCAAATAATATTCAAAAATTCCAAAAGATGGTGGAAAAGGATAGGGTATTTGACCTCCTCTAGGGACTCAATCCTGAGTTGGATGAGGTGAGGGGGAAACTTATTGGAACTGAACCACTTCCCTCACTTAGGGAAACCTTTGTAGAAATTAGTAGGGAGGAAACCAACCTGTTGAAGTGCCCAACTCATCTGCACTTGCTGCCAAGAAGAAAGAAGAGGAGTATTCAAAAGAAAACAAAGAAAAACAGTGCTGTGACCACTGTAATAAGCCCTATCACACTAGGGAAACATGCTGGAAAGTTCATGGGAAACCAGCAAATTGGAAGCCAATAAGTCAAAGGGAGAATAACAAGACTACCTATATGTTTGACAGTGGAAAAAGTGGGGCAGGCCAAACTGCAGCAGTAGAACCATGGAGTAACCAAGGTTCAAACTGGAACCTATCCGCTGAACAAATGAATTTTCTACAACAATTTTTTCTGCAACAGGCAAAGGAAGCTCCAAATCTGAACATAGATGGCACGAATCCCTCTGCATCAGTTAACAATAGGTAGCCATTTAAACTGTCTTATTTCCCAGGCATGTCAGGATGAGTGGTGGATCATAGATACAGGTGCCTCAGATCATATGACTGGCACATTGGAGAATTTTTCTGATTACGCAGCAAATGATCATCCTGTATATATATCAGTGACTAATGGTGAAAAAGCTCCTGCAGAAGGCAAAGGGACAGTTCAGTTCTCTTATTTCTCCCTAGACTCTGCCCATTATGTTCCTAAATTACACTGCAACTTATTATCTGTCCATAAACTCACAAATGACCAGAATTGCAGCATAACTTTTTTCCCTTCTCATTGTGTTTTCCAGGACCTTGCTTCGGGTAAGATGATTGGCAGTGCTAAAGCCAAACAAGGTCTCTACTAAGTTGCTGAAGGAGTGAGGTCTAGAAAAAATAAACCAAGTATCCCAAGGATTAGTAGTTTCTCTTCTGCAACAGAGAGTGAAGAATCTGTCCTGGCAAAACAAACCATAGTAATCCAATAATGCCATATAAACCTTCCAAACCATTCCATCTTGTTCATAGTGATATGTGGTGTCCATCAAGAAATTATCACCTAAACGGGGCTATATGATTCGTCACTTTTATAGATGACCATACCCAGGTTTGTTGGGTGTATCTTATGAGGGGTAAATTTGAAATCTTGCCAACTTTCACTCAATTTCACAAAATGGTCCTAAATGTCTTCCAAACACCAATTCAGATTCTGAGATCTGACAATGGCCAAGAGAATTACTACAACACGTTTAATCAATACCCAGTTTCAAATGGTATTTTCCACCAAAGTACCACTGCATACACCCCTCAACAAAATGGCATAGTTGAAATAAAAAATAGACATCTTCTTGAGACAGCAATAGCCTTAATATTTTCCAGTTTAGTGCCAAATTTTCTATGGGGAGAGGCAATACTTATAGTAGCCTATTTGACAAATAGGCTTCCTTGTAAAGTGCATAAATTTCGCACCCCACTTAGCCTACTTCAACAGAATTTTCCCAAAACCAGAATCATTAACTCTCTTCCTCCAAAAGTCTTTGCTTGCATTGCATATGTTTAAAACCATTCCTAAATAGAACCAAGCTCGAACCTTGGGCCTAAAAGGAATTTTTGTCGGATACCCAGTCACACAACAAGGATATAAGTGCTATCTTCCATCTCTAAGAAGTTTGTTGTTACCACTGATGTCCAATTTCAGGAGGACAAGTTCTTTTATCCCAATACTTCACTTCAGGGGGAGGATTCTAGAGAAGTTATGCATTGGGACCTTACCATAGAAATTCCTCCTCAAAACCAGTCTGTCAGTGTAAAATCCGAGAGGGAACAGACAGCACAAACAAAATTTGAGAATAACTGGAGGGGACAAAGAGAAAACGTGAGGTTAGAGGCCTCGGATTCTGAGATTTTAATGGGGGAAACCAATCCAAACAAACATGAGGCCAGACCAGAAATTTATCAAGGGGGATAGATGAGTTCTCAGGTACCAATCAGAACATATAGTATGAGACCTAAGGCTCTTCAGCACGATCAAGCATTGGACCTTACTGCAAGTTAAGAAACTCACCCTGAGGAGCAACGGAATGATGATTTAACCATACCCATTGCCCAAAGAAAAGGTATCCGAACCTGTACCAAACATCCCATTTAAAATTTTCTAACTTATTCCAAACTGTCCCAAGCATTTAAGACATTTACAGCCAGACTTGATGAAATATATGTTCCAAAAGACATTGACAGTGCACTACTGGACCCTAGATGGAGGGAAGCTGCGATGGAAGAAATGAAGGCATTGTTAAAAAATGAGACTAAGGATATCATTGATCTACCAGAACAGAAAAAATTACTGGGAAGCAAATGTGTATTTACTCTTGCAGTCAACCTAGATTGGGATCTCCATCAACTAGATATCGAAAACACCTTCTTGAGTGGGGAGTTAGAGGACGAAATTTATATGAGGATACCTCCGAGATTTGAGACTGATGAAATGAAAGGGAAGGTATGCAAGTTAAAACAATCTCCAAGGGCCTGGGTCAAGAGGTTTAGCTCAACTTTGGAGTCCCTTGGCTACAAACAGAGTCAGTCAAACCATACCATGTTTATTAGGACTTCACATGAAGGAAGGAAGACTATTCTCATTGTCTATGTGGATGATATGACCATCACAGGAGATGACACACAGAAAATAGAAAGATTAAAAGTTCAGTTATAAACAGAGTTTGAAGTTAAAGACCTTGGGCAATTAAGATACTTTCTTGGTATGGAAGTGGCTAGCAGTAAAAAGGGCATCTTTATTTCTCAAAGGAAATACATTCAAGATCTATTGAAAGAAACTGGGACACTAGGAAGTAGACCACCTGGGACCCACCAAGAAAGAGGGTGGAAGGGTGGTGAAGATCCAACGGGAAACCTCATTGATATGGGAAGATACCAGAGACTGGTAGGTAAATTAACATATGTATCAATAACAAGACCAAATATTGCACATGCAGTGAGTGTAATTAGTCAGCACATGCATTCACCTACACTAAAACATCTTCATGCAACCATGCAAGTTCTAAAATAATTGAAGGGTGCTCTAGGAAAGGGATTGTTGTTTAAGAAGACTCAAGAAAGAGGAATAGTTGGGTTTGCATATGCTGATTGGGCTGGATCATATGAGGAATGTAAATCAAGTTCTGGATATTGTACAAAGTTATGGGGGAATTCAATGCCTTGGAGAAGCAAGAAATAATCAGTGGTTTCCCGGAGCAGTGCAGAAGCTAAATATAGGGCTGTTGCACAGGAGATTTGTGAGGTAATTTGGTTAGAAAGGTTGATAGTAGATTTATGGATGCCACTGTCCTGTCAAACAAGGCTATTCTCAGACAACAAATCAGTAATAAGCAATGTAAATAATCTTCTCCAACATGACAGGATGAAACATGAGAATTGACAGGAATTTTATCAAGCAAGAAATTAAGCAAGGAGAAATTAATCTGATCTATGTGCCTACAAGGTTGCAAGAAGCAAATGTGTTGACCAAGATTATGCCTAAACCAGGATTTGAAGACATTATAGGCAAGTTGGGAAGGATTGACATCTATTCACTTACTCGAGGGGGAGTGTAGGGAAATCCCGAATTAATTGGGATTAAATGACCCTAATTAATTGGGACTAGATATGGGTTACAGTTGTAATTTTATTGTATAGACAAATGGAGTAAATTTAGGATTTTAATTCCTATTGTTTAGGGATTGACCAAGAGAGATTGTTTTCCAAGAATTAGGGAGATATTTATAGTGAGGATAAGGCTTATTTCTTGTATATACATTTTTTCACTAGCCAGTGATGGATATACAGAATTTCCCTCAATTCTAAACTAGTTACACTAATTAAAAAAAAATGCATGTTAATTTTCTATAGTTAAGCAGCAGGAAAAATCTGTTCCTTTTTCTTTCAATAATTTTTACTTGAGCAGTTTACATAGTACCTGGAAGAACTGATTCCATATGCTAGTCTTTCCAAGACTTAAAGGATGCTCCCCATGAGAGATTTCTGATCTAGAGAGCAAGCATCTACTCTCACATTTTGAGTCGTCAGTGTCACAGTTTGTGGAGCTGAACATCCTCCTTGTAATTTCTGACTAACTAGCCACAGAAACATTCAGAGAGCCAAATAGATGAAGCAAACGAAATATTTTTTATATGTTAAAATATAATACATCCAATACTACACTTTTTCCTTATTGTTGTTTGCACTTGGACACAAGCACACACAAACCCATCATTAGAGCAAAAGAAACCAAGCAAAAATTTGATCAAAATATCAAATTAACATCAAACAAATGCTTTTGAATCATCCATCCTTTATTGTACGGTCAATATAAAAAAGTAGAAACAAAAAGGACTCAACTTGATTGAAGGGCTTTAGTGCAGCCATGAGTGATTTCCAATTATTAAATCCTATCAAAACCAAGACATCTTCTGTGCGCATTAATCAATGCCCCTTATTTGTTTGATTTAAGAAAAGAACAACTATCCAGAAGTCAGCAATAAAATGAATGATATCAATGATTCCCCCAAAGAAATACAGATAAGTACTCGCATGCACAGGCATACACTAATTTTATTGTACAGACATGCATGTGATCTAGACCAAGAGGAACAGATTTCCCTCACTGAGGCGCCCAAAAAAACATTTCTAAATGATCTCAGATAATTGCATGAAGGTGCTAAAGCCTCCCAAGTAACTTACAGGATTCATCAGAAGCTCCTCCCTGAAGTGTTTGTACTGAGACCTCTTCTTTGCCAATTCAGATGACCAAAGCCCTCGATCCAGTGGAAGGTATCCAAGTAAAAGCTGAAAATACCAATGAACCTTAATTTGATATAGTATTTATTGATTTCAATTCTAGCTTCCCAACAAAAAGGAACAGCACACTGCTAATAGGCCAACCAAAACTCCCAAACCAATCCCCGAATTAGAATCCCAGCACCAATTATATAAACCGCACCTCCAAAACCTTTACCAATATTTTAATTCAGTGGCACTGAAACCAAAGAAAACAAACAAAATGAAGGAGAAATAACCTCCTACTTAGCTTGATTTAACAACTTTATTGTATTTAATAAATTTTATTTTGATCCACTATCAATGTAAAAAATTTTACACTATTAATCATCGAAGTCTTGTTATGACATTAAAATATTATTGAAAATTTTCTGTAAGTGAAATACCTTAGTTATGTCATTTATATGGCACTTTCTTGTTCTCTCCGAGTGTTAAGAGTTCAAATTTAAAACAAAAACAGGATATCTAACAGTACCAGTAAGTTTATTAAAACAGAATCGTCGTACCTTCCATACCGTAGAACGTATCCCAGCACCATCAGGTATACCTTGACATGCGATTCTCCGCAACTCCCGCATATCTATCACCTTCCTTGATAACTAAGCAGTAAAGAAAGGAATAAAGCAAAAAAGAAATCAAAGATGGAATAATGATCACAAACTTAGTAATCAAAAGTTGGTTTTTGTTCAAATTATTTATTTTAATAAAAAAGGTTTAGAGCTATAAGAAAAAGTGGAGAGGACCTCGGCCAACAATTGACCCTGGCGAGAGATGTCATCCGCAGAAGGAGGGGAAGAAGAGGCGCCATTGTGATTGTTGGCACCATTGTTGATTCGTGAATCTTGGATTCTCTGGGGTTGTGGAGGATCTTCTTTGACTGTTGGTGAAGGAGGAGACACCGGTGGGTCCACCACGGAGTGCTCTTCAGTTAGAAAGGTGGTGGTGGGGGGTGAAGTGGCCATAGCAGTGGTGGTGGCGCTGGCGGCGGTGGCAGAGTAGCGGAGGTGATGAGCGTCATCGGAAGAATGGGTGGATGATGACCAGAGAGAACTGTTAAGCCAGTCAGGCACCCGCTTCTTCACCATTTTGAGTGGTCAGTTATAATTTTTGGAATTTCGGGATTGACGATGATTTCATTAACTTCCTCTATAGCTCAGTTTCTCGGTAGAGGCAGAGGCCATTGGAACTTGGGAGTTGGCAGGACAAGAGGGCGAGGGCTTTGAGAAATGAGCATTGATAACTGGACAATCGGCGTACAGAACTACACAGGCTTCACAAATTTGAAGACTATATTTTGTTAACCAAAAAGAAAATCTGAAGGCAATGCAAGGCTTGACACGTGACACATCCGCTTTTCTTTTTTTTGAAAAACATAGAAAAATATTACGAAAAATTTTAGTTCTACAACCTTTGCTCACGTTTCTTCTACGTATCTTACGACGCCCAAGTTTTTAAAGAAGAACACCCTGCTTGCCTCTCCTCTCCAAAGCCATCGCTCTCTCATTTTCCGCTCTCTACTCCCTCTCGCGCTCTGCTTGCTCCTGCTCCTACTCTGTTCTCGCTCTACCTCTCTGTCTCTCCCGGTGCTTTGCGGTATCTCTTCGCAAGGGACTCTGCTGAAAAGGTAACATTTTGTCTCTTCCCTAGGGTTTAGTTCGCACGAAATTTCTTCTTATTATGTTGGTGGTAAAGTGAGAGAACTAGGAGAGAAATCGGATTGACCCGTGAATTCCCATCAGATTCTGAGGACCCAAAATGTACGGTTTCTTGTTTTGCTTTCTCGCGGGTAAGTTTGGTTCCTTGATTTTGCTTAATTGGGTCTTTGATTTCGTAATTGATTCCTTTGTGGGGCTTTCTAGGTTTAGGGTTTTTGGGTTTGTTGGGTGGGGAATTCTGCGGTTTCTTTGTGTTTTACTTGATGGCGCTGTTCTTTTTTATTTTTTTGGTTCAATTAATTCTATGACTGCATGGTGGTAGTGTTGGTGTCAAGTGTAGAATTCTTTCTGGGCTGGGTTCTGTTCTTCTTTTCTAGCTGTTCAATAGTTTCTTTTGTTCGTTTTCTTTTTTGGTGCTCTTCTTATAGGTAAACATAAAATGCTTAATGCATGATTTTGCAATATGTAATTCATGTTCCTGCTCCTATTCTATTAATGAAATATGATTTGAGCTTAGGTCCTTCAGTTAATATCTTTGATGAATTAATGTGTTATTGCATAACAGCAACTGAATTGAATCTGTTAGGTTGTGACTTAAATTGAAAGCCCAAATCCACCAGTAATATGAGAACAAAAACAGACCTTGTCGTTCATTTCTTGTCTTCTTTTTTGAGCATATATATGTGCATGAGCAAATAATTACAATAACGCAGCTGTTACTGTTTTGCAACTTGCAATGAAGACTCCATTAAATTTATAATAATCCTAAGTTATTAGCCTACTTTAGAATGTTGAAAGTTGTCATTGCCGTGATTATGGTCCTGGATAGTTTATTTATGTCTAGTTGCTCTGTTCTTTGTAGGGTTCAAGATTACTGTCTTGAAATGGCTATGATTTTGTTTCGCAGGCTGACTCTGCATCAGACGTAACCAACTAGATTTCTATCATTCTCAATAGTTTTCTTTGTTTACTTGTTGATTCAGATTATACTTGTCATGGCAATCTTTTTTTTAGCTAATGAACGACAACATAGAAATGTATTAAACTTTAACAATATCGTGTAGAATTCAGACCAAAATAAGCAGGTGGGATGCAGTGTTTTAAATTGGGTAAGTGAATCATTGGTTCAATGAGTGAATTATTGGTTGTATTGCATAAAGATAAATAATATATAAATATATTATAATTAAGGTTATCTTGACATGAAAAAATTCTACTCTTCTTTATTTCTTTCTTCTATTTTTTTCCTTTTTCTCTTAGTATTTTCTCAACCTCAGTTTTTCTTCTTATCTTTATCTCTTCCCTACATTACCCCACCTCACCTACAATCTGAATCTCACTTCCTCTTATTCTCCTTCATTCTTATTTATCTTCCTTCTCTCTTTTTTTAACTCTCTCTATAGTTCTGAACCAAGGCCCCATGTTCTTTGCAAGAGCCCAAGGGAATTGGATAAGTTGATTTTTTTAATTTTTTAATTGTAGTAATTTTTTTCTATCTTTATTTGTTTTGTATAAATATTTAAATTGTGATCCTATTTTTTTATTGACTTTTCCTATTTTAATTTTATTTTTATCTCTTACTTAAATCATTTTCAATTTCTGAAATTGAAAGTTAGGGGTCACAATCCAAGCTGAAGGCATAGCAAATTTCTTAAATCTATTTGCTTCACTTGAATGTGATTATGCAATTTTTTCTTAAACATACTGCTCGGTTCATTAAAAACTGGCCAGTTCAATGAAGTCTAAGAAAAGTCAGCCAAGTTGTACAAATCTTTACAGTTCAAATGCCCAGTTCTGAATCTAATTGGCCGAACCAATCAATCTGATTTGAGTTTAAAAACTATGATTGATGTGAAGAAACTAATTTCATGGTTGGATTAACTATGCTTGATTATTATTTTTTTTTTTTAGCCATGTTTGTATATGTGTTTCATTTTGGTGAATTCCGTAAAAATTTATGGAACTCAAATCACCAACTTCATTTCATAACATGAAAAAAGGAGATTTCAAAAATATTATATTTAGGATAGACTCAGAAATTTGGTTACTGTCTCACTGGCACTTCAGGTCGCATGTGTTTGGTAGTAAGACTAGATACGACAAAAGTGTTGCTGTGGGTTTGAATTTTGTTCTAGATTATCTATGAGTAGAAAGATGTGTTCTGTGAACCAAGATCATTGAATATTCAATTAGTATAGAAGAAGATCAAGTGAGACTAAGAACAAATGAAATCGAATCTTTTTCTTTGAAATTCCCAGCTTTCTTTTTGTTGAATAATAGAGTTCAACCTGGTTTTTTTATTGGATTTCCTTGGTAAGCACCCTTTTCCTTAGAAACTTTTCAATTGTAACTATTATCATAAATATGCATTTTTTTTGGGTCTCACCCAGGGTATCTCACAGCCAACAACCGAAGACTAATCTCCTTCAATACAAAAAGATTGCCAAATCGGGTATGGTTTCTCCTAACAAAGTTTTGTCCATACACACGGTTTAGATCAAACACAGGGCAGCATGTTTAAGGGACTTAACTATCTGTCAACTATGTTGGGCCTTGTTGGTTGAATATGCATTTAAAATTGATCTTTATACAGTATGAACTGTTTCAGTGTTGTTTTACCATCACCTAGCTTTATGCATGTATAGATACTGTTTTCTACATTTATATACATACAGGAATATGAACTCCCAGGGAAAAAATGTGGTTTTTTCATCTTCAAAAGCTGCTGTGTCTTCTAATTTGTGATGCATACTTGTAAATTGCCATGTATGAAGAGTTGCCAATGCATGGCTCTTGTTCACCATTGTTAGGTCATTCTTTGTTCTCCTCTATTGTTTCAATATCTAATTATGAGGCAATTTTGTTTGTTGATTAGCTTAGGTAAACTTTGAACTAGGACCCTTCAGTTGGTCCTGCAAAAAGGGGAAATGACAATGGGACCTCAGAGGAGTTGTTTTCTAACTTATCCCTGCTTTGTAACACATATTGACACAGATAAATATAACACTTTGAATGTCTTGTAGAGTGAGCAATCTTTTGCTACTCCTTGTACTGACAGTTATTTGAACGCATCCAATGCACTCAATTGTGTTCTCTGACTTCAGTAAACCTTCCATTTATTATAATATTTTTTACTTATGCAAATTTTAGTTGTGATTTCTTCCTTTCATTTGGCTTAGGTGAAAATAGTTATAAGTATTATAATTCATTATTTCTCGTTTGTTCTTCCATCTTCTTTAGTTTCATTTTCATGTAAGTATAATTAGTCTAGGTGGCAAATTAGAATCTTTGATTTGCTTGTTCTACAGAGTTATCAGTGTTGCAGGCTGCTGATAAAGATTTTGAGTTAGATTCTCGCATGTGCCTCTAAATTTGAGTAGATTATGCATTCAGATGTTCTTTCATTCTAAATTTTATGTTCCTTATATTTTCAGCAAAAACCTAAAATAAAATTAAGTATGGTTATATCTGTTGTAGCTAAATATTTATTTGAAAGTTATTTTGAGCAATGTTGTGAAAAGTGCCTGCTCCACTGCTTGAAGTGGTGGAGCGGAATTATTGCTGGGCACTTCACAGCAAAGTGAAGTGCCTAGCTTTAAAGAAGAACCACTCCCTGGCGCATAAGCGGGCAGGAGAGAAGTGGATAGTGTCCCGCTTATCTATATCTGATTAGGAAATTTAGAAAAGAAAGGGAGGAGAAAGAAAGAGAACAGCAACTTGAGAGAGAAAAGGAGTGAGCAAGTAATAGAATTCTAATATCTATATCTGATATCTATATACGACTCCAAAGCTGCCGCCTTTTAAGTAATAGAATTCTGATTTTTATCTACATTGCAGTGTTTTGATTCAGCTTCTCCAAAGTTGCCATTCTGATATCTATATATGTGGCAGTGTTTTAATTCAACAGCTTATATAAATATATAGTATTATAATAATAAGAATCCTCAAGACATATAAGGATTTTCGAATCTCAATTTCTAGTCTCCTTATATTAAAATATTAATATATTGCTCTCTTACTCCTAGTCTACCTATATTTCTGTGCTTGTTGTATATTCCTAAGTTTTAATAACAGCAGCACCTGATTCTGATGCTATCATTGCTTATCTGATGTTTTTTTCACATGGTGGGTCATTTTATGTACAATTATGAGGTAGGGCGCCTGAAATCTGCAATGGGACATATTTGAATGTTGGGTCATTTTGATTCATTCTAGGTAGAATCTAGAGTTGGACATCCTTCTGTTTCTTAAAGCAATGGAAACTGAGCAAACATATGCCATGGGAATGTTGAATAGTATGATTTCATTTGGATTCCTTGTACCTTCTCTCCAATCTTTTTTGGTTCTTTCCCAGCGTTTTCATTTCTTTCTCTGTTTTCCTCAAAATTGGTAAAAGGCATATAAGACTCCACTTGTAAATCAGCAAGAAAATGAGTTTCGATTTTCTTAAAACAAAAATGTAGATATTCTAAAACTGTTATGAACCATTATTTAAGAAAAGATTGAAGAAAGTCTAGAAATTTATTGATCTAGTTGACCAACCAGTTCTGTTGACAAGACTGCAGCCAACATTGCTGGATTCGTTGTCTTGCAGTAATTACTAGTATCATTAGTGTTCTGCACTTCTGCTAATAATTCATAGGCATTTTTGTTGCACGCCTTTGATTAAACACGCTGAGATGCAGAATACATGGCCTGCTGCTTCACTTGTGGACTATCTGCCTTTGATACCCATATTTATGGATGGATTATAAGTAGTTGTGTCCTTTATCATAAGATACTTGTGTGTCCTTAAAAGTTTTATCAGAATAGTGTGTTATATATTTTTACTTGCTATAGTGTTATTGTATTGCTTGTTAACAATGGTGTGTAAAATGTTACATTTGAATTTCACTCATTAGATTTGTGCATTTGTAGCATAATCTCCAAATTTGCTTATTGAAATAACTCAGACTAAAGCATCTAAAAGAGAGGTTGAAGCAAAAATTACAAAATCTACATCAGAAGAACAACATAACTTCGACCCTATGGATGAAAAACTCCTATAAGAAAAGTATATTGATATTGTTTCAACATTTACAATTTATGATTCCTACCTATATTGTCTATCTATGTTTGTGAAATTGGGACTATCTAATAATGTCATATTATTAATAACAAATTGTAAGTTTGATATTGGTAAGAACAGGAAACATACCTTAGGCTTCAAGATACATATTACTTCGTGGCATAAGTTCAGATTATTTTGTATATATTTTTTTGAAGCTATTAGTTCAATAATCGTTAACTCTCATCTTATGTTGACACTAATGTTGATTATCTTTATATGGCTGACTATTTCATGAACTTGGATAAAAAGCAGAATGTTATTGCTGTGAAGATAAAAAAGTTATTAAGTTTTTTAATTTAATGCTCATATGACAGCATTTTTGTAACAAATGAAGAAATTTGGAGCATATGGGACAGTTTATCTGAAGAGGAGAAATTGTCCTTAAAAAATGTAGTTGTTGACGTTCGTGAACAAGTTAGGAAGGTAGAAGGAGCACAAATTCAAAAGGTATGCAAAATGTTATGTTTACTACATAATCTTCACTACCATGTCAATAATATTAGAATAATAGTAGAAGTTTTATACATTTATTTTGCAGGAGACTATTTTCACAAGGTGCTCATCTTCAAAATTCAAAAGAGCTATCAGTGGAATGGACAAGTTTTAAATTCAACTTGTTCATAAAAATGGGATTTGGACATTTGCTGCGGATTGGATGAGATACACTTGATCACAAAATTTGTTTAAAGATTTTAGAGGCATTTGATAATAGAACAAAGATGTTATCCATTAGAGGAGTAATTGTTCGTATAAGCCTCGATGAGGTGGGTGCAATTTTGGGTATTCCATGTGGTGGAAAATTGATTCCAGAATGTGTTTCCAATCATTCTTTGTTGAAAAAAATGAAAGAAGAAAAGTTGAAAGCCAAGGAATGGAATGATCTGGAAGACACTGCTAAGACATGTGATTGCATGTTCCAGCGTACATTACTTCTATATACAGTAGGCATTCTTTTAAGTCCAATGTCTAACACTAAAATCCCAAATAAGTTGTTAAGTGTGACATTAGACATAGAAAATGTTGCTAGCTACAACTGGGCATCATTTTGTATATGATATTTTGGTAGAAGATATAATAAAATTCAAGGATGGTAAGAATAAGAAGGAAAAGGTTAAGTGAATAGGTAGATGTTTGTTATTTTTTAAAGTATGTGATCATTAAACAAATGAATTTTATGCTTATCGTTTTTATATTGCTTGTCTATGGATTCACCATTGCGGTATTGGACCAATGATCAAATTTGGGATCGTATTTTGTTAAAAATGAAAAGTCGTCAGATTCATATAAATTGTTTGTTAAAATGTATTTACCCTAAGTTATTGTGTGAATCAACTAATAAGTGTGACTTTGTGTTGTAGGGAATATTGTATCCAAAAATTGAAGAGGATGAGGACAAGGAAATCTCAACTAATGATGTGTTTCAATATTTGGTGTGGTCTTTGTCTGCTTGTTCAATGGATTGTATGTATAATTTGACAAAAAATGTACATGTTAATTGTTTGCAAATGACAACTACTTTGAACATTATTTTGCAAATCATCAAAGAAACATATCAAAATGTAGTAAGAAGTGAGTTGAAACGTGCCAAACAAAATATACGTATGATGTATGAATTATTACTTCTCATAAATAGAATGATAGGTCAGGCATTGTTTATGCCTAACATATCTTCGCAAAAGGGGTCCTCCTTGAATGACTCTAGTAATGATGTTGAGGTCATGGAAGATAAAAAGTAAACATAGTGCTTGCCCCAAAATTGAAGAAAGCATCAAAGAAAGTTCATTGGAAAACTGATGAAAAGAGATTGTATATGTTTTGCACTAAAAGAAAAACCCGCAAGGATACTAAACGTTTGTATCTATTAATCATATAAATGTGAATGGCTAACTATTTAATCTCAACCATAAGCTGATTCTTTCTTCAATTTGTGTTGCAAGCTTCTTGTTAAAATGTTTGATTCACACCTTGCTTTTTCTGACTGTGAGACATTAGAAATAAAGGGATGGGTCAATAAAATGGTATTACAATTCTATTTATCTAAGTTCTTAGTCAGTGTTGGTCGATTGTTTTTCATTACTTTGTTATATATGTTGAAGTTGTGTATGAGAAATTTTAGATTATGATGATGGTGACTAGATGTTGGATGGTAGATCAAATGCGTAAGAATGGAATTGTCACTCGATATGTTTGTGACCAAGGTTTTTTGGTAAATGCAATTTGACATCATAATTACTCATGTACATTAATTAACTTATGTAACTCTTATTATTATCATATATTCTTTATTGGGTACTTCTCTTATATGTGTAGTATGAAATGTTGGAAGCATGTGAAGGATGGGATGTTGATGATGTATGCAACCATCTCCATCCAAAGGATAGACTCAATATTACGGAGTGTAGGATTCTAATTTAAATTCTTGTTATAACTTGATTTGCAGTTATACTTGCTAATAAGCAGTTTTTTGACTTGCTTGAGCTATGTTGTAGGTGTCTGCCCCAATAAGTTTTTATCATCATTGGTCTTGCCCAGCTATAATCCCTAATCAAGAGACCATGTATGTGCTTGACTCATTACGAGATAAAGGCAACCAACGAAGGGAGAATTATGTGCACGTTTTGGTGATGTGTTAAGTGTAATTTTTTTTAAGTTTTTAAATTTCTTCTATATGTAGTGTTGGTTACATCTATTTTTATGTTCATATGATAGTATACAACATGTAATGATTTCGTGAATCACACATACTTGTTTAATAGGATAAATATTTTTCAAATCTGTTTCAAAAGATTGGCCCAAAAAAGAAGCATAAATGGAACCTGCAAATAATATATGATAATGTGCCACTGCAACATAATGAATAAGTCATGTAATACAATAAACCTATACAGTATGAACTGGACTAATATTTTCATGGAGCATAACAAATGTGTTAATGAATTTTAGTTATGATTCTGGGATTCATTGCATTTTATGCATGAAACATTGGGATGGAGAAGCAAATGATGAATGGGTTGGGCAAGCTATGCCCTCATTTACAGAGGTTCGATTGAGACTTTTAATTACTGTTATGTATAGTTTGTAAACTATTGGAAGTTGGAACATATTATGTATAATAGTCCATATGCAGGATGAGATTAGTCAATTTCAATACAAATTAATTTGGAATTTGTTCCATTTTGAACAAAATGTGGAGCATCATGCAATTCGACAACAATTGTCGTAAAAGAAAAAAGGTAATTGTTTAGTTGTATGAATATATAATTTTTCTAAAAACTAGCTTATAGGATAGTTTATTGTAAATAACTGCCTATATCTCTCATGAAACCTTAGCCATTCCAAATTTATTAGTATTTCAATGTTATTCCCAAATTTTGATTGTATTTGTATTACTTGACCTTGTGCTCATATTTTTGCCTAATTTTATATATGAAATTGTAAATAACTGCAAGTCTTTTATGAAACCTTAGCCATTATTACCTATTTCAATGTTATTCCCAAATTGTGGTGTATTTGTAGTGACTAAGAAATACATCAGACTTTGAATCTTAAAGGAGGAAAGGTTGCTATTAAGCCCAAATCTCGTTGGTAGTTATTCATGTTCTCTTATTAGCAATTTGCAAAAAGGATCATGTAGGTGTTTATGGCTAAATTATTATATCATTGCTAGCATGCTTTTCTAATATTGTAGTTTACAAATTTTGATGCTTTAATATTCTTTAAGCAAGTAACTTGTTGTCTTTTTTTCTTTTTAGTTTTATGATGGTGATGTAGTTGCCATAAGTTTCCCTTATGCTTATAACGCTCTTAATTCATTAAATTGAATTTGTGGTGTTTTATTATTTATTAGACGCTCTATGTTACTATGTCATTGTGGATGTTTTGTATGATTTAATGCCTTAATTTTTTCTTATTACTATCTTATTTAGAACCTCTTATTGGTTAAATGTCTTGTGGACTTATCACTTATTTGAAACAAAATTGATTGAATGACATGTTTATTAGGCTACTAAATTCAATACATTTTCTTCATATTATAATCTATTACTGTTTTTTGTCTTGATCACTTTTTAAGGTATTGATTCTGGCAATTTTTTTTGTCAAACTCAAATTATTTCTTTTCTCTCTCAGCTAGAAGAGTTTCATAAAAAGAAAGCAATCAATCGGGCCAAGAAGGTTGCTTCCTCTAGCCAAGTTCAAATTTCTATTGCCAGCCTAAAGGGGAAACAACCTTCATTAATAGTCAAGAGATACTGATGGGGAAGACACATAATTTTTATTTACCTACACAAAATAAAGATTTTGCTGAGCTAGAGCAGGTGCTTTCTGGTAGTAACAAAGGCAAATTTGTCTCCTCTGATACTTTTGATTGATGTAGTACTTTACTTGATTATTTAACATTAGAAAATGAATTTTCTATTGGAATATTTTTGGTCCCTAGTGTACCAGTAAACTATCTTGTTAGTTAGTTTTTTTATTTTTTTTAAATCTTTAGCTCTTTGTAGAGTGTGCCTTTTTGAAATTGTTGATGCATGTGGTTGCACTATCCTGCAACCTCTCTTAAATTTTGAGAATTTGTTGATATTTATTGAACTCTTCTTCGTGGGATAAGATTTTGTTTGTTGTTATTGTTAATATTCATTATGTTAAGTTCTTCTACTAATATATTCATATTTTCACTACTCTTTTGATCCAAGATTCTCACTTGAGGATTCATGTAACGTAGAGGGGTTAATAATCTAGTTTCTCATGACACTTTTGTGCTCATACATATAAAATAAATCACGTGCCATTTTTTGCTTTTTGTTTCAATAATTGCCTCTTAGTTGCTTGCGTCACTAACCTCAAATCATTTTTTGACAAATATGTCAACTATGCTCTATTCCTTCTTCATTTTGCGTGCAGACTATGCCCATGGTCCATAGATGCTTGTCCAAGTTATATAGAAACACATTTTGGCATTTGCAATGTATAAAAGAAATCCTGATCAGATGTTTATATAGTGTAGGAAAAATTTTAAATATTGGATATCTTTATATGGCATTTGCAATATATAAAATTGAGTACTTGAGTTTGGTTTTGGTACCTTGCATTTGGAGAGAAGGTTTATCATTAAGCATGTCTATTATTCTAAATCTCTTATGTTACATTTCTATTATTTTCTAATATTTTTTGAAATAAAAATTTACAATTTCACAATGACAATTAGAAGATTGCCACCAATTAAATAATTGTAACTTAGGTATAACATTTTCATATTTTTTAGACTAGTAATATCTGTTATTAAGGGAAAACAAGGTTAGAGTTTAATCTTACGAAAGAAATAATAGTAATGGTTTTAGTTATAAAAAGACCACACTAACAATCAATCATAGAATTTATGGTCCAAATAAATCTAGTAGTGAAAGGAATTTCATTGGCAACTACTACGAGCAAGTTGATAAATTCCTATGTTCCAATGATTTGATAAGAAATATTGGTATTATAGTAAAAATTTATCGCTATTGAATAAAGATTTTATAATAAAACAATTACTGATTTTGCATAATTTCATGTTATATTTTCACTATTAAATTTGCAATTGCTTGTTATATTTTAACCATAGTGCCTGATGTGTTTTCATTTGGGTATCTTATATTGTCTTTAATGTATTTATATTTTCTCAATTGCTTATTATATTTTTACTATCGCATAGTATATTTTAACTATTGTATGTTATATTTTTATACTTGCGTGTTGTATTTCTCAATTGCTTGTTATATTTTTACTATTGCATATTATATTTTTATCAATGCATCTTATATTTTTACTATTGTATGTTACATTTTTTTTATAGCATGTTACATTTTCACTATCACATGTTGCATATTTGCTATTGCATGTTACATTTTTACCATTTGGTGAACATGCATCTAAGTGTTAAAGTCAAACACCTCATTCACTATTGCATGTTATATTTTCACTATTGCATGTTACATTTTGTTTTTTATTGTTACATTTTTCTATTACATGTTACATTTTCACCACTTGGTGAATATGCTTCTAAGTGTTAAAGCCAAAAATCTCATTCCTATGGCATGTTATATTTTTAAAATTGCATGTTACATTTTTGTTAATGTATGTTATGCTTAACTATAGCAACTAACATTTTTTAAATTTGGGTATCATATATCTTTTTTAAGAAGGTTATGTTTTTACTATTAGGTGTTATATTTTTATTATGGAATGTTATATTTTGACATGTTACATTTTTACTTATGTTATATTTTGACTATAGCATGTTACATTTTCACCATTTAGTGAACATGCTTCTAAGTGTCCAAGTCAAAAATCTCTTGGTTATGGCATGTTATATTTTTACTATTACATGTTACATTTTATCGATTGTATGTTATATTTTTATTATTACATGTTACATTTCCTCTATTGAATGTTACATTTTCAACATTTGGTAAACATGCTTCTAAGTGTCTAAGTCAAAAATCTCATTCCCATGACATGTTTTTCCTACATAGTGCATGTTATATTTTCACTATTGCATGTTATATTTTTTCTATCGTATGTTATATTATTACTATTATATGTTACATTTCATTTTTGCATGTTATAATTTCACCATTTGGTGAACATGCTTATAAATGTTAGTCAAAAATCTCATTCCTATGACATGTTACATATTTGCTATTGTATGTTACATTTTGTTTATTGCATGTTATATTTTTACTATTATATATTACATTTTCACCAATTGGTGAACATGCTTCTAAGTGTCCAAGTCAAAAATCTTATTCCTATGGCATTTTACATTTTTACTATTGCATGTTATATTTTTATTATTATGTGTTACATTTCCTCTACTACATGTTACATTTTTCACCATTTGGTGAATAAGCTTCTAAGTGCCTAAGTCAACAATCTCATTCTTATGGCATGTTATATTTTCACATTTGCATTTTACATTTTTTGCTATTGTATGTTACATTTTTACTATTGCGTGCTATATTTTTACTATTGTATGTTATATTTTCACTATTGCATATTACATTTTCACCAATTGGTGAACATGCTTCTAATATTTAAGTCAACAATCTCATTCTTGTGGCATGTTACATTTTCATATTTGTGTGTTATGTCTTTGCTATTGCATATATGTTACATTTTCACCATTTAGTAAACATGTTTCTAAGTGTCTAAGTCAAAAATCTCATTCCTTGGCATGTTACTATTGTATGTTATATTTCATTATTGCATGTTACATTTTCACTATTTAGTGAACATGCTTCTAAGTGTCTAAGTCAAAAATCCCATTCCTATGGCATGTTACTTTTTTACTGTAATATGTTACATTTTCTCTATTATATGTTACATTTTTACTATTTGATGAACATGCTTCTAAGTGATAAAGTCAAAAATCTCATTCTAATGGCATGATACATTTTCACAATTACATGTTATATTTTCTCTATCGTATGTTACATTTTACTTTTGTGTTACATGTTTACTATTGTATGTTATATTTTTTCTATTACGTGTTATATTTTCACTATAGTGTGTTATATTTTCACAATTACATGTTAGAAGCAAACGAGTAATTTATAATCCCATTTGATGAACATGCTTCTAATCTCACTTGTTGCTTTCAAAAGATGACCTATGAGCACTATAGTCATGTTACACCATTATTTTTGAACCACTTTCAAGGTGAATCATATATGCCTTCCCTTGAATCATTTAATTTGATGTTGTTGTATTCATAATGAATGCAAGATATCACAACCTATAAATCTAATTTTTTTGGACAATAGCGCGAAGATGTGTATTAACATGACATCTTTGATTAAAGTTATACAGGGCCATTGCCAAAATACAAGATGTAAGTGAAGAGTCAAATGATTCAAATTAACACTTAAAATATAAGTTACAAACTAACTTGGTTGTTACTACAATTTAGCTTCTACTTCTACATTTTTACAACTTAGCTTGGTTGGACTTATAACCTAGCTTCCTCAAAATCTACATAAGCTAATTAATTATATTTCACATATATGCAATTCTAAAGATAGCAATCAACATGTAATATACATTTGGCCATATGTTCATTTCAAAAAATATCTAAATATGTCACAAAATAATTGATCTTTCACACTTCATATGGTCGACGTCAAAATATGAGATATGTGTTACCGCAATGTTGTCATCAACAAAGACTAAGTGGAAAGTTGGTTAGCTAATGGCCAAATGCACTGTATTAGAAAAACTACCAATAACCATCTTTAGTTATCTAATGACTTGCCTAAAAATGCAAACAGTTAGCTTTTTCTTGAAATAGCAAAATTATGTCGCCTATCATACCTACAAATGTAAGTCCAAGTCTTGGAATGAAACTTCCTCTAAAGGAGATGCAGTGGGGTAGGACTCTTCAAACTTAGGATAGACACAACTATTGCTTGACAATAGAAGCACATCATTATTGGTTGAGATATCATCTTGTAATTTGGCTAGTAATTGTTGTAGGATATGGGTTCCTTGCAATCGCTGTAGTTTCATTTTATTCATTTGACATCTGAGAGATCTGCAAGACACCATTCACCATCACATAAGAAGAACTCAATAACTAAATACTGTATCTCGATCACTAATCACTATGTTTCAATCATAATATCATAAAAGTTAATGACAATAATACACTAATGATCTATAAAAACACATTATTAGCATAAAATAAATATAGTGACATACCACCAATGTCATTTCCCACTATTGTTATAAACAAATATAACAAAATACAAATATAGTCACAAATTAATAGACATACCATCCTATTGCATTCATTCTTTTTGTCTTTTTCTTTTGCCATTTTTTCCCAATGTTGAGACCAATCTTTTGGAAGCTGGTCGTCCTTTTTGACAAACACGGATTGGGTTTAAGACCTTACCACTTGAATCATTCATGTTCTCAGGAATATTGATTACATTCTCAATGGGAGTGGCCATTTTGTCCTTAACACAATTTTTCAAATGGTAGGACACTTTTTTAACTTTAGACATTAACTCATCAAGACCATCTCCAAGTAAGGTTATGGTTTCCTCAAATTCAACAGTTGCTTTAGCCACACCTTTAAATTTCTTACAAAGTAACTCAAACATTTGCATCTGAGGTTTGAGCTACTTGATGTCATAGTTGCATCTAAGGTTTAAGCTACTTGACGTCATATATTGTTTTGATAAATATATATTTCCTTTTTTATATTTTTTTTCCATCTATCCAAGATACACTTACAAGACACTTCCTTAATTTCCTTATGCCAAAATACTACAAGTGAATGCCTACAAATAATTCCTTTAAACTGAAATAACGAACATTTACAATTCACATCAATGTTGACCCTATCAAAGGTGATTTCATGTGTTTTCTACTTAGCCTTATCCCTAACAATATCACATTCAACAACAACATAATGGCAAATATGTCCTTCAATGTGAGTAAATTGTGCTTTGCAGTATGCTTTTCCAACATATTCTGCTATAACTTCTGTGAACTTTGAAGGCATATAAACTAACTGAAATTGTTTCTCCATAGTGATTTAGTTGCACAATGAAGGGTACTAGAGAATGAATGAAAGTCAACTTCAAACTCCTTCACTGCCTTATCCCTCAATGCATTGTCATATTGCATTACAAACTATTTCAAGCTAGTTTGTTTATTTACGTATCCATAAAAAAAGGCATGCATACTTTCACTATGTTGTGCTATAGACATACCTACCCAAAAACTACTTCTTAGATAAGAAGGAACCCAACGTGTCCACTCATGGAACAACCTTGTTAACCATTTGTTATCCTAAAGATCAAATTGTTCCACAAGTTTCATCCAAGCCTCCTTAAATTGATCAGGAGTATATAAGTCATACACATCACTCTTCAAATTATGACCAATGGACTTGTAAGCAACATAACTACCAAGCTTGTGAGGTAATTTTTTCATAATGTGCCATAAACACTAATGGTGTTAGGCGGATGAAAACACAATCTTAATGGCATTTTGCATGGCCTTACATTGATCTGTAGTTATTCCTTTTGGTGGAACACAATGTATGTACTTCAACTATGACTAAAATAACTATACGAATAATTCTGTGTCTTCACATGATAACAACTCACATATGAGAAATATGGATTGTCCATGATAGGCCACATCAACAAATGCTGCACAAGGCATTTCATATTAATTTGTGAGATATGTGGTGTCAAATGTAATTACATCACCAAAGTATTCATATGTAGCTCTACTCTTTGCATTAGCCTAAAACACATTTCTTACTTGCATTATCTCATCTAAGTCAATCACGTAGAAGAAGTTATCATTCTATTCTTGCATTGTCAAGAAATATTTGTAAAGGGCATCGCCATCTCCATCATTCTTAATAGCTCTTTGCACTTTTTAGACATAGTTTCAACAATTTCTTTCATAGAATGTCAAGTTCTTATGACTTCCTACCTCAACTACAAGAGTTTGGAAGGTCTTATTTCTTCACACCCCTGCTACATCATTTAACTTTAGAGTTCTCTTCACATATATATCAAGGTGTTTGTGGCTTCTAAAAAATTATTGTTTTGTTAGACTAACTGCATGATTGTGATCTATAATTGCTACATTTATTTGCCACCCTTTATCATCGCATAAAGAGATAGTAACCTTTGCATTACATTTTTGTTTCATTAAGGGACAATTTTATCTTTGCATTACATTTTTGTTTCATTAAGGGACAATTTTTTATGTTCTTTGTTGGTTTGCTTGATCTTTTACCCCCCTTGCACATGCAAGAACAAGATAACAAATTTGACCATCCCCATACTCAATTGATGTTCTAGTTATTATTCCAAAATCAATTTGATCTGCATATTTTCTATAATATTCTTTAACCTCGTCCGTTGATCTAAACACCATTCCTATTTTAGGTGGGTCAAAAATCTGGCTTGATTCATTGGAATGATTTGCTGCATGACTACTATCTTCCACATGGGATAATACACCAACATCTTTACAACTTCTTATATTATCTTAATTAAATTAAGTGTCTCACTATAGTCACACTTTTTCTTACAAAGCAAAGAAATATAGTCAAATTTGAATAAATTAATTAAAATAGTTAAACTCATTAATGTGTGTTATTGTCTCACTAGTAAACAAAACTCTTTAATATGTGTTATATTTTCACTGAGTGTTATAACAAGCAATAATAAAAATATAACACTTAGTAGTGAGAATATAACACACAATAATAAAAATGTAACATGCAATTCTAAAAATATAACTATACTAAAGAAGATATAAGGCATGCCTAAGTGATATAATACTAATATATCAAAGAAATTAAAAGAGGTAAACACTTAGAGGTGCTACTATAACTAAGATCAAGATTTATAAGCTTGGTCAAAAGTAATGGGAAATTTCTGCCTAACAGAAGTAATAACCAAGAATCCTTTTTCCTTTCGAATCTCTAATAATGTGAAGTTATTGCCTAACAGAAGTGAGAGGGAAGAAAAAGAAAGAATAAAAACTCTAGCCAAAGTAATACTACCAATACAAGTGCAAGAGTAAAGAAATTACATTGCTACCAAAGCCATGGCATTATGAATTGTAGATATCACAAGCATGCATACTAAAAGGCTAAAGGAAGGGAGGCTAGTAACTTTATCCAAACCCAATAATGGATACTGATCTACAACACATACATAAAAATTTTTGATTGTTTTAATTCTAACTAACTGCTAATTCTATCTAGTAGTAAACAAAAGGAATGTGCAAAACCATTATAACAATCTTGCACATTGATAATAGGTAATTCTATATATTCCCCTTGTAAAGTACCATAATCTCATTTAACAAGATCTTATGGGACATCAATAAAATGAATACTTTGCATCACTTTATTGAACATAAACACAAAATAATCACATATCTAAATTTGAAATCACATTAAACATTTCGGTTAAGTGAAAGCCAACCAATTCAGTAATGTGATAACACTCAATTGAGGCTTCAATAACTTGGCAGCTTAGCACATATGTAGATTAATGTGATTGATTTCCAAGCACTCATCAAAATCACCAGAGATGCAAACATGTACATGTATAGAAAATAATAGCTCTAAGCAATTTCTATGACTTCAACACTAGGAGCTTATACACTCAAGACGGCAAAAGCAAATTGCTAGCAACAATGCAAGTTAGATTTAAGGAAGAAAAAGACTTGCTAAAGCAATTAGGGATGTATCTTATGGTGATTCTACAAGGATTGGTAGAAGCATGCAATCATCATGACATATTAATAACAATTTAAAGACCAGACACATGAAACTTACATGATCCTCAAAATTTGGCTAGTTAAATTAATGGGCAGGTTTCTCATCAATAAAAGAACCTGGAGAGAGTCAAATCCATAGAAAAGATAAACTTGTAAGTATATATTATAAAGCATAACTTCATTTTCACAGTTTTCTTGATAGAACTCAATAGTGATGTAAAACTGTACATCTTGTAGCTTCTTACACTGCCCTTTGGATTTAACAGGAAAGCATTGCAGCATCAAGAATAGTCTGTAAAACAATAGAGAGGAGATACAATGATTATATAGGAAAAGATCTTATAGATAAGCACTTGTATGCAAGTACATAATCGATTACATGCATACTATACCTAATTAATAATTACATGACTTGTTTGATTCTTGGCTTAAGGTCATTAAGTTCATATTCTTTGAATTTCAAAATACATTCACTCAATTTTTTGGGTTGCATAGAATTTCTAGTTTGACCACATTCTGAATATAGGTTGCCTAAGTTTGTACTAGAAAACTATACCTCAAGATTCAACTTCCACCTTCCCCACATTAATTCTCTTTCTTTTGTTTTTGCCTACAACTACTAAATACCTTATCTTCTAGGTTTTCAATCTTTTTATTGTATGACTTAGGATCAGCAAACCAATATAAAGACTGTACTTCTACAACCCCATTGACACCTAGAAAAAAAAAGAAAAAGAGAAAATAAAATGCATGAAAAACATATGACAATGAAATCTTTGTATAATGCCACTCAAATGAGTGGCTGGTATGAGCAACAATGGAGAGAAGAGGTAATGCTGGACATAGTAGAGCAAGACAAAGTAGTAAAGGATAGTGCGAGACTAGAGGTATGAGCAACAATGGAGAGGAAAGCATGACAAGAGAGGCAGTGCCAGTGCGAGAAGAGCCTGGAGAGACAAAGTGGTAGAGCAAGAGCAAGAGCAAGCAGAGCAAGAGCAAGAGCAAGCAGAGCAAGAGCGGGAGCAAGCAGAGTGTGAGAGAGAGTAAAGAGCAAAAAATGAGAGAGTAATGGCTTTGGAGAGGAGAGGCCAGCAATTTTTTTTAAACTTGGCTACATAAGATGCGTGGGAGAAACATGGGTGAAAGCTTGTGCAACTAACATTTCTTAATATATTCCTATGGATCACATTTGTACACAAAACTTCTGCATAAAAAGAATAAAAAAGTTTCTTCTTTTAGTGTGACCTTCAAAGTACTCACGTTATGTGTAAGAATATCCTAGTGTTTGGTTGTAAATAATTGAATGGGTGGGGAAAATTTTTAATTAAAATTATTTGTTTGGCTCAAATATTTGAAGGGAAAGAGAGGAAAAATAAAAGTTTTAAATTTCTTTTTTTTTACTATTTTACCTCCTCTCAAAAATGGGAGAATTTGAAGAAGATAAAAAGTTCATTAAAAATTATAAATTGTGATGACCAAATTACCTTCAATATTATTTTTTTGTTCCAAAGTTACTTTCATTTTTATAACCTAACAACCATCTTTCTTTAAAAAGATATAATAGTATACTACTTTCTATTTAAAATCATTTCCTTCCCTAACCAAAGAAAGGGGAAAATAAGGATTGTTTTTCCTTCTTTTCTGTCCCCTTGTAACAAACTAAATAAGGAAATTTTTTTCCCTTCTCTTTCCCTCCATTAAAATTCCTTCCCTCCCCTATCCTCATTTGAACCAAATACTCCATATCACTACTCTAAAAGACAAAAGAAGAAAAAGAGGCACAAGATAATAAGAAGCAAGAAGAGCTCAAGATTGTCTATAACTAAAAAGATATAGAATTGTATATGTAAAGTAAGAAAGAAATAAAAATATTTTTAAAAAATTTATAAAATTAATAAGAGAAAAAAAAGTCATTAAAATAAAATAAAATTCAAAAAATATTAAAATTAAAACATAAAAATACAAAAATCTAAATTTGGCAATTAATCTATCCAATCCAACTTAGATTAATAAGAAGGAACCTACTACCTATGCCCAAACTCTACTCATTTTAGCAAGGAACATCTACACATTTATGTGTGGGTTTTTGACCATTAAAGTAAACTAACAAATTTGGTGCGGCTTTTGTATTCATTCAAATCTAAGGGTTTCAAAATCTTTCAATTAATCCAATCTTATGTGAACACATAGATCTGCATTTAACACTCAATAAATTATGTGGCTTTCTAAGTCACTAAGTGTGATCTAATTATAAAAAGTGTGAGTATAAATAGGCTAATTAACTTGTCAAGGCTTGTAATTTGGTTTGTGTTAAACTTGTATGGCCTATTTTGAAAGCCAAGACCAAGCTTATAAACAATCCTATTTAAAAAGTAGGCTATAGACATATCTTTTAGAAGCCTAACCTAAAAATTTGAGGTTAGTCCATTTTATTTAAAATTATATATTTTGTGTATATTAATATTATATTTTAAATAAATAATTAGTATTATATTAATAAAAATTAATTTTAATTGAAAACAATTATTTGATTTTATTCCCACTTCAAACCTCTCTTAATCGTAATTCCTTTTTACCTCCACTCTCATCAACTACCTCTCTTGTTGCACCACAACCAATATCACTCATAATCTCTCCAATGTTGTTGGATTTGGATCCCTTGCTATAAAGACAAGGGATAGTAAAAGAGAAAGATAAAAAATTAAGAGAGAGAAAAAAGTGAGTCTTGTACATTAAATTATAGAGATAGAGAGAAAGTTACCAAAGTCAAAAAATCTAAATCCCACATTGTCACTTGCCACCATCAAGGTAATCTCGACAATGCCCACACCAACTAGGTCACCACTCTCTAGTTTCACACTTGTTACTTTGTTCTCCACTTCTAAAGATACATGGTTAATTGTATTCTAATTTCAATTAGGTTTTCAAGTTTTTGGCAGATAAGATTTGGGTTCTCCCTTCCACCTAATTGAAGGATTTCATATGCTCACATTCTACTACAATCTAAGTGTGTGGTTTGTTTTGTTGCTTTTGTTACAACATTCATACACTTGTTATTGATTTCATACACTCACACTCTGGTTTCATTCACCTGTTATTGTTTATCTAGTTCTACTTAATACCAATCATTATTGTTTAAATTTTGCTTAGTGTCTTTAAGCCTAAGTATGTGGTTTATTTTGTTGCTGCATTGGTTTTATTAATATTTAGGGTGAGAGAATTTATGCTAATGGACAAAGCAACTTGTGAACAATACATGAGTAGGTCATCTATAGCTTGATTTGATGGTGCATTAGGAATTGATGATGCATTAGGTTGATTGATATTTGTTTCTACATTCAAATATGTATATTTCTTTCTACTATAGCCTTAGATTTCATTATTTTTTTCATAGAATTTATGTTGAATTTTTGATAAGTTAAACCATTATTTGATTTCATCTATTTTTTTGTTCTACTATTACTACTCTTTTTTCTCACTTTGCTACTCTTCTAAAGTGTTCATCTCTTTTATTTTTTTTCCTAGCAACCCTCTTCTCTTCCCCTATACTCTCTCCTCCTCTCCCTTTGCCACTCCCTTCTTTTTGTAGAGTTCTCTAAGGAGCAGGGGTTTGCCATCTTCCTTCCAATAGCCCTATTAACTCACCTTTCTCTTTTTTTCTTTTCTGTTGTCTTTTTTTGTTTTAGTATTGTTCAAATTTGTTCAAATCTAACTTGTATCTATTTAGATCTTAAATGTTTTACTTTTGATCTATTTGTCTCTTTGGCATATTTGAGAGTTTTAGTTCCCCTTGTAGGAGTTTTAGTTCCCTTTATAGGAGATTTTGTCCATCTTTCACAATTTTCTTTGGCCTTGCAAGTGATTGGGGGTGTTAGATCTTCCCTAAAAGTAGAGATAAATCAACTTACAAGCTATAACAGTTCATGAGAGTTCTCTGATGGAAAGATGCATTAACATCAAGTCTTCAAACGATTAAGAGCTTATGCTATAACTAGTGTCTAGTCTAGTATATTGATTGTATTTATCCTATTTTTCTTTTAGATCTGATGTAGCTCAATTTCATTGTAAGTGCCACTAAGTTATTCTGTTAATGTTATTTCATTTTTCATTTAAAAAAAAAAGTGTTCACCTCTTTTTTAAATTTGAAGATGCAAAGGAAGAAAGCAATATCTATCATCCATTTCAAATTGCTTGGAACTTAAGGACTATTCGTTAACTTATTCTAAATGAATCGGTATAGGAATAGTAATTGCAACACCTATTCAAGTGTTAATAGTATTCATGGTTGTTTAATAAAAGCATGTCTTAGTGTTATTGTTATTTGATGTCGCCTATTCAAATAGTTCAATGATAGAGAATTTAATCAATTATGGACAAATTCTTGTACTTCTTGGCATTGATTGGCCAAAACATTCTTCACATATAATTTCTATTGATTTAGGTACATGAATAAACTCAAGCAATTATCAAACCTACCTACCAAAAATATGTTAAAGGTTATATGTGTTTCTTTTCTTCCTTTTCTTTCTTAATTTACCCCTATAGTTTGATAGACTCTACCTGTGCTTTAAAGGATGTAAGGATAGTTTTTTAGCCAATTGTAGGCCAATGATTAGATTGGATGCATTTGACGGGGTACTATGGAGGTACACTATTGACAGTAGTAGGACAAGATGGGACAATGGATTTTACCTAATTGCAATAGCAATGGCAGATTTTAAGATCAAGGACACTTGGACTTGGTTTCTAACAAGGTTGTTGGAAGATATTGGGCCACTAGAAGAGAGAGGGTGGTGTTTCATGAGTGATAAACAAAAGGTAAAAGTTTGTTAGCAATTTTCATATTTAACTATACATTTAGAAACATATTTGGTCATTATTTGATATTATGTTTCTTTGTTAATATGTAAGGTCTTGAGCTGACATTTAAAGAATTAGTGCCTAGAGCCCATTAGAGATATTATGTGAGTCATATATGGACGAATTACACCAAAAAGTTTAATGATCTTGATTATAAAAATAAATTATGGGATTGTGCAAGGGCAATAACCATGCAAAAATTTGCATAGAAAATGGATAAGTTGAAAGCATTCAATGATAAAGCATAGGTAGAATTGGCAAAGTATGAGCCAAGTCAGTGGTCTAAGGCTGCATTTCTAATATATTGTAAGAGTCAAGTGTTGACTAACAACCAATGTGAACAATTCAACAACAAGATTCTTAAGTTTAGGGGTAAGCCTATCATAAGTATGCTTGAGGACATCATGCTATATATTCAGGCCAAAATGAATACTTAAAGAAGAAAAGGGAACAGATGTATAGGTTCATTATGCCCTAAGATTCAAAGAAGACTTGCATTGCAAAGAAAAAGGCTTTTGGATGGGTTCCCATTTGGGCAGGAGATCCACAAGGATGTAAGTTTGAAGTAATTTGTCCACCTGAAAAGTATGTGGTTGATCTAAAAGAGCAAACATGTACATGCCGAGTCTGGGATCTTAGTGGTATCCCATGTAAGCATGTAGTTGTAGTTTTGGGATTTAAGAACTTGCCCCTTGAAGACAATGTATATCCTTATCTTAGTATGGATGCATTTAGAAGGGCATATGAACCTTATATTGAACCAATGAATGGTCCAAACTTGTGGCCCCAAACAACACTTTATTCTATCCAGCCACCCAAAATCAAGAGACCACTAGGAAGACCCAAGAAGCAAAGAAAAAAGGATGTTATTGAAACTAATAAAGAACAATAAGACCCTTCGAAGTTAAAGAGAAGACTAATACCAACTTGCTCCAAATGTGGCACTAAGGGTCACAATATGAGAAGCTGTAAGGGTCTCCCTTCAACAAGTACACAAAAGGTGATGTATTGTCATGTTGCATCTTTTCCATTTTAAATAATCATTTAAGATAACTATCTTTAACCAATTTATTAAATTCACTAGAGGAACCAAGGTCAAAGTTCACAAGGGGAAGGTAGTCAAAGACAACAAATAGAGACAAGGAGAGCAACCCAATATACAATGGTTGTTGCAAGTCAAAGCATAAGAGAAAGATTTGTTGCGTACTTCTCGATAACTCAAGAGTCTGTGGTGTGCACAAACACAACACTGAGTTCTAGTACTTGTGGAAAGGGAAGTGGAAGAAGGAAAAGGAACACTGTGTAAGACACAAAATGACTATTTGTTTGCTAGTTCTTTGTTTGAACACTACTAGGTTATGTATTATATTACAACTTGTAGGTTATTATAAGCATGGTTCTTTGTTTGCAAACACTGAGTATATTGAAACTAAAATACCTGCAGATAATTTTCTACTTGAATATTGGAATGGATGTGAAAGATATTAGTTTATGTTTATGTTGCTTACAGCTGATTGATTGATTGCATATTAGTTTGTTTATGTGCCTTACAGCTGACTAACCAATTGCATATTAGTTTCTATTTATGTGCCTTATAGCTGATTGACTAATAAATGAGAGTGATGTCCAAAGGTCTATCCTTGTTTTCCAGATTTTTTCTTCAGTTATTATGATCTTGAATGAGTAGAATTATGAATTTACACTGTTGAAATTGATGTTGTGCTTACTGTAGGTTAGATCAATTGAAGGATAGATGGTGTTTTCTGATGATACAGCTAGAGCAAAGTCCCCTTCTTCCTACCAAGATATAGCTGAAGTAGGTGACCTGACATCATGGAATTCCTGTTATGTTATTGAATTCATAGTATTTGAAATTCCAACTACATGATGTGAAATTCTAGCTCGCTATAGGAGCTACAATTACAACCCTATCATCTAACAATTTTCCTAATTATGCTTATGATTGAATACAATAGGAAAATTGCTATATTAAGAATTTGGATCAATATCAATGTTGTTACCATCTAAAACTTCATGTTTATTCATTTGCCTAGAAATCTAAGTTTATTTGCTATTAAAGAAAGTTTTTTTTTTGGATCATCATTATACCTGTGGCAAAAAGTTTCAAAATCTTATCATATTTGTCTTGAATTATATCTCAAATTACGTTTGTGAGTTTGTTACTATGTGGATTGAATCAAAATTAGTTTATTGTGATGAACTAATGAAAAGCGGGTGTATGAACAGCATAATGTGTTTGACTTGATGATGGACTTATTCAAAGAGAGGTTGTTACTCCTTAGTTTAACTATTTTATGCATGTTATACCATATGTTAATTGCTATTGATTCTAATGAGAAGTTTTCAAGTGATTGTTCATGTCACTAATATGCAAAGATATCTTAATTTGATAAGTGGGTCTTTCTTGTGCAACTTGTCCTCTAATGCAAACACTTTTTCTGGTTATTATAGCTATGGAGGACTTTCCTGCCCACACCTTTTAAGCTCATCACTGTGTTTCTACCTAAAGCATGTCATGCAATTGCTTGCAAGCTCACATGTGGGAAGGTAAAATGATCCGGTAGAAGCTTATTACTCTATGATGATACTGGTGGACAACACTTTAAAATGGTTTTATTATTATGATTTATGCATGCATGACCACATATTATCTCAGGCTTACAAGATTTAGCTTGTATTCTACCATGGTTTGTGATAATAAGAAAATATAAATGAGTTATGGATCTCAATCTCATATAGAGATAAACAACAAGCATTTATGGGGGCAACAATGGCTCTTATTGATAATATATCATAAAGCATGAAGTTGGCAACAACTCGATTTGGGTAGATATAATGTGCTTTCACTCTAATGATCTAGTTTATTTTATTGCATTTGCAACAAATTAGATCTTTATTATACCAACAAACAAATTTGAATGGGGAGTAGGCTAATATGTTTCAAGATGGTAAACTTAGTTGTCTAAATTAGCCATTTTGTTGGAGTTTGTGCTCTTTGATGAAGAACACTCTTTGACTTGGTTCTCATTTTAAATTAAATTAAATTTGGTAATTTATATAGCTTTCTTGCTCTTAATGTGATCGCCTTGTCCTATTTATGATGTACTAAAAGTATCTACACAATTGTGATTGGTTAAACTCTCTACAACTGGTGGAAGTTTTATCTTAAAGTTATTGTTCTAGCTTCTATCCACTATATTTAAGTACTAATTTTCTTGTCATAGTACTTACCCAGCATTTAAAGCTCTCAAGAATTGTTTTTTATTATTTTGACTGTATTAAGATGTGTCATATCTCCACCCATGATATTGAGTTTGCTTACTCATATCAAGCCAACCCTTTTGGTATCCTGGTTCCTAATGTGTCAATACTGCGTGTCCTTAGTGAAGTGATTTATTCAACTATGGATTAACATTTTGCAAATTATGAACTTGGGCGAGATCATAAGTGGCCCTTTCAATAAGGTTGTAATATTTTAGATTTTTATTTATGCTTTATCTGCATGCTTTTTCATAGTTAATTCCTTGTCTTCCGCATGTGCTAAATTAGAGTTAGTTTGATGCCAATAGGTGGAGGGGATCTAGGTCCATGCAAATGAGGGTAGAGCGACACACACAGGTCCATGCAATTGTAATAAATCTCGCTATGCATGCACCTGTTGGAAGTCCTCAGAGGGGTTATCCTCATCCCACACCACTGCATGCTCCTCTTAAAGCGTATGGTTTTACTGCTCTGCCACCCCGAGGCATGATGGTAGCTTTCCTTGAACAACTACAAAGAGAGTAGATAGAGTGTATAGAAGATGCCTATAGGGGAAGAAACAAGTTTAACTAGCCACCACCTACAGACTGGAGTCACAGAGATTGAGGAAGGGATGGTTTCTTGAATGAAAGGAAAGGATTTGGGACAGGATAGAATTAGAGGAATGTATTAGACGTGGTATATTATGTAATTTGCAACTGTAATCTAAGTTCTGTGATGTTGTAAAAGGTCAAGGGTTTTAGTTCCAGAATCCTAAACATGCAGAAACACATATTGGGGCAAACACACGTCTCTATGATTTTGTTAGCATTCTCTAGTTTCCTTTTTATTTATATTGTATTTTTTTAAATCAATATTTCAATATTTTACTAGCAAAATTCATTCTGATATTGATTTAGCATGTCTATGTTTCCTTGGTGTAAAGCTTTAACAAATCTTACAGCATCAAGCATGTCTTTGTTTAGAACCCAAATCTAGTATAAATTATCTTCTATTGAACTCATGCTATGACGAATCCACAATAGCCAACCATTTTAATCCTACAGCATCAAGCATGACACGGAGAGGCTCATAGAGGGTGCAAAATAAAAGAGGCCATTGGCCAAAAGATGGTTGGTTATGTAATTGGGGTCCTAGATGCCGATCGCGATGGGAACATTACAACTAATGTGCTGTACTATGAGATGTGATAATCCGTTAGTCAGATGAAAAAATAACTAGAAAACTTGTTGTGATACATCCTTTTCACTTTGGTTAGGAACAGATATATACTTAAACCCTTTTATAAATTTTCTTTTTCATATTATACGCTCAAATATTTGAATGTATGAGAACCCTAATGGCCATTTTACACTAAGCACAAAGATTCAAGCTAAACAATAGAAGGCATTGCCCAACTAGTTGAGCCTGTGACAATAAGCTTTTAAATCTTTAAGAGATGCAAACGAGTAAAATAAACAATGAACAATAAACGTTTATATTGCTATGCCGTGTTCCATTCTTCCTAACCTAAGTTTCCTAACCAAACAAAATGGCGTTAACATTCTAAAGACAAAGTTAAGTCAAACTAGCATTATCAATTCCAAATCTTCCCACAACTAAATTACAAGTAATATAAAATAAACAGAATTCCCCATATGATATTGGAGACAACCAACAGTAATAGGAACAATTTCATGAACAACCTGTTCTTGACATAGTATAAGCAAGTGGGTGCATAAGCCTTTCGAAGAAATCACAATGAATTTCTTCCTTTTTGTAGTTAGCACACCCCAAAAACTTCCTTTTGGGATTTCTTCTTGTACTAAATGTTTGCAACACAGCCTTCAAGCCACAGTTGCAGTATTTGAATTCAAACCACCCCATGGACAATGAAGAAGACGAATCAATGGATAACATGCTTCCACACACACATGAATCCTTCCCACCACTACCCATCTTTGAATTTCATCTCAATACCACCCACGCTAGTTGTTGCCTCCTTTTAATCTCCTTGATACTGCGTTGATGGGATGAGCTTGCAAAGAAGAAAATGAAGACGATTTCGAGTTGCTATCAATGGACCACACTCATAATTTGATTCTCCTTCTACTGCTTCATTTGCGAAGAAGAAGATGATTAAGGCATCTTCAAGTAGTGGATACAATGGTTACGATTTCAATCGCCAGAGTTTGTGCAACTTCATAAGGTTAAGGCTTCCATGGGTTGAGAAAGGGGATTCATAAAATGACGCTGTTTGCCATTTTGAGTTGCCATTGTTGTCCAAAACAATGCCATTTTGTGCTAATGCTTGGTAAAAAAAAATTACACAGTCAAATGCCATGTCACGACAATGACATAGCAAAATTGGTTCCATGTCCACATGACACATCATTATCTCCTGCCACATTAACAAAATACTTAACTCAGTTAATTAATTACTAATAAAGGGACTTGATTGATATCAATTCTAATATTTAAAAGACTTAATTAAAAGTTTTTAACAGTTAGAGAACAAAGTAAAAATTTTTGAATCTATAGAAAATAAAATAGGTTTTATTCTAAATTTATTAATAATTAAGAGTATTTTTAATAATTTATAATAAATTGAGTTATAGTACATATTTATAAAATAAAAAATTATTATAAATTTTAAAAATGAAGAAAGGTTTTTGTAAAAATTATAAAATAAAAAACCAGAGGAACGTAATTTTTTTTCAAAAGGCGGTGCACGAGGAGGTAAAAAAACCCCAATTAAAGCTCTGCTGTTAAGCCTCTTGTTTCAAAGCCCTTCACAGTGCCACTGCCCTTCTATTTCCTGCGGATGGACGAACAGCAGCGCCGTTCCCGCCTCGCGGGTGGCGCCAGGCCTCAACAGCCGGCGGCAGCGCCGGAAAATGGCAGTGGTACCTTCCATAATCCTAGCTTGTTCTTCCAAACGCCGCCAGCTTTCTCGCCCCACTTTCAGAATCAGAACTTCCTCCTCCAACACCCTATCTGGCCTTTCCAGAGCCCTGGTGTGCCAGTCCAAAACCTTGGTTTTTCTCGACCACGGTGCCCTAGTTCTGTACAAACACAAAATTTCTCTGATAGTCTACATGAACACATCGAGAAGATTGACCGTGCTGTTTCAAAGGCTCGTCATGATCTTCTTGCCGCTGGAGAAGCTGTCTCTGCGTGGAAGGTGTCTCAGAACGCACTGTTGATGCTCCAAGTTGATTCATGGAGCTCTTTGGGGATTAAAATGCAGCAAGTTCCGTCTCTTCACCGCCTTATGATTACCGAAGGGAAGGTAAGAAAATCTTACAAGGGTGTTTAAATCGAGGCCGTGTTAACATTATTCCCATTTTCAAGTCTTATTTTTGTAAATTAGAATTTCTATAAACGCAAGTTTTATTTTATCAATTTTATTAATACAATTAGAAATTGAATTCGAGACCTGGGAAGCATATAAGATTGAAGAATTGGGATAATCTAAAGTATAGGGTGCACTTTAAAAAGTAAAGTGCAAGTGGATGACAGCAATGATCATGATTGTTATTACATACAAGCAAGTGTATTACAATTAATGGACTTGAGATAATCATACATATTAACTTTATATATTAGCTGGTTGGAACAAATTAGAGTTTATTGGTTTCATTGTTGGTTTTGATCATGATAGGGGGTTAAGGTAAAAGATATCATAGACCTTGATTTTCTTATTCTCATTTGGTCCGTGAGTTCCACACTTCCACTTGACGCTGATTATCTTTTTTTTCCTGAAATTGCTTCATCTTTTAGAGAACTGATTACATCTGATCTGACTAAAATTATTTTTCTATTAAAAATTTATTATAAGAAAATAATTATATAGTGAGCTTCCATTTGGCCTTCTCTCTCTGTTATCTAATAGTTGTGGGAACATTTTGAGGTTCTTTATTTTTAGTTATAGTGTGTAAGTGTTTTTCTTATATTATATTTTTTATGTAGGTAAATGCATTTGTCCATTGTTTTGTTGGGGTTCGAAGAATCACTTCATTATATGATTTGGAAGTGGCAATCTGCCAGAATGAGGGTGTTGAGTGCTTTGAAACACTAGGATTGGGACCTTTGATGCGGCACCCATTGATCATGCATTATTTCTCAATTCACTCAGATGTAACTGAAGTTTCTAAGATAACTACTGAGGAAATTATAAATTTCCTATGTGAGTTAGTAGATTCTTCTAAGAATAAGGAAATCAGGGTTGAAGAATTTTTGGATTTTATTGCCAAGAAGCGATCAGTCAAATGCAGGGAATGGCTTGGGATTCGGGTTCAGAACTTGGGGTATGTTATCTCTTATTATGTTGTCATGAAAGGTGGCATTTATAATATTATAGAGAGGTAGAAAACTGAATGGCAAATGTTTATTTAAGAATGATTCAGGGACTACCCAAACTGATGGGTCACATAAATAGATTTGATGCTAAGTCAATAAGTGTATCTATTAATCTTATTTGCTTTGTAAATACAATTGTCATTATACTTATTGAATGTAGGTTGCCCTAAAACGTTGGTTGTGAAGACAAAAGGCCTATGATCAGTTTACTAAGGTTATATTTTGTAATTATGGAGAGGGGATTGGAAGGGTTCATGATGAAATGGACTGAGCTGGGAAGGAGTGGGAGAAGGTGGGAAAGAGTGGGATTATCGCTTTATTTTTTGGATGTTTAAAATGGGAAGAGAGGGTAATCCCATTCCCCTTTTTTTGAAATTACAATTTCAATTAATAGAGTTGAGTAGGTTATTAAGCTAAATTTTCACTATTACCCTTATGTGTCTGCTAGAACTAACTAAAGTTAGCAGGAAGGATGTAATTGGAAATTTATGGAACTTGTGTTCCATCCTAAACCCTTGAATTGCTGGGTACAAAAAGTTCATGTGTTTAGATAGAATGGAGTGGCTAGGAATCCCTTTCAATTTCACTGCATTCCCTTCCTATGGGAATTTACAACCAAGAGTTTTACTCCCTTAAATCATTCCACTCCATCTTTCCCACCATACCGAATAAATCCAAACATAGCATTGGGTAATGCAATGACTTTGGCATCCCTCCCTTAAACACCCACATAAAGAAGGGAATTAGTTACTTACTTTGTTGTCAGGATATTTCTTACTTTGTTATTTGTTATCTACATGGAAGACATTTATGCTTGAATAGGTTTTCTGATCTCAACTACTGAATTATAATTTTATAGAATGCACATATCTGCCATACGTGAGGCTAAATTTTCGGAGGGAGTCACTCTGGAGAAATGTTTGAAGTCATCAAGAGTGAAAAGTGAGAAGTTCAGGAAGTTTCCTATGTCTTCCTCACAGAAAAAGCAGCTAGATGAACGTTTCAGTGCCATTTCTCAGCGTGTTGAATCATTTTCTTCTGTGGAAAAGATTTTCTGTGGTGAGCACATAAGATTTAATTCATCAAGCTCAGAAAATGAAGATAGTGATGATTATGCAGATGATGACCAACATAATAATACTATTGTGGGCAGTCATTCGAATGCGTCATCACAATTTGGAAAAAGTTCAGATCGAGTTAGTAGCTGTCCTTACCCATCTGCAACTGAAGAGATGACACGACTTGGGTTGAGAGGCAGTATGCAGGGACATTCTCCTGCTAATGACATCCTTGAAAAGGGAGTTAATGGGCAATTTAAAAGGAAAAGACGATCTGAAAATGTAAACTGTAAAAAATCTGCCTCTTCCAAGTTGCTTAAGAAAGAAAAGATTGTAGTTGGAGCAGATCCAATGGAGAGTTGTAAGAAGATTGAGGTAACAAGAAATATGTACGAAAATTTTTCAATCACTAATGACTCTTTGCAGATGTTCGTCACAACCTGGAAGGAGGCATGTTTGGAGCATGGTGTGGGTGAGGTATGTTCATTATTTGATAGCAAGAGTATGGTTTTATTAAAAGATTACCAAATTGTGATGTCATTACTGTGTATGTATATTCCTTTTGTTCCCTTTGGAGATGATTCACTCTGTTGGTCTTGTTTAAAATTGCACACTATAAGTAGGACAACAAACTTATCTTATGATTGGTCTCGATATCTCTTTCTTTCTTTGAACGTTCTTCTATTCTACTTTATTTTTGGTTAATATTTATCACCTTGTATCCTTTAGTACCACTGCAGCAGCCACATGGAAATTACAAAATTTGCTTTAGACTAAATCTACTGTCAAGCACATATGAAGCTAGGGATTTATTAGGGATGGGGGCTAGTAAGGCTGTAAATGAGTTAAACTTTCTATTGAGCTATTTAGCTTAAATTCAGTTTGGCTTGATTCAGTCTTGACTTGATTCAAATGGAACTGTAACATGAATGAATGTTTGATTGTATTGAAGCTTTATTCTGAGTGTAGTAAATATTGGAATGAAAGAACACAATTAAGATTTTTTATTATTTAAGTTAATTATTTAGCAACATGATATTTATATCTATGATAATTTTACTTTAGTCAATTCAAGCTCATATTTTAGTACTTGATTGAATTGAGCTCATGCCTAAAGAAATTCAAATGCAGATGTCAACATGTCCAATCAAACTTTCTTTGATTATAGCCCTATGGGTATTTGTGCCCTAGAATTACCCCACCCCTAAACAAAAGTTTGAAAGCCTATTAAAGTTTCATTGCATGGGTACCTTATTCTCAAGGGAAACATTCTTGTGGTATCAATTATATGAAAATCAGAACGACTGAAATGTTCAAACCATCAAATGAAACCTATGATATATTTATAATTTATAATTTTGGCATGACATAGGTTTTGGGATGTTAAAGAGCGTACACGAATTCTGTCACATCTAGCAGGATGAGTAGTTTTGTCCATCTACAATTAGTCCTAAGTAATTTAGTTCATATAAAATTAGTTTGTCATGGCTGTAGGAATTTATCTTTATCAGGTTATCAGGTTGTTTAGTTAGATTAAACTTGTATTGTATTTAGGTTCTGTTCTCTTTATTAATAGAGAGAGGCTTGGATCACTTTGATTAAGCTTGGAAGCCATTGAGTCATGTTAATGAATCTCTTTGTTTCATTTTGTTTCTCTTTTACCATGAATTTCAACAAGGGACATTCATTTTCTCTTTCTTGGGTTTGGAAAGTTTACGATTGAATGGTGAGGGTGTATGTATGAGGGTTGCACACTTAATGGAATAGTTTGTGCCACCAAACCTGTTTAGGTGGATGACTTTGACTTCTGGTCTAGATCAATGTTGTTAAAAGCGCTTGCTCCAGCAGAATAATTGTTAGGCGCTTCATAGCAAAGTGAAGTGCCTAGCTTTAAAGAAGCGCTGCTCCTTGGCGAATAAGCAGGCAGGAGATAAGCGAATAATGCACCGCTCTTCTATATCTTAGGAAATTTAGAAAAGAAAGGGAGGAGAAAGAAAGCTAATGCAGCAGCATGTGAAAGAGTAGCTACTAAAGCTTGTCTAAAGATAGAGGGCGATTGTTGAGAAAGCTAATGCTGAAGCTTGAGAGAAAGAGTTGAAACGGCTACAGTGCAGAGAGCACAAGCTGAAGCCTATGAAAGGGGAGACATCCAAATAAAGGCTCACAAAATATTGTACAATAACAAATAGAACCTTATTCCATTAGGTGGGGTCAGTTACATGGATTAAACGCTGCTATAGAATTCTATCCGAAGCCAAGTTTTTGGAAATATCATTTAATTAAATGTCTCTTTTAATAATTTCTCAAAGTGTCCTTTTTGATCTTTTTTTGCTTCTTTTCATTGGGCTAAAAATTATTTGATCAACCTTTCTCACTGGAATCTCTTGCGGTTTTCTTTGCACATGTCCAAACCACCATAATCGAGTTTCCATCATTTTCTCTTCAATAGGTGTCACAGTAACTCTCTCCTAAATACAATCATTCCAAATTGTCTTTTCTTATATGTCAACTCATTCATCTTAACATTCTCATCTTTGTTACCCTCATTTTTTGCTCATGTTGACATTTTAGAGCCCAACACTCACTACCATAGACCAGGTTTAATAGCAATTCAGTAAAACTTTCCTTTAAGCTTGCTAGATATTTTGCAATTACAAATGATGCCTGAGATGTTTCTCGATTTCATCCACTCAGCTTGGATCCTGTGTGTGACATCTCCATCAATCTCTTTATTACTTTGTAAAATCGATTCAAGATACTGAAACTTGGACATTTGTGTGCTATGCTTCCCAATTTTTATCTTCAAATCATTGTTTGCTTGCCTCTTGCTAAATTTACACTCCATATACTCTGTTTTATTTCTGCTTAAATGGAAACCTTTTGATTCCAAGACTTCTCTACATATCTCCAATTTACAATTAACCTATTCTCTTAGACTCCTCTATTAAGATTATATCATTTACAAAAAGCATACATTTTGGGACTGTATATTAGATGTGTTCAATAAGTATATTCATCACTAAAGTGAAAAGGTATAGACTTAAGGATGATCCTTGATGCAAACCAATCTTTATGAAAAATCTTTTGTCACCCCTCCTTGAGTCCTCATACTTGTTGTAACCTCATTATACATATCCTTTATAACGAGAATATAAGCAATATGAATACCCTTCTTTTCCAATATCTTCCATAGGACTTTCCTTGACACTCTATCATAAATTTTTTTCAAGTTAATGAAAACTATATACAAGTTTTTTTCTCTACTTTATTGTTGTTTCATCAAATCTCGTAAAAAATATATAGTCTTTGTGGTTGATCTTTTTGGTGTAAAACCAAATTGGTTCTCTGATATATGTGTCTCTTTTCTTAATTTGTGTTCAATCACTTTTTTCTAAAGTTTCATAGTATAACTCATGAGTTTAATTCCCCGATAGTTTCTAGTTTCTACAATTTTGAATATCTCTCTTATTCTTGTAAATGAGTATCAATATACTCTTCCTTCATTCATCTAGCATATGCTTGGACCTCAATATCTCATTGAACAACTTGGTAAGCTAAAAAATACCTTTCTCTCCCAAATACCCCCAAACCTGAATAGGTATGTTATCAAGACCCATAGTCTTACCATTGTTTGTCTTCTTAAGTGCCTCCTATGCCTTAACTTCTTGAATTTTACGATAAAAAGCAAAGTTTTGATCCTCTTCTTGAGTAATTAAACCTTTTATGTCTATACTTATTGTCTGCTCCTTATTGAAAAACTTGTGAAAATAACTCCATCTTTCTTTGATATCTCTCTTTGCTACCAAGACTTTCCCTCTTCATCCTTAACGCATTTCACCTATCCAAATCTCTTATTTTCCTTGCCCCTCCCTTAGCAAGTTTATATGTTTGCCATTTTCCATTCTTTATTCCTAAAGCTTGGTGAAACCCCTCAAAGCTTTAAATCTCGTCTCATTAACTGCTTTCTTTGTCTCAATTCTAGTTGATCCATCTCACAATTTTTTGCCTTGTTATTAAGATGTAAAGCTTTGAAACACTCTCTTTTATATTTAATCTTCTCTTGCGCACTCTCATCCCACCACTAAGATTCTTTATTTTTGGGACCAAATCCTTTTGATTTACCCAAGACTACTTTAGCTATCTTTCAAACCTCATTTGCCATCTCTTCCCCATAAGGTTAGAACATCCTTGTGCCTCTCAAACTCTCTCCTCCATTAGCTTATTTTGAAAAATCAACTGCTTTTCACCCTTTAGCTGTCATCACCTGATTGTTTAGTTTATAACTTTTTGGAGTCGCGGTTTTCGACTCTTGACATGCATATCAAGGACCAAATGTTGTGTGGTCAAACTCTTACCTGGTATAACTTTACAACCTTTATGGATCCTTTTATTTTTATTTAGTACCAAAAAAAAATCTATTTGCAAACTTGAGACCCCACTATTGTATGTGATTAGGTGCTCCTTCTACTTTTAGAAACAAGTATTTGCAATCTTAAAGTCATAAGCCATTGAAAAGTCTAGAATTGATTTTCCCTCTTCATTTAGTTCTCCTATACCAAAACTAGCACAAAATCCTGCATATTATCCTGCTTCTTTTCTAACATGACCATGAAGATCCTTACCTAAGACTATCTTTTCATGTAGGGAGTTCCTTGGACTAGCCCTTTCAAATCTTTAGAAAACTTTACCTTTTCTTGTTCCTTCAACCTCAATTGTTGTGCATAAGCACTTATAATGCTAAGAACTCTTGTTCCACCGCGATTTTAAGGGATAAAATTCTATCATTTATCAATTTAACCTCCACCTCATTGTTCTTCCAAGTCTTGTCTACAATAATACTAACTCCATTCTTTGCTCTAACCTTCCATGTATACCAAAGTTTGAATCCTAAAGTATTTGATTTCTTAGCCTTTTTTCCAACCCATTTGATTTGTTGAAGACTGTTAGGAGTGGAGATAAATTTTACTATGTTCTTTTCTATTCTATTAGTAACCTTGGCTGAGTTTATTTACTACAGGGGCAATATTGTAATTTTCCTTGCTGTTATGTTAATATCAATTGTGGGTGGAAACACTCAGCAGAATTTCACTTCCTAAAGTCGTTTCCCTCACTGTTTTGGTCTCTGTTCTCTTCTCTGATTATTTTCCTCTTCCTCCAAAATTCATCTTGGTATCAGAGCATAGATTCTGCTGGGAGTTTACCCTTGCCTTCAGCTTTCTTTCTTCCTTTCCCTTTCTTTTTTTTTTTTCTGCCGTCTTTGTTAAACCAAATTGCTAACGTCAGCAATCAGAGATGCTGAGTCAACACCGGTTGCTTTAAGTCGGAGGACCCATTGGCCGGAGCAATTTTTCCCGGCGACCAGAACCCCCAAACACTCAGCTCGGAACTCTAACCTCCAATTGCATAATTGGAATTATGTTCCTAATGGTGAAAACCCTAACATTTGCTGCAATTTCTCTTTTGGCCGAGGATGGACAAAATCGATTGGAGGTGCTATCACCAGAGAGTTCGAACCTCGCTCTTAAAGGTCAATTTCGATGACTTTATAGTGGTGGATGGTTCTGTTCTGGACATAGGGGCGTAGAGAGCGTTGGCTTAGTTGGTGGAGGACGAGTTCAGTGGCTTCCTAGCATGATTGTAAGTATTTCGCATCTTCTTTTGAATTTGGGAGCATTGTTGAAGAGAAAGGATGTCTGCAAGCAACAATGAGGGTGAAGGGTTTAGTCAGGACCTAAGACATATTCCTACTCAGAGTGTGATTGAGAATGTGCTCAACTCGGGAGATTCTATAGGTCGTGTAGTTGCACTAAATGACAACCCTACACTTTAGATTAGCCCAAAGAAGCTTGATGGCACCAATTATCTTACACAGGTCACTGCTTGTACCCTTTCCTTGAAGGCTAGAGGACTATATGGGTATGTTTGTGGCTGGAAGAAAAAGCTTGAGGAGACTAGTCCTTTAATAGATCAATGGGAGTCTGAGAATAGCCGATCATGTCTTGGCTATTGAATTCGATGGAGTATGAGATAAGCAAAACTTATATGCTCTTGGCCACAGTTGAAAAAATTTGGAATGCAGTGAGGCAAGCTTATTCTCGAGTTGGCCACTATGCAATTATCTATGAGTTGAAGCAAAAAATTCATGGGACAAAACAAGGTGAAAAATCGGTATCCCAATACTTCAATGAATTTAGTAGTGTTTGGAAGGAGCTTGATTATTATCAAACATATCAAGCCAAATGCTCAGAAGATGCTGTTAAGTTTCAAAAGATGCAGGATAATGAAAGAGTCTTTGAATTCATAGCTGGTCTCAATGTTGAATATGATCAGATGAGAGTGCATCTTCTTGGAAGAGAATCCCTTCCATCATTGGGACAAGCTCATGCTTTTATTCAACAAGATGAGAGTCGAAGACAATCTATGCTTTTATCTTCTCCTGTTGAGGGGTCTGCCTTGAATATCAATGCCGTACAAAAGGTCATTGACTCATCTAGTGCCACCACTCAAGGTGACAAGGACAAGCTGAGGTGTGATTATTGTGGAAAAATGAGGCATACAAGGGAGCAATGTTGGAAGCTTAAGGGAAGGCCATCAAGAGGTCGTGGAGCAAGAAGGGGAGGATTATCTAGGAACCAAGCTCATTTGTCAGAAGCGATTGAATCTATGACAGAGAAGAACAATCAGAGTGAAGATAGTTTTTCTAAAGAGGAAATACAATCTCTTAGAAAAATTCTCATGATGACAAGATTGAATACCTCTTTGGAAGCAAAGGGGAACACATCCTCACCTTCTACTTCCTCTACTCACGTAGCTCATGTAGGTAAACCTATTATTGCCTTGAATGCATACACTGGCACCAGTTCTAATTCTTGGATCATTGACTCTGGGGCTTTTGATCACATTACTGGTGATTCTTCAATATTTTTCACATATTCACCTTATATACAGAACATTGTTCGTATTGCAGATGGTTTCTTGTCCTCTATAGTAGGCAAAGGATCTATAAAGTGTACACCTCTTTTGAATTTGTCTACTCTATATGTTCCAAATTTTTCAAATAATTTGCTCTCCATAAGTGCTATTACTAGAGACTTAAATTGTAAAGTCACTTTTTTCCCTTCTTATTATGTATTTCAGGAACTAGAGACGGAGAAAACAATTGGTTATAGTAGAGTTAGTAATGGCATATATTTTTTGGAAGATAATCCGAGTGTCATCATTAGCTTGACAATCCAAGAAGGTCCAGAAACCAGAATACTCTAGATTTTTTGAGATGGCATAGGAGGCTTGGGCATCCCTCTTTTGTAGTTATGAAAAAACTTTTGCTAGATTTGTTCTCAAAGTGTAATGAAAAAGAGTTAGTCTGTGATGCTTGTGAATATGCAAAACATGTACGAAACTCTTATCCCATCAATCATAATAAAAGTCCAGTTCCTTTTATGACTATTCACTTTGATGTATGGGGACCTACTTGTGTTACTTCTTTATCTGGATATAGATGGTTTATTATATTCATTGATTGCTTTAGCCGTCCTACTTGGGTTTACTTGATGCACTCCAAGGATGAAGTTTTTTCTTGTTTTAAAAGATTTCATGCAATGATTTGTACCCAGTTTGAAACAAAAGAGAAATTCCTCAGAAGTGACAATGGTTTAGAATATATGAGTAATGAATTTCAGTTGTATTTAGATGATCATTGCATTATACATCAGATTAGCTGTGTGAATACTCCTGCTCAAAATGGGGTTGCAGAACGTAAAAGTAGATATTGATTATAAGTGGCAAGAGCCTTACTCTTTTCAATGCGGGTGCTCCACTATTTATGGGGAGATGCTGTTTTGTCAGCAACTTATCTCATCAATTGGATGCCATTGAGGATGTTGAGTTTTAAATCTCCATTAGAGCTCTTTCAAGAATTTGTATCTTACCTAATTTTACCAAAGGTATTTGGTTGTGTTTGCTTTGTTCATGACCATAAGCCTATAATTGGGAAGTTAGACCCTCGAGCTTTGAAATGTGTCTTGATAGGCTATTCTCCAACCCAAAAAGGGTATAAGTGCTACCATCCCCCTACACGGAAAGTAATTGTTAGTATGGATGTAACATTCCGAGAGCATGAAGCTTATTTTTCGTCAAATCAAACATTTCTTCAGGGGAAGAAAATGAAGGATAATGATGAAGAGTTGTTTTCTTATCTCCAATATCTTCCAAATATGTGTCAGGAGGAGGAATTGCTGCAAAAGAAACAAAATGAGGGGGAGAACTCTATTGAGGGGGAGTCAAAAGAGCTATCTCCATATCAACAATCTAATGAGTCTACTAGGCTAGATGGGGGAGAAAAACAAGAAGAACAAGAATTGTTGACTTACACTCGGAGGAAATGGAAATCAAAGAATAATGCCATTATGTCTGCTCTACCAAATCAAGCACAACCTCCGGATTCAGTTTGATCTCCTTCACCTTCACCAGAATGTAAGTCCACTTCTCAATCCCTTGATCCTACTGTAAATGATATTGATCCTCCTATTGCTGTTAGGAAAGGCATAAGGAAATGTTCTCGCTATCCTATCTCCAACTTTGTTTCATATGAGTTCTTATCTCCTAACTATAGATCCTTTGTTTCTGCGGTTTCCTCTTCTATTGTTTCACAAGATTGGAGAGATGTGATTAAAGATCCTAAGTGGAAGAAGGCTATGATGGAAGAAATGATGGCCCTTAAAAGAAATGATACATGGGAACTTATCACACTTCCCCCACAGAAGAAAATAGTGGGATGTAAATGGGTCTTCACCATCAAACACAAGGCAGATGGGTTGGTTGAGAGATACAAGGCTAGATTGGTAGCAAAGGGATTCACCCAAACATGTGGAATTGACTATCAAGAAACCTTTGCACCAGTAGCGAAGATGAACTCCATTCGGATACTCCTCTCATGTGCAGTTAACTTTGGATGGGAGTTATAACAATTGGATGTAAAAAATGCATTTGTGCATGGAGATTTAGAAGAAGTGTTTATGGATGTTCCTCCGGGTTTCACGTGTCATAAAACTTATGGAAAAGTCTGTAAACTAAAGAAAGCATTGTACGGGCTAAAACAATCACCCAGAGCATGGTTTGATAGATTTCGTAATGTGATCATAACCATAGGGTATAGCCAAAACAATGCTGATCACACCCTATTTTTTAGGAGATGTGGCAACAAAATTACAATTCTCATTGTTTACGTTGATGATATTGTTGTTATAGGGAATGACACGAAGGAAATTAGCCACCTCAAGACGTGTCTAGCGGAGAGATTTGACATTAAGGATTTAGGAAAACTGAGTTACTTCCTTAGAATTGAAGTGGCTAGTTCAAATAAAGGCATTTTCATTTGTCAAAGGAAGTATGTGCTAGATCTCCTCCAAGAAACCGGTATGCTAGGGTGTAAATCAGCTGAATCTCCTATTGTTCAAAATCATCATCTTAGAAATGGTGTTGGAGAAACTATAGATGTTGGGAGATACCAAAGACTGGTGGGCAAACTCATTTATTTATCTCATACTCACCCTGATATTGCATTTGCAGTCAATGTTGTTAGCCAGTTTATGCATGATCCTCGATCTTCACACCTAGATGCTGTTTTTCGCATTTTGAGGTACCTAAAATCCACTCCTGAGAAGGGGCTATTGTTCTCAAAGCATGGGCATTCTAAGATTGAAGTGTTCACCGATGCTGATTAGGCAGGATCCATAGATGATAAAAGGTTAACCTCTGGCGATTGCTCATTCTTTGGAGGAAATCTTGTTATATGGGGATGCAAAAAGCAAGTAGTTGTCTTTAGATCAAGTGCTGAAGCTGAATATAGAGCTATGGCTCAAGAAGTATGTGAGGCTCTATGGTTGAAGAAGCTTGTTCAAGAGTTGGGCTTATATAATGAAGCGTCACTCAATCTCTATTGTGATAACAAGGCAGCAATTAACATTGCTCATAATCCTGTTCAACATGATTGAACAAAACACATTGAGATTGATAGACACTTCATTAAAGAAAAAAAATCACATATGGACAATTGAAGATACCTTTTGTGAAGTTTGAAGACCCACTTGCAGATGTTTTCACAAAGGCCTTGCCTAATAAAATCTTCCACTCCATTGTATGCAAGATAGGCATGAGAGATATCTATGCCCCATCTTGAGCAAGAGTGTTAGGAGTGGAGATAAATTTTACTGTGTGTTCTTTTTTGTTCTATTAGTTACCTAGGCTGAGTTTATTTACTACAGGGGCAATATTGTAATTTTCCTTGATGTTATGTTAATATCAGTTGTGGGTGGAAACACTTAGCAGAATTTTACTTTCTAAAGTCGTTTCCCTCTGTTTTGGTCTCTGTTCTCTTCTCTGATTATTTTCCTCTTCCTCCAAAATTCATCTAAGAGACATAATGTTAATTCTTTTTTGAATTATAGTATCAACTACCTCCATAGATTTCCCTATCAAAGTTCCAATATTTCAAGTGCCAAAATGGATCTTATTCACATGTATTAACTTCTATACTCACATTCGTCCAGAAAGATATAAGAATCCTTGCTTATTTAACACTACATCCAGGCACCAATGCAGCGGCTCTAGTTCATTTAACATTGTACTCAAGCCATACAATGCATTACTTCTGGGTAACGACCTACTATTAGCACTATAACTTTATTTATCCATGTCATAAGGGATTTGGCAAAGTTTTACGGTGGCTATCGATTATTTAATACAACCCTTCTCCTTTATTCAAGCTTGGGCCGGCTGTGTAAAACACAAGTAGAGTTGCTCACATAATACTGTAGCAAATAAAAAAGAAAGGCAGGAGACCACACCTAGCTGGCACTTGGCTCTTGTGCCTCCTACTTCTTGTGCCTACGCTACAGCTCATGGCAAACAAGCACCTACTTTTAAGCAATAGAATCCTGATATCTACATACATCTCCAAAGCTGCCACCTTTTCAGTAATAGAATTCTGATATTTATATACGTGGCAGTGTTTTGATTTAGCTTCTCCAAAGCTGCCATTCTGATATGTATATATGTGGCAGTGTTTTAATTCAGCAGGTTATATAAATAATAATATAATAATAAAGATTTAGCAGTTATAGAAATATATAGTATTATAATAATAAGAATCCTCAAGACATATAAGAATTTTTGAATCTCAATTCCTAGTCTCGCTATATTAAAATATTAATATGTTGCTCTCCTACTCTTGGTCTGCCTATACTAAATTATTAATGCACTCATTAGCAACTTCTATAAATATATAGTATTATATTAATTAAGATTCTCAGTTTTGTACATATAATATTATATTTTATGATGATTTTCAAGTTAATCTATTATTTGTATTTTTTTTCTTCAATTTGGCCACATCACTTCAATGGGGCGATCGCCCGCTTCGGCGCTTAGGCACTTAGGCATTTATGGGGTTGGCGCTTCACACCGCGTTTTGCATTTAACAACACTGGTCTAGATAGGATTTACCATTCTGAGCATATTTTTCCTACCAAATTGATGATAATGTCCTTGGATCATGCCATATAATATCTTTCATACAATTTATTGTACAAAACCTAAATACACCCAAGTATCAGAATATCCTGAAGATTGTGGTAATCTGCAAATCGGACCAATAATATGGCTGGTAGCTGATGAAATAGATAATCTCCTAATCACAGGTAGGTTAATTTTAAAACAAAGAAACATCTATGGTAGCAATCCAAAGTCTGTTGGACATAGACAAAACAGAATAGAGGTAACAAATTTTTTTATGACACTATGATGATCCATCAAATTTTGGAGAAGAATAACAATTTATTATTATGCAGAAATTCTCAATTGTCATTTACTATAATGTTGTTAGGATTTTAAAATAGGGCTGAATTTAGAAGCACTTACGATGCTTGAAGGTTGTCTCTTTCAGCAGCTGAGAGTGATATAAAATGCATACTATGGACAAGAAAGGGTGTTATAATATTCGTAATTCTCTGATATTTTGCAAAATATGCTGTAAAAAATATATCCTCATTTACTGCTTTTTAATTTCCAGACGATAGGAGTGCCTTATGTTATAACATGTAATCTTTCCTTTTTATTTTTTCCTTCTTTAATTTTGTCAGTCATATTCCAAGGTTGCAAGCATATATTAAATCTTTATGAGGATACCATGCTTCGCCAAATTAAAATTAAAATTTTGAAGATAAAGGAGGATAAGATTGAAAGACAGCAATTAAAACAGATTTTGTTTTGTATTCATCATTGCTACTTGTCTGCTATGTAATGTTGTTAATTTTTATTATTGCTTTCTTTTTGGATGAAAATGGATTCTGTTCGAGAAAAGAGAGAGGGAGATAAGTAAATAAGCAGTGGATAAGCCATCCTGCTATTTAATTTTATTGTTATAACTCTTTTTGCCGTTGCATCTTCAGTTAGGAGTTGAATAGAAATTGTTTTTGTTTACTTGTTAGAAATGAGGAGCATAGATCATAATATACAACTATTATGCAGGTTTTAGAGAGGATGCTTCAATTTTATGAAATAAAACCTCGACGACAAAGGAAAGTCAGGCTGATGTTCTCGTCATTTCCATTCATTGGTTTGCTGAATGCTGCTGTAAGCTTCTTTTCCTCCACTTTGTTACTTTTGCACATGTAATTTGCTGTTGTTTCTTTTATTTTTTAATTAAATCTTTTAAATTTCTTACATAATTATAATCTTATTTTCTGTAAATGTTCTCATATAATATCATTTGGCTTTTAGTTATACCCCTACTTCTTTTTCATATATGTTAAATTGATGGTATTTATGGTTAACTGATGCCATCTTCTTGTTGCCCTCTGGTTGACAGTTACCTAGCTGATTTTTTGTCTTATAACACACTGAATCAGTATTTAATTGAAAACATGCCTTACTGCAGCCTTGAAGTATATTTATCCTGTAGACTTTTCTTTTCAACATCCAACTCCTGATGAATATGTCATGTGATGTGAACAATACAAATAGGATATAGCCAAAAGCTACCATAGACATTTAAGATTAGATTGCATTGCTAAGACTTATAGAGGCTTGGGTTTTGCAAATTCAATGACATTGCCAAAATGGGCGAGTAAGTCAAATGATCGGAAACAGACTTCTTTTGGCATTAGGTGGTTACAAGTTAGTATGGCCTTAAAAGAGAATGGGTGAACCATTGTTGCATCTGTGCCTTGATATTCATCCTTCTATTCTCAAGTATATTCATCCTTTTCACTTATTATTCTTAATAGAGTTGGTTATCAATGTGAACCATTTATAGGATGATATATGGGAAAGTCAAGCTTCAACTTTCACTACTTTCCCGTCTTTCGATTTTTGTCCACTCTTCATCATGCTCCTGTCTTTCAGTTTGATATCCTAGAGGCCTAGGAGTATCTCCTAGAGTTTTCGTTGTTTCTCTATAGTTTAAACCTAGATGGTGGTAGAAGTTTTATCTTCCTATTTTTTAGCACGTTTTCTTTGCTCAGTGTTGGATAAGAGAGTTTGAACTTCTTATAATTTACGATAACATATTTGTACATTTTTCATTGCCATGACCTATTTCCACCAATTAATTATGTTTGGAAATTAAAGATTCTCTTTGAAGCCAATGCTTTGATATGGTCTATGGTACTTGATCAGGCTAGTATTGATGGTCTGTTGTTGGTTAAGAGGCTAAGTAATTTGTTATGCTTTTATAGTAGAGTCTTCTTTTCAAAAGTTTTTTACTGCTCAATTGGCTAGGATATTGGAACTAGTTCTTAGCAGTTTCTGTTCAACGGCAGCTTTGTCTATTAACATTAGACAATGTTGCTATTAGTGAAGAAGGCAATGTGGAGGTATGCATTGTTTTGCAGTAGTTTGTGCATTTGGTTGCAGTGTCATGCTAGAATTGTGGTGGAATTTCTATTGATGTCAGTTGTGGATAATGTATGTTCGGCGAGCTCTGTATGCTTTTATATTGATAGAATGTGACTGAAATGCTCTTTCATATTAATATTTTTTGCCTTTTCCTGTTTTATGGTTAGATATGTTATCATTCATATTTTATTCTTTCTTTTGTTTTCAACAATAATTCCTGTGGTTAGAAAAATTAATATAAATAGTTCATTTTTTGGCATTGTATAAATGAAAATTTCTGTTCGATAATATGGCTTTCATATTTAGTATGGCAGTGGCACAATTATGTCATCTTTTAGGTCCTTTGGCACATCTATAAGAGATCAATTCAATAAAGATGGTTTTATAATGCTGCAGGTTTCGTCTATCAAATCTGGGATGTGGAACAGTATGTATGATGCCTTCCAAGCTGTAGGCCATAATGAATTAACGAGCTCAGACATCAACAAGAATTCTGATTATCAGACCACAGATGTTGGTCCAAGTGTAGATGTTATACCTGTCCTAACATATGACAATTCAGAGAATATAATGCGTGAGTTTATTTTCATTTAAACTGAGGTTTGGCTGAATAATTATCTTTTTTCTTCTAATATTGCCTATCCTTTTCTTATACTTCCCCTTTGGTATTTCCTGTTATAAGAACTTAACTTTTTGAGTTGTTGTTTTGGTTAAAATTTTATTTTATTAGAAGAAAAGAAGGATTACATAAGAGGATAAGATAACGTCCTTACTCCTTATACAAGGTAAAACCAAAACAAGAGCAACATTAATACCAACCAGGCAACCACTGCAACTCATGCAAGTTTCTGGAAGTTTATTTCTCCAGGCTTTGCTTCTTGTTTCATTGGGTTTGGGTTTGGGGCATGGTACTTGTGTCTAGTTTTGGGAGGACACTTGGAATATTCCTCTCAAGTGTCTTTTCTTTTCTTCTACTGTTTTTTTCCTATGCAGAAATCTTCCTTGAAAATTCTAATCTATTCAGGATCTTGATTTTACTTGGAATTTTTACTTTTGCAAGGATTTGACTGGTTGAGAAACTAGTGAATTAGTGCGTCTTGATTCTGCTCATTTTTCTTCTCATCCAGATTCCATATCTGAGAAATTGGACTTTAGATTCTTATCGTGCATTTTTTTTTTAAGTCCAATTTTTGTATTTTAATGCACTCTTCTAGTTGCACAAATTCCTCGTTGACAACCTCATTTAGGAGTGCAGAACCCCCTCTAAGGTCAAGTCTTTTGTTTGGAATGTGTTAAAAAAGAATCAGTACAAATGATCTGTTACTGGTTGTGTGGTTTATAGACCATATATAGCTATTTAGGTGTAATTCTTTTTGCATTGCAAGGTGGCTACTTTCTTATAGAATATTCTATTTTAATTGTACAATGGCTGAGTTCTTTTACTTCCGAACAGTTTCTTGTGATTTGTTTGTAAAGGTTTTGAGAAAAATAAGGAGGCTAAAATTTATGGCCATGCCCATGTGTGGCTTATGCAACTCTCGTGTCTTAGGCTGGAGCTGAATGAATGGGGTTTTAAGGGTGTCTTTGCCTTTATTTTATGATATAGGATTGAGTATATGGCATTGTTCTAGTGTTCCTATCAAGGCTGTCTCATAGGAATTTAAATCTTTGATATGTAACGAGATTGGACAGCTTTGGTACATGCTTCCTTGATTCTTTTTGCTGCTATTTTCTCTGGTTTAGAGGACATCTGATCCTCTTACTAGTTGTAATTTGCCTCTGTGCTGCTTAGGCGATTTTTTTTTACACATACAGTTTACATATTTATTTTATGTATTTATAAAATAATTACATTTCAAATTTTTGGAACCAGTAAATATATAATTGTCTGCGATACTCATAACAAGATATACCATGTGACAGTGGTGGTGCATCATCTTTCTCTAGTTCTCAGGAGTTGGTCTCTAAAAATCACAATTGCAACTTATGTCATTCAACATCAAATTAGTTGTCCATTGCCATTTGTTGATGACATGGCAGAATACAAACTTGCTAAGTGACTTAAATCCTTTGGCTGTGTGCTGTATTCATCGTTGTATGGTGTTTATGAGATTGAGCGAAATGCTATAGTTTTTAACCAAAATTTCTTCCTTTGCACCTATTATGGGATAGGGTTGTTTTTTTGACTTCACTCTGGCTTCCATTTGAGCGATAGTTTGATATTATGTACACAAGATTTGGAATACTTTTAAGTTACAGGGTTTCCTTATTTTCTGGCTTTCATCTTCACCTTGTATCTGTATTTTGAATTGACCAGCAAATTTCAGTTACATAGAAAAATAAAGGTATAGTGAAAGACTATATGAATCTTTTTCTAGTTTATTAGATATGAAACTTGACATTTAATACACAGTTTGAAATTTTGTGGGCTTCTATATGGTTGTATAACTTGTATTTCATATTCACTAGTAACAAGGATAACTATGTTTATTGCTCAGAATTTATTTGAGGATCAATTGAGATAGTTCTTTTCACTTGTTTTAATTGCCAAATGAATATGAGTTTTGTTTATTGTTCACATATTTTTTACTGTTTTCCCCTTTTTATGCCCCCCTTCCATGTGAGAAATTTCTTCTATGCCTCCCTTACCTTTGGAGCTGTTGCTGATACTTACAGGTGTTTCTGCCGAAGATATCATCAGAAGAATTGGAACCTATTTTGACCTTGATAATGAAGTACAAAGAAATAGTAACTTCTCACTACAAAATAGATTTTTGTTCCTTAGGAAGCTTTGGAACTGTGAAAGCTGGGTAGCTGAGCAGTTTTGTGTGAAGAACTTCACTTCTCTTGGTTATGGGGAATTCTTAGTATTTCTTGATAAAAATGTTTCACAGTTGCCTCATGAGGTTCTCAAATTTTTGATGAGTGGGATATGTGAAAAATCCTCTTTCGTGGCTTGCATGCCCTCAAACCAGTTGACCGTGCTCGTATCGCAAGCTCTGAGTACTTTGTGGGAAAATGAAACAGTAACCAAGCAGATGATTTCTTTGCTGCTTACAAGGCAGTTTCCATCAATTGGTTTTGAAGTTACAGAAAATGGTTCTCTTGAAGATTTCCTTGATATTGTGGGGAAGCATAGAGCGAGTGTAACGTCAAAATGTGTTATATTTTCTGCAACAATGACAGTAAAGTACCAATTAGGGGACTCATTAGGCCTTAAAGATATTGGTTGCCTAGAAATGATTACCGATAGGTTTGAGGCAGGAAAGAAAACTATGACCTCTGGAAATGTTACATCCAAAAATGCAATTGATGTCTTACTTAGGGCCCCAATGTTGTCTGACTTGAGCAAGTGGGCACATTGGGATCTCATTTTTGCGCCCTTTCTTGGCTCTCTTGTATCATGGTTGTTGAATGATGTCAATACCAAAGAGTTGTTGTGTTTGGTGACCAAAGATGGAAAGGTGATACGGGTAGATCATTCTGCTACTCTGGACTCATTCCTGGAGGCTGCAGTTCAAGGATCCTCTTTCCAAACAGCAGTGAAATTGCTATCTCTGTTTGCACTAGTTGGGGGAGAAAAGTTTGTTCCATTGTCACTTCTAAAATGCCATGCTCGTCGTGCATTTGAAGTCATGCTCAGAAACACTCTGGAAAACATGGAAGCTGCTGATGGTGGGAATTCTCTTCTGCCAGGGGAAGCTCTTTGTAGGATGGAAAAATTCACTGAAATGTCTACTTCTAATATGAGAAGTGAGTTGTGCAAACATTTACACAAAATCCATAAGGCAGTACCCATTCTGGCAAGATTTGTCCTTGATTGTCTTGCCTACATACCTTCTGAAATTCATTATTTTGCCACTGATGTATTGTTTTCTGGGATGCAATCTATTTTCAAAGATGCTGCTTCAGCTATTTTATGTGAATGCAGCAACATGGAGCAACGCCTCATGCTTCATGAAGTGGGATTGTCTCTTGGTATTTCAGAGTGGATTAATGATTACCATGCATTTAATTCAAAAGATACTGCTGAGTCTTTTGCTGCTGGTGAATTATGCTCTAAAGCTGCAAGGGCAGAGATAAGCACAGGCCTGAAGCACAACCAACACCACTTTGATAAGTCTTCTGTGTCTGATAATGATACGGTTGTATCCCTTGTAGCAGGTGCATTTAATGAAGTTTGTGCTCAGATGAGCCTATCAGCTGGTAAGGAAAAGTCTAATGTTAAATCTGTTAGTGGTTGTCTGGAAGGTTCACGTAGACAGAATGAGGATGAGGATGCAGCTCTGGTCATTGAATCAATTAGGCGAGATGAATTTGGTCTAGTTCCAAGTCTCTCTGATTTTGAGTGTAGCATGTTGAAGAAGCAACATGCTCGTTTAGGGAGAGCACTACATTGTCTTTCACAAGAATTGTATTCTCAAGATTCACATTTTATTCTTGAACTGGTAAGAATATTATATGTATTTCTTATGTTGTGCTAAGAAATAGTTGATATCTTTGTAAAGAATAAATGCACTGATGTTATGTGGTCTCCTTTTTATGCCTCTTGCTTTATATTGTGATGTGAAGTGTCAAACTCTATTCAACTTACTAAATCTAATAAACAGCATTTTTTAAGCTGTTAGGTTTTGGTGGGATTGTAGAAATATAATATAGCTGTGAGGCAGTGATAATAAGTGAGAAGTTTCTCATATTTGATGGAGAATCTCTGATTGTTTGATTATCATGAAACAGAACATGCTGTTATTTTCAAGGACTATGGTTTATATGTTTACTTCAATTTCGTATTATTTTATGAGTGATTTGTATGCAATTGTTAGAATGTATTATCTAATGAGAATATTGGTCATTTTGTTAAGTTACTTTCTCTATAAATAGAGGCTTAGGGGTTTTCTATGTAAGAAGTAACTCATTTATGAAACCCTAATTTCTGACCTCCATTCTCTCTTTCCCTCTTTGCATTCTATCTCTCTAAAATTCAACATGGTATCGAAGTCATATCATCCATCGTGAACCCTAACTCTAATTCTCTGTTTCTTTTTCTTCCTCTAACCCTAATTCTCAATTTTTGTAAATCACAATTTACTGAAACTCTAATCCTAAATTCAAAACCCTAATTTCCAAATTTCCTTAACCCTAGACCCAAATTTTTGAAGCCACAACCTACCTATTTTGATTAAGCTCAAAGGATAGCCTTCCCTTTTGATGAGTGGCTGCCAGAGCCTTGAGTCATTATTTTTTGAGCGACCCAAAGTGTTGCAGGTGAAGGAGCAACCTAAAGTGACGCGGGTGAAGAGTTTTAGCCCAATTTTGTGCGCTAGAGGTGCGGCCAGAGGCAATGGGCATCACAGAACGATGCGACTTAGAGCGGACTCGCGAGGTGTGGCCCGATCGGACCAATTTTGTGATTGGGCGGCATGACTTGGTGACTGTGTGCCACGATTTGGTGCTGGGTCAGCCAAGTTTGGGCTGGTAACGGCCTTGAAAGGTGTGAACAGTGGCTGTTCGGTGTTGGTGATGGCTCAATTTCTTGTCCCTTTGCTGGTGGCAGCACAATTTTGAGCTTCCTTGCTGAGGGCAGTGCAGTTTTGCAATCCCAGGTGAGTGAGTTGCAATTTTGGGATGTTTCCTTGCTGCTGCTGGTGCGGTACTGCAACCCAAGGCTAGTGTAGCGCGACTGGTGGTAGTGGATCGCGACTTTGAAGGCTGGGTTTCTTATTTCTGGACGTGGGTTGTTAAGTTTGAGGTGATTCCAGTGCATTTTGGCCGTGGGTCACCATTTGGGCGAAGTTTTGCAAGAAATGAGCACTTTGGAGTCTCAATCGACAATGTTATTGGCCTCTATGATTGTGAGGATTCTTCACTATGCAAAGTAGATTGTGAGACAATTGACTTGCCTAGTTGTGATGGAAGTGGCAGTGGCTTCTATGGCTGTTGCTATCCACTATCTGACCATGGTATATGGCATATTGGTGAAGATTTCTCAACATTTTCTCAGTATGGGTGCAGGGGATTCTCTAGTTGGGCTGTTTTGAGAGGGTCAAATTAAGGTAAGCGTGGAGTCAAATTTGATTGTACTTCACATGGTCTTCTCTTTTGTTCTATGTTTTGTATTCACCAAAATTCTAAAGGTCATGAAGGTTGAGGAAGGAATGACTCCCAAAATATATGCTTCGTCAGTTGTGCCAATTAGGGCTATGTTTGCAATGACTCTTTGGCTAGGAAATACTGCCTACCTGTATATTTCTGTTGCATTTGCACAAATGTTGAAGGCAATTATGCCTGTAGCTGTGCTCATGCTTGGAGTAGGTGTGGGACTTGAGGAAATGAGCTGTAGAATGCTCTTAATGAATGTCAGTGATAAGTTTTGGGTTTCTAATAGCTTCTTATGCAGAGATCAATAAGAACTAGATTGGAGTAGTTTACCAAATGGGTGGTGTCGCTAGTGGAGCTCTAAGACTAATCTTCATAGAGATTTTTGTTAAGAGGAAGGGTCTCAAGTTGAATCGTGTATCTGTGATGTATTATGTTAGTCCTTGCAGTGCTCTTTGCCCATTTATTCCATGGATTTTTCTGGAGAAACTAAAGATGGATGAACATGGGCCATGGACATTCCCACCAGATGTGCTAGTCCTCAATTGTCTTTGTACTTTTGCTCTCAATTTGTCAATTTTCCTTAGAATCACACACACAAGTGCTTTGACCATTCATGTTGCTGAAGTCAAGGGTTGGTTGGTTGTTGTGTTTTGCATGCTGTTATGATTTGCTGCGATTTATGAAGTTCATCAAGTTACACAATGTCGTGGTTTACAACCTTGTTTAGTGAGTGAAGTGTTGAGATGTGAGTAGGTTGGCTTTAGTACGTTGCCTTTGTTGTGTTCTATTGATCTTCGGTGTTTAATTTGTAACAAGCTGAAAGCTTTCAGCTTGAGGGGGAGTAATATCCTAGCTTGGCATAGTTTGCCTAATGGGATCATTCTTTGGAAGTGTTGAAAACTTATTTCGAGTGTTGTTGATTTAGTTGTGTTGATTTGATGCTATAATGAGCACAATTGGAGAGCAGTTTCGATGATAGTTTGGTGGTGTGAATTTGGTATGTTAACAATCCAACCAAGGGTGTTGGAAGTTGTGCATAAAAACTAGCCAAAGAAGGTCAAGGAAGCAGCTCAGGAGAAGCTAGCAAAAGACTTCTTAGGGCTGTATCAATAGGTGATGACATGTTGCCTAGGAGAATAGCTAAAAGAAGGTCAAAAGAGTAGCTTTGGAGTAGCTAGCAAAAGACTTAAGGGAGCTGTGTCTGCTATGGACGTCAATCACATGTTATGTTATAGTTGTGGTTTGTAGAGCTTAGCGCTCAAGGGGAGTTGTTCTCTTGTTGCTGCACATTGTTAGCTTGTTGTGAGTGTGGTTTTTGTTGAAAGTGTCAAGTAATTGTTCTTTTTGTTACTTTGAGAATGTAGTGGTTCATGTTTTGTAACAACTTGAAACTTACAAAAGTTTCAGCTTAAGGGGGGAGTGTTAGAATGTATTATCTAGTGAGGATATTTATGTCATTTTGTTAAGTTACTTCCTCTATAAATAGAGGCTTAGGGGTTTTCTATGTAAGAAGTAACTCATTTATGAAACCCTAATTTCTGACCTCCAATCTCTCTTTCCCTCTTTGCATTTTGTCTCTCTAAAATTCAACAGCAATAAATGATAGACCTTTTTGATTCATTCTCAGATGTTAAAGTTTAGTTTAATGTTGTATTAATGATGCCACTTGTAGCTTTCAGAGGGTATACACTGCATGTGTCTAACAAGTCCTTGAATTGGTCCAGGTGCAAAATGCAGATGATAATATTTATCCGGAGAATGTGGAACCAACTCTAACATTTATTCTTCGAGATTCTGGTATAATTGTACTGAATAACGAGCAAGGTTTCTCTGCTCAAAATATACGAGCACTTTGTGATGTTGGAAATTCAACAAAGAAAGGATCCAATGCTGGATACATAGGACAGAAAGGCATTGGCTTCAAGTCTGTGTTCCGAGTATGTAGAATCAACAATTTTATTTGTTATGATTGAATTTGCTTTAACAATTTTATTTCCCTTTTTAATATGGATGCCAAAATAAAACCTGCCAAAGATACTTGGATATTGCAAAAGGAGTTTAGTTGCTCCATTTTCCTATTAGTTCATAAGTTAACTTCTTATGTTTTCTTCTAAGATGTTTTCATTTATTTTCTTTTTTTTTTCTGTTTGATTTCTCTAGTATGAGTTATGTTACATCTATACATTTATTTCCACATATTCTGTACAAATCACAGTATAACACTGGTGTTCTATGATTTTCGAAATTCTACATGATAGAACACCGTGTTCTATCAGCATTTTTATAGATGCATAGAAAATACGTAAGGCTAAGTGTATAGGCTTAACATTTTCCCTCTAGTATTAAGCTTCATTTCTATCTTTAGGTTTTGGTATTGTGTATTTTGTTCCCTCCTCCTAACTGTTTCTGGCAATGCTTACATGTTTTTAGTTTTTCTTTTGTGAAGTAACTTTATCGGAAGTATGCTACCAATAGTAAGTTATTTTTGAATGTAAATTATCAGATTCTTTCTTGTTATGTTTCCTTGTCTGGTTCTCAAAATCTTGCAATGGCCATTTAATAATTTGAGAATTTCTTTGGGTGGAGGCTTGTGCTGGAGAGATATAGAGATATAAAGTAAAGGCCATTCCCTGGCTTTCACCTATAGCTTAAGCTTTTGGAATGATTGGTTCCTTGTTAGCTTGTTTCCTCTTAGGATCCTATCATTCAAAAGCTTTCTAAGCCTTTGGATGATTGGATAGGTGCTTTATTCATTGTGTGTTCAGATAACTCATTCAGACTTGTTTGTCTGGCATTCTCCTTTACTATCTTTCTACCCTTTGGTTTCTTCAAGTTAGGTCATGGTTCTAGAATTCAGTTTTGGAAGACCTTTGGATTGGGTATATACCTTTTGTAGGGAATTTTTCTCACCTCCATTGTCTCTCTTTGGCTAATCCACTTATTAACAATATTTTATTCTATTAAGAGTCCTAATCATTCTTGGAATCTTTGCTCTAGCAAAAATTTGATTTGGAGCTATACTACTAGGCTAGGTTGCATTGAGATGGCATTTTGGCTGCCGTCCCCATCCTGGAGATGTAGACACATGCTGGATGGTGACCTGCATCACTGGCGCATCTCTCTCTCTCTTTTCTCTTTTTTTTTTTAAATTATTCTTAAAACAGAGCCAGGATGCTCTTTGCAGCGCTGAGATGCATCTCCGGTGGGTTTTGAACCTCACCATAGGCGAAGTCAATCAAGGCAGCGCTGGTGTTCTTGCAATGTGCCATTACTTCTTTCTTCAGTGTCTTTGATTGGGCACAACGCATCTTGCTGTCCTGAATCTAAAGGTTGAAGTTTTATCATTTCGGGATCAAGGATGATCATGAAGATGAAGATTGGTGTTGATTTGGTGCAAAGGAGGAGGTTGGTGCTGATTTGGTTTGAAAGAGGTCATTCTTGATTCCGTGCCCATTTGCTGGTTTTCATGGCACTGAGAAAATTTTCAGAGGGTCATTTTTTTTTTTTGACATAGAGACATTTTAGTTGATGAACTTAGTAGTTTGGTCCATGGGCTTTGCCCTGGTTCAACGGCCCAAACATACTTAACAAACATGCTTGACTATGATGATTCTTTATATATTTACTATATATTTTGTTTTATATATACATATATATATATATGTATGTATGTATGTATGTATATTTTATTTTATATATATAGCCGTCTCAGCCTTACCTGTAACCCAGTTTTTTGGATAATTGCCGTACTCACATTTCATACTGTCTCAAATGCCAAACTCATTCCTGTACCCATGCAACATAGCTGCTGAGATACAATCCTTCTGCTTTTACTTGATTCTGCTCATCTTACTTTCAACCCACTTAGAGAATTTGGATGTAGGATTGTTTTGAACTGTTCTACTGTAAGTATTTTTTTTGCAGTTTCTCACTATTTTCCTAATTATCAAAGATTTCTTCCTGATAAGGCCAATTGGAAATCCCAAAGCTCCCTCTAATGGCCAGTCCTTTCTTTGGGCGGTGGTACTTTATAGAATTAACACAGATGATACAATGCAGATTAGCAGACCTCCATCAGCTCTTTCTCCTTATATGTGTGTTTGTGTAGTTCTAGTGCTGAAACTGTAGTCCACTTCTTCTTGATTATACTCTTCGGATAATGAATTTTGTGAACATATGTTGGTCTCATGCAGGTCACAGATGCTCCAGAGATTCATTCTAATGGTTTTCATGTCAAATTTGATGTAAGTCAAGGCCAGATTGGCTTTGTTTTGCCCACAGTAGTACCTCCTTGCAATATTGACCTGTTCAGTAGGATGGCAGCTAGTGGTACTGATTCTTCTGATTACAATCTCTGGAACACATGCATTGTGCTTCCATTTAGGTCTCATTTGTCAGAAGGAACTGTCATGAATAACATTTTGACTATGTTTTCAGATCTTCATCCTTCATTGTTACTATTTCTTCACCGTCTTCAGTGTATCAAGTTAAGAAACATGCTTGATGATACACTTATTGTTATGAGAAAAGAAATCACAGGGGATGGCATTATTAAGGTTTCACATGGAAAAGAGAAAATGGCTTGGTTTGTAGTATCTCAGAAGTTGCAGACAAATTCCATTCGCCCTGACGTGCAAATAACTGAAATCTCCATAGCATTTACACTCCAGGAATCAGATAATGGTTATTGTCCATGTTTAGATCTGCAGCCGGTTTTTGCATATCTTCCTTTAAGAATGTATGGCCTGAAATTTATTCTTCAAGGTGATTTTGTTCTTCCTTCATCTAGAGAGGAGGTTGATGGAGATAGCCCTTGGAATCAGTGGTTATTGTCAGAGTATCCTAGTTTGTTTGTCAGAGCAGAGAGAGAGTTTTGTGCGCTTCCCTGTTTTAGGGGTGAGCCTGGAAAAGCACTGTCTGCTTTCCTGAGCTTTGTTCCTTTAGTTGGGGAAGTGCATGGTTTTTTCTCTAGTCTTCCCCGTTTGATTATTTCTAAATTACGCATGGCAAACTGTTTACTTGTGGAAGGTGACAACAATGGATGGGTCCCTCCATGCAGGGTATTAAGAGGTTGGACTGAGCAGGTGCGCGATCTTCTTCCTGATGGCTTGCTTCATGAACACCTGGGGCTTAGATACTTGGATAAAAATATTGTATTATCTGATACACTGGCATGTGCACTAGGAATTGAGGAGTTTGGACCAAACATTCTTGTTCAATTAATCTCATCTTTATGTCACACAAAGGGTGGAATGGTATCTATAGGTATCAGTTGGTTGGCTTCTTGCCTAAATATACTCTACATAATGTTATTTAATTCATCTGGCAAGATGTCAGCAAATTTTGAAATAAGAGAAGATATTTTAAGACGTCTCCAAAAAATTCCGTTTATTCCACTTTCAGATGGTACATACAGCTCTGTGGATGAAGGCACTATTTGGTTGCACTCTGATTTTTTGAGCACAGGCTTTGATGGTGAACATAAAATTGAAGCGTTCCCTAATATATGTGCTAAACTTCAGACTATAAATCCTTCCCTGTTTTTGGCATCATTTTCTGATTCTTCAATCACGAATGTGACTTTCCTGGACAATGTTTCCAGGTTGCTACAGAGTATAGGTGTCCAACGGTTGTCTGCACATGATATTGTTAGGATGCATATCTTACCATGTATGTTTGAACAACCAATGACAAACGGGGACAAAATGGTGATGATAGAATACATATGTTTTGTGATGCTGCACCTGAAGTCTTCCTGTTCTGATTGCTTTATAGAAAAGGAGGATATAATTTCAGAGCTACAATCTAAATCACTGTTATCAACAAACTGTGGATTTAAATGTCCCACTGAGGAACCAATTCATTTCTCCAAAGAATTTGGGAATCCTGTCAATGCAAAACTGTTGGCTGATTTTGTCAATATGAACTGGCATGAGATTGACGTCAGCTATCTGAACCACCCAGTGAATGAGTTACTTTCTTGTGGACTGACAAAGTGGAGGGAATTTTTTTTGAATATTGGCATTACAGATTTTGCTCAAACAATTCAGGTTGATAAGAGTGTCGCTGATGTATCTGATGCCACTTTTAAGCAAGTGATATGGGATAGGGGTCTAATATCCCCTGAATCTATAGCCAAAGATTGGGAATCACCAGAACTAGTAAAATTAGTATCCCTATTGTCTAAAAGTGGCAATCAGGAAAATTGTAAATATCTCTTGGAGGTTCTTGATACATTATGGGATGCTTGTTATAGTGATAAAAGTACAGGTTACTTCTACTCTAAATCTGGTGGGGATGGCTACCCCTTTAGGTCTGCTTTTATATGCAGTTTATGTGAACTCCGGTGGGTGGTTTCAACAATGGATGATGAGCTTCACTATCCTAAAGATTTGTTTTTCGATTGTGAAGCCGTTCGAATGATCCTTGGAGATTTTGCTCCATATGCTGTTCCAAAGGTTAGGCTTTTATACATGTCAACCAGATATTTTGTGTGTGATTCAGATTTAACCTAATTGAATTTCATATAGTGAAAGTGAAACTTCATTGTATACCATTTTTTTTTTTTAATATATATCAAATTAAATCAGGTAAAAAGTGAAAGGCTCATAAGTGATGTTGGGTTCAAGACTAGAGTTACACTTGCTGACATATTGGATATTCTTAAGGTCTGGAGAAATTCAAAGACTCCTTTCAAGGCAAGGTATGCTCATTACAACTTTTGCATCCAATCAGCATTACTTTGAACGTTAGAGTAACCTTGGTTCTCAGCTGTAAATGTTCTGTGCTCATCACTCTCCTCGAAATTGATTCCTTTCAAATAAGATGCTGTAATCGGTGCCATGAAAATTTCCTAACGGTGGCTCTTTTGTTTGAATTATTTTGTTGCATCTATGTGTAATATTGGATTTATGTTGCAACTATTGTTTGGCTGGAGCATATTTGCAGGAAGATAGCTTGTCTTTTATACCTACATGGCACTGCGGATGAAATTCAATTTAGACAGATAGTTCTACTATGACTTGTGGAGTAGTTATGTATATTAGTGCAGAGTTGACAACATAGGTTCATTTCTGCAGAATATTTTGTGTAGCGGATTCTATGACTACATGATTGTGATTTTACATCACTTTTTTGTGTAAAATTATACATCAAATTGCAATGAATAGTGATACTCGCACAAAAAGCATATTGTAATTCTATCCAAAAAGCAAATTTAGTTGAGTGGTGTTATTTGCACAAGCAATTTGCACAAAGTTTTTACAAACTCTTCATATCCTTTTTGGACGTCATTGGATAACAACTGGACCCCCACTATAACTTTTTTCTTAACTGCTCAGTTTCTGCATACTTTGTACATACATCAAATCGCAATCCCTAGAAAAGAGAAGAAAAAGCATAAAAGGGAAGTTGATCTACAAATGAAATGGCCAAATTGTGCAATGACTAGTACAATAACTATTTAGAATTGTTTATTGGCAAGATGGGAGGATTTAGTAAAGTATTAAATCCTGGATTTGGTCATGCAAGACAAGAAGAATCAATTTGTTTTTAGTTGACAAGAAGAATCATCTTGGCTAGACTGGGTGTCGGGAGTTATTGCTGAACCTTGTAATTCTTGATTGTTGATTACTATCCCTTTTCATAATGGTTTCTTAGAATTTCTTGATGCTCTCACGTGTAGGTCTTAGTTGCATGGTGTATTATGTTTTGTAGGAGACCTGATTTTGTATGATTCTAGTCTAGTGTACTAGAGTGAAGGCCCTTTGTCAGTTTATAGATCCTTCACAAATTGTTAATTTTCTTCCAGAAAGAGCAATCTATTTCTCCCTGAACTTTATCCTTGAGCAGTTTTAAGTTGTCATTTGTGCAAAATGTTTTTTGATACCATGTCAAGAACTAACTCTCCTAAAAGCTTAAGTTGTTAGGTGGAGCCGTTGAGACCTAAGAATGGTTTTTATTGTATATCTACAACGGAATCATACTGATTTGAGTCCATGCTCACTGTGCTCAACAACAGAAACATGAAAAGCTTGAGCTGGGAAGCATTTCACTGGGCATTACTTAATTAACAACTATGCTTATACCTGATGGGACTGGATGGTTGAAAGTTGGATCTAGGATTCCACTTCTGGGTAGAAGTGGTTTAATGTCTTGCATTAGTTGTTATAGAGCTTTGTATGAAATGGAGGTGAAAGTAGTTGGAGATTTTTTATGTTAGATTGATGCAAATTGAGTTCAACTGAAGACAAATTGGTTTGGAAGCTAGAACGGATTCAATGGAAACTTTCTTGTGTGTAGTCAAAAAGAATTCAAATTTGTTGTTGGTAGAAGTCCTTTTATGGGAAAATTTGAGATGAGGACTAAGGTGAGTGGTTATATTGCTTAAGGACTATGAATCGTTATTCATTTTTAAGCATTAAATTGATTAATTCATCCTTTTATCAAAATAACTTGATAGGTTGGTTCCTATCTCAAAACTTCCCTTCTTTTTTGTCTTGTTTTGTAAGAGAACAAGTGTTGTTAAATGCCAGTTGCATTGGCTGCATCAGGAAAAGGGTGATGTGGGTTCAACTCCATCACATCAGAAACTGTGATGCGCTTCAAGCTGTGCAATGTGGCTGTAATTTGCTGCTTCTCCAGTGATGTATTGGCAGATTTATCCTTTGAATCTCACTTAAACCACTTAATATCCATTGGGTGTGTCAAATAAGTGAGTAATTGAGCCAAATAACTTAGTCTGAACTGCATAAAACAAAGAAAGGATTAGAAAATAGAAATAGAGAGTGACTGTCTTTGGGCTGAGGAGCTACAGTTCATGTTCATGACATGAACTTACGTTTCTATGCATTTATGTCTATTTATATTACTTCTATGATGTTTTTACTTTTTTAAATTGGAGATATGGAGGGAAGCGTTGGAATCAAAAGGTTTTTGTTTAAGCAGGAGTAAAACAAAGTATATGGAGTATAAATTTAGTAAGAAGCGAGAAAAGAACATTTTGGAGATAATATTGGGGAGCATAGTATACCACAGGTGTCCAAGTTTCAGTATCTTAGGTAGATTTTACAAAGTAATGGAAAGATTGATGGAGATGTCACATACAGGATTCAAACTGAGTGGATTAAATGGAGAAACGCTTCGGGGGTCATTTGTGATCGCAAAATATCTAGTAAGCTTAAAGAGAACTTTTATCGAACTGTTATTAGACCAGTTATGCCCTATGGTAATAGTGTTGGGCGTTGAGGGCAAAAAGGTAGGGGTGATAAAGATGAAAATGTTGAGATGGATGAGTGGATATATAAAAAAAGACAAAATTCGAAATGATTGTATTTGCAAAAGAGTTGGTGTGACACTTATTGAAGAGAAAATGATGAAAAATTGGTTACGGTAGTTTAGGCATGTGCAAAGAAGACTGCAAGAGGCACTAATGAGAAAGGTTGATCAAATGGTCTTTAGTCCTATAAAGAGACCTAGAGGAAGACTAAAAAATATACTTGGAGAGGTTATTAAAAGAGACCTTTAGTTAAATGGTATTTCCAAAAATTTGGTTTCGAATAGAACTCTATACTGACGTTTAATTCATGTAGTCAACCTCACTTAGTAGGAAAAGGTTCTATTTGTTGTTATTGTTATTTTTTTAGCTCTATCAACTATTCTAGTATTTTTATTTTTTTTAAAAATCCAATTGACCACCTCTGTTTTATAATGGGGCCAGTGGCCACTTTGTCTTTCCATATCAAAGTGACGCAGCTTTTGGGCTTTCCGCAGCAGCAACATTTCACCTTGGGACAATATTGTAGAGAACTGTTTTTGGCATAGAAATTCAATTAACAAATGTTGCAACATAAGGGACAAAACCTCACTTGAAACAGTGGAGAATAGGAGGAGAATTATTTGAGAGAATATTGTCTAGATACTTGTGTAGATGTCATCTTGAAGTTTGGTATGCTTTTACTAGCATTGTCATCGACCTTTGCTGTCTCAAAATAGTGCTTTGTTGCTTACCGGATTGGAGATAAGCAGGGGATTATTTTGGGGAGTGCTTGGAAGGAGGGGAGTATAATGATTTTTGTTAACCATCCAATGCCCTTAAATCTTTTTCAGGGTTCCCCAACCTTTGTCTTCTCAACTCCCAAACATACCCTTTGGTTTTGTTGGGATTTAAGAGGGGAAGGGAAGGGTAAATTTGAGAGACAAGAAAGTGAAAGGAAGAAAATGGGAGGATAAATGATGAATTTTCAATTTTCTTCCTTGTAAAAAATTCTCATTATTCTCGAAAATCATCAAAGACGGAAAAAGAAGTGATATGCAAATGTTTGCTCCTCTCTGTAGGTGTTGCACAACGGATTTTTTCTTGGTTATATTTTTTGTTCAGTACTGACAAGGTGTGCAATCATGGCTGGTGGGTCTTTATGTTATCTTGGGTTTCATCATTTTGTACCAGATAAGAGGAAAAAAGAAAAGAATATTGAAGAAAGAAAAAATAAAATTCTTAACACACACTCATTGGCTCTGCATTGAAAATTATATACTATTTTTTTTAAAAAAATATTATCGAGTCTTTTGTTTGGTATGCGTGAATTCACTCATCTGAATAGTACTAATAACTTTTTTGGCATTTTTGTTTTATTTTTCCAGCATAACACAGATGTCCAAATTATATGCATTCGTTTGGAATGAAATGGCAACGACAAAGCAGAAAACCATAGAGGAATTGATGTCAGGACCTTTCATATTTATCCCGTACTCATCTGTCTCTGGATACGGCAATGTTGTATGTGGGATGTTTTTGTCTCCCTGTGAAGTCTATTGGTCTGATTCTACTGGCTCTGTAGAGCAAATGAAGGAGCTAAATTCAAAATACAATTCAACAGAGACAACACGTTACCCCATAGACAAGTCATTGTGCAATATTTATCCCGGTCTTCGTGGTTTCTTTGTTGATGAGTGCAAAGTACAAGAGGCACCTCCTCTGCGCAGCTACATTCAAATTTTGAGGCAGTTATCAACTCTTGCTTTACCTTCACAAGCAGCAAATAAAGTAAGTTCTCATGCTGTAAGATCTATATATCTAGAAAAATATTTATAGTTACAATAATTATTATATAAATTCATTTTAATTAATAAATTAAAACGAATAAAAATGATGTAATTAATAAAATTAGCAAAATATAAGTAATGATAATAATAAATAATAAATAATTAATAATAAAAACTAAAATATTAATTTATAATGCAAATAAAAATTATATAAATTAAATATTAAAAATGTTAAATAATGGAATATGTAAATAAAGATATAAATAATATAAAAAATAAAATAAAATATGTTAAATAATGATAAATTATAATTCAAATAAATAATCAAAATAATTAATAATTATTATTCAATAATAATTGTTATAATAATGTATAAATTAATATGTAATAGTAGATAAATTATAATCTATAGATTATAATTATAATAGAATTTGAATAAATTTAATTAATAAAAACTAAAAATATATAATACAAAAAAGATAAAATATATGCACTAAAAAAAAAAATTAGTTACAATAGTATCTTTGTATTGTAATTGTATTCATTTCAAATCTTTTATTTAGTAAATAGCGTATTTTATTTATCATATGGGTCTTCTTGAAATTTCCTAACCATTCGCTCTTCTCCCTCTCTCTCTCTCTCAAGGTTTTCCAAGTTTTACTCAAGTGGGCAGATGGGCTAAATTCTGGGTTGCTTAGTACCGATGATGTCATGTACCTGAAAGAGTGTCTCTCAAAAGTGGAATTTGCTGTGCTTCCCACTGTCCAAGACAAGTGGGTTTCACTGCATCCTTTGTTTGGTCTTGTATGCTGGTGTGATGACAAGAAGTTAAAAAAACAATTTAAGCATTCAGATAATCTTGACTTTGTTTACTTTGGAGAGCTGACTGACGATAATAATGAGATATTTCAACAAAAAATTTCCATCCTCATGAAAAGCCTAGGTATTCCAGCTCTCTCTGAGGTATGCTCACTTTTTCATTCCTATGATTTATTGTATCCTAGTCACTTGAATTGTTCCCCTGTTGTACTATTGCGGATGCATAAAAATTTAAGTCTTGATTTCATACCCGCCTACTGTTACTGACATACATGTATACACAGTATACATGTGCAACTTGTGTAATATATTATTTCTTAATTGTATACAACTTATATTTCTATTAATTACTCGAATCGAACTTGAAGTGGGATGAATGTGTACTAGGATTCCAATAGCATGGGGAGATATAAATAAAATATCATTCATAGGCCTTCTACTAATAGCTTAAGCATTTAGGATGTTTGATTCTTGGCAAGCTTGTATTTTGTCCACACTTCAAGTTTAAAGGACTTTCGTGTAAGGGGACATGTTGGAAATAAAGCATATTAATGGGCTTGCACTTAAGAGCTTAAGCTTTTAGAATGATTGATTTTTTTACTGAGACGAAGAAATTCCTGCCTTTGCTGCTTCTTGAACTCTTTTCCTGACCCTTTTGTATGCAGCATGATCATTCATCAATACTGGACATTCTAAAATTTCTGATTTTTTCCAAAAGGTGCACCAAAACATTGATAGTGAATTCTACTATATGTAACAGTATATGTATGTGTGTGTGTGTGTGTGTGTATTTGTAGTAATTGCATTACCAGCTTTTTGAGCCTTCTGGATTTTTTTTTTTCTGATGCTACATCATAGAACAGTAACTTATCGATACAGTGGTTTCAACTTTGAATCAACATGCATAAACTGTCCTACTTCTTGATCATTCTTGCTTGATTGTGATGGATGAAAAATGGCAGTGCATTTTCATAATTGTTTTTATCTTAATCACTTCCATTCCATCGTCTTCTAAATTAGGAATACATGATCACAATGAGAAGAAACTTGTTGCTCTTCGTCTTGTTTGTTTCTTTTCCCAAAAGCCATGGCTTGAAGTTTTGTAGTTCTCTCTGTATGACCCAGTGACTATACAGCTGGACAAGAAGCTGTGCTGCTGCTGGACTATTACTATTTCTAGATCTCTTATTTTCTTTCCAAAGGATCATTTATTTCTCTTTAATATTTCCAATTCAATGGAATTAGGAATTCCGATCACATTAGGAATAGTAAATGTAGTAATGTTCTATGCCTTGCATGCAATTGTATAATTTAAAGAAAAAATAGATCTGAAAAATAGGTCATGTGAAAACAATCCTAAAGTTTTCAGAGAGCCTTATTTACAAATTCCTAAACAAATTCAAAAATGTTGAAGGAATCTTGACTCGAGTCCCGATGTTTTTCACAATCTTGTGCCTCTACTTCCTTCTTCCTCTTCCCTCATCTCTTTGTTCTCTCCTCTTCAGTTTCAAATCTCCATTATCACAAGTCTGAAGACTCTTAAATATTAGAATAATGCTTTATGTGCAGGTTGTAACTCGTGAAGCTATATATTATGGTCTTGCTGATTCTAGCTTGAAAGCATCATTGGTAAACTGGGCTCTTCCGTATGCACAGCGCTATGTATATAAACTTCATAGTGATAAATATTTTCAACTCAAGCAGACTGGATTTGATACTGTGAATCGTCTTAGAGTTATTGTTGTTGAGAAGCTGTTCTACAGGAATGTCATAAAGAGCTGTGGTAGTGTATCAAAAAAACGAGTTGAATGCAGTTGCCTTCTACAGGTAAAAGGAAATCCATCATCTTTTTATATAAGTATGGAATTTCCGGAGAGAAACTGAAAAAGAAACTTAATTAAAGTGCCCCTTGGCTCTTAATATGTTGCAATTATGAACACAAAATTTCAGAATACTTTTAGAGTCAATTATGTTTTCCCAAATTGAAGATTGCATTTGAAGATTCAATAAAAATCTTGGTTCCATTAGAACCTTGCAAGTGAAACACATCTTTGTTTGCTTAAATCTGTCTTTGTTTCTCAATTTGCCATCAATAATTCAAGTTTATATTGAGATTTCAGATTCAAACCATCAAATATTTTAGGGCACTGGTGATTTCATTCTTTACATGGATAAAGCAATTTTTATGCCTAAACTACAAAAGAAAAAAATCATATCTCAATGTAGCTGCCTGCTGCTAGTCATGATAATTTATTGGTGGTACTAAATATTCTGTTCATAACTTTAATTGTGTTTCTTGCAGGAAGATGTTTTGTACACCACCCAAGAGTCAGATTATCATTCCTTGTTTATGGAGCTTTCTTGTTTGTTATTTGATGGGCCTCCTGCATTGCACTTAGCAAATTTCCTTCATATGATAACAGCCATGGCGGAATCTGGTTCCCCTAAGGAGCAAATTGAATTTTTCATGGTGAATAGCCAGAGGGTGCCGAAACTTCCTGATGAAGAATCTGTTTGGTCTCTCTCATCTGTATCTTCGGTGATTGGGACTGAGAAGTCAAACCCATCAGATGATGTACCATTAACAAATGAACAGGTATCGAGAAGGAGGACTGGAGTAAACTCACACTGGCCACCTGTTGATTGGAAAACTGCACCTGATTTTAATTATGCTCGCATCAATGGTTTCAAGACACAAGCTGCACAGATTAGCAGCTATATAGAAATGAAGAAGGATGAAGACTCTGAAAGCAATATTGGCCCACCAGTTTGTGCAGATTCAGAATTGATTGTTACTGACTGGACTATTAAAGATGAGCCAGCAGAACGTTCAGTGGCATTAGTGTTACATGAAAATGATAAATCGGAAAATCAATCCTGCAGTGATTATGAGCAGACTGCTTCTAGTCTTCCTATTGGATTTAGTCCTGTTAGTTTAGGTGCAGCTTCGATTGATTCTAACTTGAGCTCATTGGGTTTTAGCAAGAGAGATCAGCTTCAAACTGGCACACCTGATGCAGAGCAAGCAAAGGCAACGGGCAGATTAGGTGAGCTTCTTGCATTCAAATACTTTGTTGGTAAAGTTGGCCGGAGCTCTGTAAAGTGGGTTAATGAAGTTAATGAAACCGGACTTCCATATGACATAGTTGTTGGGGATGGGACCAATAAAGAGTTTATAGAAGTTAAGGCAACTAGATCTCCGAAAAAAGACTGGTTCATTATATCAATGAGAGAGTGGCAGTTTGCGGTTGATAAAGGTGAATCTTTTAGCATTGCACACGTAGCATTAATGGGAAATAATGTTGCTAGGATTACAGAGTTCAAAGATCCAGTGAAGTTATGCCAGCTGGGTGAGCTGCAATTGGCTGTTATGATGCCAAAACAACAGAAGGATTTCTCTATTGTTACCTAGCTTCCATTCCTGTAAAACTATAATGTGGATGAACATGGTAAAGCCTTTATGCTATGAATCCTCTTCTACCATCTGCATCCGTCCAGTTAAACAATCTGTGTGGATCTGTCTGGGTTTAACATTTGTTGACCACAAGAGTTTTAGTACCCCAAGGCATCGCTACTGCATGGATGGACTTTCTGAAGTAAGCTCAAGGAGAAGATGCCTGGGGCAAATAGGTTATGAACTTTCGAAGCTCTGACCCAGGATACTAAATATTTTAAAAAATGTTCCTGTCAAAGTTTCTGGTATATGTTGTGTATATTATTGACGTTTAAGTAACTTAGAGCTGCTTTTCAGAGGAAAAATGAATTTGGAGCTGCAGTGGCTGCTCTTACATTTCAAGGGTGATTGAGGCGCTTGTCCTCGAATGTGCAAATGCAAACTTCATTCTGAATCAAACATCAATCGGGTTGAGAAGTTGAAAAATTCTGTGAACCCAAAAATGATCGGGCTCTGTTCAAGTCGGTGGGGACAGATATTGGGTTTGATCTTATTTAGAAGCATATACAATTGAACAATTTTTGTTGTCACAGTCTAATTATTGCAGCCCATATTCAATCTTATGTCTATAATAACATACATGATGGCCCAAGCAATTCATTTTTGTTCCTGTATAAGTTAATTGATTAAGCACCTGTAGTCTAATTCTTGTGCAATAAATATTTACTTTAAAAGAATTGCATTCATTCACAAAAGTATAAAATAAGAAATGGACTGATATAAAGGTTAAATTATTCTTTAGCTCCTATTTGTAGCTTTACTCAAGTTAGTCCTTATAATTTGAAATTGTATAAAATAATTTTAAAATACAAAAACTTACATTTTGGCTTTCGCGGTCAATTGATCACTTACATTGATAGCCAATGTCGTGATTAATGTGTTGATGTCGGGTGGTTAACGAGTTGACCTGGGTATTTAGAGTTGTGAAACGGGCTTGGACTTGGTCGATCTACAAAAGTTCAAATTTTTTAATTCAAAAAATTTTAAACCTAACTTGGTCACAAATTTAAATAAGTTATAACCCTGTGGGTTGATGTGGGACTTAATTTTGAATCTAAAATAAATTATATATCTAATTATTAATAAAAAATTCTGTTATAAAGTCAAATTAAGATATATTAATCATTGATATATCTTTTATATCTAAATAATCAAGAATAATTTGAAAAAATAAAAATATATGTAAGGCAAAAAAAAATTTTTTTTTGGTTCAAATTTTTTGAATCTAATGCTTCATTTTTAATCCAGTTTTGGACCAGTCTATCATTTTGAGCCAATTGATAGTTTTACAGGTGTTTGTGTGGCTAATTGTTGCAAGTTAGATTTGATACTCACTATGTGTCTATTATGTGTATAACACGTAAGCATCTTATTTATATTTTTTTTAAATTCTTAATTTTAAAATTTTAAATTTTAAATTTTAAATTTTTAAAACCTAAGCTTGAAATCCTAAAATTTTAAAGTTCAAATTTCAAAACTCCAAATCTCAACATCTTAAACTCCAAACTTCAAAACTTAAATCCAAACTCTAAACTTGGAGTTTTGAGTTTGGGGTCTCAAGTTTGAGGTTTAAGGGTATAGAATTTAGGTTTTTAAATTTGGAATTTTGAGTTTTGGATTTTATGTTTGAGGTTTTGTTTAGGGTTTGAGACTTGTAATTTTGAGTTTCAAGTTTTAGTGTTTGAGTTTAAGGTTTGAAAGTTTAAGATTTTGTATTTAGAGTTTAAAATTTTAAATTGAAAATTTAGAGGTGAGTTGAAGGGTTTGAAATTTAGCATTTCAAGTTTTGGATTTAGAATTGAAAGTTTAGAATTCATGAAAATAAAAATAAGATGCTAACTTATCATATTTTTAAGATTTAGTTTGTAAATTCTCATAAATATATTGATTTAAATTTTTTAAATATATTTAATAATACTTAATTTATAAAAATAATAAAACTATTAAAAAAATAGTAAACCATAAAGACCCTTTTGCAAGCAACAGTAAAGGTGCCACATACATCTACATCAGCCTATACTTAATTGTAACTTGTTTAAACCCTAACACCATTGACAAGATGGCTTATTGGACCGTCAACGCTCTCAGACAAAGATAATCAGCTAATATTTTTCCACATACAAAAATAATAGCATTTTACAAGTTAAAATACCATATTTTTAAAAATTGTTACAAATTTCAAATTAATAATTTTCTCAATAAGAATATCTCCTATTAAATGCAAAAGGCTTACATCAATAGTATTTATAATTACTTAGAGGCTCTTCTTCTAATTGCTCATGACGACTTGTAGAATCATCAATATTCAAGAAATTAGGTTCTTCAGCATCATTAAAACTGGTTGCCTAATCCAATATATTTTTTTTCATATCCTACAAGTAACAATTTGTTTCTAAAATTATAACTTCCTCAAAATCCCACGCGCGACGTCCAAGGGACCAATCTTTTCAATTTTGACAACAAATCATAGCATGGTGTACTGCATCAGATTGATGGAATTGTAAAATTTTACGCTACTGGAGAATAAGGGTTCAAAATCTCTTTCTTCCCTATTTTGTGTTCTCTTCTAAGGAGATTTCATATGATAAGAAAGTTTATTTAAAATTTTAAATTATAATAATCAAGTCATCTTTAATTAATTTTTTAATTTTAAAATTATTTTTATCTCTATAATCTAGCCTCACTTAGGATTTTTTTTTATGTGGATATTAGATATAAAAAAAAGGTTTAAATCAGTACATGTGATATATATTAAATAAATTAAAATTAAATAATATTTAAATAGCATTTTAATTTTATTTCATGTGTAGAGTAGATTTTAAAAATAAAATTTTGACTTGAGTTAAAATAATATTTCTAGGTAAATTTTGAAAATTTGTTTTTGTGTATACAATACGTTACGTGTGAATAGTAAAATGAGATTTAAGGTGGATTAGATATGTGGTTAAGTATTCTTTTTAAATGAGTAATGTATTAATTTTGAGTGAGTTTACTTTTTTTTAATGTGGCTTATATATCTATGTAGGTTTTTTTTGTTGATTTGAGAAAAATAAAGCCTTTTGTAAAATTTTAAAATTAGAAAATTAAATAAAACGTGTGAGATAAAGATTTATTTAAAAATATTTAAAATAATTATATATAATATAAAAAATTGTAGGAGAAGTTAAGTTAAAAAAATTTAAAAATTTTTAATAATATATACAGGTATTCTAAAAAATTCAGAGAGGGACAAAACCCATCCACATTGATAACTACACTCAGTTATCTCTTTCTTTTTTTTTTTTTTTTCCTTTTCTTTGGGTATTTGAATAAGGTAGATAATAGACTTTTCTCGCCTGCTGTATAATGATGAAAGGATTAAACCTTTCATATCAACAAGTGTGGTTTATTTAGCCAATTTTGTAATAATTAAGTATTATGGTGTCTCTTGCTCTCCTAGGATCAAACTAGCACAACAAAATAAGACATCTTTTAGTCGGTTTTCCAGAATATTTTAGTTCTATCACTTCCTTGAAAATGCCATAATAATCACTCCCACCCCTTCACACCAATTCCTCGTAGCTAAACACCATGGTGTCTCTTTTTTTTTTTTTTTTTTAAACCATGATATTGTTAAATATCATGTATGTGAAATTATATATAGGTGAACTCTTAAATATCATATATGAAATTATGAACTATATCTGGGTTGATCTTCATACGACATTTAGGTTTTAATTTCATTGTTGTTTTATTTTTAATAATAACATAATAACTAAAATTCTAATGCTTTGATTTTAGGAACTAAAATTTGCATATTGATTTGTGTTGCAAAGAAACTATGACCACTTTATAGATTGTGGGTGAGTTGTAAAAATTCATAGATCGGATTTCTATCTATATGAGGGTTGATCCTTGCATAAATAAATTTTAAAAGGATTTTTTCATGTTATTTCTCCTTTTTTATTATCTCACTTTGAGATTTTTTTGATGATTACTATATTAGAATATTTATCTTACAAGAAAATATGTTCAGTTACATAATTTATTTTTACAAAACAAAAATATAACTAAATATAGAATAGATAAGTGAAAAAAAAAGAGAAATAACATACAATTGTCCTTAATTCATTGTTATTTACTTTATTTTCATGCAAAAAAATAATAACTAAAACAACATCTTTTGATAATATTTTGTTCTATAAATATTATTCTTATTTGTATTTTACCTTGTATCGCACCGCAAAACCTAGTAAGTCTGCATAACTTTAACTGTTCACAAAAGTCTAAGTGGAACTCAAGGTAAAATTTCATCATTCACAAATGAGAATTGTCAAATGTTTATGAAAATATATTATTACTAAACTAGAACCAACTTTAAATTTGTTACATATCATAAATACAAGTACTCATCCCTCTGACTAACATTGACTTATAAATTAATTTAGATATAAAATAAAAAGAAATTAAAAAATCACCTAAATCATAAAATATATGAAGTTAATACATCCTGATTCATTGTGTATGTATAAACAATATCAAGAAAACAGTACATATTTGATAATCGTGGCTAAGACGTATAGATCAGAGAACATTTACTTGAAAATTAATATGCTTTGCAAAACTCCCCTCCCATTCTCATTAACAAAATTTTGTTAACTCTTATTTAAAATAATTTAAATTATTAAATTTATTATATTTTTATATTAAATTATAAGATCTAATAAATTAAATAGTTATAATTATTTGTGACAGTGTAATAAACTACATTTTATGATAATCCAGTTTTTCTTAACAAATGATGGCCTTTTTCCCTGCAGCCGAATGAGTTTAGATATACTAATTTACATTTTTTTTTTATTTTGATAATGTTTTTATCTCTCCTTGCATTTAAATTTATAAGTGTCAATTTTTTTTTATAAATTTTAATCTCTTAATTTTATTTATATCTCTTTCACTGCACATTATTACTTCCAAGAAGAAGTCACTCAGTCTCAATCCTAACAGAATACATATTGCAGTGCTTTGGAAAGAGAAAGCAAAATCGAGGAGTTCGGCTACAAACAATGGATTGAAATTTTTGTCTACAAGAGCGTTGAGAATACTTCAAGCTTTTCCATTTGTTTGTTCAATGGAACAACCAGGAATAATAAACTAATAAAAGATTTTTATTATCAAGATTCTAATTTTGGATGTTTCGTTGCTAATCAGTATGAGATGGTACATAAGAGTAATCATCAAAGGCCAATTTTCGGCCTCTTCGAAACATCAGGTTTTGAATACTAAAAATGTTACCAGTAAAGAACATCTATGAAAAGGGCTGTCCAGGGGATGAAGTACCTTTATAAGTGTTTTCATTTCTCATTTTCAATCCATCCAATGTTAATGTGGATCCAATTTTCACGATCATAAAACTATTCATCTTTTGAATAGGCAGCTTGACACATCTTCATTTATAGCTCATCATTTCTTTCTGCTAGTTACATATGCAGCAACATCTTCGTACCTAGTTCTGCACTGTAATATTACAAACCAAATATGATGCAAGAGAATCCTCAAGATGATCAACAACAACACACAGTGCCTTATTCTATTAAGAAAAATTGACTACATAAATCAAACGGTGCCATTAAACTAAAAATCATTTGATGCCAGAATTAACTTTACAAAATACTTTCAAAGAACAAAGGAAATGAAACTAGCCAAATTACTTCATTAAACAAATAAAGGCTTTGATACCACTCTAGGATATGCTAGATGACATATAAGAGAATCCATGAAATTTCAGAAACTACACGAATCTACTTACATATTGGAGTAATCCCTTGATAGATAGTCTGTATAGGAGCATTTAAAAGCTGTATTGGAAAAAAAAAAAAAAAAAAAAAAAGGATGTTACATTTATACCTAGTTTTAATGTTCAGCACAGATAAAAGCAAAGAAGAAAATACATTCTTTATTAAGAAGAAAGCTAGTTACATAAAAAATAGAAAGAAAAATAAATCCTTTAGAAAGTACAATATAAACTAGACACATCCGTATACAATCATACCCAATTAAAGAGAGAACATTTAAGAATGCATTCAACAATTCTCTGCCCTATACTCCACTTCTCGTACCTTGAAAGTACCTGAGCACCCCAGCATAGTTGCAAATAATGGCGGAAATACATCATCCATCAACAATAAATTGATCTTCTTGGTTGTCTCCATCAACCCTGGGGTCGCCATGAACTATACCATTTACATGATGCAAGTTTTGCATCATTTGTGAAAGATAATGGTTGCTAGCGCTAGTATGATCAGATAGGCCAGCAGGATGGGCTGTCCACTGTGAGAAAATGCCAAGTAATTGGCTAGTAAGGTTTTGTTGCTCATGAAGAATACGAGTTTGCATCTGGCCCATTTCTGCTCGGTGATGATTTAGCATCTCATCAACCCTCCTCTTCCATTCTAACCTTTTTCTATCCATTTTCTCCTCCCAGTCCCTCTGATGGATTACTTCTTCCTCTCTTCTTTTCCTTTCTATCTCTTCATTCTCCTTCTCTATAGCTTCCCAGTCACACATTCTCTGCCTCCTCAGCCTCTCCGTGTCCTTTTCCCTCTCTTCCCTCACATTTTCTCTTTCTTCCTGTTTCTTTTCCCATTGCTTTTCGAGCCCCATTTGGAAGATTTCCCTCCTCCGTCTCTCCCGCTCCCGATCTATCTCACGTTGCTCAAACTGAGCCTCTATTTCCCTCAAATGTCCTAGCTGATTTGCAAGAATTCTCCATGCCTTCTTCTCGAATCCCCTCACTAACTTCCTCTTCTTCTTCGAGTTAGACCCAGTCAGTTCTGCTTCTTCATACACATAACCATTTTCTGCATCTTCCCTAATTCGATCACTTCCATTACAATTCACTTCCCCTTCTTCAGGTTCAGGGTCATACTCAAACCCCAAACCCATGACCTCATTGTCAACCCCATCAATACCGGCTGCAAAATCACCATCCCCCGAATTACCAATTTGGCCAAACTCAACCATATCAATAGCCCCGGCTGTCCCCAGAAATGCAGGTCCATTTGCCATCAAATCGTTATTGTTATTAGTAGAACCATTACCAAGTGGCACATCTCCAAAGACCTCCTTATACCTTAGAAAATTTGACCAATGGGCAAGGCCCTCTACCCAGTCAAATTCATTGGCGTTAGAATTGTCGTTGTCCATAGAAGAAAAGTCAGGCCTCTTAACTTTTTGTTTAACAAGCAAATACTGGTGCCTCATGTTCTGGACCTTGGTAGAAACATCCTTCCAAGTCCAGTGCCAAGGGTATGCAACGGGATCACGAAGATGGTGAAGGGAATTGACATAACAAGCAATGGGTTTGAATTTTTTCTCGCGGGTTTTCATTTTGGCGAGTGTCCCATCAGCGACCATCTCGCCATACTTGTCAATTAGGGTTTTTTCCTCAGCCTCAGTCCATTTCTTCCTTCTAGGAGGCATCATTGGGAACCAATCCCGCTACTGGATTTTGATTTTGAATTTGATTGAATCGAAGACATGCACCCCAAGCTCAGTCTAACTCTCACTACTACAATTAATCAAAGCAGTTCCCAAATAATCTCACCAAATGCTAGGAAGTGGCGGCGCTTACCTTGTTTAGATGAAGCTCAAATAAATCCCAAGTCAAGAGATATCTGTGGCAGTGCACTGTTCCAGACTGATCTTCTCGGGAAAATCGCAACAGAAAAACTTGAGTGAAAGGAATCTGGCTCAGACCAGGAGAATGAGGCATATTCCTTCAGCGAATTTTGGAAGAATTTTTCACCACATTTTTTAATTGTTTAATATATTTCAATTATATAGGGGAGGACATCGACCGCGGCGTAGCGTTGCCACCGTGGCTATTGAGAGATTGGGGATTTTCTGCTTCGAGAGAGGCAGAGAGAGAAGTGAGAGAAAGGTTAAAAATATATTAGAGAAGTAATATAAAAATAAAATTATCCTAATTTAGTCTTTAACCTTTTTAAAGGAAAGGCAAAAAATTATGATCCAGAGTGACTACAGCTCTGCTCCAGCAGAGTCGATTCTCCATTTGCTGTTGCTAACCTGTATATTTTTTTTTAAATTAGGTTAGATAGATAAAGGTATTTTATAAAAATTAAATAATAAAAGAATAAAATATAGTTTACCTTATTAAAATTATTCTAAATGATACTAAATTTTAATTTTTTAAAAATTTATACTTTATTCTAATTTAACCATGTTAATTAATTTTTATTTAAAAATTTAAATGAAATGTTTATATTTGAAATTGTTTGATATTATTTTTACATATTTTAAAAAGTAAACTTTAAAAATTATAAAAATTAGTTATAAAATCTTAATATACTAATATTTATGTTAAAAGATCTTTTAAAATTACAAAATAACATAAAACATTAAAATTTAAAATATTATATTCTAAGTCCTAAATATTAAAACACTAAAATCTTAATACACTATTTCTAAAACATAAAATCTAAAAGTACAACCACAAAAGTCATAAATTTTAAAACCCTAACCCAAAATCCTAAAAACCTCAATCATAATTCAAAAATATAACATTAAACCTAAACATTAAATTTAAAATCTTAAATATTAAATTTTAAAATTTAAAACATTAGACTCTAATAAAGTTTTAGTATTTAAAGTTTTATACTTTAGGATTTTTGATGTTAATTTAGAGTTTAGATTTTTAAGTTTTAAGGTTTGAGATTTATAGATAAAGTTTTAGCATTTAGGATTTTATATTTTAAGGTTTTTATCTTAGTTTAGAATTTATGTTTTTAAGTTTTAGAGTTTAGTATTTACGAATAAAAGTTTAATCCCATGTTGTATTTATGGTTTAGAGTCTCCTAGTTTGGGGTTTTAAGAACTTATGTTTTGAATTTAGGTCAAAGCTTAGTGTTTTGGGTTAAGGGCATAAAATTTTGGAGTTTAGTGTTTAGGTTTAAGATTTAAGATTTTACAGTTAAAAAATTTATAAAATTTGACCTTTAATAAGCTAATTAACCAATGGAACATATTAAATTTAGGTGTTTATCTTTTTTATTTATATTTAATTTATTTAAAGTCAAAATTTATAATGTCTCAAACCTTAAAACTTAAATCATTAATACGACATGGAGTTAAACTCTAAAATCCTAAATCTTAAAAATTTTAATAAAATATTTATATTTGAAATAGTTTGATATTATTTTTACATATTTTAAAAAGTAAACTTTAAAAACTATGAAAATTAGTTATAAAATCCTAATATACTAATATTTATGTTAAAGATCTTTAAAAATTATGAAATTGCACAAAACATTAAAATTTAAAATATCATATTCTAAGTCTTAAATATTAAAATACTAAAATCTTAATACACTGATTCCTAAAACATAAAATCTAAAAATACAATCACAAAAGTCATAAATTTTAAAATCCTAACTCAAAATTTTAAAATCCTCAATCATAATTCAAAAATATGACATTAAACTTAAACATTAAATTTAAAATCTTAAATATTAAAATCTTAAATTTAAAACACTAGGCCCTAATAAAGTTTTAGTATTTAAGGTTTTATATTTTAGAGTTTTTTATTAATTTAGAGTTTATGTTTTTAAGTTTTAAGATTTGGGATTTACGGATAAAATTTTAGCATTTAGGATTTTATACTTTAGGGTTTTTATCTTAATTTAGAGTTTATGTTTTTAAATTTTAGAGTTTAAGATTTAGAATTTAAAATTTGTGGATAAAAGTTTAATGCCATGTTGTGTTTATGATTTAGAGTCTCATAGTTTGGGGTTTTAAGGATTTATGTTTTGAATTTAGGTTAAGGCTTAGTGTTTTGGGTTAAGGGCATAAAATTTTGGAGTTTAGTGTTTAGGTTTAGGATTTAAGATTTTACAGTTAGAGAATTTATGAAATTTGACATTTAATAAGCTAATTAATCAATGGAACATATTAAATTTAGGTGTTTATCTTTTTAATTTATTTAAAGTCAAAATTTATAAAGTCTCAAATCTTAAAACTTAAATCATTAATACAACATGGAATTAAACACTAAAATCTAAAACACTATATCCTAAATTTTAAATATTAAAACCTTAATACATTGATCCCTAAAACATAAAATCTAAAACTACAATAACAAAAATTATAAACTTTAAAACTCTAAAAAACTCAATTAAAATTAAAAAATGACATTAAATTCTAAACATTAAATCTAAAACATGAAACCTTTAACTCTAGAATTTTAAAATCTAAAACATCAGGTCTTAAAAAAGTTTTAGCATTTAGGGTTTTATAGTTTAGGTTTTTTATTTTAGGGTTTTTTTATCTTATTTTAAAGTTTAGGTTTTCAAGTTTTAAGATTTGGAATTTATATGGATAAGGGTTTAATCATGTTGTGTTTATGGTTTTAAGTCTCATAGTTTAAGATTTTAAGGATTTATGTTTCAGATTTAGGGTTTTTAATTTTAAGGTTAAGTATTTTTGGTTTAGAGCATAGAATTTTGAAGTTTAGTGTTTAGGTTTAAGCTCTAAAGTTTTGAATTTAAGATTTCACGGTTGAATAATTTATGAAATTTGACCTTAAATAAACTAATTAATCAATTGAACATGTTAACTTGATATTCATTTAGTTGATGCTTTATAATAAAAAAAGTTTTTAAAACTTTTAGCATAACTATTAGATGTATGAAATCTTTATGATTAATTTTTCCATTTTTGAAGTTTGAATTTTTAAAATGTGTAAAAATTAGATTTTTAGATGAAAATTAGTCAACATGATTAAATTAGGGTAGAACATAGATTTTTAATAAAAATAGAGTTTAGAGTTATTTAACAAACTTCAAGGGGATAGAGTATATTTTTCTCATAATAAAAACCACTAAGATTTGATTAAAATCATTTTAGATTGGACGACAAATTACATTTCCCAATCTTATGAATCATTAGTATTTAAAACAAATTATTGTATCCCTCATGCTTTGTACTAGACAATTTTATTTTATTTTATTTTTTATAATTCCTTGAACTTGGCAAAATTAACGCTGCAAGGAAATTAACAACCGAATACTCTGGTGGAAAAACTGTGTACGTATGCCATAGATGCTAAAGAAATAATTACATTAATAAAAAGAAGATATGATGTTATACATCAATCTATTTAAATGAGACAATTTGATAATAATTTGTATTTCCTTCTAAATTGTAAAATAATATAATCAAGAGAGAGGAAACAACTTAATGCTCCTAACAACTTCTAAAATAAAAAATGCATGGGATGAGAATAGAGCACAGCTTCTTAAATCAGAATATCTTTCAACCTAACAGTCAAATATAAAGTTAGCAGGTTTATAATGCTAGATAGTTACCGAAGGGCTCACTTCTGGACTCCCTGAAGTTAGCTCTTCAAGTCACCAGGAAAGAGTCAGTGGTTTCAAGCTCTAGAAGGATACCGTTGGAGCAGTGGTTGTCAAATTCAATTCGTTTTTCCTCAGCTTACATTTAATTCGTGCTTTCTTTTCTGCCATTACAGTGGGAGGTGCTCTTTTTCTGCAATCCTTCATCACCAACTGCTGCAGACAGAGACTCTGAAAGGTTCAAACAATCTAAATACTTCGTAGACTATCAATGTCTTCATTCAAAACGTACCTTGATATCTTGAAAGCATTCATTTCTGACATTGGAGAATGTACTTGACAGAGAAAAAGTGTTTACCTCACAATTCATTTCGTCCAGAACTTCCAACCGAATATCTTTTTCCTGTTCAAAACTTGTGGCAGCATCTTCCAGTTCTGACATGTCATTTCTTTTATAAATACTATATAGTGCCCCACAAGAGCAAGTCTGTATCCCATTGTCTGTGTGACATAGTTATAAGCAAAGTCAGAATAAATATATCAACAAACAATCATGGTGCTAAAAAATTAAAGCTGTGTAATGCTGAATCCCCAAACAATGAATGAATAAGATGTAAGCTCGATATAACTCAGTAACTAAGTTCACCTACCAATAGCTGAAGCAATTGAAATCACAACTCAACAAATCTAAATAACAATGATTTCTTACCATGGAAGAGACAAATGGGAAAAGAACAGCAGGACTTGCACATCGTGCAGGCTATATAACAATCTCTATGGCAATGGCTGCATATCAGAGTACCCAGAGAACTTGAAGCACTTGTCAATGCTAATGAACTGTTCAATCTCAAAAGAGCCTCCTTATAAAATTGCATAAGATGAACAAAAGACAGCACAGTAGCCCGGTAGGATGCCAGATCCTTGACTTTATTCTTAGAGCCTCTGCATTTTGATGACTTGTGAACCAGCATTGCCTCTTTACAAAGAAGTTCCTCGTATGGAATTATAGGCAACATTCTAAGACGTGCATAACGACTAGTAGATGAAGCCCCAAGCGGAAACCAATCACTGATAGCAAAGTTTACTGCTTCTCCACAGTTGAAACCTGAATCAACAACAGTAATCAGATAGACATAAAATGTATGTTTCTGCAATTGTATGTCCATATATGCTTGCAGAGACAGGATGGATTACCATGACTAAATCCAGCATGATATGCTCTAGGAAAGGTGACGACAAACTCTCCTGCCTTCTGTACTGCCTTGTAAACTGGCACATTATGTTGTTGCAAGATACTTGGAGGAAACATTGTTGTTTTATGTGCAAGAATTTGGAAAGCCCCATCATTTCCATTTTCTGATAAGATCTTATCGCAATACACATTTTTCATGACAACATTTTCAAATTGAGTGGCTGCATGGCCCGGCACACCATACCAAGTTTTATTCGCTCCTGAGTGATGGTAATTAATACTGGAAAATAAAAATACTATCAAGCTCAGAGTTGATCAATGTAAAAGTTGGCAACCGATGCACTTGAACATTACAGTGACAATTCTGAGAAATACCTGTACAGGTAGTGATCTTCTACATGCCATGCAAACATGCTGAATATCATTCCAATGTAAAGCATAGGATTGGTTATTCCCTAATAAATATTCCAAGGATTAGAAAAAACTACAAAGGGAGATCAATTTTAAAATAAACTCAGGCTTCAAATATTGCTTTCTTACTGGAATTTCTTTCTCAATCAGACGCAGTGTAGATCCCACTAGCCTTGAAAAACTCTAAAAAGAAATAGACATATTAATAAAAAAAGTTAAACAAATGAATACATGCAAAGAATGTACAACACAATGAACACATGGGAATTGATAAATTAATCTCAAATCAAACTAAAAAATTCAACACCTGGAGGAACAACGAGGGACAACCTAACATTTAAATTAACTTGCAAAAGCGCACACAGTAAGGAAAACAAGAAAAGAATCAAAATAACATCTGAAGAACAACCTTCAAGTTCCATTTGGATTTTCCGAGCTTGTCATTAGGATCACATGAAAAGGCACTGCCTTCAACATTGACCCCATACTCAACTGTTCCTTTCTCTTTGTGTGCCATCACCCGCCAGAAGTCCTTTTCCACATAAGGAGAAGGAAGACCTCCAGAACAGCGAAATCTACTGCGAAAGGCCCGGTTTGCCAAAGTCTCAAATTCACGATATGTGTATTTTCTGGTAGAAGTAATAACAATCAGAAACTATTTTCTTGTCTATGTGTTAAACAGTATAGGATAAAATGTCTGATCATGATAGCCTATCACCTGCCTCTCTTTAAAAAGGTTATTTTGTCATGCTCGTTCCATTCAGAAAGTCGAAGAGGCTGTACATTGGTTTCAAATTTGAAGCCCTTTATCTCTTTCGTTAGGACAACAGCAGCTGGAACAGAGGCTTTTATAGGAGAGACAATCTTACATATTCCTAGTATATGAGAATGAACTATTAGCTTAGAAGTACACAAAAATGAAAATAAAAAAGAAAGGACACACATTTGCAGAAATGTTCCTTTTCTGATTAAAAATTAACATGCTATTAATTTAGGACTTGGGCACTTTTTATGGAACCTAGGAGACAGGGAACCGAAGGAAAGTACAGTAAGGAGAAGGGATGGGAAAGACTTTAGGAGGGAAGAGAAGGAAGGGGTAAGGTAGGAGACAAGAGGCATTTACCTTTGTTTCTTTGAAAGGTTAAATAAGCAAGGGAAAAGGTTAATTTTTATTTGAATTTTTTTGCTACATCATTACTAAATGTAAGACGAATTCTTATTCGGGAAAGGAGATGTAAACGGTATTTCCCTCCCAACTAATACACATTGGCACCCAGTAAAAGGTTAATTTTTTTTTTTTTTAATTCTTTCCTTACCTCTCCTCTTATACGCAGTAATAGCCATTAATCCCTTTAGAAGGATTCCCCTTTCAATCTAAAAAGTTCTTGACATGCATATCAGTTACGTTACCTTCTTCTGCGTCCCTTCGTTCCCCACTCCTAAACAGTATTAACAGAATCCTACCACATGCATCTGTAAAATGAATGTTTTACAGTTTTCTTGCATCAGAATGATGAAATTGGTATAGCAGGTGCAATGTTTCAAAAATGATTGCATTAAAAGTAAAACTAATATATTAAGCCAGTTTGTGATATTATGGAAAGTCTAAATCACAACTTGTATAATGAGAAACAGACAAATGAAACACCTAAAAACATCCCATAAGCACAGTGGAGACGAAGAAATAAATAAAGGAATAGCACATAGTCTTAATCACATACCATATTTATATGCTTCAGGAGCAATCTTCCGTAGATAAGTTAAAGGATCCGCAAACTCCTGTATTGATGGATAATAAACTGGGCACTCTGAAATCTTAGTGGTCCATTCCAAATCTGTCAAATCAAATTTACTGACTTCACGTGAGATACTTCTGCCTGCTGATTCAGAAAATGAATTTTTAGCAGCCATTCAGAAAATGAATTTTTATCAGCCATTATTTTTCTTCCTCAAATGATTAGACAAACCTTCTGATACGATCTTCTTCATGAAACAAGCAATCGATATTGTTCAAACCACTTCTCAACACACATTACAGATTACAAATACACACTACAGTACATTAAAATCTCTCAATCTACCTCAACTTATGATAGCCCACTGGTTCCAAGGCACCAAAAACCTCCTCACACACATCTGAGACAATTCCTGCCTTTTCCTACAGCCTACCACCCATTTAATACAAGCCTAATAACTACCCCTAACCGACTACTGTCAGTAACTGCCTATAATAACCACCCCTAACTGATTTGGTAAAATTCTATTAGTGAGAATAGCATAACCCACTTCACTTAGTATAGTTTGCAACATATGTTTATCTTATTATTGTTTACATTCTCCATGTAGAGCTTCTTCTTGTCTGCATTTGTATATACTTGGCCAGAACATAATGCCAAAATTTTTAAGGACTCAACGTTATCAAATTCATATGGGTTGAAATTAATTAAGCCCCGGTTTAAGTAATGAATCAGAAACATTAAGGGTGTGTTTACTCATGGTGCATATCTGTTTCAGTCACTCCCCAGCTAGTCACCAATCAATTTTTCCTCATAAATATGCTGACCATTGTTTTCCTTTTTTTTTTTTCTAAACTTTTCTTACCCCATTATTGGTGATATTTTCATAAATACTTACATACAGTACAATGCAATAAACTTTAACAAATTGAGTGTAAATATATAGGGTCAAGCTTTTCTAATATTGGGTGAATAAAAATAACTGTATAAGGTCATTATAAAAATAAAAAAGAAAAATAATTCATAAATTTAAAGATAATACATATATTATGAAATATCTTATAATTTAAGTGAAAGTTAAAGAAAAAAAATTACAAATATGAGATCTTAAATTTTGACATGATACTATATATATTTGTGAATTTATTGTGAAAGTAGTATTATGCTCATTTCTTAGGAAAATATTTTCCTTGAAAATTTTTTGTTAACACCAAATAATAGAAAATATTTTCTTTTAAAAATATTTTCCAATTGAAAATATTTTTGCTCCAAAACGATTCCTGCCTTTTCCTACAGCCTACAACCTATTTAATACAAGCCTAATACCAGTAACTACCCATGACAACTACTTTTAACTGATTCATGCTAGTAACTGTTCATAATAACTACCTTTTAGTAAAAGGAAAAAATTTGCCTGTTTGATTAGTGTTTCCAAAAACAGTTCTGCTGTTGTCCAAAAGATTGAAACAATGAAACTCGTTTGTTTCATTTTTTTGTATCTGCAGTTCTTAAATAGGTTCCGTAAACCTATTTTTAAAACAAGAAATTGAGAACATCCTCAGGTCCTGTTTGATTTTGGTTTTGGAGAATAGTTTTTGTTTTCAAAAATAGGAGATAAAGAAAACTTGTTTGGTTAGACATGTTTTTGTTTTTTGTTTCAAAAATAATTCTTTGAGATGTGTTTTAAAACAAAAAAATTGAGAATATCCTCAGGTCTTGTTTGATTTCGGTTTTGGAAAATAGTTTTTGTTTTCAAAAGCAGGAGAATAAGAAAGCTTATATGATTAGATATGTTTTTTATTTTTTTTTTTCAAGAATAATTGTCTGTGATATGTTTTAAAAGCAGAAAATTGGAAACGTCGTTGAGTTGTTTTTGTTCTTCTTTCATTATTTTTATAGTGATAATCTAGTAAATACGATAATCCATTAATGGTAAGAAAGTAAAAAATTTGACAATTTTATACAAGTTACTCATTAGTTTTAAGAAAATATAAATTAAATGTATTCTATACGTACAAAACCGTTGGTGCAAATAGTATTATTGGAAAGGAATGGTTATTTTTCTTATATTTTGTTTTAAATTTCTCATGTGAGTGAGAGACCAACTTGGTGTTGACTTAATATGGTAGTATAGATCATGGTGCTTGATGGATCTTACACTGATTAAATATTTTAGTTCAAGGCTTATGGACTCAACCATCACCTGTATTCAATAAAGAAAGCTTTCAAATACATTGCAACGATGCTCTCACTGAGAGAAGAGTGGGGAAACCAAAAGACAGATTACAACTAAGTATCCCTAGGGTTGTCAGAAATGCTTCTTGTTAACTGTAATCTCTCACATAAACATCATCATCATACTTGTTCCAAGCTTGTTAAAAACAGATTGCCTCTTGCCCCGTCACTTTATTCCACTATCATGGATTCTTCTGAGCTGTAAAGTTGTTTAGGTAGGCAACATTGATGAAAGACTGTAGCAGTTCTGCTTTATTTCAAAATCTGTGCTGTGACTAAACATGACTATGAGGAGGTGGAGGTATTCTGACTTTGTTGGGATGGACTTGCAAAAACAGGGAGTTCAGGGGGGTTATTTCCCATATCTTTAGTTTTGTGAAGAAGAAATGTCCCTGCTAAAATTGTGAGAAAGCCACACAATTCAGTAGCAATCTGGGACGCAGTTTGAGAGTCCCAGTCCTGCAGGAAAATACAGGAAGCAACAAACCAGATCATGAAACCTATTGTTCTTAACAGACCAAGTTGGCACTTGAAGTTATTAATATTCCTTATACAAATTGCCAAGCAAGGTGTTTTTGGAAAATAATGCAGATGATCCTCACAAATCAATAAAGCATTGCAGATAATAAATCAATTGCAACTTAAAACAGCGCAAGTTTGTTTGAAATATAGTTACTGGATTCACTTTTATACTCACGTTCTAGGTTCAACGTCCTGAATTATAACACGAGAATGCAATACTTTGGTTTTTTTTATTACTAAGTAACATGCTATAAACTGATTTCAATGTCTTGAATGGTGTAAAATTACAAACCTAGTAATTATGGTTTAAAATTTATCGCCCATAATAATGCAGATAGTAAATCACTATCTCAATAAAGATTCACCGACTTGATATGCTAGAACCTCAAAATTTGATGTGCTTTACCATCCTAAGTTTTCCTTTGACCTGTGAACAAAAGGTGAAGCTGCAATCTGATAGTACAATACAATAATACAGAAATTGGATTTATATGATGCTATAGGTAATTATATTTCTCATTCAGTTTTTATGTTTCTCTGAATGCACTGTCAGGTAGCAGGCATTTTAATTCCATAAGATGCCAAATGTCTGGAGGAATGTCTATTAAGCTAAAGCCAGAAAGAAATGTGAAGAAATACAGAATCATGTAAGGTAATTAGTGAATCACCTTGAACATGATCATGCTGGCAATGATAGTAAATGATGTGAACATGACGTAGTAAACTGGTGATATGACAGCAGTGTTAAAGGTGTCCAAAGCCTGCAAACAAGTTTCCAGCTTCAATGGTGAATTATTTGATATCTAGAAATGCTAATCCAAGATACAGAGTTTAAGGATCCTAGCAGAATTCATTTCATATTTTTAGACAAATTTGAGAGAATGCTGAAATGAAGTAATGACAGCAACCAATGGATGCTTTGATAAAAGAAATAGCTCTACCTTGTTCAAGTAGTTTATCTGCAATAGACAACATCCTATCACAACTATTGTAAAGAACCAGGTCTGGAAGTAAGTAAATTGATTCGACCCTCCAAATGTAAGTTTCAAAGCTATTCCTACTGCTTTCACACACATGACCTACATAGCAATAATAATAAGTGTCAAAGACTAACTATTTCAAAAGTTAGTTAAGCTGTTAAGCGAAAAGCCATGAATAATTTTATATCTCCAACAATAAGCATTTACTTTATAGAGGAGAGATTTACAGTTGGCCATGACATGCATGAATGTGCCTCAAAGATATTAATTAATACCGTAAGGGAGCCCATGAGAGAACATATTCCAACATATACAATCATATGGGTCTGCCCATAGCGTGGCACATAGTGGAAAATGAGAAGGCAAACCAGAGCCACAACTGCACAAGTGTAGACAAGAAAGCCTGCTCATGAGAAAAAAAAAAAAATTAATAGTTACTGTAATCGAATAGAAGAAAAAAGAGGCCGTCAACTCATAAGGACCTAACTTAATTCAATTGCTCCAGTTTTGATTAGAACTAATGGGAAGAAAGTTTAAACCAAGCAACCAAGGTTTCCAAAATATATACCTGGTTCTGTAGCAAGATCCCACACTTCCTTAACAGAATGAATGATTCTCTCGTGTGGTGCATGCAAAACAATAGTTGTAGATCCCACCACACACAGAGCACATCCAAGCATACCGAAAACGTGCAGTTTCTCTTTTAAGATAAAATGAGCTAGCACTGCACTGTATCATGATATTTTGTAAGCAAACATGATAACATCCCGATTAAAGGATGTTGACTGAGTTGGGCTAAAGATTATAAAAGTGTCCTTAGAATTTATGATAAATCTCTTTCTCACCTGAAAATTATGCTTAGAGCTCCCAAAGGAGTTACAAGAATAGCTGGAGCAAACGCATATGCTGCAAAATTGGCTGCTTCCCCAACGATCACTGCAAAAATACATATAATTTAGGATCATTTAGCTATATATCAAAAGGAGACACTTATAAGTAAAGAATTCTATTGGCTATGTACGGAAATTCATCACTATGAAAGCCCTTGGGAGTTATAAAATATAGCCCTGCGGGATAATGATACAACATTCGTAAGAAAATAAATGAAGCACTATAAAATTACAAATCCTCCCAAAATTAGAAGGAACTAAAAAAATAGATATGAAAATCACTTACTTGAGATCATTCCAATCCACCACCATGGTTCGTATAGGTATGCATGCCCTCCGGTGGCTAATCAAATGAAAGCACATTTATTATAACAAATATCAGGAAAAGAACGCAATATATATTCGAGGCATAAGTAAACTGTAGAAATTTAAGTAACCCAGATGACAGCAGACTACAGAAAGAAGGTGATGATGGAGCCAAACCTGCTCTGTTCCCTGTATTCCCAGCCTTTTTAAGACCCTGCTTTTTTATGATAAAGCTAGACCCAATGAAAATACACGAAGAGACAGCCAGAGCAAGCCCTTTTACGTTGTCAGACGATATCCCCATATATCACAAGAATAAAAAGAAACACCCAAATGCTCTAAAAACCAAAGCTCACAGGGCCAATCTAAGATGTTCAATCCAATTCTTTCGATCATTAATCCATACGCATAAGGAAATTAAGTTGACAAGCAAACACTTCGAGCTTAGCGTTGAGTACAAATTTGGCAACTAATGAAGATTTGGTTTTTGATAGAACTCAGTGACATTCTTTCATCCACGTAGGCAACCGATCCATGCAAGCAACCCGTCAAGTGAGATAAGACTTGTTTATTCCTTGTTGTTGACGATTGATGGTTGAGGTGGTTGTTTAGGAAACGATGATTAATGGGTTTGGGAGATACGATAGAGAAAAGTCAAATGCTATCTGCGAATTGAGGAAGCAGGGAGGGATGAAGAGAAGAGTATATGGATTCTTGAAAAAGTAACTGAGGAAGGTAGGCGCAAAGGCAACGGTAAGTGTCACAAAGGAATGGGAAAACCAACCACATATCCTCCGCATCCCTCGTTCCCTCTTTGAAATGAGAAAATATAGTCCGACGAGATGGGACTTACGTAAAACTCATGAAGAGGAAGTCAGACCCGCTTTCTTCCACTTAAAACTTATGAAGAGCAAGTCAGACACATTTTTTCTTCCACTTATACGACTTCCGCGAGGCTTCACAGACTTGATGTAGATGTCATATCCACATTTCATGGCTGTTTCGTGAAACCATCCAAAAAGACTAGAAAAATTGCTTTAAAATAGCTTTGCATGCCTTGCTTTTTTTTTTTTTTTTCATGTTCGCATATTTCAAAAAACGACCAGTCAAAGGCTTATTTCTTTTCATGTTTTGTCTTGGAATAAGCCCATTATTTTGGATTACGACCGTTTTGTCCCATTAAAAGGTGAGTTAGGTTAAAATTTATGCAACCCGATTAATATCAGGTATTTTGATTTGTCCTATTTAACTAGAGCTATCAAAAGTCAAGACGATGAAAACTTAAGGCCTTTATGACCATTCTCAATCCTCACCCTCATTCTCGTCCATACAATCATGCTTACCATATTGCCTTCGTTACTATCATCAATAGAATTATAGCCCTCATACTCTTGTGATTCTTTACAATTAGCTTCTTCTCTTCAAAGTCTTTATCTCTGGTACTGGAACTTGAATCTCTCCCTCTCTCCATAGATGGTTCCTTATTTGTCTTGCTTGTTCACTAGTTATAGAGTCATTATCTATAGTCATTGATATAGGCTATAAAATCCATTTTATTCATCCTCCTGCTTCATTTTCTCACACCAACTTCCCTTTCTAGTTTTCTTGGTTGAACAAGTTGAAGTATTGTGCAATAATAAATATTATTTGATTAGGTCTGACTTGTTTAAAAGGCACATGGAATCATTATGGATAATTCTCTTCCCATAGCTCTTTTGCCACTTCATTCTCTTAGTCCACACCCTATCATCATTGATTGTTCTGTGGGCAGAATCTATACAATCAATCAATGGTTGTGAAGTATATGTTAAATAACTTGACACTTTTTCTATTATCAAAAGAAAATTCCCTAGACCTACCCTTCAATAATACTGGAGAATCTGTTGGGCAAATACTGTGAGTGAGAAATTTCTACTTTTACCAATTGGAAGAGATAATGATCTGAATAATCAAGGTAACTACGAGATATATTAGTATCGGAATGAAAATTGTCTTCCATGTAATATTACGTAGGGGGAAAATTTAACAAAATTTGCATAAAAATTACTTAAGTTTTAACATACGTTATGATTTTTTTTTACGTGAAGTCTGTAAGTTTTTCTATAATATCCTCTAAAATGTTAGTTCTAATGATTGCATCATTTTGGTCCAAATAGATAAAGCAAAATAAATAATTAAAACCTTCCCGGCTATAGTATACTCTTCTATTATGTATTTAAGGGTCATCAGATAAAAGAGTTAATTGCTGAGTTTTTCCTCCATCCGACCCAATGAATGCGTAGGATTCAATTTTGATCATATCTTTGGCATGCTACCAAGTTCAATTGCTTCTTGATGAATGCTTAGACAGAAAATGTTTAGTGTAGAATTTTCTTATGAGAGTTGAGAAGTAACTGCTTCAAATATAATAGGACAAGAGAACCATGATGAATTTATCGATTGGTTTCGATTGCTTTGGAAGATAAAATATATTGATATACCATGACATCAAATCCCTACATGAGCCATATATAAGTGTGCCCTACTCATATTAGCAAATGTGGAAATAAAGTATTACAAGCTTTTCATTTTCCTAATGTTCACGAACATAACTAAAGCCTACAAAAAAATTTAATCAATTTAACTTTCCAGGCATAACTCTTCAAGAATCTCTCGTCTACAATATTTGGTTAAAATTTACAGAAACACCCATCTCTTACATTTCTCTTTATCAACTCTCCCCAGGAAACGGAGCCACAGTGGAAAAAGCTCCTTAAGTCCTCTAATCATTTCGACCTCAAGTGTAGACAATTGTTTCTTCTGATGCTGAGTCAATGAGACGACTTTCAACCTATTATTAGATCAATGGTGAGACTGGAAAATCATTTAATGGAAGAGCAAACAGCAAGCCAAAGATCATTGAACAGAGACAGCAGTGAAGAAAGCCAAACATTGAAAAAAATCAACCACGAAACACAAGTTCTGTCACTTCCATCTATGCCTGGATTTAATTTGCTTGAAGGATTCCCAAATGATGGATGCATAATGTAGAGTAGTATGCGCACAGCAGGCTGATCCATGAGCAACTGGAATAAATAAATGAAATGACCGTCTCCATTGAACAAAACTTGTTACCACATGCCATGAAAGTAAAACTACAATATTTTATGCATCCATTGGACCATTGCCCACATTTTTTGTGTCTTGATTCCTATTCGGAATGGAGACTGAACCAAATATATAGCAGGAGGAGCATTCTCAGCACCTTTTCTAATTGCATGTCTAACACAACTGTGTGGAAAGTGTCTGACATGTACACAGCCCCTTTTCTAAAGAGTTCGTGCTTTCATGGTTTGGAACAAATTCCAATTTGCCAAATTCCTCTTGTGCGTTATTTGGTAGGCTATGAAGCACTGACAGTTCAAAAAGTATGCCATATCCGTATTCAATACACCCAAATGTATCAAAAACATAACTCATGCATATTAATATCTGCATCCATATATCGAATAGAAAGTAGATAGAGATTTACCTCAATATTCCTTGCAAAGCATATATCATGAAATTGATGAATCATCTTCCCTAACATAACTAGAGAATAATATGTCTCCTTCCAAAAGGGAATGATGAATTCAGTAGAGAAATCCACTTGGCTCCCTGTGACTGCATCTATGGCTGACTGCAAGATTCAATGACTAACTGGCAAGATACAATTAATATGTGATGAGATCCTTTCATCATTACCTCAATCAGCAGCCCCAATACCTGTATCAGGATATTGGAGGTCAATATACAAGATGCACACAGACAGCTACAATAAAAATAATAAATAGAGTCTTATCTCACTGGATAGAGTTAGCTATATAAATTAAACGATGCTATAGAGTTTTATTCAAAACTAAATTTTTGGATATACTATTCAACTAAAAGTTGTTTTTAATAACCTCTTGAAGTGTCCTTGGTCTTCCTCTACATCTCTTTATTAGGTTAAAAATCATTTGATCAATTTTTTTCACTAAAGCCCCTTGTAGTCTTTTTTGCATATACCCAAACTACCATAATTGAGTTTTTGTTATTTTCTCTTTAATAGGTGCCACACTAACTCTCTCCAGAATATAATCATTTTCAATTTTATCTTTTCTTGTATGTCCACTCATCTATCTCAATATTCTCATCTTTGTTACTCTTATTTTTACTCGTATTGACCTTTCAGAACTTAACACTCACTATTATAGAGTATAATTGGTCTAAAAGTAATTCGGTAAAACTTCTTTTTAAGCTTATTAGATATTTTATGATTACAAATGACTTCCAAAGCATTTTTCCATTTCACCCACCTAGTTTGGATCTTATGTGTGACATCCTTATAAATCGCTCAATTACTTTCTAAAATCGATCTAAGATACCAAAACCTAAACATTTGTAGTATACTATACTTCTCAATTTTTATCTCCAAATCATTATTTGCTCTCTACTTACTAAATTTACACTTCATATGTTTTGTTTTACTCTTGCTCAAATGAAAACCCTTTAATTTTAAGGCTTCTCTCTATACCTCTAATTTATAATTAACCTTCTTTTTTGAATTTTTTATTTAGATTATATCATCTGTAAAAAACACACATTTCGAGACTACATCTTGGATGTGTCCAGTGAGTACATCCATTATTAAAGTGAAAAGATGTAAACTTAAGGATAACATTTGATGCAAACCAATTTTTATGGGGAAATCTTTTGTCACCCCTCCCTGAGTTCTTATACTTGTTGTAACTTCATCACACATATCCTTTATAGCGAGAATATAAATAAGACAAATACACTTCTTTTGTAATGCTTTCTATAGGACTTCCCTTAACACTCTATCATAAGATTTTTCTAAGTCAATGAAAATCATATGTAAGTCTTTCTCTTTACATTAATGCCACTCCATCAAACCCTGTAAAAGATGTATAGCTTCCATGATTGATCTTCCTGGCATAAAATCAAGTTGGTTCTCTGATATATGAGTTTCTTTTCTTAATCTATGTTTAATAACTCTTTTTCAAAGTTTTATAGTATGGCTCATGAGTTTAATCCCACTAAAATTTCCACAATTTTGAATATCTCCTTTATTCTTGTAAATGGGTATCAATATACTCTTCTTCCATTTATTTGGCATCCTCTTAGACTTGAATATCTCATTGAATAACTTGGTAAGCTAAAAAATACCTTTCTCCCAAACTCTTTTAAACCTTAATTGGTATATTATCAGGACCCATAGCCTTACCATTGTCTATCTTCTTAAGTGTCTACTTTATCTCAACTTCATGAATTCTATAATAAAAAGTAAAGTTTTGATCATCCTCTTGAGCAATTAAACCTTTCATGTTTATACTTGTTATTTGCTTCTCATTGAAAAACTTGTGAAAATAACTCCTCTATCTTTCTTTGATGTCTTCCTCTACTACCAAAACTTTTCTCTCTTCATCCTTAATGCATTTCACTTAATCCAAATCTTTTGTTTTCCTTTCCATTCCCTTAGCAACCTTGTATATTTGCCGTTCCCCATTCTTTGTTCTTAAAGCCTTCAAACGCTTTAGATCTCACATTACTAACCACTTTCTTCATCTTAATTCTAGCTGACCGATACTTCTCTTAATTTTTGGCATTGTTACCAAGATGTAAAGCTTTGAAATACTCTTTTTTACATTTAATCTTCTCTTACACACTCTTATCCTACCACCAAGATTCTTTACTTTTAGGGACAACTCTTTTTGATTTGCCAAGATTGCTTTAACTATCATTTAAACCCCATTTGCCATATCTTCCTACATAAGGTTAGCACATCCTTGTCTCTCTTAACTCTTTCCTCCATTAGCTTTCTCTAAAAAATTAACTACTTTTCACTCTTTAGTTGCCACCACCTAATTCTTGAGTTTATAACTTTTGAATTAACTCAAGTATATCCTCATGGTTAAGCTCTTTTTATTCAAAGCACAACTTGTTTCTTCCAAACCACAAGCTCCACATTACTAAAGCTATACTACCAAGTTTCTCTTTAGTTAAAACTACATGAAATTCATTCCACCATTCAACCAATGGTCTGTCTCTTTGAACATCCATCTAGAGACAAAGTGATGAGCTATACTAGACTAGGGCAATATCTCTAAGCATGTGGGCTTCTATCTCCCCGATAGAATGACATCAAGGGCAGCATCTCTCCACCAGCATGCCATAACCAACCCCATATAATCTCCCTAACAAACTCCACCAAATAAATTTAACCTTTTGGGGAACCAAAAGTTTCCACACCCTAGTCCACTGGACCTCACTTTTATCAAGTGAGCTACTTCCCTCATCCACATTGTTTACTTGTCTAATAAAATGATTTGCATGTTTTGATAGCTAATCATTCATACAAGAGCATTCATTTTGAGAAACTGAATGTTCTAATGCTGGTTCAAGGATACCAATCAATTACAACTAATTAGATTGTATTTTTATACAAATCTAAGTTTACAAGAGTCTTTAAATCTTTAGTAAATTCTAGCTAAACTTATTTATGATCAAACCCACTTAACAAGCTATTGAAAATTGAAATATTTTGAGAGTAGATGTAAAAAATGAAACATTAATTTTAAAGTAATATATCAAAACATTAATTATCTAAAACAATTCAACTTAAAATTAATTATCTAAAATTTATATTTAAACAATAACAATTTCTTAGATACATATGGCTATTATAGTTTAGTTTGTACAATGCACCAATCCAAATTAATAATTACTAGGTGGCATGTAAGGCCTCATCGCAATTGCATTTTTCCTTAAAATAAAAAGAGAAAATAGTCATTTTAATCCCTAAATATTTAGGTTTCTACATTTTAGTTCACAAAAGATTGACCCCATCAAATAGATTTAAAATTTCTTAATTTCAACCTCAATATAGTCTCGCCACCAGTGTAGCTCAGTTACATTATGGGAGGAGTGCACATGGCACTTAAGTTTCTGACATGGTTTACTGATGTGGTTTGCTAGCATGGTCAATGTTCAACCACTCTTATTTCAATGCAACAGAATCAATGGCCATTGTAGCTCCACCGCCGCTACCAAACTCAACACCCACACTTGCGATCACATTGCCAGAATCCACCCAGTAGGTTACCATCTTTTCTCCTGCATTCGTCTTGCCGCCCCCTCCAACGTCTCTCATATCCACAAGGTCATCCATCAGATGGCCATCTTTGAGCACCTCAATCACCAATTCTCTGCCACTAAGTCCTCTTTGTCCTCCACTCTCTTTGACTCCTAATCCTTCCGATCCTTCACCATCTTAATTCTTGAAGTTTCCTCTATCCCCTTCTCAGAGACCCACTTCGACTTTAACCTTTCTACAAACCCACAGTTCTAGTTGTGAACTTAGATCTTCTAATTGATGACCTAGGAAGAGAAATGTTCATATTGGAGAGGATGATGTTGTGGTAGCTAGACTCATGTTGTTTCCCCCTAGTCTTTCCACATTTTTGGGTAAGCCTGGGTTCCATGTGGAGGACATGTTTGTGAGAGTGTGATAGGAGGAAAGTCTTTGGGAGGATGCTGCTTTTAGTTGTGGCGAAGCAAGCAGTGAAGATGAGTTATGGGAAGGTGGAGTGGGTTGTGCTAGATTGAAATATTATAGCCATCAAATTCTATGAGGACATGGGTGTTAAGATTTTGCAAGAGTGGAGGATTTGCAAGTTAACTGGTGAGGCTCTTCAAATATAGGGAACTGTTGATTAATCTTGTTTTTTGGTTTTCTGTTGCACTTAATTGAGGGTTGCATTGAATTGGGTTGGTTCTTGCAAATTGCAAATTGCAAATTTTCAAATGGATTCCAGATGAAATGATACCAACAACCGCTATGGTGGTCCCTACTTCTAATTTTAATATTTTTGCCAAAAGAATTCGTTCTCTTCTTCGAGTTAACAACATCTTAGTATATACCTTGCTACAGGTTCCACTTCCATTCTACTGTGTAAGTGGTCTCCTATTTCTGCTTTTTCTTTATTAATTCTTCTCTTGTCTAGGCTTCACCGATCACTTGCTATGCCTTAGCATTCCATTTTTCTTTAGGCAAAACAATCTTGTTTTGGGTTTGGCTTTTGATATGTTCATTAATTTTTGATTTGTGAGGATTACATTTTTTTCAGAGGGTTAAAGGTGGTTGTTCCAAAAAGTCTTAAGGTAATTTGTCATTATAGGTTCAAACATATAATTACCTTTATTAAAGGGAATTTACTATTTAGAGCTCCTGTCTTTAAGGAGATTAATCTCCTACTTAAAAGGTTAAAAAATACCTTTTAAAAAATCTAAAAATATGGTGATTGTCCACATCAAAGATTTAAATGCCATATATACTCTTTTGTTAATTCAATTGATTGAGCTAAGTTAATGACGGGATTACACTGAAAGTGATATTATGAAATTTTAGACCTACCTATGGGGTTGATCTTTAGTGGACTAAGATCTGATGGCTTAAATTATTTGAGAATTAAAATGACTATTTTCTCTATTCCAAGTTGAGATTTAAAATAAATATATATATTTGAATCATGGAAGTCACCATTATTGAGAGAGATAAAGTCGTCTTTAAACCTCAGCAAAGATTAAGAGTCTATTTAGAAATTATTTTAAAGAACAATTTTATTGCTTTTGAGAATATTAAAATAAAAAAACTTGTTTGATATGTTATGTTTTAGTTAACAGTTTTTAAAAACTGTTACTTCTAAACTTATTTTTAGAATAGGAAAATGAGAACAACCTATACATGTTTTTATTCGGTGTTCGTTGTTCTCTAACGAAAACACGGAGAACACCCCCTCAGTACAAGTTTTCATCAATGGCAAAATGTGTAAGTATTGCAGACTCCACAAATGTCTTCTACACACTGCATTCTCCCATTTCACTTCGTTTCCTTGCTGCGCCATTTCCGTCTTCTTACTGCTCTTTGCTGCCCATTGGTACAAGGTGGGGGATCTGCAAAGGGACGAATCGGTTTCGGTCAAAAGGGGTCGTTTGTAAGGTGCAGTGGAAGATTGAGCAATGGCAATATCATGCTGGATTGAAGGACTTTCAGTGAAAAATTGATGGGTTTCAAAAGATGGGTATTGCGCAAAAGCTTGATGGGATTGATGATGGGCGTGTCGAGAGTGTTTTTTATGAATTGAAGAAGGATAAATAAGTGGGAGTGTTGAATTAAAATCGGAAGAGATGCCGCTACTTTCTTTTCCAATGTGAACTTCAGATTTCTTCTAATGCATAACACTAAGAACTAACTCAAGTCTCTCTTATTTAAATTTTCTGTCACTTTCTCTTTGAACTTTTCACCACTTTCTATTATAAAATTAAAGTTATTATAAGCACAATTGAAAAAACATACTAAACGACTTTTTTATTTTTTGTTTTTAAAATTTACTCTCAAAACTTAATTTATTCAACAAATTTTATTATATTTTTATTCTTGAAATTATTTTTAAAATAATTTTATTAAATAAATTTGATTATACCTTTTTTTTAAAAAAATAACTCTAAGAATTACTTTAGAGAATAAATTTTGAAAACAAAAAAGTCAAAACATTTCCAAATACATCCTAAACTTCATGGTCTTTTAAAAAAATGACTATTTTTTTCTAAAAATAATAAAAAGTTTTCAGTATTAGGATGACAAATTTAATTATTAAAAATAAAAAAAATACATAAATGTAAAATACAGAGGATCTATTGTAATATTTTCACACTGTTTCTTGCTAGGATGGGTCACACAAGATAATTGCACAAATAATGTCCTTGAAAAAACCAGCAACGCCACCCATGGTACCGAACTAAAATACGCCGTCAGAGTCAGAGAACAAGTATACCCTTTTCAACGCGGTACTCGTCCGGTCACCGCTCATAATCGTCAAGCGGAGGGTGTCCAATCGTTACCTCGTTTTGGTTAACTCAGAAAGTGGGAGAAAAATTTTGTCTCCCTGTTTCTGATTTCTTCAGAAGTTGTTTCAATTTCCTCAAATTTCTCTTCTCCCTGCTATTTCTTTAAAACCTGGAAAATTTTTTTCGATGTCTTACTATAAGAGTATTTCATCCTTTTACGCAAATCTGAGCATTTAACGTCAAGCTACGTTAGCGTAAATCTCGTCATCGCCGTTGATTTCGTTTTCTAATTCGACGATTTCTTGTATGCTTTTTAGTTCTGTCGAAGAGAGTTGGACAGGGCGTCTTGATGGTTTCTATCAGTAATTAGGAATTGAGTATTGGGATTCGGAAATTTAGGGTAGTTCTTATATATATATATATATATATATATATATATAGATATATATAAAGTTTTAAATAAGATTCTTGGGTTTGTCGAAACTAAGGTTGATGGCAGATCGAAGTTCGGCAGTTGCGAAACCGGTTTGGATGAAGCAAGCTGAGGAGGCGAAACTCAAGAGTGAGGCTGAGAAAGCTGCGGCAGCAAAGGCTGCTTTCGAAGCTACATTCAAGGATGCGGATGAAATTCGCGAAAGGGGGACTGTTGCATCGGACAGTGAATCTGAAGAAGCTGAGGACTTGGCAAACAAGCCCATTGGGCCAGTGGATCCTGCGAAGTGCATGGCGGCTGGTACTGGCATAGCGGGTGGAACAGCTTGTGCTCCATCCTCATTTGTGGTGGTAACCAAGGATGCTGATGGGAGAAAGATATCCGCTGGGGGTGCCCAGATCAAGGTGAGAGTATCCCCCGGATTGGGCGTTGGAGGGTCTGACCAAGAAGGTATTGTTAAGGATATGGGTGACGGAACATACACGGTTACTTATGTGGTGACAAAAAGAGGGAACTATATGGTCAATGTTGAGTGTAACGGCAAGCCAATCATGGGTAGTCCATTCCCAGTGTTTTTCAGTGCAGGTATGCATGTTTACTCTACCTATCTTCCCTCCCCAAACTATTTTCTTATGCGCACTTTCTGCTTTGAAGTTATAGATAGATAGAATGAAGAACGAAACGAATGTGAGAGGATATGATATAACTTCCTACCTTCTTGTTTGCATAATTTTTTAATTGAGATGAAAGCATATAGGATACTTGCGGTTTAATTTGAGATATTAGCATCAATTTCAGTTTTAGTAGATTTTCTCCCCACTTTGAACCTAGATTTGGAGAAAGATTTTTTTCTAAAGCTGAGGAGAAAATGTTCACTCCGCAATCGTTCTTTCTGTTTTATTTCCCTGTCGCAAAAAGGAAGATGAGATTCCTGTCCCATTTTCTTTCCTTCCAGATTCTTTCTTCTGAAAATCACCGCATCTAAACATAGTGTAAAGAATTACAGAGCTGAATGGAAATGGGAAATCCATAAGTTATGTGTGGCTTAAGCAGTCAAACTGATGTTAAATGGTAAGTAGGAACAGTTGGGTCCGATAGAAATGCATGATGTAAAAATAAAGAGAATTTTAGTGAAGATAGAAGCTTTTGCATAGAGATGGGGAAAAAAACTTCTCTGACACATTGTTTTATCCATCATCAGCTTTAGTCATTCTTGAACTGTGTCTCCAATGTCTTTGCTGCACCTAATTCATTGTGTTTTCTAGAGCGTGTCATATATATCTATGTCACAATGTCAGTAATTATCTTCATGCTGGCCAATCTTTAGCTTTTCTTATATGTTTTCTTGCAGGTAATAGTAGCGGAGGGCTGCTGGGTTTAGCTCCTGTTTCCTCTTTTCCCAATCTGGTTAACCAAACCATGCCCAACATGCCAAACTATTCAGGATCTGTTTCAGGGGCATTCCCAGGATTATTGGGAATGATTCCAGGTGTTGTTGCTGGTGCTTCTGGAGGTGCTATTTTGCCAGGAATAGGGGCATCACTAGGGGAAGTTTGTCGAGATTATCTTAATGGGAGTTGCGCAAATACGGATTGTAAGTTGAATCACCCACCTCATAATTTGCTAATGACTGCCTTAGCCACAGCAACCTCCATGGGGACACTTAGCCAAGTTCCTATGGCGCCTTCTGCTGCTGCAATGGCTGCTGCTCAGGCGATAGTAGCTGCCCAAGCCCTTCAAGCTCATGCAGCTCAGGTGCAAGCTCAGTCGGCAAAAGATTCTGCTGGTACACTCTGTTTATTTTGTTTTGTATTCATGGTAAATTATTCATTACTTTGATGTTTAGGTAGTGTTCTTTGTTGTTGACTTTTGTTTCTTCTGCTCAATTTGTCTTTTTAATTTTTTTTCTAGATTTTTATTACAATTGATGTTAACTTACACTTATATTAGGTTCTGCTGAAAAAGCTGGGAAGGCTGATGTTTTGAAGAAAACTCTTCAAGTCAGCAATCTTAGCCCTCTTCTCACTGTGGAACAGTTAAAACAACTCTTTGGCTTCTGTGGCACTGTTGTAGAGTGCACAATAACTGATTCAAAGCATTTTGCTTATATAGAATATTCAAAACCTGAAGAGGCAACTGCTGCCCTGGCATTAAATAACATAGATGTAGGAGGGCGTCCTTTGAATGTTGAGATGGCTAAGTCACTGCCTCAGAAACCACCTCATTTGAATTCTTCACTGGCTTCGTCTTCTCTTCCTTTGATGATGCAGCAAGCTGTTGCAATGCAACAGATGCAATTCCAGCAAGCATTGATCATGCAACAAACTATGACTGCACAGCAGGCAGCTAACCGAGCTGCAACCATGAAGTCTGCCACAGAGTTAGCAGCAGCCCGAGCTGCAGAAATAAGTAAGAAATTGAAAGCTGATGGACTTGAAAGCGAAGAGAAAGAGACAAAACAGAAATCCAGGTTTGATTACTTAGTCATTTTTAAAGGAGAATATTCTTTATTTGAATCCTCATTTTCTTGGCTACTTTATTTCAGAATTACATAATATTGCAACTTTTTAGTGTGTTCTACAAGAGCATTGTGAACCTCATCATGTGTTGCTTGAAATTATGAGCTTGAGAAGTTACAAATTCTGCAAAGCATATATGTTACCATTACAATACTCTGTCATGACGCAGATCTACTATTTTAATAACTTATGTATATTTTGTCTTTCTTTTGGAATGGCGGACTTGATGTTACTCAATAATTTCTTTAAGAGCTTGACATTTGTTTTTTGTTGCTTTGTTGACAGTCTTTATTTTATATATAGTATTTACCATATGTTTGTTTACAATAAAGGATAAACTGGCTGTTTTAACGTGCCTAGACATGAGGTTAAGTGGTGCCAGTGCACTATTATATACATTTAATATCAAACATGATTTAGAATGATAATTCTATTGCTTAAAATGACAGCATATATAATATGCTAGGAGCAAATGAATTTTTTAATCAAAAATTATGTGCTTTTTTAAGTATGCGTAGCCAATATATTTTTTGTCCTTGTGATTTGTGAGGGAGTGGTGTCTTTAAATTTTATAGTAAAAGCTAAACTCTACGTTGCTGTATACTATAATTCATGTTTATGTGGCATCGAAATAATTAGAGTATCAGGCATGTCTCAACACATGATAGAGTACATGTGGGTTTAGGTAATAAGGGCTGTTTTGATTTAAGAGTTTTTATAAAGACTGTTCAAGAAGTGCCAGATAATTTTCCTGGAATAGTGGTCTGAAAGATTCGGTATCCTATTAAGATCACTTTATTCAATTGGTTTGCAGTTCGGATAGGATTCTTATGGTAGATAATTTGAGAAGTGGGATTTCAACTTGGTAGTTACTGCTGATTTTGGAGAAGGAATAGTGAGAACACAAACAACTTACTCTTGCATGGCAAAGCTGCTAAGGACATGTGGGGATTCATGCCCTGCTACAGCTTTGGTGACTACTTGGGGATGGAGCTGCAATAGGAGGAGGGAAATGGCATGTATTGAGGAGAATTTGATTGCTTGGTCTGCTCCCTTTATATGTGAAATAACATGATATTTTTGTGAGGGAAAATACATGTTTATGGTTACTCTGTAATGTTGTTTCCTTCTTAATTGTACAGGTGGGTTGCTTCATTAGTTTTGCACCAGCAAAGGGTGTCTTATGTAAATTTTGTTGGAGGGTTATTCTTCAATTTCTTAAATGTTAACTGTATGAATAGACAAATAGATGCAAAGACAAATGACAGCTATGGCATTAAAAGTATTTAGTGCTCACAGATGAAGTAGCCTTTTGGTTTTTAGCTGAGCTTATTAGGGTTCTGTTTACAGAAGTCAAAAGAAAACATCAGAGTTAGCTGTCATAATAAGAAGCCATGGGCTTGCTAATTTTTTTTAATTAAATGGTTGCTTATGTTGGAAAAAGAGTTCATCTTGTTGTGTTAGCATCTTGCAAAATCTAATGTTGATAATGGTGTTTTGATGTGCTTGTTGATTTTCTATTATGAAATTATTTATGCATTGACAACATTCTGGAGCAATTGTTTTGTTTTTGTTTGTTTTGGGTATTTGTAGTAGTCAATATTATGAGTAACTTTTCAGCAAAGGTGTCTAAATCTGGCAAATGCAATTTCCATTTTCAGATCACCTTCCCCTTCTTGTGGAAGATCAAGATCAAAGTCAAGATCTCCTATCAATTATCACAGAAAGAAAAGGTCTCCTTCCTACTCACCTCCGCGTTATTCAAAGAATCGCAGGTCTAGGTCACCGTTGAGGTCTTATCATCATTCGAGCTATGAAAGGGAACGCTGGTTGTATAGAAACATCCGGGAAAATAGTGATAGAAACAGAAGACGAGATTCAGATAGATCACTTGATCATCATTCATCTGTTTCGAGAAGAAAAAGGAGTAGGAGTGTGAGTCCTCAGACAAGAAAATCATACCGAGTTGACTCTGTTTCACCAAAACATCGCAGAGAGAGTTCAACTCATAGAGGAAAGAAGTCATCACGTACTGGTTCTGGCTCTCCAAGTCATCGCAGGGAAAGTAGGTCATCTCCCAAGATTGATGATGAGAGCAAAGTAAGAAACAGAAGGCGCTCTAGGTCAAGATCTACAGAGGATCAGTTTCACTTAAGTGACAGAACTGATGAAATCTTGGATGCAAAATCTAAACATAGCGAGAGAAGGAGGTCCAGATCAGTATCCGTGGAAGCAAAGCCTCACAGAAGCAGTCGGTCATCCTTAAGAAGTGTGGAAGAAAATAGATCCAAGCAAAACAAGCGGTCCAGGTCAATATCTGCAGATGACAAGCACTATTCGCCTGTGAAGGTTAGTCAGAACAAAGTTAGAAGGTCAAAGCACGGGGATAAAAGACGCTCCAGATCAAGATCTACAGAAAATAGGCGTCAACCTGATGAAAGAGAGGATGAAAGCAGAAAGGAAAGGGTAAAGCATCATGATACTAAAAAGTCCAGGTTGAAATCTGCTGAAGGAAAACATTGCTCTAAAGATAAATTAGGTGAGAACAAATGTAAGAAATCAAAGCATCGTGAGAGAAGGCGTTCAAGGTCAATATCTTTAGAGGTCAAGCATGATAAAGGGGGCACTTCATCCCAGAGGAATTTGGATGTGAGCAATTCCAAACACAGACGGCAATCCAGGTCATATTCCCCTGACTGCAAGCATCCCAGTGACAAATATGGAAATAGAGGTGAAATATCAGAGCACAGAGAGAAAATGCTGTCTAAATCAATATCTGATCATAAGCAACATGATGATAGTGGGTTATCTCCAAGAAGTTTTGAGGAGTTTGAATCAAAAGGCATTAGGCAATCTGATTGTGGATCTGCAGAAGGTAAGCATCATTTGAATGATGGACAGTATGCAAATAGTGATGAAAATTCAAAACTTCATGAAGATGGTATGCAGGAACCAATTATAAATGTGAAGAACTTGACAACCATAAATGATAATGGGATGTTGACTTCAACGAATGATTACTGCAACTTAGCAGGACAAATGGAAAATGCCAGGGCTGCAGATAACTCAGGTACGAGGAATTCTATTGTCCAATTTTGATGTTAATTATGTTGTGTTACGAAGTCTGAGAATCTCAAGTGATACAGAGGGGCTGTGCGATGAACAAGTGGGAAGTGAAAAATATTAACCACTGTTAGCTTCATCTCTCTGGTAATGACCGAATATAAACCAAATTTTTTTGTTATGCTCACTTATATGACTTGCTGAAGCTTAGTTACCTTCTGTGGTTTACAGCTGTAAGGGACCAAAGTGATTTCAAAGTTTCAACATGGATTTGACAATTCTAACAGAATAACCATACCAAAGACCTCTGTTATCTCATTTAGTTAGTCAGAAGAAATACTACGAGACAGGAGTATTTCAAGTTTCCCTACTTAAAAAGGCAGATGAGAGAAGCTCACCCAAGGCAGATATAATTTCTGGTCGTCAGAGTGTAATTCTTACTGAAAAAGCATGACAAGGACCATGGTTTTGTCTGTGATTGAAGATTTCTGCGCTAAGCAACGACTATGGTTGCTGATAAAAGCACATTCTAATTTATGAAGCTCATTAAGTTTACTGGAAAAATTATTCCTAAGGACTAAACTGTTACTTTTTAGGAGAAGCACAGTTCACTCTGGGGATGCTTCCACTGTTTGCTTTGGTCCCCAGAATTTTCTGTGTTGGTTTTTTTATAAATGTTTGTATTTTTTATTTTCTTTTGCAGGTTGTTGTGGAACAGATCAAACAATAGAATCCCTCAGCTGTTGATGTGGTTTGCTTTTGTCATGATCAACCAAGCAGCACTTGTATCATGCTTCTTTTACTACTTGATTGATGTATGTTGGAATGGTACTATATTAAGTATGCTATTTTTCTTTTTATTAAAGATAATTGCATTTTATGATGTCAGAATCTTGATATTTATATTTTTAAGATCTGATGCTATTTGAAATTTTATATGTTCAAGTTTTTCCAGAAATTATAATCGTGAGTTGGGGAATTCTTTTATCTAGTGATCCCCATTAAATGCACAATCATTTTGGGCTTTTAGAGTATCATTGCTGTTAGTGTTAAGGTTAACCCTGTACAACAGTTTCTTGGTTCATTTTCACTAGTTGGTCTGTGCTAGGTCTAGATGGTATGCCCTTTTGGGAATCTTCTTTATTATGATCATATCTAGTTGCGAACATCATTCATTGATGCGGCCAACTGTAGGTACCCCTTTAATTTCTCATGTTTGATGGGTGTGGTGGGCATGTTATATCCAAAAAATAAATGCAGGTTGTAGACAGTGAAATCAATTGGAGCTATTTTGGGATACCATTTTGCTGGATTGATTTTCTCTAAGTGAATGAAGGTATGCTGTCATAGATTCTGATGCTCTGCAGTCCAGAGCATGTATGCTTTTTCTTCTATTAAGTGTTTAAAGTAGTGGAAGTTGTTGATCTTTGTTGTATCTATAAATTCGTTTATTCTGTACTGTTTGCCAGTACTTCTTAAATCATCGGCGAGTGCCTTATATTGTCTTGCATTTCTTTCTTTTTCATTTTTCATTTTTTTCGTTTTTTTTTTCTTTCTTCCCAAGCAACTGTCATGGTTAGGTAAAGCTATGTAAGGTCAAGTGAAACCAGATGTTGCTGCAATGAGTTACATCATGTTGCGTTTGAGCAAATTGGCTGGTTACAGTTTTGACTTTAGTAATTGGTGAAATGCAAATGTTGATTTCCAACAGGTAATACTTCATGAAACTGCTGGGTTTAAGTTTCACTATGTGTTGGATCAATAAGTAACAGTTGTATGTATAATTATCAAAGGGGTCGAAACTGAATTCTGCATATTTATTCCATGTTTCATTTATTATATATGCTATCCTGCTCCTGCTCAACTTAATGGCTCTTTTTTTCACATTTGTTCTCATTTTTGTGCTTGTTGATGTTTTAGTTTCAGCATCTCCGTAGTGATTTGTTGTGATGTTTTGTGCCCATTTGGATTGGCTTTTTTTTTTAACAAAAAAAAAACAAAATGCCAAAGTTATTTTGGTAGAAAAAACTTTTTGCTGGAGAAGATACTAATTTCATCTTTTAGAGAAAGTTGAAAACAGCTATTTAGTTGTGCATTCTTGAGAAGTTGAAATTTTTTGCTTCTGAAAGAAGTGCTTCTTCCTTGCAACAAAAGCACTTTTTCTTTTTGCAGAAAAGACCCTATCCGAACGGGCTCAATTTGTGTTATGATGTCAGGGAACCATGACTTGTGACCTGGGCTTAATAAGGTCCATTGTTTCTGAGGGTAGCTGGAGAAGTTTGGGGTTTTACCCCCTTCTTTTGATTACATGGGGTTGTTTCTTATTGGTTGATTGAGATCCCAGATGAAACTTCCCTCTTTTTGTTCTCTCTCTCTCTCTCTCTCTCTCTCTCTCTCCGCTCGTTTTATGGTTAGGGTAAATATCTGGATTTGATCTTGAGAGCAGCTGCAATGAATTTCATCTCCAGATGATTATATGAAGTCTCATCTTTGAGAATTTTATTGTTTTTGGGTTCCTCCCACTTTGATTGAATTTTTTCGTAATCTGTTATCTCTGGGCTTTAACTGGTCTAGTCCCTGAAAACTGGCAGCCTCTCTCAGTTGTACGCCTACTCAAGTTGTCACAGATTTAAGCTTTACGAATAAATTTTGTTCTCTGCTTGCATATTCTTATAGGAGCAAATTAAACTAGATCAGGTTGAGGATGTGGAAATGGGCTGTATAAATTTCCTTGTTTTTGGGCTGAACACCATTTGATTAACCTTTGATGAGTGCTCCTGACTTCATTTGTTAGTGGCTTGTTACAGGTTATATTTTTGTTTTTATGAACTTTGGAAGCAAATGTAAATTTGCTTTCATGAATTTTAGAATGAAAAATGTGAGTGGAAGATATATTAGAGTAGACTGGACTCAACTGACATTGCCAGTCTGGGAGGGAATGTAGGGTTAGAACTTGAGAAAGCATTTGGTTTTTAACTAAAACGAGCCTTCACTTTATTTCAGGTTGCTTTCCCACCTTGTGCGTATACACGCATACATCACAAATTCTATGGACAGTTTGTAAATAGAATTTCTCTTATAAACGTTACATTTGCTTGATATATGGCAATTTCCCTGACCCATGCAAAACTAAAGTGCTCAGATGTTACAAAGATGGCAGAAGGGTGGGTGCAATTTGAAAGGCCTAATAGTAAAATAATTCTTTTATTTTTATATTTTTATTAATATATAATTTTTATTTCATATAATTTGAATTATTAAATTTATTAAATATCATAATATATTAAATTATAAGATTTAATTGTTCTTTCATTCATAGTTGTTAGTTACGCAAAATTGTGATGGCAATTGTACATTGTGCAGGACAATGGGGTTTTGCACAATAAAACCCTAATTGTGTTGCGAGGCATGTGTAATGTTGCACAATTTTGTGCAGTAAGGACTTAGTGTAGAGCTTACCCTATTTCGGAAATGATATGTGAACGTTTTTAGGGAAACATTTTTGGCTACGTGTTTAACGTGGATGGTAGATAAATTTAAAAATTAAAAATAAAAATAAAATGTATTTTATGGGCGATGAAAATGTAATGTGCGAAGAGAAGACGTAGGTGAAACTACGTTAAGTGTAGCATTGCTTCCCTATTTTAGCTCCCGATTGCGATGCCCAACTTGTCTCTACTCCTTTCTGCCTTCTTTGCCCTTTCTCTCCCCCTAAGGTGGACAACGGTGATTGCCTTGATCATTTGTCTAGGCAATTGGGGTTGTTAAAATGGATCAGTTTGTTTTGATTTACATAGGTTTGCAATTAAACGGGATGAGTAAACTGGCACACATAATTGGCAAATTGAAAAATTTTAATCTAATCCGTCTTATGACAGACTGTAAGTTAAACGAATTAATTTGTCAATAATAAAAAAAATAGTTAAAATTTAAATAAAATATATTATTAAATAAAATTATAATTTAAATATAATATTTTAAATTAAAAATAATAATTTAAATTTTAATTAAGTCTTAAATTATAAGTTATCATTAAAATATTCAATTTTAAAATGAAATTTTAATTCTATAATACTAATAATAGTCTGTTTGATTTTTAACTCTGATCAATTAAATTTATTTGTACCACTAAATTATATATAAATATTAATATAATAATTAAAATATAATATTAATATAATAACTAATATAAATAAGTAAAAGTAATAATCCATGTCATCTTTATTATTTTATTTTTTATCTTTAATTGCAAATTATTTATACTAAAAATTTAGGCTTAGGTGGTGTTTTGTTCTACATGATCCTTTTTGAATTCTGTTTTGTCATTATGATATTATACTAGACTTACCTAATGTATTATATTATACTAGACTAATCTAATGTTTTCACTATTATAATAAATTATGTCATGTATTGTTTTGTAATATTTTTTAAGGTTATTTTTTATATATTATTATTTAAAATTATATTACATATATAAAAATATATTTTTATATATATTACATAATTGTATAATTATTTAAATTACCATTTGCAATTTATAACACAATGCACAATGTCATAATAGCTCTGGAACAATAAATGCACAATTCAACAACATGGAATACAACATTGGATAATTGTGATAATAGTCATACGTATTTCTACATGATTAAGTATTTTAAGATATAAATTACATAGTCGCTTTTAACTTGTTATATCTCAAACTATTTTATTTTTTATAGAACTGATTAGTTCTATTGATAAATGGTTAGTTCAAATGAAAGTGGTTGACTTTAGAATTAAAATTAAATTCAATTTAGTTAGCCAAAGATTTATATGAATAAAGTAAGAGAATTGGATTGATATAACTGTAGTATATATAAAGTTAAAAGGTTGATATTGATGATGCAGTGATATTCGATTATTTTGAGATATTTATCTTTTAAATTCTTGAGCATAAATTCAAGGTTTTAAATACGTGGATTAAGTGATAACTAATTTGTTATTATAAGCATAAAAAACTACAATCTCGTTGATCCATTAGGTTAGGTATGGCCGTATGGGGTAGTTGGGGTTTGGTTACTTATGAAGTGATGGCGAATTTTTCTTTTTGTGGGTATCCTCACTTAGATGCCTGCTTTAGTAGTTTTGTCAGTTTAATTAGTTTCACCTATCCTATCTTAAGCACTTTCAAACAAATTTAGCAAAAGAAAAGTATAGTGATCGTGCTAACAGATAAAGTTATACAACAATAATAATTTCATTTATCTATGTCACCATTGATTCAATAAAATTTATTGTACAAGAATTATTGACTATATTATAAAAATTTTAATTTTTGTTTGCATTTCTCAAGAGCATTCATTGAATTTTTTAAATTTGTTCCCAATGCATGCAAGGATTGACAGGTGTGAGAGGAACGAGGACATCTGCCATCCCTGCAGATAGGCATGTTATAAGTTAGGAAATGTTTGTACAAAATGTTGGTAAAATTTAAGGTAAAAGTATTAAATTTTATAATTTAATTTCTAAAATTTAATAGTTTAAATTATTTTAAATAAAATTTTTAAATATTTAATTTTATGAAAATAAATTGCTAAAAATTTATGAACAAAAAGAAAATAATATTCTTGGCCCAGGAAAAAAATTTCGGGTGTAGCCTTTTATGTTAATTATTTTCTTCTTATTACAAATTTCTAAATTAAATGTACTTTTTCATCGTTATAATAGAATAAACCAAAGCGTGTAATATTCTATCTAGAAAGGACAAAAGCTTTTTGAAAAGAACAACACATCAACATGCATCAATTGAAAAAAGAGTAAGAAAACATATCACATCCAGGGGAAATGATCGAAGCACTGATATCTTTTGAGTGACACAGACTAATAATTGAAGTCGTGTTTCACATTCAGAGTACGTGTGGTTGATATAATTTGAAATATTTTATTTATAAAATTTAAATTATTTTGAGTATTTTTATTTTAAAATATTTTATTTATAAAATTTAGATAATATAAATTTTTTCTGTTGTTAATAATTTCTTAATAAATAATTTATAAATATTATTTCAAATTTTAAAATTATGACATATCTTTTTTAAAATAAAATAATCTTTCTCTTTCTCAAAGGTGGTGTGAAAATAAGACTATGTAGTACGTGCTTAGACAAAATGTATACTACTTAAAGCATTCATATAGGTAAAATTGGTAGGGCCTAATATACTCATTTTGAAACGGTTTTTATTTTGGTCAAGTAGTGAGCAGCTTTAACCGAAGTTCAAAAGATTTCGTTGGCAAAAATATAAATTAGTCGCAGATGAGCCTTGATTCTAGCGGCATCCCTGATGGTATCCTCGAATCTGTCTGCGGGTTCGAATCTCCCGTTTACCTATCAAATTGGCGCTTCCATGCCATGGATTTGTAGTTGACCTCCTTGCTTAAGGTTTAGGCTTAATTATATTTTTGACCTATCTAAATTTCATATAATTGTAGTTTCGTCTCCCCACTTTTAGTTGTTTCAATTTCATCATCTTCATATTTTTACAAATTGCGCAATTGAAGACACTCAAAATTGCATAATTTGGCATGCATCTGGGTTCTAAATGTAACATCATCATGTGTCCCTCGCGCAAGGCGACATTGAAAACGCTTCCAAGCTTCAACACGGCGGCACGCAACACAAGTACGGTATATTTAAGTCTTGCAAGGAGGGGAGGGGCCCTTTGTTTGTCTCTTTGGGAACAATACCTTCTCCAAAAATTTATTAGTAGATATGAAGAAACGCCCTCTTGCTTTACGTGTTGATCAACAAGTTTCAACTGGTCCTTATTTAAGAAAGAAGCTGTAATCACTATTGTATTTTCAATAATAATCTTTCTTAGAACCTCTGTTATGCATGTATTTTTTGGGGTATAAATTTTATATATTCTCTCACATCTTTATTCTTTATATTTTTTTATTTATTTTTTTATATACATATACATACACATAACATTTTCCTATTTAATACATGAAGAAACACCTTAATTCCGCTTCTCTTCCTGCGCCTTTTAATAAGCGAACCAACTTGGACACATACTATACTGTTTATGTCTAAGTGCGTTTCCATTGTTTGTACCAATTCATCATACATAGTTTGGCAGCATTTTACACCTGTTTTTATTACTTTATTTTTATTTAATTTTTAATATAATAAAATTTAAACAATTAAATTTATTTATAGACTAATATATTAGACTCAATAAATTTAAAAATTCAACATAAAATTAAAGTTACTAGAAGAATTTTTCTTTTATAATTATATAAAACACTACTTTCACAAAAAAAAAAAGTTACCAAATATTCAAAAGTAAATTTAAGTTAATGATTCAATAAACAATCAAAATGGAGTTAACTGATTATAATATGAATGAATTAAACAAGGAGAAACGCGTCATCTTCAACAGCAGCTTGAGCTCATCCCCTTCTTCTTATGGAGCTTTATTATGCTTGAAATAAACAAGGAAAATTTATGGGTTTGGGGAGTGACATGCTGATGCCATTGCCAATTAATGATTGTAAGGATAGAGAGGAAGGGAGATATTTTAGAAGACATTTTAGGTTTTTGGTCCAAGTCTTCACATATACAAACAAAAATCCCTTGTTTCTTGAAGTTCTTTCAAAGATTTTTTGGGCACTGAAAGGATACAGAAGTGATTAAAGCTGGAAAAGACTAACTAGGGGTTTATGAAAGCAGGCTCCCCATGTGCAGTTCGTGATCACTTTCCTGGTGGTTCCCACAAGAGTCGTTATTAGATTTGAAAGAAAACACGGCTCTCTGTATTTGTCTTGTTGTGTAGTAATTAATCAAGAAACAGTGTTGTAGGAAGAACATCGGCTACGAAACCGAGAGCTTTTGTGTGGGGGGCATAATTTGTCAGTGGGGAGAGAGGACAGAAAGATGAAGATGAGAGAAAGAAGGAAAGAAATTTGCATACTGTTTATTTTTTTTTAAATCATCTTTTATGTTATTTTTGGCCATTTTACATTCAAATGCGCATTAATCAGTTTATTCAAACACAACTAGTTTTTACAAAATCAATCATAAAATATCAGATTTAAATTTTAAAATAACGATGTTAATTATTCTCAACTCAATTCTATTCAGAGTTGTACTAAAAGTTGTCAGTTATAAAAAAAAGTGACCGACAGGGGTTACCATTCACCTTTTCATGGAGAGAATGACATCATGATTAAGGGAGATTTCCCATGTGAGATCTCAAATTATAGGGAAGCACTTTAGTTACATTCTTATAAATAACATTATAGAGACTTATTACCCTAAAACTGCTTTAATTCCTCTAGAGCATCCATTGTAAGGATGAGAACAAGACGGGTTTGATATATAACTTCAACTGAAAGGGGATGATGAAACCTTCTCTTGCTAACTTAAACATTGATTGCCCCTGCATTACCCCTATTAGCTCTAAAAGAAGATAGCAAGAAGGCCATTCACTCCCAGGACTTTAATAGCACCAATACTGAAAATTATCGTCTTGACTTCTTCATTAGGGACCGTTTGGACCATTTTATTTTCATAGGTTTATTTTAAAAATATTTGTTTAAATAGGATTATGTTAAAACTATTTTTCTATTGGGACAAATCTAACTACATCATGCACCATATTAACGACTCTTTTTTCTACTTAACCTACATAAAGTGTGACTTGGACCCACGGTCTCATCAAGCATGAAACCGTGAGTCCAACACAATTTTTGACTGATATTATTGTTTTTGCCAATAACTATATCAGATAAGGTCAATATAAAATCATTCGACAAACCCACGTTAACATAACATGAAACTGTGAATTTGACACATGGTTTTTTGCAACATGAAACCATGGGTAGAGCCCACGGTTTCATGTTTGTAAAAAACCATTATGCTAGTTCTCCAATAGTGAATTGAAATAGCTCCAATGCTCTCTCATTGATGCTTTACAACAATGGACAACTAGTAATCTTTTTAGTGGGTTTATTAATATTTTTCACCATTTTGACTCCAAAAGTGGTACATGTGTTGATTAATTTATTATACTTTGTCTTTGTTTTATGTGCGCGGTGTGTATAGTGGAATCCTTTAACCTAAGTTTATTCCTTTAAGATGGGAAAACACTTATTTCATACAAAATTTAAGGAAAATGTAGTTGTTTAATGGTGTAATTGTGTTTTAAGATAGGTATAAACACAAATATTGTAATACATTATAATTTTTGACTAAATGTGGGTGAAATTGGAAACCCAAAAAATAGTTTCTCTCTCTAGAATTTAAAAGAGTTGATTTAAAATTTTGATTAAATATGACATTGTAATGCTACAGTTATTTTCTCCAATTTAGTATGTAAACAATTTTTAACTACATTTTAGTAAATTACAATTTTTTACTAACAAATGTGGGTGAAATGGGAAACCCCAAATGTAGTTTCTCTCTTTAGAATTTATAAGAGTTGGTTTAAATTTTTTTTAAAAAAATGACAATGTAGTGGTCCATATTTTTTATTACATTTTTGTAAATTCATATTTCTAGTTAATAAATGTGGGTGTAATGGGAAACCCCAAAGTAGTTTCTCTGTTTGGAATTTAAAGAGTTGAAACAACTCTTATGTAAATATGTCAATATAGTGATGTAGTTATTCTCTTCAATTTAATATGAACACAATTTTCACTACATTTTACTTTGGTTTGAAATGTAGATGATATTGTCAATACTTATTTTAACTAATAATATTGTAACAACTAGTTTAAAAAAAATAAAAATGGGGGTAATATGGTAATTTAGCATGAGAGGTGGGATTTTTTTTTTCCTTCCTTTCTCCTCTCTCTCTCCTCTCTCTATGGCACCCACTCCCTCCCCATTTCCTTGCTTACTGAAACTCCCCTCTCCCTCATCACTTCTTCCACTTTCTTCTCCAATCTTTTGCATCATCCTCATTTTTGTTTTCATCTACAAACCCATTTAATCCAAGGACCAATTTCACCCCAATTACACTTAGCACATCTAAACCATTTGTTTCCCTCTCTTCCTTCCACATACCCATTCAAGGACCTTAAGAGTTGCCATTGGTGAATATGGGGAGCTTGATAGCATTGGGGATTTGGTATCCCACCATTTTATTCATATCTTCTTATGATAACTTAAACTTTTTTGTGGATCTTGATGATTTAGAAATTTACTCATATAACCTTAACTTTAATTAAGTTTAATTTCTCTCTCTTGATACCCACACCCCCAATCTTGTCTTATGCTTCCCAAATTAATTTTGACTAGCCGTATATGAATTAATTTAATTTTTTTTGGATGGATGATGGCTATGGAATGGTAATCTATGAGTAAATATGTGTTCCTAAACTATTAGAGCTTTGAAATAAGTATTGATTACTAGGCAACACCTTTATGGTTTTTAGAAAAATATTTAGAGTGATTATTAGCATGTAACTCAGCCTATAGTTAGAAATAATACTTTGGGATGCTCTAGTGTAAAGCAGTATAGTGATTACGCTATCTTTAGTGATGTTTTATCTATGTTAGTACTCCTAAGTATTATTTGACATGTGGTTTTATTTGTTTATTTTGATGGATTCTTTGGAAGCCCTTGCTTGAGTTATTGGAGATATTTTGGACTTGTTTGGCAACTCTAATAGCGAGTGTAAATTGGCACTGTGACTTCCATTTAATGTTTCTATAATTAGTTCTTATGTGTCTCTTTTTTATCTAGTTCAACAATGGATATCTAATTTTCTTCTAATATGTCATTAAATTCACTTTTATTATTGATAATTTCTAATGCACTTTTATTTAGAGTTATAAGTTAGAACTTTGGGAAACAAACCTTATAAAAGATATAAAGTCCTAAAAGTATTTGATTTAGCCATGATGTCCATTGAATTAATTGGTAGTTCAACTCTAAGGATATGTGAACCTTGTCTTGTATTAAGAACATTGTCATGGCCAAAACATATAGTAATAGTTAATGTTGAGAATTACTTTTATTTCTACAAGTTAGATTGAATTCCCATGATTTTGGAAGATATCGTATGGGAACCATATTGTTAATGGCCTGTGTGTAGATAGAGGTAAGAATGGATCTTGTGAGGAATGATCTATTGTATACTCCACAAGTGTTCCTAGATATTGATATAGTTTAAGTCTTCGTGGTGAATGATCTGTTGTATACTTCACATTGGTGCCACAATAAAATGGGACCCAATGGGGAATGATTTAGTTATACTCCATAGGTATCTCTTAAGACTCAAGGAATGATCTGTTGTATACTCTGAAAGTTCTTAAGTAATAGGTCTCATGAAGAATGATCTGGTGTACACTCCACTTAGATTGTAGATTCTTTTTTCCTATGCTTATATTTCCATACTTTGTGGTGTTGTAATAAAATTTTTATGGATACTACTTTTAGCATAAAGGATACTTATACTTAGTGCTATATTTATTTGATTTAGAAATTTTATATTGTTAGATTTAAAAATTTATGTTAAGTATTTTAACTCAACATTAGTCTTTGCAAATCTTGTCGTGTGTTATACTTGTTTCCCTTCCTAGTCACTTTGTTAAATATGCATTCATTGGGTTATATAACTCATGCTCTATATATTTTTCTTTTTCAAATACTGATCATCCTTATTAGCTGTCTATTGGGGCGCTGAGATCTAAACTTTTGTTAGTAGAACACTTTTTTGATGACTTGCTCCTTGAATTCCCTTGTTTTGCAACTATAGGAAAAGTTAAGGAATGTTGGCGCTTAAATTGTAGATTGTCTTATTTTGAATTATGTAATTATATATAGGTTGAATGATTTCACAAGTCCCTATAGTTTAATCAAGTTTTTAAATAGGTCTCTATAGTTTAAAACTGTCTCAATGAGTCCCTCTAGTTTTTACCGTTTATACCTTAGGTCCATGCTGTCACAAAATGTTATAATACCACTACCTATGTGCATATGTGGCATATTAAATGTTACCTAAGCTACAACCTAAGCATCATATCTAGACAAATCTTGTTGTCTTGGCCCTTCTCTCCCCTTTGTCTCTACCACACTCTCCATCTCTTTGTCTCTATGTATTTTTCAGAATGTGAGGGACTTTCTTGGCCAAAAGAAGAACCTAAGATCTATTTTCTCTAGAGTGTGAGTGAAAAGGTGGTGGAGATCCTCTCTAGTAGCTAAGAATATTTGAAACCCTACCCTCCCTCATTTCTTTATTTACTATCTACATTAAGTCTTTAATTCACCTCACTTGAACAATCAACTAACCAACAAGAGATGGAATTCAAATTCATATTAAAATCTATGCAAAGGATTTATATGCACTTCTATTTCCTTGTTTGGCCTTTATAGACTCTTACTACAACTCCCAAACCGAACACATTTTACAAATTTTGTTCATGTTTCCATAGTTAATATACGAGCTATGAAAACTTGCTTATCTTAATCTCCTTCAACAATGCCATGTAGCATCATAAATTCTCAAAATCCAACCATAAGTCTCAACTTTTTCACATACCGTGCACTATGGTAGTACCCACTTTCTCATAAATAGACAGTAATCTAAGAGAACTTACAAAGTGGAACTAAAAGTTGTTTTATTGCAAGTGTAAATCCATAACCAACTTACGAAGATCTCTCTTCCCCAAGAGCTTCTAGAGCCTGAAACCACAGCACATTGAATGGTTCACCAAATGCCATTTATAAGTCCTAGGCATTTTCCACATAACTACAAGGAGAAAAGCATGTCCAATTTCCACATAACTGAACCACATTGTTGCAGCCATGGTTGTTGTTGGTAATGCTGGTGTTGTTGTCACTATACTGGGTGTGAAGAAGGGACTTGTTGAGCCAAATAGGTGTGGTTTGGAGTGGCTAGTGATGGCAAGGATTAGAGATGGGTTTAGAAGGTAAGTGTGGTAGAGACAAAGGGGGGAGAAGGGCCAAGTCAGCAAGATTTATCCGTGTGTGATGCTTGGGTGTTAGCTTAGGTAACATTTAATGTGCCACATATGCATATGGTAATGGTGCTATAACATTCTATGATAACAGAGACCGAAGGCATAAACGACAAAAATTATAGGAACTCGCCAAGATATTTTAAATTGTAGGGACTTACTTAAAAACTTGACCAAACTATAGGAATTTGTAGAATAATTTAACCTCTTACATAGGTGTATTTTGGATAATTCTAGAGTTTTACAAGCTATTATATTTTTTGGAATATTCATATTTTAGGAGAGACTTTATCAAAATTTTTAGTAATATATTAAGTTTTATGTAAAAATATTTTTATTGCATTGTCATTTTGTTTTTGAATTAGGGTTGACAAAGCTAGCTTAACTTGTATACCAGTCACGACTCATAGGTTTGGACCATGACAAATAATTTTTGATTTATTAAGACATCATGAGCAATAAAGCATTTGTAAATTTGTATTTAAAAGGGAATAGCAGATAAGGTATTGATGGAGATATGTTTGATGGTTTGGAATCTATAATGGTGGTCAATCCACTTTAAAGTGGATTATAAGTACTAAAGGAAATTGTGCATTAAGAGTTAGAAATTCTAACTAATAAAGAAGTAAAGATCGTGAAATTCAAATCTCCTATAGTTATTGGCAACACCATGAAATATAAAGGCATAATGCTAAGAAATGATGGAAATGTGCAATGTATGTTGTTGATGTACACTGGGTATTCAGATTATACTATCATTGAATTGTATGTAGAGACTAGATATCGTCAAATTGAATATGATTAGTCTCGACAAGGAGTGAATCTGCATATATATATAGCATATCTATGTAGTAATTTTGCACACCATTGCCTCACTTCGGAAGTACTTATAAAAGCAATTTGAAATATGATTTTGCAAGGCAAATTCCTTCTAAACCACATATTCTTGGTTATGTTTCACAACCATACATAGGTCAGCAAAGTGTTGATATGAATATAGATATGAATAATGATATTCAAGATTCATGACAAGTTGACCATCAATATGATAATGAATGTGATTATGGTCTTGAATGGTATAGTGATGATGGCTTTGATGATGATGATAATCCATATGTGAACAATTTTGACATGCCAACATGAAAGCTAAGGGATCCGTTGGTACATCTACTATGGCAATCCTTGTGGTCATGGTTCCAACTCATGTTTGATCGCCCACCTCATTCTATTGAAATTAATTAAGCAATCATCAATGTGCCTGAACATCTACTAGAAGCGTTAAGGAGCAATTGTGATGTTTTGCATGAGGTTTTTATCTAAAGAAGCCAAGAAACTGCCAATAAAACATTACCACCTACAATTTCCTATTATGAGAAACTGTGGGTCAAACCCACGATTTCATGTTGTGTTGACATGGTTTTGACCCATGATTTCATATTGACCTCATCAGCAATAGTTACTAGTAGAAATAGTGATATCAACCAGAAACCATAGTTTGACCCACAATTTTCATGAAATCGTGTGTTGGATTCATAGTTTATGCTTAACAAAACTATGGGTCTAAGTCACACTTTCATGTAGGTTAGGTCAAAAAAAGAGTTGCTCGTATTCGCCCACATAACAAAAAATAGTTCTAAAACAATCTTATTTAAGTAAGTGTTTTTAAAAATAAACCAATAAAAGAAAAATGACATAACTTCTTAGACATTCTTATTTATAGAGGTCATGATGGAGTAAATACTCAATTTCTCTTAGAACACAATGAAAAGAGATTGCATAAGAAGCTTCAAAGCAAGCTTTAGAAGCAAAGGATTAGAAGATCTATGATCACCCTCCAAAATTTGAGATCCACTGCTCACCTATCATCAATAGAATCATAGCTTACAACCCCATCTACTTTTGATGAAAACTAATAGGCTCCAGAGTAGCCTTTTTTCTTTCCTCGTTATTGAAGAAAAATCACCTCATACATTCTTCTAAAAAATCTCTTCATCTTCATGAAAAGAAGCTCTTATTTAAAGTTTCCTTAAGCCACTCCTCATGGTAATACCTATATTAAACCATACAAGTAACATGATGCTAATATAAGTTTAGAAAACATGATAACAAAAGTGCCCAGAGTTTTTTAAAGAAAAAGATATTTTAAAATTTGTTCTCATTGATTTTCGTAAAAACCTTTCTTTTTTTTTTCTAAAATTTGTTTTCAATGCATGTAAGAATTTAAAGGTGTGGGAGGAATGAGGTCAGCTGCCATCCCTACAAATATGCATGTTATAAGCTGGAAATGTTTATCTCACTAAAATATATTTATAAAATATTTATAAAATTTAAGATGAACGGTGAATTTTATAATTTAATTTATATAATTTAATAAATTTTAAATAATATTTTTATAAATTTTAATTTGTTAAATAAAACTTTTAGAAGTTTATGACCTTATGTTGTCATTATGTTAAAAGAAAAAGAAAATAATATTCTTGGCCTTGCAAAAGATTTTGGGTGTAGCCTTTTATGTAAAGTACTCTCTTCTTATTACAAATTTCTAAATTGAAAGTACTTTTTCATCATTGTAATAAAACCAACCAAATGTTGATGCAACTGTTAATAGGTCAAGACAAGCGACTTGTGTTAGGATCTTAAGAGACCATCAAGGTCAATGGCAAGGTGGTTTCACCTATTTTATTGGAATCACTTCAATATTGGAAGCTAAGCATTGGGCAGTGCTGAAAGGACTTGAGTTTTCTTGGCAAGAAGGAATTCAAAATCTTATTGTCGAAACAAACTTTAAAGAAGTTGTTACGTTGCTGACTTCTTCAAACAACGAGGCTCAAAAGACACATCTTCAATCTTGAATTCAAGCTTGGATTAACAAAGCATCTATGTTTCTATTGTGCACGTTTATAGGGAAAGTAATACTTGTGCACATTGATTAGCTTCAAATGTTGTTTCATAGAATACAGAATTCTAGGTCAACAGTAGCTGCATGTAGATATTGTAAACACCTAATTTTGTTTAGCCCACTTTCTAAAACTTTAACTTAAATTACAAACTCAAATTTAAACTAAAAATAAGAAAATAAAATAAGATAAATCCCAAATAATAAAATTTAATACTTAAAGATAAGCCCAAGATACAATTAAACATAAAATTAAACCTAACCAAAACCCAAACTAAAATAAATAAGCCCAAAAATAAATCAAACCCAAACTTAAGAATAAAATTTTAAAATAAAACTAAAATAAAATCAAAAAAATAAAAGATAAGATGACCAAAATTAAAGAATAATAATACAGGATAAATTGAAAATTGAAAAAAGATAAATAAAATAATTAGAGGATAAGAGATAAGATATTAGGATAAATAAAAGATAACAAAGATAAAAGAAAAAAGAAAAAAAAAATAAAAATAAAAGATAATGAGAAATAAGAATATCTAAATATAAGATGAAGATAATAAGATAAAAAAATTGGAAGATAAGAAAACAAAAAATAAAGATAAGAGATAAAATACAATTGAAATTAAAAAACAAGAATTTAACTAGAAAATAAACTTAAACTTTACAATTATAAATTGCCAGTCACAACATTCAAAAAGGGGATTTCACGGACCAAAAGGGGAGGCCAAGAAAGAAATAAAAGAGGTCAAAGAGAAACTCAACACTTTCTGAACCCACACCCCTTCATACACCGAAAAACTCATATGAAAATTAGCCTCCACGAGAAAGCTTCCATTCCTTGCACCAAAATGACTTTAGATTCAAAATGCATGGTGGCCTCTTTTCTTCAACCTTAGAGCCGTGACTTCACTGAAGAACTAGAACACACCCATTCTCTTTTCCTCCATCTTTACCAGCAACCGGACCAGCCAGAAATGGAGAAACCATATCCCTTTCCTCCATTTACACCAGCACCAAGACAAGCTCGCCACTTATCTCTCAGTCGGCACTCCAGAATCTCAACCCAGTTGAGGATAAAAGCCACCATCATTGAGCGTTACACCTTCTCTAGAACTGCAAAGCTATCGACCTGATGTCGTTGCACCCGATACCATTTCGTAGTGCTTGAGAAACTGGAAGTTCACTATGTCGTGCATTGATTTAGTCCAAAGGAAGTGCCGCCGTTGAAGCCTGGGTCGCGAAGCACATCTCGTTCAAAGTAGTATCGACGCAATGCCTGTCCATCCATAGTGCCAACCTTGCCTCTCCGTTCACCATTGCAGAAGCTAGTTCACCAACTAGAAGACTCATTCCCCGAAAAACTTGTGTCTTTGGAGGCTCTTTCAAACCTAGTTGGCTATCTCTCTAAGTGAACTTGCTATACCCCTTGAAGTGTCAACTAGAATCAGGTAAAACTGCAAACTGAAAGCTACTAGTTCCTTGGATGGCACCAAATCTATTGGGTTTCTTGTTTAAGATCTGTGTTAGTACTCGGTCATTTTGCTTGTACACTTTGAGATGTGTAGTTGACAGGTTGCTATTGCTGCTGATGTTTTGTGCATTTTTGGATACTTTAAGATTTACATGTGATATTTGGTTATGAACAAATTATCTGAAATAGGAATTCTTAACCTTTCAAAGTCCTAATGATGAGAACTATTTCTTCTTTATTGAGCATTATAGCTAATATCCTATCATTATCATGAGCTTTTGTATTTTCTAATTTTTTAGATGTAATTTTATTTTTAATTTTGATATAGTGAGAACAGCTCCTTATCTTAAGATGTAAAAATTTAATTTGTCAAGATGAATTTTTCTTTGAGAATTTCGAGAGGATCCAAAGTAGGTGTTTATGATTCAATAATTCAAAGTGAGGTTAGCCAAAAATTAAAAGGAAGCCCATTAAGAATTATTTTAAATAACGTGCCTTTTTGAGTTCTTGAAAGGAATAGGAAATATAACATGGAGACTTTTTTTTTTATTTATGTTAAAACCTTAGATTGAAATAAGAAGGAGATTTTCTTTTAATTATGTTAAAATCTTGGACTGGAATAGGAAGAAAATTTTTTATAAATTATTTTTTTTAAACCCCAACTTAGAATAGAAAAAAATTTTTTTGTAAATTATTTAAAAACCCCATATTGGAATAGGAAGGGGATTTTCTTTATATTATTTTTTTAATCTTAGACTGGAATAAGAAGGGAACTTTTCTCAAAAATCATTTTATTTTTATCTTGATCCAAAATGGGTGGAAATTATTTTCAAAATTTTTTTAAAACTAACATAAATTAATCATAATAAATTAATTAGATCCTTTTTGGTACCGAAAGAGTGTTTATGGTGCTAATATCTTTCTTAAAATGTAATCAAACCCCAAACTTAATTTTAAAACATAATAATTTTTTAATTAGGTGTCTGATCTCACTTTAGATAATTTAAATCAATGAAAACTCCAAAATTAAATTTTAGGGTCAACAGATATTACTGATGTAACTAAGACTAGAGTTACTACTTGTTTTAAGTTCTTGGACTTTTGCCCTATTTTTCCACCAAAGTGTGTAATATTCTATCTGGAAAGGATGTATGCTTTGAAAAAGAAAAACAAATCAACATATATCCATCGGAGAATGTGGAAGAAAAAAACACATCAACATACACCAATTGGAGAAGTGTAAGAAAACCGATCACATCCTAGTATGAAAAGATCGAAATACTCAGATCATTGAATGAGATAGACTAACCATTTAGATTTTTTTGACTTTTTTTTATTTTGATAATTTTTTATTTTTTAAATTTAATAAATAAGATTTTTTTATTTTATTACTTTCTTTTCTTGATTTTATACCTATTTATCTTTAGAGTTTATCTGATTTTACGACAAAGAAACCCAATCTGATAGACTAATAATTGATGTCGTGTTTCACATCAAGAGTACTAGATTCAATTGATAAATTTTTAAATATGTCCTTTTATAAAACTTTTATTGGATAAATTTTCTTTGTTGTTAGCAATTTTTTATGATAAATAATTTGTAAATATTATTATAAATTTTTTATTAAAATTATGACGTGTCTTTTTTTTAAATGAAATATTTTTTCTTATCTAAAAGCTGTGTGAAAACACAACTATGTAATATGTGCAAAGTATATACTACATAAATGATTAATATAAGCAAATTTGGTAAAGCCTAATGTTATAATTATGAAATGATTTCTTTATAGGCCAAGTGGTGGGCGGCTTTAATCAAGTTCAAAAGATTTTGCCGTCAAAATATAAATTAGTTACATAAGAAACACGGTAATTTAATATAGATGATCAAATTTACTCAAAAAATGAGACTCATTCATACTATAAAAATAAAGTTATGGAAAAAAATTTTCTTTTACACTTATATAAAAACACTACTCCTACAAAAAAGAATTACCAAATATTCACAAAAGTAAATTTAAGTCTGATTCAATAGACAATCAAATGGAGTTGATTATAATATGAATGAATTAAACAAGGAGAAACGCATAATCTTCAACAGCAGCTTGGGCTCATCCCCTTATTCTTATGGAGCTTAATTATGCTTATAGACAAGGAGAATTCATGGGTTTGGGGAGTGAAATGATGATGCCATTGCCATTGATTGCAAAGATAAAGAGGAAGAGAGATATCTACAAAGATTTTTTGCTTTTTGGTCAAGTGTTCACATACCGAAAAAAAGGTACCTCGTTTCTTGGATTCCTTGAAAGACCTTCTGGGCGCTGAAAGGATTGGTGGTTCCCATAAGGGTCGATGTTAGATTTGAAAGACAAGGGACGTGTGTGTGTGTGTGTTTGTCTTGTTGTTGTGTGGTAATTAAGATACAGTTGTGGGAACAACGGCTACGAAACGGATAGCTAGCGATTGTGAGCTTTTGTGTGGGCGCATGGTTTGTGTGTGGAGAGAGAGGAAAGAGATGAAAGAGAGAGAAGGAAATAATTTTGTATAGAAAAAAAATATCTTTACGTCTCGTGCCTCACGTTCTGCATAATTTTGTATATATATTAAATTTGAGTATTTTAGTAAAATTATGCATAACTCAAATTTAATCACATAATGAACGTATATATAAAATAGAAGAGAAGAATGTAGTTATAACAAAGCTATTTTGTATAATATTTGTTTTAATAACTTTTTATGTTAGTTTTGGCCATCTTACAATGAAACGTGGTATTAATTTTTTTATTTAAACAATCAATTTTTATAAAATTTAGTTATAAAATATCATATTTAAATTTTAAAATAATTAATTTTCAATACTAATTATTCTCAACTCAATTCTAATCCCAACAGCTTGTTGGTTATAAATGAAAGGACCAACATTTCAGTTGCCATTTACTTTTTCATAGAGTGCATAATTTCATGATCAAGCGAGATTTTTCACGTTAGATATCAAATGAAAGGAAAACACTTTGCTTACATTCTTATAAATAACATTGCAAAGATTTATTGCCCTAAATTGCTTTAATTCCTCTATTGTATCAATGAAGAAGATGCTAAAAAATTTTTAATATTATCCAAAAATAAATTTTTTAATCAAAAGGTTTTACTCACAAATTTATGATTTTTATATAAAATTTATTTTTAATAATATTAAATTTTTTTATAATAAAAGTTTGATATATAACTTCAACTGAAAGGAGTTGATGAAACTTTCTCATAATAACTTAAACGCTGTTGCCTGTGTATTACCCATACCAGCACCAAAAGAAGATAGCAAGAAGGCCATTCACTCCCGGGACTTCAAAAGATCCCATGCTGAAAACTAACGTCTTCACTTCTTCATTTGGGACTTTTTGGGGCCATTTTATCTCTATAGGTTTATTTTAAAAAATATTTACGTAGAAACAATTGTTTTAAAACCTTTTCTATAAGGACAAATCTAATTACATATGCAATTTCTTTTTACATCTAACCTACATGAAAGCTAACTTGCATCCACAATTTTTTTTTTTTTTTGGTAATATTAAGAGGCCAAAGCCTTTACATAAAAGATACCCAATAGTAGGTTCGAATCTGCCTCCTAAAGCTGGGAAGCAGACTCCATGTGCCACTGCACTGTAAAGTGCACGGCAACTAGCACCTACAATTTCATTACACATAAAAGTGAGTTCAACACAATTTTATGAAATTGTAGGTTAAACTCATAATTTTATATTATTAAATCCTGTTAGAATAAGGTAGCTGAATAGTGGGCCTATTTGATGGGCTTAATTCTAGACTACAGTTTATATGGTAGTGTACTTATTTTGCTCAGATATATATATATAGTGGCTGATAACCCTTTGGGTTAGTGCTTCAGAAACATTTCCCTTCTTTTATAACATGGTATCAGAGCCATATTCTTTCTAAATTTTCGAAATTTCCAAAGCCCCAATTTTCTGAAACCCTAATTCCCAAATCTCCTTCCAAAACCCTAATTTCCTAACCCTAACCTCAAATCTCAAGCCAATAATCACTGATTCTGGTTGATTCTTAGGGAAAATCGTGTTTCCCGTTCTTGGGTGGCTGAATCAGCCACGAAATTGCTGAAATTTTGGAGGTTCGGCGACCCCAAGGGTCGCGCATGAGGGAGGCTCGACGTTGAGCCTCTAACAGGCCGGAAGTGGTGCGACCGGCGTCGGGGAAGGTGCGACCGGCGGTGGGGAGGCCGGCCGGCGGTGGTAGACCCGTCGGAAGTGAGCGACCGGCCGAGTTGTGCGTCTGAGGACCGAGTTTCATGTCCGGTCGACCGAGTCTCACTTCTGAGGACCGAGTTTCGCATCTGAGGCTTCTGATTGTGTTCGATCGGCCGTCATCTCGTGTGTAGGACCAGTTTTCGCGGCGTCTGGTGGCTGTTTCACGATCATAGCAGTCCGATCGTGCTCTGTCTTGTGCGATCTGGGTTCCGAACGCCGATCTGCAGCTTCTGTTGCGTGTAGGGCCGGTTTGACGCGTTGTGTGGAAGAATCAGAGGACATTCGTGCTTCGGCTGTGTGGTTTGGAGTTCAGAGGGCGTGGGTCTTCTGATTTGGAGGCTGTTCACTGTCGTTTAGAGCTTCTGGGAGTGGGTGAGATTTAATTCAAAATTTTTTTGTAGTCTGGTGTGACTTCATATTATGGCTGAAGGTGATTTTGATCCGGATTCTCCTAAAATCAATGTTGAAATAAAGTCTAATGATCAGACTTTATTTTCTGAGATTATTCCTGCTGCAGCGAAAATTATTGATCGTAAGTTAGACAGTGATGGAAGACAATATCTTCCTTGGAAGAAGGCTATTGATGTTTTTCTTGGTGGAATTGGTAAACAAGATCACCTTACTGATATGCCTCCCACTGGGGTTACCAAAATGCGATGGTTAATGGAGGATAAACGTTTGTTTAGTCTTATTTTTAATACTCTAGATAGTGAAGTTCAGGACAATACAACTCACTGTGAAACAGTAAAAGAACTATGGGAATTTTTGGAAGAAGTCTATTCTGGAAAAGACAATCTGATGCAGCTATATGATCTCTGTCAGGAGCTCTTTCATTTAGATGGGAAAGGAAAATCCTTATCTCAGATGTTTACTGAATTTATTCGGACCTTTGAACAGTGGAAGAGTCTCATGCCTATTTCTAGTGATGTTGCTGCTATGCAAGCCCAACGGGAGCAATTAGGGGCTTTGTGTTTTTTATCAATGTTACCCCCAGAATTGAGTACAGCTCGACAACAGATTTTATTAGGGTTTGAGTCTCTAACTGTGAAGGGGGTCTACTCTCGTCTTCTTCGTGTATCTAGAGACCTTCATATTTCACCATCTGTATCTGAATCTTCTGCTTTGGTAGGCTCTACTTCACGGGGAGGGCGAGGTGGCCGTAGAGGTGGTCGAGGTCGAGGACGAGATTCTGGTGGCCGTAGTGATTCAGGGGGAGGTTGAGGAGAGTCAGGGGGACGTGGTGGTAATCTTAATCATATTGAATGTCATTATTGCCACGAGTTAGGGCACTATAAAAGAAATTGTCCTAAATTGCAAGGAGGAAGATACTCACAACCGTCCCAGTCGTCCCAGTCTGCTCATATTGCTTCGACAGATATTGACTCCAGACCTGGTACTACCCGAATGATTGCTATGACTGAGGATGAGTTTGCCCAGTATAGTCAATTCCAAGCTTCTCAGCAGTTTACCCCTGCTGCCACTTTGGTCCAGACAGGTAATTCTGTTGCATGCCTTTCTGACTCTCGTTCAAAATGGGTCATTGATTCAGGGGCCACAGATCATATGACAGGAACCTCAGGTAATTTCTCATCATTCCAGTCTTCTAACCTTTCCTCTCATGTCACTTTAGCAGATGGGTCCACCACTCCTGTTGTTGGAAGTGGCTCTGTTAATGTCTCTCCAGACATTACTCTATCCAATGTTTTGTGTTTATCCAAATTCCCTTTCAATTTGTTATCTGTTAGTCAACTCACTCGAACTTATAATTGTGGTGTTTACTTTTTTCCTAACCATTGTGTTTTTCAGGATCTTTCGTCGAAGAAGATTTTTGGTAGAGGGTATGAATCTGGAGGGTTGTATGTGCTTGGCGATCGAATTCCTAGTCCAGTTGCTGCTGCTACTTTGTCTCCTCTACACCTTCATTACCGTTTGGGTCATCCCTCGTTGGAATCATTGAAGAGATTGTGTCCCAGTTTGCAGTCAGTGTCTAGTTTGTCTTGTGAGTCATGTCAGTTTGCTAAACAATGTCGTGGTACTTATGTTTCTCGAGTCAATAAACGGGTGGCATCCCCATTTGAGTTAGTTCATTCTGATGTTTGGGGTCCATGTCCTGTAGTATCTAAGAATGGTTTTAAATATTTTGTCACTTTTGTGGATGATCATTCCAGGATGACTTGGCTTTATTTTATGAAAAATAGATCAGAATTGTTCAATATATTTTGCGCCTTTCATGCTGAAATAAAAAATCAGTTCCATACTTCCATTAAATATTTACGCAGTGACAATGCTAAAGAATACTCTTCTGCACTCTTTTCTTCATTTCTAGCCGAACAAGGTATCTTACACCAGTTTTCATGTTTTGCTACCCCTCAGCAAAATGGGGTAGCTGAAAGAAAAAATCGCCATCTATTAGAAGTATCCCGTGCCCTTTTGTTCACTATGAAAGTACCCAAAATTTTTTGGGCTGATGCTGTCTCCACAGCCTGCTGTCTCATTAATCGAATGCCATCCTCAGTCCTTCATGGTAAGATTCCTTTCTCTATTCTCTTTCCATCCTATTCATTATTTTCACTTCCTCCACGTGTTTTTGGATGCACTTGTTTTGTTCAGGATCTTCGTCCTCAGGTATCGAAGCTTGACCCTCGCTCTCTCAAATGTGTCTTTCTTGGCTACCCTCGCAATCAAAAAGGGTACCGCTGTTACTCTCCTGATTTAGGTCGTTACTTAGTCTCTGCTGATGTCCACTTCTTTGAGTCTCAGTCTTTCTTTACTCCACCTCTTGAGTCCCCTACTACTCCCTCCTCTTCTGATGTTGATGAGTTCTTCTTACTTACCACCCCTCCCTCAGGATATAATGATGTTTCTCCAGTTACAGACTATAATCCTCCTGTTAGACCTCCTTTGAAACAGGTGTACTCTCGCAAGGTACCTCAAGCATCAGTTCAGGTTCCAAGCACAACACCACCTCCCGTCTCTTCACCAACCTCTTCGGCGAATGATCCACCCTCTGTCTTGGATCTCCCTATTGCCCATCGTAAGGGTACTCGCTCCTGCACCTTACCAGGTACTCATGTCACTCATTACCCGTTGACTTCAGTTATTTCATATTCTTCCTTACCCGTTTCTTCTCGGTCCTTTCTTGCTTCCCTAGATTCTATTGTTATTCCCACAACTCTTCCCGAAGCTTTAGGTAAGTCTGAGTGGCGGGCTGCCATGAATGATGAGATGAAGGCTCTTGAACATAATCAAACATGGGATCTTGTTCCTTTACCCCCAGGCAAATCTGCTATTGGCTGTAAGTGGGTGTTTTCTGTTAAGGTCAATCCAGATGGCTCCATTGCTAGATTAAAAGCTCGCCTTGTTGCAAAGGGTTATGCCCAGACATATGGCCTTGATTATTCTGAGACGTTCTCACCAGTGGCCAAGATTACCTCTGTCCGTTTACTTATCTCCTTGGCAGCTTCTTCTCATTGGGACCTTCATCAGCTTGATGTGAAGAACGCCTTTTTACATGGTGATCTGGCTGATGAAGTCTATATGGAGCAACCACCTGGTTATGTTGCTCAGGGGGAGAATGGATATGTTTGCCGTCTCAAGAAATCTCTTTATGGGCTCAAACAATCTCCTCGAGCCTGGTTTGGCAGATTTAGTAGTGTTGTCACCGAGTTTGGATTGAAGAAAAGTGATCATGATCATTCAGTGTTTTTCAGGTGCTCTGAATCAGGGTGTATTCTTTTGGCTGTCTACGTGGATGATATTGTTATTACAAGGAGTGATGCTAATGGTATTTCGAACCTTAAGGCTTTCTTAAAGACAAAATTCCAAACTAAGGAGTTGGGAGCACTCCGGTATTTCTTAGGTATTGAAGTGGCTAGAAGTCATAAGGGAATTGTGTTATCTCAAAGGAAATATGTCCTAGACATGTTGACAGAAACAGGTCTTTTAGGTGTTAAACCGTGTGATACACCGATGATTCCAAATGTGAAATTGGGACCAGAAGATGGGGAACTGTTGGACAATCCGGAGCAGTATAGGCGATTGGTTGGAAAGCTGAATTATCTCACTATTACGAGACCAGATATTGCTTTTCCAGTGAGTATAGTCAGCCAATTTATGGCAACTCCTAGAACCTCCCATTGGGAAGCATTGGTGCATATTCTAAAGTATTTGAAGAAAGCTCCTGGACACGGTTTACTTTATCAGAATCATGGTCATTGTAGAATTGAAGGGTTTTCAGATGCAGACTGGGCAGGTTGTCCTATGGATCGGAGGTCTACCTCAGGCTACTGCATCTTTGTAGGTGGCAATCTTGTGTCTTGGAAAAGTAAGAAGCAAACTGTGGTATCTCGTTCTAGTGCTGAGTCAGAATATCGAGCCATGGCACATGCCACTACTGAACTTGTTTGGATATCTTATCTCCTTTGTCAGCTTGGGATGAAATGCTCTAGTAGCATGGAATTATGGTGTGATAATCGAGCAGCAATTCATATAGCTTCTAATCCTGTCTTTCATGAACGGACAAAACATGTTGAGGTGGATTGTCACTTTGTAAGACAGAAATTAGAAGAAGGAGTCATCAGTCTCAAGCATGTTCGAACAGGGGATCAACTTGCAGATATCTTTACTAAGTCTCTTCCAAGGAAACGGGTTCAGGATGTTTGTAACAAGCTGGGCATGGTTAATATATATGCTCCAGCTTGAGGGGGAGTGTTAGAATAAGGTAGCTGAATAGTGGGCCTATTTGATGGGCTTAATTCTAGACTACAGTTTATATGGTAGTGTACTTATTTTGCTCAGATATATATATATAGTGGCTGATAACCCTTTGGGTTAGTGCTTCAGAAACATTTCCCTTCTTTTATAACAAATCCCCAATTATAAATTGAAACAGCTTTAATGCTCTCTCATTTTTATATTTTTAGTAAGTTATTCAAATTTTTTTACCATCCAATTTTAAAAGATGTATATGTGATGATCAATGACTACAATTTTGTTTTTATTTGATATGCTTAGTGTGTATTATAGAATCCTTTACTTTAAGTTTCTTTCACTAAAATTAAAAATGCTTATTTAATACAAAATTTAAGAAAAATATAATAATTTAATGATATAGTTTTGTGTTCCAAAATAGATATAAGCACAAACATTATAGTACATCATACATTTTGACTAAATCTAGGTAAAATTGGAAACCCCAAAAGTATATGAAAAAACACCTTAATTCCCCTTCTTTTCCTATCTCCTTTTAATAAGCAAACCAACTTGCACACATACCATACTGTTGCCAAGTTGCTCATTATATGTCTAAGTGCGTTTCCATTCTTTGTACCAATTCATCATACATAGCTTGGCAGCATTTTACACTTACTGTAGCTCTGTTTTTATCACTTTATTTATAAATAATTTTTATATATAAATTTAAATTATTAAATTTATTTATTTATTAATTTAAACTGTAAATCTCAACAAATTAAAAAATTTACACTATAAAAACGAAATTATGAAAAGAGTTTTCCTTTACATTTACCCAAAAACACTACGGCCACAAAATGTTACCAAATATTCAAAAAATGAATTTAAGTTAATAATTCAATAAACAATAAAAATGAAGTTGATTGTAATATGAATTTATTAAAAGAAGAGAAACGCATCTCCTTCAACAGCGGCTTGAACTCATCCCCTTCTCCTTATGGAGCTTAATTATGCTTGAAATGGACAAGGAGAATTCATGGCATTGGGGAGTGATATGATGATACCATTGCCAATGATTGTAAGGATAGAGAGGAGGAGAGAAACCCACAAAGATATTTTTTTTGGCTTTTTGGTCAAAGTGTTCATATACACAAACAAAAGTCACTTGTTTCTTTTCAAAGACATTTTTTGGGCACTGAGAGGATAGAGAAGTGATTAAAGCAGGAAAAGACTAGGGTTTATGAAAGCAAGCTCCCCATATGTAGTTGTTGATCACTTTTATGGTGGTCCCAGAAGGGCCGATGTTAGATTTGAAAGAAAAGACATGGCCGTGTGAATTTAGTGTTACATATTTAGAGATATAAAATTTGTATATTTTGTTATATTCTCTCATATATTTATTTTTTTTAATTTTATATATACATATATAATATATAAAATTATATACATGTGTGCAGTTGTCACGTAATTAAGAAACAGTTGTAGGAACAACGGAATTGGATATCTAAAATTTTTTATTTTTTTATTTTACATAAATATTTAAATTGTAAATTTATTTTTTTTATTTTATCTTTATCTATTACTTAAGTCATTTCTAACTTTTAATATTACAAGTTAAGGAATAGTAAAAATTTAAAAATAGATGAGATAAAACATTGAGACTCACCTAAAAATTTGAACTGAAGTTATAAACTTTACGAATACCCAAATGTATAAATTAATGGAACATAGTACTATTTGTCAAAAAGGAACTCTTGTGTTATAAAATATAATACATTTTCTCAACTATATATTATTTTATATGAATAATTTTTTATTAATAAAGTAATAGAAAGTTATAATAAAGAAGGATCAACCCTATTACAAGATTTAATTGTAATACATTAAAATTAACATAAACAAATTATACAACCAATGCTTTCTCAAGTGGAACATGAGCAGGAAACTTGCAGAGGCTGACCTAGCTCTTATCTTAAAGATGGACATTTAAACCCTTCATTGAAACTAATGATAAAAATAATAAATGTACATAGAATCACTAAAACAATAGAATAAATAACTAATGAATTATTTGCTAATGATCTTAGAAATAATAGAGTAATAAATTAGTATATATTTATAATTAAGAAAAGCTTTGAATTATGCATAGAAAATTAGTAAAGCAAACAATGCTATATATTAAGAAAATTATAAAATAATTTTCAAAGCAAAAAAGGTTGTGCCATGTGTTAAAAATAATTTAAAACTCATATTTTAAAATTAGACAAGAATTGATATAAGAAAGAAATAAAAAAAAAAGAGAATTGAAAATTTAATAAAAAAAATAAGATTCACAAATAATAATAGTTTCTATTTCTTTTACTTGACCTAAAATCACCAAAATATGAAAAAAAAAAAATTCAAAATCAGAGATCCATTGGCTACCAGAATAAATAACTAATGATATATTTAATAATTATATTAAAAGTAATAGAATAATAAATTAGTCTATATTCATAATTAAGAAAAACTTTAAATTATAGAAAATTAATAAAGCAAACAATATCACATCAAAGAAATTATAAAATAAGTTTCAAGGTAAATAAGTTGTACCAAGTGTTAAAATATTTTAAAACATTTTTTAAAATTAGACACGTGGCATCATTTTCAAGGTTTAATAAGTTAATCAAATATTAAAATCCACAAATTACAAGTTTCTATTTCTATTGATTTGCCAAATATAAAAAATTCAGAGCGAGAGATCCATGGGCTACACCAGCACACAGTAAAGCGGCCATAAATTGGCATAAAACGATCACAAGTTCACGACCCCAAAGGCCAAAGCCAATTACAACAACGTTGACGTAAAATATAAGAAAAGATCCACACACAGTGCGCGAAAGCAAAAGCAAGACTTCAATAGAGAGATGCGCAGCTATGGATTGACCATTCCTGGAAGCGATTCTCGCTTCTTCCTTCCTGTCGCGAAGCCCGTTTCCTTCTCCGCCATCAGACCCAAACCCGTCAAATTCCCAACCCGAATCGGTTTCGGCTCCCTCAATGTTAAAGCCGCCGTTAAAGATGGGTTTGTGGCTGAGGCCGCCGGGTTGAGCTTCTACGACCTTCTGGGTATACCGGAATCCGGGTCCTTGCCCGAGATAAAGCAGGCTTATAAGCAGCTTGCCCGCAAGTATCACCCGGATGTCTGTCCTCCGGATCGGGTCGAGGAGTACACCAAGAGATTCATTCAGGTACAGGAGGCCTATGAGACCTTGTCTGACCCTCGAAGGAGAGCCACCTATGATAGAGACATGGCCAGGGGGCTTCACTTGGCATTCTCCGCTCGCCGGCGCTACTACGACGATGAGGTATGTTTTCGCTTTTCTGAATTTCTTAATTGATACTTTTTTTCTTTTTCCCGGGGGCCTGCTTTATTTCTCTTGATTCTACATTTTTTATGTGTTTCTTCTTGAATTAGTAGTTCATTGTTGATTGTGTTTCCTTTTCTTCTTCCTATTCTTTACGTTTTGGCTCTAGTAGCTGTTGATAATTGTTTTCAGAGAGGATAGCTCACACGATTCTGAATTTTGTTGTTTATCCCCAGAGCTACAACTTTTCCTTTTCTGGGTTTAAATTTGTTTTTGCGTTTTTGTCTGTTTCTTTACCTTTTTCTTTTGGGATTGAGTTTTCCTGGTCTGGGCAGAAGTTTTGGGTATCTGAAGCAGATTTTAGATGATGCTCTTTTAATTGGTTTTTTCTAATCAATCAATAAAGGGCATTTTTTTTTTATCCAAATTGAGCTTTGTTAATGAATTTGATCACTCTGCTGAATTGATTGCCGAATAGCCGTTCATTGTAGAGATACTATATGATTATTATTTTCTGGCAGCATTTCTTTTTCATGCTTGATTTAGGAGATCCTTTCTTTTGATATTCAATGCCTTCTGATGCGATCAGATTGTATTTTGTTCCCTATTCTTGTTTGTTTTGAATGTGTCAACTTCACTCCCACAACACCTTACTAAATTCTCACCAAGTGTATTGCTGTGGTATATGTTAAATATTTAGATGGCCCTTTGGCATATATATCATACTACTAGTCATTGTCGGTGCAACAACCATTGACACAGCAGAAAATGATAATAACTGAAGGCACCTTCTGATAATATAAATCTATGTGATCTTCTCACTAATTATTTATATACAACGAAATCTTTGGGGGTTTTCTTTACTCATAATGTTGTGCCTTAAAGGCTCCATGTATTCTAAAGAGATGGTGACCCTCCAATATGTAGTAATTGTGGTTGTTTAGTTGTCCCTTTGCTCTGAACTGCTCTCATGGAGCAAGTTCTCTTTTTGGAAAATTCCCGGGTGCTCATGGTGTATACCATAGTTTGTATATTAGATAAATTATTATAGTTTTATTATTCTCACAAATTAAATTTTATTAAATATTTATTTTAAAAAATTTAAATTATTAAATTTATTAAATTATATAATCTAAACTATGAAACTTAATAAATTAACGATTTTCCTAAAGAATTTTTTTTTTTACCTTAGATGGGAGAAAACTTTTCCTAATCAATAAGGTCCCTTTATTCTTACCAACTAAAACTGATAAAAACTCTACTTAAAAAAAAGTCTAAATCATTAAATTGACTGGAACCCATCAGATTCAACAAACAGTTCACATTAATTTTGTAAACATTTGTTTCCTACTTGAAGTTAGAACAGCTTTTCTGATCAGTAATTATTAACTCCTAAGATGATTTTAATACCAAATTTCACTGTGTAGTATTCGTTAAGCTAATCATTTGTTCTTATTGTTCAAAGTAGACAAAATGCATATACGCTGTGTGCACAGTTTTTGTTGCTAGAATCATGGGGTGTCTTTATCTGTTGACATATTGTTGCTCTGCAATCAGGTAATTGACCAGAAAAGTGAATGGAAAGCTCGTTGGCAATCTCAACTATCACAGCTGAAGCAAAGAAGTAAGAACAAGAATGCTGGAGGAGATATGTCGTGGGCAGCTCGGTTGCGCCGGCGAAGGGAAGAATCATCAACTGAGTTTTAAGTAGGATTTTGCTCAGTTTTCTTTTGTACATATTCTGTATTATCTCACTCTAGATTTGATATAAGGTTAATCATTGAGGTAACCATAGAGACGTTTCGCAATTGCTCTACAATGAAGAATCAATACGTTTTCACTATCTGTATTTTTATATTTTTATTTTCATATAATTTTTAAGTTTCACAAACAAAATTATAACACCCATGAAAATCTCAAAGGGCCGTTGTGAGGAAGTTGACACGGGAGCAACATTTCTGATACATTAAATACTAACACCTTCACAACTATTTATCCAAATAAGCATATCTTATCTCGACTTTCTCATTTGCTCCTTATTTTCTCTCATTTTTAATAAGGTCATATATAGATTATGAATAAATAGTTATGAAGATATCAAAATTTAAAATTAATATGTTAACCTTATAATTTAGTGATATGTACATAGCTATTGCATTTCATTATACAATTGTGTACAGTTATGAATTCAAAGAATTGTACATTTAGATTTACACATAACTAAGTATTTCTTGATTCTTTCACAATGACAATCTTGTAAATTACCCAAGATTGTCACTATTAATTGAGAGTTATGTTTGTGTTTGGAGCTCTTTATTTTGAAAGCGATAGAAACTACAAATATTAATTGACATTTAAGATTATGCGCATGAAAAAAATTTTATTGAGATAAGTTATATTTATTTTGATAACTTTTTTATCTTGAAAAAAATTAATTTTTGATTGTCAATTAAAAAATATTATATGTTTAAAAAATATATATATATATTTATATTAGCAAACTACATATATAAAGCTGATAGTGAATTGAGAAGAGCATCGAAGTGCAACACTGAAACGACAAGCATTAGAGAGATAACCCTCAAGTCAGAGGTGAGAGAAAAAGAGCTATGCTGTAAGAAATTCTGCATATTTTAAGTGTAATGTTAAATTCTTTATTTTAGGCAAAAAAAACTATCCATCTATTTTTTTTTTTTTTTTTGAAGAATTTTGAAATTACCTTTGTTAAAATGGGGCATTTTTGAAGCTGGCATTTTAAATTCCCTATAAAAGCACATTCTAACCAATAATTTACTCCATTCAAGCACACTTTTGAATCTGCTTAATTTAAAAGCGATTTGATTTATATATTAACATAAAGTCCTTGTAAATGTATTGATTTATTAAAACAATATCATGCTAAAGAAGTTTAGTTATGACTGAACTTTATTGCTACTAGGAGTTTTATACATATGTTACGCCTAAAATTTAACAATATTCGTAATGTAGTAATATTTTTTATTAGTATATAAATCGTTAATATAATTAACTACCTTTTAAAATAGTTTTGTTGAAAAGTATTTTAAAAAAAGGTATTTTTGTATTTTTATTTCTATACTATAAAGAATGTAATGTCTTTAATTCTTAATGTGAAAGCCATAATAAAATTAGTATGAAGGTCTATAATAAAGTTATACGAGTTTAAATTTTAAATTATTTTTATTAAAAAAATTTATTATTTACAGCTCTCCATTAAAAAAAAAAAAAGTTTATAATGAAGTCGCAGAGATTAGAGAAGGGGAAATTCCCACCTTCAGGGTTGGGGTTGAGGGCAAACGAGAATTGTCCCCTCAAGGTTGCAGAGCAAGGACACTCCCTGCCCCACCTCCGCCCCATTGCCATTTCTCTACTAGGTCAATTAGAATGCAGTGCCTCTCTATGCAAAGGGCAAATACATATATTCTGAATAGTTGAGGCAAAAACTATAGAATATATTATATGTCAAAAGCGTAAAAAAAAAAAAAAAAAAGTGGAGTAAGAGAGATAGGAGAAACGGAGTGTAAGGTGTGCATAGTACTATCTGGTTTCACATTTCAGTAAATGAAACCTAATTGATAATGGTATATTGTATTCACTTTTGTATATTGACCTCTTATGTTAATTGCAGCACTTTAGAGAAATTTGGGCTACTACTCATTTGCCTAAAATGACTTTTTGTCTCACTGTTTATGGCGTCGAAGACTCACAAAAAGTTTTACCCTCAGTTTGATTTTGACATATGAATCACATAAATGGATGACTTCTAAGTAGCAGTGGTGAAAATTAAAAATATTTAATTAGATAATAATATAAAATAAATATATATAGTATTAACATTTAGAAAATGTATATTATCAAGAAAAAAAAGAGATTTAAAAAAGATAATGAAAGTATTTATCCTCACAACACATGATATAGATCTATCTTTGCTTCTACTTTTATAAATAAAAATTTATAAAAATTTTATTTAAATAATTTATATCATTAAATTTATTAAGTTTTATAATTTTAATGCCTCATAATTAATTTTGTAAAGTGTTTATGAGTAGGTGTTGATAGTGAGACTAGCTTTTCTCATTAGAACATTGATATTATAAAATACTTTCTCACAAACTTTTTATAATAATTATTTATGAATTACTATATTTTAATTAGTATATATTACATAATTCAAATTATACAATCGTTCTTCAATAACAAAAGTACAGATAATACACTTACCAAAAAAAATACATACAATACAATTAATGTAAAACATTTTTCAAAGGAGTTTTTAGATTTAGTCAAAGCGATTGAATAATCTATTCTCTACTTATTTTAATTTTTTAATAATTATATATCTGTTGCTAGAAGCAAAATCTCATACACAGGATTTCAGAACGAGAATTTGAGCTGATTTGATTTTAAAGGGTAAAAATTTAATTTTATTTGATCTTATGATTGAAAACATTGTTTAATAGATAAGGCAGTGTATGATTCATGTAATCCATTAAAAAAAAATCTCAATAATTTGACGTCTCAATGGTTTGGGCATGGAAGATTGCTCTGTCAATGGGTCCATCTGTCATACAGTCTTATCTTGATTGCCATCAATATTTTTTTGAGTAAAACTTAAAATATTTTTAATCAGTAATTAAAAGTTAATTATTTTTAGACGAAAAAATTATTAAAATAGATATAATTTTTTTTAACAAAATTTTTTTTGCACATGACTCTGCTGATGTTGAAATGTTGCCTTTTGCAAAAATATTCTACTCTCTCTTTTTTATTGTTATAATAATAATTGAGTGTTTATTAATATAATTATATTATTTTTATTAATTAAATTTTATTAAATATTTATTTAAAAAACTAAATTTATAAATTTATTAAATTTTGTAAATTAAATTATAAATCTAACAAATTTAATTATTCATTATAAATTTTGTAAACATTTAATATAAAGCATTTAATAAGAGTTTCTTTTTCCTTATTATTATGAATATTATTACTTAACCTATTTTTTTAGGGGTTATTATGTTATTTTTCCTCTCCATTACTTCACTACATATTCAATCATTTTTTCTTATAAAAGTGGATGATAACTATCTTTTCTTATAATATGTCTGAATACAAAATAGAATAATTGAATAGGGAATAACACCCATTTTCTAAGGATTATTTTTTGTTTGGATTGAAATTTTTTAAAGTGAAGAATATATATTTTTTAGAATAAAATATAAATAAATAATTAATAATAAAAAAATTTATAATAAAAATTGTTATAAAATATAAATTAATAGATAATAATTTATAAATATAAAATAATTTACACCATTAATTTTTTTTATAAACAATTATCTATTTATATTTTAATATCTAACGTATGCTCTTCACTTTAAGATATCTAAATCTATTTCTTCCTCTATACATCCAACGCACCTTCACCACATCAGAAATGGGACAAAAAGATTGTGAAACTAGTTTTTCCCATTCCTTGATGTATCAGTGAAGCACATGCTCGATTGTTGAGAAATGCTTTCGTGCAGCTTATCTCACTACAAAAATCATTGCATTTGTTGAAATCGTTGTCATACAGAAGACAAAAAAAAAAAAAAAATCACAGAAGAAGTCTCTAGTTTGATTTCGAATTGAATTCTGTATCTCCACCAAAAAGATAGGGAGAAATACATTGAACTCCTCAAGCATTAAGACAACAAGATTCGTTCACCCACACTGATATGTCGGTAACTTAACAAGGCTTACCAGGTATTGGTCGATGTATCACTAATCTCTCTATTTTTATATAATTTTTATTTTACAAAATCTATTTAAATCATTAAATTTATTATATTTTATAATTTATTTTATAAAATTTAATTGATCCAACCATTTTTATATTAAATATTAATATTTTATTTTCTGTATCCATGTGATAAGAGCTTTTCTCATTCATAATTTCCTTGAGTAATACTCCACGAGTATATTAGAATTTCTCACTACAAACACAACTCTAAAATTAGAATGAATGAGAAAACATCAGGAATGGGAATCTAATAAAAAATAAAATTCACCGTAATAGTCCTATCATATCAGTTTTCAGGTGTTGAAGTGATTTTCTTCTGTAAATAGTATTAATCTCGTATATTATGGATTTAGAAAGTAGTTAGGCAAATATTGTTCAGTGCACATAGAAGTAGGCTTTAAATAGAATGACTAACAAATAAGAGATTACATGATTTGAATAAGTTAAATTTCATTTTTTTGAACTTTGGTAATTTTCTTTTTATATTTCTCTACACTTGAACATGTGAGTTCTAATTTTTTTTTCTCTTGATTTTATATTTATCTCTTTTACTACATATAGTGATTTTATGAAATGAAGCCACCCAAACCCAATTCAGGTTACATAAGCGCTAGACAACAAATGGCAGATTGTGGCAAGTGGTACAGGTGATGCAAATGAAATCTTCTATTACCTTTCTTCTAGGACTAATTTCTGTAGGTAAGATAACTTTCCAATATCACAAGATTTTCCGACTCGTTTTCCATAGAACAACTAGACTGCTTATAGTTCACTAATTTCTCACTGCATGCTGTATATTAGCAACATGATACTCGCTTAAAAACCAAAGCAATGAATCAATTTATTGATGCATACAACATACTTATCCCTGCAAAATGACCACTATCTCTTCCTGAGGACAGCCTAAAGGTTTGAGTATCAGTGGCCAACAGTTATTGTAATTTCTGGGATCAATGTAAATATACAGAACTCGGTCGTTTATTTAATAGATTCGACAAAATCACCTTCTAGGATGCAGGAGAGGATCAGATAATGCCGACTTGCAAAATATCAGTATTGTAAATGAACTTGCTGTGAGCTTAATAATTTCTGTATTCATGTCAGCACATGACAATCTGAAATAATCTCACGCATTCTCGTTGAGAGAAACTGTCGGTTCAGGAACTGGATCTTGGCTACCGTCAGTATCTGAAGGTTGAGATTCATGCTTGGCAGCAGCCTGCAACACCCTGTTCTGAACATCTGACGATGAAGGTGACGTGGGCAGCCCTATGCCATTTGATTCTAATTTTCCAGCAGCCCATGAAACTGCTTGGGCTGCAACTCTAAGAGGAGCAAGCAACAACCTTTGAAGGAGAATATAACAAGGTCAAGTCTCATGATATTACAGTTTCTCATCCTGATGAAAAATGGTGTAAAAATGCCAACAAAGGATACATAAATCAGTAGCCTAGTAAGTTGTTAAATAGTGTGACATCTTCCTACATGAAAGATTGAATATTGACTTAATTCTATATTTACTCTCATAATCTGCTGGAAGAAATTCACATTCTAAATATTGCACTATAGGGCTGTATCACTTTTTCCCTTGACGTTTACAGTATATACCTCTGAAAGTTGGATGAGAGTTTAGAGGTAAGTTCAGAAAGCACCACCCATATATGTGACGGTCCTAGTCACACGTTTTCGAATGCATTTTCTAGACTTTTTGCACTAACATTCTGTGTCTTATTTATCCTTATGCTATAATTGCAATCCCGCCCAATAAATTACTTCTAGGTTTTTTATAAGTCAAGATCGTGGTTACTTCCTTGAAGAATAAGTTAATAACATACAAGATAACAAGCATTATCCCTGAAACTGGTTGAGGATCTGTGCCACACTATGTTCAAGGTTGCTTATATCTGTCTTTGTTCTTTCCACCTTTTGTCCTTGATTGCTTATATCTGTTAATAGACAGTACAAAACACAATTTATGATCCTTTCGCATGTCTTTTTTTTTATTGTCGGGAGGAGAGGGAGGAGTGAGATCTTCACATATCTCAAATCAATTCTGCGTCATACAATGCAAAATTAGATTAACATAATCCATAGGATTAGACCCTTCCACATCAATAATCCATAGTCCTGGATCTGATATTTGCTTTATGGTACAGTCGCTAGTTGTCAAGCTATGAAATCTAAAATAAAGATAACATTTCCACAAAATTAGGACGAGAAGCTAGCTACAGTTATTTCATGACTTCGACCGTATTGCTTCTTCAAAATAAGGTAAACAGAGCGCATAACTCATTTAATCTCATATTTATATAATTAATCATAAATAAAATACTAAAGCACATTAAAATTGATCATCTGATCGTACATGATCTTGAAAGTATTCTTACCTCACATCTTGTTCAAAATCTTTCGAGTCCACGTATGAAGCGACCCTCTGATAGATGGTCTGGTTAATATTCAGTAGACCGATTATAAGGAAACAGAAGAAAGTGTGTAATGTCAATGACTCAAGACACATAAAAACTATACTTCCTCCCCCCAACCCCCCCCCCCCCCCCCTCTTTTCTTTTGTCCCCCTTCCCTCCTCTTTTTGGGCATGGAACTTAAATAACACATAGCCAACCAGAACTGCCGTTCTAATGGCATTATGGCAATGAGACCAAGAGTTGCTACCCACACAAAATTAGTACAAGATCATTAGCAGAATTCCTCCATGATAGATACATGGCGGACATAGTTGTAACATTAGTGATTTGCTTTAAATAGTCTCAACTATGAAAGAAAATAAAAATATATATATATATATATATATATATAATAAAACAATCAATTCCTTGGTAGTTGCCCACCTCCCTCATCCTCAGTCCAATATATCATATGCAAATTAATATATACTAAACACAGCTTTGGGATATTACAGTAGAATAATCAAAATGCAACAACAAAATAAGATAACCTCATGTTCAATGCAACAAATTGGCTACAAAAGTTATTATCATAATTCACGCCTCTTCAGAAAATAAGTTGAATTGAAACTCATGTAAAAGTTACCTGTCAGATAACACATTAAAGCCATGGAGCAATAAAGTGTAAGCAAATTCAAAGACGGAAAAGAGAGAGAAATAGAGGGTGTTAAGGGAAACGCCAAGAAAGTACTTGAGAGTTGTTACTGCGGACTTTCTATCATGTTTAAATATATGAAAATCAGTAAACATGCCCATGGTTCCAGAAAAGAAAAAATAAATCATTTTTCCTGAAGTTTGAAGAGCAATTTAGAATGTTGATGTAAAAGAAAGGACAATTGCAATTAGAAAACCGCCCATGGACTTACAAGTAAAAATATACATACAGATATAGCATTTCATAAAATATGACTGGTTATGTCCAGTTCCCAGCACAGAATGTTATGATCCCACCATATGATTCCCAATATAATGTTTTAAAGGCACAATTAAATCAAAGCATTTGCCAAAAGAATACTACACATACCAGACTGAGGCCAAAAACACCAATTAACTGTAATGTCTTCTCCCACTCTGAGATTAAATTGATCAAACTTTGTCAGATCAGGCCAAATGAAACAGCCTCACACTCAAGCTGGTGAGTGATAAAGTAAATCAAAGAAAATAACTTGTGATAAAAGCATAATGTTGTCACATAGATGTTTGGTGTTAAAGGTAACTAAAGCTTCATTTGAAGCTACTTGTCAAAAATCAGCTTTCCTAAAAGCTCAAGTTATTAGGTGAAGGCTCATAAATAGTTTTATATCTCTAACATTTCCCTTCACATGAAAGCCCTTTGAACTCGAAGAGTGGACAATTTATAGGTCCACCAAATATACACAAGCCAATCAAACCTTGTGCTAAAATTTAACATAATTTTTCCAAAAATGGGAGACATAAGAATAAAACTCCTAACTACAAGCTCTGACACCATATCAAGAACCAATTCTCCTAAAAGCTTAAACTGTTAGGTGAAAGCTCATGAATAGTTTTATATTTCTAACTCTATTGAATTTAATGAGTTCAAAACATGACATGGCCACTTATAGTCTTATATGCAGAAGATTCAACTTCAAACGCTGTTTGTGGTTGTATGCATGCAAAGTTTTGAGCCCTTAATCATTTAAATTCCCCCCAGGTGCCTCTTTTCCATTTAGGGTGTTAGGATTTTAACTTGCCCATTGACTGGCAGAAATATGTTTCTAGTAGTTTAGAAGTAACCTTCGTGAACTGTTTTTCATTTAAACAATTAGTAGTATTTATTAAGAAAGAAAATTTACGCACCTAATAATGCATATAATCCTGTAATAAGAACCTGAATCAAATGTAGCAATCATTAGCATATAGTGTACCTGAGTAAAATCACATAACTAATTTTAAATTGAAATACAAAAGGAAAGGCATCATATAATGGAAAAAATAGGCAAAATTACCAATAGAACTAAAAGAGTTTTGGTAATTAGTAGAGAAGTAGCACAAAATTAAGAAAATAACTAAAAAGGGCTACCAAATTTTTTCCATATTATTTATTGCTTTTCTTTTAGCTGCATGTAAGTCACCCCACCAAAAAATAGGCTTCTACTCCATGGTTGTGTGTATCATGTCATCAAAAGCAAAAGAAATTATCACAATCAATCATCCTTATAAGAAAATCACAAAGATACCAACAGGTAACTTGAAACTTACCATACCATAACCTAAAACCTGCCAAGGAGAAGGACTAATATCCTCCAGAATTGCTTCAGCTTCCTGTAAGAGTATAACATTGCATATGCATAAATGTAAGAGTGTAAGATCGTATGAGTGTCGTATGTCTCTGGAGCTGTGTGTGTGTGTGTGTGTGTGAGAGAGAGAGAGAGAGAGAGAGAGAGAGAGAGAGAATAGAAGAAGAAAGTGCAACCCAAAATAAAAGACTCTAAGAAAAAGAGCATTTTTACCAATGAAGTGAGCAAAACATGTGTCTTCATCTAATAAAATTGGAATTTCATCACAGAATAAATGCCAGAGGATGCTGGCAGCAACCTTACAGATTCAAATGTTTTGGCAATGTCAAATTTAAGAACTTAGAAGCTTAAAAATCTATAATTTCACAACCTCTGTTCTTGAAAGATGAATCCCATAATCAGCAAACTTGATACACGCAAAAAAGAAGTACCCAGGGAATACCCTAATAACTTTAATTTACAAAAAATGAAAAAATATCAAAGACGACTACAGCTTCAATTTCATAACAGTTAAAGAATTTTTAAGTAGCAGCAGACTGTACACTAAAATTGGAAGTCTACCAAATTAAGGTAGCCATCAAATCACTTACTACAGCAAGCAACTAAGTAACATAGTCAGCTTTCAATCAGGAGATTAAAACCATAGTTCAATCACTCCAGTAGTAGCACCATTACTTTATCCTATAAAACTTCCATCCCGTTATTTTTGGTAGTGTAGACTAACTAAATTTTCTATCAGAAAAGAAGCAGACAGAAAGCAATCACTTGATATACCTCATTGAGTATGGTAAGTGTTGTCTCACTTTTGAGTTCCTTGATGCGAAGACCTTTTTTTACCCAAGACTGAAAGCCACCTTGAACCAAGTATGTATTCTGTATCATCATAAACAGGTAGTTATCTTATAATACCCCCCAAACTTGGAACAAATTTCATAGGCTGAGATTGTATTAAGTTCGAAAGTACATGAGTGGTTATTGGGTCAATTAGGGCTATACAAATACACGGCAAGTAGGGAGCTGTAATAGCAATTATTTACTTTGCTGTCAAGGCCATGTGGTTTAGTCATTCCCTGTTATGAAAATCTTGATATCGGACCAGAATTTAGATTGAAAACAGCAAGGACTGACTTTTAGTTAAAACAAATTTGTGTCAGGACATGTAGAGTTTTCTTATGAAATCCAATTTTTGAAAATTTTAGACGATCAAAAATCTTTCCCAGCACCAGGGTAATGTGAATCACACCTCACAAATCACCAGATGTTAAAATTGCAACAAGTATTTGCTCCAGTTAGTTTCACTAAACTGAGTTGATCATGTCCAATACATATTCAAGACAAAGTTGCTGCTGTGGAGGATATCAAGCACACATTATCATGGACTTGAGTTTTGTGAAGTAGTAGCAGTACATCTTTGCAAGCAGCAGCCGATATATGCTGCACACACTATAAATACAGTTAAGCTAGACTATTCCCTTGAAATAGGAAATCATCTTTATATCTAACAAGAACTAAATTTCACTGGCTTTACTAAGCCCATAATATAAATAAAAAAATTCCATGTTATCAATCCCAACTAGATTATTCCTTCAACACAGTTTAGGGACAAAATACATGAAATACTACCAAAGCTACCAGAAAAACCATTGGCAGGTTAAATAACACATATAAAAAGCAGAGTGTTATTAGTGGCAAGGAAGATAAAGGACAAATTGGTCCTTTAAAGGATATTTTAACCTAATTAACAGAAAATTTACATTAGCTTCAGGAGTCTAAGGTTTATCGCTAGATCATGGCCAGTTAGGCCAACAGCCCTGGACCTATTTTTTGTGGGGCCCATGGGACATGGCTTAAGCTTTATCAACATTTCCAAAGCACAAACAAGACCCAAGCTTGGCCCAATTCTATGCCTTACGTAAAATTATGAACTAGATCATTTTTATTTTTAACAGAAATAATGAATCTTTTAAATATAATTAGTCTAAATTCTAAATTGGCAACTTTTCTTTCAGATATCTATTTTATGCAAGAAGTTCTTTATCTATCTTTTTCAATTGAGTTTTAATTAAAAGATGCTTTGGGTATTTCTACCTTTGATGAAATTATTAAGGCCAACCCTGGCCCAAAACAATAGCTATACTTATTGTAATCTTTTAGACAGACAAAAAAGAGAGGGAATTTAGAGAGAGAAGGAAATTGTAGGAAAAAGATCTTACATCAGTCATTGTATACATGGACTATATTATAACTAATACAATAAGCACCCATATTTTCCTAACTCACATAAGTCTCTTAACACTCCCTCTCAAGTTAGAGCATAGATGTTAATCATGCCCAACTTACTATAGATATAATCAACCCTAGCACAATCAACTGCCTTAGTAAAAATATCAGCCAATTATTCTCCAATTCTCACATAGCAAGTAGTGACAATTCCTTGACAGTTTTTCACGAACAAAATGACAGCCCACTTTGATATGCTTGGTTCTCTCATGAAAGACAGAATTTGAAGCAATATGAAGTGCTGCTTGGTTGTCACACCATAACTTCATAGGTTGTTTACCCTAGAAACCCAATTCATCTCGCAACTGACGAATCCACACAAGCTCACATGTTGCATGTGCCATAGCCCTATATTTTGATTCCACACTAGACCTAGCCACCACTGTTTGTTTCTTGCTCTTGCAAGCTAGATTCCTCCCAACAAATACACAGTATCCAGACATGGATCTTCTATCATTTGGGGAGACAGCCCAATTTGCATTCGAGAATCCCTTTACCTCACAATGTCCATGGTCACTATAAAGTATGTCTCATCCTGGAGATCCTTTTAGATACCTCACAATGTGTAAAACTACATTCCAATGAGAAGTATACGGAGAGGACATGATTGACTCACAACACTCACTGCAAATGCAATGTTTGGTTTGGTCACTATTAGGTAGTTTAGTTTGCCTACTAGCCTCAGCTATCTCTCATTCTTTGGGAATTTGTCCCCATCATCTGCCATTAATTTCACATTAGGAACCATACATGAATCACAAAGGTTTTACACCTAATAAGCCATTTTCCTTTAACATATCCAAAACATACTTCCTTTGTGACAAGAATATCTCCTTTCTACTATGGGCCACTTCAATACATAGGAAGTACTTCAAGTTACCTAGATCCTTTGTCTAAAATTGAGATAGACGGAAGGATTTAAGAGGATTAATACAAACTGTATTACTACCTGTGATAACAATATAATCCACATAAACTATCAAGAGGATACACCCAGTGTTGGAGTTTAGATAAAAGACATAGTGATCATGGTTCCTCTGTTTAAGACCAAATTGTAAAACTGCCTAGCTAAACCTTCCAAACCCCACCTGTGGAGATTGCTTCAAGCCATATAGAGACTTCTGAAGTCTATATACCTTTCCATTCTCCCCTTGAGCAACAAACCCCTGGTTTGCTCCATATATACCTCTTCTTGTAAGTCCCCATGTAGGAAAGCATTTTTCAAATTCAATTGATGCCAGGGCAAATGGTGTGAGGCTGTTAGAGAAATGAGAAGTCTAACTGAGGTCATTGTGACCACTGGGGAGAAAGTTTCCGAACAATCAATGCCATATGTTTGAGCATAACCTTTTGCTACAAGACGGGTTTTGAGCAGAGCCATTTGGATTACTTTTAATAGAAAACACCCATTTGCATCCAATTGCCTATTTTCCTTCAGGGAGATGCACTAACTCCCAAGTTTGGTTTTGGTCAATAGCAAAAATTTCTTCAAACATGGCTGCACGCCATCCACTGTGAGAAAGAGCTTCTGAGAGAGTTTTGGGAGTGCTTAAGGAGTCTAAGGCCACTATAAAAGACTTAGAAGAAGAAGATAAATTATAGTAAGACACATATTAAGTAATGGGATAGGTACACTCATGTTTACCTTTCTGAAGAGCAATGAGGAGGTCAAGAGAAGGATATGACTGCTGAGGATCTGAGGATGATGAAGTTGGTGCAGGTGGTGAATCCAAAGCTCTATCTTCTGGAGGAGAGGATGTACTATCAGTCTTTTTCTCTGAGAGTAGGTATGCTGAAACAGAGGTAAAGGACTAGGCCAAGATGGTGACTTAGAAGAAAGGGCAAGGGAACCTGTGAGAAGAGAAGAAGAAGGTGGTTCACAACTCTATTCCACAATAGGTGAGTGCTCCTGGATTCTATAAACTAAAAACTCGTCATCAGACTCATCACTGATACTTATGGGCGATGTAGCAGAAAAAGAGTGACTAGGAAACAATAGAGTAAACTCAAAGAATGTGATATCTATTGAGACTAGATACTTTCACTGATCAAGAGAATAACACTGATAACCTTTTTGATTATGAGGATACCCTAAGAAGACACACTTCAGAGAATGAGGATCCAATTTTGAAACTAAGGGGTGAATATCTTGAACAAAGCATGTACACTTAAAGATTCTAGGGGCTAAGGGAAACAATGATTTAGAAGGGAATAACACAAAGTAAGGTATTTGTCCTTTCAGAACAAAGAAGGGCATACAATTTATGAGATAGCATGCTGTTGAAATTGTATCAACCCAAAAACATTTAGTTATACTCATTTGAAACAACAGAGCACAAGCAACCTCCATCAAGTGTCTATTCTTTCTCTCAACCACCCCATTCTATCGAGGAGTAGCAACACAAGATGACTAATGTATTATGCCTTTTTTTGTCATGAAGGAGGAGAATGCACAAAAGAAATATTCCTTTGCATTAACACTTCTTAAGCAACAAAGAGAAATATTAAATTGGGTTAGGATCTCAGCATAGAAGGTACAGAAAATTGAAAATAACTCTGAACGATTTTTCATCAGATAAAGCCAAGTAACACGAGAACAATCATCTACGAAGGTTACAAAATACCTAAACCTAGGCTTGGACTCAACTGGACAAGGACCCCACATATCAAAGTGGACTAATTCAAAGGAAGATACAGCCCGCTTATCTATTCTTGAATAATAAGTCCCTCTATGGTGCTTAGCCAACTGACAGGTTTCACAGTTTAACACAGACTCTAAATGTAAGTCAAGAAGGGCATTTAAAGATGGATGTCCTAGACAACAATGAACTTCTATTGGGGAACTTCCACTTGAGCAAGCAAAAGATTGAGGTGTAGGACAGACCTCCAAAATGTATAGGCCATTGGACTCATAACCTTTACCAATAATTTTCTTTGTCCCATGATCCTGAAAATAGCAATATCCAGGAAAGAAATGAACCCTACAATTAATAGATTGTGATTTTACTAACTACCAATAAATTAAACAAGAATTAAAGAAGACATAATACAGAAGACAATAATAAGTCCGGTGAAGGGAGCGCTATACCACTTTTGATGCCTGATGTAGTTGAATTATTTGCCAAGGTAACATTAGATATTTTCGAAGATGGATAAAATGATGTGAGAATATCTGTATTACCTGTCACATATGATCTATGACACCTAAGTCAATGACCCAATTGCATGCAATGGATGTGAGGCAAGTCGTTGAACTACCTAATTTAGCAAGGGAGACTGTGGAAAATTCTTCAATACCCTATGATGCTAGAAATTGATTGTATCTATAAAATTCATCATCTGTCATAGTCAATGATGTAGTTCTCAATTCCTTTACAGGTGATGAGGGAGTAGGTAAAATTTCATTTGAGTAGCAGCACATCCAAATTTGGGATGATAATAGCATACTCGGGAGATCTCCTACTCTCGTCCTTCACTTATCCCACCATGTAGAGGCCTCTCAATAGTTTTCACATTAGAAATTATCTTAGTTATTATTTTTGACTCATTAACATGATCTATTGGTTCTTTACTCACTAATGCTTCTTCTTCATACACATCACAAGTATCCTCAGATAGAAGGTCAACACCACCAACCATTTCCTTGTTATTATACTCTTTTACAGTCAAAATAGGTCAATTTTAAGCAACTAGTGCCAGATTTGACAAATTATTACACCAAGAGAATACAAAGTGGCAAGCTCCAAGGTAGCAATTTCAAGATAGGTCTTTAGTGCTTTTGCTCCAAACTGAGTCAGGTTGGCCAGAGTCAAACAATGAGGGCAGTAACTTACTGTCAAACAATTCAAAAACTGACTACTACCTTCCACCTAACTAACCCACAAGAAAATGAACAGATTCAAATTCCTTTAGTCAAAATCGCACCCATTCCGTACCAGAATCTCTGTCAGCTTCGAGATTTCCATTTAGGTTGCATTTAATTTGTGAAGAGCGGCTCAAATCACACCAGCCAGCAACAAATTGCACAACCCAGAGGCCCAAATCACATCAGCCAGCCCCGATCATGCAACTTAGTGGAGAACACCCTTCATTCCATCGAAAGGCCTTTCTTAGTTAATTTTGTGTCCCCTTCGAGTTCCTTTTCACATTTCCCACATGTCACCGGAAAAGGCTTCCTCTGGCTCGAAATCGCATCAATCCGTACTCCACAACGAATAGCACACCCATGTTGCAATCGTGCTCAAATTGCGACTCATCTAAGTCGCATCCTAAAATCGCACTCCAGATGCGACTCTCCTGGGTCGCAGGCTCCATGAGCTACCGTGGCTCTCTGGGCCACGAGAAGAAGACATGGGAGAGGGAGGAAGATGAAGCCCTAAGGAACGATCAGATGGAGGGAAAATTTGGGGAAAATTTTGGGGATTAGAGTTAGGGTTTTAAGAAATTGGGGATTTAGGATTTTAAACTAGAGTTAGGTTTCAGAAGTTGGGAATAGGCTCTAATCCCATGTCTCGAAGGATAGAGGGAGAAAATTTCAAAAGTGAAAAAAGATTATGTGAAAAAAAATCATACATTAGTTATTGAAAAGATGGACTATATTTTAACTAGCACAGTAAGCACCCATATTTTTCTAACTCGCGTGAGTTTCCTAACATATATAAACTCACTGAAACCCTAACAAAATTTATAAACAACATTTAAACAATATCAAAATCCAGTTTGTGGACTCCACAACATAATCTTTTAATGCTTTAGTTTTGCTTATGAATCAGTGTCAATAGCAATCTCATCCTTTTAGTTTTGGCTAAGTTATTTGTTAGTGAGCACCAGTTGTAAACAATAGTAGTTACCATTTTCTGATAAAGGAGCCAAATACAATAAATTACCAGTAGCATATAAGCATGAATGGACTAAGTTTGTCCTGTAATGCTAAATTTTTTTAATTAGTAGAAGATTATTCCCTGGCTTTCTCTTTTATAACTCAAAAGTTACCATAATTTCATCATGCATCCCGATTAAAAACTTGTACCAGTACCATCTGAGTCCTTGCCAATCAGCCCCAATAATTTTCCCCCATGGCTCTATCTTCAATCTTAACCTTCAAACACAAATGCCAATTTCTCCTACATCAGATTTGCAGTAGTGCGAACTATCCTACGTAATCTAGCTATCTAAACTTGTAGCACATAAGACTGTTCACATTAAATATATATTACCTACTCTTTATTGCAATTAAACTGACATTAAAAGTTAGCAACTAATATCTCAAGAAGGAGCAGACAGACTTGCCTTCACTCCAATTTTCCTCAGGGATCTCGCAATGCCTTTTGAACGAGTACCATTAGCATCCATGACTATAACCTTGGAACTATCCTACAAATGAGAGAAAATAAGATTGAAACATCAATTCTGACAAGTCATGCCGAATCCCTAAGTAGTATGATTATGAGTATGAGATATATCTAATTACAGAGTGGGTACGTTAGTACATCAATTTATAATAAAATTTTTATATAACTCTCGTTTAAGTTTTATATCCATATTTAGTATGAGTACATTGTCCAAAATAAAGTTTCCGTCTTCATATCCAAATCCTAAACACTTGAGATGAGCAATGATACAGAAAATTCATATCATTAAATGTTATTTGCCATTTGTTACCATGAACTTTTTACCCATCTTGTAGCACACAACATATACGGGCACCTTGAAACCCAATTAATGTCCTTGGAAAACATATGATGATGAAACTGCCAAAAGACAATGCTTTGCATATAAATACTATATAGTGCTTATCCATCAATGTCTCTCTTTAGATTCATGATTGCACCTCAAACAATAAAAAGGAGCTCTAAAGAAATTGAAGGTTAAACATCAAATGCTATGTTTAGACAAGACCATCACATGGTGAAAAATAATAAATATAGGAAAGAGTTTCTAAGTTTGCTCTGTACACTTTAAAGTAATTGTAAATTCAGAATAATACATCTTATTTCAGAGACATAAGGCTGCATACCTTAACAATCTTTAAATTTCGAATAACCGCAGCAATCAAGGAATCATCAAGCTCTCTACCACTCTTCAAAAATTTCCTTACGTAACCATCAGCCTGAAGATTACATAAGTTGTTAATTTAGTAGATGACAAAGCTTTCAAATCTAGGATTGGTAATCCTGATTGATAAAAGAAGGAACAAGATTCTGGACATGTTCCATCTAACAAAATTATGTATGCATCAATTATCCCCACCACCACTTTGACACATTATCATGCAGTAAACCAACCTCCATTGGAGTTACACTTGCGTAGCGAAACCGAGCAGCCTGTCGAAGATCAGGAATACCATCTTTTTCTCTCTGATCCTAAAAAGAAAACAACCAGCAACAAAGGCCATTTGGTCAATATTCATTTTAACATATTTAGCCAAAACATGAACAGGCACTCACACAACCACTCCCACCGACCTCCCCCTGGGGACACACAAGACTTTCTATTGATCTGGAATTCTTATTGAATCAGACTAATAATACAAGTTACAGAGTTTTACACAAATTGGAAAACACTGTTCCAACACTTCAACACAGAATATGTATGTGTTCTGACACGTCTAATATTCTGAAATCTTCCATCCCCAAGGATCTCACTTGCTTTGATACCAATTGACAGGGAATTCTTATTGAATCAGAATAACAATACAAGTTACAGAGTTTTACACAAATCGGAACACACTGCACTAACAATTCAACACAGAATTATTCCTAAAACATACAATCTGCCCAATAGGACAGCCCTTCTGTTTTTCGAGGAACCAGAACCTATACAAGGAGACCATGGTTTGAATTTGAAAGTACAAGGATAACTTGACTTCATGTTAATATAACACATTTTTCCTCCTTCAATAAAAGAGCCAGAAAAAATTATGGCACTTGCCTCATTCCGGATATCTATAAGTGCAGCATTTGCGTTCCCTGTCATGAGCTCCAAAGCTAATTTAGGAGATAAATCTCCAGAGTAACCTCCATATGTCCACAACCAATAAATAGACCTGCACATCTCTGGCAACTGTCATACATAGTTGATGTAATAGACATTCCTTTCTCCCAGATATATAAATAACAAAATGTACTTTTGGGGAGACAAGAGTTTATACCATAATGTAGCTGAAGAGACTACAAAAACAACAAATGGAACAATTGGATCATTTGGATCCAAGCCAAGACTCTTCTCCAATGAATAGACAGCCATGTATATCTGTTGATGGAACATAATTATCACCATAGAATAGGTAAAAATGCTAAGCTAACAAATTAAGATTATCTCTGAAATACTAAACTATATCAAGAACATTATAATGGCAGATTTCCACCATGAGTCTGAACAAAGAACTTGCTTAGCTAGAGGAGGAGGAGAACCAGCCATGCAGTAGTTAACTCATTTAATAAGTCAAAGTTTGGCCACATGAAGCTTTATAAAGCTAAAATTTAATACCAGTTAAGGCTGACGGTATAGGATCCTAGTGAATCTTTATTAAGCCATGGCACAAAAATTACCTCTTGAGATGCAGACCCAATTGGTCTCAAGATTTCTTTTGCTTTATATTCATATACATTTACTGCAACCTTGATCCCCGCAGGAAGAAGTTCCTTTGCTGACTCGTAGAGATTGACAACATAAGAAGCCCCGCTTGTTAAGGAATTCTCCACTGCTAAGATTGTGCGTCGTAACACATCAACAGCAATAGCAGGTGCTTGATTTGTGACTCCATTCAGCTCACTTGAAAAACTAGTCAATTTCTTATTAGCTAATTCCCCTATTTGATCAACAGCAGAAAGCGCCTTGGTAGAAACATTATCTACAGATTCAGTAGCATTCTTAATGACAGATCTTATTAAAGATGTGGCTGTATCAAGTGGGTTTCGTAGAGCATTTCCTCCCTCATTGATTGAGGCATTAAACGACTTGTTGATTCCAGCCAAATAGTCACCAATACTTGCTTTTGTGCTGCCTGATAATTCATTTTCCAGGTTGCCCGATAAAGCTGCCTGGGTGACATTCTCTGACATTATATCATTACTTAACAGTGTTTCTGGCTGTGGTGATGCCACTAATGTATTTGATCCTTCAGTTGAGTGTTCTGTAAAATCCATCAATACATCCGGTACAGTTGATAAGTTGTAAGTCTCCATGTGTCTGAATTCTCCACTACTCAACGAATGATTTCCAGCCATCGTCACCGATGAATAACTCCCCGTATTTGTAAACTTGCATTTAAGACATCCTGGTTCATTTGGGAAGGGATAGTTTCCAGGCGATTGTTCAGTGAGATTAACAACATTCAAGTAGACAGACTTTGCAGCACGTGCTATAAATGAATTTCTCTGTGAGTGAGATCCATGTTGCAAACCTAAATGTACACCTTCTACAACATATCTGCTCTCAAGATCCTTCCGGAATGGGTACAGGGGCTGCAATGGCCCACATAATAGAATCTGCAAGACCCACATTATAAAGAAGTTGAAAAACCTCTGATCATACAGCCAAGAAAATGATAACTACTCATTTCAAATTTACAGGTAAATTCATACTGATTCAAGACCACATTTCTAAACACAGAGACATAGAATCAAAAGTAATCTATTCAGTCATGCGTTAATGACCTAAATTATAATCCCTAATAGCTTTAATTACAAAGGCACTCCAACTAGAGTTCCTATTAAGATTTCCTTTTCTCTTTGCTTTTACTTTTTCTCCAGTACCTATCACAAGAACAATGACAAAACCAATGGGTTTAGAACTGTTATTGACTGCCAACATTTATCATGAACACCCCAGGTGCTATTAAACCTAAAAGTATTCTCTGATCCATGTAAAACAAAATAGCCATACTCGATTATCAGAACACATAACTGAATTTTCCATGGCAAATGTGAAATTTCAATTGGAAACTCTCAGTGTTGTACTACAACTGTATTATGTTTTAGTTTAAGCATTGATGGTGGATTTGCTGGATCATTGATCAAGAACCTACCTATAAAATCGGTTATCTAAGAGAAGTAAAAACATTCAGAACGTTGATCTGGGAAGATGTAGAATTGCCTGAGGTGGCTGAGCAAACGTGAAACATTCTCATATTGGCAAATAATTAAGCTTCAAAGACATACCAGGTGACTATTTTCCACTGCTTGAAATCACTACATACATGTATTAATTAAATCAGGGGCCAAAACTAACAAATAAATAAACAAAGGAAAAATAGAGGCCAAATTTCTATAATAAAAATTGAATCTTTGAGAGGAGAATGGATCAAATTACTTTAACAAGATGGAATTTAGATCAGTGTGAAAGTACTGTAAGTAGATTACCATATGCAAGTATAATATTTACTAATCAATAAATTTCAGTATATTTTTCTTCTAAACTACTTTACATGAATAAACAGTGCATTGCTTAATACATGAATTCAAGCACGTAATCCATTCCATGATTCACTGCAGCACCAACAGGACTAAGTCCACGTCCTCGCAAAAGCTATACATCAACTTACATTATGTAGAAGAATGTAAATATATGGTCATAAGCACACTTAGAGAAACTCTGATGATACATGCAGGGAAGTAGACCATCAAGAGAAATATCGGAGATGTATGCATCAAAGGTCATACACACGGCATGTGCGGTATGTTGACTTGAACCTCACAATCATAAAGATTAAATGCACATAGTAGGCAGATAAAATGTATATCATCAACAACTCTGAAACATAAAATTTTCAAGAGTTTTCGTTAAACACTCCATATGTATCACACGATGGAAAAAGTTCTCGATTCAAAGAAAAATATGCAAAGCATCATCCAATGAAATCATAATCGCTACTTACTGATGAGGTATCCATATACCCATAAAGATCATCATAAACTTCGGTTAGCTACTAGACGATGTCAGGAATCATTTCTTCAAGAACTACAGCACCATTTGCATGTAAGTGGAAGCAATATCGTGATAATCTCACAATGTCCACACCTTAGACATGATTATTACTACTATTGCATTGACGAGATTAAGTCCCAACCAAGGCCAAGCCATAAATCAGCATGGTCACAGACTCGTACGGATTTAGAGAAGTACAGCAAATATGACTTTCAGCAACAAAAGGGCAACTATGGCCAAACGCAGTGGAAAGAAACTAAAATTTTTTACTCAGCTAAACCATGATCATAAGCTCAAATTGAGCATGCCCACAAAAGCCAGAACACCCATATGCTATCATTATATCCTCTCTAGACTTCTTGCTCCTCTCTCAGCCATTCTGTGCAAGTTTTTGTTTTAAAACATCAAAGCCATATAAGAAATGTTTCAAATTCACGCGCAAAGGGAGTCTTTTATTGTCCAATTCAAATTTCAGAACGCAGAAAAATTCGAATGAAAAGGAAATAGCATTTCTTTCACAAAGGGCACTCACCTTGGTTTGTATAGTCATCTATCTAGTCTTTCACTCTCCCATGCATCTCTCCCCGTTGGCCCGTATAAATGTGTAATTTACGTTTTTTATTTTGTATTTTTTAAATATTTGTGGAAAGAGTTGGAGGGATTATCCGAATGGAAACGAAGGCTATTGGTGGAACATGACTCGCTCATCCAATTTCTTTTCTCTCGTGTCTCCTTTTGCATCAAACGACAGAACCACTCGCTTCGATTTCCGCGTCGCAGGTAACACCAGTCATCAGTTGCATGTTTAGTACAACAGCAGCATTATTAGTACATAGTCTCGGTGTACGAGCGCGTGGTTCTAATGTTACCACGGCGCGTTTTAATTGTCATTCCTCTCTAAACATCGTCTCAATGTGCGAGCGGGCCTGCATACTTCAAGCACTTCCGTTAGTACACTGAAGAAGAGTACATATATATATATATATATATATATATATATAAAACATATACTCTATATAATATTTTACATTTTATTTTTTTTCTTGTAGTGCTTACTCACAACAATAGTTTTTTTAAAGCAGTAATAAGATTCAAAAAATAGTTACAATTTTATTATTTACACTGATAAAAAATAGATTTTCTAATTTGCCATTTATTTTAAAAATGAACCTAAAAGATGAAAATAGTTGAGACATGCAAATATGTGTGTAATATTACCTTTAACAGAAACAAGTTAGCCAGGATACAATGGTCTCAAAATTCTGTTGTACGAACTGTGGACCTTTGTGTGTCCTATTTTTATATCATTGGGTAATTGTAAATATTAAAAGATACTTGATCATCAGACATAATTGTTCCAATGGAGATAAATGGTCAATTCAAACCAATATGCATGATTGTCCATGTTGAACAAGCATGATTGTGGCAGTCTCTCATGAATGCCCTTCTATGCTTAAGTTGCGCAAGAACCTCTTTGACCATACAGATTTTTGTACTACAAAGATGCAAGCCACATATTCTAACTCCATAGTAGACAGAAAAACACATCTTCTTGCTACTTCATGGAATGGCTCATCCACTAAGTATGGATGTATATCCTGATGTGGATTTACACTTACCTTTATTTATTGACCTATCAGTATCGCTAAAACCAACTAAGTTTAGACTCCCATCCTAATAGTACAATGTCAAATTTGTGGTTCCTTTGAGATATGTCTAAGTATTCTTTTGACAATAGCCCAATGAACAATTCCAAAGTTACTTTGATATCTACTAACTATGCCAACTACAAAACATATGTTGAGTCCAGTATATAACATTAGACTTTTGATTGCATTGGCATATGCCAACTACAAAATATAGTGTTTTAAAGGTTTCGATCCATAATGACCATGTTATAAGAGATCCATTGATTTTGCCAATGTATCCCATAACATGATCACCCTTAGAATAGTTAGCGATAGTTGTTCTTGCCAACCACACTAACTACTATCATTAAGAAGAATTGGGTTTGAAAAGGTATAGGCAAAGTAGTGGGAAGAAAGGCAAAGGATTCCAAAGGTAAGGATCCATATTAATCACATTAAGTGAGAGATACTGATTTCTCAACATATCTCAAAATGTGATTATCCTAAGATAACTAGCAATGGTCACTCTCTCTAATCACACTAGCATCCATCATCAGGAGACCCTAGGTCAAAAAATGATCAAGCCAAGCCATGGAGTGGGAAACACAAACGATTCCAAGATTCAATTTTCCTTTCCTTGAATTTTAATGAAAACTTAGTCTTAAGTGAAAACACGTTTAAGTGAAAGTTTCACATGTTTAGAAGATAGTTGCAAAGTTCAAAGGTTTAAGATCACCTAATACCCCAACATGTAATTCTCATGAACACATATCAAAGATAATTTAAAGTGTGAATAATGTAAACAAAATTGTCATCACATGCAATTATCTATTAAATCAAGGTATAAGCACATCACACATCCAACATGAGAAGAGGAATTCAGGAAATAAGGTCTGCATCGAGAGACACTCCTCACTTAAACAAATTAACAAAGTGCACACATTCTTACATTAAAAAAGGAATTCAAGAGATAGGATTTACATCAGGAGACACTCCTCACTTAATAAGTAAATAAAAGGAAAGCACACATCCCTCATGAGAAAAGGAATTCAAGAGATGGGATTTGCTTCAAGGAGCTCTCCTTACTTAACAACTAAGGAGAAAGGGAAAGTCCACAAGGATAAGGGTCATGCCATGAAGGAATTAGATCTGGCATTTAAAAGAAATTCTCCAATTCTAAGGTTTAAATCACAACCAAATATATTGGCATAATTCCTAAAAACATGTACCAAAAATAATTTAAATTGCAAACCCCGCAATCAAAATGTTGGCATAACTAACATTAATCACATCACACAACTCCAAGATTAACTCACCTACATTCCCCTTTTAACCACTTTTCTTTCTTTTTCTAAAAAGGAAGTTAATTTTTTCTTTTCCTAAAAAATATTCATTACTTATCTATAAAAAAAAATATTTTTTTATTAAGTCCCGCGCTCATTTTTAGATAACCCAAGAAAAACTACCTAGAAATAAAATTGGGTCCATGCCAGAACCCAAGCTTTTAGTCTCTTGAAAAAGAAAACCCAAAAAAAAAATGGGGAAGTGAAGTGAGGTTTGATTGGACCTTAAAGAGGCCCAACCAGTCCTCATTTAGCTGGTTGCACAAGGACTTTTGCCCTATTATTATTATTTTTTATTTTTTCAAAATCAATTTAAAAAGAAATGGGGTTAACTAAAGAGGGACACTGTTAAGTTTTCTCGATCTTATTTAAATCGATTCCAAAATTTTCTATGAAGAAGTAATAATTTTGAAAAACTAAATTATGCAATCAAAATATTTTTTTCCTAAGAGAATTTTTTCATACAATTTTTGAAAATAAAAAGGATTGATAGAAATAATATTGATAAATTTTACAATTTTTATAAAAAATTTTGTAAACTAGTACTGAAAACAAAATTTTCTGAACCCAACCATGTCTTTTGTCTTATTTTTTAAAAATAAAAAATCTTTTTGAATTATTTTTAGGAGATAAGTGATTGGATGCATTGCACCCTATGGTGGGTATGATGCACCCGTTTTGTATTATAGCAAACCCTCACACAGCACAGAGCAGAACTTCAAGCTGCCATGCTGGCACCACAAGCTACAACGCCGATGTATGGGAAAATGTAGAGAGAGGCTTTCTCTCCCTCTACATTTTCTTTCTTTCTAAAAGCCTTAGAAGCAAAAACCAACAATTTGAAATAGCCTCAGACAATTGAGAATGAGAGCAAAGGGTGCTAAACGGAGATCAAGAGCTCACTTGAGTGTGAGATCGCTGGTGTTAACTTTTCATAAGCTCCTTTCGTTGCTCATTCTCAGAGAGTTCTACCAAACTTTTGCTAGAGAGGAAAAAAACTAAGACAGTTAGCCAAAATCCCTTTCCTTACAGCTCTCCCTCCTTCTCCCTTCAACTGAGAATCTCTCTCTATGTTTTCTCTCAGTGTGAGTTGTGTGGTGTGAGAGAGGGTTTCTCCCTCAGCTCCTAAGCTTCTTCTGTGTTTTTTTTCACTACTAGTCTCTATGAAGTAAACTCCCTTCCTCTCCAGCTCTTTCTCAATACGAGAAAAGTGATTGGCAAGTGTTCTCCCTTGAGTGTCTACGGTAACCATCACCCTTCTAGAAGCTCACAATTAGTATTTTTTAAATTATTCCTCATAGTTAATTATTGCACTTTTTTTTCTATTTCAACTTCCCATTTCATCGTCTGCCAATTTGTCTTTTTTCTCTTTTGGGTATTTTGCCACCTTTACTTTAGCCATCACTCATCATTCTTTATTTTTTTTCTCACTTTCATTTTACTCTCTCTTTTATCTTAATCTCTTGCATTTTATTTTTATCATTTCCAATTTTTCTTTTTATGTTCCTTGTTTTCATTTTCTTTTTCAATTATTTTATTACTAATATTTGCATTATTATATCTTGCAATATTTTATTTATCTTTTTTGTTTATTTTAATCAGACCAAGTTAGGTATATACAATGTGCAACAATAACTAAGACTAAACAAAGAGATGCAAATCTCACCATAGTAGAAAACTTCTCTTTATAGTCTACTCCTTTTGCATGTAACCTTTTCGCTACTAATTGAGTTTTGTATTTGTCAATTGATCCATACTCTTTAAGCTTTATTTTTAAAACCCATTTGTTTCTCATGGTCTTGCGCTCAGGTGGAATGAAGATAAACTAACTCCTAAATATCGTTCTTAGCCATAGAACTGGTTTCCTCTTAGATGGCAACTATCTATTTATTTGAATCTAGTGAACATAAAACCTCTTCATATGAAGAGGGCTCACTAGCATCCACAGAATAGCTCAAAAGGGATGTTCCCTCTATTTGAAAGTGATTGTGAGTGACTTTTTCATGCACACTTTATGTCTCCCATTGCCATTGACATTCTCAAGAATGGGATGTATATCCAATTCCATATCGATAGACTAGGGCTCATAGTTCTTGAGTTCTTTTAACTCAAAGTTTTAAACCTCTATTTACATCACTAATAGTGGGAAAAACTTTTTCTAGAAAATATATATCATAGAACCCAATCTTTCTAAGTCCTCCATTAAAATGTTCACATATAATGTAGCCCTTAAGGTTTTTGGAGTATCTAATAAATTTATTAGCTCTAGAGCCTAACTTCCTAAACATATGGGAGGCATTATGAACATACCCTTTTGATTTCCATGAACATAAGTCTTCCAAATTAAGCTTAATACTATTTCATAACTCAACCAAAGAAGTAGAGGCACATGGTTAAGAATGTACATAGCTGTCAAAAGTACATCCCTTCAAAACTTTATTAGAAGGTCAGCCTTAACCATGTCTTACAATATACAATTCCTCTTCTCTACAACACCATTTGTTGTGAAGTTCTTGGAATCGTCAATTGTTTGTATATCCCTTTGTACTCACAGAATTTTTCGAATTGATCAAATAAATATTTATGGTCCCTATCAATTTGAAGAGTCTTTATACTTTTTTTTTTTTTTTATTCTTAACCTCTACTATGAAGTTTTTGAAACAATTCAAAGTTTAAAAATGATGAGACAAAAAAAATGGAATCATATCATGAGTAGTCATCTATAAATGTAATGAAGTAGGATGCACCATTTGCCCTTCACATTCACAAGTCCACTTATATCTAAATGGATTAATTCTAGAAGTTGAGATGCTTATGCTAACTTTACCAGCAAGGAAAGGCTCACATGCAAGAAGACTTACTTTGGCAAAAGAGTCCAATAGTCTTTCTCAAGCCAATTTTGCCCTTCTTTCTTAACCAATGTGACCTAATTTTGAATGCCACAACAAAGAATTAGTACCACATTGGAAGTAGAAGTAATGTGGGCAATATCATTGAAACCATCATCTATGTCTAACATGAACAAACCATGTTCAACATGTCCATGAGCATATAAAGTTTTTCTAAAATAAAAAGACAACCATGGTTTTAGAAATTAAATCTAAATCCTAAGTTCAATAATGCATAAACTGATAATAAATTACATTGAATAATAGACACATGCAAAAATATCATGTAGAACCAATTTATGCCCATTATGTAATGTGAGTTGATAAGTACAAGCTCTAGTAACATCTTCAACTTCATTTTCCACAGTCACCAAGTGTTTGCCTACTATTATTTAATGCTAATTTATGAACTTTGCACAATTGCAAGTTATTTAGTTGCTTGCTCCTAAGTCTATAATCCAACCAAGGAGAGTGTGAGCTGTAGACATGAGCACATTTAATAGTATTAGAAGAAGTAAAATAAGGACAAATATTTTCTTGCTTATGACACTTATAAACAAAGTGTTCTTTCTTACCACATGTATAACATATGAGTTTGGACTTATTCTTTTTATCACCATGCCTACCTTTAGGGTGCTTGGTGCTCTTATCGATCTTTAGTCATTGGTTTTGATTTTGAATTCTATGTTTTCCCTTGTGCTGTCCAAGTTGTGCCACCAATGAAACACTATAGTTTACATCTCTACACTCTTCTTCGAGCTTTAAATGACATGAAATGTGATCAAATATTTTAGTTATATTATATATTGTCCAAATCAAAATAAATCAATTAATTAATCGCGTAATTTAATTGTAACTCCTCTAATTAATTATTATTAAGAGACATTTTTAAATAATTAACAAATAATTAATTATATGATATTGCATATCCATATCGACGTATCATATGACCCCACAAAACAAATTCATCAATATATTCACGTTTCAATGCATATTTAATGCCCAAGTAGCATTATCACCCCCAAAAACTTTGCTAAGGGCCACTGTAACAATCGTTAACAGTACTATAAGTTGCCTCTTTTTTTTAGCAAAAATATTGCATCTATCATCACCTAAATTAAGCTTGTAGTCGTTTTTAAATGACTTGATCAACACTCAGCAAATTTTGTGCGAGGCCCAGAACATCAAAATAAAGCATAAATACATTTCTGGTTGTCATTTTTGGTTCTAACAGTAATAATGCATTTGCCTTCAACCTTTTGAGATTGGCCATTATCATGTTTAACTTGAAATTTTATATTTTTCATCCAATTTTATATAGCAAGCTTTGTCCAACGAGAATTAGCCTCTTCCATTAAAATTGATTTTGACCGTATTAAAATTTGGTTTGACCATAAAAATTGTGTACCTCTAAAAGCCCCAAGTTGCTTTAGGGATTGATTTTTCCATCTAGAATTGATTCTGCCAAGTTATTCAAAGTTCAAACACACCCATTATATTTATTTTTATAATAAATTTTTTTTAATAGGAACGATTTTAAACTCAACTCATATTAATAAATTGTTTTTAAATTTTCACATAAATTCAAGTCAAGTGCATGCACATTTATAGGTTGCCAAGTCTGTGTCACATGCATTAACTGTCTTAAAAGAAAATTTTATCGCACCTCATTTAATGCATAAAACTTTTTCTTAAAAAATGCCTACAGACACAAATGGTTATTTTTACACCTTTTTAAATTTTTTTAAATTATATTTAATGCAATTAACATCATAGATGGTGCTAAATGCACCGATTTTATCGCATCCGCTTTGTTATCAAATTTTTGTACTGCTTGATACATCACCAATAAATGATAACAAAAACATAGTCAGTGGAAGAACAATAATGTGCTATCTGCGTTTTAAGTTAAAGAATTTAAGTTTAAAAATTTGAATTTGAATCTTGAAATTACATTTATTAAAAAAAAAATCAGCAATGGACATAATAATATAAAAATATTATATAAAAAATTTTAAAAAATAATAATAATAGAACATAAAATATGCAACTGTTTATTGAAGAAATAAACGACTTCTTGCATCATATAAACAACTATACTTAACCAGAAACAAACGACAATAATGGTTATAAAACCCGCTACTCGAAATTTTGTTCTTACAAACCTCACGACATTGTCCTCTATAAGTCTTCGATCTCTTCCTTGACATTCATCCCCATAATCCACTGTGTCCTTTCGGTGTGTATTACATTATGAGGAGTTCGTGATTATATTTTTGTGAGAACATTATTTTTCTTAATTATAAACTTAGAAAAAAACTATTCTTATTTCATACACACTTGTTATATATAAGCTTTTTATAATTCAACATTGTCTTCAGGCAATAATCCGTTCTTTTTCAGCTCACGTTGAAGCTTTGCAATTTGGTCCTCTGGTAAAATTATTGTCACAAACCTCCCTTCATTAGAATTCTTGATGGCGCCCTTTGGCCATGGTAGCACCAAAACAGCTCCTTCGTCTCCAACACCTTGAATGGTGTAGTAAACAAATTTTGGTTTGTGCCCATGCAATTCCAATCCATATAGATCAGCCTCTTCCAAATCCACAAATGTCAAATTTGCCCCATACACAAAGAAATCAGTCGCTCCTTGATCCTTTTCCACTGCCTCTTCTATCTGCTTTCTCTCATCCACAGCTTCTTCAGATAGCATTCTTGCCAGTCTCTTTAAATCTGTGTCAACTACAGAAGATTCTGCCTCAACTTTGGTTATCAGCTGTTTGTTGCCCAAAATTTCAGTACCCCTATGGTGTGGATCTTTCCTGCATACGGTCACTGTGTCGGGTTCGGACCCTTCTCTTACTTTGGCTATGGAGCGCCAAATAAGGGCACAAAGAGATTCAAAAGGTGGGGTTTGGTCAATACTTGGACCCCAGATCTGTGCCTGCAAGTAGTTCATCTGAGAGCTAGTTAAATGGAAGGAAAATGTGTCCATTTTACAGTTGTTGGCAGGAATCCAATGGTCGCCCACCGGGTCAACCCGTTTCGCTGAAATTGGATCCTTCTGAGCTGGTACTTGGCTAGGGAGTTCTTGAGGTTTTGGGGTTGGTGCTCTTGGAATGTTGTAGGGCTTAGTGAGCCGCAGACCAGCCAAGACTTGGCCCCAACTCTTGATGAAATCCGAAGTTACAAAAGGATCTCCCATCACATGAGCCCAGCTAAGGCCGAATGCCATTCCCCCGCACTTAAAATAAGTTGCCTACAATTGAAGATAGAGCAAATAGCAAATGCGTAGCGACTGTAAAAAATTGTCCGTCCTCCGATTCTTATAACTTTATTTTTATATTATTTTATTTATAAAATTTTATATTAAATTTTATAAATTAAATTATAAAATTTAATAAATTTAATAACGATAAACACAATTGTAAAAATAAAATTTTTTCAAAAACAACCCTCTTACAAATTAAAACTTATAATATTTTAATTAAAAAAATTTAAATTATTAAATTTATTAAATTTAATATAAAATCTAACATATTTAATATGAGATCCCAAAACTTAAAATTAAGAGATGATAAAAAAAAAATAGAAACATAATTTAGAGAGAAAAAAATAAAATTTATATATTAAATTATTAAAAATATATCAAAATCAATCAAAAAAATAAAAGAAAAATCTAAATCTATAACACCTCACATTAATTTTAAGAAAGTTTAGTAATACTATTCTTATGTACAGATACAGTCAAATGTGTTTGACCCACATAATTCCGTGTTAGGGTTATTAATTAAGTGTAGGGCGGAATAGAAGGGAAATGAGCCTTCTGTTTCAAGAGGTGAAGAGCATTAACTACTAATGACTTTTTGAATGGCTAGTTCCCATGTGGCATGATACCATGTGTCTGCCTTTTCTGTTGATTCCCAGTAGCAATCGAAGAATTATGGTACCCTCATACACTCACAGACTACGTAGTATAGGGGTTCTCAAAGTAGAAGGATGTGGGCCAGTGATGTTGGGGGAGTATTATGACATGATTCAGCCTCTCATAAATGCAAGTCAGTATATTCAACCATCCATGAAAAGGACTGTACCCACGAAAGGCATGGGTTGCTAGTGTTAAAGAGCGGCGCGTAAACTTTTTATCCACTTGAAAGTGTACAAAAATTCTACCAAAACCATGTCACACATAATCAATGGTTTTGATTGAATTAAGTGAATAAAATTGAAAGAGCTATTGAATGCGTGAGGCTCACATATAAGTAACATGCTATCAACGGTTCTGATTGAATTAAGTGTACAAAATTTTACACAAATAGACATTTTAAGTTTTCTTCATAATCTAAATTATATGTATAGTTAAATTTTTTAAATGTTATAAGATTAATCTTGCTTATGTATATAACATGATTTATTTCTTTTTTGTTTTTCTTAATTGATTACAAAGTGGTCAAAAGAAGGAGGGGTGAAAGTTTAAGGAAATTTTGCTGCTAGCCAAGTTAATTTGAAGCTGGCAACAGGTTCTTTTTTTCTTAAAAGTACTATTTCTCTACTTTTATAAATGTGTATCATTAATGCTTCCCTCTCACCCCCAAGAGTTTAAAATTAATACCATGCATCTATGCTGCTGAGCTCGCTGGCACTGACTTGCGCCATTTATTTGTCCCTGCAGCTAATTTTTGCATTTATAAATGCATGCGGGCACCTCTACGTGTTGAGTGGCAGCATCCTCTAACACACACATTCAAAATAGGCAAAAGAGAGACAGGCACAGCGTTTGTATGTACTGTCAAAATGAGATATATGTTTTGAATCTCTGACTTGACTGTTTTTTAATCTTAATGATTTTTTAATATTTTTTATTTTACAATTAAATTTATACTATAAGTGAGAGAAGAAAATATTATAACATAAAGCAATATAAAAATAAATCACCAAAATTAAGAACAGTACTGGAGTTAAAAAATTTTAATTCGGGTAGATGAATATGGAAAATAATATATTTTTTTTGTAATTATTTATTTATAATCTGTATACAATTTTAAAGGGAGAGAGTAGAGATAATTACCTGAAATAGAACAGGAGGAGAGAATGACAATTCAGGCCCAATAACTTGATGAGAAACCAGCAACTTGTGCAGAGGCCAATCCTTCATGTCTAGCCACTCATCTAGGGTTTTTGTGCACTTGGCCTCAATGAACCTGGCTCCACAATCGTTGCACTTGACTAACGGTCGTCCGGATTCCGACCGCCGGAACCGGCCGCAGGTGATGAAGTAGTGATTCAACCAAGGGAACATGGCTTCCTTCATCTTCATGACACTCAGCCCCTGCACAGCCTCGCTCTCAAAGAAGTACACCACTCTAAGGTAGTGCAGCTTCATGGCCAAGTCCAACCCAGTGGGTGCATGGAACACGTCCGACCCGGTTACCCGCCCCGGCCCGACCGAGGAAAGCCTTATGTCATACACCAAGCTTTCTTCTTGAGGGAAAACCATGGCTGTATGTGGGTGGGAGACTGGGACAAGCTAGTCACTCTAAAGACTGAATGAAAGAGAAAGGGTTAATAGGGGAAGGTGTACCAATTAGTGATACCCTATAAACATATTTATAGAGTAATGGAGGAGCGTTGTGTGAGGATTATGAGAGAATGGCTGGTTGGAGATTTAATGAAACCTTATCTTGTGTTACGTTACTAGTGGTTCGTACATATGAAGACAGTTAGAGACTCAGTCTTGCATTAAATTTGAACTCTTTCAAAGATTAAAACTCATGAAAATATTCCAATTTTATAATTGATTAAATAAAGAGTAGTATGATTAATATATTAATAATTATACAACAAATCTACGGTGAATTTTTAGCATTTACCACATGATAACATTTATCAAAGTGAATTTGGGAGATTATTGAAACGTGCTGTTTTCTGTTTTGGGTAGAGGAGGGTGGGGTGGGGTAGAAAAGTGATCTTTAATGTTATGTTTATAGGAATAGAAGATATTTCAAGTATGAGAACGACACATCCCACATTGTAATAAAAGTAATTATCTAATAACAAAAATTGTATAAATTTCATCTCATATTTTGGCACATGAATCCATTGCAGTTATTGCAGGGATAGTAACAGAGAAAAAAGAAAATTAATAGAGAGAAAAAAATGAATCTCACTTTTTAAATTTTAAAGAAAGATAAAAAAAAAAAGTTATCAAAATTAAAAAAAAAATCAGAGAATTTAAGTCTCATATTTTGAGTAGACATATCATTTTTATAAGATATTTTTATTTTTTAAGTGAAATTAATATTTGTTTAATATAAAAGTTAAACGGTAAATTTATTTTAATAAAAATGATTCTAAAATCAAATTTTAAACACATGACATTGTTTTAAAGTAACTTGAGAGGTAACTAATTACCATTGCGTTAACCACTTATTGGTAGCTAGGTGGATATATAGAAACTAATTAGGTAATTATCTTTTTTTAAATTTTAAAAAAATTATAATATAAAAATAAAACTAAAAAAAAAGAAGATAATAAGGCCGAGTCCAAGCGCTTGAACTAAGCTTAAGTTCTAAATAATTATTCTTTTAGCAGTTACGTTATACCTATAAAATTTAACACAATTTTCTATTCTTTTTGTGGTCAATAATGACTATAAACTTCAATTCTCCCTTTTCTAAAAGATTTGTATTGATATGAAGTCACTAAATGTGGTTTAGTGGTGTCATGCTTAGATACTTTGAAAACAATCTCAAGTTCAAACTTCTACAATGGCGATATTGTACCGCTCGAAAGTATGAGTCAAGAATTAAGAAAATTAGTGAGATAATTGAAGCATTTAATTATACATAAAAGCCTCAGGCTTTGTTATATTTTTAATATGTCAATAATTAGCGTAGTTAAAGCCACATTCAAACACATGTATATTACCCTATATGTAAAAGCGCATTAACACATATTTAGAAAACGATACTAAAAAGTTCTAAATGTACCCATTGGATTTGAAATCCGTGATTATAGCTGTAATAAAAAAATGGAAATAAAAATATAAGGGAAAAATAAAAAAAAAAAGTTGTGCTTACAGAATAAAATTTAAAATAAAAAAATAAAGAAAAATAATAAAATTAAAAAATAATAAAATCAGACGATCCGTGGGGCCAGCACCCGTTTGGCTCCTTTGAATATGCATATACCTTGATGCAGTTATTAGAGAAGAGTTAGACTACAGAAAGATATTAGGTACACCTGTTTTCTGACAATTATTCTTTCAGCAATTACGCTGTTGGCAAAGCAAATAAAGAAATATAATGGGTTAATTAAGAGAACCGCAAATTTTGATGGATGAGGATTCAGGCAATTAATGCCATCATCCACTTGAAATAGAGACAATTTAATGGCAGATAAGTTCATTTAAATATGACTAATAATTTTTATAAGAAAAATTTATACATTTTCATAATTAACTTATTAATTTATATTAATTTACATAAATAATTTAAATTATTTACAAATTTTATAGTAATTACATATTATTTTTTTTTCTAAAATTTTTAAAAAAGAACGTTACCATATAATGCCTGTTGGAATGCAGCATATATAACATACATACCAGATAGATTTAAATTTTTTTATTAATTTAAATTTTTTATTTTTTATAATTTAATATATAAATTATACTTTTTTACTATTTTTCTCTCCTATTACACATTTTAATTTCTTTTTAAAAAAAATTAGAGAATCGAGTTTGTATCCAATTTCATAAAAAAAAAAAGTTCAAATAAATAAACACGAATTAGTATGAATGAAAAGAGTTTGAGGATATTAAATAAATTATTTTGGGTCTGATCATCGTATTTTAAAATAAATTAATTTTTATCTATCAGAAAAGTTTTCTAAAAAATGAAAAAAAAAGAAAAAATTCATATACGAATACAATTAAATCGTCTCTTTCCAAATTGTTTCCTCATCTTAAACGTAAAAAATGTGCCGTTGGAAACATGACTGATTTGATTGATGAATTTTCCTCTCACTATTTAGGAGACACGAATTGAAGGTGTAGAAATAGAGTTGCTCGATTTGATTTATAACGATGTTAAACTTAAACGCAACATTATGTGCTTTAAATTGCATATTAGTTGAGAGTTGAGCAGTTGTTTGCCAAACAGTATTCCAAATTTCTTATTATAATAAATTGAAAAGATTTAATGAAAAGAGTGTTAATTAGCATTTTAGTCCTGCGTGCTCATAGTCTTAGGGTATTTTTGGTTTGCCGTTGTCAAAATTTCTATGACAAATTATATTTACAAAAATATTATAATCAAGAATAAAATTTTTATGAATATATATTATTCTGTTTGTTTTGACATTGTAGTATCAATAAGTATTTTCATGAATATAGGTTTCTTATATTTGGTTGAACATTAATATTCTTAAGAATGTTACACTACTTTTTAAAAATACCTTTGAACATACAAAATTAAAATTTTAATTAAAAATTATTTTCTAATGAAGAAATAAAAAATAGAAATATAACAATAGTTATAGTAATAGCAAGGATGGTGGTAATAATGATGATAATAGAAGTATTAATAGTAGCACTAGTAGTGATGATAATGACAGTTTAACAATGATAACAAAAATAATAATGATAATTTTTATGATAATAATGGCAGTAGTACAATAATAATAATAATGACAATAATAACGATGATGGTCATAATGATAATGGTAGTGTTATTGATAACAATGATAGTAATTTGACAATATTGATAATAGTTCAACAATAGTGTTAATGGCAATAACAACAATAATAATAATAGTGATGACTGAAATAGTAATAGTTTGATAATGGCAATAGTAACAATAATAACGATGACAATAGTAATTATATGATAATAATGGTAATAGAAATAATAACGATGATGATAATGATAAAAGTAATAATAACTGCAATAATAGCCATAGAAATAAACTATTAAGAGTAATATAGGCTTTTTAAATTGGGGTAGTATATTCTTTCTAAAATGGTTCCCACGTCTTTACATGACTATCAAATTCTAATATTGTATGAAAATCTTGCATTTCTAGAAAAGTTGAATGTCCGAAATTCCTTTTTAAAATCTTGAAGTGAATGTAAAAATTAAATACTCTAAATCTCACATTGCAAACCAAACACCTTAATGTTTCTTTTTGTGGAAATGTTACATCTAGACTATTTTTGTCACAAAAAGTTCACACTTAATAGTGTAGGTTCTTAAATTGTAAAAGTTAATAAATTTAATGATTTAAATTATAATTCATAATCAATGAATAAATTTATGTATAAAAATAAAAATATAATTATGAAAATAAAAAACTCAGTCGTTTTGTTGGGCCAACTCTTGCCTTTTCTCTATACCAAAAAACTTGCATGTGATTATTATAGGGTCTAGTTCTTCTGTCGTTAAAATAGAAAAACTTTGGAAAAAGTTAAATGCAACATTAAGGGAGAAAAAGTGAGTTTCACTTATTAAATTTTAAAAATAAATAAAAAATATTATCAAAATAAAAAAAAAGGTCAAAGGATCTAAATCGATTACCATGGACTCATCTTAAAGGGTGGCGATCCTAAAATGTTTTCAAACTTTTAGTAATAATTTATTAAAAAGTTATATAAAATTTAATGAAATATTATACAAAAAATTATTTGACATCCACAATATAGAAAGGGTTTTATGTAACTCTTACCATAATAACTCAGACCAATCATAAAACTGTCCCATGCTAACATAATTTAAATGTAAAACACAACCCATTGTTCCAGACGTATGTTAATATTTTAATAATTTAAAATAACACATTAGTTTTATAAGTAAAAAATAATTGATTGTAGATTCACATTCTAATAGAATGGCATGTTTAATTTTAGGGTTTTGTTATGTTATCCTTATTTATCTATTTCATCTTAGAATATTTATATTACAAACAAAATTTTTTAGTAAGGTTGTCTACTTTTATAAGAAAATGTAACTAAATACATGCAAGAGTGGTGGAATTAAAAAAAAAAAAAAAAAGATGATGATATAGTAATTCTTTTATAAAATGACATAAAAATAGAAGAAAGAATATTAAATAAGGAGGATAAGATATAACAACAACAACTTCGTTTTAATTTTATTTGGTTAAGTCATTCTACTTATTTTGAACTACTTTTATATGAAATCTTAATTTAAAATTTAAGAATATGCATTTTGTGTACAGAATTATACTAAAAATTATATTAATTAAAGATTAAGAATGTATTGAATAATTATTTTGGTTCCCATGAAGTTTTCTAGTTAAAATATAAAATTATATTAGATTATGAGAACCAATTTGTTAAATTAAATTAAAATTTATAAAATACTTTTAAATTAAAATGTATTAGAATAGAATTATATCAATAAATATTTAAAATCATAACCATTTTCGGTCTGCCCTTTTGCTTTGGGAATATGGTATTTTCACTATTTTTTTTTAATAAAAAGTTCATATTTTATAGTGCAGACCTTTAGATTTATTAAATTACATGATTTGTTTTATAGAATTCAGTTTAATAATTTAGATTATATTATAAAAATCAAATAAAAATAAAATTATAATAATAATAAAACTCATTACTTTGTTAGGGTCTAGTCATTTTTGCCTTGCTGTTTTGTATTTCCTTTAATCCATAAGGAAAAATTCAATAAAAGATGCATTAAAATAAATAATAAATTATCGAAAATGATCTTTGTATGTACAGATGAGAATAAAATTTTAGAAGAAAAAGAATAAAGATGTGAAAACATATAAATTAACATATAGAGTATATATAAAAATTTTGTAAATAAATATTAATAGTTTAGGTAATGAGTGATAAATAAAAAAGTAGGGCGATTCATTTGGGGAGAAGTGCATAAGCATAGCTTGGCAAATTGGCAGTACATAAATAGGATTATATTGTTCTACCTGTCAACGTAATTAATTGGACCTCAGCACCAAATGCAGTGGGGCGAATTAAATTGTACGCACATTAATCGTGAAACTGATCAAAACAGCTGCGGTTGAAATTGTGGGGTGCAGAAGAAAAGTCAAGGTTGGGTATGGGGACCCATGCTGTGGGCAGCATGCATGGCATGGCCAATCAATGGCCATTCTGGGTGGACGCTATAATGGCATCTGCATGCTATGCTCTTCACGCCAAACATATTGTCAGCCATGCTGCCAAAAGAAGGCAATCAAAATGTCAATTCTTTTACTTACCTAAATAATCAATTCAAGCCAATAATCAATTTATGATCCCTTATTTTATTGGTTCATATATATTTCATTGTCAAATCAATCAAGCAAATAACACAATATGGACGTTTTGTATACTTATATCCACATATACAACCATCCAATTGGGACATGGATAAATCCTCATCACTAATGATTTTATGTGCTTACTATTTTAATGGATAAATCATAGATATTCAAAGCAGATAGAAAATTAAATAATATATAATCATCAAATTAAAGAATAATAAAGTCAGACTATCCGCGAGGCTAGCACCCCTTTGGCTCCCATTGATTGCATCTACCTTCCTTGCATTTAATCGGGAAAACTTAGACTATGGAAATATTAAGGTGCGTTTGGTTTACAAAAGTATTTTCTATTTTTATTTGATTTTTTTATTGAAAATATTCTTTTAAAATAAAAATATGTTTAGTTTGTATTAGTCAAATTCTGTTTTTAAAAAAATGAAAATAATAAAAATGTATTTAGTTTAAGGTTTAAGATTTAAGTTTTAAAGTTTAAAGTTTAAGTTAACGGTTTAGAGTTTAAAGTTTGGGTTTTAAGTTTAGAATTTAGGATTTATGATCTAAGGTTTGGGATTTTGGGGCTTAAAATTGAGGATTTTGGGGTTTGGTATTTAGGGTTTAGGATTCTGAGTTTTGAGGTTTAGGAGTTTAGCATTTTAGAATTTAGGATTTAGGATGTAGGGATTAAGATTTTAGGGTTTACAGTTTTAGTATTTAAGGTTTGGGTTAAAGATTTAGGATTTACGCTTTTAAGATTATAGAGTTTTAGGGTTTATAGTTTTGAGGGGTTTAGGATCTAGAATTTTGGAATTTAAGTTTAAAGTTTAGAGTTTTAGGATTTTAGGTTATCAGGTTTAGGATTTAAGATTTAAAAATTTTAGATTTAAGATTTTGGGGTTTCAAAATTTAGAATTTAGGATTTTGGGGTTTTAGAATTGAAGATTTAGGATTTTGAGTTTTAAAATTTAGGGTTAGGATTTATGTGGTAATTTCAAACTTGCTACTGTGTTTTCAATTTATACTTTCTATTTTCAAAATTTTATACAGGAAATACTGAAAACATCTTTTTATTATTGTCAAAATTTACCTTATTTTAAAAAATATTTTTAAAAATCATTTTTACTTTTTTATAAACAAATGCATTTTTACTATTATTTTCCCTTTTCACTAAAAATAAAAACAAAAAACTAATAAAGCAAACGGCACCTTAGTTTCACATATTTTTTGACTTATTCAAATTAATTCTTGTATTATAATATTAATTTTTTTATTTCTGTCAAGATATTTTCATTATTATTGAGGGACTAATCCTTATTTAAAATGAGAGCTGAGCGGTTAAATCTCTTCTAATAAAAATAACTCTAAACTCAAATCTTTGACTTGAAATTAGGGCGAAACCAATTTACCATTATATCAACTCTCTATTTATTTACAATACTAATTTCTATACAAGCATTGGCAAACATAGAATAAATAAACTCTCAAAGAACAGCCAGCCCTAGAAAATGTGGTGTAACAATAAATTTAGAAGAAAATGTATATAAATTATTTCAATTTTAGAATGTTTGTGTAAGTTTACCTTTTTAATTATAGAAGTTGTTAAATATATTCTTTTAACTATTAGAACAATATAATACACCATTTTGAACATTTGTCACTAAATGTTTTCACATAATTATTATTATTATAGATATATTTTTTATTAAATATTTAAATAAATTCAATAATAATAATAAATAAAATCTTATTTCACTAAGTAAAGTTAACTATATAGATAAAACAAAAGTTAATATAAATCAGATAAAACAGTCACAAAATATCATTACTTTAAACTAAAATCCTAACATATCAACATTTCATAGATTACCTTTTATTCTACACTATAGTATATCAAATTAATCGAAATAAGTTATTTGCTCAATTAAATAATAAAATAATAACTAAAGTAGTAAATAAAAAATTATTCAAATGTCTCTTATACAAAATTTCACATTGGCCTATTTAGATTAAATGTTAAACAAAATAGAATAACTCGAAATAGATAAAGTATAAATAAAATTCACTAATTAAAAACTTTAAGAGCTTATGAAAAAAGTATTAAGAAAAAAATTAAAAATATATTTGTACATTAAGAGTAACCAAATTTCTTAAGGTTGTTCAACTCTTTTATATTTTTTTTCTTGTGCAAATGTTTTATTTAAATTTATCTAATTGGCTAATAAAAAAATATTATATATATTAATAATATTATATTATAAATAACGTGAATGTTAATATTTAAAGACATTTAAAGATAGATAAATAAAAAATATGTGTTTACATTATTATAATAGTTAAATATATGTATTTATATTATTTTAATAATTAAAAAAAATATAATTATTAATTTTTATAATTAAAAATATACTTGTTAATGACTTAAACTTAGAAAAGACATTTACATTCTTTCAATAAATTTACAAAAAAAAAGCTTACAACACATTAGAATATAATGAAAGAGTAATAATATATGTATATATTAATTTTATACATAAATTACACACTCACACTTTTTTTCTTTTTTTTTCTCTTTAAAATATTTTCTGTTTGCGTTGCTTTCTGTGTACTGGTTTGAAACACTTGACCTAGTGGTTAGAAGAATAACTCCTTAGCCAGGTAAACCGGCTCTCTTTAAAATATTTTGTTTCTAGGCATTTGCTGCCGTTGTGTGTGCCAAACGTTTTCCTATTGGGCTGAGTTCATTCTTTTGCTCTTACAACATACATCCAGCACACGCAGTACACGTCGAATAACATTACCCTTTTAACAGACGCATGAAACATTAATGTTGTGGCATAGTGGCCATCCTCTCTTTCACTGTTTCACCAAATTAAAAGTTTTGTTATGTAAATAATTTTAGAGGAATAAATTTTTTATATTTTTAAAATTTTTTATATTATTATTATTTTTTTTATTAAATTTATTTTTACACATACATATATATCATTTCCTCCTAATTAATGAATTCGTTCGGAACTTGTCCCTGTCCTTCTTCTTGCATTGGGAACTCACTTTTTCCCTTGCCATTTACTAGCATTTGTCGCCATTTAAAGATAAAACAATATTAAAGCCAACAACCCCAGGATTTGTTTAACAATAAATAAAGGTTTTAGTTACATAAATTTTTTGATATAAGGTCATGAAGATTATTTATATGAATTTTCTAATTTTACTGGGGATGATGTGTCTTTGCTCAGACTAAAACAATAAATTAATTAAAGCATTCAAATATTAATCTAGACAACACTTGATTGCGATACTAAATTAGATAATATTGAAACGAAGAAACTTAATTAAAAGATTTTGCAAAGAATTAAGTGAAAAAATAGTTACTGATTCCCACATATATAATTGGAATTAATGTAATGAAAATATTGCAATTAAATAGAAAATTATGACTATTCAAGAACACGTAATCCAGCTTTTTCTTTTTTAATAAATCTTTGATATCCTCTAGTCCTTTGATCAAAAGATTAATCCAGTTTTTTTAAAGTGGGTTACATTTGCAGGAAGAATTTAAACTAGAGTTTTAAGCCCTTTACCACTTGATTCAACCTTTGTTGGTATAATTTAGTTTCTTCAATTTCGTATAATTTTTATTTTATAAAATTTAAATTATTAAATTAATTAAATTTTATAAATTAAATTATATAATTCATAAAAATTAATAACTCGTAAAATCATTATAAGAAAGGTAATTCTCCTACAGTATTTCCAGATATAATTATATGTGGCATTCAATATAGGTTGGTGGTGTTCCGCTTGATGTTTAGCTGGTAGAAAGGTATAGTGTTGAGAATATCAATAACATCTAATTTGGGTAATTCAAGAGCTTCAACGCCCCATGGTTGCAAATATCTGGTTCCATTAAACGTGCCAAATGGAACACAGCTGACAGTAGCCAAGATATTTTAATACACAGATAGTTTCAGAGGGCCCCAACCCGCATATGCATGCAAATGCAATGTTGTACCAGATTGGTATACCACACCCATCTAACTTGCCCTTTAAATGTGATCCAGATCCAGCCATTAATGAAAGGCACATGCTTCAAAGTGTGGTTGAAGTGGGGAGATAGGGACATTTGCCCTCCAGGAAAATGAATTTGATGGAATTATCTAATGAGTGCAATTTTTATTTGTATATTAAATTTTACACCAACACTAAATAAGAAAGTGCCACAATTAAGAAAATTCACTTGCATGGTGTTAGTATCATTCTTGGAATAAATAATTTTGCTATTTTTAGAAATTTAATTTTATTAAATACTTGCATAAAAAATTTTTAATCATTGAATTTATTATATTTCATAAATTAAATTATAAATTCAATAAATTTAATGGCTTATTTTAAATTTTATGAATATTTAATATCAAACATCTATCCAGAGTTTCTTGTTCTCACTTCTTTATGTCATTCAAGGATTTAGTGATGTGCAAATTGTTTGCATTGTCATAATTGTAATTAGCCGCAGAAGTAGTATTTACACTCTCTACAGTGTCATTAGTGTGACCAAGTTTGGATCTTTGTTGCAGATAGTTGTAATTATTTAATCAGGTCATCCAAGAAAGATAGAATGTATTTCCCATAATATCTGGAATTGGATTATACAATCGTTTGTAAGGATATCTTCAGGAATTTCAACTTCAGCCTCTCCAGTTTAAAAGATCCGATCAGAAAAATTGTTTAGCTCATCTACATCTGCATATCAAGATGTAGTATTTGGAGTCTCACGTTCTTTGTCAAAGTCATCACCTTACAATGTCTCCATAAGTTTGAAGAGTTGACTGCAACAAGTACAAATCTACTCCATAAGAACAGCAACTTTACCCCAACATTTCTTCAAAACTTCTCCTCCAGGAATAAGAAATGGTTCCCACAAAAGCTTATATGGGCTTTAAAACTTTAAATATACAGTTTAGTTTATAAAATTTAATAAATTTAATAATTTAAATTTTTTAAAATAAATATTTAATAATATTTAAATTGTGAGCATAGTAAGTAATGAAGCTGTTCCACTTAATGCCACTCCAATCAATATTGATATTTTATAAAGATAACATATTTGACCAATATAAATTCGTGTAATATTCTTTTTTTTAATGAGCATTCACTAATAAGAAAATGAACAATGTATAAGGCGGAGTCTTTTCCCAGCATTTTCGGGTCTTGAAAGACTAATTGGTAGCAATAACATTGTAAACACGTTCCTCTTAGACATGCAGTTCTCACTGCCCTTGTGACTTGCTTCTTTAACTCCATCAACTTATTTACTCTTTTGTCATCTCCCAATAAGCCAAGAACAAAGCATGATACAAAACACCATTTAAAGTTCTTTTATATATATACACACACATAACAATTTGAATACTTTTAAAATAGCTAGTTCTTTAATATGATATTAGCGATTCTATGACTAAGTAATCAAGAATTTAATTCTTATTGTATTCGTTTTTTAAATTAAAAATTAAATTTCAATATAAAGTTTGATGAGTTTGTATATTTATTTACGTTTCAAGTCCAAAGGACTTTCGTGTGAGAGGGGGTGTTTATACTTAAACCCTTACTTTCTTGGGAACCAATCTATTTGACCTTGCTCCAAAATAAAATTGCGTAGGAAATTCTGCCTAAGTTAGCTGTGTTGGTTGGGGGTATTGCTTGCATGTTTGCTTCAATCCATTGCAAAAACATTGCGTTAGGTCCACCCATTGCTGATGCAGCCGGATCCTCATCCCCAAAATTCAGAATTTGTTCCTATGGAGGATGCAAAGACAACCTCTCAACACAGCAGGTTCACTGTCTTGCCCCTTGTTAACTTTAAGATAATTAATTTTTTAATATAGTATCAGAAATTTTATGACTAAGTAATCAAGAGTTCAATTCTTACTGTCTTTATTTTTTAAATTAAAAATTAAATTTTAATACAAGATATGGTGAGTTTGTGTGTTTATTCACACCTCAAACATAAAAGACTTTCTTGTAAAAGGGGTGTTGATACTTAAAACCTTGCTTTCTTGGGAACCAATCTATTTGACCTTGTTCCAAGATAAAATTTCGTAGGAAATTCTGCTTAAGTTAGTTGTGTTGCTTGGGGGTATTTCTTGCATGTTTGCTTCAATCCATTGCAAAACATTGCATTAGGTCTAGCCATTACTGATGCAGCCGGATCCTGATCCTCAAAATTCAGAATTTGTTCCTATGGAGGATGCAAAGGCAACCTCTCAACACAGCACGTTCACTGTCTTGCCCCTTGTTAACGTTTTTGAATGGATACTTAATTTATTTACCTCAACTGGTTGCACTATTCAACATTGATATGCACACCACACTTGAGAGGAAGACATGGATTGTAAGGCATCGAATATCTGTTATCAAAGAAGATATCATTCTTCCATCTTCTGGACCCCATCATCATTCACAGTGATTGTGTCTACAAATCCTTTTGGAAAGTGCCTGATACATTCCCATCAATCATGCCTGGAGAGTTTCTGTTTGCTCCACCACAACTGCCGTGTATCATGAGGTTCCAGACAATCTCATTTTCATAAGTTTTATTTACCAAAATATTATTTTATTATAAATTTAATAGATTGCTTTATTACATGGAATATGTGTTTTGGTTCAATCTCATTTTTAAGTTTGAAGTTTAGAATTATTTGTTTCCCGTTCGTTTGGGGTGAAACATTGGGTAAGTGAGAAAGAGGGGTTATTTTAGCTAATAAAGAGACATAGCTAATAGTTGGTTATTTCAGTTGCGTGTACTATCGAGTTATCTACACCAGTAACTTTCATAAATGTTTTTCCAATAAATCATCTAAATCTTATTATAAATTTAAATTAATTATCTTAAAATTGAAAAAAGCATATTTTATTAAAAATTTGATTTAATATTCATAAATGACTGTTTTATTTCTTATTAAAAAATAAACTCAATTTCTATATTCTTATATTTATTATTATATTAGGTATTGAATATAATATTAACTCTCTGATATCACTATCAATACATGTCATCTGCTCCTATCTTGTTAATAATAAACTTTGATATCCTAGATCATCCATAGGTTTGGAACCTAGCACATCGATATCCTCGATCAAGCACATATTTCTTCTAAGACGAACAAATTCGATATTTGGACCTTTCTTCTCCAATACCAAGGAAGTATTTCAAAGGTATAATGCCAACCATATCAACTACCTCTAATTTGGGTTATTCAGGAGCTTCAACGCCCCATGGTTGCAAATATCTGGTTACATTAAAGTGCCAATTGGGAGACAGATATCTGAGTGAGGCCAAGATATTTTTTTATAGACAGATAGTTTGAAAGGTCCCCAACCTGCATATGCATGCACTTTTGTGCCAGATTGGTATATCACACTCATCTAACTTGACCTTTAAATGTGATCCAGATCCAGCCATTAATGAAGGAACATGATTCAAAGTGTGGTTGAAGTGGAGGGAAAGGAACATTGGTACATTCTGGGTCTTTTAATTCCCTCCAGGAAAAGGATTGAATTAATATGATGGTATCATCTATTGAGTGCAATTTCTATATTTATTAATTTTTACCCCAACACTAAATAAGAAAATGATGCCACAATTGAAAAAACTCACTTCCATGGTGTTAATTAATGTTATTCTTGGAATAAATAGCTTCTTGTCTGCATACTGCATCACTCCCACAAAGATGTAACTTCCGCCACATGCTTGCCCATTTGAGTTCTTACCGAACAGGTGCCATTACATAGTGCAGATGACATTGGTTTGAATTTCTCGACAACAGAATAGGCACACCCACTTTAAGTTTTGATAAATGATTTGGAAGTGAAATACCACTTTCAATTATGTTGTTTTCATAAATTCAATTTTATAAAGTATTTATTAAAAATAATTTAAATCATTAAATTTATTAATTTTATAAATTAAACTGTAAGATTCATTTAATTTAGTATATATATATTTAGTGAGGGTTTCTTTTTCCCACCACTTTATGCCATTCAAGTGTATAGCGGTCTACAAATTGCTTGCATTTGCCATGGTTGTAGTTGGCCACAGAAGTGCTATTAACACTCTCTACAATGTCTGTAGTGCGACCAAGTATGGATCTTTGGTGCAGATAGTTGTAATTAATTATTCATGTGTAATCAATAATAAGAAAATGAAATTGATTATGCTGCATATAATAAGATTGGATAATATATTCAGGTTGACGCAAAAAGTTGCGTTGTCAATGCTATATTTATGAAGCCCACTGATTTTTTTCTTTTTATAGTTTAATATACAAAATTAATACATAAGGAGTCGAAAAGAATTTCCAAACATTGGTTGCAACTGTGCCGTATTATTTTGTAAGTTGTGGCAACTGGCTATTTCATATTGAAAACGTTTTGTTATAATTTCTCAAATGCAATTTTAAAGAGTAATGCTGGAACAACGTCAATTGCCCAACACTGCACCTACGTCGGTTGATGCGGGTGCAGCTAAAATTATTAAAAATAATTTTAAAAAATTAAAAATAAATAATAATTATAAATAAAATTATAAATATAAAAATAAAATTTTTTATTTTAAAATATTTGAACCAATTTAACTCAAACTTGTTGAGAAATGTTGTACTCACGTGTATGCTCACCGCCAGTGAGGTAAACGGTTTGAATGAGTTGAAATAATTAATTTATCAAAAAAGCATTTTTGGGGTTCGTTTTCTTGGCTATGTTTTTTTTAATCCATTTTCTTTCACTTTTCATGTACTGACAATGCACGCAAAAATGCATATATCCATCGCTGCTCTTAGTTTATTGTGCACCTTTCTTTTGATGAGTTGTCCGCTTCACTCACAAGTATATTTGTGGAATGTGTTTGAATTTCCTGTTTTTTTTTAATCCTTTAAGTTTAATAACTTTTTCTTTATTTTTTTTATTTTTCACTCAAATCTCAATAATAAATTTTTTTTTAATTTTATTCCTATCTTTTACTATATGTCAACTTCCAAACACCAAATGTTAGGCTATGCCAATCCACCTGAGTCCAACATTTCTGAACTGCTGGCCAAATGTACGGATTAGTGCAAAAAAATGACAACGAATAAAATTGACAAGAAGCTACGGATAAATGAATACTAATTTTTTTCTCTCTATCATACATATTCTTGTAAACAGTAGTTCTATGTTACAAATCAAAATTGTGGTGGAGTAGCAAACTCTTACATTCTCATTCCCAATTAGAAAGAGCTCCTCAGCTCTAAGCAAAAATAGAATAAAAAAAAGTAGCACAAGCTTTTGTAAGTATCCCCATCTCCGCAAACCTGCTGCTGCTTTCACGAAGTCTCCTCTCTAAATGAATGACGTGTGAAGCGAGAACTGCAACCCCAAATCTTGGCCTGCAGCAACGCCCCAGAAGCATGCAATCATTTGTGACAGACCTTCCCTTCAAATCAGTTCAAGATCGAGACATTCAGTCAGACCTTTCCATCCAAACAGTTGTAAGATCAAGGCAATCAGTCACTCAACACTCGTCGCCAGAGTGAAAAACAAAAGAATGCATCAGGAAGTTTGGAATCTATTTCTAGGCCCAGATGCTGTTGTTGTTCCCACATAGGGCGAGCCAATGGCGGGTTCCATAAGCCAGATATACGTGAAGTATCGTGTGCCACAAAACAATCAATTAGTACGGAATGACATATGGCAGAGCACAAATATCCGCTGGCTCTATATGCAGAGCTTCTGCCCATACCTGCAATGTCTCCTCAACCTCTGAAGATTCTACCTTGCATTTTCTTTCTTGTAAACTGCTGCTGCTAAACAACCACTCTTGATCATCAAAATCACACCACTCCTCCATTTTGGGTACCTTCACTACCTGGCTTAGGTACTTGGAATCTGGATGGGTTGGTTTTGCAGATGCTTCCTCAGCAACTAGATCAGCTCGCACAGTAGCTGTGGTAGTCTTGTTTGTGGAAACTGCAGATGGTTGAGATTCAATGATGCCATTTATCTTTCGTTCCTTGTTATCTACTTTAAGATCAGTGGCTGCACCCAGCTCGTTTGAAGCATGGGGAATGGAAATTTGGCAAGGTTCCAATATCCTTCCATTTTCTGTGAGTGAATGAATAGAGGAGAGTCTTGGCAGCTTACTGGGCCAATTGTCATTGGCTGTCAGAAATTTCAAAAATAAACTTATAAGCCAACAGCAATACAATGAGAGCATGTACGAACTCCAGAAAATTGACCAGTGTGATTGAAAAATACCACAAATTAATATATCAGATAAGCATGTGAAATCATGAGAAACCCACCATTACCTCATAGAATGTAGTACTAGGTCCCAAGTCAACATAATATCAACCCAAACACAAGGAACATATCCTATCTGTGTTTAATTACAACCTTAAAGGGTTCAATGAGCACCAATGAGAACACGATTGATCAGGAAAAGCACTCACCATGCAGAACTCCATTTGGCTCTGAGTCCTTCCGTTTCTTGAGATTTTCCCCAATAACAGCATTCTCTTGGCTGTTCCTGGGAATCTGCGTGAAAGAATTTGTACCAACAGGGCCACCTTTCTTTGCTTCTTTTAACCTATTCTGGTCTGTGTTCTTATGTTCAGTTTGCTCCTTCATTTTCTCTACCTTCTTCTCTTTATCCCTGTCTTTGTCCTTCCCATGCCCTTTCTTCTCCTTATCTTTATCTTTCCTTTTTTCCCCTCGATTATCATCTTTCTTTTCCCTGACCTTTTCTTTTCCTTCCACTGTTTTTGCCACTGTCCTGTCAAAATTTTTCTCCAAAGGTCTGGACATTCCATCAGCTCTAAGATGAAAATTTCTAGCATGATTCTGAACAGCTGCATTTCCAATAGGCCAGGCCTCAGTCCGGTTACCTTGGCTATCAATATTCCTAGCATCAATACTCTTATCGTCAAGCTTTTCTTTGCCATCAGACCAGGTGCTACGACCCATAGCCACCAATCTAACAGTCCCCTCATTCTTTTTTTGGTCTGCAATTGTAATCTTCTGGAGAAATTGATTACCAGCTCCCCCATCCCCGTCCTCAATCCTCCTGCCCAACTCTTGAAGGAATTTAGAATCCTTGTTCTCCTCAGCCAGATGGAAATTATCCCTGGCCCTGTCTCCATTGTTACCAGTATACTGTCTGGTAATTCTCTCCTCAAACAATATACCATCCTTATCTTTCTGCTTGATTTCCTTTTGATGGAGTTTACCTGCAGTAGGACCCTCAGCTTGTCCGGAAAATCCCTTCTCATCCCCAGCACTATTTTTAACTTTATCTTTATCCCTGTCCTTATCTTTATCTTTTTTTTTATCCCCGTGTTTTTCCATTTTGTATTTTTTCTCCTTATGCTTTCCATCCCTTCCTTCTTTCTCTCTTTTTTCCTTACTTTCTCTCTTCTCTTTGTCCCTCTTCTCTTTTTTATGTTTTTTTTCTCTGTGCTTCTCCTGAAAATATAAAGAGAGGAGTCATAATTAATTATCAAACAAAAAACAAGCAAAGTGACTTTAGAAACCCACTCTAAGCCACCATAACTGAATATAAGTAATAAAATGTATTCCTAAAGATGCAGGGAAACAGAATGAGTAATTCACAGTACAAAATACAAGATAAACATGGTACACGAACATCATATATAAATCATATATATATATATATATATATATATATATATAAAGAACTTCAATCAAGAAACTCCAAAAATAAAATTATTGGCAACATACAAAATAATCTCCTAGAGTTTTTACACTGGAAGTGTCACGAACAAAAATATGCATTAGGCCACTTTGATCCAAAAACTAACCAGGAAACTTCAACAAAACTAGGGAAAACACCCTCCTAAATCCTAATATCTCTGACTCAGAACACAAACAACAAGAAAACTTGATTATATTGAACTTCACAAAATTAAGACAGCAAACAAACCACAAAAGCACTGCTTATCTTCTCAGTCACATAAAACATATCCTAGACAACCATAGTTAATGCGATAGTTACCAGATGAGACAATGAATTTAATGTTTCTAAAAATCAAAAGTCCAGACTCCATTTGGATGTTCTTTATCCAGTAGACAAGCATTCTAAGCCAAACAGCTGTGATCTGAGAATCTTCATCATGCAAGAAAGCAAATCTCATTCAGTTTTGAAACCCATCATGAGGAAGTAACAGGAAGAAAAGCTCCTAATAATCCACAAGGCAATTACTACTAATACTTTGTGGGAGGAGAAGTCAAATAAGGCCTACATAATTTAGTTGAAACTTTTCAAGGACCAAATAACAGCCAATTACAAAAAGAACCTTTCTCAAAATATAAAATCAGACGCTCCAAACTAACTATCTTTAGAACTCAAGATAAAGATTATGATCATCTATAAATGCAAATTTTACTCAGAGATCAGTTCCAAACCCAATTTTTTTTCAATTAATTCTCATTTTGTGAAGCAATTTGAAAAAAAAAAAAAAAAAAAAATCTGATACATGTAATTCAAAGGCAACATAAGTTATTTGCAAATTAAAAATCATTACAACAAAATAGAGCACTTCCCATCACCCTACAGATAGAACGATAGTCAAATACAATCATAATGTAATGGAAAGAAAGAAGCATATCACACACACAATAAAAATAAGAAAATGAAAAAAATGGGAACTGAACAAAAAAATATAAAGATGGAGATGGATCCAGCTCCATGATATTAAATATCAAATCCTCCAAGTTGGACTGCTAAATGACTCGTGTTAAATTATCAGATACTCATTAAGAATCTAAAATGATTTTAAAGGGCATTTTTGGGCTATTGACAATACAAAACATCTAGCCAGATCGAATTCCATGTAAGCAGGGCTTTGAAATGTCCTCGAAAAATTATCCCCAACAGAAAACTCATCAACACAGCTTTTATTTTCTAAGATCCTCCAAAACTTCTACAAAGAGGGAATTCTATGCAAAAGGCCTTAAACCCTAGAAGTGGACCATATTGTACCTTGCATTCCTTATAATGCATCAACCAGTGCAGTAATATAAATGATCTTCATTTTCCCATCATCCATCCAACCAAAGTTTATCCACCCATCAATTTGACCCTCCACATTTGAAAAATCCTCAACCATAAAGGATGCTTATCTTTACAAACTTCATTTTATTCTCAAAAGAAACCTCTCCACAAAAGCTATAAAGTATTTGCTGCAGCGCCTGTCTTCTGTCATTTACAAAATGCAGCCTACTGATACACCCCGCTTGACAAAAGCAAAAAATCAATCAACTGAATGAACCAACTGTGGTTATTTTAACCAGCGCTCAGAAAAGAAGCTCCATAAACATACAAGACTAGCATATATGCAGCAGAAACATTAAATATGAACGCAAAGACCAAAAGAAAAAAAGAAAGCCAAGACTTCAATACTGCTGACAAATTGTAACAGAAAAGTACCAACAGCATCCCTTAAAAGAAAATAAAAAATTATATGATTAAGCCCAAAAGAAACATCCAAGACAGGAGCTGAATGCATCTATATAACAACATGACTATTAATGCAATAAAAATAATCCATATCCATAGAGATCAGGATCAAACATCCACTTCAAACACAGATTGAAAACCACTTATATTAAGGCACAACTTGCTATGGCATAAGGCACATTTCCAATGGCAAAGAGCAAAGTAGCAATAATACGCAAGTACAAAAATTCAACTGTTTCTTAAATAAACACTACATCTCTTTACTGACCAGAACGACTCATCATTTTGTGATGAAATTAAGCACACTAAAAGCGCATCAACAAAAAAGAAAATTCATACAAACAATTTGAAATGTCAAGAAACCAAGATAAAGAGTTACATTAAACCAAAGATAAAGTGACAGCTACTTCAGTGTATGCCCAATTGTAAATTCAAAGTAGATTTAAATCAATTCTGCTTACGGTACTAAATCAACTGGACTTATCTATTTGTGCACATCTCCCATTTGATAATTTCAAGACTATATTTAATGAAAAAACATCATGACAAACTAAATTCTTTTGTTAATAAACTTGACAGATTTTAGATAGTTCTGAGAGATTCTGGGCACTTGCTATTAGTGCCTCATCAAGAAAATGAAAATTTTGGCACCTGTATATGAATGTAATTTCAAATATGACAGATGGTTTACTTGGTGCAAAATATAACCTATTGACATATGACAACTAAGTGATGGGATCAATTAAAAGCAAAATGTCTGTGAAATCTAATACTATCATAAAGAATGAAAAGTTTATTCAAAAAGTGCACATCTACAAAACACAAACTTCAAAAGAAAGGAGCTGTGTCCAAGTCAGACCATGTGAGAAACTCATGTCAGACGGATGTGTTTCAGCCACTCATGTCAGACTTGTATCAAACACAATACAACATTTTAAATTACACCTGGAATCTTCAAACTTTTTGTTAGTGTTAATGTCTGAATCAGTTTCCATGATTCTTTGCTGCAAATAGACAACTCAAAACGAGGAATTATGAACAGAGAAAACAAGAAGCGGTAAACATCTGATGTCTGATACTTCAATAGTAGATATTGCTTCCAGTAGACTGACAACCAGAGACCAAATAGTTCATTTTACAATTTGTTGAAACCTCATTTGAACCCATAGTTTCCTATAGGATTATCTATGGAGAATAATTACAACAAAATCAGATGAAGAAGAATAATTCAAGAGTCCCACTATTCCAGCAACTTTATTCTCACTTAATTCTCACAACTCAAAATCTACACTTATAAATTTACTAGATCCCACAGATTTAACATTAGGTGTGGGCTTTTCACAACAAGAGTTGTTGGACAAGTTTTTCCCATAATTCAAACAGGCAACCAAAACCACAAAATCAACTTTAGTGATACTAAAGAACATTAACAAATCAGATTTGGTTCACACTTAATTACAAGTAGTGTCTTGACAGGCACAGGATGCCTGTCAATCTACATTTTATTTCTATTAAAAAGAAAAAAAAAAAAAAAATAAGTTCTATGGTAGTAACAACTCACTACCCACAATTCCATTATTTTTAGCATAGGATTTGCATATTGAAAAACAACTAAACACCAAAGTGGGAGTTCTGGCATTAAATATGCATTGATTACATTGAGGTCTTGGCATTTAAAATCCCAAATTCACTCATGTAAAATCAATTGACTGCAGCATGAAGATACTATCAACACAAGAATATTTATAACATCTTTTGGTGATGATGACAGTTATTTTCACCTTTATCATCATCATATCTGTAGTTTAGAAAAGGGTCTTATTTGACTTCATTAGTTAAAACCTAATAGTATACAGAATTATTGTTTCAAACTGAGCCATCCTTGAACCACAAAGCCATTATATACCATAGATAGAATTAGCATCTTCCAATTAGATTGCAAGCCACATAATTATCAACTCCCATAGTCCTTTTAAACCCCAAAAGCTGACACCCAAAAGCTCTCAATCCTACTAATCAATTAAACCCTAGAACAATCTGATTATAAGAGCAGCCTAGGAAACGACATATGCCCAACAATTTCACTTTGTTCTATAGCCAATCAAAAGCAAGAAATAAAAATTGCTGCTTTCAAAAAAGAAATCAGAAAGTATCGTAAAGTACATCTAATGTCCATATAGAGCTAAAAACCACAACTAATGATAAATTGTAGCTTCAAAAGCTTCTTTGAGTATGTCATCCACCGAACATAGGCAAAGTTTAAATCCATGATTTATATTGATTGGGATGTGGCTTAAACAAACAGTGAACATCTAGACCCATAAACTAACCTCAACCCTTATTCCAAGAGTCAGCTGCACCACTAAGACCAAAGGTCATTGTTTTACAACAAAGCAGGGAGGCACCAAACTACATTTTCCCCACAACGGCACAACCTATGATATAATATATTATGTTCTATTTCTCTCCATAATTTCAATTCAATTACATATTTGCAACTTTACCCTATTTTGTCAAGTGCAACTAATCCCATCTGAAGGGTTCAAAAGTTGATGACTGAGAAATACTTATACAAGTTTGATCACAATGAATATATCAAGTGAAGTTTCCTCACAGTACCAATAAGTCAGATCCATACATGATTTTTTAAACAAAATAAAAACAAAGAAGTTAGTTAATAAATCATAAAAATTTCAGAACCAAAATATAGATGCATGCATGCGTATTAATATTATCATGTTTGTGATGTATATGAGTGCACCCTACTGTATACAGAACATGAGTCGTAGCAAAGTTTCTATAACAATCCTATGATCACATACAGACACGATAAAACAGAGGTCCTTCAGTCAGAATACAGTCATAATGAAGCAAAATTGACTAAAGAGACCAAGTTCTCACACTCCCCACTCCCCCCCCCCCCCCCCAAAAAAAAAAAAAAAAACCCACACACATACACACACAGACCTTACTAAACTAACAAAATCCTGAATGCAATCATATTTTTATACTGTATCATAGACAACTTGGACTGCACCATGCTTTTTCACTTCCATGGGTGCTACTAGTAAAGATAACTCTGAAGCATATGATAGATCAAGATCCAAGTATGGAAGAAGAAATTGAATTCAATTAAGGGAATAAATTGCCATAGCTAACCAGTGCAATATTGAAGATTTAAGGGCATCAGTGCATATGCATGAAATAAGCACAGCACATAACATTTAACGATTATAATATCACCAGCAATGACAAGGTGCCTTCACTTCATCCTCTGAGCACTTCTACGCTCAGCACTCAGCATCACAACAGTCCAAATTTTGGACACAAGACAGAAAAACCTACCATGAATCTCAACAGTGCATGAAAAGAACCCAGGGAAAGTTGTAAGCCACGACAATTGACTTCTATCAACCAAGAGGTGTACAATCACAAGTAGTAATAAGAAGACAAAAGACAGTACGTGTAAGCCTCCAATAATCTTCAGTTGGACCCAAAACCTAATCAAACCTCACGGATAAAGATTTTACAAGACCTTGTCTTCTTTCATGGCATATGTGATACTTCCAATGAGACCAATTCATCATACTTTCTTATCAATTTATAATGGACTATGAATGAATCAAATTTATCTGCTCTTCAGATATAACAAAAAGAATTTCTTCAGACATAACAAAAAGAATTTAGATACACAATTAGATTGAGACATGACAGCAGAAATTCTAAAACCATTTCAATGCTCCATTGGTATAATGAACCTTATCAATGCACATTAACTACTATGCAACTTAATTAGAAATTCATTTTTGGGACTGAAACAATATTAATATATTATGCCAAATTATATGTACATTCCAAATATAAGAAAGTGTATTAACCTTCTTTAGTAAGTCCACGTCATCTGTCCTAATCTTCTTTTCATATCCAGGTGGTGGAAATGGAAAGCAGCGCGACATTGCACAAAATCCAGATATACCAAGTGTGTGCTCCTCCCAAAATTGAGAATACTTCAATTACTCCACAGTAGCGATGTTCCAGAAGGGGAACGAACCAGCAACTATGCTCCCGTCCATGCACCATGTCCCCACATTCATTTCCGGCGTTAGTATCTCTCCATAAGCTTCTTACTCAATACAAACCAAGATTATGGAAACCACCAACGTTTAATTCTCTCCATCAAATAGGCAAACAGCTCAAACAAATACTGCTTAAATTTGATTCAAAATCAATGTGCACTGCCTGTGCAGCACGGCAACCACTCAATCTGACTAACTATCCTACAATGGTAAATAGTTCAACGCAACCCCAATATGTATATATGTTGGAGCTCTATGGTAAGGTGCTAAGCCCAAACTATGTCAAATTAAAAGGTTTCCTGCGAAATGAAAGTAGACCACTGAAATTAGATCCTCTCTCTTGCCCACAAGACCAATAAAAAGTCATCAGCTCTTCCTTATATTCAAGGCACAGCAGCAAGGTAAAGATCCAATACACAAAAAATGAAAACCCAGAAGCACTTGTACTGAGTCCAATATTGATTTTCCTAGCCTTAATCACTGCCAGCACAATTAAAACATACAATCTTCTTCCATGCTCAAAATAGCAATGTTAAACACCATTTTAAGCAATCTTCAATCGCAAATGCTCGACCGCTGTATTTCCGTATCCACAATTCGAACCCCTATAAAGATCGGAGCTCATACCCATTTCACGGAAACCCACGCAGAGAACGAGCACAGTCCGTCTTCAATCTGAGTTTTGATCAAGCCCTAACCAGTCACGAAATTTCTAAATTCAGCAAGTACCCAATTACGATCCAATGAAACCCTGGAAAACCCACCAACAGAAACAAGCTGAGTACACAGCTAGAAAACCCACAAAGAAAGAAAACCCTAATTTCATTTCTCAAAAATATTATTATAAGAAAAAGGCTGCAAAAAGTACCAAAATTGAATGCAATAAAGAGAATCAAACACTTTTTTGGTGCCTCAGTAATAATAGGTATCGATCAAAAGCAGTCAAGAAGCTCGATTCGAAGCGTTAAAGGGAAAACTTGATGGGAAAAATCGTCAAATTTGATTGCTGAAAACCAGTATAAGGACAATTTGTGGGAAGAGATTACCTTGTCCGCTACAAAGTGGGCATTGTAGGAGGACAGGATCTCTCACATGTGAATACAATAAGAAGAATCCTAATATAAATATATACACAAATATATAAATGTGTGGGTATATATGAAATTTTGGGAAAGTACTTTCTGTTCTGTTTCTTTCTCTTGCTCTATATCTGTGGCTAGAGCTTGATTTTGCTGTCTCTAGATTCTGGGCTTTTGTGTTCTCTTTCTTTGTTTCTCCCCCACTGGTTCTATTCTGTCTGTGCTGTGTGTTTGTTTGCGTGCCTAAGTGTTCCTTCTTATTATTTCTCTCTCTCGAAAGAGAGATCATAGCCTTCTCTCACCTCTTGGTAATAGGCTTTTGTTCGGAAGATATACGCGAGTATGAAAACCCGAAAAAAGGGCAATATGGGAAACCATGTGTAAAGTTCATATATTATTTAGACTAAAACCTTCTTTTGGTCTTTCAAAAATAAATAAATTTTTATTTTAGTCTCTCACTGTTAAATTTTTCTATTTTATTTCTCCACAGATCAATTAACTTCTATTTCATTGTTAAAAATTCCTAATTAAATCCTCCAAAAATTAAAATTGATATCAATCAAGTCCGTCAATTAAGATGATTGCTAATAAGGTCAAATTTGCTGACATGTTATGATGATGTGACAGAAATTGTTAACATGTCATGCAGATGTGGCAAGATTTGGATGACGTGACATGTTGACAAGGCAAAAGATGCTGACGTGGCTGGGTATTGGCTGACGTGGCTGAATTTGGCTGACGTAACATGATGATGTCAGTAGCCACGTAAGCCAGTTTTGCCATCTCAGCAATTTTGACCTTATTAGTAATCATACTAATTAAGGGACTTGATTGATATTAATTTTAATCTTTGGAGGACTTAATTAGAAATTTTTAACAATGAGGGATTAAAATAAAAATTAATTAATCTCTGGAAGATCAAAATAGAAAAATTTAATAATGAGGAATTAAAATAGAAGTTTGTTCATTTTTGAAGGACTAAAAGAGAGTTTTACTTTATTATTTATATTCATGATGAGGGCAAAAAGGGGAAGCCGTATGAAGAGGCCACCTAATAACAATATATGAGTTGTGACACACTGGCACAGCAATGGAGTTGGAAGAAGAGAGGCAGACGATTGGGAGTGGAGAAGAGGAGAATCGAATAAGTGCTTACATACACTTACTTTGAATTTTTTAAATAAAATAAACTCACATTCCTTTTTTGTTCTTAAATTATTAAAAATATTATAATATAAGAATTTAATTTAAAAAAAATACGATCAATTCAACCACTTGAATTAAACTTAAAGTCCACATTTTTAATTATTTAAATTACTCAAATGACTCACATTTCATATTATATATGATTTATTATCAAATATTCCACACTATGACTCACTCATTTTAGTTAAAAAAAACTCTTAATTTTAGAAGAGAATTATTTTATATATACACACATAAAAATACATCCTAGTATAACGGATAGGTGTTTTCTTCTTGCTAATGTATTCCATTACTAGATAAAAGATTGTTTAACTCAATTCTTTTCAAAAGTTGAAACTCATTTGGCCATTGTTGATCTATCAATCTTTGGGATTCATAACTACAAATGTTTATAATTGTTTTATCACTTATGAAAATATGGATGCGAGCAATACAAATTAATTTAAAGATTAAAATGCATGATCCCCTTCAACCTGCATTGATATTTGAAGTTAGTTCTATACATATGACCCACAATAAGAAAAATAATGTAATAGCTAAATGATGATGAGCAATATCAGTCAGCTATAAACTTTGCATTTGCAGATAGAATCCCCCAAGAAGTGTTGGAATGGCAATTCCTACTCCTTTTGGTATCAAATAATGACTATTGGCTGCACCCAAAAAAAAAATAATGACTATTGGATTTGGGGTCTTGAGCACTTAACTTTTTATACTTTAAAACATAATAATATACCAGTAAACTTTCACTAATGTACACTTAACCTTTGTATACTTTGAAACATAGCAATGTGCTTCCCTAAATTTTTGCTAACATGCAATTAACCCCTTAAAAATTAAATTTTAAAATTTAAAACTCTAAACCCTTCTTAAGGTTTAGGATTTTATAGTTTATGTTTTTTAGATTTAGAGATTTAAATTGAATTTTAGAATGTAAGATTTTAAGACTTAGAGTTCAAGGTTCAAAATTTTGAATTTAAAATTTATAGTTTCAAATCATGTCATTTTATGATTTTGTGTTTCCAATGCAGACTTTTACCTTTTTTTTATTTTTAGGGTTTAGGGTTTACTAATTAGGTTTCAAGAATTTGAAAGTTTTAGGTTTAATACAGGAAAATATTAAATTATCAATGCATATTACCAATAATATTATGTTTATAAAAATAAATATTTAATCAAAATCAATAGATTTTTTCAACAATAATGATAACTTCCATTTTATTTTTATATTAATGTGTAATACCAATAGATAATACAACGATAACAAGAAATGCTTCTAAATTAATATTCTGAATCAAAAAAATTATTTTAATTTTAAATTAAATCTATACTATATATAAAGATGTAGAAGATAGAAACAATTTTTTGCTTAAACTATTGTTTTAAAAAAGTTTACTTATCAAAATATTATTTTATTATAAATTCAAATTATTTGGACATGTAAAGATATTTTTATTAAAAATTACTCAATTTTCATAAATAGCAACTTTTATTTTCATTATAATTTTATGTGCTATTTAAAAATAAACTCAATTTTGATATTTTCTTAACATTTATTATTTTATTATGTATTTAATATAATAATAATTATTTCTACTGAAAAGAATTTATACATAAATTTTTATTACAAATCAAATACTATTTTTAACTTTTTTTTAGCTTGTACTCTTTTTATTATATATTTGATATAACATTAATTGATTTCTCAAAAATAAAATTTATGTTATTTTATAATTAACTCTTTCAAATTCACACATATCTATAATGGCTAGTATCCATAAATAATGACAATCTAATACAAGGTAAAGTAACTGCCAATAGATATAAAATGAGTTGATAAAATTTATAAACAACAATTTTAACAACAATTTTTTTACCAATAATCCAATTAATTTTATCTCATTTCCAAGGAATGAATCCACAAACAATTGACATTTTCCTTGTCACATTTGAAAATTTCATTTCAATTATCATTAAAAATATTTTCTATAAATAAAAGTTTTAATAAGAATATTACTAGTAAAGCCAATGATAATAATTTTGTATGTTTTATAAATATAGATATGTGAACTTTAATTTTTCAAAAAAAATATTTATTATATTGTCATTTGAAAATAAAATTTTCAAATTCTTAGTTTTCTCACCAAATGGGTTAGAGCCAATGTTCGGAATTAACAAATTTAATTCCACAATCAGCAGAATAGAATATTAATTTTTATATTATATTTAACATGGTATTATATTCTTCATAATACTATATTAGTGGTAAAGATATATATTTAAATATTTAAAATTTAAAATTTAAAGTTTAAGATTTTTAATTTTAAAATAGTTAAGATTTATAATTTTATAGTTTTTTAATTTAGAATTTAATATTTTAATATTTAATAATAATAAATTGTCATATATAATATAGTATTAAGAATAATATGAAAAAAATAGTTTGTATATTATAATCTCCATTAAACATGAGAACACTCATTTTTCAGCACTATTGTTGGTTGGTTAGGGGTTGCAAATCACTTGAGACCTATTGAACCTAGTTCAACCCAATAAAAATTAACTTGACTCGCAACCTACGCGTATATATATATATATATATATATATCATGAGAGCGTTGGATTATATTTTTTAAAACCTTTATGGCCCAAACATGACCTAAAACCCCAATCGACCCCAAAAATATGTGCTAATTCTATACTTAACCAAATACTACCCATACATATGTTCAATCGGGTTCAGTTCAAATTTAGTAAACCTACTTTAATCCAACCCAACAACTTTCCTTTTTTCTCAAAACTAACCTGACCTTATGCACATCCTTATCTAAGCTAGGTGTCAAAAAGGTTGAAATGCAATTAAGTTGGAGTGATGCTGTTTAAGAAATTCTTAAATCTTAAATCATGTTGCATTATGATGAGGTGTGAATTAAGTAGATAAATTTGTCAAAAATTTTAAAAAATAAAATAGAAAATAAACAATTTTTATCATTAAGTTTTAGTAATAAATAAGTAAAATAAATATATTCATAATTTATGTCATTCATATCAAATAATAGAAATCACCAATAATTTTATTAAATAATTTATGTCATAGGAATTATTTTGACAATAATTTTAATGTCATTCATATCTTAAGTCACCTCTGAGTAATTTGTCCTTTCCAATGTAAGTACTTTGTTTATGTCATAACCTTAGTTTCACTTGGTAGTGCTCTTATTCATGGTAATAATAATATAAAAATCTCTTTTTTTGCCCTTGAAATGTATGATTTTGAGTTTTCTATGATCAAACACCTATAAGGGTGTTTCATTTGACCCCTTTTGCTGGATCGTGTCCACTCCTTAGGATTTGTTTTCAATTTTTGAATGAGTTTCTTTCACTTTATTATAGCAGAGGTTCAAGGGCTTATTGTTCTTCTTTTAAATGTTATCATTTGCTATTGGATGTAGAATGGGCAATGATCAGCTTGTCTAAGTAGCCTAAGAATGTAGACTTAGGCATTAGAAAGCCCCTTTCTCTATGATGACCTAGCCAATCTATACATTGATTTATTTCATTTCTCTTTCAATTTGCACCTGCTTATTAGCAAACTCATGTGGTTTCTTAGTATGTTATTTATATGTAGACATTGACTATTGCATTACATCATTGCTATCATTTGGGTAGGTGAGAATAGTTGAGTGAATCCTACTTATCAATATATCATGCACATATCTCTCAGTTCACTTCATGAGCATCCCTGAGGCTCCTATCCACTTATACTTAAAAAAAGCTATAGTACTAAATTATTGGCAAACCTGAGGCTGTTATGACAACCCATCTCTCTAATGACTTTACAGATTCCATAACGGTTTATATGCTTCTGACTCTTCAAAAATTTGTGTCAAGATTTTGTAGTGCTACTTCTCTTGTAATTTTAGGGAATCTTATTCATGCCAACTAGATTATAAGTTCATAATTTTTTTATGAAACGGTGACATTAGGGGAGTAATTTGTGCGAATATATAGTCAATGTTGTTTACTTAGAAGCTTTTCTTTGTATAACAAACGGGACCTATTAAAATAACTGGGCTTTTGTCTTATTTTTATTCAAGTGTAGATAAGGCAATTGTTTGAAACCTAAAGGTTTCGTTCAATTATAGCCTTAGGGTTATTGGAATGATCAAAATTTTTATTTCTATGTGGGTTCCTTGGTAGCTGACTCTTGTTTATATTCCTTATCTTTGCATTGGGTTTTACCATTGAACTTTGCCTATTTTGACACTTTGGGTGTACAATTGGTAGGAGAGAAAATGAGTAAGTGGAAATTGGAAGAGGAAAAATTGACAACTTATTGAGATGTTATATAAGTACAGATAGATCTCTCATTTTTAGTCCTCCATTTTTCCACCCTTCCATTTCACTCCTACCAAGCACAGCCCATATGTTAAGCAATATTCTCCTTTCTTAAATTATGTTGAGTTTTGTTACATTTACATTAGGAAAGGACTTTATACACTTATTAATGCTTACTATTAAGGTGTAATTAATGGAAATTAATGATATTTGAGCTTTATAGGTTAGAAAATTCATAGGTGGGCAGTTTCCATGGCACCAACCTAGGCCCCCACATCAGACCCATGGTCTGATACAATTTGGTATGGTACCAATCATAGATACTACATATGCAAGAATTTCACTTTTAGGGCACATAACAAGTTAGTTATCTCTAAGACTGCATTGAATTAATCCTTTTAGAGGCTTTTATCTAGTGGATATCTGCTAACTTGTTTCAAAGAGTTAATCTATGTTTCTTTTTGCTTAAATCTTGTTAAACATTTTTATCCCAAAAGAACTTTTCCCTCTAAATGTCTACTATTAGCATAAGGTTCTAAGGGAAATTAATGGCATTGAAACTAGAGAGGTTGGAAGAATTTTGCATAGGCACTACCAGTGAGACAAATGCAGCCATCCTTTGCACCAATCAGGGGGAAGTGCCTAAGTAGGCATTGCCTTTGCTAGAGTGTCTCTTTCAAGGACAAACAACCTAATAGGTCATTTGCATTAAACTAACTTGTTAAGCTTTCTTAGGTTGATAACTGCTAATTTGCATCATAGATTATGTCAACAAAATGCTTAATATGTGGCATATGTGCTTCATGTAATCTATGAAGTTTTGAAGTAGTGTTTAGTGTTATGAATGCCTTCCAGTCTCCTTAGTGAAGCCTAGGCCAGTGTGACCTAGGGTTTTTGAGTCCCTGGAGTGGTGGCTTTTTTCATTAATCAAAGACTAGTTTTTCTATAAAATGGCTAGACGTTGGAGTTCTATTGATCTATGTGATTATGAAACCAATGAAATTGACCTGCCAATCAACGTTACAAAAGAGGAAGATTAACTCGGGCCTCTCTTGCCCTTATTGGTAAAACTTGAACAGAAAGAGTAATCAGTTTGCATGCATTGAAAGCCCCAGTTCCCTTGATTTGAAAGCCAAGACAAGATATGGAGATCTTGGATCAAGGAAAAAATCAATTTTTGTTCCAATTTAATAGTCAAGCATATAAGGATAGAGTGTTGAAGGGAAAGCCCTAGTTCTTCGACAAAAATGTCATTGTTTTGAAAGGGGTTGAATTAGAGGTTTAGACATCAATAGTTGTTCTCAATCAAATGCCTTTCTAGGTGTAAATCTATGATCTTCCATTGCAATTTGCACTGAGGAAGTGGCACGAATTCTTGGTAATTCTTTAGGAATTTTTCTAGATTGGGACAAGGTAGATAAGAGGAGAGTTAGGAATTTCCTAAGGGTCAGAGTAATCCTTAATTTAAAGAAACCATTAAAACATGGTTTGATAATAAAAGATCCTGGTGAGGATAAAATGAAGGTTTTCTTGAAGTATGAAAAACTACCTAATTTTTGCTATGTCTGTGGCAAAAGTAGGTATATCTTAAAGGATTGCAATGCGTTGGAAAATTATGATGTAGAAGACTTGGAAGATTGGAAAATCTCCCATGGCGCCATGGTTGAGGGCCTCTCCTTTGAAGGCAGTAATAAAGATGGAAGAATATATAGCAGGCAAGAGAGAGCTCTGAAGTGAAGGAGGACTTGTTTTTGGCGAAAGGGAGAAAAGAGAGTTTTATGGGTGAGAGACAGGTGGAGTGAGTAATGAAAATAATCTAGAAGATGGAAATGATGATTTTGAGGAGGTGAACTCTATCATGGCCTCTCTTGTGGAATGTACCATCACAAGAGACAAAAGCCATGGCATAAAGGAGGTGTTGACTAGCTTAGAGAAAAGGACCAAATTAAATTATGGGATAAGGAAGAAAGTGTGTGTACAACCACAAGGCATTGGGGAAATTGACAAAATAGTTGTCCTAGGCATTAGGGAGTCTGAACCAAGTTTCATAGGTGTGCAAGAGAGTGACTTTAAAGGAGGGAGATCAACGAAAACCCAAAATGAGGAAAATGAAGTGCTAACTAACCACCTCATTACTAATGCCCATGCAAAAGACAAAAATCAAAATTTGGCTTCCTTGAATGTTAGGGTGATGAACCAAAGGCCAAAAGAAGTGGAAAAAAAATCAAGCAGAATTGTGTGTGCATAAATGAAAGCTTAGAGCTAGGGACAATGGTTAAATTAGTACAGAGGGGCATACTGGTAGCCAAAAGAGAAAAATTCATGTAGAAACACGAGTCCATGGAGATGGAGGAAGGGATGAGAGGAGAAGCAAAGCGCCGTAGCTTACAATTTAAAATGGCGAAGGTTGTTGGTCAACCCCACAAAGAGCCATGAATTTTTTTAGCTAGAACTGTCATAAGTTTGGGAATCCATGAACAATTCATTCCTTAAAGAAGCTTACTGCTTATGAAAATCCCACCTTTATCTTCCTAATGGAAACAAGGAAACTGGTCACTGAACTGAATCAATTTAAGGGATGGTGTGGTTTCACTAATGTTTTGGGAGTAGACTGTATATGTACTAGTAGGAGTAAATGAGGAGGTATTGCATGTTTATGGAGAGACGACCTTGATGTGGAGTTCTTATCAATGAGCCTGATCACATGGACTTAAAAGTAAAAAGTGGGTTTGACAGATGCTAGGGAAAAGCAACTGGCTTTTATAGTTTCCTCGAGGAAAGTAGAAAAGCATAATCTTGGCACTTTATTAGGCAGCTCCATGATGCCCTTAGACTGTCGTGACTATTATTTGGAGATTTTAACTCAATCTTGAGTGCAAATAAAAAAATGGAAGTAACGAAGTGTTATTTTCACAAATACAGGGATTTTCTAATTGTATTCACCACTGTCAATTACAAGAGTTGGGTTTTATGGGTAATAGATTTACATGGAGCAATGGGCGTGATGATGAGGCTCACATACAGGAGCGTCTTGATAGAGCTTTGGCTACCACAGGATGAAGAGATATTTATCCACATACAACAATCACTATAATGCTAAAGTACAATTCCAATCATTTCCCTTTATCAATTTATTTTGGCAAAAGATCACAGTGTGCAAGAAAAAATATTCAAACTATTTAGATTTGAAGAATTGTGGCTTTCTCATGATAATATTCAATCTGTGATTAATGATGCTTGGGATAGGAGAAATGGCTCTCTTATTGATAGATTATATGCCTGCTCAAATGATTTGGAAGACTAGAGTAAGGAAACATTTGGGAACATCCCAAAGCGAATTGACAAATTAAAGAAAGAACTGTCTTTGCTACAGAAGCAACATCCCACTTAGCAGAGTTTGTCCCACTCAACATAGATAGAAGAGGAACTTGATGAGTTATTATGCATGGAGACAAAAGCACCAAATTCTTCCATGCAAAAGCCTCTCAAAGACAAAAGCATAATAGTATTGAAAAAATCCAAGATGATGATGGGAAGACTTTCTGTGAGGAGGAAGAGATAGAAAAAGTGATGACTAATTACTTTGAAAATCTCTTCGCTAGTAGCAACCTAGCTGGAGTTGAAGAGGTGGTAGATATTGTGAAGGGAAGGGTTTCTATAGATATGAGAGATTTCTTAAACGACACTTTTACTAGAGAGGAAGTGATGGCAGCACTTAAACAAATGCATCTAACCAAGGCTCCAGCCTAGATAGTATGCCTGCACTTTTCTATCAAAAGTTTTGGGATAAAGTGGGAGATTCAGTAGTAGAGATGGCTCTTCAAATTCTTAACTCTAGTATGGATTCTGCTCTCTTAAATCATACTTTCATATGCCTGATCCCAAAAACAAAAACACCCCAACCATACAAGAGATTTCTGCTTGATTAGTCTATGCAATATGGCTTTTAAGATTGTTATAAAGACAAATGCCAATAGACTAAAAATAATTCTTCCTAGTGTTGTTGATGTGTTCCAGAGTGCATTCATACTAGGAAAATTGCTTACAGACAATGCACTCATTGCTTTTGAAATCTTCCTTTTTTTGAATAAAAAGTGTTCAAGAAAAAAGGGGTTTCTTGCAGCTAAATTAGACATGTCAAAAACGTATGGCAAGGTAGAATGGGGATTCTTGGAAGGAGTCTTAAGAAGTATAGGTTTTTCTGACAAGTGGATTTCTCTAACTATGACGTGTGTTTCTTCCATATCTTTTTCTTTGCTAATAAATGGGTAGCCTGGTAGGTGTTTTTACCTACAACGTGGGCTTAAACAAGGCAACTCACTATCCCCATATTTATTCATTTTATGTGCCGAAACCTCATCAGCTCCATTGTCAAAGGAACAGTTACATAAGAATATTCATGGCATCATGATTGCTAATTGGGCTGTTTTATATCTCATTTGTTCTTTGCAGAGGATAGCCTAATTTTTTGTAGAGCATCAGAGACCGAGGTGAAATGCTTAATGGGGATTATAGAGAAATACCAATCAACGTCTACCCAACGCATTAATCTGAACAAGTTCGAAATCTCGTTCAATAGAAATGTGCCAATTGTTTGTTAGAATTCTATCACCACTGGACAAATATTAAGGCAATTGAGAGGCATACTAAATACTCAAGTATTCCAACATTTGTGGAAAATCCAAATCCCAAGTATTTGATTTTGTCCAAAAGTATGTATGAAAAAAATGCTAAAAAGCAAGTACAAATAATATCCAATGCCCAATCAATTCCCACGTACATCACGGGATGTTTTAAATTGCATGCAACACTTTGCCATAGTATTGAGCACATGATTTCTAATTTTTGGTCGGGCAGTAAAGGCAAGAGAGAAACATCCATTGAATTAGTTATGAGAAAATAACTCATTCCGAGAAAATTGGAGGAATGGGTTCTAGACAAATGGCTGCTTTTATTGATGCAATGCTTGCTAAACAGGGTTGGAGGCTTGAAAAATCAGAATTCATTGATGGCGAGAATTATTGGAGGGCGCTCCTTCCCCAGATCCGATTTCCTTAAATCGAAACTTGGTTTCAGACCAAGTTATACTTGGCGCAGTATTCGGAGCACTAAGTGAATTTTGGATGAAGGTAGTTGCTGGGTTGTTGGCAATGGTACTTCTATTAATATCTGGGAGGCTAGGTGGCTTCCTCAGCAAAATGGGGGAAAGGTTTGGTCTCCAAAAGTGTCCACTGGGTAAGCGATCTCATAGACCATGATTTGAGAAAATGGAACAACCAGGTAATTGATTCCCTGTTCTTAAATTTTGAGGCAATCCAAATCCAAAATCTCCCTCTCACTAGACTGTCTAGAGCAGATCACCTAGCTTTGAGGGGAACAAAGAATGGGGAATTCTTTGTGAAGTCCGCTTATCGCTTTATCAGAGCGAGTGCTAACCAAGGTGAAGGGGGGAGTGGATCTGCGAGGAATGATGTGAACTGGAAATATTTGTGGAACTTGCAAGTGCCCCGAAAAGTTTCCCATTTTCTCTGGCGAGCTTTACTGGGCAAACTTCCAACTCTTTCAAACTTAAATAGGCGTGGAATAAGAGTGGATAGGATTGTCCGCACTGCCATATGGAGGTGGAATCAGTTTGCCATGCTCTCCGCGACTGTCCATGGGTTGCTCCAGTGTGGTATAGGTCTTGTTTGTCTTTGAGAGTTGCACAGTATCGAAATATGCTGCTGGACAAATGGTGCATGGAACTGGCGCGGTTTTTGTCAAAAGATGAAATGGTGATGGTGATGTTGATTCTATGGGGTTTTTGGCATGCCAGAAACAAATTGTGCTTTGACCAGAAATTTCTCTCCCAAGAGGATATCCTTGCACTTGTTCTAAAGTTGCAAAATGATTATGCAGAATCTTACTCTCTTCGCAGAATAATTAGACGCTCATCTTGAGAAATTGTGAAATGGAAACCTCCACTGGTAGGTTGCTTTAAACTGAGCGTTGATGCATCAGTTAAATACACTGGAGTTTGTTGTGTGGGATGGGTTCTTCGTGACTGTACAGGTGAAATTTTGAGAGCTGGGTCAAAAATTTTGGAGGAAAAGGAAGATGTTCTAACTGCGGAGACAATGGTTCTTCATACTGGACTCCATGTGTGTCTTGACTTTCTCCCTGGAGCTACTCTTCTAGCAGAATCGGATGCTCAAGAAATGGCCCATGCTTTCCACGCAATTCCCATGCCTTTGTCTTATGTGGGCATGCTGCTGGTGGACGGTAAAGCTGCCACTGCTACATGTGCAGCCTTCTCACTTTCGGGTATACCACGTAATTGTAATAGAGTGGCTCATTTTCTGCCAAGCAATGCCTTATCTTTTGTACTTCCATTTTGGAGCCACAGGTCTATCCCTGAGGTCGTAAGTTCCCCGGCTGACCAGGATGCCTTATCTTTATAAAAGCTTTGGGTTTCCCATCAAAAAAAAAAAAAAAGTTAGTGTTTAGTGTTTACTGTCATTGCTGCCACCCCTATGCATACGTAGGTTAACAAGTCAATTTGGAGGATAACGATTTTGCTCACAACGACTTAAGTGGTAATAATTTACTGTTATTCGGAAGGATGGAGTTATAGCAACTCTCTGTGTGTTTATAATGCATATACTACGCTGCATAAAGTTGCTCTCTACTTTTCTCATTCTTTGACTTTTGTTTGGTTATGTAATTTCCTGCAAATGAAATTATAGCTGTCTAAAATGTTAAGCTGCTAGTTTTTAGGAGGGGTGCCATATCGCTAAATCTGAATGATTTAATCAAGATTATATTAAAGCAATACATTTCGATGTTAACTTCAACATGGATGATATAACATTACTTAGTATATCTACTATTGGTTTCTATGCTGCAATCAAATTGTCATGTGAGTTTAGTTGTTTTATATGTCAAGTAAGGCTTCTCCTCAATGTCTAACATTAAGTCCGACTTTCTGAAGTTACCCTTCATGATCTGCCAGCAATTAATAAAACCAAAGTTGTTCTGCCAATGTTTTTCTGTGTTTTAAACTCTATGTGCCAAAGTGATCATTTGGACCCACATTTTTAATTTGAATTTGAAGGAAGCTAATGGAGACTTGTGCAACCATGATTTGAATGTATGTAACCTGACTTCTTCTGGTTTCGTAAATTAAATTTGATGGTTCTGTCTTTTCTTTTTCTGATTTGCTTGCTTAGCTTTTTATTCCTTCATTCTCATTTTGAAATTTGCATATTTTGACATGCTCTTTAGATTGTTGATTTGCAGTATGTGATGTATACCGAAGCGTCGGTGCCCATATCTTCTGTTAGGACTGAGCAGCCAGCAGCCAATGGTGAATTGGTGTTCATTGGTGGTCTCACCCTTGATGTGAACAAGAAACTTAACGGCAGCAGATTGTATAAATAAATCCTTACTGTTCAGAACTGTTAGATAGCCTGTATCAGCCATACTAATCCATTTATATTAACTGTTAGAAATAAATTGGAATCCAATTTATTTCTATGATATTATATGATATGTACTTATGTTCTGATAACCTCAGCCTGGACATCATGCCATTTTAACTTGATCAATCGTAATGAAGAATCGGGATCTCATTCTTTTTAATGCTAAATTTGGGGAGACTACGTATGGCTGTGTTTAAAATGATTGTGCTGGTAGTGCATCATGAATCATTAATTATTGGATTTGGCCCCTCCATTCATACATTTTTATCAGAAACATTTGGGTGACAGGGTGATGACTTTTGATCTTGACAGAGGTGATTAATCTTGTCCGCAACAGATTTTTTACATGCTCATGGAGATTCTTCTTCTTCCACAAAGCAATGGTTGGCTCATATGTGCACTGATCCGGGAACAGGCTTTGAGTTCTGAAATTTCCCATGTTTGGAAACGAAGCATGGGATGGTCAATGGAAAATTTCAAATGAGTCCAAAGAAATTTAATACATTAGATCTAGGAAAATGATTTTTCTCTTTGTAATATCAAATGTAGTTTTATTATTTTTATAAATTAAATTTATTTTTTTAATTTTTTAAAATATTTTTTATTTCATAAATAAAAATTAATTTATTTAAAATATTAAAAATAACGAAGTGAGTAATGTTTATTAAATATTCAAAAAATTACTAGTATCTATTTAATTTTTTCCTACCCATTTCTATCAAAATTTTTTCTCCATTATCTCTGCCAGTAAGCACGAAGGCATTCCATGTGTTCACAAGAGGTTTATAAACTTTTAATTTTTATGTTTTATAGTTTAATTTATAAGATTTAATAAATTTAATTATTTAAATTTTATAAAATAAAAATTATATAAAAATAAAAATATCTTAACAAAAGAATTTAAATGCTACTCTTTAGCTAGCTGTAATACAAGTGGAGCTTTTTTTGCCTTTTTGAAATGAGTTAGAGTGACCATCAAAAGATGTCTTGTCACAGGCCCATCTTAGACGGACTGGGCTTGTCCAATTGATTACGGATTACTCATTACAGACCACAGAAATTATAAATACATTTCAAATCTCATGAGATAGGTGAGTTAACGAACTTTAATGAGTTCAATATAAAAATTTAAAATTTTTAAAAATTTATACACTAATAAAATTCTTACAAATTCTTTTATCCATTATTAAAACACAACAAATTCATAATCTCCATTTTATAAAAACTTAATAAGTTCATTTATTATTATTTAAATATATAAAATCATCTTTTATCCTATCTCATATAAAAGAATTTTAACCAAAAAGTAATTTCCACATTAACAAACAGACTAATACAATTGGGTTGTTTGTGCCATTAATTTCCAATAAAAAATCTAAATATAAACACTCTCTTACGTTGGTGACATTAATTAAATATCAAGATAATACGTTATCTTAAATTTATAAATTACTATTTGTTAACTTATACTTTATGACAATTTATTATACTTAGCTACTGTAAATTGAAAAATATACCTTATTTACTAAAAAAAAGTACACCTTATATGATAATGTGTGAAGTAAATTATTATTTAAAAATTTATAATAATATATAAATAAATAGATAATTTGAACTAATTTAATTTGTCTATTTTTAACTAATACTTATTTCTTACAATTTAGTTTATAAAATACAATTCAAACCTTAAAGTAGACTAAATGTGTCAAAACAAGTTGTCTCAACGTGCCTAAGACAAAAATTGGATTTATATTTTTGTGATCTATTTATAATTAGCAAAATTTTAACCTAATTCACTTTAACACATGAATTAATACAGGTTAATGCATATTTAAGTGTAAAAATATATTAAAGTTGACTAAATGTATGAAAATAGGTTGTCTCAACCTACCTGAGAGGGAGTTGGATTTATATTTTTGTGACCTATTTATAATTAACAGATTTTTAACCTAACTCACTTTGACCCACTAATAGACCACCTCAACTAAAAGGTAAACAAGGTTTATATTTTTTTATTTATTTACCTACAATGCAAGACATGATGGGTGGGAATATTTAATATCGCTAAAAGATATGGACACTTATTATAGGGCTATGCAAGAACAAAATTTGTAAGAGTAACTGATAGTTACATAAAATAATTATATACATACTTTATATTTTTTTTCATATTTTTAGGTTTTTTTTAAAAAAATATTTTTTCTTTAAATTTTTTATGTTTGTATAAATACTTTATGAATAATTACTTTGTTCAACTATCATTACTCAATTTAAACTTGATTAAATTGCGCAATGTGTTTGTTGGGGTATCATTGTCCAACCATGTTTGTCGACATCACCAATTAGGTTCTCAAACTTTGATGATGTGCATTTCATATATAACAAATAATACGGTCGAGTTATGGTGACATAATTTATGAAGTGGCAAGTATACTATCTTTTTATCCACTCAGAGTCAGAGAGCAGCTCACGTCATCACAATATTCTTTCTTGTATAATTCAAAGTAGAAAGTCAACTCTTGTTCATCACTAATCCACACAAAAGTCAACTTTTATCGATCGCTTACCCACTCAGAGATATTACAATGATATATATTTAGGGGAAAGGAATAATTGAAGAGATATACGAATCCAGTTCTTGGTCAACCACATTATACCATAATATAAAAATACAAGTTGAGGTCAATGTCTTATTATGGAGTCGTCCTCAGCTTTGGCTCTTAAGCCACTAATCAAGAATTGATCACCCAAAATTTCCACCTAAGTTTGGTGCACTTCTATATATATTGTGGTAAGAGGTGCCTCCATTTCATTAGCTTTGTGGAAAATATGAGAAAGGGACACAATTCTTTCTAGTATCATAAGACATCTAATTTTATATATCAATGGTATTATCAAAAATTCGAAAAATATTAATCAAATATTTTGTTGATAATTTAATGATATAGATAGATTTATGAGAGACTATGTTCTTTCATTATCCACTTCCTTGGAAATAATTTATCACGAGATATTATGTCAATCGAGTAACAAATTGACGAAAAAATTGTTGACAAAAAAAATTAAACCATCAATATTAATTTTCAAAATTCATAAGATGTTATTTAATGATTGACAGAAATTAAAAAAAATGGAGAAAATATTCGTTTGTAATAAATTCATGTGTTTCAAGTGAATATTCCTTGATAATTGATACAGCAAAAAAAAAAAAAAAGAAGAAGAAATATCTCAATAAAATTAAAAAAAATAAAATAATTGACCAAGGATTAATCCCTCAATAATTATGATTATTTACTTTTAACTTATAATGTATTTACACACTGAGAGAAATTGACAGAATAAAATAAAGAGCTAATAGACAGTTCCTCGATAATGAAAATAAATAATTTTTTATATGCTATATTTATTTGTATATAATTATTTATAAATATCAACTATCTTTAATTTGTAATAATCAAAATTTAAATAAAACGACATTTAAAATAAGATAAATATAATAAAATTATCTAAAAAATTACAATAACAATTCAGTAAAAATAAATATCAGTATAATATATATTCATAATCGATTAAATCATCATCACAGTCTTCATGTATTCCGAATTCACAACTTCAAGTGAGTCAAATTCAATAAAATAAAAAATTATGCCAAGATCCAATTCTCTAGTACTAATCCGAATGCCATAAAAATATTAAAAATTTTTATTTATAAAAAAAAAAATTCTCCCAACCTAGAGGCCGTGCATGCGTGTTGGTTGAAATGCCTACATGGCCAACAAAATCCACAAATCCAATTGCCAATGAAATCTTTCATGATACCGCCAAGCTGGCCAGCCTGGGTTACCAAGATAACTCCTCTCTACGTTAACTTCTAAAACTAACAAGACAAGGAGGGTTTTGCTTTGTATCTCACCAATTAGATTCTTGAACTTAATTTGATGATCCGCACTTCATAACAAATTATTTCTTTGACTTATAATGACATAATTTATGAAGTAGTACGCTATCATTTCATCCTCTCCGGGAGCAGCTCATGTCATCACCATATTCTTCCCTGTATGATAGAAGTCAACTCTTGTTAATCACTGACCCACATAAAGTCAACTGTTGTTAATCACTAATCCATTAAGACATATTATAATATTTAGGGTAAAAGGCATATATAGTTGTTGGTCAACTGTATTAAACTGGTTGTGTTCTAAAAAAGACTTGATTAATGCTAACATGTACGGATTCAAGTTGTGGAGAAATATTCATTGAGGTAAATACTATTTATAATTCTCTTTTAGAATAAGAATCAGTTTTATATTTGATAATAATGTGAGAATACTTTATAAAAAAATTTCAAAAATAATATAACTTCCACGATGGTAATAATATCTTATTAATTATAGGACATAAAAGAAGGTGGTTTCAATAACTAGGTAAACTTGTCCATGGAGTCTTCCTCAGCTTTATTGGGTCTTAAGCCACTAACCAAGAATTGATCACTCACAGTTTCCACCTAATTAAGTTTGGTGCACTTCTATGTGATAGTGATTAGGGGTGCCTCCATTTCATTTATATTTGGTTGTTGGGTAGACTAACAATCTTTTCTTTTAGTGGTAGGTTTCGGAAAGAAACAAAACGGAAACACAAAAGTAGGCTCTTATGAATGAAATGTAACACCAATCCTATCTCAAGAATGGGACATGCTTATCTCTAATGGACTGTCAATTAATGAATGGATAAGCTATGCCACAAACAACATACACTACTTGGAAAATATGAGAAAATGACACAATTCTGTCTAATAAGATAGCACCTAATGCCCTACAATCAATGCCTCCTAGCAAGGATAAGAATTTCCTGTAATTCGTGCTCGCCATTGCAAGAGTTACTTAGACAAACCAAAAAAAAAAAAAAAAAAAAGAATTTGGGTAATTAAAAAAATAAACAAATAAATAAATTAGTCCTATCATAAATAACAATCAACAGTTATTATTCTATAAAAATTCTTAAAAATTATAAATTTTGTAGAGCAAATAATCCATTTTCTCATAGCAATGCAAACTAGACCCACTATCCTTAATCAGATGAACAACTTGAAATGAGTGAGATGCACAAAGAATTATGTGAAGACCCAATTCCCTGGTTATTTAAGAGAAGTGTTATATCTACAATGGTAGACTCACATTTCTCCTATAATTCTTATGTAATTTTATCCTCTTCTTATCTTTTATTCTCATCTCTCTATTTGCATTTTCATTTTGCACACTGACCTCTTGAAATGTGGTCAAAACGTTGGTACAAATGCACAAAAATAATATTCTTTGTTATTTAAATGCTATGAAAAATGGGTAGAAGCTCTACATGCATGTTTGGTTGAAATGTCTTGACCTAGGTAGCCAAGGCAACTACTGTTTTGACGGTCAAAATGTAATTTTTTAAAAAATACATATATTGTATGATAGTCAAAATTTATTTAAAAATTAATACTTACAATTTTTGGTCTCCTAACTGTATAAATCAAATTTATTTTCCTGGTTAAGTTTTTTTTTTTTATTTTTGGTGCAGCCCAATATATGATATTATTAATTATTATTTTATTTGACCAATGAGTCCTTTTATTCTCAGAATAAAAACTAACAAAAAAAAGGAAAAAGATAGCGACAAACGTAAAATGCGGAAATGGCAGACCCAGTTGTTTGACTCACTGCACAGTCCACCACAGCCGACAAAGTCTACTGAGCCATGAGCACGGAATGCGAACCATGTTAATTTTTGTGCGCAAACGGTGTCGGTGGTCATCCGCGGCTGCTAACTGGCAAGGGAAAAATCATCTACATACAGTAATAAAGTTTTAAAATAATTAAAAAAATAATGGAATGAAAACATGTATAAAGTGTATATATATTAAAAATTTTAAATTATTAAATTTATTATATTTTAATAAATTAAATTATGAAATTAAATTAATTTAATTTTATAACATAATTTATGAGGGTTTACGAATTCACGTTTAGTAGGATTATATTTTTGCTTACTTCACTTCTATTGATTTTATGATTATATTATTTTTATAAATGGATTTTTATTAAACAATTATTTAAATAAATTTAAATTTATTTAATTTTATGGATAAAAATATGAACATAACAGATTCAATAACGAGTTTCATGATAAATTGCTTGTGAGATTAAATTATATATTCATTTTACTATATTTAAAATAAATTCTATCTTATAAATTTTAAATTATCTTATTCTTATAAAATGAATCATATTTACTTAAAATATATAAATTATTAAATTTATTAGACTAATATTATGATCTAATAAATGTAATAATTTATTTTAAAATCAATTAATATTTAACATTTAATATTTTTCTATTCAATTCGAGCTCCACACAAAAATTTTGGCCAATTAACTCTTGCTATATATAGATATCCGTCGTCTTTGTTTGATTTAGGAGCATTGAAACTTCTAATATTTTATCTGCTTAAATTTATTTTGTTGAGTCAATTATTATTAATTATTAATTTTAAACATTTCTTTTATTCTCTTTGATTTAAGTAAAATTATGTCAGTTGCAAAAAATTTATAAAATATATATAATTTTTCTTTGATTTAATCATGCAAGCATTTGCAAAAGCAAACTATCAATATATATTATTTCCACAAATGTAAAAGCCAATCTAATTAATGAGGGAGAGCATATAAAGTAAAGACAAAATTGAACACAATAATCAAAATAAAAAACAAAAACAAAGGAAAGAAATTTTTTTTTATATGTAATAATTCTTGTTGAAATCGCATTTTTTTTTTTCCATCTTTAAAATATCAATTAATCAAATGGGTGAGATCTACAAACCTTTGTCGCAGACCACACCCACCATTATTACACCTGATCAAAACCCTCCACCACATTGATCATCTACACTTACAATTCCCTTCCCCTCTTCTTCAATTCCCCATTAATTTCTTTTTTCTGTCTTCTCTTCAAATTTATCTCCTTCCTTCCTTCTTCTTTCTTTACCAAATTTATATCTATATATATTCTACACCAACAGTGTTCCACTGGCATTTTGATCCATTCATGGATCAATTCATGGACCAATTCATGGATCACAACAATAACTTAACAAAACCAAACAAAAAAAGAAAAAAAAAAAAAAACCATGTGACGATGATCAAGCAGAATCCTCGGGTTGCTCATGGCTTTCCTTTTTTAACCTCGATTGAATTCCGTAATAACTGACATACCACTTGACGAACTTCCTCAACCCGGTGGCTAGGTCCGTGGTGGGCTTGTACCCGAAGTCTTGGTATGCTAAGCTCACATTAGCGTGTGTGTACGGCACATCCCCATTTCGGGGCATCTTGATTACATGCTTCTTCGCCTTCGTGTTCAGCAATCCTTCCAATATCGACACCAGTTTCCCCACCGGCACCGGCGAAGTGTTCCCAAGATTGTAGATCCTCAGCTGTGCTGGCCCCCGCTTCTTGCCGCCGCTCCCGGTGCTTTTCTCCGCCGTGTCCAATGCTCCCAGGCACCCTTTCACCACGTCGTCGATGTAGGTGAAATCACGCGCCACCTCCTTGTCATCCTGCGTCTGGTAGATGTCAATGGTCTTCCCCTGCAAGATGTCCTTGGTGAAGAAGAAGTAAGCCATGTCTGGTCTTCCCCACGGGCCATACACAGTGAAGAATCTCAGACCAGTGAGGGCAAGACCGTAAATATGGTTGTAAGTGTGGGCAATTTCCTCGCCAGCTTTCTTGGTGGCGGCGTACAGGCTTGCCGGCTGATCGGTCCGGTGGAGCTCGGAGAAGGGGTTCTCAGTGTTGAGGCCGTAGACGGAGCTGGACGAGGCCCAGACGATGGAAGGTTGAGGATTGGCCGATTTGGCGATTTCTAGAAGGTTCACGAATCCGGCAATGTTGGAGCTGACGTAGGATTGCGGGTTCTGCATGGCGTAGCGAACCCCGGCCTGCGCGGCAAGGTGGAGGATGTGCGTGAAAGGCACAACGTCGAATAGTTTAGAAAGCAACGGCGTGTCGTTTAGGTCACCTTCTGCAATGAAGATTTGGTGCTTAGAAAGGAGTGCCTGTCTAGCTCGTTTCAGCGACGGGTCGTAATAACTGTTGAAGTTGTCAAGGCCCAGCACGCCGTCCCCGCGCTTTTTCAGCGCCAGCGAGCAGTGGACCCCAACGAATCCGGCGGCGCCGGTGACGAGCACCGACATGCCGTTGGGGCGGCGCGGGGTGGAGGAGTGGCGGACTTGTTTCTCCCAGGCGGCACCAGCGCCGTAGAAGGCGGAGGAGAGGAAGCTAGTGCGGGTGTGGACACGGTGGGAATTATCAGAAAGAGGAGGGTAATTGAAGGTAAACAAGAAAACGAGAACTAGAGCGACCAGAAGAGTGGCACGGAAGAGGAGCTTAGAGGATGCATTTAAAAGCTTAGTGCTATTGACTCTGCGGATGTAGCTGTTGTAACGCTCAAGCTTGATGGTTTTGCTGGTGTCTGGGGGAGAAGCCATTGACGATCTTGGATTTGTAGTATTATTGTGCAAAGCAAAGCAGCAAGGGCAGTTGAGGTACTGATAGATTCGAAGTAGCTATAGCAATCCAGAAAGCAGGAAGCAGGGCTCAAAATGCGTGAGTGAGTGAGTGAGAGTTGAGCCCTGAAGGTTTGAGGAATGTGAAAAGATTAATATAAAGAGGGCAGTAGGGAGAGAAGATGGAGAGAGAGAGAGAGACAGAGAGAGAGGTAATGGGTTGGTATTGGTTGGACGCCACTTTCTTTTTCCTCTTGTAACTCTTCTCACTATCACACATACGGAAATGGAAAGTGGTTTAATGCCAATAAATGGAGGACATGTAAATTCCCACAAATTTTGACCCGCTTTGCAAACTCATCCCATACCCTCTTGCATTTAAATTAAATTTGAAATCTTAATTATTTTCTTATTTTTTTAATTTTAATATTTTTTATTTCATATTAAAAACTAAATTGTGAGTTATTATTTTTTTATTTTAATTTTATTTTTATATCTCATTTACGTCATCCTTAACATCTAAAAATAAAACTTAAGGTTTACCAACCGCATTTGAATTATACTATACTGTACTATCGACGTATATTGCCAGCTATTGGTGGAGAAAAACTCTTGCCATGTGATTTGCACGTGCTCAGATCTACCCACTATTGGTTAAAAACAAAATTAATCATCAAACCCATCATCATTAAAACCAGATTTAGTATTTAGAAAACTAACTATATATGAAATACAAATTGGATCTTTATCTCTCCATATATTTTTATTTTACAATACTTATTTCCACTTATGATTCAAACTCAAACAAAAAAAAATATATTTTCATAAATTAATTTTGATAAATACTTCACAAATTAATAAATAAATTATTATATTAATTAAATCTTATAATTTTGAATTATAAAATTAAATAGATTTAATAATCAATTTTATAAATTTTAAGAATGGAAGGACTGAAATCCAAATGGCATTAAAATAGAAAAGTTTGGCAAGTAAGCAAAGAGAAGTCAATGGTTCAACAGGTGTGAAGGATGGCGTAAGATAAAAGCTCATTATCTAAGATGATGATGATGATTACTTTCTTTTTTTTAATGTTATATTGAAGTTGGAGAGTGCAAGACCGTTGGGCACCGACAATATTTAAGGCAGATGGTTTTCATATTTATTATTTGTATTTGTTAACATCATTTTATATTATTTTAACATTTTGCAGGCATCACATAAATTAATTACGCAATCAACGGCACTTAATTTTGATATTTAACTGCTTTGTTATCTTTGCAAAACAATGGATTAATTACAAATTAATTAATTGATCATTAATTATAGTTGTTTTCTGTTAATTTCTTGTTATTCTTGTGGGCTGGAAATTGATGTAAAAGATGAGAATGGCATGGCCTTGGTCGGCTGTCTGAATCATCATTTCGGGAATCACGCAAAAGTTTCTGTACAATTAAAATCAGTCACAATCTCTTTCCATTATTATTAATATTTATATAGTTAATACACTTTATACGTAATTCCCTTGAATGTGCTTTGCATTAAATATGACCATCCATACCTAACTAGAGTTTACCATACCTTCTAAATTTCAAAACAATTTATTGTTAATTGAATAATTAACTATTTCAATATTTTAAAATAATAATTATTTTTTAATCAAAATTATGAAATATTTTTACCTTTTAGATGGGATTAATCCCAACCGAACATAAAATGAAATAATTTTAAAAATTGTTGGGTTATAATCATAATTGTATAATAAAATAAATGAATAAATTTTTTTTGGACGACAAATTAACACCATAATATTCTTTCTCCACTTTTCTTCAATTTCTCTCATTTTTTGTCTATCTATTATTATTATTTATTTTTTGACTTAATATATTTCAATTTGAATATAAAAATTTGTCTCTAATCATTATTTAATTCAAATGATGTATTTGAATGGTATGATGGTATAGTTTTAGTTTAATATCCTTAATTAATTACTTGGATGTGAACAGAAATTTTAATCAAATCAAAACATGATGTCTTGTTTTGACATAATTTAGCTTTTATAATTAATTTGAGCAGTCATTATTGTGCATAAATTCACAAGTGATTGAAGATACATTCAACTAAACAAATTAAGTGCACTTATTGAGTCACTTTTACAATTACATATTTGTTTACACGTTGTTTTTATAGGTTATTGTCACTACAAACTGAGGTCGCGTATTTGAAAATATTCTTTTTTTTTTATATGATTTATATGTAAATCGTTTCTTTCACAACTTGTCTAACCAGCAAAAAAGGGAAGTGTCTTCTTTCATTAAAATTGGATTCAATGCTACCAAACAAATTTATTGGATCATTTTCAGGATGTTTTTGGTACATAATGATAAGAAAGCAAAAGGCAAAAGCAATATTAGCTTCTCACAAATCTTTGGAAAGTATGAGCATCAAAGTTTCTGGATTTTGAACCTGAATTTAATGGTTTATATGTGATCATATGTAATATTTGGGTGCAAAATAATTTTCCCTATCTAAGTTCGGTACTAGATCTGTCTATACTGGAATGTATTATCTAATTGTTCCGTGTAAAATTGTAGCTATTCTGTTTTTGTGGATTTTAGCTCTCTCTTTTGTACAGGGAAAGAATAGAAACTTGGATTCTATGATGCAATGTTTCTTTATGAAAGAAAGAGACGAAGGAAAATGTAAAACATGTAAGAGTGAAAGAAAGATAGTTTATTTCCTTGTCACACTCTTGGATTTTCTGTTGATTGAGCACCCTTTTGCCCTCACTTTAGGGTTGTAGGGCTTTAATCATTTTCGCTTCACCTCATGTGAAGTTGTCTCTCTTTTGTAAGCCCCTTTTCACATGGGTGGCGCACATTTTATCATCTTATCCAAGTTTTATTATTTTGTTTGTTTCCCCTCTTTGAATTTATTTGGTGTGACATTTTTTTATTTTAATTTCTTTACGTGAGATTCTTCCACTACTACTAAATGCAAAACTAATTCATATTTAAGATTAATCATTGAAAGTCCCTACCAATAAGTACAACTTTAAGATTAAAATTTAATTCTTGACCTTCGGTCCTTTAGCTTAAAACGCAGGTAATAATCATTATATCAATACCTTATTAATTATTTGGTATGACTTTTGCCATTCTTGCTCGCAATCTAACCTTTAATCCGTCCATTTATTCTTTTGTTTTATAACTGTATTATACTTTTGATTAGGAGTGGGTACCAGTTGAGTTTGGTTGATTTTTTCATTAGAAATCCGATCGAATGAACCTGAAGTGCATGTACTGTTTAATTGAAACCAATTGAAGATCTCAATAGAACCGAGCTACGTTGATTGCTATAATCAGTCGAGGTCTGCTACTAGGACAAGAACCAGTGATTGATCATGCATGTAATCGGAGGGGTTCGGTTTGCAACGATTTCAAATGGCGAAACCAACCCGATCAAGCATCAAAACTGCACAAAACTCCTCACTATCCCTGTGTGTACTCGCTCAACTGACCTGACCCAATTGTACCTAACTTTCATTCACATATTTGTTCGGGTTTAGATGGTTGGTTTGGGTTATTCCCACCCCTGTTCTTGATTCCATTATTGGGAGGAAAAAAAAGTGAAGCCTGGGTGGATCTTGAACAATTTTCATGGGCTATCCTTTTGGTATGTGCATTTTGAAGAATTTTATGTTTTCTTTGTTAATTTTGGTTGTTAGTAGCTTGAATGTTTTGCCAACACAATATAAAGTCAATTCCCTAAAAGATGGCTCCAGATCCGATTTTTGATAAAATTAGTTGAATTATCTACTCTCAATTACCATCTAAATCATCTTTGAAAAAAATTTAATAATGATTATAATCTCTGAATAATATTATAAATTGATATAATGAATATAAATTAAAAGTCAAATCACATTAGAGTCAAACTATAGTATCCTCATTTTAGTTTTAAGATATAGATGAAGCCAACGAATAGCATTTGAGTTTGAAGTCGTTTTTATTAAAAGAAATTTAATTATATAATTGTAATCTCAAACAAGGATTATTCTCCTAATTAATAGTGGTGAAAGATACCTAAGAGAAATCCTAAAAAAAAATAAATAAAACATGTTTTTAAAGTTAATTGCTACTGAGCTGTTCGTAGTTTCATCTATTTTAGGTTAGCGCAACTCGACTTGTAGTAAGTCAGATTCAGACGAAAAGACTTAATTTTAATTAAATAAACTTAGCTTTTTTATATCAAATTTGACTTGTAAGCTTATCAAGTTAGTTTATATAGTCAATAATTTGTGAATATATACTATAAATATTTTTAGTATATATATATAGAATAAAAATATTTTATAAATTTTAATAAATTAAATTTAAACCTTTTTTATTGTTCTTATTAATTATTTAAACTTGATATATAGGTTAACAAGCCAGGTAATTCCTTGCTAGTCTAATAAACAAGCCAAACCTAATTTTCTGGCTTGTAGGCCACAAGTCAGGTTCTGATTAATAATTTCTATGACAAAGGCACAGCTTCTTTAAGTCGTGACCATAATTTGGCTTAGCTTATTTCCACCCTAGTTGAAAAATTTGCATCCATAATATATAGCACTCAGGAAGCTAAAGTTTTTTTTTTTTTTAAATGATGGAGAAATAAGTTTTCATCAATATATATATATATATATATATGATTATATCAATAAATTATTATACTAACAACAACTTTCCTTAATCACAGTAGTAATTCTCTCCAACGTTTTTTACGAACCTAATCATTTTGATTATCATCGTTTGAAGGTTACTGTTTGGTCAAAACTGGAGTATTAATTAGTTAATGCTGCCTGCACAGACTTCCCCATCCCCCCCAATTAGAACCACCGTATTCAGTTGTCACTCCTACCTTATCTTTCTTGCTTCTAGTTTGTCATTTGCTGTCTTGTTTCTTTCACAAAGTTGGATACCTTTTTTTGTTTTAAGTGATTGGTGAAATTTGGGCTCCCGGGAATTTGTCTGAGCAAATATATCCCTACTTTTAAAAGATTCATACATTTCTAAGATCAAATCGATCAACGAATCGATTTTAGAAATAGATTATGGCCGAATTAATTAGAGTGGCTAATTGTACCAGTAACCTGCAGATCGAATGGCATGTATCATAAATATAACTTTTATATGCATAATATTTTATTAATTTAGCAAAAACATTTAAAGCATTCATTCATTTGTTCTTGTCAAATTGAAATGAATCTTGTTCAATCAAGCATCAAGTTCACAAAAGTGATGGTCCATGAATCTCGTGGCCACTCTGATGGGTCTCCCTTCTAAATGATTCTTTGCATCCCTTTGTGTTTATTGTTTTCATTTTCTGTTCAATCTTTGTTTTTCTTTTTCCCTTTCTTTCTCAACCCACTCAAAGGTTGTATCACGGTGACTATAAGAATGGGGATAGTAACGTCTTGGGCTTCTTTTAATTTTTTCTAGTTGTGGGGGACCGATTGATTTGGTGAAACCACCATTAGTTCCCCAATTCTAATCAGATTGGCTAGATCTTTTCCATTTACAAAATGCTACTCTTACAACTCTAAATCAATAAAAAGCTTATATTTAAAATTTAAAATTTAAAATTAATTAATAAAATTTAATAAATTTAACAATTTAAATTTTATATTATAAAAATAAAATTATAAAAATAGCAATACATTAACTTTTACTTATCAACTGATATAATAGTATCGAAGGTTAGAACAAACCAATAATTTGGATGGTCATCAGTTTGTTTTGACTTATTGTTCAATAACTTGGGTTCTATTCTTGAAAGATGTATATCTTTGTATGCATATGAAATTCTAGTTTGTTAATATAGATTTTACAAGATAATATTACAAGAAATTTCGCCGTACCAGCAAATATGCACTGAGGGATAAGGACATTTGTCGGTGTATCCAGTGCTATTTTTTTGGTCACTAGGCGAGAAAATAATACCGTTGGTTAGCCGTCAGTAATATTTCCATCAATTTTGACCGTCATTAAATCCTCTTCGGTGTCCGACTGGGAGATGGTCAAACTTTTTTTATTGACAGCTAAAATTTGACCCCCTCGGAATGGGTGCCGAATCGGCACCTAATGGAAAAGCAGAGGAAGAACAAGTTTTTACTGGCGGCACCAAGCTGCTGATATTATCCCTTCTGATTGGGCGCTGCACAGCGTCAAATCCAAGGGAAAGCAATTCTACGGTTTGAAGTCTATTTCCTCCGCAATTTTCTTTGCTCTCACCTATGCTTCTAACATGCCTTTCTCTCCATTTCTAGTAGTTGAGCATGGTATTTGATCAAACATTTCCTTTCTTTTGCTCAATTCTTTGTTATTGTTGAAGGTAGCAATATGAAATTTCTCAATTTATTTCAAACTTAATATATTTATAATTATGATAAATAACTGAAGATGTTATGATTGAATATTGATGGCATTTGAATTAGAATTATTGACATTAGGATAAATGACTTATTTTATTATCTTAATTATATATTATTTTAATGTTTATAATATTTTCTATAATTATTGTGGAGATGTGACACCAAGTATGATTTCTAACTTCTTGATAGTTGTTTAAGTGTTATTACTATCTTTGAATTTAAATTTTTGATTTATTTTTATGACACAGGTCTCCTACTCTAAGGAGAGATTTTGTCAAAGTTTTTTTAAAAATTAGTTTTATATTAATAGATGGTATCAAATATTTTAAGTTAAATTTAGAAAATAGTCAAATTTAATTATAATTACTTGTCAAATAACTTTTAATTATGTTCATTTAGCTTATCATTGGTACCATCCCTCGGAAACTGTTAATTTAAAAATAAAACATTTTCTTATTTATTAAGATATGAATTCCTTGGTAATTAAAAGATTTTTACATTATTATGGGATATATCTTGGTAACACATATAAATCTTCTAGAATAAACAAAATATCTTACCAAAAATTAAATAAATTATCCATAACATTTTTTTTTTATTTTATCGACTAATATCCCTAGACAATTCTTTGAGAAATTAATAAAATCAGTTGGTAATAATTATGGGTTGTACCCAGAAATTTTACTTCTCAATAATTGTATGTAATTTTAGCATTATAAAATATAATAAATAAAATTTTGAATATGAATAAATAAATTTGGAGTGATGATTTAAAACCCAAGTACCTTTTCTATGAAACCAAAAGAATAAGATTCCATTAATTACAGTTACCATTTCAGAATGTAATCAATAATTAAAAAAGATAAGCTAATGCTTTTATATTCACGTGAAGAGTTATATCTATTATAAAAATAAAGATAAAATAATTTATTTTAATAACCTTTAAAAGAATATATAATGTGTTAATGGAAGAATATGATTCTAACACCGCTGATCAACAATATCTTCAAAGAAAAGAAAAACATTAAATTTTGTATATAAACGATTTCATGTGCAAACACGTATGCAGTTAAATGCACAAAATATAAATGCCACTAAACGTTAATTGTTGCAATAATTCTAACTTTTATTCTTTGTCCAAATGTACAACTGTGTTTGTGTTCTTCTGGGCAAATTTTGGTTCCCACAATTGTTTGTACAACTGCGAACCACTGTCTAAAATATACAAATTATTGATATATAGCTTTTGGAATAATGTTAGTGATGTTCTAAAGGACATGGGAACACGCGTTGTGTATTTAAACCCCGACATCTGAATGCCGATGTCAGTCAATGTCTCTTCACGTACTGTCCCAAGAATTAATTTGATAAAAATATTGGTAAGTCATTTAATTAATATATAAATAAAGTTTTAAATATAAATTTAAATATTTTAAGATAATATTAGATATTGTTATATTAATAATTTATATTGTCAAAAATTTGATAATTATTAAAGAATTTATCATTAAATAAAATCATAAAATTTGTTAGTAATATATATTATTATTGAATTTATTGAGAAATTAAATATCATAATATATTTATTGTCAATAATTATTATTTATTAAATTTTTTGATTCATAAAAAATTTACCAGGATATTCACTGATAAAATAAAAATTATCTATTTCAATAATTTATTTAATTATTAATTGAATATCTTATTTGTATAAAAGTATTTGTGTATAGTAAAATTTCAATTACTAAAGTTAAAACTTATAAAAGTTATTGAAAAATTGCATCCCTTGATGATAAAAGAAATTTATTAACTGTTACTGAGGGGTGATATCCCCTGGTAACTTCATTTTCATAAATATATAGATTTTTCTTGTTTATCTTTTACATAATTTTGACCGCAAAATTATATTTTTTTTTGTTGAATTTACTAAAATTTTAACTAAAATACATAAAATCGGTAACAAAAATAACAAAATTAATTAAATTCTAAGCTAACAACTATAAATTATCTAAAATGTTCCTCATAAAATTGAAAATTCTCAATCCATTTTGAACTAAAGATGGCGTCCTCAACTCAAGTCTGCCTTCAACTTTCTTGCTGCGCCCACTCCCTGAATTAGCTCATTGATGAGTGTGCTATGCTCCTATCATTCTCCATTTGTTGTACTATCACCTCAAGTCCAAAATGGTAAACTGAGGCCCACTTCTTATTGCGCGTTGTCGCTTTGAATTTGATTGCCAGAGGGCAGATATGTAAGACACTACTGACAATTATTGAAAACAGGGAGAAAGATAATGTTTGAAGAAAAGGTTAGAGAAGTGAAAAATAAAAACAAAATAGATTTCAAACTGTAACAACACATTGAGAAAGTATTGAAATTCGACTAAAGAATACGAAAATTGCCGGAATTGGAGAAGTCAGAGCGGAAATAAGGATAAGAAGACGTGAAAAGAGAGAGCAGAAAATGAGACCGCGAGAGGAGGCACCCCTATGGTTCGCTATATATTTGAGTTTATCGACGAATTTATTTATCGATAAATTGCAAACCGTAATAATTCTAACTGGATCCATGTATAGAAGAGTTAAATTTTTGCCGCAAGTAAAAAAAATTGCATTCCTTTGGATTCGATGCTTGAACAGTACCCAATCAAAAGAGTTAAATTATTATTATTATTTTTTTAAATTCAAAATATTTTTCAATTAATAATCAAAGATTAATTTTTATTAAGTTAAAGAAATCATCAAATTTTTTTTAATAAAATTTTTTCTTATATATACAACATAAATTAAATTTAAAATAATATATTTAAAAATATAATTATTTATTAATCATATTAAATTTTGTTAATTAAGGATTAAATTATTTTTATTCATGGCTTAATACCACCAAATTTTTTTTCTGACGTCTTGATGTCGCCAGTAAAAAAATTTTCTTCCCCTCGCGCTCAATTTGAGAGGATTAATTTTTTCTTTTTATCGGTGCCAGGCGCCATCGGTAAAAAAATTTGACCATCCCTGATTTGGTTTTACAGATAGTCAAAGCTCTTGATAATGTCACCGGCAAATGCGTCCCTATCCGCCGGTATGAAAAGTCGTGGGTCAATTCTATTGCATGGAATTAGTGATATTAGGCATTTTGTATATTAAACGATTGATGATAACGAAGATGTTTATGTTGACTAGTGCCTAAATGTTGCCATGTAATTAAGCCATAGGCTAAGGTCAGAATGATTTGCTGCACCAAATATCATAAATTATATAGTAATAGTATTTATTTTGCCAATTTTATTAGACGAAATAATGTTAAAAATAAAATTTTGGTTAATCGTGAACATAGAAAAAGAAAGACAATTACATATATATATTTTACAGCTTGTAAAAATTGTCAGAGACAAAAAGATTCGAAAAGTCATATCATATAATATAATATATTTTTCTGAAGATAAATTGGAGGATAATTAAAAATAAGATGATTTAACTTCATTCGTAGAAATTAAATTTAATGAGTTATTTTTTTTATGAATAATGGACAAAACATCATTTGTGTTGTATTTGCTATATCCACATAATATAGTTTTAATAAAGGTAATTTTCCATATTACAGAAAAATATTGAGTTCCTGAAATTTTGCGATATTTATTCTTTGATTTAATTATGATAACCAATACTTAGTTAACCAATCTTGCTTTTAATATAGTGGGTGGGTTGTAAGCAAATAAAGCTGACCGGAAGAAATTTAAATTTTTTTGACTTTTTCTTTATTTTTATTTATTTTGTAGTTAAATCTAAATAGTAATTTTTTATTTTTTATTTTTTTTTCTATTTCTTATTTACTATATATTAATTTTTAAAATATAAAAATTAAAAGATTCCAATCCAAACCATCCATCCATAAACAGAGTGTTAAATCCTACTTTAATTTGAATTAAAACAAGATGAAATAAAACATTTGTCTATAAACAAACTAATTTAACATATTAATATATGCTTATATTTAAATGAATTTAATTTATGAGTTAAGATAAGATTAGTTAAAAAAATATTTATAAATATGTCAATATATTTTTTATAATTTAAAAACTAATAAATCTTCAATTATTTTTGGTGATACAAATTAAATATAAAATAATTAAAAATTCAAGAAAGCTATGACCCGTCCAAAAGTCTCTATCTTAATTCTCAAGTCACCGACTGTTGTGGGACAGTGACACGCCTCTTAACCGTGGCAGGACGGGTCAAGCTACGGATCCAACCCGTTTTCACACTTTGGGTTGAATTCGAGGTACTAAAGGAAGGCAGGCGGTGGGCCCCACCACATGACACAATGAAGTGTCATTTTCGAATGGCCGACGAATCTGGAAAGGGCGACGAGGAAGGTTCCTACCCCTTGCCCTCCTATCGGCATAGGGTACCTTACAAATGGGTCGCGTCGCTGTCCCATCGGCCATCTCATCCTTTCATTATTCTTTTAATGAAGTCGCGTCTCTGTCACGTTGGAATTCAGTTTCATTAATTTGCAGATCGATCCACCAATTATTTATGACAATATACTGTAAGGGACGCCGTATATGAGCAAGGGAGAATGCTAGTTTACTGACTTCCCCATCACTAATACTTGTTAGCCTTTTAATTTTTCTTTCTAATTATTTTCTACTATAATTTAATTTATTAAAGCAATATAAAAGTAATGAGATATTCAATTTGCATTAATTATATAAAAATAAATAAAATGAGCTTTTGCTTTCTTTCATACATTAAAACCCAAAAACCTAATTTCATTTTACAAACTTATTTATTTTTTCCTTAGGAATTAACTTTTACAACTTAATCAAAAATTAATTGCTTGTTTAGTGTTAATTTGTAACATTGATTCAAAATAGAATTTATTTTATTATAATTGTTTAAAAGAAAATAATTTTATAAGAATTTGTATTGTTTGGATAGAGTTAAACGTCAATTTTGAATGTAAAATTTCAAGTGTTTTGATTAGACATTATTAAAAATAATAATAAATTCATATCTTGTTTGTGTATAAATTTATTTATTTTTTATAGTAGAATCAAATCTATATATAAATACTTCAAATATAATCATATTTGAAGTCTTGATAAATATGAAATCATTTATTTTTACAGTATCTAATGTTAGATAGTTTATAAATATGAAGTCTCATATTAGAAATAATTATAGATATTAAAGGCTATATAAATGACAATATATGACAATGATTAAATTATAATATATAGGTTATAACCCATAATATAGCCCAAATTAAATTATTAAATCAAATATATATAAAGTCTTTGATAGGATACTTAAGCACTTGGGGTCTTGAGTTAAAAATAAAATTAACTATTAATTTTATTGCCATTATTTTTATATCAAAGAATTGTATCTGTTAGAAATAAATAGTCATGACTTTTGGGGACAAACAATCATGTTTGTTAGAATCAGACAGTCATATCTTTTGAAACAGACAATCATGTTTGTTGAGAACAAATAGTCATAACAGCCATGTCTATTAAGAGCCATGTCTATTAAGAATAAATAGCCATGTCTATTAGAGACAGACAGTCATGTCTTTTCTAAATAGATAGTCATGTCTATCTAAATCTAATAAATATAACTGTTCAAATGTACCTTTTGATGTCTATAAATAGAGACTTTCAGATTGCTTTCATACAAACATTCACCTTCTTCACAAAGAGTTTTAAGGGCATTGTTATATCCTGGGGTAACGTGCTTTTCATACAAAAGTAATATTATATTCAAGACAGTATAATTTCATGCCTCAAAGCCAAAATTTTTGTTTGTCTTCATATTCTTTTCTAACATCTAATACATTCATTTACTATTAGAATCTTATTCAGATCATTTCGAGTACTTGGCCAAGCGTGTTCTAAATCACTCTTAAAACAAAATAATGTCGCTGCAAGGTGTGTGAACCGGATGGGTTTTATTGGTAAAGTTTGAAGTATATTATTTGTAAAGTTTAAGCATAAATTTTTTTGTTAGCAATTCTTTTGTTAAGCAAGCAATCTGTCAATATTTTTTGTAATTCTTCATTGAAATTCGTAACATGCATTGACCTTAGAATATAGTAATCTTTTCTTATTTTAAACTTTCAATTACCAATTAATAAGGTGATGATCCGATAAAAATTAGCTATGCCTTAAAAGGACTTGGTACCAATGTGTCAAGATTTAAGTCCTAGAGAGACCCTTGTTGGAAAAATAATATCATTTACAGCTCACTTTTCAAATAAAAAAGACTAAAATACACATAATTCTTTTAAACTATAAGTCAATTTTAAAAAGCTTTCTTCAATTTTAAAATTTTGCACAGAACTCTTCTCAATTAATGAAAACATGCAAAATACCCATTTTGTTACATTTTTTGTTAACATGTGGATGGAATCTTAAATGACCAAAAGAAAAATACCAAAATGACCTTATGAAACCAATGGCTATCTCCCCAATCAGTCCAATGCTACCTACTAACATGAGGACCAAAAAAGAAATAAAGAAATAAGAATCACTTGTCTTTTGCGTTATCTTTTGTAATTTTTGGGTTGTTTTCTTGACAAACAAATAAAATACTAATGACAAAATTACAATGTACGAAAAACTTTATTGTCTTTTGCATCGGTTTTTCAACTATCAAACAATTTTAGTTTTTTCCTCCTTTCTTTTCTGTTCGGAAGCCAAGAGCTTGAGTTTGTTCATTTCTTCCAGTGATAAAAAACTAAGAATTTGATTCAATAGAAATCTGGAAGGAAAATTGTAAGCCTTGGCTAGAGCGAGAAAACTATGGCAACTCGGAAACAAGGGGCTTAGGGAATCTTCTAGTAAACATAGGTTAACTAGCACTTGCCATAGTAGTGCAGATCAAAATGGTTGGCCATGAAAGTTCTAGCTCCGTGTTCAGCATTGGGGCACTCTTTTCTCAACCTTTGAACCTTTCTAGAATCATCCACCTTGTAAAATTGGCATACAACGAGCTTCACCTTTTTCTTCTTGTGCTTGATTTTCCTGGGCTTCATGTAGGTCTTCTTCTTGACTTCTTAGCACCACTGTAAAGCTTGAGCATGAGGTGCAAGGTTGATGCCTTCTGTAGTGACATATCTAATTAGACTGAATAGGATTTGAAGAGTTGCCACGATCATTCACATCAATTTCAACAGGCAAGAAGGGCGTGAAAGAAAGCTATTATTTCTAGAATGCACCTTTTGATGGCCAAAATAAGATGTAAATTGGATGATACAAACATTTCTTTTCTATTTTGCTTATTTTTCTGTGGGAGGAACAGAGTAGACACCCAAGCATGCCTTCTTTAAATGGGAGAGCTACAATAAAGCATTTACTATTAACCTTCTTGCATTTGTAGTACCCTTTCCTCCTTCCCCCAATCAATTCCAACCCCATGCGTCCGCTCTCTTCATCTCTGCGTCCTTCTCCTCCAATCAAAGGGTTTTGATTCCAGTCTCTTCTTTTGTTTTGGGGATTTTGACTTGTATTGCAACATGGGTTAAGAATCTTGTGTGTTGATAGCTGCTATGCACTAGGATTTGATTTGGTTTGGTTGGTTGGGGAGAGGAGCATTGGTTTCATAGGGTCATTTTGGTCTTTTCCTTTTAGTAATTTAGGATTCCATCCATAAGTTAATAGAAAATGTAACAGAAGAGGTCTCGTGCACGTTTTTATTAGTTAAGGAGGATTATGTGTAAATTTTTAAAGTTTAAAAGAGCTTTTTAAAAGCAACCTTTAGTTTAAGAAAGTTTCGTGCATTTTGACTAACAAAAAAATAATGAAGATCTATCTCATTGAGAAGTCTAAACAAAACCTTTCAATCAACAAAAAAAAAAAAATGTTGTTGGAAGGTGTGTGAATGTACCTTGTACCAATCTCAAGAGTTATCTTTTGCTCCAGGAACCAAAATTGAATGCAAATGCAATCTTCTAGTTTGCCCTGTAGACCACTAATAAATTAAGAAAGTTTAGGGGATGTTTGAATTCTATTCTTAAAAATAGTTCTTTTATATAATAAAAAAGGATTATGTTTATATCATTAATCTCAATTAATGTAATAGAGTTTGTTTCAATTGAATAAATGATCAATAACAAAAAGGAGCAGAAGATGACAACTAATGAGATGGAAAGCATTAGAGACAAATGGGGACTTCAAGAAGGGAATGATTTGATCCATGCATCCATAATCATAACATGCAATGCAATGCAGAAAAGGATGTTGTCTAATAACTGAGTGGGACAAGGTTTGAGCATAGAAATTCATCAATGGCAGCTTTTATTTTTTATATACTTTTATTTACAACTGAAATTGTTTTGTCGTGGAAATATAAAAAGAATATTTATTATAAAAATGTACTAAAAGATTGAATAACTTTATAATTGATATATTTCATAATTTTGAAATTTATTTTAATGGAATATAAATGTTAATGAATCAACCAAAAAACTAAATAGATGAATCTCAAAATAAAATAAAATAACTTGTAATATGATAGCATGTAATGGGACGTTTAATATAAATTAATGCAAACATAAAATAAAAGCTATTGACACATCGATATTTTCTTTTCAGCAATATCCCATGAAAAGTATAAATGAACTTATAAAAATATTATATAAATTATATACCAACTTGAAGTTAAATAATAGATAATTTTAAAAAAAAATCTCAAAAGAAAATCAACATCTAGCCTGTAAGGGAGTTGGACTGCATCTTATGATCCTATGAATATTTATAACACAACAGATGTTTAGATGAGTATCACATTTATATTTTTCAACAATTATTGATTAAATATTAAAATTTCATTGGGAATGCTAAACATTTGTATCAATTTTAAACCCCATTTGAAAATATAAAATCTGAAAATAAAATTTGTTTGGATGATTCAAAGTATTTGATATAATGAAATAAATTTTTTGGAATGTAGAAATAAAGTATTTGAGAATGGTTGACATATTTGGTGTTTAATAATTAAATTTTTTTCTATTTATAGTTAGAAGGAAGTTTGGAACGACATGGGTCAATTTCTTAAAAAATTTTTAGATAGAATTTCCTCACTTAAGAAAATCTCAATATATCATATTAAATAATATCACTAAAATTCCTAATGAAATATCATTGAAGAAATTCAAATAACTATGCAGATAAGAGTGTTTCATAACAAATGATGAGCAAGCATATGCCTTGATGAATATTAGAAGTGTAAAAGGGAAATTCTAAGCAGAAATTAAATTGACCTGAAAAACAACTTTAAATGTATTGACAAAGCAAGCTTTCAACATGGAATGATCATGCATTCATGTTGACAATAAAATTCACTTTTGGGTTTGTATTTAAAGATGTTCCAGAAAATCTAATAAAAGCGGCATCGCTCCCTCTTGTGGCTGTGGCAACGATGTAATAATGGTGCTATTCCTCTTTTGCACAGCTGAATTCGTCGCCAATTATTGGCACTTTTGGGCGATGAAAATCAGGAAGCCTGATAGACATTTGGCAACTCCAACCACCAGTCTAACCAAATTGAATTGTCCTTTGCTCTAATCTTTTAGAATTGTCCCATCTCCACATTTGGCAGCACTTCTCTCTCTTTCTCTCACTAGTGTCGGCAGCGGAACCTTCTTCATTTATTATTTTTTACTCAAACATGGCAGCACCAGATTATCATATTTCCACCTAGTCTGGTGCTTGCTGAATTTTTTTCCAATGGAAAGCAGATTTCAGCTTCTGAGGAGGTTGTTTGGCATGATATTCAATATTTTGTTAACAAAATTTTGCAGTCATCAATGTTCTTGTATGCATAGAGATATGCTTTAATTTATGCAGAACTTAAGCTATAGATTTAGGAGCAACTTTTAGCCAGCTTGCCACTCTTTTATCCTTGACAAGAAATTTTGACAAGAGATTTTCTGTGGCCGATCTAACAACTCAACAGCCTCTTGAGCTGCACCCCTACTGTATTCATAACATCAACTTTGGCTTTGTTCATAACATAGTTATTAGGTTCTCTCATATCGCCTTATACCATCAATTGGGTTTCATAACTCAGACATTAATATTTTTAGAGTAAAATCCTATTTTGGTCCTCCATAAATTAATTAACTTCTATTTTAGACCCTCACTACTAAGAACTTCTAATTTGGTCCTCCACTAATCAATTAACTTCTATTTTGGTCTCTTACTCTTAATAACTTCTATTTTGGTCCTTCAAAAATTAAAATTAATATTAATTAAGTCCCTCAATTAATCAGCTACTGACGCCGTTAAAAACTGTGCTGATGTGGCAGACGGTGCTGACGTATCGAGCTGATGTGGAACCCAATTCGCTACGTCACCTGCGTTACGTGGCAGGTGATGTGGCAATTTTTTTCCAACAAGTGTTGGCCAAAACAGCACCGTTTGGACCAAATGGCGCCATTTTATTTCTCCCTTTCTCTTATGCGGGCGCTCCTTAGCAAACTTAAGCCACGCGATTCTCCGTGACTATCGATCAAAGACGAAAATCTCCACTTGTCCATTTTCTCTAAATCATCAACCCCTTCGTTGCTTGTCCGTTTTCCCAAAATCTCTGACTCATCACTCTTCCCCATTGGTGGTACAGTTACTGTGCATTTTCTGCTTCGAATCCACGGTTTGTCGTCTCCTTTGTTTCTCTGATATGGAAAGGTATGCTATATTTTGGTATTTGTGGCAGAATATGATTTGTTATGGTCCCAATTTCAGTTTTGTTCCCTTGTTTAATAATAGAAAATGCAACGGATTGTGAGTGGTAGTCATTTTTCAGTGGTTGTTGAAACATAGTTAAAAGATGTGGTCCCCAGTAATGGTAGTCATTTGCATTTGTGAGGGGTAGTCATTTGCAACCCACTGTCTTTTTCGTTGTGGTCCTACCAGAATTTTGGGAATGTAGAAAGTGAAGGTCCACAGACAGAGAGACTCATATAATTATATTACTTTCTTGTCTAAGTTGTCACATGGGCTGGTAAGTGGGGAAAGTGATGGTCCTATGAAAATTTAGAGCTGTATATTATTGACATACAAAGAAGCAATGTTTTACTTGTCTAAGTTGTCACATGGAAGAAAAGTGATTTACTAAATTAGCATAAAATTAGAATTTGTCAAGATTCCCAAAAATTATGGAACTTATGAATTACAAGTAGCAAGTAAAACGTATCAAATAATTGATGCCAAATGAAGATATTTCCGGTTCCAGACATTAAAAATCTAATAAAGCTGATTGTGCAATTAAATTTTTATTAGTCAAGGTCCACTAGTAAGAGATAATGCATGCTTTGTATTTAATTAATCACAAGCAGATTTAGTTTATGGTTTTCCACTAAAATTATTTTAACTGTGTTATCTAACATCACTATTTTCATATGTATACTCAGATGGCAAGATTTATCACGGTAGTTATACATTATGGAGGATGATTTAGTGACCCACCAAATAGAGCTTATGTGGGTTGTTTACAGCATGTGTGGCCTAATTGTGGCCTTCATAGGATGTATCTAAAAGAAATTTGGGATATGCTGAAACAAATTGGATACACAGAACAAGTTGATTGTTGGTGGCGAATACCTAGGGAAAATTTGGATGAAGGGTTGAGATTTTTCAAGTCAAATACTGACTATTTGTATATGATGAGTGTAGTTCAAGGTGAAGACACCCTTGAACTTTTTGTGATACATCCTATTAGTCAGCCACAAACTGCGCAAATAGAGGCTCAAAATCAGATTTTGGAAGCTGAATCTAAAGAGCAGGAGTTAAAGTCAATGTTTGAGGAATAGGATTTGATGATTGAATAAGGAAATGTAGAAGACTATGTAAGTTTAACTACTGATGTGAATTGGCATGATGATCCCTATGCTAGTCAAAATTGGAGTGGTAAATATAACCTTTATAGTGTCCCTGTTCAGTCTAGAGATGCATTAGATGAGTCATATAATATGGTAACTGTTGATAGTTCTGAAGATGAAGATGAGTTGTTTGAAGCATTCACTGAATTGATGCCAAGTCCAGAGATGTTGGATAACTTGAGGTCTTGTAGTGCATCACATTATGAGGGATCTAAGGATGAAGATGATGAGGGATCTGAGGATCTGCACAGTGTTTATGATTCATCTGATGAAGATGTTGAGAGGGAAAAAAAATAAGTTGATCTTTCCTCAATTCAACAAAAATACAGAGGATGGTGATATCCAATTTGAGCTGGGAATGGAGTTTAGTTCACTGGATGTGTTCAAAGAGGCTGTTAGGAACTATACAATCCATAGTGGGAGGGTAGTGAAATTTTGTAAAAATGACAAGTTGAGATGTCAAGCCGAGTGCAAGAAACCTTGTCCATGGAGAATCTTATGTTCATGGTCCAAAGATATATAATCTTTTCAGATAAAGACATTCCACAATGAGCATACTTGCAACAGAGTATTAAAAGTTTAGCAAGCTAGTTCTAGTTGGCTTGCAAGAAAGTTAGTCCTATATCTTAGAGTCACATCTTCTCCTGTTGGTGTTGATATCATGAACTTTATAAAAATCAATTTCAATATATTGGTGACTAAAACCTTAGCATACAGGGCATGGGAGAAAGCAAAAAGAATCATGCGGGGTAGTGAATGGGATTAATATGCAAGGCTTAGGGATTATGCTGAGGAACTAAGGACAAAAGGTGCTAGAATACAAGTGGGAGTGGAAAGACTTAGGCCAGAATTACCACCACAGTTTAATAGACTTTACTTGTGCTTTAAAGCATGCAAGGATGATTTTTTAGCCGGCTGTAGGCCAATGATTGGATTGGATGGATGTCATTTGAAGGGGTATTATGGAAGTACATTACTGGCAGCAGTGGGACAAGATGGGGACAATGGATTTTACCCAATTGCAATAGCAGTGGTGGATTCTGAGACCAAGGACACATGGACTTGGTTTCTAATAAGGTTGTTGGAAGATAATGGGTTAGTGGAAGAGAGAGGATGGTGCCTTATAAGTGATAAATAGAAGGTAAAGTTTGTTAACAATTTTTATATTTAACTATATATTTAGAAATATATTTTATAATTATTTGATGTTATGTTTGTTTCTTAATATGTAGGGTCTTGAGCCAACATTTAAAGAATTAATTCTTATAGCCCATCAGAGATATTGTGTGCACCATATATGGACAAATTATGCCAAAAAGTTTAAGGGTCTTGATTATAAGAATAAATTGTGGGATTGTGCAAGGGCAACAACTATGCAAGAATTTGCACAGAAGATGGATAGGTTGAAAGAATTCAATGATAAAGCATGGGCAGAATTAGCAAAGTATAAGCCAAGTCAGTGGTCTAGGGTTGCATTCACAACATATTGTAAAAGTCAAGTGTTGACAAACAACCAATGTAAGCAATTCAACAATAAGATTCTCAAATTTAGGGGCAAGCCTATCATAAGTATGCTTAAGGACATTAGGCTATTAATTCAAGCTAAAATGAATACTCAAAGAACAAAAATGAATAGATGTACTAGTCCATTATGCCCAAAGGTTCAAAGAAGACTTAACATTACAAAGAAAGAGGCTTTTGGATGGGTTCCTATTTGGGCAGGAGATCCACATGGATGTAAGTTTGAAGTGATTTGTCCACCTAAAAAGTATGTAGTTGATCTAAAAGAACAAACATGTGCATGCGTCTGGGATCTTAGTGGCATCCCATGCAAGCATGTAGTTGTAGCTTCGGGATTTAAGAACTTGCCTCTTGAATACTATGTACATCCTTATTTTAGGATGGATACATTTAGAAGGGCATATGAAGCTTACATTGAACAAGTGAATGGTGCAAACTTGTGGCCTCAATCAACACTTGATCCTATCCAACCACCTAGAATCAAGTGACCACCAGGAAGACCTAAGAAGCAAAGAAGAAAGGATGTTACTGAAACTGATAAAGAACAACAAGACACTTTGAAGCTAAAGAGACGACTAATACCAACGTACTCTAAATGTGGCACTAAGGGTCACAATATGAGAAGCTATAAGGGTCTTCCTTCAACAAGTACACAAAAGGTATTGTATTGTCAAGTTGCATCTTTTCCATTATATGTAATCATTTATGATAATTATCTTAACCATTATATTAAATTTCACTAGAGAAACCAAGGCCAAAGCTCACAAGGGAAAGGTAGTCAAAGATAACAGACGGAGATAAGGAAAGCAACTTAAGACACAATGTTTGCTGCAAGTCAAAGCACAGGAGAAAGATTTGCTGCATACTTCCTGACAACTCAAGAGTTTGTGGTGTGCACAAACACAACACCACAGACTAGTACTTGTACAAAGGGAAGTGGAAGAAGGAAAAAGGCCAGTGTGCAAGGCACAAAATGACTATTTGTTTAGTAGTTTGTAATGGTTAGTTTATGCTTTTTGTGCTACAATTTTCAATCAATGACCATTGCTTCCTAGAATTCAGTTTTTGTTAATTAAAGGCGTATGAAGCTTACAAGCAAAAATTTCTATTGATTACTCATATTGATTACTCATTCTTTCATAACCTTTTATAATCTTCTGCCTATTTCTCACAATGCTTTGCTGTTTGGTGTGCTTATTCTAATTTAAGAATAGTTTATCATTCTATCAGCTAAAACATTTAATGACATGGTTGGGAGCTCGTCCTGTATGGCCCCTAAAGTTTTGTGGAAGCACAATGGTCCAGAATGTGAGGTTTGATGTGTTTGATGTTGGGGTTTATCTTTGTTGTCTTACTTGAAGTTAGACTGTAATTACCATAGATGTAAGATACTTTTTTGATATTTCTTTCTGCATTATAATTGAAACTGAGCCTTGTAATGTTACTGGATATCATAATTCTTGTCACTGAAGCTTGAAGCAATAAATTCAAGATTGAACCCTGACATTGAAGTGTTTCCTCTTAAAGATGTAAGTCTTTTCTTTCGGTTTTTATATTGAACCTCTATTAAACCTATTTAACTTGAAACCTAGATTTACTTTCTTTCTTATGAATTCTGCATGTTTTTGAGTCGTGAGAAATAATTGCAACTATTATGATGTAATTCTCTGTGAGGGTGGACAATGCTACCCACTCACATGCACAAAAGTGGACAATGCTGGAATGTTACTTTTATGTGACTTTGCCTATTCATTGAGACAAGAAAAATTATTTTATATAATTGGTGGTTCCTTTTTTGGTAGATATAATTATTGAATGTATTTTTTGCCACAATTTTTATTTTATATGCAAGAGAACCATTTGCTGTAGTTTTTATTTTTTTTTAAAATAAATAGGAGTAATGGTTTTGCTTGTCTATTCCCTTTCTATAGGAGTTTGTAACAATGGACCTGAATAGCATCAAAGATGTTATTGGGGCACTTCAATAGTCAGAAGGAATTGTTCAATCTTGATGTTGCCAAGGCATACAGAAATGTTGACTTCGATTTTTACATTGTTGAAATTGCATCATATTCTTCAAGCTATAAGGATTCGGAACCTTCAGCCTGCATCATATTCTTTAAGCTGCACACCCTGTGGTTTGTAGAGGTCTTGCAAAATGCAACCCGAGCTGATGCATCTTCAACATCAGATGTAGCAGTAGCAACTGGCTTCATCTACTCATCTGCAACAAAACTCTATTCCCCTGAACCCACAGTTGTCCTAGCTGGTGTAGCAACAACAATCAATGGGACAGCCTCAGCTGGATCAACATCAATAGTAATAGCATCCCCAGCCACAACAACACCAGCAACTAATACAACAACAGCCTCAGCAACAATCTCAACTGCAACACCTATTCCTCAGCAGCAACAATAGCAATCTCCAAGGATGCCAGGACCCATAGGTTAAAAGTCACTCAGTTTAATAGATCTTAGCCTGATGCTGCTGCCTTTAGCACCACTACACTAGGGGGCAATTTGAGCCAAGGAATAGAAGCAACAAACCACCTCTTTGGAGGGTGAGTAAGGGCTTTCTTGGATTGGTACACTGGAGGGTATGGATGAGATAGAGTTCACTGAGGTCGAGAGCAACATGAATGATCTAGTTTCTGAGTACTAAAAATCCCAAGATGTGACAGCAGATGAGGAAGGGTTTGACTATGAAGACAAAGAAGAAGTTTAGGAGGAGTAACTAGCATTTCAAATATGTTTCATTTCTGTTGTGATACTGGTGATGTATTTTTGTACTAGTGGGTTACCTTTCTTAAAATTATCTTTTCTGGATTGTATCTAGTTTTATTGCAAATTGGCATTAGAATTTATTCTAGATGATTATAAATAGTAAGCTAGGTCGAGATATTTCTATATCTTGTACTCTCAATTGTTCTGAATTGAAAAAGTATTGTTCAATCTGTTGTTAAAACTCACCAAAAGCATTTTTAGCCGATCATTTCCATACCTTGTAATCTAATGCTAACAGTAACTAAATTCTGCCTACTTATAGTCTCATGATCACTTCTAAAATTGCAAAACAAGATTCTAAAAGAAAGAATTAAAAGATGAAAAGGGCCAGACTAGTGCTGCGATCCCAAAGAAGATAATTAGCTGCTTGCAATTTCAAATACAGAGTTTAAGTGAAACCAGCATTATCAATTCCCCACACTTAAATTACAATTAGCAGAAAATAAATAGAATTCCTATATGATATTGGAGAGAACCAACAACAATAGCAACAATTTCAGTAATAGCCTATTCTTTGCACAATCAGAGCAAGTGAGTATATCAGCCCATTCAAAGAAATCACAATAAGTTTCTTCCTTTTTGCAGTTAGCACACTCAAAAAATTTTCTTCCAGGATTTCTTCTTGTCCTAGATGTTCGCAACATAGCCTTCAAATCACAGTTGCAGTATGTGATTTTAGACCACCCCATGGACAACAAAGAAGATGAATCAGTGGATAATATGCTCCCACTAACACATGAATCCTTCCCACCACCACCCATCTTTAAATTTCACCCCAATACTACCTACACTTGTAGCTGCAAGGATGCTTCGTAGATGAGGCAGTAGAATCAGACGACGATTAAGCCGTCTTTAACTGGTGGATTTGACCGTCAATGAAATGGACTTTCGAAGCACAAACTGCATAGGAACTGGAGCAACCAACCATACCAACTTTCCAAACTCACTTGCAAGAAATTCCTATCAAGGCTAGGCCAAACAGACAAGCGGGGAAGGGGTTGATCTTCGTCTTCGATCGAACATCGTGAAGAATTGTGCGACTTAGGGATTAAGACAAGCGTCGGCATAAGAGAAAGGGGCCTAATAAAATGGCGCCGTTTTGGCCAACACTTGCTGGAAAAAAATTGCCACGTCACTTGCTACGTAACGCAAGTGACGTGGCAAATTAGGTTCCACATCAGCTCAACACGTTAGCACCGTCTGCCATGTCAGCATCGTCTTTAACAGCGTCAGTAGCTGATTAATTGAGAGACTTAATTGGTATCAATTTCAATTTTTGAAGGACCAAAATAGAAGTTATTAAAAGTAAGAGACCAAAATAGAAGTTAATTGATTAGTGAAAAACCAAATTAGAAGTTCTTAATAGTAAGGGACTAAAATAGAAGTTAATTAATTTATGGAGGACTAAAATAGGATTTTACTCATTTTTTTATTATTAGGTAACGTATTGCAAATTGATTCAACATGATAAAATGATGATATGCAGCAAATCCAGTAACTATGATTTAGAGCTGCTAGCATTTTCAAACTGGGACTACTTTAGCTGTATGACTAGTAGCATCATAAAGGCATTTTAGCTTGAAAGGTCAATCTGGGATTAACATCCAAGGAAGCCAGCACATTAGAATATTAGTCAAAACCAAATAGGAGGAGGAGGAGGTAGCCTCTAATTCGATCCTGTAAATATATCTCCAGCACGAAAATGGAATTCTTCCTTGATTACCTGGAGTACAGGGCTAGCTGAAAGAGAAAGTGTACTATCCATATTAATGACAGTAATGACTGTATTCAGCTTTCACTATAGCTGCTAGACAACTCTTAATATCATAACGACCAGCATTCAAGACTTTTCCTAATAATAATATTAAGGAGAAGTATGCAGTGAATTTAAGTTCATGTTACTTATCCTAGGCCAAGAGGGACTCTTTGTTCTAGTTGAACTAAGGTCCTTCAGAATTTGAGTAATTGTATGATCCCTCACCTGTAGAGAGAGATAGAGAGAATAAGTTTTCTATCCACAATTACTAGGCAATGTACATTATTCTAGTAGTTGTTCCACAACTACAGGAAAGGTTGTTGTGATCGTAACCCTATATCTAAATGTTGACAACAATGTGCTCCTAGCAGCATGTGAAACGACTCGTCAACCAAGCACAAGATTCCTTGAAATTGAAAATCTTAGTCCGGATATGATTCCTCCACCAGAGACTTTTTTGAGGTTATCTTCAATAAATCCATTGCTCGGCAGCTACTTCTTTAAGAACAAATGGTATTTAAATGGTTCTCAAACGTTGGCCTAACTGGTCGACGGCCTTCGACTCTAACAAATATACAAGCGTTCGATTTTACACAATTCTTTGAAGGTAAGTTATCTATAAATACTATTGTAAACTTTCATTGAGCCCAGTGACATATCCTGACTTTGAAATGGGGTAAGCCTCCCATCTTCCTAAATTATTCTTTACAAAAAAAAAAAAAAATTGCGTTTAAATAACCACGGTAAATGCTTTAACACTACGATAACTTCAATTTCACCATTAACAAAAAGCTGAAATTCATTATCATCAAATTCCTCTAGCCTAAAATCTTTATGATATCCCCGAATTCCTTCCAAGACATTACGAACGACACCAGGAAAAGGTTTTCAACAGCAATTTTGAATTCTCAGAGTAATGTACTTATCCACCAAAACATGAGTTTTGTTCCTCTTCTCAAAATCGGGAAAACGAAAAACATTACATGTTACACTCCGATTTGAACAAAATTGGTCGAAAAATTCCATTACATGAGGCTTCATAAAATTTAAAGCATAATCTTTATTCTACTTGCTTGACAGAATGACCAAAGTTTACAGTCCTTTTCAATCACAAAACAGGTTTTCTTCCTTTCCCCCTTTCCATATCTCTTCAAGAAATAAACACTAAGAAACATTTCCATCAGAAAAGCAAATTTTTTCTCTCTCCATAGTACACATTTCATCAACATCAATGAAATGCTCACAAGGCACATCTGGGGCTCATTCCAGAGGGTTTGATTTCTAGGACATACCAAGAATTACAACAGACATACTGTACATATGAATACTAAAAACTAATATGGCATGGAATTTAATATGATGATCAATTATGGTCATGATTTCCCTCCAACTTCGACTACGCCTCTTTGGTCAACTGCAACCTCTTGGGCATCTGGGAGGTCCCTAATCACCTACGTAGTAAATAACTACTTGAGTTATGATAGAAGCAGTGTCAAGAGACAAAGAAATGGCAAGATTAAGGATATTAAAAGATTAATTTGATAAGAATACAACATCTACGAGTATTAAATTATAAAATAATGAGTGGCAGTCGTTATTTACTTGATAAAGATACCATGAGGCAAATGCGTCTGTGGCAGCATACTGTAGTTGCTCCTTTGACAGAACACGAGCTTCCCAGTTTCCCAGCCTTATTTTGTTAGGCTTCTGAAGCTGCAAAATTTTAGAAGCTTGATCATTTCGAAAGCCAAACTGATCACTCAACTAGAAAGAGAGGTCAAGCTCAATTCACTTAAGTTTGCGTGATTACTACTATTATTTTTTTATTAAATAGTACATTTCATTTAAGTACTAGGAATTATAACTTGGAAAATGATATCTGCAAAACATTGTGAATAGCATTGTATAATCTAAGCTGCTCAAAAACGTTTCAAGAGGCTTAAAATACAATCGAAAGGTTCCCGTATAATGGTTGTGAAAAGCTTTTGCAAAAATTATGTATATATCACTACTTTTTTAACCATAGTTATTAATAGCGAATAGCACACTTATAGCGTTTAGAGTCATAGTAACATAGCGCATAACATTGTATATAATCCATTACTATTTGAACTATAGAACATTTATATTACATATATAAATATATATATATGTAATATAATTTCAAATAATAATATATAAAAAATAACCTTAAAAATATGACCAACATTAAAAAAAAAACTAAGTATAACAAGTTTAAAACTCATCCTCACCATCAAAAATAACATTGTCATTACAATACAAAACATTATTATGGAGGAACAGCATAACAGCTAGTTGGAAGACAAATAGCGATGAGAACAGAATACTAGCAGAAGCTGATAGGAGTATAAGAATGACAAAATGATAGCTAGTGGGAAGAAAGAAATGTTAACAATTATAGGAGTGTATGCATTATGGGAGGAATAGAGTGGCAATTAGTGGGGTGATAGTTAGTGGGAAATAGAGAATGTTAGTGACTAACAATTAGGGGGGGGGGGGGGGGGGGCGCATTAGGAAAAAGAAGGTCAAGATGTTGGGTATTGGGTACTAAGGGAATGGGATGTTGGGTATTGGGTACTAAGGGAATGGGAGCTGAGGCTTCTCAGCAAGGGGCAATAGTCCTGTGGAGTTCTAATTTCTGGTCCTTTATTTTTTGGTGTAACTCTCATTGAATTTTAAATAAATTTCCTTCTTTATACTGTATACATTCTTAACTGTAACAAATATAGTTAGAGTTAGAGTTATTACTAATAATATTTGAAAAGTAGAAATTATTGACAGAAACTGTTATTCAAAAATATAATGAAATAGGAACACTAAATAGAAAACTAAAAATATGTTGGAACTAAGTTAGGCCTTATAATATTTCACATTTACCATAAAGTCCCATGGCTACCAAAAAAAAAAGAAATGTCCCATGACTGCCAAATAAAAAAGATCGCATGGTTGCGCTATAGCGTGCGCTATAGCACATCAATAGCGCATGCTATGCTGTGTTATTGGGACTACCCTATTGCACTATAGCGAGTGCTATTTTGCACTATTAATAATTATGTTTATAACTTTTGTAAATTGATACTGAAGATAAAAATGTGATGGTTTGCATGTATTGTCCAATGCATTGAATTAGTCGCAAGAGGAGTGGTCACTTCCATATGTGGCTAATTTGACACCCAACTTGTGAAGGGGTGCAAGCAGATTGGGCACCTTCAACTGGCCCCAGTTGTCCAGTTAACCAACTACCAGTCCTTTGTAGTACAAGGTAGTAGAAGACTGGGCCAGAATCCAACCTGGTTCCTGGTTATACTGGTCAATAAAGCGAGTCTAGTTTGGTTTTCAGAAAATTGGACTCAAAACATACCTGTTTAAATAAAAGTTTCTCAGTCAAAGATGCTAGCCCCCACTTCTGAGGATCACCACCTAACTTTTGATTAGCATGAAATGAAAGATCTTCTACACCTTTAACAGATATATTGTAATCTTTGAAAACCTTAACAGCATCACTACCAATGCCAACCCCAACCTGTGTACATGTCAATAACCATATTACTACAAGTACAAATGATAAACAGTTAATGCCAATGATAGAAAGACAGAAAAAAAAAAAAAAAAAAGAGGGAAAAAGTTTTCCAGATAAACAAAATTATCACCTTCAAAACTGTAGGATCTTCAAGCAATCGCTGTAGATTTTGAGGAATTCCAGAATGAATTATGTGTAGAACATGGCAGTGACTAGTGCCACTACATATCTGCATCACTGCTACTTTCCCAGGTGGAATACCTAGAAAGATTTACACAAATAATGATTCAGCAATTGAAGCCATTGAAATCTTCTCTTTTAAAAGAATAAAGGCCTTCTTAAGGAAGGTGGGCAATGCCCCTTTACCTTAAGTCCAAGCATTTACAAAGAGAATCATAAAATCTATGAACAATAAGGAAGAGCAATGACAAAGAAAATTATCTAGAATGAGAAGTTCAGTCTCCCAAAATGCTCAAATCTTAAGTCTTAACCTTCATCCAGATTACAAAACAAAATAGAGGGCTCTGCCTCCCAAACAAATTTTGAAATTCCTCATCTTGACAATTCATCTCTAATTTCTAGAATCTTGAGCAATGATCTGTAATAACTCAGACAATCCAATGCATTTATGCAAATTCCAAATTTTAAATTATTTTTCTACCAACTAGCATTAACTACATGCAAAGTGTAGACAAATATATCTTGATATAGATTGTTTATTGTGATGATTCTTTCAAGAGTAACATTATAACTAACCATAAAGGCACTTCAGCAAAATGCTAGTGCAAGGTTCTTGGCTAAAAGGTACATGACAAGAGATAGTAGTTCACCTTAGAAACTTTTTTATCGCGCATAAATGCTTGAAACCTATTTCTACCTGCATATTCATTTTATAACCGTATCAGATGCCAATATTCATACTCAAAATATAGGCTTATACAGTGGATAATTAACACCTTTATTGCAGATACTTTTAACTTTCCTGGAACTTCTAAAATGAAGTTGCAACACAGTGAGGATGCATGTAAGTCATGATTTATATAGGTCCTAGATAAAAATATTTAACTAGGAAATAAATAACATTTTAGCCTTTTTAATTTAAAAGTACCTATTAGCATTGGAAGAATGATATTGATTTAAGATTGCCTAATTCTTCATTTATCAATTCTATCCCCTAGTTTGTTGTGTTGCTTTCTTTTCAGGTAACAGACTTTAGTACCTCATATTTTGTTCTAGATTCCTGAATTTAATGGTACTTTGAGAAATAATCTATCATATTAAACGTTGATACATTACATTCACAATCTTGATATGCTATAAAATGTGGCCTTTCATTTACAAATACTATCACCTTAGATGAACAAAGTACAAAAGATTTAACTATAGGAAAAATGTATCCAAAGCATATCAAATAAGTCCTGTGAGATTCTTTTAACAACGTAGTAATTTGTAGAAATCAGATAATATTGGAAAATTAAGTGCCAATAACTACAACTATAACAATAAGTGACATTTCAATTGGGACAACTCGAGTTGGAAGGAAATGAAAAAATAAATGAGGGAGAGAGCATTGCTTCATTAACAAGCAATGCGTCAAATATTATGATTTTGCCAATACTGACCTTTTAATTGGGATGACTCAAGTTCAAAGGAAACAACAAAAGCAATGAGAGAAGGAGAATCAGTATATGGATCTACATCATTGTCATATTTACACTAATAGTACACCTATGTTATAAGAATTATTTCAAGGTCACACTAAAACGAGCTCCTGCTTTCCTTCCCCAGCTACTAGGACTAAATATTTAAACTTAAATTCCATTTAAACACCAAATGTGTTTCCGATGTTAACTCCATTTAAAATTAAAGGGGTGAACTACCTTATGGTTATCCTGCCTCTTACCTCTCAGTATCCATTCCAAAGACCAATCACTTCTCCTTTTAATACCATGCAGCCCATGCACTCCATTGATTTATTATTATATGTAGTATGATGACAAAGAAAACAAGAACATGACTCATTACACATGAACATAATTTGCAAGAAAGATAAGAATTAAATTTGAAACTTCTACTCATTTAAAAGGATAGGACAAACAAGCTTCCAAGGCAACATTATAAAAAACCTATCCTTAGAGGAGAGTTGTTTAATTAGAAAAATAAATAGATGTTCTACATAAATTAAGCAAGCCAAAAGAAAAAGAAAACACACTGATGTATGATAGGAGGGAGGTTGCACCCAAAACAGGGTTTTAGGGCCTGTGGAAGGGTAGAAAAGGTGGGAAATTGTTAGATTAGGGTTTAGGTATGAAGGAAGAGGGACTTCGAGTGCAATACGATGAGTTGTTAAGGTCAATTAGGCTACTGTTTATGTCTATGAACAGGAGCTGCAAGATTAGGGTTTTGATCCAAGAGTGTAACAAAATTATAAGAAACCTAGGAGTTAAACCTATGGTCCCAAGGAATCACACATAGGATTTGATCGCATCACACAATCAAAGGCCATTTCTAAATAATTCTAATAAAATTAAACTCTGTTTTGACAAAGAAACACATAAGTGTTGAAATAGACCTCCTATGATATAACCTACAAGAAAAAAGAATCTTAATCCTATAAGGATCAAGATTAGAGCCCAAGTCCAAATACTGAAAGTACTAAAAATTTAAAATATCTAAATAATATAAAAACAAGCCCAAATAGACCCAAAGTGTGGTCCAGCCAAAAGTCATAACAAAAACCACGAAAATACATTAAAAAGAAAAATACTGCAAATACCCTTAATGAAAATAAAGGGATTAATAACTTCTAATTAATCTCCAAAATGGATCCTATCTTTGGGCATGAACCAAGCCAAAGCTTGGGCAGTTTTCCATGCCTTTTATAAGTTTTTAATGGCTGCTACCAATAGTCTCCATCACAAACACTTCAATTATTTTCATTCCATCTCAAATTTCGCATCAGAAATTTTATAAGGTGCAACACCACATTCATTATCCATAATTCCATATTAGCAATTAAAGAAACTCAAGGCATCAAGCAATTTGGCATAAATATAATTGAGTGGACCTTGCCCTTATATACATAGTTTGCAAAACTTCCTAACTAGTAGTATTATTTTCTTTGTCCATTCTTCTACAACTTCCCTTTTAAGAAGGGCAGCACTTTACCATCATTTCCCACCTCAATTTAGAAAAGAAAATAGAAAAGTGAAATTTAGAAGACAATTTGGCATGGAGAAAATGGTAAACAGTATAAAAATCCTGCAGCATGACAAACATCTAAAGAATCAAGACACAAAATTAAAAGAACATAAAAACCTTGATTTCCGTACATAGAACATACTTTAAAGAACATCAATGCTGGACATAAAACACAACTATGCCTATAATAGCTGTGAAATGAGCAAAATTGCGATAGCAATTGCGTGCATCACATTGGGCATTGCACAATAAATCAGGCATTGTGTTGTGATGTTCACATTGCAACATATTGCAATCACAATGATGCGGAATTGTGCAAAATTGCAATCATATTGCACACACAATTGGCTCACTTGCACAGAATTGTTAACATGAAACAAGTGTTTTAATAGAGAAGCCCTATTATATCATATTCTATGAGTTTTTGACTGCACTAATTTCATGTATTTTGTGATTCTATTATCATATTTTGTGAATTTTATAGATTATGCCTTTCATATATTTTAGCATTAATTTGTAATGCTATTTTTTGTATATTATTATTTGAGATTATATTAAATATATAAAATATATTTAATATGATGTGCACAATAAGTCTAGTTGCAATGTGCAATACACAATGTTGCAATGACCCCTCAGCACAATAGTGCGTAATTCGCAATTGACAACTATTATACCTATCATCCTTCAACTCCCAAATGGTAAAACTATATGAACAGAAGGAAAGGTGTAACACGTAAAAGAGACAACCCAGTGTAATAATGCAAGATGATAGTTGCTTCTATCCCATACAGAGCCACACCAACTTCTTTATCCCAGTACCCGGGTATTCTTAGTGACATTATCAAACCTAAATATTATTAACAAAAAGTCCATATATGACTAAAAATGAAAATTATAAAAAAAAAAAAAAAGAACACATTGTTTTGAAACAGCAGAAGAAATTTCAAGTTATGAGAATTCAGCCAGTAATACTGCAACAGCCATATAAAAATGGGCATACCAGGATGTCTTAAACTATCCAATATCATGAACCTAAAATGCTCACACGATCTTTATATGTCAAAATAAATCCACAGGACTGAACATCAATACCAAATCACATTGACATCGCTCACTTCTAGAATCTAGTATTCAGGAAATAGAGGTTAGAGTAGAAGATCTGAAGATGTCAACTATAGTGTTTCTGCCTCAATGTTGGTTTGATCTATAGGCCCAAACAATCCAATGCATCAAGGCAGCATTTAGTTTTTGTAAGCTTGACAGGTCTAAGACTCTAAGCAAGCAGATAAGACACCCACTACTTGCTGAGCATCACTATGGCATAATAACTTGAACACATAATAAATTAATAATATTTGGGAGCTCATGGGTATCAATGGCCACAACCATGATTCTCAATCGTCCATACAAGTTCTTCAGATTATGAGATCACTGAGCAGTTAATGCTGTGGTTCTGATGACCAGATGCAAGTAACATGCTTTACCAAAGGAACAACTGAACCAACCTCTTCTAAAGGTAGGTCTCCATTCAATGTCAAATCCAATAACAATTTGTGCCATCTCTCTTTCCTTTGCTTGTTGAACTTTTAAAAGCTCTACTGCAGCTTTTTCTACATCCTTAGCAGTCCTGCTATACACAATTTGGCCGCTAAACTTCATTACAGGTAATCTCATTCTTGAATAGCCTGAGTAACAATAGAATAGACATTGTAAGTTAAAAATGAAAAGTGAAAGGAAATGGCAAGTAGATTTTATGATTTGTTCAAAATGTTACTTAGCAGAGGAAAAAAGACCATAAGTATTGAAGGGTTCCCTCAAAGTGAAACATATTCAAAGGTCAAAAAATTTTGAAGGAAAAAAAAAAAGATTATATGATCGTGGTAATGACATCAACAAAATCTTGGCAAGCTTTGAATGGAATAGGAAATACAGAATAAAATCATGATTGAAGCCAAACACGTGAACTCAGTCTTCACCCCTCAAAAAAATTGTGATGCTGAATACTCCTCTGCATCCAGATACTAATCAATTTACAATATTAGTTGGGTTGAAAGTAACTCCGTTGGAAACTTAGAAGGCCATTTGTCAATCTTATGGGAAGGTAAACTGGTGGAGTATTGACTGGCTTGTCTGAAGTAATTGTAAGTTATCTAATCACAACTTTATTAGTTGGTTTCGCATTCTAGAAAGAAGAATGTTGAGTTAGAGCTATCAAAGGAGTGCTGCATGTGTTGTTTGCAGCATGATGGATGAAAATAGAGACCATTTGTCTGTATAGAGTAGTTTCAACGCTACATAGAACTGTTACTACTTGGGATGAAGAGCAGAAGTAATTATTATCCTATAAATGCCCTTTTGATATGAGTCAAGTCATGGTTTATTTAGATTGCAATGCTGTGGTATACTATGCTTGGAAAGAAAGGAAGAACATAGTTTATGTTGCAGCAAGAATACCGATTATCTACGGGTCCGCACATTTTTTGTAGAGTTCCTGGTTTTGGGTCCAATTTGAAGCATATTTTTCTGTAGTAATTTTTTTTTCCGCAGCTAACAATAAACTTCTGATTTGTCAACAAAAAGTGTGATGACAAAGCTGCAGAAATGAATGGAGAGCAACCAAATCCAAAGAACCTAAACCCAGTTTTATCCATAAAATTTTCGATTAAGGTGCAAGTAAAAATGAGGCAACCCAAAGTAGTGAGAAATGAAAAAATGGATTTGGGAGAGACACCTTTACAAGGGGATAAAAGCAATGCATCTGGGTGTTGAAGAGCGAGAAGAGATTTCGGCAAACGGCGGCCGCTATGGTGGGGAGATTGAGCAATGGAGGTCGCTATCCCGTAGTCGTCGTCGTCGACGGGACTGAAGGGACGTTTCTTGGGCAGAGCAAAAGGAGGGGACTGAAATTTGGCTTCGATGGCTTCAATGGCTTGGAGATCTTGGTTTGAGAGGGGCTCGTCTTCGTCCAAGATGCAAGTGAAGGAGGCAAATCGTGTAAAACTGTCCTCCTTCTCTTGTAAGCACTTCATCACCCACAACACTTTGGTGCCTTCAAATTTCAAATTTGGAGAGATGGCTGTATTCCGTCTATCTATGCCGATTTGGGTCCTTTTTTATTTTTTTAATTTTAATAAATTTTTTATTTCTTTATAAATTTGACACTTTTTTCCCACTAAAATTTATTTTTATAATAAAAGGAAGAGATCGTATCCCTGTTAATACTCTTCCTGCACGCTTCCTATAGATGCCATTTGATTTAACAATATATTATAAGTTTTTTATATTAATGCAAAAATAAATAAAAATAAAACATCATGAATAGCTTTTAAAATAAAAAAAATTGTTATAAAAAATATTAACTTGGATAATGTAATAATATTATTTTTATAATTTTATTTTAATTTAATTTTTATAATATAAAATTTAAATAATTAAATTTAATAAATATAATTATAAAATTCAAAAAAGTGTGATCTTTAAGTAAAAGTTATTTTTGTAAAAGTTTCAGTTCCTTGGAGTATAGATAACTTGTAAAAAAATTATTTTTTAATGCACTTATAGATTAAAAATTAAAATATGAGATGTACAATCGATAATAAAAAGTAATAGTTTATATTATATAATAACAAAAAATTATATTTTAAATTAAAGAATTTTTTCTCTTAAATTTTTTCATAACATGTCAAATTAACATAATTTTAACTCAATAGAAAATGAGTGCAATTTTTAGTTTCATTGAACTTTTAAAATGGAGAGTGAAATCTAACTTACAAATTTTAAATCTTCTAAAATGCGAACGCCTATTTTCCTCTATTTTATCATTTCTTTATTTATTCAGTCAAATTTTTTTATAAAATAGGTTATATTACTAACATATTTATAATTTGATACAAAATATATTAAATAAATATTCTCTCACATCCTAATTTTGATACATAATTCTTATACCTACATATAACCATTGATATGTAAAATCAATCAGCTGTAAGTATAAAAATTCCATATCAAATTTTGAATGTAAGAATAACTTGGTTGAAGCATATTCTATTAGAAATAGGCTGCAGGAAGTAGTGAAACACTAGTGTTTCAAATCATGCACCATTTCACAGTAGCTGATGTGTGCGACGATATGGGTGGCTATATCTTTCTGGCAACGCATTTTTTACATTCCTGTATAAAATATTGAAACAAATCATTTTATGTCAAATTTTTAAAACAGATGTAGCTCTTGCACGTTGGTCTATCATTTTCGCAGCGATATTTCCTAACGAAACAAACTAGTTTCTAACTTGCAACCTTCCGCCAGGAAAAAAAAAAAATTCATTTAAATTTTTATTGTTATTGAGAATATGATATCAGGCTTACAAAACGTGAAAACAATGAGCACAACAACTTCAAATGAATTGAAAAGAAAAACATCCTGCAAACCTATGAGAAATGGTGATACTTTTCTTTCAGCGCAGAATTGTATAATTTGACCTAATCCTTGTACTTCATCTCAGATACCAGGAAGCCAGGCATATCAAATGAAGATGAAAACTTCTCAACATCGGCTTTGAGGGCTTCAATATTCTTGTTGTTCACCAAACCCTTGTTGAAATCCTTCAAAAGTTTGCCGTGCTCCGTTTGGATCTCCAATGTGAGAGTGACAGCACGGTGAAGAAACTCTCCAATCTGCTCAAAATCCTTCTCAACCAAACCTCTAGAAGTCATGGCTGGGGCACCTGTAGATACAAACTCCTGTCAGCTACTTATGCAAAATATAGCAGGCAACCAACTAACATTTTAACAAATTGCAGGAAGACTATCAAATCCACTCATATGCACTATTAAATAAGCATTTTAGTGATAGACCAGAAACTAAAAACAAATGCATTAAGAAACACATATTGCACAGGCAATTTCTTCTTATATTCGGTTTGGCAACCATATTGCATAAACATTCTTCCTTTCAAGCCTTCAAGATTTAATCAAAAGAACTTCCAATATTAGCTATTCAGTGAAAGATGTGTCTCATGTTCACAGGTATTTTTATGAGGCATTTCTGCAAGCTCAGCTAGAACTAAAAAATCTTCAAGTTTTTATTTATTTATTTGTTTATTTATATTTATTTCTAAAAGAGCATTTGTTAAATTAGGATAACTACCTAAGTCTTTTACCTTCTATCAGTACATAATCGTGTCAATGTTTTACAGTAAATTCAAGTTCAAACAGAAGTTCTTACCAATCCGTACTCCTCCAGGAGCCAAGGCACTGCTGTCCCCAAAAACAGCATTTTTGTTTACAGTAATGTTGCAGAGATCACATAGTTTCTCCACCTTATTGCCTGCAGGAACATCAAGCAGTGATGAAAACTCTATTAAGGAATTGAAACCTACTTAAACCAAGTGAGTTCACTACTTTTTTTCTTTTTGAAGTTAGCCATGAGTTCACTCCTTTACCAGTCAAACCAAGAGGCCGGAGATCCCACAAGACAAGATGGTTCTCAGTTCCTCCAGTGACAAGCTTGTATCCCTTACTCATCAAGTAATTTCCAATGGCAACTGCATTGGCCTTAACTTGCTTGGCGTAGGCCTTGAACCCTGGTGACATAGCTTGCTTCAGAGCGACAGCAAGGGCACCAATCTGGTGATTGTGAGGACCACCTTGAAGGGAGGGGAATACAGCAAAGTTGATCTTGTCTTCGAAGTCGTAAACCGCATCTTCAGGCTGGCCCTTCTTGGGTGGCTTAGGCCCCTTCCTGTAGAAGATCATACCTGACCTAGGACCCCTCAAGCTCTTGTGGGTGGTTGTTGTAACTATGTCACAGTACTCAAAGGGATTATTAGCTTCCTATAGTCAAGAAAAAAGGAATAATAATTATTCAGGTGGCAAAAATCCAGGTCAGAAAAACGCATGAAACTAACTGAAGTATGAACCTAAAGAACAAATGATTAAAATTTTAATTGACTGTTACATCAGCCAAGCATGGTAAAAATGTAAAATCGTGAACTGGTTGATCAAACAAATCACTGAAATGAAAATTTATATAGTGCAAACTTCAAAACACTCATTTTTATATCAACTGAACTAGAAAGCCAGCAAAACCAAGAAATACAGTTAGATTCAATTCTGTTAGCTCTCCTCACTAGAAATGGTGAAAAAAATATCAGATTATCAAAATAACAAATACACATGTATGTCAAGAACAGATCCAGATTCAATCAAGAATATACTCTGTAAATAAATGAAGCTCCCCTGTTGCCACCAACAATGCATTTTTGTTACTTAATCTCAGAGGATGATATGCTAGAATTAACATCTGAAATCCAAGAGCATGTCCAATAATTATTTAAGACTAACACCTTAGTGCACATAAGAAACTTAGAATAAAATGTTTAAAAAAAAGTTATTTGGTCGATTTCAAATCAGATAGTCCTTCTGAAAGCAATTAGCGGATCCTTTCAGATGCTAAGCAGTGGGATGTGAAAAGCAGATCCTTATGAACTAAAATGATTGAAATCCTAACAACATTGCGATCTAGTATAAAATATGAAGAAACAAAACAGTGCCATAACACCAGACATCAATTGAAAAGAACAAGTAAGGATAGATTTACCTGAGCAGCGACAAGGCCACTAATGTGAGCCATATCGCAGAGCAAAAGAGCACCACACTTGTCGGCAATCTCCCTAAACCTTCCATAATCCCAGTCCCTGGGGTATGCACTTCCACCACAGATTATCATTCTAGGCCTGAAATCCAAGGCCTTCTCCTCCAACTTGTCATAGTCAATGTATCCAGTACTGGAATTCACCTTGTATGGCAAACTCTCGAAATAAATCGAGGTTGCAGAGATCTTCTTCCCTCCGGAGGTGTAGTACCCATGAGTCAGGTGGCCACCGGAGGGTAGATCCAACCCCATGATACGGTCATGGGGTTGTAGCACTGCCGTGTAGGCAGCGAAATTTGCAGGAGAACCCGAATATGGCTGGACATTGACACCCCACTTGGTGGAATCCAGGTGAAATGCCTGAAGAGCGCGAGACCTACAAAGGTTCTCGATCTCGTCGATGTACTCATTCCCACCATAGTAGCGATTGCCCGGCATGCCCTCTGAATACTTGTTTGTCAATGCACTGCCGAGAGCCTCAATAACGGCGAAGGAGGTAAAGTTTTCCGATGCAATGAGCTCGATTCCGCGGCATTGTCGGCGCTTCTCCTTCTCAATGAGATCATGGATTTCTGGGTCCACGGTTTTGAGTGGAGTATTTCCCCAAACGTTAACGGGATCCATAGTTGATCGAGGAGAGAAGCAGAGGACAAAACGAAATTAGAAGAGAAAGAGAGGGCAGAAGAAGTGAGAATGCGATGCACGAGTCCGTCGAGACGGTGGAATCCGGTGTTTATAATAGTTTCTCCAGTATGAAAATACTATTCTAGCCTTGGTCATATGCGATGGAGAGTAGGTACATCAGGAACAATTTTGATATTTCACAATCAAACATTATTAAATATATATTTAAAAAATTTAAATTATTAAACTTAATAAATTATAAAATACAACTTTTCTTTGTAATGTAAGATGTAAATTTTGAAAGTCACATAAATTTTTAGAAATATTTAATAATTTATTAAATGAAAGCAATTTTTAATTAAAAATGATAATTGTATGAAACTTCTATCTACGTTTAGAGATAAAAAATTAAAAAATATATAAATTAAAAATAAAATTTATTTATACATATATTATTATTTTAAAAATTTTATATATTTAATTAGCAAGTAGTCACTAATAATATATTATTAATGAATTATGCAATTATTATATATCTAAAGATTCAGATTGAATTACTAAATATTTAATTTATAAATACTAAATAGTTATCACTAAATAAGGATTTTTTTTTCAATTAAAAAATATTAATTGCATTTGAATTTATTACCCAAAAATTGTATAAATAATGTGCAACCGTCAAATTATTAAATTATCACCAATTTGGTGGCTAAAAGCGGAATCAACATTTTTTAAGGTGGTGATATTGCTACGTCCCAACGTTTTTTAGATTTTATTAATAAAATAATAAAAGACAGTGTATTGATACACTGTTTATTTATTATTTTTATAAAAAAATTTAAAAAAATTGAAACGTAAAAATACCATTATTCATTTTTTATATGAGTGGTGTCATTAGTAAATACCTTTTTAGTACACTGGCCCTATGCTTAGGAAGAAAAAAAAGTTGAAATGGTGCATTTCAGTTTTTCTTTTTTCCTAAGTGTACCCCAAACATACTCAAAATAGTGTATGTGCATTATTTTTCTTTTTTTGGTATAGAATAAATTTAGGTTGTGGAGAGGTTCTTTTTATTCTAAGACTAGGACAGATTGTTAATCTCAACAAAGATTTACAGTAAATTTACAGATTGTCTACTAATGAGAATTTTTGAAATCAAATCTAAGTCATGCAATTGTCATAAATAAAGAATCAATCAGGTGAGCTAATCCTATTAGCCCCAATATTTTCCTACTTATACATATATTTTTGTTTTTGATGTCTCACATTTTATTTACATTTAAAGTCTTTTGTTTACAAGGGAGGAGGAAAGGGGAATTTTACTTTTAATAATTATTTTAAAATATTGCATAGAAGCAGAATATTTACTAAATCGTTAAAATTGCAGATAGAGAACTAATGTAAACCAAACCTAAAACTAAAAGAAGTAAAGTATAATTTATCACTTTAATCTTTTTAAGCATGGTCTAGAACTCTCCATTCTTAATTATATGACTTATTTTTATATTTTCTTTTGTTTTCTTATTTTACAAAATTTTGTCTTTTTTAATTTCAAAATAAATATTAGGTGGACTCCATATATTAAGTTGCGATGAAAATTTATATAATAATTTATGTGGACCTTGTAGTATTCAATTTGTGAGAATATTGCTTCCCTACTATTATATATGATAATATAACATCATATTTTTTGGCCCCTCCATTCTTTGAATCTTGTACTTGTCCTAAAGCTATAGAGTCAATTTGGCATTTCTTCATTTACATTGGAGGTCATTATGGAAGCCTTGAAAGAAAGGAGGATTGACGTGAGGGTAGAGCACATACAGGATTTGTTGGAGAAGCCCAAATTGTGAGGTATAGTAGTTTGGAAGAACAAAAATTGTTTCTAGAGTCGTCAAACTGAGGAGGGGTCAATACAATGTTGACATCTTGGGCAACTAGAAAATTTGGTCGCAAAGTTCTTTGCTCCAATTCTCAATGATTGAACTTGTGAGTGCACCATCATTAATTCAAGGTAACATTAGAAGGAGGTAGGAACTCTTGTGATCAATATTAAAAGTTGGAAAAGAATTGGAATTGTTGCTCATGACAAATAGTACCTTAGTGGGTTGAACTAATTAAGCTATTTAAATTGTTAAAAAGATCCCTTACCAAAAAAAAAAATTGTCAAAAAGATTAATTTGCGAAAAGTGCAGACCACTTTAAAGGTCATGGTAATATACAATTATAAAACATAAATGGAAGTCATTATGAAATTTCATATTACAAAAAGGGGAAATTTATTTCCATGTAAGTGAAAATGCAATAGCGTAAAAAATTATTTTATAAAATGTAATAAAATTAATAATTAAAATTCTTTTAAATAAGATTTTTATTAATTTTAATTTGTAAAAGTAAGAAACTATCAATTTTGATACATCATGCAGCCATAGTTAGGAATTTTGTGAGAATAGCATGAGGAAGATGGCAGAATTCAACTAAAATAATATGTCCAAGACAAGAAAGAGTGCGGAGTAATCTTTTGTATGATGATTGTTCAAAGTATGAGGTCATTTTCATTTTAGCAGCAAAGGTGTTGTTTAGTGAGTAGATATGGTAGGTAGTAGCACCAAAACCCTTGTGGTTGGTGGGAGTTTGAGTAAGTTTTCATATTTCACAAAATAAGTTACAAATCAAAAATCAAGCATTTAATAAATTATTATGGTCTCCATGTACCATATATGCATGCCTCTCTTTGGTAAGGGAATGCTCAAAACCCATTAAGTTGCTCATAGAATCGAATTATATGTAAGTTATGAGAGGATAATTTGAATCATGTAGTTAGTTTCAATGAAAATTTTGTAAGTTTTTGTTTAATAAGAATCATAATATAATGATTAATTATTGTACTTATTTTAACCGTGGCTAAATTTTTATTTTTATTAATGGCTCTTGCAAATGAATATTTGATTTTTTATAACACAAGAAATTCATCATAAATGAAAACTTTAACTAGGCAAACATAAATATATATGTATATATATTTTTGACATGAACAGTAGTAGGCATACCTAAAACAAGTATTTTCTTTTCTCAGAATGTCAAAGTAGAAGTAGCTAATGCAATTATTGGTTGTTGTGAGTTAATAATATGAGGAGATATTTAGGGCTTTCATGTAGCAGGGTAGAGTGACTAAATCTCTTATATGCAAATGTTGTGGACCAAGTCTATTCGAGGCTAAGTCATTGGCAAGCCTAGTGTTTATCTTGTAGCCCATTTAATTCTTGCTGAATGAATGATATCTGCCATCCCCTCTTATCAAATGCATAATACAAAGGCGCCTATAAGGATTTGCAATGAAATTGAAAATCTTCAAAAGCAGATTATTTGGGGAGATGTAGAAGCTAAGAAGCATGTTCCAACAAAGTTTGTTTGCGTAAGTAGCTAAGCGGGCTGGGCATCCATAATTTGAACATTACAAATGATGCTTTTTTGATGAAAATTACTTAGCAATTTATTTTTGGCCCTTTTGATTTGTGGGTTTAGGTGCTAAAGGGTAAATATAAAAGAAATATAAATGGTGTGGCTATGGTTATTTCTAGGAGCATGAACTTGTGTCTTTGGAAGCATATATGTAGATTGTGGCTTATATTATATCAGATTTCTCATAGATAAAAATGAAAATGAATTTCTCTATTTTTCCAACTTAAAGAATTATAAAACGAGTTAGCTCTATATAGCTATTCTCTGTGTTATTGGTTCTGTTATAACTCACTTCTTAACTAAACAATAGTCTTAATAGCTTCTCCTAATATTGCATCATTTTCTATTCTTTATTTTGCTTTAGTTTTAGTATCACGACGTCATTCCTTTTGTCTCCTTTTGTTTTCTACTTATCACATCACTAACATTCCCCCTCAACTTGAACTCCCCCAAGCTTCTTTCTCATTTTTGCCCTCCTTAAAAATGAACTGGGGAGGACACCAAGAGTTTTGCCTTGAAACTTATGAAACAATGGTGCTGATAAAGGTTTGGTAAAGATGTCAGCAACCTAGTTAAGCACTGGAAGATGATTAATTGAGATAGTTTTCTTCAATACATGCTCTTAAACAAAATAAATTCTAATTCCATGTGCTTAGTACAATGATGTTGAATGGGGTTAGCTAAGAGAACAACTATTAACATATTATCACACCACGACCAAGGTCTATGAGGACGTTGAACCCTTATTTCATCGAGCATAGACTTCAGCCATAGAATTTTAGCTATTAAACTAGTTAAGGACTTTTATTCTACCTTTATGCTTGAACATGAGAGAGTGACCTACTTCTTAGGGCTCCAAGACACTACATTCTTGCCAAAGTAGACATAATAACTTGATATAAATAGCCTGTCATCAAGATTAGATGCTAATATGCATCTTTAAAACTAGTTAGGCTTAGAATTATTGAAGGTTGGACCAAAATCCCTTTATCTGAGTTTCCATTAAGAAATATGAGAATCCTCTTCACAACTTTCCAATGATCCTTAATTAAATTTTGCATGAATTGTGAGACTTTGCTCACACTATATGAGATATCTAGATAGGTGATAGTTATGTATTGTAAAGCACTAACAATGCTTCTATAATTTTGAGGCTCTTTAAATGTAGAACCTAAAGATTTGGACCATTTGAGACTACTAACCATTGGGATTGGTAGGGCTTTTTCTTCTAACATATTATACTTCTTCAAGAGATCTTTAACGTATATAGTTTGAGTTAGAAGAATACCCTAGTCCAGAAAGGTTGCTTTTATTCCAAGAAAATAATTCAACTTACCAAGATCCTTTAAAGAGAAGGCTTTATGCAATGTACTGACTAGACTTGAAATTTTTGTATTTGAGCTCCCAGCGACAATCATGTCATCAACATAAATTAGTATATAGATAATGATGTGGTAGTAATCTTCATAAAGAGTGATTGATCAGCTTTAGAACCTTTGAACCTAATTGAAACTAGAAATCCTTGAAGTTTGTCAAACCAAGTTCTTGAAGCTTGTTTGAGGCCATAAAGAGACTTTTTAAGCTTATAGACTAATGGCTGTTTCTTTGACTTCACTTTAAACCCTTATGGTTATTCCATGAACATCTCTTCCTGTAATTGGCCATTTAGAAATGTGTTATTAACATCCACTTATCACAAGCTCTAGCCTCTTGATACTACAAGAGTTAAAATGATCCTTATTATTGTTTGTTTGACAATTGGTCTAAATGTCTAAGCAAAATCTAATCTAGGTTATTGATGATAACCTTTGACCACCATTCGAGCCTTATACCTTGCAATAGTTCCATCTGAGTTCCTTTTGATCTTGACCACCCAGTTATATTCTACAGGGGTTCTATTATGAGTCTTGGGAACTAGAGACCAAGTCTTATTAGCCATCAAAGCATCGAATTCTGCATGTACTACCTATTTCCACTAGTCATGTTGTAGAGTTTGGGTGATAGTTTAAGGTTATGTGTTGTCTTGATTCAGAAGGTATGTTTTGGACTTGAATATACAATTCTTAGCTCTTGTTATCATTGGGTGGCAATTAGTAACTGAAGGATGAGGTAATAGAGAATTTTGATCTAAAGTGTTTAAGATAGGATCTAAAAGGCTGGAAACAAGGTTTGAGGGATTGAAAGTTGGTTCTGAAGTATTTGAGGAAGGTTGTGAATGATGATTAGGTGGTATAGTATTGTATTAGGTTCAAGATTGTTTGTATTAAAAGAATTTTGCTATTGACCTTGTAGATGAGATCTAACAGTAATGAGAAGAGGGCTTGGTAACAAGGTTAATGAAAAAGTTAGTACTTGACTAGTGTTATTAGGGACAAATGAAGGGTATGGGAACTTGGCTTCATAAAAAATAATAAGCCTCGATATAATGTATTTCCAAAAGCATCTAGACACTCATGTCCTTTATGTCTTGTGCTGTAACCTAAGAAAGTACATGGTTCAGACCAAAATTCCAATTTATGTTGATTGTAAGGCATCAAATGTGAAAAATAAGGGCATCCAACTGACTTTAGGAATTTGTAATCAAGTTTGACTTAATGAAGAACTTCTATAGGACTTTTGTTCTATAGAATTTTAGTTGGAAGCTTGTTCATTTGAAAAACTATAGTTGCAAAGGCTTCAGACCAGTATTGGGGTCCAATTTCAATAATTTGTCTATGTCTTCTTTCCCCAAGATGATTTTGTTCAGATGTATATGGGCATGAATGTCTAAATTCAACCCCTCAAGAGTCTAAGTACTGTGAGAAGCATCTAAATTTTCCCCCCCAATTGGATTGCAGAATTTTAAAATTGAATCCTAGTTTATTTTCTGCATCCAACTTGAAGTATTTAAGATACTTGAAGGCTTCACTTTTGGTTTGTAAGAAATAAATCCACGTGAACCTTGAATAAGCATCAACAAAAGTCAAGTAATATCTAAACTCTTGTCCAGATGGTAACATGATGAGTAGTTCTAGTGTTTGGAAACCAAAAAGTTTCTTCTATTAGATCAACTTCTGTTTCAACCATATTGACATTATACTTTGATTCCGTGAACCTTAAATTGCTTGATCTCTGTACACTACTTGAGTACTTCCTTAGTTCTAGATTATAAGAAACATCAAACCTCTTGTAACATTTATGCATAGTATGCCCAACCTTGCCACATAATTGACATTGTGGCTTGCTTCTAGAACCTTTATACTAAAACTTTCCTCTTCCTTTAGTGAAACTTACCCTTCTTCCATTACAAAACTTTGATAATAGTGAAAACTATTTCCTTTACCTACATTTCCTTAAGATTTCTTACCCCGAGTAATCAAATTAGCAAACATTCCATTTTCCATATGGCTAAAATTCTCAAGAATCCTAACTTCTGTAGCCAGCAAATGGGTTGATAATAACTTCTAGTTGGGTAGTTCTGCTTGTGTTAATAGTATAATAACCACTGCATCATATTTTGCACTAAGACCACTATGAGTTATGTGCCCCAAATCAATTTCACTTATCTCATGCCCACATAATTATAAAACATCCCTAGAGACTCTTTAATTTTGTCAAATACTCCCTCATTCCAAGGTTCCCTTTCTTGCAATTCTACAATTCTTGCCCATGTTGCATAACTTTGGCAGCAATTTACTTTACAAAGTATTCTTCCATCACTATCCATAATTGCTTCGCAATCTCATAGCCAACCAAATTGGAAAAAATCCTAACATTAATCAAAGATGATATCCATGACAAAAGAAATTGATCTTTCTTATCATAGATTCTAAATTCAAATGAATTAATTGGAGTTATCTAATGCTTCCACAATAGAAAGTTATTTTCATCTAACTTTACTGTGCTTTGACTGTTTTGATACTAAACAACACTCACACTCGTTTCTTCTTCATCTCGATACATGTTTCTTAAACTTCTTCTAGGATCTTTCTTGCATTTGCTTCATTGCTTTGATACCATATCAAATTTCTCATAGACAAAGATGAATATGAATTTCTTTATTTTTCTAACTCAAAGAATTACAAAATGAGATGGCTTTATATAGCCATTCAAATCCTACATATATCTCTGTGTTCTTGGATTTTTTACAACTAATTTCCTAACTAACCAACATACTTAATAGCTTCTCCTCATATGGCATCATTTTCTGTTCTTTACTTTGCTTTAGTTTTAGTAGAACTTTGTTGCCTTTTGTTTTTTACTTATCACACCAAATAGAAATTGGCAATGGTACCTCTAAAATTCTTGGCAAGATAATTAAGTGATGGATCGTGAAGTTCTATTGCCTAAGGTGATAGGTCAAATTTCACCCATTGATCTTTCTAAAATTGTTTCAGAGTTTGTGAATAACAAGGGCAATGAGATCTAGACTATCTTTCGAGTTCTTGGATGACCATAGCATCCAAATCTTTAAGGTTACATTTGCTCCTTGTGCTATTGATGGGGAGGATCAAGTAGTGTGGAAGGGAAACAGGAATAATACATGTATTGTTAAGGAGAAATACTTTCCTTTCATAGGGATTAATTTCATAGGAGTAGGCAATATTTGGAGAATCCTTTGGAAATGAAAAGGACCATAACACATCAAGCTTTTTATTTAGAAGGTTTTATAGTACACTTATCATTAGATCCCATATTGATGCTTGGGTAAATGGTAGTACTTGGTGCCCAATCTATGATGAAGTGGCTAAAACATCCTTGCATGCTCTTTAGGATGTAAGAAAATCTAGACTTCATGCTTACTCCCTCTAGTTGTGTTGTGCTCTTTCAAGTGGATTTGGCTAGTTGATTCTTTCTTAACAAGTACGATGAAGGTGTGTTGGATTTTGATTGGATTGATGTTTCTTTATTCCTAGTTGGTTAGTGTGGTAGTGGCAGAACAACTTGGTCCATGATCCACATTTTATCATCCTTGCCAACCTAACTAAATTAAATACTAATGGTGCCACTAAATGAAACCTAGCCCGACTAGTTAAGGAGGCATGTTTAGGGGGTCTGAGGGCCAGTGGGTTAGGGGTTTCGCTTATAAAATTGGAGTTTGTTTTGCTCTTACTGTTGAGCTTTGGGGATTGTTTACTAGGTTGGAATGTTCTTGGTCATTTGGTTTTTGAAAGGTCATTGTTGAATGTAACTCTTCAATAGTGATAACCTTACTTACCACCACGGTAATGTTGCTTAAAAGACCCATCTAATGTCTTGAATTCAAGCATGGTTGAATCAGTCTTAGGAGATCTAGTTTGAGCATACTTATAGGGAAGGTGATTTTTGTGTAAATTGGCTTGCTAATTATACTCTTGAAGTAGTCATGATTTTCATTTCGTTCACCAATTGCTTATAGGCTTAGATCTCTTTTTAATGCTGATTTGTCAGGTTTTAACAATTATCATGTAATTAGTTGTTTGTAGTTTTTTTAAAAAAATAAAATTTCTTATTTTAACTCAATAATATTATTGATAATCTAATATAAATGTTTGCAAACTATTTTCCTTTAAATGCAATTCTAACAGTTAAATAAAACTTTAAATTAAAATGAAAAAAGGCATGTTCAAAATTTGCACAATCATGTATCTCATTAAACTTATCCCAAGATGCATGCCTATATGTTTATACTTAAAAAAAAAAAAGTTCCTCATAACGACACACAATGTTAAGCTCACTCCTAATAAATGTGATAGTTACGTTAAAATCTTATATTGTGTCAACATTTTAAATAGTTAAAATGATCAACTTATTCGAGTGCATTTATGAATAGAAATGTAGCATGAGCATCTATATATATTTTGTTAATTAATTAAGGTCATTAGTATAGAATGTAACTTTTGAATAAAACTAAAGCGAAAGATAATATTTAAATATTTCAAAATAAATAAGTGTAATTTATTTTAAAATTAAATATCTTATTGGCAAGCATAAACTTTAAATCTTAAATTTTAAATTAAATATATTTTTATTATTTTTATTTTTTGAAAACAAAATTTAATTGATATAAATTAAATATGTTTTTACATAAACTTTAAATATATTTTTTATTATTTTTTAAAAATAAAATTTAATTGATATAAATTAAATATATTTTTAGTAATTTAAAAAATTGTTTTAAAAATATTTTAATGAATACAAATTTAAATAAAAATAAAAAACATTTTCACAAACCAAAAGTTACCTAAATTATAAAATTTTTTCTTATTGTAATTGATGATATATAGATCAATTTGTGTACTAATTTATTTTGCTAACTAAAAAATTTATAAAATAGTTCTTTTAAGTTATCGGAACAAATTGGCACATTAATTTTTTTTATTAAATGGGCATAAATTGAAATTTGAGTTATAGTTATTAGGTTTTATAATTTATTTTATAAAATTTAATAATATAAATATTTTTAAGAAAATATTTAATAAAATTTAATTTATAAAAATAATAAAATAAAAATATCTATTTTATATTAAGTAATGATACACATTTAATAATTTTATATACGCTCTGTTATATTATATTATATTTTTTCTCTGCAGGACTGCACCTATAAACTAACAACGAATAACTATTATATAAACGTGGAATACTAAATTGGCAAGGATTATGTTTTGCAATGTATATCTTATTGGCATGGGTTACATGAATTTCATAAAAAAATAATATTTGCATAAAGTTTTTTGCACTATATATATATATACACAAAAATAAATTAAAGAAAAAATTAAAAATATAAAAAAATAAGAGAGTGTAAACAATTTATATTTTGAAAAATATGCTTATAATAAATCCCTTCGACATTATTATAATATATCCATAAAACAATCCTTAAAGATAATGCAAAGCGTAGACATTTAAACAAAATAATCTTATCATCTATTAATGTTTCCATTATCTTTATATTTTTTTATTGTTTTAAATTTAATTATAATTTAATCATTTTATTCAAACAAATTAATTTTTTAGTATAAAATTTTCTTAATTTTATTTATAATTATTAATTCTATAAAAAAAATAGATCAAATAGCTCCAATATGTTGTCGAGGAGGTATACGTAGTAGGGAAGGACCCGGCATTTAGCAAAATTTACGGCTATTACTTCTCTGTAATTGCTATTCAGAGTAAGTGGGTAATTGCACAACTCGCGCGGTTAGTCACATAGTGTGCCACAAAAAGGGGAACTTGGAAAAGCTCAATCTGACCCCTTCATAGAACCAGATCCAGGATCCAGCAACCCATCTACTAAACCCGAGTAAGAAACCTGGATCCTCCATTTCAGCCTTCAAAACTATTTATACATGCTCTCACATTGCCATTCTCGTCGCTCACAGCCTCTCATTCTCAACTGGAACCTTGGTTTCTCACAGAGAAAGAGCTTCTTCTCGTTCTTCTTCTTCTTCTTCTTCTTCCTTGCGCATTTCTCAGTAACTGACTAGCTATAGTCATGTCTTTGCTGGTTGAGAAAACCTCGAGTGGCCGTGAGTATAAGGTCAAGGACATGTCCCAGGCCGACTTTGGTCGTCTCGAGATCGAGCTCGCCGAGGTCGAAATGCCTGGTCTCATTTCTTGCCGTACTGAATTCGGTCCTTCCCAACCCTTTAAGGGTGCCAAAATCACTGGTTCCCTTCATATGACCATTCAAACCGCTGTTCTTATTGAGACCCTGACTGCTCTCGGTGCTGAGGTCCGTTGGTGTTCCTGCAACATTTTCTCCACCCAGGACCACGCTGCTGCCGCTATTGCCCGTGACAGCGCCGCCGTCTTCGCATGGAAGGGGGAGACCCTTCAGGAGTACTGGTGGTGCACCGAGCGTGCCCTCGATTGGGGTCCCGGTGGTGGTCCTGATCTGATTGTCGACGATGGCGGTGATGCTACCCTTTTGATCCATGAGGGTGTCAAGGCCGAAGAAATCTACGAGAAGACTGGCCAGTTTCCAGATCCAGCATCCACCGATAATGCTGAGTTCCAGCTTGTGCTCACCATTATCAGGGATAGCTTGAAGACGGATCCCAAGAAGTACCAGAAGATGAAACAGAGACTCGTTGGTGTCTCGGAAGAGACCACCACTGGTGTCAAGAGGCTCTACCAGATGCAGGCTAATGGCACTCTCTTGTTCCCTGCTATCAATGTCAATGACTCTGTCACCAAGAGCAAGGTAAACTTTTCAATATCTAGCTCAGATTTGCATCTCAGTGCCGCCAACTTTGTTTTTCAATTAAATTCTTTCGATTTTAATGGTCCTTGCATATTTCAATCGAATTCTCCTGCCTTTGAATATTAGATCTATTGTATGCTCTGGGTTTTTCGTGTGTTTCCATTGTTGTTGATAAATTGCTAAGCTAATGTAGATTTGGTAGAAGTGACAGTAGGCACATTGTGCCTGGTTGTTGGGAAAACAGTATAAAACTGACAATCGATTTTCAGATCTATGATCTGTTTGATGTACGTCGCCAGTGAAGTGTGAAATATTTAGTGTTGAGTAACGTCTGTTTGGGACATTAAATTACTGTGTTTCTCTTTTAGATGTTGGTATACTTTCAAGCTGAAATTGTGTATGAAGGACTAATTACCTAGTTCTTTCAAATAAATTCTTGAAATTGAGAAGTAGGTTTGTGAGTTACTCTTGATTCGATGGGGTTCGTCGATCTAGTTGTAATTAAGTTAGCTAGATTTCTGTCGTTTTCTGGCCTAACGTAATGTTTGCTTTGATCTGTTTTTGTCAACAGTTTGATAACTTGTATGGTTGCCGTCACTCTCTCCCTGATGGACTGATGAGAGCCACCGATGTCATGATTGCGGGGAAGGTTGCTGTCGTGTGTGGTTATGGAGATGTTGGCAAGGGTTGTGCCGCTTCCTTGAAGCAGGCTGGGGCCCGTGTGATTGTGACTGAGATTGATCCCATTTGTGCCCTTCAGGCTCTCATGGAAGGTTTCCAAGTTCTGACCCTTGAGGATGTTCTCTCTGAGGCTGACATCTTCGTTACCACCACTGGTAACAAGGACATCATCATGGTTAGCCACATGAAGAAAATGAAGAACAATGCCATTGTTTGTAACATTGGTCACTTTGACAATGAAATCGACATGCTCGGACTTGAGACATACCCCGGTGTGAAGCGCATCACCATTAAGCCTCAAACTGACAGATGGGTTTTCCCTGACACTAAGTCAGGCATCATTGTCTTGGCCGAGGGTCGTTTGATGAACTTGGGTTGTGCCACAGGACACCCCAGTTTTGTGATGTCCTGCTCCTTCGCCAACCAGGTCATTGCTCAGCTTGAGTTGTGGAAGGAGAGGGCAAGTGGCAAGTACGAAAAGAAGGTTTATGTTTTGCCCAAGCACCTTGATGAGAAGGTGGCTGCTCTTCACCTTGGCAAGCTTGGAGCTAAGCTCACCAAGCTTTCCAAAGATCAGGCTGATTACATCAGCGTGCCCGTCGAGGGTCCATACAAGCCTCCTCACTACAGATACTGAGGTGATGAGAGAAGGATGAGATCGAGGAAAAACGATTATATTGGTTGGCTTGATCACTTCTTCTTCCTTTCTGAAAGTTTTGGTAGAATGGTAGGTTCTTATTTTAGTAGAATTATGTCGGAGTCCCACTATCTCTATAATTTTATTTTTATTTAATTTTTACAATTATAATCCAGTCATTAAATGTTTTCAACCCCGCTGATCTAAGTGGTAAGTGCAAGAAAGGAAATCTATTGTTCTCTGGCAAATGAGACCAAATGGGTGTGAATAAGGCTTTGGTTGGTTCTATGTGGGATATTGTAGTAGCTATAATTTGTGTTTTGTTGCATTTTCAATTTTATATATGTGATAAGAAATGAAGAAAGAAGAAAGCACAAATTGGTATTTGCTACCTCTTTGTTGATTCCAGTGTAGCATTATTCATTCACAGTTCGCGGATCTGTGAGTCTACAAATTCTAATACCCGGAGTGAATGAAAGGCCAATTAGTCATCTAGATGTTCTAGTCCTCTACTATTAGAGGTGCACCATGGTATATTGTTCATATTAAAATTTGATTTATGACTTTTACAAATTGTATATCTTAATTATAGATGTTTATAGGTTAAATTATTTGGCTGGTACCTATTATTTAATAAGATTTTCAAGTAAGTTTTCACAGTTTAAAACTATTTTAATAAGTTCCTATTTATACCTTTGTCTTTATCATTATAAAATATTATAATATTATTACTTATATATATATATATATATATGTAATACATTAAGTGTCATTTAAATTGTCACCTAAGCATCAGACTTAGACAAATCTTGTTAACCCGACCCTTCTCCCCCTTCCTCTCTGCACCACTCACCGTCCCTTCTCTCTCTCTCTCTCAATATGGCCTTTCTGCAAATTTCAATGATTTCCCAACCTCTTCAAATCCCAGCAGAACCACCTCAACTTCTTCAACAGAACCACCCCTGCAAAACTACAACGGACTCAGTTATATTGTAACCCCAGAAAATTCAAAGTCTACCATTTCCATCCCATAAGATAATCCTATGTTTTTAAAGTCATACATTTTGTACGTCACATTTTGTACAATGTGAGAGAGAAGGCAGAGAGTCAAACTCTGACTCTATGCTTTCTCGTTATAGTCGTATCAAAAATGTAGATGTAAGAATGTATATATATCAACACTCTAAGAATAAATGGTGAGTTAACCCTCTAAAGAAAAATTGCTGCTATATAACGACCTAATTAATATACATATTTATGAAGTTAAAAGAGAAAATGACAAAATCCAGACCCTGTAACTCTGGTAAAGTCTATTATCCAAAAATTCAAGAAGAATAATGAACAAGTGTAATAAATAGAGTAACATGTATTAGAGAAAGTTACAAAGAATGAGGCCCACCTTGAAGATAAGGCCTCATTCTGGGATTGCTCAAATTTCTTTCGGTGGTACTGGACTTGCTAAAGAGGACGAGCACGTTGCGATAGGTAAGAATGCCGATATCGCCATGGAAAGCATCCACAGGGGAAAGGAATACAGACTGGAAACCAAGAGAGACAAGAGTATGAGAGATCTTGTGGGTGACGACGCTAGAATTGATGACGCCGGAGAAGAAGATGGTGCCAGGGGAAATGAGGAGGGTGCGAGTGAAGGCTAGGGTTTGGGAGGAATAGGGAGAAGGGTCATTTCAACAAGATTTGTCCGAGTTTGATATTTAGATAATTAGATGGTAGTTTGGGTGGTATTTAATATATATGTATATATAAAAGTAATGGTGTTATAATATTTTATAATAATAAGAATTTAAAGTATAAGTAATGATATTATAATATTTTATAATAATAAATATTTAAAATAAAAATTATAAAAATTTATAAATATAATTTTAAATTATAAAAATTTATTTAAAAATTTAATTAAATTATAAAGATTAAGAATAATTTAATTATGTTTATATAAAAATTAGGTTAAAATATATAAAATTTTTTAAAATTTAAAATCAGTTGTAAATAATTTTTTTTTAATTTTTATATAATGTTCTTCTATATTCATCAATATTTATAATATATTCTTTCTGTTATTATTTCCGTTCAAAATGTGACGAAATCCTCAAATTGATAGTCAAATTCCAAATTCACGGTGCTAATTACCTAAATTGCCTCTTAACATTTTGGAAGAAGTTGAATCTCAATTCCAATGCACAAAGACCCAATTCCAACACATTAACCCCAATTAGAATCCTAATCCTAACACAAGAGGTATTTCCTCTAATTAGAACTCTAACCCAATTCGAAGGCACAAAGAGCCATCAATGCCATCGAATCAGACTGAATCTGAAATCCAAGGTGCCATTTCGAATCCACTCCCCATCTCGCTTCAGCTTTAGAATTGTTCAGAACTTAATCGGGGATGCTAGCTAGCGCAACAACGACTAAACTTGGATATTAATTTCTTCAGGCTGTCATTTTGACACTCACTGTTGGACCATATGAACCAAAGGATTCTGTTACCTTCTTAAGTGCATTTGATGTCAGCTTGTTATTTGCAAGGAAAGCAGGAGTTTTTGTGGTGCAAGCTGCAGGGAATAAGGGGGCATCACCTTCAACCGTTGTCTTTTAGCCCCTGGACTGCGGGTGTCGCAGCTTATACCCTCTATTGTCCATGTTTTATGTTAACCATTTATTGTCCATAGTTGAAGGTTTATATATGGTATTTGACTGAGAGTTTGTTAATTTCAGGACCAAATTTTGGAAATGGGTCAGTTCTGCATTAGCTATTAAGCTGTCATTAGCTGAGGATGCATTAAAATGGATGGAACGTCCGCAAGGATTCCTGAAGACATACGAGAATGCCAATATCCAGAAGCTCCTGACCCTTACGTAGTACAAGGCAATATTATGATCTCTAACTTCTCGATTTCAGGTTCAAGTAATGTGATCGAATTGGGTCTTTGTGTTTGAATTTGGATTCAACCTCTTTCAAAATCTTAGAGGTAATTTAGGTATTTTATTACGTTTAATTTGAAGTTTGATCATTAATTTGAAAATTCTGTCATATTTTAAAAGAAAGTAATAATAGAAAAAGTATATTATAATTTTTGGTGAGTTCAAGAAAATTTTATATAAAAATTTAAAATAAAAAAAAATCAATTTACAATTAACCCTAAGTTTAAAAAGATTTTATACATTTTAAACTAAAGGTCAAAGATAATAATTCTCTCTTTTACTATTCAAGACAAGAATGTTGCAAACGAGGTAAATAAAAAGAGATTATTTAAAGCCATAAAATGAAGTAATTGAAAAAGAAAAGTTAAATTAATTTTAATTAGAAAATAACTCTATTATAATTAAGAAATAATTAAAATTAATCCTATTAGAATAAAAATTTTAAATATGTCATAATAAGGAAAATTAGTTTGATTAGAATTGAAAAACTAATTAGAAGGATAAAAATTAACTTGAAAATTAAAATTAAATATAATTATAATATTATAATTAAAATCATTGTTTATTGTTTGGAATTTTAAATTTGGAAGAACAATTCTATTAAAATTAAAAATTAATTATGATGACAAAAGGTAATTCCATAAAAATTACGAAACTAAAAAATTAATTATAATATATATAATTTAAAATATATTTTTTGGGATTTTCACTTATATAACATTGAACAAATTGCGTGATAATGATAAAATAATTTTTACATTAAGAAGCGTAAAATAGACATCTAAACATTTCCATTACTTCTATATGTTTATTTAGTTTTTTTATTGATTAATATACAAAGAGAGAAAGTTTTACCCCATTGCCCACCACGTTATATAAGAAAATAAACGTTAGAAATATCTTGAAAAAAAAGTCACCCCATTCATGCCTAGAATCCCACTCATGGCATTCTCATTGCCATTGCCAGCACAAACATTTGGTAATTATCTAAGCAATTTGCTAACAACTGGGATACTTCCTTGATTTTACCCACTTAAGAATAAAGCTCATTTACTCTCAAATTTCTTAGACATCATTCCCACTTTTTCTTCCTTCTAAACAAATTCCCAAACTCACGCTTCATCTCCATTTTCATGGTCAGATAGCCCCATTCATGCCCACTTTTCATCAGCAAAACGCCAGCTTTCCCCATTGATTCAGTTGTTGACTTGTATAAATCACCCAAGCAAGGACACTCGCAGGCACTTTCACCTTCCTCTTACACAGTCCCATACCCATTCGCTTTAGTCCTTTCAATTCCTGGGTGTTAATTACTCCTATGGCTTCTTTGAATATTTTTCCTTAACTGATGTGTAGAGAGATGGGATGGCTACTTTAATTGAATTGCTTATTCATCCATTATTTTAGTTATATTTTCTCTTCTACTAATGTGATACCCTTGCGTTTATGTTGACAAAATCTAATTATTCATATAAAAAATAGTGTGGATATAGTAAAATAATGTATAATATAATTAATAGTAATATGAAAAGATAGCATTAATCTTTAAAGAATGACAAATTTTCAACAGAGATGAATAAATTTAAATACCTAAATAATCAATTAAAAACTCAAAAACACAAATGGCTTACATTAAACAATATGCAAACCACTCACAATTACCTAGTGTGATAACTATAGTCTCACTGAACTAGGTAATTACATTCTAATCACATTGGGTAGACATAGCTTCACATATTGCTGATTATTTTATATGATCTTTATGAAAGAAAAATAATTCAACAGTATTATAACTTTACTCATCATAATTATGGGATACACAATATGAAGTAGTTTTACTATGAAAAATTTAATGACCAATTCAATTGTGCAATTCCCCTTACTAAGGTTGTAAACAAAATTTACTTATAATATAACTTTAAAAAAGGGTTAGTAATATTTACACCATACATAGTAAGCAGGCATAACAATTCAGTCATGAAATTAAAAATTTAAACACCATTGCTAATTTGATTTATACACAACAAAACTCACAAAATATTCAACGTGTCATTGACAAAGTAACCAGAATTAATTCACAAACACTACTACTACAACTATATAGTAATAAAATTTTAATTTGTAGTGAAACATGCACTCAGTTTGGACACTTGTGTGATCTGCGTAGTGGAAGTATCATAGTCATGTTAATATATGAAATACTTTCAATTATACATATGTTTTATAAAAATTCATATCTATCAATAGTAAAGAAAGGAATATATAAATATGACAGGAGATCATGTGATCACAAATAAAAAGCAAACAATAAAAAATAAATTTGTTTTGAAAGAACAAAGTACCCCAATCTTGATTTATGTCCGTCAACAAAATATTGTTAAACTTTCACTGGCTAAACACCATAAGATAGCTATCAATACAATGCTGTGAAATGCGCAAGGATATAATTTATGCTTAAAAACAATTGAATCTTGTCTCAATCAAATACACCTTGTCTTAAACAGTCCAGATGCCAACACCCAATTTTCACAGAGATATTGGGGTAATAATTTTATACTAACATAACAAAAAATGAACAAAATTATCTGAATTTACAGAATTTTTGTGTCAATATATGCTGAAATTTCCCAAAAAGAGTATTCTGCTTACCAAAACTTTTCCAAGAGCAAGATTTGAGCTCTTGGGATCATTGCTGGGGATGTTAAGCAAAAGTATCTAGGAGGAGAATGTTGGGAATTGATACTTTTCCTTGAATAATCAAATCTTATTTAATGCTCTTTCTATTTCCAATGTGTAAACTTGTTTTTAAGTCTTTTAGAAGTTTGAAGAAGCTGAGTTTCTAATGATGGTTTCAGATATTTGTATTCTGTCTTTTCATATGGGTAAATGACAAATGAATGTGAGAAAGAGTTATGTATGTGAATACATGTGTGCAAAAAAAGAAATGTTCGGAATCGCCAAAAGTTCATGTTCTGATGTTTATGTGGTGATCTTCTTTCAAGTATTCAATTTTATGTTCTAAATTTCTTTCATAATCTCTTCGCACCATGGTAGTAGGATAGTGCTCTTTTCAAGCCCACTTTTCTAAATTTGTGTAGCCATAAAGCCATGCTCTTCATTTGTGGTAGGCTGTAATTATCTCTTCATAAAATGTTATCTGCATGCATTCTATTTTAAGGAAATGCCTGTTGAAAGTATTTGTTAAATCAATGTATTATTGTTTTAATAAATTAACCCAAGATTTTAAATATTTGTATATTGCTTCAGTTTAAAAGCCATTCATTCTCTTTCTAGGTTTGCTTTTCTCCCTTGATTTTATTAAATTGAGTGACAACTGCCACATTGGATCCCTTGTCTAATATTGGCTTAAGTCAGTATATAGGACTGATATATAATTCAAACAAACTTCATCAGTTAATAGATTGTGTTTAGGAGTGAAAATAAATATTTTAAGCTGTCAGTGCAGGGATATGTATGCTCATTGTCATTTATTTGTGCAAGAGCTTGCTTACCAAGGAAAAATATGCAGGTTTTGTATATATCTAGAATGTTGATTTGTATGTTGGTAGCATGCCATGATTTCACTCACAGTTATAAGTTTGAATGAAATATTATTGCTTATGTGTTATACAGAGTGTTGGTCTAGTTTAAGTTATGCTTTGCTCTTGCCTTGGCCTTAACCATGTCTAATTAAAAAATGATAGCAGCACTGTATTCTGCATTAATGGCATTTTAGGTTGTTTGCGTATGTTTAATTTAACGAAATATGGATTCGTAGAACAGCTCAAGTATCTGTTTCATTTGATAATACTTAACTCCCTATCTTAAGCATACATAAGTGAAACAAATTCCCTGCAAGTCATCTATGTTTTGATCTAAAGTAATCTAGTGGATTTACACTTTCTCCTAGTTTTGGAGTTTTGAATACATGACTGCTATTTTTGTTCACTGATTCTGTAAAGAATTAACTATCTCAAAAGCTTAACTGTTAAGCAAAACTTTAAGAATAGTTTGTATAGGTCCACCACCAAAACTCAACTTAATTGTTGATAAATGGGACACCAAAGATTGAACTATTGACCACTTATTTGGCCATAGAAACTCTGATACAATGTTATCCAATGAATTAAATGAAGTATATCGGGCCATGCCATATTCAATTTAAACAAAGTAATGTAGGCTATTCAGCCATTGACTACTCTTTACTTACTTAATAATTTAATGTGTAATGTCGCAGCCATGCAATTAACCAACACCCCCCCCCCCCCCCCGGTCCCTAAGTTACTAGAGACACTCATGGGCTGATACCAAGGAACCTAAAATGCAATGTAAACTTATTTAATTCCAGGAGTAATGCTGGTGCCACTGCTTTTGAACCACTGAGAATACGATTAGCTTCTACTAACTGGTTTGCCTCATCATCAATGCAAGTTCAGATACATAGAAAGTCTTGATTTGGTCAACTAGTAGATGAGTATATTGGTTTGATAGAGGTATAAACAATGTGAATCTGGATTCTCTTTTATTTCAAATTCCTTTCTTTTGATCAGACTATGAGACAGCATTACAGATTCTGATGATTATCAGATTCTACTTTGTTGCATTTTGCTAGCAGAAAGGAATTTATTTGGAAACCTAAGCTGCAAATTTCCTCTTCCTATTGGATTAGTTTATTCATATATCCTGAAAAGCATGAACTCTAACTTCAAAAGGTCTAAAATTGTTATTAGGATTTCAAATTTATATCATTCTTTTGACATAATTATACCATATTGCAAATTTTAAGGGTATAGGCTATAGTATGGTATTTTATAATAAAAGTTATGAAACAATTTGAGTCCTCTCGTCCTAGACAGAAGGTTGAAGAAACTATCTTGTAATGTCTATACCTATTAATTTTTCTTAAAATTTGTATTAGGGAATACAGCTGCTACATTGTTCATTACTTCTTTAAAATGAATAGCGTGCCTCTCAGATTTGCCTCTCCTGTTCACTGAAAAATAATTCACAGAAGGCATTTGCAATCAAATTGTCTCTAAAGATTCTCCTCTTACTTATTGGGTTAGCTGTGTCTTGCTTATCTCTTACTGATTATTTCCAAGTTACTAGGATAATGCTCTTTCCAAGTCCTCTTATCTGAATTTGTGTACCCATGCAGCCATACTCTTGATTCGTGGTAGGCTGTAAACGTTAAAGATATAAAACCAGGCCGATAAACTTTTTAATTAAATTTCAAAATTTTAAAACAGGCATGGTCATGGTGTAAGTTGGAAGGGCATTTGGAACTGATTTTGGTGGTGGAGACAAAAGTTTTCAATCTTTCAAGCTGACCAGCCATCGATCCACTTTTCTAACCAAGAACTTGAAATGTCTCTCTTTTGGAGCGATGACCACAGATGATATTTCCAAGTACTCGTCTTGGAAGCTCACATTTCTCACATTCAGCTTCCATATGCCATGGTGTTGCATGCGCAGCCTTTGAGGAAAGTATGTGGGATAACATTATTATTGATTTCTCTAAATTCACCTTTTGCCCACTTAGAAACTCTACAAGTTTGTCCGCATGATAATCATTTATTTGCCTTAAAAAAGAAGACGGAATCATTAGCAAAAAGATCATTTAATTACCCTTGGCCCTTTCTTCTGATTTTAATTCCTTGAAAGTTATCTTGATGTGCTAGCCTTTGTCTGCACGAAGGGAAAGAGAAAAGGAAAGGGGATCGATCACCTTGGCAAATGGCAATTTACCAGAGCATGCCAGCAAACTGTAAATTTGGCAAAGACTTGAAATGATTTTGTACCACTTACATCTCTCACCCAAATTTCCTTAATTATATTCTTAGAGAATGCCGTTCTTATTTATAAATAATTATAAAGGAAAAAGTAAATAAAAATATTGTAACATATATATAACCCACTACATACTTTATGTGCTTTACCACTGACATCATAAATGGAACTGGTTAGTTCAATATTTGCAAAAGATTTTCAATGCTGGATCACAGCTATAAAGTAATACTCACTGTAAGGAGAAAAGAAGAAAAGGACCTGACACATGCTACTTGCGTTATTCAACAACTTTCTCACACACTTCGTCAATAATCGAAAAAATTGAAAGAAGAAATGCAAAACACACCATGTGTAACAAAAAGTTAGATGCAATTGGGCATAACTCATGATCGCTCTCTTTTTTTTTTTCAATGGCTTTTTGCTATATAAACTTTGATGGTTGAAGGATTTTGTAAGTAATACACTAAGTGTCATAATTTTATACAACAAAAAAATAAAGATATAACCAAACGTCTGACATAGTAATAATTGGTTGCAACTTAAAAGTTTTAACTTGAAGACCAAAAGCCTAGGTTTAAACTTGAAAAGGACCTTATTAAAAAGACATAACTGAAAAACACTACACCTCGAAACAAATCTTTTTGTGTATTGTTATTACTGTGGCAAAGGAGACAATGGTTTAGGCAATTCAAGGCCAAGGAGAAGGTGGCCTAACTAACCAAATTTATAATTTCTTTTATTTAACATTTTGTTGCTCTTTCTTGCTTGTCTATGGGATATCATTTCATGATTCCTAACATGCATATCACTATTCTACCATCCATAGTCTTTGGCGTCAAACATTGTGATAAGATATGATTCTTTTATTTGTGATTTTTTGTGTACTATTACCAATATGGCATATGAAAGGCAGAAGTCTGATTTTGGAGATTATGACATGCTTAATGTCCTTGGTTATAATGATAGAACTGAACAAGGAGACAAAGTATAGGCAATCCAAACCAAAGAGAACAAGGCCTAACTTGTTAGGGAAAAGGAAGTAGTTAGCCCTTAGCTGTTAAATTGTATCAGTTTTGTTAGTTAAAGTCAGTTCAATTTGTTAAGTCAATTAAGGGTTACTAGTGTAATTCAGTTGTATTACAAAGTTTATGAATTGTACATTCCTCTTCATTAGTAATCAATGAGAAATCATCATTCATTTCTATCAAACTCTCTTAAATCTCAACATGGTATAAAAGTGATGAATTTGAAATGGGAGAAAATGTGATTTCAATGTCATCCTCATCAACATATTCTGTAACGGTCATGTTCGCACATTCCATCTCAATAAAATTCGACAGTGACAACTATCTGCTTTGGAAGCAACAAATCCTTGTTTCTATTTGAGGACATGAGCTTGAAAGGTTCATTGAAGGAGCTCAAGAAGTGCCATCCAAATTCGTTGGTGAACAAGAAAGGATAAGAGGAGAAATAAACCAAGAATATCTTTTGTGAAAGTAGCAAGACCAGTTGGTGTTGTCTTGGCTTTTATCGTTTGTGACTTAAGGAGTTTTTATAAGAATGGTGGGTTGTGAATTCTTATACTAGGTTTGGGAAAAGGATGAAGTATTCTTTTGATGTAAAATGGATAGAAAATATAATAAACAAAATTTGTATTTTTTGAATAATTTAATATTATAATAAATCTAAATAATAACGTGAGACTAAAATTTTATTTATAGTTTATCATTAAATAAGTAATAAATATAAAATAAAAAAAATAAACTCAATGATAAATCCGAAAAATATTAATTTCCTTTATCTATAACCCCATCAATCATCATCCTCCCAAAAAATCAAAAGGAAGCAAAGATTCACTCGCTTAATACTATAAATCCATAGCAATGCTTTGAAACCCCTATCTTGCTCCATATTTCCAAAAAAATGTTGAAGTCTTCACTAATTTGAAAAATTATTTAGTAAGCTACGATTTTGTTTCAAGAGACTGGGAAAGAAAGTTTCTTGCAAATCGTAAGAAAATATAGTTACCTATACAACCTAGGAATTCAAACGAAGAAAAGAAAATGACAAGAATAACAATTGGGTTGAAGGCATTTCATTAAACTCTATCACATTCAATATTCTCAATTAATTAATCATTAATTGATTATCTATTATAGTTTGTTATAATACTTCGTAGTTCGAAAGGCGTCCATGTGGATAACCGGGAATACAAGCATTAGGAAGAGTGGAAGGTTTATTAATATCAAGAATAATGTTATTTATATGTGTATAGATAATATAATATTCGCATATTTTATCTATAAAATAAAGATATATTTCCATGTAGACAACATGCAGACATTAGTAATATATACCCATTTGCTCCAATAATTGGTAAAACAAAATTATGAACCATCAAGAATTTGCTAGCCTGTTTTGGTACATTCTTATGCAGCTCCTGCGTTGCAACTTTTCATTGCTCAAACTCGTCCAAGCCACGTTCATTTATAGGGATATTCTCTCATAATTACTACAATTTACATATTTAATTTTTTATTAATAATTAATAATGATTGATTCTTTTATTTTTATAAATTAAATTTTTTAAAAATTTTATTAAAAATAATTTATATTATTAAATGTCTTAAACTAAACTGTAAAATTTATAAATCAAATCATTCGCATTTTCTTCTTTTAAGCGAAAGCATTTTTTTCAATACTTATAAATAAAACACACTTTATACACTTCAAAATTCCTTTTTTTTCTATCAATTAGTATTGCGTTGCGGCGGGACTTCTTAATTTTGATGCTGCAGCCATGGACTTTTAGTTTTCTGCCGTCTCCCGAAGATAATGGGTTTGGCGAGGCCTTGTATTAGGTTTAAGGTAATTATCCCACTTATAGATATCAACAGTAACTTCCCAAACCATGACCCATCAGGCATTTACCAATTATGGTTTGCCAATTGGTGGGGAAAGGTTGGTGGCCTTCAAGACTTCCAGTGCCGAGGCTGACTTGTGTATGGTGTGGACAAATTCTTGCAAGTGTTCAATGCCCTGTGGATCCAGCAGCCGCACAATGCACACCGCTCGCTCTTAACGAAAATTTTATTTTCATGTCACTTGACTATTACTAATTGCACAAGATTTTTATATACAATTATTATATATAAATTGTAATTTTTATAAAATTGCCATTATTTTTCATTTTTTTAGTTGTACAGTTTATATTAATATTAACTAATCATAAGTTTTATAAAAATTACTCATTAATTTTATAATAATTACAACTCATATATAATGTCTGTCCACAAAAATCTTGTGTGACTACATCACTTAGTGTATGGCAGGCAGATGAAATGCAAACAATTTGAATCTTACAAAAGTTTTAATGAGTCCAATTAAAGTTTTGGTGAGTTCAATCATAGTCAGATATTACCAACAAGAGGTGCATAAAAAATACTGTGCAAAATAAGATAATACCAGAATTGAAGTTTTAAGATTATTTCGATTCAAATTTAGTCAGCATTGTTAAAAACACAAAAAAAAAAATTTAAAAAAAAAAGAAAGAGACAACTCATTTTTGAAGTAAAGGTTTGAATGGATGATCCGCAGGAAACTTGTATAATTGCAAGCTTACAGGCTATGCAGAGAGAACCAATTGAACTCGTGTAGTCTGAATTGGTGCTGAATAGCCAATAAAGTTATTTGTAATGAGTGCACTAAAGATTGAATTATATCATCTTCACTAAAAAGAGAAGATTTTGGAAGAAAGAGGGCTATATGCTTTTATATAACAGCACCAATGGACAAAAAATCATTGCCTATTTACGAGTGCAGCACAGCTCACGATGAACTGTTGTAGCATCACAACCTGGGCAAGTGTACGAGCACTCATGATCTAAGGTCAGGACCAACTCACTTCCATATCATTAGAACAAAAAGAGAGAGAGAGAGAGAGAGAGAGAGAGAGAGAGAAACGTAAGAAACCAGATCAATTTGCTTGCAAAATACTCGAATTGAATTTTTAGCACTCCTGGCAAAGAAATAATCTAATGCCACAGGAAACACCTGCACAAGACAGTTCTGTGATTGTAATGGCTATGGTTTGACATGAATACTCAATGTGTGATATTTCTTAGCCATGAAAGATCCGAGGGAGGGAAGAGAGTTAAGTAAAAACAAAATGAATCATAGATTTTGGAAGTTGGGATCTTAATCGCGGTAATGTTGGCAAACTTTTTATAGCTTAGGTGATAAAACTGGTTCCCAAGTCTGATAACCAACGTAGGATCCTCCTCTGCTGGACAAACCAGCAAACTACCAGATTTACAGCAGTCTTTCTTTTAAATCAAGCCATCAGAATAATAATAGATAATAGAAAGGTACCTGAAAATAACAAATTATATTGTGATACATAAAACTTAAACTTATTAAACAGAAGAACTAATGAAAAGTGATGATGAAGAGAAATGCGCTCTTCAATTCTACTGCAATTTCATCCATCTTGCCAACCAATTTCCTCTACTGTGAGCCAAACAGATGGTTGAAATTGCGAGTGGAGTTAGTCAGCAGAAATCATTAGCAAATTTCTAAAACTTACTTTGTCTCATCAGACAGATGATGAAATGACAGAATATGATCAAAATGAGGCAAAGATGCATCTGTGTTAATGAATCTGACCTTTTGCTTTTAGTATACTTTTGTGTGGGTCTGTATCTTAATTTGGTCATATTCAGTTGAATCAAGGAACTAATGGTTGCTTTCAAGATTTTACTCAGTATAAAAAGCTTTCAAAGAATATTATTTGCATGAAGCTCAAAAATGTTTCTTTGATTATTAAGTTTTTTTGAGCTTTCCCTAAATTACTTCATATTTAATTTATTTTTCATTCTCACCCTTGCTAAGACATAATCTTTAGAGTAGAACTACCTAGACAACTCAACAAATGCCTTCGTCATCTGGGGTCATACAATTCTTTGCAATTTTGCCAAGCTTTGCCCAAGAAAGTGAACACGTTATGCACTCAAATAACTTGGGAACAGAAAACTTCGAAATAGAACCGCTATGGCAACTTATATTACTAGATGTCTCAGTTTTTAACCCATCAATTTCATATCAGATTGTAATCATACACCAGATACTGACTTATAATGCCATCGATTCCCTTCCCCTTCGCTTTTGAGAATTAAACCAAGGGTAAACTAAGATACAAACACTACTCAACGGATGGAGTAAAGTGGAAAGAGATAGTACAACGGCAGTCGAATATACATTCCCCATGATATAGTGCCCAGAAGTGACATATGAAGTATGGGATTCCAGAGTATCTAATTGGACAACTAAAAAGTTTCAGGATGGCTGAACTGCATTCTTCACTTGAATTTACATTCGTATAAGGTTTCATGTTCACAAACTCAACGATTATAACCTGGTTAAATATTGAAGCTGCAGAGAACACAAGAAATTTAAAGACTAGTATAGTCCTACATAGATTTGAAATATCAAATTATATGCAGCGGTTTGAACCACAAAAACTCCTCTAGAACCATTAAAGAAACTAAAGAGTAGCAGCGGTGTAAGATCTACAGAAGTCGGTTCTAAAGATGCCAAAGCAAAAGGTACTGCAAGTTAGATCATGGCAGAGACCAATAATCGGTTTTAAACATATCGTTTATGCATTTATTGAACTTTCCTTTCATTTCTTTCTCTAATTTCTCCATACCATTTTGAAGAAATTTTATATTATCTTCTGTGATCCCCTGCCGAAGGCAGTATGACACATTATAAAGAGCCTCATTTTTCTAATTCTAGGAACAGTATAAATAAGATAGGATGCACAGGTTGAGTGCCCTGTCCCAAGGGTTTCCTGTGAAGTCAGACTGAACTTAGAACAGGAAGCTACCAAGTATAAGTATTCTTTTTTGTAATGACTTCAAGCAGATTGTATATTAAATCTAATACTAATGCATTCTTACCTAAAACAAACAAAAGGAATTCTTGGAAAAGTAATAGAGGGAAATTCTCTAATTTATGATAAACCTAACTTCTGCAAAACTTCTCTCATTATTGATATCTTGTAAACCCTAACGAGGGAAGATTATCAGGACAAATTCACAATTAAACTCTATCAAATTTACATCTTAGGGAGATGGTTTTGAATTTACATTCTCAAAGAATGATTTGTCCAATCTGACATTGTAATCCCCAACTATCTATTAACTGGGTATCAAAATAAATAGGGATCAAAATTCCATAAATAATTATCATATTTGTCGTCATATTATTGGGAAGAACAAACGAGTTAGATCTTTACATAAATAAGCTAGCCATAAACGTTACAGAGGAAGTCGATGACATGAGTTTAAAATGATGACCATTACCACAGAAGGATGCTCATGAATTAGACAAACCAGGATTAGATGAAAGAAGGGGGCCAGAGAAAAGAAGGGGGAAGGGGAAGGAAGCCAAAAATACAGCCACTTGGCTCAATTTGCTTCATCCATTCTTTCAAGTCTTGATGTCTTTAGTACCTCTTGCACATCCAGTAATTACCTCACAGCCCCTACTGTAAGGATTTGCTTGTCTTGCATGACAATTGTAGTATGAAGCTCCTGCTCTTTGACAGGGAACCATGTCCCTCTTCAGAGTGTCATAGCTAATGTACCTCTTCTGCATTGCCAGAACTCTCCTATTGGTCTCTGAATCCATTTCTGGCTCTGTCAAGCACTCCCCAATGGTTTTAGTGCAAACTCTTCTCGTCACCACATCAATTTCACTGTGTTTCAGCAAATTGAGGTCCACAACCGATAGCCCATGGCAGATTGGGACATGGGTATGGAGCAAAATGAGTGCCAGGTACAGGCAGGTCGTGAAAATGAATCTGGGTTGGGACATTGTTTCCCGTTTGGAGCTTTCTTGCTTTCAGGGGAGCTGGGTGTGTGAAAGTGAGAGATGCTCGGTTGTTGGAGGGTAATAAATGGGACAGCACTCCGAACACAACACAGGCGGAACCAAATGTTTCAAGTCAATTAGTCAACAGTATTAGTGCGATCGTTTACTGTCAGCAACCGAGAAGGAACGCAATTATTGAAATTTATGAAACTTTGTTAGTCTTGCAATTATTACATTGCACAGTCCAGGTCTAAATTAGCTGCCAACAACCCATTTAAATCACATGTTATGACTAGTTTAAGCCTATAGCTCGGAATAATATACTCTCAAAGTAATTGCATTTTCAAATATAATATAAATTACATGAAAATAATGAAATTCTATATATTGGATGTTTATTAAAGTACAAGCCTAAAAGATTAGGCTTTTTTTTGCCCGCAGGTTGGCATACTATACTAGTCTAAAAATTTTAACTTTGATTTATAATAGCATTTTTTAGATGAAAGATGGAAGATTCGGCTACCTCTTATAAGACTACCCAAAGTATTCAAAGCAAATCGAAAAACAAAAGATCCATTAAATGTAAGATATTAAATCTTTGTTGTATTAGTTATGGACTATTAATTGTGTGATTTTCAAGCTCATTTTATAAAATTGAACATAATTAATTATTTAAATTTTTTAAATTAATTTTAATTTTGTGAAAATAAAATAATTGAACTAACTGTAATTGTTCTGTACCAATTGTGATTCTAAGGGTTTGAAAAGAAAGGACCATCAAAACTCTCAAATGAAAGAAAAACCTTCATAAAATATAGGTTGAATTAAGTATTAATGTGCTCCCACGTATAACGGAGCATGAATTCTCACTTAAAGGCCATAGGGTCTTTTGATTAATAATTTTATAGTTTAATTTATGAAATTTAATTAATTTAATTATTTAAATTTTTAAATAAAATTTTATTTATAAAAATAATAAAGTGGGTGAATTAAATATAATATCAACCCCAATATATTTATTCTTTATGCCAAATTCATAACATGACATCTCAAATTACTTATCAATTTCAAATATATTATTTATGTTTATGAATCTTGTTTTTAGAGCCGTCAATTTTCATTCAGGCCATATGATCGACTTAAAACTGTATTACAAAATCAAGGGTTAAGTAAAAAAAATATTTAGCTCAAAATAAATAATTTTTTTTTTTTTTGCACAATCAATTCCAGACTGACCCACCAATTTTTTTTTTTAATAAATTACTCTATTTCTGTCTAAAGTTTTTGCAATAAATAAAATTTTACCTTGAACATGTTTGACACCTTTTTTAAGAACAAAACCTAGACTTTAACCCTAAAGGATTCTAGAATAGAGTTAGATAAAATATATACACAATACATTAAAAAGAAATTATCAAAAGCAGTACTTCAAATTTTTCTTATTTATATATATTAGTTTCTTTACCTTTTTTCAAAGAAAACTCACCAAGACCATATCATATTCGCCACTGTTTAAAAATTTTGTTAGGGGAATAATAATAATAATAATAATAATAAAAAAACTTTTTTTGTTTAATTTTTTTAATCATGAAATAGAAAATTACTCTATTTAATAACTTAAATCTTTCGAGTTTCATTGCCATAAAAGATACTTCAATTTTCTTTTTTTCTTCAATTTCTTTGGTGTATGCAAATAATTATTAACTTCATTTATTCTAATACAAAAAAGATATAAATTTATCACTATTTTACTAATTTAAAAGTTTAGAATATAAGAAGGTATATTAATTTATTATTTAAATTCAAACTTAAGTTTAAGTTTAAGTTTAGATTTTGTTTCATTTAAGATCAAGCTCAAGGTTTGGTTTAAGGCCAATTTATAAGGTTAACTCACAAGGTCAATTCATTTAATTACCAACCTTATATGGATGGAATTAGGTTCAAACTTTTTTAATCAAAAAAATTTGAAGTTTTTCAACTAGGACCAAATAGGCTCATAATCGAACTGGGTCAACTTATTTTACAACTCTACTTGTCTTTTATACATTCAAAAGTGCTCACTTTTTTGTTTTGGTACATCAAAAGTGCTCACTTTATCATCCAAGCTTTTGGACATTTCTATTGTAACTAGCTACCACCCCCATTGTTATTGAATTGAAAATTAAGCAAATAAAGTGGATTTACGAGGTTGAAGAGAGTGTTTACATAAGTTTGATAGGGTGCTTGTTGTATTCAACCCTTACATTTATTTGAATGCAAGCTGCCAGCTAGTTCACTATCTGGATTCATCCATTCTCCTATTGAGATGCACTTACAAAAATTACTAAAAAAGCTTTTGGTGTTGGAAAAAATTATTCTCACAAATAAAATTGACAAAGACATAAAGATTTAAACAGTTTGGATTTTGACCTATGTCCATTCTTATAAAATAATTTATCAGTAAATCAACCAAAATTATAATCATCAATCTTAAATTTCTCTCTAAACCAAATTTCGATTACACCCAAATCACAAGCTAGCGCAAACAAACGAATCTTTAACTCTTTCTATTCATAGCTAGGGTCAATACCCTCTTTCCTATTCCTATAAGGTTATCAACTTTCTATTTTATCTTGCAAGTCTTTTCCTATTCTAGAGTCTTCCCTTTTTTTTCTCCAAAATTGAGCATTTTTATGGCAAAAACCCAACAATCTTCACCTTGCATAATATGGTATCAACACGTACAACTCAATCAATATGAATTGAGCTCACTAAAATCTCTACAAATTTAACTTTCTTCTTTGCCACAAATGCATGCTTTGGTTTCTTCACTACATCATTAAAAGCTTTCTTAATGACAGTTCCTCCTTTCAACTTGTACAAATTTCAACCAAGTTTCTCACCCTCCATAAATACCATAAAACCTTTGAAAACCTTCGAAACTCCACCTCCACTAGAATATTCATAACTCAAAGAGTTCAATCTTCCTATTAAAATTAAATACTTTCCAAGTGTAGACACATGCCTCACATCTCTAAGAGTCTTCACACTACATTCTTGCACTTTGATTTTCATAGTGCCTCTTCCAATAACATTCAAACTCTCACCGTTAGATAGTTTCACATCCCCACCATTAGAAACATCGTAAGTGTCAAAATATTCTCTATGAACACAAATATGATTAGAACTTGCAAAGTCCATAATCCGACAATTAGAAAGAGAATTTTTACTTTCTTCAACCTTTACAATTTCAACGTCATCATAACAATAATTTTGAGCAACTGTTGCAACATCTTCAAACTTTACTTTTCTCACACTCTTCTATATTTTCTTTCAGCATTTTGCAAAAAATCTTGATGTGACCCATCTTGTGGTAGTAGTAACATTTTTTTTATTACTATAATCAAGTCTTGATCTTGAACTTGATCTAGAATTTTGTCTGCAATAATTGTTGCCGAGGGGTGTATTCTTGCTACGTCCAAATTAGCAACGCAAACTGTTCCCTTAGGCTAAACAGCATGCTCATAGTAGTTTTTTTTCTTTCTTTTCAATTTTTTCATTCTCTAGAATCACAAAAGTTGCATCATCAATTTTGAGTATCTCTTTTCGAACTAACAGAGTAGTTACCAGATCCCCATAAGAAGGTGAAAGAGATGACAACAACAACTATCTTCATCATCAATTTTGACACCTACACTAACAATTAATTGAGTAATATCTTGTTAAAACAATATAAGTGATCTCTAATATATGTAATTCAAATAATTCTTTCTTCAAAAACAAACGATTTGAGAGATTTTGACTTATAAAGATTTTTCAATTTCTTCCATAAATTCATGGGAGAAGATTCATCTATCTTAGGTGCTAGACATAATTAGGGGTGGGTATTGGGTGGGGCGGTTTGGATTGGGACAAAATTCTTTCAACTCAGTTGAACCCAATCCCTTATTAAGTTAATCCAACCTCAGCCAAAAAATTCTTCAAACCAACATTCTTGGGTTGGAATGATTCAGTTTCACTTGGGTGGGTTAGTTTGGGTTAGGATGAGGACGAATGAACGTGAGGTGAGCGGTGGAGCGAGGATGAGGTTCGATCGACTATTGAAGACTCAAAGTGTCGAAGTGTGACGATTAGGCGAGAGAGGAGCAAAAACAAGGAGAGGCGAGTCGAAACAAGGTGGGAGGAGGTAAGGGGTTAGCATTGACTGTTGAAAACGACGAGACAATGAACAAGACTTGTAGCTCGGGAGAAAGAGAGTCGAGGGACCTAGGGTTCGAGACGAGGAGGGAGGAGTAGTGTTGGTTCGCTAAAGTTGAGCTGCCTCTTGCCTGCTTGTGCTTATAAAAGTTTTAGGGCAAGTTAGAAAATGACATCATTTTGCAAAATGAAGTTGTTTTATAATATCAGAATTCAGAAAAAATATATATATATAGCATAAGAATTCAAAAAATATATATATATAAATTTTGTTGGGTTCCCGTGGCAACCCAATAGAGAGGGGACAAAAGTCCAGCCTCACCCAATTTATCCTATCTTAAGCTAAAATATTACATAATATTTATTTTACCCCATTTTAACCTAGTCCAAATTTTTTTTTTTACGGTTTTAGGCGGGTTGAAACGATTTGACTCGGTCCTATGCCCACCCCTAGACATAATCATATTGTGCTTACTGCCTTCATCTGCATCTCTTCCAGTCTTCATCTAACATCTTATTAGGCATCTTTTCCTTCAAGGCTTTACACAATTCTTGCTCTACAGAAATATCTTTCAATGTGCTTTGCCATATGATGAAATTTTTTTTGTCATCAAATAACTCCACCTCATATTAACTGCTCTCCATCCTTGAACTTTAGCCATATCAAATCAACCAAACTCTAATACCACATGTTGAAAAAATTTATTCCCTCAAACAAAATTGTCAAAGACAAAGATTTAAGTGGTTCGGCTTTTAGCCTATGTTCACCTTTATAAAACAATTTACAATTAAATCAATCAAAAATTACAATGACCGATTTTAAATTCCTATCATAAATCCAAGTTCCAATTACACCCACATCACTCTCAAAATATTTTCCTCTCAAAGAAAACTACCAAACAATCAACTCTCACAAGCACGCACACAAACAAATCTCTAATTAAGGTCGATACCGTTTTCCTATTAGTACAAGGTTATTAACTTTTATACTTGTTTTGCAAGTCTTTTCTTATTATAGAGTCTTTTTTTTTCCCTCCAAACTTAGGCCAAGCAAAAGTCCAACACTTGAGTATATTAAAGGCTCCACTAATTTTGGAGCTCGGTTATTAGAATAAAAATGAAGGAAAATTGGTTGGGTTTGCAGACAGGGACTACCTGGATCTACAAGTGTCATGAAGAGTACCAATGGCTATATCTTTCTTATTGGTTCAAGCTACTTCATCTCAAGAAAGCAAGGCTGAGGTTGAAAAAATAGTAGCTACATATTCAATTATGCGATTCCCCTCAGAAAGTAGCTAGAGGATTTAAACCAAAAATAGATGGAAGCAACTTAAATTTACTGAGAATGACCAGTCAGATATTGCAATGTCGAAAATTCCAGTTTTTCATGGTAAAACTAAGCACTTCAAGATCAAATTATCATGTTGTTAGAGAAGTTTAACGGAACAAGGTGATCAATTAGATGCATTGTAGCAGACAGAGTAGGTTGCAGACATAGTAACCGAGGCTTTGTCTAATGCTAAATTTGAGATGCTAAGAAAGAAAATTGGCCCTGTTTATTTAGGTTGCCTGCGTAGGTTGGTTGATATATATGTCTCTTAGTATAATTGTTCATATTATGTAACTCCTACTGTTGTACACTAATGATGCGTCGCTATTCTCTGCTTTCTAACAAATTAAAAACCTTCAAATGAGAACACAAAAAATGAAAATAATGTCATGTATTCTGTTGCTTCATATGGGCAAGCTTGCCCAGCAAATAATACTATTCACCAGACTACTTAAGATGATATTAATTTTAGACTTTGTTATTATGATAAATTAAATTTTATTAAATATTTGATTAAAATTTTAAATTTATAAATTTATTATATTCAAATCAAATTGTGAGATTTAACAAATCTAACCACTTATTTTAAAATTAGTAGGTATTTAATATTAAGCAATTTGTGAAAGTATGTTTTCCCTTAATTTTGAGTGTGCATTTGTTTGATTTCTTGTAAGCTACATAACGGCCATTTCTAGTCGTTGATTCTTAATCTGTGCTGGATTTCGCATGGCATTGTAGCAACAGAGAAGTTGAGCATGCAACTCATGGATTTTGTTTTTATTATTCCGACTTTGGCCATTGATTGTATTGCTTTGGTGACCCGGCTACAGCTTGTTTTCTAAAACTCCTAGATCTTTTTGTTTTGCGTACAAAATGACAAATGTGACATCAGATTAGAGTAAACCACTAGAGTCGCATTCCAAAGGCTAGATGGAGAAAGGCGATATGTACTCGTGTTTTCCAGACTCTTCAGAAATGTAATGGTCCAAGACATTCCCCTTGTTATGGTCAACAGTGCCAAGTTACTGAACAACTTGTATAATCAGGGAGCATTATGCGTCTTACTATTGATTGCAGCACAATTTTCCGTCATGTAAAGGGCATTGCAATCCGTAGACTTGTCAAAATGGGCCGGCCCACCCCGGCCCGTGAAAGCCCGCAATTAAGCTGGGCAGGATGGGCCGGTCCGTATAATTGACGGGATGAAAAATCTTAGCCCAACCCGCTTGTGGCGGGTCGTGGGTTAAGCGGTCTAACCCGCCAATAATTAAAAAAATAAAAAATTTATTAAAAATTAAAGTTTATGAATGATAGTAAATGACTAATTAAATTTAATATACTAATTTTAAAACAATTACAAATGAATACAATCAAATTTACCTTTTAATAATGTACCTAAAGGCATATTTTGAATTTAGCTCGTAATGAATTATAAAAATCTTGATTCTACTCATAAAATTGCTAATATGCAACATCATTTTTTAGGCAAGGCTTCAATAATATTACTAACATACATGCATAATAAAATACGTGTCTACAAAGATATAAAGATCATGTTCCTATATGTGATAAAGTCTAACACTGATGTTATTCAAAATAAACTACATGCTAATTGAAAATAGAGCTATGCTACTATACATTTATATCACTATTCCTATATATGCAATGCTTGAGTTTTGCACCTTAAATTATGATAACATAAAAGCTGAACAATCCAATACAAATATAAAGATAGTACTTTTTACTTTAAAAAATAATATATAAATGTGATATTGATGATAGCTACGTAACAACACAAGTGTTATACTATCACTTAAATGATTCAGAATGAGTTGTTGCATAGTATAATAATTTTTCTCTTTGAGCTCATCAATTTTTACTTGCCTTTTAGTTCGAAACCTTTCAAAAAATTTTATTTCTACGGTCACCTATAAAATCACACATTATACATAAAATATTCAAAATATAAGAAAATTATATCTAAACTGCACGTGGATCCTGCCTAAATTGAAACCAAATGACAATCATTTGAATTGTCCTTCTCTTCCAATTCATATCCATTGATCTTGTTGTCATAATAATATAAGTTACAATAATTTCCTGAAAGTTAAAGCCATTTTAAGTGATATGTCGTTTTCGAAAAAAATTAAAATTATGCGGATTCAAACCCGTGGATTCAACCCGCCCCAACTCGCATTGATCCGCGAGTTATATGAGAGCGGGCTAATTTACCCGTGAATAAATGAGTCACTTATATAATAACCCAACCCGCCCCTTATGCAAGGTGGGACGGACTAGCCCAGCGGGTCAAGCCCATTTTGACATCCCTAGCACTCCGTCACTTGCAAAGCTGATACTATTCCACATGTACCTGATGTTATAGCAGCACTCCACAACCAATGAAGATGAAAAGCCACACAATCATTGGCTGTATAAAAAACATTCCCAACTCGAATATCTACAGAACTACCAAGTAGCTAAATTTACATTGCATCAGTGCTAAAAGCTAATACAGACTACATATTTTACAGAAATGTGGCATCAGATTGTAATCGGAAAGACCTAATGTCTACATGACATAATGCAGTCCCTTGCAACACCATTTGATTTCCAATTTCAAATTGTAAGCATATATGTCATGCAACTCTCTCATACTATCAGTAAAACTAGCAGAACCATCCACAAAACCAAGACGCCCCTCTAAGGCAACATGATCAGAGTGTGAGCTGATTCATATTCTTAACATTTTTAGAGATTCCATAAAGTGACCGGCCTTCTTCTTGCCCATCATAGGGATTTGCTCTGTAGTTGGACATTGCCTCTTCATTGTCTGAACAGCCTGGCCTTTCAGTTAAAAACTGTTCCCAAAACATGTCATTTACTCTTACTGGAGCAGCTGAGGGCACTTGATTGTTGCTTGGAACCTCGTGAGGGGAAGCTACGTTGGTAACCTCATTAGATGGAATTCTGTTTGAAGAAACTCCACTATCAGATTCTTTACCATTTGCAGAAAATCTTGATTCCGTCAATTTGCCAATTTCCTGACAGTCTAATTGGGGTGATCTGACAGAGTATGAAATTTTGTTGGCTTGCAGTGGAGAAGAAGCCAGAGTTAAATTTAGATGGCAGGATATATGACTATCACCTTCTTCATTGCTTGGCTGCAAAGAGTGCAGTTTTGGACTCTCAACAATTGTTGCTCTTCGCGATAAAGATGAATCCATCTTAAAAGTAAAAGACGCTCCAGTATCTGCCAGCTCCAATGTTTCAGGTGCAAATGCAAGAGCTGTTTTCGTCTGCACACCTCTCGGTTCTCCTTCAGACAGCTTCTTCTGTGGACTTTCCCCATCTTCATTTGAACTCTGTGTACTACGTGACACCAAGTTAATATCTGAAACAGTTGGCGATAATTCCAATCTAAGTTTATTAGAAAAATCTTGATGGAAAACATTGCCAAAATCTGTTCTGAAATTGCTATGATTGTCAATAAAGGTACTTTCAGCAACTGGCCGCATGTGATTAGCCTGAGGTAATCGTCTTTTTTTACTGTATGCTGACAGATCCATGGACTCAATCTTCTGTGAAAGCTGCTCAACAAAAGTAGGATTCAGAAGAGCCTTTTCAAAAAAGTTCAACAAATTCTTCTGCCTTTTTTCCATACCATTTAACCGCTGTCGTAAATCTTCCAACTGAGTCTTCGCGGCTGACTCATGTTGCTTGAACCTAAGAATATTAGATTCAAGAGCAGCTTTCTCATGTAAAAGTTTGTCGATTTCTTCCTCAAATGCTGCCCTTTCTGGATCCACAACAGAACCTGGAGGATGACTGTGACTGTGGATAGGTTTCCTGCGGTGAATATTCTTAAGAAGATGCTTTTGATCTTTCACAAATTCATCATTAGCGAACTCCCAACGCTCAGGATGTATTTTCCGAAATCCCTAACAATAGAGCACAATTAAATAACAAATCAAATTACAGTAGGTGCTCCAAAACCATGAAAATGGATTGATGTATAGCTGAGATAAGGAATATGAATAATCCTAGTCAAAGTACAAGCAAACAAAAATTAAGAGCAACACATAGAATTCCAGTGCAAACAATCAAGCCTCAAATCCCTTCAATATTGGTGAACCAATGTCGCTAACATTTACCATGTTCTTTTAGCTTAAATTTCCTTTTGGATGCCTCAAACTTAATCCTATAGCCACGATTTCTAGAAGATCTTGAAACCCAGCTGGTTATTACCACTCCCCACAGAATACAACAAGAATCCTTATTTGTTCTTGGTGTCTATATAACTATGAGTGAAAGGATATCCAAATGTTTGAGTTTCCCATAGCAGCCCTCAAGAGATGTTAGATTAGTATTTTGGCCCCACTAATTTAGTCTCTTGTTTCAATTTGTTCTTATATTCCAACTGTTTCAAATTGCCACTTGTAATCTGTTACCAATGAGATTGTTTGAAGACATTATTGCAACATGAGATAAGGACTGTATGCATTTACATGGAATTCATTTCTCACAATTTGTAGGATCAAAAATCTTTCAATGCATTTAGATTTAGGGTCTTAAAATTCCAAAACTACATCATAAGCAATATTGTTTAATGTGTAGATTTTTGTTTGTGCTTGAAGAAGAACATACACTTACAGAAGTGTCCCTGTCAGATCATAAATTTGGTGCAGGTTATACAACAGACTAGTGAAGGATTACATTGAATTTTATTTAAAAGCAAAATCCATTCCAATGCTTAGCATGGCAACCACAATTTAATGATAAGAACACTAATGAATTATCAAAGTAAGGGTGGATATAGTCATAAATATTTAACAGACCTCTTTTTCTTTTCTTTTTTCAGTACGTGGTAGCAGGGAAGATTGAACCTAAGTCCTCCTGCAAGACTACCCAAACCACTCAACTCTTAAGCACACCTATTGTCTCTTTTTTTTGTTTTTTCTTTTTCTTGATAAAACTACCAATAGACAATGCATGATTTAATATGCAAATCTTTCTACCTTTTCTTTGGATAAAGTAGAATAACAGTGAGAGAAAGATAGAGGAAGAACATAAACCGAATATAAAAAATACTCCTCAGGTATAAACCAAATAAAAAAGCTTTAATGAAATAAGATATGGAAATTTATTAATAAGTAATAAAAACAAAATATAGTATATCTTTGTGGCAAAATTTATTATATCATTCTCTGGTGCTAAAGTACATATTATTCAAAACACCAAGTTCTCAATGACATAAATTACATTCATTTTATGTCAGTTTAGGAAGATCTTCCTCCCTGCTATGACAAATTGATAATAATTGAAATTAAACTCTGAAATTGTCCTGCTAGTAAAACTTGAACCTAGTTGCAGTTCAGATCAACTAAGGAGAGTCATGGGGGGAGCCTTTGTGAATTCTCAGCCACAGCTCTATACTTTAACATAATGAAGGTCAATAATTATTAATTAGCAGATATGTTCAACAAGCAACCTTGTCTAGATAGAAGAATAATATTTACTGGAGGGAAAACAAGAAAATTACAACAAGACAAGGGTATAAGTGATGAAGGCTATTGTCAATAGCCTTTAAAGACTTATAAAAGACATGGGAAAGCTGTCCAAACATTAATTTGATACATGCCCAAAGAGGGAAATCCATTTTTAGAGCTTAATTAGGAGTTAATAATTATTTAATTCTGAATTAGGGGTATTTTATTAATTTTTGCAATAATTTTTAAGCAGCTTATTATATGTATTTTGATAATAGTAGACTTTTAGTCTATTTGGGTTTGTTTTAGGTATTTTAATACTTATAGGATTTAAATATGGGTTCTAATCCTTGTCCATATAGGATTATGATTACTATGTTGGTTTTAATCCTTGTCCATATAGGATTAGGATTACTATGTTGGTTCTAATCCTTGTCCATATAGGATTAGGATTCCTTTTCTTTTAGGATAAGTTGTAGGAGGCTTATTTAAACACTTGTGTAATTCTTTTCAAATCAGAGTTTATGTTTATGAAAATTATTCAGAATTTTGCCTTAATTGTGTCATGTTTATGAAAATTATTCAGAATTTTGCCTTAATTGTGTAATGCGATCAAACCCTAGGTATGATGCCTTGGGATCCTAGGTGTGACTCCTAGGTTTCTTCTTCTTCTCCTCCTAATTTTCTTCACTCTTTCTTGCACCAAAATCCTAATCTCGCAACCCCTGTTCACAGTCATAAACACTAGTCCAATTGATCTTAACAACCCATTCTATTGCCATTAAAGCATCCATTCCTTCTTACACAGACCCTAGCCTACCCAGTTCCCAGCTTTTCTACCCTTCCATAGCCCCAAAACCCTGGTTACAGCAAAGCTCCCTGCTGTCCTACATCAATAAGATATCCTCCTAAACATAGGAAACAAAGGGGAGACTAAGGGCTTAAAATGTAACAATGCTTTGCAATATATCTGCATATGAGAACAAGAAAGTCCCTTAAAAATATCATATGCATAAAACCACAGAGGTGCCATAAATAGAACCCTATCCCATAATATAGGTAAAGGCAAAGGCATGCCCTCTAAAATGTGGGCATTCCACTCCAACCAGGTAAACCAGAGACCTGCAAGAAGTGCACATGCTCAAAAAGTTCTAAATGTATCCTTGTCAATAGGACAATAACAGACCAAGATTAATAAATTTTGGACACATCTGGTAGCTTGGTCAATTGATATGTCTGGAAAACAAAAAGCATTTTTTTTTTATCTTCTAAGAGCAATACTAGCAATAGATTTTTCTTTTTTCCATCTGAACAGACACAGGCAATGGACTTGTACTTGGTAACTCTTGAGCCAACATTAGGCACTTCTCAAAGCATCAAAAGGATTCATGTGAATGTCAGATTTCAGCCTTAAGTCAAGGCACAATTCTTCCATTAATTATTTCTGCTGAAGCAAATAAGTGGGCATCAGAACTGATTACAGCTCCAGATATCATGTATAGTTGATGAACCAGCACTATCTAACATATACAGCAAAAATTCTGAATAAATATCATCCCTATGACTTAGAATGGGCTGAAGTGATATAATATGCAAACCAAGCAATTTTCAGTAGCAGTTCAAGTCTCTTCAGTTTCTATCAAACAAAAATCCAGGAAATATCATAATATGGAAATTTTCATACATTACTGATAAATTTAAGAACCATTAGACTAGAGGCAAAGCTAGAATGGTGGAAGTGAGAGGACAACTGTCAAGGAACCATAGTTGTTAATAGCGAATAATGCACTCATAACACTTGTGGTCATAACGCATAACATTGCACAAACGCAATTATATTACATATATAAATATATATATTTATATATATAATATAACCCCAAATAACACGAATATATAAAAAATAGCCTTAAAAATAGGACAAACATTAAAAAAAAACTTAACAAGTTTAAAATTCATCCTCCTCTTCAAAAACAACATTGTCATCACAATATGGAGCATCATCATGGAGGAACAGAGTGTCAGCTAGTAGGAGAACAGTTAATGGGGAGAAAAAAATATTAGCAGAAGCTAACAGGGGTATGGGAAGGACAGAGTGACAGCTAGTGGAGGAACAGTTAGTAGAGAGAAGAGAATGTTAGCAGCTAAGAGGGATGTGTGCATTATGGAAAGGACAGAGTGGCAATTAGTGGGGTGACAATTAGTGGAAAAAAAGGAATGTTAGTGGCCGACAGTTGGGGCGGGTACATTATGGAGGTGAAGGTCAAAATATTGGGCATTGGGTTTTGGGTACTGAGGGAATGAGAGCTGAGACTTGGGACTACGATTTTCTTAGCAAGGGGCGATAGCCCTGGGGAGTTCTAATTTTTGGTCCTCTATTTTTTAGTGTAGCTCTCATTGAATCTTAAATAAATTCCCTTCTTTATACTATATGCACTCTTAACTCTATCAAATACAGTTAGAGTTAAAGTTGTTACTAAACAATATTTGAAAAGAAGAAATCATTGGTAAAAGTTGACATCCAAAAATATAATGAAACAAAGCACTAAGTAGAAAATTGAAAACATGTTGTAAATAGGTTAGGCCTTATAATACCTCACATTTTATCATAGTCCCATGGATGCACTATAGCACGTGCAGTATAATGTGCGATATTGGGACTGCGTTACGCTATGGCCCATAGCGATGCATTATGCACTATAGCAAGTGTTATTTTGCACTATTAATAACTATGCAAGGAATTAGTCATCCTAAAAGCTTAAGTTGATAGATGTAGATCAAGCATGGTTTTATATTTCTAATGCACCTCATATGAAAGCCCTTTCGGTTTTAAGTGCGGACAATGCACAAGTCCACCAAATGCATAGGCTCACCAAATCTTGTGTTGAAATTCACATTAATTTTTTTAGGAATGGAACAGTAATGATTGAGCTCTAAATCACTCAATCATAGAGGCTTTGCTGCCAATGTAAGAACTAACTATCCCAAAAGGTTAAACTGTTAGGTGAACATCCATGATAAGACTCAAGAACAAATAGAGATATTTTGTAATAAACTAATCAAAAAGCAATGGAGATCAGGAACAGTTCTCCCAATATCTCCAAGAAAGAAAACAAGGAAAAGATAAGCTAAGAGTCTAAGAAGGAAAATGGTTCCCCCCTAAGCCTCTTCCCAGGGAAATTCCCCTTGCCAAAGTTTCCCTCAGCCCTAGAGCTACTGCTCCTAATCCAAAAGTTTTACTAAAATCTCGCCTACCTCTTGTCCAAGGTTCACTACCCCTAAATACTCTTCTTACTAACTACTGCCAGCTGTCCTTCCACTGCCCTGGGTTGATTCTGAGGCCCTTTTGGGCTTTTGGCCCCCATTACCAGCTCTTTTAGCCCTTAGGTTCCTAACAATACCTCCCCCTGTCAGAAGAGCCTTGTCCTCAAGGCTGAAATTAGCTTGTTGTCCTAGCAATATGCGTAAAGCTTCAGGAGCAACTTCCTCTATTAACAGTCGATCATCACATGAGATTGTAGGTCCATATGGGTGATGAGTATTCAGCTTCATAGCATTGGGAATGTGGCAGGTTGAGAGCAAAGAAAGCAACAGTCTTCTCTGAAAAACATATCTGCCAGTAGGGAAAGCATGCAGGCCCAGTTTTGGAAAGTTCCCTACAAATCCACAGGATGACCCTAGTGATTTTCCATCTCAAGTTTCAGCTAACTCCAATCCAATCAATTCATACAATTCAATATGTCTTCCAACATAAGCCTGCATAAGACCTTCAACATCCCAATCCTCGAAGTGATCATTACTTCCTTGAGAAATGCAACCTCCTTCAACTGTACTATTCATTATATCTCCATATTTCTTGAGGTACTTTCCTCTGTCAATGGGCATCCCTGTCAAGTAAACCTCTTCGTGGTCAGCCTTAAACAATTTCTCAGTTGCAACCAGATAATGAGGGTTTAAACCCATTTCACCAGCTCACACTATATCATCTGGATATGGAATCCTATGTTTGTTAAAGATGACAAAGTCAGACCTCACTGAACACATGCCAAACATTCCAAAATCTTGAGGCTGCAGTGGAACAACATTCTCAGGGGAGTTCCCAAAAATTGGCACTTCTAATGTTTGGTGGTATTTTGTTTCAAGTTTCATCCATCCATCACAGCCTGCCCAAAGGATTCCAAGGAGGTTCTGGGCATAATCTCGCTACTAAAATCTCGCCAACCTCTCCTCCAAGGTTCACTACCCCTGAATACAATTCTTACTAACTACTGCCAGCTGTCCTTCCACTTCCCTAGGTTCATTTTGAGGCCCTTTTGGGCTTTTGGCCCACATTACCAGCTCTTTTAGCCCTTAGGTTCCTAACAATCCAGGAATGGTATTTTATTTTACAACCTTGAAAGTGTGCAAGAATTCCTATGAAAAATTCTTAAAGAAAGATACTAAAATTTAAGGGAGTTTTGGAGTGCCAAGAGGAGGGGGGAATGCTCCCTGCAAGTGCCTCTCCCTCCCTCTTATCAAGGGGCAAAAATTCAACTCCAGATCTTGTTATAACTAGTATCTCAGTCTTGTATGGTCAGCATTCAAAGTTCCTACTAGTCCTTCAATTAGCCTCAACCTATGGAATGTTAAAGTTAATGTAGAGACACTCTTCCTTCGCTTGTTTTGTTGCAAGCTCTATACATTTGAACCAAAAATGGCATTTCTTGCAATTATGAACTAAGAGACAAAGACTTACACAGTAAGATACAACAAGGATATTTAATAATATTAATTCCCAAAAAATTAGGATATGATATAGACAAAAGGTACTAAATTCTTTTGTTCAGAGGAGGATTAGTTAATTCATTTTAAGCACATGTTTATTGAATATACATATGCTTTCAATTCCAATATTTAACATCAAATTATGCAGATCAAATTTAGAACCAAACCAGAAAGAAAACTAACTCATCTTCTAAATGGTTGTTGCACCTTTCCCTAGAAAATAGACTATTTATGCCACTGGGTTATTTGGAGAAGGTATGGTTTGGACTAGAATTAAGGATGGCAATCCATCAATCACTACAACTCATTAAAGTCTTCAGAAAATTATTTCTTGGGGTCTTCATCCCTGTTATCTTTCAATATTGCAGAACTTCAACATTCAAAATTTCTACAATGCTCCTTCAAGATTCCAATTTAGGACTGTTTACTCTAATTCTAATAATTAGAGAGAGCCAGAAATCAGTTGCACAAATAGTCACTGGCTTAATACTGAAGCTTCTCAAACTCAAACTATTAAGAAGAAATAAATTCCCACCATTTTGTACAAATGGCCATAACTTATTTTCTACACTTTCCTGCTATACTAGTGTCTCACCTGAAACCTGGATCCTAGATACAGGTGCCACTCACCATGTATGTTGTGTCAAAAGCATGTTCCATTCATTTTCCTTTGTTTCTGGCATGTCCATCACTTTGTCCAATAGATAAACTGTTCCAATAGTATGAATTTTGCTTCTGCCTTCCTTACCTCTCACCAATGTCCTGTTTGCACTTCAATTTACTTTCAACCTTATCTCTGTCAGTGCAATTACTAAACAATTTCCTCATTCTATTATCTTTACCTTTGATTACTGTCTCGTTCAGGACCATTTCTAGAACAAGAGGATTGGGATGGGTAAAAGGACTGGCAACTTGTACCTCTTGGAAACCTGCACATCATCTTCTTTAACAGCTTGTATAGCTTCTAATTCAAAAGTTCATTGTAATAACTCTGTCATGACTAGTACAGACCTATGGCATTATTGCCTTGGGCATCCTTCCTTTGTAAAATTGCACTATATTCCACAGTTGAATGAAAGTTTTCCTTCCCATCCCTTTATTTCTAACAATTCCGTGTGTGCTGAACCTTTTCACTTAATTCATTTAGACATTTGTGGTCCTTTCCATACCTTAAGTGCTAAAGGTTTCAAATATTTTTGACCATTTTTTATGACTATTTTTTATGACTATGCCAAATACACATGGACATATATCTTGCATGCCAAATCAGATGTAAGAGAAATTATTCCTTCCTTCTTTGCACTTGAGAAAAATTAGTGTAATACTACCATCAAATCTGTTAGGAAAGGCAATGCTCCTTTACTTCTTTTTTCACCAAAGAGGGTGTTGTTTGTTACCAATCGTGTGTAGAAAGACCCCAACAGAATTTAGTCGTTGAAAGAAAGCACCAACATATTCTAAATGTAGCAAGAGCTTTATTCTAAATGTCGCAGTATTTCCACTGCTGTTTATCTAATAAATAGGACTCCCTCTCCATTATTGAAATACAAAATTCCTTTTGAACTCCCTTTCCACAAACCCCCTTCTTATTCTCATATTAAAGCTTTTAGGTGTCTTTCCTATGCATCCACCTTGGATAGTCAAAGAACTAAGTTTTCATCTAGGGTCACCAAGTCTGTCTTTCTTGGTATCCAGCAGGGTAAAAAGGATACAAACTACTCAATCTGACCACCAATTCTACATTCATCTCCTGAGATGTTATTTTTCATGAGAACACATTTCCCTTTGTCATGTCATCCCCTCCAAAGGAGTGCCCTGATCAGTTTTCTGATCGAGTATTAGCTAGCTTACAATTTGCTCCTCACATTGATCCCTCTCCGACCCTTAATTCTCCAGTGATTTCCACTAGAACTTCTGGTGTTATTAAGCCCCCTACATATCTTCAAGATCACCACTGTAGCCTCACTTGCCCTCACTCAAAGCACTTTGCATCCTTTGTCTGATGTCCTTAGTTACAACAAGCTTTCCCATTCCTATAAGTGATTTGTTTGTGCCATTTCTTCCAATGTTGAGCCCACATCTTACCAAGAAGCCTCTCAACTTCTTAAATGGCATGAAGCCATGTCTGCTGAGCTTCAAGCTTTGGCTGCCAATGATACTTGGTCACTTGTTCCTTTGCCACATAGAAAGAAAACAGTAGGGTGCAGGTAGGTTGATAAAAATTAGATATAAGGCAGATGTACAATTGAAAGATTTAAGGCTTGTCTGGTTGCTAAGGGATATATCCAACAAGAGGGTGTGAATTTCTTTGATACCTTATTCTCCTATAGCCAAAGCAGCTTCTATAAAAACATTATCGGCCCTTGCAGCTGCTTTCAATTGGCATCTACATCAATTTGATGTCAATAATGCCTTTCTTCATGGGACCTTGATGAAGAAGTGTATATGGATCTTCCTCAAGGTTTCCTGTGAGGGGGAGACTGAACCACTACCATCTGATACTGTATGCAGTCTGCACAAGTCCTTGTATGGTTTGAGACAGGCATCAAGACAATGGTTTGCAAAGTTTTCAAATACTCTCCTTGATATGGCTTTCAAACAGTAAAATGCAGATAACTCCTTGTTTATAGGGCAAGATGATGAGTATTTTGTTACTCTTCTAATTTATGTTGATGATGTGATTATTGCAAGTAGTGATAGATCTAAGATAGAATCATTGACAAAAGTTCGAAATGAGAAATTCAAGCCTAAAGACCTAAGGGCATTGAAATATTTTCTTGGTCTAGAAGTTAGTAGAACCAGAAATGGGATTTCCTTATGTCAAAGGCATTTCACCCTTCAGCTGCTATCTGACGCAGGGGCATTGGGGAGTAAGCCTACAAAGATTCCTATGGATCCAAACATAAAACTTTCTGGAGAAGAGGGAGAGTTGGTTGAAGATCCTATACAGTACCTTACCATTACAAAACCAGATTTGTCCTATGCAGTAAACTCACTAAGTCAATTTCTTGCCAAGCCTAGAAAGCCACACATGCACGCTGTTCATCATGTGCTGGCATATAAGGGATCAATTGGGCAAGGGTTATTCTTTCCCGCAAAGAATGAGATCCAAAGTAAGGTGCTTGCAGAATCGGATTGGACTTCTTGCCCAGACACAAGGAGATTGATCAGTGGCTTCTGGTTGTTTTTTAGGGGATTCATTGATTACTTGGAAGTCCAAGAAACAGCATACTATTTCATGGTCTTCAGCTGAAGCCCAATATAGACAATGACAGGTGCCACATGTGATGTGGTTTGGATGATGTCATTGCTCAAAGATCTGTGTATCTCACATAAGGGGCCCGCTTTACTTTTCTGTGATAACCAAGCTGCATTACACATTGCAGCTTACTATACTGTGATAACCAAGTTGCATTACACATTGCAGCTAATCCGTTCTTCCATGAGGGTACCACATAGAGACAGATTGTCATATTGTGAGGGAGAAGATTCAAAAGGAAATTCTCAAAACTTTGGATGCTTCATCTCGGCATCAGGTGGCAGACTTGCTTACAAAGCCTTTGCCCTTAAGGCAGTTTGCAGCCTTACTCAGCAAGATGGGAGTTATAAACATACACTCACCATCTTGAGGGAGAGTATTAAGATGACTTGGTAGGAATTTGGCTGACCAGCTGGCAGATGACGTGACATCATTAGTTAGAATTATATTAGATTTAGTTAGATGGTTAAAGTCAGTCAATTACATTTGTAAGCTGATTAGTGTGTATGTAAGGAATTAGTTGCTCTCTGTTGTAATCTCAGTTTTTGAGAAATACTAAGTTTCCATTCTATTTTTTGTGAAAAAGCTATATAAGAAAAGACAAGGGCCAGCTTCCAAAAAAAAGAAAAGACAAGGGCCCAAAGTAGGAAAAAATCCCGAATGAATCGAAATCGAAGTAAAATATAGGTGGCAAAAGGTGCAATGAAAATGATATACTCACATAGGTATTGAGCTGGCGGATGAAGCTGGAGAAATTGTTGTGCTTGAAATAGGTGGGAAGAAGAAGACGAGCGAACTCGGGCGGGTTCCAGACGACGAAGCTGTTGTTGGAGGAGCTCCATGAAACAATATCGTCCGTAGATGAATCGTCCACCATCTCGTAAGTCTTGAGAAGGAAGGGAGCCGGGCCGCCGCCGCCGCCGGCGGTGGTTGAGGCTGGTGCTGCGTCCATTTCGGGAAGAATCTGAATGGATCTGGAAGGCGTCGTAATGGAAGAGAGAAGAGGGAAGGGAGGTCAAAGACAGAGGGAGGCGGAGAATGAGTAAAAATTGGACAACCAGGTACTACAAATGCAATGCCGAGACTGATATGATTACGGTTAGATGCTGAGTTGACTTCAACTCCGCCGGCGCCCTATTTTCTTCGTCTTGTTTACAAATAGGGTAGATTATTGCTGATTAAAAATTAATAATAAATCATTATAAAAGTAATTAAATAATATATAAATTTAAAATAATATATTTATAATTTTTTATTTATATTTTATTATATTTAATTTATTCGACATGAGTCAAAATTTATTTAATTTATCTATATTTTATTCTTTTAATCAAAAGGGGTTAAAACGCCCACATTTTAATTCTTTTTTATTTTTAACTTTTATTCTCTAACTTGACCATTTAAAAATATATTTTTTCTACTCTTTCTTGTTGTAAGATAAGTCATTTGAATTACTTATATATCATATATAATGTTATCTTATAAAAATATAATAATATTTTATACAGGGATAAAATCATATTTATTCATAAACTATATATAAAGTTGTGTTTGGTCTGCTTAGTTTTAAAAAATATCTAAAAAATTGAGGTATGAAATCTTTGATTCTTATATTTGATTTAAGATTTAAAAAATGATTTCTAAGTATTTTATTTTTTAAAAATAAAAACTTTCTATAAAAGATAAGAATTTAATACCAAAAGGTAGGAAACATTAATTATAAAATATTAGAAATAAGATATTATTTAAAGAGACTATCTTATCTTTATTTAATAAAATAATTAATTATTTTCATAGTAGTCTCACAATGATGATAGTGATAACAGTAATAATAGTTATAGCAATAACAACAATAATGATAATATGACCATCACGTTAGTTGTGACGGTGTCAATAACAATGATAGTATTGGTGAAAATAACAATGATAATGATGATGATAAAAATAGTGGTATTGATGAAAGTAGTAGTAGTGGTAATCGAAATAGAAATGGTGGTGTTGACGATAGTAGTGATAGTGGATATCTAATTGTGATAAACAAATATTGCAACAACTAATAGCACAGATAGGATTTTCTTTTCCAGTGTAGGCACAAATGAGAATGATCACAAAATGAAATTTTAATTTTATTATAGTAATATATCCTTTCAAATTATAATCCTATAAAATTAAAAAGATAAATAAATAATATTCATAATTATTGCCTATGTAATATTATACTGTTACAAAATTTGTTCATCCTCCATAGTCTATACTATCAAAGGCATCTAGCTCTTTGCAAGCTACTAAGCAAATTATTCAACTATTTATCTCTTATATGATTGTAAATTCTACTATTTATAAAATATTTATTGTAGAGAAATTTTTTTCAAAAGATGCTATTGCAACTAATAAGATCAATGTTAACTTTATTAGCAAGTACATATATATAATGTATTTCCTTGTTTCAACCAATTTTTTAGAGAGATCCTTGATTTCTTTCAATTCTAAAACTCATTCGTCTAAGTGCATATCTAAAATATAATTTTTATGTTAATTATTAAGTGCAAGAATTTCAATGTAAGTCTTTTATATAAAATTGAGCCAACTGTAGAAGTTTTTTCCTTATTGAAAGTATTATACATGTCTTTTGAATTTAGGTATGCCACACAAAATAAGTAGCTTAATAGTTACTTTATTGAAATGATTATTTAGCTCTTCGAGTTACTTATCAATCACTAGATAATATAACTTAACTTAAAAGTTATGTAAATTTAAAATTTGTTAAAATTTTTGCCTTACCATCCTTGAGCTATAAATAAATATCCATCTTTAGGACTACAATTTTATTCTTATCACAAAATAATAAAATTTCATCAAGCAAATAATATCCTTTGCCTTTCATTAATTACAATCATTATTTGGATCATTAACTAATGATATACCAACAACAATTTCAAGCACTTCAAGTTTTATCATGTGGGCATATTAAATTTTACTATGTGAGCACTTTTGTTCTTTACCATGTAGACACTCTTGTATTTATACATATATGAATGAAAAATTTTAAAATTGTATGTAGACACTTACCCTTTTCTTGATGTGAATCCACATTGGCACAGTGGCAATTAGTACTTTCAAAATTGGCCAGATCCATCTCACTTCACCTAAAAAGCAAGATAAATTTAGTTTTCCTTCCACATATAATAGGAGTTCCAAAAATCCAACCCATTTAACTTGCCAAATTTTGGTTGCCAGACTAAATTCTCTACATTGTGATTCATTTGAAATAGTTCAGTGATATTTGAATTTGTTGGAAGGCTGGTTTCATAGCTTTGAGGGGCCAATGTCTAAAGGTATGTGTGGTCTAAATTTTTTAAGTGGTGTCATATGCAATGAAGTGGAAGTTTGCAAAAATTTACATGTGTTGCCCTTTCATCAAAATAAAATGGCTAAAATGCACGAAACCATTCTTGACTTAGGGTCAGTTGCAAAAGACTCTCCTCTATTTTTAATTTTTGCACAGAACCCTATTGAACTCTTTAAATTTTGCAATGCACCCTTTTTGTTACATTTTCCATCCAAAACTTAACGGAATCCCCAAGACCATGGTCAAACCCCAAATTGATCCATGTATAAGGACAAAACTACCCCTAAACAAATTAAACACATCCCAAATTGGCACTCGAATTCGAACGCACAGAGCCCTTGTGCAAACCCATGTCTAATCAGTGTAGCAAAATGATGCTTCCTTACACTTGCTCCCCAAGTTTAATTGGTCAATGCAAGTTAATTTTTCTATATAAATGGCATTTCTAAGGGTATTACTTCTTTCTTACTAGTAGTTGATTTTTATTAAAAGAAGTTCTAATTTTGAGAGCTGTGAATGATTGGCTTGCTTGTTAGTCATTGGATGGTATCAAAAAGGCAATCTCACCATGAGGGCAATGGCAAAGATCATCAAGTACCAATTCATGAGTCAAAACAAAGAAGAGGGAGGAGAAAGAAACAGGAATGCACAATGGGTTAAAGTGGGAGGAGAAGAGGGATGGAAATCTAGGCAACGGAGGAGGAATACTTGCTGGGTTCATTAAGGCCCATTGCTTGTTATGATATTTGTGAAAGTATTACTCCTTCACCACTTAGTCCTCAATCAATCTAGGCAACAGAATGATGCTTCTCTCAAAGTGGGGGAAACACACTTCCCTCTTGTGTTAAGGCAATCTCATTATGAGGGCAATGGCAAGGACCATCAAGTACCAATTCATGAGTCAAAACAAAGAAGAAGGAGGAGAAAGAAATAGGAATGCACAATGGGTCAAAGTAAGAGGAGAAGAGGGAGGGAAATCCAGCGATAGAGGGGGAATACTTGATGGGTTCATTTAGGCCCATTGCGTGTTATGATATTCATGAAAGTATTACTCCTTCACCACTTAGTCCTCAATCAATCTAGGCAATAGAATTATGCTTCCCTCAAAGTGGGGGAAACACATCTCCCTCTTGTGTTAAGTCAATCTCACCATGAGGGCAATGGCAAGGATAATCAAGTACCAATTCATGAGTCAAAACAAAGAAGAAGGAGGAGAAAGAAACAGGAATGCACAATGGGTCAAAGTAAGAGGAGAAGAGAGGGGGGAAATCCAGCAACAGAGAGGGAATACTTGCTGGGTTCATTTAGGCCCATTGCTTGTTATGATATTCATGAAACTCAATCAATCTAGGCAACAGAATGATGCTTCCCTCAAAGTAGGGGAAACACACTTCCCTCTTGCGTTAAGGGTTACAAACCTTTCTCAATTTTTGCATTGTGGGATTTAGAGTGTTCATTTAGTTTAAGAGCAGTTTAGGTATTTCACATTGTCAACATCCCAATGCAAAGCAGAGATAAAAAAAGTTGATGTTTTAGGGAAAATGTAAGTTTTGGAAAAACATGTGAAAATTTAGAATTTTTAAAAGATAAGAGTCGTTACTGATCTAATTTTAAGTAATGAAATTGGATACAAAAAAATAGGTCTATGTCACAAAAATCAGGTCTAATAGTTGGTTATGTGTGGGGAAGGTATTAGCACCACAATGTTGATGTTTAGTTGCTTTTTAATTTTAAACTAAGCTTTGATTTTACCCAAAACAAATTTATTTGTTTTTAATACTCATTTGTCTCACTATGGCTTTTACACATGATTAAGCGTGATCCATAATTGATATCACTAGTAAGTGGCATCTAGCCATTAATGTGGAAAGGGAAAATTTGATGCCTGGTTTGTCCAAGACTTATATCAAAATTGGTTGCCTAGCTTGACTAAGGCTTATGGATTCAAACGGATACTTAGTTTGATTAAGTTTCACCCAACTAGATTAAAGTTGTAAGAAAGTACTTAACTAAGATTTGACTTAATTAGATTAGGGTTTAAAGAGGTACCTAGTTTGACTAGAGCTTGACCCAACTAGATTGAGGTTTCAAAAGGTACCTAACTTGACTAGAGTTTGACGCAACTAGATTGGAATTTTAAGAAGATACCTAGCTTGACTAGGATTTGACCTAATTGGATTTGGGTTTTTAAAAAGTTTCTAACTTGACTAGAGTTTGACTCAACTAGATTGGGGTTTAAGAAAGTACCTATCTTGACTAGGGTTTTGACCTAACTAGATTGGAGTTTTAAAAACACCTAACTTGACTAGGATTTGACCTAACTACATTGGGGTTTTAAGAAAGTTCCTAATTATACTAGGGTTTGACCTAACTAGATTGGGATTTAAAGAGATACTTAGGTTAATTAAGGTTTGACCTAACTAGAAAATACCTAATTTGACTAGTATTTGACCTAACTGATTAAGGTTTTAAGAAAGTTCCTAACTAGACTAAAGTTTGACCAACTAGGTTGGGATTTAAAGAAATACTTAGCTTGACTAAGGTTTAACCTAACTAGATTAGGACTTTAAGAATATACTTACCTTCATTAGGATTTAACCCAATTAGATTGGGGTTTAAGAAAATACCTAGCTTAAATAGAATTTGACCCAACTAAATTGAAGTTTAAGAAACTACCTAGCTTAAATAGGATTTTGACGCAACTAGATTGGGATTTAAAGAGATACTTAGTTTGACTAGAGTTTGACCTAACTAGATTATGGTTTTAAGAAAATACCTAGCTTGACTAGGATTTGACTTAATTGGATTAGGATTTTAAGAAAGTTCCTAACTTGACTAGGGTTTGATTCAACTGGATTGGGGTTTAAGAAAGTACCTAACTTACTAGAATTTTCAAGAATATTTTTGGATTTTCAGGGATTTCCTAAAGAAAGGTAAATTTGTATTAACCATGTGCTTGAGACTTTGCAAATTTCTCCAATGACATGATTTCTCTTAGAATAGTTAATAGTGATCGTTTTCCCAATCACACCAACAACCGTCATCGAGAAGAATTGGAGCTTGAAATAAATTCAATACTTTATGGGGCATCAATTCATGATAGTTACATTAGAAGGATTTCACCAATTTTTCCAACATAACCCATAACATATTTATCCTAGGAAATACTAACAGCAATTGCTTTTGCTAACCGCATTCACTACTATCCTTGGGAGAATTAAGATTTTTAAAAAGTAAGCTAGATTCTCAAGAAAAAACATCAAATTTCAAGTCAATGATGTTGATAACATTAAGTGAACTATGCTAATTTCTCCAACATAACTTGTAACTCCCTCAAAATAGTTGATTGCAGTCGCTCTCACTAACCATAACAATGATCATGTTGACAAAAATCAAAAATTGAAACAAATTCAATGCATTAAGGGACATCAATTCTTGATAGTTACATTAGAAGGGTTCTGTCGATTTTTCCAACATAACCCATAACATAATTATTTTGGGAGAGACCAACAGTGGTCATTTTCATCAACTGTATTCATTATCATCCTTGGGGAGGATCAACTTTGAAAAGGGTAGACTAAATTCTTAAAAAAGGGAATTGAATTTCAAAATACAAATGCTAACCACGTTGAATGAGTTATGCTAATTTTTTCAATATAACTTATAATGTAATTCCCTCAAGACAGTTAGTTGCAGTTGCTTTAGCCAAACGCACCAACAACTATCATTGAGAAAAAAAGTAGAGACTTGAAATTGTTTTGGGCCAAAGAATGCTAGATTTGGGGATGACTAATTATTACATCTAACCCTTTCCTTAAGTTTTGGGTAAATTTTGTAGATACCATAGATGTTTTCATTTCAAGAACTTAATTCAAAAAAAATGTTTAAAATTTTCAAGACTTTTCACTTTAAACATAAATCTATCATGCCAAAATAATTGAGATAAAAATAAGATGAAAAGGGTTTAAAATTCTATCTAAATATTGGACCTAGACCAAGTCAAATTTAATTCACACAAATCATGGCCTGCTCTTATGCTCTTAATTTCAAGGGAGAAAAAAAAATGCCCATGGGTAGGCCGAGTAAAAGGAGGCCATGGTTGGGCTTCATAAAGCTCAAACTATAGCCTTCTTTGCCTTAAAAATAAAGCTTCTTTTTCTTTTTTTTATATGTATTATGAAGGAATTGCATGAGAGGCCACGGTTAGGCCACATGCCCATCGTGGCCTCCTTTTGACCGAAGGAAACTTACTTTTTTGCTTTTTCTTTTTTGTTTTACTTGAGTTAACTAAAATAAAGGAAAATTTTACACATTAAAATATATCTTAAATATATTTACTTTTATCAAATATAAAAACAAAACATACTATAATTTTTATATAAAATTTAGAATCAAGTAGAAATTTTTATTTTTTTAAATAAAAAATTATTTTTGATTTATTTTTATAGAGGTAGTTGTAGGATGCATAGCACCCATGAATCTAGTGCAGTTTTGAAGGAAGCCCGTGCTCGAGTTTCATGCCTCTAGGTAACCTCGAAGCCACCCCAACCTACAGGTGACCTAACGGCGGCGGTGTACAATGGAGCTGTTGTAAGACACCAAGAAAGAGGAATGTAAATTCATCTTATATTTCTGTTTGTTTTGCAACCATCACGGCCCCTTTTTCCAAAATGATATCCATGCATGCAAAGTCCAAAACTTCACCCATTCATTCATGCCTCATAATAGTACAACAAAATCAATCCAAGAATACCAGACTATGACAGAGACATAAGGAAAATTAGGGAGTTGAGAGACTTAGCAAAGAATGACAAGAGACTTAGTAGGGAATGTATGTACCTCAATCATACACTCTCTACTTCTCTTCACGAACCTTTCCTCCTATACTCCCTTTCTTTCTTTGATTGCTCTTAGCCTTAAGTGTTATCTCACTCTCTCTTGGGTTCTTTGTTCTCTTTAACTCATTATTTTGCTTTTTCACTCTCAAATGTTTTGCCTCTCTTCAACTCCTAAGTGTTTTGTCTTTCTCAGCTCTCTGTTTTTCCTTAGCTCTTTGTAACACAGAGGTCTCTTAAATAGGGACCTCAGTCCCTCTTTGTTCTCTCTGTTCCTACCCTTTCACTTAAGTTCGAAAAAATATCTAACACCCATCATTGTGTCTCTATTCATGCTTTGGGCGCATTAAATGAAGGTGGCGTCCAATTCATTTCTAACCGGCTGGCCAAGGTGCCTTCTTGCTCTCATATCATCCCTCTTGTCTTTGTGCTCCAACCACCCATTAAATGAAGGCGGCGAACTTGATGGATCTTACAAGTTATGCCTTCTGATTTTTCATCGTCTGTCATGTCCCTTTTTTCTTCTTTTTTTATATATGTATTTTCTTATTTTTAATTGAAAACAAAAATAAAAGACGAACATTTTACTAATACTAGAACCCAAAGGCACTCTTGAATATTTCTACCTTTATCATATTAATCTCCAAGAATTTCATATTCAAAAGAAAAATTTTGGAATTTGTCTATGGGTTCTATTTTTATGTTTTTAAGATCTGATTAAATTTAATGTATACACGCATGGGTCAATTTGGGGTTTGACTATAATTTTGGAGATTTCGTCGAGTGTTAGATAGGAAATGTAACAAAAGGCTTGCATTGCAAAATTTGTAGAGTTTAGGAGGATTTTTGTAGAAAAATTGAAAATAAATGAGAGATTTTTGTAACTGATTCTAAGTTGAGGAAGATTCTATGGATTTTAGGCAAATAAAATTATAACTACTCTAACAAAAAGACATAAATCGTTTGTGTGGAGACATCTTTTGGTAAAATTTTACTTCTTCTATACTTTACAATATAAGTGTCTTGGTTTTATTAGAGTTATATTATTTTTATAAATTAAATTTTATTAAATATTTATTTATTAATTTAAATTATAAAATTTAATAAATTTAATAATTTATTTTAAAATTTATATATATTTTAATAATACCCATTCTTGAAAATATGTTTTTTCTTGATATTTAACCTTTTTTTTTTTACATTGATATTTAACCTTAATTTGCTGAGAGATAGATTTTTTTTCTCTTCCTTGTTATGTGAGATCTACATAGTTGTTTGTTGTGGTACTGTTACAATTGTAGCAATACCCATCCTAGAGTGTATAATTTGACTGTAGGCAGATGTTTGGTATTTGTCGCGTTCAATTTACTATGTTCCATCAGATTCTAAAATTGGTATTATGATATTCAAATTTTCTACCTATCTGAAAAACAGGAAGGGGGGAATTGTGGACAGCATACCAACATACAAATTTAAAACATTAATTTATAAATTAAACATTGAAGCAAAGGGATAGTAATATTATTACCAAAAAAATATATATAGTAATATCATATATAATTATGATCACAAAGTTATAAACTTTTGCTAAATTGTAGATTATATTCTTTAAACTTGTAAATTTTTAAATATTTTTTATTTTAACAACCAGATGGATTCCTTTAATTAATCATCAATTAATTACGCGTGACTTAATTTTTTTGATTTGTCAAAATAGCGGGCCAGTTTGCCCACTTAATGCTAGGCCATAATGAGCCAAAGTTTTGATAATATTAATAATAATAGTAGTAATAATAATTATTATTATGATAATAAAAGTGATACTTGTGATAATGTTAATAATTATGGTAGTGAAAATAAATTAGGAGTTTTTTAATTCAAATTTTCTTAAAATATATTTAAAAATTTTTGTGTTTAAGGGTATTTTCAACTAAACACAAAATCTTAGATTTATGCAAATATTTATTGATATTTAGATGACAAAATAAATAAAAAAAAATACATATTTTAGGATCTTATTCTTAGTTATAATAATCTCAGAAACATAATTTAAATAGAACAGTAGATGTTGTGAATCAAACATACTCAAAAGATGAATGAGTAAAGATTTATTGGCTGAACGCTGAATATTACAAAATTTTTGAAAAAATAAAAATAATTCAAGTACTTTTTAATACATGGTTTTGTTAAAGGAATTAGAGTCAAATTTTTTTTTTTATTTTCTCAAAATATCTTCGATTGGACAAGCAAAAACTATATAAAAAAAAAAGTGTGGAGTCATTAAAGCACCTTCGTTGCAGGAAGATGAGTCGTGGTTGATGCGTTTAAGATGCAAAAACAAATAATGAGTGTGGGTACACGTTGAGGCTGAAGGTGTGGGGACAGCAGCCAATGGATAATATTGTGGTGACATTTGCTCATGCTGAGCCGAAAGTAAGAGGGGAATTTTATAGCACTAGTTGTAGCAAACAGGCGACAGGAATTTGATTAAACCAAAGTTGATTTACTTTGATTCAAAGTTGAGTTTCCTTGAATACTAGTGAAAGTTGGGCTTAGTAATGAGAATGGGGAATTGGCGCTGGATTTCCTCCGTCAACAGCGGGGAGTAGAGTGCTGGCAAGAGTAACGCGACACGACATGAGAACAGTCAACATACCTATTGAGACTTTCTTCAAAATCAATTCTTCACCTTAAAGATCAATTTCTACAATAAGTATAGATGTTTGATACATTTTAATAAAAGAGTACAGATGTTCTTTCATTTTAAAAAAAAAAAGTTCACATATTATATATACAAACTTTTAAATTACTTGAAATTTATAATTTAATTTATAAAATATAATAAATATAATGATATAAGATTTTAAATTTTGCCATTGAACATATAATTGTCAAAATAGCAGAACTACTAGTAAAAAATAAAATTATAAGGCCTACTAGAATTGATTTAAGTAGAATTGAAAATGACCTGCTCATACAAGATGTATCAACACAAGTTGATCTTAAGTGAGAGAATTCAAACATTTTAAATAAGTTTTTTTAGGTTCAATTTAGGCTTAGAAAAGACTTGATCATGAGAGGATCTAACTTGGGTACTTGATCTTACTTCAAGAAAATTAATTTTTATTTATCAAATAAAAAATATTTTGAAGAAATCTAAATAAAATTATATTTTATTATCATTTAATATCATCAAAATGAAATTGAAATAAAATGGACAATATATATATATATATTGTTGATATATAAAAAAGCAGCCATATTTAGAGTTGCAAATGATATTGAAGAACTAAAACGAGAACTTTGAGCAGGTCTTTATAAAATGTATATGTTTAAAAAAATGTGAAAAAAAAGACAAAATATTCTAATATTGCAGCCCCATCACAACATCATGAAAGACACTAATCGACTTGAACATTTTGATAGAAATCTTCTACGACTTTTAGAGAGAGAGAGAGAGAAACAAGTTATTGATGGCAAAGCATGCTGTAAAGGAAGCCAAAGGAAAATGGTCTTACGATTCAAGCCTCTGAATCTGGTTAGCAGAGTGACGATGGTAGCGCTTCTTCTCCTCTGCAAAGCAAGTTGTTCAGAACCAGCTTTGAACGCAAAATGAAGGAGCCATAGATCTCTCAATGTGACGTGTCAATTAGTATTTAATTCAATATATGATTAATGACAGAAGAAAAATAAAAATTTATCATATGATGCTAAATAATAGGAGTCTATTAAGTGAGAATAAATCTCAAAATTTTTTATAAAATATTTATAGATAAAAATTTAGGGTCTTGTCATATTTAAAATATATAATTTTATAATTTAAAATTTTAAAATTTTATATTTAGTATTTGAGATTTTGATTTCAATGTTTAAGGTATAAAATTTTAAAATTTAGTATTTAATATTATATCATGTTTAGAGTTTAAATTCAGAATTTAAGATTTTAAATTAAAGATTTTATATTTTATTATTTAGTGATTTAAATTTTAAAATTTAATATTTTATAAAATCTAACTTTAAGCAAACTAATTAATTAATTAAACATATTAAAATAATATTTATTTAATTGCTGCTTTTAAATAAAAAAGTAGTTCATATCTTTTAAATATAAATTAATTATAAAATAATTAAATGTTCAATGTTAGTTTTTTAATTTAATTATATACTAAAATTTATTTTATTCGCATTTACTCAATGTTCAGTTGTAGTGCTTAAAATCAAATTGGACTGAACCAATTTAAGCCAAACCCACCAAAAACCCACTGGGCAAACATGCATATGAATACTATAAGAGTAAAAAAAAGAATTTTTATATTATTATTTTAATTGGAAAGTTATCATTTTAAACAAAAAAATATATGTCAAAATTTAAAGGTAAATTTTAAATTAAAGTCAAAAGAAATTCAAAAAACTTTATTTTTTAGTTGAAATCTTAAATAAATTCTAACATAAAGAGATTAAGTTTATTAACATTCCTTTCAACTTATGGACAACCTCAGGATTTAATTGGCTCTCGCTATTGTCCAGAGCAACAAATTAAATCAACATCTCTGGCACAAGGATTAAAAAAAAAAAAAAAAGGTTAACAGAATCTAACAATTCTGTTTTTAATTTGAAATGTAATGTATATTTGTAGTAAGCTATTGAAGACTTGAATTTATATATTTTATTTTTATTATTTTAAATTTAATAGCTTTTTATTTTTTATTTAAATTAAAATAAATTTTATATTTTTTCATTAATTTTTTAATTTTATTTTTATCACTATTATTACATCAAACACCTTTACGTCCCAAAGGATCTTGATCCCTGAGGACTTTGATGAGGTAAATCATTTAACTTGCAAATAATTCTTCCAACTTAAATTGCATATTAATTTTATTTAAATGAGTCATGATTAGCGAACATGGCTCTCGTGATGCGCCATTGAAAACAATTAAAGTAAAAAAGTTAGAAAAAGATGTGGCGTTACTTTTCTCTAATTACAAACCCAAATAGAATTGACGCGAACTGTTGCAAATTGGCAAGCCGCTTTTGGAAAAGCACAATCCCCAGAATCCGCACACTTCTTAGAACAGAGGTGGATGAGACACAGTGCCATAAACGAGGAGGAGCTACATATCCCCACAATTATTGCTTCCTGTACTTGGATTTCCCAACAATGGAACGGGCCTTGTTCCGACAAATCCTTCCCTCGTTGGCCAATCCTTAAAATTTACCCCCCCCCCCCCACTTTATGACCATATCAAAAGCGAAGCTCATGCTGTAATGGACACTCCTCAATCATCTTCGGCTCAAAGTTTCACATATACAGGTCCCCCTTCTCCTTAAACTGCAAATGGAGAAACCCATCTGCCTCAACTGCTCTGGTTACCTTTGCCTTGCGGTTCTCGTCTCTTTTCTCGTATGCTCTATACTTCTCACTTTTGATTACTCTGCTACCTTTGATGGTCTCAACAATGAGGTCACTTTCCCGGTCAACAAAGAAGTAAACCCATTTGTTATGAACAAGGAAAGGAAGAATGTGAATACCCATTCAGATTCTTGCTCCGGCAGATACGTTTACATCCATGAGCTCCCTACGCGCTTCAACTACGACATGCTTGAGAATTGCCAGTCTCTCACCAGAGGAACTGACAAGCCCAATATGTGTCCGTACATGGAGAACTTGGGTTTGGGTCCGGAAATTGAGAAGAATTCTCCAGGGGTTTTTAGTTTCGCCAGTAGGAGTTGGTATTCCACCAACCAGTTCTTGCTGGAGGTAATTTTTCATAACAGGATGAAAAATTACCGGTGCTTGACCAATAATTCGTCTCTGGCATCTGCAATTTTTGTGCCATTTTATGCTGGTCTTGATGTGAGTCGCTTCCTTTGGGATTCTAATCTCACAGTGAGAGATTCTTCTGGTAGAGATCTTGTTCAATGGATTGCAAGCAAACCAGAATGGAAGAGAATGTGGGGCAGAGATCATTTTCTGGTTTCAGGGCGGATTTCTTGGGATTTTAGGAGACAATTTGATAACGGGTCTTATTGGGGTAGCAAATTCAGATTCCTGCCTGAATCCATGAATATATCCATGTTATCAGTGGAAGCAAGTTCCTGGAATAATGACTATGCAATTCCATACCCAACTTCTTTCCATCCCTCAAAGGACGGTGAAATTTTGCAGTGGCAGAGCAAACTCAGAAATGATCAGAACCGGTCATACTTGTTCACTTTCATTGGAGCTCCAAGGCCAGAACTTGAACAGTCTATAAGGGGGAAGATCATAGACCAATGCCGCGCTTCCAGCGTTTGCAAATTCATTGATTGTAGCAATGATGGAGACAATTGTGACGACCCCATTAATGTTATGAACGTGTTTTCAAGGTCAGTGTTCTGCTTGCAGCCTTCCGGGGACTCATACACCAGAAGATCCATCTTTGATTCTATGTTAGCTGGTTGTGTTCCTGTTTTCTTTCATCCGGGTACGGCTTATTCACAGTACCAATGGTTTTTACCCAAGAACAGGACTAAGTACTCTGTGTATATACCAGTTAAGGATGTGAAAGAATGGAACAATATCAACGTGGAGAAGGTGTTGCTGGGAATTCCGGAGGATGAGGTCTTTGCAATGAGGAAGGAGGTCATAAAGCTGATCCCAAGGATAGTTTATGCACATCCCAAGTCCAAGTTAGAGACCCATGAAGATGCATTTCATTTAGCAGTAAAAGGGATACTCGAAAGAATAGAGAGAGTGAGGGAAGTCATTAGGAGTGGGAGAGATCCTAGTGTTGGTTTTGCAGACGAGAACCATTATAAGTTTACATTCTCAGATAATTAAATGGCTTATAGAACATATAAAGGCCATATTATTTTAGTTGTACGAAGGAATTGAATACAGAATTCATATTTTAAATACCAAAATGATTCCCCCATAGAATCAAACATAGAAGATACTTTTTTTTCTGGATCTTCTAGCTTATCTTCCATGACCCAGTTATGAATTTGATATTCTCTGATCGCATAGTTTCCAGGTTCATTACATATTATTATTATAGAATATTGAATCAATTTGCAATTTGCAGAACGACATTTAATAACAGAAAAACTAGTGTAAAATACTTCAACGATCAGGAATGCCAAACCCAATTCATAAGACGAGGTATAAGAGGTTGGGATGGATACATGTAGGACAAGTGCAGAATGTGTTTGCGCGAATGAATTGATTTTATAACAAAGCACTTTACTCAATTCTTTTGGTAAGTTGCATGGCCGGGAATGAATTCTTGGCCTGCTGGGATTATCATACCATTCATATTTCCTCTGGTGTAGCCAGGAAATTGAAACTGCAGGAAGCACGTGGGGGACGGTCTGTTTTTTATGGGACTATATATAGAGTTACTGCGTGTAAATTGGTTGAATTACCATTGTAATTTCCAAAATCGAAAAAAAAAATCCTAAGAGAGGCCGTAGTCATCGCCGACACTGAAGTTACTTAGAAGAAGGGGTGCGTGAGTACTGACAAGCATCTTGTGTGTACCCATGCCATTGCTCGCTGCTCAGCTACATTACAAATTATCAATCAAGGTCACGATCGCAGCCCCAACAGTAGCAGATGAAGTCATAAAAGAAGCTACATGGCATTCAAACAGTTGGCCCCACCCAACATGCCGGTATCATCGCCTGCAAATTGAAATGAAACTAAGCAACATACTGCCACGCCAAAAGTAAACGGCCCTATGAGTTTCAGTCAATTGCAAAATCTATTTTCATTTCTTCTATGGTAATGCCAATAGCTATCACAGTTTGCGTGCTAATTTATGCGGCATATAAATTAATAAAATGCAATTTACCAAGATTTTGATTTCAACTTCTTCATATGGGGATATGAAAAATGAAAGTCATATGTTACAGTAAAGTACTTATCAAACTTAAAAGAAAAATTTTATTAAATTGTTTTAAGATTAATAATGTTTTGTGATAGCAAATGTTAGATATTGAAGGGACAATAAAAATAAAATATAGGAATAGCATATATGAGAATATTGAAATAAATTAATGAATTATAAGAAAATATAATATTTAGAATGATTGTATTTGAAAAAAAGTTGGTATAGTATCCATTGAACAAAAAATGATAAAAACTTAGTTAAGATTGTTAGAGTATTTATAAAAAAATTTGCTAAAGGCTCCAATAATATAAGTCGATTAAATGGTATTTAACCTAATGAAAATGTGTAAAACAAGACTAAAAATGACATTTACAAAGATTATTAAAAGAGATCTTATGATAAATAATATTATTAAAAATTTAGTTATTGATAAAACTCTATAATATCATTTAATCCATATAATTAACTTTATCTAATAAGATTAAGTTTTTATTTGTTGTTATTATTAGTTATATGAAAAATATTCTATTATATATATGATCTTTAACCCTGAAACAATAAATCCTTAGCCCTACAATGTTTACCCTTAAACCAAAATCAATAACCCTTGACTCTAAAGTCTTAACCATTAATCCTAAACCCTCAATCCCAAAAGCCTTTTCTTTTGGTGGACACCCCAAAAATCCTAAATCTCTAAAGACTTAAACTTTAAACCCTAAAAGCTACAACCTTAAACCCTAAACCCTAAAAGCTACAACCTTAACCCTAGAGCCTAAAAACCCTTATCATTTAACAATAATCCCTTAACCTTTAACCAATAACCCCAAATCTAACCCTTGCACCTTAAACCCTAACTCGATTTAGGATTTAGGCATTCAAGTTTAGAGTTTAAATTTTAAAGTTTAGAAGAATTAAGGGTTAAGGCTAATGTTTAGATTTAGGCTTTAGAGTAAATGTTATACGATTAAGGGTTTAGAGATTAAGATTTAGAGTTAAGAGTTCCTAACTACAAAAAATATGATTATGGAAATAATCTCTCAATAATTCTCTTGTAGGAAATATTTATTAAATTAAACTTATTAGGGTAAAATGGCCTCAATGTAGGGGTAGGCAACAAAAATTGAAAAAAAAAAATGCAAAAAATTCAAGTCGAGTTGGATTACAAGTTAAAATGGGTGGAAAATTGATGATTAAGATCGGCTTAGTTAGATTAAGTGAGGGTTGCGGGCTTTCAATCCGTGGTAACCCAAATCCGACTGAAAAATGACTTGCATTTTGAGATTTCACTTTCATATCTCCAACACTGATCCGATAGACATCCCCCACTCTTCATCTTCATCCCTCAACTCATTGTCTGTTGCAGACGATTTCTTGATCTTAGAAGCATCAGTGGTCTGTTCCCCATAAGCATCCCCCACTTTCAAGCATCGGTGGTCAAGTTCTAGAGAGACATCCCTCATTATCATAAGCATTTGGAGGAATTGGTGGATCTAGAAGAGTTGTAGAATGATTTCTTAATCTAAACAATGTTTGCTGCAATGTGCGGAAGCAAAAGATCTTTCTTTGACGACTTTCCTCCACCATTGCTAGTATCAACGAGGCTTTGTTGCTCATCTTCAATTCATTTCTCAGCTCAGAGCCTTATTCTTCCATGCCTACAGCAACTGCATTCCCACCGTCACCAATCTCATCTTGAAATTCCATCTCCCTTTCGAAAATCTTTCGAGAATTGGGTATATCCAATTTTGTATTTTGTATATTATTTGGATCTCCCTATGGCATGGAATATCATTGTCACTAAACCAATTCTCCTCACTTTCATTTTCTTGCTTCTTAAATCCCTTCAACCTGATTAATGATTGATATTCTTTCAGTCCAAGCTACCACTAATCTTAGATGATTGAGAATTTTGGTCGGTTTTTGTCATGCATTCTAGCATGCCGAGTTCATTTAGTTTAATTTTTTCACTTAAATGCAATGAGTGAGTTGTAGGACATTTATTAAATTGAATCAACTAGGATAAAATGGCCTAAATGCAATCTGTGAGTAGATAGTCATATTGTCAAAAATTTTAATTCTTTTAAAAGTAAAGTATATGGTCAGATATTTCATGCAAGTTATGACACTATTCAATATTGTTATAGAGAGTAAATTTCTTTTTTATTAGTGTCCATTTTTTATTTTTTAAAAACCATATAGTAACTCAGCCAGTATTAGTTATTTGAAAAGATAGTTATATAATTTTGTTTTCAATATTAAAATATGTAATTTGCTCAAAAAAAAAACTTTTCATGAACTCACTCATACACTTACAAGCTAACAATTACTTTCTCCTCTTATTTATAAATCACTCTGACATTAATTTGTTCTATTCTTATGAAACTTTTATTTATAACAAATAAATTAAAATATGTCATTTTTTGTTGTTTTCAAATTAAAGCAGTAATAATCATATTTTAAGTAAAATTGTATTTCTTTTTAAGGAAAATTGATTTTTGTTAAGGGATACTTTTTAGTTTGAGTGAGAGTGGATCTATGTGTAAGTGAGTGTATGCAAGTGCCCACATTCTATTTTGAAAATTTCAATGTCTATTATATATACATATATATGTATATATTAAATATAAGAGTATCCACCTTGTCAAATTTAGAGTGCCCACATAATTCTGTCATTCTTGTGAAATTATGTTATTCTTATAATTTTATATTTAATATTTATAATATATAATTTAAATTATTAAATTTATTAAATTTTATAATTTATACATTAACACATCATATTACATAATTGTAAAAAAGTGTAACAAAAGTGTTATGAGAATACCATTTTCAGTCCTTGTGTTACACATACTGTTTGACTTTCATACCCCTTTCCTCCTCTTTAGATTGAATAATTATTTTAATACGGTAAATACTTTTGAGCTACTTCTTTAGTATGCTTCAATTTAAGAAATTTGTTTATTACTTAATTTTAATAAGAATTTTTTTTTTTTTTATAGTTAGCTCTTATCAAAATGACTTATTAGCAATTAGAATTCTTGTATTTAATGGTTAACTTAAAAATTATATTTTATAGATATACACTTAGCACAAAGATTTTTAAAATAAAAGAAATTTATAATCTTTTACAAAAATTGATTGAAAAAAAAATATTATATATGCATTAATGTATTTTTGTATCAAATTAACATTGTTCTTACTGGTTACAACTGTATTTGTTAAAAGATATTTTTTTTGCAATAAAAATTATAAGGAGTAATATTTGCAATTGTATAGGCGATAAATAGTTAAATAATTATTTATTTTAAAAGGACATTTTTGATAGTATATAGAGTGAATAAATTTTGTAATAATTTTAAAACATAAAATCATATAAGTAACCATTGTGAATATCCTTAATTTATTTTTTTGTTTTATATGATTGTAATTTGAAAGAGTAAATTATTATGGTGCAATAAATATTTTTGTTTTGGGATCATTCTTATTAGTACTTATACTTAAAAAAAATTTTGAATTTGGCACTTGTTTAAATAATATTATCCTCTCAGAATTTTAAACAAATTATTTTTATATAATTACATAAAAATTTTTAAATGATGTAAATTCAGATTATATGTTTTAAATCTATACCATTTAAAAATTTTTATATAATTATATAAGAATAGTATTATCCTTTTAGTTTCTATGAACTAAACGTCTGGAAACCAAACTGTAGTATAAAATATGGATCTTCTAATTTTTGGTGAAACAAGTCATTCTAATATTTTTTCACATAAAGCTAAGTTTTCTACAAAAATCTTATTCATATTCTTGTTAATTAATTTTTTTAATTTCTATGTAAATTAACTTTTTGTGAGAGAAAGTTAAAAAAATTCATATTCTGCAAATGGCAAGCTTCACTTTTATATATATAGATAAAAGTAAAAATATAAATTATTACAAATAAGAAAAGAAAAGAAAGTTAAAGGAAAATAAAAAAATAGAATATGAGTTCTTTTTGAGATCTTATAAAGTAAAGAATATATTTTATAAAATAAAATATAAATAAATAATTATTAATAAAAAAATTAAAAATATAAATTATTTAAAATTTATAAATTATTATCTACTTATTTATATTTTATAATAATTTTTATCATTAATTTTTTAATTAATAATTATCTAATTATAAATACAATTAGTAATGTTGTTTCAATTATTTATTCTTCATATAATTAACCATTATACAATTATTAATGTGGTGTGGAGAGTATGTATGTATGTATGTATATATATATATATATATATATATATATATATCATTATTCCATTTTCTAAAATTTGAATGTTTCTGAAAAACTCTTTCCCGTTCATCAATCCCATTTTGAAGTATTTAATTTTAAACATAGACTGAACATGTTTTAATCGTGTATTATTCTCCTATTTTAATTGTTTGAATAACTTTTATACAATATGTCCCTTCGGGCACATCCTATAAATTTGAATAATTTTTATACGCATAGTTATTTATAAATAGTTAATTTATCTTAGGTTAAAAAAAATAATTAATTAATTTTTATTTTTATATTTTATTTTTCATAATTATTTGAACAATTTTATCTTCAACAGTGTGTAATTTAAAATCTAGTTATAAAAAAAAAAGAAAAAAATAATTATTTATTAAAATTAAAATTATAAATTATTTTAAATTTATAAATTATTATTTAGTTATTATATTTTATAATAATTTTTATTATTAATTTTTAATTAGCAGATATCTAATTATATTTTAGGCTAAAATACATAGAACCCCTTAAATTTTAAGTTGATTTTAAAAAATTCTTCTAAAGTTAAAAAATTTTCAAAATGACTCTATTGAATTATGAAAAATTTTTAAATAACCCCTTCTATTAAATTTTTTGTTAAAATTTAAGAAAATAACAAAAATGACTTTCATTGTAAAGCTAAAAAATTAAAAAAGGTCATGAACAGTAAAATTTTAAAGTTTTAACATTGAACCTCAATCCTAAATCCTAAACTCTAAATCTTAAACCCTTAATACTAAATTTTAAATCCTAAATTCCTAAATCTTAATTATAAATCTACACTAAATTTTTTTCTTTTGTATTTATAGCAGATTTAAAAAATTTATATGTATTTGAAAGATATTTTTATCTTTTTATTGAGTCAAATTGAATATTAACTAAAAAATATCTAAATTTTGACAAAAAAAATATTTTAAAATATTTTTTTATAATTTAAAAAAATCATTTTAAAATTTAAAAATATTTTTAAAATCAACATAAAATTTAAAAAATTTGGTGGATTTTAACCTACACTTTATTATATAATATGCATCCCTTGAGTGTCACCCTGTTCCTCCATTCCAGCCTTTGCTAGTTGCTACCACCACTGCGAGACCTGAGAAGTGAGAGGTTAGCTGCGACCAAACGAAACAAATGACGGACATGAACTCAAGGGTGAGTCTGAATAGTGAAACCGTCTTCTTCAGTTACAGCAGTGCACTGAGCTTAGTTATTGAAACCTTTGTTAAAGATCCTTTTTTTTTTTTTTATATATTTTATGGTTTTTCGTTTAAATTGCAGTCTCAGAAGCCTAGTTTGGAAACGTTCCGATTGTTCTCTTCATCCACGGACGAGAATACCAATTCTGTGTTGGGACTTTTCGACGCTACACCAGCCCCTTCTATACCTCCACCCCCTTGTATTGAAGTGCTGGCATCTGAGGTATTCGTTGTTCTTTCTCTTGTTTTTGGTGTTAACTAAATGATTTGACTTTCCAGGAATTGTTTTAATTTTGATGGTGTTCATGCCAAATAGGTTTCATCAAGTGCGAAACACACTGTGGAGTCAGTGAGCTTGGATGGGGTTACTTTGCTAAAGGTTGTTTGTCTCTCCCCTGTTTTGACAAAATTGGAATTAAGGAATTTTTGGAAACGGTAACTGTCATATGTTTATTGTTATAGGCTTACAGCAGAGTTTCATTTCATATAAATGATATAGAAAATTTTGGAAAGAGCAACTATTAAAGTAGTGTTGCGTTCAGGGGCGGGTCAATACGCAAGATGTTTTCGGTTTATCCAACTCTGATTTAGTCCCTGGGAAATATGAAGGTCATATCTTGTTCTTTGAAACTTCCTTATTTTTTTTCCCTTTTCTATTACAATCCCATTTTAATTTTTTATGTGTTCTTTTCCGTTGATTTTCTATAACTAAGGCTATACTTGATTAGAGTAAGATGGGCAGGCATAAAATGGCAAAGTATTTGGGTACAATAAGGTCTCAATACTTTTCTGTTTTTCAGCTTCACATTTTTCATATGCCCAATTTGACTCCAACCAAGCACAGCCTAGAGCTTAAGCTACTTTGACTAGAAATGTTTAATTTTGAATTCCAGGTGGACTGAAGCTGTGGGAAGGTTCACTAGATCTAGTTAAAGCCCTTAATTCTGATATCAGAGATGGGCAGATCTCGTTTGTCAAGAAGCGAGTCTTAGAGGTGGGCTTCTATTCTTCAGGTGATTCTATATTTTCTGATAAGTGGTTTTCAGATGATTGTTCTTTGAAAAAAAACCTCAATTGCTTATATATGCATTCTTTTTTTCCTTCGTGATTTTAACTATGGTCTTTAGCATTATATTTCCTCAGGTTGTGCTTAAATAGTCCGTAGGTTGTTTTGCTCAATTTATAAGGTTTTGGCTCATCTAAAAGACCAAGACATTCTGTATCATAGTGAAACATAGTGTCTGTTATATAGGATAATTATGTGGTACATATTGACGTGCAACTCATTCAAATTGTGTGGCAGTGTCAATTTTGTGTCTCATTTTAGCTGTACCTCTGGCTTTTTCTTGTAATTTGAAGTGTCATCGAGTAGTTCTGTTTTATGTATACTTCTAATTTCTTCTGGAGAGGTTTGATGTTAGTTACAATTGGTATACTCATATACTAATATAGATGGTGAGATTTGCTAAGGTAAAGAGTCAATTATTTTTACTTTAGGACCTGAATTTTGTTTAATGCTAGTTTTTTATAATGAATATAAGGTTTTTCTTCTTCTTAAAGGAACTTGAAAAAATTTGGCACCTGTAACAGTTACTACTTCAAAGTTGAAAGAGTCTTCTGGAAAGTCCTGATGGAATCCACTCCTCCCAAACACTTAGATGGCTTAAATATTGTGTGGTTTTCCAATCTCAGCACCTAGTTCTTTTTTCTTTTCAATTTTTTTTTTCATTATTCTGAAAGCAACTTGAAGGATTTTGGTGTCCCTCTCGGTAATGGAGTCTGTGGGTATTTGGGAAATGTTAGGAATTCAAGATATTGTCTCTGAAGAATTCAAATTCTGTTAATAAAGTACAAATGGAATTCCTTCCTCACAAACTCTCAGATGACTATTTTTTCTTACTCCTCAATATCACTACCTAAAGCTCAGGAGAGTAGCATGATGCTCAAGAGAATAGGTGGGCAGGGTCATTTACTATATGATTGAATAGAGAAAAACTGATCCAATCACCAGGAAAAAGTACTGATAATCCTTGCAATCGGACCTTAACAATGTGGGTTGAACATAAGATTGAAACAGATGTTAATATCAAAGTCAATTTGATTTCAGTCTTGAGCAATTATTTTTGTACCTTACCTAATGTCTTGTTAAGTATGTATGGAAAAGCATAGAGAGAGAAGAGAGAAAAGATGTGATCTTTAACTGCCTTTTAACTGGATTATGATACTGATATTACATAAGGTTTAGGTTCACTCCCAACGATTTTTCCCTTCTTTTCTTGTGGTCCACCCTCCACAGCTTCTCTCAAGAAATTTATTTATTTTGTTTCTAATTCTGACACCACAATCCACAAGTCTACTATAATTTTTTTGTTTTAGTTTTTAAATTAGTTTTATGCCTCATGGATGAGTAGTGTTTGGTTTGATCTCTCTCTCTTAAATTAAATTTTGTTGAGCTATTATTTTTATTTTGCTTGAAAGAATTATAGTCCTGCCAGACCAACTCATACTAAGTGTTACCTATTTGAGATTTTAGCTTTGTTCCAATTTGCTCTGGTTCCTCTTCATTATATCATGGACATGGGCCTAGACTGAATGATCTTAAGTCCAATTGAATAAACTGAAATGCTCATGTACTTTAATCAATTTTAAATTCTTATATGAAAGGACTAATAACAAGTAAATGAATAAACTAAGCTTCAATGAGTGTTTATCTAGGATACCAATTGAAATTATAAGGACTAAGTATGATAACTGGAATATTTGAATTGCATTTAATAAATCAACAAATATTAGTAATTTGCGGAGAATGAGTCTCCAGTTGATTGTCTATTTAATGAGTCTAAATGAAGAAACAAGTGCTCAGGGATTTCTAGTACTAACTACTTTTAGAGTTGAGGGCACACAATTTAAACTAATCCTTGCGTGAGACGAATGAAGCAAAACACAATAGATGGAGATTATGAATTTCTGATCAATAAGTATTTGAAATTTATGCATAGATTGTGCTTTTTTTTTTTTTTTTTAACTGAACCATTTGAAAATTATGTATTAATAAATGTCAGTGGCTCAAATCTGTATATTTTCTTGTTGTTCCCCTTGTTCTGATTTTTGGTAAGATGGGAAATTAACTAAACAAATTGGTAAAAATGAAAAGCAGAAAGGAGAAAGTGGACACTTGAGGACACTGCAATCATAGACTGTGTTCCATGATATTTTTTCAAGCTTTTACTCATACAAAAGGTAGTTGGATTCTTATTCGATTTTCATAGGTATCTTGTGTTTAACGTGTTTGGATAACTTCAGAGAGGATGCTCTACTCTAGTATTTCTTCTTGCATTTGTCAGAGCAGCTGTCCAGACATCCTTCCATTTGGTTTGCATCTGCACATTTGTTTATATTTTGAATTGGTCAGAGTGGAAAACCATAAAAGTTTATATCAAATGTTTTCCTCTGTGATTTCAATTAGGGGTTGAAAACAATTTATCTTCGAAAAATCATCAAACAACTCACAAGTTGCGTATACAAAAGCAATGAAGAAAAGAGTGGAAATTTTAATAGTAGCATGGAAGTGTACAAGTTCTGCAAGTAAAAAGAAAAGGTAGGAATTAGAAACAAGAAAAAAAAAAATGAGAAGTTTGATGTCTATTTTGTTCTTTGAGCTTTCATATGGGAAAATGTGAGCTTTCTGTTTCATTACAGAATTGGTTTTAGGTTTCTAAGAATTGGAAACTGAAAATTACATATGAGAAAGCTGAGCTAAAGTTTAAGTGCACGTAAGGAGTAATTAACAGCAAATAATATGATAATCAAAATGAAAAAAAAATCTTAATGCATATATGGATGTATCATGTACATGAGCAATTATGCACAAGTGGAACTTGTATGTGATGGAATGGGGATAAAACTTTTCCTTTCATACTGGAGATGAAACTGTTGCACTCATAGCTTGCACAGCCTAGGGTGCAATTGTCAATATGGGTGTTAGAGGAAGGTACTGAACATTTAGTTACACACAAACTGGGAACAAACTAGATGGAGGAGACCTCTGCACCTTGTGTAGCATTTCTGAAAGCATTTCTTATCATAAGTTGCTGCTTGTACTGCACTTAACAGAAGTATGAATATCATAGTGAATTTGACTCTTCAAAAATTTTTTTCTCTCTATAGCTTCTACTGTTTGTGTCTATATTTCTTGGTTCTTTGTTTGAAAGTTGAGGGAAAAGTAATTTATTTAAAGAATTCTGATGCCTTGCATTAAATGAAGAGTGATCGGTTTGTTGTTATCTGATATTCGGATAAAGACAAGGGCATTTAGTAAAGCATTAAAGTTCTGGGAAGGAATCTTTTTAATGGAATAACTAAATCCTTTTCAAGTAAATGCTAGTACTTTTTTGCAAAATATCATGGGTAGTTGGGGCAGTAAATACCTTGAAAAGAGGTGAACCTTGAGCTCAACTGCCTTACTGCTTGTTCTAAATTAACCATTTACTAGATTTTGACCCAGCAATGTGCAGGTCATATGCCATGTTTTGGTTAGAACATATTAATTTATGAGAAATCTTTTTATAATCTTATTTATATATGAACTTATGAAGTGCTAAAATAAATTTATCTATAACTAGTATATTTATCCAATTATATAATCAATGTAGCTAACCTCACTTAGTAGGATAATTGGCACAAAAATGCGTGAGATGTTGAATAAAATAGAGCACATACAATTATACTGATTCACATGTATAAAGTAATGATCATATGAATTCATTCAAATCAAATCCTTAATTAAAAAAAGGGCAGTGAGAAAAAAGTAACTCATGAAAATAATTAAACCATATTTGAACTTGAGAATCATTATTATTATGATAAAAGTTTTGAGTGCATGAATGCTAAATGATACCTTATAAATATATGTGATACTGCTTTTAAATTTTCCTTTATGGTGGCAATCTCCTTATAGTGATGTAATTAGTAGCCATTAGTGTGGCGTATGCCACATGTTGTGAAGTACAAGAAAATTATTGGTTTTAAATATTCTTGTTTTGAGGGTTGCAATGACCAAAAAAAATGGTGAGACATGAAATAATCAGATAAATATATAAAAAACAATGTAGACAATTGAAAGAGAAAAAGTTTTACTAAGGAGAATAGATATTATGCCTCCAGAAAACTCCATAATAACTGATAAGCTTGAAGTTCCCCCATGCAATGTTTCTTCCCCTAAAATTTAATAATACATTTTAATGAACTTAGACACCAGCTTTTATATATCAATCTTAAAGTGTGAAAGCAGTGAGTGCAACTTAATAGCATTTTGGAAAGCATTTCTCATGAAGAATTACTGCTTGCATTGTGCTTAACATAGACGTAAAAGTTAGCATTGTCATGAATGCATGTCTAAGTAGAGTTGTCCTCTCTATAGCATACTACAGTCTATGTATTTCTCAGTTCTTAGTTTGTAAGGTGAGGGAAAGTCATTTTTCTTCAAGGAGCCTATTAGATATATAAAATCATTATTGGATTTGCACTTAACGGTTTAAGCTTTTGGGAGAGTTAGTTTGTGACATGGTGCCAAAGCCTTTTTGATGAAGTGGTCAAGAATTTGATTCTTGCCGTCTCCATCCTTGAACAAAAAATGTTCCCACAAAAGGTGTGAGCCTATGGATCAGCTGAACTATAAGACCTAATAAATTTAATAATTTGCATTCTGTTAAGTTAGGATTATGTGAGGATAAGGTGTGAAAATAAAGGGACTATTCTTGAAAAGTCATGTTGAATTTTGTAACAAGTTATGATGGGTCTATGCATTTGTTCACACTAAAGTCCGAAGAGTTTTTATGTGAGAGGGCTTGTTAGAAATATAAAGTCATTCTTAGATCTAGATCCAATACTTAAAACTTTTGGGATAGTGGTTTGTGACATCTAATGTCTTGCATTTAAGGAGGAGAGAAATAGTTCATTGACTTCATTCTCATTTGTTAGTCAGATAAAGACAAAGGCATTTAGTAAAGCAATCAAATTTTGAGAAGGACAAACTTTTCATAATGAAACACAACCATCTTTAGTAATTGTGTCTATATCATTTATTGAAAATGTTAATATTTCTAAGCAAAATATCATGTGTAGTTTGTTCCATAAACTTTTCTGATAGGTTAGATTTTGAGATTTCTTTATTCACGTCTCTTGTTAAACAAGTGACAGTACTAAGTTATTGGTTTCCTTTCGTGTTTAATCTAGTTATGCTTTCTGCTTATTTCATATTGCAGAAACTGAAGTTTTAAAAGGTCCTAGCTCGTTTTCTAGGTCTTATAACCAATTAACATTTATGAGTTTTTGTTTTTTTATTAAAAATTACGTAGGAAGTTGTCCTAACTTCTAAGGCAGAATTTAGGTCAATAGAAGATTTATGTGAACGCGGAAACAGGATTGAGATGGTGAAGAAAATATTATTTTGAAATTCAAGTGGTGAATTATTTTTCTTTTTAAAGATTTGATTAATTGCTTGGAAAATGTTGAGGTTGGAAACTTCAAATACAGAACATAAACAGAAGAGAGAATTATAAACACATAAAATTTAGTTGTCAGATGATGTAGCTTTGGCTGAATCTTGATTTTTGAATGTGTGCAATAGGATCTAGGTTATAATATGTTCGTGCTAGACTAAACAGGAGATTTCTTTTATTAATATCAATCTAATTAAGGATATGCATTGAGAATCAGCAATTAGCATTGGAGCTAGCTAGGGATGTACATGAAAATACAAAATCCTGATAGATCTGCACCATACCTAATATGTGCAGTATTAGATAAATACACTAGATCAAGATCCACATATTATGATGCCTCTGTACATGTTATCTGCATGATATATTGCCGTGGGAAACAAACTAGAATTTAGATAGATATGTATTGAGGATATGTACCTCAGGTGTATTGGTAGATCAACTGGCATCTCTCTTCGTTAAGTTAAAACTTCTACTTTTCAGGTTGGATGTGGTCATGGACTACCTGGAATTTTTGCATTGCTTGAGGTAAAATTGTACTTTTACTGGTTTCCATTATTGTGACCATAATTTGGTGAAACACATAACTATCTTTCTATTCTACTTGCTTTAGGGGGCAACAACTATACATTTTCAGGACTTCAATGCTGAGGTCCTACGTTGTCTCACCATTCCCAATTTAAATGCAAATTTGGGAGAATCTCATCCATCATCTGCAAACAATGGAACTTGTGAAAAGGCAAAAGTTCGCTTTTTTGCTGGTGACTGGAGTGAAATTGATAAGCTTCTTCCTCATGCTGGTAACGATGGGATTGGGAAGGATCCTAGCTGTTGCTCAGAACCTAAACAAGTTGCTGGCTATGACTTTATTCTTATGGCAGAGACAGTTTACTCTATAAGCAGTCTTCAAAACCTCTACAATCTTATCAAAAAGGTATGGTTATATTTAGTTATGAGAATCAGATTTCAGTGTTGAGCCATTGCAATATGCATGTGAATTGTGAGTGCATTTAAATGTATATGTATCTTTTAATTATAGACGTGTGGTTTGCTTAACCATCAAAGGTTTTCAATACACAGTGCCTCCGCTGTCCAGATGGACTCGTGTACATGTCTGCAAAGAAGTATTATTTTGGAGTAGGTGGGGGAACTCGACGTTTTTTATCTGTGGTAGAAAAAGATGGTGAGCTAGTCCTGCATTTGGTCACACATTTTTTATTAAGGCTTTTTGCTTACCCATATGTAATAATTTACTTGAGGTGGAAGAAAAAAATTGCTATTACATTCATGCTGGAGCTTGCTATGCTATCATTTCTGTTTTTAATGTCACATGCTATTATTACTGTCTGCATAGGTGAAGGTAATGTCTTAGATATATAAACTGTCCTGCAGTTGATATTGGTTGTCTTCTGTAAACCATGCAAATAGTGTTTCATGTATACCATATAATTTGGAGATCGGGTAGAACCTTCTGTTTATGCAGAGTAATAAAAATTCGGTCTATATTTATTTAACGTATAGCATATATCTATGGTATAATGTCATCCACACCACATTTTGCTGGTGTCACGATTGCCCATGATCAATGCAGGTATCATGAATAGTAGGCTGGTTGCTGAAATTGCGGACGGTTCATCGAATGTGCGTGAAGTATGGAAGCTTTCCTTCAAGTAATGCTGGTACGCTCTTCCTATGTCATTCAGGCCATAAAAGGTTTATTATCTGAAGCTATGCACTTCAATTGTTGTCTTTCCGGACGGTTGCCCCCAGAATGGAGTAAGGGATGGGTGGAGGGTTGATGTGTTGGGAAGCACGTTGCTCTTTCATAGTTTCATGTATTGTATGAGGTATAACCGCTGGCTTGTCATTAAAGAGATTATTTCTCCAAAGTATCTCCTCTCTCCCGCAAGCTATGCTTTCCTGCTTAAACTGGGCATACTGTTACTTTTTCGATTGTTTATTGGGAGTTATAAGGACATTTGATTTAGAGGTGTTTCGGTCTAGTCGTCCATTCAATCTATTCCACTTACTATCATAGCATACTATTTTCTTCTCCTATTTTGTCCATTTTGTTTTCTGTTTTTAATTTATTGAGATGATTATTTAGACATAATTTGACAAGTTTTCAAACTTTTCATAAAAGTTCGAAATCAGAGTGGTTATTTAGTATATTGGCGTGGTTATTCAAACATAAATAATTCAAATGTGAAAAATAAAATTTCAAGCTAATGACCCACGGTCACGATCCAGTTTGTTTCATTTGGGTCAGTTGATTTATTTTGTCATTTAGTTTGATATTACTACATCAAAACTTTTATGCACACTTATTAAATAGTTGTAATTTTCTTAAATGGTTTTAAAATTTTAAATGTTAAAATTAATGTCAGTATTAGTTAGTTATAAATTTTATTTATATTCTATAAAAGTTACAATTATGTGTAATATTTGTGTAGAAAAAGTTTATAGAAGTATCATTTCTCTTTGATTATGTAATTTTAAGTTAATGAGTGACATTTAGATTTGCTTAAGCTTTTTTTTTAAATACATTATCGGGATTCGAACTTGGGGACTTAGGGGTGGGGGAAATGCTTATACGAGTTGAGCTAGCCTCAACTGGCCAATATGCTCAAGCTTTGGGTCAGTGATATTTGATCTTTCTCTTCCTCTCTTGCTCTAAGGGTTCGATTCGCTCTTCCCCAAAGTTGTAACCCCACACTACACTGTTTAAAAAAATAAAAAATGCTTCATGTTGAACTCAAGTTGAAGAGTTTAGCTTGACCCAATTTGACTTCTTTTAACTCTTAAATAAAATAGCGTAAAGAAGACTCAAAACTAATTCTCCCTTGTATATTGTAAACATAATAGTAATATGGCAGTTTATTCTTTTCGTGTTCACTTTCATTGGCTTTAGACTTATAGTTACAATAACAACATAGCAAAATTTTATCTTGAGGTTTATTATATAGATTAAACATTGATCATAAATTTATAGTTTACTTATTGAAAATTTAATAAAATATTAATAGTATACTACCTTAGCAATAATTAAGTATCATCCCTCTTTTGTACTTGCATTGTGAATTTTATTTATTTACAAAGAAAAATTGTACAACTTTTAAGTATTAATAATCACCTTCTTATATGAATTTTTTACCATTTAAAATAAGTTGTATACTATAAATTAAAGACACAATCTTGTGAGTGATAAACAAGTACATAAATTCAGAAATCCTTATTAATGTAAATGTACAAGGAAAGGAACTTTACATGAAAATCTTTTCCAGGTCAAGTAGTCAAGAGTCAGATCTACAGTAATAATACTTAGAGCAGCCTCTAGTTTTAGGATTTAAGGGAGGAGGGAGACAACCACCAGTTTTACCATAAGCCTCACCGCTGGCACCACCATTACAAACTGGTTTGTCTTGCCTCTTCTCCGGATTCCATTGCTTGTTAGTTCCTACTCTCTCTCTCTCTCCATTGAATTAAATTAGTAGTTTGAAAGCTGGGAAAAAGTAATTTACTTAGAAGGATATTAAAGTCTTGCATTTAATAATAGGGGCTCTGTTATACTTATGTTTGCAAATCTTACAACGTCTACGTCTTTCATAAAAAACAAAGATGAATAGTATATTTTCATAAAATGCACTGTTTATTCTTGTTTTTTTGAAAGATTTTGAAAAGTGTGAGTGTTGTAAAAATTAGAAACAGTGGGTATATATTTATCCTAATAATAATGAGATCAGTATGTTTGTACTCTCTTTAGTGCATTTTTTCAGCTGAAACCATGTGTCAACAGCTGCTGAGTTTATTTTTCCAACCACGCCATGCGCTTTTTTTTTTTTTTTTATCCCAATTGTCCATTTCTTCTTCGTTGATGTGTTATTTGAAGGGCTTTTCTATCCTTTGAGCTTTTAGTCAATGTAGTGTCAAATATATATAACAATGCCAAAATTACCATGGTTAAAGATTCCGTAAAAACTTAATATTTTATTTAAACTTTTTTATTTTGTGAGCAAGGGGAAATTTTTCACACATACATCATATGGTATTTGTTAACCCCATAGATTAGAAATCCAACAACAAAGTTTTGGTACTAAGTAGAAATTGCTTATTCAAAGTAAAATGTCTTTGTGACAGCAATTTACGTTTATTGGATGGATAAGTAGTGAAGTTACATTTATAAGAAAGGTACCACTGCTTAAATCCATATATCTGAAGTGCAGTCACCACCAGGATATCTCATCTCGTGGGCGAGGGAAGGTCCCTCCGGCTCAGCGCCAAAGTCCACAAAGAAGTTGGGGTTTATTTGGAGACCACCTTTCTCAGTATCAACATCAATCTGCAACATATGGGATCCTTTTTCTACAAGATCAGGATAAAATTGTTTATCCCATGTACTGAAGAGTGAGTTTGTAACATATAGCCGCTTTCCATCTAAACTCAATTGAATCATTTGAGGGCCGCCTCTCAGCTTACTTCCCTATAAAGAACAATTTTTTTGATCCCATCAGCCACATCCGAGACAGGCACCCCAAAAATTAAATAGGTAAGGTTTATGTATCTGATACAATTCATAATATGGTGATATAACAATGTAAAAACATGAGTAGCATGAAGGGCCTTGCACAGTTAGACACTAAGATTAATGGAGTATAAGATAATGCAGATGCAATGTTGCTGAACAATGACAATGCAAAAAAGGTTTAATCCACTTTGTTTACTTGCCTATCCTAAATGCCACAATTTGAAACCTATACCTCTACGATAAGATGTGAAGCAGTATACTATCATACTAAAACGGGGAATACACATCATGTGGCATTGCTTTGCATCCAAGTATCAACATAAATGAATTTTGATTAATTAATGGTTGGATGAATGAATAGAGAAGTACTGTTTAGAGAAAAACACTAACATGCCACTAGAGGTAACTAATCCACAAGTTGTAACATGCTACAGTCATGTAAAATGCTTTATGATGTTCCTGGTGTAGATGAATTGGAACAAATGAAAAGTTAGTTATGCTTTTAGCTACAACAATAACAGAAATGAAATGAAAATGAAGCCTCTAGCCTTCACATTTCCATCTGTTACAAGACAAATATTTGGTAGAACTCACCCTCAAAAGCCAGCCGTTGAGGGGGAAGAGCCCATAGTCTTGGAAGCCCACTCAAGCATTCCATAATTCTCAATGTTGGACTCAATGAACCTAAAGACCTTCCTAACTAATTGAATGCACCGATATATGAGGTGAAAATTAAGATGAAAGTGCAGTACTAAGACGCCAATCAAAATGAATAGATGGGTTAATCGATTCACTCTCATGTTCTGCTTAGAAAACTATTTTTAGGTTATGATGCTTAAGCATCTGCACAGGGCGTGAAGATAGCTTTCAATCCTCTCTTCCTACATTGCCTACCCAGCACTTGGTATTCAAAGCTGTGTTTTACTGACCTCTATTTTCACTTTATTCTGATTAACAAAACCTTATCATTGTTTTGACAATTTTGTTTCCATTATCGGCATAACTACCATTACCATCATGATCCTAATACATTGTATGAACAACACCAAATTCCTTTATCTAGGCAATTGTTTATAGAATATGTGCAATAAATTGCTCCAAACTTATGCAAGTATTTCAACACTAAGTTTGATAATTGAAAGCACTGACCTGGACTTCTGGAACATCAGATTGCCAAGTTTCACCATCATCTGATATTACTACTATAGGACTTCCTTTCTGGATCAGTCCGCCAACCCAAACTTGGCCTGTCAGTAGAGGATTTTTAGGGTCCTCAATGTTATATTGTCTTATATCCCCATGAAGCCAGTTCACAAAGTACAGAAACCGGTCATCAAGAGATATCAGAAAGTCAGTAATAAGCCCAGGCATTTCAGGAAGAATCCAGTTTTGCACTTTCAATGGTTTCACTGATATTGCAGCCTGTAATGTCAGTTAAACCTACAACTATTATTGAGGAATATGCCTTCATTGAATCAAAACAATCAAGAAGACAACACGTCTATAGATATCTCTTTACACACCTCATGGCTCCATGACCCATCCTCGGTCTTGAAAAATCGTACCATATTACTTGTCAATGCACACCCAACAAAACCTGTATCTTTAGAAGGATCATGCAGGAATCGTATCTGCATTTAGGTTGAAGTAATTATAACATATGCCAACTTTGCACATGTCTGTACATGCTTGTGAAAAGGATGAAAATATAGCGTTCATGATAAATGTCACATATTAACAAAATGGCTTCACACTCACAAAACAAAAAAAAAAAAAAAGAAACAAACAAATGAATAAATGGACTTCATTATAACTTGTAGAGACTACTCTCTGTATTATGTGAAACAACTCACCTCCAAGGGTAGAAGGCCCGTATTGCCAAGGTCCAATGTTTGTCTCAGTTCACCCCCGGGCCAGCTGTACACATGGAGATGCCTCCCATAAAGGCCATCCGAAACATGCTGCAAGTTAAAACCTTTGGTGAAGGCAGCAGGAGCACCCCATGATGTGCTAATCATAGTCTCATGTCGTGGTTGATACCAGAAGTCATAACCATACAGTGGACTGTGCCCTTGTTTCTCCCACCTAGCAATGTGAAGCAGGACAGAAAAAACATATAATTAGAAAATATGCTACTGAAATGCTCGCTTCTCTATATGTTTTGTAGAATAGTTTTTACCAAAGATGCAAATTCATACACACCTAGAAATAAGCAGCTATAATGCTCAAGGTACAGGCAACTTTGATGGTTCATATAAACAGTTCTATAAAGCTGTAGCCATCTCTAAGAGTGCAAATAAATTTTTAATGTATGATGCGCTCATTTCCCATGTCAGCACTTAATTCAACTCGAAAATGAGCAAATGAAACTAGTAGATCTCTCAGCCCCAACCCAAAAAAAGGCAGAAATAAATAGACTTGGTAAACTCTAGGCTCTTGTGAATATTAATTATCTAAAAGAGAAAAGATTACCTTCCTTTCACATTAAATTCTGAATCAAGAAGAAGAAATCCATTTCCTGCAGCATTTCCATCTTTATCTCCAAGACAAGAGACCATTATATCACCAGAAGCAAGGCAATGGGATGTGTGTGGATAAGCTAATCCAGTCCTTCTTATGATATCTTCAGGATCAACAACTTTGTGCAAAGAAGGAGACCTCGGATTTGTTTTTGTGTCAACCACATATATGCGACCAGATCTGAAATATCAGAAAGTTGATATCTTCCCTTGCAGTTGTTGAACCTTTTCATTGTACCAATCTTAACTTAAAAGCACATACTTAAATTCACATAACTTTTTAAACTGTGTAAGACCATTATAATTAGATTTTCAGCACCATCTTATGGCTAAAAGTGAGGTAGGAGGAAAAGGTAAGAAAAAACTCCCATGGCAACGGCCCGAACTAGATATTTAGAGTTATAACCATTTTTTTGAAAACATTTTATTGTATTCATATGCTCCCTCTGCTTCTTTACTCTTCTGCTCATGTGGATGATGTATTAATCGATGTATACCATCCTTCTGACAATAAAGTTGTGTTCTTATATCTAAAACAAAAATATAAAATACCCGTTTTAGTATGTTTTTGTACTTGAACACATGGTAAGTGGAGCCAAGGGTGGGCCTAAAGGGGCGCATGCCCACCCTGCCCCACCTTTACCCTCTGAATTTTCCCCACTTCTTGTATTCTTTTTTTTTTCATTTGTGCCCCCTCCTCAATGGTTTTTCTAACTCTACCACTGAATCAGACATACCGGTGTTTGAATGAAAAGAGATTAGTATTTTATCAAATGAGTTAAGGAAACACTAACACTAAAAGAAGGTTAGGCCATAACTAAAAATAGGAAAAGCAAAATACAACGAAATTTTAATATGGCCGGTGACATATTATAAAAGTATATAAATTGCTAAGAGAAACTATTTGGATTAAAAAAAATAATGAACTTTTTAGAGCCAGTTGATGGGCAGGGGTAGGGATGGCCTTTCCATAGGCCAAAATGCTTCTGCCCCTATGTGGATGGTGCTACTGGACCAAGGTAAACAATAAAGAAAACAATAAAGGACGAGGCCACATATAGAAATAATTGAGTCATACAGTTAAATGTAGTAGCCAAAGAGATAGCAAATTAGCAATCAATTATAAAAATTACTTCATTTGATAATAATTTTGTAGGTAAGAAAGATGCAAAAGGATCACAGACCAGGATCATATAGAGGAAATACTTGAAATATGAATCAGCATGCACCACATGAGCATGGTTCTGTTCTCATCAGGCAATGCAAGCCACTGTTGTTAAAACGATGAAGTTAAAATCCATAAAATAGATTTGCCCTTTTTTGTCCTCCCTTCCATTATATTTTCTTTTCCTATGTGAGTTTGGGCTCTCTGTTTGTCTTTTCATGTTCAACCCAAAATATTTTATATTCATATCATTCAATCAAAGTATCTGATCAGCCTCTTACATCAGTGAAGGTACTATTAAATAACGTCGATCTGCTGCGGGATCTCCATGGCAGGAGCTGCAAGAATTCCACCCGGTATGGTGTAGTTCATCACCTAAATAAGGCACAGGTAGCCTATGGATAACTTTTGAATAAGTTGGAGAGTTTGGATCTACGTCCACTGTGGCCAGATAGTCAGGTTTCTCTCTTCCTGTTCCTGTATTATATCAAATCAATAACTAAAACCACCAATTTGCACTATATATAAGCAAGAATATTCAAGCTGCCCAGTATATTATCTTGGTCTTTATTCTCTCCCGCATCTCATGTTTTGTCTTCATAAGTAATTCTATCTTCACTCTGCCTAGAATCTAGATATGCATGTAGTGTCTCAGTTTGGTAAGGAAGAGAATGCATCTCATTTCAATAATCACTAACAAGAAATTTGTAATGAAAAGCAAGGTCGAGTAGTTTAATTACACCATCTGTTTTTCAAATAAATTAATTAAGCAAACTTAAGATGGAGAAGTGAAAAAAAAAAAAAAAAAGAGGTGGGGTACCTGAGTAAACGGCAGTGACGTAAATCAGAGTCTCTCTGGGACCAGACATGGCCTCCAATGGACTAGCATACCCTGGCCCTGATTTGCAGCAGGCATGCCCATTGCTCTGGTTCACCACAGCACCAACAGAAGCCATCTCTCTTTCTCTAAAAGTATAACAAGAAAGAGATGGAAAGGAAGAAGAAGAAAGAGGAAATGACTGAGGTTTGAGGATGGGATGCCACATCCAATAGTAATATGCAAAGTTGAAAAATTATAAGTAGTAATGGCAGCAACAAGGCAGATGCGTGTCAGCGCGAGCTACAGTCTGTATTTGGCCAGAAAAGTTGCCACTGCGCGTATTCACATCACAATAATTTATCACCTTCAGGTGACGTCCGGAGGGGCTTATCGTCCAGTTCGCCTATTCTCTTTCTCACGAATTACCACGTGTCATGTTGGGAATATCTGACAGGATGTGTAGTAGGTCCCACTCTTATATTATATTCAAAATACCCATCCTTTGGTTATAATTATTATTTTTGTTAAATATTCGTTTGAATTTAATTTTTTATAAAAAGTAAATAAAAAATATTTAAAATTAAATTAAATTTTATATACCAATCTTAAAGTATAAATATTTTAGATAAAATAATTACTAAAATTGTGATTACAACAATTATTCTACAATAATTAATTAATGGATTTTACTTGACGACGAGCATTGCTATTCTTACGCATAATTAACTACGCTTTTAGTTACAATGATAACGTGACTAACTTAAGATATTTCAGTTTTAAATTTCAATCCATAAGGCATGACTTTGATTTTAGCCACATCTACGACGTAGCTGAAAACGTATGCCATGCAATGTAAAAATATCATTTTCCTTACTAGTCCCAGCCCGTAATGTTGCCGTCAGAATCAGAATCTGTCTATAAAGGAACAACAACATACACTTCAACAAATGCAAAATAGGATTTGGTAGCTGGTGGGCATCTAGCCCACATGGCACAAATGACTATTAATTATGAATTATTGTAATGATTTGAATTTGATTCCTTATTTTTTCTTCTCATAATAGTTATTATGTGGCTCTTCTATATCATAAAAAAAAAAAGTTGGTACCTTAAATTAATAAATAAAAATTATAAATATATTTTATTTTATAAATAGTTCATTCCATCGTACTTTGCTCTTCAAACTTCAAAATGGTAGAAAGAGATTTCAGTCATTTGCATTTATATATATTTTTATATTCTTAATTCTTTTTTTATTAAATTTAAATTATTTTCTATTCATACCTAAACATTTCATAAAAAATGTTTATGTATATGAATGTGAAGATAAAAAAAGTTTTAGATGAGAAAAAAAAATATAAAAATATAAAAATGTGCGTAACTCATACAAATTAGTTATGCACATATATCATCAGTCCATTATTGCACAAGATCTGAACTCCCAAACACAATCGAACCACCAACCAAGCTTAGTGCCAATTGCAAGGTCCTGAGTTTTCCAAGTGCAAATCTTCAAGACGAAACAAGTTTAAGTGCTTTTTTATAAACTAAATTTTATTAAATATTTATTTAAAATAATTTAAATAATTATTTTCATTAAATTTATAAAATATATTATAAAATTTAACAAATTTAACTCTTTACAAAAATAAAATTAGATAAGGGGGCACCCCCTCAAAGTTGTGAAAATTCTATATGTGCCATGTAAAGTTTTTACATGGCTACTTTTTCAATTTTTTTATAAATTTATATATATATTCTATAAAAATTTTAAAAATTTTTAAATAATCTTTTTATATTTGATATCAAGAATTCTCAAAATTTTATATTAACCTTAAAATATTTTAAAATCACAAAATTTACTTATTCTGTCTAACACATTCTATTAAAAATTTAAGCATTCTTTATGTTTGTATTATTTTTTAGTATCATTTCTCTTACACTAGTATTGATTTTTTTAATTAATTATCATATACTTCAATTAGACTCATTCACTCGTTATTTTATATCTAGCTTACAATTATTTTTTTTACTAAGATAATGAGCTTTTGGTAAGGTTAGAATTTTAAATTATTATATGTGAAAATATTAGATACTGATTTTTTCTTAACTAAATCTGTATATATTATTTTAATTTTTTTGTATTTTTTAAAATTTAAATGAAGAAAATAATACTAAATGATGGCAGTATATTAATTTATTTTATCATTAAAAATTTAACAAAAAATTTGAGGTAATTATTCTAATTTATTTATATTATGTGAAAATTGAAATTTTGATAATCATGCTATCTTTACTCTTGGCCTCGTAAATAAAATTTCTAACTCTACCTTTAACAATTTATTTTAAAATTGGTGACCATTTAATGTTAATTATTTTGTAAGAAATGTTTTGCCAGGGAATAGGTAGCAGATGCTCCACTGTACATTTAGGATTTAGGATTAAATACACTCTGAACTCTTATGAAATTTAAAATTAAGTAATTTTAACCTTTTATTTTAAATTTAAATATTTAAGTTCTTCTTCTTTCTAAATCTAAACAATACAATTTACTTATTTACAAAAAGAAGCTCATCTGATATTAATACATCATTTCTGTTCTCCGCCGAAACATTAACACAACCAAACTCACTCCAGAAATACCGAAAACCGAATGCAAAACCTCAAAATCCCCAATTCTTCCCAACCCACTGCCGAAGCCTCTGTTAGATTGTGGAATTCTCCTGTTGCGTCGTCGAACTCACTGTAGAAGCCTCTGCTGCGTCATGGAATTCCTTGCCGCGATTGTTGAATTCCTGAATGGCGAACGCTGCACATCACGAAATTGACTTTAGGGCAAATCCCTCAAGCCACTAGCTTACGACTCCAGAATTTTAGAAGTTGAACGCGTCAGAGTTTTTAAACAACCCCCCATTATTTTCTTATCAATATTTAAAGGTTTGACAAAAAGTCCCCTTCCATCAGTACTTGTATTTCGGTGGTTCAGTTTGTGGGTGCCTTCCATGTATTATTCTAAACCAAAAGGTTTGATATATATTATCTTTTGTTAGACAAAACCTCGGTGGTTTTTCTGATATTTGTGTTAGCTTATTGTCTTCGTATGGTTCAAGCAAGAAAAAAAGATCGCATTTGACTTCGTTTAGCATTCTCCGCATTCCTATATTTCCCAACATTGTGCAAGTGAAGCGTGGGAAGAATAGCTCTTTTGCAATGATTTAAGACTTGCTTAAGACTAAACCTTGTTTTTTCTGTGGTTTTGCAATCTGGATATGTATCTGCCTTGACTCTATGAGCTAAACTTACCATTATCTAATGCATTCCTTTCTCCTTGTAATGAAAAAAAAAAAAATCCCAAAAAGAACATACAATAATAATGAAAGCAGGCAACAGTAACTGTAGTAGGCATGGTAATAATCTGTAAGACTTTATTTTTCTTTTCTTTAAGACATTAGAATTGATTCAAACTGTTATAACAGAATATGGTGATGAGATGGGGGAAGAGAAACAAGCAAGTTTTATGCAAAGAACTGTACTTTCCTTTTTGAATGAAGATAAAATTACAAGAGAATGTCATGGGGGCAAGAAATCAGGATTTTAGTTCATTGTCTTAACATAGTGTACAGTCCAAATTCTCCCTCCTTGTACCTGTATGATACTCATACCACTGGCAGTAGGTAGTTTACTTGTATAGATTGTCTATCTGTTCCCTGTGTTGAGCCACAACTCTATCCCTTCGAATTTTCATGGTGGGTGTCATTAGACCATTATCAATCTGTCATTAAAGCAGAAATTTAATCAGATATTTCAATTTTATGAGGTGAGCAAGTTATTGCTGCTACAAATTTTAAATCCAACCGTGAAGGGCTTATCTATGAGAAGGATTGGTCCAATTTGAAATGAACATTCTGATGTCCTGCATAAAAGTAAGAAAAGTGGAACAAGCAAATAAATCAAGACTGCGATAAAGGCAGAAGACCAATTACTCAAAGACAATGAACAGGCATGTCCCTTTTTGCTTTTACTTATGAACCCTTTTTTGTCTTTTTTTTTTTTTTTTTTTAAAGGAACCTAGCTATTTGAAGTTACCCGCTCATTCTCCTTTTTGGATTATATCCATAACAAAATTTGCTCGCAATTAAACCAAAAATTGGTGATCCTCTTTCTATAATGCTACATAAAGTATGCTTACATATAACTTGTTTACTGAAGATATGCTATTCCCATGTGTTGTCATTCTTTCATACAATATGGTCCTAACAATGTGACCTCTTTTCCCTTGTCTCTCTTTTCTTTAGCACTTCACACACGTGGTTGCCTTGAACCGTGTCAAGCCCATAATTGAAAGAATGAGCGAAGTACAACAACAACAATAAATGCTTAATCCTAATAAATGGGGTTGGCTACATGAGTCAAATGTGCATCTAATTAAAAATTAAATCTTCAGAAATTTTGTTTAAAATAAAGTTCTTTTTAAGATTTCTTAGGTCTTCCTCTACTCATTTTAATTTGACTATTTTTCATTTGATCAACTTTTCTAATTGAAACTTCTATTACTCTTCTGCTCATATGATTAAATGAGTTTCGCCATTTTTTTTTTCAATAGGTGCTATGCTAACTTTCTCTATAATACGTTCATTCATAATTTTATTTTTCCATATATGTGCACACATACAACTTAGCATTTTCATTTTTGCTACTCCCATTTTCTACATTGTTACGTCACTGCCTAGCACACTATCATATAATATCATTTGTCTTATAGCAATCCGATAGAATTTTTTTAAGTTTGATAGGTACTTTGTGAATATAAATTACTCTTAAGGCATTTTTTCAATTAATCCACTCAATCTGAATTCTATGTATAACATCCCATCATTTTCCCTGTTACTTAGTAACAGTGACAAATTTTACCTCCAAATCATTATTGACTCTTTTTTTTATTTTTACTAAACTTGCATTCCATATACAATGTTTTGTTCATACTTAAGTGAAAACCTTTGATTCCAAAGTCTATCTCTACACCTCAAGTTTATAATTTGTCCATTCTCTTGACTCCTACTTAAGATTACATCATCTGCAAAAAATATACATTTATGCATTGCCTCTTGGATGTGTACAATGAGTATGTCCAAACTAATATAAAAAGATATAGAATCAAGGTTGATCCTTGATGCAGACCTATTGTCATGAGAAAGTCTTTTGTTATGCCCTCTAACTCCCACGAATTTTCACAAAAATTGTTGCTATAATGGTACAAGTCATTCCAAAAGTGTACGTTAATAGGTGGAGATTCAAGAACTGTTTTTATCTCTAACATGTCCCTTCATCTGAAAACCTCCTTTGGGCTTAAAGTATGGACATTTTTATTTATTATGGGGGCAATGAGGTTAAACTCTTGATCATAAAAGCACTAATATCATGTTATGAAATTAGTCATTTCAAAGCTTAAGCTATTAGGTAGAGGTTCATAAATAGCCTTTATTTTATATCTCTAACAGATGCGTCATCATATATATCCTTTATAACTCAAATATATGAAATACAAACTCCTTTATTCTTCAAAGCCTTCCATAAAACTTCGGCACGCAATCATAGATCTTTTTTAAGTCAATGAAGATCATGTGTAGATCTTTTTGTTTCCTTCGATATCTTTCTATCAAACCCTGCAATAGGTAAATAGCTTCCATGGTTGACTTCCCAGCATAAGGGTCTCATCTTAATCTTCTCTTAATCACTTTCCCATAGTTTCATAGTGTAGTTAATTAGCTTGACCCCTTGATAGTTTGCACAATTTTATATGTTACCCTTATTCTTGTAAATAAGTATCAATATATTCTTCCTCCACTCATTTGGCATTTTCTTAAACCTTGTTATCTCATTGAACAACTTTGTGACTCACTTATACCTTTCTCGCCTAGAAACTTCCAACCCTCAATAGATGTGTTATTTGGCCGAATATCTTTATCATTGTCCATCTTTTTTATTGCTTCTTGTACCTTCGATTCTTAAATTCTAATGAAAGGTATAATTTTGATTCTTTTTAGCAATTAAACTATCCATGTCTATATTGGTTTCCTACCTTTCATTGAATAACTTTTAGAAATAAATAACTTCTGCATCTTTCTTTAATATCTCATTCCTCTATCAACACTTTTCCATCTTCATTCTTAATACATTTCATTTGATCTAAATCTCTTTGTTTGCTTTTCCCTTTTGTCGACAAGTTTGTACATATCTTTTTTTTCCATTTTGAGTGTTTAGAGATTGATATAGACCCTCAAAAGTTTTATATTGCACTTCACTAACTATCTTCTTTGTATTGTTTTAGCTACCCGATATTTTTTGTTACTTTTTAAAATTTTTACAAAGGTGCAATGCTTTAAATCACTTTCTTTTAACTTTAATCTTCTCTTAAACATTCTCATCCCATCATTATGATTCTTTACTTTTAGGGCTGAACCTTTCTGATTTACTAAGAACTATCTTAGCTAACTTTTGAATCTCTCCAGCCATTTCTTTCCACATAACATTTACGCTCCTTTGTGTTTCCCAAATTCTTTCTTTTAATAATTTTTTTCCTATAAACCAGCTATTTTCTATCATTTATTTGCCATTCTAGAGCTTATAACTTGTCGAGATCTCTTTGTACTATTCTTACATCATGAACCAAATTCTTATGTTGTTTGGTCAAGCTCTCTCTGAGTACAATTTTTCAATCCTTGCAAATTCTGCCTTTTGTTCTCCTTACTAGAAAGAAATTTATTTGTGAGCTTGAAACCTCATTTTTAAAAGTCATAAGATGCCTCTCATGTTTCTTAAAGCAAGTGCTAACCATCTTAAAACCATAAGTCATTGTAAAGTCAAGAATATATTTTCCCTTAGCATGTAACTCACCAAGACCATATCCACCATGAAATCCGTGTATTAATCTTTTGTTAGTAGTTTGTAAACTATGAGAACCAAACTTATGTAAAGTCCCACATTTATGTGAACATACATGTTTGTTGGACATGAAAAGTCATATCCATTGGATGTAAAAAATAATATTTGTTGAATGTAAATAAGCATGTTCGTTGGATGTAAAAAATATGTCTGTTGGACATGAATAATCATGTCTCTTAGACATGAACAATCATACATATTAGACATGAACAATCATGCATGCTCTAGTTATGTCTATTGATTTGCACTAAGTAGTCATGACTATTGAAGAGGAATAGACATGCTTGTTGATCAAGTGTCTCTTCATGTTTATAAATACCCAATGGTATAGAAGTGGGATTCATACTTAGAAAATACACAAAGGTTCTACAAGAGTTTTGAGGCTTTGTTATATCCTGAGGTAACTTGGTTCCATGTGAAGTACTATCACACTCAAGATAGTACATTTGTACACCTCAAAGGAAAAACTTTTTCATTGACATTTGTATAACAAATAGGAGTGAAATGAGTCTTACCACGTCTTTAATTCTTTGTATATTAAGCTGGTCACTATCTCCTCACTGACATCAGAACTGTTGCAATCTATAATAGACAACTTCCTTGCTGCCATTAAAACTTCTTCTTTGTTAGGAACAATCACAGCTCCTAGACGTCGCTTATCCTATATGTTACAGTCAGCACCCAATAAGAATAACCATAATATTGTGCACTGTCTGAGAAAGACTATTGATAATTTATGGCACGAGATAATTAAATTTGAAAAGCATTGGACATTTAAATAAACCTGGCCAATAACGATAATTTGTTGAATTAGGCTACTTCTCATGGCAGCTTCTTCAAGTTCTGCCGGTTCAACATTTTCACCTTTTGTCATCAAAACAATTGGTAAGTACTTACAGAAGAATTTAAAATTGAAAAAAAAAATTGATGACCATCGTACTTGTGAGTTGGGGGACAGAGAGAGAAAGAAAGAGAAAAGTTGCAAGCAAGGTTCTAAGAAAGGGAAATAACCTACAAAAGTAAACATTCTGAAAAAACATAGTTTATTACATATTGTGCATATACCAGAAAGCCATTCCATAAAGAATATTTGAAATTAGATTTATCTAATAATATGGAAGCATTCAAGCATGAAATGATTATATTAACATCATATCCAATTGAGCTACACACTCCCATAGACAAAACATCATACGGAAATTTGTATACTCAATTGTTATTCCTAACAATTTTATAACAAATCTTCGTGGTGAAATCAAACCATTGTAATAATTGGACAGTGCATAAATGATATTGTTTTAAGTTTGTTTATATTTGACAATTACACAAACAAATTTGAAATGCAAGAGCTTGATTGATAAACATCAGGTTCAAACATTATTTATATCCAGTTCAATTAGGTTCATCAACAACTTGTTTATTAAATGGCTAAACCTGTTGAAAACTTGGTTTGGGTGGACTTCACATGTTGACACAATAAATGAACATATACATAAATATATAATATAAAACAAGTATTTTCTCTTATTGTTAAGAGAATACAAGAAAGAAAGAAGAATTATTTCCTCTCTGAGCTGTATCCAATGAAGATTATCAACTGTGGATATATACTAGAATAGATTACAATAGTACACAAGTGTAGTACGCTAGCTCTAGTACAAGGCTCAGGCCCATTATTACCAACTCAAGGAACAATTCTAACACTCACACAACTCTAACACTCCCCTTTAAGTTGGAACATATAAATTTATCATGCCCAACTTATCACAAATATATTCAACCCGCTTCCCTGAAGAAACTAAGTAAAGATATCTACTAGTTGGTCCCTTGTTCTAATGTGCTCCAGACTTATGACTTGTTCCTCAAGTTTTTGTCTCACAAAATGGCAGTGTACCTCCACATGTGTGGTTCTTTCATGGAAAACTGGATTTGTGGTGATATGTGTGGCTGCCCTATTATCACACCATAGCTCCATATTCTTAGGACACTTTATTCTAGGTTGACGAAAGAGGTATGAGATCCAAACAAGTTCCACTATGGCATGTGCCATAGCTCGGTATTCTGACTCAGCATTGGAGCGAGAGACAATTGTCTGCTTCTTACTTTTTCAAGATACCAAATTCCCTCTTACAAATACACAGGACCTTGAGGTGAACCTTTGATCTGTAGGACAATCTGCATCTGAAAACCCCTTTACTCTACTGTGACCATGGCTTTGATAGGGTAAGCCATAGTCTAGTGACTTCTTAAGATATTTCAATATATGCATCACATCTTCCCAAGAAGAGGTCCTTGGGGTGGCCATGAGCTGATTGACTACACTCACTGAGAAGGCAATATGAGTAGATTGTGATGATTAAGAGTATCTTTACCCTTGTAACCTAGGACAGTTTTTCTTATAATGACCAAACTCATGGCAGTAATGACACTCAAACTAACTAAGATTACCACCATGTCCTCCATACTCTTCTCGTCCTTCCCTTGAATCAGTACGTCCACCAGAATCTAGTCCTTAACCTCAACTACCTTGCATTTCTCATGAGGTAGAGCTTACTAGAGCTGACAACTTAGGTATAAATGGTGGAGTATGTAGGTCTCTAGATACATGGAGAAGATGTGAGTAAAACCCCTTAATTGTCAGAGACTCAAATCCTGATAGAATTTGTTGGCAAGCTATGCTCAACTCCAAAGGTAACATAGACAAAATGCACAACGCTCCCAATTGCTCACACTAGACTTGCATGGCTGCAACATCACTGGAAACAGGTATGAGACTCTTCCACTGTTCAAAGGTTTGATTAAATTCGGTAAATATCTGGGATAATGATTTTCCTTTCCTATCCAGATGAAAGAGCTCCTGGCATAGGTCATATAATTGTCAGATTACTTTTTCTAGAATAAACTTCTAGAAACTCCCATAACTCCTTCACCATTCCACAGTGGTTGGTATTGTCTTGAACCTTACTATATAGTGTATTAAAAATAAAACAAAACAGTCGCTTATCCTCCATCAACCATCTCAATCTAATAGCCCCAGTGGGTAGCAAATCAGTGATATGGTCTTACTTTCCAATTCACCAATGAAGATGTCAATAGCTTTCTTCCAGGAGAAATATTGTCTCCTATCATTATCTAGTTTCCAATCAATAATCTTTGCCGCGGCAGGAATGATTTCCGAGAACAAAGTTTGATTGGTGAGTTTAACCTCAACATTTTTGAAGCTTTTGTTAGTCTCTTTGGCTTTAAGAGAACTAGAAGGACAAGGGTCTCCTTTAGCCATGATACAGAATCATACCACAATTGAAAATACTTCAAATCTCGTCCAAACACTACTAGAGTGAACAAAAGACACCAAACAACACCAAAGAAAGCAAGAACCACATCCAAACAAATCCAACTAGCATTAGAATCCCTCAAATCGAGCCAAAATGAAAAAATCGAGCCAAATCTTGCCTAGATTGCACCACACTGCCGCACTACCATTGTTTGCTGCCGACTGGCACTCCTCCGACCTCAGACTAGGCCATTGCTTTCTCCTAGGGTTGGGTCATGCCACCCTGACGCCAACTATAGCGTGAAATCATGTTGTTCTCTCATGCGCTACCTAAGTTGTGATTTCCTCCAAACTTTCATTAATTGGTGCCTGTTTTCAGCCACCCACAAAGAGGAACACAAATTTCTTGAAGGTTTAGATTAAAATGGGGTTAAGATATGGGGTTAAAGTTGGCTAATTTGGATGGGGATTAAGAAATTTAGGGATTAGGGTTTCAGTAAATGGGAATTTTAAAATTTTTAAGGGTGTTAGGCTCTGATACCATGTTAAGAGAATATAAGAAAGAGAGAAGAATTATTTTCTCCATAAGCTGTACCTAATGAGGGTTATCAGTTGTGTATATATACTAGAATAGATTACAATAATACACAAGTGTAGTATGCTAGCTCTAATACAAGGCCCAGGTCCATTATTACCAACTCAAGGAATGATTCTAGCACTCACACAACTCTAACATTTATGAAACAAAATTTACCTAAAGTGGTAATGTATGTTTACTCTTTAGCTTCTATTGACTGAATAATAAATATGTGGTCTAATTAAGAATAGTACCCATTATAATTATGTCAATAATTAGAATTTAAATCATCTTAGAGTCATTATTTTGTTAAATTTGTAAATTATAGCATTGCCTAGGAAATTAAATCTAAAATACCTATTATTGACATCTTTGTTGTCAATGATGCTCATTTGCTGTATTTAAATTATCAGTAGGTAGTGGTATTACTGTAAATTTTACTTTAAGGCATCAGCCCTTTCAAAAAATTCAAAAAATAATAAAATTTAAACAAGTACGAACGCCTCTGACACTAACAATATATATACAAGAAAAAGAGCATAAATAGAACCTCATACCGGGGGGCAAGTACTATAAAAACTGGGCAACAGGAAACTACAAGTGCAAATTGGTGGAGAAATGTACTTCAAATCTATTCAGCTACAAATGTCAGGTTAATTTTACTGGCATTGAGCATTATTATTTCAAAAGGCTAATGGAATAAAATTAGAAAATGCAAAGAGTGATCAAGATAATGCAGACATAATTTCTAATTAATAAATACTCAATCACCCAATTATTTTTACAGCAAAATCAGTATTGATAGTTTAGACGTGTTTAAAGCTATTGGTGATAAATTGTTTGCTGTACTTCTTAGTAGAATATTATTGCTTTCTTTCAGTTTGGAGGTAGTAAGTTTTGGGCTTTGAAAGGCCAACAAGACCAAAAAATGATAGAGTTGAAAATATTGAGATATATGAGTAGACATACAAGAAAGAAAAAAGTTTGGAATGATTGTATTTAGAAGAAAGTTGATATTGCACTTATTGAGGAGAAAATGATGGAAACTCGATATGGAAGTTTGAGCATGTACAAAGAAGATTATTAGAGACTTTAGTGAGAAAAATCAATCAAATAATTTTTAGTCGAATGAAGAAAGGTAGAGGAAGACCAAAAAGGACACTTGAAGAAGTTATTAAAAGAGATATTTGGAAAAATGGTATTTTTAAAAATTTAGTTTTGATAGACTTAATGACGCTTGTTTGATCAATTTAGCTGACCTTATTTAGTTGGTGCATAGAGCACTTCTCTTTCTAATGCAATGAAACTTTTCTTATACCTGTTGAAAGTACAATCGTGTCTTTAGCACGGCCTTCCAAAACAATCACACCTCCAGAATGACGACTTCGCCCAATTGAATGGTGAGGAACAATCCAACCTATGTCACCGGTATTTAGCCAGCCATCCTCATCCAATGCTTGATATGTAGATGAAGGATTCTAGAACAATCCAACAAACAACTATCAGAACTTGATCCAGAAAAAATCAACAAGATCGTGGGATGTACATGTGAGCTATTAAGTGAGCAGCAGTGTTTTTGACTGCTAGTCTGCTAGACTTACAAAAAAGTTGCCTCTTGAAATATCATGGAAAAAGTGTTTCATGACAAAACAATTTTTAAATTGAAGAATATGTGTAGAGATGCGTGAACCAGTTATAGGTCATTGCCACAATTTTAAAGTTTGCCAAACAATAAAAAATTAATAACCAAATATAAGATAAGTCAAGTATTTATAAGGGTGATGTTGGGAGTTATGTCAGAAAAATTAGAGTGACAGCTGAAAGGTAACTCAATTACTACTTTGTATAGAAGAAAATCACAATAGGCTATTTGCTGAAGGTTTGGAACTTTGGATAGTTGTTTGTTCTCCCAAGAGAAATCTTAGAGAGGCCTTTTGAAGAGTTCCCAGGACCACTTAAACCATGGATAGGTGAAAAATGGACTTATGGTTTCACTGTTACATTTTCAAAATTGTTAGGAAATTATTAAAGATTTTTTGAAAGTGTCATCTGAATTTCATTTTAATGGCAATATCAAAGAAGGATAGGTTTTGTCAAGGAGTATGAATGTGTCATTTGCTAGTCAAAGTTTCAGTATGAATAGAGGTCTCGAGTCAGGGTGTTGTTGGGTGTATAGTAGATTATGGGCTGGGTATCTTTATCCCAATTGAACTATTGTTTTTTAGTATAAAAAAGTGATTGGTGCCTAGTTTGGTGAACCGTATGCCCTAGGTTTTTTTTTCTCTTGGCTGAATCTTATTTTAATTGTTGTGATTTCCTTTTAATCTATTCTTTTTTATTTTACACAATCAAAGTATTCAATTTGGTACTTCGAATAAGGTTAAGGTTAGAAATTGTTTTGGTACTTGTATGACTACACCCTCATGGGATGATACCCCACTCACTTACTACATAACTTGAGCGACTAGTGCACTTGCCAGTATTAAATTAAATGTACCATCTTCCAGATCCTCATTCTCAGGCATTTAGTATATATACCCAAACTAACCGAACAAAGTTTAAAACATTCATTCTACCAAAAATAAAAAAGTTTTAAAACATGCATAACTTAAATGAAATATTAAATATAAAAACCATTCTTATGCCTCCACTTATTAACTTAAGTTTTTAAAATTATTGGTTCTTTGGCACGATGTTAAAATCTCTTTGCCAATTGATCAAGAATTTGATTCTTGATGTCCACATTCTTCCAATTAAATTTTGGTACAAGGTTTGGTGACCTTGTGCTTTCTTTATACTTCAAAGCCCAATAGGGTTTTGTGCTCTTTCTCCACACTTTGTCTGGGGAAGCATGTCAAATATAAAATCCATTCTTAGGCCTCTGCTTAAGCTTTTGGGACTGCTGATTTGTTTATATATTCTAATTTCCTGCATTTTAATATCTATTTCCATTCTTGCTTGCTTAAGCCAAACACAACCCGAATTCTTTTTCTGGTATTTTTGCATTTATAAAACCATAAGTGCCTTTAACATCTTTTCACACCCTTAAGACAACATTTTCATAATTTTTTAAAAATAAGTATATCTCCTCCTCCGCATGATGCAGTAAGTACTCCTCGAAAGATTATTTAAAGGAGCCAAGTTCTGCTACATCCATGCCCCCATAACAAAGTTGCATACTTCCTCCAGTACAGAATAAATAACTTCTATAACAGAACCAACTTTGGCGCCCTGCTGTGGACCAATTAGCAGCTAAAATTCATGGACCAGTTTGATCAACAAAAGCCCAACCACGGACCAAGAAGAACTACAATGTCCAGTTAAATTTCTAGTAGATCCTGGAAATTCTAGATGAATATGCTCTTTATTCACAAGTTCACAACCAATCAGCACGATAGATTGATATCTTATTTATTTTCTTATCACAAATATTTTCAACTTTTGTTCACGTTAAGTTCTATAAGGCCTCTAATTAGTTGCTTGATTGAAGGCAGTTCCTATTTGGCTCAAGTTGACTTCTAAAAAGTTCCTAAATAATTGCTTGATTGAAGGAGACTTAATTTTGATTCACATTTTCTTTAGTTTGCTATATAAAGCCAAAACATCACTCAGAAATAAGAATTCTTGTTGCTCAAGCACTTTGTGTTCCTATTTTGAATATACCAGGTTCGCTCCCATTATCATCTAGACTAGCAGAGGAACAATGGCTTATATATCTATGTGCCCAGTCTCTCTCTCTCTCTCTCATGCTTGGAAAGACAAAGAAGAAGCATTAGAATGTTCACAAAGTTACCTTATAGTATCCTTTCATCACTTGTGGGCCCCTAACTTTCAAAATGCCCTTTGAACCATGTGGAAGAACTTGATCAGTTTCAGAATCTACAATTTTGAATTCTGTGTGTCGAATTGGATGCCCGGCAGATCCAATAACCTTCAAAAGATTACATCGGTAACATCTTCATATAAAAGTACCACTCTATGCAGCAGTAACTATAAACTCAAATTACAAACCAAACTTGTGTAAAATATTGTTCTACAAAAGGTTGGGCAGTGAGCTACTAACAGATTAATAAGGATAATTTTCCTCAAACAAATAAAAATAAAAAAGAAAAGAGAAGAGAAAAGAGTGCCTTGTTCATTGTTATAACCAGTTATTGTAGTAAGGGTGACTAATTTAAGTGCAAACTGTAATAGTTTTACCAATCTGGGTTCAAGTTCTAACATAACTGTGATGTCGGTTTTAATTGGTCAACGCATATGTGTTGCATTACTTCCTTTTACCAGAGACAGCAATGAGGAAATAAATTTCCTTATAAATATGGAAACGCAACTGCTGATAATAGCAATAAACTACAACACGATACAATTTGGTTTTTGATGGAACTTATCTAATAAGATAAGGCTTTATGAGTTGTACGCATGTAATCATTTATGAGGGTTCATAGAAAGTATTATACAATCTAGATTATAAGTATCCTAAAATAGATTTTGCAAAATTCCATCTGGCCTGCTCATGTCAAGTATAAAGATCACTACAGTTGTGTGTCTACCAAATCTTTGGGGATACATGAGTTCAATTTATTAGTAACAGGCTTGTAGCCTATGATACATGAGTTACGGTGTAGGCCCGAAGCTTCAGGGGAAGCATTGTACTATCAATGATGTTTCTTGGAGGAAATCAGGTTAAAGGTAAATATATGTGTCTTTCTGCTTTCCCTGCCTTGAGACAATATGAATAGAAGTGTAGGCATCAGAACACAGCACGCCTTCAAATTCAGTATATCTCTCTTTTTGGCCTTTCTCTTGAAAAAGCACTTTAACTCTATGATATTATTAATTGCAGAAAAGGAAGCAGTGATATAGTGGGGTAGTAAGTGAGTACATACAACATTTTGTACCCTTGTTTATAAGTATATTAAAAAGTTTTGTTATAGATATTACAAAGCACAAAAATGTTCCTTACATTACATATTGGTCGTCGAGCAGCAATTACTGGTGAAGTCTCTGTTAAACCATATCCATTCTGCACTTTCACACCAATTGCCTGCATATTATTAATCAAAAAGGAATAAGGATGCCAAAAAAGACATAAACCAAAAACAAAATAAGATTAAATGAAACAAAGCAATCTATAAGGAAACCCTCTTTACAAGTTACATGTGGGAAGTATCAAACCTCGAAAAATTTATCAACGTGCAAGGGCAAACTACCCCCACCACTTATTCCAGCCTGCAGAACGCCAGAAAGATTTTTGTCATGACCAAAAAACTGATCCATTTGCAATGTAATGAATTATGAGAAACATTATGCAGAGTTGGCCGCTCCAAGAGTACAGAATATACAGAGAAGGGCCAGCAAGAAAGGGAAAAGGAAAAAAGAATGTAATTAATGGTACAAAATAAATGCTAAAATGCATGATTTACATGATGAAGAGAGTAAGAATCCTACCCCCGCTTAAGCTAAACTTAGCCATTAATGACATCCTTAAGAAATCCCTAGATTCCATAAGATAACCAAAACAATAATAACAACAACATATAGAGCCTTATCCCACTAGATGAAGTCAGTTACAAGAATCAAAAAACACCATTAAGTTCTATCAGAAACCATGTTTTCCGAAATATCATTTATCAAAAGATCTCTTTTAATAATCTCTTCAAGTGTTCTTTTTTGTCTTTGTCTATCCATTTTCATTGAACTAAAAACTATTTGATCAACTCTTTTCACTAAAACCTTTAGTGATCTTCATTGCATATGCTCAAATCACTGCAACCAAGTTTTAGTCATTTTGTCTCAATAGGTGTAACAACTTTCTCCCAAATATAATTATTCCAAATCTTATCCTTTATCATATTTCCACTCATTCATCTCAAAATTCTAATCTCTACGACCCTCACTTTTTGCTCTCGCTAGCCCTTCAAAGTCCAACACTTACCACCATAGAGTATAGTTGGTTTTATAGTAATTTGATAAAACTTTCCTTGAAGCTTGCTCAGTATTTTCAATCACAAATGAATCTTGAGACCTTTCTCCATTTCAACTACCCAGTTTGAATCTTGTGTATGATATCCTTACCAATCTCTCCATCATTTGGTAAAACCAATTCAAGATACTGAAATCTTGACACTTGTTGTATGATCTACTCCCTAGTTTTTCCTCCACATCATTACGAGCTCACCATAAGATAACCAAAGCATTACAGAATTTGGATTAAAGGAATGAAAACTTAGAGACTAGGAAAGCATTGGAAAGGAGAAAATATGAAAACCCTTAAACTCTAAAACTAAATTCCTATCAACAGAAGGAAAAGCTCTCCACCTTATGGAAACCTCATATGCCTTAGAATTTTGGTCTTCAAAAACTAGCAGCAGCCAAATCTTTTCTATGCTTCCCGTTCTTCTCTCTCTCTCATTTGATTTTCTCTCCAGCAGAATTTTCATTCCACTTTCAGTCTCTATTTATATGAGAAACCTGGTAGGATTTTCCTTGTTTTTCAAGATAATCTCTTAAGGAAAATTAATTATTTGTCTGTTCCGATATATCTAAAGATATTTACATAATCAGTTTGTCAAATAAATTTATCTAAAAGTTAGATTAATCAGATATTTGGATTTATCTAATCATAATTAGATAATCACATAATAAATATGATACTTCCCTTATTGTAGAATTTCAAGAGCTTTCACTTTTATCGACTTAAAGTGGATTCCTTTGAGTATGATTTTCGTCCAGATTTAGATCCAGACTTTAATTGGGTGATTAAATTACCTATTGGGCATATTTAGACCATTAAACAAGTCCCTATGTTGGGCTAATACTTCGTAATAACTAATCAGCCCCTATTTCAGTATGTTTGGCCTTTAAGAGACTAATAATTTGTTGAAAATTTACTGCTGATGAAATGATCGGATAGAGGCCTATCCAGATAAGGCTATGTGATAAGGGTATTATCTGTACAGTAGGAAAAGAAGTGTAGATAGGATAGAATTCTAATTACTAGTAATTGTAGATATGTAGCACTCCTTGTACCAAAAATCTCTATAAAAAGAGATGCCATATTTCGAGTGTATAGTTAGAAAATAATAGAAAATTCTTTTTTCTGCACTCTCGTTGATTGTTTTGGATCATTCATGGTATTAAAGACAGGTTTTCTGAAAACACCTCCCTTCTTTCGTCATGTTTTTAGAGACTAGCCAACCCGTTGACAATCAATCCCTGCTTGAAAACAAGTCTTCACAAGTCCAGCCAATTTCCACTCGTCTACCATCACAGACCAAGCCCCATCCTATACAGATCACCAACATCCAACTTAATGGAGACAACTACCTTCGGTGGAGCCAATCCGTTTGGATGTATGTTTGTGGGCGTGGTAAGATCGGGAATCTTACTAGAGACATGACAGAACCCGACCCTAAGGACCTGTCACATGGCACATGGGATGCTGAAAACTCCATGATCATGACATGGCTCGTGAACTCTCCATGGAGGAAGAAATTAGCAGCAATTACCTATGTTATTCCATGGCAAAGGAGCTTTGGGACAATGTGTCCCAAATGTCTTTGGACCTAGGGAACCAATCTCAAGTGTATGAGCTGACTCTAAAGCTTGGGACCATTAAATAAGGGGCTGACAGTGTTACTAAATATTTTCATTCATTGAACAGAGTATGGCAAGATCTTGATCTTTTCAACGATTGGGACTGTACTTGAAAAAAGGACAGTAAGAGATACAAAAGAATTGTAGATACTAACCGTGTCTTCCAATGCCTTGCAGGATTGATGTTGAATCTGATGAAGTACAGGGGAGGATAATTGGTAGAACTCCACTACGTACAATTAATGAGGTATTCTCTAAAGTAAGGAGGGAAGAAACTCTAAGGCAAGTTATGTTGGGAAAGCTTGCTGCAAATCAGAGCCCTATGACTAAAAATTCAGCATTACTCAGCCAAGTATCCAAAGAGTAACAAAAAATTGGACGACAAGCCAAGAGTGTGGTGTGATCACTGCAACAAACCATGCCACACTCAGGAGACTTGTTGGCAAATACACAGTAAACCTACCAATTAGAAACCAAAGCAAAGGAAGAATCCAGCAATATCAAATGAGGCCGAAGCTGTGCAGTTTAGTAAGGAGCAAATGGAGCACCTCCTCACGCTCCTAAAGGTCAATCTTTATCCAAATGTTCCTAGTGGATCTTTGGCACGGTCAGGTATATATCCTCTAGCCCTCTCTACCACTTTAAGTCCCACTCCTTGGATCATTGATTCAGGAGCAACACATCCCATGATATCATGTCCCAATTATTTTTCATCTTATACCCCTAGTCCTAGTATTGATAAAATTAAGGTTGCTAATGGATCATTCTCCTTTATTGCTGGTCGTGGCTTTGTCATGCTATTTGAGTACATTTCCCTTAACAATGTTCTTCATGTACCTAGATTATCTTGTAATTTATTGTCGATCAACAAGTTTGTAAAGGATTCTCACTGTGTTGTCACCTATTTTGATTCCTACTATGTATTTCAGGACAGGACCTCAGGGAAGATGATTGGCAGTCGGAGAGAGATAGATGGATTATACTACTTGGATGAGCCTCCTTCTGGTGAAACGAAAGCTCAAGGCTACAGTAGAATCAATTCAACCCCAGCTCTTCAAGAAATCATTAAGTGGCATCTTAGATTAAGACACCCCAGTTTCCCTTCTATACAGCATATGTTCCCAGATTTATTTAAAGGAATAAATAGTTCTTCACTTCAATAAGATCACTGTGCTAATTTTCCTTCAAAACCTTATAGTCGCACTAAACCATTCTACTTAATTCATAGTGATGTATGGGGACCTTCTAAGGTAAATACATTATCTAGAAAACGTTGGTTTGTAACATTTATAGATGACCACACAAGATTGCATTGGGTATATTCAATGAGCAACAAATCTGAAGTAAAAAAGCTGTTTAAGGAATTCTATGCCATGATTGAAACAAAATTTAAGACAAAGATCTCCATACTTAGGACAGATAATGGGACAGAATATGTAAATGATTGTTTAAGTAATTTCTTAAAAGAAAAAGGAATTATACATTAACAAACATGCCGGGAAACCCCATAACAAAATGGCATTGCTGAATGTAAGAATAGGCACCTTCTTAAGGTAGCTAGAAGTCTTACGTTTTCCATGAATGCACGTAAGTTTCTATGGGGAGAAGCTGTCTTAACTGAATCTTATTTAATTAATAGGATGCCTACAAGAATTTTGAACTACTAAACTCCAATAAACAGCCTTTGGAAGATATATCCTTATCTCAAACTACGCACTAACATGCCTTTGAAAATTTTTGGCTGTTCATGTTTTGTCTTCATTCCTCCAAACCTGAGAACAAAGTTAGATCCTAAATCTAAAAAGTGTATATTCATAGGGTATGCTCCAATGAAACATGGGTGTAAGTGCTTTAATCCTAGGACAAAAATGGTTCATGTCAGTATGGATGGCACCGTCCAAGAGAATCAGCCATATTATCCCAAAAATTTTCTTCGCAGGAGAGTGCAACAAAAGACAAAATTTGGCCAGAATTTGTTCCTTTTGGACAAGTAACTGACCCTCTACCTGAGCCAATTTTATCTCAAAACTTTGTTGACTATTCAGCTCTAACAAAAAAATGATCTAGAGAAAAAAAATTCTAATGAAACAGACCTGACAACGGGGAGAATCTTAACAAAAGAAGCCTGAGCCATTAGTCTACACCAGAACACAGAAAAAGAAAAAATCAGAATCATCTACACCTCCAATAATTGTAGAATCCTCCAACCCAAGGGAATGTATTGAAGAAACTCAGGCAAGACCTAACTCTACCTCCATTTGCAAATGCCTTTAATTCGGAATCTATCTCAGTTGGTCTCTTGAATTCAAAATCGGTATCTGACTTTTGTTTTTTTTGGTAGAAAGTATCTGATTTAGAACTTTCCATTGTTGTTAGAAAAGGAAAGAGATCCTTGACTAAACATCCCATAGCTAAATATCTTTCCTATCATCACTATCTAGCAATAATAAATCTTTTTGTCAAAACTATCTGACTTATTTGTGCCTAGTACTATTCAGGAAGCCTTAGAATATCCATATTGGAGTTTAGCTGTTAAAGAGGAGATGAATGCTCTAAAGAACAACCAAACATGGGAAATAGTGGCATTGCCAAGAGGAAAGACCACTGTGGGTTGCAAGTGGATCTTCACTATAAAAACTAGAATAGATGGAAGTGTGGAGAGATATAAGGCTTGACTTGTAGCCAAGGGGTTCACTTAGACCGATGGCTTGGATTATCAAGAAACCTTTGCACTTGTTGCAAAGATCAACTCAATTCGGGTCCTACTGTCACTGGTGGTTAGTTATAGCTGGTTTTTACATTAATTTGATGTAAAGAATGTTTTTCTTAATGGAGACTTAGAAGAAAAGGTATTTATGGATCCCCCACCTGGATTTACAAAAATTTTTGGTGTAAGTGGTATGTAAAAAAAAAATCTATATATGGACTCAAGCAATCTGGTAAAGTGATGAGAAGCTATGGCTATACTCAAAGCCAAGCTTATCATACCTTGTTTTATAATCATTCCAAGGAAGGTAAAATCATTTTGTTGATTGTTTATGTGGATAATATTGTGTTAACAGGTGATAATCTTGTTGAAATGGACAGACTTAAGAAGAAATTGGCAGGGCTTGTTGAAATGGACAGACTTAAGAAGAAATTGGCAGGAGAATTTGAAATCAAGAACTTAGGGCAGTTGGAATACTTTCTTGGCATGGAGTTTGTTAGATCCAAAGCTGGAATATTTGTGAATCGACAGAAATATATCCTTGATTTATTGGAAGAAACAGGGTTGCTTGGGTGTAAAGCTGCTGAAACACCTATAGAACTTAACCTAAAACTTCAACCAGCCAATGAAAAAGATTTAGAAAAACTGGGGCAATATCAAAGGCTAGTTGCGAGGTTGATATACTTATCCTACACTAGACTAAACATAGCCTTCGCAGTCAGTGTAGTGAGTCAGTACATGCATGCTCCAGGACTTGAACACTTTGAAGCAGCATATTGAATCCTTAGATATGTTAAGGGAACTCCTGGAAGAGGATTATTATTTAAAAATCATGAATATTCAAGTATTGAAGCCTACATTGATGCAGATTGGGTTGCAAATATGGTTGATAGAAGGTCAATCTCGAGTTACTACACATTTGTGGGAGGAAATTTGGTGACTTGGAGAAGTAAAAAACAAAGTGTTGTAGCAAGAAGTAGTGTAGAGGTGGAGTACCGGGCAATAGCTCATGGTATATGTGAGGTAATGTGGATAAAGAGGCTTTAAATGAGTTGCATGTTCCAAATACAAGTCCAATCAAAGTTTACAGTGACAATAAATCAACAATAGCCATTTCATACAATTCAATCCTCTATGATAGAACAAAACATATTGAGGTGGAAAGACATTCTATTAAGGAGAAGATCAACTAGGGAGTCATCTCCATGCCCTATATTCCAACTTGTGATCAGGTGGTTGATATATTTACTAAAAGTTTATAGAAAAAATAGCTTGACATCCTACTGAGCAAGCTGGCCATGGAAGACATTTTCAAGCTAGCTTGAGGGGGAGTGTTGAAATAATCGGATGCAATGATAAGGGTATTATCTGTACAATAGGAAAAGAAGTATTGATAGGATAGAATTCTTATTACTAGTTGTTAGAAAAATAGGAAAAGGAATTTGTGAAAGTTGTACCCAAAAAGGTTGCCAACATGTGTATTTATACTTGAATAAAATACTTAGTACAAGAACAAGTACAACAATACAAGAGCTCTAGTCTAACTCTAATACCAAGCCCGCCAAATAAGCCAATTATTCAATTAACTTATTCTAACACTCCCCCTCAAGTTGGGGCATATATATTAACCATACCCAACTTGTTATAAACATCCTAAAACCATTTTCCTGAAAGAGACTTAGTAAAGATATCTGCAAATCGATCTCCTGTTCGAACATCTTGAGACTAATGACTCCTTCCAATTTCTGCCTGATAAAGTGGCAGTCCACCTCTACATGTTTCGTCAGTTTATGAAAGACAGGATTAGAGGCAATATGAGTCGCTGCTCGGTTATCACACCATAATTCCATGCTATCAAAGCTTTCCATCCCAAGCTGACCAAGAAGGTAAGAAATCCAAGCAAGCTCAACAGTGGCATGTGCCATGGCTCGATATTTTGACTCAACACTAGAGCAAAAAACCACAACCTGCTTCTTACTTTTCCAAGACACAAGATTGTCACCCACAAACACGCACTAGCCTGAAATAGATCTCCGATCTATAGGACACCTTACTTAGTCTGCATCTAAAAACCCCTCAATTCTACAATAACCATGACTCTGACAAAGCAAACCAAGTCCAGGAGCTTTCTTCAAATACTTCAAAATATGTACCAATGCTTCCCAATGGGAGGTTTTAGGAGTTGCCATAAATTGGTTGACTACACTCACTAAAAAAGCAATATCTAGTCTTGTAATAGTAAGGTAGTTCAACTTTCTTACCAGTTGCCCATATTGCTTGAAATTGTCCAACAGCTTTCCATCTTCTGGTCCCAATTTTACGTTTAGAATCACAGGTGTATCACACGGTTTGGCACCTAAAAGACTTGTCTCCTCCAACATGTCCAAGACATATTTCCTTTGAGACATCATAATTCCTTTGCGACTCCTAGCCACTTCAATACCTAAGAAGTACCGAAGCCCTCCCAATTCCTTAGTCTAAAATTTTGTCTTCTGGAAAGCCTTCAGGTTTGAAATACCAACAACATCACTCCCTGTAATAACAATATCATCCACATAGACAACTAGGAGAATACATTCAGATTCAGAACACTTGAAAAACACTGAGTGATCCTGGTCACTTTTCTTCAATCCAAATTCTACCACAATACTACTAAATCTGCCAAATTAGGCTCAAGGAGATTGTTTGAACCTATGTAGAGATTTCTTAAGACAGCAAACATATCTACTCTCTCCCTGAGTAACATAACCAGATGGTTGCTCCAGTAGACCTCTTCTGCCAGATCACCATGTAAGAATGCATTCTTCACATTAAGCTTATGAGAGCCCAGTGATGAGAAGCTGCCAAGGAGATAAGTAACCAAACTGAGGTAATCTTAGCCATTGGTGAGAAGGTCTCAGAATAATTCAGTCCATAAGTTTGGGCATACCTCTTTGCAACAAGACAAGCCTTTAGCTGAGCAACTAAACCATCTAGATTGACCTTAACTAGAAACACCCACTTACAGCCACTAGCAGATTTCCCAAGAGGTAAAGGGACAAGATACCATGTTTGATTCTGTTCAAGAGACTTCATCTCATCATTCGTTGCAGCTTGCCACCCAAACTGACTTAGAATTCTTGCAAGAGTCTTGGGAGCAAAAATAGAATCTAGGGAAACAATGAAGGCTTGAGAAGATACAAGTAAAGAGGAATATGAAACAACTGAAGCTAATGGGTAATGAGAAGCACGTTTACCTGGTAATATGCAAGAATGAGTACCTTTGCAGCGAGCGATGGGAAGATCCAAATCAAAGGGTGGATCATCAGCCGAAGAGGTTGGTGGAGGAGAGACTAGTGCTGAAATTGTGCTAGAAATCTGAGCTAAAGTTGGAGCTACTCTGCAAGAGTATACCTGTTTCAAAGGGGGCCTAACAAGAAGACTAGGATCCGTAACTAGAGAAATATCATCAGACCCAGAGGAAGGAGTGGTCACCAGGAAGAACTCATTAACATCAAGAGCAAACTGAGTAGTAGGAGACTCAATAGGTGGAGTAAAGAAAGATTGGGACTCAGAAATGGACATTGGCAGAGACCAAATAGTGACCCAAATCAGGAGAGTAACGATACCTTTTTTGATTGTAAGGATAACCAAGGAAGACACATTTAAGATATCGGGGGTCTAGTTTAGATACCTATGGACGGAGATCCTGAACAAAACATGTACACCCAAAAACACGCGGAGAAAGTGGAAATAAGGAAGATGATGGAAAGAGTATAGAAAAAGAAATTTTACCATGAAGTATGGAGGATGGCATTCGATTAATCAAAAAACAGGTTGTGGAGATAGCATCAGCCCAAAACATTTTTTGCACTTTCATAGTAAACAAGAGAGTGAGTGACACTTCCAACAAATGGTGATTTTTTCTTTCAACAACTCCGTTTTGCTGGGGGGTAGCAAAACATAAACTTGTGTAAGATACCTTGTTCCGCTAGATAAGAGGAAAATTATGCAGAAGAGTATTCTTTAGCAATGCCACTGCACAAATTTTTAATGGAAGTATGAAACTAATTTTTGATTTAAGCATGAAAGGCACAAAAGATGTTGAATAATTTTATGTTTCATAAAATAAAGCTAAGTCATCCTGGAATAATTAGCCACAAAAGTGACAAAATATTTGAAACCAGTTTTAGATACTACAGGGCATGGACCTCAAATATCAAAATCAACTAATTCAAATAGAGATGCAACCCGCTTATTGACTCGAGAAACATAAGTGCCACGACACTGTTTGGTAAATAGACATAACTCACATGACAAACTAGAAACAGAATATAAATTAGGACACAATCTTTTTAGTAACTCCAAGGAAAGATGACCTAGTCGATAATGAAGTTGCAATGGAGACAAAGCTGCAACAACTACTGGACGAGGAACCCGATCATCAAGCATATACAACCCTTCAGACTCATATCCTCTACCAAAAATCCTCTTCGATGAAAGATCCTAAAAAATTGCAATGATCAGGAGAGAAATAGACACCACAATTATATGCTCAAGTGAGTTGACTAACAGATAACAAATTAAAAGGGAATTTGGACAAACACAAAACATTAGACAAGGTAATATTTGAAGAGACATTAACAAAGCCACTCCTAACAATAGGAGTAGTAGACCCATTTACCAGAGTAACATGAGCGGAATGAGTAAAGGCTGAAATGACAACAAATTACCTGAGGTTCCCGTCATATGATTTATGGCCCCTGAATCAATTACCCATTTTGAACAGGAGTTAGAGAGACATGTAATAGAATTACCTCTCTGGACTAGGGTAGCAGTGGAAGTAGACGATTGGGAAGCCTAGAATTAGCTAGACTGGGCAAACTCATCCCAAGTCATAGCAATTATAAGAGTAATGCTAGATTTGGAGTTAATTTCTATAGAGGCAATGTGAATAGACTAGAATGATTGTGAGTATCTTCTTCCTTGCAACCTGAGACAGTTTCTTTTATAATGTCCAAACTTGTGGCAGTAATACATTCAATTTGACTAAGATTACCACCATGTCCTCCCGACTCTCCTCGTCGTCGCCCTGAATCACTACGTCCCCTAGAATCTCTTCCTTGACTTCAACCACCTCTACAGCCACCTCGCCCTCCCCATGAGGTAGAGCCTATTAGAGTAAAAGACTCAGATACAGATGGTGAAACATATAGGTCTCTAGATACATGCAAAGGCAAGAGTAAACTCCCTTCACAGTCAGAGATTCAAATCCTAATAGAATCTGTTGGCGGGCTGTGCTTAACTATGGGAGTAACATCGATAAAAAACACGAAGCCCCTAATTGCCCATGCTGAGCCTACATAGCTGCAACATAATTGGAAATAGGCATGAGACACTTCCACTATTCAAAGGTTTGCTAAAACTCAATAAATATCTGGGATAATGATTTCCCTTTCCTATCCAAATGAAAGAGCTCCTGACATAGCTCATACAGCTGCATCAGATTATTTTTTCCAGAATAAACTTCTAGAAACTCCCATAACTCTTTCACAGTTTCACAATAGTTAGTGTTGTCTTGAATCTCACTATCTAGGGTATTAAAAATAAGACTGAACAAGTGTTTATCCTCCATTTATCACCGCAGTTTGGTAACACTAGTAAGAGGCATATCAATGAGGTGATCTTGCTTTTGAATCCCACCAAAGAAGATGTCAATAACTTACTTCCAAGAGAGATATTGTCTCCCATCACTGTCTAACTTCCAATCAATAATCTTTGCTACAGCAGAAATAATTTCGGAGAACAGAGTCTAATCATTAAACTTTATTTCAACATTCTCAAGGCTTTCGACATTCTCACTAATTTTAGGAGAACTAGGACGAAGGTCACCATTAGCCATCACAACTGAAAACACTTCAAATCTCGTCCAAGCACCACTAGAGTGAACAAAAGACACCAAATAACACCAAAGAAAGCAAGAACCACGTCCAAACGCCTTCAACTAGCATGAAAATCCTTCAAATTGAGCCAAAACAACGAACTCGAACCAAAAACTGCTCAAATCGCGCCACAATGTTGCTTCACCTCCATCTGCCGCCGACTAGCACTCCTCTGGCCTCAGACCAAGCTAACGCTTCCTCCTGGGGCTGAGTCACGCCACCCCGATGCTAGCATAGCGTGAAATCACACTGCTCCTTCATGCGCGATGTCACGCACTATTCATACGCGGCCTCAATTGCGATTCCCTCCAATTGTCACTATTTTCGTGGTTGATTCACCACCTAAGCAAGGAAAACACAATTGCTGGTCAGAATCTGTGGCTATTGGCTTGAAATTTGGGGTTAAAGGGAAAATTTGAGAATTAGGGTTTCAAAAATTCTTAAGAATTTGGAAAATTGAGGCTTTGATACCATGTTAGAAAAATAGGAAAAGGAATTTGTGAAAGCTGTACCCAAAAAGGTTGCCAGCATGTGTATTTATACTTGAATAAAATATTACAGTACAAGAACAAGGACAACAGTACAAGAGCTTTAGTCTAGTTCTAGTACCAAGCCCCCAAACAAGCTAATTATTCAACTAACTTATTCTAACACTAATAATTGTATATATGTAGGACTACTTGTATAAGAAATCTCTATAAGAAGAAATGTTATATTTGGAGTGTATAGTTATAGAATAATAGAACATTCATTTTCCTGCACTCTCACTGATTGTTCCGAATCGTTCAACTGCCAACAATAATAGCTATACAACAACAAAAAAGGCAATAAAACTAGACAAAAATTAGGAAAACATCAACTTCACAAGCATGAGCTTTTCCTTTCTAAAGCTAGAGTTGATGCACAACTGTATAATTTCAAAAGGAAACCATACTCGTGGTCTTCACTCTTCGACTGTACAAGCTCCTCCTTTGAATCTCATTTTTCTCCGAACATTGGACCATACTAAACAGATGGGAATTATCCACCTCCAACCTATTCCATTGCTAGTTCTTCTAGGAAAGACCTTCACCACTGCAACTAGGGCAATCAGAATAGCATTACTACAGAAAACCATGAAGTTGAATACTCCTAAAGTTTTTATAAGTGAAGCATTTATGAAGTCTCTATCTATTTAGCGATGCCATAGTGAATAACACTTTTGCTCTCACTATTACTTTTAACAATGATAAAACCAGCTGATGATCATATACCCCCTCTTCCTCAAATTCTTTGTTGTTAGAACACTATCTTAAAATATAGTACAAACAAAGAAGGAAACCTTGAACTGAAACCTTCTATAACAGCCAGATTTCCAAGGGGAATCTTTATTGCTACTACTCAACAGCCATTTAAAATATCTATTAAACAATAAACTGAACCTTATCCCACTACTTAACAGCTGTTTAAAATATCTGTTTGGTAAGTAACTTTTGCTCTCCAAGTTTCACGAGACATTTATTTTCCTCTGCTACACTAAGTAGTTACTTCCACACAACAGCATGAACAAAGTCTCCCAGCCTTCCACTTCACAGACCTGGAAGGCCCTTTCTTTTGATCTTCTCAACGAAATGCAATGCTATGTTATAGGTAGAAGAAAACAACTGACAGTAAAAAATATGAATAAACTTTTTTGCATAGATCAAGGAAACTGAAAGGAGTTACAAAAGAAGCTATGAAAGACAAAGAATAAAACAAAATTAAACAAACAACTATACGAGCACAAATAAAAGGATGACACAAGAGCAGTGATAAGCCACTTGAGGTTTGGCTCAAATTGTGTTCAAACTACCCCACCACAGGAGGGGTAAACAAATACATTAAAAAAAGAAAATGAGACCTTTGATATTCCAATAGCTGAATGGATTCTACTGTACACAAGCTTCTTCGCCAGTATATGAACAGGAAATAGTATTGTGGCAACAATTCTTGCGCATAACCAGTCCAATATTGAAGATACATAGGAAGGTTGCTTCTGATCCCTATTGAGACATTTACCCTACAAAGATAATTCAAGTCCAGTCAAAGTAATATCATTGGCCAGAATCAATAATCATACACAAGCTTGTATAAGCTGATGAAAAAAGTGGTGCAAGATATAGAATTTAGAATTTCAACACACAACTAAGAAAACCACTTTGCATACACTTGTCTACCATATGGACTAGTGCTATTGTTCAAAAAGTATGCGTAAGGGATAGTTGCATGCAGTTCATAACAAGCCTACATAAGTTTGAGATAGTATCAGCCAGGCCTACTGGCAAATTTATTGAGATAGAAAGCAGCCATTTTATCATCAATTAAAACCTCAGGACTACGGTAACTTGCTAGAGAATTAATTGACCACAACTACAACACTATTTAACTTTTTGGAATTGGATGGACTGAAACAATTACTAACGTAATTCCATTCAACATGTTGCCTATGATATGCTTTAAAAAAAAAAATTGATGTCACTTCCAGTCCCTCAATCTGCCGTGACTGTCTATGTCCCAATTGAGATTACTAGGGGATGAATGGACATAAAAATCTTAGTCCTTGAAAGTGATACAGAGTGTTAGAGACATAAATAAAAACCATTCTTTCACCTATATCTAACAGCTTAAGTTTTTCGGATAGTTAGTTCTTTATATGATATCAGAACTTTTATGACAAAGTGGTCAAGAGCTCGATCCTAAGTGTCCCCATTTATCAACAATTGAGTTGAGTTTTGACATAAAGTTTGATAAGAGTGTACATTTATCTACACTTCAAATTCAAAGGGGCTTTCGTGAGGGTGAGTATTGGAGTTATAAAATCATTCTTAGATCTTCACCTAATAACCTAACCTTTTAGGATGACTAATTCCTTGACATAGTATCATAGCGTTTACGACTAAGTGATTAAGAGTTCAATTCTTACCACCACCCAAAATTAAAAATTGTTCACACTTCAAGTCCAAAAAGAGGATTTCATGTGAGGGGATGTATTACAGATATAAAATAAAAACTATTCTTACACCTACAGCTAATAGAGTTACAAGGCCTAAGAATAGGCAACTAATAACATAAACACATGCCTAATTACAATATGCACATGCTAAATAATAAGCATCTCTAATCTAACATTCTATACTTTTAATTTGAATTAATTCAAGATTCTTACGAAGAGAGTTTTTAAAGTCTTAAATACCAGTTTAGTGAAATTCCTATGCCAGCATACTATATTAGACACATGGATGAAGCAACTAAATCACCGGATGACTCCAACTATGCAGCTTCAAAATACCAAATTAAATATTAAGTTAGAAGGAATTGCAGCAGAAAATTCAGAGCAAAGTATTCAAGCAATTTGAGCAACATCTTAATTGACTGCGATAAGGAGGTATAACTGTTAGCCCACACAATAACAATTATCTACTAACCCGTGGTCTTTATAAACACTCTATGGCTACATCACTAAATCATCATGATGCATTATATACAAACACACACACACACACTCTTCTTGAACAAGATAAATATTTTATTTAACTGAATGAAACTTACACATATATAAAGTTGATTCCTTGGAACAATGAAGAACACAACAATAAAGAATAATTTTGTCTCACACTAACACAAGATAAAATTCCTCAAGCTTACAAGGAAGTCCTCAAGAGAATGATGAAAAGACCCAAGTTTTTCATTAGACTGACTGATGCCTTGCCCTTATAAACACAGGGATATTTATAGAGCAAAGCAACGGACTTCAGATGCTCTAACATCCGCTGCATACTTGATTCAAATTAAAATCCTTATGCTTAAAGATGACACCTTTTTGAAAAGCTAACTGAGTGCTCCACTGCAAGCCTTGTTGTCAGGTACTATTCTTGTTTTTTCTTTTTACTGTTGAAAGATTTTTTGTTATCAATCAAACTGATGAACATTATTGAACACAATTCCATAGCAATTATCTGTGGAGTATAGCTGAACTCCACTTCTTCACTTTCTTCGTCATCTATATGGATCAGTTTCTGACCATGCTTTCTTTAACTTTGAACATATTCTTGTCTTGAAGATGATGTTGCTAAATCTAACATGATTTTTGTAATTATTGATAGCAATATATTAGGATTCTGCAAAAAGTTTTGAACAAGACAGGGCTGTTCTTTACACCATTTAATACCCACAGCAGCAGCCTGATAAATTTCCAGCCATAAAGATAAAAATCATGGCAGATTCAAGACAAGAATATGTTCAAATCTAATCAAAAGTAGCGACACAGATGACGAAGAAAGTGAAGGGAGTTGAGCTATACTCCACAAAGTGAAGACGCTTGCCATAAATCAACTTCACTAATGTTCACTAGTTTGATGATAGCAAAGAATTTGTCATCTAATACAAGAGAAAACGTAACCAGCAAAAAAAGAATAGTACCTGAACAAATTTTTCAGGGGAGCACTCAGCTAGTTTTTCATTAAGATAATCAACCTTATATCCGTAAGTTTATTTCAGTGCAATAAAATATTTGCCTAGTTCAATATTTATTATCCCAAAATAAAGCAATACAGATTAGAAAGAAAACAGAGAAAACTGAGAGTTTCTATCCCAAAAAAAAATCATAAAGAGTAAAAATAAGATTCTTTCAAGAACTTCATGGATCATTGTTCCTAGATCATATGAGAATAGCCATTGACCAAACCTCATAAATGCGCTTACAGTCCATGTACGCCAAACTGACTTTTATGAATGTTTGCGCAACAAGCTTTCTAACAAGGGAGCTTTGTGATATCTGCTTCTGAATCCCACTAAAAAGGTAAAACAATGAAACACAATAAAAGTAATGTTCCTGAGAAACATATTCTTCTTACTTATGATTCAGTTAGTCAGGATTCAGGCATAAATACAAAAATATGAACAAACATTTTTGCAGAATAAAAATATATAGCACTATTTTTTATTTACATTCATGCACTAGAGTGCAGTTAAAACCTGTTTGAAACTAATCGGCCTAACCATAGAAGTAAAAGAATTCCTTATAATAGCACAAAGTCCAGTGAAATACATGCAAAGTCAAGCTCAAATTTCATGCATGTTAATTGTTAGTTTTATGTCAATTTAAATCATAAACGATGCAGATAAAATTGGGTGACATATGTGAGTATTCCCAAACAAAATCAGTCCCTTTAAGGAATTTACCTGTACAATGTTTCATAAACTAAGGGAACAGAAATCAAGTAATGCGGTTGATAACGTTCCAAATCATCCTAGGAAGAAAGAAAAGAAAAAGAGGAGATGATATTAATAGTATGAATATAAAAGACAAAGTAAACAATTCAGAACATTTAAGGATAAATTAAACTTCGTCACACATGATTGATAAAGCTTTTGAACTAGAATCACCATTTACTTATTCTTCATCAAAAAAATAAGAGGTTTTTTATTCCTTTTAAGCCATATTATATATCTAAAGGTGCATAAAAGGCTACATTTCCACTTGCATAACATACATGATTGAAGTAGCAATACCTTTAAGTTTCTCACAGTTGTGTATACTTGCTCAACTCCACATGAGAAAATGAAATACTCACAAGCTCTTTCGTACGCATGCCAAGGTGGCAGCATGCTTAGAAATCTATCCCCAGCTTCAGCAGGTACAACGTCCCATAGGTTTTTTATCTAGAAATTGATTAACACATGATATGGCATCGATGGTATGTTAAAACCTCATGGAAACTTGTAAAACTTCACATCTAAAATTGAACTAACATGCAAGCCACAAGGAAAGAAGTTTACAACCATCAGAAAAATAACAGATGAATTGAGCAATAAACCTCAAAAGAGAAAATCATTGTGAGCAGCCATACTGGGATAGAAGTTTCTCAATTAGGAAAAGGGCATCTTTAACTCACAAAGGAATGGATTTTTAAGAAACAAGCATGCTGGGTAGTAGACCTATAAACACTGGTATTGAGAAGAACCATTGTTCTAGAAGTGGATCTATATTGGTGGTAGATAACAAAGATTTACTGGACAACCAATCTACCATTCTTATTGTTGGAGTTACAAAACCATTCTTGGAATTACACCCAACAGCTTAAGCTTTTGGGATAGTTAGCTTTTTAAATAGTATTAAAGACTCTATGACCAAGTGATCAAAAGTTTGATCCTTAGCGGCCCCCATTATCAACAATTAAATTGAGTTTCATCAGAAGGTTCAATGAGCCTATGCATTTATTCACACTTTAAGCTCAGAGGGCTTCCGTTTGAGGGGCATGTTGGAGTTATAAAACCATTCTTGGATTTATACCTAACAGTTTAAGCTTTTAGTAGAGTTGGTCCGATATCGATGCTGGGTGCATTTTGGAGACCTTCTCAACCCTAAAAGCTAACTTATGAGGTGAGGCTTTCCCTTACATTTATAAATTAACACACGACCCCTTCCACAATTGATGTTGGATAACCTCAACAATCTTTGCTTTCACACATCGACTACTCTTCATCAACCTAGTTTCCCAGCACACATCAAGCTCACCACTTGAAGACCCAACATCAATGGGACCAAGTAAGATCATTTCATCTGCTTGACAATCTGGCAGAGAGAGTTTGCAACCCAGCTTTGATACCACATCAAAGAATTGGTCATCCCAAAAATTTTAGCTATTGGGTGATGATCTAAGAATAGCTTTATAACTCCAACATGCCCCCTCACACAAAAGTCCTTTGGGATGAGGTTCCTGACACTTATATCACCCAAATATAGCTTATGCTGCTAATGTCATAAACTAGTTCATTAATGACCCTCACTCCATCCATTTTTTCTTATCTTGAGATATTTAAAATCTACAAAAGGATTTTCCTTTCTTGAACAATGGGTACTCCAAATTATAAGTTATACCAATGCAAACCAGACTGGATCATTGGAAGATAGGCAGTATACATCAGACTATTGTACATTTGCTTATGAGGATCATGTTACTTTGAAAAGCAAGAAACGATGTATGGTAGAAAGTGTAAATGTGGAGGCAATATTGTAAAGTGATGTCGTGAGGAGTATGTGAACTTCTGTGGCTTAATATGTTGATTGAAGAGATAGAGTTACAAGGTGGCACACCACTCACTTTATTGTGACAGTAAGACTGATATAAACATTGGTCCATTGCACATAGTCCAGCTCAGCATGGCAGGATAAAGCATACAGAGATTGATAGGTAATTTATTGAATAGATGCTCATTGGGGCATTACCATGTATACCTTTGGCAAAAATCTGAAAGTCAGCTGATATTCTTAATGCTTATATAATAAGACCTTTTATTCCGTTGTTTGCAATAAGGGCATCAGAGAAATCTATGCACCAACTTGAGTGACAGCAAAGGTTGCTTTGAATGGAAGTTTAAAAACTATGATGGATGCCTCTTATGCAACCTAGAGGTAATTTTGTAATATTAATCCTTGTGGTTAATATAAGTAAGTGGGTCCCAGAAAAAGCAACTCAACCTAAAACTTTGCTCCAACACTCGATCTCTCTCACAAACTCACCCCCTCTCTCATTTGATATCTAATTTTACTTTAGGGATATAAATCAAAATCCATTCATACGTTTTCTCTAACATCCTATTGGTTCAATTACAAGGTATCAAAACCTCTGACCAAGCAATGAAAGTTTCAATCCATGCCACCCTGATTTTTCTCTTAAATCAAACTTTGACACGAGGTAGTAGTGGGTCTGTGCTTTGTCCGTGCTTCTCCAAGGAGTGGCATATCAGGTATTCTTCAAACAATTTAAACTTTTAAGATGATTAATTCTTTGAAAAAATTTTAAACATATCATAGCCCTGCACTTGTTAAACCACTTTCAGGTTTTTTTTTTTGTAAGCGTGAGCAGATTACATGGGAGGAAGTAATCATTATCAAAGGACAATCATAATCAAATACAATAGATTAGACAAGAAATCCACAATCAAACCTGATGCAGAAGATTCCGATGGGTAAGCATAACACCTTTTGGATTTCCAGTTGTTCCACTTGTGTATACAAGAGTAGCAACGTCATCAGAGTTGATTGCTTCGTACACATAGTGTTGTTCTGCAATCACAGTAGACAGTTGAAAATTTGCACAGCACTTCATAACTAGAGACATAATTAAGTAACAACTTTATTAAGAAAAAGTTCATAAAGGACAATAACATAAGCAAGCATAGGAAAACAAAAAGAAACTTAATCAAAAGGAACAAATTATAACAGATATATTGTACCAAAAAAAAAAAATTATAACATATAGAAAACCAATTACTGCTAGGTGGAATGTGGAGGTTTTCTCTAAGTTTAAAACAATCCACTGTCTAAAGACCTTATCAAGCATTTTCATCTAATATGTGTATCATATGCTTTAGAAGTTATGAAACTATTAGTGATTTGTATTTACACTGCATGGACGTAAGCCAAGAAGTTTATACAATTCTTGATAATCCATTTCAAAGGATGGAAGAGTAAGGTATTGTGGAGTGCTTTGCTTAAAATACCCTTTCTAAAGCTTTGTTTAACATAGTACCTTTCAATTAGAAATTCATATGATGTTACAATTTATCAAATCCTGTTCTATTACATATTAAAATCTATTACTCTAATATCTCTTCTTTCCTATCTGAAATTTTTATCAAGTTAGCTTAAAATCAAGATATACAGTTATTTTAAACAACCAAGTTCTGTTTTATTGGCAGTATAACTATATTTGTAAAACATTCTCTTGTAAAATTGACCGCATTTTCACATTTTTAAAGTATTTTAAAAAAAAATTATTTATTTACAATAAATAATTATAAAAATTAGTATTACCTTTCAATGGACATTAAAACACGTGTCTAAAACTAATACTACACAATTCATTGACTGAGACTTTCTCCAAAAACAATATATAAAATAAAAATAGAATTAACTATCCCAACCACTTAAGCAGTTACATCCAAACCTTGTCTTGACTAAGCTAGTATAAAGAGGGCCAGGAATGGTTATATGCAATATCTCTAACATTAAGTAAATATATAATCTGATTTAGTAAAAGAACCATATCACGTACTAGTATCAGGGGAATCAAAAAATGCCTTGCGACTCTCTTGTCCCAATTCTATGACTTCCGTGAAACTAAAAACAGGTACGTCCTTGTTTCCTTCACCAACAAGATGAGATTTTTCTCCCCAAAGTAGAATAATAAATTTCATGGAAACCTTGGAATAGAATGTTCGTGCAATCCGATTAAACATTTCAGGAGTGTCTACAGCGAGTGCAACACTGTAATAATAGCAGAAGTCAGTAAAGTTTTACATGGTGATCAAGATTAAAGGCAAGGCATTTGAGAATATAAGTAGAATATCATCTTCTTCAGAAAACTAATTAAGAATTAATCATAAAAGGTGGATGTGCAAAGATTCCTGCCATGTATAACAAACCCAATACCTTTGCAGTTGTGAGATACTTTTGTATTACTGTCGTACTGCTCAACTTCTGATTTTTTTTTACCCTTTTTAAACAATAAGAGGTAGGAGTTTCAATGTCAAGTAGTTGTAGCCAAAAGAGATTATAATAGCTAAACTAACACACTTCCTAATGGTTGTATCTGAGAGAAAGTTTAGGTTTCATTTATTAAGGAGAAAATGACAGAAATTTAATTATGATAGTTTAGGTATATGCAAAGAAGACCACTTGAGACTTCAATAAGAAAAATTAATCAAATGGTTTCCAGCCCAATGAAAAGGGGTAAAGGAATAAATGGACACTTAGAGAAATTGTTAAAAGGGATCTTTTGATGAACGATATTTTTAAAAATTTAGTTTTTAATAGAATTTAATGATGTTATTTGATCTATGTAACCGACCTTATCTAATGGGATAAGGCTTTATGTATTGCTGTTGTTGTATATTCACAACTGAAAATGTTCTTTTATATTTAAACAAGGCTATTAATTAAAGGTTATTTATAACCAAAAAAAAAGGTCATGATATTGAGTATAAGATAACAGTGCCACTGCTATATTCAAAAACATAATTTGGTACACAGTTCAGGCGCTTCCTTTTACAATTAAGGAGTCCTCTTTTGACTGCAATTCTAATTCCATACAAATACTCTTATCACTCTAGGATATGATAATTATCTTATCTACTGTATTTACAGTTCTATTCTACCTCTACTTCTATTTACAAATCTGACTACATGGATCCTAAGATTAGCACATGCTGTTTGGATAAGCACCTCAGCACACTATTCTTCTACGTTAACATTTCACCCACAAATGGTTTTTATATGTTTAACACGTCCCCTCACACAAAAGCCCTTTGAGCTCAAAATGTGGACAATGCATAGGTCCACCACACACACACAAGCCCACCAAATCTTGTGCCAAAATTCAACTTAACTTTTCAAGAATGGGGGTGCCCAGGATCAAACTCTTGACTAGAGCTTTGATACCATGTTAAAAACCAGTCATCACAAAAAACTTAAGTTGTTAATGATGAAAGCTATTGGCAACAGCCTTTAAAGACTTATAAAAGAAGTAGGAAAGCTGCCCAAACATTAATTTGACACATGCCCACAGAGGGAGATCCATTTTAGGAGCTTAATTAAGAATTAATAATTAATAGGAGTATTTTAATAATTTTGGCAGTAATTATTTTAGAATGTTCGCAGCTTATTTTATGTATTTTGGTAATAGTAGACTTTTACTCTATTTGGGTTTGTTTTCAGGTATTTTAATACTTATAAGATTTAGATATGGGTTCTAATCCTTGTCCATATAGGATTAGGATTCCTTTTCTTTTAGGATAAGTTGTAGGAGACTTATTTAAGCACTTGTGTATTTCTTTTCAGATTAGAGAGTTTATATTTATGAGAATTATTCAAAATTTTGCCTTGATTGTGTGATGCGATCAAACCCTAGGTGTGATGCCTTGGGACCCTAGGTGTGACTCCTAGGTTTCTTCTTCTTCTTCACTATTCCTTGCACCAAAATCCTAATCTCCCAGCCCCTGTTCACAGCTATAAACACTAGTCCAATTGATCTTAACAACCCATTCTATTGCCATTAAAGCATCCATTCCTTCATACACAAACCCTAGCCTACCAAGTTCCCAGCTTTTCTACTTTAACCCCAAAACCCTGATTACAGCAAAACCCCTTATTGTCCTACATCAGTTACTTAAAAATCCAGGAATGGCTTTTATATCTTTAACAGCAGGAAAACCAAGTTATCAAACATCGAATAGCAAATTTTACACCTTAATCACTATTATAAATCATCATAGTGTTCAAGAACATATAGAAAATTCCTCAAAAATTCTCATAACTATGTCCAGCATAAAGGTAAGGATGCAACTCCATATGTTTCCAAATTTCATTTTCAATGAATACAAGTATCAAAGAATAAAACTTTAAGAAAGAAGACAATACTATACAATGTATTCAATGGAACAAATGCTTATGTGTGCTTCAACCAACAAAATAAATACCTAAAGAAAAAATTTGACAATCTAAGTCATTTTAAGTAATCATCCTAACTTTGGGAGCCTCATCAATTACCAAAAATTGGTGGAGCTTGATGGTGACTTGCACTTAGAAGCTCACATTATTCTATACACTCAATCATGCAGTTGCCAAGCATACACCAGATAAATCTATTCAACACGAAGTACTAATCATCAAACCTTTCAGAGTGGATGTATATATGCAACAACTCTTCAATTGATGACCTTGAACCCCTTACCACATTAATTGCTCCACTTGCCATCATACCTAGACTAAAAGCATTGCATTGTCATTAAATAGTAAAAGACAACTATTACGGTAAATAGATACTACAAGCACGTGAGAAACCACCAAGAAAAAAAAAAACACATGCTCGTTGCTTTAGGGATCTATATGTATTAAATGCAGATTAATATGACACATGACTAATGTCGTTGTGGCATTTGATAGAAATATGACTCAATAATTTAACATTACAATGATATCAGAAATACATATCACAAGTTGAAGTACCTTCTTTCCTAAATGGATTTATTAAAAGGGAACCTATAATCTTTCCTTCTTATCTTCAAAGCTTCAAAATTGACATTTCATGTGAGAAATTGAGAAAAAAAAAGAGAGAAAACCCCTTATAGTATTGTATGGAGATATTACGAATGTGTGCAAGACTTATATCACTATGACCTATATCACTGTGACCTATTTATATAAGAAACTATAGGCCATGAGCCTATCAACAACCCTAAACCTAATAATAATAAACAAGACAACAATAGAAAAATAAACATGAATTAGAAACTAATCCTATATTTTCAACATGTCCCTTAAGTTAGAGCATATATAGTAAATGCTCAAGTTTATTACATGGAAGTTAAAAATACTTAAAAAGACATAGATAACTTAGAACAACTATATTTGCACATGGACAACAGAGATAACAAATGGCACATGCATCAATGATCTTCTAGGAATAGCCTACAGAGTTATGGTGTCTTAAAACAACTGGGAATATCAAATCTAAGTTTGGAATACAATCTTTTAAAAATCTAGATTTGAGTTCGGACATATACACTATATCTGAGGCCAAGATAAATTCAAACACTAGGAATATTAGATCGGAGGCTGGGAGTATCAAATTAGAAGCCAGGAGTATTAGATTGGAGGCCGAGAGCATCAGTCTAGAGGTAGGGAGTATCAAATTAGAGGCTGGGATATCGAATTTAGATAGACCAATGAGAATAAGCTTAAACAATGCTGAAGATAGATAGACTAAGGCTTATCACTAGTTGGATAAAAGGGAGACTCTCAAAACCTAATAAACAGTGATAAATGGGCTAAAATGAGGTGAAAGAAGTACTTGAGGGTCACCGGAGTGTGTTAGTGGCACAATGCTAGAGCAACAAGGGTTCACCAGAGCTCTGACGACGGCGGATGATAGTAAACAACAAAGGGAACACCAGCATTTGGATGGTCTTAAGGAGACAAACCCAACAGTGGTGGTGGTGGTGTTGTGATCAAAGCATCGAAGGGAGAGATCAAGGCCAAAAACCAAAAAGTTACAGTTTTTTAGTCACCAGTGTGTGGCAACAGACAGTGGCAAGACTCTAAGGGTTGGCCAGCGACAACACTCCACGCATAATAGTGAGGTAGCAGCCACTAAATGAGAGAGAAAACACTGCAAAGGAGAGAGAAAATGAGAGAGACATAGCGGAAAAGATAGAGAGGGCCATAGGTAAGGTTGGGCACCATTGGTGAGGAGTTGAGACTCCTCACCAGAGATTGTGAGGGTTTTCCTTAATGACGGATAGGTTTTTCTTTCACCAAGCTTTGATACCATGTAAGAAATACATAAAGTAACAAACCAATTGTAAAATGTATGTAAGCAATTCAACTTCTCTTATTCTTGTTGGGAACCTCTTTCTTACAAAACTTTGTAGTACTCCTACATTAAGAAACCATAAGTACACTGTTGGAATAGTAGCAGTTTCCTTTTCTTGTATATTTCCTATTATGGATTGTACTGCATTGTATTATGCTGTACATCGACTAAAGGCCTAGAACCAACTTCCATATATATATAGCTTACGAACATTCACATTCACCCAAGCACACTCTCCCTCTATGTATCTATCTATATGGCATCAAAACCTACAGAGAAAACCTTAGCCATTCCTGATTAGGAGTTGGAACTCCTCACCACTAGTGCCAATACCTGTGCTGCCTTCTTTTTCATCTCCTATGGCTGTGCTCCATTCTAGCGACAATTTCCAGCTGAGTTCCCCTTCTAGATGTACCAATTTCAGTCTAAGTTCTCCTATTAGCTGCAAATCTCAATCTTAGATCTTGCATTTCCAGCTAAGCAGAGTGAAATTTTTGGAGAATGAAAATCTAGTAATTCTCATTGAATAATTTGGAAATGATACACCAGATTTATAGCAGAAAAAACTCCTAAAGGAAAGGGAAAAATTTAGGGGCAAGAAAAGGAAACTAACTAAAAACAAGATCTAATTTACAGCTGGAAAGATAAATATAGAAACTGCAAACTGGAGGCAGATATCTTGGAAATTGATAGCAGATATCTTTGAAATTAATTTCCTAGAAATCTGGAATTTTTGATTATCAATTTCCTAGAAATCTGAAATATCTAATTATCAATTTCCTAAAAATCTGGGATCTCTGATTTCAACACTCCCCCTCAAGCTAGGTTTTGCAGATGTTGATTAAACTTAGCTTGGAATTTATTTCTTCAAATGTCTTCCTGATCAGTGCTTTCGTTAGGATGTCTGCGACTTGCTTTCTTGTAGGCACATACTCTAGTGACATAACTCCGGCTTCAATTTTTTCTTTGATAAAATGCCTGTCTATCTCCACATGCTTGGTTCTATCATGATGAACAGGATTGTTGGCTATGCTAATAGTTGCTTGGTTGTCACATAGCACTTTCATAGGTTGATTGATTGGAACCTGTAGTTCAGTTAAGACCCTTTGTAGCCACATTCCTTCACAAATCCCATGTGCTAGTGCTCGAAGTTCTGCCTCAGCACTACTACGAGACACAACTGCTTGCTTTTTGCTTTGCCAAGTAACCAAGTTTCCCCAAACATATGTGCAGTATCCCGTTATTGACCTTCTATCTTTAACTGACCTTGCCCAGTTAGCATCGGTGAATACTTCCACTTCCCTAGCTGTGTTTTTTGAGAAAAATAATCCACAACCAGGAGTTCTTTTCAAGTACCTCAAGATTCTGTAGACTGCCTCCATATGTTCTTCAGTCGGATCATTCATGAACTGACTTACAGTACTAACTGAGAAGCTGATGTCTGGTCTAGTGTGTGATAAATAGATGAGTTTCCCTACAAGCCTTTAATATCTTTCTTTGTCAACCGGAGTGCCATCAATTGATTTGCCTAGCTTTGTATTAGGATCCATCAGAGTATCTGCCGGCTTACATCCAAGCATACCTGTTTCTTTTAGGAGATCCAACACATACTTCCTTTGAGAAACTGTAATTCTCTTCTTGGATCGAGTCACTTCCATCCCAAGGAAGTACTTAAGATTTCCTAGGTCCTTAATCTCAAAATTTTTAGCCAAAAAACTCTTCAGTTGATTTATTTCTCCCAAATCATCTCCAGTCAAGATAATGTCATCTACATACAATATGAGTATAGCCTTTTTCCCACAAGGTGTATGTTTGATGAACATCGTGTGGTCGGACTGGCATTGTTCAAATCCAAACTTCTTGACTGCTTTGGTAAATTTTTCAAACCATGCTCTTGGAGATTGTTTCAACCCGTACAAGGATTTTTTAAGCCTGCAAGCCTTGCCAGTCATTATACCTTCATATATTCCCGGTGGTATCTTCATATACACTTCCTCTTCTAAATCACCATTAAGAAATGCATTTTTTATGTCAAGTTGATGTAGAGGCCAGTCAAGATTTGAAGCTAGAGACAGCAATACCCGAATTGTATTCAATTTTGCCACCGGAGCAAATGTCTCTTGGTAATCAATCCCATATGATTGAGTAAATCCCTTTGCAACTAATCTGGCTTTGAATCGATTTATGCTTCCATCAGCATTATGTTTCACAGTAAAAATCCACTTACATCCGACAGTATGCTTTCCTTCAGGAAGATCAGTTATATCCCAGGTTCCATTTTTCTCTAGAGCTCATAGTTCTTCAAAGATTGCTGCCTTCCACTCTGGTGATTTGAGTGCCTCATGTATTGTACTTGGAATCTGCACTTTGTCAAGATTGCCAACAAAGGCAAAGTGATTTGGTGACAATTTTCTGTATGAGACAAATTTTGAGATTGGATGTTCAGTGCAAGCCCATTTACCTTTCCTTAGTGCTATCGGTCTATCATCATTACTTGATGAATTTTGAATTTGATCTGGTTTGGATTCATAGTCTGGCTTGGATAACTCTTGTTCTTTTCCTTCGTGAGTTTTTGGTCTTCTAGAGTAAACACGAATTTCTGTTTGAGGAACTTGAGGACTCGAACTCGAAGAGAGGGGCTGAGTGGTATCAGGTGTAGTTTTTGATGGATTTGAATCTGGCATGGAGTTTGCAATAGGCTCTTGGACAATTTCGAGAAGACTTAGATCTGAGATTGGATCTAGAGTAGTGATGTCCCACGACTAATATTCATATGTTCTATTCTCCCCCTGAATATCAGTTTGATAGTATGATTGATTTTCAAGAAATGTGACATCCATGGTATTGTAGAATTTCTTGGTGATTGGAGAGTAGCATTTATATCCCTTTTGATTTGAAGAATACCCAAGAAATATACATTTAACTGATTTTGGATCTAGTTTACTTCTATTTTGGGCATGAATGTGAACAAAGGCAGAACATCCAAAAACTTTTGTTGGAAGAGTAGATAAGAGACGAGTATCCAGAAAGGATTTCAAGAGAGCTTGATGCGGAGTCTAAAAACTCAAGACACGAGAGGGCATTCTATTTATCAAATAGGCTGCTGTAAGAACAACTTCCCCCCAAAAGAGTTTAGGAACATGTGTGGTGAACATGAGAGGCCTAGCCACTTCTAAGAGATGTCTATTTTTTCTTTCGGCCACTCCATTTTGTTGTGGAGTGTCAACACACGAACTTTGATGGACAATCCCTTGGCTAGTAAGATACTCACTCAGATTTTTCTAAAAGAATTCTTTTGCATTGTCAGTTTTCAAGATTTGAATTTTTGTCTGAAATTGGTTTTGAATCATGATATTGAATTTCTTGAAGATAGTACCTACTTCAGACTTTTCTCTCATGAGGAATAACCATGTGACCCTAGAATGATCATCAACAAATGATACAAACCATCTAGTTCCAGAAATATTTTTTACTCTAGAAGAACCCCAAACATCGCTATGGATCAAGAGAAATGGTTTGGATGCTTTATATGGAAGAGTGGAAAAGGATGCACGTGTGTGTTTGGAAAGTTGACGTGTTTCACAATAAAAAGATCTTGGATTTTTATTTCTGAACAAAGTTGGAAACAATTTTTGAAGATACAAGAAATTAGGATGTCCTAGTCTATAGTGTCAAAGCATAATAGCACAATCTTTATTTGAATTAACAGAAGAGAAAAGACCTTTATTTGACTCAACACACATGGCTTTATGAATTCGATTCTTGTGTGGACCACTACTCTCAAGAAGGAAAAGTCCAGAGCTTTCCTTAGCATTGCCAATCATCCTCCCCGAAATCAAATCCTGAAATTCACACAAGTTGGCATAAAACTTAGCAACACAGTTATGTTCCCTAGTTAGTTTGCTAATAGATAGCAAGTTGCAGTCAAGATTAGGAACATAGAGCACTGATTTTAATATAAGATCTCTTGAAATAATAAAGGAACCTGTTCCTGCCACTTTAGAGAGAGAGCCATTTGCAGTTTTAATTGTGGAGTTTTCCTCACTCGGTGTGTATTCATAGAACAATGAACTATCCCCTGTCATGTGATCTGAGGCACCGGAATCTATTATCCAGGAATTGATGATTTGGCAATATATGCACTAGAATGATTACCTTTTTGTGCTATTGATCTGGTTCCAATCGTATTGCTGCTTCCAAGATGTTGTGAGAACATCTTTTGCAGAATTTCAATCTGTTCTGCAGAGAATGGACTAACTTCGGGTGGGGCAGATCCTCCGTCCACAGAAACGTGAAGGCTGCATCCTTCCTTTTCTGGTGCTACTCATGATGGCTTCCAGTCTACTGGTTTGCCATGAATCTTCCAATAGTTGTCACGAGTATGTCCAGATCGTTTGCAATGATCACACCATGTCTTCCCCTTTTTAGGATGACAATCTATTTTTTGGCCACTTCGAGCTATTAAGGCTGATCCTAGATCAGTTGGGGTTGCTTGATCTTCCATCATGACTTTCTTTCGGCTTTCTTCCTTTCGAACCTCAGAGAATACCTCTCGGATACTGGGTAATGGTTTCATTCCCAGCACTCTCCCTCGTACATCATCGAGGTATTGATTGAGTTCCATAAGGAATTTAAAAATTCTTTTCTTCTCAATGATTTGCTTGTAAATCTATGCATCATTTGAACACTTCCAGTGATGTTATTTGAAGACATCTAGTCGCTGCCAATGGCGTGTGAGAATGCCATAGTATTGGGTCACACTCATCTCCCCTTGTCGAAGATCATGAAGAGTACTCTCTATTTCGAAGATTTCTGAGGTGTTTTCTCGGCTAGAGCATAGCTCCTTTGCTGCCTCCCATATTTCTTGTGCTGTCTCGTACATGAGGAAGTTCTCACCAATTTCAGTAGTCATAGAATTGACTAACCAAGACATCACTAGATTATTCTGCACTTTCCAGGCACGGTATGTTGGATCATCAGCTTTTGGAGGGACGATTTCGCCAGTGAGATACTCATCCTTCCCACGACCGCTGATGAACATTTTGACAGATTGGGACCATTGAATAAAATTATTTCCATTGAGTTTGTGTCCTGTGATGGGCACTGGGACACTATCAGATCCATCCAGGTTCACTTTGGGTGCTGGTTCAGATTTTGGTGAGAGGTCAACTACTGGTTTGGTACTTCTTTCACCAGCCATACCGTATTTTGTCATAGGAAAAAAGAAAGGGTCAATGGTACAGTGGCTGCTCTGATACCATGAAATTTTTGGAGAATGAAAATCTGGTAATTCTCATTGAATAATTTGGAAATGATACACCAGATTTATAGCAGAAAAAACTCCTAAAGGAAAGGGAAAAATTTAAGGGCAAGAAAAGGAAACTAACTAAAAACAGGATCTAATTTACAGCTGGAAAGATAAATATAGAAACTACAAATTGAAGGCAGATATCTTGGAAATTGATGACAGATATCTTGGAAATTAATTTCCTAGAAATCTGGAATTTTTTATTATCAATTTCCTAGAAATCTGAAATCTCTAATTATCAATTTCCTAAAAATCTGGGATCTCTGATTTCAACACAGAGAAAGCCCTAGCCATACCATTATGCCAACATATCAGCAAAACTTCTTTGCTTATCCCATTGTGTCATCTCTCCAATGGTGCTCCTCTTATGTGGCTTGACACCCTTCCAGCCACCACATCCATCATCAAATCTATTTTTTATAGTGGCTAGAAAAGTTAACCCTCACCTTCTCTCATTAGATCTAGTACTTCTGATTATCTTTTTGAGATGCCAACCACACCATCGGAATCGGAAGACTCTGATTGGCCAAATCCTAGAAGCTGGTTGCTGGAGTCTGCCACATGTGCTGCCTCCCACTATTGCAAGCTCCAGCGATTTTCTGCCACACCACTGCTTGACACTGAGTTTGTCCCATCTTTTCTTTTGTGTCTTTTTCAGCCCTTTTCAATCTCTTTTCACTCTGGCTTCATTTATAACAAGCTTTGTGCATATGGCATATATGATTCAGCTTAATGGGAACTATTGGAATAGTAGTAGTTTTCTTGTTTATTTTCTATTCTTTATTGTATTGTATTGTACTAAGCCATATATAGACTCCAAGCCCAAAACCTACTCATATATATATGACTTAGTCGTAAGGGATCTAATAACTTACAAATACTCGCCCAACAATTCTCTGTTTTTTTTCTCTCTCTCTCACAAAAATTATGATGATTAAGCTGATTGTTATATTCCATTTCCTTATTATATTACTAGATCATAATCATTTAGGGTTATTATGTTTAGTAATTTGATACCTAAGTTGATTTTAAATTTTCAGTCATTAAGATACTATGGTGATTTTTGCAATCCTAGTCATGGGATGTTTGCCAAACTTCAGTTTATGTATCTTAGGTCTTAATTGGTCTAGTTTGAAATGTCCAAGTTTTCCTTATGGGTTTAATAGTAACAGATAGTCAAAAGCTTTATATAATCTTTTGCACGAAATCTTTTGGTGTATTTGGCTAAAGTAGAGCGCTCATATATGAGAGTGTGTGTGTGTGTGTGTGTGTGTGTATAAAGGGAGTTCTCACTCCTTGGACTTTCTAAGGGATAAGCTTGTTTTATGGCCTCTTTTGGATGCCTAGCACATAGAACCAACCAAGGAGTTAGTATGGTAAGCATGAAGAGGGATTGATGAGCCCTTTTGTATTAAAGTCTTTGTATGATATTGCTTCCGGCTGCTTAGTTAAAGGGATATAACTTATCTTCATTTCCTTTGTAATCCTTATTTCCTTCTAGTAGAATTTCTTCCTATAAAAAAAATATATCCTGAGTTATTGATGATCTACTTAAAGTACTCACCTTTTCTTATAAAAAGTGATAAGTTTTAGAGAAAGAAAAGGAAGGTTTAGAGAGAGGAAGAAAATTGGTAAAATGGTTGTCATCATTCTCATTGATTGGAGGCAAGTAATCTACTAGACTTGAATAAAAATATGATGACCCAAAATAGTCACTTAAGGACCAAAACTAATAAAAATACAATATTGATCTCTAACACTCCCCTCAAGTTGAAGTACGAACATTGATCATGCCTAGCTTGTTACCATTGTAGTCAATCCTTGCTTTACTAAGAACCTTGCTAAATACATCTATAAGTTGTTCCCCAAACCTCACATACCCTGTAGAAATAACTCTTTGTTCAAGTTTTTCACTAACAAAATGACAATGTGCCTCAAATATGTTTTGTTCTTTCATGGAATACTAGATTTGGGCAAATATAAATTGCTGCTTGGATACTTTCATGGGTTGCGTGCCTTTGAAACTTGTGAAATGTGGTATGGGTTATAGCCTAATATTCTGATTCACCACTCGACCTAGCCACCACAATTTGCTTCTTGCTTTCCAAGACAATAGGTTCTCTCCAACAAACACTCAGCATCCATATGTGGATCTACTATCATTAGGTGAACTTGCCCAACCTACGTCCGAGAATCCTTCTACCTCATACTGTCCATGGTCGCTGTACAATATGCTCGGGCCAAGAAATCCTCTCAAATGTCTAACAATATGCAAAACTTCATCCCAATGAGATTTACAAGGAGAGGACATGAATTGACTTACAACATTCACTGAAAATGCAATGTCTGATCTAGTTACTGTTAAGTAGTTCCATTTCCCTACTAATCTCCAGTGTCTCTCAAGATTTGGAAATTTCTCTCCATCATCTACCATCAACTTCATATTGGGAGCTATTGGTGAGTCACATGGTTTTGCCCTTAATGAGCCAATTTCCTTTAACAGCCACTCCCCATTTTATTGCTTTTAAACCAATTTTTCCCTCACATACCCCCACCAATCCACTAGTATCTACCATTGATCCATAAATGAAATTTGTAACCATAACTTACTGCATCCTAAGCCTCCCACTATCTAATATTGAGATAAGAAGAGTTAAAAAATATACTACATAATACATGTATTCCACATCTAGTTACCATGATGAGAATTTCGTTCAATATTTAACAAAAAGTTTAGAGTTTAGGGTTTACTTAATATCTCATGTAAGATGAACAGAGGAGGAGCACTTTAATACCTATCTACAAGAATAAGAGGAATATTTAGAGCTACGCAAACCACCAAGAGATCAAACTTATAAACCATAATATAGAACTATGAGAAAGGGTGATTGAGCTTAGATTAAAAATAAAGACTCATATATCAGAGAACCAATTTTGTTTTATGCTAGGAAGATAAACGACAGAGATTATATAACTTTTGCAAGGTTTGATGGAAAAGTACCAAAACAAAGAAAACGACTTACACATGGTCTTTATTGACTTAGAAAAAGCCTATCATGAGATGCCATGAAAAGTTCTATGGAAGGCATTAGATAAAAGAAGGTGTTCGTATCACATATATTCAAGCTACAAATGATATATATGATGGACGACAACAAATGTGAGAATTCATGAAGGCAGGACAAAAGATTTTACCCATTGTTGTCAATGGCCTACTATAGCCAATGGCGAAAAGGCTAAAAAAGGCCATGCTGCCATGGCAGATGATGTGGTGGCTGTCGCCATGGCAGATGTTGTGGTGGCCACCAATGAATGCATGGTAGACAAAAGCACAAAAATTGAAATTTAAAAAAAAAAACTTAAAATCACATACAAATCATAAAATCTCAAAGCAAAATCAAATATTTAAATGAAAGGGCAAAAAATATATTATAGAATTAGAAAACAGCTTTGAACATTTGGCTAACAACAAAACAAAACTTACAATCCTACTTCTACATGACCAGCACTTTACCCATAACAAAGTAAATACAAAGTACATCAAGAGTTGTTGTACAAAAGGCTCTTAATTAATATAATAGAAAATCATGAGAATATATACACAAAATGAATGGAGAAAGGGAGCTAGCCTTCAATGGAGAAGTGAGCAACCAAAAGACTTAACTAGAAGGCTAAAACCCAAGTGCCAAGGAAGAGAACAGCCTACTCGCACTAGAACAGATATGAAACATTAAAAAAATTAACAATGGAGATGAAGCAGAGCAAACAAAGATGAAACAATAGAGATAAGTAAGAGACTTTGGCACTTATAAGGTGTAATGCGCACAAGGAGAGAAACACAAAGACTCTGTGTGTGTCAAAAATGCAAGAGGAAAACATAGGCTTCACTAGACCAATGAATAGTGCCAAAGGAGAGAAATATGAGAGGCATCAAGAAGGATTTTGGCTTTAAAACTAGGGCAACAGTGTCTAAAGACACTTCTACCCCTAAACAAAGCAAGCCAGAAGAAAAAAGTAAGGGTAAATGGGGAAAATTGGTTAAAAAGGCCTAGCCCTACCATGACCACCATGGGGCAGACGCTAGGCCATCATTGTCTCACAGTAGCTTGGCCAAAAATTGCCACACCATGGCGGGCCATTTAACATTAGTGATTTTTCTATAAAGATAGGTTTGCACCATGGATCATCTTTGAATCCCTACCTTTTTATTTTAGTTTTTGGATGTACTTATTGAGCACACATACAAGAGGCAGTTCCAAAATGTATGCTTTTTGTGGGCAGCGGCTTTGGAATGAAAGGATTTCCATTTAAGCAAAAGCAAGAAAGAGTATATTAAAATGCAAGTTTAACAAGGGGCAAGTTAACAATGATTTCGAGGTAAAAATTGGAGAGAGAGTACATCATACCACAATTGTCAAAGTTTCAGTATCTTAGATCAATCTTATAAAGTGATGAAGAGATAGATGCGGATGTCAAACACAATATACATGTTGAGTCATTGAAATTGAGAAATGCCATAGGAGTCATTTGTTATGGCAAAGTAATCAAGCTTAAAGGAAAGTTTTGGTAGTCAGTACTAGGCACTGAAGGGCTAACGAGCAAAAATAAAGTAGTAGAGATGAGAATGTTGAGATGGATAAGTGAATATATAAGAAAAAATAAAATTCAAAATAATTGTATATGGCAAAAAGTTGGTACTACACCTATTGAAGAAAAAATGATAGAAACTTAGTAATTTGGATATGTGTAAAGAAGAATGTTAAAGGTTGTGGCGGATCTTGAACTAAACCCTTGGGCGGGGCAAAGGGGTACTCATTAGGATGGTAACAAGGTGAGTTTCGACGGAGATCCACAGGGTATTCTTCAATTTCACATTTGCAATTTAAGAAATAAATACTAACTAGTCCTCATAGAAACCTTTTTACATGGAAAAAACCCTAAACTAAATACCAAAAAGGAACTATTTTGTTCTCATATTCCAACTTACATGAACCCATCATTTGAATCATAACTCAATTGATAAAAATCTACAACAAAATCATAAATATACAAGAAAAATATAAGAAAGTGAGAGGCATACATAGTAGGTAAATTAAAAAAATAGAGCTTTGTGTTCAAATCAAAGAATATGGGTTATTAAACTACAAGAAAGGAAGTGATCTTGAGAAGTTAAGATAAGACAAAAAAGATGGCGTGCGTTACAACTTGAGGTAGAAAGTTTTTGCCTTAAGAGTAAAGACAAAGTGTTTCTATTGCTATTATCTATGGGATTTTTCTTAGTCTTTTAGTTTTGTACATTACTTTTAAGTTTTAGGTTAAATGTTTAGTAAGGATTGTATTATTAAGGGTTTAATATTTCAAAAATGGTATGGGCTTTTCATTTAATAATTTCATGGACTAATTTGAAAGTCTTATATTAGTTTTTAGACAAAATAATTGGGGCGGCCAACATTACATTTTAACCTTAAAACAAGTTTTATCAAAAAAGATTTCCCATGAGATTTTTTTTTTTTTGTGGGGGGGGGGGGGGGCGCCTTTCCCCCCTAGTCTCTACTAAGATCCACCTCAGGTTAAAAGCTCGAGTGAGAAAAGTTAATTAAATTATTTTAACAAATAAAAAGGGATTGAGGACGAAGTAGACACTTGAAGAAATTATTAAAAAGGAATTTTACGCTAAATAACATCTGTGAAAATTTGATTTTTCATAAAACTCAATAGCATTATTTGATCCATGTAACTAACCCTATCTAATGGAATAAATCTTTGTTTATTGTTGTATTTAATAACAAGTTTTTCATTATCCACATGACTCTACACAGAATATAAACTGAAGATATCTTAATTTACTTTAAGTATATTTTTTCATCTAAACCACTTTTTAATATTAAAAGTATCTACGCCAATTATTGTTGCCTCAATTGATTGGCTTTATCTCTGCATACAGGAATGTGCATGCCATACTCACTCCACCCAGAAGGCACAAACAGTTCTCAAAATTGCCAAACATGTGAATGCAAGGGTGAAATTTTGCTTTGGCATATTAATATTTCCAATAAAGAAAGGAAAAAAAAAGGAAGCTAAGCACATTAAAAGAGAGGAAACAAAGTCAATTAAACATATTCACATGTCTTTTCCTTCTATATGAAAAATGAAATGAGAAGAAAATACCATGAAATTGGTAAATTTGTAAACAGGTAACTGCAATAGCCAAGAAACATGGTGGCCTCTAATTCAGCATTTGTACATAAACTCGAGTGAAGCTAGTTACACAATTTTTAGGCGCACAAAACATAGCTGTAACTTTTACAAAAGATAATAGTGTTTTCCTATACAAATATGTTTATAACTTATATATATATATATATATATATATTTTCAAAGTCATCATTGTGATTTAAAAAACTATTAAAATGTTTTCTAAAGGTTAATTGTACAAAGTGTGTGCACGCAAGAGTTTTGCAACTAGAATTTTCCTAAACTCAACATACTGAGAGTGGATAAAACTTATTTCTCAACATTTAGGAAATAAAGTCATGGATAAGACAAAGTTCTACACACCTTGATCTGCTACAAGCCATCGACAAGAATTATCAGCAAAAAGTGAAAGCTTTTCATCTGGTCTAACTCCGATAGCTCTTAAACCTTCAGCGAAGTCCAAAATTGCCTGCTCCAACTGAAATTTGGATACAGAAGTGTTAAAGAATCTATATATTTGCTGTATATATTCTGTATAGTTAACTTTCCTAAGTTAGCTAGCATGATTATAGGAGCAGATTTGTAGGGATTACAAGAGCAGATTTGTAGGGTGTTTTTTGATTTATTTCCTTAATTAGTCTTCCAATAAGTGTACAAATATAGGCCTTTTCTATTTGAATAAAATCATCAGAAAGTATTCTTTTTTCTATTCTATATTTTCTGTCTTTTCATGATATTAGAGCCTTAAGTTCATTTCTTTTCTGGGTTCACTGTTTTTCAAGTTTTTGAACCAGTTACCTAGGGTCACCATCTCCGATGACAATTACCTCTCACTACCATCTTGGGAAGGTGTGCAATCTTAATTTCTGCCAGTCCTCAAAGTCTGGGTTGTTTGCAAGTAGGCTTCACGCGCCATCATCTTCAGTTTGACTCTGAGGCTGTTGTGGTCATACAGGATCAGTTTGAGGGTTCTCCTATTCTTGTTGCTTTGGAAGTTTGGGTATTGTTTACTACTTTGCGTGGTTAGGCTTGTTTAAGTACTTAGAATATTGCATCAGCCTTGAACTTCAAGTTTTTTGTATCTTTTGTTTGAAGAGCCTTTCTAATATGAGTGATATTAAGGCTGAACTAATTCCTACTATGTCTAAAATCACTGAGCATAAACTAAATGGCACTAATTATTTAGAGTGGAGTAAAACTGTTAGGATTTATCTACGAAGTATTAAAAAAGATGATCATTTGATTCAAGATCTCCCAATTGACAATACTAGACAATCTTGGCTTAGAGATGATGCTAAGTTGTTCTTGCAAATTATAAATTCTATTGAAAATGAAGTTGCTGGTTTGGTTAATCACTGTGAGTTTGTTAAGGAGTTGATGGAATATTTGGAGTTCTTATATTCTGGTAAAGCAAATGTGTCTAGAATTTATGATGTATGCAAGGCTTTTTATCGTGCTAAGAAAGAAACTAAGTCCCTCATAACATACTTTATGGAATTCAAAAAGACTTATGAGGAACTGAATATGCTATTACCATTTAGTACTGATATCAAGGTACAACAGGCTCAGAGGAAACAAATGGCAAAAATGAGTTTTTTGGCTGGCCTTCCCTCTGAATTTGAAACTACCAAATCCTATATTCTTTCTAGTTCTGAGGTCACCTCTCTTCAAGAGGTCTTTAGTCGGGTACTACGCACAGAGAATACTCTATCCAATCAACAGTCCAATGCTCTTGTTGCTAAAGGAGGAGCGGGGAATGATGCTAGAAAAAGGAATAATAATAGAGGAGGAAATAGTGATATTGTTTGCTAGTACTGCAAAGAACCGGGGCAAACGAAGAGGTACTATAAAAAATTACAAAATCGCAATCAGCGGACTTAGATTGTTACTATGGCTGCTGCGCCTTCTAGCTCTTCTTCTGAGAAGATTGTCACCATATCAACTGATGAGTATGCCAAATTCTCCTAGTATCAAGAATCCATAAAAACATCCCCATCAATCGTTGTTCTTGCCAAGTCAAGTAAAAAATGCTTATTTCCTCCTCAAATAAATGGGTCATTGATTCTGGTGCCACAGATCACATAACAAGTAATCCTAAACTCTTTTTTAGCTTTTGGTCTCACAAAGCACCATCTCCTATAACTATAGCTGATGGCTCAAATTATAACATTGAGGGGTCTGGAATTGTTAAACCTACTTCATCCATTACCTTGTCCTCTGTACTAAGTTTACCCAGTCTTGCTTTCAATTTAATTTTTGTGAGTAAACTTACCAAAGACTTAAACTGCTATATCTCATTTTTTCCTGACCATTGTCTTTTTCAAAATCTTATGACGAAGCAGATTATTGGTAAGGGACATGTATCGAATGGTCTCTATGTTCTTGATGCATGGGTGCCTAAGTTAGCTGCATGCTCTAGTGTCGTCTCTCCGTTTGAAGCACACTGTAGATTGGGACATCATTCTCTGCCTGTTTTGAATAAGTTGTGCCCCCAATTTCATGATGTAACTTTAGTGGAGTGTGAATCTTGTCATTTTGCCGAACATCATAATAGTGCATTGAGTCCTAGAATAAATAAATGGGCTGAATTTGCTTTTGAATTTGTTCATTCGGATATTTGAGGTCCATGTCTAGTCTTGTCTAAAATAGGGCTTAGATACTTTGTTACTTTTGTGAATGATTTGTTTAGAATGACCCGGATTTATTTTATGAAGAATCATTCAGAGGCATTTTCTCATTTCTCTGCTTTATGTGCTGAAATTAAGACCCAGTTCAATGTTTCTATACATATATTAAGAAGTGATAATGCTAAAGAATATATGTCAAAAACATTTCAAAATTACATGACTCAACAAAGGATTCTTTATTAATCTTCCTGTGTTGATACACCAACACAAAATGGGGTGGCAGAGAGGAAGAACAGGCACCTTCTAGAAACTGCTTTTGCTTTGCTATTTCAGATGAAAGTCTCTAAGCAATTTTTAATCGTATGCCTTCTCAAGTTCTTGGTGGAGATATTCTCTACAATGTTTTGTTTCCTAACAAAACAAAACATTGTTTCCAGTTGAACCATGGGTGTTTGGTAGCACATGTTACGTTCGTGATGAACCGCTCCACATTACTAAACTGGATCCCAAAGCATTAAAGTGTGTATTCCTGGATACTCTTGTCTCCAAAAAGGTTATCGGTACTATTCTCTAGAACTTAACAGATACTTGGTTTCAACTAACATGATCTTTTTTGAGACAACACCATTCTTCTCCTCACTGATCACGCCTCTAAGTCAGGGGGAGGAAGAAGAATGGCTAATCTACACAATCACATCACCAAATAAGCAATCAGAGGTGGCACCTCCAGCTAAGCAGTCAACCATTGAAGTGTCTTCTGTTAAGCAATCCGTTGATGATGAACCTCCAGATCCAGCAAGACCACAAATTGTTCAAGTCTATTCCAAGAGGCAAGAGGCCAATGATACATGTCCTACACCAGCTCCTTCATCATCTGATCCTTAACCAAATGACCTTGATAAACCTATTGGTCTTCATAAAGGTACACGTCAATGCACCCTTCCTAGACCTAATTATTCCATTGCTAATTTTGTTTCCTATGATCACTTATCTCCTACATCTAGATCTTTGATTACCTCTCTAGATTCTGTTTCAATTCCTAAGACAGTGAAAGAGTTCTTATCTCATCCTAGTTGGTATGATGCTATGATTGAGGAGATAAAAACTCTTGCTGACAATCATACATGGGATCTGGTGGATTTACCCAAAGGCAAGAAGGCTGCAGGATGCAAATGGATCTTTGTAGTTAAATGTAATACAGATGGCTCAGTAGCTCAACTTAAAGCCAGATTGGTGGCTAAAGGCTATGCACAGACTTATAGAGTAGATTACTCTGAAACTTTCTCCCCGGTTGCCAAGCTCACTTCTGTTCGCTTATTCGTTTCTATGGCTATCTTTCAGAATTGGCCCCTACACCAGTTGGATATCAAGAATGTCTTTTTGCATGGTGACCTCCAAGAAGAAGTGTATATGGAGCAACGACCTAGTTTTATTGCTCAAGGGGAGTATGGGAAGGTCTGTCATCTAAAAAAATCTTTGTATGGTTTGAAGCAAACTCCCCGTTATTGGTTTGGCAAGTTTAGTGAGGTAGTTCAGGAGTTTGGATTGAAGAAGTGCAATTGTGATCATTCAATTTTTTACAGACAATCAACAACTGGCATTATTCTCCTTGTCGTGTATATAGATGACATTGTCATTACAAGCAATGATGATGCAGGGATTTCTTCTCTCAAGTCTTTCTTGCATTCCAGATTTCACACGAAAGACTTAGGCCAATTGAAATACTTCTTGGGAGTTGAAGTAACAAAAAACATGAAGGGTATTTTTCTATTTCAGAAAAAGTATGTCCTTGATCTACTTGCAAAAACTGGAAAATTGGCAGCTAAGCCTTGTAATACTCCAATGATTCGCAATGTACATCTGACAAAAGATAATGATGATCCTTTTGATAATCTAAAGAGATACAAGAGGGTAGTGAAAAAATTAAATTATCTCACTGTGATGACTCGATCGAACATTGCTTTTGCAGTAAGCATTGTTAGTTTATGTTTGCACCTACAGTTAAACATTGGGAAGCTTTAGAGCAAATCTTATGTTACTTGAAAGGAGCACCTGGACTTGATATATTATATAGCAAACATGGGCACACTAGCATTGAGTGTTTTGCAGATGCAGATTAGGCTGGATCCAAGACTGATAAGAAATCCATTACTGGCTATTATATCTTTGTAGGAGGGAACTTAGTATCATGGAAGAGTAAGAAGCAGAATGTTATATCTCAATCGAGTGTAGAATCTGAGTATAGGGCTATGGCACAGTCTACGTGTGAAATCATGTGGATACATCATCTTTTGATTGAAGTTGGGGTGAAGCATTCTATACCAGCAAAACTGTGATGTAATAATCAAGCTGCTCTTCACATTGCCTCGAATCCAGTGTATCATGAGAGAACTAAACACATCGAGGTAGACTGTCATTTTATTCGTGAAAAGATTCAAGAGCACTTGATTTCCACTAGATATGTGAAGACAAGAGAACAATTAGCTGATTTGTTCACAAAGGCTTTAAATGGGACCCGAGTTAATTATCTTTATAACAAGCTGGGCATGATCAATATCTATGCTCCAACTTGAATGGGAGTGTTACAGAATCTATATATTTGTTGCATATGTTCTGTATAGTTAACTTTCCTTAGTTAGCTAGCATGATTATAGGAGCAGATTTGTAGGGATTATATGGGCAGATTTGTAGGGATTATAGGGGCAGATTTGTAGGGCATTTTTTGATTTATTTCCTTAATTAGTCTTCCTGTAAGTGTATATATATAGGCATTTTCTATTTGAATAAGATCATCAGAAAGTATTCTTCTTTCTGTTCTATATTTTCTATCTTTTCAAGAGGAAAGTAAAGCTATAGAGAATCAGCAAAACAATTTGTTTTCTAAGGAGCACAGAGAGTGGACAAACCTGAAATCTCCATACACAATAAACCAAAAGTAAGCATGCACTATACAATTTGGTGTATGTTACAATGACATCTGGCCTCTTTTCTACAAATATTATTAGTCTTTCTCAAGCTATTTGTCCTTCTCTGTGGCTTATTTTAGTTATACCTTCAAATAAAGCTAAATGTTTTGTTCCCTTTTTCACTCTTATACAGAACTTGTTCACCCCGTTCCCCCACTTTATTGTCTTTTCCTTTTACTTTCCACCATACTAAACAAGACCTCTGAATCTTTACCTCGTGTATCATGCACTTCTTCCTTCCCATTTTTTATTCCAGTTCATTAAATATTTAGGAGGTAAATAGGTTGATACACCACCAAGGCAGGGTGCACCAGAACTGGTTCTTCCTTCCCATTTTTGTTCCCACCTTTCGTTCTAAAATTAAAGTTGATCTAATATATCTTCTTTTCCCTCTATGCTAATCAAAGAAGAAAAGTTGAACTACAACCTTTAGATTGATACTGCTAGAATGAGCAAAAAGAAGATAACGGTGGGCATTGGAAGCATCAGAGAAAAAACCACAATAGTGCATAAGTGAGCCAAAGACAACAGGCAAACCTTTCTAGAAAAGCAGAGAAAAAAAAAAAGAGGAAAGAAACAAAAGGAAGAAGAAAGAAATCTGAAGAAAAAAAAAAGTGAGATTGATACAATTAGAAGGGTTAGAAGATCAAACAAGGAGATAACTAGCGGTGTTCATTGGTTTGATTTGGATTGGTTTACACCCTTCATCCAACCGAACCTATGTAATCGGCTGACTAAACAGATCCAATCAAACTGATTTTATACCCCAAACCAAACCTATCCAATAATCAGTTTGGATTGGATCAGTTTTTGCAAGAAAATTAAAATTTTTTGCTACATGTCAAATCATATATCTCCTATACTTATGTTTTTTTCACCAATATCATCACTTTTTAGACTCTCAAAACTAATGTCTTGATCTACCAACATAAATATGAAAGTGCAAACTGGTAGAACAGAGACAAAAGACAATCCAAAAGTCTTATATATTCACAATACAGGGAAAATATCCCCTCTATAACAGTACACCATTAAGGATTGAGAAATAAAGAAAAAAGAAAACAAGCTCAAGGAGACCTCCAGCTCCCATGACCCAATCCCTAGCATAGAGAAGACTCTCGTGCCTAAGCCTAAGCTTCACACACAGAACTTACAGCATACCCTCTCCCCACTCACCAATTCCCCCTTTCACAATTCATCCCAATCATTACTAGCTGACGTGTTCCTCTAACTTCCCATCATTGCCTCTAATTCTGATTCTGCCTGTTGCTCTTCACATGCTCTTGTCTTTTCTTCCTCTCATAAACCTTCCAAATCCCCTCTCTTGGGCCTTCTCTTGCAGAACTCATGGGCTCTGCTGCTGAGCTCCTAATTCTCTCATTCCAAACATCACTGCCCTCTGGAAAAATAGCCTTGTCCTCAAGGCTGAAATGAGGAAACTGCTCCTTAATGGTGGTGAGATCTTCCCATGTAGCTTCCTCTAGTTTCTTGGAACTCCATTGAATCAAGACTTGCTCAATATGCTAACCCTATTGCTGTAGGGATTTATCTTTATCAGGTTATTAGGTGGTTTAGTTTAATTAAACCTGTATTTAGGTTATCTGCTCCTTGGATCACTTTGATTAAGCCAGTAAGCCATTTAATCATGTTAACAAATCTCTCTTCATTTGGTTTCTGTTTTACCATAAACAATTTGCTATGTTCCTTTTAAAACTAAATACTAGAAGATTAATATTATAATCATATCACTTACTTCCATGTACTAGTTAATGTTTCAAAGTAAAAGGTACCATATCAAATGAGAGTGATTATGACTATACGTTAGACGAGCACACTCTAATTGTAATGTAACCTTTACGTGGTCCTCCAATCTCAATCATTCAAGTAAGATCCAATGGTCAAAATGTATTCCTCTCATCTCTCATACTAATCACTACAAGGTCAGAATCCGTTCATGCTTCACACCAGTGTAAATCAAAATTAATCTTGCACCAATATAAAAAATTTTTATAGGATCAACCAGTCACAAAATCCATTGCAGACTAAAAGTTTGAATCATGCAAATCAAGCTCCTAAAATCTTATTTTAGTCCAAGATTTTCATATGCAGCACAGATATATGTTAAAATTAACAGACAATAAACTTTTCAAACCAAAAAAAATTATATATATCTGTAAATTAATATAACGAATTATATATTAATATATTAATTTTTAAATATTAAATTAATATATATATATATATATACTTATTGTTGTTCAAATCAACAAAACTCACTCATAGGTCAAATGATTGTTTTCTACTTTAGGAAATAATTATCAACCAATAAATTATAGAAATTGAATGAAAACATATTGCATTCTAGCACTTTATTTCTATTTGAAAATTTTCCTCCAAAACTTTGTCTACTTCAAAACACATCCCAGGATCATGTATTACCCAAACATGATCCTATTCGAAGACTCATAACATAACCATTTACCATGTATCAACCTAGAAACAAATCTCTTTCTCAAATATGTAATATAGAGGATTGATTTACATGTTAATACAAAGGGTCAATACGTTAGACATGGGAAGCCACCAAAGCTTCTAGATTTAGAATCTAGATAGACAATGATTAATTAAACAAAATGGCAGACACAATACATGGAAAAAAGTATGACCTGTTTATATGTCATAGTTGAAGGGGGGTCGTGATATGGATCTACTAAGGCTACTCGATCACCATACTTCTCTGCTGAAGATCTCCAAATGTCAGGAACTGCTTTCCACTCATTTGAGGCCATGGTACCAGAAAGGAATGAACTTTCTAGAAAAGGGGAACACCTTCTCATCTCCATTATCTCTGCCTACATGCAACAGTTTTCGGTTGAAAGAAATTAACAAGTATATTGCAACAATAATAATAGACATTTAGCACCCGCTATACACACATGCATGTGAATATCAAAGGCATGTTGATCATAGTCGTTTGACATAAAGAAGTGATATTAGCAAGTTATGATTCCTTCCTTTGTCTCTGATAAAGCATGGTTGACTGATTATAAAAGGGAACACGTAAGTCTATGAAAGTAAAAATATGGCAATTTCTACTTGTAACTTTCACACTAAAATAATTCATCAATCCAACTTTGGTGGCATTTTACACATATCTAACTGAATTCATTCACTTTAAGGAACAATTATTTTCCATAAAATCTGCACCAAAATGTAATAATTTGACAAGCATAATCACATTTAAAAGCTGTGGCAGAAAGACGATGATCATTTTAAATGGGAAACTCATTGACCCTAATAGGAGAAAGGAACTGCAATTTACTACTGCTTTTTGTTCATTCTGGTGATGGAGGCTCAAAGCAGAATGTCGAGGCATTGAAAGAAGTACAATTAATTTGTTATTCACAGATTAAGCTACGTTATTTTGTCATGCTAATGAGAAACACTTTGCTGCATTATTAATTATTTATTTGGAGTTGTTCCAGGAAGCACCAATTTGCAGAAAAAAAATTAGTTGCCACAAATGAGTGTTAGTGAATAAGCTTAGTAGGAGTAGGTTTTAGGACACCAGTAGAAGTCAGTTTTATATAGCTTAACATCAGTAGCTTTTATGTAAGCCAAGTAGCTGTTGGTTAGCTATTATTCAGTATAAATAAGTAGTAGGTACCTGACTGAGTATTAAGTTAGTGTGACCCTTTCAAAGAGTCTTCTCTCTGCTTCTCTCTCTTACATTTCTCTCTCAGCCTTTCTCTCCCTAATTTTGTTGATAAGCAGCATAAAAGCTTGTAGACAGGTGGCCTCTATTCAAGGTTATGAAGTTTTAGCCATTTCTATGGCGTACCTCATGCAACCCCAAATGTATTATTTAGGGCACTATGGCATGACATGAGAGCTGTTCTACTGGGTGAAAATGGCTTTTTTTATTCCAAAAAGGAAAAGATAAATTTGATGAATAACTTATTGAAGAGCTTGAGCACATAGCATGTATTTATTCCCATTTCAATTGTTCAGAGCTACACAACCAGCATACTCATATTATATATATATATATATACACACACACACACACACACACATATATATTTGTGGACCATTACAGAAAGGTGCAATGAGTTAGGGGAAAGGATAGAAGTTCAGATAATTATTGGTAGATCAGCATGATATACCTTCATCTCTGTCTGAGGGTATTTAAAAAATTATTATAAACGATAACAAACAGCACCAAGCATTGAAATTCAAACAATTGAAAATAAAAAAATCAGGTGGCATCATGTTAGATCTAGGAACAGAGAATTTAAACTCAACTTCAATGTCAAAGGCCTTATGACTTAGTGCCTGGGAAAAAACCCAAGTATGAGTTTCAATAAGGATAACATTATATCCATTTTAATTCTCATGAAAATCAATCCAACCCTTCCCCGTCCATGAGCAGAACATTATATAGAGAAAACAATTTGTCTAAAACTAAGTATTGTTTGGGAGAACAAATGCCAGAGAACCTTTAATAGTGTTAGGGAGTAAAAGCATTCAGCAAAGTTTTGAGATTGAAAAGGAGTTTTTTGTATGCCACATAGCAATCCAGAGAGAAGCATTTGGACTCATAATTCTTCCGGTGTGTTTTATGGTAATCCCTTTTCTAGTTTCCTACTCATTCTCCTAATCAGGAGCTGTTCCTTCTTGACATGCCCATTTGGAAATCTAAAGCTCATTCTAAGGACAATTCTTTTGTTTGACAGTACCAATAGCATTTATGCCAATGAGATGTTGCATATTCAGAAACCTCACACAGCCATTTCCCCTGCTGTGTGTGTCATGTGAAAGGCTGATTCAAAATTAGGTGCCTATCTGCTTTTGCTTTTGTGGGGCAGCTACTTTCTTATGGAATAATTTATTTGGAGTCCTTGGTGATTACTGGTGCACCCTTCAAAATTGGAGCAGTTCTTACAGTATAAAGGAAGGAGGCCAAACTTTATGGAAGTCTATGATTTTTTCTGTTCTTTGGCGCATCTAATTAGAGCAATATGCACAAACTTTTAAGGGTGTTCTTTGCCCTTACATTTGTTATGGGATGTTATTGTTTTGCAAGACTCTACAGAATTTCTCATTGCTCTGCCTATAGATTGCATTTAATGCTGCACTAACAAACCATGGACGCCAGAAAGAGCATACTGAAATTTTTCTGCACATGTCAGAACAAGTTTGAAGGACTACAGGAAACCTCAGTTACCTTCCACTCTACTACTGATGTATCAAACCAGGAACCCTCCTGCTCTAACAAAAAATTTTAAATAGAACTAATTCTCCAAGATTAATTAAAGTCAAAAATCAAACAACAACTGTATATATAGTTTCATCTCCTTCAACATAATCCATTTCTACCTTGCAAATGATGTTTCGCCCAAATTATTTGCCCGAATCATGCACGCCATGAATATATCACAAGATAATGTTTAGCTCTATCTTAGACATTGTTAGAAGGGCCCAAGTGCCCAACTCTTCTATAGCTTCTTGGGTTGGTCCATCTCCTCTAGCATCATAATTAATTGGAAAAATTAAGATTTTTAATTTCCTCTCATATTCTCATATGCTTCAACTAGATCCTAGCCATTGCTTCAGACTTCTACTATTCTTTCACTGTTTCACAAACAATCAGTCATCACTAGGTGTAACTAAGCTCGTCGCAAAACCTTTAAATGGGACACTCAAAAGCCACCAATCTTCCAACCCTTAGCACCTTCTAGACAAAACTTGCAAACCAACCGAAAATAATTATCAATAATAATAATAACAACAACAATTATAATAATAATAAGTCGCAATCAGGGCATGGAGTCAACCAGGACCCACTTTGCAAGATAACTAGCAATCTATCACACGACCAGCAAAGCATGCAATTGCATATCTTCAACAATTCAAAAGGTAATTCAAAGTGAAAGGCCAGAGAAGTCGAAGCTTAAAGTTTGGTAAGTATGAACTTGTAGAGAAAGTTTTACACCTGTTTTCAGAAGCCAGAATATTTTGCTTATCAGAAAAGTACACTTTTTTATTTACAAACACTAGAAACACACTTTTTCCCATTAAAAAATAAAAGTAAGCCTTAGCTGTAAATCAAAAGCAAAAAGTGTAGCAAAATCGCGTTAGGGCAGAAGGGCAGAGAAAAATTACTTGGGATTGACAGAAAACTCGAAAATGACAAGCTCGATAATATAGGCGTCGGCCACCAGCAGCACCCCCACATTTCCGTGGGAAAACTTTGACGCTTCTGAAATCATTGTTGCCGCGAGTACGGAAGAGTGGAAGTGCATGACCAGAATCAGAGAAGGTGGTAGCACAGCCGTAGTAGCTTGCGGAAATCGCCATCATTTGATTAGAAGAAGAAGCAAAAGAAGAAAGCCCAGAAAGTTGGTTCAATTTAAGACTCAATCCAGAAGATACAACGGCTTAATAACAGAAAAAGACAGAGTGAAGAAAGAGACAGGGAAAGGGAAACAACAGCGGGTAGTTGTCAGTTGTTAAAGCCGAAGCCATAGATTTGATCTCGAACTTTCCGCTGATGCTTTGTATCGCTCATTGATTTCACATTGGGACCTCTGGACGATGACTCGACAGACAGGTTTTGGGATCGCACTACGCACTGGTACGGTAAAGCGTGTCACTATCCTCAGGGCAGCCGCTGAACATTCTTTGGGTATCACAATACCAGATTTATCTTTATTATTGGATTTTGATAACTTTTATTTATTTTTTAATTTATATTAAAATATGTTTTATTTTTTATTCAATTGAATAATTTTTATTTAATTTATATAATATAAAATAAAAAATAAAATTTTAAAAATATCATTTATGAGATTAGTAAATTATGCTTAAGGATAAAACTAAATAATAAATAACTTTATTTCATTTAATTATTTGTTTGTGTTCATACTCAAAGAATTATCAAAAGATTTTTATTTTAAATATTATAAATTAAAAATGATCATTCAATTAAAATAATATATGAGATATAAATAATTTAAATTAAACTATATATATTTTTATTTCTCCTTTAACAAAAAATATATATATGAAAAAAATTATGAATAGAATATCTAAGTGGAGATCACTGGTGGTTGAAAGCCAACCATAAACGCTGTCTACAGTTATTGCACGTGTTCTGGTCCCAAATTGCATGTTCTACATTTTCTTTAATCTACAAATATCTCCAGATTATGAAATCATAAAATTTAAGAGGGTTGTAAATTTGCGCGGTTTTAGATTTCTCTAAATTGTTAAGAATATGGTAAATGATCATTTAAAAATATGTTTGAATATGACATATCATAGAAACGTGAAATTGTTTAAGATAATAATTATTTATTATCAACGTTTATATTATTATATTTTTATTTTATATAATTTTTATTATTAAATTTATTTAATTTTATAAGTTGAGCTATGTTAGACGGAGCTTATTTAATAGCTCATTTTATTAGTTGTAACAATAGCTATACAAGAATTTTTTTTTTATGAAAAGATGCATAAAAATGTTTGTGATTACCTAAGAAAAATAATCATCCAATTTATATAAATTAAATTTTATAAATGTATTATTTAAAAAGATTTAAATTATTATATTTTATAAATTTTATATCAATATATTTAACACATCATATTAAATTTTATAAAATTTTTATAAAAAATAGCAACAACATTTTTCTAGCATCAAATGAGCCAACTTTCTTGGTGAAATTAAAAGCTTTACCATCTTACAAATTTATACAGTCCATATTCTGCTAGACCATTGTATTCATTGTCTTCATCCATCTCCAAAAATACAGGAACGTATACTATGATTTTTTCAATAACTTTACATTTATATGGCGTGTAGAAACAGAATAATTAAACTACCTCCAAGTCATCGAGTTCTGCCTGGAGTGCTGTTAAATTCATATTTTTAGCCGTCTCATATTACTACATTTAAAAGAAAATAAATAATAAAATACTATTCACTCTCTGAGCATCAAGATATAAGATGCATAAAAAATGTGGAATTATTATTTTTTATATATATAATCCTTCTCTTTTAGAACTCCTCAAAATTCCATTTAGAAAATTACATAGATAATTAATATTCAAAATCACATTAAAGAATGGCACATTTATCAAGTCAATTTCACGTAAATTTTTTATACTCTTTTTTGTTGTTAATTTTTTCATACTCTTTTACCTAGTAATTTATAGGTAATTTTTTATGATATATTTGGATTGATTGCATGTTTTGGTCAATTATTACATGAAGTTGTGTTAAGGTACTTCTAGGTGCAAAGCTTGAAATAATCGAGGCATTACATGGACAATTGACCGAGACTTCTTAATCGAGACTTGAAGTCTGTCTTATGAGAAGTCTAAAATGGTTTACCACTTATTTAAAGTAGCGTTCATTCATATGGCTGCCAAGTCAAACCAAAAAGTGACAATTTATTTGAATTTTGGTGAAACAGAGTTAGAAATGGAGCATTTATTGTGGAACTGTGAGCGAAAGACGGAATTTATTACATTGAAAGGGGTTTTATAATTCGATATGTGCTGACTAAAGTAATTACGAAAGCAAAAGAGTGGAATAAAAAGGGCGGAGACAAAAATCAGATATGTTACGTGGTGTGATTGAGATTTTTTGTCTCCCTATTTAAGAAGGGAAATATAAAATTAAAAAATTATAACTCCTTTTTACTTAAAGAAAGTATTCTGCTTTTTCAACAAAAAGGGCAAAGAATCCCAATTCTAGCTGGTGGGTAAAGTGGAAGCGCTTTTGTGCAGGACGGGCGGGGCAGTGATGAGTGGGGGACCATTCTGCGTGATTTGGAAAGAGAATACGGACAGCCAACTGAGAGAGGAGTGGAGCCAAATAAAAAAGGGGGAGGTAGCTTTTAAGAGGGGAAGCTAACACATTTATCGGACGCAGTTTGGACTAGAGGGAATATGGATCGATGATCAAGCCAAGAATATTAACTAGATTGAAGAAAGAAATTATAATAGGTAGTTTTGTATAAATTATTTTATTTAAAGAAAAATAGTAAATAAGGATATAAATTAAAGATAAAAAGGTTAAAGGTATGTAAATTAAAAATATTAAATAATTTTTTTGGTATACAAGGTTTTCACTTGAAGTAAGTGTAGAGATAATTAAATATATTTAAATTAAAAGAAATAAAAGAAATTTAAAATAGTAGTTTTATTAATAGAGAGCTTATAATTTGAGGGCAAAGAGAGACGGAGGCAATCACGCAAATACAATCTCACTAAACTCTTAGTGTCTATTTTTTAGGGAAGTGAGGAAGGCTTTTTTATGATGTTAAGAACTTGCCTCTTACAACTAGGAAGAAGGGTATTTATAGTTGAATTCGAACTTCAAACTCTTTACAATTTAGTTTAATACGTGATACTGTGCGGACTTCAAATTATTTTCTTCAGTTTCACACGTTCTCTTCATGTGTTTAGGCCGTCGGCAACATACTGTGCAGATCTCAAATTATTTTCTTTAATTCCACACATTTTCTTTATGAGTTTAGCTTGTCCCTTTTGGTTAGCAATTATGGGGAGTTCTGAAAAGTTATTCCATAGCAATCATCTTCATTCTAAAGATAGCTTGAATAACTTGAATCAGATTGAGCTTCATCAGAGTGCTCCTCTTCAGAATCTATGGTAAAGGCTAATTCTAACAATTTCTTTTTATACTCCTTTAACTGCTTGGGATTAAGACTAGCTGGGTCTGGTAGTTCGGCTATAATAATCTTCTTCTTTTCAATAGGTTTTGCTTTTGCTTTTGATTTTGGAGATATATGCTCAACCTTCCATTTGTTATATTTATTTAAAACAATCTGCTTATCAAACTTGTCCCACCACCGTACTTGGGCAACTCGGACTAAGGATTGTAGATATCCTCCAGGAAAGGCTGGATCAATATTAACCTTTAATTGCATTATCCAACCTACTCCCATGTGAGAGTAGAAAATTAAAAACTTTTCTTGTAAAGGAGTTAAGATGGCTATCCTTTTAAATTCATCATAAACCTGCTTAGTTTTAGAAGAAAATTAGCCTAACAAAGGTTCAAAGTAGAGAAACCATTCTTGGAACCAGGTAGGATAGGCTTGCTAGCCTATTTTAAAGTTTATGAACCAAGAGTGAATATTAGATGGTTCATAAAGAACATTATACCAGGCTTGTTGATAATCATAATAATTAAATTGAGGAGGGTCAAAGGTGAAGGAAAATTTTTTAGCTGTACAAGGGTGCTGTTTCCAGTCTAACCAGGAGAAGACTTTAAGAACTTTGAGTTTAGAGTAAGAAATTTTTGTTGGGTCTTTAGGGTGAATTTCATGGACAATTTAGGCCGATTCAATGTCTACCAAAATGGCTTCATAAAATCGTTTATTCTTTTTAAAGTCTTGGGGAATCAAGGTCCATCCATAAGGAAAGACTTGATTGGCAACTTATTTTGGATTAAGATTAACAAATTCAGGTTCTAAGGGTATTATTGGGATAAAAGTATTTTTTTTTTGAATGGACAGGATTTATCTATTTCAGGAGAGGGTAATCTTATAGGCAAGAAACGACTTGCTTCAAATAATAATGTTTGGTTTACTGTCAAAGAGGCCGCCATACACTTGGTTGCCTAACTCATACAGTCGAGGCATATGAAGTACCTGCAGTTGTAAAAGGATTAGTGGAAGTAGTTGCCTGCCGGCTTGGCATGGCAAACTGAGCTTTTGTAAGGAGCCATGAGAGTGGCTTGTCACTTATTTCAAACCCTATAGAAATTCTCTAGCTAGAAAATCAAGAAGGTTATTTTGCTCTCCTTTTATGTGTTCAATTTTAAAGTCAAAACAAGATAAGATTGATTGCCATCTGGAAAAAATTTGTTTACAAATTAAATTTTTAACATCTTTTTGCAAAACATCTTTTGCAGCTTTACAGTCAGTTTTTAAAAGAAATTCTTTATTTATTGAATCATCCTGAAATTTAGAAATATATAAGACAATAGTAAAGATTTCTTTTTTAATAGTACTATATTTTTTATGAGAGGAATTCCAGGTTCCTAAATAAAAGCAAATGATTTGTTCTTTAGAATTTTCAGGAAGGATCTGTTTGAAAATACCTCCAAAACCAATTTCAAAAGCATCACATTCAACAATTAGAAAAGCATCAGGATGAAGAATTCCCAAACAAAGGAGGTTCTTTACAAGAGACTTTATTTAAATGATAGCCTGAGTTATTTCTATAGACCAAGGAGGAGGACTCTTTTTGAGTCTTTTAAAAAGAGGTTTACAAATAAGGTGAATATTAAAAATAAAATTAAAGACGTAATTAAGACATCCAAGGAATCTTTGAAGCCGCTGCTTTTCTTTGATTTCATTAGGAAATTTGTCAGCAAATTCTAGACTCCTACTTATAGGTGTGATGGTGCCTTAATATATATTATGTCCTAAAAATCTTATTTGAGTTTGAAATATCTTTATATTTTTAGCTGAAACTACTAGCCCATTAACCTTTATAAAAATATTTAAATGTTTAAAATGTTGGTCTATTGACTTTGAATAAACCAAAATATCATCTAGATAAACAATTATAAAGTTAGAATGGTTATAAAAAATTTCATTTATTATTTTTTGAAATTTAGAAGAAGCATTTTTAAGTCCTATAGGCATTACATTCGATCCTAGGATTAACTTTAGTTAATAAACAAGAAATTTTAACAGAAGACATAGAACAAAAACTCAGGAATTGGTCTATCCCTGAGCAAAAAATAAGTCAAGTATATCAAGTCGGTATGCTTGATAATTTATCTCATGATTATGTTATAAAAATTTCCAAACATACTATGGCCTTGGAAAGACTTCAAGAAACCATAGATCTTTTATCATTAAATATGATAAAAGAACATAGAAGAAAAGATTTTTAGTTTATCCATGTTGGACTAATACAAGTTGCTGTTAAACCTTTTCACAGATTAGGAATAGATACTCCTATTTGTGTAATCCTAAGAGATTTTAGACCATTAAAATTCAATGACCAACTGCTATCTATAATAGAAGCCAATTTAAATGGTTTTGTCTTTTTTAATAACTTTGCTAATTATACTGCGGATTTGAGAATTTTTAATAACCATAATATTAAATTAGATATAAAAATTTCTAAAGGTATATAGAATCCTGACTCTTATCCCTTAGCTGTAATCTATAAAATATATTATAAGGTAATGAGAACTAATATCAAACCTAAAGCTTTAAATGTGTCTTCTAAATCAAAAACCCTTTTGTTACAAGTTAATTTTAAAAAATCTAATTATGTTACTCCTAAGTTATTAAATCATGAAGAAGTTTCTATGGGTTTAGAGTGGAACCTAGAAAGCATTCTAGCTCCTGAAAAAGATTCACCCCCTGTTCTTAATAAAGTCATAGAATATAAATCTGGAGATGTTAAAATCAATTTTAGAAGAAATCCTCCTATAAGAATTTCTTCTACTCTAGGCTCCATAGAAATTGGTAGGCGATCAGTTGATATAGAATCCATGTCTCTCACTAAAACCCTAAAACTAAAAAGCGTACAAACACATCTGGTTACCCCTCAACCCGAATATCAGGTAGAAGCCCCACTCACTAATCAAGAAAGTAACTCTCTAACTCGATTTTAGCTAGAAACCTATAATCAGTTAAATATGCTAACTATTTTTGAAATTGATAAAGAAAAAATTAAGTAAACTTTTTATATCCCTAAAAATAATGAAAAAAGAACTTGGTACTTTTCCACCTTTTCACAAGAAGACCTTATAAAATATAGAGAAGACTTTTATAATTATCTTTTTCAGATCAAAGATCATGTTCCTTTCTTTGACTGGTTCAAAGACCATGTTTTAGAAACCTTACAGGTTAATGTCTTAGAAAGTATACCAGAAAGTTGGAAAATATCCCAAGGAAAGAAAATAATAGGGAAAGTTCCCCGATTAGAGGAAATAATTTTTCTTAATAAAGATAATATAGAAATAACAGCGTCACCTTTAAAGAAAATGTTTTCTTCAGAAAATGAACTAGGAGTACTTGCTTCTAAAAGAGATATAAAAAATGTACAAGAACAACTTAATTATACTAATAAAGTTATACAAAATATAGCCATCATAGTAAACCAAGAAAAACCTTCTTGCTCTAGCCCAAAATCTGAACTAGAGAAACCTTTGTTTAAACCATATAAATTTTCTAATGAAGAATTGGCAAACATAAAACTAGGAAAATTTGCTAATGATGTCCTAGAAGAAATAAATAAAAGATTAAAAACTTTAACTTTAAATGAAGATAAAAAAAAAAGGAGTAGTAATTGATACCTTAACTCTACCCAAGCAAGAACAAGTCCAAAGAATTCGAGCTCATAGGAATTACCCTACAACTCGAAACTATTATAAAAGACCTACTCTTGCTGACATTCAAACAAAAGAATAGGAGTTAGACAATCCCTCTAGTTTTGATGGTAAAAGAATAGTAAAATGGAATATAGATGGTTTAGCTAAACATTTGATTATGAGAAAACTAAATGAAATGACCATGGCTGCAACTGCCTATAAAAAGCATGGAAATAATGGAAGAGCTATTGCTCAATTAATCATTTCCGGATTCATGGGAAACCTAAAAGGCTGGTAGGATAATATACTTAATGATGTTGATAGGTATAATATTTTAAACTCTATAAAGCTTAAGCCTACAACCCAACAGGAAATAGGAACTCAAGTAGAAGCTTTAATTTTTGCTATTTCTCAAAGCTTTATAGGAGAACCTAAACTTTTTGAAGAAAGATCTAGTGAAATCTTACATGCCCTAAGATGCCCTAGGTTGTTAGATTTTTGATGGTATAAAGATAATTTTTTAGCCAAATTTGTAATAAGGCAAGACCCCTCTGCCCCTTATTGGAAAGAAAAATTCATTTATGGCCTTTCAAGAGCCTTCGCCCAAAGGATAAGAGATATGCTAGAACAAGAAAATTTGATCTTATCAAGTATGACTTATGGTCAAGTAATATCTGTAATTATTAAAACAAGATTAGAATAATGTAATCAATTGTCCTTAACCTCTCAAATCCTTAGACAAGATAAGTCTGTTAAAAAAGAATTAGGATATTTTTATCAACAGTAGAGTTTACAAAGGATAGAGCCCCCCTCAAAGAAACTTAAAAAACAAAAGAAGATGCATAAAAATATAAAAAACATAAATATCAACAAGAAGATAATAAGTCCTCTAAAAAGCTAAAAAGAAAACATAAGAAAAAATTTGATAAAGCCTTAACTTGCTATAAGTGTAGTCGAAAAGGTCATATAGAAAAAAATTATTATGTAAAAAGGAAAATAAATGAACTTAGCCTAGATAATGAAGTAAAAGAACAATTAGCAAGAGTCTTGCTTTACGAAAGTACTTTCGAAATAGAAGAAGTCTCTTCTCGGTCAAAAGATGAACCAATAGTTAAACAATTAGAGGAATCAAGTAATAGTGAGCCCGAGATAGACCCATGTGAAAATTGTAATCCCAATAATCTCTGTGAAGAGTGTAAATTAGAAATATTTTATTGTAATACTTTAATAGAAAATTCTAAATTTTTAATAGACATAATAGATAAAATAAAAGATCCTGACCTAAATATAAATATTTTCTTAAGTTAAGAAAAATAATATAATATGAAGAAGAAGAAAGTGAAGGAATCCCTTCTTTCGAACCTTATAATTTAAATAAGATCCTAAAGATAGATTTAGAAAAAGAAAAACTTTTAGGGATACTAGAATTAAATAGAGAAATAAAGATTTTAAAAGAAGAAGTAAAACTGTCAAAAGAAAAAATTAAAACAATTGAAACAAATGAAGCCTTCGAATTCTTAGTAGAAGAAATCAAGAATTCCTCAGAAATTAGAGAACCTATTAAAGAAGACTTATTTCTAAACAAAATAATATCAATGCAACAAAAATGGTGATGTAAAGTAAATTTTACGATAAGGAAAAGTTTTCATAAAACTTTCAAAGCTTTAATAGGTTTTGGAGCAGATTTAAACTATATCCAAGAATGATTAATACCCGTTCAATATTATAAGAAAACCTTTCAAGACCTTTATTCAGCAAGCAACCACAGTTTAAATGTCAAATATAAGCTAACAAATTCTTTTATTTGTAATAATAGAATTTGTCTTCCTAATGACTTTTTATTAGTAAAAAACATTAAAGAACAGATAATTTTAGGAAGCCCCTTCTTAACACAAATTTTCCCAATACATTATGTAGATGAAAAAAGAATAAAAAGTTGAGTAAATAATGTAGAACTTTTCTTTGAATTTATTCATCCTAAAATAGAAAAGAAAATTAATTTAGTAGAAGAAAACCAGTATTTTAATATTCTAAATTAAAAGAAAAATTAAATAGTTTTTTTATCTAAAGAACTTAATTTTAAAAGAATAGAAAAACAGTTAATATCCCCTAAAATACAAGAAAAAAATAAAAAAACTACAAGCTAAAATTGAAAAGGAAATTTGTACTGAAATCCCTAATGCTTTCTAAGAAAGAAAAACTCATATGGTTTCCCTATCCTATGAACTTGATTTTCATGAAAGTAAAATCCTCACTAAGGCTCGCCTAATTCAAATGAATAAAGAGACCTTAGAATACTGTAAAAAGGAAATCCAAGATTTTCTTGATAAAAAATTAATCAAGCCAAGTAAATCACCTTGGAGCTATGTAGCTTTTTATATACAAAACCCTTCCAAGTTGGAAAGAAGAGTTCCAAGAATGGTAATTAATTATAAACCTTTAAACAAAGCCCTTAAATGGATAACAAATCCACTTCCTAATAAGAAGGATCTTTTCAGAAGATTATATGATGCAATAATCTTTTCTAAATTCGATATGAAGTCTGGATTTTATCAAATTAAACTTAAAGAAGAAGATAAATATAAAACTGCCTTTATAGTGCCATTTAGGCAATACAAATGGAATATAATGCCTATGGGACTTAAAAATGCTCCTTCTGAATTTTAAAAAATAATGAATGAAATTTTTTATAACCATTCTAACTTTATAATTGTTTATCTAGATAATGTTTTGGTTTATTCAAAGTCAATAGATCAACATTTTAAATATTTAAATATTTTTATAAAGGCTATAAAGGTTAATGGGCTAGTAATTTTAGCTAAAAAGATAAAGATATTTTAAACTCAAATAAGATTTTTAGGACATAATATATATTAAGGCACCATCACACCTATAAGTAGAAGTCTAGAATTTGCTGACAAATTTTCTAATAAAATTAAAGAAAAGCAGTAGCTTCAAAGATTCCTTTGATGTCTTAATTACATCTATGATTTTATTCCTAATATTCACCTTATTTGTAAACCTCTTTTTAAAAGACTCAAAAAGAGTCCTCCTTGGTCTACAAAAATGATTCAAGTTGTCATTCAAATAAAGTCTCTTGTAAAGAACCTCTCCTATCTGGGAATTCCTCATCCTGATGTTTTTCTAATTGTTGAATGTGATGCCTCTAAAATTGGTTTTGGAGGTATTCTTAAACAGATCATTCTTGAAAATTCTAAAGAACAAATCGTTCGCTTTTATTCAAAAACGTAGAATCCTTCTCATAAAAAAATATAGTACTATTAAAAAAGAAACCTTTGCTATTGTCTTATGTATTTCTAAATTTCAAGATGATTTAATAAATAAAGAATTTCTTTTAAAAACTAACTGCAAAGCTGCAAAAGATGTTTTGCAAAAAGATGTTAAAAATTTGGTTTTTAAACAAATTTTTGCCAGATAGTAATCAATCTTATCTTGTTTTGACTTTAAAATTAAACACATAAAAGGAGAGCAAAATAGCCTTCCTGATTTTCTAAACAAAGAATTTCTATAGGGTTCGAAATAAGTGACAAGCCACCCTCATGACCCCTTACAAAAGCTCAGTTTGCCATACCTAGGCAAAGAATCTCAATCCTAGCTAGTAGATAAAATGGAAGCGCTTTTGTGCAGGAGGGCGGGGCAGTGATAAGTGGGGGACCATTCTGCATGATTTGGAAAGAGAATACTGACAAGCAATAGAGAGAGAAGCAGAGCTAAATAAAAAAGGGAGAGGTAGCTTTAAAGAGGGGAAGCTAACACATTTATGGGACACAGTTTGGACCAGCATTGTGGCTAGTTTTTGAGATGAATAAAATTATATTTCGCCAATCGTATATAATGTGCAATTATAAGAGTTGATCTCATAAAAATTTATTAAATTTATACAAATTAAAGACTATGTTATACAAAATAAGAACAATTATTAAAGACAAGATCATTGCTAAAATTAAATATGACAAAAAAAAGATAAATAATTAAAAGATTAAATTATTTAATCAAGTTTTCAAGTAGATTATTATAATTTAAAGTTATATTAGCTAGTCTAGACAACATTATCAAGGTTTCCAACATCACAAACTATTATAACATCATACTCTACTACCTTATGTGATTGATGGATTGCTTATGTGACAACCTTTGTCTAAAAATAAAGTGTCAAGCTGAATGAGGAGGTCTCCTATTGTGATGGAGGAATGAAATTACTATTTTCTCCCAATTTAACTATGGCACTAAAATTAGGTTTCAATGGCTAAGTTTTCATGTTCAATCTGAAGGAGGACAAGGAGCGTGGAGACCTTTAGGTCAATTGCCATTGCAAGGGGGAGTTAAGATAGTGATTGTGGATCAAGGTTGATGGTGTTTACTTCCCACATAGTTACCAACCCAAGAAGGAGATTTTTACAACTTGCAAATTTCAAGGTAGTTTTAAGATTTTTAGTCCAAAAGTTTTTGATATAGTCTTTGAAACATTGAAAGGGTTGATTGGCTTAACTAATTTGTTGGTCTCATGGGGTTTTCATGTTTTTTTTTTTTTGCTATACAATAATCCTTTATTCTGTAAGCAATTTGAATGTGTTGATGAACACATTAATGAAGGGGTTAGAGAGTAGCAACTAGTAAAACTAAGCAATGTGCAATTGACCTAAAGGATGTACAAACTTCTCATGGTGGTTTTGTGAGGTGTGATAATTACGACGACACGTTTTGCATTTTTCAAGTGATGTAGGTAGTAATATTGAATTGGTTTTGTATTATTGGAGTAGGGAATGGTGGTTTTCTGAATGTATAACGTGCATTGAGCTTAATGTTAGTATTGCATAGGCTTTAATGCAAGCAATGCCTACAATGGAATGTAATTAGCCAAGTGTACCTAATTTACATTATCAATCAAAGTTAAGTTTTTTTTGGCAATAAGTGAAGTTGAATTGAAAATGAAGGTTCAATATCCTTTGGCAATAAGCAAACCTATATTACATATTAAGAAGCATTTAATTAATTGGAAATGTTTAAACTGAAATACAAGCTGGCATCACATTGCCACTAACATTTATATAACTATTAGCATGGGAGTTTTAATCAATCACACTTCCTTGTGTGATTAGGAAATGTAACCATGTATTTTTAGATAAGTTACATTTAAATATATCTTCTATACATATTAAAGTTTGTATAAGCTTAGGAAACCTCTCTATAAAGAGGTTCATTGCTGAATATGAAATTTTATGATCCATACAAATCAATTTACATTCCATTTCACTTATCTTTATGGTATCAGAGCATAATTATTTCTAAATTACCTGAACCCGACTCCCTTCAAAGGCGCCATTCTTGCCTCTCTTCACCATTGTTCACCATCTAAGATCATCACTTTTCACAACCTTGGTCACCATCAAGCATGTCACATACCACGATAGCGCCTTCTATTCTCATCGCACACTTCTAACGCTAGAAGGAGGGCGAACCCAATCAATAAGTTACAGCCACCAAAAAAATGTAACTCATGGCCGAACCCGATAAACCATTTGCCACTATAAAACCCAAACAACTTGCCCTTGTTCCATATCAATCCAAGCCACACACTATGCAAATTACCTTCATCCACTTGAATGGAGAAAATTATCTTTAGTAGTCATAATAAGTACATATGTACATATGTGGTAAGGGAAAATCGGATATTTGATTGGTGATGTTGCTGAACCTGATCCTAAAGACCCCTTACATGTTGTATAGGATGACGAAAATTCCATGGTAATGACTTGGCTGGATGCAATGGAGGAAGAGACTAGTGCCAATTATTTATGCTACTCAATGGCTAAAGAATTGTGGGACAATGTTTCTCAAATGTCCTCTAATCTGGAGAATAAATCCCAAGTTTATCAGTTGACTTTAAAGCTTAGTACAGTCAAAAAAGGCAATGACTTTGTCACTAAATACTTTAACTCTCTAAAGAAGATTTGGCAAGATTTAGATCTCTTTGACGAACACAATTAGAAGTATCCTACAAATAGTACCAAGTACAAAACCATAGTTGTGACTAACTGTGTGTTTACTTTCTTAGCAAGTCTCAATGTGAAGTATGATGAGATTTGATAGAGAATAATGAGCAAAACCCCACTACCATCACTTAATGAAGTTTTTTCAGAGGTAAGGCAAGAAGAGAGCCATAGGCATGTCATGTTGAGTAAAGGTGTAGTGAATTTGAGGCCAACACATGATAACTCAACATTAAATACTACTAATATAAATGCCGCTACACAAAAACCTGAAGAAAAACCTCAAGTATGGTGTGATCACTACAATAAATCATGTCATACTTTGGAGACATGTTGGCAACTTCATGGCAACCTCGCCAATTGGAAACCAAAGCAAAAAAAATCAGCCAACTACCCATGAAGTTGACAATGGTTCATTTAGTAAGGAACAAAAGGAGCATCTTCGCTTACAGAAAATTTTCAATCTTTGGTGGCTAAATACCATTGGTAAAAAATGATTTTTTGACAGTAAAATTCATTTCTAATAAATTTATTGGCAGATATTATTTAGCCGATAAAAGTGTTATCGGTAATATTTCATGACTGATATCTACATCACTAGTAATACTGTTTAATACTATTAGCCAATAACCACTAGTAAAAATAAAAATAGTAGATGGCAAATTGATTAATTTTTCTTAATGATTAACATTTGACACTTTACTTTTACCGACAACTAATATCCCCCAAAAATTACAATTGAAAATATATTTTACTGGCAACTAAGACTCCCAGTAAAATTTACTATAATTAATATACATAATACAACTGAATTTAACCGGTTGACGTACTATTGGTACTAATAAGTGTGCCAATTATACTGATGGCATAAGTTGCCAAAAATATTTACGTCTTTTTTTTTAAAAAGTACCTACAAAAGTGATGAAGAGTTTCAATCCCAAAAATTTATTTTTACTAATTTAAAAATAATTGCATTGTTGGAACAATTATATCAAAAGATAAGCTAAAACGAATCCACAGGACTAAAAATGTCTATCACCTTTATAGGTCCTTTCAAACTACAAAGTAACAAATCATTGCATTGAAAATAGATAGAGTAAATATCCATGTCCCACATATCTGATTACATGGTGCTTCGATATAATATGAATTGATAAAAATGTCAAAGATTTTGTATACCATTAGTGTATTATTACTATTGTTAAGATAATTACCCCAAAAAGGCAGAGAAATTTATGGAAAAATGATGGATAGATTGTCTGCCATTTCCTCTTAAATTTACTGGCCACCTTTGAGGTAATTACCTCATCAATGACAATAATATACTTATAGTATAACAAATTTTTAAAACTCCCATTAGTCCCTATTATATAGAAATAATATCGCGTGCATCCAAATATGTAAGGTGCAATTCAACTTTTAAATTAGAACAGACTAAAACTAATGCAATTTCTATGGTCAGCATCAATAATCCATATCTTGTAAAATTGTATATCATCTACCTATAATCATAACAATTTGTTTAAGCTTTTTACCCTACAATCATAAGGGAAAGAAGAGAATAAAGATAGAAATTAGGGCCCTGTGAGACAAACATATAGAAATAAAAGTAAGGGAGGGGGAAAGAGGCTTATCCAAGTAATGTTGGCCAGAACTCACATTAAAGACCTCCATGGTAGCAAGAAATCGCCGATAGCAAGGATGGTAGTAGAGTGATGAAGGGACTGAAAGGAGAGAAAGAAAGGAAAAGAGAAAGGGCAGAGGAGTGAGAGGGAAGTGTTCTAATTCATATAAATTTGAAATTTATTACACCGGCAGTAGAAACAAGTGGATAATAAATTTTGAGCACCATTTTTTGAGCTTTACTAGCGGCTATGACTGCCAATAAAAAGATGATGCAATCCATTGGTTGTACTCATGCATCAAGTATTGTGATTCATGAATAGTCACAATATTACCGGTGGTAACGCCATTGATAAAAATAATTGGTTATCTCTCCCTATGCATTGATCCCTATGATTTATACGTGATTCTATTATTACTGATGGATATGCCACCAATAAAACAATTTGGTTGGTCATGTCGATGCATTAATCCTTGTGATTCATGTATAAATTTAATATTACTAGCCACTAACAGTTAATAAAATGACATTAGAACTAGTTGGTTGTCACAATGCAAAAAGATTCATGTATGGTTCTGTTATTACCAGCAATTACTTTGCTAGTAAAATAAAATATTCGGCTGCCCCAATATATTGATTATTGTAATTCATGTATAGTTTACCAGTGGTGAACCATTGTTAAAAAAAAATTGCTATTGGTTAGCTATCTTGATGTAGAATTATTCATGTCGATTATATTATTACCAATGGATAGTGTCCCTCAGTAATATGTTATTTGACCTTTGAGGTCACTCATTAGCTAACATCATTTTATTTTTATTAGCAGCATAATTGTGAGTAAAATAACTCATAATTTTACCCACAGCCTTATGGTTTAGTAAAATCTATCAAAAAAAATTCGTAGGTAGCTTCATTACTGGTCCTCTCGCTGGTAAAATCTTTGCTTGTACCTACCAAAGATGTCACCAATTCAATTTTTTTTGTTCTCATTTCTAGCCAAATTATGGGCCGCTAGAAAACCTAATTTTTCTAGTAATGTGCTAAAACTTCTAAAGGACAATCCATCATCTAGTACTTTTGCAAGTTCCTTGGCACATACAAGTAGCAATCCTTTGGTACTATCGTCTACCATGTCCTTTGCTCCTTGGATTATAGATTCAAGAGCTTTAGATCATATGGCTAGCCCTTCCAATTTGTTTTCTACTTAAATCCTTGTCTTGGAAATAATAAAATCAAAATTGTAGATGGAACTCTTCTATTATTGCTAGTAAAGGCTGTACCAACATAACTCCTAATATAGAACTTTGAAAGGTTCTTAATGTTTCTAAATTCACTTTTAACCTATTATCTATGAGTATTCTTACTAAAGTTTTGGTTGTATAGTCATTTTTATGAATGTTCATGTATTTTTTAGGGCAAGAAATCGAGGAAGATGATTAATGGTGCTAGATAAGTATATGGTCTATGCTACTTTGAGTCGTCTCTTCCTAGCAAAGCACATGGCTACAGTGATATCAATTTAACTCCTATGTTGGCTGAAATTATGCAATGGCATGTTAGATTATGACACTCAAATTTTGTGTATTTAAAGCATTTGTTCCCTAGTTTATTTAAGAATGTTGATATTTCTTCAATTCAGTGTGAAGTTTGTTATTTATCCAAAGAACATGGTGTTAAGTTTTTTTCAAAACCATATCATCCTTCAAAACCATTTTATCTCATTCATAGTGATATGTAGGTACCTTCTAAAATTGACACCTTCAGCAAGAAAAAATGGTTTGTTACATTTATCGATCATCATACTTGATTGTGTTAGATTTATTTGACTTATAAGAAATTTGCGATAGAGACTAAATTTAAGAATTTTTATTACATGATAGAAACACAATTTCAAACCAAAGTTTGCATCTTACATTTAGACAATGGAATTGAGTACTTTAATGACTATTTAGGTAGTTTTATGAAAGAAAAGAGGTAGTGCATCAATCAACATGTAGAGAAACTCTTCAACAAAATGGCATTACAAAACATAAGAATAAACATCTATTAAAGGTAGCACAATCACTTATGTTTTTTATGAATGTTCCAAAATACTTGTGGGGAGATACTGTGTTAACTGCATCCTATTTGATAAACTACATGCTTACAAGGGTTCTCAAATTTGAAACTCCTTTGAATTGTCTTAAAAGAATTTTCCCCATTTATAATGATGGCTAAAATTCCTTTAAAAAAATTTTTTTGCACTTGGTTTTCATTTCTACCTATTATTTCTAGGACAAAATTGATCCTAGGTCTAAAAAATGTATTTTTTTAGGTTATGGACATTACTAAAAGGGATACAAATGCTTTAATCCTATCACAAAATGAACATATGTTACCATGGATGTAGTCTTCCTTGAAAAAATGAAGACAATTTTTGGCAACAACACCTTGCTAAACTGCCACCCATACCTCACCCAATTCTAGACTTAAATCTAGAAATTGACATAAGGAAAAGTGTTTCTAATAAGCAGGACAACTTCAACATAAGGGGAGAAATATAAACATAAAAAAAGAGGACACCTGATATGTTGGTGCACACTAGGAGAAGTCCTAAAAAAACAAGTATAGGTCAAGTTACTTTCTAGTATCTGACAAATAGTTGAAACTAAGGACTATCTTTGACAATATAAAAGTTATTCCTAATCCACACTCTACTACTATTGATTCTAACTCTCACATTACTTGCACAAAACAAAGCATGTTGAAATTGATAAGCATTTTATCAAAGAGAAGATCGACAACAAAGTTATTTTTATGCCTTATATTTCTATGAGTGATCAAGCATCTAATATGTTAACAAAGGGATTGTCAAAGAAGTAGTTTGATGTTTTGGTTGGCAAGCTAGCCATTGAAGACATATTTTGACCAATTTAAGGGGGAGTGTTGGCATGGGAGTCTCAATCAATCACATATCCCTGTGTAATTAGGAAAAGGAACTACGTATTTTCAAATAAGTTACATTTAAATATAATCTATACAGATTAGAGCTTGTACAAGTTTAGGAAATCTCTCCATGAAGAGGCTTGTTATTGTATATGAAATTTTAGAATCAATACAAATCAATTAACATTCTATTTCATCTATCTTCAATAACTTTTAACTAAAGTAAAATATTTAGACTATTTGAAATTTGAGACCACCACTATTATAGAAATCTATGAGTGCTTCTTAGAATCTCCAACATGTTGCAAACTTTATGGCTGAATGCTAGGACCACTTATTGGATGAGATGCACCACTATAACTTTACTTGGTTAGTTGAGATGAGCTAGCCGCATATTTGCTATTTCTCCTTTTCTCATTGGTAAATTATCCCTAAAATCAAGTGGTGTACTTGAGCCTTTAGTAACAACTACTCCTCTGCCTCAAGCCCTTCCTATTTCTCTTCCTCTTTTAGCTATTGCCTCAATTTTTGACCCTTTTTGATTAATAGCCCTTATTACACTACTATTGCTAGCTACCTTGATCTTCCTCTTCCTGTTCTTGTCTTCCATCTTCTTTGTTGACTTCCATCACTTATTGCAGCATTATGTTCATAAAGAGAAGATGTGGTAGCTTTAATGTCGACTGTGTTGCCTACACGTCCTTTTGTTATGCTCACAAGCATTGTAGTTAACACACCTATGGCTTTTGTGACTTCTTCTAAATTTATTTCGAGGGGTAGGTCCATCATGCTCTCTCCTTCTCAATTTCTTGGCATGCGAGGGGATTTTTTAAGTCTAGGAGGTAGCACCTTATCAAAGTCCATTGGTTGCCACAAATTTTCTTCATTGATAAAGTTCACAATATAGTTGTAATATGCACTATACACTGTTAGTGTGTAACAGTTACTGATATAGTCTTCTAATGCATGCCTAGAAGGCAATCTAGTTAACCCCTACCACTTACAATAGGGTTATACAAGAAGTTGACTTCCATTATATCCTTTCAAGTGACAATAATCTAGACCAATGATTGGTCTATTAGTAGCTAGGAATCCATTATTCACTACAATAATACACATATGCAACCTCAAGGATATGGTTTGAAGAATAAGTACTAGTCTTTCAATCACAAGTTGGACTATGGAGCTTGGATTTGTTCTTGTAATTCATGAATCTACTTCCAAATTCACTCATATTGCTTGTCAACCTTCCCTACCAATATTTCAACTACTTTCCTTCTTGCCCAATAAACTTTTGTCACTAACAAATCAACCATGTACTTTGGCCTTATAGTGCAATCACATTTGACAACTTCATTTTTTGGTCAACTCTCACGTTCATCTTCTCTGTCAACTTATTAGCTACTAACTTGAATGATACATGACATCCTATAAAGGTTTTCCCATGTGTGTTTTGGTACATATGTCTTCAACCTACATGTGCTAGATGTCCTAACCCTACTTATAAAAATCAACCACTTGCAATCTTTCTCATTACACATTGCCCTACATCTCAACTAATCATTCTTGATGAATTTAAAATTTTTTTCCATTTAACAACATCCATTCCTTAATTGCCTCCTTAAATTATTTAATAGAACTAAATTATAACCCAAGAATCCATTTATAGTCCACACGTAAATCAATATGATTGAACATAGGATACTTAGGTTGACTACTATCATTATCAACATCTAAGCCATCCATACTGTGCAATGACTTAGTGGCATGGTCAGATTCTACTTTTCCAATCTTATAAGCAAGTCTAGTAAGTGGCTCTTAAAAGTTTGTCATTTTGTGGTTCTTAGATAGTAGGTGGAATTTTTGCATTTTCTTCCTCACCTCCTTGTCCTATTGGCCTATATCCCTTTCCATATGTTTAGTGTCTAGATATTCATCAAAGTAGTCATTTAGGTCCTTCTCATTAACACTATCATCAAAATGTATGTTATCAACATTGTTATCATCTCCTTCAATATTTACCTCTTCTCTTTCATGTTGTGCCTCTAACACATACTTGTTTTCCCCTTCATCTAACCCCTCATTACCCCTTTATTCCTATGTTAACCCTCACTGGAGATATGGTGTTAAATCCACCCCATTCTTAGGTTCCAAACATGCAATACCCAAACATCCATGTGCTTCATTAGGAGACTTAAAGCAATCTTACCTATGGCAATGCAATCCGCATCATTCCTCAACTCTACTAGTCTAGAGCTTAACTCCTCATTCTCTGGCAATTAATACCATATTCTCACATTACTTCTATAATAACTCTATTGCAATTTCTTGCATTGATCATTCTTCAAGTATACATGCAATCAATTCCTTCTTTCTCCCACCTACATACTTCACTAACTTATCCATCATAAACTGCCTATCATGATGAATTATGATATCCAAAGGATCACCAATTGCCATCCTATATTAAGCATATTGTGGAATTACTAGCTTAAAACTAAAGCATGCAACAATTTACTAAGGCAGAAATTTGCTTACAGAACCTAATAATTACCACTTATTTCTATAATCCCCTATTCCCATAATGACTCCTAGTAAAAAAATCTTCACTTTCCAAAACAAAATTAATTCCTAAAGGAAAAGGAGCATACCTTTCGAAGATCGATGATATACAACTTCAATCTCAAAATTCCTTAGCTTATCCTTTGTGAATTGTTTGATTATCATTTGAATATGGTTCAATTATTGTTCAATGATACTTGGGAAGAACATTGGCATTGTGGAGGAAAATATGAATTTGGTTTGTTCAATTGGGGCAAAATCGAACCCTAATCCCTGTAGCAAACCTTGTCCTCTAGTGTGGCACATCATTTTGACACAAAGGTTGCCACATAAGCAATTTGTTAGTCATATAAGGTAGTAGGGCACAATATTATGATAGTCTATGACATCAAAGGGCACAATGTTATGATAGTCTATGACATCAAAGACCATGATTTTGGATGAAGGAAGTTGTAAGAACCCACTTATATGGTTTTAAATTATAAGGACTTACTTAAAAACTCGATCAAACTATGGAGACCCATAGAATAATTCAACCTAATTAAAAGAAATTAATATTCTAACAACAAATTAAATAAAATACAATAGCTGCCTAAAGATACTAGGAATTTGATTTCATAATAACATTTTAATTCTATGCCCTTAATTCTAAAATGCAACCAATCCAAATTGGGGTTTTTCCTTGCTATTATAATTTACCATTAGATGTCTAGTCTAGAATTTTGAATTATGTAATTAACTATAATGTCTAGTCTAACTACTGATTATAACCCATGAAGCTTAAGAGAATAGTAAAGTAACTAAAGAGTGCTTTAGTATGGTGATTGCATCAATACACTCTTGTCATTTAGGAGAGTTAATTACAAAAGAGCAGGTGGCATATACTATTATTGTAATTCATAATTACGAAAAGTTGTTAAACATGGCCAATCAATAACATCAATCTCAAATCCTATTAAATATCATGAATGAAACATAATTTGAATTGACAAAAGAAATATTACTCTAAGAGATTAAATATCAATGTTAGGTTACGTCAAATTTCTAGCTAAATAAAATTAGTGAGTCATCATAGCTAATGAAATAAAAGAGGTTAAAAAAACTTTAGAAATCATCCTTGAAGATAAAGCTCAACCCAACTTGATTGAGTTCAATTTAATAAGAAAGCATCTAATTTGACTAGGTTTTTTTTTTTAAGATAACAGGGATTTTTGAGGTCTTTACAGGATTATAAAAGGATTCTATGAGGTATTGATTTCTACAACAATGAAAAAGGCCCCGACTCATTCAAGGTAGTTCCCAAAAGAATATCACTATCCTTAGGATAGTCAAGATGTGATGTTTACATATGTGCCATAGTGAAAATATTACTCAATGCTATTCTTTGTGTTTTCATTAAAGAATAAGGAACTCAGAATAAAAACATGTCTGAGTTATTCTTAGTTTTCCATTTAAAAAGCAACTTCATGAGTAACCACTTTCAAAAACTACTAACCCAAAAACGTCACATCAAATAGGTATTTTATTATATTATTTTCAAAAACATAAAAGCTATTCTTAAATATACTTTCCAAACAAGCCCTAAGATAAATGTTTTGTTACTTCTCTTCTCTTTTTTCATTTTGTTTTAGCTGGAACATATAGGCTTCACCCACATTACAACCCAAGCCCATCATATAAATGAACTTTGCATTTTATTTTATTAATTTATTTCTTTTCCTTTTTTTAAAAGCAAACAATAAAATTTTCTCCAGAACACAAGGGATTACTCATCTTCTCTAATCTTTTGAACAATGAAGTAGGGGAGCCAATGGTTCCCTTTACTACATTGCCTCCTCAGAGGTGCAACTCAAGATAACACTCCATTGGTGACTAATGACCCACCTCACAAAGAAGTGGCACAATACTCATGGGCACCTACTACTCTACAACTTAGAGCCAAGAGAGAGGCTCAATTTGGTCTCTCTTCAAATGGTATGTCATCACTAGTGTCGATTGAAGTTGGTGTCCCCTATAAGGCACCCAACCTTGATTCAACAATGGATGCACTCTCCATGAGCCAAAATTCCACTCCCTTTGCTACTCAAAACAAAAAGAATGTGACCCTCTACACTTTCTCTTGCTAAAGAAACAAATAGCTCACTCGATGATTGTTCTATATAGAAAGTGACAAACTACCACCAACAAATTAAAATTCTTTTCTCAAAAATCATGGAATTTTAGAAACAAGCCTTAACAAATTCAAACAAATAGAATACACTGCATGCTAATTTAAACATGGAGCAAAATGAAGCATGGAACCACATATCAAGCATATATATAGAAAAGATATATTGAGCACATAGCATCCTAAATCATTCCTATAGCAATGAAATATAAGGATTGAAGCTGTCAGAGTCTTCCAAACAAATCACAAATGTATAGCTAAAGAAAGAGATATAGAACTTACCTTAGTTGTAATTATGCACTTCACACAAAGTCAACAAAAATTCCCAATTAAGGTGAGTCTAACAACCCCAATAGATGGCTAGGACCCAAAATGCACCCTTTCTCCTAGAATTTTGAAGAGCAACCACAATACTTCCAGAAGATTTTTTTTTTCTTTTTAGGTTTCGAGTCTAAAGTCTCTTAAGCTCTCCTCTTGCTCTTAGAAATTCCTCCCAATTTTTTTTTTTTGTGTGGAAAAGAACCCTTCATGTGTACCCTCTACCTAGGAGAAACTTCAATAGAAAAGCAAGCATGCCCTTGAAGAATCATATAGGCACAACTAAAGCTAGTGGAGATGATCTTTTTTATTTTCTTCTATGCATGGCTTTCTTTTGCATGTGTGTGTCTACCTAAAGAGCTAAACACGAGAAATGGTGGGAAGTGTTGTGGTACACTCTAAGAGGAAATAAAGTGTGTAATGCAGAACTACTTGGAAGACAAGTAGTGTGTAAAGGCCATGCAAAGTGATAGTAGTTTTAGAGGGTGGTAGTTCCATAATAGACAAGTTAAGAAAGATCAAGGAAATAAATAAAAAATGAATCAAAATAAAATTAGATTGATGAAAAACTTGAGCCCAAGAAAAATTGTGAAATGGGTCTTAAGGTTTGAGCCATTATGGCATAGAGGTCCATAATTAATGGGGTGGCTTCATGTTTGAAGGATTGGATCATTTCAGTTGCTATTTGAGCTTTGATCAACATAATGAATGGGGCTATCCTTTTTACTTTTTTAATTTTTTTATATCTTTTATCTCTTTTCTTAATTTTTACTTTTCTTTCCTATTTACATATTATATATATATGTTCTTGTTGTCATTTGTCATTTTTAGGAAAAGAAAAGAAGTAGATTAATTAATTTTAATATAATTTTGTTGGCAAAACTTTTAATATGAGTCATTTTAGGTTCTAGACAAATTAAGTGTCTATACAAGGCATTGACTCTTCAAAAGGTTTTAGTCCAATTTGCAAAGCATGCAACCCTCAAAGTGGTGCTCACCATATCCTTAACTTGACAATGGCAAATCAATCAAATTTACATCAACAATGATTTTCTCAATGGGGACTTAGTTAAGGAGCTTTACATGGCTCAACTTCCTAGTTTCAAGACACAAGACTCGACATTGGTCTATAAGCTCAACAAAGCCTTATATGGCCTTGTCACAATGTCATAGTGCAGAGATGCGATCCTAAAGGAGAAAACAAAAATTCAAGTTTATGAAATTAAAGGAGTCACCACCGATCTAAAAGGAAATGGTGAGATTGGGCATGAGAAGAAGAATGGTCTATGTTACAAGAGATAGGTTCAAGGGTTGGTTAAGTGTAGAAAAGGTCTTAGTACCTTACAACGTCCTTTTAGTACCATTTTACTATTTTGTTACCTTTTTTGCATAATTTCAAATTATGCTTTATATCTTGTTGAAAATTTTATTTTTTATTTTTACATGCCCCACTATTGGCACTTACATGTGATCAAGGGTGATTCATGATTAATACAATTAGCAAGTGGCATTCAAAGCCATTACACAAAAAGGGTTCTTTTTTTATCTAGTTTGACTAGAGATTTTTATTTGAATGTTAGATGAGGAAATCTAGTAATAACTTGAATTGACCCTACCAATCTCTTAGTAGGACCTCGCAACTATCCTTGGGATTAAAAGATAGTTGCCTTCATTAACTAACTTTATCAATCTGTTGCTGAAAAATATGAAAAATGTTTTGAGTTGATTTTCAAGAATTTAGAGAGTCAAGGTATAAGTAAAAAATTTTGGAAAATGAATTGTTTATAATTGCATTAATCTAGTCATCACCAATTTCTTTGCGTCACCCAAAAATGTAATTACACTAGGATAATTAAAAGTGTCATAGCATTCACTAATGATCTCTTAAAAATCTATCATTGAAAATTCGTTGAGAAATTGAGGATGGAGGTATGATGACCTTTATCAAAGGTGAAGATTAGTAGATTTATGATGTTTTATTTGGCTTTAAATTTATCTTCAAGTTTTATTAAATTTTTTGAGACAAATGACTCTAATATTTTGTGAGAATTTATATATTTAACTTGAATTTCAAAATTCTTATCAAATTTCTAATCAATTTCTAATCTTTATGAATCTTTTTCCGTACCTTTGAGTTTTATGCATTTTCTAATATCTTCTTACTCATTTATCTTCCCTTATTTTCTGCCTCTTATTCTCATTATTTTTTTATTTATTTTTAGGAGAAAACAAATCACGAGAACCAACACCCCTAAACTCATAGAGTAACATTATAATATACCCTTTAGGAAAGAAACATCACGTTATCATGAGCATATAAATTATCAACCTAAAAAACCATATCTTCTAATTCATATATTATCATTTTGATAAAGAACTTTTTTCAAGGCAGTCCAAGAATTCTATTTACAGGTAATCTAGTTGCCCTTTCATGCAATACCAATGATTACGCTACCCTTGATTGCTATCTTCTCCAGGCTGACCATTAGCAAAACAATGAGGCAGAACCCATCACTTATAATCAAAACAAATCACATTGACCCAATATTTTTAAGCTAGTCTTTACTTGAATTTCCAAAATTTGTCCAAAGCCAAGTCCCAAAGAGAGTAGGTGACCCAAAAAAACAACCTAAATGATTTGAATGGAAAGTAGTTCTTGGAACATAAACTACCAAAATATAAGACATTTGAACCTTCATTCCTACTAGACGTAAGTCATCCACCCAATTATCATAACTTTCTCTGGACCGAGACAATGAACACCCAGTATCAAAACTTTTTAAAACCACTTTATTTGCTGCATAAGCCACTGCAAATTTCCTATCAAATCTTAGATCAATTTTTCGTAAATTCCCTTGAGACGAATAGAAAGCAAACAAGAAAGGGAAAAAGCCTAAGTAGTACATAGCATATGAATTTCAACGCCCCAACATTCCTATGGGATCAAGGCAAACAACATGGAGAAGCAACGACACAAGATATTCAACTAACCCACAATATCGGTCCCCAAAACAAAAAAATTATGAACTCAATAAAATCTAACATGTGAATTTCGTATATTTCAAATGGTGCACAATCGTGGTTGGAAATGTACTAAGTGCAGAAATACGGGGGTCAAGAGTCTTACTTGGGTGGGTTCGTGCTTCCTGATATTCAATTTGTTTCACATAAACAATGCCTTGGAAAGTAGTACTTAAGCATGTGGCTATTAGGTGTATGGGAGGTTTTCTGGCTCAACATATGATTTTAATGTCTAGATGCAAGAGTGAAGAGCAAAAAAAGTGTTGAAGTATGACTCGAGAATTCTATGTTTTTTGTAGAAAGATGGTGTGTAGTGCTAGCCGTGAATTGGAGAGTGGTGTATATGGTTGTATCTGTGCCTATGAAAATTTTGTGTTTAGTGCTTTAAAAATTATACTTAAATTCTATTTTTTATCTTTTATACCCTAATTTTGCTTATCTTTTGTCTTCTTTGGTTTTATCACTTAATATTTCAATCTTTGATTATTTTACCTGTTACATTTTTATCTTTTATCTTTTAACCTTTTAATGTGTTTATCTTTTTTTTTGTTGGTATCTCTTAGATTTGTTATCTTTTATTTTTCCTTATTATTTTATTTTCTATTTTCTTTTAAACTTGGTTATCTTTCACTTTATTACTATCTTTTATTTATTTTTTATATTTTATCATATACCTTTTATTTGTTTTTCTATTCTATTATTGTTTATTTTATCTATTGGATTCTTAATTTTAAAGTTTATTTTATCTCTTATCTTCTTATTACATCTTTTCTTTTAATTATTTTATTTAGCATTGATTATTATCTTATCTTGCATTATTATCTTTTATTTTATTTTTTGTTTTGTTATTATTTATCTTTTATTTTTTGTTTTGTTTTGTTATTATTTATCTTTTATTATTTTCTTTTCTTTTTTTTATTATTATCTCTTGGACTTGTTTTATCTTACTAGTTGTTTTGTATTGTCTTTTATCTTTTATTATCTCTTAAATTTATCTATTTTTTTCTCATTTTATGTTTTATTTTATTTTATTTATTATTATTAGTTTATTTTTTGTTGAATTTATTTCTTATTTTTGTTATCCTTATCTTTTATTATTTATCTTTGGATTCAATTTCAATTTTAATTTTGGGTTTGGCTTTCGGATTTGGGTTAACATTTTTTTTTTAAAAAACTAAATTGGGAAGTGGGGGCAAACAAAATATGATATCTACATGCCTTAAACAAGTCCTAAAGACTTAGTTTGAAATGTTGTCTACTACCCTCGCTCATCTTAGTTTTACTCTAATTACATGTGACACTTCCCCATTTGTCAAATAATGCAATAGTGGAATTCTGTTTGTCATAGTCTATATCAGATTTCTTCATTGCAAGGTCATCAACCACTTTAATCCAACAATTGATCTTTAAACTACAAGCTCATTTTTCCCTCAATGATCTTGGTCCCCTCCACTATTTTTTGTGACTTCAAGCAACTTAAACCACAAATGGTAATATCTTTTTGTCTTAATAAAAATACATCAAGGACTTTCTCTATAAAGCCAAGATGCAATATGCTAAGTCTACATCACCCATAAAGGACAATAGGCAATAGATTTACTAGTTTTGACAGTGAAGTTATGTAATGACCTTGAAGTAATAATGTTAAGAGACTGGCTCCGGCAAAAATAAGCTCATAGTCTTCAAGTGAAAGTGAGAAAATCCAAGTTTCATATTGAAAAGAGTTACATTGGTGAAAGCCTTATAAAACTATGAATGCTTTGGTCAATCCAAGTCCCACGTTGAATGAGGGTGGCATTGGGGAAATTAGTGCTCATAGTGTGAAGTTTTGGTCAAGACATACATTTTGAGAGTAACATATTAAAGTGACAAAACCATGAGCCCTTTGGCTGAGGGCAAAAAATTCGGCTTGATGTTAAGCTAAATATTCAGAAGTTACCTTAGATCTTACTCTCTAGATATCTCCTGTGGGTGCCTTGCAATATGCCACCATTACTAGGCCAAGCAAATCTTATTCTATCAACAAAGTTTCTCAATTTATACACAAACCACTAAAGGAACATTGGAAGACTAATTCAACACTACCTAGCAGGGACCTTACATCATGGTTTACTCTTTGAACAATTTGATCAACTACCCATAACAGCATACTGTGATGTTAACTGGGCATTTGACCCAGAGGATCAAAAATCCATTACTAGCTTCTACATTTTCTTGGCCAAAAACTTGGTCACTTGGTTTTCAAAGAAACAACCTATTATATCTCGATAGTATTGACGTTGAGAATCAAAGTCTAGCTAAAACAATGGCTAAAATCTATTGGCTTAGGTCTCTTCTTAGTGGACTTCACATTACCCTTTCTAGGATTGAGATACTTTAAAGTGAAAAGTGTACTTTACAAAATATAATATAAATGAATGACTATTGATTAAAAAATTAATAGTAGAAATTATTATAAAATATAAATAAGTGGATAATAATGTATAGATTTGAAATAATCTACACTATTAGTTTTTCATCAACAGTTATTCATTTGAACTTTATAAAATACACTCCTTACTTTAAAGATCCCAATCCCTCTTCCTAAACCCCTTACTATCCACCGTGATAGTCTCAGCTCAGTCCATCTATTTGCAAATTTAGTACTCCATTCCCAAACCAAAAATGTTGAGATTGAGCTATTTTTGTTCTCAGACAAGGTTGTTTTGAGGGAAATTGTGTTAGAGATAAGGCTGCTTAGGCTGCTTTGGTGAGTGCAGGTGCAGTAAGAGTCTCGTGTGGTTCTGATGTTACTCTATTAATCTTGTCTTCAGTTTATTACTTAGGGACATTAGTGTAATTCAGTCATTGAGTCTTAGTCTATAAATTGTAATCTCAGCTACATCATTTGTAGATTAATTCATTTGAATCAGATTTACATTTCAGAACTTTCACATCTTGGAGTTCTGAAGTTTTCTTTCTTTCTTCTTTCTTGCGCCTTCCTTCAAGAGTCTTGAGAACTTCAACATGGTATCAGAGCTTTGATCCAATGGGAGAGAATATGAATACGTTTTCTTTAGCATCTTTGAATGCTTCACTAGTTTCTTTTAGTCATTCAATTTCTGTGAAATTAGACAGCAATTCCTATCTGCTGTGGAAACAACAAGTTCTTGCAGCCATCAGAGGGCATGAACTAGAGAAATACATCAGTGGTGGTCAAGAAGTGCCATCAAGATTTGCAATAGATGAGCAAGGAAGAGTTCTTGGAATCTTGAGTCAGCAGTATGTTCTTTGGAAGAAGCAAGATCAGCTCTTGCTGTCTTGGCTGCTGTCAACAATGTCAGAAAATATTCTTACAAGAATGGTAGGGTGTGAATTTTCGTACCAGGTCTGGGAGAAGGTGGAAACTTTCTTTGCTTCTCATACAAAGGCAAAGATTAAGCAATTCAAGGCGCAGCTACAGACCATGAAGAAGGGATCCATGACAGCCACTGATTATCTTTTAAAGATCAAGAATCTTGTTGATTCTTTGGCTTCAGTTGGACATGCAATTACAGAAAGTGACCACCAAAAGCTCCTAGAATATATTGTGACAATATGAGCACAGTCAGCTTGTCAGCAAATCCGGTCCTTCATTCAAAGACTAAGCATATTGAACTAGATCTTTATTTTGTTCGTGAAAAGGTCAACAATAAAGAAATTGAAGTCTATCATATTCCGTCTCTTGATCAAACAGCAGATATCCTCACCAAGGCAGGCTCAACTTCAAGGTTTCTTCAACTTAGAGACAAGCTCAGTGTCATTCCTCTTCCAAGTCATGCCACTGAGCTTGAGGGGGGATGTTAGAGATAAGGCTGCTTAGGCTGCTTTGGTGAGTGTAGGTGCAGTAAGAGTCTCGTGTGGTTCTGATGTTACTCTATTAATCTTGTCTTCAGTTTATTACTTAGGGACATTAGTGTAATTCAGTCATTGAGTCTTAGTCTATAAATTGTAATCTCAGCTACATCATTTGTAGATTAATTCATTTGAATCAGATTTACATTTCAGAACTTTCACATCTTGGAGTTCTGAAGTTTTCTTTCTTTCTTCTTTCTTGCGCCTTCCTTCAAGAGTCTTGAGAACTTCAACAAATTGAAGTCCAGCATCTTCCATCTACTCACCAAATAGCAGATTTCCTCACCAAGCCTTTGTCAAGTTCCAAAATTCATATGCTGGCTGCCAAACTCGAGTTTGTTAGTGAAGATCCCCTTGGGTTTGTAGGAGGATGATAGTAATAAGACTGGTGGGCATTGTTAAAACAGACCAGGACCTCCTGCAGTAATTGCAGGGGAGAGTAAGAGATATAAAGGAAGAAAGTTAAGAGAGATAAAAAGATAAAAGAGAAAATCATCAAAGTTAGACAAAAACAAAGTCAGAGGATCTTAGTTGATTCAATTGAGTGACATCTGTACAAGTTAGTTAATTAGATTGAATAATAGGTTAAGCAGTTACTCAGTTGAGATATAACAAAACCTCTACAAATTAATCCTTGTATACTTGGTTATTGAATAATGAAATCAACTGCTTTTTCTTTCTTCCATAAACTCCGTCTTCTTCATTTTTTTATAATCTTGAGGTTTCATAGGAAAGGATAAAAGCTCAGAACTGTGATATTTGCACTGCTTAGGAAAGACCACTGCTTGTATGATGATCTCTCCTCTCCCTTTGTTGAATAGGAAAGCTTCACGCAACTCCAAGTATAGAACAGACAGACATGGCGTCACATGTATCCCTTAAATATCTATTTCTCAGAGTATACTCAATCTTATTCTTCTATGCTTTTCTTCTTCAATATAATTTACTTTGGTTCATAAATTTCTTTTAACAGTCATTTTATTTGCAGCAGAAAAGAGAACCCAATGCATATGGATTTTGTCCTCAAATTTCGCAGCATCTTATTAGCAGCACAGGCCACAAATTCACATATATAATTCCACATGCCGCACCGACATTGTCTTAATCAGGAAGCATCAGAAAGGGGTTATGGTGTTTTGAATCATAACTAGGCACCAAATGCCTTGCGATGCAGTGGGTGGGATTTTTTGGAATTTAGACAACAAACCACCCAAGTTATTCCCACTTTATGAAGTTGCCTCCTAGCTGAAAGTGGCTGCATCTTCCTGGTTTTTTGGCATTATGTTATGAGAAATGATTGGTTTACGAGTAATGCAAGTTGGATCTAGTAACAGGGGTTTGGACATTTTAATTAAGTTATCCTAAAATTTATGTAAAAAGATTTATTTACTTTAATATTTTTTTATTTCAAAAAATTAATTTTATTTGTCAAACAAATAATATTTCTTAAAAAAAATATGATTAATTTATAAAATTTTTGTGGCATAGAATTACCACAAAATTTTTATAGGAATATTAGTGTTCTTATGCAAATCAACACATCTTTAGTTATGCCCCACAAGTGGATGTGAATTTTTTAATTTTCTTATTTTTTAATTTTAATAATTTTTTTACATTTAATATCTAAAATATATTTTTTTATTATTTTTATCTTTCTTAATTTTCTCTCTATCTTTCTCTCAGCCTCTCTTACAGCAATGATCCAAATTCCCCACAAGTTGTTCGAGAGCAGCAAGCGAAGTTTGATTAGAAGTTCTAAAATCTCACTTAGTGGACCACTTACACTGCAAAGAGACAAAAAGGTTTAAAAAATAATAAATTGCGTACAACCAGCAGTTTAGGTAACCAGTAATATTTTTAATTTCATCTAATAGTGTGATAAATTCAATTATCAATGGGATTTTTTTTTCTTGATTCTATCACAAGACACAAGCAACCAACTAACTACAGCTCACTCTGGGAATTGTTCTGCCCAAAGTATCCTCTACAACAATACGACTTATCTCTCCAGGGACATCATTTAAAACCACTAAATGAGATCCCCTTATTCTTCCAAGGCTAGCCAATTTATGAGCTGCCATTTTTCCTTCCCGCAGCACATGAGATAGCTGCACCTCCCACGGTTTTTGCAGCCAGTCTTTAATTACTCAGACTAATTGGCGAGCCTGATAAGCATGTGTGAAGCTGAATCACCTGCATGGAGTCAGTTTCCAAAATCAGTTTTCAGCAACCCACATTCCAAGCAACTTCCGACCCCTTGATGCAAGCCCAGAGCTCCGTATGAAGGCTTGAACAACGCCCCCACAAAGAGATTCCACTATTTCATCTAATCCAATCTAATGGTTTCTAAATAATATTGCAGCAATGATATTTTTACACTTTAATCCTTACGTTTCAACTACACTCATTCAATCTTATTTATTTATTTATTTTTATCTTTCATTTTAACTCACCCATATCACATGACTAGGTGAAACATGAGCTACGACACATAGACAAATCATTTTCGTTAATATTGTGGGTGTGAATCTGCAGTAGTAAACAGTGATCAAGTTTTAATTTTTCATTCAAGAGTGAGTCAAATTAAAAAAAGAAGATTATTTTTATAATAATTACGCTGATGTGTTAAGTTATATAATTTTTTATAATTATAGTAAAAATTTTAAATATATATTATAAAGTTTAAATCAGATTAAAATAATAAAATATAATGTATTTAATTATGTATATTTTATATTAAAAAATAAATAAAAATAAATTTATGAGAATGTAATTGTTCAATTCCTAAACCTTATGCGCCAACCGGCGTCGCTGTGTACTGGAGCCGAACTGGTTGACACATGATCTCCATTATTTACATGGACTTACTCCTCTGAAAGCCGCCACACACACACACACAGACAGTGTTTACTCAGGAAGTTGCAGACGCTCTCTTTCTCCTCCTTTTCTCTTTCTTCTTCTTTCTCCTTCCCGCTCTGCAGCTATGGCGTCATTCTCTGCTGCGATCTCTCAGTCCTTCTGCGCTTTTCCTCCAAACACTTTACTTCAACAAGACAAGAAGATTTGTGAATCTCAATACCGTCCTTTTCCCCTCTCGCGCCGTTCACATTTTCTTCGGTATTCATTCTTACTTCTTTGATGTTTTACCTGATTGGTTCTTTGCCATGGTAAATGTTGAAATATAACTTTTCTATTTGCATGTCTTTATCTTATATTTTGCCTTTTTTCTTTTTTTTTTTGTCTTTGTTGTCTCGAATGTTAGGTTTTGGGTTTTGCTTGAGACTGCATGGGACAAACGCTTAAGTGTATTAGTGACTCCACTCTTATGCCTAATGGATGTTTAAAATCTTAGTGGGAGCAATGACCAATAGATACAACTTTTACCAATTTGTATCTATGTTTACACCAACTCCCTAGTTTTTAGTGTTTATCGTCAATTACTTTTGACAACCAGAATGGAAAGGTGCTACCTTTACCTTAGTTGAATTTTTCTTTTTCAAAAGAAAAAAAAAAAAAAAGAAACAGTAAGGACAATAAATGGTACTTTGAAAGTTGTTTAATAAACTGATCAGCTGTAGGGAAAATTCTAAGGCATGCGTCTTCAATTTGAAGAAGTGAGTGGTTTCTTGATCGTATGAGGGAAAGGGAAAGAAGGGGGTGGTTATGTTGGCTTTCTACTAAAGGTCTGAAATATATATGATTTGTGAAAAAAATCACAATTTTATGAGCATGAGACATGTCTGACAGCTAATAATGTATATGAGCATGAGACATTTGACATATCTGACAGCCAATGTTGCACAAATATCCCTCTCATGCCTATCACTTATCATAAGTGCTGTGTAGTATCCGCCCTTTTTTTTGTTTAATTAAGCTTTGCAATGCCAGTATCAATGTACATATATTCTATCCATGAGTTTAATTGTTTCACCTTTTGTTATTGTTAAATTGTGAGGATAATGTGGTTTTTGTCTCAGAAAGGATCTTGCTTCACCTTGGGGTAAAGAATCAGTAAACACTACGATTCGTGCTTCAGTTACAGGTTGCTACTCAGTTAATCATGTATTGGAATAAATGCTTGAAATTTTGCAAAAGCTAAGTAATTTGTATTTCAATTAATTTTTTTTTCTTACTGGCAGATGTTTCATCGGATGTAACTCTGGAGGAAAAGCTGCTTCCCAAAGGTATAACTTGGTCTGTTCACAAATTTGGTGGAACCTGTGTGGGAAGCTCACTAAGAATAAAAAATGTTGCCGAAATAATCAGCAGTGATGATTCAGAGAGGAAATTGGTGGTTGTCTCTGCTATGTCAAAGGTAACAGATATGATGTATGATCTTATCTACAAGGCTCAATCACGTGACGAGTCCTATGTATCTGCATTGGATGCTGTTTTAGAGAAGCACAGTTCAACTGCACATGAACTTCTTGATGGAGATGACCTTGCTAGTTTCTTATCAAAATTGCATGAAGACATTAATAACCTAAAGGCAATGCTTCGTGCAATATACATAGGTAACATTTGCTTTCTCTCTCTCATACTCTCTTTGATACTATCTGCCATTTTTTTGGTGCCAAAGCTTTTTGCTTGTCAATATTTATTTATTTATTTCTTTTTGGTTAGTTATATCGATATATTTTTGGAGATCCTCAATGACATCTAAATCTAAGACATCATCTTTACATTGACCATTTATTTAATTTCTAACTAAGTTGATTTTGATAAATTTTAACTCATTTGGTGTCATTTTATGGATGTTCTAAACATATCGAATGTATAAGGATTAATGAAAATAGAGCTGTAAATGGACGTGGTTAATCTTTTCTTGCGATCTTGTGAACTGGTTCTTTACTTTTTTTCCCCCTGTCTGAAAAGGAATAAAGGTATTCTCTTTCCCTAGGTGCGTGATGAAGTTTGTAAATAACTGTATTCAGACTTGATACTTCACGAATGACTCTGAAGTTTTCTTTTTCTACATCCATTTCCCTCATGGGATAATTTTTATGTGAGACTTGAAATACCAACAGCTGGCCTTGTTCTGCATATATTGGGCATGTCCATGTAATGTTTGATGAAATTTAGAAGAAAGAAATAGTGTTGTGGACAAAAACTATCCTGTTTTATCTATAGAAAATGCCGTTACAATGGTGGTTTTACTTGTGTTTTTCCTTTTTGTTTCAAACCTTCTCTTTTGATGAAGAAACTTTCAATTTTTAACTTTCTTTTGTATAATGAGATGAATAATGGATAAATATGTTGTGGTTTGTTACTTTGTTAGGATTTGGTTTTATTATTGCGGTACAGACGCCTAATATGCCTAGTAAAATAGGTAGAAGGGAGAGCAACTTGTTGTGTTTTGTCTTGTGGCATCTGTTAAGTTTGCTTTTGTCAATTTGACTTGAGTCAGTTTCAGTTTTAACATTGAGAAAGCACCTTTGCTTAAATGATAAGAACCTTTAGAAATGGTTTGTGGCTTTGACATACTCATTTTAGGATAAGCACCTTTCTATTTCCTAATAGATCAATTTTTATATGAGAATACTTTAAATTGTGGTCCAAAGGTTATCTATTTAAATATAAGTAGCTATGCTTTGCAATAGAGTGTTGGGCATTGAAAGGCCAACGGGAGTAAAAAATGGAAGTAACAAAGATGAGAATATTGAGATGGATGAATGGACATATAAGAAAAGATAAGATTTAGAATGATTGTATTTGAGAGAGAGTTGATGTTATGCCTATTGAGGAGAAATGACAAAAACTCAGTTTAGGTGGTTTGAGTATGTGCAAATAAGACCGTTAGAAGTTTTGATGAGACAAGCTTATCAAATGGTATTTGGCCCAATGAAAAGGGGAATAGCAAGACCAAAGAGAACACCTAAACTGAGTTTGTTGTTATTAAAAATGACATTGTTAAAAATTTGGTTTTTGAGAGAACCTAATGACGTTGATTAATTCATGTAGCCGGCCCCATCTAAAAGAATATGGCTTTGTTTGTTGTTATTATGTCCAGTCTGAGTACTTCTAGTTGCAGATTTGCCCAACCATTTCACTAGGAAACGCTTATATTGGTTCCCCAGCCATGATTTCGCTACCCGGACATGAATCATATCTTGTATACCATCCTGCTGCTTAGCAAGTAAGCTTTGAACTTGCTCTACTGGGTTGATTCCCCTTCAAATCATTTTAATTCTAATGAATTTAAATCTGCTGACATTCTCTGCCTTGACTTATGCCTGTGTTTAGTACCCTTAGGAAACTTGCCTCAGATTAAATCGGCTAACACCATATCCCCCTTTGAAAATCTTTAATATGCTTTTGTTTCTTGCTTTTAAAGCAGCTTTGACTTGCTTTCTGGCATTGGCAATTTCCTTAGCAAGGTTGGGGATAAGAATAGGAAAGATTGAGAAGGAATACTTGAAATAGGGTTCTAGGGTTCTAGAAACTATGTAAATCTGAAAATAACATATATGTTGGCTGAATACAAGGACCTAAAGGCTATTTAAAATTTTAAAATACATAATACTAGGTGTTCTGAAATATTGCTCAGCCCAGCCCACAAAATAACTCAGCTTACTGTTGATTAAAAAGTTACATGCTAGACATGTGACTACTTAGTTTAAAGAGAAAACAAGTTAAAACATAAAAATAAACAAATAACTGAAAAGAAAAAGTAATTAGCAAAGCTATTGCTAAGTGAGAGTTTAAAAGAGGGAGAGCAGGATGGAGAAGAGAGAAGTTGCATTGGCTGACTGAGTTGTCTCCTCAGAATTCACTGTGCAGCTTCTTAAGAGTTTTAGAACTAAAAATGCAAGTTTGAAATGGGAGCAAATAAGAGATGGAGGCTAAAGGTTTCTCGAGGAAGTCTTAGAACACAACTTTGAAATGGCTTTGGGTTCAAGATATTGCTCAATTTAGATTAGCAGCTCAATGCTTTTGTCCTGCTTGTGGTTGATTGGTGGACTAATTAGAAGCACTGACTTCTGCGAGGGAATAGTAGAATGCTTGAAGCATTGGAGTTGATTTTGGTATTTCATTAGATGATTCAAGATCTTAATTAAGTCATTCAAGTTTCACTGTTGTGCCATTCTGTTAATGTCTGATATTTTAACTTTAATATAACAAGTTATATTTCTAATATTAATAGAAATAAATAATTGTATGTTTAAGTTATGACCACACCATCCTGTTTGACTGTGGTTGATCCAGTAATCCCCTGACCTAGCATTCAATCCAGGTCAATTTGCAGCCTGGATTGGAAAACATTGGTGCAAAATTTGATGAGGGCTTTTTGTTGTATTTATGTGGTTTTCCTTTGCTTTCTTCTCATTTGTAATTGTAGTAAGCTTTTTCTAGGATGGTATATTGTAGTTTCTCTGTATTGAATTTTCAATTTCAAACAAATAAGAATTTTGCTTTATATATTTTACCTAAACCTGAATAACATAAAATGCTAATTGTTTTATAAAGTTATGAGGGTGCAAATTTTTGGACCAAATTATTTTCTTTGACGTTCTTATCTCATTGTTCAGCCAAAAGCTTATAGAATAATTCTATGATCTATCCAATGCTATGGTTGTCATGTAAATGCTTCTGGTTGTTTAATTTGTTTAAACTGTCATTGTCAATTAGATTCTTTAGTAGACAATATAGTTATTGAATGATTAATTGTTGATTTTACTATATCCCTTACTATGGTTTGTCATGGTCTAAATTTTACCTTAACTTTTATAATATATTTGACCTTTCGAAATTTACCTGATGCAGCAATTGTGTATATGATGATTTATACATTAAAACTCATAACAAAATGCTTTTTCACTTTAGGTATTTTATTTTATGGGAAAAAATCATGCTTTTTTGAGCTTGGTTATTGCTTTTCTTAACTTTTCTAGGTGAGCATTCTCAAAGGTTTTATTAATCTCATTAATATTTGCTACGTCATTTATCATGGAAAAGATTTATATATGGTTACTTAAAAATGAATTTCACCAAGGGACTGCCCTATCATTGAACTAACAAGCTTTATATCTTGCAGCTGGTCATGCAACAGAATCGTTTACAGATTTTGTTGTTGGACATGGGGAGTTATGGTCTGCCCAGATGTTGTCTTCTGTTATTAGGAAGGTCTGCTTTCTTGATTAAAAATGGATGAGTGTTTGATTTATCTGAATTGTACTGATCACGTTATGCTCCCCTTCTGTGCTGCAGAATGGGATTGATTGCAATTGGATGGATACAAGAGAAGTCCTTATTGTAAATCCTACTAGTTCTAATCAAGCGGATCCTGACTATTCGGAATCTGAGCGAAGACTTGACAAATGGTACTCATCCAATCCATCTAAGGTAATCATTGCTACTGGATTTATTGCAAGCACACCTCAAAATATTCCTACTACTCTGAAGAGAGATGGAAGTGATTTCTCAGCAGCAATCATGGGTGCTCTATTAAGGGCTCGTCAGGTCACAATTTGGACAGATGTTGATGGTGTTTATAGTGCAGATCCTAGAAAAGGTTGGTGCTGCTCCTTATATATATACACTAGCTCAACCATGAGTGGATTGTTATGATATTTGGGTTGAATCTCTGTTTAATAAATCACTAAGAGTTCTTTTGCTTAATAACTGCTTGCAAAATCAGTCTGATATATGCATGATTTTGTTGTTTTTATGTTTAAGTACTTTATACTGGTGTTTAATTCGTTATAAACAATAATATTGTTTGCAGTTAGTGAGGCAGTGATTTTGAAGACGTTATCTTACCAAGAGGCCTGGGAAATGGTAAGTTGGACTCTAGAATGCCTCAAAGTAACTTGTGCCCATGAAAATTAGGGTACTAACTTTCAAAGTGTATGTTTTGCAGTCTTATTTTGGGGCTAATGTTTTACATCCCCGGACAATAATTCCAGTGATGAGATATGACATACCCATTATAATCAGGAATATTTTCAATCTCTCTGCCACTGGAACAAAGATATGCCACCCCTCTATTAATGATGATGAAGACAGGCGCAACTTACAAAATTTTGTCAAAGGGTTTGCTACAATAGACAACTTGGCGCTTGTAAATGTGGAGGGGTGAGTTATGAATTGTGGGCACTTTACGTTGTGAATAGTTAGCATTTTTTCCGCTTGATACCTCCTTTTTAATGACAGATATTTTGTAACTAATGTTACTACTTGTGAGAGAATAATTTAGAGAGAAAACTTGGAGAGGCTAGGCGCTCATATGTGTTATTTATACTAAAACTGTACAATCAATGGGCCTAATTACAGGGCTAATTACAAGGCACTAATTACTTCTAATTACAATAACATGTAAAACATATTTAACACATGTCTAATTCTAGCACTCATTTTTTTTTTCTATAATGCCTTTTGCAGAACTGGAATGGCTGGTGTTCCAGGTACTGCAAGTGCTATTTTTGGTGCTGTAAAAGATGTTGGAGCTAATGTTATTATGATATCACAGGTGCACTCATTGTCTTGTGTAGTTTACCATTTACATTGATATATATGAAATTGCAGTTGTCATTAACTGGCATTTATGTAGGCTAGTAGTGAGCACTCTGTGTGCTTTGCCGTACCTGAGAAGGAAGTAAAAGCTGTTGCGGAGGCATTGCAGGCTAGATTTCATCAAGCATTAGATGCTGGGCGTCTTTCTCAGGTGATAAATCATAAAATTAAGTTAATTTGTTGTGCTTAGTAAGTTAACCTATATTATGACTTCATTGTTCTGTTGTTCAATTGTGGAAACTGTTAGTGTCTTTAGTTTAAACTTTGTCCTTTTGTGGATTTGCAACTTGCTCCTAAACTAGTGAGCCCTTATCTGTGTGTCATGTTCCTATGTTGGTGGAGAGGATAAAGACTGAAGAGTTGGTTTATTGGTCACATACATCGCTTGTCTTTGTTGTGTAGTTACTCAAAACTTATTTTTATAAAATAATTAGGATTTAAAAAACAGACTTTTGAAGGGAAAACTGAGTTTGCAAGAAATACACGAAGTAGAGCCAGCTTAGCATGGTAAAGGACTTCATAGTGCATGGTATAATTCATTAGATCTGAATTAACTTAGCAATATAGGCACTTTTTGAAGCAATTTTGGCAATACAAAGTTTTTCTTAATCTGAGAAATGTGTGATTTTCTTGGCCTTTGTTCTTTTCCGTTTTGTTGAGACATTTAGCTGCAAACTTGTTATGCTAAATAGAAGTATTTTCACTTTTTTATTATTTATTTATTATTTTGTTTCTTATAATTATCTGGTAGTAGTAACTCAATAACTGACTCCTTACTTTTCTATGAAATAAAAATATATGTAGAAAGGTGTTGTTGCATAAATCTAGTTGAATGATATTTGGTACTTGTGCTACATTCTAAATTATGAAGCACCTCTCAGGTTGCGATCATTCCCAATTGTAGCATCTTGGCAGCTGTTGGCCAGAAAATGGCCAGTACTCCTGGAGTTAGTGCCTCCCTATTCAATGCATTGGCTAAGGTTAGGATACCGTGGTTTATCTTTATAGAATTACAGTTATTTTTCAAGTTATAATTGTTATTCTTCATATTTGTTTTGATAAATCAATTTGTTGATCGAGATGCCTAGTGCAGATGAACTTCTAACTCAACTAACCAAATAATTGAATAAAATATTGATCCAATGGATCATGCTTTGCCTTATAAATTTCTTCCCTTTTTTGTGATATTTTGGTATGTTTCATTGCATTTATTATTGTCAAACTTGTTATTAAATACAGGCCAATATAAATGTCCGTGCTATAGCACAAGGTTGTTCTGAGTACAATATAACTGTCGTAGTTAAGCGAGAGGATTGTGTAAAGGCTCTACGGGCTGTCCATTCTAGATTTTATCTCTCAAGAACCACCATAGCGATGGGCATTATTGGACCTGGATTAATTGGGAGCACACTGCTTGACCAGCTAAAGGATCAGGTACAGATTTTTCAGTAATTTTGCATGTAGGCATCATTTTGTCATTTCCATCTGCATTCATATGTGCATTAGTGTGTATTTTGCTTTTTGTTGTTGTTGGTGTGAAGTTGCCACATATATACATGTGTATATATATATATATATATATATATATATATATATATATATATATATATATATATATATGGGGATATATCAAGTGAGAGGACTTGTTCTATGCGAGAGATGAGAGGAGCTCTTCAACACCATCATCATATGAAAAGAGACGGCCTAGATTATAAGGTTTATTAAAAAACTCAGGTGACTTCTCCTTCCTTCCCACCTTTCCTTCTGTTTGTCTGTTTGTTACACCTTCCTTCTCCATTCGTTATATAGCTATGGGGGCACGTATCTAATGAGGGCCTTGTTTTATGTGAGATGAGAGGATAACACGATCAGATGAAAATGGATGGCCTAGGTTATAGGCTTCATGGAAAAAACTCAGTGACTCCTCCTCCCACCCCACCTTTCCTTCTTTGTTTGTCTTTCACAGTCTCACTGCTTTTCATCCGCTTCTTCCCATATATTTTAATGATTTTATTTTTAACAATATGATAACTTTTAAAAGAATTTAATATTTAATTTCTTGGGCAAGCATAAAAATGGGCCTTTACTTATGAAAAAGGTAAGTATTGCTCCTAATACTTATATATGAGTTTAAGAACAAGCATAGAGAAAAATTATAATTAATTCTTTTGGGAGAAAGCCTGTGAAGCACCGAGACAGCAAAATTGCTGCTATCCCTGTCTTAGTGCAGTATCGGAGACGGGGATGCGTTCAGAACGTGTGCATGTGTCCCCTCTGCATTTCTGGCACTCTTTTTTTAAATTTTTTTAGCAATTCCACAACGCCTCCATAACACAAGCAAGTTGAGGCTTGCAGGGCAAGGACTCTGTTTTAGAGCAATAAAACAGAGCAATGTTGCAGGCCAGGAATGGCAATTCCATGGATTCCATCTATTTCCCGTGAGGTTTCTGGCAACTCCGTGGATTCCATCTATTCCACCCTCTTGTTCCTTGCCTCTGTTACTGTGGCCTTCATTCTCTGTTTCTATCCTCTGCTGCCTTTATTCAGCTCCGTCTCCTTCCTCAGCAGCCCAAAAGACCAGAGGCTTGTTCTTCTATTTGATCTCCTTAGTTGACATTTCATTGCATATTTGGTGGGTGCTGAAATTTCCAAAGACATTGTCTTTGCTTGGGATGGCATTCTGTTTTTCTTTTGGCACGATGAAGTTGATTACTCTTCAGTTGAGACCTCAATTTTCTAGTTCTGGTTAAAATAGGAAAAAAAACAAAAAAAAGAATCCTAGTCGCGGGAGCCTCTTCTGAAAGTCCTGAAATTTGGTGTTACCATTAAACATCAATGTTTTTTGTTGTTCAGGTCTTATCACATTAATTAATGACCGTGCATTAATATGGGGCTGTTTTCTTTATTATTTTATGATTCTCAATACACTAGATGGTGAGAGCAGGGTATACTTCTTGTTTTCTTTAATATTTTCTAGTGTGTTAAGTAATTTAGAGTTAACTTTTTTATTGCTTTTTAATTTTACTTGCTTTTCATTGTTAGTTATATGTAATATATTTTATATATATTGCCATACCTACCCGTACCCCTGTAACATAAGAGAAAACCAATTGGTTATATGATATATAGACCAAGTTCCCCCCCCCCCTCCCCCCAAAACCAAAAAAAAAAAAAAAAACTTTTGTGGTTTTCCAGCTGCTTAATATGCATAATTAATTGCGTAAGTTGTTATTCACTGGTTTCTCTTTCCATCAGCCACAAAGTATAATTTTGTTTGTATTATTTCTTTTCAAATGCATCATTTGGAATTTTTGTGTGGGGAAACAGACCAGAAGGTCCCTTGATATATGGTTAACTCATGTAATTTGTTTATGCAGGCTGCAGTTCTGAAAGAAGAATTTAACATTGATTTGCGTGTAATGGGTATCATTGGTTCAAAGTTGATGCTTCTTAGTGATGCGTAAGTTGAATTGTTTTGAACTGAAGTCACCCTTTTAGAATGTTAAGTACAACAGAACATCTGCTAGTTAAGAGAAAATACAACTATCTTTCCTGTTATTTTAGGAGTTCATTTTACTTGTTCCATATTCTTATCCTGGAAAATTATACTTCTTACAGTTTGTGATTGTTTTTCTAATTGAGATGAAAGAGTTGCGTTATTAGAAGGACAAAATAAAGCCAAGTTCCAAGATCATAAAACAGCAAAGAAAAACATATGAGGGGACTAAAAATAAAGAGAGGTTTCCTATCTCTTTGCATTTCTATCAAGGATTTCTGGAAAATAACAATATGAAGAGCACCAGAGTCACCATGAAAACAATTTTGTGTTGAAGCAAGTTCAGTGGGTGTTTGGCAAACCCAAGTCAGAACTGATTAAGTCAAAACTACTTTTGTAAATATATCTAGAGAAATTTGAATTAGTTTTAAACTGAACTTGTTTTGCTTTAAAATGTAGTTTTGAACTAGTTTAATATCAAGAATTGTTTGATAAGTCTTGGTGAATGTTGTTTTTAATTAGAAATAAAGTAGAAAGAATTAGAGTGAGAGATAAGTAAGGAAACTTTTGACTTAAATAAAAATTGATTAGATCAAAACCAAATTTGTGCAGGTTTTCTTTTGAACTGGTTATAATATTTGATCAATTAAGAACTCATTTTTTAGATTTGAATGGTTGACAAACATGCAGGTTTTTAGAACCAAGTACATTATAACAAGTTATCTGGATTTTGAAGATTTGTAGCATCACACATTTAATTTTGTTCTAAGTATCTGTGCTTTCCTTTTTTTGAAGAAAAGAATTTTATTAAAGAGATGTGGCAGCCCCTTGTGTTTTTAATTTTTAAGTAGGCTATAATAACTACATTAGATCTCACAGGTGGAACAAATTCAAAATGTGGTTGATACATGTTTACTTTTTGGAAGTCATGGTCTTAGTATTTTTGGGTGATCCTAGGTCTTGTGTTTTGGTTTTATGACTCTCACATATGAGGAATTCATCTGTTGATAAGGGGAATCACTTGCCAATTAATGGTTGTATATCTACTAAATGTGTCCTGGGATTTGTAGCTTATGAGCTGGGCTATCCGTGCTTTATTGATCATATTAAGTTGGTTCCATTCACTAATGATGGACATTGTGGGGCTTTAAATTCTATTTGCAGGGGTATTGACTTAACTAGGTGGAGAGAGTATCAAGAAGAGAAAGGAGAAGTGGCTAATTTGGAAAAATTCGTTCAACATGTGCAAGGAAATCATTTTATACCAAATACTGTTTTGGTTGACTGCACAGCTGACTCCATTATTGCAGGTCATTACTATGATTGGTTGCGGAGAGGGATACATGTAATCACCCCCAACAAAAAGGCAAATTCAGGACCACTTAATCAGGTAAAGTAATCTATATTGTTCTTAGATGTCATAAGCAGTATCGGTTGTTTTGGGACATATCACATGTAATTTACCCCTGCAACTTTTGCATAGTAACTCCAACACTTTTGATTTGTCAAATACTCTGCTGAAACTAGAAACTTAAATATACTATTGTAAATATGCCCATTTGTGAAGTGCTTTCTGATACGAACTATAATGCATTAAAAAGAGAGGAGATTGTTCATTTTAAAATTCACTTTAAAGAAAATTCACACATTACATTATCATACATGGGAATTTGGCGAGACAGCTTTCATTGTTTTATGATTTGTAATCTAGCCGGTAGTGTCCCCTTCTCATGCAAATGTTTTTCTGCATATGTTGAATTGCATCCTTGTGTTTGTGGCATTTAGATTTACCAATTGTGCTATTGTTATAATCTGATGTCATGTTGAAGTGTTAAAATAATTAATTTGAGAGTAAAAAAAACCTTTACAAGTGTCATTTGGTTCACTTAAATCTGGATGCTTACAAGTGTGCAACATCTACTCTTGTGTCTCTATCATTATATATTGGCAGGTTGGGAATCTGCCACTCATATGCTAAGACTGATGTCTTATCTTTGCAGTTACTAATATATGCCATTAAAAGTTGATGTGACCTAAACTGGATAAATAATGAGCAGCATGCATTGGGCTGTGGATTTTTCTCTTTTGATTGAACAAGTATTTTGAAGATTATTTTTCTCAATTATATTGGTTTTTCAAACCTAAAACTACTTAGAAAAGCATAGAAGCCAGAAACATTGGCTTTGCATATAATATCTTACTAGAAGTTTTATTTACCAAAGTACCCTAAGTTATAAATTCAAATTAGCTTAAAATTTATAATGGTCTTTCTATTAAAATTAACACTTTATTTCCTAAACTCTTTTGTTTGCTTTTTGGTATTGTCTTTACTAAATCATTTTGATTAAAATTTGAAACTAAAACTTATCAAATAATGTCTTATAAGAAATCAAGTTGTATATTTGTAAGCTTTCTTCTTATCTATCTAAAAGGTTATATTACTTCATAATTAGCATTGTTAAATTCACATGCAATGCATGTCTTAATCCAGTTTTTGAAAATGCTTCTATTCCTTAAGCTTTAGAAGGCTGGTTCATCTGTTATATCTGTTTCTTGTTGCCTTTTAGCTATTAGTACTATTTCGGCTCTTTCTCACACCTACGCTCTCTGCATCCAGTATTTGATGTTAAGAACTCTTCAAAGGCAATCTTATACACATTACTTTTATGAAGCTACTGTTGGAGCTGGTCTTCCAATTATTAGCACTTTACGGGGCCTCCTTGAAACTGGAGATAGAATATTGCAAATTGAAGGCATCTTCAGGTTTGTTTTGAAATCATACTTCTTTCTCCATTTGTATCCTCTGCAGACTGAGAGGCACTAGACCTCAGGCTGAGATATCTGATTTTACATTTAGTCTCTCTTATTCCCCCTCCCCTTTTTGTCTTGGAAGGAAAAATAAAATTTATGAAAAAAATTTAAGAATTACTAATATTTGAAGGCACCTGGTATTGCCTCTGATTATGTAGTGGGACTTTGAGTTACATCTTTAATAACTTCAAAGATGGCCAGCTTTTTAGTGAGGTTGTTGCAGAGGCAAAGGAAGCTGGTTATACTGAGCCAGATCCCAGGGATGATCTCTCTGGAACAGACGTTGCTAGAAAGGTATAATGATTGGTACTGAATTTGCCATCTTTCATGGTCAAATGTCAAAATATTGCCTTTGGGTTCTGAACTTTCATTGAGTTCCCTTCATATGAGCTGTTTTCTTTTCGGTTTGATTGGGGCTGTTATTTAACTGAGCCAGATCAGATACATGGATGTTTGAGTTTGCATTGGCTGATATTTTTGGAGCTAAAATTTGAATCAAATACTAGATATACGCTTTAATCTAAATTCTATTCAATGAAATTCAACAAGGTCTAATCTAAAGATAGTTCGAACCATTTGATGTTTGATATTAAACAGATTATTTTAAAAAATCTTCCTTCTTTCTGCCTGCATATAAATTTTTATCCACAGACATTAATTTCTCTGTTATTGATGTGTTGAAATAGCTCGATGTAGGATGTTTAGAGAATAATATTTTCTCTCTTATTCAATTGTTTAGAGAAGTACAGAGGACAAGTATAAATAGGAAAAATAGATTATCCTTAATATGGTAGTTGCCTATACTAAGCAGGCAATCCTGATAATAAGGAGACAAAATTGTTCTATTTTAGATTTAAAAAAAAAAGGGAAAGCAGAATTAGATGATAGGAAATCCTAAAGAGTTTGCAAATCACTCCTAATTTTGGTAACAGAACAGCTGGCAATCAAAGGCAGAATAGGTGGGATTCCACACTCCCCTTCAAGCTAGGTTATGTATGTCAATCATTAGCTTAATAAAAGCTAAACTCATTCACTGCCCTTGTTATAAGAGAATGCCTCGTGGATTTGGGAAATGAGGGTTTGATAAAGCTGTATTCACTCACAGCCTTAGTTATGAGAAGAGCTGCTGTTGATTGGAGATATTTATGTATAAGTAATCTGTTGGGATGGCAGGGTAGGTACAATGAATGATGTCATGGAAACTAGTTGGACATGTAGGCTAATTACAATGTTAATTTTGCTTTGTGATAGCTTTTTATACTTACTTTTAATTTTGATCAAGAGTTAAAGACCAAAGCTGTTGTGGCGCTACAGGTGATAACTCTTGCAAGAGAGTCTGGCTTAAAGCTAGAACTATCTGATATTCCTGTTGAAAGCCTTGTCCCTGAACCATTGCGAGTAAGAACTTTATATCTATCTACTATACTGTTCTCACTATGCGTCAACTATATAGTTCTCACCTGAGATGTAATAGTATACTTGACATGAATTTATTTTGCAGTGTAGTGCATCGGCTCAGGAGTTTATGCAAGAACTACCTAAATTTGACCAGGACTTAACAAAGAAACAACAGGATGCTGAGAATGCAGGGGAAGTGAGTAACATTAAGACAAATTATAACTTAAAACTATCAAAGAATAGGCTGCATTAACTCCATGCATAATACATTCAAAATATAATAGGTAGTGTCTAGTGAATTTGATGAAACAACATAGTTTTAAAAGTTTTTATACTTTTTTTTTTGTCTATACATGCAAAGTTTGAGTCTAGATGCTGAAATTCCATTCATGAAACTTTCTCTACCTGATGGGTACTAAAGATGAAGCACTCTAGGAAAGTATGGAAAACTTTAAACTTGGTGGTAAGATATTCTTACATGAACAGATGGAAATTCATGATATAAATTGTGCATAACTTACGCATATAAACTAACTTATTCCTCAAAGTTTAAGCGTCTGTTGTTGTATTCAAATCATTTAAAGCCTTTTTCTTGACATGGAAATATAGAATTTAATTAAATATGTATGCAAGGAATTTGCATCTAATAGAATTTAAATACCAAATTTTACTTAGCCTGGACAGTATTTTGTTTTTTGTATGGTAGAGTAACAAGGAATAGTAGTTAGCTTCACATGTGGCAAGTGGGCTGTGCATTTTCTGATTTACCTAACATTACCAGAACACTAAACGTTATCAAAAGTAAAGTTCAATGTAGAGGATGAATGATGACTACCTAGCCTAAAATGCAGCATTGTTAAGGAAGCATAGAGATTTTGAAGCATCATAGATTATGAAAAATCATCATTGCAAGTAATGAGAATATAGTTCCTGCAAAACATTATGATTGACCTTGATTGGGGGTTTCTTTCCCACGTGCCTCGTGCTAAAGATGCTTATATCATTAATTAGTTATTTCATGGTGGCATCGTTCTTTTTCTGTTTTCAAATTAAATTTTTTTCAGTTCAAAGCTGTTTGGTTTTTGATGGGCTCGTTATGTCTAATCCAAAGGTCTTGAGATATGTGGGAGTAGTAGATGTGACTAATCAAAAAGGAGCGGTAGAGCTGCGAAGATACAGGAAGGATCATCCATTTGCACAACTTTCTGGGTCAGATAATATTATAGCCTTTACAACAAGAAGGTATAAGAATCAACCTTTGATAGTTCGTGGACCAGGAGCTGGTGCTCAGGTCACAGCTGGTGGAATATTCAGTGACATCTTACGACTTGCCTCCTATCTAGGTGCTCCATCATAGAGGTCATACTGCCATCATGAATTTTTTAGCAGTTTAAGTTTTCCTGCTAGGCTTAATCAAATTATTTGCTCGTTGAAGTAACATTGTAACAATGTATGGTAGGACTTTTTGTTTGTTGGTTTTTTTTTTTTTTTCTAATGAGTTTGTTAGATGTCTTTATCTTCTGTCCAAGCAAGTAAGTAGACGCATTGATAAATTATTAATGTAGATTGTGTGTTAAATATCTTATTACTCTTTCTATTGTAAAATAATAATACAAAATCTTACTCCTGTTGATTCCTGTTAATAAAATAAATAATAAATAACCAAATGGAACCTAATTTTTAACCCTATCGTAGGTCCAAAGGGGAACCCAAACTAATGAATTTATAATATGCTTAACCCTTCCAAGTTCCAAAGTCTGCGCTGCCTCAAGTCCACCACTAACCTCGTCAATGCAGTCAGGTTAGTTAGGTTGCCTAGCTTCATTCATTAATCATTTGTGTAGCTAGTTAGTTCCCTGGTGAGTTATCAATCAACTAAGTAAATGATGCAAACAATCCTTAATGGTTTAAATTGATTTATTTGTTGGCTTAAATTTGATTTGTTTTAAACATGGATTAGATCATTCCATCGCATAATCTTAGAGAAGGAAGTGATTCTATGTCCATATCTAATCTACACACTCAATTCTCATATTATATAATGTGTTATTGAATTGGTTGGGTTTCAACACATATTGGATGATGCAGAATTGAGTCTGTGTGTTAAGGTGTGGGACAAATATTTTTCCAGGAAAGATAATGCTTGTGCTGACTGCCTGGTTTCATAAGCTCTAACGTCTCCTATTGGCACTCCTTATTTTGCGACAACCCCAAAGGAGCTAGAGCTTCTTCTACTAGCTGATGTTTTTCATATTGGTTCCTACGGATCAGTCGTAGCTTAGGCTTTTAGTTTTTATCTGGACTTTATGTTCCTTGAAATTACAAACAAAAAATAATAATAAATCTCGAGGGTAAATGAAGCCAAATCACTAAATACAGCCACTGAAAAAAGGTAGATAAGGAAATTCCCATTTAGCATATCAATCATATAATTTAATTGAGAAACCAAAAAAAAAGGAAACTTTTTAATTAATTTTTCTTTCATAAGATTACCAATCAAATATTAAAGAGTAAAGACACAAACATTGGACGCTTTCATTTGTGTAATGTGTATTGTTTGGTATAGATCTCAGTTTTTTAAGTTACTAGGTGTGATTTAAGAATGAAGAATTTGTTTGATATTAAAAGAGTTAGATTTAAGTTTTTCTACCTTATTTGTATTTAAAAAAAAAAAAGATCCCAGTTTTTACATTGTCACAATTTCAGTAAGAGGGAATACAAAAAAATATATAGAAGCCTTTCTACAAAACAAAATATGGCTGAGATTTCGTGAGCCTGTTATACTGACCTGTAAGTTAACTGTCATTTTTATTTCATTATTTGTCTCCTTATTTACTTAATTTTGGTTTTACTCTCTCTCATCAGAGTTATTACATTCCCGAAAAAGGTAATGACAATACTTGAAATTCTCACAAAAGTAAGAGTTATTAGATGGGAAAGTGTCATAATTTAATTTAATTTATAAAATTTAATAAATTTATTTTATTTAAATAAATAATTTATAAAATTCTATTTATATAAAATAGTGAAATTGTTACATATCATAGTTTACGTTAATAGTAAAGTTATTGGGCCTAGATAGCAATTTTCTCGAAGATAAAATCCCATGTTTTCACCTTCAACAATTTAAGGGTATGCTTTTTTGAGATGACATAATTTTAATTATAAAAATAATAAAAATAAAGCCTTTTAATTTAGAATATTCAAGTCAAGTTTATTAGTTATGTATTAAATTAAGCTTGTCAAGTTATATTTATGAAAAGAATTTAACAATGATTTCATTTTTTAGTGGTTATTCAATTTATTTAAATGGCTGTCCAAATTATTAGAATAGTTATTCAGCTTATAGAAAATTGAATAAACTACATTATTGATTAATTGGACTAGAATACTCTAAACCAAATAGCCTGAAAAATAATTCTTCAAAAATAATTAACAAAAAATAGTTAGTTAAAAATTTTCAGCATGATTCTGTTTGAAAGAACGAATTTATCAAAGATGGATAATACCTTTTTTTTTTCTTTTTTGAATAGCTTGTAACTATGTCGCAGGCATTGTGGCTGTTTTGGGGTGCAGGATGCGATTTCAAATGAAGCAACCTTCGCTGGTTGGTGTTATTCTGGGCCAGCGAATTCTTATGAATGGTAGCGGAGAGAACAAACTAAAGCTCCGTACCTTTTGTGAGGAACTTGAATGAATGAATCAATTTATTGTTAAAACCATCTTTGGGACCATTCTAACGCTGCAACTTTATTCTCAGTCTTATGTTTCTTTTGCCTTTTGCTTCTTCTGTGGTTGGAAGCGGCAAAGAAAGCTGCAATTCGAAGTTTGGGGTTCTTCGTGTTTGCTGGAACTGGGTTTGTCTGGTGAAAGGGATCTGGAGAGGCTAAGCCGTGATAAGTGTGTTCAGGTGAGCAGCAAGTGTGGTCAACTCAAGTATTCTGGTCAGCGGTTAACTATCAGAATGGGGAATTGCTACAGTATGATAGTTTAAAGTGTGAATTGGTGTCATGGAAAGTAAAGGGTGGTTATTTGCGGGTGGTTTCTTATAATTTAGCCAAATCTTTTCAAATAAGTATGAAGTTTAGGACAGTAGAATTGAAGACTAGAAGACTAGTGGAATTCGCCCTGTACACTGGCTAAGCTGCTCGGTAAGTTTACCAAATAAGAGCTCGAGATAAAGCAACCAAGGAAAAAACTAGGCCTCGTGATGGTGGACTGAACCGCGCTAGACAGCAAGAATGAGAAAAGACCGCAACTTTGGCCTTTCTTGTGGAGTTTATGTTTGAAATCAAGCTTCAAAAGTTGGCCGGGGACTTTGGCATAAGAACCTTCTCACTGTTTGAGAAAATGTCAAAGACAAATATGCAAATGGTGTTTGGACAATTCTTCTCAATATCACATGCATTATGCATGAATAGTTTCTCTTTCCTACAACAGCATATGCTGTGTTTAGTTGCAATTATTTGGTAAAATTCATTTCCATGAAAATGAAATCAATCCTATACATCTGCATATGATTCAAATTTTATGCTTCGAACCGATATTGGGCTCCTCACAAAATGCTTGCCGTCCGTCCATGTAAGACTGCCGAATTTGTAATTTCCATGCAGCTTTTGGGTTGACAGGAAAGTGATATTAAAGGAAAGAACTTGGGTGCCTGGACTGAAACTCAAAATTTCAGGTTCAACCCTCACTTTGACGCCATAAGGAGCCTCCACTGTAGCTTTGTAGGCAGCAGTTACATCTCCTGCGTTTGTCACTGTTCTTGTTACTTTTACAGTCTTCTTCAGGTTTGGTACTGTTATGGAAGGTAGATTGAGGTTCAGTCCTGGATTTTTTTCTTTCTTACACCTTGCGCCGGTCTTGGTCACTCTGCCGATGGAAGCACGACTGTAACCCATGGAACAGAGGAATCGAATGTAATCCTCTGAGCTGATATTGTATATGAGCCCTGGATCTATAGCTTTGTTGGGATTCACAAGCCCACCCCCAATGTCAAATGGGTCAGCAGCCTTACCAGTGGAACCCCCTTCAGCTATAACATCCCCATCTGTTCCAGCTTGAGATGCTGCAATTTTTATCGATGCAAAATAGTTAATTTTGGGTGAGTACTGTTTTGTTAAATTTAACACCTTGATTTCCAACAGACTCACCCGTTGTTACAAGAGCTGATCTTATGGCTGCGGGAGACCAGGTTGGGTGTTTAGACTTGATGAGGGCGGCTATTCCTGCGACATGTGGACAGGACATTGAAGTTCCAGATAGGAATGCAAACCCATTGCTCTGTCCTGTACCCTTTGGGGGAAATGCAGCCAGAATGTCCACACCTGGAGCAGCTACATCGGGCTACATCCAAACAACGCCACAGTAGAATAAATGAAGAGTTATAAGTAATAGGCCAATAAGAGCAGCACCTTTTTTGATTTATGGTGAGTTGTTAACTGCAATTTACTGAATATCAGACTTGTTTGACATTTTTGAGTTCCATTTTCTTCATTCAAAAAATGATGGGCAAAACATGTCTTTATTCCTCTGCATGTGAATATATATGCCATTCCAACTTATTGATGATGTCATATTTTTTTCAAATAATTGAAGCATTGTGCAATTCTATATGACTTTTTTATTTTTTATTTTCTATCTTAAGATTCTTAACTAATTTCACGTGAAATTCAATTTGGAATTTTCTTCAGGCTTGTTTTTGACCCTACATATTTTTCTCTCTTCTTCTCCGCGGTTCTGCTTGGTGAATGCCCCTTTTCGTTCCCTACCTTCTCCTCGTTTTCTTTCTACCATTTCCTATCTCCGTCTTTGAAAGGATTTGATCACGAGCATTCTTTTTTTTTTTTTTTTCCTTGTATATTTTGAGAAGTATTATAGCTTTCTTAATCATATTCTGGAGCTGTTTTGTTGAAAATCTGTTGTTATATCTACTTACTTTTATCTTAACATTTACCTACTTAGGAACATAGTTGGGCTGGTTGAAGAGAAACAATGTATGCGGACAAATCAAGAATTTAAAGTCCTAGGTTTACCTTTAGGACAGTTGGAGATATGGTACTAGGTCCTCTAGATGAGAACATTGCAATCCTTGGAGCAACCCACTTTCCAATCACAGTTTTTGGGAAACTCAGGTTTGCAGTTGGAAACCTTCCAATCAAGCTCAAAATGAATTTAATTCCTACGAGTTGTCAAAATACAATGTAGTCTATCTATACACATTCCCTTACCTTGCTGTTCTGATATAGGATAAGATTTGTGTCCCCACTTCATAATCTACCTTGATACATGGAAATAAAAAGCATTGGCTGAGTCCGTCCTCATGAAATTGTGCATATATGAGCCCAGCCCCCCCAGCTTTCTGTACTGTAAGTGATGCAGAAACAATATCGCTTTGATCTGATCTTGAGAAGCACAGAACAATTTTGCCTGCTGCCATTGTTGCATTCAGACTTCCAGGCTGACAATCCTTACTTGAAAGGAAGAAATGGGCTCTTGTTACAAATTTTGTATACATGGGATAAAAATGAATAATAAAATTGCACAACCAAGGACCACTGGAAGATAGGTCTCACGCTAAATCCTCTGTTGGGTCTAGAGCTATGCGTTCAGAATATGTAAGGCCAATGTATCCAAGATTACGTTTCCCAGTATCAATTGACTGTCCCTACAACAGATCAGTTATTGTAAGTATTAGCTGAAAGCATGATCTCACTGATTGGTTATAGAATGAATTACCATACCCAGACTGTGTAGTTATTTCCAAGAGTTATAGCTGTTAAGAAGGACCTGTCTATTGTGGTGGCTGCAACTGTAATTAGCCAGGGTGCAGTATTTGTGATGGTTTGAGATATGGGGCCACTATTTCCTGCTGAACACACAACTGTGATTCCCTTGGCAGTTGCATGAAGGGAACTAATAGCTACTGGATCACGTTGATCAACGTATGAGAACAGAGGAATTTCAATCCCCAAAGAAACAGATAAGACATCCACTCCATCATGTATAGCCATGTCAAAAGCTTTTAGGATATCAGCATCCGTACATCCTCCACCAGAAATATCCCAGCAAGCCTTGTAGATAGCTAAGTGAGCAAAGGGTGCTCCTCCTCTGGCTAAGCCAGTAGCGAGTCCTCTATAATTTGCTTTTCCTACAAAACACCCAGCTGCTGTGGAAGCTGTATGAGTGCCATGGCCTACACGATCTCGTGGTGAGAGAAATTCCGTGCTGTCATTTGCATGGATGAGCTTCTTTGTTCGAGTGGTTATTCCTTTTATGAACCATCGAGCACCAATTATTTTCTTGTTGCAATTGGTGGAGTCGAAGTGTTCTCCTACTTGGCAAACTCCTTTCCACCGCGATGGGATTGGACCCATTTCTTCATCATTAAAACTTTCAGACTCTGGCCAAATTCCTTCAAGAAGTGATATTTATCATAGTTAAAATGACATTTTCCAGCGCTAATGCATTATATGTTGTAGGATTATTAGTACCTGAGTCTATGACACCTATGATGGTTCCTTCACCTAACTTTTTTTCTGTATCAGTAGTTTTTGAGGAGGAATGATTGATCCCAATGAAGTCCCAACTTCTGGTTGTATGGAGTTTATGAATGTGGTTCGGAATGACATGGACTACACCCGGAAACTCTGTAACATGGTTTACTGCTGTTAAAGGTGCTGAAATGGGAAATATATCAAGCTTGAATTAAAGCGAGAATGGTACTTGCAATTTCTTCCGCCTGAGATTTAGTTAGTCTTGCAGCGAACCCTGAAAACCCATGCTTATAGCTGTAAAGAATTGAATTCTTTGCAGCTTCTTTGCTTCAGTACAAAAGAAGACAGTTACGTTAATAGTTTCATGGCTCTTATTGCAGTATTACAGCATTAGCTCAACTGGAAAAGCAATCAAATTTTGAAGTCATACCTTCCGAGCAATGAAGATAGCATTTTGTAGTGATGCCTTTTTGTTGTTTTCGGATCTTCATATATCTTGTCTCCCATGTACACAATATGCACCTACGAGTATATATTTAGTCAGTAATTGTGCTCAATTAATATGCACTTATATAGACATGTACATTAAAACAGAACAAAAAGTTTTAAGCTGCACTTACAGAGCTTGTTGCCTCAGCAAATATGTCTGAGATGATGAGATAGTTATGAAGTAAAATTAGAGCAGAAACTATGAGCAAATGGGTTTTTCTTGCGCAACTCCAATTTCTTGGATTAGTATCCATTGTTGAATGTTGTGAGAGCTTCAAAGGCTCTATAAATTCTAAAGCATGTTGAGATTGTACATCAAATTCTCCTAATATTTATAAGCCTGCCTTCTGAATGTCTGTTGATAGAAATCATTCAAAATGAGAAAAGTTGGGGTCCTTTTCTTCTTGCTGGGGTACTTTTGCACTTTATGCTCTATCACAGGAAAAGCAAGAAAAAGTATCTTTACGATGGGTTTGTATTTGGGGGGAAAATAGTTAGATATGCTATTACTTAACAGGATATATCAAATAGTTAAAAGTCTTGCGTAAACCGTAAGACATAAATTTTTAGAAAAATTGGGTTGTAGTAGAATAAATGACTGCTTATACGTCTTGCCGTTAAAATTGTAGCTATTAATACTATTCAATTGTATACCATAAAGATAGATTCTGTTCATGCTGTGTCGCCCTAATGCAGTCCTGTCATCCCACCTTCAGTGTACCTTTTCCCTGTGAGATTCCCCATCCTCAACTTGGAGAATCACTTTTTGCTTTTATTATTTCTCCAAAGTGATCAGTGGGACTGTGCGTTATAATTGGTTAGAGAAAAGCAGGATTGCTACTCAGAAAAGCCTTAGTGTAGCAAACCCCACTACAAGTATTTGAAAGGATTACGAGGACATACAAATGGGTCACGTACATGTGAGAATTTTTTTTTTAAATGTGGTTTGGAAAGGAACAATGCATAATAATCATATTGATGGAGATTGAAGATAATTATTAGAATTATTTAATTAAAATTTCAATTTAAAAATTATCTTATAATTTAAGACCAACCTTAATTCAACAATATTTGTAAAGGCAGAATGGCCAAATTTAAGTCTACTTCTAAGGTTTGATAGGCTATATATATGTTTGGATACATGCAAAAAAGGATTCTTATTTAGTTGTAGGCCCTTATTGGGTTGGACAGTTGTCATCTTAAGGACTATTATGGAGGGCAATGCAACCACTTATTTTATGTCATAGTATATGTAATTGTAGATCTAGAAACAAAAGAAATCTAGAAATAGTTTCTTATAAGGTTAATTGAAAAATATTGAAGATCCAAGGTTGAGAGTTCTATCTGACATACAATAGGTAATATAATTTGTAAGGTTTTATTTTGTATTTAAAATTTATCATATCTGATAGTAATTAATGATGTTAATATGAAAGGTCTCTTGCCTGCCATGGAAGAGATATGTTTGGAGTGCAGCATTGATTCCGTGTGAAACATTTGGAATCAATTTCAGCAAGTAGTGGAGGAACAAGGACCTGAGAGATCTCTTGTGGGTTGTTACCAAATCACTTACCATGCCTAAATTCCAAAGGAACATGGACAAATTGAAGGCTAAGAATGATAAGGCATGGAGATATTTGGCAAGGTTTCCTCCAAATAGTTGGTCAAGGATAAGATTTACCACATTTACAAAGAATTATAGCTTGCTCAACAAGATGCGTGAGTAGTTCAATGGCTGCATTGTCAAGTATCGAGGAAGCCAATCATTACCATGTGTGAGGATATTAGAAACTATTTAATGAGAAAGATGAATGACAATAGTGATAGGTTGTCTATAACAACCACAACATAGAGCAAATTAGAAAAAGCTAAGAAAGAGAGTAACTATTGGACTCCACTGTGGGCATGGGATTTAGAAGGTGCCAAGTTGGAAGTAGTTCATTTGTACAACAACAAATGTATGGTTGATTTAAAAATGAGTACAATTGTTCTTGTAGGCAATGGAACTTGTCTAGGATCCCCATGCAAGCATGCAGTTACCTGTATAGGCCACAACAATCTGAACCTGAGCAATTTGTCTATCCTTACTATTCAATAGAGACACGAGGTGCAGTTTTTACACCTTACATTAACCTATGTGTAGGTTAGGACTTTTGAGAGAAGGCTGCTAGTCATGCCATTTGTCCACCCTAGTTCTTAAGGCCTACTAATTATCTAATAAAAAAAAGGAAGAATGACAAGGATTAACAAACCAACCCTTACAATTTGAAGAGAAAGTATGCAAAGATCAAGTGCATAAAATGTAGGGCTTTAGGCCATAATGTGAGAACATGCAAAGGTGTGCAAAAGAGCAACAAAAAGGTTAAGGCATCCAGATCTCATAAAATGTCTAAGCTGCCACCTACCAATGAAGGCCCATCCCCTATTGTAGTCCTAAAAGCAACTAGAACCACTAACCCTTTTGAAGCACTTGCCCCATCTCAAGGGGACCATTCAAAATCACCTGTAGCTACTGTAAGTAAGGTCAAATAACTATCATCCTATTTGTCTATGTTTATTATGTTTGCATTAGATGTTAACTACACTTTTAAATGTGTACAAGAAAAAGGCGAGAAACGGACCTATGGGCTTGCATGGCACTTAGTAGGCCTAACTTCACCTTATAGATGAGGCCTAAGTTGCCAATTAAAGGCCTTAGTCCAGCATTGCATTTACTATTAGGCCTCATGGTCTAATGCCTATTGGGCCTCATGCTTCAATGCCTAGGGTCAATCAATCTTTTGTAGGATTTAGAAGGCCATTTACACCACTAGACGTACCCTTACCTTGGATAAGGATTGCTTTAGATTTATTTGTTATTTATTATTAGGTTTATTTCTTTATTTTGATGTTTATCATTTGTTTGGCTACAAACTATAAATAAGGCTCTAGCCTTACATTATCAAACACTTTTTATTATAATATTGAATTTATTTAGAGAATACAGACTTTATTAATCATATTTTCTGTCTATCCTACATAAATTTTGGTATCATAGCCTTGTTCCACAATCTTCTGCTACATATAGCCACCCCCCTCACACTAGAAAACCATCATTTCGCCAAAAAACTACATATTTCATCAAAAAATTCAACAAGTTCATCACTCTTGATCTACTTCAAAACTCATACTTCCGGCTACCATATTAGAACATGCACCCCACTACTAAGTCCAGAAGTTACCAATTGTGCCAAAGCCAAAAATTGCTAGGCAAAACCTCCCCACACACTGCATGCACCACCAACCCTCTCAGATGCATCTCATGCACCTACTACTACAATGCTCCATATCATGCCACATCAGCACTAGTCAACATCCACATAAGACACCATGTCAGCAACATGAGTTGACACGTCATCTAGATTTGCCATGTCATCGTTGACTGTTGACCCTAGCATTTATTGACATTAACCGTTGACTGCTAGCCATAGCACTTTGCACTTTTCTAAGGTTCTTAGGTCTCCTAAGCATGATTCTGACCTAGATTTGGCGTTTGGAGGCTCTAATGTTGAGTTTTGGGCTCTCATACTCACTTTAACTTCATAAGGTGCTCTCATTCTTTTGGAAACTTGTTCTAATTTTCATATTAATTAGATTTGTTGGTAATTTACTTTTAGGACTCATGTTTACTTCATTATCTCCTTATCATAACCAAAAAAAAAAATAAGTATTCCTTCTCTTTTACTTGTTGCCTATTTGATTTCCTTTGTTATAATGTAGTTAACCTCTTTTTTCTGGCAAAATGGTGGTTTTGTAGTGGTAAGGACTAACTGTGAATAGCAGAAGTTTATGGAACTAGGCTCTGATACCGAACTTGATGTAGGATTGACAAAAAATATGACTAACAAAGTTTGTATTCTCTAAATAAATTTAATATCATAATAAAAAGTGTCTAACAATGTAAGGTTAGAACCTTATTTATAGTTTGTAGCCAAACAAGTGATAAACATCAAAATAAAGAAATAATCCTAATACTAAATAATAAATAAATCTAAAGCTATCCTTATCTAAGATAAGGATAAAATCCCTAAATTACAAGATAATTCTCAAATTGAAATCCTAATTAAATAATTCTAATAATTAACTTCAATCTCCATCATTCTCCCCTCTAAGAAGAACTTGCCTCTGGAGAGTTAAGGTATTGGTATTGTTCCAAGAGGTCTGAATCAAGCTTGAGGATATCATCTTTCAACCAAGTGGCATCAGTATTGGGTTAGTTCTTCCACTTAACCAAGTAACGGCAAAATGGTTAAACCTTAAACAGTTACTTAGTATAATTCCTGAATATATATTTTTAACTTTGAAAAGTTAATGTTCAAATGTGACATTCAGGACAAATCTTGGATAACCATTACTAAATTTATTAATAAGTTGGAAGATGATATTAAGAGGGAAATTAAACTCTTTGACCCCACATTCCTTTAGGAAGCCTATAAGAAAGCAAATGAGTTAGCTTTATTCCCTAGGACTTCCAACCAAAGGTCATTTCCTTCTCAATCTACATGTAATTACCCTAATTGCAATCAAAATACTTATAAAGCCCAATCTTCTTCTTATAAGGCTTATCCTTCTACCTATAAGGCACCTATTTAGCTTAGCTCATGTTCTAATACTAATCTTACTTCTTACCAAAATAATAATTCTTTGAAAGGTAGTTCTAATTTCTCTAATATTTTCTCCAATCCTTCAATAGAATGCCATAACTATCATGGTAAGGGCCACATCACTAGTCAGTGTCTTAATAGAGTCTTAACCATAAAGTCAGTTCGTGAGCCAGTCTTAGTAGAGAACGAGAACTTTAATCATGAAGTAATTGAACTACTGAGTGCCTATCTGATATAGATGAAGTGATTAAGATTTAGGAAGAGAACCTTAGTTGTCTTAATGTCATGAGATGTATCATGTTAATTCTTACTCCCTTTGATTCTTAGAATCGCCCTAATATCTTCCTCACCTATATTACCTGTGGTGGAAAAACTTGTAGGTTGGTTATTGATGGAGGAAGTATTATGAATACTATCTCTACTACTAAAGTAACTAGGTCAGGACTAAAACCTAAAGCTCACCTTAGACCTTTAGAGTAGTTTGGATAGATTCGACTAATCTTGAAGTTAAACGAAGGTGTAAGGTACCCCTTCAGGTTGGTGGATATAAGAAAGACATTTATTGTGATGTCTTACCCATGGATGTTGCCCATATCCTCTTAAGATGACCTTGGCTATATGATAATAATGTTACCAATCATGGGAGGGAAACATCTATACATTTTAGCATCATGGTAAGAATATCATTTTGAAGTCTACCCATCCTAATGAACAAGGTAGAAAGCTTAAGATACGGCCTACTCCCTAGAATCAAAAAAGGAAAGGTATTCAACTTTTAACACATGAAGAATTTGACAGGGAGAGTATTAAGACTGATGTAATCTTAGTTGTTGTTCCTAAGGCCACCATTAATTGTCCCAATTCCCCTCCCATAGAGGCCTTCCTTGAGATTAGCCAATTGATAGATAAATTTAAGGACATTACACCTTGTGAACTTCCTGTAAGGTGCCTCTTATCTGGGACATCTAGCATGCCACAAACTTAGTGCCTAGTGCCACCTTGCCTAACCTTCCCCATTATAGAATGAACCTTAAAGAATATGAGGAGGTTAATAAGCAAGTAGAAGATTTGTTAGCCAGAGGTCACATCCGCCCTAGTCTTAGTCCTTGTACACTCCCTACCCTTTTGACACCCAAGAAGGATGGATCCTTGTAGATGTGTATAGATTGTGGAGCCATAAATAAAATCACCATTAAGTATAGGTTTCTTATACCTAGGCTTAAGGATATGTTAGACTTAGCTATTGGTTCTAGTTGGTTTTCTAAAATAAACTTGCATAGTGGATACCACTAGATTAAGATTAGACTAGGAGATGAATGGAAATCTATCTTTAAAACTCAAGAGGGATTTTATGAGTATGTAGTTATTCCCTTTGGTTTATCTAATGCCCTTAGTACTTGTATGAGGGTTATAACTGACATCCTTTGTCCTTTCCTAGGCAAGTTCTTAGTTGTCTGTTTTGATGACATCCTGATCTATAACAAGTCTAAGGTTGATCATCTAGATCATCTTCGTCAGGTTTTTCTTACTCTTAGAACTGAAAAATTCTATGTCAACCTTCTAAAGTGCTCTTTCCTCAAGACTCAAGTTATTTTCTTAGGATTTGTAATTTCTGCTCAAGGCTTATCTGCTGATCCTAAGAAAGTACAAGCTATTAGAGAGTGGCTTACCCTTACAACCATAGCTAAGATTCATAGTTTTCATGGGTTAGCTTCTTTCTATAGAGATTGATTCAAGGTTTTAGCACTATTATGGCTCCCATTACTGAGTGTCTAAAATAAGAAAAGTTTACTTAGTCACTTGCTACCTTTAGAGCTTTTAATGAGATAAAAAAGTGCATGATTGAAGCACCTATTTTAAGATTGTGATCTTTTTAAAGTTTTTGAGTTGTCTTGTAATGCTTCTAGGATAGAAATAGGAGGAGTTTTAAGTCAATATGGTCATCCTATAGCATTTTGTAGTGATAGACTTAATGATGCTAAGAAGAAATACTCCACCTATGATAAGAAATTCTATGCCATAGTTAGGTCCCTTACTTATTGGCAATATTATCTCCTTCCCCAAGAGCTTGTGTTATATTTTGACCATCAAGTCTCGAAATTTATCCAATCCTAGAAGAAATTAAAGGCTAGACATACTGCTTGGGTAAAGTTTCTCCAATAGTTTACCTTTGTTATTAAGCATAAGTCTGGGGTAGAAAACAAAGTTACCAATGCTCTTAGTTGAGTTGGTTTAGTCTTACAAACTATGAGTGTTAATATTGTAGGCTTTGATCAGTCAAAAAGATCACTATCCCACTTGCACAAATTTTAGTATTATCTATTAGGCCTTATTACATGGAAACCATCAAGATTATGCCAATTTTGTTCTACATAAGGGTTACCTATTTAAGGGCACTAAGTTATGTATGCCTTCCACTTCTCTTTGTGACTTCTTAGTTTGGGAAATGCATGCTGGTGGATTACCCTATCACTTTAGGAAGGATAAGACCATTGTCTTAGTTGAAGATAGATTTTACTAGCCTTCTTTAAAAAGAGATGTTACTAGAATTGTGTCTTAGTGGAAAACTTATCAAACTGCTAAAGCTAAGAAGATGAACACTAAATTGTATACACCTTTACCCATTCCTCATGCACCTTGGGTAAACTTAAGTATGGACTTTGTTCTTAGATTACCTCATATTGCTAGGGCATATAATTCCATCTTTGTTATTATGGATAGGTTCTCCAACATGGCTCGCTTTATCCCTTATAGTAAGACAGTTTATGCATCCCATTTTGCTAGGTTATTCTCTAGGGAAGCTGTGCGTTTGCATGAATTATCCACTATCACTGTATCTGATAAGGATGTCAAATTTATGAATTACTTTTGGAAAACCCTTTGGAAATTATTTGGCACCTAGTTGAAATTTTCCTCTACCTTTCACCCACAAACTAATAGACAAACAAAAGTAGTTAATAGGAGTTTAGGTTATTTGCTTAAAGCTTGGTTGGGGAGAAACCTGGTAACTGAGACTTGATTCTACCTACTGCTGAGTTTACTTATAATAGCTTTATCAATAGGTTCATTAGTAAGAGTCCTTTTGAGATTATGCATGGTCTACCTCTTCGACAACCTGTTAATCTTATACCTTTATCTGTTACTTTTAGACCTTCTGATTCAACTAAAACATTTGCTAACCACATTCATGAGTTGCATGTCAACATTAGATGCAAGCTTGCCTTAAGTAATGATAATTATAAACTTGTTGCTAATGTTCACTATAGGGGTCTGACTGTTAATGTAAGTGACTATGTGATAATTTGTATCCATCCTGAACATTATCCTAAACATCCCTCTAAAAAATTATTTGTTCATGGTCCTTACTGTATTTTACAGAAGCTTGGTCTAAATGCATATTTACATGACTTAACTTCTAATATTACTATTAGCCATGTTTTCAATGTGAAAGATTTGTTTCCTTATCGTGGTACTTTTGAGCCCCCTATGTTATCTCTAGCTATTTCTGCAGGTCTAAGGAAAACTGTGTCGATGCCAAAAATTCCAACTTTGTCTCCACAATCTCCAAACACGATCGAGACCATCTTGGATGATAAGTATGTTGAGTCTTCTTCCATCCCATTTCACTGTTACTTGGTTAAGTGGAAGAATTGACCCAATATTGATGCCACTTGGTTGAAGGAAGATGATCTCCTCTAGCTTGATTTAGACCTCTTGGAGCAATACTAGCACTTTAACTCTCCAGAGGCAAGTTCTTCTCAGAGGGGGAGAATGATGCAGATTAAAGATAATTATTAAAATTATTTGATTAGGATTTCAATTTCAGAATTATCTTGTAATTTAAGAAATTTATCCATACCTTAGATAAAGATAGCTTTAGATTTATTTGTTATTTATTATTAGGATTATTTCTTTATTTTGATGTTTATCACTTATTTAACTACAAACTATAAATAGGGCTCTAGCCTTACATTGTTAGATACTTTTTATTATGATATTAAATTTATTCAAAAAATACAGACATTTTAATCATATTTTCTATCTATCCTACATCACATATAAGATTAAATATTAATTATTTATTATTTTGATTTACATAGATATTAAGTAATTTTTGGGTGGCATTTAACGTGCCACATATGCATATAACTAATGGTGTTATATCATTCTATAACAATAGGGATCCAAGTTAGGGACCTACTAAGACAATTTTAAACTGTAAAAACTTACTTAAAATTTCTGCTTAACTATAAGAATCCATGAAATAATTTAGTCTTTTTCTTCTTCTGCATATTTTCATTGCAGAAAACCCTTTGTAGGCATCAATTGGGGTGCAACTTCGAAGCCTCCTTCGAGTCTTTCTTAGTTTCTCTTCCATCATTGACTTCCAAAAGGATGGGGGAAGGGCAAGGTTGAGAGCGCCAAAGGGGGAGGATAAGGAGGAGGAAAGGTAAGGGAAGGAGTGCGGTTGTAGAAAAAGGGCTTAGTTGGAGGGAATGAGAGGAAAAAAGGAAGAAAGAGAAGAAGAGAAAGGGAGGGGAAAAAAAGAAAAGTAAAGGAGGTGGAAGGGGTGGCTTGTAAGAGAGGAGTACATAAAGTGATAAGAGAGAAATTGATAAAAAGGTGGAGTGGAGTGGGGTGGGGTGGGATGGGTGAGAGAGAGAGAGAGAGAGAAATAAGGAAAAAAAAGAGGAAGAAGGAAAATGAGAGAGTATGTATGATACTTTTTTAAAAAGAATATTATATCTTAAATTTTAGTATAGATTATCAATGTTTTAAATTTTTATTTAATTTTTAACTTAATATGTAAAATTTAAATTGTATTATATATTTATAAAAATATTTAAATATTATCTAATTTTTATGTGATTTAACCAATATAACTTATCTATTGAATCAATAATCGAGTAGCCTAGCAATCTCAAGTTTAGTAACTAGTGGGATTTTAAAAACATTGCTTCCTAGTACAAATTCTAGCCCTTTGACCTTGATATTTAAAGAAAACAAAAAAGTTCTTGTTCTTTATTATTACAACAACTAACCCGTTCTCTCCCCCAATCTCAAAGCAACATTAATCTCCATCACAATCTTCTTCCAAAGGCCTTAAAGGGAGTAAATTTTCTTCTTTTCTTTTTTATACTTATCCTTCCTCAAAAATTCAAAGTTTTCTGCCTTCTTTCAATTTTTTTTACTTGGGGTCTTACTTCTTCATTTGGCCCTTCTCTTTTCTAGTTACACCTACTCTTTCTCTCTCTCTCTCTCTCTCTCTCTCTCTCTCTCTCTCTCTCTCTCTCTCTCTCTCTCTCTCTCTCTCCCCCCCTCCCCTCCCCCCCCCCCCCGCCCCCTTGCCTTCTCCATTTTGGCCATCACTCTCCCACTTCCTTCTCTACTTTTCTCTACTCTTTATAATTTTTAAATAGTTCAATTCAACATCAAATTTGGTGCACACCAATTTTTACTAACTCTTGCTACTTTTCAACAATTCAAGTGCATATCTAGTTTAACAAGATACTCCAACTAGACAGGGCTCTAATTTTGACCAATTGAATTCAGTTTGAGTTTAAAAACACTACCTAATACTATGTAAAGCACTCTTGGTCCCCTTCTCCACTCATCATGTACTTTATCAATATACAAATCACATATGAAAAGTAAGCTGCTTGTGAGACTACCATAACCAAACACTAGCATCACAGCTATATTGAGGAGAGAGAAGATCAAGTTGCTACATGTACATTGTTTTAATCTAATTGTTCTATCTTTTCTTCTTTTTCTAAGTTTAAGATCAAAGACACTAGAGTTGTGAAATAAGCTAGCACAGATCAATCTCAAGCTAATACAATCTAGGAAAAAAGTTGGAATTTTTTTGAGCTAAAAAATATGAAACTATCCTAACCCTATAGGTTATAGGTTCAAATGGATTGTGACCCTGTAGGCTAGCTCTGGACTTAATCCTAAACCTAAAGTAAATTACATATTTAATTACTAATAAAATATAAATTTATATGCTACAAAGTCATATTAAAGTATATATTAATTTTTTGTTGACCTAAAATTTTTAAATATAAATATTTCAAAATTATTCAAAACAATAAAAAATTGCATAGGTTTGGTTCAATTTGTTTCTAAGCCAATATGGTTTAGACAAAAAAAAGTTGAATTATTTTAGGTCAAATTTTTTTAACCTTTAATTTTTTTTTAGTTTAATTTTGAATTAATCCAACGATCTGGGTTAAAATTAACAAATCTAAAAAGCACACCCCAATAAATTGTTCACATAATGTTCTTCCCTTCCCTTCTGGCCAATGCAGTATATGTTTAATTAAAGTTCACAAACATATATCAAATCTTTAGAGCTTTTAATTGTTTACATTTAAACATTTCACAATATTTAGTGAAGGTAGGATAAGGCTAGGAATTGCAGAAATTAGGTTTTAGGAAAGAATACTTTAATTTTTATAAGTTATTTAGAGAGAGAGAAAGACATAGGAACACAGAGAGAGAGAGAGAGAGAGAGAGAGAGAGAGAGAGAGAGAGAGAGAGAGAGAGAGAGAGAGAGAGAGAGAGAGATTAAAAGAAAGGTTAGCATAACTCAGTCTTTCTTAGATACCCATAACTTAAGTATTTGGAAAAGAATTGGCCCAAGAAACTTGGGCTCACAATTTTTCAATAAATAAATGAGTATGTAGAATTTGTTGAATTCAATAATTTAGTCTACAAATTTAATAAATTTGATTATTTAAATTTTTTTAAATAAATATTTAATAAAATTTAATTTATAAAAATAACATTATCAGTTACTTATGCTAAAAAGTTTATTACTTGCACTATAAGACACCTTATCTAACAACAGCTTTGCTTTGAGGAGTGTCACCCTTAAGCACCATCAAATATATTTCAATAGTAAAACCTCCATGTAATACAAGTTGAAGTTTCTCATTAAATAGCCTAGCTGTAGATAGAATAAAACTGAGGGGTTTAAATTAAAATAACTAAAGGTATAAGGTACTTAGTAGAATAAAAAGAAGATAAAAAAGTAGAAGCATAGAAGTTTCACTAAAATTTGAGAGAAGTGAGGGTATTTTAGGGGGAATATTTCTTTGTTTTTGAGTATTCCACTTATTGCCTTCCCTAAGAAATGCAAAACCGTTGTCCACGTCACTGTACATAAGCAACCAACCAACCACCGTTTATCCCCAACTTGCTATTCTCAGGACCGGACAGCCCAAAGTCACATTTCTCCAATCAATAAATTGATATTTTACTTCCTTTTTTTGGTTGAATTCCTGTAAAAGAGGAATGAATATTAAAGCAAAAGTATTTTTGATTCTTTTATCTTTTAAAAAAATAATTTAATATTTTAACTTTTAAGTTAGATAAATTAACCTTTTTACAATTGAAATTGAAATAATTTAATCTCTTTGCAAATACAATTAAGACAAATTAATACTTATACAAATATAATTGGGATAATTTAGTCCCTCACACACTTTCTTTAGCATGAAATTATCTTTTATTTTGTCAAATTTTAATACTTAATTTTATACATCTCAATAGTTCTTTCAATTAAGAGATAAATTTATATAGTAATCACATTATATTATAATGGCAAAAATGAAGTTGAGTTTATTATTGGTGAGTTACATCATACTAAAAAAGGAAGAATTTGGTGGGTGAAGGATTAAATTACTTTACTTACACTTATAAAAAAATTAAATTATCTAATTTAAAAATTTAAAGACTAAATTACTCATTTAAAAACAAAAATATCAAAACTAACCTTACTTCAATAAATATGATCTATTCAAAGCTAATATTGATAACCTCTTAGCTCTGGTCCTTTCTGCCTAATGTTACCTCTGCCTCTGTTTTTGTGTCCCAGTGTCCCCTTGGCACACTTGCAATACGCCTACAGAGATCTACTTCTTCCTCCAACTATAGTCTTCTATAACTCCTGCCTTTGTGTATCAATTGCCTATTTGTCCTCCTTTTTCTCCTCTCCTCCTATCTGTGTGCTTAAACTACTCATGTAGCCCTTCAAAGAATGGAGTTGCAGTCACTTCCTCAATCCAGTCTAATCCGTCGAAAAGCATGGAATTGGAGTATCTTCCGCAATCCATTCTAAATTGCCCAAAGCAATCTGAACCCGAATTGTTCTATTTTGTGAAAATATTTTAAAAGATTTTATATTCTTGTATGAAGTTATTCTTGTATTTAGCCCTTAATTGTTATTGATTTTTATTTTAATGCTTTTTATATCTTTAAGACTCATTTGTATTTAATGACTTTAACAATTATTTTATCATTAAGTTCTCATTTTTCTTTAAATTAATTTTTTTTTAATTCTTAACAGCTATGTATTTATTTTAAAAATCATATCCAAAATTTTATTCTTTTTTATTAATAACTTCAATTTATTTTTTTATACTAAGAGTTACACATCTTTTTCTTTATTAATTAATAACTATTCAACTTTAAGTAAATGAAACATATTTAAATAAATAAAACATGTCAGTGTAAGTGAGTTACTATAGTCTGTTAGCAGTTAAAAAAAAAAAAAGAAATAGGCTGGCCTAGGACCAACCAGTTGAACCTAGTTTAGTCTTGGGTTGAAAAAGTTTAAATTTTTTTAAGTTAAAATTTTGTAAACTTAACTTTTGAATTTTTTTTTTTTGATAATTTTAAGTGCATTAAGTAATTCGGATTAAAATTGACAATTTTAGTCATGATTAAAGGAATGTTATTTGTGCGTAATATTTTTGTACGCAAAGCATACACTAAGCAAAAAAAATAAAATGCACCATTTTACTTCCTTTCCTCTCTCACAATGTGTACATCCACACAGCAAATACAGTGTACAATAACATAGCTTAGTGATTATGTTGGCAATGTTTGCTCTATCTTGTTAATATGCATAGTTTATGATTTCTTCTATAGTCATGGGTCTCTATTACTCCAGCAATAATTCTTCTCTTACATTTTATTTCTTATACGAAGCCTACACTTTACAATTCTTGATTGGATGTATAAGTTTCACTCACACATTCAATCAAGAATTATAAAATGTAGAGTCTATACTTTATAAGAGAAATTGAGCCCGGAAGTAGCGATTCTCTATACTAAAAAGCATTCGAAATTCTGATTTTTAAATTCTTTTGTTGTCATACCCATTGATGATTATTCTCCCATAAAAGTTGTGCTTTGTTTTGAGTTGGCAAATAAAAAGTGTTTACATTAAGGTTTGATTAATGTTAAATTTAAGTTGAAGTTCAAGTTTAGTTGTTATGGTTAACATGTTTTAACTTATATTTATGAAATGAGTGCTATTATTTTTACATAGAAGATACGTATTAAAATTGTAAATATTTAAAATATTATGTAATATTTTTTTTAAAAAAATGTGACAAAATGTATCAAGTGCATAACTCTATTAATTTTCTTACGAAATTAGAGTTAAATTTATATTTTTTTACTTAGACCTTTTTTTACCCAAAATTAAATTTAAACCAAGACCAATCGATCTAGGCTATCCCAAACTGGCCGAACAATAGCTTTACTTGAGAGATTATCTATCGTGTTATACAAATTAACACATAAGAAATGATAGAATAATCCATAATCAAAGATAAATATTTCACAACACAATTCAGATTAATTAGAATTTGCATATTTTCTAGCACAAGCAACAACCCGCCCAAACAGGTATCCAATTGAGGGGCTGGTCGACGCCAATTTTCCATAATAGGTATGCAGGTTCCTTCGGTTACATGAGTCGGAACAACACACCCAACTGAAGTTAACCGGTGCTCACTCCTTCAATCTGAGTAGACACAAGTTAAGGGGCTAAATTAAAATAATTAAAAGTAGAAGCTACTTAATAAAATTAAAAAATAAAAGAAGAATACAAATTAAATTTACAAGTAAATTATAATATATTAAATTTCTCTCTCATCTCATTCATTGTCTATCATTTTCAAGAGCGGTATTAAATTTATATTTTTAGGCATACTCTTTGAGTATATACGAGAAAGAAATAAACAATAAATCATACTTTCTTTATGGGTACTCACTGAGTATATCTAAAAAGCATAAATATAGCATTTTTTTTTTCAGCCCCCCCAATATGCTCAAACTGACATTTCTCCCAATCCATTAATTGATATTTTAATTTCTTTTCTTTTTTTGGGTTAAATTCCTGTCAAAGAGGAATCAAACTTTGATATGAAAGAATTTTATCTATCAAAGTTAAATCCATCACTGCTTATTATTCAAATTAAGTAATGTTTGGATTGTCGTAGTCAACATAGTACCTGTTTGGATGGCAACTGGCAACTGACAACTGGCAAGGCATAGGTTGCATCATTTACTTCTAGAGATATATGTATCATTTATTTTATTATATATATCTAATAATTTTATTTAAACTTAATTTTACTCAAAAGCGTATCAAATATATAGTGAAGTTGAAACTCATATTTTAATATACCTTAAAAATCCACATTTTATTTTGTCTAGTTTTCTTTTAATTTTGTCTTTAATTTTTAAAATTTAATTTATAAATCTTATTTTATAATTTTCTTAAAATCTTCTCTACTTTTCTCTAGCAGCAAAATATCCCCATCCCAATAGGACACCAAACCATGGATAAAAGATTAAGGAAGGAAGGACCCACAGCATGTGCCTTACAACAAAAGGTGCAGCTTTCAAACACCATAACAATGGCTCACGTAGTCATTTCATGTGAGATTATGGTCAGCCACCCACTCACCACCAACAGCCAATCTAACAAAATCTCTCTTTATTACCCATTTTCTTTTGCTTTTTGGTCCAGTTAAGTTTTGTTATTTTTTATAAATTAATTTTTTAAAATATTTACTTAAAAATTTAAATTACAAATTTTATTAATTAAACTATAAAACCTTAAAAATAAAAATTCAGATATGCTCTACTGTTCCGAGGGACGTTTTCCTTACCCATTTTATGCCAAACAATACCTACTTCAAACTTTGAAACTAATATTCAATTTAAATATTGAGCACCTTAAAAAAAAATTAAAATTATATTTATGAAATGTATTTATTCAAAGACAGATAATCATTTAAAATAGTTGTTTAAATATTTTGTAAAGTAAGAATTACATTGAGTAATTAATAAGAATAAATTGCAACAAGTTAACCTTAATTGAAATTTTATAACACAAGTGGTAGATTATAAGGTCCCAAACAATTCCTTGAAAATAAATATATAAATAATAAAGATAAGAGTTCTGAAAGTGGTTGCAGATAGCGTCCATTAGTCTTGCCGTCGCAGAGGTCTCTCCGTTTCTTTGCTGTCCATTTACGCGGTTTTGGTAATGATTTCCCATTTGGACACATTGGATCTTACAAGTCACAAATGCTTAGTCAAAACAATAGGGACAACTGATTGATGTCTGCCGACCAAACACAGAAGGAAAGCAATAAATAGGCCCTTCGATTAAGAAAGCAAAACCAAATAATACAGTTAAAGCCAATCCCTGCGTTAGCTTTACAGAATTAATAAGGACAAACTTGTACATTTAGACTTTGCTCACTAAAGGAGATTGCATAATATAAATTTCACTCATAATAAAAAATGAAAAAATTGTGATTCCCATTTGGTGATGTTGCTAGATCAAAGAGTTTGACAACCTTCGGTTTCAATTGCATTTCCCTCAAACCTTTGATGATGTCCTGTTTTGCCATTTTTGTTACCGACAATCCGTTGAATTAAACGAGTCTGCAAATTCGGAAGGTTTTGAGGGGATGCTTGATTGTGTTTGCGAGAAGGACATGTCACCAAACACGGTTGAAGTGCCTTCATTGGCTTGCCATCTTCGCAGAGCTTGAGGAAGGCTCATGTGAAGGTCAATGCCATAGCCTTCTTCCTCTTCATGGTTCGTGGGTTTCCATTGCTCTACAAGAGGAACCAACACATTCACAGCATGGCCCATATCCGGCCTTTGGTATGGCTCACGCGCAGTGCAATGCCCTGCAAGTTCAGCCACTTTATAGATGCTCTCCATGGTTTCCTCGTCAGGGTTGAGAGTTTGATCAATGGCCTTAGGTATGTTTTCCTTGTTAATCTGTACCCTACGGAACCAAGAAACCAAGTGAGCTCTTTCATCTGGCATGGTATCATCCAATGCCTTTCTACCAGTTATCAGTTCCATCAAAACTACTCCAAATGCGTACACATCCACTTTGGTTGTCACTCTTCCAGTAGCTGGCAAGAGACAAAAAGAATGCATTAACTACAAGCAACCGGAGCAGCTAATGAAAAGCGAATTCAACTAGTTACATCAAATATTTATGGCCATACTTGTACTCTAATCTAGTTCAGCTGTTCGGGTAAAACATATCTTCACAATTAACAAGAATAATTATTTTCTAATACTGTAAAAGAACTTAAATGGACTTCAAAATTTTAGCACCCTGTTCCACAATGTACAAATTGTAATGATAGCAGAATGAGTAATTATAATATCATATGATCAAATGGATGGCATGACATTATTGTGCCCTGCAACCATCCACCAAGGAGAACCCAAGAGAAACAATGATATGGCTGAAAAAGGTCACGCAACAGCACAGAATATGTATGAAACTAGCAACAAAGAGCAGAAAATGAAAACAGAGTCCAAAATTATCTCTAGGAACTAAATATTAAATTATTTTTGCTTCCTATCTTAATCTACCTAAATCTTGTCCAGTTGAAGAACTACCAATAGTTATAACCAATTAGGTATTACATAACTAATTCAAAAAATTAAGATACAAGTTGAAAAGTAAAGGCGTTTACCTGCATACTCAGGTGCAAGATACCCAAAGGTTCCAGCTAACCGTGTCTCAACAGAATACTTCCCATCGGGAGCATTTTTAACCAATCCAAAATCTGCAACCTTTGCTCTCATGTCATCGCCTAGAAGTATGTTTGAGGGTTTCAGGTCCCTGTGAATAAAGCTTTGTTGAGCTAAACTGTGCAAGTATTCCACTCCTCGCGCTACATCCAAAGCTATGGCTACCCTTTGTTTCCATGTCAAAGGAGCACACCCATTCTCGCGCCAATCAAACAGATGTTGTGTTAACGTCCCCTGAGGCATGTATTCATAAACCAAAAGCCTTTCATTGCCATTAATGCAATATCCTAAAAGGGCAACCAAATGCCTATGCCTGACTTTACTTAGGACTGCAATCTCTGCTTGGAACTCATTCATTCCTTTGCTTCCCATTGCGACAGACTCCATCCTCTTCACAGCAATTTTAGTGCCATCATGCAATTCCCCTTTGTAAACAACTCCAAATCCTCCCCTACCCAAAATGTTGTCTTCGCTGAAATTATTTGTTACCTGTCTAAGAACTTGAATTGAAATTGTAGCATTTCCACCCTCAAAAATAGGAAAATCACCACGATCACCACTGCTCTGGCTTTGTAACTCGCTGGGAACTCCAGCATATCCATTAGAAACACTCATTGCATCAATTTTGAAATTTTCCTTCCCATTTTCAGGATTATTAACTCTTCCGAATTTCCGATGACGATTTTTAGCATAACACTTACAAAAAACAAACAATACTACAGCCACAAAAAATACAGCAATAATGGCTATACCTGCAATCCAGCCAGGTGACAAGGAACTACCATTTACTGTTCCAGATGGACCTCCACTTGGTGTAATATCATTAGAACCTGTTGCAGGATTACTTCCATCTCCACTTCCAGAAGTGGGAGTTTTTCCAAGCAAAGGATTACCTGTAGTTGTTAACTTCACCTTTGAAGGGAATTTAGGAATCTCTCCAGAGAGATTGTTGTTAGACACATCAAGCAACACGAGCTGAGGCAAAGTTGTCAAGCTGCCAGGTATTGAACCGGTTAAATTATTACCACTCAGATACAAGTTCCTTAAATCTGTTAAATTAGCAAATGCAGGTGAGATTGTTCCCTGAAAATTCTGCTTCTCAAAATTCACCGTAGTAATCTTCCCCCCTGTGCACACAATAAAACTCCAAACTTGACAAGGATCGTTTCCTACCCATGATTCTGCCAATCGAATCGGATACCCAAATGCAGCAGCAATTTGAAGCAAAGTCGTGACTCGCTCATCGCACGGTCCTGGCTTCGGTTTACAGAAGCTATTAATTCCATCAAGAGTAACCTTCACACCATTTCCAAACTGGGGCATAGGCCCCTGCAGCTTATTGTTGTCCAAAGAAACGTTCTTCAAACTTGAGAGACTCATCAGAGAAGTTGGAACAATACCAGTTAACTGATTGTCCCGGAGCTGCAGATCAAACAAATCCTTGCATTTAGACAAGTCCGGAATGGGACCCGTGAACTGGTTCTTGTGAAGCCAAACCTGAGACAACGCTGTCATTGTAGACAACACGTCAATTGAACCCGATATCCCATTATCCTGATTATTAAGCCATAAGTTCACAATTCCAGATCCCCCAAAAGATTTTGGCAAACCACCAGTGAAGTCGTTGTAAGAGAGACGAACATCTTGCAAACTCGGGAACGAATCAAAAATATCCGGCAACGAACCATTGATATTTGCATTTCCCAGCTCAAGAGTCTGCAGATTAGAGGACTGATTCAAATCGGTTGGAAAAGTCCAGCGTTCAAGGTTGACGTTATTGCTCAAGCTGAGGTTCTGCAGGCTGGCGAGGCCTTGAAAGCAACCGGCGGGAATGGAGGTGAAATTGTTGTAGTCAAGGTACACAGATTGGAGTAAAGAAAGGTTCTCGAGAGAGGGCAAGGGGCCTGAGAGGGCATTGTTCTGAAGAGAGAGAGTAGTGAGTTGAGAGAGAGAGTTGAGATCAGAAGGGAGTGTACCGGAGAGTGAATTGGAAGCGAGGTTGATGGAAATGACGCGGCTGGAGCTATCACACTTGACGCCTTTCCAATTGCAGAAAGAATTGCTTTCAGACCAACCGGTGGGAGTTGGGGAGAGGGATTTGGCGAGCTTGGACATCACAGCAGCATCGTCAGCAATGGCGGTGCTGGCGATGAGATAGAGGAAGAAGAGGGTAGAGAGAGAAGCTAGGGTTTGCAGTTTGAACCGATCCATTTGAGACAGGAGAAGAAAGAAGGGAGAAACAGAGGGTTTAATGCGCGGGTTCGTACTCTGTAGGGCTGAGAGTTTTGTACACAGCAGCGGAAGCAAGTTGACAGAAGGGAAGGACAGCTGCTTGTGTCTTGGGGAAGGTGATATAATATTTGAAAAGACTAAAATATCCTCATGCGGTAGTTACGCAAATAATTACTATTGTTGACTTATTAAATTTTACTTTTATAATACAAATTTTTATTGTGAACAGATATTATTTTTTTAAAAATAAAAATTTATAATAATATTTATCATTTAATTATTAAAAAATTTTTAATAAAAATTTTTAATTTAAATATTATACTATTAAATCACTCTTTAATGGTAGTTACGCAAAACATTGTTTATTTAAAATACTCTCTAATTTAATTTTTAATAATAATTTTATCATTTTAAAATTTACCTAAAAATTAATTTATTTTTTTAACTATAAATTTTAGTTTTATTTTCTTTTATCCAGACATAATGGCAGAAGTAATAGCTAGGCTCAAGCGTCCGGAGGAGGCAGCTGCGCTGCCTGATTCCTCCTTGCTGAACACTGCTGCCGTGTATAGTCTTCAGATGCTCAACGATAGATACTGGGTTTATTAAAGTTTCTTGTTTTGATAAAATTTTATTTTGTTTTTAACAAATCATGAGAAAATTAGGCATAGTAGGATTAAGGGATAAATTTTAAATTATAAAATGATAATATTTACGTTAAATTTTATAAAAATACTCTAACTCTTTAAATTAATTATTTATTAGTATATTAATATATTTTATTTTAAATCAATAAAATTAAGACTTTAATAAAAAAGATTAAGTATCTAAATTCAGTAGAATATATTTCAGCCATGTACGGAAAAATATATATTCGTAAAATTAATGACAGTATTGTAAAATGATATGGGATCATTGTGGACTGGTGATGGATATTTTGATTTTTGTTATTTTAATAATTTTTTTAAATTTAATCAATAAAACTATTTTTTAATTTTTTTAATTTTATATTTATTTTCATCTAATGTCTCCGTCTTAACGAGAGAGTAACCCATCACGGCTATGCTGCTAGGCCGCGTTTCACAGGGTACGCGTATTAAGAGATAGTGTGTTTGCACACAGCATATTCAGATACAACGTACCACTACTCTTCTCTATCATAGAGTTGGAAGAGGGAAGGAAAAATGCTAAAACAATATAATATGGATATATAGCTCTGCATATAATATATATATATATATATATATATATTTATGAATAATTTTAAAAAATAAAAATATGTTAAATTTATATTTTTAAAAATATACATGAATAATTTAATATTTTTATAATTATAATTAAAATAATTTAATTATTTATTCAATTATTTTTTCTTTTTGTTATAATATGAGTCATTAATTATGATCTATGGATCAATGACAAAATTAAGAATATCAATTAAATTAAAAAAAGATATTGTTGCATGAAATTTTATATAAATTATTTTATTTAATGAAAAGTAATAAATAGGAATATAAATTAAAAATAAAAATTTTAAAAGTATACAAACTAAGAATATTAAATAAATTTTTTGATGCACAGGGTTCTTATTTAGGGCAAGTGTAAAATGTACTTAAATAAATTTAAATTAAAAGAAATGAAAGAAATTTAAAATAATAGTAATTTTATTTACAGAGAGCTTACAATTTAAAGGCAGAGGGAGATAAAGGTGGTCTTGCCATTACAATCTCACTAAACTCTTAGTATCTATGTTTAGGGGAGTGAGGAAGGTTTTTTAATGATGTTCAGAACTTACTTCTTACAAATGAGGATAGAGAGATTTATAGCCGAGTTCAGACTTCAAACTTTTTACAATGTAGTTTAATACGTCATACTATGCGGACTTTAGATTATTTTTTTCAATTCTGCATTTTATCTTCATGCTTTAGGCTATCGGTAGGCTTCTTTTACTTTTACTTTTCTAACGGCTTGTCTTTTTAGAAAAGCAAATTCTTTTGGTTGACCATAGGCTAAAGCAATTATGGATAGCTCTGAAAAGTTATTCTATAGTAGTCGTCTTCATTCTGAAGATAGCTTGGATAACTTGGATCAGAGTACTCTTCTTCAGAATCTATTGTAGATGCTAATTCTAATAATTTCTTTTTATACTTTTTTAACTGTCTTAGATTAAGACTAGCCAAATCTGACAATTCGGCTATAATAGTCTTTTTCTTCTCTGCAAGCTTTGCTTTGGGTTTTGGAGTTATTTGCTTGATCTTCCATTTGTTATATTTATTTAAAACAATTCATCAAATTTGTCTCACCACCACACCTGAGCAATACAGACTAAGGATTGTGATATCCTCTAGGAAGAGCTTGATTAATATTAAATTTTAATTGCATTATTCATCCTACTTCCATATGAAAGTAGAAGATTAAAAATTTTTCTTGCAAAGGAATTGAGACGGCTATCTTTTTAAATTCATCATAAACCTACTTGGTTTTAGAAGAAAATTGACCTAACAAAGGTCCAAAGTAAAAAACCATTCTTGGAACTAGGTAGGATAGGCTAACTGGCATGTTTTAAAATTTATGAACCAAGAATGAGTGTTGGATGGTTCATAAAAGACATTATACCAGGCTTGTTGGTAGTCATAATAATTAAATTGAGTCAAAGGTAAAGGAAAATTTTTTAGCTGTGCAAGGGTGCTGTTTCCAGTTGGACTAGGAAAGAACTTTGAGAACTTTGAGTTTAGAGTAAGAAATTTTTGTTGGGTCTTTAGGGTCTGTTTCTTGCAAAATTTGGGCCGATTTGGTGTCTACTAAAATGGCTTCATAAAATCATTTGTTCTTTTTAAAGTCTTGGGGAATCCAGGTCCATCCACGAGAAAAGACTTGGTTAGCAATTTGTTTTGAATTAAGATTAACAAATTCAGGTTCTAAAGGTATTATGGGGATAAAAGTATTTTTATTTTTGAATGAGCAGAGTTTATCAGTCTCAGGAGAGGGTGGTCTTATAGGCAGGAAGCGACTTGCTTCAGATAATAATGTTTGGGCTATTGCCGAAGAAGTCGGCCTTACACTTGGCTGCCTGACTCACACAATTAAGGAGTATGAAGTACCTGTAGTTGTAAAAATATTAGTTGATGCAGTTGCCTGCTGGCTTGGTATGGCAAACTGAGCTTTAGTAAGGGGTTGTGAGGGTGGCTTGTCATTCATTTTGAACCCTATAAAAATTTTCTAGTTAGAAAATCAGGAAGGCTATTCTGCTCTCCTTTTATGTGTTCAATTTTAAAATTAAAACAAGATAAGATTGATTACCATCTAGCAAAAATTTATTAAAAAATCAAATTTTTAACATCCTTTTGCAAAATATCTTTTGCAGCTTTGCAATCAGTTTCTAAAAGAAATTTTTTATTTATCAAATTATCTTGAAATTTAGAAATACAAAAGACAATAGCAAAAATCTTTTTATTTAATAGTACTATATTTTTGTTGAGAAGAATTCTAGGTTCCTAAATAAAAGCAAACAATTTGTTCTTTACATCTTTCAAGAAGGATTTATTTAAGAATACCTTTAAAACCAATTTCAGAGGCATTACATTCAACAATGAAAAAGCATTAGGATGAGAAATTTTCAACAAAAGAGATTCCTTACAAGAGACTTTATTTAAATGATGGTTTGAGTCATTTCGTGGACTAAGGAGGAGGACTCTTTTTGAATCTTTTAAAAAGAAGTTTACAGATAAGGTGTATATTAAGAATAAAGTCAAAGACATGATTAAGACATTCAAGGAATTTTTTAAGTTGCTACTTTTCTTTACTTTCATTAAGAAATTTATTAGCAAATTCTATACTCCTACTTATAGGTGTGATAGTGCATTGCTATATATTATGTCCTAAAAATTTTATTTGAGTTTGAAATAACTTTATCTTTTTAGTTGAAACTATTAATCCATTAATTTTTATGGCTTTTATAAAAATATTTAAATGGTTAAAATATTAGTTTATTAACTTTGAATAAACCAAAACATTATCTAGATAAACAATTATAAAATTAGAGTAACTATTAAAAATTTTATTCATTATTTTTTAAGAATTTTGAAGGGGCATTTTTAAGTTTGATGGGTATTATATTCCATTTGTATTGCCCAAATGGCACTGTAAAGGCAGTTTTTATTTATCTTCTTCTTTAAGTTTAATATGATAAAACTCAAACTTTATGTCAAATTTAGAAAAAATTAATGTGTATATATTTTTATAAATAATTTTTTAAAAAATATATTAAATTTATACTTTTAAAAATACACATAAATAATTTAATATCTTTATAATTATAATTAAAATAATTTAATTATTTATTCAATAATTTTTTCTTTTTGTTATTATATGAGTCATTAATTATGACCTAAATTTTATTTTTTTATTACAATGTAACATAATTATTATATACATTTATTTTTTAAATGAAAAAATTATTAATATATATAAAATTAAAACTAACTTAATCAAAAAAATAGATAACTTTACGTCAAAAAAATATTAAATTTTTTAAAATAAAAATGAAATATAAGTTACTATTATCTATGTTATGTTAAAAAAAAATTTGATAAGTAAGAAACTAAATTACTACAATTGCACTTCTAAAGAAATTAAATTATTATAATTTTTATTTATAGAGAACTAAATTACTTAATTCAAAAATTAAGAATTAAATTAGTCTTTTAAAAAAATAAAAGGATTAAAAAAATCCTTATTCTAATAAAAAACTATAGAACAGAAAATGTATGTGTGTGTGTGTGTTTGCTTTGTTATTATTTTTTTCCTTACTTACTTTATACTTAGTTACATCTTTTGGAAGTAGAAGATGTGTAACATTTTTTTATAATGTAAATATTTTAATATAGAATAATAAAAAATAACATAACAATTCTCTTAATAAAATTGAATTAAAGTAATTAAGGATAAAAAATATTTTAAATTAATTCATATAAAATATATTATTTCTAGAATTGAATTTATGAATTTGCAAGAATGATGATATTTGGATAAAATGATTAAAACTATTTTTGAATGTAAAATGAAAAAGGAAAATTAATTATGGTAACTTTTATATAAAATTTTAAAAATTTTAAATACTGTAATTTTTTAACTAATTAATTGTTACTTACAGTAGTTAAATATTATTGAATGAAAATAACATAATAATTTTATATTTTTTGAATACAAATATGTTAGAAAAAATTTAAAACTAAATTTTTTACAACACTATTTAAATTTCTCACCGATATTTATATTTTGTATGAGTAAATTTATGTCCCTCAGGCTACCTCAAATATAGATGCAATATCTATCTTTTCCATTATAATTAATGAGGAATGAGTTAAAAAGCATCCCACTGTACACAAAAAAAAAAAAAAAAGCATCCCAATTGCTGCAAACTTTGAGAGCCTAAAATGCCCAAAGCCATATGATCTGCCATAGATGAAAGTAGTAGGACGAGCAATTCGTGCATACAACAAAGATTTCTCATGTATCTCTCTGAGGGAAGCTTGCATATTGAGAATTCTGAGACTCATAAATTAATTTTTCTCTAAGGGAACGGTAATAATATATTGAGAGACTCGTAAAATAGTTTCAAAATTTTTAAGGTTGTTTCTCTCATTTTTTGTCACAACATTCTCGGAAATCAAATATGATTGGAGCACTTTAAGCTCTTTGGGACTTAGACATGAGTTTTTGGCTTGCAAGAAATTCATTTTCATGACAAACCGTCTTCATATATATATATATATATATCATTTTAAATTTTTACTGTTGTTACGGGTGTAAACAAATCAAGTCAAGCCGAATATTATTAATTTATACTTGACTTATTTATTATATGAGCTTTTTAAGCTTAGCTTGTTTATTACACGAGCCTTAATTTTTTTTAAAAAAAATAAACTCATTTAATAAACAAGTTTATCAAGTTTGTTCATGAAAATTTGTTTAATTTTAATATTCATTTTATAAAATTAATAAATTCAATGAATCTTATTTAAAGTTAAAATGATCTTAAATATATTATTATCTTAGAATAAGTTTTATTTTATAACAAATTTTTTATAATACAAAACATATAAAATTATCATAATAAACTACTTATTTTATTTAATTTTCATTACTTTATTGATAAACGAGCTATTTGTAGTTTCACAAGCTGAACATTAAAAATCTTTCGAATGTTTAGGTATATATCGGCAAAGAGTCCTGACCACAAAAGTTAAAAGACCTAACATAACTGCTTAGCATGGGCAGGGTAGAAATTAATTAACCGTTTGCTGAAAAAAAAAAAAAAAAAAAAGCTAGTTAGAAGTTAAAAAAGCATAACTAAATAAAAAATTAAAATTTGTGAGTAATTTCAAACATAAGATAATAACTGGCCAACCACATTTGACGAGTGTCAGTAGGAACCTCTCTCCTGGTCCTATACGGTAAAGCCTGTGAGGCTGCTGTGGAGGGCCTCCAACTGTTGTGTTGAAGTCATAAAAATTAAATGTTAGAAATTTAAGTGAATAAAAATATATAATATTATTTATATTATAAATAAAATTAAACTTATATGAAAATACATACCTAGTAGTGCCAAAGGACGAATTGCCTTCTTTTGACTGTGAGTAGCCTTCCCTTAAGGATCAAAAGATGTGGATGGGGTGGCAAGGTCCTAATGGATGCTGTGAAAGGGGTGTGGGAGGCTACAAAGATGAAGATCGGGGTGCTAATAGGAAAGGTGGATCAATCAGGACGGCGAAACCTGGTGTGGGAATTATGGTCAAGTATGGTGAGTAGGAGGAAGCAGGGGTGTCCAATGTTCAAGTTTGAGTTGAATTAGCAGAAGAAATCGGTTGGGTCACACAATATTGGGTTGGGGAAATTCTTACCCAATACGAATCGAAACATAGAATCGGCTGAAGATTTTTAGGTTGAATCGGGTTATAGTTAGGCTAGTGAGTTATGAAAGCTGACCTCTATCTTCTAGACTTCCAATCTTCTCTCCCTTTTGCAAGATTCCAACTTCCCATCTAAGAACGACCACATTCATGATAGATAGCTAAGTCCAAACAATATTGTTCCCAAGTCCAAAAGATTCATAAACATTCATGGAGAAAGAGAAAGAATCAAAGAGCCATCTTCTTTACGTTTATACCCTATTCCCTGTAGACTATAGTACCCTTCTCTAAAGCCTCTTTGCTTCTACACCTTCGCACATGTGGCCATCATGGTTGAGATCATCAAGCCAGGTCAAAAGCACACTACCATAATCACCAGCAATAGAAACCCGAAACAACTCATTCAATTTCTCTTGCTCTTCCTTTAAAGACATTCAAAGCCTTTGCCAAAAACCACCATACTCAGAACCACATGCCCCAGATCACCTTCCTTCTTCCATTAGCTTTGAACCTCCACCTTTGTCCTCCGCACCTAGTGTAGCCATAGCGTCCCTTCATCCCAACTAGTCCATCCCACTACCTAGTGCTCTAGAAGGTGGAGGTGGAGGTGGAGGAAGGAAGGGTGATGTATAAGTGTAGATTAACGAGAAGCCTGACAGAATAGAAGAGAAGAGAAAAGATTGAGAAAATAAGAGACTGAAAGAGGAATGTGTATTTGATCTAAGAGAAAGAGAGATCAAAGAAAGAGATTGAGAGAAGAATGTGAGGAGAAGAAAAGATCTATCAAATAGATTAATAAAAATATTATATTATGTTATGTTCTATGTTACTATTCGATCAGATTGGGTTAAAACCGAGTCAACAATTGTAACCCGAAACCTGACCAAAATATATCATGTTAAATTTTTGTAACCCATAACTCGACCATTTTAATGTTACTTTACTTGTAATGCATTTGAATGAGTCTGGTTACAAGTTATTTGCACACTCCTAAGAGGAAGGATGTAATGGTGGTAATGGTGGTGGTGGTGGAGATGATACATATGTGATAATAGGGAGTGATGATATGGATGCAATTAATGTTACTTTGATTTTGAGTAAGTAACAATTACAAGAGATAAACAAAAAAGTATACTCTAAAACCACAAATAATAAGCATTAGAGAGAGTATCCTCTAACTATAGTAGTTTTTTCTCTATCTATTTCATATGTATATTTAATTTGTGGGTCATACTAGTTTTTTTTCTTTTTATGGAAAATTTTTCTCATTTTTTTATTTTGTATTTATCTTTCTTTTATATCCATTTGTTAGCATTTGGACCCTCTATATTTATTATTTTTAATTTTGATAACTTTCTATCAATTTTACTTTATTTTATATTTAAATTTAATTTATAGTGTCACATTTTTCTTAACGTATTGTTGCAACATCGCATGGAGCAACAATAGAAAAAACATGATGCTTTAGGAAAGGGTTTAGAAAATAAAAAAATTTTGAAGTTGTCACCAATCTAGAATAAAATTATAAGATCGGACACTAAAAAAAAGTGATCTGCATTACAAAAAATAGATTCAGAGGTTAATTACTTATAAAAAAAGGTGTTAGTACCTTACAATACCCTTTTAGTATTACATTAGCGTTTGGTTACTTTTTGATTTAAAAAAAAAATGTCTGGAGTCTTGCTTTGTTTACAAGTTAATAATTGATAAATGTCTTTCCAAAATTAGGGTTTTAAGAAATGTGTGTTATTCGCAAAATAAGAAGGAGGAGCTTCTACTCCAATTTGATATTTAAAAAATACTCATAAACCCCCAATCTTTCAAAATGAGCTTTATATAAAATTTCATACATTTTCCAAATCATAGGACTGAATATTTTCACTCCACTTTCATGACCCTTATTAGATAAAATTTTAAGTTTTTTAGAAATAATAATATCTATAAGTTTAAAGGTAACATTTAGATGGGTCTCACATTCTTCTGAGGTGAGAGAAAGCTCTTCCTTTTTGAGTCATAGGAAAGAAAGTTTTCATTTCAATTCCTAACTTCTCCAAGGTAGGTTTGTATGAAAACAATTTTCTACAAATTAAAGTAAGGCTTCTCTTTCAATAAAAATGTTTGAATAGGGTGAATTTGAAAAAATAGGCTAATGGAGCCTCTTTGAGATGATCTCTTTAATAAATTACTATAACTTACACTCTGTTTTGCACTTCTTACACAACTTTTCTTTATTTTTAAAACTTACACTAATCTCATTTATATTTTATAAGTATATTATATATAAATTCAAACTGTTGAATATATCTTTAGATGAGTTAAAAAATTGCTATGACTTATTAAAAATACTCTTGCTAGTTAAGTAATAAAATTTTCTCTTTTTAAAATTCATATTTAGTTTACTTTACAATAATGATTTCTTGTGGATGCTATTATAATTTATGAGTTTTTTCACAAAGTACCAAAAATATTAAAAACATGTATTCTTTTTATATTTTTGCACCAAATATAGAAAATAATATTACAAATATGTTTTAAATTTTTTGTGTTTTCAAAAAATTCATAAATTATAAAAAGACTTACGTAAGATTATTTCCACAAAGAGAAACAAACATGAAGAGAAATTTTTCTATATAATTAAGGATATTTTGATAATTTATAATAAATTGGGTTAATGTATAATGTATGTACAAAATATAAAAGAGATTAATGTAAGTATTGAAAATAAAGAGGATTTATGTAAGAAGAGTGAAATAAAAGGGCATGTAAGAGTAATTTACTCTAATTATTTTGGTGAAAATTTTCTCTAATATTTAACATAGATAAATAAAAAGAATGTTTTATATTGTTTTAATAATTAAAAGAATGTATTACCAACTAGGTATTGACTTAGTGAAAGTTAGCTGTATTCTAAAATGATTTGGTACCAAAGTTTTTGCACCTTTTGCAAAAATAAAAATATATTCAAATTGTGGAATATATCCTTAGATGAGTGATAAAAGAGTGTCCACTAGGTAAAATAAAGAAATGTCTACATAATAAAATAAAGAAGTGTTCATATGATAAAATTTAAAGTATCCTCCTAAGATTTTTAAAATTTTTAAATTTATATTATTTTTAATTTGTATTATACTATCAAGTAATTAATAAACATCTTCAATAGTTAACTAATCATTTCAATGGGATAAATACTAAACTATATCTTTGTGTAATATATTTATTTGTTGAGGAAATGCTTCCAAACTTGGCTCAATTTTATCCAAGTGACATTGTCTGCAATTAAAATTTTTGCACTTGTTAGTTAATTTGAAAATTGTATTTTAGATGTGCTCAAATAAAAGATTTTTAAAATTGAAAGAAATCAATGTTCTTTCTTAAAAATTCACTGAGACAAGTAAAACATTATATATCTCTTGGTGTATTCACTGGTTGCAAGTGCATTTGTTGAAAGAAATTTTTTTGCAATGAATATTATAAAGGGTGAAATGTGTATCATATAAGAGATAATTGTTTAGTTATCTATATATTAAAGAAGGACATTTTTATAGAAGAAAATGTAAATAAATTTTGCAACAATCTCAAAAGGTTCATTTAATTTTTGTTTTACGGGATTATAATTTGAAAAGATATATTACCATGGTGCAATAAAGATATTTAATTTGTGATCATTTTTATTGGTGTTTATGCTATAAAAAAAACCCCAATTTGTGGCAAAAATTCCTACCAAGATAAGGCATTGAAAATAGGAAAATGTTAAGTCTACACACTTAATTTTATGTATTTTTTATGTAATATAAAAATGAAGATAAAGCACTAGTGTTCTATCGTGTAAAATTTCGATAATCATAAAATACCAATGTTCTATTATGATTTATCCAAAATATATAAAAATAAGTACATAAATATTACAGAAGTCTTGAAAATATCACATATATCATTTTTTGTGCACTGCTCCTAGATATGAATATATATGTTCTTCGTTTAGTAGTTCATTTTATGGAGCATTAATAATATGCCAATGATTGACGTTTCTCTTCAGGTGACCATCCTGAAGTTGTTAAGCAAGGCTAAAATTTCGGGCGCAGGCTGTAGCATGTACTGTTAGACTCTGCAGCTAAGAAGACTCAATTTATTTGATTCGTCTACAAGAAAATTGGGTGACATCTTTTTTTTGGGTGTTCTAAAACAAAGAAATTACACTAACAAAACCTCCAGAACTGGAGACCATTCACGGAATTTGTTGCCTGAAACTGAAGGGTGTCATGACTCATTCCCTGATGGCTAGATCCACTGCAGACCAATTTTCTCCAAGGAATGAACGTTCCTGCTATTCCTTGACCAGGAGATGGATCTGTCTAAATCTATCATTGATATGTTGGCTTAACTGGAGAGCAGAGGAAGCAGAGGGTGTTTCAGGTTTGAGAATAACCTAATACCCTCAACTGAGTCTGACCTAATCTTGCGAGGCTAAGATATATCTTGTAATTATTGTATCTCAGTCATTGATTCCCGAATTTTATGATAGGAATTATGTTTTCTGTTGTCAACCTCATTATTTTCTTGCCAATGTTTGTCTGCAATGAATTCCAACCAAAAGCTGCTGGTTTTTGTGCAGCGGTGTGAGCCTCCATTAAAGAATCACCAACTATTTGCATGACCTCTGCAATTGCTAAGGTAACTAACCTATATTGTTCATGAATATGGTGCCCCCCTGTGTGTGCCATGAGCGTTTCTGGTGCACCATAAGTTACAAAGAAATTTTCGTACTCTATATGACACATAAGCATAGTGCATGCTAGATGCAAGATGAATGGGTACCACACAAGCCAGGTTTAGCTATACTTGTGTGTAGATACTTCCTACCCACTCTAATTCATTGCATTTAACTTACTCTGCAAAGCCTCGTCAAACATCACTTGATGCCTTGTCTTCTGCTCTCATTGGCAGATTTCCAGGTATGGGCATTTAGGATTATTTGTTCTTGGACAAGGTGAGCGTTTTGCTGCTCAATTTAATTGCAGCCCTGGATCATTAGTGCAGTATACTAATTCTAGGAGGGATTCACAACGTTGTACCATCAGAGCACAATCCCAAGCAAAACCTAATGGCTATTTCTGATTACACAGCATCTTCTTCCCTTCTCTCCAATATTGTAAGCTCTTATTCTCTCTCTCTCTCTCTCTCTCTCTCTCTCTCTCTCTCTCTCTCTCTCGTGTTCCATTCGATTCGTTCATATTGACGTTGAATGAAGAAGCTTGTGGCTTAGCTTCTGGTTTAAAACTCAAAAAATTGTAGCTTTATCTCGGAGCATTGATCGTCTGATCATTTCATTGTCAGGAGAATGTGACTCCAATTTATTCCTAGAAGGCTCGTATGAAGTACATGTTTGTTTTTCATATCAGTCATTTTCTGTTAGTTTTTGGCCCATTGTGGCATAGGTTATTTCTGAAATTGAAATAGTAGATTTGGACTTGTTCCTTTTAATCATTCAATGAGTTGTCTTGAAGATAACTTAGGACTTCTTGACTGTCCAAACTCCAATTATGATGTCTTATTCAAAGAGATTCTTGCTATTATGGGCTATTATTACGCGAGTACTTCGTCCTTCATTAACTTTATGGGCTCATGTCTGGATGTTTCTTGTAATGGTTACATAATCTGTCTTTTAAATGTGCTTATGGAAACCTCTGTGCTGGTTTGGGGTCAGCAAGTTGTCTTGTCAGTTGATCCTATGGATAGATGGAAACTATCAAGGACTCGGGCGTGGATGTTTTTTAAATTGTGAGATATGTAGTAGTTCGGTAATTCTCCTGGGAAGATAAGTGATCTATGATACATTTGACAAGCAAGTTTCTCAGCACATGATAAGTATAAAGAGTGTCGCTGTTATAATGCGCAATACTCGATTTACATCATAAAAGGATGTTGCGGCAAACTTTTGATGCCATTTATAAAGGCACGGCTAATTTTACATCATAAAAGGGCTTGAATTTGGGCTTTAAATCACTCTCATTTGTCGGATAAGTCTTTGTTGCCATCTCAACTTTTTGTCGCAAGCATTTTTAATTTTATTATAAGTGATTTTTAACTTTAGTCATGACAAGGTTATTTTGTTTTAAATAACTTTGTCGTCTTTCCAAATGTGCGGCCATCTAGCTCTTACTGGCCTGTCTTGAGTCAGAGTGTCCTAGATTATTTATACAAGTACTTCCATTTTTGGTATAAATGCAGTTATAATAGAGCAATGAAAACAGTCACACTTAATATGCATTTTTTCTTGTCTAACCACTGCTAGATAAAAGTTCCATTTAGATAGTTCATGTTTTGCATACACCAGAGAGAAACATTGTTAGCTGTAATGATCATTAAATAGTAGAATCATAACGGCAGTTATTATTATTTCTTCTTTTTTTTGGTGGTAACAGTTTTTAATTTTGATCAATCTTTAAACCCAATTGCTTTATAAATCGTGGTCAAATTTTATTTTATTTTATTTTTTTGGGTGTCAATCTTATATTATAATATTTTTAATATTTTAAAAAATTCAAGATTTTATATAATATTTTCTTATAATAATTATAATATCTTGTTATGGTTTAAAAAAAATTAGTTAACAATCTTTCAAGTTATTATGATCATTGTTAGTCTTTTATTACGGAATTCGTTAGTGGTTCATTTGTATACAAATGATAGTTATTTTAAATTTATTTTCATATAATGTTATTGTTGGTGTGAATTGCAAAATCCCGTGAACCATCGAGTCTTTGAACGCAAGTTGCGCCCGAAGCCATTAGGCCGAGGGCACGTCCGACTGGGTGTCACGCAACGTCGATAAAAAAAAAAGAAAAAAAAAAAGAAGGAACTCCGCCTGTGTTTTTCATAGCCGGTCCCAAGCCCGGATAAAGGAGGAGGGTTGTGTTAGGTAGTCGACAGCCAACGTAAAACTACGTCGAATCTTTATGACATGGACAAACGAAACTATATTGCTAATGCTAGGTCGTTACCCAGAAGTAACGCGCTGTATGGCTCGAGTACAGTGTCAAATGAGCTAGAGCCGCTGCATCGGCGCCCGGATGCAGTGTTAAATAAGCAAGGGTTCTCACATCTTACTGGACGGGTGTGGGTAAAGAAGTTAGTTCGGGGGAACAAGATCCGTTTTGGCACTTGGAATATTGGAACTTTGACTGGAAAGTCTATGGAGGTTGTGGATACTATGATTAGAAGGAGAGTTAACATTATTTGTCTGCAGGAAACCAAATGGGTTGGAGCAAAGGCTAAGGAATTGGATACTTCAGGATTCAAGCTTTGGTATACAGGGAAGACTAGAGCAAAGAATGGAGTTGGTATTATTGTAGATAAGACTTGGAAGAGTAATGTGGTGGATGTTAAAAGGATAGGGGATACGATTTTATCCCTTAAGATGGTAGTGGAACAGGAGACCTTTAACATCATAAGTGCTTACGCACCACAAGTGGGGCTAGAAGAACAAGAAAAGGTAAAGTTTTGGGAAGATTTGGAGGGTTTAGTCCAAGGAACTCCCCACAATGAAAAGATTGTCTTAGGTGGAGATCTTAATGGTCATGTTGGAAAGGATGCAGGGCAATATGCAGGATTTCATGGGGGTTTTGGTATAGGAGAACTAAATGAAGAAGGTAGATCAATTTTGGACTTCGCAATGGCCTATGACTTTAAGATTGCGAATACTTGTTTTAAGAAGAGGGAGGAGCACCTAATCACATATAGGAGTGGGGCTGCAAGTTCACAAATAGATTTCTTTTTGGTACGGAATACGGATAAAAGGATCTATAAGGACTGTAAAGTTATACCAGGGGAGAGTTTGACCACACAACATAAGATTTTGGTTCTTGACATGCAAGTAAAGAGTCGGAAACAGCGAAACAGAAGAGTTATAAACCCAAGAATCAGGTGGTGGCAACTAAAGGGTGAAAAACAGTTGATTTTTCAGAGAAAGCTAATAGAAGAGAGAGTTTGGGAGACACAAGATTGTGCTAACCTTATGTGGAAAGAGATGGCAAATGGGATCCGAAAGGTAGCTAAAGAAGTTTTAGGGGAATCAAAAGGATTTGGCCCTAAAGATAAAGAATCTTGGTGGTGGGATGAGAATATTCAAGTGAAGATTAAATATAAGAGGGAGTGTTTCAAAGCTTTACATCTAGATAATAAGGATGAAAATTGGAAGAAGTATCGGTCAGCTAGAAATGAGACAAAGAAAGCAGTTAGTGAGGCAAGATCTAAAGCGTTGGATGGATTTTACCAAGCTTTGGGAACAAAGAATGGAGAACGGCAAATATACAAGCTTGCTAAGGGAAGGGAAAGGAAAACAAGAGATTTAGATCAAGTGAAATGCATTAAGGATGAAGAAGAAAAAGTCTTGGTAACAGAGGGAGATATCAGAGAAAGGTGGAGAAGTTATTTTCACAAGCTTTTCAATGAGGGGCAGTCAACAAATATAGATATGGAAAGTTTTAGTACTCGGGAGGAGGATCAAAATTTTGCTTTTTATCGTAGAATTCGAGAAGTGGAGGTGAAAGAGGCACTTAAGAAAATGGGTAACGGTAAGGCTTTGGGTCCTGATAACATACCTATTGAGGTTTGGAGGTGTTTAGGAGAGAAAGGTATTTCTTGGCTTACCAAGTTATTGAATGAGATACTAAGGTCCAAGAGGATGCCAGATGAATGGAGGAAGAGTACGTTGATACCAATTTACAAGAATAAAGGAGATATTCAAAATTGTGAGAACTACTGGGGGATTAAACTCATGAGCCATACTATGAAACTTTGGGAAAGAGTGATTGAACAGAGATTAAGAAAAGAGACTCATATATCAGAGAACCAATTTGGGTTTATGCCAGGAAGATCCACCACAGAGGCTATTTATCTTCTACGAAGTTTGATGGAACGGTACCGAAGTAGAGAAAAAGATTTGCATATGGTCTTCATTGATTTGAAAAAAGCTTATGATCGAGTGCCAAGAAAAGTCCTATGGAAAGCATTGGAAAAGAAGGGTGTTCATATTGCTTATATTCGTGCCATAAAGGATATGTATGATAGAGTTACAACAAATGTGCGGACTCAGGGAGGGGTAACAGAAGATTTTCCCATAAGGATCGGTCTGCATCAAGGGTCGTCCTTAAGTCCGTACCTTTTCACTTTAGGGATGGATGTACTTACTGGACACATCCAAGATGCAGTCCCGAAATGTATGTTGTTTGCTGATGACATTGTTTTAGTAGAGGAAACGAAGAGGGGTTGAATTGTAAAGTGCAATTATGGAGAGAAGCCTTGGAATCAAAGGGTTTCCGTTTAAGTCGGAATAAAACAGAGTATATGGAGTGTAAATTCAGCAAGAGGCTAGAAAACAGAGATTTGGAGATAAAAATTGGGGAGCAGAGAATACCGCAGGTGTCCAAGTTTCGGTACCTTGGGTCCATTTTACAAAGTAATGGAGAGATTGATGGGCATGTCTCCCACAGGATCCAAGCTAGATGGATGAAATGAAAAAATGCATCGGGGGTTATTTGTGATCGCAAAATACCTACCAAGCTTAAAGGGAAGTTTTATCGAACTGCTATTAGATCAGCTATGCTTTATGGAAGTGAGTGTTGGGCTTTGAAAGGTCAACAAGAGCAAAAAATGGGGGTGGCAGAAATGAGAATGTTGAGATGGATGAGTGGACATACAAGAAAAGATAAAATTCGAAATGATTATATTCGGGAGAGAGTTGGGGTGGCACCTATTGAGGAGAAAATGACAGAAACCCGGTTACGGTGGTTTGGGCATGTACAAAGAAGACCGCGAGAGGCACCAGTGAGAAAGGTTGACCAAATGGTGTTTAGTCCTGTGAGGAGATGTAGAGGAAGACCAAAAAGGACACTTGGAGAGGTGATCAAAAGAGATCTTTGGTTAAATGGTATATCCGAAAATTTGATTTTGGATAGAAGTTTATGGCGTCGTTTGATCCATGTAGCCGACCCCACCTAGTGGGAAAAGACTTAGTTTGTTGTTGTTGTTGTTGTATAATGTTATTGTTGACAAATTTTAATTTCAATGTAGATATTAGTAATTTTTAGCAATATCTCCTATTTTTAATAAAAATATATTTAATTTTTTTTTTATCTTTGATAATTTCTTATGAAGTTTGCGTTAGTTGAAAAATGTCACATTTTAAGACTCGCTAATGTTATTCACTTTCAAGGCCTTGTTTGGTAACTGGATACAAATTTACAATTTCTGGCATTGTAAGATATACAAGACCAAATGCGGCATTGCCAGATCAGCTAGCTATTCCACAACGGGATAATATTAATGCCTCACTGTGATGGCGTTTAGGGGTAATCAACTCGAAACCTCCTTCCTCCCTTCCACGAACGCTGAGGGAAGCTCCACTTTCTGCTCTGCTGCTTCGGCGGAAGCTACCCATTGGTCACCAATTCCGCGGCATTCCACTTCCCAGCATTTGCTTCAGGTAAATCTTTGCCGTTTATTTTCTTTTATTTTTCTTTTTGAAAATGTTTTTCATTTTTTCTTTATAAAAAGAAATCACGTCTTTGGGTTTTGGGGTGGACACTCCATCTTTTGCATCCACCCCCTGCGCCTTGCGACTCACGCTGATGTTCCCCTCTCGTGCACGCTGTAGATCAAGATTTTTGAACTTGTGGGTTTCTTTACTTCGTTAATTTTATGGCTCTCTGAAGTTTTTCGAACCCAATGTTAATTTTTGTTAACCGGGTTTGTATTCATGTGTAACGAGGATTTCTTGTAACATATTAAAGTTTTAGCTTACGTTTTTTAATTGATGCTGAAGTTTTTTAGAATGCTTCAAATTGCTAGTATTCCTTATAACTTCATCATTCATGTCCACGACTAAAGCTTTTATACTGCTTAAAATTTACCTGCGTGATCGAAAAAGGAAGTAAACGGGGATTGATAAGTGAGACAAGATGGATTAATCCGGTTTTCATTTACAGGGAAGTTGGAAGTGAAAAGGCTAAAAGAGAAGAATGATGCTTAAAAGAGCTGCCTTGTTCTGGTTTCCTCTTTTTCTTCACGAGATTGGTGGTATTGCTAATTTCAGAACCTCTATTGTCTCCCTATCCCTATTGCATCATTCCTTTCACTTTCCTTGTGTTTGGGTTGCCATCTCTTCTTCTTTTATTACTTATTATACTGCTACAGAAATTCAGGACAGACAAAACCGAACCCAATTCTTAAATTCTATGAGGAATCAGTGCAGGTCACATCAATTGAAAAATGTTAATCATGCCTTAGATTTCTTTCACAAGATGGTTAATTTGAAGCCTTTGCCGTCTGTGTTGGATTTTACTCTGTTGTTTGGGGTGATAATGAGGATGAAGCATTATATAACTGTGATTTCTTTAATTAAACATATGTATTCCTTAGGTATAAGAGCGGATGTCTATACTCTTAACATTGTGATCAATTGTCTTTGCCATTTGAAGCATACAGCTTTTGGATTCTCAGTTTTAGGGGCTATGTTCAAAGTTGGTTTGAAGCCCACAGTGGTAACTTTTACCAGTCTTATTAATGGACTTTGTGTAGAAGGCAATGTGGCTCAAGCGATAAGATTAGCTGACCACATGGAAAAGATGGAGTATCAACCGGACACTCACACCTATGGAGCATTAATAAATGGATTATGCAAGATTGGTGACACATCTGCTGCTATTAGGTACCTAAGGAAGCTGGAAGAAAAAAGGTGGAAATTAAATGTTGTAGTTTATAGCACAATTATTGATAGTCTGTGCAAGGATAGATTGGTATCCGAGGCATTAGATTTATGCTCAGAAATGATTAGGAAAGGTATTCAACCTAATCTTGTTACTTACACTTGCTTAATTCAAAGTCTTTGTATTTTTGGTAGATGGATTGAGGCTAGTTCTCTATTGAAGGAGATGATACAAAAGGGAATCATGCCAGATGGGCGAACTTGTAACATCTTAATAGATGCTTTTTGTAAAGAGGGAATGATTAAGGGGGCTAAAAGCATAATGGGTTTCATTATTCATATGGGAGAGGAGCCTGATGTTGTCACCTATAATTCTTTAATTGTTAGTTATTGTATGCAACATCAAGCGAACAAGGCCATGGAAGTATTTAATCTGATGGTTGACAGGGGCTGTTTACCAGACATCGTAACTTATACGTCATTAATACATGGATGTTGTAAGGTTAAAAACATAAATAAGGCTATGTATTTTTTAAACGAAATGGTTAATCTAGGATTGAATCCAGATGTTGTCACTTGGACCACTCTTATAGGTGGGTTTTGTGAAGTGGGTCGACCACTTGCTGCAAAAGAACTTTTTTTAAATATGCACAAATATGGCCAAGTTCCCAATCTCCAGACTTGTGCCATTATATTGGATGGCCTATGCAAGTGTAAGCTTCTTTCTGAGGCAATGTCATTGTTTGAGGCAATGGAGAAGAGTAATTTTGGTCTGAATATTGTGATTTATAGTATTTTGCTTGATGGAATGTGTAGTACTGGAAAATTGAATGCTGCTCGGGAACTCTTTTCTAGTTTGCCTGCTAAAGGGTTGCAAATTAATGTTTATACTTATACCATAATGATCAAAGGTCTCTGTAAAGAAGGTCTTCTGGATGAAGCTGAAGATTTATTGAGGAATATGGAAGAGTGTAACTGCCCACCTAATAGCTGTTCTTATAATGTCTTTGTCCAAGGATTGTTGCTAAAAAAGGAGACTTCAAGGTCAATGAAATACCTTCAAATAATGAAAGACAAAGGATTTTCAGTAGATGCTGCCACCACTGAATTGCTTATCAACTGCTTATCTGCTAATAAAGAAGACAATATATTTCGAGAATTTTGGTCTGAACACCAAAAGGGCATTTCTAGTATCAGTTCAGAAGTTTGTTCAAATCCAACCTATTAATTTGTTGTTGATGTGTCTTGATATTTGTTGACACAAGTTTTGGGTATCTCCTATGCTCTTTCAGAATAGGATGCTAAAATGAGAACCAACAAGAGATGGGACCCTCCTTTTAATAGTAAGTTTTTATTTTTAGCCTCTACATGCACATTGTTTTTCTGTTAAATTTTTTAAATTAATTATCTCAACGTAGGTACACCTAAATGGCCTTTAGAATTAGGTCTTTGCCTTGCCTTTATATGGTATCTAAATGAGTATCTGTTTCACATAATGAATATCTTTTCCTACAAGCTTTATGAAACTTTAATGATGCAACATGTTATACTTGGATGTATTTTGTGCTTAGCATTAAGTATGAGTCAAGCAATATGGCTAAAAAGCAATCAAAGGCATGATTCCTTAGGCAAACACCTGTTCAAGATTTAAACATAGTCAAAATTTGCATATAAATTGAAACTTGATTGCAATTAGGCAAACACTACTGATTAGAATTTGCTAGTTTCAATTAGTAACGTGATTATGTGAAGCCAGCCCTTTAATGTGGGGTATGTTTCAAATTAAATTTATTCTAATGTAGGAACTAAGATGCAAATGCCAAACTTTGAAAGTAAAATATTCATCTTACTGTATAGAAATGCTGATAAAGTGAGTTTAGTAACATTTGAGCTTAGCCTTAGTACCTCTTCCATTGCATTTGAGCTTCATTCAAGTAATGAAAGAGGACATGAAGAAACAGTCTATTTGTTCTAGAGAAGATTGAATTTGTTAGCAGATGTCCTCCTGAAGCCCAGAGTCTATAGGAACCTCAATCTTTCTGATGCAGTAGGGAATAATACAGGTGTTCATGCAAATAGAATAAGCAACGAGGCAGTGGTTTTAAATTGTGTTCTTGATTCAAATGAAGAACCTATATAATTATCACATATTGATCTTTAAAATTTCAGACATGCAAATAGATTTCTTTTTGGTACGGAATACGGATAAAAGGATCTATAAGGACTGTAAAGTTATACCAGGGGAGAGTTTGACCACACAACATAGGATTTTGGTTCTTGACATGCAAGTTAAGAGTCAGAAAAAGCGAAACAGAAGAGTTATAAACCCAAGAATCAGGTGGTGGCAACTAAAGGGTGAAAAACAGTTGATTTTTCAGAGAAAGCTAATAGAAGAGAGAGTTTGGGAGACACAAGATTGTGCTAACCTTATGTGGGAAGAGATGGCAAATGGGATCCGAAAGGTAGCTAAAGAAGTCTTAGGGGAATCAAAAGGATTTGGCCCTAAAGATAAAGAATCTTGGTGGTGGGATGAGAATATTCAAGCAAAGATTAAATATAAGAGGGAGTGTTTCAAAGCTTTACATCTTGATAACAAGGAAGAAAATTGGAAGAAGTATCGGTCAGCTAGAAATGAGACAAAGAAAGCAGTTAGTGAGGCAAGATCTAAAGCGTTGGATGGATTTTACCAAGCTTTGGGAACAAAGAATGGAGAACAGCAAATATACAAGCTTGCTAAGGGAAGGGAAAGGAAAACAAGAGACTTGGATCAAGTGAAATGCATTAAGGATGAAGAAGAAAAAGTCTTGGTAACAGAGGGAGATATCAGAGAAAGGTGGAGAAGTTATTTTCACAAGCTTTTCAATGAGGGGCAGTCAACAAATATAGACATGGAAAGTTTAAGTACTCGAGAGGAGGATCAAAATTTTGCTTTTTATCGTAGAATTCGAGAAGTGGAGGTGAAGGAGGCACTTAAGAAAATGGGTAATGGTAAGGCTTTGGGTCCTGATAACATACCTATTGAGGTTTGGAGGTGTTTGGGAGAGAAAGGTATTTCTTGGCTTACCAAGTTATTGAATGAGATACTAAGGTCCAAGAGGATGCCAGATGAATGGAGGAAGAGTACATTGATACCAATTTACAAGAATAAAGGAGATATTCAAAATTGTGGGAACTACCGGGGGATTAAACTCATGAGCCATACTATGAAACTTTGGGAAAGAGTGATTGAACAGAGATTAAGAAAAGAGACTCATATATCAGAGAACCAATTTGGTTTTATGCCAGGAAGATCCACCACAGAGGCTATTTATCTTCTACGAAGTTTGATGGAACGGTACCGAAGTAGAGGAAAAGATTTGCATATGGTCTTCATTGATTTGGAAAAAGCTTATGACAGAGTGCCAAGAGAAGTCCTATGGAAAGCGTTGGAAAAGAAGGGTGTTCGTATTGCCTATATTCGTGCCATAAAGGATATGTATGATGGAGTTACAACAAATGTGCGGACTCAGGGAGGGGTAACAGAAGATTTTCCCATAAGGATCGGTCTGCATCAAGGGTCGTCCTTAAGTCCATACCTTTTCACTTTAGTGATGGATGTACTTACTGGACACATCCAAGATGCAGTCCCGAAATGTATGTTGTTTGCGGATGACATTGTCTTAGTAGGGGAAACAAAAGAGGGGTTGAATTGTAAAGTGGAATTATGGAGAGAAGCCTTGGAATCAAAGGGTTTTCGTTTAAGTCGGAATAAAACAGAGTATATGGAGTGTAAATTCAGCAAGAGGCGAGAAAACAGAGATTTGGAGATAAAAATTGGGGAGCAGAGAATACCGCAGGTGTCCAAGTTTCGGTACCTTGGGTCCATTTTACAAAGTAATGGAGAGATTGATGGGGATGTCTCCCACAGGATCCAAGCTGGATGGATGAAATGGAGAAACGCATCGGGGGTTATTTGTGATCGCAAAATATCTACCAAGCTTAAAGGGAAGTTTTATCGAACTGCTATAAGACCAGCTATGCTTTATGGAAGTGAGTGTTGGGCTTTGAAAGGTCAACAAGAGCAAAAAATGGGGGTGGCAGAAATGAGAATGTTGAGATGGATGAGTGGACATACAAGAAAAGACAAAATTCGAAATGATTATATTCGGGAGAGAGTTGGGGTGGCACCTATTGAGGAGAAAATGACAGAAACCCGGTTACGGTGGTTTGGGCATGTACAAAGAAGACCGCGAGAGGCACCAGTGAGAAAGGTTGACCAAATGGTGTTTAGTCCTGTGAGGAGATGTAGAGGAAGACCAAAAAGGACACTTGGAGAGGTGATTAAAAGAGATCTTTGGTTAAATGGTATATCCGAAAATTTGGTTTTGGATAGAAGTTTATGGCGTCGTTTGATCCATGTAGCCGACCCCACCTAGTGGGAAAAGGCTTGGTTTGTTGTTGTTGTTGTTGTACCGAAAGTGAAGGTTTCAAAGCAAATGTTGTCCAAAAGGTACAGTTGATAGTCTGATGATATCTTGAAAAGGAAGCAATAGTAACAGCACTACTTGTGTTAATAAATTAAGGGATGGATCTGAATTTAGATCACATTGGTAAGGGCCGAGTAACTTATACTGCACTAAATATAGTCTATTGACTTAGTGAACATATTATGATTTTGCATTCTTTTCTTTTCTTTTTTCTTGATGATTTATATAACTTGCTTTACTGCTCAGCAGATGAGAGTTGATTTACATTACTTTTTTCATTGATAAGAGTTTATCATGTGATTTTGAAACAGGTTTTAAATTCCTGTTTTATGATTAACATTGTTGAAACAATCTGGGTCCTTCAGCTGTAGAGTCAGTAGCTTGAATCGAAACTAAAACTTTCTTTCAATCTTGATATTTCTAGGTGCTTTTATTAAGACCATTATCCAAGACTTGAGAAGCAATTGGACCAAAAAATTTCCTGCAAATGTTGATTTTGTGCTTTGATGTAAATCCTATATATGATTCAAGTTGCCGTGACATTCATTCATATGGAACATTGTGAAGGTAATTTGGCACTCACCTCACCCTGATGATTCTTTTGATGATTATAGTTCAAACCCAAGATCTTTTGCTCAGATTCCTGAATTTCAGTTATCACAAGATTCATGCAATGTGATTCAACAGCAAGGTGAACAGGTTGTATTAAATGGAAATGGCAAAGTTGGAGAGTTCACCTAACCCACCAAGTTATGTTCACTGATCATCCTTACATCCTTTCATTAACGAAGTTATGTCCAGAGAAGAAAATGTTAAAACTGTCTCACCAGTCATCAGTTTACTCTGAAGTAAAAGGAAGTTCTTCCTTGATTTCTTCTGACAGTGAGAAGCCACTTGAAACAAATGGGATGTTGTCAGGACTTGTCACAACTGAAAGCCTTAGAGCTACTTATAATCCCTGGTTTTGGTTAATAAAATGGACTCCTCAAAGAAATCCAAGAGGATGCGGAAGGCCCTGCTCCTGTTTGAACCGCAGTTTCTTTCCTCTTTATGCAGAAAGATCATTTGAATTCTCTAGAAACTAGTTGCTAGGTGCGGAAGAGATAGCCCTGGACCTTATTGGGATACTATCTCATCCAAGGAACATGCTGCAGAGATCAACCAATAGTAACAACGATCATCTTGCTCTAGGTTGTTAAATTAGGCATTATTTATTGTTTAACATGTGCATAATGTGTGTAAATAGAAATAGGCATGTGTATATTATGTAATTAGCTAGCATGTAATCAGGGTTAATTAGGCCCCTCGTGTTTAGGCCTATATTTAATGTACAATTTCTCTTAATCTGTGAAGTTTTTTTTTTCCCCTCAAACTTACTCTCACATAGATGAAAATCAGGCGAATGCTTGAAGATCTGGAGTTGATTTCTTATTCCTGTGTTATGTGAACATTGACATGGCCAGTTAGTTGCCTCTGTGAACAATCTCAAAAATCGATGAATCGTAATCTTTTGCTTTGGACTGTTAGTATGTATTTGCCCTATTGGCATGCCATGAAGGATAAGTTATGGAGGTAATTTGAATATAAAAAATATTATCTGGAAAGGCAATTTGTTTTGTTGAATAGTACAAAGTTTGTATCTTTGAAATCGCAAGTTATAGCTGCATGAAAAATGCAACCATCGCAAGTATCCTAAATTCAATATCATACATGATCCTTCAAAATTATAACAAAGAAAGTGCATCCATAGATATGCATTGAATATCTAACCTGAGCTCTTGCAAACAGATCAAATTATAGTTCCAAAATTGACTGTATAACAAAATTTCTAAAGCAAGTGTTGAAAATTAGGTTGCACAAATATTGCAGTATATATATTCTATTAGTTAGATACTCGCATCTTTGGGAAGCAATTTAAACTGGAAACGACTGAAGTACAGTGCCTGATGAAATTAGCCAACATTCAAGTAATATTCTATTCTATGAATATAGTGCTCCATTTTCATTCCTTTTTTTTTAATACTTGCATGTTTCAATGGTTTGACTAGTTCTCTACTTCCAAAGAATTTGCTGTTTGATAGGTTATTTGTAGACCAGTGATAATTATCAATTAGACTTATTAAGTTTGGTCCATCACCAGTAAACTCAAGAAGTTAGCCAATTTTTTGTACCTCTATAGCTATACGATGATTATTAATTTTGCTTATAATTCTGGGGAAAAAAGCTTACAGTAAAGCATTTGCAGCAGAACAACTTGCAAAGAACCGCCTTACCCAAACTAACGATGATCTCAACATCCATTATAGAATCACAGTATGTCCATACTTGAACCCAATGTGTTTTCTGTGATTGAATCTTTGTAACAAGTAAATTATGTCAGCTTTTTGGTACAGTGCTTGCAGGAACCAAGGGTTAGATTAGCAAATTACATTCAAGAAAAAGTCATTCCAGCAGGTAATAGTATTGTTTGGTTTGAACTTGTAGAGACAGATAAATGGCTAATTGCATCTTAAGATTTGCCCCACAGTGAGGAAAACATTTCTTTTTAGTATCTTGAAGTTAAATTAGAGAGTTGTATATGTTGGAAAGACAAATATTTCGCAAGTATTCCAATGTTTTGGGCAGCTGGGTGAAAGATAGATTGAGGAGCAGGGAGGTGGAGAGCATAGAGTTATTTGTCTTGTTTTTAAGTTTCAACTAATCACTATCCTCCAATTTTGTAGTGATTAAGAAAGCGTGCAACTTGTGCTTGCGCAATATAAGAAAGTATCTTCTTATTTTATTGTTTATATCACTGTAATAATAATGTGTATAAGATCATGCTCTAGAAAATCGAACAACATTAATTATAGGACAATGGTTCATATATTCGGGTAAACAAATTCCCACATAATGTGAGTTCACTAAATCCCGTAAAATTAATATAGAAATTTGAATCTATTAAGTATCATAATTTATATTTACGATTTTAATAAATTTAATTATTTAAATTTTTAAAAGAAAAAAATAGAAAATGTTACAATTTTATCAAAATAAGAGAAAGCACTCTCTTAGTACAAGATGTTATGCATCACTTCCCTTGAAGGTAAAGTATATTTTCTTTTATTAATATAGATTGACTCAAGTGATAAAAGTTTAAATACCTTAAATAAGTTATCTGAGTTCAATTTAGGCATTATATATAAAAAATACTTACTTAAAAAAATTTACTCATTTTGATATTTTTTATATCTCAAAAATATTAATCTTTATTTATTGAATAAATTCAAAAAAAAATATAAAAAAGAGTATGTTTTCCTTTTCCTTAATGGCAGATTTACCTTACAAATTACCACTCCAATTGTAGACCACTATTACTCTCATTTGAACCTCACTTTTGTTTAACTTAGTAACAACATCTGGCTGCATTGAAAACTGGCAAAATCATATAGCTAATGATAAGAGCTATGCTTTTCAGATTCACAACATCCTAGATGTCTATATCTGGGTTTGACTGGAAATATTTTTGAAATGGCATGGCTAGATTGAAGAAGTTCTACAAGGCAGCTTCTTGTTTATAAAATGCTCATCTAGGTATGTCTTTATTAATTTGAATAATTGAATTTGATACATTTTGAAGTTATATTTTATGTCTGGCTTCATCTTTTCTTTTTTTTTTTTCTTTTTTGAAGGGATGTCTCACTTCATCTTGACTCGAAGTAAGCTCGCTTTTTCTTAATGTTGACGTCTGTATATCTGATTTATCTGTGTCATTAGTCTATAAAAATTTTTTGACCAACAGAGTCTGAGTTGGAGCCAAACTAAACTCAAAGTTACACTTAACTACAGATCGTTGTTATTAATTTTATTTATATGAACTGAGATCGATTCCAACATGATCAACTCCACAACTCCCCACATGATGAAACTGAGAAAGCAATACAAAGAATTTATTAGTATTTTGAACCCTGCATATATAAATAGCTAAGAAAACAGAGGGAAGCGAAGTTAAAAAGGAATCATACGACAGCCATATAATATAATATTATTACACAAAGAGCATTCAAAACCCGAATTTAAATCACGAAAGATTGTTCATCTCTTAGGCCCTTGAGCGGCTGCACTCAGCAGGAAGGCCCTGTGGGAATCGTTTAAGGTCACTACAGTAGTTGTAGATCATGAAGTACTTCTGAACCCATCTGAGCCTTCTTCTGGCATAAGCATCAAGCTCGTTGCTCTGCCATTCAGCATCAGAGAATGCATTGGAAGATTTGGAGAATTCAGTGGCTTTGAAGTTGCGGTAGTAGGCAGTGAAGGGTGCCTTTGACCAATCAGTCTTCACCAACCCACCTTTGGTGGCCCAGTCATCAGCATTCCAGAGGCTAGAATAGATTCTCATGGGTTGGTTCTTAGGGAAAGGAACACCCGCAGATTCATCATTTTTGAAGACTCTAAGGGGGGTGTTATCAACCAAGAATCTGCAAACACCCAAATGCATTGAAATTGGTTATATACCAGCAACAGAGGCACCGTGCTTAAGAAGATAATATTTCTAGGGAAAAAAAAAAAACTTGGTGGGTTTTCATTGTCATTTACATTATGTGCTGGGGCTTCCAGATGATGGAGTAAGTGTGGAAGTTTCTAGTGGGGTCGAACCAGAGGTAGAACTGTTGCTCTCTGTTGCCTTTGCCTTGGGTGTACACGTTTGTGTGAAGAATATAAGGGTCACCACTTAGGTTTCCCAAAAATTCAAAATCAATTTCATCATGGGTTGGTCCCTGGGATGATAACTGCACAGATAAACTATATATAGTTATTCATACGCTCCTTCTTGTTGCAGCATGTATATAAGACAGACAAGTGAAGAGAAAAGAAGGAAATTATCCCGGGAAAGTGTGAAGAAATTGCATGTAAGATTAATTTAGTAAGAACAAATTCTATGCATGTTACAGATTTTAGAATTTTAATTCATAAAAGCCTTTGATGAATCCAAAGGCATAAAGGCTACATCTATAGGAATGACACTTTCTTATTTGTATATAACTGAATCAATAGCAATACAAACAAATAGGAAAATGACACCGCTATTATAATGCAAAAATGATGTGCATATATAAACTATAAAGAAATTCATTTTTTGCATCGTATCCGAACTTGTATTGAATACAAAATTTATATAAGAGTTATATAAATATTTTATTATGAAATTGATATATATATATATATATATGTTTATATCAATAGTTCGTACTGAAAAATTATATTTTGTAGCAAACAGTTTTAATGGGTTTGCTGCTGCAGCGGTTCTCGTGAATGCACAGTTGGGTCTGAAAAGTTGACTTTGACTAACTCTCAAAGACGGAAGTAATAGAGTTTAATAAAGCAGGTCAACAATAATTATATTTTGAAAGCGAAATTATTGTTTTTTCATTTCATGAAGAATAGTAATCATACTCTATAAAAATGATGTATGGTAAGTAAGGAATTAAAAAGTAAAACATGAAATTGAAAAATGTGGTTTGGCTGGCAATCAAAACATACGTAGTAAGCAGTAACAGTGCCAGCAGAGTTGCCAGCTACGAGCTTGAGCTGCATATCAATTCTGCCAAAAAGGTACTCTTTCTTTGATTGGAAGCCAGAACCGGAGGTTTTGTCAAGAGAAAGAGATAGGAGCTGGCCTCCACCGAATATCTTGGCTCTGTTATCACCCCATGTCAGATCAAAGTGTTGGTAGAAGTTAGCACCACAGGTAGCCACCATGGTGCTAATAACCACCATGCCAAGCAGCATAACCACACCAGTTCCATTACAAGTAGAAGCCATTTTGATTATGGACCCAAAGAGACACAGCGAAAGAGAGAGACAGAGAGAGACCGTGATTGTTCTGATGTGTGGGATTGTGTTAGAAATAGGCATATATATATATATAGGAAGGAAAGAAATGGTGGAGTGGTGGGACGCGTGAGGGAGCTATAACTCAGGCTGGAGCTGGTGCCAGCTTCGAATGGTTTGAAAGCTGGAAGCTTTTGTTTGGGAATGAATCATTGGTTTTTGGGTGTATTTTATGCAGAGGATGCAATGAGGTATGAATAATCATTGTGTTTGTGTCCCCCAGGTTGATATACCCAATATGTTAATACTTTTCCTAGATGATCTGGAAAATTTTATTAATCAGGTGGTGGATGCCAACTGGGTTTATGGAAGGAGAATAAAGCCACCAAGGTATTTTAGCTGTTCATGGACCACCAATTATGCAGTGTGGACCACTAATATGATGCCGTGTGGCACAGTTCATATTAGAGTTGCTACCTCTGCAATTGTCAAATACTGAATTGGACAATTCAAATTTCTGACTCACAATTTAAGTAAATGTATTTAAATTATTCCATCTAAACTTTAAAGGATAAAGCAAGGTTTGTAAAATTTTATTCACAAATATTTTATAAAATTAATGATAAGGTATTAAATCTATTAAATCTTATAATTTAAATTGTAAATTTAATAAATTTAATAGTTTTAGTTTTTTAAATAAAATATTGTAAATGATATAAAAATAGACAAACTGAAATTTTAAATGTCCTCCTCTTTGTTTTTCAACACTGCAACTCCATCTCTTACCCTTTCGGATGTAGAACACATTTGCATTCAATGTGATATAAATGATCTAGTCATCTCATCATTTGTATGATATACTTTTTCTAGAAAAAGGAAAAAAAATGGGGTTTAATTTCAAAGACTGCCAATGATATTATAATAAAAAGAATTTAAAAAATGGGATTTATGTTGTTAGTTATAATAATAATAATAATAATAATAATAATAATAATAAAGGTCAGGAAACTGCCAATGATATGGCATGGTTATCATCTTTGCTGATACAGGGTAACCCTTTCTGCTACTTTTCTTTCTGCCCGTTGCATAGCTTTAGCTTGTCTGTCTTCTGCAATGCTGGCAACAAATTTTGGAAGATGTGAATGATAACATAAATGCACAAAATTACAAATTAATACTCATTTGTTTCTGTTGAGCAGGCTGCTATATATCAATCTACTTGTATATATATTACAGATGATTAATTACAAAATTTAGCATGATTTTCATATAAAAAAAAGCAAAAAATGTAAAATGAAATATAGGTTCCCTCACCCATATCTAATAAATTTAAGAACATAAATTTTGTAAATTAAAAATTATTAGATAATAAAAATATAAAAAAATTAATATTGTATAATGAAAATTCCAATTGGATGACCTTAGAATGAGGGTATGTAGTACGATAATGTGAGGTTGTGGGTAATGACAACGAAGGACACTATTCCCACATGAAAGTATTATTGTTATTTTCTATATTAAAATGCTACACTGAAGATACTGAAAAAATAAAAAATAATATATTTTATGACACGTACAAATAACACCGCCAAGGTGTTTCAAAAATTTTGCATCAACTGGCGTTGTGTGTGTGTGTATATAAAATAGCGTTTTTCATTACCTGCTAATATCAAGAGACAAGAGTACTCCTAAATATCAGCATCTGCATCGTCATGGTCTTCTAAAAGAGATAACATTAATCGGTAAACCATGATTTTTTGATTGTGACTTTCCACCTAAAGTTATGCTTCACCATTTAAATTCTTTCAGCATGTTTTCTTTTTTCTTTTTTATACCTTTTGTTTTGAAAACAAGAAGCACTTCAATGCAAAGCTATTGCATATGATTGATGCTTTGGGCAATAATGTTTCACTTTCCTTTTTGATAAAGGGAAACTTTGAGGGTTGAAGATCAATATCTGCTTATTTGAGAATGAACTCAATATACAATGAAACAAATGACTAAACGAAGACATGAATGTGAATATACAGAATTAGAGAAAAACTATTTCACAAAATTGAGTTTCACGCAAAACTCACGAAATTGTTCAGTGTTAAGGTTGATGGGGCAAATGACAAAAAATTATTATAAATATGACAAAAGAGATACAAATACATAAGTATTCGTGAGTTTTGTGTGAAACCCAATTCGTAAGAATAATTTTTGTAAACTTGACAGAGAAATTGCTGGATGCAACTGAAATTCTCATGATGATATTGATGGTAGAGATTGCCCCATAGATTCACATTCACATGTTACTTAACCAGAGCTACTTACTTATTCCTCACCAAACAACAAAGCTTTCATGAAAAGTGAGGAATGAAGATATGGCCAACTAAAGATAAATGAAAAGCAAGAAAGAGATCATAAAAAATGTGTGATTTCATCCCCTTTAGCTCAATGATGATACCCTCATCTTCTCTTTCTCTCACTCACTAGTGCCACATTCGTCAAATGAAGATTAAAATATATTAGTATATACTGTTAATTAATTAGTTTTCATAATTACTGGGAATAATTGAGGGACTGAATTAATTAATAGTGATCAGTGTCCATAACTGTTTGATACTTGTAATTAATTAACAATTTTATTGTCTTTGAATAAGGACACATTATTCCAAGCCTCTAAAAAGCTAGTGCTGTTGCTGCATTTCAATGAATCCATGAATAATGTGAACAATGGAAAATGGGTTTTGGATTCATTTATGATATACCTATAGGACAGCAGATGGTGGACTGGCAGAGAAGGTGAATGAACAAGAATCAGATTTGAAATTTGTCTAACATTGCTGCTATTCATATCTATCAACTTCATTCACATGCTTGCTTTAATGCTAGTATTTGCCTACAAGGTTGGCAATTCAAAGTTATCCAGCATCATGCAAATAATGACTTGGTCAAACATATATCGCAATTCTCATATCAACTTTGTTCATTAACTAATATCAAAAGTAAATTTGGTACTTATACCCAACCCCAAAATACACAAATTCTTGGGTAGCTTGTTGTTGTAACTTGAAAGTTGCCATGACTTTTGTGTATATGTATAAATCTTGACTCATCAAGATCTGTTGTGCAGCGTTTTTAAAAAATGATTGTGGGATTCATACTTTGTCTTATGAATAATGCTGTTTATATAAAAGGTTTGTGTACAAAAATTATATGGAATTTGTAATTTCATAAAATTAATGAGTAACTATATTTTTTAATTCTATGATTTATATCAGTATTAATTAATTATAAATTTTAACTCATCAACTATATAAAAGTTATAAGTTACTTGTAATTTTTATATACAAAACTTTTATTTATTCTTTGTTTGTGTTCCATGAACGAGTATTTAGTAGAAACCAAAGCAAAACCCGAGCTGCAAGCAAGCGCGGCGGTGGATGGCCCAGGTGGGTCCAAGGCCATGCATTTACAATTCAAATGCTAATATGTTGGGATTTGTCTGTTTCAGAGATTCCTTTGCGATGGGGACTCTTCTCTCACGCGTGATTTCAATTACTTGAACCTAAAGCCAAGTTGCCAAGATCACAGTTTTTGTTCAATTCTTTCTTTGAATTAATTAATATATTATTATATATTGACTGCATCAACTATTTAGTGATTGATACAAATTAAAAAGGAAAAGGAATTGAATAAGTGCACCAAAACTATTATATTCTCCCGCAAACAACATCACCAATATTCTGTCTTTGACTCATGTCCCGCTGGGCAATGCGGCTGTGCCTGTGTGCCTACCCCAATTTGTAAGGTATTTTAATGCAAGTTGCCTCAAGTAATAAAGATTTAAATATTTTAAATAAATTGTTTTAAATTTAATTTAAATTTTATATATAAAAAAATTTATTTAAAAAAATTTATTTATTTTGATATTCTTAATATTTCAAGAAAATTTTTACTTATTAAACAAAGAATATTCTGAAAAGATCCAATATATATATATATATATATATATATATATATATAAAAATCAACATAAGGCACCCATTTTCCCTGCCATCCAAGCATGGTCTCCCACTTTTCCCTTTTGCCTTTGCATCTAGTTTTATTTATATATGTAATGCATTTTTTTTTTTTACCTAAAGTATAATTGGAAACCTCCTCCAACTTTGATAATGTGTGAAAAATCCTTCAACTTTGCAAAGAAGCAATTTAGACCATAAATTCTTAGCATTATTAAAGCTTGCCCGTTAAGGCTTGAACCGGCATGTTGATTGACTACATGGAAAGCATATGTGAGAGTCGAATATCAAGCTCTAAAGTGAGCACCTCTTTTATTGATAGTGTTACTTTCTATGTTTTTATTATTTTTTTTATGTTATTCATTTAGAGTAATGTTAGGACATAAGAAGTGATGTGTTAATATTTTATTAACACAAAATACGCAAGCAATTAATAGTTATAATTTCTTTTGATACACTTTGCGTGTGCATTCTTTTACTCTGATTCTATCTTTGAGAAAAATTAGTTTCACAATATTTTTATTACAAAAAGCCTATATTATTATATTTATGAAATTTAATAAATTTAATAATATAAATTTTGAATTATAAAAAATAAAATAAAATAAAATTATAAGAATAATGAGACTTACGATCTTTAAACATTAATTAGATACATTTTCTATCCACTCACCCAAAAGTGCATATACTCACAACAAACTTAATTACTTACTACACCAAAAAATAAAATAAAAATTGACTTAAGAAAGGAAAAAAGTTTCTTCTACTTTGTAACAAGATTACTAAATTCCTACTTATATGACCCTTTAGATTTATAAGGTATATTTTAATTTATAAAATTTAATTAATTTAATCATTTAAATTATTATAATTACATTTAATTCGTGAAAATGATAACAAATTTGAGAAAAATGGGTGTTAATTTTACAAGAAATCTTGGTATGTTCACAACCTTCTGGGCAGATAGGTTGGAAATTGAATGACGATGTCCTCATTGAGTGGAATGCAATTTGATAGAGATGATTATCAACAGCGCAATAACGCACTTTCGGGCGGATTAACATGGTTGGCCTTGGCCCGATTTTGGTCTCCCATCTGCCTGGACATACAGTCAGTTTACTGAGGTCCTTTCAGGGTTGGGCATTTTGGAGTTCGTTGACAATATGTGTCTCTAACAGATATTAGATTCATTCTTAAATTCATAAGATTTTCACTTCATAAATTTAAGTTATTTAATTTATTTAATTTTAAAAATTAAACTACAAAATCTAATATACCCAAAAACTCTTCTTGTTTTCACGGAGATTTTGTTGCCCACTTGACGTGAGTTTCGTTTCCATTATAGATTCGTATTGGGTATGCCCCAAACTGTTTGGCAGAACGAACTTTGTATTCTGTATTTCCGTCTCAAAGCATATTCATGACATTGCAGTGGATGAAAATTTATAAATGACAGACTATATGCAAGTCCTCGCATTAGCCAATGAAGAAAGATAACAAAGTCCACACAACTAGTTGATAATGTAAAATCCAACGAATCTCTCTAACAATGCAGTAACATATTTCACATTCTGACAGTATTTTAGAGCTTGAAAACATAAGATACCACCCATATCCACAAATCCTACTCTAAAAAATCCTTTGACCTGTGCCATAGGCTAAGCAAATGCCAAAGCACGAATAGTGAGGAGATGAATGATCATTTTCATTTCCAGATCATCCCGGCTTATTGCTGGTTTGGATCAACTGTGACATCAAATCCAGGAGGTATAAATACAACATCATCCCAAGTGGATGTAGAACTTTCCTGCAAAATAAATTGCGTCTCAGTTAGTCTCATTTTACAAATTGCATTCCTTACACACAGAGGCATGAGGGACTAACAAGTCATGAACTAATAGCAATCCCCTCTGCCCCAAAAAGAAAAAAGGGAATAAAATAAATAGGCAAAGAATCAAATCTCATCTGGTGTAGTGCATCTTCTGCAATAACAATGACCCTCACCTTCATTCCCTTTATTACATCCTCCAGAACAGCAACCTGAAAAATAAATTAAGGTGAGTCCACTAAAACAAAGGTCAGCCATTAAGGGAACTTCAGCCTATACCTGGATATCTCCTGGTCTGAAGGCAGGATTTAATCGATTCTGCTGATGAGAGGCCCTTTGAAGTGAGTTTTCTAAGTCCTCCTACCAAAAAATAATAATAATAATAATAATAACAATAATTTTAATAGTAAGAAGCAAAATTCCCCGTTTGACTTAAATCTGCCTAAATAAATGTAATTTCAGACAGGTACTTCAACTACACCTTTCTGAAGAAAAGTGGACGATATCTCTTATTTTCGCTCTTCAATATCAGACTTCTGGACTGAAACCCACCAAAATAATAATTCAAAACACCAGTTCAGAAAATTAAGAATATGACTGAAGGTAACATCCATGAAAATCAAGTACAATTATAAGTTAGTTGTTACACATGAACCAAGAAAAACCTAACTCTTCAACAGATTTAAGACAAGAAAATAACATAAAACTGACTATCATTCATCTAAGAACCAATATACAGAATTCCTTCCTTATTAACTGCCATCTGATACAATTTCCATCTCACCAATTGGTTACTAACTTTTTAACAGCTAATGACTGTAACTAACGACTCTTGACAGCTAAAGACCCACACGCAGAGCACATGCTATTCTTGTTTATGACTTGTAACATAAAGTTGATAAGAATCAATATTCCTATTTCCTGGGTGAAAAGTAGAATAAATCCAGTACATATCACCTCCATAAACCATTACATCAGATACAGTGAACACCCATATATCTATTAAACGCATAATCCACGTTAAGATAAAACCTTGGAACATCCAACAGCCAGGGTGATTTTAGGCCATTATTGATCAATTTCTAATATGGGATGAAAGGTTAAAGGAAACGCAAAATGCTTATTCACAGTTCTAAATGGCCAGTAAATTATTTCCAATCATTTCTCCTTACAGAAAACTCACCTTGCAACTAGTCCAAATGAAGATGAAAGATCAGATCCTGAACTTTAAGAAACACCTATGATTCTCAGTAAAACACCAATGGAAAGGCCTAAAGCTGATATGGCATAGAGGGAATAGGAAATGCTTGTTCAAAATACAAAATGGGCAGTAGATTATTTCCAATCATTTCTCCTTACAGAAAACTCATCTTGTAACAATTCCAAATGGAGATGAAAGATCAGATCCTGAACTAAGAAAAAACTACAATTCTTAGCATAACACGAACGGAAGGGCCTAAAACTAAAGTAAGAAACAATGTGTTTGATAGTAGTGACATAAAAAATTGGGTTAGGATAGATTATCACCCACCACAACTAAGGAACCCAAAACCATAGAGATATAGAACAAGATGCACTCACCACACTCCAGAATCCACCAGACTGATATAGAATTGCTAGGAATAGTTAGCCTCAGATTGAAATCCACCAAAGAGGAACAAAACTAAAGAAGAAAGTCCAAAAGGATCCTCAATTTCCTTTAAATAATCAATTCAAAGTCTTCTGAGTGCACAGATAGATAACATAGGAACATCCCTCCACACATAAGAAAATGAAAAATTATAAGGCTTATTATCATTCTTACCAAGCTGATACAAAGTTCAAGATCCATTTCACCTAATTTAAAATGGTAAATTTGACTGGAAAACATCCTGACAGTGTGCAAAGAACATTATTGTATACAACAACAAAAGATTAAGCTTTATCCGACTAGTTGGCTCAGAAAGAGTTATTATATAATATCAGAAAATTTGAAACTGAGAGAAGATAATTATCTGAAAGTAAACATCCATATCTTTCCAATGACTACTCATGGACCTTGACCGGGCTTGGGTTGATAATCCAAACATTCACGTGAAACAGACCAGATTCTTCTCTTCTAACAGCATTGTAAGAGTATTATAGACTTCAGCCAAGTCTTGGGTCAAATGGAGGTCTTCTTCCAGAGATGCTCCCTCCCATCAATTTCTAACTACTGCTTTAATTCCATATGCACTGACTAATCATATCACTATGCCTCTAACTTTGCATGATAGCAAGGAAAGCAGGTTTAGCTACATTTTGGGTGTCACACTTTAAAATGGGCCTATGCAAGACAGATGTAGGAGAGTTCCTACTATGAATTATTGAAAGTGTTCAACCAATAAATTCTCATCAATTCAACTCAATTCGCATATTCGCAGTTTTCAACTCCACTAAATCTGAAAATACATCAGATATTCTTAGCAAACCTTACGACTTAATATTCCTAATAAGACCAGAATTCCTTAAATAGTCAGAAATAACACTAGAATAAACTAATGAGTAATGACCACGTAGAGGTTCTGATGTTACAAGTAAATCAAAACATGACCCATCAAGTAAAACCACAACAACAAATCAGAAAGTCTGAAAATACTGCAGACACTTGTCTTCAGACAGTGATAACTTCTTCGACATGCCTTTCAGTTTTGAGAGGCTGTGGTTGTCCAATCAGCTTGACTATGTGACATCAAAAGCTCTTGGAACTATTAAGCATGATAGATGAGCCACATATAACTAACATACTAATGTTATTTTATATTTTAGAGGGATTTAACATCCTTGTTCCAGGTATATACATTTGAATACATGTCCTTTACCCAAATATACAGTATTAAATGTTGCATCTCAACGTAAAACACTCCCTTATTATCCCTATGAATGGATTGCAGCATATAAACCATGCCACAAATTGTGTATCCAGAATTAAATGCTGAGAGAAGAACCTGGAAAACTGGAACACCAGAAAAGTCATTGGAAGAAATGCCAGACCTTTCTCTCTCCTGCAAACCACAAAGCATATATAATCATTATTGTATACCTCAGGAAGTAGGTGATCAGTTAAATGGATTTTATGTCCAAAATTCCAAAGTTTTTATTAATTAAAATTTCAGTATGTTGACCAGTGCTCTGAAAACTGGACCAAACTGACCAGTTTCACTAGAATGATGGAAAACTGACCAGCATGCCAGTCCAGTCAACCTCTAATAATCAATATTAGTAAAAATCCATGCATATCCTTGCAAAGTGGCCAGCAAACCAGAAACAAGAAGATAGATCCAGTGTCTGATCAAAACAGAAACCAGGTGACATGGCACCTTTAAAAGATGAAAACTTCTCATTTAGCAAGTTGTCTTCATTGCGGATAGAAGACTGTAAATCCTCTCCCTCCCTCTTTTTTCTGGGGCATCCCTTCTCTAAGACAAAGAACTATTCACTGATTTGTATGAAAGTACATCACACACTAGTATACTATAAACTTAAAAATCTTTCTTAGATTTCTACTCATAAATTTATAAGTAGTAATTAGATGATAATTACAACATAAATAAAAATTTAAACTTTCTAATGAATTTATAATATTAAAGATAATAATGTAGATAATCCAAATTTTATAAGTTCAAAACCCTATGCATAACAGTATACCTAAGAGAAGCAATGCCATAAACCATTCTTGCATTTTGGTCAGAAGGGCCACAAATGCCTCTTTCAACATTTATAAAATATACCAAATAAACTTTTCAGCCAACAGTGTTACTCCATTTTCAAAGAATTGCTGCTTTATGCAGTGTCCAAGTCTAAAAAAAAGTTAACCACACTCAGAAATTTTGTCTAACTCCACCCACTAAGGTCACAAACAAACTAACGGATCAAAAGACTATAACTCACTCCTAAACCCAATAGCCAGCATTATGATCAATAATTGCTATAATAATATAGGACCTAAGCCGTACAAAAGCACTGAAGAGTTAAAAATCAGGTCAGTAAGAGCTTGCTGGCATAAAGGATTTTGAATTTGATTGAAGTTGCTAGAGATTGGATCCCAAACCACTTTGGCCAAGTGGTCCAGAATTTACTCCTTAGAGCTTCCATTCATATTATTGAATTATATTTCAACACAAGATTGTAGTGCCCATGTGCTTTATTCACCATCCAAATTAAGAAGGTATTTGAGGAGGGGACATGTCAAAAAAATGTAAAGGCCATGCACAAAGGCTTACTTAACAAATTAAAATTCTAGTCAATACATCATTTTAACCGGCATATGTGAGCAGACAGGAGAATATACAAAGCATAGGCATTAAAAAATCTCAATATGTTGGTTTGGTTTTGAGATTTAAACTAATTGTAGTATCTTTATCCATTAGGCTTCACTGAATCAGAATTGTTTACAGGCTTCAGGTTTTCATAAGCTACTTATATGTTTTGGTTCAGTCATCATTATTTTCGTCTAACAGTTAGTACTATTTTCATGATTCTTGATTAGAAAGGTATTTGGACTTGTATATAATGCTCTTAGTACCGATAGGAAGTTTAAATCCTTTGATGTTTATGACTCTACTTCACATCCTCACAGGATTAGTAATGGAAATTTCATAAAGTTTCAATGGCTCTATCTTCAAAAGTAATGAGCTTTTGGAGAGTTACTCGGCAAGATTGCTCTCCGTCTCATATTGTCAAGAAATCAAAACAAGGTTTGAAGGCTAAGTTATTTTTATTGTTCAGTAACCTCTATTATTGTTTCTTCAATTTAAAAATCTTTCCCAGGCCTTTTCTCTTGACTGGACAACACTGCAAGTTCTTTCTTTCAGAAAAGACTCTTGCCTGGGACTCTATTCTTCTACTAGAATAACACAGGAACTTCTTTCTTTCACATTCCTAATCCATTGTTGCTAGAATCTACCCCAGCAGCCATCAGACCTTTAACCTATTTTCTTAAGATACCCTTCCCCACATCCAAACAAACCCTGATTTGGTCCATGGTCAGTGATCACAATACTAGTACTTGCAAATCAATCGTCCATAGTCGGTGATCACCATACTAGTGCTTGCAAAGCATTCTTACCCTCAGATTTTGGGCTTGAAAACCTCAGTTCATAACAGTCCAATCTGATTTCAGTTTGGTATTAAGCCAATCAAAGCATCAATTTTATGCTAGAATGTATACTAATGTTGACATACCTATCGAGGTTTAGAAGTGTTGCGGAGAATAAGATATTTTTTGGCTCACCAAGCTGTTCAATGAAATATTGAAGTCCAAGAGGATGCCAAATAATTGGAGGAAGAGTACTTTAGTACCTATCTATAAAAACAAGGGAGATAATCAAAGTTGTGGAAACCACTGTGGGATCAAACTCATGAGTTATACTATGTAATTGTGGGAAAGAGTAATTTGGCCTGGATTAGGAAAAGAGACTAATATATAAAAGAATCAGATCGATTTTGTGCCAAAAAGATCAACCATAGAGGTTATATGTCTTCTGCAGAGTTTGATGGAAAAGCCCAAAGTAAAGATAAAGACTTGCACATGGTTTTCATTAACTTAGATAAAGCTTATAATAGAGTGTCACAGGAAGTTCTGTGGAAGGCATTAAAAAATAAAGGTGTCTATACCGCTTATATTCAAACCATAAAAAATATGTATGATAGAACAACTACAAGTGTGAGAACTCAGGGAGGTTTGACAAAAGATTTTCTCATAAAGATTGATTTGCATCAAAGATTATCCATAAGTTGGTACCTTTTCAGTTTAATTTTGGATGTACTTAGTAGGCACATTCAAAACATAGTTTCAAAATGAGTGCCTTTTGTGGAAAAAATAGTCCTAATAGAGGACTCAAGAGATGATTTTAATTCTAAAATTGGAGGTGTGAAGACAGACTTTGGAATAAAAAGGTTTCCATTTAAGCAAGAGCAAGATACAAAATATAAAATGCAAGTTTAGTAAGAGACAAGCTAGTAATGATTTTAAGGTAAAAATTAGAGAACACATTATACCACAAGTGTTAAGATTTCGATATCTTGGATCAATTTTACAAAGTAATGGAAAGATCGATGAAGATGCTATACACATGATACAAGCTAGATGGTTGAAAAGGAGAAATGTCTCGGATGTTATTTGTGATCACAAACTGCCCAGCAAGCATAAAGAAAAGTTTTACTGACCAGCTATGCTCTTTGGTATTGTGTATTGAGTTTTGAAAGGCCAACAAAAGCAAAATATAGAGATTGTAGATATGACAATGTTGATATTGATTAGTGGACATTTAAGAAATGATATGATTCTGAATGATTACATTTGCGAAAAAATATTGGTGTTGCGCTTATTAAGGAGAAAATGACGAAAACTCTATTACAATGGTTTGAGCATGTGCAAAGAAGACCACAAAGGCTCTAATGAGAAAAGCTGTTCAAATGATTTTCAACCCTAAAAAAAGAATACTTAGAGATATTATTAAAAAGGTTCTTTTGATAAATGATATTTCTAAAAATTTGGTTTTCAATAAAACTCAATAATGTTGTTTGATGCATGTAACCAACCCCACGTAATGGGATAAGAGTTTGTATGTTGTTGTATGCTAATGTTGACATGAACATTCAAAGAAGCGAATAAAATAAGTACTTCATTACAAAATTCAAATAGAAAAGGATTTCTGATAAAAAAAGAAAAAAAAATTCCAAAACCCACACACTGTCTGATGGTGTTTAGATGTGCAAGCATATCTCCTTGCTTCACTACAAGATCTTATAGATACAAGATGTGGATGGGATGGCTACATGCATGTCACGTCACTAAAACTTTTCAACTAATCATTGGATAGTTAGATAACCCATAGCTTTTATGAAGCTTACTTCCACTCAAATAAGTATACAGGCATAGGTAATTGACCTGACAGAGGTACCTCATACTGTAACCATAACAGCATGACTCTCACACACAACATGCACACAATTTAAAAATTTGCAAATAAAAAAATTAGAAACCATATTATGATTAGTAATGATTACGCAAGCTCAGAGCTATGGCATAATATAATTACAATTTACAAGAGCAAAACTCTCTCCATCATACCAGACCAGCATACTTCTAGAGACATACTCGTTAATTGAGCATGAAAAGCATGTAAATATATATGTGAGTAACTATAGTCAAATTAAGGTGGTGCTTAAAGAGTAATTAAATTTTTTCAAAGTGAAGTATGTATAAGCATGGCAATATGCAGATTAATGTTATCTAAGCCAGTCTGTATCATATTATATAAGATGAGAAAATATTACTATTGCATTTTTTGTAGACACGTATGAAACATGAATAATAATTTCTTGGTAAAAAAATGAAATGATGAATCACTCACTGTCAGCGCATTCTTTACTTGAGAATACTCTGGTATCAACCTGAAGGCTACACCATCCACCTTGAGCTGAAAGACCTGCAGATAACCCCACAGCCACAGAGACAAACTTCATCTATCTTAGACTCCTGAGACGTGCAAAGCAAAGTAAAGCAAACAACATTTCTCAGAATAAAAGGAACACAACACTTCAGTGTCTTGTCAAACCTTATTTAGAGCTACAGGCACCACTTTGGACCCACTTCGCGTTTCTGGGTCAATACTTTTAACCTGCTCAAGAAGCGCCTCAGCATCTCCTTTATTAAAGCAAAACAACCCAAGACTCCTGCCGGTTAAAGCGCCTGAAACCAACACGAATTCCTCAGCGGCATTGCTGAGCGCATAAACAGGCACCCCTGCCAAGCGCTCTTCGATGAGGTCCTCAATTGACATGGCCTCAACAGACCGGCGAAACGCTTTATTGTTTTCAGCAATCCGAGCCCAAGCAGGGTTTTTCACAGAAGAAGTAGAATTCATATAAAAGTTTGTCATGCCCGCATCTAAGGCTTGCTTTGCAAGAGTTTGAAAGTTGGAAATGGTGTTTAGGAGGTGGGTTTTGAAGGGAGAAGCCTCAGGGTCGAAGAGAGGTAGATGGGTCAGGTTGTGGCCAAGAGCAAAGCAGCGCCATTTAAGGTCAGCAAAAGCTTTCCAAGGGTTGAGTTGGGATTGCTGTGGTCGTGACAGAGATTTCGATTCAATGGACATCCTCAAGTTCATATTATAGGAAATATAGGGAAAATAAAAGAGGACTGAAGAGAAAATAAATGTCAGTTCAGAATCAGAGTGGCAGAGAGCGAGACCGTCAGTTTGCTAAGAGAAAGGGTTTTAAAAACAGAGGAACACGAAAAAAACAGACACGATAATAACTAGTTGGGGCGGGGCGGGGGAACAAAAGTAATAAAGTGGGAAAACATGTTGCCACGTCATCAAATAAAAAAAAGACAATTACACTTTTAATCTAAATTGCTTAAATTCTGTTGCTTTTGTTTCAATTGCTTCATTTTACTCCCTTTAATATTTTAATTGGTTTAATTTTATTTTCTTTGTATCAGTTTATTCTTTAATATATAAATTAATTTACTTTTATCCTTTATTTTATTTATACCAATATATTTTTAAATATTAAAATTAATTAATTTTAAATTTATAAAATTATTAATTATTAATTATTAAATCTTAAATTCTAAATTTAAATCCAAAATCATAAAATTATATGCATTAGACCTCCAAACACTAAAAATCATAAAATTATAAAGCTCTAAATATTAAAGCACTATATCTTAAATCATATATCCTAAAATATTAAATTTATAAATTCATAAATAGTAAACTAAAAACTCTAAAACTTACAACTTAAAATCATAAACCATAAAATCTCAAACTCGAAAATTAAACCCACAACTTTAAAATCCTAAACTCTAAAACTAAGGCCCTAAACCTCTAAATCTTTAAATATTAAACTCTAAATTCTAAACACTAGACCCTTATCCCACTTTAGATATTTTGGTGTAGGTTTTAGGATTTTTAGTTTTAAGTTTTAAGGATTTGAGATTTAAGGTTTAGGATTTATGATTTATACATTTAGGATTTTATGATTTTATAGTTTATGGATTAGTATTTAGGGATTAGGGTTTGAGTTTTAGAGTTTAGGATTTATAATCTTGGGTTTAGGTTTTTAGAGTTTAATAATAACTCTAAATTTTCAAAATTAAAATAAATTTTTCACTATTATTTAAAATTTAAATTAGTATAATTAAAATTAAATGATGAAATTGAAGCAATTTAGATATTAGAGAAATTAAATTGACATAATTAAAATAAATAGGACAAATTGAATTAATTAAAATATTAAAGGGACCAAATTAGCACAATTGAAACAAATGAATGAAATTGAAACAACTTGAATATTAGAAGGACTAAAAGTGTAACTAAGAAAATAAAAAATAGTAAGTCTCACAGTTTAATAAGTAAAATTTAATAAATTAAATAGTCTAAATTTTAATAAGTGGGTATGGTGTGAGAATAAAGTTATAAGAAAAAAGGAATTGAAAAAATGTAAGTGAGTTTGAGTCACCACATTTTATGGAAAACTTATACTTAATGAATTAATTATTAATTTTAATTTTTAAAAAAATTTGAATAAATAATTTTTCAAAAACTTGAAATTAATAATTTATTTAAATAATTCTTTGTTATTAAATTTATATAAAGGCTACAATCATGAAATTCTATACTCTAAGATTTTAAATCTAAACCTTAAGTTTAAATTATAAGTTTCAAATTATAAAATCTCAACCCTTTATAAAATACTCTATATTTATGAAATTAATAATTTATTTAAATAATTATGATTGTATCCATTATTAATTTTGTACTTTTATATAATCTAAAATCTTAAATATTAAAACTTTTAATACTAAACCCTAAAATTAAATTATAAGTCTTAAATTATAAAATCTCAAACTTTAAAATCTAAAATTCTAAATTTTAAAATTTAAAACTTTAAACCTTAAACACCACATAGGAAATCTTAAACTCTAATTATAGATGCTTGTCCTAACTCTTTTGAAATAATGTCAAGAGTTGTGTAGCTTTTAGGTTCATTTTTCCCTGGCTTGTTTTGGTTTATTTTTTGTTAGACTTTTGTTTCATATTTTGTTATAGTCAACTTGCATATATTAACTTTTATAATTGCACTGAATAGTATATAATGTATAGTTTTATTATAATTTTTTTTTACATTTCTTTCTTTCTTATTCTTTTATGATTCTCTCTTATGCCAATTACAATTGAGAAGGAGTCGAAATGTCATATACTCTTTTTACTCAATGCTAAAAATTTGTTAACAACTAATAAAGTATTGAATATGATAAGATTTTAATATTAATTTTAACAATATGGTTAGAGTCAAAGCTATAAGTGTTAGAATTATCACTTAGGGTTCACTTCAAAGCTACAAAACGTTGCAAACTACAATAGTGGTTTGGATTATGCTTGTTGGTAGATTTATAGTCATGTTAGACTTATCACATATAGTTGTGTTAAGCACTAGACTTATGACATATACATTAGACTACTTCACTTATAGTTTATATAATTTTTTATTTGAAATATGGATGATTATGTGTGATTTAAATTAGCAAAATAAAAAAAAATTTCCAAAAAGAAATTGATTAGGTAGCCCTTCACCCATCCCATTAATAATTAGTTTGGGTTTGAAAAAATTTTTTCCAAACCCGAACCAACCTAACATAACTAAAAATCGGTAGAGTTAGGTCTTCAATACCCTAAACCCAACCCATCAACACCCCATTTTTAAAATGCTAATATGCTACAAATTCATGAATTTCACATTATGCATATTAAAGTAGACCCACAGTCACAATAGAACCAATTACAAGCTTTTCTATGACTATTTAGTAGCCCAAATTAAGCAAGTACACAAAAATTTATTGCCTCCAAAAATTATCTTGGAGAGTATTAATTCTTCATTTGATGAATGTCATTCCTACATGCATGAATTGTTTAAGCCCACAACATTTTTACATCCATGAACATGACTTTTTAATCTTTTATTCAATTGAGAACTAAACAATGAGGGATTAATCATTAGTCCTTCAATAAGAAAACCAAACTCGAAAAGTTGAAGGGAGAAGCTAATTGAAGATTGAGAAGGCTTATGCATGAAAGTTTCTATTTCATGTGTTATGAAAAATGAAGAATGGAACCAACTTTGCAAGAGAAAGGAACTATGAGAGAGATGCTACCATTTCATCTTGGCCAAAACCATCCATAACTAAGAGAAATTTGTAAGTTTTCTCAACCCTTTTTGTTGACTTAGAAAATGAGCCTTGGGCAGGATTTTTGCCATGAGTATTAGAATAAATGTAAGATTTTTACATAATCATACATTATTATTTGATGCAATTAATCTAGAACTTTGAGCTTATATGGATTATCTTTTGTATTTATGCTTTACATCTATAGCATAATCATTCTTATTATTATGTATATGTTTTGTATAATCTTCTTTATTTATGCTTTACATCTATAATGTAATCCTTCTTATGATACACATACTTAGTTTTATGTTTGGAAAATTTCAAATGGCTACTTTTGTTGAACCACTTTTGCATATATCTCCTTCCAAGGGTACATGACATCAATATAGACCTAACAATTGAGTATAGGTACTGATTCATCATATTATTTGTTATTTTGAACACCTAAAACATAGTTGAAAAAATCAATTTTCACAAAAAGTGTTATAGTTTATATTATTCATAAACATTTGGATGGTGGAATCATGCTGATTATCCTAACAATCATTCAATTCTATTCTTATACATTTATTTTCACATAATTCTTATTTAAATTTATTTAAGCCTTACAAACTAAACTTTAAAATAAAAAAAAAATCAATGAACCACAAAACTATTGTGAACATTACGGGCCTATTTGATTTCTAATTTTAAGAATATTTTTTTGTTTTCAAAATTAGTAGAATTTGATTATACATATTCTCATTCCACAAATAATTCTTTAAAATGTGCCTTAAAAGCAATAAACATAAACATGCTTTTCTTTTATTGTTTTCATGGTAGCAATCTAGTAAATATGTTGACAAGAAAGTAAACAAAAGAAAGTTCATTTGTCTCATGACTCTTTGGTCTCTCTTGTCTCCTTCCTCTCCTTTTTCATTATTCTTCAGCAAACTGATATTTGGGTCTTGCAATACCCAAATCATTCACACGCTTTGTTGCCAAGGATAGTAAATTGGGTTTGGCTCGCTACATCTACTTGCCCTATCCCTCGCCTCCCTACATGTAAGTTAGGTTGGCTATTATATAACCCGTTTAATAATGGATAAAAAACCTACCTCACCTAACTCGTGGGCAAAAACAAGTTTGAGGTAAATATTTAATAGAAAAACAACATCATTTTGAGCCATTTTCCTTTGCAAGTTGGCCAATGGATTGGTCCACAAATGTCTTATTATTTAGGATATTTCAAATAAATTACAATAAATTTTCTTTTCAAAAAATTATTTATAGGTTAGCAAGTTAGCTTGCTTAATTCACAACTTGTCATGGGCATGGGTTGGATTAGGGGTTTCCCAACTTGCCAAAATTGCAAGCCAATCCACCCCATCCCCATTTATTTATGGGCTAGGTGAATGGGTTAGTCCATTTTGACATTTCTATTTATTAAGTTCTTTTGCTTTGTTAAGGGCTTGTGCATAAATTATGGGTTGTATAAGCAAGTTCGGATGGCTTTTGAAATTTTTACATAAGAGTTGGCTACTAATGCAAGGTGTGTACTGTAGGCATCAAATATAGGGCAATATTGGCACTGGCTATAGTGGTTTTGGCTAGAAGGTTGGTGTGTTTGGATTCATCTTTTTTCATTTGTCTCTTTGGCTTGCAAAAAACCCAATGAAACAAGTAACTCAATTCCAAATGTTTTATGTTTCAAAAACTATTTTTAAACTACTTCATTCAAACTAATTTTATTCATGATTTATTTTAAAACCTTGTTCTTTAATTTCATTTTATACAATTGTTGTAAAGAACACTTTTAAACAAGTCTTATGTTCCAAAGCAACCTTTCTGGTTTCCCTATCCTTTACCCTATTTTTAATGAGTGAAGTATTAGTGGTATTATTATTCTACAAAAGTAAATTGCTAATGAGTGAAGGAGGTTCAATACTCTACTCATGCATTAAACAACAGTAATTTCCTGAATTTTGTGTTCTTTTTCTTTCCATGCTTTCTTAGTTCAATTACGTTTGTAGGTCTCTTAGCTTGATTGTTGACAATTTCCTTGGAATATGAAGTATTACTATATATACTTAATGAATTACATATATACAACAAACTATTGCATCAAATAATTTTTTATGTGAATTTTCATACCACTTTAGAGTTTATATTATTACAAATTATGGATAAAACAATTTTCTTCTAAGCTCTTTACTTTTTTTGAAAAACTTTTATCAAATTATCCTTTAATGAAAATTTTAATTAGATGATAATAATCTTATCTTAATGAATTTTAAAACTTGTCAAGTTCAAACTTGAACTTTATATATTATTTTGAACATATCCAAAAAAATATCATGTAAAATAGTCAAATAAATTTCTATGCATTTTATTTGTGACATTAAATTTAACATGAAGGGCATGCCTTTAAATTGTTCATTAATTCTACTTTTGCAGGCTTGATCACATCGCATTCAAAGAAAAAAAAAGTACTTAAAACATTGCCTTTATTATGGATGTTTAATTTATTTCTTATTATAGTATTATTAAAAAATTTGTTGACATGCCTTACCATTTGTCAAAAGATAATCAATACCTTTCTATGTGTTATCTTATAAGAAGACAAAGTAGGGGTGAGCATAACCCTCTCAAACCAAATGAACCCAATAAAATATAAATATATATATGGGTTAGTTTATGTCGAGTTATGGGTTCCTTTAAGTGACAAATAAGTTTCAAATGGGTTAAAATTGTTGATTTTAGGTTTCTAAAATTTTACCTACAGTAACCTATTTTAACCTAACCCTTTGGCAAAAGCAAATTTATTACTATTGTTGACCATAAAATTTGATTTTGGATTTTTGTAGTCGCCACCAATCTAAATTGTCTAAGGGTGAAATCGGACACCTAATTAACAAATTGTCTATATTTTAGAGATTGAGTTCGGGGGTTAGTTACGTTTTAGGAAAGGTATTAGCACCCCAAACACCCTTTCAGTATCAAAACTGATTTAAATAATTTATCTTGATTAATTATGTTAGTTTTTAAATTTTTTTTGAAAATAATCCCTGTCCATTTCGGATTGAGATGAAATTAATTTTGAGAAAAATTTCTTTCCTATTCCAGGCTGGAGTTTTTTTTAAATTAATTTTATGAAAATCCCATCTCTATTCCAGATTCAAGTTTTTAAAAAAATAATTTTAAGAAAATCCTCTTACTATTCTAGTCTGGGGTTTTAAAAATAATTTTATGAAAATTTCATCTCTATTCCAAATCAAAGTTTTAGAAATAATTTTAAAAAAATCTCTTTTCTATTCTAGTCCGGGGTTTTAAAAAATAATTTTAAGAAAATTATCCAAATCACAAAATTAGGCACATGAACTAACTCCTTGAATCTTTATCATTGTGCTTTAAAATTCATTTAATCAAATTGACCAAAATCCCAAATACACCATTGTATTATATATAATCACAATCCCAAAGTAATTTAATGCTATCAAAATAAATAAATATCAAAATAAGTTCACCTAGAATCCAACTTTGCATGAGAATAAATCAATTAGAGAATTTACTAAGGTGAAATTCATAAAACAACCCAAGATTCAATCACAATAATTTGAATTAAAAAAGTTATAAGAGATTTCAGTTCAACCAATACAAATTTGAAAATATAAACTTAATCTAATCTTCATAAATAAAGAACTAATAATCATTATGATCTTCCAAGCAAGAATAATCAATTAATTCAAAAGTTGCATAATATAATCCATGGCCAAAAACAAGTTGGCAACATAAAGATTCAAGAAATCATGTAACCATACCTTTGGAGCTTTGTTTGGTTTTTCCTTTTTTGATCTTAGAATAGTTGGCAAAAGAGAGTGTAGTTGAAGTGGTAAACTCTAAGTGTTTGTGTGGGAAGGTGGGGGTTCAAGGCGGCTCTTATCCTTCTTTCTCCTTTTTCTATGTTGGCTGAAATCTTGGCTCTCCTCCTCCTTTTGTCCGTGAGCCCCTCTTCTTTCTTATAGGCTACAGTTTTGTTTCTTTTTAAGGCTGTCCTCTTTTGTACGTGAACCTCTTTCTTGTAAGTTCTTTTTTGCTGAAATTTTTTAGGGCTTTTTTTTTTATAAGCCGTGAAGAAGTCCTCCTTTTTGTATGCATGTAATGGATTTTTTTGTAAAATTAGAATTTCTTTTGTAGTTAAATTCTTGTTTTCATTTTAGTTGTATTTTACCTCTTATCTTTTATCTTATATTTTTATCTTTTAATTTACTTATTTATCTTATTATCTCTTAAATTTTTATCTTATTATCTTTATCTTTTTGTTGTCTTTTATCTTTGTTATCTTTTATTTATCTTAGTATCTTATCTCTTATCCTCTTATTATTTTATCTCTTTTAATTTTTATTTGTCTTGTATTATCATTTCTTAATTTTGGTTATCTTTTTTTTTCTGAATTTTATTTTAGTTTTATTTTAAAATTTTATTTTTGGGTTTGGGTTTATTTATTTTAGTTTGGGTTTTAGTTGGGTTCAATTGTATTTTTGGCTTAATCTTATTTTATTTTGTTATTTTTTAGTTTAAGTTTTTGAGTTTGTAATTTATGTTAAAATTTTGAGAAGTGGGCCGCACAAAATTAAGTGTCTACAAGTATCCCTTCCCTCCTTTACATAGTTTCCTATACACCCTCCCATCCCTTCCCTCCCTTACACAGTTTCCCATACACCTCCTTTATCCCTTTCAAAATTTTCCACATCATCACCTATTGCTCATTTCACTCTTTCATATTTCCTAACTAAATTATCACCCATCCCGTATTTCACTCTTTCATGTTTCCTAACTTTTTCATCCCTTTTTTTAACCCATCTCCAAGAGTCCAAGATATTCCACAATCCACACCAACTACTCTCTTCCCTTTTGTTCAATTTTCTCTTCATCTTCCTCCTCTTTCACCTTATCTCTTTCTTAAGTAATTTTTGTTCTCTTACTTATCTCGGCCCTTCTATCTCTAGTCCCAATTTGTTCATCATCATTACTCTTGTCGTCTAAACTTCTGGGTTTGTAAGGAACAGCTGCCTATGTAGATGGAGTGGTAAATTTTTTGTATTTTTTGGCTAAGTTTCCTTCTTGATTTCCTCCTTCTGCTTCTTCTTTCCCTTTCCTTCTAAGTTAATCGCTTCCATTTGGGGTGAACTCAGTGATCTAACATTTGTAGTGAAAATTAGAGCCCCTTTCACCTTGAAGATGCCTATTGGATACCCACCAATCCAAACCCAATGAAAATTTTAACCAATTAAACTTACGGTAGTTGGGCTTCTCTACTATTTTAGTCAGTGATAGTTTCTATTTCTCCATACATTGAGTTCATTCAGTTTCAAGTTTTGTGACCTAAGCCCGATCGACCTGAATTGATACTTAGCTTTAAAACAAATGTTCAATTATCATTTCATCTTTTCATGCAATTTTTAAGGCAAGCTCAAATGCACTACTAACCACCTTAACTATAATGTTCAAATAAGACCACCAACAAAACTCATTCCTTCTAGAGTAGTGTCCATTTTTTTTCAAATATAAAAAAGTGATAAATCACTTTATATATATATATATAGTTTTAAATTCAAATGCAAAATTTTAAAGAAAAAAGTTTCAAGACAATAATGAGTGTTAATACACTAATGAAGATATAATCAAAGAATGTCTTTTTAAATAAAAAGAACTTATTTAAAAAATTTTAACAATAGTTACAAATAGTTCTCAAAAAATTGTAGATCCAATCAGATTTATTCTAAAACAATTGAGATATGTGGCAACCACCAAATAGCTTAATAATCCAAAGAAAATGTTAGAAAAGTATAAAAGAAAAAGAGAATAGAAAGAAATGTCAATTAATTATAAAATGGTTTTTGTAAGTAATTATAAAATGATGTTACTTGTATAGCATTAACAACAAAATGTTGGTATTGATACAAGAAAATCCAAACAAAAACAAAGCCTACGAAGGTTGATACACCCTCTTTATATCTTTTTAAATAATCTTCATAATCATAGTAAGAACTTCTTTGTATATAATTACATTTTGCAATAACTTGTCATTACTTCAAGCCATGGCATTTATTGCTTTATTGCACTCTCTGGGGAATAATTAATTTTGACAAACCACTTCCAATTCATTTAGCCTTTAATGATATCCCTTAGTGAAACAACCTAGAAGATTTTAGGTTTAGAACCCTTTATCAACTTAACTACTTCAAGGGAGTCAAACTCTAGAATTAATTGTTTAACTTCCTCTTGATGCACTAGCTGCATCCCTTTGATGATTTCCCATAATTCCCCCATTAGGACTGAACACGTTTTGATTCTGGCAACAAAACCTATAACTAAAAGTCCTTAGTTATTTCTAATTAGACCTTCATATGCAACCCTATTCTCCCCTTTGTTCATAGAAACACCCATATTAAGCTTTAGCCAATGTGGTGGCAAAGGTTTCCACTTTGTGCTCCTCTCTTTTTCCTTGGCTTCATGTTTATTGCTAAGAAGAAGACTATCTCTCACATTCTTTATTTCACTTGCGAGAATGAGGATATGCATGATCATGTTCTATTCCTTCGAGTCTTTATTAGCAAAAGCTAATTCATTCCTTTACTTCCAAATAGTTTGCATGGACACACCAAATGTAGTTTGCTAGGTGACATTCTCTTCCCTTCCTATTTGCATTTGTAAATTCCACTGCATTCATTGAAGAGAAGTAAGCTCGAAAAAAGAACTCTAGTAGGTTTTCCCCCTTTCACATTCTCAAAACATATGATTAATCATCTCCTTTTTTTTCCTACATATTGAGCAAAGTAGATCAACTATTAAACCCATTGCAAATCTTTTATTGTTTATCATGAGCTTCCCTTTAGTACTTAACCATAAGAGAGTTTTAAAGCATTTAGGACCTTGATACTACTAGATAATTTTCCAAATAGGCCTTCTCTTTGTGAAATCATCTACTTTACTTCAATCGTGTCGTGAAAATCTCCATCTACATTCATCATTGTTAGCAAGAGGGAAAAGGGGGTGGGATAGCCATTATTCATTGTCAAATTTCCTTTGATAGGTACCTTTTAATTTCTCTCCAATTCCAAGAGCCCTCCTTTGTCACATATTCAATCACCTTTTCTCGCATAATCCATAAGGGGACCCATATCTTGAATCCATCATCCAACCAAAACCGCACATCCATTCTATTACTTATTTCCAATCAAAACCTTTTGTCAAAGTGCTCCAAATTCTCCTCACTCCCCTCAAGAGATTAAAGGCATTCTTCCTCATATTAATATGTGGTATATCTTGTTGGCCACATTTGTATTTGGACCACAAAAGTTGCACCCAAAGATCATCTTTTTGTTTAATCATAGTCCACCCAATCTTCATTAAGAAAGCTTTATTACCATGCTTTAAATACCTCAGTCCTAGATCCTTATAATTTTAGGTTTGCATATATTTTCCCAGCTAACCAAATGCATATGCCTCTTTTCCTCCATATCTTTGCAAACAAATTTCCTACACTATTTCTTAATTTACTCACATGTGCCTGTAAGAATAAGAGCTATGTTTATGGTGTATTGGGGCATGTTTTCTAAAACTATTTTAGACAAAGTGAGATGCCCTACTAATGACAAAGTTTTTCATTTCTAGCTAGATAACCATGAGGTAACTTTATCTAACAGGTAGTTATAAGTATGCTTACTAGTTCATTTACTAAGCAAAGGTACCCTAGGTATTTACCAAGGTCTCCTATCATTTGGAACTCTAAAGCATATGCTATCTCTTTTCTCACATTATGGTTTATCTTTTTTTAAAAGAACACTTTTTTTTACTAACTTTTTGCCCCAAAAGGTAAACTAAATATCATTAACAACATTTACTTGGCCTAAAGAAGGTTCCTTAAAAAGAATTATATCATATGCAAAAAATAAATGAGATACTTGAGGATTACCTTTATTAATCTTGAAAGGCTTCCATTTCTTCCATTTAACTTGCTAGTAAATGAACTAGCCCAAAGGTAAGGGGATAATGGATCCTCGTCTTATGCCTCTCTTAGGGACAAAGTCCACCATCCTCTCCATATTCCAAATCATATGCATTTTAACAATGGAAATACAATTCCATATTAGTTCCACTAAATGCATTTTTAGCCCAAAGTCAAACAAAGTTTGCTTCAGAAACAACAAACTCAATTTGCCATTTGTTTTTTCAAGATCAATCTTGATTGCCATGTAACACTTCTTCCCTTTCATATTTTTCATGCTATGGATAATTTTGAGTAATAATAACATTATCCCTACCATATTTGCCTGGAATAAAATTGCATTAATTAGGAGCAATCCATTTAGATAGATGCTTTTCAATTTGTTAGCTATCAATTCAGTCACCACCTTATACAAAACATTACAAAGACTTATGAGGCAAAATTGTATAATTTTTTTTAGGACTTCTACTTTAGAAATTAGAACTAAGAAAGTATAATGTAATTGGCTTACCTCCTCAGGCCGATAAAAAATATTATTTATATCTCCATAAATATTTTCTTTCACCGTATCCCATTAGTTTTGGAAAAAGAGGGCATGATACCCATCTGGTCTTGGAGCTCTCATGTTGCTTAATGGAAAGAGCACATCTTAAATCTCTTTACCTTTCACCTCCTAATAGAGATTAGCAATGTGTTCTTCCAATACATGAGGGAAATGCCTTTTAGGAGGCCAAATTGAAGGATCTAAATTTTCTTGTTGATAATGATTTGCGAAGTAAGACATTTCTAGATTCCTTAACTACATTTCATCCCAAATCCAATTACCCTTATCATATACTAAAGCTTCTATTTTATTTTTCTTTCTCCTAACCAAACTCATAATGTGGAAAAATTGTGTATTCTTATCTCCCAAATTTAGCCATTTAATTCTAGCTTTTTGACACCACAAGGATTCCTCTTGGATCAATATGGTTCATCTTCTTACCAGAGCCTTTCCCTTAATCTTCTATGTTGAATAGATTCTTATGGGAATGGCCCTTTATTAAGCCCATTCAATCTACCAAGCAATTGGCATTTTCATGGAAAGATATTGCCAAAATAATTTTTATTTCACTTTGGGATGTCTTCTGTAAGCTGCCTTAATTTATCAATTAATATACCACCTTTACCTCTGACATCTAAAACAACTTTAGAGAAATCCATTTGAATCATCCAAGCTATTAGGAGGTGAAATTAGTGGTTTATATTTTCTTTCTTAGTATTCACCATCAACCAAAGCAAAAGAGGCACATTATTAGACTTTAATCTAGATAGGTGCCAAATTGAAGCCTCTTGGAATAAGTCTCTCCAAGCAAAATTTCCCACAATTTTATCTAACCTTTCATAAATGTCATGCTAGCTCTAAGTATAAATATTTCCTTTATAGTCTAAATCATCAAGCCCACAGTCTTGTAAACAATCTCTAAACTCCTTTGTTGCAGTATAACAAATTGGTTTGCCCCCATTTTTCTCCTCGTGACAAGATGTAATTGAAATAACCAATTGCCATCTAAGGAAGGTTTTGTCTTGCTTTAAAATTTTGAATAGAGTTCCATAATCCATTTCTTTCACCTACTCTTGGACTACATAGATAATAGATAAAGCCCTTCAAATTTTTGTTCAATAATTTTCTAGTGTATCACCTAATTATGCACATCTATCACTTGTACATTTCATCTTTGCTTCTTCCAAAGGCACCAAATGCCCCAAAATATCTAGTAGCCTCTATAATTGCCACCCATCAAAACCCAACTTGGAAATAATTTCTTTGGTTTGATCACCACTTATTCTAGGTTCCAATAGAGCAAGAAAACCTAGATCATATGAGAAAACTAAGTCTTTTGCTAGCCTAGGGAAAATGGGGTTTCCTACACCCATACAATTCTAAGAGACTAAATTCATTAATCACTTCGTTAATAAATGAGACATCTTTTAATCAGATTAATCTTGAGGCACATCTACCTCCATCTCACCCATTTACTCTAAATGACCACCTTCTAGGAATTGAGTTTCCTAGACTATCTCCATTTGTTGAAGTTAATCACCTAAAAGCCCATCTCTATATCAGGTGGTTTTGAAGGCAATGTAGCATGGGCCACCAAATGCGTGCCCCATGTTTGTACTATATGAGCCTTAGACAACCCACTTTGGCTATTCTCATGTGAGTTATAATTCTTTTGCTCCAAACTTTTAGTTTTGTTCTCCTTAATAACTTCTTTTTCTTTTTCCTTCAATTTATTTTTTCAAGGTTGCTCCTTTGATTTTTCTTGTATATGTGCTACATTATTAATGGGGTTTGGATTCTTATATAAGAGATTTTGCCTAATAATTTCTCAAGCTTCTTTGTAGTTTGTTCTACTTAGATTTTTGTCTCCTTTATTTTCCCATTTTGTCACTATCTCTTAAATGCTCCTCACCATTTCGACCCCAAAGCATTTTTCACAGAATATTGGCCTTCCTTGACTATGGACCTCCCTACCTCTTTTTGAGGCATTTACTTCTCATTATTTTTCCTTCCTAGCTCTTTAAATCTACACCTTTTAATTCTTTGAACAATAATCCATGGGCCAAACTACCCATTTTCATCCAATTTATCTTTCTCTTTCTTTTGTTGTTCTACCTCATTTCTTCCATTTCTATCAAGTCTCTTTTGGTTTTCTGTGCAATTTTATTGGCAGTGACCATACCTACTGCAACCAAAGCAAATTATGTTTAAACTGTATAGTCTTTTTTTTTAATAAACCCTAACCTTATATTAAGATTTCAAAGGTTAGCTAAGATTGTTCTCCACAAATACATGAGCAAATCTCCCTCTTAGCAAGTTAGCTATAGTGGTATCTACTTTAATAACTCTCTAAATCTAGTTTACCTACATCCTTGAGAAACCCTAGACCAAAATTCTCCATGGCAAGGTCTAGAAGACGAACCCAAACAACCACCTTTGAGATGCTAGATTGAAATGGATTAAGATCAGGTTCCCACCTCTGAATGGCCAAATAATGGTCTAGTATTATCCATGGGCCTCCTTTGATCGAAGACGATAAATCCTCCATGCTTTCAAAAGACAAAAAAGTAGTCATTGCCTATACCTGTAACTATAACTTTGCCATGTTTTCCTCATAAAGGCACCAACTTTTTATTCATAAAAGTATAAGCAACTTTCCTTCCAAGCAGCTTCACAATTAAGGTCTTCCTCCAATGATCTCTCAATCAAGCCCCTCAGCCTTTGATGAATGAAATTTGCACAGCCTTGTTCTTCTTTTGTGATCCCACTTTTTGAGATTTCTTAATTTACATCTCCTTCTTCTACATTCAAATCAAAACCCCTCTGCTCATCCTTGTCAAAAAATTCTATGTTATGTCTCATTAGCATCTCCCTTAAAATTGGTTTCCTTACACCTTCCTCCAATTGCGGTTCCCCCTCCATTCAGGGTATCACATTGATTTCATTAGAGTATCCAACTACACTTGTTTTAGACTTTGTAATGCTGCGTGGAAGGAGATCAAACTCCTCAGTTGTCAACAATCCTTGGTTCTCCCCTGTTTTGGTTGATGTCTTGATGAGAAAGTATTGTAGCACTCTAAGAGAAGAAAGTACTATAGTAGTAGATTGTGCACAGTTTTTAAATATTAGTTATGCACACATAAAAATATGATAATATTTGATTAAAGGAGGACCAATCCTCTTTTCTTATAAGCATTGTAAATCTTTTTAAATTTTCTGGTAGCCCTGTTAAACACACCAAACTAGTGTCTCACAGCCTTTTCCACTTTAGTATACAGTAAAGCTTATAGGCCTTTTGGGTAGCAGAATATTAAGTCGTTGGAGAGAAATTATTAATTACGAAATAATTAAATCTTAATTGTTTTAATACGAATGATGAGATATGTACATAATAATTTTGTACATTCTTTTAAATTATTGTATATTCATTTTTTCTCTCTTTTCTCAAAATATATTTTTTGTATACATAAATAATGTGAGTTATGTGTATATATATATAATTTTCCTTTAAAAATTATTTTTAGTGAAGTGCGCATCTCCCTAGTAAACACAAATCTGTGGGTTGTTAAGATAGCATAGTAGACTTCTTTCACAACCATCCTGCCTACAATAAAATTGTCTTTGTTTACTTCTAAAAGCTTCTGTCATATAATATAATTAATATGTACCTGTTTGGGAATTTCAGGACAACCTTTTTTTAATTGATATCTACAAGCTTTTGGGGGAATGAACATAAATGAAAATAACAATATCATTCAAAATAGACACTATAATTAGTGCAAAAATGAATTATTAATGATTAGTAAGTGTCTCGTGTATTATACAAATAATAATATTTAAAATGAACAAACAACAAGATGGACTTTACCTAGGCTAAGAACAGACTAATTATTAAATCTTGGATGAAATTTTCTTTTACTTATTTTTCTCAATTTTTACAGTAAAAATAGTTGAGATGAAGTTGTTAATAATAGATTACCAAGAGAAATATTTAAAAAATTATGTGTTATTAATATCTATCAAATTATTGAGCTGACAACATTAATAATTAATAAGTAATATTCTAATATAATAAATTTTATTTATAAAATAATAATTTTTCTTTGTACCTCTATTGATTATTGAGCATCTAATAATATAATTTTAATTTAACAAACTTAACAAACATCATTTAAATTTGAGCATTATTTTTTTGTCATTTTTATTTATTTTAAACATTTAACGTCAATAGATTTTTTTTTCTTTTTATTTTTAGTAAATTCTATTTATTTAACTTTTAATGTTTAATCACAATTTTTGTTGTGATATGTGTGAATATTTACTGAAATAATAAATGCTTATAAAATGTTTGAGTGTTATATATATATTTGATTTTATTTATTTTTAAATATTTTATATCAATAAATTATAATTTTATTTTTTACTTTTAGCGCATTTTAATTATTTAAATTCCAATACTTAAATTAAAATTTTTGTTAAAATTTGTTGTAGCATTAAATTCTCAAAGAATGCCCAATACTTATTTTTAATTTATATGTAGATTCTGTTTCCTCGTTACTCTACTACTTCGTGTGATTGTAGAATGTACTCCATAACTACAGTAGCCAACCATCGAGTAAAGTGTAATATATATTTTTTAAGACAAAATATAAGACAAATTTTTATTGATAATAAATTAAAAGAGTGAATTGTTTAAAATATAAGTGAGTAATAAATTTTAGATTTAATAGAAATTTTTATTAATTTTTATCAATAATTAAATATTTATATTTTACTTTATAAAATTTGTCTAAATTTAAATGCATGATATATTTTATAAGAAAAAATATACATAAATAATTATTAATAAAAATTAAAAATTTTTTATATTTATAAATTATTTATTTATTTATTTATATTTTATAATAATTTATATTATTAATTTTTATCAATGATATAGACCGTTGGTACCATATATTTGAGAATAAGTCAACATCAAAATTAACAATACTACTCTTACTAAATTTTTTATTAACAGTTTTACAAAATTTATTTAATACTATTAAATTTGATAAATTTAACATATTTATTAATAGAGTTGACTGTATTTAATAATAACAAATGAATTTTATAAAATTTTAATAAAAAATTTAGGAAATTTAAAAGTTTTATGCAGATTTATATATAATTTAGTAAATTATTAAATTAATGAATGATAAAAAACTTATTTCATTGAGACCATAATTGAACTAATTTTTATTTTGTGTGAAGGGCAACTAATTTTTCTCTAACCAAAAATATTGAGCAGTCCATTCAACCATTGCTTTATTGGCTGTCGTTAGACATATCGTCACAGCTCTGTAACTTGCCCCGTGCCCGAAGGCATTAATGGGTTTGATATCCGCAACAGTTGAGAGCTAGTCACGGGAGCCAGACACGTGCGATACGATATTGGGATCACCTGTTTGCAAGTCCATCTAGCTAACCATGCTACGCATGTCAAACGTTGTACTTAATGACAGTTGTACCCTCAAAAAATCGCAAAGACAGAAATTTCCCGGTTATGTACACGTACAATCCTCGTCAGCAGTATTTGAGCAATCGTAATGACCGGGTGAGGGCCCCATGCTTTGTCTGGCGCTGTTCCGTACCAGTGTGCCGTTCCACTGTTCTGAATGGCCCAGTCTGAGTCTCTCTGCCACTTTGGTGTGTTTCGCTCTTCCAACAACTCTCCGTCTTCCTCTTCTTCTTCGTCAAATTCCATCAGACTTTGGTTGTCTGGCCTCCTTCTTCTTCTTGCTGCTCTGCTTGTGGTTGTTTGTTTTTCTTTCGCTGGTTCAGTGGCTCGGTCTTAAGAATGGACAGCCAAGATCACATAAGAAATCACACTCTTGCTCCAGGTGCTTTTAAGTTCTCTTTTGGTTATCTTTTGCATTTTTCTTAATAACGGATAACTGGGTTAACCTTCTTTTTCTATTCTCCGTCACTTTCTTGTTTTTTAATTACTTTTATATTATTTATTTTTCTTTCTGGATTTTGTTTTGTTGGGTTTCTTTCTTTTTTGCTTTTTTTTTTTTGGAAGAGAAGTCTTTCTGGAGTTTTGTTCTTTTTGTTTTTGGAATATTGTATCTGGTTTCAGTTTCTCGCGGGAAAGATTTTTATGTTACTTTCATTATTGCGAAGGGCACGAGAGTCATGGAGTCCATGTATGTCACAAATGTGGATGGCCCTTCCCAAATCCACATCCAAGTGCCAAACATAGGCGTGCTCACAAGAGGATCTGTGGAACTATCGAAGGCTACAAACTGTCTGACCCAGAGGGACAAGCCCATTTGAACACTTCAGATGATGAACATCTTTCTGATGATGATGATCACAAACTACCAAGTGAGTTGTCTTCTATATAACATTGTAAATCTAATACTAGGAGGTGACCTGATTTTTAAGCGAGGTTGACTTAGTGTTGCTTTTCATCTATATGTGCGTTGGTATTTGCTTGGTGTCGGTGAAATTTAGTTCACTCCAAAACTAGAGGGTTCCTGATGTATTGATATTTATGGGTTTAGTAGTGTCAAGTCCAAACGCCTTGGATACAGGTAGCAGTAAGAAAGGCAATGGTGGAATTGGAGAAAAATTAAGTAGATCAGAAGATGAGGTGTTTTCAGATGCAGTTTTAGACTTTCCAGATAGTGGACTAAGTTTGGGGACTGAAGAACACTTGCGGGATGGTTTAGACTCGGAAACTAATGTGGAAAGAGTTGACAGAAAAGATCCAAAATTTCAAGAGTCTTCTGAGGAGAAAGGTTTTGATGGTAAGCTGCAAATCAATTGAAATTCAACACTTGGTTGAAGCATCTGAGGTTTATTTTTCTCAACAGAGAACTGTTTATTGCTATTTTTTCATCTATGGTTGTGCAGATTTCTCATTTTGCTAAATTGGTACCTTATGCAAGGAAAATTAAATAATGTGTTTAATATAGTTTCATTTTTCAATACCACATTGCTTTATAACCCTGTTAAGTTGGGTTTATTGGTTATAATGAAAATTTATCATTATTTTGTTATCTTATGGTACAAGGCAATGAGGACACACCTTTTCAACAAACCCAACTTCTTATGTTCAGCAATTAACTGATTGTTGCAGCTATTCCTTTGCATGTACTGGATAATATTGCAATGATAAATGACCGCCAACCGAAAACTGTATTCAGTGGGTAAGATTGATGGTAACTCTGGAAAAGATTTTTACAAAATAGGGAAAATAATTTTGCACGACAGATGAGTATTTGGTTTGAAGAATGCAAGAATTCTGTAGTGAAGTATTTGACTTCATTTTTGCACATAATTTGGATTTGCTCAATACAGTCCTAGTAAGCAGATTTTATATAGGTCTCTGCATCTACTCTTATGAATCTCCGGGAGGATTTGCCATCAAATATAGAGCAAAGATAAAGGGGCATAAATTTAACTAGAAGTGCTGAAATTCTGTTGTATTTTTGTGTTCACTTAAGGCTTGTCTTTTTGTCTTGATATATATGAGCTTTAGTCTGTTGGATTTTTGTGTCACCTTGTTACAAAATTAACAAAGAAGTGGCTAGAATCTATATATAAAGATCTCTCAAGTCTATAAATAATTGGGTCTATGTTATGCTCATTTGTTTACTAGAAAATGGGGATATTAGTGCTTCTAACAAAATTTAAGTCATGATGATTATACTTCATAAGAACAAAAGGCTGGACAAAATGCTTTTTGAGTATGATGCTCCATATTATATATCAAATTTTTGGACATCTCAAGTTTTTTCAAACAGTAAGTTTTTGCTGTTTTAAGAATGTGAATTCACTATTTCTATTGAGGTCCATTCAAATTAGTTTATTCATATATTGGGAAATGAAGAACGGAACTCTCCTTTTATGTTGAATATAGAATTTAACAACAAACAAAGCCTTACCCCAATTGGTGGGATTAGCTATGTGGAGTTTGAGTTCCATTAGAAATCAAAATTTTAGTAATGTCATTTAGCATAAGATCCGTTTTAATAATCTTTCCAAGTGCCTTTTTTGGTCTTTCTCTTTCCCTTTTCATTGGGCTAAATACCATATGATCAACTTTTTTTACTAGGGCCTTTAGCTGTTTTCTTTGCATATCTTCAAACCACCTTAACCAAATTTTTGTTATTTTCTCCTCAACAGGTGCAATAGCAATTTTCTTTTGAATACAATTGTTTCTAATCTTATATTTCCTTCTATGTCCACTCATCCTTTGATATTTTTATTTCTACTACTCTTAATTTTTACTTTTGTGCACCCTTCCATGCCTAGTAGTTACTACCGTAGAGCATAGCTAATCTTATAATATTTTGGTAAAATTTTTTTTAAGCTTTATGGGTATTTTGTGATCACAAATGAATCCTGAGGCATTTCTCTATTTCAACTACCTATTTTGTATCTTGTAAGTGACATCTCCATCAATCTCTCTATTAATTTGTTATATAGACCTAAGATGCCAAAACTTTGACACTTGTGCTATGATGTGCTTCCTAATTTTTACCTCCAATTTATTGTTAACTTGCCTCTTGCTAAACAGCCATTTCATATACTTTGTCTTGCTTCTGCTTAAATGAAAAGCCTTTGATTATAGAGCCTCTCTTCGCATCTCAAATTTAGAATTAACTTCATCTCTTTACTGCTTCGCTAGGACTTTATATTTGCAAAAAGCATACATTTTGGAATCTTGCATGTGCTTAGTAAGTATGTCTAAAACTAAAGTAAAAAGGTATACATTAAAGGTGGTGTAACCCAAACTTTATGGGAAAATCTTTTGTCACATTTCCATGAGTTCTTACACTTGTTGTTGCTTCATCAAACATAGCCCTTATGGCTTGAATATGCAATATAAACACCTTTCTTTTCTAATGCCTTTCATAGAACTTTTTGTAGTACTTTATTGTAGTCTTTTTGTAAGTCAATGAAGACCATGTGCAAGTCTTTTCTGTTTGCTTTGGAACCTTTCCATCAAACCTTGCAAAAGATATATAGCTTTTGTGGTTGATCTTCTTGGTATAAAATCAAATTAAATCTCTGATTCATGAGTCTCTTTTCTTAATATGTGCTCAATCACTTTTCTACCTTTAGTTGCCAGTAAAATTAAAGTTGAAAATAATAAAGGAATAGGAGTTTTAACTTATGTTAAAATGCCATATTGGTACTTTTTGTGTGCATCAATGACGAACATTTATTTTTCAAAGATGGCATCCATGAGTATTGAATCAGGCATATTTCTTTGGGTGTGTATCGTCTCTCTCATCTCTGAGATTTGTTTCTTCTCTGTGGCTCTATTGTGCACTTATAGTATGTATAACAGCTGCAGATGCGAGTAAGTTAACTTTCAAATCAGGTGATGATCGGCAAATGCAAAATCCTAAAGTTTTGCAAAGGGAAGGGACTGAGGTGGGAAACACACAAGTGGTGCAAGATCAATTGTCTGATTCTACTGAGGATCCATCGTCGAATTTTATTTCAGGATTGATGACTGACAGACTGGCTGTTGTGCACAGTGGTGATTGCATTGATTTGTCAAGTGACTCACATACCAGCGGAGCTGAGGCCATGTCTGATGTATCAGCAGAAAATAAGATGTATGATTGTGAAAATGTGACAGATTGCAGTTTGACATATGTTGCAAAGAATATTTATTTGGAAGGAAAGGATGAGATTGAATCAGACAGAGACATGGCTGAGATTGCTGTCTCTTCCAATAACTCTGTGGGTGAAGTACCTGATAGACTGACTAAAATAGAAGTTAGTGATATGGTAAGTTTGGATCACAAACTGGCTGATGGAGCTGTTGAGCTGAAGGAGAAGAACAACGCTGAGTTCCCATTTGTGCTGCCCCAAGATGATCTTCCTCTTGAGGCAGATTCTGCTGTAAGCACAAATGATTCCACAAACATTGTTCAGGTAGAGTCTGCACAAGTGTTAAAGATTGCTGCTTCTAGTGATCTAGTCAAGAGTATGCAGGAAATGGAAGAAGGAAATGTTGATGTCTATACATTTTCTACATCTGATTTTGTGTATCCTAAAAGTGAATTTGAATATTTTAAAGATCATGAAGGAGTTGTCATACAAAATACTGTAAGCCCACACTCAGCTGAAGCAGTGAAGAGTGAGAAAGATGACTTCAAGGAAACTATTACTGAAGAATACCATTCCAATTACAACTTAAGCCAACTGAGTGAGGAAAAAGTAGTTCTCTCTCCTGATATCCATGTTTTGGATGATAGCATTGAGCTGGAGCAGACCATCTGTGAGCCTATGGTCAAAGAAATGCTTGCTGAAGAGCAGGCTGAAGTTTCTCCTGTGAACCTTACAGTTGATGGTAATCAAAGATCAGATGATACTGGAGCCACTGTGGACTCATCTCAGATGAATGAGAGTCATATGCTGCACTTATCTGGAGAACCAGAATCTGATGATATTCATAAAATTTCACAGCAGATAAATTTACAGAAATGTAGTGTCATAATCTCACCTGATAAGTTTGAAGATTGTAAAGATCATGAAGGAGTTTTATCACAAACTCCTTTAAGCCTATGCTTATCTGAAATGTTGAAGCATGAAGAAGATTTCTTGAAGGACACTGTTACTGAGGGGAGTCATTCCATTATATGTCCAAGCCAATTGGATGAAGAAAGTGTGGTTCTGTCTCTATATATGCATGTTTTAAATGATAGTATTAAGCAGGAACTGGTCAACAATGAGGTTGAAGAAATACATTCTGAAGAGCAAGCTGAAGTTTCTAAAGTTGAGCCTAATGTTGAAGATGATCAAATATCAGATGAAATTGGATCCTCTGTGAATGCTATTAAAACTGAGATGGATGGGTGTCATATGGTTCACCTTTCTCAAGAACAGGAATCTGATGATATCTGTAAAACTTCACAACAGATGAGAGTACCAGAAGGTGGTTTCTTGAGCTCATCTAATGAAAATCCGGGGGATGCATCTGTTCATTCTGCAATCAGTCAAACAACTAGTGTACTTAGCATGAGCAATATAAACAATCTTAAGATGAACAAAACTGAAATAGATGATCTAGCTGTAGAAGGAAAGTGCAGAGTATCTGATGAGGAAAATGATGTTGGGATTATCAAGAAAACTTATCAACCCAGTGACCACTTGCAAATGGAAGTGAAGCCGAGAAGTGGTGTGTTTAAGAGTGATGGTGCTAGTGAAGCGGGAAAAATTGAAAATGTTGATATAACTGATACTCAATGTAAGGAAGTGCCCATTGTGAAAGATATGTCATTGCCAAAATCTGATAGCATTCATTTCGGATCCCCAAATGTTTCAGAGGATGTAACAGGTGGGTCTTCACATGTTCAGTGCATGGATGTAGGCATACTATCTGGTACAAAGGAAGCCTTAAAAGAAGTTGAATTCAATAACAATAGCAAAGTGCTGGAAGAATGTGATAGACCTGTGGGTACTGTTGCTAATTTTCATCAAGCACGAGTTGTAGAATTGTTTGTGAAGGCTCCAGAAGACCATGCTAGGAAATATTCGTTGGTTTCTCCTTTATATACTGAGGATTCTGCTGGACATTTTCCTGCTGAGGATTCATCGCTTTCTACCGAGTATTCTGCTCAATGTGTTTCTGCTGCTGAAGATAAACAAGCTGGAGAGCCTGGTGGAGATGTGCCTGGAATTAGTGCAATGCCTGTTCAAGATCACAGTGGTCATAACTTGGTTAAGCAGCAACTTGGTTCATCTAGAATTGACACTTCAGTTGACTCTGGTAGCCGGTGTGACAGTTTGGAAGGCAACTGGGGCTCTGTTTCAGGTATTTTTAATGGATATTGCCTTGTAATTATTATGCAATGCCCTTTGCAATGTAGAAGTTATATGTTGGGCTTTTGCAATATGCAAGGGTAGTCCGTGAAGACAGCTAATTCTGTGTGGCACTTGTTAAATAACAGTTTATACTCACACTAGCCCTTTTGTAGCTTTATGCTGTGCTTGGAAGAGGGCAAATGAGGGAAGGACAAGGGAATGGGTGGAAGGGGTAAAAGTTCCATTGTTTGGGAGTTTTAGTGGGTGGGGGAAGGGAACTAGAAGAGGAATGAGTGGGTATCCTTCCCCCTATTTTGTTCCCCTCGTCCAACTTGTGGGGTACTGGGTGGAAGTGGGTTTCTTTTTATATAAAATATTCTTGAACTACCCTCATTGTCATTCAAATTCAACTAATAACTTATTTAAGGGTTATATTGACAATTCAAACTTATAACTTTTATAATCCCCTTCGTTTCCCTTTTTAGTTTCCAAACAATGGAACAGAAATTCCATTCCTTTATAGAACTTTTTGCTCCATTCCATTCTCAAAAATCTTCCAAACGTGGCATTTGAGTTATACCTTTTAGCCAGGCCTGTTCTGGAACATTATGGCTGTTAGCTTGTAATGGTTGGCCTTAAAGATTATTTTTAGTCATCACCGCAGTGTGTGTTATGACCTGTCTACAATTTTACATGACTAATGGACACAAGACGATCCGCTTACTCAATGTATGGTGGATGCCATTTGAAGAACACCATGCTTTAGAAGGAAAAACTGAACTTATAATGTTAAATATACTGGTGATTTTCGTATGGGTCTTAATTTTATTGCACTTACCTAACATGAATGCAAATTTAGGCTGCTGATTTATGGATGGTCTGGGAAACAAATCAAATATAAAGCTTGGCTCACAAAATTTGGGTGGGACAGGGGCATGCTCAGCCAAATTAATTGGGCCAACCTTATCTTTCAGGGTATAATTGGAGTTTTTGAATGAAGAAGATTCATGAAGTTTCCTATTGGTTTTGATATGAAAACAGTTTAGAAAGAGAATCAGAGAAATAAAGAAGCTGGGAGATGGAGAGAATTCAGGAAAAGGGTTACAGACGCTAACTTGAATCTTTAGGTAGGTAACCACCCTATATATATTGAATAATGCTAGTTCAAGTAGGACAAGGACAACACAAGAAACTTACAGCCAAGACCATAATGAAAACCGACAGCAACTACTACTCGCTAATACTCCCCCTCAAGCTGAGGTCTAGATGTTAATACTGCCTAGCTTGTTACAAATATGATCTACTCTAACTTGATTAAGAGCTTTAATGAAAATATCTGCCAACTGCTATTCAGTTTGCACCTGACTAGGAGAGAACCCCTTGCTGGAGTGTTTCCTTGACAAAATGACAACAAGCTTTGATGTGTTTTGTCTTTTCATAAAAGACCAGATTAGATTTTATACGAAGAAAAACTTGGTTATTGCACCAGAGTTTCCTGGGTTTACTCTTGAAACCAATTGCATGCAGCAAATGGCGAATCCATACTAACTTACAAGCAGTATGTGCCACTGCTTTATACTCTAACTCTGCACAACAGGAATGTGCTTCAACATTATACTTCTTACATATGTAATAAACCTGATTTCTCCCAACAAAAATACATTATCCAAATTTGGATCTTCTACGAGACAGCCAGCCCAATCTGTATACACTATGTCCTTGATATCTATAGAGTATGCCATGACTAGATAAACAGGTGACTCTTACATACTTTAAAATATGCAGAACAACATCCAAATGATGAACCTTGGCAGTTCACATAAAATGACTCAATTCTTACTACAAATGTGATATTAAGTTGGGTTACTTTCAAATAATTAAGTTTGCCAACCATTCTTCGATACCTCTCAGGGATCAAGAGTTCTCCATCATCTGCTTATCTGTTATTAACTGGACATTAGTAAGCATTGGAGTATCACATGGTTTTGTTCCCATTAGGCCAGTCTTGGCAAGCCAATCAAGAGTATACTTCCTTTGTGAGAGATAAATGGTTAAATACCTTTCCTGCTACAAGCCACCTCAACACTTAAAGTAGTTGAGTTGAGACCACCAAGATATTAAGACTACCAATACTAGAAACATTGTTCCCTATAATGACTATGTCATTCACATATACTACCAAAAGAATACAACAAGTATTGGACTGTCTATGGAACAGAGTAATCAAAAATGCTCCTGTGTAATTTAAATTGCAGAACTGCGTAACTAAGCCAACAAAACCATGTTTGCAGAGACTGTTTGTGACCATAAAACTATTTTTGAAGTCTACACACTTTCCCACTGCCCCCTGAGCAACAAACCTAGGAGGTTGCTTCATATAAACCTCTTCTGACAGATCACCATGCAGAAAGACATTTTTCATATCTAATTGATGTAACTGCCAATGATAAGAAGAATCAAAACAATGAATAGTTTTGTAGAAGACAATTTAGCAACAGGAGAGAAAGTTTTAGAATAATCAACTCCATGAATCTGAGCATATCCATTAGCAATTAACTAAGCCTTTATCTGAGCAACAAAACCATCAAGATTAACTTTCATAGTAAATATCCATTTACACTCAGTTCCTTGCTTACCATTAGACAGAGGTACTAACACGGTGGTCTGATTTTGATCAAGAACAGACATCTTTACTATCATATATGCATGCCACCCTTTACGAGAGTGCTTTACCCATAGATGTGGAAACAATGAGGGAATTAAGAGAAGCTACAAAAGACTGACAGGACACATGAAGGTGATGATAAAAACAAAAGAAGAAATAGGATAGGTACAATCACACGTACCTTTCCAAAGAGAAATAGGAAGATGGAGAGTAGAATCTTGGATGTGCTAAGTTGGTAAAGTTGGTGAGTCAGACCGAACACCATCAGGAGTAGCTATATTGTTTTGTTATAAGGTATAGTTGTGCTGAAAGGAAGTCACAAGTTCAGGCCGTGAAGTCTTATCTAGGATGTCTCTAGACTTCGAGAAGTTAAGGTTGTCTGAAATCAAACCTTATGCACTAAAATTCAATTCTCACTACAGGAACAGAAGAAGACACACTAAAGAAGTGGGTTGTTTCAAATAAGGTAATATTGGATGAGATGAGACAAGATACTATATTAAATCTGGAAATAAAACCAGTAACCTATCTGATGTTGTCAGTAACCTAAAAAACACACTTGAGAGAATGGGTATTAAGTTGGAGAATGAAGAACAAACATCTTGAAGACTTGAACAAAACATGTGCAATTAATGATTTTGGGATAAGGGAAACAATGACCAAGAAGGAAAGAGAATAGAATATGGTATCTGATTCTTAAGAATAGAAGAAGGCAGATGATTAATCAGATGGCATGTGGTGGACACAACATCAACCCTTAGAAACATTCATGTGAAACAAATGAACTGTGGCAACTTCCAACATGTATCTATCTTTGTTTTTTGTCTTCCCATTTTGATGGGGAGTTACAACACAGGGGGACTAGTGAATCATGCCAATTTCTTTCTTGAAGGAAGAGAAGTTTTTAGAGAAACATTCCTTAGCATTATTACTTATTAGGATGCATAAGAAAAAATAAAGTGAGTTTTAACTTTAGCACCAAAAAAAAAAAGAAAATTTTAAATAACTTAGAAAGGTTCTTTATTAGATATAGCCAAGGAACATGAGTAAAATCAATATATGTCACAAAATACTTAAAACCAGCTTTTTGACTCAATAGGGCAAGGACCCCAAACATCATAATGAACTAACTCAAAAGTGGATGCAGCCTATTTATTTCACTCTACAAAAACAAGAACTCGAATGATGTTTAGCAAACTGACAGACTTCATAATTCAAAAGAGAAACATGACTTAAACTAGAACATAAATTTTGAAGGCTCTCTAATGAAGTTTGACCTAAATGGCAATGAAGTTGGAGAGGAGAGATTGAACCCGAGCACACAACAAATTATGGCAATCCTCTAGAATGGCCTTCTAGAATTTGTAGTCCATTTGACTTAAGACTTCTACCAATAATTGTTCTTGTCCAAAGATCCTGAAAGAGACAGTCATTACCTAGGAAATAAGTGAAGATTTATGGTAATTTAACTAAATGGCAACAAATGAAGGGAAACTTAGGAAAACACAACATTAACTCCGAAGAAATTAAAGAAGGATGAGCAATTCAACATGAGTAGTAGAACTGTTAGCTAGAGTCACACTAGGTAACAAGGAAGATGAATGAAACAAAGATAGGATACCTGTATTCCCACTTATTTGATCAATAACACTTGAACCAATGACTCAATTGCTGGAGGTAGAAGGGTGACAAGCAATAGGATTATTTTACTTTACAAAAGTAGTAGTGGATGAGGTTCCAAGACCTTAAGAAAATTGACATTGAGTATACTTGCAAAATTCATCAGTAGTCATGGTCACTTTCTTGACACTCGTATCCACAGAGGTACACTGGGGGAAGGCAAAAGTCCTGGAGGTGTAGGTAAAAGGCCCCTTTTGAGTGACAGCTGTCGCAAATCTTTGGTTCTGACCTTATTAACGTTTATTCAACATCCAACAAATCTCTTTTAAGATGATCAATCAACCTCACCACATTGTTAAAGGAGCCATCACTTTTCCTACTAGTACCACTAGTTCTTCCATCCTTGTTCCAATTCCAACCACCCTCTTTACCTCCTGTTCCCCTTCCCCTTCCCCTTTCTCGACTAGCCAAAGTAGTCAAATAACCTCCCCTTGACACCTTTGAAGTGTCACTGTTGGAATCCTTACTTTGGGGAGCCTAGCAAACATCATCAAGCAATGGGAATTCTTCACTGGTATGCAGTAGTGTTTTACCAACCTCATAATTTGATCCCAATCCAGTGAGGAAACATATCTGAAGAACAATCTGTTCTTGTTGTGATTGCATCATTTTCACATCATTAGTGATAGGATATGTAGGAAATAAAGGAATAACATTTGTGTAAGCTGTGTCCCAATAGGATGTCCAGCTCCTCTATTTATACCAAAAAAAAAATAGTACATAAAAACAGTATAGAGATAAGTTAGTGTTGAGTCACTAACAGTCTAATATCCACTAATTAAGCTAATCACTGACAATCCATTCTCCACTAATCAAGCTAATTTCCTAACACTCTCCCTCAAGCTAGGGCATATGTATCAAATATGCCCAACTTGTTACAAATAAGTTCAACTTTGTTTTCTTGGAAGAGCTTTAGTGAACAAATCTGCAAGTTGTTCCCCATTTGGATGTGCTTGAGATTGATGACTCCTTCTTCAAGTTTCTGTCTAACAAAATGGCACTCCGCTTCAACATGCTTCGTTCTCTCATGAAAGACTGGATTTGAAGCAATATGAATTGCTGCTCGATTATCACACCATAAATACATACTTTCAGGACATTCCACTCCAAGTTGATGAAGAAGATATGATATCCAGACAAGTTCAGATGCGGCATTAGCCATAGCCTAGTACTAAGATTCAACACTCAATTAGGATACAATTGTCTGCTTCTTGCTTTTCCAAGACACAAGGTTTCTACCCACAAAAACACAATACCCTAAAGTGGACCTTCGGTCCACAGGACAACCTGCCCAATCTGCATTTGAAAATCCTTCAATCTTGCAATGAACATGATCTTGATATAGTAAACCTTGCCCAGGTGACTTCTTGAGATATCTCAAAATGTGTAAAATTGCATCCTAGTGAAAAGTTCTTGGAGAATTCATAAACTGGTTGACTACACTTACTGGAAAAGCAATATTAGGTTTCGTAATAGTAAGCTAGTCTAGCTTTTCCACCAATCGCCTATAACGCTTTGGATTTTCTAGTAACTCTCTGTCTTTCATCCCAAGTTTGACATTTGGAATCATGGGAATGTCACATGGTTTGGAATCCAGAAGGCTTGTTTCACTCAAGAGATCAAGAACATAGTTTCTCTGTGACAAAACAATCCCTTTTCAACTTCTAACAACTCCGATACCTAGGAAGTATCGAAGTGGCCCTAACTCTTTTGTTTGAAACTTAGTCTGAAGGAATGATTTTAGTTTTGAAATGCTTGTTTGATCACTGCCTGTAATAACGATGTCATCTACATAAATAGCAAGAAGAACACAACCTCCCCTTGACTGTTGAAAAAAGACAAAATGATCATGATCACTTTTTTGTATTCCGAATTCCATCACCACAGTGTTAAATCTACCAAACCAAGCTCAAGGGGATTGCTTTAAACCATACAATGACTTTTTCAAGTGACACACATGCCCATACTCCCCTAAGCAACATACTCAGGTGGTTGCTCCATATAGACTTCTTCATGCAAGTCTCTATGCAAGAATGCATTTTTGATATCGAGTTGATGAACCCAATTATGAGAAGCAGCAAGAGAGATGAGCAAACGAACTGAAGTAGTATTGGCCACAGGAGAAAAGGTTTCAAAATAATCAATGCGATAGGTCTAAGCATATTCTTTTGCTACCAGACGAGCAATTGAGCCATCAGAATGACTTTTATTATAAAACCCATTTGCAACCAATAGCAGTTTTACTAGATGGTAGGGGGACAATATCCCAGGTGTGATTTTGTTCAAATGCCATCATTTCTTCATCCATAGTAGCACGCCACCCAAAATGAGCCAATGCCTCTGTAAGAGAGTGAGGAACAGTAACAGAGTCCAAAGAAGCAATAAAGGTCTAATAAAAAATAGGTAAGGCTGCATAAGACACATGAGAGACAATAGAAGGGGGGGAAACACAACTACCTTTGGTGGTACAAGTCTAAGTACCTTTCCGATAAGCAATAGGTAAATCCAAATTAGAAGGAATGGTAGGAGGGCTCGAATCCTGTGACGAAGCAGCTGACAGAGATGACTCCAGTGCAAGTGACGTGCTTGGTGCCAAGTCCACATTGGAAGGTGTCATTGCCTTGACTCTTCGAGAATACACATGTTTGATAGGAGGATGAGCAAGAGGAACATTTGCCTTAGGAGGAGGGGTTGGAGAATCCTGAGGAGGAGAATACACTGGGAAATAATTATCAGGGACTGATTCAGACTCAAACAAAACAGAGAAAGGACCACCAAGGAAAGGAGTGAACTCAAAATGTGACGTCAAAAGAGACAAGATAACGACCCAAGTCAGGAGAATAGCAGTGGTATCCTTTTTGAGTACGAGGATTTCTAAGGAAGACACATTTTAATGACCTTGGGTCAAGTTTGGTAACCTGAGGTTGATGATCCTAAACAAAACAAATACATCCAAAAAGACGTAGGGGTAAGGGAAACAAAAAGGATGATGGAAACAATAGAGAATAAGGAATCTGACTACCAAGGCTAGAAGATGGCATGCATTTAATAAGAAAACATGTGGTAGAGATAGCATTAGCCAAAAAAAATTTTTTGCACTTTCATTTCAAAAAGGATTGGTCTGTGAACTCAAGGAGGGGTAACAGAAGATTTTCCCATAAGGATTGGTCTGCATCAAGGGTCATCCTTAAGTCCATACCTTTTCACTTTAGTGATGGATGTACTTACTGGACACATCCAAGATGCAGTCCCGAAATGTATGTTGTTTGCTTATGACATTGTTTTAGTAGGGGAAACAAAAGAGGGGTTGAATTGTAAAGTGGAATTATGGAGAGAAGCCTTGGAATCAAAGGGTTTTCGTTTAAGTCGGAATAAAACAGAGTATATGGAGTGTAAATTCAGCAAGAGGCGAGAAAACAGAGATTTGGAGATAAAAATTGGGGAGCAGAGAATACCGCAAGTGTCCAAGTTTCGGTACCTTGGGTCCATTTTACAAAGTAATGGAGAGATTGATGGGGATGTCTCCCACAGGATCCAAGCTGGATGGATGAAATGGAGAAATGCATCGGGGGTTATTTGTGATCGCAAAATACCTACCAAGCTTAAAGGGAAGTTTTATCGAACTGCTATTAGACCAGCTATGCTTTATGGAAGTGAGTGTTGGGCTTTGAAAGGTCAACAAGAGCAAAAAATGGGGGTAGCAGAAATGAGAATGTTGAGATGGATGAGTGGACATACAAGAAAAGACAAAATTCGAAATGATTATATTCGGGAGAGAGTTGGGGTGGCACCTATTGAGGAGAAAATGACAGAAACCCGGTTACGGTGGTTTGGGCATGTACAAAGAAGACTGCGAGAGGCACCAGTGAGAAAGGTTGACCAAATGGTGTTTAGTCCTGTGAGGAGATGTAGAGGAAGACCAAAAAGGACACTGGGAGAGGTGATCAAAAGAGATCTTTGGTTAAATGGTATATCCGAAAATTTAGTTTCGGATAGAAGTTTATGGCGTCGTTTGATCCATGTAGCCGACCCCACCTAGTGGGAAAAGGCTGGGTTTGTTGTTGTTGTTGTTGTTGTTTTCATTTCAAAAAGGAGAGCACGTGCCACTTCCATTAATTGTTGATTTTTCCTTTCAGCTATCCCATTTTGTTCAGGAGTAGCTAGACAAGAAGACTGATGAATTATGCCCTGTTGCATAAAATAAGAAGAAAATTGAGAAGAAAAAAAATTCTTGAGCATTATCACTGCGTAGATATTTCGAATTTAAGCATGGAAAACAGAAAAATAGAGAATAACTCTGAGTGATTTTTCTTAAGATAAAGCCAGATAGGCCTGGAGTAATTATCCACAAAAGTAACAAAATAATGATAACTAGTTTTGGAAGTAATAGGACAAGGATTCCAAATATCAGAATAAACTAATTCAAATGGAGATGCAACTCTCTTATTGTCACAAGACTCATAAGAACTACGATGCTACTTAGCATATTGGCATGACTCACAAGGTAAACTAGAAACAAAATTTAAATGGGGACATAATTTCTTGAAGGATGCCAAAGATGGAAGACCAAGCGGCAATGAAGTTGTGAAGGAGTTAAGGCGGTAGCAACTGGTCAAGGAATCTTGTCACCAAGCACGTACAGTCTGCAAGACTCATAGTCTTTACTAAAAATCTTCTTCGTCAAAAGATCTTGAAAAACACAATAATCAGAAAAGAAGAAGATGCCACAATTATAAGTATGAGTTATCTGACTAACAGGAAGCAAATTAAATGGAAATTGGGAAAGACATAGGATATTAGATAAAGAGATGTTAGAAGAAACAGTAGCAGAGCTGCTCCCAACAACTGGAGCAGTAGATCCATTGGCTAAAGTAACACGGGATGAACTACAAGAGGGCTTGAAAGGAGACAAAATACCTGTGTTTCTTGTAATATGATCAATAGTCTCGAAATCAATAACCCATTTGGATTTGGAATCGGAAAGACAGGCAACAAAATTACTTGTTTGGACCATGGTAGCAGTGGGAGATGGCAACTGAGAGGCCTGATACTAGCTATATTGGGCAAATTCTTCATTAGTCATGACAACGGTTCGAGTGCTTTCAAGCTTTTGTTCAGTAGAGGTAGTGGCAATATGTGCAAATTGGGATGGCTGAGTGGTTTTACCTAGTAACTTAGGGCAATCCCTTTTAAAGTGCCCTTCCTCATGGCAATAGTGACATTCAATGTTGTGACCACCATGCCCATCTGAATCAAAGCCACGGCCTCTTGAATCACGCCCCCCTTCCTCTACCTCCTTGAGTATGACCACGCCCTCCTTGAGTGTCAGATCCAATCAAAGCAGAGGATTTTGTTGAAGCAATGGAAAGAGATGGTAAGTTTTTGGCAACACGAAGAAGACGAGAATATGCAATCTTGCATGTGAGAGGCTCTGAACTTGACAAAATCTGTTGACGAGTAGTACCAAGTTCAAGTGATAGGGTAGAGAGAAAACATAGAGCTCCCAACTGTTCACATTGTGCACATGCACGTATTGCCGCGACATCACTAATGATCGAGAGGAGACCATTCCATTGCTTAAAGATACAATTAAATTGAGTGTAAATTTGGGACAAGGTCTTACCTTTCCCATCAATGTGAAATAGTGCTTAACAGAGGTCATATAGCTGAGTCAAACTATCCTTGCCAAAGTAAATAGACTCAAGAAATTTTCACAGTTCTTTCACGGTGTTGTAGTGAATGGTATTATCCTGTACCTCAGTCTCTAGAGCATTATAGATCAAATCAAACATACGTTGATCCTCCATGATCCATTTGGCCTTAGTCATATCAATTTGGGGATCACCAGTGAAATGATCACCTTTTCCAATCCCATCAAAGAAGAATTAGATAGCTTTGTTCCAAAGTGTAAATTGTTACCCATCAGGATCCAACTTTTTGTCTATGATTTTAGCAGTAGATAGAACAATATCAAAGAACAAAGTTTTCGTGTCAATATTTTCATATGCATTCTTTGATTGAAGTTGGTCATCAAAATTATCATCAACCCTGATAAAATAACGAAAGTGTTTACCAAAATAATAGGGCCTGAATTAAGAATCAGAATAATCTCACCAATTTTCCTTCAAAGTCTTCCCAATCATAGATTATTGGGATACCCAAAGCGAAGACACACTCTAGAATGCGATTTCCAGTCTCAAAACACACCACAGGAGATGCAAATCACATCAAAGCTTTAAGACACGTACCAAAATCGCGTCCTAACCTCAGAAAATCTTGATTGTAGCTCAGACTTTCCCAAAATCATTTCGTTACGTCACAGCCATCATGAATCGCGACTCCCAGCATCAAAATCATGCTGCTCTGCCCTTTTCTCTAGCCAGACGACGTCGCACACCACAAATAGCACCTCAATTGTGATGGAGAACAGCAAAACGAACCAAAAAACGAGCCAAACAGTATTGAACAGTGACAAGCTGTAGCCAAATCATGACGGAATCATTGGGTTGCAATGAACAGTGCCTGAATCACAATCCCTAGCTCCAAATCAAGCCTTCTAGCCCCAAATCGTGACCCTCCTAGCTCTAAATCATGACATTCTTCCTATTGATGCACAAAATCTTGCTTGAGCCATATTCTTCAAAGTTTTGTGGCTCTATAGCCATGCACAAGGAGAGGGGGATGCGAAAATCCTAGGACCTATCAAACTAGAGTGTTTTGGATTGGTAATTTGGGTTTAAGATTAGAGAGATTGAGTTTAGGGATTGGGAATTGGGAGTTAGGGTTTCAAAAATTGAGGATCTAGGGTTTTTGAAATTGGGAATTAAAATTAGGCTATGATATTATGTAGGAAATAAAGGAATAATACTTATGTAAATTGTGTTCCAATATGACGTCCAACTCTTCTATTTGTACTAAAAAAAAAAGTACATTGAAACTAGTCAGTACTAAGTCATTGACAATCCAATCCCCACTAATCAAGCTAATTTCCTAACAGGATACATGGCTTTTAATTCTTTAAAAGCCCTTTTACCTCAATATAATGCTCATGCAGCATTCTTTCCTGCTGGTCAGCCCTATATATAGCTATATATTCAATAAAAGCTCATCAACATATACCAGTTATTTGGTGCTAGCATACATGAATTCTAGATGATTCCAGAACTACTGGACTATTTTACAATGCGGAGTCACATCATTTATGGAAGGGTTTAGGGTCCTCTAAATTTGGTTAAATATATTGTCATCAATCATCATGCACTTCTTTTTCTCATTCTTATCATCTGAGGGGTCTTCTGTCAAGTGGTATCCTTGATCGAAGCTAGACATATACCTTCTAGTCGTCCTCATCCAATGTCCATAATTTTTTTGGCCAATTAGGGGGAATCATTAGAAACAAAATCTGCCATTGCTTTTTCAGATGAAGAAGCCTCTCCTGCCATTGTTTACCACAACCAAATCAATGTTACAGACCCAAACAACAATCTATCAGGTCTAAGCCACCAGCAAACAGCTCAAGAAATTTATGGTCAGGTGCCAAACTGTCCAAACAGTCACTCTCCAGCCACCAAATACACCAACAATTAGTGTGTAAGTGTCAAAATTCCTGTACAAAATCAAGACCTGGTCCAAAACAGTCAATTTTACTGTTATGCAACAGTTAGGTGCCTGAATAGCCTACCTGATCATGCCCATGACTAGAAAGCTTCTATTTCACGACTCTAAGAGTCACATGCTTCTTTCTCACAGAACCTCAGAGTTGCTCTCTCCTGTCCCCAAATGGCCATCTAAGTCATTCTCCCATTCTTCCCCAAACCTGCAACGAGCTCAGGCCAGCTTCCCTTGCCCATTGCAGACCCTGCTACTTCCTGGGTTGTGAGTTCTTCAAGTGTGACTCCCCACATCACTATTCCTATGGCTCTCCAGGCCACTGAAAAGAGAGATTGGAAGAGAGGGATAGGAGTGGACTGTTAAAGAATAGTCATCTGTGGCTCTCCAGGCCACTAAAGGGCAAGTTGGTGCTTGCCTAGATTCTAGTAATGCACTGTTGAAGTATACGCCCTTTCCTGCCTTTCTTTCTCTTACTATACTCTTAACTAGTGGGTTGTGATTTGAACACATTAACCATGTGTTCACACTCCATCTTTTAAAGTTCTCTTGAGGAATACGTGTGGCAGGCTTAGTTGGATTTCAGATATTTTCATATACTCTTCATGCAAAGCCCTTAATCTGCATCTGAATTTGTAGGACACTAAGTGCTCACTAAGGGGAATGGCACAAATAATACTGAAATTTTATGTTTTGATTAAATTTGGGTAGATTTCTATGGATATGCTTATGACATTTATATGCATGCCTACTATACTTGTATATACATCCCTGGATATTGTCTGTGATGTTAAAATCTCCATGAAATTCAGTCCTTTCTATAATGTTTGTCTAATTGCATATGTTCATGCCTATATTTTGAACCGCGGGGGCAGTATTATTGTACATAATTTCCTCAATTATTGCCAAATTATAATGTGGGCCAATGATCCTTTTGGAAGTTCCTGGTTCCAAGGCTGTTCAAGTATATGTAAGTTAGGGGGAAGGGGAAAGCTAAGTAGGTGTGCTTCGCATTATCTGTATAAAGCTAAATTGATGCATGCATCTTTTGGAAGGACAGTTTGATTTATTTGCTTTTTTTGATCTATCAAACAGTTCTCTCAGTCCAATCTGATGCACCAATTGTTACTGATGCTGAAGCTTTACCATCAACTAATTTGCTAGGATCAAACAAATCAGAAAATTCCAGCTTTAACAATCTTAAATCTGTGTCTGAGGGGCAGCAATCTGAAAAATCAGAAATGTTTGAACCACCATCTTTCATGACATTGGTAGAACCTGGACATTTGGTTGACCCAAAAGCTGCTGGTTCTGATGCCCAGAAGGGACAAAACCCACAACTACCAAATTCTACCTCGTCGCAGGCTGGATGGTTTCCTACTCTAACTCAAGTTGTTAATGAGTCTCAAGGTAGAAAGAAGAATGAAGAAAAAATAGCCAAGGTAACAAATTGGAGCACCAGCAAGCAACACACGCCTTTGAAGAGCCTCTTGGGTGAGGCTGCCCATAGCGACAAGCCAAAGTCTCCAAAATTGGAAGAAAATCCAGTGAATCACAAAAATGGTAAAGTGCCAAAAGATAATGATTCCGGATTGACAACAGTTAACTCCATTTTGGGCCCTGAATCACCTGCAGCTCAAGTTGTGAAAGGAGATGCTGGAGAAGAATGGAACTCCCCAGCAAGATATCCTGCAGACATCAAGAGAGAAAAGAAAAAAGTCAGAAGCAGACCTTACTGGATACAATTTGTGTGCTGCTCATTTGTGGATCCTCAGCGAAGGTAGAAAGATTTCTGGCTGGTGATCTTGCTGCTCTCCACTAAGAGGTGCTGATGTATTTTGGCCAATGACATGCTGTCTGCAGTGTTACCTGTTAATAGTTAGTTTGCCGCTAGGTACATATTTTGGTCATTTGCCTTCCCTTGGCCCTCCTTGCTGGTCTGGAGTCTGGTTGTCTATTTTTATGAATTTTCGTCATTATTTTACCGGTATGATCTTGAGATGTGTCAATGAACATGTCCTTTAAAGTTGATACCGCTGTTACAAATATGTTGTCTGTGAGCTTTGGCTGATATTTTACTTTTGTAGATGTGGTCAAATGAGATTATATGTCAAGCAATGACTTGCAGTTTCTGCCATGGAAGTTAGACTATCAGGTGAAAGGGTTATTACTGTGGCAGTGGAAAATGAGATATGCTCCTAACTGTAGTTTGTTAGGGAAGGCTGCCTTCGTGGCATAAATTCTTAAATTGAAGCCTCGAGCTTTATGTGAAAGCGAAATTTATTTATTTATTCTAATTTTTATAATGGTTTGATTTATTTAGCAAAGATTCAAATCAAATATGGATTCGTTTGAGTGAAAGCATGATGATAGAAATACTTTCTAGTTTTCTTTAAAATGGTTTCAAAGCGCCAAGCTCAATGGTTTCCTCACGCAGGTCCTTTAAGTCAATTTTGGAAGCATTGTACAACTGTATCAGTTCAATTGTAAGAGGAAAACTCTCTTGCGCCGGTCATGTGATGGTAGCTGTTCTTTATTTAGAGGCTAAAATATAAACGCCTTCCCGTGCTTAGGTCCTTTTGTTGTAAAAATTTTCTTGCAATTTTAATTATAATAATTAATATTCTAATACTTTTACAGCAATTTAAATACTCTGTTAACCTGTCATCTAAATCACTAACGACTGACAAATTTCTTAACCCACACACGTTTCCCTCAATTTTTCGAAACTCATCTTATTTTGCTAAACCATTGAAACCCCAACTTGGTTGCCAACGTGGTGATCAGAACCAAAACAAAAAAAAACAAATAAAAAATATTGCTCCCACTTATCTTCTTTATGCCTTTTTATAATTACATGGTATAAGGAATTGATTTATTGGATCTCGCAGGATAAAGTTGTGAAAGTATACTAAATAAAGCTGACATGCACACAATATTTTGCCATCTTTTAAAAGCAATGTGTCATAAGATTGGATTTTTCTTTTTATATTTATAAGATGAAATGACATGTACACGATATTTGATATCTTATATGTTTCAATGAAAATATTTTGTAATAAACAAGTACTAACAAATTTTAAACCTGAAATAAGAAAAAACAAAAGAAATTGGTGACTCAAAAATGCTGTATAAATAATTATGTTCATAACCTGCAAAAATCTTTCTTAAATAAGTTTATTTTGATGTGTCAATAGATCTCACTGTTTATTTTTTTTTATTATTTTTCTCCTATTTTGGGTAAAATTTTGTACAAATTATAGATAAAAAGTTATAAAAATATTATTTTTCTTGACATTTGTAGCTCTTCTAGAGTTCTTACTGCGCTTTGCAATATGTAATAATTCTTCTAGAATAATATGTTGTTTGCAAATTAATTTTCTTCATCCATAAGTTGCCATCCTTGGCCATCTGCAGTACATTGGAATTACACTATCAATTTTCCTCAAAAGTTAAGTGCTCTTTTATTTAGGAATTAGAGTTTTTTTTTTTCTTTTTAACCATAATTTTAGGGAGTTGATGAGTGGAATGTGCAAGAGAATACATTCAACAGAAAGTCTACAGTGCTTTCTGGGATATATTCAACAAAATCTTGGTTAGTTTTACAGGAAAAAGATGAGGATGAAACAATAGGAATAAGAATAGGAATAGTTGATGATCGGATTCTCTATCTTTTTTTTTCAAAAAAATAATAATATCACAATTTTAGAAAGAGAAAAAAAAATAATTAGAATGGTTAAGAAAAAAAATAATCCCATCACAATTAACATCTAAAAATATTATTTATTAAAAATATCAAAAAATTATCAAAGTCATATATTCCAAAATGAAAGAATGTGAGCTCCTTAGAGAAAGAAGCAAGGCATTAATTAGACATTTAAACTGTAAATCACCCAACCAACCCAGCCATTAAGTCCTCGTTTTTTTTTTTTTTTTAGTAATACAGGAGCCATATATTAGTTTAGAAGGAGAAAAGAGTATGAGAGGGATGGAATCTGTAATAGAGTATAGAGAAAAAGCATTAAAATGTTAGGTGAGTTATAACTCATTAACAGTTATTAAGTCCTCTTTGTGAGAGCAGGTTAGAGGAGAGGCCAAGAGAGGGATGCTAAAAATTGCTTAGTGATAATTGTTTGAAAAAAATGACAGAATTTTTTGAATATAATTTAAAACACAAATTGGAAAGACCATGTAGCCTTTTTGACGAAAATAATGTTTATTAATTTCAGTTCTTAATTTTTTTTAAAAAAAAATCATATTTTGTCATGTAAATTGTAAAGTGCAAATTTACTTTCTTAGTATGTCATGATATAAAACCTCAAACCTCTAAATCTCAGGGCATGGATTTAGTTTTATGAAGCATACTCTGAACATGTATGATTTTGGTATCCAAATTAAAACTAAAATTTCATCACAATATGAGGCACAAATACATCATCTTTCTATTTACATACACAATACAATTAGGTTAAATTACAAATAAACCACCTTCAATTATATCTTTTACAAATTACTTTTCTCTATGTTCATTTTTTTTTCTTAATGTAGCATTGAACTATGTGTGTGTGTGTGTGTGTGTGTGTGTGTGTGTGTGTGTGTGAAGGGAGAATAAGAAAGAAAGAGGGAGCTGTGTGTTGATAAGGAAGAGACAAATTGATGTTATGCTGACACTAAACTATTTGAGAGGAACTAAAACAGATCTCAATCCCTCCTGATTTCAATGTTCCAGAACACTCCCAAGTGCTTACAACCTAAGACTACCACTTATTGTAATCAGACTGTAAAACAATGAACACAATAGAAATAAAAAGAAAGACAGTCTTCAATGGATGAACCAAGTAACCCATCCCTTCGTGGTATATACGTTGGAGACTAATTAATGGATGCTCTCTGCGCCATTTTCTCACATAAAACAACACAATTGAAGACAAATGAACGTAGGCCCATTTTGTAAAAGAGATGGACTAAAACACTAGTTGTATTGTCTGTGTTGTGTCAATCTGTATAATGTGTCTTAACGGTATCTTTTATTTGTTTTAAAGAATAATTTTGTAGCTCAAAGATTGGCATAGTAAAAGTGAGTTGTGTTTTCAACTACTTTGAAGTATGTTATATATTTAGGGTTTGATTTTAGAGTCACTTATTTAGAATTAGAGATAAAACTGTTCTACTTTATATCTTGAATGAAAATTAATCTCACTTAAAAAATGGAAACACCTTATGAAAAATAAAAAAAAAAATTTAGTAGCCCCTTTTGGCATGAAACGGTAACCATGAATCCCAATCATAATGTCCCAAGTTAAAGAAAGCTACATGTAGTGGAAGAAGAAGCTCAAGGAATCCAAGAATTTAACAATATTTCTTTACACAGCTCATGAAAAATAAAGCCATTTAAGCAGTAGATGAATCATAATGCATTTGCTTTTCGAAAGAGTTTTCAATAAGTTAATATGAATATTAGGGTGTTGGGAAAATATATATATATATATATATATATATATATATATATATATATATATATAAGGTGTCTTTAAGTAGTTTCTAGCTACCAAGTGGCAATTGTTAATATAGAAAGAGCCCTTGATTAACTGGCATATATACTCAGATACTCGGCAACTTCAGGAACTTATGGTAATTATACATTTGCAAGTATCATTAAATTGAATGAGTCAAATGAAAATTGATCTTACTAATTCCAACAAATAGTTATTGATGGGTGATCATTTGAATTTATTTATATTATGTTTTATGTAAATGTTAAGTAGTCAATAACCAATTAAAATTATATTAAATATTTTATGACATAAATTAAAGGTACAATTTTGACAAAATTATTTTTAGTGAAAGAAAATTTAATTCATTTTTATTATTGTTGTTGTACGTCCTCATGCACTGAAAATAATTAAGGAAAAAGATATTTGCTTTGATGGCCTCGTTCTCAACCAAAATTTGATGGGATACATATTCTTTTGGGTGGGAATGTAAGTAGTATTTGTTTGTCAAGGACAGACCATGCTGGAGGAACTGGTGAAAAAGATAAGGGCTATGTACAGGCAATTGTTTGTATAAAATTAATTTGAAAGTGATCTCTAATTAATTAAGGAACGATGCTTAATAAATCTTGTATAAATTTTGTTTATACATATTATGTGTACATAATATGATTTCATAGAATAAAATTATAAATTTTTATAATTAATTTAATCAACAAAGAAGATACCAATTTCAAACTCGAAGATTCACAAGCAAAATAATTTATTAAGGTAAGTTTGTTATTTTTATAAATTAAATTTTTATTTTAAAAAATTTAAATTATTAAATTTTACGGACTAAATTATAAAGTTTATTGTATTTAATGAATTATATTAATTTGTGATTATTTAGAAAACTAACAATTAATGGATCTACTATTTTGGTATTAAAATTCAGCATCTCAATGTGCAAAGGTATAAGCATTGCAATGACAAAAGTATTTTCAAATTAATTTAAGATAATGAGCTACCAAGTAAAATAAGGTATGTTATGGAACGAAAATATAATTAATTAGTCATTGATTCATTCTTCAGGTGAATTTGGGTTGAATTTCATTCAAGAATAGTTAAATTATTCATTTTTTTAATTATTTCTTGATTTATTTTCAGAAAAAAAAAGAGTATGTTAGAGAATTATCCCCAATTTATTTTTTAAAAAAGAAATAGTATGTTGTAGAATGCGGACACGATGGGGAGGCCATATCATATCCCATCCCTTCGTGGCATATACGTTGAAGAGTAATTAACGGATGCTCTCTGCCCCATTTTCTCACATAAAACAACAAAATTGAAGACAAATGAACGTAGGCCCATTTTCTATAAGAGATGGACTAAAACTCTAATTGCATTGTCAGTATTATGTCAATCTGTATAAAGTGCGTTAAAGTATCTTTATTTGTTTTAAATAATGATTTTGTAACCTGAAACATATTATATATTTAGGGTGTAATTCTGAAATCACTTATTTAAGATAAGATAAAATTATTTTATTTTATATCTTGAACGAGAATTAATTTTATTTAAAAAAAAAGAGGGATATTTTGTAAAAAATTAAAAAAAAAATTTGGCAAAATTTTGGTAGCCCCTTTTGGCACGAAAGGGCAACTATTAATCACAATCATACTCTCCCTAGTCAAAGAAAGCTAGATGTGGTAGAAAAAGGAGCTCAAGGGATCCAAGAATTAGACAATATTTCTTTATACAGCTCATGAAGAATGAAGCAATTAAGTAGTAGATGAATTATAATGCATTTGCTTCTCCAAAGAGTTTTCAATAAGTTAACATGAATATTAGGGTATTGGGGGAAAAAAAATGAAAGGTGTTTTAATTAGTTTCTAGCTTCCAAGTGACGATTGTTAATATAGAAAGGGCACTTGAATAATTGGCATATATACTCAAAATGCTAGGCAACTTTAGGAACTTATAGTAATTATATTTTTGAAAGTATTATTAAATTGAATGAATCAAATAAAAATTGATCTTACTAATTCTAGCAAATAATTAGCGATGGGTCATCATTTAAATTTATTTATATTATTTTCTCGTTTAACTTAGTTCATGTCGTACTATAAATCTTAAATTTGAACAAAGGGGTATTATTGTGTTAAACAGTCAATAACTAATAAAATTTTTATTAAATCTTTTATGACATAAATTAAGGATACAATTTTTGACAAACTTATTTTTAGTGAAAGAAAATTTAATTTATTTTTATTACTGTTGTTGTACCTCCTCATGTACTATAAAAATTATTAAGAAAAACCAATAATAAAGATATTTGCTTTGTGGGCCTCGTTCTCAACCAAAATTGGATGGGATGTGCACAAGATTAGTTTGGGTGGGAAGGTAAGTAGTCTTTATTTGTTAAGGTCACGCCATGCTGGAGGAACTGGTAAAAAGGAAAAAAGCTACTTACAGGTAACTTAAGTTTTGTACAAAATTAATTTAGAAATTCATCTCCAATTATTTTGGTATTAAAATTCAGCATCTCAGTGTGCAAAGGTACAAGCACTGCAATGACTTATGACACAAGTAATTTCATATTAGTGTTTAGATCATGGGTTACCAAGTAAAATAAAGTATGTTACAGAACGAAATACAATATAACAAGTCTTTAATTCATTCTTCTTAAGAGGTACATGGAGGTTGAATTTCCTTTAAAAACAGTCAAATTATCCATTTTTCAATTACCTCGTAATTTATTTTCAGAAAAGAAAAGTATGTTACAGAATTATCCCCACTTTATTTTTTAAGAAAGAAAAAGTAAGTTGTAGAATGCAGAGACAGTGAGGAGGCCATGTCATATCAGACATAGCCACGTTTTGGATGACCACCTGTTTGCTTAATGTTTTCAGTTCGCTGCATCTCTGTCGTCTACCTGCCAATATTAATGATCATAAGGTACTGCTTTATTGGATCCAAATATTTGTATTAATTTGGACCACCGACAGCAACCTGCCCCATCCCTTTTAACCAGAAAGAAGATATTGAAAAACCCACTTTCTAAAAATGTACACTTGTATAAAGCTGAAAGAAAAAAAAAATGAGGGAGGGTAAGTAGATTTAATTTTTTAAATTATAATTAATAAAAATATTAATGTATCTTTAGAAGATTTGATGTTAATATACTTAGATTTGAATTTTGAAAAAAATTTTATTAAAAAAAAGAATATTAATTACAACTCTTTTATTAAATAAAAATTAATTTTATATTTAATAATAATGTCAGTAAAAGTAAGAAAATAATTTAAATTGTATTACCAAAAAAAATTCAAACTAAATTTTTGTAATTTTCAACATACAAGAATAGAAGAAATATCAGATAATATTTTCAGGTGATTCAAATCTTTTGTGCAAATTGGTGCTAGACACTTCTCAGGCTGAAACCATGTGCAACAAACATTCCTACGTTACGGTAACATCTTGGTCATTTACTAGATTGGTTAGTTCCATAACATACCAAGCACTATGTTTGCATTTAGAATCTTTGGCTTGATTCTACAACATGCATTATATTGTTATATAACTTCCTTTTTATAGGAGTAAACGTTTTGGCTTTGGCTACAACATGATAGTTTTAGGGTATTCATTTGATAGATTATCAACCATCCCTAGTGGTTTGTAAGCCCGTTAGTTTTAGACTTTATAGTTGTGTTATTAATTTTACTCTTTTTTTTTTTTGTTTAAGAAAACATAAAAGTGGTAACCCATCACTGAAACTATGCAACATCTCCATTTTACAAACTTACAATATACAACTTAACTCTTAGTTTTTGTTTTTGTTTTTGAAGTTAAAGGGGCATAAGCCCAAAAACAAGAGAAAAAACACCTACAAAACTACATATCTAAAGAAATCAAATGCAAAGCCTCTGCTGTCGTTAAACGGCTTTTCTCCATCTAAGAAGAGTCTTTTTTTTTTTTTTTAAATTTGTCTGAAATCAATATACTTTTATTAAATAAACATTCTATTGAAATTTTATTGTGTGAAATTATATTATCACTTTTTTTTCACTTTTTTCTTTTGGAAATTGCATTTTTCTTTGTATAGATTTAGATTTTTAATTTTAAGATCCAAAGTCAAAAGATATAATAAGAGAAAAATAAATAAAATAAAATAAAAATTAATAAAAATATAAATTTTACAAATAAGATTTAAATATAAAATAAAAAATACCCAACTCAAAAGAATAATAAAATAAAGAATTCATTTTCGCATAGGACAAGAAACATAACGAGAAAAGTGGTTGTGGCGGACTTATTAGAGATGACAATGGTAATTGGATTCTTGGTTTTTACAAGTCCTATAGTTGGACATCAGTATTTTAGTCTGAATACTGAGGTATGTTCTTAGGTGTTCAGTTGGCTTTGGAAAGAGGATGTGCTCCTCTTGAAGTTGTGTTTGATTCTCAAACTCTGATTCATGAAGTGCAGAATGAATTTTATGTCACCATCCTAGCATTTCGAGTTATTAAAACTTTTTTCAAAAACTTTCACAATGTTCATCTTTCTCATATTTACTGAGAACAGAATCATTATGCAAATTAATTGACATCAAAAAGAAATTTTGTATCTCTAAAAACTCATTATCTTGTTTTCCTTTCTTCTGATTTATTCCCTTGATTGTTGGCTGACATCATGCAAGTATTTCATTCTAGAAATGTAATTGTGTAATTTTTTTCTTTTTGGGCTTAGCCCCTATCTTTCACCAAAAAAACAAAAGAAGGTATTTCATAAACAGAAACTAACATCAATACAAAAAGTAGATGAAGCAGACGGATATTTGGACTTGTTGGAGGTAGAAAGTTTCTCCCATCACCACAAGACCACCTCTCTTTTGTTTTTTCAAATTTGACTCAAAGTCTGGTATTGACTGCCGATAATCTCGCATACTTTTCTCCTCACTCCATCTTCATCTATTAAACAACATCTAGTTTATAATCACATGGCCTTGTCTCTTATCACCTGCATCCCACCGCATATCATAAACAATATACCTGAATACTCTGAACCTGATATCAGCCGCAGGAAAATCAGTGATGGCCAAGGGTCCACAAGGAAGAAAAAAATGCAAACCATGCGCCTGCGGGACCGGATGGCCCACACCATCAGATACTGCATTGGATGATTGATGGTTCACATGTATCCGACGGCACTCAGTCTCTCACCCTCCCCAAAGGGAAGTTATTGCATATTTATATATCTCACTTCACATAGCTAGTATGCTTCACAGCTTGAGCCTGGAGGAAGTGTTCAATAATGAGTTATGGTTTCCCCTAACCCATTAGCTCCTCGCTATCTCACTTCTCTTCAGCTTGTTTTGCTTCTATGTGGAGCTGCAGCTAGATGTTCTTCATCTTCCCCCAAGGCCACTAAAATTGGCCAAGGCTACCGTTTACTCTCCATTGAAGAGACCCCAGATGGTGGCCTTGTGGGGCACCTTCAAGTCAAGCAGAAGAACAATATCTATGGTGCTGATATTCCCCTCTTGCAGCTCTATGTCAAGTGAGTCATGCTTAACAATATTATTAAAACACTTTTGTTATTTCAATGCTGCTGGTTTTGAAGATCCATTTTTCAGGCATGAGACGGAGAATCGCCTGAGAGTGCACATCACGGACGCAGAGAAGCAGAGATGGGAGGTTCCTTACAATCTTTTGCCAAGGGAGCAACCACCGGCTTTGAAGCAGACCATTGGGAGGTCCAGGAAAAACCCAATATCAGTATCAGAGTACTCTGGCTCTGAGCTTATCTTCAGCTACACTTCAGACCCATTTAGCTTTGCGGTGAAAAGGAAGTCAAATGGACAGACCCTTTTCGATTCTAGCTCAGATGAGTCTGACCCATATGGTGAAATGGTCTTCAAGGATCAGTACCTAGAGATATCTACCAAATTGCCCAAAGATGCCTCCTTGTATGGTTTGGGAGAGAACACACAGCCACATGGAATCAAATTATATCCAAATGATCCATACACTTTGTATACTACTGATATATCAGCAATTAATCTCAATGCTGATTTGTATGGATCACACCCTGTGTACATGGATCTTAGAAATGTAGGTGGTGAGCCTTCTGCACACGCTGTTCTGTTGCTGAATAGCAATGGAATGGATGTCTTCTACAGAGGAACTTCTCTGACATACAAGATTATTGGAGGTATATTCGATTTATACTTTTTTGCAGGGCCTACTCCTCTTAATGTTGTTGATCAGTATACTACCTTAATTGGCAGACCGGCTCCAATGCCTTACTGGGCTTTTGGTATGTATCCGTTTCACTAATTCAATTTTGTAGCATTGCATATTGTATCTAGTTTGCATTCATTTCAGTGGTTTGGGTAGCATATTGTCTTCCTTATAAGGGCAAGGCAAAAGGGCCACTCCCCCTTTTGTCAAATGTCTGTACTCTGCTTCAGAATTGAGAATCATATATGGAGGAAATATGACTGAGAAAAATGAGGCTTATACATGAGTAGGTTATGACGGGATGAAAACAAATGTTTTTTACCTTATCACGACGTGAATTCAATAGTTCCGTGCTAAAAGATGTAAATTGTGGCCTTTACTGAGAGCGTCAATTGGGATTGGGAGCATATGCTTGGTAGATCTGTCGTTTAATGTACTAAGGATGTTTGCATTGCATTTTATAATTTATGATAATGATAGCTCCTTCATCCCTGGTTTGGTTTGCAAATTTACTCTGTTATATTATTGAATCCGTATGTATAATTTGTTATACAAAAAGTTGGAAGCTTAGCTTTATCATAAAAAGAAAAAAAATAAAATCATCTGTTCTACTAAACTTTATGAGTAAACAAATTTGGCTTTTGACATGCTTGTATAAAGTAATTTCGGGTCCTTGTCAATAACCATCATTGCATACAAATTTTATATCATTGTCCTTTCATCTTTTGGTTAAAAGGGAGATATCAGAATCATACCAAAGATTAAATACATGGCTGATGCAGTCCAACCTGGGGGAAAATATCTGTGGCCCTCTAAAGATAAAATTCCCGCACTAGGAGGTGGAAATAATCGATCATTGACTGTTCTTTACTTCAAATACTATCCTTTGTCCCATTGCCTTTAGCACTTTTGTACTCTAACCCGCAAATCATGATCTTGTTATCATGTCTAGCGGTCATTGGAAGGTTAGCCTAGGGAATGTACAGTTCATGATGGCTTTAACAATCACTTACTTTGTTTCCATGTTGTTATGGATTTGGATTCTCTAGAGTGCAGGATGCACTTTAAATAATAAAGTGCAAATAAATGACTATTGATCAGAATATCAATATTATAAATTATTATAAAATACAAGTAAGTGAGTCACAATTCATACACTTAAGATAATTTATACCATTTATTTTCTCATTAACAGTCATTTACTTGTACTTTATTACCTAACACTTTAGATGATCTCAAACTTTTAAATGACTTGTATTGGATCCCTCTAGTTCTAGTTCTACTTCAAAATGGTCTCTTAAAGTTTTAGTACAAATTTAGTGCTTGTCTGCCAAAACTACCAGTTATATGAAATTTATGCTTTTCATTTATTTTAGCATATATATATATATATATATATTTTCATCATTTTTTTAACAGGAAATATATTATCATCATTGAATGTGTTTGTTATTAACTTTATTGTAAACAATTAATTGAGAAATGCTTAGTTTCCCGATAGAATAATTTAATTTTAAAAAGCATTTGACTAATGATCTGGATTATTTGATATTATAGGCTTCCACCAATGCAGATGGGGTTACCATAACATATCTGTTGTAGAGGATGTTGTCCAGAATTACCAGAAGGCTCAAATCCCACTTGATGTGATGTGGACTGACGATGATCACATGGATGGCCACAAGGATTTTACACTCAATCCAGTCACCTTCCCTCGGCCAGAGGTCTTAGACTTTTTAAACAGAATACACAGCATTGGCATGAAATACATCGTCCTTATTGATCCTGGAATTGCTGTCAACGACAGCTATGGTGTATATCAAAGGGGGATAGCTAGTGATGTTTTCATCAAGTATGAAGGTGAACCATACTTGGCTCAAGTTTGGCCTGGGGCGGTAAATTTTCCTGATTTTCTTAATCCTAAAACAGTTTCTTGGTGGGGTGATGAGATTCGCCGCTTCCATGAACTTGTTCCTGTTGATGGTCTATGGATTGACATGAATGAAGCTTCAAATTTCTGTACTGGGAAGTGCAAAATCCCCAAGGGCAAGCAGTGCCCATCTGGAACAGGTCCTGGATGGATATGTTGCTTAGATTGCAAAAACATTACCGAGACAAGATGGGATGACCCGCCCTACAAGATAAATGCTTCTGGAATACAGGCTCCAGTAGGCTACAAAACCATAGCCACTAGTGCATTTCACTATAATGGTGTTTTGGAGTATGATGCTCATAGTCTTTATGGTTTCTCTCAAGCCATTGCAACTCACAAAGCCCTTCAAGCGCTTCAAGGCAAACGACCATTTATTTTGTCCCGCTCCACTTATGTTGGTTCCGGCAAATATGCTGCTCATTGGACTGGTGACAACAAGGGCACATGGGAGGACTTGAGGTACTCAATATCTACAATGCTCAATTTTGGCATATTTGGGGTGCCAATGGTTGGCTCAGATATATGTGGATTCTATCCAGCTCCCACTGAAGAGCTTTGTAACCGGTGGATTGAAGTAGGTGCTTTCTACCCTTTCTCAAGGGATCATGCAAATTTCTACTCTCCTAGACAGGAGCTTTACCAATGGGACTCAGTAGCTCAGTCTGCTCGAAATGCTTTGGGCTTGAGGTATAAGCTCCTGCCTTATCTGTACACCTTAAACTATGAGGCTCATATCAGTGGAGCCCCAATTGCCAGGCCGCTTTTCTTCTCTTTTCCGAGTTACACTGAATGTTATGGCCTTAGCACCCAATTCTTGCTAGGGAGCAGTCTCATGATTTCTCCTGTGCTTGAGCAAGGAAAGACACAGGTGAAAGCACTCTTCCCTCCTGGTACCTGGTACAGTATGCTTGATATGACACATGCCATTGTATCGAAGGATGGAATCTATGTTACCCTCGATGCACCTCTGCATGTGGTCAATGTGCATGTGTATCAGAATACCATTCTTCCAATGCAGCAGGGTGGAATGCTTTCTAAGGAAGCTAGAATGACACCCTTCAGCCTCATAGTTACCTTCCCAGCTGGGGCAACTGAAGGACAAGCTAAAGGGAACCTTTTCCTTGATGATGATGAACTGCCAGATATGAATCTCGGAAATGGCTATTCAACATACATTGATTTCTATGCAACCATTAAGCAAGGAAGTGTGAAGGTGTGGTCAGAAGTGCAGGAGAGCAAGTTTGCTTTAGATAAGGGTTTAATTGTTGAAAACTTAACTGTGTTGGGATTAGATGGAAATGCAGCACTATCTGCAATTGAGCTAGATGGAAAACCAGTTGTGGGTGTTTCAAATATGGAGGATAGTACATTAGAACATAAGTACCTGCAAGGGCAGGGAGATGGAGAAAAGAAGACAATGGTGGTAGAGATCAAGGGCTTGAATATCCCTGTTGGTAAAAATTTTGTCTTGACTTGGAAAATGGGTTAATGATAGGTTGACAATGCCTAGTCTATGGTCTTTGGACTCTTAAATTAGGACTTGGTGGCTCTGTCCTGTGACTTTTTCCCTAGAATTCTTAATTAGCGTTTCTTGATGGAGAGATGAGCTATAATTGTGCTTGTTCTTTCCCATTTAGGTTTCAATCTTAATCCTGCGGTGTTGTATCTTGAAAGTATCTATCTACAATTGAAATTTCACATTGAAATGATTTAGAAATCTGCCAATGAAATTCTCTTAAGAATAGGTGGTAAAACTTCTTCAGCTTTATACTTACAGATGGTGCAATTGCAATCTTCTTACTACTATTTACATCATATTTGTTAAACATATCGTATATAACTATACATTTAGAATTGTGGATTCAATAATCATTTATGAACTCTTGTTTTAGAGGCTAGGCCCATGCGAGAGGCTACATTATGGTCGAACCCATCCCCTTGCTTTAATTGGAGGAATCGGGTGTAGGAAAATATTTGTAGAAGGTAAAAAGGCTGGCCCGTAAGTTGGCCTGTTTAACCTTTGATTATGGACAGGTTTGGCTATCCATTTGCTTGGTTTAATTCATCATAAGCTTTTCGGCCCAGCTCGTTTGGCAAGTGGATCAGTGAATACTTGTGCTGTTCAACTCATTTTAAAAAATATATACAATAAGTTACCTCGCTTTTAAGTGTAGTTTTTTACTCATTTTATTTCATTTGGTATACATGTTATATTTTTTTGTTTCAAACTTTATATATTCAAACGTAATAAAATGTTGAAGTATAAAGTTAAATAAAAATTAATCTCTATTTATAATTATATTGTAGTTATACTAATACAATGCAAAAACATTTTAAAACTTATATATTTATATTCATGAAAAAAATGAGAAATAATTAGAGTTACAATTAGTTCTACAAAATTTATTTACTCTAATGATTATAAAGAATCTGTCTATTTGGAGTTTGTTAATTGATTATATTATCTTTATTTATTTATGGTATTTTATAAGAAAATTTAATAATTTAATAACATATTTTAACTTTATATAAAATTTTAAAATTTTAACTTTTAAATCTTGAAATTTAAGATTCTATAGTTTAAAATTTTAATATTTAAGGTGAACTTAATTTATCTTAAATATATTTGAAGGTATCAAATCAAGTAATTAGTGTAATTAAACTTAAATACACTGAGAAATCCTGAATTTTCAAGACATTGATTTTGATATTTAAATCAGTAATCTTTTACTAAGTTTCTGCTCTCCACAAATTCTTTGACTGTGTATACTATTACACTTAATGCACCGTAAATGACATGCAATCATTTCTACTTACAGATCTACATTTTCACTTTTGACAAACAAGTTCTCCACATGTAATTTCTGTCTGTTCCATACTGTACATTAAGATTCCATCCACACTTACAGAATTTTGTTGGTTTGTCAAACGTGCTTACCATGCTTGTTTAGTAGTCTGATCTGAGTGCCAACTAGAAGATTGGGTGAGTATTATGCTATCATCAGCTATCATCATCTACAGTTAAGGTCCTGAAAAACAGCTCAATTTCTTCCGAGAGTCTCGTATTGCCCAAATGAAATCCCCGGGGATCCATTGCTAGAAGCGGCTCTGATGGCATTAAGTCAATGAGAAATCCACAAACTTCCCTCAGATCATTTGGGATAGGGAGGACCTTCTGTACTGATTGATTAGGAAGAGCATCTTGAGCATTGTTAGTATACATACGCTTTCTGCATGCCTGCAAATATCAGAAACGATATAACTCTACAATCTGTCAAGTAGATGTGCATATACCTATGTGCAATATTTCTGTTTTTACTAAATCACTAAATCACCATTAATCAGTGACAATTTCGTTTTTAATACCCAAGGACCCCAAATGCATGTATTATTATTTATAATGCAAACCTGGCTAAAGAACTTACTAAAATAATAAAACATCAAAGACTTGGAGGGATCGTTACCTGGAGTACTTGATTGATAGAAGCAATTTGCTCAGTATTTAAGAAGTCAGATTTCAGTAGTTCTCGAAATAAAACCAGTATCTCCATGCTTATATTAGTAGCAGAAACTTTCTCCAGAATGCCTGATATGCATGAATCATTAAATACAGATCTCATCCACCCAGGAACTTTCTGCGGTTTAAGCAATGCAATAGCTACATGCACTGCAGGCCTTTGACTGTTTATGAAAGATTGAGACGATAGACAAGGAGCTGCCAAAGACGTTGTCATCTCTTCTATAATCAATCTACACCAGCTGCTCTTTCCAAAAAGTTTTGTTTCCTTTGCCACCTTTTCCCATCCCATAAGCATTGACAGGCAGAAGGCACAATTTGTAGCCACTCGCCTGTCATTGTAGAACACTAGACCTTCCAATATACTCATTATGGACATTAAGTATCCAATACTACATCTCAGCTCTTCATGTTTGCTGTTTATCTGATCGGATATTCTGGTAAACAATTCTAGCAAGCTATAAGAAGCAACAATCTTGACCACAGGAGAGCCAAAATGTAAAAGTCTGCACAAATCATGGCACCGAATGCCAACAAAGGCAAGTGGCTCTGTTGGATTTGTTGTTACAAGGAAGTGTTGCCAATCCACAACCCCTGGTAGGATAGCATGCAAACTAGAACAGAAAAGTTAGCTTTAACAACTTAGATTGTGTCAATGCGTCAATAAAGAGACCAATGTACCTTTTAATAGCAAAGTATGCAAGTATAAGAACAAATATTAAAGTTTTTCCAGTGCTTGTTCCCTCATCATGGTCAAGCAAAGCAGGTCCCTTTGAAGAAGCTGCACGAACTACGGTGTTGACCACAGAGACTATACAAGTATTGAAAAGAATGGGCTTCGAAGCTTCTTCAAGTGCTTTATTGGTGGAGTGATACAAAATCAAGGAAAGAATGGCAATAACAAAGAGAGTTTCACATGCTAAGATATCAGAAGTTTCTGATGACAAGGACAACTCCATCATCTGCAGAAGCGGCAAAGTACTGTTAAAACAAGTCAGTGACCAAAAACCTGGACTTCCAATTAACTTTTGGAGCACTTGGTGGTAAAGTAACACAAATGTTAAATCAGATTTGCATTCCAGCTCATCTGTTACCTGGTTGCTGATATAAATTACTTCAAGTTTCTTTTTGGTCCCTAGATTTTTTTATTGCCTTTTGTGGTCCTAATATTTTTGAATCTGATATGCAACCAATCCTAAAATTGTTTGTTATGTGTTATCTAAACATAATGTCGCAATTGTACTTAATCATGCTTTTCCAAACGTCGGCGCCGTTCACGCCACTTATGTTTTGCTATCTACGGCTCTGTTATGTCTGGTTTCTGAATGCTAAAACTAACAATCTTTACAATTTTCAGAATTAGAGTTTCAAAATGCAAAATTTGGGGAAAATGACACCCAAGCAACAGAACAAGCCGATGAGTAAAATGTTTAATCAAAAAAAATTAACGAAGTCCAATATCATCAATTTTTTTGGTACACAGTATCATCAATTTGGATAAAAATTACAACAGCATCTTGGAGAGGGATTACTGATCAAATTCTTATAAAAAGCTAGAAGAAGCAATTTGGCACAACTGCAAAGCTAGGGACCACATTGAAAGAGTAAACTAATACGACCAAAATAATATTTTAGCCTAATGAAAAGCAGAAGGCAACTGAAGAAGAGAATGTGGCTTTCATATAAAATTGTCAAGACATGATAATTATTTAATTCATATCATCTCTAACAACCTCCGAGTTTCAGTATATATAGCTGATTTTACTTAAATGACAAATAAGTTTTCTGCCACAGTAATACAAGATACTATTTTCTGTTTTTAATTGGGAGTTCAATCACTCACACCTTCATGGCTATTGCAACCCAACTCTGATCAGCAGAAATTGTTTCAGGGCGCACTGAACTCAAAATGTTGAAAACCAAAACCAAGAAGGACACTGAAGTTGTTGTTGAGAAGGTATGACTTGAATAACAAAGAGTCCTGATTGCTGTTCCTATTCCATGCAAACATAATTGTTCGGAAGTAGCGGGACAGATGTGAACAATAGTTGCCAAGAGATTCAGAACAGAGTTTATGTCATGCTCCTGGTCATTTTCCTCAACGAGTTGTGACAATAACCATATGAAAAGTCTTGCCCCATGGCTATCTTCGTTGGATACTAACTTTGCAAGCGTCTGCACGTTTATAGTGTGGTCATAATTTCCATAGATAATGATGTTAGCCCCTTCTGAGCTATAACTTCTGCTAAATTTCAAAATCTGATGACTCAATGATTTGATGATATTCTCTTGTTGAAACAGCCACTTCAATGATACCGAATGAATTCTTGCGGAAATTAAATCCCATCCATCTTCATTTATGAGATGGAATAAAATCCCTTCAGCTTCTCGATTGTGGGGAATTTGGTTGCTCATCTTGCCAAGACCCCTTAACAAACCATAAAGGTTCACCAGTTGCATCACTGTCACATACTCAATGGTCCCATTTCGAAAATCATTGTGATTAACAAGAATATATTGATCAAGGAAAGATAAAACTAGCTTCTCTTCTGCAAGTCTAGCAATGGAAATACGAAAGACATTAATAAAAATAAATGTTAAAGTACTGTCAAGCAGTGGTAGCATAGTAATAAGCGACTGGAAGCTCAACTACCTTTCATCATATAAAGAACTGGTATATAAAATCAGCAAAACAGCAGATTGACAAGAAGGCAATTCTGAACTGTTAGTACTCCTTTGTCCAAGTAGAAACAGTAAATCAACAGGATCAGAAGGCAGGTACTTAGCAGTATCTCTAATTGGTTTCCCAGAATTATTACCTAGAAGAACATCCACAAGTGAGCTAAGTAACAAATATATTCTGAATTTCATTTTCTCTCCGGTGAATAAGCCCAGACATCCATACGAAAAACTAAACCAGCAGGATGATTCCAAGGTTTCCGCAAAATCCAAGGTATGGATATCAGAGTGCTGAATTAGTATAGAATGAAAAGTTTCCAGCAAACCCAAAACTGTTTCCTCTTCCATATTGTTGATGTTTGTCACAAGCCAAGGAACTAAATGTGTTTTGCATATATCTAGGATGCAGCTTTTAAGTTCCACTTTGCTCGAGTTGGTGAAGTTTCCTTCATGACTGTAAGCATAGGACTCAATAAGTAGGTACAAGCAATGCAAAATTTGATTGGTATTCCTATCAAAGACACAGAGACAAGTTAAAGTGGCATGTTTCGCTGCTTCTTCAATTGATTTAGACAGATCTAAAGCTCCATCACACGATGGAGATCTTATAAGAGCCACTAAGACTGAACAGGCCATTGTAAATGTTTCAGGAAGCATACCCTTTTCCCCATCTGAATGCTTTTCAAGCATCCTTGTCAGAATACAAACTAGTTCCTCCAGTTGAGAAGTTGTAATTGATCCAGGAAAGTCAGATATGCATTTGTGAATGAGCTTCAGTGTTGCACATTGGACTGGATGAAAAGGAACTTCAACTATGTAATGTAGTACTGGAATCAGGGTTGCAAACCCAACGACAAGCCTTAGTTTGAAAACTTCCTCAGCATTTGATAACAGATCTAGTACCTGAAGACACATCTTGACCGCAGGATCCTTACACCCTGTTCATCAAATGATAAAAAATAGTTCATGAAAGTTAGCAACAATAACAGAAAAAAAAAAAAAGCTTTACGTGATTTGGAAAGAATACAAAGAGATTTAAGGTGTAACTGCAAATCCCTCGATCTTCTTGCGTGCAATCATAATTTGTGGTGCCACAAGATAATGTGTGAAATTTTGCATTCATAAACTTATAATGGAAAAAGATAAGCCAAGCTAAATTAGAACAGTGCAGAATTTACCAGAGAACAGACCATTAATTTTGTTCAACTAGCAATGAATCCAAATTAAGAAGGCAAAATTTTCATTTTGTGATGGGGAAAATTTTAGGAAGCTGTGAAGTAGGCTAGCTTTTCTACAAAGTCGCATCAACATGTCTTTCGGCAAGGCAAAAAAACAGCTGTGTTTTGCACTTTTTCAGAGAAAGTTCTCACCTGACAATCTTAATATTTCAAACACATAATCTGCAATGTTTTCTTCCACCAAGACTTGAATCTGCTTGCCTGAAGTGCCTGCTGAAGACAAATAATGAAAGAGTAGATCTAGTGTGTTCATTTGGACTTCATTGTTGGACGAAAGCAGAGGGCCTTTGATGGCTTCAGCAAAAAGAGTATCGAGAGATGATCCCTTGGTTCCATCCTCTGTTTCATTTGAGATATCTCCTCCATAGCAAGTCATGTCTCTTGTGTTATATGCACATGATTCCCCAAACAAATGTCTTCGAGCCAACACAGTCAAAAGTGCTAATCAAGAGAAATGGAAACCGTTCATTGAAATAAGACAAGATATAAATGATGTTGATAATTCGTGCCAAGTTACATGCAACCTTTCCAATGGTTCACTTGTCATACAAGCCAGGAGAAAAGGGAGGAGGGGCACTAAATTTATTATTATATGGTTTGAGGGATGGAACATATTTAGCATATTATTATTAAAATCTACTATTCTGTAACTTATGGCCATGCTGATTTCTAACCAACTATTGACGGGTTACTATTAGTTACCTGGTTGTTTAGCCAGAAACCAAGGTCCAGTTGATATTCATGGTGCAAAAATGGCCTTTAAAGTGATGTATAAGCTGGATGAGTTTCCGTGTCCTATGTTATCAACATATAACTGCACGGGGGGCTTTAAATAACAAATCTACTGTGTTAAATTATCTTTGTACCGATGAGACCAAAAAAATATATATATTTAGTAGAGCCTCTTGTTATTAAATCTTTACAGAAGGTACAAGACAGCCAAAGATGAACAAATGAAAAGATTGAGAAATGGATAACGGACCAACACAATTTAAACGGACATCATCGTTTTGAGTCTTCACGAGGACATCTCCCAACAAGTACAAGAGCTTTGGACAAAATGAAATCAAAATATCACTTCCATCTCCCTCTGCTGTTGTATTCTGAAGAATAGATAATTTGTAGAGGACAAAAAGTATCTCTCCATGGATTTCTTCACTGCACAGATGATACAGAGAACTTACAATATGTTAAATAAATAAAAGTAGGTAAAAGAAGTTGCAGCATCCAATATTCTTCTTACCTTGGCAATTGAAGGCCTGTGACAAGGTTGGAAATGAGGCTACGTAGATCTTTGATGTGGGCAAAAGGATTGCCCTCCGGAAAATTTATGAGAGCCCCTAAGCAGTGAAGCTGTAAATCAGAATAATAGGAACACTCAACAAAATTTTGTCGTTTATTCAATTAGAAATAACTTAGTAAAGAACAATGGAAAAGGCCTATTGTTTGGATAGATAGCACTGAGATGCACTTGTAGAAGGCTAGTCAGTTCAAGAACTTCACAATGGCACTTAAATTTTGTCATCTTTCCCCATACATTACACATGGATGTGGAAGCCAGCAATATCACACACCGTTCTCATCGCACAGCGAAGTATCTTTGATCATCGTCAGAACTCAAACACAAAATAATCATCGGATTTGAAAACCAAATTACCATGTACAAGTGGCGGGAACTCCAACCAAAAGCAGCAGAAGAGAGGCGATCAGAAACCCTGGCAACGAATTCGGGGAAAATTGAAGGATGGTTGGAGAAAGAGAGAGCGAGAATGAGATCGATGAGGTGGGCGGCGATGGGCTCGTCGTCGACAGAGGAGAGGGCGTTGACGAGAGGGGAGACGAGGAAGAGAGGGTGAAAGGTGATAATGGAATGAAGGAAATGAGATTGAGAGAGGGCTCGGGAGAGCTGAGAGAGAGCGTAGGAGACATGGATGGTGGGAGAGAGAGGATTGGAAATGAGGTTCGAGAAGCAGAGGAGGCAGATGGAGCCGCCTTGCTGGGTGTGCAGGTTGAGCGAAGATCGATGGCCTTGAGAACACGACGACGACGATTGTGGTGGCAGCAAAGAATAGGAGATGCCATCGTATTCTTCTTCAAGATCAAGATCCAGCTCTGGGTCCTGTGGATCGCTCAAGTACATCGTGCTCTCAAAATCAGTGAAGGAGAGAGATGGAGGAATTCGGTGATTTTGAACTTTGGGCGCCAAACTGCTTGTAACATATTATTATTATTATTTTTGGTAGTTGCTTGTAACATATTTTAATTCTACTAGTCTTAAACACATGCAAAGTAAATATAAGAAATTAATCATAAAATAATATAAATATTTTATTATTATAAAATTAATGATGTCATATGATCGTATCAAATATTTAATAAAAATAAATGTGAAATATTATAAAATAGAGTGGAAGATAATTAATATTATGTTAAATGCTTGATAAAATAATAAATATTAAATAATATAAAATTTGAACTTATTTTTTATAGGACATAACATTTATAATAAAAATAAAAACAGTCATTTATGAAAATTTAATTTAATTTCTAATAAAAAAAATTTTAAATTTTAAAATAATTTAAATTTATAATAAAGTGATACTTTAAGGCGTTTTGCCTGATACATAATTATATATAATATAGTTTACAAAAAAATTTGGGGTTACCCCAAATCAGGTATGTTTTGTATTTGTCCATCAACTTAATTTGCATGCAGTGGTGTGTATAAATATTTCCTTTGGGTGGAATAATTTTGATAAAAAAAAAAGGAGAAGAATTCAATTTTTTTTTTAATTTTGAGTTAATAAAAGAAGTCAACGAAAAGTTTTAGAGAAAATATTAGTTTCTTAATTAAATATAATAAAGAACCTACGTAACAAATTAGATTAGTTACTTCTTTCAATGTCTCAGCACTTCTTCATGGTTTATCAGCTTAGTCATTCTTCCAAAAATATAAGTGAAAATTATCTAATCAGAAAACCGAAACCAAATGCTAAATTCAGAAAATTAATTATTCACAAGAATTAATTTGAAAATTCAATATCAACTATCTTGATTAATAATCCATGGTTAACTAACTCGTTGCAGGTTCAACATATTGTTATGTATGGCTTAAATTGACAAGTTTGCCAAGTTATAATCACTATACAGCTTATAAGGTATCGTGTAAAGGAAACCTTCCAAAATGCTCTTAAAAACTAGAATAAATTAAAAACTTGCACATACTCAGTCACGAAATACTGCAAACCGTTCACAGCTACGAAACTATCCCAGAAAAGTTCGGAAGAGTACGTCACCACAGTTAATTTTATTTTGTAGAGTTTCGTTACAGCCTTGTGGATTTGAGGACGCCAAGGTGAAGCTGCGCCATACAGACATGTAGTAGTCCCGTGCACAGTTGATCATTCTCTAAACGTAGCAGTAACTAATATTTGCAGCAAGGGAATTCCAGTGGGAGGTATGGCCCTCAACTAATAATATGCTCCCCTTTTTTTGGTCAGATAATGCTTTTCACCATGATGCAGTCAGATAGTGCTTGATTCAACACATACATGATTGTAGAATGGAACTGATATCAAAGTCCATCAACATGACAAAATGCTTTCCATTACTTTTGCAACCTACGGAGCATGTAAGCAACTAAATAAAATTAATCCCAATACAGAACCCAAAATTCAGATCTGGTCGAAAACAAATCGGAAAAAGGAGTGACAAAAATATCTCTCATTTGCTTTGCTGTTGACGCAGAGGTACCTCATAACTTACATATTCATTATCCTCTCTTTCTTCATTACCCAAGACCCATCAAACATTTGAACCATTTATTTTCTGGATGAAAAAGCCCCATCCAGAACCCCAAAGAAATGCGTGATTCGGATCTCCTTTCCTTATTCTTCAGTTGGTATGGGCTATGACCTCTTCTTTAAGAACAAAAGAAAGAAAGGAAAATAACTGAACGGAACAGCACAATGCAGGACACACATCCTTGTTGAATCTCCACAACCAAAGTCTAAAACCCATAGTCTGTCAGCCGCTACTATAAATCTGCTATCAGGATTGAACGGACAGCCTTTGAAGATGCTCGAAGAAGACTTGAAGGCTCACATCATCAGTGAAGATAACATCTGAACCAGCAGCCATTTCAGGTGCATTATTGTAGGTTGCTGAGGGGTTCAGCTTTGCTAATAGAAATCTAGCCTGCTCAGCATGAATGTAACGTCAGTTAGGTTCTCGTTACAAAAAAAATTCAAACTTACCAAGCAGAATGGATTAATAAAAGAATAACTTGTGAACATTTCCAAACAGAATAAATATTTCTGTAAAAACATAGTGGAAAAATAATGCCGGAAGAGTAATGAATGTTTCACATGTTGGCACCACTCATGATATGGATGAATTTCAGGACGAAAATTATCAACAGTAGAGGAGAAGAATAGCACTCAAATTTGTGTCTCAGGACACACACTGACCTGGGAGCCGTGCTGATCACACACTACCAATCTAGGGACAGGGAAACGATCCCTAATGATCAGTTGAGCATCATCATGCGGAGCTTGTAATAGTTGTGCAAATGCCTGTGAAATATAAAAAGCTATTAGACAAGAAGGGATATTAAAAAAAAACTCAATGCCGGAAACTACCTAAGGTAAAAGCTCTGAAACAAAATTCCAACTTCCATCATAATTTGACAGAAAAGTACTTAAGCTCCCAATAATATACTGATTATATTAAAGAATCTAATTGGCTAATTATCAACTTGTCAGCAAATTTGTGTAAGATAATCATCATTAGTCAGAGATGTCTGAGCACATACTTGATGTTCTGGTTGGTTCTGGTATCCCAAGTTGCGCCATTGAGCTATTGTCATCCCATGAAAAATAACAACGCCAAAATACGAATCTAGCAAGAGAATCCGGTCAGCAGCAATGGAAGCCACATCCAACAACGCTGGTGCAGGCAACGAATTAAATGAATATGATATTAGAGATGGTTGAATCATGACAGCAGCATTACTGATATTTTCCCTATTTAACAACATGCGGAAGTAGGCAGTCTCATCTGGACTGTTGTTAAAAACCTGCCAATACATTCCACCACAAGCATATCCCAGTTAAAATAATAAAGAACTTTGAAAAGCAGGACTGCAAGAAAATCACATGACATGGTACCTGTACAAACTGTGACCGTCTCAGATTGAACATAAACTGAGGGAACAATGAAAAAGATGGGTTTAATGTAAAAGATGATGGATCATCCTTGCGGTAGTCACCAAATTTTGAACAGAGACGAATAAGGTATCGATCTAACCACCGGGTGGCATCAAATGCTTCCTGATCAAACATAAATTGATTCTCAGAAAAGCAAATTGGAGATATAAGTCTAAAAGTTTACTTAAAACATCAATTTTTCCATTGGCAATGCACGTCCAACTACAAGGGCATGTTGGAATAGTTATATGTAGCACATTATAAAGAAAGCATGAGAGAGAAACACACACACACTTAAATGACACAAGCTACTCTTGAATAGACAGCGCGGTTATGAGCATAGCAGAAAAGGAGAAAATAAAAGTCTATTAAATTTGAAAACTCGTTTAGACAAATTGTTGCATATAGCCAAGAAATGCAAATTCAAACAAGTCTCAGTTGAAACAAAAATAACATGAGAAATGTCATTCCATCATTACTTGGTCCAACAAGTTAAACAAAAGCAATTTACATCAAAATGATCACTGTGAAGCCTCTCTTCCGCGTTAACATTTTCATGAAACTTCCCACAATCACCAATTCAAAAAAATATAGAATATATTGCAACTTAAGCAACAATTCCTCACAATGGAGCAACGAATGAAAAAAATTAATTTAGGAACATTGTTGTCAAAAAGCAAAAAGCGGTGTAAAGTGCCAACTCTCTAAAATGCCACAGCAGCAAAGCAGTGAAGCGGATGGCCGCTTCATTGAAGCGAAGTGGCCAAATTAAAAATAACATACAGATAATAGATATAACTTAAAAATCATTCTAAAAATAAGAACTACAAAATAAGTTCTAATAAAGAATCAAAATCATTATTAAAATATATAACATAAAAATTATATTGTACAATTACTATATTACTATATAATTATAATTACATATTCCATATTATAATTTTTCATATTAAATACATATATATATTAATTTTTTTTTTTTGGGGGGAAGAAAAAGAGGCTATGCCCAACAAAAGGAAAAAAAGAACAAAAAACAGACATTAGCGAACTAAAACTACTTACTATATTATGTTATTTTTTTAACCTCCTAATACTAGTGTACCCACTGACCCACATAGCACCCATCGACCCCATATAAAGTAATACTTCACCATAAATATCATATTATATATTATATAATTTAGTATCCCCATTCACCAACCCATCTTACTATATATTATATTATTTGTAATACCACCGAGCCCAATGCAGTAAGAACTTCACTACTTCTACAATCTATTTCTTCCTTTGCAACTAGACAAATCAGCTTTCAAGGAAAGTGCAACACACAACCAAAATCCAACTCAGAAAACAGGGTCACAATCTGCACTTTTTGAGAAGCAGCGCAGCCAGCGCTTCACCACCTTCCGCTTCTCACTGCTCTGCTGCATATGCGGCGCTTCAAAGCCACATATGTGATGCTGGGCTAAAGCGCCAGACCAATATTCGTGCTGCTCCACCGCTTAAGTGGTGTGAAACAATGCTTTTGATGTCACTGTTTAGGAATACCAAAGAGGTTAACAGATGACAACACAAATAGTAACAAACCTCTGTCTCCATTTTCAGAGAAGCAAATCTAGCCATTACCACTGCTGCAGTTTCTTGGTCAAACCCTAAAACCAATTCCTGCAAGAGCAAATATTTTTCAATAAAAGCAAGGACATTCTTCTTAAGAATGAAGTGCATTGATGGAGACAGAATTACTGCAGCACACCAATGAAATGTAGATAAAATAGAAACCTCATCCAAGATTGTCATTATTGTCCTTAAAAAAGCCAGAATGTTTACAGCTTTACCACAGAATAAGAGATAGAACCAAGAAAGCAAAATAATAACAAAAGAATCAATTAATAGAAGACAGGATGTAAAATAGATGGCCAAATATTTGATTGCATTTTACATCAATGCAAGCAACAAGTAGGTCACCAACACGGTCAGTCAAAAAATTGATACACAACTCTTCAAAAACAAGAAGTACATTAAAGAATCGGAGAGGCAAAGTAAAAAAAGAAATGGTGAGAATTGAAGCACTTTAAAAATACTATGAAGACATGTCAACATATTAAAACACATGCACACATCTTTTTCTTCCTCCTTAACAACCTTGAGGACTAGTGGTATTTCTGACATGGGGCCTGCGGATTTGGGTCTTTCTATAATGTAAGCATTATATGCATCAGATTTTAGTTTCACACACATACAAAAAATGGAGACAGTGAAGCTACCTCTGAGCTAACAGCACTATCTACCCATCTTCTAGTTACTGTTGTAACACGAAGCACTAATTGACCATCTGGGCTCTGGTAACTGCAATGAGATTGTGACCATTTATGTTTAATGCCTAACGAAGAGCAAAGAGGCATTGAATTGTATATAGTATTAAAATCCTATCAGAATAGTCATCTGGCATACCTTGTAAGAAACTGCAGGTACAACTGTGGGTTGACAGCTCCTGGAGTGTTTAAACGATCACTTGATGAAAGATCAAACATTACCGTCAAGCATGTACTCTTGTCAAGGCCACACATCTTCCATGAGGTCGTATTACCCTCTCCTATCACAGTGTCAGCAACAGAAGGCCCTTTCTGCAGTATGTATGTACCACCATCAAACTCAAAATACATTAACATAATAGTTTGTTCTAATTTCTATTGACCTAACACAAAAGTTTAATGTCATTAAGCAATAACTAATTGTGTGAAATAAAATGATCCAACCTTTTCCAATGACGTGCAAGGTCCGATTATTCCCTGAATTTTAATTTCCTTGGAGCAATTGATCTCGAGGGTTCCACTGAAACAAGAAGGTTCAGTAGGCGATGAGCATGTTTGATAGTAGATAAAAGACAAGAGATAGCATATTTATATACCAACAACAACTCAGAGATAAAACCAGTAACAATCCTCACAAATGCGTAATCTACAAACAATCCTAAGTTTTAAGAGTAAAAAACACCAAACGTTCATGCAATTGTTCCATCAGACCATCACTTCATCCCAAGGTTCCCCAAATATGGCTTAGTAGTTGGGGCTGGTTCTCTTTCAGTCAATTATATAATAAGTTGATTTCTTAATTTGTTATTGTCCCCTACTCTTCCCTTCCGCAAATCGTTATTTCCGAGGCATAGGTTATTTAAAGCATTTGAGAAGGTAATTTTTAAAGTGTCGAGTCATGACACAATTCCTTATATGTGTCCAACAAGGATACGCCTGCTTTCCATGCTTCATGGCTTCTAATAAAACTGAAAAATACATACTTGACTGATAGAGCAATATGCATGCAGAACATACATATTTTAAGCTAAAGACCAACGTCCAGGATCCTAATGCTTCAAAATCTCCCAACAAAGAATCATTTTTAAACATCAAACAACCTTTTAGGCATACTAAAGTGGGAATGTAGTATAAAATTCAATAAAAGAAGGGGAACAGGCAAGTAATATACAGTTGAAAATACAATGAACAAAACAAATTACTTTACAGGAGACTAAGATTAGACAAAAAAAATTCAAAAGATATTTTGAGCTAAGGAATGCCCACTTAAAACAAAGACCAAGAGATTGCTCCCCCTCCTCAAATACACGCTTAAAAGAGTCCTTGAATACTGAATGACCAAAACTTTCAGACAGAACAACAAGGCCACCAGTTCTTTCAACTGCAACTTTCATTTCTGCAACTCCAACCTATATGTTTAAACCATCCAGGGATCAGTACAAGCAAAACAAGCACCACTGAGCACTAGATTGTCATAATCTACAAGTGCAACTATCTGATAATATTAAGTCTACATACTATTGGGACTGCTGCATAATGTTTGCAACAATTTATCATATACTCATAATACAGTGCATAATAAGAATTCAAGACCGTCAAGGCTTGGGCTTTTACATCAAGCAGATAAAGCACGCATGACAATCATAATGCCATAAATATATCCACTTCTTTATTCAATTGACAAATAAATTTATTAAGAGAAAGGTAAGACATACAAAGAAGTAAAGATACTCTCAAGCACTCAAGCCTCATCATTCTCGATAGAGATAACAGAATAATAATTATTTGTAATTATGAAAATAGTTCTGGATTGCTACCATTCAGCATCATGGCAAATTCTGGATAGTGTGACTCTAGCTAATGTGTTCTAAACAGAATAAAATGAGGTAATTCCATCTAACAAAAATGCAAAGAAATGTGTCAATAATATCTGAAATTTTCTACTATCCCGCCAATTCAAAAATCTAAGGAAGGAAAACAGTCACCTTCTCTCTTTGGCACAAAAGCTTTGTTAAATGCCTTGCAATGTGGAAATTGAAATATTGGGCTGCTTGTTCACAACTAACATAACATGTTTCAGCAGTTCTCAATCTAATAAAACCACATGAATTATAGGTTGCTACTTGCTTTGATTTTAAAGGATTTGTAACCTTTACAAACAGTGAATAAATTCCCACTGAGGTAAGCAAGTAGGGAGCTGACTTTAAATTTAGAATAAAAGACCAGCTTCTCATGACACATTGGCTGTCATATCAGACCCTTGGTTACCATCATTGTGATTAATTCAGGTGGAAATAATCATTATATGATGATAAGCAGCTAGAAAATTTTTATTTGTTTACAAACATCTTAAGCAATTCTCAAACCACCCTAATACAGACATATATCTCCTAGCATAAATAACTTTTGGTAGTTTCATTTGGTCTGAGGAAATATCATCAGGTTGAAATCAAAGCAAATTTAAAGAGTTGCAATGTTTGAAATATGGCAACTATGCTATTTTTGTTTAATCAAAACAACTCAAATATCATTAATTGAATGCATTAAATACTCTCCATTGGAGGTGCTTGGCAAAAAGTACATCCTTCATGGCTTATACAAGTTTAAGACCAAGCATATATACACAATAAAAGCCACAAAAAATTAAAGTGTCATAATTTTCACAGAGATATACTCTATCGCATAAAGGAGATTCTTCTCCCCACTACTAGGCTCTGCTTTTCATGAATTAACATCATACCTGCCTACAAATAACACTATTAAAATTATTAATTAATTAGTAAGTAGTTTATCCACCTCCTTTCTCAGCAATCACAATAACTAACCTATACAGTTACATAAAGAAGTCATTTTTATTTTTCTCAATCCCATTACCAACAACTTATTTAATTAAATTACAAGATTAGATATTGAAACTTGAAAGTAATTAAGGAGGATTTGCATGCCAACACACAAATGAGTAAACTGCTGCTTTAGATGGATATACAGTGTGACGTTACTTTAAGAACACATACAATAATGGCAGTCGGAGTAGAGTAAAAGCACAGAAATTGTGTTTCATGATGTGGACAATAAATAATGAATATTATGACAAAGCAGTTAGTGACATTACATTCACTGTCGGTACCTAGTCTCAGGTGGCTCAATAATTCCAAAGTCCCCCATTTATCATTATCTAGATTCTGAAGCCAAGTAGATCTATCTATGCAATCACCATTCACCAATCAAATAGGGGAATGGGCCAAACCAAAAAAAGAAATGTGTTGTCACTTCCACGGTGCAATCCAGCTAGGGTAAGGGGAACTTAATAATTGCTAATTTCATGAGTACACTGCTATTTACAATGTAAAGACAACAAAAGAACTAACTCCCTAAGGCTGATAACGTATGAAAATGACCAATATTAAGGCCAAAACGGCAGTTACTGCTTCAGTTTTGGAAATTGAATACCAGAACTTATAGAAAATTCCAAGTAGAACCCAGCATGACTAATGAGGAGATAAACCCCCCCCCCCCTCTCCCCAAACAAACAAAACAAGCTTTGACCATTTGACTTGTACACCTGTACCGTTTTAATTCCTAAAAATAACGATAAGATATCCAAATTTAATTTAATCTAACTAAAAATAGAAAGAAACAGCCAATTGAATAATTTTAGAGGTTCAGAAATTACCAAAGCATGTAAGCATCAATATCAATAAATAAAGATGAGGCCCAGTGACACAATTATAGTATGAGAAAATTACTATGTTGTTGCATACCTGGTCAAGTGCTGAAGCAAAAAGATCTAAAACATGACCCTGGCTAACCAGCTGTTTTGCAAGACTCTCATAAAACTTGACAGCTTTTTTAAAGTATGGTGCTGCATCTTTATCAAGATCTTTATGAGAACGCATGGGGTCAGATAGCTCTTTTGAAACAATCTGCAAAGGAAAATTTCGAAATGACTATCTTCAGCATCAAAACTTGTAAATGGATTCTTCATCAACTGTCAATGTAATTAACATACACAGCATTGGCACATATCCTTTCCTCTTATTCTAATTATACTATGTCTTTCACACTTCCATCCTAAATAATAATGAAGAGATAGGAGTAGCCCAAAATTTAGTCTCTTTCCTCAATGTCTAAGACATGAAAGATGTTGAGTCTCAACTCAAGTAATTTCCATTGCAGTATCCTAATAAAAGCAGTATACCTATCTTTAAAAAAAAGGGGAAAAAATAAAGACAATATGCTCAACATCTCTTCAGAATTTTTTACGTCTCCACCTCCTTTCTACTATTCAATTACTCGACTTCTAATTAAGTTATCAAAGAGATAAATTTGAACTTTTTACACAATTAGTAAATCCAAGAGACGTGACTATCAACACAACAATGGCAAGTACGCACGGGAAAACAGACATTAAAGAAAGACAGCTGGTGTAATCATGCGAATAAAAGCTCAGGAACAAAGATTGATCACCAAAATGACTAATGGTTACATCAGAGCCATGGTTTCCTATTGCCACATATTCCTAATTCTAAAGTCTAATCAGTATTTTATCCCAACTAAAAAGGTCTTTATTTGCAAAGACAATCTATCATAAATTGTACGAATCAGTAAAATACCACAGCAAAGAACTAAAAACTGCTTTACCGTGCCCGGTCCTTCTGTGCATGGACCCCCAACCAAAGCTATAATCCTAGCCCCAGTTCCAGGGGTACAAGCACCCAACAACCCAGCTGCAACACTTAAAGCCACTCCTGTGCACCGAGCAGCACGACTGCTAGGAAGAACAGGCCATTGATCGGTTTGCAATTCATCCAACAACTGGAAATCACGTCAGCACAACCCAATTGTCAAGAATCAATGCCACAAGCATCCACAAGGAAAGAGCATATGAGGAAAACTCTAAATGATGAATCAAAACCCACCGAATTTAGTGTATATTCACAATCAGATGCAGGCAGCAAAAACCGCGTTACGCCTGAACTCGGGAATCCACCCTGCAACCCCTTTTGATACCCGCCGGCTGTTCTTCTTCCCGAAGCACCAAGACCCAGTTGCTCCAAAATCTGGTCTTTCGAAATCTCCTTACTACCCCGGAAGACATAAACCTTGGACATATCGGAGAACCCCAATTCATGAACTTGCACCTGGGTTCCAAAAGACACAAAACCCACAAGAGCATTATCAGGTAGTAGCCCGATTGCCTGTCTAAGAGCGGATTTCACGAATTCCATCTCCTCCTCGATCAAACAGGTATCAAGCACAAAGACAAAAACGGGGGAAGGCTGCAATTGATGAGCTGGATCGACATTGGGGTTGCCGAATGAATTGGGGTTTGTAGGAAGAGCATATTCAACAGTGGTGTACTGGGGGTAAAGCTCCCCAGGGAGATTGGTCTCGGAGATCGCGTTGTAGTGGGGAGGAAAGTGGTTGCGCTGATAACAAAAGGGGCAGATCCAGATCTTAGCGGTGAAGTCGACGCGAGAGAAGGGGTTAAGAATGGCGGTGCAGGTCTTGCAGCGAAGGGGGGAATAGGGGAGCCTGGGGATGTCAGGGTGAGGACGGATCAAAGCGATGGAGGCTGCAAGCGGGATCACGCACTTGCTAGCTTCGACCTTGGTACGAGGCCAAACGTTCCATGTCATGCGGACTCCATCGACTCCTTCAGGATCTGTGTTCGCTAATTCCGACATCGTTGTCTGAGAGTTTGTACAATAACAATTGCAATCTCTGTAGAATTGGGATACAATCAATTATATTTCCTTTCTCTGCGTTCTGTTGTTGCTCTTACCGGGATTTTTTCTGGTGAAGGTAAGATGGAGATTGGAGAGAGAGGCGACCCCTTGAGAATTGGGAGAGAAAGGGGTCACCGCAAGGAGAGGGAGAAAGAGAGAGAGAGGCGAAGGGTGGGTTGGTGGGAAGAGAAAGACGATGGAACGGGAGACTATGGTCGTTGGGTTTTTTTCCGAATCGCGGAATCGCCAATTCGCCAGCGATGGATCTCGCCGCGATATTCCCACAACCGTAGGCGTACGGCTTATTTTATAAACATTGAAATTGTAATGGAAAAATGCGAGCAGAACCCATAGATTTCCTCTTTTAGGAGTTTCGTTCGAGAATGAATTTTCATTCTTGGGAAGTAGGATTTCTGGCCAAGATGGCCCGGCCCAACTATGACCTGGCCCAATCTGGTAATGACCTTACTTAGAACTACATTTGAAAGGATTTTGATTCACTTTAACTGTTTTTTTTAATTTTAGTATTTTTTGTTTTTACATTTAAATTTGTAAGTTTTAATTTTTTTCTTTTAATTCTGTCTCTATCTCTCTTATTGCACAGTATAATTTTAATACAAAAAGTCACTAAATCCACTCCTTTTAAAAGAAGGTTAGATGAATCATACATTCTCCAAAGCCTCTCAAGTTGGAGCCGGGTTTGCTATAGTTGGATGATTATATGTCAGGATGCAGTAAGTGTGAGACACATTTTTAGAAAGTTGAAAAATGAATGAGAGAAAATAATGAGTCCTACAATTAGGAACCACTCTTTAATGCGTGAAAAATATAACTAAAGTAATCAAAGTTAGGATCCCCAAACTATATGGGAACCAAATTCCTTTGAACTTGTGTTTGAAAATAGATTGGGGATAATTGGAGAATAAAATTATTTAATTATTTTTGGTAAAAATAAAATCAGAGGCCTCCTTCTGTGGAAAATGAGCCAAACACCAATTGATCTACTCCCAAATGGCAATATACTAGTGGACATAAATTGAAAGTCAATGGGCTTAAGTGGTTCAATCTTTCGTCTTATTAAAGTTGATTTGGATTTGAAATATCGAGCACATGATATATACACTTTAGAATTTAATATAGCTTTGCATTAGAAGAAATTCAATTAGGTTCATAAATATTTGAAGGAAAATGCTAAGTTCACAATTTTTTTCACAAGCCCACACTTAATAGTGGAAGCTCTTGAATAAATTTAATAATTTTAATTATAATCAATAAATATTAAGTGAGAATAAAATTAAAAAAAAATAAGACTCATATTTTAAAAATATTGAAAATCACAAGAACAATGACGGATCTTGATTAATAAAGTGGTCACTTAGAAAAATCAAAGAAATCTAACTGCATTTTATTTTCATCACTTTATTTTACATCTTGTACGATTAAAATCGAATCAACTCACACAATTAGTTAAATAAAAAAATCAACTAAACTACAAAGGCTTTGATCCTCCAGAAAGAGATAAGTAGACACTCTTTGGTACAAGCTCAACCATGTAAATATTTTGGTTAGTTTTTCATTAAGTTTAATTTCTTTTTAAAGTAAATTACACTCTCTACCATTAAAGTTTAATGAAATGTTATTCAACTCTTATCAAAATGTTACATTCCACTCTTTTGATTCACATTCCTAACCGCCAATTTTAAGGCTTTTGTTATAAAAAGAAATATGCTCATTTTATATGATGAATGTCTTAAAAAGAATATATATAGAGTCTTCTTATTCATCTCAACTTTGTTTGGTTACTTTTATTCTAATTCTTCTCGTTATTTCTCACTTGTGATTTTTAATCATTTATAATATCTTTAGCTGACTCTTGGATCCAATTTAATCTCAACACCATTCAATGATCGATATTTCTTTGCTTGAATCAACCTATGATTTTTATTCTTAATCATATTGTGTGTTCAGATAAAATAATAACCATCACCATCAAAACCAACATGGATTTTGCTAGCATATTGATGCGTAATAGGATGATACAGATTGTAATATTTTGTGTAATTTTTAATTATTTTATAATTAAAAATTTAGGGTTTGTGTGTTGATAATTTTATTAGGAATTTATTATTTATTTATTTAATTTTAAGTTATTCTATTCTCTTAAGAAATAATGTTTACATTACTTAAAAATTTTAGTTTATTGATAAAAAATTTTCAACAGAATATAATTCATAGAAAAAAATGAAAATTATCAACAAATTTGTTGACAAGACCAACAAAATAATTCGTTAATAATTTTATCGATAGATCAAATTCTTGTTAATAAAACCAACAAAAATATCCTTGCTTATTAGTGAGAAAATTTTATAGTTAGTAATAACTACAATTATTTGATTTTAAATATTAGCGAAGGCAAGTCTCCTAGTAACTGACCAATTTATTGGTAAAAAAATTAATTCAAAATAAAAATTATTATTATTGAATTATATATTCCTAGATAATTTTTTAAATTGTAATTTAAGAAAATAAAGACAATACCAAGGGATATATTTCTAAGTAAATTTTTTTGTTTTAAAAAATTACCAAGGGTTATATCTCTTGGTAATTTGAAAGTTGATTTTTTATTAATGAGTTTAAAGATGACGCGTGCAATCTCATTAATTAGAAATTGCAAGCTTTTACTAGTGATTACGGGTATCCATCAGTAATTCCTATTTTATTAAATGCATCATTTTATTAATGATTACCTATAGATATATCTGCTGGTAATTCCTATAAAATTTTAAAACTTGTTCCCCTTCCCCATTTTGCCTTGTATGCCCTCTGCTCTCTCTCTTTTCTCACTTTATATTCACTTTGAAGTCGAGTAAATTACACTAACTTCCTTTAAGATATTTAATTATGACACTTTACTCCATTCTTATTTAAATATGATACTCTATCCTATTTTTTCAAATGTTAATTAAAAAAATATATTTAATATTAATAAAATATTTACAAAAAAAATATTAAATCAATATTTTAGTCTAATTTTATTTAAAAATTATATTTTAATTCAGTTAATCATTTTAAATAATTAATATTTTGATAAATTATATTTTTTTAATCAAATAATTATATTTATTACAAAGTATAAATTTAATAATATGTATGATTATAAAAAAAATTAGTATAAATATAGAAGCATATTGGGGATGAGTTTAGTTAAGAAAAAAATGTAAAGTATAATTGATCTTATTTTTTACTAACTAAACTCATCTTAAGATGTCTCTATATTTATATTAATTTTTTTTTATAATCATATATATTGTTCAAATTTATACTTTGTAATAAATATAATTATTTGTTTAAAAAATAATAATTTATCAAAATATTAATTATTTAAAATAATTAATTGAATTAAAGTATAATTTTTAAATAAAATTAGATTAAAATATTGATTTAATATTCTTTTTGTGAATATTTTATTAATATTAAGTATATTTTTTTAATTAATATTTGAGTAAATGAGGTGGAGTGTCATATTTGAGTAAAAATGGGGTAGAGTATCATAATTAAATACCTCAAGAGAGGTTAGTGTAATTTACTCATTTGAAGCCAGATTCCAGATTCCGACTAATTTGAGCCTCTGAAGGGGGCTTTTGGCACTCTTTCTTGGTGTCTCTTCTATTTTTTGTTTGAATTTCTCTCTTTTTTGCATTTTCACAGTTCTCCTCCTGACTTAATGTTTCTCTCTCAATTTTTAGTGATTGTAGATGCGATTTGTTATGCATTCCTCTCATTTGCTTTGTTATTTGTTAGTTTAGAGGTTGGTAAAAAACCCTTCTTATTTATCATTAAAGTTGACAAATTAATATGTGTTGAGGTTAGGATAGATGACTTAAGATGTTGTGGATAAATTTTGATGTTGCATATGTTAGAATTAGTCAATATTAAAATTAGATTATGTAATTTAGGTTATGGTTTATATAAGGGTATAGTTTAACCTAGTAATTTAAACAAATCCCTTGGCAAAATTAAATTGACCCACAGATTATTTTTATTTTACCAATCTATTAGTTTTTAATTTTACCATTGGTCATCCTTTAGTAATTCTACCAACGAATTACAAAATTCTTGGGTGAAAATTACTGACAATGCAAATACCAAGTGCTTGTATCCCTTAGTCAATCTATCAATAATTTTATATTCCAATGGATTGTCCCTTTTTACCAACGGCTCAAACCATCGATAGATGTAGAATTTTTTATAGTATTAGTTTAAAATTTCAATTCTATTGTGATTCAATTCTAATAGAATTTGGTTATTTGAGTTGCTTATATAAGGCATATTAAAGAAACCAGAGACTAGTCAACAAGTCAACTCCAGTTTTATTTGTTTGTAACTGTTTTAGTCTGTTAGTAACTATTTTCATCCGTTTGCAATTATTTCAATTTGTTGTAACTGGTTCCGTCATTTACTAAGTCGGTTAGGCATGATAGGTGTTATGACTTTTTCTCCTATTTTGTATAAAGTCTGACAATGACCATACTGCTGAGATAATAACAATTTACTCCAGAATTTTCTACCACTCAGCTTTACTTTCTTTGTCTTTACTCTTTCCCTTCCGTGCTTTGTTTGTTTCAGAAAACCAATATGGTATCAGAGCGAGGTCACCTCTGATCTGTAATCCAGCCATGGAAAATCTATCAAATTCGTCAACAAATGCTCCGATTAGTTTCAATCACTCCATCTCCATCAAACTTGATGACAACAACTACCTCCTATGGAAGCAACAAGTGCTGGCAGCCATTAAAGGTCATAGTTTGCAGAAGTACATCAAAGGTGAAGAAGAAGTTCCTGATAAATTTCTTTCTGAAAATGACAAAGTATCAAATAGAGTGAACACTGCATATATTGATTGGGAAAAACAAGATTAGCTAGTCTTCTCGTGGTTACTCTCCTCGATGAGTGAATCGGTGCTAACTCGAATGGTTGGATGTGAGATGACTCACCAAGTATGGAAGCAAGTCGAAGTGTATTTTGCAGCTCAAATGAAAGCCAAGGTCAAACAGTTCAGATCACAACTACAGAACACTAGGAAAGGCTCTTCTACTATGAATGAGTTTTTGTTAAAAATAAAAAATGTTGCTAACTCTTTAGCATCTGTTGGATATGTTGTTAGTATTGCAGATCATATAGAAGCAATTTTTGATGGCTTACCACCTGACTATGACTCTTTTGTAACCTCTGTCATGTCTAGAGTGGATCCATATACAATAGCTGATATAGAGTCTTTGTTGTTAGCTCATGAAGCTAGGTTGGAGAAACATAACAGAGTGTTAGACTCAATCTCAGTAAATTTTACTCAACATCAGACCTTTAAGGATAAAAGGAGTAGTCAAAATGCTCAAAACTCATATCAAAATCAATCTGTCAATCATCAACAAAATTTTTATAACAATAGAGGTGGATTCAGAGGAACTTATAGAGGAGGAGGATTCGCTAGAACTAGAGGTAGAGGAAGATTTCAAGCTTTCAGTGGTGGTAGGTTTAATAGTATGGTTGGTAGATATGGAAATTCTAGACCAAACTGTTATTGTCAAGTTTGTGGAAAATATGGTCATCTTGCATCTTATTGCTATCATAGGTTTGATCAGAGTTTTCAAGGTCTCTCAGTTCAACAAAATCCTCAAGGTTCTAGTTTTCAAAACAAGAATCCTCAAGCTTTGTTTGCTTCTCCTACTATTGATTCAGATCAGTTATGGTATGCTGACACTGGTGCTTCTCACCATGTAACTCCAAATGTTGGAAATTTACTGCACAAAGAAGAGTACAATGGTAATGAAAAGGTTTTTGTAGGCAATGGCTCAGCCCTTCCCATCCATAATATAGGTAATACTCCTTTTTGCACACCAAACACACAAAAAATTCTTGAACTTAAGAATCTGTTACATGTGCCTCTTATCTCCAAAAATCTTATAAGTGTTTCAAAATTTGCTCAAGATAATGCAGTATATTTTGAATTCCATCCTCATTGTTGCTTTGTCAAAAACCAGGAAACCAACCAAATTCTTCTGAGTGGGACAGTTAAAGATGGCCTGTATGTGTTTGACAGCCTCAACTCAGCAAACCAAGTCAACCTTCCTTTTGTAGTCCGTCCAATTTGCTCACTAGCAACCTTTTCTATTGATTGCTCATCTGCTACAGTGGATCTTTGGCACTGTAGGTTAGGACATCCAAGTCCCTTTGTACTCAAACATACTCTCAAAAATTGTAATACACCATTTCATAATAAGAGCAATGATCATTCATTTTGTGTGTCTTGCTGCGCATATTGATGCATAATAGGATGATACAGATTGTAATATTTTGTGTAATTTTTAATTATTTTATTATTAAGAATTTAGGATTTATGTGTTGATAATTTTATTAGGAATTTATTATTTATTTATTTAATTTTAAATTATTCTATTCCCATAAGAAATAATGTTTACATTACTAAAAAGTTATAGTTTATTGATAAAAAAATTTTCAACAAAATATGATTCATAGAAAAAAAATGAAAATTATAGGCGGAGGATTTGTTGACAAGACCAACAAAATAATTTGTTAATAATTTTATCGATAGATCAAATTCTTGCTAATAAAACCAATAAAAATATCCTTGCTTAATAGTGAGAAAATTTTATAGTTAGTAATAACTACGATTATTTGTTTTTAAATATTAGCAAAGGCAAGTCTCCTAGTAACTGACCAATTCATTTGTAAAAAAGCTAATTCAAAATAAAAATTATTATTATTGAATGATATATCTCTAGATAATTTTTTAAATTATAATTTAAGAAAATAAAAACAATACCAAGGGATATATCTCTAAGTAAATTTTTTTGTTTTAAAAAATTACCAAGGGCTATATCTCTTGGTAATTTGAAAGTTGATTTTTTATTAATGAGTTTAAAGATGACGCGTGCAATCTCATTAATTAGAAATTGCAAGCTTTACTAGTGATTACGGGTATCCATCAGTAATTCCTATTTTATTAAATGCATCATTTTATTAATGATTACCTATAGATATATCTGTTGGTAATCCCTATAAAATTTTAAAACTTTTTCCCCTTCTCCATTTTGCCTTGTATGCCCTCTGCTCTCTCTCTTTTCTCACTTTATATCCACTTTGAAGCCTCCAGATTCCGACCAATTTGAGCCTCTGAAGGGGACTTTTGACACTCTTTCTTGGTGTCTCTTTTGTTTTTTGTTTGAATTTCTCTCTTTTTTGTATTCCTCTCATTTGCTTTGTTATTTGTTAGTTTAGAATTTGGTAAAAAACACTTCTTATTTATCATTAAAGTTGACAAATTAATATGTGTTGAGGTTAGATGACTTAAGATGTTATGGATAAATTTTGATGTTGCTTATGTTAGAATTAGTCAATATTAAAATTAGATTATGTAATTTAGGTTATGGTTTATATAAGGTTATAGTTTAACCTAGTAATGTAAACAAATCCCCTGGCAAAATTAAAGTAACCCACAGATTATTTTTATTTTACCAATCTATTATTTTTAATTTTACCATTGGTCATCCTTTAGTAATTGTACCAACGAATTACAAAATTCTTGGGTGCAAATTACTGACAATGCAAATACCAAGTGCTCGTATCCCTTAGTCAATCTGTCAATAATTTTATATTCCAATGGGTTGCCCCTTTTTACCAACGGCTCAAACCATCAAAACTTTTTATAGTATTAGTTTAAAATTTCAATTTTGTTGTGATTCAATTCTAATAGAATTTGGTTATTTGAGTTACTTATATAAGGCAACCTTGGTAGTCCCCAATAATCAGTTTTGGTTGATGAATTAATTTGAGATTGATTTTTATTCTGTTGAATTGTGTTTGTGCTTTCTTTTCTTACATCAATTTTGGCATTAGAGTTAGGTCCCCTTTCACTTCTGGTCTTCCTTACACACAACCTTCCTATGCAATCACCTTGCCCATTAACCTCTGTTTTAATAGCTAAATCCAATTTGTCCTTTTGTTTAATTTTTGAACTTCAGTTGTGTTGACCTTCATGGCATTTCCTTTGAGTTACAGACATTGTCAAACTATAACAATAGAGGTTTAAGGAGTTACCATTGCTATGATAGTAAGATTAGAATGTTCAATTATTACCAATATTCTTATTCCCATTTCTTATTATTTTGCAAGTGCCTGCTGTAGTTCACTTTCAAATTTAGAGTTTTTTACCATCACACATTATTTGTTTGAATTATTTCTCATTGAGCATATCCATATAAATATATAATACCAAAAGTTGTACTTTGATGCTTGTCTATTCTTATTGTCAAAAATCTAAGGAATTATAGTTAAGGAGTTATTAAGGTCCCTTTGAATTATTTTTCAACAAAAAAGTATATATTTTTTGAAATTTAAAGTTTGCAAGTTTCCTAAATTAATTTTTTTGTAATAAAGATAATTTTTTTTTTGTAACAAGAATCAAATGGGCTTTGTAGTGGGTTATTATTAACACTTTTAATAAAACAAATAAAAATTTTCCAACATTCTTAATCTCAAAAGTATACTCTATGTAAGTACACTTATATTTTTATCATGTATAATTAAAGAAATTAAAATGAATCTGTCTGCTCCAGCTTGAATTGGTCCGTGAGTAATAGGATAAGGTGCGTCAAGAAATTACTGAAAGGTATGGTGGGGTTGGGTAGGGCAGCACGAGGTAGGCCAACTTGTTAGTTAATGTATTTTTAATATATAAATATATTAACTTATTTTAATTTTCAATTAAATTGGATGGAATAAGCTGACTTGCAATTTTGACTAGTCAAAAAAATATAAATTTTGTCTACCTTTTAGGCCAGGAGATAACAAATTTAACTTCTTTTAATATGTCTAGCCACATATAATAAATAAAAAATAATTTAAATTTATTATATTTTATAATAATAAATTAATATCAATTTCTACTTTTTATCTGTGATAAACATGCAAGGATAAATTATGTGAGAATATTGTTTCCTACGTTTCACTCTAATTAGGAGCAGCTGCTTCATCGTCGGATCTTGTAAAGTATTGTTTCTATTTCTATCCAAATCAGGAGACTTTTAAGGTTTCCAATGCGAAGCGAAATAAGAAAACGAGGTTTTTCTATAACCATCAGATTTCGACCAGCCAACCAGTACTGTCGGCATTTGTGGTGCAGTTTGAGGCCTTATATTTGATTCATTGACGATTTTGAGTTAATTCCCTGCCGCAAACAACATGAACAACGACCAAGGCACGGAGATTGGAAAGAATGGACTGAAGAAAAAGTTGGTTAAGGAAGGCGAAGGGTTGGAGACCCCATCCACTGGAGATGAAGTTGAAGGTAATTAAACTCTTTCCTTGAATGATTACCACTGATCCTTCTATTCTCTGTAGCTTTTTTTCTTTTCTAATCTTCTTATTCTATGATATGATTGATTCATTGCATGAATTAATGGGGCTATGGAATTCCCTTGTAGTTCATTATACTGGTACTTTTCTTGATGGAACCAAATTCGATTCCAGCCGTGACAGAGGGACCCCATTCAGGTTCAAGCTTGGGAAAGGTAATCAAATATTGAGTTTACGTTTGATGTGCTGCAATTCTTCTGAATTTCTAAGATTTAATTAGCTTTGTTTTGCTGGTGGAACGTACTCATTAGTATTCATCTAATTCAATTTGAGATGACATGCTGAGATTGCATTATGGCCACACTTCTTTAATTAGTAATAAACACTAATTAGGTTCTTCAACGATTACTTGTCTGATACACACCATACTTAATAGCAAAGTTGGTTCTCATAACCTGGGCATCATTATCGTCTTGGAGCATTTTCTTTTAAAAATTTTAGATTCAATCATAAGATTTTGGGTGTCTACATTCACTCCTTTCTGTCATATAAGAAGTTGGTTAATTTTCATAATTATTGTGGCCTGATTATCTTAGCTTTAAAATGCAATTATGTTATTCTTATAAATAAAATTTTATAAATTTTAATTTAAAAGAATTTAAATAATTAAATTTATTAAATTTTATAAATTATAAAATTCAAATATCTAATAACATATAAGCTGACACCATTTGTAAGGGTTATGTATTGACGATTTTCCTAAAATATTATTGGTATAATGGTATTTTGAAATTTTATGGTAACAACCAACTTTTCAAAATAAAATTTGGATGTGTTTTTGAAGGAAAAGAGCAAAGCTAATGTCATAAACCAAACTAAATTGAATCAAACTCAGGCTTCATTTGGATAAGTTTGGTTGCTAGAAGACTTTTGGGCTTGACGTACGTATTTCAAGTGTACTGACTCATGTAATGTAACTAAGTTCTGCTAGAGCTCAGAATTTAGTGCCTTTCATCAATTGCAATATTTGCACGCATGTTTTTCTTACCAAAATCTTCATGGCAGTAATCATTAATTCAATTGTCATTTGTCGGAAATACTAAAATAGAGTTAGGAAGAATATAATTAATGTGATCTTGAGGCAGTTTATTAATATAAATTTGAGTTTAATATTGTCTTTACTAAAAAGAATTTATCATTTACAACTTTCACTCTAAAAAAGATTAATCTTCTTTTTAAAAAGTATGGAGATACACTTGAAAAAATCTAAAAACAATTAATTAAAGCAACAAGTGTCTTTGGATTATTGCAAACTCCTAGAGATGTTCTTCTCAACTAGCATCTACATTTAAAAGCAATATTTCATTTTCTTTTTCCTACTATGGGTTGCAGTCTATACAATAGCTATATAATGCTTATTTAGGTGTCATTGTTTACCGCAGGATACGTGATCAAGGGATGGGATGAAGGTATCAAAACCATGAAAAAAGGTGAAAAGGCCATTTTCACTGTTCCTCCAGAGTTGGGCTACGGGGAGTTTGGCGCTCTACCGACCATTCCTCCGAATGCAACTCTACAGTTTGACGTGGAGTTGCTGTCTTGGACAAGTGTGGGAGGATATTGTTTCCTTTGTTAGAACTGTTCGTGATCAGGAATTTCATTATTCTTGGTTGCTTTTATTCCCTTCTCTGGTTGAGTATAATTATAGGATAATTCTGGGATTTCTGTGCGGCATAATTTTAGGGAATTATGTATAATATAGTTTTACGAAATTAGGCTCATCGCTGGTTCTATCTCTCAAGTGTACATATTTGATTTGCCCCATGAATAGAGCAATCAGATTAATCATTAATTATTTAAGTAAGGATACTGATATATATTAATTTTACATTTGATAGTATAATTCCTTAAATTTTTATAACTTTTTACTCTACAAAAATTTTCTGTTCTTGTACCGTTCCCCTCATGTAAAAATATTTTTTTTAGTTATCATTAGGTGGTTGTTACTTTAGGCAGAACAATCAATTTAGTAGCACAGTCGTTACATGCAGTAAATTAAAATATATTTATAAAAAAATTAAAAAAAAGCAAATATCAAATGAATATGGTTAATTAATTTCAGAAAGAAATCCAAATACAAAAAAAAAATGTAGAAGGAAGGCATTATACAGTTTCAATGCTTCATATAAAGACATTGTATAATTTCATAGAAATATGGTTGTAGAAGTCCTTCACTCACTGTGTAGAGCTGCTACATTGAGAAATTAAGAATGATTGCTTTATAATTGTATGTGTAGAAAGTTTAGATACCTCACACCTTAGCAAAATGAATAAAGAGAGGAGGTTGCATTGCTTTTAGAGAGTAATTCACTATTTCTCTTCTGCAGAAAGAAGCTTCCTAGTTTTTTTTAACTTTTGTAAATACAAGTATATTATTTTTATTTTCACAAATAAAATTTTATTAAATTTTTGTTTAAAAAATTTTAATTTATTAAAACGTACAAACTAAATTGTAAGACATTAAATCTAATTGTTCATAACCATTTCGCGTAAATTTGGTTAAGAATTCATGAACATTTGATGTGAATTTGGTAAAACACTTTTGCTAGGTGTTTCTTTTCCGATAAAAGAATTTCATATTTTGTTTTGAAAAAAATACCTAAAAGAGACGCATATTAGAAAGTAAGTTTCAATGAATAACTATCATTTTCGGCCTCCCACTTTTGTCATTCTTATCCTTCCTAAAACTTGGGAATCGTCATCCTCCTTTTTCCTTTTTGTAATTTTGTAACACAGCCAATACTAAGGGATCAATATAGACAGCTGCCTAAGAAGAAAAAGCCTCCAGATTGAATTAAAATTTTAATCAGCAAAAGCTGATTATATTCGTCCAGCTAATGAAAGAGCAAAATGACAGTCAAACTACCCAAGAATATTCTACACTTGTGCAAACATGGAAAGCAATACGATTGTCGGATTATCGGGCGTCGTATTTCTGCTTCCGAAAGTGTTCCTTTTAACGTGAAGCCTCCATAATTGCCTACGTTAGTATACAAGTGGAAATAATATTTGAATAAGTCAAATTGTTTAAACACACACTAGAATTATTGTGTTGTAACCACATTCAATTTGATATGTGACCATGATAGACTATCATTTCTATTGCACTTTGATTAGATAATCTTAATAAGTTGTCATAATTGGCACTCACCTCCTCTGTACTTATATCTTCACTTACATATATAATTATGAATAACACAACATGCTATCACTATGAGCCATTCTCAGAAGGCTTTTATAGTGGCTCAATTTTAAAATTCAAAATTTGTTCTTCAACACTCCAAAGTAGTGCTCAATGGTCATTCTTAAAGATAAGTGCCTATAATTAAATAGCACTTGACAATTTCTTGGTTGCCTCGTCCTCTATATTCAAAAGCTCCATAAAAAATGACAAAGATTACAATGACTACCTACCACCAAAAGTAAATTTAACAATTAAGTATGTTCTCATATTAATTTTACCATTGCATGATGTTTAATAATACATAGTGGTTGGTAAGATGGAAAGGAAATTTTGTCACAGTCATTCATGAATTAAAAACTGAGGACTCTCCAACACCTTAGCAAAGAACTAAAGTTAGAAGTACTAAGAGAATCAGAGCTAAGATGTTTGTTGACATCGTGATGCGAAGCGACGGCTAGAAAAGAAGATTATAAAAAAACAAAGCATAGGAAAATTTGAGTTTTTGAAAAATATTGTGAAATTTAAAAATTTTAGGAGTTGTCATTGATTTAATTTTAAAATATGATATCAAATACCGAAATTTAGGTCTATGTCATAAAAATCAGATAGTTGGATACATGTAAGGAAGGTATTAGTATCCCTACAATGCCATTTCAGTACCAAGTAGGTGTTTCATTGCATTTTAATTTCAAACTGTGCTTTGATTCTATCCAAAACAAACTTTTTTTTTTTATTTTTGTTGGTCTCATTATGGCTTTTACACGCAACAAGCGTAATGCATAATTAATATAACTGATGGATGGTGCTTAGCCATTAATGTGGAAAGGGAAGATTTTGACACTTGGATCATCCAGCCCTTACATTGAGATTGATTATCTAGCTTGACTAGGGTTTGACCCAACCTGATTGGGACTTTAAGAAAGTACCTCAACTAAATTGGGATTTAACAAATACCTAGCTTGACTAGGGTTTTCGAAGTTATTTTTGAATTTTGTGAGATTTTTGGGAGAGATGAATTTAGTCATATCGTTAGGATTTTATCAATTTTTTTAACACAACCCATGACGCGATTATCTTAGAGATGGTTAACAGTGATCGTTCTCACTAATCACACTAATAACTATCATCGGAAAGATTCGGAATAAGTTGGTGCTTTAAGAGGCATTGATTTATGATATTTACATTAGAGGGATTCCGTTGATTTCTTCAATGTAACCCATAACATAATTATCTTGGGGAAGGCCAATAGTAGTTGCTTTCGCCAACCGTTAGGGGAATCGAGGTTCTAAAAAAAAGGCAAAATCTATTGGATTTCTAGGTATGAATGCTAGTCATGTTAAGTGAATTATATCAATTTCTCCAACATAATTCATAACGTAATTTCCTTAGGATAGCCAACTGCAATCACTTTCGCTAACCACACCAACAACCGTCGTCGGGAGTAATCAAGATTTGAAATTTTGGACTAATTTGAAATAACAATCTCTTTCCTTGAATTTTTGAAAAATTTGTAGCTCTCAAAACATTTTTTTAATCCAAAAGAAAGAAAATCAGTTCCAAGAGCTTGAAAATTTCCCAAATTTCTCCCATCCAATTTAATAAAAAGAAATTTAACAACAATTTAATCAAGTGATAAAATTAAATGAAACACAAAACCAAATGTTTCAATATTTTCCACATTCAATGTAAGTTTAAGAAAATCAGAAAAATAAAGCATGAATATTAAATCCAATCCAAATTAAATTTAGTTCATGCTAAAATTCATGGTTCATTAAAAAAAAAAAGTTGGCCTAACTATAGACTAGGACAAGAAGAGGCCACGATTTGACAGGTCCAAACTGTGGCCCTCTTAGCTTACTCTGAGACGACTATTTTTTTTTTCATATATGTGTACATGGCCACCTGCGGTAAACTCCCTAAAAAGTCTCCTTCACACATGCTTCTTTTTTTTTATAAAGTTAATTAATAATGTATTTAAAAAAAGTGATACTGTTAGACTTTATAATCCTTTCTTTCTTTAAAATTTTTTTAAAATTAATACTAGTTTTCTTAGATTAAATTATGAAATCAAAATGATTTTCTATCTAATGAATTTTTTTCTATATTTTCTTGAAACAAAAAGAATAGACAAAAATAATATAGTTAAATTTCACAATTTTTATTGAAAATTTTTGAAACTAGTATTGAAAATTTTCAAAATAAATTCTTGTACCAACTACATATTTTATTTTATTTTTCTAAAATATTTTTGATTTATTTTTGAGTGGGCAATTATTGGGTGCATTGCACCCCATGAAGGGTGTGATGCACCTTTCTCTTTCACTTTCTCCTGCACATAAGTGCTTGAGAAAAGTACAAGAGGTTTCTACCATCATGGCTTCAGTATTCAATGCCATCCCAACCACTGATGGCTTTTACCACCACAGGTGACTCAAAGGCGACAGCACACCAAGCAACGGTGTTGCCTTGTGGCAATGCTATCATCACAAGAGAGGAATGTAAGTTCCTTTTATTATGGCACCCTTCTTTCACTTGATCCCTATGCATCTTATGTCCAAAACTTCAGCCAAGACTCACCCAAGCCTCATAACAGCATAACAAGATCAATTCAAGAAATACAAGACTATAACAAAGACATGCATGAAGGAAAATAGGGAGTTAAGAGACTTAGCAAAGAAATGCCAAAGATTTAGCTAGGAACTTACATACCTCAATAGTATAATTTCTGCTTCTCTTCACAAATCTTCGCTCCTGTACTCCCTCTCCTACTCCGCTGTTCTTAGCCTTAAGTGTTGCTTCACTCTCTCTTGGTTCCTTTATTTTTCTTAGCTATCGCAACACTTAGTACTTCACCTTTGCCTTCCTTTTTCTCTAACTCTCTGTTTTGCTTTTTCACTCTTACTTGCTCTACTTGATCCTTCCCCTTCTTTGGTTCGTTCTCCTTTCCTCTAACCATAGTCCCTTATATAGAGCTCAACTCCTTCTTTTAGTATCTCCCATACATTTCCTTCAAATCACCTACCCTTTCCTTTAGCTGAAAATATCTTCGAATTAAGTGCATTTAATGGAAGCAGTTTGGTTGTCTTTTCTTCTTGTCAACACTTCCCTTTCTATTTTCTTTTTTACTGACACTCTTTTCTTTTTTATCACTCTTCTTTTTTAAAAAAATATATTATTAACATTTGAGACCTAAAAAAATATCTTTAAATTTGTTCATTCTCATTTAATTAATTTCTAGAAAAACATATATTATAATAGAAAAATTTTAAAACCTACATATGGGTCCACTTTAATTTTTAGGGTCCCAACAAAATTAAATATCTACAATATTGATGGAAAAACTCCTCCAATGTCTTCACCATGTCTAACCCATTGTGGAATGTTATCTTTAACAGCAAACAAAAGCTCTAAAATTGTTACTACATAATTTGCTAGGCTCCGAGCTATGCTAGTTGCCCCAATATGATAATCCAGCATTAATTTTGCAAATACAAGAAAAGTAGTGAGTTCATTGAAAGCTATATATGCATGTAGGTATGCTCTTCCAATTACATCAGGAATACAAGAAGCTAACTTAGCATAATAGAGGGCATTCATAACATATGATGCTCCGACAAGTATAAAACTCATTGTTATTCTTGCATTAAAGTAGTAAATGATAAATGAATATAAAAGCTTTGAATGATAAGTACTCAATAAGCAAGATAAACATTGACAAATACTTCATAGAAACTTTGTTAGTACACACCAATGGTTGATTTTTCAACATAACACACAATGGCAATACTCTTATATCAATGCAAGGGGTACCATTTAAGCTTGAACACATGCACAATCAAAATAGAAAGAAATGAAATGAAATTGTATGAAACATTAAATTAGCATGCAATTTCATTACTATCTCCTTATATTTTGTTGTGTTCCTCAAAGAAGAAAAGGTAAAATAGTCATGAGATAAAAAAAGACTGGGAAGAATTAATTTACTTGGTTTCTCATGTACAAATTCACAGCAATAGCAATACTTTAGTGGGAAAAATTGGGATGGTTATAGTAAGGCCAAAACAAATTGTGACTTATTCCTGCCAAATGAATCTATCTTTTGAATCATATTTGAAGCATGCAAAGAAGGAAAGGAATATAGATTGTTGTCCAAGTGATCCATTATAGCTCCACATCAAAACATTGCTTTCTATCTTCTAAATTCATACCAACAATTGGAAGCATTCATAAAGAAAATGAAAATGAATAGAAATAAATAATGTTTTAATTTTTTTACTTTAAGTGGAAATTGAAATGACCAAATTATTTTATTTGTTAACATGTTTTTCCATAAAAAAATTGCAAAGGTGGAATGCAAATCATAGCCACTCCAATTTCATTCCATTCTCTCTAATATCAGACCAAGCAAGCATACAATATTTTCACTCCTCCTTTTCATACCCAAGAATTGCAATTCAATTTCCTTAAACTGCTAATTTAGTACTAGGCAAGACTTTCTTTAAAAAAAAAAAATAAACCTTTGGCACTCTTGCAAATTTCTGTGTGCACTCCAGCTTTAGCCTCAATAAGAATAACCAATTCACTAAACCAACAACCAAGAAAGCTTAAAAATTTTAATCCATAAATATATAAGAAGAACACTGATCCCATGCTTAGCACACTTGAACACCCTTTACAACAACCCTTTTAGAAAATAGCTATAAATAGACTAAAATCACCCTTAACTTTATCAAACAACTATAACAATTTATAACTTTGATTACCATAAGCAAAGAGAATAACCCAATTGGTAACATACTGTTTGATAGACAAAAAATTAGGTCACATTTACTAGAACACTGACATCCAATTTAGTTAAAAAAAAGTTCAAAGAGAAATACTAGGGCCAGTATTGCATGCTATGGTGCTAATGACAACAAATATGCCATCACCATTCGAAGCACCAATCCCAAGAAGGATGAGGTCAAGCACACCAAGCTGGGGGGATAGGCGTTGGCTGGAATTCTTGTAGGCAACTTTCTCAGTCGGCGAGCTCAAGCGTTTGGTTCTAAGTGCCAAAGACTAGAAATGAGAACAAAATGAGGAAGAGTAAGAAGAAGAAGAAAAAGAAGACATGGTATTTGCTACCATCCTAGCCCATGCCCGAGGATTGAATAGGGGAGTGTGAAGAAGGGAGGAAGAAAGGTGTCAAAACACAAACTCTACGACATATAAAGAAGAAAGGAGAGAAAATAGAGAAGAAAGAAGAGGAAGAAAGAGCTTATCTCTGCCAGACATTGCTGAGAACCTCATCTTGGAGCTGCTGAGACGTTGAGAGAAAGAAGATGTAGTGGCAATAGATGCAAGGAGGGCTTTAAGGATTTGTTTGATGCCTTTCTCAATATTTTTTAACTCTAAAATTAACTATTTCCAAAACTATTTTGAGAACTAAAATATAAAATAAACTCTTCCAAATAAATTTTTGTATGTTTCTTTTTGAAAATAAAAAACTATTCTAAAACATAATTACCAAATAGGGCCATAATCTTTTTTTTGTGAAAATTGCTTTTATAACTTTAGTGATGATGATTATGGTAGGGTTCACTATTCTAGGGCTTATTTGCCCATGTTCCTAAACTTAGTTAAGAATTTTTGTACCCTAAAAGGAGAGGATTGGCGTCCTAAACTTTCTTATTTAAAAGTTATTCTTATCATTTTAGGACAATATATACTAAATTTTTTGCACTTTAGGTTATATGCGAAAACCTTATTGGCTTTTCAATTAGATCAAATAAATTCTTGCACTTTCAACATAGTGCAATTAACCCCCTCTGTCAAAATCTATTTGGATTGCCATTACCATCTCAGAATGCATGTTGTTTATCTTTAATTGGTACAACACCAAGCACCTTGACACTGCAAACCCTACCATTTCCAAGAAACCCTAAATTGAAGATGAATCAACTTGTTTTTGTATTGTGTTGTTGCACACCTTCTCTTTCTCTTGGGTTTCAAACAATGGTGCTATTGGAGGTTCATGGTGGGTCTGATTGCTACTCTTTGTTCTTTGCACCTTTCTATTACTCTCTTTCAAAGGCTCACATTCACACCATTTCAAAATATAGAGTTGAAGGAATTGGTCTCCTCTTCCAATAGTTGTCCTCAAAATCAAAATCCTTATCCAAAAGCGAAGGTCTATTAGTTCACCCTGTTTGCTCCAAGACCATATGTACCATACTTATCAATAATGTTGTTTGGTGGGAACAATTTGTAGTGGGTTAGGTGTCTCCATTAACAGTGAATATTAGTGTGTTCCAAGACCATTATTTATTTTGTTTAATTTTGAACTTTAGGCAAGAGCATTATTGTATGTTGGTTATAGTGATGTGAAGTTTGTAAACATGTGGTCCCTTGATTTGAAGTAAAATTGGTCCCTTATCATGGTGTGCAATAGAAACAACAAATTATTGACATTATTGAAGGACTTCTAGCCATACCCTATAAGGCTGTAATTCCCACAGCCAAAGAATCTTCATCCTATATCAATACATATGAAAACTATGTGTAGCAAGACAAGTGTGATTTGCTGCTTTATATTGAGTCTAGAGGCTTATTCTATTTGTACAAAATATATGACAAGTATCATTTATTACTGTAGACATATAATTTTGTCCAAACCTTAAGAAAATTAAAGTGAACCCATGTGTAAGTTTTACAATTTTTCAAATTGCATGTATGTTTTTCTAAAAATTAATCAAAGGAGAATGAAAAATGTGAAGATATTTTTGGGTTCCAAATGTTAATAGTATCATTTTTTTAGAAAGAAGAAAAAAAGAAAAAAAAGAAAGAGAAGAAGAAGAGGAAAGTGTTGGCAAGAATAAAGAAATAGAGAAAATGAGAGTGTCGGCAAGAAAGAAGAAACAGAGAAAATGAGAGTGTCAGCAAGAAAGAATAAATAGAGAGAAAAGAAAGTGTCAACAAAAGAAAAAGACAATCACACTACCTCTATTTAATGCATATAATCAGGAGATAATTTTGGCCGAAGGAAAGGGCGGCAAATGCGTAGGAGCTACTATGTTAAGCTCTATATAAAGAGTCCATGCTTAGAGGAAAAAGACTAGAGAGAGGGAAGAGGAGGAGAGAGCAATTAAGAAAAAAAGAGAGAGCCAAGTGAAGTAAGATACTTGATAGTGAAAAAGCAAAACTGAGAGTTAGGAAAAAGAGGAGCAGAGAGCTTACCATCTGGCTTCTTGATTCAACTAGAGGAGGAGAGGAGAAAAAAGCTTACTATTTGGGTATGCACATCCCTTATTTTCTATTGAATTGAATTTTTACATATCTCAATCATGGTTTGGAATGATCTTATTGTATTGTTATGAGATGTGGGTGAGTCTTGGATGAATTTTTGAGCTTAGTCTACATGGGAGTATAAAGAAATAGCTGTAACAGAGAGGAACCCACATTCCTCTCTCATGGTGTGGTTCTGTCATGGGCAACATCGTTGCTCATGTAGTGGCGGCGTAAGCTGCAGCTTTCTGGCTGCTTGTGGTGGCAAATGCCATTATAGAAAAGAATTGCTACTCCAATAAGACCCAAAGCCAAAACAAAGAAGAATTTGTGTTCCTCTCTTGTGCTGTCATTGCGCTATGAACCACTGCCCTTGGGTTGCTTGCAGTGGTAGAAGCCACCATGAGAATCTATGGCTCTAGAACCGAAGCCATGTGGCCAAGCACCTCATGCTTCCCCTACACGTTGTAGACACCTAATTTTGTCCGGACCTTAAAAATTAAAGTGGACCCATGCATAAGTTCTAAAATTATCTTACTTGAATATATATTTTTCTAAAAAATAATTGAGCAAAAATAAAAAATTTAAAGATATTTTTGGGTCCTAAATGTAAATAATATTGTTTAAAAATTATTAAAAATAAAAATAAAAATAAATATAAAATTAAAAATTAGAAAAAAAGGAAAAAAGAAAACAAAAGAAAAAGAAGTGTGAAAGAAAGAAAATGAAGAGTCAAAGAGAGGGAAGGTGTCGGCTGAGAAAGTAGAAAAATGTGAGAAAGAGGCCAAGAGGAAATGAGGTGAGAAAAAGAAGAGGACGAAAGAAGAAGTAGGTTAGTCAAAAGAGGTGGCTGCTAGAGGACTTTCAAGGGAAAAAACAGCAACCAAAAGAGAAGGCAGCCGGTGAGCAAAGAAAAAGGAGGCAGCCTGTGAGAAAAAAAGGGGGGACTTTGGGGAATACTGGCTGCTCTCCATGTTTTGGTGGCTGAGCGTTACCATTCCGATAGACCCTAGAGAGAACGATTACCCAAGTCAGCCAGTGCATCAAGAAGACCTCGGATACTTCATTTTCGCATGCTGTGTAGGGACCTTAGAGGCTGGCAAGACTGGCAAGAAGCTCTAGCAGCTTAGCCATTTTCCCAGTTGCCTTCCACTTCCGGAGCATCGTTGGAGCTTGATCTTTGGAGGCTACCTCGAAGCGGCCACCTTCCTTTCCTTCGATCTTGACTAGAGCTCATTCACCCACTCCCGACCTCTTCTCACTGGAGGCAAACTGATGAGAGTCACGGGAGGCATATTGACTCAGGAGATTCGTTGATGTTTGTATGCTTACTATTGGACAGAGGAAGAGAGGTGAATAGAAAGGAATTCACGGGTAAAGAGTAAAAGGGGAGGAATTCAGAGAGAGCAAAAGAGGAAGGAATTCAGAGAGAGCAAGCACAAGTGCAAAGCTAGAAAACCCCAAAGAAAAAAAAGAACTCATAAAACAGATACGAGTGCAAAGTTAGAGAGAGCTTTGGAGAGAACCCAGAGAAGTTTCTTTTCTTTAGTTCCATTTTCAAGAACTAGCGACTGGAAGTTAGTAACCCACGTATAGGAGGCTCGAGAGACCCAAACCGTGTGCAGAAAGGGGAGTTGCAGCCATAGGAAAGTGGCCGAAAGGGTGCTGAAACAGAGTTTGTCATTTCGGTAACGTACACTCTCTATTTCCTTTAGTCCAGTCCCATTAATTTCTTATGGGTGTGTATGATTATTAGACATGGTCTTACCATATTGTCATAAGCATGGATGAATTTTGGTTAAAGCGGGAGTTAAAACAGAGAGGCATTTGGGTCCCTGTTTCAAGTTGTCATGTTACAGCTATGGAGCAACGTGGCTACCGGAGTGGTGGCCGTGTGAATTGCCACTCTCGGGATACATGCGGTGGCAAGAGCCACCGCTGGTTGGATGGCACCAAGTGCCGTAAAGAGCTGCACTGAAAACTTGTCGAAACTGCGCCTGCGGGCGCAGTTTCTTGAAGACGGGTGCACCACACCATTCATGGGGTGTGGTGCACCCAATAATAGCCTTTTAAAAATAATTCAAAAATCAAAAAATATTTTAGAAAAATAAAAGAAAATATGTAGTTGAAACAAGCATTTTTTAAGAAAATTTTTGGTACTAATTACAAAAATTTTGGATAAAGAATGTAACGTTTAACTGTATTATTTCTGTCTTTTTATTTTGTTTCAAAAAAATGTAGAAAAAAATTGGTTTTGCGAAAAAATATTCTGATTGTGTCATTTGATTTACCAAACTTGATACTATTTTTCAAAAAATATTGAAAGTTGAATAGAAGAAAAATCATAAATTTATTAGTATCATTATTTAAATATAATATAAATGATTAAAAAAAATTAAAAATGAAAGAAAAATAAAAGTTAGCCGAGAATGTTGAATTCACGAAAGCCCATGCCGTGATGTCCCAATTTCTTTAAAAATAAAAAAATAAAAAAATAAAAGAAAATAAAATATAATAATATAATAATTAAATAATTAAATAATAATTAAAAATTAAAAAAACTAAAAAATACTAAAAAATTTTAGAGTCATAATTTTATTAAAAGAAATGGTATAAAGGGTTTTAGGAGGATTATTCATATTTCAAAGTATCCTTGAACTTCAAATTCCTGATTCTTCCAACGATGGATAAGTATAGTTGTCAGTCAACTGGCCGCTATAGAACTATCCTGAGGAAAATCATATTATGAATCTAGTCAGTTAACTGGCATGATTCTATTGATGCATTAAAAGGAAATTCCCAACGATGGATAAATATAGTTGCCAGTCAACTAGCCGCTATAGAACTATCCTGAGGAAAATCATATTATGAATCTAGTCAATTAACTGGCATGATTCTATTGATACATTAGAAGGAAATTTTCAACGATGGATAAATATAGTTGCCAGTCAACTGGCCGCTATAGAACTATCCTGAGGAAAATCATATTATGAATCTAGTCAGTTAACTGGCATGATTCTATTGATGCATTAGAAGGAAATTCCCAACGATGGATAAATATAGTTGCCAGTCAACTGGCCGCTAGTGAACTATCCTAAGGGAAATCATGTTACAAACCTAGTCAGTCAACTGGCATGGTTCTATTAATGCATTAAAAATAAACTCCTGACGATAGATAAATATGGTTGTCAGTTAACTGGCCGCTATATAATTATCTTAAAGGAAATTACATCACGAGTTTAGCCAGTTAACTGGCATGACTCTATTGAGGCATTTACAAATAATCTTAAATCGATCACATGCAAAAAAAATCAATTTATTTAACAAAAGACAAAGCATAGTTTTGAAATCAAAAGCAGCAAACACCAACGTGGTACCGAAAGGGCGTTGTAGGGTGCTAATACCTTCCCTACACGTAACCAACCCCCGAATCCATTTTTCTGTAATGCAGACCATATTATTCGGTGTCCGACTTCACCATTGCAATCTAAGTCGGTGGCAACTCCATTTTTTTAAATCATTTTCTAAAACCTCACCTAAATCTAAAACCTATTTTTTTTTTATTCACCTCGGGATCGCCGCCCCGCGTCGCGTGTCGACAGCTTGGCGACTCCACTGGGGACACCTAAGAGGGTTAGGCCACATGGGTTGATGTTTGCTGCAATTTGTTCTCTATTTGTCTTATAGGCTTTTGATGTTGGCATTTTAAATGGTGATTTGGATTTCTAACTTTGTATATTGCATTCTTTGATTATGCTGGATTAAGCTGTTAGATTAAATTCAAGCAATTTGCTTTTCCATAATATTATCTGCTATATCTGTGGAATGGTTTGCTTGATTATTTTACAGGTTGTGAGTGAATGAGTGGATGGCATATTCCCCACACACACGTACACCTATCATCACATGGCCCTTTAGAAAAGGGGAGGTCATGACCCCTGAGCTCCATACCCGAGCTCTTAGGAACCTTTAGGCTAGCGAGGGCATAAAGTAAGGTTGACCTTCGTGAGACCCTTGGTCTCCGTGTAGGCACCTGAACACCCTCACTCAAGTTGACCCTTTAAGGCAATTTGGGGACCTGATTTTAGGAATCTAGATCCTACCCCGCACTATTAATAGCCTTAGAACTACCCTTTGAAAGAGAGAATTTTGGCCCAAAACCATGAGAGTGAACGAAACTTAGGATGAATCTTAATCTGGCCACTGTGGAAAAAAATGCTATTTACTTTGTATTGCATGTCCAACTTTGACATTTGTGTTCCAAGCATTCTTATGACACTTATTGTTGTTGCATGCAAAACCTTCTCGACTTGAGTTTGCATTACCTGAAGGTTAACAAAGGGCCAAGTAAGGCTAACCTTGTAAGATTTTTTAGTTTTTGTACATATGCATGAATAGGAAGCAAAGTAAGGTTAACCTTTACAAGACTTTTAGTCTCCAGGCAAGGCAAGAATATTAGTGGCCAAGTTCAACACAAAATAAAAATGATGAAGTGCTTTGGCAATAGAAGGAGTGCTTGAAAAATACTTTATATGTCGAACATTGAATTATATGTGCCTGGCATAAAATCCCTTCTTGAATTCATGACTGTTAAAGTGGTTTGGAGCTGTGAAAACCTTTGATTAACATTGAATCATCAAGCATGAGCATTTCATCACAAGCATGCATTGTCATTCGGCCTTTTGTTTAATGAGTCATTTGAAGTTTGGGCCTAAGCATGCCTTACTTAGGTGATATTAAGCATGTTCTGTCCCCCGAATTTTTGGCTTTGGGCCCAATGTGTAACCTAAGGCCCATAAGCATGTGCAGACTAGCTGAAGTCCGGTTACACAAAGGCGCCTGGTTACCCTTTTTAAGTCTTACTATTCATGTTCAGGCTTCAGTCGGTAACCAACCTGACATCCTTCTATCCCAAACTGAAAGGTTCATTTTGAAAGCCATACTCAAAGGACTCTGGGAAGCATTATTCGAGTATCCTAATCCATCACCTTACCAGAGAGCCAAAAATGGAGGAAGGCCTTGCTAGGCTTAGAGTCAGATTTCCTTCTCTTCCTCAAGACGCACTTCGGAAGATGTATAAGTGCCGACTTGAAAGAATGAAGACACTCACACGTCTAGGACTCCCTGAAGATGTACGTTAGATCATTGAAGCTAAGGTACGCCTAGCAGATGATTTTCAACATTCATTAGTGAAACATCTGCCTGGGATGGGAAGAAGCTCTTATGCTAAGAAAAGAAGAGCTAAAAGGATGGAGGTTTGTTATAAGTATGCAAGATGGACTTGTAATACACGATGTAAGGGAAAAGGAATGGTGTCCGCAAACCGGGAAGACAAAATTCAGTTCATAAAGGATGGACTGAGTAAAGAGTCGTTGGATAATATCCTTCAGACTCTTGAGACGCATCCTAGTGGACAAGTTCATGGTGTTCTTCTCGCTTTGGCGGACAAATTTTACAAGGAGAAGGAGCGCCACTGTCTTGAGAAGATAACACTAAATGACCCTGTTTGCCAGTTCGTAAGGAAGTTGGATAGCAACCTTGATCCATGAATAGCACACAACAAGGATGAAGGAGTGATGTTCCTAGGCAAGAAGACAAAATCATTAAAGATGGACTGAGTAAAGAATCTTTGGATAATATCCAGTAGACTCTTGAGACGCATCTTAATGGACATCTTCATGTTTCTTGCCTCAGTGGACATATTCTACAAAGCAAAGGAGTGTTTCGTCTTAGGAATCTGACGTTAAACGACCCTGTTCATTAGTTTGTAACCTTGTTCATCAGTTTGATCCCTTATGGTGTTTAGTCTGTTATTGGATGTAGTATCAGAAGAAAGGATAAGCCAGGATCACTATTCATTAGTCTTGTAATTGCTGGTGAATCCACCACTTTTTTTACTTTCCAATGGTGTATGCACGGTTTTGATTTGTACAGTTGTTGTTAGTGATTTTTTCTGTTAATTGTCAGTATGTCTGCCATATTCACTGTTTACTCTCTGACTTCGCATGCCTAATGTTGACAATGTTGGCATAATTGTCTTTTCTCCTTCTTAATCGCTGACATGTCTGTCATATTCACTGTTAGCTTTTTGACCCTGCCTGCATGATTTTGATAATATTGGCGTAATTTCCTTTTCTCTCGCTAACATGTCTGTCATATTCGCTGTTAGCTTTTTGACCCTGCCTGCATGATTTTGATAATATCGGCGTAATTGCCTTTTCTCCCGCTAACATGTCTGTCATATTCGCTGTTAGCTTTTTGACCCTGCATGCATGATTTTGATAATATCGGTGTAATTGCCTTTTCTTCCGCTGATACGTCTGCCATATTCACTGTTAGTTTTTTTGACCCTGCATACATAATGTTGACGATATCGGCGTAATTGCCTTTTCTCTCACTGACACATCTGCCATATTTACTGTATGCTTTCTGACTTTGCCTGCATGATTTTAATAATATCGGTGTAATTGTCTTTTCTCCTTCTTAAGCGCTGGCACATCTGTCATGTTTACTGTATGCTTTCTGACTTTACCTGCATGATTTTGATAATATCGGTGTAATTCTTTTCTCCCGCTGGCACATCGGTCATATTTACTGTATGCTTTCTGACTTTGCCTGCGTGATTTTGATAATATCGGTGTAATTGCCTTTTCTCCTGCTGACACGTCTATCATATTCACTGTTTGCTTTTTGACTCTACCTGCATAATTTTGATAATATCGGTGTAATTGTCCTTTCTTTTTGACAATCGCCGATGCATTTATTATCTTTGCTGTTTGCTTTTTGACTCTGCTTACAAAACTTCAAAAAAGCAAGCTAGTTACTTTTTCATTATCGGTGGCTTTACGACTTTTCTACTCTGAAGGACTATCGTATATGCAGGCGTGTCTTGTCTTTTGGACTTTCTTACTTCATTGTCTGAAATTATTACGCCTGACCGTTTTCTGTTGTTCATTTCTCCCCTATAAATACACCTTCACATTGGATCATCCATGCATGGCTGGGGTAGAAAAAGAAGGAGAAACATCCTCGGCACGTAGATTCAAATCTATCTGTGTCTTCGGTGCTTCCATTCTAGGGAAGGATAATGAGTTCATAAAGGCAGCCAATGAACTCGGTAGGGTGTTAGCTGCCAGAAAAATAAACCTGGTGTATGGCGGGGGCATCCATGGGATAAGAGGATGTGCAGCTACAACTGCATTTACAGGGAAGAGCCATGTCTTAGGCATCCTTATAAAAGGGTTGGCCGACAAAAGAGTCAGTGACTACACCTTTGGTACTGAGTTAAGGGTTTCATCTATGCATGAACGCTTCGGGCACATGTTTTGCAATGCTGAGGCCTTTATCGCGTTACTTGGTGGTCTAGAAACTCTAGAAGGGATTTCTAGTGTGTTATTCTGGATCAAATTTAACTATCAGAAAAGGCCGTTAGGATTATTAAATGTTAATGGCTTCTATGATGGCTTGTTATCTTTTATAGATTCAGCTGTGGAACAACGCTTCATATCTCTGGAGGCTCGCCGTGCCATAAAATCAGATTCAGACGTCGATCGATTGATTGATCGACTACAAGCCTATGTATTTCAACCTTACCCATTGGTGAAACAAGTGGACGAACAGCCTCCCGATGGTAGCAGAAAGCGTAAAATAGACACCATGCTTCGATTGTAACTTGTCATGGCTTTACTTTTTGTTATTTTGTGTTATTAGGATGATGTACAAGTCTAGGAAGGATGGTTCAAGTGGAAGAGTAGCTAAGCGAAGTTATCGAGATCGAAGTGTGTGATGGATGGCAGAGTAAAGAGTTATTCTTAACTCTTGATACGTATCCCATGTGTGTCTTATTAGGAGCATCATATGCATTCTCGTGTATCCCAAAAACAAAAGCAAAAAAAAGTGTGTTGTTTTTCCTTTTGTGCATGTCTTTCATGGATGGCAGAGTAAAGAGTTATTCTTAACTCTTGATACGCATCCCGTGTGTGTTTTATTAGAAGCATCATATGTATTCTCATGTACCCAAAAAAAAAAGTGTGTTGTTTTCCTTTTTGTGCATGTCTTTCATGGAGTCTTTTGGCAAAGTAAAGAGTTGTTCTTAACTCTTGATACGCATCCCATGCACAACTCATTAGGAGCATCATAGGCGTCTTCTGTTTCAAAAGAAAATGTTGCATTTCTCTTTACGCATGTTTTTGTGTACTGTTATTGCATCTTTTAATAGCCCTGTCTAAGGCCTTGGTAGACTGTATGGGAATACCCTTTTGAATTCAATAAGACGTCTTGCATGATGAATGTATTGTATGTCATTCCTTCCTTTTTTTTTATGTCAGTGATTAATGAATGACAGACCCTTGAGAAGGGGATACCATCACCAGAATGAACCAACAATGAGGGCAATCAGAGTTCTAATGTCTTTTCATACATAAGAACAATGAATTGGTGATCAAATATCTTAAGTTCATCCTAATCAAACTCATTTTGTCAATGAAGAAGTAGGATTGCTTAAAGTATTCAATTCTTGGATGGTAAACAACACTGCAATGTATTAAAGACTCATAAAACTTGGTGCACCGCAAAGTTGGCTGATTACCAGTAGAATGAGTCCAAAGTCAAAAGTGTTGCATTGAGTTAAAGGTGGGGCAAGGATATCGTGATAAAAAAAATGTTAAGAGGGATAGAGATGGTTCATTCATGATTTTACCTTCAGAGTTTTCAAAAGCTATGGAAGTATCACCCACCAAAAAGAAAAAAAAAAAGTTCTTGCACAGTCCAATGAGATTTATCATGCCTCTTGGTATGTCAGCATACATCATGACAATATCATTGCATTGTGTGTTAGGGGCACCTGGATAATTTTGTTTCAATGCATTGACTTGATATGACATTCATCGTATGTCCACATATCCTCATTCCTTGACCTTCAATAAATTTAGATTGCATTTGTAAAGCATGTTGTTGATGTTCAAGAGATCACTCTTACCATACTAAGCATGTTACTGGCATTCAAAAAAAAAAATGTTGTCTTTATGTACATGTCTTTCATGTAGCTTTGTGGCAAAGTAAAGAGTTATTCTTAACCTTTGATATGCATCCCGTGCACAACTCATTGGAAGCATCATATGCATCTTGTGCACGTATTTTTTTATGTAATCTCATGGCATGGCTCTGCCCAAGACTTGGCAATGACTGTATGTGAGCACCTCTTAAGTTCAATAACACATCATGCATGTATTCTACATCATATGAGTGACTGATAAATGGCGGACACTTAAGGAGTGTTACCATCACCAGAATGAACCAACACTGGGGGGCAATCAGGGTTATGATACCTTTTCACGTTTTGATGCCTAAGAGCAATTAATTGGTGATTGGATATCTTAAGTTCATCCTAACCAAGTCCATTTTTGCCAATGATAAAATTGGATTACCTGACAAAATACTCAATTCGCTTGGATGATAGAGTATCTCAGATCATAAGCAGTAGTGAGAGAGGGATGTCTTCTGGCTCATGAGAATGCTATGAGAAAATGAGTTTCCTAGAACTTGTTTGAATGCCCCTTGAAATAATTTGTTGGATGCCACATTAACTAGAGAAGTGATCTAGGCCGTCTTTGCATCGTTTGAGCCTTTCAAGCTAACCTTAAAATAAAAATTCCTAGTCACCCATTTGAGCCTTAAAAGATGGCAAGGCCACCATCAAATGTTCTTTTTACCCTCATTCACCTTAACATCTCAACCAAGAAGACTATGATCCTTACCCTAAAAGAGAGTAAAAAGAGCACTAAAGCTATTAGTCGAGAAAGAATGCTATCAATCCTTTTGCATTTGGTTGCAGCCTTAATTATGAAAAGGCAAGAATAAAAGGGAAATAAAAAAAAACAACAGAATTTGCGAAATTAGAAAAGAAAAGAGCAAGCCCAGCAATAGAGAAAATGAAAGACGGGCAAAAGAAAGTTAGATCCTCCCATGTCCAGATGAAAAAGAAAGACAAGGCTTTATGTGCTCAATCTTGCGCTCTCCTTGTTTGCTAAACCCTTATCCATTTCTTTTTAAGCCATTACCCAAGCCTTACATTACAAGCTAAAATAAAGACCTAGTGATCCCGGTTAATGCGGTGAAATAACAGATGTGGAAAAGGACATGAACACAAGCTTATGGGATACTTATGAGTGCAAACACTTGTCAAGAGGGCAAATACTTGAGTGCAAACACTTGTATGAGAGCACAAACACTTGAGAGTTTCTTAATGAGAGAGTTGCTCAACAAAGAATCCTTGATTCCAGAGAATTGAGTAGTCTTCATCCAATATATGGATTCCTTTTTGGCATGTTCTTAAAAAGGAGATGATGAACTAAGAAAAACTTTTCAATAGTTCTTTGCTCGAAGGTAATCAAGGAGACTAGGGGCAATGACTGAGAGTGAACCTAGAATTTGAAAAATATTCAAAAGCACAAACTGGGGGCAATTGTTAGGAAAGCAAGCCCGGGAAAAAAAAATCTTCCATTGTTTAGGGAGTACCAAATCTAAACCAGGGAAAGAATTGGAAGAATGACCCTCAAATCTTAAATATCCCTGAAAAAGCAGAGGGGTCCAAGATGAGGATTTATAGAAAAAAGAGAGAGATGAGTTACCCAATACTGATACCAGAAGGTATTGCTTCTATGGAGTCTGACATTCTAATTCACTCATGATTTATGAAAAGAGAAAAAAAAAACACACATGCACACATCACTCACCATTTGCATTGTGATTTTGGCATCTGTATTAATTTTGCATGTTAAGCATGTATTCATCACAACCATACCATTTTAGATCAAAACTTTTGCATCAAGCATGCCATTTCAAGTCAAACATTTTACATGTCAAGCATGTATTCATCTCAACCAAGTCATTTTTAGGTCAAGCTTTTTATATCAAGCATGTCAAGCATGCCATTTAAGGTCAAGCCTTTCACATATCAAGCATATTTGCATATCAAATATGCCATTTCAGTCAAGTCCATCATGTGTTAAGCATGTTAGCATGGCAAGTATGTCGCATATGCTATTTTAAAGTCAAGCCTTTTTCGTCAAGCATGCCATTTCAAGTCAAACATTTCACATGTCAAGCATGTATTCATCTCAACCATGCCATTTTTAGGTCAAGCCTTTTTTGTCAAACATGTCAAGCATACCATTTAAGGTCAAGCCTTTCACATATCAAGCACATTTGCATGTCAAGCATGCTATTTTAGGTCAAGCTCCTCATGTGCCAAACATTTGCATGTCAAGCATGACAAGCATGCCATTTCAGATCAAGCGATTTTGCATTATCAAGGATGTTATTTTCAGGTCAAGCCTCCCTATGTATCAAGCACATTAACCCTGTCAAGCAGGTTCGCATGCACAATATATAATTTTGAGGTCAAGCCTCTGCTATGCCAAGCCCTGTCAAGCAGGTTCGCATACCAAACCCTGTCAAGCAGGTCTGCATGTCAAGCATGTAATTTTGAGGTCAAGCCTCCCTATGTGTCAAGCACATTAACCCTGTCAAGTAGGTTCGCATGTCAAGCATGCTATTTTGAAGTCAAGTCTCCCTATGTGTCAAGCACATTAACCCTGTCAAGCAGGTTCGCATGTCAAGCATGCTATTTTGAGGTCAAGCCTCTTCATTTGTCAAGTACTCAACCCTGTCAAGCAGGTTTGCATGCTAATCCCTGTCAAGCAGGTTCACATGCCATATATATCACTTCTGAGGTCAAGCCTCTGACTGTGCCAAGCCCTATCTAGCAGATTCGTACACTCAGCCCTGTCAAGCAGGTTTGCATGCCATATATATCACTTCTGAGGACAAGCCTCTGACTGTGCCAATCCCTGTCAAGCAGGTTCGCACACTAAACCCTGTCAAGCAGGTCTGCATGTCAAGCATGCTAATTTAAGGTTAAGCCTCCCTATGTATCTGCACATCAAGTCTTATCAAGCAAGTTCGCATGCTGAGCCTTGTCAAGCAGGTTCGCATGCCATATATATCACTTCTGAGGTCAAGCCCCTGACTGTGCCAAGCCCTGTTAAGCAATTTCGCTGAGCTTTGTCCAATAACTTTGTATGTCAAACGTGCCATTTTGAGGACAAGCCTCTCCACATGTCAGGCACTTCATCTTTATCATTTTGCGCCTCGAGTTAGGCCTCGTTTGACTCACCCGTATAATTTGCGCCTCGAGTTAGGCCTTGTTTGACTCACCATTATAATTTGCGCCTCGAGTTAGGCCTCATTCGACTCACCCATATCATTTGTGCCTCGAGTTAGGCATCGTTTGACTCACCATTACCATTTGTGCCTCGAGTTAGGCCTCGTTTGACTCCCATATCATTTGTGCCTCGAGTTGGGCCTCGTTTGACTCACCCATATAATTTGCGCCTCGAGTTAGGCCTCATTTGACTCACCCATATCATTTGCGCCTCGAGTTAGGCCTCGTTTGACTCACCCATATCATTTGCGCCTCGAGTTGGGCCTCGTTTGACTCACCCTTATCTTTTGTGCCTTGAGTTGGGCCTCGTTTGACTCCCATATCATTTGTGCCTCGAGTTAGGCCTCATTTGACTCACCCTTATCTTTTGTGCCACGAGTTGGGCCTCGTTTGACTCACCCTTTTCATTTATGCCAGAGTCGGGCCTCGTTTGACTCATCTTTATCATCCAAGCCGGAGTCGGGCTTCGTTTGACTCAACCTTTTATCATCAAAGCTGGAGTCGGGCTTCGTTTGACTCAACCTTTTTATCATCAAAGCCGGAGTCGGGCTTCATTTGACTCAACATTTTATCATCCAAGCCGGAGTCGGGCTTCGTTTGACTCAACCTTTTATCATCAAAGCCGGAGTTAGGCTTCGTTTGACTCAACCTTTTTATCATCAAGCCGGAGTCGGGCTTCGTTTGACTCAACATTTTATCACCAATGCCAGAGTCGGGCATCATTTGACTCAACCCCTTTGACCTAGATAAGCAAGGTAATCCTAGGTCATAACCTTTCAAATCCTAAGTCGCTCTTAGGTATCCTCACTGGGTGGATGATAACCCTTTCAAATCCTAAGTCGCTCTTAGGTATCCCCACTGGGTGGATCATAACCCTTCAAATCCTGGAACGGGTTTCTCCAGGTAATTCAAAACTTAGGACGAGTTACCCTAAGTTCATCCTGAGACGGGTTACCTCAGGTTTGTTTCAAATCCTAAGTCTCTCTTAGGTATCCTCATTGGGTGGATGATAACCCTTCAAATCCTAAGTCGCTCTTAGGTATCCCTACTGGGTGGATTAAAACCCTTCAAATCCTGGAACATGATTTTCCAAGGTATTGTAACTTGGGACGTGTTACCCCAGGTTCTTTGTTTTAAATCCTGAGACGGGTTACCTCAGGTTATTTTGTTTCAAATCCTGGAATGGGTTTCTCCAGGTAATTCAAAACTTGGGACGGGTTGCCCCAAGTTCATTTCTTTAAATCCTGAGACGGGTTACCTCAGGTTATTTTGTTTCAAATCCTGGAACGGGTTTCTCCAGGTAATTCAAAACTTGGGACGAGTTACCCCAAGTTCATTTCTTTAAATCCTGAGACGTGTTACCTCAGGCCATTTTGTTTTAAATCCTAAGTTGCTCTTAGGTATCCCCAAAGTTGGATTTAGTATCCTTCAGTGTCCCCGTTGGGTGGATCATAACCCTTCGCATCCGAACAAAATAGTGTCTCTCAACCTTTGCCCATCTTTTAGTCCCTAAAATGATGAGCAAAGGGGGGCAATCTGTAGACACCTAATTTTGTCCGGACCTTAAAAATTAAAGTGGACCCATGCATAAGTTCTAAAATTATCTTACTTGAATATATATTTTTCTAAAAAATAATTGAGCAAAAATAAAAAATTTAAAGATATTTTTGGGTCCTAAATGTAAATAATATTGTTTAAAAATTATTAAAAATAAAAATAAAAATAAATATAAAATTAAAAATTAGAAAAAAAGGAAAAAAGAAAACAAAAGAAAAAGAAGTGTGAAAGAAAGAAAATGAAGAGTCAAAGAGAGGGAAGGTGTCGGCTGAGAAAGTAGAAAAATGTGAGAAAGAGGCCAAGAGGAAATGAGGTGAGAAAAAGAAGAGGACGAAAGAAGAAGTAGGTTAGTCAAAAGAGGTGGCTGCTAGAGGACTTTCAAGGGAAAAAACAGCAACCAAAAGAGAAGGCAGCCGGTGAGCAAAGAAAAAGGAGGCAGCCTGTGAGAAAAAAAGGGGGGACTTTGGGGAATACTGGCTGCTCTCCATGTTTTGGTGGCTGAGCGTTACCATTCCGATAGACCCTAGAGAGAACGATTACCCAAGTCAGCCAGTGCATCAAGAAGACCTCGGATACTTCATTTTCGCATGCTGTGTAGGGACCTTAGAGGCTGGCAAGACTGGCAAGAAGCTCTAGCAGCTTAGCCATTTTCCCAGTTGCCTTCCACTTCCGGAGCATCGTTGGAGCTTGATCTTTGGAGGCTACCTCGAAGCGGCCACCTTCCTTTCCTTCGATCTTGACTAGAGCTCATTCACCCACTCCCGACCTCTTCTCACTGGAGGCAAACTGATGAGAGTCACGGGAGGCATATTGACTCAGGAGATTCGTTGATGTTTGTATGCTTACTATTGGACAGAGGAAGAGAGGTGAATAGAAAGGAATTCACGGGTAAAGAGTAAAAGGGGAGGAATTCAGAGAGAGCAAAAGAGGAAGGAATTCAGAGAGAGCAAGCACAAGTGCAAAGCTAGAAAACCCCAAAGAAAAAAAAGAACTCATAAAACAGATACGAGTGCAAAGTTAGAGAGAGCTTTGGAGAGAACCCAGAGAAGTTTCTTTTCTTTAGTTCCATTTTCAAGAACTAGCGACTGGAAGTTAGTAACCCACGTATAGGAGGCTCGAGAGACCCAAACCGTGTGCAGAAAGGGGAGTTGCAGCCATAGGAAAGTGGCCGAAAGGGTGCTGAAACAGAGTTTGTCATTTCGGTAACGTACACTCTCTATTTCCTTTAGTCCAGTCCCATTAATTTCTTATGGGTGTGTATGATTATTAGACATGGTCTTACCATATTGTCATAAGCATGGATGAATTTTGGTTAAAGCGGGAGTTAAAACAGAGAGGCATTTGGGTCCCTGTTTCAAGTTGTCATGTTACAGCTATGGAGCAACGTGGCTACCGGAGTGGTGGCCGTGTGAATTGCCACTCTCGGGATACATGCGGTGGCAAGAGCCACCGCTGGTTGGATGGCACCAAGTGCCGTAAAGAGCTGCACTGAAAACTTGTCGAAACTGCGCCTGCGGGCGCAGTTTCTTGAAGACGGGTGCACCACACCATTCATGGGGTGTGGTGCACCCAATAATAGCCTTTTAAAAATAATTCAAAAATCAAAAAATATTTTAGAAAAATAAAAGAAAATATGCAGTTGAAACAAGCATTTTTTAAGAAAATTTTTGGTACTAATTACAAAAATTTTGGATAAAGAATGTAACGTTTAACTGTATTATTTCTGTCTTTTTATTTTGTTTCAAAAAAATGTAGAAAAAAATTGGTTTTGCGAAAAAATATTCTGATTGTGTCATTTGATTTACCAAACTTGATACTATTTTTCAAAAAATATTGAAAGTTGAATAGAAGAAAAATCATAAATTTATTAGTATCATTATTTAAATATAATATAAATGATTAAAAAAAATTAAAAATGAAAGAAAAATAAAAGTTAGCCGAGAATGTTGAATTCACGAAAGCCCATGCCGTGATGCCCCAATTTCTTTAAAAATAAAAAAATAAAAAAATAAAAGAAAATAAAATATAATAATATAATAATTAAATAATTAAATAATAATTAAAAATTAAAAAAACTAAAAAATACTAAAAAATTTTAGAGTCATAATTTTATTAAAAGAAATGGTATAAAGGGTTTTAGGAGGATTATTCATATTTCAAAGTATCCTTGAACTTCAAATTCCTGATTCTTCCAACGATGGATAAGTATAGTTGTCAGTCAACTGGCCGCTATAGAACTATCCTGAGGAAAATCATATTATGAATCTAGTCAGTTAACTGGCATGATTCTATTGATGCATTAAAAGGAAATTCCCAACGATGGATAAATATAGTTGCCAGTCAACTGGCCGCTATAGAACTATCCTGAGGAAAATCATATTATGAATCTAGTCAATTAACTGGCATGATTCTATTGATACATTAGAAGGAAATTTTCAACGATGGATAAATATAGTTGCCAGTCAACTGGCCGCTATAGAACTATCCTGAGGAAAATCATATTATGAATCTAGTCAGTTAACTGGCATGATTCTATTGATGCATTAGAAGGAAATTCCCAACGATGGATAAATATAGTTGCCAGTCAACTGGCCGCTAGTGAACTATCCTAAGGGAAATCATGTTACAAACCTAGTCAGTCAACTGGCATGGTTCTATTAATGCATTAAAAATAAACTCCTGACGATAGATAAATATGGTTGTCAGTTAACTGGCCGCTATATAATTATCTTAAAGGAAATTACATCACGAGTTTAGCCAGTTAACTGGCATGACTCTATTGAGGCATTTACAAATAATCTTAAATCGATCACATGCAAAAAAAATCAATTTATTTAACAAAAGACAAAGCATAGTTTTGAAATCAAAAGCAGCAAACACCAACGTGGTACCGAAAGGGCGTTGTAGGGTGCTAATACCTTCCCTACACGTAACCAACCCCCGAATCCATTTTTCTGTAATGCAGACCATATTATTCGGTGTCCGACTTCACCATTGCAATCTAAGTCGGTGGCGACTCCATTTTTTTAAATCATTTTCTAAAACCTCACCTAAATCTAAAACCTATTTTTTTTTTATTCACCTCGGGATCGCCGCCCCGCGTCGCGTGTCGACACACGTAAGTGCACAAATGAAAGAGAAGGGTGCATCACACCTTTCATGGGGTGCGATGCACCCAACAACTCCTTACCCAAAAATAAATTAAAAAAATTTAGAAAAATGAAATAAGATATGCAGTTGAACTAATGATTTTTTTTTAAAATTTTTAGTACTAGTTTGAAAAATTTTTGATAAAAAATATGAGATTTAACTATATTATTTCTATCATTTCATCTTGTTTAAAAAAAATATAGAAAAAAATTCACTTGGTAAAAAATTATTTCAATCTTATAATTCAATCTAACAAAGCGAATATTATTTTTCAAAATTTTGAAAGCCCAATAAAGAAAGTATTATATAATTTTATAGTATCACCTTTTTAATTCATTATTAAAAAAAAGAGGAAATGGTGAATTTGGAGGATTTCCACGGCTCTAGTTTCCCTCTCCATGCACATGTATATATATATATATATATAAATATATATATATATAAATATATATATATATATATATATATATATATATATATAACAAAGAGTTTGTCTTGAAAGTAGTTAAGATGGTCACGGTTTGGGCTTGTCAAAGTGTGGCCCCTTTATGCATTGGTCCATAACTATTTTTTATCTTATTTTATTTTTGGAATTTTTTTAAAATAAAATGGATCATGGACTTTTTTTTTACATGAATTAAAATTAGTTTGATTTGGGCTTAACATTTATGCTTTACTGATCTCAACTTTATTTTCTGAATATGTTAAATTCACATTGAATATGGAGATGTTGAAATAATTGCACTTGTGTTCTATTTGATTTTATCACTAATTTGAAGTGTTGTTGAATTTCTTTTTTGTCAAATCGAATGTGAAAAATTTGGAAATTTTCCAAACTCTTGAAAGTGATTACTCCTCTTTTGGATAAAAATGTTTTGAGAGCTATGAATATTTTTAAATTTCAAGGAAAGGGATTGTTATTTCAAATTAGTTTAAAATTTCAAATCCTTAATTATCCCTATGACAATCGTTAGTGCAATTAGCGAAAGCGACTGCGGTTAGCTATCCTGAGAGAATTACATTATAAATTATGTTAGAGAAATTGACACAATTCATTGAACGCGACTAGCATCCATCATTTGAAATCTAATACCCTTTCTTGAGGGTCTCACCTTCTTTCAAACCTTGATCCATCTAAGTGCAATAGTGCATGCGATAAGCGAAAGTAGTTACTATTGGTCTTCTCCAAGATAATTATGTTATGGGTTATGTTAGAGAAATCAACAAAATCCCTCTAACATAAATATCAAAAATCAATGCTCCTTGAAGTACCAATCTATTCCGAATCTTTTCAATAATAGTTGTTAGTGTGATTGGTGAGAGCAATCACTACTAAACATCTTGAGAATAATTACATCATGGGTTGTTGAAAAAATTGACAAAATTCTTATGACGTGACCAAATTCTCCTTTCTTCCAGAAATTCCACAAAATCTAGAAATAACTTCTAAAATCTTAGTCAAGCTAGGTATTCTTAAACCCTAATCCAGTTAGGTCAAACTCTTGTAAAACTATGTACCTTCTTAAAATCCCAATCAAGTTGGGTCAAGCCTTAGTCAAGCTAGGCAGTCAATCCCAATGTAAACTCTAGAGTACAAACATTGAATTCACTATTTCCAAAGTAATGGCCAAGCACTACTCATTAGTGGTATTAATTACGATCAGGCTTGATCATGTGTTAAACTCACAGTAAGACAAATAAAAATAAAAAATAAATAAGTTTGTTTTAGGTAAAATCAAAGCACAAGTTTAGAATTAAAAAGTAACAAAACACCAATGTGGTACCAAAAGGGCACTGTAGGGGTGCTAATACCTTCCCTATATGTAATTCACTCCCAAACCTAATTTCTGTGATGCAAACCTAAATTTTAGTATCTATCTCACCTTTTAAAATTAGATCGGTGACGACTCTAAAATTTCATAATTTTTACAACATTTTCATAAATCTCATTTCTTTTTAGTCGCCGCTTCCGCATTGCGATGTCGACAATTGCCTATACCAAAGATATTACTAGTAAAGGCTTGTAATGTCACGTCTTATATATTATAGATAGACTTTGCATACTAGATCAACCTTTATCTTGCAATCAGCAATGCAAGAAGATTTATCACTTTACCTCAAGCTCCTAGCATATCATACTAACCAAGCCAAAAAATTGTAACCTAACATAACCCACTGCACACCACTGTAATAACAAATTTCACTTAGAACAAGGTTTATCTAGATATGGTTGACCTTCTCATACTAACACAAATTATTAAGTAACCTATTTATTGACAAAGAACAAAGAACTAAGAAAAGTTTTTAAAATGTAATTTAGCATTAACAACTTCTTTTATCCCATGATATTAAAGTTTTTAACTTCTTAGAAGCCAGTCACATCAAATCCTTGCAAACTTCATAATCTAATAAGCAAATGCATAAGTATGTTATCAACTTATCATTATGTTATTTATAAAAAAATTGCAATGCACTCAACCTAGTTATTGAAGGTCAACTATTATGTCAACTCACTAGAATTATCTTTTGTTAACAAACATTCATTATGTATTAACTATAATTGATTGGTCCTCACCTCTTAAAACACCCATTCTTCGTAACCAAGTAAAACAATCATATTAAAGACACTTCCTACCTCCTACCTATTTCTCATGTTACATATATTGGTTGATCAAGAATTATTCTATAAATACACCCTCCCTCCCTCCCTCCCTTACAAGATCTTCAAATTAAACAAAATAAATAATGTCAATGATTTGTCACTTTTGTTGCACACCACAATAAGGGACCAATTTTACTTCACATTAGGGGGCCACATGCTTATTGACTTCACATCACTATAACCAACATACAATAATGCTCTTGCCTAAAGTTCAAATTTAAACAAAATAAACAATGGCCTTGGAATGCACACTAATGTTCACTATCAATGGGGACCACCTAACACCTAACCTTCTACAAATTGTTCTCATTGGACAACATCATTGATGTGTGTGGTACACATGGTCTTGGAAAAAATAGGGTGAAGTAACAAACCTTCACTTTAGGTAAGGCCTTTGATTTCAAGGACAGTTGTTGGAAGAGGAGACCAGCTCCTTCGACTTTTTCTTCAAAATGATGCAAATGTGAACCTTCAAAATAAAGTAGCCAAAAAGGTGCAAAGAACAGACCCACCATCAACCTCTAGCAACACCACCCTTCAAGACCTAAGAGAACAAAGAAGATGCACAACAACATGATTAGGGCTTTGCCTTCGCAGCAACAAGTTGATTTGTCTTCAATTTAGGGCTTCTTGAAATGTAAGGGTTTTAGAGATGTTAGGGTGCTTGGTGTTGTATCAATTAGAGAGAAATTACATGCATTCTGAGATGGTGATGAGAATCTAAACAAACTTTTATGGAGTGAGGTTAATTGCACAATGTTGAAAGTGCAAGGGTTTATTTGATGCAATTGAAAGGACATAGGAGTTTTTTGGGCATGACATAAAGTGCAAGGGGTTTGGTGTATTGTGCCTAGATTTTTATTTTATTTTGTTTATTGAAAATATATCTACAATTGATATTTATTTATTTTTCAAGTAATATTTATACTAGAAAATATACAACTTTTACATTTTAAAAAGGTTAATATATAAAAAGAGAGAGACAATTATTCTCTTTTAATTAAAAATTAAAAGATTCTATTTGTGGAGAAATTTTTGTTAGAAAGATATATAAAAATAATATCAAATTACTTAAGCAAGGATATTCTGTTAAGATTCTTAGATTGAAGTTAGTAAACATAGTCAATTTAAGGTAGAATGCAAATTTTGAGCAAACATGGAGATTAGTTTTAGGAAACCCTCAAGGGATAGAGTGTATTTTACTCAAAAACTTAACTTTAAATACCATTTCTAAAGGAGTTGGAAATAAAGCTAAAAAAAAAGAGCTTGATAAGGTGCAAGCTCAAGAGAAACTCCTTTGATTCCAAAAATCTTAGGCTCAATGGATTGTTAATGGCGATAATCATTAGGAATACTGGATTCTTTTATAGCAAAGTAATTATTCATAAAAGACAAAATAAAATTCTTGTTTTAAACTATGATAAGGACTTCTAGCTCGATAACGATGATAGTCCATGGCTTCTTTCAAAATCCCTTTGCAATGTGATTTTCAAGAGTATCAGTAAAATTATTGTGGGTTGGTTGAAACCAATGATGGAAAAACTTTTATCCACTTTTTAGGAGAGCTTTGTCCCTTGAAGACACATCCAAGATAATATTGTCATACAAAAGAAATCATTCAATCTATGCAGAGAATGAGAGAAAAGTGAGCTTTTATGTCTGTTAAAGTGGATTTGGTAAAAGCTTAAGACAAACTAAGTTGGCATTTCATCCACAAGGTCCTTGATGAAATTGGCTTTCCTTAAGCCTTATTTTGGCAATGATTACTTCTTCTAGATTCAAAATTTTGTGGAATGGTGAGTGAACAATCTTTTAGACATGTTAAAGGCATGTGCCAAGGGGATCCCTTCTCCCTTATATATTTGTGCACTATATGAAAAAACTATTTCATATAATTCCAAATATGGTCAACCATAAGAAATGAAAACCAATTAATGTTGTCAGAAAAGAGCCAAAAACCTCTTACTTAAAGTTTGATGATGATTTAATGCTTTTTGTTGAGGCCAATTTAGACTAGATTGAAAATGTGTTGCATTGCATAAAATCTTTCTGTGATACGTCTAGTCAAACGGTTAGTATCCTGAAAACCAACATATTTTTCTCTAAGAATGTTAAGGAAGATGTTGCAAATGCTATTATCTAGAAGTGTGGGTTTGAAAGAGTTAAGAGCCTAGACCACTATTTGGGTGCATTTATACAACATGGGAGAGTCACTAAAACCTTATATTTAGATGTTGTTGATCATGCCCAATCCCACTTAAATGGGTAGAAATCTCAATGCTTATCTTTTACAGGGGGCACTACTTTAGCCCAATCAATTTTTTTAGCCCTTCTTAGCTCCAAATGCAACACAATAAATTGCCTAGCTTTATGTGTACTGAAATTGAAAATTCACCTAGGAATTTTGTGTGGGGTGATATTAACTCCAAGAAACATGCTCATTTAATGGCTTGGAAAAAAGTTTGTTTGACAAAGTATATAGGTGGATTGGGATATTGTAGGATGAAGGAGATGAATGATGTTTTCCTTCTCAAGATTGCTTGGGATGTTCTTTTTAGCCATGATAATCTTTAGGTACAAGTTCTCTAGTGTCGTAACACCATGATGTGGAGAAAAAATATAGAGCTTATTTTGAAAAATGAGAACAAGTGCATTTATTTTTTTAAAAAAAGAATGGAGTCACCACCATTCTAAACTTTTAGTGAGATCAGACATCTTGAAAGTAAAATGGTTTGCATTTTCTAAAATTGAGTTCAAAGGTTAGTTATATGCAAGGAAGGTATCAGCACCCGTTATAGCACCCTTTTGATATCATATTGATTTTATGGCATTTTACCTAGATCTGGTTTAATGTTTGTTCTTGCTTTATTCTTATTTTGTGAAATTGCCCAAAGTGAGAGGAATTGGGGATTTGGTTTTAGTGCCACAGCTTTTGAAGGAGATATTAAAATATACCCTTCCTCTCAAGTTAAGACCTACCTAAGTTATAGAGATAAATGCCTTTGCTATTCCTTTTGCAGCTTTTTCCTAAAGGTTTACCATTGAAAAATTGATTATTTGAAGAGTTTATATTTGTAAGCTTAGAAGAAGTATTGAGACGAGTCCTTCCTCCTTTGGTGCGAACCAATTCAAGTTATAAAGATAAATGCCTTTGCATTTACTCTTATAACAATTCTTAGGAAGCCTACTAGTATAGATTTTAGATGGAAAACAGACTTTTTAAAGAGCTTAATAAGCTTAGAAGGAGTATTGAAATAGGTCCTTACCCCTCAATTGGAGACCTATTCAAAGTGATAAGAATAAATGTGTTTGCCTTTACTCTTATAGCTCTTCTTTGGAAGCTAATTAGGTATGAGACTTAGGATGAAGAAAGAGAGTTTGGAATCAACTTTCTTGAAATCTTTTGAGTTTTTTTAATGATAACCTTGATGCCAATTATTCTTCAAAAACAAGAGATTTGGTCTTTGGACCCCTTTATTTGTAGTCTAGCACTATTGGAACCCTTTACTAGATGAGTGATATATTTGGAAGTGTTTTAATGATTTTGGATGTTGGAGTTCATGATTAAAGCATGCATTTAATCTATACATCACAATGGAATATAAAAGTTATATCTTAAAATTTAAATATTATTGTCATCCTAAATTAAAGCTTGAATAAAGTCTACAACATAGGCAACAAAAGATATAAAACAAAAAAAAATTCACATTTAAATGCCATAAAACTAATTGGGGAACATCCTAACACTTTGATAAACGTTCCTAAACTACTAACTTCAATTGATCACAACTCATATAACATAGAAATACCGCACAAGTAAAGTGATGTAACATTTTCACACATTTTTGGCAAAAACAGTCAACACAAAAGTGGTAGCTAATTAAATTAGCTTTCTAACAAGATATAAATCATGCAAAAATTCAAAATATACTAAAAGTTTTGTCAAAAACACCAAGATTGTTTAATGTGGATCGAAAGTCTGAGGTTCTTTTGGGTAGCATTCAATGTACTTGATTTTAACCCAAGTACATACATTCTTGACAAAAACTCCTAAGATCAAAGTTGTAGAGGATACAATAAGAAAATCAACAAGACAAAATCATCCTAAAACTCCTAAGAATCAAGGAGATTCAAATAGACTATGTAGATTAAAAAATGGAGTTTCAAGTTCAAGTTCCATTTGGGTAGTTTTGACATTTATGTGACTTTAAGTCACTTCCCAACATTTTTAACAAGAGCCCCCAACCTCAAAGTTTCAAATAACTTAAATACAAATTCAAGAAGACAAAAGTCATGACAAAATATCTATAAGCTTTGGAGAATCAAAAGATTAGTGAGATAGAAGTTTCTCAGGTTCCAATTCTAGCTTTACTTTGGGTGATGTACATATTTATGGTAGTTGAAGGCACTTTTGGACATATTTAGCCAAAATGATCACCATGAAAGTTGTAGCCAACTCAACCATATGTTCAAAATGACAAAAATTATGCCAAACCTCCAAAAAATGAAAATTTTATGAACAAAACATAGAAACAAAATAATTCTCGCCATAGTTCAAACCCCACCTTAACAATATTCATGTTCACTGCATTTTAAGTATTTTGCATGCATCATTAGTGAAATATCATAGCATGAAAGCTGTAGGAGACTTAGAGAAATCCAATAAGCATGCAAATACTTCCAAGAACGAGAAAGACATTGTGCAAGAATAGAGGTTAAAAATTTACCTTGGATGTTGGCTTTCCTCTTTAAGAAAGAGCTCTCCCTTTGATGAGCTAGATGAAACTTTGACTACAAAATGGAGTTTGAGGGGGTTAGAAGCAGTGATGGTGGGTAGCCCTAAACTCAACTCATGAGCAAAATGTTTCCTATGTGAAGAAGATGAAGAAATTAGCTAAGTGGGGAACTTGGAATAGGAAAGGCCTTTCTATTTTTTCTTATATAGATTGAATCTTTAGGTAGACTAAAGCTAATCAACAACTTTCACATTCATTAGTAGAAAGTCAAAATTAATCTTAGTCATGGAAAATGAAGTTCAATAAGATTAAGGTGCAATTTGCTAGATTGAGACTAATGCAACCAGCTTTACCTTTTTGATCTTCTTATTGCTTCGAACTAGATTGCAATCTCCTAAATTTCAATTTTAGAAGTTAGAGGTAACTTATGTGAGAGATAAATGAAAAATTAAGATAGAGACAAAACTAATAAGAGAAAAAAGTGAGACCTAAACTTAGATGTTAGTGCAAAACAGGTAGAGATAGAGAGAAAGTCATCATGCTCAAGAAAATTGGAAAGTTAGGAGATTCAATTCCCTTTGAGCTCATATGTGACATTGAGATTATTGACAATTTGGTTGACTACATGCATGGTATTGTGGTGGTAATCAAATTGAGCCTTGGAAGGCTCTGGCGACTTGCTTCCAAGTTTGATTATATCAAATATAAGCTTGATTACAAGAAAATCACCAAAAAGTTAAGCCATGAACAAAGAGAAATGCTATTGGTACACAACCTCTCTCTACTCTCTCTATAGGTTTGTGTGAGGGGAAGAAATTGAAACTATGTTCCATTCTTCCCCCTCTCACAACACCCTTGTCCATTCAAATTTAAGATTCCATTAAAGACTTGTAGATTCCAAGGGAGGAGAAATCATGGTAATATCAAATTGCAACAATATATGGATTAAGATCCCACCTTCCAGTTAGGAGTAGTATGCATTAAGATCTTCTAATGTAGAACATAAACAACCATAGCAATTTGTTTCAGACATGTCCTTGGTACATTGGACTAGACCACAAATCATCTTCTTCCTAGAAAATTTGATCCTTTAATGCAGAACTTAGACAACCAAAGCAATCTATTTCAAACATGTCCCTACTACACTAGACTAGACCATAAATCATCCTTCCCCCTCAAAAATTAATCTCTCCAATTGCAAACATATTCTGGGCAGATTAAAGGAAGCCTTGTATGAGAGATTTTTCATTAGATAGACCAAAACTTGATTAAATGGAATAGGATTTAATACATTTTTCTCTTGATTATTGTGCTCTAGGTACTTTTGCAATATAAACTATCCTTTCAAAAAACATCTAAAAGGAGTACCAAACCTAACAAAGATCATACCAAATCATTGCATTTGCACTTTGACCCTTGTTGAGAATATTTTGGCTAGCTTCTTCCACACAATCATGACAAAACATAGAATTGTTGATATTCCCTCTGCAAGGTGCTTGTCAATAGACTTTGTTTGCATTCTCTCCAATGGATTTATTGTAAAATCTTACAGCTGAAGTGTTGGAGGAGAGTGAACCCAAGAGAAGCTTTAGGTTATTATAAAAGAAACTAATGAAGGTGTAATATGGAAATTTGGTTGGGCAGTATCAAGAGGGTCTACACCAGATTGAACTCTATTTTTATTCCAAGTTTATTACTGGTTAATTGTCAATTATTTAGAATTAATCCATATATTTTTGTCCTATTCAGGGGGTGACAAGATTAAACAGCTTGAATCATTAAGAAAGGGGTTTGATATTAGAAAACATAAGAGTTGTAGATTGGACTCAAGACTCCAGTGATGCTACAAGTCTTCTATTTTTGTTACGATAAAGCCCCTATTCTAGTGTTTTGGGAATGAAAATAGATGCATTGCACCCACTATAAGGTGTGACGTACCCTATCTTTCTCTTCGCTTTAAAAAAATTATTTAAATAAATAAAATTAGAACTATGGCTAAATTTAAAAATTTTTAACAAAATTATGAAAATTTTTAGGTCAAAATTGATAAAAATATGAGAGTATAAAAGTATTTTTAGGTATAAATTTTCTTATTTTATTAAGTTTGTTTTTAAAAAGGAGAGGGGTGCCATGTAAGCAACTCCAATTTGCTCCCCTAACGGTTTGTTAGTTATCAGACTTAATTGCTTTAATTTTGAAAGTTTAAGGACCTAATTGCTATAATTGAGAAAAGAAGGATTTAATTGCTTTAAATTAGAAAATGCAGAAATCAAATATGCTATGCAATAAAAATTATGTTTTTCACTAGATATTAATGAGCATTATAGTTGTAAAAAACAAATATTTTAATTGTTCATCTTAACTTGCAAGTTAAGATGAGTTGGGACTAGAAGTGGCAAAGTAAATAACCCGCTTTGCAATTGTGATTAAATGGGATGGGATAGGTTAATAAAATATTAATCCAATTTGTTCTTAGTCAAAGTTGAGGTGAGCCACCTGCATTGATTCATGAATTAAATGAAATGAATTAATTTACTCACGTTTATATAAACTATATATATGTGAAGATATAGAATGAGGTAGGTCAAGCCCCGGGCCCAGTTGGGGCAAGATAGGGAGGGAGTCGGTTAGTGGGCCCAACAGTGGAGGGACAGGCACAGAGCAAGGGTAATCCAAGCCCAGCGGATCCTCGCGCCGTGGAGTCGTCCAAAGTCTGTCAAAGCTCTCCAGATCCAACACTAACTCAAAAAGTTAGTCTCTCTACGTTAAGAAGACTACACGTGCCCGACCACACCATTCAAATCACAACGGCTACATCTCCCTCCTTCTGTATCTCTTTCCTCCCCTTCTCTCGCTTCTTGTCTTCCCCAAGCCCACTCTTCTTTTCTCTCTCTCCAAAACACTCACCGCAGGGTTTTCTGCAATGAAGCACTTCATGCTTCCAAGAAATGCAATCTTGAGGGAGAACCCCTCCGCAGAGCTCCCTTCTTCGTCAAGCCCTAGATATGCTAAACCCAGGCCATCTCGGAAGCCTAGATCGTCCAAAGAGAATGATCCTCCTCCAGATCCCTATGCTATTCTCTCCGATTCAAAACCTTCGCCGGCAACTGCCCCTAAATTGAAAAGTCCGTTACCCCCAAGGCCTCCGTCTTTAAACCCTCTAAAGAGGAAGTTCAGCATGGAGACTCTCCCTGACAATTCAGTTCCGGGAACCTCTGATTCCGGTGTCAAGGTGTTTTCCGTACTCTTAAATCCTTCATTTTAGGTTTGAGCACAACCGGCACACTTTGCATGCTTCAGGAAAACTGGGTACAATTTAAGCAAAAATAAAAAAATAAAATAAAACCGATTGAGTCAGTAGATCACACTGGAATGAATCTTTGTGGCTTTCTTTATAATCCTCTTGTTATTCTTTAGGTTGTTGTAAGGATGAGGCCACTGTGCCAGGACAAGGATGAGCGAGATCCTATAGCTCAGAAAATTTCCACTGATTCCTTATCAATTAACGGTCAGACCTTCACATTCGATTCTGTTGCTGACACAGAGGCCACACAGGCATGTTCTCTGTTATGAAATGACTTTTTATGTTACCTCATTGGCTTGATTTTTGGCGTTTGAAAAGGCTCTTTCCCAACCATTTTGTAGCTAGATATTTTTGAGCTCGTTGGGGTGCCTCTCGTGGATAATTGTTTGGCTGGCTTCAATAGTTCAGTGTTTGCTTATGGACAGGTATCCATTGTCTAGTGTTCCCTTGTCATTTTTTTCAGTCAACCTCTATATTGCTGCAGGTAGTTATGGTTATATTATATTGTTTGTCAAATTGTAATAGACAGGGAGTGGAAAGACCTATACCATGTGGGGTCCTGCCAATGCTTTGTCAGAACACAATTCAACACATGATCAACAAGGCCTTACACCTCATGTTTTTGAGCAACTATTTGCCCGCATTAATGAAGTGAGCTTAAATTTATATCCCTTTTTATAAGTTCCTTAAAGGTTCTATGCGCTCTCTCACGTTGGTTATTCTCCCATTTCCTTCCCAGGAGCAAATCAAGCATTCTGACAAACAACTCAAGTATCAGTGCCACTGCTCTTTTCTTGAGGTTTGATGAAGAGAAGCTATTTCTTTCCATGTTATGACTTGTTTAAATTTTGTTATTATACTCCATTATGTTTTTGCAGATATACAATGAGCAAATCACAGATTTGTTAGATCCAAATCAAAGAAACCTCCAGGTAGAACTTATCCCATTACAAGTTTTCATGTTTAACAGGAACTGGCCTTCTTAGATTGTGTTGATTATCCAGATCAGAGAAGATGTCAAATCTGGTGTTTATGTTGAGAATCTTACAGAGGAGCATGTGTATACAATGAATGATGTAATTCGGCTTTTAATAAAGGTTTGCTTCATCATACTTCTTGTGTCACAGGCATTGTATGTTTTGATCTCATTATGTGTCATGATCAGGCGCAACTTTGAAGAATATGTTATGACTTTGTAGAATTGAACAGGTTATCATTTGATGCCGTGATGCATGAGTAACTTAATGACACAGATTCATGTTGCTTCTTACTGTTTAAGATAAATTGATTTTGGGTTATTCAATTTTATTGAAAGCATTTAATTTAAACATAATTTTTTAGAATAACATTTTTGGAAAATTTAGGAATCTCAAAAGCAGATTTGTAGAGGGATAACTATTGCATTTTTGTTTTGGTTTTGTTTTGTTGTGATCATTCTCACACACTAGCACAATCTTGAAATCTGTGGGGTTCATTTTAGTTTTACCAGCTTCTGCCTTCTGGTAAAATTTAGATAGGTTCTTACAGCTCATGCTAAATAACTTTGTAGGCACGGCAACAATAAGAGTAAGACATTTAAATAAGCTAATATCTTCAATGTGGGAATGTGGTTTTATGACTGAATCCATTGTGATTAATTTTGTTGTGTTTCTTGGACAGTGGCAGTTATCCTCTTCCATCATATTTTCCTATTTATCTATTAAACTGTTTCACTTAAGTAAAATTTTAAAGGGAAAATAAGAAGACAAGCACTATTTTCAAGCGTTTGCTATTTTATAACCTACATGCATTAGGATAAAGCCTTGATTCATACAAAGTACATGTCAGTATCCTTAGAATATCCTGTGCTTCTTAAAGGGGTATCATCCTTGAAGTGATGTGCTGAATGAGTACTTCAATTGGTGCAAATAACTATTGAGTGCTTGATATCCCAAGTTTTTGCACTGTATTTAAACTATTCTGATTACAGGAGGTAGAAACTGGATTGAAATGAACCTCTTAAATCCAGACTAACTAGGACACTAACAATTTAGCCTCTTGGTGTTCACACTTGAATTATAACTCTGAAACCAACCAAAACACCTAACAACTGTAGATACACTTATAAGCACTAACAGCATATATGTATAAACTTTGTTAACACTTCCCCTCAAGTTAGAGTATATATATCATCAGGTCCTAGCTTGATACAAATGAACTTGACTCGAGATCCCCCAACGGGCTTTGTAAATAAATGAGCTAATTGATCTTTTTGACTTGTTCTAAGGGGTCTTGATCTGTTTTTGTAAGATCTTTTCATAAACAAGTAGCAGTCAACTTCAATATGCCTAGTCCTTTTAGGGAAAGCTAGATTTGAGGTGATATACCCAGCAGCTTGGTTAATCCATATGAACTCACATGTTGTTTGCCTGGTATTCAGATTCTGTGCTCGATCGTATTTGCATCTTACTTTTCCATGACACTAGATTTCCTTTGACAAAGATACAGTATCTTTTCGTAAACCTTTGATCATCCATTGGTGCTCCAACTAAATCAGTGTTTGAAAAGGCTTTAATTAAGGCATGACTATGTTTTCTACGTAACAACTTACTACCAGGAGCACCTTTATGATATCTAAGAATATGCAAAATTGAGCACCTTTATGATATCTAAGAACATGCAAAATTATGTTCCAATGATTATGTTAGGAGTAGAGATAAATTTTTCTGTATAGCCTTGTATGTTCTATTAGTTACCTAGGCTGTGTTTTATTTACTACAAGGGCAATATTGTATTTTTCCTTTGATATAATGTTAATATCAGCTGTGGGTGGGAACTCTCAGGGGTGTAGAACTCCTGAAATAGAATTCCCGCTGGTTTTGTGTTCTCTGTTCACTGTCTCTGATTTCCTTCTTCTTCTTCCCTAAATTCATCTTGGTATCAGAGCTTGATCCTGCTGACCTAACTCTTGCCTTCAGCTTTCTTTCTTCCTTTCCCTTTCTTCTCCCTTTTACCTTCTCTGTAAACAGCAAGGGCTGACGTCAGCAATCTGAGATGCTGACGTCAGCACCGGTCGCCTGAACTCCGAAGACCCGCTGACCGGAGCGATTTTTCCGGGCGACCAAAACCCCCAAACAGCCTGTCCCGATCTCCAACCTCTAGCTGCAGAATCGGGACTCTCTTCATAAAAGGCGAAAACCCTAAAATTGCTGCAATCTCTCGTTTGATTGAGGATGGACAAAATGGTCAAGAGTACTATCACCAGAGGGTTCGAACCTAGCCCTTGAAGGTCGATTTCGGTGGCTTTAGAGTGCCGAATGGTTCTGTTCTGGACATAGGGGCGTAGTGAGTTCGACTTAGCTGTTGGAGAACGATTCCTGTGGCTTTAGAGTGCTGAATGGTTCTGTTCTGGACATAGGGGCGTAGTGAGTTCGACTTAGCTGTTGGAGAACGATTCCTGTGGCTTTAGAGTGCTGAATGGTTCTGTTCTGGACATAGGGGCGTAGTGATTTCTGTTTAGCTGTTGGAGGACGATTCCTATGGCTTTCTAGTGGGCTTGCCAACATTTCCCATCTCTGATTGACCTTGGGAACATTGTTGAAGAGGAAGGATGTCTGGAAGCATCAATGAGGGTGAAGGGTTTAGTCAAGACCTAAGGCATATTCCCACTCAGAGTGTGACTGAAAATGTGCTCAACTCAAGGGAATCTATAGGTCGTGTAGTTACTTTAAATGACAACCCTACGCTTCAAATTAGCCCAAAGAAGCTTGATGGCTCCAACTATCTTACATGGGTCACTGCTTGTACCCTTTCCTTGAAGGCTAGAGGGCTATATGGGTATGTTTGTGGCCGGAAGAAAAAGCCCGAAGAAACCAGCCCTTTAATAGATCAATGGGAATCTGAGAATAGCCTTGTCATGTCTTGGCTATTGAATTCGATGGAGTATGAAATAAGCAAGACGTATATGCTCTTGGGCACAGCTGAAAAAAATTTGGAATGCAGTGAGGCAAGCTTATTCTCGAGTTGGCCACTATGCAATTATCTATGAGTTGAAGCAAAAAATTCATGGGATAAAACAAGGTGAAAAATCTGTATCCCAATATTACAATGAACTTAGCAGTATTTGGCAGGAGCTTGATTATTATCAAACATATCAACCTAAGTGCTCAGAAGATGCTGTTGAGTTTCAAAAGATGCAGGATAATGAAAGAGTCTTTGAATTTCTAGCTGGTCTCAATGTTGAATATGATCAAATGAGAGCACATCTTCTTGGAAGAGAACCCCTTCCATCATTGGGACAAGCTCATGTTTTTATTCAACAAGAAGAGAGCCGAAGACAATCTATGCTCTTATCCTCTCCTGTTGAGAGATCTGCTTTGAATGTCAATACCGTACAGAAGGTCATTGACTCATCTAGTGCCATCACTCAATGTGACAAGGACAAGCTGAGGTGTGATTATTGTGGAAAAATGAGGCATACAAGAGAGCAATGTTGGAAGCTTAAGGGAAGGCCATCAAGAGGTCGTGGAGGAAGAAGGGGAGGATTATCTAGGAATCAAGCTCATTTGTCAGAAGCAATGGAATCTATGACAGAAAAGAACAATCAGAGTGAAGATAGTTTCTCTAAAGAGGAAATACAATCTCTTAAAAAAATTCTCATGATGACAAGATTGAACTCCTCTTCGGAAGCAAAGGGGAACACATCCTCACCCTCTACTTCCTCTACTCACCTAGCTCATACAGGTAAACCCATTATTGCCTTGAATGCATGCACTAGCACCAGTCCTAATTCTTGGATCATTGACTCTGGGGCTTCTGATCACATTACTGGTGATTCTTCAATATTTTCCACATATTCACCTTGTACACATCAGGACACTGTTCGTATTGCAGATGGTTCCTTGTCCCCTATACTAGGCAAAGGATCTATAAAGTGTACACCTCTATTAAATTTGTCTGCTCTATATGTTCCAAATTTCTCAAGTAATTTGCTCTCCATAAGTGCTATTACCAGAGATTTAAATTGTAAAGTTACCTTTTTTCCTTCTTATTGTGTTTTTCAGGAACTGGAGACGGAGAAAACGATTGGTTATGGTAGAGTTAGTAATGGCATATATTTTTTGGAGGATAGTCCGAGTGTCATCACTAGCTTAACAATCCAAAGAAGGTCCAGAAACCAGAATACTCAAGATTTTTTGAGATGGCATAGGAGGCTTGGGCATCCCTCTTTTGTAGTTATGAAAAAGGTTTTGCCAGATTTGTACTCAAAGTGTAATGAAAAAGAGTTAGTCTGTGATGCCTGTGAATATGCAAAACATGTACGAAACTCTTATCCCATCAATGATAATAAAAGTCCAGTTCCTTTTATGACTATTCACTCTGATGTATGGGGACCTAGTCGTATTGCTTCTTTATCTGGTTATAGGTGGTTTGTTACATTCATTGATTGTTTTAGCCGTACTACTTGGGTTTACTTGATGCACTCCAAGGATGAAGTTTTTTCTTGTTTTAAAAGGTTTCATGCAATGATTTGTACCCAATTTGATGCAAAAGTCAAATTTCTCAGAAGCGACAATGGTTTAGAATATATGAGTAATGAATTTCGGTTGTACTTAGATAATCATGGCATTATACATCAGACTAGCTGTGTGAATACTCCTGCTCAAAATGGGGTTGCAGAACGTAAAAACAGACATTTGTTAGAAGTGGCAAGAGCCTTGCTCTTTTCCATGCAGGTGCCCCGCTATTTATGGGGAGATGCTGTTCTGTCAGCAGCTTATCTCATCAATCGGATGCCATTGAGGACATTGAGTTTTAAATCTCCATTAGAGCTTCTTCAAGGATTTGTATCTTACCTAATTCCACCAAAAGTATTTGGGTGTGTTTGCTTTGTTCATGACCATAGGCCTACAATTGGGAAGTTAGACCCTCGAGCCTTAAAATGTGTCTTCATAGGCTATTCTCCAACCCAGAAAGGGTATAAGTGTTATCATCCCCCTACACGGAAAGTAATTGTTAGTATGGATGTAACATTTCGAGAGGATGAAGCTTATTTTTTGTCAAATCAAACATCTCTTCAGGGGGAGAAAATGAAAGATAATGATGAAGAGTTGTTTTCTTATCTTCAGTGTCTTCCAAATATGTGTCAGGGGGAGGAAGTGCTACAAAAGGATCAAAATGAAGGGGAGAACTCTATTGAGGGAGAGTCAGAAGAGCTGTCTCCAGATCAACAATCTAATGAGTTTGCCAGGCTAGATGAAGGAAAAAAACAAGAAGAACCAGAATTGTTGACCTACACTCGGAGGAAATGGAAATCAAAGAATAATGCCATTATGCCTACTCTACCAAATCAAGCGCAACCTCCGGATTCAGTTCGATCTTCTTTCCCTTCACTAGATGGTACATCAGTTTCTCAATCCCTTGATCCTATTGTAAATGATATTGATCTTCCTATTGCTATTAGGAAAGGCATAAGGAAATGTTCTCACTATCCTATCTCCAACTTTGTTTCATATGACTCCTTATCTTCCAACTATAGATCCTTTGTTTCTGCAGTTTCCTCCTCTATTGTTCCACAGGATTGGAGAGATGCGATTGAAGATCCGAAGTGGAAGGAGGCTATGATGGAAGAAATGATGGCCCTTAAAAGAAATGATACATGGGAGCTTACCACACTTCCCCCACAAAAGAAAACAGTGGGATGTAAATGGGTCTTTACTATCAAATACAAGGCAGATGGGTCGGTTGAGAGATATAAGGCTAGATTGGTAGCAAAGGGATTCACTCAAACCTATGGAATTGACTATCAAGAAACCTTTGCACCAGTAGCAAAAATGAATTCCATTCGGATACTCCTCTCATGTGCAGTTAACTTCGGATGGGAGTTACAACAATTGGATGTTAAAAATGCATTTTTGCATGGAGATCTAGAGGAAGAAGTATTTATGGATATCCCTCCAGGTTTCATGTGTCATAAAACTGATGGAAAAGTCTGTAAACTAAAGAAAGCATTGTATGGGCTAAAACAATCACCCAGAGCATGGTTTGATAGATTTCGTAATGTGATCATAACCCTTGGGTATAGCCAAAGTAATGCTGATCATACCCTATTTTTCAGGAGATGTGCCAACAAAATTACAATTCTCATTGTTTATGTTGATGATATTGTGGTGACAGGGAATGACATGAAGGAAATTAGCCATCTCAAGACTTGTCTAGCTGAGAGATTTGACATTAAGCAGCTAGGAAAACTGAGTTACTTTCTTGGAATTGAGGTTGCCAGGTCCAACAAAGGCATTTTCATTTGTCAAAGGAAGTATGTTCTAGATCTCCTCCAAGAAACCGGTATGCTAGGGTGCAAACCAGCTGAATCTCCTATTGTTCAGAATCATCATCTTAGAAATGGTGTTGGAGAAACTGTAGATGTTGGGAGATATCAAAGACTGGTGGGCTAACTCATTTATTTATCTCATACTCGCCCTGATATTGCATATGCTGTCAATATTGTCAGCCAGTTTATGCATGATCCTCGATCTTCACACCTAGATGCTGTTTTTCGCATTTTGAGGTATCTAAAGTCCACTCCTGGGAAGGGGTTATTGTTCTCAAAACATGGGCATTCTAAGATTGAAGTTTTCACTGATGCTGATTGGGCAGGATCCATAGATGATAGAAGGTCCACCTCTGGCTATTGCTCATTCTTTGGAGGAAATCTAGTTACATGGAGATGCAAAAAGCAAGTAGTTGTCTCTAGATCAAGTGCTGAAGCTGAATATAGAGCTATGGCTCAAGGAGTGTGTGAGGCCCTATGGTTGAAGAAACTTGTTCAAGAGTTGGGATTATATGATGAAGCGTCACTCAATCTTTATTGTGATAACAAGGCAGCAATTAACATTGCTCATAATCCTGTTCAACATGATCGAACAAAACACATTGAGATTGATAGACACTTCATTAAAGAAAAAATCATAGATGGACAGTTGAAGATACCTTTTGTGAAGTCCGAAGACCAACTTGCTGATGTTTTCACAAAGGCCTTACCTAGTAAAATTTTCCACTCCATTGTATGCAAGATAGGCATGAGAGATATCTATGCCCCATCTTGAGGGGGAGTGTTAGGAGTAGAGATAAATTTTTCTGTATAGCCTTGTATGTTCTATTAGTTACCTAGGCTGTGTTTTATTTACTACAAGGGCAATATTGTATTTTTCCTTTGATATAATGTTAATATCAGCTGTGGGTGGGAACTCTCAGGGGTGTAGAACTCCTGAAATAGAATTCCCGCTGGTTTTGTGTTCTCTGTTTATTGTCTCTGATTTCCTTCTTCTTCTTCCCTAAATTCATCTGATTAGTTCTTGGAGAATCAAGGAATTGATTGGCTACACTGATTGCGAATGAGATATTTGGTCTAGTCACAATAAGATGGTTGAGTTTGCTAACCAATCTCTTGTACTGAGCAGAATCAACCAACAATTCACCTTGGCCTAACATTAAATTTGAATTAGTTTGCATAGGAGAGTCAACTGATTTACAATCCAACAACTTGATCTTCTCTAGTGTTTGGTTCAAATGAGGGGAGGGGAAGGGAAAAAAATTCTCTTGTTTGGTTTGTGTTAGAAAAATAAGAAAAGGGATTTGTGAAAGCTATACCCTCAAGGGTTGTCAGCATGTGAATTTATATAGAAAATACTACAAGAACAAATATGACAGTATAAGAGTTTTAGTCTAACTCTAGTACCAAACCCATCAAATGGGCTCATCATTCAACTGACTTATTCTAACACTCCCCTTCAAGCTAAAGGCATATATATTAATCATGCCTAGCTTGTTACAAACATCCTGAAGCCGTTTTCCTAAAAGATACTTAGTAAAGATATCAGCAAGTTGATCTCTTGTCCGAATATGCTTGAGACTGATAACTCCTTCTTCCAATTTTTGCCTAATAAAGTGGTAGTTCACCTCCACATGTTTTGTCCGTTCATGAAAGATAGGATTAGAGGCAATATGAATTACTGCTCGGTTATCACACCATAATTGCATGCTTCCAGAGCTTTCCATCCCAATCTGACCAAGAAGGTAAGAAATCCAAACAAGCTTAGTAGTGGCATATGCCATGGCTCGATATTCTGACTCAACATTGGAGTGGGAAACCACAGCCTGCTTCTTACTTTTCCAAGACACAAGATTGCTACCTACAAACAAGCAGTAGCCTGAAGTAGATCTCCGATCCATAGGACACCTTGCCTAGTTTGCAACTGAAAATCCCTCAATTTTGTAATGACCATGACTCTGATAAAGCAAGCCAAGTCCAAGAGCTTTCTTCAAATACTTCAAAATGTGTGCTAATGCTTCCCAATGGGAGGTTCTAGGAGTTGCCATAAACTGACTGACTACACTCACTAGAAAAGCAATATCTGGTCTTAGTAATAGTGAGGTAGTTTAGCTTTCCTACCAGTTGCCTATATCACTTTGGATTATCCAACAACTCTCCATCTTTTGGTCCCAAATTTACATTTGGAATCATAGGTGTATCACATGGTTTGGCACCTAAAAGACCTGTCTCCTCCAACATGTCTAGGACATATTTCCTTTGAGACAACACAATCCCTTTGTGACTCCTAGTCACTTTGATACCTAAGAAGTATCGAAATACTCCTAACTCCTTGGTCTGGAATTTTGTCTTCAGAAAAGCCTTCAAGTCTGAAATACCAGCAACATCACTCCCTATAATAATAATATCATCCACATAGACAGCTAAGAGAATACATCCTGATTCAGAGCGCCTGAAAAACATTGAGTGATCATAATCACTTTTATGCAATCCAAACTCTATCACAACCCTTTGCAACAAGACGAGCCTTTAGCCTAGCAACTGAACCATCTAGATTGACCTTAATCGAAAACACCTACTTACAGCCAATAACAGATTTCCTAGGAGGCAAAGGGACAAGATCCCATGTTTGATTTTGTTCAAGAGCCTCCATCTCATCATTCATTGCAATTCGCCACCCAAACTGACTTAGAGCTTTTGCAAGGGTCTTGGGAATAACATTAGAATTTAGGGAAGCAATGAAGGACTGAGAAGATACAGATAAAGAGGAATATGAAACGACTAAAGCTAATGAGTAATGAGAAGCACGATTACCTAGTAAGGTGCAAGAACGAATATCTTTGCGGTGGGCGATGGGAAGATCCAAATCAGAGGGTGGATCATTGGCCAAAGAGGTTGGTGGAGGAGAGACTGGAGCTAATGTTATGCTAGGAATCTAAGCCGAAGTTGGAGCTACTATGCGCGAGTACACCTGTTTCAAAGGGGGTCTAACAGGAAGACTAGGATCAGTAACTGGAGAAATTTCATCAAAGTCAAAGGAAGGAGTGGTCACCAAGAAAAACTCATCAACATCAGGAGTAAACTACGTAGTAGGAGGCACAGTAGGCAGAACAAAGAAAGACTGGGACTTGAAGAAATGGACATTAGCAGACACCAAATAGTGACCCAAATCAAGAGCGTAATATCAATATCCTTTTTGATTGCGAGAGTAACCAAGGAAGACACATTTTAAAGATCGAGGGTCAAGTTTATACACTTGAGGATGGAGATCCTGAACAAATAAGTACACCCAAAGACATGTGGAGAAAGTGAAAATAAAGATGATGGAAAGAGAATAGAAAAAGGAATTTTGCCATGAAGTATGGATGATGGCATTCGATTAATCAGAAAACAGGTTGTGGAGACAGCATCAGCTCAAAATATTTTTGAAACTTTCATAGTAAACAAGAGAGCACGTGACACTTCCAACAAATAACGGTTTTTTCTTTCAGCAACTCCATTCTGCTGAGAGGTAGCAAAATATGAAAACTGGTGTAAGATACCCTGTTTCGCTAAATAAGAAGAAAATTGTGTAGAAGAGTATTCTTTAGCATTGTCACTGCGCAAATTTTTAATGCAAGTATGAAATTGATTTTTGATTTCAGAATGAAAGGCACAAAAGATATTGGATAATTCTTATCTCTGTTTCATAAAATAAAGTCAAGTCATTCTGGAATAATCATCTACAAAAGTGACAAAATATTTGGAACCAGTTTTAGATACCACAGGACATGGATCCCAAATATCAGAATGAACTAATTCAAATGGGGATGTAACCCACTTATTGACTTGAGTAACATAAGGGCCACAACACTGTTTGGCAAATTAACATGACAAACTAGAAACATAATGTAAACTAGTACACAATCTTTTTAAAGACTCCAATGAAGGATGACCCAATTGATAATGAAGTTGCAACGGAGACAAGGCTGCAGCAGCTACTGGACGAGGAACCCGATCGCCAAGCACATACAACCCTCCAAACTCATATCTTCTACCAAAAATCCTCTTCGACGAAAGATCTTGAAAATGCAATGGTCAGGAAAGAAATAAACACCACAATTATATGCTCGAGTGAGTTGACTGACAGATAGCAAATTAAAGGAAAATGTAGAGAAACACAAAACATTGGACAAGGTAATATCTAAAGAGACGTTGCTAGAGCTAGAGCCACTCCCAACAATAGGAGTAGTAGACCCATCTGCTAGAGTGACATGAGATGAATGAGTAAAAGGTTGAAATGACAACAAATTACCTAATGTTCCCGTCATATGATCTGTGGCCCCTGAATCAATTACCTATTTTGAACGAGAGTTAGAGAGTCATGCAACAGAATTACCTGTCTGTACTAGGGTAGCAGCAGAAGTAGATGACTGAGAAGCCTAGAACTGGTTATACCGGGCAAACTCATCCTCAGTCATAGCAATCATGCACGTAGTTCCAGGCCCAAATTAGTTCTGTAGTAGCAATGTGAGCAGACTGGGATGATTGTGGGTATCTTCCTAATTGCAATCTGGGACAGTTTCTTTTATAATGTCCAAATTCGTGACAGTAATGACATTCAATTTGACTAAGATTACCACCATGTCTTCCTCATTTTGCTTGTCCTCCCCTTGAATCACTATCCTCTAGAATCTCTCCCTAGACCTCGACCACCTTGCCGTCCTCATAAGGGAGAGCCTACTAAAGCAGAGGACTCAGATACAGATGGTGAAACCTGTAGGTTTCTAAATACATGGAGAAGGCAAGAGTAAACTCTCTTCACAGCCAGAGACAAAACACTTGACAAAATCTGTTGGCGAGCTGTACTTAACTCTGGAGGTAACATCGATAAAAAACACAAAGCTCCCAACTGCTTAGCCTGCATAGCTACAACATCACTAGAAATGGGTATGAGACTCTTCCATTGTTCAAAAGTTTGATTAAACTCAGTAAATATCTGGGATAAGTATTTCCCTTTCCGATCCAATGAAAGAGCTCTTGGCATAGGTTATAGAGCTGAGTCAGGTTATCTTTTCTAGAATAAACTTCTTCAAGAAACTCTCATAACTCTTTCACGATTTCACAATGATGGGTGTTGTCTTGAACCTCACTGTCTAGGGTATTAAAAATGAGACCGAACAAGTGCTTATCCTTAATTAACCATCGTACTTTAGCAGCACCAGTAGGAGGCATTTCAGTAAGATGATCCTGTTTTCCAATCCCACCAAGAAAAATGTCAATGGCTTTCTTCCAAGATAGATATTGTCTCCCATCATTGTCAAACTTCAGGTCAATAATTTTTGCCATAGCAGGGATGATTTTTGAGAACAAAGTTTGATCATTGGGTTTTGTTTCAACATCTTCAACGCCTTTAGGAGAAACAGGACAAATATCACCTTCTGCCATGATATAGAATCACACCAGACCAACAATGCTTCAAATCCAAACTACCTAAATACCTTCAAACCACAAAACCCAAGCTCTGCGAGGTACAAATCACCAAGTACTGCTGCAAAATTGTGCAAAATTGCCCAAAATCGCGCAAGACAAGACTTGCCACTGCAAAAACAACTTCACCGCCATCGGCAACGCTGGGACGGCCACCAACACCCACCGCCTGTTGCTCCTTCTCCGTCACCAATTGCACCTCCTTCAGCCGATTTTAAGCTAATCACCGAGCCTCTTCTCCTGCACAATGCACAAAACGCAACTCTACCACCATCAACAACTCCACCGCCGCCGACCGGTGCTTCTCCAGCCTCAGATCAGGCCGACTCTTCTTCTTGGGGCAGGGTCACACCACCTTAGCACCTGCTACAATGCGAAATCATGTTATTTCGTCATGTGCAACGCTGCGCAATGTTCATCTGCAACCCAAGTTGCGATTTCTCCAAAATTTTACTAATTGGTGGCTGTTTTTAGCCACCCACAAAGGGGAATACAAATTTCTGGAAGGTTTACATCAGAATAGGTGTTTTGGAGTTAAGATTTAGGGTTGAAGTTGGTTGATTTGGATGAAAATTAAGAAATTTGGGGATTAGGGTTTCAATATTTAGTTTTTTAAAATATGGTGCAGTCATTATTTGGGTTCTTTAATTCCATGGTTGTCATCATTGGTAATCACGATATCATCAACATGCACAATCAACAAGATCTTACTAGCAGGAGTATGTTAGTAGAACATAGAATGATCATCCCTACATCTTTCAAGATCAAAGTCTAACAAAATTACTATGCCTTTCTAAACTAGGCTCTAGGTGATTATTTTAAACCAGGTAAAGACTTCTTTAAGCAACATACCAAATCTGTAATGAGCCCTAGAGACTGCACCATCTTTCTTTTGAAGTTCACCATGGAGAAATGCATTTTGAATATCTAACTGATGCAGTGGGCAATTTAAGATGGCAGCTAGTGAAATAAAAAGTCAAATTGAAGTAATCTTTGCAACTAGTGAGAAAGTTTTGGAATAATCTGAATGATAAACTCGAGTTAACCTGAGCTTTAAGCTTGTGAATTGAACCATCTAAATATACTTTGACAGCATATTCCAACAACAATCAACAACAAATTTCCTAGAAGGAATAGGCAGCAATTCTCAAGTCTTGTTGTTTGTCAATGCTTGCATTTCTTCCTCCATGGCATAATGCCAACTAGGATGGTTAAGGGCTTAGATGATGATTTCGAAATTAAAACAGCTGACAAAGTTGAAACAAAAGAATAGTAGGGAGGAGAGAGATGATTGTGGGACATAAATTGTGAAATAGGATGAGAAGTGCAAGAACATTTACCTTTGTGAAGAGCAATTGAAAGATCATCCTTTGGGCTAGAAGACAAAGAGACAGGAGGCTGAGCACTTGAATTGACATTACTATAGTCAACTACTTTGTGAGGTCCCTGAGTAAATACTTGTAAATCTAGATGAGACAATTTAGTGGTGGAACTAGATGGAGGTATGGATTTAGTGGAAGGTAAAATATTGCAAGGAGGAATGAGAAGACATTGATCAATATTTTTTGAAGTATGAGATGTGTAAAATGAAAAACAATCTCACGGAAGGTCACATCAACACATGTCCAGAAATGATTAAGGCTAGGACTATACCATCTATAACCTTTGGACATCTAGAATACCCCATGAACACACATTTGATGGCTCATGGATCTAACTTGTCAATATGGGATGAAGCTAATGTACAAAAGATACACATCCAAAGACACTAGGAGGATACCAAAACAAGAGGTAGAAACTGAATTGACAAAAATCTTCTACATCTATACTAACTAGGACACTAACAACTCTGCTTCTTAGTGTTCTAATAAGGACAACTAGGACAATAACAATTTAATTATACTTCCTAAAGCAATCAAAACACCTAACAGCAGGAGATACATGTATAAACACTAACAACAGATACATACAAACTTTTTTAACAGTAAGAAAGAATGATGGTTGGGCTTCATTATGAGTTGATATGATACACAATGGAGGTATGTCCAATAATTGAGTTACTCTGGAGGAAACACATAATTGCTTTTAGGTTTATTTGAACCACTGCTCAGGGCCTCAGGCATTTGGCCTTTTTATGGTTTTATGCCAGCAACTTTTAGATTTGCATCAATCACTAATATTCTTCTAGGTTTATTTATTTATTTTATATTGTTTTGTCTCAACATTTCACAATTTTCATGCCTTATCCTTTTCTCTTTTATGTGCTTAGCTATCCTCTGGCTTATATTTAATCTGAAAAGTTGCTTTTACAATAAACTTAATTGAATACTATTTTAAATGTCCTTTCATGATTGACTGAATAAATCATGCAGGGATTGTCAAACAGGAGAATAGGTGCAACCAGTGTAAACTCTGAGAGTTCCCGCTCACATACTGTTTTTACTTGTGTCGTTGAATCTTGCTGCAAGGTAGTACACTCTTCTCTCAGTCTGCACTCTGGAGATTTTTGTGTAATGTAATTGCTAAAATTTGAGTGAACTTCTCTTGTTGTATAATGTAACGGATTTCATTTTGATGGAGATACATTCAGATGTTTAATGTGCTCAAAGTTTAAACTAGAGTTTGAATGAAGGATGAAGAAAACTTAAGAAAGCTATCCAGGCAGAACTTTTTGCTTTTTCAGTACAGCTGTTTGCCAAGTGAACTTCTGTTGAGAAGATATTACTCTGCCCAACCATGGAATTGTTAAATACATGATGTTTCCCTGTTGTTCTTGGCACATATTACTGGAAGGTGTTTGAAGTAATTCCTTGCTTACAGAGCACAGCAGACGGTATAAGCAGATTAAAAACAAGTAGAATCAATCTTGTTGATTTAGCTGGGTCAGAACGACAAAAATTAACAGGTGCTGCAGGAGAGCGTTTGAAGGAAGCTGTCAATATTAATAGATCACTCTCACAGCTTGGGTATGGTTTGATAGTTGTGTATTACATTAATATTAGATATATCATGGGTGAAAGCTAATTACAACTAATGGAGTGTTTGTAACTTATTGTTACCATAAATATTTTTATACTAAATTTTTTAGAAAAAGAAAAGGAACTGTTATGAAGCTGAAAGCAAAACCAGGAGTTATGAACTGGAAAGTGTAGGTAATAGATTTAGACTGCAACACATATTGACGCCTGAAAGTGCTTTTATGGAAATTAATCATAACTTTCTGCAATTTAGTACAAACTCTGAAAAATAAGATATCTCCTAAATGCTATGGTATCCTGAAATGGGAGCCAGGAAGAATAAAGGTTGAGATGAAGTGTTTATTGCAGAAAAATCTGAACAAATAGCTAGGTGATGTCAATAAGCATACAGCTGTAACACGAATAGTATAAAACAGTTTTTAAGTGATCTGTCACAATCTCGATAAAGAGTAAAATTGTTGCTAAAATCAGGATTTCTTTTTGGCTGATTGAGTTGTCTGCATGACACCCAGTTTTTTCCTAACAAAATCTTGTGAAAATTATATATATATATATATATATAGAGAGAGAGAGAGAGAGAGAGTAACAATTAGTAGAAAAGGGTTGCTCTAACTTGATTATAGCTAGGTAAGTAGCACTTTATTTACGGAAAAGTTGTTCTCACTTATAACTTGGCAACAAAATGCCCACAAAATTAATGTGAGCTATTGGATCTATTGGGTACTACAATTCAGTCTATGAGAATTAGTAAATTTAATTATCTTAATTCTTTTAAGTAAGTTTTTTGTGAGTTTTAGTTTGTAGAAATAGAAATACTGCTCTATTTATACTAAACAATAGATAACATGATAGGTCTAAGCTACTTGTACTGCATGCAACAAAGCCCAATATATATCTAACTAGGAAACTTACTTAGCTACTTTTACCCCAGGACCACTCACTTACTTGTATGATGTTAGGCCTCCTATTTGTAAGGTCTGTGTTAAGAAAAGGGGTAGAAAGGCCTACACGGGTCTGGCTGTGACAGCAGGGCATTTTCAGGATAATTCCCTCAATGGTTAGGAAGGTGACGTGGTGCTGTGGTATAGGACAGGTGGTTACAGAGTTGAGGGAGGAGCAGAATAAAAAGGAAAGGACAGTGAGTGAGTGAGTGTGAGGGAGGGGAACTTTTGTATGGGAGAGTGCTGGCTCCTCGAATGGCTAGCAACTAGGGGGTGAGGGATGAGTATTGGAGAGCAGCAGTCCTGAGTCTCTGTACATGTTCCTTATCTTTTATCTTCACAACAACAACAACAACAACAAACCAAGCCTTTTCCCACTAGGTGGGGATCTTTTATCTTTAATGAAATATAATTCTCTTATGTTCTGGTTCTCTCGATTCCTGTGTTTTTGTTTCTGGTTCTATCATATGACAAGTAACCAGCCCAGCCCAGAATGTATAAACCTGACTATCTGTCTACTAACAGCTTGCATATGTCAAAGCCCTGTTTATATCTAAATAGGAAACTTGCTCAGTTATTTGTACTGCAAGACAACTCAGTTACTTGTATGACAAGTAACAAGCCCACCCCACAACAGATAAATCAAACTACCTGTCTTCTAACAGCTTGCATATTTCATAGCTGAAAAAGGACAAAATATAGGGTTATATTGGCCTCTGCTATCTAGATTTAAGGAAAATATAACTGTTTTAAAACTATAAAATGTGGAAATGAGACAAAGCATTGTCATAGCCAATGCGTACTAGCTAGCAGCTCTCAGCAAAGATGTTGCTATCCTTGATTTGTTGGGAGATGATACCAGAGAAGAATCTTTTGGGACATATGCTGTTTCGACTTATTAATGTACTTGTTAACAGTTTGTGCAGTCACTTATCTGTCAGTTCTTCTGTTTACTGAGTTGAAACTGGGCTTGCACTGCAGGAATTTGATTAACATTCTTGCTGAAGTCTCTCAAACAGGAAAGCATCGACATATACCCTACAGAGATTCCAGGCTGACATTTTTATTGCAAGAGTCTCTTGGAGGAAATGCAAAATTAGCAATGGTTTGTGCTATTTCCCCAGCACAAAGGTAGTATGTGGGCACTGGTGATTTGAATATGTTTTTTGATCTTGACTATGGATTTTGACATGACCCAATATTGCAGGTGTAGAAGTGAAACTTTCAGTACACTTAGATTTGCACAACGTGCCAAAGCTATTAAGAACAAGGCAGTTGTTAACGAAGTAGTGCAGGATGATGTCAACCACTTGCGGGAAGTGATTCGGCAGCTAAGGGTATTTTCTCTTCCATAGTGCTCAATTATGTTTTGTTCTGCTATTATATGAAATTTCTTTTAATTGATTCAAAGTAGAGGAATTCAACAGGATGAACTGCATAGAATTAAGGCAAATGGTTATAATCCCACTGACCCAAATGGAGGTCCATCAGCAGCTTGGATCAGGAGAAGTTTGAATCTATTACAATCTAGCCTTGGTCGACCATCACCACTATCTCGTGTTGATGATGATGGTGATGAGGAAATGGAGATTGATGAGGAAGGTGTTGAGGACCATGCTGTAATTTTATGCGATGCTAATATGCTGAACAATTGTAATGTTTTAAACAAAAACGATAAAGAAGTGAACATAGATAATCAGGATTTGGCTGAACTTCCTGAGAACAAAACTATTCCTTGGTCCTCTGGCATTAAATTGCTGAGTGAAGAATCATTCAGTACAATGGTAAGTGGTAGCCCTGTTGGTGAGTCTGACCTTGGGGTCCCTCGGGCTATTTCAGCTCTTGATGCATCACTGGATTCTCCTAGTGCCTCAATGAAATGTGTCTCCCCTTCTAGCCTCACCATAGTTCAATGTGATTTATCCCCAGTTCTTAAATCCCCAACTCCCAGTGTTTCTCCTGTAATCAGCAGCAGCAGGAAAAGTTTGAGGACCTCATCAATGCTATCTGCTTCTGAGAACAATCTTAATGTTGAAAGTGAATTAGGCACAAAACCTGTGCATCAGAGAAGTTCATCTGCTGCTTTTTCTAGCCAAACAGCTCCAAATTTTCTTACTAGAACTGAAAATTTGGCAGCAAGTATTCGCCATGGTCTTGAAATAATTGATAGTCAACAATCCAGTGCAGCTTTGAGGCGGTCCTCCTTTAGGTTTTCATTGAGGCCCACAGAATCCAGGATAGTTTTTCCAGTTGACAAAGTTGATGTGGGTGTGCAGACTTTTCTTGACAATAATGTCTGGGATGAAGATTCTGTTGTCTTTACCTGTAATTACTGTAAAAGTAGAAAGCAATTTGATGCCAATGAACTTGACAGCAGCTCAAACTTGCAATTAGTTCCTGTTGCTTGCCCAGAGTCAGCTGATAAGCCAAAGAAGCAAGTTCTGAAAGTAAGATATCAGCTGTTTTTTCTATTATAGCTAGACATCATTATATTTTATTGGTTTTAATTTCTTTCACTTTCCATATAGGCAGTAGAGAAGGTTTTGACAGGATCTATCAGGAGAGAAATGGGTCTTGAAAAGTTCTGTGCAAAACAGACTTCTGAGATAATGCAGCTTAATCACTTGGTGGGTTTCTCTCTTAGTTTACTAAAAGCTATCTGTGGCATTATTTTCTTTATTACTGTTGTGACTATTTTTAATAATATGTTTAGGTGCAACAATACAAGCATGAAAGAGAATGCAATGCCATAATAGCTCAGACAAGGGAAGATAAAATTCTTCACCTTGAGAGCCTTATGGATGGTGTTTTACCCACCGAGGAGTTCATGGGAGAAGAGCTGCTGTCCCTCACTCATGAACACAAGGTGGTGGAAATAAGTTTTCAGTACGCTACCCTCATTTAATTACTTTACAATATGCTTATACTTAACTAGTACTACTATTCACAGCTATTAAAGGAGAAGTATGAGAACCATCCTGAAGTTTTGAGGATGAAGATAGAGTTAAAAAGAGTACAAGATAAGCTTGAAGAATATCAAAATTTTTACAAATTGGGGGAGAGGGAAATTTTGATGGAAGAGATTCAAAGTTTAAGAAACCAGCTTCAATTTTACACGGACTTTTCATCCACATCACCAAGGAAGCAACATCCATTATTGCAATTGACATATTCATCTGAACCCAGTTTGGCAGCAAATCTTACTGCTATTCCAGAGTCAACAGAAGGCAGCATTGAGGGGAATGTGATTCCAGAATCAACCAAGGACAGTGCTGAAGTAAAACTTGAACAGGAAAGAATAAAATGGACTGAGGCAGAAAGCAGGTGGATTTCACTTTCAGGAGAACTGAGAGCTGAACTTGAAACTAATAGGTCACTAGCTGAAAAGAGAGAGCAGGAACTGGAATTTGAGAGGAAGTGTTCAGAGGAATTGAAGGAAGCCATGCAAATGGCTATAGAAGGGCATGCACGACTTCTGGAACAGTATGCAGATTTGGAAGAGAAACATATCCACTTGCTTGCAAGGCACAGAAAGATCATGGATGGTATTGATGATGTCAAGAAAGCAACTTCCAGAGCTGGAGTAAGAGGTGCAGGGTCTAAGTTCATAAATGCTCTTGCTGCAGAAATATCAGCATTAAAAGAAGAAAGAGAAAAAGAAAGGAGAATCCTAAGGGATGAGAATAGAGGGCTTCAGGCCCAATTGAAGGATACAGCTGAAGCAGTGCAAGCTGCTGGTGAACTGCTTGTGCGGCTGAAAGAAGCAGAAGAAGCTGTTGCTTGTGCACAGGTGAGTAAAGAATCAGCTTGCATTTCCATACTTATTTAGTATCGACTAAGTGGCTTAGAATAATTCTCATTGTTCTTGCCAATAAAATGTGTGTTGAGATCTCAAGCATTCACTAGGCTTTTTGTTTTCTTTTCTTTTCATTTTTAAAAAAATTCGCTTCCTTTCTTTTGGCTTCATGAATATATACACATCTGTTTCTTTCACTCTCATGATTTAAAGAAAGTGAGAAAATGATATTAGACATTTAGAGTTAAACATCACTATGAAGCATAAACACACTTGTTTCTTCCATTCTCATGCTTTAAAGAGAGTGAGCAATTGATGTTAGCCATTTAAGGTTAAAACATCAGTATGAGGTCAAAAGAGAAAGATGAGAAAATGTAGACAATGAAAGAAAAGAGAAAGATGAGGAAACGTAGACAAATTAGTCTTTCATGTGACAAGATCTGGGATTTAAGGATACTTTGTTTCTTTTCTTTTGTTTTCCTTTTACGCTTTATTTTTCCAATTTTTATGCATTGTCTTACAAATTAGAACAAACTGTTTCACTTGAGCTTTTTTCATTTTCCTTGTTACACTTATGTAGTTATGTTATACATCGTTGATTATTCAAAATTCTCACCTTTCTTTGACCTTTCTCTTCATCCTTCTTGTTGTTGAGCTGTTGAAGTCTCTTTCTTTGAGTTTTTCCCTCATATTATGTTTTCATCTTGAAGTTTATTCCTCACATACTTGTTACCGCCAACAGCAGGTCAATTTTATTCCTGCAGCTAATTTAATATGTATAGTTGGTTGACAGTGTTAAATTTTTGTAGATAGATGGCTCTGTAAGTTCATTCAGCTGACTTTAAGATTAATTTGCAGAAGCGGGCTATTGATGCAGAAAAGGAAGCTGCAAAGGCCTACAAACAAATTGATAAACTGAAGAAGAAACATGACAAGGAGATTGGTTCACTTAACGAGCTCCTTGCAGTAACACGTTCACCTAAGGAAGAAATGCAACCAACTTATGATGATTTTGTTATGCCTAATTATGATGGCACAAAGGATCCACTAATTGTTACTGATTCAACATTTTATAATGTAGAGGATTGTGAGCTTACAAAATTAACAGAACCATCATTGTTCACTGGTTATGACAGATGCAATATATAAATTGTCGACATCACTCTTTGTGGTGAATAATTGTAATAGTTTGTGTTAAATTGTTCATATGATTTAGAGAAATGATTGTATTCATTTGTCCTTCCTCTGTGGGCACAAAAGAGTTTGCTCCCATTCACCTATTTCTCCTTTGAAGCAAAGCCTAAAATGTTAATGGAAGAGTCTCCTCCCATTAAATCAAACCCATTAAACATTCCTAAAATTGGTGTAGGCTATTAAATCAATTAAGTCCCATAGTCTAAACTATGGGGCTTAGTAAATTTAATGCTTTAAATTTTTTTAAGTGAGAGTTTAGTAAAATTTTGTTAGTAAAAATAGTATGAAGTGAATGTTAATTAATTTAACATAAAGAATTGGGTAAATTGGTTAGTGTAATACATAGTTGAGATAAGTATTGAGATAATCTGCTGTCAGGTATCAAATATACTAGGGACTGAGTTCTTAACATTATTCAATCTGTTCTAGAGCTCATAATAGTTCAGCTTTGAATGAGTTATGAGAACTGCAGCTGTTTTAGTTATTGTAGATTCATTTTCTATTTCGTAAGATTTGAAAGTATGATAGTATTCTTATTTTTATCCTCTCCTGCATCATTGTTTTTATTTCTTTCATCCCTTACTTGATATGAGATTTTATTTTCTTCTCATCTTTCCATAATATCATTTGCATCTATTTGGTAAGAGAATTGCCATTTACACTTCCTATATTACAAAATGTGGGCATAAATTCACATGCCTTTTCAACTTTGGTGCAATAGATAAGCCTATGAGGGACCCCTATTGAGTTTTGATCATGTAATTGTTCGGATTGAAAGGTCATGGAGATTGTTTTATTAAAAAGCTTGCAGCCTATTTAGACTTGCATCTCTACATTCCGAAATATATAGACTATACTTACAACAATACACTCCTCCCTTCCTACATCTTAAGGAGTTTAACTGACACTATGGCAATTGGCAAAGCAAAGATGAGGAGTAGTAGAAGATGAGATGAGAACAGAAGATGGATAGATCTCACAGCTACTCAAGACCAACTACTTTCAAACTGTCCATAGACACCAACAAGGCTTGGGTTCAAGCTACAGCTTCTCATTAAATAACTATCTCAATCTCGATATGGGCTTTCAATTCCAAGCCCTCAAATCATACAACCCTCCATGCAGATTGCTTCTCCTTCTCCTTTAGCAATAGTAATTGATGATCATGCTTTCACAAATGTTCTTGGTGACAATGTTTTCACAAGATTTGCTACTCTCTAGGCCAAACCAAATGTTATTATTTGCAAACAATAAAGAAAGGTCAAGACCCATGGCATCATTGGCCCATTAAATTAGTAGTGCTAGCTATTGCCACAAACTTTTTATTAAATTCTCATTTGGATGATTAAATTGATTGAATTCTATAAATTGAATTGTATAACCCATAAATTAAATAGCCAATTTAGTAAGATCTTCTTTGGTAGGTCTTACTTATTCCTTAAATTAGAGATCATTGGATTTTTGTTTTGGAAAATAGTTTTACTATTCTCACACTTTATTCTCATATTTCTCAGTTCACAAATTTAATTCATTAAATTTATTAAATTGTGGATAATTGATTGGGTTGAGGCTTTCTCAACCTACCATAATGGGGGGCGAGTAGTGGATTATGGTAAGTTGGGGCAGGTTGACTCATTTTGATAACCCTATTGATGAACTTGCTTATTAGCTACAACAAGTTGGTTATTGTGACCTAAAATGTTGTTTACAGGTCATTAGGATAAATATTATTTTTTTATGATGTGGATGGCACAATGGATTACATGGCATCAAGAGTATGGATAAACATGGCAAGCCACAAGAAAAGGTGTGTGCAATTTCTAATATTGGCTATGGAGTGAAAAACATAAAGGAGAACTATGGATGGAGATGAAGAGTGTTTGAGAAATGGGAAGAAGAGTCACGAGTTATGAAAAACACAAGCTAAGTCATATATTATACCAATTTTGTTGATGGAACCAAATTTATCGAAGGAGTAGATGAAATGGGTAAGTTGATGATATAAGAGTTGGATTTGTAAGTTAAAAACAATTGGGAGGAAAAAAAGGAAAAAAACAAAGAAGAATTACAACTTATTTACAAAATTTCCATTAATGAAATGACATTGGCTTTCTTTCTTTTCTTGGTGACTACAAGGGGCTAAAAACCGAAAATAGAGGAAAAAAACAAATAGGAACTACTTCTTCAGGTAGCCCTAACCTTGAGGATATTAGCAAAAGAAGGAGATCAAGATCCTTGAGAGGTGTATTGAACACATGAGCACTTGCCAAGAGAGTGAAGGCAAGATTGGTTAGCCACTTAGCATAAAAATTACCTTTATGGTAGGTGTGGGACATAAAATTACCTTTAGGAAAGATCAGGCGAAAGCTATTAAGAACTCGCCATGCTCATCCCTCAAAATTCCACCATACCTAGTAGCTCCACAAATCTTTAATGACAGTGAGGGAGTTAATAGGATTATCCATGTCTTCTTCATCTATAGGAACCAAGGCTTTCTCTAAAAGCATAGGACCAGATCAACCTAGTGGTCCTTCTAAAGTCTAACCTTCCCATCACAAACACTCCATTGAGTATTTTGCAAAGCATTTGGATAGAGATATGTCTAGTATTTCCATTGTTTTGAGTGAGCAGCATTGGTCTCTTCTGTGTGAGGCCAATCCGTCTTCCACTATACTTGCATTTCATAACTTGCACCTACAAACTCTGGTCTTGCACTATGAGGTTCTAGCAGAGCTTCATGAGACATGCATCATTCATTAATTGAAGTTTCTCAAGCCTAAACCCTTATATAGCTTAGGCTTGTAAAGAGTACTTCATGCAATGGGATGCTTCTTTCTAGAATTCTCATGCCCCCGCTTAAATTTCTTTGAAGCATTTCAAATTCAAAACACACATTTTTGGAGATTTTGTCCACTTGCATTAAGTAAATTTGCATTGCACTAACCACATAAGAGGTAGGGGTAATTTGCTCTGCAAGAGATAAAGCCTTAGACTTTCACCCAAATAATTTTTTCCTAACTCAATTATAATTTCACATATTTTTTCCTACCCCTTTGTTTGATATAAGTTGAATGCCTAAATATTTACCAATGTTTGAGCTACACTGAAAACTTGCTACATTAGAAATATTATACACTAGTGGAATCCACTTTTTTAAAAAGAAAATATTTTAGTCTTATCATCATTAACTTTTTGCCCTAAGACTTAGTTGATTTTGTTTACGCAATTAAGAATATAATTAATTTGATCCATAGAAGACTCAAAGAATAAGAGCAAATCATTTGCAAGCAGCAAGAGAGAAATATAGAAGCCATTTTTACTCGCCTTCATACCTTTTCACCTCCTTGCTTTAATAACATCCAAAATAATGAGATAATGTTTCCATGGATAACTTGCTGTCTAATACCTCTACTAGGATTAAAATCCACTATCTTAGAGCCATTCCATAAGCTATTCACATTAGAAGAGTAATTCAATCCATAATGATTCTCACTAGGTGATTTGGCAAGGTTAATTCCCATAAAGTGGCTTTAATGAATTTTTTAGCTAAATTTGTCATAGGTTTTCTTAGGGTCTATTTTGATAGTCATATAGCCCTTTTTGCCATTCTTCTTTTTCATAAAGTGGAAAAGGTTACTTGCTATGACAATGTTGTCTTAAATGAATCCTCCAGGAATAAAGCTCGCTTGATTAGGTAAGATCACATAAGGGAGAAAACATTTGAACCTATAAACTATAAACTTTGTAACACATTTATACAGAACAATGCATAATGAAATAAGGCAAAATTGATAATCAAATTTAGGTTTCTTCACATTAGGGATTGAAGTTACAAGAGTTTCATTTATATTTTTAATACCCACTTGGCCCCTAAAAATTTTTAAAATGAACTAGCACACAAAATCCCCAGCTACATCTGAATTCTTTTGGTAAAAATAGTAAGATACCCATTAGAACCTGGGGCTTTAATGGGACCCAAATTAAAGATAGCTTTTTGTAGCTCTTCCTAAGAGATAATTGAGTCAAGCCTTTTTCGGTCATAATCCTTTGAGGGAAAAGAAGTCTAATTCACCAAAGCTCCCATTTTAGTTTCATTTTCATAAGAGGCTTTAGTAAAACTTTGACAACATTTTTCACAACATTTTCATCCTCAACTTAATTGTTGTTTCCATCTATTATAGTACAAATCATGTTAGCTCTTTTCTTTAATTTTTTTCCATTGTTTTAACATGATAAAATCTTGTATTAGGTCCCCATCAATTATCCACAATTCAAGGTTGTCTAGGAATAATTCCAATTATTCTCATAAGCTCCCTGAATACCATTGAGTTGGGCCAATAATTAATTTTTTTCCTTTTTCTGATGCTACCAAAGACATCTTGGTTTCCCATTTTTAATTGAGATTTCAGTCTGGTCAAATTTGTCACAACATCTTCCTCGTTGACCTAGTTATTTCCAAGGAAGTCATTGTAATTTACATGTAAAAGCCAAGTTGCCTCAAATTTGAATGATCTCCTCAATTTGTCACCAATTCTTGCAAGAAAATCAATCATAATAAGGGTACTAATCAAAATACACTCTATGTAGGATTTTCTCTACTTCATCAAGGAATCTAATTCTCTATGGGTGCTTAAAGCTCTGTCAAGTCTTTCAAACGCTTTCATGATCACCCCTTGATTGGCCCCTATAAGTAAATCGAGAGCCTAGTCACCCCAAATTAATCAACCTATACTCTTAAAAGGCATAAAAATGTGATAAATTAGCCTAGGCCCCCCCTTTTTTTCCATAGAACAAGCTACATCATTAAAATCTCTTGCCACCACTTAAGGCCTAAAAATAATGGGGGCAATTTGGTGCAAGGGTTGATGCAACTCTCCTTGTCCCATGATTTAGGAAGGCATAGGCAATAGTAAGTAGCTAGTTTTCATTATTCTTCATGCTAACTCTAAATGCATAAATTAAGAAGAAGAATTAATAAGAACAAGTTGAAATCCTTCATTCTTCCCTTAACCTAAATAACCTAAGCCAAGCTATCTCTGTCAATGAGAAGATGAGAATTAAACCCTAATTTTCAAAAAAAAAATTTTGCCTAGTTACTTTTAGTTTCCATGAGAGATAAAATTTTAGGCTTGTGATTTCTAACAATTCTTTTAGTGTGTAAGAGAAATGACAACACCCACACCCCTGTAGTTCCATCTAATTATTGGATTCATAAAAATAGAATCCAAAAAAGAGAGAATCCCAAAAACATATTGGTGTATAGGCTTGTGTTCAATACCAACCATCATCTCATCCTCATCAACTAGAGGGGTCTCATTCACCAAAATATCACCATCAGTACCTTGTCTAGTATCCGTAAGGGGATTAGTAGAACTAATATTAGGTGGTTCAGGATCCTCTTTTATTATTATTGGGTCATTAGAAACAATCTGAGTTTTTATATTAGTCATCTTAGCATCCATGTTACCTGCAAATATGGGATTCGTTTGCACTATCATGCCTTTATGAGCCATAAGAATTACCTAGGTTTGCACATTGGTGTTTTGAGAAGATTGGGCATGTTTCTCATGTTGCTCATTGCCACTTGGGCTAGTGACTAGCCCATTACTCTTTTTTACTTTTCTCATTACAACTTCCTTTTTAAGCTTTTCCTCATTGTTCTCCTTATCTTTGGCTTTATAAGACTTGTATGACTGGGACCCAAATCTACTTGAAGTTTGCTGATAGGAGATCACTTCTAATGCTGGTGATTTTTTAGTAGATATCCCTTTGTTATCATCCTTGGATTCTTGATTAGGTATACCTATATTCTTCTCTTTTGAACCCATTATAGTGCTGAATGAGAACTTGTAGGATGATTCTCTTTAGCTTGATTTTCTCATCATTTTTTGGCATTAATTTCACCTTTGAAGAGCAACAATCTTCATACATGTTTTATTCACTACACCATCATCAAGGGTCGAATTCTATTGTCAGCATTGCATTTGGATGATTCATTAGAAACCCTATTTCATCCTTCTCTTGCTAGCAATTCTCCTCACAAGGTTTTGTGGGGCAATTCTCCAAAGAGTGACCTTATATTCCACACCCAAAACAATTGCTGCACTCTCTCATATTCTATTGTATGTCTCCAATAGTTGTTTTCATTATCTTTGATAACAAATTAAGATAGAGGTTCATTCAAGTCCACTACAACACAAACTCTTTCATACTTCCCTCTAGTTCGTTTTGCTATAGTCAAGTTATCCTTTAGAGTCTTTTCAATTCTATTGCCAATAGTGTAAAGAACTTCACAATCATAGTACTCCATGAGGAGATGGGAAAATCTCACTCAAACTATTGCAGAGTCAATATTAGCTCTTCTTGGATCAAAGTTGGGCTCCCCTTCTCTAACAATCAAGTAGTGATAGAAAATAAGCCATGGCCCTTCTATTAAGGTATGATCATGATCTCTAAAGTTTGAGAAATTCACCATATAGTAATCAAAGCCTAGATCAATAAGATTGACCACTTCGATCTTTGCCCACATTTGTTAAAGGTGTTTTTCTAACACTTTGAATCCAATACCTTTACCCTAAAGGTGGATAGTTAGAGATTTCTTATATGGCTTACAAATTCTTTTTTACTCCATATTATTCATGGAGTGTACTGGATAAAGGACTCCCTCTACAATGACCTCATCCTTTATCTAGATTTCCTCAAGATTTATTAATCAAACAAATCCTCATCATTCTTAATTTCACCTTCATCTTGAGAAAGTTCCATTTCCAAACCTGTGTTATTTTTTCCACCAAGTAACATATTACAAAAGGAGATTTTGGGTTGCTCCACTACCACAATTTTTCTTCCTTCTCTCAAAATTTATTTATCATGATCATAAGTTTTCACCTTGAGGACTCTCATTGTCTCCCCTTTTACCTTTTTTCTTGTTCTAACCAATCAAATCAACCTCTTCATTGGCACTTTTTTTTATCAACTCTTCTTGTATCATCCATTGCTACCTGTTCTATCTTCGAATGTTGTTGATTTATGTCTAGCGTAAACAACAAATTAGAAATAACATTAAAAGAAAGATAGCCCTTGTAGATCCAATCTAGGAAAAAAAATTAAATACCAAACTAAGATGACCTAAACAGCCAAAGTACCAATGACAAAGGAAGAAATTAATTGATTACATCAGAGTATAATCATGGGTAAAGAAGTAGACTCTTGTAAAGGGATTGTGGCAATGGATTACCCCTTGGAATAGAAGGAACTCATATCTTATTGAGACAAACTATTGGGTTTTACTGGGATCAGGGGAAGGAACTAAAAGGGCCAATTGATTGGTTTTCTTCATCTCATTTGTATTAACGTTGATCTGGCAAAAAGATTTCTATATAAATTTAAGATCTTTAACCGAATGTTTCATGTGGCACATGAGGGTCTTCATTTTATTTGCTTATAATATGGCAAGTATAGCCACCAAAAAAGGTGATTGCTTATCAACTATAAGTGCAAAATGAAAGGACAATAGGCATTTGGAATTAACTAAATCTAGACCCAGGACCTTACTCACATATGTTCCCCAATGGTGGGGGATGGCACATTTGGTGATTGGATGATAATGCAAAAACTAGGAAATCATCCACAAAGCCCATCATCATTAATGGATAATTCTGATCGTGAAAGCATGGGAAGATAGCCAAAGGAACCCTTACTTGCACCATCACTTGGTCTTTCTAGAGTCACAATACCGATGTTGCTACCTAGGGCTCATGTTTCTCTACCATTGCTCTAGAGTGTTGTTAGAGCAAGTCATCACTAAAGTCAAACCTTGCATATTCTGCTAGCCAGAGTGCTATTCTTGTTAGCCAATTCTCAACTCTAGGTTAGGTGGTACCCAAAGATATTATGATTACACTTTAATTTCCACAACCAATTTTGCAAATAATGGAGGGAGATACTTAGAAGAATGGCAAGGAAACCTCTAATAAGGTTAGGATTGGTGGCAATGAAACACATAAAGAAATGGAGTTTGGACATATCAATGATGGCCAAGCAAGAGTATTAAATGAGAGTTGTCAGAGTGAAAGAAAAACAAGAATAATTCTAGGAGAGCTTTGGTGCACCTTATTTCACCCAAATTAACTAGGCCTGTGGCCCACATAAGAAAACCTTAGCCTCCTAACCCTTATCCCTATACATGCAGCATCTATATCCTACTCAAATATCCTCTACTTGATGCATGGTAATGCTGTCAATGAGCTTGAATGAGATGCTAAGGGAAACACATAACTTTCCTATACTTGATTGAGCTTTGCCTCTTTTTTTTTCGTTATACACATTATTTTTTCCTGATGAACATTTGTGCATGGAATAGTAGAATGCCCAACTTTTCCCTACATGAATAAGTTTTGGCTCTTCTTTTTTTTTTTTTTTTAACATTTATGTGTGAAACAATAGAGGTATAATAAGAAAGGGTTATTTTGCTTTGATCCAAGAGATTAAGAGGCATAATACTATGCATATTATGGCTCTTTTAGAAACTCACTTGCCAAGGCCTAAAGTTTTGTAAGTATTAAAAAACTAGCTATAACTCTATTTCTCTTTATATCAAATTGGCTTTTAAGGAGGCATATGGGTGTTGTGGAATAAGGGTAACACAAAGGTGGACATTCTAGAAGCACACAGATAGTATGTGCATACAAAAATACAAATGGTGGAAGGAGCATCATTGGCTTTAATTGCTTTTGTATATGCCAGCCCTAGAATGTTGGAATGCTAATAACTTTCGAATAACTTCTTTTTTTGTCTTCAACCACTATGAATAATTGATTTTTACTAAGGAATTTTAATGAATATCTTCATTATTGAGAAAAAATTGGTGGTGTAATCCCAAATTGAACTAGCATGAGAGAATTCACTGATTACTTGATAAACTATAGAGTAGATGATTTTGGGATTCAGGGTCCGCCTTTCACCTCAAAGCACAAACATATTTAGGAGAGATTGGATAGGGGACTAACAAATAATCACTAGCATATGTGCTTCCTGGAATCATCTCTAATGCATCTTTTATACTTCTCATCAAATTATAAATCGCTCCTCCTCTTATCACATCACTACAAGCTTAGTACCCACCCTTTTCGATTTTTGGCAACTTGGATTACTCACCTTGATTTTTTAGCATATGGTTCAATATTGTTAGTCATCTCATAGCACATGGTAGAATTCATGTCAACATTTCCAAACCAAAATCTCTAATTTGCATAAGCGATTGTTTAGACAAAAATGTAAATAGAAACATAGACTTTATGCCAAAGTTAGAGATATTGATGAAAAGTTATATTTTGGACCAAATAGCTATTTAGAATACCTTCAACAAAAATTGTGGCAAGAGTATGAATAGATTCAGATTCATGGAGAAATCATCTAGTATTAATGCTCTCATTGTTATTGGTCAGTTTTTAGGGACAGGAATATCAGATACTTCCACACTTCTATAGTTACTAGAAGGCATAAAAATTGTATCGAAGCCTTATAATATGGTAATGGCATCTAGCAGCATTATAATGGCATCCTCATGCATGTGACTGTCACTAATTTTGAAAATTTATACAAGAAGGATGAGGGGGTCTTACTAGGTTTTTCCTATTTGGATGTTTTCCTTTCATTGATTTGCAAAGCCATGATTAACTAGATGTGGTACCTACTCTAAAGGAAATCAAGCAGGTAGTGTTTAGTATGGGATCCTTCAAGGCATTAGCTCTTGATAGTCTTCAAGCTATTTTCTTTCAAAATAGTGGGATACAGTTTAGCATTCGGTTTAGTGCAAACTATGTTCCAAGATCTCAATAGGTTAGTAGTATTAATTAGATATTTCTTGTTCTTATACCCAAAATGGAAAATCCAATAAGTTTAAAGTAGTTTTGTTCAATTAGTCTTTGCAATGTGATTTATAAGATCATCACAAAGTTCATTGCGAACATACACAAAGAACACATGCCTCACCTAGTGATGCCCAATCAACATAGTTTCATCAAAGGTCAACATAGTTTTAATAACATTATCATTGCATAAGAAATCATCCATTCCATGAGAGGGGAACGAGGTAAGTCTAGTTGGATGGACAATAAAGTGGACTTGGGAAAGGCATGTGATAGATTAGATTGGGATTTTTTGAAGTACACTCTTTTGGATATGGGTTTTCTTTAGCCCCTTATTAATCTTATTATGATTGCGTTCAATCTTTCAATCTAAGTATCTTTTGGAATGGTCATATGACCAAGTTTTTTTTATGCCTCTCAAGTAATCCACCAAGGTAATCCACTTTCCTCATATCTTTTTGTTCTTTGCATGGAAAGAATTGGCCACTTAATTTAGACCATGGTAAATAGCAACTAATGGAAACCAATCATCCTCTGGAAACATAGGCTGCCTATTTTGCATCTTTTCTTTGCAAATGAATTGTTGTTATTTTCTAAAGCTTATATGGCACAAGTTAAGATTATAACTGATTGTTTAAAGGTTTTCTACGCTGCTTTTGGCCAATAAGTCAATTAGGAAAAGACTAAGATTTTCTTGTTTTGTAATGTTAAGATTTTCTTATTTTGTAATGTTAATTATAATATAACTAGGGAGATTAGTGAATTCTTTGGCTTTGTCCTACAATTGATTTGTGCAAATGCTTGGGTATCCCCTTATTTCATAAGAGATTTTGAAAATTTACTTTTAGGCATGTTCTTGACAGGGTTCATTAGAATTTGAGTTCTTAGAAGGGGATAACTTTATCTTTTACTGGAAGACTTATTTTGACTCAGTCAATTTTGTCTACATTCCTTACTTACTCTATGCAAATTTTTGTCCTTCCAGCTTGTGAGAATCTAAAAAAATTATCTTAGAATTTTCTTTAGGGAAAGGAAAATTATACTCAGCAACCTCATTTAGTGCCTTGGCCTTTATTTGTGCTGACCTAAGAATAAGGGTAACCTTGGCATTCAAAATTTATGAGATTTCAGTAAAGTTTTTTTGATGAAAATTTGGCCATGGTTTATTATCTAGCCCTAAGGCTCTATGGGTGAGCATTCTCCATAGTAAGTATAAGGTTAATGATCATCTTATCTCTTGTATTGTTCTGGTGACAAACTTTTCTGGAAGAGTATAGTGAAAACTTGGGATTTGGTTACTATGGAATCTTAGATTATTACTAGTGATGGGTCATAGACACTATTTTAGTTAGACAAACGGGTTTTTGACTTTGAACCTTTTCTCAAATTCATGGTTATTTTAGTGCCTGATTATATCCTAAACCAACTCATGCAGTTTTTTGTGGGTTTCAGTGGTGCTTGGAATTGGAATCCTTTTGAACATCTATAACCTACTCAAGCGGTGATGTGGATAGCCTCTTTACACCCCATCTAATATGTATATGAGGGATAGGTTCTAATAGGCTTTAATTGTAGATGAAACTTTTTCAGTCAAGTTTGCCTATTATTTCATCTTAGTCAATAAAGGCATTTCAACAAAGTCCCATTTTGTTCAATGGCATAATGACTCATTTAGTGCGATGTCCCTATTGTAATCATGGTTGGGAAGATTTCTTACACATGCTTCATCAGAAGTGCCTGAATTCTTTAGCTTTTTGGACTCCATTCATTATCCTATCTAAATGAAGTACCTTTTTCTCCTTGGACTTAGAAGGATGAATTCATAGTAATCTTACTCAAAATTTTGGGAGTCAAGATAAGATGAGTTGGATCACCTTCTTTAGGAAACCTAATTATACAATTCATAATCTTGTAATTGCATAGGACTTGCTCAATCAAAAGAACTTTCTTGTCCCTTTCAAAATAGTGTCTTATTTTTTGGACTTTTCTTGTGACTCTATGGGTCAAGCTGAGTGTCGATGGCTCAAATCATTAAGGAGGTGCTTTTGCTGCTTATGGGGGCATGATTTGTGATTCATGTGGCCAATGGCACCTAGGGTTCACTTTCAACATTGGCAATGGAATTGCTTCAGTTACTAAACTTTAGGGATTTCTATTGGGATGGAACTAGCCTGGCATCAAGGATTCTAGCATATCTTGGTGGAAGGTGACTCTATGCTAGTGATAAACCTCATCAATATAGGTTGCCTAGATTCTCATCCATTTTTTGGTCTTGTTTCACACATTTTCAATCTTCAAGACAAGAAGTGACACATAGGTTTGTCTTACACTTATAGGAAAGCTAATAGTGTTGCTGATTAGTTAGTTAATTTTGCTTATTCTCCAACATGAGGTGTTTGTTTGTACTTGCATTCACCTAATAGCTATAGTATATTAGTCCTTTGAGATTTGATGGGAATAGTTTTTCTTGAATGTATCAGATCTTAGTTTACTTTTGTAATGCCCCTTACTTAAAAAAAAAAAATTGTAGCAATGGAGCAGTTATTTTGTTGAGGGAAGTTTATAAACATTTTAAACAAAATTCAGTAAAGATTTGAGTGAATTTTTTCTACCTCAAAGAAAGTGCTAGTGTATATTTTCAAGATAGGAAGAAAATATATTTGTGTTGTATAGGTAAAATGCTTGGAAAGGTAAAAATAATGTACTTAGACTTTAATTTTTTTTATAAATATCCATTTAAAAGTTCATTTTTAAAAATAAAATGTAGACATGCTATGAGTATTTCTCAAACACTTAAGATTGACATATGAAAGACCTTGAAGCTGATTGCAAAATAACTATATGGAACATGAAGAAAAATTTTAATCCTCTTGTAATATTAATTACTTAATACTACTCCAACTAATATGATAATGAACTAAGGGCATTTTTTGTCTTTTTATTTTTTTAAAAGAACAATTTAATTCCTTAACTTTTAAGTTGAGTAATTTAGTCTCTATACAAGTGTAATTAGGACAATGTAGTCACTCAACAAATATAATTGGGGTAATTTCATCTTTTTATTAGTGTAATTGGGATAATTTAATCCCCTTACAAGTGCATTTTAGTCCCTTACCTAATTCTCCTTTCTTAACATGATGTGGCTTGTCAATGGTGACTTAAATTTTTTTTTGCTCAAAAAAGTTCAACACCCTTCCTCTAATATGAAGTTATCTTCTTTTTTGTCGAGTCTTAAACTTTAATTTCATGTATCTTAATTTAGTCAAGAGATAAATTTATGTAACAGTCATCTCATTATTATAATGAAAAAAATACAATTTAGTTTATTATTAGTGAGTCATATCATTTCAAAAAGAAAAATATAATGGGTGAGGTAATATATTACTTTACTTAAAAGATAAGAAACTAAATTACTATTATATAAAAGGAAAGTAATCAAAGGTGTACCTACTTCATATGATAATATATGAATTATTTTTTAACATTACTCTTTTAACTTGATAATACATTTTGCATGGCAACATGTTAGGGTCAAATTTTATAAATTAAATTACAAAACTTTAAATTTACCTAAAATCCAATATTTAAAGCTTTAAATTTTTAAATTATAAATAGTGAACTTTAAAACTTTAAATGTTAAAATTTTATGCATTTAAATTTTAAAATAAAATGACAAATATTAAATTCTAAAAATTAATTTTGTAAACTCTAAAATTTTAAAAAAGTGCTATATCATAAACTTTAAATTTATAATTTTAAAATTGTAAATATTATTATAATATTGTTTAATAATAATAGAGCTAAGAGTATAATTATGTGTCAAAAAATAGTTTTAATTTAAACTATTAAAATTATTACATTTAAATTTTTTATATTTTTACTTTTTAACTTTAATGATTTTATCTTTATTTTTATCTCATATTTAAATTTTATTAATGAATATTACATCTGTCTTTTACTATTTTTTTATTTTTAATTCTATTCTTCTATTGCTACATAGTCTGACGTTGATTTGAATACAGAAGTTAAAGAATCCGGGTATGAACTCCGGGCATCCACATCGACAGTGAGTTGTGGTGCATCTGACTACGGGGTTTTGTGATTTGTTTTGAGTGAGGGCAGCGTTTCCTCAGCTAATACATCCCCGGTAGTCAGTAGCTGGGGTTGTGCAAGAACTAACGAGGTATTGAGATCTGCTTCCAACTAGAAACGCTAAGTTTGAAGGCTGTTTAGCGCCTCGACCGGCAGAAACCTTGACAACAAAGAGAAGTAGGCTCAGTGAAATTGAACGGAATAGCGGCAGTCATCAAAATGGCCCCTCCCAAAGTTCTCATGGTGACAAATAGCATATCAAGTTTCGAATTTCTTGTTCATATACACAATCGGTTTTGTGGGTTTCGAGCTCTGATTAGCTTTTGTGGCTTACAGGTCGCAGAGAAGCCAAGCATCGCTCTCTCTATTGCCTCCGTTCTTTCCCGCGGTCAGGTACTCTGGGAATTTGAATCCTTGAGCTTCGTTTTAGTCTATACTAAGTTTGCTTGAACAAGTAAGAAAAAAGCCTTATATGGATCTTATCATTTTTTGGCTTTGTCCTCTGGTAAACAACGGACTGTAATCGAACTATGGTAGCTTAATGCCTGCTTCATTTAACGTATAAGTTTCAGTCTTTAAGAAAAAAGGGGAACGAAGAATGACTCGTAAAGTTGCGTTTCCTTTCATTTTGTCATTGTATTTATATCGGTAATATCTGTGATATTGCTATTTGATGATGTTTCTCTATTCTATTGGGTATATTTGAGAATGCAAAAACCAATACGTTAAAAGTACTGATTTTCTAGTACTCTTTTGTTTGGAGCTTAATTTAATTTCTTGGTTTCAAGAAGATTTGTAGCTTTACAAAAGTTTGGATTAAGAAATATTAATTTAACAGGATGTTTTAGCTATATTGGTTTTCGGTATAAAGTTCATTTACAAGCCTTGGCGGTAGTAAGTTGTACAAATGAAATTGGAGATCTGACGTGCATACATGGTTAATTTTATCCACTTCTGTGCTCCCCCTCTCTTTCCCAATTAGTTGTTAATATTTTATATTTAATCTGCTTGTTTTCAATCTTGAACCAGTTCATTTCATCTTGCTTTGGCACTGTTGTTTCCTAGTCTTGCTTTCTATTGCTTTTTATTTATATTGATTTGATTCTCAAAGGGAGTTTAGAGAATCTTTTCTTGCCAATTATTCTTGACTGTTTCATTGATTTTAAAACACATTTCTGTATACAGATGTTTACAAGAAAGGGTAGCACAGACGTTCATGAACTTGAGGGAATTTTTCTTGGATCACATGCACATTTCAAAGTGACTTCAGTGATTGGGCATATATTCAGGTCTTTTTTTGTCAACTTCTATTATAAAACTGTTAGTAATTAGGATTATTTTTTGTTAAGATTATTATTTTATCCATCAGAAGTTCAGAACTCACTTCATCTTTTCAAACTCAGGAAGATAAATTTTCAATTATACGTTCTGATGTATGTCAAACATTTTTCCCTTTTTTTTATATCATAGATTTCTACCATTGGATACTTAGATTGTTAGGACATATTGATGATGAACTCATCCATAGGGACTAAAGAATCTATGAAGATAGAGATAAAGATTGCAAACCTACCTCTACTTCTCATGTGTAACTGGAAAGTTTTAAAAGTTAGATTGGGTTGTTTAAGCTTATAGATTTTTGATTTAGTATTTCTTGAATATTAGAGATTAATAAAGATGAAAGCTTTTAAGTGTTGATTTTACTTGCGTAGATTAGTTTGTTATCTAGTTATATGTGAATTTTGTGAATAGCTTACGTCTACAAGCTTTTTTATATTAGTATTTCTTGAATACTAGAGATGAATAAAGATGAAAGCTTTTAAGGAGTTAAATTTGCTTGCTTGGATCAGTTTGTTATCTGGTCATATGTGAATTTCATGAATAGCTTTTGTCTACCTGATTTCGTAGGTCTACCAAACAAGCACAAACTAATGTCGTTGGACCTAATAAGTTTAATAGTATAAATACTTTTAAGTGAATATTTAGTAAAAATTTAGTTTGTGGGAATAACAGGACCCTTGTCTAGTAGCCTTTTTTATCTTTGTCACCTGCTGCTGCAGGGATTGGGAGGCAAAAAATTAAATAGATTTTATAAGTTACCTTTAGTACTAAGGATTAAGTTTTATTATTTTGAAGGGAATAAGGTACTAAGATTTAGAAGAGTTTGAAGTATATCTTTTCAGCCTACACAGCTAGGCCTTACTTGTGACAATTTTTATTTTAATATGGATTTACGTGCCCAAAAATTATATTTACTTGTGTCTTCTTGGTGAGTTACCAGGATTTGAATTGTTATACAGTATGGATTTTGAAGGTTCTATCTTGACTTTGAAGTATATTAATATCTTTTTGAGTAAATTACTTGATCCTACCCTATGTTTTGCATTTCTTACATAAACCTCCTCTATTTTTAGTACCTATACTAACCTCCCTTGTATTTTATAATATGCTATACTGAAACCCAAATTGTGAAAAATACTCTCAGATGAGTAGTAAATTTGCTATGACTTGTCAAAAATATTCTTATTAATTGAGTAGTAAAATTTTCTCCTCTAAAAATTCATGTTTGGTCCCCTTTACAAAAATGATCTGATGTGGATCATGTTATAATTTATGATTTTCTTTTTTACAAAATACAGAAAAAACTAAAAAAATGTTTTCTTTTTGAATGTTTTGCACAAAATACAGAAAATAATACTAATGCATTTTAGCATTTTCTTTTGTCTTTTATGAAAGAATTCATAAATTATAAAAAGACCCATATGAGACCATTTTTGCAAAGGGGACCAAACATGGAGTTTAAGGGGAGGAAATATTACTATTCAACTAAGAGTATTTCTAACAATTCATAACAAGTTGGGTTTATGTGCAAGAGCATTTATAAATACAAGGGAGGTTAGTGCAGGTTCTGAAAATAAAGAGAGAGAGAGAGAGAGAGGGTGTTTGCATCAACTTTCTCCTTCATACAATGGTGGATATATAACCCATGAATTCAGTGCCCCTAGCCCTTTAAGGGGAGTTTCCATTAGTTTAATATTTATAGAAACTACGAAAGTGGGAAATTGGCATGATATGGAGTAGAAATATTGACGTAAGCAAGCGGACAAGAGAATGAAATTTTGTCTTATGATGCTGTTCCATCAGGTAAATCAAAAAAGGACAGTGCATCTAGTGATGATTATGTGACAGGAGTTGTATGAACATGTATGTCTTGTTTATGATACAATTTGATAGTCATTAGTATAGCAAGTGGCAAGTGCCCTAATTAATTAGCAGTTTTTTGAAGATCAAGCAATATCTTACGGTGTCAACTATGCTATTTGGTATTTTTCAAGCGTGCATGCCCAAGCCTTAGCGGTTTGAGTATTTAATGCAGTTTGTCTCTCTTTGATAAATCTAGTGTAGATTTTCCTGCAACATATCAAGATTGGGCTGCAACAGATCCATTGGATCTTTTTCAAGCTCCGGTCAAGAAAACTGAATCGAACCCAAAGGTAGCTCATAACATGTATTCTTTACCATTATTGTCTCCTTTAAATCTTTTTATCTCATTAGTTATACATTGTCATATGAGCAATTGGGGAAAGATAAACTGCTTTGTCTTTGTCAGGCAATTATTCTCTGCTTTTAAGGTTAGACAACAAAAGAACACTTTCTCGGTGACACTTTTCTATGTATTCCTCTAAACAGTGTTAAAAAATGATGTTGATGTATTTGGAATTGTTCTAAAGAAATGTTCTGGAAACTTTTTCATTTCTTTAATGCATTTTTCTGCTTTCCTGTTTTTAAAATACCAAAGAGTATTTTGTGACCTGGACAATATATCTAGTGAGATTGTTGGTGTGTTGTGAGAGTGAATCCTGAACACTGGAGCTTGCATGAATTTTTAGCATTAGACACCACCTAAAGGTCACATGACCACTTAAACAAGTCATATGACTTAATGTTCTAATTTTGATTATTCAGGCATAATCCAATAGGGCAGAATTCACTCCTCTCATCCAATCCCATCTTTGATCTTACACCATTGACCAAATTTTTATAGGATGACTTATCACAAAATCCACCATTGGATTGGAAGCTTTTATCCTGCATATCTTCCCATAAACTTTTGTATTAATCCCAGAACATTTTTGTAGCTCAGTAAGACATCTTAAAAATGAACAAAAAAAGTACTCTTTTCATATAGAAGAATCCATCTACTATTTGATCACATACTTGTAATTTTATGAATTTTCTAAAATTGGCATGCAATATCATAATAATATTTACTAATACACATACACACACACATTTTGAAAAAGGGAATGAAGAATCGGAGGACTCCTTATTTGAGGTAGATATGCTGGTACTTGGTGTAGATATAAGACTAATAGACACATTAAGCCAGGGGTTGAAATCTCTCCAAAGTTTCTAAGTTTTTTCCTATGGGAATTAGCTAGGAAGGGGTCATTAAGGAGGACCTGTCAAACATGTTAGCTAACTGAAGAGAAGATTGAGATTGGATTTAAATCTTGTCGGTGTGATGCTTTTGAAAGCATCGCTCAAGGAGCTCTTAGAGGAAAAGGACTTTTTGAACTAATTTTATAATGAAGAAGCCAAGAATGATTGCTATGACTCTAACCTGCCTTTTCACATGAAGCCAATTAGGCTTGAAATGTACATGCCCTTTCCTGTCTTTTGTTAAGAATGAATCTTTACCTTATTATTCATATTTCATTATAGTAATGCAGGCTAAGAGAATTGAACTGTAGATTAAGTTGGTCAAAGAAGCTCTGATATGAAGTCAAAATTGTATTTGACCTAAATGCTTAAGCTGTTAGCTATGATCTTACCCCCCATGATGATTATCAAGGCTCTAATAATTTATTGAAAAAGTTTCTACACCCCTTATCTCACTGATGCGAGACTTGATGCCAATTCAAATGTATTCATTGGATCTGTAACAACCATTCCTGTGTTTTCTTTTCCTTGACTTTGGAGAAGTGTTATATGCATTTGATCTTATTTCTGTGCTTTCCTTATTAACATTATTTCTTTTCTTTAAGGCACATATTTGTAGACATTTAAATCAAGAAGCCCGTGGATGTCGTTATTTGGTATTGTGGTTAGATTGTGATCGTGAAGGAGAAAATATATGTTTTGAAGGTATTGTACTTATCATCTTTTTTCTTTATTTCTTGATATTTTAATAAGTAATATCTTAATGGGCTCTGTCATTGCAATGCAAATTTATTTTATTCCAAAATTATTAGAGTGTGCAGTAGGAGAGTATCTAAATTCAAACTTGACAAGTCTGCTTTTCCTTTTGTCTTTTGTTTTTCATTTTAATTCTTAATGATCATTGCTTTTATAGATTTTAAACCAAAATTCTTAATGTCTGGCATTGATTTTTTGGAAGTGAAATGGAATTATTATTCAGTTAATATCTAACATTTTGGAAATTAGAGTACTTTTAGATTATGTTGAACTATTTAATAATTAATTTGTGTGGTAAGGGCATACTCTCTATCATTCATCTTTCTTCTTTACATAACTAATGCATCCAAACTTTTTGTTATATTCAGGGCTCTATTCTTATTCAAATTTGCACATCTCTTAAGAATTTGACTGGTACTGTTAGAGCCTAGAGCCCAGAAGTTGATAATGATATCAAAAGATTTTCTCTTTGCACAGAAGCATACTCTCATATTACATTTTGTTTGATATATGTAACCAATTATGAAATTCTAAATAATTTTTGAAGAAGCATTTGAAATATTAAATGCTTTTTGCAGTTATAGAGTCTACTGGTTTCAATGTAAATGAAGCTCAAAAGAGGGTTTATCGTGCACGTTTTTCTTCAGTTACTGAAAAGGATATTTTGAAGGCTCTGGACAACCTTGTAGAACCCAACAGAAATGAGGCACTAGCTGTAGATGCTAGACAAGAGATAGATTTAAAAGTTGGAGTTGCCTTTACTCGATTTCAGACGAGTTTTTTCCAGGGAAAATATGGGAACCTTGATTCCCGAGTTATCTCGTTGGTTTCCTGCTCTCTTCTTTGTCCTTTTGGTTGTAGTTTGCTTTTCATATTTTTTTAATCTTTGCCTGTAGTTTTATGGTTTTTGTTTAATAAGGAATGGAAGTCTTAGTTTCTTGTTCAGATCTGATAGAAGAATGCAAAATTACGTGACTTTTGCATATCCCAAACCATAATGTTCTCATTAACAATGTAATGAAGGAGATAAACAGAGGTTTACAGTTATTGATGTTTTTATGTCAGAGCTTTGATGTAAACCATGCCTCAATATAAATGCCAAAAGTAGTGATCAAAAACAGATGTGAGTTCAGTTATGGTTTGCTTAGTTTTACTGAAATAATAATTTCTAATAGTTCTGAGTACCACTGAACCGCTTGAAACCACCAAGAATCTAGAATTGATGATATTTAAGGCAGTTTTTGAGTTTGTTCATATGGTTTGGCTAGCTTGAAACAAGAAGCCCTAAATGTATTATGTAGACTATTTGGCGATCTTTCTGATCTTGCAATGCTAAGAGTGTTAAGTGTTATCAACCTGTGCTGAGTCTATATCATAAATCTAATTCTTTCTTGCTAAAACCTTTGGCACCATTGTCAATGCAACATGGCAAGTAAGCATGCTTGTCAGTTTTTAATTCAAGTATATCTGCAATTCATTTTCAGTTAATATATGAAATTTTTGTATTTATTTTGGAGGTAAAAAGTAATTTGGAAACAATTGAGGGTTAAATGTGATATGACTTATAAAAAGAATATAAAGAAGAGAGAAAAATTAATTTATCATGATCTGGTAATTCTGGAAACAGCAACAATTGTCATTGTTTGGTTTACTTGCTGAACAAGCTTCCAAGATAGTGTGTGTGTGCGTGCTTGTGAGAGTGCATGTGCTTTACCCCAAGGTACCGTTTGTTGCTTGATATACATTGCTGACAGATAATACCAGCCACAATATCCTCTCTCACTGGATCTATACAGTCATCAGATCTTTATTCAGTTGTGGCACAAACTCTCATGCCTCTCTATAGTTCTAATCGATTAACATTCTTGTGATAGTATTTCATTCAGGTCAAGCATAGCTAGAATTATTGATTCTGTTAACTGTTAACATATTTCAGCTATGGACCATGTCAAACTCCTACCCTAGGCTTTTGTGTGCAGCGGTATCTGCAAATAAATACTTTCAAGCCAGAAAAGTTTTGGAGCTTGCACCCTTTCATAATACAAAATGGCTATGAAATTCAGTTAGAATGGGAACGTGGCAAATTGTTTGACATGAATGTGAGAATTTCTGTTCTTTCTATTGTTGTGCTTTCTTAGTCTTGTTTTTCCTCCTGAAAGATAGCCTTTTGATAATTCTAGTGCAGGTTGCTATAATGTTTCAAAAGCTGGTGAGTGAAGATGGACTTTTGGAAGTCACTGAAATATCAGAAAAACAGGAAACTAAAAGTCGGCCTGTTGGTCTCAACACCGTAAATCTTCTAAAGGTTAGAAAAAAGTGGGGAAGCTATTGTTTCATTCTCTGATAATAACGTTTAAAGTGTCCAAGTTGTGAGATGACATGATATTGGAGATTTAGGGTTTGTAATTTTTGGGATTTTTTAGGAATTCATCATCATTAGGGATCTATCAGTTATCTTTATTAGGAATTTCTCATAACTAAAAATTTATCATTTATCTGTCGGGCCTTTGGTTATCCTATTCCCATATGTGATAAGGCATAGGTCAGTTATCTTATCAGTCTATAATTGTTATTCACTTCTAGTAGAATTAGGGTGTTTGAGTTGCTTATATAAGGCAATATTATCGGTCTCCAATAGTAAAATTATTATTGTGTTTGTTAATGATTTGAATTAATACAGTTGAGTATTATTCAGTTAAGAGTGTTCTCCTTGTTCTTTCTCCAGTTATCCCGCACCACATGGCCATAATTGTGGAGTGTTTGTTTCATTGCCAACGTGTTTGACATACATCTTCTGGGTGAGCAAGTGGAAGTATGAATAAATCGATTACTAGGTCCACCTCACCCTTAATTGCATGGATGAAAATAATATGAAATAAACTTTCTTTAATTATTATGTATCAAAATCACTTACATCATCCTGACCATTTGGATAAGCAAAACATTAAAACTGCATTATAAGGCATTGGGTTTTTTTTTTTTTTTTTTTTAAGAAAAGACTAATGGAATTGTGAGTTCTTTTTCAAACAATTTTCTTACGGCCTTCCATTGGAATTGTTACTTAAGTAGTTGGTACTGTTCATAATGCTGGATGCATTGCGCTTGGCAAGGGGATATGTACGAGTAAGCCTGCTTGTACTCTTCAAGTCAGCATAAGATCATCTTGCAGCCTATTAAATTATGTTATGAGTTAGCCTAAGTGTGGTTAGAACACGGCGGAGATTTGAGGTAATCAAATGAGTCCACTTAGGATTATGACTACTTCGACTCATAGTTTAGTTGGTCTAATGCTGATCTAAATGCTATAAGAAAGAAGCCGAGTACTATAAAATGCCTGCATAAAGTACATAAGTAGTGAGTCATATCTAGGCGGACTGTGCTATTTAACTCTTAAGACAAAACTGAACCAAAAGTGTTTGCACTTTGAAATCAACTCATGCATCAGACCAGCTGTAGCAGTAACATTCACCTGCCAAATCTGCTGGCATGAACTCCTTTTTCATCAGTTTCACCTTCGTGTGAAACAGCATTTTCCTGTCTTGGCTTTTGAAACTTGTCAAAATGAAGAGTTAACTGATTAAGGTAGCTAGACCATCAAGAAACCATATGTTTGAATTGTAATTGGATTTTGAGTATTGAACATCCAGGATTCTTCTTTTTACACTGGTGTGACAAATTTTGTTTGAGTACAATGTTCTTTTTGTCCAGGTTGCTTCAAGTGCTCTTGGATTTGGACCTCAAATGGCTATGCAAATAGCTGAACGCTTGTACACTCAAGGTTTCATCAGGTTTTCTCGTAAAATGATTAGCATTTCAAATTACTGTGATATCTACATTATTTGCAACATGTAATGACCTTTGATTGTTTTTGTGCATTATGCTTCTCAAGCTATCCACGCACAGAAAGTACAGCATATCCTCCTTCATTCGACTTTCAGGGTGCACTCTCTGCTCTTGCAAATAATCCAACTTGGGGTAATTATGTACAGGGGCTACTCAGCAATGGTTTTCACAAACCACGATTGGGAACAGATGCAGGGGACCATCCTCCTATTACTCCTATGCAGTCAGCAGCTGAGGATATGCTTGGCAAAGATGCTTGGAAGTTGTACCAATATGTCTGTCAACACTTCATAGGCACAGTGTCTCCAGACTGTAAGTATGTAAGGTAAAAGCTGGACTGTTTCACCCTTTCTCTATCAGGATTTCGGTTCGTTTCACATATGTCCTTTTTCTTTTATCATAATAACTATAGGTAGAACTTTTGTATGTCCTTTCATCTCTAATCACAATATTTTTAGACTAAAATAAATCTTTTCAGTTACCACATCTTTGAAAATTAATTGAAAAGAAGTCATGCCTTTGATCTGCCTTAGTTGCTGCAATTAGGAACCTTCAATTTTCTTTATATAACGTACATGATTTGCTATCCATTCCAGGAGAACTGTGGAATTTTCAGTTGGGGGAGAGTCCTTTCAATGTACAGGGCATCATGTTAATGTTAAAGGATTCACAACTGTGATGCCTTGGTTGGCAATAAATGAGAAAAATATTCCATCATTCACAAAAGGGCAGAAAATAGAGGTGTCAAAAGTGGAGCTATATGAGGTTAATGTGAAACTCCTTGAATCATTTAGTTTCTGTACAGAGTTCTGAATTTTATTCTGATTTCTTTTATTCTTCTTGTCCTTTATTGTCCTTTCTCTTTTGTTCATTATGGAGGATGACTTACTTGGTATAGGGGGTCTGTTCATGTGCTGTAGCTTGTACTTAAATATGTTACGTGTTTGGAGTGATGAGATTTTCTATTTAATCATTTTAAAGAAGAAAAAAGAGAAAAGGCTGAAAATCATGTCATTTACCACCTGAGATTTCATATATGTCACTGATATTTATGAGCATAAATTCTACAGGGAATTACCAAACCTCCCGATTATCTTAGTGAAAGTGAGCTGATCTCCTTGATGGAGAAGAATGGAATAGGAACTGATGCATCAATTCCTGTACATATTAATAACATATGTGAGCGGAATTATGTGCAGGTAATGGATATAGAGGTGTCTGGTAGCATGTTCGAGAAGATCTGGATATTAACATTATAAACAAATTGCAGGTACAAGCAGGAAGGAAGCTAATCCCAACTACGCTAGGTGTAACTTTGATAAGAGGTTATCAATCAATTGACCCAGACCTCTGCCTGCCTGATATACGTAGCTTCATCGAGCAACAAATCACTCTTATTGCTAGGGGGCAGGTAGACCATTGTCAAGTTGTGCAGCATGTACTACAGCAATTCAAGCAGAAGTTTAGTTACTTTGTTAAGAAGGTTGGCTAACATTATCATTCAATACTTGTTTTTGGTCACCATATAGTTCAGTATGATTATTCTGATTTTCAAATCATGACAGATTTTCAAGTGTTTGTTTTTATTGAAATTCATGATAAACAGAGACTGAATGAAACAGAGAGCTTCAGAGCTTGTAGGGCTTGAGTGCTTCATCAACGTGATTTAAGCATCTCTCTGTTTATAGTTAAAACAGAACGTGAGTACAGATGTGATTAAACTGAACTACCTAATAACCCAATAAAGATTAACTCCTACAGCTGTGATAGACTAATTTTAGATTAACTAAATCACTTAGGAAGATACCTGCTAGTTGTAACAACAAATAGATAATGCTACTTGCATGTGTGTGCATTACACAATGTTTGTGCAATACACAAATAAAGATTGGTCACTAATGAGGTTTGATACAATACACTAATAGGGACCGATCTATATGTATCTTTTGCAGCGATTGTGTAATGCATTAACATGTAAGCAGCATTACTCCAGACAGATATACGTATAACCAGATAGATACTATGTTACACTTTGTAACAGTTTTGTCTCAACTCTGATTTGTTGGTTCGCAGTCATATCTTCCTTTTACTCCCCAACTTGACATCATGTAATCAGGAACTCATTTATTTAATTTTCCTGTTTATCATCATGTCATAATGATACTTCTGTTTATAGTCAGATAGGCCTTCACTGGATTGTGGCACACATATTCAAGCTATTTGGATTCTGGAATATGTTACTCTTTCCTCACATGATTTCATCAGTGACTTTGAAGTCTCTTTTCACATATTTACTTTCACTTTCATGAAAACTTTCATATGTGAAACAGTACCTTTTCATTTTCGAAAATGATATGTACACAACCATTGTAGAAGGTATGTACAATCAGAACTGTTCAGAAAAGTTAAGTGGGGCCCAGTAAGAAACCTAATGGTTCATGGAGGATGGTTGTGGAAAGTTTGTGGAGACAAATTTTGTGCATATAATAGTCTTCATATTTATTACATTTAATGGACATATATTTTTGCTTAGTACCTTGCATACAAATTTATAGTTGTTGCTGTGGCTGGATTGTACTTCGTATTTATTATGTGACTCTGATTTTGTCGAAGCTATTTGAACCCAATTTTTTCTCTCATAATATAGGCTGATAAGTAATATTACATAATCTGATTATGATTTAAAACTGTCTCCATAACTGTTGTTCCTGGGGGAACCTATTTTAAATTTCTGCGAGAGTAGTATAGTATTTGTAATTATTGTAAATCTGATAATATTGTACAACATGCTTTCTTGTGGCCTCATTTTGGAAATTATTATGAAGATAAATTTTAAGTTTTTGGAGTGCAATACCATATTTTCTTGATTACTGCTTCTCAGATAACAAGACTTCTGGTGGTATGTTTGTTTTTCTGTTTGATTTTCTTTTGAAAGAAGAAAAAGAAAGGAAAAGGTCAATCATCAACCAAAGACTTTCACAGACATAAATAGTGGGTGCCCAATGTAATGCAAGTTTCAGAAAGTTTGTTTGGAGTCATCTATTTGTTGTGATTTCAAACTTGCAGGAATGCATGAGAAAGGGAAGGAAATATAGTTAATTTTTGATACATGGAATTGATTTTGGTTTAACCGGAATGAAATGAACATTGTTTTTCTAATATTTGATACCATGAGAATTGAAATGTCATTTCCTTCCATTCTTTTTTTGGCACAAAGAATGGAATTATAACTTTGACTAAATTTGTGTAAATAAATAGAAAAAAAAAAAATCATTCTTGGTTGGCGGGAATCATCACTCTCCCAGGGTTGTGAATGAAGGCTTGGCATAGAATTGTCATCACGAATCTTTTTTAACATCTGAATTTTGGTTCCATGGAATGGATGCTGGAATATACTTGCCATTTCCATGTACAAAATTTGCTGTCTTTTCACATACCAAACATCCGAATGTTTGTTCCCATGGAATGGATGCTGGAATATAATTGCCATTTCCATGTATGAAATGTGCTCTATGCATACATTTTGGATGATAATGTCCCTCATCATAAATTGGGGAGGATACCCTATGTTAGATTAGATGTATTTATAATATGCATAATGTATGTTAATAGACATAGGCATGTGTATATTATATAGACAACTAGCAGGAATTAGAGTAATTAGGCTCCTTGTGATTAGGCCATATTTATTTTACAGCCTCTCTAAATAATAGAGTTAAGAGGCTTAATCTCTCAAGTTATCTCTCAAACCCACTCTCATGGGTATTAGAGCCTTCTAGAGAAAACCCAAGCTTCCCGCTGTGTCTCTCTTTCTAGTGGAACTCAAAACCCTAATTTTCTCTCTCCAACCTGTGGCTGCCATAGTACATTGACCCTCTTGCTAGATTTTTTGAAAACATCAACCACATTGCCTTGTTCAACATCCTTTGATCAGCTTGGAAGCATGCTGCCGCTGAAGCTGCCATGCACCGCCACATGCCCCCTCCGTTCCTGTGCCACAATCTCCACGAGTTGGCACATGAAGGCTGCATGACACCTCTTCCCACTTATTGACCCCCCGTTCTCTTTGACATTGTTTGAACCTGTTTTTGATGTGCTTTTCGAGTTCTTTGTTTTCAGTTGTTCTTGTTTCCTATTAATAAGGAGGATTACTGGTCCTCCTATCATGGTTTGTTTTTCTTTATAAACAAATAGAATTTTTTCTACTAGGTGGAATCGGTTACATAGATCAAATGATACTATTGGAGCCTATCAAAAATAAAGTTTTCAAAAATACTATTTATCCAAATATCCCTTTTAATAATCTTTTCAAGTGCCTTTTTTAGTCTTCTTCTACCTCTCTTCACTAGACTAGAAACTATTCGATCAACTTGTTTTACCAGAATCTTTAGCGGTCTTCTATGCACATGTCTAAACCACCGTAACTAAGTTTCTACCATTTTCTCCTTAATAGGTGCAACACCAACTTTCTCTCGAATATAAGCATGCAGAACCTATTCCTTTCTTGAATGTCCACTTATTTATTTCAATATTCTTATCTTTGCCACCCTTATTTCTTATTGTTGTTGGCCTTTGAAAACCCAACATTTACTACCATAGAGCATAGCTGGTTTTATAATAGTTCAGTAAAACTTCTTTTTAAGCTTGTTAGATATTTTGCAATCACAAATAACTTCCAAAATGTTTCTTCCTCTTAGTCACTCAGTTTGAATCTTATGTATGATATCCCCATCAATCTTAACATTGCTTTATAAAATCGATCCAAAAGATCGAACCCTTAGCACCCATTGTTCTGCTGCCCAATTTTTACCTATAAATAATTACTTGTGTCTTTCTGAATTTGCACTTTATATACTCAGTCTTGCTCCTACTTAAACGAAAATGCTTTTATTCTTAAGCTTCTCTCCATACCTCTAGCTTAGAATTAACATCCTCTCTTATTCCAAGGTTTTTTTTTCCTTTAATATCTCAATAAATTCTTGATGTGGCACACATCCCTGATCAATATTTTCTTGAGATTGGCTCCAAATTTAATCCAGCATGATGTTTGCAGCTAAGTTTCAGAGTTCATGGATGTATGCTACATTGTTCTAATTATATCTATTTTCTTTATATCTTGTTCAGATTGAAAACATGGATGCATTATTCGAAGCACAATTTTCTGCACTTACTGATTCAGGGCGTATTATTAGTAAATGTGGTAAATGCTTGCGATATATGAAGTACATTTCTGCTCAGCCACCACGTTTGTATTGTGGTATATGTGAGGAGGTTTATTATCTTCCGCAAAAGGGCACAATCAAGGTAATGTCATTTTAACTGTCAATTTGGTATGGACTCAAATCTAATCTCTCAGTTCTTCCTCTCTTTGACTTGTTGCACTTAATTTCTTAGATTCTATGATATTGTAAATTATGTAGACCCAAGAGTGCCAATTTCTATGCTGCCATAAGCCTCAAAGCCTCTGTTGTTTTGCAGTTCTAATAACTGAACTCATAGTTATAACCTGTGACTCCATGTAGAACAGTTCACTTGACCCAGTTTCAGTTGGTAGGTTAGTGTCTATTTAATTTTTAACGATATCCTGGTGATTTTCTGCAGCTGTACAAGGAACTTACTTGTCCATTAGACAATTTTGAGCTTTTGATATGTTCCATGCCTGGTGCAGAGGGTAAATCGTTCCCACTATGCCCATACTGTTACAGTAATCCCCCATTTGAAGGTATCGAAACACTCATCAATGCAGCTAAGGGTACTACTTCGGGCAAATTAGGGAAGGGAGCTGGCATGCCATGCACCCTGTGCCCCCATCCTAGTTGTCCAAATTCTTTGGTTTATCAAGGCGTCTGTGCTTGCCCAGAGTGCAGTGGAACACTTGTCTTAGATCCAATAAGTGCTCCCAAGTGGCGACTAAATTGCAATATGTGCAATTGCCTTGTTTTCCTTCCGCAAGGTGCTCATAGAATCTCCACAACTCAAGATCGTTGTTCTGAATGTGAGTCTACAATCCTAGAAGTGGACTTCAACAAGAAAACAACTCCTCTTGAAGATGGAAGTACCTTGCACCATGGTTGTATTCTGTGTGATGATTTGCTTCATTCTCTTGTGGAGATGAAACATGGGAGGTTTGGCTTCAAGCGTGGAAGTTCAAGAGGAAGAGGAAGAGGAGCAATGAAAGGCGGATACAGGGGTAGAGGACGTGGGGTGGGCAAAAGGATGGATCCCAAAATGAGTTTCAGAGATTTTTAAGTAGTACTCATCATGTCTATATGTCTCAAAAGGAAAACTTCGGTTTTATTGAATGTAGCTTGAGTTTGCACTTTGGATGATGTGTTCCTGGCAAACCTACCCTGTTGTTAATCAAATTTTACTCTATTATAAATCATCCATTTCATGCTGTTGCCCCCTTGAAGTGAGACATAATTGTAGTGCTTCTTGAAAGAGAAGGAAAATTCTATTCATCGGTAGATCCCTCTGGAGATTAAGGTTTTATTAATTCAATTTATGATGCAATTAATCTCGTTGGTTCAGATATTGATTAAAGAATCGTGGTTAAAATCTCAATGCACATCTTATGGTGAAAGGATAAACATTTTTAGAGGATCACCTGTTTTAAAATTTAAAGAATCATCCAAGATCAAGCTTTTTAACTTATACTCCTATAAAGTCAACTATATGTCGGCCGTGTTATTGCATGGGGTTATGTAAATTCAATCTAATAATTTACTTTCTAATAAACTTGTGACAGATTTTGCATTGATTGACATGAGATTAAGAAAAAGTCAAAAACACTAAATAGTATGACATCATAAAAAGAGAAATGAGATTGTGAAACAAAAATTTAAATTAAAGTGCAACAATAACAGTATACAAAATTTTATCCAATTAGGTGAATGTGCTTGTTTGAGTGGGCGTTTTAGTTAGGCAAATACATGTTCACTTTCATTGGACCCATTGTCAATTGTGGGTCTTGAAATGTGATTTCCTTTTGTTTTGTTTTTTTTTTTATCTATAGGCAGTGGCAGAGCCACATTTTAATTAGGTAGGACCTTAGCTCCAATTAAAAATTTATTTTTTAGCTTTTATGTATTTGTTATAAATAATTGTAACTTAAAGCTTAACTAAATTATAAGTTGACCTTGATGTATATGTGTTATTGTTTAAGATATAAAAATAAAAATATCGAGTGACTCTCTCTTTCTCTCTCTCGTGTCTGAGATGGTTATGCCTCTAACTACTACAAGACTAGAAGGAACTTGAAGCAACGAAGAGATTGAAATTTTGAAACAGAGTAAAAAGGAATCAAAGGTAAAAGGTAATTTCTCAAACAATGTTTGGTTGCAACCAAGAGTAGAGGAATGGATGGAGGATCTTGTTCAAATAATGACAACATTGGACTGGAGGCAAGTAAGGAAAAATTGTCTTTTAGGGAGATGTTGCTTAGACATAATGGAAAGACATGGGAAGAGGAGTTTGAATATAATGAATCTAATAATAATTTAGATGAGCCTAGAGAAGGTATTAACATGGAGATAGATGAAGATAGATGTGCAAATTTTGTTTTGAGCAAAAAGGAGAAGAAAAGGTTGAAAATGCCATGGAAGAAAACTATTATTGTTAAGCTTATGGGGAAGAAGGTTGGTCATGGATCCATGAAACGAAAGTTGCAGACACTTTGGACAAAACATGGGAAGATTGTAGTTGCAAATGTAGGAAATGACTTTTTCTTAGTTCGCTTTAACACACTGTTTGGTTCAAATTAAGGGAGGTAAGGGAGGGGAAGGGAGGGGAAAAAGAATTCCCCTGTTTAGTTTTGTATAAGTGAAAGGTATTTTCCCTCCCCTTATTTGGTTAGACAAGGAAAAAACTTTAATTAGAAAATAATTTATTATTATACCCTTTCATATTTTTTTTTCTTTTAAACCAAATCCATCTTTATCTAATTTTTACCTTTCTTATTTATTCTGAAATCACAAGTTTCTATTATATATTCATTCTGTTGAGAAGAGAAATTTGGGAATAGGATTAAGGAGCATGGCGTAGCTGGGGTTGGGTCATTTTAACAAGTTTAAATGGCTGTTACGGATAAGGATAATTTGGAAATTGAGAAATATAATTGACCACTCTTCAAAATTTTTAATAACTAACAAAATGGGAAGGGAGAGGGATTTTGGACCCGTAATTTTCCCTCCTCTCCATTCCAAAATTCTAAACCAAAAAAGGGATTTTAATTAAAATCCCGCCCTTCCCTCCATTCCCCTCCAACCAAACATAGGGTAAGAGTGAGGAGGATAGGAAAATTGCTCTCAAAGGAGGACCTTGGTTTGTGTTTGATCATTACTTGGCTATATAGTCTTGGAAGCCTGATCTGGACCCTTTTTTGGCAAGTTCAGTTACTTGATTTAGCAATGGAGTATTTTGATTTGCAATTCTTGAAGAAAGTAGGAAATTGGATAGGGAAAGTTCTGAAAGTGGATTCTAACATTACAACCTTAGCCAAGGAAGGTTTGCAAGGCTATGCTAAATTAGATCTTACTGAGCCTTTAAAATCATAATATAAGGTGGAAGGAGTGTTGAAGAAGATTAAATACAAAGCATTACATATGATCTGCTTTGGAAGAAGTAAATATGGACATTTTGCTAAGAATTGTTCCATGATCACTTTGCAATGTGAAGCTTAGGGTAAGGAGATGAATTTGTGCACAGAGACAAAACTAGTAGTGCAACTACCAGTGGTGCAACAACTAGCTAAGAAGGAGAGAGTTTATGAGCCTTAGATGGTGGCTCAACACCCAAAGAGGGGCCCAAGAGAATCAAGTAGTGAATGTTCAGGAGAGAGGGTGATAAACAAGGGCAACAAGGTTGAAAAAAATAATGGTAGTGATAAAAAATTGAACAATGATGAACCACAATCACAATTTGCAATATTGCAAAATTTAGAGGCAAATAATGATGATTATACTCACGTGCATTGAATGCGGGTATAAACATTCAGGAGACATAGACTCATGTGGTGAAAGGCACAAAAAGAAATAGCAAGGGAACCTATAAAAAACCAAAAGACAAACTCACTTCTAGATCTCAACAAGGTCTAGCCACCTATGAGGAGACGTGGTAGTGGATTGAAGATAGTGATCTGTATAAATCTCTGCAGTCCATTAATGATGTCTTAGAGGCACAGGAGACACACGAGAAACTCAAAGAAAGGGAGTGGTTGGGAATTAACTGGTAGCAAAATAGTCATGTTCATCATTGGCAGTTAACATGTAGGGGACCAATGATGGGCTGCAGTGAGTAATTCAAATAACGGCCCATTGGAGTGACATGCTAATAATATATCTATTCCAAGGCCTGCTAGTGACTTAAATCTAAAACCTCCTGATTTAGGCTATGGACAAGAGGCAAGATTGGAGACAAATGAGGTTTTGATTCCAGAGACCCCACTCAAGGGACACTTGGAATGAATTAATGATGAAGAAATGGAGGTGGACTCACCTTAGGTTCATGCATACTAGCATTCCTACTTGTGAATATCTTTTTGTGAGCAATGACCATTGTAGCCTAGAATTGTAGGGGTGCTGAGTCCCCCACTTTAAGGAAAATTATTAGTGAAATTCAAGCTAATTATAAGCACAGTTTACATATTCTGCTTGAACCCTATGTTATTAAGGATAGATTAGGAAAATTATTGCAAAGTTAGGTTTTGAGGGTGTAGATTTGATGGAGGTTGAGCATTTCTTAACAGGTATTTGGTGTTTGTGGGATAATAGCAAGAGCAAAGTTCATATACTTGTGAATTATTAACAATTTATTCACATGTAAGTTAAGTGTAAAAGGTAACGGGAGTGGTGTTTAACCACTATGTATGGTAGTTCAGGAAGTACTAAGAGGGAGGGCTTGCTGGAAGGGATTAAAGAGTTAAGGAAGATTGTTGATAAGCCATAGCTTGTGGTTGGCAATTTTAACATGATCCTTGCTCCTCATGAAAAACAAGGAGGTTCTAGAGTCTTTTTATAGGCTTGTAGTAAATTTTAGGAGTGTCTTAATAAAAGTGGATTGGAAGATATAGAGTTCAAGGGGAATAAGTTTACTTGGATGTGGAATGGAGTGTATGAAAGATTGGATAGGGCAGTTGCAAATGTGGATTAGTGCACTATGTTTCCAGATGCTATAGCATTTCATCTTCCCAAGATCAAGTTTGACCACACACCTCTCCTGATTGAATTGGAGGAGGAATAGTAGAGTAGGAGGAAGTGAAAGTTGTTTAGATTTCTTATTGTCTGAACTACTCATATAGATTTTTCTAAAGTAGTCTTTAATGCTTGGAAGAAGGAAAGACTCTTTACCAACAAATTGAAGCTGTTTAAGGAGGCTTTGCATATTTGGAATAAGAGGGTTTTTGGCAATATATCTAGAAGGAAAAGATTGTTATGGAAAAAAAAATAAGGACTTGACCAAGGCTATGATCCTAATATATCTAAGTGGTGGAAAAAGCTAACATAAGAGTTGTGGAGCCTGTATGAACAAACACTATTACAAGATGAAACTCTTTGGTTTCAAAAGGCAAGAGTTCAATGGCTAAACCTTGGAGACAAGAACACGCAATATTTTCATACGGCTATATCTCTTGAGGGAAGAGAAATAAAATAAAAGGTCTATTGGATGATGATGGCCAATCAGTATCAAATGAGGAGAGTCTTCACAAATTGGCCTAGATTATTTTAAAAATTACATGCAAATGATGGGGGAGTTTGGCAAAATGAATGCTGAGAAAATTTTTTTCCTTAAATGTCGGAAGAGGATAGTAAAGAGCTTCATAAGTAGATTGATGATCTAGAAATAAGGGATGCCATTTTTCTATGTGTAACTTTAAAGCGCCATAACCAAATGGATTGCATGTAGCTTTCTTTCAAAGCCAATGGGAGATAGTCAAAGAGACCATCTATTCCATAATCAAGCAAATAATGGTGCATTGGGAAATGATAAGGTACTTCAATCAAACTTTTATTGCTTCCAAAGACAAAAGGGCCTGAAAAAATTTCTCAATTTAGGCCAATTAGCTTATATAATGTTATCTATAAAATGGTCACAAAGATAGTGGCAAATTGACTAAAACCTCTTCTAGACAAGTTGATTGCACCAAATCAATGCAGTTTCATTCTAGGGAGACAGGGAAGAGATAATATAGTGATCACACTAGAAATCATTCATAGCATGAAAAATATGAAAGGGAAGGAAAGGTTTATGGAAATAAAGATAGATCTTGAAAGAAAGAATTCATGCTTTTTGAGATATACTTTAATGAGTCTTATCTAGCATTGTGTAACTTAAGCTTCCATGAGAGTTCTTTAAAATGGTGAACCAACTAAGGAATTTTATCCGGAGAGAGGCCTTAGGCAAGGGGATCCCATTTCCCCTTATCTTTTTGTACTCTGCATTGAGAGGTTGGTTCACCTTATTATCACGGAAGTAGATAGAAAAATGTGGAAACCGGTTGGTGTTAGCAAGCGTAGAGCTTATATCTCACTTATTCTTCGTTGTGGTCATAATTTTGTTTGTAGAAGCAACAATAGAACAAGTTGAGGTTGTGCAAAAATGTTTACGAATGTTTTGTGGTAATTCAGGTTAGAAAATTTATAAAGAAAAGACAAAAATATATTTTTCTAGAAATGTGAATCATAATGTTAGGCAGAAAGTGGCAGACGCCCTGGGCTTTATTATCACAATTGACCTTGGAAAATATTTGGGTGTTCCTATTTTACACCAAGGTACTAATTTGAAGACTTAAGATTATATAGTGAAAAAGGTGGCAGCTAGACTCATTGCTTGGAAGGAACTTATTCTCTCAATGGCTGGCCGTTTAACCCTTACAAAAGCAGTGCTTGAGAATATTCCTGGATACACAATGCATAGCGCTTTCATCCCGACTAGTACCTACGATAAATTGGAAAACAATGTCGAATTATATTTGGGTTTCTTCGGCGGAAAAAAAGAAGGTGCATTTGGTGAAATGAGAGGAGGTGTGTATGCTGAAAATTGTTGGAGATCTAGGCTTACGACACATGCAACATTTGAACATGGCTTATATGTTGAAACTTGGATGGTCATTACCAAAAAAAAAAAAAAAAATGAAAACAAAGATACTTTATGGGTAAGGCTCCTAAGGGCAAAATATATTTGTGGGCTACATGGAAATCCTTGGGGTTCTATCAAAGAGGGGTTCTTCTAACCTCTGGCACAAAATAGTGAAAGGATGGAGATTTCTTCAAAAGGGTTTGGTTTGGAATATAGGGTCAGGCATTGAAGTATGGTTTTGGAAGGACTGTTGGATTTAAACCCTGGAGCTGCCGAAAATTATGTTATCAATCCTTTGGTGAATGGGGAAGAAGATAGGAGAGTGGTAGAGATGACTACCAGTGAAGGTGCATGGAATTGGCAGATCATAAACAGTATCTTAACCATGATATTTGTGAGAAAATTACTGCTATCCATCTCCCATCAAAATCACTGGATGTTGATTTCCTTCCCCAATAAAAATCATTGGGTGTTGATGAATGCAGATGGAAGTATTCTAAAAAGGGAGTTCTTGAAATAAGCTCAACGTATAATTGGATTCATTGAAATTTAGATTTTACTCCTTCATCAGTCTGGAAGTGCATATAGAGGTTTAAGGGGCCTAAAAGATACAAGACTTTATTTGGGATTTGTGGTAAAGAAAAACTACTCACTAATACAAGAAGAGCCAAGATGAATATTACTATGAATATAAAATGCCCAGTGTCTAAGGAAGCAGAGGAAACTAACATGCATGCAGTTCGAGACTAAGCTAGAGTAGCTAATCTCCAACGGAGGTTGGTGCACCCTAGAGAATAGCAGAATTTTTCTAATTTGAATATGCATGATTGGCTTAGTCTGAACGTTAACAGGAACTTAGGCAGAGAAGTAACAATGAATTGGAGCACTGTTTTTAGAGTCACTCTCCATAAAATTTGGAGCATGCAGGATAACGTTTTTAGGGAGGAAGACCCTCGAAGCCAAGATTATTTCATGCAGATCTTAAGTACAGCTAAGGATATTGAACGTGCAAAGGAGAGTCATTACAAGTTCTCCCGGAGAATGAATATGGGATGCAACAAGACTGTTTGCTGGCAAAGATCTTTGCAGGGCTGGTATAAGTTAAACGTTGATGGTGCATGGAACACTCGAAACTAGAAAGGAATTGCGGTGGAATGATCAGAAATGCTGCAAGTCAAATGATCATGGGTTTTACAAAGGAAATAGGCATGTGCACTATTCTTGAAATAGAATTATGGGCAATGGTGACGGGGTTTGAGGTTGCTTGGAGTATATGAGTTAAGAAGGTTTGGCTAGAGTCAGATGCTCCCACAGCAATTAAGCTGGTTGCTGGTGAAATGGAGCAGAACTTACTGGTTCAGAAGCTCATGAACATGGTGTGATGCTGGCTGAACAAACAATGGGAAGTCAAAATTAAATATACTGCTAGGGGTGCTAATAAGGCTGCGGATTGGATAACCAAGAATGGACCCAAGGGTGATAAGGCATTGCAATTACTGGAGATCATTCCAAAAGAGCTCATGCAGATTTTGAAAGATGATATGGAATTATAATTAGTTGTTTGTTTCTTTGTTTATTTCTGATGTATCAAAAAAAAAAAAAAAAAAGCCTTAAAGGTGTGTGTAAAGGAATTATGTTATGCTTACAAAGAAAGTGGGTCAGTAAATTTATTTGTATTTTGATAATGAATAAATGATAAAATCATTAAATCAACAATAAAAAAAAAAGTAACTTTCTTACCTTATCCACTCCTCCATCTCTTTCTTCTTTTATCACAAGCCAATACTTTTTTTGCCTTCTCACTTTATCTCTATTTTTCTCAAACAAACCTTTTTGACATTTCTTCTTTTCAAACCCATTTTACCGAAGCTATCCCCTCAATATTCATTTTCACATACCACTTTATTTCTCTTTTTTTCTTTTCTTTACTTCCTCTCAAATTTGACATTGCTCTTGCTCAGCTTATCCTCCTCCCATATCACATCTTTTCTTTCTTTTTTTTTTTTTTCCTTTCTTTTCCACTTGTCTTTGTGTATTATTTGCGTATTGGTGAAAAAGCTAGATTATGGGAATATATCACTGAAATTATTTGTCAAGCATCACAATAAAAATCTCAAAATATTTTTGAATGATTTAAAGTTAGTTTCAAGTACAAAGGAAGATACTTAAGAATTATGAGATGACAGTTAGAAGAAAGTGTTATTGATTTCTCTAGGCTTCATGAAATAGAGGATCCAGATTTCGATGCTCAATATCGTCGGCAAAATAATCAAATTACTTCTGATATCTTCAATTTAACCATTGACTTTCAATTGCAAGAGCTAGATAGTAGGTTTACTAAGAACATAATGGTGCTTTTGTCACATAGCTCTTGATTAGGTCTGAAGTATGGTTACAAAGCCTTTAATGTTAAAGATATTTGTAGTCCTAAAACGAAGTGTTATTCTCTTGATGTTTTTGAGCAAGAGAGAAGTAATTTGAATTGTCAATTGAAAAATTTTTATAAAGACATTTCAAAGCATCTAAAGCTACAAAGTTCACGTTCAATTTTTGAATTGTGTCGAGGATTAGCTAAGATAGGAAAGGCAAACTCTTATATTCTGGTTGATAGGTTGTTTTGTCTTATTATAACACTACTAGTTCCAATGGCAAGTAATGAACAAGCATTCTTAGGAATGAAAATTGGGAAAGCAAAACTTCGAAACAAAGATAGAGGATGATTTTCATGCAAATAATTTGGCCATATATATTTAAAGAGTGTCATTGACAATTTTATGCATGCAATTCTTCTTTTAGTATATGTTATATTGTAAGTTATTTCTATTAGATTTTATCATAAATATAATTATTATGTTTGTTTGATGGTGCGTTAGGACAATGTTAATTTCATTATTTATTGGGCTGTTAATGGAAAATGAAAATTTTTTTGTTTGGGATGCTCCTTATATTTTGTATTGATCTATGGTTTATGTATAGATTATTGTTCATTTGAATTTTCAATGTTACATGATGCTATTTAATAAATAATTTGGATATTAAAGTTTACAATTATTTTTTTGGCAAATTACTGTAGTTGTAAGTAAATATTTTAATAATTCTTAGTTGGGCTAAAGTTGGCTTGTGTCCAATATAACCGCTGATTTGGTAGATTTATTTTTTGACCTGGACTAATTTTGTCCTTGCTCAACCAACATGTGTCGGACTTGCTTCTCCATCTTACAGACTTACTGTACAAACCTAAAATGCCATTTTATTGTTTTGCATTCAATTATCATTTAGCTAAAAATGATTGCAAGTTTCCAACTAATGGTCTCTCCATTGCATGAGCTCGTTTTCTCCCCTTCGTAGCATCTTTTTTCTAAATAACTGCCAGTCATGGGGCCTTCGATTTGCCTTGGTTTCCCTCTGATTTCAAAGACGATTTGAAATGCGAATCTTATTTTCTTCAAAAACTTTACTCCCACAAAATAAAAATTTAACATGGATTCGTAGTAGAATCCGTGACAACCTTCCAATCAAATGAGATCAATTTGATCTAATGACTGTTACAAATTTTGTGAGGAATCTATGACAACAAGTGAGAGTGAGAGTAGTAAGTCTCTATTTTCCTGTCTCTATAATAGTTTTGCCTTCAATAAATCTCCTTCCACACCCATTTTTATGTAATATTCTCACTTCATTGTTACTACAGTTATTGATTGACTGACTCTCACAATTTTACCCACACAGCTAATGTAGTAGAATAGATGTGAAAATGATGTATAAAAATGAGTATAAACATAGCAGAACTCCTTTGCCTTGCCTTATCTTTGATCTAATTATTCCATTTACATGCATTTGCTACATTTTAGTCGTACGTTTCTTTTCTCTCTCTTTTTTTTTTTTTTTTTGGTATTTGCTATAGTTTCGATTAAGCAAAGGTCTTGTAATTTTATGTTCAAATGCAATTTTAATAACTTTTATTTTAATACGAACATTTCTTATAATTTCATTGAGAACTAAATCTAGTCATAGCTACACCAAATAATATAAATAAATTCATTGACAAAATTTAATAAAAAAAAGTCATTAAGTATAATTTAGTGGTAAAGGATTCAAGTGTCCTTATAGAAAGACTTAAGTTCAACTCTTGTCTACCACATTTATACCAAAAAAATTTAATCATAAAATCCATTATAAGTGTATAGGAATAGGACTCTTTGCACCATGGGGACACACATATATTCATTCTTTCCTTATTATTACTACATGCTTGTTATAAATAAATAATGTGGTAATTATTCTATTTTATAGTAAAATATGTTGTGGCTCTTTATTAAACAAAATTATCCAAATTTCCAAATATTTAATCTTTTATTTTCATTAAATGATTAACATTACACATTAAATGAATAGCTGTATAATGATGTAAATTATATTTTCATTTCATAATAAATGCTACATAGTGGACTTCTAGATAAATTAATTTCTTATTCTCTCATTATTTAAATATTCATTAAAACACTATTTTTATTTCATATTTATTTTGATAAATTTTTCAATAATTGTAATAAAAATTCAAAATGACATTTTTTTCAGTTACAAAAGAACTATATGGCTGGTAGATGTGGGGAGTAAGGATCAAACCCATTTCACGAGTTTCGAGAGAATATAAGGATGCCAAGTAAGTTGTAAGCTTATAGGCAAATGAGATTATTTTAAATTGTAGTGACTAAGTACATTCTGAGTTTTCATTTTGATCTGTAAAAACATTTGTTTAAATCCTACCCTTGATTTTAGAAGGAAGAGAAAATAGTCATTTTAATAATCAAAATATATAGGGCTTCACATTGTAATCCATTAAAGAATTACCTAATCAAATTGATCTAGAATTTTTTAATCACGCTCACTATGTACTTTTGCCATTAGTTTAGATTTGTTAACTTGTCAAAAGAGTACGTGTGGTATGTAAGTCTCTAATGTGGCATGCTGAAGTAGACAACAATTGTTGACCCTCAAAGGGCACAATATACTATTTTGAAATCTGTTTTTTCTCCTAATTTGCATAGTCAAACTCTCTATGCCTTATATCTATATACTTGACTTAAAAGTCAAGAGATAATAAGAGAGAGATAAATATAAAATTAATAAAAATAATAATAAAATTCATATTAAATTATAAAAAGATAAAAAAAAACACAAAAATTAATAAATATAAAAGTCAAAATATTCAAATCTCTACACCCCTCCAGCAATGGCAGAAACTACCTCAAACTCTCCAATTTCTAAGATAGCAGCACTCACATCTCCTGGGAGCTCTCTTATTGGGTCCAATGGAATGCCTAATACATGGAGCAGATGCTCTACACTTACAGAGTTTTGGGCTATGTCTGAAGCACGCCTTCATCCGCCACAACACCAGAAGAAGAAATCATGTCAAGTCTTATGAATGCTGATTCGTTGACCGAGATTGAAGCTTTGTTGGCATTGGTTGAGGAGATCAGGAAGAGACAGGACGCTGCACCAAAGAGTGGGAACAAATTAGTGGAGGAGAAAGTGAATTTGGTGGTGTGGACTGAATTTCGATAATTATGGAGGTATGAAGTGCGAGTGAATGTAATATAATAGGAAGAGTAACATGATTATAATATATATAGGAAGACCGAATGTAATATATGTCCGTTAATTGAGTTAGGTGATGGCGTCCATAATATATACGAAGAAGGAATGAATATTTTAAAGTATAGAGTGTATTTTAAAAAATAAAGTGTAAGCAATGATTATTGATGAAAAATTAATTATATAAATTATTATAAAATAAAAACAAGTAGATAATAATTTATGAACTTAAGATAATATATACCATTAATTTTATTATTAATTAATGAATAAATTATATTAACCCCACTTGAGGTATTTGATTATGATACTTTACCCCATTCTTACTCAAATATTACACTCTACCCTATTTACTCATATATTAATTAAAAGAATATATCTAAATATTAATAAAATATTCATAAAAAGAATATTAAATTAACATTTTACTTTAGTTTTATTTAAAAATTATACTTTAACTCAATTAACCATTTTAAATAATTAATATCTTGACAAACTATGTATTTTTAATCAAATAATTACATTTATTATAAGGTATAAATTTAACAATGTATGTGATTATGAGAAAAAAAATTTAGTACAAAAATGGAGGCATCTTAGGGGTAAATTTAGTTAGTAAAAAATAAAACTAAGTATGCTCTACATTTTTTTCCTAACTAAACTCACCCTTAAAATGCCTCTATATACTAAATTTTTTCTTATAATCACATATATTATTAAATTTATACCTTATAATAAATGTAATTATTTGATTAAAAATACATAGTTTGTCAAGATATTAATTATTTAAAATGATTAATTGAGTCAAAGTATAATTTTTAAGTAAAACCAGAGTAAAATGTTGATTTAATATTCTTTTTATGAATATTCTATTAATATTTAGATATATTCTTTTAATTAATATTTGAGTAAATGGGGTAGAGTGTAATATTTAAGTAAAAATAAGATAGAGTATCATAATCAAATATCTCAAAGGGAGTTAATATAATTTACTCTTAATTAATAATCATCTAATTATACTTTACTTTGTAAAATGTATCTTATTTTAAAAGATGCCAATCCTAGAAAAAATAGGATGATTCTCCTCCTACAACTCTTTTGTTATGGAATCATCTCGTCTCACATCCTAAACTCTAAATCCACACATACAATCAATTAATGGTGGTGGGGTAGGGATATGGGAATTTTGTAACAAAAGAAGTGTGGAAATAACATGGCCCATAGAAATAAGTAGCTTGCACATAAGTGGAAGCAACTAAATTAACAAATAACAATTTATGAATTACTTTTGTAGTTGTATAATTTAGTTTATAAGATTTAATAAAATTAATTATTTAAATTTTTTTAAATAAATTTCATTAAAATTAGTTTTTGAGAGTAACATAATTGTAATATTTACATATATATATATATATATATATATATATACATATATATCATCTTGAGTCTTGTCTTCATACCACCAGAAATAAATAAAAAATATTTAAACATATTGACCTTATTGTTGTCACACCTTTCTGTACTAATAACATATACACTCTTGTTATTTTTATAATGTTATTCTTTTAGTTTTTACAATATAGCATCTTCTAAACTATTAAATTCTATAGAACTTAATAGATCAATATATCACACCACCTAGTTATAAAAAATAAGAAAAAAATATGAAATAGGAGTAACATTTTTCTAATATATTAACTCACAATTATACATTTTAAAGATATAATTATTTCATTGCACTAACTATTATAAGGGCTATATTATTTTCACTAATAAAATTTTGTGAAATATGCACTTAAAAATTTTGAACTACTAAATTGTTAGATTATACTTAATTATAAGATCTAACAGTTATAGAAGCCCCTCCTTTATTTTATGTCATTTTAGTACCCACACTTAAGTGGGCACAATCTCTTCCTTATTATAATTATGTAATTTTGATTATTTTTATCATTTTATGTATAAAAGTAAATAAATATATTTAAAAAAAAGGTTTAGCATAGCTATAAGAGCATGCACAAACTCTAGCAATTATCATTTAAATATGGAGGTTTTTGTGATATTCAAGGTAATTTTTGAAATTTCTATGTTTAGAAATTACCTTAAATAGATTTAAGATTTTCATCTATACCAACAAATTATCACAAAACCATAACAATTATTTAAAATTTCTCTTTAACTTATAAAAAATTTCATAATTATATATTATTTCAAGTAGATATGTAAACCCTAAAACTACATCACAAAAACCCTAAATCCTAAAATTAAATTTCAAATCATAAACTCTAGAATTTAATGTCAAACCCCAAACCATAACTCCTAAAATTTAAATCCTAAACATTAAACTTTAAATGCTAAAATCTAATGCTCTAAAACCTAAAACCCTAAATCCTAAATATGGCATGACATTAAACCCTAAACCCTAAACCTTAAACCCTATAACCCAATCCTAAAACTATAACCTAAACTAAACCATAAACTCTAAAACTAAACCGCAAATCATAAACCCTAAAACTAAATGCCAAACCACAAACCTTACCACTAAACACCAAACCATAAACTTTAAAACTAAACCTCAAATCATAAACCTTAAAACCAAACCTCAAATCATAAATGATAGAACTAAACCCTAAAATTTAGGGCTTAGGATTTGTGATTTTAAATTCTAGGTGTGAGAGTATAATGTCTAGGATTTTAAGTTTTAATATTTATTACTTAGTATTTAGAGTTTGGGGTATAAGGTTTAGAATTAAAGGTGTAAGGTCTAAGGTATAAGGTTTATAAGGTTTAGAATTTAAGGTGTAAGGTATAGGGTGTAAGGTTTAGGGTTTAGTTTTAGGATTTCTAAACCCTAAATGCAAAACTTTAAATCCTAAAATTTGAAACTCTAAACCCCTAAAAGTCTAAATTCTAAAGATAAAATATACAAATTATTCCCTCAAAGATATAGTTATAATCATTATAGTCATTCACACATTTATATCATTCAATTGGTCCTTGACAGATACAAAATGGTCCCTTAAGGATAAGATCATATCTAAATTATTCTCTCATAAATTTAGTTCCATCAATTAGTCCTTCAAAGAAAAAAATCACCTCTAATTCAGTCTCTAAACCTTAACATTAACCTAAATCTAAATCCCAAACCTCAAAACCTAAAACCCTAATTCTAAACCATAGGTCCAAATCTTAACCTCAAAATTCTAAATTTTAAAATCTTAAATCCTTAAACCTTCAAATCTCAAAATCCTAAATTTTCCACCCTAAACTGCAAATCTTTAAATCTAAAACATTAAACCATAAATTGTAAAACTCAAACACTAAAAAATTGTAAACTTTTAAACCCTTAAACCTTAAAATTGTAAAACCATAAACCCTAAATCTCTTGTTATGGTTTAGGTACTTCATTTTGATTTAGGATTATGGTTTAGGTTTATGATCTTAGGGTTTAGAGTTTTAAGATTTTAAAATTTAAGATTTAAGATGTAGGGTTTGTGTTTAAGGATTATGGTTTAGGGGTTTAAAATTTAAGGATTTAGAATTTATGGTTTTAGCATTTAGGATATATGAGGGACTAAATTAGAGGTGATTTCTATCTTTGGAAGACCAATTGATGGAACTAAATTTATGATAAACTAATTTAGATATAATCCTATCTTTGAGGGACCATTTTGTATGCTTGAATGATTTAAATGTGTAAAGGACTAAAATAGTTATAACTGTATCTTTGAGGGACTAAGTTGCATGTTTTGTCAATTCTAAAATTTAAAATTTTAAATCCTAAATATAGCATAACGTTAAACCTTAAATGTTAAAACTAAGTCCTAAATCATAAAGCCTAACACATATGCCCTTCTCTCTAAAAATAAATTTAGAGTTTTGGTGTAAATTTATGAAATAAAGGTATACCAATTACTAGAAATAAATAATTTATTATTTTTACTTGTTCAGCCGAACTATCAATTAAGTTATATTAATAAATAATATTGTTTAGAAAAATCATCGATTCTTTTTATTTGAACACATCACTCCAAGTATATATATTATAAAATTTACTCCTAATATATTGGAACTAGCCTTCATATATATATATATATATATATATACACACACACACACACACACACACACACACACACACATATATATATATATATACACACACACACATATATATACTCTAAATTGTTACAGAAATGTTACAAGTCCTAATTATGACGTTTTCCAATTTATTTATAAATAATTGTTACATGATTATATTTTTGGAGGGGAAGTTACTTAAAAAGTATCAACTCTAATACAAAAATTTAGAAATCTAAATTGAAGAATTTATGAAACTGTTTTGTTTGAAAGTAGATTATGATTTAATTTAACTATACAAGCATTAAAAAATTAATTACAAATTAGAATTCAACTATAAAATAATTAAAATATCATATTTAACATAATATTCAATAAATGAATTTTTAGTATGATAAATAACACTTTTATTCCATTAGAGTTAAGACACTAATTAATTAATATTTGATAAATTGAGTAAGTTCTTTCCAAATTATATATAACTAGGATAAATTGAAATTGACGTAAATAAAATATTTTCTGTTATATAATAACAAGATAAATGCGTTGTATTATATTTACCATATTAATTTCTCATGCTTTTGGTTGATAAAAGTGCATATATGATCATTCCCATAGTATTAACATTTTGTGTAAATTATACTTATATCTCTGCAGTATTCTAATATGACATTTCATTCTTTCATTCAAAAGGTTGCACTCTATTCCAATAATATAATTTAACTAACAATTTATGTTGATGCCAATAGAATATTCATAAATGTTATGTTGAATTGATAAATGATTTTATTTTCACTCATAAATTGCCTTCTACCTTATTCAATAATTCATACTAACTAAAATTTTATTACAGTATTAGATTTTGGAGTACATATAGATATTGATGGAATATGCACAATAGCAACTTAGTTTACTAATGTTTGAAAAGATTTTGAGATTATATTAGTTTTTTTTAATTTTATTGTATTATAATAACAAATAATTTCTTATTATTTCACTTAACTCTAATAAAATTATTGATCATCTTATGTTGACAACTTTTTTCCTTTCAAATATAGTTTTAAATTGTTAAAATAAAATTTCCAATTGAAATAGAACATGAGGTATTTGTTCTGGTTTCATAATCTTATTCCTTATTAAACTTATTTCAAAATGTGTAATTATCAACACTAAAAAATTCTTCCTTATAATCACTCATATTATTAAACTCACACCTTACAATAATCAGTTTTTAGGTTAAAATATAATATATTAACATTTTAGTTAATAAAAATAGTAAATTGAGGTAGAGTATAATTTTTGTATGATATGAAAACAAGTTTATTGTATTTAATATAAGTTTTGTGAATATTCAATTGACATTTACATAAATTTTATTAGTTAAATTAAATAAATGGGTTGAGTGTAATTTTTAAATAAAAATAAAGTAGAATATCATATTAAAATATTTTAAGATAAGTGAGTGTAATTTAATTTAAAATTTTATTTTTGAGAAGTCAATAAATTCAGTTTAACTAATGGTGAAAAGTTTGGGTGGATTGTAGGAAATTATGAACAAAACTATAATTTTATTATTTTAATTTTTTATATTTATTTTTATATAATTTTTATTTAATAAATTTATAAATTTAATAAATTAAATTATAAGATTTAATTAATTTAACAAATTATATCAATGAGTATAAAAGTAGTGGGAGCCTTTTAATACAGTAATATCTTTTTCGTAAGCCTTTTAGCTTTCACGCCATTGTCCTAAGTTTCAATTGTTTTAAGTTTGTCCTTTACTATCAAATTCTTGCAATATTGTTTGAAAACCAAACTTCATCTAAATTGATAAAAACAAATGCTGAAGTAGCTAATAGCAGTCCATTTACGTATTAATTTTTTTTTTGGTTGAAATATGTCTCTTATTATTGATTCGAGTAAAGATTTAGAATAATACTCAAATATTTAAAAAATAAAGGATAAAATTGAAATAATTAAGATTTTTTCAATAAAATTGAAATCAATAGTTAAAAAACAAAAAAATTTATTTTTTCTGAAGTTATATATTGAAAAATTTTGGTCATCATATTCCAGAAAGATGGAACTTGGTACATCGGAGAAGAAAGACACACTCGTCTTCCCTTTCATATAGAAACTGGGCATCAATGAGAAGGGAAATGCCACTCTCAGTGGATAAACAGAGGGAAGTTACCTGTCTCATGGAAAATGGCAACCAACATACATGGCAAGTCGCAATGAAGTGCAAAAAGCGTGAGCTGCTCGAGCTCCAATTATAAGGGCCATGTAGATGTGCTTGCTTGTCGTTTTTTCGTCACTATCCTATCAAAGAATATTCTGAAAAGGGGAAAATCACCCCACAAAACCAATGGTGATATCCCCACCACCTCCATCAACTACTTAACTACTTTTCTCCCCATAACATTTACCATCAGTCCTCTCATTAAAGTGACAAAGTTCTTGAAGCTTCGTTTTTCTGCTCGAGTTTCCGCCTTCTGCAAGGTGGGTAATCTTCAACTTCCCTTTTCATATATGAAAATTTAAGTCTATTTGCCTTCTATGGTCAAAAGTTTTATCCTTTTCCACTTCCCTTTTCAAAAGTTTTATCCTCAGCCTTTTCTTTTGGTGAGAAAATAGTCCCGGTTTCTAAGCTGTCAGTGATGTGAGAAAAAGAATAAGGGTGGGTTTGCCCTCCGGTATAGTTAATTCATTTCAGTATATTTATATTTCAAATCCACAATATGCTTATCTTTCAGGCACTTTTAGATTGAATTCTGTGCTTAAACACCAAGTTGGGATTTGTGTTTGGAGCAATGGCTGTATCTGGGTGTATATCTGCGGTGAACTTGAATTGGCGAAGTAATACGATTGGTGCAAGAACTGTAGGATCTGCCCCGGGATTTGGTTCGCCTATTATTTCAAATGGAACAATTTCATTAGGAGTTTCTGGAAGCCAGTTAATGGGTGCTAGTTTGAAATTTCCTTCAACACCTGCTGTTAAAAGGAGATTGAAAAAGAATGTCTTTCCCTTGCCGGTTGGTATGCTTTAGTTGGTATTATTCAATCTGTTCTTTATTGAATTGCCTGTTTCAGCGATTTGAGTTTTGACAGGTGATACAGATAGTTTGCATTGATTATCCAAGGCCGGAGCTTGAAAATACCGTTAATTTCTTAGAAGCTGCTTACTTATCGTCCACCTTTCGTACCTCTCCTCGCCCAGCTAAACCATTGGAGGTCATTATTGCTGGTGCAGGTTGTACCCAGTTATTATATTGAACTTGTATCTTTGCTGGAAAATTTATTGTCTTCCATTCTATAGAATACGTTTTAATTAATCATATTATATATTAACTTCCTCTTCAGCTGCATTTTTTTTTGCACTGTGTGTTTTCATATTATAATCTGGAAATGAATAATCAAATCGAGTTGTTCATTGTATTCTAATATTGTTTGCATTTCTCCTTTTTCTGATTGAAGTAGGGTTGGATGAGATTGTTCCTTGTAATAATTATCTTTAGATGTTTGCATTTCTTATGGTGACATAGACATAAGGAGACAATTATTTATTAAAAAAGAAAAGTCAATTCAAGTGCAAAATAGTTTGTGATTTCTTGTTTTTATTTTCCAAGAGTCCAAATACCAATGGTTAGATTCTTTTCTTCTAAAGGAGCATTTCTACTATTAAATTTATACCCAAACTGAATTACTGTTTCTGGTGGAGCACTTCATTTGATCTCTTTTTCCTAATGTCTGGTGTATATATAAATATTTTTCGGAAGGTATCTTTTGGAATGGTGGATGAGCATTCTCTGAGTAAAATCTGATTTCATTTATACTAGCTTCTAGTTTGATAATTTGAATAAAGTATGATGAATTTCTGTCAGTCGTGGAGAGTTCCTTTCTTTGGAGAGAATAATTTATGCATCTTAAGGCTTGATGCATGTTGATGATTCATATCAATGATGTAAACGTTCTACAAAGCCTCAGTTTTGCATGCTTTCTTGACTGTTAACTCTCAAATGAAAGCAACATCTATATTATGTTGGATATTTAAGTAAAAAATTATTAATAATTGCCAGCTTCATTTTCCCTCTATTCTGGTTAATGTAAATTAAAATTGTCCCAGGATTGGCTGGTTTGTCAACTGCAAAATATTTGGCAGATGCTGGTCATAAGCCTGTACTCCTGGAGGCAAGAGATGTTCTAGGTGGAAAGGTTTTCCTTCTAATTTTGTCCTGCTTATGAATAAGTTGTCATTAAACTGGGACATTTGTTCATCAATTTAACTTGCTGTTTAGAAAAATCAGAAACTTCTCTATCTATATCAGCGTGAGGGTATAATTTGAATTAGTGTTTAAATGATAATGTAAAAATAGTTCCAGATGACAAAAAGATGTATTTCATCTTTTTCTTTTTAAATTTTTTAATTTTTTGATGGGGGAAAAGGGCGTTTTGGCTAGTAAATGAGTTACTGTGCTACCTATCTAGAATGCTTAATAACCAAGAATGGGTTGGTGCAGTCTCCAAAGTTTGGTCTGGGGTAGCTGAGTAATGATCTTATATTCCTATGAATATCAGTCGCAAGGATTTTCAGTTAAAACTTGAAAATGGATTGGCTGCACTACTTGATCTACTTTTTCCATGAAGAATGTAATTGGGCGGCTCTTTATTTTTCTTTTTTTCTCTTCACTTGTATTGGCATGTTAAATTTACAGTCCTATTAATAACCAGGATTTGGTCTCAGTTTCTTATTCTTCTTTCTTTCCCTTATTTGACTGTTTGATCACTACCTGATGGATATGTTGGCTTTGGTAAGACCAACAATTTGAGTTCCTTTTTCTTCATATATTTTATGACTTTGGACTTTCAAGTGATTCTATTGTGATCATTTGATTTTTATTTTTTATTTTTTATTTCATAAGGTTGCTGCATGGAAAGATGATGATGGAGACTGGTATGAGACAGGCCTACACATATTCTGTAAGTTGATTAAATCTCCAGGCTTTAGTAATTCTGTTATTTTGTTACATGTAAATTTATTAGTTAACCATTGTATATTTATTTTAGTATGTTTCCTTAATTGCTTCTATAAGAGCTTCTGCAATCTTTCAACCTAAAGGTATTATTTCTTTCTCAAATTAAAATCTATTACACATGTTATATTTTCATTTCAATGTTGCATGGAAGGTTTTAAGTTCTTTTCTCTCTTTTTATTTTTTTATTTTTTATTTTGTTTATTCGTAACAAGTCATCATAAAGTGAGCATCTTTAGGGAAATGGATTTGCTGCGTCCGGCCCTGCTGGTGGGAAGTAATTTGTTCATGTTCTGGTCATGGTTAGTTGTTTGGATATATCAAAATGTGTGTGCCTGGTTCATAGAGCCATTAGATCCAATTGCAGTGTTAGTCAGTGGTTGACCTCCAGTTATCTCCATATGAGCTCCTGAAAAGCAAAAACTGGTAGAGCAGCTGGAGGACATGTAATGCTTGTGCTGCTTTGCTTATGTGATTGGTTTGGTTCTAGGTCCTAGAAGACAACAACTTTTAGGGAAAGAACATATACACCTTAAAAGTTATATTGAAATGGTTGGTGCTTAGTTGAATATGCCTCTTGGCTATTGGCAGTCTGGCACATTTTCTATGGGCTATTTTGGAGTGCTCAAAGAGACTTTGTTAATATCTTAGGGGAAATTGTACACTTGCTATACACTATTCTTTTCTCTCTCTCTTTTTATATATTCTTCCTAAATGAATGATAACCAAATTGTGTCACATGTTCAATATTTACCCTGGTTATTTTGATTGTCTGAATCCAATTTATCGGTGGTTGTTCTTTTTATTTTATTTTATTTTATTTTTCTGGAGGATTGGGAGTCCTCCTAACAGCCATTGCCCCATCCCACTCAATTAAAAAAGCTGTAATTTTTCTTACTTTACTATTTTTCTTCATGCTGCTAAAGTTGGCGCGTACCCCAACATGCAAAACCTATTTGGAGAACTTGGTATCAATGATCGGTTACAATGGAAGGAACATTCAATGATTTTTGCACAGCCAAGTAAGCCTGGAGAGTTCAGTCGATTTGATTTTCCTGAAGTTTTGCCTGCCCCATTAAATGGTAAGATGTTTAAGTGCACCATTTAAAGACAATCTATGTGCTAGGGACCAAGAGGGAAAAAAATCCCACATCGACTAGAAATGATAGGTGTGGGTTGGATATAAAGGCTTAGTATTCTCACCTCACGAGCTAGTTTCTGAGGACAAGTTCTATTAAGCCCTAGTTGGTATTAGAGCATGGATCTCTGCTCCAGGTTCTCGGGATCTAGGTGAGGATTGGTAGGTTACTCGGGCTTAGTAGAACTCATCCCCAAAAGCTAGCACATGATGTGAAAGTGCTAAGTCTTTATAACCAGCCCATACAACAATTTCTAGTGATGTGGGACTTTTTTCCCCATTGGTCCCTAACATTGTGTATTTTTTTAGATACATTTTAAAGAATTTAAAGAGTTCATTTCCTGGTTTGGTATGGAACTGCCTGTGTGTTTGATTGTTAGAAAATCCTTTTGAACTTACATTTTTCTGCTGCCAAGTGTATAATTCTAGCTAGCACTCTTCTGCCTATGTTATGGGCAGTGACTTGAAAAACCAGAATTCTGATGAAGAAAGTTTCTATTTTGTTGGAAATTTTGGCAGGTCCATGCCACTCTAATTTTGAATTTATCTTAATGCATGTTTAATATTCTTAAAGATCAAGCAGGATGGATTAGTAATTCCAACCCTCACATGGTATGCTGTTCACTCTGCAGAGGACTGTCTGCACTATGCAGATTACCTGCGGACTTAGCTCCTATATGGCAGAAATTCTATGAACCAACAAGAAAAAGCTTCCAGCTTGCTGTTTTAAAGTGATTTTGTTTTTTCTGAAGCTAATAATTGAAACAGAAGTTGTGATACTCTTTCAAATGAAGCTTTTTTTTTTCTTCTTCTTCTGTTTCCTTTTCCCCTCACTAGTTAGCCTGCTAGGAAGATATTTTTTAATAGAACTGACAGATGCTTAAGTTCTTCATTCTTTATGTTAATGTCCTCTATTCATTTCTGTTCTGATACAATTTTCTTTAGTTTTCCCTTTCTTAATTATTGCTTTGTGTTTATGAGTGTGCATGCTGTGACAGGGATTTGGGCAATATTGAGGAACAATGAGATGCTAACTTGGCCGGAGAAAGTCAGGTTTGCTATTGGACTGCTGCCAGCTATGCTCGGTGGGCAGGCGTATGTTGAGGCTCAAGATGGTTTAACCGTTAAAGACTGGATGAGAAAGCAGGTACTACATTTGTCTTGATTATATGGTTTCAGAAATGTGTTGTGCATTTAAGTATCTTGGCTATTTTGAAGTGTTTATCTTGTCGTCTTATGACTTAAAATTTGCAAGAGAAAGTCTTGCCAGCTTGTCATGGGAGCCCAGACCGTTTAGTTATGAGTGTTCTGAATTCCACCAAAATTCTTTTGGTATAGACTCCTTTTTTTTGTTTTTCTTTATAATTTAAGATGTTCCAAGTGATTACTAATGATGATTGGAGGGCCCTTTCTATTTTAAGAAGAAAAGCATAGTGTCCCACTAACAAGTGGGCTACTAAACTGCTATAAATAATGGCTTTGTTGTAGAACTTGTTGGTTCCCACAGTTCAATCGGTAAGGCGTAATAAATTTAATAATTCAGATTCTTTTAATTGAGTATTTAGTAAGACTTAGCTCGTGGGAATAGCATGACTGTTTTAAGAAATGAGAATCAAATTATGAACTCATGGTCGAAGCTTTATATTTCCACCTTTTGAAAACAAAATGATTTTGATTAGCTTTAGAAAAAATTTTGATTAGCTCAAAGTCCAATTGTTAACACTTCTAGAGAGGTGGCCAGCACAATTGGTTGCTTGTGTGTGTGTGTTTGTGTTGGTTTGCTTTTGTTTGGGAGGTGGGTGAGGGCTGCAAGGTTTTTTAGGTTCATACCCTACATATTTGTCATACACAAGATTCAAGCTGAGTGCATGAAATGGAAAAACATCTCGGAGGTCATTTGTGGTCACAAAATATTTAGTAAGCTTAAAGAGAAATTTTATTGAACTGTTATAAGATTAGTTATGCTTTATGATAGTGAGTGTTAAGCTTTCAAAGATCAACAAGAGTAAAAAATTGGGGTGGCAGAGAGGAGAATGTTGAGATGGATGAGTGGTAAATTTTGGCTTGAAAAGAAGTGAATATGATCATTTAGTATTTTATCAGCAATCTAGCTTAGGATGCATTCTTGTGGTAGTTTATGTGGATGATATTGTCATTACAAGAAGCAATATAGCTGGTATAGATGCACTCAAGTGTTTTCTCCAATCGCAGTTTCAGAAAAAGGACCTTGGTGATTTGAAATACTTTCCAAGAATTGGAGTGGCTCGCAATAAGAAGGGAATATATTTGTCACAAAGGAAGTATGTGTTGGATGTGCTAAAAGAAATTGCTTATTGGGTGCAAAACCAGGTGACTTGCCCAGGATTCCTAATGTAAAATTGATGGATGATGAGGGAGAAAAATTTCCCAATCCTAAGATGTATAAGAGGTTGGTAGGTAAACTAAACTACTTGACTGTAACTAAACCTGATATTGCCTTTGCAATTAGTGTGGTGAGTTAATTTATGTCTTCTCCTTGCATGTCTCATTGGATGTTGTGTTACATACAGTAAGATACATAAAAGAGCTCCAGGTCAAGGTGTTTTGTATAGTAATCATAGACATTGTGAAGTCGAAAGGCTTTCAGATGCAGACTAGGCAGGTTCACCAAATGATAGGAGATCCACGTCTAGGTACTGTGTGTTTGTTTAAGGAAACCTAGTTTCATGGAAAAGTAAGAAGCAAGCAATGGTGGCAAGATCAAGTGCTGAATCAAAATATAAGGCTATGGCACAAACTACATGTGAACTAATGGGGATATGGTTGTTGATGAATGAGATAGGCTTCCTAGGTAAATAACCTATGAAACTATTGTGTGACAACCAAGCTGCTCTCCACATAGCCTCAAATCTAGTTTCTCATAAGAGAACAAAACACATTGAAGTGGACTGTTACTTTGTGTGCGAGAAACTTCAACAAGAGCTCATTGTCACTAGCCATGTGAGGACTAGGGAACAATTGGTTGATATATTTACAAAGGCACTTAATTGTGCCAGGGTTGATAACATTTGTAACAAGTTGGGTATGATTAATATCTATGCTTCAGCTTGAGGGGAGTGTTAATGTTTAAGTATTTTGTCAATTGGGTTATTGTCTCAACCATGCTAAGTAGTGAGCTGTGTTGTTTCTACAACCTAGCCTTATTGGGTCTTGTAAGTGTTACTGTATATATATCAATCTTAGTGGGATCAGTGTTTAGGCTGATTTACACATTTTGAAAGCTCTCTTTCTCTAAGGAACTTATTCTCTCTCTAAAAATATAACAATTCCTACTCATTTTTTCAAGATTATAATGTGCACGCAGGTATTGGCATTGAAGCGTCTGTTATTAATACCTAATGAAAAACTATAAACTGCAGATCTAAGTGGATATAAATTGGGCTTTTCTTTTTTATCATTTTGTTGAGTTTCTCTGTGATGAGGTGCAAGGAATTTGTCTGGATTGATGCTAGGAATGAGAAAATAAATAATATTGTACGGACATTTGCTCTCAAAAGAAAGTTTGGTTCATCTTTTTATTTTCTGAGGGCAATCCAAGTAATTTACATTTCTGGAGCTCACAGGAGTAATATCTTTTTAACTAATGTCATGTTGTAACTGACATGATATCTATCTTTTAGACGTCTGTATGCTTTTGCAAATACTTTTAGAATAAGAAATTGCTTCTCCTTATTACAGGGCATACCAGATCGAGTGACTGATGAGGTATTCATAGCAATGTCAAAGGCGCTAAACTTCATCAATCCTGATGAACTTTCAATGCAATGTATATTGATTGCATTAAATCGATTTCTTCAGGTGCAGTCAATTCCTTTTCTTGAAGTGTATTCCACTTATAACATTGTGTGTTTGAATAGGTCAGCTCATGCTTAGCATCATATTTTAATGGATACAATTATATTAACAATGAACTTTGTTTCTTTTGTGCACTCATAAGTCACATAATTTGGTATTAAACAAATAAGATGGTTCCTAGCGCATTTGTGGGACTAAAGATCAAATTTTGTTTACTCTCTTTCTCTTGCCTTCTCTCCCATACTTAGACACTCCATTATATTGGATATATCTATTTTAGAGTTTTATTTTTTTCTATATTTGAACTTGGTAGCTTGACAACCATACCCAGGCCTTTGTCACAAGGGGAGGTGGCTTCCTAAACCTAGGCCAACAATTGGCTTGTATTGCATGTTATATATATCATCAGCTGAGATATCTGTCCATCTACATGTAATGAGAATATAATTAATTTTGGTGCATTTATCACATTATAAATGACATCTCTTTTATGTTCCCCCTTCTTTCATTCTTGTTTTCTATTCCTATCATGGATAGAATTGAGCAAAGTGATTTTTGTAAAGCAATGAATACCTGTTAATTTGGATGTTTGGCTTTTTTGTCCTACTTTTTCCCCTCCAATTTTTCTATTTTCAGTTTAATGATTAAATCAACGCTAAAATACATAAAAACCTCTTCAACTTTAAATGATGTGCACTTTACCCCAAGTGTCAATTCTTTTGAAAACATGGAATTGACACCATAGACTTCATATATGATGCAATTAAAACCTTCTGTTATGCTGCTGTTAAAATACTTAACAGAATACCCAAGTGACAATGATGTGCACATATAACATTTTTTTTTCCACTTTATAATCATGTAAACGGAAAAAGAAAAAAAAATCTGAAAAAGTGGCAGATCTACAAAAAAATACACAAAATCATCTTTTTTTGCTCTATTTTTTCTCTATTTCTCCCCAATTCGCCACATCAAACATTAAATTCTAACACACCAAATACAACCTAGATAATTACAGACCAATTGAGCATCAATTCTTCCTCAAACTAGTATTGATTAAGAAGTTCTGAATAAACAAAAATTCAAGCCAAATTTCAGAGATTGACACCCTACTATGCCTCTCAAGATGGCTGCTACCAATGAACAATTCTGTGCGAGAAAAATAATGGCATGGGGTTGAGGAAATATACTTGTTATTGAGAACTTGAAAGATAGAAGTGCTATACAGACTGAGCTTCCGGGTACATTGCGGACCCGGTGGCAATGATTCTGGATTTGTTGAATAAAAAGTCCTTAATAAACAAAATTCTAGCCAAATTTCATAGATTGACACCTTACTATGATTCTCAAGATGGCTGCTACCAATGAACGGTTCTGTGCAAGAAAAATTAGGGCATGGGGTTGAGGAAGTATACATTTTATTGAGAAATTGAAAGATAGAAGTGCTATACAGACTGAGCTTCCGGTACATTGCGGACCCAGTGGCAATGGTTCTAGGTTTGTTGAATGGATTTGATAGCAAAAATAGCATGAAGGACATGGAATTATGCAAGATGAGGAGTTGCATGCTCTTGTTGAAATAGTTAAGGGTTTTGTCTCCAAATATGGGATTTAAAGTGAGAGAAAAGGCTAAGAAGTTGGTGGTAGCGTGGAAAGGAAGTTTGATGACTGATGGTGCAAGTTGGAAGAAGAAAGTAGCGCTTGTTAGACTGGTTTTGTGGTTGAGAACTCAGAAAGATGATGCTTTCCTTTCTTCCATGCTTTGGATGCTAGGAATATGAGAGCACACAAGTGAGTGTGTGCTTCCATTGTTGCAATGAGATGGACTAGTGAAGCTTGATGATGGTTGAGGGGAGAAAGAGAGAAATTGGTGGGAAAGAAGGAAACAATAGTTTGTGTGAGAAATTAATAGGAAAAAGAGAGAAAAACCCTCATAATATTGTATTAAGATATAGAGAGTGTGTACACGACTTATACTACTAGGTCCTGTTTATATTGAAAATTATGGGTCATGGACCTATCTACAACGCTAAACCTAATAATAAGAAACAAGATGACACTAGGAAAATTAAGCATAAATAGGAAACTAATCCTATATTTTCAACGTGTCCCCTTAAGTTAGAGCATATATGATGATACTCAAGCTTGTTTCATAGAAAATAAAAGTAAAAAACACTTAAAAAGACATAGATAGGTTAGAATAGCTATGGCAGCACATGAACAGTGGAGATAACAGACCACATGTGCAGCAACAATCTTTCAAGGATAACCTGTAAAGTCTTGCTGTCTCAAAACAACAATTGGGAATATCAAATCTGAGTTTAGATATACTAGATTTGAGATCGGAATACAATTTGTGTTTGAAGTTCTAGATTTGAGTTCGAACATATATACCGTATTTGAGGCCAAAATAAATTAAGACACCGGGAATCATAATTATTAATTGTGCAAAATTGCGATGGCAATTGCATATTATGCACCGCAATGGGGTTTTGTGTGCAGCATTGCGAGCACAACGCTGTGGAATTTTGGGCACTGTTATGCAACATTGTGCACTACAATAGTATAAAATGGTAACTTGGGGTTTTTTAACCACTGATACCCCTAATTTAGCCTGATACCCCTATTTTCAACCCCAAGTTCATCTCCTTGTCTTTCTTGGTGTTCTCCACGCCTTCTCCACCCCTTCTCGATGAACAACTGGACGGTGGTTGTTTGAAGCTTTTCTGGTTGTTTCTGTTCTGGTTTCCAGTGACAGCTGCTCTCCCCCTTTGATTGGTTCTGTTTTGGTCTTCTAGCATTGCGGTTCTGTTCTGGCTCTCTCTACTTCTGGCAAGCTTCCTCTAGCCTGTGCTATGTTTTGTTCTGTGCTGTGTTCTTCTATTCTGTTGGTTCTGTTTTGTTGGTTCTGTTTCTATTGTTCACAATTTTCAACCTAGGCATTTTCCTTTGCAACTTTTGTTGGTTTTGTTTCTGTTCTATTCTGTTGGTTGTTACACACCCACCCACAATTTGAAAATACTGCAGAAATATAAGGCATCAAAACAATTATTTTTTCTATTGCCAATTCACCTAGCTCTACTGTGATCTGCTTTAAAATATAGTGACTAGTTAAAAAATAATAGTCCTGCAGCCTTAGTGTAGGTTCAGGCAAAGGCATGGCAAGTCCTATATTTTTGAGGTTTTTGTTTTTTATATCTTGTTATTTGGGGTTATATTGTATATATAAAAATATATTTTTATATATGTTATATCATTGCACAAATTTTCAAATTGCCATGCGCAATGCGCAATATCACAATGATCCCTAGCAATGACTTCTAGCGCAATAAGTGCGCAATTCGCAATGACCAACTATGCTGAGAATATCACATACGAGGTTGGAAGGATCAAATTAGAAGCCAAGAGTATAAGATTAGAAGGTGGGGGTATCAGTTTGGAGGTTAGGAGTATCAGATTAGAGGCTGGGATATCGAATTTGAGATAAATCAATGAGGATAGGCTTAAACAGTGCCGAAGACAGATGAACTAGGGCTTGACATAAGTTTGATGAAAAGGAGACTCTTAAAATCTCAATAAATAGAGTTAAATGGATTGAAATGAGTTGAAAATTGGTGCTTAAAGGTCGTTGGAGTGTCTCAAAGGCATGGTGACAAAGTAGGGGCTCACTAAAGCTCTAGCGACTGATAGCAGTAATGCTAAGATTTGGACAATCTAAGGAAGACAAACTCAACAACGGTGGTAGCATTGCGATCGGAGTACTAGAGAGAGATCAAGGTGAAGACCAAAAGAGAGCAGTTTTCTGATCACCAATGCATGGTACCACATGTGGCGGAGAGCTCTTGGGGATGGGCTGATCTTGAGCAGAGGAATTCAACAGTGCCAGTGGTGAGATAGCAGAGCACCTAAAAAGGAGATTGGGGTAAAAAGGTGCAGTGGGCTGTAGACTCCAATCACTGGCGTGTAGCGGTGATTGAATGATCTAACATTAGCAAATATGATGGTGATGTCAGATCTGGCAAACGACAATCGCAAAGTGGTGTTTTGGCTTTGACAATGGTGGCAAGGAGAGAGAAAATGTCACAGATGAGATAGACGCAGTGGAAGAGAGAGAGAGCCAGAAGTAAGGTTGGGCACTATTTGTGAGGAGTTGAGCCTCCTCATCAGTAGTGGTAAGGGTTTTCTTTAGTGATGGTTAGGTTTTTCTCTCACTAGACTTTAATCCCATGTGAAATTTGAGGGGAAAAGAGAAAAACCTTTATAATATTGTATTGAGATATTTAGAGTGTGTACAAGACTCATACTACTAACTCCTATTTATATAAAAAATTATGGGCCATGGGCTTGTTTGCAACTTTAAACCTAATAATAAGAAATAAGACAACAATAGGAAATTAAACATAAATAGGCAACTAATCCTATATTTTCAACAGTTTAATTCGCTTTTCTTAGACATTTATCACTCTTTCTTTTCTTCTCTTTTATATTTAGTTTATGTTAAAATGTACAGAACTCTCTTGAATTATGCCTCGATTGTAAATAACCTTCTTAAACTTTAAAATTTAAATTTTTGTTAAATTTTGGATGTCCCTTGATCAAACCCCAAATTGACCAAGAGAAAAGACCAAAATGACCCTAGCTTAAATGAAAAACTCCCACTCACCCAAGCACAATAATCCATTGCACGACCCCACAATCAAGAAATTGATGCTACTGGTTGGAAATGTGTAGGTAACATTTGCTAGAGGGATTGATGGGTCATTTAATAAGGAACATAAGGAGCAAAATGCGTACTAGGAACCGGTGCAAAAGAGTAAGTGGTGGCTATCGAGATCCCTAGTTGATCTATGAAGATGCTTCTTGACGAAATGGTTTTACAGCCCTTGCATACAAACCTGAATCGCAAAAGTGACTTCATAGGCAGCCGTTATAGAATTTCAACAATGACTTCGTCCAGGAGGATTGTTGGTGGCGCATTGCATTCAAGTGACATTGCTAGAGTGGGCTGAGCTTGAACTACGTGCTTTCAAGGTGTCATGGCACCGTCGCTAAAGTGGCCATCGTTGTTGTTGTTCTAATCAAACATTTCCTTTCCAGTGAGCAAGGGGAAACACTTGGATTTAATCAAGTGACAGTTGCAACTTTTGTATCCATCATTATTCGCTAGTGTCATTTCCAAGCCCTAGCTTAATCAATCGCACCCAGATCAAATCCAAGTTTCTAAAGGTTTAAATCCAAGTGTTTAAGGGTTATTTTTGTACAAAAAGGGATATGGGTGCGATCGAGATCATGACCCTAGCTTAATGCAGATTCTAAAGCATACAGAAAGTTCTAGAGATTTAAGTTTCTTTTGAGCCTACCAAGTTTCAAAGTTTAAGGGTATTTTGGTCTTTTCCCTTAGTTAATTTGGGGTTTGACCAAGGGACATCTAAAATTTAATAGAAAACTTGACGGAAGGGGTCTTGCGCATGTTTTCCATAGTGAAGGAGGGTTAGTTGCAAAATTTTAAAGTTCAAGAAAGTTATTTGCAATCGGGACTTAGTTTAAGGGGTTTTTGTACATTTTAACCTTTAGTTTATATGATTAGAAAATGAAAAAAGAAAAGTTGTGTGCACTTGACATTCACATTGATATCACTCTAAATATTTTAATAGCTGCATAACAGAAGGTTTCAATTGTACATTGAGAAGTGTATGGTGTTTATTGAACATTATTAAAGCTCAAGGTAGTGTGCATCACCTAAAGTTGAAGGGGGTTTTATGTATTTTAGTCTAAAATCAATACTTTGCTAAAATCTGATATTTGCCATAAAATGAATTCTGCTTCCACATAATAGGAATTTGGTGTTAGACTATGGTTCTTAGAGAGTTCTTTTGATTTTTATGCAAACTAAAGAAATGACAATGTCATGCATATTGAAGCTCAATGATTTGTATATTCTTTACTTCAATAGGAGAAACATGGTTCAAAGATGGCTTTTTTGGATGGTAGTCCACCCGAGAGACTTTGTATGCCAATTGTTGATCATGTTCAGTTCTTGGGTGGTGAAGTTCATCTCAATTCTCGCATTCAAAAAATAGATCTAAATGATGATGGTACAGTAAAGAGCTTCTTACTAAACAATGGAAAGGTGATTGAAGGGGATGCTTATGTGTTTGCAACTCCAGGTTTTGTTTTTCTCCTCTCGTCTTCAAATTGTTCCTCTTCGTCATTCTTAATCGTTTCCTCACATTTTGGATGGATTGCTTTTTCTTTAACTAGTTGATATCTTGAAGCTTCTTCTGCCTAACAACTGGAAAGAGATTCCATATTTCCAGAGATTGGAGAAACTAGTTGGAGTTCCAGTCATAAATGTTCACATATGGTTAGTAATGACTTTTGGTGTTCAGAACTATGTGACTGTCTCTGTTTTTTCTCTCCAAATTTATTTTTTATTGCATTTTTTTAATAATCAAAGACTCTATAAATTAGAAACGTTAAAGACTGACAGAATATTTTGTATGTGGGATGCTTTAACATATTGCAATGGGTTGTTGGTAACCCATTGCAATACATTAAATAATTTTGCTACCAAATGATGCAATAATATGTTTTCCGCTTGTTATCCTCATTTCTCCTTTCTTTATTTTGATCTTTCTTCTGAGATCAGTAAGAACGAAAGAAATTTTATATTAGTCAATGATGATTAATATTAGCCTCACTGATGTGGAGACATAAATCATTTATATTTTGTTTCCAGGTTCGACAGAAAACTGAAGAACACATATGATCAACTACTCTTCAGCAGGTCTTTCTCTCACTTCAAAATCATTTGCGATGTCTGCAAGGGATACAAATGCAGTTTACTTAATGTGTCTTTGGGTTTTTGTGAAACATAATTGCCCATTATATTATATTCCCCATCATGCCTTACAAGGTTAATATACTTTCTTTTTGTCGTACATGGCCAGGCTAAGGCCTCTTACAAACTATCCAAATCCCTCACCATTAGACCACGCCTATTGGCTTAGGTTGATGTATTCTTATAATTTCTTTTCTTTGCTTGGCAAAATAGGTAACTGTTATGTAGAAAATATTACTAAAAACTGGGAGCCTTATTCATCAAATTTAGAATATTTTAGAATAACATTATAAGCGAGTGATGCCAATCAATAGCTTTTGAAATGATGTAATAATTATCTCTTTCCATAAATTTGTTTTACTATTATAAAATGAATCAATTGTTTGAATGCAAGATAGATAATGGCCTATCTACTGCTAATATTGGGGAAGAGTTAAATGGAAGATGCGGATGTACATTTCACAATAGTTTTTATATTCTTCCTGTAGCTGATATAGCATAATTAAGGGCTATTATGACAACATTACCCTTTCTAGAACACTCCTTGGCTCTCCCTTTCTAGTTGGAGCACTGTTTTCTTATATTCTGGAGGTGCTGTAACTTACGTAAAACCTTTGTGCATGGTGATTCTTTGTCCCTATGCTTGTCAATCTTGGTTGCTGGCTCAGGACTTTATTTAGGAACCTGATTGAGGTCTATTGAGAGGGGGTTTGATTGTTTATTGAGTCTGTAGTAGTGTCTCATTTTGATCTTCTAGAAGGTTTCATCTTGTTTATTTTAAGGGTCAGAGAATTTTCAACCGCATTTTATTTCTTACAAATTTATGAAATTTTCTGGTTTGAGGATTACTTCATTACTGTTGTTTGAAAGAGTTCTTTCTTTGCTTCCAGATGTCATTTTGTTGAGTATAAAGAATTTTCATGAAGATTGATTTGCCTTTCATCTTGTTATAATTTTATTCTTATCTTTGTGCAGAAGTCCTCTTCTGAGTGTCTATGCTGACATGTCAGTAACTTGTAAGGTAAAAGCCACTTTTTGTGTGTAGTAGATGTGTCCTGATGTTTTTCTTTCCGAGATGCATGTGTCAGTGCAAATGTTTTGGGCTAAGTGGGTTGATTAAGCATATGCCTGATTAGAATGAGTTAGTGCTTTCCAGATGAATAATATGCAGCATCTTTTGTCTCTTTCTTCCACATTTTGCTCTTTTCCTTCTAGGTTGGATTTTTTCTTGAGCTATTTGTGTTGAGGTTTACCTTTTGACTGAATTTTATCTGCATATAGCCGTCATCTGGTTACTGTTCCATGTTGTCATGTTGATGTTAACTAATTTGACCTGATTGTCACAGGCTTCTGTTTGAAAAGTACATTTCAGTGTGTTATTTGTGCTATGTAGGAATATTATGACCCAAACCGGTCTATGCTAGAGTTGGTTTTTGCACCAGCTGAAGAATGGATTTCGCGGAGTGATGAAGATATTATTGATGCCACAATGAATGAACTTGCCAAACTTTTTCCTGATGAAATTTCTGCAGACCAAAGCAAAGCAAAGATTGTCAAGTACCATGTTGTTAAAACCCCAAGGTTTGATAGCTATAGAAATGGATACCCTTTGAATTCTTTGAACTAAACATACAGTTAAATAATTGAAGAAATGTAAAGTTAACCCAATCTTCAGGCAGTAGTTTTTGGGAATTTTTCCCTTCGCTTCTACAATCTGTAGTTTTATCACTGAACTTATGACATCTGAAGCCATAACATCTGAATCATGCTGAATATTTTGTTGCAGGTCGGTTTACAAGACTGTTCCAAATTGCGAACCTTGCCGTCCTACACAAAGATCTCCTGTAGAGGGTTTCTATTTAGCTGGGGACTACACCAAGCAAAAGTATTTAGCTTCAATGGAAGGTGCTGTTCTTTCTGGGAAGCTTTGTGCACAGGCTATTGTACAGGTACTATCTGTCACAATAATCTCTATATGGCTAGCAGCAATATGACAAAAAAAAATTCTTTTCCAAAATAAGCTCTGATCTATAATGCTTTTTATAAAAAATGTGTTTGAAAAGATCTATTTTGGAGATATTATCTATTCTACAGGAAATAATTTGCTAGATTTTCTTTTAGAATTTCAATATTACATCCCACCACATTTCTCTTTGGGTATGTGGCCATTATAAATTAACAAGATTGTGTCGTTTTTTGGGCAGTTAAGAACATTTTGGCGCTGAGTTTAGGAAAGAACCTACATAAGTAAATTTAGTATTATTGAACAAAGAGCTTGAAGATATGAATACTCTTGAATTTTCATGAATGACAAATTACATATTTATAGGCTAGAGCCATCCCTAGAGTTTAGGAAACAAACAGAAAACAGAAGAGAATACTACTCCTAAAATTACAGAACCTACAATTTAGGGAACAAATTAGGACTTTACAATTAATCTACAGCAAATCCACACTTAATTACATCTAATAGTTGACCAATCTGATTTCCACATAATCAGGAATCCTTCTAACAAATCTGCACTTAATCACATTAATAGTTGACCAATCAGATTTCCTGGAGTCCCCTTGACATAGCTTAGCACTCAATTAGCTGCCCCTAAGTGCTGCTTAGTGGGAGCATGCATGAACTAACTTATCACGCTCACACTGAAGGCAATGTTAGGTATGGTAAGTGAAAGATATATTAACTTTCCCACCAACTTTTCGTATTGTTCTTGATCTATTGGAGGATCATTCTCGTTGGCCTTTTGCTTCCAGTTTCTTTCCAAAGGAGTGCTTGCAGGTTTACATCCAGTTTTCCTTGCCTCCTTTAATAAGTCAAGGACATATTTCCTTTGAGTGATAAATATTCCTTGGTTGCTCCAAGTTATCTCCATTCCAAGGAAGTATCTAAGTGTTATAAGATCTTTAACTTGGAATTCATGCTTTAAGTGAGCCTTCAATTTTTCTATCTCTTGATGATCATCACACATGATTACAATATAGTCTATGTACACAATGAGAATGGCCATTGCTTGCTTGCTTTGTAATGAGGGTATGGTCAACCAGTCCTTTTGTGTACCCAAAGGTCTTGAATACAAAATTGAATCAAGTGAACCATGCTCTAGAGGATTGTTTCAATGAATATAGATATTTCTTTAGTATGCACACCTTGTTGCTTCCCTCATCATATCTAGGAGGCATCTTCATGAATACCTCTTCTAGTTTTCCATTTAGAAAAGCATTTTTTATGTCCATTTGATGTAGTTCCTGTTATGTTTTTTGGGTGCGACCCAAATTCTAAAAATAAAAGAGTTGCAGTTTTAGATGGAAACTGCAACTAAGAGTAGCAGTCATAATAGAAAACTGTAAAACAGTTGCAAATAGAGTTGCAGTCATAATAGGAAATTGTAAAACAGTTGCAAATAGAGTTGCAGTTTTAGTAGGAAACAGCACACAACAGTTTCAAATGCAAAATATATACAGAATATAGCACCCCGTGAACAGGACCCCCACGGTGAACAGTGCCAGCGTTTGAACAGTAGCATGAACAGTACTTGTTTTGGGTTTGCTACTGCAAAACAGCAATACAGAAGAGTGCAGATTTTCTGTATTTTGGATACAGCAGTTGTTTGGGTCATTTTGGATACTGCTGTTTGGGGTCAATTGTTTAGCCCAAATTTCAACCTTTGTAACTGAATTCTACATGGTGAAATTCTCTTCTTCTGCCTGTGGTTTTTTCCCTCATTGGGTTTTTTTACGTTAAATATTTGTGTGTTTTCTCTTCTCCTTCTCTAAATTATATTCTGCAATTTTATTTTTGTTGGCCATTGTCATAACAGTTCCCAATCAAGATTAACTGCAAGGGATAGTAATACCTTAATTGAGTTCATGCTGGCCACTAGAGCAAATGTCTCTTTATAATCAATGTTGTATGCCTAGGTGTATCCTTGAGCCACCAATCTTGCCTTGTATCTTTTGATTTCCCCGTTTGATCTAAACTTCACTGTGAATATCCATTTACATCCCATAACTTTCTTCCCTTGGGGAAAGTCAACTATCTCCCAGGTATCATTCTCCAAAAGGGCATTCATCACTTCATCCACAGCTGCCTTCCATCTAGGATCTTGGAGTGCACTCTGAATATTTTTTGTAGTGTCTATTCCATCAACACTTGTAGCAAAAGCCAATCTAGTGTAGGTAAGATGATTAGACATAGGATATTGAGTGCATGACCGAACTCCATTTCTGAGAGCAATTGGGAGATCTGAATTATCAACTACCACCATGCCTTCATTTGTGGTCGTTGGACTTGGCTCCAGTTCCAATGATCGGGCATCTTTGCGAGCTTTTGGTATTTGTGAATGATCCATGATTGGTTTGGTGGTGTTTGATTCTTTCCCTTGACTCAATACTTTATCATGTTCTATTGAAGGACTTAGAGAGGAGTTGTACGGAGAAGAGATTGGAGGACTTTGGGATGGAGAAGTAATTTGAGAATTGAAATGGAGAATATGATGGAATAGATATAGGTAAGGAGTGGTGGGATCCTAGTGGTTTTCTTCATTTGTTTTCTCCCCCTGAAGAGAGGCATTGGAATAAAAGGGTTGATCTTCAAGTCACATCATAGGATACAGTTGAAAGTTTGAACAGAGATAGGAGGGAAAATTTTTGAGTATTATTTCAGAAACTTGTGAGTATTATTTTTTGTCTTAGTTTTTACAATCAAGAGAGAAAACCCTAAATATACTAACCCTAGACAAAAAGAACAATATTACATAAATGCCCTTTAAGTATGTACAACACAACACTTCCCCTCAAGATGGTACGTAAATATCTCTCATGCCCATCTTGTAAGAGAAAACATTGAAGTTTCTCCTATTAAGACCCTTCATGAGAATATCGGCCAGTTGACTTTTGGATTTAACGAAATGTAGACTTAGAAGACCTTCTAACAATTTTTCCTTAATGAAGTGTTTGTCAATCAATATGTGTTTAGTTATGCCATACTTAACAGGGTTATTAGCAATATTGATGGCAGCTTTGTTATCACAATGAAGAGTGAGGTGAGAATCCCTTTGCAGTTTGAGCTCCTCTACAAGTTTCTTCAACCAAATAAGCTCACATATACCATGAGCCATAGCTCTATATTTAGCTTTTGCACTTGATCTGGCAATAATTGATTGCTTCTTGCTCCGCCAAGGTACTAGGTTTCCTCCTACAAAAATGCAATAACCTAAGGTAGACCTCTTATCATTCATGGAGCCAGCCCAGTCGACATCTAAATACCCTTCTATTTTGTAATGACCATGTTGGGAGAATAATAATCCTTTCCAAGGGGAAGACTTTAAGTATCTTAGAATTTGATAGATAGCTTCCATATGGCAAGAGCGCAGATCATGCATGAATTGGCTCACTACACTAACTGCATAGGCTATATTAGGTCTAGTGTGAGCCAGATAAATTTGTCTTCCCATTAGCCTCTAATATCTACTAACATTCACTAGATCTCCAACACCACTCTTAAGGTGATGATGTTCAACTATAGGGGTTTTCGATGGTTTGCAACCTAACATGCCTGTTTCCTTGAGAAGATCTAAAATGTATTTTCTTTGACAAATATAGATCCCTTCCTTGGGCCTAGCAACCTCAATTCCAAGGAAGTAGCCAAGGTTCCCCAAGTCTTTGATTTCAAATTCTGTAGATAAAAAGTTTTTCAAGAAAGTAATCTCCTCAAGATCATTCCCAGTTACCACTATATCAACCACATATACAATCAAGGCAATGATGTGAAATCCTTTCCTTTTGAAGAACGATGTGTGATTTGCGTTACTCTGATTGTACTCACAATTGATCATTGCTTTTTTGAATCTTTCAAACCACACCCTAGGTGATTGTTTTAAACCATAAAAAGCTTTCTTTAATCTATAGACTTTTCCCTCAGATCCATGAATACTTATTCCTTAAGATCTCTATAAAGGAATGCATTCTTTACATCAAGTTGTTGAAATTCCCATCCAAATTTTGCAGCACAAGACAACAGAACCCTAATAGAGTTCATCTTTGCTACTGGAGCAAAGATTTCTTGATAATCAATTCCATTAGTCTGTATAAACCCTTTTGCCACTAGTCTAGCATTGAATCTCTCAATAGATCCATCTGATTTTTGTTTCATAGTAAACATCCACTTGCAGCCAACAGTTTTTACTCCAGAAGATAGTGTAGTGAGTTCCCATGTACCATTCCTTTTAAGGGCCTTCATCTCTTTTGTCATAGCCTCCTTCCATTTTGGGTCAGTTATGGCCTCTTCCCAGTTATGTGGAATAGATACGGTTAATAAAGCTATGGCAAAAGATATATATGAAGGAGATAGTGAATCATAAGACAAAAAGTGAGATATAAGAACCCGATCTCTGCAGCTTGTTCGAGTCGAGATAATTTTGGGTGAGTTAAGCTGGTTTCTCAAAGGCTCCTTCTTCTCTTCAATTTGTCTTCCCATGAATTGTAAATTTGTGATTGTAACAGCACCAAGTGGAGGGTGAGGGAGCAAATCAAAAAGATAAACCCAAGAAGAAAATCACAGAAAAATCTTCAGAGAGAAAGTCGAACTGCCTTGAGAGAGAGTCAAGGTGCTGCCACCATTCTTGTTACTTTGCTGTGTTTGCCAGCAACGTCAAGAGAGAGAGTGGAGCTAGCTTGAGGAACACAACGCGTCAAGTCCAGTGAAAGAGAAGAGAAATATTCATTCGTCCTTTCACTACTCCGGTTGAAACATAAGAAGAAAATTGTATTATTAGTTGTAGAATGGCTGAAGAAAAAGGTTGCTTTTTCTTCACCTTATCCATGAAAAGCTGAAATGGCATAGGAAAAGAAGTAAATGGATTGCCAGATTTTGTTTGTAGTGATAATGCATAGGAGACAGTAAATGGCAGACATTAAATGCTACTTTTGAATTTTGAAGTGCGTTGGAAATAGGTGTGGACTATGGAGAGTAGGGTGCTGGAGTGCAGAATAAGTGGATCGTTCATAGTTTATCAGATATATATGGAAAAATTTCAGCCAGATTCGGGTACCTGCTGGTGGAGAATTTTTCCACCGAAAGCAAGGCCACTCATAACCAATTTACAAATTTTGTATAACTGAAGCCCTCCCCAAACCGAACCATTTCTCTTTTTTATTTACAGCCCCTTGTTCTTCTGATCAATTAAGGGACAGTCTGTAATCTTGGCATTAGAAACAAGCTGTGCCACTACCTTATGCCTCGCCAAGCACTGCCTAAACTACCCTGAACCCACTGTTGAAGGAGAAGATTGATGCAAACAGCAACTCAGTCCAATGAAGACAAAGTCTCTCATGCTGGAAGGACCCTTAGTGAGCAATGTTATTGAATCGTTGCTCTCCCTGCATACCCAAGGAATTTCGCACCCCACCCCCTCCCCGGTCTTGAAGGGTTTCACACCTTTTGTAAATGAATTTCTGACTTACAGATCAATGCCCGATGACTTTTGCACCTTTCTGTCCCTGGTTTGGTGCTATCAAGCCTCTACATATCAATTCCCAGTCAAAATCACACTCATGAATCAGCTATAGGCTCCTGCAAGCTGCCCCTGGCCTGGACACAACACTGTCTGACCTGTGAACACACTAGGCCATATACAAACAGCTATCTCTGCGACTCACCAGGCCGCACATAAACTTCAAGGTCTGTGACAAACATGATTACTGTATTGCAGCATCGGTGTGACACTCTAGGTGTAACACCAGAAAGAATAAAGGGAGAAGGGCTAGCACCTAAACGCTGGTCAAACCAGATCAATAGATGCAACTCCTAAGATAAGACCAATCACAAAGAAGGATACAAGTAACTGTTACGTTAATTCTGGACCAGATTATGATTAATGCTCTGATACCGTGTAAGATTATTTAGAGAGAGAATTTTTTGCAAGGGTCATCCTAACTCAAACTTAGTTAGGCAGCCTCTGTGTCTTTCTACCCTAAACAGTAAACTACACCAGGCATCTTTTTTTTTTTTTTGATCTTTTGGCATTTAAGCAGCTTCTGTTTTTAGATCATGCAAATAACTAATAGAAACAAGATAATGCCTGATGAGATAATGATATATTTATCCCTCATTCTAATGGAGATAAACAAGGATAAATAACAATTTAATTGGATAATTTTAGGATTGTATCATCTGTCCATCCTTTGATGAAACTCTTGCCCCCAAAATTTACCATTGAACCATGGAGAGAGGATGTTCTCCTTACATTTGTCAATATAAAGGCATCAATTATTGATTTGAGTCCAAGTAGTTTTTTATTTTAATTTTTGATTGCCTTCTTGAAAAAATAATTGTCACCTGATTTATGTTGAGTGTTTTATCTAATTACCCTAGCTTAGTGCCTTGAATGCTCAGATCATCACTTGAAGGTTTCTTTTTGAGAAATCTCTTTGGCCTTCTTGTGAGTCTTGACCACTAGTATTGTATTCCCCAGTAGCTTATGTTTTTACTATCATTCATCTTCGTTTCTTGATTTGCTTGAGTATTTCATGAACAAGCTTTATATTTGCCATGAGATTTGGTATTCATTAAGAAATAATGACTTTGATACCAATTATTGCAACTTCGAAGAAGGTAGTATAAATTGATGGACAAAATCTGCAGGATTTTGAACTGCTTGTTGCTCGGGGCCAGAGAAGGATGGCTCAAGCAAGTGTTTAATAACAAAAACATGAACTGAAGACAAATTCTGCAAGAGTGCAGGAGAATCAGTTCATGTTTGATTGTGTTTGCAGCTACAGGACCCATCGAGCAGATGCTTTTGCCTTTGAATCACCATGTTTCATATGATGAAAGGCTTAGCATTTGAAGCTGGACCTTTCTGATTGAGAGTATCTCTGTTCTATTCTTGGCAACATTTTGCTTAAAGGCGATTGTGTGCAGTAAAATATAATGAAAAGAAAACTGATAAAATAGCAAGTTCATTACATTGTTTTTTCCTTTTAGTTTTCTGCCAACACCTGATGAGTGAGCGCTGTATAATCTTCAGAGAAGCTAGTCTCCTCAGTGTAATGGTGCGTAGGCATCCTCACATATCATTACTCTGTTATGTAGATACTTTAAGTCCATTTTCAATCAGAACCTTTTATAGAATGTTAGAAATACTAACAGAAAGGTCTGTTTGGAACAAATGGGCTCTTTATATAATCGCATTCATTGAGATGGTTTTGAAGAAAGGTGCTGTGGCTGATATTGATTTCTTGAAACTGTAACGGTTTGTTAAACGCGATTTATTGGGGAGTGGAGCATTTTCTATGATTGAGATCCTATATATGGTATAAAATTATAAAAAAAAAAAAAAAAAAAAACTTCGAAATTTACAATGTTATGTTTGTGGTATTCTCTCTCCGGAATTTTATTTAGTTTTTTTTTTTTTTAATTAGGGTGATGGTAACTTCTCGTTTTATGCTTGAATTTGTTTCCATTTTCGCTTTGAACATTTTTATTTTCCAGATGATATCTTATACTTTTTCTTAGCATCTTAATTTAGTATTCGCATTATTTTATCTGTTTACCATCACAATGAAGGTAATTTCTAATCATTTCATTTAGTTGTTATTAATAGTTGGTGAACAATTTATTTTAAAATTTTGTATATAGCTTTTCTAAATTTAAGTGGGTAAGATATTGTCAATAATTGTTGTATCATTTATAAGTTGAACTTTACTTAAGCACTAATCATACAGCACAAAGCTAGTATGATTCTATTGTGGGGAATTTTTTAAAGCATAGGTGTATTATAACTTGTAGATTATAAGTAAAGTGCAGTGTAAAATTGTTGATAAAAAATTTGTTTTATATTGTTGTACAGCATAAAGTTATATTTTAAGTTTTAAATTTAGATAGCTGATTCCATCAACTTTTTATCTGATTATTTATTTGTACTTTAAATTATGAAGTACATCATATACTTTGGAAGAGTTAAGTTTCATTACAATTATCTTTTTCAAAGATGGAGATAAAGCAGATAAAAAGTTTAGGCGCAGTTTCTTTTAAGAAAATATTTACTCAAAGCATGTGGATTGTTCTTTTTAATGGAACAAAAGGCAATTATGTAAATAGAACAACAACAGAAATAAAGAATTTTGAAAACCTTATTTGGACTTTTAAAATACTTTGTTTATCAATTTTTGATTATAGTTCTAACCACTTTTACAGTGCCTTAATTGTTGTCCTCAACATTTGAGTAGTCAAATAAGTAACAATCTATCAATTCATCCTAAAAACGTTGTTTTATACCAATTTCATCCTTGAATATTAAACCCTTTCCAATTTCGTTCCTTCGCGAATAAGCTGTCAAATTGAAAATGAAATTGTTGAGCTAGATTAACAGATATATGTAGCTATCCCTTTTGATAAAGTGGCCAACCTCAGTGATTTCCACATTCAAAAAACACTTCCCTATCAAAGAAAAACGATGTCATTTCCAAATTATGTGACTTGCTTTGTGTTTTTACCCCCAAGTTTTCTGTACAGAACCCTACACCCACTTGAAGGAATCCACTCTGGTGAGTAGAGAATCTAACACATTGCTAGAGTCATCAATTTCAGCCAAAACCGCCTGACCCATCCGAAACTGCCTTAAAAAATAAAAGGTTAAGTCTAAAAATTTTTAGCCGAAAAAAATTCAAACTTTTATTGACTCGGATTGTTTGGCCAAGGGCCAATTCAGGCAGCCCACTAACCTGAATTTTTTTCTTAAAAAAAAAGTCATAACCCATTATCCAATTTAAAGATGTTGATCTTGCTTGTGGGTCTTTGCTGGTTGCCTATAAAAGAACTTACTGTTGATATTCTATTGTTTTTATCACAGTTGACTTTTTTGTTGGTACAATCTTTATCATAGTTTAATGTGACATTATGGTTTAATATATTGCATTCTTATAGCATGGACAATGGCTTCATAATGTTATTATTTTACTACTAGGCTGGCTATAATGATACGACAATGAGTTTGTGCATAAATTCTATGAGCATTTCTGAATAGATGTAAATTATCATTTGTTCAGTAAGTAGTAGGACCTTAAAAATATTTCTTCCGTGTATGCAAATGATTATTAGCTTCATTTGGTCTTTATAAAAAAGATTTAAAAGTTTATAACTATTTTAATAATTTAAAATTTTAAAATATAAAAATTTATATTAATTTATAATTCAAATTCAAGTTCAGGTCTATTTTAGGTTTAGGTTCAAGTTTAGGATAAAATTCAAAGCCAGCTCGTTTAACCGCTAATCTTATAGGATTAAGTTTAGGTTCGAATTATTTTAACCTAAACCAAACCAAGCTAGCCCAGAACCGAATCAGGCTAGCTCATTTCACAACTCTATGAATTGCGCTATTGAGAGACTAATTTCATGCAAAAAAAGGTATGCCCTTTATCTTCTCATATGGATTTTGTCCTCTTGGTAGAGATATGGTAGGATATGTGGGTGGGGTACAATGATGTATTGTTAAAGGGCAAAACATATTATGGTCCCATAATAGTCTCATTGTTGTTGGGTATTATGCGAGTGGATTACATGTGTCTAAGTAAATGAAGCTTTTTTATTACTATTTGTATGTTTTGAATCTTTGTAGTGTCTGTGATTGTGGTCCCATTATGATATGGATTTTCTCTTTGCTTTTTCAGCATGCAATTACTAATACTTACACTGCACCATGGGGTCTCATTTAGTTGTACATGCCACTTCAATACATGGGTGGAAATGTTATGGTGTTTGACTCGTGGGACTCAACATGAGATTCTTTAACTTTTGAGTTAATGGAGAAGATAATGTTGAAGCTTGGCTATGGAGAATTCAAAAATTGTTGCTATTTGGTTCTTGGGATGACATTAGAGTGTGGGTTAAGGGAGTTATTGAGTGATGATGATTTTACCCTCATGTTGGAGGACAAAAAAGAAGCTATTGAATTGCACATTTATGTTCTTCATAGAGGGACATCAGTTGTCATTCTAGAGGAAGATTATAGTGATAACAGAGGTGAGGGTGAAGTAGATGGGGAACAAGATGAATATCCAAAGAAGGTTGATGCACATGAGGAAGGGTTTGATGAACATCAGGAAGGGGTTGATGAGCTCGAAGATTAAGAAGGTCTTGATGAGCATGAAGACCAAGAGGTGGTCGATGAGCATAAAGACCAAGAAGGGGTTATTGTACATCCCAAGGGTGTTGATGTGCAGGAAGAAAGTGATGGGACCTCTAAGATGACTATGATAATGGGAAAGATGAGGTATATAAGGTTTACCTATGGAATGAGTGATTACGAGGGAGATCATCACATGTTTAATACATTCATTGACACAATAGTTAATGAAAATCTATTTGAGCCCACCCATTGTAATTTATTAACTAGGGGAACTATATACAACTTCAATGTGGAAAATCCATTTGAAGATGAATAAGAGCATGTGTCAAATAATATTTTAGTATTAAGGAGGCAAATGAAAATAAAGATAGACTCAGGGACAAGGAGCAACTTAACAGGATCATGAACAAGATGCCAAGGTTTTTCAAACTTAATCCTAACACATAGTATGGCTCTATTACTTTTAAGGTTGGTATGGAGTTCTCTAGTTGTGACCTACATTTAAGATTATTTAACTTTGAATAAGACCCATTAAACTTTTTTGAATAAAAAGTTTTTAATTTATTTAAAAAATATTATTAAAATTAAACAAACTTTCATAAATAGGTTTGATAAGCTCATTTATTAAACAAACCAAGCTTGAAAAAATCTAAAATTTATATAATAAATAATCTATACCTAAACTAATCAACATACAGCTCAGTTTGATCCATTTACAACCTTGGATTTTAATGAGGACTGAATTGTTAACTTATTTCTTAATTGAATTGGGTCTATATATATAAAATCTCAAGAAATGATTTCAACTTTTGTTCAAATTTTACAAATCATATTTATCTTTCAATGATTTGAATTCAATTTAGTGACTGATTGATGATAATGCATATTAGTTTTTTAACGTATATGCATCATACCCAAAAATGATGACGCAATTTAACGAGTAGAAAAATAAACTTTATTTAGGCCTCATATAACTTGGATTGTGGATCTCAATGGATCTAAAATGTTTAATTAATTTAGTTGGTTGGATTTTTCTATGAGTTCTTTAATAATGAAAGGCTTTGAATGTATTCAAACTAGAATGCACCTATCTCCTAGCTGCACAATACAACTATCAGAGAAAAGTATGGTTGTTCTAATTTATTTGATGGATTTTTTAGTCTTTCGAGAGGACATTGGATATTCCAGCCTTGTAGATGACTACTACCTTGCTAGATTAGGGAAACGACAATGTTCTAGCAATAGCACTTAGAAACACTATGTACTTGTGGGATGCCTCAAATGGTTCCACTTTAGAACTTGTCACTGTTGCTAATGAAATTGGCCCTATTACAAGCATTAGTTAGGCTCATGATGGTAAGTGTAAGACCCTTGTAGATCTCATCCCTATGGCAACATCATTTGCCTTGAGTGGTGCTACACATAGGGACAACTTAGAATAAGGGAAGTATGTCAAGGTTGGTTGGCCAAAGCTTGGTTGTGGCAAGCTTAAATGGGCTTGTCATAGTGCATGTATGGGAAGACTGGAACAATGTGCCTAAGGGCCATGGCAAGTGGCTAAAGTAATGTGTTGCTAGATGAATGACTAATGCCAGTGACATGGGTACTGATTGTGTGCATAGGGTGCTAGCATGCATGCAAGACAGGGGTGCTATGCGTAACCATGTGGGCATAGGGTCCACTCATAACTTCAATGCAAGGTCTATCACTTGGACATTGAAGAACATCATTTGAGCATGCTTGGGGTGTAAGCATATGTCAAGATCCCTAAGGACATGCCCCCAAAGCATCCATATGCAACTCGTGAAAAATGTAAATTTTTCTTATCAAAGTACCAAGTGCCCACTTAGCATATATAGGGGGCTACTTCTTTGAGGGGTGGCAGTATGGCTAGCACATAGGCTTGGGTACATGCAGTAATGGGCCATGGTAGGTGCATGCCCAACATGAAGTCATCCCCCAAGCTACACAGTGGGTAGCATGTGCATTGTGGCACTCAATGGTGGACGTCAATGCACAACTGTTACACACGCTAGTAGGCATTGCATGTGCACATGCAGCAAAGGCATGAAATATGGCATAGCCCTGCTTGACATGTGTCTTTATAGTTCTTTGGCAATTGCAAGGTAGTTACCTTGTTGGAGCAGATGTTGGACTGAAGCTTGACTAAGGCATGCATGGCAAGAGTGTAAGCATGGTGCATGGTCAAGTTAGAGGGATACATGCAAATAAGCCTAGACACTATTGTTCCTTTGTCCTAGCAATGTGCAAATGTCCATTGCACATGCCTAGCGATTAGGGATGTCAATTGCTTGCTCATGTGGTAGCCACACATGTAGGGTTTGTTGTCTATAAAATCAGACTCTTGGGGACATGAGAGGCATTGTAAGGGTCAAGGTCAATTTATAGGCTAATCCTTGTATTGTTGCTAGGTGATTCAATAAAGGTTGGAGATTATTCTCTATATTTTAATTGTGCCTTGTTTCCTATATGTTTTATTGTGCCTTGTGAGTTAGTAAGTGTGCATTTGGCTAAGACTAAGTCTAACACTTGGTGCCATCATAAGCAAAAATAGACCCTAGTCAGACCCTGTGATAGTAGGCATATTGCTATTGGCTTGAGCCATTTTAAAGTACAACTGTGGGATACCACTTCAAACTAACGGATTCGTCTTGTTCTCCTGAGAAATTTGCCATTATAAATTCTTCAATTGTTACTTCTGCTGGTTGAATGTTATTGGTTATCTTGTCATGATTTTGTTTCTATAGTTGAGAAATTTGAGAGGTGGACATAGGCAAGAAGTGGGATCCTTGGCATGGAATAATCATGCACTCATAACTGAAGGAATGAATGATAGAATCATTAACAATGATGTATGAATTGGATCACAAGTTGTTGATACTTATAAAGGGCATGAACTAGAGGTTTGTGGACTCAAATAGTCAGCTTTCAAGTCAATAATTAACCTCTTGATGAAATGACAATCTATTATACATATGGAACAGTGCTACAACTTCTTCTAATTCAGCAACCGAGTGGCTTCATAGGTTTGAAGATCACACATATGCTATAAAAGCCCATGCTTGGTGTCCTTTCCAAGGGAATTTGCTAGCTTCTGGCAAACGTAATGGAAACCAAAGCATTAAATTCTAGAATACCCATACAAGTGCATCCTTGAATTTGGTTAACAACCAGGTCTCAAATTTGTGCCCTACTATGGAACAAGAATGAGAGGGAGTTACTCAGCTCCATGGTTTTACCTAAAATCAACTCATGCTTTGGAAATACCCTCGATGGTGAACATGGTAGAGCTCACTGGTCATACTTTTAGAGTTCTTTTTATGGCTTAGGTAAATTTTATGGCTTAATTTTTTTTTCTTGCATAAAATTTTGTGATATCATTTAATGATTTACCTGATAGTGTAATGTCAACTTCCTTTAAAGGTTAGATGGTTGCATAATAGCATCAACAATAGTAGATGAAACAAGGAGATTTTGGAATATGCTTAAGGCTCCAAATGCAACAAATTCTTACTCCACAGGTGTGAGCTAACCCATTTTCACATTTGAATTCTTTTTGATGAGCTTTAGCAATATGTATTACTAGCATGCCTGTTGAGTGCTCCATATAAGCTAACATCTGTGGCATCTGCGGCAACAATTTATTGTGTCAAAATATTTAATAGCAAAATATTATAGGATGAGGCTGGGCAGAGAAAAAATCAAAAGAGAAAAATTAAAAGATGACTATTACTACCAAAGTAAAGCTGAGAAGAACTAAAGCAAAGTGAACAAGAATGGAATTAACAAAAGCCTTCATTTATTTTGTATTTAACTTTGAGTCTTAGAAAGTAAAATTCATTTTTGAGAAAACACTATGTTGAAATTGCGATGCAGAGTGGTAATCAAAAAATGAGTGTTTTGGGAATATATTGTGAAAATTTTGAATTTCTGGAGTCACCATTGATTTAATTTTAAATTATGAGATTGGACACTAAAATTTAGGTCTGCAATACAGAAATCAGGTTTGAGGTTGGTTATATGTAGAAAAAGTATTAGCACCCCTACAACACCCTTTCAATGCCACATTGACATTTTGTTTCTCTTTAATTTCAAACTGTAATTTGGTTTTGCCACAAACAAATTTATTTTTATTTTTATTTTTGTTTGTCTTATTATGGATTTTACACGTGATCAAGCATGATCTATGATTAATACCACTAGTAAGTAGCATTTAGCCATTGTTGTGGAAAGGGTGAATTCAATATCTGGTTTGTTTAGGATTCACATTGAAACTAGATGCCTAGTTTGACTAGGGTTTAAGAATTTAAATGGATGCCTAGTTTAACTAGGTTTGACCCAATTGGATTGGGGTTTTAAAAAAAAGATACCTAACTTAACTAGAGTTTTTAAGAATATTTTTAAATTTTGAGGGGTATGAATGCTAGTATCAATAATCACGCTAGTAGACCCTATCAATCTCTTGGCAACACTTATAGCATAATTATGCTTAAGATAATTAGTAATAGTCATTTTACTAGACCCTAAACTAACAATCGTTGTCAGGATTGATCTTGAAATCTAGAATTTGGATTAATGGAGGAGTTAAAGAAATACCCAAGCTCTTAATGATCACGTTAGAGAAGTCCTATCAATCTCTTAGCAAGACTCTTAATGTAATTACTTTCAAGATAATTAGAAGCAGTCATTTTACTTAACCCCAACTAATGACCATCGTCAGAACAAACTAACAAAAACAGGAAATCGAAATAGTTAGGACAAAATCGCAATAGATAAAATATTTTAAAATGGTCGGGATGAAACCACGATCGCCAGGAAATCTTAAAATGGTCAGGATGAAATTGTAACCTTTCTTGACATTTCAAAATGATCAATACCTTAATGTATATGCACTTATAAAACATTTAAAGTGTAAATATCACAAGTAAAGTCATCATAGCTCACAATTGTTCAATAAAATAAGATATAAGCATAATAATACATCTTCAACAATAAGAAAAAATTAAGAAATGAGTGAAACCTGTATTTAGAGTGCTCAATTGATAAAACAGAGGTCAGAAACGCAATCAAGAGGCCTATAAAAATGGTCTAAGTCAAAGTCAACAGACATGTCAATGGTCAAAATTAACGGTCAACGATTAACATAATGTGATAGCTAACTTTGCAGACATGCTAACATGGCAGAATGATGTGGCATGCTGATTGTGCATATAGGGTTAATATGGCATGATGATATGGCATGTGACTGTGTGCTAATTGTATTAGTTAGGCTAATGTGGCAGGTGATGTGGCATGCTGACTATGCATCTTTTGCCTCAAGCACGTGAACGTAATACACCACCACCCCCTCCAGCGCATGGAGTAGTTACAGCAACAGTCTTCAAGTTTCCAAGGTTTTGGCACCTCCTGAGCACAATAGTAGGGAGCGTTTATGGAGATTCAAACCAAAAATATGATTTTGGGAGGTGAATGAAGATGACTCTTTCTCAGATTTTTCAACGAAATCTGTAATTTTTGACGTGATTCTAGCACCAACAACACTCCAAAGATCAAGTTGAACCTCCCTAGCCAGCGTGGTGAACTTGAAGAAAAAACTAGAAGAATGACGAAGATTTGAACTTTTTTTCTGTCAACTCTTCTCCTCACCCTTTCATGGTGCTTTCTCTCTAGCTTTAACTTCCTTTCTCTCAAATCTCTCTTGTTCTTTTTGTTTCTTGCTTCCTTCTCACCTAGATCGGCCACCTCCATGGCTCCTCTTTTTGACTCTTGCTTCCTTAGCCAAATCTCTCTTCTCCTCTTCTTCTCTTTTCTTCCTCTCTTTTTTTCTCTCCCTCCTCTCTCAAATCAACCACCTCTTTACCTACACTTTTCGCTCCATTTTTAATTTTAAATTTTAAAAGATAATGCTATTAACATTTAGGACTCAAAAATATCTTTAAATTTTTTCATTCTCATCTAATTAATTTTTAAAAATATATATTTAAATAAAATAATTTTAAAACCTACACATAGGTGCACTTTAATTTTTCAATATCCAAACAAAATTAGATGTCTAAATAATACAACTTTATAAATTGTAATTCTTGCTCCATTAGTGAGCAAACAATTCCGCCCTACCTACCTTTATAGTGGGAGATCTTTTATGATGCTTAGATATGCTTGGATAAAACTACACTGGTGATAAAGTTTGAAGAAGCTTGTACAAAATACACTTGTTGCTATATTAAAATATTAAGCTCTTTCTTAAGGATTGGACATAGGAACATATTGTCACCGAACGAGTATAAAAATATTCATGTTCACTCTCTCTTTCCCTACTCTTTTACATTTTCACAACATTTATTTTTTGAATGACTACACATATTTTAAGGCACCTAAAAATTCTCACACACAACAGTTTAAAATCTCAAAATTTTTTAAACACACAATTCAGAACTTTTGTGTGTCTTTCTTTCAAATTATACTAAGTAATCAATTATATGAACTAGATTTAAACACAAGTTGCATGTGGTATTTTATAATGTCAACTGTGGAGTAATATAACTATATAGATAGATAAGAAGATATTTATATAAAAAAAGTGTGATTCTTACGAAGACATTATTTGATAAAATTTAAGGTGATTTATAATTTTAATTAAAATTATTTTGTCAAGAAATTTTGAAAAGAAAGAAAAGTGATAGGAAATAATTTAAATTATTTTATTAATTTCAATACCCAAGATGAGTCTATGCGTATCAAAGTAAACTAACGTGTGCTTAAAATTCATAAATAGTTAAATTATTCTGTGGGTTTTTATAGACCCACGGATTCAAGGAAGCCTGGCTTTATTTCTTTCTTGGATTAGAAAACCATGATGCTCCTCTCTTCACTCCCTTTATGAGTGCCTCAGTTTGAAAGTAGTCAACACTTAATCTGCTACAGTTTCGTGGGTGCATGCAATAATTGGTCAAAAGTTTTCGGTTTTGGTTGTGTGAGTGGAGTGGAGAATTAAGTGTAAGTTTACATGGACACCGATTCTTAACTATTTTTAAGGAAGTTGGAATGTATATTAGTACAGAGATAAATATAAAATTTAAAAATAAAAAATAATAAGAAAAAAGTAAAATTTATATATTAAATTATAAAGAAATAAAATAATTTAATAAAATCAATAAAAAAAATTATGAGATCCATGTCTAGGCTTGCGTATAAGGGAGTGTGCAGTATCCTCGGCACGAGTTATCTTTTTCTGAATTCTGAGGTTAGAGGAAAGTAGCAATTTTAGCAGCATTTGAGGGTGAGAACAAATTGTGCCAATTTGACCTGCACACATGTTTGGTTAAACTTAAACACATTAGGCGCAAGAATTAAGCTCCATGCATGACCAAGTCCACCTCGCGCAACATTGTGTATTTTATTTGACTTGGTTGTTTTGTTTTCACCGCATATTCCCTCCAAACACAGTTTATCCATATTAAAAAAAAAAATTTGAAGGGTGAATATTTGGGAGGAGGAAATTAAAATAAGTAAAAGATATTAATTATATATAGAACTTTATATGTTATTTATTCATTTGGAACTATTTTATTTGGGATTTCAAATTTCTTCTATATATAGTAATAACATAGTTTTGGATAGAATTTAATAATATTATTTTATTCATATAGTTAATCTTAAATTTAAATCTTTTAAAGTATAAAGTATATTTTAAATAATATAGTATAAGTAAATAATTATTGATAAAAAAATTAATAGTTATAATTGTCTAAATTTATAAATTATAATCCATTTACTTGTATTTAATATAATTATAATCAATAAATTTATTATTAATAATTATTCACTTATATTTTATTTTTTATAATATATTTTATATTTTAAAAAATTTAAATTCAATCAATTTTATTTAATAAAATAAGACTTTATTTATTATTATTATATATATAATAATAACATGAAAGTTTGCTAGAGCACTTGTCAAACTCTTGAGAATTTTCAATACTAACCTTTTCTCATTAAAGAATTAGAGAAGGGATAATCTCACCATATGTAATTTATTTAATTTTTATAATTGCTATTGTAGTCATTGATTTTGTGGATAATATAATTTAATTTGTGTGATTTAATGAATTTAATTATTTAAATTTTATTTATAAAAATAAAATTTTAAAAATTATAGATGAGTGCCATCATTTATTATATATTAATTTTTTAATAATAATTCATATTTAATATTTTTAAAACTAAAACAATCATTAAATTGGTGATGTTATTAAGTCAATCGACGATAGTGATAAAATTACATAATATTAAATAATACACAAACTTTATATATTGTTTAAATATATATATCCATAATTAAAATTTTAAATTAAACATAAAATTTACCATATAAATTTTAAATATTTTAAATACATATATAATAATAATAAAATTTAAACTTTAAATATATTTTTCTCCCTCAATCTTGTCTTTTCTCATTTCCCACCCCATCCACGCTCACGCCACCCGCTCTCTGCCCCCTACTTTTTTTTTTTACTCCTTCTCTTTCTTCTTCTCCCCCATCCTCACTCCCGTGACTCACTCCTACCCCACATACGGCCCCTTCCCCACCTTCCTTCTCTCTGCAAAAAACCTCTAACCCCACCTTTTCTTTTCTTCTTCTCCCCTCTCTCTCTCTCCCTCTTAATCCTCCACCGCACACGACCACCTTCAGCCATCATTCCTCTCACATTCTCTTCTTTTTTTTCCCATCATTTTTTATATTTTTTTACTTTTTTTCAGACTGTCCATTCACGCCGATTTTTTCCCAAGTATAATGTAAATCCGGTCTGATTATGAATCTTGGTTTGACTGGCCTGAGCAGGCGAATTTAAAAACACTGGTGTCTATCATTTATTGTTTATCAAAGATAATTTACTGTACTTTATAAAATAAATGTAAAAGCCTTATTCAACATTAAATTGATTGGGATAAAGGAAATCAAAAACAAAATAAATTGACTGCGAAAAATTTCTGTAAAGACTATTTTTAAATTTAAGCAGGAACGGATCAATGCCTTTTGGTAAAATTACAAGGAGGCAAAGTATGGTGAAGCCTGCCAAGATTCTTGCTCGCCCCATCCCCGCCGTATTAGCGGTTTTTCCTACCAACTTTATATCCCAACTGCTTTTTGGCACCCACTTCATTTCCTGTGTCCTCTTTATCAAATCCAGCCTATAACTAAATGCATAGCGTGCACCTCTCAAACAGTTAACCTCAATTCTATTGCCAAAGATATAGATATAAACTACAGAGATACGCCATAGAACCACCTTCCATTTCTAACCTCAGTTCTAAATTTGGCACAAGTAGGAAACTTTGTAAACGGGGTGTTCTCTATTTTGTTTATCTCTTCCGGGCACAATACATCCTGTTTCTATTCTGAGGGACAATGTCTGCGGTTGTAGGAGCTGTCTCTGCAGCCAAAGAAGTTCCCTGCAATCCTCATTTGGAGGAAGAGCTCAAAAACAAGGTTGGTGGGGAACCATCTGCTGATGGTAGTCACATTGTTGATGCTGAAGAAGCTGAACCAGAGGAAGAGGATAACTCCAAGTTGGAACCTGAGGCTGACAGGAAATTGGATCTTGGCCCTCAAGTTTCCATCAAGGAGCAGCTTGAGAAAGATAAAGTAAGATTTCCTTTAATGGAAGAAGTTCCTTTTCAGCCCTGATTTTGATGACTTTTTTTTTTTAATTTTTGAGGAAAGCTATTCGACTAATTGTCATTTTTTGTTATTCTTTATTTCAAAGGATGATGAAAGTTTGAGAAAATGGAAGGAGCATCTTCTCGGAAGTGTTGATGTGTCTGCCGTTGGAGGTAATAAAAAAAAAAAAAATCAGTAAATTTGCCTCCTAGTTTCTTTTTTCTTCTGCACCAATTCTACAATTACTATATCACCAGAGAAAATGTGACATTAAGTGGTCTGGATATGTATACTGGGACTTTACCTTCCTACTGAAACTCATTCTGGATGATTGCTATGTTGTCGTGTTTACAATTACAAGAGAAGAAGAGAACCCATTTTTCTTTCAAGCAATAACTGATATAAATCACAAAACTAGCTAAGCCTTCTCTTCTTTCTCTTTTCTTGCTTTTTAGAGTATACCAACGCTCTTGAATCAACTTGTTTTGAAAACAAAAGCTTAGGATAATCTTGCTCCTTTCTTTTTGACATGAATTGTGCCATTGAGTTTCATTTCAAGCTTTTGTAAATTCTAATCTGGAAGCCTTTATGAGAAGATCCAGAGAGTAAAGATCCAGAAGTGAAGATGGTGAGCCTCGCTATTGTATGCCCGGGCAGGCCAGACACTGTCCTGCCAATTCCATTTCCGACTGGTTCTAAGAAGAGTCTCTTCACCCTGAAGGAAGGATGCAAATACCGCCTTAGATACACCTTCAATGTCTCCAACAACATCGTTTCTGGCCTCAAATACATAAATTTTGTTTGGAAGAGTGGTATTAGAGGTCAGAAAATAGTCAGATTAATTAAGTAGTGATGCATTTGGTTGCCTTAATAGTCAGATTAATTAAGTAGTGATGCATTTGGTTGCCTCAGTTACATGGCTTGCTTGATTTTTCTTCTTTTACAGTGGACAATTCAAAAAGAATGTTTGGAACTTTTAGCCCAAAGCAGGAGTCTTACGTATATGAAACAGAAGAAGAAACTTGCCCTTCAGGCTTTTTCGTTAGGGGATCCTATTCAGTAAGAACCAAGGTAAGAACATTGAACCGGGCAAGTCAATGACCAATGCAAAATTGCTTCTCTCTATTTATTTTTCGTGGTTTGATAAATGGGATGACCTAACTCAATTTTGTTGCTCCAGTTTGTAGATGATGATGGAAAATGCTACTTGGATCACAGTTATTACTTTGACATTCAGAAGAATTGGCCAACATCCCCCTGAGATTCCTTTTAATGCTGATGTTAAGTTTCTTCCTATGTCATCTTGTATCAGTTTGGAACAGATTGAAATCCTACTTTCTGTTTATTAGATACACAGTTGGCTTCATTGTGCGCATTCATTCTACTGCATATTTTTCTTCCCCATTAATGGCTCATTTCTTTTTTTTCTTTTATTGAAAAAGAGAATAGGATCTTTCCTTGCTGCAACACTGGTTCTAAAGTTACCATAAGAAACCTTATGCCTCAGGAGTTATGAAATATTTTGGGTAATGTTAGGAAAATTGTATTGTGAAAACAAACAATAATATAGTTTTAAGATACGAATTTACACTATCTTAAATATAATATTATTTTTATATTAAAAGTAAATTACCTCTAAATATAATAAAATTTTTAAAAATTCTTTACAGAAAATATGAATATGTATATTAAAAAATAATTTAAAATTTTTAATTTATAAATATAAAAAAACATTTAAATAGTTATGTTTGTCTATTATTAGACAAACATAATTGTTTGTGTCTGTTCCCAACAATTATAATTGATTTTACCTATTAACTTAGTTTCAAGATTACCTAAGTGCGTATAAAAAATTTTTAAAAGTTTTGATTTAATAATTTAATTTTAATTAATTTATGAATTATAATCTATATATCATAATTTAACTTTAATCCTTTCTTGTCTTGTCATTTATAAAGTATCTAATATTTTGGCTAAATTATAAGAAATCCCCTTGCACCTTCATTCTAAAAAAACCTCTGCACTTCTGATTATAATAATTAACCCATATACACAAACAATTAATCTATTTGTTAGTTAAAACGTCAAATTTCTAACGAAAATAGTAACTCTCTGCTCAGCTTTTTCATCCTTTGTTGAACTAAAGCTATTTACCGTTCCTTGCTATTCACGTCAAAAGCCACTGACTGAAGGATCCAAATGCTTGCTAACCATCCAAAACAACGGACGACGCGAAAGAGGAAATCAATAGTTATGCTGTAGAAGGCAGAACTGAATTTCAAGTCTTGGAGACAATCCCTCAGGCCCTAACTGTTCTGTGCCACGCTGATCTTGTTGGTGTTAGGAGACCCCAAATTGTCTCTTGTATTTAGTTTATGTTTCTCCTTGCTTTTGGGCAGGTACCATTAAAAACACAATTTAAGTGCAGTTATATCCGCAACAAGGAGCATAGCAACAAGATCTATTGGGAGAAAGCCTGAAGAGTTTTGCCAAGCACAGTAAAATGGTCTATGGGAGAAAGTTGAAGGAGCAAAAGAATTAATTTTAGGGGAAGAAGAAACATGATGAAGCTAAATTGGGGAAACATTTGGATAAATGGAGGTAGGGCCGTTGGGGAAATTGGAAAAAGAGTAATAGAGTTATTTTTTTTTTATTTTACTCACCTCCGTGTTTGCACTAATGGAAATAGATGTTTATTTAATAAAATAAGTTAGTTATTATGATTTGAAGGTATAAACGAGTTAATTTTTGTAATTAAAAATGTAAGTAATTTTTTATTTTAGGGTGAAAGTGTAAAAAAATTTCTTATAATTTAACTTAACATTTTTAATTCTACTTAATGTGATATTTTCTTTTTTTTTACATATTCATACCAGATATATATATATATATATATATATATATATATATACCCGTATTGAGTACGAAATTTATAGAAAAGTTGTATGAAAGTTTTATTACAAAATTAACACAATAATTTACGATTCTGATATCATTTACATACCCTTATCTGTGCATCTTAGCTCATAGTTAATTATTCCTTTTAAAATGTAGAGGGTGAAGAGATGGATGGGAAATGGACCCCAAGGAGATAAAGAAATGGAGATCATCAAATATTCTCAGCTACTGCCTGTGCTTTCTGATGCAAATGGCCAAAAGGTCAATCAATTCGTTAGTGGTCCAAAAGCTTTTCTCCTATGATAACCACATGACCTTTTCTAACGGATGAATCAAAAATGGAAAAAAGAAGAAGAAAAAGAAGCAGAACTTCCAACTTCAATTAATCTTTGACCCCATTCATCATGCATCACCATTTTCAATATTGCAAAGTATCATCTAAAACATTTTGAGTGATTAGAGATTATTTTTAACTTACTTTGTATTGTCTAATAATCGAATCAAGAATATGATGGGAATAAAGCTATTAAGCATGGCCTAGCTAGTGGCAAATGGTTTTAATGGTTTACAGGAAATCATAAGCTTAAACATCCGTGTTATTATATAAAGAAAAAGCGATTCAACTTACATTGTATATATAGAAAAAGCCTTGTTAAAAAAGGTAAAACTTATTTCTATGATTATTATATTTTAAAAAAAATTAATTTTTATTTATCAATAGACTATATCTAAGATTACTTAAAAAAAAAAAAAAAGTGAGTAAAAATTTGTCCAATTAGAGATACTGTCTTGCATGAGTATGTAATCGAGTCTAGAACCTTTATTCCGATTGTAATCCCATCACTGGAGTTGCTTCTACCCCGGTAGTGTGTATATATATATATATATATATTGATATGGTAATCAATTGTTGTGGACATGGCATTTCATTGAAAGGTTTATTTTATGCAGATAATGATTAAGCTCAGTGGGCTCTCATAATTGTTCTTTCAAACATGATCCGGATTCAATTAAATTAATGATAAACAAGATGATATCGTGCATTTGTTGAACCCAACCTTCTCACTTTGCAACCTAAAACAATACTGTTATTGCTCCACTTAGTCGCTGTTAAGTTCAGTTTACATCAATCATTATGGTGGTTTGAGGATGACTATGTGAGATATTGCGGAATCTCCGGATGCCATGATTGCAGTTGCATCCATGGAAGGGGGTCTTGGCCAGGAAAAGGGTCAGCCGAAGCCAATTTGGTTCAGTTTTTCCAACACATATAATTATAAGTGACCTAAGACCAATCCTCGTTATGATTGCCTTTGATATGTGCAGTAAGCTGTAAATGCACAAAGAAATAGTGGAATGGAAGAGAATAAAAGGGTACTGTACTAATTATTTTATAAGATGGTATTAAAGTAAAAGAGAGAATATAAAACAAGGGAATAGTATAGCAAGTTCAATTTGTAAAAGATATTGCGCAGTACTCTTGGTGTGCAATGTCTTATAATTTAAAGGTAATTTTGTGATTTTAATTATTGTTGAGAGTAAAATGTATTTATTTATGTGAGAGAAAAAGAGTACTGTATTGGTTCATAAGTTTAATATTTCTCTTTTCTTAAATAGTGATCTTGTCACAGAATTTTGTGACACTAAATTATTTCATATTTTTAACTCTACCTTAAAATATTTATATTATAAATTAATATTATTAATTATGTCATTTATTTTTATAAAGAGATGTGATTGAAAATATAATGAGTTATAAAATAGAAGAAAATAATCTAATAATTTTTTTATAAGATAATATCAAAGTAAAAGAGAAAATACAAGATAAGGGATAAAATAAGAAGCCCCTTTTTAAAAAACAGAAAAATCAAACTCTAAAATCCAGCTTTTCTTCACAGAGGGGATGAATACCTGTTTTTTAAGAAGGGTAATTTGGATTTACTCATTTGACCTTGAGTTATTATTCTTGGGGATCGGTCAAGGCAAATCGATGAAGTTAGCATGTGGCTGAATCAGACGTGTTACACTGCATGCATTGCACTATCATTATGTCCAGGCCTTTAGCCCTTGATGACTTCTGATTATCCCTTTTTTCCAATCCTGCAAAGTGCAGAGTTACTGTACTTTTACATTTGCTCCTTTGGTTTTATTTATCGATTTTGGGATCCTGAATGATGCCAGAAGGGAAGTACTATTTGAAGGATTGACGTGCTACTTGGCAATGCTTTTTCTTTCAGGCCCTGTTGGCTGTGTAAGATTCTTAGTTGGCATGAAATAAATTTGACCCAAAGGCTATTAAAGGTCATTCAATCATGCTCCCTTTCTTTCCAAGTAAAGTGGTGCGCTATAATTACTAATAATGATGACAGCCAACCGAAACAAGAGCCTTGCAGAAATGACAGATGGCTAAAGGTCAACAGAGGGAATATTTGTCATCTCTTGTTCTTCATATCTATTGTTTTCCTTTTTCCTCTTTCTTAAACAAAATTGCAAAGATGTTGAGAAACCAATAATGTAGGAGCAACCCCTAAGCAATGTCGCAAGTCATTGATATGTAGGGATGTCAAAATGGGTTGGGCCCGCCGGGCCAGCCCGCCCCGCCCCTTATGCGGGGCGGGTTGGGTTACTATATAGGTAACCCATTTATTCGCGGGTAAATTAGTCCACACCCGCATAACCCGAGGGTCAATGCGGGTTGGGGCGGTTTGAACCCGCATAATTTTAATTTTTTTTTAAAATGACATATCATTTAAAATGATTTCAACTTTTAAGAAATTACTGTAAGTTATACTATTATGACAACAAGATCAATGGATATGCATTGGAAGAGGAGGGCAATTCAAATGATTGTCATTTAGTTCCAATTTGGATTATGCAATTTAGGCAGGATCCTCATGCAGTTTAGATATAATTTTCTTATGTTTTGAATATCTTATGTATAATGTGTGATTTTATAAGTGACCGTAGAGACAAAAGAATTTTTAAAAGTTTCGAGTTAAAAGGTAAGAAAAAATTGATGAGTTTAAAGAGAAAACAAATTATTATACTATGCAACAACTCATTTTGAATCATTTAGAAAATAGTATAAAACTTGTGTTATTACATATCTATCATCAATATCACATTTATATATTATTTTTTGAAACAGAAAATATTATCTTTATATTTGTATTGAGTTATTCAGCTTTTATGTTATCATAATTTAAGGTGTAAAACTCAAGCGTTGCACATATAGAAATAATGTTATAAATGTATAATGGCATAACTTTATTTTCAATTAGCATGTAGTTTATTTTAAACAACATCAATGGTAGACTTTGTCACATATAGAAATATGACCTTTATATCTTTTTAGGCACATGTTTTGTTGTGCATATATGTTAGTAATATTATTGAAGCCTTGCTTAGAAAATGATATTGTATATTAGCAATTTTATGAGTAGAATCAAGGTTTTTATAATTCATTACAAGCTAAATCTAGGTTATGCTTTTAGGTATATTATTAAAAGGTAAATTTGATTGTATTCATTTGTAATTATTTTAAAATTAGTATATTAAATTTAACTACTCATTTATTATCATTCATAAATTTGAATTTTTAATAAATTTTTTATTTTTTTTAATTATTGACGGGTTAGCCCGCCTAACCCGCAACCCACCGCGGGGCAGGTTGGGTTAAGTAAACTCTAACCCGCCAATTATGCGGGCCGGCCCGCCCCGCCCCGCATAATTGCGGGTCTTCACAGGTCGGGGCGGCCAGCCCGTTTTGACAATCCTATAATGATATATCTACTCTTTGCTTCGTTCCTCTACATCCCTTTCATTTCCTTACAGTAACTGCCAATACTCCCATTTTCAATAAGTAAATAACAAGTTATGCAGTGATAATGACAAGAAACAATCTCATTTGTACGTCCCGGCCCGCATAATTAGCGGGTCTTCGCAGGTCGGGGCGGCCAGTCCGTTTTGACAATCCTATAATGATATATCTACTCTTTGCTTCGTTCCTCTACATCCCTTTCATTTCCTTACAGTAACTGCCAATACTCCCATTTTCAATAAGTAAATAACAAGTTATGCAGTGATAATGACAAGAAACAATCTCATTTGTACGTTAGTCACATCCCAGTCGAATCCCTCCAGGGCGAGGTATAACTTGCTCTGTTATATTTCTTATCGCCTGCAGGGAAAATACTAGATTAGGTTGTAACCGGTTCAAAAGAGTGGTTGCCACTGGCTTGAAAGAGTTGCTCCCATTGAGAATTAGCTTTTACATCAGTTAAATTTTATGACTTAATTTAATAAATAAACTTTGTTAAATAAAAATTTTATAAAAATAAAAGTTTAAAAATAAAGAAAATGTAATTGATTTTTCTTCTTAGTTTTATTATTTTTATAAATTAAATATTATTAAATATTTATTTAAAAATATTAATTATTAAACTTATTAAATATTATAAATTAAATTTTTTAGCCTAACAGGTTGAAGATCTATTTTAATTTTAAAACTTTGGCGATGATTAGTACGTCTCCTTTTCTTTTTAATTGATTAAGGCTGCGATAATAATTGGCCCCTATTTGCATCAGGGCCATGTTGGACCTCGATAATCATTCAAGGATCTGGGTCCAATTTATATTTTAATTTTTCTTGGCAACTTTTCCGCGAAACTTTCAGCCCTAGAAATATTCAGAAGATGGTTGATAATTAATTAAGAACCTAAGAACACCAAACAAAAGCTGAATTGGCAGAACAGCCACTTAGCCACATAATGATATTCTATTGTCTGATGCCAAAAGCAACTCTTTTTATGCACTGTCCTGTACAATGACACCTAAATGCAAATATACATGCGATTTGTAGTTCCCAAAATAATTTAAAAAATCATCCCAGAAAAAAAAAAATGATGATAACCAAAATATTTTTCTGTATAGAGTAGCTTAGCCTGGAATTACCAGTAATCTAACAATGCAAACTTCACCTGCAACCCAATCTTGCCGCTATCAATGACTAGCTTAGCAGCTGTTACCAGCCAATGGCCCGGGCCATCATGTGGACCTCGTAGAACCTCAGCTGTATCCACGTATTTAAGCAGTTTAACAGAGCGAACTGGCACAGGGGGACCATCCGGATAAACACCAGAGTTAAGCACAGTTGGAACCTGCGTCCGGGGACCAGTGATACTCTGCTGTGTAAATGTGAATGTTGTGCTCAGATTAGTGAGGAAAGATGATTTCCGTGAAGCCTCTGGTGCGGCGGCCCACTCCAACTTCCGGATACTGCAATTGGGTATATGAGTGAAGAGAAGACGTAGATGAAGCACATTCCTTGGCCAACTCCCTTTGCTAAAAAGTTGTGCCCCAGTTACAATATAAACACCACTCGAACCATGCAACCAGTTAGGATCATGCTTAACTACTGATGTGCACACATTTGAGAATCTCTTCCATCGGACTGGTTCCAGAAATTGGTCACTAGATTCATCATCATCAGATCCTCGCCACATAAGGGCTGGGGTGCCCGAAGAGAGCATCATAGTTCTGGGAAGGCTTGAAAGATGCTGTACATGTAATGCCAGTCTATCACATTTCCTGCCCTCCAAGTACAAGCGGAGGCCAACCACGGGTTTTTGTTCAGTTAACACCTGCAATTTTGTATGCAAAACCACAATTAACAAGAGAAATATAATATTGAATTCAATGCAAAAAGGGGTGAGATAGTTAGCAAGGTGCCGATGAGATGATTGAAGCAAAGTATAACCAATCCCAAATCTCCAGAATGCTATGCAACACATTTTTGGGAGATGCTAAATGAACACCTTCCTAGTGCTTCAATGAGCTTCTCAGCTTTTAGTATTCAATTTTCAGGATTATGACGTGTTAGGACTTAGTACTTCTAGGTTTAGTTTCACCGAATACTTACATACCAAAATTATCCGAGGCAGCCAAAAGCTCACATAAAGGCCATACAGGCACAAGAATGACTTGACACAAATTTAACATCTAACTTCACACTCTTTCATATATAGAACTTTTACAATTCATTGAACAAATAAACAGTGAATGAAGAACCAAATTCTACCAATTAATTGGTTGTATTTTTATTCATTTTTAGGGCTTAAGCTCATAACATAATAACGTGCAAACAACTAACTCCCTAACAAAAATAGTGAAAACAGCATTTAGGCCTTAAGCAGAAATTGACTGGAACTGATTACTAATTTAGAAACAAAAACCAAAAAGGGAAAAAACTAGAAAGCCTCCAACTCAATGCTGAGAGCTAACAAAACAGTATATATAGCAAGATGGCATACCATATGCTACAGGAAGTTGAACAAAAGTAAACAAAGAAAATGGAGTGTTTTCAAGACTTCTCTTTCTCGTTCCTCTTCCCTCCACCCCAGCAACAAACCCCCCCCCCCCCCCCCCCCCCTTCTCTTCCCGGCATAACAAAAAAATATCTAGACAAAAGTTACATGATTTCACTCAACTTTTAACCCTTTCAAAAGATGTGAAATCAACCTTCTTGTTGCTTCCAACATTCATTCAGGTTTGACAATAACTCTTGTTTAAATGTTTCCAAGTTCTATATGATATTTTTTTTTTATCCCGTTCCATTTATAATTTACAAATAAGATGATCAGATGATTTTACATTCTTTGTTGTTGAACATACAGATATAAACTGACCTCTGTTCTTGGTACTGGGGGCCCAACCCCTTTTTCTTATAATAAGATTTCAGACCTATATTAAGTATTTGGTCTCTAGATAACGCTTTTGACGTGTTTTTCTATTTTCATCCTTTAAAGGTTTCAATTCAAAAGCCCATCTGCCGAATAAGGTCTGTTTCTTAATTTTTCTTTTGGGCCATCTCCCTCATGCTCAAACCAGTACATCACAGCGCTTGGCCCACTCCCTAAATCCTTTTTAAAGCAATAAGATATATAAATTTCCATATCTAAAAGCATTCCATCAAATCAAGAATAGAAAATCCATTTTGATTCAATTTAGTTCTATTGAAAGTCATCTCATCCATGCTGTTATATCGAGTTCAAATATATTATTCCTAATTTTCTTTTCTTTTATTAATAAGAATGTGAGCATTGAGGGAGGCAAACACAATTACATCAACAATTCATCCCGCTAGGAGCCAATGGAAGTGGACATGAGAAAGAAAGCCAGATAAAATTTAAAAATTATGGAGTATTTCCTAGCCTGCAATCTGAAAGATACACATACACACATTGTAGTAATATTATTATATTAGATTCTGTATGTGACATGACGGTCCAAAATTAATTGAGATCAGACTTTTACTACATTCAAATGATCTTATTGTGCCCAACTACAATGTAATGCAACTGCTAGGCACCCAGAGTGCTTAAAGTTCTGAAGGCTTCATCCACTTTACATGTAAGTGCCATAGAACCTTCAATTCTGGTTTATAGCATGCCAGCATCAAATAAATCACAGACTTCATAGAGACTCAGACTTACAGCTTCCGCAAATTAGATTATCTTGAATACTAATCTAAAAACTATTGCGTAATAACTTCCTTTGAGGCTCAGAGTACATAAAATGGCAAGGATAGAAGCTCTTTCTAGCATGTATAACTTATTTGATCCAAAGGGACAGAGGCTCTCTATCTGATTTATATTTGTAGAGCACTACTAATAAATTCTACAATTTGTGGTAAATAAAAAAGTTTTTTTAAAGTATATATTCAGATTTTTTTTAATAAAATTTAGATTGGCACTCTCTTTTATTCACTTGAGAATTTTATTTATTAGATTCACTAGCAGCTTAGACACGGTCAACAGATACTTACATTGGTTTACTTGACCTTAGTTTAGAATACATTATAAGTGATTATATTTGTATCAGCTTTAATATTAAAATATGATTATTGGATGTTTATTCATTATTAATGAAAGAACCACCTAAAAGGTCAAACTGTAAGGCAAGGGTCCGACAATGGCTTTTCTAACACAAATGCTAAAGCCCACCAGGATATGGATGACATACAAAGTCACAAACATCTTGTAACCCAAATTTTAATTATTGGCTGAAGGTGGCAAGGACTATAAATTAGAAGACTTTGTCAGCCTGGCTCAATCACCCTGTCAGAGATGAAAGAACCACTTCAACTACAATCACAAGCAAAGCAAGAACCCAAGTATAGCTTTTCTTCTATAAGCCTGAATGTGAAATCCCACTAGGCTCGAAACAAAGAAAAACTAGACTCACAACTATCATGCACTGAAACCACAGAGAACTGGATACTAAATATTTAATTACTATAATAGGGGCAGTAAGGATCAAGCTGTAAAAGCCTTGATAAACCTGGGTCTGGTGCCATCTCAAAGATCCACTTGACCTAGAAGCTTAAGCTTTTATAAGTCAGAAGTTATAGTTATGAGAAATTATTTTGGAATCTTTTCAGCAGTTAATTAGAAAGATAGGTTATTTATGGAGAGGTTTTTGATAAAATCATTATAAGAAAGTGAGGTTATCTCCATTCTTTCACATATGTTATGTGAAATGTGCTCGTCATTAAATATATTAAATTAAAGATATGATTATTACATAAAGGGATCAGGAGAGAGAAAGAGAGAGAGAGGAATAATGCATACATGCACATCTTTGATACGAATAATCCAAATTTTCACCTTCTTACTAAGTTTTATTTTTTTTTAAAGACATTAACATAGACTTCAGCTTTGCATCATGTATGTTTGTTAAGCATAGATTAAAATTTGACAGGAAGACACTGCATTAACAACCATTTCTATTGGTTTAATGCACTCAACAGTATACGAGAAAGGAAGGCCCAAAGCAATGTTAAAGTAAGAGAAATGATATTATTGATAAAACTGGAGAACATAGCATCATGACAAACTGCGACAAACTGGAGAACATAGCATCTTGACAAACTAAGACAAATAGGAAGGGCTAAGAATCATTAGTAGTAAGCTAGCTTCACAATAAAACCATAAATTTAGTAAACAAAAATTAAAATTCTATGTATGAGGTATTGAAACATATTTGATGTCTCAAGTCTGCACAAACCCCAAACTTTAATTATATGTAACAATTAATTCAGTAGATTAAATCAGTGGCTCACTGAGCCACTTCATCAGATATCAAATAAAAGCATAAAGTAGTCAGGCTGCAGTAGTTGGTGAAAGCATCCCCAAGATTGATGACCTCATCTAAATTAATCACAAGCCATGAGCGATGGAAAAAATAGTCCTAACAACCTTGACTCTGTTTAAGAGAGTATTTGATCAAACTGAAATATATAAAAAGTCTGATAAGCAATACCTAGCTACCCAAACTGGAAGATTTGGTATAGTACCTGTGTAGAGTTAATATGAAGTTTTGGCCCCATAAAACTAAACTGCAGTGAAGAGCTAGATGTCTTTCTCCACTGATGCCTGAGAGGTAGCTCACAAAACACCGGTGCCCATTGCCTGGGAATTTGAAACTCCAAGAAGTACTGCAAATCTTCAGGGGAAGGTTTATCTGGTCAAAACAAGTAAATCATTGAAGTGATCTGTACAAACAGGGAAAAATTAAACAATAATATCAAGCCAGAAATGATATGATTAGAAGTTTTGCATCTAGAAAAGCATGTCAAAGTAATTGAAGAGCCCAAATCATATCACTTTCTGCAAAATTCTTATTCTTGATCTTAGCTACATCATAATTAATCACTGAAACAGATATAAAAAGTAAAAGCTGTTAATGAATATGGAGAAAAGGAGGAGATAATAGTATATGGTTGGATCTGAGAACAAGAACATACATCTTAAATACAAATTGATTGCATGACTAAGATAGCCACTTCCTGGAATCCCTGTTAGAAGTGCGGAAATTGGAACAAACTTAAACAGGATCGCTTCAGGATTAGAAGGGACTGTCTGGAGCCAAGTTGAGTGACTCTGCTTGTATATATCTCCTCCTCTTTTCGAGCAAATAATAGTGAGACCCTATTTCAAGGTAAAGCAAAATATTCACTTTTACACATTAGAATCATTATTCATTTTAAAAGTTAATAATTTCCCAATTTCTGGCTTACATCCTTGCTTGATGTTTCTGAAATAGTGGTGAACTGCATTGTGTTCGATTGCATCACACGATTAAAAATTTCAGGAACCTACATGAATAGAGATATTGCATCAGGAGATTAGTAAAGCATATGCTGGAATCAACATCTCCAGGAAAATGCATGTGTGTTTGTGTTCTTTTTTTTTCTTTCGCCGCACCCCGGGGGGGGTGGGGGGGGGGGGGGGGGAAGGGGATTTAAAGAAGATAAAAGCACTATACTTTCTGTTTTCCATCTGCTGTCTTTAGAAGAGAAGGGCTTCTTGTGTCTGAAAACAAAAAATCTCCAAGATCCTCTAAATATCTTCTAAGATCACCAGGAGGAATCTTTGAAGAATGTTTTTGTTTGACACAGATTACATCTTGACCTCCAATAGCCATACCAACTATTATGTGTGTGCCATACATCTGGATAAACCTGCCTAACAAAATTGATCAGTATCATTATACTTATCATCCCGGAATCATGCACCTTCATAATCCCAAATTCTGAAGGTTTATGCTGAAGGTAAGAAAATATGAGTTTCTTCTATCAATTGGTTCCTTATCACCAAATAAACTAAATTTTATAAGCATGATAAAAATTTGAGAGCCTAAAACCAACAATGAATTTGTTAAAGTAATCTCGATGAAAGTAATATAAAGTGCAGATTAATCAGTTTCACACCAGCTATGGAAGTTTCCCTTCCTCTGTTGATTTCTTGTAAGATTGTTGGAGCATTGTCTTTACCTAGATAATGAAGCTGGATCCCATTGAGCTGGAACTGACTTCTTTACTTCCTCTTGCAGTAATAGTGTAGATGCTGTCAGGTGCAAATAGTACAGTGAAATGAAATAACCATCAAAAGCAAGACATTTGGTGTCAGCAGCATCACGAAACCAATCACCACTTAGATCAAAAAGTGCATTGAAAAAGCCGGAAGGAATTTTTCCTTGCACTGTTGACTTCTGATTAAGCAACTCAGACATCTGCAAGGAAAGAAAGGATTATATAACAATGCATAAAACAAGTCAATGCCTATTAAAGTGATATCTTTCTTTTTCACATTAACTGACATTATAACATAAGCACCCACTTTCAAGGAATTTCAATGACCAATGCTAGGACTATTATGTGCAAGATAGTATTACTGTATCTTATCATCCCTTAATTGTATTAGTAACATATTATCTATAGTCATTTAGAAGAGACAGCAATCCACTTATAATGTTAATCAATCTCAAAAAGGTTTAAGGGAAACTTAAGGGCGGAGACTTGCTAACAGTGATATTTACCCTCAATGACCCTTTAACCACTTGATTAATTAATTTAGTTTACCAGTGGGAATCAGTTAACAATACTTGAATTGAATTAACCAAATCAGTCTTTGGAGTAAAAATCTTGAAAACCTAAAAATCACTCTCAGCAGGTCCCCACTCCCCATCATAATAGTCCCAATGTTTAATAGGCTTAAACCTCATGACCACTAATCTGACAATATTACCATCATGCAGCCATAAGGCCATCAATTTCACTAGGTTAACTCAGAGATAATAAATTGGCTAAAATATGTATTAAAAAAAAAACCTCTACTTTCAATTGCACCAATTAACACAATTCCACGTTCACATTAAAGCAATTTAAGCCCTCTATTACAAATCCATCCAAATTAACGGCACCCTAACTCATCTTCCTCAATATTCTGGTCAATAAAACACCCCTTTCATAACATCATTGAAAAAAGGAACAAGCCAGAGTCGGTCATGGCAATCTTCATGCCTATGCTTCAGATCCTGACCAGCATTAACTCAACCCTTTTCTATGCTCCAGTGCTGTTTCAGTGTATGGCTTTTGGTGGAGATGCACCTCTAATCAGCTTTGACTGGAGGAGTTCTTACTTTTTCAACATTCATTTCTATTGCAATAGTAGATAGATTGGGCCAAAGAGCTCTTCTTATCAGTGGCAGAATACAAATGACCAGATAAAGAGATGTCTCAGCTTGAACTCCACAATACCAAGAAAGAGCTCACCTCCTTTATTGGACTCCAGGCTATCCTTACCAATTTCCGACCACCAAGGGCTGCTGGGTTGATGATGCCACACCACCACCCGAGCCACCCATCATCTTTGAATTGCAGCATGAACTTTTGAGGTTCAATGGCAGCAGTACCTCCTCTCACATTGTTGGACCTCTCACATTGTTGGACCTTGGTGGTACCCCAATTTAGGAATCTAGATGAAGATGACTCAGTGTGCCATTAATTTGGATGGATTTGTAATGGAAGGCCTATGGATTTGTAAAGGAGGGCCTAAATTGTTCTAATGTGAAAGTGTAATAGTGTTAATTGATGCAATTTAAACTTATCACATATAAGAGGCTGTCCATACAAAGTCCCCTGAAAAATCAAAGCATCCAAGATGTTTGTCATGCTAAAACATTCAGTGCAGAGCTGCAGATATGCATGTATATGTGTGATCAGGAGTTGATGGGAAAGAAATAAGATCATACAATAGAAGTAAACCAACTGGGTTACTACACATTAGAAACAGCAAGTATAAGAGAAATTGGTGGGTCATTTTTTATCTGAAAAATCTAGATTTTAGATATTTGATGACTATAATGCAAAAGTGGAAAAAGTCTATATCCAAATACCTGCCTTGCTCATCACAAGTCAAAACATGCCATGACAGTACTTAATAAAAGTAGATTGTTTACAAAAGGGCGCTGCTATTCAGATATATATATATATATATATATCTTTTGTCCAACAATGGTCAAGGACCAAATCTGCCGTTTTTCTTAATTTAGATAGAATTTGGCAAAATTTTTCCTTGCTCTAAAAGATGAAAGAAAGACGCAATCATCTTGAGCATATTTAAGTCCAAGAGAAATCCATCAAGATTAGGACACAAGCTCTAACTCACCACTTAAAGATCAGCATTCCATTTTAATACATAGACCAAGACACTTCATCTCATAATATACCAGAAGAAGTTTAATAAATCAAATTCAGTTTTCTTATACCAGAGCTCAGTTGCAGCTCCGACATAAGGATTTCTAAATGTTATTAAGCCTATTATATCTACCAAAAAAATTGAATCCATCTTTCACTGTCATTTTCTGTCTACCCAGCATTTACCTCATCCCAATTCTTGATCTCCATGTATAATGCACCCTATTTCTTAATTCAAAGGCATCTACTTTACCCACACTACTTGACCCTAGGTTTTGACCATTGCATATAGAATCTAGATAACATATCATCAAATGGTCATATTGAAGAGCTAGTTGATATTTTGTATTGACGATGAGGTGTAGAAATGGAATAAATTAGTTATCCTCAAATAATGCTTTGAAAGATGACGTATCTCTGTGAGAGTCAAACCTGTTTCATTAAAACCTACACCATGTGGTAAACAGAATAATGCTACTGGATCCTCACAGAGTAGACTTGATCCCATGGTGATGATACCAACAGTATGCACATCAACCATAAAATAAACCACTGCAAAGTGCTACCTTCCTCCATAATCCAAGGAGCCTTTTCCAACTTGCAAATATAACTCTCACTTTAGATGTTAATAAGCAAAATCAATTCATTCAAGCAGCCCTCTAAGCTAAAAATCACTCAATAAGCAAAGAAGTGACATAGTATGTACTGTAAATAATTTGGAAACATGTTCATTGCGGAACTTGAGTATTGCTTCCCCTCCTGAAATAAACATTTTTGTGATATACTAGTATGTCATATTCCATTTAGAATATATATTATCAATAAGATTATCAACATTGCCCTCTTAATATGGTATGAATTTTAATTTATCAATATACTCAACTGAGTATTCTAGTTCTGTTTTAAATCAAAGAAAAACACATTTTTCAAATTGAAATTTCCCTGTAACCTCCTTTTTTCTTTTCCGTTGCCATAAACTTCACGCTTTCTTATATAATTGAATATGAACAAGAAAAACATCATTTACTGGGAACAGAAAGGGACAACGATATCGGAAGGCTCACCTGGTTGAATTCAAGAACATCAGATTTGAAGCGGATGCGGTCCCCTTTATCACATCGGATATCCTCAGAAACTTCTCTGATGGTAGCACCCCCAGGAATCAAAACGTCCCTCTTGTTCACTTCATCCAGTACTACCAACCTCTTACCTCCAATTCCTTTGGCAAATTTCAATCGAAAATCACTGGTCAAATCAAAGCCTTTACCCAGGCATTCCAATGCACTCATCTCAATCGGCAACTGTCCACCATCCTCCATAATGGATTTCATAAAACAAAAGCGACCCACAAACAAGAACAAGATTCAGAGGAAAGGCGGCTAGTTATGATATGTTCAAAAGCTTCGGTTTTAAGTCCAAAAATGATGGTCCACAATGTCTGCCGAGTCGTCTGACCAAATGGGTTGGCATCTGTAACTGCAACATTAGTAAATTGGTTGTGATGGAACGGTTTAGCCTGTACTCTACCAGAAGAGCACCACAAGAGTTGGGGGGAAAGTAAGCGATTAAGTTCTTAGCCAAATTGGGAATAGCTGCTGAATCCAATGAAGCTTCGAGGAAGGAGAAGATCATTGGACAAGAGCAGCCAAACCCGGCAAGGTTTTTGACCATGTCTGCGTGGGAGTAGAATATCATTTTGACAAAAAGTCAGTCAACTTTGACTTTCATGTAGTTCTTTTTTTTTTTAGATAACAAGGGATCATACTTAGAATTTAAGAGAAACAGGTAAGAGATGGATCAAACCAGTACTCTGGTCCTTGAGAGTGGGTCATTTGTGCCAACGGCTAGAACCCCACCGGCGACTTTCATGTACTCTAAAACAAAGCAAAGCAACAAACAGAGGGGGACCCATGTGATCTGGCTATCTCTTTCACGGGAGTCATCTCTGCATGTTGGAATTTTCCCCTTTACTCGGTCAAATCACTTTAGTTTGTATACTCTGACTGACATAAATATAAAATTAAAAAATAAAATTTATATATTAAATTATAAAAATAATAAAAAAATTATTAAAATAAAAAAATTCAAATTCAATCAAACTCATAATCCATGTTGAACACTTGAAATATCTCATTAATTTTTCAATTTTCTACTCATCCTAAGTCAAAATAATCAAAATAATAGAAGAAGGGCTTTCTTTTCTGCAGGATGCAAGTAAAACAATATACCTATTCAACAATTTCTGAATAAGTTCGACTTAAACTTATATAAGTTTGATTGAAGATTATATAAATAAGTTTAAACAAAAATTTGAAAAACTCAATTAATAAATAAATAATTCAAATAATATATGCTTATTTATTTACGTTCATGAATGTATGTATGTCAGAAATTTTTTTAACATCTTTAGTGTGTCATCAATAAAAAAAATTCATTTTAAAATATGGTAAATTTATATAAGTGATTAATTATAATAGTCTTTGTGATCTTTTATTATCTCTTAGCTTTTTAAATAAATGTAAGTTCTTTCTATACCTATTGGTTATTGCTATAAAAATAAATCCAAATATTAATTAGACATTTTTATTTCAATTTTCTACAAATGTGCACGCCTATAATGTGTACTTTATTAATTTTTTTTGTTAAATTATACATTTTAAACTAAAATATATGTGATCCATTTTAATTTAAAATTTATGAGAAAGACAGTTTTCTTAAAGAAAAAAAAAAAAGATCATTGTACTTTTTCATTAATAAAGGTATTTGTCAATCTATTCCCTTCACTTTTGAATTATGTATAAATATTTATCTAATAACTTAAATTTGTGATTTTTGTTCTTGTAAATTCAGGAACACTTTGTGATGCAAGAGCAAATAAGTAAGAGTACCTATGCCGAGATAGCATCCCACAAATATTTTGTTAAAATTTTTAAATAGCTTGTCGTTAGATTGCTCAAGTTTTTTTAATAATAAATACCATAAACTATTTGAAATATAAATGGAATTTTGATATTTATACAATTTGACAAGATATTAATATTTACTATAAACATTTTAATTATTGTGATGATTGATACTTTTTGCATATATATTTATTGTGAAAACTATTTTTATTTTATAGTGTTTAAGTGCTCATGAACAAACCAAACCAAGATTAAACAAGGACAAAATTAATTAAATCAAGTTCATACATCCTAATTAATGTTTGATTTCAACTCCATAAATACTTGGACTTAAAGGAAATTAAATAAACAATTTAAAAACATATAATACTTGTTCAAACTCAATTCAATTGCACCCCTACTTTTCCAACCACTTTGAAGTATCAATTTTTGATTCATAATAACATAGACAATAGAAAAGCTATTTAGAAATTCAATATATGAATTTTCATTTGTGTCTTATTTATAAATTTTTTTTTCTACTTTTAACAAAGCTTTGTTGTTTTTTCGTCTAACTTTCAAAAATAAAGTTAGATGAAGTTGATTAAGTTTAGGTTTAAATGCATTTTTTCTTCTTAATTTTAAAATTAAACAATTTTGCTCTTATAATTTAAAATTCAACAACCAAGTCTCCGGCATTATAAAATTGAAGCAACTTTACCCAATTTCTAACAAATTATGTTAAGAGGTCACAATCACAAAAGGTGGTGACATGGCTTTAACCTGATAATGTGGCCATCTAGTGATCTAGTCATCATGCCACATGGCCTGAAATTGATGATGTGGCTATTCATTAATCTCATTCGTTGTGCCATGTAGCCTTAAGTATCCTAATGCCTTAAACATTAAAACGTTATATCAAAAATCCTAAATCTTAAAATGCTAATATCTTAAAATCTTAAAACTCTAAACTCTAAATCCAAAAAATTATAACACTAAACCTTAAAACCTTAAATACTAAATCATGAAACCCCATATCTAAACCACAAATTCCTAAACTCCAAATCTTAAATTACAAAACTTCAAAAACTAAACCACCAAACCCTAAATTTCAAATCTTAAATTATAAAACACTAAGCCACAAAACCCTAAATCTTAAACCTAAAGCTACAAAACCGTAAATCCCATATCCTAAATTGTGAGACCCTAAACCACAATTTGTGAAACACTAAAACCTAAAACCTAAATTGGAAAACCCCAAACTCTAAATTGTAAAATCTTATATCTCAAATCCCAAATCCTAAATTGTGAAACTCAAACTCTAAATCTTAAACAGTAAAACCCTAAACCCTAAATGCCAAATCTTAAATCGCAAACCCTAGGCCTTAAAATGCAAAACTCTAAAACTTGAAACCCTAAACTTAAAAAACCCCACACCTTAAACCTTAAATAGCAAAATCCTAAATCCCAAACTTTAAACTATAAAACCCCAAATCCTCAATCATGAAACTCCAAACCTAATATCCTAAATTGTGAAATCTCAAACCTTGAACCTTAACCTGTGAAACCCTAGGGGTGGATTATTTGATCCATATTGATGCAATGCAACTAGATGAAGAAGACTGGTACTTACTAAAATAAAGGGGAGTAAATGATTGAGTATAAAAAAAAATGATTTAAGGTGGCATTGTCCACAAAGAAACCACCCCAAAGCCAAGTCACTAGGCCCTACTCACTACAAACACATACACCACAAGATCAAACTATAGACATGCCTCTCTCGCATTAACTTGACTGAATCCTATGCAGTTTTTCTACCAATCATGTACATAGTATAGGTAGGGTCCTTCATTCTAATTAGTATATCATGAAAAAAGAAAGCCATGCAAAAAGTGCCCTGCACTTTCCCTTGCCTAGAAGTTCACCTTTCTAACTCAAGTAATAGTGACCCACCAAAGATTAGAGCCTCATAACATGTTGACAAAGACCCCTGAATTGAGGGTTTGATTAGTAGAAGGGATGACTTTGCCCCCTCAAAAGAAAAGTAGTCGCTCTCTCTAGTTGATTGAGCCCATTGATCATATAACTTAGAGGGAACGTGTCACATTCGAGCTGAACGATCATAGATGTCTGATGATTACCATGATGAGGCTGGTCCCTCATTGATTTTAATAATTGCCACAATTGGGGTTTTGCGAGTTAGGGTTTGGTATTGGAGTTTTTCAATTTAGGTTTTGGGGTTTTAGGTCTTGCATTTTAAGACTTGGGGTTTGAGGTTTCATGATTTAGGATTTTGGCTTTGCTATTTATGGTTTAGGATTTGGGATTTGCATATTAGGGTTTTTAATTTAAGATTTTGTATTTTAAGAGTTGGGGTTTGAGATGTCATAACTTATGATTTTGGGCTTTTGGTTTTGTGATTTAGGATTTAAGGTTTCATGATTTAAGTTTTAGAGTTTCAAAGTTTAGGATTTGAAGTTTGAGGTTTTGCAATTAGAGTTTGGAGTTTCACAATTTAAGGTTTAAGATTTGGGGTTTTACAATTTAGGATTTGTGGTTTTACAATTCAAAGTTTGAGATTTAGGATTTGCAATTTTACAATTTAGAATTTAAAATTTTGAGTTTTGCAATTTAGGTTTTCTAATTTTATAATTTTGGATTTGAAATTTTATAATTTAAGTTTTGATTTTTTGAGTTTTAAGTTTAAAGAATTTAAAATTTTAAAGTTTTAAGATATAAGATTTTGGATTTTAAGACTTAAAAATTTAAACTACTTCAAGTCATGTGGCATGATGATTGGATTACTGAATGAGTACATTGAATGAGTACATTATCAACTTAAAATCACGTCATCAACTTCCCTCACCGCTTAATCGAATTTGTTAGAAATTTGATAAAATTGTCTCATTTTAAATTATAGAGGTAAAATTGCTTGATTTTAAAATTGAGATGGATAAAAAATACATTTAAATCTTGAAATTTAAGTAAATATTTTTTTCTATAGAAATACAACAAAAAAGATTTGAACTTAAATTACCCAACAATATTATTTACAGCTTTCATCACTATATTATCTATAGCTTTTAGCACCGACCGCACCTGTGATTTTAAGTCGATATTGTGCTAAACAACGTGTAGAAATACTACTCTGTGATTATGTATCAAAACCCCCAAAAAAAAACTGTATTTTCACAAAATTAATTTCTTTTAATGTTTTAAACCTTATATCAATTGAATCTTGAATCCGTGCCAGGTTGTCACTTTTTGTAGATACCTTATTACATGCGGTTTCATGCAAAAAATTATCCAATAAAAGATTTTATACAATTAAATTTATTATATTTTATAGTTTAAATTGTAAAATGTATTCTATATAACATCCCATTCTTAATTTTGTGAAGTGTCTATAGGTAAAATTTAATGGAACTTTCTTTTACCTGAGTAAAATCTTTCGCCAGAAACGCATGAAGTCCAAAGGAAGGTTTTTCGATGTGCGAAAATATATGTACAGCAAATTGCAGATACAACCAGTTCAAGCCTCCCCACCCTCTAAAGTTGGCTAAATAGAGGGGCGATAATCTGCCAAGATAACTCATTTTATCTCAATCAAATTTTTGTCTTTGGATTCTGTTCTTTTCTTCAAATTTTCAGCCCTATTACTCCATTGGATTTCCATGGCCGATGTCTTTTCTGCGCTGACAATGGTCGCTAAGGAAGACCAAGCTCCCTCATGCTGCTCGTGGACCCAACACATAATGAAGTATATCTTCTTTTCTGCCAGCTTAAGATTACTTCTAGTCTCATCCCTCCGCAACTTTCTGTGTTTATCTGATTTGGCCTCCTTTTCCCCTGCTTGAATCAACCGTTGCATATCACAAAGGGCACACACCAAAGCAGAGCTTCCCAATGAAAGTAATCTGATCACGTCATTAATGAGACTGAAACCAAATTGCAGCCCTCCCATATCTCTGTAAGCTGGAGAACATATCTGCTCCAAGCAATAAGACAGGGCTTCAAATACAGTCTCAGGTTGTTTACCTTGACCCAAGACTGAAGACACACTCAATACAACCATAGCAGATCCTAAGGCATCTGACCTCCAATCTCCATTGTAGAGACGAAGTGTGAAACAGTAACTACATAAAATATCAATCAGGTGAACAGTTAAAAGCGGTGATGGCTCTTTTGAACTAAGTTTGCTTATTGGAGCAAGAGGGGTTTTGGGGCCAACAGGAATGTCACTGAATTCATTACTTCCAATATCATCTATCACTCCTTGCTCTGAAAGAGGTTGAACAAGTTGAGTTCCTTCTTTACTCAGAGAGACTTGTCTGGCAGACGGCTTTGTCCACCAAGGATCCCATGGCTTGATCATCTTGCTCAATTCCCCAGATGCAATAGCTCTTTGAAATCGTTTCTTCTCTTCCACAGATAAATCATTAAAATTAACTTCACCTCCTATACATATGGAAAATGAATACACTCCAATAAATTAGCCTTACTCAAAAGCAGGGTTTGCCAGAGAAGATAATCGAAAAAAGAACAAATTTTATGTGCCCCCATCTACATATTTACTAGACATGAATGGCCAGAGCAGTGAGAGGACACACAAGCAAAAAGAATGAGCATCTGGAAACATCATCAAATTTATAGCATATAAAGGAACATACCAGACGAAATCTTGTCTATTAGCTCCTCAGATAGAGTTGAATCTGCCAAACCTAAGAAAACAATCAGATACAATTTTAGTAGCCTTCTTTAGTAGTGGTATGCATAGCTCAAACAAACCCAAATGTACCTATAGAACAAACCTTTTAAATAATTCACGAGACATAAAAAGGGTAGACATCTGAAATGACAATTTAGTCAGAATCTTGCATTTAATGTCTAGCCAACCTAGGGTTCCCTAATTCGAAAACCAAATATTAAGTCATCCATTAACTGTACATCAATAAGCAACTGAGTTGGAACCCTCCTGGTGCAGTATTTAATAACGAATAGTACTCTATTTCAACCACCATTTGACAGCCCTAAGTAACAAATAGTATAAGCAACCACATGGTGACACATTTTCTATTGCAATACCAGTAAAATATCCTTTCTTTTGGTAAGATAAGAAGCAACCAGAATTCCAACTTGACTGAGAACATAAGGACACAGTTAATTACTTCTCTTTATCTAGCAGTAGCCAGATTCATATTTCATGGTCTCAGTACTGAGGAATCCAGGGCTACATCACTTGGAGTTGTGGCACAACACAAAAGACTTAGAGGTGCCTAACTCATAATCAAGACTTAGAAGTGCCACAATCACAGCACTAAGCACATTCTGAATCCCAGCAGATCAATCATGTTATTCTAAAACCAAACCATTCTAATTGAATGACCCTGAAGGTTAATTATGTTCAGAACATTGAGAAGACCTTTGATAGACAACTCAAACGTCTTCATTTCAAACGTATTACTACAATACAAATTGCATGCCATATCAGTTCGGGGCTGGATCAACTTCAACTTGATACATAAAAGAAATTTCTCTAAATTCTTAACCACAAAGAAAAAGCCAATATTGACATAGCAGAGACTGTTGACTACAAGGAACATTTTTTTTATCATTTATTTATTTTATTGGGTATTGAAACCACCATACCACAAAGGAAAGTTTGAGGACCTTCTGTTCTCCACACTTTTCTTTCACACTAACATGTGTTACCGTTTTGTCTTTCTTCACCCTCTTGGCCACTTCTACAGCACAGAGAGAGAGAGAGAGAGAGAGAGAGAGAGAGAGAGAGAGAGAGAGACCAAAATGACCACTTACACATTATATTTCAATTTAAACATTAAAATTAGAGATACCAAAAGCTGTAGGTTCTTTAGCTCACTTTATATTTAAAGATAATGAAAGAAATTATGACCTGAATTTGTATTTTTGCAAATTTAAATAACATACTTTACAAGAGATTCTATACAGCTGGAATTACCAACTATATTTTCTATCAACAAGCACTCACTATTCACCAATATGCCTCAGGAAAGATACTAAAGCCAGATCAGTCAAATGCAAAGACAATTCAAATACAACTAACCAGAAAAATACTATATTAAATATATTTTGGATGTATACAAACCACAAACAATGGAAAGAAACGATTCTGAAAGGTGTGAAAGTGAAGTAATAATATGGTTGACTTACAATTCTCATCTGTGATATCCATTTCTTCTTCTGAATGGATTCTTTTCAATATGTCTAGCATTTTATGTTTGGTTTCATCATCAGGCCGCATTTGTTGAAGCTCCTGGACTACATTTTCTTGCATGAAGGATTCAGTACAACGAGTACTATGAGACTGTCAAAATTTTAAAAACAAAGATCAACGGTTACAATAGTTATATCAGACTAATCAACATTCAGAATATCTGTAAGGAATAGAATGTTAGCAATAATCAATTTGCAAAGTCTTACACATTTAGTAAAGGCATAACCAACAGTCAAAACAAAAGCCTTCAGCCTTGTCAGAGATAAACACACAGAGAAACATATACATAAGCGCTAAACAAGCAGTTAGACTACCAGAATAATACTCTAGCTTGATAGCCATCTCCAATGTTTAGCTTCTAGATTCCACATAAAACTTCATAACAAAAACGACAACCTTCGGATATAAGAAAAAAAAAATGATAACCTTCTTTAAACTTTGTTATAGATGTCAAATGGAGCACAAAGAGGAATAAAATTGTAATTGTAAAGCAAAACAACAGAACCCATCATATAAATGTCTCTGATGATGCTACCAATTAATAATAATTAATTCAAAATAGTATGAACATAACTCGAAGCCATTCACTCATTCAGTAAAACTAGACATGACAGATGACACGATGAAAAAGTCAAAGGCCGGGATATGGTTTGCAACACATGATTTATCAATCAAAATGATATTAACCAGTCCAATTGGACATCCGGGTCTCTCTACTTACTTTGTAGCATTGGAGAGAACAGTATCGTGAATTGCATCGAGGGCATGTGTACTGGGAAAACTGCTTCTGACATCTGTGATTGAAAGAGGAGGAGGAAGGCAGAAAGGTTTAATCAGTAAAGCTGCTAATATGAAATTTTTGACAACAAAAATACCGAGGAAAAAAAAGTAAATTTCATTGCAGATTTTAACATGATGTGGAATTAAAACAAGCCAAAGATTCAAAACCTGAAGATCTGAGCTCTAATAAAAGACATCAGTGATTAATTATAATTGAATATTAAATATTTGTGCATAAACATATGCAGGTACAGTGCTTAGATTGCTCAAAGGAATATGAACCTTTGAAGCAATTCAAGCATTGATTTCCTGGTAAACCTTACAATACTGAACTCTAGAGACATACTATATTCTCCCCAGTAATATTCATGCCCTCCATTGAGCGATTACTCAGTGATATTTCATATTCAACTACATAAGGAAATGTAGAAAAAACAGTAAATGAACATACACGTGACAGATTATTCGAGAAGAAGGGTTCAGCGACAAAGAAGAGGATGGTTTGTCGGAAGTATGTATCTCGTTCGCCATAATCAAAACTCGCAGGGGCTACCCACTCGCTTCCCTTTGAATGGTTTTCACCTTCTCTTTTTTTTCTTCCGGTGAAGATTCTCTCTTCACATTACTTCATGTTTCCTCCCAGTGCCCAGGAAAACTCCAGTTGAGTTGCCGCAGAAGCTTCTTTACCGCCTCAACGATCTCACCCGATGATGGGTCAGGTTTTCTGATCCAAATTTAGCCCGATCGGGTTGCATTTACCTTTATATATTGTTATGCGTTCAATTTTAACACCATTTATTGGTTGACTTGAAATTTTTTACACAAAATCACTTGAATTAAATTCAAGTGAACAAACAAATCTAATTTTCAATTCACGGATGAATTGAGAGAATCGAATTTTCTTTTATAATCTTATTACTGGAAAAAAATTATATTTTAATTAAAAAAATATAATAAATAGAAAAAGACAAGAGATTACTTCTTCTCTCTTAACTTTGAATTAGGTTATAATTTTATCCTCAAACTTTTTTGTGTTTAATTTCATCTTCTAAGTTTCATAACATTACCAATATTTGCCATCGTCATGAACCATCAACAAACTTAACGAGCAATCTCAATTAGTGTTTGAGGTGGTAAACAGGGCCATCTGCTACACACATTCAACTTCATAAAGGTCACTTTTGTCTTTTAATTTTTAGTGAAGTTTTAATTTTGTCCTTTAACTTTTTGGTTTTCAATTTTGTACTCTAACTTTTAAACCATTAATAATGTTTTCCTTAAGCCTATCATTATTAGTCCAATTTCAAACTCAAAACCTTTTAATCTTAAATTTTAAGACTCAAATTCTAAATTTTAAAATTTTAACATTAACTTTAATCCTTAGATTCTTAATCACAAAATCCTAAATTTTATAACTTAAAAACTCTAAACCTTAAAATTTAAACTCTTAATTTAAGACCATAAATATTTAACATTTAATCTTAAATCATAAATCTTAAAATCTTGAAATCTTAAACCCTAAACCTAAAATTCGATTCTAAAATTTAAAATCCTTAACATTAAACCTTAAAGCTAAAAAATCCTTAATACCTAATCTTAAACCATAAACTTTGAAATCCTAAACCTTTATTCCTAAAACCATAAATTTCTCTTGAATTAAGGGTTAAGTGTTTTTAAGTTTAAGGCTATGAGTGAAAGGGTGTGGACAATACAACGTTGTCTTGGCACATGCATGTGCCACTTGTTCATATAATAAGGTTTATTTGGACTAATAATGTTGGACTTGAGAAAAATGATGGTGATGATTTGGTAGTTAGAGGATAAAATTGAAGATAAAAGAAGTTAGAGGACAAAATTATAACTTGACTAAAAGATAGGGAACAAAAAGTTATAAGTGCCATATGTGTAGCAAATAATATCATAAGCTACCTCAGATGCGAAGTAGGATTGCTCCACTAAGTTTGTTAATACTTCATGAATGATAACAAACGTTGGTGATGTTACAAAAATTAAAAACAAAATTGACAACAAAAAAGACTAAGGACGAAATTGAAACCTGAATCAAAGTTAGGGGGGAAAAGACCTTTTGTCATAAAAGAATATACTATCATTTAAAGTAAAGTAAGGATTTTAACTTTAATGGGTAAAAAAAATTCAAATGATTGAATTTATATTTTCCTCATTGTGGTATAAGTGTTGTTAAGTAATAAAGTAATTATTTTAGTGTAATTTAATTATTATTATTATTAAAAAATTATATATATTTTCTAAAAAAAGTCATAAATATTGGTCTCAAGAATTGGAGAGTATGATACTAAAGATTTGATTTTAACTATTTGATTTTCCTACTGTGTCTTTCAAAAATATCATATCTTGGTCTTGTTAAAGTGAGAATTGCAAATTTTGAACTCTGATTACAGTTGCCCACGACGAAAGAGGGAATATAATGAATGCTAAGTCAAGTTGATGTGCTAAAGCGGGTCATATACTACCAGAATCAATCAAGTAGCTATATCTATGTACCTAGCAATATGAAGGGAGTCCCAGAAAGAACTAAAGCATAGTGGCACAATTCATGAATATGATGGGTAGTTTAGTTCCTCGATGTTGGACTTTGCCTCGCTCCTGCAAATTGTTTGGTGGACTCTAAGTTGGGGAAGGCCATTGAGATAGATGATTGTTAGTCCTAGTCTAAGGACAAGGAAAATGAGGGCCACAGTGGCAAATGGAAGAAGGATTGAGATGCTAAACCTTATGATTTTGATGAAACCATTAATTTATCTAATTGAGTTTTCACAAATAATTATCTTTTAAGTTATGAGCTTTTTTGAGCAAAAATATAGCATGCTATTATTTTACCCAATAGATAATTTACTAATAGACAGTATTTTAAGTATATATCTGTCCAGTACACTAAATGTATATTCAAAGAAAAAAAATATATCATTTTATATTTTATTTTTTATTCTCTTTGTGTGTACGAATAATCGCTCTTCAGGGTCAACTCATCTTTTTAAATGCATTAAATGTTGATTCAAATTTATTTGGCATAACGTGGTGTCTTGCTTTTGTCGAAGCTCGGGTTCAATCCCATATGTCTCACTTCTCTGTAAAGCCTAGTGGCTCCTATTTTACCAAAAAAAAAAAAAAACTTTTACATCAAAATAGAAGACTTTGGCAACCATCAAAAGCAAAGGGAAAAAGTTACTCACAAAGGATTTCTCAGGAGTCTGAAACCTGAAAGTGCAAGTGACAATTAATGCTGTCTGAAACCTTAAAGAGTCAAAATTTCCTATATGAAGAACAAACCAAAGGCTACTCGAAAATCACAAGACAAGTAGAATGTAGAAAAAGCAAAATGACCACAGCTCAAGAAAGCTGACTGCAACCTATGGCAAGACAAACACAGCTAAAGCAAGCTCACTACAATCCATATTACACTCTCCAACAAGCTTTGATCCTCTCATGCTCTAATTGAAGAATTCAATCAAGGAAAGAGGACAAGATTGAAGAAGAATGATTTAGAATCAGACCGTTAAAGAGCTTAAAGCCCATATCCCTAAAGTTTATAAAAAGACCCTTTGAAGATCACACAAGACAGAACAACATAAGAATGAAAGCTCTAACAAAGAAACATTATTCGAAGTTTTCTAGTGTTCTTATACTACACTTACTGTGCTCTTCGAAAGGGAAACACCCTTAGTGAGAAAAGAGTCTTACTATACTTAGGAATGGAAATCTACTCTAGAAAAGAGAGTTCATTTAAATTGCGCCTACTTGTAGTTCAATTTGAACAAACTCTTCGTACACCTGCTTATTTTTTGAGGGTTGTGGTGAGCTTGAAGAGACTTTGTTAAAAATACACTTTTACTCTTGTGAGTGATGGACAGCCAGTTTGAAGAGGTACTTGAAAGAGAATACTTGTAAGAAGTTTAAATAAATCTATTCGTTGATAATAAATTCTCAAGTTTTATCTTAAAAAGGGAATGCAGGTTTCGTTATAAGAGTGCAAAAATTTCCTTGATTGATTCTCTCTTCATACTTTTTTAATTTATTTTAAAAAAGTTAAACATATATTGCAATCTAGAGAAATAATAATTTAAAATATATAGATTACAAATAATAATTTAAAATTTTAAGATTAAGAGTTAATTTATAGGGCTTATAGTTTGTGTTTAAGTTTTTAGATTTAAATTTTTAAAATTTAAGTTTTTAAATTTTATAGTTTAGGAATTAAAATTTAAGATTTAAAAATTAATTGTTTAAAATTTTGAATTTAAGATTTTAGAGTTTAATATTTAAAATTTAAAATTTTATATCATAAAAAATATAATCTCATGTTAAAATGTTATTTAATTTTTTTACAAAATATTGTCTATAAATAACGGCAATGGAGTAAATTAATAAATATTAATTTAATTTTACTTAAAATAATTCAATACTTCTAATTTTAAATGAACATATATTTTTCTGTAATTAATAGGATAAATACACTTATAAAATATAATTTTTCCTTAATAATATCTACAAACATCCAATTAATCAAATATGGTGAGCCAGAAAGTAAAGAAATAATAATAATAATAATAATAATAACAACGAGGACGACAATAAGAGAAGTAGGTGAGACAAATAGTAAAAACTTTTATAGTTAGTTTATATATAAAAATAGAGATATTGAAAAAAAAAAAGATGCAAGTCAGTGTATAAAGTTTATCAGTGTAAATAATTTTATTATAATTTGTCATTAATTTTTTTGAACTTTTACATAAGTTGTAATTAATGTTACTTAACTTTTTACGGATTATAAATAACTCTTTTTAAAATTTTATTTTTATGAGATATTTTAGAAATTTTTTACTGATTAATTTAGAGTTTAACCACTTTTTAATTTTCTATAATTGTATAGTCAAAAAATTAGATAAAAAAATATATTACAACATTTTATGAATTTAAAAAATTTTTATAAAAGAACTAAAAGTACAAAAAGATTATTCAGAAATAATCTAAAGTATAAGATAATTTTTTGTATTTTAATCTAAACATAAATATGCTAAAAATGTACTATTATTGGTAAATAACCAGCCCTTAAAAAATTAAATTAATTTTCTGGTGTAAAATTTAAGTAAAATTCCTGCGTGGCAGTTACAATTATGGGTGTAACACTGTATTATCAAATGTCCTACTTAAAAAAAATAATAACATTGAAAAACCACTATTTATATATTAATTGAAAAGAGGAACAACTTCTCCCTCTCATTATTATATTTTATAATAGAATGAACTGCTAATTTAATTCTTAAAATATTTGGACGGAATAGGTTAATTTATTGAATCAATTGGTTTGATTCTTAAATTAACAAAATTTATTTTATTTTATTTTTAATTAAATATATTTAAATACTAAAATAAAACAAATTTTATTAATTAAAAATTAAACTAAATAAATTAATAATTTAAAAATTAAACTATTCTCATCAAAATTTTTTAGATTAAATTAATTTTTTTATAACATGTATGAATTGTTAGCATAATAGTGGGGACCACAAGTGGTGGAGATTACAGGGGGACAGGCAGAAGAGACAATAGTGTGGTCCATGGTCATTATCTCTGCCACACCTACTTATGTACCTTACACATCTCAAAGCTCAAACAAGCGATGCTAATTGCCCTAACTGTTCTGTTGCCATAGGTTCTCATCGCAATTTGCAAAGCTATAATAGATATTGCGTGCGTTGGCAAATAGCAGCCACCCCCTTTTTGCTTTCCCCCAATCTCTTAAAAGTCGGTTTTACCCACTAATATCAACAACGTATCTTCAACATCGATCACACTCAACAAACTTCAAATATAATATAATAATACAATAAAATCCCAAAAGATGAGAGGCACACCGACAGACTTCTCTCACTGCTCTCCCTGCTTGATTTATCGGTTATTCGCACATTCATTCCATCTCTATCTCTCTTCCGCTTTCAAAAGTTCCCTATCTCCGTCAACCTCTGCTTATCTGCTCCTTGTCCCCCCCTCCCCCCCTCAAAGGCAAGGAAATCTGAGTCAGATTTTCGAGGAGTCTTGTTTCGATTTTGGGTTGCTTTCCATATCTCGTTGTATGCTGTTTTTCGTTTGCAATTACGTGTCCCTTTTCTTCTCCGGTTTTACTCATGATTTTATATCCGGCAACTGAAAAGTAATATAAATGTAATGTCTAAAGGAATGGTTTTTGGGTAGTTCTGGCCAATTCTTCCTCTTCCAGGTTTCTTTTGTATATGTCGATTCAGAATCAAGTTAATTGCTAAAAGCACCCTTTGTTCTATTGAATTGTGGATTTTAAACACTGGGTTGTGTTTATGTCGTGGATATATTCCGATATCAACTGGGAATTTTCCTGTATCACCTTTTTTGCCATGAAGAGATGTTTTGCCATGAAGAGAAAGTTAGTCGTAGCTTATAATATTCTATATTAATCATAAATTTTCCTTTGTGCTTCCAGTAATCTGCCAATAGATTTGAAAATCTCACGAAATTAAAACTTTAAACTTGGATGCAGATAGAGCATGTCCTACCATCGCCTCGACGAATTTGATTACATGGCTGATGCTGGTGAAATGGAAGATTTCGTTGATGAAATAGCTGACGAAAACTTTGGTGGAGGGGAAGGAGACATTGGTTATTATGAATACGAAATGGTTTGGGTTTATTTTTTTAAACATCCTTCCCCTTTTGGGACAATAATTACTTGAGTCAAATTCATTTATTTTAATGTTTTGAAAAGTTATTGAGGTCTTTTGGTGTTTAACTTGAGCAGCTTACTAAGGTGACTGATACATCAGCTGCGCAAGCAAGGAGAGGAAAGGACATTCAAGGTATTCAGTGGGAGAGATTGAACATAACCAGAGAAAGGTACAGATTGACAAGGCTGGAACAGTACAAAAATTATGAGAATGTTCCTTCATCTGGGGAAGCTGTAGACAAGGTCAATTTCTTTCCTAGTTTTTTCCTTTCCTTGTTTTTGGGGCCTTAAGAAGAAGGGTGGTCATATATCGGACAACTACCATAACATTCATATTCTTTTGTCTCAGGAGTGTAAACAGATGGAGAAGGGCGGCAAATACTATGAATTCTTCCACAATACTAGATTGGTTAAGCCTACCATCCTTCATTTTCAGGTTTGTTGATTTTGCCTGGTTACCTTGTTATTCCTCTACATTTTCTAAATGCTTGCAATGATTATGAAATTGCTTCCTGAAATTGTATGTTTTGAAACTAATGCATATGTATGTCGTTCAATACAAAGCCCCTTATTGTTCCCTTACTACATCAACCATTTCAAACATGCATTGCTATAAATTAAATGCATCCAGTCTTATAGTGATAGGATATGTCATATTGGTGTATGCCGCCCTATTATTGACCACATTGTTGGGGATTATGAGCCTGACTTGTGCTTCTACTTATACATATGTTTCACCAATACATATTAACTTATTAAGAGAATAAAATTAGAGAATCTTCTATTCTATGGTAATATATCTGTGTTCTTTTCCACTGCTTGAGCTTACCGTACTTTGCCATAGATGTTGAATTTGAGTTGTTTTGTTTAGTAAAAAGTTATATGCATTTTGATTTGTCTTGGAGACTAGTGTTTCTACTTATAACTTGTAGTCTTACAAAATACAGGTTTGAGTAGTGTTTTAGTTAAACCCTAATAACAACTGTTTGCAATTGGAATGCAGCTGAGGAACTTAGTTTGGGCTACTTCAAAACATGATGCCTATCTTATTTCCAACTACTCTGTCATGCACTGGTCATCATTAACCGGCAATTTGTCAGAGATCATCAACTTTGCAGGACATGTGGCACCTACTGAGGTAATGCAGTCTTCTACACAGCCCTGTTCATTTATAATAGAGATTAATGATACTACTTATTGCCATTATATGGCTTATTGATGTATGATTGATCCAAAACCAACAAACGTTGCACTCGGGGGGCCTGTTTATGGTTTTACTACTTGTGCTAGTGTATCTGACTGTTTAAATGGTGACTTTATGGAGATCAAATTAAAAATTTGATTGATTTGAGGCTAAAGAGACAAGGTTTGGTGCTGAAAAAGTTGCTGGATTACCAGAAACATGACCCTCAAATATTTTTTTAGGATCGAGTGGGTGCTAACTGGGTAAACTTCAGGGATCTTATACCTTTTGCTGCATAGGATTGTGAGGTATTTATTGATACATTAGTGGGTATACTGTGAGCTGTAGAGGTTAACAGAGTTAATTGTTTATTAAGAAAAGGGGTTTCCCACTAGAAAATTGTGCCTCAAATGTTTGTTTTACTTGCATGATCCTTATGTGACTGCAAACAGTGAGTTATATCTCTCGGTCTGTAAATATCTTTTTTTTTTTTTACTAGCATGAGGCATTGTTTTGATGAGGAAGTTCATAAACAAAGCTGTTTGTTTATTCTTTGCATAGAAAGTCTTTATCATTGATTCTTTAATTAAAGATAGAATCTTGACAAGAGATGAAACTTCGTCCTGTTAATATGTCAGAAAACTATACTATACTCTGCGCTGAAGTTTTCTTCAGTCATTAGATAATAAAGTTGCTATACATCTATAATCCATAAGTTAGGTGGCAATTGATTAGAAAATTGGAATGACTCAAGACTATGAAGTATGAAGAACTACGCCTTCACAATTATTTAGAACTTGTGCAGTTGGACCATACACGTGAGAATAGGCAAAGATGCCCTGGTCTGAGATGCATTTTGAAGACAACCACTATTACAAACTTAACAATTAATATTGTTAACCCTTAGCCTTTCAATTTGTGTTTTGGATATAATGTCTCATTTAGATAGTCACTATACCAGTATTCTGTGTTGAGATGCACATTGCATAACTGTGTAATAAATTTGCTGAAATTTTGGGGGCTATTAGAAGAACCTAATAATTGGGCTTCCATTATATGTTCCCTGTACAATCTCAATGTTCTCAATGTAGTGAATATCAAGTTTCTTGAGCAAATACATTCGTTTATGTTCTAAAATAATTTGCCAAGCACATATACCACATTTCAAGCATGAATGTCTCTATTCAAAACTTATGTAATATGGTTCATAGAAATAGGTGGCTGTAATTTAAAAATAATAAATATCCTTGCGAAATTAATGATGTTGCAAGTTTAACATGATTCCCATGGGAAAATAATTTAGGTAAGATTCGTGAATAGAGTTAAATATATACAAGAAGCAAATAAAAATATTTTATTGTTTATGCATTACTGAGAAAGGATACATTTTCATTCTACCGTAAATACTTTTATATTTTGTCTGATTGATTCTATTCTTTGGTCTTGTAGAGATACGCAGGAAGTTTGATGGAAGGTTTCTCACAGACCCAGATTAGCACATTGGCTGTCAAGGATAATTTGCTTGTTGCTGGTGGCTTTCAAGGAGAGCTTACTTGTAAGGTTAGTCCAAATGACTGCTAACTAATCATATATAGTTAATTTGGCTTTAATAGAATGATAGTTCACACTTCACAGTTATTAAATCATCAGGTTATTTATGTATTGGTGGAAGAGTGCCTTTATTTTTTCTGTTCTAAAGCTATCCGCAAATTCAATTCAGAACTTCTGGAACTGTCAATTTATGTGATGTGGATGAAGGACTGTTTTTTTGTTTCTGAGAAAGTCTTTTAGTGCAATTGAACTAGTCAGTATAATGTTTGAGAATGGGAATGGCACAGCTGATGCTCCATTTAATTTGGAGTAAATATTGGTAACTTGAGCTGAGTTGCCTATGAATTTAAGATAGCATCTGATCTGCTGCTTTAGAAGCAATTTTTTTTTTTTAATTTATGAAATAATGTCAAATAAAAATTGATGATCCAGCCTCCATAATCCTAATATTTCTCATTATTTGGCTATCCCCATTTCATTATGGCATTGAAATTACAGTATAACATGAAACAGGTTTACATTGCTTGGGGTTGGTAAAGACTATCTGTGTGATTTTGCCTGAATATCCATTTCTTGAGAGACTAAGAATTCTTAAAGGACTGTGAGCACGATCACCCGTTGGCAATGTAGGGCAGGTGGTTATATAGGGCTCTGTTAAATGACAGTGGACTACTAGGTTTGGAATCAGACTTGACTTGAGAGATGTTGTGGAAGATTTGTGGTATTTTGTATCATGATCTATAGCAAGTAAGGGCCTAAACTGGTGGAAGCTCCACTTCATAAAATTTTATCAGTATTATCATTGTTGGTTTTTAACAGGGACACTTTCTAATTAGATTTTAGATTCAGGTGATTACTAGAAGGATTAAATCTTGGGGAGTCAAACATCTTCCAATTTCTGGAAACATAAATCAATCTAGTCTGTGTGGTTCAATCATTGGAGTAGCATATTTATATTTTTTATCTGTTGCTTTCCTTTTCTTCTTATTTTGGTCTGGCTCCTTCTGTAATCCTCCAATATACTGTTTTAGGATTGATAGTATAATTAAGCAAATAAACTATTTTTCTTAACTATGATTTAAGCAGGGAGGGGTGCTGCAAGATAAGCCTACATGTTTGAAAAGGATTCAGCAATTTATTTGTGATTTGAGTGCTCTTTGTTCTTATGTTTGACGCCATTAAAGTTAAATTTAAAGCAGCTTATAATATCTGCATATTTAATGCAGCGATTGGATAAAAAGGGAGTAAGCTTTTGTACAAGGACCACATATGATGAGAATGCAATCACAAATGCAATTGAAATATTTGACAGTTTGAGGTATTTTTCATGCACAATTTAGAGTGGTCAATAAACTGCATTAATTTTTGGTCTTTATTTGGAAATATTCCTTGAAATGGAAACTCATGCAGGGGTGGAACACATTTGATGGCATCCAATAATGATTGTGGTATACGTGAATATGATATGGAAAGTTTTCAGCTTTTAAATCACTTCCAGTTCGCTTGGCCAATTAATGTGAGCACTTTTTAAGCATTTTGGCTGATGTTGATCTTTTCATTATTGCTTATCTTTAAATCCATATATAATTTGGATCTGCTCCTTTTCTTTAGGAACATGACAGTGTCATGTTGGGAGAGAGAAAGACATAAGTTACCCTGTACGGAGACATACCAATCCCTGTATGGGGGCCCACAAATTCTGCACAGAAGTTGTTGTATCTTTCTCTCTCTAAAATGGTACCGTCATGCTCCTAAACAACTGTTGAGGCCCCAAATCCCTAAAATTATACATACAAGCAGGTTAGTTTTGGTTTTCATCTTATTCTGTTGGATTCTCTTAAATTTTTGTTTTCTTACTTTACTCCTCAAGCACATTCATTATATAGTATTATTTTACTTTGTTTGATTTCCCACATATTTTGAAGTAAAATAATTCCTGTGTTTAAATGGATATTTTAGTTTCATATCCTATCTCTCCTGGTTTTATAAAAAAATTGATTTTTTATTCTCATACTAGAAACATGTTTTGGACACATCAATTCTTAACTTCCATGGTATAAAACATAAAAAGACCTGTGCAAAACGTAGAAAGTTTTACCCTTAACCTCAGGAACACTTTAGCACTTCTTTAAGTATATTGATAAACTCAGATATTTTCATGGTTGAACTGGCCTATTGTATATAAAATGGAGACAGACTACTATTTGAGGCCCAGTAAAATACATAAGGAATAAAACCGTATCATCTTAAATTAACCTTTGTAGTTGTACAGAAGAAACTGTAAAAAAAATATATATATATTTGGAAACTAGACTCAAATGTTCAAGACTAGTCGAAAGTTATTTGTTTTTGGTTTGTTAACTATAATCTATACACATCTGAGTATGTCATCAAATTCATTTGAGTATATAATTACAAATCATAAAGTATAATTCCTTTTAAGGAAGGTGTGCCAAGTGAATTAGGATGATAACTAAGTCTATAAATTTTACAGTTTCTATAAATTATATAGAAGACATGAAGATATTCATTGAGTTTGAATTCAAATTAGTGGTGGAATCCACTAAAGCTCAAACTATATTCTTGTTTGTTAGATCAGATTTGACTTGAGAATAATCTATGTGAGGCCAAATGGTTAGAAAGGAGCTCAGTTTCTTGATCAGCTATGGTTGTATTTCTTTGCCTGCTATAATGTTGTAGCTGATGAGACTAATATCAATGAGTTCATCTAAAGTAAAGTTTATGACCACGGGCAAAATCTAATTTGATCTTATAATTGTTTGGCTTTGTCTTGTTGATGTTCGAAGACTTCTTAAATGTGGCTTTAATTCTGTATCAACTTTGATGCTTAACTAGTTGCTTTTGATGCAGCACACATCAATCAGCCCAGACCGTAAGCTTATGACTGTTGTTGGAGATAACCTAAAAGGACTGCTAGTGGATCCACAAAATGGGAAAGTACGTAGTTCTTCTGGTTGTATATTGTATTGGAATTTGCTATTCAGGCATTTAAAATGTTTTGACATGGTTTATAATTTTCTATGAATTTGCTGATGGAACAAGTCCTTTAGCCTGCATTTTGTTTCTAACTTTATGGCCTGCACTTTTTGGGTGGAGAGTTGTAAGACTAACAAAGTTTTATCTGTGACTTGTAGTTCCTTTCAAATTGAAAAAGAACAGATTTTTTCTGTATTTTTGAGCTTCTTGAAATTTGATTTTTATATATAAGTAGGATTTGACCCAGAAAAAGTTCCACTCTACCAGAATAAGCCATTGTCACTTGCTCTTGGTTGTCTAGAAGGTAATGCATAAGTTCAGGAGAGTTAATGGATTTAGATGTTTAATATTTCCTGGGTTACCTTCAAGAATTCTTCTAATCCATTTTAAACTACTCCCCAAAATCAATTGATAATTTGCACATGTACGTACTTGTTGCTGACATAAGTCTTCAAAATCAATTCTACAACGAGAAAATGTGAAATGAGCACCTTTCATGTGACACGTATTCTGTAATGTGGGTGGTACTATTAACATCTCGGGGCAGTGGACAGGATACTGACTATAGAAAGTGATCGGGGTGTTTTTGAGGGGGGCCCCCGGGGGGGGGGGGGGGGTGGGGATCAGAATCGCAGAGAGTACCATGTCAGGAATGTGAAACACTACATTGGCTTTGTAAACATTGTTGTGGTGCATGTGGTTTCCGTCTTCGGAAAAGCAACATATTGTGTTCGGAGTAGAAAATGGAAAATCTTTTCTAACATCTTTGGGAATTGTCTGATATTTTAGACTGTCGCCACTGTGGTTGGCCATCGAGATTACTCTTTTGCTTCTGCATGGCACCCTGAAGGACATACCTTCGCTACTGGGAATCAAGATAAGACTTGCAGAGTATGGGATGTTAGACACTTGTCATCACCACTTGCCATTCTCAGGGGTAACCTGGGTGCAGCCCGATCTATTCGGTTTTCATCAGATGGTCAATTTATGGTAGTTGCTGAACCTGCAGATTTTGTACATGTGTATAGTACTAAGGCAGACTACAAAAAGCGTCAAGAGATTGATTTCTTTGGGGAGATTTCTGGGGTTTCCTTAAGTCCTGATGATGAGTGTATGTATATTGGAATTTGGGATCGGACTTACGCAAGTTTGCTACAGTATAATAGGAGGCATTCATATGGATATCTTGATTCCTTCTTGTGATCAAAGATTCTACTCAAAGGATTATCAATATCGTTAATGTCAATCTATCTGTAGAGTACTGATAAAAATTTAGTTCCCACATTGCTTTCTTTTTGTTGTAGATTTTTCGTGATGTAAGTCTATTTGATCTAGACGACAGCATCATAAGATAGTTTTATTTAAAGACAACCCACTGTACATAGTTTTATTTAAAGACAACCCACATTTGTATAGTGCATAATAGTTCCATGAAACGATCAAGCCTTTGTGTTTCATTTTCCTTTTCTCTTGAGCTTTTGATGTGAAAGCCACCGATAGTAATTAGAAATTGCTTTGTCAACATCCTAGTCTTTCCTTCTTGCCTGTGTTCTACGCTAGGCACATAGTTCCGGCAACATTAGTTTGGAAGATGATGTCCAAGTTATATTTGCATGTATACAAGGCATGCCGTGGTTCTTGTCACTAAATAGTGAACAATATCAAGCACGATGCAGGTTGGGTAATCAGAATGTGTATGTTATATTCTAAGAATAATATAACAGCTAAGTAATATTTACAAATAAAATTTTACTAAATTTTTATTTAAAATAATTTAAATAATTAATTTATTATAGCATAAAGACTAAATTATGAGATGTATATAATTTCATGGCTGTCATCATTTATGTGAGAGGTTTGTCTCATTTTTTACTTGGGACAAACCTTTCTGTTTTAAGAATATACATATTACAAAAACGAAATTTTAAAAATCTTGAATTGATAAATAAATATGTGAGTTTTTCAATTTTGTTTGAAACAGAATTTCTTCATATTAAGACATATGTTTGTGAAATTTTAATTTTTGGAAGACTTAGGAGGTATATTCTGCATTTTGAGTTTCATTTATGTCGATCAGTTATAGATTTGCTAGACTAACAGTTAGTCTATGTTTTAAGTTGTGACATTCAACACCCTCTCTTTAGTCTTTTTGACGAGAATTCATGAATTTTTGGGTGAGATTTGAGGACAAGGATGTTTTGTACTTTCTATAGAAAAAAAAAAGGGTCTAATTACTTGACGAAATAAAGAAATGACGGTCAAAACATACGAGAAATGTCATTTTTGGCAATGCCATTGATTAACTAAATTGGAGTATATGAAAATCCTTTTGGGTTTCGTGTCAGTGTCATTTCACTATTGGGGACATGAATTCCCTTCTTTCTTTTTTGTGTAAACATCTAAATTCGTGTCTGAAAGATTAATTTGCTATCAAAATAGTCTGCGAAAGAAAATGCCATCAGTTGTTAACCTAAATCTTGAATGCCATCAAGTCGGTTCTTCCGTTAGCTTCCAGCGTCAAAACTCATGGCGTATTTGATGTGACAAGCAGTTACTGCCTCCATGGCATAATAGTGCTTGTTGTGGCAAGCAGCTTTCGTTAGAGACAAGAGGGGGAACAAATTTCCCAACTTTGAAATGCAAATCCCTAGATTTGAATACAAAGTCTTAAATTTGTACAAAAGCCCCATACCAGAGCAAAATCCCCAAATCGATCGAAGGAAGATTTGGCACAAAATCCCCAAATTGATTGAAGGAAGAATGAAGGTTCCTCACTCGCAATGTCAGTCATGCTGCTATGGATGTCGTGGTTGAGACTTCGAAGCTTGTTCACAACCACTTCAAAAGGGCCGGATAACTGCACTAGAAGGAATTAGGCCTCAGTTCAAAGCATGAGACAGGCATGGAAGACTTTTGTCCAACTTGAGCTATTGTTAGAATGGCATTGTTACTCATTGCAAAATCTGAAAAAAAGAATGGAAGAAAATTTTTCAGATGCCCCTTTTGGAAGGTAAGTGTTCTAAGCCACCGCATTGTCACTGTTTCATGTCCTGGTGTTGCAATGCCGTCTGTTCTGATGTGGTTTAGCTATCTTTTCATTGAAGAATGACTTGCTAAGCTATGGATACTTTGAATGGGAGGATGCAGTGAGTGCTACACTTGTTGAAATGGTAAAGGAACACGAGCAAACTACATTGCAACAAGACTACAAGGCAATGAGAGAATTTAGGAGGAAGCTTGTAATGTACAAGAGGCAAGCCGGAAAGTTGAAGATTATATGATGGGTAATGGGGATTTTGCTTGTTGTAGCTGTTATGGGTAGGGATAAGTTTTAGATTTGTGTTGTTTTGGTTGAAGAAGATTGTAATGTATGGATACTCAAATGCATTGGTCCTGTTTGTAATGTATTGTATCTGTTTAAAGAAGTAATCAATTATTATGGTGCCCCTGTACTGTAATGTTTTGACGTTGTTTTGGTTCTCCTATTGGATTAATTCAATTTTCCTTTTTATGTATGAGCTTTCTATTGTTTTGGTGCTATTCTTTCTGGTATCGAGTGCTATTTTGATTGGTGCCTTTCTAGTGTTCAACTTATGAATGAAACTGAAGTTAATAATGGGAACTATATAGAGTGCAAAAATGGAAAGATGTGTCCGTCATTCAGGGACTGAATAGATCCTTAAAACATAATTAATTTCATGATTAAGGGACTTAATTAATAATTTACCTAGTTTCAATGGGAAACTATACTATCATGAATTGAAAAGACAAAACCAAACTATTCACACTTTTACAACTCATTGGTTCCTAAGCATGTAAATGACATATCCAAAAAACCAAATCATTCATTGACATTTATAGGTTTTACACCAATTTACATAACTAATATCTTTACGTTGCCATATCAGAAACAAAAGTATCCAATACACTTAAAAATGAAAAGTCATCAAACTGATATAACCAAAAAGAAAAGCCATCCAACTAATACAATTTCAATCCATGACCAAAAACTTATAACTTTTACGCCACTATACCTAACCAAAACAATCACTAACACTACAATGTGTTAAAAAACTTATAGCTTCTGCAAGTCCACAATCAAATTGAATTCTTGCTACTTGTGATCCTAAAGGCCATCTATTAAATGTGTTAAAAATCACCTCCATGAATCCTTTCTTTCAGACTCTACAATGGTATATGCTGTAACATAGAAGGCATTGTTTTCATCGTGGCTAACAATAGCCAATAGTTGCCCACCATAGTAGTCTTTGGGAAAGCACCCACTAAGACTAATTAGTAGCCTGCAACCTGACAAGAAACCAATCTTGTAGGCTTCTAAGCACACATAAAACCTTTCAAACTTAGGTAACAAGCCTATGGCATCTCTATGAGCCTTTAAGAAGATAATAGACCTTGGGTTGGATTCAAGAAGCTCATGAGCATAATCTCTCAGTTTTACATTTTCTTTCTTCTTTGCACTTTCCCAAATAGTGAGAGACAGCTTAAGAGCTCTAAACATATGGCATCCCTAACTTGTACCTTGAAACTCCTCATCATGTAGTCATAATCCTCTTGTCTAGTTAGGGATGGATACCCTCACTTTCTCTACTAATATTTCATATATCCATTTCCTGTTAACAAGCTTGTTTTTTAGTGTTTTGCTGCATGTGTGGTTAGGTTTATTTGTCTTTATCTAGAAGGTATTGGAGGACTTGTCTTTTGAACAGTGAATAACCTATGTATAATTCCCATTGATATAGACACTTCTTACTCTCTCATGGTCATTCTTCACATAGTCAACCTCACAACCAAGATGGATGTTGAAGTTCTTCACAACTTTCTTAAACACTTCCAGTGAAGGAATTCTATCTTAAGTTCCAACCCCACAAAACCAAACTGAGCTTTCCTGTTGAATTGTGGGTATCTTCTTTATTGTTCTACCCCTTCACCCCCTTCTTCCTCTATTAAGGGAAACCAATTTATCTATGTGTCTCATATCCACCAGGTATGCCACTCTGGTTACTATCATCACTTTCTTCGTTTACAACACTCTAAGCATAGATTTCCTCCCTCTTTGCATGTGCATATATATATATATATATATATATATATATATATATATATATCATATGGAGGAGCCACAACCTCATGGTGAGTGCACAGTGGGGTTAGACTTTCAGTTGCACTTAATTAATTCTTGGAACATGAATAAAAAAATTTCAGTAATGAATTTCGAATCTTTTCAGCTATAATAACGTAAATATTCTAATGACATTTTCATAGATGGAATTTACAATGTATTAACATTTATTTGTATTCTCAAATCATAAATTTAACCTAAAATTTAAACAATATAAAATATTAAAAAATTAATGTTTAGATTTATTTTCTCCCACAAATTTATAATTCTAAAACTGTCTCCTAGTCTCATGAGTAACTGTTTTAACAGTTGTATTTGGTTCTAGTTGTTTCCACGACTTTTACTTCAGAATATGACCTTTGTTATGTTTGCCACCGGTCTTGCATGTTCTGGTCGGGGGCTGTTTATAATCATAGAATTGGAATCTTTTTAACGTATATGGTATATTTTAAAGAATAAAATATAAGACATCTATTATTAATAAAAAAATTAATAATTATGATTATTATTAAATATAAGTGAGTAAATTATAATTTATAAATTTAAAATAATTATAATTATTAAATTTTTTATAAATAATTTATATTTTATTTTTTAAAATATAAGATATACTTTAAAAATCCAAATCTATAATAATGGCACTATTAATTACATTTGACACTCAATGCCTCTCTTGCAATGCAACTGCTCAAGTACACGTTGGTAGTTGACAGAGAAAAAGATAGTTATACGTAATATGTGAATGCTATATGCACATATAGATACAAAAAATTAAAAAGAGTAAAAATAAAAGTAAAAAGGTGAGAAAGTATAAACAAAATATATAAAGTTAGTTTGTATATTTAACAATGCTTCCGGTAAGAGTGTAATGAAATCAACACACTTTTTGAACCATTTGCAAACAAATTTAATTTTAGCCAAAAAACCATTTAAATAAATTTAATTTAAGTTAGTTTATATTGGTTCTAAAATTAAATAAATAAATTTAAATAAGAATTCATATGTTCGAAACACTAAAATTTAGTTGAAATTAACACATTTTTATTAAATTAATACCTTATTAATTAATAGACATTGTTTTTCGTCATCTTGTATACAACTGCATTGAACATAATGGCCAACTTTTTAGTATCAGAGACTTCAGAGTTGTCCTACTTTCCACGTTACTAAATAATAAAAAGGATGAATTTGTATTTTTTATTTTTTAGTATTTTATTTTAATATTTTTTAATTTAATATATAAATTTTATTTTATATTTATCTCTTTTTTTTAAATAAAAAGATCCATACCCCAAAAAGGACATATTCCTTTAACGTTGTATTTAAAAGCAAAAACAAGACAGAAAAAAAGGTAAAAACTAAAATGAACATACTTTGACTGATTTAGTGTAAATTACTTGAAGATCTTCTTGACTTTTTACACAAGCTTTTAATTTTTTGCATATTTTATAAATGTGATAGATATAAATTTATGTTATTGAAAGTATTTTTAATTAAATAATAAATTTATTATAGATACTTTTGTTGATTGAGTAGTAAATTTTTTTTTTTAAATTCATATGTGGTTAATTTTATATGAATTTTTTTATCATTTATAAATTTTTTTAAAATAAAAAATCAAAATATATTTTCCTTTCTAACGTTTTACATAAAATATAAAAAATAATACTATAAATATGTTATTAGCATTTTTTGTATTCTATGAAAAATCTATAAATTGTAAAAAAATTTGCATAAGGCCATTTTTATAGAGGAAATGAAACATAATGTTTATAAAAAATATTATACTATTCAATTATGAATAGTATAAAATTTATAATAAATTAAATTTATATATAGTGTATTTTTAAAATATAAAAATATTAATATAAGTTTTAAAAATAAAAAAATATATAAAAACATAAAATAGAGAAAAACTTTAATTTACTCCTTAATTTAGGTAGCCTGGCTCTTTTGCCCTGTATGCAGTGACATAGCATTCATATTTCCATTGGCAAATAATTGTGTGTGTGCTACACAAACGGTTGAGACGCCCGCCTCCAAGTTTCGTGTAAATAGGGGTGGACATTGAACCGGGACAAACCGTTCCAACCCACCCCAAACTGTAAAAAAAAAAAATTTGAACCGGGTTAAAATGGGGTAAAATAAATATCATGTAATATTTTGGCTTAAGATGGGATAAATTGGGTGGGGCTGAATTTTGGTCCCCTCCACATTGGGTTGCCGCGGGTACCTAACAAAATTTACATATATATATATTTTCAATTCTTATGCTATATATATATTTTCTGAATTCTGATATTATAAAATAGCGTCGTTTTGTAAAATGATATCATTTTCTAGCTTGCCTTAAAACTAGGGGTGGACATTAGTTCGGGTCAAACCATTTTAACTTGCTTCAAACTATAAAACAGAAAATTTAGACTAAGTTAAGATGGGGTAAAATAAATATAATATAATATTTTACTTTAAGATGGGATAAATTGAATGAGGCTAAATTTTTACTCTCTCTCCATTGGATTGCTGTGGCAACCCAACAAAAATTATATATATATATATTTTCTACTACTACAAAATGACGTTGTTTCGTAACTTATCCTAAATCTTTCTCAAGTAGCTCTACAACTCCAATGCCACTTCTCGGTCCTCTCTTGTCCCTCAACTCCATCTTTTGCAAGCGACGAATTTCGTCTATTGTCTCATCATCTCTGACAGTCGATGCTGACCACCCTACCTTATTTGAGTCATCTCGGTCCCTCTCTTGTCTAGTCATCACACTTCGAGACTTTGAGTCCTTAATAGTTGACTGAACCTTGCTAACTCGCCCCCGCTCGCCTCACGTCTGGCAGTTCTCAAGCCTTCACTCTTCGGCCCATCCTAACAAAAACTAACCCACCTAAATGAAACTGAGTTATTCTAGCCCAAAAATCTTAGTTTAAAGGATCATTTTGCCTGGGGTTGGACTAACTAAATGAGGGATTGAGTTCAAACAGATTGAAAAAATTTTGTCCCAACCCAAACTGCCCCACCTAATGCCCACACCTACTTAAAACTTCTACAAGTACAAGCAGGCAAGAGGCAGCTTAACTTCAGCAAACCAACACCACTCCTCCCTCCCTCGTTTCGAACCCTTGCTCCCTCGACTCCCTCTCTCACGAGCTACAACTCTCGTTCATTATCTCGTCGTTTCCAACAGTCAACGCTAATCCCTTACCTCCTCCCTCCCACCTTGTCTTGACTCGCCTCTTCTCATTTTGGCTCATCTCTTGTCTAATCATCATACTTCGACACTTTGGGTCCTCAATAGTCATCGAACCTCATCCCTGTTCCACCGCTCGCCTCACATTCGTTTGTCCCCATCCTAACCCAAACTAATCTACCCAAGTGAAATCGAACCATTCCAACCCAAGAATATTAGTTTAAAGAATTTTTTGGCTGAGGTTAGACTAACTTAATAAAAGATTGAATTCAATTAGATTGAGAGAATTTTATCCTAACCCAAACCGTCCCACCCAATACCCACTCCTACGTGTAAACATAGACGATATCCATTGCGGTGCGGAGACTTGTTCGCTTGCTTGCTCATCAATATTGATCGAAGTCAAGAAGGCGTTCCTGTAGCCGCATTTTGATGATAGGCCGGCTACAGCTGTGATTCTAAGACGCTGCTATTATAAATGGCTGCTTGCTAGACCGTGGCCATTGACTTTTCTGTTTATCTCCCTTTTTTTTAAATTTTAAAAGGACAAATGATATACTTATATGTATGTAGTTACGGATATAGTTACGCGTAAGGCATGCTGCATCTAAATTTTTGTTTTTTTTTAAATTAAAATATATTTTTTATGTTAAAATTTTAAAAACGTAACAACATTATTAAAAAATAAAGTATGAATAATTCTGTTCTTTTAAAAGCCCAAATCACACTTACCCATGCTACACGCAACTCTAAAATCAAGCTGTTGACGGCACTTTGGAATGTTAAGAGAGTTGACATTACTTCTCTACTTCCAAAAAACTTCTTTTAATTTAAAATAGTTGTGTTTCAAAGTATTTTATTTAGTCGTTTTTATTTATAATTTTTTAAAATAAAAATAATATTAATTTTTTAATTTTATTTTCATAAAATTATATTTTTATTAGGTGCTTAATTAAAATTATTTTTTTTAATATTTTAAATTTTGTATAAGATGATAATTTAGAGAGATAAGAGAGTAATTAAAATTATATAATAACTTTATTAATTTTTGTGCATTAATCTTAAATAATAATTTGGACAAGAAAAATTATTTGTCTTTTAAATAAAATGCATAAAAATTAAGAAATTAATTAAATTATTTTGATATTAAAAAAATATCAACCACACCAACAACTTAAAATTTAAAGTGTGTGTATATTTTTCCCTTATAAATATAGATACTAACTAATCAACCACACAAACACAGTAAGATAGATTTTATCTCAGAAAGGAGGATGAGAAGAATGATTGTGTGTTTTAGTTTCAATTTCTTATTTGCTGACTTGCTTGGGAGACAATGGCAGATATATAGCTTCTGTTTCATTTGAGTGTGGAGATTTATGAGTTTCTAGAAGCGATTGATAATTTTCTTGGCATACCTCTTATTGAATTGGATGGTGATAACCATGATAATGATGGTGCTATTAGGCTGCTCCATTCGATTCTTAGCAGACCTGATGTTGTTGGGCTGATTCTGCTTAGATCAGACGTTCATTACTCTACTTCCATTCTTGCTTCGTGGAATGAGCACGATGACAGCCCTTGTTCTTCGCAATTTGTCCAATGCAATCGTGTGAATGCAAGAGTTTCAGAGGTCTCAATGGATGGGTTGAGATTATCTGGGAGAATAGGAAGAGGTCTTGACAAGTGGCGCCATCTAAAGGTATTGTCTCTGTCTCATAACAATTTAAGTGGGAGTATTAGTACACCAATTGCACTTCCCAACAGCCTTTCAAAGGTAGATCTCTCAAACAATCAGTTCACTGGTTCAATTCCAGAGGAGAATGGAAATCTTACATATCTTTACTTGCTGTAAGTCCCCCATCTATCAAATACTGTCTAATTTCACAATGTTAATTTCTTTTCTTTCAAATTTAAAGAAAAAGGGTATACGCTGATTCCTATCTGTTTTGATGCAGGAGTTTGTACAACAACGATTTGGCTGGTTCAAATCCCAAGTCCATGTCCATGCAAAACAAGTACAAAATCCTCAAATTGGAGTTCAATACTAGCTGGAGAGATGCCACTGGAGCTTGGAATGCTTCAAAATCTCCATGCTGTGAATATGTCCCATAACAGGCTCACAGGCAGGGGTTCCCGCTAGTACCACGTTTCCGAATTTGGACAAAAGTTCCTTGGAAGAAATCTTGGAACATGAATAAAAAAAATTTCACTAATGAAATTTCGAATCTTTTCAGCTATAATAAAGTAAATGTTCTAATGACATTTTCATAGATGGAATTTAAAATATATTAAAATTTATTTATATCATCAAATGATAAATTTTTCTTAAAAATTATATAGTTAAATTTAAGAATGGCAATGGGATAGGGTAGTGGCAAGAAGTCCCACACTTCCCAACCCCAATGGAAAAATATTTTCTTACCCCGCCCCAAATTCAAAAGTTAGGAAATTGTTTTTTCCATCCCCAATTCAGGCGAGAGAGTGGATACTCTTGGGATCCAAAATTTTAAATTTTTAAATAAAATTTTTATTATGAATAAATTAAGATTTATTTATTTTGTAATTATTATATAATTACTAAAACACCATTAATATTATATATCATTTAATTATTATAAAAGAATATTATAATAAATTTTTATTTTTGAGATCCTTCAATTCTCACCCTTATCCCTAAAATTTTGATAGAGAAAATATTCTTTCCATTCCTATCTCTATGAGGAGAAAATTTCCCTTAGACCAAAAATTTCATGCGGATCTCCGTCCAACTAAAAGAATAAATACAAATTTTAAATTCTAAGAGTTTGTCTCCTTATCTCATAAATAACTATTTTAACAGGTGTATTTTTTACTAGTTACTTTCATGATTATTACTTCAAAATAAGACTACTTTATAATTATCGGTGAGTTTCTGCTCAATTGGCACCACTGTCCTTTTCTTAAAATTTGGCTGTGGGTTTGAAACCCCTATTTCCCTTTCCCTAAAAAATATCTTAAAATATGGCTCTTTATCACACAAAAAAAAGATTACTTTATAATTTTCTAAAATGATAGGACCATAAAAATGAGCATTTGAAGAATAACTATGATCTCTGTTAAGTTTGCCACTGATCTTATATGTTCTGGCCGGCTGTTTATAATCATGACACAATTAATTTCTTTTGACACTCAATGCCCCCTTTGCAATACAACTGTTCAAGTACTTGTTAGGGTATCCGGTAGGAGTGTAATGGAATCATACACTTTTTAGACCATTCAAAAACAAATTTAATTTAAGTTATTTTATATTGGTTCTAAAATTATATAAATAAATTTAAATAAAAAATTTATAAGTTCAAATCTCTGATATATTGACATCTAAAATTTAGTTGAAATTAAAATATTTTTATTAAACAAATACTTACCGTTTTTAGTGATCTTGTATGTAATTGCATTGAACATAATGACCAACTTTTTCATTAGAAATATCCTCATTTCGACGTTACTAAATAACCAAAATGGACATATTTCTTTAACGTTGAAGGTAAAACCCAAATTAATATAAAAAAATGTGCATCTTTTTATAATTTATGAAATTTTTATAAAATAAAATAATATTAAAATATTTTTTAATGTTTTGAAACATAAAAATAATATTATAAATATATTTTATTATTCTTGTAAAAATTTTAAAAAATTTATGAGACTGTTTTTATATAGGAGGCTCAATATAAAGTTGAAGAGAAAAAAAATCTTATTATTTAATTTAAAGTATTTTTGATAATTTATAATAAATTTAATTTAAGTATCTAGTTTTTTTGCCTCGTATTCAGAGACATAGTATTCATATTTCCATTAGTAAATAATCGTCGGTTGTATGCGGGCTGGACAAACGGTTGAGACGCCTGCCTCTTAGTTGTTGTTGTTGTTTTTTTTTTTTTTTTAAGGTATTACTTTATCAATTGGTTTTTTTTTTTTTTAATTTTTTAAAGTATTACTTTAGCAATTGAGTAGGAAATTTATCTATTTTAGGATGAAAGCTGTAAATTCTAAAATCTGCATAATAAGAGTGATTCCAAATATAAATTCAAATTGAGAAACTGTTTTAAAATTTTTTAAAATATAATTGATTTTTAGTGTATTAATATTTGATTAATATCTGTCTCTTATTTTTGTGCCAATATAGACAGTAAATTTTGGAGGCAAAGATTAATAATACGCATATATAAATGCAAAATTTTGATACACCCACGTCTTTAAAAAAAGAAAATGTGTAGAATACATACAAAGACAAGCAAAAGTGAAATCATATCATTTTCTTGTATACCAAACATCCCTTTAAACGACGTAAGCATAATTTTTTTCATAAATGTAAAGGTTTGTATCTGAGTACAAATGCAGTGCAGAAACTTGTTCTCTTATATGCGGATCAATAGAGCTGTTATTCTTACATTAGGAATGAATATGTTTATAATATAATAAAAATATTTTTATTTTTTTTATATATATTTTTTTAATTTTTTATATTTATTTTAAATAATACTAAGATGAGCCACATCCCCATCATGAACCCCACCCAGCATAGACCTACCATTACCCTTCCCAACAAAGCTACAGTATTACTCCTCAATAGAAGTCAGAAGGCGTTCCTATAGCCGCATTATGATGATAGCCCGACTGTAGCTGCGATTCTAAGACGCCGCAATTATAAATGGCTACATGCTAAACCGTGGCCAGTTTAACAAGTTCTCTTTAAAAGCCAAGGCACACTGACTCAAGTGGTATCAGGCTTCAATTCTCTGCTCTCTCTCTCTCTCTCTCTCTCTAAGGCTCGATTTCCCTCTCCGGCTCTCCCCACATTGTAATGTCCCAAAACAAAAAATGCCAAGTCACACTTACCCATGCTACACGCAAGTCCAAAATCAAGTTCACAAATCACAACTTGCCATGTTGTTGACGGTAGAGAGTTGTCTGCTTCAAGGAAAACAATACTCCTCTATTTCAAAATACTTCTTCTAATCTTCGTTAAAAAAAAAAAAATGCCTATCCTAATTTAAAATAATTGTTTTAAAGCTTTTTTTAGTTTTTTTATTTGTTGTTTTTTAAGATAATATTAATTATTTCTTTTTAATTTTACTCTTATCAAGATCATATATTTATTGAATGCTTAATTAAATCTATTTCTCTTTTTTTATTTGAGTTTTTTCATAGAAGTATAATTTCAAAAGATAAAAGAATATTTAAATTATATCATAACTTTCTTCATTCTTATGCATTAATCTTATAAAACAGATAATTTAGACTAAAGAAATATTTATCTTTTTAAAGAAGATGGACAATAATTAAGTAAATAATTAAATCATCTTATCCTTAAAAAAGATTATTTTTTTAATCAAAATATCCTTTTTATAGAACAACTCATCAAATGTTAAAAGTCAACAAAAAGAGAAATGAGAGTTATTTCAGCATTTAGTGAAGAGTAGCCATTTAAAAATAAAGTTGAAAAAAAATTAAAAAAGCCTTGATTTTCGAAAGTGAAAGTTAAATTGAATTAAGAAAAATTTTCTAAAACGGTAAATATTTTAAAATAGAGGGAGTAATTTATATAGAATACGTGAATTATTAAATTGTCATAAAATTATCCACGTATTATTAGAATTTTTAATATGATAATTTTATATGTGAAACTTATTATAAATTTATTGATTAATATTTTTTAAAAAAATATATATAATAAAATTTAATCTGTAATAATAGCAAAACTTACATGCTTATGAAAAGAAAAATGGTCCACCCAAAAGAAAACTACTAAAGCCTAACTAATTAATTGAAGTTACAATTTTAGGCAATTACCCATAGTTATAAGGAGGTTTTTAATTAAGGTACTCAAATAATTTTCAAAGTTTATAAACTTAGAAATAATCATAGCACATGTTTAAGACATATGTTCATATAAATTATTTTAACAACGAATAAAATCATTTTTACTTAATTAGATGGTTATCTATGAAGTTATATTAATGGATAAAATTGCTTAAAAAGTTTATCCATTTTTTTGATTTAAATACATCATCCCAAGTATCTGTACTATAAGTTTTATCCTTAATAACATGGAATTAGTTTAGGGAAAAATATGCACATCCCTCTTCAGCCTTAGATTGTTAGCAAGTATACCTTTTAACTATAAAAGTTGGCAAGTACATTCCTTTCATTATCAAAACAATGTAAATATATCTATTCTATTTATTTATTATTAAATGTTAACAATCATATAATTTTTACATGATTATTAATACATGTGATATTATTGTATAAGTTGTTTATATGAACTTAACAATAATAATAAATAAAGCATTGTTCTATTAGGTGTAAAAGATGAAATAAAGTGAAAGGTTTATATGAACTAGATAGAAGATCAAACAATGGGCAACAAATGCTATTATTTTGAGACAAAATCTTGACATACCAACATCTTAAGTATTGCCTTGTAAATTACACTACACAGAATTAACAAAAATAACTCATTTGTCTAATTGAATAATAAAATAATAGCCAAAAGCAATAAGTACAAAAAGATCTAATTGTCTCTTGCATAAAATTTTACGTTGGTGTATCTTAGATTAAATGTTTAAGGAGAGAAAGTGAAATTGAAATTGTGAAATGTAAAGGAAACTCATCAATTAAAAACTTCAAGAGATAATGAAGAAAATCTTAGGAAAAAGATTTAAGGTGCTTTTGCATATTGAGAGTAACCAAGCTTCTTAGAGCTCTTTAGCTTCTTTCAATTTTTCTTTCCTTCTCGCACTAGTTTTTTATTTGAGTTTATCTAAACAAAGAATAAAAAGTATTATTAATCATATGCAAGTTATATGACTACTAATATTTAATAACGGATAGATGGAAGAGGTGTATTTTCATTATTCTGATAGTTGAATAGGTGTTTGTCAGCTTTCATCGTTGAGGAGATGTATTTGCAAACAATTTAAAGTTAAAGATGTGTGTATATTTTCCCTTATAAATTTAGATAACTAACTAATTAACCACACAAACACAATAAGATAGATTTTGTCTCAGAAAGGAGGACGAGAAGAATAATGTGTTTTCAGTTTCAACAAAGAATTTTGTGTGCTTTAGTTTCAATTTCTTATTTACTAATTTGCTTAGAAGACAATGGTAGATATATAGCTCTCGTTCCATTGTGTGATGAACTTTATCAAACTCTAAACGCGATTCATGATCTTCTTGGCATACCTGAAGTTCAATTGAATAATGATAATGATGATGTTATTTGGCTCATTACTAGAAAAATTTCCAATTTTTGGCAGCCAAATACCTCCAGTAAAAATTAACTTTCGACAGTAAAATCCGCGCATCATATAATTTAAATTCCACGCATCATATATAGGCATTAATTCTGTAGGAATCCAGATTCATTTTAAATTTACAGAGGCTCAGCTTATGTGAATGTTACTGGCTTTAATTGACAAACACTGGTGGGTACAAATTTACGTTGCTGGCTAATTGGCTAATTTTTGTTGTGCAATCAGAAGGTGTATCTGTTATATTCTAAGAATGTCTGTATACCATAGAGGAGAGACGATATCAAAATTTTTGAAAATCTTGAATTTAAAAATGAATATTTAGATCTCTTTACATTTAGATATATGTTTATGAAATTTTAGTTAAACGTGATTTCAACATTTGGAAGACTTGGCTATATTACGCATTGTCATTTTGGTTCATGTCAATTAGGTTATAGGTTTGCTAAGAGTTTAGTTTATGATTTGAATTGTGACACTCTAACACCCTTTCTCTCTAGTCTTTACATGAATGTTTGGGAGAGATTTACCTAATAGGGAGGCGATCCAGAAATTTTAGGTAATGAGGCTAAGAAATATATGATATGTTAAAAAAGAAAAAACTTATGTTAAGGAATCTCTATTTTCCTTTACGTTTTTAAATGAAACATTCCTTATATCTAATCACAAATTCGTTAGTTATGTCATTTACTTTTATAAATAAGTGCGACTAAATATATAAAGAAGTGATAAAATAAAAAAAATAAAAAGTAACATAACAATTCTTTATGTATTCTTGTTTCATTCTCAATGACAGTAAAAGCAATTTAAATTTGATGGAGATAATAATATAAAGTAAATATACCTAATATTAAAATTTAAGAAAGGTTATGAAGGTATTTGTCCCTGTATACTTGAAAGTGGTTCCACCACTAAATATAATTACATGTAGATCAAAAATTAGAGAAAAGCCATTTGCTCAATGTTGTTGACCGATCCCTCTCATGTTGGTTGGCTATTCTTTTTTTTTTTTTTTTAACAACATCCTTCTGGGTGGTTTTTTTTTTTTTTAATCTAGATGAGTGTTATTTCATTAAAGTGGCCAGAATTGTCAATTTTAGTCTAATCCATAGCATCAACCTAAAATTGAATTAAGATATCAAAAGTTAAATTCAAAAAGAAAAAATTGAGCTTTATTTTAGTCTAAATTGCATTGACCTAAGACTAAATCAAGTTGGCTTAGATTGATTCGGGCTGACCGGTATATAATTTTTATTTTTCTAATTTTTATGAATTATTTGTTTATTTACATCCTTAAAAAGTAAATATATGATTAATATATGACTAACACGTAACTTTATAACATAAATTTATATTTTTTATTAATTTAATTATATTATTATTTTTTATTTGAATTAATATAATAATTAAATATATAATTTATTTTAAATTTAAAATTAAATTAAGTTCATATTATTTTAGCCAAAATTATTTGAGCATTTTTCAGCCTGGAGCACATTAACCCATAATCGTATCAGGCTAGCCCAAACTAATTCAAGCCAACCCCTTTGTTCACTTTAAAAGGTAGCCTTGATTTTCCTTTCATTTTATATTTTTTTTAATTAATTTTGGGTTTTGTTCCTCTATTTTAAAATATTTTTGAACTTCTCTCATTTTCATCATTTTTTTTTCTTTTTTAGGTTTTTGTCCCTTCTGAACTCCTTTATAAATTTTCCAAACATGCATCTACTGTAAATACCAAACAAAACATGCAAATGCAATATTTATGACAATAAAAATCTTTTGTATGAAATGATGTAACGTAGGGCAAAATATACCTGGTCAAATTGTGGCGCTCACTTACCTCAACCACAGGCTACAGATTGCTCAAACCATGGAAAGGATGGGCTAGTCCTGCTACAATTTTATATTTTAGATATACAAGAACATTAGAGTAAGGACATTTTTTTTTCCTTCTACTATTTTAAAAAAATAATTTAATCTCTTAATTTTTAAGTTAGGTAATTTAATCTATCTACAATTATAGTTAAGGTAATTTAGTCCTTTATCTATTAGATTTCTTTTTTTGATATATGATATTGCTTGCTATTAGTGATTTAAATTTTTTTTATTATAATGTGATGTAATTATTATATAAATTTATCTCTTGATTAAAAGAATCATTAAGATGCATAAAATTAGAACTTGAATCTTGGCAAAAAAGTGAATAACTTCATGTCATGTTAAAATTTTTTAAGTAAAAATAAAGTCTAAATTATCTAATTTAAAAGTTAAGAGAATAAATTAATCTTTTAAAAAATAAAAAAACTAAAGTGCCCCATATTCCCAACAACATTAGATGGTGGACTATAGTGCTGTAGAGGGCTGCTATACTTGCAGAAAAATAGAAAATTTTAAAAGTACTAATGCTAAATCATTTTATTTTCAAAATAATTTTGACGTAGAAAGAAAATATTTGTTCCACATCTTAATTTTCACATTCAAGTCTCAGTGTGTTTCATTGGATTCGGTGGATTTTATAATATTTGGTGTAGAATCTACTTAATCAAATGGCATACACATATAGTGTAAGAATTGGGTATGAAAATTTAAATGTGAGTGCAGAATTACTTGTACTAGGAATAGATAGATCAGAACAGATATATATATACAAGTTAGGGTCCAGTAGAGAGACTCGTGAGGCCATGAAGGACATGAACGTTGAGTAGGAAACAGGGATCTCCACAGTGATCCTTCCTGTCCTTAGTGTTGGAGAGAGTTGCAGAGATGAATAAAGGTGGAAAATTGTAGACAAAGAAAGAGCACAAGAGGTTATGGTCTGAGAGGGTGGAAATGGAGTTGTGGCCCCAAAAGACAAACAACAAAATAACCTAATTGATAGGGTTGCTTCCCTTCTTTGGCTGCTTTGATGCTTTCCAAAGTGTGTCCCGTGAACCAGTTTTGGATCTTGTGAGCAATGGCGGTGCCCATCTCGAGCATGCCATGCTGTGTTGGACCCATAAAAAACAGAAAGACATTGACGTGGGAACAGAGAAGCACGAAGTATACTAAGATCCCAGTATTTGTCATCCTCAGTATCGCTCACTTGTCAATGGGCCAACCAACCAAAGAGCTGCACTTCTTTGTTTTCTGTTTATCATGATTATGGCTTACTATTGTATTTCACAACATCAGATCAAATCAACGTGAAAAGGGATATACCAACCACTATATAGAATTCTCTTATTTAGGGAAATTTTGTAAGTATTCGTTATTATTTTAAGAGTATAATTCCGTAGTTACTTTCTCAAACATCTAGTTATAAGTGAAATTTTTTTAAGTTGGGGGTAAATAAAAAATTATAAAATTTTCCATAGCATAAATGGGATTTTTCAAAGTCGAGGGAGGGGCAAGGTTTTCTCTTAGTACCCCTAGCTAAAACCGCCTATGATAGATTTGAAGTTTTATTATGCTAAATTTTTAGGTTAAGTGGGTGTAAAAGTTACCTTAAATATTACTTGACTTTAATCGTTAACTTGGTAAAGCTTAAGACACTCTTGCATTAACCAATAACTATAGAGTATTCAAGGTTGGGCAATTATTTCGAAATTACCCTAAAGTTGAAATGATTTCAGAAAAAAAGTGCATACTACCGAAATCTTTACTTTGAATCAAATCCTAAAGTTTATGTGAATTGAAACCTTTACCCTTTAGTTTCTTAGTTTTATTTGTGATATTTACTAAAACCCAAAATAAATGGAAGAATTAATTACAAATAGAAACTAACATTTTTAAAACATTGACATTTTTATTAAGAAATGAATGAAAATGTTATATGACATAAGGCACAAACAAATTAGGAGAAATGATGATTGTATAATTACCCTTTTTACAGAATATATATAATCACTCAGATTAAAAATAATGAAAGAGAATTTATAAGAGAAAAAAAGAGAAACATTATAAAAAAAGTGTGTCATCGCTCTAAATTAGTACGCATGTGCCTTCTAATTGAATGGGACCAACAAATTAGCGTTTGTCTTCTAATTTATGTGTCTTTTGTGCAGGACTTAACATCTTAACGAAGGGGTACTTTCATCAATATAGTTCCATGCATTATATATTGTACACATGGGCATTAATTCTGCAAGAAACCAAATTCATTTTAAATCTACACAGGCTCAGCCTAGGTGAATGGTACTCGTTTTGATTCACAAACACCGGTGGGTATAAATTATTCATAATTGCAGGGAAGCCAAAAAAAACTGCCAACTAGTAGGCTAATTTCAATGTTCACCGTTGAAGGCTTGGTTCTCTAGTTTTGTCTGTGCTGTTTTCTCTATATTGTGCTTAGGGCCCTTTGATTAAAAACTATTTATTATTCATTTAGGTTGGCAAAGATCGATACTCAAAATTAGGGATCGATACACAAGATTAACGGTGCCTATTTTTGCCCTTACACAACACAATTCTTATGTTAATAAATTTGTTTAAATTCTTTTTCCTTTTGAATTTTTTTTAAGGATATTCTTCTACCATTTAGATAAGAAATTAATCTCTTTTTAAGTAAAAACTGTTAACAATAAACTCTTCTCAACAAAAGCGATTACAAACTCAAACCCGTATTAACAAATTATCACAAGGTTCCTTAAAATACAATAAACTTCTATTTCGTCAATACTTTGTTAGTATTGAAGAATAGGTTGACAAAGGTAAATACTCAAAATTAGGGATCAATACACAAGATTAACGGTGCCTATTTTCACCATCACACGAACACAATTAATTATTATGTTACTAAATTCACTCAAGAATTTTTTTAAAGAAAAGGAAAAGACAGACGCATGCATGACTTGAAAGTGGCTGCTTTCATTATGTGCAAACTGTAGCTAAATGTGTAAACCCTTTCTAGTAATAGAATCAGCGGAATCAATAAGCCATATCATTCAAACGATCAAAATCGTGTACCTATTAAAATAGTGATCCCCCATTGAATTATCAGAAAAGTACAAAAAACTCACAAGGAAACAGTAGCATCTGCACACCAACTTATTCACTGATTTTGCATAAAGAAGGCGTATTAAATTCACCCACCATTACAAGCACAGAAAGCGAATGAACGAGGAGCAAGAGGTTCAAGGACACGACAAAGATTATTTATTTTTTATTTTGATTTTGTAATTGTATTTTGAGGCAAAGGCCTTATTATGCGGTGGAATTTGTCAGTAGTGAAGCCATTTTTGCTGGACCAAAATTGTTTCATCACGGACTACACTTGCGTACCGATTTTTATTGACCCTTATCTTTGGCTTTCTCTAAGTTCAAGCTCTCATGGCCTCAACCCATTTTGGTAAATATTCCTCTTTCCCTCTCGTGAGTACGCAAGTTACATCGTTTTCGCTGAGCTGCTTGTTTAACTTCTATCACACTACGTTCCAGTCCCCAAAGCTACTTTTCAATCTCATCACAGTTTTCTCATACTATGCTGCAAGTTTGTGGCAATTAGCCTCGTAGTCATAGATATAGAAAAGTAACTAATTAACTGCCACAGAGGCAGTAAGAGAGATTCCGTCTCACAAAGGAGAAGAAGGAGAAGAAGAAGAAGAATGATGTGTTTTCAGTTTCTGCAGAGAGTTTTGTGTGTTCTAGTTTCAGTTTCTTATCTGCTGACTTGCTTGGGAGACAATGGCATACCTGATGTTCAATTGAATGATGATGTTCTTGGGTTGATTGTGTTTAAATCAGACCTTCATGATCCTTCTTCTCATCTTGCTTCGTGGAACGAAGATGCTGACAGCCCGTGTTCTTGGCAATTTGTACAATGCAATCCTGCGAATGGAAGAGTTTCAGAGGTCTCATTGGATGGGTTGGGTTTATCTGGGAGAATAGGAAGAGGTCTTGAGAAGTTGCAGCATCTCAAGGTATTGTCTCTGTCTCATAACAATTTTAGTGGAAGTATTAGTCCAGCACTTGCTCTTCCTAATAGCCTTGAAAGGCTAAACCTTAGTCACAACAGTCTTTCTGGTGCCATCCCCTCTTCTTTTGTAAATATGAGTTCAATAAGGTTTCTTGACCTTTCAGAGAATTCATTCTCAGCAGCAGTCCCTGACAATTTGTTTGACAACTGCTTTTCCCTTCATTCATTTTCCTTGGCTTGGAATATGTTTGAAGGGCCAATTCCTAGCACACTTTCTAGATGCTCCTCATTGAATAGCCTTAATCTTTCCAATAATCGCTTTGCCGGTAATGTGAACTTCACTGGGATTTGGTTACTGAAAAGGCTTAGGACATTGGATCTGTCACACAATGACTTATCGGGATATGTACCTGATGGAATATCGGCCTTACATAACTTGAAAGAGATCTTATTACAGGGTAATCACTTTTCCGGACCATTACCTTCTGATATTGGACTCTGCCTGCATTTGAATAGGTTGGATATTAGTGACAATCAGTTCAGTGAGGCACTACCAGAGTCACTCTGGAGGCTCAATTCCTTGACCCTTTTCAGGGCATCAAACAATTTGTTAACTGGTAATTTACCTCAGTGGATTGGTAACATAACCAATCTGGAATACTTAGACCTCTCAAACAACCAGTTCACTGGAATAATCCCGCCATCAATAGGTGAACTGAGATCACTGAGTTATTTGAGTCTTTCTAATAACAAGCTTACGGGAAACATTCCATTGTCAATGGTTTCGTGTACAAAGTTATCCGTGATCCAGCTCAGAGGTAATGGTGTCAGTGGCAACATACCAGAGGGTTTGTTTGGCCTGGGATTGGAGGAATTAGACTTTTCGCATAATGAACTGATGGGTTCAATCCCAGCAGCCTCAAGCAGGCTCTTTGAAACTCTCCTCAAATTAGATCTTTCAGATAACCATCTACAAGGGAATATTCCTGCAGAGATGGGTCTTCTTGCTAAATTAAGATATTTGAATCTGTCTTGGAATGATCTTCAATCACAAATACCTCCAGAGTTGGGTCTTTTCCCAAATCTAACAGTTCTAGATCTGCGGAACAGCGCCTTGTTTGGTTCCATTCCAGAGGATATATGTGAGTCAGGCAGTTTGGCCATTCTTCAACTGGATGGAAATTCATTGAACGGTTCTATTCCGGATGAGATTGGAAATTGTACTTCTCTTTACTTGCTGTAAGTCCTCCGTTTATCAAACATTTTCTAATTTCACAATGTTTCCTTTCGTTTAAATTTAAAAAAAAAAAAGAGATATATACTAATTGCTATCTGTTTTGATGCAGGAGTTTGTGCCACAATAATTTGACTGGTTCAATTCCCAAGTCCATGTCGATGCTAAATAAGCTCAAAATCCTCAAATTGGAGTTCAATGAACTAACCGGAGAGATTCCACAGGAGCTTGGAATGCTTCAAAATCTTCTTGCTGTCAATATATCATATAACAGGCTCACAGGCAGGCTTCCTGCTGGTAATATATTTCAGAACTTGGACAAAAGTTCCTTGGAAGGAAATTTGGGTCTTTGCTCACCCTTGCTGAAGGGTCCATGCAAAATGAATGTGCCAAAGCCACTAGTGCTTGACCCCAATGCGTACAACAACCAAATGGGTCCTCATAGGCAAAGAAATGTATCTTCTATGCCTAGCACAATCCGTCGCCACAGGTTCCTTAGTGTTTCTGCTATCGTAGCAATTTCAGCAGCTTTTGTAATTGTATTAGGGGTGATTGCGATTAGCTTACTTAACGTTTCTGTACGGAGAAGGCTAGCATTTGTGGACAATGCTTTAGAAAGCATGTGTTCAAGCTCCTCAAGATCAGGAAGTCCACCCACAGGAAAGCTCATTCTATTTGATTCGCAATCCTCTCTCGATTGGATCAGCAACCCTGCTTCCTTGCTCAACAAGGCATCCGAGATAGGAGAAGGAGTCTTTGGAACAGTCTATAAAGTTTCATTGGGATCACAAGGCAGAATGGTGGCAATTAAGAGGCTTGTCACCTCAAATATAATCCAATATCCAGAAGATTTTGATAGGGAAGTCCGTATCCTTGGAAAAGCAAGACACCCAAATCTAATAGAATTAAAAGGATACTACTGGACTCCTCAAATGCAACTTTTAGTAACAGAGTATGCACCAAATGGTAGCCTGCAAGACAAGCTACATGACAGGCCACCTTCAAGTCCACCACTTTCTTGGGCAAATAGGTTCAAAATTTTGCTTGGAACAGCGAAGGGGCTCGCCCATTTGCATCATTCATTCCGTCCATCAATCATTCACTACAACATAAAACCAAGCAACGTTTTACTTGATGAGAATCACAACCCCAAGATTTCTGATTTTGGATTGGCAAGGCTTCTGATAAAGCTGGACAGGCATGTAATGAGCAACAGATTTCAGAGTGCATTAGGATATGTGGCACCGGAATTAGCATGCCAGAGCTTAAGGGTGAACGAGAAATGTGATATATATGGTTTTGGGGTGATGATCCTGGAGCTGGTGACAGGCAGGAGGCCAGTGGAATATGGAGAAGACAATGTGTTCATACTGAATGACCATGTGAAGGTATTGCTTGAGCAAGGGAATGTGTTGGACTGTGTGGATCCATGCATGAATGAGTACCCAGAGGACGAGGTATTGCCAGTTCTCAAGCTCGCACTGGTATGCACATCACAAATACCTTCCAGCAGGCCTTCTATGGCAGAAGTGGTACAAATATTGCAGGTGATTAAAACTCCAGCTCCTCAGAGGATGGAAGTGTTCTGATGACATCTACTTCAACAGGAGGACTCTGTTTAACTAGCTAGAAGTACTTTCAATTGTCATTGTTGCAGATTAGTATATTATTTTTATTTTGAGGGTCTTCTTCACATTTCAGTTGGGTTAAAATATAGACTAAATCAATTTACGTTTCCTGTATTTTGTGTTTATCACATAACCCTTTTACTATTTTAAAAACCTGCAAACCTTACTTTTGATCAGAAAGACTCTTAATGTTTCTAAAGTAAGGGATTTCTCTTACTTGACTCAATGAAATCAAGCTACTGATGATATGTGAACCCGTTGTAGGGGCCATGGACCAAATAGAAAACTTGGGCTTCAAGTATAAAAAGGAAAAAAAACAAGAAAGGGAAACGAAAGGTTATAAAAACGCCGTGTGCGGCGGGGAATAGAAAAAGAAGTCCAAGAGAGGTGGAGTGGAAAAGTAGATTCGTGGAGAGAAAAAAGAATGGAAGACCAAGAAAGAGAGCGGCGCGCCGACACTATGGTGAGAAAAAGGGAAATATTATTCTTACATCTATAAATTTATATTTTTTGAATAACACATAATTTAATATCAGTTTTAAACCAAATATAAAATTTTACACAATAAAAAATTAATCTCAAATATTGTGTTGTACAAAAAACATAGGTTAAAGGATATAGGTATAATATTACTTAGATAAAAAATAGACTTGGTTCTTAGTGTACGGTAGACGAAGAGAAGACAAAAAATTTTGCTCTTTTAACAAGAAGTTAAATAAGTAAATTTACTTTGATATTAATGAAATTTTGGTATATTATTTATGGTGTTGTGAGCGTTATTTTAATGTGATTTATTCATTGCTTTATCTTTTTATTTTCTAGGCTAGAATATTCTATTAATTTTTTCTCTACCTCTTGCTATACTCCATTAATTTCAATTAGTAAAGATTTTTATTGAATTTGGTCCCACAATTTTTTCTCGCATTAGAGATTTTCACATTAAAAATTTTAATACTTCTTAGATTTATTTTTTAACTTTCTGTGTGCGATATTTGTATTATCTTGATATTAGTTGTGTGAAATACTTTAATTGCACAACATAAAAAGTTGATCTTAAATAACTTCTTGCTAATTGCTACATTAGTAATATTTTCCTAAGCAATATACATGCACACAAGTAATATGTCTATGTAGGAAGAAATTGAACAGAATCTTTATTACTTACCAAGCTGAAGGCTGGGATGCCTTGGAAGGATTAAAGTTGGCTTGGAATCTAGGTTATAGGAAGGTCCTCTTGGAGGGTGACTCTCAAGCCTTAGTCATGGAGATCCAACGGAGAAGTCTACCAGCTGATCCTGTGGTGTCCTCCATCTCCAACCTCAAGGCGGAGAACTGGGAGGTCGAGATTAGGCATGTCCGTAGAGAGGAATTAATGTGCTGATTGGCAACGGTCATTTTGGAACTCATATCAGAGATCACAAAAAGAAGGAATGAAAATAGAGATCATGAAAGTGCTGTTCCAAAGCAATGCCTACACGCATTAGAGAACGTCATGCTTTGGAGTGGCACATCATGTGGAATAAATCTCGGTCATCGTTAGCATTTAACCATTGATTTTATAGGATAGGATAATTTGTTCCTTAAACGTAAGAGGTATATTATCTTAATTAAAATTATATAAAATTTTTTATATGTGACTTAAAGTGCTTGAAAATTTAATGCATTTTTATCCAAATAAATGAAGTAAGCTCTTTGTTTAAGATGTAATCGCAAAAATTAGTTCTATGCCCAAATTTAATTGCCTTCTTTCAGCATCAATTTTTATGTCCAGAACACTTGGCTTTAATATTAGTTTAACTAAAATATAAATAATGTTCTTACACTTTTATCCTGTTATAAAAAAAATATCTTACATTCTCAATTGGAACAATTGACTTCTTGTACTTTCTTTTAGTATCAATTCATCTATTTTATCAAAATTTTTATCTTTATACTTAACAGTGCACATAATTACTTAATAAATTTCCATTTTTTTTTCTACTGCTATAATATCATTGTCCTGAATGTTTGCTGGCGAGGCCAAAATTGAAACAACACAGGAAAGATAGACAAGGAAGTGTCAGCTCAGGTAGGATAGCACCCAGATTAGAAAGAACCCTCCACCATTCCAAAGGAAGTTGTCAGCTCCAATTTCAGAGTCGCTGAAAGTTTTCTTTTGGCTATGGTTCACAATTCTCGAAGGGCTTAAACAAGGTGGCACTGAATTCCCGCCACCATGAATTCCCATATTGTGAAGAAACAACAAAAGGCGTTAACACTGAATTTATATGCAAGAAAGAAGAAAAACAGTTGAAATCATATGAGATTCTGTGTATAAAGAGCTCCAAGGTTAGCATCTCCTATCATTCTTCCACAAGGTTTAACTTTGTGTGCACATCAGTTGAAGTCATCCAGATTTTTGCTTCCCATTTGAAGAACTCAGAAGCTGGGCCTCAGGTTGAAGCACGAACAGATAGGTAGGAAGAGAAATATTGTGCGTTTGAAGACGTCCAAAGAGGATAGGAGAAATTGGGAAAAATTGGGGATTTGGAATTTATCAAGTAATTATGTGCACAGTTATATATTGGATGAAAATTTTGACAAAATACGTAAATTGATACTAATAGAAAGTATAAAGGGTTAATTGTTCTAATTGAAAGTGTACATTTTTTTTTTTTTGTAACAGGATAAAAGTGCAAAAATTATTTATATTTTAACTTTGAAGTAGAAGTTATCCCAACTCGTGAACTGAGGTGTAAATAAATTGAGACTAGATCCTTTCATTTTGTTTCATTTACAATGTTAAACATAATAGTTTTAATATTTGTATAAATTAATTTTATTAAATATTTATATAACAAATATAAATAATTAAATAAAATTGTTTTTATAGATAAAATTATGAAAACTAAAATTTTAATATCCTAAATGAACTAAGTTCCATCCCTCTTATTTATCTAAACATAAAAGTCATTTTTATAAGTTTTTTTTATATATCGAAAAATTTATGTGAGTTTGACTCTAATCTTTCACCAAAGTTAGGGTATGCCTCTAAGTTTAAGGCACACTTATAGGAGTTTTTATAGATTGCTTACCAACATAATCTTCATATCAAGGAAGGAAAATCAAACTTTGATCAGCCAAGTCAAAGCCGATTCCCCCTATACCAATTGGGCAACTTATATTGGCATTTTTATCAGTATCAGCCCGGTCTCCTTTTCCAATTGGGCAGCTTATAATGGCATTTTTATAAGCATTTCCTTATGATTATTCTTTGACAGAGTTACAAAGCTTTGAGCAATTAGTTCGGAGTTCCATTGTTGATGTCATATTTCTTTATATTAAATTTTCCACACGCTTAAGAGTGATATCTTTTCGTTATCCTGACAGAAATTTGAAGACTTAGATTCTAAAATTTTCTAATTTACATTTGATGATTTGATTAAGAGATTTGAAAAAAAAAACAATTGCCTAGCATTTATTTATCCAAGAATTAAAAATTGCCACAATACATGAAAATTTAATACCATATGAAAATGTAAAAATCATCGATTCCCTGATACTGAAAATAAGTGTATTATTTAAAAAGACCATCTTAACCCCATTTAACAAAGCAATTAACTATTTTAGACACACCATTACCCATATTTATTGCTTAATTTACTTGTTTATAGAAGAAAATTTTCCATTCAAATGTTATTATAAACATAAACGGAACATTTTATACTTAAGAATATTTTTAAAAGATAATACAATATTTATGAAAATATTAATGTTTAATCAAACACCAAAATCCAAAATTTATGAAAATATTCTAACATTTTTATGACAACCAAAAAATATATATATATATATATATATGCATTTCTTAAATCATATTCTTAGCTATGACATTCTACAGGAAAATGAAAATCTTAGATGTCACGAACCGAAGTATTATTTTTCCACTCAAACCCAGACCAGAGGGCTTTACATTTAAAACTCGCCAGTCCATAATTCCTACAACCTTTCACTTAAACTTTCAAGACATACTAACAGCCCATATCATTCGACACGAACATTTTGTAGAAAAGAAGTTATGGGAAAAAACATTTCCCAAAACCAATTCAACGGTAGAAGGAATTCACCTCCACCAAGTTTTCTAACATTTCAGTAACATGTCAAAATAATAGAGAGCCCACCTTCAAAAATGATTCCCCAGAAATTAAGATTGCAATTAAGTCTTTGAAGAATAGATATATTATAGCTTACAATTGATGGGTCTCAGATTGCTGCTACAAAATTACATGGCCTCAAAGAAGCATCAGCTCCAATATACTATCAAACTCACCAAAAAATTCGTAATCCTATCTGATAAAATTTAGATTAAAGGGTGAATCAGAAGACTTACAAAATTAATTAATTAATCCTCGTGCAAAGCCTTCATCAAATAGAGCCTGTTAAAACTCTGCCCTGATACCCTGCAACACAGACAGAGTAACAATGAAACCCCATAGACTGAAAGAACCCAATGACAAAGCAGACTGCAGACTGCAGACTGCGAAACTTTCAAATTGATGCAGGGGACAATGGCAAAAGACCATATAACTTGTGTCTGACCAAGGACAGCAGAGACTCCATTACATACCCATTAATTTGGTTGCAGTAATTGCCAATTTGATTTGTTATGAGGAAGCTGTCCAGCCGTGATGGCTCAGGGAGAGGCTTAAAAATGGGGTTTGAAGGATCTTCCTCAGGCAAAGGGTCCTCTCCAGCAGCTTTACGTGCCATGTTCTCCGCCCTATTTATAACAGCCCAAAACAAGACATTGAAAACCAGGAAAAAAACACCACAAGAAACACTTCCCACTGCAACTTTCATACTCCATATTTGCAAAATGAAATAGGAAGTGTGAAAACACAAATAATATCTCAGTTTCTTAATCTGAGCGAACAGCTCTTCAATTAGATTCACACAGCAGATAATTTCAAATATTTAAGTCGTGGAATTACCCCCATGTTTTGACTTCTGTATGCTTTTTCATTCTTTTTTGCAGGGGCATTCTAACATATTCTACATCTTGAATGATCTTACACAAACCTTCATCTTAATCTCCAATTGAAACTATCTCCACTTTTGAGTAAAAATTGGCTAACAAACATCCCTCCTACTATTCTCATCCCAACAAAGGCCAAAGAAATATATTCTCATCTCTACACTTAATCATGGGATGCATAACAGTCCAAAATTCTAAACGATAAGCAAGACATAACTACACAAGAAGCAAACATGCAAAAATACACCGCCTCAGTCCTCGATAAACTTGAGCAACATAACCTTACATGTACTACTGCAGTTCCAGCACATCCACCCAGCTCTAACCATACAAACTGTTCAGACATCCTCTTTATTCTAAACGTTTTTTCATTCATGAACACATTTTAACAAAGGTCCAAACACTGAGCTATCTCTTGATACTTCATCTCAACCAAACTCTCATTGTTCCTCGTACTCTTGCACAGTTGTCACTATTTAATTTAAATTTAGAGCAAACACTGTAACCTCAGTAAAGCAAAATACAGACTAATTTCATGTCCATAGAGACTGAGTTCTGAGTTTAGCTTTGTACAATTTGCTAATATCTCATTTATAGGTAAATGAAACCATAAAAAAAAGAAAAAAGAATGAACTATTATAATACAAGAGTCAAAACAAATTTATAAAAACCCTATCTTCAAAGAATGGCCATAAAGCATACCATAAAAATATCCTGGAGAAAGGCTGAATTTGATTATTCTAGTGCATATAAAACGTGCTGAAACATACCTTCTCTTCTGAAGCCATGCTTGCTGCTGGGCTTGTTGACGAGACAAGCTCCGGTAATAGAATTGGAACTAGAATAAAAGAAACTTCAGCCAAACAAATTTCTAAAACAAAAGATGAAGAGTATGAGAAGCTATAGGGAACTGAGGCCAAAAACCTTTTGTTGTTCCATTGACAAATCATCCATGCATTCAATCAAAAATTCCATATTCCTCTCCATTAATGAACTGGTTGACAATTGCAGCCGATCATAATCGCACTACAATTACATACCAGAAGATGAGGATAAAAATTAAATTCCCAATAAAGTAAGAAAACAAAAGAATCCCTCATGCAGATCATAGTTCACCTGGGTGACTGGTGTATCAGGTTCCAGCGCTGTCATAAAGGCACTGATAAGGGCAGAATTCGAAACTTTGATCTAATAAATTTATCAGAAATGTGATCAACATTAAATATCAACTAAAAATTATTTATACATAAATAACTATATTCACTGCTATACAGATATAGTAAATGTGTTCTCTTACAATATCACTAGAAACCAAGAGCATTTGAGAAGACACACTATATCTCTAGGTGGTACAAATGTATATTTTGATGGAAAATAATAGAATGCCATCCACTAAGCAAGCATTCACTGCTTTACCTCGTGTAGTCAGAGGCACTCGATATATTGACTTGTCAGGTGCCCAAAAATACAGAGGCAAAGTGCTAGGGTGCTCCACTAGTCACCCATTGAAGGCTGAAGCACACCCGAGACCCCTTGCCTCATCAAGAGTGAGAACCTTCTGGAGACATAACTCTAATTCCTACTTTTGCACTTGTAAGTGAGGCAAAATGTGACTGGTAAGCACCATGTTTTAAGGTTTTTTTTTTTTTTTTTTACCTCAGTTAAGCACAAAATAAATTAAAAGATCCCAAACCTCAAAATAATGGAAATCATAAGTTAAAAAAACAAAGCCAAAGTAAATCAGAAAACAAGATTTTCAATCTTAAAGCAAGACCTTATTGGCAACTCAAGCAAGTTCTATACGCAAAATAAGATACAAGAGGTCAACCAAATTATTAATGTGATATTTTGACCAGCGGGTTATTTGTTCTGGGCTGGTCTAACTTTATACTCGATAATATGTTGCTTATGTTAACTGATAACTCATTTGAATTTTAGTTTTGATTAAGAATTCGAGAGGTATCTACTTATTTGCAATGAATACAGAAATGTTTGTCTGAAAACTCGCATTTGCACTGTTTTGTACATCAGGAGTATAATCTATATCTTTATTACTCATATATCTAAACAATCAAAATTTTATCTAGACTTCATGTTATAACATTTAATGAACACTGAGCACAAGCACACAGCACACTTGGTGTTAGGCCCATTATCTATAGGAGGTGACCCAGATTCAATTCCTGTCAAAGGCATTTGAATCTATGAAGCACCAAGACACTGAATTGGCTGGTGTCCCCATCTTCATGCATTACCAGAAATGCGGATGTGCTCCAAATGCATGCATGCCTCCCTCTCAGTTGCTTTTTTCTTTTTTACTTCAATTTTTGTTTCAGGCACCTCGAAGCATGCTGAAAAGCACCATTTAGATCCTGCAGTAGTTTCTGGCGGATTCCATCTGTTTTCCATTGAGTTTCCAGCACTTCAGTGTGTGCTCCAACCGTTATCCTGACTTTCACTTATTTACTTTTGTCTTGAAAACTTTCTTTGCCTCTTAAGTACGCTGTCAGTTTCAGCATGCTTTGACTCTTGATTCACCATTGTTGTCATCACCTTCCAGAAAGTTATCACAATTGGATTGTAACTTGGCATGTACCTATGAATGCAAAGGGCTTTAAAAACCATAATTAGGTACATGCAAAGTTACAATCCAATTTGGAAATTGCTAATGGGTGTGGGTACATATATAGTTGTTAATTGCAATGCTTTGCAAGAGAACCCAACACAACAATTCCTTGATTGCGTTACGCAATCCTCTTTGCAAGGTGAACTGACAGTGAGAAAATAATTTTGATTGCTAAACTTCATTGCTTCCTATCTCTTGTAGCCCTCCTTATCTCTCGATCTCCTCACTTCTTTCTATCTCTTGGGCTCAATTGTCTCAGAGCCATTATGACCTTCGTCTGCAGTGCACCTATTAGAGCTCTCTGCCTTTGTTTGCAATGCACCTATAGTTCTCTTTCTATGTCCATAGTGAACTCATCAAAGCTCTCCACCTCCTTCTGCAGTTTCTCTATTTTTGTTTCTTGTGTTGATTTCTTTGTTTTTCTTTTTTTTTTTACGTAAAACTTATTTTAAAAAGTGATGGTTCAGTTAGAGTAAGCCCACCATGTTATAATAGGCTTAAACAATAGCAGCTTATGATCCTTCCACTGCCAGGAGCGAGAGGTGGTGGCTGTTGTATAAAGCCAGCCTCACACTCTACCCTCAACTCTAGGGACCATGACACCCAAGAGCCTTTGCCCAATTGCCGCAATTCAATTCTTGGCTTGGAACGGGTAGGTGGGCAAGAAATCATGCCAAATTTGACTTGGCAATCAAACTCAATATTCCATCACCTTGGAGCTTCTATTATTTCTGTTTTTTGTTTCTTGACTTTAATATCTTTGTTTAATGTTTCTTAAGTGGTTTCTCTATTTTCTCTTCTTGATACATAAATTTTTTGTATAAATAAATTAGTTAAATGTTATTTTATTTTTTATAACTATGATTTATATTATGTTACTTAATTGCTTGTGATTTAAAATTTTAAATAATTAAATCTTAATTAATGATAAAATTACAAAATTTCTTTAATATTATTTTTTATATTATTATTTGAAATTACATAAAATATATAATTTATATAGTTAATATAATTATACAATTATTTAAACTATAAGCACAATGATCATCTAATTTACAATTAACAACTACCATCTACTCCGGTGGAGGTAGTTCTTTCCAAATCTACTCTTATCAGCTACAAAATCTCTGTGAAGCCTCATTAAATCTTTGCAAAGTTTTTCTACAATCCACACCGATCTCCCAACTAGACCATTCTACCGACAATTTTATTTGCTTCCTTGTTCATCTATATGATATGTATTTTCCTCTGTTATCCCAAATTTCTTCTGTGAACCCAGTCAGCTACCATGCAATGTAATTCTTTTTACATTATTTCCAATTTTGCAAATTTTTACCTTTTCCTTTTGGTTTTATTCTTTCTTTTCTATTATCTTATGTCTTTTTATTTTATTTATTTTAAATTTTATTATATATTTTTATCATAAATTAATATGCTTTTAATAAAATTATTTAAACAAAATGACAAGTAATGAAAATCATGGAACTACTATAATCGGAATGTTAAAAAATAAAATAATGACTCTAAGATATGATTAAAGGTGCATAACTTTGGAAGGTATATTTTTTTCTTTTTCTTAATTGATTCTTTTCGTAATTTATGTTAATAATTTTTTTAATAATTGTTAGCTCTTATTTTATAGGGAGGTTAGAATTTGATTAATTTGTCAAATTTTATTCTTTATATGATTCTATATATCTTGTTTGTGCTGAAAGTGTAAAATTTATTACTTTAATAAATATTTATATTAATTATAATTTGTTTTTATATAAGTTATTGTTTTTATATTTGACAAGTCAATACTTATTATATTCTCAAAGGAGTTACCAAAATCATCTAAAACAAATGAATTATAACATGTTTTGATTTAGTGTACTCTTTTTTTTATACAATATATAGTGAATTCTTTGATTATAAATTTTTTTTATTTATTAATTCTTAATTATAATTATACTAATAATTTTTTAAATAGAATAGATGAATTTTCTATTACAGTAAATAATATTGCAAGATTAGTACAAAGCAAATACAAACATCTTTTAATGGCACAGCATGAGCGAATAGTATAGCAAGATAGTACAAAGCGAATATAGACGTCTCATGCTGTGCCATTAAAAGACATCTACATTCGACCTGTACTAATCTTGCTACATTATTTATTAAAATGAAAAATCCATCTATTCTGTTTACAAAATTTGAAGTATAATTATAATTAAGAATTAATAAATAAAAAAGCTTACAATCAAAGAATTCGCTACATACTGTATAAAAAAAAAGAGTATACTAAATAAATCAGAGTACATTATAACCTCATTTGTTCTAAATGATTTTAGCAACTTTTCTGAGAATATAATAAGTATTAACCTATCAAATATCAAAATAATAATTTATATAAAAATAAATTATAATAAATATAAATATTCATTAAAACAATAAATCTTACACTTCTAGTACAAACAAAATATATAAAATCATCTAAAGGACAAAATTTTACAACTCGATTAAATTCTAACCTCCCTATAAAATAAAAACTAACAATTATTAAAAAATTATTAATACAAATTATGAAAAGAATCAATTAAAAACACACTTTTAAAAGTTATGCACCTCTCATCGCACCCCAAAGTTACTATTTCATTTTTTAACATTTCAATTATAGTAATTCCACGATTTTCATCACTTGTCATTTTATCTAAATAATTTTATTAAAAGCATATGAATTTATGATAAAAATATATAATAAAATTTAAAATAAATAAAGTAAAAAGATATAAGATAGTAGGAGAGAAAAAATAAAACTACAAGAAAAAGATAGAAATGTGCAAAATTAGAAACTATGTAAAAAGAATTATATTGTGTGGCAGCAGACTGGGTTCACAAAAGGAATTTGGGATAATGGAGAAAAACACATATCATATATATTAACAGGAAAGTGAACAAAATTGCTAATAGAATGGCTTAGTTAAGATATTGACGTGGACTGTGGAGAGACTTTGTAGAGGTTTCATGAAACCTCACAAAGATTTTGCAGTTGTTAAGAAAAGGCTTGGAGGAAATTGCCCTCACCAGTGTAGATGGTAATTGTTAACTGTGAATTAAATAATCATTGTGCTTAAAGATACAGTAATATTGTGCTTGCAATTTAAATAATTGTATAATTATATTAATTATATATTTAATGTAATTTCGAATAATAATACAAAAAATAATCTTAAAGAAATTTTGTAATTTCATTTTTAATTAAGATTTAATTATTTAAAATTTCAAATCACAAATACTTAAATAACATAATATAAATCATAGTTATCAAAAACGAAATAACATTTAATTAATTTGTTTATTCAAAAAATTTATGTATTAAGAAGAGAGAATAGAGAAATCACCTAAGAAACTTCAAAGACATTAAAAGTAAGAAACAAAAAACACAAAAACTCCAAGGTGATAGAACATTGAGTTTGCTTGCCAAGTTAGGTTTAACATCACTTCTTGCCAACATGCCCATTCCAACCCAAGAGTTGAACCATGGCGACTGAGCAAAGGCTCTTGGGTGTCATGGTCCCTAGAGTGATAAGCAAAGCGTGAGGCTGGCTTCACAAAACAACCACTACCTCTTGCTCCTGGTAGTGAAAGAATCATAAGCTGATATTATTCAAGCCTATCTGATGAAGGCTATTGGCAGTAGCCTTTAAAAACTTATAAAAGACGTGAAAAAACTGTCTAAACATTAATTTGGCACATGCCTAAAGAGGGAGATCTATTTTGGGAGCTTAATTAAGAGTTAATAATTATTTAATTCTAAATTAGGAGTATTTAAGGCATTTTTGCAGTAATTTTTAAGGCATTTTCGCAGCTTGTTTTATGTATTTTGGTAATAGTAGACTTTTAATCTATTTGGGTTTGTTTTTAAGTATTTTAATACTTATAAGATTTAGATATGGGTTCTAATCCTTGTCTTTATAGGATTAGGATTCCTTTTCTTTTAGGATAAGTTGTAAGATGCATATTTAAACACTTGTGTATTTCTTTTCAAATCAGAGTTTATGTTTATGAGAATTATTTAGAATTTTGCCTTGATTATGTGATGCAATCAAACCCTAGGTATGATGCCTTGGGATCTTAGGTGTGACTCCTAGGTTTCTTCTTCTTATTCTCCTAATTTCCTTCACTCTTTCTTGCACCAAAATCCTAATCTCGCAGCCCCTTTCACAGCCATAAACACTAGCCCAATTAATCCTAATAACCCATTCTATTGTCATTAAAGCATCTATTCTTTCATACACAGACCCTAGCCTACCAAATTCCTAACTTTTCTACCCTTCCATAGCCCCAAAACCCTGATTACAACAAGCTCCCTGCTGTCCTACATCACTATCATAGCATGGTGGGTCTATTCTAACTAAACCATCACCTTTTAAAATAAGTTCTATACAAAAAAAAAAAAGAAAACGAAGAAATTAACGCAAGAAACAAAAACAGAGAAAGTGCAGAAGGAGGTAAAGAGCTCCAATGGGTTTACTATAGATGGAGAAAGAGAACTCCTATAGGTGCATTGCAAACAAAGGCAAAGAGCTCCAATGGGTGCACCGCAGACAAAAGCCATAATGGCCCTGAGAGAGCTGAGCCCAAGAGATAGAGAGAAGGGAGGAGACAGAGATCGAGAAATAGGGAAGGCTGTAAGAAATAGGAAGTAACGAAGCCTAGGAATCAAAATTATTTTTTCACCATCATTTCACCTTGTGCTGCAAAGAGGATTGCGCAACGCAATCAAGGAATTATTGCGCAGGGTTTTCTTGCAAAGCGTCACAATTAACAACTATAGGCACATACGTACATACATACATATATAATGATTGCTACAGAATAGACCTAAATAATTTTAGTCGATTTGATTGAAGCTTTTAATTCTCACATACATTACAGTAAAGCTTGTCTACAACTAGTGTAAGAAAACAAATCTAATACATTAAAGCCTGCCAAAGGAAGACTAAAGAAGATTCTCTCTCCATTATAATGCTACCTACCAATACATGCAACAGATATTAAAGGATTCAGTTATTAAAGCACCTTGCAAATGAAGGTACAATCATTAAAGAATATTGCAAATGAAGGCACATGCCCCAAAAATCAAATTTGTTCAAGTCTGAAGAAGCGGTGTCTATCTTGTTTATAAATAGATTTCATTACATTGTAAAAGGTAGAACCAAACATGACTATCCTCATCATCACTCCCTCCTTTGCTCACTTATTGTAATAAATTTTCTTTTTACTATATTTTCTAAACAACTTTCAAGTTATATTGGAAGCAAAGCTTTAGAGAATCAGTCAATGCTCCACTTTGTAAGTGTTTATTATCAATTACTATAAGTAAATATTTCTTTCATATCATATCCTTTCTTATTTTATGCATTTTCAATTACTTTTATGTGATCCATGCTGCACACCATGGGATATTTCTTTTATATTATATACTTTCTTACTCTTTCATATTAAAGCACCTTACAAATGAAGGTACAATCATTAAAGCATGTTATAGATAGAGGTACATGCCTCGAAATTCGAATGTGTTGAAGGAAAAGGAATATCAATAATTGTACCTTAATTTACAAAATGCTTTAATGATTGTACCTTGATTTACAAGGTGTTGTAATAATTAAATCTTTTAATATTTTTCCTTGACAGGCTTTAATGTAAAGGCTTTGTTGTCTTGCATTAGCAGGAGAAAAGCTTTACTATAATGCATGTGGAAAATCTTATATATTAAGATACACTAAGTAAAGCACATTGTAGATGGAGATACATGCCCCATAATTCAAATTTCTTGAAGTCCAAAGATGCAGTGCCTTTTTTGTTTATAAACAAATTTCATTAGATTGCAAAAGGCAGAATCTAGCATGACTATCCTCTGCTATCTTTTGCATCAATCCCTTATTTGCTCACTTAGTGTATCGTTTTCATTTACTATATTTTCTGAAGAACTTTTCAAATTTTGTTGGAAGCAAAGTTTTCAAGCATCTATTCTCCAGTGTTAAATGCCTAAAGCAGCTTGAAGCACCAATCCTCAAAAATGCCTAAGTGGGGAAGTAGTGAAGCAGAATGGGTGCTTCATTGAAGTGAAGATACCAAATTAAAAATAAAAATGCATATGCTAGATATAACTTAAAAACTATCATATAAATAAGAATTAATGCAAAATAAATTATGATAAACCATCCAAATCATATAAACATATACTGAAAGTTCAAAACATAACAAAGGCATTTTACTCCACCATAACTGAAAGTTCAATTTTTGACCTTAAAAGGAATAGTCTTCTAAATTTTGAAGTCAATATGAGTATTAGGAAGGACAGAAAACAGAGGAACAAAAAGAGAGGACAGAAACACAAGCTAGAAAACAGGAGGAAGAAAAGAGAGGGCAAGAAGCAAAGAATCAAAGTAGAATGAGAACTAAAAAGAACAAATAAAGAGTAGAAATCAAACGGCTGGCAACAGAGGGAGAAAAAACACAACAAAGAATCAAAGAAAAACTGCTTGACAGCAGTGAAGCAGCATTTCAGGCCTTCACGCTTCGAGCCATTTCAGCACTTAAGCCCCACTTCAAGGCCACATATATGAAGTGAAGCAGTTCAGCCTCCAATCATGCACCCACCTATTTGCAGCACCACTCCACCACATCAGACTGCTTAAGCAACGGTTTTAACAATATTGCGATCCTCCACTTAAGTTTTTATTATAAATAAATATTTCTTTCATATTATATCCTTTCAAATACACACACACACACACACACACGAAACCTACCAAGAGTAATATTTGCATTCAAGAACCCATTAACTGCTGAACTGGTTGATTCAGATCATGAATGGAAAATCAGTTAACCATTTTTGAACAAGATTAACCAAATGAATCTGTAAGAGTAAAAGTCATCCTCATCAAGTCCCCAACCTTTAACTTTTCCTTTTTTTACTTTTCCAAATCATAAAGCAGGAAGCAAAAGTAACTATTTGGTCAAAGGTAGAAATGGCAAGGTTAAGTAAAGCTTACAGGTATCTCCTCAAAGACATCCACCCATGATAAGTTTTTCTCTCTCAATCTATACCACAAGAAGACAGAAAATTGAGAATCAATTCAGACAACTGTAAGAGAACTCAACCTTAAGAGAAAAATCCATACTTCTCAGCAATGAAGTTCTTGCTACGATAAAGTTCCATGAAGGAGTCAGAAAGCTTCAATGCCTTCAGCGCGAGTACACCTTGATCAGACCTTGATGGATCATATATTATGCACACACAGCGTCTTATATTCTCCTGGAAAACATGGGTAAATTTAAAAGAAACAATCATTTACCTGATAAAAGACCATTCAAAAAAGTATCTACATCAAATTTGACATTGAAGACCACATTTAATTGTCTAAATTCCCGACTTTCAATGTGAGAAATCATCATAGGTCATGAACAACACATTAAAACAACAAGAAATCTAGGCTGTATCAAGAAATTTTCATTCTCTGGTTATATACAAAAACTCAATTATGTTCCAACTTCACAACTAGTTTTCTCAAATTCCCTTGTTTTAATAGCACTCAATTACTTCAACTTCAAGATAACATAGTAAGCACATTTGTAAATATGAATTTCAGCACGTCCAACAAGCTACGTCAACAGTAATACCGACAATCTTTCTGGTTCCTTTCAAAAAAAGACAAAAAAGAAACTGTCAATTTCTGGCACCCTTAATTAAGAATGGCACACTGTGAGAAAGTATAATATGTTACCACAATGAAGTAGGGTTTCTGAATTTGCTCTTATACCATGCTAAATTTAAGAAAGAGAAAGTGGGGCTAGAAAGAAGAATTATTTGGGTAAAAGTGATTTTCTGATCTCTTCCACTAAGTAGGCCTTGAGATATAACATACATGTACAAAATAGAATTACCCAAAAATCTAAAATACTAAACAGCTGACCAAACCTAAATATAAGACATCTACACACTAACACCTTCTAACAAGTCCCAATTCTTGATGGCACAGACCATTTATCTTGTGTTGGCAATACAATATATATGTAATCACCATTATCAGCTTATATTATTAATCTCATCTGACCAAAAATTTACTCACAACAATGACAATACAAGGTCATATGTTTTGTTTCTAAAACAACATATTGGTTAGTCAGTGTTGTCAAATGGCCCACCATGGCTGCCGTGGCATGACATTCTTTACCCTAAATGACATGGACCACCTATAGCCTGGCCTTTGCAGCATGGTGGTGCCATGGCGAGGGCCACGGACATGTAGGCCATGGCAGTATGGCAAGGCCATGCTGATATTTCATTGAAATCAACTATTTACCCTTGTTATTAGCGGAATTCACCAATGGGCTTTGCTTGTTTGAGGACAGAAGTGCCACTCAACACTTTATGCCCTTGTTATAAGCCCAATCAAGCCCTGATAAAATCAATTATAGTGTCTTCTTTGCTTGGCATGTTCGGAGTTTATATCCTCTCTGCAAAGTGCAAAACGCCATTGCAGCTTGTTGACTCTCTTCTCTAGTTTTCCATCATCTGGGCTTTCTCCACCCTGTCATTGCTCGTTGACTCTCTTCTCATTCAGGGAAGGCCTCATTGATAATTTATATCTTGTTAAGTTGTAATCATTTGGGTTTATTCATATATTTGAAGTGTTTATCTATAATCTTTTTTTTTTTTATTTGTGAGCCTATGACTTATTATGATTGTTTACAATTGTTTTGATGCATTTGGATGTGATTTAATTTTTTTTTTCCAATTTTTTTGTCTGCCATGAATTCACATAACGGCTGCTGCACCACCTGCCATTGCACCATGGGCCTTTTTGGGTTGGCTACCATAGGCCATTTACAACACTGGTCAGTCCAAGAATCCTGCCAGCTTATGTAAACCCAGGTGACACACCAAATAAAAAGGGCCTGTGAACCATTACCTGATAATTCATAAAGGTTTCTATCAGCTCCACAGTCTGAAAGGAACCTAGCAATGTAGACTGGTACCTAAAAATTTTCAATGTCATTAAATGAGCAGGAGAAAGCATTAAACACAACTAGATTTGACGAAAATCCCACTACTTTATCACATTCAGAAACTCAATGAAACACGAATTTGTATATCTTGTACCACCAATAACATGCATACATACTATAAGAATTCGTCTACATGCTCTAACAGTATCCATTCACCTGTTATGACCTGGACTTATTACTTGTATTAAATGCATCAATATAAGAGTAAATAACTGAATAACAAAGAATTTATGAACTCAAAATACACCCAAAGAGAAGGCAATCAGATATGAAATTTCAACAAATAATCAAGTGGTCTGAAAAATCAATTTAAGAGTGATAAAATTCTACAATTTACAACAAAGTACATGACAAATATGAATTGAGTATATGAAAAGGGGAAAAAAATTGTAACAAGAACATGACACTTAAACAGCAATATATTGATTTGACATTTGGGTCAAGTGCATTAGGAGTCAGGAGACCAGCCACCTCTTATATTTTGAGGGGGGCGATTCAAGTGAAACATTGCACACAACCAGTGGAAGAGCCACTAAATTGCATGTGGACCTGTGCAGAAAGGAATTAATTGGACCCTTGCACAAAGGAGTCTAAGAGGGGAGCAGAAACAAAAGATATAAAAGTCATGTCAGTGTCATTGCTGTATTTCAAGTTTACTAGACAGCTTTTGCAATGGAGCTCATCAGTAATTTCAAAGGGCATTGGGTGATTGGGTCAGCTAGAATAGTTAGAAGTATTTTCTATATTCGGCCTCGCAAATTAAGAAGGACCAGGGACTTTGAGGCTTTATAGAATCTTACCTCGTTCACAATTCTGTGGTGTATTTTGTTAGAATTAAATGCTAACTTTTTGCATTTAAGTTTATCAACCAAGCAAATGTTACTTGGCTTGTTGTGGAGCTCCAGATAATAGTTTTGTCGGGAGATCTTCTTATTATATATGCAGAGAGATGAAAAATGGGAAGGTCTTTGAGAGAAAGATTTTTCTTAAGAAATATGATTTAGAGTTTCTCTTTCATGCAAAACTTATCCACCCGTCGTTCACAACATTATCATTCGTGTCTCAAAAAAAGGAAGTACAAAAGTTATCAATTACCCACTCTAATACATATTTATATCACAAAGAGATTTAAGAGCAACAGGAAAACAAGTCAGGCACAGTTTTGGTCTAAAACTATTAAAGCAACAGGAGTCCCTACAATGCATCATGTCTACTTTTGTCAGCCAGCCTATATGGTAAGAACCACAACCATATGTTATTCCATTAATAAACACAGACAGTAGAATCCCACCAAATTTACAATCTTGCGCAGTCATATTTATCCTACAACTGTTTTTCTATCAATAGTAAAGCCACTTGTATAAGCAAGTTAGTCTTTAAGTTAAAGAGGCATGTAGGATACAACGATGTTATAATTGGGATTGCAATTTTCATGGCATGGCCCACAAGTTTTAACATAGGTCAGCCTTCAGAATCCTAAAAATTTTTGAGGAATCTCAGGATAACAGACTAGGAACAAGCAGGTAAATTTATCACCCATCTTATCATATAAAAACTTATACTCTTTATCAAACTTACCATCCAACAGTATTATTGTCAACATTAACCTCCCTCAAGCATCTCATCATTTCGAGCTGATAATTAGCACCATCGGCTTCAATTTCCTCATCCTCATCCCTAATCTGCAATTTTTGGTAATAGAAATGGTTATAACTGCAGGAGGAGGACAACATAAGGGGCAACCAAAAGGAAGAGGGAAAATATTAAAAACAAAAAGCCATAACATACCGGAAAAGGGAAACAGTTGGTAACTTCAAGAACGCTGCCTACATCCAGACCAAGAAGTTGTCCAGTAACTAAAGCAGGCGAGTGATCTTTACAATGTTTAATTATCTTCAGGATAACCTGTTCAGCAGAAAGTCGTACAGAATTCAGCTTACAAACCCATAGCATCCAGAAAACAGTATGTATTTTCATTAGCTGAAAAAATTAAGAAACTTACATCTGACTATAACTAGAGGGAAAAGGGTATATAAATCTATATAGGCGCTCAGACACACAATAGATTGCACATAAAATTGACGCTCCATGAGACTGTTGCCTAGACTACCAGCATAAAATTGAAGCACATGTGCAAAAAATCCTCTGTTAAAATGTGCTCACTAAAAGTAGAAAGCATAAAAAGTTGGGAGCCTATATATTGTAATTTGCTAATAGCAGAAACAAATATTCGTCAAGTTACAGAACTCATCTCGAAATCCTGCTATATTGAGTTATAGAAATGCAAATATCTAAATGCAAAAACAATCTGAGACCAACAACGATAACCAGAAGCAAATTAGTATTGAAGCTATGAGAGATATGCCTACTGTATCGTCCTCCGCAAACAAACACCACGGAAAATCTAGATATACAGATAATTATTACCAGTCCCTCTATCTGGACCACTCTAAGCGGCGATGCTGCCTCCTCCGTTGCCGCCACTTGCAGGAATGACCTAGCCATTGCTGCAGAAACCGAGGCATCAATGAGTCAGAATCAACGACACATAAGTGCGTGCATGCATAAAGAATGGAAACAAAGATCGTTCTGAATGGACTATTAGCCATACTTAAAAGTTACACAGAAAAGAAGAGGCGCGAGCAGCGGATGAATCTGCCGTATGTGCTGGAAGAAACCCTACAGCGGCGGAGGAAGGCGAAAGAGCAAGAGGCTTCAGCAGCTGAGAGGGAAACTCAAACACGAACAGATTTTGCGGCCAATTTGGAGCGAAACAGTGGCCCAAGTGGTTACCTCCAAAATGATCACATATGCAAGGTCCGGACTCTAGACCCGCACTGGCCCACGCATTTGTTCCAGGTATTGCTACTGCAAAAGTCGGCCCACTTTTCTATGTTATATGCTATCAAAGTAAGTCTTGGGCCTGCCCAAGTTTGAAGCTGCACGCCCAAAAAAACAAAAGCATGCTCACATCTGCATGGCAAGTTTTTATTCCCTATAATTCTTAGAAATTAAATTTTAAAAAAATCATTTAAAAATTTTAAATTATTATATTTATTACTCCAAAGTCTCTAAGAATTAATATATTAAATAATCATACATAAATATGTGAAATTTTGGTTAAAACCCTCATTACTCGCCAGATAATAATTGGGGGAGAGCATCCAAAGAGGAAGACAGAGGCAAAGAAAGAGGGGGAGATGGGATCAACTCTGGAAATTGGAATCCGAATGAGGAAAGTGCTAATCATTCCAACCAAAGCCTGTTATATATCAATTTGTAATCGTCCATTCCTTATGGGGGTTTTTAGGTTTCTTGATTTTTCTGCACAAATCATATCTTTTTTTGTTTTTGCGCCTTTGTTCTGGTCTACGCTACTATTATGCTTGGTGCCCTTTTGAGTTTTGATCAACCTATCATACCCCAAATTGAAAAAGAAAAGAAAGTTACTCATGGCATTTCTTCCTTTCAAACTGGATTTACATAAGGTGTCATTGTTACAACTGAGAGAGATGAGAGCATTTATACTAAAAACAGAACTACTGTAGAAGAGAGAGGCATTGGAGAAGCAAGTTTGGTGGGATATGAAGTTAACAAGGCCCGTGACTAACGTTGTCAAAGACGAGAGAGTTGTCACCTCTAGTGACAAAAAACTTTTGCACTGAATCTACACCCAAGAACATCTCTGATTGCTCAGTGAGAAGACAATGTCTTCTCCTTTGACACAGTCCAACTTAGATGCATTTGATGTCTACTACATGGAACAAATCTATATTAAATGTTTAAGGGTAGATTTCTTATTCATTTTAAATGACTCCATATAGATTTGTGTAAAATTGATAATGCTTTAGAATGTTACTAACTTAATTAAAAAATAAAATTTATGAGGACCTAATTGAAAAGTAGTACAAAGTTCAAGGACCCAAAGTGTATTTTAGCCCCAAAAAAAATTCAATTTTAGGGGTTACCTTTTGAACCAATTTCCCTATTATTGAAAGCTAAATTACCAAATTACAGTCCCTATCTTCTAACCCTTAATCACCCCCTAACATACTAAATTCTAATATACTAAAACCCTACACCCTAAACTCTAATATCCTAAATCTACACCCTAAAACCATTAACCTTAAACACTAAAATCCTAAAACCTTAATTCTTAAAATTCAAAAGTTCTAAAACCCTAAATCCTAAATTGAGAAACCCTAAACACTAAATCACAAAACCATAAACATAAAACTATGAAACCCCAAAACCTAAATTGCAAAACCTTTAAACCTAAATCCAAATTCCAAACCTTAAAGTCTAAAACACCAAATCCAAAACCTAAAATTGTGAAATTTCAAATTCTAAATTTTGAAACCGTAAACCACAAAACCCAAAATCTCAAACCCTAAATATAAAATCCAAAGCATTAAACCCTAAACTAAAAAAATGTCAAATTTTAAATTATGAAACCCTAAATCCTAAATATCTAAAACTATGAAACCCTAAATCCTAAATCCTTAACTTGAAACACCAAAATCCAAAGCTTAATTCACAAAACACCAAACTTTAAATTGCAAAACCATAAAACCTTAACTACAAAACCCCAAAACCTAAACCCTAGATTTTGAAACACTTAACCCTAAATCCTAAATTGCAAAGCCTTAAACTTTAAACTCCAAACCCTAAATCTTGAATTATGAAATCGTAAATCCTAAACCCCGAGTGAAATTTCAAACCATAAATCCTAAATTTAAAACTATAGAACCCCAAACCTTAAATTATAAAACCCAAAACTCTACACCATAAAACCCTAAACTCTAAAGTAAAAAACTCTAAACATTAAACTCTAAATTGTGAAACCTCAGCCCTTGTTAGGAAACCCTAAATCCTAAGCCTTAGACTACAAACCCCCAAATTCTAAATTGCTATTTAAGGCTTATGGTTTCATAGCTATGATTTAGGGTCTCAAAATTAAGGGTTTAGGATTTACAGTACAGAGTTTTTGATTAAGGGTTTGTGGTTTAAAGTTTTGTTATTTGAGGTCTGAGGTTTAGTATATAAGGTTTCACAATTTAGATTTTAGGATTTAGGATTTATGGTTTAAGGTTTGGGGTTTAGATTTCACAGTTTAAGGTTTATGATTTTGTAGTTTAGGATTTGGATGAGGGTTTCACAATTTAGGGTTTGAGGTTTAAGGTTTTGTTGTTCAAGGTTTTGGTTTCACTATCTAAGGTTTAGAGTTTAGGGTTTCATAGTTACAAGTTTGGAGTTTTGTAATTTTTAGTTTAGTGTTTGGAGTTTTTCAATTTCATATTTATGGTTAGTTTGGGGTTTAGGATTTCATGATTCAAGATTTGGGTTCCACAGTTTAGGAGTTAGAATTAGTGTTTGGTGTTTGAGGTTTTGTAGTTTAGAATTTAGGGTTTCACAATTTAGAATTTAGGCTTTGGGGTTAGGGTTTAGGGTTTAGGGTTTTAGGTTTTATGATCTAGAAATTAGGGTTTAGGGTTAGGTTTGGGGTTTGTAATTTCATATTAAGATTTACAGTTTTGCAACTTAGGATTTAGGATTTAGGATTTCACAATTTAGGATTTAAGATTTAGAGTTTTATAGATTATGATTTAGGGTTTTATAGTTTAGATTTGGGGTTTCAAAATTAGGGTTGCGGATTTAGAGTTTTTCATTTTAGAATTTGTAATTTAAGATTAGGGTTTGGGATTTCATACTTTAAAATTTAGGATTTATAATTTTAAGATTAAGGGTTTAGGGTTTCACAAATTAGAGTTTGAGATTTTGTGATTTAGAGTTTAAAGTTTCATTTTTAGGGTTTTGCAACTTAGGTTTAGGATTTTAGGTTTAGGTTTGTAGGATTTTAGGGTTTAAGGTGTAAAGGGGATGTTATGATATAGGGATTGCATTGAGGGTGGATTACAAGTACTTCAAGTCAGGTATTTTGAGTTTTTTTTTTTAAATTCTTTTTTGTATTCTATTAGATTTTGGATGAAGGGGTCTTTTGTTAATTTTTTCAAGTATTGAAGGGTTGTTTGATGGCTTTTGAAGAACAAAAGAATTTTTTGCAACATGGTTAAAGTTTATAAAGTTTTATATATTTTAACCTATAGGATTTAAGCAATTTAAATTTTCTAGTTAATGTACAATTAAAATAGAAATTCAATTCTCTAGTTTCAACTCCCAGTTTGTTCTATAATTTATGAATATATTTAGAAAGAAAACTAGCCTCAATTCTATCTCTTTCTCCCTCTTCATGTAAACTATTCCTTATTCTACCATTTTGTTGCCATAGTAGAGCTCCAAATTATGGCACCTCTATCAACCAATGCTTGGCTTCTCTTACTTTCCATTCCTTATTTGCCATTGACTATGCTTGCTCTTACTCATCTTCCCCCAATCACAAAACTTCTTCTACCTCTGGCCAACTGGTTGATGGCATTAAAGAAATTAGATTGAACCCTTCTTTATTTGCTAACTTCTTCATGCCTAGAATCTAGTCATGCTTTCCTAAACTTTAGTATAGTTTTCAATCAAAAATTTCAATGAAAACATTAATGATTGTAATTGATAGATATATAAAACTATTCTTGAATTTACACTAAACAACTTAGGGTATGTTTGGCTTGCAAAAACATTTTCTGTTTTCATTTGAATTTGTTTTTATTGAAAACAATTTTCTTTTGAAAATGAAAATATGTTTGGCTTGCATCAATCAAATTCTATTTCAAACAATTGAAAATAATGAAAATACATTTGGTTTAAGGTTTAGGATTTAGCTTTTAGGGTTTAAAGTTTGGGTTGAGGGTTTAGCATTTGGATTTTAGGGTTTAGAATTTAGAATTTAAGGTTTGAAATTAAGGGTTTTAGGTTTTAGGGTTTAGGATTTAAGGTTTTAGGTTTTAAAGTTAAGTTTAGATTTTGAGGGTTTTGGGTTTTGGGGCTTAGGAGTTAAGGCTTTACAAGGTTTAGGGTTTAGGATATTGGGATTTAGGATTTTTGGATTTTGGGTTTTAAGGTTTATGGTTTTAGGATTGAAGGTTTAGGGTTAGGCTTTTATGATTCTAGGACTTCAAGGTTTATGTTTTAGAATTATTATTTGGGGTTTAGGGTTTAGGATCTAGGATTTTGGGGTTTAGGATTTAGGGTTTACATAGTAATTTCAAAATTGTCACTTTATTTTTAATTTATGTTTTCTGTTTTCAAAATTTTACACAGAAAATAGTGAAAACATCTTTTTATTATTTTTAAAATTTGTCTTATTTTAGAAAACATTTTAAGTAAAAAATATTTTCACTTTTTGCAAGCAAACGCATTTTCACTATCATTTTCTATTTTCATTGAAAATGAAAATAGAAAATAATCAAAGCAAATGCAACCTTAAGTTTTTGGGGTAGTTGGTTCTAGACATAATATTAGAGCCTCTATAACTCAAGAGTTTGATCATTGTTACCCTATTTGTTAAAAAATTTAAGTTGAATTTTAATTAACACAATGCTTGGTGGCCTATGCATTTACTAGACCTATGGGTTATCCATACTTCAAGTCCAAAAAACCATATATGAAGGGGCATGTTAACTTTCCATTCATCATTAAGGCTTGGGAACTAAACTTTCTCTTGGAACCTTAACTATAATCACAACTAAGGGTGAGCAAAACACTGGAACCCAACTCGCCACCCACACACACATACACCTATATTTTAGATGGTAATGGGTTATGTTTCCTTGTCAAACCTAACCCCAAACCAAACCAACCAATCAAAATACATGTAAAACCCATTAACCTAATTGAAATGAATCCAACTTGTATATATTTTTGGATTGGATTCAGGTCAAAATTTTGAAAGTCGATTTAACCTATCTTGATCAAATTGTTTCCTCAACTTGACCTATGCACAATGCAACAGAAGAAGAGAATAACTAGAGAAGAGGGAGAAGAAATGAAGAAAAAAGAAGGCAAGCAATGAATTTGTAATGATTTGTACTTCTTTATTAAAGAGTGGTCAACCAGCCTCCAAATGCAAAATTGAGAATTTTAGCATTTTGATCCCCATTTTTTTAATCAGTACTTCATATCCTACAAGCTAAAATACAAAAGAAACTCACTTAAAAGAATTCAAATTATTAAGTTTATTTAGTTTCATATATTAAACTGTAAAATTCAATTAATATAAAAACTCACATCATGCTTTGTGAACTTTTTGTAGTCCATGCTCATCTTTCTCCTTTTTCGATTCAACTGCCACTCAAGGTCTTTTAAAGTTCTTTGAACCTTGTTTACGCTTAGAGAGCTTCAATTCAACCACCACTCAAGGTCTTTTAAAGTCATTTTAACCTTGTTTAGACTAAAAGAGGTTCAATAGCATTAAAATTATTCCAAAGCTCTTATTCCATTCAAAAAGACAATTTGAAATAGTCAAAGAAGGGTATCACATGAAGGGTCAATTTTAGAATTGCTTGCACCATAACACCCTCAATCATGATGTTCCCATAAATAAATTTTTCCTAAATTTTTACTAGAAAGAATTTAAATTATTAAATTTAATAAATTTTATAGACTAAACTATAGATCCACTACATCTTGCAATGCTTTTTTATTGAGTGAGGATTGAGTCTCCCACTTGGGAGACTCTTTGCTCTAACTCTTCTAATTCACAAAGCATGCACTTTTTATCTTCTCGTTCAATTTTTTCACTAAGCAAATAAATTTGTGATCATGCCCAAGAGTTTTGCCATTGATTAATTGTTAGAGTTTCAGTTCTTGTATTTCTTTTTTCCATTTTAAGAAACATATATTGCATTTGGTAATTATAATTTTTATGTAGTTTGCGATTCAAGAACTTTAATATTTGATAGAATAGTATTCATTTTTTTTTCTCTACCATTTTTCTCGTTGTTATCTAATTTAACTTATCATGTAAATGCTTGTCAAAGAAAAACATCAGTGCAGATTAAACATTAGTAAAACCAAATAAGACATGCGAATGAAATAATCAAGTGTTAGCTTTGTCTCTCTAACTCATCAAAAGTATCTCCTCCCTCCGTAACCAAGCAATGCTTGGAAACCCTATATTTCTCCTTATTTTTCCAAAAAAAAAGAATTTAAAGTCTTCTCTAATTTAACAAATTACTTATTATTAAGCTGCCATAGATTGGGGAAGATTTACTTTAGGAAAGTGAGCAACTCTAGAGTTACCATAAAATTTAGTAATTTCAAAAGAAGAAAACAAAGGAAGCAAGTAAAAATTGGGTCAATGGCGTTGCATTGATGGCCTTATGCTAACTACATGAACTGAAATTGAGCATTCAGAAACGATCGCTGCTCTCAGATTTCTTTCCTTTCACATATAACTAAAATAATGAATTACTTACTGTTAGCTAATTGTATCATTGGGTTCTCCTTCTGATGTTAGAAAATATTAATTCTTTTTTTTCTTCACTCTCATAATCAGAAATTCAAATTGTAATTAATGCTTCCTCATCATCAACATACACCCTTCCGTACTAGAAGGGGAAAACTTTTGAAGCAACCATTCCAAAACACTAAATCAACAATCCCAACTTGTAGTTTTACGAATTTAAATTTATTTTTATTGCTTAATATATTTTTTTCTTCTTCATCTTACAGTTACCCCACACTATTAGGGATGGAGAAAAAAGTTATAAGAGATGAATAGATGCAAAAAGAAAATTAAATCACTAAAATCATGAAACTCCAAAGTTAAAAAAAAAAGAAAGTCTAATCCGAAATAATACTTATCTATGCAGGACCAACAACAATATATAAAGATAGATAGATATAAAGGCATTGCTAATTTTCATAATATATATATATATATATGTAAATATGTACATAATGGCATTGATTTGTTCTAAAATTACTGAAATGGAGATGTCTTAATTAATTGATACACAAACCGGCCATATGTAATATGTTGCATAGTTAATTGCCCAGTTCAGTGTTACTTTCCTTCTTCCGAATCATTCACTATCTATCAACCTATCTAGTTTTAAAAAGGATTAACTATGTGGATAGTAAATCAAGTATTATGCCATAATCATGCGTACGTGTTCAATGTTCTTACTTTTTACCATTCATATAAAATTCACTGTACTTATTTTTCTCATACCAGTAATTCTTATTATTATTATTTGTATTCAATTTTAATATCTATCTAACATAGCATTTGTCACTAAATAATTAATTTGGACACTGACTTTTTTTTAAAAAAAACTTCTTTAAAGGTATCTCTTACTTTTTTAAGTAGAAAATTAATCTATTTAAGATAAAATTATAAACGATAAACTCTTCCTAATAAGAGTAATTTCAAATTTGAATCCGTATTGATAAACTACCTCAAACTTTCTGAGATGAGTCATTCCATTTGGACACTAACATTTTTTTTATTTCTCTAGAATATTTTTTTGTCTAATAAATGAGTACTAATCTCCTCAAGGTATAGTTGAAAATTTTTTTTAAATGAATTTTTGTATATATAAAACTTAAATTGAATACAAATCAACTTATTTAAGGTATTTGAACCCTTTTCACTTGCGTTGGTTGGATCCTAACATTTAATAAGATAAGTAAAATTACGTAATGAATGACGAAACATTGTTTCCTTCAATAATATTGAATGAAAGGTCAGTGATAAATAAGAAATTTTGAGGAGGCTATAGCAGCCATGTAAATAATAAAATAAAGAGTACATAGCCGCCCCATGAGGGATATAAATTAAACTTTCCTTTGGAAGTCTTGAAGGGTAATTCATTAAATAATAAATAAAGTGCAAATTGCAAATGGTAGAGATTTAGTTATTGTAAGGTGAAGCAACTTTGGGCTAAAGTACAGAGCTTCTGTGATAGCCAAAGAATAAAGAAAGTAGGGGAGCAACAATTTTAAGGAAAGCAGGAAGTAATGAAAGTTTATAGCCCAATAAATAATAAGGATGTGCTGGTAGTGGAAGGGGAATTCATGGAATGTGGACTCAACACTATCTTCTCTGAAGCAAGTAGAGGAACCAAGTAGGAGTGGGTAGCTCTAACCAGCACCAGTTACAGTACTCTATATATATGGTGCAAGATAGTAAATGACAAGATCAAGCAAGTGATAAGAGGAATAAGAGTGTGTTTTGAAGAAAAGAAAAAGAAATGGAGAATGTGGGTAGAATAAAGCTGGGTTCACAAGGGTTGGAGGTTTCAGCACAAGGTCTTGGGTGCATGGGGATGTCTGCCTTCTATGGCCCTCCCAAACCAGAAGCTGACATGATTGCTCTGATCCACCACGCCATTAGCAGCGGAGTTACGTTTCTGGATACTTCCGACATGTATGGGCCCTACACCAACGAGATACTTCTGGGAAAGGCTATAGAGGAAGGAGGGGTGAGAGACAAGGTTCAGTTGGCCACCAAGTTTGGAATCCAAGGCAGCGACAACAAGTGGGAGATGCGGGGCGATCCAGCCTATGTGAGAGCGGCTTGCGAAGCCAGTTTGAAGAGGCTGGGAGTTGATTGCATTGATCTCTATTACCAGCACCGGGTTGACACTCGTGTCCCTATTGAAGTCACGGTTTGAATTCCTACTTTTTCTTACTAATTACAACACTCTTTCTATTGATACAAATTAAATCTTATTAATTATTTATTTAAAAAAATATAACTATTAAACTTATTGCACTTTACAATCTAACCTCTAAAATCAAACAAATCCTTCAGCTTCCAGCTTTATTACATGAAAACATTAACAACTTTCCCTAATTATAAATATTATTTCCGTCCTTCTATCAGCATAAATTATAATTTATAAAAAATTTTACCTAAAATAATTTATATCATTAATTCTGATAAGTCCTTCAATTGAAATGTGGACCTTACCAAATTGAATAGCCCACAATATTTTTGTGAACAATTTGTTGTCACTTAGGTGGGAATAACTTTTGTCCCGATTTAAGCCAAACAACCTTAATGTCAACTTTAGTTATTTATTTAGTGTATTACACAATAGCGTGTGGCCCATAAACTGTATGAAATTTGCTTAAGAGCAATGCCAAACTCTTCTTTTTGCAAAGTTGTACTTTTGAGATTATTCAGTACTTGAAAATAAAAAAGGCAAACCAAGTGCCGATACAACTCAAATGGTAATGAGCCGATAAGGTTTCCTATAATTAGATGTTCAATTGGCTTGCATCTATTACTTGGCACATGCAAGATGATCGCATGACAAAATCCCAAAATTTCCCCATTATTGTTTCTTAATAAGGTTGGAGAACTCAAAAAGCTAGTTGAGGAGGGCAAGATAAAATACATTGGTCTCTCTGAGGCATCAGCTTCAACAATCAGAAGAGCACATGCAGTTCATCCAATAACAGCTGTGCAAATAGAGTGGTCCTTATGGTCAAGAGATGTGGAGGAAGAAGTAGTTCCCGCTTGTAGGTGAGGTTTAAACTCTACAAAGGTCAAAGTAACACGCCCAGATCTTATTACACATATCTAAAGCTAGCATTTCATTCTGACTTCTGCATTTGTGTCCCTGATTTCACAGAGAACTTGGCATTGGAATTGTTGCATATAGTCCTCTTGGGCGAGGATTCCTATCATCAGGACCCAAGATTGCTGCCAACTTATCGGAGGATGACTTTCGAAAGGTCTGTGTTGAGATATTTTAATTAATTTATGTTAAGAAAGACAGACTCTTGGGGCTAAATATGGCGTCATCTCCAGATTATAGGATTAATTTGTGCCAAAAGTTTGAAAATTCCATCAGATTGATAATATGATCCATTTTTCTGTATGCATATGTATTTGTTGCAGTATCTCCCCAGATTCCAAGCTGAAAACTTGGAGCACAATAAGACAGTATATGAGCGGGTCAGTGAAATGGCTGCAAGGAAAGGTTGCACTTCATCGCAGCTGGCATTGGCTTGGGTTCACCACCAGGGAAGTGACGTGTGCCCAATACCTGGAACCACCAAAATTGGGAATTTCAACCAAAATATTGGGGCTTTGTCCGTGAAACTAACAGCAGAAGAAATGGCAGAACTTGAATCCTTCGCTGCTGCAGATAATATTCAGGGTGATAGATACGGGACAGCGTCACAGACGTGGATGGGGTCTGACACCCCACCACTTTCTTCATGGAAAGCTCAATAAAGGATGTCATCTTAATTTCAAGTTTGCCTTGAATGTAAGAGCATGCATATATGCAGCTGTGTGTCTAAATAAGCAAGGCATATGTCACATATGTGGCAAAGCAAGTGTGTGAACATTGAATTAGATAATTTGTTTACTGTGCTTACGTGTATGGCATGACTTGTTTTGATCGTAATACGTGTCAATCTTTTCTGAGTGGAAATTAAGGAGTTTGTAGCTTTGTCACTCAATGAAACTAATGATAGATGTATCTTTGATTGATGCCACCAGATCGATGGAGATCCAAACACTTAGGGAGCTCATAAAAGTTTGAAAAGGGAGCAAGGGACCTATCTGTCCTTTTAATTTAATCAAATTAATCCCTCTAAAAATGTAATTTAAAGAAATTCATCCCTCAATTCGCAGACTTGCACTTTTCCACGAGTGAGCTGGAGAAATAAGTGTGGGGTATTCATATGCATTTTGTGGCTGACTTTGTTGGCAATTGATACTTGGCATTTCAGGAACAAAAAGACAACAGCCATTAAAGGAGAATTATAAGAGGCCAAGAAAAAGAAAAAAAAAATAATTACAAGAAGAGAGGGAGTTTAGGCTGTCACGTTTGGGAACGGGTGGTGTATAGCTACGTTACTTTCTATGCTTTCGATTTTTTTTAAAAGAAAACAAAGGATGAACAGTAATTTTTATTGTTTATCCTTTGTTTTTTAAAAAAAATGAAAAATATAAGAAGCATAAGAAAAAGCAGTGTAAGCATAATATTATTCTTTGGGAACCAGCATTCTAGAGCTGGGACCCGCATATTTTTCGGGGGGGCTTGAAAGAGCTACGTGCTACTTACACTTCACACCTTAAAATGAAAAAAAAAAAAAAAATATTCTGCACATTTGTGGTGCATTCTTGGACCAGCAATTAAAGGGAGGATGGCGGCACAAAACAAAAGAGGGAAGGCTACTGCTGTTCACACAAGAAAAGGGCATTGAGGAACAAGAATGTGACCAGAGATTGGAGGAAAATTTGAGCCTTGATTTGAAGATGATGACTATGAACTAAATTGTTCGTTAGAGGAATTGTGTTGAATTAGTTTAAAGCATTGATTTTTGTTTTGCAATTGTATTAGCCATTTGAATTATGTGTTGTTTCTTTACTCTGGTCTAATATTTATCTTAATTGAATTAATATCTCGATTAGATCTTAGAAAGCATTGATTTTTCTTAGTGTTGGAATCATAAAAATATTCCTAGGCATTCATCTATCAAGCTTAAACTTTTTAATGGCTGGTTCTTGACATAGTTTCATAGCTCCTATAATAAAGTTATTTATGATAAAGTGGTCTGAAGTTTGATAATTGATGTATCCTATATATCAATACTTACGAGAATTTCAACACCAAGTGTAGTAAGTTTGTACATTTGTCAAGTTTAAAATAGAATTTTTATGTTGTTTAAATTATAAAACTATTTCTAAGTCTCCACCTTAAGAAGACTGAACACTTGAGAATGAGGGATTAACCCAAATTCAATTGGATAAATAATACATATGAAATAAGACAAATATCTCTAACTTTATGTGCAAACAGATTACAATTGCTTGTTCAAAAACAAAATTCGTACAATTCTAGTAGTCATAGGAATATGACATTTATGGTTGATAGAAATGAGTTCTAATCACCATTATGAAGAGGAGTTACAAACTTTAAGACAATTGGTTTGATAACACATAATTTAATGGATTCGCACAAGGTAAAATGAACTCACGTGGAAGCTAATATACTCTAGTTTCCCCTAACCATTTTGTTATCATCATGTCCCAAAATGCACTTGTTAATTTTTGCTAGTAATTTGTGCAATCTTTTTTAGCTTAGAAATTTAAATTGTTTCTTTAGTTAATTTCTTTGATACTTTCAAATTAAAATTTTTTCCAAATAAAACTAAAAGCAAGACAATTTTAGTATTTAACTAGCTTATAAAACATAATTTCCTAGTATCGATAACCTTAGAACTCTTATATTAAATTTTTATATGTATACTTGTTCTAATAAAAATTTAGTAGAATTTTTACACATCAACTGGTAAGGAATTATCCATATATAGGATCAACATAAAAAAGTTGCTTAATAACCAAAACTGTCATATCAAGCTTGCTCTGTCTTACATAAGATATAAGGTAGGTTCATGTATATATAACTGTATAAAATATAGATAAATTGATCTACTCTATTTAACTCATAGGTCAATATAAGACAAAACATACCAATTCGTATTTTTATGTATAAAAATATATTAACTTATAAATTAACCCATCTCGCTTTGTCTAAAAAATAGATTAAGTTAATATTTTCTTAATTTATTCTAATTGTAACTTGTCTCACCCCACTACATTTAATTGCGAGCCTTTGCAGGAAAGGCCACCTTCTTTGACACACCTATTTGCTATAGACAATTATTTAAAGATTCAGAAGCAGTTCTTTCCAAAACTCCTTTCAAAGTTCTCTTGAATGTGACTGTTCATCACAGCAGCCACATATCATCCATTTTTTTTTTTGAAAAACATAAAAAATACCCTTTTATGTGATATATGCATAAAACCAGCCCAACCTGTTAGACAGTATACCCAAACATAAAAAATTCCGATTCGCTTATCCGAAGTATAGCTAATGAATTGTCCAGCAGCCAAGGTCAAAATGTGACCAGGATTTGTGCTTTTACCATCCTTGCTAGCGACCCAAATTCTACATAACTATCCAAGCGGAGAAATCTCACATTGGGCAGCAAGGGAAACTTGAGGAAATAAATTTAGAAACCCCGCGCCGGGAAGTAAAGAAGGGAGGAACAACAGTGAAAATCTTTCGACCGATTGAATCATTTCACCCAACGGTATGCATAACTCCTTTTATCATTTCACACAACTTGAGTAAAATATACCCTTTCATACTTTCTCCAAATACAATGGGGCTATTATTTATGTTTTACATTAGTACTTCTAATATAATAAACAACAACAACAAAAAACTGAATCTTTTTTTACTAGGTGGGGTCAGCTACATAAATCAAACGATACTATAAACTTCTATTCGAAACCAAATCTTTAGATATACCATTTAATCAAAGGGTTTTTTTAATCACATCTTCAAGTATCTTTTTTAGTCTTCCTCTATATTTTTTCATAGGACTAAACATCATTTGGTTAACCTTTCTCACTCGTACCTTTCGCGGTCTTTTTTGTATATGCCCAAAACCGAGTTTCTGTCATTTTTTCCTCAATAGGCGCCACCCCAGTTCTCTCCCAAATATAATCATTTTGAATTTTATCTTTTCTTGTATGTCCACTCATTCATCTTAATATTCTTATTTCTGCTATTCCCATTTTTTACTCTTGTTGACAACTCTTCTAATATAATAATTATTTAAAAATCCGAGTTTATAGTTGGAAAATTAGGGATTTTATTCTTAATTTATTTAGGCTATCCTTATCTCAGTTTATAATTATCCCTATCCTAATTTATCATATTTGTGTTTTTGGTTAGTGCTGTCTGCTTCTGGGGCTTCTTTTCTCTCAAAATAGGGTTTCAGGTGCGGTGGTGAGTAAGCTAAACATGAATAGCTGAATAACAAGGAAACATAAGTATGTCCGCTAACAAAAAATTTTCATTTAGAAAGAAAAATTGTTGCAGGATCTTATTCATTACATTGATGGACATGATCAAGTATGTCAGAAAATTCAAACATTGCATTCTGCCTGTAGATTAAATTACACATTGACACAACTTAATATAAAATCCATATACCAACCTTATCAATTCGGGTTGTTAAGAAGGCAATTGCAAGAGATACATTTGGAGAATGGGGGACTTTATACCAAAGATTGCAGCCTTTCACAGTTCGAACCACACAGCTTTCTCAAGACAACAGAACTTCTTTAATGAACATCATACAAGCAAATCCCGAAGATGCACAAATTAGAATGGATAACCTTTTCACGGTAAGTAGGACATAAAATAGTATCTAGAAAAGCAAACTGAACAGAAACTTCTGCTTCATTCATTTACTTCTTATCCACCCAAAAGGCATTTTGATTGTTTGTGATCCATCTTGACAGAGATTAAAGAGGCAAGAATGCTTGAGATATGAATATCCCAGAACAGATATTGGATTGGTCTTTCATTGAATGCTTGATGAGAGAAGAAGAGGAAGCTCTTCTAATGCTTGTACAAATAATTCACATGGAGATTCATAAATGGAGATAGGAAAGAACAGAGATTTCACACACAAGGGGCAACAAGAGATAATTGAAAGTCTGCTAGAAAGAAATGAAATGCCATGAATCTTAATGCTGTGGTATGGACTCCAAAAACTCCAGTAAAGCAGGGAAGCAAGGGCATTCCTGACCTTGTAATGAATCAAGAAAATAAAGAGAGATCAGATAATCATAACATAGACTTTGTAGAGCCAGTTTCTTTTTTTTTACCATGCCAGGAATGACCCAACCGGAAATGCAAGACAAGGTGGTCCCCGGTCTATCTATCAACTTCCCATTAGAAAATGCATGCATAAGCTCCTCTTCAACCACTTCTGACTATCCAAGTTATAGAGTAGGTGGAAGACACATGTAGAAGAGAGCTACGATCCACTTGGAATGGAAATACACCGGGGAAGTTGATAATTCTACCTGATTCATTAGAAGAGCTGCTCGAGATTGCTGGTAATCTATAGCCGCAAAAAATACTTGGTAATATAAAGGCATGCACAAATTCCGATCATATCGGAATTTTCTTTCTGCTGGGGGGGGGGGGGGAATTGGGGAGAGAACTCGCCCACACCAGATGCAAAATTCTGAACACAACAGAATTTTCACTAAATTCTAACAATCAACTTGTGAAACTGCAGGTGAAAAATTTGGATGCACAAACCTACAAAACTTATTAATTCAGAAAATTCAGAGATTGATGACAAGCGTCATTTGAGATGCTAATCATCTCGATATCCTTTGCAGCAATAGTTAAATTTTGATTTCATGATGGTTACCTAATGAAGGCATGTAGACTGGAAGATACCTTGTAGGTTTAGTTAAGTAATGACATGACTAAATATTAATAACAATACTAAGTACTGTAGCCAGCAAAATTTTTAAAAATTGGAGAATTCAATTACAAAAGCTGCTCTTCTTTTATGATTGTTTAAAAAAAAAATCTACAATCTTGCCAATAGTAGGTGGTTACAAGTTCGAGAAACAAAGTGACAGGGGCTCATAAGAAGTTCGTGCTGCACGATTGAAACAATATTTTCCGACATTTCATGTTCCCTGAAGATCCAACCACCCAATGCCTTACAACCATAAGTGCCCTTGCTCAGTGTAAGAGATACATTAACTACAAAGAAGCATCTCACTTGGCGCCACATCAGTCTGGGCTGTTAAAACTTTCTGTTGCTTGACCGCCATTATTGAATAAAACTATCATTTCTTCAAACTTATAGGTATAGGATGCGCTTCCGTGTTAAAAACAAATTTATCCAATGGAATAACAGAGCTGTCCCCAAATAGCAAGTATAAATACTTAAGTGTTTCGCCAAGAAAGAAAGTCTCCATTTTGTCTCTCTTATGAGGAGGAACGCTAGTTACATCATCGAGAGAACTATATCCACCAGTATCAACCCTTGTATATTTCTCGAAAGCTTCAAAGATTTGCCAACCCCATTCACGATATCTGTAAAGAAAGAAATCTAGCAGTTTCAGAATAATCATGAAAAAATAATTAAACCTGCATTTTCTGTTTCTTTAGTTGCATCGAGGAAATGAAACTATAAATTAACTCACAACATGAAAGGAAAAAGAAGCATACTTTGGATTTTCTGTAATACGATACAAAACAAATAAAGATTCAACAGTCTCGGGACGTAAAAGGTTATGACGATCGGCAGGTTTTATTATTATGTCATTCACATATTCTGAGCTCTTGTTTCCTCCATCAAGACCTTGTTCAGAAAATTCCTGGGTAAATCAGAGGTTAGCTACCAAATCTCAACTTTAGCTATATAAAAATGCAGTAAATAGGTGAAAAGCAGAGGACAGAAGTGGGCAATGAGCTAAACAAATGAAATAATTAATTACGTATACAGTGCCTTAGAACGGAGGAAAATATTTGCTAGTGGTTTTGAACAATTAATATATCCAAAATATGTTGACAAAAAGCTGCTAACCTCAGTATGAAAATAGGCAATTTCAGGAGCCAGACCAGTAGAAGTTACAGAGTGCATCTCAAAGCATGTTTTAACCAGATCTTCTGCAAGCTTCAAATTTTCCAAGTCTTCAAAGTTAAGCATGTTGTTTCTCATTGCCTTTTCCTTTGTGAGGCCTTTAGTGGCACCAAGTGCTAGCGTACCAGGCAAAAAGCACACCTGAATTAGCAACAATAAATTTTACATGAATGTTATGGTCAACGTTAACGTGAAAAATGTATCTCTCACGTATTTGTTTAAGGTGAATAACTGGCTCTTATAAAGTTTAAAAATAAAACAAAAGAAGCATGTACCTGACATATAAAAATGGTTAGTATGCATAAAAAAAAAAGGAAGAACATGAAGCGTTTTGACGCTCCCGTGTAATATCAAAAAATGAAAAAAAAGGAAGAGCAAAGGCCCTTTATAACTACAGTGAGCTGCCACTTGACATTTTTCATCCGTCTCAAACTGAAATGAAAGTTGTCTAAATGTTCAAAATCTCCCGTGCAAGTTTGACACAAGAATGTCTTTGAATGCATTAAAGCGATGAGTCTAGGATAATTCTAGCAATATTTTTTTAATTGAAAATATCCTGGAACAGTCGGAACAACACAGTGCATCAGTGATGAAAGTGATCGATTAATTTAATTTGATTAAAATTCCCCTGTTGATTACATACATTATGTGCGTAAAGTCACTTTCTCAAGAGAACAAATCTGAAGTTGTGATATGATCAAGTTGTGAAGATCAGAGGCCTTACCATTACATACAATTGTGAACCAGATGCAATTGCAGTTCCCTATACATTAAACAGATTTTATGCACAGACAACAAATCGCAGACAGTGATGCAGCATAGATGGGATAGCCTATGCTACATCATACAATTTACAGACAAAACAAGGCAGGTAATGTAGCACAGGGTTCCAGGAAGAAGTTCATACCCTAATTTCAAAGGAAGGAAACAACTAATCCTTCTAAATGAATAATTTCCATAATCAAACTAATCCAAATTTAGGGCCGTCAGACAAATATGATGTCATAGAGATGGCAAAATGACTCTAAGCAACCCTTTTGCACTTTTTCTACTAAAAAGGTATTGTCAAGCAACTACAGCAATAAATAAATTTCACGCAATATCAAACATTAAAAATAATAAGTATTGCATACCAGGTGATCCATTTTTGGACTGAATCCACCATTTGATCCAAAAGGCAACTCTCCAACAAAAAGTAATCCATTTGGAACTGATTTCCGAACAAGAAGATGCTTAACACCCTTCATTGCCTCCTTATACATTTCATAAAGGTATTCCGTATTACTGTCACTACTAGCTCCACTCTGAAGCCACACTTTAATTAAGTACTCATAATAACTGTCACCTCGAGATCCCAGTCTGATATTTTCTCCACTGAATTGACCAGAATGAGGACTGCAAATAGTTAATAGACAATATCATATGTTAGTAAAATTTTCATGGGAAAAGGAAAGAAGGTACCAAAGATTGACAGTAATTAAATTTTATATATATAGAGAGAGAGAGAGAAGGGAGAGAGAGAGAAGCAATTGAATGAAAAATGAGGGGAAAGATTGATCAAGATGTAGCCCAAGAGAAAACTAATGTAATGGCTGATATAAGTGACACATCTACAATTTGCAATTCCATACCTTATGTAAATAGGAACCAACCCTTCTACCTTTGGGAGTGACTTCATGTGCTCTAAGACTTTCGTTGCCTCCACACTATATTTCTCATCACCAGATACAAAACTGAGATAATTGAACTCAAGCTGTAAAGTGGAAACTTCTGAAGTACTACTCAGTCCATCAGGAGCTGGATGGGCTGAGGAGTCATGCAGTATAACATCACTAAATGGAATAGGAGTTGGACTGGATGTAAAAGCAGATAGCAGACGATCAGCCAAGTTCTTGGCAGTTTCCAGATAAACAGCAGGTTTAGGTCCAGTATGAGTTAGATTTGCTCCTTTTTCCCCACCACTTAGATGATATGCACTCAAAAGCCCACCCAAAATGCGTATTGTAGTTTCAAATAAATTTACTTGACCCTTCTTGCTAATTCTTTCAGAAAGGTGTGCTTCAACCCATGATCCTGCTTCAGCAACAACTTCATCAGTACCCATAATCATGGCTGTATCAAGAGCATCCACCACTGTAGCACCTAATCCTCCTAATCCATCAGTTCCCTGCCGGCTCAATGGCATAAGTTCATCATAACCCATAGCATACTTCTTATACCCAGACCATGCATGAATAAAAGCTTCCTGGACTTTTTGTTGCCTAGCAATCCATATTGATCTGTCATCTACATTTTTAGGTAGCTGACCAATACTATTATTGTTACCTATATCATCAGGTGGCAATCGAGGAGGAAGTCTTGGAGGTCGTCTCCAGAATTTTTTTAATCTACGGCCATCATTGATAGTGATGTTATGTTCTTCACTGTTTCTATTCCCAATTACTTGATCATTAGAAGCTACACGTCCAGGACTTGTTTGTGTCAGCATAAGATATGCTAAACCAAAGATCATTAGTATGAATAAGAACTTTCCTGTACTACAGCTACTACAATCACGCTTTAGGTTACCAGTGAGCAAGCTCTGTGTGATGACCTGAAAAATCAAGACATAGTAAATCTTTCTTTTCTTTTTTAATAAGAAAAAAGAACATTCTAAATCATTTACTTGAAAGTCAAGGGATTTATGTATTGAAAAATTGAGCATCCAAAGTGAAACAACATATCAGGAAATTTTAATGATTAGTGAACACTAGAAGAACTAGACAGGGCAGGGAGGGGTTTTAATAGGGATAGATTACTTTTCTTTTTAGTGTAGAAAAGTTTAATCTGAAACTTCATATTTGAAGTACCCATTTCTGTCAAGAATGATCTATTATTTTGTAAATTAAATTCTAAGGCTATCAATACAATAAGCTTAGTAGGTATGATATCACGAAGATTAAACATATAAGCATACTCCATCCTCATGCCAAACATATTTTTGAGTGGATAAGAAATATGACATTGTAGGCATACTTTCGTCATTAAAAAGACCAAAAAGCTGAAAAACAATTCTTAAAGATCAAAGTTGTAAAGCATATCAATCAGCCACAGGTTTTCCTGTCACAAACCCCACTCAAAGACATAGATTTTCGTCATTTTGTAAATCAACAACAACCTTCTAGGCAAGTACTCAATTTAGTACCTGACCCAGCTTAGCTGTTAAGCTTAAATCTACATATAATCAAATTCTATAGACGTAAGTATTGCAGCTACCATTATCAATTGTATCAGAAGCCAAGCAAAGTCAAGCATCAGAAAATATCTGTGAGCAAAGCAATTTACAGTTAAAATATAATGAAGTGAAGTGGGTACCTTGAAGAGTGAACGGTGGCGAAACTTGGCGTTGTCGTAGTCAACATCCTTCCTGGAGTAGGGCAGAGACTTTGACATGCCTGATCCGATCAACAAGCAGGTTCAGGGAGTGATCCGCCTCTGTGCTTTCAGAATTGGATCGGAATTGAAAGGAAAATTGGCGAAAAAATCAACTAGAAAGTGAGAGTGAATTTTGCACGGGAAATTCTATGCAGCATGGGATAGCACAGCAACGCTACAAATCCAGGTCAATCCGGATCGGAGCCAAACTCACACCGAAGAGGGGGAAGAAGACTTTTGTCCGATGCGTTGGGGCTAAACAACGATTAATGCTAGGCAATTTGGAAAGTACGAGGAAAATAAAACAAACTTCGCTCAAATACATTGAGGACACGCGAATTAGGACATTCTTAAGTGCTTTGCACTTTATAGTAAAATGTAATTAAAGGTTAAAATGAGTAGATATCATTTAATAAAAGTTATTATATTATTAATAAAAATCTATTTATACTTTTAATTGAAATAAATAACACTCTTAACTTTGTATGTGTTGTAATTGACATTCCTTCGTTTAAGGTGTTGTTTGGATAAGTTTAATAAAATATTTATGTAGAGAAAAAAATACTTAAAAGATATTTTGTGAATATTTAGATGTACTTATAAAAATTATTTAAATATTAAAATAAATTATTTTGAATTTATATTCATAAATAAAAAATTAAAACTTATAAAAATAAGTCTTTGTAAAAGTAAGTAACTACTTATACAAAATTCTTTTAATGAAATTTTATTAATAATTATAAATTATTGCCTTGTATTTTGTCTCTGTTACAAAGTAACAAAGAAGAAACAAAAATGAAAGTTGTATTTGTAAGAGAGATAAATAATAGAAATGAAAATGAGCTTGCATAAAGTGATGTAGGTCAATGGGTAGGTCAAGCCATGGCATCCTCGAGTGGCGTAGTGCGTCATGTTGACACACAAGCCATGCCATAGTGCTCATGTAGGTAGCCACAACATGTCATGGCAGCTCACATGAACCTCCTTTAAGGTAGCCAAGGCATGCCATAATAGCTTCAAATGAACCTCATTTGAGGTAGCTAAGGCATGTCATGACAAACACTAGTACCACACTAGCATGTGGGTGGTGTGACATGCGCGTTAGTGCACAAGCTATGCCATAGCACCAATGTGGACAAGTATGACATGTTACGATAACCTCAAATAAACCTCTCTTAAGAAAGTCAAGGTGTGCCATTGCAACCCCAAGTGAACCTCGAGGTAGTCAAGGCATATCATGACAACAGCTAATGATGCACTGGCATCTGGGTAGCATACTACACAGAGGCACACGTTTCTATAATAAAGACGAACTTCATATCAAACAAAGCATGTCTCAGTTTTTATTATCATATTTGACAGAGGGGAATTTGGGGCTGGTTTGGTAATTTTATAGTTATAAGCACTTATGAAATTCTACATCCCAACACTATATTTATTATATTAGTACTTACCAAAATGTACACCCAAACACAAATAAGCTTATTTTATACCACATTTATATCAATAGAACTTGATCAAAAAGTTCTTATGATATAAGCACTTAATTAAGTTATGTATCCAAATTGGACCTAAGTTTCCTTCTAATCTCTAATGTTGACTCAATCAACAAACCTCACCAAGGTACATGCAATGTACATGACATCTAATTCCACCATTTTCCCTAAATCTAAAGCTCTTTCACTCCAAAGCCTTAAACACCACTCCTCAAATCCTTAGTTCTATTAGTTAAAGGAAGAAGATTTTACAAAAGCCCATACCCAATCATTTCCCATTATCCAATGGAAGGAGTGCCTTTGAAGATTGAATGAAATCGGTTGAAGTTTGAAGAAATAGAAAACATAGAATTAGATTTCATTAGCTTGCAAAAATTGAAGCTCTAACAAGGTCTAGAATTGGGCTTCCACTATAGGCGTAAGAAATCGTGAGGCTTATGGCTATTTGGACAGGTGAGAATTGAGATAGTTTTAGTGAAGTAAATCAATGCATGAAAGCTAAGATAGTTTTGGAGCATGTGTCCAATGGGGTAATAATTGAGACTTGGGCATTCTTCACATGATCAAGGAACTTGGACTAAACAAACATGGTTAACAAAGAAATTGAATAATATTGCTCACACTTTTAAAATCTATTCAAATTTTGTGCACCTTTTTCATGATAAAACAATTTTCTATTAAAGTATATTGGTTAGAGATGGCTTTTTTCATGTGAATTTTATGCATGTGGAGATAGGATTACTATAAGGAAATGAACAATTATGACTCACATGTTCTTTTCTTGCCTCAAACGATTCTTGTTCATATTGGTTAAAGATTCAATGCTTCTTATCTTTGTTTCTATGAACTATTTTGTTCCTACCATAATGTTTTCAGTCAGAGAACTTTAGATTTAGGGAAAATGGTTAGTTAGCTATAGTAATAAGGTCAATGTTAGAAATTAGAAGGAGATTTAAGTGACGGTGGTGGTTAATTGCCATATTTATAGAGTATAGGGAGTTATTTGTTTTAAATGAAAGCCACAAGAGAATTTATTGCACATGACCCTAAGTGCAAAGGGTTACTTGCATTCTCCTTAATTTGAGTATATCTTTTAAAAACTCTCAATGCATTATCAAGTCTTTCGATTTTTCAAACTAATATTGATTTCTATGGCTAGCTTATTTCCAAACGCTAACCTCGTAATCAATTCATGCATAGGATCTGCCTTTTTCTTTTCACAAATTTCATATTTTCTAAGTGGGCGAAAGGAAAAACCAAACTTAATGCTCTTTTCTGCCCAATTCCTACCTAAACTTTCTCATATCCATTTCTAGCCTTTCTATATCATGAAGAAAAAAGTAAAGTACCCATGTCAAATCTTCAAACATTTCAACCAAATTGACTTCAAAATTGGACAAAATTGCACCCATTTCTCATAAATTTAACTTGCCAAACCAACACTCCCATCCTATAGACTCCAATAATCGAAAAATAATGCAGGAATCCTATAATTTGCAAACTAACCTACTTGATTCAATGTTTCTTATTCTTATCCAAAACGAGGATGCACAAACACACACAATGTTGCTAGGAAGAATAGCTTTAATTTATTGATTTCCTCTTCTTTGAGAGATTGGTACTTTTGCTATTTTCAGAATCCTTCTTGTTTTCCTTTGTAGTTTCCATCTCTTGGCAACTCTTCTTCTTTTTCACATTATGCTATGCAATTAATGCTTTAGAAATTGATGAGAAACAAGACACAAACAAAACCCCATTCATGAGCTTCGTGAGAAATTAGTCCAAGTCTGAAAAATTGAGAAGTTGATGATGCATCGAGAGTTTTGATATCACAAAGGAACACCAAATCAGTGATAAGCTTCTAAAAAATTATAAAATTATTATCAAGTTAAAATTCAATTAAATTGATGAGATGGAAATTTCCTTCATTATATAATGTATACTCATCTAAGCCTTTGATTAATATAATGGATCAGATGAATGCACTTTATACTATAAAGTGTAAGGTCAACTTTAGAGGATTTTGATCTGAGGATACATAAACCCTATCATATCTCTAAGAATCATCAAGCCACAACTATTAGGAGGTTGCATAAAGAATTTAGTTCTACCATGAAGAGAATGGACCCTGATTGCAAGCTAATTTGCTATGCAATTTCCCTCACTATGAATGTGTGAAATTGTGACCTCCAAATCTCTCTACCAAAAGTCCCTTGCATGCTCTATCAACATAACATAAGGACAAGTGGTTTGACACCAATTTTTCACCAAGTTAACAACAAACAAGGAGTCAACCTCCACCAAAAGCTTTCTAATATCATGGGTCTAAGCCATCTCCAGACCATGTATAATACCCCACATATCAGTTTCCAAAGTAGTATCATAACCCAAATCTCAACTAAACCTAACCACCCAAGTGCCAATAGAATATCTAATGATTCCTCCACAACTAGTCATAGAATCCCTTGCAAGCTTGAACTATCCACATTAAGCTTGAAGAAGTCACAAGGCAGCAGTTACCAAGGAAATATATACATATTGAATTTTATTAAATATTTATTTAAAAATTAGCTTATTAAATTTGTTGAGTTTTATAAATTAAACTATAAGATGTAATATATTAATGGTTTACTTGATTTTATGAGAATTAAGTATGATTTTATAAGTAAGACTAAGTTTTATGATATAAAAATTATATTCAATTTTGTATTATATAAAGTTAATTTGCAACCAAACAATTTTAAAAGAGTATAAAACAAGTATAATCTTTACATAAATGATTGTTTGATCCATGTTTGAGAGAATGTCACTAATGCCTTAGAAGCTGAATCCCTTGTAGTTAGTGACTTCATGAGATAGAGATATGAGAGAGTTTTAAGAATGTAAAAAAAATTTAGTAAGAAATAGTTATTAGATTAACAAATAGCATGTATTAATTATTAATTAAAATTTACCTAAACTTATCAAAATCAAAGATCCCTAATCCAAGGGGATTTGTTTCATCGCATCATGCTTCTCTTTCTCACCACTTCATACTCTTTAGTTTTATATTCTATATATTTTTTTAGAAGATATTAAATTTTAAAATTTTAATAACTACTAATTAACCCTAAAATCAAAGTGTTAAATATTGGCTCTTAATTTTAGAACATTGGCTCATAAATCAAACAAAGGGCTTGGTTACTCCACACTCTCACAATGTCACATGTCAAGTCATTTTTTTTTTTTTGTGGAAAGGAGGGCTTAAAGTAGGAAACATAGAACTATATAGGGACTTATCTCACTGAGGAGATCTCAAATAAATTAGATAACAAAAGGACATCTAAACCATTAGGAACTCTATCAAGGATAATTGAGGCTATGGGTGCAAACAAGCCCTTGCTAGTAAGAAAATTTGCATACATATTTGCCTCCCTTTACACATGCTAGACATGTATCAAGCCTTTTTAGAAACTAGCTAAAGGTATTATATTTTTCATGTTAGAAGTTTTAAGTACACCTAATAATCCAACTCACTGTGTTTGAACTAAAGCTGGTTGCTAAATCAAAGATATTCTCTATAAAAAAAAAGGTTGAAGCAAATGCAAATGTCATTAAGGGTACATGGTCATTAGATGTTTGAATCTCATAATTTTGTCTATGAAACCTAATAATTCAATGAATTGGATTTTTTTATATAAAAAAGTTTATAAAATTCAGTTTATAATATAACATTATTGTTCTCTATATATTTGAAGAACTTCAAAATATGCCTATTCATTTAATATCATATTACTTCTTTAGTTAATTTATATGTTAATAAAAAACTATTAATATTCCCCAAATCATGTATTGAGCAAAGCCATGCATTATGCAAATATTTCAAAATACTTTGTAAAATTGTGCATGAAAACTTTTCATGTTTTAAAAATAAATTTTGTTTGTTTTCCCTAACTTCAATTTAATTCTTAGGGTTTCATTAATCTCCTTTCAACCCCATTACTGGTTTAGAACTTATTAGTTGTAGATGTCTAAATTTGTGTGGAACCTAAAATAGTCCATACTAAAAGTGTTGCCAAAAGCTAAAAAAAGAATTCCACTTATCTTTTTTTATTACTTATCTCAACCCGATTTTCCTTTTTTTCTCCAAAAAAGTATTTTGTGTGTGTCATTTAATTTTAGTCCTTAAATTTTTGCTATTAATATATATTAAAAAAAGAAACATATAAAAAATTTCATAGACAACTTCATTTTATTATTTTGGTTCCTTTAAAAATAAGAGAATTTTAAATATCTTCAGCATTAAGTACTCATCACTCTCTTTCCTCCTAAAATCTTAAGTTACACTCTAAGCATCATCCCTTTTTACTATTAAATCTCTACATTAATGATGTTGTTTATTTTTTTTATCTCTCCCCATCTTTCTTATATAACAAAAGCATATGAAAACATGGCATTTAATGAAAAATAGAGCTACCTCCCTCAAGCATGGAGGAGGCATTGGCAATTCAAAGAGATGGTAGAGAGAGGCTCCAAAAGGAATTTGGGTGAAAGATGTAAAATCAAGGCCAAATTTTCTAGAAGATGTGTACCAGAGATGAGAAGAAATTGCAAGTACAAAAGATAGATATTTATTTGGCTTTTCTATGCTTTCACAAATACAAGCTAAGCACAAAAAATTTCTTTTCACTTTGTCTTGCAAAAGGTGCCTAAAGCTATTAAATCACTTACATTAAGCACTCTCAGAATCTATTTTGTCAATACACACCTTTTTCCTTCTTTACCTCTTCACTTCACATACTCATCACCTAAACTTTCATCACTGCCTTACTTTTAGACCATCACCACTCTTTGTTGGTTTCATTGCATATGGGTTTCTTACAAGGACTTGATTACTACGCTTAGGTATTTTGTTTGTGACTAAGTTGTGGACCAAAAGAATCAGTTTTAATCTTTTTGGATTAGTAGACTTCTTCTAAAAATCTAGTGCACAAGCTCTAACTGAGGTAATTTGCCTAAATTGATAATCACTTCCTATAAGCTAATCTCATGAATGCTTGGCTTATGTTTGGGTACTCCATTCTTATACATATGTTTGGGATGCTTATTTAATTGGGAGACTTGATGCCTTTTGAGTTATGCTTTAGTTTTCAATAAGGATTAAATTTGAGAAATGTGTCAAATATGTTTTTAGAGAGAGGGAGTCAAAAGAGAGAGAGGGATGTGAGAGAGAGAGAGAGAGAGACGAAGAAGTATCTCTCTCTTCTAGCACGCCTAGCATGCCATTGTGAGTGGTAGGCCCCCATGGCCTATGTTGGTGACAGTGCTATCCAATGCTAGTGAAAGAATGGCAAGAGCTATCTTTGGTCTTTGTGTCCAAAGCAAAGTGATGAAGGTGCATCACCCTTTATGGATTGCCAGCACATTGAATTAAATCTTAAATTAAGAAAAGTAAGGTTAGGGATACCAAATTGTTCAGCAACTTGATTGTGTAGAAGGGGTCCAAACATTCTTTAATCAGAATTGAAAGTGAAAATAAAGGGCTAAGAGAAGGTTAGGCTGTTGTGCATCCTAATTGTAGAAAGGGCCCTAATTTAATTTAGGCCCATTTCTTAAGTTTAGTATAAAATAAAAAAATGAATGATAATTAGGCTACATGGTCAATTTGGGCTAAGTGAACCTAAGTTCAGATTCATTTACATATGGGTCTATTGGATTGGGATTTTCTAATTTCTAATTTTGAAAATTAAGAGTGACTTAAGTGACTGATGAATATAAAATTAAGATAAAGAAAAAGTTAGTGAAAGAAAAAAAAAATGAGACCCACAACTTTGATAATAAAAAGCTTAATTTGTTTTGCGAGATAGGTGTTTGGAGATTTTACACTTGATTTCCATAACCAAAACATACTTGTTCTTTATGCTGTAAGGACAATTGAGGGTTTATCTCTAGACCTAATAAGATTCTAACCCAAATTTCTATTATGCAACTTATGTATAACTGATGTGAATTAATAGTAATTTCTTAACTCTTACAAGCAACTATAAAAGCTCTTAGAAATGATAGAGATAGCACTGATGTTGCAAGGATATCTCACCAAAATGCTCTTATAAAGGCCAATGTGAAAAAAGACATTAGCCCTTGTGTTAATGGTATGGATTGGGATAATGTCACTCATTTAGATTATGAAGACAATGATGAGCTGAATAGTTTGTCAGGTTCTAAAGATGAGGAGGAATGGGTAGATACATAGAGTTTAATAAAAAAACTAACATGAACAAAATAATTAAACTAAAAGTGAGAATGAACTTTGCAGATTACAAAGGGTGCAAAAAAGCTTTGGTGCACCACTATATTTAGAACATAATTGATTACCATTACATATACAATGAGGTTGCTAAGATAATAGTAAAGTGTAAAGCTGAATGGGTTTAGAGAATTCATGCTTCATAGACACAAAAAAAGGATGCATTTCAAATAAAAACTTTCAAGTGTCCTGAGCATAATTGTGGTTGGATTAGGCACAATAGCAAGGTGACTATATCTTGGCTATCTAATCAATATATGGGCAACATTAGAGATCAACCTTATTGGAAGCTTACAGCTTTTGCCAATCAAGTACAATGGGATCATAATGTAAAGATGTTCACATACAAAGCATATAGAGCCAAAGGGAAAGTGATTGACATTATTGATGGCATTAGTAAAGAGCAGCTTGGCAAGTTGAAGAACTATTGTGATGCAATCACAAAATTTAACCCAGGCATCATACTTCTAGTGCAATCTCATATGCAAGTATTTGAGAGATTGTATGTCAGCTTTGATGAATGCAAAAAGGGGGTTTATAAGTGCTTATAGGTCTTGTGTGTGTTGATGATTATCTTAAAGGGTCGATTCAGGGGTCAACTTTTATGTGCAATTGGAAAGGATGGGAATGAGAACATGTTTTCCATTACCTTTGTTGTACTTGAAGTTGACGATAACAATAGTTGGCCATGGTTCTTGAATTTACTTATTAAGGAAATTGGGACATTTAAGGATAAGAGATAGGTCATCATGTCAAACAAGCAAAAAGTAAAAACACTAACTTGTTTGCTTCTTGAACTGTGGATGTTGTTATGGCATATTGCTTGGTTTTCACCTAACTTGTTTTGTGCTTTTGATGTTGTAGGGCTTTTAGCAAACACTAAAGAGCCTTGGATTTGAGCATTGGTACTGTGTATAGCATTTATATGCAAATTTCAAGTTACAATTCGAAGGAAAAAGCTTGAAGGATGAGCTATGAAATGTTGCCTAGGCAACCACTGAGGTTGAGTTTGCTCATCACATGGAAAAAAATAAAGAAATTAGATGGGGCAATCTAAAAAGTGGTTACAACAAGTCCATCCATGTGGAGCAAGTATGCCTCTAACCCATCCACAAAGTGTGATATTTTGTAAAATAATAAAGTTGAAACCTTCAATTCCTTCCTTTTAGAGGCACGTGACAAGCCAATACTAACTTTGTGTGAGGTGATAAGAAGGATTATGTTGAAATGGTTCATTGCAAAGAAGGAAGGTATTGCTAATTATATGGGTCATATTTGCCCAAGGATTCATACAAAGTTAGAGAATGACAAGAAGGATTCTCAACAATATATTTGTCACAACAAAGGGGATGGGAGGTTTAAGGTGAAAGTGCATGGTGTTCAATAAAATTTATTGACTTGAATAGGAGAACATGCTTGTGAAATATTGGAATTGACTGGATACTGTAGACATCTAATTTTGTCCGGCCCACTTCTCAAAATTTCAACATAAATTACAAATCCAAATTTAAAGTAAAAATAATAAAATAAAATAAGATTAAACCTAACCAAAATCTAAACTAAATAAGCCCAAACCCAAAATAAAAATAAATCCAAGAAAATTCCAAAAAATCAAATAAATTCAAAAAATTAGAAAAAATTAAATAAATCAAAGATAATTAAGAAAAATAAAGATAATTCCAAGATAATTCAGAAAATGAAGATAAATTCAAGGAAAATTAGAAAATGAAGATAAATCTAAAAGAAAATAAGAAAAAATAAAATTTTAAAATAAAACTAAAAAATAAAAGATAAGATAACTAAAATTAAAGAATAATAATACAAGATAAATTCAAAATTAAAAGAGATAAATAAAATAATAAGAGGATAAGATATTAGGATAAATAAAAAAAACAAAGATAAAAGAAAAAAAAGGGATAAAAGATAATTAAGAATATCCAAAGATAGGAAAAAAATGATAAAGATAATAAGACAAAAATTAAGATATGATAAGATAAAAGTCAAGAAATAAATTAGATAAATAAAAATTAAAAAGAAATAGATAAAATTAAGATATAAAAATCTGAAATCTAAAAGATAAATAAAAAAAATGTTAGATAAAAAGATAAATGTTAAGATAACATTAGAAAATAAGAGTTAAACTAAAGGACAAATTCTAAAAATCTGAAAATTACAAAAACCCATTATCACATGCACTAAAAAAGGTGGGGGGTTCACGTAGTGAAGAAGAGGATATAAAATTTCAGCAAAAAAGAGGAGAAAAGGAGGGAGGATTCATGTACACAAGGAAAAAAGGGTCTCCAAAATTTTAGCAAAAAGGCTACAAAGAGGGAAGTTCACGTATCACAAGGGAGGAGACTTTTTGGAAGAAAATTTCAGCCAAAAGAGGAGAGAAGAGCAAGAAAGAGACTTGATCCTACAAGGAAAAAAGGGGCTTTTCACGTATCACAAGGGAGGAGACTTTTTGGAAGAAAATTTCAGCAAGAAAGACCTCTCCACTTTCTCATACAATCACACACTCTTCACACCACAAGCATACACCTTTTTTTCAAATCACACGAAGGAAGATACTCAAGGTAAGCCCCTTTCCTCTTTTTTTTCAGATTCATATATGTTGTTCAATTTTAAATCATGTAGATCTCATACTTTAATCCTAATATAGGTAGAATTGTTTTTGCTATAGTGTTTGCATAACTTTCATTTTTATTAATCATGGTGTGCATGTATTTTCACATTCTTTCACCACTTTTTATCTTGATTTACTGTAGGTCTCTACATGCAAATAAAATCATGTCAAAATTCTGCACATTCTGCACTATTAGCATGTATAGATTCCATCTTAAATTCTGCATAATTATGCGCATGATTAAATTCTACATATAGTGTTTTAATTTTTTGCACATATTTATACTATTTTGAATATCCAAACTTCTACTTCTGCATGGTATTACATTCTGTTTAAATAGTTTTGTACTGCATCTTGAACTAAATATTCTGCACTTTTTGTCTCCTATGAATTCTACACTATAATTCTGCATTTTGTTTCATAAATTCTGCACAAAATAAGTTTTAGCAATCCTATTTCTGTTTTGTTGTTTTGTTTTTGCATTCTGTATGAAATCTTCATATGACTTTTACATGCTAAAAATTCTGCATGTTTTGTATTGAAAATTCTGCACATATTTTAGCCTAGGCAATGTTCTTATTGATCTTCCATATTCATTGATTTAATTTCTTGTTAATTTTTTAATTAAATTTTAGCATTAGGATTATCTGTTAAGAAACTCTAGCATCACCACCTTGAGTTCCTCTTAGTCCTAAGCAATTTTGGCTCTAGGCACTTTTCCTAAGATTATTTTTAAAAATTCCGAACTGGAATAGGAAGGGGATTTTCTTAAAATTATTTCTAAAACCCTGATCTGGAATAGAGATGGGATTTTTATAAAATTATTTTTAAAACTCCGGACTGGAATAGGAAGGAGATTTTTCTTAAAATTATTCTTAAAACCCCGGACTGGAATAGGAAGGAGATTTTTCTTAAAATTATTTTTAAAACCCTGGACTGGAATAGGAAGGGAATTTTTCTCAAAATTATTCTTAAAACCCCGGACTGGAATAGGAAGGGGATTTTTCTTAAAATTATTTTTAAAACCCTGGACTGGAATAGGAAGGGAATTTTTCTCAAAATTATTCTCAAAACCCTGGACTAGAATAGGAAGGGAATTTTTTCTTAAAATTATTTTTATCCCGATCCGGAATGGGCAGGGATTATTTATCAAAAATCTTTTTTAAAATTTTTAACTAACATAAATTAATTAAGATAAATTAATAAGATCATTTTTGGTACTGAAAGGGCGTTTGGGGTGCTAACACCTTCCCTAAAACGTAACCAACCCCCGAACTCAATCTCTAAAATGTAGACCATTTTTAAATTAGGTGTCCGATCTCACCTTTAGATAATTTAGGTCGGTGGCGACTCCAAAAATCCAAAATAAAATTTTAGTGTCAACAGATACCATTTGATCATTGTGTAGCAAGCATTTATAAGATGAAATAGACCCCCAAAGACTTTGTGCATCCTTATTAAAGTAAGGATACCTTGCTAAGGGCTTATTAGTCATATTATAAAGCCATTACCAAAGGAAGATTTGCTTAATACTTACTACTTGCCTCTAGTACCACTTAATTATACTATTAGACCAACTAGGCCCAAAAAGGTAAGAAAGAAGGTAACTGATGAGTCTATGAATCCCTATAAAATGAGTTAGCAAGGACAATTAATTAAATATGGACATCATGGTGCATGGATCCACAATGCCAGGGGATACAAGGATGCAATGAACCTTAATAGGAGAGTGTAAAAGAAGAGGCAACCAAATAGGATAGTTGGGCAAGGCAGCAACAATGGGCCAACATAGGGATCATCTCAATCGGGAGTAAGTTAACATTCAATTTATCTTATGTAATTCATAATTACTATAAACTTTTAGTATTATTTATTTTTCTTACTATTACAGCCAATTGCCTAAGGTTCAAGAGATCAAAGAGGTGGTAGTAGCAGTGGACCAACATAGTGTTCATGTCAAGACCTAGTAATATAAGAACCTAGGTTATGTTATGGCATTTATAACCACTCTCAATTAAAATGATTATTTATTTTCTTTACTATTACAAGCAATTGCATAAGCTTCACAAGTTCAATGGTAGTAGTAGACCAACACAAGAGTCATCTAAAGCCACGTGATATAAGAATCCAATTTATGTTATTGCATTTACTTATTTATAACCACTCCTTTTTGACAAAACTTGTAGTCCTTGGCAAATGTTTATTTATGACCAATGCATCTTTTTTTTTTTGTTCTTGATAAGTAAATAGTCAATTGCTTCTTAGTTCAGTTATCTAATGTAACTTACAATTTACTAGCTAGCTAGTGCTTTAAGTTAAACTATGTTGCCTTGTATGTTTTGTTGAGGAAAACTTTTTTGGTCTTAGTTTTTGTTGTTTTGGCAATATACTATGCTTTAAGTTAAACTTACAATTCACTATATCATTCTTACTTCTCAATATCCTCAATGATTTTGAGTGTTTGGTGCCTATTGTTGGTATATTTAAATTATTTTGTTTTGAGAGTTTGGTGGCTGTTAGGTTTAGTGTGCCCAATGATGGTGGCTGCTAGGTACGATTCTTTGTTGATAGGGGTAGCATCCCAACAAAGTGGTTGGTGACTTCATAACACAAAACTTGTTCACTAGTGTAACACAAATGTGCTTATGATTGTTACAGGCAACTGCACCAATGCCAAGAGGATGAGGGGCAAAGAAAAGGGCTAAGGGAGCAAGGATAACAGACCAAAACTTCAAACAAGGGCTGAGAAACAAAGTAAAAAGACCAACACTTAGAGCAAAAGGAGCAAAAGAAAGGGCAACTTAGTATAAATGGTTTATGTATAGATGGTTTTTTTGTGCTCAATAGTTGGCAAGTTAGTATATATATGGTGTACAAGCATGGGTTTTTTGTAGAAAGATTGCTATTATTACTTATGGGATTTTTTTGTAAGAGGATTGTTAATTATGGTATGAATGGTTTAAATGTTAATGTAAAGGGATGTATACTATTGAATTTTACATACACATGATTAATTTGCCCATATTTTGTTATGTTATAGCTAGTGCCATTTTGTTGTATAATGTTGGAAGATTGGTGATGGTTTCCTACCATTATTTATTCTAGTTATGGTTGGTTGATGGCTTCTGGTTACTATTTTTTTTTTTTAGTTATGTTTTTTGCAAATTTTGGACACTATTAATTTACCAAGGGTGCACAAAATACAACAAGATTATGTTCAATTTTTTATCAAATTTTAAAAGAGTTATTTGCAATTCAAACTAAAGTTTAAGTGAGTTATTTGCCACTTGTTTCAAAGTTAAAGAAGGTTCTATGAAATTAATGTTAAAGTTTAATAGGGTTCTTCGCAATGCCAAACTGAGTTTAGGATGGTGATTTGCATATTTACAACACTCAAATAAGTGCAAAGGGAAGGATAAATTGATCACATTTTAAGCATATTTCTCTTGTGGCTCCATTTTATAGAAATAAAAGGCATGAATATATTTGTTTGGAGTTTTCAGACACCCAAATCATTGGGGAAATGGAACTTAAATGGACCTAAGAAAAAGCCAAGTAAATGAGTTACAATACTTGATGATAGATACACAAGCTAAACAACAACAATTTCCATTACATATTGCCAAAACATACATATTTGCCATTGCATACATAACTCTCAACATTTGTCACTATCTAACTACTAAAACATTCATAAATAACAAAAACTTCTTTAATTTTATAAATACTACCAATAACTTCTTCACACTCCTAAAAATATATATTCATAAAACACAACTACAAATCACAAATTGTAAATACTACCAAGACTTCCTTCTACACATTCCTAAAAGCATACATATTCAAACATCATAACTACAAACCATAAATAATAACTACCAAGGCTCCCTTTTACACATCCCTGAAGCAGTTGAAATAGATTGTTTTGACAATTGATACAAAATAAATATCCATGTTGCCACCAACAAAGCAATCAACAATTTCTCTCTTCTCTTTTAGTGTTTGATGTCCTTGAGTAGACTTTGTTTTTTCCTCAGCAGACCATTAATCTTAGCACCTGCATAGTCATTGCAACCACCATCATACCACTCAAAGAAATTGCACCCACATCCTATAGAACCATAGTTGTCACAACTAAAGAAACACCTTTTAGGATTTGTTGTTGTCGTTGAATGAATTAGTAAGGCAACTTAGCCAAAGTAGTAGAAATGCATAGGTGCTCCACCCCTTCACTTGCTACAAAGCTTCTAAACAATGGAATATGGTTTGAATCTGATGATGTCATGCCCGTTCATTTGTTGTAGACCTATGATTTGAACATTCCAACAATGGGTTAAGGGTTTTGATAGATAGGAAACTTCAAGAACGGGTTGGGGGTTTTGACGTGGCCTTAAAAAATGGGGGTTTTGCTTGATGGGTGCCTTGAAAATGCATTTTGAAAGCATGGTTCAGCCTTCCACTTTCAAAAATGGGTTGCTTTAGGTGTTGAGCATGACTGCAAATTTGTTAAAATTACAAGAACTTTTGAAAATCCATGGAGCTTTGGAGTTTAGGGTCCAAAAATATCTCAAATCTTTAAGACACCTAAAGTTGAAGGCTGAACTATGTTTAGGAGTAAGAGCACACCATGGTGGGGTAATGAAGATTAAATACTTCTTTTTAGGCTTTGGGAGGGGCATTTCAAGATTTTCCCTATGGTCAACTTGGGGTTTGACCAATTTTTTGGAGTTTCCATTATTGGTTGGACATAAAAATGGATAGAGGGTGTACATTGCATTGTTTTCTAAGTTGAGGTTGGATGTTTGCAAAAATTAAATGTAGAGGAGGGTTATTTGCTACGATCCCTTAGTACAAAAGGGTTTCATATATTTTAGCTTAGTTATTATTTTGCAATAACTATAATAATTATTTTTCATTATAGTTTTAGTTTATTTTGTGATGTATGAAGGTAGTAGCGGGGACTTCAATGGTCTTAAAGATCATTTACAAAAAGGATTCCAAAGGCCCCACATCATTAAGTAAAGGATTTCAAGGGTCTTAAATCACTTAACAAAGGGTTTACATGACCCAATCTCTTTCATCACAAAATAAGAAAAGTTCCAATGGCCTTTTTACCCTCTTTTAAAATAGCTATAATCCAAGCATTCCATTTTCAAAATAAACAAAATTTTCAAGTAGTTTTTTCTTTTTTCCAACCAAATCAAAGTTCCAAGCAAGTTATGGAAATAGGTAGACTAATGTTTCTATTTCCCATAACTCAAAAGGAAGGATGATATTTTTTGCAAGGATTCACATGCCAGGGGATCTATCTCAATTTTCTTTGAGTAAAATCCTATTTTTGTCCTTCACATATGAAAGTTATTTTATTTTAGTCTCTTACTCTCTAAAGTTTCTAACTTAGTCCTCCACAAATTAAAATTACTTTTAATCAAGTCCTTCCATCATATAGCCATTAATAGTATTAAATTTTTTATTAACGTGGTACATTAGTTGGTTTATGTATAAAAAATTTTTGCCATGTCAGTATCATGATATTATGCTGATGTGGCAAAAAATTTAATTTCGTTAATGGCAATATAATAAAAGACTTGATTAGGAATAATTTTAATTTGTAAAGAATCAAATTAGAAACTTTAAAGAATGAGAAACCAAAATAGGAAAACCCTCATCTATGAAGGATCAATATGAAGTTTTAGTCATTTTCTTTCCAAAGTTATAACTCCCACTTTTAACTTAAACATTTTTTTAAGACACTCAAAGCATAAATGCTTAAGGGCTCTTTCCTAACAAAGAATTATAGAAGTCAGATGGAGCAACGCCCCCACCTTCATATCTTGGAGGGAACACACCCCCAATGGAGAAGCCTATATTACTACAAAAATTCTTGTAATCTTTCATCATGTTCTCATATATACATACTTCTACACCAAATTATTTTAAGAGAATAAGATTCTAAATATTTAATACAAAAATATTTTAATTGCATAAAATAAATTTTGAAAACTGAATTTTTAATTCGTAATATTACTTTAATTAAAAGATAAGACTATAATGTAGTACAAGGGTGTATTTCTATAATAATCAAAGGACATAATAGATATATTTTTAAGAATAATTATCAATTCGATCACCTAGAGTCAAGCACATTTATATTTAATTAACATGAATAATAATCTTCGTGTAATTATGATATTACTATTTAATTAGGACTTAATCAATAATGTGATAACTACAAAAGTATTAGGTGTATCTTTTTAATTTTCAGTAAATCTAAAATTAAATAATAGGTAGTTATGGCTATTTTAAAGTAAATTTATACAAAATAATCTGATTTAATTGACATGTGTCTTTCAAATGTAGTGTGATGTGACCATATGTATCCACTTTAAGAGTAACAGACTATGAGACGACTTGTCTTCTAAATACACATTTAAAGTATATCATATTTTTAATATAAGATGTAAAAACTAATTTTTTATGTGACCATAATAAAAAGGTGCTACGCATGAATATCACGTTGGTAAATTTTAAAATTTAAATATAAAATTATAAAATCCTAAAATTTAAACATAATTTTTCAAAGTGATAAATTTCTGAATGTCAAACAATAAATCTTAATTTCTAAAAGTATAAAAATCTAAAATTCCAATGAACTTATAGTTAAAATAAGCATGTTTACATTTTTTCGTCTAAAAATTAAGAAATAAATAATCAAAATATGTTATTAGAAGTTGGAAAATAGATGCATCTTTACGGACCAACTCACCAATTGTTACGCCTAATGATTTAAAAAAGTGCAGTTTTTTTAATAAATGAATTATTAAATTATTATAAATAATTATTTTGTCGTGAAATTTGTTAGGTTTTATAAAATAAATTTAATAATTTAAATTTCTTTAAATAAATATTTAAAAATTTTAGTTTATAAAAATAACATTTTTAATTCTTGGTACCGAAAAATTGGCTAGCAAAAAATGCATCCATAATTTTGATTTCATGGTTAGAAGTAAACAATTATTTAGAGTGATGTACATGTACTACTGACACATTGACAGAAAGGTTGCCTACAAGTCTGTAGCCATATGGTAAGGAATATAGAAGAATATATTCTTAATTGCACATAATTATTCAAAATGAATAATAGGTATTTGTGCGCTTTCTCAACAAGAAGAGAAAATTTGAGTGAGTGACAAAAATCTGACAAAATAAAGAGAAGAAAAGATGCATTTCCTAGCAAATCACACTAATTTTCCTCTTGCAATGTAAGGGTGTTCGGACTAATTTACAATAGCACTAGCAGTATCCTTGACATTCATAATCTCCCTTCTTCTCGTTTCTATTCTCCCAAGAATTCCCTTAATTGCTATATCAAATGCATCTTCAATGGTCCTGAATCTTGAACTTGGATGCCCATATATGACTCTAGGAATCATCCTTATAACCTTCTCTCTCAAGGACAATACTGCACCCTTTGGAACTCTAAGCAGAGTCTCATTGACCATCACTCTTTTCTCTTTGACATCTTCTTCTGGTATGAATACAGAGTATTTAGAGCCATCCTTGGGTAAATGCCACAGATATTGATCATAAGCTGAACCTGGATGAAAGAAAACAGGAATGCAGCCTGCCAAGATTGAGTCAAACGTGGCTCGCCTTGTCCATGTATCCCCTGGTGGCTGCAAGCAGAAAACTGAGCTCTGAAACACCTCAATAATATTTACAGGATCATCACATTTGTTTCCACCGTCATAGCAACCAAGAAGTTTGCAATTACTGGAGGATTGGCAATGTTTGATAAGCTCATTTCTTACAGACTCCGTTGAAATAGGCCGCGGAGCACCCACAAATGAAAACAAGTAAGGTCTTTTCGCTCTTCTCATTCTTTTCTGCCACTTGAAAACTTCACTATCCTTTGAAGGATGAAAGTAAGTTGGATATGGAATTGGGAAATCATTATCATATAAACCTGATTCGATCGGCAACAATGACATGTTGCTTGCTCCAGGCAAGAACATAAGCTTGTTGCCCCAATCAGACTCGTTATCTGTTCTTCTCCTGAAGTCAAAACCAACCCTGCCTCCAACCAAGAAGTGATCTCCACCCCACATTCTCTTCCATTGAGGCTGTTTTACAAGCCACTTGACAAGCTCTTTTGGAGAAGCATCTCTCACAGAGACATTAAAGCCCCAAAGGTACTGACCGGCATCAAGGCCAGCATAGTAGGGTACATATACAGCAGATGCCAATGAGGAGTTCTTGGTTAAGCACTTGTACTTTTTCATCTTGTTATGGAAAATAACCTCCAATGAAAATTGATTGGTTGCATACCAATTATTCTTCAGCAACATCTTCCCTTTTGGATCCCTATTTACAAGAGGGCCAAGGCCTAAGTTGGATATGTAAGGGCACATATCAATCCATTTGATGAGTTTGTGACAACCCTTGAGAAGATCCTCATTAAACCTGCTAGGAAGATCATGAATATAGATATATTGGCTAGAGCATGGATCCGAATTGCTAATGGGGTGCTGGGTAACAATTTTATCATCGTCTCTAATCCCAGGAGGGGGAGCCATCTGCCGTGTTTCATTCCTTTTACCAGTGGATAGAGGAACCACAGTCTCTGTAACATTCTTTGGTTCATAAAGGGCCCCAGTTATGTTGATCCTTCGAATAGTAAACTTGTAAGTAATGGCTTTTATGGGACACCCAGTGGTAGTTTCACAAAAATTGCTTGGAAAAGTTGAGGGTTTAGGCTTTTGGGCATGTTTGATAAGAAAAAGTATGATGCCACTTCTGCCAGCACAGAGAGCTACATAATCCAAGAAAAGCAGTGACAAACATAAAACAAAAGAGGTGAGAAACACAAACCGGAGTTGATCAAACCGCTTCCCCACCGTTGACCTCTCCATTTTCTGCGTCTGTGGCATTCAGAGAATATTCATGACTGACTCTTCTCTTATGGCAAAAGGGATATAGAGGAAAAGAGGGATTGTCATCTGCGATTATTAATTTGAATTACTTCCCTTTGAAGGCTAAGGAAGGGAAAAGTTGACAACTCACCGAAGAAGTCATTAACGGAATTACTTACTTTGCTTCAAATTAATTATCGTTTTAGAGTCATTTTTTATATTATTTTTAATTATTATTTTTTAAAATTAAAGTAATATTAATTATTTTTTTAATTTTATTCCTATCTTAATCACTATTCTTATTAAATATTTAACTAAATTTATTTCTTTTTTATTTAAATCTTTTTATAAAAAGCTAATTTATGAAAATAAGCAGATATTTAAAATTATTTAATGACTTTCTTAAATTTTTTATATTAATTTTAAATGACAAATATTTTAAATAAAAAAGAGTAGTAGAATAGAAATCATACACATATATAAGGAATCAAATAAGCATAAACCATAAAAGTGGGAGCATTCCGCAATTCGCTCTCCGTCGAATCTCGTGACAAAATCAAAATATATGAATTGATTAAGTGTCTTTCTTGAGTTATTTATGTTGACATCTATTCTTTTGGTAATTCTTGAGATCTCTGATTATTTTAAGAGCCAAATAGGACATACCATATATCCGACGCGCCCACCACTCGATGACTGTTATTGCCCACCCGTTGGTTTATGTCATCCTTCCTCCAAGCAAAATTTCTCACTTTTACTATAAAATGTAGCCGTTTTATTAATTGCGAGTAAAATTAATTTTAAATAAAATAAAAATATATAAAAAATATACAGAGCCATTTAATTAAAAATAATTAATAATTTTTTTAAAAAATAATAAATTAATTTTCGGGTACAAACACCACCCCAAACAAGGCATAGTAGCTAGTATTACTTTCACTTATTATAATACAAGTGACCTTTTCTTTTATGTACCATATGGTATTATATTTTTCACAACACTTAGTTATAGTTAAAAAAAAAAAACTATAACTCTTAAAGTTTCAAGCCCTCAAATTCCTATATCATAAGGTATCAAATTTTAAATTTTAAAATATTAAAAATAATATATAAATTTTAAAATTTTAAATTACAAGCACTAAATGTAAAATTTTTATAAAATATTGGGTGATAATATAGTTATGTTAAGAGTATAATGCTATGTTATAATAATTGTAATAATGTGAAAATTATTATATAAATATGCAAAGGGATATCTCAGAATATAGGAGGACTAAAAATTTTCCCTCCTTTCTCCGTAAGCTTACTTAAAAAAAGTTAGTCCATGTGCCCAATTTTTCTTGTGCTAGAAGTAATTTATAACTTTTTAAAGATTATGGCCTATTGTAATTCTAATTTGAGAACACATGATTTATTGACATATTTGAAAGTGTTCAAGTTAAGAACTCTTATAACATATATAAGAAAGTAAAGTTTGGATTTTTTTAAGTTAATAGAACTATCTTTGATGTTGTACTTTTTTTTAATTTGTTCCTTTTTTCAATATTCTATACAATTCGAAATTTATATCAAAATTGCTTATAGTAATTTCAAAGAAGCATCAATCACTTACTCAAAAAAAGAAAAAAAAGCATCAATCGGGTTAGTTATAAAAAGAACTGTTTGGGGAGGCCCTAAATTTGTATATAGTCCATTATAAATTTAGGTGAGAAATGTGTGAATTACTATTCACAACTGCAAGATCGTCGATGATGCCAAAATTGCGAAAGTAATGATTCAGGGAAGCGACTTCCTTAGAGATATTGCAGTGAGGGGTATACTAGTAAAAAATAAAGCTCTTGCGGGAATACTTGATAGCAAAAACAGAGAGTGAGAGAGACTCTTTAAGCTCAAGGATGGGCCTAATGGATAGGAGCAACTTTGTGGTCCCACAAGTTTTGAGAACGATTTTCAAAGGATACACAAAGAGGCTCGACTCAGAGAGTTTGTACGAGTCAAGCTCAACATTGGAGAGCTCGGATACAATGGTGGTTTGAGAATGAAGTTGAGCTGGGAGTGAATTAAGGCTCAAAAATGATGTCCCCGAGGGTCCTTGAAAATTGGTGGCTCATAGAATGTAATCTCAAGGCATTTCTCAAACCCTTTGAATCCAATAGGAGATGGAGACACAAGTTTTGTTGTGGAAGTAAGCATCAGATCAGAACTTCTCAATCCCAACATTGAGTCAAATGTCTTCAATGATGTAGCCGAGGGGAACTTTGTACTATATTGAACTACTACTAGACTTCATTTTGCCACCTTTGGCCTCCATTACAACATTGAAATTTATAGAGAGATCATAGTGGAAGAGAGGGAAGTGACAGTGAGTGATGTAGAGAGAAAGGGGAGAGAAGGGCCAAGTCAGCAAGACTTGTCCAAGTCTAATACTTAGGTGGCAGGTTGGGTGGCATTTAACGTACTACATACGTATATAGGTAATGCTATTATAACATTCTATAATAGCAAAGATCTAAGGCATAAATAGCAAAAACTATAAGGACCTTCCTATACAGTTTTAAATTGTAAGAACCTACTTGAAAATCAGACAAAACTATGAGGACTAGTAGAATAATTCAATCAAAATATTATATATAAAAAGAGAGAAGAAGTACGAAATTGTTATGCTATTTTTTCTTTTTCACTTAATTATAGTATATTCAGTTATATTTTTAGATAAAGTAGAAGATATATTTAATCACATTCTTTTATAATATGAATATTTTAAAATAAAAATAATAAAAAGAAAATTAACATAACAAGACTTGAAAAATCAAAGAAAACACAAGGAAAAACAAAGTGGGAATATTAGAGCTACCGCCTTGGCAAGAGGTGGAGACAAATCCTAGCAATTAATTCACTATCATAGATTGAACCTAAAAAATACTAGACAACATCTTATAAGCACAAAGGACACAAGGAGACAAGACATAGACCACCCCAATTGGACACAGCACAATGATTAATTACTATAGTAGTTAACCTAATATTAAAATCATAATACATAAAAACTTTTGTGTTCCTATACAAAGATTTCAATAGATAATATACCTCTTACAAAATTCAATTTTTATGCTAATATCTTTAATTATGTAGTGACACATATTGTAATTTTGAGATTTTTCTTCTTTTAAAATATTAGATTTAAACACAGAATCTTTTTTTTTTTCTTCCCGGAGTATTGTTTGACCATAGGAGAGCACGAATCTCCTTGAGGTACTGAAGGCGCTGAAGTAGGTAAACCTCTTTCAAGCTAGTAGAACTTAGAATCTTTTGTTTGTGTTAAGTTGATACTTTTATTTTCACAAAAAAATGCCATTTTTTTTATAAGAGAATGTTTAAGTTTAATTTCTTTAAAAATTGAATAACCTTTTTTTAATTATTCTTTCATACATCTCTCACTAAATATGAAATCTAATATGTATTTCCATATTATGGAATCTTCTTTCTAATTTATACAAGAAAAGTACCTATTTTTATATAATCAAAAATTCTACAAAATATACAAATTAAATTGAAAACAAGTGAGAGCAAAATGTGGCTTTATAAGTGAGACATGTTAGGGGACGCCAAATATACACCGAAAAGTACTTTAAATCAAAATGAGGTCTATTGATTATAGAAATCATGGTATTGACACTATCGTTTGTTTATTTAAATTCCTTTTTAATTAATTAGTTTTAATTTCTAAATTTAGTTTTCATTAAGGAGTTATATCTTTATATAAAACTTAGGCCTCTTGAATTTAGCCACTCAAATTCCCATCTGGTTAAGTTATATCTGCAAATACATTCTATGTGTCTTTGAAGGTATGTGTCTTTTTTTAGTATCGTCTTCTCTTTCTTGAGCAATGCTTTAATTTTGCCCTTCATTGAGAGGCCACCCAAACCCTTGTGATCAAAATGATAGACATTGATTATGATAGAATGTTGATATTATAGATGAAGACACATTCTTTGAGTTAGTGATTTGATCAACCTACCTCATACCATCACCAAGTTGCCCAAGGATTGCTTTTTGGTTCTGGTTGACAATGATGTAGTAGTGGCTTCATGTTTTTGAAAGCATACCTCTTTTTTCGTAGGGTCCTCTCTTTTTGGAGCTTGAATAATTTAGTTTATGGTATGTGTATGGAGTAGATTGGTGATTGTAAAGGTTGAAGGCATTCTTGATAGTAATGGAATATTGCTTTACAATGGAGCATTGATGAGAAAGTTCTCAAGATTGTTGTGCCACACATACAACCCAAAGTGAAAATTATTTGGGTTAGCTTGATTTGTGTCAAAATTTAGTGCTAGTAATAAATATAAGAAAAGGAAAAAAGTGCATGACTTGGAAAAGGAAATTAATAGATAAGAATAGAAAGTCTTGTGGAAAGAAAAAGGATATTTCTTGATAGAGAAAAAAAGATTAATTTATGATGAAACTAGTGAGGTTTATTGATTGAAAAGGTGTGCCACCTTGTGGGCAAGGAAATGTCCCCAAGTGGTCACTATAGTCACCTTTGACGAAGTATGAAGAGTATCTTTGGTGTACTACCATAGTTGATTGTAGGATGTGTTTGCCACTATTGATTATGGGATATGTTTGTTGCAATTGATTTCTAAAGATGCTTCTACTAGGAGTATTTTGCATATATGCATTTGATGTTGCTTTTGTAAGGATTATTTAGATTGTGGGTGTATTAAAATTTAGCTTTATGAGAAAAATTTAAGATTAGTAATTTAGATTGAGGGTGTATTAGGATTTGTGTTTTGAAAGTCTTATAATTGATTGATTGGTTTAATAGTTAATTAATATATAAAGGGTGTATATAGCTAAGGGTCCAAACTACATTATATCTTTGTTTTATTTTTTTATTGATTATTTAATCTACTATTGCTTGTTATTGTTGTACATTGCATGGAAGGAAGTATTTTTCCCAACACATTGGCACTCATTATATATTGGCATTAGATAAGTGCATTGAGTTTCATCTCTTAATGAGGTGGGAATTGTAGGTGTAAGGGCAAATGGTTTAATTATTTGTATTTAATGTTTTTTATTGCATTTGCTAGATGGTTGGGTTTTGATGGTCATATATGTGATTGTAGCAATTGATCTGTACATCTAATGCGGTATTTTTCACGTAAAATTTTGAATTATAAGGTTTAAGGAAAACATCCCTCTATGTAAAGTGAAGGCACTAAATACTCATAAAATTTATTTGGATTGTTAACATTTTGGATTCTATAATTCAGTTTATAAGACTTGGTAAAATATTATATATTTTTAAGTAAATATTTAATAAGATTTAATTTGTAGAAATAACAGAACTGCTAATTTAAAGACTTTGAGTTGCACAGGAAATCCTTTGTTTCACATATTATTGATTCATTTATACTATTCTCAATAAACTTGACAAATATAAAAATGTTGCAATGTAGATAATAAATTAATGGATAAACAATATAAAATAGTACCACCTCTTAAAAAGATTACTTGATTCAATTCTCATTACTCCACCCAAGTTTGTATATAAAATCAACCTAAAAAACAACTTAAATATTGCAATATTTACTAAATAATTATTGTCTTTTGGTGTAGAGATTTCTCTAAATCTTCCTTAATGGATTAGGACTATGCTTGCTTTAGGGTTGGAACGTAACTTGATTGTGAACAAAGGCAGCATAAGGTTAGAGTGGAGTTATTCCAAATCAAAGGTGGATGCATAGAGCTAGTGAATATAGTTAGGAAGCATTTAAGGGGACGGGTGAGATAGTGGGAGTGAAGTGAGCGAGAATGGATTTAGCCTAGAAGGGGTAGATCTACATGGAGACAAAATAAAAGTTGTAACCATACCCAAAGAAGGACAAGATGGTGAGGATGCTCAACGTCCATTGTTAGGGCTACTAAGGAGGGTGTAGATCAATCAAGCATTTAATATTGTGGTGATGGAGAAGAATCCCTTCTTTTTCCAATTCTACCATTGGCAAGAAAAAACCAAGATGTTAAAAGGGGAGCCTTGGTTCTTTGATAAGAATGTTTTGGTGCTAAAAGGAATTAACGAGACTAAGCAACCTTTAGAAGTGAATCTTGATTCCACACCTTTTTAGGTTAGAGTGCATGCCTTATCTCTATAGAATAGAACAAAGGCCATAAATAAAAAGCTAGTGAAATCCATGAGGGAGTTCTTAGAGTGGGATGGGAACTGAGAGAGGAGATATGGGCCATTCTTATGCTTTAGGGTGAAACTTAACCTACATAAACCATTAAAAGGGAGAATCACCATCAAAGGAGTAAGAGGAATGGAGATAAGGGTTTATGTAAGATATGAGTGACTGCCTAACTTTATTATTTGTATGGGTGCTTGGGGTATATCATGAAGGAATGTGACAACAATAATGTGACAAAACATGAGAATAGGGAGGACAAAGTTGCACTACCCTTTAAACCTTGGATCTAGGCCTTTCCTTTGTATAATATGAGGGTGAATTTAGATGGAAGAAGTGGAGTTCCTAGGAAGAAATTTGTTTTCAAAGGAGAAGGAAGTACACTAGCGGAGGAAGGCAAGAACCTATCTCAAGCGAACCATGCAAGGGACAATGGGAATCTCATTAGTGTTCTGAATAATGATGAGGGTATAGCATCTATCATAGAATTGTAAAAGAGGTGTAGCCTAAAGAGAGAAGTGGAAATAGTATGTGGATTGAGAGTGGTAATGGAACATAACAGAGATGAGGTAATAATATCTATTCAAATCAACAAAGTCCCTCACTTACTAAGGGTCCCATCACTAATGAGGGGAGTGACATGAAGGGTGCTAAAGTAGGAAATTAGTATGGTGGGTGTGGGTAAGGGATGCTCTATGTGTAATTGGAAGAGGAAAGAGAGATAAGGGAGTGATAAGAAGAAAATACTAAGAAAGAGGATAGAAGAGAAGTATAGATATGGACACAATTGGGGACATGGGGGCATTGTTGAAAAGAAGGCAAGGGAGAATTCAAACTTCATGGTAGAGGCTGGTAGCCAACATTGACAAGAGCCATGAATGCCATAAGTTGGAACTATTGTGGGCTTCAAAACCCACTGACAGTTCGAGCTTTTAAAAAGCTCTGTCTTAATGAAGTTCCCAATCTTATTTTCATAAGGAAAACAAGAAGATATAGTAGGGAGATGAACTGCTTTCATAATTAGCATGGTTTTTCAAACATGGTAGCTGTAGATTGCATGAGGAGTGATCAAGAACATACTGAGGGTTAGCAGTGATATGGAAGAAGGAATTGGAAGTTGAAATCACTAGTATGAGGCTAAATCACATTGATTTGGAGATTATGTCTGCATAATATGAACCTAAGTGGAGAGCAACTTGAAGATATGGTTTCCTTGAGGAATAGAACTTAGGCCCTAATATGAAATCTTAGCATGATATTTGATCTCCCATGGCTTGTCTTGGTGACTTTAATGCCATTGCAAGTACAAAGGAGAAATTAGGTGAATATATGGTAACTTTTAGTCAAATGAATGGTTTTGGAGGTACAATGCAGTGGTGTGGTTTATTTGATTTGGGGTTTAACAATCACGCTTTCACATAGAGTAATGGGAGAGGTGGGAATGACAACATCTAGGAGTGATTAGACAAGGCAATGGCAATAGGGACATGGTTTGATTTTTTCAAGCTACATGAAGTCTACTGGTTACCAAAGTATAAATCTAACCATGCCCCTATCTTGATCCTTTATAAATCCCTACAACAAGATTGTCTTATGTACCTCGATAATTCTATCATCTACCTTTAAGGCTACCACTTCAATATTTACTAATTCCTCAAACTAAAATAGATTGCTAAAAAAAAAAATTAGTCATTACCCTGGCAATTTCATCTTCCTTATGGAACACACTACCCTATCATCAGTTATTTTATCTAGCCAGTGCTTATTTTTTTACTGAGCTACTTTGTTATGGAAGAATAGGGTATTCTTATCCCATGGACTAGCCAATTTGCCTTTGCTCTTTGGCACCATATAACCACCTCTAGCTTGAGTAGTTCATCTAGCTTGAATTCCACCCTTTTTGTCCTATTACTATATCTTCTATCTAGGCTCCTTTTTTGGAGTTGAGATTGCTTTTGCTTTACATAGGGTCAAGATAGCAAGATTTGCACTTGTTGTCTCCTATCTTTTCTTTATAGATGACAATATTCCTTTTGCTAGGGCAAATCATGAGGACATGAACTATATATGACACATTCTATCTAATTGTCAACATGCTTTGAGGTAGCAAATTAACCTAAACAAATTAAAACTCTCTTTTAGTCAAAACATGCAAGCAAATAGACAATTTTCAGTCCAACAATGGATGGAAATTAAGGCTATTAAGAGTTACTCCAAATATTTAGGTATAAACAAGTTTGTAGGAAAATCTAAAAAATGGGTTTAGAATTTAATTGTTAAGGATAAGGTGTAGAAGAAACTTAATGGGTGGAAAGAGAAAGTGCTTTCAAGAGCAAGAAAGGAGATCTTAATTAGATCCATGGCCCAATCCATATCATTTTACATCATAGGATATTTCAGGTTGCCTTAGTCCTTATGCCATCAAATAGAGATGATAATTAGTAACTTTTGGTAGGGAGCTTAGGGATAAGAAAGAAAAATCCACTAGGTACGCTATAACAAGATGTGTAAATCCATAATCGAGGGGCCATGTGTTTCTAAAGTTTCTTAGCTTTCAATACAATCATCCTGGCAAAACAAGGGTAAGATTGATCAAAAACCCAAATTCTTTATTGGCTCAGGTATTAAGGGGTCATTAATTCCCCCTAGTCCTAATTTTTAAAAGCACCTAGTAGTTTTAATCATAGCTATATATGGTGTAGCATCACAAGTGCAAGGTGGGTACCAGAAAAAGGAAGTTACTAGGTTATGAGTAATGGCATGTAGATAAATATATGGGAAGATAAAAGGTTTCCAACTCAAAATTGCTATGGTGTATGAAGCCTATGAGTAGTTAGGGTCATGAATGTAATAGATCTAATCATGAAGGACTACAAGTATTGGAACAAACTAGTGATTAGAGCTCTCGTTTACCTATTTAAAGCTAAATAGATTCTTGATATTCCTTTAACTGCAAGGAATGTTGGGGTAGACTAGTGTGGCATGGGACTAAAGATGGAGAATATATGGTTAAAATGACCTATACTTTATCATTAATCAAGAGCGGCCCAGCATATAGGTGGAAGAGGAACTGTGGAAGCACACAATGGGATGACAAAGGGCATGCAAGGATTTGGAAGTTACCTATCTCATTGAGAGTTAGATTTTTCCTTTGAAGAATGCCCCAAAACTATCTACCGATGAGAAGCAACCACAATAAAAGAGGATTGGGGATTGACATAAGTCGTCCAAGGTGTCATGAATGTGCAAAATTTATAGTTCATGCGTTATAGAACTATAGGTCAACAAGATAGGCATTGTTCATTTCTCCTTTAGGCATGTGAATTTCTGAATCTAAAGATAAGAAGATAAATGCATGGTCATTGTGTTTGATTAATGCATTACTAGAAGAAAGAATAGCCATGGTAGGAGCACTATTGTTGGAAGAGTGAAATTCCCATTAGAGAAGTTGATAAGCTTGGTGAATAACACATTGGAGCACTTTACTTTCTCACAATCCTTGAGGTGAATGGGAGAAAAATAATGACACACTACTTGTTGGATACCTATTATGCAATAGACACTAAAGATGAAAGTAAGTGTAACAATTCATGCTAATGGAAGAAGTAGCCTAGGCATAATGGTTGGAGATCATGAAGGCTTATCTAGATCGCAACCTCAATTGTCATTCACACCACTCAAGTAGCACGAGTGAGAGAAATACCTAGCATTGAGATTAGGGTTGCAAAAGCTCGCCAAACTAGGATACAACAGACCACTAATTACAAAATTTGATTGTCTAAAGGTGGTAGAAACCCTTCAAGTGATGAGTTAATTCCACTTACTTTCATCTTTTAGCAAAAGATTGTTCTAACTTAATAGTTTGTTTCAATTAATAGCTTTTACTCACATGAGTAGAACAAGAAATAGAATGGTGCATGAACTAGCATCTTGCACATTCTCTATAGGCAACCAAACATGGGTGGAGGTCTCTCCTCACCAAGTTGTTGGTTTACTTGTCAAGATATGATCCTCTTACCAAATTGTTAATAAATGCATTTATGGTTTATTTAAACAATATTGCAATATTTTTTTGGTAGGTTAATATTGCAATATTTAAATATGTTTGATTTCCTAGAAGTTGATATTTATTATAAGCATATACATTCTTTTGCCACATATTATTGATTGTTTCATACAATCTTTATACAAGCAAAAAGCTTTAAAAAGGTTATATATAAATGTTTCACTTGGGCTTTGCTAATGATTTCATTTGCAATGGTTGCAAATGTTAATGGATTTCTTATTTGTACTACATGCCATAAAAAAATTTGAATTATAGTAGATGTAATTGCTATTTAAGCAATCCCCCAATTAAAGACAGCAGTGTTGGTTAATATTGCCACCTTATCCACCACTACAAACAAAAAATCCCAACATCAATATTAAAGCACTACATTTTGACAAAATTAAGAATTTTAAGTTACTTTACTCATCAATAAAAAGTTATGCCACAATCACTTTTATCATAAACTACTATTTTACTAGATAGCTAAAATTAGAACACCATAGTTATAAACCTAAGAAATTTGAAAATCAACTTAATGTAACAATTCAATACAACTGAAAAAAATTAGACCACCAAAAAATAAAAATAATTAAATTTTTATGCAGCTCTGTTAGAAATCTACACATACTTTCAATGTTTTGGACACAAAATGTAAATTAGGTTGAAATACAATTTTAGTTCCTTTCATTTTCAATTTCAAGCAATTTTATCCATGTGATTAAAAATGAAATAGTCTTCCTTCACATTTTTCAAATTAACACAATTAAGTTCAATTGTTAACACAATCCATTAATTTCTAATAGAAGTGACTAGTTGGCAATTAACACATGACATAACACTTTATTAATCTTAATCATTGTCCCACATGAACTAAAGTGTCACTTAGCCTTCCAAATCAATCTTCATCTCCTTCTTACATCGTAGATTTTCATCTTTGTAAAATTTCTCCCCAAATTCATAGTTTCTTCCCCATAATAGAACATACCAACACTTTTCCTCAAATTTCACCCTAATACTTAAGTCCTAAAATTGACCCATAAATAGTATTGAAGCCACTATTGCATTATGGTGGTGTTAGTGACAACTATTGAAATGACTGAATTTTCTTCCATTTTCACTTGAAAATTGTAGAGACTCCATTCACACCCAACACACTGCTTCCATTTGGATGCCATGTCTAATTCTACTCCCTTATTTTCCTCCACACACCCACAACAGAATATGCACATCATTTACACCCAAACTCATAACTACCTCAAACCCCATTGACTCCATTCATCACTCATAGAGCTCATTTGAAACCTCTTCACACCCATTTTCTCTACTAGACATTCCAAAAATGCCATAAACTCTTTACCTACCTTCATTTTTGGAGAAACACGCCTATTCCCCACTCTTTCACCTTTTCACTTACCCAAAGAAATAGAGACACATTGAGATCAATTTGCAAATACCTACCTAAACACATACCTTAATATGCCCTTCTTCCCTTGTTCAGAACCTAATTGATCCCTTGGCCTTGTGCTGTGATCACCACCATAGACTCCTACCTTGAAAAACAAATATTTCATTCACTCTGAAATCTTTTACCACTGAGCCCCATTTTTTGAGCTTTTGCCTTTTCCATTGCAATCATCAAAATAAGAGTACCTATACTAATTCAGCTTAAAAAATAAGGACCCTAAGACCCATTCACACCTCCACTCAAAATCCCTTTATGAAGCTCATAGTAGAAAACATTACCAGGTAAGTGCTCCCTCTGAATTGGGTTGCTCTAATCCCTCTTTCCTTTGTTTTGCTTAGTTTTTGGTTCTACTATTCATTTTTGTAGTTGTTGACAATCTCCTCATGGGTTGAGAAATTCCCCATTTCCCTTCTTTCATAGTTTTGTTTTTAAAATTTCTAGTTTGGCTGGTTGAATTGGTAGTTAATGTTGCTGCAAATGGTTAGTTGTTGTTGTGGCTATTTTGTGCTTTTCGTTCTAATAATTTGACTTGGGGAAGAATTGAGAAAGGGTTATTTTTGGGATGAAACCTAGGGTATCCCCAACCTATAGCTGGAGACTAATCGCTTTGAGGTGGAGAGATCGTTGAAGTGAGTATGACCTCTCCTAACAAAGCCTTTTCCATGCACATAGCCTAGATCAAATCCAAGGTTGTTTTCTAGTTATATACTAGCTATATCAGGCCTTGTTGGCAAAGAAGGCTTTTTTTAATTAGGGTTGAATTAGCCATTGATCGAATGTGGGGTTTGTGTTATTGTCACATCATTGTCAGTTGGAGGCTATTTTGGCTAAGGTAAGTGCCAATTTATGCCACATGGATGATGACTAGGATCAATGAAATGTTCTATCATGTGTTATACTTTTGTCAAAAATTAATGGGATTGATTAATAAGTGGATTGAGTTGTGATAATTGGAAAAAGTGAGAGTTGATTGTTCAGTTTTAAACTATAAGGATAAAATTAATTGCGGGGACTAAAATGCATTTATGCATTTAAATTAATTAATTTACTTGTAACATTGCTATTTGGTTACACAAGTCAGGAACTATAGGTCCTTATGCATTTGGCCACTCTCTATGCTCCCAAATATTTTCCAAGGATATTTTCATATCTTTTTTTATAATTCATGAAAAAAATTTATTTAAAGCTTAATGATTGAATGGTAGAATATACATGCCCTATCTTTCTTAGCCAAAAAAGTTTCATTTTTACCATGTGCCCTTAATTACAGTGATCATCTTTGTTAATTGATTTAAGATCCACCACAATCTAGAGCATTGCATTTAGCCTTTGAACGAGTGTGATACCCATGCATTGCATATGGACAAAATTTAATAATTAATATTAAAAATAGTAGGGATATAATAAAATGATGTATAGCATATATAATAGTGATATGAAAAGTATGCACTAATTCATGCTATTAAAGAATAACGAATTTCCAAAAGTGATAAATAAATTTAAATGCCTAAATAATTAATTAAAAATTCAAAAGCACAAATTGCTTACATTAAACAAATATGCTAGCTTCTCCTCTATATCAGCTAACGCACAATTAGAATCTACATTCAATAGTAATAAGAACAAACGGTTCATGAATGGTAAGAAAATGATATGTTGAACTAAAAAACAAAATAAAACAAAGTTGGGATAGCACGTGATTTTAGATTATAATGAACTTTGACAATTTGTAATAAAAAAATTTTTTAAACACTAAGTTATACTATTAGATACTTTTAATTTCAACATTCATCAAGAATCATAATTTTCAATTTCCTTACACTTTTGCCAATGAGAGTGTAACATATACTTGCCTATGACTAAAGATTGGTGTATGAAGATAAATTGTGATATGAGATAGAGTCTGTCATTGACTTTTGTTTATAGTCATTAGTCATGGCAAAGCATAAAACCAAGTATGGTAAATATGCACTTCTCTCTACAGTTTAAATATGACAGATTTCCATTAAAAATAAAGAAATTAAAACTAAATAATCAATAAAAAAATGAAAACCCCATAATTGCTTACAATGAGCAATTATGCTAGCTTCTCAATACATCATCAACTATGTTATCATAATCTACATTAGATTGTAAAAAAAGAAATAAGGAGTTTTGAATTTTACAAAAAATAGATTATTGCTTTTAAAAGTAAAATAGATATATAATTATATGGAACATGATTTTAGATTTTGCTTATTGATGTTAATAATGATAATTTTTTTTGAACACTTTGTCAGTTGTAGGTTTGTAGAGGAAGGGAAATAATTGAAACCCAGGTTATTAAATCATAGAAAAAGAAGATGTTAGAAGAGTTTATGTGATAAAACATACCAAAAGAAGCTCAATGAAAGCAAACAGAACTTCAGAACCCAGCTCAAGAAATGTTATTAAAAAATGGATATAACATTTGTACTTTCTAAATGTTATGAAGTAAATATGATTGTTCAATGCGCTTGACTAAGACAATAATAACCAAATTTTGGGGCCACTATATCCCACCCTAACATACTCTACACATGGTTTTCATGCAAGCAAATGGTCCACCAATTTACTTCATGTCACAAATTGACATGTGTTATTATTGCAAAATTGACTTAGGCCAGACAATAGTTACTAATACAATAATAAAGAAAATTTAGGAACTTATTATTAAAATGTTAACTATCTCATTAATAGTTGATTGTATAACACATATATTAAACACTAATAGTAAGTTTGATCAAATTAGGCATAATTACTTTTACTTAAATATTCAATGTGATTAAATTGGATTAATCAATGTAAAATCTCCTCCCCTATTTAAATTACAACCTGATTGGTGATTTACTAACAAAATTTTATTTGACAATAACTTAAATAAGACTATCAATGAAATTTATTAATTGCTTTGATATTTTAATGAATAAAACTTTGGCAATGTTAATGTCAGTCAATATAAATTTCTCCCAAATTATACCACACAATTGGTAATTTATTAATAAAATTCTTTTGATAATTAGTTTGAGTAAGACTATCAATGAAATTTATTTGATATTGTAATATTTATCAAAATTTTAACAGTATTATTCACAATTAAAATAATTAGATACGATTATTATATGTGCTATCGTAGGATTGAGATAGTATTCACTTAGTTAAACAATATGAACACTAATTTAATTGAGATCCTCCTTAAAATTGGCAACATATATATTGACATTATACTAATCAAATTTATGTCATATGTATTGATGGTTGGCGTAATCACTAATAATTAGTAGTAAGTATATGTTAAAAATTAATTTTTTATTAATTCAAAACTATGAATTTTTGCCAGTGATAGGTTCCTATTCATGTGAAGACATTTTATTTATGTAAAACCCACAGTTGAATAAATCATAATTAGTTTTTTTTAAGACAAAAATCTAGTTATCTAGAGCAGCATGGATTGTAAACTGATATTGTCGAATAATCCATAATCATTTTATTAAAAGGAAAAGTATAAGCAAAAATCTAGTTATATAGAGTAGCACGGATTGTAAAATGAATTTGCCGAGTGATAATACAAAAGATGTCATAGATGAAGGAGAATTAATGTCCTTGGAACCAATCCTTGAATATAGGTTCAAATTCTCCAATTTTCCCAATATTAATTTCGATCAGTGGAATTTGCAATCAATATTAAAAGAGCATCAAATAGCATAACAATTGAAATTGACTAGAGAGAAAAGAATCAATGTAGAATGGGGCATCAACCAAGGATGATCAAGAGTGTAACAAAAAGGCATTATGATATGAGAAAACCTTAATCAAAAGTGGAATGAGACTTTATTGTATTATGAAAAAGCAAAGGACCATCATTGAATGGGTTTTGTACCTTGTAAATTAGTTGAAAGAATCCTAGAGACGAACATGAATTTGCAGATAAAATTAGGAAAGTGACCTTTGATAAACTCGGAGACAAAAGAAAAGACAAATAAAAATTAACTAATAAACAAACATACCATATATTTTACTTTGGAATTTGACAAATTTGTATAAGAACTTTAGTGAACTGGAGATAAAATAGAAGAACAGGAAATAATGAATGTTAATGGAGAATATGAGGATAACATTGTGCATGATGAACATAGTCTAGTCTCAAGAAGTTAGAAAGACTGATCTTGGGAGGAGTAGTGGCAAAGGAAAATTTAGATAAAAACATCTTTTTTATTTTTAAATTTAGGGCATATTGATATGTACACTCTTAAATAATAAGTAGAGAAAAACTCTATTTTGCTTCCTCATTGTTTAGAATTTCTAATTTAGTCATCCACTAATCAATTATTTTCTATTTTAGTTTCTCATTGTTAATAATTTCTAATTTGGTTCTCTAAAAATTAAAATTAATATCAATTAAGTTCCTCATATAATTAGTATATGACGCCATTAAAGTATAGGCTGATGTGGTAGACAGTGCTGGTGTGACACTATTTAATTACTTAAAAATGGCACATCACCTGTCACTATGCTAACATGGCAGGTGACGTGACATATTGTGTGGACGTGACGTGTTTTGATTACTTAAAAATGTCACGTGACTATCATTATACTGACGTAGCATGATGATGTGGTAGGTGACGTGACATTTCAAAGGAATCTAACACCGCCATGTCATCTGCTATGTCAGCACAATAACAGGTGACGTAACATGTTTAAAGAATCAAATAGCACTATATCAGCAAGATATGTCATGTTAGCAGTGTATGTTACGTCATCATAAAGGTTAATACCATTATGTAATATTAAATTGAGTGATTTAATTAATATCAATTTTAATCTGTGGAGGACTAAAATAAAAAAAATAATTTGTGAGAGATTAAAATAAAAATTAATCAATCTATGAAAAATTAAAATAAAATTTTTATCTAATGAGTATAAATTAAGAATCTTTGGACCCATTGGCACTTGATGTAGCCACTAAACTTATTGTATACAAGTTCGATATCTCTTACTCTTATTTCTCTATTCTCATATATTGTCGCCTATCATAAAAAATAAAAGATATAATTAGTCTTTATTAATATTTAATAATTAATTAATTAAAAAGATAATATTTCAAAATTATACGAGATTTGCAAAATTAAAATTTTTATAGATGTGACAATTTGTCATGCCTACACTCAAATCAAAGAAAATAAATCAAATTTTTAGATGGATAAATCCTTTTATGACATGATCTGTTGATATGATATGATTCTAATCAACGTGTTCACTAGACAAAGTTCCTGCGTTCGCTGTCCACCGTCATGAAAACCCCGCCTTCCTCCCTACTCCGTGACACTCAACTTCTCCAGTACCTCTGTTTCCCTATGCTAAACAATGGATTCTCTGCGTCTCTTGCACCGTTCTCCTTCTCTGCAGATCCACTCGCCTGGTAACCAATTCAGATTCTTGCATCAGTGTCGTGGCGGTGTCGGAGAACCTCCACTTCCAAATACGTCGTCGTTACGGAGGCATTCCCTTCCTCTTCGTTTTCAGGGACTGGGTTTGAAGGAAGTGTCAAACAACCTTCGAAAACGTTTGCCTAGATTTATTTGTGATGCATCCTCCACCCAAACCAGGTATTCCAATGACTGCATCCAGAATCACTCGCGTGAGAGAATCGCAATTTTGAATTGAAAAGCAAATTAGCTAATGTCTGCTTTTAGATTATACTTTTAGCAAAACCTACTACTATCTTTGGCATCAGAAAAGTAGATTCTGCTTTCACATAAAAGAAAGCGGGACCATGGAAATTCGTGGAAGTTGAGGTTTCTGGGACCTTTCCCTTTATTTGAATTCTTTTCTCGTTCCGGTAGAATTTCATCAATTCTAAAGTTGAGCTTCCATTTTCCATGACAGTATTGCCAAGAGTAATGATTGTGGCACACCAGTTGGAGTCACATCATTTTCATCTATGCTGTGTGGTAGTACTTAATTTGTCTATTTCTGTGAATGGAGTGACTCGAAATGGTATGAAAGTATGATTATTGCATTGCCAATGCTTGCCATTTACTTGTCTTTTTAAATGCTTTCGTAGTATCAGTGGAAAGGACTAATGATATGCTGCCAAGCTCAACCTTTAGAATGGTTTGGTTGTTTGTGACAAATTAATACTTGTTACAGGGAAGAAGGAAAGAAGAATAAGGTGAAAACCAAGTCAGGAAATGAGAAAGTGTGGCTGCATGTTAGATTGGATCATCAAGTTGAGTTTGGTGAGCATGTGGTGATTCTAGGATCAACTGAAGAATTGGGATCTTGGAAAAAAAGTTTTCCAATGAATTGGACAGAGAATGGATGGGTATGTGAGTTGGAGTTAAATGGGGATGAAGATGTTGAGTACAAGTTTGTCATTGTGACGAAGGACAAGAGTTTGATTTGGGAAGATGGAGAAAACCGAGTACTAAAACTGCCAAGGGGTGGGAATTTTGTGATGGTTGCTAGATGGAACACAACAACGGAGATGGTGGACCTACTTCCTTTTGATCATGCTGGGGATGAAGATGAGAAGAATTTGGGAGCTGATGAGTCAGAGGTTAGTGATGGTGCTGCTCTTTTGGACGTAGTGCCAAGTCCTTTTGTAGGGAACTGGCAAGGTAAACTTGTCTCTTTCATGCAATCCAATGAGCATCGGAGCCAAGAAACAGAAAGGAAATGGGACATGTCAGGTCTTGAAGGGCTATCACTGAAGTTGGTTGAAGGTGATCAAAAAGCAAGGAATTGGTGGAGAAAGGTAGTGCAATTGATTATATAACCTGCTAGTTTTATGACTTATGGGAGTTCTTTAACTGCTGCATAAGTTATTTCTGTATATGTTGACAATTCTTTGCTTACTTTATACCTTTGTTCAATCTGTCATGCTGTTTCATTCAACTTTGGCACATACCTTACTAGCTTTAAATTAATTTTTGTGCTATGTAAATATAGTGCAGAAAAGTGTCTCTGGCCCAATTATGTAAATTTTGAACCTAGACAATACCATGATATGATTTTTTTTTCTCTTTATAAAGTAATTTATATTTACGTGTATCTCTCATGAGCCTTTCCCATGTTTGCTTCTGGATTGTCTCATGTTTCAGTCAAATCGAAAATGGCCGTATAGCCTCACTCCTTCTGACTATACAGTTAAAACTAACTATGTTCACATGTTCATGAGACTTAGAATTTCTATTTAATCATGTGTAATGATATTTAATAAAATTTTTTGTTTTGAGTAAACACTAAAATTAGATACTTCTGTCTATCTTGGGTTGAGTGTCAGATTAGATACCAACTATTTACCTTCAAATTCAGAATTGGTTAGATGCTCAATTGCTACGGTGACTCCTGGTAGCAGACAGTAGTCTAGCTATGTGTGGAACTTTGCCTCTTGAATTCTTTCTCCACATTTGGTTACTAGCTAGTCTCCTCCAACTAGCTCAACAGTTTTATTTCATTTAGGTTTCCTATTCCATTTATATTATGCATGTTATGGAGAGCCTAGATTATATGAGAAACTTCCTTTCACTTCTCTCTGTCATTATCCGCAATATCAAGCCTCCCCACGCCATTTGACAATACGATAACATCTTAATTTCTTATAAAGTGACAGGGCTCTCTGAAGTTGTAATCCCACCTAAGAAGGTTTAAACCTCTGTGTCGCCATGTACTGACAAGAATCCTACCTAGATTTTGTTTTTATCTTTTTAATCATTGACACATTAATATTATCCTTATCTAAAATTTTCATTTTGAAGCTTGATGTTGTACGTGATATCATAGTTGGGAGTTTGCAAGGTGAAGATCGGTTGGAGGCTTTCATATACTCTGCTATCTATCTAAAGGTTGTGTTTCTGCCTTTTTTCCTCATATTGATTTATGCATGCCCTTCTTGAATTATTCTTATAGCCCTTTTTGGATCATCTTGTTATGCAGTGGATAAACACAGGGCAAATTGCTTGTTTTGAAGATGGAGGCCACCACCGGCCAAACAGGCATGCAGAGATTTCAAGGCTCATATTTTGTGAGTTAGAGCGACATTGTAGTAGGAAAGATATCTCACCTCAGGTATCTATAAACTTTGGTTGAGTTTGTTCCCTGTTCTGATTTTGATAAAATAATAGAAATTTGCTAGTACTGATACCCTGGTAGTCATCTAGGTTACAAAGCCTTGCTTAGAAACTTAGAACTGTATGGAAGAATGTTTGTTTAATTAGTTAATTGCATATACATACATGCATAAAGATACCCTGGTAGCCATCTAGGTTACAGAACCTTGGCTAGAACTTAGAACTATATGACTTGATGTTTTACACATATTTATGTACTTTTAGATGTCTGATCTATACTATGCATAAATCAAACAAATTAAGAAATTGTTAAATAAAAGTTTTAAAGTTTTGACAGTGTTTGTAACATAATCTTCACACTCATTTACTATCACTTATGTATTTGTGGTCTATTAGAGTTTATGCCTTGCTTCTTTCAGTTAACGCAATTTTATTGAAATGCAGGAAGTTCTAGTCGTTCGCAAAATTCATTCATGTTTGCCATCTTTCAAGGCGGAATTCACTGCTTCTGTTCCTTTGACACGAATTAGAGATATTGCTCATCGAAATGATATTCCTCATGATATCAAGGTTATCCATACTGAAGAAATTAGTGAATCGATTCTCATTGTATTTCAATTATAGGTTAAGTGAGTGATGATGTGTTTACCCTCCAGCTAGAAATTAAACATTCAATACAGAATAAGCTTCATCGAAATGCTGGCCCTGAAGATCTGGTTGCTACAGAAGCAATGCTAGCTAGAATCACAAAGAACCCTGGCGAATATAGTGAACCATTTGTGGAGCAGTTCAAGATATTCCATCAAGAACTCAAAGATTTCTTTAATGCTGGCAGGTTTGACATAAAAATTTTAATTTTGATTCATTGGCACTTTATTCCTTCCATAAATGTACGTTTAAAATTATTTATTATTTGGATTAATACTATTTTAAATTTATATCTCATAAAACAGTTTTGATGGAAGATACTATCAAGTGATATCTGCACAAAGTTAAAATTTCTTCTATACTAAGAAACTTTTGGCTCTATGATTGCTGTAATTGACTACTAATTGTTTATGACTAGGAGTAAAATGAACTTCAATTGCATGATGTGTGTTTTGTATTTGTCTTAAATCCTATTGTATTAAGTATTGCTGTGGGTGTGCGATCAATCTTTAGCCCTTAAAATCAGTGTTGTTAAAAGTTCCATTTCAGACTGCTTAAGCGGTGGAGCAGTGCGGCAAAACAGGTGGGCACTTCACTGGAGTCTGATGTGCTTCACTTCGTATATGCATCCAAGAAGTGGGTCTTAAGCACTGATGTGGCTTGAAGCGTGAAGTGGCCTGAAGTGCAGCTTCACTGCAGTCAAGCACTTTTCTTTTATTCTCTGTTCTGTTTTTTCTCCCTCTGTTGTCAGACCTTTGATTCCTACTCCTTATTTGCCCTTTCTAGTTCCCATTCTACTTCAAAATTTAGAAGACTATTCATTTTAAAGTCAACATTTGAACTTTCAGTTATGTAGGACTAAAATGCCTTTGTTATGTGTTCAACTTTCAGTATGTGTTTTTATGATTTTGATGGTTTATCATAATTTATTTTGCATTAATTCTTATTTTTATGATGATTTTTTAATTATATCTGTTGTGTGCATTTTTATTTTTAATTTGGCCATTTCATTTCAATGAATTGTCCGCTCTGCTTCACCGCTTTGCTGCTTAGGCATTTTTGTGGGGTTGGTGCTTTAGACTGGTTATGCATTCAACAACATTGCTTAAAATCAAAGAATTTAATATTTTGTTGTGATGAATATTGAGTTGTTTACTTTATTGGAAGAAACATGTATTTGACTTTTGAGGAAGATATTTGGGATTTTCTTCTTTATAGTTTTGGAATAGCATAATCACAGCCCACATGAAAAAGATAATATTTTGAACTTGATGTAAAAATCTCACTGGGATGCTGATCTCCATATCAAGTGTGTGCTAGGAAAAGGTTGCTCTACGAGGATAGGAAACATACAGAGATTTGCTATTCAGGTGCAGACTGGACAGAATTCCCATTCCCTTTTGATTGAAGATCTACTTTAGGGTATTGTGTCATAATTTTAGACAATTCCGTTTCTTGGAAAAGAAAGAAGTAGGATATGGTAGCAAGGTCAAGTGCAGAAATGGAGTAACAAGCCATGACTAATGCAATGTGTGAAATTATATGACTCAAGCAACTGCTACAAGAACTGAAGTTCTATTTAGTGTCTCCAGTGAAGCTTGTGTATGATAATCAAGCTGCCCTATGTATTGCCTCCATTCTGGTATTACATGAAAGGACCAAGCATATTGAGATTGATTGTCATTTTATCATAGAAAAACTAGCTGAAGGCATTATTGTTACAAAGTTTGTCAACTCTAATGATCAACTAGCAGATGCCTTCACAAAATCACTTAGAGGTCCTTTGATTAACTACATTTGTAACAAGCTTGATGCACATGATATATATGCTCTAGCCTGAGTGGGAGTATTAGAATGTAGATATGTCTAGCTTTGTTGTATATGCTTAGTGTCTAGATATTATGCTCATTAAGTTAGTCCATTGTTTTAGCTTGTAATTATCTCTATACAATGCAAAGCTGTAAGAGGTTAGTTTCACAAGTTTTCTCTCCTATTCACTTTCATAGGAAACCTTGTCTTTTGGGGACCCCCCGCATCAGCTTTATTTAGACTAGAATAAATTGGGGTGCAAGCAATGACATAATGATTCAGGACAAATTGGTGGTTGCATTGTTCCTTTGAGCAATACCTCCATGATAATGTTTGGTGGTTTGATGGGATGTGGGGCAGATTAGGCAAGGCCAATCTAAGGCCTTAAAAAATGAGACATTTGGTGTCAATGAGAAATGTCTAAACTTAAGATGAAAGTCAGAAAAAGTGAAGACATAGAAGAGAAATGCCAAATCACACTGGCAATGTGATTGCATCAACCAACCACGAGGGTAGTAATTTTGGTGAAATAAAGTCAGAAGTCTTGGCCCAAAAATAACACCTCAGTGATATTCACTAAACACTAAACTCGCTAAATAGTGCCTTGAACTGAAACTGTGAACAAGTGAGAAGATACTGACCCAGAAGACCTCCGCGCTATTAAGATATTAATTTGTGTATAGGACCTAGAATTATCAATATGGTCTCCAAAAGAATTTATTCAACAGTTTGTATAGTTACTTTGATGCCGCTGATGCAGGACACAATCAGGAGAGTTATGATAGTGAAGAGAAATTGCAATATGATCTGATTTGATTAGGTCGTTTTAGTAACTTCTGCTTTGAGCTTGGTGGTATTTTAGTAACTTTAGTCTTCTGTTATATTTTCTTTATTTCTTTTTTCTCATGGCTGCTGGTCAACTGTTGCATTTTACGTCACTTGGGTATTTTTGGCATTTATTATGCTCTAGATCTTACTTTTGGCTTCACTATTGCTGCAAAAGTAGGACGTCTTAATCCTTGTAAGATCAGGACTAGAGTTCATGTACTTATATATGATAATTTATGGGGAACTCAACCATTCAATCAATTAAAGCATGAAGAGTACAATTTTGAGTGACCAAAGTTGAGCCCCTATGCAGACGTTCAATTCTTTCGACGTGTAACTTTTTAGTGGGTGGAAATCATCATTTTACTGATTAAACTTATGTTTACAATTTTTATCATGCTGCAGCCTTGCAGAACTGCTAGAATCTATCAGGGAATCTATGGATGACGATGACATTTCAGCACTTAATTTGTTCTTGGAGTGCAAAAAGGTGGAGTGGCTTCTTATGATGCTCTTGCAATTTTATCTCTTCATTTGAAGCTGGAATATGCTAATTATGGAGCTGAATTTACTTATAACTATAAGCAGTTATAATGTGATATGTCTATTATAGAGCATCTTTACTTTAGGATGTGATTTGGATTTCTTTGTTAATTAATTTATGTACTTGTGTTTACTTTCCTTTTCTAGAGGGAATAAATACTGCTGATTCCTTTTATTTATTTGTCATTTGTACTTGTTGTTATTTTGGGACTACTGATACATGACAATGTGTTGTACATTTCCAGAGTATGGATGCTGCAACAGAGTCAACCAACGTTGTGAAAGATGAAGGAATTGATCTTTTATTCAAAACCATGGAATCCTTGAATTGTTTGAGACAAATAATTGTAATGGGTCTTGAAAGTGGCCTTAGAAATGATGCTCCTGATACTGCAATAGCGATGCGTCAAAAGGTGATGGTGAATTTAATCAATTATGCAGCACAATATTTTGTAAGAGTAGCTATCTAATGCATGCTAGATTTCTTTTCTACACCTGATTCATATACTTTGGAGATACAGTGGCGCCTTTGTGAGATTGGGCTTGAGGACTACTCTTTTGTTCTTTTAAGCAGGTTAGCATAATTCTTGGTGTTGCTTTTCCTGATTGATAAGTCAAACAACTGTCAGATGTTAAAAATAGTTCATGATTTACATCTGTGGCATATTATATAGCCAAACCGGATGGCTTAACTCCATCAATAATGCTAAGTGGTGTGGAGATTTTAGGTAAAGTTGGGTGTATCCTCTTAGCTTGGAGCTGTTTTAATTGATTAGTCTAAGAAGTTTTAGTAGGAATAAGGATAGCAAAACTTAAAGGTGGCTTGAGTTAATGCCATCCTTTGGTGCATTTGGTTGGGGCATGTTATGATCCATTGAGTCTCACATTAGATAGTATGGGATGCTGGGGTGGGCTTCTAAAGCTTTGGGTTCTTCCCCCTCAACATCTAGTTTTTGAGGGTGGGTTCTCCTACAGGTTTGTAACAATTGGTATCAAAGCCTATCACTACATCTCTCAGTCACAATCATGCGGCATGGGTGGTGATGCGGCATTTCAGTGTTCGCCAGGGACTAGGGTCTAGCGCAAAGCTAGCCTGCGTGGGAATCGGGATTGTGGAGCATGGTGGAATGTTTTTATCCATTGAATCCTACATCAAGTAGTATGGGATGCTTGGGTGGGCTTATAAAGCTTTTGGGCTCTTCCCCCTTGAGAGCTAGCTTTTGAGAGTGGGTTCTCCCAAAGGTTTGTAACAGAGAAAAATGCTAGTAACTGATAATGCTTCATTGTCATAGCTGCCAAAAAAGGTTCATGGTAAACAGAAGCCAACAAACACTGAGCTCAAATAAGTGATCCTGACCTCCATCAATTTATGCTAATCACAACCATCATGATAATTACAGGGTAGTGACCTAATCAAATAAACTACCTAATGACCTGATAGAGATAAACTTCCTACTAGTTCAGATATGATAGACTAACACAACCATTTGTATCTATAGGTAAGTACAGAACTGGATAGGCTAGCAGCTGTATAAGATTTGCTAGCCGTATGTGGTACAGCCTTTATCTTGTAATACTTCTCCTCAAGCTGGGGCATACATATTAGACTGGGACACCACTTCTTAAGGGTATCTAATGATGGATGGCCCAAAACACAGTGAAGTTGAAATGGCAGACTGTACTTGAGCAAGCTAAAGAGTGGCATGGAATCAGAATTGCTCTCCAAAATGTTTTGTCCATTTGACTCATAACCTCTAACAATAATCTTCCTCATCCCAGGATCCTGAAATAAGCAATAACCATGGAAGAAATGAATACTGCAGTTAGGAGTTTCAGTAAATTTACTGATTGATAGTATGTTAAATGGAAATTAGGGTAGACATAATATAGGCATCAAGACAGAGAAAAAGGAAAAGGAAGTGCAGTGCCACTTCTGATAACTGGAGTGGTAGAACTATTTTCTAGTGTGACACTAGTAAGAATACTTGTATTGCTTGTCATGTGATCTATTGCACTTGAAACAATGACCCATTATGAGAGGAGGATGTGAGGGAAGCAATGGGAGTACCTGACTGAATCAAAGTTGCTGTAGAAGGTATCCCAACAACTTGGGATGCCTGAAAGTGAGCGTATCTATTAAACTCACTTGTTGTCATGGTCAAAGTCTTAAACCTAGTCTCCATTAGGAGAGGTGGAGGTGTCGGTAAGATTCCATCTTTGGTTGCAGCATATGTGAATCTGTGATTTTGACATTACTTCAGCTTCCTACATTTTCTATTGAATTATCTAGCTTCCCCACAATGGTAATAGGTGGGGGGGACCATCACCCTCCTGTCCACCATCAAGACCACCACTTCTACCATCCCTAGTACCACTATGGTTCCACCACCATGGCCCCTCCTGCCTCCTTCTTTACCAACTAGGGCCCTTGATTCATTAGCTTATGAGGTCTTGCGAGAATGTTCTTAAGCATCCCTCTTCTCACCCTAACAAGTCTGGAACACCTCATTTAGTGAGGGAAGCTCTTCATTGGTGAGCAGTTGAGTCTTAGCCATTTCATATTGAGGACCTAATCCGGCAAGAAAATAGATTACAACTCTCTGATCCTGCTGTTTTTGCATCTTCTTCACACATCCGAGATAGGAAACATGGTTCTCAACTCCTTGAAGGCCCTCTTTAATGTAGTATTCACACAAATTTCTACCCTTCCTATCAGCCCTATATATGTTCAATAGAAGCTCATGGACATATATTGAATTACGTTTAACAACCATACATAAACTCTAGGTGATCCCATAATGCCTTGACAGTTTGACAGTGCTGTCTGATGTTATCTCTGGATGGGTGCCTGGTCTTTTGAATTTGGTTAAAGAATTTATCATCCACCATCATCCACTTCTTTCTAGCTAGCTTACCCAATGGGGGATCTTCTGTCTAGTGGTCTCCTTGATCAATGGCATTTAGATACCTTCTAATGGTTCTTGTCTAGTGTCCATAGTTGTTTGTGTCTTATAGGAGCTGTCAGTGATTTTAACACTGGAGATTATGTCAGTTGCCATCTTTAGCTTGCTGCCTTACTTTGCAGTTTCGTTACCAACTAAAGATGTTTCAGTAGACATAATTTTTCAATAATGTGCTGCTTTTACTGAGCCACAAACACCCTACACGGATACCTTCTCTGAGAGATTGAGATACCTTCTCTCGATTGTGCAACCTCAATCCCTAAAAAATACTTGTTATCCATATCTTTGGTTTGAAAGTGCTTGAACAAGTGTGCCTTCAGTTGCTGAATACCAACCTGATCACTCCCTGTGATAACAATGTCATCCACATAAACCACAAGGTAGATACATTAGTGTGAAGAGGAGTGTCGGTAGAAAAATGAATGATCAGCTTCACTTCTAGTGAGCCCAAAGGCTTGAACCATTGTATTGAACCTTCCAAACTATGCTCATGGGGATTGCTTGAGTCCATAAAGAAATTTCTTGAGTTTGCAGGCCACATTAGACCCCCCTTGAGCAACAAAGCTAGGTGGTTGCTCCATATAAACCTCCTTCTGCAAATCACCATGGAGAAAGGCATTTTTAATGTCAAGCTACTGGAGCGGCCAATGACGTGTGGTAGGCATAAATAGAAATTGGCAAACAGATGTCATTTTAGCCACTAGGGAGAAGGGATCACTATAGTCTAACCTATATATATGTGTATACCCTTTGGCTACCAAGTGGGCCTTAAGTTGATCCACCTTTTCATTGGGACCTACTTTTGGTGTGAACACCCATCGACAACCAACTATGGTCTTATCTGGCGGTAAAGGCACCAAATCCTTAGTGCCACTTGAATTTAATGCTCCCATTTCATCTAGCATGGCCTGACGTCATTCAGGATGGGACAAGGCTTCACTTGTGGTTTTGGGAATAGAAACAGAGGAAAGACTCGAAACAAAGGTACTATAAGCAAGTGATAGATGGTCATAACACAAGAAATTATATATAGGATGAGGATTATAGGTAAATCGTGTACTTATTCTGAGAGTAACGGGAAGACTGTCGGCTCAAGATTCATGGCAGGAGAAACTATTGGCAAAGAGATTGAGTTAGTAGGACCTTGTTCTGTAGGTGAGTTGGCATCGATTGTAGGCTGAGGATGATGGTGATAAGTTAGAAGAGGAGGGTCTGTTGAAGGAGAGACAGGCGAATCCCCAAATGGCAATGGAGAAGAAAAGGACGGGATGGATAATACCTAGTCAAAGTTTTGTGAATTAGGTTGAGCCACCAAAAAGAATGACTGTTGTTCAAAGAAAGTGACATTGGAAGACATAAGATAACGGTTCAGCTTCGGAGAAAAACATGGGTAACCTTTTTGTAGGCGACAATAATGCAAAAAGATATATATAAGAGACTTGGCAGCAAGTTTATCTTGTCCAGGAGATGAGCAATGCACAAAACATATACAACCAAAAATACGAAGAAGAAGAGAATAGAGAGGTTGTTTAGGAAACATAATAGAGTGAAGAATTTGATCCTACGATACTGAGGAAGGCATGCAATTAATAAGATAACATGCAGTAAGAACAACATCCCCCCAGAATTTAGATGGAAGATTAGCATACAACAATATGGTTCGTGTAGTTTCAATCAAATGATGATTTTTCCTTTCAATGACTTCATTTTGTTGTGGAGTATAAGGACAAGATGACTTATGCAAAATGCCATTACTAGGCATAAAAGATGCAAGTTAAGATGAAAAACATTCAGGCACATTGTCGCTATGCAAAGAACATATAGATTTATCGAACTGGGTTTTTACTTTAGCACAAAAAGTTTGAAAAATGGAAAATAACTTAGAATGGTTCTTTATAAGAAATAACCAATTGCAACAAGAAGAATCATTAATGAATGTCACAAAGTAATTGAAACCCAAAGAACTCGACTAGGTCCCCAGACATTAGCATGAACAAGTGAAGAAGGGGATTCAACTCTATTATTGACATGATATGGAAAAGAACTGAGTGTGTTTTCCACACTGACAAGATTCACACTCTAAAGAAGTCAAAGAAGATACACCAAGAACCAACTTTTGAAGTTTAGAAAGATTCGAATGACTAAACCGATAATGAAGGAGTTTTGGAGAGGTGGTGCTAGTGCAAACAACTGATGAACTTGGCGCAACAAGATGATAGTGGCCTCATGATTCATTCCAACACCAATTGTCTGTCCTATACCACAATCTTGCATACAAACAGTTATGAGTAAAGGTCGCTAAACAATTAAGACTTTTAGTGAGTTGGCTAATAGAGATGAAATTGAATGGGCTACCAAGGATATATAACATAGAATTTAAAGATAGAGAGTTAGTAGGTTTTGTCTGTCTTATTCCTTTAATTGCAATTTTGGTTCCATCAGCAATAGTAACATTGGGTAGGGCATTAGATGATGTAAGAGAGGTAAAAAGGTCTTTATTTCCGCACATATGATCTTTGACACCAGCATCAAGAATCCATAGTCCTAGAAATTGACCTTGAGTAATACAAGTAATACAGTCATCAGTGCGAGTTTGTTGTGCAAATTTTAGGTAGGCATCGTAGTCAACCGCTATCATAGGCACTAATAGAGAAGCCTTGGAGATTGGGTTGAACTGATATTACTCTAAAAAATGGGAGTGGCACATGCAAAACTAATACTCATATTAGACATGGTGTTCGATTTCGATAAGCAAACAACAACAGATTGGGGTTGGTTTTTGGGAAAACAAACCCCAGAAATATGCTCAAAAGGCTTCGGCAAGAGGATCTGGAGGTGAACGGTGGCATGGCAGGGGTTTCTAGAGCTTCGGCAATGGCGGCTTGCGACGAGGAGAGGGAGACAAACCCAACAGCAGTGGCAACAGTGTGATTGGAGCACCGAAGAGAGAGATCAAGGCAAAAAACCAAGAAAATAGCAGTTTTCAGGTAATAGCATGGCGGCGGGGATGCGTTAGACTTGGGGCGATGGACACAGTTGTGGGGTCAAATTCAGTGGCCAGCAGCAATCTGGCCCTAGCAGCAGCTAAAGGAAAGAGAAAGAAGGGCAATTTGGGCTTTTTGGTATCACTGGACAAGGATACACATTGCTAGCTTTAGGATTTTTTCTCTCAAGGCTCTAATACTATGTGAGAAAATAATTGGGAAAGAAAAACTTAAGGGACTATCCTCTCAGCTTACTATTTATAATAGAGTATACAATCAACAAAATAAATAATGAGCCCAACTTAAGGGCCTAATCTAAGGCTAATTACAAAGCCCAATTGAAACATATAAAACATGTATAAAATATTTACAATAAATTCTAACAGTTAGAAACCCTAGTTCCTTTTTGGTTGCTTCAAGAGAGACAATAGAAATGAGAATTGAGTTGAGAATTTAGAGTTTGTTGTGTTTTCTGATTTGATCCTTTGTTATTCTGACACAAGAGGTTGAAAGACCAAAAAACCCTTAAAAAAAAATGTCCATTGGTTGGAGGCGAGGGACAATGATGAAATTCTCATCTGACCTCTACCATTTTACTCACGGCGGCGGCCATAGCATGTTCTGCCATGGCACCACCGGAGCAAATCAACAAGGCAACGAATTTCTGATGGTTGTGGGCTGACAAACCGCCCCACTGTTCTGCCATGGCTGACATTCAACAACACTGACCAAAACTTAATAATTGAATATATTTGTTTCTAATGCATCATCTTTTTGGTTCACTTCAATAGGTTTCTCAATGTGCTTGAAGTTTTAGGAGGTGCTCATTGGCTGGCAGCAAATGTGCAATTAAAAAATGTGAACTCTTGGAATGATCCACTTGGTGCTCTAATTATTGGAGTTTACCAGCTGAAATTATCTGGTTGGAAGGCTGAGGAGTGTGCTGCTATTGAAAATGAGCTCCTTGCCTGGAAGAAAAGAGGTCTTTCTGAAAGGGAAGGTAGCTTTCTCGTGTATTTTTTGGAATTTGATGGTTGTTAAATATTTCACATGGTTTTGACCATTTCATCCTTCTAATTGTGCTTTCTGTTTACCCTTTGAAGGAAATGAGGATGGCAAGACAATTTGGGCATTGAGACTGAAAGCTACTCTTGATAGATCAAGGAGGCTAACCGATGAGTATACCGAAGAACTCCTTAAGATATTCCCTGCAAAAGTGAAGGTTAATAGACTAGTACTAGTATTCCATTTAAGCCCTAGCAGTTGTAATGCCCAATGCTAAAATTGACTTATGCTATGTTTGATTGAGGAAAAAAGGAATGGAGAAAATGAGGTGATAAAAAAAACTTCTGCTCTTTGAATGGAAAGCTGAAAGATGGGAATGGAAAGAAAACTTAGTTGAAAAGTATCATGGGTTCCACGATCTGTCTTCTCTCCAAATTTGGATAGAATTGGCTGATAAGTGGAATTGCTATACAAGATGCTTGCGTTTCCAAGTTTGCCCTTTCTGCTCTCTATATTCTGTTCTACCATGTCCTATACTCTTTGAACCAATGCTTGCATTGTCAATTACTTCTGTTAATAGACAGAAAAATTCTGTTTGCATGACGAATGGAAATGGCGTTTTCCTTTCAATCTTCAATAGTTTTCTTGTCCTTGTTCTTTTCTGTATTGGTGTTTTCTTTACATTTTTTTCCTTTTCATTTTATTTTATTTATGTGAGTAGGCATTGGTAAAATACTTTATGTGTGGTTTTCTAGTTGTTCATGTTGATGTCATTTTCACTATATTGCAGATAATGTCAATTGTCAATTAATTGAATTATTTTATTCTTAATTTTTATATATAATAAAAGAATGTTGAAATTGATGAGTGGACATACATGAAGATACTTTTCTTATTTTCTCTCCACATCCAATAAATTGTATGAAGTATTTGGGAAGAAAACTGTATTGGAGTTATAAAACCATTCCTGAACCCTCACCTAACAGTTTAAACTTTTAGGAAAGTTGGTTCTTGATTGAATTGCGTTTTCTTGTTCTTAGAATATAAAGTCTGTGAAAGATGATAAGGTCCTACAATTTTATGACATTCATGGGGTTATTATTACCTTTTAATATTCACAAATCACAAATACCTGAATCTGTCGATTTATGGTTATTATTGTAAGTAATTAATAACTTGTTTTTGACCTCTTGTACTTTGTTACAATACCTGTTTATTCCTATTCCTAATGTGATGCATATGTCATCTAATTAGCCAAGTTGTCACTTTAACTGTTCCAGATGCTTGGAAAAGCACTAGGAGTCCCTGACAATAGTGTAAGAACATATACTGAGGCTGAGATTCGTTCGGGGTATGATAATTTGTTTTCCTTAACATCTTTTAAAATTTGGTAAATTGTCTTAAAATTTGTTAACATTTGGAGAACTAGTATATTGTCTAACTCTTCCGTGGGGCAATCTTAGTGTGATCTTTCAGGTTTCAAAACTTTGTACAGTTCTTCTAAAAGCTGTTAGAAGTATACTTGGTTCCCAAGGTTGGGATGTTCTTGTTCCTGGAGATACAGTAGGAACATTGCTTCAGGTATTCTTAACTGTGTTAAGTAATATTTGCTCTGATGAGAAGATGGGATTATGAGACTTGATTCTCAGAATATTACATCCCAAATGCTTGTTCCCCCATCTAGCTTCAAACCATTTTGTCAGACTCTCTTATGAAATTCCAGGTTATAAATATCCATGAAAATACAAAATAAAATGGTCTTAGTTGAAATGATTGCAAATACTTACGTAACTCTAGAAACCAAGTAATGAGTAATGATGTACGTGTTTAAGATCTAAATGTTGTACAAGATTTGATTTAGGTTAATTTTGTTTCTTTTAGCAACATTTTTGTGTGATTTTTAAAAAGCATTGTGTTTCATTGAATAAAACCAAGACATTAGGTGCGTTTAGAAAAGGAAAAAATAATGGCTAAATAAAATAATGAATATATTGTTTTATACTGAGATTGGTCATTAATAAATTTAGGTTATCTTTAGACTTCAATTGAGAAAATTTTATATTACATAGAAGACTTCCTCGAAAACAACCTGAAAGTAAAATTTTTCTGTAACCAAAGACACTTGATTTCTTAATATTTTATTCTAGAGTTTAGTCTCTCAGTTAATTTTATTGTATTAATGTCTATTTTCTCTAGATTCTTAATATGCCATTTGCTTATTTACTTCATAAAATCTATTAGATAATGGAAGTGCATAATCAACTGTTGCGTTACTGACATGGCTGTTGACTTTATCAATTGCATATTGTGTTTTGGACATTGAGATAATTGGATTGTACTTTTTTTTTTTTTTTGAATTTGGCCTCTACCTCTCCTAGTCAAACTTGCTCTTTTGGAATCATTGTTCTCTTTCTTTAGTCAATCATAAATTGGTTTGCTGTCTGATAGGATCCAAGGATGTCCAAACCCAGTAAAGAAAAATATTCCATAAAATAATAGCAAAATTGAGCACAAGAGACTCTCTTGGCTCCTAGGACACAATCCTAGCTCGGGGAAAATCCCCTTGCAAAGCTATTCCAGCTTCACACCGAAAAGACAAAAATGCATAATTGACTACTCACCATAGTTACCAGGAATTTGGTACAATCTAGGTACGTGGTACAGTATGGTATGTGGTATGTCACTTGATAAAATATGTGGTATGTAGGGGGTATATTTAGTTGGTACGCTATTTCTGAGTTATGGTATGTTTAAAAGTTTTAGTTGGTTCATTTTCAATATTATTATTTAATATCTTAATAAGTGCAATTGGTTTCGGATAGAATTTAATGACACTGTTTGATCCATATAGCCGACTCCACCTAATGGGATAAGGCTCTGTTTGTTGTTGTATTTTAATAAGTTCAATTAAATTTATAAATTCTGTTATTCTTTAAGTTATATAACCCCTAAAATTTAGATTAGATTTGGAATAGATTTAGTTTAGTTTTTATCTAGCCCATTACCCATTCCTTAAATTAGTTAAAAAAAAAATGCAAATAAAAGAAAAAGATGAAATTGCCTTGCCTACCTCTCTTTTCCCTGACTCTGCCTGCACCCTATTTTACCTATCTCATTCTCTCTTTTATGGCTGTTTTCATTTTGGTTTTCCTAGCTGATAAATAGCTATTTTCTATACCTTCATATGTTCTTTGTCTTGCTTTCTCACCAGATAGAATTCTGTGAAGTGTTTTCCTTGCATTCTCTAGGTTTTCCTTCATTGAAATTGGTTCGCCAATTTCAGCATTTTGTATCACATACCACAGCATTCTAGATTGAAAATGTACCACGATCCGGATCGAATGAACTAGTTCATGGGACGAAGGAGGATAGAGCTAATTTGGTAACTATGCTACTCATACACTCTGCTACCTTCCTATATGCATTCCTTCCCCATAACTGAATTATTCCCAAAATAGTTTCTAACTACTGTCCCTTTTCCTTTTCCTGGCATGGACCTCCCAAGCTGAACCTTCCTGTTGGCCTTGCCCAATTTTAGCCCTAAAATTGTCTCCCTTTTGAGGATCAGCATTGTCCTCAAGGTTGGACCTTCCTTTGGCCCTTTTGAGGGGAGTCTGAGGAATACCTTGCTCCCCCTTGCAAATTACTCGACGTGTTATGACTCCTTCAGGGTATGAAGCAAGTTCTTCCCATGCTAATTCTCCATGACATAACAGATTCTGAAATTTCAGTTGTGGTTCTTTATTCCCATCTAAAACCTCCCTTGATTGCTGCACTATCCCCTCTGTCTTTTCTTGCTTCAGGCCCAAGGGAATCAATGGTCTTCTAAACTCCATATCTGCCAAAAGAATTTCCATTCTGAGTAAACCGGAATCTACCTTTAGCTGAACCCATCCATCTTGATGCATGAAAGCCATGGTCCTTTACTCCCAATTCACCTTGATATCAGTTGAAAACTAGAAGAAAAACTTGTAATCTATGAACTAGAAGCTAGAGAGGAAGGAAGTAGGAGAGTAGAAGCGAAGAAGAGAGAGTAAATTTTTAGGGCAGAAGATATGTCTCCATTGGAGACCCTAAATTTATTTTATTCACTGAAAGGGGAATTTGCAATATTTCCCTTTTGGTAGAGCAAAAAGAGATAAAACATGATAGCTAATTTTTACAGCATACTAGCTAAAATAATAAGATATACAACACTTGCCCTCTAGGTTGTGCATAGATTTCCCTCATGTCCATTTTGCTAACTATACAATGGAAGTCTTTACTAGGCAACCCTTTTGTGAACACATCTACAATCTGGTCTTTTGATTTTACAATGGGTATTTTCAGAAATCCGCAAGTTAGCTTTTCCTTTATGAAAGGCTTGTCAATCTCGATATGCTTTGTTCTATCATGTTGTACTAGATTGTGGGCAATATTTATTGCAGCTTTGTTGTCACAGTAAAGATTGATTAGTGATCCATCATATAGCCCCAATTCCTGGAGTAGTTTCCTTAACCATAAAGCCTCACACAATTCCATGTGCCATTGTCCATGAGGATTGTGCATAATCACACACTTCACTACCTTCCTAAATACAATCATTTCCCATAACTGGCTTATGCCCAAAATAGCTTCTAACTATTACCCCTTTTCCTTTTTCTGGCATGGACCTCCCAAGCTGAACCTTCCTTTGGGCCTTGCTCTTTTTCGACTAACACCCTCCCCCCATCCCTATGTGCATACATACAAAAACAATAATAGAAGAGTAAAAGTAAATATGTGAACTTTTGTAGCTTACTCTAGTTTTGGTTTTTTGCAACAAATGGAAACTAGCCAAGAGACTCACTTCCTAACTAGAATTCTTATCATAAGCCATCCTCTATCTACCTTTTGGAACACTTCTGTCAAAGAATCAGTGATCTTAAAATCTTAAGCTGTTAGGTATAGGTTTGGAAATAGTTTTTATTTTATATCTCTAATACATCTCTTAACACAAAAATCTCTTTTTGGACTTGAAATGTGTTAGAGAAAATTATTTAGTAAGTATTTCTGTCATGTATGTGCTTGTAATGTGAGGATATCTATGTTTTTGTATTTGTTAGTTAAGGCTTAAGGGTTATGCTTTATAAGGAACTCATATATATGGAACTCCAAATTTCGGTTCTCTGTCCTCTCTCTCTCTCTTACTCTCTTCCTATATTCCTTTTCTAAAATTCTAACATGGTATCAGAGCTAACCTTAAACCCTCACCCTCATCCTCATCCCCACCTGCTGATCGATCCTTAGGCCACTGCCCTCCTTATCATTTCTCTCTCTTCTTCATGACCAAGAGAGCCACGGCTTGCTAATGAGAATCACGACATAGTGGGTTACAACTCTCAGCATTTCTGCAACCAAGGAGGTCGCAAAAGGGTCAACATCTCGCGTTTGATGCTAGGAAGTTGGATTTTGGCCTTGTAGCAACACAGTGAGGTGTGAAGGGCGAAAGAGAAAGTCCAAGGGACCTGGATTTGGCTTTATAGGTCGTGATTTTGAGCTAGGACATCACGATTTCGTATCCCTTTGCTGGTGGTGGCGCTATTTCGAGCTTCCTTGTTAGGGCGGCACGGTTTTGCAATATCAAGTGAGTGGGTCGTGATTTTGGGACATTTTCTTGCTGTTGGTGGTGCGGTATTGCGACCCTAGGTGAGTGAGTCGTGATTTTGAGAGGAGGAGACCGACCTAGCCATGGCTCTATGATCTGAGTTGTGAGTAGGGCACTTCTCGCATCCAAAGGGTTGCACATGGAGGATTCAGGGTCGCATCTCAAGTTTTGATGCTTCTTCAGCTTGGTTGTAGGTGGTTTAGACATGTAGGTGATGATTTCGACCTTGGTATAGTTGATTTCGAAGCTTTGGCACGATTTGGTGTGATTGGGTGTAACTTGGTTGCTATTTTGTTCAAATTTGGTCTGGGTGTCTACAATCTTGAGGGATTTCGGTGGAATCAAAATGAAAGAGGTTGCTTGTATGGCAAGGCCTTTGGTGGCTGTGACTTTGTCCCAATATTTTCTGCAAATTATTTCTACAGTGATGGTGGGTCACTTGGTTAAGCTAGCTCTCTCTAACTCTGCAATTGCTGTCTCTCTGTGTGCTGTGTCTGGCTTCAGTGTTCTTTTTGGACTGTCGTGTGCACTGGAAACACTGTGGACAAGCCTATGGAGCATAGCAATATTGAAAATTTGGTGTTTACATTCAAACTGGTGTCTTCTCTCTTATTTTAGCTTCTCTTCCTCTGCCCCTTATTTGGATCAACTTGGAGAAGGTAATGATTTTCCTTGGTCAAGACCCTTTAATTTCACATGAAGCAGGAAAATTTGCAGCGTGCCTCCTTCCGGCCCTTTTCGCTTATGGAACACTTCAAGTCCTTGTTCATATTATGGTATTGGAATTCCCATTGCTGCTGTATTGGGTTTCTGGGTCCAGCTGAGCGGAAAGGGACTTTGGATGGGAATAATGTTTTGCTCTCTCTCATAAGTTGTACTGACTGGGAAAAACAGGAAAGAAAGGTTTGGGAGAGGCTATTTGAAGAAAGATTTTCAGTAGAAAATATTTGAGCATCCAGAGTGTATTACTCAAAGCATGTTGTCAGCTTGTTTAGTTGGTATTGGTAAAGATTTGCTGTGGTTACAGAAATGCAATTGAAATTCCGTTTAAGAAATGAAAGGTTTACAAAATGTGAGCTACCACATGGGTGTTGTGAGGGGAAATATGGATTGAAGAGTTGGACACAAATAGAAGAGGTCATGAGTTGCTAGACCCTGTTTAGTGGCTGTTTGAGGTGTTGGGCTGCTGCTAGCCCTTCTCAGAATTGGTGGAAGCTTACTTGGCTGTTAGAGGTTGGTGAAGCTCATGTTTAATTTCTATTTGGGCTATTTCATCTATTATTGGCTGCTAATGGTTTTGGTTTGTGGAAGACTGGATTGTTCACTCCGTGTTGTCATGGTTTGCTGTGTTTTTTGAAGCCTGTCAAGCTGCCAAATGTCATGGTTTGCAACTTTGTTGTTGTTAGTTTGTGAAATGATGAGACATGAGTAGGATGGCTTGAGTCCTATTTCCTTTGCTCTATGCCTTGTTGATCTTGGGTGTTTAATTTGTAACAAGCCGAAGGCTTAGTTGGCTTTCAGCTTGAGGGGGCTTGAGGGGGAGTGTTATCTTTGCTTGGTGTAGTTTGCCTATTGGGATCCTTCTTTGGTTGTGTTGATTTGATGCTACAAAGCACAATTATAAAGTAGCTTTGTTGATAGCTTGGTGGTGTGAATTTGGTATGTTGATAATCCAACCAAGGGTGTTGGAAGTTGTGTGTGAAGATTAGCCAAAGAAGGTCGAGGGAGCAGCTTAGCAGAAGCTAGCAGAAGACTTCTTGGGACTATGTCAATAGGTGATGACGTGTTGCCAAGGAGAGCAGTTAAAAAAAGGTCGATAGAGCAACTCAAGGGAAGCTAGCGAAAGACTTGTGGAAGTTATGTTTGCTAAGGACGTCAGTCACATGTTATGTTGTAATTGTAGTTTGTGAAACTTAGTGCTCAGGGGAAGTTGCTCGATTGTTCCAACTCATTTATGGCTTGTTATAAATGTGGATTGATTGAAAGTGTCAAGTAGTTATTCTTTCTTTTTCTGTTGAATTAAAAGTGTAGTGGTTTATGTTATGTAAAAAGCTGAAACTTAAGTAAGTTTCAGCTTGAGGGGAGTGTTAGAGGCTATTATCTAGTTAGTATTTGTCATGTGTGTGTTTGTAGTGTGAGGGTATCTATGTCATTGTATTAGTTAGTTCCTCTATAAATAGAGGCTTAAGGGTTATGCTTTGTAAGGAACTCATATATATGAAACTCTAAATTTTGGTTCTTTGTCCTTTCTCCTCTCTTACTCTCTTCCTATATTATTGTTCTGAAATTCTAACAAAGTGTGAATTATTTTTAATTTTGGGTAGCAGTGAAGATTGAACTTTTGACCATTTGGCCATAAAGGTTATAAATTATGGTACAATGTCAAAGAATCAGTTATATCAAAAGTTTAATGTGTTAAGTGTAGGTTTTGAAATGGTTTTTGTTTTATATCTCTAACAACCTCCATCGCAAATGCAATCGGAAACACTTTGCTATTAGTCTTTGCTCCTGGCTGATGTATCTACCATATTGATAGTTGAAGGGATAGGCTACTTACCTGACTCTGGGTTTCTTTGACCTAGGTTGAAAGAATTGTCCCTGGTTCGCTACCATTATCAATGGATGGACCTACTATCCTTGTTGTTGACAAAGCTGATGGAGATGAAGAGGTTTGTTCATACTTCATTGACTGTACACAGAAGACTTAAAATATATGTATTTAGAAGTTTGACCCCTCTGGCAGGTAACAGCTGCTGGGAGCAACATAGTGGGGATCATACTTAAGCAGGAGCTGCCTCACTTATCTCATCTTGGCATTAGGGCTCGGCAGGCAAGTGCTGCAAATTGTTTCCTTGGGAATTTGCTTAAAAGTTAGGCTAGCTTGCAGGTATGTCACCAGCATTTCTAAATTTTTGCTTCAGGAAAAGGTTGTCTTTGTCACTTGTGAAGATGATGAAAAAATTGCTGACATACAAAAACTTTTTGGCAAATGTATGAGGTAGTTTTCCTGATTCATTTTCCCAGTCCTTGAGGACATATTTTAAAAACTCATCAGTCTCTTTCAAGCTGTCAATGATAGCAACTGATCTGATGCTATGATGTTTTCCACCTTTTTTTTTTATTCAAATTTTCAGATTGGAAGCGTCCACTGGAGGTGTTAATCTGACTGTATCATCATCAGTTGATTATGATGACAAGTCTTCCATCAAAAGTGCTTCAAATGATAATTTATTTGCGGTTGAAATTCCTCCATTCCATGCAGGCAGATTGTCCTCTTCCAGTCAGGTAGAGATAAAAAATTATGTTCATTTTACTTTGGGTCTGTCCTGACTTCTTATCTTTTGCCATTAAGAAGTAAACAGATGTTATCTGATTTGCTGCCTTTTAGAGGACAAAAACCCTCCAGCTTATAAAAGTGATAAGGTTCTGAGATTAGAATCAGAGGGCAATTTGGATGTGTTTCTCTTTATGGCAGGGATAAAAATTATTCTTGTTAGAGAGACAACCAATTTTAAGCATTCACCTAAATCTTATTCTTGGGTTGATTGGTTCTCATGCAGCCTTTGTTAGATGAATTCTCAACCTGCTAGTTTTCTTTTTTTCTAAACTCTGTTTTGATCTTTTCATCTAGTATGCATGTTTGTATGTACAAAATTTTTAATTTTAAAAACTTACGTTGTTTTATATTTATCATTGATTGAGCTCTCAAATCAATTATTATTCTATGCATATCTAGGATATTTCTGCTGGAGAAGTTATCTTGCTTCCTGATGCGGAGACACAGACTTCTGGTGCAAAGGCTGCTGCCTGTGGTCGCTTATCTTCCTTGTCAACAGTTTCTGATAACGGTAACATCTAAAATTAAAAAGTAAAGAATATCAGCATAATATTGATGCATCTTCCTCATTTTTATGGCAAAATATCCTTTCTGACAGCATAATTCATAGCATTAATCTGTACTTGGGTGTCATGATGTAAAAGTAGTTAACTGATGCAATTGGCTGTAAATTTCATTACCAGCTGTTATCTCATTTACAAGAGTTCAAAAATCAAATAATAATTGAATATTTTATAAGTGCTAAGCCGGAAGCAGATTTTAATTAAAAGAAATTATGTTCCTTTTTCATTTTTCAAGGCTTTGCTTTAATAATTTTTCAGATTCATTCTTTTTCTACTTTCCATTTTCTATTTTTTTTTTCTTCCTTTATTTTGCTTCACAGTCCCATAATATTTGAATCTCCTAGATCCTGGTAGGGCTTCATCAACTAGAGTTTAATAAGATGGTTATTGACATGTTAAAATTGTAGACATATGTATTTGTCTAGTCCCTTCAATATTGCGTAGAATAATCTCAAGTGCAATTCATTACAAGAAATGAGTATGTTTTTATGGATATCAATTTCATATACATCTCTTATTTGAAACAATAGTTCTTTTGCTGATGCTTTTTGACATTCACAAGGAACAGTTTTTTACTCAGTGCCCTCCATCTGAAAGGCCATTGGTTTAAAAATAGCCTTAGCTATTAAAGGTTTGGGAATTGTTAATAATTCTAAACATGCTCCTTGATGTAAAACTGATTGGACCTTAAGCATCAGTGTGATGGTGTACAAAATTTACAACTATCTTTTATTAAAAGTAATTGCGAATTGTGCACTTATTGCGTTAGGGATTATTGTGACATTGCACTGCGAATTGTGCATGGCAATTTGAATAATTGCGCAATTATATAACATATATAAAAATACATTTTTATATATAAAATATAATCCCAAATAACAAGAAGATAGGAAAAGTACCTCAAAAAAATGGGACTTGCCATGCCTTTGCCTGAATCTACTCTGAGGCTGCAGGACTGTTATTTTTGAACTGGCCACTATATTTTAAAGTAGATCACAGTAGAGCTTGGTGGATTGGCAATAGAAAAAATAATTGTTTTGATGCCTTATATTTCCGCACTATTTTCAATTTGTGGGTGGGTGTGTAACAACCAACAGAATAGAACAGAAACAGAACCAACAGAAGTTACAAAGGAAAATGCCTAAGTTGGCAATTGTAACAATAGAAACAGACGCAACAGAATAGAAGAACAGAGCACAGAACAGAATAGAGCACAGGCTCGAAGAAGCTTGCCAGAAGCAGAGAGAGCCAAAACAGAACCGCAATGCTACAAGACCAGAACATAACCGATCGAAGGAGGGGGGAGAGCAGTTGTAGCTGGTAACCTGAACAGAAACAACTAGAAAAGCTTCCAGCAACCACTGTCCAGTTGTTCACCAAGAAGGGGTGGGAAACTTGAGCAGAGAAGGGGCAGAGAAGGTGTGGAGAATACCAAGAAAGAAAAGGAGATGAGCTTGGGGTTGAAAATAGGGGTATCAAGCTAAAATAAGGGTATCGGTTAAAAAGCTCCAAGTTACCGTTTTATACTGTTGTGGTGCGCGATGCTGCGCAATCGTATGCAATTTGCGTAAAATTGCACAGCATTGCGAGACTATGCAACTCAATTGGGGTTTTGTTGCACAAAACCCCATTGCGGTGCGCAATGTGCAATTGCCATCAAGAGAGGAGGTTAATTGTAAATTGAAAATATGGAGAGAAGCCTTGAAATGAAAGGGTTTTCATTTAAGTCGGAATAAAACAGAGTATATGGAGTGTAAATTTAGCAAGAGGCAAGAAAACAGTATTTGGAAATAAAAATTGGGGAGCAGAATATATCACAAGTGTCCAAGTTTCGGTATCTTGGGTCGATTTTACAAAGTAATAGAAAAATTGATAGGGATGTAACACACAAGATCCAAGTTGGATGGATGAAATGGAGAAATGTATCGGGGGTCATTTGTGATCGCAAAATATCTACCAAGCTTAAAGGAAAGTTTTATCGAACTACTATTAGACCAGCAATGCTCTATAGTAGTGAGTGCTAAACTCTGAAAAGTCAACATGAGCAAAAAATGAGAGTGACAGAGATGAAAATGTTGAGATAGATGAGTGAACATATAAGAAAAGATAAAATTTGAAATGATTATATTCGGGAGAGAGCTGGGGTGATGCCTATTGAGGAGAAAATTACAAAAATCCGGTTACGGTGGTTTGGGCATATACAAAGAAGATCGTAAGAGGCACTAGTGAGAAAGGTTGACCAAATGGTGTTTAGTCCTATAAAGAAATGTAGAGGAAGACCCAAAAGGATACTTGGAGAGGTAATTAAAAGAGACCTTTGATTAAATGGTATTTCCGAAAATTTGGTTGCGGATAGAAGTTTATGACGTTGTTTGATCTCCATCTAGTGGGAAAAGGCTCAGTTTTTTGTTGTTGTAATAACTATGATTAAAACTGCATACTACTTTTTACTTAATATACTAAATTTTAATTAGGGGAATAATGGAATATTATTAGAAAGGACCTGTGGGATGTAAAATTTTTTAAGAAAAGAAAAGACACATCTAGTGTGGTTAACCTGATTGGTAGCACTTAGTTAAGCACTCTCAAACAGGATTAACCACACTAGTAGCTAACATGTTTTTAGAAATGTTTTTGTTACCTATTGGTTCTTGTTAATAAATTTCACTTTTGATTAACAGACTGGAGGCTGTGAGGGTTGAATTATGGACCATTTAAATAATTTAGATCTAATAAGGTGTGCACGTCTACTTGGCTAAAATATTAATTGCTGGGCCATAGAACTATTTTCTAAGAACTCAAGTGGCCTAGTTTGAAGTGAATTCCCTAGTTGTTTAATTTTTTTTTTCTTACATCACAAAGAAGATATTTTTTAGAGATATAAAAACCATTCAAGGTCCTTCACCTAATAACTTAAGCTTTTAGGAGTTAGTTCTTGACTTGTTATCGCAGTTTGTAGTCAAGAGTTTGTTTCTTGGTGCCCACTTCTTGAAGATGAACATAATTATTGATCTTTACAGTAAATATTTATATGTTTACCGCAATATTTACATTGATAACTAACTTTAATCTCTCTATACCCATTTACCATTCAAATGCTCTTATTTGTGGTACTCAAGCATATTAATCATGTGTTATGATAATTGAGTAGTGATTGATATCATGAAGCAATGACTTAAACTTGGTTATCTATGTAAATATTGTGGCAAACTATATAACTATTTACTGTATATCTATCATGATGCACTGCAATAAGTGTTACTATATGATGAGTGGTTTCCCAAAATGTAATGGGCATAGTCATAATGAAGGAAGTGCATAGAAATCCTAGCTTTCATGTTATATGAGTAGCTGCAGCCTTTGCTGTCAACTAGTTTTTTTGTAGCTAACTCAGCTATAAGAGTAATGTTGATGGCCTTTTGGGTATAGCAATCATCTTTAGTTTTGTGCCAGATCACTGAGACCAAAGTCTTGTCAAAAAAGTAGAGTTAGTTTCCTATTTATGTTTAATTTTCTATTGTTGTCTTCTTTCTTATTATCAAAGTTAGGTTCTACTACAGCGTAGATAGGCCCATGGTTCATTTTTTTTATATAAATAGAACCTAGTGATATGAATTTTGTACCCACTCTTAACATCACAATGCAATACAATTTCACCTTATTAAGGGTTTTTTTCTCTTTTTACTTAATTTCTTACATGATATCTTGGCCTAGTAAGAGAAAAACTTAGCTTCTACTAAAGAAAACCCTCACGTTGCTTTTTCTTTCTCGTACTCATGTCTGTCAAAGTGGGTTATCCACTTTCTAGTGCCTTTTGGGAAAACTAACACCATCACCATGTTCTTCATCCTCCGATCAGCCTAACCCCAGAAGATTGACACTGGAATCGCCACCACGTGCCACCACTTTCATTCTACCACCATTTGCCTTTTTGCTCTGATTTAGCTTGTCCAATGGTCCATTCAAGACCCCGCCACCATCAATGGACTCAGCACACTCTAGCTATCTATGCCCAGAAGATTGTCATCAGAGACAACCAGAAACTGCCACACACACTACTGTAGCTCCTCCAAGCTCTTGTCCACACACTACTATGAACGTCTAGAGAGCTTTTCTAACCTATTTTCAGCTCCTTTCAGCCTATTTCTCTCTAATATTGGGTTTTGAGAGCCTTCTTCCATCCTAATCATTTCATGCCCTAGTCTATCTATCTATCTATTTGGGCTCTAGTAGATTTGCCTTTTGGTTTTGTTGTGCCACTGTTAGTTGATCGTGACCCAATTATTTTCAGTGGTTAATTGTGCCTATAAAACTCCTGGCAAGTCCCCGGTTTGAAACTCCCAACCAGCCTTCGATTTGAAACTTTGGCCTAGATTTGAGTTGAACTCAGATAAAGACCTCCTAGCTAAACTCAAATCATGCTCTTCTTGCGCAAATAGTGCCACCACATTCATGCCAAGTTGCTTCATATAAGTCTATTAGCATAACAAGCTTGGTACATATATATCAAATATGCTCTAGCTTGAGGTGGCATGCTGAAAAAGTGGAGTTAATTTTCTATTTATATTTAATTTTCTATTGTTGGCTTGTTTCCTATTATCAATTTTAGGGTTTTACTACAATGTATATAGACCCATGACTCATATTTTCCTTTATAAATAGGACCTAGAGGTATGAATCTTTTTCATAGTCTTAACATAACAGTACAATACGATTTCACCATGTAAGGGTTTTCTCTCTCTCTTTTCTCTCAATTTCACTCATTCTTGTCCTTTTTTCTGAAAGAAACATCAGATGAATGCAAAAGCATGGAGAAATGCTTTTATTTTTATATACCTTTTGCCTCTTTCTTCTTCTTCTTGATATACTTTTTGTTTCTTTCTCCTTGATACATAAACAGGAACAATGAATTAACAGAGTTAGGAAGCCAAGTCAATACAATAAAGTTTTTCAATCTCACTTACAATGAACTCTAGAAATGCCTTTAGCTACTCCTCACTGAATAGTATCAGGAGAGGTCATTGTCTTATAATAGTGGAAAAGGTAGAAACTTCCTCTTAAAAGTTCTTGACTTCTTCCATTACACTCCATTTGAAGATACTGCATATTTAACAAGATATTGTAATGCCATAGTCTTTCCTTCTCTACTTCTCTAAAAGCCTCTATCACTTGAAATCTGCTCTAAATTCAGACCACAAACCTAAAACTAATGAACTTCCAAGATTCTACTTCAAATGCATCTGGCTACTTGCCAATTGAACAATGTGCAGTGTTATTACAACACAGTCTGCAGTGTTATTCTAGGAATAGGTTATGTCTTTATAACACCTCTTCACTCGAAAACTCTTTGGGCTTGAAGTATGAACAAGCATGGGTCCATCATACCTTGTGCTGAAATTTAATTTAATTATGGAGAATGATGAAAGCAAGTATTGAACTTTTGACAATTTACTCATAGATGCTTTAATATTAGGTCAAGAAACTAGTCATCCTAAAAGTTTAAACTATTAGTTGGAGACCTATGTTGATTTTATATTGTACACTAGGTATTGTAGGCTTGTGCATGTCCATGCTTCAAGCCCTATGGCCATCGCATTAGGGGCATTAGCTAAAAGGAAATTATCCCTATTTTCAAGGATGAGTTAGAAAATATGATACAACACTTGGAGCCTTATCCTGCTCTATGTTAGTAAGTGTTGGGCTTTGAAAGGCCAATAAGAGCAAAAAAATAAGAGTAATAGAGATGAGAATATTGATATGGATAAGTTAACATACGAGAAAAGAGAAGATTTAGAATGATTGTATGTGGGAGAAAGAAGTTATTGCACTTATTGAAGAGAAAATGACAGAAACTTAGTTACAGTAGTTTGGATATATGCAAAGAAAATCACTAAAGGCTCCTGTAAGAAAAGTTAATCAAATAGTTTTCAGCCCAATAAAGAAGAGTTGAGGAAAACCAAAAAGAACACTTGGAGAAATTATCTAAGTTCCAATTCTTTTATCTTAATAAAAGATGCAAGACCATTACAATTTTCAATATCTATAATATCAAAATTTTCTATTAAGAAGAAATTACAAATAATGTATGAAATAGCTTAGTAATTGGTTCGTGAGAACAAAAAGGGTTATTCCCACAATCCTGTTTCCACAAAATGTTCACACCTTGTAGTGTGAGTCTTTAGATTAGCTTTGGTCTTACAGTTTAGTTTGGGGGACTCAGTAAATTTAATATCTAGACTCTCTTATGCGGGAATTGTGTGGGGAATAGAGGAATTGTTGTGACCATGTGAACTTTATTCTGTTCTCTGGTATATCTGGTTAGAGCTGAATGTTCGCATTCTCAAGGGCATGCCTTTGTCTTTATATATGTTATGGGATGGGGTTGTGTTTATTTTCTCTCTTCAGTGCTCTGTGCATGGTTTATTTATGGGATGCTTTGTTACATTTTAAGGGTTTATTCTCTAGTCTCAATTATTGCCATATCTCAATTAGATTATTGTTTGCACACACTTTGACGCCCATCATATATATTAGAACTGGTCTTAGCGTCAAATAAGTATATTATGACATATGTGTGCTTTTTGTCACAAGAAATTAGATTAGCTACTGTGCTTCAAAATTTTCTTCTGGTTTCTAAATTCGTTTCTCCTTTTTTTATGAAGCTTTCTAGTGCTTCTAGACTTTTCTTCTATTCAAATTAAAGTGGTAACTACAAGAAAATAAACCATATTTTACTTCTTTTATTGGTCTTGAGATCTTGTCATTGATAATGTATATAACAAACAAAGCCTTAACCCCTCAAAGTGGGGTTTGGTCGTTGATAATGGATATAACAAACAAAGCCTTAACTCCACAAAATAGGGTTAGCTATAAGGATCAAACAACATCATTGAGTTATACCCAAAAACCAAATTTTAGGAATATCATTTAGCATAAGATTCTTTTGAATAATCTTTCCAAGTATCGTTTTTGGTGTTTATCTTCCCTTTTTAGTGATAATACAAAATTTCCAAGATACATATGCAAAATCATTTCATTGACCTGCATCATAACATCGCTGCTAATCAAGGATGCACTTTAAAATAACTGACAAGAACATTCATTTATTATCTCAAATTACAATAGTTAATTCCTCTTATAATTTGATTAATCTTCTGAAAAATTTGATGTGAAAATTACAGTTTACAGTGATCAAGGAGTGCCAGCTTCTTTTCGAGTCCCTTCTGGGGCAGTTATACCATTTGGCTCCATGGAACTGGCAATAGAGCAGAGCAAGTCCATGGAAAGATTCAGTTCATTGCTGGAAAAGCTAGAAACAGCAAAACTGGAAGGTGGTGAACTTGATGTACTGTGCCAACGACTCCAGGAGTTGGTCTCTTCCCTTAAACCACCAAAAGACATTATCGAAAGAATTGGCCAAATATTTCCAAGTAGTGCGCGTTTAATTGTTCGTTCTAGTGCCAATGTTGAGGACTTGGCTGGAATGTCAGCTGCTGGACTCTACGAATCAATACCCAATGTCAGTCCTTCCAATCCAACAGTTTTTGGAAATGCAGTCAGCCGAGTTTGGGCTTCACTTTACACAAGAAGGGCTGTTTTGAGCCGCTGTGCTGCTGGTGTGCCTCAGAAAGGAGCTGCAATGGCAGTTCTGGTCCAAGAAATGCTTTCCCCAGATTTATCATTTGTACTTCATACGTTCAGCCCATCTAACTTGGATCATAATTCTGTGGAGGCTGAGATTGCTTCTGGGCTTGGTGAAACTCTTGCTTCTGGAACCCGGGGTACACCATGGCGTGTTTCATCTGGGAAATTTGATGGGCAGGTGCAAACACTGGCATTTGCAAACTTCAGTGAGGAATTGCTGGTAAGTGGTGCAGGACCTGCTGATGGGGAGGTTATCCGTTTGACCGTGGACTACAGCAAGAAACCATTAACAGTTGATCCAGTTTTCCGTCGACAACTTGGTCAACGTCTCTGTGCTGTTGGGTTTTTCCTTGAAAGGAAGTTTGGTCGCCCGCAGGATGTGGAAGGATGCCTTGTTGGGAAAGATATTTTTATTGTCCAGACACGGCCGCAACCCAAATAAAACTTCTTTCTTCTTGCCTGTATCGGTTGTTTGGGCGCCTGTTGAACTGGCACTAGATATTTTGCATCAGTTGTTATTTGAATATTTGCGTCAATTTATTGAGGCTGTAGAAACCAGCTGGTGCACCTTTGTTGCTGAAAATTTGGAGATGACACTTGAGAGGAAGTATGTAGCTCTGTACAACATGTCTTGTATGTGATGGAATGAAGTCATTCTGAAGAACGCTTAAGATTATTAGAGAAGCTGATTATGTAACATAAGGTAATAAGATGTCTTGTCACACGAAATTCTTGTTTTAGGATGTCAACCGTCTTGTATGGTCGGCCTATTGTACTTAAGGTGTATAATAATTTTTGTTCAGAAAGGTTAAGTAATATAAACATGTTTAAATTTAAGTAAGAAACTAAAAATGGAATTGATTAATTTTAAATGCTTTAAAATAAATAAAAAATGTTTAAATTTAAATAACAGGAAACAAATATAAAAATTAAAATTTATTGGCATTAAATATTTTATGAGAACAATGCACAAATTTAAATACTGCTTGCTAAATTTATCAAATTAAACATATAAACAAAAAATAAAACTCTTAAATATTCTTTAAACATTTGTTAATATAATAAATATTTACACACGTCACAATCACAAAATTTTAGTTAAAAAATAAAATTGAAAAACTAAATAAAATAAAAATAAGAAATTAAATAATACAATTGATTAACATTGAATTATATTCAGTAACTGAATACTAAAAGGAAACAGTACTTATATTTAAATAATTTTAGTAAAACATAAAAACTAAAATTTGGCACAAATAAATTATATATACTAAAGGAGAAGCAAATGAGGAAATATTGCTCAAATTTGATTAACATTGACCAAATATAAAAAATTGAATTTATTGACATTAAATATTTCAAGAAAACAAAGTTTACATTTAAATAATGTTAGTTATTATAAAATATATATGTATATATTACTATAACAAATATTAGCACTTGGTACTAGAAAAAATATAATTACTTAAAAAATTAAATCTATTAAGGAAAGAAGTTAAAAATTAAAATTTGTTAACATTAAATTCTGTAGAACAAAGGTAAAAGAATAAGGAAACAATAATAAAATTTGATTATTTTAAAATAAATGAAACTTAATCATGTACAAATTCAAATAATATTAGTTAAATATAAAAATTTAAATGTATTGCCATTAAATGATTTTAGGAAATAATATACAAATCTAAATAATGTTTACTAAATTTATCAATTAATGTATATATAGCACTCTTAAACTTTGAAGATTTATTACTATAATAGTTATTTACATATGTCGCTATCACAAAAGGAATAAATTAAAAGAAAATCTAAACAACTAAATAAACTAAAAATAAGAATATAAACAATAAAATTAATTAACATTGAATTTTTTACAATAATAGAAAAGTGGATAAGTTTGAATTTAAATAATTTTAGCTAAATATAAACAATTAAAATTTATTAACATTTAATATTTTAAAATAAATAAAAAGTAAATAAGAATGTTAATAATATTATTTTTAACACAAAATTATTAATTGATTGTCAAAAATCATGAAAGATCATGGTCAGAATATTTATTCATTCAAAATTTGTTTGATTTCAAGAATATATATATATATATATATATATATATATATATATATTACAACTTAAATTTGTTTAGAATTTGAAGAGCTAGCAGTTTTAAGAGCACGATTTTGGTAAGACAACAGGTTTTGACTATGTTTGCAATAGCATCCTTAAAAGTACTATTTTTTACTTACCAAAAAAAAGTACTATTTTTTTATGGCTCACAAGCAAGTAGACTTTCTTTTCCTTTTTATCATTTTTTATTATTTTTTGTCCAAAAATATGTCTTTGGCTTTGTGCTTAGTAGCCCTAAAAAATTGTTGTATATTAAAATTATTTTTTCAGATTCTAGTGACTAGATGTTGATTTAAATATGTGAATAACTATAAGCTTTGATCTCTTTCTCCTTTTTGGTCTTGTAATTGAATAAATTGTGGTCAACTTTATAGTAATACCAAAATGAAATATATAAATTTTAATTATGATTTTATAGCTTTCACTATGGTTGTGTAACAAAACTAGACTTTGAACACGAATTTATAATTTATTTGTACTATATTTATTCGAATGAGTTTATTTGACTCAACTAGTTTCCTTTCTTTAAGTTTAGGTATTTAATATTTTTAAACTATTGTATTGTCTATTTTGTAATTCTATTTCAATGTTAGTCATCTGTACAATACATGAAGAATGAAACTACTTTCTTATAATTTGAATTGTTTAGATGATTTGCCTTTCAATGAGAAAATCATTATTTTTTTTATTAGAATAAGGATACAATCGGTTCATCTATTTTTTTTTAAAAACGTAATTTAATTTTTTAATTTTTAAGTGAAATAATTTAATTTTTTGATAAGTACAATTTAAACAATTTATTCTTTTATTCATCAAATTTTTCTTTTCTACTATAGCATGGCTCATCAATATTGACTTATACTTCAAATTTTTTATTATAATAATGTGACATAATTATTATATGAATTTATTTTTTAATTACAAAAGTTATTGAGATGTATTAAATTAAAATTTGAGACTTATAAAAAGATTAAATTGTTAAATTATAATAGAAAAATAGACTATATGTCACTGTTGGTGAGCCATGCATCATATTGAAAAAGAGAATGTAGTGGGTGAAGGACTAAATTAATTTAATTATAATTGAAGATAAACTAAATTAACTCACTTAAAAATTAAAGAATTAAATTATTCTTTAAAAAAATAAATAGACCAAAAATGTTATTATTTTTTTTATTTAGAATGAGAAGAGTGTTAAAGTAATTTTTTTAGACTATCAAGGATATTAAATTTTCTAAAACGAAAAAGAATCATACAGATTCTGTTTTGGTAATATTTTGACGGTCATCTTCAATGTTAGTGCGCAATTAATTATTTATCTGCGTACAAGAGAGGTTTGTATGGTTTAAAGTTTTTAAACTTAGAGATGTTCATAGTATAAATTTAAGATATATATTTATATAAATTATTTTAATAAATAATGAATTTGTTTTTATTTGATCAGACTATTATTTATAAAATATTTTAGTGAATAAATTATTTAAAAATTTTATTCATCTTTTATCTAAATATATCACCCCAAATATAAACTATAAATTTTAATTTAATACCATAAAACTAACCCTATTTTATATGATGTCAAGAGTCTAGACATACTGCTGAGTTCAATAGATATTTGAAATGGATGACCCACATGCTCTTCGCTTGGTCACACACGAAAAGGTATCACCTTGCTTGCCCTGACCAATGAAGCAACTTCTGCTACCCAACTTGGAAACCAAGAAATACGTCATGAGCCCTTGTTTGAATATCATTTGCAGAGCTGCCTTGTGGTTTAAGCTATGATGGCGATAGATTCAAGTCAAGAGTCAGCGTCAATCATTAGCTCAAATGATGATACTGTAATTGAATGAAGCTCAAAATGGGAAACACAAAGCACAAACTGAAGTGAAGAAACCAAAAGAAAGGTCAAGAAGACAAAACGTGAGGCAAAAAGATGTTATATTCTAATATATATCATGCCTTAGTACACAAGTGATGCTAGTTAGGAGGAACCCACTTTAGAATACAGTGATTATTATATGGGACCTTGTAGAGCAAAAGCAGTTGGTTTAAGACCTCGATACTAATCCTACATTTTTAGCAAAAGCAGTTTAACCAACTAACAACTTTAACACCCACCCTACTCCATTATCATTTATACTCCTTCATTCTCTCTCACATACCAAACTTGGATTGATAATACTTTGTTTCCGCATGTAAATCATTCTACCTTAATCTCAAAGACAAACAGTGCCCAATATAATAAGCCACTCTAGGCTGGCTAGCTCCCTATAGCCTCTTCTGCCGTAATCAATTCGAAGCAATTACCCCGAATTAATTCTTCTGGTTTGTGGGTTTGATTTGTGGTCTATGAAGAAATGAGAGACCGTATGGAAAGATTAGTCGTTCTTCCATTCTCTTTTGGTTGTGCTTCCCATTCAAGTGTTGAGTTAGGCGCACCCACAATACCAAAAGCAGATACAAATGGCTCCTCTCTCGGTCTTGTTACCAGTACTCTTCCTTCCCCCCCTCCCCCTCTCTTTCTCTCTCTATCCATTTCTATGATCTCTTTGGTGGTGTTTGGAGTATCTGTAATTTCACTAACTTGAGATCTTTGTTGTTTATGTAAGGAAGACAAGCAGGGGAAGAAAGGTCATCCAAAGGCAAAATGAAGAAAAGCAGGCCCTCTTCTGAGTTTCTGGCTCCACCAAAGCCTAACATAGCCAGCGGCATACAACGCTTGGTCAGGGGCATCAAGAGTTTATCTCAGTTATTTTGTGAGTACATTCAATTTAAACTGATGCTTTTATATAATTAGTTGTTATAGTTCATATGAAATTTTAATATGGAATGTCCATCCAAGAATTAAACTAAATCGAAAATTGCCGGTGAGCGTTGGCTCACACAACATACTACTCTACTTTTCAGAACAAGTTGCATGGTTCGAATCCTTCTCCGTCCCCTTTCTCCTAAATCCAAAGTATGATCCTTGTAATTATTAAAAAAAAATTAAATCAAGAATTAATTATTTGTAAAGTGGAAAAAAAAATTGTTAAACATCTAATAATTATTCATTAATAAAATTTTAATTATCTAATATATAAAAAAGTAAGGCAAGAAAGTGTTTTAAAATTTTTAAATACCTACTATTACTGCTAATCAATATTCTCTCTGTTTTAGGATAAGAATATATATTTGTTAAAGATTAAAGAGAAAACAAAAATATAGATATTATTTAACAGAACAAGAGGACGAATGAGTTACTAGATCACCAAAAGAAATGTAACTTTAGAGGAAATATTGTGGATGTTAGTGACCATCAAAAGAAATTTCTAAAAATACTTAAAAAGAACAATAATTATTCATGACATTATACAAATTAATAAATATTTAAATTATAATTGAAGTAATTATTATTACTTTTGAAAAAATATTCTTTTAACTTTTGGGGAGTTCTCCTTAGTATTACTTCCTTTTTTTTATTTGAAGTAATAAAATTCTATTTTTACAAACTGCTTGTATGTACAGTAATAGATTTTTGAATGAAAAAAATTAAAAAATAAAAGTGTAAAAAATTGCGTAGAGTATATACATAATTTTATTCACAAAAGAGTAAAAATAAAATAAAATAATCTGTTTTCAAGGTAGGATTCTATATTTGTTATTAAATATGTACAAAATAACATAATCTGTGACCCTTTTTTTTTTTTTTAATTTTTGGTGAGGACATAACCTGTGACTTTGGTCCGTGTATTTCATGACCAATTCCATCTAAAAAGTTTAAATAATAAAAAAGTGAGGCTGGTATTGCTAAGGGTAAGGGTATGCCAAAAGAATAAAAGTATTTCACTTATGGAAACACTAAGTTCTTACTTAACGTAGGACTGTGATAAATTTGTTATATTAATTTATAAAATTTAATAAATTTAATGATTTAATTTGTTTTAAGTAAAAGTTTAATAAAATTTTGTTTATGAAAATAGCAAAAATGTTACAAAAAATCATACTTAACCTAAACCTAATCAACTTGTACATATTCCAACATGATGCAACCCATCCACACATATATGGAATAAGTAACAAGTTTTATATATATATTGTCAAAGCTGAACCCAACTCAACATGACCCAGTTGTTGCACAACCCTGCCCAATAGTTAGCATAATAACGCCTGAAAGTAATCCTAGTCTCCATATTATATGGGGGAAAAAAAAGACTTTCCTAATCATTTCTGCTGCACATTGATTTGCCGACCTGAATTTAATAAAATTTTTGGCAAATTTAGATTTATCTCTCTTTGTATTGTATTCAACTCTGTTTCCCACATTTCAGTTCACAAAGAAGAGATTGAGATGGAACCAGAGATGGAAATCGGCTATCCAACAGATGTGAAGCACCTGACACACATAGGGCTTGATGGCTCTACCACCACAAATAATGTGCAGGGTTGGGATAGTCTAAATCGAAAGCCTCCCGAATTACTTTCTCTCTCTTCGATTTCTTTGAAGCAGTTTGAGCTTGCCATGGCTGCTCAACCTCACCAACCTCTCGTCGCTGATACTTCCCCACATTTTGGTTGAGCGAAAAATTAAAGAAATCTAAGTGTAGATGAAATTGGTAATTGATGACCATGTGTTCTAGCCTCGAGGTGCTCTCATTCACATTCACACAAAAATCAGTGTTTTGTGATATTTGTAATCTCTTGAAATTGACATTCTGCCATTTGACATTGGGATATAATCAAATTTGTTTTTCGTTAGATACAGAGAAAACTCAAACATTGCTATTAATCAGTTCTTAAGTAGCTGCAATAATAGTCATTATTCAAAAAATTATATCGGTTATTAAACTATTTTAGAAGAAGGGTTATAGTAAAATTGGTCAGATTGATTGGAACAATGATGAAACTAGATAATTTCATAAATCTAATTTTTATTATTAATATTTATTTATTTGTTGAAAACACATCAAAAAGTGCTATTAAACATTCATTAGTTCTTATTGAATTGAATTATTTATCATTAAAGGAGTAGAAAAATATTAAAAAAGACACTGAAATATATTGTTACAAGATATCTTATATTAAATAACATTTATAAAAGCTTAGTTTTTAATAAAACTCAATAGTATTATTTGATTTATGCAATCAACTTTATTTAATAGAATAAAACTTTATCTATTTGTTGTTGTTATTATTCTTGTGAAATTGAATTATTAATCTTATTTTAACCTAATACGTGGAATGCAAAAATTATATCTCTCATGACTACTCTCATTACTATCTTCAGTTTTTTTTCCATCCACTCAAAGGTTGTATCCATGATTGGGAGAATGTGATCTATAATTGTATATGGAATCTTTCAATATATTTAATTACAGTGGGCGGGCTAGTATTGTAAAACTAGCATAGGCCCATCAATTCTAATCACAGATTAGATAAAGGGCTAGTCAACAGCAGATGGAGAACCAAATTTCATGATGCAGAGTTACGAGTCTAGCCAAGAATGTATTCAGACCATCACCTCATCATTATAGATTTTCACCCAGGCAACATTATGTGTTTCAAAAGGCCATTCAGATTTGAGGCAGCATGGTTAACACATCCGAAGTTCAAAGCTTTCTTGGAATCTAAATGGTCCACCCATATGTCAGTGCCTAGACAATTAGATATCTTCACCCCAAAGTCCAAGAATTGAATAAATCTGTGTTTGGAAATATTTTTCAGAAAAAGAAGCAGCTCCTAAATAGGTTGAAAGGAATTCAAGTAGCAAACAACAAAAACTAGAGCACCACGCTTGATAGCTTACAAAAACAGCTACAAGATGAATTATCACAAGATTTAAAGCAAGAAGATATTCTCTATCAACAAAAATCTAAACCTAAATAGATTGTGGATAGAGACTTGAACACCAGGTATTATCACACCAAAACTATAATCAGGCATAGAACTAATAGAATTCTCATGCTTCGGGATTCTAATGGTAACTGGGTTGAAGATCAGGAAGCTATAAAGAATAAAATTGTGGGTTATTTCCAAAATTTATTCAAAGAGGATAACCTCTAGTGTTGGGAGAACAATAGTCAAACACGATTCCCTTCAATCAAGGGAATAAACTTATAGATGCTAAACAAAGATGTTAATAATCAATCGCCTTAAGTCCTTCCTGTCTTATGCGGTATCTTTGAATTAGGGTAGCTTTGTTTAGGTAAAGCAATACAGGACAACATCCTGATTGCTAGTGTGCTCATTGACATTATGAAGAAAAGAAGAGGAAGTAGAGGCTATATGGCAATCAAAATAGATCTCAAGAAGCCTATGATAGACTAAGCTGGGGATTTATCCAGCAAATCATTCAAGAGCTCCGCCTTCCTGACAGCTTGATTAACCTTACCATGGATAACATTACCACATCTTCAATGAGTATACTATGGAAAGGGTCAACTACTGAAGAATTTAGACCATCCACGGGTATTAGACAAGGTAATCCTTTATCACCTTACATTTTTGTTCTTTGTATGGAAAGCCTATTGCATTTGATAGTGGACTCTGAAAGATCAGGGATTGGAAAGCTATGCAAGGTAGGTGAAGTGGTCTAGAAATATCTGACCTTCTTTTTGTCAATGACTTACTATTGTTTGCGAAAGCTTCTCTTGATCAGATTGATTGTATTACGAGGTGTCTTAATGAATTTTGTTCCATGTCAGGATAGAATGTCAATGCAGGCAAAACTAACATTTTTTTCTCCAAGAATGTCATTGAAGACTTGGAAAATAACATAGCCTCTCATGCAGATTTGCAATTACTAAAAGCATTAGTAGATTCTTGGGTATTCACCTCATTTCAAATAAGTGAAGAGGAAGACAGTATGATAATGTCATCCCAAGGGTGTGAGATAAATTTTCAAGATGGAAAAATCAAACTCTCTTCATGGCATGTCACGTCACTTTAGCCTCATTGATTTTACCTTCTATGCCAGTTATACAATGCAATTTACAAAATTGCCAAAGAATATGTGCTTGGAGTTAGAGAACTCAAAGGGCTTTTATTTGGGGCCATAACACAGATGTTAAAAGAGCACACCAGTAAGTTGGGATCTTATCTACTAGCTTTGGGAACATGGGGGATTAGGCCTTCGAAATCTCCAACTCATGAATGACGCTTGTTTGAGGAAACTATGATGGAAGATTATCTCACAAGAAGATGCCTTCTAGATTGATGTTATCAAGAGCAAATATGGAAATAGAGGCAGTGACCATACCACATGGAAAGATGAAAAAGATTCCAATCTATAGAGGTATTTGGTCACTCTCTTGCAAGTAACAACAAATAATGCTCAATGGTCGTTGAGAGATGGTGAAACAGTGCACTTTTCGACAGACAATTGGGCTCCAAAAGGGCATATTTGCCTACACCATGCTGTCCAAGAAGTGGATGAAGATAGCCTCCATATAAAGTTATGTGACATGGTCATGAATAATGATGAATAGGATGGGCCTTTGCTTACTAATATTTTGAGACACAAAGCTATTGAAACTAATTAGGATTGGCCTTTGCTTATTAGAAACAATGTGCTCGTATGGGAATCAATAATGAATGGTAAATTTACCATTAGGACTGCCTATAATGCACTTGCGTCTCATATGTGGAACCAGCCAAACACCATATGGGATCATATTAGGAGAATCAAAGTGCCCCAGAGGATAAAAATGATGATCTGGCAGGTGACACATACTAAATTATTCACTTGGGGAATCATTAGCCAATGAAACACAGGGAACAATGCATGCCCTGCGTGTGGGAACATGAGAGGAGTAGTCTTGTATGTTTTGAGGGAATGCCATTTGATAAGGGGAGTTTGGGAATGGCTAGTTCAACCAGAGTATGGGGATATATTATAGGGAGTAAAGCACCATGAATGGCTCTGTCTCAATACCTCTCAGGAACTGGGTTAGGGAGTTTTCAACTGGAATATCATTTGGGCTATGGTTTGCTAGATGATGTGTCGATGGAGAAATGAAAATTGTCATAATGAAGACTTTAAGTGGCCTGATGATGGCCATGCTAGAGTGATCGATTATGCTCTAATGTGTCTAAAGCACATGAAGCTTGTCATCTAAAACTCGAGTGAACAAGGACATAATCACAGTAGCGTATTGCCTTCTCTCGAAAGGCTGGATAACAATCAACATCGATGGTGCATACCTAGGCTCTGGGACAATAGCATGCAGTGGTATAATTCGAAATCATGAACGAAGGTGGCCAAAGGGTGTGCTCCAATTTTGGTTTTTAAAGTAGAGGCTCAGGGGGTTTTGCATGTTTTAAAAGTGGCATGGAAGCTACAGCATAGAACGATTCAGTTGGAATGCGACTCGCTAGCAGTCATACAGATTTTGAGGAGAGAATGAAGTGAAGAAACTATTGAGAGACAAATTTTTTACTATATTGTTGTTGCCATTAATTGGGACTAGGAGTCTCAGTTCAAGCATATTTATAAAGAAACAAATTGTTGTGTTGATTTCTTAACCAATAAAGGTCTTTTTGCGTCTAGAGGAGTAATTGTTCTAGAAGAGCCTCTTGTGGGGATGCATGTTTTGATGTTGGCTGATTTGTTACAAGTCTCTCCTCTGAGATAAATTTCTTTGTAGTTTTGTTTTGGGCTTTTAGCCCCTCTTTACCACCAAAAAAAAGTGGCCAATTATTTCTTGATTTTTACTTGTTTGCCTGGTATAGCAATTTAATAGTTTAAATTAGACCAATACCATGGCTGGTCATTGGCCTAATTAGTAGAAGTAGTTGATCCAATTTAATTTTTTAAACACTAATAATAGTGGTGATGTAGTATGTGAATAGAAAAAAAAGACAATTAATGTCTATTTTATGAATAATTCAAAATTCAAAACTTAATTTTGATTATTAAGGATGATAACAAAGTTATAAAATTAAATACCCTAAAAATTATTAAGATAATCAAAGGTAACTTAAAATTTAAGGAATTTTAAATTAAATAAAGCATTTTTCCTTAGTAAATCGGATAGCTTAAGACCTAAACAAATAAATAATTAATTCTTAAAATGATAAATCTTCAATAATTTTAAATCCTAAATAAATTTTCAAATTACAAGTCACAAATCCCAAATTACAAAATAATTAAATGATACATAAAATATAATTAAATCTATCTTATAATACATCATTCTCCCCTAGTTGGAAAATCTCATTCTTGAGTTTTGAAGTGACGATGCAATAGGGAGAATACTGGATAGCTTATGATAATAGAGTAAACAACAGAAGAAATCGGAGCATAAGCACATTTAAATTATCAATCTTTTTATAGATCATGAACTTAATGGAGAAACCAACATGAACTTGGGATAGCTTTAGATCAAACTTTAGGTCAGTAGCATGAATATTATCGACCTCTTCAATTGGAAGTTATACAATTTCATCATGAACATTATAATTAGCTAAAATATCAATTAGAACATCATCGATGGTTGGATCATCAATAATTTTAATATGATTAATAATATCATTGTTACTAATTTCTTTAGCTTACCCCCCAAACAATTTTAGTTGCAATTGTTATCAACAGCCTAAGTATTGTTGATCTCAATTGGGATATTTACATCTTCACTATGAGCTTCTTGTTCAAGCTTAATATCATTTTCTTTATCTCAATATGGTCTTCTAAATCAGAAGGAGGCCTACAAGGTTCATAAATTTTATCTTCCTAATCAAAAGGAGGCTCACAAGATTCATAAATTTCATCTGCCAACTCATCTTTTCAATCTCTACAAGAGCAAAAAGTTCACAGTTATCAAAATTTGTATCTTCTTCAACTTCTCTACACTGAACTCATGCTTGGCATTTTGTTGTAGCATAAACTTTTCTTTTAGGCACTCAACCATATCTCTAATTTCCTCCATATACACACAATGACATTTAATAATGGCCTTGTGATGTTGGGTATTAATCTATAATTATGAAGGTAACAAAAATTGACAAAACTGTAATTTTATGGATAATCAAAATAACCATAATTGATGTTCCAATTGAAAGTGTTGATGCTCTAAATGATGTCATTAATTTTCCAATTAAAGCATTTGGAGTTAAACTTGAAGAAAAAGCTAACATTGAAATTATTGAAGTTGTAGATGATCCTGTAAAAGAAATTGAAGATAATGCGACAAAACTTATGAAAGTTACTCCAACTTTGGGACCCTATATTAATTTTGTTCTTGACATACTAGAGAATTCAAAGTTGATATTGCTTCTCTTTCTTCTATTATTGTTGTGCTGCCGCTAGCTTCTGCACTTCATTATGGTACTTGTAATCAACTGTCCCTTGGGTTGTCACACTTCAAAACTCGAGGACAAGATTTCTTCAACCAACTGAAAATGATACAAAATAAAAAGTGATAATTATATTAATAATTATGTTTTATATCAGTGTTTATTATATATTAATTATCTTAGAATTAGGGTTATAACTAGGGACATAAGGTTTAGGTTTTCATTATTAATTTAGGCATAAGTGTTTGGATACTAGTTTATTTTATTTTTAGTTGGAATGGGTATTTTAGTTTAAGATTTTGACTTGTAAGTTATTTTTAATTATCTTAATAGTTTCTAAGATTTTAAATTGCTTATTCAAAGCTTTTTTTTATTATCCTTAATATTCAAATTTTTTAATGATTATTATCTATTCAAAAAATAAAAATATTTTATTTTCAATCACATCCTACATCAAGCAGCAGCAAGCAAGCTCAACAGTTCTAGGGACGTAGAACTCATATTGATAAATAAAAAGAATATTATGCAATAGAAAATCTCAAAAAATCAAAAGGAAAATTGGTGGGTGAGTGTAGACATCACAACGAGCCAACAGCTAAGTGAAACAAGAACATTGGCTTTCTTTTTTTTTTTTTTTTTATGATAGTAGGAGCCCTAAGGCTTTGTGACGGATAAGGGATTCGAACCCAAAGCTGAGTTCATGGGATTACATCATTTACGCCATGTGAGCTACGACTCACTGGCAGAGCATTGGCTTTCTAAGATGCCAATAGAAATCAATTTTTTCAACTTATTATGGTGAAATTGCAAAGTTCACTTCTCAACTCTTCTTTCTCCGGTTGAGGTTTGAGTCAAACCACGGAATTTGAGATTAGCTAGATGCATAATCCAGGGTCAAAATTTTCACTGCAGGAATCTTGTTTGCTATAAAATCTTGTACTTTACATTTACATTTAGAGTGTTGTTATTTTCATACTTTAATTTAATTTTGACATAAAATTTTTACATTCTCATACACTTTGTTATGACCTGGAAAAAGAATTACATAAGATGGTAGGAGTGTGACTCATTGGCCTTTATCTAGAAAATAAAGATTGGGACGAGTATGGGTCCAGAACAATAACTCATATATCATGCATCTGTAACCTTTTGAAGCGGGAATGAGAGGTTGTTCTCTCCCATACTTAAGAGAGCTAAATGCTTGTGCAGATCGGCTTGCAAATCATGTGATAACTCACTTCTTCAAATTCCCTCTCCAAGGGATGAATTATCGATTGTTTGCTGATGCTCTGGATCCATTCGACCTGGTTGGAAGTAATTTTGTCTTCCTTTGTTTTTTAGGCTGATTAGTCCATGCAATCACTAATCAAAATATTAAAAAAGAAATAAAAAAATATTTTATTTCAAAATATAGTCACAAATACATTTTTTTAGTAAACTTTTGGAAAAAAAAAAAGTTAGGGCAAAAAACTATTATAATTTTGTGACTAAAAATATTATCAAAGTAATTTACGTTTGTTAGATTTAATTAAGCAAAAACAAGTTTTGGGTCTTTGAAATTTATGTCAAATTTGAATGGGGTTCTTACAATTTCAATTTGCTCAACTGGGTCCTTAATATTTTACTGTTTGCATGAAATCTACCAAATGCACATCCAGATTCTCACCTCCACCAAATGAAGAGATGTCTCCAAATATCTGGTCGCATTCTTACATACAAGCTGGTGCCGGAGCTCTATCATAATCTTCTACAAAGCTAAACTTGGGTTGAAGACGAAGATTTTCACTGCTATTAGTTGTGTTAAGGATCATGTTGGTTTCATTTCTCAGAATGGAAAGTGTTTATCACTTGGCTCCCGTGAGGAACAGGGCACGGTTTGATGTCGATGTGATGAAGATCATTTGGGCCGGGTTCTCGTCAGCTTTTCCAGTTTGCGATAGAATTTCTCGCCTCGTTGTCAGCAATTCCATAGAGATAGAGACATCTCTTTATTTGGTGGAAGTGAGTTGGCTGCTTGTGTATTTGAAAGATGTTTTAGGGTGCCATTCATTTAGATGGATTCATAACGAATGGTATAAAGAGACACCTACACCATTGGAACTACGCATGAACTACACTCTTTTACAAAATATTAAAACGAAACATTTTGTTTCAACTTTTTTATAAAAGATATAACTCTTCTACGTAAGTGGAAGAGCCTAATCTTATCATTTCTCTGGTATAAATTAAGATAACATCAAAGTTTTTTTTAAAAAAAAAAAGAAAAAGATAAGGGACAAGATGGTAATTCCATCCAACTTCGAAGTGCACTTATTTAATTATATTTAACTTGACTTTCAGCTTCCTCATTTCCCTAAATTTGTCCCTTCGGCGATTCAGTCAACAAGAGCATGCTCAACTTATAATCAAGTGAAGTAAGTTTATTGTGTATTGAGCAAGCCGAAGGTGGAATCTATGGAAAATTCAAAAAAAGTGGAAGAACCCAATTATGAACTGGACATGCCTAAGCTTCCGTCTGAGCTCATCGCTGACATTCTCTTGCGCCTTCCCGTCAAGTCCCTCTGCCGATTCAGGTGCGTTTCCAAGCCATGGTGCTCTTTGATCTCCGACCCCCATTTTGTTAAGCTTCACCTCGATCGCGCACACGGAAAGAGACTGGTACTTGCCTCTTACTCCCTGTACTCGGTAGACTACGAGCCCCCTTTTGATAAGAATGTGATGGCAGTGGAGCTTGATTTTCCTTTGAAGGAAATTGGAAACCAAACTGACGATTTCATTGAAATATTTGGTGCCTGTAATGGGTTGATCTGTATAATGCCGAAGCCAGAGCGATTTCTTATATTCAATCCTTGTACTGGTGACTCCAAAGAAATTCCTTTTGTCTCAGTTCCTCGTCCTTCAGGTCCCATCGCAAATCCTGCTACATTATATGGTTTTGGTTATGCCCCTTTGAGGGATGACTACAAATTTATAAGGGTTTTTTATGGATGCATCACATTTGTGTTTTCGCTCAGAATGAATTTGTGGAGAAGGGTTCATCAGGATTTCATTTTTGAGTTTTCTAACTCTATGGCACCGGGGGCATATGTTAGTGGAGCTGTCCATTGGGTGGCCCGGCAGGGTGGAGGCCCTACAATCATCGTTGCATTTGATTTGTCAGATGAGTCATTCAAGCAGTTGCCCACACCTGCACCCATAAACAGTTCTAGCTTACTCAGTCTTGGGGTTCTGGGAGACTGTCTTTGCTTGTTGCATGATTCTGCAACTCAACATGAATTTTGGATTATGAAGGAATATGGGATGAAGAACTCCTGGAATAGGATTCTTATAGCTGAGCCGTATAACTTTTTGAAGCCATTGTGTTTCTGGAAGAATACTAAAATTTTGTTGGAAAAGGATCTTAACCAATTGGTTTTATGCCATCCAAAAGATGGATCATGTAAAGAATTTGTGGTGGAAGGCATGCCGGGAGACTTTTCTGCTGAGTTTTATGTGGAAAGCCTTGTCTCACCAAATTTTGTCAATGAGACTGGAGGTGAGTCTTAAGATGTTTTCTGATCAGACTACAATTAATGGTAAAATTTCTGACTAAAATTACTAGTTTCTATCCATTTTAAACTGAGGAATGAAAGTGGTGATTTAAAAAAAAAAAATTATACAAAGCTAGGAATAGAAAGAAATAATGTTCTGCATAATTCTTTTATGAAAGTTGCATTAGAAAGGGTCTTTACTGGTTTGTTTGGTCATGCATGTTTGAATGTTTGTTTAATAGTCATTTCATAGAGTGGAACTATTGGAACCAAGCAAGCACTGTCAGTTTTGATAGAAGAGTAATTTTTTAGGTATTTGGCTCCTTTACATTGCATGGTGCACTTTACATGGTGAAATGCAAGTAGATAGTCGCTGATGAGAAAATCAAGGAACTTGATTATCTTAGATCTAAAATGTAAAATAATTTGTTTGTACTTTACAACAATCTAAATCGGTAATTTTTCATTAACTGTTATGCACCTTGCATTTACTTTGTAAAGTGCACCCTGTACTTTAAAAGATCATTTTCCTATTTTTTATCATAGAAAATATTCTGTCTAGTTGAATCTATGTACTGTGCGCATGCATTCCTGACTTTTGGTTAAAGTTGTTCATTAAACAATATAGAGTACCTTGTATCCTTCCTATAGACTATTTAAACTGTGACTAGTGATGCTGACTTAAAAGATAAAACTAATCTACTATTTTATGTCATTTGACTCATTCCTATAGAAAATGATAAACCAGAGCCTTGTTTGTTTACTTCTTTTTTTTTGGTCAACATCCACCTAAGCCTTCGTAACAAAATATAAGTGCCAATGCCAACTTCTTTAAATTTAGGTTTTGTGCAAGTAATATTTTGGTGCTAGCATGATACTTAGGAAGCTTAACAAGCAATGAACAAGAAAAGGGGGTAATTTGTGATAGCGGAAATAGCTAAGCAGCAAATTAGGAGTTTGACAATAATATTCTTCTGTTCATGTGGCCGTGTTGTGATCATGAAGTGGATAAGCTCTGATTAACTCCACCACCTCTTCCCCCCCTCCCCCCACTTCTGCATCTCTCTCTTTCTCTCTCTCTCTCTCTCTCTCACACACACACACACAGACAGACACACAGGGCATACGGCCGCACAAATATCTGCTCTTAAATCTTTTCTTCAATCTCATATTTGGTTTGTTTCTTGTCTTGAATTGAAATTACTAACGCAAGCAACGAACGTTCTGCATATGGTATTATAGGGTCAGCTGAATGATTTAATTGATAGAGCAGCCATACTTTTAATTTTCAAAAGGAGTTAAATGTTTCCTGTAGTCATTGAAGAGGCATATGAATTCTGAGTTCAATTGTTCCAGGGAACCAAATTTTTTTTACATAGTTTTTGGTGCCAGCTTCTTTGACTGGATTTGTTAATTTGGTTTGAAAATTATATTGACCTCCGTTTTGTTGTTCATGAACACATGGGATTAGTTTGAAGTGAAGGGTCTGTAATTGGTATTGATTTTGGCGATTATATCTGCTACGTGTTTGATTTATTAATTTAATTACATCAATTGTTGGAAGTCAATGATTCCAGTTGGGAAATCAATATGAAATTCTTCTAGTTATATTCTAAACGTCAAAGAGTCATTCATCCCCGAAGGTCTCAGTGCATATTTTTGAATGTAAGCTTGTGGCTTTATGAAGTTGATTAGACTTGCGTGCTTAACCATAATTAATCTGGGGGTATTTCTCATTGCAGACTTAAGTGAGATTGGAAGCCATTGTTAAGTAAAATTATACTGATTCCCGCATGTGTGGTAACGTTCGGGCTGTACAACAGTTGCATGTTTCTCTACTGAAGACAGAAACTTGAAAATTTCTGGTGGTTATTGCTAAGGTTTCTACCTCATGCGTTTGATACATGGGAAAGTGAGAAGAAAAACATCTACTGCTCTCTATCAAATTGTGTGCTTATTATTAATACCATAAATATCTACTCTGTTATGCTTCTTAAATATGCAAAGGGCGAATCTATCAAATGATTGTTGTCTAAGTTGTCGACGAATGTCGTGGGCAAAAGCGCATGTGAATCTGTATTTTAAGAATTTTGGTAGGTACACCGAAGGAAATTTGGCATAAGCCATCATTTGCCTTGCCAAGGTCCATGTGGGGTTACCGGGTTGACAAGCTGGAGTGGACCCACGTTTAACAGGGGCAATCTTTATTAAAATTTAATGTTTAATATATTTATTACATATTATTGTTCTTATTAAATTTCATAATTATCTCAACTGTTATTCAGAATAAAACAAAAATTTATTAAAAATTAGTATATTTTCCTTTTTTTATTTCACTATTCTTTTATAATTTGGTTACATTTATTTATAAAAGTAAATAATATGGTTAATAAGTTTGTAATTAAATAAAAAGATTTTTTAAAATAATTTTTTTACTAATTTTCTAAACATATATTTTTTTACCCTTATTATTTACAATTTTTGAATTCGTCTAATCATATTTATCACTGTTGAATGGAGTTGGTTTCTATTTATAATTACAAGGGATTCACTGCAATAAATGATGAGGAATACATTTTAAGTTTTAGGAAAGAAATTTTTTTAAGAAAGTAAGGGTACATATGATTTGTAAAAATATTTTTTATTTATATTTGAATTTATTTTTTATTAAGAATAATATTTTTAAAAATAAAATTATATTTAGTTTGTATTAATTAAATTTCACTTTTAAAAAATAAAAATAATAAAAATATATTTAGTTTAAGATGTAGTATTTAAGTTTTAAGGTTTAAAATTGAGACTTAGGATTTGAGTTTTAGAGTTTAAAATTTAAAATTTAATATTTAAGGTCTGGAATTTTGAGCTTTGAAATTGAGAATTTTGGGATTTGAAATTTAGGATTTGAGTTTTGAAATTTAGAGTTTAGATTTTGTGGGTTTTGAATTTGGGGTTTTAGGATTTAAAGTTTAAGATTTAGGGTTTTGAGATTTAGAAATTTAGAGTTTTAGAATTTAAGATTTAGGATATAGAGTTTGAGATTTTGGGGTTTTGAATTTTGAGGGTTAAGTGTTAGGGGTTGAAGGCTTAGGGTTTAAGCTTTTAAAATTCTGAGTTTTAGGGTTCATAGTTTTAGGGATATGGTTTGAGATTTAGATTTTGGGTTTTGGGAGTTTAGGGTTTAAGATTTACGATTTAGAAGTTTAGAGTTTTAGAATTTTGATTTATGAGATTTAGAATTTTGGGGTTTAAAAATTTAGAATATAAAATTTTTAAATTTAAGGATTTAGGATTTAAGTGTTATACAGTTTTCATAATAATTTTATTGTATTTTTAATTTACATTTTTTATTTTAAAATGTTATAAAAAAAAGTGAAATATTTTTATCTTTTATAAATAAATGTATTTTTATTAAAAATAAAAAATTATCAAAACAAACGCAGTTTAAAGTTTCTCTTTTGTGAATAAGTAACCTTTGTTGGGCTAGTACATTGTAGCTAAATTAACTTCAAGCCTGTATAGATGGATTTTTTTTTTAAACAAACTTATTTTTAAGTAAAAATATGTATTTAGATAAATTTTGTTTTAAAAAGAATTTGAATACATATAAAAGTAAAAAATATGCTTTTACTCATGCTAAAATTGGCAAAATAAAAGAAATAAGATAGCGTTAGGGATTAATGGGAAATAAGATATGGTGTTCGGGACCAATGGCTAGGTCAGGCATATATGACTTATATGCTAATAATTTTTGTTTTAATTTTAAACTTTAATTAACAATAATTTTAAGTTTATATAACTATTTAATTTCAAAATTATTAAATTGAATATTATTTTAGAAATATTAAATGTAATTTATACTAAAAAATAAAATTTTCAAAATTATCGCGATTGTGTTTCGTTGCTCGGATGTCACCAGCTTAAAATCTTCATAAAATAGATCATCCGCCAACCAAAGAGGCCAAATTTGCACACGTGGCAAACAACAAGGGCAAGAATGAGATTTGACCCCTTTCTTAGCTGTCGGTGGAGAAGAATGGTGGGTCCGCTCCCTCAGTGAGTCAGTGGGTTCTTTGCCGCAAAGCCAGTCTGTTCTAACTTATACATCGAACACTTCCTTCGTCCTATCCCCTCACACCAACCGTCGATCATCTAGAAACTTGTTCGATGCGTCAGCACGTGCAGTGGCGCTGGTCTATTTTCTTCCCCTCTATTGTTTCACGACAGGAGAACGACCTTCCATCTGACACTTGTTTTTTCCTATTTGATTCTTCGTTTGCAGAATAGCATTCCATTCCGTCAACCCTCTGCACTTTGAAGAGACAGTTTCCGCTTAAATTTGACACCCACCCAGATCAACTGTGCTGGCGGAGTTTGTGGGGAATCAAAAATGGAGGTAACTAAAAGTGGGGTTCTCTGGGTTCTTTCTCTGGTAATGGTGAACCTGCTTGTATTAGTTGTGAATGGGGATGAGTCTTCAACGAAGACGCTGGTGAAGTATTCCAAAGGAAAGAAGCTTTGTGACAAAGGGTGGGAATGTAAGGGATGGTCCATTTACTGTTGTAATCTGACTATTACTGATTACTTCCAGACCTATCAGTTTGAGAACCTCTTTTCCAAGCGTAATTCGCCTGTGGCACACGCAATCGGTTTCTGGGACTATCATTCTTTCATCACTGCTGCTGCACTATACGAGCCATTGGGTTTCGGCACCACCGGCAACAAGACCACACAGATGAACGAGATTGCCGCGTTCCTGGGTCATGTCGGCAGCAAAACCTCTTGTGAGTCTTAGTCTGAGTTCTACCGCTTGTTCGACTTCGTATTAATTATTTTATAGGTGATGTCTCTATTGGGTATTGGTATTCCATATAAATTGGTTTTTGGCTCTTGAAATTTGATAAATTTCATGATTGGTTTGTGAGAATATGTTGCAAAAAGGAAACAAATGGCGAATCTTAATTCTGTTTTAAGCTCCGCTTTGAGAGTATTGATGGTTTAGGGGGTTGACTGGGGTGATTTAGATTGGAACAATTTAAGCAACGCTTTTTTGAGAGCCGCTTTTCGTTTGAAGCCTTATTAATTGGTTGCATATATCGAAGAGAAGGTCCAAATTTCTCGTGTTTGGATAAATCGGTTTTTGGTTCTGGCTGATCCATGCAAAACCTGGTTGTTTTCTTCTTCCTTTGTTAGTTTGGATACACTTACGATAGACTACTGTTTATTTCTAATTGAATTGTTGTTCATCAATGAACTAAAAGAAAAGAACGCTGAAATTTTAGTATTGATATGTGCTTAACATTTTTATGCAAATCTCATAGCTTAGAAGCTAACTATGTGAAATTCATTTATTTGATATACTCCAATGACAGATTTATTGCGGGCTTGCGTATGTTGCAGTGTTTGATTAAAATTTACTGTAGTTGAAACAATAGTGTAGTTCATAATTATTATTCTGATCCTGATTCTAGGTGGTTATGGAGTGGCCACGGGTGGACCTTTGGTCTGGGGTCTTTGTTACAATCACGAAATGAGTCCTAGTCATTCCTACTGTGATGAATACTACAAGTTAACCTACCCTTGTGCTCCTGGTGCTGAATACTACGGACGTGGTGCCCTGCCTATTTACTGGTACCTATAAATTTTAGCCTAAACAATAATATTAGCATCTTCACCTCATTCTTGATTAATTCTGGTTTACTTTTCACTAATTGTGTAGGTTGCTTTCTTAGACAGAATTCCCTGCTCATTCTTGAATCTATCTGATTAATTTTCATCTCAAAGTTGTCCAAAATTCACATGAGGTTTAAGCAAAGATCCTGGACTGAAACCCACAGAATCGTTGCAGGCTTAACCACGAGATTTGCAATGATTACTGAATTAATTGACCACCGAACCCATGGTTTGCACAGTCTAAAATTGTAAATGGAAGACATGGCATATATAACTACATGACAAAATAAATGCACATAAAACTCGTTGGACAACTATTCTGGCAATCACAAAAGCAGCCCCTCCTTCTTTTGAAGTAATTATGAAGAAAAGATAGGAGTAAAATAAGCATTACAGGGTACCAAAAGGGAGAAAGGAATAGTGACCAAAGCTCCAGCACAATGACCAATAAGTTAGCAAATGGGAAAGTGGAAATAAGAGGAAGAAAAATGGCATTGGTGCTGGACTTGCAAGCTTTTGATGGTTATAGTAAAAAATGCAAAGTAGAGGGGTGGGCGAGGGTTTGTGGTGAAAAAAAATGAGGGATCAATGGAGGGGAGGATGATGGAGAGCATTAGAGTACTGATGCAGATAATATATATATATATAGTTATCACAAGAAAAAAAAAGTGTATGCATGTGCAGATATCAAATGGCAGCAGTGAATTCTCAAACCTGTTCCGGATTCTGTGGAGTTTTGATGGTCAAACTGTATTTCGTTTGAAATTTGAAATGGGTGGGATATCTGACAATATCGGTGAAATTGTAATTTATGATCAGGTTATATGGTATGTGAATGAATGAATCAAATAATGTAATTGCTTTCATAAGTTATATGAGCATCTATACTACTTAACAAGAAGTGGTGATCAGGTTCCCAGGGAATAGCCAAGTAGGCAAACATGAATATCTTTTAGGTCAAGGAGAATTGCACGTTTACGTGAAACGTTTACGTGAAAATGAACTTCTAACTATTATTGAACAAACCTGTTTCTAATGAAAGGATAGGCAATGAAAAAAGTATATTTTAGGTTTCAACATTGCGTATAAAGGATAGCTAGGTTGGTAACTAATAGTTTGTGTACGTATTTAAATAAGTTTGTATTATTGATGTGGGGGTTTATAATTCTTGTTTGCACTGTCTTCATAGGAACTACAATTATGGGGCTGCTGGAGAAGGTTTGAAGGTAGATTTACTCAATCATCCCGAATACATAGAGCAGAATGCAACCCTCGCTTTCCAGGCTGCAATTTGGAGGTGGATGACTCCAATCAAGAAGTCACAACCTTCGGCCCATGATGTCTTGGTTGGAAACTGGAAGCCCACCAAAAATGACACTTTGGAGAAGCGGGTTCCTGGTTTTGGCACTACAATGAACATTCTTTATGGGGACGTTGTATGTGGACGAGGTGATGTTGACTCCATGAACGATATCATTTCCCATTACCTCTACTATCTTGACCTCCTGGGTGTTGGTCGAGAGGAGGCTGGGCCCCATGACTTCCTTACATGTGCTGAGCAGGTTCCTTTCAACCCGTCCTCTCCCAACTCTGCTGCCTCATCTTAAACTGTGTTGTCTTTTCCCATGTTGCATGATAGTGTTGTGCAAATCCCTCTTAAAATCAGAAGACTATTAAGATATTCAAGGTATTGATATACAATAATTTCAATTGTATTCAGTCCGGATTCTTTAGTAGCTTCGCTGCTGTGGTGTAGAAGTAAATAAATTGTAATGTTATGCTACACACGTGAAAAATCTGGAGGTGGTATATAAATATTTACATTGTGGACGGTTTTGTTATATACATATCTTGGTTACAGACCTAGTAAACTTGTTTATTTCAGACGCACTCCATTATTTACACCGCTGAGTATTTAAAACTTGAACCTTGTCTTTCATTTGTTACACTCTGTGGTGGTCAGTTCAAATATTCTAGTATGGTAAATTAGTAATGCTTTTAGCACTGCTATCTTGTTGTATGGCGCGGAGCCCTTATGAATTTGAAGTTTTAATTTAACAAGCATGTCCATCTCCAAAAACTTGCATTGTTAATTGAAGTTTTCTGTCCTGTAGTTTAGTACATATTCATTTTACCAACCTATGTGGTTCAGTGGGATGCCCCCTTGTTTGCTCCTTTGTGCTTTGATTTCTTATCACGTTCCCCTTTTGTGGGGTTGTATACATTTTTGGTGATGACATATCCACAAATCAGAATTTTATTATACCCACAATTTCGTTCTCATTCAGTTTTAATAATACAGAATTTACACAATCTCAATTTTTATAATATAAAATTTATATAATTAAATTATTTAAATTTTATAAATTAAATTATAAAATTTAATAAATAATTTTTATAACATAAAATTTATATAATTAAGTTTATTAAATTTTATATATTGAATTATGAGATTCAGTAAATTTAGGATAAAATATATTAAATCTTTACTCTTTAAGTTATGTGTAAAAAAAAATTTTTATGATATCAATTTAGATAAATTATTTTTAATATTTTAAAAATTATATAAATTAATTTTACATATCTTAAAATATTTTCAATTTATTTTTAAATTATATTTATATATTTTAAATTATCTTTAAATTATCTTTAATTTAGAATATATAAAAATAATTTATTTAATTTTTAAAATATAAAGATAATTTATCTTAATTGATATCATATAAAAATTTTTTTATATATAACTTAAAGTATAAGAGGATTTCACGCATTTTTTCAAATATGGCTCAAACCTAATAATAGGAGTTTTTATATGAAAATAAATGGGTGATGGTTATCTTTTCCCAAACAAACAACATGGACATGGACACCGATGCCTAAAGTTGTCAAAATGAACTTGACCTGTGAGTAAATTAGTTCATTCCACTTCACAAGTTACAACCAAATAGGTTAAAAGTGAATTGATCTATATTTTTATATATAAACATATATTAATCCACTAATCAACTTATCCCACTCTATTTATAAGATAGATTAGGTTAGTATTTTCTTAACACATTAGAATTATGGACTGCCCTGCCATGTCCCAAGAACACTGTCAAAACACTGGGAAGTGAAATGCCGAAGTATACATAAAATTTTCACATTAATTTCCTTTTTCATTTAAATTCAATTTTAATGTTAGTGCTGAATCTCTTCTATATTTAGAATTGAGTTAAATTTTAAAAAATACTATGAATAATAATTTCAAAAATTATAACGGGACCCATGAATGTTAGTAATTATTAAAAGATATATTGATTTGTTTTTAAATCTAAAATTAATTAAATACATCATATAATAATTAGTGATTTGTATATGAAACATGAGTTAGAAAGATAAGGATTATGTTATTTTCACAATCTTATTAAATATTTATTTAAAAGAATTTAAATTATTATATTTATTTTTATAGATTAAGTATGAGACTTACAAATGTAACTATTCAAGAATTAGTAAGGAAGCATTTAGTTGCCCATCTAGTGGGAGTAACTTTTTCCAAAAAACAAAAAATAACTCCTATTTTTAAAAAAAAATACCAGCCCATATATAGGAGAATTTATTTAAGTCCTGAAGCTTAAATATCCTATTGTGCATTCTTATTATTTTAATAAATTAAATTTTATTAAAATTAATTTAAAATTTAAATTATTAAATTTATTAGATTTTACTAATTTAACTATAAAATCAACAAATTCGACTATTCTTCTAAAAATTTGTGACAATTTTATTTTCTTTCTTTAAATGGAGTAAATCTTCCCTTTATTGCGGCATTTGGACTTGATGAATTTGATAATATTTTTCTTAAATTTATCCTTCAAGTCTTTTTTAATTGGAAATATTATCCTTCTTTTTTTCATCAATTATCCTTTAAATCAACACAAAGAAAACTGCCATTATGGTATAAATATGTTTAATTGATTAATAATGTTTTATATTAATTAAAAATATTTGAAGAAAATATAGTTATTAATATATTGACTTGAACTAACTAATACCTATGCCAATCTCATTTTTACAACAATTCTTATCCACTCATTTAGATTTGACAACTTAAAGTAAATGTTCACTAGCAATATCTTACAATATTTTAAGGTATAATATAAGTTTTTGAGAGACCGAAGCCATTAAATTAAATTTTGTCACGTTAGTATATAATAGAAGATTTAAATTTTGGTTTAATATCAATATAGGACTATTTGTAATATAATTACAAAATTGATTACGTTTTTAAATATGAAATAAATACATTTCGTAAAAGCTTTTAAACAGTGTGGTTAAACGATAAAACAAATTTAAGAAAATAAACAAAAATTACACAAGATATGAACATGCTTATCAAATTACATTTAAATAGTTACATGATAGAAAGGGATAAACTTTGAATCTATCCTTTTTTCTTAATTAAAATGCACGTAACTCTTTTGTACTTATGAAAATTTGTAAATAATTCTCTTGTACTTTTAATTTTTGTAAATGACTATCTTGAAGTTATAAAATAATGTAGTGTATACACTCTATCCATTTTTCCATCCAAACAATGATGCAAACCCCAAAAAATTCGTCAAACCCCAATCTAGCCACAATGAAAAACCAAAAACGCCCTTCCCAAGAGGCCCAAACTTGAGCTCATCTAAATATGTCATTGGAGGAGAAATCCAATTCCATGAAGTAGAACAAGAATATGCCATTGGAGGAGTCAATGGCATTTTGCGCCAAACAAATCAACAGTGTTGCATTGAAGAAGATGAGCATGAAGGTGATGTTGAAGAAGTAGCCACAATCATGCGAAGGCATGTGAGAGCTTTTTGAAATTCAAAATTTGAAGCTAAGAGAGAAACAAGATATTTAAGTAGTTAAAGAAAGCTTTTTAGAGAGAATGAGAATGGCAAAATTCATAGTTATGGGGAAAGATTTGGAGTGGTATTTCTTTAATCCTCAAGATAGGAAGTACACAAATGGGTCAAGGATGAACCAAGCAACAAAAGCTAGATATTGGAAGCCCACAGGGAAAGATAGGAAAGTGAACTCATAATCTTGTGCTGTGGGCATGAAGAAAGCCCTAGTTTACTATCACGGGAGAGCTCCTTGTGGTTGTCATACTATTGGGTTATGCACAAGTATCATCTTGATGAAAGAGAAGGTGAAAGTGCTGCTTCTGGCTTATGATTTTACTTACTACTCCATTTTCTTCTCAAATAATTTCTCTATCATTTCCTTGATTATTTCTTTTTCTTTTCAACAAAGTAATATTCTTTGAATGTTTCTTTCTTTTCTTTAATTTCTTTTTCCATAGACCAAGGATGAGTTTTTTGGGTTTAATTTTGGGTTTTGATCAACCCTAGCTCTTTGAATGTTTCTTTCCTTTCTTGAGGACTTCCTATCTCTTCTACTAATTTGAACCTTTTGCTTTTATGTCCTCTTAAAATTTTACTTCTCGTGTTAGAGTCTAGTTTGAGTTGGCTACCTCATGGAAACTAATTTTGCCTCTAATGGCATATTTATACAAACTCAAGTCCTAAGGCTCTTGGGAGGAACATTTTAGACTTTTTATTGTGGTAAAATTGAGGTTTGATCAATTTTGTAGGATTTTCATCATTGCTTGGATGGAAAAATGAATGGAGAGTGTACATTGCATTATTTTATGAGTTTAGGACAATCATTTGCAAAAATTAATAGTACAGGAGAGTTATTGCAAATTTTCCTAAGTACAGAAGGGTTCCATGTATTTTTGTCCTTTTTTTAAAGGAAGGAGCTCATTGTAATAAGATGAATAAGAAATATCTTGGTTAGCAAGGAATGCATATGATAGGGAATGTCATCTTTTACCCAAACTCTCTTGTGAACTCTACACCTATGGCTACCATTGCATGGGCAACTTTATTACAAAATGTGGGATGTGGGACACCAGCTAAGAGGGAAAGAAATAGGATAAGTTGTGATAGTCATCCATCACCACCCCAAAGTAAGATTCTAGTGATGACATAGAGCAAAAAGCTTGAACCAGCTCTAGGGAATCTACTTTTATCTTCATACAGTTGTTCAAGCCAAGTTTAGTAGCCAATCTAAGACCAAAATGCAATGCCAAAGCCTTAGCCACTTTGGGTTCAATGGTCTCAGTCCAAGTGTCTAACCCTTGCTACCATAAAGTCCCTTTATCATTTCTCACCACCATACCACACTACATATGCCTAAGGAAAGAACTAAAGCATTAAGTATTCATCCTAAACCATTCATACTTAGGTGGAACTCATTTCTTCTACTTTGGAGGCTGGTTTAGGCTAAAATAGAGTGCAATGGTTGAGTGTAGTTTACCTTTGTCTGCTAGGCAAGCATAAAGATATCACCATGAGAGAACCATTTTTGTTCAAAGACCACTTTATTTCTTGCATGCCAAATTCCCCAAAGGATTGCTGCCACATTTGCCAAAATTTCCTAAGGTAAAGGTTGTGCCAATTTGGGTCACCAATATACTATACTCCTTTATGGGAACATTTTGGACACATAGAGAAGACCCAAACCAAGTGCATTTACCCCATTCGCAATCTCTTGGTATACGACAAGATGTTGCAAGCATCTTAGAATAGAGAGGACAAAAAGTAGGAATTGATACAACTCTTTTATTGAGATTTGTTCAGGTTGGAATTTTGTTGAGAAACACCCTTCATAAAAAACTTTTAACTTTTAATGGTACTAGATTTCTCCACAAATTACCCAAATTAATAGATGAATTAGGTCCCCTATTGCTACTTCTAACAGATGAGTGGTGTTTTTTAAGAATAAAATCATAAGTAGAGCAAACAATAAATCTCCATTTTTATTTTATAAGTAAGGCAATCTATTTTATGAATCCCACTTAAAGGTACATTCAAGATGAGAATCTACAAAAGGCAAAAAGTATCTTGAATTAACATTTTTTTTCTAGCACCTCGAATCCTTATCAATTAGTTGAGTCATAGTGCAAAGACTAGAGTTAAGGACAGTCCAGATTTTAAATCCATTCTGATTAAGCAACCATTTGTCATCCTAAATGTTGATAAAGCTCCTATTTCTTACTATCCAATACCATTTACTCTCCCATATGTTTTCCATGTGTACAAATAAATATAAGAAAGAGCTCTTGATAAAGTATATGCTAGACATCACCTTGGCCATTAAAAAATTTGGTTATGAATGAGATGCCACCCTTGTATTGCCAAGAAAGCCTAGTTAAATGCTAGAAAATTTTGAAAGTCCATACCTCTATTTTTTTTTTTAAATTAATTTGTTATGTTTTCCCATCTCACCCAATGGAATTTGCATTCCCTGTCTTTACTTTCCCACTAAAAATTACTAATCATCATCTCTATGTGATTACATAAGGAAATAGATAGTTTGAAACAACCCATGATGTATATAGGAATTGACTAGGCTACAATGTTTATTAGGACCTCCTTTTTTTAAAAAAGAAAAAAAGGTTTCTCCTTTCACTCCTTATGCTTTTTCTAAACTCTTCCTTGGACAAATTTAAAGGCTTACTTTTTGGACTATCTTACAAATGTAAGAACTCCTAAACACTTCCCATATCTCTCTACCGTCTTAACACCCAACCAATCTTGAACTTTTTTGCTTTGGTCTGTAAGCACAATTTGGTAAAAAGAGATCTCAAAGTGGTCTAAATTTATTCTTGGTCAAGAAACCTACTTATAATCCTTAAGAATATTTTTTAACACCATTCATTCCTCCTTTATGGCTTTACAAAAGATGATAGTGTTATTTGCAAAAAAAAAAAAAAAGGGTAAGAGATAGCAAGGGCTCTTTGGGTTGAGCAAATCCCATCAATTCTTTAATGGGTTTGCACCTTTTGAATCATGAGAAAGAAAACTTTAGTACACAAAATAAATAGAGAACATTTCTATTGGTTGCCCATTAATTAACAGAGAAATGGAGATAATGGATATGTATCTCATCACAAATTAACCCAAGCAGTAAAAAAACCCATATTGATAAGACCTTTTTCCAAGAAGCATCATTTAGCCCTAAGGTAACCCTTAGGCAAATCAGCTTTAGTAGCAAAGTAGCCCATTTTTCCATATATCTTCTTGTTCATGCAATGAACTATGTTAAAATGCATTATCAATAATTAACCTTCTAAGGATAAATACACTTTGAAATTCATGGCCAATGGAAGAGAGAACAATTTTAACTCTATTTATAATAATCTTGGGGATCAGCTTCAAAACAACATTATAAAAACTAATAAGGTGAAAGTCATTCATATGGGAAGGGCATTTTACCTTTGGAATGGGACATATGTGTAGTTCAACCCATCTAGATCCATGCCATGGTTTAGAACTTATAGAACATTCTCAACCACTATATTACCCAACATGCCCTAAAATTTTTAGTAAAACAAAGCCATCATCCCATTTAAGCCTTGAGCCTTTGTAGGATGCATTTGTTTAAGAGCCACATATACCTCCTCCCTAGTGAACTAAAGATCAAGAACAGATTTCATTTGCTTAATGACTTGACCCTTCACCACTTTTACTAGCTTGATCAAAAACCTTTAGATTGCTAGATTGGAATAGATCTTCATAGTAAGAGGTTCTAACATTTGTTAAATCAGCTTCATTGTAAAAGCAGTTGTCATTATCATTTATAATCTTCTCAATCTTGTTTCTATGTTTCCTTTGCAATGCCTTGCCATGGAAAATTTGGCCTTCTTGTCCCCATGCATAAGCAAATTTGCCATAGATCTTTGGCACCACATTATTTTCTCCAATTTTAGCATGTCATCAATCTCCTTTTCAATACTTGTTTGTCTGCTTAAGTTGTCCATTGTATGCAAGCCATTTTGCAAGTTTCTCAACTCTTTTTGTGATATGCCAAAGGGTTGAGCTATATCTCCAAAAGTTGTTTTGCTCCATGATTCTAACTCGCCCCATAACTTTCTATTTTGCCCACTAGATCTATACCATCCCTACTTCATGCACAAGAAACCACCTTATATACTTCCTTACTCAAAAGCTACATTTCCTCAAATCTAAATAATTTTTACTTCCTGTATTTATTCATGCCACCCCTACCAAAAGTAATAGAAAAAGGAGAATGATCAAATTTATGATGTGGAAGGGTAATGATTTCTACTCAAGTAAAAAGTTCCCCACATGCATTGCAAGCTAAAGCATGGTCTAATCTCCCCTATATATTAGCACTACCTTCTCTCCCATTTGTTCATGTTAAACAATTACCACAAAAGCCCAAATCATGAAGTTGACATTATTGGACAGAATCCCAAAAACCATAAAGATGAGAAAATACCACATTATTACCTCCCAATTTCCCTAAGTATGGCACTAAAGTTGCCAAAAATAAGTAAAGGTAGGTTTGAACCCCATGAAGCTATTTTATTAACCACCAAGAGTCTTCTCTTTTTGTCACTTTAAGGAACCCTTTGAAACTTGTAGCTCTTCACCATTGGTCTTACTTAACCCCCTAACAATTATATCAATGTGGTTTGCCCCCAGAAAAACTATTTTCATCTCTACCTCCTCCTTCCATAAACATGCTAGTCCCCTACTTCTACCTCTTTCACTACCTACACAATTTACAGCAATCACATTAGAGAAACTTTACCACCCTCTTAAAAGATTTAACATATGAGACAAGTGCCTTATTTTCATTAAGAAAAGAAGAATGAGATCTCCATATGTAATGAGTTTTTTCAAAGCTCGAATTATATATGGATTTCCAAGCTTATGGCAATTGCTACTTAGGAAACTCATGGCAATTGTCCTAGTTGCCTTGCAACCTTTGTATTCTATAATTCTCATTCCTTCTCTTGTTGTCATCCCTTTCATCACATTCTATCAATGATAAACTCTCCCCATGTATGGTTTGGTCAAGCTTTCTCTTGCTGCCACAGACTTGTGACAATCATTTTATTTTGAGTCCTCTTCTTCCATTTTTTATTCGTAATTTTTACTCCCATGAGCACCTTACACTATGTTTTTGTTCCGTTACACCATCAAAGTATGAATTTTCACAAACCCATTACCAACAACATCAACTACATGGTTCGTGACTAGACTAAGGTCTACAATCATAGTTTCCTTCACCACTCCCGCATACCCTTGTGTCTTTCATCTACCTGCACTTGACCATTTTATTTTGCTAAAGTGCATTCTTTAAGAGAAGTTGTTATAGATGCAATATCCTTTGAAACCTCCTCCATTGAACAATAATTCTTATTGGAAGTTCCCTTGCCAATATACTCCCCATTTAGCTTCTTTCAATCTTATTATTCTTCATTTTGGTGTTTTCATCAACCTACTAAGATACTTTAGAAACAATCTTTCTAAATTCCTAAGTCTCATTTTTGTATATTAGTCCCAATGAATTTCCTACCACCATAGCCACCACTTTGATCTGTATCTCAACAGAAGGTCATATGGTTTGATTCGAAAGAGGGTTTGATCAATGATGGTTGAGCATTGACATCTATTTCCTTCAAAACTAGGACTTGCTTGCCAAAAAACCAAGGCTCTCCGTATAAAACAATTTCCTTGTCTTGCTAGTGTCTAAATTGCAACATATTCTTTCCCTAATCCATGATTTCAATCCCATGTTTCAGTCTCCATATTTGGGGCATAGTGTTCTTCAAAACTGTAGCACTTACAGTCTTATTTGTCCACATTTTTCCTAATAACCCTAATGAAACCCTCTTCATTAATTCATTAACTCCTAATGCTAATAGTAGTATGAGTTCCTTCATCTCCTCTCCTTGCAACACAATCAAGTCCCACTAGCTAACCAATGAGATTGACACCACCCTCCTTAGCAACTACAAAAGACATGGCTACCTTAGGGAAAGCCTAAGCTTCATAATAGAAGACAAACTATGAATTTATCGTTAACAAAAAATTTACTAGTTAATTTTAATTTTTATTCATATTATTAAAATTTAGTATCAAACATTGGTAAAAGTTTATCTACAAACATATGTCCTTTTAATCTCTTTTAAACTATAATTTAAAATTTTCAAATTTCATACATGTTGAAATTTTAACTAATTGTTTTACTTTTTTTCATTTAAGTTCTTTCACGTTATCACATAATTTGAATTATCCAAATAAATTAGGCTCTTCTCATTTATGTTTTCAAATGAGATTTAAAAAATATATTGATACTTGACATTCTTATTGGATTCACAATCTATATTATTATTTAGAAATATAAATGTGATGCTCATCTAAAATTCTAGATGTTTTACAAATATTTATGTGATGACACAATGTAATCTAGCTTTAGATCAAAGGCTTGATTTTGTCTAAGGATTTCTTAAATTGTTATTCTACTTAAAGTCTATTTGTAATTTATATAATATTCTTATTAGTAGCAAAAAGAAAGTGAATGAAGTAGATGAATAAGTAGAAAAATGATAGTAAATGAAAAAAAAAATGAGTAAGCAACAACATAAAGGTGAATTAAGAAAATGAGTAAGTAATAATGAAAAGATCAATGAAGAAAATAATAGCATCTAAGAGAAGAAAAGAATTAATTAATTTAGTTTCTATCATTTAGTATTTATATTTCTTAGAAGATAGGGGAGCTTTCAATTTTGGGTCCTAGATCTGGCCGATGCTTATTTTATAGATCCTCCTAGATATTGTTCAATCACGACCAGAAGATGACAATCTCTAAGTCTTGATCTCATCATGATCATGCCCTAATCTCTATCGATCACAAACACTGCAAACACGATTACTACAAGCCCTTCGCGCAATTGAAGAGTAACTACTAAAGCTACTCTATTGTATACACATCCTAAATCCCAAAGGCTATGATGGTGCTTTAAGGAGAACCAAGTAAGAGAGAATATTCTATGGGAGAGAGTAGAGAGAAAATATGTGAAAATTATTTCTTTTGTTGTATAAATATGTGGAGTTAACTCCTTATTTAATTAAGAGTAACCCAAACTCTCTAGAAGTTATTGCTAACAAAGAATCCTATCAACTATAAGATAGTTACCAATAATAGATAACTGAGAGTAGGATCATTACTTAGGAATTTATCTCATTAAAATTCCACTACTTAATTATCTAATATTATCTATAATTAGTTAGAACTAATCTAATAACAATTAAGATTAAATTAATTATAAATAATTAATTCATCTTGTTACATATTGCATATTCATAAGCATAAAGCATCAATATACGATATATCTCTCAATTAACATATTTTCACCTTTATACAAGAAAATGAAACATATGCCACATGAAAAAGGTTTCAATGAGTAGTTGTTATATTAAGCTACCTTCTAACCAACATAACACTATTCATATTCTCAATATACCCAAATCAATTTTAATCACACTAGATTGTACCTCTAATCCCTCTAATTTACTTTGAATTACGCAAAATCCCTAAATGCATCTAAACTCATGGTTATCATTAAAACTTATGCCTATGTAAGCTCGAGCTATGAGTTACAGATTATGTGTGATAGCAAATGACTTTCCCTTGAATGCTCATGCCAATCCACTAAGTTTAATTTGCTTTCCTAGTCATACTCTGCTGGACTAAATTATTGCTAGCACTTAGATGATATGCTAAAGTAGCAACACTTGAACCTAATTTCATGACATAGATCCAAGTCCCAAAGGATATAAAATTGAACTCTAAGTCCATAGTGCTCACATAGTGATGAAGAAGGGTTCCATTCAATCACTCCCTTTCAGGCCATATATGAAACATTTTAAATGACACACTTTGTGCTTTTGTCCATTAACCTAAAATTCAATTGCCTAATTCACATAGATCTCCTCATTGATTTCTCCATTAAGAAATGCTCTCATCATATCTATTTGAAACAAATCTCAATCTAAATTTGTGATTATAGCTAGTGTCGACACATGACGTGGAGTGGTGATCCCAGTTCATAAGAAATAAATTTTGGTGGGATTTTAGAAAATGATAAAAAAAATCAAATTGCCACTGACTTAGATTGAAATGGTGAAGTCGGACACCGAATAGTATGGTCTATGTTATAGAAAAATAGATTCGGGGGTTGGTTACATGTAAGGAAGGTATTAACACTCTTACAACGCCCTTTCGATACCACGTTGGTATTTGCTACTTTTGATTTCTAAAATATGCTTTGTCTATTGTCAAATAAATTTATTTTCATATATAATCATGATTTAGGATTATTTTTAAATATATCAATGGAGTCATGCTAATTGGCTGGCTAAACTCATGATGTAATTTCTCTCAGGATAGTTTGATAGCAACTAATTGACTAAAAACTATTTTTATCCATCGTCAGGATATTTAAAAAATGTATTAATGGAACTATGCCAATTAACTGACTAGGTTTGTAATATAACATCTTTTAGAATAATTTGATAGCAGTCAGTTAACTAGGAACCCTCTTATTCCATATCGGGATCTTTTAAAAAAAATAAATAATCAAAACAATTTGATTATCCAATAAAATAATTTTTCAATAAACCAAGATATAAGCACAAAAGTACTTATTTAACAACAAGATAAAATTAAAAAATAAATGAAACCTATATTTAGAGTGTTTGAATGGCAAAACAGAGGTCAAAAATGCGATCAAGACGTCAAAAAATCCTAGGAAAGATGTCTAGGTCAAAGTCAATGTCTGGTCAATGGTCAAAGTCAATGTCTTGGTCAACGACGATGTGGCACGGCGTGCTGATATGGCAAGCTATGTGTCAGGTGATGTGGCACACTGAGTAAGCAGGTGAGCTGATGTGAAAATGATGTGTCGTGCTAACTGTACAACTAGGGCTGATGTGGGCAAGCCAAATGCGCATTCAGCCTTGCAGCGCATGTGCAACACGTGCTGAAAGCCTTGCCGACACATGACGCGTGTGAGAGTGCGTGGAGAGTTTTTCGGTGAATTTCTTCACAGTTTCTAAGGTTTTGGCACCTCTTGAGCACGATGGTGGGGCATGTTTTTCAAGATTCAGGACAAAAATATGATTTTCAGGGGATGAATGAAAATAGCTTTTTCTCAAATTTTCTGGTAAAATATGCAATTTTTGGCATAATTTTCGGCACGAATGACCCTTGAAAGGCTAAGTTAAGCTTCTTTAAATCAACAAGGTGAGTTTGTTGAAGGAAAAATTAGAAGAATAGAGAAGAATCAAATTTTCTATTTGACCCCTTTCTTACTCCATGACTTTCTTCCTCTAACTTCCACTCCTTTTCTATGAAATTTCTCTCCCCTTTCACTCTTGATTCTTCCCCTGATGCTTCTCTTTTCTTTGTGTGCTTTCTCTCTTAGCCTCCCCCTTTTTGGTCCTTTAGGTTCTCTATTTAAATCCTCCTTTCCCTAAGTGCATGATTTTATGATTAATTGCATGATTAGATTAGAATAAGGATATGATTTGATGAGATGCATGATGAAGTGAATTAGGAGGATGATGGTTCATGATTTGATAAGGATAAGGAACATGATTTGATGAGGTGCATGATGAAGTGAATTAGGAGGATGGTAGTGCATGATTTTGATTAGGATAAGGAACATGATTTGCACGATTTGATAAGGATAGGGAATATGATTTGATGAGGTGCATGATAAAATGAATTATGAGAAAGGTGGTGTATGATTTGATTAGGATAAAGAGCATGATTTAATGAGTTGCCTAATGAAATGAATTAGGAAGAATGGTGTTACATGATTTGATAAGGATAAGAATATGATTTGATGAGTTGTTAATGAAATGAATTAGGAAGACGGTGTTGCATGATTTGATAAGGATAAGGAACATGATTTTATGAGTTGCCTAATGAAATGAATTAAGAAGATGGTAGTGCATCATTTAGGGGGATTAGCCAACACTCTTCTTCTTCTTCTTTCTTTTCTTTTTTTATTTTTAATTTTAAAATTTTTAATTTTTTAAATAATATTATTCACATTCATGATTTTAAAAATATCTTTAAATTTTTATTTTTTTGCATTCAGGTAGGATAATTTTAGAATTTATGCATGGGTCTATTTTTATTTTTTAATGGTCTAGACAAAATTAGGTGTCTACAGTTAGGATAAGGTGAATAGACTATTCTTACGAAAGTAGAAAACACCTTTTTGTGATCAATAACTCTTTTTGGGTGTAACCCTTTGCTACTAGACAGGCCTTATACTTAATAATTTAATCCATCCATCATGCGTGTTTTTTAAGATCCATTTGTTTTCAATGACCTTATGCCCACACAATAGATCGAACAAGTCCTACATATGGTTCTTAGCCATGTATTCCATATCTTCTTCCATAACAATTAGCCATTTGTCTGAAGATGGTGAGATTATTAATTCTTCATAAGAAGAAGCCTCTTTAACATCCATAGTATTGCTCAAGAAAGATTTTCCTTTTGTTGCAAAGTGTTTGCACTGAACACTTCCAAGCTAGCTTCTATGCAATTGTAGATCTAGAGGTTCTAGTTGTGTGCTCTCACTGACTTTAATAGACTCTAGAATAGATTGGGAATCCAAATCCATTAGATGTGCAATTTCTTGAGGTTCTTTTAACTCATGGAGTTCAAGACTTTGTTTAACCTCACCAATATTAGAGAATTCATCTTCTAATAAATCAGCATTTCAAGATTTGATTTTAGTTAATCATGCAAATCCTTATGGTTGCAACCTTTCAAATAAGGTTTAGTATCATTCCATAACTCATATAGAGTAGTGGGGATTGACTTTTAGGGCACTTGGTTAAGGATGTATGCCACTATTATAAGGGCATCCCTAAAAATTAATTAAGAGGTTGGTTTGAGCAATCATCGACTTAAACCATGTCCAACAGGGTTTGATTCCTTCCTTTAACAACATCATTTTGTTATAGTGTTCTAGGTATCATCAACAATCAAAATATTCCCTTTTCCTCACATAATTCTCTAAACCAATTAGAATGATATTATCAGCCTCTATCAGTGCAAAGAGCCCTAATGCTCATCTCTTTCTAGCTCTCAACCTTAGCTACAAGTTTGAAATAATTCAAAGTTTTAGAGTGGCAAGATAAGAGATATACTAAGCCATACATTGAGGAATTATCTATGAATAAGTTGTGCCATGATGCACCTTTGTATTCATAGGCTCACAAATGTTAGAATAGATTAACTCTACAAGATAAGAAGCCTTTTTATCCTTACCAAAACAATTCTTGCTAGGCATGGCTCACATATAGAAAAAATTATTTTGGCAAGAGGGCCAATAGCCCTTTTCTAACCAATATGTACATTCAATCTTGTCCAATATATCTTAATCTATCATATAATTTAGCAAAATTAGATATGACAAAATATATATAGTGCAATGTAAATAGAACAATTACTATTAGATTTTATCTATAAATTTGACAAAAATAAACCATTCCTAAAATTCTCATGACCATAGAAGCTGTTTAAATAGACAAACCATTATTTTTTATGATGAAAGAAAATCATAAGTGTATTAATGCTAAAACTAGAAGTAGATTACATAGATCAATGGGTGCACAATGCACATTATGTAGGAGCATTTGGCGCATGGTGAGTTAGTAGGTTCCAATACTGAGGACTTCTTCCTTTGCTTCATTACCCATTATCAAAAAGTTTTTACCTATTGGTAATCAACAGTACTCTATAATTCCTAAACAATTGTAGGTTAAATGTCCTATCGCTCCTGTATCTATACACCAATCATGGATGAGTGAGTTAAAAACACATGTGTACAAATAAATATAGTTAAAAAATAAGTAAAAGGATAAACCATTCAAGGCTCAGTGCACTCTTGAGCAAAATGACCCTTCTGCCTATGGTTATAGCATTTAGATTTGGATTTATCTTGCTTTTCACTACTCTTGCCTTTATTACACTTGGCTACCTTCCAAGCTTGTAGCTCCTAATTCTTAGCTTTTCCCTTATGCTAGGGGACTATTCCTCTTGTGCTTTTCCAGTCTATGCAACTAATGTAGCAGTACTGTGGCTTGCATTTATGCATTCTGCCTCAAGCTCTTAGTGTCAAGAAATATTTCAAAGGTCCTAGTAGCCTCATTGTGAGTGAGAACAAGTTTCACTTGTCCTCATGTGGGCTCAAGAAGAGACTCAATGACAGCTAGAGCCTATTGCTTAATCTATGAGATGATAACCATTTACTCTCATTTCTTTGATCATGTAGGACATTATCCTTAGGTGTTTATTTATGTTGTGCTTGAATGAACCTAAGCACAAACCGTCATAAGTATTGTCCCTCCATATTTGAGAAACAATTGTTCCCAAATCTCTCTAGTAGTTGAAAAGTTCTCAAACTTTTCAATGAGGTCATTGCACATACAACTTAGCAAGATAAACCTTTCACTTCTATCAAGATTCATGCTATTGGTTAGATGGTAAAGCAACTCATGCTCATTTAAGAAGGTACTGAACCTTCCTATGCCATAGTTATTTCTATTAATTTTCTCTCCCTTAGTTATCATATTAACTAAGCACTAGGTGACTATTTCATTACATCATTGCATAGGTTCTATTCGGCACATATCTAATAAATGTAATTTATAACTAAACCACTTAATTTTCACCTATATTACTTGATAAAAAATTTTGCACTAGTGCTAGTAATCATCTTTCAAAATATAGATGAAAACAAGTGTGCAATTTTATATAGCCTAAGTCAAAACTTACTCCACTTAATTTATGAACAATGCCATTGGAACATTTATCAAATATATAAAGCAAACATATAGCTTATTTAACAAGTTTAACTAGTGAACTCTATTGATATTTTGGTACTTGTGTCTAAAATAAATCATTATATATGAAATTGATGTCTAAACACATTCCTTTGCAAAACTTCAATAATAATAATTATTATTATTACACTTCTTCAAAAATAATTACATAAAAAATTGAATCATACTACTTTAATCTACTTGAACAAATAAATAGGTATGCCACATATTTTCCATATATAAATAATTGATTTAGAATTTTTGTACATCACAAACCATAGGTATTTATCAAAATATCAATGGAGAAATATATATACTTTGCATAACCATACATTATTGAACATTTAACAAATAAACAAAAAATAGTATCAAAACAAATAAATCATGGGATTGGGAAGTGAGTGAAGATTTTGGAATGAGTGATTTATGCAGAAATATTCCCATAAAAATTTTTTCCAACAAGTTATTTTTCATCAAAAAATAACTCAAAAATAACTATTCTTAAAGTAATCTTTTACAAATAATAGATAATTTTTTGAGAAAATTTTAGCATAAAGCCAAAAAAATACTTGAAAATTAGAGTTTATCATACAAATTTAGTGAAAACTACAAAAATCGAGGTTGAATGCACCCACATGCACCACTTGCGCGTGGGCGTGGTTTTGAGCATTTCGAAGCATCCACCATTGCAGTGTGAGGTGTGTGTGCACCATGCACCAACTTGGAAGCCTCAAATAACAATTTTAAGTACACAGTTCAAATTATCCCGGTCTCCTAATTCTAACAGTGCCTTGAAATATGTGAAACAAGGCTTTTATGGTGGGGTGTGTACAACAAGTGCCATGCTTGGAGAGTGGGTCAAAGACTTCATCTTCAACCTTCAACAACCCCATATTTCTAGAGTTTCATGGCTGCAAAGAACAATTTGCATGCCCAAATCTCTATTGTTTTAGGTCATTTGTGTGAGATCTTTGACTATTTTAAAGAGAAATTTTCACACAACACAAAGATATATGATCCATACAAAACAAATCAAATTCGATCACTCAACATTAGGCTAAAACTTTTAGATTTGTCACAAAATTATGAGTTTTGTAGATTTCAATGATCGCAAAGCCAACTTTGTGCCTCTATATTTTTCTCATCTGAACTCTTATTTATCAACTTTTGATCCCTTGGGAAGAGCTCATTTCAAGGAACAAATACATATAGGGATTTCACTTTAAGAGATAGATTTTATTCTTCAATAGTTGGCCCAAAGTTGGTTGGTCACCATGAGTTCAAAACTTTCCAAGAAAAAAGCTACCACAAAGCCAATTTTAGACAATCATGTTTTCTCAGTTAGCTACGTTTCATGCATGTTATATGTCATTTCAAAAATTATGAAACAATGAACACATCCATATAAATTTTACATGAAATTAAGTACAAATCGGGATCTAAATATATGATGAAAGTTACAGGTGCACCATGTTTTTATGAAAAAAGTAAATATATAACTCAACCTAGACTCAACAGTTTCTAACAAAATTTTAAGGGTGATTTTCTAAGATTATGAGGTTCCTTTTGATAACAAAAACATGGACTAAGATGTTGTGTATAAAAAGTTGCTATTAGAGCCATATTAAGCACATAAAAACACATCTAAAACATGGAGCACGGCCTCGAGGATGAAAGCAAGCAACAATGCCTCAAATACTACTGTTGGGAGATAGAGAAAGCTTACCCTTTTTAAGTTTGGGTCATAGATTTGATTGGTGCTTACTCTACATATCCTTTCGAATATCTTTTTAGGTTTCAGTCACGATTTCTACAAATCATGAACAATACAAACATCTTCACTACAAGCCCTTCTCATAATCAAAGAGAAACTAGTAGAGCTACTCTATTGTTTATGCATCCTAAAGCCCAAATGCTATGATGGTACCTAAAGGAGAACCAAGTGAGAGAGAATATAATGAGGGAGAGAGTGGGAAGATAGCATATGTGAAAAGTAATTCTTTTTGTTGTACCTATATGTAGAGTCAACTCAATATTGAATTGAGAGTCATCTAAACACTCTTTAGAAGCCATAGCTAAATAGGTATCTTATCAATTGTGAGATAGTTAATTATAATAAATAACTAAGAGTAGGATAATTAATTCAAATTTTATCTCATTTAAGTGCAACTAATTAACCATATGTTATTATCTACCATTAATGAGAACTAATCTAATAACAATTAGGATTAAATTAATTACAAATAATTAATTTATAGTATTTCATATTGCATGCATGAAGATGCACTATCATGCAACAATATTGTATTAAAATTTAAATTAAAACAACAAATTTTATAATTTTAAAATATTATTTATATATCTAATCTTATTTTACAACTAAACTATAATTTATTCAAAAATATTATTTTTATATCTCACTTATCATTTAATGTTTAATTTATTTATATGAGCTCTTCAATTAATTGAATCTTATAATTTAATTTATGAGATATAATAAATTTTATAATTTAAATTTTATTAAATAAAAATTATATAAAAATAAAATATTAAAATAAAAAAGATAATTTATTTTAATAAAGAGTTGGACAAAAAAATAAAAAAATATAAAAAAAAATTATAAAATTGAAACAGCCCGCCACACCACTACAGGTTTAGTTTGACGGAATTTAAATATTATTAAATATTTGAAAGAGTTAAAAAATATAAAATATAAAAAAATCTTTAAAATACAAGATAAGAGAAATAAAAGAACAGGCTCAATTCTTAAAAACAACGGATGCGACATGTGGGGATAAGTACGACAACGTCAGATGCATTGGCCACCATTATTGCTTTCTCTTCTTAGTGAACATATTTATAACATGATCCCTAAGGTTACGTGTAAAGCAACGCATTTAAGCGAAACGCTCTCCTCCAGTCATCGGCGCCGCCCCTGCGACACGTCACATCAAAGTTGCCTTCTTTCTGAAATTACCGTCAAGGCTATCTTTACGACACTATTTACGATAATATTTTAAAGGATAACATATATTAAATTTATTTCAGTCAAAATTTTTTTTGATATTAATTAAAATAATTTATTTTTTATATTTTAAAAATTCTGTAAGTTATTTAGATATATTTTAAATTATCTTAAAATTATTTTTATATATTTAAATTATGATTAAGATCGTCTGATTTTATTTTTATTTAAGTTTAATAATTTTTTATAATTTAATTTATATTTTATATTTTATTAATTTTTTATTTCACAATATTTTTCTTTATTATTTTTTAAGATTCTAAATTTTAAATTATTTTAATATATCTTAAATTAATCATAAATTATTTTTAATTTAAGTTATAAAAAATAATTTATATAATTTTTTAAAATATTAAAAATAATTTAATTTAATTAATATTGTATAACATTTTTATACATCACGTAAAATAAAAAATTTAATGCATTTTTCCTTTTTTATATATCTCGCCTTATCTAATCCTAATCTATTCCGCATTTTAAAAATGGAGCAACTGTAATTTTGTGGATAACTAAAGTCTAGGGTGACGGCGAAGACCAGGCGCTCAAAATCGCCGCCATTCAAGTCATAGCGTTCGGGACGACGGTGACAGACCGGCTTGTAAAACTAGACCTGCTTTGTCCATTATCCTTTTCTGATTCCCAACAATATTATTATTATATAGCAATTTGTGGAAGGCGAAGGAAAGGTGGGAATTTAACGGGGTGATAGAAGTGAAAGAGAGGGAAAGTTTCCTTCTTTTCACGGAAAGATTGGTGGGTGGATTGGGTCGGAAGAAAGGAAAAGGCTTTCTGTTTTTGATTGATCGGCTTCTCAGTTTCTGGGATTCAACGATTCTCATGATCGCTGTGCATGGGATATCATAGTATTATGATGGGAAGAAAATGGTGAAAGAGATTGGATGGGTGAATCAATCAAAGATTTTGATTGGATTATAAAGATTTGTCATTTGCTTTTTGAGGTTCAGATTTTGTTGACTTTCCGATCGTCTTAAAGGGCCTCGTTTTGAATTTTGATTCACGCGCTTCATTCATTCGCCAAGACGTATACTGTTGCACTGGTATTTACTCTCTTTGTTTTTCTCTGTCAAATGCAGTAGAGATTGAATTAGATTGGGTTCGCTTGTTTTTGGTTTTTTTTTTTTTTTTCTTTCCCTACAAAACACAATTCGATTGAATCCCAAATTCATTCATTGTCCGTGATGCAGTTTTTTTGGGCTTTTGTTTTTTGTTTGGTGTTGAACCTGAATCTGAACATGGGTTTTTTTTTTTTTTTTTGCGATAAATCTGTTTTTTCTTTTATTTATTGAGGGTGACGAATTCAATTCATTTTGGCTACAGGCCGTTGACAATAATTTGCTACTGAAGGAGAAGGAGAAGGTGACAAGAAACAAACAGGCTTGCCACGGATCCAGTGCTGGAAGCTCGGGGCTTTGACTGTTTGGTGGATCTGGATTGCTTGCTGAACATTGTCAGGGCCCTGGGGATGGGGTCATGCCTCTTAGGTGATTGTACCGCTGCCCGTCCCCACCCTTATGCCCCCGAATCCCCTTCCGAGAATGGCAAGCGTGGGAGATTAAGGAGTAAGTCTTCCTTTGATTATAGGTTGGACATGAGGTTCCAAAGAGTTCCTGGAAGAATGTTCTTGAATGGGTCCAGCAAGGTTGCGTCCTTGTTCTGTAAGCAAGGCAGAAAAGGGATCAATCAGGACGCTATGCTTGTTTGGGAGGTTAGCTCTTCTGTTCTTTGAATGAAGTGGCATATGCTTTACCATGCCACCATGTCCGCATCATATGCAGTTATGCACTTGTTAGTATACATCATGTGTATCTTTTGTATTATTAAATTTGGCAACATGGTATTTAAAAATTTATTTGATAAACTAAAATAATTTGAAATGCTGATTAAAAAACTAATTTTAAATAGTAAAGGAAAAGGTTAAATTCCAAATAAAATTTAATTAAATTTTAAGATAATTTAAAAGCACAACTAAATGATATTTTGATAAATAAAAGTTTTAGGAAAGGTTGATTTATTTTTATAATATATTTTTAATATAGATTTCTTTCAAACAGTGAAAAGTTTTATAGTTGAAAGGGATTTTATAAAAGGAATTGTGATATTAATTTGGTTTCTCCATCCATTTTCCCTGCTAAGGGAAGGGAAAGGAAAACAAGAGACTTGGATCAAGTGAAATGCATTAAGGATGAAGAAGAAAAAGTCTTGGTAACAGAGGGAGATATCAGAGAAAGGTGGAGAAGTTATTTTCACAAGCTTTTCAATGAGGGGCAGTCAACAAATATAGACATGGAAAGTTTAAGTACTCGAGAGGAGGATCAAAATTTTGCTTTTTATCGTAGAATTCGAGAAGTGGAGGTGAAGGAGGCACTTAAGAAAATGGGTAATGGTAAGGCTTTGGGTCCTGATAACATACCTATTGAGGTTTGGAGGTGTTTGGGAGAGAAAGGTATTTCTTGGCTTACCAAGTTATTGAATGAGATACTAAGGTCCAAGAGGATGCCAGATGAATGGAGGAAGAGTACATTGATACCAATTTACAAGAATAAAGGAGATATTCAAAATTGTGGGAACTACCGGGGGATTAAACTCATGAGCCATACTATGAAACTTTGGGAAAGAGTGATTGAACAGAGATTAAGAAAAGAGACTCATATATCAGAGAACCAATTTGGTTTTATGCCAGGAAGATCCACCACAGAGGCTATTTATCTTCTACGAAGTTTGATGGAACGGTACCGAAGTAGAGGAAAAGATTTGCATATGGTCTTCATTGATTTGGAAAAAGCTTATGACAGAGTGCCAAGAGAAGTCCTATGGAAAGCGTTGGAAAAGAAGGGTGTTCGTATTGCTTATATTCGTGCCATAAAGGATATGTATGATGGAGTTACAACAAATGTGCGGACTCAAGGAGGGGTAACAGAAGATTTTCCCATAAGGATCGGTCTGCATCAAGGGTCGTCCTTAAGTCCATACCTTTTCACTTTAGTGATGGATGTACTTACTGGACACATCCAAGATGCAGTCCCGAAATGTATGTTGTTTGCTGATGACATTGTCTTAGTAGGGGAAACAAAAGAGGGGTTGAATTGTAAAGTGGAATTATGGAGAGAAGCCTTGGAATCAAAGGGTTTTCGTTTAAGTCGGAATAAAACAGAGTATATGGAGTGTAAATTCAGCAAGAGGCGAGAAAACAGAGATTTGGAGATAAAAATTGGGGAGCAGAGAATACCGCAGGTGTCCAAGTTTCGGTACCTTGGGTCCATTTTACAAAGTAATGGAGAGATTGATGGGGATGTCTCCCACAGGATCCAAGCTGGATGGATGAAATGGAGAAACGCATCGGGGGTTATTTGTGATCGCAAAATATCTACCAAGCTTAAAGGAAAGTTTTATCGAACTGTTATTAGACCAGCTATGCTTTATGGAAGTGAGTGTTGGGCTTTGAAAGGTCAACAAGAGCAAAAAATGGGGGTGGCAGAAATGAGAATGTTGATATGGATGAGTGGACATACAAGAAAAGACAAAATTCGAAATGATTATATTCGGGAGAGAGTTGGGGTGGCACCTATTGAGGAGAAAATGACAGAAACCCGGTTACGGTGGTTTGGGCATGTACAAAGAAGACCGCGAGAGGCACCAGTAAGAAAGGTTGACCAAATGGTGTTTAGTCCTGTGAGGAGATGTAGAGGAAGACCAAAAAGGACACTTGGAGAGGTGATTAAAAGAGATCTTTGGTTAAATGGTATATCCGAAAATTTGGTTTTGGATAGAAGTTTATGGCGTCGTTTGATCCATGTAGCCGACCCCACCTAGTGGGAAAAGGCTTGGTTTGTTGTATCCATTTTCCCTGCTGGAGATATTCCCTATTTGAAATTAATATATCATACCTGATTTTCACTCAGACAGATCCGATTGTTTTTGTGGTAATTGTTCTTGTTTTTTGCTTGCCTTGTAGCTTAGATGCACTCAGACACTGGTATACAACCGTTTGTTTTTGTGAAAAATAAGTGTTATTAAATTTGAGGCTTGAGCCTTTTAAATAATTAGTATGTTGTATTATAATTTGCGACTGGTTTGAGCTGTATCCCTTTTGTAAAACCATCTCATGGACTTCTTGTAAATTTTGTTTTGCTGTTGGCGTTACTTTGTGAAATCCAGAATTGCACTATGAGTGATACCGACCCTCCTTTGTTTTCTATCAGACCATTATACATCGTTCTCCGGCTATAGTTTAATTTGAATTGAATATTTTTATTGTAAAATCCATGATCCTTTGTGTTCTCTATCATTTAATAGTACTAGTCTTCTAGTTATTCTACTCACAATCTTTCTGGAACATGTGAAAGTTTCTTTTTTTTTTTATTTTTTTTATTTTTTTACTTTTAAATTTTGTTAGTGCTTGATTTTTCTTTAACTATGTTGTGTTTCATGATATGGTGGACACTTATAGGATTTTATCATATTTCCCCAAAAAGTCAGTCGTGAAGTTAAACCTTTTTGAAAAGGATTGCACAGTAACATATTTTAAACTTTACAGTTGCAAATGGAACAGATAGTATTCCCTCTTTACAAGTTATAAATTAAAGCGTACTTTTACAATAATCCTAGTGAGCCTACTTGCTTTCAAATTATGTGACTCCTCTAGTAGTTATTGCATTGGTTTCTTCTCTTCCATTCTTTCCTTTTAATAAATAAGAAACATATCTTCAACGGAATTGATATTCTTAAGAAAAACTGCTTTCATTTTTCAAACCTACAAATCTTACACTTATACCCAAACAAATGCTCTGTGATACTCTTCTTTTTTTTTTTCCTTTGAATTTATAGTTGTATAGGTGAGAAGATGACGTGAGATGTGGATTTGTTGGTAAAACTGTATGGATTCTCTTGCAGTTTTGTGTGCTTTCTTCTGCTATCCCTTATCAATTTTAGTTTTGTGGTATTACTCATGGTATAGGTGTCGATTGTTGTACACTTTTGCAGAACTTCTGTTCGAAGGAGGACACCATTTTCTGTGGTGTTTTTGATGGTCATGGTCCTTATGGGCATAGGGTTGCAAGGAAAGTCAGGGATTCTTTCCCTTTAAAGATTAGTGCTCAATGGGAATTGCATAATAACAATCAAGATGGACTCAGTGATCTCAGCAGTGCTGTAGCGAGTCATAAGTCTGAGGAGATTGGATTCAGAATGGTTGATGAGAAACTTACTGCCACTGATCATGAAAGAGCAAAAACTTGTGTGACTCTGAAAGAATCTTTTCTGAAGGCTTCAAAAGTTATGGACAAGGAACTGAAACTGCATCCTGATATTGATTCCTTTTGCAGTGGGACTACAGCAGTTACCTTGGTCAAGCATGTAAGTGGTATAAATTAAGACTTGATGTTTTCAGAATTATTTAATTATTTAATTTTTTCTTTCATTCATTTTGTTATTCCTTATGTTCTTATAGGGGCAGGACCTTGTTATTGGAAATGTTGGGGACTCAAGAGCAATATTGGGCACCAGAGATCATAATGGTTCTCTTATTGCTGTTCAGCTGACCATTGACCTTAAGCCAAATCTTCCAAGTACATCTCTCTCTCTCTCTCTCTCTCTCTCTCTCTCTCTCTCTCTCTCTCGCGTACACACATTCTTCCTGTGTGCAGGTGTGTGTCTGTTGCAAATAAACAACATTAAGTACTCCATCTCTGTGTATTATTGCCTTTTTATCAATGTATTAAACCTTTCTATTACTTAGAAGATCGTGGCAAGTAACTAGTATTACTTTTGCAACTTCATTCTCATTGTTCTATGAGACCAACTTGATGGCAAGAATATGCTACGGATGGAAAAAGATCCTTTAAGATCGATCACCTTTGGTGGACAATTGTTGTAGATTTGTTATAAACCACAAGGGATAACAATTCATGTGTTTGAGATAACACAAATCCTTGATTTTCTCATCAATGATTACTCATTTGCACTCCCTGCATTTTAGAGCACCCTAATCTGCTACAGATATTAAAGAAATATAAGGGATTTTAGCTTTTTTGTTGCAACCGTGTTTTGTGGAATAGATTTGAAAGATGTTGTCGAGCAAAAGATATGGCTTTTCCTGTTATACATTAATATGCAATGGTGCACACTTGTTGGATTCCGGGATGTTGACCACTTGGGCTAAGATAGTTCCAACCCATTGCATAAAAACCAGCTAGACGATCTTTATATTTTAATTTTTTTACTTTTGCCATCACTCACGTTGAAAGGCTGCTTAACAAGTTGGACATTTGGTAGACAATTACTTGAGTAGATGAAACCTCTGACATAATAAGTCATCTTTTGTTGGATTCAAAACTATTGATTTACATAATTAATAATTTTATATAATTTTTTTAATACATAACTTATGTTCAATTCATATCATTTAGGGGAAGCTGAGAGGATCATTCGGTGTAGAGGAAGAGTCTTTGCACTTAAGAATGAGCCTGAGGTTGCTCGAGTTTGGCTACCTCATGCTGACTCCCCGGGCCTTGCCATGGCACGGGCTTTTGGGGATTTTTGCTTGAAGGACTATGGCCTCATCTCTGTTCCTGATGTCTCACATCACCGCATTACTGAGAAGGATGAATTTGTTGTATTAGCCACGGATGGGGTAAGGGGCTCCATCCTTATATTCAATGATCTGCCATGAATCCATGATCTGTATATTTTGTTGAATTTTATACGCTTGTTTTTTCTTCCTTTGTGGACTAGAATTTGGAATTCCCATTTAGTTAAGAAGATTTGCAGTTTAGGAGAATAATAATTTAACTTTTTTGGTTTTGCACTGCTCTCATTTACTTTAATTCTTAAAATTTCTCTGAAGCTCCATTTCTTGTATATCTTTTTCCTTCTACTATCTGGTTTATAGATATTCTTTATTCCATCTTACGCCATAGAATATGTTTAATTATAAAGTAGGTGGATAAGATATTTTTCCTATGAGAAGAACATGGCAAAGACAAGAAAGAAAGATCTTCCTAATCGCTATGCATGTCTACCAAGGATATTATTATTATTTTTTTTTTTTTAAAAAAAAAAAGAGCTTACCAGATAGGCCAAGAAAAGAATCATGTGTGAAATTAAGCATTAAGAGAAACTTTATTTCTAAAAAATTCAAACATTTTGCCAAAAGCAAGGACATGCAAGTGGGTGATACATGGCACCCTGCCACCTAAGTATGCCTTTTTTGGGCTAAAGCCCCTGAACTAAATTAATATATTATGCTCACAATTTGAATTGTTTCTCAGCTGTGCAAATCGAAGTGTATTTTTGACCAAGTCTACGTGCACTAGAGATAACAAGAGATGAATATTTTGTTTTACTGATGTTGTTTCATTTGGGCAGATTTGGGATGTTTTATCCAATGAAGAAGTTGTAGAGATTGTGGCATCTGCTCCACGGTCTTCTGCAGCTCAAACACTGGTTGAGTCAGCTGTTCATGCTTGGAGGACTAAATATCCTACTGCCAAAGTGGATGATTGTGCTGTAGTCTGCCTCTTCCTTGATTTAGATTCAGACTTTAAGTCTGCATATTCTGTAGAAAAGGAGATGCCGGAAGCATTAATTGACCATTCTGATGTTGACAGTGGGGTATCTGCTCTTGAATCTCTAGTTGACTGTTCAGGGTTCTCTAGAAGTTCCCCTGAGCATTTGCCTCTTGTTGCTAAGAAGGGAAATGGAGTGGGAGCTGAATATCAGCAATAGCACAGCTTTTACACCATATCTCTTCCCAAGCCTTGCTGATTTTGCTCAGAACGTTGGCAGAACTAGGCTGCAACATAGTTGTGAAAATGGTCTTTATTTTGATAATTTTTTGGTAAAACCTTTTACCATTATTCTTTTCAATAATTTGAGAGGAAGGAGAGGGCCTTTCAGATATTTTACAGATGGAGGGAGAAGGGGGAGCGGCCTTATTATTTTTTTTTTTTTGCAGGTGATCGTTTTCCTTCTCTGTATATTTGGTAGATTTGGCGTTTTTGTAAATCCAAGTCTCTGGACTATATAGTTTACCCGTCTGGTTGTTTATACTCTACCAGCTACCATCATTTCCTTTTGTATTTCTGTGATGAAGACCTAACATGGTCACGGTGATTGGAAAGTTGTTTATTTGGACCATCCTTAAGTGGTAGTGTTATATCTTCAATTTAGTAGAAAAAGCTTGTTTGTTATGAACCTTTGAATTTGGATTTTGTCGAAAGCCGACACTTGTGCTGCTTTTAAGTCTACAAAGTTGTTCAAAATGTTTGTCTGACAAAAGGAGCATAAGCAATTTGTCTTTTTGGCAGAAGGCTTGGGGTGTGGGGATTTAGTCAGCTTCTTCATGGCAAGTAATGGACATTATACCAAATGCCAGTTTAATTTTAACGGTGTTATTATTTTTAAAAATAAAGTTTATTAATTTATCATTTATGTGATTTCTAATATGAGATGACCGAGTGGCTTTAAATCTATTTATGTTGAATGCATGGCTTGTAATGTTTTATAATGATTTTTGATTATTTTGAATTAATCCTTTTTTATTAAAAAAAAATTCATTTTCTTTGTTCATGTGCGGGGAATGCAAGAAGGATGGAGAATTTTCTCGGATTTGGATGGTCTGAAAGTCTAGCATAGATGTTAGAACTAGATTCTGATTTTAATATTGTGTGAATTTTAAATTTTTTCAATTTCAAAAATTAACTTATAAGTTGAGATTATTTCTCACACTAAGAAATTATCACCAATAGTACTAACATATTGTCTTTATATGCACAACTTAAACACCACAATCTTACTAGGTTGCGTAGGGTATTATCTTATACAAATTTTTTATGAATGTTCCAAAAAATCTTTGGGAAGAAGGAATCTTCACTACATCCTATAATATGATAAACAGAATGCCTATTCCAAGTCCCTAAAATTTGAAATACCTTTAAACAAGGAAATTCTTTCCCACGTGAAAATATGATTTTGTTAGCATAAAAAAAAATGATTTTGTTATTTCTTAATTTTAGTAATTATTTTTATTTTTCTTTAGTTTATAGTTGGGTCACATTATAGGTGAGAGAAATACAGCAAAATAAAAAATATAAAAAAATTACCAAAGCAAAACACCAAAATCTCAATCCAATTTTCTCCCTCGCGTACTCAAATGCCAATTTAGGAGCTTCAGTCCTTTGCATTTTTTTGCTAGGTGTCGTCTAGAGCAGCTAAGAAACGAAGGACAGTTTCACTGTCAAGTACAAAACAACTGGCATCCACAACTACCTTGGTACAGACACAATTAGAGTTGGGATTGAAGCTTCACCATGATATTTCTTAAATATGACAATGAAAGTGCTCTCTAGTGGGCTTTTAATCCAGTTTTCCATGCCACAAATAAGCATGCTTTTATGGATTATCACTTGGTTCATGAGAAGGTAAGAAAGAAAAAAAATAATATCAGAACTGGTTGTATTAAAAAAGTAGCTTGTGTTCTTTTTTACAAAAGGTCTCCCCATTACTCAACACAATTAGATTGCATACAGATTGTTTATTTCATTCTGGCTATTTGATAAAGGGGTGTGAGAAGCGGTTCTCAAGAGATAAAGTAAATTACTTCAACTTTTTTTTTTTTATATTCTATTTCTATTATACAATTTTTTTTTCTATTTTAAAAACTTACACAAACCTCTCTCAAGAAATATTAAAATCTTACACAAATTTCACTCGATTTTTTTAAGAAACTTTCAGAAACCCTTTTATGTAAATTAGTTATTAGTTTTTTTAATTCAATTTAAAAGATAAAGATTGACCATGTTCCATTCATATATAGATAAATAATACACATATTTCAGTTTTTTGATGGGACTCTATTACCATAAATTTTAATTATTTTTAATTGTTTAAATAAGATTTACATATATCTTTTTATATTAGGATCTCAAAATCTCTAATAACTTGATGTTATGATTCATACTAAAAGAAATTACTTATATCAAGAGTAATTATAAATCTTTCTTTTTTAAAGGAGGTTTGTGTAAGGTTTTAAAATAGACAAAAAGTTTATGTAATATCAGTAAAATAGAAAGATTATGAAAGTCATTCACTCCAAGAAGTAAAGTACAAAGTCATAGGGCTAGCTCAATTCTATTTTTGTTTTGCTGCTTTTCGAAATTATTTCATATAATTATTTTGTAGAATAAAAATTTTTGAAAAATTTGTTCGATAAATTTATTCTAAAAATAGTTTTGAAAACTTAAAATGTAAAAAATTTATTGGCTGAATTTTGTTTCAAGAATAAGTTTTTTTTTTTCTAAAAAAAAGAAAATACTCATTTGAAAGTGGTTCATACTTGTTGAGCACCAATAAAAACTCAGTCCAGCTTCTATGACGTACTTTGTTGCCATTAATGAATCTCTACATCTGCTAAATTGCTTCGGTGAATATAGCTAAATGGAAAACAAAAACAACTCAAGAATGTTTCCAATTTTCAATTCTAAAAGTAATGTTTTGAGAAAGAGTTTTGGTAACTGAAATCCCAAACATCTCCTACCAAACCAATTTTTTTACTTTCTAATTTTTGAAAATAGAAAATAATTTTCAAAAATAGTAACCAAACAGGCCCATAGTTTCGGCTAAGCTACGGTATTGTCTCTACGTGGCAATAGAATGTATTTTGTCAGTTTTTATTGGAAAAGCTGTAAACAAATCAATTTCATTACATGTTCTTTGCAAGTACAATTTTCTAATTATAAAATTTGGATAAATATATACTTTAAAATAATGTAAATACACGTTTCATGCATTTGTTATTAAATAATTAATAATTATATGATTTGTATATAATTATTTATATATATATATATAATATTTTTATTGATAATTTAAATTTTAAAAAAATTTTCACATTTTATGAATTGAAGAATTGAACTTACAAATAAACTTAAAAGTGACATTATAAATAAATCATAAACCTTAAAAACCTTTCATCTTACGACATTAAAATTTAGACCCAAAATCTTACACCTTTACAATTGATACAAAAGAGTCTTTCATGCAAATGTAAGAGACAAAATGACCACAAAATAAAAGATAACCGCAAAATGTGATAAGTTTTATAGTTCAATTTATTAGATTTAAACATAAAGACAGCCTATAAGAGCTCGCTGAAAGGTGGCGCTGGTGGAAGTGTGAAAAGTTTGAATGGGTTGGTGTATATGATAAACCTGAATACGGGTCCAGAGCATACACTCTTGTTTCTCTCTCGGTCTATTTCTCCTTTCCTTTCTTCACTTCCTTCCTTGCTATGACTTTTATCAATTAAACCTATTCCAATTTGATTTCGTCTGTGGCCATCGTCTTACAAAACTAAGGTTATATTGTTATAAAATGTGATGATTCTTTACCAAATGTGACGATATTCATAGTGGAATAAGTTTGAACAAGTCAAGCTTTCTTGTCCTTTCCCCAGTTTCAAAAGACAGACTCGAAAATGGTAATTGTATCCGAATAAAACGTTACCTTCTGGGCTACGAAATGCCCCACATGCTAGGACTTAACAAGTATATAATCGACACTCAAGATTCATTGGTGGTTTCGCAAGAGACTTGAAGCTGACGTATGATTGAAGGATGCAGGTCCTCTCTCACAAATTGTTTCTCAATTCCTGTTTCACTTGTAATATTTTGTCAAGTATATCTTTTATTATTATTTTGACTTATAGGTTCCACACAAAATCTTGAATTTAAATTTAAAATTCAAAATAACAAAATAATCACTATATTATTAACAATATCGATAAGCATATCTTTTATGCAAAGGCCACAAGGTTTGATCAAAAAAGTCACGTGCCAACTATTAAAAATTACACGTCAAACAAACTATTCATCTGACAGGAAAAGTGACAGTTTTGGGACATAAATCTATATATTGAACGGACGACAATGGAGCACTTACGCCCTTTTTTTGAATTTAAATTTTTGTTTGGTGTAACATCATTAGGTTGATACATATAAATATTTTAAGAGCTTCGTTATTTTAGCAGTTTCCCTTGCAATATTGATCCTATAGGTAAGAGTTTTGGCCTTTTCAGAGACGAGGGCTGCTTCCTAACATTGAAGGGGGTGAGGATGACTCCTATCTTCCTTCAGTAAACATTCTGCTTGTAGGTATCATGTTGCGTCGTTTACATTAATACTATTATCAACTTCGTTCAGCAATTGAGACTTGTTTTTCTACATAAAGACCCTCACAAACTATTCACACTCTTGCCTAAAATAAAAACTTTTTTCTTAACAATAACGATCAAGATGGTGTATAACATTTCTCCGGACGATTTCAGATTTACTGACACAAATTATAGTGAGAACTAGCAAGAATATATCACCATTTGCACTCTAAAGAAATGAGACTGAGTCAGTCTCCCAAATCTAAAATCAAACATTTTATGCCTCCCGGAATGGGTGAAATTTATATGGAAAGAATCTGAGATTTTAGATTAGGTGATTTAATCCGTTACTGTGAAAGATTCGGATTCCTTTTGGTCATGTGCATTTGTAGTGCTCCACGTTGTTTGCCTGATGCTCATAAAGTGCAAATTGCAATTTTGAAGAGACAAATCCTCTATAAATTTCCTTTTCTTTGTGGTCTCCATAACTGAGCACATAATTATGAGCACCTTCATAATCATGTGTCATAATCTTTAACGCACAAATGTTGCAGTACCTTCGTTCACTAGCATTTCCCAAATCTTCGGTGCCAAGCAACCTACCTTGTTCGCTTGACCGCTTCAGCAATCAGCATTCCCCGCTATAACTTTTGCTTTTCTAATTTACTGTTATAACTACACTACCGTGGAAGGTGCAACCCTCCACATGCCCTCATGTCACAGATACGCTTACTTGGGGAAAAGGACAGACAATGACATAACTGGTAACCTTTCACGCACCAAAATACTGCAGTATACAAACCCATCTTGGAAAAATGGTAGCTATATCACTAGATTTCAATGTTTGGCTTGTACATCAATTATTTTACAATGCCATTGGGATCCAATCCAAGTCATTATCCAAAGTCTACGCCTATACAGTTGGAGGCAAGCTTTTGAGATTTACAGATTCACCGTGGGAAGAAAAATTTTACCCAGTGAAGGTATGCTACGGTCATTGGCAGGCTTTTGCTTGAAATGTGCTTGAAATCACATTTACAAATCATGAAAGTTCCTAACATGGTAATTTTTTCAGGACGTTCTTCCTATTTTCTATCTTTTGAAACATAATTTTGACTTTGGTATAAGTTGCTCCATTTCAATAAATTGACTTGTGCAGTAGCGCAATTAGAAGTAAGAAGATTATCACCTGTTGGGTATCTAAGGTGCAAGCAGAAGAAATATAGATAGAACCTACCAAATGAACAGTACCAGTTCGCTCATCCCGCACTTTAATGCTTGAAGAACCTGTGATAAACCATAGAAAAGATAAATGGGCAATCAAGTAAAATATATAAAATAAAATAAAATGCAAGTCAGTCATAATTGATTTCTTCTAATTTTTCTTAGTGATTCTACCCAACCTTCTTTAGATCAAATGCCATTCACAGAGAAGAAAGTGGAATGGAAAACATTATTTCTATACATTGCTGTTATATAAAATCTTGATTCAACAATTTGATATAATCATGCAATTTGATATGAAATAAGTTACTGGAAGTTTAAGGAAGTAAATCAAACATACTATATTCAACATCAAAGATTTCACTGACATGAAACAATTATTGTGAAATATACAATTAAGTACATGAAATATGGGCCTTCATCAAGTTATTAGAAAAGATTGCTGCTGATGAGACAAATAAGATCAAACCAAGAACTAGGTACAGAATATAAGAATAATTGCAGATAGGCGAAGTTACAAAGTTTTGGGGTCAATGAGACCAATATCCACAATTCATTTGAAAGGACTCCCTCAAAGAGAAGGAAACGGACAAAATCACTACAGTACAGATTCAATTAAAAGCAAAAGCCCGAATCATATGCTTGATGCAAGCAACAGAAAAATACAGTCACGGGTTTCACCACTTTGAATCACAGAACATCCTTTTAGTAAAGGATTTGATGCAAGACAAACAGCGACACAAGCAAAACAGGGAAAAACAAACTGCTAAGTTAGAGACATAAAGTTCATTTCCTGTGTAAATCCTCAGATTTACGCATCTTCAATGAAAAGTGTGAACAAAAGAATCCAAAAATTTAAGAAAAGTTCAAGACAACAGATATTATACTCACAGTTATACTCAGTCCATCCAATCAACTGATTTTCAAGGTCATACAAGACTAGTTTATCTGAAAGCACCAAGTCTGCAACAAATAATGACATAGGTGAAGTTAGAAAATAAGGTCATGAAAGATCCACCGAAAAAAGTCATAAAAAGCAAACTTTTTAGAGATCCAAAACAGCCGATGATCTCCATTAAAATTCATAAAATTAATTTATACGAAAAAGATAATCAAAAAATACCTTTCACCAGCAAAATAAACTGATTTTCTAAAATAATTAGCTTGCAATTTCTCATCGCCTCCATTACATGCATATCCATTACCTCTGCAACAGACTCCTAATATGCAGCTAAGTCCTAACAAACTATTCACACAAATGATTCAGCTTTTACTGCCCACACATCCACCAAATCATTTAGGCTCTAAAATAAGCTCAAAGTGACACGTAAGACAGCCCAATATAACTTTGGTACTTCACCTAAAATGCCCCGCAAAGTTCCAGTTTCAGTTTTCAGTTTAGCATAACTGGGTCTGGCTCATCTTCAGGTGTTTCTGCTGAAAGCAGGAGTTAGGAGTAAAAACTAAATAAAAATTGATTTAATCTTTCAAAAACACTCTTAAGCCAAAATAATCTCACTCTGAGATCCAACTAAATTTTGAATAAAAAAGTTGATATTTTGAACATTATCAAAGTGACATTTTATTAGTAATTTGTTAGATTCTTTAACATGTGCATGTGTATTAAATAGAAATTGGTATGTGTATAATGTGTTGGAAGTCAGCATGTAATAAGGCCCAGATTTATTGTACAGCCACCATAAATAATAGAACTGAGAGGCTTAATCTATCAAGTTTTCTCTCATGGTATCAATGCCTCTCTAAGAAAACCCTCACCTCCCGCTGTCTCTCTCTTTCCAGTGGAACCTAAAACCTTTACTTTCTCTCTCTTACCTGCAGCTGCCATAGCTAGTTGACCTTCTTCCTAGTCTATTTTCTTTTTTTTTTGGACAACAAACCACACCATCATGTTTAGAACCCTCTGATCAGCCTACCTCCAGAAGAATGCTAGAGCGCCACGCACCACCATCATTCCTCTACTGCAGTCTTCACATATTGGTGTGTGAAGGCACGTGACACCTTATTCCTCTGACAATGACCCTCCAATCTCTTCTCTGGCACCCTCTAAACTTGTTTTCAGTGTCCTCTTCCCAAAATCCAGCCCCCAGCAGCTTGTTTCAACCATTTCCCTTCTCTTTTTCAACTAAAACCCTAAATTTTCCTTGCTTCCCTTGATATTTCACCATGTCTAACATTAGTTAGACCACCTCAGTCCCTGGTTCCTAAACATCCAAGACTTTCATTCTCTCTGAACTTGGAAACCCTATTATCACCACTATCAAGTTGATAGGGTCTCAAGTTCCACTTCTAGGGGAAGGAAACTACTGCAGAAGCATTGCCCACAGTGCACCTACCGCAAGAGATTGGTCCACCTTGAGGAAATCTGCTGGAAGAAGCATGGTTGACTTGCTGCTTCGCTTGCTTCATTTCCTAGCTCTACCCACACCGACAATGTTTTCTAAAGTAATATCAATTCGGTCCTAGCTCTACAAGCTTCTCAGCAAGCGCCTATGATTGCAGTTGACTATGGTGCCTTCTTGAAATTTCTAGCCACATAACAAATTCACATTGACACTAGTAGTTCTACTGCTTGCATTACTCAAGGTTACGGGGAGTATGGTTTACTGCTCAGAGGAAGTGTGGCTTAGTTTGCAAACTCAACAAATCACTTTGGATTAAAACAATCTATTCGAGCATGATTTGATAGGTTTAGTATTTTGGCTCAGACATTCGCAATGACTCAAAGTGAAGCCAATCACTCTGTTTTCTACAGGCACTTTTAACAACAATGCATTTATCTTATGGTTTATGTTGACAACACTGTCATCACTAGCAGTGATCAAGTAGATACTCAAAAGTTAAAAAGAGCATCTATTTAGACATTTTTAGACAAAAGACATGGAGAAGCTGAGGTATTTGTATTGAGGTTGCACAATCAAGGGATGGAATCTCAATATTACAAAGAAAGTACACGTTAGATATCATAGAAGAAATTGGCATGTTAGATTGCAAGCCAGTTGACATTCCAAGGGATCCCAATGTTGAATTCTTGCCAGATCAGGGGATATGCTATTAGATCTTGGGAAGTATTGAAGATTGATGGGCAAATTGAATTATCTCATAATTACGTGCCCCGACATCTACTTTATGGTGAATGTAGTAAATCTGTTTCTCAATTCCCCATGCAATTCTTACTGACATGTTGTTCTTCGTATATTGAAGTTCATCAAGGGTGCACCAAGAAAAGGATTACTCTATGAGGATAGGGGACATACAAACATCTATTGTTATTCAGATACTGATTAGGCAGGATCCCCTTCTGATGGTCTACTTTGGAGTATTGTACTCTAATTGGAGGTAACTTGGTCTCTTGAAAAAGTAAGAAGCAAAATGTGGTGGATTGATCAAGTGCAGAAGATGAAGTGGAAGATTAGGGTCAACATAAACTCTTTTTTTATCATATCAGTTCTTGAAAAGGATCACTCTTTGACATTTAAAGATTAGTCTGGTTATCAGTGTTTATGAGATTCTTACTCACATTTTGTCTTTGAGGCTTTCTAAGGTGTTAGATGACACTATCTCTTTGGATGTAGTTTCAACGGAAAAATGAAGTTGTGGAGTATATTAGATACTACAAAGAAAAAGGGGTGGTTATTAAGTTTTGAGGGTGGGGACCTGCTGATGGCGATTTTTACTCTTAAGGACTCCTTTGGTTAATTGGTTTAATTGATTGCCCACTCATGAACCAAATTAACCAATCAGGTGGTTAATGTTACCCTCAGCAGGTTCTCACCCTTAATTTTCCCTTCTTTATTCCTTTTACATTCTCTGCAGGTGGGAATGGTTCCAGTTTAAGCTCTAGAAGGATTTGAGGATAAGGGAGTCTTCTTTCTTGATTCTTTTTCCCCACATGTACCAATTTTCTGCCTTGCATAACGCTCTTATTTCTTACTTTTCTTTTTCTGTTCATAATTCTTAAAATTCCAGGAATTTTCACTTATTTAGGAACTGTTATAACTGAGAAGCTTCTGGTTTCATTTCCATATGTGGCATCCTTGATTACTTTCACATTTCTAGTTCTTCTGATATGTGGAGATAGACCTTAAACTCATCCAATTTTTTCACTTGTAAATCATTTTTCTAGTTTATAATCCAGGACCCTTCCAATCATAATACTGTCCTTACAGATTTTTTAAGAAGGTTAAGGCTCAATCCAACGTTAAGGTTTTTGTTGGACATCAGTACTTAATAAGATTAATACTAAATACTAATGATATCAAAGAACTAGTCATCTCAAAAGTTTAGACTGTTAGGTGGACGTCCCGAAATGGTTTTTATTTTATACCCCAACAAATGACATGCTACAAGTGCATAGGTCGCATGAGGCCTTGTCCCCGGATGTGTGTTTGATTTTGTTATAGGAATTTAGAAACTGCCACTCATCACTTTCTGCATTGAGGTTGCCAGGCAGTGGTGGTGCAATCGGTTTGGGACCTTTGATGAGCTATGCATTTGTTCTCCAACTCAAGATTTTCTACTGTACACACATTTGGGTTTTAGGGAGGCTAAGCTGTTGAAAAATTGCACTCTTATTGCGGCATTGTGATATGTCTGGCTAGAGTGAAAAGCAAGTATTTTCTGCCAGTAAATCTTTTTCAAAGGAATAGTTCATTAACTTTTGTGCGAGTTTCATCTCAGGTTATTTGAAGAAGTTTCCATCACATATTTGCAAAGGGATAGGAGAGCTCTGTGGAGTTGATCTTTATCATGTTTAGGTCTCTTTTTCTTTTTGTTTTCTCTTTGGCAAGAATTTATGATCCTCCAGCTCTACTCTCTTCTCTATTAATATGTTCATTTTTTATCCCCCCAAAAAAATCTGATATATATATGACAACCATGATAACTTAAGGGTTTCATGTGGATCATTGAGGAAACTTGTTTTAATTACAATCAAGATACTTAATTATTATTATAGACGTAATTGATAGAAATTTTGTATATACATTACTGGTTGGTGAAAATACACACACACACACACACACACACAAGAGACAAGCCTGATTCTAGCCATAAATATCTCCCCAATTCCAGGAAAAAATATCTCTCAGTCAATCCCTAAACAAAAGGAATTAAGATCCTAAACTTACTCCCTGGTCTATACAATAAAATTACAACAATAATCCATATCTAATCCCAATTACTTAGGGACATTTAATCCCAATCAATTCGGGATTTCCCTACACTCCCCCTCAAGTCCGGGAATATATGTCAATCATTCCCAACTTGCCAACAATGTCTTCAAATCCTAGTTTAGGCATAATCTTGATCAAGACATTTGCCTCTTGTAGGCACGTAGATCAGATTAATGCCTCCTTGCTCAATTTCTTGCTTGATAAAATTCCTCTCAATTCTCAAATGTTTCATCCTGCTATGTTGGACAGGATTATTTACAATGCTTATTGCTGATTTGTTGTCTGAGAATAGCCTTGTTGGATAGGATAGTGGTATCCCCAAATCTTACATCAACCTTTCTAACCAAATTACATTACAAATCTCCTTTGCAACAGGCCTATATTCAGCTTCCGCACTATGATAAACTACTGATTGCTTCTTGCTTCTCCAAGTCACCAAATTCCCCCATGGCTTTGTACTATATTCCGAGGATGATTTACAATCCTCATATGATCCAGCACAATCAGCATCAGCAAACCCAGCTATTCCTTTTTCTTAAGTCTTTCTTAAACAACAATCCCTTTCCTCAAGTACCCTTCAAGTATTTTAGAACATGCATGGCTGCATCAAGATGTTTCTATGTAGGTGAATGCATATGCTGACTAATTACACTCACTGCATGCGTAATATCTGGTCTTATCAATGATAGGTATATTAATTTACCTACCAATCTCTGGTATGTTCCCTTATCAATGGGGCTTCCTGTTGGATCTTCTCCACCCTTACCCCCTCTTTCCAACGGGGTCCCAGCTAGTCTGCTTCCCAGTGTCCTAGTGTCTTTTAAAAGATCTAGAATGTATTTCGTTTGAGAAATAATGATCCCCTTTTCACTTCTAGCCACTTCCGTACCAAGGAAGTATCTTGATTGCCCATGGTCTTTAGCTTCAAACTCTGTTTTCAACTGAACTTTAATCTTTCTATTTCCTCCATGTCATCTCTTGTGATGATCATATCATCCACATAGACAATGAGAATAGACTTCCTTCGTTCGTGTGAAGTCTTAATAAACATGGTATGGTCTGATTGACTCTGTTTGTAGCCAAAGGACTCCAAAGTTGAGCTACACTGGTTGAACCAGGCCCTAGGAGATTGTTCTAGGCCATATAGAGATTTTTTTAACTTGCATATCTTCTCTTTCACTTTATCAGTCTCAAATCCTGGAGGTATCCTCATAAATTTCCTCCTGTAACTCACCATTCAAGAAGGCGTTTTTGGTATCTAGTTGATGGAGATCCCAATCTAGGTTGATTGCAGGGATAAAAGAGCTCTATAGGAGTTAAGTTTAGCCACTGGAGCAAATGTCTCCTTGTAATCCAAACCGTAGGTCTGTGTGAACCCTTGTGCACAAGTTTGGCTTTGAACCTCTCCACAATGCCTTCTGCTCAATGTATTAAAATAAATACCCATTTACTTTCAACTAATTTTTTCTATTCTAGTAGATCAATAACATCCCAAGTTTCATTTTTGAACAATGCCTTCATTTCTTCCCTCACAGCTTCCCTCCATTTAGGGTCCTGTAATGCACTGTCAATATCTTTTGGAATATTTATCTCATCAAGTCTAGCAGTAAATGTCTAAAATTTTTGGGACAGTTTGAAATAAGTCAAAAAATTGTAAATGGGATGTTTGGTACAGGTTTGGATACCTTTTCTCCAGGCAATGGGGATGGCTAAATCATCATTCCCTTGCTGTTTAGGTTGTATATCTTGACCAGCTGAAGGTCCAATGCTTGACTATGCTGAATAGCCTTAGGTCTCCTACTATATGTTCTGATTGGCACCTACGAACTCATCTCTCCCTGTTTGGAGTGGTTTCCCCAACTACAATCTTAGAATCCGAGGCCTCTAACTTCACATTTACTCTCTGCCCCCTCTGGTTATTCTCAAATTCTGTTTGCTCTTTCTGTTCCCTCTTGGATTCAGTATTGACACACTAATTCTGAGGAGGAATTTCTGTGGGATTTATAAGGACAACTGGTAAAATGGTTGGAATTTCTAGAGTAGGGTCCCAATGCATAACTTCTCTAGAATCCTCCCCCTGAAGTGAAGTATTGGGACAAAAGAACTTGTCCTCCTGAAACTGGACATCGATGATAACAACAAACATTTTAAAGGATGGAAGAGAACACTTATATCCTTGTTGTGTGGCTGGGTATCCTACAAAAATTCCTTTTAAGGCCCTAGGTTTGAGCTTGCTTCCATTTAGGGAATGGTTGTAGACTTAGGCAATGCAACCGAAGACTTTTGTAGGAAGAGTTATTGATTCTAATTTTGGGAAAACTCTGTTGAAGTACACTGAGTGGGATGCAAAATTTATGCACCTTAATAGGAAACCTGTTTATTAAATAAGCTGCTGTAAGTACTGCCTCTCCCCATAGAAAATTTGGCACCAAATTGGAAAACATTAAGGCTCTTGCTGTCTCAAGAAGATGCCTATTTTTTCTTTCAGCTATGCCATTTTGTTGAGGGGTGTATGTAGTGGAACTTTGGTGGAAAATACCATTTGAACTTTGGTATTGATTAAATGTGTGATAGTAATGCTCTCAGCCATTGTCAGATCTAAAATTTTGAATTGGTGTTTGGAAGACATTTAGGACCATTTTGTGAAATTGAGTGAAAGTTGGCAAGATTTCAGATTTATCTCTCATAAGGTACACCTAACAAACCTGGTATGGTCATCAATAAAAGTGACAAACCATCCTAGTCCCATTTAGGTGAGGTATTCTTGATAGACCAATATATCACTTTGAAGAAGATGGAATGGTTTGAAAGATTTATGTCCTATTATTGGATGACTAACTAATTTGTTTTGCAAGGATACATTCTTCACAAGAAAAATAAGTGCTATCTTTATTGATAAAGAGATGAGGATACAAGGCCTTCAAATAACCAAAGCTCGGGTGACCTAAATGCCTATGCTACAATAGCACTTCACTCTTTGTTACAGTAGAGAAACTGGTAATCCTAGGGACACCCAGGTTTATTTTTATAGACCTCACTAGTTCAGCCACATAGTAGAGGCCTTTTTGGGCCTCAAAACTGCCAATCATCTTCCCCAAAGCAAGGTCCTGAAAAACACACTGAGAAGGGAAAAAAGTTTGTTGCAATTTAGTTCATTTGTCAGTTCATGGACAGATAATAAGTTGCAGTGTAATTTATTAACATAGAGGGAAAAGTCCAGCGAGAAATCAGAGAAATGAACTGTACCTTTGCCTTCTGCAGGAGTTTTTTCATCATTAGCCACTGATATATATACAATATGATCATTCACTCTATAATCAGAAAAATTCCCTAATGTGCCAGACATATGATCCAAGACACCTGAATTTACGATCCATCACTTATCCTGACATGCTTGGGAAATAAGACCATTTAAATGGCTACCTTTTGTAGCAACTGATGCAATGGGATTCTTCCCATCCACATTTAGATTTGGAGCTCCTTTTGCTTGCTGCAATAATTGTTGAAGAAAATTCTTTTGTTCAACAGATAGGTTCCAGTTTGAACCTTGACTACTCACTAGTTCTCCTACTGCTGCAGTTCGGCCTGCCCTCTTTTTCACTGTTAGCCATATAGGCAACCTTGTTATTTCCCCTTTGACTTCTTGGCTTCCAGTTTGTTGGTTTCCCATAAATTTTCTAAAAGTTTCCCTTATGTGATAAGGCTTATTACAGTGGTCACACCACTGTTTTTCTTTGTTTTCTTTTGAATACTCCTCTTCCTTCTTCCTCGCAGTAAGTGCAGATGAGTTGGGCACTTCAGCAGGTTGATTAAGCGTCACCCTGTGCCTGCTTTCCCCCCTCCTAACTTCTGCAAAGGCTTCCCTAAGTGAGGGAAGTGGTTTAGTTTCAATAAGTCTCCCTCTCACCTCATCCAACTTAGGATTGAGTCTCTGGAGGAAGTCAAATACCCTATCCTTTTCCACCATCTTCTAGAATTTTTTAGTATAATTCGGGGTGTTCCACCCTAGTTCATAAAACAAATCCAAGTCTTTCTATAGCTGCATCAACACACTGTAATTCCCAGTGATACTGAGATTACCTTGCCTAGTGGTTCTTACGACAGATCTAATCTCAAAGCACTATGAGGTGTTCTCTAGATTTGAATGTCTCCTATATAGCCTCCCAAATTTCCTTAGCACTCTTACAGAACAAGTAGATCCTCCCAATCCTAGGCTCCATTGAATTGATGAGCCATGCCATAATTATAGCATTTTCAGCCTCCCATCTCTGAAAACCTATTGAATTTGCTGGTGGCATAGGGATAGCTCCACTTAAATAGCCAAATTTCCCTTTTCCTTTGATGACAAGAGTGACAGATTGGAACCACTCTCTAAAGTTTTGGCCATTCAATGGGTAAAGGGTAATTTGGAGGGAATGATTATCAATAGAGCTGCCAATTTTGGCTTGGACTGGAACTGCCTTAAAAAATAAAGGGTAAGGTTAAAAAAATTTTGGCTCAAAAATACTTGGGCTATTTTTGGCCCAGGCCAGCCCGCAACTCGCAATTTTTTCCTTTGGCCAAATTTTCACGTCAATCTTTCAATTTTCCCCCAACTGCCCCATAAGCTTTAGAAGCTCATTAAATTAATAAAGTCTTCCTCATTAGAGCCTTCAACTTATATGCTCATTAGAATAATTGTGTTTTTCTTATTAGAACTCATATTAGAATTATGAGACTCCTTTCTCTGAGAGGGTACATTAGAATAATATGAGAAAAACATAAACTCAACCACTCACCTTACTCTCTAAAATAATATTCTTAAGATATATCACCAAAACAATTAACCCAATGTTATTAGTGTTCTATGCACATATTTACTACATTCCATATTTATTTATCAAAAATGATATCTTAAAAAGGCTATGTATAATTATATATTATTTACTAAAATTAATAAAATAGTTTAATAAAATTTTGACTCATTTACTTTATAATTTTAACTTTTAGAAATTTAAAATATAAAATGTAAAGGCTTAAAATGTAATATATATTTTCTTAAAATGTAAAAATTATAATTTACAATCTAGGTCCAAGTGTAGGTCTAGATCTAGATCAAGGTCCTAGGTTAGGTTTAAACTTAGTCTTAGTTTTAGGGTTAGGATCAAGGCAAGCTAGCAAGGCTAGCTCATTTAAACTTATAACCTATAGGGTTAAAGTTAGAGTTAGGTTTGGAATTTTTTTGCCTAGACTATTTTGACTGAGTCAAATCGGGCTAGCCTGGACTGGTCTGGGCCAGCCAGTTTCATAGCTTTAATTATCAAGGGTAAATAGTTTTGGCTGTTTTGGTTACTGGATGGGGATTTTTGGGTTGTTTGGATTCTTTGTTATGATTTGTGGCTCTTCCTTGGCTGAGAAATCATCCTTCAAAGGGTTTTCAATTTCTAGAAATGTGCTGGTCATTGGGTTTGATCGGATAAGGAAAGATGAACATAATTTGGCTATTAGATCACCAGATCAGACTTTGATACCATGTTATAAGTTTAGGATTCGCTGAATGAGACTAAAACAGGTGTGGGAGAGTCACTGGGGGGTTGCAGAGGTGCGGCGGTAGTACCAGGGGGTTGCCACAGCTCTGGCAACAACGGATGGTGGCAAAGACACCAAGATCTGGACGGTTTGAGGGAGACGAACCCAATTGTAGTGACAGTGTCTTGATTGGAATGCTAGAGAGGGAGATTAAGACGAAAAACCGAAAAGTGGCAGTTTTCCAGCAACAATAGATGGCGGCTTTACTGGCAGTGAAATTCTGAGGTTTGGCCACTGGTGGTGTCCTGAGTACAATGGAGGAGTTGGTTACCCGAAAAGACACCAGAAAAAAGGACAACCGGACGCAAGAGCCAAGGGAGGAGAGATAAATAATGGCGGAGGAGAAAGAAAGTGCTCTTCTCAGTGGAAGAAGAGAGAGAAAAATATATTTTTCCTCAACCAGTCTCTAATACCATGTGAATCAAACAGTATAAATTACAATGCTATAATTAAGGCCTAATTATATGGCTAATTGACAGTAATTATAACACGTTACACATGCTTTATATTTCAACAAATGAAAATTTTGTATATAAATTACTGGTTATTGAAAAAATCTAGCCATAAATATCTCCCTAATTCTAGGAGAAAATCTCATTCAAATCAATTAACAATGAGAATAAAGATCCTAAACTTAATCTCTTTGTCTATGCAATAAAATTACAATTGTACTCCATATCTAATCCCAATCAATTCAGGGCTTCCCTAGAACAGATATAGGAAAAAAAAAAAATTCAAACAGGTTCAACTCAATATGTATTCCATGACACGTTACATATGTATTCCACATTCAGCATTACTAATGTAGACCCATAAATATAAGTTAAACTCATCACAGACAAATAAAAATGCAATCACATCCAAGATTCCACCTCCAAGATGGAAGTATGACAAATTCATAATCAATTTATTGTTATGCAGTAACATCTAAGGCTAAACAATTTTGGCAACTAAACAGTTGGGAAGGATACATAAAGTCAAATGCATTACTCAGCAAATTAGCACTACAGCCTAACATTGACTTAGAAACAGTTTTCAAGAAATACCTCCCAATAAGGTCATATTCTTACTATCTCTTGATTGCATCCCGCTATTTTGCCAACCGATACACCAGAAACCTTCCTGTAGAGATGCACATTAGTATTAAGAATGTGAAAAATGTTGATATACAAAATAAGTGGATAAAAGCACAAATTATAGGGCCTGCATGTTCTGACATCCAATAATTTTGGCTATGAACCAAAGAAGAAATAAGAACAGCTCTATATTTAATCATTTATGGCAGATTTAGAGGGAGAGAATGGAGATGTAAGAGATTTCACTTTGTTCTTTGCAAATTTCTTTGTACACCAAAGAAAAGCTCTACTCTTCGATTTTATCATTTATAGTGTATACCAAGAGAGAAAATTTAAAACAGGATGACTGCCATGTTTGGCTGCAATTGCTAAAGCTGCCTTTCAGATAGCTATCCAGGTAAAAAGATTAGAGTCCCGCTATTCCCACTGTAAATAACTCAAAATCCTCACTTACTACAAATAGAGATTGGTCCCTACATGTTATTGTGAAAAAGCACAAATAGATACTGGTTTTTATTTGTTATGTATGAAGATTTTGTGAATTATTTTAAGTGGGAGTATCTTTTCCGAAAAGATTAAAAGAATCATAAGCCTTACGATATCTTCTACATGAAGATAAAGCTCACAAGATGTTGCAAATGATTAAAGGTATGCTGCACAAAACAAAGCTTAAAAGCCCAGACAGGACAACAAACAATTAAACCGGAAATGCAAAATGTCTTAGCAGATAAATATGTTCATTGAAGAAAGGCTACAAAGCAACAAGAAAGGCCTACTCAGTACACACTAACAAGAAAAAATGCAGCATGCCAAAGAACTACAATGACAACATAAAAAAAAAAAAAAAAGCTAGGAAGTATTTCAGTTAATGAGAAGCAAAAGGCCCCAACTCCAGTCAAAAGGGTTATACACCTACGAGGATAAAAATCATTGAAAATTAAAATGACAATAAACTTGGACACTGCAGGTGCATTTGAGCACAAGCAATGCAATTCCCCTAGGTGTGACTGTGAGCTTCAAGCCGCATTCCAAGTTGGAAAGCTTAAAGATGCATGTGAGCCTTGTCAAGCTTTGAATTCATGGGCATTTTAGCATCCTTTTAAGCACTGGGTTCAACTCAAGGCCTAATGCACCATGAATTGATCGCACTTGATTTCTTAATTGCCTATATTAATTTCTGAGGCGATTCCAGGATGCATAGATTGTATGGCCTAGTCTAGAAATGTTAAAGAATTTCAAATGCTCTTGTCCTCAATGCATTCAAAAAACAAACCATGGAAGAATGATCAGAATATAATTTAGTGGAAAAAAAAGCTGTTGTCTATAGCACATTGGTTAAAGATTTTGGAAGATATATAAGATCAAAGTGGAGTTACAATAACAAATATCTTATGGCTAAGTCCATGAGATTAGAAAAGGATTACGACTAGAATTTCAGAAAAGCTAAAGGTTTGTCTGGATACTTCATATTTTAAATAGCAACCCACAAGGACTTTAAGAGCATGACATCCATCTGGTGCTTCTCAAAAACACATGTCAATCAAAATGAATAGACGAGGCAACATTCAAAATATTTTACGAAACATAAATTATGACTTTTGTTGTCAAAGGCCATGGCATTTCAAGAAAGGACCACACAAGTTTAAAACCCTTTTCTAATTGATGGCATGTTGGACAAACTTGCGAGCACATCATGATTGGTTTCACTCCATTTATTATTTAACATGCAAAAACTGCAACTAGTTAGAATTAGCAAGTGTAAACATAATAATTTGACAGCAAAGCCCACTGTGAAGCAGCACATCTTTCATTTTTCACACTAATTTATTAGTTAGCACTTCAAGTATACGTGTTAGATTTAGACATGTGATAGGTTGTGCTGTAATTAGTTGAGATATTAGTGCTTTGTAATTAGCCATATAGTTAGGTCCATTAATCTTGTGATTAGGCACATTGATTTTGTACAGCTCTAGTATAAATAATACAACTGAGAGCCTAATCTCATAAGTTTTCTCTCAACTCTTCTCTGTCACAATATTTAGTGGTCTTGGAAATCAAAAAATCATGATCATTCAAATTAGGAAAGTATAAAATAGATGATATTCTTAAACAAGTTGCTAGGAACGAAGTAACATTTAATTAGCAAAGCAATTCTATCTACATAGGAAAATATGGACCATGAGACTATCTACACTGTAAACCTTAGTACATTCTAAACAAGAATATAAACTACAAATAAGAAACTAAAGATAAAATATTAAATAGGAGAGTAACCCTACTTTTTCAACAGGCATTTAGCATCAGTTTTCTTGCCCCTAGACACCTCAACAAAATGGAGTTGCTGAGTGTAAAAATAGTCATCTCATAGAAACTTACATTCTAAACAAGAATATAAACTACAAATAAGAAACTAAAGATAAAATATTAAATAGGAGAGTAACCCTACTTTTTCAACAGGCATTTAGCATCAGTTTTCTTGCCCCTAGACACCTCAACAAAATGGAGTTGCTAAGTGTAAAAATAGTCATCTCATAGAAACTGCACAGACATTGCTATTGCATGCCAATCTTCCCATGAAATTTGGGGAGAAGCTAATCTTACTACATGTTATTTAATTAATTGCATGCCCTCCTCTGTCTTGAAAGACTAAATGCATCACTCCATTTTGTTTTCTAAATAGCCACTTTATTTTGTTCCTCTTTGTGTATTTGGATGTGTTTGTTTTATGCATTCCTTTCACTTGGACAGCATAAATTAGCTACAAAATCTCATAACTATATTTTTCTAAGCTGCTCCCAGTTGCTAAAAGGCTATAAGTGATTCTCTCCTGAGTTTAAACCACTATCTCATGTATGTTCATGTCACTTTTTTGAATAGCAGTTTTTCTTCTTGATTGCTCAGCTTGATTCAAAAAGTCTTGACCAAGTATTGCCAATCCTCTTTTCTTCTCTTCCACTGCCTTCTCAAGGCCCATCCATTTCTTCCTCCTCCATAATAGATACTCCCTTGCCATCTCAAGGTCCACTTACCAGGGACCCACCACTCCTCCCTCATCAACATTGTCCTCAACCTACTACCGAAGCTAGCATTCCTTCAAAACAAGACTTGACTAACTCACTCTCTCCACTAGTGGTTCCTCTTGCCACAGATCTTGCACCAACTCGTCTTCCATTGCCCTCCAAAAAAGTACACGGTTTACATGTAATCCTCGCCCTATTTACAATTTTTTGTATTATAACCACTTATCCCCTACTTACAGTGCCTTTGTTTTGAGTCCTTCCTCTATTTTTATTCCTAAAACCACAAGTGAAGTCTTATCCCATCCTAGTTGGTGCTAGGTCATGCTAGATGAAATGACCACATTACATTCGAATGACACTTGGGTTTTAATACCTTTACCAACAAGGAAGACCACAGTTGGTTGTCAATGGGTTGTCACGCCAAAAGTGGGGCCTAATGGTAAGGTGGATCAACTTAAGGCCTGCTTTGTTGCCAAATGGTTTAGTTAGACAAATATATATTAAATGTTGAACGATAGTGATATCTTCTCCCTAGTGACTAAAATGGCATCAATTCACCTATTTCTCTCCATGGCTACCACGCATCATTGGTCGCTTCACCAACTTGACATTAAAAATGCCTTTTTCCATGGTGATTTGTAGGAGGAGGTTTATATGGATCAACTACCAAGTTTTGTTGCTTAGGGGAGTTTAATGTAGCTTGCAAACTCAAGAAATCTCTTTATAGACTGAAGCAATCCCCAGGAGCATGGTTTGGCAAGTTTAGCACTGTGGTTCAAGCCTATTGGTTCACTCGAAGTGAAGTTGATTATTTGGTTTTCTTATGACATTCCTCCTCGCACCAATGCATCTACCTTTTGGTTTATGTGGATGACAATGTTATCACTGAGAGAGATCATGTTGGCATTCAACAACTGAATGAGCACTTATTTAAGCACTTTCAAACCAAAGACATGGGTAATCTCAAGTATTTCTTGGGAATTGAGGCTGCACAATCAAAAGATGGTACCTTTATCTCTCAAAGGAAATCGACGTTAGATATCCTAGAAGAAACTAGCATGATGGATTGCAAACCGATTGACACTCCAATGGATCCAAATGTTAAACTTTTGTTAGGATAAGGGGGGCCCTTTTCAAACCCCTGGAGGTATTGAAGATTAATAAGCAAGTTGAACTATCTTATAGTAACTTGTCTAGATATTGCCTTTTCTGTGAGTGCGGTATGTTAGTTCTCAACTCTCCATGTGACTCTATGTTAAAGATATAAAAACCACTCTTGAGCTTTCACTTAATAGTTTAAGTTTTTTAGATAGTTGGTTCTTGACATGATATAAGAGCAAATGGGGCAAGGATTCAATCCTTGCCACCCCAATTTCTCAAATTAAAAATTGAATTTCCACAAGTGGGCCTATGCATTTGTCCATAGACCAAATAGCTTTCACGTGAGGAGGTGTGTTCAAGATATAAAAACCATTGTTGAGCCTTCACCTAATAGCTTAAACTTTTGAGATAATTGGTCCTTGACACTCTCATTAGGATGTCGCTGTTGAATTTCGAGGTATATAATAGGTACAATAGGTAAATGATTGCTCTATAAGGACAGAGGTCACACAGTCACATTCATTTGTTGTTATTCAAATGAATGTGCAAGACCTCCTTTTGATCAAATGTCTACCTTTGGATACTATGTTCTTGTAAGAAAAAACATGGTTTCTTGAAAAGCAAGAAACATAATGTGGTAGCTAGATCTAGTGAAGAGGCATAGTATTGGGCCATGGCCGATGCAACATGTAAGCTTATATGGCTTAAGCAACTTCTACAAGAACTCAAGTTTAGTGAAGTGTCTCCTTTGAAGCTTGTATGTGACAATCAGGCCTGCTTGCACATTGCTTCCAACCTCATGGTTCATAAGATGACCAATCGTCACTTTACTAGAGAAAAGTTGGTTGAATGTGTAATTATCACAGAGTTTGTTAACTCCAGTGATCAACATGCAGATGTCTTCACCAAGTCACTAAAGGGTCCTTGGGTAAAATATATTTGTAAACAATTTGGTGCATACGATATCTATGCTCCAATTTGAAGGGGAGTATTAGATTTAGACATGTGATAGTTGCGTTATCATTAGTAAAGATATTATGCCTTGTAGTTAGCCATATAATTAGGCCCATTGATTTTGTACAGCTCTAGTATGAACAACACAAGTGAGAGACTAATCTCATAACTTTTCTCTCCACTCTTCTCTCTCACAATATGTAGTGGTCTTTGAAATCAGAAAGTCATGATCATTCAAATTAGGAAAGTATAAAATAGATGATATTGTTAATGAAGTTGCCAAAAAAAGGCTAAGCAACATTTAATTAGCAAAGCAGTTCTAACCTTGTTGATTTATGGCAGTGGAAAGCTTAAGCTATATTTGGTTAGTGTGGTGGTTTTCTAGGCTAGATTAATGATAGAATATAGGTGGAATGAAGGTTAATTAGAGGCACATGAGAAAGGGACTTTGGAAGCTATAGAACAGGTTTTTAAGGGTCAGATTGTTGGCTATTTGGGTGCTGTGAACAATACTTGTGAAATTAGAATTTGAGGCTTAAGAACTGATACAAAAGAAAATGAGTGTTTAAAATAAAAAAAGATCATTCATGCTGTCTACTAAAAATTCACAATCGGCAGATGACATTAAGAAGAAAATTTAGGCATTGCATAAACCAAGAAGATAAAAGAGTAAGCCGGATAAACTCATGATAGTGATAGTTAATTAAAAGAAAGAATCTCAACTGTTAGAAAAACCTCATTTAGTTATTTATTTATTTTTGGTTGATGGACCTCATCAATCTGTACTATTATAATGCCAAAACATGAGTTTGGTATTTGGTCTAGCACCATACAAGCCTATCCTAAAAGGTAGGGGATTAATGACAGTCAGTAGTTTATTTGAGACTCCTAACTTCTTATTCCCTCTACTTAGAAAGAGACAAAGAGAGATATCAAGAGGAAATCACGATGCATGTGTGTGTGTATGCGCGCGCGCATTTGTCAAGACACTAGTTTGAGTTATCTTCCAAGGTTTGTGAATAGAGATCCATAATCCTAAACCACCTAAAATGGTCTTCGGCACTTCAATATAATCCAATAACACTTAAACAGCATACACTCAAGCCCAAACATGACCTAATGCCAGAGACCACAAGAATTACTAAAATATCCCTAAATTGGACATATAAAAGTAACTTAAGTAATAGCTTACTGATCTTAATAACCCAAAACTATTGTGAATATGTGATGGGCTAAGGTCTACAAAATATTAAAATTTGTTGAAATTTACAGTGTAACAGAGTTAAGGCTGAAACAGAAGGCTTGATAAAGACCCAACCCTCTGTGCTATACTTACAATGATCTGTCAACAAAAGAAGGAAGAAACCAAGTTTGAATCAAACTTCCAAAGTCTAGATAACTTCGGATACTAAATACTTAAGTCTACAAACACTAAAACTCTATCCTCCTCCAGCTGAGATAGGGATAGACTACTAATCAACATAAACTCCAACAGCTGAGATAGACTGATTCTAGATGGATTAAACCACTTAGATCCAGACAGAATACCAGAATGACTATAATACTGAGACCCAGATTAAATACTTAGAAGTGCTATATAGAGGTAAACCTGCTCTTGCTAGCCATATAAGGATACAGCTTGTATGTGACCTCTGTAACACTGGAATACTAATACGTTCCGCATTGCTCAACCTTTTCATGCCAAAGTTAACAATTATTAGGCCGCCTGGTCAATAGCTTAAGCTTTTAGGTTGCTTTGGTTTAGTAAAAGAGCCTACTTCAGTTGACAGTACATAGAAAATTTATAATGGACGTAAGAATTAAACAAGTGAGGATAGATCCTCTAAACAAAGTAAAATGAAGACAATAAACAAAACTCACCAAAATAAAGCTATAACACTTGAAAATTAAAAAGAACATGGCATTAGCCAAAGATCAAAGGAACATCAAATGCATAATTTTTTCGGGAAAATAAGGAGACTCCAAAATCTGACCCATGAACATTCTGGCATCTCTCTCTAATCCAAATAGCAAATACACTGGAAAATAAAAGAAGTGAAAACAAAGAAAATAGAGCACATCTCCACAGATGATAACCTCCATCTCGATATGGCAACTACTGAAACCAGTTACCAACAAATCAAGAATATGGAAGGACAAATGTTCTGACAACCTACATCACAAGGGCTGACCAACCAACAATAGAAAAGTGAAAAAATTATTTGTTTCTGAAGCAATACAATCAATGAACAATTATTAGGGCACAAGGATTTATACAGGCTCATTAACTGCAATAATGTACTGACCCTTTGACCAAATGGTCTACTTATTCTTACATCTAAATTTTAGTGTAAGGTAGTGATGAACCAATGCACTTTTATCTTTCAACCCAATAGCTTTCATGTAAAGGAGCATTTTTGAGTTATGCAAACCATCTTGGGCTTTTAAGTGTAGTCCCTTAACATCATCTTACCTGCCTAACCTTGTAAGCTATGTAAGTCCTTGAAAACACCACAGGTGTAACCAATTACGCAAATAACTTAGGGATATAGTTAGTTATATCTGATTTCTCTAGGGATTTCTCAAAAATAAATGATAATGGGAAAACTTAAATTTGAGGTCCCATATTTTAAGAAGTGTTACGGGATAAAGGATATCAGTGATAGAGATGTCCTTATCTAATCTAGGTAGTAGTAGATAGTTTATCTTATGATATTTGATCTAAGAAGTAGTTTATCTTTATCAAGTCATTCTAAGAATCTTAGTTTATCATATCAGGTCACTCTTTGTAATTATCATGGTAGCTCCTGGATTACTATAAATTTAGAAAGGTTTGTGTAGTTTCAATAGGCTTTTAAGCCCTCCATTTCATTGAATCTCCTTTTTATCATGAATCTTTACATGGTATCAAAGTGTTGGTATCATTCACCTTGAACCCTAATCTTAGTTCAGCCTAAAAGAACTGTTATTGTTTTCCTTCTATCACTCTTCCTTTGTTTACTCTCATCCTCCTTCAATGTCTGATCATCATATTGTATAAGTTCCTAGTACATAATAGTGAAACCCGAAACTTAGATGTAGTAAGAGTACAGGTTCAATCACAAATCTTATACGGCACCTATGAGAGGAATTACACATTACTAAGAAAAGACATACATAAAACCAGAAGAATAGCAGCAGCAAAATCTCAAGGTTAAGAGTGAAAAAACTCAAGATATAAATTATGTCTGGTTAAACACCCACAATAGGTAGGTACGAAAACAGCCTAATATGCCATTGACAACAATAACAACAGATATCTGATGTAAACTTTATTTGCGTATACTTACAGAGGGGAATAAATAATCGTGTGGATAGACCTTCAAAGAGAGTGCATTTTCAAAATAAAAAGTGACAGCTGGAAATCCTTCATCAACACTGCCATTAAAGCATAAAATAAAATAATTCACTAACCACCTGAATGGAGCTAATATTGAAATGAAGGAATAGAATATACTAAGACAGCAAACCATATATTGAAGCACTAAAATTACATATTAAGGAAGTTCAGAAAACAAAACCTACAAAATATTGTATCACAATTGTTGTGAGGCATCAGTGACATTACCGTAATTACAAATTTTTGACCCTTCCCCAATAAATTTTCAAAAGTGGAACTCCATAGGGAAACCATGCAAACAGTCCTATCCTGAAAAAACTGCTATAGCAGGAAAAAGCCACTTGAAGATCCTTGGCTTTAAATTTATATTCAAAATCACCAAACAACCATCAAAATTCAAAACCAAACATCTCCTGAAACCCGTTCCTCTTCCATACAAAACCTTTACAGCGAATAAAAAATCCAAAGTACGTATGCCAAGCCACTGTTAAGTAAAATGCCAAAAATCCTGTGTGTTCAGTTCCACCAACAGGAAGCACAATATAAATTACCACATCAAGTATTGAATCTCAGTGGAAAGTAATTTTTTTTAAGACATATATTCAAGCAAGAAAACTAATGCTTAATATTCTTACAAGTACACAGCTATACCATCCACTTTCAATCACAAATATTAAACATAAGAATACAAAGACAAGGATTTGTGAATGCTATTATGCATCATACCTTCCAGGGTACTGAAAGCATGTATACTCGTTGTGAAGGGTATGAACTTTTAAGTCAGGTTGCTGAGAAATGATCTAACAAAAGAAAACAACTCAAACACCTGTATGTGCAATTGCAATAGAATTCTCGAAAATCAGAGACTTTTATACCTTATTCACTAAGGGCTCATAAATCCCTTCAGGAAGATAGGCCAAGGTTGTACCACTATCTATTATAGTCCCTTTTCCATCTCGTCCCTCAGATCCATCCGTTGGTAGACTAAGGAAAGTATGACCGACTTGAACTGCTGTCATATTGACATTGTAATGTGGCCTAAAAGCATTCAGAAATGAGATTAATTCTTTAAAGTTTAGACCAATATTCATCTTCAATTAGGAGAGAGAGTACAAGTATCATAGAAAAATATCCAAAATTCAGCACATATAAAAGCATGGACACGGCTAGTTATAGCATCTTGTTCTCATAAAGAGTTAAGGAAGAAAAGATAAAAAGTAAGCCATAAATTTAATTTTGCAGAACACAAGTATTAGATACCAACAAAAGAAAATGAAAGATTGAAATTTTACTTGATTTTATACACAATTGAATATACCTTACTGACTGCCTCAGTTAAGATCATGGATTTTACATTTCATCAAAATTGGATGTTCTTAGTAAATTTTTACTAATGGTGCCCCTAGCATCAAAGCACAAAACTAAATCTTTAATGCTATTGTGACAATATCATAAATTTTGCAGTGAGAAAGGCAATTTAAAGGGCCACATTAAAACTGGCTATCCTATATAATACTGGGTAGATTTTGAGAAATAACAAGCCACTAATGCCTCTATGGAATTGATTATGTTAAAAGTGACATGCAGAAAACCAAGGAAAGGCAAGATTAGAGATACGCATGCTGCTTGATGTTGGAAGGCAAGAGGAATCAAAATGACAAAACGAGGAGAGTAATAAGGCAACATAACTTGCAAGAGTTACAGTATAAAATTTATCCCATTGGTTTCCTTGGTAACATAGAGTTCATTAGGTGAGGAGAAACTTAATTCGATATACGAAAAGATGCATGCAGCCACCACACATGGATGGAAGTAATGGTAGTGTTGTCAGTCTCCACTCTTTAAGCCTTGAGCTTATTGTAGTATACCTTGTAGCAATTAGAGAGCATAAATTATATCCTTTTTTTCAGCTTAATACCATCTTAGGTGGCCAATAAAACCTTCAAGTTAATCCACAAGCCTAAATGCCCAACAGAAACTATTCGTGTATGCCACTCAATATTTTTAGCTATAAGTTCCTTTCTGAACTACATAGTACATATCATTCAAAAAAAATATCCACAACAAACTAAAATAATGATATGACAAGAAAACTAAAAAAACTTAACCCAGAAAGCATAACTAACAATACTAGAAGCAAAAAAGTGCTTTCACATATAAGATTATCAGAAAAGTTGCATACTGGTCTGTTAATAATGGAGTCAAATTCACTTTAGGTTGCACAACATGCCCAATAGCAAAAATTCCACCTCCATTTACTCCGTTTAAGCAATGGGCAAACATCCTTTTCACTTTGCCAGAAGAAGCAAGTTGTGAAATCAGCGAAGAATTAGCTTTTCCAAATCCAAGTATCCCGTCAAGTGCCTCTTCATTTGAAGAACTTAGATCTCCAGATTGTCTGGCACCACACCTGCACAATAACAAACCTCTCAAGTTGAACAAAATTGGTTCTGGGTGAAAATTCTGGAATGACTGTTGTTTGGTTCTGTTCTGCATTGTTTGGCAATTTGGTCTGTTGCATGGTTCTGTTTTGACCTGTTCCATCGTCGTTTGTGCTGTTCTGGTTTGGATCATTGCTGTCTGGACTGTTATCTTGCTGTTTGACACTTATGGCACTAATCTGGTTGGCTGTTTGGTGGCATGCAAGGAGTTAGTGTGTTAAGGGTTTGGTGTTTTGGTATTTTGGTTTTGTTACTGTTAGATGATTTGTGGATAAAAGACTTGGCCACTAATAGAAGAGTTACATGTTGCTGAGCATGAGACCTTGGAAGATAGCAGTGAGGCAAGGAGCTGCCAAAGAGGTGTAGCTGCCCTCCTAGAAATGATAAGGTAACAGAGAAGAAAGGACTACCCATTAAGTGAAGTCATCCTAGGAGGAAAGGGCTACAATGAGGTGGAGCTGCCTCTAAGAGGAAAGGGCTACCATTAGGTAGAGCTGCCACAAGGACAAAATGGCTGCCAATGAGGTGGAGCCACCTCTAATTTTTGGTGCTAGTGCACTATGTTCTTATGAGTTGTTGAATTGGGTTTTGTTTTTTGAGTCTAGGTTTTCAAATTTGTAACAAGCTGTAAGCTTCCAGATTGAGGATGAGTGTTAGGGCGTAATAGTTGCAATCAATTTTGGTTATGGGCTGGGCTGTTAGTTCTGTTAGTTTCTTGAGTTATCCTTGTCCTACTTGAACTAGTGTTATTCAATATGAATAAAGCGATGGGTATTTGACTGCAATCAAGTTAGTGGAACCCTTTTAAAGAGTTCTCTCTCTTACTTATCTCTCTCAACCTTTCTCTCCCTAATTTTGTTAAAAAGTCTGACACATCTAATGCAACTTTTCTGACCCAGTCTCAGGCATGTCCCAGCTCAGAACAAACTGACAAGAGAGGTCTGAGATAAATCCAGGCCTTATCAATAGATTCAATAACAATGTTGGTGTCATTACTCAATGGCTTACACAAACCAGGCAGCTGCTCATTATAGTTCCTTTTTCTCGGACATTAATTTTGATATTTGAGAGAATTTGGACAAATTTTTATGCTTCTTAGTTCATAATTATACAACCTAACTCAAACGACCTAAATAACAATTTTGAACAGCTATACTAAATGCCTAAGTAACTCCATTTGTGTTTTACATAGCCAATCCCAAGTCCAAATAAAAGAGGAGGGTTAAGCAGTTGGCAGCCAACATAAAACTTTATTGAATACTTTTGACATGGATAAACGGAGTTATTGTGTTAATGCTAAGTTGTTACTCAAAAGTAACACGTTGTATGGCTCGAGTCCAATGTTAAATGAGCTAAAGCTACTACATCAGCGCTGAATGTAGTCTTAAATAAGTAAGGGTCCTCACATCTTTCTAGATGGATGTGGGTAAAGAAGCTAGTCTATCTGAACAAGATCTGTTTTGGCATTCGAATATTGGAACTTTGATAGGTAAATCTATGGAAGTAATTGACACTATGATTCGAAGGAAGATTAACATTATGTCTTCAGAAAACCAAATGGGTAAGAGAAAAGGCTAAGGAACTGGACACTTCAAGACTCAAACTTTGATACACAAGAAAGGTCAAAGCAAAGAATGAAGTTGGTATTATTGTAAGAAGACTTGGAAGAACAATATGGTGGAGGTAAAAAGGACTACCAATCGAATCTTATCCCTTTGAATGGTAGTTGAATAGGAAACTTTTAGCATCATAAGTGCTTATACACTACAAGTGGGGTTGGAGGAAGATGATAAAGTCAAGTTTTGGGAAGATTTGAAAGGGTTAGTCCAAGGAATCCCACAGCAAGAAAAGATTGTCTTAAGTGAGTATCTAAATGGTCATGTTGGAAAAGAAGGCAATATGCAAGATTCACAATAGTTTTGGTATTGGAGAACTAAATGAATAAGGAAAATCAATTCTTGACTTTTCAATGGCTTATGACTTTAAAATTGCAAATACTTGTTTTAAGAAGCAGGAGGAACACCTAATTACACACAAGAGTTGGGTTTCAAGCTCATAAATAAAATTTTTTTTTAGTATGGAATTCAAATAAAAGGATCTATAAGGATTGCTAAGCTATAGTAAGTGAGAGCTTGACCATACAACATAGAGTTTTGGTCCTTGATATGCATACAAAGAGTCATAAATAGAGAATCCGGCTAGTTATAAACTTAAGAACTAGGTGGTAGCAACTAAAAGGTGAAAAGCAGTTGGTATTTCAAAGAAAGCTAATGGAGGAAATAGTTTGGGAGACACAAGGGTGTGCTGACCTTATGTAGGAAGAGATGGCCAGTAGGATTTGAAAGGTAGCTAAAGTAGTTGTAGGTGAATCAAAAGAATTTGGCCCTAAAGATAAAGAATCGTGATAGTGGAATAAGAGTGTGCAAGAAAAGATTAAATATAAAACAGAGTGTTTCAAAGCATTACATCTTGGTAACAATGTAGAAAATTAGGAAAAATATTAGACAACTAGAACTAAGATAAAAAAAGTAGTCAATGAAGTGAGATCTAAACCTATTGATGGGTTTTACTAGGCTTTAGAAACAGAGAATGGAGAATGGCAGATATACAAGCTTGCGAAGGGAAGTGAAAGTAAAACATGAGATTTTGATCAAGTAAAATGCATTAAGGATGAAAAGGGAAAAGTCCTGGTAGTAGAGGGAGATATCAAAGAAAGATGGAAAAGTTATTTTTACAAGCTTTTTAATGAGGAGCAGACAATGAGTATAGACGTGGAAGGTTCAGCTACTTGAGAGGAGTATCAAAACTTTGCTTTTCATTGTAGAATTCAGGAAGTTAAGGTAAGAGCAGCACTTAAGAAGATAGACAACGATAAGGGCATCACTCCTGATAATGTACCTTTAAGGTTTGGAAGTGTTGGAGAGAGAAAGGTATATTTTGGCTCACCAAGCAATTTAATGACATATTAAGGTCCAAGAGAATGCCCAATGAATGGAGGAAGAGAACTTTGATACCTATTTACAAGAATAAGGGAGATATTTAGAGTTGTAAAAACTACTGAGGAATCAAACTCAGCCATACTATAAAACTTTGGGAAAGAGTAATTGAGTACAAATTAAGAAAAGAGACTCATCAAAAAATCAATTTGATTTTATGCTACGAAAATCAATCACGGAGACTATATATCTTTTATAAGGTTTGATAGAAAGGTATTGAAGTCAAGAGAGAGATTTGCACATGATTTTTGTTTACGAAGAAAAAGCTTATGATAGAATGCCAAGAGAAGTTCTATGAATAGCATTGGAAAAGAAATGTGTTTAAATTACTTATATTCAAGTTATAAAAGATATGTATGATGAGACAATGACAAGTTTGAAGACTCAAGGAGATATGACAGAAAACTTTCTCATAAAAATCGACTTGCATCAAAGGCCATATTTAATTTCATACCTTTTTACTTTAGTTTTGAATGTACTTACAAAACACATCTAAGATGTAGTTCTAAAATGTATGCTTTTAGCGGATAATATAGTCCTAATAGAAGAGTCAAGAAAGGATGTTAATTCTAAACTAGAGGTATGGATAGAAGAGAAGCCTTGGAATTAAAGAATTTCCATTTAAGTAGGAGCAAAATAGAGTATATGAAGTGCAAGTTCAGCTAAAGCAAACAAATAATGATTTGGAGGTAAAAATTAGAAAGCACATTATACCACAAGTATCAAGGTTTCGATACCTTAGATCAATTTACAAAGTGATGAGGAGATTGATAAGAATATCATACACATGATTCAAGCTAAGTGATTAAAATGGAGAAATGCATTGGAAGTTATTTGTGATCACAAAAAATCTAGTAGATATAAGAATGTTGAGATGGATGATTGGACTACAAGAAAGAAGAATGTTCAAACTGATTGTATTCAAGAGAAAGTTAGTATTGCACCTATTGAAAAGAAATTATGGAAACTCGATTATAGTGATTAACGCATGTGCAAAGAAGACCATTAGAGACTCTAGTGAGAAAAGTCGATCAAATGGTTTTTAATCCAATAAAGAGGGATAGAGATGTAATGCTTTTGGGGGGTTTTACCAAGCTTTAGGAACGTAGAATGGAGAACGGCAAGTATACAAGCTTGCTAAGGGAAGGGAATGAAAAATAAAATATTTGGATCAAGTGAAATACATCATAGATGAAGAGGGAAAAGCCTAAGTAGCAAAAGGAGATATCAGAAAAAGATGGAAGAGTTATTTTTATAAGCTTTTCAATGAGGAGCACATAACAAGTATAAACATCGAAAGTTTAACAATTCGAGAGAATGATCAAAACTTTGTTTTTTATCATACAATTTGGGAAGTTGAGGTATAGGAAGCACTTAAGAAAATAGACAACAATAAGGCTATTGGTTCTGATAACATACTGCTGAGATTTGGAAGTGTTTGGAAGAAAAAGGTATTTTTTGGCTCACAAAACTATTGAATAAGATATTGAAGTCCAAAAGGATATTAGATGAATTAAAGAAGAGTACTTTGATACCTATTTATAAGAATAAGAGAGATATTCAAAGTTGTATAAACTACTGGAGGATCAAACTTATGAGTCACACTATGAAACTTTGGAAAAGAGCAATTGTGTATAAGTTTAGAAAAGCAAATCATATATCAGAGAACCAGTTTGATTTTATGCCAAGATAATTAACCATGGAGGCTATACATCTTTTATGGCATTAGATGGAAAGGTACCCAAATGAAGAGAGACACTTGCACATGATTTTCATTGACTTAAAAAAAAAAAAACTTATGATAGAGTGACAAGGGAAATTCTATGAAAGGCATTGAAAAAGAATGGTGTTCGTATCACTTATAACCAAGCTATAAAAGATATGTACGATGGGGTAACAATAAGTGTGAGAACTTAGGGAGGTATGACAGAAAACTTCACCATAAAGATTGGCTTGCATTAAGGGTCATTCTTAAGTCTATACTTTTTCACTTTAATTTTGGATGTACACACATCTAAGATATAATTCCAAAATATATACTTTTGTGAATAATATAGTCTTAGTAGAAGAGTTAAAAGAGAATGTTAATTCTAAACTGAACGTGTGGAGAGAAGCCTTGGAATCAAAAGATTTCTGTTTAAGCAGGAATAAGACAAAATATATGGAGTACAAGTTTATTAAAAGGCGAACAAATAATGATTTAGAGGTAAAAATTGAAAGGCACATTATACCACAGATGTCAAGGTTTCGGTATCTTAAATTAATTTTACAAAGTGATAGAGAGATTGATGGAGATGTCACATATAAGATTCAAGCTAAGTGATTGAAATGGAAGAATGTCTCGGAAGTATTTGTGATCATAAAATATCTAGTAAACATGAGTGGTTGAAATGGAAGAATGCTTCAAAAGTATTTATGATCATAAAATATCTAGTAAACATAAAAGGAGGTTTTACTAAATTGTTACAAAACTAGTTATACTCCATGATAATGAGTGTTGGGTTTTGAAAAGCCAACAAGAGCAAAAAATAGAAGTAGCAAAAATGAGAATGTTGAGATGGATGGGTAGATATATAAGAAAAAAGAAGGTTTAGAATAATTGAATTCAGAAAAGAGTTGGTGTTGCACCTATTGAAAAGAAAATGATGAAAACTTAGTTACCATGGTTTGGGTATGTACATAGAAGACCGCTAGAGGCTCTAGCAAGAAAAGTTAATCAAATTATTTTTAATCCAATGAAAAAGGATAGAGAAAGACTAATAAAGATATTAAGAGAGTTTATTTAAAAGAATCTTTAGATAAATGATATTTCTGAAAACTTAATTTTTGATAGCACCCAATGGTATGTATAATCCATGTAACTGAACTTATATAATAGGATAAGGCTCTATGTATTATTATTATTAAAGTGGGATCAAGGATGACCAGAAAGAATATTTGGAGAGAATATTAAAAGAGATATTTAGGTAAATGATATTTTTGAAAACTTAGTTTCTGATAGAATCCAATGACACCATTTGATCCATATAGCTAACCTTATCTATTAAGATAAGACTGTGTATATTGTTATATACTCAATGCCTAAGTACACCCATTATAATTTTAAGACTATCAAATAAGAGAATTTCGCTCATTGCAACAAAAGCAACTGGGATTCATAAATGGAATTTATATTTTGCGATAAGTAACAGTCCATGTTTCTATGTCAATTGATATTAATGTACACTAACAGATAATCAATAATAAGCATCCATACATCAATAAGCACCATTATTTTAGTAAAGACATAGAATAACCTATAGTAAAAAAAAACTCACCCAAATATAACACTTCCATTAGCCGAAGCAGTTTCAAGGTCCCCAGACACTTGATCATATTGTACAACATCTTTCACAAAGTAACCTGCAGTGGAGCTGCCATCACCATATATCTCTAGATATGGACAGGAAATATTAGACGTGCATCCGGACAGAAGACCTCCATTTATCTCTTTGCAAAACTCTTGATCACAAGGAACAGGTTTACCAGAGGAGGATTCCTTTATGTCATAGAGTGTAAGATCCATCTATTATTCTCAAATTCAAAATAAATAAATAAGAACTGTGTCAGAACATCTTGCAGGCTTGCAGCTGTGCAACATTCATGGTTCAATCGTCATGTGGATAACAAAAAGCTCTAAAATAAAATCATTTAAATTTAAATATGATGAGTAGAGGGATAGAAACGTAGATAAGAGGCATACACCAAGGGCACTTTTGCTGGGACATTCTCTGCACTGGATGCAGTTGACCCACATAATATCACTTCCAGTATCTACCTGTAAATAATAATCCTTTGAAGGTGTTCCAATCCCAATTTTAGCATAATAAAGCCTACAACATATCCACAAATGCATAACACCTAATTCAGGACAACAACTTAGGCATGAATATACAAAATTGAATTCGTAATTATTGTAGGAAAGGGACTTCCAATTACTTTGTGGGTATATACAAATTATAACTACTCGGAACATAATCTGAAGTCACGCTGGGCAGAGCCAAAAACACAAATACATAGTACACAAAATAAAATGGAAGTAAAATGCAAAGTCAAGAAGTGAGAAGAGAAAAACAGACCCGACGCCATCAGGGCGGCCGCTCCCACCCAAAGGGAGGTCGACGCCAGCGAGAATGCTAAGCTGACGGCGGCTGTCGTGAGCCTTTAGGGCAGGGAGGGAGCGTTCTTGGCCTGCGTATTTGTATTTGACGCTGAAGACACCATGGTTGGCGCCAGCAGTGGAAATCAGAAGCAAAAGGAAGAATCCAAGCGAAAGTGGAAAGCTGCAAGAGCTTCGGATGATGGCCATGATAATTATAATAATCACAGTCGTTTAGCTCTGCAACAGAATCCTCGTATGCCAATTGCTAAGGTAAAATTTCTATAGTTGGCGTGGTGACAAGTCTTCTAGTCGCGTTAAGAGTTCTTGGACTTGGGTTGGGCTCCACGTGGTTCGGAAGTAGCATCCCATTGACATTGAGAGCGCGTGTTGCTTCTTTTGGAAGAGCAAATTAGTCAAAGTTGTGAGGCCAAAAATTTTTCTTTACAAATGTAATAATTTACTTTTTAGCCTTGTATTATCAGTAACTCTTTGTTTTAGTCCCGCCTTTCTAAAACTGTACAATCTTGCCCCGCTAAAATGAAAATTTGTTTCAATATCATCCCAACTTCCAACGGGGAGTGCTAACTCTAAGTGGATGCCTTGTAATAATTTGTCATTTTTAAAATAAAATTTGTGAAGCTTCTTGATTACAAATGATAATTCAAGGAATAATTCACAGTTGCATCAAAACTCACTAATTCCAACAAGTTTTCCCATTGTCCATGCTCAATTAAGGTTTCATTGAACAATGAATTACCTATCAATAGGGGTTGATTCACTTGATCAATCTTCTGTTCATGATAATTGTATGATTTAGATTTGATTTTAGGGATCCCTTACTGGTAGACAATCTATAAATCCACTATTGGAAGGAGAAGAGTTTTCTCTTAGCCTAAACTTTTTGTAACAAAAAAAATAATGAATTATCCAACATATAAATAAAATAGCTACAATTATCTTTTTAGTTCTACAATTTTTTATATCCTCATCCAATTGCATATAAAAATCCTTAAATTTGAAGAAGGTTGTTTAATTGTTAAATTGGTAGATTACATCCTTTTTATGCCCTTATATGTTGGTTTACCATCTTTTACTCTGAGTAAAATACATGGCTTGGTTGAAATTCTGCATTTTATTTTAAGATTTTGGTACATAAGGGCTTTAGAGAGCTAATTGTAAGTAGGGATAGAAAAAGGTTAGAAGGTTTACATTAGGTTTGGCTTAACCTAACCTATTTAATAATTTAGGCTAGACACATACTTAAAGAAATACTTATTTAATGAAACAAGATTAGACCTGTATATATAAAGCCTAGTAGGCTAGTTTATAAAATTATATAAATAAATTCTATATTAGATTTAATATATAATTGTATTTTATATTTTATATTAAAAGTATAATATTTTTTTAAAATTTACATTTTTTCACACAATAAAAATACACCAATCCTCTTCTCTATCTCCCAATGGTGAATTATGTTAGAAAATTAATACGCCTTGTGATGAGATTCATGAATTATGATTCATGTGGAAGAGAGACTACAAATTTGGTGCTAACTGCATAAAGTTTTTTTATAGACAAAATCATGGAAGAGTTGGGTTGGATTTATATTGAAAGTGATAAAACTTGTATATCCCATTGCTAATTTGGTGTACAAGCTAAAGACGGCCTCTTAAATTTTTGTTCTTTGTAAAGCTTATGTTGTTGCATTGTTATACAATGATTATTTTCATTTTGGTTAAAATACACAAAACCCTCCTTAACTTAAGGTTAGTTACAAAAAACACTTTTCTACTTTTAAGTTTTGCATAGAATCCTCTAGAACTCTCCAAATTTTGCAATGCACCCCTTTCTATTACATTTTTCATCCAAAACCATGGTTAAACCCGAAATTGACCCATGTGAACTACCCAAGCTACCCCTAAACTAAATGAACACTCTGAATTCCACATAATCCCACCATGGTCAAAGGTTTTTTCCCAATTGGCCCCTAACAGTTAACATTTCCCCCATTAAAACCCTAACATGACGGCTACTACCATAATCTCCTTGGAAGGTGCCATTGAAGACTCCCCATAATGGCCGATGTGGTGCTCAGATTTACAAGAAGCACTAGTGTGTTTGGTTGGGAGCCAAGATGGAAAGGCAAAGGCAACTACGGGTTAGGTGCAGTGACAAACTAGAACAAAGCACCACAATGATCCCACCATGGTCAAAACTAAAATGACATCACACATTTGTCCAAATGTAGGCTGGGAAGCCAATATGGAAAGTCAAAGGTGTGGAATTGTAGTAGCTCCACTGATAGTACTAGGCATGACAAGATGAAAACAAAATTGATTAAGAGCTTTTTTTCTAGCTACCAGTGGACTTGTTGATGCTACTTCAACTCCTTGTGCTACTTCTACTTTGTTGTGTATATTTTGTCTATGGCTTAGTTTAAGTGTATATTTTTGCTATTGTCAAAAGAAAAAAAAAAAAAGAAAATCCTTGTTAGAGATGATCCAAAATGTTTAAGAAGAATATAGCTAATTAATTATAAATATCCATTCCAAGTAGATTGCAATTCCAATACCAAATATTCATATCATTACCTATTAGTCTATGGTACAATAGATAACTTTGTTTTAATCCTACACATTTGATGAACTGGAATAGAGCAAGCACAACTACAAGTTGGGCACCATTTCGACCATGATGGGATTAGTGTAAGATTTAGAGTGTTCATTTAGTTTAGGGGCAATTTGGATATTTCACATGGGTTAATTTAGGGTTTGACCAAGGTTTAAGGGATTTTGTTAGGTTTTGGATGGAAAATGTAATAGAAGGGGTACATTGACAAATTTGGAAAGTTCAAAAAGGTTTTATGCAAAATTGAAAGTAGAGGAGGATCTTTTGTAATTGACCCTAAGTTAAGGAGGGTTTTATGCATTTTAACATTTCATTTTAAATTTGAGAAACTTATTTTTTTTTTTTGTTTTATAATTCCACTTCGTAGAATGTAAACTTCTATATGTTAGTTAGTGTTCACATCTATGCAATGCAAGTTAACTTATTGCTGCTATTGATGCTCCTTATAGGTAAGAGTACATTGTGCTTATGATGGGCTGCTTTTATGAATGCATGAATAATTAGTTACTAAACTTGCTTTTTTTATTTTTTACTTTGCATTTTATGTATAGGTGAGAATTTGAAATAAACAATATATATTTTTTACTTTGTACCCTTGAGGTAGATGTTGACAAGCTTGTCTCTTTTATAAGCCCAAACAATAACAAGAGAGGCCAAGACCTTTTACTTTTTAAAATAGGTTAATTCAAGCATAAAATTCAGCCTACATCAAACTACTAGGTCAAGTCCAAACCAAAAATTTATTATACAAGTCTATTTAAGGCAAAATCATGGCCTGACCTAACCTGAGTTAGGTTATTTCCACTCTTAATTGTAAGCAATGGAAAGGGTGAAGAGGTCAAAGATTCAAGACAAGTAATATGTCCAACATAATTGTACATGATGTTGAACCACATACAATGGTTGAAACATTCCAAGTGCAAAGAGTATATTTGGGGCTGACTCTTTCCTTGACATTTCATGAACTTAAATTATGATGTCACTTATGAAATTTTGATTATTTGATGAGATTAAAACACAAACATTCTATCCAATATGGCAACACTAGTCACTAATAATCTTCTAGCGTGCTTTTATATTAGAAGACCAACATATCAAAGTTTTGGAACCTACAAACATGTATGGGTACCAAAAAAAACATGTTATGTGCATATTAGTCAAACAAAAGCACACTTAGTGTGGATGATATGGCATTGTTAAGGTTGGAAAATATACATACAATGGGTCTTATCCTAAATTTTCTCACAAACCAAGATTTTGCTTGTATTATGATTCACTTGTGCCTTTCACTCATATATAGAATTTACTGCTACGATCTACTGACCATGAACTCGGCAATACAACTAATGTTAGAATCACTGCACAGACACAACGACTAGCTATTAGGAATGAGCAAGGCGATCAGATCATGAACATAGCTGTTGCTTTTCCTAAGGTTATGGAGATGCTATTAGAGCCCTCCCAATATACACCTTTCAAATCCAAAGGTGTAAGATGTTACCTTCATGAAAATATTTTAAAGAAAGTAAGGAAAATTAAGAGCTATAAAAAATTTTTGTACTTGTTGTTATGTCTTTTTTTAGGCTTTTACTCCTTTTAAATATTCACTATTAGTTAAAAACCTATTTTAACTAGGACTCCTTGTAGGTAGAGTTGAACTCTAATTTGAAGTCTTATCTCCTAGGATCAAGTCAATTTAAACTCAAACTGATTAGGATAATTAGTTAGATTTTATTTTAAACAAATCAACAATAAATCAACTAATTTGTCCTATAGTTTAATTAAAACTCATCTAATTAATTATCCTTAAGAGTGAGCTAGAAGAATTTTTTACCATGGTCACAAAGTGTTTGCCCACTTATGTGTTTGCTTGCTCTAGAGTCTATAATCCAACCAAGAAGAGAGTGAAATACTAGCACATGAGTACAAACCAAAGTACTAGAAGTGATAAAATAAGGAAAAACCTTTTGTTGCACATGACACTTATAAACAAAATATCCCTTCTTGCTACAGATATAGAATTTGAGCTTAAATTTATATTTATTACCACCATGCTTGCTTTTAGGGTGCTTGGTGATCTTACTAGCCTTTGGTCATTGGTTTTGATTTTTCCCTTGTGCTAAGACTTACCCTTGCACTACTCAGCTTGTGCCACCAATGCAGCACTATAGTTCACAACTCACATTTTGCCTCAAGTTCTAAATGGTGAGAATATTATAAAAATTTTGATTCCATCATTGTGTATAAGCATAAGCTTCACTTGTCCACAAGAGGACTCTAGGAGGGTTCTAATAACTACCAAGACCTGTTATTCATCTGTGAGATCATTTCCAACTAATTTCATTTCTCTAATCATGGTAAACATTACTCTTAAATGTTCAGCCATTGAATGTTTTGGGTCAATCTATATTGGTTGAACCTCACAAAGCCTTGTGGCAATGGTTCCACCATATTTGAGCTTTAGCTAGTCCCATATTTCCTTAGCAATTGGAAATTAATACAAGCATTTTTCAAAAATTTTAAGCATATAGCTAAAAAGTACTCAAAAAATGGAGTTCACAGTAAAAGTTTGGTGAAAAATTGGCCTAAGGACATGTGTCACATGCCCATACTCGCCATATGTGTGTGTAGGCAAGAATTTGACTGCTTTGCAAAAAAACCACTCTAAGAGTGGTGTGTGGTAAAGGAATCATATGGCGGTTTTGAACACATAGTTCAAACCATTTCATCCGTTACTATTGAATGGTACCTTGAAATTAGTGAAAAAACCTATGATGTGGCCTAGTTTTTGGTCTTGCATCTTCCTCTTTCAAACTCCTATTAGCATGATTTTGGCGCAATTGAAAGATCTTGTTGCAAGGAACAAATAAATCCTAAGACTCTTTTCTAAAACATAGATTTTTGAGTTCAAAAATTGGCTCAAAGTTAGTTATTGACCCAATTTTCAAAAAATTTCATAAACAAATTTTCATCGAGCCAACTTTGAGTGATTGTATATTTCACATATATTATCCAATTCATGCATATAATACATCATTTTTGAAGATTTTGTTACATAAAACAAATTTATATAAGGATCTTAGAAAACATGCCCATTTAGACTCTCAAAAGTAGGCTTCTTAGTAAGCATGAAAATTGCTTTAAAAATATGCACTTTAAATCATGTATGGCACTAAGTACACACAAGGCATACAAAGATGAAAATAAGTATAAAAGGGCTTTGATACCACTATTAGAAAACATACATGTAGTAGTTCTTACCTTAAATTTTTTTCACAAACCAAGATCTCACTTGCTTATGATCCACTTGTGCCTTTCACTCACTATGGAATCTACTATTGCAATCTACTAATCACAAACTTGACAATACAACTACTATTGGAATCACAGCACAGACACAGCTACTGCTATTAAATCAGGAGTACATCAATCGAACCACAAAAATAGTTGTGACTTTTCTCATGGTTATGGATATGCTATTAGAGCCCTCTAAGTATACATATTTCAAATCCCAAAGGTGTAAGATGGTACCTTCTAAAAAATATTCTAGAGAGAGTAAGAAGAATTGAAAGTTAGACTAAATTCTTGTACATGAAATTTTTCTTTGGTAAGTGTCTTGTCTTTTTTCTAGGCTCTTACTCCTTTTCAATATTCACCACTAGTTAAAAACCTATTTTAACTATAACTCCTCAAAGTTAGAGTGTTGACCTTTAATTATGAGTTTTATCTCTTAGGATTTAGTCAGTTTAAACTCAAACTAACTAAGATAATTAGTTAGATTATATTTTTGAATAAATAAAAATAAATCAACTAATTTATCTCATAATTTAATAAGAACTCATCTAATCAATTATCCTTAACATATATTTTAATTAATTCCATTCTATTGCATGTTCATGTAAATGCAACATGTGGCCCCTAGGCAATAGTTAGGTTGAGCTATCTATTTCCACCAAAGAATAGGGTTAATGAGGGTTACTTGAAAACCATGTGTCCCTGGAATTGATTTGGGTTTGTTTTCTACCTTAACCCAAATTTTATTTTGTTGGTGCACTTGACTCTTAAAGTCAAAGGTCAACTAAGCCAACCAAGAATTCATTATCTTGTTTATCAGTATCTATTGCCTCTTGCATTTCAACACAATCAACTAACAAAAAATTTCTTTTTTGGTGAAGAAATTAATGTGGTTGTGGGGAAAAAGTCTTGTCACTAATTTCAAGCCCAAAAAAGAACCCTCGCAAGAAATTCATGCTATCCTTGAATTGGGAAGTTAATATGGTTATGTGTATTTCTGTTTGTGTTTTCCTCCATGCTTGAAAGTAAACCATTAATAAATAATGGTGTTGTAGATGAATGGGGATTGCAATTATTCTAATTGGCTTGATGACCTCCCAATTTTATGAAATAGAATTCAATCCAAATGAGTAATTGGCAATTAAGCATATACAAAGTATCTCAAATCTATAAAAAAAAGAAACATAACAACTCTCACAAGAGAAGGGTAGAACGCCAATTTGCTTGGTTGCTTTGTCTTGGGATGTCACAATATGACATGTCTTGTGGTCAAATAAGTTCCTAATTTAATACACAGTATCCATAGTTTTAGTTACTAAATGTCAATATAAGGTTATATAGATTCCAAAGAACATGATTTTTATCTGAAACAACAAATTTATATTCAATTGAATCATATTTGTTTATATCATTTCCAAATTGAATATTTGTGTACAATCAAATTGGACCCAAAAAAATGTACTATGTGCAAATTCTCATAACTTGCAAGACATAACATCTTCAATTTTAGGTAACATACATTCCCAAAAAGATCACTTCACATATCATTGGTGTATATCCATCTACAGTTACAACCCCCCCCCCACCCCAAAAAAAAATCTAATGAAGTAAAAATTATTCTACCTGTCCAATGTTTGGTTCTTGGGTTCCTCTTGTCCTTTGCTTTTTATTTTTCTTCCCTTAAAATTGCATACTATCTTGGTTAAATGCATTGGAGTTAAACCCAAAATTTGGCCTCCACCATGCATTTTAAGCTTTTAAAAATGATTTGTTCCTTGACATTAGTATTAGAGGCTATTTCTACATTTTTGTCTCTCAATTGCAATCATGCTTCTCAAGTGGCAATGCCAAATTTGTAATGTAAACCAAACATTGCTAGAGCTAAGTGGGAAAGTTAGGACTAAGGTTTAATCCATCCAAGCTACAGAGTATGGTTATATGTTATGATTCATTGAAGTCTCACATTGAGGGTTATGGGGATTTTTAACAAGGATTTATAACATTTTAGACTCTTTTCTCTCAAGCTAATTTTTGGGAGAATGTTGTCCCAATGCCTTGTAGCAATGGTGTCAAACGTTAAGTAGTTGCAACTTTGAAGCAATTGTTCTATGTTTGGAAGACTCACTAGTCAAAAACATTTATATTTGACCATAACTCTCAATGGGCATTTTGATTGTTATTTATCTTAGCAATGTTGTATCTTCTAAGGAGTGGAGGGAATTGCCATCTCCCCCCGCCGCCTGAAAAAAGAATTTTAGTACTATATTAGAAATATTTTATATAATTTTAAAAGTATATGGCTCCCAAAACATAAAACAAATGAATTTATAAATAATTTGCATACTACTAATCCATATCAATTAATACTATAATCATTAATTCCACAATAAATTCACTAATACAATTCAAATAAAGAGTACATCTTATACATATATTAAATTTAGTAATATAGTAACACAAAAGTAAGAATATAAAAAAAGAGAAACAAAACAACAAATCAGCTTTCCATATTAATAATTTTAGTGCTTTATCCAATAGAGTTCATTGCAAAATAATTTTAGTGAAAGGTATAACTTGAACATTTTATTCTTGATGTTTCTATAGCTATATAAATTTTAACAACTTATCAAATGTATTTAATTAACTTGTATTAGACTTTGGTGGAAACAAATTATTTAAATATATTTACTTGATTTATTGTTCAATCTTACTCGTATTTGATTCTTCTAACTTACCATAATAGCTAAATTATTAGCTTTAGTAACAAAAATATTCAATACAATAGTTTTTAAAAAGATGGAAGATAGATTTGTTATATGAAAATATAATATTTATATTAAAGAAAAAAATTAAAAGTATTAATTTTGCCTTAATTATTGATAATTTCATATCTTTAAAAGAGTAAAAGTCTCAGTTTATAAGTAGAAGTAATATGATGATTTTATTTTTTATTTTAGATACTTTTGTAACAATATCTTATTTTTAAAATAAAAAAATTGTAAAAAATAATTTTTAATATATGAATATACAAATATTATAGCAAATTAAAAATTTATTACTATACTAACTATTATATTGCCCCGTAGTATAGTTTAGATCATGATCTACTACTAAATTTCATTTAGTTCTCTTGCCCACTCTAATTGTGATATTATGAATCTAACGTTGACTGAATGTGGAGTTGGATAGCTAGGAGGAATTTTGTGGGTATCGTTTAAGTTGATTTGTATGCCTTCTAGAAACTAAGCTAGCAATGGGTATTATATTTTAAGAAATTGCTTAATCAATATTATATTAATTGAAAAGGAATTATATAGGTGTTAAACAATGGAATAAAGCGAGAGTCTTCTTCATCAAAGGAATTAAAGTAACGAATTCCTTTGAGAAGTCTAATGACAATGAGGATAGGGCAAGATTGCTAAAGATGATGATCTTCTTCAACACAGTACAAAGGCAAAGGGTACAGATACTTGGGACTTAGCCATGGATGATGAGTTGCATGATGAATGTCATTTAGGGGATCGTTCTAAAACTATGAACAATAGTAAACCTATGGAAGATGGAGGAAGAAACTTGATCTTGTAAAAAAGATACCCTACTAGGCTTTAATGGCATTTTGGGTAGGGAGGAGTCTAAGGAGGAAGATTGGAAAGCCTAGCAAAGGCACGAGGAAGAAGCAGAAGATGAGTTTGAGGAGTGTGATGGGGAAGAGCAGGTTGATGCATTTTTCCCAAAAATTTCTATTTCCAAGCAGGAGCACAGTGCTCTCTACAAGCCATAGAAGAATGTTTTAATTGTCAAACTTCTTAGCAAACATTTAGGAATGAGATTCCTATGTGCAAGTCTACAAAAGCTATGGAATCCTTTAGGTCCATTTGAGTTCATGGATCTAAAGAATGAGTATTATGATGCTAAGTTCTCTAAGAGAAATGACTATGACCACATTCCTGATGGGGGACCAGGGATTATAACAATCATATGTGGTGGTGCAAAGTTGGAGATGCATGTTCAACCTGTATGATAACCTGATTAGAAAACTTGCCATTTGGATGAGAATTTTGGGCCTTCCCTTTGAATTCTATAACTCTAGGATGTTGTTGAAGATTGATAGTTACTTTTGCATACCCTTTAAGTTGGATGAAAGTTCTATTTTGCACAGGGACATAAGCAATGAGGAGACTATTAAAAGGGTTGAATTTCTGATAGCTGCTTAGAAGTGGACTTATAGAAGGGATTCCTCTCTAAATTTAAGCCATTGAAAAGGTTTTTCACATGCAATATGAGGGCCTCCATTTCATTTGCTTCAATTGTGGTAAATATGGGCATCTAAAGGAGCATTATGTTTCTTAGAAGCAACAAGGTAAAGCTTCAACGTTAGAACATAAGGTGGTGTTAACATTGGTAAAGATAGAACTTATGCCATAAAAATGAACAACAGTGGCTGACGAAGCCTTCACAAATTGGATGCTTGTTCAACGGCCCAGTTGTTGTTAACCCCACTTTTTAATTTTTGGAGTTACCACCAACCTAATTTCTAAGGGTAAAAGTAGATGCTTAATTCAAAAATGGTCCACGATTTAGAGATTAGGTTTAGGAGTTGATTACATTTTAGGAAGGGTGATAGTAACTTAAACGCAATTCGGTACCAAAAATGATCTAATTAATTTATCTGAATTTAATTTAGTATTAGTTCAAAATTCTAATTAAAAAGGAAGATTTTTTTTTAAAAGTGCACATTTTAGAAAATGCACTTGAGTCCTTTTAGGTCGGGTTTTTCTTAAAATATAATTAAAACAATTTCCTTATGAAAATTTCTCATTCCTTTTAGAAATGGTTTTTCTAAAAAAAAATTTTACTTTAAGAAATTAATTTCTTTTGGAAATTTCCTATTCCTTTTAGGAAGGGTTTTCTAAAAATAACTTTCAATGCATTCCCTTTTAGATTCTTAACTAAATCCTAGTCAGACTATTAGATTACGAACATACATTTTTGAACCCTTGCATTCCTATCAACATGCCTTAACAAATATAATGTTGACATCTAAACTAAGATATTTAAGATGTCTCTTAATAGTCCAAGTTATACATCTCAAAATAATATCCTAAACAAAAAGTACATCCAAAATATCAAATATAGTCAAAATAATTTAAATTTCAACACCATCAAATAAAAAAAATTCTAATTCATCCAAAAGCCTTCTTAGCAACCAACCTTCAGATTTCTTCTCGCAACTTCAAAAGCAAAGTAAATTAAGTTAGAGATTAAGCACAGTGCTTCAAGGTAGTAGGATAAGGAGAACAATGTTGGTTTTTCTTTACAAATGATAGTGGGAGCTTCTTGAATGAAAATGCTATAGCGAGTTTGACCTTCAGCAACAAAGCCCTAGACAATGCCAAGGCTCTTGGAGGAATGGCAGTAAAGGGGTTGAGCAAAGATTTGGGCGGAGAAGGTCAGTGGTTCAAAGTTTGGGCATAGAGGGGTCTCATGTCTTAGGTGAAGCTATGGGTGAAGTGGTATAAGTTTTGGTTCTTGGGTATTGAAAAGAGCTTTGTAGGTGAAATAGGATTTTGTGCATTTTGGTTGTAAAGGGTGCTGGGTTCAAGGCTAAAGAAAGTGTTGAGTTTTTTCTCTTATCTATTTTTTTGGTAAGCACCTCGATCTTTGTTCATGTAATGGGTTTTTTGTAAGTGTATTTTAAGAATTTCTTCCCTGTTCAAACTCTTATCACATATTATCTCTTTGTTTGTTGTTTAACGCATTTTATCTTGTATTATCTTAGATTTATCTTACTTTTTATGGCTTATTCCTTATTATTATTTTATGCTATCATTTTATTTTTAACATCTTTATCTTTTTTAGTGCCTTTTCTTTGTTATCTTTTTATTTTTCCTAGTGTTTTATCCCTTGTCCTCTTATCATTTTTTCTCTTAAATCTTTTATTTATCTTTGAGTATTATCTTATCTTGTATTATTATTTTTGTTAATTTGGTTATCATATTAATTTTATTTTTTATTTTATTTTGGGTTTTTATTCTTGTGCTAAGGCTTAGTTTTAGATTTAATTTTATCTTGGGTTTAATTTATTTTTGGGTTTACATTTTATTTTCTTATTTTTAATTTTAATTTGGGTTTTGAATTTGGGCTCTGAATTATAGTTAGAAATTGGCCGAGCAAAATGTGGTATCTATAGATTACCCCCCTTAACTCATTTTCTGAGAATTAGGAGAGGAGTAAAGATTGAGAAACATCATTTTGTTCAGGAGATTACTTAAAGAAACTTTTCTAGTAAAATTACCTTAAGAACCATGTTCTAGCAAAATGACTTAGAGCATACAATCTGGAAAATGGACTTAGAGAACCATGTTTTAAGAAAATGAATTGGAGAAACACATTCTAGAAGAATTACATAGAGAACCATGTTCTTAGAGAATGAATTAGAGAAACATGTCCTAGAAAAATTACATAAAGAACCACGTTCTACAAACACATTCTAGAGAAACACGTTTTAGAAAAATTACCTAGAGAACCAAATTCTAGAAAAAGAAACTAAAGGACCATGTTCTAGAAAAATAACCTAGAACACCATGTTCTAGGACAAGGATCTAGAGCACCATGTTCTAGAAAAATGACCTTGAGCACCACATTCTAGGAGAAAGATCTAGAGCACCATGTTCTAGAAAAAAGACCCAATGTGATAGACTACTATCTACTCAATAGAGATTTCTAAGAAAACAACTTAGGATTTATTGTCAAAAGGACCATTGTTCACCTTACCTAAAACAACTTAAGGTTTAATGTGAAAAGGACCATTGTCCACTTAATTAGGATACCTAAGAGGACAACTTAGGATTTAAAGGAATTGGAAGAACCCTTTCTAGTTATGATCAATTGAAAGAGACCCAGAGAAACCCTTTCTAGGTTTGATTTGCTTGAAGAGGCCTAGAGAAACCCATTATAAGTTTGATTTGCCTAAATAGATGCAGAGAAACTTGTTCTAGGTTTGATGTACCTAAATAGACCTAGAGAGACCTGTTATAGTTTTGATTTGCCTAAATAAACCCAGAGAAACCCATTCTAGGTTTGATTTGCCCAAATAGATCTAGAGAAACTTGTTTTAAGTCTGATTTATTTAATCAAAGTGATGTAGACTTAAATGACTGATGGATGCTTGTGATGAAGTAATTTTGACATATGACCATGCCTGATGATTCATTTTCATTGGTTTTTGAATTAGGGGTTTTCATAGCTTCATCTTGCTTTCCTAATCATGAGCTTATGGGAGGACTAAAGTCAAACACATATAAACTAATGGTCAAGATGCGAGGCATCTTTCAAGCTTTGCTCTACTATCGAAGCAATTTGTTGCACATTTTTCAAGTGTTTGCACATTTTCCTTCAGTTTAAGCCTTTTCGTACTTGTTCTTAACTTTCAAGATATGTAATTCACCAACACTACATATTTGATTTTTACTTGTTTGACATGTTTCAAAATGTTCATAAAAAAATGCAAGCAAGAAGCAAATATGAGAAAGTCAAGGGAAATAAAAAAAGGACTATCTTTATTGATAAGAATCTAGGTTTTACATTCCTTTTGGGGGTTCTGATGAGCAAAGGCCAAAGCACAAGGCAGAAACCAAATACAAGTGGAAAAGAGAATTTGGGTAAGGGTAGTTAGGTCACTTGAAGACAATACTAGACCCAACTATGCTCAAATCACAAATCAAAGCTCTTAGCCAATATGTGTCAATCTTTATGCATAGTAATTCTTGACAGCATCTATGTTTATTAGACTTGGGAGCTCATCATCATCCATATTAGCAAGAATTAACGCCCCTCCAAAAATTCCTTTTTCACTACGTAAGGTCCCTCATAATTTGGGGACCATTGCCCTAGGTATCTTTCATGATTGGCAAGATCTTTCTTAACACCAAATCTCCTTCATAAAATTGACTTAGTTGAAGTCTTTACTTATATGCAATATCCATGGAGGGCAAAGGGCAATAATTCATGCTAGTCTCTAAAAGTGATATTCATCTTTTCTATGATTTTCTTAATATTTTTATTTGCCACCTCCATTACTCTATTTATTTTTTAGCAATATGGGGTTGAGTTATAATGAACTATCTTGAATTTTTCACATAATTCCTTCATCATTTTGCTCTTAAGATTGTTGACATTATCCGTAATGATCCTCTCTGAAAGACCATATCTACATATGATCTCTCTTTTGAGGAATCTTAAAACCACATTCTTGGTCACATTACTATATAAAGTAGCTTCTACTCACTTTGTGAAATAATTAATCACCACTAAGATGAAATGATGACCATTGGAGACTTTAGATTCAATTGGCCCAATTACATCCATACCCTACATTGCAAATGGCCATGGTAAAGTTAGCACACTGAGTGCTAAAGGGGATGTGTTAATCTTATCCACGTAGATTTGACACTTGTGACACTTCCTAACATAATTGATGTAGTTAGTTTCCATAGTTGGCCAATTGTACCCTACTTTAGAACTTTTCTAGCCATAGAATGTCCATTAATGTATGCTTTGCACACCCCTTCATGTATCTCTTGTATCATTCTCTATGCTTCTTTAGCTTCAATGCATCTTAATAGCATTCTATAATGATTCCTTTTGTAAGGGATTCCACCATTAGGAAAGAAACATATTGCTAATCTTCTTAGAGTTCTTTTGTCATTCTTTAATGCTATGGTGGGATACTCCTTACTTTTGATAAATTGTTTAATATCTTTATACCATAGCTTCCCATTGAGTTCTTTCTCAATAACTACACAATAAGCAGGGGATTCTAGCATCCTAATGTGGATTTTTGGGAGGTCATCCTTATTCATTATCGCGAACATGGATGAAACATTACTAGGGCATCTACCATCTAGTTCTCTTCTCTAGGCACATGATTCAAAGTGATGTTTCTAAATAATTTTGCAAGCTTATATATGTGCTCCTAATAACGGATCAACTTTGGATCTCTAGTCTCCCATTACGCTTTCAACTGATAAATTACTAGTGCAGAGTCTCCATATACATCTAATAAATCGATTTGGTAGTTCAAGCCTGCCTCAACGCTCATGGCACGGGCCTTAAATTTAGCCACATTGTTAGTGCACTTGAAACATAACTTGGCAATCATGGGGTAATGTTTCCCTTTAAGAGATATCAAGACTGCCTTGATTCCATGCCCTAGTATGTTGGATGCACCATCAAACAATAATGACCATCTTTCTTCCTTGGTTGTTTTGTTAATGGTTGAGAATGCCATGATATTTTTGTTAGGAAATTCAAACTAGATGCGTTCCAAAATCAAATTTTCTACCAAATGTTCAATGATCATTCCCCTTTATTGCCTTTTGTGAGACGTATTGGATTGTCATATTTAGACAACACATGCCACCTTGCAATTCTTCTAATTAAGGTAAACTTTTTAATGAGTTACTTGATTGGGTCCATCTTTGAAATCAACAAAGTGGTATGGTGCATCATATACTATTTGAGATGATGAGCTACTCATGCCAAGGCATAGTAGGTTTTTTCAAACATTGAGTACTTCGACTCATAATTGGTGAACTTTTTGCTGAGGCAATAAATTACCTACTCTTTCTTCCCAGTTTTATCATGTTGCCCCAACATATACTGCACTAACTCTTAATGCATAGTTAGATGCACAAGCAATGGTCTTCCTGGTGCCAGTGGGACAAGAATCAGCAAATTTTGAAAGTTTTGTTTGATCTTACCAAATGCCTCTTAGCATTCATTATCCCATTCAACCCCTTGATTGTTGCAAAGTACCTTGAAGATCGATTCACAGGTGGGTATTAATTAGGACATAAACCTTGCAATGTAGTTTATTCTTCCAAGGAAACCCTATGCTTCTTTTTCTGTTTTGGGTGCAGGCATGTTTATGATAGCTTTGACTTTGTCAGGGTCAACTTTGTTTCCCTTCTAACTCACCATGTATCCCAATAACTTTTGATCTTATGCCAAACGTGCATTTTACTGGGTTTAATTTAAGCTGATACTTCCTTCAATGATCAAAGACATATTTTGAGAAGCACTAGATATTCTTTTTTAGATTTTAATTTAGAGACGATGTCATCGACATACACCTTTATTTCCTTATACATCAAGTCATGAAATAAAGCTAACATAGCTCTTCAGTATATTACCCTAGCATTCTTTAGTTCAAATCACATAACTTTATAGCAAAAGGTTTCCCCAAAGTGATAAAAGTTATCTTTTCCTTGTCTTCAGGAGCCAATTTAATCTAGTTTACCCTAAAAATCTGTCCATAAATGAGAAAATGAAGTACCCTTTAGCGTTGTCTACTAGTACGTTAATGTGGAGAAGTGGAAAATCATCTTTTGGACTTACCTTGTTCAAATCTCAGTAATCCCCACATATTGGGATCTTACCATCTTTCTTAGGGATGGGTACAACATTTGCTAGCCACTTTGGATACTGAGCCACTTCAATGAATTTAGCATCAAACAATTTCCTAACCTCTTCCTTGATCTTCAGTAGTATGTTAGACTTCATTCACCTTAATTCCTACTTCACTGGCTTGAAATTAGGCTTTATTGGTAAGCAATAAACCATGATGTTACTAGCATCTCTTGGTAGGACCAAGCGAATCCATCATGATATTCTCTTAGCAGTTAGATCATCGCTTTCTTTTCTTCATTAGCCATCTATGCCGTAATCTTGATTTGCTTTTTATGCCCATCTTATACCAAGTTAATTTCTTTAATTAGTTCCTCATGAGGCTTGATCCCCTTATCTTCTTCTTTGATCATTCCCTGTAATTCAGATGTTGGTTCCGAATCTTCCTCTTCTTCTTCTTTGTTGCTAATTGCACAACTGATTAAGTGTTCAAAGTCTAGAATTAGGAAGTCAGCATAGTCTTTTCTAGTATTTTCTTCATCATTTAACCTAGATTGTTATTTTAAGTATTGTTATGGTTTATTTACAGCATGGGTGGCATGATGCATGAACAAGCTAATAAAGGTAAAGGACAAAAATGAAATAATTTTTAGAAAACAAAATGTATTTTATTGATCATTTATTTGAAACAAACAAACAAAGCAATCTATACAAATCCAATCTAGGCCTTAGGTAAAGCCACAAATGATGAGGTTTAAGAATTACATGTCTCTTAGACTAAAAATAGTAGGAATCAGCTTGATTCTCCAATTGCCTAGCTTGCTCCCTAGAACACATAGTGTGACCAACTCAATCCTTTTTTCTGTAGGGATTCCTTCCTCAACAATAGCAACTTGATTTGGGATCCAAAGACTAGCACTGACTAAAGTCATATAAAGGTCCTTAATGACTAATTTCTCAATCTTGGAGACTCAACCCTCTAAGCAAGCTAACCTTCTCTCTTTCCTAGCCCAAGCCATCCTGTCTTTATCAACCCTTATGGGTTTGCACCCTAAACCATATGTTCCTTCATTCTTTGGTAGCTCTGGTGGCTCCTTCATGCCTTGTCCTAAGCTCCCTAGTCCCTTTCTAGGAATATAGTATCTCTTTTAAGTACCCTACTAGCCATTAGGGTGGATTCCAAAAAATGAGGTGTCAATAGCAACTTTCCTTCCTTTATGAATTCTTTGTTCACAATCTCAAAGGATTGGAAGGACCTTCCAATTTCTAGAACTGATGATGGCTTAGATATCAACAAGTCTTCCTTAGCAGTAATTTTGACAAGTTTCCCTTTGAACACAAATTTCACCTTTTGGTGGAGAGATGAGGGGATTGCCCTTGCTATATGAATCCAAGGTCTCCTAAGGAGACAGCTATAAGTAAAGCTTACTTTCATGACTTGGAAAGTGACATCAAAGTCACATGGTCCAATTTGTACTAGTAGCTTGAATTCACCTAGCACCTTACTTTGGGTCTCATCAAATACTTTTACAATGATAGTGCTAGGCCTCAAAAGAGTTTGATCAACTACTAATATCTTCAAAGTGAATTTTGGTAGAATGTTCAACATAGAGCCATTGTTGATTAAGACATTTTCTAGATTGTGGCTCTTGCATCTGGCAAAAATGTGCAAAGCCTTGTTGTGTCCACACCCTTCAAGAGGGAACTTTTCCTTAGAAAATGATAAGTAATTATGGTACGTGATATTTCCCACCACACTATCCTTTGCTTTTATGGAGATATCTTTATCAAGATAAATTTCATTCAAAACTTTCATCAGCAACTATTTGTATGGCTCAGAATGATGAACAAAGATAATAGCGAGATTCTCGATGATATCCTCCTTAATAGCTCAATCACCTTGTACTTACTCTGATGAATGAGTTCAAGAAACTCACTAGCCTCTTCTTCAATGACTGGCCTTTTAAAAGGGACTAATGTCATCTTCTCAATTTTATCAGAGTTATCTTTGAGGGGCTCATCTTCCACTTTAATCCTTCTAGGTTCCATTGCCCAAGTGTTTACTAGTGTCTCCAATTCCTTCACTTCGGGGATGACTTCCTTCCCCTTATCCAGCTTCTTGATCCCTACAAGACTAGGTTCAATCGTCTTTTCAGCTTCCTTTTCTAAGAGGTGACATCATTTGCTCCTCATTAGCTCAATGATGCCTAATATATTAGTGACTTGGAAATCTAATTCTTCAGGTGTCACCTTATAATTATAAATCCACGAGACTATCTTATCATTCTTGTATGGAAACAACATTGAAGTTGCAATGCTTAGCCATTTCATAAGCCTAGTAGGTGCATTTATCTTATTAGTAGCACAACTCTTTGCTAATGATTTTGGTGTTTTAATTAGCGACAACATCCCTGTACACTTGACAATTAGTGGCTTCACATGATTTTAGGCCAATGATTACCCTAATGTCTACTTGTTTGACTAGGGTGCAGAATATGGTTCTTAATAAAGTTTTGATTTTTGACGTAGAACTCTTAAAATTTGACAGAGTCCCCTTAAAGATAGCATTAACACTCAAATTTTTATGTTTGGGAAAGGGATTACCATTTACATTCGGTCCTAATGCCACTTGATCAAATGTCAACCATTGGCATCGATTAGGTCTTGTACTTTCTTTTAAAAAGCAGTACAATTTTCTATTGTGTGACCTTTGGCCACTGCATGGTAACCGTGTAAGCTTCTCATTATATCATGGAGGGTCTAGAGGTTGGAATGGGCCAATAGGGCTCAACATCACTAAGTTATTTTGTAATAGCTATGACAATAATTATGAATATGGCATTAGAATGGAGTCAAAGTTTCGACACTTTTGATCATTCTAACTTTTGGTATTGTTAGCCTAAGTCTATAGCTTAGACTAAGATTGCATTGGCTATACTTTCTAGTATGGTTAATACTCAATGGATTGTAAAGATGACACTAGTTGTGGTGTGTTTTGATAGAGCGATGAGTTAAAGGAAGCTAGGGTATAGCGACACTCATTACTAGTATAAATGATGGTGCATAAGACACTTGGCAATCCTGCTAGTTGTAAAAATTTTTAGCCTTACTTCTTCCCTTGTTGTGGTAACCCATAGAATAGACATCCTCCTTCTTCTTGCTATTGAATTAAGGCTTCTTTTGTGATGTATTGCTTGCCAAGGAACTCTTTATCTTACTAACCTTTATTCCTCTTTCGATCCTTTCACTAATCTCTACTAAGTTTGAAAAGCTCATATTGGCAAATCCCACCATTTTTTGTAAAACATATATGTTAGAGTATTCAGGAACACAATAACCATTTCCTTATCAAATAAAGGCGGTTGTACACTTACTACCATGTCTCTTCATCATTGAGCATAGGTCTTAAAGGATTCATTATCTTCTTTTGCCATGTTTTGGATCTAGATCCTATCAAGAGCTACACTCCGATTGTACTTGTATTGCCTCTTAAAGGCTTCTGTCAGATATTTTCATGTTCAGATGGAGTGGCGGTCAAGGTCCATGTACCATTCTATTATGCCATTAGTCAAATTGTTCTAAAAGATATGGATTAGCAACTTCTTATCATCAGCATATGCCGCCATCCTTTGGAGGTACATGAAAATGTGTGCCCTTAGGAAAATATTCCATCATTCTTTTTGAATTTTGGCACCTTGAATTTTAGGGGTATGACAACATCGGCTACTAATCCTATCTCATGCACATCTAGGATATCATCATCAGAAAACCCCTTCATCTTCCTTACCCTAGCCCACGGTAACTCATATTTCTCTCAGATATGTGTCTCTTCAGTAGATTTTCTTAGTTTTTCTTGCTCCTCTAATTTGTTGAGATTTTGAATGGAGCTAGATTTTGTCTCCATGATAGATGGCTAATTAAAGGCCTACCTAGTATTGCTGGTGATGGTTTCGTAGGCCTTATAGAGACTAATTTTGCACATTCTCATTAATTCCCTTAGATGTGAGTAGCTCAATCAATCGGGCCAGTTGTGCTTTCAGACTTTCAATTTTTGCATGCAATTCTTCTGTAGATTTCTTTTGTCTTTGTTCTACCATGAGCTTTGACAAGGATCGCATGGTAGGAGTCATGATTTCCTTTTAACCTTTTTAAGAAAATAAATGATTGACATACATTAAAGGATGATAATATGCATGGCATGAGTGATATGTAACTTAAAGTACATAATAAACAATTACATTGAACCGAAGGACTACAAACTTTTATTATTATTATTTAAAAGATCCTTAATTACATAAAAGAAAGAGAATAGAAGAAAAAATAAAAAAATAAAATAAGCTAAACATTGTCCACTAGGCCTTGCTTGCCTTTAGGTTTCATACTAGGAGGTTCCCCAAGTTTCTTCAGGTCTTCATATAGGTTCCAAAAAAGTTTTTCAACTTAACCTTTTGGCATTGTAGTTCTCTTAATCTTGCTTATCCACTACTTTACTCTTTCAACTATCTCTATTCTCTCCGTATAGAGTGTCCAACCAATCCTCTCATACATATTTCTATCAAGAATCAATTCTATTTTGTAGTAAGTTGCATCTAGCATGTTAACCAATTGCTGCATCTCCTCTCGGTATGTTTGTTCCATTTGTATTACCATTTCCTCAAGTCTCAAGCATTCAACTTCAAAGATTTACATTCTTCTCTACATGTTTGGGAAATCTTTTAATTGATTGAGGGGACCTTGCACTTCTACCTCATGTCAGTTTCATTGTCCTAGATGCAATTAGTTAATTAGGATTTCATGTCTTCTAATTCATGGGTGCATTATAGTTGTGTGGCTCAAACAATTTTCAACCCCTGATTTTCTTTTTGAAGCTTGTCACCTTCATTTTAAGGGCTTGATTTTCTTCTTTAAGTCTTGAGATTTTGCTTTTTAGTTCTTGATTATGTTTTCATAAGATATCTCGTATATCATCTAAATCCTTTTCAGCTTGCTTATATCTTTTTCTTGCTCTTTGCAACTTGCTTTCTTTGTTTCTATATTCTTTCTTGTACCACACAACTCCTTTGTCAGCTTTCTTGTTTGTAATAATTTCTTTTTCAAGAGATTCTACTCTTGTGCTATGCTTCCTATTTTGGACCAACAAACATTTTTTTATTCTTCCACTCTATCTCTTGCTTCTAGAAGTTTGCATGCAATAGCTCATATTCTTTTTGCAACTTCAAATAAGCTTAGTTTTCCATAGTCTCTAGCTTAGGGTGCCTATGTGAATCTTCAACATGTAAACTCTCTGTCTCTTGTATAGGTGGTGTATGAGCAATTGTCACTGGGGATACAAAACCCTTTCCTCTTTTGCTTTGCCATATGGAATACTCTTTTAATAGTTGTTTCTCTATTACCTCCTTGGCTTTCTATAAAGTGAATATTTTTCCATGAGTCTATGGCTTCTTTTACTTTCACAATAGTAGATTGATCAACATAAGTCATATCTAGAAGGTGTAGCTTAGGTGTTGTAGGTACAAACTAGATACCCCTAATTTGTCTTCTTACCAGAGAAGGAGACTACCTTATTATTCCCCAAGGGCCAATTAGGGGAACCAATGACTTATTACCATAGCTAAAGAGTGTTAAGACCACTAGCACCTAAGAGGCTTTCCATTTTATTTCATCTATAGGAGTTAGCACTTGAACCCACTCATTTCAGGTTAGCCTGTTTGTGGGCCACAAGAGCTCAAAAAACTCTTGTAAAGTATTTCTCGCTCGAGTAAGGATACTCCAAACTCTTCATTGGTGGGAGATGACTGAAGGCCCAAATTGTCAATAGTTATGCGCATGCACTAAAGCACCCTTTTCCTTTCTTTCGGAGGTAAACCCAAAATAGGTGGTATTCAATGGGTTCCATGCCTAATACCAGTGAATAGTATTACCACATGGCTATCAATGTGGCCTTCTATTCTTGGATAAAAAACTAAACCATATATGGCCAACGCAAGCATGTTAAAACCCTTCTTGGTGTTTATGTGATCTTTCACAACTGATAGAACAAAATCAATAGGGAGACACATTGGCCCCCTTTATCACAACAGATCTTGTTAATGTCTTTAACCCTCCCTCCTATGAACTTGGCTAGTTGTCTATAGGGAGTAGCCTTAGAATTATAAGAGTGGGGCCTCCATAGCAATTTGGGCTTAAGTTTCAAAATAGCACCATATTCTTTTATAGTGAAAGCTAAGTCCATATTCCTAAAGGAGGAAACTCTATAATCAAGGTCCTAGAAAGACAGTAATGCTTTGATTAGAGATTCGTCAATTGGTATAGACAATAGATATGCTAAGTGGCCAAATCTCATGTTGAAAGCTTCTTTGTCAATAATGTCTTTCCAAATCTTTTTGAGTTTAGACAAATCATATTGTTTGAACATAACCTTTTCGATTCTTTGGAAATTTGGGATTGAGTCATGAGGCATGCAATCTCCAAATTCCTTTTCATGTTCCTCTTGGGATTCCCTAGCTTTCTCTTGAGAAACGACAAGAGTCCCAGTGGAGAATGCAATTAAGTGAGCCATGTAAAAATTGATTTTTGCAAATCATATGGTTCAAATGCAAAATGGAAAAAAAATATTAATAAATGAAGGGAAAAAATAGAGATGGACTACTCTAATGCCCTATAATTATAGAGTGCATTCTTTAGAAATAAATAAGGAAAATACAATACGCATGATTGTGAACTTGATAAAATAATTTGATGATTAATAAGATGTTCCCCATTATGCCTAATTTAGGGTAAGTCCTAGGTCTTTGTTTACTCTCATGGACTTAGGTTAAAACTCTTTCTCGTAAGGGATAGCTCTAAGGCTATTAATAGTGCAAAGGTAGGTTCTATGTTTTCGTGAGAGGGTCAATTTGAGTGGGGTGCTTTCGATGCCTATATCAAGACCAAAGGTCTCTTAAAGACTAACCTTACTACACCCATCTATCCTACAAAGTATCCTATATGACCTAAGTATAGAGCACAGGGGTCATGACCTCCTCTTTATTCTAATGTATGGTGAGAGTAACTGTATATGTATGGAACAATATTCCCAATCTACACAAAAAACATTACACACAAATATATACATATAAAAATGAATAAATAAATAGGTAAATAAAGGGATAAAATTTAAACACCAATAAAACACTAGAAGCTAGTAAACATACCTTTTACTTTATCATATCCACAAAATAAATTCACACCAACAAATCAATTACACAAAAATAAATAAATAAAGGTATACAATTTGAACAAAACACTAGAAGCTAGTAAGCCACCTTTTAATTTGTCATATCCACAAAATAAAATCAATCCAATAAATTAATCAAGATATTAATAAGATTGTTTCTAATTGGCCTAACTCTCTAATGTCCTAAGTGGAGTCACCAAGCTGTTGATCTCACTTTTTTATTTTTGGAGTCACTACCAACCTAATTTTTAAGGGTGAGATTGGACACCTAATTCAAAAATGAACTACATTTCAAAGATTAGGTTTAGGGATTGATTACATTTTAGGGAAGGTGTTAATACTCTAAATGCCCTGATCTAACTAAATTATCTTTATTTAATTTAGTGTTAGTTTGAAAATTCTAATTTAAAAGGGGAGATTTTTTTTTATAAAAAAAAAAGGGAACTTTAGAAAATGCACCTCGGTCCTTTTAGGTAAGGTTTTTCTTAAAAGATAATCAAAATAATTTCCTTATAGAAATTTCCCATTCCTTTCAAGAAAGGTTTTTCTAAAAAATAATTTTACTTTAAAAAATAATTTCCTTTTAGAAATTTCTCATTCCTTTCAAGAAGAGGTTTTCTAAAAATTATGATGATTAGTTTAGAAAAAGAATTTCCTTTTGGAAATTCCCCATTTCATTCAAGAAAGAGTTTTCTAAAACATAATTTTCAATGCACTCCCTTTTGGATTCTTGACTAAATCCTAGTCAATCTATCAGATTGTGAACATAAATTTTTGAACCATTGAGTTCTTATTAACACACCTCAACAAATATAATGTTGACATGTAAACTAAGATATTTAAGATGTCTCTTAATAGTCAAAGTTGTACATCTCAAAATAATGTGCTAAACAAAAAGCACATCCAAAACATCAAATATAGACAAAATAATTCAAAATTCAACCCCATCAAATAAAAAAAAAATTTAATTCATCCATAAAGTCTTCTTAGCAACCCACCTTTAGATTTCTTCTTGCAACTTTGGAAGCAAAGCAAAAATTGAGTCAAAGATCAAGCATGACACTTCAAGGTAGCAAGACAGGGAGACAATGCTGGTTCTTCTCTGCAAATGACAGTGGGAGCTTCTTGAATGAGAATGTTGCAGTGAGTTTGAGCTTTAGCAATGAAGCCCTAAGCAATGTTGAGGCTCTTGGAGAAGCAATGGTAGAGGGGCTGAGGGAAGATTTGGGCAGGGAAGGTTAGTGGTTCAAAGTTTAGGTATAGAGGAGTCTCATGTCTTGGGTGAAGTGGATTGAGTTTTGGTTCTTGGGTGTCGAAGAGAGCTTCTAGGTGAAATAGGATTTTGTCTATTTTGGTTGTAGAGGGTAGTGGGTTCAAGGCTAAGGAAAGTGCTAAGTATTTTCCCTGATCTCTTTTTTTGGTAAGTACCTCAATCTTTGTGTGTGTAATGGGGTTTTCATAATTGCATTTTTTAAAATTTCTTTCCTATTCAAATTCTTATTGCATTTTGTCTCTTTATTGTTGTTTATCACATTTTATCTAATGTTATCTTAGATTTATCTTACTTTTTATGGCTTATTCCTTATTATTATTTTATCCTATCATTTTATTTTTATCATTTTTAACTTTCTCTTTTTTATTGCCTTTTATCTTTGTTATCTTTTTATTTTTCTTAGTATTTTATCTTTTATCCTCTTATCACTTTTTCTCTTAATTCTTTTATTTATCTTTGAGTATTATCTTATCTTGTATTGAACTTGGTTTTGGATTTAATTTTATCTTGGGCTGAATTTATTTTTGGGTTTATTTTATAAGTTACTTTTTGGGTTTAAATTTTATTCTCATTTTTAATTTTGGTTTGAGTTTTGGATTTGGGCTTTAAATTAAAGTTAAATTTAAGTTAGAAATTGGCCTAACAAAATTTGGTGTTACCATCGTAAGAGCAAGGCAAGAAATATGCCAAGAATCCAGAATAATCAAGAGGGGATTAAGGGACCAAATTTTGTGGAGAATAATCCTGTCAAAGAATAAAATTGCTTGATGGGATCGAGGTTTCATGCAATTGTGGAAGAAGTGAGAGATCTTAAGGCCCGTTTGGATGGACTTAAGAAAAAAGAACCTTTTAAGTAGCATCTCTTTTAGAAGGACTTTTTTTAGAAGTTAAAGCTACTTTACATTTGGATATAGTATTCGAGAAGAACTTATGTTGAAAAATTTATTAGGATATTAAAATTTAAAAACAGTTTTACTTTCCAAAATTTCTGGCAAGGAGGCTGTATAATTTTTATGGGGTTTGATGAAAAGGTATTGAAGTAAAGAGAGGATTTGCACATGATTTCAAGTTTAAGAGGCTCATGGCCCTCAATCTAAGTTGTTAAGGCAAAACGAAGGTCGGCCAATGCTTGTCAAAGCTTTCTAGTCATTGTCCCACCACCAAATATTTTTTTCTTAATTTTTTTGAGGGTTTGTGACTTGCTTTGATTCCATGTTAAATCAAAATAGGGATAAAGAGGAAAGGTAGAAAATGTGGTGGGAGAAATCTTGTTCTACAAGGCTTCACTATTTCTATATATATCTACACAACTAGTGAGTCAAGATACAATAAAGATATTTTAGTGGCCCAATAGACAAAACACCAAGGATACCAATACTATTAACAATTCTTAAAAGATTATAAGTAAAAGAATTATGCTAGCTATAGAAAGGACAAACTAGTATAGTTGTCCACATTGCAATGAATTCATATATATATATATATGTGTAGAGAGAGAGAGAGAGAGAGAGAGAGAGAGAGAGAGAGAGAGAGAGAGAGAGAGAGAGAGAGGGCTGTCAAAGTGGGCAGCCTATTCCACCATACATCAGTTTGGCGGGTTAGCCCACCTAATTAAAAAAATTACTTAAAAATTTAAAATTCACTAAATAAAAATATGAATTTCTAAATAATAAAACTATCAAATTCCAAATAACAATCATAAATATAAGTCTAAACTTAAATCATAATTATCAGTTCCAAATATTCCATATTTCAACTTCCAAACACACAAATTTCATTTTGTTTGTCAAAAACATTGCGATACAAAAAGTATTGAAGCAACAATAATCCCCCATATTTATCTCAAGTTATACAACATACTTTCAATTCAGATTATGAAAAAACATACTTGGCATCATTTACTGTGGAATCAACTACTAGAATAAAAGCTGGTTGATTTTCCATCCCATTATTATCCTCCAGCAAAGCATTAGCCTTAAATCTTACCCAAGCAAATGCAATAAAAAGGAATGAAAGAAATGAGTGTTAAAAATACTCTGAAAATACCATTCTAAAGTATTAAAAATAAATTTCTCAATTCAAAATTTATATATACCACTTCTACAAATGGAGAGGGGTTTCGACTTCGTGATTAGTTATCTTGTGCATCAATTGCAGATAAAGAACTGAACTTCCTGCTTGACTAGTTTCTGTTATAGGGTCATCAAAATCCTAGATCTGAAAGAACCATAATTAGAAACTTTAAAACTTCAAGAGTCAAATGTTCACAGTGTTAAAGAAAGGATTGGACGTCTTGCATACTGAGGAAGCCTTAACCTTCATATCATCAAGATTAAAGTTCCAGCCGCTTATACCCCATTTGTATTCATTCTATAAAGGATTAAAACAACTATGTTAAAAGATTGTTAACAAATCAATGGGGAAAGAATAAAGGAAGCTAGCTATAAAATGCATTCTAGTTTATGATGTAACTTACAATTGCCTCCTTGCCAAAGCTTAGCACTACGTCAAGTTTTTTCTACAATTAGAGAATATTATCATCAAGAGGAACTAAACTATACTCAAGCATCTACCTTGACAATTTAGTCACAGCATGAAACCAAAAGTGCAGAATTTGAACATGAAACCTAAAAATTCAAGGAAAAAAAAGCAACTGACAATGCTGTGGAATTCCAAGAAACGAATTGAGACAAATAACTAACCAATTAAAGCATATACAAAAATTATATACAGCCCCACAATCATAACTGAACTATAATATTGAGACATTTGAATCAATAAACTTAAGCTTCCTTGATGCTAGAGCATGCTTGTTCCTCTTGACCATTGAAAAAGAAATTCAAAACATGGCATACAATTCACAATTATCAAGTATGAGATGTACACAACTCCTCTAGACTAATGGGAAAAGGATCTAACATTATAAATCACACTTAACCATTACCCTAGTTCAAGACATAGGGAACTAAGGTCCTGTTTGGTTTCTACTTCTAATTCAATTCTGAAATATAAACCCTTAAATACATCCAACTCTCAGAAATTAGCCATGTATAATTAGCATAAGTTAGAATGTTCAAATGCTAAATTCATGAGGAACCATACATGAATGCAAATTTGCAACTTTTTTCACCCACCTACAGTAGTAGAATTCAATTTTTCCCCATTGATAACTTGCTGGCTATTAATGGTCAGGAAGCCTTTCATGTTAATTTTCTCCAAGACAAGTACAATAACACTAGGTGTATACATTGCTTCATTTCCTAGACTTCAATCCCATGATAAAGCAATAGAAAACATACACAAATGAAAAATGAGGAAGAATGGAAACAACAATTTCACTGACATTGTAAAGTGGTCGTAACTCATAATACCAACAAGTAACTACATACCTTTCCTTATGAAACACAAACAACAGCAAAATACTTCTTAGATATTATGAAAACCAAGCACTAAAAATTTGATTTTAAGTATTAAAAAGTCTTAGAAATCTATATGCTCTTAAAATGAAGATAAGGAAAAAAAACACTTGCTCCTTTTACAGTTGTTTAGAGCAAATAAAATAAGGATTTTAGCTATCTTACGAGAGCAAGGACAAGGGAGAAACAATGGTCCAAAAACTAATGTTTCATTTGTTCTAAAGATAAGTATCTTTCATAGAATATAATATAATAGTAAAGAAGGAAAAAGAAAAAAAGATGCATTTTGATCAATTTTTGTCTAAACTAATCTCAAGATTTGGTTACCAAACATTAGAAATTTCTAACCATCAGAACTTCTAATAATGTACAAATACAATGATCTAGCCCTAACTGAGGGAGAAGATTAAAGAAGGAGATGGCAGACAAGACATACTTGAAAGCTAAGAAGGTTTTGAGAAAAGTGTTGGAGGGAGTGAGGCAGTAGAGCTTGTTGAGAGGAATAAGAGTCATGGAGGAGGACAAACGAGAGAGCAAAGAAGAGATGAAGTTTGGAGCCTTCTAGAGAAAGAAGTGAGTGGCTGAGGGAGGGAGTAAGGGACCTAAGAGAAATTAACCCTAAATCAAAATGATGCCATTTTGATTTAGGGGATATGGGTTATCCTGGGTTGGCCTGCCTCAAACCCACGTTGAGCCATGAGTTATGCAGGCAAGCCTATTTATCTATAGTTTTTTAGATTACATGTATAAGAAGTTTGAGGCATGTCAAGCCCATTTTGATACCATATATATATATATATAATTCCTTTATATTAAGTTGGGGAATAAAGAGAGATTCCTCACATATTCACAGTCCTTACATATATTCTTCGCTTTCAAACTTCAGGTAAATTTTGACTTTATCATTTGAATGTATGGCTAGTTCTTGTCGCAGTTGTCATTGAAGCATGTGATGCTGTGCAACCACTATCTCTCTAGTTCGTGAGTAATCATTACATCTTTGTTTATTTTTCTTTGCTTTTGTATGATAACTTGTTTACTTAAGCCATTTGTATTATTTTTCCCCATATTTACACTTATGAGGATTATTAATTATTTCATTTTAATATTTGTTCATTATTGCTGGAAACTAATACTGACTAGAATAAGTCAAAGGTCTGGCCTAGCTTTAATTAATAGTTAAAACTTACATATTGTCATGACAATGGCCAACAAAATAAAATTGCGGAATATAAATTGGAGAAGGAGAAGAGAAAGCACACAAATGTTTAACGTGAAAAAAATTCAATCAGGGAAAAAACCATGGGCAGAAGAAGAGAATTTCACTATATAGAATTCAGTCACAAAGTTGAAATTTGGGCTAAACAATTAACCCCAAACAGCAGCACCCAAAATGACCCAAACAACTGCTGTATCCAAAATACAGAAAATCTGCACTCTTCTGTATTGCTATTTTGCAGTAACAAACCAAATAGTACTGTTCACGGTGCACTGTTCATGCGGCGAAACTATTCACGAACTGTTGATGGGTACTATTCATGGAACTGTTTACCGCAGGGTCCTGTTCACGGGTTAGTGCATCCTCTGCACTGTTCACGCAGCTGCTGTATTCTGTATATATATTTTGCAGTTGAAACTGCTGTGTGCTGTTTCCTACTAAAACTGTAACTCTATCTGCAACTGTTTTGCAGTGACTGCAACTCTTAGTTACAGCTTCCATCTGAAACTGCAACTCTTTTATTTTTAGAATTTGGGTCACACCCAAAAACATAACAATCTCCACCTTGACACAAATTCTAAAAATAGAACTTCAACAAAGAAACTCTCCACCTCTTCCACAAAAGCTCCTAAGAGCAAAACTCAACAATGGACACCAATTAAGTCCAAGCAATACTTGAACTTCTTAATAGGCAAAGGCTTAGTGAGCATATCAGCTGGATTGTCTGTAGTATCAATCTTCTTAATGAAAATTTCACCCTTGGTAAAAACTTCCCAAACAAAATGATACTTGATGTTAATATGTTTGGATCTTTCATGATACATCTAATCTTTAGCTAAGTGAATTGCACTCTGACTGTCACAATGAATAACAATAGAAATAGATTCAGATGTAATTTCACCAACCAAACCTTTTAACCAAATTGCCTGCTTAACAACCTTTGCAATTGCCATGTACAGACCCTCCAATTTCAACCATGCACCCGCTGTAGTGTTCTCAGTGAGAATTTCTTGAAGACCTTCATTACCCAAGCACAACTGAATAGAAGAAAGAGCTTTATCATCCATATCATCCCATTCAGCATCTGTCATAGTCTCGGGCTTCTTCATCTTCCCAAGCAATGCCCTCTTTATGCCTTCTCTTGATAGAATTGCCATCATCCTTACTTGCCAGAGAGCAAAACTAGTTGACCCATCAAATTTCTCAATGTCTGTCTTAGATGTTGTTGCTGAAGTAGAAGCCATTGAGAGATTGAAAAAACCTGGCTCTAATACCAATTTGTTATGACAATGGCCAACAAAATAAAATTGCAGAATATAAATTGGAGAAGGAGAAGAGAAAGCACACAAATGTTTAACATGAAAAAAATCCAATGAGGGAAAAAATCACGGACAAAAGAAAAGAATTTCACTATATAGAATTCAGTCACAAAGTTGAAATTTGGGCTAAACAATTAACCCCAAACAGCAGCACCCAAAATGACCCAAACAACTACTGTATCCAAAATGCAGAAAATCTGCACTCTTCTGTATTGCTGTTTTGCAGTAACAAACCAAACAGTACTGTTCACGGTGCACTGTTCATGCGGCACTGTTCACCGCAGGGTCCTGTTCACGGGTTGGTGCATCCTCTGCACTGTTCACGCAGCTGCTGTATTCTGTATATATATTTTGCAGTTGAAATTGCTGTGTGCTGATTCCTACTAAAATTGTAACTCTATCTGTAACTATTTTGCAGTGACTGCAACTCTTAGTTACAGCTTCTATCTGAAACTGCAACTCTTTTATTTTTAGAATTTGGGTCACACCCAAAAATGTAACACATATGTGTCATGGTTGAAAGGGTTGCCAAAGGGAACGTGTAAGTAATATGTTTCACAGTAAAATATGGGTTTCTACGAACGATCATCTTAATTTAATGACCAAATCTTTTTTAATATAAAACTAAATAAAGCAAAAGTTCAATAGATTGTGGTTAAACCATTGTGAGTTCTCTTTTGCAACTATTAGATTTGGTTGGATGCATAAACAATGTTATTGCAATGAAGAAATTTGACAAACTCATATTTAGTTATATAGAAGTTTGGGTATTTATGAATTTATTTAGAAAATTAATATTTTAATTATGTATAATTCAATATTATTAAATGATGTTAAGCACACCTTGATGCTGCTAATTTCCTCAAAAAGTTTGTTAGCTCTATAAGTTATTGGGAATTACATTCAAGAGAAGTACTGCAATTATAGTACTTTATCATTCATCTACTCAAGACCCATAAAAAATAAATGAAGCAATTGAGCTTGAAAATGCATAACTTAATACTTGGTTCGTGTAAATGTTGATTAGGATAGTTTAAATGTTATTACGCCACAAACCATTGAGCACACCACACATAGTGGAAATAACACAATTCAACTTAAAGATCATAAATCTAATAAGTAACCAAGGATTTTTTTTCAAACGGGAGATGCACTTCAAGCATAAGCTGAGGCATTAACAGCAAGAGCACAAGTTTTGTTAGCTAAGGTAAGAGGTAAATAGGGCAAAGTAAGGGTGTGGTCAATTTTTTGACAAATCTAAATTGAATCAATCAGATAACTTTTCTCAAATTTTCAATTGATTACTTAATATGAAATTCCTAGAACTGATCCAAACTAACCCAATCAACCATCGATTTAGTCGTTTTAGTTTAATCAGTTTGCTCAACAAATCCAGATTCACAAATTACTGATGATACCACCAGAGAAAATGGAGAAAAATAAGAGAGGAGAGATAGAGCACCACAAAATGATGGTGGGGAAGGCGAAGAGGCAGCATGGTATGTGGAGCTGTAAAGGGAGGGAGCTTGTGGGAAAATAGAGAAGGGGGAAGGGGAGCACTATGGACAGACAAAAAAGATGGAGGGTGGGAGAGCTTGCAGCGCACAGAGGACGGGGAGGGAAAAATGGGAGAGAGAAGAGTTCAGGAAAAAAGAAATCCAATGTTCTCACTTGGTCACAAACCCTCTATCCCCCCTTACACTCTATATCTTTCTTGAGCCATTCACCTTTTCTAATGCAGTCAAAATATGGCATTTGAGACTAGGTAGGGAGTGGGTAGCGTATTGGGATGTGAGTTGTTTTCAAAGTTTGGGAACTAAATGTGGAGTGGGTAATGTTTTAGGATTCAAATTCACAACTCCAAAGAGGGGAAAAATAGTGTATCCCTTATAGAAGGTGTTACAATATATATATATATATATATATATATATATATATATATTTGGTTCGGTTCAGCTGAGCTAAGAAAAAGTGTCAAGAACCAACAACCAAACCAAACCAAAATAGAAAAACCATTTTCAAACTAATTTAACCCGAATCAAAGTTAGTTTTCAGCTATTATTGATTAATTCAGATTGGATTGGTTTTGGCTAATCAGTTTAGGTCAATTTTCACACCCTTAGGGCAAAGAGTGTCAAGGACACTAGTACTTTAGTTAAATTGGCTGATTATTCTATTGCTCACGTGTATGGCTGCTCTTGACAATGGCGTTCAAATAAAATCCTTGGATACTAATCCAGATAAGAGGGAAATGTTCATTACTAAGTCTAGTGAAAGAAAGATGGCATGACTGGTTGGACGTTAGTGAAGATTCTTTCTACGGCTAATTTAAGTAGTCTGTCGTGTGAATTAAAATGATTCCAAAGCTGTTGGACAACTTTACTATGACTTATTTAGTTATTTTGAATAATTTGTTTCTTTAATTAATCTACGCTTACTATAAACTTATGTTGATGAGAATGTTTACTTAATTTGTCTAATTTAAATGTTGCAAATATTTTTTATTTTGTAGTTTTGAATATATTATTGTTGTTATGCATATTTAATTTGTGTGACAAGTTTTGATCATGATGAATGTATATAATATACATCTACGATGCATGCAGTTTTGATGAATCTTCATCTAATTCTGGTGACAATGAATTTGAGGAGATACGACATGATTTGTAAAACAAAACCAAAGTTTGAAGATATGCATTAACTAGTCGTGGATTTACGATCTAAATAATTTGAGAACAGTTTGGTTTGAGTTATTGTGAATGCATAAAATATGTGTTGTTAATTTTTATGATGAATAATGGAAGAAATGACTCGAGATATGTAGTTGGACTAAAAAGTTATTACGTTCTTGTTCATCATAAGGCATAAAATTTGTTACAGAGTAACATTAGATTGTTTTGACTATTCCACAAAACATCTTGTTATTCTAAGAAAGTATTGAGATCACAAAGTTGATGAAACAAGAATCTACAAAATTGATTAAGAAAATTAAAGATAACCCATTTTATTATCAATGATTCAAAGTATGTGTTCTTATTTTTGGTAGAATTTAAGTACATGATTTCTTACTGAAAAGCAAACATCATATTGGGGTAGAAAGACAATTGCCACAAAATGTTACAGTTTAATTATAATAGAATTATTTAGGTGCAGTTGATGGCAAACATTTAAGTCTCCGATTTCCTACTGCAAGCAAACATCTTATAGATGTAAAAAGACAATTGTTACACAAAATATTAGGCATATTTATGGTTTCAATATATTGTTCAGACATAAATATTCAAGATGGATAGATAGTGCATATATATGATATAAAAATTTATTTGGATCCACTTACTAATCCAAATGCATAATTTCTTCGGCCTACTAAGTATGAGTAATATATTATTAAAATTTTTTTATTTTGGTGAAAAACAAAATTTACATATGCTCATTGACGTAATTGATGTAGATTAATTTTGTCTTGTGGTCCGTACATTGAAGGTATTCTTCTCCCTTATAAAGACTACAGATATCAAAATTATATGGGTCAAGATAGACAATAAAAAATTCTACTTGTCTTTAAGAATAATAATTAAGCAATGCTTTGAAGTATTAAAGGATAAATTTCTAATTTTGAATTGATGCTACCAAGCTTTATATACGAGGTCTTACATGCTTTGCTGCTCATAAGTATATACTAAGTGAAATTTATGTAATACTTTATTATAGTATGGGAGAATTTTGATCTTGCTATTGGTGCATAAATTGAAGTACTTCAATTTTTCTTGTGTCTTACTTTAATTATATAAACTTCCCTTATAATTTGAAAACTTATAATATAAATTTTCTCTAAAAAATCTTAAAATCCTACGCAAAAATAAAGCTTTCATAACAACATTAAATATTTTTACTTCATTCTAGTTTTCGATTTTTTATCTCTAAATTTATCATCAAAACATATTTATCCAAGTTTTTTGGCTTTCTATGACGTTACAAAATTACTTTCTGGATAATTTTATGAAATAAAACTTTGTATTTTTGTTCTAAAAAATAGTTATTCAAAATAAATTTACAAAACAGTATTAAAAAGAACATATAAAACGCGAACAGACCCTCAAATTCTACAACAATTTTTGTCTGCGTTTTTTAAGAAAATGATTTGTTGCTAGTTTACTTTATCGGTCAATATTCCTACATCGGCCTTTTATTATGCCACGTCCCTTAGAAGAAAATCGGCCATCTACACCAACTCCGTGGAAATCCGAAGTCTCAAAACAACATCATTAATACTTTAATAACTTTTTGCCTGTAAAAAAGATGTTCTCACAGGCTCACACCTTTAAATCAATTAAATCTTATAATTTAATTCATAAAATTCAATAAATTTAAATTTTTAACAATTGACATTTTTTAAATAAAAATTATATAAGAATATCGGTAGTGATTCTGATTGGTTAACATATACCAATAACTAGAACTTAATACATTCGACAAAGTAGTCAAATATTCCTGCATATACACGAGTAAAATGTTATCTCCCTCTTCCCGCTGCAATGTTGGCGACAGCCACAAAACAGGATCAAGGCCTAGAAATGTGCAAAAACTTGAAGAGGTATATTTCAGCAACACTTGCAGCCAGCACCCGAAAAGCCTGTACATTTTACATTCTGGATAGCGAGGCTGTTAAATCCTGAGAAGTTAGCTCCTATCCTTCGCTCACTTTCCCATATGAGTTAATATCCGGCTAATTAAAGCCTCCTTCTTCCCAGAAACAGGAAGATTATGGGCAGTAAGATAATGCTTGAGCTCCACCACTGTCAAATCCTTCAACTGCCAAACAAGATGAAAAGACTTAATAGTAATATTTTAACAAATAACTATAACTCAATGCCATTTCAAAAATTAGTTTCATATTCAATTTTCAAGCTTCCCATTGTCTCCAATCATCCATAACCACAGGAAGTAAAATGAGCTACAGCCAAATGACTAGCCCTCCAGAGGTACAAAGTATGCTGGTCTCAAAAATTTTGTTTACTACACCCTCTTCTTTTCCCAATTCAACTAATCATACAATGGACTGCAAAGAAGCGGCTTGCAAGTTTACCTTTCCATTATCAGCAAGCTCACTCCAGTCATAGTTTTCACTCACTTGTGCAGCATTTTCAGCATGCGCTTTTCGTTTTCTGGAGGTTTCAGTTGGCTTCCGATCACCAAGTTCACTTTCATCATCAAAATTCTCCCCATATACAGAGGTCTTAAATTCTTCTAATGCTCTCACTACTCCAGGTCTGCGGCTCCATGCAAGATTATTATTTCATACGCAAGACTCAAATAAAATTAGCTAATAAAAACAAGACAAGAAAACAAGTAGAGTTTCTTTACTCTTTTACTTTGACCTAAATTCAGATGTCAGATGCACAATAATAGACAATAAATTATAAAAACGTTTTCCTTACCTGGCCATGCCTTCCTCATCAGGTACTGTTTCATCTTTGATTTCTGGCATCTCATCCTCTTCCAGAGCTAGTGCCTGTAACACTGCATAGTGTCTCTGCAAGGCTGAAATAACTTTTGTTACTAATAGAGGGAATCATAAGTTACGGAATCATAACAAACTTGAAGTAAGATTACAATAAAATATTATTTCTGCTCAACAAAACTGAACTAAAATCAAATACAATTGCCTAAGCAAATCAATATTCAGAAGTAAATTTCTTAAAAAGAAGAGGTAAGAATAAGCAGCACAATTTCTTTAGACAATTTTTATCTTCAGTTCCAACCAGTAAATCAGTACATGCTAAATTAAGTTTATTGGAATGGGATCAAGGAAGACCTAGAAGACACTAGTGAAACTATTAAAGAAAAACCTTTTAAACAAAATTTTCCAAGATTTGGCTTTTGATAGAACTAATGGTTTCATTTTATTTATACAGCTAACCCTACCCGGTCGAATAAGGCTTGGTTTATTGCTATTGTTGTTTAAAGGTTCTGAATTGATAAACAGTCAATGGACTGCAGCAATAGAGGATTATACATGTAATGTATATCAAATGATATCAGTCCGACAAGAAAACAGAGGGTGTGACATGGTGGGATTGAAATTGCAAAGCAATGTATCTAGACTTGCCCAAATACATAGGTACTTTCCATTTCTCATTTTTACCTAACCATTTTAACTCATCTCAAGCACACCATACAACAGAAAAGCTCCAATAATTTTGCTAGAATCATAAACCCGTTTCCCCCTTTATAAGTCTCTTGGAGGGGAAAAAGTAAGGGAGAGGAAGAAAGCTTACCAGGGTTAGCAAATTGACATACAGAAAAATCTTTCAAGTCAACACGCTTGATTAAAGCAGCAGCCTTTTTTATTTGTTCATCAGTTGCTTTAGGCACCGATCCATTTTTATCTGAATAAAGCTGCAAAAGCCCTACATACTTTACTAACAACTTTACTTTAAAACTACGCAGTTTTTCTTAGTTCCTGCGCCCTTTACACGTAAATCCAACTAATTCAGTTATTTACCTCTTCAACATGTCTGATGTCATCAGAATATGGAAGATATATCATGTGCATTCCAGGAGGCTCCATCTGACCACCTGATCGGATGACCTCATCCTAAAATCGTAAGCAATCAGTTAGGACATGAACACTGACTTAAAGAAGAAAAAACAGAGGCGCAAAGTTACTTTGACTTAAAAGACTAGTAATATAACTTGGATTTATAATTTTAGATAAGTTGGAAAAGTGCCCAAATTATTCATAAATAAGATATTAAATTTATATCCTGGTATACATAGCATATAGAAACCCTAAATTGCATTCTATCCTAGAAACTAAGGGAAAAAATGCTTTCATATAAGCAACAGTTGACAGCAAACAAAGTGCTGTGGCCATCTGAATCTTATTAAATACATGATTTTCAAAATCACTGCAAAGTAGTGATGCTGCAATGAGAAGATGGAATGTAAATATTGCAAGAAAATAAGAGCACAACCAGGGAGACTAGTAATAGGAAAAAGTGAGGTATGTAACAGTATGCAAGGCTATTATGACCGCAAAGTAGAAAATGTTAGCAAACCATTGGCATACAGACATTTCAAAGACAACTAACTACAATACCACATACTCTAGACTTCATTCCTCTTGAATTTGTTCCAAAAACTATGCATTACTGAGCAAAACATATTCAAACGCCAGGCAAATCATACCTGTGCAACAAGGGCAACCAATTGAGGTCGAGAGGAACTACCATAAAAGGCGACTGCAAAACTGAGAAAGCACACCAATCAATACTTTAATGAGTTATTATTACCACATATAATGTTAACAATTCATTTAACAGCAGCTATGCCAAGAAACTAAAATTCTACTCATGCAACTATGAGAAATTAAGAGGAAAGAGAGAAAAAACCCTGATATAGTATTGAAATACTGAGAGTGTATACAAGATTCATATCACTAGGTTCTATTTATATAAAAAATTATGAGTCATGAGCCTGTTTACAATCCTAAACCTAATGATAAGAAATAAGACAATAGTAGAAAATTAAACATAAATAAAAAAGTAATCCTATATTTTCAACATGCCCCATCAAACTAGAGCATATAAGATAGATGCTCAAGTTTATTACATAGAAGATAAAAGTAAAGAAACACTTAAAAAGACATAGATCAACTAAAAGACAATTGCCCAAGGATAGCATGCAGAGTCTTGGTATCTCAAAAAATAACAGGAAATATCATATCTAAGTTTGAACATACCAAATCTGAGTTTGGAATACAATCTAAGTTTGAGAATTTAGATTTCAGTTCTAACATATATACCAAATCTAAGGCCGGGATAATTGAGACATATATACCAAATCTTAGGCCAAGATAATTGAGACACTAGGAATATCAAATAGGAAGCTAGGAGTATCAAATCGGAAGCCAAAGTATTAGATTGGAGGCTGGGAGTATTAGTCTAGAGGTTGGGAGTATCAAAGTAGAGGCCACAATATCAAATTTGAAATAAATTAATAAGGATAGGTTCAAACAGTGCTAGTGACAGATGAATTGGGGGATAAAAAGGAGACTCTTAAAACTCAATAAACAGTAATAAATGTGAAAAGATCAAGAAATAGAGAGATCTATCTAGACAGTAATGGTGAAGAAAGAGAAAATGATACCAAGGAGAGAGACGCAAATGAAAAGAGAGAGAGGACCATAGATAAGGTTTGGCAACTAGAACAAGAATAAATGAATCATTCATCAGAGAGAAAGGCAACTAGAACAAGTATGTTTCATAAAATCCATAAGAGAATGCCACAATAATGACAACAGATTAATTCCACATGAGAAATTGAGAAAAGGGAGAGAAAATGAGAGACACAACGGCGATAGAGAGAGAGGGCCATAAGTAAGGTTAGGCACCACTAGTGAGGAATTGAGACTCCTCACAAGTGGTGGTAAGGGTTTTCTTTAGTAGCGGTTAAATTTTTCTCTCACCAAACTCATACCATGTGAGAAATTGAGAAGAAAGAGAGAAAAACCTTCATAGTATTGTATTGAGATATTAAAAGTACGTGCAAAACTCATACTATTAGGTCCTATTTATATAGGAAACTATGGGCCATAAGCCTATCTATAGCCCTAAACCTAATAATAAGAAACAAGAAACAATAGAAAATTAAACATAAATTGGAAACAACTGCAAAGTTCAAACTTCAAACAAAATGAAAAACTAATGCTTCAGTCCTAAAGGATAGCACATTAAATAAAATTATATGCTCAACAAACTAACCGCTTGAGCCGTATCATTGACCTGTGAAGGGCAATGAAGATACAAGTGCTACCAACCACACCCTGCAAAAGAGAGGAGGCATCATCTAGGGAGTAATGTAAATTACAGGAATATAGAAAATACACCCAGGTAGAACTATAGTATTGATCAAAATTTTGAAACTACTCACAGACCATATACCTAGAATACTACATGTCATCTTCCTTGAACTATCATAATTTCAAGTTCAATGGCTCAAAGAATTTTAAACAGTGGCAGAACAAAGAATAGCATTCAAGAGGATAAGATATATAAATAAATGTTTCCTATGATATTAAGAATAAAATGATAAAAGAAGAATCCTGATGAAGCGTAGAAGTGGCAAAGAACTTCAACTTAAAGCATAGTCAGTTGTAATAAGATGAAACAATGGGAAAATGCCAAATCTCCTCATAATTGCATCTGAAATACCAAATTAATATACGGCTGGTGGGTGCATACTTCTCTAAGGAACCCACAACACCACACTGTCCATCTCTCATGCTGAATGTGCCATGTGAATTTAGAGCATCATACTGGCTTAGTTTGTCCAGTTGCACAGCAACACTCAAAATAATAATGTGATGGTCAAATTGACTCATATTGATAACTAAGGTATTTGTAATTTGAAATTTAGGTTTGGTGGATCTGCCTGAATTACTTGGAGAGGGCCAAAAAAATACCCTCCTTTATAAGTAGCCCATTGCCTATGGCTAAAAAATTAGGGTTGGAAAGGGAATTTTAATGGTCTTCACTACGGTTTCAGCCATGACAGGCATGCACCATGGTAATAACTGCACAAATGGCCAAAATGGCTTCTACCATTGACAAGGGTAGCCATGTAAGATGGCGTGGCTGTGGGCTGAAGAGCAGCCATGCCATTCACATGGCAGCTTCATGGCGGGCTTTTGACAAGTCTTAGAGCATATCAAACAAATTACATTATCATAGTTTAGGTATTACCAAAATCAAACAATGCTAAAAGAACCAGATAAAACATCAGCATCGATCAGGGCGAATTGCAATTAGAAAAGAGAACCATTGATTACTAAAAATTGTAATCTGCAGTTCATATAAAGATGAAAAGAACAGCAACCTCATCAGTTGGATAGAGAAAAGTCGATGGCTTCAAGTTGTAATAATCTCTCAGGCAACTTAGTGGCTTGAATCCCAGGAGACACAGATGTCCTGTAGAAACTCTTTTAATCTCAGATAGCTCCCCCATTGTAAATGTAATATTCTTGCTGGAAAAAGATAACAAGCAACCAATAATTACAAAACAAAAGCAAACAATTAAACATAAATTATTAGAATAAAGGCATTTCAATATTTCTGAGGCAATGAAATTAAATAGTAAACCAATGTCAAAGTGTCCAACAATGCCACCAGCTTCAAAAACCTCTTATGTATAATTTTGGATAAGAAACTAACACTTGAACATGGTTAGTCTACTACTTGAACATGGTTAGTCTACTACCCTTTTGAAGATAGAATCATTTCCAACATGCCAAATTTTTCATCGTTTCTCAAATAGCGTCTCAACAAGCCACATTAGTGAAAAAAAGAAATCAAAAACAAAAATCAAGGTAAATTTCTATAAAGAAGCATAAAAATTTTCAACCTAGAAGATTTGGATAAACTTTCTTTTTGCATTCAGGCTATGCCACCAAGATTCCAACAACCAGATACATGACAATGGCCAGCTCAATTGTTGTATGCACACAGAAATGGGTACTACAAAGTAATATTCTTGACTCATCAATTTTTTAAAAGATATGTTAATTCTTATATAAATTCTCATAGACTTTCGCAAGTGATGTCCCATAATTAATAGATGTCAAACGTCCAATTTAGTGAAATTTATTCAGAACCATTCATTGTTGGTGTAGTACCCTAAACCCTCACCCCTCCTGTTACTAGCACCAATTTCAGGTGACCCAACAAAAATGATTAAATAAATGAAAAAGGAAGATATATTACACAAAATACACAAAATATTCCTTTCCTAGGCAATAGTTCTAACTTTAAAATGAGTGCCTAATCATGTTGATTAGTCATGGAATTAAACTTCCAAGTTTCAAGCTTTTACAAATGAAGATTATTTAGACAAAACCAAAATAAATTTAAGTGGTTAGTTACACTCCCAAACTCCAATCTTTGACGCAAGGTGATTATTTAACAACTTTATATCAAAGGCAGTTCCAAGCTTTCTATACTGTAGGATTGCTATTGTTTGTCAAATTCATTTTGATGTTAGACAAAACCATCAGAGGAGAAAAAAAAAATTGAACAAAAGTAAAAGATAGTAATCAAATATGATAGAGTGCAAACATATAATGCATACTTTTTATAAGGATGAAACCGCCTAGAAGATTCTTCCACCAATGCACCAGTATCAGAACAAACAAAAGTTCTTTCAGTCTGCAACATCACACCAGTTGAGCTCTTTATTATAGAATCTTCAGACTATTATGATCCAACAAATATATAATCAAAGGACGTGATGTCTGTGAAACAAAAGTTAGTCTTGTTTAGCATGTTTCCGCAAGCTAGTCCATAGGAAACAATAGGAAAAACGGGAGACAACAAATTGCTTGTGATGGTTTGATATGCTCCAAACTTCTCAGAATCAGTAATGACTATTTTATACAATTATTTCCACTAAAATTAAGCTTGTATTGTGCAAAAATATTCTAATTTTGCAATTCTTATTTCATAGGTACTTGATTCCCTATGCTGTTGTTCTCAAAACAAAAATCAGTGAGGCCCATCACTTCTTGTAGATGCAAGTGTCTACCACATATTTTCAATATTTGAGACAAAAGTATGACTATTGATGGAATAAAATTTAATTTGATATGCATTTGCCTCAACTTTTAAAACCTCAACCAAGAGAAGTATAAGACATACAAACTACACGACAAGACCATCAGGATGACTTCATAATTTATACTGCAACATGAAAATGCTCAAGTTTCAGACACAAATTTATAAAGCATTCACCTTCAAAGGACGATTGGTGACAGAATCAAGCCATGTAATCACTCCTATACAACAAAAGTATGAATTGTCACTGACCACAATATAAGATGAAATGCAAAAGCTGAAACACATTTTTCCCTTTGAATAAAGACCGTAATAGTTATGAAAAGCGAGAGAAAGGCACCTAGTGTGAATGGTCATAAGTGATTAGATCCCTTACAACTAAGTCACATACATACAACTAAATGATGGGCCATGAGCCATGCAGTACTTTGTACATTTAGTACAAGTGTAGTACAGATAAAAAGGAAAAAAAGGAATACTAATATGTACATTAATATAACACTCCCTCTCAGCTACGGCATATATGTCATATGCACTATACTTATTACGAATATAACTAATTTGAGGACCTCAGAGATTTTGTGAAGATATCTACCAGTTGGTCAACTAAGTTGACACAGCTAGTAAATAATTTTAGAGAGAGAGAGAGAGAGAGAAACGAACTGAGAGATGGAGATAGAATTCAGAAACTTGGGTTCCTCTAACTTGATTCTAGTTAGTTACCCTGCACCTTATTTATATTATAAACAAAATCACAATATCTAACTAGGAAACTATCTCAGTTACATGTACAGCGAGTAACCAAGCCCAGCCCACAATATATAAACCCAAATACCTGTCCTCTAACAGTGCAGAGGGAATTCAAGCAACTGAAAAAGCCAGAAGCTAGTTTACACAAGATAATAAATTTCAGTAACTAGAAATTGATGAAATGCAAACCTGGAAAGTTGGGGCGAATTAAAGCATATGAGTTCAGCTCTATTGATAATCCATTCACTATAGTAAAATGAAGTCTTCTAACAATGCGCTTCGTAAACATGCGCTTTCTTAGTTGATCTTTCAGATCATCCAATCTGAAATTGGAATAGACAATTATATTAATGAATCAAACTTCATAATTTTCAACTCAATATCAGCTACTGATTCCTAGCTTAGAGCTATTAACCAAAATTGCTCACTGTCAAAATTCTCATGTTAGAGAAATTCAGAGCAGAAATGAGTACTGTATTGATCTTTAGATTTCAGCAATTACTACTTTATCCTAAAAATGAAGAAATTATAAAAGTAAAAGTACATTCGCTGGTTCCTTAAAAAGCAAAAGAGAAAAAATAGTGGAGGCCAGTTGATCCTCTTTACACAGTAATATATAGTGCATCCAGGAAAAGGTAGAAAAAATTACTTATGCATGCTGGTTGTATAGCAGTACACGTGTAGATTACTTCCATTCCTATAAATGATCAAAAACTCCAAGAGAAAATCACAATTTTGGCTGTCAAAGCAAATCGATTCTTATCATTAATAACCAATGCAAGCAGTTTTGTCCTTGTAATAATTACTTTTATTGCAAGTTCCTCTATAACTGTTAAGAGATATAAAACCATTCATGAGCCTTCACCTAACAGCTTAAAAAACTTTTAGAAAAATTGATTCTTAACAATGACCATTACAAGTGGTTATTTTTCTGCAATGTTAGTTGTTAAAAAATAATTTCTATTTTGTATATATTTTTGGTCATAAAAGTAGAAGATTATGTTCTTCAAGTGTAGGGGGAAAAAACAAAAGGAAAAGCCCAAATGAGCACAACATCTATATAAAAGATGATTACAGATATTCTTCACCACAGCAACACCTAATGGTTGGAAAGATTACCATGAAAAATTCATAGATCTGAGAAGTGCCACCAAAATCCTCTTTTTTTTTTTTTATTTTCAGCATGATTTTCTATAGAATAACTCTACCTGTGTTTAAAAAAAAATCTTTGGTTGAATGGTATTTTCAAAAACTTGGTTTCAAACAGAACTATATAATATCGTTTAATTCATGTAGCTGACTTCATCTAGTAGGATAAGACTCTGTTTGTTATTGTTGTTGTTGTATGATTTTCTATAGAATAAAGATAGGTCTACACACTTAGTTTTATGCATCTTCTACACATCTATAAAAATACCAATAGAACACCGGTGTTTTATCGTGTAAAATTTTGAAACCCATAGAACACCGCTATTCTACTCTGATTTGTACAAAATATGTAAAAATAAGTACATAGATATAACAGAACTCTTTTCTATAACTGTAATGCATGTATATGCTGCACCCACTTAGATTACCTATACATAAAAGACTAAACATAGATTATAAAAAACTAGAAGATAAATAAGAATTATGTTGATGCAAATGTGTAAATTTGACCAATGAAGGATATCACATTAAAATTATTAGATAATAATGAAACAACCGAAGCCAATAACCTTGATACCATAAGTCAAGTTAGGCTTCCATAGATAAAGCCAGTTCTCCCACTTTCAGCAAATAGTGATATGTTTGACAGACCTTATAAATGCAAGTAAGAAAGAAGCCTAATAAAATGGTAGATAGGAAGCCATACTTGTTTCCTGTTGATGACATAAATTCAACAAGATCATCTCCTTCCAAACCAATTAAATCCTAAAAGATTGACAAGTGAGGACAATGATGCATTTAATCAGTTACAAGAAGAAAATTTAAAACAAAACGTGTGTGTACATGTATACGTGTTAAAGATGTGGACATACAGCATAGAATTGAGATACATTGAACTCTTCATCCGGGCGTCTCAAGGGAAGAAGTTCAATGGAAATACCAAGATCCCGTGCATCCTTCAAAAAGGAAAAAGAAAGAAAATTGATGAATTACTAAAATAGTTTAACCTCACTTCATGCAAACATCCAGTCTAGAAGAATATACAGAATCGTACTCTTGCTCTCTGCAGTGTGGTTCTTGACATATCCAATTTTGTAGCCCCTTTGATACTCCCAAATGGATCATCATCATTTGTGAACAAAAGTATGCGTTTATCAACTGCCTTTGCTGACCTGATATTGATGGTTGCTTATTATTACTAAAGCCCATGTAAATAGGATCATAAAGCACATTCCTCTACAAAGGTAGAAGCAATTTACAGTTATATGAGCAACAAGCTATATACCCTTTACGAAGAAGCGCCTGTGCCACCCATAGAGCATTGTATAGGGCATTTTCCCGGGTTCCAGACACAATACCATACTGGCTTCCAACTTCTTTAAGAAAGGATTCTAGAGAGGAATAAGAGCCCACAAATCAGACAAGACATCAGTTTTAAACCACATATAGCTGACAACAAAAACCAACCATTGAACTTTGACAACTGCAAATTGACATGGTCTTTCAGCTTTAACTAAACATGAGCTTTCTTGTAATTATCACAAATTTCAAAGACACCCTTACAAAATGCAAATATCTTATCAGACAGTCCCATTTAAGTGTATTCATTTACATGCATTATATGATGATTATACTTGATGGCAAAATCCTATAGATTAAATGTATTGAAAAATTATTAAATCCATATGCTTTTGAAGCACAAATTGTATCTCCCAGACTACATGTACTCACACCCATCACCCTTTCATGATTGATTGAGTGTGCTTATATTTAAGTCATTTAACACATGCAGATTGGCCCACTATAAACTCAAACTCATTAAGATTCCACATAAATGTGTATTAATCCAAGATCTCTGTTTTCCAAGTTAGTTTTTCTTCCTTAAAAGAAGAAAGTTTATCGAAACTGAAAAGTTATAGAGCACAAAGGAAGGCAGAAGGCAAGCTTTTAAAAAATACCATGCAGGGAAGGAAAATCAATCCACACAGCAGCGCCCACAAAAAGAAAAAAAAAAAAAAGCCATTAGCGCAGCACAATAATGAAACCAAGAAGATGGTTCTTCCCATTAAAGTGGCCAAAGCAAAGTTTATCCTGGAATTCTGGCATTTCTATCCAACCAAATCACTCATTAAGCTCGTTCATTCCAAGGGGACTTTTATGGAATTTAGGAAAGTTTTAATTGGGAATGTTATGGGATCAAGTAAGTAGCTACCAGTAGTCCATCCAAATTAAAGGGCTATAAGTATGTATGAACAAAAACAAATTTAAGGGTCAGAATTATCTATATTGTTCATAAGTCTCAGTCAATATATTGGTTTCCTTACTTCTTCTTTGCCACTTAATCCTCTGCTATTTTCTTATATAATGACATAAAATTCCCCCAGAAGGCCCCAAGGAGTTTATCCCTATCCAAGAATTGATTGGAGGAACTGGAAGAATGATTTACAAAAATAAACACCAGAGGTACCAAAAGTCCAAAACCCTCTATCCATGAAAGAAGCTGACTAAACAGAATCATGCAAACCAATAACAAACTCCAGCTCCATAGCTTTTCTATCACTAATATTCCTAAAGAAGTGAAAATTCCAAAAGTTTCCAGAGTCTTTTTAAAAAAAGGCTACAAATGGATGATTACCAACTTTCGTAAAGTAATAAAGGAAAAGCTCAACACATTGTTTGAATGAGAACAGAAAATGAGAGGAAGGAAAATAGGTAGAATTTTAAAAAAAAATTATACAAAAAAGACATATTAGACAAAAGTTACAGTTACAGACTAATTAAGCACTTGTGTTCATGGCTTTATGAACCACTCAGGTGTTTCATTAGTCTTTTTCAGTAAAGTGCATCATAAACAGTTCCTTTCTTGAAAAAATCACAAGGAAAGAATATGATGAGGAAAGAAAATGAGAAGAATAATATTCCCTATCCTCCTTTTTGCATGCAATGAAATCAAGAAAAAAGAAAAAAAAAATAATAGTTTACTGTTTAGCTTGTGTAAGAAGGTTTAAAAAAATGCAATGTTGTATGAGCTATAAGGTTATGTATGATGGGGCGACAAGTTGAAGAACATATGGAGGCAATAGCATAACAAAAGACTTTCCCATAACAATTGTTCTGCACTAAGTGTCAACCTTGAGTCCATACTTTTTTACTTTAGTTTTGGGCATACTTACAATGCATATCCAAGAGACAGCCTTAAATGTATGCCTATCACGGTTGATATAGTCTTAGTAAAAGAGTCAAAAGAAGAAGCAAATTCTAGACTTGAAGCGTGTAAAGAGGCTTTGTAATCAAAGAGTTTCCAATTAAGTAGGAGTCAAACAGAGTATATGAAATGCAAGCATAGTAAGAGACGAGTTACAAATGATTTGGACGGGAAAATTGGTGATCACATCTTAAACATCCTAGATCAATCTTACAAAGTAATGGGAAGATTGATGAGAATGTCACACATTGGATTTAAGCTAGCTAAATAAAGTGAAAAAATGCCTTAGGATTAATTTGTGATCACAAAGTACCAATCAAACTTAAAGGAAAATTCTACTAGACTACTACAAAACCAACGATGTTATCTGGTAGTTAGTGTTGGGTAGTGAAGTGCCCAAAAGAGCAAAAAATGGAAGTAGCAAATATGAGAATGTTGAGGTGGGTGTGTGGATATATAAGAGAAGATAAGATTAGGAGTGAATGCATTCAGGGGAAAGTTGGCATACAATTTGTTGAAGAAAAAATGACGGAAACTCATCTTAAGAGGTTTGGTCATGTTAGAAGAAGATAGATAGAAGCTCCAATCATAAAAGTCGATCAAATGGAGAAAAACTCAATTAAAAGGGGTATAGAAAGACCTAGGAAGACATTATGGTAAACTATAATGAAAGACAATTTAGATGAAATTTCTGCAGATTTAGTTTTCAATCAAGCAAAACAGTATCATTTGATCCATGAAGCAGAACCCACCTAAAAGGATAAGGCTTAGTTTGTTGCTAATGTACCAAATGATAAATTTGCCCTTATTGTACAAGAAATCTAATCTTACAGCAATACACTCTTAACAAATCAAAAGATTCTATAGTTGAATATATGAAATCCAATCAGCATACATTCCATTCAATAATAATATAGTCATGGTATAATAGTATTAATGGAAATGTGAGGTTGGTGAAGTGTCCACCCACTCCTAGGGGGAGTTGTGGGCAGTGAATATTCTGTTGGGAAAGGCAAAAGAGGTGATTGGCTTGAGAAGACCAAACCTTGAGGTAAAGTTGGACATTAGTTACCCTTTCCAAGTCTCCACTGCTTTAGTTATGACTCAGGAAAAATTTTCGTGAAAACCTACACCATTTTCTACCAGATTAAAATGTCTAGGCTTTACCACTCTCCCAGCACTTATTTGGAAGAAATAAAGTATCAGTCATGTGAGTATTATTTTCTTTCATGATTATAAATTTGCAATGTCAATAAGGTTGAGATTAGCGGTTAATTCAAGTGAGACAAGGATGCATGCTAGTCAACCACCAAGCTAAAAATTTAATGATCTGATTAACTGTTGACTTGACCAGTGAAGTACCAATCTTCCTAAATGTAAAACCAGTTTAAATTTCATCAAAAATTAATTAGAACAAGACCACATGATATGGTAGTATGTCAACAAGGTCTATCAAAATGGTTCCTAAGATCCACCCGCGACTTTCAACAACCTACCCTCTATACAATCAAATTCCTTTATGAGCCTTGCCGTTGGCCGGTCTAGATACTCTCTTTCAGCAACATTGAATACAAAAACACCATTTAAGTTTTGCAAATTCTTCTTCTCCCTCTGCAAAAGATACAGAAAAATGATGAATTAAAAAAAAAAAGGATCTAATGTAACTGAAACTTGAATTGCTATCAAAGGCATCACCCATAAAGCCATGCACAAATCTTTATGTTGTCCTCCTACACAAAGAAACACTTTCATCTACTAGACACCCTTTCCTGCACTGTCTTACACCTCTTTAATTCCATTAATACCTGCACTATTCTTTAATAATCTATACAGTGAGATCATCACAATTCAATTAGTGTGAGTTTTACACCTCCAAATTCAGAGGCAACCAGCACTTTTTAACTCAAGTCTCAAGAATCCTCCCTATCCGTTAAACTGGAAATTCTCCCTTTTTTTTTTTTGCCATATATTTTATTAGTAAGGACTTCATTACAAAGTACATAGGGGTAGATACAAATAAAGGGTTCATAATAAATTATCAAGATTCAAGAGCACAGAGTAGAGAAAAGCATCATAAAGTTCAAGAGACCATGCATGAGAAGCATGAGTTGCTTCTGTTTGATTTTATAAGTATGAATGGAAAGAAATCATATTGCTTTTCCCCACCTTTAATGTCTTGAAGAATTGCAAAATGTTTCAACTGCAAATTTCTATGCTTTGAAAAGTTTTACTGTCTTTTCAAATTTCAATTTCTCAGAAACCGCAACAGACATGAAAGCCTCTTATTTACTTAATTCAATTTCAATATAGTTATTGAGAAGTTTGAACAAAAGAAATTGCACGTCCCCTTTAAAGCTAAGACATTTCACAAAAACACTAAACATAGTTTTTCCAGAAAAGAACAATATAAGACTGATCAGCCAAACACATACTTCCAATATATGAAATTTAAATTATTCATCCATAGAATTATAAAGAACATACCTCCTTTTATCCCTCCATTTCAATACAAAGAGATAGAAGTAGAGATATACTATGCACAGTGAAGGGTGGCAATATATTCTTAATAAAAACAGGTTTTACTCCTTTACATAGGGGTGGGCATCAGGTGGGGCGGGTCAAATTCAAATATCAACAACTCAAACCGAACAAAATTGACACATTGAATGGGTGAAACTGATTTTGATTGGGTTGTAGCATATACCTAAAATTTTGGATTGAAATGACTCGGGTGGTGACAAACAAGTTGCCTTGGGTTGAAGCATAAAGTGTAGAAATGGCAAATAAAATGGAAGCTGAGAACCATGGAAGAAGATTCTCAATACTTATGAGACAAAAATGGGGGTACTTGAATGGTTTTGTGCTAGTAATATCAAAAGGAAAATTGTAGTTTATAAGAAGTTATAGGAAGAGAACCAAAACGAGAAGACTTTCTCTCCTTCTAAGACTTTCTTTCTCTTCCTGACTGAAATTTTCTTCTTTCATGGTTTTCTCGTTCAGCAGCACCAGAGCAAGCTGTTCCATGTAGTGGTGCTATGGCAACTCAGCAATACCAAATACTAAGGAGCGGAAACGAGAAAACAAAAAATAAAGGAATGGGACATTAGAAGATGAGACCTGGAATGCTAGAATTCAAAGGCGAGACCTCAGTGATTTTTAAACTTTTCACCTCCCTTCTCAATAATAGTTTGGCAAGAAAATATGACATTTTTAAATTTAAATGATTCAAATAGCATGCATTTATTATGTTTACAGATGAGGTGATGAACTGACAGAGAATAGACTTGCTCAAGAAAATAAAAAGGGAAGGGTTGCATTGAGGCAACCCCCCCCCCCCCCCCCGGGGGGATGCATCTTTTCGGATTTTTTACTTGGAAAGGGGAGGGTGCAGTGAGGTGCCCCTCTCCATTACATCTTTTCAATTTTTTTGATTTTAAAAAGATAAAATAATATAAGTGATATAATTAATTTATTAAATATAAAATTAAAAGAAAAATGAGATATGATAGATGATTAGTCTTGCATGGGAGATGTGAAAATAATGATGTATAAAAAAGTAAGAAATCAGACGTCTATGGAAAGTGAAAAGTCAAAACTGAAGAAAGTAAGGCTCAGGAAGTGTAGAACAGCAGAAAAAAATTCAATGTGGCATCGGTTTAACACGGGTTACCGTGGGGGAAAAATAATAAAACCGAAGCTGACCAAATAAACTCATTATAAATCAAATTTTCACCCATATTAATCCATAGCCCGCCCCAAACTGAACTGTGAGCAATTATTTACTGGTTTAAATCGGGTTCCCATGGGTTGGGCAGTTTTTGCCCACCCCTACCTTTACATAGAAAAGATAAAGTCCATTCATACCACCAATGTTTTCTAAAATCTTTGAATTATACAATCCCATATTGTCAGACTATAATAAAACCCAAAAGGCAAAACACGAAGTCATTTAAGGCCAATAAAACCTTCAAAACTTGACATTTGACCATCTCCATAAGAATTACAAACTATTTCCCTTGTCCCCCATGGTCTTCACTTGGATGTGTTTTGTTCAGGGATACTCGTTCTTCAGTTTCTAAGCTTGATCCTCATTCTCTAAAGTGTGCTTTTTTGGGGTATTGACAGCTTCAGAAGAGATATTATTGCTATTCTCCAGACTTAGGTCAGTATCTTGTCTCACACCATGTTACTTTCTTTGAAACTGCTCCTTTCTTTTAGTGCCTTCTTCAGGATCTAAGTTTGTTAATAGTGATTATGAGTTTCTTCTGTATAAGATTCAGACAATTACGGGATCTCAGATATTAGAATATTCTCCAGGGTTATCTTCATGGCCAAAACCAATTTCTCCCTTTAAGCATACCTATTCTAGGAGACCAGGAAAAGAGACTATCGCTTCTCTAGAGTCACATGGTAAGATTGTCTTGTCTGACTCACCATCTCCACCAACCTCTCAAGCTCCAGATACTAAACAGTTAGACTAAGATCCTACACTTGACCTTCCAACTGCTTTTCAAAAAGGTAAGCATAGTTGCACTTATCCTATTTCTTCGTTTGTTTCCTATAATCATCTCCTTGAGTCCTCTTAGTCCTTTGTGGCCTATCATAACTCCTTGACTATTCCTACATCAGTGAGTGAGGCTCTCACTCATCTAGGGTGGTGTGCAGCAATGATAAAAGACATGACTGCACTTGATAATAACCAGACTTGGGTTTGTTGCTCAAGGGGAGAGTAGGAAGATGTGCAGGCTTTGACAGTCACTTTATGGTCTCAAACAGTCTCCGTGAGCTTGGTTTGGGAGGTCTAGTCAGGCAATTCTACAATTTGAATTACACAAGAGCACTTCTGATCACTTTTTCTCTTATCAACAATCAAATGTTGGATGTATTCCTTTGGTGATTTATGTAAATGATACTGTTATTACAAGAACTGATGGTTCCAGGGATGATCGTCCTAAAGTTTTCCTGCAAATGCTGTTTTGTTCAAAAGATCTCGGTGGTTCAAATTATTTTCCAGGTATTTAAATGGCTCAAAGTGAGCAAGGTACCTAACTTTCACAAAGAAAGTATACTCTAGATCTACTTTCAAAGATTGGCCTACTAGGCACCGAACCATGTGACACTCCATTGGTTCCAAATGTGAAGTTAGGTTCTAATGATGGGGATCCACTCTCTCACCCCGAGAGGTATCAAAGTTGGTTGGTAAACTCAATTATCTGATGATAACTCAGCTCGGTATTGGCTTTGCAATGAGCGTTGTAAGTCAGTTTATTTCTTCTCCTCAGACTCCTCACTTGGATGCTGTTTCACATACTTTAAAGTATTTAAAAAGGCCACCTGGGTATGGCATTCTCTATAGTAATCATGGGCTCTTTGATGGAGATTGGGCTGGTTCTTTAACTGATAATTGTTCTGCATCGGTTATTGTGTTTTTGTTGGAGGGAGTCTTGTGTGTTGGAAAACAAGAAGTAGAGTGTTGGAGCACGAAGCACGATCTAGTGCAGAATAAAAGTATAAAGCAATGGCATATACAACTTGTGAGTTAATATGAATTCATAATTTGCTCGAAGAGATTTATCAACAAGTGATGTGTCTATGGTGTGATCACCAAGCTGTTCTTCATATAACATCTAATCCGGTTTTTCATGAAAGAACAATGCATATTGAAGTAGATTGTCGTTTTGTGAGGGAGAAGCTTCAATATGGAATCATATTTACTGGTCATGTACGAACATAAGACCAATTAACTGACCTATTTACAAAGGCACTTAGTAGAGTCAGGGTGGACTTCATTTGTAACAAGGTATGATTGACATCAATGCCTCAACTTGAGGGGGACTGTTAAAGGGCAGCATGATTAAGTAACTGAACTAGTCTCCCAAGTACAAGGAACTAGGCTAGTCTCCCAAACTGAGCTAGTTTCCTAGTTTAAGTAACTGAACTAGTTTCATATTTTAACTAGCATTACTTGGAGTACAAGAAGTTAGCATTTGTGTCTTAATTTCTAGTACAAATAAAGGTGCAGGGTGCTTGACTAGAATCGAAATAGAGTAACCCTAGTTTCTGAATTCTCTCTCAATCAGGTTCTCTCTCTTTCTCTCTCTCTATAATTCTTAACAATGTTCAACATCTTGGTATCCAATGTAAAAGTTACCAGAGAGGGAGATTGTGAAACAAAATAATGTTTAGGTTCCTTTTTCGTCATCAATAAAATAGTCACTAATTCTGATTGCAGAGTAGGATTTCCTAGACACAAGCATACCAAAAAATCTCATAGTAAAACCCTATTATGAATTCATAATTCATACATAATAAAGTGTGCCAACTGAGTTATAATAACATATATGTTTCTTCAAAACTTTCCTACTATTTTTCTTTTCCTAATAAAAGAAGCCATATCCACCTGAGCAAAGCAAGCATAAGGAAATGAAAACCATTCAAAAAGAGAAAGATACAGCAAAAGCATATCCATTTGATGCTTTAGGCAAGGAGTGACATAATAATTTCACAAACCATTATTAGGGGTAAGCACCAGTTGGGTTCGGTCAGTTTTGCCCACAGAGAACCCAACTGATGCCAACAAGATGAAGGGCAGCAACTGATATCGACCAAGCACTTAACTGAAACCAATTTATGTGGATTGGCTCGGATTGATCGGGTTTTGGTTGGTGCAGTTGGCTGGTGAACCAGCTAGAAAGTTGCAACTTCTTCCAGGATCTCTGTCCAGGTGGGTCTCTTGCATGACTGCTCTGAATACAGATCTGTCTTCAGAGGTAGCAACGACCTTCGAAATGCACTTCTCCTCTGTTTGTGCAATGAACAGCTTCGTCTACCTCTTTTGAAGAGGAAGGTTCATCTGAAGGAGAAAATTTATCTTTACCACTGCCAGCTGCTAAGAAGAAATCCCAACCCAAAACTGTTGTTTCAAACTTAGCATCATCAGACACTAAAATGGAAATGGGGTCAAAATCGGAATCAGAGTCGGAACATTCACCACCCATGAAGATTGCAGATCCAAAAGTGAAACCACCCATAGAAGATATTTCGAAGAAGAAACCAGCAATACCAGCTAAATCCACAGTGAAACATTAAGTGACAACAATCTCAATCGAGAAGAGAATAACTCCAAAAGAGCAAAGAAAATAGTGATTGATGTTTTCGCTAATGAAGCAGAGAAAAGGGTGACTAATGCCACTACTGACAATTAAGTTGATGCAACCAAGAAAAATGGGAAGGTGTTAGATGATTCGAAGAAGCTGTTTCAGAGGCTATGAATTGAGGACAATGAAACAGGAGTGTATAAAAAATTAACATTTACAGTATGTCATTTAGGTTCAAGTTACCGTAGGTTGAATTACCTAAACCCAGACCCGACCCATGTGTACCTGTGTTGACCTGCCACCCGACCTGACTGAAGTTTTGCTGATTTTTCATTCAGATTCAATCAGTTTATGTCGGGTAAGCCGTTTATGCCCATCCCTAATCATTATGACCATATGACTTGTAATTATGAGCTTGAAATACTTTGATTGAAGAAACCCAGAGGAATTAGTCACATCCTCTTGAATGTTTCCTTTTAAAATTGCTCTAACAACAAAAGCAATAGTCATGTTACTTGCAATGGTGATTTCAAACACTTTAATAGTGCTCCTAGGCTTCTTAAATCACCTTCAATTAGAATTCCATGAAAAAAGGGGAAAATATGGTCTTTACTCCTTAGAGAATGTCCTGTATATCTTGTCGCTTAACACGTACATGATTCTGAATGGGACCAAAAAAAAGAATAATTGAATGCCAGAATAAAATTGAGTAACTATAACTAAAAGTTTCAGAAAAAATGATACATACACAAATGTTTAGCAAGCCAAGCGACAATAGAAAAGTGCAAGGCACTCTGAAGAGTAATATCAAACAAACATTTTAATGAAGTTACATCTTACTGTGTTGAAGAAGCATATAGCAACTTCGTCATATGATCTATTAATGATCTGAGTCTTCAGTGACTGCAAGATACAACTCACAGCAATGTGGAAATGAGATTCATCCTTCTGATCTTCCTGCCAACAATAATAAATAAAAGCCTTTCAAGAGTTATTTTTGTGCATTAAGAATAAGTGTATTCAGAACTAGAATTACATAACAAGAAGCACCAATCAAACAATTAACTAATTAATTACTTTGAAGCATGTGTATGATACCAACATCAATAAGTCATGATGGGAAAGGAGGAAAAGCACAACCAGAAGAATTCCACTTTGTTTCATAAACAGTAGAGCTCTAGCAAATCGTAACAATTTCTCAAAGAGCAAAGAAAAATGATTTACAGATCTTTATGGGTAGAACATGACTAATCAATACTCCCCCCAGGGCTGCATTTGAATTCCAACACAACATGACATATAGTGTGCAAACACTCAGCAAGGGCTATAAGTGCAAAGCCACAAAACTAGCATCTTCATAGAGGCAAAGATGGATGCACTAAGTCGTCAAATAGGGCATACATACACAAAAAAGACAAAAAGCAACAATTCGACAAGAATAAAGAGACCATAGAAGAACACTGACCGCTGGGCAAGTGGTGCTGAACATTTTAGGTGAAGCATCGACCAGGTAAACCACAAGTTCTTTGCTTGGCTCTTTTTCCTAATAATGATTAGTAAAAATTTGCCATTTTATTCAGCAAATGTTAAATGGGAAGAAAAAGGATAAAATGAAGCATCTAAGAAGCAAGCTAACAATTTTTACACATAACCTGAAAGATTTCACCATCTGGGTCATCTTCGTCGTCTCTGAATATATCATCCGGGTCCAAATCCATCGCCAGAAGGTTAAACTTACAAAATGGACGAAAAGGAAGAGATTAGAGACAATGGAGTAATGGTGTGGGATAGTCGCACCAGGTATTGGAATCCGTATTAGCTCTGTTTTCGCTGTTCCAGAGGTCGGTACCTTCTATTGCTCGTGTTGAAAGTTCATCAAGAAAGGATAGATAATGAAGTAGCAAAAGGCCTTCTCACCCCGTTAGGGTAATTATGGAGCGGTTAAATTATTTTACGAATTTTGATATTTTAATCGTATTTTTAAGTAAATTTTTATAATTTAAAATTTTATAAATAAATTTTTATAATTATTTTTATTTATATTTTAATCCCTTTTTATCACTTTTTATTATAATACAAAATAAAAAAATAATACTAATAATATGATCTCTTTCACAATACTTTTAAAAGAAAAATATAATTATTAGTTACTAATTAAATATAAGAAATTATATTATGAATATACACATTTTTTATGTGCTAATAATAATACCCATGTAAAAATGTCATATATAATTAATATAAAGATCTATTTAAAATTTAAGTAAGTTTATATAATTGTAAACAATATTTAACTTTTTTTTAGTACATAACAATATTTAATTGAGTCTTTATAAGTTGACTTAGTAATATTAAAGTTTATTAAATAATTATAACATTCTACTTATATTTAGTCACGTAAAATATTTTTACATAATATCATAATAAAAATAATAATAGAGATCTAAAATATATGTATAACATTATTAGAAAACAATCTTAATAGGGCGTGTGAAAACTTTATGACATAAAATTACATCGTAAATAGGATTAATATTGTTGTGCTACTTTTTCTTCATAACGTTTCTTATTTTTAGTCATACTACCTTATAAAAGTAGATAGACATGGGATTTACATAGAAACTCATATATGTGTGAAACCCATGTCTAAAAATTTTGTGTATATAACCTTGCTCAGCCGAATAAGATGGTTAACATGTATATAACTAAATAAAATAAGGAATAATAGAAAATGGGTAACATAGCAAGACCTTTATGGAAAAATTGTCCACACTAAAAATATCGGCTTTGGGGTGGTGTATTTCATCACCATTATTGCTACATCATCATTTTCTTTTTCATTAGTATACTAAAATAGTCATGATTTTACTGCAAGTTAAAATAGTATTAAATAAAAAACTTTAAAACCTTAAAATTTTAAAATTTTAAATCTCAACTTATAAAACCTAAATGTTAAAATTTAGAACCTTAAATCTTGAATCCCAAAACCTAAATGCTAAAACTAGAAAAGCCTAAATCACAAACAATAATTCATATACTCCAAATTATAAACACAAAAACACCCTTAAACCTAAATCTAATAGTCTTAAATCTTCAAACTCTAAACTCTAAGTCTTGAATCATAATTTTAGGATTTATGAATTTATAATTTTAATTATTAGGCTTTGTGATTTTAAGATTTAAGCTTTAATGGTTTAAAGTTTAAAATCTTAGCATTTAAGGTTTTAAAATTTTAAGATTTAAGGATTATTGTTTTGTGGTTCAAAGTGTAGGGGTTTTAGCATTATAGGGTTAGGATAATAAGTTTTAGCTTTAAGGGTGGTTTAGGCATTAATATTTAGGGTTTACAAATTACAATTTGTGGTTTAGAATTTAGGGTCTATCATCTAATGTTTATAATTTTAGGGTTTCAAGGCTTTAAGGTTTGATTTTTACCATGATTTAACAATTAAGGGGTTACAAATAATGGGTTGTGATGGGTATATGAATTAGGGTTATGGTTTTAAGTTGTAACCAAACCATGACTTGGTCACCATTCAAGTACAAGTTAAAATAATCCTAAAACCAAGATTTAAAATTACAATTATAGTGTGCAAATTGAAAAAACAAAATCCAAAGCCCAGTGGCAAATTAGAAAAGGATCAAAAAATATTTTGAATTTTAGCCTTCAAACAATTTCTTTCATTTTGCATATCAAATGAACAAATTCTATTGCGTAATAAATAAGATCTTTGCATGATTACATACATTGCAAATTAACACCTATTCCATTTAGAGATATACTAATCCTACAAAATTCTACTCACAAAAAGTTTGCAATTTCCATTTCTTGCTATCAAATATGATAAATTCATTTATAAGTATATTAAACCCAGAATGAGTTTTGTATAATTTTTGTACAAAATCGTAGAATAACATTGTTAACTTGCCTTTTAGATTGTTACCCTACTGTAATTAAATTAAGTGCAGCTGCTTTTATTTATCTAAGAGATACTGTATAGTACAAGTGCCAAGTGTTCATTGTCCACGTTGAGCGAACTTTTTTAAAGTATTGTCGTCAAGTTTTTCTAACATTCTTTGACAAATACAATATTATTTTTCAATTTGTGCTAAAGCCTTGAAGGCACGTGTACTGGGGAAGAGGATTTTACCAAAAATAAGAATGGCTGATCATTTAAAGAAACATACATAACACTCGGGCGAAAGTTTGTGCAGCCTCGAATAAATGTGTCCACTCAATTTGCCGCCATGACAGCATACAAGTATATAACTAGTGTAAGAGGGCTATCCCCTCTATCATGAAGCAAGTAGGATTTATTCCCACAGATTAATATTATATAAAGAATGAAGGCAGCTGTTCTACAAATCGGCAACAAGCCACCCCTTTAAAGCATCAATACTCGTTGACTATACTCAGCAAAAAAATAAATATAACAAATTTTACAAAAGAAATTTGAACGCCTCCGCAACCCCGCCCCCCTCAAAACAAAACCAAAATCACCAATACAGCCATCAGCCACCCCTCATTGCCTTTCTATGTGACAGGCGATAATTAATGCAGAACTCGTATGGAGATTCCAAGAAGACCCACAAAGGGGAAAAATGAAAAAAAACAACCGCATGCAAGAACGGGCAACCTCTACCAAGCAACGAAGCTGAATCAGGACCTGTAGAAAGTGCTAACTCTCAAGTTCCCTAAATCCGTGTTCTTTGGTTTCAGAGGGAACTTTCGGGAACAAAGCTTCAAGCACTTCAAAACTTCATAACCGCCAAGGTTCATAAGACACTAGTGACCAATGAGCCACATAGGCCTCAAATAAATAGCGAACTCTGCCTCTCTGACAATTACCAAGTGAACAGGCAAAGCCAATAACTTCAGGAAAAACTAAAACCATTGCCAAGAATGTACATCCAACAGCTTACGAAGCTGTGGCAGCTGATGACTTCTCTAATTTTTCCTTCTCAATCCCTGCTCTCCTCTGCTCAGCATGCTGGGCAACACCATTAGCAAGAGCTTGATAATTGAACTCAAGTGTCTGGGTGAGGTTCTGAAACCTCAATGGATCTGATGATTGCATTACTAAAGCAATTTCATAGAGAGGGCCATGTCAGACAACAACACAATGAAAATGATGACAGTAATCATGAATTTTTAGCATTTTGTATGAACTGTCAGCTTACCTTTCATTGTATCCACAAAGAAAACAAAAGGATCCACCTCATCAATGGGGGACTGTAACTCTTCATCATCACTATAGTCATCATCTGAATTATCATCATCCTCGTCGTTGGGCTGGAAGGACTTCGCCTATGGGGTCAAGAATACAAAACGATAGCAAACTAAGATTCAATGATAGATAATGGGTGTATAGGATTCAGATGAAAGGCATATAATAGGGGGAAAGGGGAAAGGTCTCATTCTTCATATTCTAAATTTGATAAATAAGCAAAGAAAAACTTCAAAATACAAAAGACACTCAAATTGAACAACACTGCGCAACTCACATTACCAACATTTTTAGTATTATATAGAAGAATTTCAGGAGGAGGATAATGAGCTGAGCAACTTGTGAACTACCTGGATCTTCAATTTTAAATAAATAAAACTTTCTTACTTTTGCCGCAAACATACATAGCTACATACATACATATGTACAAGTATTCTTATAGATTTTGATAACATACTTTATAATCTGTAGCATCTTTTATAATGTATGTACTGATAGAAATTGAAGTTGCGTGAGAATTAATATAAAAAAAGTGTTTTTAAGTCATCCACTTATAACGTTGGATAAGCAAATCTATTGAGTTTGATTATAGAACAATGGGGAGAAAAATTCAACCATGTCAAGAGATGGAGCCTTTGTTCATTACACTCTAAACACCTCAAAGCCTGTTGTAATCAAATAATGAGGTATCAAGAATTTATTGAGGCCTGTTCACCATATTTGATTTGTTAGGCCACTTAGGTCCAAAGCACAAAATTGATCCATACAAGTGACCTTCAGAAGCCACTTCTCATCCCCAAAATCGTTTCTCAATTTCTAATCCATCTCAATGTAGTGAATCTGTACAATACCCTTTTTCTCAATTGTTATCTATTTTAGATTCATACTTTTTAGTCATTTTTATTGATATTTTAAAAAGTGCTTTACCTAACAATATCCAAACAAATCTACACTTCCAATATCAATTCTTACACAATCAATTTTACACAATTTTCTAAAGTTTAAAACCAAGGGAGCACTAAAATTAGCAAAACACCAGTAGGTCCAGTAGACAGGAAGTAAGCAAAGCAAAATGTAAATTTTTAAGGCATACAAAATGAAAAATGCAAACACATAAGCAATGTAAAAGCACAGAAATACCCTTGCATGATTAAGAAGGCATGACTACCTGAAAGCATCCCATTGATGAAATCACTTCCAATGTTCACGTTTTGGTTCAAAAGCTATCAAGTTACATGAATGCCGACAATAAACGTGAATTTTTTAACATACAATACTACTTTAGTTACTAACAATATACGTTTATATTTCCCCAGACCTTCAAATTAAAAGTTTTAAAAAATTTAGCTAATCCTTAATAGATATGTAATGGCTTCAAGAAAATACATCTAGTCTTCTACATATCTTTCTGCAACATCAACTGTTTTATCTCAGAAAATTGTTCATCAATCTTTGCCTAACTCTTTTAAGTAATAATTGATCAACAGTGCTTGCGCACTTCAGTATAAAAGTGAATTCAATTAATATATGCATGTAAATGTTTTCCAGGGTGCCTCATCCACACACCTGCTCAGCCAACTTTCTAAGTGTAATACTGTCAGCTTCCTCCCCATCCTCGGTATCAACTCCCATTTCCTTGTCAGAAACATTGCCATCCTCATCTTCATCATCTGTTACAAATCCATCCATATCATTATCATCTTCAGCTTCTTCCTCCTTTGCAGCTTCTGCACAATAAATTCAACAGATAAAGTGACTTCAGCAGTCATAAATCACATTAAACAATGATTAACTATGTTATATATGATTCAGATATCTTTGAAGAGAAAGGCAGACATAGAGACCTGCAACTTGATCCTTGTATGCAACTAGAAGATCAAGTGTGGTCCGGAACACCCGACCTAAAGCATCTGCTGGCAATTGATCAGCAGGAAGTGCCAGTAATGATGTTAAACCAAGGCAACAAACTTTCTTGTCATGTTCCCTACAAAAGTATGGTCATTAGTAAGGCCACACAAGAGCTTCAATTTGTTAAACACAATAACTATAACGATCATATAGGACCAACAAATGAAGATACAAACGCAAGCAGGTAGGACAAATAGTGGAAGAGAAAAAAGTATGCACCGTTTAAAATTAGCACGTACACCACTCTTCTTGACTTGTTGCAGCATATGGAACCAAAGATTGAAAACTTCTGACGCAACACCTAACTTATGCAATATGCTGAGAGTCAATGCTGCATTATAGTAAAGAGCATCTGCAATCTGCAAAAGTTTCTTTTCTTAGAACTTAGAAGGAAGCTGCCAAATGATCTCTCTCACTATCTGACCAATAATCTGAAGAGGCTTGGAAAACTTAAAAGTAAATAAATTAAACTCATCATAGTTGTCAATCAGAAAAGGCATCAGATCAGACGAAAAAAATACTGATTTCATTTCTATTGCTTTCAAAAAGTAAAGCATCTAAATTATTGCAGTAAACCATTTAAGTGACTAATAGCAAATTTGACAGAAAAAAATGTATAACTTTAGAAGTGATAACGTAACAAGGTCATAATTTATCTTGCAAGTCCCAGACAGTGTATGACTCTAAAGCTTTGAGTTGACAAATCTCTGGAACACGAGGGTTATTAGGTGCATGGTAGTGTAAAAGGACCACAGAAAAATCCACCCAATTCAGTTGCCCTCAAATCATAGTAACCAGGGAAGCAGCAAAAACCAATTTTCTGATAATCTTATTCATTTGCATAGTTGTTAATAGCGAATAGCACACTTATAGTGCTTGAGGTCATAGTGACATACACATAGCATTGTACATAGCACATTGCTATTTAAACTATAGTGCATTTATATTACATATATAAATATATAAGCATTTATATTACATATATAAATATATATATATATATTTATATATGTAATATAATCTCAAATAACAAAAAGATATAAAAAATAGCCTTAAAAATATGACAAACATTAAAAAAAACACTAAGTATAACAAGTTTAAAATTCATTCTCACCATCAAAAACAATATTGTCATCACAATATGGAGCATCATCATGGTGGAATAGAATGACAGTTAGTTGGGAAATAATCAATGAGGAGAAGGGAATATTAACAAAAGTTGACAGGGGTATGGGAAGGACAAAGTAACAGTTAGTGGGGGGATAATTAGTGAGGAGAAAGGAATGTTAGCAGCTGACAGGGGTGTATGCATTATGGGAAGAACAAAGTGACAATTAGTGGGGTGACAGTTACAGTTAGTGAGGAAAAGAGAATATTAACAACTGACAATGAGGGGTGCATTAGGAAGGGGACGGTCAAGATGTTGGGCATTGGGTATTGGATACTGAGGGAATGAGAGCTAAGGTTTGGGGCTGGGATTTTCTCAGCAAGGGGTGATAGTCTTGGGGAGCTCTAATTTTTAGTCTTCTATTTTTTGGTGTAGCTCTCATTGAATCTTACATAAATTCCTTTCTTTATACTGTGTGCACTCTTAACTCTAACAAATATAATTAAAGTTAGAGTTGTAACTAAACAGCATTTGAAAAGAAAAAATCATTGGTAGAAGCTATTATCCAAAAATATAATGAAATAGAAGCACTGAGCAGAAAACTAAAAACACGTTATAAATAGGTTAGGCCTTATTATACCTTCACATTTTATCATAAAGTCCCACGGTTGCCAAAAAAAAAATGTCCCATGGCTCCAAAAAAATAAAATAAAATTAAGTCCCATGGTTGCACTATAGCATGCGCTATGTTGTGCTATTGGGATTGTGCTACGCTATGCATTATGGGCAATAGCAATGTGCTATGCGCTATAGCGAGCGCTATTTTGCACTATTAATAACTATGTTCATTCGTATAATTGTTGATTCTAATTCCTGCTTACCACTTGCATGAGAAGACATTTTAAATATGATTTTTCAGTTCGACGCAATCGTTCAAGTGTGATTCTGAGATATGGCTCAACCCAGTGATCCACCTGCCCTCTGCAATTCTGGAAGACAACTTCAATAAGCTTAGGTGCAGGCTCAATATCACCGTCCTCCATATTTTTGTCTGCCATAATCTGCAATGTGAAGTACAATGCACAGAGACATTAGCAAGACAGAAACAATAACCATAGATTGTTATCCCAATGATCCAACCAAACAGCTCAAAAGAAGCTTCACTCTAAAAGCAACTCACAGAAGAAATCACATTCCAAAGACTTTGCTGATAATCAGGTTCTTTGCAAGCAAGGAAATGGACAGTTCCCCTTGAAATGTAGTTGTCCAAAGGAACCAGAATATCTGTAGACATTCAAAAATTAGGATATGGAATGTGAGTTTAGCAAAGGGTTTTCATTTAAGCAGGAGCAACACACAATATATGAAGTGTAAAATTAGCAAGAGGTGAGCTAGAACTAGTAATGTTTTGAAGGTTACCCATCATACAACAAGTGTCAAGGTTCCGGTATCTTAAATCGATTGTACAAAGTGATAGAGAGATTGATGGGAATGTCATAAACAGGATAGAAGCCAGGTGGTTAAAATGCAGAAATACCATGGGAGTCATTTGTGATCACAAAGTGCCTAGCAAGCTTAAAGAAAAGTTTTATTAAATTGTTATAAAACCAATTATACTCTATGATAGTGAGTGTTGGGCTTTGAAGGATCAACAAGAGCAAAAATAGGGCAACACATAAGAATGTTGAGATGAATGAGTAGATATGCAAGAAAGGATAAGATGTGCAATGATTGTATTCAGAAGCAAGTTGGTACTATGCGTTTTGAGGAGAAAATATTAGAAACTCAGTTACTGTCGTTTGGGCATGTACAAAGAAGACTACTAGAGCCTTCAGTAAAAAAGTTAATTAAATGGTTTTTAGTCTAACAAAGAAGGATAGAGAAAGACAAAAAATGACACTTGGAGAAATTGTTAAAAGGGATATTCTAATAATGGTGTCTTTGAAAATTTGGTTTCTGATAGAAACTAATGGCATTATTTAATTCATATAACTGACTCCACTTGATAGGATTAGACTTGATGTGTTGTTGTTTTCAAAAATTAGGATATATTTGTTTCAAAAATGCAAAGAAAAATAAAAAAATAAAATACTTCTTATCAAATAAAAAACTTGATTAGTCTAAAATGTTTGGATGCTATGTCTGTACAAAGCGGCCACAAACTTAACATTAGGTTGAGAACATTCCATGTCATTAAAGAGCTGTACATGAGCTCATCACAAATTAAAGTATATGACTCTCTTGTTAAGCAAGAAGAGAAGGACTAAACCTAGAAACTAGAAGGAACGATGATAACACACACATGACAAGATAACCACACCAATCAAGTAGAGAATATTTATAGATGAAATAGTAAGAATAAACTAATAATTCTGCACACAAAGATAACCCTCATAAAGGGATTCAATAGTGCATTGATGCAATGATTATATTTTTTTTTTATCATATTGAGGAAACATGCACATAAAAGGTACAAGTAGTGCATCAAAAAGAAACTTGAAACAAAATTGAGAACAAAGTAGCATAAAAGTTACCAAGTGTAAAAATTGTCCATACTTTAAAGGAATGGTAAGATGCCATAGGACAGAAATTATCTACTTTCACCAGAAAACTACCGACATTACTTTCTTCTTTTTTGGCTTGTTTTTATCGAACAATGTTTCCATTTGTGCATATCTAAGTTTATCTACAGTTAAGTTGGCTGGCAAATTATAATACATCCTAAATTTAAGGGAATAGAGGAGAGAAAAGCACATGCGTTTCAGAGAAAGGAAGTTCTTCCCATTACTTAGCAGCTATGGGTTCAGGAAATGCATGCATATGAGGAAAGGTATTAACTAACAGTTAATTACACTCACCTTCTCAGTAATTTCAGAATTTAAACTAATCACCTAATTTAAAATTTTCTCGGACAGATAAATTTTCACTGCACACATATACTACATATCCATACAACCTTTTGTGTAGGTAATATTTCAAACAAAAGGGAGTTGTGTGTGTGTGTCTTAAAAACAATTGCGGAGGTTAGATAATGTTTGAAAACCTAAGGGGAGGTCAGTGAACAAGACAATTTTAAGGAACTAACTATACTAAAAGCTTAAGTTGTTAGGTGTAGTTTCAAGAATAATTTTATATCTCTAAAACAAAATCAGTCAAAGTTTTTCCTTGATAATGGTATAGTTGAAAATCCATCCAGAGATGAGCTAAACTAGATTCCATCATACTTCATAAAATGTAGTTGAGCATCATACTTGAAAAAAAATCGATTGCCCAATCCGCTAGAGCTTCCACCATCAATGGCCAAAGACTCCACATGTCCAATGATATAGTAGGAGAGAAGAAAGTCATGTATGACACAATTTCCAAAACTTCTTCAAAAACCTCTGTTACAGAAGATAATGACAAAAAAAGTAAATAACCAAACAATAGAACGTTAAAATTTGGAAACCAGTCTTTATACCACCAGCTAACAAATAAACACCCTACTGAAAATTCAAAGGTAAAATTTCAAACTAAATCTTCCGCAGCATCCAGCATTGCAGTTTTTAATATAAAGTGAAGCATACCATTGATAATCTAAAGCCACAATGATAACACAGTCCTCTGAATGCTATTCAGTTACCTGTTGAATAGATAAAAGAAGAGAGATTTGGAAAAAAGACAACTCTGTAGACCTAAAACACTGACAAGGAATACATTGTTTCAGTCTTTTGCTTAGTTTCAAGATGGAGAGCTCCAATACTCATGCTCTTCTGTTCACAAATTCCTCAAATCTTGTTCTTAACCATCTAACAGAAATGATGCAAAATATTCAAAGCAGCTTTTGAAGACTTATAAAAGGCGTGCAAAAACTACCCAAGTATTGGCTTGGCTGCTTGACACGTGCCCAATCGAGCTTAAACAGAAGTCATTAATTCCTTAATTTCGGATTGAGTGAATTTTAGTGATTTTTGCAGTATTTTCGCAGTATTTTTTATGATTCTGGAAGCACCAAGCCTTGAGACTGTTTGGGCTTGGTTTTATGTTATTTGGGCACTTCGATATATATAGGTTTTAAGATTGGGTTCTGATCCATGTCCAAATAGGATTAAGGTTTTTACTTGGAGGTTAAAAAAGACCTATTTAAACAATTGCTTGCTCATCAAGCAAAGTTCAATTTTATGAGAATCATTCAAAATTTGTCCTCGATTGTGAAATGCAATCAAACCCTAAGTGTGATGCCTCAGGACCCTAGGTGTGACTCCTAAGTTTCTTCTTCTCTTCAATCTTCTTACTCACTTTATACTAAATTTCCTCACCTACCCTACAATCAGAACCCTAATCCCGCAACCCTGTTTACAACCATAAACAGCCGCCTAATTAACCCTAACAACTCATCCTTTTGCCATCAATGTACCCATTCCTTCATACACAAACCTTAACTTATCAATTTCCCACCTTTCCATCCTTCCACAGCCCCACTACGACCCTTGATTACAATCCAAGTTCCTTGCTATCCTTCATCAAGTTATCCCATTGGATTATTTTAAACAATAAACTGCATGCATACTATCATTCAAATGGCTGAATGGGAGATCCATAACCCGAACCTTTGCATACATTCATCTTTGCTTTCAATAAACTACTATTGGAATAGAGATATATAAACAAAAGAATGATGACAAGAAAGAAGGAGAAAAGGAAAACCTTAAATATGATCCAAATAAATCATGAACAGGATTCAAACTTCGAAGGGGCAAGTACCTTGACCATCTGTTGTTAACATTCTCTTCATTATAGGAAGCAAAGTTGGCTCAATTTGCACAAAAAGGCTAGGAAGCCTGCTCACTGATTCAAGAATTGTGCTAATAGCACGCAAACAACCAACTGCAGCCAGGGCACCTGGATCATCTGCTTCATCATCAGCCTCAGCTGTGTTCATACACCTCCAAAATGCAGCTGCCTGTTGTAAAAAGTTAAAAAATAAAAAATAAAGGATAAACAATTTTGCAATGTTAGTTTACATAAAACTAATAGCACTCAAAAGCCAGTGCAACTTTCTGGGCAGATAGAAATGGAAGAGAATATTACCAAATTTTGGCACAGCCCAAGTGCATAAGGTGCCATCTCTTCCCCAAATTTGTCAACAATAGTCTCCAAAGTAAATACAAGGTCTTCATTCTCAACCTCATTCATAAGTTTGAAAAACTCTGGTAAATTTTTGTTTAATCAGAAACTTGTTCAAAAAGCCAACTAAAATACGTGAACTAATGAAAATAATTTTATATCCACATACCATCAAGGAGTTGAGGGAGAATAGGACGAATTTCATTCAAATCTGCATTGAAAATTTTCTTTTAAAAATATATACTCAACACAAGTCTATGAAAAAGAATTACATCAGTAAGAACAGACACAAAAGCCAGACAAATTATAGGTATAAACCACCTCTGCAAGCTTCAACAAAAGAACGCAAAGCAAAAACAGAATCCACACGCACAGGGAGTTCAGGATCTCGCGTTCCAGAGACAACACATTGCAATGCCATCCGGAAATTGTTCTGATCTGAAAAGTTAACATGGGCATATTGTCCTGCAACCCATGCTGCCTGTTTTTCATAATTGGAGAAAAACTCAGCCAAAGTTTATCATATGAGTGCAATAAAATTCCACAATTACTCTTATTCAGATCAAAATTAATTTACATCTAGTTAAATCGTCATATCAAATTGTCAGACTAAAGCTTCATTTATTTATTGGACAGTGTAGTGAAGAGACAGGGAAATTAGAAAGGAGTGCATTGGTTACAACTTTGAGGAGGGATAGGAAGGAATTAAGAAAAATTCTATTTCTGTGGGGCACACTATCTGCAATCATTCAAAATTTCATATGTGCATTATATTTATCTCAAACACTACTATTGAATTTTAATTATGAAATTAAACAAACAAATAAATCATTTTTTTCTTCATGCTAAACCAAATTATTAAGACCTGATTTACTTCCATTCCCTGCTTTTCTATGCTTCACTTACAAGTCTCCACTCTTCCATTCTTTTCTTTCATACTAATAATTGTCATATCATACGCCACTCAAATCAACATTCATATCAATTATTAAGTCACATTCTACTTCACTTAAATGAACATATTCATAACAAAGTTATACAACCTTGTCAAGCCAATCACAAACTTTATGTTGCATCACACCACACTGCCAATAAAGCAATTTAAATTTGCGCCCATGAAGAAAACACTCAGTATAACGGAAATGATTATTTTCACATCCTAGCTAAAAACCTGACGGAGAATAATAGCAAATTAGAAATGGTAATAGCAAATTAGAAATGGTGAGAGTGTGACAGAAAGTTAAATTATTTTGACAGTGCCAGGACAAAAGAATCTGATAATTTCAATATCAAATCTGCTTCTCTCAAAATCAACACAAAAAGCAGTAACTTGGAGCCCTGTACTAGAGGTTTCACTCCAAACTGTTATAAACTTAGTTCTCCCAATTTTTCTAGATTATTTTGCTTTCAAGATGCAATTCACAAACTGTTATCAACATCAAACTTTGCTTTTTTATGGGTATTGCGATTATTGCACAGCAAGGCTGCACCTGTTATAGGTTTTTTAAAGAACAATTCTTATTACTCCAAAATAAGGAAGGAGAAAAAAGAAAAGAAACTGAACACAGAGAAACGTGACATTTGGTGTGAAAGGAACAGGAGATGTTATGGAAATACCTTCTATACTGAAAATCAGATTTGCAAACTATGTCTTCTTCCTGATTTAAAAACATTGCCGGAAATTAGATATCTAGGCATTAGGGAATAATTGAGAGTATTTTAATTTGACTTGTAACCTTGTTTGTCTGTGCCTGACAGACTTCTACATATTGTGCAGCATTCAGCTAGTTTTGTTAGTTGAAATAAGTTCTGATTCATCAAAAAGGATTAAGATCCTTTAAAGTAAGCAGTGCACTTTACAAAGTAAAGTGCAAGTGGATGACCATTGATGAGAAAATTAGAGGTGAAGATTGTTATGAAATACAAGTAAGTGGATAATAACTCAGATTTAAAAGAATCTACACTGTTAATTTTTTCATCAACAGTTATATAGTTGCATTTTACAGTAAAGTGCACCCCTCACTTTAGGGGATCCAAATTCCATAAAAAAAAAAAAAAAAAAAAACATATAGGTGAAGATACAAAAAAGGTTAGGAGGATAAACCTTGGCCCTAAGGTGGCCAACAGGACATCTGAACTCTGGAAAGACATGTTGCACTAACATCTGCTCAAGTTCAGATTTGTACGGCTCGGTTTGCTTCAATTTATCACAAAGCGCCCCAATAGCAAGCAGAGCACCATCTTTCTGCCTGTAGGGCTTGTATTCTGCAGGAGTTTCATCATACCTAGCACCAAAAAACAACATAAATATGACAACAAATGTACAAATCATTGCTTCTTTACAGTAAACAAAAATATCACCTTTTAAAAATTTCAACAATGAATTGAATAAATTTTTGAAGATTTTCTTTCCCACGTTTTCGAACCAACTCACTCACAAAATCCATGGAAGCTGTCCTAGGACTATATAAGTCTTCAATAATGTCTGGAACAAAGAATTAGAATCTTTAAGCCAATGCCAATGTAAATTTTTTATTCAACATGTATGGATTAAGAGGTCTTACCATAGCCTTTCCTTACATACTCATGTGGGTCTTCATCCCAAAGCTTTTGATCATTGCCATTAAAACACATAAGAGGGAAAACAACCTCAAAAAGAAGAACATCAAGCCGAGGTTGCAGCAGGGTATACATGCCGTTCTTTGAAATACTGTATATATGTAACAAAACAAGTTCAGATAATATGACTAAATTCCTGAGCTAACATATATCCAGAGAACCTAACAGCACTGATGAAAATTCAAAGCCGCAACTCATATTCTTGATTTGAATGTCAATATGCACAAACTGACCAAACCACAGAAAGTTATTCCGGGGTCTGATGGAGATATTTAAAAAAAAAGAAAAGAAAAGAAAAGAAAGCTAAATCCATGGTCACATCTATGGCCTATATGAAGTAGCATGGGGTTATCATGGGTTTGGTCTTTGGCAATAAATACATGGCATCTAGAACAAGTAGCCAAAGAAGGTCTACTGCCACTAAGCAGCAACTCAGCTAAAAGCTTATGCTGCTTGTGGGAAACTAAAAAAGACAAATGGGAATATTGATGCATAAAGGCCATTATTAATTCCTTCAAAAGTTCAATTTCCATCTCACAAATTACAAATGCATTAACAGTCATGATATAATTTATTTCAGAAGACAGGCCCTTTATCTAGGTCACGTTTACATTGGTGATCAGGAAGGGCTCTTGTAGGTTGTACTGCTATTTTACGCAGAATTTCATGAGCTTTGGTTGCACAAAATTTTTCCTTCAACATCTACTTTAGTCTCATCTTCTATTAATGGGCTTATTTTTACCCTCTTTAAAGTAAAAAATTGATAACTTGTGCCATATCATAGGGAGTTGGTTTCAAATGTTAATTCTGTTTCAACTTATGGAAAGACTGAAACAAAATTACATATAGAGAATGCCGCTTTGACTGAGTCATTCAACATAGCACTTGAACCCCACAACGCACAACTAGTGCTGATCACCAAAAACCACCTTGTCTCTTCTATTCTGCCTTCAGTAGGAGCACCTCAACTCAGTAATCAATCAAGCAGCCCCAGTGCCTTTGACTAGCTACATTGCCACATCATGTGCCAAAGGTAGGATTTTTCCAAAACATCCATTGGGCAACTTAAGCATATAACAACATTTTGTGTGGACAGCAGCTCTAGACATTAGGGACATAAAAGAGTTTGAGAAAAAGGAAGCTATTATTGCTGCAAAATTGAAGTAGATTATACTCGTATAATAAGAAGGCATGAGAGAATCTCGTGTTCATGTTCCATCTAAACACCAAGATTCTGGGTCATTATGTAATAACAAAGCTTAGATATCAGTGCTTCATCTAATTAACATGGGGCAGCTTTATATATATTGGTGACTCTCATTATTCTTTCTTCTTTTCAAATAAATAAATAAAGTACCAGAGAAAACCCGAAAAATTATAGTTATTCAAAACTTCCAATAAATTTGTACATATTCAAACACGGAAAAACATCACACATAAAATTTTGAAAATAAAGTCCAGGGCTCTAATATCTTAGGACCAAGTCCAGTGTCATTACATAATGCACACACAATAAGGTATTCACTTCATATTTAGACATTGAAGTCCTCTTGATGCATTTCAGCAACAGAAATTCCTCAAACTTTTATGTTCTGTTGGTAAGTAATCCCCTCTTTTATCTCCACTGTTGCCAAGTCGATAAAATCCTTGCATTGACAAGGATTGACATTTGTTTGCACAAATATACTGGTGACAACATAGTGCCATACAGCTGCTCATTCCCCACAACTTCAAGCTCTTATTACACATCACCAAAGCCATGGGGCCATGAACACATTTAAAAAGCTGACAGTAAAGTAACTTATATAATTTTTTTGATAAAATAGTAAAGATAATATCATTGCGCTAGTTAAACCTATGAAACCTCCCACCTTAAAGAAATTTGACAATAAATGTATTTTCCTCTACTCCATACTCCACAGCATATATCAGACCACCTTGGTATATTTACCAAAAAAATTCTTTTACTATACCCTCTGTAACCCACGGAGGAAGATTATACAAAATGGATTTAACAATTCCAGGTCTTACTTCCACTTTAACACCCCCAAGCCCCAACCCAACATCAACAGCTCAGGAAATTCCAGATGTAGCCAGCTAGATATATCAAATTCAATAAACTAATCCCCATCAATTAATAATGAAATGTTATTCCTACAAACTCCACATTGCCAGTTCTCAATACCACATATTCTACAAAATAGCAGTAACTTAAGATTGGGTATTGTTGTTGCAAGACTGAAATATAGGTTAATAGAGGTTCCTTTTTGGCACCTTCAAGGCTTTCAAATTAAATATCAGCTCAGTGTGCTTGGCATTTGATGGGCAATTAAAACCAGAGAAATAAAATAAAACATCGGGTAAGTATTTCCATCCAAATAAATTCATTTGGCAAACACCATGAAACTGCTAGCTTGAACTAAGAGAGCTAAGTAATGCCTAGACATATAACTATTCAAAACCAACACGGTAAGCACAGACATTGTGCTTACAACAGATGGATAGCCACTAAATAAGTCAGAACTAGTTGATAAAATACACATGTAGTTTGACAGGAAGCTCAAATATGTCATGATTGAATGATATTGAAATACACCAGAAAATGAGTCCAAATCATGGTACATCACCTGTTGCTTAGATATTGAAGAATCAGGTTAATAACCCTGTCAGGTAAGTAGTCACCAACACGAATCACATTCAACAGATTTAAGTGGCACTCCAAAATCTTCCCGGCATAATGCTTCTGAAACATATGAGCAAAGGCTCTGTTTTCAGGATTTTGCAGCTTCAAGTCTCCAAAACTGTGACATAATAATAGAGACACAAAAGTTTAGAGTTAATCACAGAGTAGCAAAACTTATAAATTAAATGATTCAGGTCGAAAACGCATACCGAGTGTACAGCCTATTTAGAATGTGAACTGTCCATTTCTTCACCTTCCACCAAGCCCACGCTTTTCTAAGCTCAGGATCAACAGGCTGGCCTTCCAAGGGAACAGGCCTCTCCAATACATTTAAAAGTAGCATCATCCAAGCATTGAAGACATTTTGTTCAAGCAACTGCTTTGGAATCTCCAACTGAATCAATTTGAACAATAAAAACACATGCACACATCAAGAGTGTGAACTTAAGCGAAGAAAAGCATATATATTAGTAAGGCAGCTGACAATGAAACCTCAATTGTAAAAGAGGTTTTGTCTTCTCTTGCACTTCTTTCATAACAAGCTTTAACATCTAGGCCAAAATTTCGAGGAAAGATTAATTACATACACACATCATTAATCAGAACTGTGAATCATTATAGACCATAAAGTTGGCTCCTTAGCCTTCTGGCCCCTGCCATAGACTTGGCTTACTATGTGCAAGAATATTGACCATCATAAGATTAAACTAGAATTTTCATAGACAAATTGCTATACCCAAAGATCCATGGACAGCTTCCTGTGCTTTGATGTTCAATTTAATATGAGCAGAAAAAGAGCACTCATCCAAGGTTTGGGTGGGGAATAAAGATGGTCTGCACTTTCCAAATTGTTGTCAAATCATTGTACCACTTAGAGTTAATAAATATTGAAGTATTGTAAAGAAAGAAGACTCATTAGATAAAAAGGGAAAAAAAATTGAAATAGTTCCATTTTATACACAATGATTGTCTTTAAATGCAACATGCAACCTAGACAAGGTTGGATCTACTGCCAAGTGCATACCACAAAACATTTCATGCAAGTGATACACATAGGGAGAGGAGAGAACATACATATATGGAGGACCAGAATATTTTACAGATTAGCTTGATCAAATCCGCTACTTCAAGTGATGGGTTGAGGATCTGGACAAGCCTGTTAAATATATTGAGGAGGTGAGGAAAGGTCTCCTCAACAATGCGATGAACTGGAGTCCTCTCCTCATCTGACTTAAACCTGAGAAGAAATAATAGTTCTCAGCACTAATATATATGGGAAAAATCAATCTGGGCAATCATTCTTGAAACATAGGATACTTATCAAATCAAAAAATGCATAAGCTTGTGTCAAACAAGGCCTTGGAATACGTGAGAAAACAGAAAACTTGCCTACGCTTTGCATCGCACTGATCTTGATAGCAAAAAATTTGTATTCATTATGCACATATGAAAAGAGGAGATTGGACTGTCCCTCTGAAGCAATACCACCACCTGTCTTAGTTTTTCTTTTCCTTACAACTTTGAAAGACCCATGGTCCCCTTCTCACCCAGCTTCAGAGGCACTTAAAATTATGATTTAAATTGTTTAATGTTAATTATTTTGAGCAATATGCATTTTTTTTTTTTCAATATTCAATGACATACTATAATGGAAAAAAAACAGATACATACAAGAAGTATATATTGTAATAAGGTGATTCCACCAAAATAGCACAATCATATACATAGATGTTGTGTTACACCAATAACAAGCCAAAACAATGCCAAGAACAATATTTGTAACTCTGGAAAAGAGTCTTCTGTGGTTCAGAAAGGGAAGGGGTATGCCAAATCCATTAGACAGTATTAACGGCTCAGGAGAAATGATCACCAAAAGAGGCATATAAATGACGACTCTTTTGTCTAATTTAGAAGTCAAATCATGTTATGTACCACGAGGCATGAGTACGAACAAAGGATCAAATTCTTACAACTGAAATAATAATTAGACGTTTGAATTACAAATACAAACTTACTCATATTTTGTAGAAAGTATCCTCAGAACAAACAAGGCACCAAAAACTTGTTGATCCTGTAAGTTATGCTTCACCCAATCAAGAAGACGAGGCCACTGCTCAGGATAATCAGAATGTATAATTGTTTTCAGGCACTCACCAAGTTGTACCCTATACAACTCAACATTTGACCAAGAGATATTAGTCCATATAACCAAGATAAATGAGAAATACAAAACAGGGAACAAGAAACTCACACATTTTAGAACCATGTGATTTTACAGTCATGTTATACCATGTTTTACGCAACTAACAAATTCCGGAGTTAGGAAAACAAAATTACATCAGACTCTACAAATAGCGTGCTTCTATATAATAAAGACACAAGTGCATGTCAGCTTCAGCTTAACAACTGTACCTCAACAAAGGAGGAACTTGAGCTACAAACACAAGAATGTGATCCCTCACCACATCTTTATCGCTCTGTGAGATCTTTTGCTGACCATCTACATCAACCCAGAAAAGAATGATCAGCAAACAACGGATAAAATTTCTTATTCCTACCCATCACAATGCCATACCAGACTCATGAGGAGACCAATTCTTTGCAATAAAGTTCTTAAAATGAATGCTGGCAACTTGCCGCACACCCATGTCACAGTTGTTGTCTACGATTATTTGTAACAACCTCACTAGATGCTGAGGCGCATACTGAAACTGCATATATTAAGGAAACCACATCGCTTAGAAAATACGTCAAACAAAAGTACAATTATAATCAATTAGTTCCCAAGAGACAAGAATTCTCCAAGACCACACTTATGAGCGTGTAAACCAAGAAAATAAAAAAGCAATAGAGTAGAGCTATGCAATAGCGCATAGATCAGAAAAACACAAAGAATCGAGTTAAAATAAGTAAAATCCAAGCACAATTGTGATCAGGGAGTGAAATTCAAAAGGCGCCAAGACTATTTCAAAGCAGAATTCAATAACTAATGGAAGTACCTGATCCAGGCTTTGCTCGGCTGCCTTACGTTCATCGGGATTGGGGCTTAGAGCAGCTTGAAGTATAACAGCAAGACTAGGAAGATCCATAATCTGAGTAATATACTTCAACGACAAAAAATAAACTCTATATGGAAACAAGAATGGACAAATAATCAGGAATCTAAACCCTAGCTCTGAATTGGGAGTGAGATGGTGCTTTTCTGTAGGGTCTAGACCATAGAGCAGAGTGGATGAGCAAGGAGAATGAAACAGCGTGTCTGGTTCGCGGACAGAGACAGCAAAAGAGTGGGAGGGTATTTAAAGCACGAGGGTTTACGGGTTTTTAACCATTTTGGACAACCATCCAAACTAATTAAACGACGCACTTTCCGTGTGTTTGGACGCGCGATAGAACATAGAATACAGTGCTATCCGTGGCAGTTGGACGCCATGCGTGCGTCGCTTTGTTGCTTGAAATTGCTGTGGCCTTCAAACTTAAGAAACGACGTCGCTTAAATTTCACACGGCATGTCCCGCCTGCCGTAAAAGTGTACTGGCGGCACGTGGAGGGTCGTTCGAACTTGTAACGGAGGAAGACGCTGCTTCGTTGGTTGTCTCCCAACTCCAACCAACTGGATCTCCTCGCCTTCTTTACGGTAGTGTTTGGTTGGAAGGAAGGCAATGAGGTATTTTAATCAAAATTTTTTATTTAGTTTAAATTTTTAGAGAAATGGATGCAAAATAAGAATATAAAGTCTTTTTTTTTTAATTTTGTCTTGAAAAATTTAGATAAAAGAAAAAATTATTAAAATTTTAAATTATCACATGATTTTAAATCCAAAAAACCTATTTCACTCGAGAGGTAAAGAATATATTTTTTTTATGATAAAATAATTTCTTTTTGACTCCTAACAGCTTTGATATTTAAGAAGTATCGAAGTGGCCTCAACCACTTCATTGTGTCAAATTAAACAAGAATTTTTTTTTTTCTTTCTTCTTCTCTCATTTCTTGATTTGAATCAAACACACTAGACATATGTTTCTTGAGTCAGAATGGTTGGTAAGGAGATATAGAGTCAAATTTGTCTCGTAATTCTTGTCAAATGATCAAATTTATTGTTTAGTCTTGATTTCTATTATCCATAATCAATAAGATCCTGTTACAAAATTTTGTAACCAGATTATATATAAATATAAATAACTTTTGTCTAGACAAGAAATAAAATTAATTACAATTTAGAAACTATAATATCAAAATGCAAGCAAATGACAAAAATATATGTATATATATATATATATATACATATACTGGATTTCATTAATTTATTCTAGTTTCTTTTGGCAGGTAATTTGTAAGTATTACTGTAGCACTTGTTGAAACTTGTAATATGCTCTTACCTTAATATTAGATATTTTTTCTCATCCTAAATTTTTGTTAAAAAAAGCGAGATAAATCTTTTATTTTAGTTGCAAGTAATATTTATTTTAAAATAAAACATATGTAATTGAAATATAATGTCAGAAATCTCTATTGTAATGTTTCGTTCAAAAGAGGAGAGGGGAAGGGATGAAAAATAACCTTTATTTTTTCTCTTCTGGTTTGGTTAGCAAGTGGAAAGATTTTAATTAAAAAATAATGTACACCACTAGAAAAAATCTAATTTTCAGCAGATTTTTTTGGCAAATGAGTTATTCACCAATAAAAAAAAAGAAAATTTATTTTCACCAACAAAATTTTAAATTGATATGCATCAACTAATCAAATGAATTTAATTTTATTTGCGGATTTACGCTTCCATCAATAATATAGTTAGAAAATTGTGTTACACATTTTACAAGGGGCATGAAGAATTCATTGGCAAAATAAATCGTTGATGACTTTGCGGATGATCATGTTAATGGTGATTGAAGCCACCAAAAATTAGCTAATATTTTGTTTGGTAAAATTTTATTTTACTGTCCAATGTTATCCACTAGTTAAAATATTTTTGGAATCATTTTAGTGGTGTTCTATTGGGAAATCTGTTGGTATAGCAAAAGCTAGAGATAAAAATTGTGACTCATATTCATTGATGGCCTTTATTGTTGGTAAAACCAAATTAGAGTCATTTAGTTGCAAGCTCTATAGCAAAAGTTGCAAAAGGTTATTTTACCAATGGCCATATCTGTTGGTAAGATAAAAACCAACATTGATTGGCAACCATTATGATAGTCAATTCTTATACATCGAGGATGCCAAATTATTTGATTGATGCATAATATCACTAGTACAAAAGTCAAAATAGTTGGCTACCATGCATCGAAATAGCCAACGAGTGCTAATTTATTTTATCAGCTATTTATAGCCGTCAATAACAATTAACGTATCTCCAATTGGCTACTAAAACGAGGTTAATATATTTTTCCTATAGTCATGCCACTGGTAAAATAAAAACTGATGTTGATTGGCTGCCATTACGGCAATCAATGTCAAAATTTTATCTGCGATCAATGTAGCTAGTAAAATGCAAACTGTACATAGTTGCCTTGCATGCATTAAAATAGCCAACGGGTGTCAATTTATTTTACCAATGGCTAATGCATTGGAAAACTTCTTTGAAGGTACTTACCTTGTTCCTTAATTCTCTTGTAATCTTTTATTAAACTCAAGTTGTACATAAAGATGTTTTCAAATTTTTGATTAATACAGTTGAACCCACTTGTAATTGTTTCTGGAACTTTAATTACAACTTTAATTTTTTGAAAATTTTCATATGTACTCATATCAAAAATTGTATTTGGAGGTCATAACTAACAAAAACAAATGAAACATTGATCTTAGGATGCCTAAAAATCTTAAGAAAGAAGTTTAGAGATTGCAAAGTTTGGCTTTTGGTCAACTATGGCCAAATTCAAGTTAATTATCAAAGATGAGATTAGCCAAGTCAACAGTTGAGATGCATGAATAGTGGATATGCTAACTAGGGATAGGCTCATTTTAGCTCAACTTGGCTTACAGAGCTGGGACTTTAGTTGTGTATGAGCTTGAAGCCGCGTGAGCTGGCAGAAGGTGGCAACATTTGGACTCCTACCAAATCAGTGATTTCCAACTTCACTCTTGTTAATCACATCTCTTAAATATGATTGGAAGATGGTGTGCGATCACTACTCTGGGCATGTCGATTTCTTACTTTGTTTTTCTCTTAATTTTTGGTGATGAACACAATGTGACACTAGCAATGACAAGTTGCAACACTATGAGCTGGAAGTAGTCTTTTTCAATTAATTGTTTCATGAGAAAAAACATATCGCAATTGATTGTCACTTTCTTTATAAGGAGGTTTAATACTTGTTTCCACTAGACATTTGAGGACCATGGAACATTTAGCCAATATTTTCATCATGACTCTTGATATTTGAGGACCATGGAACATCTAGCCAATATTTCCACTAGACTTGGTTATTGGGCTAGGCTTGCACTAGATCTATTTCCCTTGTACTACCTTAGTTTTTTTCTCATAGAAATATGCAGAGTAATCAAGAGAAGTTGATAAAGCCTTTAGAAAGAATCTATGTGTTTTATTTCATTTTCTTTTCGACCATATTTATTCTCTTTATTTCAATGGTTTTATCAAAGTTAGCCTTTGTTAAAATTAAATTTTGATATTTATAGCAAAGTTAGTCTTTTGATTTCTAACAATTGTATTTTCTCCATGTAGAATTAAGATCTAGCTAGCAGCATAAAAGCTCATTGTTGTAACTTCATAAGGCTGGGATACTTTGTAGATGTCTATATATAGTAATAATTGTAATTTAATTTAATAGAGCTTGAGTATCTTGCATTCCTAAACTACTATTTTTTTGGTTGTTGTCATCTCCTCTCTTTTTCAGTTTTTGAAGTGTATGCCTATTGATGGGTATCTCTTCCAATATAATTGGGAACATGAAATGTAGCTGTGGACTAATGTTTATTCGAGAACAATGGGAGTTGGTGCAATTTTCAAGCAAACCCAACAACCTATGTCTAGATAACCCAAATTTATTACCCACTTTTTACCCTTGTCTTCTTTTCAGCATGCCCCCCTCAATGAGGGGTTGGAAAACTCATGAGATTCTAAGTACATTTCAAAGTTGAACCATGGTTGTTTGGTTGACACTACAAAGAAAAACAAGAGATAGATAGAGAAGTACATAGATATAGAGAGTTTCAGAGAAAATGAGGAGTGAGATTTTGCCATTAGCATCTCTCACAGCCTTTTTTTCTCCAGTGTTTGAAGCCTAACCTTTCCTTCATCACTTTGTTGTCAAACTTAGCTATTCCTTGTACTCTATCATGTTTTCCAGATCCCAAGTTGAAATGCATTCAATTTTCAGACCATAGTAATTTGGTGCAATACTAGCCTCTAGCCTAGTGGCCCTGGCTCTGATACAAGACCATTGTTTTTTTTTTTTTAATGGACTTCAAGGTTATCTTTTTCTCTTGTGGGTTCTGCACTACTACTATTGTCTTAGGAATACTAGTTGAGTACCATGAATAATGATGCTTGTTAAGTTAGATGATGAGGGCTTGGATTCAATAATGGGTTGCTATTGTTTGAATTTTTCATTTTGACTATTGTTTCAATTTGTGCAATTACAAGAGAAGTGAGAAAGTAAAGTGTGCCTCTATCTTCTAAAAGAATTTTAGAGCTACTTTCACTTTGCTCCACTCGTTCCCTTATGGTGATGTTTCAACAAGCATACTGCGTCCTCTGTTAGATCACTACTAATGCATCCTTGAAATTTGTCTCATCAAATATGTGGTAATAATAGATCTATGATGAGGTACATTTTTGGGAAACTGTTACAAGAGTATCCATGCTCAAGCTTGCTATCACTTTAAATATGAGGAAATCATAAATCCAATTTGTCCATTAAGCATCCTTGTTTTCTTGGTAGTTCTTTTGGTTTTATTTTTGGATAAATAGTTCCTTTAGTATTTGATTGAATATAATAGGAGTAATTAATTTTCTATTTTTCTTCAATCAAATGAAGTGTGGAATTATGCAAGTGATGGTGACAACAAGAGTATTCTAGATGCATTTTTCTTGGGAAAAGCTCTTGCTAAAGCTCTAAATGAGTTTAGATTGAGTCTACAGTTGGTGAGTTTTTGAGTGTAGTTGGTAGGCTACAAGTTGAACAACAAAAGCAAGTGCAAGACTTCCAGGTAAAGAACTGTTTGAACTTACATTACTATGTGATGGATTGGGTTCATGATTGACATTAAGTGACACTCTATAATATGTCATATCATATGTCTTGGCTTCATGACTACTCAAATATTATCGTTGCCTGTTTTCTTGCAATCTAATTTTCATAAAATTTTAATTTTACCACTTCTTGCAATCTAATTTAAATAAAATTTTAAATTTTATTGCATAAAGATTGAATCTTGTAGGAAGAGAGACTTGCAATGGTGTTCATTGACCTGGAAAAAGCCTATGATAAAGTGCTAAAAGAAGTTTTATGGAAGGGTTTGGAAAACAAGGGTGTGCGTATCGTATATATTTAAGCTATAAAGGATATGTGTGATAGGGCAATAACAAGTGTGAGGACTTGGGGAGTGGTGACAGAAGATTTCTCCATAAGGATTGATTTGCATTAAGAGTTATCCTTAAGTCCATGCTTGTTCAACTTAGTGTTAGATGTACTTATTAGACATTTCCAAGATGCAATCTTGAAATGTCAGGAATCTAGAGGTAGTAACACAACAAGACAATCTAGAACAGTGAAGATAAAGGGAAATGTAGTAATATTCACACTAGGAAAAGGATCCTAAGTACAAGAATGGAGGCCTCTTGGAAGAGAAGACACTCCCTTAGAGTTTGGATTTCGACACAGAGTTATTGTTCCTATGATAACCTTAGCAAAATTCTCAAACAAGCCTTCCCTCATATAACCAAGATCACTTTATTCCTAAGGGATGATGCCACTTGGCCCTACAGAGCCTTTCCCTAACTACTAGTTAATTTACTGGCCTGTTAGTGGTTAGTGGTCCCCCTTTTGTATTTCATTTTGCTATTTGCTACCCACAGCTTGGCAGTGCCAATTTCCCCACTAACTCCTTTAGTACCTTCTTTTAGCACAATAGGCCTAACAATACCCTCGAGCTACCAAGAAGCCTTGTCCTTAAGGCTAAAGTCTAGAAATTACACTCTGATGTGGAGTAAATTCTCCCATGTTTGCATCCTAGATTAAGAGTAGCTTATCAACAAAAGGAATGGAAGCACAAATGCAAAAAAATTAATTATTACTTCAATTGCAGTTAAAATTTAACAATTTTCAATTAATACACATTATCATATGACACAAGATTGACACCATAGTTTAATTATGATACAAATTTAGTAAATTTCAAGCTAGACTAGAAGAAATGTAAAGAAGGTAAACAACTTAGTACCTTCAACACATGGCAGCAAAAGTTCTCTCCTTAATGTGCTCACATCTCTTCATATGATTGTGTTAATGTCATCATTAAGGTGATCCCATAGTGTATCAAGATTTAGATACTCTACCTAAGCAATGAAATTATGAAATTTAAGAAAAGGGATATATAGTACAATGAAAAATCTAATAGTTTGTTAGCATTTTCCAAAATATAACACCTCGGAATTGGCTTTAGAGTGCATGATTTCTTCTATTTTAAGAACAATTATTGGAATCTTCTCTTGCCATTCCTTATTGTTGACCCTAAAATTTGGTTTTGGAGTCGCCACCAATCTAAATTATTTAAAGTTGAGATCAGAGACCTAATTGGAAATAATCTACGTTTTAAAGATTGGGTTCGAGGGTTGGTTACTTTTTAGGGAAGGTATTATCATCCTAAACGCCCTTTCAGTATTAAAAATGATTTAATTAATTTATCTTAATGAATTTGTGTTAGTTCAAAAATATTTTTTGAAAATAATCCTTACCCATTCTAGATTGGGATTTAAAAATAATTTTGAGAAAAACGCCTTTCCTATTCTAGTCTAGGGTTTTAAAAATAATTTTAAAAAAATTTTCTTTTTATTCCAGTCTGTGGTTTTAAAAATAATTTTAGAAAAATCTCATCTCTATTTCAGATTAGGGTTTTTAAAAATAATTTTAAAAAAATTTTCTTTCTATTCCAGATCGGGGTTTTAAAAATAATTTTTAGATTAGAAAAGGGTAAAAAAAAGGAAATGCTTGCATCACCTAATTTAGGTTCATGTATTATTTTAAAATACTAATCCTAACTAATAACTCATTTTTATTTTTCCAATTTGCTAAAAGTTTGCTTAAAATAAGGACATGTATGGCCTAATTATTTTTTCCAAATCAAAACTCACGTCTTTTTTCATCATGTTTACCTTATACCATGAGCTTTCAAGGATGACTTCCAAACTCCATCACATAAGTTAACAAAGCCTAAACATATGCCAAAAATTGGCAACATGAAAACTACGGAAACTTTGCAGCTTTCTGGTCATATGAGGCTGGAACACTAAACTCATACGACAATAGATTTAGGCTATGGCAATAACCCCGTTTAAGATGCAAGCAAAATCATAATACAGCAGCAAGTTTTGGGCACTTAGTGACCATACCTTTGACTTTAATGAATGAAATTTAAACAGAAGTAGGTAGACCAAGAACAAATAGCAATTTGATAGTGACACAGATGCGGCATTGTCTTGTGGTTGTGTTCGGCTATCGGTGGTGTTTTTTGTGCTGCAATGAAAGCAGCGATGAAGTAGAACTAGATGACAGCAGTGAGCAAGTCTCCTACAAGGGGTACCACGGCCTGGTGTTGCGTTGTGGAGAGGTTTGAGATTAAGACGAACAGTGGCAATAGTGAATTTTTTGAAGAAGCTGACGATGTAGTGTGATACTGCAGAAGACTGGGCAACCGAAGATGTAGCATGAAAATCAGTAAGCACCGGCTTGAGTCCAGGCCGCCGATCTCTAAAGTAGGAAGAAGTCTTTCAGTAGAAGTGATGACAGCAAGGTGGTAGGTCGAAACAGCTGATGGCATTGAGGCTGAAAGCTTTAGTGGTCGCGACTGTCTTCTGGTGTCATGATGGATGTCAGCGAAAACGAATAGCGACTGTGCAAGCTAGGGACACTACAACAGAATGGAGAAGCTAATCGACGGCAATGGACTGACGTAAAGGAAGAAAGTTCATCCTCGTAAGCGTGCTTCGGTGCCGACGGGTGTTGAGTAAGGGCACAATGAAGACACTATTCTCCTCCCTTGGTTCTTGCTCTTTTTTAAGTCTGAAAGTCTTCCAGAAGTTTTTTTGAAAAATCTCTTGCCTCCGTGAAAGTGCTACATTTACTTAAGCTTAAGTTTCTCTTTCTATGTGTGTGGTGGCTGAGAGTTTGAGAAGTGCAAGTCTAGTCTGATGTGAACTGAAAGTACTGGAGGAAGTGCAAGGATGGGATGGGTTTTTGGAGGTGAATATGTGAAAAAAGGTTTGGAGAGAGTAAAAGTCTAGTGAAGGCCATGAGTAGGAGTGTGATGTAAAGGGCGGGGCCGCGTGCTTTTTTTTGTTGGGAAGCTTTTGTTTATTTCTATGTGGGGTGTCGGCTGACGTGGTTAAGGAAATGTTTTGGGTGATGATGGATTTCATGCGTTCAAGGGTTAAGAAGGCGTTAAGCAGGCTTTTGGTCCTTTCTGTAGGCTTTTCTTTTCTTGTTTTTCGTAGGCTGTAGGTTGAAATTCTTTTTAGCTAAAATCTTCTTTTTTTTTACCCCTCCTTTCTTGTGTGTATGTGATGAGTTTTTATAAGTGTAAAATTAGAATTTCTTTTCTAGTTAGACTCGATTTTTATCTTTTTATTTATCTAACATTTTCTTATTTATCTTGTTGTTATCTTTTATTATCTTTTATTTATCTTATTTTTATCTCTTATCTTATCTTTATCTTTTGTCATCTTTTATTATTTTTTAAATGATGTTTATCTTATTATTTAATTTTTATGATTTTTTGTTTTGGACTTGGGATTAATTTTCGTTTAGGCTTATTTATTTTGGGCTTGTTTTATTTGAATTTTTAGTTTTAATTTGGATTTTGGTTAGGTTTAATTTAGATTAAAGTTTTGTAAAATGGGTTGAATAAAATTAAGTGTCTACACTTATTCTTCTTAGTTATAGAACAGTGAGTCTCGTTGATGACCCTAGTCAAACAAATGTTAGGCAATCAACAACATGCATGATAAAAACCACAAAAGTCTAGTAAAAATAATTAAAATTTTACATTTGTGATCAAAAGCATTGTTCAAATCACAGACAACAACCAGTTTGTAATTAGCACAACTCCTTTAGTAACAAAAATACAAGGAGAAAAACAAAGAGATAGAGAAGGAAGAAGTACCTGCAAGCTTCCATGGATCAAACTTATACAAATAAATCTCTTCAATAATTTGAACAGTAATTGACTACACAACACATTTAATCATAGTTCTAATGTAAAATTGAGTGCACAATATTGTAGCTTCATAGAAAGCTTATTGATTAAGGAAGAGAACAAGTAACAGCTCAACATCAATGTTGAATAACTAAAGTCAACAATACAGCTGGATAATACATAAGAAAATAAGTTGAATTCCTAACCAAACAAAACAATAATTACACATGGATGCACCACCACCATTGATGATATGTTTCGCAAGTATTTACTAGTTGGTTTCCATCATTGAAAGGAATAATATGTATTGCACTTGAGTAGAGCACACACCCAGGGGGTGGGGGCAAGTATTAAGGAAACATTCTATTTGTGGAAAGAAAATAATAGGTTTGTAGTGTGGATGCAAGTTTGAAATTGCATGAAAGAGTGACACGTCATAAATTTTCCCACTTTTTGGTTGTTGCCTTCTAGTTATTATATATAAGAAGACTAGTTATTGTCTCGTTTGTTGCACAAATGACAATGACATTGAAATAAATTATGAATAACACAATAATTTATGAAAATTATATATTGTGGATATTTATTGAATTATTAAAGTGTCAAAATGAATATAGAGGTTACAAAAATTAAAGAATGAGATCCTATGAGGTGCAAGGTGCACTTTATAGATTAACTATTGATGAGAATATGAATGCTACTGATTATCTTCAGTATGTGATTTGTTATTTATGTGCTTGTGTTATATAATAATCTACACTGTTAATTTTCTTATGAATGACATCCACTTGCACCTTACAAAGTGCACCTTACACTTTGAAGGATCTAAATCCGAAAACTAAATATCCAAACTCCAAGAAAAATAAGTAGTTTAATCAAACAAACCCTTCTAAATGTCCAATAATCATAGTAAAATGAATTATAAACATATGTTTGAAGTCTAGATCTAGTACATAATTCATAGCATAAAGATAAAATACTTATAAGCTTTGTTATATAATGACTTTTGGTTTGCTATAAAATTGACAAAATTTATTCAACTGAAAGGAAAGGAAAGTCGAGAAAGATCAAAACTTACAATTGTTTACAACAATGGCCCTATTTGGATAAGCTTAATAGAGCACTTATGCATAGAAAAAGTGCTTAATAGATTTATTGTGAATGTTTAGATGCATTTATAAAATTATTCAAATACTTAAATAAGTTATTTTGGGTTTATATTCGTAAGTTAAAAATTTAACCTTATAAAAATAAGTCCTTATGAAAGTGGGTAACCACTTATGTGGGATTCTTTTAACAAAAATTTGTTTATAGTTATAAACTCTTGTCTTGTATTTCATCTTTATTACAAAGTAAAATGCGAGTAATAAAGACAAAAACAAGCTTCCATAAAGTGATGTAGGTTGATGGGTACGCTAAACTATGACACTAGTGAGCACCGCAGCACATGGCACACAAGCCATGTTATAACACTAGCAATTAGCATGGCATATTAGCATGTAAGCTATGTCATGGCGCCTATGTGGGCTAGCATGACATGTCATGCAACCCTACATGAACCTCCTTTAGGGCAATTAAGGCATGTTATGGTAGCTCTAAATGAACCTCTCTTGAGATAGCTAAAACATGTCATGACAAATGATAATGTTGTGCCGAGCACGTAAGCAATGCGACGCGTTGTGTGGGCATGCAAGCCGTGTAGCATTCGTGTGGATAAGCAAGACATGTCATGGTTGCCCCTAATGGACCTTCCTTAAGGTAGCCAAAGTGTGCCATAGTAACTATAAGCAAACCTCCCTTAAAGTACCAAGGAAGTCATGGTGGCTACTAGTGCCACGCCAAGCATACGAGTAGCATGTTGCATAAAGGTACACATTCTTGTAACATAGATGAACTTCATCTTGATGAAGTGCATATAAGTTCTTATTATTATTTTTTTTGTTAAAAAAAAGAAAAGATAGAAAGTGTTTGATGGAGGGAAGTTTAGGATCAATTTGGTAATTTTATAATTATGAGCACATGTGAAATTTTGCATCCAAACACTATATTTATTATATAAATACTTATCAAAATGTATATCCAAGTTAACTAATTTTAAACTACACTTATATCAGTAGAGCTTAATTAAAAAGTTCTTAATATAATAAATACTATAATACTATAAGTACTTATGATATAAGTACTTAATAAAAAGAAGTAGAGGAAGACAAAAAAGATATTTAAATAGATTATTAAAAAGGATCTTATGATAAATAATATTTTTGAAAATTTTATTTTTTATAAAACATAGTGGTGTCGCTTGATCCATGTTGACCCTACATAATAAGATAAGGTTTTATTTTTCTTTATGTTTCTTTATCAATTATTGAACTTTTAATGATAGATAATTTCAATTTCATAAATTTTGGAAACAATGCTCAAATTTGAGCATTGTTTTCTTACTTGCTTTTTTTTATCTTAAATCATTTAATGCTAATATATTTTAAATCTTTCATTTTTAGTATGTATAATTATCTAAATTTTATTTTCTAATTACCATTTTTGTGATAGTGTGTCAATATAAATTATAGTAATTAATACTCTTTTTAAAGAAAATTACAATAATAAATACTCAAATAATGCTTGAGAGCTCTTTGTTGCATATGAATTTAAAAAAATTAATCATCAAGTGACATATTTTTCTAAAAATAATTGATGTTATATCAAATATTCGATCATATGAGTAAATGCTTAAAAGTTATATAATAGGGTTTGATTTGAAGAATATAATTTCTAATAAAAATATTCATTACAAGTTTTTTAGTGAAAATAATAACATTTTATTAAATTACCTAAGAAAATAATAAATATTAAAAAAATACAAGATTCAAGTTTTTTTAAAAGATATAACATTTTTATAAAAATTATATTTAACATTTAATAAAAAATTTTAATTTTAAAATAATTTGAATTTATAATAAAATGATATTTTGTTAATTAAAACTTTTAAAAAGGATATTTTTGGCAAAATGGTTTGTCCTTCTTCACTTTTATATAGTATAGGTTTACACTATATATAAATATGTGGAAGGCAAAAATGTTTTGCCTCAGATACCCTTTTTAAATGTTATTTTATTATCAATTTATATTATCCTAAAATTTCAACATTTTTATTAAAAATTAAATTGAAATTTATAAATTACTATCTTTATTTTCAGTATAAATGGTATGATCTATTAAAGAGGAAACTTGATTTTTAGACTTTTAATATTTCATATTTTATTAGATATTTAGTATAGCATTTATTATCTTCATAAAAAAAGAGTTTGTAAAAAATATTTTTATTAAAAATAAATTCTATAATTAAAATTTATTTTATAATTTTTTAGCATTTATTCTTTTCATTGAATATTTGATGTAATATCAATTAGTTTTTTAAAAAAGAATTTATGTTATTTATAATTTTTTTTTTTGAATTCGTATGTGTTTCATGTGTGTAAAAGTTAGTATATATAAATGAGGTTGTGTAGATAGAACAAATTGCAAGCAACTCATAGCTCATGCATTGCAAATGATCATAAGAAAAATTTGTGGATGTGCGGATATTTAAGAAAGAATATGTATACATATTTTCTTTAAACTATAATAGTAGCTTAAGTTATAGTATTGAACACTATATACGTAAAGAATTAGTTAGACCATATTATCCTTATTTTTTTATGACACACAGCATGTGTTAATTTGAAAAACTTGAATAACCAATTTGACACATATTTTAATGTTATATTTTTTTCACTTTTCTTTTTATTTTGACACATCCCAAACCCTTTGTTCATTTTCTTTTTGTTTTAGTTCAATGTTCACTTTCTCTTTTAATCTAACATGTATATTCACGTGCCTTATTTTCTTTAATTACTATCCGATTTTTATTTTGAAGAACAGACACTTGTTCTATTTGGAGAAATGCTAATCCTACCAAATTATACTAAAAAATTTGTACAAATTCCATTTCTTGCCATGAAACATTTAAAAAATCATTTATATATGCATTAGACCCACCAGCAGTGAATGAATTTTGTTCAAAATCTTGGAATAACAGTGTTAGCTTTACCTTTTAGGTTGTTACCATATTGTAATTAAATTAACAAGTGTAGATGCTTTTATTGATCTGAGTCTCCGTTTATAGCATAAGTACCCAGTGTTTAATGTCTACGCTGAGCGAACTTTCTCAAAGTATTGTCAGCACGTTTTGCTTATATTCATTGAAAATAGAATTTTATTCTTCAATTTGTGCTAGAGCCTTGGAGGCACGTGTAAGGGGCAAGTAAATTTTACCAAGAAAAAAATGGCTAGATTTCAAAACTTTTGATCCTATGTTAACTCACATGGCTGGCCATCTAAAGAGAGACATACACAACACTCGGGCAAAAGTTTGTGTAGCACCGAATAAATGTGTCCACTCAATTTGCTGCCATGACAGTATATAATTATAAAACAAGTGTAAGAGGACAATCCCCACTATCATGAAGCAAACTGGATTTCTTCCCCCAAAAGTATTACATAAAGAATGAAGGCAGCTGTTCTACAAATCTGCAGCAAGCAACCCCTGTAAAGCTCTCTGCAACACCCTTTAATCATCAATACTCCTAGACTATACTCAGCCCAAAAATAAATATAACAAATTTTACAAAAACAAAAATTTTAATGGCTCGGCCACCCCCGCCCCCCCACAAAACAAAACCACAATTACCCAGACAGCCATCAGCCACCCCTAATTGCCTATCTATGTGACAGGCAATAATTAATGCAAAACTCGTATAGAGACTCCAAGGAGACCCAAAAAGGGGGAGAATGATAAAAGAAAACAACCGCATGCAATAATGGGCAAACTCTACCAAGCAACGAAGCTTAATCAAGACCTGTTGAAAGTGCTAACTCTGAAGTTCCCTAAATCCGTGTTCTTTGGTTTCGGATGGAACTTTCGGAAACAAGGCTTCAAGCACTTCAACACTTCATACCCGCCAAGGCTCATAGAACTCTAGTAACAAATGAGCAAACATACGCCTCAAATAAACAGGGAACTCTGCCTCTCTAACCATTACCAAGTGAACTGGCAAAGCCAAGAACTTTAGGAAAAACTAGAACAATAGCCAAGAATGTACATCCAAAAGCTTAAGAAGCTGTGGCAGCTGATGACTTCTCTAATTTTTCCTTCTCAATCTCTGCTCTCCTCTGCTCAGCATGCTGGGCAACACCATTAGCAAGAGCTTGATAATTGAACTCGAGTGTCTGGGTGAGGTTCTGAAATCTCAATGGATCTGATGATTGCATCACTAAAAGCAAATTTATAGAGAGGGCCATGTCAGACAACAATGAAAATGATGACAGCAATCATGAAATTTTAACATTTTGAATGAACTTTCAGCTTACCTTTCATTGTATCCACAAAGAAAACAAAAGGATCCACCTCATCAATGGGGGACTGCAACTCTTCATCATCACTATAGTCATCATCTGAGTCATCATCATCCTCGTCATTGGGCCGGAATGACTTTGCCTATGGAGCCAAGAATACAAAACGATAGCAAACTAAGATTCGGTGATAAAAAATGGGTTATAGTATTCAGATGAAAAGCATCAAATAGAGGGAAAGGTCTCATTCTTCATATTCTAAATTTGTTAAATAATCAAAGAAAAACTTCAAAATACAACAGACACACGTATTGAACAACACTCTGCAACTCAATTCACCAACATTTTTAGTATCATATAGAAAAATTTCAGGAGGAGGATAATGAGCTGAGCAACTTGTGAAGTACCTGGATCTTCAATTTTAAATAAATAAATCTTTCTTTTGCTACAAAAATACATAGCTACATACATACGTATGTACAAGTATTCTTATAGATTTCGATAACATACCTTATAATCTGTAGCATCTTTTATAATGTATGTGCTGATAGAAATTGAAGTTGCGTGAAGATTAATATAAAAGCCAAAGCCTTTCTAAGTCAACCACTTTTAACGTTGTCAAGCAAAGCTATTTAGTTTGATTATAAAATAATGGGGAGAAAAATTCAACAATAGTCTAGAGATGGAGGCTTTGCTCACTACACTCTAAACACCTCAAAGCCAGTTGTAATCAAATTCTAAGGCATATAGAATTGATTAAGGCCTGTTCACCATATTTGATTTGTTAGGCCATTTACGTCCAAAGCACAAAATTGATCCATACAAGTGGCGTTTAGAGGCCACTTCTCATCCCCAAAATCGCTTCTCAATTTCTAGTCCATCTCAATGTAGCGAATTTGCACAAGACCCTTTTTCTCAATTGTTATCAATTTTAGATTCATACTTTTTGGTCATTTTTATTGATATTTTAACAAGTGCTTTACCTAATGTTAGAAAGATCGAAGAATTTGTGAAAGCTATAACTCAAAAGGGTTGTCAACATGTGTATTTATAATTGAATATACTACTACAGTACAAAAAGAAGTACAATAGTACAAGGGCTCTAGTCTAGTACCAAGCTCATCAAATAGACCCATTATTCAACTAACTTATTCTGACACTCCCCCTCAAGCCGGGGCATATGCATTAACCATGCCTAACTTGTTACAAACATCCTAAACCTATTTTCTTGAAAGAGACTTAGTAAAGATATTTGCAAGTTGATCCCCTATTTGAACATGCTTGAGACTGATGACTCCTTCTAATTTCTACCTAATAAAGTAGCAGTCCATTTCAACATATTTCGTCCGTTCATGAAAGATAGGATTAGAGGCAATATGAGTCGCTGCTCGGTTATTACATCATAATTCCATGCTACTAGAGCATTCCATCCCAAGCTGACAAAGGAAGTAAGAAATTCAAACAAGCTTAGCAGTGGCATATGTGTTAGGAGTGGAGTTAAATTTACTGTGTAGCTCTTTTGTTACAGTTGTTACTTAGGCTGTGTTTTCTTCACTCAGGGGCAATATTGTATTTTCCTTATCTATCATGTAAATATTACAGCTGATTGGGAACAAAGGAAGTCAGTTTACTTCCTTCACCGAAATTCCTTGTTCTCCTTCTTCACTGTTCATTTCCTTCTTAATTTCATCTTGGTATTAGAGCTTGATCCTGCTGATAGACAACTTCACCTTCAGATTTTCGTTTCCCTAATTTCGGACTGTGAAAAACCCTAATTGCTGACGTCAGCAGCCGGAGATGCTGACGTCAGCATCGGTCGTTTGACGCCGGTGGACCTACCGGCCGGACCGACTCTGTCCGGCGACCAAAACCCCCAAGCTTTCAGCCCAAAACTCCAACCGCCGATTGAAGAATCGAAGCCCTCTTCCAAACGGCGAGAAAACCCTAACTCGCTGCAATCTTGAGCTTCTGGTGAAGGTCGGACAAATTGGCCGGGATTACCAACTTCAGACAACTTGAACCTAGCCCTTGAAGTGCGATTTCAGTGGCTGTATGGTGGTTGATGGTTCGATTCCAGCAATAGAGGCGTAGGAGTGCGATTTCAGTGGCTGAGACAACTCGAACCTAACCCTTGGAGTGCGATTTCAGTGGCTGTATGGTAGCTGATGATTCAGTTCCAGCAACAGGGGCGTAGGCAGCTCGGTTGAAGTGCGAATTTGGTGGCTGGAGAGTGTTTTTGTGACTTCCTAGAGGGCTTTCCAACATTTCTCATCTCTTGCTGAGTTTGGAAGCATGGTTGAAGAGTAGAGATGTCTAGAAGCAACAATGAAGGTGAAGGGTTTAGTCAAGGCCCACGTCAAATTCCCACTCAGAGTGTGATTGAGAATGTTCTCAACTCAGGGGACTCTATAGGACGTGTAGTTACCTTAAATGACAACCCTACACTTCAGATTAGTCCAAGGAAGCTTGATGGCACCAACTATCTTACATGGGTCACTGCTTGTACCCTTTCCTTGAAGGCTAGAGGGCTATATGGGCATGTTTGTGGCCGGAAGAAAAAACCTGAGGAGACCAGCCCTTTAATAGATCAATGGGAGTCTGAAAATAGCCTCGTCATGTCTTGGCTATTGAACTCGATGGAGCATGAGATAAGCAAGATGTTCTTGGGCACGGCTGAAAAAATTTGGAATGCAGTGAAGCAAGCTTATTCCCGAGTTGGCCACCATGCTATCATCTATGAGTTGAAGCAAAGAATTCATGGGACAAAACAAGGAGAAAAATCTATATCTCAATACTACAATGAACTTAGTAGCATTTGGCAGGAGCTTGATTATTATCAAACATATCAGCCTAAATGCTCAGAGGATGCTGTTGAGTTCCAGAAGATGCAGGATAATGAGAGAGTCTTTGAATTCTTAGCTGGTCTTAATGTTGAAAATGATCAGATGAGAGCTCATCTCCTTGGAAGAGAACCCTTGCCATCATTGGGACAGGCACATGCCTTTATCCAACAAGAGGAGAGCCGAAGACAATCTATGCTCCTGTCCTCTTCTGTTGAGAGGTCTGCCTTGAATGTCAATCCCGTACAAAAGGTCATTGACTCACCTAGTGCCATTGTACAAAGTGATAAGGATAAGCTGAGGTGTGACTATTGTGGAAAACTAAGGCATACTAGGGAGCAATGTTGGAAGCTTAAGGGAAGGCCGTCAAGAGGTCGTGGAGGAAGAAGAGGAGGACTATCTAGGAACCAAGCTCATTTGTCAGAAGCGACTGAATCTATGACAGAGAAAAGCAACCAGAGTGAGGATAATTTCTCTAAAGAAGAAATGCAATCTCTTAGAAAGATTCTCATGATGACAAGATTGAATGCCTCTTCAGAAGTAAAGGGAAGCACATCCTCACCTTCCACTTCTTCCACTCACTTAGCTCATGCAGGTAAACCCATTATGGCCTTGAATGCATACACTAGCACCAGCTCTAATTCTTGGATCATTGACTCTGGGGCTTCTGATCACATTACTGGTGACTCTTCAATATTCTCCACATATTCACCTTGTTCACATTCGGACACTGTTCGTGTTGCGGATGGTTCCTTGTCTCCTATAGTAGGCAAAGGATCTATAAAGTGTACACCTTTATTGAATTTGTCTGCTCTATATGTTCCAAATTTTTCAAACAATTTACTCTCCATAAGTGCCATTACCAAAGACTTAAATTGTAAAGTCACTTTTTTCCCTTCTTATTGTGTTTTTCAGGAACTGGAGACGGAGAAAACGATTGGTTATGGTAGAGTTAGTAATGGCATATATTTTTTGGAGGCTAGTCCGAGAGTCATCACTAACCTGACAATCCAAAGAAGGTCCAGAAACCAGAATACTCTAGATTTTTTGAGATGGCATAGGAGACTTGGGCATCCCTCTTTTGTGGTTTTGAGAAAACTTTTGCCAGATTTGTACTCAAAGTGTAATGAAACAGAATTAGTCTGTGATGCCTGTGAATATGCAAAACATGTACGGAACTCTTATCCCATTCATGACAACAAAAGTCCAGTTCCTTTTATGACTATTCATTCTGATGTATGGGGACCTAGTCGTATTTCTTCTTTATCTGGATATAGATGGTTTGTTACGTTCATTGATTGCTTTAGCCGTACTACTTGGGTTTATTTGATACACTCCAAGGATGAAGTTTTTTCTTGTTTTAAAAGATTTCATGCAATGGTCTGTACTCAGTTTGAGGCAAAAATCAAATTCCTTAGAAGTGACAATGGATTAGAATATATGAGCAATGAATTTCAGCTGTATTTGGATGACCATGGCATTATTCATCAGACTAGTTGTGTGAATACTCCTGCTCAAAATGGAGTTGCAGAACGCAAAAACAGACATTTGTTAGAAGTGGCAAGAGCCTTACTTTTTTCAATGCAGGTGCCTCACTATTTATGGGGAGAAGCCGTGTTGTCAACAGCTTATCTCATCAATCGAATGCCATTGAGGACGTTGAGTTTTAAATCTCCATTAGAGCTCCTTCAAGGATCTGTATCTTACCTAATTCCACCAAAGGTGTTTGGTTGTGTTTGTTTTGTTCATGACCATAAGCCTACAATTGGGAAATTAGATCCTCGAGCTTTGAAATGTGTCTTCATAGGCTATTCTCCAACTCAAAAGGGGTATAAGTGTTACCATCCTCCTACACGGAAAGTGATTGTTAGTATGGATGTAACATTCCGAGAGGATGAAGCTTACTTTTTGTCCAACCAAACATCTCTTCAGGGGGAGAAAATAAAGGATAATGACGAAGAGTTGTTTTCTTATCTCCAGTACCTTCCAACTATGTGTCAGGGGGAGGAATTGCCACAAAATGATCAAAATGAGAAGGATCAAAATGAGGGGGAGTTAGAAGAGCTGTCTCCATATCAACAATCTAGTGAGTTGCTTGCCAGGCCAGATGAAGGGAAAAAACAAGAAGAATCAGAATTATTGACTTACATTCGGAGGAAATGGAAGTCAAAGAATAATGCCATTATGCCTACTCTACCAAATCAAGCGCAACCTCCGGATTCAGTTCAATCTTCTTTCCCTTCACCAGATGGTAAGTCCTCTTCTCAACCCCTTGATCCTATTGTAAATGATATTGATCTTCCTATTGCTGTTAGGAAAGGCATTAGAAAGTGCTCTCGCTATCCTATCTCTAACTTTGTTTTATATAAGTCCTTATCTCCCAACTATAGATCCTTTGCCTCTGCGGTTTCCTCCCTTATTGTTCCACAGGATTGGAGAGATGCAATTAAAGATCCTAAGTGGAAGGAGGCTATGATGGAAGAAATGATGGCTCTTAAGAAAAATGAGACATGGGAACTCACCACACTACCTCCACAGAAGAAAACAGTGGGATGCAAATGGGTCTTCACCATCAAACATAAGGCAGATGGGTCGGTTGAAAGATACAAGGCCAGATTGGTAGCAAAGGGATTTACTCAAACTTATGGAATTGACTATCAAGAAACCTTTGCACCAGTAGCGAAGATGAATTCCATTCGGATACTCCTCTCGTGTGCTGTTAACTTTGGATGGGAGTTACAACAATTGGATGTAAAAAATGCCTTTTTGCATGGAGATTTAGAAGAAGAAGTGTATATGGATATTCCACCAGGTTTCACATGTCATAAAACTGATGGAAAGGTTTGTAAACTGAAAAAATCACTGTATGGGCTAAAACAATCACCCAGAGCATGGTTTGATAGATTTCGGAATGTGATCATAACCCTTGGGTATAGCCAAAGTAATGCTGATCACACCCTATTTTTTAGGAGATGTGGTAGCAAACTTACAATTCTCATTGTTTATGTTGATGATATTGTGGTGACAGGAGATGACACTGAGGAAATCAGTAATCTCAAGACTTGCCTAGCTGAGAGATTTGAAATCAAGGATTTGGGTAAACTAAGCTACTTCCTTGGAATTGAAGTTGCCAGATCAAACAAAGGCATTTTCATTTGCCAAAGGAAGTATGTTCTAGATCTCCTCCGAGAAACTGGCATGCTAGGGTGTAAACCAACGGAATCACCTATTGTTCAAAATCATCATCTTAGAAATGGTGTTGGAGAAACTGTAGATGTTGGGAGATATCAAAGACTCGTGGGTAAACTTATCTACTTATCTCATACTCGCCCTGATATTGCATATGCGGTCAATATTGTTAGCCAGTTTATGCATGATCCTCGATCTTTACACCTAGATGCTGTTTTCCGCATTTTGAGGTACCTAAAATCCTCCTCTGGGAAGGGGCTATTGTTCTCAAAGCACGGGCATTCTAAGATTGAAGTTTTCACCGACGCTGATTGGGCGGGATCTATAGATGATAGAAGGTCCACCTCTGGCTATTGCTCATTCTTTGGAGGAAATCTTGTTACATGGAGATGCAAGAAGCAAGTTGTCGTCTCTAGATCAAGTGCTGAAGCTGAATATAGAGCTATGGCTCAAGGGGTATGTGAGGCTCTGTGGTTGAAGAAGTTGGTGCAAGAGTTGGGATTATATGATGAAGCGTCACTCAATCTCTATTGTGATAACAAGGCAGCAATTAACATTGCTCATAATCCAGTCCAACATGATCGAACAAAACACATTGAGATTGATAGACACTTCATTAAAGAAAAAATTTTGGATGGACAGTTGAAGATACCTTTTGTGAAGTCTGAAGACCAACTTGCAGATGTTTTTACAAAGGCCTTATCTAGTAAAACCTTCCACTCCATTGTATGCAAGATAGGCATGAGAGATATTTATGCCCCATCTTGAGGGGGAGTGTTAGGAGTGGAGTTAAATTTATTGTGTAGCTCTTTTGTTACAGTTGTTACTTAGGCTGTGTTTTCTTCACTCAGGGGCAATATTGTATTTTCCTTATCTATCATGTAAATATTACAGCTGATTGGGAACAAAGGAAGTCAGTTTACTTCCTTCACCGAAATTCCTTGTTCTCCTTCTTCACTGTTCATTTCCTTCTTAATTTCATCTATATGTCATGACTCGATATTTTGACTCAACACTAGAATGGGATACTACAACCTGCTTCTTACTTTTCCAAGACACAAGATTGCCACCTACACAAGCACAATAACTTGAAGTAGACCTCCAATCCACAGGGCACTCTGCCCAGTCTGCATTTGAAAACCCCTCAATTTTGCAATGACCATGACTCTGATAAAGCAAGCCAAGTCTAGGAGCTTTCTTCAAATACTTCAAAATATGTATCAATGCTTCCCAATGGGAGGTTCTAGGAGTTGCCATAAGTTGACTGATTATACTCACTGGAAAAGCAATATCTGGTCTTGTAATAGTGCGGTAGTTCAACTTTCCTACCGGTCACCTATATCACTCTGGGTTGTCCAACAGCTCCCCATCTTCTGGTCCCAGTTTTACATTTGGAATCATAGGTGTATCACATGGTTTGGCACTTAAAAGACTTGTTTCCTCCAACATGTCCAAGACATATTTTCTCTGAGACAACACAATCCCCTTGTGACTTCTAGCCACTTCAATATCTAAGAAGTACCGAAATGCTACCAACTCCTTAGTCTAGAATTTTGTCTTCAGGAAAGCCTTCAAGCCTAAAATACCAACAGCATCACTTCATGTAATAACAATATCATCCACATTGACAATTAGGAGAATACAACCTGATTCAAAGCGCCTGAAAAACACTAAGTGATCATGATCACTTTTCTTCAATCCAAACTTAACCACAACACTGCTAAATCTGCCAAACCAGGCTCAAGGAGATTGTTTGAGCCCATATAGAGATTTCTTGACTTGGCAAACATCTCCACTCTCCCCTTGAGTAACATAACTAGGTGGTTGCTCCATATATACTTCTTTAGGCAGATCACTATGTAAAAATGCATTCTTCACATCAACTTGATGAAGGTCCTAGTGATGAGAAGCAGCTAAGGAGATAAGTAACCAGACATATGTGATCTTGGCCATTGGTGAAAAGGTCTCAGAATAATCAAGTCCATAAATCTGAACATATCCCTTTTCAACAAGACGATCCTTCAGTTGAGTAACTGAACCATCCGGATTAACCTTAACTGAAAACACTCATAGCCAGTAGCAGATTTTTCAAGGGTAAAGGAACAAGGTCCCATGTTTGATTCTATTCAAAAGCCTCTATCTCATCATTTATTATAGCTTGCCTCCCAGACCGACCTAGATCTTCTACAAGAGTCTTGAGAACAATAATAGAATCTAGGGAAGCAATGAAGGACTAAGAAGAAATAGGTAAGGAGGAATATAAAACAACTTAAGCTAATGAGTAATAAGGGACACGATCACCTCGGAAGGTGCAAAAGTGAGTACCTTTGCAGAAGGCAATGGGAAGGTACAAATCAAAGGGTGAATCATTCACCTAAGAGGTTAGAGGAGAGACTGGAGCTAGTGTTGTGCTTGGAATTTGAACTCAAGCTGGAGGTACCTTGCAAGAGTACACCTGTTTCAAAGGAGGTTTAACAGAAAGATTAGGATCAATAACTAGAGAACATCATTAGATCCCGAGGGAGGAGAGGTAACTAAGAAGAACTCATCAACATTAGGAAAAAACTTAGTAGGGGACTTAATAGGTGGAACAAGAAAGACTAGGACTCAAAGAAGTTAATGTTAGCAGAGACCAAATAGTGACCCAAATCAGGAGAGTAATGATACCCTTTTTAATTGCGAGGGTAGCCAAAGAAGACACATCTGAGAGATTGAGGTCAAGCTTAGACACCTAAGGACGAAGATACATTCAAAAACACATGGATAGAGTGGAAATAATGAGAATGATGGAAAGAGAATAAAGAAAGAGATTTTAACATGAAGTACGGAGAATGGCATTCGATTAATCAGATAGCAAGCTGTAGAGATAGCATCAACTCAAAACATTTTTGACACTTCCGTAGGAAACAAGAGGGCATGTGACACTTTCAATAAATGATGATTTTTTCTTTCAACAACCCCATTTTGCTAAGGAGTAGCAAAACAAGAAAACTGATGGAAGTATTGAATTGATTCTTTATTTTAGCATGAAAGGCATATGTTGAACAATTCTGATCTATGTTTCATAAAATAAAGCCAAGTCATCCTGAAATAATCATCCACAAAAGTGACAAAATATCTGAAACTATTTTTAAACACTACAAGACATGGACCCCAAACATTAGAATGAATTAACTCAAATGGGGTGCAACCTGCTTATTGACTCGAGAAACATAAGTACTACGACACTGTTTAGCAAACTGACACAACTCATAGGACAAACTAGAAATAGAATGTAAACTGGGACATAATCTTTTTAGCAACTCCAAGGAAGGATGACCCAGTCGATAATGAAAGTGTAGAGGGGACAAAGCAGCAACAGCTATTGGACAAGGAATCCGATCACCAAGCACATACAGCCCTCTAGACTTATACCCTCTATCAAAAATTTTCTTCAATGAAAGATCCTGAAAAATGCAATGGTCAGGAAAGAAGTAGACACCACAATTATAAGTTCGAGTGAGTTGACTAACAGATAACAAATTAAAAGGGAATTTGGACAAACAAAACATTGGACCAGATAATATTTGGAGAAACATTAATAAAGCCACTCCCAACAATAGGAGTGGTAGACCCATCTGCTAGAGTGACATGAGATGAATGGGTAAAAGGCTAAAATGATAATAAATTACCTGAGGTTCCTGTCATATTATTTGTGGCTCCTGAATCAATTACCCATTTTAAACGGGAGTCAAAAAGGCATGCAACAGAATTACCTGTTTGGACCAGAGTGGTAGCGGGAGTGGATGGCTAGGAAGCTTGGAATTGGCTATATAGGGCAAACTCATCCTCCGTCATAGCAATCATATGGGTAGTACCAGATCCAAATTCAGTATATGTAGAAGCAATATGAGCAGACTAGGATGATTGTGAGTATTTTCCCCTTGTAATCTAGGACAGTTTCTTTTATAATGTCCAAACTCATGGCAGCAATGATATTCAATATGACTAAGACTACCACCATGTCCACCTGACTCTCCTTGACCTCCTCTTAAATCACTACGTCCCTTAGAATCTCTTTCTCAATCTCAACCACCTCTATGGCCATCTCGCCCTCCCCGTGAGCTAGAGCCTACCAGTGTAAAGGACTCAGATATGGATGGTGAAACATGTAGGTCTCTATATACACGAAGAAAGCGAGAGTAAACCCCCTTCACAGTTAGAGACTCAAATCCTTATAGAATATGTTGGCAGACTGTGCTCAACTCCGGAGGTAACATCAATAGAAAACACAGCCCTTAACTACTCATGTTGGGCCTACATAGTATCAACATCATTGAAAATGGGCACGAGACTCTTCCACTGTTCAAAGATTCGATTAAATTCAGTAAACATTTGGGATAAAGATTTCCCTTTCCCATCTAAATGAAAGAGTTTCTGATATAGGTCATATAGTTGCATCAGATTATCTTTTCTAGAATAAACTTCTTCTAAAAACTCCCATAACTCTTTCACTGCTTCATAATGGTTAGTGTTATTTTGAACCTTACCGTTTAGGGTATTAAAAATAAGACTAAACAAACGTTTATTCTCCATTTACCATCGCAGTTTGGCAGCACCAACTGGAGGCACATCAATAAGGTGATCTTATTTTGCAATCCCACCAAGGAAGATGTCAATAGCTTTCTTCCAAGAGAGATACTTCTGATCAATAATCTTTGCTGCAACAGGAATAATTTTGGAGAACAAAGTCTTATCATTAGATTTTATTTCAACACCATCAAGGCTTTTGACTTTCCCATTGATTTTAGCAGAAATAGGACGAAGGTCACCTTCAGCATAATATGAAATCACACCAGACTAAATACTTCAAATCAAACCACTCACACTTCCCAAAGCTCTAAATTACAGAAGAAGCCCTTCAAATCAGAAGACCCATGCTCTGAGGTTCAAATTACACAGCCCAAGAGAGGAAGCATGAATGTGCTCTGAAATCTCCCTAAAAACGTGCAAAATCATGCACCACAGACACCAGGCACTGAAGATCGGGCGCACAAACACTCAGATCACGCAAACTGGACACGATGGATGCTCTGATCACGAAATAGCCACCAAATGCCGCTAAACCCATAAAATGCGCAAAACTCGGCCATATGCTCGAGATTTCAGCTGATCGAATGCCTCAAACGGTCTTACCATTGCTAGCTGGTCTTTCCACCACTAGTCACTCCCTCTTCGAAGCCAGTTGCACCACCCCCGGCCTATTAGAGGCTTAACATCGAGCCTCTTTGATGCGCAACCTTTGGGGTCACCAAACCTCCAAAAAAATCAACAAATTTGTGGCTAATTCAGCCACCTAAACAAGGGAAATGCAACTTTCCTTGAGAACAGATCTAAATCAGTGATTATTGGCTTGAAATTTGGGGTTAGGGTTAGGAAATTAGGGTTAGGGAGGAGATTTGGGAATTAGGGTTTCAAAAAATTGGGGATTTGGAGACTTCTTGAGAATGTGGGAAACTGAGGTTCTGATACTATGTTAAAAAGATAGAAGAAGAATTTGTGAAAGTTGTAACCCAAAAGGGTTGTTAGTATATGTATTTATAACTGAATATAATACTACAATACAAGAATAAGTACAATAGTATAAGGGCTTTAGTCTAATACCAAGCCCATCAAACAGGCCCATTATTGAACTAACTTATTCTAACACCTAACAATATCCAAACAAATCTACACTTCCAATATCAATTCTTAATCAATTTTACACAATTTTCTAAAGTTTAAAACAAAGGAGCACTAAAATTAGCAAAACACCAAAAGATCCAGTAGACAGGAAGTATGCAAAGCAAAATGTAAATTTTTAAGGCATAAAAAAAGAAAAATGCAAACACATGAGCAATGTAAAAGCACAGAAATACCCTTAAATGATTAAGAAGGCATGACTACCTGAGAGCATTCCATTCATCAAATCATTTCCAATGTTCACGTTTTGATTCAAAAACTCTCAAGTTACATGAACTTTGATGATAAACGTTAATGTTTTTTAACATTCAATACTACTTTAGTTACTAATCATTTACGTTAATATTTCCCAAGACCTTCAAATTAGAAGTTTTATAAAAATCTAATCCTTAATAGATATTTTATCTCAGAAAATTATTCATCAATCTTTGCCTAACTCTTGCTAAGTAATAATTGATCAACAGTGCTTGTGCACTTCAGTCGAAAAGTGAATTCAATTAACAGATGCATGTAAATGTTTTCTAGGGTGCCTCATCCACAAACCTGCTCAGCCAACTTTCTAAGTGTAATACTGTCAGCTTCCTCCCCATCCTCAGCATCAACTCCCATTTCCTTGTCAGAAATATTGCCATCTTCATCTTCATCATCTGTTGCAAATCCATCCATATCATCATCATCTTCAGCTTCTTCCTCCTTTGCAGCTTCTGCACAAAAAATTCAGCAGATACGGAGACTTGAGCAGTCATAAATCACATTAAACAATGATTCACAATGCTATCTTGATTCAGATAGCTTTAAAGAGAATGGCAGACATAGAGACCTGCAACTTGATCCTTGTATGCAACTAGAAGATCAAGTGTGGCCCGGAACACCCGACCTAAAGCCTCGGCTGGCAATTGATCAGCAGGAAGTGCCAGTAATGATGTTAAACCAAGGCAACAAACTTTCTTGTCATGTTCCCTACAAAAGTATGGTCATTAGTAAGGCCACACAAGAGCTTCAATTTGTTAAACACAATAACTATAACGATCATATAGGACCAACAAATGAAGATACAAACGCAAGCAGGTAGGACAAATAGCGGAAGAGAAAAAAGTATGCACCGTTTAAAATTAGCACGTACACCACTCTTCTTGACTTGTTGCAGCATATGGAACCAAAGATTGAAAATTTCTGATGCAACACCTAACTTATGCAATACGCTCAGAGTCAATGCTGCATTATAGTAAAGAGCATCTGCAATCTGCAAAAGTTTCTTTTCTTAGAACTTAGAAGGAAGCTGCCATATGATCTCTCTCACTGTCTGACCAAGACAGTGTATGACTCTAAAGCTTTGAGTTGACAAATCTCTAGAACACAAGGGTTATTAGGTGCATGGTAGTGTAAAAGGACCCCAGCAAAATCCACCTTATTCAGTTGCCCTAAAAACTTAGAAACCAAGGAAGCGGCAAAAACCAATTTTCTGATAATCTAATTGTTGATTCTAATTCCTGCTTACCACTTGCATGAGAAGACATTTTAAATATGATTTTTCAGTTCGACGCAAACGTTCAAGTGTAATTCTGAGATATGGCTCAACCCAGTGATCCACCTGCCCTCTGCAATTCTGGAGGACAACTTCAATAAGCTTAGGTGCTGGCTCAATATCACTATCCTCCATATTTTTGTCTGCCATAATCTGCAATGTGAAGTACAATGCACAGAGACATTAGTAGGACAGAAACAATAACCATAGATTGTTATCCCGAAGATCCAACCAAACAGCTCAAGAGAAGCTTCATTCTAAATGTAACTTACAGAAGAAATCATATTCCAAAGACTTTGCTGATAGTCAGGTTCTTTGCAAGCAAGGAAATGGGCAGTTCCCCTTGAAATGTAGTTGTCCAAAGGAACCAGAATATCTGTAGACATTCAAAATTTAGGATATGGAGTGCAAGTTTAGCAAAAGGTTTACATTTAAGCAAAAGTCAGACAAAATATATGAAGTGCAAGTTTAGCAAGAGGCGAACTAATAATGTTTTAAAGGTAAAAATTGGGGAGTGCATCATATAACAAGTGTCAAGATTTCAGTATGTTGAATTGATTTTATAAAGTGATGAAGGAATTGATGGAAATGTCATACGCAAGATACAAGTTAGATGGTAGACATGGAGAAATGCCTCGAGAGTTATTTGAAATCACAAAGTACTTAGCAAGCTTATTGAACTATTATGAGACCAGCTATGTTCATGGTAGTAAGTATTGGACTTTGAAGAGACAAAAAGAGCAAAAAATGAGGATAATATAAGAGAATCTTGAGATAGATGAGTGAACATACAAGAAAAGATAAGATTTGAAATAATTGTATTCGAAAAAAAGTTGATATTGTACCTACTAAGAAGAAAATGACAAATACTCTGTTAAAGTTGTTTAAGTATGCGCAAAGAAGACTATTAGAAGCTCAAATGAAAAGTTTATTAAATGGTTTTTAGCCCATTGAAGAGGGGTAAAGGAAGACCAAAAAAATTACTTGGAGAGATTTTAAAAGAGATTTTTTGGCAATGGTATCTTTGAAAATTTAGTTTCTAATAGAACTTATGGTATTATTTGATCTATAAAACCGATCGCTCCTTGTGGGATAAGAGTTTGTGTTGTTTTCAAAACTTAAGATATATTGTTTCCAAAATGCAAAGAAAAATTAGAAAAAAAAACTTATCAAGTAAAAAGCTTGATTAATCTAAAATGTTTGGATGCTATGCCTAGACAAAGCGGCCACAGACTTTAAGTTAAGGACATTCCGTGTCATTAAAGTGCTATACATACGCTCATCAATAATTAAAGTATATGACTCTCTTATTAAGTAAGAAGAGAAGGACTAAACCAGGAAACTATAAGGAAGGATGATAACACATACATGACAAGATAACAACACCTATCAAGTAGAGAACATTTACAGAAGAAATACTAGGAATAAAATAATTATTCTACGCAGTAGTTCAGTGATGCAATAATTACCTTTTTTTATCATATTAAGGAAACAAGCACATAAAATATACAAGTAAGTAGTGCATAAAAAACAAACTCAAAACAAAATTGAGAACAAAGCAGTATAAAAGTTACCAAGTCTCGAAATTGTCCATACTTCAATGTAATGGTAAGATATCATAGGACAGAAATTATCTAGTTTCACCAGAAAACTACTGATATTAATTTCTTCTTTTTTGGCCTGTTTTTTTATTGATTAATGCTTCTATTTGTGCATATCTGAGTTTATCTACAGTTAAGTTGGCTGGTAAATTATAATGCATCCTGTATTTTAGGAAATAAGGGAGAGAAAAGCACATGCATTTCAGAGAAAGGAAGTTCTTCCCATCGTTTAAAAGATATGGTTTAAGGAAATGCATGCATATGAGGAACGGTATTAACCAACAGTTAATTACACTCACGTTCCCAGTAATTTCAGAATTTAAACTAATCACCTGATTTAAAACTTTTCTCAGACAAATAACTTTTCACCAGACACAAATACTACATATCCATACAACCTTCTGTACAGGTAACATTTCAAACAAAAGGGAGGTATGAACATGTCTTAAGAACAAATGGGGAGGTCTATGTAACGTTAGAAAACCTAAGGGGAGGTCAGTGAAAACAACAAACTTTTATAGAACCAGCTATCCTAAAAGTTTAAGCTATTAGGTACAGTTTCAAGAATAATTTTATATCTCTGTAGTTATATAAGCCAAAGTTTTTCCTTCATAATGGTATAGTTGAAAACCCATCCAGAGGTGAGCTAAACTAGTTTCCATCATATTTCATAAAATTTAGTTGAGCATCATACTTGAAAAAAAATCGATTGCCCAGTCTGCTAGAGCTTCCACCATCAACGGCCAAAGACTCCACATGTCCAATGATATTGTAGGAGAGAAGAACGTCATATATGACACAATTTCCAAAACTTCTTCAAAAACCTCTGTTGCAGAAGATAATAACAAATAATTAAATAACAAAACAATAAAACGTTAAAGTTTGGAAACCAGTCTTTATACCACCAGCTAATGAATAAACCTCCCACTGAAAATTCAAAAAGTAAACATTCAAACTAAATCTTTGCAGCATTCAACATTGCAGTTTTTAACATGAAGTGAAGCAGACCATTGATAATCTAAAGCCACAATGATAACACAGTCCTCTGAATTCTATTTAGTTACCCATTGAATAGATAAAAGGAGAGATTTGGAAAAGAGAAAACTCTGTAGACCTAAAATACCAACAAAGAATGCAGTGTTTCAGTCTTTTGCTAAGTTTCAAGATGAAGAGCTCCAACACTCATGCTCCTCTGTTCATAAAATTCCTCAAATCTTGTTCTTAACCATCTAAAGGAAATGATGCAGAATATTGGCAGCAGCCTTTGAAGACTTAGAAAAGGAGTGCAAAAACTACCCAAGTATTGGCTTGGCCGCTTGGCACATGCCCAATCCACTTTGAGAGCTTAATCAGAAGCCTAATTCCTAAATTTTGGATTAAGGGAATTTTAGTATTTTTTGCAGTATTTTCTCAGAATTTTTTATGCTTCTGGAAGCACCAGGCCTTGAGCCAGTTTGGGCTTGGTTTTATGTTATTTTGGCACTTTAATATATACAGGATTTGGGATTGGGTTCTAATCTATGTCCAAATAGGATTAGGGTTTTTACTTGGAGGTTAAGGAAGGCCTATTTAAACAATTGCTTGTTCCTCTTCAAGCAAAGTTAAATTTTATGAGAATTATTCAAAATTTGTCCACGATTGTGAAATGCAATCAAACCCTGGTATGACTCTTAAGTTTCTTCTTCTTTTCTTTAATCTTCTTACCCACTTTATACAAAATTTCCTCACCTACCCCACAACCAGAACCATAATCCCGCAACCCTTGTTCACAACCATTTACAGCATCCTGACTGACCCCAAAAACTCATCCTTTTGCCATCAAAGTACCCATTACTCCATACACAAACCTTAACTTATCAATTTCCCACCTTTCCACCATTCCACAGCCCCTACAATTCTTGATTACAGTCCAAGTTCCTTGCTGTCCTACATCAAGAAATCCCAGCAGATAATTTTAAACAAAAAACTGCATGCATACTATCACTCAAATGGCTGAATGGGAGATCCATGACCAGAACCTTTGCACACGTTCATCTTTGCTTCAATAAACTACTATTAGAATAGAGATATATAAACAAAAAATGATGACAAAAAGAAAGAGAAAAGGAAAACCTTAAAATACGATCCAAATAAATCATAAACATGATTCAAACTTCAAAGGGGTAAGTACCTTGACCATCTGTTGTTAACATTCTCTTCATTATGGGAAGCAAAGTTGGCTCAATTTGCACAAAAAGGTGGGGAAGCCTGCTCACTGATTCAAGAATTGTGCTAATAGCACGCAAACAACCAACTGCAGCCAGTGCACCTGGATCATCGGCTTCGTCATCAGCTTCAGCTGTGTTCATACACCTCCAAAATGCAGCTGCCTGGTGTAAAAAGTTTAAAAACAAAAGTAAAAGAGAAACAATTCTGCAATGTTAGTTTACAGAAAACTAATAGCTGTCAAATGCCAGCACAGCTTTCTGGGCAGATAGAAATGAAAGAGAGTATTACCAAATTTTGGCACAGCCCAAGTGCATAAGGTGCCATCTCTTCCCCAAATTTGTCCACAATAGTCTCCAAAGTAAATACAAGGTCCTCATTCTCAACCTCATTCATAAGCTTGAAAAACTCTGGGAAATTTTATTTTAGTCAGAAACTTGTTCAAAAAGCCAACTAATAAACGTGAACTAATGAAAATAATTTCATATCTACATACCATCAAGGAGTTGAGGGAGAATAGGACGAATTTCATTCAAATCTGCATTAACATAATTACTTTTTTAAAAGGTATAATCAACACAAATCAATTGAAAAGAATTATATCAGTAAGAACAGACACAAAAGCCAGAGAAAATATAGGTATAAACCACCTCTGCAAGCTTCAACGAAAGAGCGCAAAGTAAAAACAGAATCAACACGCACAGGGAGTTCAGGGTCTTGCATTCCAGATACAACACACTGCAATGTCTTCCGGAAATTGTTCTGATCCAAAAAGTTAACATGGGCATATTGTCCTGCAACCCATGCTGCCTGTTTTTCATAATCAGACAAAAACTGAGCCAAAGTTTATCATACAAGAGCAATAAAATTCCACAATTACTCTCATTTAGATCAAAATTAATTTACATCTAGTTAGATCATCATATCAAATTGTTCAGACTAAAGCTTCATTCATATATTGGAAAGTGGAGTGAAGAGACCGGGAAATTAGAAAGGAGTGCATTGGTTACAACTTTGAGGAGGGATAGGAAGGGATTAAGATAAATTCTACTTCTGTTGGCACACCATCTGCAATCATTAAAATTTCATATTTGCATTATATTTATCTCAAATACTACTATTTTATTTGGGCAAAATGCAACAAACCCTCCAGCACTTTGGCTCATGTGCAGAAAACCCCTTGTGGTATCAATTGAAATAAATAACACCCTATACTTAGCAAATGGTGCAAATCACACCCTTCCATTAAGTCAACAGGTAGAAGCTAACATTGACTGGCAAGCACTCTGCTTTGAAACCAACACTCTCTTCCTCGAAATCTATATCACAGCACTGAACCTCAGACCTCAGAGCTCAGAAATCTCTCTCACAGCACTGAACCTCAAACCTCAGACCTCAAAAATCTCTCTCACAGCACTCTGCTCTGAGGCTTCAAGTTGCTGGGTTTCTGGGAAATGCCGTGTGCCTTTCTTAATATTTGCTTCTTGGCAGCCAAGAAATTCTTCATGGGCTTGCCTGATTTTTCCTATTGAGCAATTTTATGAAGGAATTTCTATTGCAAGACCCTTTTGTTAGTCAAATTCAAATCAAATGTTAATTTCCCTCTTAAGGTCCAACCTCTTTTTGCCTGGCTCTGTTTCACCTTGCTTTTAACTAACATAGTTTTCTGCTAAAGAACACAAGAGGTAAAACGAAGCATACTAACATGTGCACACTATGGATGGTGACAAGGCTTGTCAGATGGAGAGTTAGGGACCGAGCTTCATGTTTCATGGCTTGCAGATTGTCTTTAGGTAAAATCAACAAGTGAAGCTGAATTACAATATCAGAATGGGACAAATTTGCACTTCTAATCTTTAACTCCTTACCATTCTATAAATTTCTTTTGTGTGTGAACTCTCTGCAGATGATGAACCAGCTTCATCACCTTACGTGCCCGTGAGAAATATGGTATTTGACAAGAAAAAAGACAACAGAGTGGATCATATTTATAACAAACAATTGAAGCAGCCCAAGTGTAACATGAACAAGCAGTTGAACAGCCACATAGAAAAGGATAAAGATTTAATTGGGATTTTGGTTGGAAACATGATTGATGATTCAGGTTGGACGCTTTCTGCAAATGAAGATTACATCGTTTTTTGCTTTAGAGGAGATGGAGAATTTGATGTAGTGAGAGATGGCAAGAGTGTCAATTCTAAGACTCCTAGCAGTCTCGATGGAAAGACCAAAAACTCGACGTATGAATTGTATGAAGTTAGGTGCACATCTTCTCCCAAATGTAGTCAACGTTATTTTTAATAGTTGACTTAACAGAAGGAAGTGATTTGCATCATTTGCTACGTGTAGAGAGTTATTTGTTTCAATTGATACCACAAGGGACTCTTTTGCACATGACCCAAAGTGTAGGAGGATTTATTGCATTTTGTCCATTTCATTTTAATTATGAAATTGAATAAACAAAGGACATTGCAAAGTACATAGCAAGCTTAATGAGAAGTTTTACCATATTGCTATAAGACCAACTGTACTCTATAGTGGTGAGTGTTGGACTTTGAAATGTTAACAATAGTAAAAAATGGGGGTGACAAAAATAAGAATTTTAAGATGGATGATTGGACATACAAGAAACAACAAGATTTGGAATAATTGTATTCAGGAGAGTTGGTGTTGCACCTATTAAGAAAAAAATGATGAAAACTCAGTTACAATGGAGGCTCTAATAAGAAAAGTTGATCAAATAATTTCTAATCTAATGAAAAGAGACAAAGGAAGATTAAAAAGGATACTTAGAAAGGTTATTAAAAGAGATCTTTGGTTAAATGGCATTTTCGAAAATTTGGTTTCGGATAAAACTTAATAGCACTACTTAATTCATATAATCAACCCCACCAAATAGGATATGGCTCTGTTTGTTGTATGAAATTGAATAAACAACAGCAATAATAGAGCTTTATCCTATTAGGTGGGGTCGGCTATATAGATTAAAAGATGCCATTGTGCTTTATTCAAAACTAAGTTTTCGAAAATACTATTTAACAAGAGGTCCCTTTTAACAATTTCTCCAAATGTCCTCTTTGGTCATCCTCTACCACTCTTCATTGAACTAAAAACCATTTGATTTATTTTTCTCACTGAAGCCTCTAACCATAGTTGTCAATAGCACTCACTATGGCTCACTATAGCACATAGCGCAGCGCTATGGCACTTAGCGCTACGCTATGGCAGCGTAGCAAGATCAAGATAGCACAACATAGTGAGCTATGCTACGCTATAGTGCAGGTAATGGATTCAACGGTAAAAACCAGGTTGGTTTTCAAGTCCCGGCTCATTAGAATTATCTCGAACATCATTGCTCTTTAGTTTGGTCACGGCAACAATTGCTCCTTGCTCTCGAACGTCGCTGTGGGTCACGATTGCTATCGTCGCTGTGATATCATCGCCACCTTCTGGTCTTTGGTCGCTGCGTCGCTGCTCTGGTTGTTGCAAACTTGCGATACCGTCGTTGGTTGCCGTTGGTTGGGTTGCTGGTCTTGCTTATCTCTGGTTGTTGGTTGCTGGTTGTTGGCTCTGCTTTCTTGTTTGTCTCTGGTTGCTGGTTTCTTACTTGTCTCTGGTTGGGTTGCTGGTCGTGGGCTCTGCTTTCTTGCTTGTCTCTAGTTGGGTTGCTGGTTGTTGGTTTCTTACTTGTCTATAGTATCTTTTATGATGTTTAGAGGCTTTAGCCTTAGACTCTTGATGAATTTATCCTTTTGGTATCAAACTTATTGCTTGAAACATTGATTTGTCATTGCAAATGAAGTTGCTTCATGTTTGTCATATTTTTTTAGGTTATTTGTTATATATTCTTGTTGTTTGGGTTATATTACATACATAAATATATACACATTTATATATGTAATATAATTGCGCTATAGTCCAAATAGCAGTGCGCTATACGCAACGCTATGCGCTATATCGCAGTGATTCCAAGCGCTATAAGTGTGCTATTCGCTATTAACAACTATGCCTCTAACATTCTCCTTTGTACATGTCCAAACTACCTTAAACAAGTTTCTGTCATTTTCTCCTCAATAAGTACCACATCAACTCTCTTTCGAATACAATCATTTCAAATCTCGTCTTTTTTTGTATATCCATTCATCCATCTCAACATTTTCATATCAGCCACCCCCACTTTTTGCTCTTGTTGACCTTTTAAAATTCAACACTTACTACCGTAAAGCATAACTGGTCTTATAACAGTTTGATAAAATTTCCCTTTTAACTTGCTAAATATTTTACAATCACAAATGACCCTTGAGGCGTTTCTCCATTTTGTCCATCCCACTTGAATCCTGTGTGTGACATCCCCATCAATCTCTCAATCACTTTGTAAAATCAGTTGAAGATTCCAAAACCTTGACACTTGTAGTATAATGTGCTCCCCGATTTTTACTTCTAAATCATTGTTTGCTCGCCTCTTATTGAATTTGCACTTCATATACTTTGTCTCACTCCTACTTAAACGGAATAACTTTGATTCAAAGGCTTCTCTCCACATCTCCAGTTTTCAATTAACATCCTCTCTTGACTCCTCTATTAGGACTATATCATCCGCAAAAAACATATATTTTGAGGATGCAACTTGGAAGTATCTAGTATGTACATCCAACACTAAAGTGAACAAGTATAAACTTAGGGATGATCTTTGATGCAAACCAATTCTTATGAGAAAATCTTCTATCACCACTCTCCAAGTCCTCACACTTTGTTAGGAATGAAAGAGGCAAGCAAGGCATAGTAGGAAGTCAACCGTGGAAAGTTTACGTAAGGAGAAAGGAAAGGGGCAATCAGTAAGGGATACCTTAAGGAGTGGTTAGAAGGTATGGGGGGGTAGTTAAATAGAGAGAGTGAGAGACGAGAGAGGCATCAGAACTTTGTATTGTAACTCACTAGCTGGAGCAGGGTTGTACATTGGGGAGGACACTGCCATTTGGGCATATCTTCCTGTCATTGCATTGTACTGGTTGATCAAAGGAATATACTCTGGTCTTTTGTAATTGGTGTGTTACAATTGGTCCAACCTGCCGAATGTCAAAAACCAGGAGTGGAGCGGAATACCTAACACCTGAGATGGATTCTAGACTAGAAACGCTGGAAAAAAACGTACAGACCATGGCGGAACAGATGGAAGGGATCCGTAGGAGACTAGAAGGGGTAGACGAAATGAGAGACCTGCTGCTGAAACTGACTTAGAAGGGAGGATTGAGTACCCCGGTATCAGAGAGTGGCAAGAAGGACCAGGCGGATAAGGACCAACTAAGGCCGGCAAACAACGTGGGGAAGATAAAGAAGGTAACGGAGGATAGGGAGTCGGTTGGGGATAGAGAGCAGACGAGCATGGAAGAGCTCCGTTGGCTAGCAAAGAAGGTGGAACTGCCATACTTTAATGGCGAGGACCCGGTGTCTTGGATCACCAAAGCTGAGACATACTTCCAGTTACACAGAACAAAACCGGAACAGAGGATACAATTGGCCCTTGTCTGCATGAAAGGAGGAGCGGTTCATTGGTTTCACTGCCTCCAAAACAAGGTGACGGATTTGAAGTGGGAGGTGCTTACATCTGAGATGATTAAAAGGTATTGTGGAAGGAAGGCGGGAAACCCTTATGAACAACTGGCATCACTCAGACAGACAAGCAGTGTGGAAGAATATATTGAGTTGTTTGAGTAAGTGGCCGCCCAAATTGCGGGGATGCCGGAAGATCAAACACTGGGATACTTTTTGAGCGGCCTGAGTGGTGAGTTACGGAGGAAGGTGCGAGTTCATGATCCAACAACAGTGAGCAGGGCCGTCGATCTTGCACGGGATATTGAGGAGGAACTCACCAGCGCTAACGAGGACGAAGAAGGGGGAAGACGAGCGCTGTGGGGCGGGGTTCTGTGATACCCCCGATCAAGTCAGAGCCAGGCTCTAGTGGGCAGGGGGGCACCATTTGGGCCCAGGTCGGTCGCCTACAACGCTGGCCCAAGGGAGAAGAGCTACAGCTCGGGCGATTCGCTGAAAACATCAGCCCGAAGCCCCCACATGCCTACCCTTACGGAGAAGGGGGTAAATCCTAAATCCATCCGCTCGACCACTTCCATGGCCGGAAACGGCCGAAGCCAAGGAGAGAGTAAGGGCGTGCGGCAGCTACCTTACCAAGAGTACCTACGCCGGCAGGAAGAAGGGCGATGCTTCCGCTGTGAACAGATGTTCGGCCCCCTTCACAAATGCCCAGATAGACAGCTACGGGTCATGATTCTGGGGGAAGAATTAGAAGCAAAAATGGATGGCGAATTTGTGATGGTCGAGTTGGACGAGGAGGATGGAGAGCTTCAGAGGAGTACGAAGGAGCCGGAATGCACTCGAATGGAGCTTCCGTTGTTCTCGATTGGGGGTATTTCACACCCGCATACCTTGAAGCTCCGAGGGAGTCTGAATGATATTACCGTGCTGATAATGATCGACAGTCGGGCTAGTGACAATTTCATATCGGATCAAAAGGCAAGACAGCTTGGACTGAAAGTCGACCCTACTGCAACCTTCACGGTCAAGCTCGGTGACGGCCACAGACGCAAAACCTCCGGAATATGCAAGGGCCTGGCGTTCTCCTTAGGTAAAACGTCGATGACCAGCGATTTTTATTTATTTCCACTTGGGAGGGTAGATATTATACTGGGGGTGCAGTGGCTCGGGACATTAGGGGACGTGAAAATGAATCGGGAGGAATTGACAATGGCCTTCAAACACCAGGGGCAATGGGTACGGGTCAAGGGAGATCCAGGCCTCACCCGTACGCAAGTGTCCTCAAGGGCACTGTTAAAAACGGTAGACATAGAATATTGTGGGATATTATTTGTGGTGAACACACAATGTGGGGGGAAGGACAGCACAGAGGGGAAGGAGGATTGGAGCAAGATAAGGGACGAACAAGGAAGGACTCAGAGAGAGCAACTGGTGAAAATGCTACAGAGATTTGCAAAAATCTTTAGTCGGCCACAGGGGTTACCCCCTAGGAGAGAACAAGAACATACCATAACCCTTAAAGAAGGAACTGATCCAGTGAATGTGAGGCCCTATAGCTATGCTCACGACCAAAAAAACGAGATGGAAAAATTGGTAGAGGAGATGTTGTCAGCTGGAGTAATTAGACCCAGCCACAACCCATTTTCCAGCCCTGTAATACTTGTTAAAAAAAAGGATGGCAGCTGGAGATTCTGTGTGGACTATAGGGCCCTTAATAAGGCTACCATCCCAGACAAATTTGCCATACCAGTCATTGAGGAGCTACTAGATGAGCTGTATGGGTCAAGGTTCTTCTCCAAAATCGACCTCAAGTTAGGGTACCAACAGATAAGGGTAAGGGAGGAAGACATACCTAAAACAGCTTTTAGAACTCACCAAGGACATTATGAATTTTTAGTCATGCCGTTCGGCCTTAGAAATGCACCAGCCACCTTTCAATCTACCATGAATTCAGTTTTCAAACCTTACCTGCAAAAATTTGTACTAGTCTTTTTTGATGACATTTTAGTGTATAACCGTTCATGGAAGGACCATTTGGATCACTTGGGGACTGTGTTACAGATTTTAGAGAAACACTCCCTCTTTGCCAACTTCAAGAAGTGCAGTTTTGGAACATGTTCAGCGGAGTATCTCGGTCATGTGGTCTCAACAGAAGGAGTGGCTGTAGACCAAAGTAAGGTTAAGACAGTGTTACAATGGCCCATACCGAAAGCGATCAAGGGGTTGCGTGGATTCTTGGGTCTCACCGGCTACTATCGAAAGTTTATAAAGGACTATGGAAAGATTGCTAAACCCCTTACTGAGTTATTGAAGAAGGGAGCATTCGGGTGGAATAAGGAGGCCCAACAGGCATTTGACGCCCTTAAGCATTGTATCACAAGTGCACTGGTCTTAGCAATGCCTAACTTCTCCATACCATTCATCATAGAGTGTGATGCGTCTGGGAGGGGTTTGGGGGCGGTGTTGAAGCAAGAAGACAGACCCCTTCCCTACTTCAGCAAGGCATTGTCCGACAAGGCTTTGGCCAAGTCAACCTATGAGAAGGAGCTAATGGCTTTGGTCTTGGCGATTCAGCATTGGAGGCCTTACCTACTTGGGAGGAAATTCACAGTAGTGACTGACCAGAGGAGTTTAAAACACCTCTTGGAACAAAGGGTCACAACCCCGGACCAGCAAAATTGGTTGTCTAAACTCTTGGGCTACGATTTTGATATCATCTATAGGAGTGGAAGCCAAAACAGGGTGGCAGATGCACTATCTCGAAGAGAAGAGGACATGGAGCTGGCTGCTGTCTCAAAACCATTGTGGCTAGATGCAGAAAAAATTTGGGAGGAAGTAAAGGCTGATCCAAAACTGTCTAAAGTCATATTAGACCTCCAAGGGAAGCCCGATTCTCACCCTCCATATACAATGGAGCAAGGCAGATTATTTTACAAAGGGAGACTAGTCATATCCCCAAAATCCGAGTGGATCCCCCAGTTACTCAAGGAATACCACTGCACCAAGATGAGGGGTCATTCAGGGGTGTTTAGAACTTATAAAAGGTTGGCCAGCAGCTTGTACTGGGAAGGAATGAAAGGCTGCATCAGTAGATTTGTAGCTAAATGTGACATTTGTCAACGATGCAAGGCGAAAGCAACTAAACCCGCGGGACTGCTGCAGCCATTACCAATTCCCTCTGCTGTGTGGGAAGACATCAGCATGGATTTCATATCCGGATTACCGCGCTCAAAGGGGTATGATACACTCTTGGTGGTGATGGATAGACTAACCAAGTATGCACACTTCCTCTTGATCAAACACCCTTATTCAGTAAGATCCATTGCTGAAATCTTCACTAAAGAAGTAGTCAGACTTCATGGCATCCCTAGATCAATAGTTAGCGACAGGGACCCCACCTTTGTCAGCCAATTCTGGTCGGAGTTGTTCAAATTGCAAGGTACCTTGTTGCGAATGAGTTCAGCCTACCACCCAGAATCAGATGGGCAAACTGAGGTTGTTAACAAATGTATCAAGACTTATCTTTGCTGTTTTGCGATGGAACAGCCAAGAAACTGGGCGATTTGGGTGCATTGGGCTGAGTTTTGGTACAACACCAATTATCATGGGGCAATCAAGTGAACACCCTTTGAGGCCGTGTATGGCAGACCACCCCCCACCATTATTAGGTACCTGCCTGGAGAAACATTAGTGGAAGCAGTGGCCCAAGACCTAAGGGATAGGGATGAAGCTCTAAGACAACTCAAATACAACCTGTTGAGAGCCCAAAACAGCATGGCCAAGTTTGCCAATAAGCATCGACGAGAGCTCCATTTCAAGGTGGGGGAAAAGGTGTACCTCAAGCTTAGGCCTTACGTGTAGCAAACTGTGGCCAGAAGAATCAATCCCAAATTGGCAGCACGTTTTTGCAGGCCCTACCAGATTCTATCGAGAGTGGGGGAGGTATCCTACAAGCTGCAGCTGCCAGAAAACTCAAGGGTTCATCCGGTATTTCATATCTCACAGCTGAAGAAAGCCATTGGCAAGGCAACAGCAGCCTCACAACTGCTAGAGGCAATTATGGAGGACCAACCTCCGTGTTTCCCTGAAGAGATCCTAGCCAGAAGGGTGGCCCACAAGAAGGGCCAAAATTGCCCACAAGTCCTTATCAAATGGTCAAACCGGGCACAAGAGGAGGCTACATGGGAGGACCTTCCTACCATTGTTGAGCAGTTCCCTAATTTCAGCCGTGAGGACAAGGCTGATCCTCTAGCGGGAGGCAATGTTAGGAATGAAAGAGGCAAGCAAGGCATAGTAGGAAGTCAACCATGGAAAGTTTACGTAAGGAGAAAGGAAAGGGGCAATTAGTAAGGGATACCTTAAGGAGTGGTTAGAAGGTATGGGGGGGCAGTTAAATAGAGAGAGTGAGGGACGAGAGAGGCATCAGAACTTTGTATTGTAACTCACTAGCTGGAGCAAGGTTGTACATTGGGGAGGACACTACCATTTGGGCATATCTTCCTGTCATTGCATTGTACTGGTTGATCAAAGGAATATACTCTGGTCTTTTGTAATTGGCGTGTTACACACTTGTTGCTCCATCATACATATCTTTTATAACTTGAATATACACGATACACACACCATTCTTTTCCAAAGCCTTCTATTAAACTTTCATTGACATTCTATCATAGGCTTTTTCTAGGTCAATGAACACCATGTGCAAGTCTCTCTCCCTACTTCGGTACTTTTCCATCAAACCAGGTACAAGATAAATAGCCTCCATGGTTACTCTTCCTAGCATAAAATCAAATTCGTTCTTTGAAATGAGTCTCTTTTCTTAGCCTATGCTCAGTCACTCTTTCCCAGAGTTTCATAGTTTGCCTCATAAGTTTGATCCCCTAGTAATTTTTGCAGTTTTGAATATTTCCCTTATTTTTGTAAATAGGTATCAAATCTTGGACCTTAATATCTCATTGAATAACTTCATCAGCCAAACAATACCTTTCTCTCCCAAACATTTCCAACCCTTAATAAGTATGTCATTTAGGCCCATAACCTTACCATTATCCATTTTCTTAAGTGCTTCTCAAATTGTACAATAAAAAACAAAGTTTAAATCCTCCTCTCAAGTAGTTAAACCTTCCCTATCTATACTTGTTTGCTCCTCATTGAAAAGCTTGTGAAATAACTCCTCCATCTTTCTTTAATATTTCCCTCTGTTACCAGAACTTTTTCCTCTTCATCCTTAATACATTTCATTTAATCCAAATTTCTTATTTTCCTTTTCCTTCCCTTAGCAAACTTGTATATTTGCCATTCTCCATTCTTTGATCCTAATGCTCGGTAAAACCCCTCAAATGCTTTAGATCTTGCCTCACTAGTTACTTTCTTTGTCTTGGTTTTAACTGCTTGATCCTTCTTCCAATTTTCTGCATTGTTTTCAAGATGCAATGCTTTGAAACACTCATTTATATTTAATTTTCTCTTGCACACTCTCATCCTCCCACTAAGACTCTTTATCTTTAAGGCCAAATCTTTTTGATTCACCCAAAATTGCTTCAGCTACCTTCTGAACCCCATTGGCCATCATTTCCCACATAAGGTTAGCATTTCCTTATGTCTCCCAAACTCTCTTCCATTAGCTTTCTTTGGAAAACTAATTGCTTTTCACCCTTTAGTTGCTACCATTTAGTCTTTGGGTTTATAACTTTTCGGATTTGCTGTTTTTAACTCTTGACATGCATATCAAGCACTAAAACCCTATGCTGTGTAGTCAAATTCTCACCTGATATAACTTTGCAATCCTTATAAATCCTTTTATCCGTATTCCTTATAAAAAAGAAATCTATTTGCGAGCTTGAGCCCCTACTCTTGCATGTGATTAGGTGCTTCTTCCTCTTTTTAAAACAAGTATTCGCAACCCTAAAGTTAAAAGCCATTCAAAAGTCAAGAATTGCTTTTCCCTCTTCATCTAGTTCTCCAATACGAAAACCACCACGAAATCCCACATTTTGTCCTACTTCTTTTCCAATATGACCATTAAGGTCTCCACCTAAGACAATCTTTTCTTGTTATGAGATTCCTTGGACTAGCCCTTCCAAAACTTTACTTTTTCTTGTTCCTCTAACCCCACACTTACGACACTAAAAGTTTTCTTATCAACTACCATTTTAAGTAATAAAATCTGATCACCAATCCTTTCAACCTTCACCACATTGTTCTTTCAAGTCTTGTCAACAATAATACCAACTCTATTTTTTGATCTGACCTACCCTGTGTACCAAAGTTTGAATCCTGAAGCATCTAATTCCTTAGCCTTTTCTCCAACCCATTTGGTTTATTGAAAACACATAATGTTAATCCTCCTTTGAATCATAGTGTCAACTACTTTCATAGATTTCCCTGTCAAAGTACCAATATTCCAAGTGCCAAAACAAATCTTGTTTACCTAGACTAGCTTCTTTACCCACATCCGTCCAACAAGATATGAGGACCCTTGCTGCTTTAACACTACATCAAAGTGCCAATTCAATGGCTCTAGCTCATTTAACACCCTCCTTGAGCCATATAGCGCATTACTTCTAAGTAACAACCTTACATCAACACAATAATTTCATTTATCCATGTCATAAGGGATTCAACAAAATTTCATACTGGTTGTCGATTACCATATGCAACCCTCCTTCTTTATCTGAGCTTGGAACAAGCTATGTAAAACATAGGTAGATAGAACTAGTAGGATCATTGGTTAAATGGTATTTTCGAAAATTTGGTTTTGTATAGAATTTAATGGCATCGTTTAATTCATGTAACCAACTCCACCTAATGAGATAAGACTATTTTTTTTGGTTGTTATTGTTTATGCTAAACCAAATTATAAGACCTAAATTACTTCCATCCCTTAATTTTCTATGCTTCACTTACAATCTCCACTCTTCCATTCTTGTCTATGACATTAATAATTGTGTCATATCATACCTCACTCAAATCAACATTCATATCAATTATTAAGTCACATTGTACTTCACTTAAATCAACATATTCACGACAAAGTTAATACACCTTTGTGAAGCCAATCACAAACTTTATGTTGCATTACACCATACCGCCATGGAAAAAACTTCAATTTGTGCCCATGAAGAAAACACTCCATATAACACTATAACGGAAATGATTACTTTCATATCCTAACTAAAAACCTGACAGAGAATAAAAGCAAATTAGAAATGGTAAAAGTGACTGAAAGTTAAATTATTTTGACAGCGCCGGGACCGAAGAATCAGATAATTTTAATATCAAATCTGCTTCTCTCAAAATCAATACAAAAATGAAAAGCCAATTACGAGCAGCAGCAACTTGGAGCCTTGCAGTGGAGGTTTCACTCCAAACTATTATAAACTTAGTTCTCCCAATTTGTTTAGATTATTTGGCTTTCAAAATGCAATTCACAAACTGTTATCAACATCAAACTTTGCTTTTGTATGGGAATTGCCATTATTGCACAATAAGGCTGCACCTGTTATAGGTTTTTCAAAGCATTCTCCTTATTACTAGAAAATAATGAAGGAGAAAAAAGAAAAGAAACTAGACACAGATATATGCGACATATGGCGTGAAAGGAATAGGAGATGTTATGGCAATACCTTTGATACTAAAAATCATATTTGCACAGTCTCTTTCCTGATTTAAAAAATTGCTGGAAATAGATATCTAGAAGTTGGGGAATAATTGAGAGTATTTTAATTTGAGTTGTAACCTTGTTTGTCTGTGCCTGACAGACTTGTACATATTGTGCAGCATTCTGCTAGTTTTGTTTGTTGGAATAAGTTCTGATTCATTAAAAAAAAAAAAAATGCGATGATAAAAGAAAGGTTAGGAGGATAAACCTTGGCCCTAAGGTGGCCAACAGGACTGCTGAACTCTGGAAAGACATGTTGCACCAACATCCGCTCAAGTTCTGATTTGTACGGTTCAGTTTGCTTCAATTTATCACAAAGCGCCCCAATAGCAAGAAGAGCACCATCTTTCTGCCTGTAGGGCTTGTATTCTGCAGGAGTTTCATCATACCTAGCACCAATATACAACATAAATACGACAGCAGATCTACAAATCATTTATTCTTTACAGTAAGCGAAAAAATTACCTTTTAAAAATTTCAACAATGAATTGAATAAATTTATGAAGATTTTCTTTCCCACGTTTTCGAACCAACTCACTCACAAAATCCATGGAAGCTGTTCTAGGACTGTACAAGTCTTCAATAATGTCTGGAACAAAGAATTAGACTCTTTAAGCCAACGCCAATGTAAATCTTTTATTCAACATGTAGGGATTAAGAGGTCTTACCATAGCCTTTCCTTACATACTCATGCGGGTCTTCATCCCAAAGCTTTTGATCATTGTCATTAAAACACATAAGAGGGAAAACAATCTCAAAAAGAAGAACATCAAGCCGAGGTTGCAGCAGGGTATACATGCTGTTCTTTGAAATACTGCATTTATGTAAGAAAAAAAGTTCAGAGAATATGACTTTATTCCAGAGCCAACACATATCCAGAGAACCTAACAGCAGCTGATAAAAATTCAAAGTTGCAACTCATATTCTTGATTTGAATATCTATATGCACAAACTGAACAAACCACAGAAAGTTATTCCAGGGTCTGATGGAGATATAAAAAAAAAAATTAAAATAAAAGTTATAAAAAAAAAAGAGGAAGCTAAATCCATGGTAACATCTATGGCATATATGAAGGAGCATGAGGTTATCATGGGTTTGGTCTTCGGAAATAAATGCTTGGCATCAAGAACATGTGGCCAATGTCTACTGCCACTAAGCAGCTACTCAACTAAAAGCTTTTGCTGCTTGTGAGAAACTTAAAAAAATGAATGGGCATAATTATGCATAAAGGCCATTATTAATTCCTTCAAAAGTTTGATTTCCATCACACAAATTACAAATGCAATAACAGTTATGACATAATTTCTTTCAGAAGACAGGCCCTTTATCTAGATCACATTTACATTGGTAATCAGGAAGGGCTCTTGTAGGTTGTACTGCTATTTTATGCAGAATTTCATGAGCTTCTGTTGCTCAAAATTTTTCCTTCAACATCTACTTTATTCTCATCTTCTATTCAAGGGTTCTTTTCCAACCTCTTCAGAGTGAAGAATTGATAACTTGCACCCAATCATAGGGAGTTGGTTGCAAATGGTAATTCTGTTTCTACTTATGGAAAGATTGAAACAAAATCACAAATAGAGAATGCTCCTTTCACTGAGTCACTCAACATAGCACTTGAATGCCACAATGCACAACTAGTGCTGTTATTGCTGCAACATTGAAGTAGATTATACAAGTATAAAAGGACATGAGAGAATCACGTGTTCATGTTCCATCTAAACATCAAGATTCTAAGTCATTATGTAACATAACAAAATTTAAATATCCATTGCCTCATCTAATTAACATGGAGCAGCTTTATACATATTGGTGACTCTCATTATTCCTTCTTTTAATTTCAATAGATAAAAGAACAAGGGAAGCTCGGAAAAATTATAGCGATTTAAACTTCCAACAAATTTTTACATATTCAAACACAGAAAAATATCAAACATAAGAACCCCACAATGCACAACTAGTGCTGATCATCAAATCCACCTCTCTTCTATTTTGCCTTCAGGGGGAGCACCTCAACTCAGCAATCAGTCAAGCACCCCCCATACCTTTGACTAGCTACATTGCCACATCATGTGCCTAAGGTAGGATTTTTCCCAAACAACTTAAACATATAACGACATTTTCTATCTGTGGACAGCAGCTCTAGACATTATGAACATAAAAGAGCTTGAGAAAAAGGAAGCTGTTATTGCTGCAACATTGAAGTAGATTATACAAGTATAAAAGGACATGAGAGAATCACATGTTCATGTTCCATATAAACATGAAGATTCTGGGTCATTATGTAACATAAAATTTAAATATCCATTGCTACATTAACATGGGGCAGCTTTATATATATTGGTGACTCCATTCTTTTTAATTTCAATAAATAAATAAATAAATATAAGAACATGGGAAGCTTGGAAAAATTATAGCGATTTAAACTTCCAACAAATTTTTACATATTCAAACACAAAAATATCAAACAAAATTTTGTAAATAAGGTTCAGTGCTCTAATATCTTAGGACCAAGTCTAGTGTCATTACATAATGCACACAGAAGAAGGTATTCACTTCATATTTAGACATTGAAGTCCTCTCGTTGCAGTCAGCAACAGAAATTCCTCAAATTTTTATGTTCTGTTGGTAGCCCTCTTTTATCTCCACTGTTGCCAAGTCAATAAAATCCTTGCATTGACAAGGATTGACATTTGTTTGCACAAACTTACTTGTTACAATATAGTACCATACAGCTGCTTAATCCCCATGACTTCAAGCTCTTATTACACATCACCAAAGCCATGGGGCCATGAACACATTTAGAAAGCTGACAGGTAAAGTAACTTACATAATTTTTTTGATAAAATAGTAAAGACAATATCATTGCGCAAGATAAACATATGAAACCTGCCACCTCAAAGAAGTTTGCCAATAAATTTATCTTCCTGTACTCCATACTCCACTGCATATATCAGACCACCTAGGTATATTTACCAAAAAAATTATTTTATTATACCCTCCAAGCAATCCTGTAACTCGAGGAGGATGATTATAAAAAATGGATTTAACAATTCCAAGTCTTACTTCCAATTCAACACCCTGGACTCCCAAGCCCAACCCAACATCAACAGCTCAGGAAAGTCCGCATGTAGCCAGCTAGATATATCAAATTCAATAATCTCATCCACATCTATTAGTAATGCATCGTTATTCCCACAAACTCCACATTGCCAGTTCTCAATACCACATATTCTACGAAACAGAAGTAACTTAAGATTGGGTATTCTTGTTGCAAGAATGAAAACAGTCCAATATAGGTTCCTTTCCGGCACCTTCATGGCTTTCAAATGATATATTAGCTAAGATTGCTGGGCATCTGATGGGTGATTAAAACAAAAGAAATAAAATAAAAGATTGGAGTATTTCCATCGAAATAAATTTATTAGGCAAACACCATTAAACTGCTAGCTTGAAGTAAGAGAACTAAGTAATGCCTAAACATTTAACTATTCAAAACTAACTGTGTAAGCACAGACATTGTGCTTACCATGGATGAATAGCACCTAAATAAGTCAGAACTAGTTGATAACATACACATATAGTTTGACAGGAAGCTCAAATATGTCATGATTGAATGATATTGAAATACACCAGAAAATGAGTGCAAAATCATGGAACATCACCTGTTGCTTAGATATTGAAGAATCAGGTTAATAACCCTCTCAGGTAAGTAGTCACCAACACGAACCACATTCAACAGATTTAAGTGGCACTCCAAAATCTTCCCGGCATAATGCCTCTGAAACATTTGAGCAAAGGCTCTGTTTTCAGGATTTTGCAGCTTCAAGTCTCCAAAACTGTCACATAATAATTGAGACACAAGTTTAGAGCTAATCACACAGTAACAAAACTCATACTCAAATAAAATGATTCAGATCAAAAACACACCGAGTGTACAGCCTATTTAGAATGTGAACTGTCCATTTTTTCACCTTCCACCAAGCCCACGATTTTCTAAGCTCAGGATCAATAGGCTGACCTTCCAAGGGGACAGGCCTCTCCAATACATTTAAAAATAGCATCATCCAAGCATTGAAGACATTCTGATCAAACAATTGCTTTGGAATCTCCAACTGAATCATTTAGAACAATAAACACAAATGCACACATCAAGACTGTGAACTTAAGCAGAGAAAAGCATATATATTAGTAAGGCAGCTGACAATGGCAACTCAATTGTAAAAGAGGTTTTCTCATTTCTGTTGCTTCTTTCATAACAAGCTTCAACATCAAAGCCAAAATTTCAAGGAAAGATTAATTACATACACTCATGATTAATCAGAACTGTGAATCATTATAGACCACAAAGTTGGCTCCTTAGCCTTCTGACCCGTGCCATAGACTTGGCTTAATTTGTACATGAATGTAGAGGGAATGTTGACCATCATAAGATTCAACTAGAATTTTCATAGACAAATTGGTATACACAAAGATCCATGAACAGCTTCCTGTGTGTTCATGTTTGATTTAATATGAGCAGAAAAAGAGCATTCACCGAAGGTTTGGGTGGGGAACAAAGATGGTCTAAACTTTCCAAATTGTTGTCTAATCATTGTACCACTAAGAGTTAATAAATATTGAAGTATGGTAAAGAAAGAAGACTTGTTAGATAAAATGAAAAAAAAAATTGAAATAGTTACATTTTATACACAATGACTGCCTATAAATGCAACATGCAACCTAGACAAGGTTGGATCTACTGCCAAGTGCATACCACAAAACCTTTCATGTAAGTGATACACATAGGGAGAGGAGAGGACATACATATATGGAGGACCAGAATATTTTACAGATTAGCTTGATCAAATCCGCTACTTCAAGTGATGGGTTGAGGATCCGTACAAGCCTGTTAAATATATTGAGGAGGTGAGGAAAGGTCTCCTCAACAATGCGATGAACTGGATTCCTCTCCTCATCTGACTTAAACCTGAGAAGAAATAATAGTTCTCAGCACTAATATATATGGGAAAAACCAATCTGGGCAATCATTCTTGTAACATAGGATCCTTAACAAATCAAAAAATGTATCAACTTTTGTCAAACAAGGCATTAGAATACATGAGAAAACAGAAAACTTCCCAATGCTTTGCATCTCACTGATCTTGATAACAAAATATTTGTATTAATTATACACATATGAAAAGGGGAGATTGGAATGTCCCTTTGAAGCAATACGACCACCTGTCTTAATTTTTTTTTTTTTCCTTACAACTTTTGGGGACCTGTGGTCCCCTCCTCACCCAGCTTCAGAGGCACTTAAAATTATGATTTAAATTGTTTAATGTTAATTATTTTGTGCAATGTACATTTTTTTTCAATATTCAATAACATACAAGAATGGGAAAAGAAAAAAAAAAAAAGAGACACATACAAAAAGTATATATTGTAATAAGTGATTCCACCAAGATAGCACAATCATAGACATAGATGTTGTATGATACCAACAAAAAGCCAAAACAAGGTCAACAACAATATTTGTAACTCTGGAACAGAGTCTTCTGTGGTTCAGAAAGGGAAGGGGTATGCCAAATCCATTAGACAGCATTAACAGCTCAGGAGAAATGATCACCAAAAAGGGCATATAAATGATGACTCTTTTGTGTAATTCAGAAGTCAAATGATGCTATGTACCACGATGCATCAGCAAGAACAGAGGATTAAATTCTTACAACCGAAATAATAATTAGACGTTAGAATTACAAATACAAACTTACTCATATTTTCTAGAAAGTATCCTCAGAACAAACAAGGCACCAAAAACTTGTTGATCCTGTAAGTTATGCTTCACCCAATCAAGAAGATGAGGCCACTGCTCAGGATAATCAGAATGTATAATTGTTTTCAGGCACTCACCAAGTTGTACCCTATACAACTCAACATTTGACCAAAAATATAAGTCCATATAATCAAGATAAATGAGAAATACAACAAAAGGAACAAGAAACTCACAAATTTTAGAACCATGTGATTTTACAGTCATGTTATACCACGTTTTATATAACTAACAAATTTAGGAGTGAGGAAAACAAAATTACATCAGACTCTACAGATAGCGTGTTTCTACATAATAAAAATAAAAGTGCATGTCAGCTTCAGTTTAACAACTGTACCTCAACAAAGGAGGAACTTGAGCTACAAACACAAGAATGTGATCCCTCACCACGTCTTTATCACCCTGTGAGATCTTTTGCTGACCTTCTACATCAACCCAGACAAGAATGATCAGCAAACAACGGATAAAATTTCTTATTGCTACCCATCAGAATACCATACCAGACTCATGAGGAGACCAATTCTTTGCAATAAAGTTCTTGAAATGAATGCTGGCAACTTGCCGCACACCCATGTCACAGTTGTTGTCTACGATTATTTGTAAGAGCCTCACGAGATGCTGAGGCGCATACTGAAACTGCATATATTAAGGAAACCATACATCGCTTAGAAAATACATCAAACAAGAGTACAATTATAATCAATTAGTTCCCAAGACACAAGAATTCACCAAGAAAACACTTATGAGCGAGAGAATCAAGAAAATCGAATAACAATAGAGTAGAGCTATGCAGTAGCACGTAGATCAGAAAAACACAAAGAATCGAGTTAAAATAAGCAAAATCCAAGCACAATTGTGATCAGGGAGTGAAATTCAAAAGGCGCCAAGACTATTTCAAAGCAGAATTCAATAACTAATGGAAGTACCTGATCCAGGCTTTGCTCAGCTGCCTTACGTTCATCGGGATTGGGGCTTAGAGCAGCTTGAAGTATAACAGCAAGACTAGGAAGATCCATAATCTGAGTAATATACTTCAACGATAAAAAAATAAACTCTATATGGAAACAATATTGGACAAATAATCAGGAATCTAAACCCTAGCTCTGAATTGGGGATGAGATGGTGCTTTTCCCTAGGGTTTAGACCATAGAGCAGAGTGGGTGAGCAAGGAGAATGAAACAGAGTGTCTGGTTTGCGGAGAGAGACAGCATAAGAGTGGGAGGGTATTTAAAGCACTAGGGTTTACGGGCTTTTAAGCATTTTGGACACCCAACTAAACTACTTATACGACGAACTTTCCGTGTACTTGGACGCAAACATAGAAGAGCGTGCCATCCGTGGCAATTGAATGCCATGCGTGCGTCGCTTTGTCGCTTAAAAATGCTGCGGCCATCAAACTTAAGAAACGGCGTCGTTTAAATTCCGCACGACTTGTCCCGCCAGCGGAGAGAGTGCACCGGCGGCACGTGGAGGGCCGTTTGAGCTTGTAACAGCGGAAGAGGCTGGTTCATGGGATGTCTCCTAACTCCAACCACCTCAGGACTGGATCTTCTCGCCTTATTTACATGTGTTTCTTGAGTTAGCATTCTTGCTTCAGAATGGTTGGTAAGGATATACAAAATCAAATTTGCGTCATAGTTCTTGTCAAATGATCAAATTAATTGTTTAGTCTTAATTTTTATTATTCATAATCAATAACATCTCATCAAAAGATTTTGTAACCGAAATATATATAAATATAAATAACTTTTGTGTAGATAAGAAATAATATTAATTAAAATTCAGAAACTATAATATCAAAATGCAAGCAAATGGCAAATGTATATATACTTGATTTCATTGATCTATTCTTGGCAGTCTTTTTCGATAAAGGATATGTAAGCATTACTATAAATACTTGTCAAAATTTGTAACAAATTTCATCGTACCCATAAATCTTAAAACTCCATGTATTTTATATGCCATTATAACAAAAAAGAAAACATCTTATTCCATGTAGACTTTCAAGATGCCAAGAAGTAAGAAGTATGACTTCTTTCAGTTCTTCTTTCACTATGATGATGAAAGTTAAAACATCCTTTAAAACTCTGATTGTGTCTTTTCTCTAATTTTTTGAATATTAGTATGAATAATGAATGAGAGGTAGAAAGAGAACCACACTCTTTTCATAGATTAATGGTGACCTTCCATCAAGGTTTATCAAAGAGTTATATCTCTTCAATTAGCCAATAGGATTTAGCATTTAAAATATAATATTAAATCACTTAATATTTTACTAAATATAAATAAATATATATTCAATAAAATGTACTTTAAATATCATGTAGGTCACAATTATTATTACATTCTCTCACTTGGCTCACATGATATATTGCTTCATGATTTAATAAAGAACATTATGTGCACAAAATATTATGCTAAAACCTTTCTTACATTGGCTATACTATCATATCATTATTAAATTGAAATATCAATGTGAGTCATAGAGGTTGTATGTCATTTTCTTGACATTGTCCCTTCCATATACTACAACACTAACTTTCTACTTAACATGATTGTTAATAATAATCCAACTTTAATGTCTTATTTATAAAACCGTTCCTGTCAACATTATTCTAAACAATTATATATACCAAATAGAAACAAAAATAATCAGAAATAGATAAATGAGCTCAAAGTGTCAAATACATAACTTTAATACAATTGTAATCTTTAGTAACATCTAAAAATGCTCATCATTTCAACATATCCATTATATGTCTTGGGCAATAGTCCTTTTGCTAAAGGATTTGCAATCATAAGATTAGTACTAATGTGTTCAATTGATACTCTTTGTTTCTAAACTTCTTTGTTAACAACAAAGTATTTAATTTCCATATGTTAACACCCTTTGAATACTTGTCATTCTTAGAGAAGAAAACTGTTGCAGAATTATCACAATAATTTTCAATGATCTAACTATACTATTAACAATCCCAAGCCTTGCAAAAAGGTTCCGCAACCATAATCCATGAATAGTGGCCTCAAAGCATGCCACAAATTCAACTTCCTTAGTGGATGCAACAATGATAGATTGCTTTGCACTTTTCCATGAAATTGCTCCTCTAGCTAATAGAAACAAGTAGCCAAATGTGGATTTTCTTGTATCAACACATCCAAAAAATTTTGAATTTGAATATCCAATCACCTTAAGTAGATCAAATATTCTATAAGTGAGCATATGATCTTTTGTTCCTTGCAAGTATTTGAGAACTTTCTTTGCAACTTTCCATTGATCTAAACCCAGATTACTTCGATACCTACCCAACATCCTGATAGCAAAACTTATGTCTGGTCTGGTACAAGTATAAGCATACATTAAACTCCCAATAACAAATCTCATTCCAATTCATTTTTTAGACATTGCATAATGTTAAATTTATCCCCTTTTTGAATTGGAACTACACCTGCTAAGCATTTATCCATCTTAAATCTCTCTAGAAATTTATTAATGTAGGCTTTTTGAGACAACCTAAACTATCCTTGTGATTTATCACGGAACATATCTATTCCTATCACATAGGTTACCTCTCCCATATCTTTCATTTTCAAATTTTGAGAGTTATTTATTGGTTTCATGTAATAAACCAAGGTCATAAATAGCAAGCAAATGTTATCAACATATAGAATTAGAAAAATAAACTTGTTCCCACTAACCTTCATATATATACACCAATCAATGATGTTTTCTGTAAATCCAAAGGAAGTAATGGTATCATCAAACTTAGATACCATTGTCAAGAAGCTTATTTAAGTCCGTATATTGATTTCTTTAATTTACACACCATGTGTTCCTTTCCCTTAATTGAAAAGCCTTCAGACTAATCCATATAGACCTATTCTTCCAAATTTCCATTAAGAAAGGTAGTTTTAAAATCCATTTGGTGTAGCTTCAAATCATAATGGGCTACCAAAGCCATAATGATTCTAAGAGAGTCACAAGTTGAGATAGATGAAACCCTATTTGAAGAGGGGTTATGAAGAAATTTCCCCGTCATTCAGTTATTCAAATGTCAAGTACAATTGAAAAATGGCATTCTAAAAATTCGTCTTTATCTTTATCTCACATCAAAGCACGTGATTATTTATGTTGCCAAAGGAGTCTCTTATCCCAAACCATCGAATCCCTATTAAATGATCACAATCGTACACATAGGGGCATTGCGGCCCTTAGTAATATTATATGGGTCATTCCTATATATATGTCACTAAAGTGCCAAACTAGGGGGTAAATTAAAGGAGTTTGGTGTTGATAGCATATATTTGCAAGAATGCCATGCCATCCTTTTGAGTAAAACCTTTGGCAACAAGACTAGCCCTATACTCTTAAATATTGCCATTAAAGTCATGTTTGGTCTTAAAAGACCTATTTACACCTGACCTTTTTACAACCTTTAGGCAATTCAACAAGATCCTAGATTTGATTTTGATCCATAGATTTTAGCTCTTCTTCCATGGTATGATTCCATTTATCAAAATCACTACTTTGTATCACTTATGAATATGAATTTGGATCATTATCAATGCCTAAGTCAATTTCTGACTCTTGTAGATAAATTACATAGTCATTAGTAATAGAAAGACCTTCTTTCTCTTTGAGATCTCCTTAAAATTGTACTTTGTGGTTCAACTACCAAAGGTTTACTATTAACATTTTCATTATGAAGTGTTTGATCATTAAATTGTTGCTCCTGATCATTATTAGGTTGACTTTTAAGTTCGGGAACAATTATGGTGGAAGTTTTGGGAATAGGAATCTGTACCCAAACTTCTTGAATGCCAACATCAGGCATTTGATCACTCCCATTAATGTCACCATTCTTAATGAACCTAGCATTTCCAAATTCAACAATTTTTGTACTATGGTTAGGACAATAAAATCTATACCCCTTGGACTATTCTAGATATCCAATGAAGTAATTACTGATTATTCTAAAGTCCAATTTCTTTTCATATGGATTGTAAATTCTTAGTTTTGCTAAGCAACCCTAAATATGTAAATGTCTTAAACTGTGTTTTCTTCTTGTCCACACTTCAAAAGGTGTTTTTGAAACTACCATACTTGGAACCCTATTTAGCAAATACATGGCAGTCTTTAATGCACCATCCACAAGGATATAGGCAAACATGAGTGACTCATCATACTCCTAACCATTTCCATTAAAGTATGATTTTGCCTTTCTATAACACCATTTTGTTGTGGTGTACTTGGCATTATGCATTGAGCACAAACACCATGTCTTTCAAGAAATTTGGCAAATGGTCCTTGTCCTGATTTATCATACTTTCCATAATATTCACCACCTCATCTGACCTTTCAATTTTCACTTTCTTATCTTATTGCCTCTAAACCTCATTAATGTATATTTCAAGTACATTAATTGATTGAAATTTGTCATGCAATACATAAATATAACTATACTATGAAAATTATTAGTAAAGGTGATGAAATATTTCTCTCCACCAATAGATGGAGCATCAAAAGGTCCACATATGTCAGTGTGTATAATCTCAAGAAGTTGTGTGCTTTTTGTGGCTCCTTTCTTAGTGTGTTTCATTTGCTTTCCTTTAATGCAATCAATGTGCACTTCAAGGTTAGTAAAATCCAAGTTTGGAAGAATTTCATTCTTTACTAATCTTTCCTTTCTTTCCTTGGATATGTGACCCAAACACTTATGCCTTAAGTAAGTAGAATTCTCATCAACTAAATTGCGTTTAATGCCAACTTTATGATGCAAGGTCATTAAAGTCTCAACAAAAATATTATCAAATTTAAACTTGTAGAGACCATCACATAATATTCCAGAACCAAAAAGTTTAGTATTTTTAAATATTCTAAAAGATCCATCACCAAATTTAAATACAAATCCCGCTATGTTAAGTCTTGGTAAAGAAACTAAATTATAGGAACAGGTAGGTACCTAGAGAGTCTGAAACAAATCCAAATAATGTCCAGTTTCTAAAACTACATGATAAGTTCCAATGCCTTTAATTAGTACCTTGTTTCCATTCCTCATGAACACAAAGCTTTCATTTGACTTTATGATTTGGATCTTAAGGAATTGCTACATTGTATTTGAAATATGAGTAATGGAACCAGAATTTATCCACCAAGTATTATGAGAAACTTCAATGAAGTTTGATTCAAAACATATTAAAGCACAAGGCTTACTTTTCTTTTCAAACTAAGCTTTACGTTCAGGCAATCTTTCTTTAAGTGCCCAACTTTATGAGAAAAGTGACACTTAACATTACCACATTCCTTCTTGTGGATAACTTTAGAAGAATCATTTAGGTTGTGTAAACCCTTTTTCTTGCTCTTTCCACTATTCTTTTTATAACTCTTTTCAACTTCTTGATGACTCATGAGATGAACAGAATGAGCTCTTTGATTCTTTAACCTTGTCTCCTCTTGAACATGCATACTGGTCAATTTATTGACATTTCACTTGTCCTTTATAGTGTTGTAATTCATTTGAAATGGACCATATTGTTCAAGAGGCAAGGACTTGAGTATAAACTACACTAAGAAGTACTCATCCACATTCATTCCCAAGTTCTTTAATTTTGCTGCTAAGGTTGTCATCTCAAGAACATGCTCAGGCATGGTATGTGAACCATCATACTTCATGGTGGTCAATGTGCTCATTAATGTATCAGAAGTGACTTATTAGCAGTTTGAGATTTTTGTTCCACTAATTTCTTAAATTACTTTGTGCTTTCAGTTGTAGCAAGAGTGCTCTTTAAATTGTTTGCAACAATCATCCGCATGAATATTAAGCTTAAATTGTTTGATCTTTCCCAGGCTTTGTAAAAAGCCTTTTCATCAGTGCTACTTTCATCAGTAATCGTAATAGGTTTCTCGACTTGTAATGCTAAATCAAGGTCTAGAACACCTAAGTGAAACTAGACTTATTCCCACCGATTAGAGAAATTTAATCCATTAAATAATGGAATAGATGAAACATGCGAATGTAGAGAAACAAGCGTAGATACTGCAAATAATGTAAGATGATGCTACATTAATGCTTTAAGTCATAAAGCTTATCACATAAATTCAAATTCAATAAGCATAAAGTATATCAAAGTTCCCCTTTGGGAGATACTAAGATATACAAACATAAAACAATAATTGGTAATCACATATGCACTAATTAAATCTATTTTGTAATCTTTGGATACACATAATAAGACCAATAGAACACACTGATTAACACAATTATGTTTGTCAATTTTAAGAATAATTAATCAACCTTTGGGCTAATCTTGAAATATCTAATATTGACAAACTTCAATTTACCTACAAAAATAAAATTTTATTACTTTAATGTCATTTTTTTTAAATTTGCAATTTTATGGGCTATTGAAAATAATTTACAATCTGAAATTTATTTCTAAAGATTTGCCACTTTGGTGATTAACAAATCATGCAAAATATAAATTTCAAATTGTAAATATATACCATACTTAGGCAATAAATAATATAAGCACATATATAGACAATCAATTTATTTACATGTAATATGCCAATATATATATGCCCTTAATAACATATAAATATTTAATTACATATATTATTTAATTTTCTAACACCTACATGTATCTAAATGACTATTCACTCCCAACAAACATGATTGTTTCTTCTAATAGGCATGACTGTTTACTTTTAACAGACATGTTTTCTCATATTTAATGGATATGACTATTCACGTTCAACAAACATGTCTTTTCATATTCAACATACATGACCTTTTACGTCAATAGACATATCTATTGGTTTAAGCTAAAGAATTATGTTTATCAAGTAGATAGGAGAAGAAAATTGAATGGGACTTTGCATTGGTTAAAGCAAATGTCTTCTCTCATGCACATACAAAGAGTTGGGCCAAATCGAAAGGGTAACTATCCACTCAATGAGATCAAATTAGAAGGGTTACTATTCACTTAACTAAGACATCTAAGAAAATGCTTTGGATTTAGCACCAAGGGTTACCGTCCACTTAGGTAGGACATATAAGAAAATGACTTAGGATTTTTTTTCAAGGGTCAACTCTTACTTTAACAAGAAAGAGAGACATCTAGCTAACCAAGATATTTATAGAAATGACCTAGAATTCTTCCTAAGGCTTGACTCACACCACAATGAAGTTGATTTAATGAGAAAGAGAGACATCTATCAAACCAAGATGTCTACAAAAATGACATAGGATTCTTCTTAAGGCTTGACTCGCACCACAAGAAGGTCAATTTAATGATAAAGAGAGACATCTACCTAACCAAGATGTTTATAAAAATGACCTAGGGTTCTTTTTGGGGATCGACTCACACTAAGACTTGTCAATTTAATGAGAAAGAGAGACATCTACCTACCCAATATGTTTACAACAATGACTTGGTGTTCTTCTCGAGACTTAACTTATACCACAATGAGATTGATTTGATGATGACCTAAGGTTCTTCCTTAGGCTCGACTTTGTGTGACGACCAGGTCAATTTAATAAGAAAACATCCACCCAACTGGGATGTTTGTGAAATGACCTGGTGTTCTTCTCAAGGTTCAACTTACACCATGCAAGGTCAATTTAATGATGACTTAAGGCTCTTCCTTAGGCTTGACTTTGTACCACAATGAGGTCGATTTAAGAAGAGAGAACTCATTCACAAAGACTTAGAACTTCAATGAGGATCAAGAAATCATCCTTTCGCATGCACACAAACAATTTGGATATTAGGAAGTTAGGCATTAGGTCATTGGGTTGTGCATGCTTGCCCATGAATGTGTTTGACATGTAAATGGTTTGACCCAAAATAAGATGCTTAATATGAATGAGTTCTTCCCACAATGACTTGAATTGATATGAATGAGTTTGTCTAAACATGGCATACTTGATATGAGTGGATTCGAAATGACATGTTTGATATAAATAGGTTTGTCCCAAAATGACATGTTTGATATGAACAGGTTTGTCTTCAAATCACTGTTTAATATGACCAAGTTTGTCTCAAAATGACATGTTTAATATAATGACATGCTTGACCTAAAAGTGCATGCATGACATGCTTGAATGGTTTTCCTCAATTTTCCAATAATATGCTTAAACAAATTTTAGGTAAGGATTTCCACAGTTCCAATACTAATTTCCCAATTATAAACTCATGACGGAAATAACTAAAGACAAATGATTTTTGGAGATATTGCTCACCAACTTAGGACTTTTGAAAATAGCTAGATCAATTAGTAAGGATATGGAACTTTTTCCTATCATTTCTAATCTTTTTCTCCCTACCTTAGACATCTGCCATGCAATTTTCCTTCAATGTAATCTTATACTCTAGGGATCATTCTTAGAATCATTGTTTATGGAAACTCTACTTTTAGTAAACTTGCTTTGAACTAGCTAATTGGATTAACTTAAGCCCTTTTCTATTTTTTTTTTAAATTTTACAAACATATAATTTAGAAAACACTGCAGTTCAAATTTGTCCAGCTTATCATATTTTAAATATATGCTTAATGACAAAATGTAGACAAGAAGTAAGTATGAAAGTGACAAAACAAATTTTTAAGGAATATAAACTTGTATTCATCAATAAATCTAGGTTTTACGTCCCATTAAGGACTCTAGTAGTCCAAATGACAAAATGCTTTGCACAAAACTAGGACAAGTACAAAGGAAGATTTAGGTAAGGGTGGCAAAGTCTTTTGATCACAACTATTGAATTCAAAGCATGCTCAAATCCTAAATCTTGATCCTTGACTAATCATGCACCAATCCTTAGGCATAATACTTCTTAATAGCATCTACCTTTACTAGGCTGGGTAACTCATCACTATCCATATTGGCGAGAATTAACACTCCTCCAAAGGCTTCCTTCTTCACCACTTAAGGTCCTTCAAAGTTTGGGGACTAGTTGCCTTGATTATCTTTTACAATTGGTAAGACCTTCCTCAGCACTAGGTTTCCCTCATGAAACTAACTTGGGTGTACTTTCTTGTCATGGGCTCTTATCAACCTCTTTTGGTAGAGTCATCCATGAGATAGGGTTGCTAATCTCTTTTCATCAATTAGGTTTAGTTGCTTATATTGTGTGCAAACTCATTTAACTTTGTTAAGTTGGGGCTTCATTTTTGCCCTTAGTGATGGCATTTCTACTTCAAATAAGGATATTGCATCTAGCCCATATACTAGGGAGAAAGGAGTTGTTTCAATAAAGGTTCTCATTGATGTTCAATACTCATGGAGGGAGAAAGGCAATAACCCATGCGAGTCTCTGTAAGTGACTATCATTTTTCTATGACCTTCTTCATGTTTTTGTTTGTCGCTTTTACTACTCCATTCATTTTTTAGTAACAAGGGGTTGAGTTATGATGAACAATCTTAAATTGTTCACACAACTCTTTATTATTCTGCTATTGAGGTTGGTAGCATTATTAGTGATAATCCATTCTAGGAGACCATATCTACATATGATTTCTCTTTTGAGAAATCTTGGGACCACTATCTTGGTCACATTACTATGTGAAGGAGCTTCCACCCACTTCGTAAAATAATCAATTGCTACTAGGATAAAGCGATGACCATTTGACACCTTAGGTTTGATAGGCCTAATCACATCTATGCATCACATAGTAAATGGCCATGATAATGCTAGCACATTGAGTGGTAAAGGAGATGGATGAATTTTCTCAGCATAAATCTGGCACTTCCTCATATAGCTACCACAATTAGATTCCATGGTGGGCCAATAATATTCTATTCTCAAGATTTTTTTGGCCATGGCATGACCATTAGCATAGGCCCCACCCACCTAATCATGGATTTCTCATATCAATGTCTGTGCCTTTTTTGTTTCATTACACTTCAAGAGCATTGTAGCATGATTTCTCTAGTAAAGAATTTTGCCACTGAGGAAGAAACCCATTGCTAGTCTTCTTAGGGTTCTTTTGTCATTCTACTTTATATCTTCATACCATGGCTTTCCATTGGGTTCCTTGTTAACAAATAAGCAATGGGCTAAGGAATTGTACCCCTACATCTTGATTTTGGGAAGATTGTCTTTATTTATTGTCGAGTACATGGATGACAATGTTACTAATGCATCTACCATTTGGTTTTCCTCTCCAAGAACATGGTTGAAGGTGATATCCCTAAATTGTTTTGCTAATTTGCAGATATGCTTCTGATAAGGGATCAACTTGTGGTCCCTGGTCTTTTATTCTCCTTTCAATTGGTAGATTACCAAGTCCCCATATACATTTAAAGGAATGATTGAATAACTCATGGCTACTTCAATCCCCATAGCACATGCCTCATATTTTTCTATATTGTTAGTGCAGTCATAACATAACTTAGCAGTCATAAGGTAATGCTTCCCCTTAAGGGACATCAAAATTGCACTGATCTCATGCCCTAGTGTATTAGACTCATCTTCAAACATCAAAAACCACCTTTCTTCCTTGGACACTTTGTCTTTGGTGGTTAATGCCATGATGTTTTCATTTAGGAATTCGAATTAGACAAGTTCATGTTCTAAAATCTGATTGTCTACCAAGTGTTCAATGATCATGCTCTCTTTTATTGCCTTTTGCGAGACATACTAGATGTCATATTCTAATAAAAGCATATGCCACTTGATGATTCTCCCCATCAAAGCATGCTTCTCAAATTTATATTTGATTGGATCTATCTTTGAGATTAATCAAGTTGTATGGTACAACATGTATTGCGTGAGATGATGAGCTGCCCATGCCAAAATGTAATAAGTTTTTTCAATATTAAATATTTCAACTCATAATTGGTGTAATTCTTGTCCAGGTAATAGATCACCTTCTCTTTCCTTCTAGTTTCATTATTTTGCCCTAACATGCAACCCATTTACCCTTCATGCATAGTTAAATAATGAGCAGTAGTCCTAGTGCTGGTGGGATCAAAATAAGTAAACTTTGGAGATATTGTTTAATCTTATCAAATACCTCTTAACAATTCTCATCTCATTCAGTATCCTAGTTCTTGCAAAAAAGCTTGAAGATTGGCTCGTAAATAACCGTTAATTGGGATATTAATCTAGCCATATAATTAAGCCTTCTAAAGAAACCCCACACTTGTTTTTCTATTTTAGGTTTAGGCATGTCCATTATAGCTTTGACTTTGTCTAGATCTACCTCAATTCCTCTTTTGCTCACTAGGTACCTTAGTAATTTACCTAATCTTATAGCAAAGGTGTAGTTTGTTGGGTTCAACTTGAGTTGGTACTTCCTTAGTTTGTCAAAGAGCTTCATGAGATGCACAATATGCTCCTCTTTAGATTTGGACTTGGTGATGATGTCATCGACATGCAACTCTATTTTTTTATGCCTCATGTTATGGAACAAAGCTACCATGGCTCTTTGGTAGGTTGCCCTAACATTTCTCAAATTGAATGACATAACTCTATGCTGAAAGTACCCTACTGAGTGATGAAGATTGTCTTCTCTTTATCTTTAGGAGCTAATTTGATCTAGTTATATCCTGAAAACCATTAATGAACAAGAAGACAAAGTACCCCACAGCATTATCCATAAGTACATCTATGTGAGAAAGTGAGAAGTCATCTTTCAAGCTTGCTTTGTTCAAATACTAAAAGTCCACAAGATCTAGATTGTCCCATCCTTATTTGGTATAGTGTGACATTGGCTACCCACTCTAGGTATTTTTCCACCTCGATAAAACTAACATCAAACAACTTTTTGACTTCTTATATTTTCATGAGTATATAAGGCTTCATTCTTCTCAATTTCTACTTTACTGGCTTGAACCTAGGTCTAATGGGCATATTATGAACAATTATGTCGGTACTCAAATTAGGCATATCTTGGTATGACTAAGAAAACACATTACTATATTCCCATAATAGTTGAATCATCACTTTCTTTTCTTTCACCGCTAGCTATACCCTAATCCTTATCTCTTTCTTGACTTCATCAGTCCTAAAGTTAATTACTTTAATGGGTTCTTCATGAAGCTTAATACCCTTGTCTTCTTTCTTAATCATTCTCTGTAATTCAAGTGACGAATTCCAATCTTCTTCTTCCTCTTCATTGCTTATGGCACAATTGATTCAGCATTCAAAGTTAAGACTCGTGAAATCAACATAGTCTTCTTTGATGTCACCCTCATTATTTAACTTGGATTATTTTAGGAGTAAATGCAAAATTGTTTATTGCATCTACTGACATGATGCATGAAAAGCTAAATGAAGATAAAGAAAGAGGGCAAGCCAATTGATTTGGAAAACAAAACATGCTTTTTATTGATCATACTTAAAACATAACAAACATAGTAAGATCGTACAAAAAATTTGATAAATCCAATCTATGCCTTAGATACCATAGACAGTGTGTTTTGAAAGTTACATTGCATTAAAATTGAAAACAGTCAAACTAGCTTGACATTCAGTTACTAGGCTCATTCTCTACTTCCTCCTCTGTAGAGCATCTATCTTTAACCGTGGCAACTTGGTTTGGGTTTTAAAAATTAGTACTCACAAAGGTATTATGTGGGTCTTTAACGACTAATTTCTCAACATCTACCACTCAGTCGTTTAAAGGAGCCATTCAATCCTTGTTAGCTTAAGTGGGTTTAAACCTTAAACCATATGTGTCTTTGTTCTTCAATAGTTTAGGCAGTTCCTTCATGCCTTATCCTTTACTTCCTAGCCCATCCTTGGGCCGTAATCACTTTTCTTTAGTGCTCTTGCTATCATCAAGGTAGCATTAGAATAATGGGGAACCAGAAATGGCTTTCCTTTTCTCTTATATGACACATTTACAATTTCAAAGGACTATGGAAATCTCAGCTTCTATTTCAACCTTGATATATGGAACTAACGACGGGTTGGATATCAGTAAATCTTATTCCTTAGCCACTTTTACTAGCTTTCCCTCATGTGCAAATTTTACTTTTTGATTCAAGGAAGAAGGTATTACCTTTGCAGTGTGAGTCCATGGTTGCCTAGGAAGGTAACTACACAAAGAGTTCACTCTGTGACTTGGAAGTTAATATCAAAGACATAGGAGCCTATTTGGATGAGCATTTCAATTTCTCCTAGTACATCACTCTAGGTATCATTAAATGCCTTCACTAAAATGGTGCTATGTTTCACGAGGGAATTGTCAACAAGAAGTTGCTTCAAGGTCAATTTTGGCAGAATATTTAGAGTTGATCTATTGTCAATCAATACACTGGACAAGTTGTGACCTTTGCACTTAATTGAGATGTGCAAGACCTTGTTGCACTTGTGCCCTTTTGGAGGGAATTTATCATATGAAAGTGACAAGTAGTTATGGGCTATGATGTTTACAGCCTCTATAGTTATGTCTTTATTGACATATGCTTTATTTAGGTCCCTTATCAATGCTTGCTTATGTGTTTTGGAGTGCAAAAGCATTAGCCTAATCCCCATTGGACTGGATTCATTAGCTTTCTCACGGTTTTCTTCTCCAATGTGGTCGAGAGGTAGCAACAGCCACTCTATATTATCCCACTGATCCCATATATATTTGTGACCTTCGGTGCAACATCATCTGGCACTAAGTGGCAAGCATATACCAAAGGGCTGCCTTATCTCTCCTATATGGAATAGGCTTTGGAGTCTTAATCATTAGCTTTTTCATGCCTTCAGTGGGGGCTATCACATCATTGACTACACATTTAATGTCTATGCTTAATTGCCCAGCCTATGGTTGAGCTCCTTTCACTATGTATTTGACTGTTAATGGCTTTATAAGAGCTTATGCATCAAATTACTTGACTGATCGGTTTGCAAGGGAAGCTTTGATGCTATTTATACCTCACAACTCAACTCCAACCTGCAACAAGCTATCATCCCTAAGCTTTTGCAACAAGTTTATGAAGGCCTTGCATTCTTTAATTACATGAGTAGCTTCAACCCCATGGTACTCACATCCAGATCACTATAAGTTTCCCTCCTTCATCTCCACTAAACTGTACTTTACTAGAGGCTAAAATATAGATTTCATGGAAGACTTAATTTTTGACATAGACTTCCTATAAGTTAAACAGGGTCCCTCAATAATGCGTTAATGCATTGATTTCCATGATTACCATTCACATTGGTCCTGAGGCCATAAATTCAAAATTCAACCATTAAGCATCTATCAACTCCTAGACCTTTCTCCTAAAGGTTGTCAATTATCTACTAGATGCCCCTTTGCCTCTGCATGATAATCACAGGTAAGTTTCTTGTTGCACCACAATGGGTATAGAGGTTAGAAGGAAGGAAGAAGGTTTATTGACACCAAGTTGTTTTTTAGTAGTTGTGGCAATAACTCAGAGTACAAAATGGAATGAGATCAAAATTCTAGAATTTTTTGGTAGAAAGGTCACCTAAATTGATTTGGTTGGTGTTGTGGTCTAAACTAACCATGGTTGTATTGTTGTCTAAATGGTTGTTGTGGAGCAATTTGCAATTATTGTACCAGTTATGGTGTAGCGTAATAGGGTGACTAGTGAAGGTAGGAAGTGGCATAGTGACGCTTGTTATAGAAGTAAACACCAATGTATGGGGTGCCTGATATGTTGACTCGTTAATATTGTTTTTCTTACCCTTTCCCTTCCCTTTGTTTTGAAAGTCTACGAAGTAGATCTCTTCTTTCTTCTTGTTTTTGAACTGGGGTTTTATCAGGGACAATCTCCTTGCCAACAATCTCCTTATTTTTCTAGCTCCAATTCCCCTTTCAATCACTTTGTCTATCTCCACCAAAACAAGAAACTTTACATTGGTGAATCTTACCATTTTTCCATAGAAAGGATACATTGAAGTATTTAGGAAAACAACAACCATCTCTTTATCAAATATAGGAGATTGCACCCTAATTGTCACATCTTGCCACCTTCGTGTGTAGGCCTTGAACAATTCATTGTCCCCTTTTTTCATGTTTGGATTTGAATCTTATCAAGGGCCAAGCTCCAATTGTACTTGTATTGTCTCATAAGGGCTTTAGCTAAGTCCTTCCATGTGCAGATGGAGTGATGATCTAGGCCCATATACCACTCAGCAGCCCTATCGATTAGACTATAATGGAAGATATGCATTAATAGCTTCTCATCTTCAGAGTACGCTACCATCTTCTTGCAATACATGATAGTTGCACTTTTAGGCAAGATGCCCCACTATACTTAACGAAGTTTGGAACTTTAAATTTGGGAGCTATTATAATGTTGAGCACTAACCCTATTTCAGACACAACTAAGATATCGTTATCGACAAATCCCTTCATTTTCTACACTCTGACCTCAAGCCTCTTATATTTCTCCCTAGTCTTGGCTTCCTTGGTGGCCTTTCTTAGTTTTTCCAACTCTTCCTCATCGTTAAAGTTTGAGATGGTGTTAGTCTTTACTTTCATGTCATCTTCCTATCGGCAAGAATCTTGCTTATGCAAGAAGTTGTTTTGCACATTCTCAATGATGCCTTTGGAGGCAAGTAGCTCTGTTAGTTTGGCTAGTTATCCCTTAAGGTCATTGAACTCTAGCTATAATTCTTCTATTGTTTTCTCTAGCCTCTATCCATATGTCTTGACTAGGATTGCATAGAGCCATAGTTTCCTTTAACGTTTATTTTAGTGAGTGAGGAATCAAAGAATACATAAAAAATCATGCTTGTAATCATGATGCAATGGATACAATGCATTGTAGAAATTTAAATGGCTCAAAAGGGTTTACAACCACTCTCTTGGGAGTGTTTCTTTTCAAAAGTACATATGATTTCTCTTGTTATGCCCTAACTAGCTAAGGATTTTCGTTAGTTCAAATAGGTTGTTCTATTCAAATGATAACTTTTTGATCTTTGGCAATACCAAACAATCTTCTCCCACTGGTTAATCCCCTTATTCTTTTTGAGCCATCTCTTGGGCAAAAAGGAATTGGTCATGAGGATCTATGACAACTTATATAGGGTATTATTTTGTATTGATGCCCATGATGATTTTACCTAAAATTTGAGTCAAAAAGAAAATAATAACTATAATACTGCATAAAAACAAAAATGACCTTTTGACATTAGGTCAAGGTCCCTCGTGCGTGCTAGAACTACTGTATGTGGGCAAGGACTATGGTTCCAAGTTGCCCCTGCTAGTAATTATCTAGCAATCTAGGAAACAATTTGAGCAGGGGTATTCATGTACCTGCATGAAGACTATTACTTTGCCCCTTTCTAACCTAAAGGTAAAGAAGCCCAAGTTGAGAGCCTATACATGTAATAGTGAAGATTAACCTCATTAAATGCTTTAAAATGAATGAAAAGCATACAATGAAACAATGCTTAAATTTGAATATTGTCAACTAAATTTATAAAATTAAAATTGTCTAGCATTAAATGCTTCATAATCAATTAAGAAGTAAAATAAATGCTATTGTATTTGTAGGCTAAAGTTATTGTATTCAAATTGGTAGTCAAACAAATTTATTTATTGATTGTTAAAATTATTTGTTATTGTAAGAAATTTTAACACATATCATTACTACAAAATTTGTAACTTAAAAATAAGTTACATAACTAAAATATATTGAAAATAAAAAGATGTAAAATTAAAATTTATTGATATTTAAAATTATACTTTGAATAATATTGGCTAATTCTATGAAATTAAAATTATCTAAAATTAAGTGCTACATAATCACTAGAGAGATAAAAAGAAGCAAAAATTACTATTTTAATAAGCTATATTTATTATCTTAGAATTGATAATCACTTATTGATTGCCAAAATTCATGTAGGATCGTGAGTAGTATATATTACAACTTGATTTTGGTTTGCTTACAATTTGAAGAGGGGTTTCACGAGTAGGTTCTTGGTAACACAAAAGGTGTCAACGACGCTTGTAATATCATTCTTAAAGATGCTCTTTTATGGTGGTTAACAAGCAAGTAGATATTCTCTTCCTTTTATTATTCTTTGTTATTCTTTTGGTCATAAAATATGTTCTTGGTTTTGTGCTTAATTGATCATAAAAGTTATTGTATATTGGAATTTCTATTTTCATGATCTAGTAACCACGTGTTGAGTTGAATATCCCATTGCTGTAAATAATTGTAAGTTTTGGTCTTTTCTCACTTTTCCTTTCCTTGAATTTTGGCCAATTTTCTTTTCCTCAACCAATCACAGATGATTGAATTGACATGTTGAGTTGCTTCTATTAGGCTATTTTCTTTCTCAAAGCTATATATCATTGGTCCTTGTATGAACTAGATGTAAAGAATTTCTCCTTACGTGGCATATGCTAGAAGTTTATATGAAGCAACTATTTGCTTTGTTGCTCAAGAGAGAGAATGGGTATGTTTTTGTATGATTTAAAATATTCTCCATTGTCTTGGTTTGGACACTTCAATTAGGTTGTTTTGCAATTTGGTTTGAGAGGAGTAGCTTTAAATCACTTGGTTTTCTTATGGCAATCTGGTGGTGTTTATATCCTATTTTTAAGGAAGTCAGTGTTGGAATAATGGAATTTGTGATCTCAAGTCTTTAGAATAAGTTTCATTTGAAGGATCTTGGCACTGAGACACCCCTTGGTTATTGAAGTTGCTTAGAACAAGAAAGGCATCTCCCTACCATTAATGATGCTTGTATTATACTTGCTTAGGGAAAGTAATTTTAGGAGCCAAACCATGTGAGATTCTACCAAATGAAACCATTAAAAGATGGAGATTTTTTTTTTCAAGACCCATAGTGATGTAAAAGCTCGGAGAAATTTTATTCTCAACAATCAATTAACAATCGAAAACTACTAACTAAATCTTAAATTTTTTTTAATAGGCAATTCAAACCCTAAACTATAAAGATAAGTAATGATAACTTAAAGCTCAAGAAATTCTAAATTAGAATACTAACCAAACTTTGAATAAGATAATTCAGTAACAAAACACCAAAACCTTAAATTAATGCTAATTCCCCAATAACAAAACCCTAATTCGCAAATAATTATTATGTTATAAATGCTGAGATAAACCATAAATAATATCACAATTGCTAGTATCCTATTTTGCATCATGCTCCCTAGTTGAAGAAAAAGCCCTATATATATGTCTCTTATTTGCACCTCTTATCTCTCAATAACTCAATCACTATATATATAGATATAAATATATATACGCACACACATATATGAAAGTATTTATGTTTATATCATAATTAAATCATTTCTTTTTTTTGGAATTTTTTAGAGTATTCTCCGCCTAGCAAGTGAAGACCAACATCCTTGAGGTGCCCAAGTCTTGAATCAAATTTTGAACATCTTGTTTAAGGTGCCCAAGTCTCTTCTATTTGGACTAACTCATGTTGGTACCATTAACTCATTTCTAGTAGCTGCCATGGAGTAACATTTAATTTTACAAGCGTTGTTAAGGCTTGAGTCAAACTTTGGCCATTAAGCCATATTCAGTTACATGAAACATCCGAATATTAATGCTTCACCAGGACTTATGCACTTGACTTGGATGAACCATTTTCTACGACAGCCCACTGAGTCAGAGCTAGCTAAGCCAAAACCAAAGGCAGAGTTGAAAAGAAGTAGGGGCACATTGTGAAAGTGCCTTACAAGGCAAATCCATGGAAGCACTACCTTCACCTTCACCATCACCATAGCCAACACTCCCCTTAACATTCAATATCTCTGATATGCCATTTCCTCCTTCTGCTACACCTCTTCTTCACCTTCTTCCCTCCTTCGCCTTGCTGAGCTACCTTCCGATCCCATCCAACATGGTCTCCTACCCAATACAAAGAGCATTGAGAAGCTTCCCCTACCTGAAATCCCCACTCTTGGCGTTTCATCTCTGAGCCTTGAAGCTCCTCTTCGCCGCCTTATATCACAAATCACAAGAGAGGAAAGTAAGCCCCCACTTTGTATAATCTCTGATGTTTTCTTTGGGTGGATTACAAACGATGCAAAGAGTTTTGGCACCAAGAATATAACTTTCACTACTTGTGGTGCCAATGGAACTTTGGCTTACATGTCTATTTGGTTAAACCTCCCCCATAGGAAAACATACCTGACAGATTGTGGGTTCCTGGTTTCCTAGAAAGTTATCAATTTTACTGTTCTCAGCTGCATAGATATATTAGAGCAACGGGCGGCACTGATGCATGGTCTATATTCTTCGCACCAAAGATTACACTTTCTATGAAATCTAATGGGTGGCTTTGTAATACGGCTGAGGAAACAGAGCCATCAGGTTTGGCACTTCTGAGAAAGTATGTTGAGCTTGCTATTTGGAGTGTTGGTCCTCTTCTACCCACAGCTGCATTCTAGCATGGCTCTTGACAAGTGCATTGAATGGCTTGATTTGAAAGCTCCAAATTCTGTTATTTATATTTGCTTTAGGTCTCAGAACACAATCAATGCATCCCAAATGATGGCATTAGCTGAGGGATTGGAAGTGAGTGGGAAACCATTTATTTGGGCTATAAGGCCTCCTTTTGGGACATAATTGGGGATTTCAGAGCAGAATGGTTGCCCCAAGATTTTGAAGAGCGAATGAAGGAAAGCAAAAAGGATTTGTTAGTGCACAAATGCGTACCGCAATTGGAAATTTTATCACACAAATCCACTTGAGCATTTCTAAGCCATTGTGGATGGAACTCTGTCTTGGAGAGCCTTAGCCAAGGGGTACCCATTATTGGGTGGCCACTGGCAGCAGAGCAGGTTTACAATTCAAAGATGTTGATGGAGGAGATGGGTGTGAATGTGGAGCTCACTAGAACTGTGGAAACTACCAATTCTGGAGATGAAGTGAAGAAGGTGATAGATGTAGTTATGAAACAAGAGGGAAAAGGAAAGGAGATGAAGAAGAAGGGGATTGAGATTGCAGAGCAGATGAGAAATGCCAAAACGGAGACGGGTGAAGAGAAGGGGTCTTCGGTACGAGCAATGGATGATTTTGTAAGAACTATTTTATCATGTTAGGCACAGTCTGATTGTTGCATTTGAATAATGGATTGGCTCAAAAGAGACAATGAGTCATCAACAATATGTTCTTTCGAATGATTAATTGAACTCATGGCAGGGAACATTTGATGCGGAGGGAAGAGTTATCTTTTTCATTGAAATTGGCAAGAAAGAACAAGTTTATGAGGATTGTATTTTGTAATGAAAAAAATGAGAGGGATTGTTTCTAGTATTTTCATGCAGAATGGAAAATCGTCAAAAGCAATGGGTTATTTGCTTGCACAAATAAACGCTTTACAAATTCTTGGAACAATTTTTTCTTCGTCATTAGATAATAAATTATAGACACTATATTTTGTCTAACTCATTTCTTAAATTCATTTAAATTTTAACTCAAATCTAAAACCCAATCTAAAAGTTAGAACATTACGTTAAGAAAATTTTTGTGTTGCTGTATTAATACTATACTCTATTTTGTGTTATAATCAACGCGTGTATTAAAAAAGGTTCTAAATACGGTATAATTGACATAACTATAAATTAAAATGAAAAGTAAAAGGTTCTTTGCTAACTTTTTTTTTTAATATTGAGAAAGTTATAATATCAAAATTGAATTTGGAGAGAGAGGTCAACAAAGCTAAATTCTATTACTTAAGTCAAACTCAAATCCAGTTCCCTGCTAACTTGAAGAGCTTCGTAGGTGCTCCCAAAGACTTCTCAGATACATATCGCTACATGTAATTAAGAATCTCCTGTCACCGTGAGCACTTGATCTGCTGCAAATCAATTATTAAGCCATTTCAATGTCAATGAACTATCCATACATACAAGTGCTTTTGTTATACTAGATTGCAAAAGTACAAAAGTCTTATGAGTGGAAATTAGAACTATTGTTTATACTATCAATATCTTTGCAGTATTTCTATTAAAATAACCTAAAAAGGATTTCTTTTAAAGTATTGACAAAGTTATAATATGGAAATAGAACTTGGGAGAAAGGGACAATAAAATTAGGTTTTATCACTTGAATCAAGTTCAAATCCCCCAAAAAGTCTTTTTCTAACGTCTAGTAATATCAGTGTATTAGAAGCATTTATCTTTTAGTTTGCTAATGTCAACATTACGAATTATATTTTCTCATTTATCTTTAGCCTGCGAATGTCCACATAACAAATTAAAATTTCACCATAACGAATTTATGAATTTTAAATATTGTGATACAAAAAATGATATTTACATGTCAAAAGTATGTAAATGTAAAAGGTTCTGTTATTTGTGCAATATTATTTGCATACTGTTTGCACTCTTGTCGTATGCTATCAGGTAACTATGAATTGAACCATCAAAAACTGAATTTAATCAAACTTTAAAGTTGTATGCAGCATAACTATTTACATGATCGCTATTTTCAACACATTCATTTTCAAAAAGTAACTTGTCAGATCCATATACTATACCTAATGGTTAAAGGCTTTACATGAAATACAATAGTTATTATTAGATAATTTAAAAAATTATTAAAAATCTTTATACATGTTAATATACATTGGTTGTAATTAATTGTACATCTTATAATTACATTTATTTCTCAAACTAGTCCCTTAGTTTGGCGCTTATATTTTACATTCATACTATTCTTACAAATTAAATCTTATTAAATATTCATTTAAAATTAGAATCTAAACTATTAAATTTTGAGTAAATTATATTTTACTACCATGAGATTTTTTCAAATAACACTAAACTCCAATTTTATTTTAAACCTGCACTCTACTCTTATTTGACCATGCTAATTAACTTCTATTCAAGAATTTTAACAAAATATTCTTTTTTTAAATGATTGAATATAATTTTTACATATATTTTTTAAAAATTAGTTATAGAAATCTCATGCAACTATTATGCTAAAACATCTTAAAAATTTTATTATAAAGCAAAAATTAAATGATCATCAATTAATATATTTGATTAATTAAGTAATTTATTTAATCACAAATTTAAGTTCATAAGCTCTAAAATCTAAAACATTAAATGCTAAAGTCTAAAAGTATAAACTAAAAATTCTAAATTCTAAACCTAAACTCTAAACATGATATGGTATTAAATATTAAACTCTAAAATCCTAAATACTAAACTTTAAACATAAAATCTTAAAATGCTAAAATATCAAACCCTAAATCCTTAAATGTGACATGGCATTAAATCTTTACTTGTAAATGCCCAACCCTAATCTATAAATCCAAAATCAAAAACCTAAAGTAAAATGTAAATCCCAAATCCTAAACTACAAAATCATAAATCCTAAATGCTTAACATTTATATAGTTTAGTGTTTTAAATTTTATGATTTTAGGTTTTAGATTTTAGTATAAGGGTTTAATGTCATGTTTATAGCTAAGGATTTTAGGGTTCTAGGTTTAAGGTTTTAGAGTTTAAGATTTAGGCTTTGTGGTGTAGAATTAAATGATGTTTGTTTTATTGCACTTAAGGTCTTAGAGTTTAGAATTTTTATATTTATGATTTCAAATTCAACATTTTAGGATTCAAAATAATAAGGTTTCAGTATATAAGATTTAAGATATAATATTTTAGAATTTAGGCTTTAACACCATGTTGTGTTTAGAGTTTTGAGTTTTAAAATTTAGAATTTTATATTTTAGCATTCAAGACTTTATGAACTTTGACTTTAAATAAATTAAATAAATAATTAAATAAGTTTTAAAGTTTTTAAATTGGTATGTGAGATTTTTATAATTAATTTTCTTAGTTTTTAAAGTTTACTTTTTACAAATACATGTAAAAATAATATGTCAAATTATTGAAAATAAAAATTTTTATTCATATTTTTAAACGAAAGTTAGTTAACATAGACAAATTAAACTCGAGTGTAGCTTTTACACAACAATGGAGTTTAGTGTCATTTAAAAGAACTCAAGGGGTTGCAATATAATTTATTCTTAAATTTATAAGAAATGATATTCAGACAACTTTTCCTTAACTCAATGCTGAGATCTACCCATGTGACCCTATGTAGGTTATTGATTTGTGTGATTTAATAAATTTAACGATATTGATTTTATATTGTGAGGATTAAATAGAAATAGTGTGGCTCTAAATTTATTAGGTTCTAGTGATTACACTTTAGGACCTGACAAATCATATGACAAAGTTATTGTATGTGGCAATTTACTATCCTACTTATTAATGGAATTATGCTTTTTCTTAAGTTTATTATAGTATTCTTTAAATTAATAAACTTAATACAAGTTTTATCCTTCAAATTCTCTAGGTTGTTAGTAGAACATAATTACTGAGGTTAATTTCAAACTTCCGCTCCTATTATCAATTTTGAGGTTACATATTTCTTCTCCATTTAAGGTCATATGATTGACAATGAAAATTGTATGTGATACGATTCAAGTTGGTTATGCAATTTACGAGCTTTTGGATAGAAGGGAGCTCACAAAGAATGAGTCTCCTATAGATTGCTGATTTCATTTCCCATTACTTCATACAGAGAGCAAGAGCTCTTCATATAGAATTACAGTGATGAAAATTCAAAATAACCCACCCTAAAAGCACAAACCATCAACTGCCATCAAGTACCTACTACCAACTCCAACTCACACACCACGACATCATTTCCACACACACCCCAAATGAAACCCAACATGTTAGGGATATAAAATTATTCACGGGTATTCGCTTAACATAAAATTTATGCTTTTGGAAGAGTTAGTTCTTGACACTATTGTTCCACTAAACCACATTACTACACTTATCTTTTCCCGCTAAACAACTGATTAACGACCTACAACTACAAAACTTAATCACACGTAACAGCCTGGAGCCTTGGATCTCTCGTAGGGTTTGGTGTCTTTCGTGGTGGAGGGGTGCTTTTTTGGTGTGCAATAGGGTGGCGATGGCTGGAAGGAGGAGATCAATGGATCTGTAGGGTGAAGAAATTAAAGAACTAGTTTTACCATTGGATTCAGAAGAGACGGAAACCTCAGATCGAGTAGCATCAAGTTTGTTGGGTAAGTTATGGACTGACAAGTTGTTTTGTGCAGTGTCTCCCAAAGCAACGATCCCCCTCATCTGGCAAGGGACAATTAATTATGCCAATAAAAAGGCCTGCTTGTGTAAAGAAAGGGGCAACCATATTTTCACATATAACGAAATTTCAGTGAAGTTTCCTTGTTCATGCTATGTGTAAGGCAAGGTTTCCTTTTGCAATCCATTCATTGAGATCATATTTATGTTCACTAAGTTTTGATCTACTGCATGATAAAATGGTGAGGGTGGATTTATGTGGTAGAAAGCATTAATGCCATACTTGTTGTGAAACCCTTTTGTTTTAGCTAGTTGTACAACATTACGGTTTGTTATACAGTATTCAATTAGAACCTTGGATCGGTTAGAGTGACATTTATAACATTAGGTGCTATTATTATTCAATCCTTTACTGTCATTAATTGAAGTTAAGCTGTTATCAAGTTTCTTTACCATCATACAATTTTATCACTATTAATGATGCCATAAACCCACTTTAAGTGCCTATTCAAAATTTTTAATTCAATAATGTTTTGATTGTCATTAATGTATTGTAATAACAAAAGAAAGTTGTGTTTAGTAAAAGTTATGGCATGCTGTAGGTGCGAGAAACTCAACTAGCACAATACAGCTATATATTAGTTGTTGAAGAGGACGAAGGAAAAACAGGGCAAGTTTATCCTATTTAACATTATTTGATAATTGTTTATCCTTTGGTAACACTATAGTATTTGTCAATTTTAACTCTTTCAATTTGTTGTTTTCCCAAACCTAAGCCTCTGCACTTTTCAGTGTGCACATACTTTGATGCTTGTTTATAGCATGCTAGTGACTTGCACACCCATTAAAACTTGTAATATTTTTCCCCATATGTTGACCCTGGAAGCATTTGGCAATTTATGCAGGGGTTTATTATGTTCTCTTAGATGATGTTAATGAAAGCTAAGCTAGGAATTAGTTTTCTCATAAATATTTTAGAAATTAACTAGCCTCAAAGAATGCTTTTCATTGTTTCATTGTGATTTCTTATCATCAAAGCTGGATTACTGATACCATATGCAAACAGCAGAGGATTTTTTTCCATATAAAGAAGGTTCACATGATATAATTAGAGTTAAATTCGACCACTTCTTTAGTTACTTCTTTCAGCTCAGCCTCAAATTTGCCACAATTTCAATATCCCAACTATATGGCATGTGAAATCATTAATATTATCAATAGTATTCTGATAATTGGTTTAGAAAATTCTTGCTTAGGCACTTGCACGAAGTATGCTGCACTTTTATGAAATATATATCTTACTGCCATATTGGTGCCATAAGTACTTTTTTTTGGTAAAGCCATAACTACATGTTTTTTTCTAATTTTCTTAGACACTTGTATACTATCAATGTTGAAACTAATGCAACCAAGTGATAACTTTTTATTTTGGTTTCATTAACAGGATGGAAGCACCTTATTTTTCTTCATCTAATTTTGATGTACTTTGGTCATAATGGAGAAGACTCAACTGAAGTTGAAAAAAAATAAAAGATGTGCAATATAGGTCGGTTGAAATAGGACATACTGTGAGCAGAGAAGATCCCAAACTAAGTGAGGGTTTGAACGGAGAAGATCCCAAACAAAGTGACAGTGGATAACACTAAGAATATTTTGACTAATTTGGGGGTGATGAGTCTATAAGTAGTAGTGATAACCCTAATTGTGCAAGGAGAAGAAAACCTTAATGGCCAACCTATAGATCTGAAATACAAAATGTTGATTTTGCCTTAGGCATGACATTTAAAGATGAAGTAGATTTTAGGGAAGCTTTGACTACATGTTCTATCAAAAGGTCAATTGACATCATGACATAGAGTGGCGACTAAAAAAACTAGTAAAAAAGGTATGGAAAAATGGTTGTAAAAAAATGAAACCAATCTAAATTGAAATGATAAGATCAAACACTAAAAGTATGGTTTGCATAACAAAAAAAGGGTTTGGGGATTGGTTACGTGTAGTAAAGTTTACCCTATGGTACCCTTTTAGTACTATATTGATGTTTTGTTACTTTATTTAGTTTCAAACTGTTCTTTTGTCTTTTTTTTTCTTTGTCCCACTAGTGGCATTTGCACATGATTAAGAATTATCTGTGATTAATCACTTAGTAAGTGACATTGAAAGCTATTATTGTGCAAAGGAAAATTTGGTACTTGGCTTGACCAAGATTTGTGTAAAAAATAATGGCTAGCTTGGCCAGACCTTTTGAATCAAAATGAATACCTAGCTTGACTAAGATTTGCTCAACTTGATTGAGTTTAGAAAAAAGGAAACTAGCTTGACTAGGGTTTTTATAGATATTTTGGATCTTGTGGGGTGAGAATGAAGAACTTCAATAATCACATTAACAAGAGCTCACTAATCACTTATGGGATTTATAATATGATTACCTTCGGGATAATTGAGAAGTAGTCATATTCATTAACTACTCTTAACAATTGTCATCATCAAGAAGAATCTTGAATTTTCAAGGCATAGTTAGGCAAAAGAAATGCCAAGGAGTTTAGGAGAGGTAATGATTTTTAATAATCATACCAGTAGAACTGCACCAATCTCTTGGCAAGTCCATAACATGATTACGTTAGGGATAATCAAAAGTGGTCGTATTCACTAACTACTCTCAATAACCATTGTCAAGATAATTTAGGATTTTTAAGGAATAGTTAGGCAAAAGGGAATGCTAAAGGGTTTAAGGAAGGTAATGATTCTTAATAATCATGTTAGCGAGACTCTGCTAATCTCTTAGTGAGATATATAGCATAATCACTCTCAAGATAATTGGAAGTGGTCATATTCGCTAACCATTCTCAACAACTATCATTAAGAGAATTCAGGATTTTTGGAAGTAGTTGCACCATGCAAAGTCCAAGGGTTTCAAGAGAGAATGATTCTTATTAATCATGCCACAAGGACCTTGCCAATCTCTTGGTAAGACATCATAACACAATTACCCTCCAGATAATTGGAAATGGTTGTATATACTAATCACTCTCAATAACTATTGTTGAGAAGAATCTTGGATCTATTTTAGAATGAGAAAGTAAGGTTTAAAAGAGGTAAAGATTCTTTATAATCATGCAAGCAATGCTCATCAAATTTTTTGTGAGATCCATAATGTGATCATCTTTAGGATAATTGAGAGATAATTGCATTCAGTAATTACTCTTAACAGCCATCGTTAGGAAAAATCTTGAGATTTTGAGAGTCAGCAAAGTATGCAAATTTCCAACCCTTCTTTAAATTTTGACAAACCTTGTAATTTCAAGTGAAGAGGGCATGTTTCTTATCTCTAAAAATTTTAGAGAGTTTCAAATTTTTTCACATTTAACTTGACATAAGAGTTTAACAACAATCTAATCAAGCAAAGGAATTAATTGAGCAATAAGTAATGCATGTAAGATTTTAATCAAAGCATTGTCACCAAGTCCAACTCAAATAAACCTAGTCCAAACAAAAAGAAGGCCAACTCAAACCCTCACTCCCTTCATCTTTTTTTTCCTTAAGAAAGCCCATAAACTTAAGCAAAAGATGGGCCCAACCCGTTGCTTAAGATTCCTTTTAAAAAAATAAGTCTTATTTTAAATTAAAAGTGATCACAACTTGGGCTAACAAAGCCCATATAATGCCATTCTACAGAAAAATTTCCTTTTTTATAAAAGAAAAGTTAGAAAAGTAAAAAAAAAATTACCACTAAAAGAACTCAGAGCATACCCTTTAATTCTCTTACTTTTACCAATTCAACCCTTAAGTATTCTCATAATTAAGTGTGAAAAATTTTAAACTCAACTGTGGGTTGATTTTTATTTATTTAAAATCTTTCCTTTTAAAAAACTTTTAAAAAAAGAAAACTAAGAAAAAGATGAAAAATTAAAATTAAAAAAGTAAAGAAGATGAATAGTGTTTCATTTTCTTTGACGATGCAAACAAAGAGGGAGCTTGGTCCCTTTAAGGTGAGTCCCACCACACATAACTAGTAAAGGCTGGCCAACAACCTAGCCCCCATAATGCTAGTTGGCACAGCATCACCAGAATTTGGCAACTCTGCAAGATGAAGTGAAGAGAGAGCTCACTCTCTATTGAAAAAGAAACTTCCTACAGGTGTAGATAAGCTAAATAGTAAGTAAAAGCTTTGGACTAACTTTGTCTATTGCAAAGAGATTAAAGTGAGGCCAAAGGTGGAGAACTAAAAACTTAAGGCTCTGTGTGAAGGTGCTAGTTCTTCACTCACATTTTGTTTGAACAACAAGACTAATGCCAACTTTCCTTGGATTGAAGCAATGTGTAAGCTTCTAAACAACTCCTGAGTATTTTCAAGGTCCTTTGCAACAACCTTTGAGTTGGACTTCAAAATAAGAAGTATTATACAAAGCTTATGTCTCGACAGTGTGGGCAAAAGTGGTGGTGTTCCCTCTTGATTCTGCCCTGCAAAGGAAAAACTTTGGTCTTTGGCTTCTCTTTTAATGCCATTTGTGTTCTCAACCTTGGTTCTTACGAGCAGAATCTCCTTGGATGAATACATGCTGTTAAAAGTCCATGAATTTATAAGAGTTTAGCAAGTTGCGTGTGTGCATTTGCTAAAGTAAGTGAATCCATATGTGTAAGGTTATTGCCATGTGAAGATGTATGGAAGAGGGTGTGCAATGTGCAAGGTGTGATGAACTTTATGCCTTAGATAAACTTTGTGAAAAAAAAAAAACGTGTACCCAGTGAGTCTATTAGTAGGTGCCTTTTTAGAAAGTCTTGTACCATTGCCTTCCATCTATGTGTGTTAGTGTGGGTGAGAGTTCCCTGCCTCAAACATCTACTTCTTTCATTAAATGAATTGTAAGGTGCACTTAAGTAGGGGGATCTGGTGGGGTGTGTGATGATGGCCAAAATCCCTTTTCCAGCTAACTTTCCTTATGTGGTTCAATTTTGTCATTTTTTATATTTTTAGTTTTAACAAAAAATAAGAAAAAGAAAATACTTGAGATTGAATCCAAAAATACCCTTAGAACAATCTACCTTTATTAGTCACCTCTTGAAAAATTTCATAACTAGGTAGAGAATTTTTCAAATTCACTCATTGGTTTATTTTTATTTTTTAGGTTAATTTTATTAATGGGTTTAAACCAAATCAGATGTGTATAAAGGTAACACAACATTGTTCTTGTGAAAAATGACAAAAGTGAGCATGAGGGCCAAGTGTAGTGTTAAGAGTTATGATTGGCATATCCTAGTTGCACTTGATAGGAAGCTTGGATAGCGTCAAGTGAACACATTACTTCGTGAGCATAAATGCCAAGGGCCGTTTGTGAATAAAAGAGTGACATGTACTTGGTTGGCTAAAAATTCTATTGAACCAAAGTTAGTTGCTACACTAGGCATGAGGACTAGTGAGTTAAGACACTTAGTGAAGACTAAGCCTAAATTTGCTATGTCTAGAGATGAAATAAAGAGGGCTAAGAAAATTGTGCTTAAACAAATGAAAAGAGGTCCTATACAACAGTTTGCTTAGTTATGGGACTATAATGAAGAATTGATAAGGTCAAAGCCTATAACCATTGTTAAAATTGAACCGTACAAGGCAAAGGCCGAGAACTACTTTAAATAGAATAATATTTGTTTTAGAGCTGCAAAGGAAGGATACCAAAAGGGTAAAGACCACTGCTTGCGGTGGATGGATGGTTTTGAAAGACTAAGCTGAGAGAGGAGTTACCAGTTGTTGTAGGACGGTATAACAATAATCATATGTATCAGTTGAAATTTAAGGAAGAAGATGATGAATTAAAGAGATATGAGAGAGAGAGAGAGAAGAGGAATTACTTCTGGAGAAATGTGGTATGTCTCCTTAGACAACCACTAATCTAATATATTTACTTAAGAAGAACAAAAACAAAATTACAATATTGCCCTTGTAGTACAAGATAAAACACATATAAGGTAAACTACAATAAAACTATATGCCCTATTATAATTTATCACCACTCCTAACACTTCCCCTTAAGATGGGGCATAGATGTCTCTAAAGCCTATCTTGCATACAATAGAGTGGAACATTTTGCTAGGGAATGTCCTTTTGAAAACATCTGCGAGTTAGTCTTCAGATCTTACAAAAACTATCTTCAATTAACCTGTAGTAATCTTCTTTATAATAAAGTGTCTATCAATCTCAATGTGTTTGTTCTATCATGCTGTATAGGGTTAAGCGCAACGTTAATTGCTACCTTGTTGTCACAATAGAAATTGAGTGGCACTTTATAATATAATCCTAGTCCTTGATCTAGTTTCTTCAACCTTAAGGCTTCACATACTCTTTGAGCCATAGCTCTATGTTTAGCTTCAACACTAGATATGGAGACAATTGATTGTTTCTTGCATGTCCATGTAACAACATTTCCTCCAAAAATGAACAATAGCTTGAGGTGGACCTTTTGTGACCTGTGGACCCTACTAATTAGCATCTTCAATCTTAGATTCTGATGTTTTGAGATTTATAGTCCTTTTCCAAGATGAGATTTTAGATACCTCAAAATATGAAATACAACATCTAAGTGTGAAAACTAAGGATCGTACATGAACTGGCTAACAATACTAACTACATATGCAATATCAGGATGAGTACAAGACTAATAAATAAGTCACTCTACCAGTATGGGACAAGTCTTAAAATTGTTGATTTCTTCAGTCTTATTCCCAATTACCACAATGTCATCAATATAAACAATAAGGATTGTAATTTTGCTACCACATCTCTTGAAAAACAAGGTATGATCAATGTTACTTTGGCTATACCGAAGGGTTATAATCACAGTGCAAAAATCTATCAAACCATGCTTTGGGAATTATTTAAACCCTCGCATTGCCTTCCTTAGCAAGTAGACTTTTCCCTGCATTTTATGACAAGTAAAACTAGGAAGAATGTTCATAAAGACCTCTTCCTCTAGGTTTCCTTGGAGAAATACATTTTTCACATTAAGTTGTGGAAGCTCTCATCCAAATTTAGCTACATTCCTTTGCTGTTCCCTTGTTTTAGGAGTTCATAGTTTCATCTAGTTCTTTACGAGTGTAGAAGTTCCCTTCCAAACAATTTAAACCAAAAATCTCTTGTCACAAGCCATTAGGGAAATCCTAGACTTAGATAAGGAACTCATAGTTGCTAGTGAAGTAGTCTTCCAAGCCATGGGAAGAAAACATATTACAAGACCCAAAAAAGGGACTGGTGCCATTGGCTTATGGGATGTAGTAGAAAAGGGTGTGACAAAACTTGTTGCAAGAAGTAGTGAAACGAACTCATGGGAGAAGAATTTGAATGGTGTATATCTTTGCTACTGGTTCAAAGGTTTCTTGGTAGTCAATTTCATAAGTTTGACTAAATCCCTTCACCACTAGCTTAGCCTTATATCTTTAAACTAACACATTTACCTTGTGTTCATTAGTGAAGACCCATTTACACCTTACAATTTTCTTCCTTGGTGGAAGTGTGGTGAGTTTTCATATATCATTCCTCTTAAGAACTATTATTCCTTTTATCATGGCCTCCTTTCATTTAGGATCTTTAATAGCATCTCTCTAATCCCATGAGATATTAGAGGAGTAAACAATAGTAACAAAGGATCCATAGTTAGGAGATGAGGACTCATATGAAATAAAATTGGAAATAAGATAGTGAGGACATTTCCTTTTGCCTTTTCTAATGGCAATAGGAAGATCAATTTCATTTACAAATAATTCAAGAGTTTGAGAAGTGGACTTAAAAACAAATAAGAAGAAAGGAGGATAAACTAAATTTGGAGTTTGCTCTTGGTTAGGAAGAGTAGGCATAATGGCATTATTTTTTTATTTTCTTTTCTTCTGAGTGTAGGTTAAAAGTTTTGGTTCTTTTTATTTTTCTCTTTCATCTAAACCTAGAGATTCTTCAAGTTATGACTGCAAAGAAGTCTTCCCTTGAAGAACTTGGGGATTCTCAGAGTTCTCCCCTACATTTCGATCTCTTTACTATAGTGATAGTTCACTTCTTGACTCATATTTGAAAGATGCTGGAAATAAAAAAACAACTCTTAGTCATTATCCTTATCTTGCATCCCCCCTTGATGAGATGTTTACAAAACAAATAATCTTCATCCTCTCAGAATGTCAAATCCATCTTGGCAATTTTATTTCACATAGGGGATGATAACACTTATAACCTTGCTGAGTTGGGGAGTAGCCTATGAAGACATATTTCAGGGATCAAGGGTCTAATTTCTCAATTGTAGGTCTATGATCATGGACAAAACATAAATTACCTGTAAATACTTAATTTTGTCTGGACCATAAAAAAGATCAAAATGGACCTATGCATAAGTTCTAAAATTATCCTACTTGAATGCACAAAAATGAAAATTTAAAGATATTTTTAGGGTTTTAAGTTTGAATAATATTATTTAAAAAAATTAAAAATGTTAAAATTAAAAAAATAAAAAATTCAAAAAGACAAGAAAGAAGAGAAGAGTGTCGGCTAATCCTCCTAAATCATGTACCACCATCTTTCTAATTTATTTCATTATGCACCTCATCAAATCATTTTCCTTACCCTAATCAAATCATGCACCACCATCTTCCTAATTCATTGCATTATGCACCTCATCAATTCATTTTCCTTATCTTAATGAAATCATGCACCATCATCTTCCTACTTCATTTCATTAGGCATCTCATTAAATCATGTTCCTTATCGTAATCAAATCATATGCCACTATTCTCGTAATTCATTGCATTATGTACCTCATCAAATCATTTTTCTTATCAAATCATGCAATGCCATCTTCCTAATCAATTGTATTATGCACCTCATTAAATCATGTTCCTTATCCTAATCAAATCATGCACCATCATCTTCCTAATCCATTTCATTAGGAACCTCATCAAATCATGTTCCTTATTCTAATCAAATCATGTACCACCATCCTCCTAATCCATTGCATTATGTACTTCATCAAATCATTTTCCTTATCCTAATCAAATCATGCACCACCTTCCTCCTAATCCATTTATTAGGCACCTCATCAAATCATTGTTCTTTATCCTAATCGAATCATGCACTACCATCCTTCTAATTCATTTCATTATGCACCTCATCAAATCATGTTCCTTATCCTAATCAAATCATGCACCACCATCCTCCTAATTCATTGCATTATGTGCCTCATCAAATCATTTTTCATATCAAATCATGCAACACCATGTTCCTAGTCCATTGCATTATGCACCTCATCAAATTATATTCCTTATCCTAATCAAATCATGCACCACCATCCTCTTAATTCATTTCATTATATACCTTATCAAATCATGTTCTTTATCCTAATCTAATCATGCACCTAACTACATGATGCACTTAGGGAAATGAGGATTTAAATAAAGAGCCAAGAGAACCAAAAAAGGAGGAGACTAAGAGAAAGTACACCAAGAGAAAGAAGCATTAGGGAAAGAGTCAAGAGAGAAAGGGAAGAGAAATTTCATGGAAGGAGTGAAATTAGAGAATAAGAGCCATGAGAGGTGAAGAAAGGGATTAGGTAGCAAAATTCAATTCCTCTTGATCCTTCTAAGTTTTCCTTCAACAAACTCACTTTGTTGACCTAGAGATGCTTAACCTAGTCTTCAGAAGGTTATTTGTGTCTCAACTGCACTGAAAATGGTAGATTTTATTGAAAAGTTTGAGAGAAAGTCATCTTTAGTCATCTCCTAAAAATCATATTTCTGGTTTGAATCTCGAGAAATGCATCATACCATCATGCTCAGGAGGTGCCAAAATCTTGGAAATCGTGAAGATCTTTGTTTGAAAATATTCCACGTGCCCTCACGCACTGGCAAGGTTCTAACATGTGCCACAAGGTTGAATGTAACACTCAGCTTGCCACGTCAGCCTTACCTGCACAGTCAGCTTGCCATATCATCGACAAGTCAACAGATCATACCCAATCAGTTGCTACATCACCTATCACATAACTTTCCACATCAGCACATCTTTGCTGAATAAGCGTTGACCATATGTTGACTTTGACCGTTGACTAGATGTTGACTTTGTCCCAGACCTCTTTCCTAGATTTTTTGACTTCCTTATCACGTTTTGACCTCCATTTTGTCATTTGAGCACTCTAAATATAGGTTTCATTTATTTTTTAATTTTCTCTTATTGTTGGATAAGTGCTTTGTGCTTATATCTTGTTTTATTGGATAATTGTGAGTCACGATGACTTCACTTGTGGCATATGTACTTCAAACATCTTATAAGGGGGTGTTTGTGGTTTCTTTCTAATTATTTTGATTATTTATTTTTATCAAAGGATCCCGACAATGGATAAAAAGGGTTGCCAGTCAACTGGTCATTATTAAACTATCCTCAGGGACGTTATGTTATAAACCTAGTCAGTTAACTAGTACAGTTTAATTAATACATTTTTGAAAGATCCTGATGACGGGTGAAAATAGTTATTAGTCAACTAGTTGCTATCAAACTATCCTATGAGAAATTACATCATGAGTTTAGCCAGTCAATTGGCATGACTCCATGATGTATTTAAAAATAATCCTAAATTATGATCACATGTAAAAATAAATTTATTTAACAAGAGACAAAGCTTATTTTTGAAATCAAATGCAACAAACACCAACTTGGTATCGAAAAGGCATTGTATGGGTGCTAATACTTTTCTTACACGTAACCAACCCCCGAATCTATTTTTCTGTAACATAGACCATGTTCTTTGGTGTCCGAGTTCACCATTTTAATCTAAGTCAGTGGCCACTCTATTTTTTTTTTATAATTTTCCAAAACCCCATCAATTTTTTTTATAACCCGAGATCACTGCTCTGCATCGCTTGTTGACACTACCAAATACCTTTAGCGGAACTAAGTAAGAGACAAATGCTTGAAGAAGCTCTAATGGAGATTCAAAACTTAGTTTTTAATGGCATTTGATTAATAAGATAAGCTACCAACAATCCAACATCTCCTTACAATTTAGGCACTTGCATGGAAAGGAGTAAGGGTGTTGCGTCTTCTAACAAGTGTTTGTTCTTATATTTCATAGCTCAATTTTGAGTAGGAGTATCTACACAGCTAGTTTGATGTACAATCCATGGTCATCTAGATATTGTTGAAATTCATTATTCATATACTCCAGTTCATAATTACTTTCAAAGCATTTTATTTTTAACTAGGTGCAAATCATGGCATGAAATATTTTAAAACAAGATAGTACTCCATCCTTAGGGTTCATCAAGCAAACCCAAGTGAAACAACTAAAGAAATCGATACAAGTATCAAAGCATTTATATCTAGACAAAGAAGTAACACAACAAGGTCCCCATATATCAGAGTGGATGGTCATAAATAGAACTAGACTATTATTATAATTATTGGGATAAGAATTTCTAACATGATTTTCAAGTTCACAAGCGTCACATGCTAACTTTATTTCATTACATTTTAGTATTGATTTGGCAAAAGTCTCTTCATGACTACAAAAGAGAGATATCACCTATGCATCTCAATAGGTTGGACATTCAAATTTCTATATTCCTTTCGGGATGTGAAGCTAGTGATGACACTCAGACTATGCTCCAAAAAATATATGCCATTACAAACTTTGCCATAACCAACCATTCTCTCTATCTCTAATTCCTAAAAGACACAATGATATGGGAAAAATGTGACTTTACAATTTAAGTCTCTAATAATGGCACTCATGGAGAGCAAATTATTTGAAAAATCTAGAACATATATGGCAGACAAATTTAATAGAGGAGTACACTTAATACATCCTTTGCCTACTATAGGGGATAGAGAACCATTTGCAATATGGATATTGTCTTGATTTCCATAAGGTGAATATGTGGGAAAAATTTAAGAATCACTAGTAATGTGATTAAAGGCCCTAGAATCAATTATCCAAGAAGTTGTGCTGTCATTAGTGTAGGTACTTAAGGCTGTAATAGATTTACCTGCATGGGCTAAGTGAGTAAAGGAAGTGGTGGATGAAGAGGACATATTCTCTTTTGGTTCTTGCAAGGTATTTAACCTTGTCATCATGAGTATCTTTTTAAGAAACTGCATTTCCTCCTTAATGAAGCTATCCTTACCTTGATGTGTCCTATTTGAAATTGATTTAGTTGCCTTTGACAAATAGGCTTGGGTCCTAGATAAACCTCCCCTTCTTCCTCCTTGACCTCATGGTGACTTCCTTTGAGCTTTCAACATTGCTCTCTTGTGTGCCTCATCTTGCTACAATAGTCATGCCTCAACTTGTACTTGTCAACTTGAGTAGTGGCACTAGGAGGGTCATTGACTTTTTGGATTGTATTGATATTTAAAGCAAACCTGTCAATAGGAGTAAGTAAAAACATAGATAGTCTTCGACTTTCTTCTCATTGGATAATTACATGAGCATGTCCTAGTGATGGGAGAGGCTCTCTTCCAAGAAGGTGAGCTTTTATCTTATCATATTTAACATTTAGGCTAGCTAAGAACTCAAAGACCCTCTCAATATCTTGTAGTTTCTTAAACTTTGTAGCATCCTCGAAGCACTGAGGTGGATAATTCTATTAGGTTATTGTCAAAAACTACTAAGTTCATTGTAATATTGAGACACAAACTTCTCACCCTGTTTTGTCCCATGAATTTTGTGTTTCAACTCGTAAATGATTGGATAATGACTAACTCAAGAATATGCCTCTCTCTCTACATTCCAATTTTTTGGGCCATACCTAAGAGCATGTAAGTCTTGCTGATCTCATACTCCGTTAAGTAACCATGACATGGTAAGGCTATTGTCTGATTCCCACTAATCAATCAAATCTTGTCACCCAACTTCATCTCATAAGAATCAAGCAATGACTCCACACAAAAAGTAAGTCAATCAAGGATATGCATAAAATGTCTAAATGGAGAATGCCAAGTCATGTTAACTACCACAGAAAACAACTAGAAGATTAGTAGTTCTAGATTTATATAACTTTTAAATATTTAATCTGCTCAAAAAGGACATTTGACAAACAACAGAAGTTGGACCATGACCAGATAGATAAATGAACAACAATAGCAAAGTGCATAAAGCAAATTTACCTCTCACTTTCCTATATCTTGCAAACTTCCCACTACTATGGACGTCAACCCATGAAGGCATTATGTGTAGGTAGAGGTAAGATCACGTTTTACACATATATTTTGATTTTCAAAAGACAATGATTATTGACAATTCCAAATCACATTCACAACTCATGCTTCAAAGAAGTTTAAAATTGACATACCTCCACTTTATACAACATAAAAACCGTCTCACAGGATTTGTTTCTTTTCATGAAGTGTGCATTCATGCTCGTAAGTTGTAGTTGTAGAATATTAGAGCTCCATTATTACCCTATGGCCTAGAGAAATTAGAAGAGGAAGAGGCTGTTACTCCCATTATGAACCCCAAAATCTGCAGGAGGAAATGTCATTAATCAAGCCCTAGTACCCTTGCTCAAGAAACTCTTTGATTTTCTCTCTATTTCCTGCTCAAGGTGTGCCTCTCACGTGTACAACAAATTGGTGGGATTTACTTGTCCAACATAGCAAAGGGTCTTTCCCCACATAGATGTGGTTTAGCCACCTCAGCAATGTATGATGGAATTTCTTGTTTGAGCGATGAGAGGGGACTAAATGCACTCTATTTCATTGTTAGAAGAATTAATCAGCCCAAATTAAAATTTAAAGAACTAATTTGCTTTTTTTAAAAAATAAAGAGACTATTTGCATCCATGTTCCATTCAAGATTACAATTTTTCATTTTCATTGGTTGTCTAAGTTCAGTTAAAACTGACCATTTTGATTGCATCTCGTCCACTTTCAAAACATCATGCTTTACCTTCTACAATTAGTGATATCAAAACCTTTGCACCATTTGATTTAGATACATTCTAATATTTGGGAACCTTCACCACAATCTACAATGGGTGGATCACACTATTTCATGATTTGCGTCGATAATTTGGAGTGGCCTTAGTAAAGGGCAACATCTCTATGCGCAAAGCATTTTTAATACAAAAATGCAGAGATAACTTCCCCAACTTACCTCCTCCCTCTGTAAATCTTCTGCAGCATTAATACCAAATCTTGAATATCACGTTTAGTCTCTTCTCACCATACATGTCTAATCTTACAAGTAAGACGTTAGTTGCTAATGGTTGATCACTGAAACTAAAACTATTCTCTTTTTACAAAAGTTTCTCCAGATAAAAGTAAATAAATAAAAGATTGATTGCGCAACGCCCATCAAAACACTTGTTAAAGAGTTTCTTGGAGAAGTAGCCCATCGAAAAGACATATAAATAGGAGCAACTAGTGGGAAAAGGTTTAATGGCATCTTTGAAAGACGTGGGCCAATACCAGTTTAAACTCAGGTTCATCCTTGTGGAAAGCTCTGCTACGTCAAAACTGCATTAGTTGTATCATTAATGACATCTCCATTCAAAAATAAATAGTAAAGAATAACAAGGATTACAACAATGGTGAATACACACTTCGATAATTTTGAACAGATACTATTCGTTCTCTTTTTGCTTCTTTTTACAATGTGTACAGAACAGCAGAAAGAACCTTCATTATCATTAACTACAACAGATAATTAAGGCCCAAGAAATAGTTTCCTAAAAACCTGGTATCATTCTTCATTGTTCTCATCACATCCTGTTCGACAGATATCCATGTAGCTGAGAACATTTTCCGAGTTGTCAAGACGCTCAATTTGTTCATAAATTCAGTAAAATTAAACAGTGCAGTGATTTAAACGTCAGAAGGTTCCTTAGATGTGGATGAGTCTGCATCATAACTCCAAAGACTCTTGAGCTCACCTCTTATACATCCCAACGTAATAGTAACACCTGTTGATTTAGTTGGACAAAACCCAATAAACCAGACAGAATTATTGTAAACATAATTAAATGACAAAACCACTGAACACCTAAGTTACGCACTAAATTACTTGCCTAGTGTACATGGAACAAGGTAGAGAAGTGCAGGTTGTCCATGGCCATTCATCAAATATAGCCCCAGATATGTAAAGAAGAGGCCTGAAACAAGAAAAGATCCTCTATGGGGAGCTGAAAGCTAATTATCATTAAATCAAAAACAGATATAAGCATTTGATAGATCAGATGGAAAATTATGATTCTATAAACTCGTAACACCAAAAAACTAAAATTGAAGACATGATTTTATTAGATGCCAACCCAAGGAAAATGGAGCAACATTATGTTAGAGATATAAATTAAAATCGATTCCTAACATTCATCTAATAGTTTAAGCTTTTAAGATGACTAGTTTCTTGATATGGTATCAGAGCATTTGTGAATAAGTGGTCAAGAGTTTAATTCTAGCCACCACCATAATTAAAATTTGCTCACACTTAAGCCCAAAAAGAGGTTTTCGTGTAAGGGAACCATTAGATATATAAAATAAAAACTATTCCTATCCTCCACGTAACAGCTTAAGCTTTTGTGATTATTGGTTCCTTGACACATACTTAGAAGTGAAAAATCCTGCTAATGAAAGTAATCTGAAGGGTAAAATGCAGTCACAATGAGCATCTAATCGATTTCTCAATTTAACTGAGTTCTCACCAACATGGAGTGGCATCTTTTCATCATGTACGTTAATTTAGTTTAACTTCCTTGTGAATGAGAAATTCACATGTCATTTGTTTCAGTTCTAAAGCAAAGGATTATCATATTCACTGTCAGTAAATAAGCTTAGTAGAGTGGGGTTTAGGTATCCTAGTCATAGTAGGAGTCTGTTTCACATAGCCAAGCAGTAATAGGTTTCATGCCAGACAAGTAACTGTTAGTTACCCAATCTTAAGTTCAACTAAAGTGGCGGGTACCTGACTGAGAATTTAGTTAGTGTAATTCTTCAAAGAATTCTCTTTTTACTTCTCTCTTATTTTCTCTCTCTAAACTAACCCATGTTCACTTTAGGTGCTGCTCTCAATCTCTTGCCTAAACTTCTTTCTCCTTTGGCCCTTCTTGAAAGCCCCTAATCCCTATATCTGCGAACCCTAATTCCCTTTTCTGTCTTTTCTTTCTTTCTTTCTTCTGTCCCTGTTTACTGCTAGAGGGCTCTCAATCTCCTAGGGAAGTCACTGGTATGTGGTACTGAAACCAGGGGCATTGCAGCAGTAAGGGGAAGAACAAATACACCCTGTTTGGTGGCTGCTTGGATCTGAGCAGCAAAATAGGGGGATATAGACCCTGTAGGATGGCTGTTTGGGTCTGTACAACACAGTAAGGGGCAGATGCAGTGGCTGTCTGGGTCTCTTCCGTGGCTTTTTGCACAGATTGGTGGCTGTTTGGCTGAGACAGGCCCCGGTCGGTGCTATTGAGTCTCTGTTTGGCTGCTGGAGGGTCTGTTTGGTCCTGTTTGGTGTTGTTTGTAGTCTGTGTGGCTGCTGGAGTTGCAATTTAGTCCGTGTTTGGATGTTGGCAGAGACAGGTTGTAGAAGCATAGCTCAGGTGAGTTTAGTTTTGTGAAAGTTTGTTTTGGTGTATTAAATGGTGGTTTGGCCCTAACACATTGCAGTTTGGATATGTTATGTTGATTTGGTTGTGGTAAACAATGGCAGGAGACACTTCTCAAGATAGTAATGGAAATTGTTTCTTATACTAGAATTGCTTATGCTTAAATCCTACATTGAAGATAATAACGGGTTATATATTGCCCAGTACTCCACATTGTAGGAAAGCAATATGGGTCGATGATGTTGAAATATGTGAGGTAGAATGTTCATGTGGTTTACTAGTGAGAAATTGAGAGGAAAGAGGAAAAAAAAACCTTATAGTATTGTATTGGGATACCGAGAGTGTGTACAAGATTTATGCCACTAGTGACTTTTTATATAAAAAATTATGAGCTTTGAGCTTGTCTATAACCCTAAATCTAATAATAAGAAATAAGACAATAATAGAATATTAAACATAAATATGAAACTAATTCTATATTTTTAACATGTCCCCTAAAGCTGGAGCATATATGATAAATACTCAAGCTTGCTACATAGAAGATAAAAGCAAAAAACACTTAAAAAGATATAGAAAGCCTAGAATAGCTATGACACTGACAACATGTGCATCAATGATTTTCCAGGGATAGCTTGCAGAGTCTTGGTGCCTCTAAACAACAACCAAAAATATCAAATTTGAGTTTGGACATGCCAAATTTGAGTTCAAAATACAATCTGAGTTTATGAATCCATATTTGAATTTGGACATATATACCATATTTGAGGCTGAGAATAAATGAAACATTAGGAATATCAGATAGGAGACTGAAAGTATTAAATTGGAAGCCAGGAGTATCATATTGGAGGTCAGGAATATCTATCTTGAGGCCGGAAGTATCAGATTAGAGGTTGGGATATCGAATTTGAGATAAACCACCGAGGATAGGCTCAAATAGTGTTGAAGACAGATAAACTAGGGCATGACACTAGTTAAATAAAAGGGAGACTCTTAAAACCCAATAAATAGTGATGAATGGACTTAAATGAGTTAAAAATAAATGCAGGAAGGCCTCTAGAGTGTCTAAGAGGCATGGCGACAAAGCGGCAAGGGCTCACCTAAGCTTTAGTGGCCAGTGGTGATAACACTAAGATCTAGATAGTCTAAAGGAGACAAACTCAATGACAATGGCAGCGTCACGATCGAAGCACTGGAGAGAGAGATCGAGCAAAAAACCAAAAGAGAGTAGTTTTTTGATCACTGGAGCGTGCAGCAAAGGACGACGGCGAGCTCCGAGAATAGGTCAATCTTGAGGAGAGGAATCCAACGCTGCCAGCGATGAGATGAACAGAGCACTAGAGAAGGAGATTAGGGTAAAAAAGGCATGACAAGTTGTCGATTCTGATCACTGGTGCTTGATGGCACATGACGATGCTGGCGCTATGGTAGCAGTCAAATGGTCTGCTGACGATGAATACAATGGTAGTGTCAGATCTGGAAAACAGCAATCAGAAAGTAATGTTTTGCTTTGATAGTGACAGCAACGATAGAGTAAATGCTGCAGAGGAGAAAGACAAAGCAAAAAAGAGAAAGAGGGACATTGATGAGGTTGGGCACAACTGATGATATGTTGAGACTCCTCAACAATTGTGGTGAGGGTCTTTTTTAGCGGCAGCTAGGTTTTTCTTTCACTGGGCTCTGATACCATTTGAGAAATTGAGAAGAGAGAGAAAAACTGATAGGACCACGGAGCTTGTAGAAATTTTTATATCTATTAATCAGCCAAATACCAATAGAGAACAGCCAACTCTCGGTGAAGAAATGGACTATGCTACAATTATAGAAAGAAGGAATAGTAAAAGAAAGATCTAAATAAGCTATAGAAAACAGCAAGCTGCCCTCCCAAGGATTTCTCCTTCTCCCAGAGCCACTCCCTTGAGCCCAGAGCCAATGCTCCGAAACAAATGGCTACCCAATTCTTGCATGCCCCCCCTCTTTATTTCACTCCCACTATAAACAATTCTCCTTTCCCCTCAGTGTGGTTCCCAAGTCTGTAATGGACTACTGCCAGCTGTCCCTTTTGCTGCCTTGGCTGACCTTGAGGCCCGGTGGGCTTTTGGAACTCACTACTAGTACTCTTGGCCCATATGTTCCTAACAAAAACCTTATAGTATTGTATTGGATACTAAAAGTGTGTACAAAACTCATACCATTAGTGATTTTTTATATAGGAAACTATGGGCCAATAACATATCCATGACCCTAAACCTAATAATAAGAAACAAAACAATAATAAAAAATTAAACATAATTAGGAAACTAATCCTATGTTTTCAACATTACTTTTGTGGGAAATCACACAAAACCTTATCCAAGTTGCCACAAACCAATGAAGAAAGGTGATTGTTGTGTGTTTGATAAGGGTGGTGTTGATGCATGATTTGTTCCAAGTTTCTCTCATTATGAATCTAGGACGGTGAAAGAGAGAGGAGTAAGGATTAGGTGTAGTTTGTGGTCCAGCTTGTTGCTTAAGGGGAGTAACTAGTAAGTACATCTTCCTTGCCTCATTTGTTCTGGGGAAGTGGAATAGGTTGGAGGATGTTAGAATAAGTTAGTTGAATAATAGGCCTGTTTGATGGGCTTAGCACTAGAGTTAGACTAGAACCCTTGTACTATCGTACTTGTTACTGTTGTACTTGTTTTTGTACCGTAGTATTTTATTCAAGTATAAAGACCCATGCTGGCAACCCTTTTGGGTTACAGCTTTCACAAATTCTTTTTCCTATCTTTTTAACCTGGTATCAAAGTCTCAATTTCTCAAATTTTTAAGAATTCCCAAAATTCCCAATTTTTTGAAACCCGAATTCCCAAATCTCCTTCCTAACCCCAATTTTCTAACCTTAACCCCAAATTTCAAGCCAATAACCACATATTCTGACCATTCCTCAAAGAAAATCACGTTTTCCTTCCTTAGGTGCCTGAATTAGCCACCGAATATGCTGATTGTTTGGAGGATCGGTGACCCCAAGTGCCGCGCATAGGATAAGCTCGGTGTTCAGCCTCGAATTGGCCGAAGGAGGTGCAACTAGCATCGAAGAGGGAGTGACAGGTGGTGGGGAGATCGGCTAGTGGTTGTTGGTGGCCGTCCGAGCATTGCCGACGGTGGTGGAGTTGTTTTGTGACGGCTGGTGCTTGTTTTGTGCGATTTTGCACTATTTTAGGCAGTTTTTAGAGCAAATTCATGCTCCTTGTCTTGGGTTGTGTGATTTGAACCTCATAAAGCGTGGGTTTTGTAATTGGAAGGTCTTCCTACATAATTTAGAGCTTTAGGTAGTGTGGATTTGAAGCATTATTAGTTTGGTGTGATTCCATATTATGGCAGAAAGTAACCTGCATCCTGGTTCTCCTAAAAGCCTTGAAAGTGTTAAAATAAAATCCAATGATCAAACTTTGTTCTCAGAAATCATTCTTGCTATAGCAAAGATTATTGATCAGAAGTTAGGCAATGATAGGAGACAATATTTCTCTTGGAAGAAAGCCATTGACATCTTCTTTGGTGTGATTGGAAAGCAGGATCACCTCACTGATATGCCTCCTACCAGTGCTGCCAAACTGCGATGGTTAACGGAGGATAAGCACTTGTTCGATCTTATTTTTAATACCTTAGACAGTGAGGTTCAAGACAACACCAAATATTGTGGAATAGTGAAAGAGTTATGGGAGTTTCTGGAAGAAGTTTATTCTAGGAAAAATAATCTGACGCAACTATATGACCTATGTTAGGAGCTCTTTCATTTGGATGGGAAAGGAAAATCCTTATCCCAGATGTTTACCGAGTTTAATCGAACCTTTGAACAGTGAAAGAGTCTCATGCATGTTTCCAATGATGTTGCAACTATACAGGCTCAATGTGAGCAATTAGGAGCTTTGTGTTTTTTATTGATGTTACCCCTGGAGTTGAGCACAGCCTGGCAACAGATTCTATTAGGATTTGAGTCTCTGACTGTGAAGGGAATATACTCTTGCCTTCTCTGTGTATCTACAGACCTACATGTTTCACCATCTATATTTGAGTCCTCTGCTCTAGTAGGCTCTACCTCACAGGGAGGGCAAGGTGGCCGTAGAGGTGGTCGACATCGAGGAACGAGGAGAGCCAGGAGGACGTGGTGGTAATCTTAGTCAAATTGAATGTCATTATTGCCACAAGTTTGGGCATTATAAGAGAAATTGTCCCAAGTTGCAAGGGAGAAGATACTCACAATCATCCCAGTCCACTCATATTGCCTTTATAGACATTGAATCCGGATCAGGCACTACCTGTATAATTGCTATGACTGAGGATGAGTTTGCCCGGTATAGCTAGTACCAAGCTTCCCAATCATCCACTCCTGTTGCTACTCTGGTCCAGATAGATAATTTTGTTTCATGTCTCTTTGACTCCCATTCAAAATGGGTAATTGATTCAGGGGCCATACATCATATGACGGGAACCTTAGGTAATTTGTTATCAGTTAAGTCTTTTATCCATTCATCTCATGTCACTCTAACAAATGGGTCCATTACTCCTATTGCTAGAAGTGGCTCTGTTGAGGTCTTTTTAGATATTACCTTGTCCAAATTCCCTTTAATTTGTTATCTGTTAGCCAACTCACTTGAGCTTATAATTGTGTTTATTTCTTTTCTGACCATTGCATTTTTCAGGATCTTTTATTGAAGAGGATTTTTGGTAGAGGATGAGTCTAGAGGATATATGTACTTGGCGATCGAGTTCCTCGTCTAATAGCTGCTGCAGCTTTGTCTCCACTATAACTTCATTATCAACTAGGTCATCCTTCCTTGGAGTCGTTGAAAAGATTGTCTCCTAGTTTACATTCTGTCTCTAGTTTGTCTTGTGAGTCATGTTAGTTTGCCAAACAATGTTGTGGCACTTATGTTTCTCAAGTCAAGAAGCAGGTTGCATCCCATTTGAATTAGTTCATTTGATGTTTGGTGTTTGCGCTCTGTAATGTCTAAAACTGGTTTTAGATATTTTTGTCACTTTTGTGGATGCTTATTTCAGGATGACTTGACTTTATTTTATGAAACATAGATCAGAATTGTTCAACATCTTATGTGCCTTTCATGTTGAAATCAAGAATCAGTTTAATGCTTCCATTAAAATTTGTGTAGTGATAATTCTAAAGAATACTCTTCTGCACAATTTTCCTCTTATCTAGTGGAACAAGGTATCTTACATCAGTTTTTTTGTTTTGCTACCACTCAGCAGAACGGAGTTGTTGAAAGAAAAAATCGCCATTTGTTGGAAGTGTCACTCGCCCTCTTGTTTACTATGTAAGTGCCAAAAATGTTTTGGACTGATGCTGTCTCCATAGCTTGTTTTCTGATTAATTGAATGCCATCCTCTGTACTTCATGGTAAAATCCCTTTCTCTATTCTCTTTCCATCATCCTTATTATTTCCACTTTCTGCATGTGTTTTTAGGTGTACTTGTTTTGTTTAGGATCTCCGCCCTCAAGCGTCTAAGCTTGACCCCCGATCTCTAAAATGTCTCTTCCTTGGTTACCCTCGCAATCAAAAAGGGTATCATTATTACTCTCCTGATTTGGGTTGCTATTTGGTCTTTGCCGATGTCCATTTCTTTGAGTCTCAGCCTTTCTTTGCTCCACCTATTAAGTCCCCTACTACTCAGTCTACTCCTGATGTTGATGAGTTCTTCCTAGTGACCTCTCTTCCCTCTGCGTCTGATCATATTTCTTCGGTTACTGATTCTAGTATTCCTGTTAGACCCTCTTTGAAACAGGTGTACTCTCGCAAAGTACCTCCAACTTTGGCTCAAGTTCCTAGCACAACATCAGCTCCAGTCTCTCCTCCACCAAGCTCTTCAACTGATGATCCATCCTCTAATTTGGATCTTCTCATCATCTACCGCAAAGGTACTCGTTCTTGCATCTTATCAGGTAATTATGTTTCTCATTACCCATTAGCTTCAGTCGTTTCATATTCCTCCTTACCTGTATCTTCTCAATTTTTCATTGCTTCCCTAGATTCTACTGTTGTTTCCAAGACTCTTGCTGAAGCTCTAGGTCAGTCTGGGTAGCGACCTATAATGAATGATGAGATGGAGGCTCTCAAACAAAATCAAACATGAGACCTTGTCCCTTTACCTCTTGGAAAATCTGCTATTAGATGTAAGTGGGTGTTTTCGGTTAAGGTCAATCCGAATGGTTCGGTTGCACAGTTAAAGGCTCGTCTTGTTGCAAAGGGATATACACAAAGTTATGGATTGGATTATTCTAAGACCTTCTCACCAATGGCCAAGATCATATCAATCCAATTACTTATCTCCTTGGCAACTTCTCATCACTGAGCCCTTCATTAGCTTGATGTAAATAATGCATTCTTACAAGGTGATCTAGCAGAAGAGGTCTACATAAAGCAACCACATGGTTATGTTGCTAAGGGGGAGAGTGGATATGTTTACCATTTCAAGAAATCTTTATATGGGCTCAAACAATCTCCTCAAACCTGATTTGGCAAATTTAGTAGTTTTGTAGTAGAATTTAGATTGAAGAAAAGTGACCATGATTACTCAATGTTTTTCAGGTGCTCTGAATTAGGATGTATTCTCCTTGCTGTCTACGTGTATGATATTGTTATTACAGGGAGTGATGCTACTAATAGTTTAGACTTGAAGGCTTTCCTGAAGACAAAATTCCAGACTAAGGAGTTGAGAATGCTTTGGTACTTCTTAGGTATCAAAGTGGCTAGGAGTCGCAAGGGAGTTGTGTTGTCTAAGAGGAAATATGTCCTAGACATGCTGGAGGAAACGGGCCTTTTAAGTGCCAAATTGTGTGATACACCTATAATTCCAAATGTAAAACTAGGACTAGAAGATGGAGAGCTATTGGACAATCCAAAGCAATATAGGCAACTGATAGGAAAACTTAACTACCTCACTATTACAAGACCAGATATTGCTTTTTCAGTGAGTGTACTTAGCCAGTTTATGACAACTTTTAGAACCTCCCATTGGGAACCATGGTATATATTTTGAAGTATTTGAAGAAAGCTCTTAGACTTGGCTTGCTTTATCAGGGTCATGGTCATTACAGAATTGAGGGATTTTCAAATGCAGACTGGGCAGAGTGTCCTATGGATCCGAGGTCTACTTCAGGATACTACGTGTTTGTAGGTGGCAATTTCATGTCTTGAAAAAGTAAGAAGCAAGCTATGGTATCCCGCTCTAGTGCTGAGTCTGAATATCGAGTCATGTCACATGCCACTACTAAGCTTATTTAGATTTCTTACCTCCTTTGTCAGCTTGGGATAGAATGCTTTGGTAGCATAGAATTATGTGTGATAATCGAGTAGCGACTCATATTGCCTCTAATCCTGTCTTTCATAAATGAACGAAGCATGTTGAGGTAGACTACCACTTTATTAGGCAAAAATTGGAAGGAGTCCTCAGTTTCAAGCATGTTCAACCAGGGAATCAATTTGCAAATATCTTCACTATGTCTCCTATAGGAAAATAGGTTTAGGATGTTTGTAAAAAACTAAGCATGATTAATATATATGCTCTAACTTGAGGGGAAGTGTCAGAATAAGTTAGTTGAACAACGGAGTTGTCTAGTGAGCTTGGTACTAGAGTTAGACCAGAGTCCTTGTACTATCATACTTGTTACTATCATACTTGTTTTTATACTGTAGTATTTTATTCAAATGTAAATACATATGCTGGCAACCCTTTTGGGGTACAGCTTTAACAAATTTTTTTTTCCTATCTTTCTAACAGAGGAGATTATGACGGAGACTATGAAAAGTGTGAAGAGTTGGGAAGTGGCTACTGTGAGTGCTCCTGCAACTGCAAGGGAGTTGTTGGAAGAGAGGAAAGGAAAGGGAATTAAGGGAAATTTTGGAGACAATAGTGGTTTGTGTACCATTGTTGGATTTTGCAACCAAGAGAGCTGTGAATGACAAGCAATTGTGATTGAAAGAGTTACATAGGCAAGGAATCTCACCCACAAGAGCTACTCAACAGACAGGAGAACTACTGAGGTGGAGAACTACTAAGGTGTGCTATTGCAACCAATAGTGTTGCTGAAGGAAGAGGACTAATGCACAAGCCAGGGATAGCTTGTGCGGGTTGGTTACTAATCTTTGGAGGCTAGATAACAGTGAAAGGGAGTTGTGGATTGAAGAATTGGATACATGAGACCCAGGGAGAAGAAAGATGAAACGGCCACTAAGGAGAAAGGTCGAAGACTTTTGTAAAATTGTCTACCAAAATCATTGTTTTGAGTAATGTTGAGATAGTGGGGAGGCAAGGAAATGCCCGTTAGATGCAATTGCCTAGGTGAGTCAAGGAGCTGCCAACAAGGTGTAGCCACTCCTGTAGAGATGACATGGTTATGGAGAGGAAAAGGCTAGCTGTTAGTTTGAGTAGCCCCAAGAAGGAAAGGGCTGCCAACGAGGCAGCTTTTAAGAGGAAAGAGCTAACCATTTGCTGGAGCAGCAACTAGGAGGGAAGGGCTAATAATTAGGTGGAGCCAATTCTAAACTCTGGTGCTAGTTGCCTAAGTTCTTATAGGTTGGTGGCTTGAGGTTTTCCTTTGAGTTTTGATTTCTTCAATGAGTCTAGGTTTTCAAATTTGTAAAAAGCTGAAAGCTTAGTAAGCTTACAGCTTGAGAGGAAGTGTTAGTAAGTAAGCTTAGTTGGAATCTGTTTTACATAGCCTAGCAGCAGTAGGTTTTAAGGCAAGTAACTAACTCTTGATCACCTAATAATTAATATAAGTGTTGGGAGCCTGACTGAGACTTTCTCTTACTTTCTCTCTCTAAATTGTTAACATTCACCAATGCAAATGCAAGAATGAGTTATCGTTAGCAACCCTGTATCAATCAATGCCTAATGAAGTCTAGGCATACAAAAGGAAGAAAAAAAAGCCAAAACAGAACTTATGATAGGAAATTATTAAGTTAACAACTAAACATTTTAAGGAACTCACCAAAACCATAGCCAATTACCAACCAAAGATAATATCCGCTTGATACTCCCTTCTTATTAGCTTTGTCAAATCTGAGACAACCAAGAGTCAGAACACATGCATTAAAGACGAAGCATCTCTTGATATATAAATAAAACAATTTCCTGAAACAGCTTTTAAAAAGACAACAGTTCTTTAACAGCTATTAAGTCATTGTGCGCATGTGTGTAACACAATTCATAAGACAGCAGGCACACAACTTCAAAAAGGTTTGACAAGATCTGTCTTATGAGCATCAGATAATAACTTCCGACTTAGTGTATTAGTTTAAGTTATCAACATTAATCCCAAAAAGTTAAGGAATGAGAAACAAAATTGAAATCTTTATCTAATATCAGCATCAACACCTATATGTAAAGACAAAATTGAGCGAATTTAAAGGCATCTCACCTAGGTAGCACATAATTATATAATATATTATATGTATACAAAAGACTGATACAGGATAACCAGGCTATATAATTAATGTCTATGAGTGCATTAATTTTCAATTCTTGCGACAAAGTCAGTAAAACAAAAAAAGCATAAAATTGGAAATTAGAAAAATCGAACTTGTTCTCATCACTTATTTCCACATTCTTAAACAAAAGCGTGTCATTCCCATGCTGAAAAAAACATGCAAATGTACCAGCAAGTTGAGTTTATAATTTTATATTAACAACAACCCCCCCCCCCCCCCCCAAAAAAAAAAGTCACAGCAAACAATATTATTTCTTTTAATTTCTCCTTTCACATAATGGTAATATCGAAGGATTCCTAACTTGTATACGCTGAATGAAAAAGCAGGAAAAGTGACAAAATATATAAATTCAAACTTTATGCTGCCTCCCAACTATCCATTCCTCTCTCACACCCACTTCCACCTCTGGAATTACATGCATGTTTCCAGGTATATTAAAGAGACCATAAAACGTGGGCACTTCATTTTACTCTAATTATCATGGAATGGATGTCATATAAATGCAGAATACTAGGAGGCACCACGTATCAAAATGATATTTTGTCACAGCTCAAACTAATGTAGCCATTCAATATGCCTGAGTAACCTAATCACATGATATTGATAGGCCTCCCAAGTACCAATACCAAGTTGGCAAGAGGAAAGACAAACAAATTTACAAAACTCTAAAATTGCCAGGAAGAGGTTTGATATATATTACTAAAGATCTGCATCAGATCTTTTTACTATTCCATTCCCTTAATTTTTATCATAAATTTTCAAAATGAATTCAATATGTGTACTATTTTAATTTGTAAATATTTGATTTATATGGATGGCCCACTAAATTAAAAAGTCAGTACCTACGAACAAAACAAATAAGCAAACCAGGAAAGAGAATATCTCCAAATCCAATCATGTTAAAACCACCCCAAGGGTCAGAAATATGAGGACATCTCAAAACCATAGGAACTGCTTCCCCGCCAGCCTTGTCACCTCGAGCAACCTAGAAAAAGAAATCCCAAATTCATGTATAACATAACTATAAGACAACTTAAGGCAGCACAACATGCAGTCACTTAAATAATTAGAGGGTTCAGAAAATGAGACAGATGAGAGGAAAAAACAAATTGAAAACAAAAAGAAAAGTAAGGAAAGACAAAACCCATATGAGTCGGGATATATGAATTCAGAAATTTGAAAGACTAGTTTATGCATATAAAGCTTGAACATATGCATAAGCTATAATTTCCATGGACCTTGATCAATAGGCATCACTCATGCTCATGCTCTTGCTTGATTCTATACCAAGGCAAGTTTACAGTAGAATTTATGAATATGTTTTGATGAGGAAGCAACTACACTTCAGTCAATAGTGTTTCATGATCATCTACTATCAAATAATAGAAGGCATGTGTTGGATATAAAACCAGATAATAAAGCCTTTGCTTGGGTCTCCACCTAATAGCTTAAATTTTTAGGGGAGTTGATTCTTTAACATTGTATCAAACCTTCTATGACCAAGTAGTTAGGCCTTTTTATCCTTACCACCCCATTATGCTTTGTCCACACTTCAAGCCTAAAGAGATTTCATGTGAAGGGGCATGTTGGATATAAAACTTTTTCTTGAGCTAGTACCTAATAACTTAAACTTTTACGAGAGTTAGTTCTTTGACCATGTGCATTGAATCCACCAGGAGGAAAAAACAAGAAAACTAATTGATATGGAATAATGAATTTTGGAAGGATCTAAAACCAGTAGAAACTCAAGAAAATCAAACTCTAAGGACAACAACAAACAAAGCCTTTTCCTACGAGGTAGGATCAGTTATATGGATCAAATAACACCATTGGATTCTATTAGAAACCAAATTTTTAGAAATGCCATTGATGTAGAATAAAATATATTTAATTATGTTTTATGTAATATTTAATTATTTATAATTTAAGATTTAAGATTTATAATTTGATAATTTAATCAGGGATTTAAAATCATTGAGATTTATTATTTTAAGAATTTATCATTGTCTGTTTACCTCTTAGTTTATTGTATTCCCTAAGAGATAACATTTTATTTAATTTAGGATTTCTTAGGTTTTAAGTCATCTTTAATTTTCCTAATAGCTTTTGGGGTTTTGGTTATCCTATCTAAGGCCTTGTAATCATCCCCAATTATCAAAGTTGCATATTGAATTTTAATCATTCAGAGAATTATTTTCTATTTCCATACTACGTCAATTTGGTATCTGAGCTAGGTTAGGTTATACACGCAATTGACTACGATCCTTGGTTGTTGTCACAATTCTTTTGCCATACATCAATCCTTGTTGCCATCAACAGTCTTTTCATTGTTGGAAAACTGCCTAATCTCACCTATATCTCCAGTTTTCTCACATAATAGCCCATACCACACCTCCTCATTTGAAGACTCCAAATACAAGTTTTGAGTTCCAATCCTAATTCTAGCTTTTATCCTTTGTTACTCATGATGGAATTTTGAAGTTTTCAACTTTCTTTGCATTGACTCTATAGCATATCACTCATGAAGTATGGATATCATGATTGCTATGATCATAGAGAGCCAAGAAGTTGCAATTACTATGAGAAGTTGTCCTATTATCAAGATTCTTAGAGGTCACATTACTCTAATTTTTACTCTCCATCACGTGATTATACGTATGCTTCTCATGGCTATCATTCCAATGATTATGGCCATTACGGTTATTCGTCACAACTTTCAAAGTATCCAAAGTCATCTAAATCTTCTACTAATACAATAAAAAGCCTTTTTCAACAAATAGATCATAAATTCTAAAAAATACTAGTTGGCATTCAAGAATTTAGATCAGCTTGTGCAAGATCAAATCCTCTACTTCAAGATGATCATTAAAAGAATGATGTTACTCCTACAAAGGTAGAAGATGAGTTGGAAAATGAAATCTATGAACCTTGTGATCCTCCGCCAGATTTAGATGATGATAGCTACATTAAAGAATATAAAATTGAGCATAAAGAAGAAATCAAGAATGAATATGTGGATACCCTGGCTAAGTTCAACAATAGTAACATTGTTGATGACTTTCCTAAGAAAATTGAAGAGGTTTCAACTAAAGAGATCAATAATACTAATGTTATTGATCTAGAGACGACACAAGTCCTTGTTGATTTCCCCATCAAGTTCGTGATCCGTGAAGAAATAGACAATCCAAAGGTGCTTCCGCTCAATTCCTTCCACTACCTACTCCTTTACCACAAGTTGTCCAATATTTTGCCTTGCTGTTACGTTACTTCAAAACTCGATAGATTTAAGTATTTTATATGTAACATTTAATTATTTTGTAATCACGGATTTAGAGTTTGTAATTTGGTAATTTAATTAGGGATTTAGAATTATTTGGAATTTACTATTTTAGGAATTTATTGTTGTTTTTTTTGGGTCTTAGGTTATCCTATCCTCTTAAGGGATAAGGTTATTTAATTTAGGATTTATTGAGTTTTAAGTTATCTTTAATTTTCTTAATAGCTTTTAGGGTTTTGGTTTGCCTATTTAAGGCCATCTTATCATCTCCAATAATTAAACTTGAGTATTGAATTTTGATTATTTACAGAATAGACCTTGGGTATCTCATTTTTTGTTCCCATACTACATCACCTATTATACAAATTTGGCATCCTACAACACATCATTACCATTTACTTCCACAAATCCATACACATTGCCATTGTAGCTGGTTTGTTCTCAGCCACTGAAAACTGAACAAAGAAATTTTCCTTCATATGAAAGTTCATTCACCATTTATCCTCTAGCAAAAGCACAACGTATTTCCCTTCCCCAAATTGTCAAGAGCCTGTACTCCTGATTAAAATCTCCCGTCGGAAGCTCTTAACAAAACCTTAGTATACTTTTCCATTTGGTTTTCATTTCATTTATGTCATGTCTGGGAGGACACATGGTCCGCTATTTATGTCCTTCTCTTGTTTTCTAATTTTTTTTCTAAAAAATTTCCTGTCTAAAAGTTAAAAAGTAATATTACTCTGGCCTTAAAAACAGAAAACTGCAACAGACAACCAAGAAAAAGAACTACACATGCAAATGTAAAAACTTACTGTGATCATAACACTCTTGTTGAATATTGCTGGAGATATGAACACCCAAAAGATGTCATAGACAAATGCAGAGCAGAGGAGTACAGTGGCAACCTAAGATATCAAATTAGTTAGCAAGTTTGTAAGATTGCTAGAGTATATACGAGAACATAACCTGTGAGCAGAGAATGATTAAAAACACAATGAAGCCATTCACATACCTTTATATTAGGTAATTGTGCCAATTGCAAGATTGTTATCATCAAACAGATGCCCTGTGAAGAACAAAGCCATGTTTCACGAGTGTTAGCACAAGAGTCATTTGAACATCTTCAAACCAGTGAATGGTTAAAACAACAATTGAAATAACAAAACAGTTCCACTGCAATGCTACAGAAAGCTCATAAATATAGGAGCCCTATTATGCGTACATTCTTAGAGGTACAAATTTTATCCACTCTCTCACATTCTCTCACATCTTCAATCTATCTCTTCTTTTAATATGTTTCTGCACATGCATATATGGTGCACAGAACCGTATGCACATAACATTTTCCTAAATACAGCACAACCAAGATCCCTAGTAGTCATTGGGCCACATGTTGTGATGTTGGCATTAGACTAACGCACACACCCGCAACTTGTATGATAAGATTTTATGCCACATTCTAGAAGCATATAGAATAGTAGTTGCACAACAATTAACTTGAAAACCAGAAATACATTTAAGTGAAACTGTTGTTTAAAACAAAGTAACTATCTTCTCATCTATGCAAAAGTTTAATTGGAAAAATGCAGATAGACACTAGGAAGGCCAAAAGCATTGCAACTTCCACCTTTGATCTAAATACCAAGTTCCTGGCTTGCTCTCTGCTCCTTCTAATGACAGTAAGTATCCATTAAAAATTTACAGAAAAACTGACTTTCTTATGGCGAACACCATGAAGAAACTGTTTCAATGCTCACCACACAATGTTATAGTTCAGATCTACAAACTGCAATTATACAACACACATAGCCTTATCTCACTAGGTAGGGGTCAACTACATAGATCAAATAACATTATTGAATTCTATCAGAAATCAAATTTTTATAAATACCATTTATCTAAAGATTCCTTTTAATGATTGCAAAAAATTTTGAAAATGAAAAGTAGAAAATGCTACTCCATATGTACACAAATGTCAAACTTACAAGAATATCTTGGCCAATCCATGAATATGATTCCCGCCGAGTCACAGCCCAGAAAATTGCAAATGCCGTACAGATAATAAACACTACAAGTGAGAAAATAGAAACCTCTCCAAAGAGAGGTAACTTCACAGTCTTCCGCTCACATTGACAGTATCTGTTCATATGTTCAAAGATAATAAACAAAGAAATTGGCATGCAGAAAGAACTTTTCTTTTTTTCTTTTTCGACCAGAAGAGAAAATAAAACACTGATTGTACCTTAAAGAGAGACTCACAATACAGTTGTGCATTCCCTGAAACCAAAATATACTTCAATTAGAAAGATGCAACACAGCATAGCTACATTGATTAATGTATTGGTAGGAAATCAATATGTCAAACACAGCAATGTAAGGGGTACATTGACTAATGTACTGGTACGAAATCAATATGTCAAACACAGCAATGTAAGAGGTGGTCAACAGAGAAACATTAAATCAATTAAGAAGACTTCAAAAGCAGAATGCTTCATCAGCACTTAAGTGCATACAATTTCAAACAGACCAATACACCAGAAAAGATTGACGAGTCCACGATACAAATTTGTGTCCTTTAAGAATGGAAGAGTCAAGGTCAAGTTCTAACCTTGGCCTTCCAAATCAACAGAAAATCATAAGAGTTAATTAAATTTCAATACTCCCTGCTAGACTTTCTTCAAAATTGGAAAGAAAAAGGCATATCTAAAAGATAGAAGATAATTGGCAGCCAAGCAAATACCCAAAAAAACAAAAGAAAGTTTTCAAGTATTTATCACTACTGAGTATTCAAAGTCAGAATTATAATGAAAGAAGCATTATGGGTAGTAGTTAATCAGTATAACTAAGGTTATGATTGAAAATAAAGCCAAAAGCCTTGTTTAGAGGACCATAAGGGGAAAATATCCATTATTTTATGCTTTATACGAGAGTTAACCTTTAACTTAACTCCATTCTAACTTAATATAAGCAGTTGCTGTTTAAGAATTGAATAAACATGCAAACGCTGAGCTCCTAAAATATAGCTTGTCACCCTTGGAATTCAGCATTTAAAAGATATTATAACTGAAACAGATTCTAAAAGGTCGTTGTAAGCTGACAGAGACTAATCATTTGAGAAAAGTAATAAAAAAAAAGAAGAAGAAGAGTTCACAAGATAAATACAGAGGCTACCGGAATTTTGTAGCAATCAGCAGTTTATGCAGATTTCAGGTAATTTGGTTGGACTGGAATGCCTGCATTTTCAAGGGCATCTCTATTCCCCCAACATATGGGATAGAATCAGGCTTCTGTCTAGAGCTCTTTCCTCTTTTTTTTTTCTTTTTTTTTTTTATAATTTAAACTTTTAAAGAGAGTTTTAATTTCATATGTGCAGAGACATTGGATAGCTTTGTTGCATTTTTCTACCTTTTCAGCTCTCAGTATGATTTTTGCTTTTGTTATGGTGGACAATTTATCCTCCCCTAGTTGTACTCCTCTTTTTATGCTAATAAGATTTCTAGAAGTCATTATTTCTTCCAAAAACAAAATTAAAAAAAGAATCTATGATAATCATATTTGACTCTAAAACCATTAAGATTTAAAAGCTGGAAGACTAATCAAGAATAAGGATCAGTAATCCTCAAAGACAATATAAAGAATTGAATGGTACAAAAAGAGGCCCAACTCTAACAGACTACTCACAAGAGGCATTAGCTGAAACAAACCTGGCATTGCACACCAAAAAATGCAAAGTGCACTACTATATCCCACCATAAATCAAGATTTTGAACTTTGACCAAATGTAGCATTTTTATCAGATACATGAAATTAAAGACTTCTTTTATTATGCAAATACTGCCATGAATGTTCCTCCAAAGAAACGAGTAAAATTCAAGTTGCAGTCATGGAAAAATAGGAACTCTAATGGTTACGAATGAATCCTTAAAAAACTCAAGTTTATTGGCTGAAAAAGTTTTGCATGAAAAATTCAGTTGTTAAATTCAATATCAATGTCAAATAGAGAATAAGCATATTGAGAATAAGGGTCTGGAGGGATTGTTTTTTTTTTATAGAAAAGTAAGTATTATTACAGTGTTAATAAAATTATGGGGAGAAAGGACAAGAGAGAAAAATGAGATAGGAACAGGAGAAACAGAGAGAGAACTTCTTGGAGGGGTTAAACTAACTTGATTTCAGTCAGTGACCCATCACTTTATTTATACTGAACAACACAAGTTCAAATAGGGAAAAGGGAACAAAAGACACTGAAAGCCCAGCCCATAACCAAATCCGACTGCAGCCATTACTCACTGACACCTCTAAACTAGACTATCAAATTGGAAAAACCAGATGACCAAAACACAAAAATCAAAACTCAGTATTAACACAATAAAAACCGTCACACGCACTGCTGGAGCTCCAACAACCTGCCCTCATGCCACCATGAATATCCAAAGGGCCTTTCTCACCTATTTTTAGCTCCTTTCAGCCCATTTCCCTTTGCTTTTGGTCTTTGAGTGTTACCTCTGATCCAAACCATGACAAGCACCAGTTCATCTAACAATGTCGACTCAAAGTCTGGAGTTTTCTTCTCTTAGATCATCTCTATCAATGAGATATAAAAATTTTTCCCTTCATGGTGACCTTTAGGAAGGAGCTTATATGGAGCAACTGCCAAGCTTTGTTGCTCCAGGGGAGTCTGGTTTAGTGTACAAACTTTGTTGTTCTCTTTATAGGTTGAAACAGTCTCTGTGAACTTGGTTTGGGCAGTTTGATACTATTGTTCAAGAGTTTGGAGTGATTCACAGTGAGGTTGACCACTCTGTTTCTTATCTCCATTCATCAAATGGTAAATGCATCTATTTAATTGTTTATGTGGACAATATTGTTATCACCGAAAGTGAATAGGATTGTATTCTCCTATTAAAGACACATCTCCTTGATCATTTTCAAACTAAAGATTTGGGCAGGTTGAAATATTTTATTGGCATTGCAATAGCTCAATCCATGAATGGTATACTTATCTCACAAAAGAAATATGCCTTACATATTCTCGAAAAGACTAGCATGCTAAATTGCAAATCTGTTGATACACCCGTGGACCCAAATGGTAAGCTTTAATCAGCACAAGGGGTGAGTTTACCAGATCCTAGAACATATAGAGGCTGGTTGGAAAGCTAAACTACCTCATTATCACTCAACTAGGTACTTTTCTTTTTTCTTTTTTCTTTTTTCTTTTTTCTTTTTTTTTTTTTTTTTTTTGCTGTTAGTGTGGTTAGTCAGTTCTTGTAGTCTTTGTGTGATAGTCATTGGGATGTTGTGGTTCATATCCTTAAGTACATTAGAGAAGCACCAGGCAAAGGACTATTGTATGAAGATAAGGGACATACTCAACTAATCAGGCATTTTGACATAGATTGGGCAAAGTCACCTTTATATAGGCAATCGACTTAACGATATTGTTTCTTATTGGTGGCAATCTAGCATCCTAGAAGAGTAAGAAGCAAGATGTTGTTGATAGGTCAAGTGTAGAAGCTAAATACAATGCTATGGCCTTTGCAACATGTGAACTTAACTAATTGAAACAATTGCTTCAAGAAATAAATTATGGCAAGGTGATGCAGATAAAGTTAATCTGTGACAACCAAGTAGCACACCACATACTGCCTCAAATTTAGGTTTTCATAAGAGGACCAAACACATACAAGTTGACTGCCATTTTATTAGGGAGAAGATTCTATTTGGATAGTATTATCGTCAACTCAATTGATCAACTGGCAAACATCTTCACTAGACCTCTCTAAGACCCCCACATTGGTTTTATTTTCTAACAAGCTTGGTGCAACCATATGCTCCAACTTGGGGGGGAGTGTTGGAATAGTGTATATAGTTGGCATTACACATAGTGTTAATCTTATTCTTATACCTATTCTTAGTTGTACTAGTTCTACTACTTGTACTACACTTGTTTTGCACTCTATAGTCATATAGGATCAGCATCAATAAAACTTTATCCAAAATAGGGTTATTTCTCTTGCTCTCTCTATTTCAACACTCCCAAGCTCATATCATTTTCCTTTCTCAAAATCCTCCAACAATGGCTTTTGCCATCTACGTTGTACTTCACATTCCAAAGGCAAAGGCTCCTTTAGGGGTCAGCTGTACAATGGCCAAAAACTCAGCGAAGCAGTGAGTTAGATCTTGCTACAGAATCTGTATTTATTGTACAGTTGACTGTCTTAGATTAACTAACATGATTATAGGGGCAGATTTGTAGGGATTAGTGTTCCTAATTTGTAGGGATTATAGGAGCAATTTAGGAGCAATTGTCGATTTACTTCCATAGTTAAATATTTCTGTAAGTGTATATATAGGACTCTTTTGTTTGAATAAGTGTATTCAGAAAAGTATTCTTCTTATTCCTTGTTCAATCTGTCGTTATTTTTCATGGTATCAGAGCCATAGGCTCTTTTTGTTTAAGGTGTAACCGAGGGTCACCATCTCCGGTCGCCTCTGCTGGTGATAGCAGCAAAGTCGACAAGTTTGAGAACAGTTTCAAACTTCCTAGCTTGACTCGGTGAAGTCTGGGCTGGTAACAACATTCGATGACTCTTGGATTTGATTTGAGACTGGGTTGGCGAAGTTTGGGCTGGTAACAGCCTTGTGAGGTGCGAAGATTGAAGAGGAAGACGTAGTAGGTGCAGTGTCGGCATTTCTCTTGTTATCTCAAGCAGCGTTTCCAGCACTCAAGGGCCTCAGCAGCAAGGGGCACCGGCATCGACACGCTCGACAAGGTAGACAGGGGCACTGGCATCGACAAGCTCAACGAAACACATCGACGAACTGTTCGGCCTTCAAAAACTAAGCGAGACTGCTCCAGGTTGCATTTTTTTGGTTTCGGGTTGCACTTCTGTTGCTTCAGCAGTTCGAGTCTTCAGCAGTCCGGGTATTTGCCACATACTCTCTTGACTTTGGGCTGACTTTGGGGTGCATTTTGGACTGAGCTTTTTTGGGCCGTAGTTTTGGGCTGCACTTCTGGTGCTTCCGCAGTCTGGGCCTGCAGTAGTCCGGGTATTGTATAAGTTTGGGCTGACTTGTTTACTGTTTACATATTTGATTTTGAAGGATCTTTTAGGAGGTGAATTTTATTATCTAATATGGGTGATATTAAGACTGAACTGGTTCCTACGATGTCTAAAATCACTGAGCATAAATTAAATGGCACTAATTATTTGGAGTGGAGTAGAACTGTACGGATATATCTACGAAGTGTTGAAAAAGATGATCATTTGATTCAAGATCCTCCAAATGATTATACTAGACAAACATGGCTGAGAGATGATGCTAAATTGTTCTTGCAAATTATAAATTCTATTGAAACTGAAGTAGTTGGTTTGGTTAATCACTGTGAATTTGTTAAAGAATTGATGGAATATTTGAAGTTCTTATATTCTAGAAAAGGAAATATGTCTAGAATTTATGATGTTTGCAAGACTTTTTATCGTACTGAGAAAGAGACTAAGACACTCAGCATACTTCATGGAATTCAAAAACACTTATGAAGAACTGAATATGCTCTTGTCGTTTAGTACTGATATCAAGGTACAACAAGCTCAAAGGGAACAAATGGCGATAATGAGTTTTTTGGCTGGTCTTCCCTCTGAATTTGACACTGCCAAATCTCAGATTCTTTCTAGTTCTGAGGTCACTTCTCTCCAAGGGGTTTTTAGTCGAGTACTACGCACAGAGCATACTCCATCTAATCAACAGTCTAGCACCTTTGTTGTTAAAGGAGGAGGGGGAAATGATGCTGAAAAAAGAAGTAATAGAAGGGGAAATAGTGATATTGTTTGTTATTACTGCAAGGAACCAGGACACACAAAGCGGTACTGTAAGAAATTACAGAATCGTAATCAGAGGACTCAGATAGCTACCGTAGCTGCAACTGCTTCTGGCTCAACTTCCGAAAAAAACTGTCACCATCTCAGCTGATGAGTATGCAAAATTCTCCCAGTATCAGGAATCAATAAAAGAATCCCCATCAATTGCTGAGTCAGGTAAAAAATGCCTTATTTCCTGCTCAACCAAACGGGTCATTGATTTTGGTGCCACTGATCACATGATAGGTAATGATAAACTTTTTTCTAGCTTTCGATCCCACAAAACACCATCATCTGTAACTATAGCCGATGGCTCAAACTATAACATTGAGGGGTCTGGAATTGCTAAACCTACTTCATCCATTACCTTGACCTCTGTATTAAGTTTACCCAGTCTTGCCTTCAATTTAATTTCTGTGAGTAAACTTACCAAAGACTTAAACTACTATATCTCATTTTTCCCTGATCACTGCCTTTTTCAGGATCTTATGACGAAGCAGATTATTGGTAAAGGACATGTATCTAATGGTCTCTATGTTCTTGATGCATGGGTGCCTAAGTCAGTGGCATGCTCTAGTGTTGTCTCTCCGTTTGAAGCACATTGTAGATTGGGACATCCTTCTCTGCCTGTTTTGAAGAAGTTGTGCCCCCAGTTCCATGATGTAACTTCAGTAGAGTGTGAATCTTGTCATTTTGCGAAACATCATCGTAGTACGTTGAGTCCAAGAATAAATAAACGGGCTGAATTTGCCTTTGAATTAGTTCATTCAGATATTTGGGGTCCATGTCCAGTCTTGTCCAAAACTGGGTTTAGATACTTTGTTACTTTTGTAGATGATTTTTCTAGAATGACTTTGATTTATTTTATGAAAAATCGTTTAGAGGTGTTTTCTCATTTCTCTACTTTCTGTGCTGAAATTAAGACTCAGTTCAATGTTTCTATACATACATTGCAAAGTGATAATGCTAAAGAATATATGGCAGAAACACTTCAGAATTTCATAACTCAACAAGGGATTCTTCATCAATCTTCCTGTGTTGACACACCAGCACAAAATGGGGTGGCAGAAAGGAAGAACAGGACCTTCTGGTGACCGCTCGTGCTTTGTTGTTCCAGATGAAAGTTCCAAAGCAATTCTGGGCAGATGCTATTTCTACAGCCTATTTTTTGATTAATCGTATGCCTTCTACTGTTCTTGATGGAGATATTCCCTACAATGTTTTGTTTCCTAACAAAACATTATTTACAGTTGAACCACGGGTGTTTGGTAGCACATGCTATGTTCGTGATATACAACCACACATTACTACACTGGATCCCAAAGCGTTAAAGTGTGTATTCCTGGGATACTCTCGACTCCAAAAAGGTTATCGATGCTATTCTTCAGAACTTAACAGATACTTGGTCTCAACTGATGTAGCATTTTCTGAGACAATACCATTTTTCTCCTTATTAACCATGCCTCCAAGCCAGAGGGAGAAAGAAGAATGGCTAATTTACACAATCACATCACCAAGTAAGCAATCAGCGGTTGCACCTTCAGTTGAGCAGTCAAATGTTGAAGTGTTTTCTGATGCTGAACCTCCAGCTCCAGCAAGACCACCAATTGTTCAAGCCTATTCTAGGAGGCGAGAGGCTAATGATACATGTCCTGCACCAGCTCCTTCGTCATCTGATCCTTCACTAAATGATCTTGATAAACCGATTGGTCTTCGTAAAGGTACACGTCAATGCACCCTCCCTCGACCTAATTATTCTATTGCTAATTTTGTTTCCTATGATCACTTATCTCCTTCATCTAGATCATTGATTACCTCTCTAGACTCTATTTCAATTCCTAAGAAGTGAAAGAGGCCTTATCTCATCCTGGTTGGCATGATGCTATGATTGAGGAGATAAAAGCTCTTGATGACAATCATACATGGGACGTGGTGGATTTACCCAAAGGAAAAATGGCTATGGGATGCAAATGGATCTTTGCAGTTAAATATAATGCAGATGGCTCAGTAGCTCGACTTAAAGCTAGATTAGTGGCTAAAGGCTATGCACAGACTTATGGAGTGGATTACTTTGATACTTTTTATCCGGTTGCCAAGCTCACTTCTATTCGCTTATTCATTTCTATGGCTACCTCTCAGAATTGGCCCTTGCACCAGTTAGATATAAAGAATGTCTTTTTGCATGGTGACCTCCAAGAAGAAGTATATATAGAGCAACCATCTGGTTTTGTTGCTCAGAGGGAGTATGGGAAGGTCTGTCATCTAAAAAAATCTTTATATGGTTTGAAGCAAAGTCCCCGTGCTTGGTTTGGCAAGTTCAATGAGGTAGTTCAAGAGTTTGGACTGCAAAAGAGCAAATGTGATCATTCAGTTTTTTACAGACAATCAGCAACTGGCATTATTCTCCTTGTCGTGTATGTAGATGACATTGTCATCACAGGCAATGATGATACAGGGATTTCTTCTCTCAAGTCTTTCTTGCATTCCAACTTTCATACGAAAGACTTAGGCCAGTTGAAATACTTCTTGGGAGTGGAAGTGACAAGAAGCAAGAAGGGTATTTTTCTATCTCAGAGAAAGTATGTCCTTGATCTACTTGCTGAAACTAGAAAATTGGCAGCTAAGCCTTGCAGTACTCCGATGATTCCCAACATACAACTATCAAAAGATGATGGTGATCCTTTTGATAATCCAGAAAGATATAGGAGGCTAGTGGGAAAATTAAATTATCTCACTGTAATGACTCAACCAGACATTGCTTTTGCAGTAAGCATTGTTAGTCAGTTCATGTCTGCACCTACAATTAAACATTGGGAAGCTTTGGAACAAATCTTATGTTACTTGAAAGGAGCACCTGGACTTGGTATATTGTATAGCAATCATGGGCATACTAGTATTGAATGTTTTGCAGATGCAGATTGGGCTGGATCCAAGACTGATCGAAAATCCACTACTGGTTATTGTGTCTTTGTAGGAGGAAACTTAGTGTCATGGAAAAGTAAGAAACAAAATGTTGTATCTCGATCGAGTGCAGAATCTGAGTATAGAGCTATGGCACAGTCCACGTGTGAAATCATATGGATACATCATCTTTTGGCTGAAGTTGGGATGAAGCACTCTATACCAGCAAAATTGTGGTGTGATAATCAAGCTGCTCTTCACATTGCCTCCAATCCAGTATATCATGAGAGAACTAAACACATTGAGGTTGACTGTCACTTTATTCGGGAAAAGATTCAAGAGAACTTGATCTCCACTGGATACGTGAAGACAGGAAAACAATTAGCTGACTTGTTCACAAAAGCTTTAAATGGGATCCGAGTTAACTATCTTTGTAACAAGTTGGGCATGATTAATATCTATGCTCCAACTTGAGGGAGAGTGTTATAGAATCGGTATTTATTGTACAATTGACTTTCTTAGATTAACTAACATGATTATAGGGGCAGATTTGTAGGGATTAGTGTTCCTAATTTGTAGGGATTATAGGAGCAATTGTCGATTTACTTCCATAGTTAAATATTTCTGTAAGTGTATATATAGGACTCTTTTGTTTGAATAAGTGTATTCAGAAAAGTATTCTTCTTATTCCTTGTTCAATCTATCGTTATTTTTCAGATCTAATTTCAATGGGCATCTTCTTGCTCCATATTCTCCTCTGACAGCACCTGCTGCCTCAAATATAGCATCTTTCATCTTTTCTGTAGCAGTCTTAAAAATAAACATCAACTTCTCCCCCGCTGCCTCAATCCCATCCTCTATCACCGTCAATTCTCAATTTTAAAATCATGGTTCTCTTCTCCGAATCCCTTGCATTCACAGCCTGCTGCTCCTTCTTGAGTGGCTCCAAATCCCTTTTCCGAGTCACCTTTGAATTCCTTGACTTCAATACACAAGATTGCTAATTTCCACTGCTAGTCAAAATGTTAATATGGTAGGAAGGCACTTTCATGCATCGTAAAATTGTGCAGAGGCTTCAACCTTTTAGGACCCATTGCCATGGACTTTAGTGCTAGAACTCTGCCTCTGTCTTCACCCAAACCCAGACACTCCATTTATCGGAAAACAATCACCATGAAATTTGCAAAACCAAGCACTCCACCAGCTATTTTGAGCAAAGTACACAAACTATAGCCCAACTAGAGCTTCACAAGCTGAGAATTTTCTCCTAGGAAGCACAAACACTTTATATAGGCTGCAATACTGGTGTCGGATACATATTGACATTGATTCTCTAATGACACTTCCGAATACTTTTGACTCTTCATTATCTTCCACTTTGAAAAATTAAATCAAAATAAAGGAATGCTTTTCTTCAGTTTTTTTTTTTTTTTTTCACTTTTTGAAGATTTTCCCAACAAAGTCTCTTTGCATATGATAGCTGAGCAGAACTTTCTAACTTGCATAGTGGCATTTCTCCTAATGAGAACTTCCTTAGCAACATTAAAGTAGTTTTTGAGGTAAATACAATTGTTTGGCATTTGGATTAGTGAGGAGAGATTGAATTCATGCGATTTTAATCTATTATGCTCTGTTTGGAGCTGAACAAGGCACTTCACAATGTTTTCTTGTTACACATAATATATATATATATATGCCATACTGGTATCCCTTATTTTTGATATTTTTTTGTATCATCATGTCCATATTGTATCTCATATCTGTGCTTCCTAAATTTTCTTAGTAACTTTCTCAGGAACATGCAAAAAACACATAAAGAATAGGTCTTTGAGTTAAGACTGTTTGACAAAATCAGGGGGGGGGGGGGGGGGAGGGAGGGAGAGAGAGAGAGAGAGAAGGGGGTCGAAAAGGGGGAAGAGAGAGGGCAGGGGAGGGCAGAGGGGTGCCAAAGAGAACAAGTGTGGGTTGGGTTAGGGTTCAAGGTGGATGATACCTTAGCTCTAATATCATGTCAACAAAATTTAAGAGAGAATGGCTAAGAGAGGAACAGAGAGAACTCTTTGGAAGGGTTACAGAACTTGATTTCAGTCAGGTTCCTATCACTTTATTTATATTGCATAACACGCATTCAAGTAGGACAAAGATAACACAAAAGACAGACAGCCTAGACCATGACCAAAACCAACTGCAACTACAACTCACTAACAGATAGAAAGAAGAAGAGTAGAACTAGGGGAGGATAAGATATCCTCTAAAGCAAGGACAAAAAAACCAGCAAACAACAAAGAAACATTAAGAATGTAACAAAGCTGCCCAGTATATCTTTATATCAAAGAGAAGCCATATATACAACCCTATCCCATAACAAATTTTGAGGCAAGGATACATCCTTAAAGATGCAAGCATTTCGCTCAAGTCAAACACCCCAGAGGATTGCATAAAAACACACTGCCATAAAATTTTAATCTCTTTAATCCTGCCAAAACTCCTGAAACAAACCTAAGGAACTGTCCTAGGAGAAATGACATGTCCATGATTTTACAAGAAGCCCAAACAAATTATTCCAAAGGTCAGAATGCAAATATAAGTGGGCTACAGTTTTTGCACTAGAACTATTCATGACATACCTATCAGGTGACAAGCTGTTTGATGTCTACAAATTAGTTTGGAGAAAAAATATTGAAGAAAATGCACAATAAGTTTGAGAATTTATGATTGAAGGTGTTGATTAGACTCCGGTAGAGATGGCGTAGTGCTGATATGACAATTGATAAAACTTCAAATCAATAAAGAAAACAATGGAAATTTTCTGTACTATATAATTCATGGATGTGAATTTAATGCTATATACCAACCACTTCCAATAGAATGAAAGCTTTACTTTGAAAAGCAACTAGCATTCTATGTGCCATGAGTAATGTGGGTTATTCATTTTTTTTTTTCTTTTCCATTTAAGCACAAAGAGTGATAAAATATTTATTATTCCACTAAGAGCCTTCTTTTTTATGCACAACAAGAAATGTTTTTCAGTAGAAAAAGAATATTAGAGAGAGGAGTAGAAAGCACAATTAGTGGAGGATAAGATATCCTCTAAAACAAGGAAAGAAACAAAGAACATGAAAAAATCAATGTAGCAAAGCTGCCCAATCTTTCTGTATATACATCAAAGAGAAGCCAAATTACCCTATTCCATACAACAACAAACAAAGCCTTATTCCACTAAATCACCTATTCCATAACATATTTATTCACAAAAAGGCAAGACACTTTGTAACCTGACACTATATCCATAGTAAACAATTGACATATAATTTAGACAGCTCATTGACAGTCAAGAGATTATCCACTTTTTAGTTTGAGTACATGACATATTTGTTCAGATTGTTAACAAATGACTTTCACATTATACATAGACAGTAAATTTAATCAAGGACGATAACCAGGAACCAAATATGCTCTTAACATTCATCATGAAAAGTCCTCTGTATTCAATAAGCAAAAGAAGCAAAAACCATGAAAATAAGCTACATTACCTCAATACCACCAATGCAGAAAAGTACTATCAGCACCCAGATAAACCAAGTTGACATGAAGAAGAAAAGTAGCACAAGAAAAGTAGAAGCCGTTATAACAAACATGATAGCACCCTTTGTATCTATGCTAACGATATCCTTCTCTGAGTCATCTTTCGCACCACCATTTGAAGATTCCTAGCTCAGAAAAATAAATCAATTAAAATCAAAAATAATAAAGACAAAAATATTTCTTCAAATTGACACTTCTGAAGATGTGTTAAAAAGAAACTCAAATGAATTTACATTAAACCAATGAAAAGGAATAAAGCATGCTTCTGAGCTTTTCCAAAGAGTAACTCAGACTAATTATAAAGAAGGCGGTCAAAGATAAACAAAACCACAGCTTAGCACACATTTCAGTAACAGTCCATGATTGCAGTTTCCTCCTTAAGCACCACAAAAGTATCAGATGATCATAATTGTTGAAAAACTTCCCTCACATGAGTCACATCAGGATATTTCTTAAATCACTTTATAATTGATTGACACAAGAAGTCACACCCTAAGAAAAAAGAAAACATATTTTAGTACATATCATCAGCTTTACAGCAGCAATAGGATTGCATGGAAAAACCTTTGGAGACAACTCATTATAGCGTTCATCATTCTGCTTAGGAGCAGTTATATCTGACCATAGTGAAGCCAATATAACTGTTCCAACAGCCATCAGCCACAAAAATATCACTGCGGGATCTTCAACTGGGGAAGTTGGAGAATACAGCAAAAGTTCCACTGCAATGGACAACTTAAAATTAACAATCTGTATATCATCTAGGAAAAATAAACCTGACCTCCAGTAGATTTTTTTCAAGATAAAACTAGTAATATAGTTTCTTTCATCTCATTCTTCAAAAGACATAAGAGTGCGTGTGTGTGTGCGTGTGTGATAATTGAAAAGCAAATTCATATTAACACATCACGGTGCCATTACATGTGTGATTTTACTACACAACAAATGTTTATTGCATAGCAATATTGAATGAAACAAGACGACATCAGTAATCTTGATTTAGCATGAAATATTACTCGGGTACATTGTATTAGATGGTGAAACTAGTCATTATAACTGCAATTAGTAGTATCAATTAAAATATGGAGAATGAAGATTGAAATAACATGCACGTTCCATATTCCCCAGCAAACAAAAAATGTTTTTTAAGAACCTACTTAGAAAAAACATTTGTAACATTGTGCTCATTCTAACAATCCACTACTAGTCATGAACTAAGATTCTTGAAGCTTTTGACAAATCCAAGAGGAGATTGCCACAAAAGTATATGTTGCTGCTTTTTCTTTTTTTTTTTTTTTTTGAGATTTCATCACAGGTTCTATTTCTTCTAAGTATATGATGATTGGTTCTTGCTATTGATCATCCATTATTAGTATCTAGTCCACGTATGATTTCTTCATTTTGTGCCCTTTTCTTTAGTTAGTTCAGCCAATAAAACTTTCAATTTCATGGCTGGTTTTCAAACTTGGGGAAGAGCCGTTGTTTTGAGTATCTGACTGAAGACTGGGTGTAACTAGGGGAGTTTCATATCCATCTCAATTATCAAAAGTAGCAACTGGCTCAGGTGAGAATCAGGTTGGCTTGATTTTTTGTAATTCTTTTCGTATAAGTCCCAACATTTGTATAACCTACTTCAGAGGCTCACTGGTTGCTATAACTGTTACAGTAGAATCTGGCTTATAGTCTGCATTCTGGCTTCAGTATTGAGCACTGATTTTTAGGTGTTATTGGTATGTCATTGATAGCTTAACTAGAGGGCCTGATTTAGGGGTGCTTAATTACTAATGTATGGAAATTGTTTGAAGAATTTGGCAGGAAGAGTTACTCATTAATTGAAAGTTGTTGGTTTGTTGGGCTCATCATTGTTTGATTGGGCCTCTACTCAAGTTGCTGTTGAACTACAAGTTGTTGGTTAAGCACATTGTTGTTTGGCAAAACAGTTGTTGCTAGACACGAGTTGTTCAAGTGCCACTCCATATTATTCAAGGCTTGTTTCCCAGAAAGTTCTCTAAAAGTTGAGTTCTTTCTAAGTTAAATTGATTATTAATTTCCATTGTTCATTGAAGTTTGTCAAGTTGAAGTTTACAACAAATTTTTTGTAAGAAATTTTACTGCAATCATTTACTAAGCACACCTAGTGGGATAAGGTTAAATTTGTTGCTCTTGTTGTTCAGTAAGCTCATTTTCGTTCTTTGAGCTGTGTCCCTTTGTGTGACTGCAAGGCATTGATAGAGCAAATTACAAGTATGCTTTCAGGTATGTTATTAGCTGTTCTTGTTCATGACAAGTTCTGCTTCTTGTAGGCAATCAAGTTGCAAGTTTTCACAGATTATTTTTGGTGATAGAAGAAGAAAATTATAAAAGAGTTAAGAGTACAACCATGGGATGATAAGAGATCCTCAAAAGTAACAAAAATAAACAAGGAAGAGGAAAACATCAATAATATAGCTATCCAGTCTCTCAGCATATCAGAGATGAAAAGTCCCTTGAAATAATCATACGCAGAGTACCAGAGAGAAGCAATATAGACTACCCTATTCCATAACAAATTTAAGGGCAAAGAGGCACCATTAAAGATGCAGGCATTCCACTCCAGCCAAATATACCAAAGAATAGCATAAACTGCACACTGCCATAAAATCATGGCCTCCTTATTCCTACCAATACCTCTGAAAAGAACCATATGAAATTGGTCCAATGCCTAAGGTGCATAGCCGCCTAACATTGCCCAATTAGTTTTCACACCACTGCATATACGTGAGAACATGTTATTGATTTTGGCGATGAAGAAACTGGGAATTCATATGCTTCTTTGAACAAGAATGTTGCTGTATGTGAATTAAGTTGTGCTTCTTTCAAGTGTAATGGAAAAGATGAAGATTTTTCAGAAGAGGGTCTGAATATTGGTGAGAAGCTACATAAGAGGCTGACTGCTGGAGGTCGTGGAAAGCCCCAAGCTGGTCTTAAGCTTGCTGCAATGGACGGCAGTGGCCAAGAACTTCACAAGGAAGATGGAACTGAACATAGTGACCCACAACAGCATCATTCAGTGGGATGAAGAATTTCAAAGACAGCATGTGTCACCCTTGGGAAAGGTGCCTGTTGTTAGAACAACATCCTTGAGTCTTGCTGAATTCTTATCTGCAACTGATAAATGGAATCTGATTGTACAAGAGAGGTGAGAAGTCCTCTGCCTTGCGGACAGGGTAGAGAGTTGCTGTTGTTGTCCCCTGCTTCTCTGTTTTCTGTGGCTGGGGTGCTGCAGGAGTGACCAGAATGATCACTAATAATTGGTACTGTGAGCAGTGGAGTTGGGGCTTAAAGAAACTTCAACCAGGTGTGTCGCAGCAATGAGGGGGAGATCGTGTAGATCCCATGCAGAGTGGTGAAGGTGAGACAAACCCAATTTGTTACTGTTGGGGCTGTTCTGGTTTGTTGAGGTGTAAAGGTCCCTGTTTTGGTTCATTTGTGGCTGGGTCATGATTGACTGAAGTCTGTTTGGTTTCTGTTGGCTGCTGGGAGTCTGTTTGGCTTCTGTTGGCTGCTGGGAGACGTTTGCTTCCTGTTGGCTGATAGGAGTCTGTTTGGTTTCTGTTGACTGCTGGGAGTCTGTTTGATCCCTGTCTTGCTTCCTGCATGGGGCAGAGCATGCTATGTTTGAGCACTGTGCTTCAGCAGGCTGTCAGAAACAGTAAGCCAGACAGGTGTGATTTGGAGAATCACAACCTTGTGAGTCATGTATGATGAAAAACATTACCAGGAGAATCATGTAGGAAAGGAACTTCAGCCAGCAGCAATGTTCTAGTGAATTAGTGGTTTGGTTAAGGCTTGGAAGCACTGAACAAAGGGAGACAAGTGTGACTGTGACTGGGTAGTGAAAAGAGCGGCACAGTGACATGCAAGCATCAACTCGGTTTACTGCTCAGTTTGCTATTTGGCCCTGTTTGGCCACCATTTGGCTGTGTCTAACTTTGTTGGCAGCTGTTTGGTTGCTGTAGATTGCTGTTTGCTTGTTGTAATCAAGGTGGTGTGCACAGAAGCAAAAGGAAGCTCATACAAGCCCTATTCTGGTTCAATGAAGGAGAAGGGAAGGTGGTCTTAGCCTATTGCCGATCAGAGGGAGTACAATGCAGTGGTTTAGTGAGGGAGAAGAGTGCAATTTTGATTTGGTGAAGGCTTGTTTTGATGTGCTTGGTCGCTAGGCAGTGGTTTTTGCTAGGTTTGGCACTTGAGCATTGACTTGTTTGGCTCTTTAATGGCATGAATGGCAGTATTTTGGCATTTTGTTATTTTGGCATGAAATCTGTGAAGTGTTGTGTTGCCAATAAGATTGCAACAGGCATTGATAGAGATTTGAGTTTGGCTTCGCAACATTGTTAAGGGAGTTGCGGATTGAAAACTTGGGCACTAGTAGGAGAGTAATGTGTCACCAGGCATGAGAGACCCAAGGAGATAGCAGTGGGACAAGGAGTTGCCCATTAGCTTTAGCCTCCCAGGTGAGGAAAGGAGCTGCCAACAACATTGCACATTTTGGTAGGTGGTACGAATACAGGTAAGTGGTACATCACTTAGTAATTAAAAAAAGACACGCATAGCATTCTAGACTGCAAACATAACACAATTAGGACATTGAGCTAGTTCATGAGACAAGGCAAGTAAGAACAAATCTAGTAACGATGGGTTACCCATCTGGTGGAGCTGTCCCTAGGAGAAAGGGCTGCCAACAAGGTGGAGCCACCAAGAGGAAACAGCTACCAATTAGGTGGAGCACTCCTAGGAGGAAAGGGCTGTCAATGATAAATCCCCAATAATTCTAAATCCTCAATTAAATTTCCTAAATTACAAACCCTATATCTCAAATTACAAAATAATTAATTTAATATAACATAATTAAATCTATCCTATTCTGCACTATTCTCCCCTGGTTGGAAAATTTTCATCCTTGAGTTTTGAAGTACCAAAGCAATAGGGAGAAAAATTGGCAGCTTGTGGTAATGGAGAAGGCAACAAAAGGAATTGTAGCAGAATCACCCTTGGATTGTCAACCTCTTCACAATTCACAAACTCAACAAGAAAATCAACAAGAACTTGTGAAGTCTTTATATCAATAACTTCAATATTATTGACCTCTTCAATTGGAACCTCCACAATTTCATCTTGAAAATCAGCATCAACTGGAACACCATCACTATTAGTTGGGACATCAACAATATCAATTTCTTTAGCGAGAATAACAATATCAACATTGCTAATCTCTTCAACTTGCCCCTCAACAATGTCAATTGGAAAGTCATCAACAACTTCAGTATTGATCTCAATTGTGATATTTGCATCTTCATTCTGGGCTTCTTCTATAGGCTCAATTTCATTGTCCTCATCCCAATAGTCATCCTCTAAATCAGAAAAAGGTTCACAAGGTTCATAGACTTCAACTTCCAAATCAAAAGGAGGCTCACAAGGTTCATAGATTTCATCTTCCAACTTATCTTCTGCAACCTTTCAGGGGCAAAAAGTCAAATTCAGTAAAATCTTTATCTTCTTCAACTTCTCCATATTAAAAATCATACTTGGCATTTGGTTGAAGCATAAACTTTGCTTTTAGCTCCTCAACTATTTCCCTAATTTCCTCCATGTATTCACAATGAATAGGCCTCATAACTTTTAGGTACGAATCCATACGTGTAAAAGTAACAGGCTATGTCATGAGATTATTGGTAATCTATCCTTCAATAATATTTGTCATAGTTAGGGTAACTTCTTGAATCCCTACGATCATAATAATCAATATACTCATAGCTTGAAGGGTAGTAAGCCATGAAGATCAACACAAAAGAAGGTCAAAAGTCCAAAATTCCACCAAGAGTATCAAAGGATAAACTAGAATTAGAATTGGAACAAAAAACCTATATTTAGAGTGCTCAAATGGTAAAATGGAAGTCAAAAACACGTTTAGAAGGTCCAAAAACCTAGGACAAGTGGTTCAGACAACAATCAGTGTTGCTCAACAATCAACTGTTAGTCAACAATCAATGTCAACAATGACGTGGCAAGTGACATCCACACGTGCCAAGAGAGGCAACAGTGCATGCCAAACATGGGGGCACGTGCGATCTTAGAATGCTGGGATTTTTTGCTCCAACTTGAATTCAAATAGCCAGCACATGTTACAAGACAGGGTAAGAAAACGCAAACTTTGAGCTGAGTCTGAGAGGTTGTTTTCTTGCTTTTTCTAGCAATTCTCCAATGCTTCCAATGGCAGCTCCTGTTAGATTTCAATGAGATCTATAGATTCCAGGGAGGGAAGATTGTGGGTGGGTTGGTTAGGATTAGGCAGGCAGCTTGTATATAGAACCTAGCCTAGGCTCTAAATGCCAAATTGATGTAGGATGGAAATAGAAAATAAGACACCGAAGGTTTATTCTCCAAATAATTAAAATTCAATATCTCAACTTTAATTATTAGGGATGATAACAAGGCCTTAAATAGGCAACCCAAAACCCTAAAAGCTATCAAAATAATTACAGATAACTTAAAACTCAAGAAATCCTAAATTAAATAAAACCATATCCCTTAGGAGGTAGGATAACTCAAGACCGAAACAGACAATAATAAATTCCTAAATTGAGAAATCCGCAATAATTCTAAATCCCTAATTAAATTTCCAAATTACAATTCTGCATCAATATCCTTCTTGCTAAACCCCTTTGGAAATAGAAGGCCTTCTCTATGAGGAAGTCTTACATTTGAACAGATGCAATAAAGAAGATTAATATATGTTGCAGATTTGCAAAACACAAAACTCTCCTCATGTTTGTGTTATGTGTTTCTCTAATTCTGACACTAGTAGCCATTTATTTTTACACTATCCGGCTGCTAAATATGTGGAATAGACACTTCGGTAATTTTTGTGAATGTATAATCTGTCAAACAAGTTCAAAGAAATTTCTTATTTTCCCTTTTACAAGTTTTGCAAGTAAAGAGTGAAAATGCACTATGTGTGCTATCATTTGGTTCTTATGGTTGGGGAGGAACGCTAAAGCTTACAAGGATAATTATTTGTTATTGACTCAATTACGGGAATCTTAGCCTGTTATGGCACTCAGCTAATGGCTTATAAGAGGAGTGTCCTTGATGTACATGATGAGAGACTGGTGAGCTTTAAGTAGATGATGTGTTTTTCTTCTTCATTCAGATATTTGTGTTTCTGGTTTGAACCCGAAGGATATCTTATTTTTTGATCATATACTACATGCTTTCTCCTTTCTAATAAAACTCCTCTTATCCAAAACAACAACAACAATAACAAAGAAAAGAAGTGCAAAATTCCAAGAATTGCAGGCCTGACCTCTCCTTCCAGATTTCATATCATTGATGAGAGCTTCTCCTACCGACTTTGTTATCATCACAACTGGAATTGAGATATTTGAGGTGGTGCCATTGGAGCAAACCATCTCAAAGAGATCTGAAGAAAAAGGAAATAAATAATTTTAGTGTAGATATGATTATATATAAAATTTTGTTGATAAATGAATATTAGAATGAAGAATAATTGCAATCTGAACTAATTTTTAATCAATCTAATGCTAAAATTTCAGTAGAATTTACTTAAGCTCCATCTAAAATTTTCAGACTACTCCAAGATGTGAGTAAGAGCAAAAACATATGGCACAGTATCTTTGTGTATGTCAAATATCAATTCATAATTCAGGCCTTACAACATTTATCATTAGAATGAATAATATTGAGAAAATAAGCATCATAACAGGGATAACAAAATAAGAAATAATGCCAAGTAGATACGACAGAATATGCGGTGAGGCTGGACTAATTATATTATAGTGACATTTCATCATTTAGGACAATTAACAGAGCAACACCCAGTACTTCAGTAATACTTCTCCTAAAAGTAAACCTTTTCAGCAACCTAGGAAAAGAAACAATATTTTTAAAAACTGTAAAGCAGGTCTTAAGAATATGCATCATTAGTCCTTGCTAGTACCTGGCTTCAGAATTTGCTTTACTAGCCAGATTTCATCTTTCTTCCATAAGAACTATTTATCTCACAATTTAAGGCAAATAAATATGTTTACACTGCCTCTCACAGTTTCAATTCATTAAGCAGAGGCAGGTACACATGTTGCAAAATAAGCGGAACACAGAAAAAATTCAAAAAATAAAAAATAAAACATAGTAAATGCCAGTAAGATAACAATATATTTCAATATAATTTCACTGGGTGTAAAAAGACCGCGAGAGGCACCAGTGAGAAAGGTTGACCAAATGGTGTTTAGTCCTGTGAGGAGATGTAGAGGAAGACCAAAAAAGATACTTGGAGAGGTGATTAAAAGAGACCTTTAGTTAAATGGTATATCCAAAAATTTGGTTTCGAATAGAAGTTTATGGCGTCGTTTAATTCATGTAATCGACCCCACCTAATGAGAAAAGACTCAGTTTGTTGTTGTTGTTGTTTATAATTTCACTGTGTCTCATCTTCCACAAAACCAAGTATTGCAACTATGGTCAGAGAGTAAATGGTGGAATACTAAATTATATGTTATTTCACAACTAATGATTAGAAGTAAAAAATTTTCCATAGAATTTGTCTCCAAGTGAATAAATATTTTTTGTCAAACATGTGTTCACATGTTATGCCTTACACATTGCAAACACAGACGCATTCCAGTCTAATGAAGTGTCTATGAAAACCACTTTACCACTCACCATAATATGAGCAAGAGTTAGAAACCTAATATATGAGGATTTACTTGAAACATGTCATACAGTCAACAAAAAGACAAAAAGGTCCCTCAACATATTGGCACAAATTGCAAACACCCCAATTAAAGCACTAAATCGAACCATCTTCCTCATTTATAACCAACATGCCAGTAGCACCTCCTGACTGTGCAAATTCTGCTTTAGTTGTAAAGTCACAAACACCGCGCTCACATAGAGCAACTGATCCAGATAACTGCAAAAGAAAAATATCAGATAACTACGCTTTGCTTGTGACTTGAGAAAACTTCAGATAACTGGTTCCCATTCATATTGTAATTAATCAAAGGAAAGAAGAAAAAGCTATAACTAAAAGTAAAAACATTTCATAAAATGAACATATGATACAACTGATATTTATTGTTCTAAGAAAAGAATTAAAAATGAGATTTAATACATCACAAAAAAAAAAGCTTGAATTTTTCAAGCCACAATCAAAGGCACTACTAAGATCCTTGAGAAAAGTCTTCTACATCTAATTATTTCTGTAAATATTCAACAATCTTGAAAGTACTAATTAAGACAAGCTCACTATGGAATATATAAATTAAAAACAAAAGGAAATAGAGAAAAACCTTTGAAGTTGAATTGGAACAACAATTAATAGGATTTGACAAAACAGCAGGAGATCTAACACTTTTTTCAGCCTTCTCAGGCAATATAGACCCAAATTCTGCAGTCATCCCATTACACTCTTTCTGTTCCTCGCCATCAACCCAATATTTCACCTTAACCTGCAAAATTTCAATGCAGTAAAAATATCATATAATGTATGCTGATACAGGCGATGCATATGAACATTAATTTAACACAACATTGAAAGTGATTTTACAACTGCAAAAGACATATACTATGTTGAAAATATAGGATTAGTTTCCTATTTATGTTTAATTTCCCATTATTGTCTTGTTTCTTATTATTAGGTTTGGCCCATAGTTTCCTATATAAATAGAACCTAGTGATATGAGTCTTGTATATACTTTCAATATCCCAATACAATATTATAAAGGTTTTTCTCTCTCTTTCCTCTCAATTTTTCTCTCTTTCTTACATAGTATCAAAGCCTGGTGAGAGAAAAACTTATCCTTTGCTAAAGAAAACCCTCAGCACCACTAATGATGAGTCTCAACTCTTTATCAGCGGTGACCAACCTTATCAATGGTCCTCTCTCTCTTTTACGCTGCATCTCTCCTCTGCAGCATTTTCTCAGCATTTTCACATTTACTATTGTTTATTGGGTTTTGAGGGTTTCCTTTTTATCCAACTGGTGTCAAGCCCCAATTCATCTATCACTAGCACAATTTGAGCCTATTGTCATTGATTTATCTCAAATCTGATATTCTGACCTCTAGTTTAATACTCCTAGCCTCCAAACTGATACTCTCGGCCTACAATCTAATACTCTAGCTTCCGATTTGATACTCCCATCACCTTATCTGATATTTTCAGTGTCTCAGTTTATCCCAACTTAGATATGGTGTATATGTTCAAACTCAAATATGGATTTTCAAACTCAGATTGTCTTGCAAACTCATATTTGGTATGGCCAAACTCAAATTTGATATTCCTAGTTGTTGTTTTGAGACACCAAGACTCCACAGGCTATCTTGGTATCTTGGTAGATCATTGATGCACGTGTTGTGCGTTACCTACACTTTTCGTGTGCTATCATAATTATTCTAGGCTATGAATGTCGTTTTTAAGTGTTTCACTTTTATTTTTTAAATAACAAGCTTGAGCTTCTATCATATATGCTCTATCTTGAGGGGGCCTATTGGAAATATAGGATTAGTTTCCTATTTATGTTTAATTTCTTATTATTGTCTTGTTTCTTATTATTAGGTTTAAGATTATAGACATGCCCATTGCCCATAGTTTCTTATATAAATAGTATCTAGTGATAAGAGTCTTGTACACACTCTTAATATCCTAATATAATACAATTAGATTTTTCTCTCTCTTTCATCTCAATTTCTCACATATTATACAAAAAGATGAGGTTGACAAATTTTGTATGGACAACAATAGCCATTTTCAAAGAACAATTTTTAAGTGAATTTTTTTTTTCTTGAGTGAATCTCAAATTAAACTCTGCCTGTGTTTTTCATAGCCGGTCCCAAGCCCGGATAAAGGAGGAGGGTTGTGTTAGGTAGTCGACAGCCAACGTAAAACTGCGTCGAATCTTTATGACATGGACAAACGAAACTATAGTGCTAATGCTAAGTCGTTACCCGAAGTAACGCGCTGTATGGCTCGAGTACAGTGTCAAATGAGCTAGAGCCGCTGCATCGGCGCCCAAATGTAGTGTTAAATAAGCAAGGGTTCTCACATCTTGCTGGACGGATGTGGGTAAAGAAGTTAGTTCAGGGGAACAAGATCCGTTTTGGCACTTGGAATATTGAAACTTTGACCGCGAAGTCTATGGAGGTAGTGGATACTATGATCAGAAGGAGAGTTAACATTTTGTGTCTTCAGGAAACCAAGTGGGTTGGAGCAAAGGCTAAGGAATTGGATACTTCAGGATTCAAGCTTTGGTATACAAGGAAGACTAGAGCAAAGAATAGAGTTGATATTATTGTGGATAAGACTTGGAAGAGTAATGTAGTGGATGTTAAAAGGATAGGGGATAGGATTTTATCCCTTAAGATGGTAGTGGAACAGGAGACTTTTAGCATCATAAGTGCTTACGCACCACAAGTGGGGTTGGAAGAACAAGAAAAGGTAAAGTTTTGGGAAAATTTGGAGGGTTTAGTCCAAGGAATTCCCCACCATGAAAAGATTGTCTTAGGTGGAGATCTTAATGGTCATGTTGGAAAGGATGTAGGGCAATATGCAGGATTTCATGGGGGTTTTGGTATAGGAGAACTAAATGAAGAAGGAAGATCAATTTTGGACTTCGCAATGGCTTATGACTTTAAGATTGCGAATACGTGTTTTAAGAAGCGGGAGGAGCACCTAATCACTTACAGGAGTGGGGCCTCAAGTTCACAAATAGATTTCTTTTTGGTACGGAATACGGATAAAAGGATCTATAAGGATTGTAAAGTTATACCAGGGGAGAGTTTGACCACACAACATAAGATTTTGGTTCTAGACATGCAGGTAAAGAGTCGGAAACAGAGAAGCAGAAGAGTTATAAACCCAAGAATCAGGTGGTGGCAACTAAAGGGTGAAAAGCAGTTGGTTTTTCAGAGAAAGCTAATAGAAGAGAGAGTTTGGGAGACACAAGATTGTGCTAACCATATGTGGGAAGAAATGGCTAATGGGATCCGAAAGGTAGCTAAAGAAGTTTTAGGGGAATCAAAAGGACTTGGCCCTAAAGGTAAAGAATCTTGGTGGTGGGATGAGAATGTTCAAGCGAAGATTAAGTATAAGAGGGAGTGTTTCAAAGCTTTACATCTTGATAACAAGGAAGAAAATTGGGAGAAGTATCGGTCAGCTAGAAATGAGACAAAGAAAGCAGTTAGTGAGGCAAGATCTAAAGCGTTGGATGGATTTAACCAAGCTTTGGGAACAAAGAATGGAGAACGGCAAATATACAAGCTTGCTAAGGGAAGGGAAAGGAAAACAGGAGATTTGAATCAAGTGAAATGCATCAAGGATGAAGAAGAAAAAGTCTTGGTAACAGAGGAAGATATCAGAGAAAAGGTGGAGAAGTTATTTTCACAAGCTTTTCAATGAGGGGCAGTCAACAAATATAGACATGGAAAATTTAAGTTCTCGGGAGGAGGATCAAAACTTTGCTTTTTATCGTAGAATTCGAGAAGTGGAGGTGAAGGAGGCACTTAAGAAGATGGGGAATGGTAAGGCTTTGGGTCCTGATAACATACCTATTGAGGTTTGGAGGTGTTTGGGAGAGAGAGGTATTTCTTGGCTTACCAAGTTATTGAATGAGATACTAAGGTCCAAGAGGATGCCAGATGAATGGAGGAAGAGTACGTTGATACCAATTTACAAGAATAAAGGAGATATTCAAAATTGTGGGAATTACAGGGGGATTAAACTCATGAGCCATACTATGAAACTTTGGGAAAGAGTGATGGAATAGAGATTAAGAAAAAAGACTCATATATCAGAGAACCAATTTGGTTTTATGCCAGGAAGATCCACCACAGAAGCTATTTATCTTCTACGAAGTTTGATGGAACGGTATCGAAGTAGAGAAAAAGATTTGCATATGGTCTTCATTGATTTGGAAAAAACTTATGACAGAGTGCCAAGGGAAGTCCTATGGAAAGCATTGGAAAAGAAGGGCATTCGTATTGCTTATATTCTTGCGATAAAGGATATGTATGACGGAGTTACAACAAAGGTGCGAACTCAAGGAGGGGTAACAGAAGATTTTCCCATAAGGATCAGTCTGCATCAAGGGTCATCCTTAAGTCCATACCTTTTCACTTTAGTGATGGATGTACTTACTGGACACATCCAAGATGCAGTCCCGAAATGTATGTTGTTTGCTGATGACATAGTCCTAGTAAGGGAAACAAGAGAGGGGGTGAATTGTAAAGTGGAAATGTGGAGAGAAGCCTTGGAATCGAAGGGTTTTCGTTTAAGTCGGAATAAAACAGAGTATATGGAGTGTAAATTTAGCAAGAGGCGAGAAAACAGCGATTTGGAGATAAAAATTAGGGAGCAGAGTATACCACAGGTGTCCAAGTTTCGATACCTTGGGTCAATTTTACAAAGTAATGGAGAGATTGATGGGGATGTCTCACACAGGATCCAAGCTAGATGGATGAAATGGAGAAACGCATCGGGGGTTATTTGTGATCGCAAAATATCTACCAAGCTAAAAGGGAAGTTTTATCGAACTGCTATTAGACCAACTATGCTTTATGGTAGAGAGTGCTGGGCTTTGAAAGGTCAACAAGAGCAAAAAATGGGGGTGGCAGAAATGAGAATGTTGAGATGGATGAGTGGACATACAAGAAAAGACAAAATTCGAAATGATTATATTCGGGAGAGAGTTAGGGTGGCGCCTATTGAGGAGAAAATGACAGAAACCCGATTACGGTGGTTTGGGCATGTACAAAGAAGACCGAGAGAGGCACCAGTGCGAAAGGTTGACCAAATGGTGTTTAGTCCTGTGAGGAGATGTAGAGGAAGACCAAAAAGGACACTTGGAGAGGTGATTGAAAGAGATCTTTGGTTAAATGGTATATCCGAAAATTTGGTTTTGGATAGAAGTTTATGGCGTCGTTTGATCCATGTAGCCGACCCCACCTAGTGGGAAAAGGCTCGGTTTGTTGTTGTTGTGAATCTCAAATTATCAATGCTTGTAGTCTCATATTGTGTGTGTGTATTGGATGAAACTCATATATTATCTATCATAGTTGTCAATCACACTCAACAAATTGCAAGTCGCAACAAGGCCTTGCACAACAAATCTGTAATTGTGTTGCAAAATCTGTATTGTAAGGAATTGCAATCGCAATTCTGGCAATTGTGCACAATTTACTTCAAACTTGCAAGCACAATTCTTGCAATGAGGAGCCAACCATAAAACACTTTGTTTTACACCCCGAGCCCTTATTTTGCAGCAGTTTCCCATCTATCTCCTTCTCTCACATAACTCTTTCTCATTCTCAGTGGCTCTCTAGTCTCTCGCATAACTCTTTCAGCTGTGACTCTGTCTTAGACTCTCAAGGCTCTTGCTCTTTCTCTATTAGAGGTCTTTGCCCCTTTCTCAAAGGTTGGGTTGGTCACTCTCTTCCTCTGGTCTCTTGTATTGTCAGAAATCTCGGGCTCTCTACTCCAGGATTGGGCATTTCTCTGGTAATGACTCTGCTCTATGGCTCTGATCAATTGCTCTGCTCTTTCTCCCCGTCTCCATGTTTTCTGTTTTGGGATGGTCTTGTGGATAGTGTTCTCCTCTGTTTCTCTTTCTCATGGGGACACACATCTTTTGCATGGGGGATCTCTTATGATCAGTGTTTGCTTCTGGGAATGGGGATGAATGGGTTCCTAAGATAACTACAGTGATCCTATCATGCTGGGAATTATCTGTTCTGTTATGAATTACTTACTGTTACCATCAAACAGTGAAAACTAGGCTAGAGTTTACTTCATGTTTCTGTTATCACAATAAACCTAGAAATGCATTGTTATGATTGTTGCTTGCTCTGTTTCAAAAGTCAAAATACACATTTAATGCCCAATAGAAGTTGATTATAAGCCACAAAGAATCTTAGTTGCAAATGAAGTTGTAATATTTTTTAAGGCTATTTGTATATATAGTTTTATTTGAAATTATATTAAATATATAAATACATTTACATATTTAATATAATATGCGCAATAGTTCAAATTGCAATGTGCAACACAATTCTCAATGCGCTATGTCGCAATGACCTCAAATGCAATGGTGTGCAATTTTCAATTGACAACTATGTTACCTATTCATAAGAAGAACTTTTGCGGTCTCCATCTGCAATTTTTGTCCAAATAAGTACTTTTCTTTTCCAAAAGAAGGATTCATTCCAAAGGAAAGAGATGAAAAGTAGGTTGCACAATAGTGGCACCAATGAGGTAGAACAGTAAGGCATCCTCCCAGAAAGGAAAGTTCCAAGAGGGACCAGAACCCTTTTAAAGTTCAAAAGTAAGCAGTATAATAATGACACAAAGGAGAAAGACTATAAAGTAAGGGAAAACCCAGTAAAAGGGGAGAATCTCCTAACCAATGGTCCTCCATCAGCAAACATGGGAACTGTCATTTGCATGCAGAACAATATGGAGAAGGAAAGACCAAAACAAGGCTGCACCTATGGGATAGACTTCCAAAAATATGTGTGGGTGGCATTGATTGCAGCCTCAGCATTCCACCTGTTGCACTTAAGACCATACTGACTCCTAGTTGCCCTGTGCAGACGAGAATAGGGTCCCTCAGAAAATGCCCCAGCCATTTATCCATCAGAGTGATGCTTTCAGACACCAACTTTCCAAGACCCAGCCCTCTCCCTTCTTATATTTAAAGCAAAGCTCCCCAGCTTACCAAATTATCCCATTTAGGCTCTCAAGCCCCTGAACACAAAATTCCTTATGACATTTTCAATCGGTGTTGCCAGTGGTGCTACAGTGTGGTAGTTTCACAACAGTCTACCAAAGAACTCACATAGCTTTGTGCCTTCAACATGGCAGTGCCATGGCAGGCACCAAGCTCATGGCTGGTATGGTAAATGGCAGGGCCATGGCAGAGTTTCAGTGAATTACATAGTTATGCCTCTCTCTAAGTCAGCCAATGGGTTGCTAGTTTAAGGGTAAAAGTTTCAATCAACACTTTCTTTAGCATTTACACTCACAAATGATTGTGTTTGTGCCCTCTCCTCTCTCAAACCTCACTTCTACAGTGGCCTGCAAGTATGGTTTCAGAACATAGGCTGCTTTCCTGCTCCTACTGCTGAAAATCAACACAGACCAGGCTGAATCATACTTAGGTAAGTGAAAGAGGACTTCTTCTGCTCTTCTTCCTCTGTTTTCTCTAGAATTTCCTCTCTCCCTGCTGCCAAAACCTATGTTCTGTATATGACGAAGGACTTCTTCTGCTCTTCTTACTCTGTTCTCGCTCTCATGACAGTGGGAGAAACACAAGTGGAAGAGACAACTTTCAATTCTATTTATTTATTTTAAATAATTCAACATTGCAGCCGCCATGCCATCCACCATGTTGCAATGGTGCCATGTCAGTTTTGGAGCTTGCCACTTCAGCCATCATTAACAACACTTTTCAATCCTCTCCACTACACCCCAAAGAACCCAAAATAGTGACATACAAATAAATAACAATACTAGAAATCCAAGCCTACAATAAAGGGACTCAACCTCCTAAAAAGAAAAAGGCTCCCTTTCCATTATCCAATCTCTTTGAAATCTTTGTTAGTACTGGGTCCTGAAAAGAAGATGCCCTATAGTTTCCTTCCCAATGAACACCTAAACAAGCGAAAGGCAACCATAACTGTGCCCATCCTTTAAATCCATAAAATGCTTTTATTCCGTTCGAATGTTTTTTACACAAATTAACAAAACTCTAATGCTATACCTGTAACTGAACAACTGAAATAAGTTTTACAATTTATCTCGTTTTATTTCTCACTAACAACAACTAAAATAATTTTTTTAGACAATTATACCCCTATTTTATCCCAATTTTTATTTCATGATTTCCTTCCTTTTCATCTCCACTATCTTCCAAACTTTTAGACAGGATTGTCTTTATGGTACTCTGCTCACGGTTCTTTCAATCAAGTCTCCATTTCAGATATACAGAAGGATTGGACAGTGTTGTTACACTCTTGAATTTTTTTTTTTTTTTTCTATCTCTGTTTTGGAGGATACTTATCCATTTGTCAGTTGTACTTCCCTTTTGGTCTCTAATAAAATTTCTTACATTTTTCTTCATTTTTCTTGTGAAACTTGGAAATTGAATCCAGAATTGCTTCTAATACCTTCTTTTTGAGAAAGGAAATTATGGTGTTGGAGACTTCATAACTTTCTGCAAGATTCTAACATATGTAACCTCTAATGTTAAGAATTTTTCACTTGACTTGGAGCTGTGATGCTAACTGTCTGGCAGTGGCTGTGCTTTCACACTTGTCCTTTTATGGCAGACTTCATTCATAAATCATATTAGTGACAAAAAAACTTTAAACAGATGGCAGCTGCCTGCAGTTAAACTTGTCATCCCATGCAAGAGGGATAGACAGACAGTAAATAATCCTTTTCCTCACTGTTTCTAAATAATGCTTAGCTTATGGTGTCTACCTCTACTGAAAATAGAAACTTTTTCACAACCTTTAGAATCTCGGGATAGGAAGAGGGGTCCAGGACTCCAGGTAGAAGAAATGAAATGCATGATGTCATGCATTGTTGGGTGGAGTTTATGTTGCAATCAATCAGCCGTCAAGAGGACTAACAAGGCCATGACACAAAACAATTAGGACATTGAGCAATCAGATTAGGTAAGAACTCTGGATCAAACTAAAGAAAATTTTACATAGATCCAACTTTTATATACTGAGATGAAATTTTCTCCTACCGCACCGCACCAGGATCATGCTAATTGATTCATCTCCGCTCCATTTCCAATAAATAGTATCTTGCTAATTATGAATTAGTTCTTTTCAATGCCGTTCCATTTCCGTTTTCCGAATTCCGTAAAAGCGTATTTTATTCCATCAGAAAAAATAACTATTAAAGCAACAAACAATATATTGAGTTGATAGAATTTGATGATTTACCAATTCGGAGGTATTATTGCACGAAGGCGACTTGGGGACGCTCTCGCCGGCCGCCGCTGTCATTGGCACACTACAAATGACGAACAAGAGAGCGACAACCACCGCAAGGGCACGAGAGGAGAAAGACAGCATTGTTGCCACCTGAAGAAGCTTTAGAATTCAGGTGGGTAGAGAGAGAGGAAGGAAGGAAGTCCGTTTAGCTCTTCTCTCTCTGAGGTAAAATTTGTGAATGGCGAAGTACATATAACGAATAACGCTCTGCTAAGGGGAGCATTTGGCTTCTCCTCGGAAGGCAGCTTCCTCTTTCTCTTTCCCTCGCAATGTTTGACGGGAAATACGTGCCGCGAAGAAACCAGAGAATTAACAGGATTGGATAATTTTATCACATCTTGATCCGTGATTATGCGTCAAACACCAAAATATCCAAGTCATGCTATTTACAAGGTGATTTCTCTACAAATGTCTGAACAAATTCTACTAAGAACCGCTTCTTAATCATAATATATTATATATTTTGCGTAAAGAATTTATGTAAGCCTAGCATTTAAAATTTTTCTTAACCACCACCTCCTCTGTTTAAAAAACAACCATCCATTGTACTAAAAAAAAAAAAAAATCTAAACTTCATGCCATTTTCAATTAATCATTCTGTTACTCGCGTTGCAAACGGAATGAATGACGTGTGCACACAATTTGCTGAGATGGCTGTCACAAGCAGTGATAAAAAAAAATACTAGTTTAAAAAGATTTAAAAATAGAAAGCTAATGAGATTTTTTTTTATAATATGTGATCAGATGCCAAAAAAAATGATTTGTCAAAACTATACATTTTGCTCATTATGTTATTTTTTATTATATTTAAATATTTTACTTACGCTATTAGTATACGATTAATATTGATATATGATTATTATAATTAAAAAGAGGTAATTAATATCATTATTTAACGTGAGTCTTCAACCTTTATCAATAGTAAAGTATGAAGATAAAAATGTCCTACTTTAATTAGAATGAGCTCAATTGAATTGAATTAAAAAAACTTAGATTTTTAAAACACTAGGTATTCAAGATTTTTAAGAAATTCTGAAGAATGAATTTAGTAATTAAGTTAATTTAGCCCCAACAATTGCTCAATAGCATAGCAAGGGTTACAAAATACAAAAGAAATAACATACCATAAGTAAGTGCCATGAAATTAATTAATGAACATCCTAACACATTGATAAACACTTCTATGCTCTAAACTTTCATTGAACATTATCCAAATAATAGAAAAATCATATAAATTAAATTGGGTTAAAAAAAGTTGTGCACACTATGACAACATACTATTCTCGAGGTTTTAGGGATTTTTCACACAGTTTTGGCAATAAAGGTCAAAACTAAAGTTGTAGCTAATTAACAAGCTTTCGAACAAGCTGTAAATCATGCAAAAAATCCAAATATAAATAAAGATATGCCCAACACAACGATACAGTTCAAAGAAGATCTCTTATCTCATGCTTTTTTATGCATTATACAATATATCTCCATTTTAACCCATCTACATGCATTTTTTAAATATAATCACAAAGTCAATGTTGTGGCATATACGAAAATAAAACCATCAAGATCAAAATCATCCCAAAAGTCCAAAGAACCAATGAGATTTGAACAAAAAATGGAGATTGTAAAAATCAAGTTTCAAGGTTTAGCTCCATTTAGGTAGTGTTTGACATTTATGCAATTCACTTCCTAAAATTTTTAACAAAAGCATCCAACATCAAAGTTTCAAATAACTTAAAATCTATATCAAAAAGACAAAAGTCATGACAAAATACTAATAGACAAAGTAGAATCAATGAGATAAAAGAGACAAAAGCATCCTGGGTTCTAGTTCCAATGCTACTTTGGGTAGCATACGTATTTATGACATTTTAAGGCGTATATTTCACCAAAATGGTTAACATAAAAGTTGTAACTAACTTAACCATAACTTCAACAAGACAAAAAGCATGCCAAAATTTGCAGAACTAGAAATGTTATGAATGAAACACAAAAGCACAACGTGTCTCGCCATAGCCTAAGCCCCACCCTAACAACATTCATTCTCACTAAATTTTGAGCATTTTTTAGGCATCTTTAGCAAAACATCATAACATGAAAGTTGTGTAGCAGATTCAAAAAGAAATTAATGAGTTAAAGAACATGCAAAAACTCTAAGAAAGAAGAGAGATATCATGCAAGAATAGAGAGCAAAAGTTTACCTTGGATGTTGGTTTCCTCTTAAAGCAAGTGCTCTCCCTTCTATGAGCTTGATGAAGCTTTGGTTGTAAAATGGAGTTGGAAGAGGCTTGGAAAGGTGATGGTAGGTAGTCCTAAGCTCAATACATGAGTAAAGGTTGCCTAGGTAGAGAAATGGAAGACATTTAATGGAGGTGAAATTAAGATAAGGTCTTGGAAGCGTAAGTATGGAGAAGGTGAAGTTAGTCTTATATGGAGGTTTCTCTTTGAGTAAGACTGCCATGGAGGAAAAGGGAAGCTACTAAGTTATTTGTTAGGGGAAAAAGAGTAACTCTCTCTAAGAAAAATTGAGACAAGTGTGCCAGCAAATGGATAGAATTCAGAGAGTAGTGAAAATGAAGAGAAATGTTAAAACCATGAGAGTTGGGAAGAAGCTATGTGTTCTTCACCCAAGTCCAAGGCCCTAGATGAAAGTCAAAGAGAAAGGACTGAGTTGTTAGCAAAGAGGGGTATTTGAATGGCAGAAAAATTGCTGCAACAATGTTGACCCAATAGAGAAATATGGAACAAGATGCATTAAAGGCTAATAAGCTTGAAATAGTACAGTATATCAATGACAACTCAACTTGATTTGAATTCAATTCACTTTGAATGGAAATCAAGTTAGCATCAAATGGGCAAGAGTAGATTGTCCCCCTAGGATGGTTAATGCAATGAGAATCTTCTAAATCAAGACAAATTATTTTGGGACAATAAAAAAAGAGAAATTAGCTCAAGTTGGCAAATTAGGTCTTTAAGAGACTATGGCTCAATTTGAAATCCTTCCCTTATGAACTAAATGTCTTTGTGGGCATTAAATATGTGGGAAGGGATTGAAAGTAACATGGGGAAGATAAATTTAGGGTAAGGGGTATGGAAAAGGGTGAAATGGATAGAAGTAGAGAGTGTTTTCGAAATTGTTAACTTTGCCTTTTTTCTCTTGACCTTCGCATTGCACCATGGCTTGGACAGGTTTCTTTGGCTTCACTTGGACCATGTGGGATGGCCCGCAACTTCCTTGGTTCCCCTTGGTCAAATCGCACAATCACACATGCACATATGTAACCAAACAAACACATACATGCTCATACAAGCCTAATTAGGTTAAATTAGGCTACATGACCTTTTTAGTGGTTGAATTAAGTTAGTTTGGCTTATAAAACTTGTTTCAACCATAGAAAATATTATTTGCATGTTAACTTATGTTAAATGCAAATGCATATTATGCTACACTATGCTAGGCATAAATAAAATCAAAGCTAGCACAAATTCCAAGTTGCTACATAAAATAGCACTTAGAAACTTGGTAACATTCAAAATGAATATATTCATCAATCCATAATAAAAGCCAAATTGTGGGCCAGTAATATTTTAGGGTGCCCTCTTCAGGTACTTGCCCCTTAAGTCAAGCTTATGAAATGACCAAAATGTCCTCATCTTTCAAAATTAGGTTTTTACTAGGGTTTTGACCAAAGTTGACCTATGCTTGACTTTTCATTAGAACTAGGATTTCATGGCATAGAGTTGACCAACGTAAGTTTATGAGTCATGATGACCTAACAATGATGATATAAATATGCAAACACAAATTACCACAATGCCCCTTAATATGCGAAATGACTCGAACACCCCTATTATCAAATTTTAGAAAATCCTTCGAATTTTGCTCTTCTTTGGGGTTTAAATCTAGGAGTTAGGAGAAAGTTTTCTATTTTTGTCAATTTCCTAATCTTTTTATGTTTTTTGGATTTTTAGAAAATTTTTCATTTTGTGTACTTTCTTTCAAAATTTTATTTATTAGCAAAACTCGTAATTAAAGCTATTTTGGGTTTTGCACAAATTCAGTAGTTTACAGTGGCTAATATGAATAATCACAACAATAAGCAAAATTCTTTATTAAACTTCAAATTGATTAACCCTTAAGGGTGGGCACCTGTCAATTACAATCAGGTTCAAGTCTCATACGTCGAAATCAAATGAACCTACTAAGTGAATGTGCCAATGTTGAAGCCAGTCAAACTGAAAAGTGAAATCAAGTCTACATGAGTTACTAACATCTTGAGTGGCTTGCTTAAGTTATGGGGGTAAGTGTCTCGACGATGGAAACTAACCATTTTGGCATTGTAGGCTCATAGCGATTGAGGGGAACAAAAATGAACACACCCAACAATTACCAAAAAAATGTCCAAAACAAAAATACCTCAAACACATAATGCCAGTTAATAAGCAATAAACAAGTAAAGATTTATACCTTGGATTTTATGGAGGTAAAACCATGGTTGGCATCATAGATTGGTCAGTCTTCTTGGTAAACCACTTTCAATTTCTCACACTTTACTTTTAATATGCATTTACACCATTTAGATCTCAAGAACTAATTTACTTATCCCATACCTTATCTCTAATATGCATTCGCTTTGCATTCAATCTTGCACCCACCTTTCTCTATTTCTTTATATTGATGATTATTACTTTTACTAGTTTCTAGAATTCTAGTTTTTGTTTAATTTTGATGCAAAAAAATTTTCATTAGCAAATGATATGACCTTAGGTAGTCGACAAAGGACAAATGGCAAACGGACAAGATGAGTTTAGCCATTTGACAAGACAAGATTGTGATTGATTTTGGAGGAGAATAAAGACTGCTTGAGAAGAGAAAAATGGCAAAACCCAAATGGAGATAGACCAAATTGCAAATCATTAGAGGAAAAGGAGAATCATCTGTCAGGTTAGGTTATCATGGGTTGAAAATCCCGCACCCAAACCTAATTACGTAAACCCATTTGTAACCATTTCTCCCATCATTCTAACCAGCCTACCCAGAACGATCTATACATTTTCATTTTTTTACCTTTGTTTCAAGACGGTTGGTTTGGTTAGGTGGGCAACCCCTCCTTATTGGCCCTTATGCTTTTCTCCAACTCATTGCAAACATAGGTTTGGCACTTGTTTGCAACATCATCTTAACTTAGACCCCTTTTTACTTTCACTTTATAATATTCCTTACATTGCTAAGTATTTTTCACCCGTGCAGAAAATAAAAAGTATAGTCCCACTAAAAATGGGTTACTAATTTGCCATAAAAAAAGGCTTTGTGTAAGAACTATAGGGTCCCATGAATTAGTTAGTGGACCCAATAAATTAATGTTCTAGATTTTTTTGTGAATATTTAATAAAATTTAGTTTACAAGAATAGCATATTTATGTAGGATATTCCTTGTCTAATTGCATAAGTCTAATACATCCACACTTCTCATAGTATTGTCCTCCTTTTCCCAAGACACTAAGAGAAAACAATACATTGATAAATCTCTAAGGGATAATAAAAAGTGAATGGTATTAATGCATAAAAAATTATCTATAAAGAAAAAAAATAAGTGAATGATAGTAAAATCTTCCAAGGAAATCAAAGGTCTTTATTCAATAAAATGGAAAATCTATTACAAAATTAAGAAAGTCAAACAAAAAAAACAACAAATGGTAAGCAACTAAGTATATGTTTCATAATACTAGAGCTTTCTACGAGTTTTGATGACTCAACAAGGCATTTGGCTATTGTAAAAAGTCAAAGTGAGAAAAAGGATAGTGTGAAAGAGAAAGCATCAATTAAAGGGCTATTCAACTTCAAGGGCTCATGTCTGCACCTTGTAGAATGAGCTTTCCCGTAAGCTTTGTGCTTATTGCCATGCACCTTTTCTCTATTGTATTTTGAAGAAATTATTTTTAAAAGGTTTTCATTCACTTATTTATTTGTCTTAGTTTCACAATAATTATTTGATGGCCATTATTTTGAAAACTACCATTACCAATATGTTTTTAGTTTCTAAACACATTTATGTTTCTATGCTAGTGGTTTTTGTCATAGCCACCAATGTTTCACCTTGCAATTATTGTCTTAGTAGCCATGTTTAACTAATAAAGGTTGCTTTGTGACTTATTATAACAGCCATGAATATTCAGCTTTAATGCCTTTAATGTCTCCTTTTTATTTTTCTGTTAATAGCTTTTAACTTGTCAAACAAAATTGAATTCAAATAGTTCTTGCTCTCCTAATGTTTTCCATGGCTGTTAAATGGTTTTTTTGTCATCTTCCATTTTATTCACTTGGTCTTTTATCTAATAGGTTCTCTCTTAATAGCCAATGTCCTTTTGCTTTATTTGCTGATAGTTTTCTTTATTTATTCATACTTAATTCGTTTACTTAATTATCAAATGTTTCCTTTGCTTAAGTTTTTAGTTGCTGAAATCTTTCAAATGCACTAATGGCCATATGTGTTTTATCTAATTCTTTACATGTATATAATCTATCCTACATGTGAGTAAAAGAGTGTGAACAAGTCATATATTGTGTTGAACTAATTGTCTTCTGTGATGGAATACTGTTAACATACATTTCACAATTTCTATTGATCCTGTCTCTTGACCATGAGTGCACACTATTAGAAGAGTCTATTGTATCCGAGGGGTTTGCCACATTGAAGACCTTTGCACTTAAGAGGCGGTAAAATGATCCTTAAGGGTGAGTGTTCTTATAATACACCTTAGACTGTAATCTTAGAATCAACATACTATTACAACAATTTTAAGGATTATGGCCACTACTGATCCTAACAACATTATTCCTACACCAAACAAGGAAGTTGCTGATGCTACCACACATTTGACCCACGCTATGTTGTATGCCAAATCATTCCCTGACATCTCCAAAATTAAAGTATTCGAGGGTCAGAATTTGAAGAGATGGCAAGAGTAAGTTTCTTCCACATTGGACTTGCATGTAGTTGATTTTACATTAACTAAAGAAAAACCAAAACAAAATGAGTGGCTTCATGATAATAAGGTTTGTCATCACACTATTTTAAGCAGTTTATTTAATGATCTATTTGATGTTTATTGTGCCTATAAGAAAGCAAAATCAATTTGGAAGGCCATGATCACAAAAGACATGCTGAATATGCTAGCAAACAAAAATTCATCATTAGCAATTATTACCGATGGGAGATGAATGAGGACAAAGAAACAAAAGTTCAAATTAATGAGTATCATAAGGTTTTGGAGGACCTAAAGGCAAAAAACATCAACCTACAAGAAGAATTTGTTGCTTGTATACTAATTGAGAAGTTACCTGAATCTTGGAGTGACTACAAACAACAACACAAACACAAACAACTGACTCTAGGAGAATTAATCAAGCACATAATAATTAAAGATATCAACCAAAAGGAAGTGCAAGCTACAATAGCAATGTTAATTTCTTCTAAAGCAAATTTGGAACATGTTGACTGCATCAAAAGAGGTATTACAAAAAATATTCTTCAAGTACAAATAAGTTTAGTCACAAGCTTATTGCTAATAATCCCACTTTTAAGAAAAAGGGAGGAAATTGTTATATTTGTGGCAAACCAAGCCATCATGCCTCACATTGTAGAAGGAAAGGGAGAAATGAACACCCTCCACAACCAATAACAAACTTGGTTGAAAGAGATGAAATTATTGCTGCAATTGTTTCTGAAATAAATATTGTCACTAGTGTGAAAGATTGGGCGATAGAGTTTGGTGCCACTAGGCACATTTGTGCTGATAAAGATGCATTCTCCTCTTACACTCTAGTAGGAGTTGAAGAAGAACTAGTCTACTTTGGAGATTCCAAAATTGCTAAAGTTTGAGGAAAAGACAAAGTCCTTCTAAAGGTCACATCAAGAAAAACATTAGCTCTTAAACATTGTGCTACATGTTAGCAACATTAGATCAAATCTAGTTTCTATATCATTGTTAGGAAAAGTGGGGGTCAAAGTATCATTTGAAATTGATAATATTGTCATGACCAAAAATAATGTATTTGTGGGTAAGGGCTATTGTAGCAATGGCTTATTTATGTTGAATGTTCAAGATGTTATGGTTAAGAATAGGTTTAATGATAGCATTGCAATGTTATGAATAAGATTGAATTTGTATGAAATAAAATTGCTGTTTGATCTGCATGTTTCTTTGTTCTTTAATGGCTTATGTAAAAGATAAATTAATATTAAAGTAATCAAAAAATTACAAACTAAGGCGCCATGGGAGACATTGTCCTCAAGGATTAATACTTGAAACCAAAGCTCCTATGCTTCTAGCTTTCACTTCTTTTGACACTTTCAACTTTCAATTTTTCAATTAACTTCTCAATTGTCTCATCTAATGCTATGTGATACACACACACACACACACACTATAGAAATAAAATTATGTATGATCTTCTTTTACATGATTTATTTAAAGTTTTATACTCTTATCTCTTACATGGAAACAAATATGTGTATCATATGGCATGTAAAAATATATTTGGGTAGATTACATGTTGCATTTTGTGAGCAATTGATATATATCCATAGTGGTGTATTGGATATTTGAAATAATGTGTATGATTGTTTAATGATTTAGTATTATAATTGTTATGCAATTTTATTGCTCATGTGATCTTATTATGTGTTCTTGATAAAAGGCATTCCTATTGTACATAAAGGTACAACGGTGCCAAGCGAGTTTGTAAAATCCCTGAGTTGTGAAAAGGTGTTCCCTAGATTTTTAAAAGTTTTGAATGTGAGGGATTACTTGAAAATTGTCCAAGAAAATAAAATAAATAAAAATTCTATATTTACCATGGAGTCAAAAATTTTGTGACTCTTGAGAAGAATGGTCGTGAAGATAAGTAGTTGAGAATCTCTTAGCAAAAATATTTCATTGGATATAAAAATAGTACCCTTTATATTTTAGATTGTCAAAAGGCAATAATCATTGTGAAAAATAAATCTTTCAATGGTATAGTCAAAATATTTGATTGATATTTTATGTGATAAAGTAACTACAAAAAAATATTTTGAACATTTTGAACATGACTAAACCCATGGGTAAGAGAAGAATATTTTGAACATTGAAGGGAAGGGATTAATTAATGCCAAACGAGATTGACAATGATGATAACCCAATCTATATGATTGGAGATCTTATGAAATAGGTTCATATGGGTAAGAATAAGTTATTGTTAGTCTTGTAAGCACTAATAATAAATTATAAGTCCCTTCTATGGTGTGTAACAGTATTTGAACTACTAACAAGAAGGGATGAACAAAAGCTTTTAATGATTTTTATATCTCTCATGGGTGGTGCATCAACAGTAGTGTACATTTAATAGAATCACCTATATGAATATGAAGTGGGGCCATTCCTACAAGATAATGGCGAATCTCTAAAGTACTCATAAATTATCGAGCACGAGCATAGTCAATTAGTGCAAAACCATGTTGTTCAGTAGAAATATGTCCAAGAAAATGTAATATGACAAATGAGACCACTAACTTACAATAAGATTTATTAGCTTATAAAAGTTATATGCTTCACCAATGGTTTATAGTTCAAAAGACACCAAACTAATGTATTCACTTTATGAGTGGTACCTGGCAAATATTTTTCTTAAAGTTCACAATTTACTTTAAACATGCTAGAAATAGTAGGGGATTGTTGTATTTTGAAGAAATTATTTTTAAAGGGTTTTCATTCATGTATTTATTTGTCTTACTTTCATAATAATTATTTGATGGCCATTATTTTTAAAATTGCCATTATCAAAATGTTATCAGTTTTTAAATGGATTTATGTTTCTATACTAATGGCTATTGTAATAGCCATTAACATTTCACCATGTAATTATTCTCTTTTTTTGGATGAATTCAGGGCATTCCCTAGCCAGAATCTGAAGGCTAATCTCTTTTAAGGTGTAAAGATTGCCAAAATGGGCTTTACCTCTCCTAACAATGCCTTTTTCATACACATGATACAGATTGAACTCAAGACAATATGCTTAAGACATCTAGCTATCTGCCAACTGTGCCAGACTTTGTTGGTTGTAATTCTTGTCTTAATAGCCATGTTTAACTAATAAAGGTTGCTTTGTGACTTATTATAATAGCCATGAATATTCAGCTTAAGTGGTAGCCATTTATTCTATAATGGGGCTGTTAAAATTCTTAACTTATTAAACAAAATTGAATCCAAACGGTTCTTGTTCTCCTAATGTTTTCTCATGGCTATTAAATAATTTTATTGTCTTCTTCCATTTTATTCACATGGCTCTTTTATGTAATAGTTTCTCTGTTAATAACCAACGTCCTTTTGCTTTTTTTGCTAATAGTTTTCTTTATTTATTCATACTTAATTCATTTACTTAATTATCAAACATTTCCTTTGCTTGAGTATTCAATTGCTAAAATCTTTAAATTACACTAGCAACCATGTGTTTTATCTAGTTCTTTACATATATAAAATCTATCCTACATGTGGGTAGTAGAGTGTGAAGAAGTCATATATTGTGTTAAACTAATTCTCTTTTATCTGCTAGAATATTGTTCACATACATTTGAATATTTCTATTGATCTTATCTCTTGATCGTGAGTGTACACAAGCAAAAGAGTTTGTTGTATCTTGTAAGGTTGTTGCATTTGAAATTTTTGCAGCTTAGTGGCTATGGAATAATCCTTAAGGGTGAGTGTTCTTACAATAAGCTTTAGACTATAAACTTAGAATTAGCATACTATTACAACATTATCTACATCTCTCTCAGTGTGTACTTGATGTTTAATAGGAGTTTAAAGTATATTAAATAGGGATAGAGGAAGTACGATTGCTAAGGAGTAGTTTGGAGCATGGCTTATTTTTGCCACCAGCTACTACTCCTCACCAAAATAGCACTAAGTTTGACCAAAAACTAGTGGTAATCTTCAAACACTCTCAATTTTCATCTATATTTTTTTTCCATTTTTTCCTCCATCTCGATTATATGCTTTACCTTTCCTCTTCCCCTGTTTTCCCCTTAATTACTACAATAGGCTTTGAAATATTAACCATCTTTATCCCTTTTTCATTCTTTTTCCTCTATCTTGATTCTCCATTCTTCTCTTATAATTTTCTATTGTTTGGGAACATTTTGAAAGTCTCAAGGTTGGATTTGAATCAAAAGCCATTTTAAGAGTTGCAAAATGGTATCATTTTGTACTACTCTTACTTCTTTAGGTTTAAAAGGTCAAATCATCTTTAGTTGGCCACATCAACAATTTTGTTCACATGTCATTGAATTCACCCATAATTGGACGACATGAGTTACAAAAGAATTAAATTGATCAAAAGGGCTTAAAGTTTAGAGGACATAATTGAGAGAAAATTTTATTGAATGACCAAATGAATAATCCATGTATCTTTCAAAGACCAAAATTTCCAAAGGAAATTCACCCAAGATTCTACTCAAAAGCTAAATACAAAGGTAGCACTTCATTATATATGCATGATGAAATCTTCTAGGATGGTATAATATCTCAACAAAATACTAATATTCTTAGAACTTCCACTGCTTACAGTCATAGCTCCACATCATCACATATTCCTCATTTAATCCATCACAATTCTTCAACTATTAACCTTTAGCCAACTTGAAATAGTTACATCCATATTCATAACAATATGATTGAGAAAATTTTGTAATCAATTATGTGATTGAAAATGGGTTCTAGGTACATGTGGCAATTAGGATGTTTGATAATTTTGAGGTTAATCATGCTTGAGTCTTTAATGGATGAACTAGTATTTGAATAATTTGAAAATCCAATTCTAGTTCTAGAGATTTCTAGATCATATTATAACTTGTGATTCTAATAATTTAACTAAAACTCATGGTTATGTTAGTTGTTTTTCTTATATGCCCTCTACTATTTTGAAATCGTGGGTATTTATTTCTTTTGTGTTTTCTTACTTCCGAAAGATTTTGCTACTTGTTTTAGATTGAAAAAATCAAATTCCTTCCGTTTTCTCCTTGATTCTCTCTAATCTTGGGATGATCCATGAGTTTTAATCATGTTTGTTAGGGAAATAATTATATCTTGTCTAGATACCTCTGTGGTTTGCTGTTAGAAATGATGTGTGTTGGAGATTTTGTTTTTGGGTAAACTTAAGGTATACTCTTAAAGAGACAATCCCTTTTATTGCATCATCGAGCACTTGAAAGTGGGTTAGCTCCTAGTAAGGAATTGAGCCAAGTTTGCCATACGCAAAGGTCAAGCCTCTTGCCACTTGACCCATCCTTGTTGGTGTGTGATTGAAGATTTTAATATATAGTAATATCATATTTTTTTTGGGTACAGTAATATGCATATTCTACAACTACATGAGAAGCACACAAGAAATGGTGTGTGATTGGTTCTGCTTGGACTTGAATATAAAGAAATACAAGCTACCAAAGAAATTTTAAATCAAACCAAATGCAGTGAAACATGAAAAGGTGAGATGATAGTTTTTTGTCAATTATTTTCTTTTCATTTTTGTTTAGAATGGAACTAAAAATTATTAAGCTTGGATTATTTTATAATAGCAATACTAAAATTTAGAATAATAATTGGATTTAAATATTGTTAAGTTCGGATTATTTTGGAATTGTTAAACGCTAAAAACAATTATTATATCTTTTTAGTAAATTTAGTAGTACTTCACTTATAAAGTCAGTCCATTTTAAAGTATGTAACCTCTCCTTAACTAAACTTTTTGTAGAAGAGAAGGAAAAAAAAAAGTGGACAACACTAGCAATCATAATCTTTCAAAAGTATTGGTTACTCTTATATGCTTGTCATCATATAGTTGAACAATTACATTTGTTAACACAAAATGATACACAAACAAGCCACTTTCATACCTCTCTTACATTTCATCACTTTCAGATGCATCTCAATGTTTTGAAAATGTATTAAAAAAAATATAGTCAACAATACTGTGACTTGCTTTATTTCTTGGAATATATATGAGAAAAATAAAGGTGAATTAACTAAAACAAGCAGCATATGTATGTGTTTCCATAGTTTGCTCATGGCCATGACCAAAAGGGACAAAGCATTGGCATCACAGCAAACTTCATCAATCCATTCTTGCAATGGAATGCATTTTGCTCACCGTAGGCGAAGTAGTAAGGTTGTCACCTCTTCAACACAAACTAGAAGCCTTCTCCTCCACCTTGGGTTGGATTTGCCACCCTCTTGGCTCTTTTCAAGTCACAATTGGTGAAGCTCCCAAAGTTTTAAAACAAATACACACTATGTGGGAATATGATACCATTTGGAGCAAGCATCATATATGTAAACTACACCAAAATTGATTAATATATATAGATTAGAATTAAACTAATTCCTTGATTTATATACTTAAAATGAGATTAATAAGCAATTCATATAACAATAAAGGAAAACTCACCTAGAGTATCATTAAGGTAACAAGGACCATTTTTAATGGCCCAATTAGTGTAGTTATAGCTAAAGTGCTAATGCTCAAAGCCACCCATGACAATCTTCTTGGACTGTTGCTGTGTCAGGTTGTGATGGCCAAATGTGAACCACCAATCACTATAGTTAAAACCAGAGGACCAATCCTTGTTGCCTATGCTAACTGCAAATGTTGAAGTAGAAAGAAGCAGTACAATGAGTCCTTTTGCAAACTTGGCAGCCAATGGTCCTTCTTACCTTAACGAATTAATTAGCTACAACTAATAAGAATGGTGAGATTCAAGCAATCCTTTAATTAGTGTAGGAAATTTATAAAATCTGATATGCTTGGTTGGTTGATGGATAGGGTTAATTAATAGATGCTTATATAGGGTAGAGCCCTCAAAAGTGGGAGCATGAAGCATGAAATCATAGTGGTGCAAAATGGCCAAATTGACCACTCGTCTAAAATGGGTTTGTAGGAATTACACAAACACATGAAATTTGTAAAGTTTCTCTCTCTCTCTCTCTCTCTCACTCTCTCTCTTTTTGGGTCCTCCGCTTAAATTTCCAACATCCATGTAACATGTTCTTAGACGCAAAATATTTAATTTTTAATAAATGTTATTGTTTATACCAAAAAAATAAGTGTTATTACTACTTATAGATAACCTATTAAAATAATTGATCTATGTATGCATGTTATCAATTTGTTTAAAATAAACTATGAGCATACAGAGCTATTATAACTATCGAAAGTATAGTACAAAGTTCCATATATATATAGATATGCACATATTATTTGGTATACTTTGGGAAAAATTATGTTTTTGCCTTTTTTATTAGAAATGATATATATCAAATGCAATTTTGATATTTTAGATATTACCTAAACATAGAAGCAATATTAATAGACACTTATTGGGCAAAAAAATTAATAAACTAACAGCAATTTTAGTAGCCTCGTCTAAGCATAGCTGAATAGTTTCAATGCAGTTTCTTAGCTGGCTTTGTTTCTTCTATTTGAATTATAGTCATTCACTTAAAACCACGTGACCCTCCAACAGAAATGCAAAATAAGTTGGTGGCAGTAGAAAGACATTGTTCCAAGTGCAAGAAAAGCTCAATATGAACATATATGTTCAAGATTTGACCAATGGCTATTGCCCTTACTTTAAAACGTGTAGGAATCAATACATATTTAACCAAAACAAGTGGGAAGGAAATTAGGTCTACTAGTGGATGCATTTTTCATGATTTGGACATAGCTAGATGATCAGTATTGAATTTGTAAATGATCATAAGGTGTGATACGATTATGTTGGCTTAATGGCATATATATAATTAAGATAGTGTGACCATATTTAATCTTTAATCTGAAGATTAAAATTTTTGTAAAAACCCTAAAATGAAAGAACACAATAAAGCATAATATGAGTAGAAAAAAGAGTATGCCAAAGAGATTTTTCCTTCTTGATAATTGCACAAATGCTTAGATACAAGGGATGTTTATAGGCACATAAGGTGTAGAGCCATGCCTCTTTATTTTAAAATTGTAACTCTTCTTCATGAAGAATTATGTCTATTCTTTATGAAGAGTTCCATCTCTTTTCAATGAAAGGTCATGTCTCTTCATATCTATTTATTGGAATTGCCATGCCTCCTAATGGACATCCATTCAAATTCTAGATGTTCATAACACTCCCCTTGGATGTCCATTTTATGTACAATGAATATGCCTTGTTAAAACCTCATTAAGAAAAACCTAGTGGGAAAAAAAATTAGTGTAGGAAAAAGAGTATACTATTCATTTTAGTTAATACGAATAGGAATATGCTTCATTAAAAATCTTATCAGGAAAACCTAGTGGAACAAAATCATGTTCAAGGAAAAAAGAATACAGTCATATTAACTCCCCCTGCTAGAAATATCACTTAAGATCTCTGAGCCAATGCATTCCTGTTTTATGAACTAACTTTTTCAATGTTGATGTGGCTAATGCCTTAGTGAATAAATCTACTAGACTCTCACTTGAATGAATTGGTTAAACATCGTTGTCATCATTCTTTTAAAGATCATGAGTGAAAAAGAATTTTGGTGAAATAAGTTTTGTTCTATCAACTTTGATGTAGCCACCTTTCAATTGTGCAATGCATGCAACATTATCTTCATATAAAGTTGCTAGTGCTTCTTTGCTTAATAGTAGACCGCATGTCTCTTGTATATGCAAGGTCATAGACTTTAGCCAAATACATTCCATGGTCACCTCATGAATTGCTATTATCTCTACATGATTTGAAGAAGTAGCAGTAATGGTTTGTTTTGTAAAATACCATGAGATAGCAGTCTCCCCACACATGACTAGATAACCTATTTGAGACTCTGCTTTGTGTGGGTTAGACAAATATCATGCATCTGCATAACCAATTAGTTTTGATCCAAATTCATAAGAATAAAATAATCCCATATCAATTGTCCCTTGAAGATATCCAAAGATGTGTTTAATACCATTCCAATGTCTACGTGTTGGTGAAGAACTAAATCTTACTGATAAACTTATAGAAAATGATATATTAAGTCGAGTGCTATTAGCAAGATACATCAGTGCACCTATAGCATTAAGGTATGGTACTTTAGGACTAAGAGGTTCTTCATCATTTTCTATAGGATGAAAAGGGTATTTATTCATATCAAGGGATCAAACAACCATTGGGATGCTCAATAGATTTGATTTATCCATATAAAACCTTTTAAGGACCTTTATCTTATAATTTAACTAATAGACTAGAATTCCATCCTTCAAATTCTTAACCTATAAGCCAAGACAAAACTTTGTTTTTCCTAAATTTTTCATGTCAAATTCTTTGTTTAAATAATCAACTATCTTTGGAAGCTCTTCAGGAGTTCCAATGATATTCAAGTCATCTCCATATATAGCAATTATTGTGAATTCAGATCCAGATTTCTTAATGAAGACACATGGGCATATGAGATCATTTTCATATCCTTCTTTCAATAAATATTCACTGAGACTGTTATGCCACATACATCTAGATTGTTTTAATCCATATAAGGACCTTTGTAACTTAATTGAATATAATTTTGGAGAATTAGATTTGCATGCTTCAGGCATCTTAAATCCAACAAGGATTTTCATGTATATATCATGATCAAGAGTGCCATATAAATATGCTATAACAACATCCATTAAGCACATATTAAGTCTTTTATGCACTGTCAGGCTAATTAAATATCTAAATGTAATTGCATCCACCACAAGAGAATATGTTCCCTTATAATCAATGCCAGGTCTTTATGAAAAACCTTGTGCAATAAGGCGTGCCTTATATCAAACAATTTTATTTTTCTCATTTCACTTTTGCACAAAAACCTATTTGTATCCTACAGGTTTTACACCTTTGGGTGTTTAGACTATAGGTCCAAAAACTTCATGCTTTGCAAGTGAGTTTAATTCTACCTAAATTGCATCTTTTCATTTTGGCCAATCATTTCTATATCTACATTCTTCCACAATTTTGGGTTCAATATCCTTGCAATCATTTATAACTTCAACACTACATTGTATGCAAAAAGATTGCTGACAATTATTCTTTTTCGATTCCATTTTTTTCTTGTGGAGATATAATATATTGATATCTCATCATTTTCTACTTTTTCAATAATAGTTTCAGGTACTTGAACTTCTTCTAGAAGTTTATAATTGATCACATCTTTACATTCTCTATGATTATTTGCCTCCTCAATAAGACCACATTGATTATTTGCTCTTTTCCCCTTTCGAGGAATTTGGTCTTTGGAAATTAGTCTACCACACTTCAGGCATGTCTTAGACTCATTAGTAGTAATGTTAATAAATTGTCTTACTGGCACCTCGATTCAAATTAGAGCATTTGCAACCAGTATATAAGACTTAGTTACACCTTTTGGGTCAATAAATGCATCAAGCAATTGATTTGCTATACTTAGTAAGTGAATTATCCTTTGAACTTCTAGTTCACATTACTTTGTACGAGGATTAAGATGATAAAGTAATAATACATGCCAAGTAACTTCTTTTTCTAAATGCTGCTTATTTTCTCCCTCTAAAGTTGAGAAATTAGTTTCATCAAAATGACAATAAGCAAAATGTGCTATAAAGAGATCTCCTATTAAAGGTTCAAGATATTTAATTATAGAAGGAGATTCGTATCCAACATATATTCCTAACCTTCTTTTAATCCCATCTTAGTGTGCTGTTGTGGAGAAATTGGTACATATAATGTTCATCCAAAGATTCTTAGATGGAAAATATTTGGCTCTTAACTATAAACCAGTTGTAAAGGGGAGAACTTATGGTAACTTGTTGGCCTAATGCACATAAGTATTGCTGCATGCAAAATAGCATGTCCCTAAACAGATATAGGAAGCTTTGTTCTCATAAATAATGGTCCAACTATTAGTTGGAAGTGTTTGATAAAAGATTTAGCTAAACCATTTTGAGTATGAACATATGCAATAGGATGTTCAACAGTTATGCCAATAGACATACAATAGTCATTAAAGGCCTGAGATGTAAATTCACTTGCATTATCAAAGTGAATTGCTTTAATTGGATAATTTGGAAATTGAGCTCTCAACTTAATTATTTAGGCAAGCAATCTTGCAAATGCTAGGTTACGAGTTGATATTAAACACACATGTAACCATCTAGTAAATGCATTTATTAAAATCATGAAATATCTAAATGGCCCATATAGAGGATGAATGGGCCCACATATGTTGTCTTGAATATGTTTAAGAAAAGTAGGGGATTTAGTCCCAACTTTGGCTAGTGATGGCCTAGTAATTAATTTACCTTGAAAACAAGCAACACATAAGAATTCATTAGATTGAAGAATCTGTTGGTTCGTTAATGGATGACCATGTGAATTCTCAATAATTTTTTGCATCATAATTGAACTAGGATGGCCTAACTGGTCATGCTATATGATAAAAGTATTTGGAGTAGTGAACTTCTAGTTTAATATGTCATGTATCTCAAACATCTTTATATCAGTGAAGTATAAACCAAATGAGAGAGCAAGTAAATTCTCAATTACCTTTTTTATACCCAAGATAGTAGTAGTAATGGAAAGGTATTCAATTCTCCCCTCATTTAATTTTTCAATGTGATATCCATTTTGACAAATGCCCTTGAAATGTAACAAATTTCTTCTAGATTTGGGAGAAAACAATGCACCATTTATAATAAAATTTCGTCCCATTAGGAAGAAATATTTCAGCTCTTTTAGAGCCTTCAAATAATTTTGTATTGCTAAATATTGTATTGATATTGGCCTCTCCCATTATTAAATAAGAAAATATTTTCCATCTTTCAAGATAGTGTGCATTGATGCACTATCAAAAGACATATATCTTCATTATCTATCTTCGATCCTTTAGACAATTGAATAATTTCCATATTTTTTCATTAAAACAAAATAAAAATATCATTTATCATATTATAGACTAATACATTTCATAACATCAAATTACTGACAGTGATTAGGTGATAAAACTAATGATAGTGATAAATTATTTATGGACATTCCCATCACCAATTAGGTGATCAATTCTAGTGATAAATTATTTATGGACATTCCCATCAACAATTAGGTGATCAATTCTTCCTTCAGGGTGATCAAAGAAATCTACCATATCTAAGTGTGTTATATCAATATGATGATTATCAGAAACATTATTTTGTTGGGCAAAATTTGTCTCTATATTCTTTTCCTTTCCTGTAACTAATGCTTGATAAAGATTCACAAGATGTTTGGACATACGACAGGTATGAGACCAATGTCCTTCCACACCATAGCGATAACACTTTTTAGAATATCTCTTTTGCCTTTTCTCTTCATTGTTTGCCCATCATTCTTATAATAGGTTTTGTGACCACCATGATTGTAATTTTTCCCATAGCCACAGCTATGGCCATTGCCATGACCTCAACCCTGTCCATGCCCAAGTTTGTGATTTTGCATTAATAACTCATTATTTTGTTCAGCCACAAGAAGGTATGAAATCAATTCAAAATACTGTTTGAATCCCTTTTCTTGATATTACTACTACAAGAGCACATTTAAGGCATGAAAAGTAGAGAGCATTTTCTCTAACATATTTTCATCAGCAACATTTTCTCTACATAAGTTCAATAGAGAAGTAATTTTAAACATTGCAAAGTTATATTTACTTATTGATTTAAAATCTTGAAAATGCAAATGAAGCCAATCAAAACAAGCTTTTCGGTGGATTACTATCTTTCGGTGGTCATACCTCTCTTTCAAATTGTTCCATAGAATAAGTGGATCTTTCGCTATGAGATATAATCCCTAATGAAGGTGATGTTGAAGGAAAATCATTAATTTAGCACAGGTTGCAATTATGTTTGATTTCCTTCTTTAATAGTGTCTCCAAGACCTTTAACATCTAGATGGATTTTAGCATCCAACACCTATGACAAATAAATTTGGCTAGTCATATTAGGTGCCACAAATAAGAGGATCTTTCACTGTGAGATATTTAGCTTTTAATCCTTTATGAAGGTGATGTCGAAGGAAAATCATTGCTTTAGTATGATTTTGTAGTGATGCTTGATTTCCTTCTTTAATAGTATCTCCAAGACCTTTAGCATCTAGATGGATTTCAGCATCCAACACCCATGACAAATAATTTTGGCCAGTGATATCAAGTGCCACAAACTCAAATTTAAGGAGATTTGCCATACTATAAAAATTAATTTAATAAGTTAATGTGATATGCATCTATTCAATATATTGAAAACATTTGCAAAATAATGTCAAAGAAATTATGAAATAACATAATCCAAGCATTTATCTAGTAAGGATCTTAGCAAGTATTGCATTTCATGTCTGTAAAATAATCTTAATCATTAATAGACAATCAAATATTATTACATAGATATCAATAATTTATTTGTTTTAAACTATTACATGCTAATTGTAATATTATAAATGTGATGGATCAAATAATGTGCTAGAATATATACAAGCAAATCCAAATATGCAATTGACCCATTCAAATAAACAAAAATAAATCTTAATCTAAGTAGGTTTGACCTTTTCTAATGTTTCTAAATCTCTCAATGTGCGGAATCTTTTAAACTCAGAACAAATTCAACATAAAAGATGGTTGAAAACAACTCATAATCCAAAATAGAAGGCATAAATAGATTATATTTCATAAATATTCACAAACGACATTAAATATAAATCCTTAATCCAAATATGCCAACGATCAACCAAATATAATTGATTTTTCAATCATTTTAAATTCATTTCTTAATTATTCAACATAAGTGGCTCGATACCACTTGTTGAGAAAATTATTTATTTAAATGAAAACCATCATCTAACCAGATCTATCATGTTAAATCATTAAGAAAAATAGATTAGATGTGAAAGTGTATCTGAATCCATGAATGCCGCTGATAACGTTTGGTCTAGCGGTTCTAGATCTTCCAAATTAGTACATATAATTTTCAGAAAAGGGGGGTTCTCACTTTTTTATGATGGGATGCCAAAAAAGAATCATATGTATAATTTAAGGACCATAACATATTTATAACTGTACATATTCTCCTTATTTCTAATTTAACCCATCATAAAATTAGAAATTACAAAATAGAATATCTACATATATGAACCCATACTTTATGAGGTAACTTAGGCTCATTTAATATTAAACACAATTAAATCACTTTTAATTTGGGCCAAACCTTTTATAATAGCAAGTTTACATATAATTATTATTAATATATATATATATATATATATATGAACATCCAATAAATCTAATACAAAAATTATTTTTAGGAAATGAAAAGAATAATATATGTTCTAAAAGTTTGGCATTTGACAAATTGGATAGAGCATGCAAGCTTACTTCTAATAAGGAAAGCTATCGAATTAAGTGATTTTGGAAGTATAATTGTCTAAGATGATGATGATAGGATTATCAAAGTAGTGAGAGATTTGAACAAGTTGAAGACTTGGACAGTGGCCTGAAGATTTGTAGCAAGGCTAGTACTTTATCTCATTCCCTCTATAAATAGTTACATGGCACTCAAGTTAGATCCTTGAAATCCTAATACAATTTTTTTTTATTTGGATTTCTTCATATAGTATCCTTGTTCTATTCTAAGATGTGAGACTAATCCACGTTTAAAGTTGGACTGGTTGGTCATTGATAGTCCCTTCCAACAAGCTTGACTCCAAAGTTCGAACCCAAGTATTTGACTTCAAATCCCTCAACTTGCGGTGAAAGCAGTGACCACTACATCAATACTATTAGTAATCCTAACACAATTTGAGTCTAAAATAATGATAATAATAATTAATGATGATGATAACAACAATAACAACAACAACAATAATCTTAATTCTTTTTTTTTTCACAAAAGTGTTAAAGAGTTTAATATTATGAGAGTTGAACTAATTAACTTAGTAATTTGTTAGAGCATTTGAATAAGTAAGAAAGTAACAAAATTTTATTTTACCACATGAAGAATACCAAGGTTTTAAAAGATTAGAGGCTCAATTAATAAATGTGATTGCATCACTAAAATTTAATTTTATAATCAAGATTAAGGAAAATTTGGTAAAATATAACAATTTCCATGTTCAATACATAGAAAGCTTTGAACAATTTTATTGAATTAAAGTGCTTAAAGGAGACATTTCAAACATTTTGAATCTTGCACTAGAATTATTCAACACTTAAAATTTCAATGCTTAAAATTTTATTGTTAACATTATATTGATTGTGCACTAGTTAATTGTCAACTAACAAACCAAGAATCCTATGTTCAAACCTTCTTTCCAAGCACAATACATGTCATAATGAAAAGCTTTTAAGAAGGCTAGCAAAATTAACTCAAATGAACATATTCATGAGTTATCATATGAATACAGATAGAGAACATAATCATGGGTTATGACATGAATATAGATAGAGAGGTGAACAAGTTGAACAAGGGAAGTTGCTCCAACTTCTTCCATTAAAGTGCATCTTCACTTTTTATAATTAAATCAATAAATCTACTTCTACACCCATCCTACTATTCTCACACAGCTAATCAATAACTATAGTGGTATGGATGTCAGAATGATGTATAAACATAAGTGCAAATATAATTGGGTTCTAATTAATTTGAGTTGTTTTAGCTTTAGAACGAGTACTCCCATAATCAATACTAGAATTGATCATGCCTTGCAAAGGTCAGTCTATTGAACTAAAACAAATTAGACAAGCATTGCTTATTCATACATAAACTCTTATAAAAGAAAACTCACCATGAGTCCCTAATCTACCTTTAAAATCGGTACAAGTTGCTTCAAATTTTGATATGGTAGATTGCAGGGTGACTTGTTTTTTTTCTCAAGGCTGTCTTGAGATTTCCTAGCTTTTCAATGGTAACTGGTAAGGCAAAAGTTCGATGTCGGTATAAGACATAGTAGATATACTTGAGGCACGATCATGTTCTAAACATTGACCTTGTACTTTTGAGAATAACAAAGATTTAAGTTGATTGGTTTATCCATTATGTCTTATTCTTTAGAAAAGAGTTTATTCAAAGCAACAGTTGAGAAGTTAAAGTTTTAGTAATGAATCATTATATCAATATAGCCTAATTCATAAGCAACAGAGGATCTATTTGTAAGAAAGTTGGAGTAGTTTGCAAATCCTAGTTCCATTTCTGTGCCCAGCGGATCTGTTATGAGGCTGTAGAATTCTTCGCATTATTTATTTTTTAATCTTAATGAGTTTTTTATTTTACATTTAAAATTTAATTTATAAATTTATTTTTTTTACAACTTTCTTATGGAATTTTTATTTCTCTTTTGTTTTATTTTCTACTTTTGACAAATAACTGCAGGATATTCATATCCAGTAAAATGTACCCTTTGTCCTGGACAAGCCTTGGTCCCTATGATTTTTATTAGAACGCTCTCAACCATGGAAGGCTTCATGCGAAAAAGCCAATTTAACACACAATTTTAATAATTTTAAATTGTAATGCATTAGGGAAGAAGCATTTGAGAACCCATTTGGAAAAACTTATTAACTTCATAAATTAACAAGAATTGAAAAAATTTTATGCTGTTTTGATAACATTTTTAACTTTTATAAAAATACTTTTTGTTTGCAAAAATATTTTAAAAAAAGCTTATCCAAACAAATGATCAATTTTGTGAGACATTTAAGCTAAAAATTACATTCAGTGTTTGGGGTAGGGTTTCCCATCCCTAAAATCTATTTTTAGATGTCAAACAGGAGGATTACAGTGTCACCTCCTGTTTGGCAACCCAAAACACACCATCTTAGAATTAATTAAAGGCTACATAACATGATTCAGGTCTTAGTGGGCTGGGACTCACTCTCACTTCATAGCAAATTAATTTTGGGGTATAGCAAATATGCATTTACTGTTTTATCCTTGTTAAATTGAAAATTATTGCTTCTTATAGTTATATATATTTGATTTAATTAATGAAATTTTATTTTATTAATTTAGAATAAAAATATTGTTTAAGTAATAACTAATATTTAATTTGTACAGGAGGGATTTATAATTTTATTGAAAAATAAAAAGAGCTTGTGTAAATTCTAATATATATTTTTAAAGAATTTGTTGAAACTCTAAAATTAAAAAAAAAATAAAATTTAAGTTGGAGTAATTCTCTAAGAAAATTACAAGCAAGTGGAAGGCGAAACAGAAGAACAATTGACACAGAGTGACATAAAAGCAATGGGCGTCGGAAGCGGCTTCTACATGTTTTTCAAACGCACAATCTTTGCCAGCGAAGGAGTGACTTGCACTCTTCCCTTTTCTCCTTTCCTATATTTTCTTTGTACTGCTAGTTCCGGCCATGGCGTCCGCGATGAGGATTATTTTCGGACTTCTCACATTTGTCACTGTCGGAATGATCATAGGTATCGGAAAATCTTACCTTTTAATTTGATTTCTCGATTTTTAATTTGATGGAGTTTTGATTCTTTGGTCCTGAGAGATAGAGAAATTGGAAAGAAACTTTTGTATTTTGAATACAAACCTACTATGATTTGATGGCATGTCAAATTTTGCGGTGATTTTTATGATTACATAGGCTGTCTTCGACCTTAAATGGCATTTCGTGCTGATAGAAATGATAGAAAGAAATAAAATTGACAAGGAATTATTTATGTGAAATATGCCTTGGTGGAGGTGAATGGTGATTTTTCTCCAGCAAAAGATCTTACCCGATTGTTTAACATTTTTATAGCTGATTCCGGTCTTTAAGGGCGGATATTGACCTTTCAGGCCCTAGGAAGTGATCTTCTGATATGTATGGGTCTAGCTTAAGTAAGTTCAACTTGGTAACATACAGGAAATTGTGCGTCCGCAATCTCTGTATAGGAAACTTAATTCATCTAAAAGACTTTTATTTGATCCTCATGCTTTTTAGGTTACTGATGTTGTCTCATTCTAGTAGAGAGAATTATATCTGGCTAGAATTGGAAATTTGGGTTTGTTTTATAATTGTGGGTTGGAAGGCCTTGTATGTGGTATCTGGAGTGAAGAAATATTAGATGCATAGTGCACTTGGGATGTGTTACTTATCCATCTATTATGATATGTAAAACTCCACAAGTTAAAATGATTAATTGCAGGGATTGAATGGTAGAATTATGATAAGCCATGTTTGACTATATTCTTGAAAATTATTCTCTAAGGATTTTGAGCTGCTGAGATCATTGTCCACGCCTCCTAATAATTCTGTGCTATGTGTAACAACCAACAAATGAATTTACAGAAGCATTTAAGTGAAAGATAGTTAGGCTTTGAATTTACAATTTCTATTTGCTGTTCTGAATAGACAGTAAATTAAATTCAATAATATGTCGGCATATAGAAATTATATTGATATTGAAGTGGTACTAAATTAAGATGAAAGATCAGATTTTGAACTTTGAACATTAAGAATCACATAAAAAACCTTCACGAAACAACCTTGGAAGGCCTTGAACTAGTTCCTCACAAATTGGTGAGTAATACAAAAGTCAAGAAGAAAGCTCAAATGGCGCTTCAATTTTCTCAATAATCAGTTTAAAACTATTTCTGTACAATACATGAGACACATATTAATTTTGTGCTTAACAACTTCTACAAGTTTCAAGATTTATGCCGCAAGTATTTGATAGTGACTTTGACTAGAGTCTATACTGACATTTTGCTAAGAAAATACCAATTACAACAACAACAAACCGAGCCTTTTCCCACTAGGTGGGGTCGGCTACATGGATCATACGACGCCATAAACTTCTATCCGAAACCAACTTTTCGGATATACCATTTAACCAAAGGTCTCTTTTACCCACCTCTCCAAGTGTCCTTTTTGGTCTTCCTCTACACCTCTTAACAGGACTAAACATCATTTGATCAACCTTTCTCACTGGTGCCTCTCGCGGTCTTCTTTGTACATGCCCAAACCACTGTAACCGGGTTTCTGTCATTTTTTCCTCAATAGGCGCCACCCCAGCTCTCTCCCAAATACAATCATTTCGAATTTTATCTTTTCTTGTATGTCCATTCATCCATCTCAACATTCTCATCTCTGCCACTCCCATTTTTTGCTCCTGTTGACCTTTTAGAGCCCAGCACTCACTCCCATAGAGCATAGCTGGTCTAATGGCCGTTTGATAAAACTTTCCTTAAAACTTGGTAGATATTTTGCGATCACAAATAACCCCCGATGCATTTCTCCATTTCATCCATCCAGCTTGGATCCTGTGTGTAACATCCCCATCAATCTCCCCATTACTTTGTAAAATCGACCCAAGATACCGAAACTTGGACACTTGTGGCATATTCTGCTCCCCAATTTTTATCTCCAAATCGCTGTTTTCTTGCCTCTTGCTAAATTTATGCTCCATATACTCTATTTTATTCTGGCTTAAACGAAAACTCTTTGATTCCAAGGCTTCTCTCCATATTTTCAATTTACAATTAACCTCCTCTCTTGTTTCCCCAACTAATACTATGTCATCAGCAAACAGCATATATTTTGGGACTACATCTTGGATGTGTCCAGTAAGTACATCCATCACTAAAGTGAAAAGGTATGGACTTAAGGATGACCCTTGATGCAGACCGATCCTTATGGGAAAATCTTCTGTTATCCCTCCTTGAGTTCGCACGTTTGTTGTAACTCCATCATACATGTCTTTTATGGCACGAATATAAGCAATACGAACACCCTTCTTTTCCAATGCCTTCCATAGGACTTCCCTTGGCACTCTATTATAAGCTTTTTCCAAATCAATAAAGACCATATGCAAATCTTTTCCTCTACTTCGGTACCGTTCCATCAAACCTCGTAAAAGATAAATAGTCTCTGTGGTGGATCTTCCTGGCATAAACCCAAATTGATTCTCTGATATACGGGTCTCTTTTCTTAATCTCTGTTCAATTACTCTTTCCCAAAGTTTTATAGTATGACTCATGAGTTTAATCCCTTGGTAGTTCCCACAATTTTGGATATCTCCTTTATTCTTGTAAATGGGTATCAATGTACTCTTCCTCCATTCATCTAGCATCCTCTTGGATCTCAATATCTCATTCAATAACTTGGTAAGCCAAGAGATACCTTTCTCTCCCAAACACCTCCAAACCTCAATAGGTATGTTATCAGGACCCAAAGCCTTACAATTACCCATCTTCTTAAGTGCCTCCTTCACCTCAACTTCTCGAATTCTACGATAAAAAGCAAAGTTTTGGTCCTCCTCCCGAATAGTTAAACTTTCCATGTCTATATTTGTTGTCTGCCTCTCATTGAAAAGCTTGTGAAAATAACTTCTCCACCTTTCTCTGATATCTTCCTCTGTTACCAAGACTTTTTCCTCTTCATCCTTAATGCATTTCACTTGATCCAAATCTCTTGTTTGCCTTTCCCTTCTCTTGGCAAGCTTGTATATTTGCTGTTCTCCATCCTTTGTTCCCAAAGCTTGGTAAAATCCATCCAACGCTTTAGATCTTGCCTCACTAATTGCTTTCTTTGTTTCATTTGTAGCTGACCGATACTTCTCCCAATTCTCCTCCTTGTTATCCAAATGTAAAGTTTTGAAACATTCCCTCTTATATTTAATCTTCGCTTGAACATTCTCATCCCACCACCAAGATTCTTTATCTTTAGGGCCAAATCCTTTTGATTCCCCTAAAACTGCTTTAGCTACCTTTTGGATTCCCTTTGCCATCTCTTCCCACATAAGGTTAGCACAATCTTGTATATCCCAAACTCTTTCTTCCATTAGCCTTCTCTGAAAAATCAACTGCTTTTCTCCCTTTAGTTGCCACCGCCTGATTCTTGGGTCTATAACTCTTCTGCATCGTTGTTTCTGACTCTTAACCTGCATGTCAAGTACCAAAACCCTATGTTGTGTGGTCAAACTCTCCACTGGTATAACTTTGCAATCCTTATAGATCCTTTTATCCGTATTTCGTACCAAAAAGAAATCTATTTGTGAACTTGAGGCCCCACTCTTGTATGTGATTAGGTGCTCCTCCCGCTTCTTAAAACAAGTATTTGCAATCTTAAAGTCATAAGCCATTGCAAAGTCCAGAATTGATTTACCTTCATCATTTAGTTCTCCTATACCAAAACCTCCATGAAATCCTGCATATTGCCTTGCATCCTTTCCAACATGACCATTAAGATCTTCTCCTAAGACAATATTTTCATGTTGGGGAGTTCCTTGGACTAAACCCTCCAAATCTTCCCAAAACTTTACATTTTCTTGTTCTTCCAACCCCACTTGTGGTGCATAAGCATTTATGATGTTAAAAGTCTCCTGTTCCACTACCATTTTAAGGGATAAAATCCTATCCCCTATCCTTTTAACCTCTACCACATTATTCTTCCAAGTCTTATCCACAATAATACCAACTCCATTCTTTGCTCTAGCCTTCCCTGTATACCAAAGCTTGAATCCTAAAGTATCCAATTCTTTGGCCTTTTCTCCAACCCATTTGGTTTCCTGAAGACACATAATGTTAACTCCCCTTCTAATCATAGTATCCACTACCTCCATAGACTTCCCGGTCAAAGTTCCAATATTCCAAGTGCCAAAACGGATCTTGTTCCCCTGGACTAACTTCTTTACCCACATCCGTCCAGAAAAATGTGAGGACCCTTGCTTATTTAACACTATATCCGGGCGCCGATGCAGCGGCTCTAACTCATTTGACACTGTACTCGAGCCATACAGCGCGTTACTTCTGGGTAACGACCTAGCATTAGTACTATAACTTCGTTTGTCCATGTCATAAAGATTCGACGCAGTTTTACGTTGGTTGTCGACTACCTAACACAACCCTCCTCCTTTATCCGGGCTTAGGACCGGCTATGTAACATACAGGCGGAGTTTAAGAAAATACCAATTAATTTAAGAAAATTTAAAATTAGGTGATGCTTCATTCATCTGAAACTAGACATCTAGACCTTTTTAATGACTACTCTTTGGATCAGAATTGGGCTAGGGCTGGTTGCCCAAACATTCAAGTCAAAATAGGCCTGATTCTGAATTCTTCATAGCAGAGTAAGCGTGAACTGGATTTAGGCAAAGTCTGTTAATAAGTCCTGGTTTTCAACTTGAGATGCTCCTGCATAAGGCTTTTTCTCTGTTGGCAGGACTTTCCCTTTTTTTTTTTTTTTTTTTTAATGTCAATGAACCAACACACTTTTAGTGCTGATTGTGGTTTGCTTGGTAAGTCACATGTCAAAAAATCAATCATCTCAAAAGTTTAAGCTATTGGGTGTAGGTCTAGAAATGGTTTTATATCTTTAACATTTTATATATCTAACACAACCCCTTACACATAAGCCTCTTTTGGGCTTTAAATGTAGACAGTCTTTTTTTTTATTTTGGGTGGCAGTGAGGATTGAATCCTTGATCTTTTGGTCACAAAGGCTTTGATACCATATTAAGAAACCAACATTTCAAAAACTTATGCTGTTGAGTGTAGGTTCAGAAATGGTCTTATATCTTTAACATTTTATATCTCTAACACCACACATTAATAATAAGTGCACCACAGTAATTACTATTATCTAGTATTACTAATCCATGATAAAAAAGGCCCTGAGGTTATAGGTCAAGTTTCAGACGCTACAAGTTAAACTTGTAGATTTATTTGTGTGTGTGTGTGTGTGTGTGTGTGTGTATGCATGTAAAGTCATAGAGTCCAAATTGAGATATACCATCATATCTGCTGTAAAGATGTTGCAACATCTCCAATAGGTCTTTGCAATTTTTCCTTATGGATAATTATGTGTTCAATGATGTTTAAATGTATTCTACTTTTGTTTATAATATATAATTTGCTTTATATCATATGTTGTTCTGTTAAAGTAGTTCTTTATTCGTATACATCCTGTTGTCCTTTGGGTGTATTATAGCCAATATGTTGACGTCCTTTTCATGCCACTGTCTCTCCTTGCTTCTTGTTTTGGAAATCCATGTTTCAACAAATATAGACCGTGATATCCTGCAAAATTTCACTGTTAAGAACTTTTATATTGGTGGGCTTATTTCTTCTATTTTGCTGAATTGAGCTGATGGTAAAACCAGAGTGATGATTGGTGATATATGTCTATAATGATGTGTTAGTACTCTTAAATAATTAATACGCGGTGATTTCAAGGAATCTCAGCATAAGAGAATTATATGAGTTGAGTATTTTCTGTTATAAATTTACAGGTGCTCTCTCTCAATTGGCATTCATAAGAAAATTGGAAGACTCATATGGTAAATACTTGCACTCATACTCTATAATATTGTGGATTAAGAATGTTTGAAGAGATTGAAGTCTACTATATTTGGAACTTTTTCGTGTCCCTTGTATATCACTGTTTGACACATTTTATGTGGTTAGAATTACTGACAAGGCGCATTAAATTCAGTATGTTTGAGCAAAACTTTTAGTCTGCTGGTCTTACTGGCAGTTTTTTGGTGGGTGGTTATTTGAATTGATGATCTTATACAGCATCATATTGGAGTCATTTTGACTTTGTAACCATAGTCTATGGAGGAAAGCTTTTGTAAGTTTTCTATGGAGGAAAGCTTTTGTAAGTTTTCTTTCAGTGATTAATTTTGGCTGTTGCTTTCTATAATGTCTTTTGAGTTTCTTATACTGTATTTAGGAGCCATTTATCTTTTATGCTTAGGATTTTGATTGACGTTGCTAATTGGTCCTTCATAGGCACTGAGTCTCAGTCATTTAGAAGATCACGTGGACTTCAGAGTGATCACTACCTTCAGTTACCCAGAGGTTACTAATCTAATTTAGACTATGTTTATTTATCAAATGTTTTAAAATATTTTCTTTTTCATTTTATGCCTTATGTATTGCTTTAATCTTTTACAAGTGCAATATTGCTGCCTCTTAGAATGTTGGTTCTGACATACAATAATGTTATTAGATGGTGGAAAGTAGGATACATGTAATTTATATTATGCTTTTTTATCTCTTTTTTATTTTTTAATTAGAAGGTATTAGGCAGGTTTATCTAATACAATGTTTTGATTGTGTTGCGTAAGATATCTTCTGTACTGATATATTGATTTTCTGATCTTGAAATTAATATCCATGGCAAAATTTCAAATTTAGTTGTGATTATCTTTAGGTGAATGGTAGGGTCTGTACTCTCTAGTTATCTGATGTATATATGTTTCTTCAAGTCGGAAGTATTATGTTGCACCAGCCACCAATACAAATACATGTTTCAGTTACAATAACATACAAAGATATGCCGATTTTTGAAACATTTAGGATACAGGATGCATGATATATTATAAAATATCAAATAAACCTATTATGCAGCCGGAGGAGTTACCAGTGGCTCCCACCAGTGGTGTGTTGTGTTTGAATGGAGGTGGGGTCAGGCTTGAACAATGGTGGTGTCAGTCACACACAGCTGCAACCAGAGGAGAGGATGCTTTTGTATTGTGGAGGACAAAGCGTCAGATGTCCAGGGTAGATTGGCTGTGTTTAAGGGCTGAAAAGCCCTCAAAACATCAGCATTGAAATATAAAAAGATTTCAGTGCTGAAATTTTAAGATGTATTGGTGCATTTTGAAAATGCTGTGGACCAAAAAGGTTATAAAAAAGGGGCAGAGGGTATATCGATGCCTGTTTGATATGTGTATCTGTATCGGACATGAGTACAATATGGATACATCACCAAATTTGGTGTATCTCTGCATCATATTATATTAATCTTCATTGATGAAAATTGTTTTATTTGTTGTTTGAGTAGAACTGTTTTTTATTTTAAATTAAATTTTATGTCCATAGTTCCAAATTTTCTGTAATTGGAACTTCTTCCAAAACTTTTGTTTCAGTTATCTGTCTTGACTTTCAGGCATTTCTTATTGGAATAATGACAAGGAAGCAGAAATCTTGCGTCTTGGATATGTATGTTGGTTTTTTTCCCTTTTATTTTTTCTTATAGTAAGCTTTTCTCTTTAAAATTTGTCTCTCACTCTGTCAGAGAAACAAAGACCTTCTGAAAATGAAAAAGTATAAAATAACATACATGTATGGTGATAAAAATTTGACAAAGAGGTTAGGCACTACATCAGGAAATCAATAAAAAGTAGATCAAAGGCTTGTGCAAACTTTAATTTATATGCTTGAAGAACACTTGATTTTGAGTTCCATTGATTTCTATATTGTGCACATATAAATTTTAAGAGCGTCTAAATTTTTTGTAATCCTAAGATTTGGTGTTCTGTGCTGGAATTGAATTTTTAAATTAATGCTATATGCTTACTTCCTTATTCACAAGGCAGTTTATCTGTTGGAAATACCCAGACGTAGAACAAGTCACCCTCACGTAAAGGAAACAGGTGTTGGGCTTGTATATTTTGTTGATATTTTTTAATAGAATTAGTTTCTGCATTCATTTTGCAGTCAATTATGTGTTAAGCAAGCCAACATGAACCCATTTATTGCCTCTGTATTTACTGATTTGTATAATTATTACTCTCTTTCCCCTTCTTTGGTGAAGAGTGTTCAATTGTTTTGAATCCTTTTTAATGGTTGGAGACTGGATTTGTTTTGTATGCTTAAACTTAATGTTGATTTTCTTGATGTAGGTCAAACCTGAAGTACTTAGCTGGTCGCCACGAATTATATTGCTACATAACTTTCTGAGCATGGAGGTATGCCGTCTTTCTGATTGCTGAGTTTTCATTATTAATATATATATATATATATTTATATATATCCTGATATAATATTTTACAAAATTAGAATTTGATTTCTAATAAAACATGATTTGATAAAGTTTAAAAAGTTTAAATTTTAATTAAAATTATAGGAAAGCAGACTTTAATTTCTAATAGAAATAGATGGGTTTTATGGGCAAAGCTAATGATTCTACCTCTTGTGCCTATATAGAACAACAACAACAACAACAGTTTGCATAACAAGAAGGCAACTCATGTATAACAATGAGGTAACTTATATACAAGTAGAAAAAATGATCTGCAAGATAAGGTCCAACAGAAGTCACTTTAGCAATTCAAACACGAATAGATTCTATGAATGAGCCTCTTAGCCAGAATAAAAGTCTGATTGGATATGTGGGAATGCATACTATATGAGGACTTTATCATTGATTCTTTGAAGCAAGCTCACTGTTGTTTCTCTTAAACTAAATTAGTTTGCATAAGACCAGCTGCAACGGACTTCAAAGCTGCATAACTTGCTTATTAGCAAACAATAACCTAACAAAGCTCTAAATTAATGTCTTTAATATGTTGGGCACAATCAAGATTTTTTAAGAAGGCTGACAAAATTAACCAACTCATTGGCCTGGTGCTGTGTTAAACACTAAAGGGAATGATTTGTACTTGAAGATCTGAACAATGGTGGGGAACACTGTCTCAATTGGTTGGTTTTGAAAGCAGGAAATAAAAATCCCACCTAACATGAAGATACAACAACAACAACAACAACAACAAACCGAGCCTTTTCCCACTAGGTGGGGTCGGCTACATGGATCAAACGACGCCATGCACTTCTATCCAAAACCAAATTTTCGGATATACCATTTAACCAAAAATCTCTTTTAATCACCTCTCCAAGTGTCCTTTTTGGTCTTCCTCTACATCTCCTCATAGGACGAAACACCATTTGGTCAACCTTTCTCACTGGTGCCTCTCGCGGTCTTCTTTGTACATGCCCAAACCACCGCAACTGGGTTTCTGTCATTTTCTCCTCAATAGGTGCCACTCCAACTCTCTCCCGAATATAATCATTTCGAATTTTGTCTTTTCTTGTATGTCCACTCATCCATCTCAACATTCTCATTTCTGCCACCCCCATTTTTTGCTCTTGTTGACCTTTCAAAGCCCAGCACTCACTACCATAAAGCATAGCTGGTGTAATAGCAGTCCGATAAAACTTCCCTTTAAGCTTGGTAGATATTTTGCGGTCACAAATAACTCCCGATGCGTTTCTCCATTTCATCTATCCAGCTTGGATCCTGTGGTAGACATCCCCATCAATCTCTCCATTACTTTGTAAAATCGACTCAAGGTACCGAAACTTGGACACCTGCGGTATACTCTGCTCCCCAATTTTTATCTCCAAATCGCTGTTTTCTCGCCTCTTGCTAAATTTGCACTCCATATACTCTGTTTTATTCCGACTTAAACGAAAATCCTTTGATTCCAAGGCTTCTCTCCATATTTCCACTGTACAATTCACCCCTCTCTTGTTTTCCCTACTAAGACTATGTCATCAGCAAACAGCATACATTTCAGGACTGCATCTTGGATGTGTCCAGTAAGTACATCCATCACTAAAGTGAAAAGGTATAGACTTAAGGATGACCCTTGATGCAGATCAATCCTTATGGGAAAATCTTCTATTACCCCTCCTTGAGTTCGCACATTTGTTGTAGCTCTATCATACATATCCTTAATGGCAAGAATATAAACAATACGAACACCCTTCTTTTTCAATGCTTTCCATAGGACTTTTCTTGGCACTCTGTCATAAGCTTTTTCCAAATCAATGAAGACCATATGCAAATCTTTTCCTCTACTTCGATACCATTTCATCAAACTTCGTAGAAGATAAATAGCCTCTGTGGTGGATTTTCCTGGTATAAAACCAAATTGGTTCTCTGATATATGAGTCTCTTTTCTTAATCTCTGTTCAATCACTCTTTCCCAAAGTTTCATAGTATGGCACATGAGTTTAATCCCCTAATAGTTCTCACAATTTTGAATATCTCCTAGTTGAAAAAGCCGAAGAGGGATGGTTGAGGCCGGAGAAGACGAGGGAAGCCGAGAAGCAGGAGAAAAAATGGAAAAATTCTATTTCATTATTACTGAAACACGTATAAGGCCAGCTGAAAAATAAGGCCAGCAAAGACAAAGTACAAAAAAGCCCTCATAGTCACTTATGAAATACAAGACTGCCCTAGGTGAAAATTACAATAGTGCCCTTACTAATACAATTACCAACACTCCCCCTCAAGATGGAGCATAGATGTCTCTCATGCCCATCTTGCAAGTAATTGAATGGAATGTTCTACTCGAGAGTCCCTTGGTAAAGATATCTGCTAGCTGATCTTCAGACTTCACAAACAGGAGTTTTAGGATTCCTTCGGATAATTTTTCTTTAATGAAGTGTCTGTCAATCTCTATGTGTTTTGTTCTATCATGTTGGACAGGATTGTGTGCAATATTGATAGCTGCCTTATTATCACAATAAAGATTGAGAGGAACTTCATCACTAACTCCAAGTTCTTGGACCAGCCTTCTAAGCCACAAAATTTCGCACACTCCAAGAGCCATAGCCCTATATTCAGCCTCAGCACTGGATCTAGCAACAACCGATTGTTTCTTGCTTCTCCAAGTGACAAGGTTGCCTCCAAAGAACGTGCAATAGCCCGATGTTGACCTCCTATCTTCAATTGACCCCGCCCAATCAGCATCTGCATACGCCTCTATTCTAGAATGTCCATGTCTTGAGAACAACAACCCTTTCCCAGGGGTGGATTTTAAGTATCTCAAGATACGAAATACTGCATCAAGGTGAACAGTGCGAGGGTCATGCATAAATTTGCTAACAATGCTTACAGCATAGGCTATATCTGGTCTGGTATGTGAGAGATAAATCAGTCTGCCAACCAGCCTCTGATATCTGCCAAGTTCCACAGCTTCTCCATCACCAGCCTTTAGGTGATGATTCTCTATAATGGGAGAGTCTGCTGGTTTACATCCCAACATTCCAGTTTCTTGGAGCAAATCTAGAACATACTTCCTTTGACAAATGAAGATACCCTTGCTTGATCTAGCAACCTCAATTCCAAGGAAGTAATGCAAATTCCCCAAGTCCTTAATTTCAAATTCCTTGGCCAAGCAAGACTTGAGCCATTCAATTTCCTTCTTGTCATTCCCTGTCACAATAATATCATCCACATATACAATGATGGCAGTGATTTTCTTATCGCTTTTCTTAACAAACAATGTGTGATCTCCATTGCTTTGTTTGTAACCAAGATTAGCAATTGTCATGCTAAGTCTACCAAACCATGCTCGTGGTGACTGTTTTAAGCCATATAGAGCCTTTTTCAATTTACACACCTTTCCTGTGGTCTTATCACAAGCAAAACCAGGAGGGATATCCATAAACACTTCCTCTTCTAGGTTCCCATGGAGAAATGCATTTTTTACATCCAGTTGCTGTAATTCCCATCCAAAAATGGCTGCACAAGAAAGAATGACCCGTATGGAGTTCATCTTTGCAACAGGAGCGAATGTCTCTTGATAATCTATCCCATAGGTCTGTGTGAACCCCTTAGCTACAAGTCTTGCCTTGTATCTTTCAATTGATCCATCAGCCCTGTATTTGACAGAGAAAACCCATTTGCAACCCACAGGTTTCTTTCCGATTGGAAGTTGAGTGAGTTCCCAAGTGTCATTTTTCCTTAGAGCTATCATTTCTTCTATCATGGCTTCCTTCCACTTAGGATCATTAAAGGCCTCCCTCCAATCTTGAGGAGCAGCCACAGAAGCTACAGAAGATATGAATGCTCTATAGGATGGGGATAATGAATCATATGAAATAAAGTTAGAAATAGGATGTTGAGTACATTTTCTAATTCCTTTTCTGAGAGCAATGGGACGATCATCATTATCAACAATTGGAATAGAAGAATGAAGAGGAGACTTACAAGTGATTGATGGGTCAGGTTGTGGAGGAGCTGGATCAGAAGTGGGTTCTTGGCTAGGTAGAGTTTGTTGAATGGCATCCACTTGCTTTTTCTTCCTTCGAGAGTAGGTCAAGATTTCTGGTTCCTCCTGCTCCCTTGGTTCACTTACTTCCTCCCCATGTTCCTCAGGATGTAACTGTTCTAGAGTACTATCTGTCTCCCCCTGAATTTGATCGGGTATAGGATTATAGGTTGTAATGGAAAACCTTTCATTACCCTCTTGTGTCTCCCCTTGTTGAGGTGTTGGTTCAGGACAAAAATAGGCTTCATCTTCTTGAAATGTCACATCCATGCTTACAAACACCTTTCGTGTTGGGGGGTGATAACACTTATACCCCTTTTGAGTAGGAGAATACCCAATAAAGACACATTTAAGGGCTCTAGGATCCAATTTTCCAACATTCACTCTATGATCATGTACAAAGCATACACATCCGAAGACTTTAGGTGCAACCAAGTAAGAGGACGACCCCATGAGGACCTCTAGGGGGGACTTAAAGTGAAGTGTTCTTAAAGGCATCCTGTTAATAAGATATGCTGCCGATAACACTGCATCTGCCCAAAACACCTTAGGCAATCTCATGGTAAACAAGAGAGACCGAGCTACTTCTAACAGGTGTCTATTCTTACGTTCAGCTACTCCATTTTGGACAGGAGTATTCACACAACTAGTTTGATGAACAATTCCACAAGTCTCCAAATACTGTTGAAACTCCTTGCTCATATATTCCAGTCCATTATCACTTCTAAGAACCTTTACTTTTGCATCAAATTGAGTGGAGACCATTGCATGGAATTTCTTGAAACATAAGAAGACTTCATTTTTTGAATGCATCATGTAAACCCAAGTAGTGCGACTAAAGCAATCAATAAAAGTGACAAACCATCTATAGCCAGATAAAGAAACAATGCGGCTAGGACCCCAAACATCAGAATGAATTGTCACAAAAGGAGCTGAACTTTTATTATCAACAATTGGATAAGAGTTTCTAGTGTGTTTGGCAAATTCACAAGCATTACAAAAAAGATCTTTTTCATCACATTTGCTATACAATTCTGGAAATAATCTTCTCAAAACCACAAAGGAAGGGTGGCCTAAGCGCCTATGCCATCTATGCAACTGCGATACAATTGACCCATTTGAACCTCCTTGGGATGCTGAATTGCATGAAGTTTCAAGGCTGTCTTCCAAAATATAGAGGCCATCTTTCACTCTACCATAGCCAATCACCTTCTCCGTCTCCAGCTCCTGAAAAACACAGTGCAAAGGAAAGAAGGTGACTTTACAGTTTAAGTCTCGAGTGATAGCACTAATTGAAAGGAGATTATTTGAGAATTTTGGGACATGCAAAACTGAGGTTAAATTTAACAATTGAGTGCAAGGTATGGACCCCTTCCCCATTATTTTTGAAACAGTACCATCTGCTACACGAACAGTGTTTTGTCCATCACATGGTGTATAGGATGAAAAGGAAGTTAAAGTACCAGTCATATGATCAGACGCTCCTGAATCAATAATCCAATGATTCATCTTAGGTCTAGAGACAGTATTGAGAGCTAATATTGGTATACCTGAGTGGGCAAAGTTAGAACTAGAAGAAGTTTCCACCTTTGATGATTGTGATGTCTCAAGTTTAGCCATCAACCTTTTAAGTGTTTGAACTTCCTCTAGAGAGAGTTTTTCATTGCCGGGATTATCATTTAAGGTCCCTAACTTACTCAATGTACCACCTGAGGTTGAACCACCTCCAGCTCCACTGCTGATTTCAAACATTTCTAAATGACAGAAGACTAACGCTTGATGACAAAACACAAAGCAAGACAACCGGACAAAAAAGTGAAAGAATACTGGACTAAAATCAGTAGCTAATCACTGGCTGAGGGAATGGTTCCATCATTCCCAGAACTGACTGATCTTTCTGGTCTAATCTGCTTCTCACAGCTCTAAAGTTCTTAGTCGCCTTCCCGCTTAGCTGAAGATAATACTTGACTAGTTGTGTTATCCTTCCAGCGAAGTGCTACTACACATGCTGAAACAACTGAATAGCCAGTCAATGTACCAACAGAAATAATGTGTGAGAGCACTGTCACATTGAATATCCCAGCCAAAACACTGGCAACAATTCCAACCCAGACCTGAGAATGAATAGGTGTATGGCGTTTCAAGTGCACTTTGGCAAATATTGAAGGTAGTAAGCCATCCCTTCCAAGCCCAAGATATAAACGAGACTTCTCATGAAAAACACCACATTGTTTACAGTTGAAAAAGTCGAATTACCAATCAATTTGGTGAAATCAGGCCAAAAACCCTAAATTCGCACCACTATTCATGCGAATTTCGGCTCCAAACGTAAAGAATCCTCTAACCCAGCCTAAAGCATGGCCTCTGTCATGTTCCTCAGGTCTATTCGCACCTTTTGAGAAGAGATTCAGGCCATGGGCTGGCTCAAAATGGCATGGAACCTTGGCGCTTTTACTCTCCGGCGATTTTCCCTCTGGCTGGCAGCTTTTCCGGTCCCGGGCGACCAGTGTTGACGTTGCCGCCGTCGACTACAGCAACATTCAGTCGAACAGGCGTTCAAACCAGAAAAAGGGGCTCTGATACCAAGTTGAAAAAGCCGAAGAGGGATGGTTGAGGCCGGAGAAGACGAGGGAAGCCGAGAAGCAGGAGAAAAAATGGAAAAATTCTATTTCATTATTACTGAAACACGTATAAGGCCAGCTGAAAAATAAGGCCAGCAAAGACAAAGTACAAAAAAGCCCTCATAGTCACTTATGAAATACAAGACTGCCCTAGGTGAAAATTACAATAGTGCCCTTACTAATACAATTACCAACACTCCTTTATTTTTGTAAATGGGTATCAACGTACTCTTCCTTCATTCATCTGGCATCCTCTTGGACCTTAGTATCTCATTCAATAACTTGGTAAGCCAAGAAATACCTCTCTCTCCCAAACACCTCCAAACCTTAATAGGTATGTTATCAGGACCCAAAGTCTTATCATTACCCATCTTCTTAAGTGCCTCTTTCACCTCCACTTCTCAAATCTTACGATAAAAAGCAAAGTTTTGATCTTCTTCCTGAGTACTTAAACTTTCCATGTCTATATTTGTTGACTGCCCCTCATTGAAAAGCTTGTGAAAATAACTTCTCCACCTTTCTCTGATATCTTCCTCTGTTACCAAGATTTTTTCTTCTTCATCCTTAATGCATTTCACTTGATCCAAATCTCTTGTTTTCCTTTCCCTTCCCTTTGCAAGCTTGTATATTTGCCATTCTCCATTCTTTATCCCCAAAGCTTGGTAAAATCCATCCAACGCTTTGTCCCCACCTAACATGAAGATAATTTGAAATTTTTTAGTTTTGAAGGAATGCTTATATGCCAAAACCACATAGGTTGTAGTCAATATATGTATACAATTTGATACTCTTTGATTTATTGGCACCCAGTTTTGGGTTTGATGTTATATTGTGGAAGTTATCATATTGGCTGTTTTCTATAATGTGACTTTTATTGGTAATTGTTTAGAATTTGATAGGTCTGGAAACAAGAAAGAAACCACGAGAGAATGGAAGGTCTATGTAAGGGAAAAAAATGTTGCAAGGAACAGGGAACCACATTACAGTTAGTTAAGCCACACCAGCAATTAGATAGGAATAAGAGTAGAAGGATATTCTGGAAAGTACTAGGGGCTGACAGCTGGTAAGGAGGAGGAAGCTTATAAGGTGTGAGCTAGAGAGAAGGGGATATTGGGAATTCTGTTAGAAGGTTAGAGTGAGAAGGAGCTGATGCTCTAGGAGTTAGACAGAGGAGAGTCTTCTTCTTCCTCTAGCTAAGGGGCCAGGCTCTGTGTAGGAGCTACTGTTCTGGGGGGTTAGAGAGAGTGACTTCGTCTTTCTGTAGCTGAGGTTTCTACCTCTGTTTTGTGATTTCTCCTTGAATCCCTTCTGTACCTATCTGTTTTTAGTGAACTTCATTCCTAAAACTAGTTCTAGCTACTCTGGTTCCTAACAGAAATTCTTTTGCAAGATGGCTATTTTCGGAAGCTAGTTTGTTAATAAGTGTGAATGCACAAAATCCACATATTCAAACCTTTTGAAGTAATTAAAGTATAGGTTCAAGGCTTTAGTCTTGCTGATTTTATCTTCTTTAGTAATTTTATTGTTTAGTCACTCAATATCATGTGTTGCGTTATATTTTAGCAAAGAAATCTGGCTTTTCAGGTGGAATTTAGGTCTGATCATCACAGGCCTTTGTGTTTGAGAAGTTCTATTCGTTCTTGCTTGACATTTTATATGAACAGCCCTAGTAACATAATTGTAAAGAATAGATATCGAATCCCATACTTTCCTAAAGGTCATCCCAAAACTTGATATGAAAAGTGATACTTAAACAGTATCAATACAAATGACAAGTTGCAGACTTGTGGACCTAATGCAGCTCTTTTGCTTGCTATGTATGTAAGTCTAGTTCTGAAACAATAACCCATTTACTTTTGTATTGTTGGACAGCAAGTTGTGGAGTAACTTGCATTTCTCAGCTCTTTGGATCAGTTTCTCATGGTTGTTTCAATGGTTTTGGTAGGAATAAAGAGACTAAAGTGTGTAGTGTTTCTATTTTCTCGTGTATTTATTTGGTTGGAGCATTGTATCTTTCTCGGGGCTCCCTTTGCCTTTAAATTTATTGTAGGGAATGGGGTTGGCTGTATGTGGTGCTCCGTTATTGCCTTGTTAACAGGAGTTTCCATCTCAGATAAGCAGTTTGCACTGCTTTGCTATGTTCCTAATTTCTCCTCATTCTTTTTTTGTTTTATCTTATCTGTTTTGGAGGATATCTTATCCTTCATGTAGTTCTTTCTCCCTAGTATGATTTATTTTTTGGTTAAAATAATCCAATACTATAAAGATAACCAAAATTCATTCCTATTACTTTCATTACATTTGACATCCCGTTTCTAGGAAAACTAGATGTTCTGGTGTGGTGGTCTTGATTTATGCTAGCATAACTATCTTGCTGATAGCAATGTTGTAAGGTTGTGCATGATTACTAGTAGGAGTTAAGCTTAGAAAGAACACCTCATGGAAAATTCAGATCAATTTCTGGATATTTTTGTTCTCCTTATGATATTCGTTACATCCTTTTATGTTGTGGCAAATATTCAGCAAAAAATAATGGCGGAAAATGTTAAAAAGTATTTGTTGTTGCCATCTTGCACTTGCTCTACTTAGCTTCATATTCTCTAATTTCTCCAGACGAAGTACAGTTTACTTGATTTCTAAGACTGAAGAGTCATGAAATTTTTCTCATCTCTACGTGAGGGTTGGAGTTTCTTCATGTGGGGCTAGCTGTGTTGTAGTGTGGGCTGAACTCATTGACTTTTTGGTTGCCTCATATAAGATCTTCCAATCCTGTGAATCGTGATTGGTTCCTGATCTTTGGAACAATTGCACACTACTTGTTACAAGTTCAGCTTTTGATTGAAGTTGTTGAACAGTACTACTTTTGCAGGGGAAGCTATGAAGTTAATTGACATACATGTTGAAATTAATGTCTTCATAGGAATGTGATTATCTTAAGGCTATAGCCCTTCCTCGCCTCCAAATTTCAACAGTGGTGGATACCAAAACGGGAAAGGTACATTAACGGGTTTATTTTCTTTTCAATTTTTCACTCTGATTGGTTACCATCATCTTGATCATTCAGAATTCATAGTTGTATGGCTGTCAAGTGTTTACTCTGGTCAGTAAACACTCATGAGGCTGCGTTTACTATTCATTCTATTTGAATAAAGAAAGTTTAGTCAAAAGTGCATTTGGCATTTTTAATTTTAATAAATATTCTAATTGCTTTTTAGAAGAACGACGTGGCACATATCTATAGACAACATCTTGGTCTGGTCTCTTTTATTGTCCAGAATTTGCCTTGTTATACATTGTTGGCATTCTGTAAACCTAACCACTGTGCTTCATGACTCTAAAATCTTTTTTCCTTTCTTCCTACTTTCCTCTCTTTTTCGTTTTCTTTTATGGATGGTTAATATTATTAAATGACCAAATGTTTGAATCCAATGCTGGTAGAAAAAATGCCTACATAAAGACAACGAAGAAAGATGAGTGATTAAAGCTAACAAGAAATGTTAGCTCATCATGACAACTTTGGGGTATTTTTATATGGGGGAGAAGGGAGGTGAAGGGAAGATTGTGGGAAACCTTTCCTCTGTTTGGAAGACTTTCTATAAAGAGGGGAGGGAAATGAGGGATTTTTAGTTAACCCTCCAAAATCCCCTGAGGCCCCCAAATCTTTATTTTCTGAGTTTCCCCAATTTTTCTGAATTTGGAGGAGGGACTCAGTAAGTTTCTGTTATGTACTCATCAACATTTCTAGATTCATGTAATTTTCATTATTGGAATAAAATGTTGCCATACAGTTTGTTAACTAAAATTTAATTTCGAAAAGTACAATATAAATAATCATTTGCTTTTAGTGACCCCTCCGTTTTCTTCCTTCCCATTTTGATTTTTGACATCCAGACAAAAGAAAGGAAAACAGCCATTTAACCCCCTCCCAAACTGCGAAGTGCCCATGGATTTCCATAACTGCAGCCATGAACACCTTATAACTGCAAACATTGCACTGAACCAAAGAACTTTTCCTTCCTTCTGACACGAACTGACATATCAGCAGTTACTTCATGCTCTTAGAGCAGACTCAACATTTATGTAAGAGACCAAAAAGTCTCCATAACTGCAACCATGAACACCTTATAACTGCAAACATTGCACTGAACCAAAGAACTTTTCCTTCCTTCTGACACGAACTTACATATCAGCAGTTACTTCATGCTCTTAGAGCAGACTCAACATTTATGTAAGAGACCAAAAAGTCTACATCATAGATTTCTAGCAGCTGGACATGTAGAAATTAGTTGTGCTCTGGGTTTTGTCACCACTACTTCTCCATGAAGAAAATGATAAGGATTACGATACCTCTGTAAGATTAGGACTTAAACACTCCCATTCAAGCTGAACTTTATATTAACAAGCAGAAATGCTATTATTTGATTGGGAAAAGTGCAAATTAACTATAACTTGCAGCTTGATAGGATCTTGAGCAGCTTTGACAACTTTGTGATGAGCTTTGTGAATGATAATTTTAGATTAGGCATTGTTTATGCATAATGTGTGCACAATAGAAATAGGCATGTGTATATTTTACAGTCAACTAGCAGGTAATTGGGGCAATCAGGCACCTTTTGTTTAGGCCCATATTTATTGTATAGGCTCTATAAATAATAGAATTGGGAATCCTAATCTCTCAAGTTCTCTCTCTAACTCACCCTTGCGGATGACATTCAGCAAACCTGTTACAGTTTGTAATGATCTCAGTGAATGCAATTGTAATGAGTTCAACATACTGCATGTGAGTAGACAACTTTGTGTTGACCAACAATTTGAGCAGCTCAATCAAACAACAATGAACTCAACCAATGAGTAGCAACTTTCAATAGAACAATAACCATGGGCTTCAACTTGTGACAAACTTGTCACAATTTCTATAATAGCTGATCATGAACTTCTCGCTTGATGAACTTCTTACACAATTGATGTAGGATGGGAATAGAAAATAAGACATCCAAGGTCTATTCTCTAAATAACTCAAAATTCAATACTTAGCATTGATTATTGGGGATGATAACAAGACCTTAAATAGGCAACCCAAAACCCTAAAAGCTGTTATAATAATTTAAGATAACTAGAAACCCAAGAAATCTTAAACTAGAATAAAATATTATCCCTTGAGGGAATAGGATAACCTAAGACACACACAGACAAATAATAAATTCCTAATAAAGATAAATCCCCAATAATTCCAAATCCTTAACAAAATTCTTAAATTATAAACCCAAAATCCCAAATTACAAAATAATTAATAATTACATAAGATATAAATTTCAACGTCACATTTTGCATGATTCTCCCCTAGTTGGAGACAATTCATCCTAAAGTTTTAAAGTGACAAAGTAACAAGAAAGATTAATGGCAAGCTTGTGACGATAGAGCCGGCAATGACAAAAATTGTAATAGGATTTCCTTTGGATTGACAACCTCTTCACAAGTCATGAACTTGATAGGGAAATCAATATGAACTTGTGAAGTCTTCATATCAAGCATCAAATTTTGAACATCAGTGTTGTTGACCTCTTCTACCATCACAACTAGAACAACATGAATCTCTACTGGATCAGGAGCAACTTTAGTATTTGATCCATAGTTTTAGTTGTAACATCAACAATATCAGTATTGTTGAGCTTAACTAGGGCACCTGCGTCTTCTGCATCACTTTGGGCTTTTTCTTTAGGCTCAATCTTATATTCTTTAACTCAGTAATTGTCCTTTAAATTAGATGGAGGATCACAAAGTTTTACGATTTCATCTTCCAACTCATCTTCTACCTCAGCAATTAGTCTTGGAATCATCTTGAAGTAGAGGGTTGAATTTGTACAAGCTGCTCTAAATTCCTCAAGGTGATCCAGCATTTTCGAGAGTTTATGATCTATCTATTCAGAAAGGCTTTGTATAGTCTTGGCAAAAGATTCGGATGACTTAGAATACCTTGACAATTGTGACCCATACTTATAAGAGGAATCATACCCATAATCATATGGATCAAAATAACCAAAAGAGTTATGTGAAGAATAAGAGGAAGAAGTATGATAAGAAGACCTCTCATAATTAAACCTTTGACTCTCATACTATTATAATTTTTTAATCCACTACAGTTATAGTAGTCACGATATCCATATTTAAATCGTGGTATGCCATGAGGGTCTACGCGAGGTCAAAATGCCAAAACTCCATAAAATAGCAAAGAATAAAAATAACAAATAAAGTCTTATCCCACTAAGTAGGGTCGGTTATATGAATTAAACGACGCCATAGAGTTCTATCTAAAACTAAATTTTCGGAAATACCATTCAACTAAAGGTCTCTTTTAATAACCTCTCCAAGTGTTCTTTTTTGTCTTCCTTTATGTCTCTTTATTTGGATAAAAACCATTTGATCAACCTTTCTCATTAAAGCCTCTTGCGATCTTCTTCACACATGTTCAAACCACTATACTCAAATTTCGATTTTTTTCTTCTCAATAGGTGCTACACCAATTATTTCCTAAATATAATCATTCTGAATTTTGTCTTTTCTTGTATGTCCATTTATTCATCTCAATATTCTCATCTTTGCCAACCCCATTTTTTGCTCATGTTGACATTTCAGAACCCAACACTTACTACCATATAACATAATTGATCTAATAGCAGTTTAGTAAAACTTTCTCTTAAGTTTGCTAGATACTTTGCGATCACAAATGGCCCTTGAGGCATTTCTCTATTTCATCCACTCAGCTTGGATCCTGTATGTGACATTTCCATCAATCTCTCCATTACTTTGTAAAAATCGATCCAAGATACAGAAATCTAGATACTTGGGGTATACTATGCTCCCTAATGTTTATCTCCAAATCAAAATAGCAAAGAATAAGCTTGAAATAAATTTTGAAACTCAAAACCTGTATTTGGAGTCCTCAAATGGCAGCATGGAGATCAAAAACACATTTAGGAGGTTTAAAAACCTTGGAAAGGTGGTCTAAATCTTGGTCAACAGCAACAGTCAACATTTGGTCAATGGCAGTAAAAAGTCAACTCTGGTTATGATGTGGAAGTAGTGGTTGACATGGCATTGATGTGGCATGTTAACTGTGTAGGCAAGGCTGATGTGGCAGGGTCGAGCTTCTTCAACCTCTTGGGTGTGGGCTTTACGTGCCACTGCTGGAAGTGGCATATGGCAGTGCATGGGGATGAGCTTTGCCATGATCTTTTGGTTCTCGAGGTTTTGGCACCCGCTAAGCATAGTGGGGTGCATGTCACGATTTTTGTGCCAAAAACATGAGTTTTGAGGGAGTTCGAAAGTTTGCACCTACATGATTTTTCCAGTGAGACTTGCAGTTTTCCAGCACTGTTCTGACATCAGTAACACTGCAAGGGATAGATCAGACCTCTTTGGACTTGTTGGTGAGTTGGCTTTTAGGGAAAATGCAAAGATGTTGAAGGTTGGTGAGGGTTGGTGTGGGAGGCATGGAAAGCTACAAATTCCGGTGAGATTCTGATGGGAATTTGCAGATTCCTGCCAAGGTCAGAGTGTGGGTGGGCAAGGATCAGGTAGGTAATTTGTGAATAGAACCTATTGGGTTCTAATACCAAATTGATGTAAGATGGGAATAGAAAATAAAACACTCAAGGTCTATTCTTTGAATAACTCAAAATTCAGTACTTTGCTCTGATTATTTGGGATGATAACACGGTTTTAAATAGGCAATCCAAAACCCTGAAAGCTATTATAATAATTAAAGATAACTTAAAACTTAAGAAATCCTAAACTAGAATAAAACCTTATTCCTTAAGGGAATAGGATAACCTAAGACCCAAACAGACAAATAATAAATTCCTAATATTCCTAATAAAGATAAATCCCAATTAATTCTAAATCCCTAACAAAATGATCAAATCGTAAACCCGAATCCCAAATTACAAAATAATTAATAATTACATAAGATATAAATTTCAAAATCATATTTTGCATCAACAACCTACGCAAGGCTTTTTTTATAAAAAGGATATTACTGAACGACTGATTAACTAAATGGATCTCACTAGAATAATGATTTCTCTAAGAAAGGCTAATGTCTTGAATTTGGATATGAGTGGGATGACTCCAGTATGACTAAAGTGCTTCAGGAAAAGTATACAATGTGTTTGGTGTGATATGAATTTTTTGCTTTGTTAAAAGGAAGTGTACCTTCCTATCATCAAAGAAATGCCATGAGTAAGATTGATCATCTTTGGTCATTGTCTGGCAAAAGTGCTTTATATAGTCATTATGTAGAATTAGAAAGGGCTTTATTGGGGTTGAGGGAGTGAGCAGTTAAACTTATTAAAATCTGAAGTTTTTATGGTATTTTGGTCAAAAAATGAACAATTTTTGTGAGTGCTTCTGTTGGAAAGTGGCAACTCTCTGGATCACCTTCTTACTAGTTTTGAGGTCAGTTACATGTTTTGGGCCAAACATGTGGAACATATTAAAAGGTGCTTTGGCCTTTTTTAATGTAGCCAAACATCTGCTAAGAGAAGAAGACACTTCTTTCCCTGCAGAAATAAGATAAAAGAAAAAGGAAACTGTGTATTTGTCATTGAGCAAAAGTTTTATTTGGAGGTCGTTACATTCAGTTGAAATGTAGTACTGTTATTTGAAGTAATTGTGTTTCTTCATGAAATGCTCTGACATATCTGCCTCTTTTATAGGGAGTCAAAAGTAATGTCAGGACAAGCTCTGGTATGTTTCTAAGTTCTGAAGAGAAAAAATATCCCATGGTACAGGTAAATTTGTTATCAAGTTTACATTCTCCTTAAGCGTCTTACCTAAATATATTTTGTTAGTACGTACACTTGTGTATTTTATTGTTAGACTCAAAATGGAAATGCAAACCAGAAGATTTTATTACTCAACAGTTGAAAGGATTCCACTAGGATTCAAGGTCCCTCTCACAGTAGGAACCTCTGCCCGATTACAACAGAACCCCAAATCACTCTGGATAGACGAAAATAAACAGCAACAAGAAAAGAACCTCTCAGTTCTCCTCTCCCAGGATCTCTCCTGACGATGAAGAATGGGGAGTGCCCCTCCCTCAGTCCTCCATGAGCTCGGCCTGCTCTACACCAAAAAAATTTCGAAAGTCCCTTTCCCCCTGATCCTAGGACCAGCTGTAACCCCTGGCCTCTCTCTTCCACGTGTCTCTCCCCTCTAACTAACTTCCCTTTTTCATCATTCTTTGTCACACGTGTCCCTCTTCTAGTATATACCTGCCACACTACCGGTTTACTGTTGGGCTGGCCTTGGCCATGGGCCTCATTGCCTTTTTCTATTTCCTGTACCTCAGTAGGGGTTCTAACATTTATCTTTCATTGGTAAGGACTAATTGAATAATATGCTAAAATGCTTTCACCTTGCACAACTAGGCAATTGAAAAAAGAATTTCTGTCTATTCTCAAGTACCAATTGAACATGGAGAGCTGATGCAAGTTTTGAGGTGAGGATATGACTGATTTTCTAGCATGATTTCTGAATAAGAAAGATGACTTTTTCTAGTATCAGGGCTAACATCTGCTGCAACGCAGGTATGAGAAGAATCAGTATTACAAACCCCATCATGACTATTTTTCTGACACTGTAAGTTGTATTCTTCTTTTTGCAAATATTATAATTATTACTGTTATATTAAGCAATAAGAATTGCCTTGAAGTTTCTCTATTTAAACCCTTTACACCATTTTTGCACTTCTTCTTTTCTTTTTTTGAGGCAGTTCAACTTGAAGCGTGGTGGGCAGCGAATAGCAACTATGCTAATGTATTTAAGTGACAATGTTGAGGGAGGAGAAACATTTTTCCCGCTGGTAAATTTTTTGATTTGATTAATTTTTTTTATTAAAGCATAGCTTATTAGTCAATGTAGATTACTTGGTTCTGACACATATGATAACCTGAAAGTAAATTATTGTTGAAATTTTGGAGCAGTGAGGTGATTTCTAATAATTACAGTAACAGTTGGGATTTAGTGCTTGCTTCCAGAACTTTTGGTTTTGGTGGTCTTGGTTGCATTCTATTTACTTGGAAATTAAAATTTGGATTTTTACCAGAGTAAATCTAGGACTATTCTGGATTTTAATTAATCAAAGGCATAATTTAAAATATAATTATGCTCACGCTTAATCCATGATGCAGCATGGACAGAAAATATGGCTAATAAAGTCTGTATTTTCTGAATAAATTCAATATCATAATAAAAAGTGTGTATTGGGGATGAAGACAATTACTTAAATGGATATTAAGTTTTGATCCTACTAGAATTGAAATGCAATTGAATAAACATCCTAAACTAAATAAAATCTTATCCTTTATGGGGATAGGATAACTTAAAGCCAAATAGATAAACTCTTAAATGATAAACCCCCAATAATTTTAAATCCTTATTAAATTAAATATCTCTAATAATAATTATTTTCAATCTCCATCATTGTCCATCATTCTCCTTCTCTGAAGAACTCGCCTTTGGAGAGTGAAAGTGCTAGTACTACTCCAGGAGGTCCAGATTGGATCAACTTGGAGTAGATTATCTTTCTTCAACCAAGTAGCACTTGGTGATAATGTGTCAGTGATGCGGTGGTGACATGGCATGCTCTAATTTGTTGAGCTTTTAGTCCATGAGATGCATGTGCCAAGAGGGCTAGTGGCACGTGCCACACGTGGCAAGGCTTTTCATGGTGATCTTTCAGTTTCGGCACAATTGGTGACTTTCAGACTCAGTGGTAGGACGTGTGTTCTGAAAGTGTGACTTTCAAGGTAAACCAAGAGTGTGAACTTCCTGAATTTTTTGGCAAAATTTGTAGTTTTCTCTGACTGAGGAGGGCTGTTGGCAACAAGGAGGATGACTATGGGTGGTGGAAGGCTGTGGAACCAAGCTTTGATACTAAAATGATGTAGGATGGATAGAAAATATGACTAACAAAGTCTATTTTCTCTAAATAAATTCAATATCATAATAAAAAATGTGTATTGAGGATGAAAACAATTGCTTAAATAGACATTAAGTCCTAATTCTGCTAGAATTGAAATGCAAGTAAATAGAAATCCTAAACTAAATAAAATCGTATCCCTTATATGGATACGATAACCTAAAGCTAAATAGATAATAAACTCTTAAATTATAAATTCCCATAATTTTAAATCCTAATTAAATTAAATATCTCTAATAATAATTATTTTAAATCTCCATCAATCCACTTCTTTTTCTGTCTAGATTTCTTGTAGTTCTATGTCATTTTATTATATGAACATCAACTAGGTTATGCTTGTAGAGTGTAGAACTAGTCTATGATTCCCACCTTTCATTTGTATTGGAAAAGTACAGTCCTGTGTATTTAGTATGAACTGGGCAAGGAATTGATCTAGTCAATGGCTATCTGAATTGTTATTCGCAAATGTTGGTTGGCTGTATGAACTCTTAATTAAAGTTTATTGTATCTTAATGTTCATATAGATGTAGCTGTTATCCTATATTTTTGTTCTATTATATTAGCTTGCATCCTACACTATCTAATATCTTTATCCTATATTCACCTGTACGTCTTCCTACACAACTAGTGAACCTCAAAGCTGGAAACAAGAGTGTTGATTTTTGAACCTTAAAGAAGCTGCTTACCATCTTTTCCTTCTGAAAATGTTGCCTGTTGAGTTTATTTAATATGGTCGAGCAGTTGATGGCCATTCTTGCTTGACTTTTGTATCAAATCTTATAGTTGGACCTTTTCACTCTTCTAATAGCTATTACATATGCATTGGAATGCAGGCTGGTTCAGGTGAGTGTAGCTGTGGAGGAAAAACAGTCAAAGGCCTTTCTGTGAAACCACTTAAAGGAAATGCAGTACTGTTTTGGAGTATGGTTAGTATTTTTGATTTGCTTGTTAAATAGAAGCAACTATCATTTAATTGTTTTTTACTCTTTGTTTTTTTTTTCTGGGGGGAGGTTGGGTTTGGTTTTGGTATGCATTTTAAGATTGAATTCTTTAAGTAGCAATTATATGACATATGTAATTATTAATTAAATACAAATAAACGAGAAAATCAGGTTATATAAATTTGAACCAAACTATGCTGAATTCGGCATTTTGCAAATGACAATAAAAGAATTGTTTATGTGCATCATTCTGGAAGTATGTTAAGAGCACTTTATTGTTTTTTTCCACAACTACCTGCGCTATTTTCCCGCTTTTCCCTTTGTTTATTTCTTGTTGAGATTTGTATCATCAATTACACGTTCATGTCCTCCTTGTCCTGGATTACCATCAGGCTTGTCCTCGTCCGTCTTATTAATGTTTCATTTTGTTTTCATACATTCAAAGTAAGGTTTAATTACTTTGTTAGCACCTATAGTTTCTCTTTGAATTCAAATTGGTCCTTACATTTAAAAAGTTTGTAATTGGGTCCTTAATTGTTATAGTTTAAAGTTGCCTATAATTGGGTGCCCAGACTTCCTGGCTATACTTGGCTGTCACAAGTCTATCTTTATAGTGGTATTGTTGCAAATATTTGTTCTATATTTGCACAAGAATGTCATGAAACATAGATGAATGCTGCCTCATCACATATATATGACACTTGGTACCTTTTTCTCTCCGACTACATTACTAGCAATCACATACCGAGCCCTGGATAAATAAGCCCCAGCAGTATTGCTAAATCTAAGAATTCACGGCAGAACAATTTTCATTATTAAATAGTCAACTATTGTTTGCATGGGTGGCAAAGGTGAGAGTTCAAAAATTAGCTGAAATCGGGTGCCAATTACAGTGGAGATCCAATTAAAAGAAATTTTAAACTTTATGGACCTCATCAGCAGCTTTTGAAATGTAGGGACTACTTTGAATTCAGTGTAAAACTATAAGGATCAACAGAGAAATTAAACCTTCAGAGTAATTATGCTCTGGCTGAGTCAGCAAAACAACGACTATCTATGTCAGTGCTCCAATAATTGATTAAATGAGGTGTAGTCCCTTACGCTATTAATTTTTGAGATGAACATCTTGTGGAAAGTTATCTTAGCAAATGACCGACCTTGTACATTTCTGGCTTGTGCTTCTCAGGGACTAGATGGACAGTCAGATCCAAATACTGTACATGGAGGATGTGAGGTACTCTCTGGGGAAAAGTGGTCCGCTACAAAGTGGATGAGGCAAACAGCTTACCTGTGACTTAGCTCCACCATATCATGTAAAGGGGCTCCCACTAATGGGATTTTCCCCCAAATGTTTCATGCCCTTATTCAGAAGATTAGTGATTGTTAATCATTCTTGGTAATAAATATGAAGTTAGGTTGAACTTTAATAGTTGGTGATGGACAGTATTTACATAAACTAGCATCAGTTGACATATTAGTGGAGTTACACTGGAAGCTAGCATCTCTTTGACCCTATAGCATCACGGGAACATCTGCTTAGCTTAATCTAGTCTTGTTTCTCTTCAGAAGTCCATGAGGTAAATCCCTAGGCAATTTGTTGGGATTACCTTAAGTCTTGGTACTAATTTAGAGTAGCATTGAGATATCATATCTATTGTGATGAAGTTGTAATAGTTGTGTAAGGACACTTGGATCTCAGATATATTATGTATAGATGTATATTGTACGATATTCAGAAATACTAGGACGTTAGGGGCAAAAACCATATTATAAATGTGGGGTCTTGGTTAGCCAAATTCAATGGTTGTAGGGTAACTGTACGTCTGATTCAGCTCAAGTGGTAAAATGTTGGGTTGCCTTATAGTAGGTTAAGATTAAATGCTGTTCAGAGACAATGCAGTTTAGAGACAGCATGATGTGTGACAGAACATTCATGTTAAAATAACATGACTGAATAATTCACAACATTTACTCTTTTTGGTTACTATTAGTTTATATGAAAATTACTTGATATTAACGATAGCTAATGGTAAAGAGAGACTTCTGCGCACGTATGGTACAAAAACTATTGTGAAAGTAATATTTACTGAAATTGTTAACTGTTATCGTAAAATGAAGGATGGCAAAGTAAGATATTATTGTGAACAGTGTATTCTTCTACCCCTAGAAAGACAAGTTCTACTAATTAAGACTTCTTCAAATTTTGTCATTGCAGAAGTTTCTTCTTCAAGAACTTCCTTAAGATCATGTATATTCATGATGAAAATAATGAGATTCATTACCTGAGTCGATATAAGTAATGCTAGTTTCTTCAATATTGATTCGTTATCAGAAAATATGATCTCCAAAGCAAATTTGAAATTTATCTATCTTCAAGGATTTTACTATTTCCTTTGATTATTGCTTTTTTTAAAGACCGTTAATAACTATATGCCCTTCATTACAAGTATAACATCAGAGAATCCTTTTTCGGGTTTTGAGAATTAAGACCTCCTTCAAAATTTACTTTTTTGATAGGTTTTGACTCTAGGAGTTGTGTCCTTTCCTACTTTCTTTTATTTGGTTTTGTATAATTTTCTTGACAACCAGTGAACCAAATTCCCAATTATGTTTAAGTTTTGAACAGTATCCTGTTCCAAACTAATTGTGGACTTGCTTTAGCAACGAAGCAATACTCTACTACATGTCTTCGAGCATAATTAGTTCTTTTCTTAGATGAGAAGCTGTCCTAATATTACATGCCGAAATAAAATATTTATATTTAGCATGAAAATTGTTAAATTAATTAGATATCATAGTTTAATTTATAAAATTTAATAATTTAAATTTTACTAAATAAAAATTATATGAAAATAAAAATATATCAATTCAAGAACTAATTTTCTAAAGCAACTTCTTCACCAGTTTTTTTTAAAATATTATTACTCAAATGATCCTGTTGATCCCCAGGTGGTGTTTTATGAAAGGATCTTGTTATGTTGATATTTTTGGAGGTATAAATGTTGTATAATTTTATATGTTTTTTATATTTTTGTTTTATTTTTTTAAATTTATTTCTGCATATGCATATATAGTGTATAAAATTAGTTTAGTAGTTTTATGGTAATGCTGAAAATGTGTATAAAACATGTCTAATCCCTAATATTACCAAGCTTTAATTTTGTGATATAATTAGTATCTTATTTTGCACTAATTTTATCTACAAAATTATGTACTAATGATTCTAAAATGCTTTTGCAGAATTCGCTCAAAAGTTTGAAAATTATTTAATAAATCATTTTTCTGTATTATGGATGTATGTGGTGGTTCCCATTTTCTAATATAAAGGCTAAATTTTCATTAGATTAAGTACCTTTTTAGTTGGTTATTACAATAGATAAAGATCTATTGTGCACAATCATCGATAATTGGTACATTTTTATATCATTTTCTTTTCTTGTTTCTACAAGTGTCCCATCTTTTCAATTTAGTCTTCATTCTGAGTTTTTTTCTTCTTTAAAAAAAAGTTTTTCAATGGAAGGGTTCGTACATATAAGGTGCACATTTTTCAATCCATGCACTTGGACGCTTGATTCCTTCTAAACACATTTTAGATTATTGTTATAAAATTACTAATTCAAAATGATAAGTAAATAAGGAACCTTCATAAATAGAGTAGATTGAATGTAGATAGGTAGAAAGAGAAAAAATTAAAAACTGTTGTGCAAAGATAACAAGTTAATGAAGGATAAAGTAGAAAATTAAAATAATTAATCAAACAAAACAGTGAATAAGTAAACAAGACTGCTCTCATCACATATATATGTATATATATAGGTAAATTAAGAGTTTTAAGGTATAAATTGGTTGAATGTGAATAGAAGAGAGAGAGAGAGAGAGAGAGAGAGAGAGAGAGAGAGAGAGAGAGAGAGAGAGAGAGAGAGACGTCCATTATTGATCAGACAAGAGTATGAATAGACAAGCAAGCGTCCCATAGTGTCACCACATATATATTACTCGACTGACGCAGAATAGCATATGCAGTAAACAAGAGAAACAGAAGGACAACTGAAGAAAGAATGAAGACTTTTCTTTGAAATAATAGAATACAAAATTGAAATAAGAAATTTGTCATACATAAGGAACAGCGTCACATTATTTATCAGGAAGTGCTTGTTTGCCTTTTAGATGGGCAGCCAACTGGTTTGGACCATAGAGACAGATACGCAGATCACCTTGAACCATAGGTAGATAAAAGTAATTCTTGAACAAGTCCCAGAATTCATCTCTGCCAGTCAGTTATATACCGGAACCGTCATTAAGGTATCTTAATAGAAAAGTTTATTTGCATATAATTCACAAACTTCTAAACTTATGCAATGTCGGAAGAAAGGGTTGCCGATGCTGATGACAATGATTAAGAACGATGTGTCATAACAAATAAGATATCAGAAGGAGAGAAAGAGAAAACGACTATAGCCAAACCTGACTTGTGGAAGGGTAAACAAGGAATAACCCTTTACATCTGGGTGCAAGTCAAGCAGAAGCACTTTTAACCTTGAAAGGCCTAATGCCTCCGTATCAATGAGCTTCTTTATCCTGAAATTGATGGCAGAGTTAAGCATGATACATGAAAGACTTGTTCAGGTTGAAACTTAACAACGGCCCTATCAAGAGAGATATTTTTTATGATCTGACACTTGGTGAGAAAGTGATAAAGTGCTGTTTTGATTCAAATGATTAAAGATGACCAACCTGCTTGGCGTGCCGCTAGCAATATTAACACGGTTTTTTAACAAAGAAATCTGCAGTGAACATGAAAGGAAAACCATTATAAAAGGACAAGTTTTGAACAAAGTTTCCGACAAGGAAGGGATATAAGATGTGATGATATTGGCGTCAACTAAACAGGAAGAAAACAAACAAAAATGACAACTTCTGATCATGCAAATTACCATAGAGCAAGAGAGTTTAGATGGAAAGAAAAATCATGTACTACTAACGAACCACACAATAACATCTTTTTTCATTCTAAGGGTATAATAAAAGATGCTTTGCTGGAAGATAATAAATTGTTAACCATAAGTATTGAGTGTCAAAGCCGCACGCCCCTCCAAACCCCAACCCCAAAAAATAATACACAGTGAAAATTTGGGTTGAGATTTGATTGAAATGCCAAAAACACGAGTCATTCAGTGAAGCAAGTGCTTCTACATATATTTTCAGATGTGGTACCAATTCCCTTGCCCCACTGCCACCACTGCCGCTGCTTTTGCTGTCTCTACCACTACAACCATCTAATATTATTATATTAATAACAATGTTATTAGTTATAACTGTCATTTATAATTCTATTCATGATCAATTCTAGCATACCAAACCTAAGAATAAAATGAAATCATCATTCTATTCTTCATCATAACAAACATAATAGGAATGAGCATGCCATTCCCATTCCTGTTTCATAATAAATCATTATGTCCAATCAAACATGGTCTATAATTTGTTTAATACTACACTGAAACAATTGTCATGAAAGGAAGATGGAGGAGGCCTTAGGATAAAATTCTGAAATGCACCTATAAAAGGATTATATAATTCAGTATCAATGCTGCCTTAAGAATATGAATCAAAGATTCTGTCCAACCATCAACTCTAAATTACCATCAGTCAACCCTTATAAAATAAGTAACCGAAGACAGATAGGTAAAGGCCACACGCTCAGTTATTAGACTAAGGTAGATAACCGAAATAAAAAATAATCCGTTATTTCATTTGCCTGAAAAAGGCATTATTAACCAGCGTAAACAAAGAAACCTTGAGCACTGGAAGACTTGCATGCCCAATACAGAAACATAAAAATACATTGATATTAACTGAGACAAGAGCAAGGAAACTTGAAACATTACTGTGAATACAGCAAAATGTATTGAAATGAAAAGAAAAAAAAATACATTATCTATTGATTTTAAATTTCAAATGAAGGAAAATTTTCAATCTTTCTTGAGGAATTTTTTTTTTTTTTTTTAACGGAAAAAGAAATCTTCTCAGAGAAGAACAGGGAGCAATAAAAATGTAGGAGGATAAAATATCCCTTTAAAAAAACCTAACAGAAAATGAGCCAAAAAGGTCAAAAAAGGAGATAAAACTGTTCCATCCCTCTATATTAGACAGACGAACTTCTTTAGAATCAATACACAGAAACAAAAGAGATGTCATAAAAACAACCCTATCCCACTCGAATAGAAGGGCAAAGAAAACCCTCAAAATTTTGTTCATTATGCTCTAACCAGATACTCCAAAAGACAGCTTAAACTGCACACTGCCACAAAGTTTTAGCTTCCTTGTTTCCAGAACACCTTTGAAGCCTATTCAAAGAAACTGCTCCAAGGTAGAAGGTCACATACAACACTCGACAAGGACTTCAAACGGATTATTCCATAAGAAAATAACTGCCCTACAATGGAGGAATAAATGGTCACTTGATTCCAATTCAGCTTTAATCATTACAAATATAGCAAGGGAAATCGCTGTGGGAGATCTTTGAATTAGCAAGATGTAGCGGGTGTTAAGCCAATTGAGTACCACCGTCCAAGCAGTGTTGTCAGTGGTGCAGTGGCATTTGTTGCTACTTTGGGGTTACCCCTTTAGTACTCCATGTTCAAACCTTGAGTCTTGTGTGTGTCTAAGTGGCTTGCCATTCCTCTAATTACCAAAAGAATGGCCTGCCATGGCTGAAACAGAGTCAAAAGGTGAGGATCTGCTTTGCTAGTGAGTCACCGCTCTGCTCATCCAAGTTGCCAGCCTCAACCAGCAATGCCATAGCCTCTTCCCCTCTGCATCAAGCTATCAGACCACTTGCCCTGCCAAGTCATCCATTCAGCCACCATTAAGTTGCCAATTTGTTCTGTTTATTTCAATCCTTCATTTAGCCAACAAATAGGCTCTGTTTTCAGCTTGTAACTCATCCAAGTTTTTAATAAAAATCACTGAGTGTATTGAGAAGCAATTCTGTCATCCTTCTATATCTTAGGAGTAGCCATCCTAAGTGGTGTTTTCAGGCTAGAAACCACCATAATGGGGTTCTCAACCTTGCTAAAATTGGTGTTTCTTTTCTGTCCATTAGGCTCATAAGCCAATGGCCGCCCTGGCAGTCATGGACTGGTGCTTTTTGCCCCATCTGCCATGGACCACCAATAGCCTGGCCTCCACAGCATGGTGGAGCCATGGAGGGGCTATGGACATGACAGCCATGGTGGTAAGGCAGGGCCATGCGGATATTTCATTGAAATATCCCATTTGCCCCTGTTATTTGTGAAATCCACCAATGGGCTTTGTTTGTTTGAGGACATAAGTGTCATTCGACACTTTTTGCCCTTGTTACAAATCCAATGATTGGTACAGTCTGAGCTTCCATCCTCTCTGCAAAGTGCAAAACAGCATTGCCTGGGCTTGTTTCCTCTCTGCCATTGCAGCTTATTGACTCTTTTCTCCAGTTCTCCATCATCTGGGCTTTGTTACTCCTCTGTCATTGCTTGTTGACTCTATTCTCAACGGGGGAGCACCTCATTGATAATTTATATTTTGTTTAGTTGTAATTATTTGAATTTATTCATATCTTTGAAGTGTTTATCTATAATCTTTTATTCAATTTGTAAGCCTATGACTTTTTATGATTGTTTCCTCTAATTGTTTTGATGCAGTTTGATGTGATTTCATGTTATTTATTTTCAATTTTTTTTTTTTTTGTCCGCCATGCATCCACACGGCAGCCAACAGGTGCATGGCCTTTTTTTGAGCTGGCCGCAATAGGCTATTGATAACACTGCATCTAGGCAAAATATCTGACATTAGAAAGAATTTTGTTTTAGATTAGAAAATAGCTTTGTCACGAAGGAACATCTTCTGATTAGGAGAATAGATAAAAACTGGAAAAAGGACTAGTAAGAAAATACAACAGAAGAATGAAGAGTCCAGATTCTCCTATCAGGAATTCTAAATTGGAAGAAGAATGATCAGCATCAAGTGAAAGGGATCCTAATTGGCTATCATTAAAATGAGAAAAAGAAGGAAAATTCAAAGATAAATTAGGAACTAGAATAAGAATGATGATGAAGCTGAGGAAAACCCTCCAAAAAGGGAATATTTCACACCAAAAAAAATACCTCCCAACCACCAAACCCAAAAAATGTTAGAAAACAGTGGTCTGTCAGCAGCATACCCTTGAGAAACAAACTTCATGGAACAGGGTCATTTTAAATCTTAAAGGACTCGTATGTACATGCTACATCTCATTATGGCTCCTTCTGTATTATTGTCAATAGATGTCAAAAGCAATCTCACCCATTTTCTCCCCAAAATTGAAGCAAAAGATTTAAATGAATGACAAAAATAAAGTATTAAAATCAACAAAAACTAGTTCAAATTCAAGTCATAGACAGTAAAATTTATATCTTATTGTACTTTACCCTCCATTTATAATGATGTCAACAAAAATTATCTTCACTAATCCTTTTGTTTATTGAGCAGCCCACCTACTCCTTAGGATTAACATAAATGACTAGCTGCATTGTAGTTGGCAAATAAATTGGGATAGTGCAGGGATGTTGAGAAAGGAAAAGATTTGCATATGGTCTTCATTGATTTGGAAAAAGCTTATGACAGAGTGCCAAGAGAAGTCCTATGGAAAGCGTTGGAAAAGAAGGGTGTTCGTATTGCTTATATTCGTGCCATAAAGGATATGTATGATGGAGTTACAACAAATGTGCGGACTCAGGGAGGGGTAACAGAAGATTTTCCCATAAGGATCGGTCTGCATCAAGGGTCGTCCTTAAGTCCATACCTTTTCACTTTAGTGATGGATGTACTTACTGGACACATCCAAGATGCAGTCCCGAAATGTATGTTGTTTGCTGATGACATTGTCTTAGTAGGGGAAACAAAAGAGGGGTTGAATTGTAAAGTGGAATTATGGAGAGAAGCCTTGGAATCAAAGGGTTTTCGTTTAAGTCGGAATAAAACAGAGTATATGGAGTGTAAATTCAGCAAGAGGCGAGAAAACAGAGATTTGGAGATAAAAATTGGGGAGCAGAGAATACCGCAGGTGTCCAAGTTTCGGTACCTTGGGTCCATTTTACAAAGTAATGGAGAGATTGATGGGGATGTCTCCCATAGGATCCAAGCTGGATGGATGAAATGGAGAAACGCATCGGGGGTTATTTGTGATCGCAAAATATCTACCAAGCTTAAAGGGAAGTTTTATCGAACTGCTATTAGACCAGCTATGCTTTATGGAAGTGAGTGTTGGGCTTTGAAAGGTCAACAAGAGCAAAAAATGGGGGTGGCAGAAATGAGAATGTTGAGATGGATGAGTGGACATACAAGAAAAGACAAAATTCGAAATGATTATATTCGGGAAAGAGTTGGGGTGGCACCTATTGAGGAGAAAATGACAGAAACCCGGTTACGGTGGTTTGGGCATGTACAAAGAAGACCGCGAGAGGCACCAGTGAGAAAGGTTGACCAAATGGTGTTTAGTCCTGTGAGGAGATGTAGAGGAAGACCAAAAAGGACACTTGGAGAGGTGATTAAAAGAGATCTTTGGTTAAATGGTATATCCGAAAATTTGGTTTTGGATAGAAGTTTATGGCGTCGTTTGATCCATGTAGCCGACCCCACCTAGTGGGAAAAGGCTTGGTTTGTTGTTGTTGTTGTTGTGAACTTGGCTTCCCTATGTAGCTGTGCACTGCTTATATGTTTCAGAGGTGAGGTTAAGCCAGTAAGGGATATTGAATGTAATTCAAGCCCTTTGTTTTTATGATTTTTTTTTTTCGACAAATTTTGCTTTACTATTTGTAACTTTCTTCATCAGCGGATGGTTATTCTCCTAATAATACAAAGCTCTCATTTCGCTTTTTTTTATCTATATTGATAACCTTGCAGCAGATGTAACAGTTCTGCGTCATAATCAATTTCCTCACTAATTTTTTCATACAATTCACAAGGGAAACATCTCTACTGTTTCTACAGATTCAGGTTACATATATGCACACCCAAGTCAGAACATAACTATAAAAAGTAACCCATCTTACATTTATTAATTCACCCTTCAGTTTAGAAAAATGTATAGCACATCCACATTTAATCGCTTTCTCAAGTTTAAGAAGTGAAGTTGTTGGGTGTGAATATGAGTTACATATAAACTTTAAGCCAAAAAAAGGAAAGAAACGAGAAACTCTTGTAATCATTTCACATGACATGACCAAGTAATCATCTCCAATCCAACTTAAAATCTTAACCCTACTTAGCAACTTGATATATATATTACTCACAATCCATCCAGTTTCTATGCCTTACCTAATGTATCCAAATGAATTAATATATTGATAAATTTTAATAAAACAGAGAAAACAGTAAGATTACCTGTTCCTCAACCTTCATATGCTTTGAGAATAGCTTTACAGCATGACAATCTTTTGTCAATGAACGAAAACCCCTATAGCAATTCAATTTATCAGTAAGACTAAAAGGAAAAAAATTTTGCAAAAGATTCTTAAACAATTTTTGTTGCTTCTATCTAGTTATACTGATCAATATGTCACCTTCTATTAAGGTGTACATATTTTGCTTCTTTCTTTCTGTTTTTTGTTTCCCATTATTTTTTTGTCTTCAAAAGACAAATGAAAGAAGTGATATTCAGCAAGTATGTGCTTTGGCTTAAGACATTTTCCTCCAAAAAGAAAAAAGGATCCATACCTTAAGAGTTCTAAAGATCTTAAGGCAGATGAACTAATAATGAGAACTGCTGGACTCCCAGGATCAATTTTTCCTTCCACAAGCTGGCCTTCACAGAGCACCTCTTTCCATGATTGGCCAAAAGCTGCTTTCATACTTTTCCCCAAGCTTTTAACATCATTATCTGAGTTTTGCAGGAATTCCAAAATGCATGTATCTGCAGAATGTAACAAACGCATGTAATAAACACAATTTCATTCCCTGAGTATACTACCAATAGGCATTATTAATTCAATTGATTTCTGTAACATTTTCAGTTTCATATTTCCAAGTATATCATAATTTTAATTTTTCTGAAAGCCACTGAATGTCTGATGTGGAAGATAAATTCAAACTAAAATATTAGTAGCCAAGCTAAGTAATTTTATTATACAGAGAGACTAAGGCCCTGACATTGAAGAACCTGCAGCCTAACCCCACTAGATCCACTAAAAAATTACTTAGTGCATAAAAATTGCAAAAAATATTGAACAAAAGACTTGGTAGAATTCTGGAAAGAAACTATGTCAGGACCTGAAACCCATCAGGATTCATAACCTTTTTAGAACAACTATGCATAGAATCAGGCAGTGAGAGTTATTTCTCACTCTGGAATTGAGAAGGCAAACAGTGGTTCTTGTCAACTACCTTCTGCAGCTGTTATTTATTATAACAAAGAGTGTCAGGCTACAGAAATAAGGTGTGGACAAAATCAGTCCAAGATAATGAATTATAATATTGTAAGGATGTTGATGACAAGATGATATCATAAGTCAAAAAATCCATCTGATGGTAAGAATAAACTGAAAAGAGAATGATGTCAAGAACAATCAGTGGAGATGGTATACTCTTATCTGAGGCAGCTGAAGGCTCACCACAATAATATAAATACCCACTTTAAGTTGGTTTACGCCTCATATAATGGAGATCCCTTTTTAATTGTGCTGCTGATTTAGATCAATATTTTCTTGGAGCATTCAAAATGCATTTTTTTAGTTTAATAAATTTCATATTGTCTACTGTAGTACTTGTATTGATATTTTAAAAATTTTCATAGTTCTTGGTGGGCTGTATTTTGGCTCAAATTTAATGTTGTTTGGATTTCCATGAGTCTAGCATATCAAATGTCTCAGTTTTACTTAAGGGTTTAGCATAGTAGCTAGTCTTAATACTTATGTTACATGACTGAGATTTTCCAATTCTTTGTAGGTTTGGCTTTATAAACTGTAATGATTTCTTACAATACTGATCAGTTAATCTTCGATCAAAAATAGAAACCATGATTTTTTATTCTACACAGTTATGGTCTTCTATGTTTTGTGAAACAAACCCTAGACATGATGGATGCCTAAGAAACTGCCACAGTGAAACTTGTGTATTTTCTTCCTCTTCTAGAGTTGACTAATCCCTTTCTTCAAATTACATCTGATTTCTTATCCCAATATGGCTGAAATAATATTATTCCAACATCCTTATCTTTTTCTTAGAATTACAGAACAACCTTTAAAACTCCGAATCTAACTGTGAACATACTGTTCACAGCACCCAAGGAGCCACCGTTATTTTATTTTATTTTTTTTGCAAACTACTCTTACCCAACATGCCTTAGATTCACTAAATTTTTGGGAAACATAAAACTTATCTTTAATCCATTAAAATTCTCAATCCCTAGTCATTTAGACTTGATAACTCTACACGTCTAAAGCATGCATTACATCAGGTTGATACTTATAATGTGATTTTCTCCGTGAGTTGGAAACCATCTTCTGTCTTGGCCAGCTCTGTTGCTGGTTTAGTTCCCACTACGAAACTGCTTCATCATTAGTGACAGCTCCGCATTTTAAAATAAAGTTACCCAACTCAAGTTCCTGCCCGCCCTCCAAGAATTTCAATGTCACGCTATATTACTACTCATTAAGCGCACCTATTTAATCACAGAAGAAAAGAAAGAGAAAAACATTGAAACCATTCTCTCTAAATTGTCACGTTTTACCACATTTTCCAGGCAACCAAACAGAACCCAAATAAAATCCGGGTATAGCAAAAGTACCATTGAGGGATTCTAACTCGAGAGAAGAGAGCTGAACTCCCCTGGCAGACTGAAATTGATCCAAAAAGAAACGCAATTTGTCGGAAGCTGATGCATGTTGAAGCTCCTTTCTGTTTTGGCTGCTCTCCGTCTCAGACTGAATTTCGCTGTTGGTTTTGGAAGCGTCATTCTTTTTCTTCTTCTTATGGGTCCGTCTCAGATCATTCTTTGTAATCTTGGACTTGGTCTTAGTCTTAGCTCCCTTTGGAGCGAGGGTTTTTCGCTTGTTGCTAGGGTTCTTGAGGTTTCCCTTTAATGGCTTCTGTTCTTTCCTGCTTCCCATATTTTTCGGTGGCTGCACGCTCAATAAACTATGGGGGCTTGCTGCGCTGTGTAAGTATACAGCTTTATTTACTTCCGCTTCAATTTATTTATTTATATGTTATTCTCATATTTATATTATTAAAATTTAAATTATTAAATTTATTAAATTATAAATTTTAAAAATCAACAATTTCGATTATCAATTGTAAAAATTATGTAATAAATGTATTGTAAAAGTATTATTTTTTATTATTATATTTTATCTTTTATTATTTACTTTAATTAAATAAAATAAAAAATACTTTGATCTTTATCTTTTATTTTGCATTTATTATTCACAATTCTAAATATTTATAAAAGTTATTGAAATTCTTTTCGGAATAATATTTTAAATTTGTTAATTTTATCGTGTGTAATACACATAATTTTTAATATTATTTCATTTAAATATAGTTTATAATAAATATTTTCATAGAAATATGCATATATTATTGATAAAATATTTTTGTATTCAACTACATATAACCGTTTTCCACCTTTCTGGGTCTGATATAATTTATGGGTTTGATGCTAATATGTGGAATTTGCACAGGAGTTTTGGGTTGGAAACGAAGAGCTTGTTAATTTGTATGAGAAGAGACTTGGTAATGCCGGTTATATCAATTTCAATCTTGAACGGACTAACAATCATGGTGATGATGGTATGCATTTTGTCCCTCAACTTAAAATTCTACCCTTGATTTCTCAGTTTTGTCAGCGATTCAAACATCTTGTTATAAGGATAAACATTTTTTGAGAACAATAATAAAAATGATGAAAAAGAATTTGTTGCTGAAATTTATTTTGAAACCTTATTGAGAATATAACTGGGTTACTCTTCTCCTGGGGAAAATTGAAGTACCAATACTTTTCTTTTTAAAAGTTTAAGATTTCATCCTTGCCTTAAATCTGCATGAATGGACTGCTTGACTGAATTTGGTGAAAACCCACTACATGACAGGTCTCGGATTGCTAAATGCCTGTCAAACTCTCATAATGTTGTTTGCCATAGGCTTGGTGGATTTTTTTTTTTTATGCTACCCAAGTAATCGATGAGGTTTCCTGTACAATGCTCTTATGGTGTTTCCTTTGGAGTCTTCAGGTCTTCTGGTAGCAGTGCAAAAAGACTACCTTACAGTTCCTAATTATAAGGAGTTGCACTTCAATGATTGCGGGGATCGAGTAGCTCAGTTGTTACATGTCAAGTTAGCGCTTTCATTTTCACAAAGCCAAGACAATGATATATGCCAGGAAATTCTTATTTGTCAACACCCATTTACTTCCTTGTACGTCTGCATCAGGTATCTAATCACTAAGTTGTCTTCCATGTAGGCATGGTAGCTCACTTAGACGTATGTTGATAACTTGCTTTTCTGCAGGTCTACAAGATACTTCAATATGTGGATTCTTATCAGAAAGAGCACCAACTCAAGCCAATGCCAATTATGCTATGCGGGTAAAATTTTAGATGGACTTAAATATGTACGGTTCCTCCAACCCCTTCCCTTCCCCTTTTTTATGTTGGATTGTCGCACGTCTAAGTGTGAGATAAAATCTCATCTCATCTCATGAGCTAGTTTTTAGAATGAAAAAGTTCAAAAAACACTCAACAGTGGTATCAGAACCCAATTTTACAGATTATCAATTGTGAAAGGGGCTAAAGCTCATGTTACAATATTTTTTTACTAGGCCTTCAAGCAGATGAAATGATCCTGCTGGACCTGATGATGTTGGGTTTTTAGGTGATGGACTTGATTTGTGTCGGGAAATTAGGTTGATGACAAGTATAATTCAACCTAGGCTCAATGTGCAAAGAGGGAGATTATTGGATTGTCCCACATCAATTGTAGAAGAGGCTTGTTATTGATATATAACAATTTTTAGTGTAAAGGAAAGCCTTACCTCTTAAGTTAGCTTTTGGGGTGAGAAAGCTCAAAAAGCACCAACACTTCCCTTATCCTCCTCATTGTTTTAGTTGTGTGTATTTGACTTCTGTCACTTTTTCAAACACTTGGTTCATTATTAATGTATGGTTTACAACTTTTGATTTTCCAGTGACCGGAAGGAAGCAAAAGAGGGCATGTTTACAAGTTGCTGAGATCTCAGGGGTTCAAATCATGATATGATACTGCACATCATTACACTGACGCAGATGCCCACAAGTAAATATATTCAACATCATGTAAGAATCAATGTTCAGGACAATATGCCCATTAGCTTATATTTGGTTAACATTGCACTAGGTTAGCCACCAGAATCATTGGGGAGACATATGTGCTGTGACTTTATATGGCTTTTGAATCCTGATAAATATTGGAAACTACTTACAGTAAGTTGGAGTGAAGCAGTATTTGGCATGTTCAAGGTATTTTTTAACCTTTGGACTTTCACTTAATCATTTAATTTATTATTTTTAAACAATTTTCAAGCAGTATTATATGTATATCTTTAGACCGAGGTTATGTTTGAGAAAAAGGTGAATCAGACATTAAGTTATATATCCCAATGTTTGAAATAGATCCTGCATTCTTAGTACTAATTCTTTGAAATTGTGAACACAACAGATAGCTATATCTAATAACCATACTAAAAGATAGTTGTCAACTACTATAAAAAATCTTGTGGAAGATGGCTGGGGAAAGGGGTTTGCCGGTAAAGAAGTGTAGCTCAAGTGTTACATCCTCCATGTTAGGAAAGTGAGTACTTCTTTTATTTGTTGGATGAATTTATGGACTAGCTTTATTCTGCTGGATATTATTATTGAACCGAACTTCTCCACCATGGGTGCAGGAGTGATTGCAAATGGTAATAATACAAGCAGAAAGCCAACTTATCTGGCTCAATTACCATTTAAACGGAACTTAATCAAAGCGTGTATCCTTTTCTAGGGATAAAGATTTTATTGGGTTGGGTAGACGTGCTATATTTATCACTCTTCTTCACTCACTCCATCTTTGTGTTTACATTTCACTGTGATAATATGCAGAGCTGATTTTAACCTGTCATCATTAAGGTAGGGCTAATTCTATTATATTGGGACTAAAATTTATAATATACATACTTACAGTGACATATTTAAATACGAAGAATAGATAGACATTCTAAATAATCTGATTTATTGATACAATTTTATAAATAACCGTCTGATAAATGAAAATAAACCCATGACTTGTTAAATAATTTATACAGATAGGTGCCGTAAATTTGTGTCATGATCATCCTTTAGTTTAGAAACTTTAAGAATTGATCCAAGTACCATAAAAACCTCCTTAATGTAGAGAAGAGGCCATTTCATCAAGTCATAAACTAGCACCATTGTATTATTTGTTATGATGGATTTTATTTTTGTTGTGGGGCAGAATTCTGTCACTGACTCCTCCAATTTCAGTATTTATTGCGGAGAACAGACAGCGACGCATTTGCCCTTTTAAAGGCTAATAATGAAGGTTGCATCACCTATTCTGGATCCTGTGAAGCACTTCGACAAGTATATGGTGTAGTATCAACTAAAATACCAGTGCTCTTCAAATTCTTAGACGTGTGTGTGTGTTTGTCTGAGAAATCCTCACGTTGATGGTGATGAATGTCTTTACATTATGTTCAGCTTAATTTGTTTGGTCATCGTTATGGACTTGGCGTCGAAGAGACAACGGACTTTTGGGTCCAAGCAGAGATTGATGGAAACGGTGTTCTAGATTATAAAGAATTTCAGGTAAGGTGGTTCATATGAAAATCTTGTGTTAACACTATGTAAGAATACTCTTCAGCCTTGAATACTTTGGCAGTAAAATTAGTATTTAAAATTAAGCAACCATGATTAGAGGTCTAGGGTATGTTGAGAGCATAACCCTGAATTGTGATCAGTACTGGTTTGGAAGTCACAATATATAATTATAAGTGGGCATTAACCTTATTTGGTTTTTCATCTGAAAGTTTTGTTGGCTAATCTGTGATCATGACATTATTGGATTGCAGCAGCGAATCTGGAATCCAGCAAGTTCGGGTCACTGGGAGGAAAGCAACAATGAGGACTGCAATGATGTTTCAAATGGTAATCTGGAGCAAGCTGTTGGTTTGAGTGTAAAAAATGCCGTTCTGTTTCCTCCTGAGGTTGAGAAAGGTGTATGACCTGAAGACTACTCCCTTTCTGATCATGCACGTCTCACTGTGGTGTTCTCACCAATAAGAATGCATTGTTCCCAAATGGTATCCTGACAAATACTGGAGGAACCACAGCTTAGGCTCATAGAGATGGAAGGGTCACAGAAACATGCGACTTATTGACTGGGGGAGCTTTCAAACATCGTGTGTTTACTAATTGCACCATCGTTAGGCTGTTAAGAAGCAGCACAAGCTCAAGCTTGACATTTGATGCACCAGGACTCATCACCCAGTTTAATTTCCCATTTCGTTCATTCCTTTTATTGGTTGAAAGGAAAAACAGAAAGAAAACAAAGATTGATCTGTATAGTTGTCGCATAGGTTTGAGCATCACCCACCCATTTTGGAGATGCAACGTCTAGAGGTCATTGAAATAGAGACCTTGTACATTCAAATTGTACAAAGCACGATTTCTTTAAGATTTTCTCTTCAAAAGCATGGCAATGGAATTTAAACGATCCATAAACCGTCTTCTGAATTATCTCCACTCATTTAAATAAGTTATTTCTTAATGAGTTCATATAATTTTAATGGAAATGTATGTAATGCATGTAGGTAGTGGTTATTACTGGAACTTCTGTCTTGAAGAGGAATAATTTTTCATTAAAAAGATACGAGATACTCTTAAAAAATAATTAAAAATAAAAATTGAAATACTTCACTAAAGAAATATATATATATATATATACAGTAATCATTGAAACGAAAAAAAATAATACAGGGCTAATATATATATATATATATATATATGTATCCTAGTTATATAAGCCATGATTTTTTAATATCGAACTACATAAAAATATAGATAAATTGCGATGTTGGAAAACAAAAACATCAGGACAGATAATGTTGCATTTACTCGTTTTATTTTGTTGGCCATAATCACAAACCAAATGAAATTGTTTGTAATTCAGCCATCACTAACTTAACGAAAAGAATTGTAGCAGAAAATCGTTTATCCTCTGCTTATTATCGACAAAATCGCTGGAGTCTCTTTAAGTTAATTTTATATTTATAGATGCTTCCAATTTTATGGGAAAAAAGTGTTTACAACAAGATTGGCGATTTACCTCCTCTACAGTGTAATGTGTATCTTATTTTATAAAATACAAGCTCATAATTATTAATAAAATTAAAAAATAAATTATCTCAAATTTCTAAATTATTACTCCATAATAATTTATAATTTTAATTTCATTTATTACCCATAATTTATCTTGTGTTTTAAAACAATAAAGTTAAGTGAATGTAATAGAAGTTTCTTTCACGATCCAAATTTAGAATAGAGTGTCGAATGGAAAATGAACCAAATGATGAGGTTTTTATTGGAAGATAGTTACAGTCAGTAATACTTACAGTGCCTTTAGTTTTGTTGTAGCAGTTTTCTTCTATTCTGTTATTTTTTGTTGTAACTGATTCAGCTGGTGGAAGCTTTGTGAAGCTCAGCTGCTGACTTGTATATAAACAAGTTCAATCGTCAATAAAACTATGGAATCATATCTTCCTTCAATTCTGATTTCATTTACTCAAAAATGTAGAAGTTTCCAAGCAAAGTTTTGATTAAATCAGACAATTCTTTCATTGATCTCAAGTAAAAGAGGTCAACCAATGTGATAATTTTTTAGCCACAAACTTTATGATGTTTTGCTTCTGCTTTGTGTCTATCCACCAATTTACACTTTGTTACCTTTAATAAAGATTATGACGAAAGTTTGATTCTCTTAGATGCTTGTGACCTTCCTTTTCCTCGGAAAAGACATCAAAAGAAAAAGTATTCTATGAGCTTAAACAATTTATGAGTTCTTTTTGTTGATCAGTCTGTCAAAGATACCTTAACGAAGATTAATGCTAATATAATACACACTTCCTTTGCCTTATTTGAAAAGGAATATATAAATATTATACTTTTGTACGCAAAAATAATATACAAACTTTTTGGGCAATTATAACTAAGGTAAGGTAGAGAGGGATATCTTGCTTTTTTTAGCATTTTTTATTTTTATAAATGAAAATTTATAAAAATCTCATTTAAATATATTTTAATTTTTAAAATATTATTTAAGTCTTATAGTCTAATTTAACATCTTATAATTAATTTTGTAAGATATTTATAAATCAACGTCAGAAAACAAACTTTTCATTTTTCTAATAAGGGATTTCATGCACGCTACTTTTAACTGCAACTCAACACTTTGTTGCATCGGTGCAGAAAAATATGTTAATGACTAATAAATTGTTTAAATTCGTCATACAAAGAGGCAAGTAGGCAGGCAAATCTATCTCCATTTGTTTCGAAGTAAATTGAAATGGCGTTAGCACCCTACGTATTCTATATACAGCATGCACAAAACAATCTTGTGAATCTCATAACGTCCAGGGTCAGAGGTTACAAACAGAGCAATATAGGGATACATCTTTTTGAGTACGCTAAATTTATGTTTATTCTCTTTTTTTTTTCTCTTCTTTATGTTTTCTCTTTCATTTTTTATTTTTTTTATATAAGAGGACGTTAACACCTTTCTTAAAAAAAAAAAAAGGTGCCGCGTACAACACCATTTCCCCTACAAACAGCGGAACGTGCTGCAGGGATTTTGGTGGTATATTGTAGTGGCAGTGTTAAAGCAAGGCACGAATTAAGCTAATTGCAAGTCTTATTTCTGGAGGCAGAGGTTCAGAACTGAGATACAAAACTAAATTTTAATGAAAAAAATAATAATAAAAAATTTACTTAATAAATTGTAAGAAATAAAAAAAGTCCAAAAAAAAATTAGAGGTCCTAAATTCCTTACTTCTACACAACCTCCTCACGTGGTAAAGAGGTAAGACATTCTTTCAGTCACTCACATTTTAAGTTTTCTTTATAATTATCTTCTTCTTTCCTACGTGACAGAGGTTGCGTAGAGTTAAGACGTGCATTCGGCTTAACTCAGCATGACAGTTCCGGCAGAGTAAGGGCGCACAAGGCAGCAGATGGCTAAGGACAACCAGTAGTTGTAGAAACGTAGAGTGCTAAAAGGTTTTCCTATAAGCCTAAATTGGTCTTTTGAACAAGAAGACATCAATTATTTTGTAGTGCGATGATGGCAGCGGCGAGATGCGAGGATAGCCGTATCACTTTAGCTTTCATTACTCTCTTTACATGACAAGTCGGTTTCCAACTTTCCTTTCTTGCTGTCATTGCCTTTGTGGCCGGCACGTGAGTCGAGATGCAGTCATGTTCATAATAGCGTCTTCGAAAATGCCTTTAAGCTTTTAGGAAAGTAGCGTATGATGCACATTGTAATATATAAATGGAGTTATGCTGACATTACTTTCTTCAACCGATTCAGGACGGTTTTCCCGTTCATTTTTCACTGCAGATTCTACTATAACACCTGAAAGATAAGTACAAAAATTTTGCTTCTGAAAAACAACACTAGCGCAGGAGGAAATAATAAGATAAAGCTAACATCTAAGCAGTGCCTATTTGTCAAGGAGAAAAATCTAACAGAAGAGTAAGCACCAGAAGATGGATATAAGATCTATGGCCTCCGTTCATAATTATCAGGTTTCCTCACTTTCATACATATATGCCTTAGATGACCACCAGGAGCTGAACATGTCAGTATGCCACCATGGTCCTTTACCTGGGCGTGCTGGAGTGAAAGAAAAGTATGAAGTTTGTTAATGATCAAGCATAAAACAAGGAGAATATGAACCACCAGAAGGGAAACTAAAAGCGTGAAAATGGACACTTAAAGTCATAGAAGAAAAAGATATAATCACATTTACTACATAATAATACCCACCAAATATAAATAAATTTTCAAATGCAAAGACCAACAAGTTGTACGTTTACATCAAAATCAATGCATAATAAAACAAATGAATAATGAGCTATGTGTTTGCCTAAAGTGAATAAAGCTTGCGCTTCACCACAAACTTTGGGCTTGGGGGGTTTGGAAGAGTCAAAATGATGCTGTTTACCAGTCAATCTCAGAACCTAGGGAAAACTGTGCAAAAACCAATTTCACATATATTCGAATTCAACTCAAGTGTTAGAAGTGGTTTCTTGTCTTGGTTTTACCTTGTATCCTTGTAGTTAGGGTACTAGTGTAGTTTAGTCGTTAGCCTCTGATTTATGCCTATTGTTACTTATTTTTAATGATAATCCTATATCTATCTTCGGGAAAAAAAAAAAAAAAAGATAGATATACCTGTCTGCATCACATCCTAATTTACATCAACATATTGCTCATTCACCAACTATAACATTTTTCCGTACAAAATCTTTGTACTAACTAGATTTCATCAAAGTTCCAGACTTTCTGCTCCTTATGTACACTACTTCAAATATGTGATATGAAGATCTAATCTAGATGTCCTTAAAAAAAGTAAATAAATAAATAATAAATAAAATCTATTTTTCCTTTCCACAAGAAGTTAAACATGGAATGAAATCACTCATATTACACCCAATGTATTCAACAAGAGAAGCAAGTGTTTAAACAAAGTGGCTGATGCCATTTCTCATTCTGTCATGTCTCAAGTTGGGAACTTGGCGTAATGGACTCGAACAGATGAAATAAATACACATAAAAGAGAGATTTAGTTCTTTCTTTCCAGACTTTATCACATGCCACATACAGGAATATGAAAATATTACAGAGAGAAGCGAGGATTTGAGGGGAGAGTAATATGGAATAGTTCTCCTTTAAACACAATACTCTCATCTCATATTCTTAAAGTATACTTATTGAGTCAAATTCTCTTTCCCAATTCCACAGGATTTCAGTATTTGACTATGACTATAGATAATATAAAAACCAGTGTCTCTGCCTGCATAGTGCATAAAAGTGTGTGTAAACATGTAGGAGACGAAGCTAAAGAGACTAAAGTCCTAAATTACATGCCATACCACATAAACAAGCATTTGAATTTAGATACCTCAATGGCTTCAGATGTAGAGATTTACCTTCCAAGAAGCATGATACTCGCACTCTCCACATAAAGAACCTCAAAGAGAAGTACAGAGTTTTTCCAGGCAGATGAGTGGTTGAAACAGCTAGTTCTATTCATAACTATCATCACTGTCTTCATAATCAGAAGCTGACTCATCACTCCTTGGTTCCATCAGCGAATTCATGTCAAAAGATGGTTCCATTTCCATCTCCTCCATGTCAATTGTTTCATAGTCCATTCGTTGCTCAAACTTCTCATCTGAACAATTAAGCATCCATGCCAAAGAGCACTTCAATCCCTTCTTGGCAACCATCTTATGCCTAGGTTTTACAGTTGACTCCAGAGCATAAGTGAAAAATGCTGGGAAAGCAACCAAGTCCTCTAAAGGCCTTTCCATTATCATTTGGAAGTAATCAAAGCTAAGTTTCATGATGTCAATATTCAAAGCAAGTATTTGAGGGCATCCAACAACCATCTGCTTTATTTGTTGCAAGGAAAACCCACAATCTTTCAGAAAATCAACATGCTTCAGCATAGGTGGACTGCTGAGGCTTATTACTTGCGGCATTTTCTCAACAACTCTGCCAAAATCCTCGAGATCCATATGCAGTGCAGAGTTAAGTAAATTCCTTTGATTAACAAGCCTTGGCTTTAAGTCAATTCCAATGATCTCAGGATACTGAGCAATCACAGATGGAAGTGATGTTCTTCTGACATTGAACTCTTCGAGAGATTTGACATTTGGCTTCACCTTCTCATTCAATCCAAAGCCAAGAATATGAGGCCGTTGCTCTATCAGTCTAGCAATGGCTAATCTTGGAATTCCCAAGCTTTCCAGATACTCTACAAAAGGTTTGATCACTTTACCAACTCGCATCCCCAAAATCTCTGGGTATCTAGTTAACACGCCTCCAATTTCCCTTCTTCCTACACCAATTCCAACCAAATATGCAACTGATGTACTCATGGTTCCCTCAAGCTTAAATCCTAGCACTTCTGGATATCTCTCCAGAACCCGAGGAATATCACTGGGCTTGATATCCATCCCCTGAAGATACTTGACAACTGGTGCAAGGTCAACAACAACACTAGCATGAAGGACCTGTGGGTATCTCCGCAAGAATTGTGTGAATGTGGATTTCCTGACCCCTAATTTACCAAGATAATCAAGCACCGGAATCATATTCTTTTTGACACTGCAACCAAGAACAAGTGGATAGTTGTTCATATCTTCAATTGTAAGCCCTAAATTGTGAAGAAAATCAACACGTTCCCTCATAACCTCAACTGTTACCGGCAGTTCCAAACCATCAAGCTCATCAGGCACAATACCAATCCCCCGCAAAAATTCGTAAACTTTCTCACGATTTGCCATGCTTTCCCTTTTCATTTCTGATAAACTAGGACGACTATATAATGATGAGGAACCTCCCTGCTTCCTATTCAAGTGAGCGGAGTAGCGTTTGGGTGTGGGTGAACCCACAGAACTAGAAGTCAATGTCCTAGTGGCAACTGAACAGTAAAGTTCTGTAATCATTCCCATTCTTCTCACACAGTTATATGGTAACCAAGGAGTTAATGTCGCACTCAACTTAGAATGACCAAATGTTAGAATAGGCATTTCTATTAGAGCAAGCAGAAAAGTGGGCTTTGTTATGCCAGTGGCAAAGCTTCTTAATTTCATACTCTTAGGGGTCAAGTATCATTGAATCTGCAGAAACATATTAGCCACAATAAGGCATAGTTGAACAAAAAAGAAGTTAGCAGAAAATTTGCGTACTTCAAACAAAGCGCTTTGTAACCGAAAACAATAAACCCCCCAAAAGTCCCTTATTTTGAAAATGATCATAGAACCCTGCAGTGTTCAGCAGGTCAGTTCAGTTGGGTCTATGGCTAAATCCCAACCGAACCAACCCTCTGATGTTTAAAGAAATTTCAACCAATCCAAACACTATATATTAGGATACACAAACCAAACCAAACCAAGTTTAAATTCGTTTTGATCAGTTCGATGATTAGGGTGAAATGCTCCCCAAGACATGGATATGCGGTGTGAAGAAGTAGAGAAGAGAGAAAAAGGGCTGTTTGGTTTGTCCATCGGTGGGAGGGGATTTCACAATCAAGTAACTGAAAATCCGTCTAAGAGTAGAGCAATGAAATTAAAAAAAAAAATGAAAGAAGACCAAAAGAGTAAAAGAATTTAGAAACCATACCTAGTTTCCACCTCTCCAATTTCCCAAAATTTCCCCTAATTTCAGGGCTACCTTCCCATAATCAATCAGCCAATTCCCGTCCAAGCCTGCCACTATCTTGCCAGCAGTCGTACTTTAGGATTCAAACACACAGTATTATACTAGTAGCAAAACTTCAAACCACTAAGCTAGCACATATGACATTTGAAAGCTGCATACAAACATATATATCATTGGTTCGGTTGGCTAGAAAATAATTTTCCCAACCCAGAAACAAAACCAAACTGAAAATTTACGTTAAAATATAAACCCATTTTTAATTATTTTTCATAGATTAGTTTGGATTTATAAGTTTTGATCAGTTTTGAACACCCTTAATAGGATCTGCTGAATTCACTGATGCATACAACATTCTCCATTAAAACACATGGATGACTTGACTATCTAAGAGAGGGATACAGACAGGATAGACTTACCAAAAATGGAAAGCAGCTAATATTGAAGAGTTACCAACCACCCAACAGCCACGACCTCCATTTCACATACAAAAGTATCAACTAATTATGATATTGAGTTACTGTTCACAATCAATGAATCTAAATCATCATAGTGAAGTCTATGGCCGTTGTTACATTAATTAATTCATATTAATCAAATAATTCCTCCATGAAACTGCCAAATGTAACGAGGCACTCATGTTTAACGTGAGTTACATTACTCTATAATTGACGCAACATGCTGATATCTAAGCTCCAATCCAAATTCATATAACGCAAATCATCAGAACCAGAATGAACTTATTTTGTATACGTTCATAACATAGACATTGCAAAGCACAAAACTTTGAGATTAAAGAAAACAAAAGATAATTGAAAAAACTCCATTCCGTAACAGTTGAAGATGATATTCGAGTAAAAAGAGGATCAAAATCCACTATCTATATAAGTCATCCAGAAGGCTTGAAATCAGGTTCAATGAAAGAACCTGAAAAAATCAGATTCAAACAAAGCACAACTTAAAACGCCAAAAGCTATTTATTTCGAAAATAATCATAGAATCCGCCGAATTCACTGATGCATATATGCAACATTCCCCATCAAAACACAGTCAGGGATGACTTGACTAAGAGAGGGACACAGAAAAGAGATAACCTTACAGAAAATGGCAGTTGGCTAATATTGAAGATTTACCAAGCCGGCGTCCTCAGCACTTCTCTGAATGGAGGGGATCCGAGGGGACTGCGAGAAAGAATAATGGAACCCTTTTTGGCCTGGATTAGGACCAAACCCTGCCGTGAGCTGTGGATATATGGCTAGCTGTATTTATTTTATTTTGGGATAATTAGTGATAGAGTGTCGTTTCATAGCTTTATTTTAAGGTTAAAATATGCAAAAAAAAATTTGTAGTTAAATGTTTTACAAAAACTTTTTTTTTACTTTAAAATTTTGTCAAATTCTTTTTGTACTTGAAAAAATTAGGATTTCTTCTTGTACTTGAAAAAATTAGGGAAAAGTCTCCTCCATCCAAATTTCATTTAAAATGTAATGAAAAAAAAAAAAGCAAAAATGGCTCGAAGTACAGGTAACTCACGCTTTCCATTGCTGCGAGAGAGAGGCTATGGATTCAATGGGTAAAAGGGCTGATGAGACTATCTTATTTTCCACAAATTTGGTCGAAATTGTCTGATCTTCCTGCAATCTTGGGTTCATTCGATTTTTCAGTTTACAATCCAAATCAATCATACTATTTCTTTGTTATCACTGAAAAGGATATCTTATACTTGCTTACAATAAAATTACTTTATCAAATGAATGTTTTTATTCCAACAACTTTAATAAAACTTCAAATAGTGTACGTGTGTGTTAAGTTTTGGTATTGATTAAAATACTTACAGCATCATGGCCACCAATTTCAATTTTTTCTTCATATATACAATGACTATGGATGTTAGAAATTTTTTTTTAGGACTTTAGTGGAGAACAAAGTTTTCTACTGAAACAAAATTTAAGACACCAAAATTTCTATCACTATACAAAGCTTCAAAAGAAAATTTCATATTTACAATAAATTACCCACATAAAAACAAGCCAAAACACCACCTCCAATTGTTTTTCAAGCTCGATAGACACATAGGATACATAATCCTAAAAATTTATATTCAACTTATTTAATGGCAAATGTTGAAAAAATTAGAAAGAAAAAAATTGACAGCATACTTCATTTTAACGTTTATTGTCCACAATCCATTCCAATATCAACTAAACAATTGTACCACAAAAAAAAAAAAAAAAAAACCAACAAAAGAAGAAGGCCCGAGCAAAAGGAGCCCCATTAATTTGAAAGTATTAATTGTTATCACATATTTTATACAATCACCTAACTCAGAATAAGATTACTGTATCAAATACATTTTTTTATTCTAACTACGATTGCATTAAATAGTGTACATGTAATCAATTATGGTATTCATTATAACACATATAGCATCATGGCAACCAATTAGCTCTCCATATGTATAATTAATATGGATGTTAGAAATATTTTTGTGCTTAACTTTAATGGAGGACAAAGATTCTTACCAAAACAAAATTTAACACACACCATAATTTTTTACAATATAAAATGCTTCATATGATCTTACTTATTCTTTGCAGTGATGGATTGGGTTCTTATCAAACTGTAAAGAAAAAATGCAAATTTACAATGATTGTATAACATATGGCAATCACGTGACATCCAATTGTAAGACTTAATACTATCAAAGCTAAAAATCTTAATTGACATCCCCTTTCATGATAACAATTTTGTCCATTTGCTATAAAGGCGCTTAACTTGTCAAAAGGTTTTTGGATTGGTATTGATTATAACACAGCATATTGATCTTCATGTATACAATTATTTTGTCTATTTCCGTGAAAGCACACAACTTATAATAGACATTGTAGCTTTTCTAAAAATATTATGATACACCATGTGTCATTGTCATTTTCTGGTTGCTTAGACACAATAAAAATTATGAATTTGATACACACCATCAACGATCCTTGTGAACACTTCACCAAAAAAAAAAAAAAACTTGCAAAACAATAGGATATCAAGTTTTACAATCATTTGCTTCAATTTGTATATTGAAAATATTTCATTGATTTACCTAAAACAACTCAAACATTTATAGCTTTAAGGTTTCACTAGAAGTTTTCAAAACTTTTTCTTATGGATGTGACATCAAATTTAGAAAATTTGATGCTTTATCGTTAGTCTTAAGATTATTATTATCTTTTTATGAGCTATTTTGCGTATTATAAACTTCATAAAATTAGAGTATACTTTCCTTGTGTTGTTTGTAAGGGAGATACCTATTGGAGTCAAAAATATGAAACAAGTAAAACAAGTAAACTATATGATAAGACATAAGGACTTAACAGTATTTGTGGTTCCTAGTATTGTTAGGGGTGGGCATAAATCATTCAACCCTTGGTAACTTGGTTGAAACTAGTAAAAAAAAAAAAAAACATATGAGTCAAGTTATATGTTAAATTGGGTGATAGATTGATTGTAAAAGGGTTATCATGATCAAGTTCAAGTTTATGAATTTTTCACTAGCACCAATTCAATCAAACCTAACACATCACAAATCTCTTATATTTGTCAGCATTTTATGTTACACTACCGATTATTATTACCTATCAAAAGCCAACTACCTATTGAGTAGTGCTACATAGTATGTACACCTATTTTGGTAGACTGAAACCAACCATCATAAATGACAAAACCATCTTTTAAGACCATTTCACAAAAAAAAATTATATTAAAACCTATCACAAATACTAGTGTTGCATATAGCTTTTTCACCCTTAAAAATTATAAGTTCCATAATGTCACAAACATGAAGCCAAAACCAAAAACTACAATTGAGAAGTCCCTCTATGTATCTTACAATAGTGTACTTAAAAGTTACCCAATTTGAGTAACATAAAAAAAAAGAAAAAAAAACTATTTCCTACAAAACTCGTAATGAAGAAGCATCTATTTTAGACGCAAAGGGAACTACAAGCTATGAAATTGAAAGAATCCATGGCAATGTTTTACTTGGTTTATGAGGTGATTAAACAACCTTTTTCTTAGTCAAGCAACTACCCTTTCACTAGTAGAAGAAAACAACCATGTTCAAAGTGCTGTGCAAACTAAACTGAAATTCTAACAAAACACATTGAACCACTTCTAGTACTAGAAAGAAAACATGATAGTCCAAATCCATTACTCAATCAGAAAGTAATCACGAAAGTATCCTACCCAAGAAGAACATAAGACATCTCTAGTATGAAGTTCTTGACAGCAAGTGAAGTTTCAACTTTATCTTCTGGAGTTTGGGTATCTCCCAACATAATGTCAATTATCTTCTTACAAAGGTTTGGCTTCACAGTACATTGGATTAATTATATGTTCATTATCATACTTACAAAATTTATGTTTGAGCAAGGGAGAGAGACAATGTGTGTAAGAAAGAGGGTATGGAAGATTAGAAATGATGCATACAATCATGATGCTTAAGGTGGATGCAACCAACAAAGCCAATGTTGCAACTATAAACTCTACTCTTATAAATAACCCTTGACAAAATTGCCAATCCTTATACTCTGTCATAAGATAGTCTACTTGTTTCAATCCTTTCCATACAAGTGTCCCTCTTTCAAAAAGCAAAAAGAGAATATAGTCTTCACTGTTTCCATGATATAGTCTACTTGTTCCAATCATTTTCATACAAGTATAATTTCTCTTTCTAAGTAGCACAAGAGAGAATCAATTAATATGTGCTTTGCTAAACTCTAATTTAAGCAACGTATGACTTGCCTTCTACATGAAAAATCAGGCCACTCGGCTCATACAGCACTTGAAAAATTGAATTCAACTTAATATAATGAAAAAAGTTGAGAAAATTAGAAATTGACACAATACATTACTTTCACAATTTTTATCCATAGTCTATTGTAATAAGTAATACACAAGATGCCATAGGCAAAGGCAACCCCGATAATTCTTAAGTACAATGCCAAACTTTGTTAGCACATAAAAGGACATCTTCTACAGTTAACTTGCTCACAATAAGATTACTATATCAAACAATTTTTTGATTCCAACAACTATAATAAAACATCAAGTATTGTATATGTGTGTGTTAAGTTTTGGTATTGGTTACAATACTTGCAGTATCTTAGCCACCAATTACTTCTCCATATATACAATGACTACGGATGTTAGAAATATTTTTTGCATAACATTTTAGTGGAGGACAAAGGTTCCTACCAAAACAAAATTTAACACCAATTGTGAGAAAAAAAAAATAAAAGCCAAAAATCTTTGCTAATTCATTATATTCAGCATCATTGCCATTGTCAACTTGCATAACAGTATTTAATGAAGATTTTTGCAAAAATTTTTACAATTATTGGCTTTGATCTATATATCAAAAAAATCTTATTGGTTTACCAAAACATCTTCAAAATTGAAAGGTTTCATAACAAATTTTTAGAACTTACTCTTATCATGAGGCATCAAATTTACAATTGGAGTTCTCAAAAGCTTAAGCTTATGATTATTATGTATAAGATGACAGGACTAGTGAGGGGCGGGTAAAAAAAATATCTTAATTTGCTCACTGAAAAACATAATTACATATAATAAATAAATTTTATATCAATTTGCTTTTTATCTCCTCTTACACAATATATTATACAACAATTATTGTATAATTGAAATGCATATAGCCAAAATACTTTGGAAAAGTTATACAGCAAAAACATCAAACTGAGAGGGATGATTATTAAAATAGAGTAGTACTTGTTGAAAAGAAAATTTGAAGTCTATACATACCATTAAAAAAATTTTAAATTAATTTTTACCATATCTTTATTGAGAATTTTAAAATCTATAACCACACGCACAACTTATTCAATGCAATAAAAAAATTATCATTAAAAATAAATCAAGAAAAATGCCTGTTTTCCCTAAACTAATGACATGGTAGCAAAAATTAAAATTCAAAAACAAATAATGTTAATAATTTTACAAACTTGGTTATACGGATGAGAGAAACATGGTTGACACAAAAAGATATACTAAGGACAGGCAAATTATTTGATAATTGATTTAAAAATTGGGCTATTCTATCTTAGCTCATCTTATCCTCAGTCCATAAGAATTGGGTTGGGCTAGGGCGAGTCAAAGTGGCTCATATTAATAACACCATTCATAAAATTATGCCTGTATAAAACTTCAAATATTTGAATCAAGATTTTTTGATTGAAGTGAGCATTCATTTCATGATATAATCCTCCTTGTTTTTTGGGTATTTCATGATCTAATCCTATCACCATAATTATGGGAATTAGATTGTGTCAAGGTGTATACAAATGAGGCTGATTGCTATGAATTGATTTTATCAATCATTTTCAATGCTTATTTTTTTTGGAGAAAATCAAGTGATGGGAATATTTTTTCTTTGATTGGATTTTTCGTTCAAATTGGGGAATAATTAATGAAAAAGTACACTACCACATACATGCCTTTGTCCAATGTGTTCTAATATTGCATGTTTAAAAAAATGGATGAATGTTAATTAAGTGTAAGCCTAATTTTTAGCACAATTTACTGTCTTAAATGCATGATCAAATGTATTCAATTAATGAGATTTGCATCCATTAATTTTATCTTATTTTATTCCTTTTAATTATTAATTGAAAAGATCACTAAGCCTAAAAAGGAAGACTACATCATATCATGCCTAAAAAGCCCCATTTAATTATAACGCCATTTTCCCTCTCAACAAAAAAAAATTATAACACCATTTTCATTTAATTGATTGTACAATTAATACTCTTTGTTAAAATTGCTTTATTTTTCCTTTTTTAAGTTTGAGTTTTATATAAAATATTATTTATCTTTACACTTACTTTAGTATAGTTTAAGTTTTAAAAAAAAAATTATTTTATGTGAGTTAGAGATTTATCTCCTCCTTTACTTTATCTCGTTCACCTTTAATTCTTGTTATAGATAGATTTAACTTAATAAAAAAATTTCATTAAAATTTTTGTTAGAAATTCAAAATAAAGTCAGCTTGTAAAATAAAAATAACTATATTTAAAATAATTTAAAGAATTTTAATCAGTATTTAATTCAATTCTCTTTAGAAGAGGGCGAATGCACAGCTTTTTGGAATATATATATATATATATATATATATATCTTTGACATGGCTACAAGATTCTAAAATGCGAGAATTACGAAGGCCCCGCATCATGATGACAAGAGCTTGACGTCATCATTATGATTGGTCCAATGACGGAAGGTGGATCCCACCCCATATTTCCTCCAATCCAACTTCCAAATGTCAGACCCAACCGACCCCCTCTTTTCTGCATTCTTCCCCCTCCGCATTCTCGATGTGGCTTATATATATCCAAGCCGAAATTTTACTAGGCACACATACAATACACACAAACAACAGTTTGTGGGATCAATAACTCGCCTCCACTTTTCACTGTTCAATTGGAGAGCTTCTGCTTTTGCCACCCACAGTTGCGCTGTTAGCCGACCAGCACTCTTATTTGTGAGAAATATCATGTCTGAATCGGATCAAGCCCCTGTTTTTGACACACCCAGATTGGTTCTCAAGAAGGTTTTAGCCAAAACTCAACAAGAAGGTGATGGCGCTGTTGTTAGAAGAGGCATTGGAAGGTAAGACTCTTTTTTTCTATATCCTGCGTTTGATCAACTTTGATTATTAATGTTACAGCCTTCTGGGTACTTGTTTTTGATTGTCTTCTGCCTCCCTCCTTGTTCGTTTTCAGTTTTTGTTTTGTTTTCTTCATCTGGGTAATGAATCTTAGACAATTTGTTGGATTGATTTTGTGGGATATAAAATTTTCCCAGAAACGACTTGAAGAATTTGGATCCTTTTTTAATGTTGGATCACTTCTCAGGTACTATCTTGACCTTATTGATTCATTCCAGCCTACTTTGGTTGGCATATTCTATTCTTTTTGGTTCTGCTTCCCATGTGTGCTAATATTGTCATGTTTAATACGGTGGCGTGTTTGACTTTGCAGTGTCTCCACCTGCAGGATTTCCTGACCATCCACACAGGGGTATATGTTTCAATTAGTAATTTTATTGTTCTTTACCTAATCCTCTATTTTATTTCCCAATTCTTTGATTTATACATTTGTTTGCAGGTTTTGAGACTGTCACCTACATGCTACAGGTACAGCTACAATTGCCTCTACTCTGTTTAATTTTTTCAATCTACGTAGGTAAAAATTATAGAAGGTGGGAATCTAATCTTTTTTCAATCATGGAATTCACTATTCAGGGAGGGATAACTCATCAAGATTTTGCTGGTCACAAGGGGACCATAAAAACTGGTGATGTTCAGGTAAATGCCACTCACTGAACACATTTTCTTTTTCTTTTTTTTTTTTTTCCAGAAAATGTAAGTTCCGTTGAATAAAATCTCTACTTTCATATAAATGGAAAAGGAATGAACATTTGAGTATCATCACAGATTTTTTTTTATTTTGCATGTTTTTGTGCAGTGGATGACAGCGGGCAGAGGAATAATTCACTCTGAAATGCCTGCAGGAGAAGGAACCCACAAGGGAGTACAGCTATGGATCAATTTATCTGCCAAAGACAAAATGTAATGACAATATTTAAACTACCCTTTATGGTAAATACATTGAATTTTGATCCAATTTTGATCCAGTGAGTCAGCCTTATAACGGTGGGCTTGTTGAACTCTATTTTTCAGGGTTGAACCAAACTACCAAGAACTTTTAAAGGACGACATACCAGTAGCAGAGCAAGATGGTGTTGAAGTCAGGGTTATAGCAGGAGAAGCAATGGGAGTCAATTCACCGGTTTATACTCGCACTCCAACCATGTTCCTTGATTTTACTCTCAAGCCTGGTGCTCAATTACATCAAAGTATTCCAGAGCCGTGGAACTCCTTTGTCTATGTGATTGAAGGAGATGGGGTTTTTGGGAGTCTCAGTTCATCACCAGTTATAGCTCACCATGTCCTTGTTTTGAGCCTTGGTGATGGTCTAAGCGTCTGGAATAAATCCTCAAAGTCTCTGAGGTTTCTGCTTATTGGAGGACAGCCACTTAATGAGCCAGTAGTTCAGTATGGCCCTTTTGTGATGAATACACAATCTGAGATTGAAAGGACCATTGAGGACTATCACTTTGGTAGGAATGGATTTGAGATGGGCAGATATTGGAGATCTCAATAGTGAGTAAGCTCAACAGTGTAACCCCAATAGGGAAAAGGAGAAAAATAAAAGAAAGCTGCTGTCTTTTTCAATGTCATTATCTTCATCCCTCAAAGTAGGAGCTGAAGAGAGATTTATTTTTCTGTGTAGCAAATGTTTCTGGAAAATCCAAATTGATGCCGCAGCAACTGTATGATGTCACTAAAGTCTAATGGGTCGGCTTATCTTCGGTTGATCTCTCTCTCACTCACTCACTCACTCACTCACTCATTCAATCTCTCACCTCATTTGACGTTATTGACAATGTATTTATTGTTTTTTTTATAATTTTTTGTGGTTGGTAATTGATTCTTTTCCTGCTTTCCTTTTGAGATTTTTTTTGGATGAAATTTTTTTTCTAACGGTTGAAGATGGTGGTGGCAGCCGTGGTGGGGATGGGTCGGTTGGCATTTTTTGTTGGGTTCTCAATTATGTTTTACACCAAGGTGACCCTCCACGTAAAATCTAATTACAGAAACCACTTAGCAGAGAAACAGAGAGAGAGGGGCTTTAACTTCAGGACACTTGCAGTTATGAAGGTAGACATTTAAGACGGGAGGTTGTGATAAGGAACACGACAATTCGTTTTCAAAGTAGTATGTCCTTTTCCTAGTTGCAAATGCTGTTGCATACCAATAATTGTTGAACGCTAGAACTTTTAAAAGAACCATAGTAAAAGTACATATAGAATTGAGTTCAGTGAATAAATTAATCATAGTAAGGTTCAATGGGTCAGTCAGATAAATGAAGTCAAAAAATTTTAGTTACCTCATGGCTGGCAACAACATGGCATGAAAAATGGGAGGGCCGCAATAAGAACATTGTTCATTATTAAGACTAAGGTGCAAGTCTTTGACAGTTCACAGATATGAAACATCTGTGGTTGTCAAAAATTCTAGTTGACTTTTACGAAATGTTTATAAAAATTAATTAGTTATTGCTCTTTATTTTTAACCTCTCTATTAAATATAGAATGGTCGCTAATTACTTTTTGTTTTTTGTCAACATTTAATGATTCCTCAATGGGAATGGACTTCGTATTGGACTACAACACTAGACAACCTTGTGAGGGGGATTATGAGCTGGGGGAATATATAGAATCACGTGTTGACTCTATTTACAGAGTTCTTTTTAAGGCATTAGCCAACCACAATGACCAATCTACCTTTAGGCAGAGTTTTTTACAACTATTTGCTCATCCACAGCATTCAACCATTAACAAGGAGAAATTAATGTGTACTTTGAGGTATGAATGTTGGATATTTTCAACTGTTGAGACTATTTTAGAATGTGAATTTCACCTACTTATTAAGTATTGACAGTCGGTACATGGAATATCTAATAATTTCCCTCGGAGTTGACTATTGGGCCATTAATGTTGACCAATGATTACCAAGTGGCCACTGAGGCTAACACCACGGTGCCCGTTAGGCCATCTGAAGGCCACATTGGCCGTTCAGCTTGCCCTTACATCACCAAATGGTCATAGGGTGCGTTGAATAATGCCGTTGGTTTTCTACCAAATAAGGTTGTGCTCAAGTCAAACCACATATCATGAATGTATTCTCTTATTTGATCATGTTTTTTCCTTTTGGAATGCCCTGCATCAAAATAAAAGGTCTACGATATTTCTGTAAGTAAACAATACAAAATAAGAAAGAATGTCATAGGTCGTGCCAATAAAACAATAGGGCAATGTAAAATGTGCTCAAGCTTAGTAGCTCTCTTAAAAATGGGCATCAATGGCGGAGGAAAGTAGGAATCACAGTCAATATTATTCGACATTCTCACCAGACAAGATAAAAATGGTTGCACACTTCATTTGTAGCAGTTCCAAGCTTCTTGTATACCAATTACAAATCTATACCTTTTTCCTTACAATTGAAGACAGCAATTTCATTTCTCTATAATGTCTTACATTTGTGACCAAAGAACTTTTCAACTCATATCCATTAAGAATAAAACCAACTCATTTAATTAGCCAACCGGCAAACCACCAAATTGAATTCAAACCAACTACATTACTTGGAAATAAGATTCGAGCTCATCTAGAACAGCAAGAAAAATAACTTTGGGTTTGCTTTGCATTGGCCCCATTGTTAACAAGGCTCACCCTGTTGACGGATAATTCAGCCTTGTAGGTATCTGAGTTGAGGACCTTCCTGCTGACATTGTTGTATATCTCTCGAATAACCATCTCAAAAGCCGTTTTAACATTTGTTGAGTCTAACGCAGACGTTTCCATGAAGAACAAACCTTCTGATTCTGCAAGGCTTTTGCCTTCCTCAACACTGACACTCCTGATATTCTCCAAATCACATTTGTTGCCCACGAGCATCCTTGCCACAGTTGTATCACAATGAGCTGCATGATAATTTTGCTAAATTTAAACCATGAGATTTCCAAACAACACAGAAAACATGGTACTTTTGACAGGAGGAAAGAATTTGCATAATGAAAAGGTTTGTTCAGATTTTATTATTAAATTTAGTTGCATCCAGCATAATTAATAATCAATTGACAAGATATGATAACCACCCGGTAATGCTTTCTTTTCTTTTTACTACTCTCTCTCCCACACTCTGACCATGAATAATGTATACATATATGATAGCAAACTCTAGTAACAGCTACCAGACAAAAACTAGTCAAAAACAGAAATTGCAGTGGTAAAGGTATAAAATGATATTAATATACCACTGCCAGTTTAATGAAGAACACATACGAGTGAACCTCTGTAAGCTTATGGAGATGATGGGCGCGCAAGGCAAAGGGCAAAACTTGTGTAACCTAACTAGCATGTGATCATTAAAACAATAGGTACTTGTAACAACCGTTTACGCATGATTGTTAGCTGCAGAACAGGTATGAAGCACACAGATACAGATATGCAACTAACATAAAAGCACATAGCAGGCTTCAATGATCATCTAATGGCAGGGAAACAAACCTAAAAAGTAAAATGAAAATACAAAAATATATAAAGGTAATAGTTACTGACAGAGCAGCCAGACCACACAAGCTTTCTAAATAATGGAGCCTACGACTTATTACTGTACATGAAAACATCACAACTAATTTATAAGGATCAGCTTACAAAAGGCCCCACCCTAAAAGTCCATAAAAATGTTAGCGCTCCTTATTCAATGCAAGGAAATAAAAGACAAGCTCAGAAAATGAAGACAAACTCCTCATGAGGAGTCAGATGAAAAAAAGGCATAAAATAAAGTATTTCACATTACAGAATGCAAAAGTTTACACCTCTGTCACCATTAACAGATGATACAAACAAATATGGGATTGATTTCTTTAGATTTGTCTATTTGGTACAAAGCTTACACTGAATAGAATTAACCAAAAGAGAGTGAAGAAAATTAGAGGAGACTAAAATTGCTAGGTGTCATGAATCATATTTGTTCATAAGATAAGCGTAAAAGCCCAAAGCATACTAGTGAATCACACTCTTACCAATCCTTGAAATGCAAGGCACTTCCTAGGATGTTTACAGGTGCTCCAATAACTTAACCACAGTTGTCAAAGTCATCACTTAAGTGCACTTAAAACTGCAGGACACAAGAAGTTCTGACAGTTGTATTACTTTGCTGTTAAACTAGTCTCATATTCTTTGTTTCATAAGATAGTAAGAATTGTCCAGAATCCTCAAGTATCATTTATCAATTATAGCATCCAACCTCTACATCAATGCTCATCAAAGATTATTCAGTAACATTTTCTATTTCTATTTTTTTTTACTTACAAGTTTGTTTAACTTTATTCATTTCAAACTGTGAGAGATCTTAGCTTTGTTTGCCGCCATAAGAAAACCTATCGAGCCACTGGTTTTGTACTCACGCAGTATTTTTGAGACATGAGATGCTAGAGAGAATATCTAGAAAGTTTAGATCAAATTTACTTCATAAACAATTAATGGCAAATAGCGCCCTTGGTTATCTTCTATTTTAATGTAACCCAATAAAGTAAGAAGAATCTAGGAATTGATTTCTTTTGCATATATGCCTTATCTAATCGAAGGAAGTTGAAGTATATTAAGTACAAATTTCGATCCTATTTTCATTCAATTGTTAGAGAAAAGGGGAAACGGAAACAGCTAAAAGCACCGAGAGTCCCAAATGAGAGAAAGACAGAAAGCAAAACTCATGTACAAGCATGGAAGAATTAAATCAGATCCAAGAAAATAATTCAATAGAAACTCGCAGAGTCTTGCCATCACCTTATGAGTGGATCAATTAATTAAGTATAAAAACAACAACACCGATTTATGCAGAATCCCATGCGCAAACATACTATGCCTTCATTCATTTTTAAACAGTGCAATACTTAAATTTCTATATATAGCCAAAATCTTTTAGAATTCAGTTATCTCTCATCAGAACAAAATCCAATAATCTATGGTATGTACATGCTTATAGCATTAATAACACATGCGATTTTGCAAAGTAGCTAACAAAGTCAATAAATTGGCTAGAGAAGATGCCATCTTGAGCTTGGACACAAAGAATTTCTCCATATTCCCTTTTCCTCTACTTTTTAAATTATTTCAATGGTGGCTTTCTTCTAAACTAAGTCAACCAAACCCATTATAAAGCTCAGATCTAGTAGGCAATCACCCAAATCAAACAAAGTATGAAAGAACAAATCCATCAGGCCCACAAACAGGAACACCAAAGAAGAAGAAGCAAATGAACCATTGTAGCTGAAAATCGTTACTCTTAAGCTCATCAAGCCACCGAGCCACACTGTCAAAAGTGGTCTTTCGGGTAATATCGTAGACAATCAGAGCACCAACAGCGCCTCTGTAGTAGGCGGAGGTGACGGCCCGGAAGCGCTCTTGACCAGCAGTGTCCCAAATCTGAGCCTTGACTTCCTTATCATCGATTTCCAAGCTCTGGGTCTGGAACTCGACTCCTATGGTGGCCTTAGAGTGCAGGTTGAACTCATTGCGAGCGTAGCGGGAGAGCAAGTTCGACTTGCCCACGGCCGAATCACCGATTATAACAATTTTGAAGAGGTACTCTTCTGCTCCTTCGTCGTCCGAAGACATAATGGGAACTCCCACGCCAGAGCACTATCAAGGAGTCTAGAGAGAGAAAGAGAAATGGTGGCCTGACTTTTGGAGGTGTTCCCAGGAGTGATGATCCACCAAGCTGGCAAGGACACACTGCGCAAGTAGTGGCTTCATTATTATATTATAGATATAAGGTTTTTGTTTTCATTTTTTCTTTTCTTTTTCACTCTATCTATCTATTTACGACCTTTTGTCATTAACATTTTGGGTAAACAAATTGAAATATTATTACACTCTCCAAAATAATATTTGACTACCCATAAAACAATCCCTTTCCGTTTGCCATTTTATCCCTTCATTCGCCCTTCCCTACCACGCATCTAAACATAGGCTAAAATTTACTTCTTAATTTCTTAATATTAATAAATATTTTTTTAGTTATTTTATTTTAAATTTAAATATAATGTATAAATTTCACTTTTTACTTACTAATTTTTTAATTCTTTTAATTTTATTTATTTTTCTCTTTTATTATACTCTTTAGCTCTAAACACCAAAAATTAAAGAATCCCAATCGCTAGCTGCCACCCCTTACCACAGTTACCATTATGATCATATGTGACCACCCCAAATTCCTAAACTTCATTCCTTCCAATCCCATCAGATTATAAAGATCTCCATCATTGATTTTGAGAAGTTTCTAACCGCTGAGGATGGATGTGAACTTCCAAACCAACCAAATGGTCTTCATTGGAAGGAATTCTCTAGAATAGATATTTAGTTAACTGCCTGTCCCAAAGACTCACCATTGTGTGCTATATAAAAGGCGAGACAAAACCTCTCCCAAAATTTTTGCACATCTCTCTCTCTCTCTCTCTCTCTCTCTCTCTCTCTCTCTCTCTCTCTCTCTCTCTCTCTCTCTCTCTCTCTCTCTAGGTGTGAGTAGAGTGTTTGGAGCCAATTTCTTAGAGAACACTTTGAAAGCTCTCTTGTCACTATATTAAAGGAATTGGATAATACTATTCTCAGTGCTTTAAGTTTTATTTAATTTTTATAATATAATCTAAATTATTAATTTATTAAATTTTATTAATTAAACTATAAGATTTATAACTAATCTAATAACTCATATTAAGTAACAGTTGTGTTCCTACTTTTGAACAGGAATAGCTTTTCTCTTTAGTGACTACCCTTTCTAACACAGTCACGTACTCAACTAAATACCATTTGAATAATTTTTGTAAATTATAATTATTATTTACAAGATTCTATCGAAAAATGTAAAAAATAATTTATTATTTATTTAACATATACTGAAAATACTGAAGAATATCTCAAACTAAATCTAGTAAAAGCAATCATTTCATGTGGTACAACCCGAATATGAATTTTAAATGTATACTAAATGTGTCAAATATCTATTAGGATTAGTTTCAAGTCTAAGATCATCCCAATTAATCTTTTGAGAAAAGTTGTTCTTGTACTATGTATAAATATAAAATGTTCATACTTGTGAGTGTTATAACTTAATTTATAAAATTTAATAGTTTAAATTATATAAAATAAAAATTATATGAAAATAAAGGAATTATAATCTTTTACAATGTGTCCATAAAGTGAAACTAATTTTGGAAGATCATATCTCATAATACAGAAGCCCATTTCTCACATATTAGCAGTTCAAATAAATCTTAAGACCCAATTACCTTTTTATCTGAATCTAGAATCACTTAAATCCATTGTTGAGGTCTCTCATATAAAAATGTCATATTCAACTCCAAAGGCTTTTTTTTTTTTTTTTTTGGTAGAAAACTCCAAAGGCTTTGGTTCTACCTTCCAAACTTCATGACTTTTAATTCAAATGTTTAGCTAGAAAGCTAAGGTACTGTTCAACCATGACTGGAGGCCCAAAATGGCTTAATATTACAAGAGTACTGAGAAGCCTTAAAAACATCATTTTTTTTTCTTTTTATAATTCCCATTCTGAGTCATTTTCATTCTGCAATCCATCACTTTAACTGGCCCATGCACACCCCCTTTAGGGGTTCAGATCTTTTACATTTTCCATATTAATAGCATGATAATCTTAGAGAGAAAAATATAAATTTAAAGTATGTGAAAAGGAAATAGAAATATAATAGGTGTTGTGAAATGAGCCGATGAACTTTAAAGAGAAATAAATATAAAAATAAGAAATAGTAAAAAATTATGACAGAAGAAAGAGTTTTATTGATTAAATTTTAAAAAATAAAATAAAAATTATTAAAGTCAAACAAAAAAGATAGAAGATTCTAGTCTTACAATTAGAGACCGCTCCATTTTTTATAAAATATAGCTAAAGTCATTAACATTACCAATCTTCTGAGGATCTAAATCTCCTTGTAGGCATAGAAGCAATTGTTGTTTCTTTAAAAAAACTTAAAAAAAGCGTTGGAGGAGAATGAAAGCTGGTTAGTGTGGCAGTCTCTTAATCAGGTTTGATATTAATACAGTATTGGATATTGATAATATAAATTACATCAGAAGTTTAAATGGCAATTTGGGTGACTGTAACACCTCATAAATATTTGGATTGGATTAAATAGAGTTAGATGCCATGGCTGTGAGGCCACCAAATGCCTTGAATTGATTCACCACAATTTAGAGTGGTGTTAGTCTTATGCTCTGAAGCCTAATCTTTGAATATACTTAAGAGACGTAAAACTATCATTTTTTCACAATTTATTACTTAGGCCTAAACCCTTGCTCGGCCTATTCTTATCCATTTATTTCAGATAGGATTAGAATGAGGATTCTATGGTTGAAAACAAAAGAAAGAAAAGAAATGGTGCATGCGAGAGTCAAGTCAACCAATGTTGGATTATCTTGTCATGTGACATTTTATCTCTTATTCAATATTTCTCTGTGTTATTGTCATTTACATGAGCTAAGCTTTTCTCTTCTGACTAATAGGATTGATGTAGTTTTGTTCGAGTACCTTGTTTGCCTTTTCTTCATTAGTTTATCAAGAAATTATATTTTTATTCGTAATATCCTCAACTTTTTATAATCTAAAATAGATTATAATATTGTTTTTCAAATATAAAGAACAATCAGTTTAAAAATTATATCTGTTTCCTATATATCATAACAAGTATTTAAATTTTTTAACTTTCTTTTTTTATTTTGATATTTTTTTTATTTTTTTATAATTTAATAAATATAATATATTTTTTTCATCATTTTCTCTCTTTTAATTTTATATATATTTCTCTCTAAAATTTCTCATCCTTAACTGCATGAGAACTAAGATAGTAACTGGTATACCAGTTTAGTGTGTGTCTGTAGAAATCAATATGAAAATTACTTAAAAGTATAAAATGGAGATAAATAAGGTATTTTATTTATGGTAATGTAGATATGGAAACTTGTTTCTAATATCAACCATGGTATTTTAGTTTGTTAATAATTATATGGATATCCAATCACGTTGACAGCCGTGGTTGACTCAAAAACGGAGCACTAACATCTCCGATTTTATCACGTCAAATAATTACCGTTTAAAAATTTTATACCTTAAATAGAACAATGAACGCGAATAATTGGGAACATGTAATCTCTCATTTTGAAGACTTTGTGATTTTATTAAGGCATAGTTTATTTGTCTTTTTTTGTACCAATTTTTTTTTTGTTTCTAAAATCTATAATAATACATTTTTTATTTTATAAATGTGTTAATAATAAACTTAATTTATTATCAATTATTAAAAATATTTTAATTAAGTAATAAATTTTTTATGAGTTGTTGAAAGTACTTTTATTAATTGAGTAACAAAATCTTTCTGTTACAATTCATATTTGGTCTCCCTTCAAAAAAAAAAAAATCTTACGTGAAGTTTTCATAATTTATAATTTTTTTTACAAAATATAAATTACTAAAAATATATATTTTTTAAATATTTTACACAAAATATAAAAAATACTATAAATAATTAATACTTTTTGTAATTTATAAAAAATTTATAAATTATAAAAGACATACGTGAGATAATTTTTATAAAGGAGATTAAATATGAATTTTAATAATAAAAAATTTAATTATTTAATTAATAAATATATTATGAATAATTCAAAAATTTTATTATTACAGTTAATAATATGTTTAATAATTTACATTAAATTGAATTTATGAATGACATATTCATAAAATACTAAGAGAGTTAATGCAAATTTTGAAAATAAAAAACATTTATATAAAAAGCCTAAAATAAAAAAGAGATTAAATTAATTTAATTTTTTTATTAATTTTAAATAAATTAAGAAATTAAAAAATAATCTCCATCACACTGTTTTGAAACTTTTTTTCCTTCCATTAACGGCACCTAAAGTCAGAGTACGGCATTGAAATGTTATTATTATGAGAGAATTTCAGGTAGGGCATCGTTTTCCAACCTAATTTAAATAATGAAAAACGTTGTTTCAGTCATGATTGATGACATGTGGCACCGCAAGAGACGATTGGGGTTCTTATTTATATGTCTGTGTCTTTTGTCTCTTTGTTCTGCTTTCTGCTTTCTCGTTATGCTTTTCTAACAGACGTTTGCTGACTCCTTTTCTCTCTCTGTGCTGTGAGAGAGAAATCCGCAGTGACAGATGGTGAACATGACGGCATGGCAGAAGCAGCAGCAGCAGCTAATCAGAAACAGAGAGCTGCAGCAGAGTGGTGGGAATGGAGGAATTATGTATGTGAAGGTGATGACCGATGAGCAATTGGAGACTCTGAGGAAGCAAATCGCAGTTTACGCCACCATTTGTGAGCAACTGGTTGAGATGCATAGGACAGTCAGTGCTCAGCAGGATCTTGCAGGTCCTTTATTCTTCTGTCTCTCTCTCACAGTTTCTGTGCCTATTGATTCCTCTTCATAGCCTTCAAGATCATTCACACTTGGCTGATCTTTTTGTTTAGATTTTGTATATTTATGAGCTGATCATAGATACCCAATATTTATTTTCTAGGATCAGAGCATTTTGTGGGAGTTTTCTGTTAAGAGTTTCACTTTTCTTTGTGTTTGTGATAATTATTTTCCTTCTTTGGTGATATCATTTCTTATAGTTGTAATTTTGGATATGCCACACATTATAGTTGATACTTTTAGTTTAATTGTATGTATTTTCTTGCTTTCCTCCCGTTACGTGTGTCTGCAATGTGATCTATATTTTGGTTGGTTTAGAAAGTATCTGTTTTCATCATCAAAGAATATATCTGCTTTCTCAAACCTTGGCGACCTTTATCATGGTTTTCATGTCCTCATCAATCATCTTGAAAAGTAGGCGATGGATGGCCTCAGAAGCATCATTTAAAGACTGTCTAGATAAATGGGAAACAAGTTTTGCTATTTCACTATTAAGTCCTTCATTCTGCCTTCTGTTTAATTCAATTTTTGTTATGTTGATTTAGACAGATAGATCTTCAGCTCAAAGGAAACAAGTTTAGCTATTTCGCTATTAAGTCCTTCATTCCGCCATCTCTTTGATGTCAATTATTGTTATGTAGATTTAGACAGATAGATCTTCGGCTCAAAGGAAACTGGGTATCTTACTCTGTAAAATTTCCTTATGTTGCATTAACTTAATTTCTAAACTGGTTCGACAGTTTTGTGGCTAAAAAATAACTGAGTCTAGTATTGACATTGGCCTCTGTTTGTGGGACTCGAATTGAGTTTCTCTGCACCAGGTAGTTATATAGATTTTTCTGGATCATGTTCAAAAAGTGATTATGTTAGTGGCGCTTATAACTCCATGTTCCATATTAGTTGTGTATTCCAGCCTATTTCCAGAAATCAGAAAGATATATTGTAAATCAGATGATACTAATATGCCAACAAAGCTTTGTTTCTACAACATATAGGGAACACATTAATATAATGTTGGACCTTGAACTTTTGTATTAATGATGAAGAATTACCACAAGTCTTAATCGATCAAATGATAAGTTTATGTCACTTCCGTGGCAAAATTGATGTTGATTGGTTTTCTTCTTGCATTTTTCTTTGGTGGCTTATGTGCAAAAATGGTTTTAAGTTGTCCAATAAATTTGAGCTACTTAGTTAGCTATAGTTTTCTCAGAAGAGGGACGGAAATGGCATGTACGTTTCATAGGTGACAATTCTAGGTAAGTGAACAAACACAATTATATTAGTAGCAAGCTGGACCTCCTTGAATTGGATGCACTCTGGAGATTGTATAAAATTTTGCTTGTTAGAACACAACAAGCATCAACTACTGACTATTGTGAGACCAGTTCCCCATCCCCCCGGGGGAAAAACAATTCCTTCAAATAAGGAAAGTAATTTGTTTAATTTTATTCTTAACTTTCCCAAAAAAAAGATTTTTTTAATTGATGCTCTTGTATATAGAGGTTTAGCATTCTCTGAAAAAAAAATTAGATTTCTGTTTTCTATCAGGGGTTAGGCTGGGAAATTTTTACTGCGATCCCTTGATGACATCTACCGGCCACAAAATAAGTTCCAGGCAGCGTTGGACTCCAACACCTGTTCAGCTTCAGATTCTTGAGAGTATATTTGATCAGGGGAATGGAACTCCAAGCAAACAAAAGATCAAGGAAATTACTGCTGAGCTCAGTCAGCATGGCCAAATTTCTGAAACAAATGTCTATAACTGGTTCCAGAATAGGCGTGCTCGATCAAAGAGAAAACAGCAAAATGCAGCACCTAGTAACTCTGAATTAGAAGCAGAGACTGAAGTTGAGTCGTCCAAGGATAAAAAGACAAAACCAGAGGATTTTCAGTCCCAACAAAGCGCAACTACAAGAGTTGAAGAAATGTGCTTCCAGAACCCTGAAGTGTGCTCAGACTTGCACAACTTGAATCCACAGTCCAATAGACCAGATACCATGTTCCCATCAGATGGTAATATGAAATCTACAAGAAGCTTTAGTCAAATGTCTGTTTATGATGGGGTACTATCAAACTCAAGTAAGTAACTTCTTGTGTTTTCCCGTCATACTTGATGGAAAGTGTTTACAGTTTATGTCATCAGAGATACTAAGAGGTCTGCTGTAAAATAATGTATGATTACCTGGAGCAATAACAAACAAGCCTTATTTAAATAGGTAGAATCCTGGAGCAATATAGTCAAAAGAATAGAAACAATTAAGTAAACCTGAGCATTAAAAAAAGTAAAAGCAGAGAAATGCATCTATTTCCTGCAAAAGGAAATATTTCTTGTACTCCTAAAGTACTGAAAAAGCTACTACTCCAACTCAACAACGATTTTGAACTTGTCCATGTATGGAAGTTATTTCTGACGTTCTAGAAAATATCCTCCTGCGAAAGATGCACAAGTCCCCACTTGATTCTTTGTTGAGCAATTTATTATATTACAACTGAACAGGCATGGCTACATTCATAAGTTACTTTTGCTCCATTTTAAATTCCTTTTTTTTTAAAGAAAATTTGCTGTGATATACTATCAGATTTTAAAATTTCCCACTTGTGATTAACAACACTTGTTTAAGCACCAATTTAAGACACCTCATATTTAGCATGTTCATGTGTAAAAGAAGGCTGATCCTTTACTGCTTCTGGATTTAACTTTGCAAGAAGCTTGTAATAGGAGGTACGAGTTTTAAATGACTTTGGTTGAGATTGTTTGGTATTTTCTCTAAGCAATTCTACTTAGCAGTCTCTAAGTATCTTGAAATGTCATTGTTAGGAAAACTGCTTTATTTTGTCATGTAATTTGGTTCCTTTGAAATTGTGAAGTTTATGTTCGCTTACTATTACTAATATGGGTGTTAAAACGTGTATTATATTTTCATAGATGAAACTCTTTATACAATGGACAATGAAGACTCTTATTGCATCCCAAATTTCTTGCTGCAGGTGGTGATTTTATGACTGCAAAAATGGAAGCGCCAAGGAGCTATAATTTATATCAGCAAGCAGATGACTACAACATGACGGGTTGACATCCAATGTAACTTCTGAAACCGTGAGTCTGGGACTAGAAGCTGTAAAGAATCCTGAAAGTGGTTGTTGGGCTTTTATTGATAAAAAAGCAATTGATCCAACCAAAACATAAGAATTTACAAATCTTGTTTATATAATAGAGGTGCTGAACATTTCAGTGGGGACTGTTATATAAACGGGACATTATATTGTAAAGTTGGTTCTTGGTAACTGATGTACTGTAGGCATCTCTTACCTTTGGACGAGTCTTGGTTGTTGTGTTGAAAGAGAAATCGTCAGAAATAATGATACTTTGATTTTGTCAGTAGCTTTTATCAATTTGCGTTTTATGCCCCTTTTTTCTTTTAAGGGAAGGGGCTATGAGCTCAAAAAGGAGAAAACTACTGCATATTAGACCTTTATTTGAACAGCTCCTTTATTCTTTCAAACTGAACATTTTGAGAGGTTTTATTAACAGTTTAAAATTTATTTTAGTGAATATTTAATACATATATAGTAGTTATTTTTTTGAATGAATTCAGTCATGGTTGAGGATTCAAATCATACACATTAAAATTAAAATTTATTTAAAATTAATATACTTTTATTAAATCAGCACCTTAGTAGTTTCAAAAGCTTCTTTTTGTGGTAATAACATTTTCGTTATTTCCATAATTAAGCTGCCAATTATTTTTGGTAGCATTTATTTCATCTTTTCTTTTTGGTAGCTTATTCTTTCACCCTTTTTCTTTTTGTGATTTTACAATAATTTTATTTATACTCTGCATAGTCACTTATACTTTCATATTTTTAATCTCATTAATTTTTATGTTTACACATAAACAACTTGTAAAAACTGTTCATTTACAAACATTTTTTAGGCCAAATTCATCAGCACTCTCTGGTTTTGGATAATGATTAGGGTGGCAGCCAGATGGAAAGTGACAATGATTGTACGGCGCCGTATCTTGTGTCTCCTTAGATGAATGTATTCAGATTGAGCAATAATTTTGATCACACTATGGTTTGAGTGATGCTACATGCACTAAACAAATCTTTTTTTACCATTATATTCTTGCTAATTTACATTTGCATTACAAATTATTTTTACATTTACCATGAAAGTAATGTCTCTATTAATAAAGCAATTCTATTAGTTAGAATTAAAATTTTTATTTTTATTGCAACAGGGTTAGAAAGAGCACTGCTATTTGTACGTGGACTTCTTTTTACGTTTTCCTATGTTTAATATTTTTTTTTTCAAAATCAGCCTGATAAACAGTAAAAAGTACTGTTCATTTACTGTTCGTCAAAGAGGCTTTGAAAAAAAATAATATTAAATGTAAAAAAACGTAAGAATATCGACGTAGAAATAGATTTATCCGGTTAGAAAACACTTATTTGTAATTCCAATTCCAATCCTATGGTATTTGAAATTGAGTTAAAATTATAAATTTGATATTTAGATATTATAATGAATTAAGAGATAAAATTAAGCAAATAAAAAGAAAATGAATGCTATTTAGGAGCTATAATATTGATTTAGATATGGCAAAAGTGATTCGACGACAGTACTAATAACAATAAATGATAGTGGTCAAATAATACTAACAGTGATAATTGTAGTGATTTGATAATGACAACAGTGATAATAATGATATGATAGTACTGATTATTAATGAGTGTTATCAATAATTCAATTGTGGTGATCAAGGTAATTTGATAGTAATGATAATAATGGTGATGTTTCAATTATGGAATGATGTTTTGATAGTGACACTAGTGATTGGGTGGTGATGGTTATGTGTTCATGACAAGTTTCTTGACTTTTATATGTGATGATTTACATAAGGATGATGGGAGTAAAAGAATGTGGTAATGTAAAGATTTTTTTGCACACCAGTGATATACACATCTTCTATTTAAATAAACAAGTATATAATTTTATCAATTTTTGTCTATATTTTTTACTTTAAAAGCTGTCCAACTTAAATTTTTGAACTAATCAAAGTTTTGGCATCTTTGTAAGACTTATAAGTCTCTTGTATTGGTGATGGTGATGGTTTAATGACAGCAATGACAACAATAATAATAATAGTTAATGATGATTATAATAACAACAACAAAAGTGTTGGTGAAAATTAATCATTAGTTAGGATAAGGTTTTTAATTTTCACTTCTTTAAAATTAAAATTTTAAAATATAAGTAAAAAATTTGAGAATTGTATCTTTTAATTAGTTACCAATTCTTCAAAATAGTAATATTAAATTAGAATTCCAATTCTATTAAATATAACAAACATAAAATTAGACCCAATTCTAATTCTAGACGTTAATTCTAAGCTGAATTCCAATAACTAATAGGATCCTTATGTTATATATATAGCAATAGTGTGCATCCTAATTTATTTTTCCTTTTAATATATGTATTTTACGTCTTAACGGATTAAAAAAAATTATGAAACTTACAATAATTAAAACTTTATATTTTAGGATAAATTTTATATGTTAAACTAAAAGTAGCAAAAAGAAAAAGGCATACAAATACATACACACATACACGTATAAAAACGAGTTCATACAACTTAAGGAATAATAAATGAGCAATGTACAATCTCATAAACAAATAATAAACATGCTTGCAAACATTTAATAGACAAGTTATTAATGAGTATAAATAAACGAGTTCACATTATTTAAATTCATTCATAAATTGATCAAGTTTTTAAATTTTGTTTAAATATATAATTTTTTATTGAACAAAAATGAGTTCAAATAAGTTTGTTTTGCAGTTGTTCAATAAATAGATTGATTTTTTTCGGAGAAATCAATAAATAGATTGGTTTGATTACACCTCCAGTTGTTCAAAACAACTCGTTGAATAATAGTATTATTGTAATTAAAAAATCACTAATATGATTTAATATTATGAAATAACAATTTTGTTATTTTTATAAATAAAATGTTATAAAATTTTTATTTTTTTATTTAAAAAAATTTGATTGATTAAATTTATTAAATTTTAAATATTAAATCTTAGGATCAAAAGATTTTTTTTTTTTTATATGTGAGGATGGAGTAACCCACCTTTACATGGGGTCCTCTTTCCTATGAAATAATCATCTTTCCGTTATTTAGTAATTTAAGTTACTAGCATTGATAATACTTTATTAGATAGAAAAAAAAAATTTGCCCATTAATGAAGCATCCCCTTACCTACCCTGCCACTTCAAGCTTGCTTGCATGGGGTCTAATTGAATGGTTACTTCGCACAGCATATTAGAATATAGGTAAAAAGAATTTCCGCAAAAGATGTGAAATAATTGTCAATATCTGAAAACTATTTATGTACTCCAAATGCAATGCTCTCTGCAGTGAGAGACAAATTTTAAATCTGCATCGACAAATCAACTTTCAGATAAATTCTAAATCTTTGGACATCTTATTTTCTAAGGAATCAAAGAAGCATGCCCATAGATTTTCCAATGTGTGTAACATGAGATTACTTTTGGTACATCAGCTACGGCACAACCAATCGGCTCTCTGAAGGAATAATTTAACTGAATCCAAAATTTAATAAATGCTAATAACATAATGAATGAGTAATTAAAATCAGATGCTGTCATGTGTTCAAATATACAACTGAAATATAACAAGAAAAATAATAATTCAACAATTATGTATTCACAACTTGCACACTTTATTTAAATAAGCCTGTTTTATTTGTTGACTCAGTTATTCTCATTTTTCTCACTTTACTAAATCAACTGTCATTTATTTCTCTTTTAGATAAGATTGTGTGTAGATTATAAATAAATAGTTATGAAAAATATCATTACTAGCAACAAAGTATCCAAATAGCATAACTCTGAAGGAACCAATAATGTTATATGCACACATTAGAATTACACAAGGCGTGCACAGTGTTGAGACGGAGTAATAGGAAGCCATCATTAATGAGTGTTTCGATGGGTGGAATAACACTTTGATGGTTTCATGTTAGCATTGGACGCACATTATTAAGTCCCAATATATGCATATAGCATTATCCTCTTCTAAATGCAACTTCAAACAGAGATTCCACAGAAATTGCCTAGAGAAGCTCAACAGCATCTAATTTATGTGATTTTATAGTTTAGTTGCTGATATCAAACTCTTTGAGCTCTCAATTTTAAGCTAAAGATTAAATGGGTGAAAGAATGTTAAAGAAATCAATCTCAACTGCACAACTCAATTCTCAATTCTTGTAAAGCAAAAGATTTTTCTAGACTAGATGACAAGATTGACAACAAACAATATGTACAATTATACGCACCGGCTTTCCATATTCTACCATTCCCTAGTTATTGAATTGAAGTTGATAGGGCACAAAATAAGTCTTGAATTCTGCCGTCAGCATCCTGACTTCCATTCAAGTTGTTCTACCTTAGTATCATGTCAAGAAACACTATGTGCTTTGTTTGCATCCACAGGTGCAATTCCCAAGTTCTTTGTGGAGCTTCTGAAATAGGGTGAACAGATGGTTTCATCAAGATCAGAACAGGAAATAATAACTAATCAACGGTTCAGTTCATCCTTCATACCTTGTAATTCTCATGTTTTGAAGATATAAGTTCATTAAATTACTTGTAATCTATAGGTTTACTAAACGAAGATAAAAGGGATATGCTAGAGGACTTTAGCTCTCCCAAAGTTTATTACAGTTGTGGTCAATGAATACTTTTAAAGTAATGTTATGCAACAAGTTCTAAAGGACAGATCAAGAGTGGGATTATAATGTTTGCAAGCATTAGTACAGTAAATAAAGATGGACTACAAGGGACTATTATAATCTAGGTACAGCAGCGCATCAATATAATTTGTACCACCAAACTTGTTATAAATGATTAACAATGTGGTTTGAATAATACTTGCATTTTTCTTTCCACTATACAAGAATAATTTCCTTAATTAAATACTTATAGATCCTGCATTGGTACTTCAGTCAGAAGTCTTAGATCTTACATGGATGCATTTTACAGCTGCGCCAAATTATATTTGCAACTCTACTTTGTTCAGTTTATAAATTTACTAGGTTTTTGTTCTCATCATTGTACCAATTTTCTCACTGATAATTGTGTTCCATTTTCTTTTGTGCACGCTGCACAGGGCAAGAGATTTTGGGGGAAGAGCAAAGTTAGAAAATATTTAAAAGGCCCAGCCAGCATACCTAGTGTAGGCCAGAAATAATGAAGATTAGGCAGGGGATTGAGTGCAAGGGGGCAAGCAAACAGCCTCAACCTCCTCAAAATCTCTTTAGTGAATGGGTTTATTAAACTTAGGCCACGGCTAACCCCAAATTTCTCACTTTTCAACAGGTTTGGCAGTATGTTTTTCTATTTTTTTTGGGTCTCATTCTATATCTATATAAACATGCATTGCTTGTTTTGGAAAATTACTGGTCGACACTTTAGAGGCATTTGGCATGCAGGTATCTTAATAAGGCATATAACATTCTTAGACTGTTAGCTGTCTTGGACGCTTAAACAAGATGCCAATGTTGGGCATGCCAGCATGAGATTACCTCAGGCAACTCACGTTTCTGTTATAAAATCCTATTACCCAAAATGTCTAGCCTTTAGTTCTCCCAAAACATGTGGGAATATTCAATTCCCACATAAGAAAGCCTATTACATATTTAATAAATTGCCAAATTTACCCATTCATTACACATGCTGTAAGGTGGTTTTCTATGATCAAACCAAACATGGAATGTGAAATGCCATTTACCTTATACCCTGGCACCTCATACGTAGGCATCCGAGATGCTTGGGTATCCAAAATACCATTTACCAAAAAGCTCCTTGGTATCTCATATAGCATGATGAACAGTCTATTTCCAATGTGGAATTTATATTATCAAAACTACAACAAAACAAAGTGGGAAGGTGGGAAAATTTCTGCACATGCATTATGTGTTATGGACCAATCCATCAAGGAAGATATAAAGTATCAAGATTACTGTATTGCTTTCAAGCATTGTTTGTCTCTTAATATGCATAACCATTCAAAATACTCTATATAATTAAGACTAGGGTAAACTAACCCACCTGAACTTGACTTTGAAGGCCTTTGATATGTTGAACAGCCAAATCTAGCATATCTGCATAGCTTGTTTGCTGCAATGGAATTTTTAACACAAGTTGGAGCCAACTGTAAGATATATTTTACATAACCATTTGACAAATAAAAGAATCATACAATTCAATATTTGATGCCCCACCCATTCAAAGTGGAGAGAGTCACTTATGCGCATGATTTGTGCCCCTAAAATAAAATACTTTCATTTCATAATCCATAAACCAACAACAGAGATCAAGACGTTATGTCCACATAGATTAATCATATTTGTTTTTTTCAAAAAGGGGGAAAACCTACTATGCATTGTTACAAAGTGATACATCTTAAATTCGAACATAACTTGGTATAGGCAGATTTGCTAAATCTTACAAACAAATGTTACATTGAAAATGAGAAAACAATGCGAAACCAAATTGTCTAAATTGAATGATTCTACAAGTTAAATGGTTAAAATATGATTTCCTAATCCCCTTAGGTTAATTCTATGGATTGGAGTAGTTCTGAAAGAAATAATCACTAGTTTTGTGCAATTCTTGTCAGTTGACGAGTAGGTCTGCCCTCTCACATTAGATATCAAAAGCTAGAAGGGAAGGCACTTAAAGGGAGTTTTCATCCTTTTCTATAGCATTTAAAGGGAGGGTTTGGAACTTTCACATTTGTAGGACAAACTTGTTTACCTAGCTAGTCTACGGTGCTTTGCTAAGTCTCTTTTCGGGAGATTTCAGATAATGATATTGAAAAAGATTGGAGAGCTTCATTGCATTGAGTTTAGTTTTCTTTTTCACATTCAAAAGTACTGAATACTTTTGAAACGCCTAGAACTGCCCCTTATTGAGGGGTTCTTACTTCACCCATATCTCAGTCTTTTTACAACAATAATTAAAAACAAAGACTTATCCTATTAAGTAAAGTCGGTTACATAGATTAAACTTGTTATAGAGTTTTATTCGAAATCAAATTTTTAGAAATATCATTCAATCAAAAGTCTCTTTCAACAACCTCTCCAAATGTCCTTTTTAGTCTTCCTCTATATCTCTTCATTAGGTTAAAAATCATTTGATTAACCTTTCTCACTAGAACCTCTTGCAGTCTTCTTTGCATAAACCCAAACCACTGTAACTGAGTTTCCATCATTTTCTTCTTAATAAGTGCCACACCAACACTCTACTGAATACAATCATTTTGAATTTTGTCTAATTTGACATTAGCAACCAAAGAGCCCTAAATTTAAACTTCTGAATCTTTACTACAAAAATAATAACATCTGAGATCACCCACTGAACCATGCTATATAAACTGGGTACAAAACCAAAGTTCCTCCAGTCTCCATCATATCTGATAATATAAATGTGAGGAAAGCCTCCATAGTATGATTAAACTCAAGCGCCTGGCATTAGATTTAAAATTTAAAACTAAACAATATTTATTTTATATTCTTAATACCAAACATCTGATTTAGCATCTTCTTTTTAGAAAGATAAACTTTCCTTGTCTTGCACAAAGTAATTGACAGAAGTATACCAAAGCATGAGTTAAATAGTATATGCCTTAAAGCAACATAAAACCACATGTTCGGATCTCAGATAAAGTGTTTGACATTGAGATATAACAATTGTTAGATTTTTTTAATCCATATTAAAAGTCAGGTTTAATCTATAAATTTGACACTGATAGTTGCCAGGTACAGATGGCAAACTAAAAGAAACTACCATTACCTTATCCATATTAGGTACAAGCTCTTGTAATTTCTTCAGCTTTCCACTGATTCTAGTTCTTCTCTCCTGTATACATGAACAAGTTAATAACAAATGTGATACAGGATTGAACAGAAAATAAGACACCAAAGTCTATTCTCTGAATAACCAAATTCAATACTTAAGTCTGAATATTGGGGACAATAATTAAGCATTAAATAGACAACACAAAACCCTAAAACTATTAATGATAATTAAAAATAACTTAAAACTCAAGAAATCCTAAACTAGAATACTTATCTGAGCTAGGAATAAGATAAGCTAGTATTCAAACACTTAAAATTAAATTAATAATTACACCCCAAGTCCCCAATTACAACATTAATTCTGAAATAGTTAATACATCATAAATGATAACATAAAACTTAAATAATAACACAATTATTGTCTTCTTATTCTGCATCAAAATGTAAATGGATTTTGATGAGTGCATCTCATGTAGAAAATCAAAGAACTGCAACCTTGTTTCTCACCATCGCCTATAGCATGTAACTCGTAACATATTTTATGTACAAGACAACAAATTAAGTATTAAACAAAAATGCTTAATTTCTAAAATGAATAGCTTCAAATAAATTAAAAAGTGCCAGATAACAGAGAAAGAATTTTATAACCAAAAAGGGAAATTAGCCCCTGTTTTCAAGAAAAAGACAAAGATATGTTAACTAATTGAAAATCACTTGCAACAACCTTACAAAACCCAAATAGCTCTAGATGAAACTACTCTCAGTAAACTTCTAATCTTTTATAGTGCTTTTCACCACTCATCAATTTTAAACTAGCATCTACAAACTCAGCAATAGCCCATGTGATGAACACAACTGCACATCTAAATACAAGTACAATCTATTTCAGTAATTTTGTGTTGTATATATGATGGAAGTCTTAACTGCTTAAATCATAAAGGCTCCATTATGGGTCTTTTAATGGAAGAAGGCTACAAAGACTGAATAATATAAATATAGCTGACAGTTTTGTTTGACAAGTTCTTTATCGAGTGCCTTAAATTAATAAAGAAGGTGCTTCCTAATATATTTAAATGAAGGTTTCTTTATATTTGACAACAGAAATCTACAATTAGTTTTAATGAGAAAAATTTATTCTCAAGTACGGTTCCCTAGAAATAAAGCAGGTCATTATACTGATATAATGTTAGGGAGCCTATTTCAGAGCAAAATTTACTAACCCGCTCTGCAATGCTTCGTGGATGAGTAGCACACCCTCGCTTAGCACGGATTTTACAAGGAACTGAATCTTCAGGAATATTAAGTAGCTTCTCCACTGTTGCCATTTCCAGAGCTGTTTGTGGCAAACTAAACTGAAGCGAGCAATAAATTAAAACCAAAAAAAGTGAAGTAGCTCATAATGTCTTCTGTGAGAAGAATTTTAGCAATAATATGAAAGTACCTTTTTCAGATCCTATGAGAACCTATGATAGTATTTATCAACTGCAAGATTAAGCAAGTTAATGGCTTCAATTATTTTCAAATAGACAGTTCTGAACGGACACTAATTGTTGACTCAATGCTGAACCATTGTTGTGTACAAAATCATATGTTTAAATTAAGATCAGTTCACTTAAGTGTGAAAGAACACAACCCTGCAGTTGTAATTCCTCCACCTCCATGTTCCTTCCTCTTTCCTGATCCTTCATTCCCTTTCCTTTATCTTTTACTCGGCTAATTTTAACTCCATTTGAGTTATAAGATTTTGCAAGAACTTTGTCCTCTGAACAAGCCATACATAACATTGAAACAATTTTGAGATATTTGACTCTAGCCTCCATTCTGGTAAATGTGTTAAATAACCAACATAAAAGAATGAACTAATTATATCTGCCTTGTGCTATATTTTATTGAGTCTTTTGTTACACAAACACAAGCATGTACTTTCAATTATTAAGATTCATTCCTCAAAAAGAACTTCTTACCTGAGATTCCAATGCATTCAGACAGTTTAGAATTTCTCCATCAATATTTCTAGCACGTTTACTTGGTGGAGCAGAAAACACAATGGAGTTTGAATTATCCCAGTTGTCGATTCCAAATCTGGTAGTAGCGTAAGAATGTGTAGTTCTATGATGGCCACTGTCAGAATTAATGCCTTCAACAACATTTTCGCTCACCTCTGATATCTGAGAAAGAGATTCCTGCCCTGTGAAGCTCAGCTGGGACTTCAGCCTTGATACTCCATGACCACTACTAGAAGCAACTTGTGAGTTGTAGCTTCCAGTGCCCCTTGAAATTGAGAAGCCTGCTGCTCATTTACATCACTAAAAAATTTTGCAACAAAAATTGCTAGGCAACAAAAAGAACAATAATGACACTTATATTAACAACAGTTTACTCGTCATTCACAATTTTCCAGTTCAAAATTGATGCAGAATCAACATTACAACTTCAATGATAAAAGCTGAATACTTTTGCCCAGATGGCCAGACCAACATAAGTCTAAGTCTAATTTAGATCAGCCTGCTCCTCGCCAATGACTTTGTTTATCTATACTAAACAAAACAATTCACATAAAAGAACAGAATAGCTCTACAATAATTTAGCAGCATTAGGAAAAGTAAAAACATTTACGTCATCTGCAATCACTAATCAGCAAGATAGAATTGCAGATTATATGCAGTAGATAACAAACATAAATCAACAGGCGACTGTTCATGCCATTGTAACAAACACTGATCACAAGAAAGCAAGACAAGAACTGTAATAATTCAATTTGAACTTTACAGTTTGCTATTATATAGGGGCTCCTACTCCATAAAACGAGTTTAAAGGATATAACAGCAAAAAGTTATTTTAATCTACTAGTAAGAAGTTTAATTCCAATTTTTCTTCGTTCCTTTACCTAGAAGACCAGCCCTTCTGTGGCAGCGTTTGAGTTTCTTCTACCAAGAACTTTAATGTTTAAATATATACTGAAACATACTGATTTTATTGAAAAAACATTGACTCTTCATCAACTTGACATCAGAGTCAAATTTGATCAATTTCAGTTATAACAGAATGTCAGAAATAGACTAAATGCAAAGGATGATGGAGGAACCTTCACAACAGGTAAGAACCTAGCTTCAAAGTCATGTCAAAGCAGGCATTAAGATACCAACAATGATGATGAACTACTACACCTACCAAGCTTGAAGAGCAAGTTTATCTTTTCCGTGTTCCACCAGTAAGTCATGAGCAACTTGAACACAAGGACTGGAAGAAAAACTAGCAAGGAAACTTGATCTTAGTTGAGGAGCATGAACTGAGCTTTCAGATTGCTATGTAGTGATGCGTGCTTAGAATTTTCTTGGTTAAGAATCTTTTCTGGAAAAGTGTCTTGGATGAAAGGTAATGGCAGAAGAGAGGACAGCACTGTCCATAGAGCTTAAGATGATGACACCCTTTAATAGCTGAAAAGGGTAGAAGGGCACTGTGCTAAGCAATGTGTGCTTGGCGGATTTATATGATAGAATTATACAAGCCATTTTATGGAATATGACAGAAGACTAATTGCATAGATAGTACAACACATTGTTTTACAACTAGTTGACAAAGGTCATGCTAATGATAGTATTGACGTGCTTGATGCCTGTTATTTTTCTGTATTAAACCCAGTTGTTCAAGACTGGATGCGAATTATTCATCATTTAAACCCTCTGAGTCCAGCACTATTTGGAAATCTAGTCGAACAGAAGGAAAGGAACTCACCTAAATAAAAGATCATGCATAGAGAACTTTTATTGTATTTTGGTCATAGATAGGGGCATGGTGCAGAGAAAAGGGTCTGTATAACCATACACTGGTATTGTTATAAATCCATGATGAAGTACACATAGTGTTTTCTCTTACTTTTTTGGGCAGTTTTATATATTTTCAGGTTTCTATAACATAAAAGGAAGTTCATAAAATAAATTACTAACATATATTCCAGTTTAAACAAAAATCAAAAAATGAAAAATCAAAGAGTTAGATGCCAAAGTTTGGCATAACAACATTGATGCAAAGAATGTGAAAGCTTAGAATCAACAAAGATTACATATCTATCCAAGTTAATAAGTTTAATGGGGCAATGATAGGCGGTTCAATAAAAGATAAAGAGGTACCAACATATTTTGTAGGGATAGGTCCTCTTACTAGTGCCCACAAAATAAAAGGTAAGGAGATAACATGATACTGAAAGAATAAATCCTTCCTTTCAGAAGTGGATGGGTCCCCTTGTTTCAGCATGCTAAAATTTTTGCTACAGCTCGGGAATATTCCACCGGATTTTCAAATGGGAATCAAGGCATTAAGTCCTACTGATAATCTCTAGTTATCTATGGCAGCAGGTGCAGACAAGCTTAGCATCTTCCTACTGAAAAGGCATAGAGCTTGATCAACGATTCTGCATTGCTCACTCAGAAAACGAAGCCAACTCAAGGTCTATTATTATATGAAATATCCACAAAGTTAAGATTTAAGAAAGTTCTTGAAACTGTTTGCTTATAGTTAGTTCCATTCTAAATGCCATGTTTGATTGCTCGATAAAGGTAACTCCAACGCTACCTCCAAATCAATGATATGGTTTGAAGTAAAGCCAAAGGAAAATTTCCTTCTTTTTCTTATTAAGAAAAGAAAGCACGAGGAATATCACAGCTAACAAGCTTTCTAATAATTTAGCAATTTCTTTTTACTGATTGTAATTTTTTTTAACCCGCGAGATCATGAATTCACAAAGTGAAGTGAAACTCACCAAAATTCACTTAAAAGAATTCATAAGATTAACTTTACTTAACTATAGAACATATTTGTGGGCTTTTAGTAGTAGTAGTAGTAGTATTATAGTATAATTAATAAAACAATAAATAATAACAGTAAGAAGTCAACATAAGTCACTTTCTCACATATTTATAAAAAACATAGGTCAGTTTCTATTACAAGTTTTAAATGGTTACTCAAAATGAATCAAGTACATTATCCTCACATATTTAATCGGAAAAATTTACCACTAAACAAAAAGAAACAAAAAGGACACCTAGATCACCGTGGTACACGTGATTTATTGCCTAAAGCAGGTATCATGTCCTCCCACCAAGTAAGGGAAAGAAACAACAGTTTCCCTCGTTTATTTACTTCCCAGGGAAAATGTAAGCAGCATTTTTCAAATTTAGGAAATTCATTAATGAAGCCCTTCCAACAACAATTACTTCAACAATAACAATAAAACAATAGTCATAGCATTAATAATACATATCCTATCCGTATTAATAACCGCTGCCAAATGGATAGCAAAATAATAAATAAATACCGATTGCCTGAGTTGCATTACTACTAAACAAAAACTGGTCTTTTTTTTTAAATTGCAAGTTGATAGTGTTTTTTATAAAAAAAATTCAAAAATGAATTATTTAAATTTATAAATAATTATATATTTTATAATAATTTACATAATTGATAAAAAAATTATTTTATTATCGACCTTTGCGACAATTGCTTGTGAAATTTTATACCCCTCCGATCCTATGGCATTATTGTCATTTAACATGTACAAAGTCAAAAGTCCACATTTTCTCAAGTAAGGATTCGGAAAACGGAATCTGTGTCCCCACCCTAACCTAGCAAACCGGACATATGCATGTACCTATACCAACGGAAAATAACGCATTAACGTGCGTAGCGTAATAAAATGATGTAAAATGCTAAATGGCACGAAAATCCAATTCCCTAGCAAAATCAACTACCCAAACTACCCCTGTCTAAAACATGAAAATGACAAACAAAAAAGGGCAAACCCGTCATTTGGAGACATGGAGGGAACTGCCATCACCATCACATTTCCACTCTTGGCTCCGCCCACAGGAAAGAGGGAAGAGTTTAAATTAAAAAAAGAAAGTGAAAAGACGAAGGTACCCGCCCGCACCATTGTCAGTTGAAGGAGCAGAAGCGAGATGGCTGAGGAAGCCAGCAGGTGAGCTTCTCTGACGGAGCAAAGCAGATGAAGGACAAGAAGATCCAGTGAAGCCAAGGCCTGTTGCTGCGTCACCGTCGTCGAGTCCGTACGATCTTTGCAAGGCGCCTTTGGGGTCCGGATGTTTGAGATCAGAGGAAGAGGAGTTGACTTTGCAGTTAGACTCTGAAGTGACGGAGGATGAGTCGGCGCCGGAGAAGTAATGCCCCAAGGGAGAGCGTGAGCCAACGGCGGCAGAGAATTCACGGTCCCCTCCAATCACAGCATCCACGGCGGAGGTTAGGAGGGAGCCAGGGGCGGAGCCATAGCGGGCCAACCCGCTTTGAGTAATGGATTTATGGGAGGAGGATGAGGCAGAGGGGTACATGTGGGGGCGTGATTCCTGGTCGTTGTTTGAGAAAATTGAATCAAGGGGAGAGAGAGAAATGGGGGGGGGGGGGGGGGATAGAAAGGGGAATGAGTAGTTATTGGGAAGAAATAAGATAAAGCACAAAAAGAAAGACAGGATGGTGAATTGGATGGGGGGATGAATGCTTCGCTTATTGAGGAAAAGTCTAAAGCGGGATGATTACAGCAGTGGCCCCCGTGACGGCATTTGCGTCACGTGCAACCTACATTAGGCATTAGTATTGATTGAACAAAACTGGCATAGCGTGTGGGAAACCCACGTGCCTTCGCTCGCTGTTTCTCTTTGCTTCGTTCGCCTACAAATAGTGTTACTACTAACTGATTGGGCAACCGATGCACATGATGTGCCATCACAATATTACAGATTCCATTTGTTTGTGCCCTGTTTGTCAAGTTTGATGTTCATCGGATTTAGAAAATTTTATTTTTATATATTTATTTATAATATAAATATAATTATTTTATTGAATTATTTTTTTATTAAATAAAATATCTTTTTATCAAAATATCCGTACTATTCAATTTATACCCAAAATCAATGTGTAAACAAAGGTGCAATTTCATCAAATCAAGCCTTTCTCACGGTTAATAAATAAGTAAATCAAGCCCAACCAATGGTTGAAACTAATTTGTTCTCATTGAAAGCTTTGTTTGGGTGCCAAGATGACAATGAAAACTGATTAAGAGAATTCTAGAGAAAGATGGCTCGAATTAACTCTAGTCAATGGAAGAAAAAAACATAAATGGTTCATTGATTAAGAGTGTGAATGAATTACACTGACAATTATAACCCCTTTTATTTACAAGCTTTGCAACGACTCTAGCAACTCTCTCTCAATAAGTTCTAAAGAACAACCCAATGACCCTCTTGACATGTCAAAAAGTGTTGCTGACTAGCGGCTTTGCCATGTCACTTATACTGGCCCTGTCATTTCTCCCTCCTAAGATCATCCCTATCCTCAAGGATGGAAATGAAGTTAGGGCATTCTTGCTGAATCATCCTACGAGGCTTCCATGTTGCTTTTGTTGGGTTGTGTCTCTCTCAAAAGATGAGGAACTCTTCCCTTTTACCTTGTCTACACATAGCCAAAATTGCTTGAAGTTGGGGTGCTTGCTTGTCCTCTTGATAAGGAAAATGAATAACAGTTGGGGTAGGGTTTCCTTGACACTTCCACAGGCAAGAAATATGGAAGACCGGGTAGATTTTGCTATCAATTGGAAGTCAACACTATAAGCCATTGAGCCAATTCATTGGAGGATTTTGAATGGCCTAAAAAATCTGGAAACTGTCGCAGCCCCACCTTGGAGGGGCTTAGTGCGAATGGGAAATGGGTTAAATCTTGAATCCTAATATGGAGTCACCATTAATCTTTTTTAATTGGTGTGATTGGCCACCACAATAATGGTATGGGAAAGGGTTAGCCTGCGAAACTAGAGATCTAAGCTTTAGGGTTTGTTACATTTAAGAAAGATATTAACACCCCTTAGATGCTCGTGGAAACCCATGATACCTAATGTTGAGTTATTAGTTTACTTGATTGATTCGGGTTGATTGCTTTGACTATGGTGACCTCTAAAGACTTGATCCTTGGGCTAAGGTTAAATCCATGAGAGACTAATTCTAGGCTCTTAAAACCTTAATTAACTAGTTCATTTTAAACCCTAAGTGGATTAAGAGTTGAATTAACCCTAATTTAAATCTTGAGATGTTTACTAAGTTTTAATTAATGGTGAGTTAACTAAAAGTTTTAATTAAATAAGACTTATACACTCCTTAATTAGTCAAAGGTGGATGACTAGTGTTATTAGGTCCTAACTACCATAATCACATACAAAGAGATAGCATGTAGAGAATAACACTAGAAATGAGAAAGCATACCTAGTGCCTTGGCATCTCCACGGTTTATGAGGAAAGCTATAACCATCAAACAGGCATAGGGAAAGAGAGACTTGAAATTAACCCTAACTTTGACTTAGTTGCCTACCCTTATACCCTTGAGGTGTTTGATGTTAATCTATGGGTGGCTATGAAGAGACCCTAGGCTTAGCTATGTTATCCTTAAAGATAATTGACTAGCCCTAGGTTAAATTATGATAACAATTAATCTTTAATTTGTATTCTTGAAACACTAATTAAGTTAATTATGCATGGCTTATCCTAGTTTATACCCTTGAGGAAAAAGAGCATGGATATGCTAAGAGTAGTATAAGCATGCAAACATGAAAACAAACTTGATCCTTTTTAGGCTACAATCAAAACTATGATTCTACACCACTAACATTTAGAACTTAAAGAGAAAAAGAGGGAGGACTTACCTTGAGAAAGGCTTCCATAACTTTGGAGACTTGAAGAGGGGTGGTTTCTTGTTCTTAAGCACAAGAACAAGAAGAGAAAAAAGAAGAGGGATAAGGCCAAATATGAGATTCCTCAATTCAATTATGGTTGAGTTAATGTGAAGTGATGAAGGGGGGTGATGACCCTTATTTATACGAGTGCTGAGTGAAGGAGGGCCATTGGTCTCAATTGAGATCAATAGTCACAGTTGCAAGCTAATTGGAGTAAGTCCTAGACTCTTCCATCTAGTTACATGCCAAGTAAAAAAATAGAAGGCCAAGATTGTGGGCAAGGGATACCTAACATAAGGGTTTATGATGTCAAAGGTGAGGCCACAATTACGTCATGGAAATCAAAAGGTGAAGTGGATCCATAGGTTAGGGAAAGGGTAGCACATAGGAGGCAACAAGGGTTGCATGTATGCAAACAAGCTAACTAGGTTAAAGGGTAAAAAAGAGAAACCTCCCATAAGGAAAGTGAAGGAGGCAACATGGGCCCCTTGTGCAGCTCATATTGCCCTTAAAGTGGCTTAAGGATGAGGCCAAAGGGTGACCATGGCTTAAGGGACTACTCCTAGGGTGTTTAGAGTCAAGTCAAAGGTGGTTCAAACACCAAAGGGTTGAGTTACTGAAGTTAGTGTTTTAAGATCCTAACCCTTGTACGTGTGTATGTGTATGATGGTAGAGAGGCTTGGTGGTAGTCCTTATGAGTGGTCAAGGTAGGGGTTTTAGGTTTTTTATTGGCCATTGGATCAAGACTTAATCCATGGCTATGAAATTTTGATGAAAATAGAAATTAGGTTAAGTGATAGAAAATAGGAAAATTTGGGAAAGAGGGATAAGATGGCAGTATGGGCTCAATGTGTAGTCCTTGCGACCCCTAAGGTAGGCCAAGGGTTGTCCATTGCTCACCCAAGTGAGCCATGGTTTGTTCCTAAGGCCATTGGGCTAGTTTTGGTGAGGTTTCTAAAATAATTCTTAACAACAAAGACCCTTCTTTGCAAATTAGGTTAAAATGGGATAATTTAGGTTAGGCCCTTGATTAAGACCTAATTAAGAGTGGGTTTATTAGGAAAGAAAGATTGAGTAAGGTGGCTTGCCCTAATGGCAAAGCCATCCCACTCACATATACACATAACAAGAGCTTATATGGCTTTTATTTGGAAGGAGTGAGGTGATGTGGTCAATGTAAACTAGGTGGCATGATGTGGCACCTATGTGGTCTCTCATAAGATTTGAGGCAGTTGACCAAGGTCAAAGTCAAAGGTTTTAAAGGCTGACGTTGGTGTTCGAGGGTTGGCTTTAGGATTTAAGACCCATTAGAGTTATTTTTGAAAAGTTTACAAATGTTCGATTATGGGAACTTCTAGAAAGTTCTTGAGTTATGGGTTTGAGCTTAATAGGCCTAAGGTAAGGCCCATAAGACATGATTTGAGGTGATATGTGATGTTTTAGGAAAAGATTGGGACTTTTGGTTATTTTAGTGTTTCATCAGGGTCTTTTAGGAGTGAATAAACCACATGCCCTTTAATGGGCTTAGAACTAGGCCCAATAAGGTATAAAGACACTTTGAGAGGTCTTAAGAGCTTAAATGGGCTTAACCTACTAATATGAGAAACTTTGGCTCATTGTGGGCATTATGGGCCTCGAGTGCCTTAATAGGTGTGACTTGGTTTAAAGGGCCTAAGGCTAGGCTTAATAAGGTTCAGAGACACTTTGAGAGGTTTTTGGAAGTTTAAATGAGCTTAATTGACTACTCTAAGATAGATAAAGCCTTTCAAGTGAATTTTGTGCCTTAGAGCTTTTCGACGGGTTTGTTCCAAATAACAAAAGTTCTAAAGGCTTAGTTTCTTGATTTAGGCCTTCTTAGAGTGTGATTTAAAGGTCACTCTTCAGATGCTTAACTTATTTAAGGGATCCTAAAGCTGTCCTTAGATCTTTGGGATACCCAAGAATCTCAACCATTAAAAAGTTAGCATGTGGGCCCAAATAGCTATTTTTGGCAAGTTTTATCAAAAGGTGGGGACAATTAGGATATGACTATTAGTTTGAGAGATGACCTTAGTTTTGAAAAATAAGATGATTTGAGTTTAAAAAATAAATGATTCTTTGGGAACTTTCCTAATTAGATTAGGTTCTAACCCTAATTTGCTTATTTTGTGGAAATTAATATGAACATGGTCAAGTTATTATCCTATGGTAAGGGTCTATGCTCTTATTCTTGCGCTTCTTGAGATTGTTTAGGACTCAACTTTGGCTTTCAAGATTGTTTGAGATTCAACCTTGGTCAAAATAACCGAAAATAACCTATATTGAATTTTGGACAAATTTGGGTGTTGGCAGGAACTAGCTTCTAGTTAGAACTCTTGGCCATGCATTGTTGTCTGTAAGATGGCAATTTGATTAAAGCTAGTCACCAACATGGTATTCCCTCTTTGAGCAATGTTGTTCATAGAGATGCTTCATCCTTTCTTGGGCAAGTTTAAGACTCATTTAGCTTCAGATATAATTCAATCTCTTTGAAGTATAGTATTTTCCATGGTCTGGACATTTGCTATCCCAAAGACATAAGAGAGTAAGGGTGGGTTCTTTTCATTACATGACTTCATATGGAGATTTTTACATGGCAGAGTGTACCATGATGTTATAGTAATATTCTACCCATGACAAGCAATTCACCTAGTCCTTGGGTTGCTATTTGTGAGGTATCAAGGTACACCTCAACAATTATCTTTGTAACCTTAGTTTACTGATCCATTTGTGGGTGGTAGAAAGAGGTGAAGTTAAATGCAGTACCTTGCAAGTTAAAGAGTTCTTACCAAAAGGCACTAATGAATGTTGAACCCTTATCATAGGTAATAGTCTAAGGCATTCCATAAAGTGTAAATGGTCAAAGAAAAAATGGGCCATGGTAGCTATAGTGAACAAATGAGATAAAGGGATGAAATGAGTGTATTTAGATAATTTATCTACTACCGCCATGATCACATTCTTGCCTTTGGAGAGAGGCAAGCTTTCTATAAAATCTATAAATATATTTGTCTAGATGTGATGTGGGATTGGCAAGTGGTGTAATAGTCTTGCTACAAGGGGTGTAAACGAGCTAAGCTGAGTGAAATACTAGCTAGATCAAGCTTAGCTTGTTTAATAAACAAGTTATTGAGATTTTCATGAAAAGCTCATTTTATTTTCATATTATTTTTAAAATTAAATTAAAATTAATTAATTCAAAATTTCAATAAATTCAATGAGCCTTATTCAAAGTCATATGATCTTCAAAGTATTATTATTTTAAATCATTTATATAACAAATTATTTTTCTAATAATAAACATATAAAATTATAAAATAAAATATTTATTTTATTATTTTATTGATATTTGTGAGCTTTACAAATCAAATACTAATAAGTTTGAATTAAACTTTAAACACGCCAAGTCTAAATAATTCACAAATAACTCATTTCATTCACACTCCTACCTGTTGGTGTTTGCTGATTCTTTTTGTTCCTTTGACACACATCATACTTTCTAATCCACGTCTTGATAGTGCCTTTCAAGTTTTTTCAATACAAGTTTTCTCTAATTTGTTTCATTGTTCTGAAGTAACGCTTATGTCCCATACCATGAAATTGTTGTAATAATATTGGTATTAATTTAAAATTTTGAGGCAAAAATATTGTCCTTTAGTAGAACCACACCTCACTCTTAGTTTTCCAATTGCCATAATGTTGTTTAATAAAACCACACCCCACTCTTAGTTTTCCAATTGCTATCCAATTGCCTTTGAGCTACCTTGGCATCTAGTTGCTTTAGCTCTTGATGTGCCTCATTTTTCTCCTTGATTGTATCTTACCATTTAAGCTTAAGTAATGATAGATACATCATTCCTTCCTCCACCACTGCCCTAGAGAGCCCATCCATAGCCACATCATGCTTCCTTGGTTTGTACTCTTTGATGAAGTCATGCCTCATAAACTTTATGAAGCAATTTTGCTTAGCATTAGTGGTGACTTTTTGGTCCGACAAGTGTTTGAGACTCTTGTAGCTAGTTCTCACTACAAATTGCCTTCCTTACAAATAGGCCCTATAGTGGTTAATTGATAAAACCTAGGCCAATAGTTCTTTATTATAGTTAGAAAAGGTCAAATTCCATGCCCTAGGATCTTTTAGCATTTTTGTGGCATAATCATCATTTTCATGCAACATTTAGTTTAACATGATCATTTACATGCCAAACAAGTCCTAAAATTTAATGGAAAATTGAATTTTGATTCATGAAAGTCACAAAACACCCTTAAATGAACCCTACGGGCATTTTGCAACACTACAAGAAATGTTAATTTTAGTGACATTTTTTGTAATGTATTTTAATTTTGTCACTAATATTCTTCTAAAATGATTAGATTTCTTTCCTCTATTATTTCTATTTAAGTAATAATATATTATGTCATTACAACACATAAATTAGTTGCCATCATTGGATTGGTCACTAATAAGTTGTCACATGATTTGTGGTTTTAGACTTTCTGCTTTGAAGGTTTAGGGTTAATGATTTAAAATTTAGTATTTAATAATTAGGACCTATAATTTATGGTTTAAGGGTTTATTCCATATTAGTTGAAGTATAGATGATACATTATTATGTTTCAAAACACAAAACAAATTGCGCTAAAACTAAAATTATATGGCATTAATGTGCATCAAATTAGAATATCAAAAGTGTAAATTGTCCCAATTAAAATTGTATGAAATTAATGTACAATAAATTTAAAGTTAAATAAAATAAAATATAATTGACTTACATTTGTAGATTAGAGAAAATTTATCCAACCAAAAAGAAATGCAAAATCTTCTATTTATATGCTTGTATTCACTTTGCACTTTCAATTTTTGATAATTAGTTATGTGAGGCAATTCATGCAACAGCATAAACCCTATATCAAGTTATAAATTTAAAAAAGATTGTAAATAGTTAGAAAAGGAACAAGATAATAAAGTTGGTTGGAAAACTCTCTCATGAAATTTAAAAGATGTCAAACCATAAGGTAAGTTTATAAAGCGTTAGTCTACTAAAATAAACCCTATACCAAGTTATAAATTTAAAAAAGATTATAAATAGTTAGAAAAGGAACAAAATAATAAACTTAGTTGGAAACCTCTCTCGTGAAATTTTAAAAGATGTCCAACCATAAGGTAAATTTATAAAGCATTGATCTATTTAAATTGAGAGTTGGCTTGCTTTATCTCATTTAAAAGGTAAGTTAATGTGGGGTCATCCCAAATTGCTCGCTTTGACACTCTTGCACCTTTCTTACTAGTTTTATTATATAATAGAAGAATATATATTGATTAGAGTAAGGTTTCTTTTATTCTTTTTATCTTGTAAAATGATAATTTAATTTTTTTATAAATATAATTATAATAATTTAATTTTTCAATCACTTAGTATTTTTATCAATTATGATATGATTTTTTTGTAATGATTTAAATTTTATTTTTTTAATTATAATGTGATGGGATTAATTTGTTTGTTTAATTTTTATAAAAATATTATTTTATAATTCAAAAAATATATGAGAATGAAATTGAGATTATATTATAATAAAAAATATTAAAATTTAAATTATATTATAATAAAAAAATAAAATTTAGTTTCATGAGTTAATTTATACTTAATTATACAAATTTATTAAAAAAATTAAATTATTTTAATTATATTTATAGGGATTAAAATTATCCAATTTGAAAAGTTAAAAGTAGTAAATTAGTCTTTGAAACAGTAGATGTTCCACTAAGCGCCGACATTGTAGTATTGACACAGGTTCGCAGCTACACAATGAACTATAAAAGGAAGAACAGAGCGAGTGCTGGATAGGGGCGCAACGACGAAGAGGAAGAGAAATTCGAACCTTGTTTGTCAATTTTCCCAGTTTTGAGTCTTAATTTCCAATATCCGATGCCTAACCATTATTGGAAATGAATCAGGCATCAATTATCCGATATTCATGTTGGTCGGATATCTGATATATACGAAAATATACCCATCCTACTTGTTTCTCATCTCCCCATTTTCTTATCCAAATATTCTCGTTCGAAGGTTGCGACCCAAGCTTCGAAGTGTTCAAGAATCCTTATTGGTTGCGACCCAAATATTCTCTGGTTCTAACCCTGAGTTTCTACCTTCTGGCATTTCACCTCTCGACAGCTTTGACAGAAGAGGTAAAATATCACTCCTAGCCCATTATTGGGCCATTGGTATCTCAATCGAGTCTCAATTGCACTTTGAAGTTTGAATATAATTTTGCTTACTTCTGACTGATCTTAATTTCTGGCTGTTTCTGTATGATTTCCTTAATCACCATTTAATTTTTATTTGCTGGCTTCGAATGATTTTATGCTAAGCATTCTCTTACAAAAGTGGAGTCTTGCACTTGTTATGTTTAATAGTCACTTGTAATTTTGTTGCTTTAGATATTTGTTAAATGGTTCTTGGAGTGTTACCACGGACGGTTCAGAAGTTGGTGCTTGGAGTTTGAAATAATGAAATGGGTTCTTAAATCATGTGGATATACGAGTAGAGGCATGATAGTTTGGTTACTTGTGGATTTGCATTTAGAAATGTTCTTTCCTCTTTTAATAGCCCTTATGATGGCCGTGAAGTGGTTAAACTGGATTCTGCTTTTTAAAGGCTTCTGGAATATGTTTGTTGTTAATTGTGATGGGTGTTCTTTTGGAAAAGGAATACAAGTTCATCATCTGTTTAACTCTGGTTCTATGTTTATATATAGCTCTCGAGTCGTTAGAAAGTTGCTGTTTCAAAAGTAACCTAATCGATAATGCTAAATCTTTATTGTAAACTCCTTTTGAATTGGTTGACTATGAATGATTTGAAATGGTCCTAGGAGCTAACTTTGTGTTTTCATGTGTTTATTGTACTTTGGCTGGATGCATGCATTATAACAATTTTGTGGCTAATTTGTATTCTTTCAAATTTCATCGTGTCAATGCTTGCTGGTCCACTGAGCATTCTTTCATGTTTTAAGCATTGGAAACTTAGCATGAACATTCAATTTTTCTCGTAATTTATTTTTTTAATCTGCCGTCAGTCAAAGGAGTTAGAAATTAAAGATATGGAGCTTTATTTCTATGAATTTCCTGCTTTTAATTCCATGCCTTTTGATACCAGTTTTCATGTAAAATGGGATCAATTTTCTGTTTTAGTTAAAGTTTCAGGACATTTGTTTGTGGTTCAATGCCTGAACCTTTCATTAGTTTGGACTATAGTTGTTAATTGCGTAAAATTGCACTGGCAATTGGGCATTGTGCAGCGCAATGGGGGTTTGTGCAATAAAACCCCAATTGTGTTGGGAGGTTCATATTGTGCAGCATAATTTTGCGCAAAATTGCAATGGCAATTTTGTGCAATAAGGACTTAATATAAAGTTTACCCTATTTTATACCCAGATTCCCATGCCCAACTTGTCTCCACTCCTTTCTGCCTTCTTCGCCTCTTCTCCAGCTCTCCACCCAAGATGGACAACGATGGTTGCCCTGTACTTCTGTTCTGCTGCTGGACAATGGCTTCTGTTCTCTTCTGCACACAATTGCTTTTGTTCTCTTCTGCACTTCTCTTCTGTTCTGCACGATACTTTCTTTTGTTCTACATGATTCTTTTTGAATCTTGATCTGTCATGTATGATATTATATAGACTTATCTAGTGTTTCCACTAAATAATAGGTTCTGTCATATATTATATTATACTAGACTTACCTAAAGTATTATATTATACTAGACTTATCTAATGTTTCCACTATTATAATAGGTTCTGTGATGTATTGTTTTGTAATTTTTTTAAGGTTATTTTTTATATATTATTGTTGTTTGGGGTTATATCACATATATAAAAATATGTAAAAATATATTGTTATATATATTATATAATTATGCAACTGTTCAAATTGCTATGTGCAATTCGCAACACAATGTGTAATGTCGCAGTTGCCTCTAGCACAATTAGTGCACAATTTGCAATTAACAACTCTGGTTTGGACCTTTTATCACCCATATTGAATTATAATGTGAGGTATTTTTTGTATGCTGTATCTTGACAAGAATCAGTGATGTCAAATGTGCACCTAAGGCACTAAGGCTCAGTGCCCAGTGTGAGGTGGTTGGCTTCACTAAGGCGCTTGCCTTTGGCTCCCTAGCCGTGCCTTTTGGGTGCGAGACATGCTTCCCTATGGTGCCTCTATGCAGATATGAAGTGCTTTGTACAAAATGGCCAAAAAACTGAATTAGTCCTATTATTCCCATCCATTTCCCAGTGAGCTCTCTTACTAACAATGGTAGAAGATACACAGTTTATTCTGAGTAACTTAGGCTGATGATTCCATTGATGAACCCTAGGCTGTTTTCTTTCATTCTTTTATGAATGTTAGGCTACTTAGAGCTTCTTATCTTTTTCTGTTATAAATTACAGGGCTGCCCCACTCGTTTTTGTTCTAAAAATGAAATTTCATGACTTATTATTATAGTTTATTGCTTTATCTTGAACATTTTTGTATAAGTTTTATGCTTGAGTAGTTAATTTGTAAAGTCAATCATGTTACAATGGTTCAAATTTAGTCCTTATTTATTTATTTATCTTCATTTCTTCTATATTTTTCAATTTTAGCTGCTTACTTCACTTAGGTGAGCGGCTTTTTAGCACCTCTCGCCTCACTGCACTATAACCCCTTGGCACCTTAAGAGAGCCTTTTGCCTTTGATTACCTTGATAAGAATTTGTATTGGTTGCCTTTCTAAACCTTGTAGTTTTCTGGCTGAAGTGGTTTTGAAGTTTGCTTAATGCTTTGGCTGTTTATATGCATTGTCATGTTTGCTTTTAAGTTGTGGGATCTCAAAGTGTGTCAGCATGCTGTCTCTGATTCTTTTATCATGAACTAATTTTATTTGCCTTGGCCTAATTGCTTCGTGATTTGGCTGATCACTGATGTTACTTGTAGACTGGTTCCCTTTTGTGTTTAAAATGAATTAAACAAGGATTAAAATTGTGCAGCCAAGATTTTTTGAGATAAGAATACCGAACTACATGGACTTTGAGCTCTGAAAGGTATGCATAGGAACCTTTCAAGAAGGGCAAGTCCATCTTTATAAATATTTAGGCTAGTATCTTTTAGTGTCAGTTGATCACTCAGCCTCATGTTCAGTTTTTTGCATGTTTTATATTCTGTTTTAATTTTCCGCATACATGTGTTGAATAAGGGATATTCAAGATACACTAAGACTTTACAAGCTTTGCACAATTAATTTCTGGGTGCATGTTCTTAAAATGGATGCTGTTGGGTGTATGTGAGGTTTACCTAAACACATTCTCCATGCATACTTAGATTCCTGAACCAAGCCTGTTTCAAGATTAAAATTATTTTAAGGGTTTTTCTCACTAATTCCCTTCCAAATAGAAGTTAGTGCGGTCTTCATTGTTTTTTCAAATAAAAAGTGATTTGTCCTCAGTAATGTTTGTGACAGATATAATTAGCTAATTTTGATAGAGGTAAATTTGAAGCCTTGTCCTTTTGCTTGTTGTGCTTTTTTAGTGTAATTTGAGGACAATCAAAGCTTCTACTTCAATTGTCATTCATGGTAAACTTCTTTGTTTCAACAAATACATTACTTGATAGAACTGTGTAAAAGTGAGCTGAACGTAACATGTATATAGCTCTCAAATATTATGGTAGGTATATGCGCTCCCAAATTTTGACAGGATGGATGGACTACAATCTCATTTTTGTTTTGTGGACATGAAACTAGTTGATTTACTATTCTTCTTACATCAATTTTTTTGGATTGTTTTCTAACGTAGTATATTTCTTGACACATAAGACAGTGAGTATATGTCTCTATCTTCTTCTTTATCCTGATTTTGCTACCTTGGACAGTTTTGGATATGTCTAGAGCTGAAGCTCCTTGCTTATAAGCACTGCTGGGGCAGGTCATTTGACACGATAGAAAGGACTCTTTTAGAGTTCTTTCCTTTGTAATTTAGACCGTTGTTTGAGGAAAACTATTTTATACCTTTATTTGACATTGAACGTGTATATTGATATAATGTTCATAACTCATTCTAAATAACTTGTTAAATGTAAATATTCATTATTTTTGAGGAGAAACTAATGTAACTACTCCAACATTTTTCATTTTCCCATGTTTTTGTATTATTAGTTAAAAACAAGGGCAATATATTTGGGTGCTGATATTTGTACATATTCAGCTGTACAAACTCTGTACAATCCCTCACAATCTCATTCTATCTCCTTTCAAACTCTTAAAATCCCTCTTTTAGTGCGTGGGCTTCCCCTATACTTCAATCATTTCTCATATATTTAATGTAGGAACAAATCATGTTGCAATGACTTTAATCTCGTTTCAACCTTTATTTTGATTTTAAAGGCATTTAGTCACTTGACATGGATCAGAATTGAATCAGAGTTTCTCCAATTCTGTTGCTCTTTAAACCTTGAGCCCTGAGGCAAAGGCATCACACAACAGTGACCAATGCTGGGGTTTTCATACAGAGAAATATTTCTATTGATTGGAGTGACTGCTGCTCTTATTGGTATTATCTTACTTTCTATTGTATAAAAAATTTATTTGCTTATGTAGAAAAGAAGAAAGAAATATTTGTGTAGGCTGTGTCTCAATAAGACGTCTAGCATCTCTATTTATATTAAAATAGTACATTGAATCTAAATATTGCTGAGGCAATTCCTACTAATTAAGCAAATCATTGACAATCCAACCCCATTAATTAAGCTAATTTCCTAACACTCTCCCTCAAGCTGGAGCATATATCAAACATGCTCAGCTTGTTACAAATATTTTCAACCCGTTTTCCTAAGAAAGCTTTAGTGAACAAATTAGCAAGTTGATTCCTTGTTTGGATATGCTTAAGATTAATGATTCCTTCTTCAAGTTTTTGTCTAACAAAATGGCAGTCTACTTCAACATGCTTTGTTCTCTCATGAAAAATTGGATTTGAAGCAATATAAGTTGCTACTCGACTATTATACCATAAATACATATTCTCAGGACATTCTACTCCAAGCTGATGAAGAAGATATGAGATCCAAACAAGTTTAGATGTGGCATAAGCCATTGCTTGGTACTCAAACTCAACATTAGATCGGGATACAACTGCCTACTTCTTGCATTCCAAGACACAAGGCTGGCACCTATGAAAAGATAATACCTTGAAGTGGACCTTCAACCCATAGGACATCTTGCCTAATCTGCATCAGAAAATCCCTCAATCTTGTGGTGACCATGATTCCGATACAATAGTCCTTGCCTTGTTGACTTCTTAAGATATTTCAAAATATGTAAGATTGCATCCCAATGAGAAGTTTTCGGTGAATTCATGAATTGGCTGACTACACTCACTGGGAAGGCAATGTCAGGTCTTATAATAGTAAGATAATTGAGCTTACCCATGATGAACGACTATATGCTAGGATCGAGAGTCGACACTCGACAGGGATTATCCTATCTACGCACTCAATTGACTCAACCTATGTTGGTAATGCACGAGAAGGATCAATTGCTTGGAGAGCAACAATATTGAAGTTCTAGTTTTGTAGGTTTGGGTCTAATGTTGGATTCTTCCTTCTTCTACGAGGTTGGTTCTGATTCTGGATTCTAGGTTTCTTCCTTGTAGGAATAGAAAGCGAAAGAAGAACTATGGACCTCAAAGATCGAAGGCAACCCGCCCACCCCAACCTGATTGAAGCTACCTTGCCTCAAACCGAAAGACTTGGTTTGAGATCCTCATTCAGCTGGAATTGGTGCAACAGATGTGTGTTGGTTTTGCTCGGTTTGGGGAAAATTTTTCCCAACCCGAGCCGTCCCAACCGATGCCTTCCCTTAATCAAGGTACTGACAGTTCCAAAAATATATATATATATATATATGTATCACCAAATAATACAAGAACCCAAAACTAAAACAATCTCATCAATTATTCTTCTGATAAGGCAAAGAGGCTTGCAATTTTTCAGCCACAAACACACCAAATCGCAAAGACAAAACACCAAATGCAATGGGTTGTGCCTCATCAATGTGAAATAGACTGCCACCAAGCCAAATATTGAATCATGACAAAGGAACACCAGAAAAATCACAAAACTTCCTAAAAATCGTGCACAATTGTGCTATTGTGTTGCATATAGCGACGAACCACCATGGAAATCGCACTTTTCTGATTGGAGCCCATCGCATCACCACCAAAATGGCGTCACAGCACCAAGACGTCACTTCCCATGTGACAATCATGTCATCTGCTCACCTTAATTGCATGAAATCGCACCCTCTTTCATTCGTGACTGCTTAGGTCATCAAAGAATGCCAATGTAGAGGAAGAGGAACAACGGTTCCTTTAGAGCCGATAAAACAGAGTCTGGGTAGAAAGAGTTTTAGGGTTAAGGTTAGAGAGATGGGATTTAGGGATTTGAAAATTTAGAAATTAGGGTTTCAGGGATTGGTAAATTTAGGAATTAGGGTTTTAAAAAATTAGGGATTAGGATCAGGCTCTGATATCACGTAGAAAAGAAGAAAGAAATATTTATATAGGCTGTGTCCTAATAGGATGTACAACACCTCTATTTATACTAAAATAGTACATTAAATTTAGACAGCACTGAGTTACTGACAATCAATTCCTACTAATTAAGCTAATCATTGGCAATCCAATCCCATTAATCAAGTTAATTTCCTAACAGCTTAAGTTAGAATTTAGATCATATATGCAGCAACTGGATGTGGAATAGGCCCAAAGGATTTGCCAATCATTTCCAGAACAGTATGGAGGCTAGCTGGCTGATCCATTGGTTATGTACAATTGGCTTGAGGGCAGTTTGAAATTGTTATCCAGCAATCTCAATCCTACCAGGTATTCACTTTTCACTTACCATTTTATTGAGGATTACTTTCAATGTCTCTGTAGACTTAAATTATCATAAAATAGATTGCCATGTGTTCCGTTTTATTGCTCAATAGGGAATACAACAACAACACACAAAACCTTATCTCATTTGGTGGGGTTAGCTGTATGAATTAAAGAGTGCCATTTGGTCGTATTAGAAACTAAGTTTTTAAAAATACTATTTATCTAAATATCTCTTTTAATAATCTTTCTAAGTATCTTTTTTAGTCTTCCTTTATCTTTCTTCATTAGACTAAAAACCATTTAATAGATTTTTTTTACTGGAGCCTCTAACAGTTTTTGTTGCACATGCTTATACTACTGTAACTGAGTTTTCGTCATTTTTTCCTTAATAGGTGCAATACTAACTTTCCCTTGAATACAATCAAATGGTTCACATATTCTTCAATAGGGAATATAAATGGAAAAAGGAATTTGACCTAAAGATCCTGCAACCTCTTAGCAAGGAATGGGGTTCTCTCAATTTCAATTTGGAGAAAAAGTTTAGACATTCAGGCAGCCTATAATCTCAAGTGCATGTTAGAAGATAATCTCAAAGAATGGAGCTGAAAGTTGGGAACATATGTTCACATTCCATTAAAAAATTTCCCTTGTCCATACTGGATTAATATAATGGCATTCTTTTAGGAAAAATTACATTCTATGGTATTCACCTGTTTTGTGTTTTAAGGTTCATAAGAACTGAGGGACACAATGGCTCACTAGATGCCATTCGTCATGAGATTCGAAGCATATCAATCATAATCCGGGTCCTTTGACCCAAAGGCTTGTGGACAATCCTGACCATATATCTATTCCAAATGGTTTTATTCATGCAATTTTTTTGTATCATGGTTGAATCTTCTAAATTTCTACTGATGTCATGGCTGCATTTTTGTACAATCATGTAATCTTGTGTTTATGATTTAGATAACAGGAAACCAGAAGACGTGCCACTACCCTCTTTTACCAAGGTTTGTTGACCATGTGTTCAGCTTAAGAGATTTGCATACTGATTTAGGACCTGAGTTTACTCATATGTTTCATCATTTCCAGGATTCTACTCCTCTGGTCACACATTCATGCAATATGCATTGTCAAGCAAGTACTTATACTAGATTGTCAGGGTCCCCTGCTGTAAAGAACAATCTAATGGCAAGTAGAAGTGAAGTAGAAAAGATCAATGATGAATTACAGCTTACAGTCATACCAGTGTCTATAGAAATCACTGGACTATTACCAAAAATGGAGGGTAATGATAATTTAAGTTGTATAGTTGGTTGTCATCAATATTGCTGTCTAATATTTGTGTCGTGTCATGGAGCCTTTTAGTTGTCTTTTCTTTATTTACCAACTGTACATCATATATAGCTGTGTCTGATGGTTTCAAACAATGTATGTTGTGTACATGATTACAGATGGGCATATCTATATATCTTTGGTATTTCCTTTGCACATGAATAATTGTGTGACCACTCGATAGCTGTTTGCCTCATCCTTTTATATTCTTCCGTGTAATGATCGACTTTAATGCGTAAGATTGAAGTACTTCCAAGTGTTTTTGTTGGCAGCTGATGTGAATGGATGACAGTTTTGGAAGCAACTTTGGAGGCAGAAGTGGCTCATAATGCAAAGGAATTCTTTTTGCAGCCCCAAAATCAAATGTAAATGATATGATATAGTGGCATTACATAACTTACTCTTCAAGATGTCTTTTGCTTAGATTGTAGCATCTGCAAATACAAAATAACACCTGGTTAGTGTGTATTCCCATTGAAGGCATTGTAGCATGAATTGGCCTTTTATTTTCTAATGGTTAGTAGCTTTTTGGTGCAGAAAGATTGTAATGATGATTTGAAAACATAGATAAGAGATATCTTTTTTTCAGGTTTGAATTAGTCTAGGAGTTTGATGTCTTGAAAGTTTTTGATTGATCTGATGTGAACCTTCTCAACCCCTCCCCCAGTATAAAATCTAAGGCTAATCTCTTCAGTAAGTTTATGATGTTTGGATATGTTGATCTGGGATCCAACGGGAGGAACTGCTACTTATTGTGCTTGTCACCTTGTATAACTGGTAGCAACTCTCAATGATCAGAACGCAGGAGGTGGATGGGGAGGAAAGTAGCAACCCTTGTTTTTCAGCTACAGTTGATTAACCTTTTTTTTTTTAATTTGGTATAAGCTACAGTTGATTAGCCTATGTGCATGCTATTTTGGTTCCTGGTTTATAGTCAGTTCAACCTTATTAGTTTTTTAGTTTAGAGTTTGATGGACCGTTCTCTAGTTGAAACGGGCGGGCTATAATAAGACACTCGAGCTGCACTTCTTGACGCTCACCTCTCATTTTCATGCGTTGATTGCGCCATCTGACAGTATATTGAATGTCAAAATATCAATGAGTGCGGCCACTCCACGTAGCACTTGTGAAAACCTCACCAAATCACGTGGTACAGCCTACACAATCATAAATATTAACTATAACACTCATAAGTATTATTGGGTGTTGAAATATTAATTTTATTTTTTTCTTTTAATAAATTATTTTTTTCATAAAAGGCACATTCCTCTTATGTACCATTATCGTTTGTCACTTTAGTTTCATAATTTTATTTTTATATAATTTTTATAATTTAAAATTTATATTTTAAAATTTATTAAATAAAAAAAATTTAATAATACACACTTAATAAAAATATTTTTTTAAAAAATTATAAAAATAACATTACTCATTTACATGAGCCGTCGCATGATTTTATGACATAAGAATAGCAATTTTTGAATATTAAAATCGTTTAAAACAAGTCAAACCCATTAAAACTAATTTCTGTTTGTTTCGAAATATGTGCAGGACAAATGTTGAATCATATATTTTCCAGTACCGTCCAGCCGATGTACGCTTGCGAGTTGCGTCCTCTCTCTGATTTTGCAGCGCCGAAGTAAGGATGATTAGAATCTAAGTTTGTCCCTTTGTCCCGATAAAGGATGGCATGTCATTTACAAATTACGCTTTCAAATCGTGGGGTGGGGTCAACATTTGCATGCCCATTTCACATTTATCTCTTAACCACTTTGAAGACCTATACAAACATACGATAAAATAAAAACATGCAGGGCCTTTGCTTTTTTTAAATAAAAACATGAGCTCTGTGTGAGATTTGAAAACATTAATTATGAAATAACATAACATGTTCAATATAACTAATATTATGTTAACATGTTTAACTAACAGATAATATGAAAAATTATAAAAACAATTTAATTTTTTATATTGATATAATATTTGTACAATAATAATAAATAAAATTTTATTCTACTAAACGAGATTATCATTATTAAGTTTTATCAGAAATTAAATTTTTAAAAATATTATTTATATAAATATCTTTTTTATTTTTTTTATTAGATTAAAAATTATTAAATTGACTTTTTCTACTAGAAACTTTAGTAGTCTTCTATATATATACTCAAATCACCGCAATTAAATTTTCATTATTTTCTCCACAATAAATATAATGTCAACTTTTTTTCACATATAATCATTCCTAATCTTTTCTATTTTTATATGTCCACCATCTATTTCATATGTCACCTCCAATTTTTTCTTTAGTTGACCTTTCAAAACTTAACATTTACTAACATAAAGCGTAAATAGTTTTCTACCAATTTGGTAAGACTTGTCTTTTAAGTTTGATAGATAATAAGAATAAAATAATTATTTAAAAAATTAGTTTAATTTCAAAATAAATGTTTGCTATGATGTGTAGACTCCTTGGTTTCACATTACAAAAGAGAAGAAAAGATGCGTGGCAAAGGTGGTTGAACTCTCCAAGTGCACATCGCCTTTTATTTGGCTAAAATATATAAAAAAAAGATCCTTGCACTTTTATACTGTTATAAGAAATTTTTGCATTTTTAATTACAATAATCACTATACTTATATTTGATAATTATAACAATTTACTCATTTTATAAGTTTGTCATCCAAATGCTTATCGGCCCTCCACCATGCATGTAAGCCTCTTCTCAGCTTCCTCCACTTTGTTGAAGTGCGGACTTCCTCTGATGCGCTGCTCTTCTATTCTCCTTGTCCCTTCGGAAACTAACAAACATAAAAAAAATAATTTTTTAACTTCGAGAACCAAACATTCTGCAATTGAACCAATAAGAAAATTTGCTCAAATGGTTGGTAGAACATATTTTTTTGGTGGGGTAATCGGAGAGAAGAAGGTGGTTCCAAAGAGTCACTAGCAAAGTGCAAGGGATTTTCATTGTGAATAATGTTTGTAATTTAAGGATGCCACTTAGTTGGGTGGCATTTTTGTATACACGATATCCCTCTCTAGGGGTGGATAAATCTCCAACTCAATGGTGAAATACTTTTTGAATTGTTTTACTAGATTTTGGTGGTGTGTTGTACATCCCAAATCTCACTTGATATTTGCAGAGTAAGGTGGTCTTCCAAAGAGTCATCATTCCGAGATCTAGAATTCGTCTTCAAAGCGCTCGTTTGGTAGTGTCAACATTTGGGATGAACACGTTGATAGCTTTGGGTTGGGGTTGGAGTTCGATGACACGGCAAAAGCTTCAACTGCAGCTGAGAAGAGGGTCACATACGTGTTGGAGGGGATTTGGATGATAAATTAGTAGAATGAGTAAATTGTTATAATTGTAAAGTATAAGTGTGTTGATTGTTGTAATTGAAAATGTAGGAGGTTTTGCAACAAGGTGAAAATGTAAAGGAATTTTTCATATTTTAGTCATTTTATTTTTTATTGAAAATGAATTTAGATTTTCAAAATGAAAAATCTATTTTTCAAAATAAAGTGTAAATAAATTATCATTAATTAAAAAATTAAAAATATAAATTATTATAAAATATAAATAAATAAATAATAATTTATAAATATAAGATAATTTATATTATTAATATTTTATTAACAATTATTTATGTATATATTATATAAATTACACTTCTTATTTTAAAATATCTCAATTATAAAAAGTATTCTTTAAATGAGAGAACTGATATATATATATATATATATTTATATATATATAAGTACACGCACATACGTTTTAGTGACAGTGAGAGACATATAGGATGGCCTTCCGTTAAATGTAAAGAGCATTGAGGCCTGTCTTGTTCTGTCTCGTCCAAAAGTATCGCAAGAGGTTCATTTATGTATGTTTCTAGCGTTTTCATCCGACCAAAGAACACGAGCCAAAAGAAACGACAATCTTTAAGCAAACCAGGTTTCAAATTTAGTCTATGCTCAAAACAATGGTTACACTTCCTTACACTAAGGTTACTTTGCTTCGTAATATTTAAGATTTTTATTTTAAATTAAATTGTCATTAATATTTTAATTAAAAATAAAATTTTTAAGAATATATATTTATTTTTTTATAAAAATTTCAATGAGTATTCTCATGAATATAACATTCATATATTTAAAAAATATATTTGAACATAAAAATATCTAATTACATTTCATTAAAATTTTAATTAGAAACTCTTAATACATTTTTACTATTTCCCCTATAATTGTCAACTACACTATCATTATTATTTTATTATTAATGTCACTATTATTATTATTATTATTATTATTATTGTAATTGTCAAATCATCACTATTAATGTCATCGATACCATTACTACTAGCATGACAAACTGTCACCATCATCGCTTTCATTAGCATCACCAATATCACCACCTTTGTTGCTATAATTGAATTGTCACCATTGTTACTAACAACGTTACTACTAGCATTATCGAATCATCATAAAAATAGCCAATAATTTTAATGAGGGTAAGATAGACTGTTTAAAAAATATTTTCACATGAAAGTTAGTGATTCTTATATCTTTTTATGGCTATCAAATTCTCATCTTTTATATAAATCTTTAGCTAAAATGCACAAAATCCTCCTGAACTTTAGGTCGATTTTAAAAAACCCTCTTGAACTTTAAAATTTTTTAAATGACCCTCTTGAACTATGAAACGTTTGCAAAATACCCTCTTCCGTTAAGTTTTCCGTTAAAATTTGGATGTGTTTCGGTCAACTTACACTTTGACCTGATAAAAAGACAAAAATACCCTTCAAATGCACATAAATTTACAAATCTGCCATAAATGTAAAAAAAAAAAACTTAATGTAAATTTGTAATTTAGGGTTTAGGGTTTAGGAATTTAGGATTTAGGGTTTAGGAATTTATGGTTTAGGATTTAGGATTTAGAGTTTAGGGTTTAGGGTTTAGGATTTATGAGTTTAGGGTTTAGGGTTTATGAGTTTAGAATTTAGGGTTTAGGATTTAAGATTTAGAGTTTAGGGCTTAGGGTTTAAGATTTAGGGCTTAGGCTTAGGGTTTAGGGTTTAGGGTTTAAGATTTTAGGGTTTAGGGTTTTAGGATTTAGAGTTTAGGGTTTAGGATTTTAGGATTTAGAGTTTAGGGTTTAGAATTTTAGGATTTTAGGGTTTAAGATTTAGATTTTAGGGTTAGGATTTAGAATTTAGGATTTAGACTTTAGGGTTTAGGGTTTAGGGTTAAGGTTCAATATTAAAACTTTAAAATTTTACTGTTCACAGCCTTCAATTTTTCAATTTTACAATGAAGGTCATTTTCGTCATTTTTTTAAATTTTGACAGAAAACTTGACGGAGGAGGTTATTTGCAAACGTTTTATAGTTCAAGAGGGTCATTTGAAAACTTTTAAAGTTCAGGAGGGTTTTTTAAAATCGACCTAAAGTTCAAGGAGGTTCTGTGCATTTTAGCCTAAATATTTTATTATTGAAAAAAAATAAATGTTTAGAAATTATTTTTCAAATCTTGAACCAAATGTAAAAATTAAAAATTTCAGACCCCAAATTCTCAAAAATTTCTTAAAATTATGCAAATCAAACACACTTTAATTTCTTTACAAATGATTTCCCTTTGCTTTAATTAAGATCTGTTTTTGGTGATCACCTTTGCTTTAAGATTTATTAGTTGTCGAATCACATCTTGTTGCTTCTGATCATAAAGATTCTTTAAAATCCCCTGCAAATTAACCATTGGCGTTTTAAGAGCTCTGCAGAAAGAATATAAAGTGAGCTTCTAGCCCTCTTTATTCAGATACAATTACACGCGGGAGTAAAGTTGGTTTGCTATTATTATGTAACCAGGGGTGGAAGTTAATTAGCCTAGTTAGGCTCAATTGTGCCTCAAACAAGCAAGATCGGTAAGCTAAATTTTTTTACTTGGGTTTGATCTATTAATCCAATATAAGTCAAATTTTAAGAAAATGTTGGCCTCATCTATTTGCCTATCTAGCTTTATAATCGAAATATGTTATTAGATCTACCAAGCCTATTAGACATATCAGGCAATAAAATATATAATTTTAAATGAATATATAAAAATAGTTTTTGTGATCATTTTTTGAAGATATTTTTATGATAATTTAAGGCAAGAAAGTGCCATCTCATAAAAATGTCAAATTAAATAAAAATTTTATAAGATTTGATTTGTGCAAATAAGGCAACCATTTAAGACTTGTATCACCATTGATTTTTGGTCCAACTCGTCGGCCCTTATCAAGACAACCTCTAAGGCTGCGTTGGGCCGACATGTTTCTAGTTCTCTTTCTTGGCCGTTACTTGTTTCGCAATTTTCCAAATATATTTAACCACTCTTATTATATTTGTTATTATTAGCATATATCAATAAATGTAATTTAATTTAACATGATTCGATTTCCAAACAATTATAGTAAAATTGATTAAATAAATTAATGTAATATCATTGAAAATTATTAATGTGGGTTTAATGAAAAGCAATCTTTTTTTAATAATTTTTTTCATATATTTAAACTCAACACAAAATTAAAAAAAATATTAAATGCAGGTCGTTGTTTTACACAAGTAATACACAAGCTTGATTAATCCTTTTCACCATAAGCGCTTCAGCCATTCAAAATTTAAAAAAGACTCCTAACATTAATACGTAAATCTTCTGTATTATTTGCATAAATCAACAACGTGCGGTAGGCATTTCTCCACAAAATTGTATCAACTAGAGGTGCTGAAATATTCAGAAAGTGATAATTCGAGCATAAGGCCATATCAGGAGTCAAAACCTGATTCTACTCTATTTCTAATTTGTTGGTGCCTTAGTTTGTCCCATTTACTTGGAAGGAAGCGAGTATGGTGTGGATGATGACCACGAGCCTGAGAAGAACACATGTCTTCGAGTTGAGCCGCAAACGGTCAACTTAGGGATGGACCAGCTGGGTAGAATGGAGTGCATGTACTTGGAGAGCCAGAAGCTAGCCAGAATCAAAGAGGCTGGCACTGGCACTACCCTTTCTCTCACACACCACACTGTGGGAGTGGGACTAGGGCAGTGGCCACTGGAACCACGTCCCTGATGGAGTTATATATTCTTATAGTTAGTTGTTTTTCCCTTTTTTTTTTGGGTTGAGGTTACTTGTTTTTCTTTTATTTATTTATTTTTTTTATAGTTGAAGCATTTGTCTCCATACTTTTTAAGAGTAAGTTTATAGACATATATTTTACTTATTTTTTTCATATATTTTTATTAATTTATTCAATTAAAAAATCAAATACACCCACGTCTTATCATTTAAGTCATTTAAATTATTTACATATTCAATTAATATTCTTTAACATATGGATACTTTAAGATTTGGATTTTTTTTAATTTAATTTGATGTTGTATGATTTTAGTAAATTTGTCTCTGTATTTTTCTATTTGGCAATATTTTTCTCTTTAGTTTATGGTGTAGGTCCAATAATAATCTGAGGAGAAATAAAAAAAAAAATTACTAAAACAGAGAACACTCAAACCTGAGATCTAAATTTTGATATATACATACACATTTATATAATATTAATTAATAGGCACATCCGCAATTGATCTGAAACATAGCCTTGTTGAATTTGAACTGTAGGATGTCATATACAATTCATTAAAGTAGATTTTGAAACATAGAATATTGATTCATGAAGGGACGACTAGAAAGGAATAGAATATTGATTCATGTAGGGACGACTAGAAAGGAAGAACGCTAATGGGCTGCTGTATTTTGCTTTTGAAATTGGCTTTCTTTTTGTTACTATACTTTTCTTTACTAATTTGAATCTAAATTATATATTGAACTTTGCTCATTCAATGCAACTATGCATTTTGGAAAAAGAAAAAGCACACACACATGTACAAGATCCAATTTACTTGCTGAATCAAGCCGCATGAGGACGCTATTATCAGAAAGAAGGGTTAGTATTAAGGCTTCGTGCATGACTTCTTTATGTAACACTAACAAGATGTTGGCCCAGTCAAAGTGGTCTATGTCTCAAGAGGACTTGGTGTTAATATGTACGAGTTTAAATTTTGGAAAGGCTTTCGTTGGAAGGAGAATATCGTTTATAACTCTCTCCTCGGATAAGAATTAGTTTCACATTTAATAGTGGTGTGAAATATAAAAAAAAAAAAAACAGCGATTCAATTTATCTGTTTTCATTTAATTCAATATCTATAAGTATAGTAACTAAAATCATTGCAGAAAGTGTCAAGGTTTAGAACAAAATATGGTTTTAAAATAATAAAAAGCAAGAAAGAGAGGATCTATTCCATTCAGCACCTAAGAATAAGTTGGCAGCTGAAGACTTTCAAAATGTTGAATCTTGGAAAGCAGCAATGTGATATGGCACTGGATATGCTTTGTTCTATGGGCTAAACCAGATCATTCCAGGAATTGACTATTGGCATATATTAATTACTTTTCCTTAGCAGAGTTGATTTGTGCTTTTATTATTTTGAAAATTTCAGTAATCAATAGCAAATTGAATACAGATATGATTCCTGCAATATGCACTAAATGACAACTTGACTATGTATTTTTTTCAGGTTCTTTTAGTTTTGAAAGTGATCTAAAAGGAGTCCAAGACAGTTACATATAAATAAGATATCTTAAAGTAAAAACCTAACCTTCCTCGTCAAAGCACACACGTACAGTCCAAATTAATGCTGAGCCAGGCGTGCATTGATGTAAGCATAGGGCACTTCCACGAAGAAGCCCAGGATGAAATACAACTGAAGTTTCTGATCTTGATTCCTGAACCAGAAAAGGGGCAGAAAGCGCAGACAAAAATCTTTTAAAAGAAAGAGTTTGAGCAAACCAGAATTTGAATTCCTTTTGTTCATCTTTTTTGGGTTGATATGTTCGTCATTTCATTTTGATTCTGATTCAATGGCAAGAAGAATTTGATTTTGAAAAGTGCTACTTCTTAAGTTAGACCAGAAACGGCAGCTAGTGACTGTTTTGTTTAAGAAAGTATTTAGATATTAAATTTCTAGGGATCGTCTCAGGGTGATGATGATGCTTCTGTCATTAGAACATGCTTCTCCTGCTAGCGACAATATCCATTTCCTTTCTTATTCCCTTTTCATTTCAGTTATCTATATTATATATATTTGTATGAAGATGGAAACACTATTGCTGATTGTCTATTATTTTAGTTTTTTGGGCCATGGTGACTGGTTGTTTATTTGATGAATTAGCAGGCATCATTGTCTTTTGGTGGCGTAATGCTGATACATGAACAAGGTTCGTTCCTACAAGACTTGGATGACTAGGCGTAATATGACTGGAATTTTTTTAAATAAAACCTGAAGAATATTACTGACTGTAGTTATTTCTGACAAAATTGATAAAATAAAAGATTTTAAAATTTAAAACTTTAACATTTATTGATGAATTTTCTATCAATAAAATTATAATTTAAAATTAAATCTTTTAAAAATTAATGATTGATTTACCAATAGAGAACACTACCAAAAAAGTTTAAATTAACAACAAATTCATCTGGTAATTAACTCAAATCCAATTATTATTAATTACCTACAAATTTTCATAAGAATATTCATCTATCAATAGTTATTCATTTAAGAACACAATTATTTTAGTCCTTAAAAGATTTGAAACCTCACAAAATAGTCCTTCACAGAATGAAAGCCCCATCAAATTGACTCAATCCCTTAATTTTGTCCCAATTGAGTCAAGACGTTAGCCCAGGTCATTTAAGTTTATGGATGTTTATGCAATAATCAAATGATGATGATATGGTAGTAATGGTGCTTTGTTGGCCTGCTATGTGGAGAACCATGTTACTAGGTGTGTGCGGCCAAAATACACAATTTATCATTTCATTATTTGGGCAAAACGCACCATTTCGATCTTCTTCTCTCCTAGTTACTTCCATCCCTATCTGAAAGCCATGATCATGAATTGCAGCAAGAACCCTAGTATTTTGGAAGCTTGATTTGTCACTCTCAAGCATAATCTAGTTGCTGCCATTGTCATTTGGTGGGGAATATGAGAATTGAGCTCACCCATTGACTCAAAACACTTCAAGTAGCCCCAATTGCAGTTCAATGAACTTTACAACTGTTGTGTCAATTTTATGTGGCTGTGGACAAAAAGCATTGTTGTTGACTTCTAAATAGCAATGCAAACCCAGGCTGTCCATTTTATTAGTGTCCACTTTGAATGGTGTGTTTAAACATTACTTGCATTATTGCATTTCGCATAATTCTTTTGTTCTACACAAGGAGCCTATTTTGTGATTTAGATAAAAGACAGGGCATGTGAGTATTTAGAGTGGGTAAAGGAAGTGGATAGTCGTCCACTTAGTTTGTAATAGTAAAGGAACATAACCCAGCAAAACTGAGAAGACTCGATATGCGTGTTGAATTTTGGCTAGTTTGGTGGTTTTGTTAGGTCTATCACTGTGCTTTTGTGTAATGTAATGTAAGGATAAGTAGAATTGTGGGTTTTTGTATGTTTTGCTTTGGTAAGATTTGAAATAGCTCTAGGGTTGGGGTTAGTGCTCCCTTCTATAATGAAATAGATATCTTATGATTATAACATTTTGGTATTTATTAATGAAAGTGGTTGTTCTGGAATAGTTATGTGTGATCTGATGCATGTGGACTAAATTGTAAAAATTGAGCATTGTTCATGGACCAAAAATGGGAAAAAATTATTGTTCATGGACTAAATTGAGAAATAAATACATAGTTTATGGATGAAATTGAAAACTTAAATAACATGAGAGTAAACCAAAGTACTTGATTTAACTAAAATTGACCCAAAATACCTACACAATAGCCATAAAATACATTATCCAATTTGTCCCTGCAAACATAAAAGCCACAAATACATTATCCAATTTGTCCCAGCAAACATAACAGCCATTAGATTTTGTCCTAGCAAAATTCATTATGCAATTTGTCCCAATAAATAGAACAACCTAAACGTATAACACAATACAAACATATTCAATACACAATAGCCCTTAAATTACATAAAATACTCACTAATTCTTTGAAGCTTCATTTGGTTTGTTGGTTGATACCTAGGTGGAAGACACAAATGGAGATAACCTAACTCTAGATGCCACACTTACTGCCTGTATCGTCCTCAAATGACAAAAGGTAGCCCCCACTATTGAAATGGTGCAGGAGTTATGCTTAATGGTAGAGCTAGTGTTGGTCTTGAGCCTGGTGATGTAAATGGCCTTTTAACACCTGTAGAAAATAGATTGACCTTAGGCATTAGACCATGTGGCTTAAAAGTAAATGCAATGCTAGATTGACACCTATTAATTGGTAACTTGGCCTTTATTGGCGGGGTGAAATTAAGCCTACTAGGTGCCATGCTAAACCTATAAGTCTATTGCTTGCCTTTTCCCTACACACATTATCAAGAGTAGTCAACATCTCATGCAAACATAATAAAGATAGACAAATAGACTTTGTGATATGACCTTTTTCATAGAAGTTATCAAATAATGTTGTAAGGCCCTCTTGAGTTAGGGCTATCGTTTCAAAAGGCATTGTGGTTGTAATTGCTCTTGGACCTACACTATGGAAGGAGGCTTTAGTTGTGGTTGGTGGCTTCTTAGGTTTCTTATGGGATCTGGATGTCTTAACCTTTTTGTTGCTCTATTGTACACTCTTGCATGTTCTCACATTATGACCACACTTGATTTCTGTATACTTCTTCTTTAATTTATAGGGGTTTGTTTGTTCATCCTTGTCTTTCTTCTTTTTTTTTTTTTGGATGACCAATGAGCATTCAAAACTGAGGTGGGTGAAGAGGATCATAGTAGCCTTCTCCCAAAAGACTTCACTTGTACATGGGTTAATGTAAGGTGTATAAAATGTTGCCCATGTTTTTGTTGAATAATAAGGACGAACAAAATGCTCAAGCTCCAGATTGTTGTGGCCTATACAAGCAACTGCATGCTTGCATGGGATCCTAGACAAGTCCTATTCCCTACAAGAGCAACTATATTCATTCAAATCAGCCATACACTTGTTGTTGTAATGACAAACCACTTTAAACTTGGCACCTTCTAAATCCCTTGTCCATAATGGAGTCCAATAATTTTTATTTTGTTTTAAGTAATGATTGGCTTGTCTCGATACTTTGCAATGTAGCTGTTGAAATACTCACACATGATATTTAGCAAGGTACAATTCTTTGTCATTGTGTTGAATGTTGCCCTTGACCAAGTATGTGAAGGTAACCTAGCCAAATATTTCTATGCCTTATCATTCTTTGCCTTCAGTTTGTCCATGTTCCTCTAGAATTCAAGCATGGTTAGTGATTCAGCACAAGCACACAGAAGATCTCTCAAATCCTTGTTACTCATTACTTGCTCAAATTAAACTCTAAGTGTCTCACTAGAATCAGTGCTAGACTCCATGATATATCTCTTCCATGTCAAGCAAGAGACCCTGCATATTAACATGAGTCATTACTGTCAGATTAATTAAATGTTGAATGCAAATTAAAAATGATAAAATAATATTACTCTTCACATGTCAGATAGAAACTTCCAACCTTCTACTCTTGGATCTCTAATATTTGAACTAATATTGTATGAAACCACTTCCAAGTTTCTTTTATCTCAAGATGCATATGCTATAACATAAAATGAGTGGTTGCCATCTTGGGTTACCATAATTAACAACTGCCCCTCCATAGTAGCTCTAAAGATGACAACCATCCAACCTAATAGCAACCTAATAGGAATCTTTTTTAGCATGCATCCAAATAAATGTATAACCTATCAAACCTTAGAGATATGACTTAGATCTAGTCTCTTTACTCTTACAAGGATTGTTGAATTAGTGTTGATTTTCAATAGTTCTAAAATGTAGTCCCTAAATTTGGCATATTATGCCTTCTCATTACCTTTAACTTCATCCTAAGTAATTTGCATAGCACATGAGATCTTCATTTCACATACTTGCACCTGGAAATTCTCAGTTAAGTACTTAAATGCCTCATGGGCAATCATTTTAGGTCTAAACCTATTTTGAGAAACTAAATTTGCTACAACCCACTTCATACTTGCTTGCTTGTTTTTTAACTACCTGCTACAATTATGATTAGGGTTAAAAGACTTACTTTTGAAAACTACAATGGTAGTTTGACTAAGAACATCACAACTCCCATGGACTTGTGACTTGCATGCCACATTGCAATTAATCTTGCCATTCTTTACAAAATTGTATGGTCTTCCAATGGCAATTGTGTATCTTTTCATTGCCTCCTTAAGTACATCAAGTGATGGGAGCCAAAACTATGCATCTTTGTTGAACTTGCATGCCACATTACAATTAATCTTGCCATTCTTTACAAAATTGTATGGTCTTCCAATAGCAATTGTGTATCTTTTCATTGCCTCCTTAAGTACATCAAGTGATGGGAGCCAAAACTATGCATCTTTGTTGAACTTGCATGCCACATTGCAATTAATCTTGCCATTCTTTACAAAATTGTATGGTCTTCCAATGGCAATTGTGTATCTTTTCATTGCCTCCTTAAGTACATCAAGTGATGGGAGCCAAAACTATGCATCTTTGTTGAACTTGCATGCCACATTGCAATTAATCTTGCCATTCTTTACAAAATTGTATGGTCTTCCAATGGCAATTGTGTATCTTTTCATTGCCTCCTTAAGTACATCAAGTGATGGGAGCCAAAACTATGCATCTTTGTTGAACTCTAGAGGATTGTGGTCACCTTCATCCTTAGTGCTTCCTTTCAAACTCTCAATATCTTTTGATTGCTAATCATCATCATGTAAAAACTCATAAAGATGATCAACTAGAGGCTGATCTCTTTATTCCCCTTGAGTTGTATATAAAAGTCCTTAGTGACCTTATTCTCCCTCCTTTTAATTTGGGAGCCCTTGATTTCACTAAAATCAAGTTTAAAGCCATCATTGTCAATCTTTGAATCTGTGACAAGTTTTATTGGAGGTGGTTTGTCGGCATTGTCTTCATAGCTATTATAATAATCACTCTCACTCTTACTCTCACCGTTATATCCCACCTCAGTATTTTCCTCTATTTTCATCATCTACCACCTCAACCTCTATCCCATCTATAGCTTCAAATTGGACATCCTCTTCTCCCACATTTACCTTAAAATATTGTGTATCATCACTTGTTTCACCTTTTTCTTCAAACCCTTAGCCTTAGCCTTAGCCATATTTATACCCTCACTCTTAGCATTTGCATTTAAACCCTCAGCCTCTTCTTGTGAATTCACATTTATACCCTCAGCCATAGTTTCACCCTTTGCATTCATATTCCTAGGTTTTGGGCCCTTTGCCAAGTGTATAATCATAGGTTCTTATATAACATGTTCAAAAAATACTTCTATTTCATCTACATATTTATGAGCAGCATATAACTTACACACATAATTATCATCAACTAATGGCATAAGCCCATCCTCTGAATCAAATCTTGGGACCAACCAAAATGCCCTTTTATAATGCAGATAATGATGTTCCTTAAATATTTGATCTATAATAGGAATTGATACTTTATTAATATCACACTTATCCTATGTATCAATCTCTCCCCCAATATAATCCAATTGATGTTGTGTCATGAAGCGACTCCCATGGTGATGCACTAATGTATACAACCACAACATGCTACCCATATACACAATAGTGAAGAAACAAAAATATCCTAACAATATAAGTCTAAAACATCAAGGGACCACAAAATCAACTACCAACTTCAATGTTTTCTCAATATTAAATTACTTCAACTTTTAAAAAATAAAACTTGGAAACCTAGAATTTTTAACAATGAAAAGGACCACTACTTGAAAGTCATGATTCGGGGACCACACTTTAAACCTGAGCTGCTTTATTCATTACGGACCATCACTTCAAAATCAAAATTAGGGATTGCCACTTAGTCGAGACCTCTTTATGCATTAGGGACTCTACTTCAAAGTCACTATTTAGGGATGATTCAGTGCATTAAGGATTGCTCTCAAACAAATGTCTTGGTCACCTTGTTACCCTTTAGATATCAAAGGAATTTGGGGATGATTTAGGAATGATTTGGGGGTTGGAGGAATGTGTTAAGGATTTTAGAGACGACTAAATATGTTGGTGATTTTGGGAATGCTTCAATGTGTTAGGGGTTTGGTCATCACACAGAGTAATTGAATGGATGAATGTAGAAACGATGTATTTTGTTAAGATAGGAGAGCAAGTGAAGGGACAAATGGTGTGTTTTGGCCACACATGCCTAGTAACATGGGTTTCCATATTAGCAGGACAGCAAAGCACCATTATTGCCATGTTAGCAATGGTTAACACTCATTTAAACATCCATCAACTTAAACAGCTTAAGCTAACGATCAGACTTAATTGAGGGCAAAATTAAGGAATTTTGGGTCAATTTGAGGGGTCATTTTGTGGAGGACTATTTTGTTCGGTGCAAAATCTTTTAAGCACCAAAATGATTGTTTTCTTTATTAATTTTTATTGACATATTAAGTGTCCTTTAGAGGCATTTCTAACGAATAAACTTTTAGCAAATTTATTTGGGAATGAAGAAAAATTCATAGTTGAAGAATATAGTACCAACAAATTGAAAAATAATACAAAGTGAAAAGCCCTAAGTAATATTATGAATTTAAAAAATTTCAAGAATTATCCCCCTATAATTTTTTCTTCATTGATAAATTAAAATTAATATAAAATCAAAATTTCATTATAATTGATAATTAAATTGAAATGCATATTTTAATTATAGTTTTTTTGTAGAAAATAAAAGTAAAATATAAACTAACTTGAAAAGATGGATTTCATAAAATGAAATGTAAATAATACAATATGGGCATGTATATAGTAAAATTCTTAAAAAGTCCAAATACAAGAAGCCTCAATGGTACTCATCTTCATCTATAGCTTAAGAGTCTTCATCATCCTCACGAATATGATTAGGATGCTATGACAAAGTGGGATGGCAATGGGTGCTAGTTGGAGGAGTGGCCACTTGTCTAATGGATGCTAGTTAGTGTTGTCTCCAAGGTGTTGATACAGGCCATCAAGTGCAAGGAAACCATTGCAATAGCAATTGCCAGCTCAATAGAGAAATCAATTAATATTTGAGTAGTGACCTTAGCATTGACTTAAGTGTCATGCTCATCCAAGCTTTTGGTCGGTTAGAACTACAAGTTGGATTTAGAAGTAGGGTAATCAATGTTTGTGGAGAGCTATAAGTCTATACTATAACCATGCAATTGTAAGAGCCTCTAACTAATTGCATCCATAGCTCGGCCAAGTCAACAAGGTGATTGCATTGGGAGCTCTAAGACCCTCATGATCCAGCTAGGACTATGCTTATTCCAACTTAGCTTGAAACTTCTCCTACAATTAATATAGAATAAGGTTAATTAGCAAAATATTACAACTTAATAAATTAACTAATTGAAGTAATTCTTAAAATTAAGTCATGATATATACTTACATATGTAGTCCCCAACCACATAGCAAAATTTAAAGTGGTCACATGAAAAATTTGGAAATGTCAAGCTTTAATGAATCAAAAGCAACATATTCATACTTCCATTAAGAGACAATCTAATGATGTTAACAAGGAATATCAAATTCACTTGACTGCAAGACACTTCATTGAAATTCTTGCATTTTATAGTTAACTTGAAAATTATATTTTAGATGTCCGTTTAGATGAAACATTTTCAAAATTGAAAGAAATCATTGATCTCTCACAAAAGTTGGTTAAGAAAGGAAACATATTGTATATCCATTGGGATACTTGCTTATAAAATTAGTCTTCATCTTACTAGTTGCAATTTGATCATTTGTTAAAACAACTTTCTTTACAATGAATATTATAAAGTATAGAATTTACAATTATATGAGAGATAAATTGTTCAATGATTGCTTAGTTACAGGAGGATATCTTTGATAGTAAAGATGATGAACACATTCTACAACTATTTCAAAAGATGAGACCATGTAGGAAAATTGTGATTGTTCATTTCTATTTTTTGTTTTATAGGATTGCAATTTGAAAGGATATATTGATGTAATGTTGCAATATGGAAGTGATGATCCAAAAGAAAATTCAAGTATTGGAGAAGGGAAGGAAGGAGGCCTTTGAAAAAGCAAAGAATTTGCCACTTATCTAAATTCTCAGGTGAGATTGAACACTAAAAAGAAGAGGTCAACATTAGAAAGATTAGGTCTAGGGGTTGCTTACGTGTAGGAAGAAATTATCATCATACAAATTCCTTTTGATATCACATTAATTTTATGTTACTTTTTTCTAGATTAAAGATGCTCTAAGTCTTGTAGTTATTCCTATTTTGTTTTTAATTTTTTTTTATCTTGTCCCACTATTATCTTTAACAGGTTATAGAAGGACCTTGAAGGCAATAGTTGGTAGGTGGCAATTAAAGGCATTTTTGTGAGGAAAATTTATTGAAATTTATTGCAAATTCCTTTGAGAAAATAGTACTTTTAATAAAGGAGATTTTCTAACCAAGTATTGATTTATTGATTCAATAACATTGCTTTCTTAGGAAGAAATTGATTTGGATTAGAGGCAATCCCAATATTCATAGGTGTTGGAAATGGTTAAGGGTGGCAGTTAAGCCATTTTCGATGGGGCAAATTTATTGAAATTCATACTAAATATGTTTGAGGAATATTACTCTTTATAAAGGAGATTTGCTAACCAAGTATCGATTTATTGATTAAATAACATTATTTCTTTAGGAAAAAATTGATTTGGATTGGAGTAATCATAATATTGATAGGTGCTGGAAATGGTTAAGGGAAGCAGTTAAAGCCATTTTGTGGGGGAAATTTATTGAAATTTATACTAAATTCCTTTAAGGAAATATTACTCGTTATAAAGGAGATTTGCTAACCAAGTATCGATTTGTTGATTCAATAATGCTGATTTTTTAGGAAGAAATTGATTTGAATTGGAGGCAATTGATAGGTGTTGGAAATGGTTGAGTTGATTTATGTATCAAATAGAAGGAAAAAAACCAATCAGCATAATAAGGGTGCTAAATAAATCATTTTTCTCCAAATTTGGTTTACTCAAATACCTTACCTCAAATTAAATCATAGGAGAGTGACTTCACATTCAAATCCTACAATTCTTCATAGGGAAGTTTGTTGGCTTTTTAACTTTAGAAAATGAATTTTTAGGGAAGGAGAAAGAATACAAATGAGCTTAAATAACGTATGAAATAGATCATTTTTTCTAAATTAGATCTAATCAAATACTCTTACTCAAAATTGTAGGACAATGACTCCATACTCAAATCAAATAATTCTTCATTGTAAAGCTTATTGGCCTTTAATTTTGGAAAATAAATTTTAAGTAAGAGAAAAGAAATATCAGTGAGATTTATAAAGGTACTAATAGATCATTTTTCTCCAAATTAAATCTACTCAAATACTCCCCCTTAAAATTATTGGAGAGTGATTCCATAGTCAAATCTTATGATTCGAAGCTTACTAGCTTTTTCTTTTGCAAAAAAATTTTAAGTAGGAGAAAGATATATGAATGAGCTTGATATAGAGTTACTGAGTAGATCATTTTCTTCTAAATTAGACTTTCTAAAGTACCCCTCCTGAAAATTATGGGGAGTAACTCCACACTTTCAAAGGAAGCCTAATGGCTTTTTTGATTTTGGAAGATGAAATGGCACAATATCACCACGAGAAAATGCTTAAAAAGATAGAATGACATTTGGGAAATAAAATTTGAGTTTGGAAATGCTAACAAGATTCTCCTTTTATTCCCTTTTAAACTCCTTTTACATTTGATGGGCCAAGATTAGATTGAAATGATCTTAAATTCCACTTTTAAGATTTGTGGGGAAATTCAATTAAATTAGCAAATGGGACCCAATAATTCTAACAAAATTCACGGATAATGCTGAGACAATGTACTACACTCTCATGATTTTACATTATACAAAATCATTAACGAATTATATCAAATTCACATTCAAAATTGCTGCCCTGTCAATGATCTCAGCATAGAGTTTTTTGAAAGAAATTTCGAAAGGTTTCTTAACCAATTCTTTTTACTCTGAAAATTTTACATGATAAAGATGATATATGACAATAGTCAAACACAAAAAATTAGAGCAAATGAAGAAGGTTAAGGTAGGAAATCAAAGCACCTAATTAACTGCCTCTGCACGGGTCTCTCTATACGGCAGCATTGGGAAATCAATTTTCGTCCGACCAAACTAATTTGTTTCAATCCAGATTTTCCATGAAAGCTAGCTAACACATACCTTAACATGTTCCTAAAATATTAAAGTTATTTGAGCATTTTTACTAATTTAACTTGAATTAAGTTCATGACTGTCCAAAATTGATTATGATACAGCAACATTCAAGCATTGCTTAAATTGACACCTAAATGAGTTCCAAAAGTTATGAAAAATTATGTTCATAATCCTTAGATATTTATTAAGGAAACCTAATTTCACTTTTCCCATTGACAAGGTGAAAATAATGCAGTAATTCAAAAAAAGCATGAGTTTACTAAACTGCTCACAAAAGCCTATTCAGGGTGTTTGGATTGTAAAATTCATTTTAGTTATTAAACTAAGTTAAAATGGCTTGAAATTTTTTTTTGGAAACAATGAAGCCCAAATAAGCATTCCAAATTTTAATTCACGAAATTTCCCTGCAGATATCATGCAGTGCATTTACTGATGTGCAGAATCCTCAAAACAGGTCAGTTTGGAAAGAAATTTCAAAAACCATAGCAAACCACCTTATATTAACTTGAAATTTTAATATGAACACACTAAGATAAGAAGAAACATGCCCAAAAAAATTTCATAAAAATGGAGTACACATAGGTATTTGAATGAACTCCAACAGAAAGCTCAAAACCACACTAGCATTTCATCAAACATCATATAATCTATGGCATGCTTTTTCACTTTTTCGTGCATTCTAATGAAAATCTCTTCGTAACCGTAACATATCATGGATCTCACATCAATATATAAAGGATTTTTATATCCAAATCAGCCAAGAATCCACCATTCATCACGATGAATTTCGAAAGTAGAAGAGATGAGAGGGAGTCTGTTGCCTTTTGAATGCTGAAAATATTTCTCTTTAGGAAAGAAATCAAAGAAAACCACTAGAGATCCACAAAAAGAGATAGATTGGCTTCAAGAAGTAATATCCAATGCTTCACAATGCATATCAGCTAATGGAGAGCTAATCCACATCAAAACTGAATCCAACAGCAAGAGGAGTAGCCAAAATATAAGAGAAACAATAATCTTCAAGGATGAGAGTTCAAAGTCATGAGCTAAAGCATGGATTCAGCATCAAGAAGAGGAAGCGACCTCTAGAAGGGTGATGTGAGAGGAGCCCTAAGCTCAACACATGAGCAAAATGCTGTCTAAAGGAAGAAGCGGGAAAGACTTTGGTGAAAATGGCTAGAAATGAGTTCTTGAGAGCTCAACTATAGTGTTCAAGGATATTGTGTCTTCCATTGGATAGTTTTCAAGGAGTGGTCTGGCCTTCGAGGCAATGGCAGCTGGATTCTTGTGTTCTTGAGGAAGAAGAGGTTGTGAGAGAGTGAAGGGACGGTTTAGAGGAAAAAATTGGAGAGAGGGACGTGTCTTCTTGAACAAATGGGAGAACTTTTTCTTTTGTCTAGCCAAACTACCTCTTGGTGAATTGGGGAAGTTTATAGGTGAAAAAGGTGGACCAATGAGAGAATAGCATGTGGCCTAAGTAATGGAAGCCATGGGAGGAAGAAAAATAGTAGAATGAGAGGAAGAGAGGGTATAAGGAGCCTTGTGATTGGTGGGAAGGGAGTGAATTGGGTATCAAGTCATTTTGTGATTGGTTGGAAATAGTTAAGATTTAAAAATGAAAAATGGGCTGTTAGAAGATGGAAGTCACACACCACGCTCCTTGTCCCATTAAAAAATGTGACATTTTGCACACAGACACGCATCTTTTTAATAAGTATATAACTTTAAGATTTAAAATGAAAGATCTTGGATGATATGCTTATATGCGGATGATATACTTATAATTGGGAATGATGCAAATGAAACTAAGAAGTATATAACAATTAGTAGCGGTGGGTAAAAAATTGATAAAATCCTTTGAACCCAATTTAAATAGACTAAAATTGATGTCCTGTTCAGTTTGAGTCAGTTCAAAATATTAAAATAATAAAATTTTTGGTTATTATAGGTTCATTTGGTAGTTTCGCGTTCTACAATTTTTATTTGCTGAAAATTGAAGTAACCCAACCTTCCTATTAAGGATTTCCCTTCACATGAATCTAAATCTGCAAAAGGTGATATGTCATGAAGCAAAAAATGGACTAATGTTCCATCCACAACAAAAAATAGACTGTTGAAAAAATTTTTAAAAAATTAAAAAAATTAAATAGAAAATATGAGAGTTGTGAATAAAAGTTATAGATGTAAGATTGTAAGAATAACAATGCTCCAAAAAATGTGTGGTGTGAGGGGTGGGGTTACATTCAACATCCCTACTTTTGGTCAACCTAAATAAATGCATGTCAACCTTTTGTGTCAACTTGAGGGTTGTTTGTGCCATCATTTTTCAATACCACATTCACATGTTTTCATAACTTCTCTTTTCTCTCTCTTATTTATCTCCTTATCCCACTTTCCTACAATCACTCTTTAGCCACTCCTCAGATATTTCCCTTTCTCTTCTTTATCTCTGTTTTCTTTTATATTCAAATTCTTATTACTTTTTCACCTCTTTTACTTTCCCACTTCCCTTCTTTTATATTGTTGTTGTGTGTTCAACCAAAATAGAAAAAGCCATGATTTTTGGGTAACTCAAATGAAGATTTCAAGAGTTTTGGTTTTGATTTTTGATCTCTCTCTCTCCCCCCCCCCCCCCTTTTTTTTTCTCATTTTCTTATTTGGATGTTGCAATTTTTTTTTTTCATTTTCTCCTTAGCCCTTTCTTTCCCCAATTTTTTTTCCATGTTCTTCAAATTCCCAACCTGATCGAGTTGACCTGTGTCCACCTTAGCCATTTGAACTTGAAAATTAATTGTATATGTTTTAACCTGGCCAAAATTAGTTTAAGCTAATCTTTGTACTGATTTCAATTGGTTTGAGAGGTATTCTTTCAATTGGATCCAACCCAAAGATCTTGGTGAAGAAGATACTATTTTAGGCAGTAAAGTTAAAAGGCATAGTGGGGGTTCACTTTGAATCAATCTCACTACACTGAGAAGCTCTTAAATAAATTTAAACATTTAAAATTAAAGAAGTGAGCACCCCTAAAACTTTTCACACAAATTAATAGTAAAGTCTAGATGAGCAATAACTCAACTAGAAAATGCTAGTGCCATCTCAGAAGTCTAAGGTATGTCATGCATTATAATAGACAAGAGATATCTTTTGTAGTTTGCAAACTTTCAAGGTACACTAGTAATGCAAGCACAACTAATTGGAAGATAATAAAAAAAGTGCTTAGGTATCTCAAGAGAAATATTACTCTTGGACTCTATGATAGTAATGTTCAAGCAATGCTTGAAGGATTCACTTGTAAGAATAGTGTGAGTAAAAATGACAGCTTTTCAACATTTGGGTGGGTATTTACCCTTGGTGGAGGAATATTTAGTAAGATTTACAATTGAAAACGTAAATAGTTTATTTAAGATGGAAAAATTGCAATTCAATATTTTAGAAAAAGTAATGACTTGGTGGATCCATTTACAAAAAAACTAATCAAAGACAAGGTGAGGGGAAACGAGAAGTGGAATAGGATTAAAACCCTTCAACTAAAGTCACCAGCAATGGAAATGCAACTTTTTCTAGACAAAAATCTAGTTTAAAAGTTCAGCAGGTAAAAATAAGCTATTGATAGATGGCTATAGACACTTAGAATCAATTACCATTCCAAGTCGATCAAGTGTTAAAATTAAGGTATAAGAGTGGAAGTATCTGACTTCCAATGAAGTTCAAGATAAATAATGAAATAAAAACTTTGAAATAACTTCACCTATATTAATAGAAGGAGTGGTGTTGCTCAAAAAAAGGTATAGAAGGGTTTTACTTTGTAAATATTCATGAAAATAGGATATAGCACATGGCCATATGAGCCCTGAAAGTTTTAGTGAATCATTTTGAACCATAATAGAATTATGTGTTTCGTACTTCCAATTCAAAATAAAGAATTATGGTTTGAACTTACGAAGCTACTAGTAATTTTGTTAAGACTTTGAGGTATATACTTAAACTAAGGAAAAGTTCAAATTGATATAGACTCCTCTTATGCATGGTTTTATAAGATTTGGAAAATTATGAAAGTAACTTAAATTTCAAATTAAGAAAGAACTAACCACATTGATGTTAGATATCATCTCATTTAGGATATTATATCACATGCTACTGTTATGGTGAAAAAGATCACTACTGCAAAAAATCTGGCAGATATGATGACTAATCCTATTACAGTATTTAAGTTTAAACATCGTTTGGACTTAATTGGTGTGAGCAGTATATGAGTTAACCATTGGAGCACTAAAGAAGGCAATAAAGAATTTACTAGTTTAAAACTTGATGAAATTCAGGCCACGGTAGAGATTTGTTGTGTGGCTTGAATTAATAAGTGATGTGCTATTCATTTATGAGAGCATTGTTGATGGCGTGGTGAATTTTTTTCACCATGCACATGCACCTCCCATTTTGCTCTCTTTTGTTCCACCTATTGGAATAGGCCGGTGAAGGCTTGTTTATGGGTCAAAATTCTCATGCTAAATTTTTTGCGTGTGAAATTTGCCTTTTAACCACTGATAGCTTTGCCATAAATTCAAGGCGTCAGATAGCTTATGAATTCAGTCATTGTGGGAAGCAAGAGGAAGCACAATGAAAGAAAAGTAGAAGAAGAGCAACAATAGTCAAATTTTTGTAAAGCTTTTAGTAAACTTATTTATGAGTGTTAGAGTGTATATATTGGTGAGAAAATATTAAGCTATTTTGACTGTATTTAGGATATATATTTTGAGTGTATTAGATATTTTGTATTTTCTATTTGTTTTCTTAATAAATTTGATTGTCATCTTTATTTGTGGATGGAGGTTAAAAGTCTAACTACGTAAAATTTTTCTGTCAATTATTTTATTGACTTTGTTAAACTGATTTTGGGTCCACTTACGTACAACCATATCTTATGTAATCAGTGTAGAATATATATATTTTTTTAAATAACTTGGTGTAGCAGGTAAGATGAAAAAAATGGGCTTTATCTTAAAATTAAACTTGGATTTCACTTGTAAGCAGAAAAGAAAAAAAAAGATTACAGTGTGATCAAAAATATAAAATGAAAAACAAAAGAGCAATGATGTGAGGTTGTAATTAGATAATTTTTTTTTAAGTTATAATGTATAGTAAAAGAGAAATAAAGATAAAATTAAAAAAATTATAAATTATAAATTATAAATTTAAATATATATAAAAATAAAAAAATAATTAAAATTAAAAAAATTAACTTATCTAAATCCAATGATGTGGTACTCAAAAGTTAACAGCTACTTTGAAAATGGCCGTACCCGTACGTATAAAAAGGTTGATGATGCCAGACTCCCCCGAGTTCATGCTTTAGTTTACGACTTTAAAATAAAAGTCAAGCGCGCTAAGTCCTTTGTCATGGCAGACAGAGAGGGCAAGAAGGGGGGAAATTCAGCTCGTAATTCCAAAAAAAAAAAAAAAAAATCAGTTGGCAATGACAAAGTTCCCAATTCAGGGTGATTTTTGTCGAGAAAAGTTATTTTTATATTAAGTATGATTATAAAATATTTATATATTTGTAGAGTTTAATAAATTTAATAATTTAAATTTTATAAAATAAACATTTGATTAATATTTATAAAATGATATTTGATTAATGTTTACAAACTGAATATGTTAGAAATTCATATTTACAGTTTGATATTTGATTAATTACTTTGAGCCGTAATTTTTTTTAAAAATTTTCTTATTTATTAATTGATTTTGTGGGTATTTCTATGAAAATAGGAAGAACAAAATTGGAGAGAATGAGAAAGCGAGAGAGGGTGAAAAGAAGTGACAGAGGAAGAGAAAGAAAAATATTTATTTTTTAAATTTAATATAAATTCATTTTTAATATTTATATTTTAATTTTTATGTCACTTAGCTAATAATTCATTACTTGAATGAGTGATTCAATAATTCACTCTGATATTTGAACTAATTTTAAAAGTTACGCTAATTGAAGAGTAAAACACAGCAAAGGTTTATTGGTAATAGGAAGGAAGAGTCAAGCCCACGTCATGGTGCTGAGTCCGCACGATGGCCGCGTTGAATATTCTTATGCTACGTGCAATGGCAATATAAAAGCTCGCACCAAGCGTGCGTCAAAGAAGATCTGCCATTCTGTACCAAAAAAAAAGAAGATCTGCCATTGTGAGGGGGAACCTGTGTCGCTTTACGTGAAAGCCGGGTCCAAGACGGCCCTTTTGTGCAAATTACGCATAGTTTGGGGGGTTAGAGCATAAATTGTCGGCGCTGCCTCTACTCGTGGTTTTTCTCCAAACTCAAACCACTTTCTTGTCAGAAAAGAATCAAAATTCCTCTCAATTTCCTCCATGTCCCTGATCATTACAAGTTGATATGATTCCAGAAATTTTACATTCTATTAATCCAAAGCTGCGATAAGTTTTTTAATTATATTCTTTTACACAAATATAACCAGAAAAAGAAAACTTAAACCTTCTTGTAATATTACTTGACACTTTTATCATTATACCACGCTTAATTGTTTTTGCTTTAAGGAATAGTTATATAAGTGTTCCTATCATAGCATTTTTGCCTTCCTATAGTAAATCTTGACTTCGATGTTTATAAAAAGGAGGTTTTCTTTTGTTTTTATTATTGGTATTTTAGCTAGTTGATAATATATAGGTTATTAAATTTTATATTATAATTCATTGAAAAATAATTTTATTGTGTTGACTAAGTATATCACAATATGGTATCTCATATGAACTAAAGTTGAGTCTTATACTAAAATAAAGTACAGGTTAGGTGGAGAAGGTCAACAAAAAACGTAGGTAAAAGTAAAAAGTTCTAAGATACAAATAAAGTTTATGAGAATTTGGATACAAGTAGTTTTCGTAGTCAAGTTCAAATTCAATTTGATTGAAATGGTTTTTTTTTTTTTTTTGTTTTAATCTGTAGATTAAGTTAAAAAGGTTTTCTCTACAAGTTAAACGACAGAGCAAATTAACAAACAATTAGAGTAACAATAACTATGGGTACTAATTATAAAATCCCACTCATTTATATCTATATAATTTATTACAATAATACCAAACATAGTTTCAGTGTTGGGTCTCTTCATAAAATAAAGCCTTACCCTAAATAATTACATAGATATTATCTTCTACTCACAAAAACAATTAATAATGAGTATTTACTAAGTAGTTATATAAACTTTTTACTTTTTTTGTTTATTATATAATTAGAGAAAATGATTCGTAGTAGGCAGTTATTAGAAATTTAATATTTTTAAATAAGAACTTTTCAAAGTAAACTGACAAGCATGTTAGTTGGTGACACTAGAATATATGTGATGAAAATTAAGTCATTAGCTGTGATCTATTGATGAAAGATTTTGATATTGTAGAAGAATTTAAGTTTAAATATTATCTACTATTTTATAGCAAATAAAAAAAATATAAATGATGAAAATTAATACGATGCTATACAAGACCTCGTACGTGCACTTACACTACCTAATGACTTATTATAAAATTTTATTTATATAAGCTAATAAGTGATTTACTAGTTATTATTATTTTAATTTAATATGTCATGTTTCACATTAATTATAAGATAAGCTGATGGGTTTAGAAATAATCTTAGATTTATAAGATATATGATGATAAGCATGGTATGAATGGTGCAAGTATTCAATATTAAAATTATAAAATTTTTATTTAAAAATTATTTATCAGATTTAATTAACTTATGATTATGACAAAAAAAAAAAAAAACAAAATTGGAGGAAATCACACAAATAGATAGCATTTAGAAGGTCAGATACATGGTATGAATCAGTAGAGCAGAAATAGAGTACAAGGCAATGGATGGTGGAAATATATTATAATTTTTTATTTGCGTTCACTCTTTGGTAAGAGATGAGGAATGAAAAATGTTTCCTCAAATCAAAAAACAACGAAGAAATATGTTTCCTTTGGACGAAAGGCTTTGAAGTCAACCTCAATTGAGAAAATTTGATACAATTATTGGGGCCACACATGCTTGCAAGTTGCTACCTTTAATAAATACTAATTTATTTTCCTTTCTTATGTTTGTCTTCATGTTCAAAACCCAGCCGGAATACACAAACCCAGCGCAATCTAACCAACCGACCACATAAATTAAAGCAATTCTTGGAATTTTGAACACTGGTCAAATACTCGCCAAACATGCCTTCTTTAGTCTCTATTCCCCCCCTCTCCCTCTCCCTCCCACTCCCAGGCCCATTCTCCCCCACTTCATATAAAACTCTACTGCATATGGATGTAGCTCCAAAATTAACGTTAAGCAGTACTTCTCTGTCTCTTCTTTCTCTCTCTCGCTCTATGGCTTCTTCTGCGGTTCATCTGCTAAACAACACAAACAGGGTTCATCATATTACATTCTCGGAAACCTCTCTTCCAATGTCTCATTCTTTTGGGCAGGTTTCTTTGCCCAAGAGCAACGTTGAACTGTCTCCCTTTTTGAAGTCATCAGTTGTTGCTTCTGGTTTTCCCACAAGTACTGCTTCTGTCTCCAAAACTAACACTAAAACTACTCCGATTACTCTATCTGATATGTGGAGAGAGGTTCAAGGGTGCAATAACTGGCAAGACCTTTTAGACCCTTTGCACCCTCTCCTTCGCCAAGAAATCATCCGCTATGGCGAATTCGTCACTGCTTGTTACAAGGCCTTCCAACTCGATCCAAGCTCTAAACGATACTTGAACTGCAAGTATGGGAAGAAGAGCATGTTAAGAGAGGTAGGGATGGCAAATTGTGGCTACCAAGTCACCAAGTACATCTATGCAACCCCCGACATCAACATTCCTATTCAAAACTCTTCTTCCTCATGTGGTCGGTGGATTGGCTATGTCGCCGTGTCATCTGACGAAGCTGTCCGGAGACTTGGCCGGCGAGATATAGTCATAACATTCCGAGGAACGGTTACCAACTTGGAATGGGTAGCAAACATGATGAGCTCACTCACTCCGGCAATGCTTGACCCTCATAATCCACGCCCTGATGTGAAGGTGGAGTCAGGATTTCTCTCCCTCTACACCTCCGACGAAAGCTCTACGAAATTTGGGCTCAAGAGTTGCCGAGAACAGCTTCTTTCTGAGGTGTCAAGGTTGCTATCCAAATACAAAGGGGAGAATGTTAGCATAACCATGGCGGGTCATAGCATGGGAAGTGCATTGGCTCTCCTGCTTGCTTATGACATAGCAGAGCTTGGATTGAGCAAAGACAACAGAAAAAATGAGGTACCCGTTACGGTTTTCTCATATGGAGGGCCAAGAGTTGGAAACCCGGGCTTCAAAGCTCGGTGTGAAGAACTTGGTGTGAAAGTGCTAAGAATAGTGAATGTCAACGACCCCATTACTAAACTGCCTGGGGTTGTCTTCAATGAAAACTTTAGGGTTTTGGGTGGCAGGTATGAGTTCCCATGGAGCAGTTCATGTTATGCTCATGTGGGTGTTGAACTAATGCTTGATTTCTTCAATGTCCAAAACCCTTCTTGTGTTCATGACTTGGAGAGCTATATTAGCCTGCTCAAGTGTCCCAATCCAGAAAAGAGGCAACAGGTTCAAAGGTATGGGGTCAATCAATTACTAGAAAAGGCAAGAGAGTTGCTCTTGAGCTCCCAGGGCATTAATATTTTGCCGGAGATTTTCGCCGGAGCAAGTAACCACCAAGATTTGATGGATCTATTCTCCAGGGTTTTCACCAGTTCTTGGGGAGATGAACTGCTTTTTGGCCTGGTTCTCTTGCTTTTGTAGATAGTGATATTGGACTAGTATTAACTAATTGAAAGAGAATTGAAGTACTCATTGTACATTGAAAAATGGAGGTTGTAATGTAAATCCTTGTAGAAGAATGATGAAGTTGTCAAATTAATTCATTATTTCCTTTATTAATAATGTTTATAATATGTACTTATTCAGCATAAATTATTGGCTCTAGTAAATGTCCTGCTCAATTTCAGCTGTGCAATCAGTTTAGCACCTCAGAACAAAGGAACTGGATTGTGTGAAGCACTAGAGAATCAAAGATGTCTTTCCAATGTTGTTTAACATCTGAACCAGTAGATCAGTACTATTAATGGATCAACGCCTGCAATAGCTTTCGTTCTTGGTTCATACTTTTCTCCTCTTACTCCTGACAACTCTTTCCTGTTTGTTGAAGGAAAGATCAAAATCAAAACGCTATCAACCCTTGTAAGATATAGTTACTAGAGCAACTGTAGTTGGCATCTTCAGAAGCAGTTGTAATTCTGGAACTGACTGTATAGTGTGAGATGTAATCACTGGTGTTTCAATTGTTTCAATCTTCTCCCTTTAACATTTCATGAACTTTTAGTTTTGTTCCAAGTTATGCCCATTGCATTGATAGTACCTCATGATTGATTCCAAACCCTAATCTTGGGAATTTATCAAGTTTATGACATTAATTATTAGGTAAATCATTAAGAAAAAATAACAATGATTTTTTTATTAGTTTATAACAGTATGAATTATTGAACCTAAAATCTTTTGTAAGATGACCCAAAATTTTCACTAATAAATCACATATAGTGATTTATTATATAATTTCGTTATAAATATGTGTATGTGCGTGCATGTGTACATATATGACTGTTAGTACATAGAATTATGATTACATATGTATACTTAAACATGGATTTGAGACTTGGAAATTTGAAAGGATCTGAGTCAAAGAAAGAAATGGAGAGAGGGATCCAGAAACGAAAACGACAATGACGAAAAGAAAAAAGATGCCATCTATTAGCGTGCACTCATCTGACTCTACTGTTTTGTTGCTGAAAAAAGCCTTGGCCTTTGAAAACACCATACTCTGACGCTCGTTTGCCTCTCCTATTAACGACTCCAATACAATGGGGCCGAACTATGAGAACAACTGGAATGTGTAAACAAGAAAAACTAAGTGAAGAAATAATTGCTGCGAAGAAATATATAGGGTTACAGCGCCTTAATTTGTTTATAAGCGAAACGTTGGAATACAATAGCATTTGTCAAAGAACGGCTACATACACAATTAGAAATCATTTTTCACGAGATTACGCGTCGCAGTTTCTACAGTAGTTGATGCTAACTTGTAGACTTTCGACAAGGTGGCACATTTATGTTCCAGCCTTTATTTCTTGCATTTACGCTGGAAAAATAAGTGAATTGTACTTGCATCTTAAATTTTGTGTTTTTATTCTGTTATGTAAAAATTAATTTCATTATAATTTTATCTTAATTATTTTATTTATTCGAAATTATTTTTTGGCTAGGATTGAAACGAAATTTTTACACAAAATGAAAAGAAACGACAAATCAATGGTATGAGACTAAGCATGAATTGGGTGGTTGATTTTATTTAATTCTTCGATCCATTTTGAAATGAAATAAGGATGTGAAAATTAATTAATTATTTAAGTAAAATATTAGTATTACAGTAATTATTTCATATATTTTCCAAAAGATATGAACAGTAGATTCCTTGTGTACATTAACACTTTTAACTGGATAAGAATCTAAACCCTTATATTTTAAGTTAACTCTGCTTGTGGAGACAGCTGGGGACAAATATTTCCGTACGTGCCTGGATGGGGCATACAAATAACAATTGACTGCAATAGGGAACATTATCCTTTCACTAAATATAAAGTGATAATTAGCTGTATCCTAAATTATTTTGAAATAGATCATATGTTTAGAAGTTTTTTTTGGAGTTATCTTTGTTTAGAGATATTTATTGTTTAACTTTTATTTTAAATGAAAATTAATATCATTTAAAAGGTAAGAATACTTTGTAAAAAAAAAAAAAAAAATTGTGTGCGTGAATTCACTGAATTGAATGATGATAAGCATGAAAGAACATATGGTTGAATGAGTAAAACTATAATTTGTTAATGATCTTTTCTTTTCCTGGAAATAATAATTCCCAACGAAATGCGCCGTATTGGTCAAAGATATTGATGCGTACTAAAGAAATCCGTCGAGCTTCCATTGGGATGACTGAACTCAAGTTCACTGTCTCTTTCTGATTAAAGTTTGTGCCTCTTGTACTCATTAATTGACTTATGCTGCGCTTCAATCATATCACGCGGAAAATGTCCTTGCTTCCTTTTGCTGTGAAAATAATGAAAATTTTGCTTTCCAAAACAAAAAAAAGAAGAAAATTTTTGTATAAAAGGTGCGAACAAAATCTTTTTGGCGACTAAATCCATCCAGATTCCAGATATATAAGAGGCTTCTTGAACATATTGCTAAATGATGTAGATTGTTGTCCTACTAAAGTAGCAAGGTGCATTAGTAACTTACAGCTAGGCATGGGCGCGTGGCAATGAGCAGCAAGCAAGGGCTGAGTCAAGTCAATTTGGTATATATGCATGCATATGAAGCATTATGACAAGTGATCATGGGTAAGTGAGAATGCCAACAGTTGAATAATTAAATCATAGTGACACCACTACTACCAAACGTATAAATTGGAGCATTAACCCCCCCAAAAAAAAAACATATAAATTGGAGCAAAAATGGAGACCTCATTCGTTGAATTCCCTGAATATATGAATGCCAATTGTTCACACACATGTTAGCAATGTGTTATATATACGCTTTAATTATATTAAATCGATGCTATAAATGTTTCCAATCTTCAAATAATTTTAAATAATTTTTTCATTATTATATTATTTTATTATTATCATACAAATCAAAATTACAAACAATATTTTTATAATATAATTAACTTATTAGTAAAAAATATTTCACATTATAATATTACGATTGTATTTTTTGTTTTAGTTTTCTAACTGCAAGGGAATTAGTTTTTATTACAAATAGTTTTTGAATTCTAATAGAATTACTTTTCCTAATGACAAAATTTTTAATTTTTTTTTCATTCTAATAGAATTTAATGTTGTTAATTGTAATTGTAATTCTAATTCAGTATTTTTTTTAATGTCAATTAGTTTTTTGTTTTTTCTCTTCTATTTTGAATTAAAAATTTATTTAATTACTTATTTTGATAGCTTAACATTAACTCTCTTTATCTATGTCTATGTTGTATGCAACATTTTAACCTTGTGAATTATCTTTATTAAATTTGTAGTAAGAGAGAGCTTAACTATCATTAGTTTGTGTTGGACCATCTAATAGATATCATTGGTAGAAGTCATAAATCAAATTTAATATTAAAAAAAAATTAATGGTTAAAACTCCTCGTTATTTTCTAAATCTTTTCTTTTTCTTTTAAAATTTTATATTTGAAAATTATTTTTTAAAAAAGTTTAGATATATCGTGAAACTTAATGAAATCATGTTATATTAGAAATAAAATTTTCTATGTAAAATATTCTTGTAGACCTTATAATAATTAGCCTATTTTTTTAAGTAGTTAACATCATACTATCAATTATTTCATCTATGGAAATAATATCGCTTGCAACGTATCTGTGCGTATTAGACTAGTGATAAACAAATGGGTTGATACATATTCTAGCCTTGGAAATGGACATAATGGAATCAAAGTTTTAAGGGTCAAAAAAGTATGATATGTATGGACTAAAGCTTGTCATTATGTTCATGTTTTACCCAAAACTTATGCGTGATGCCTAACATGACTAGTGATTATAATGTAAATAGTTTGCTCAATATATATAATATGGTGTAAAACTTTAACAAATGGCATATATATAACTTGTGGCATTTGTAGTCGTTGTTCGTATTATCATTAAATTGCTCATATATATTAAAAAAATAAATATCATATTAATTAACAAAAAAACTATATAAGATGTATGGTTTAAGCTGTAGGTCATGTGTGTTCCCAGTTTCAAACATAAGTACCGCTGGGGGAGATTGTTAGAAATTTTTTTATGCAAACTGTCATTAATTGTTAGTTTTGTTTAATTAAAAACAACTAGATAAATCAATTATTTAGAGTGCGCATGTTTGTTACTTTTATTAAGTGTGGCTACAGGCAAAGTATAGGCCATTACTTAGGACTTAGGAAACATTAACGGGAGGGTTATTATGCAAATAGTTACATTTGTGGCTAGGTCCCTATCCCCTATTTCAATATTTATCGTTAGGATGTTGTGTTAGGTTAACACACCTTTTACACTTCGTCATCATGAGCTTGCTCTATTGAAGAACAGTCCTTTCTAATAAGTAGTAGGAAGACATTGCTTGGGGTGATCTGCAATGCTGTCCCAGTCATCCATCAATTTCTAATGCAAGTACGTATCACTACACAACATTTTGGTGTTCTAAAATTCATCTGCCCAAAATAGCCTTTTTCTGTATCAACTTTAATCATATGTTTCATGAGCATATTGCAAACTTTGCCCAAAGGGGAGTGTGTAGTATGTGCCTTGTGCTTTGGACATATATGGCTTGTTTTATATTAAGCTAATTAAGCTATTTTGTTGGTAATGTCCATCTAATTTAGTAATTAACATTCCTTTTCGTTTGTGTACACTTTCCTTTACTGTGAATAATAACGTTACCATAGCGGTTTTGGCTGGATCAAACTTTAAGAAACGGAAGCAAGATGTGGAGTTTGCTTTGGAAATGGTAGACGTAGACTTGGGATTGCAAGAGGCTGCGCATGCTAAGCCTACTGGCCAAAGTTTCTGTCGAACAAAAGGAGCATATGTTGAATGGAAAAGGTCCAACGTGCTTAGTCTAATAGCTATTAAGAGGTCAGTTTCTAAACATATTCTGAGTGGATTGCTATTGACTACAAGTGCTAATGCTTTATTAAAGGCCATTATGTCCTGACAATGCAGAATCTGGATACTATATGAAATAACTGACCACCGTGAAATATGATAATGTTGGGGTTGTTAGGGAGTATGTCTTGAAATTGTTCCACCTTTTGTCTAAACTTAAGGAACTTAGATAGCTGTGCATGATAGTTCTCTTGTTCCCCATATGCCGAACTCTTTGCCTGCTAAGTTGACCTAAATTAAAACTGCCTATAACACAGTGAACCTTGGAGTGTGAATAACCCACCACTAAATGTGTTGTTGAGTAAAAGAAGCTTAAAAAAGAAAAGAGTGAGAGTGCCCTTTTGACTTGAACATTCAAACCTAATTTTGGTAAGAGTGACATAAATAATAAGTCACTTTCTTCTCAAAAGGCTCAAGACTTCAAACGGCATGGTTGTAATGCTGATCACCGTTATAATTCTAGTGAACAACTAGTTGTCCCTTTGACAAATATATTTTGTTACCATTGTAGGAAGAAGGGCCATAAGAGATAGGATTATTATAAGTTTAAGTATTGCTTAGAAAAGTAAAATAAGGAAAGAGGGGTTCATATGCAAAAGGAATCCAAGTCTAAGAAAGGCCAAGCTTAAGGTAAGGAATGATGCAGAAGTAGAAGTAAATTATGTAGTTGTTAAGTTCTCTTTAAGGTCTGGCTTTGAAATTACTTTAGACAGTGTTTTCTATGTTACAAATTTTATTGGAAGAAATTTGATTTTTGTTTCCTCTATAGCCAAGAAAGGATTTAAATCTCATTTTGATGATGAAAGAGATGAATTGATGTTAGGGTTTAATTTTATTGAATTCGGAGTTTTATTTGATGGTTTATATAGATTGAGTTTCGCTCAAAATGTTGGTTTTTTTTATTTTGTTTGACTTCATTAGATGTTGAAAATTATATGCCAAAGAGATCATGAATCAAAGATAATCTTGTACTCTTCGGCATAAATGGCTAAGACATATTTCTAAAAAGGGAGACATCACAATTGAGCATATTGGCACTAGTTGATGTTAGTTGATCCTATCCCTTAAACAAAGGACTTAGCCCATGGTCTTCATAGGAAGTGAATCTATTATGAGTGTTTTAAGTTCTTTTGGTTACTAGGCTAGTGAGAGTTTTGATACTTATTCTTGCATTTATTCATTGTTATAAACTCCTAAACTTAATCTTAGTTTGAATGATATATTTATATAATCATTTTGGTGCACATGTTATTGTTGTTCATTGTAGCCATTATTATTTATTTGTGTACCATGAAATTTTATTGGCCCTATAGAAAATTTGGTATTAGCCTTGGCCAAGTTTCATAATCTTATTATTGTTACCATGATAAGATATGAGAACATTGACTTCTTCATGAAGTCATGAGATCTCTCTAGTTCCTATATTGTTTAGATCATTTCTAAGAGAGAATTGTGAAATCTCTCTTGCTCTTCCTGTTTAGAGCATTTCTAAGAGAAGATTATGAAATTTCTCTTGCTCCAATTGAATTGGTTGTTTTAAGAGAAACAAGGACTGACAATGAAAATAGCAAATTTTTTATCACATGCTAGTTGCTATTTTCTTGCTACATTGCCACATTTATGCTAAATCTAAGGTTACTCCTAAATCCTTTTGAAGGGGAGTGTTAGGAACATATTATATGTCTTTAATAGCTTCAAAATCCTAAAAGAACCTCAGTATTTGTCACAAGAGTCTTCATCACTCACTCAGTCTCCAATTATTGTTTATAATGCTCATTCCAACTTAGTTTCAAGAACTCAGTCTAAATTAGACAGATGGCAGTAATGATTAGGCCATGCTTAAGAAAAAATTTTTAAACTTGTACTATCTTGTAATCTTAGCCTTCCTAATAAAGATCTCTCATATGCTATGACAATATAATAATGGCTAGCAAAAACAAAAATTACAAAATATAATTTAAGGAGAAAGAAAAAAGAAAGCATACAAATATTTAATGTGAAAAACTCAATGAGAAAAAAAAATCATAGGCAGAAGAAGAGAAATTTACTATGCAGAAAATTCTGTTACAAGGCTGAAGTCTTTTGTGTCATCTAAAAATTGACCCATACTGCTATATATATAGTACCTAAAAGATCCAAACAAGACAGAAAATTAGGATCCCAAGATTGCAGAAATTCTGGATCCTAAATCACTAAAAATTTGCTATTTGTTTGCAATCTACTGAAAATCTGCAATCTAATTGCAATTTGCTGTGATTCTGTAATCTATTGAATTTCTATGACTTTGTAATTTGCTGTAATTCTGCAATCACCTCTGTAATCATGCCTACAATCTTGCTGTTTTCTGTTTTGTAGCTATTTTATTTGCTTCCTTTTTTGTTTTTCGAATTTGGGTCACCTAATGCAATAATCTTCACCTTGACACGAATTCTACAGACAAACTTTAATAAAGGAACTCTCCACCTCTTCCACAAAAGCTCTTAAGAGCAAAACTCAACAATAAACACTAATTAAGTCTAAGCAATACTTCAACTTCTTAATAGGCAAATACTTAGTGAGCATATAAGTTGGATTGGTTGCAGTATCAATCTTCTTAATGGAAATTTTACCATTGGCAAACACATCCCGAACAAAATGATACTTGATGTCCATATGTTTGACTCTTTCATGATATATCTGATCTTTAGCTAAGTGAATTGCACTCTGACTATGACAATGAACAAAAAAAGAAATAGATTTAGATGTAATTTTACCAACCAAATCTTTTAGCTAAATTGCCTCCTTAACAACTTTTGCAATTGCCATGTACTTTGCCTCTATGGTAGATTGAAGTATAGCCTTCAACTGATTACACAACCTCCTATAGAAAATATATATCCTATCAAAGACCTCCTCTTATCAATATATCTAGCATAGTCTGAGTCCACAAAACCTATCAAACTATCATTACTCTTTCCATATACTAAATGAGCATCTGCAAGTACCTAAGTATCCACTTAATGGCTTCCTAGTGCTGTTTGCCAGAATTAGCTAAATACTTGCTTATAACACTGATAGCTTGTGCTATATCAGGTTTGGTGCATACTTTCAAATACATAGGGCTCCTAACTGCACTAGAATATGGAATGCGTAACATGTGATTCATCTCTTTATCTATTGTTGGACATAAATCTGCTGAAAGTCTGAAATGAGCAGCAAGAGGAGTCGACACTAGTATGGCCTTTTTCATGTCAAACCGACTCAATACCTTTTTAGTAAAAGCTTTCTGAGAAAGGTATAATTTTCCATTTGGCTTGTCTCTTATAATCTCAACACCAAGAATCTTTTAAGTAGCTCCCAAGTCTTTCATGTCAAACTTATAGCTCAATTTCTATTTCACCTTCTTTATCTCAGTCATGTTAGATGCTGTAACTAACATATCATTAACATATAATAGCAAATATACAAAAGATTTATTAGGAAACCTTTTAAAATGCACGCAATTATCATAATTGGATCTTTGAAATCCAATAACTCCCATATAAGAGTTATACCTTTGGTACCACTATCTAGGAGATTGCTTAAGACCATAAAAGGACTTATTTAGCAAGCGATCTTCTTTACTAGCAACTACAAACCCCTCAGGTTGATGCATATAAATCTATTCATCAAGGTCACTATGCAGAAATGACATCTAAAACAGGGTAAAAGCGGAAGAAAAACTGACATCCAGCCATTGCAATCTTCAAGTTGAAAGTTGCCCACGGGATGCTTCTAACTCAGGATTTCTCACTCTTTGATGGTGTGATGAAGTGTGTTTGGCGTCTGGATGGTGAGAACTGAGCTAGGGGACCCCGTATATATAGTGGTTCGGCATTGCAACGTCTTTCCATCAAAGACGGCAACGCCTCCATTAAACTCCTTCATGGCACCGTGGAAACTCCTCAAACGGACCACTTAAAGGTCTGTAACACCGGCTTCAATGGCCAACATTCTGAAACGCAACACTTAATGGCCAATGAACATGAAACCAAATGATGTCCAGAAACAGAGAAGAAAGACGTTCAGAAGCAGAGGAGATAGACGTTGGCAATTTCAATGTTCAGAAACTGAAGGAACATTAGTTTGCCAACGTCTCTGAAATGTCCATGCAACGGTTAAAAAGTGCAGACTTACAATTGGGACGCACTGGAAACCAATCCAAATCACAAACATGGCGTACAGTGAGACGGACAGATGCTTTCCATTTTGGGCCGAAGTCTGTGTTGTTGAGCATTATTGAGAGGTGACTTCGGAGAGAGATTGGAATTTTGAATTGTTGAAAAATAAGTAAAAAGGAATAAATTTCACCATAAATATTAATAAGAATAATTATTATTTAAAAAATTGTAAAAATTACGAAAATTAAAGATTTTGGACAACCAAAATTCATTTTGCTTGACTTTGCTCTTTCCTGATTTCATAATTTTTTTTCTATTTATAATTATTTTTCAATATTTTTGTCTCTCACTTATAATATACATTTAAACTATAAATTAAAAAAAAAAAGAAACAAAATCACAATTGTCATAAAAGAATAAGGTCAAAAATACAAATTCAATGGGTACCCAAAAAACACAACATTGATTTTCTCTTTCAAATGTTGTGACTAGGAGATCATAGAAGCTTTCAATAGGTATAACAGTTGATTCACAATTGCCAAATTAATTGTTACAACTAATGAAACAAGACATAAATAATCAAAAGATTTTCTTGTCAGAATCTAATAATTGATCGGTGCATTTACACCATAAATTATCAACTGATCTGCACAAAGGGACAAAAGTTATATTAGGCCAAAAATTATAGCTGTAATGAAAAAGAAATTTGTTATAAGTTTATCAAGCCAAGTCAAAGATTTGATTTGATTTCCACCCATTATTAATATTCGCAGAACAAGATACTAACCCAAGTTAATACCAGAGTTAATTTTTTTTTATAAGAACACCAGAGTTAATTAATACAATTAATGAACCTCTAATATATCAATTCAAGCATCATGTGATCTGATTTTACTCTAACTTTAGTTGATTTAATGCAATGAACCTTCAATGTATTAATCTAAATGTCATGTGATCTGATTTGACTTTGACTTATTATTATAATTTGTTAAGACAAGATTTTAACCCATGTCAACATTGGAGTTGATTTAATGCAATGAACCTTCAATGTACCAACAGTCTCCTGCCATGGTGCATGAATCAATTTTTGGAAATTAAAGTTATAATCATGAATATGATACCATTTATTGGATGGAGTGAGGAGTGATTATGAGACCTAAATATACTCCTTTTGTTTTTACATACCTTTTTTTAATAAAATTTTTCTTTTTCTTTTTTAGTTGTCATTTCCCTAAAATCAAGATTTTATTAATTTTTTCATCAACTTTATCCTTATGTAATCTACTTTTCACAAAATGCTCCACTAACTCTCACCTCTCTCTATTGAGCAAAATGCCACCATTTTATCTTGTTTACTTTTATTGGGTTCTTTTGTGTATGAAAGGTATTTTCGTAAAAGAATCAAATTTCTTTTAGTATAATGAAAATCCAATAATTTTTTTCAAACATGTGAATCTTCCTAAAGACAGGAACAAATGAAATAATTAATAGACCTGAAATAATACTGTATATAATTCAAACTATTAGTCGTGGACAACTTTTTCTTGTTTCAATTCAATTGTCACTTTTTTAAAACTAATGTTTCATTGATTCTTTTTTTTCAACCTGCCCTTAATTGATTCACTCCTCATTAAAAGACAATTTTATTATTTCCTTAATTCTTATACATCTTTTTTAAAAGACAAATATTTTGAAATAAAGGGTGTAATATATTTTCTAGCTCGAGCAGCTAGAGTTTAATCTGTGTGACTCCTTATCCAATTTGTCAAGGCCTGGTGCTCGCCTAAGCCAAGACATATACTTCAGTTCTGACAAATTTGAAATGATCGGAAGAAAATTTTATATGATAGTGCTGAGTTCAAAAGTAACTTATAAATAATATTAAAGTTTGGACAAATGTTTACGTTCAGAAATTACTCAAGAAGGCGTATTATTAATCAAGTAGGCCCCAATTTAAATTATACTGATAAAATACTACATTATGGTATAAATATGACTTTATGTATATATATATATATATATATTTATATATAGACTGAATAAAATTGAGCGTGGGTATGCATTGAAAATGTAAATATTAGAAAAAAATTTTATTATAACGTGGAATGTAAATTTGAAACACTAAATTTTTATTATAGCCCATTTTAATGAGTTTCTCTTGAGATATATTAGTTGTCTTATCTTTCTGTTGTTCTCCTAGTAATGACGCAACTTGTGTGATCTAGACATTTTTTTATTCAAGAAGGGTTTCATAAGTAAACTTGATCGATCGCTACACAGGTTAAATTTATTTTTGAAGATTGTGCTATTAAGGGATATTAAAGTTGGGTTTTATATGTGTGTGTCTATATATATATATGTGTGTGTGTGTGTGTGTTCAAAATTGTTGGAGCAAAGTTACTCAAACATAAGATAATTACGTTCAGAATTATATACAATTTGTATGGGCACGTACCCCATCTAAAAAAACTAAAAAATTGTACAGAATTCTCCGAATAAATAATCACTTTGTGATTTACCCAAAAAATGAAAATTCTGCTAAAGTAAAGCTTTCGGAATCTCGAACACCCTCCCTATACCTAGCTAGAGATTATATACAATTTGTATAGGCACGTAACCCCATCTAAACAAAACTAAAAAATTGTATAGAATTCTCCGAATAAATAATCACTTGTGATTTACCCAAAAAAAAAAAATTCCGCTAAAGTAAAGCTTTCGGAATCTTGAACACCCTCCCTATAGCTAGCTAGAGAGAAATTTTGAACCTCTTCCCGCAAGTTTTGGGAATTCACCTTGTCATTGTCCAAACTTTTCAAAGTTTTTCTAGATTTTCTGGTTCTCCTAAATGTATGCAAAGTGTTCAAGCCATTTGAGCATATTTCTTAACAAGTCTCCTCCACTCTCTTCTCGACTCTCATGACTTAAAATTGGGAAAAATTTGGTTAGAGAGGAGGCAAGGAAGCTCTTCCTTCTTTGGTCTGTAGAGTTCCATTGACTGCCAAAGGGATTCAAATGGCGAAAACACTTCTTAATTTTCAGCCAATAATCTTTCTCTACTCCTTTTCTTCATCCTAATCTTGCACAGTGGTAATGGGTTTCAGAAACCCTCCAACCAAGCTATAAAGACCACCTTTGAGTCCATTCCCCTCTGGAACACCGAAGTCTCTCTTCAAATCTCTCATCACTTTGATTTCTTTTAAGTTTCCTTGATTCCTTGGGGTGGGATTTGGAGAGTTTCTGGAAGCTCCACTCATATCATCGTGTTTCTTAGCTAACACATTTCTTCTTGTGGAACAAATCGATCCTAGGTCAGGGTTTGGTATCCAAATTTTAATTCCTTTAGATTTGGATAAGCTAGTAATTCATATGTTCTCAAGGTCTTGTTGCTTTGAAAGTGTGTTAGAAGAGAGTGGAGCTTTGGGTGATTCAATAACATCATTATCTATGGAAGCTAGAGAAAGCTTGGATCTTGGAGGTGATGTCTAATCCTTTGGCTACTTAAGGCAAGTGTCTAGCTCTTCTCTTAATTCAGTCCCATTTACAGGTAAAAATAGGCTAGGCGATCTGTTAAGGGCATGCAGCCTAATTTGCATTAGACTTGATCCTGGCCTATTTTACAATTAAGTTAGGTTTAGACTCAAAAATAGACTTGTAAAAATAGGCCTAAGTGTATTTTTACAAAGTCTAACCTCCGAGCCTGCATGCACACCTATTTTATTTAAATAACATACAAATTTTAAATATTACATTTAAAATGATATATTTTATATATTAATATAAAATTACATATTTTGTAGCCTAATAGGCCTGGTAGACCTAATAAGTTTGGTAGGACAATGGACCAAACCAAACATTCCCATTTTCTAAAACAGCTACAACTTGAAATTTGGCTAAAATCAAACTAATAGGTCAAGCCCAGGCCAAAGATTTACTTTGCAGCAATGGCAGATCTTGACCAAAACTTTAAAAGGGGCCAAAATGATTGTTTAGTTTAAATTATGAATTTATATTAATATATATTTAAATATTAACATTTTTGTAAAAATATATTAATTTTAAATGAAAACATATATTAATTCAAATGGTATAGCAATAGTTAACTATAGAAGTTGGAAAAGTGTAGTTAATAAGCTATTCAAATTTAAGAGATTGTAGAAGCATTAAGAATATAATGTTGAAGTTGAAACTTCAATCTAATGTCCTCTTAACACTAAAATTATTATTTGTAATGTATAGGTAAAGCACTAAATATCATGAGCATTGAAAGTTAATGAATTGTTTTTGTTATAATTTATTGTATGATTTGTTATAAATAGTAAACTAAGAGAAGTTAGTCTCTCAAGTTTTCACTCCCAATAATTCTCTCACATGGCATTAAAGCCTCAAGTGAGAAAAGCCCAAAGCCACTGTTGTGCATCGTAGTCTTGTGGTACCCAAAATACCCCTCTTTCTCTCTCCTCCTATCACTACCATGGCCAGATCGCCGCTAGTTGCTAGATTTGACTTCACCATGATGCTCACTGTCCCTAGATCAGCTTGCCTTTGCCACCACACCATTGTTGAAGCAACCACGCACTGATCATTGGGTTTTGTAATGAACTCCACCCATGGTGCATGGGAGCATGTGTGTTGTTGAAATTTCACTGTCTTCTCATAGGACTATCGTTAAAGCACAGCAAACTTGTCCTCAATGTTTGTTTCCCAAAATCCTACCTCTAACAGTTGGTTTTTCTTGTTGAAATCTTTTTCACCCTTTTTTCCAATTCATTTTGCATAAGCCAACACTATGTCTAATGTGAGTATTAGCTTTGCATGTGTCACTCTTATTTTTTACAGTAATATTAGTTTAATCCCATCTCCACAAGCTTCTTTATTAGTGCCTATGATAGTGGTTGACTACAATGCCTACTTGAAACTTCAAGCTGTACAACAGACTTGCATTGGTAATCCTATTACTTGTATCTCTTAAGGTTAGTCTCTTGGAATTTAGATTGTTGATTCTAATGCCATAGATCATAAGTACGGTAATAAAGACCTTTTTAACTTTCTTACATCTTTTAATGTCTTAAAAACTATTACTCTTGTTGATGCAACCAAAGCTGCAGTTAAAGAAATAGGATGGACAAAACTTACCACCTCTCTATCTTTAAATTCCATGCTATATTTCCCTAGTAGCCCATTCAATTTTATCTCTATTAAACAACTCATTAACACTCTTAATTGTTTAATAGCCTTTACTCATAACTCTATATGTATACAGGATTATGGTAAGGGTTGGACAATTTGTATGGGAACTAAATCATGGTTCTTGATTTGTCTATTTTGACTACTTTAGAGTGTGAATCTTGTTGGCACACTCACAATTCTTTTGCCTAGTCGTGTCAATAATAAAGCAAAGTACCCTTTTTCACTTCTTTATACTGATGTATGGGGGTCTAGTTTAGTTACTTCTTTGTTTCATCAATGATTATTCTCGCTGCACTTGGTTATTTCTTATGAAAAACTATTCTAATTTATTTTCCATTTTTTTAATCTTTTTGTGTTGAAGTTAAAACCCAGTTCGATAAATCTATATGTGCTTTGCATAGTGACAATGCTCTTGAATATTTTCATCTCAATTTACATCTTTTATGTCTAGTAATGGTATTTTGCATAAATCATCTTGTCCTAATACTCCACAATAAAATAGAGTTACTAAAAAGAAAAATTGTCATTTGATTGAAACTACACGAACCTTGTTGTTGCATGCTAATCTTCTGTCTAAATTCTAAGGGGATGTTGTTCTTATTGCTTGTCTTCTTATTAATCGAATGCCCCCTTAGTGTTGCAAGATCAAATTCTTCACTTGATTATATTTCCTGAATAACCTCTCTATTCTCTTCTAGTCCATATTTTTGGTTGTATATGTTATAGGCATTACTTATCTCCTGGACAAGATAAACTTGCTGCCAATCTCTTAAATGCATCTTTTTGGGCTACTCTTACCTACAAAAAGGTTATCGATGTTTCTCTTCTAAGTTGAACTGTTATCTTATGTCTACTGATATCACTTTCTTTGAATAACAATCATTCTTCTTAAAGCTCAACCTAATTCATAGAGTTTTAACTAGTTATAACCCACCCCATTTTTTTCTTCTTTGCTACCTTCTAAGGATCCACCTATCTCTCCTTTAACAGATCCTCCTCTTTTGATGTATCACCATGCCCTCAGCCTATAACTGATTCTAGCTCACATGAAGAGTAAGGCCTTACTAACTTTCTCTCTTTACTAGTGGTTCCTCCTACCTGTCTTCCCATTGCTCTTGGAAAAGGTATACGAGTTACCCGTAATCCTCATCTAATTTACTATTTTTATGTGTTATGACCATATATCACCTACGTAAAGTGCCTTTGCTTCGAGTCTTTCCTTTGTTTCTATTCCCAAAAGCACAAGTAAAGCCTTGTTCCATCCTAGATGGCGTCAAGTCATTCAAGATGAAATGGCAATATTACATTCAAGTGGCATTTTGGATTTGGTGCCCTTTCCATAAAGGAAGACCATAGTTAGTTGTCAATGTGTGTTCACACCAAAAGTAGGTCCTAATGGAAAGGTGATTCAACTTAAGGCTTGCTTGATAGCCAAAGGTTATGCACAAATATATGGATTGGACAATAGTGACACTTCTCTGCAGTGGCTAAAATGACATTTGTTCATTTGTTTCTATCCATGGCTACCAGATGTCATTTGCCACCCTACTAGCTCGACATTAAAAATGCCTTTCTCCATAGTGAGTTGCGGAAGGACATTTATATGGAGCAACCACATGGTTTTTTTGCTCAAAAGGTGTCTAATGTGGTCTGCAAACTTAGGAATCTCTTGATGGACTGAAGCAATCCCCATAAGCATGGTTTGGAAGGTTTAGCATAGTGGTTCAAGCCTTTGGGCTCACTTAAAGTGAAGCTAACCATTCAATAGTCTACCAATGCTTGTCTTCTCACTGATTCATCTACCTTAAGATTTATGAGGATGACATTGTTATCATAGGAAGTGATCAGGTTGGTATTCAATAACTAAAGGTGCACCTGTTCAAGCACTTTTAGACCAAAGACATAGGTAAGTTTAGGTATTTTCTAAGGATTGAGGTTACATAATCAAAATAGGGTATCTCAATCTCTTAGAAGAAACATGCACTAGATATCCTAGAAGAAACTAGCATGTTGAATTACAAACCAATAGACACTCCAAAGTATCCAAATGTTAAATAGAGGACAAAGGGAGCCCTTTTCAAACCCTAAGAAGTATCAAAGATTAGTTGGCAAGTTGAACTAACTTACAGTAACTTGTCCAGATATTGCCTTTGTTGTGAGTGTGGTAAGTCAATTTCTAAGTTCTCCATCTCATTGGGATACTCATATCTAGATTTTGAGATATGTAAAAGGAGCATCAGGTAAAGGACTATCTATGAGGATAGGGGTCACATAGATATTCATTGTAATTCAAATGTAAATTGGGCAGGTTCTCCGTTTGATTAAAGGTCCACCTTTACATATTAGGTTCTTATGGGACAAAATCTAGTTTCTTCAAAAAGCAATAAACAGAATGGGGTAGCTAGATCTAGTGCAAAGGTTGAATATTGGGCCATGGCAAATGCAACATGTAAGCTTACATAGCTTAAGCAACTTTTAGAAGAACTCAAATTTTGTGAAGTGCCTCCTATAAAACTTGTGTGTGACAGCTAGGCTACCTTGCACAATGCTTCCAACCCAATGTTTCATGAGAGAACAAAACATATTGAGATTGATTGTCATTTTATAAGCGAAAAATTGGTTGAAAGTGTAATTGTCACAAATTTTGTTAACTCCAATGATCAACTTGCGGACATCTTCACCAAGTCATTAAAGGGTCCTCGGGTGGATTACATATGTAACAAGCTCGATGCATATGGTATTTATGCTTTAGCTTGAGAGGAGTGTGAGAGTTTATCATACATATTTTACATATGTTCTACAAGTTTTAATTAGCCTTAATTAGGTTAGGCCCATTATTTATTTATTTATTGTATGGTCTATTACAAATAGTAAGTTGAGAAAGGCTAGCCTCTCAAGTTTTCTCTCCCAAAAATTCTCACACAGTTTTCCCCTTGTCTTTCTTTTTTCTTATTTTTAGTTGCAAACTAATCAATTATTCACTAAATTACTAATAATCTAGTATAGGAAATGTGCTATATCCATTCAACTTGTGCGCATGGATGATTTTAGCATAAAATAATTATATTATTGATTGGTTTGTGTTATTAACATACAAGTTATACATAAATTCATTTATATTTTAAATTTTAAGGAAGCTATATAATCTTTATATAGTATCTAGTCAGTTAGGTCAATTTTCTAATATAAATACTAAAAGTTTAAAAAAATTTTAGGGATGCCATGGTTGCCCCTATCATTGAGAAGCTCTGCCACTGCCCATTATTTATTTATTTATTGTAGACCAAGCTTGGATTAATATGTAATTGGTATGTATGACACTTTAAATCTAAGCATAGGTTTTACAAAATAATAATTTGTTTTCTATGACTAATTCATATTGAATATTAAATATACTAACCAATGCAAATTCATTAGTACTATCAATCGATAATGTAATAAATTCTAGTGGTAATTTGATTTGCATTACAAACCTTGCAAATGAATTACTTATTTAAGGTTTATTTGTTATATATCAACAATATGGTGTCTCATTTTACACAAGCAATCTATTTCTCATTTCTATTATAATAATATGATTTAAATAATTATAGTACCATCTTCATGGTTGACGTTAAGTTTTTGAATTTTTTTTTTGCTAAGTCATGATAAAAAAAGAAGAAAAACTAACTCCAAAACATGGTTATGAAAGAGACATCAACCAATAGGAACAATCAAATGCTCTCTAGCCATATGTGTTCTATAAATTTCTGCACATGTTGGGAGAGGCTCTCAGCATAGCAACATTATCAGTGAACTAATTTGTCCAAATATTTAATAAGATTCAATTCATAATTTGCCTGGGCAAAGAGATGAAGGAGACGGGGAAGACACATTAACACTAGAGACATATTGGTTAAAAAGAGTGTTTTGGTCCACCATTGATAAGAGTAGTCTAATTCACAAACCAAGTAGGAATACCAATCTCTTTGGCTAGAAGGAGAATATGCATGACAGCAAGGAGTTTAGCATGCACATATCCTTATCCAAATGCTTCAGTGAGTTAACAAGATTCTTGACCTTCAAAAGATACTCATTTGCTTCCATACCACATTTTTTCACATTATGCAATTGAGACTTTATTTGCTTTACTTATGCCTTGGTTTGTGACACAAAGAATACTTAAACCTTTTCCCAAACCTATTATGAGAATTTACAACCTACCATTTTGGTAAGAACTCTTACAGTTATGGATGATAGAAGCCATGACAACAACAACTGGTCTTGCTTCTTCCATAGAAGATATTGTTGGTTTATTTCTCCTTATATCATTTCTTGTTCACCAATGAATTTGGATGGCACTTCTTGAGCTCCTTGAATAAACCTTTCAAGCTCATGTCCTCTGATAATAGCAAGGATCTATTGCTTCCAAAGGAGATAGTTGTTACTGTTAAGCTTTATTAAGATGGAATATGCAAATGTGACTACTATAGAATTTGTAGGTACAGACAATATTTAAGTCACGTTTTCTACCATTTGAATTCACTACTTTGATACCATGTTAAAATTTAAAAGAGATTGACAAAAATGAAAAGATGATTTCTCATTGATTATTGATGATGGGGAATGCACAATTTATAGACTCTATGATACAACTAAATTACACTTGTAACCCTTAACTGACTTAACAAAATTTAACAAACTAAACTAACTTCAACTAGCTAAACTGATACAATTTAATAGCTAACTACTTCCTTTTCCCTAACATCACCCTCAAGATCAAGGGTATGACTTGGAATAGCAAGGATCCTAAGCTTGGTACTAAGTTGAAGTAACCAAGTAGTAGAGATAGCTTTAGTAAGTACATCAGTTGTTTGATCAAGAGATGGAATACAAAACATTGCAACTTCCCAATTATTGACTTTCTCTCTTACAAAGTAAATATCTAACTATATATGCTTGTTTCTAGATTGAAGAACTAGATTTGCTAAAAGACTAATAGTACTCATGTTGTCACAATAGATGTTAGGAGCCTTAGGTAGAGAAACACAAAGTTTAGTGAGCAAAGACTTTAACCATGTGATATCTATAACTATGCTTTCTAGGCTTTGGTACTTAGCTTCAATACTAGACCTAGACACTTTGGTTTGTTTCTTTGAGGACCATAAGACAAGATTAGGGCCAAAATAGATGCAAAATCCTATGGTAGACTGCCTATCATCCATATCTGATGCCCAATTAGCATCACAAAAATTTACAAGATCTAGTGAAGTTGATTTCTAAAATAAAAGACCATGATGGATTGTGCCAACTAACTACCTCAAAATTCTTTTAACTAGCTTCTACTATTCATCTATTAGAGAATGCATAAATTGGAAAGCTTTGTTAACACTGAAAGACAACTTAGGTCAGGTTATAGTAACATACTTCATTGCTCCTAGTAAGGACCTATAGCTTGCTTACTCAAGAATTAGAGAACCATTGGATGCTAAAAGTTTAAGATTGGTAGCCATAAGAGTGGACATTGGTTTTGTATCTATCATACTAGCATTAGTAAGGAGATCTCTTATATACTTTAACTATGAGAGGTATAGATAGCCATTACTACTATACATAGTTCAACGCCTCAGAAATAATTAAGGCACCTATTTGAGAGCAAATATATCATTTCATTGAGTGAAAAGTTTGCTAATAAAAGAAGGAGAAAAGACAATTATGAGAATATCATCTAAATAGATGGGAATGTAAAATGCATGCTGATCAATGACTTGGAGAAATAAAGAAGAGTCATACCTGGCTTGTTTCAACCCAAGGATGAGTAATGCCTCTAAAAGTTTCTGAAACCATGTACAAGGGGCTTATTTAAGACCATATAAGGACTTATGAAGCTTGCAAACCTGAGTCTTGTCTAAGCTTTCATATCTTAGAGGTTGAAACATGAACGCATCCTTATCCAAATTGCCATTAAGAAATGCATTGTTGACATGTACTTGATATAGATGCCAGCCCTTGGCTAAAGCTAGTATGAAAAGTACCCTAATGGTGACTAGTTTAACCACAAGTTTGAAAACCTCAAGGAAATCTATCCCAGATTCTTGATTGTAGCCTTTTGCAACCAATCTTGTTTTATACTTTTTAATTATGCCATCCGATTTCTCTTTTACCTTGTATACTCATTTGTAGCCTATTAGTTTTCTACCATAAGGTAATTTCACTAAGCTACATGTTTAATTATTCACTAAAGCTTGATAATTAGTATCCATAGGTTGTTTCCATTCTACTGACATTAAAGCTTGATAATCAACTTCCATAGGTTGCTTCCATTCAGATGAGTTAAGTGCTTCTTCAACAAATCGAGGCTCATTTGAAATAGTGAGAACCTTAGGCTTAAAAACACTAGCTTTACTTCTTGTTATCATAAGGTGATTATTGATTATGTGCTATTGTGTAATCTCCATATTAAGTGAAGACCTTGAAACATTCTGCGAAGAATTCAACCCTTGATTATTTTTGATCAAGTGTACACTAAGTAATAATAATTCTATCATTTGGATGCAGGCACTTGTATCCCTTGCAACTTGCACTATAACCAATAAATGTAATTGGATGGACTTAAACTAAAACTTAGGGTTGTTATAGGGTCTAAGGTTGGGGTATGCTATACAACCGAAGGTTTTCAAGAGATGATATATTGGTTTCTAGTTAAACAAGTTTTGAAAAAGGTTAGAGTTGTTTAGAATTAGAGTAAGCAATCTATTTATTAGGTGAATTGCAATGCCAAACACTTCAACCTAAAATGAAGTGGGTAAAAAGGACTAATGTAAGAGTGCTAGGCTAGTTTCTGTAATGTACCTATGCTTTCTTTTTGCTAGGCCATTTTGCTTATGTGTATAAGGGCAAGAAACTCTATGGACAATCCCTTGATCTTTTAAGCAATTTAAGAATGCTCTGCATTCTCCTCCCTAATCACTTCATAAAGCAAGTATCATATGATTAGTTTGTAGTTCTACTTTCTTTTTAAACTAAATAAAGAACTTTAATGTCTCTAAATTATTTCTAAGAAAATGAATCCATGTGAAATTACTATAAGAGTCAATGAAATGAATATAATATCTATATCCCTCTTGTGTGAGCATAAGTGTAGGCCCCTATAAATTAGTATGAATTAGCTGAACAGGTTTTGTATACTCAATTTGAGAAGAAGGAAATGGACGCTTATGCATTGTACTGAGAGAACATGAAGCATATGTTGCGTTGGGTGACCCAAATTCCAAAACAAAAAAGGAAATAAATAAAACAACTGCAAAATAGAAAACAATAAGATTGTAGGCATGATTGCAGAGTGTGATTGCAAAAATTTAGTAGATTACAGAATCACAAAGTTCAACAGATTACAAAACCACAGCAAATTGCAAATAGATTGCAGATTTTCAGCAGTTGCAAATAGATTACAGATTTTCAACAATTTAGGATCCAGAATTTCTGTAATCTTGGGATCTTGATTTTCTACCCTTTTTGGATCTTTTGGATACTATATAAATAGCAATATTGGGGTCAATTTTTAAATAGCACAAAAGACTTCAACCTTGTAATAGAATTTTTTGCATAGTAAATTTCTCTTCTTCTGCCAGTGATTTTTTCCCTTATTGAATTTTTTTACATTAAGTATTTGTGTGCTTTCTCTTCTCTTTCTCCTTAAATTATATTTTGTAATTTTTATTTTTGCTAGCCATCATTATATCATCATAACAAATTGGTATCAAGCTTGGTTCTCAATGGCTTCTACTTCAGCAATAACAACTAAGACAGACATTGAGAAATTTGTTGGATTAACTAGTTTTGCTCTCTAGCAAGTTAAGATTATGACAATTTTGTCAAGAGAAGGCACAAAGAAGGCCCGCTTAGGAAGACAAAAAAACCCAAGACTATGACAAATGCCGAATGGAATGATATGGATGACAGAGCCCTTTTTTCCATTCAGTTGTACTTAGATAATGAAGTTCTTCAAGAAATTCTTATTGAGACACTGTAGCAAGTGCATGGTTAAAATTAGAGAGTCTATATATGACGAAATTTCTCACCAACAGGCTATGGTTAAAGCAACACTTTTATACTCTACAAATATCTAAAGGTACTTCACTTAAATCTCACATAGCAGAGTTCACTACCATCAATACTAATTTAAGTAAGATAGATGTGAAAATTGATGATGAGGATCAAGTGCTTTTACTATTATGTTCATTGCTTGCTTCCTATAAAAATTTTAGAGACACTATGATTTATGGTAGAGAAGAAATTTTCCTTGATAATGTCAGGTCAAATTTGCAAGTTAAAAAGAAAACTAATAATAATTTGACATCTGTTGAATGAGGTGATCAGAGTGTTAGTCTACTTGTTGATAGAGGAAGAAGAATGAGAGAAATCTAATTCTAACAAGTCTAGATCAAAGTTTAAACATAAGAAGTTGACTTGTAATTATAGCTAGAAGAAGGAGCATATTAAATCTGATTGTTTTAAACTGGAAAAAAAAAAAAGAAGAAAGCTACTGACAATAAAGGTAAGGCCATATCAGAAGAAGTTAATTTAGCAGAAGATGAGACAAGTGATCTACTTTGTGATACTGATGCTAAAATTAGATTTGAAACTAGCTGGGTGATGGATTCAGGAGCTTCACAGCATATGACTCCTAATAAGGACTAGTTTACCACTTACGAGCCATTTAATAGAGTTGTGTTTATGGATAATGATCATTTTTGTAAAGTTGTTGGGATAAGCACTTTGCAAATTAAAATGCATGATGGTACAATAGAACATTATCAAATGTGAAACACATTCTAGATTTGAAAAAGAATTTAATTTCTTTGGGTACTCTAGAAAAGAATGGCTATAAATATAAATGTGAAGAGGGTGTGCTTAAAATCTCTAAGGGTGCACTTTTACTAATGAAAGCAAATAGATTTGGCAATTTGTATTTCTTGTAGGGTTCTACTATTATAGGTTTAGTTGCAGTTGCTGCTACTTTTATTTCTGATTTAGATATTACTAAAATTTGGCACATGAGATCGGGGCATATGAGTGAGAGAGGCATGATAGCATTGAGCAAGAGAGGTCTGTTAGGTGCTCAGCTTACAAGGAAGATGGAGTTTTATGAACATTCTATCTTTGGGAAACAAAAGAGGTTAAGTTTCAACTCAGCCATTCACAAGACAAAAGGAATTGTTGACTACATTCATTCAGACCTTTGGGGTCCCTCTCAAGTTCCTTCTAAAGGTAGTTACTTTAGATACATATTAACTTTTATTGATGATTATTCAAGGAAGGTTTTAGGTCTATTTTCTAAAATAGAAAAATTAAGTATTTGTGACTTTTAAGTAGTAGAAGGCTTTTCTTAAAAAGTAGACAGAAAAATAGATTAAGAGACTAAGAATAGATAATGGCTTTGAATTTTGTAATGATGAATTCAATGAGTTTTGTAAGAAAGAAGGCTTTTTTCAGAATAGAACTATTGTGAGAACACCTCAACAGAATGGTATTATAGAGAGGATGAACAAAACTCTTCTTGAAAAGACTCAGTGTATGCTTTCAAATGTAGGTTTAGGCAAGGAATTTTAGGCTGAATCTATTAACATAGCTTGCTGGCTAGTGAACTAATCTCCTTATACAGCCATTGAATGCAAAACACTAGAAGAGGTATGATCTTGCAAACCTACTGATTATTCTATTTTGAAAATTTTTGGTTGTCCTGCTTATGCACATGTTAATGAAGGAAAGCTTGAGCCTAAAGCAAAGAAATGTGTATTTCTTGGGTACTCATCTGGTGTGAAAAGATACAAGTTATGGTATTCAGATCAGTCCAAGTTTCTTATTAATAAGGGTGTAACTTTTGATGAATATTCCATGCTTGAAAAGAAAGAAGTTACAGAATCAGCCATTTAGAATAATGAAAAAGGTGGAGAATAGGTGAAGTTTGAAGTTCTTGTTCAACCTAAACAATTCTCTGTTCTTATTTCTACAGATGGTGATTCAGAAGAAACTTCAAAATCTTCATAAGTATAGCCTTACACCATAACTATTGAACCACCTGAGAAGTATGGTTATTTAGATTTTGCTTATTGTCTTGTTGTAGTAAAAGAGATGGAGTACAATGAGCCTAGAAGTTATAAAGAGTTGATATATTCTGAAAATGCTACAAATTGGATCTCTACTATGCAAGAAGAGATTCAATCTTTAGAAAAATCAAACTTAGACACTTATGAAGCCACCAGAAAAGAAGAAGATTGTTGGCTACAATTGGGTATTCAAGAAAAAATCTAATACCTTAAGTGTCTCAGATGTCAGATACAAGGCAAGGTTGGTAGCTAAAGGCTACCGTCAGGTACAAGGCATTGACTTTAATGAAGTTTTCTCACCTATGTAAAGCATACTTCTATATGTATTTTACTTTCATTGGTTGCTATGAATGAATTAGAGTTAGAGCAACTAGATGTGAAAACTGCATTTCTGCATAGTGACCTTGATGAATAGATTTATATGCATCAACCTGAGGGGTTTGTAGTTGCTAGTAAAGAAGATCATGTTTGCTTGCTAAATAAGTCCTTTTATGGTCTTAAGCAATCTCCTAGATAGTGGTACCAAAGGTATAACTCTTATATGGGAGTTATTGGATTTCAAAGATCCAATTATGATAATTGTGTGCATTTTAAAAGGTTTCCTAATAAATCTTTTGTATATTTGCTATTATATGTTAATGATATGTTAGTTACAGCATCTAACATGACTGAGATAAAGAAGGTGAAATAGAAATTGAGCTATAAGTTTGACATGAAAGACTTGGGAGCTACTTAAAAGATTCTTGGTGTTGAGATTATAAGAGACAAGCCAAATGGAAAATTATACCTTTCTCAGAAAGCTTTTACTAAAAAGGTATTGAGTCGGTTTGACATGAAAAAGGCCATACTAGTGTCGACTCCTCTTGCTGCTCATTTCAGACTTTCAGCAGATTTATGTCCAACAATAGATAAAGAGATGAATCACATGTTACGCATTCCATATTCTAGTGCAGTTAGGAGCCCTATGTATTTGAAAGTATGCACCAAACCTGATATAGCACAAGCTATCAAAGAGTGAGAAATCCTGAGTTAGAAGCATCCCGTGGGCAACTTTCAACTTGAAGATTGCAATGGCTGGATGTCAGTTTTTCTTCCGCTTTTACCCTGTTTTAGATGTCATTTCATGTTTAGGACATCATTTAGACTTACACCAATGACCAATATATGAAGCCAAATAAGTCATACTCATATGGGTGATCATGCTATTGAATATGCTACATATATTTCACGTGAAAACGTCATTGCCAGTTATTGGGGGACTAAATAATTAATACTCTTGTATTGCAGCATAAAATACGTAAGAAAATGTGGCCAAATCATTTTGTAGCTAGCCTCTTTTCTGCCATTTAATAAAGCACCAAATTCAAGTGAATTCAGACATTGTTTGATGCCCAAGAATGTGTCAGCCAACTATATCACTGTCTTATAAAAAGGTTCATCCAAGATGCAACAGTTGTATATAATGATGGCACTACAGCACCCAAACGAGCCTCGGCATTGAACCACCCAAAGCTCCACTCTGTTCTAACACTTCTAGACACTTCCGTAGCAGCCAGACAACATATGAATTATTAACTTAGCAAAATCTAAAGGAATTACAATTTGGATACCAAACCCTAATTTGAGATTTGTTCCACAAGAAGAAATCTATGAAATTGAATGAAAATCGAGCTAGAGATGTGTTAGCTAAGAAACACGATGACATGAGTAGAAAGCTTCCAGAAGCTCTCCGAATCCCATCCCAAGGAATCGAGGAAACTTCAAAGAAATCGAAGTAATGAGAGATTTCAAGAGAGACTTCGGTGTTCCCCTTGGGAATGGACTCGATGGTGGGGTTTATAGCTTGGTTGGCGGGTTTCTGAAACCCCATTACCAATGCAAGGCTAGGATGAAGAAGGAAGAGTAGAGAAAGATTAATGGCTGAAAATTAAGGTGTTCAGCCATTTGAATCCCTTTGGCAATCAATCGAACTCTACAAACCAAAGAAGGACGAAGAGCTTTCTCTCTTATTTATTCGGAGAATTCCATACAGTTTTTTAATTTTGTTTAAATGGGGTTACGTGCCTACACAAATTGTATATAATTCTGAATGCAATAATCATATGTTTGACTAACTTTGCACCAATAGTTTTGAATATATATACAGATAGATAGATACATAGATATATAGATCGAGGGATATGTTAGATTTTGGCCTTTGTTGATTGGAGATTTGATTTACATGATGGTTAATCTAATTGTATCCTTATATCTAGTTGAATAATGTGGTGATAATTTTTTATTATTTAATTTGAGATAATTACCTTGTGCACTTATTTCTAGAAAAAAGATGTGATTAGTTTGGTCTTAGGCTCATATTGTTAAAGGCCCTAATGAGTGGGTTGTATTATGATAATAAAAATAGGGCTAGGTCCTCCACATTATGTAGTATTTTGCTTTTCCATCAAAGTGGTTACCTTTTATGAGTAGTGTTGGAGGAGAAAGACCTTACTCTTTACATATACATACACTTATGTGTAGAATTCTTTTCAAATAATTTGCCTAAGTGATTCTAAGGTTTGATTATCGATGCACTTTTGTCAAGGATTATTATAATAATTATGGATTCAAGAGGTTAGTTTCACTCCATTTAATATTTAATGATTTGTGTTGTTAATTCTGCATTGAATATTAAATTAGATTTAACATGTGGTATAAGATCCTTAAACACTTGATCTGAAATATTAGAAATTGAGTATGAGATTTAAACCAATTTGAATTGATATGATGCTTGAAAATTGCATCAAAATTTTGCATATGAAATAACGTGGATAGAATTTGGGATGATGAGAAATTTTTCCTCAGTTCAAGAGTACTTGGAGCATTTTGGCTTTAAAATTTGAGTTCCTAGTTAAAGTGATTTACTCAATAATTTCATGCCATTATAATTGGCAAGTTTCTTGGGCTTACGTAAATGGGGGCAACTATTCCTACATATTTTTGGAATATTATACTTCGTTTACTTTATTTTAATAATTCATTTGAATGTTATGAGAATTATTTGAACTTCTTGTTATCATTCTCTTCTTAATGTGTTTATCTCAGCCTGAAGCTAGATGATTTATAGATTATAAATATCTAAATATGTTGGCTTTTGGCTAGATGAACTAAATCTCCTATAGTATTTGTGAAAATTCTAGTTTTGTTAATTGGGATGTTTTTTGGATAAATGAATTGGAGCTCGATATGATACATGGGCTATTATATATATTGTCTCTAATAGAAAATTTTATTAGGAAAGGTAACTATTGTCACCATATTGACTCAATCACCACACCATTGAAATTTTTTGTGAATGTTTTATCTTAGGAATGTGATTCAATTTTATTAAATTAATGTAATAATTTACTCACATGGAGTTATTATGAAAATTAATTTATATAACATAGAGCATGAGAAAATAACATATTAGAAAATCTTACTGCCCACAGGTGTTTGATTTTCTTGGAGTCTAATTGTTTTATTGATTATATATGCTTGATTTATGATATTACAATTTTGGTACATTATATTTTTACCCACAAGTGAATCTATAATGATATTGTGTGAAAATCTATGTAAAAAGATTATGTGTTACCCATTGTATTAATAATTATTTTGGCCTTCTTATTTAGCTCCATGTTCATTTACCATAAATAACTAAACCTTTAATATTGAGACCCTAACTGGCAACAACTATAAAAGATAGAAAGAGGATGTGGAATTGACGTTTGTCATGTTGGATATTGACATAACTAGTAAGGTGAGCAGGCCTCTTGCTCTGACTAAACAAAGCATTGAATAGGAAAGAACCCACTATAAAAATTGGGAAAGGGCGAATCTTAAAGGCCTTATAATGCCAAAAAGGTCTATTTCTAAAACTTTGGTTAATGCTATCCCCAAGTCTAATTATGCTAAGACCTTCTTTAATTCCATTGGGGAATGATATGTAGTTTCTAACAAAGCTACGGCTGGTTTGTTGATGAAGAAATTCAACAAAATGAGATATGATGGCACTGGTGGTGTTAAGGAGTATATTAAGAAAATTGTTAACCTATCTACCAAATTGAAAGAATTGAAATGCCCAATTGATGACAATTTCCTTGTTCTTCAGGCCATTAATTCCTTACCTACAAAGTTTGATGTCCTTAAAACATCCTACAACACCCGGATGTAAATAACTTCATATCTTTTTTTGCTCAAAAAGAAGAGAGAATGCAACGTGATGTGGTGGAGAGTGTGAGTTTGTCAATCAGCCACCCCAGAAAAATGTTTTCAAAGGAAAAACATTTTAAGGATAATAAGAACCATGTAAATAAGCCTAGTTAGACCCACAATCCTTAAGTGGCTCAAGCACCTCAAGAGCCTAAATCAAATTTCAAAATAGAAGGTAAAAAATGTTGGCACTGTCAGAAAGTAAGACAGAAGAAGGCCAACCGATATGAATTTAGTCCTTACTTGAAAATAAAATAAGACAGGTAATTGTCATTCTTTTGATTGTTCCAAATCTAGTTTGATGGATGTTCCTGTGAATTCATGGTGGATTGATTCAGATGCATATGTTTATGCTACAAATGATTTGCAAGGGTTCAAGAACAAATGAAGGGCAAATAAGGATGAAGTCTACCTTTATGTTAGGAAGGGGAATAAAGAGTACATAGAATTCATAAAAGTAGTTTATTTGAGAATAGAGTTTGGATTTGTTTTATCTTTGAAGGATGTTTTATTTGTACCATCATGAGATGCAATTTAATCTTCTTATCAAAAGTTGCTAAGTCTAGTTTATTTTGCCTTGTTGAGGGCAACAATATTCATTTTTATATAAGTTCTAAATTAATTAGAAATGCTTTTGTGTCTAATGGTTTATATAGATTGAATCTAAACTCTTCTTAATTCACTGTTTTACATATTCAAAGTGTTGGTTTGAAAAGAGCATCGATCAAAGAAAATTCCTTTTCCTTGTGACATAAATGTCTTGGTCATATCTCTAAAGAAAGAATAGATAGGCTTATAAAAGATGACATTTTGCCTTCTCTTGATTTTTTTTATCAAATTGAATGTGTCAATTCAATTAGAGGTAAAACAACTGAGACAAATAAGAAAGGATCCGCACGTAGTAAGGAACTTCTAGAAATAATTCATATTGATATTTGTGGGACTTTGAAACGAACTTTATGTGGGCACAAGTATTTTATTACCTTCATTTGTAACTTTTCACATTTTGGTTATGTCTACGTGATAAATGATAAGTCCCAATCTTTCAAAAAATTTAAAATATTCAAAAATAAGATAGAAAACCAATGTGGTAAAGTCATCAAAATTGTGAGGTTTGACCAAGGTGGTGAGTATTATGGGAGACATGGTGAAATAAGTTAGCATACAGGACCTTTTGCCATGTATTTTTAAGAATGTAGCATAGTTTCTCAATTCATTGTGCTAGATACTCCCCAACAAAATGAAGTGATTGAGAGGCAAAATTGCACTCTCATAGAGATGATTAGATCCATGATGAGTAGAATGAACTTGCCAATGTGCCTTTGGGGGCAAGCACTCAAAACTGCCATTTACATCCTAGATAGAATATCCTCTAAATCAATCCCTATAACTCCTTTTAAGTTGTTTAAAGGATGAAAATCTAGTCTTAACCATTTTTGAGTGTAGGGTTATCTAGTAAAAGCAAAAATTTATGACCCCATGCAATCAAAATTAAGTCTCAAAACCATTGTATGCTACTTTATTGAATATCCTTTAAATATCAAAGGCTACAAATTCTACTACCCTACTTGTGGGAGTAAAATTATTGAAAGAATTAATGCAAAATTCCTAGAAAATGATTTGGGTGATAGAAATGACCACAATAGCTCCGACTTTACATTAGAAGTTATAAGAACTATTATGTCTATGCTTATTGTGCAAGAAAGGGTGGTATATAGCATATGGATGATATTACAATTGAGCAACCCCATGATGTTGTAGAAAATTTACTTGATGAGAATTTAAGAAAATGTTATTGAAAATTCTCCTTCTATTCAACAACAACCTAATCCTATTAGAAGATCCAAAAGGGTAAGAAGACCTATCATTCCTAATTTTCATGAAACACGCTTAGGAGAAGCTAACTATGACATTGGGGAAAAAGAAGATCTTGTGTCTTATAGTCACAAGTTCCCAATCTAACAAGTGGATGCCAGCCATGAATGAAGAAATCCAATATATGTACAAGAATAATGTGTGGGAGCTTGCTGAAATTCCTGAAAATTACAAACCCATTGGGTGCAAGTGGATTTACAAAATCAAGAAAGATGCTATGGGCAATGTAGAGAGCCTTAAGGCTAGATTAATGGGCCAAAGGTGTAGTCAAAAGGAAGGAATTGCTTATAATGAAACATTTTCTCCAGTCTCCTCTATGGTTTCCTTCAGAATAATGATGGCCTTAGTGATCCATATTGACATAGAATTGCATTAGATGGATGTAAGGACCACCTTCTTGAATGGAAATCTTGATGAGGAGCTATATATGTAGCAGCATGAGGGTTTTGTGGAATTAGCAAAAGAACAATTGGTTTGTAGGCTTAAAAGATCTATTTATAGTCTAATGCAAGCATCCAAGTGATGGAACATAAAGTTTGATAGAGTTGTCACCTCTTTGGGATTTTATAAAGAACAAGACTGATTAGTGCATATATTTGAAAATTTGTGGTAACATTTATTTTCCTTGTTCTCTATGTTGATGATATTCTTCTTGCTATCAATAACATTAATATGTTGCTTGAAACCAAATCCATGTTATCAAAGTATTTTGATATGAAGGATCTTGGTGAATCATCATCATTTGTTTTGGGAATTGAAATTCACAAGGATAGATCACATCATTTACTTGGACTTTCACAAAGGTCCTATATTGATTTTATTCTAAAACGTATGATAAGGAAGGTTATAAGCCTAATAATGTTCTTGTTAACAAAGGGGACAAGGTGAATTTAGATCACTGTCCCAAAACTAACCTTAAGAGAGCTTTCATGAAAAATTCTCCATATGATAGTGCAATTGGAAGCTTGCAATATACTTAGGTTTGTAAAAGACCTGACATAGCTTATGCTGTAAGTGTTCTTAGCAGGTATAAATTTAATCTGGGTACTACTCATTGGGTTGCTGCTAAAAAGGTTATGAGATATTTGTATAAGACTATAGATTATATGTTGGTTTATATGAGAGTAGATAACCTAGCAAACATTAGATACACAAATTTTGATTAGGCTGGTTATTCTAATGATTTTAAATCCACTTCTGGCTATATTTTTTGCTAGCAGGTGGTGCAATTTCATGGAAAAGTGCTAAGCAAAAGAACATGGCAACTTTTACAATGAAGGCTCAATTTATTAGCTGCTATACAATAACGTGACAAACTTGTTGGCTTAAAAAGTTCACAGTAGATCTTAAAGTTGTTGATTCCATCTCTAGGCCTTTGTGAATTTATTATGATAATAAGGCAGTAGTGGACTTCTCTTACAATAGTAAAATAACTAATAACTCCAAGCATATAAGTAATAAGTATCTAGCGGTCAAGGAGTGGATTGACAATGGTGAACTTCTTTTGGAATGCATAGGCATTGATACTATGAATGCTGATCCCCTAACTAAAGGACTTGCTTTGCTATATTTCAAGCTCATGTTGAAAACATGGATGTTTTAAATTCTTTTGATGTACTAGTTTAGTGGGAGCAAATAGTTGTGCTACTATGTTATTTTTCCAATTATGACATTGGTTATTTTGATTTCATTTGCTTTGAACACATTTGTTAATTATTGTTTGGTATGGATATTACTTGTGTCTTGTTGACATTTAGATTACCTTGAGATTTATTCATTTGATATAAATATATGTCTTAATATGTATGTGTTTTCTGGGAGTACTCTAAATTTAAACTATAGTGTTTATCTTTTGGGAGATGTTATATTGTTTGAATCTTCTTGGGATGATTTAGTCTCTATTAAGAGATAGTCTCTTCATGAAATGGTTATGGTTTATGGAATCACAATGAGGACTTTCACATAATACAATATTGTAAAGATCACAATTATGTTTTCATTGTGTGACAACACTGATTACATCTTATAATCACATTTGTGAGATCACTATCTAATGTAATCATGAATGAGTTGCATTGTTCTAGTGTCACTACATTCATGGTTCTTAGTTCGTGGTCTCATGAGTTGGATTATGTATTTTAAGATAATTAGTTATTGGGCTATATATATTTTCAAAAAAGAAAAATGTGGCCACAAAATTGAAAATTAGTTTGTTAACCCTAGAGTCATTTTGAAATGTTTTTCAAATATAAATAAAACCCAATCAATGTTGCCCAAGTGGCAAAATGTTAATTTTGGGCTTTATTGATTGGAGATTTGATTTGCCAAATAAGTTGATGATTAGCCCAATTGTATCTTTATACCTAGTTAAATAATGTGGTGATCATTTTTCATTACTTAATTTGGAATAGTTAGCTTGTGAGCTTGTCTCTAAATAACAAATACAATCAATTTGATGTTGGGCCCATATTGTTAAAGGCCCTATTAGGTAGTATAAAAAAGGGCTGGGTCCCTCCCCGCGCTACACAATATTTTGTTTTCCCATCAAGCTTGTGTGAGTAGTGTTGAAAGAGGAAGATCTTACTCTCTACATCCACTTGTATATAGAATTCTTTTCAAATAATCTATGTATGTAATTTTAAAGTTTGATTGTCTTCGTGCTTTTGTCAAGGATTATCAAAAACAATTATAAATTCAAGAAGTTAGTATCACTTATTTAATACTTCATGATTATTGTGGTTAATTCTGTAACGAATGTTAAATTAGATTTAACAAGATATATATATATATATATATATTAGTATTATTAACAAATAACTCTACGAAAGCATAGTAAATAATTGGAAGAAATTACTCCACTAATTGAACGTGAATATTTGTTCAAAATTCAAATATTATTTATAAATTAATTTTGAACTCAGCATTATCATATAAAATTTTCTTCCAATCATATCAAATTTGTCAGAACTGAAGTATATGTCTTGGCTCAGGCATCCAGCAACAGGCTTTGACAAAGCGTCAAAGTGGGTAAGGAGTCACACAAATTAATTAAAACTCTTGCTAAAATATTACTCTCTTTGTTTTAAAATATCTGCCTTTCAAAAAAGATGTACATAAATTATAAAAACAAAATACATACACCTTTTTAACTTAAGCTGATTACAAATATATCTAAAATGTGGTAAGAATACTTTTTCAACTATTAAAACAATGTAAATAACACTTCTTTTTATTTGTCATTAAATATTAATTGTCATATAACTTTTACGTGATAACTAATTTACATTGTCCTTTTTGATTTGCTATTTGGATAAATCCAACTTAAATAAAGGCAACATATCAGTGCATTTGGGCTTTGACAATTGACAAATAAAAAAGGTACAAAAGAATTAACAATGTCTAGTGTATTGAACAAAATATGATTAACTCTAATATTTTTCATTAGAATGGAGGGTACAAGTAGATAGAATTATAGAATATTATTATAACAAATAGAATGGTACAAAAAATTAAGCAGGATAAAATAAGAAGAAACCTTTAATGAAGCCATTAGCAGAACATCACTAAAGGGGTACTCAAATAAAATATATTGAAAATAACTAAAGTACAAAGGGAACTCACCAAGTAAAAATTTAATGAAGAAAATATTAGGAATAAGATTGAATGTGTGTTTTTGCATTTAAAGTTAATAATCTTCTATTAGGGCTCTTCGGCTTCTTTATTTCCATCCCATGCAAGTTCTTTTTTTTAATTTAAGTTTATCAAAATAACCAATTAAAAAAATGACATGTATATTAGCAATCATATGTAAATTATGTAATTATTAATATTTTATAGCAGATAGATAAAAAATGTGTGTTTACATTATTCTAATGATTAAAAGAGTGTGCTTACCTATTAATTTTTATAATTGAGAGGGTATGCTTGTAATTGACCAACAGTTATAAAAATGTGTATAAATTTTTTCTCAAAAAATGATAAAACTGTCTTGATCTTAAAAAAATTTGTATTTTTAATAAAATGTTCTTTGCATAGAAGAATTCAAATACTAAAAGTCAATAAGATAATAAAAAAGTAAGAGTTAGTTGAAACCTTGGATTTAAGAAAGTGACAATTAAATTGAAACAAGAAAAAATCTTCTAAAACAACAAATATTTTGAAACAGATGGAGTATTATTTCATGTCTATTAATTATTTCATTTGTTCCTAAATAACTGTCTTTAAGAGGAGCACATGAATGAGAAAATTATTGACTTTTCTTGATGTTAAAAGAAATTTGCTTCTTTTATCAAAATACCTTTTGCATAGTAGTACTCAAATAGTAAAAGTTAACAAAACAAAGTAGTGGGCATTTTACTTAAAAAAAATATGTGAGAGTTGGTTGAGCACTTAGTGAAAAGCGGGTCAACTAAAGGTAAAAATGATAAAAAAAAAAAAAAATGTAATGAAATCTTGCTTTTAGAAGAGTTACAATTAAAAGAGAATAAGAAAAATTTTATAAAAAGATAGTTATTTAGAAATAAATATAGTATTTTAGATGTTAGTATTACTCGATCCAACAAGTGGTATTCCGATCCATGATTATTATAACTTTGATTTCCAAAAATTAATTCAGATACATGTGGCGAAAGGTTGTTGGCATATTAAAAGTTCATTGCATTAATTCAATTCCAATGTTGGCTTGGGTTAGAATCTTGTTTTTGACGAGTTTCAATAATAAGTTAGGGTAAAATCAAATCACACTTTTGGAGGTTCATTGCATTAAATCAACTCTAGTGTTGATAATTTATGGTGTAAATGCAACATTCAATTGCTAGATTCTTACAAGAATATCTTCCTATTATTCCGGTCTTGTTTCATTAGTTGTAACAATCAATTTGGCAACATAGAGAATCAACTGTTATACCAATTGAAAGCTACTATGTTCTACAGTCTATAAATTATTATATAATTATACTGCCATCTAGAGAGAAATAAAATAATGAGCTAAGCATTATTATAAAGGTTCTTGCTACATATTTCAAACCATGTTATTTGCGCTTTAACTGCATATAATCTATTACTTGACTTGACTTGCAATACTTTATGAAACAGCGGATTGATAAGGATTTGGTCCATGCTTAATGAATGTTGGCACTGTTCAAGTGGTGGCCGTGGACAACATCAATCTCAGAATGATATTGGAGGTGTGATTATAATATTCTCAAAAAGAGTCTATTCTAAGTTACAAGATTTGAAAGAAGAGATCAATGCTGTTTTTTGGTACTCATTGAGTTTGGATTTTTGACTTTATTCTCTTACGCTTTTGTGATTTAATTTCTTCTTATTATATAGTTTATATGTATATTATAAGTGATAAAAAATATTAAAAAATAGAAAAAAGTCAGAATCAAAAAGAAGCAAAATTAAGTAAAATGAATTTTTGATTGTTTAAAATTTCTAACTTTTATAACTTTTTTCAATTTTTAAGATAATAATAATCTCATTTACTGTTTATAGTGAAACTTTTTTTGGCCTATTTTCTTAGCAACTCAAAATTTCAATTTTTTTCAAAAATTATCTCTTGTTTTTAGTCTTTAGTAACAAAAAATTATATGAAATGACATATTATTCCAACGCGATGTTTGTGGTTTGGTTTGGTTTCAACTGTGTCCCGATGACCAATATATAAAGCCAAATAAGTCGTACTTTTATGGGTGATCACGCCATTGAATAAGCATAATCATCTAATATAATTATATTATATTTCACATCCTTGCCAGTTGTTGGGAGACAAAATGATTATGGGAAAGTAGAATATGTAAGAAAATGTAGCCAGATCATTTTGTAACTAGCCACTTTTCAGCCAGTTAATAAAGCACTAAATTCAAGTGAATTTAGACACTCCGTGTCGCCCAAAAATGTATCCAAATATGTATCACTGTCTTGTAAAATGGTTCATCCAAGATGCAGCAGCTGCAGGTAGTAAGGGATGGTTCTCAATTTAAGCATGATTTGATATGCGTAATAAGGTAGATTTTGTGCGGGGAGGGGAACTTAGCCATCAATCAAAACCACCGTTCGGCCGTTTGTAGTTGAAGATTGGTGAGGTATTTAATCAATGAATGGGAAGCAAGACAAGAAACACATGGCTAGGTAAGAATTCCAAAACTTTTTATTTTGTAAAAGTTGTGTCGTCCACAATCCAGAGATTGTCGCAGCTTAGTATGACTAAATTAACTTGATACAGATGACAGAATTTGACGGATCGAGATGTCCTGATTTTGGGGTTTAAATCTTGCTCCCACTGGATGCTACAAATTTATTCTAAAGTCATTTAAATACCCTAGAAATTTACCGCCAACAATTTCTAAGAATCTATCTGAAAGAGAACTACTTTTAAGATTAATAAAATTCAGAGAATATGAATTGAATTGAGTGTTTTGTCACAACATGGACCCCTGTGTCATGACTGATGCCTCACTAGCTAGGCTAGTCTAAAACCACACTGCCTTAGCTTTTTAAGCCCAACTTTAAAAGGATAACTATTATAAGAAGAGATTTTAACGCAATGCTTTATTGACTATCGAAAATTTGACGAAATCTTTCATTCCAAAATATAAAAAAAAATTATATTATAGCCAACAAATTTGAATCCGTAATTAACTAAATATATAAGAGGGACAACGTAAATATTTAACATTCAAGAAAATGTTCATTACAAAATTTTACCAAACATAAAGGAAAAAAAAGTGTAATTGTGAAGAATTTATTTATCTTCCAAGACGAGTATATATACATTAAATCATTCCTGCAAAGACATACACTTAAAAGACTCTCGAAGTATACACCAAATTATTTCATGGAGCCTCCATGCATGGTAAGGGGCAACCGTGGGATATGTACAAATTATCATTTCTTATTGGGCCTATCTCATCATGGAACACTTGTAGAATATACATCAAATTAAATCATTCCCTAGAGGGCGGATTTTTACCCCTATATATATGCACATAAACGAGTGATCCCTTGGAAATGGAAATGATTTTCAATATTAATAACTGTGAAATAATTTATCCATGAAAATAAATTTTCAATATAAAATAGAGTTCACATACTCTAAGATTCAAACTATTAGTCAATATTTAACCTAGAATAGCAGAAAATTCCAATTAAAATACTCTTGGAACCATTCAATATGAAGAGCTTGTTTCCGATAAATAATTGAATTATAAATTTAGATAAATAAGTGTATAAGGAAACGGCAAAAATAAAATTAAGCGTATGTATGTTAGATCAATAAAGACTACACGTAAATTTTTAATATTAATGATAAATACACATGGGAAAGCGTTTTAGAGATACCAAGATACCAAAGAGAAGCCATAATGTTGATATGCACTCACAATTAAAGTTTTTGAAAGAGCCAAAACTGGCTTCAATAGCTTAAGCAGGCGTGGCCATGTGAGTTGATGAATCTAACAAAAAAAATCATAACATGTTATAATGTACTAAAAAACACTGACATAATTAGAATACTACGAATAAGAACATTATCATTATTAACACTATGCCAGAATTTCACAAAAATTAGGTTTCCCGTGAAGGAGCAAGTTTCTCTCACTATTTCTTAACTCTAAAAATATTTAAAACGCCATAATAATCACATTCTAACATTAGAAATGATCACACTGGGAACCAAGAAGGTGAGACAAGGTGCAATCTTAGAGGTAAGCAAAACAGCAATGATTACAATGGGAACCATTATAAGAAAAATGTGACATGGACACAGAATTTTGTGATAGAAATTTCCCGTCATTATATTAACATGAATTAGTAACACATGAATTGAATATTGATTTTTGTTAAATTAGTTTTTATTTTATTATTTAACATTTATGTAAACACATTCTATATATGTGTAGTAAACTAGCTTATAATTAGGAGTTAACTATATAAATAGGAGTTAATTAGGGGCTTATAATTAGGACTTAATTAGGCCTGTATTTATTTACAACTCCTATAAATAATAGAGTTGAGAGATCTAATTTCTTACAGCATGGTTTTGTCTCCATTCTCTTCTCTTGATATTAGAGATTAGTGAGAGAACAACCTAATTGTTACTAAAGAAAACTTTCACTACAGTTGGTGAGGAGTTTCAACTCCTCATCAGCAATGCCCAATTTGACCTATGGCCCTCTCTCTCTTTCTTTTGTTGTCTCACTCTTAATTACTCAAAGTCACCTATATGTTTCTCTCTCCTCACTAAATCTATCTTTGACCATCGCTATTGCTAGAGCCACATACCCTCACACACCCAAGAAAATTTTTTGGCACTACAACCACCACCCATTAGTGCATGATAGTGTGTTTGGTGGAATTTCACCGCCATTCTTTCATCATTATCTCTCTAATGCTGTCCAAGCCTCCCTAAGGTGTCACATTCTCCATATCCCATCTTGAACTATATGCACTTGCTTGCTAATCTCGTTTCCGTCTCTATTGAGTCAAAGATGGTATTTATGTTCAAACTCAAATCCAGATTCTCAAACTCATCTTGCATTTCAAACTTAGATATAATATGTTTGAACTTAGATTTCATATTCCTAGTTTTTTTAGATGCCAAGGCTCTGTGAGCTTTCACTAGAAGATCATTGATATGCATGTATTGTCCATTGTAAGCTTGGTGCATATAAATTAAATATGTCTCAGTTTGAGAGGGAGTGTTAGATTAGTTGTTTTAAAATTTAACATATGTGCAAACACATTATACATGTGGATGATGTGTAATCAACTAGCTTATTTTTAGGAGTTAATAAAGGGCTTATAATTAGGAGTTAATTAGGCCTGCATTTATTGTATAACTCCTATAAATAATAGAGTTGAGATGCCTAGTTAATCTCTCAAAACAAGATTTTCTCACCATTTTTTTCTCATGATTTTTAATTGTGCAATTGCGATGGCATTGTGACGGAAGATACCTTCACAATGAAAACTTGTTGTAGTTCCATCGGGGTTTTATTGCAAAAATGCGGGAAAAACTTTTGAGAAAAAGTTGGGACAGCCATTTATGGGGTGTTTGGTTTGTGAAAATATTTTCTATTTTTATTTGGATTTGTTTTTGTTGAAAACAATTTTCTTTTAAAAATGAAAAAGTGTTTGGTTTGCATTATTCAAATTTTGTTTCCAAAAAATGAAAATAAGGAAAATACATTTGGTCTAAGGTTTAGAATTTAAGTTTTAGAGTTTAAAGTTTAGGATGAGGGTTCAGGATTGGGGTTTTAGGATTTAAGATTTGGGATTTTAGGATTTGGAATTTAGGGTTTTGTGGTTTGAGATATAGGGTTTTAAGTTTTGAGGTTTATAGTTTAGAATTTTTTGGTTTTGGGTTTAGGGTTTTAGGATTTGGGGTTTAAGAGTTTAGGGCTTTAGGATGTAGGGTTTGAGATTTTAAAATTAAGGATTTTGGGTTTTAGGATTTGGAGTTAAAGGTTTAGGGTTTAAGCTTTTAGGATTATAGGACTCTAGGGTTTATAGTTTTAGCATTATGGTTTGAAGCTTTGGGGTTTAAACTTTAGAGTTTTGGGTTATGGGGTTTAGGATTTAGAATATAAGGTTTTGAGATTTAAGAATTTAGAATTTAAGATTTAAGATTTTTGGGTTTAGAAATTTAGGATTTAGAGTTTTAAAATTTAGGGTTTAGGGTTAGGGTAATAATTTCAAAATTGCCACTGTGTTTTTAGTTTACATTTTCTATTTTCAAAATTTGACATAGAACATAGTGAAAGTATCTTTTTATTATTCTCAAAATTTACCTTATTTTAAAAAATGTTTTCAATGAAAACATTTTCTCTTTTTGCAATCAAATGCATTTTCATTATTATTTTCTATTTTCATTGAACAATCAAAGTAAACGCAGCCCTACATTGCACGCCTATCATGTGTTTTCCCACAAAAATGCAAGAAAAACATTTGCTACGGACTTTTACGATAGACCGTGTTGTCATAGTTTTGTCTGTAGCCCATTCCATTGCAATGCTTTGGGGGAAAATCTTGGGAAATATTTGAGATGGAATTGCGATGTTTTGTTCATCGCAATTTTGTCTATAAATGAAATTTCTATCACATAAAAAATACTTCTTGACAGATGCCCCTTGAAACGCATGTTTCACTCAAATTTAAGGGGGAATCCAAAATTTTGAATATGCAACGGAATAGTCCTTCACAAGAAACTAATTTTTCCCACTCTCTTCTTCTTCCAGCAATTGTGTGAACCATTTCAAGCATCCCTTGTGCTTCCACAGTTGAGTATTTCTTCGTAATTGGTTTATTTTGTGAAAATTTTTAGTTAAACGCTTGCTAAGCCTAACCACTTTTTCAGATTTGCTTGAGGCAAGCTACTAGTAATTAAAGAAGTAGAAGTCACCCTATCACAGATTCACAGACTGGTGAAGTGCATTTGAGGATACTCTGTACCTCAAGCATTATTTTTACTCTTCTCTTCTTTCTTTTTTTCTTCTTCTCTTCTTTTTCGCATTCAGTCTTCGACAATTCTGTGTTGGTTAGCACTTTGTAAGATGTGGTCTATTATGGTTGTGTCCGTCATGTTTATTTATAGCAAGTTTCAGTTTTTCAATATTTAACTGTAGAATGCAAAAATGAAATGCATATTCGTTCTAAAACGCATGTCTATAATGGTTCTGGTTTGAATTTGTAATATATTGAAGACTCTGAAGTTGTGGAAAATGGTTCTAGGGTCTTCCTTTTGAGGTTATATTATTAATTTGTTACCTTGAAATTTTATGATGATCTTATTGTCTTTGGTTTCTTTGACTTTTAGAAAACTTTTTTCATAATAAATGATTTATCAAATTCATTACACGGCAGTTCCTTCCATCTCATATAAAAATTCAATAATCTTATCAATGCTTTTCATAAAATGTGGGGTGTTATCTTTAAAACAGATCTACTAGGGGCCTCTCACAATATTTTTTTGGCCAAGCAAGTCAACTTAAATATTTCACTATTACCAAATCAACTTTGGTCTTTTGTGCTTATTCAGTTTATACTTGTAAATCCCAAAAGTAATAATTGCATTTTGTATCTGTGACTATAGTTTGTGGCAAAGTGTGTGTGTGGCCAGCAGCTTATTTAAGAGAAATTTGTTATTTTCTTAAATTATGTCTTGAATTCTACTTGTAGTTTCTTACTTGTAATTTCCATGCATTTTGCAGCAACTAATTGTGAGATTGTGCCAAAATTTTAGACTCTAAAAGTTAGTTGATTGAACTCAAGAAATAGTTGAAAAATCAAGGGATTAGTTTGCCTGAAAGGTATTTGATGGTTACAATTTATTTACAAAATCATATCGATTACATAATTGCATCAGTCCAAAAAATTGTTATGACTAATATTGTCACAACCTAAATTCCTAGGTTATGACTGGCGCACAAGTTAAACTAACTCAAGCTATTTAACAAGTGTGAGAAAATAATTTGGAGAGAAAACCATGAGAGACTAGCCTCTTTTAGTTTGTTATTTATAATAGACTATACAACCAATTAATCAATTAATGAGCCTAATCTAAGGCTTCTTACAAGGCCTGATTAAACATACATAAAATTTGTACAATAATCTCTACACTCCCCCCTATACGCACCAAGCTTGTTACATATGTAATCTATCTAAGGACTCTTTAATGACTTGGTGAAGACATCTACAAGTTGATCATTGGCATTGACAAGCTCTATGACAATTACACCTTCAACCAATTTTTCTTTTATAAAGTGACAATCTATTTCAATATATTTTGCCCTCTTGTGAAACATTAGGTTGGAAGCAATGTACAAGGTAGCCTAATTATAACACAAAAGCTTCATATGAGCCACTTCACAAAATTTGTTCTTCTAAATGTTGCTTAAGCCATATAAGCTCACATGTTGCATTTGCCATGGCCTAATACTCTACCTATGCACTAGACCTAGCAACATTTTGTTTCTTGCTTTTCTAAAAAACTGGATTTCCTCCCAAAAGAGCACAATATCCAAAGGTAAACCTTTGATCAGAGGGAGAACCTGCCCAAATTTACATCTGAATAACAATATATGTCTATGTAACCTTTATTCTTATAGAGCAATACTCTACCTAATGCACCTTTTATATATTTCAAAATCCAAATAACAGCATCCCAATGAGAGTAACATGGAAAATTGAGCAATTGCTTACCACACTCATAAGAAAGTTAATATCTGAACAAGTTACTATTAGATAGTTAAACTTACCTACCAGTTTCTGATACCTTACAAGGTTTGAAAAGGGCTCCCCTTTCCTATTTAGAGTTTAACATTTGTATCAACTAGAGTGTCAATCGTCTTGTAATTCAACATACCAATTTCTTCTAGGTTATCTAGTGCATACTTCCTTTGGGAGATTGAGATACCATATCTGGATTCTTCAGACTCAATCCTCAACAAATACACGAGCTTTTTAATTTGAAAGTGCTTAAACAAGTACACCTTCAGTTGCTAAATACTAACCTAATCCCTCCCAGTCATAACAATGTCATCTGCATAAACCACAAGGTGTATGCATTGGTGTAAAGAAGAGTGTTGGCAAAAATATAAATGATCAGCTTCACTTTGAATAAGTCCAAAGGCTAGAACCAAAACCTTCCAAACCACACTTGTGGGGATTGCTTTAGTCCATAAAAAGATTTCTTGAGTTTGCAAACCATATTTGACTCTTTCTAAGCAAAAAACTAAGTAATTGCTCCATATAAACCTCCTCATATAAATCACCATGGAGCAAGGTAATTTTAATGTCAAGTTGGTAAAGCAACCAATGACGTGTGGCAGCCATACAGAGAAACATGTGAATAAATGTCATTTTAACTGCTAGGAAGAAGGTATCACTAATGTCTAACCCATATATTTGTGCATACCCTTTGTCTACCAAGTGGGCCTTAAGTTAATCCACCTTTCCATTACTATGGTCTTCCTCGGTGGTAAAGGCACCAAATCCTAAGTGCCACTTGAATGTAATGCTGTTATTTTATATAGCATGGCTTGTTGTATCCAAGATGGGATAAGGCTTCACCTATGGTTTTGGGAATAGAAATAGAGGAAAAGACTCAAAACAAAGGCATCGTAAGTAGATGATGAATGGTCATAACACATAAAATTGTAAATAATATTAGGATTATAGTTAGATCATGTACCTTTTCTAAGAGCAATAGGAAGACTATCTAACTTAAGATTCATGGTAAGAGGAACCACTAGTAGAGAGAGTTGGAAGGGTCATGTTCTTCAAGTAAGTTAGCACTAGTAGTAGGCTAAGCATAGTGGTGATAAGTCAAAAGAGGAGGATCTGTTAAAGGAGAGATAGGTAGATCCTCAAAAGGTAATGGAGAAGAAAAGAACAGGATGGGTAATACCTAGTCAAGACTTTGTAATCAAGTTAAGCCACTGAGAAGAATGGCAATTGTTAAAAGAAAGTGACATCAATAGACATAAGATAGTGGTTTAGCTTAGGAGAGAAATATTGGTAATTTTTTGTGGGTAAGAATAACCTAAAAAGATTCATTTGAGACTTGGAAGCAAGTTCATCTTGTTTAGGAGATAAGCAATGAATAAACACATACAATCAAAAATATGAAGAGAAAGATAATAGAAAGGCTGTTTAGGAAGCATAATAGAGTGAGGAATCTTATCCTGCAACATTGAGAAGGGTATGTGATTAATAAGATAACATGTAGTAAGAACAACATCCTTATAGAATTTAGATGAAAGATTAGCATGTAATAGCAAGGTTCTTTTAGTTTTAATAAATGATGTTTTTCCTTTCAACTAGTCCATTATGTTGTGAAGCATAAGGACAAGATGACTCATGTAAGATTTCATTACCAAACAAAACATATGTAAATTGAGATGAAAAATATTTGGGAGCATTGTTGCTACACAAAGCACATATAAATGTATTGAATTGGATTTTAACTTCAGCACCAAAAGATTGAAAAATGAAAAATAATAGAACTATTTTTCAAAATAGAATGAGAATAGTCATCAATGAATGTCACGAAAGAATTGAAACCCAAAGAAAAACTAACTCGACTAAGCCCCTATACATCATATGAACAAGACAAAAAGGGGACTTTGCTATATTATTGACATAACAAGGAAAAGAACTATGAGTATGTTTCCCACACTAACAAGATTCACACTTTAAAGTGTCAAAGAAGACAAACTGGGAAAATAACTATAAGTGTCCACACTAACATGTTTAGGGAGACTTGGATGACTAAACCAATATTGAAGAAGTTCTAGAGAGGTGATGTTGATGCTAACTACCAATGAACTAGGCATTGCAAGATGGTAGTGACCTCATGATTCACTTCCCATGCCAATTGTCTACCCTATACCACAATCTTGTATACAAATGAAGTTATGAGTAAAGGTCACTAAACAATTAATGGTTTTAGTGAGTTGGCTAATAGAGATCAAATTGCATGGGCTACCAAGGACATATAACACAGAATTGAAAGATAGAAAGGAGGTAGTTTTCGTATGGCCAATTTTGTTAACTGCAGTTTTGGTTCCATTAGCAAGAGTAATAGTGGGTAAGGCATTAGAATATGTTAGAGATAAAAAGGGTCTTTATTACTACACATATAATTTATGGCACTAGAACCAAGAATCCAATCTCTTGAATACTTAACTTGAGTAACAAAAGTAAAAGGATAGCAATGTGAGTCTATTATGTAGCTTAAGATTTTAGGTAGGCATTCTAGTCATCTACTAGCATAGGCACTAATAGAGAAGCCAATAGAGATGAGACTAAACTAATATTACTCTAAAAAATAGAAGTGGCACATGCAAAGCCAATACTCATAGCAAACATAATCTTGGCTTAGGCAAAAAAGATTGAAACTCAGGTGTTTGACTGATGAAAGAGGATGAAAAAGGTTGTGGCAAAGAAAAGCCAATAGATTGGGACAACTTTTGGGAAAACAAACCCATGGAATATGCTTAGATGGCTTTAAGGAGTGGATCTATATGAGGATGGCAATGTGTGGCAATGTCACATGCCAATGCATGGCAACAGCATCAAGGAGGCTTAGACAGCACGTAGTAACCTATTAGGACTTAAATGGCATTGGGTCTTTGGTGGTCGAACGGTTTGACATTAGCGAACATGATGGTAGTATTAGATTTGGTAAAAGGTGACTAAAAGGTGTTGTTTTAATTTTGACAGTGGCAGCGAGGAGAGAGAAAATAAGGTAAATTTAGGGTTTTGGGACCACTAAAAGGGGATAGATGATGGCAAGTTAGGCTTTCTCACCAAAGGCACTAATACCATGTTACCACCTCTCCCAAAAGCTAAAGCTATTAGGTGAAGGCTTAGGAATGATTTTATAGTTTATCTTTCTAACATACCCCTCACATGAAAGTCTCTTTTAGGCATGAAGTATGAACAATTTTTAATTTTTGGTAGTACTAAGGATTGAACCCTTAATCATCTAGTCATAAAGACTCTAATAGAGAATATAATTTGGGGAGCAAACCATAAGAGACAAGCCTCTCAGCTTATTATTTATAATAGACCGTACAATCAATCGGTCAATTAATAGACCTAATTCAAGGTTAATTACAAGGATTAATTAAAACATATGTACAATAATCTCTAATAGTACACCTAATCCAACAAGCATATAAAGGCCCAACAAAGATTTTAAAACACAATAACTAAGAGTTACCAAAATTTTGGCAGAGTTTTTCCTTAAATATGAACATCCCAAAATACAATAAAGTACCTAAACAAAAAACCTTGACCTACATTAATCTCAAAATAATTATTACAAAGCTTGACTAATACAAAAGACAAATAGCACTTTCCCTATGCTGCAATACATAGGTGTCCAAGACCATATTCAAAATCTAGAATGAGATAGTTCCCAAAGTTTTGGGATTTGAAAGTTAGTTGATTCAACTTAAGGAATAGTTAGAAAATCAAGGGATTAGTTTGCCTAAAAGATATTTGATGGTTACTATTTATTTACAAAATCCTATTTATAGTACCATTCCAGAAAATTGCTATGACTAATATACTCTCATAACTTCCCTGTCAATTTAGATTACTAGATACTCCTACAATAGTAGTGCTTATAATATTTATGCAGAGAGGTTTTCTTATCATTAATGCAAAGAGATTGGCAAGCTTTGCTCATGTGACTTTTTTTTTTTTTGCTTTTGGATTTTTTTTTCTCAAAGGAGGATTTCTGAAGCTCTGCTTTTTACTTCATTCTCTCTCTACACAAATAATATTTTTAATTAAAAGAATTAATATTTATGTTGATAATATAGATCTACCACTTATTTTATCTCCAAAAGAAGAGAAAAAACAAAGAAAGATAATCGTTACCAAAGAATTGCAATTTGGCCTTTTTTGTGGAGATGTATATGTTGAAGATAGTAGGTTGAAGTAGAGGTTGTACCTATACTTTTTGGGAGTGGGAGCATCCACAAATGCATTAATCATAAAATAAGATTTGTTAGGCTATTGGAATGTCTGCATAGATAGACAATGAGGCTATATATGTTAGTTCATGTGATAACATGAAAGTCAGTAGTAGTTAAATTCGCAATTAAAGTACTACTAGGTTTATTTATCACATTTATTTATTTGATGTGATAGTGGGAAAGAACATGGGTATAATATAAATAGAAGGACAAATACTTTTTATCACATTCTAAATTGTCCTAGTCTTGATTCATTTAGAATGTAATTTGTGCAATTACTTATTCATTTCATAATTTAATAGTGACTTCTTTTCTATTTTAAAGGAAATACAAATGGCTGTCCCAATATGATACACATATACACTAGAATTGACAATAACATGCTACAACCAAATTGCACTATATAATGCAATGCACATGTAAGAAGATGAAACAAAAACCCTTGTTCATAGATAAGGGAGTGGGGAGGAGGATTACTAACCAATGATACTCTCTTGAGTTCAAAGAAAAAAAAAGTCTAAATCAACCAAGAAGAATTGGGCATCCGAGAAAGGGGCTTATTGCACATCGAGGGTTCCATGCCTTTCCTTGAGCATAAGAGGAAGATGGTTAGTGTTGTTTTAGTTAATAATTCATCTTTAATGTTTTGATTAGTAATAATTTTATTATTATTTATACTTTTTTAGGAAGTAGAAACTAGGTAGATGGCAAGTTTGATGGATGTGTTCTAGCATAGCTTGATTCAATCTCCATTAACTTTGACTTCAAAAAATATTTACTAACTTTTTTGCACATACATGTGACTCAAGGATGTTGCCTTCTCTTCTCAAGTGTCTATTGAGGCTTGTGTTGGTTCTACCCCTATGGATTCCCAATCTCATTCAGATGATGTTGCCTTCCTTTTGGCAACAACTAAGAGAAAAACAAGGAGAGGATTTATGGACTTGGTTCTATGGGGAAGCCTGTATACACTACCTTGTTGAGTGTGTTAGAAGCAGAAAGTAGAGTGCCTAGGTCATCCATTGAGACTAATGCTAACTAGATTACAAGGATGAGATTGCACATCTTCACATAGATGTAGACTACATGTGTGCTCACTCATTTGCTCATGGAGATTATTCTTGGGCACTTGCCCAATTCATAAACATCATACTTAGCTTATCCACCATCATAGTGAATAGAATTTCAATCGCAGCATGTCTTGCCATGGCCATGCAATGATGAGCAACAAGGTGATGATGAAGATTTCATTTATGATTTGGATGGCGATGAGAATGATGCATAGTTGTTCATGACATTTGTATGTTTACTTTATTTTTAGATAGATACATGTATTTTTTATTATGTTTTATTAGCAAATTTTGTTTACATTGTTATTGGTGAATCATGGTCATAAATTTGCTTTTTAAAACTAAAATGTAATTTGTGTTTTGAAATTTGAATCAATTGGCGCAAAACAAATTGATTTCAAAAGGAATTTTTTAATTAAATAATCTTTGGGAGTGATTCACAATGGATTAAGAAATTAAAAAATATATATTTTTAGATTTTTAGTGATAGATCTATGAAGCACTTTTTGTCAGAATTTATATTTTACGAAGACTTGCTACATTACATCCATCATAGTTGATAACTTTGCAACAAAATTTCTAACTATTTGCCATTGCAAATGTTAAGTATTGTGATGAATTTACTACAGCATAGTCCATTACAATTATGTCCCTTTATTTCTATTGCAAGATTTTCCTATTTCTAACACTATATTGGTTGCAAGTTCATCGTAATTCCATTGTTTTTTCCTCTTTCTTTGTCCCACATTATTATTGTGTTGAGATGAAATGTTTAACTGATTGCAAGTTTTGTCATCATAATATTGTCTATCTTGTCGTCGTGACTATATTTGTGATGAGATTGTTCATGATGGGTTGTTTTCCATCATGAATTTAGTTCACAATGTAGTTTCATTTCTATCATAAATTGGCCTTTTTTCTATAATGGCTCAAGATGTGAGTAGAATTTGCATTACATTGATATTGAGTGTGTGAAGAAGGATAAAGCAATTGATGTTAATCTTGATGATTCAAACTATGATGAAAATTGTCTGGAAACATGATGATCCAGATTGTAAGAGTAAGAAAAAGGCACATAAATGCAACAAGAATGAAAATCCAATAGCAAGTCAAACAACAAGTCTCATTGTCCCAAAGGATTAGACATGTAAAGATGGTGATTTAGCTATGCTATTTTCAATAGAAAGCTTAGAAGATGAATATCAACCTACTAAGGAAAAGTATCCTAGGTTTAATATGCTAGAGGACACATCTAACATACATTTTGAGTTGGGTATAGAATTTGTCATTAGATAGTGCCAAAGGAGCTATGAAAGAGTATGCCCTCAGCACTGGAAGTAATATCTGGCTTAAAAAAAATGATCAACTAGATTAGTGTTTTAGTTTATGGAAGGTTGCCCTTGGACAATGAGGGTAAGTAAGGGTAAAACTAAGAGTTGTTTAGTAATGAAGTGTTAAGTCCAACTTCTACCATATTTTAACACCTTTTTCTTAGTGTTTTATGATTGTTTATGTCATTTAATTGATTATAATTCACCTTGAGATCATATATTACATCAAGACTTTAATTTTGTAATTTCAAATGAATAATATGAAGTTTCATGGATTTCAAAGGTGAAACAAGGGCTACAATAAGCTAAGACCAGAGAGAGGCTACCTAAGGCATGCTGTGAGCCATGCAAGCCTAGGAATAACTTAAGCTAAAGTGAAAATTTTGAAACAAATCTTGAAGACTTAAGTTTTCTAGGCAGCAATTAAATATTAGCTCATATCTGGAGTTCCTAACATTCAATTGAGGAGATTCTTGACTTCTAGAATGTAGACATCTCAACCTTTAAATTGACCACCCATGTGCCTTGATTAGATATGGATAAGACATTCAAATTAGTGGAAAAAGTATGAGCAGTTTGGTTTGCACCTATTTTAAGTAACTTGTCAAGAATGGGCATATCTTGGGGTACACAGCATGGATCACAAAAATTGTTAATTTCTACAAAATTAGACATCCAAAGCTTTCCAATGAGTACTATGAGCTACTAGATGACATGTCTAAGATATAGCAATTTGTGAAAAAATTTTAGAGTCTACTAGATGCACGAAATTACCAAGATGGTTGCCTTAGCACAATTGAGTCCACTATCTCATCAAGTGTTCCAAGACTTCAACAAAGGCCAAGAGGGGCATGATAAGAGCTCATTCTTAATAGTTAAGTGGATTCCTAAAGTTTGAAGGTGAGTCAAATACGAGAAAGTAGTTAGAGTTCAAGGTGAAGTTAGTACTGGCCTATTTTACCATATTTCAACCTAATTCTCCAAGAAGTAGACCTCTACTTATTCAAAACCCAAGAAAGCCCTGAGATCTACTTTTTCACTCTTAAGGTTCCTAATCAAAATTTAGAGAGTGATTAAGTATGATTCATAGGATGGATAATTAGAAAAGGCCAAGATCACACAAGCTTACTAAAAGGACCAATCTGCACTTTTTGGGATGTTTTTGAAGTCTTGAGCTGGTATGTACCCAAAAACCTTCCAAGACTCACTAAATCCAACCCAAGAAAGATTAAAAGAAAGCAAGATAGGGTTACAATAAGAAGGGAGGCGTGGCACACCTTTTTGGAGGCAAGAATCTGGTGAAGAAAGTAAGAATGCGGCATCTTTGATGAAGATCTGAGTGTGGCAGAAAAATCTTGGACACAAGAACGTGATCTACACTTAAATCTTTGGCTGGGACATGTTCTTGGAGGGTTGAAGAGGAAGAAGATGTGTTATCCAAAAAGAAAAGAGACCTTGTTCAAAAGGGAGTCTAGGAATAGATGCTTTAGGATTAGTTTTCTTTAATCCTGGTTCTGCATCATTGTTCTTATTCTTGTTCTTCTTATTTTCTTTGTTTGTTTTCAAGATTATGGTTACATGATGGTTTTTATTTATATAAATCTTGATTTGAATCTTATGATGATATGTGGTTGAATATTTAATTAGGGATTAACAATTGAATAAATATGAATAGTTGGTAAATTAATTATCTTACTATTGTTGGGCTTAAAGATTTCTTTTCTACTTTAAACTTAGTGAATTTAATTAGCGTGATCACCTAATTAGATTTAGGAAAGAGTTGAATGATTCTAGGAATAGACAACCCCACTCTAGGTTCAATTGAATGAAATACATATAGAGATTAGTAGGATAGGAATATCTTTCACACTAGGTGCAATCTTTTAGATGCCTAGGATTCATGCATTCCATAATTCTATTGATATAGGAATATAATTAATTACATGCAAGGGGTAAGCCTAACCACCTTTAGAGATATTAGATATAACAATGCATTAATTGGTAATCATAAGTTTAAAGAAAAGTAAGATTGTTAGGTGCTAATAAGGATTATTAAGGAAATTGTGAAATCCCTAGTCTTTAATTCATCAGAAGGACATTCTTGCAATCTTTCCACTAGGAAGTTTAATTATGCAATTGTAGTTTAAATTCTTTTTTTTTCATAATTCCAACATCCTTAATAGATTTTAACCTAAAACAATTTTAGTAATTAAATTATTAGCCAAATCCCTATGTTCAACATCCTAGGAATACTATGGTAGTATAGCTAATAGTGTATAGTTGTACTTAGGAATATTAGTGTGGCTAATTCCACATCAAGTTTTTGGCACCATTGTCGGGGAATTTGCCTTACATAGTCTAATATTAATACCAATTAGGCTAGTTCTAATTTGGGGTTTTCATTAGTTTTGTTTGTCTTTTCTTTGATTTCTTTAAATTCTTGTTTACTTGTGTTTAGACTAGGCATCTCTCTTCCTTTCTTGAGTTCTTGTTGCTTTCTTTAATTTTGGTTAGCATTTTTAGTATCTTAAAAAAAGATTTCTTGCTTTTTAATCTTGATAGGCATTAACTTAGATAGTTAGTTATAGCTAATTTATTTCTTTAATTTATGTGCCATTAAAGTTCCTTTTGTTAACTTTGGTTCTTTTGTTTTAAAAGTGATTTTGGAACTTTAAGCTTTACGATCACAAGCTACATGGGAGCAATTAGAGCTAGTTCTTTTTTTTCACCTTATTTTCTTTTTTTATTGGGTTGTAAAACCTAATTATTAATTGTTCTTTTCCCTTTCCCTTTTAGATTCATTTAGTTTCATTTATTACTATTTGACTATTTCTCATTAGGATCTTTATTTTAGAAAACTAAAAAATAGCAAATTTTAGGGTAAATGACTTACTACTTTCTTGTTAGTGTTTTATTTAGAGTTTATTTTTCTCTACTTAGTAGTTGTGGTTTACCCTATTTCTAATCTTGTCCCTGTGTATGCATAGAACTAGAAGAAAGGTAGTACCTTTAGATATTGAACTTTAGAGGACTTTTTCTAGAATTAGGCAATTAGGGAGACTTAGGGAAGATTAGTTATCAAATTCCTATTGTTAGTGAGCCTAGCAAATCTATGAGAGAAACTATATCTAAGATAGAGAGGAACAAGCCTAAGAGTCTTAGGGACTATATGATGCCTATGGTAGAAAGTGTTCTATCTAGCATTAAGAGGCTAACTATTCAAGTTAACAACTTTAAGATAAAGCCTGCTATAATTTAAATGACCTAACTTGTAGTTTAGTTTAAAGGTGCCCCTAGTGATGACACAAACCTCCATTTGTCTAGCTTTTTAGAGATTTGTGACACTTTTAAGCACAATGAAGTTTGTGAGGATGCTATTAAGCTTAGATTGTTTCCTTTTTCTCTTAGAGATAGAGCTAAGGGCTAGTTATTGTCTTTACCTTTAGGTTCCATTACTACTTGGGATGACCTAGCCCAAAAGTTCCTAGCTAAGTTTTTCCTACTTACTAAAACTGCTAAGTTTAGAAATGACATTACTTTTTTCACCCAATTAGAAAGTGAGACCCTTTATGAGAAATAAGAGAGGCATAAAGACCTACTTAGAAATTCTCCTCACCATGGTTTGTCTAAATGGCTAAAAGTTCAGATATTTTATAATAGGTTAAGTGGAGGAATTGGGACAACCATAGATGTTGCTGTAGGGGGTGCCCCTTATGAGTAAGATCATAGATGATGCCAATAGCCTTTTAGAGGATATGGTAGTAAATAATTACTAGTGGAATAGTGAGAAAAACCCACCAAGGGGAGCAACTAGTGTTTTCAAGTTAGACACCTTGTCTACCATTAACCCCAAATGGTAGCCTTGTCTAGGAAGCTAAACCAAGTGAGTTAAATTCTGTACAAGTGTTGTCTTGTGAGTAATGTAGAGAGAACCACCCTAGTGATAGGTGTTCTTTAATACAAGAAAGTGTGAGCCATGTGTCTAATGTTTATAGGCAAAATACCCCATACTCTAATGCTTATAATCCAGGGTAGAGGAATAATCCAAACTTTGGTTAGAATAACAACAATTAAGTTAGGCCCCTTAGTTTTGTGCAACCCCTATGCAAAATCAAGAGAAAAAGTCTAGCTTAGAAGACTTTTTAGTCCAATTCATAGCTAAGAATGATTCCATGCATATTGAAACAAAATTCTTTTTTAACTCATATATGACAACTCTGATTCTATCATCCAAAGTCAATCTGCTTCCATTAGAGACTTAGAGATTAAAATAAAATAATTAGCTAGTGCCCTGAGTGTTAGATAACCTAGTAGTTTTCCTAGTAACACTAAGGAAAATCCTAGGAACCAAGAGTGTATGGCCATCACCTTAAGAATTGGTAAGGTAGTCCTATCCTTTAGTGAACCTAAGGGTGAATCTTTAGAGAAGCTTAGGTGTGATGTGACTAGTGAAGGGGAAGGTAAGAAAAGCTATGAACTTAGAGAAAAAAATAAGATGATAACCTACAAGAATAAGAGTATGATAAAAAAAAAAAAAAAAAGATAAAGGGGGATGTGATGAAAGGAATAAGTGGTCCATGAGAGTTTCTAATAACTATAAACCACTTCTTTTTCCAAATAGGTTAGTGAAGAATCAAGTAAAGAAGCACTTCTCTAAGGTTTTAAAGGTTTTTAAGAAATTTTAAATTAACATACCCTTTGCTAAAGCTTTAGAATAAAAGCCTTTCTATGCCAAGTTTATGAAACAAATCCTTTCTAGGGAGAGGCATCTAGAAGACTTTAAGACTACAGCTCTTACTAAAGAATGTAGTGCCATTCTTCAAAAAAAGCCTCCATCTAAGCTTAAAGATTTGGGTAGCTTCACTAGTCCTTGCACAATAGGGAATTAGTACTTTAGGAGTGCATTGTGTGACTTAGGAGCTAGTGTTAACCTTATGCTTTTGTCTATTTTTAAAAGATTGGGTTTAGGTGATGCTATACACACCATTGACATTTTCAATTAACTAATAGGACCCTTAAGTAGCCTAGAGGTGTAGTAGAAAATGTCTTAGCGAAAGTAGACAAGCTCATTCTCCCTGCTGATTTTATAGTATTAGACATGGAAGAAGATAAAAAAAAATCCCTATCATTTTAGGTAGACATTTCTTAGCTATAGGGAAGATCTTGATAAATATGCAAAAGGAAGAGTTAACCAAAAGAGTGTTAGACCAAGAAGTAAAATTTAACATGTTTAAGGCTATGGATTTACATAATGAGGTTGAGAAGGTCAATAGAATAGATGTACAAGACTTACCGTTAATTTCACAAACAAAATATTCATTAAAGGTTGCCAATTTTAATACCAAAAGCTTTGAAAATAATGAGGTAGCCACACATGTGGATTTTTTGAGTGTGAATGCTTGGTTCGATGGGAGAAAAACTCACTTTGAATTATTTGATCCCCATGCAAACTTAGCTAAGTCATTCTTTGAAAAGCTTCCAAACTAAGAGTTAATCTCATTGTGTAAACACCACACTTATGCATCTTTAAGGGATAAATCTATGACACCTTTTAATTTTTCTTCTCTTTTTTGATTGTAAATAGAAAAAGAAGTTCGTTAGGGATTTTAAGCAAGCACAAAATGATAGTTGGTTGGTTTGCATCATTTGATAGAGGAAAGCCATAGGAATTAGGAGAAAGTCAAGCTAATGACTATAACTTAGAACTACTTTATCTACTCCACATGTGCTTTTGGTTTATGTTTTTACAACCTCTTTGTAGTTTTCATTTTGTGTTGGTTCAATACTTTAATTTTGCTTTTAGGAATGTTTTCTTATTTCTAATAGTTTTCAGGCCAAGAAGAGAAATAATAAGATAGAAGAAAACATGCCTCTTTCTTCAGCCAAGAAGCCAATTCTTACTCAGTTTAAGAAGCCAAGATGAAGTGCCCGTAGCCAAGTACAAAACCATGATTCAGCTAAGTTCATCTTCCCTCTATTCTTTGTTTTGTCCAAACCTTGAGGACAATGTTAAGTTTGAGTTTGGGAGTGGAGAGCTTAGTGCTCAAAGTTTTTCAAATTTTTTTGTGGAGAAAGTATGATTAGGGACTACTTTGGTGTAGTTTTTATTCTTTTTATTCTTGTTTCCAAGATTCAATTTTATATTTGGATTAGATTTTAGGATAAAGGCAAGTGCCTATAATGCAGCATTTTTATTCTTGTGTTAGTTTTATTTCAATTCATGCAATTCTTAGTTAGGCATGCTTAGCCATGTCCAACATGAGGTACTAGTTGTAGTAAAAGCTTATGTAAGCTTAATGAATTATGGTGAGATGAGAGAGTGAGATACAATGAATTGGATACTTTAGAGTTTATTTCAATGATCCTTGAGACAAAAGGATCTATAAAGATTGTAAAGTTATACCAAGTGAGAGTTTGACCACACAACATAGGATTTTGGTTCTTGATATGCAAGTAAAGAGTCGAAAATAGTGAAGCAGAAAAGTTATAAACCTGAGAATCAGGTGGTGGCAACTAAAGGGTGAAAAGCAGTTAGTTTTTCAGAGAAAGCTAATGGAAGAGAGAGTTTGGAAGACACAAGGATATGCTAACCTTATATTGGAAGAGATGGCAAATGGGATTTGGAAGGTAGCTAAAGCAATCTTAGATGAATGAAAAGGATTTGGCCCTAAAGGTAAAGAATCTTGATAGTGGGATAAGATTGTACAAGTAAAGATTAAATATAAGAGTGTTTCAAAGCTTTACATCTTGATAACAAGGCAAAAAATTGCAAGAAGTATCGGTCAACTAGGAATGAGACAAAGAAAGTAGTCGTGAGGTGAGATCTAAAGTCTTGGATGGATTTTACCAAGATTTAGGAACAAAGAATGGGGAACGGCAAATATACAAACTTGCTAAGGGAAAGGAAAGGAAAACAAGAGATTTGGATCAAGTGAAATGTATTAAGGATGAAGAGGGAAAAGTCTTGGTAGCGGAGAAAGATATCAAAAAAAGGTGAAGTTATTTTCACAAGCTTTTCAATGAGAGGTAGACAACAAGTATAGACATAGAAAGTTTAACTAATCAGGAGGAGGATCAAAACTTTGCTTTTTAATGTAGAATTTGAGAAGTTAAGGTGAAGGAGGCACTTAAGAAGATGGAAAATGGTAAGGCTTTGGGTCCTAATAACATACCTATTAAGGTTTGGAGGTGTTTGGGAGAGAAAGGTATTTCTTAGCTTACCAAGTTATTGATGAGATATTGAGGTCCAAGAGGATGCTAGATGAATGGAGGAAGAGTATGTTGATACCCATTTATAAGAATAAGAGAGATATTCAGAATTATGAAAACTACTGGGGATTAAACTCATAAGCCATAGTATAAAACTTTGGGAAAGAGTGATTGAACATAGATTAAGAAAAGAGACTCATATATTAGAGAACCAATTTAGTTTTATGCTAGTAAGTTCAACCACGAAGGCTATATATCTTTTACGGGATTTGATGGAATGATACCAAAGTAGAAAAAAAGACTTAGGGAAGTCCTATGGAAGGCATTGGAAAAGAAGGGTGTTCATATTGCTTATATTCTTGCCATAAAGGATATGTATGATGAGGTTACAACAAATGTGAGAACTTAGGGAGAGGTAACAAATGATTTCCCCATAAGAATCAGTTTACACCTAGGGTCATCCTCAGGTTTATACCTTTTCACTTTAGTGATAGATGTACTTACGGGACACATCTAACATGTAGTCCTGAAATGTATGCTTTTTGCATTAACATAGTCCTAGTAAGGGAATCAAGAAAGGAGGCTAATCATAAATTAAAAATATGGAGAGAAGCCTTGGAATCAAAGGGTTTCTGTTTAAGTAAGAGTAAAACGGAGTATATGGAGTATAAATTTAGCAAGAGGCGAGACGTTGATGATTTGGAGATAAAAATTAAGGAGCATCATATACCACAAGTATTCAAGTTTTAGTATCTTGAGTCAATTTTACAAAGTAATGGAGAGATTGATGGGAATGTCATACACAAGATCCAAGCTAGGTGGATAAAATGGAGAAATGCTTTGGGGGTCATTTGTGATCACAAAATATCTAGCAAGCTTAAAGAAAGTTTTATCAAACTACTATTAAACTAGCTACGCTTTATGGTAGTGAGTGGTGGGTTCTAAAAGGTCAACAAGAGTAAAAATTGCAGGTGACAGAAATGAAAATGTTGAGATAGATGAGTGGACATACAAGAAAAACCAAAATTTGAAATGATTGTATTCGAGAGAGAGTTGGTGTGGCACCTATTAAGGAGAAAATGATAGAAACTCTATTATGGTGGTTTGGGCATGTACAAAGAAAACCACAAGAGGCACCAGTGAGAAAGGTTAATCAAATAGTTTTTAATCCTATGAAGAGACATAGAAAAAGATGAAAAAAGACACTTAGAGAGTTGATTAAAAGAGACCTATGGTTAAATGGTATTTCCAAAAATTTGATCTCAGATAGAAGTCTATGGTGACGTTTAATCTATGTAGCCAACCCCACATAGGGGGAGAAGGCTCTGCTTGTTGATGTTATTGTTGTTTTCTTATCCTTGAGACAAATTTGAAACATTGTATGCTAGATTAAGGAGGAACTTTGCCTTTTTTTGATGGGTTAAGCTTTTCAAGTCTACCATGGATATTGCATGTCCTTAGTTGCCTATTTGAGCCTTTATCTTCCTTTGTTTTATTTGAAACAGTACATTATATTGAATACCTTAGCCTTGAAAATTCACCATACCTTGTTCTAGAAGCTTGATGAGATGAAAGTCTAGAGCATAACAATGTGCTAGATTTTTCTGAGTCAAGGAAAAAAAGCAAGTGTAAAAAAAAGTGCTAAAATAAAGTGTTGCAATGACAACCAAAAATGTCATGCTAAGGTGGTTGTGAAAGAATAAAAAAAAAAAAGGAAAGAAATCAAAATAATAGTCTAGAACTTGCAATGAAAAATGTTCTCTTCCTTTTAATTTTCCTTTTACCTTCTCTTGTTTTATATCCCACTTTTATTACATTACAAGCCAAAAAAAGTCTTAGGGATCTAGTGTAGCATACTTTTTGGTGTGTGGAGAGGTGGTCTAAAGAACAAGCCTATGGAGTATCTAAAGTGATTTGAGAGTAAACACTATAATGATAATTCATGGTTTGTATAATTCTAGCTATAGCTAGTTGTACTTGGCATGGGCTGTGTTTGTCTTGCTTTGAATTGTATGGTTGAGTTTAAATAACAATTGAATTTAAAATTACTTGAGTAGTTACTTTTTGGAACTCCTATTTTTTTGCCAATAGTTTGTTAGCTCTTCATTATGGATAATAAGAGTAGTTTAGGTAGAAATTGTCTTATACTCTTTCTTTTCATTACTTTTGCTTAGGGACAACCCAAAGACTAAGTTTGGGGGTATTTGTTGAGTCCAATTTCTACCATATTTTATTACCTTTTTTCTTAGTGTTTTATGGTTGTTTATGTGATTTGATTTATTATAATTCACGTTGAGATCAAACATTACACTAAACCTTTAATTTTGTAATTTCAAGTAAATAGTATGAAGTTTACTGGATTCCAAAGGTGAAACAAGAGCTACAATGAGTGAAGATCAGAGAAAGGCTAGCCAAGGCATGCTATGAGCCATGCAAGACCAAGAACATTGTAAACTAAAGTGAAAAATTTTAAATAAATCTTAAAGACTTGAGTTCTTTGGGTAACAATTAAAGATTAGCTCATATTTGGAGTTCTTAACATGCATTCTTAAGTTCTAGGAATTTAGACATCTCAATACTCATGTTCTTGATTGGATATGGATAAGACGTTCAAATTAGTGAAAGAAGTATGAGCAATCTAGTTTGCACCTATTTTGACCAACTTGTAAAGAATGGGACATATCTTGGGGTACATAGCATGCATCACAGAACTTCTTAATTTCTAGGAAATTAGACATCCAAAACTTTCCAATGAGTACTCATGAGCCACCAGATGACATGTCTAAGGTATAGAAATTTGTGAAAAAATTTTATAGTATACTAGATGCACGAAATTACCAAGATGGCTGCCTTAGCACAATTGAGCCCACTACCTCATCAAGTGATCTAAGACTTCAACAAAGCTAGGAGTGGCATGATAAGGGCCCATTCTTCATAGTTAAATGGATTCCCAAGAGTTCTAAGGTAAGTCAAATACAAGAAAATAGTTAGAGTTCAAGGTGAGGTCAGATTTAGGTTGTTTTGGCATATTTTAGCCTAATTCTCTAAGAAGTGGATCTCCACTTATCAATGGAGTAATTTGGCCACAATAACAAAATTTCACCAATGATGCCTCACTTCTAGTGTTAGTAGTGCTACTAATTAATTGAGATAATAGACTTTGATATGATCTTGAATGTGCCATTTTTCTATGTAAGAAATGCAATAATAGATATAAGTACAAAATTTAAAATATTGATTGCACATATGTACTCGCATGTCAATACTCTTTCCATAGTTAGGGCTTCCCTATAATATTGCATGGTCACTAAAAAGGTCTTCATAAACATTGATTTTCCCCTCTTACACATGATCTATCATATTTTAAGATATTTACATTTATCCCTTCTACACGTGAAGCACTAGTTGGCAAAAATAAGGGACTACAAACACAAACTAGTGACTTGAACATAGAATAATCATGCGTTGTTGTTTACTGCCAATGGGGACCACAAACACAAACCAATGACTTGAATATATAATAATCATGCGTTGTTGTTTACTACCAATGAGGACCACAAACACAAACCATTGACTTGAATATATAATAATCATGCATTGTTGTTTATTGCCAATGGGGACCACAAACACATAGCACCATAAATGCTTCCCACATGTAACACAAAAGCTAAGCCACATGTATTTTAGTGTAGGCAATACACTAGTATTTGTGTTAAATTATCTCAACAACTACTTTAACTTCTATGCTAACTTGATCATAAACACAAAGCACCATAAATGTTTCCCACATGCAACATAAGTAACTAAATTTCTACTAATTCTAAATACTTGCCTTCCACTCACAGTAAGCAACACCAGCTATACAAAGTAGCGCAAGATTGGCTGTGCAGAAATGGAGGTTGTCACAGAAATCCTGTTGTGGCAAAAATCCCACTATTCTAGAAATTCACCTGTCATAGAACTCCAGCTGTCACAGAAATCCAACTGTCATAGAACTCTAGCTGTCGCAGAAATGGAGCAGCAGCAGTAGAGGCTTTGATTTAGGGCTTAGGGATTTTCTTCTAGTTTGGGAAAAGCAGTGGTCGTGAATGAAAGCCTAACTACTAGCGCAATTTAAGGCTTAAGAATTTTCTCTAATTTGCAAAGTGGTCGTGAATGAAAGTCAAAAGCCAAAGTGGTCTTGAAGAAAGCAGTAGTCGTGAATGAAAGCTGAAGCGATCGTGTGTACATGTCTACTAGTGGCAAGTCATTTGGCTGACTTAAAGGAACTTGTAACAATTCCAAATGGAGGGGGGTTATTTGCACAGATTGTAAAGTGTAAGGTTATATTTGGTACAATTGAAAGTGTAAGGGGGTTATCTACATATGAGATATACTACAGGGAGTAATGTGTATTTTGCCCTAAAAAGAATTAAATGGCTAAGATTAAATGAAAATTACCTTACTTTTCAAAACTAAACAATAGGAATTAACATCAAGGAGTTTGTATATATATTTTTTAGGTGACATGGGAGTTTGTATATTTGGATCAACATATTTGATTTAGTAATATAATACAAAATTATCATGCTATGAAGATAAGTTAAAGATAAATATGATGTCAAAAAAAAAAAGACAAATATAATATTTGTTTCACTTTAAATGATGGCATATGTCTATTATTGTAGTACTAGGTTATATTTAAGGTGTTAAAAATTTTGGCACTAGGGATAATTAATATGGATTTATGCTAGCAAACAAAAATTGAATTGTCTTTCCTAGGGGTAGGCATGGGTTGATTCAGTTTAGATTAGGGTCTCATGTCAAAATCAAATGAACCTGACCAATGAATGTGCCAATCCGAAGCCGGCTAAGATGCAACATGAAATCGAGGCTCAAAAGGCTCGGGTTACAAATATCTCAAGTGGGTTGCTCAAGTTGTAAAGGTTAAAGTCTCGATGATGGAAGCCAACCTATTTTGGCATTGAAGGCTGATGATGGAGCCACTACAGTGCGAATTGAAGGATAGAAAAAACCTAACAATTGCCAAAAAAAAAGCCTAAATTAGAAGAATCTCAAATACAAAATGATCTTCCCAATGAATAAGCAATAAACAAGTAATGATATATACCTTGAATTTTTGTAATGCAAAACTATGGTCGGCACCAAAGATTGCTTAGCAACTCAGCCTTCTTGATAAATCAATTTTGATTTCTCACACCTTATCTCTACATCTACACCATTTAGGTAACAAAATCTCCAATCTACTCATCTCACACCTTATTCATTATTTGCATCCACATCATTTCAATGTTTTAGATCTCGCCCTTTTTTTTTTTCTAGTCTCTATTCTCACACCTTATCTTGTTTCAGGTGGGTTTAGCCATTTGAGGGAGAAGAATGGAGATTGTGAAGCTCTAGAAAGTAATGAAAGGGAGACAAAGATGTAGAAGTAGAACAAAGAATCTAAGTTCTCAAAGAGGGGAGTCCAGAGTAAGGTAAGGAGTTTGAGATGTTGAAGAAGATGAGAGAAGAACAAAAAAAGTACTAAAGGAGAGGATGGAGGCAAGGGAAGGTTTTAGAGAATTAGAGATGGGAGTATGGCCAAGCTAATGGTGGATGTTGAGAATTTAAAAATAAAATAATTAATTAGTTACATAAACTTAAATGACTAATTAATTAGTCATTTATCTTTAAAGCTACCTACCTCTATTACACTAGAGTCTACTTTGAGAATTGTGGGAGGCTAAGAGGACAAGATGGACATTGGGATTTAATGGGTACTAGAAGCCTTATTTCTTTGGTGCAATTTGGTTTCATTTAGGTCTCTGTGGGTAATACTTAGGATGCCTGAACCTAGCCATTTACACCATTTAATACCAATTTATATCTCAAAATAATTTATGGACTAAACAAACCCAACCACTTTTTGGAATAAGTTTGAAATGGGTTTAAATGGGATGGGCAGCTTATGCCTAGGGGTGAATAAAATCAAACAAAACGGACCAAAACTAGTTAAAATTGGCCAAAAATTGGTTTAAATTGTTTGAATTTTAATTTTATTGTTCAGTTCGGTTTGATTATCAATTTGATAAATATTTTTTTAACAACCGAACCTCACCAATATATATTATGCCATGTATAATTGTATAGACCTTGGCATAGTTGTTCGTTGCTCTAAAAGCACATTGAAGGAAGAATGTTGGAATCTCTCGGACTATTTTCACCCCTCTCCCTTTATTTTACCATCTAGCCACATGACTCCCCCTCTATCTCATCTTTTTCTCTTCCTTCATCTGCCCCACATGACTCCACACGGACCATGACCCACCTGACACATTACTCCTAATTAATTTCTCCTCTCTCTTTTTTTGATGTTTTGTCTTTTCACTCCTTAACTTTTATCTTCTACTTTCCATGGATCTCTCCTTCCAATTTCTCTTTGCAACTCATCCCATTCCCCATCCTCACCCTGAAACTCACTTGTTTCATTTTTCCTTATATTTTTCCTCATTAACAGCCTACACAACCCCTCCTTTCCTTTCATAACAAAAAGACCCATCCTTCTTCAACGTCATGCCTAAACCCTCAACAACAAAGGAACCATACCCAAAACTCTCATCACTTCTCCGCCACTCCATCATCTCTCTTCCAGAGTCTACGATGCCGCCTAGGGGAAGTTAGCCACTATTGAGTTAAGGGTGAAATCGTGTTTTGTTGCAAAAATAATCTAATTCATAGAGCATGATGTAAACTAGAACCAACCGAACCCCTTAAACCGAGCCAATAACGGCTTAGGTTGGTTTGGTTGACTATCAAATGCATAGTATAATCAGTTCATTTCTTACAAAATTTTTATAATCAGTTTAAATTAATTTTCTTTACAAAAACCGACCAAATTGAATTGATGAATACTCCTACTTAAGCCCACCGGCCATCTTTCCTTTCTAAAAAATAGAAAAAAATAATTGTCTTTTACCTAAGAAAAGCAAACGTGTGAAAGACACAAGACACCAGTTTTGAAAATGAAAGGGAGGGACCTCACCCAAAAAAAAAAAAAAAAAAAATGGAAAGGAAGGTGAGTATATTGCCCTTTTTGGTTCTGTCGTTTTCTCCCGATCTCTAGGAAACTTCCGGAACAGCAACAGGCCTTCATCATTAATTGTATTCCACGGATCTATTTTTAGTCTGTCAAACGGCTTTGAACTGCATTTTATTGGGCGTTGAGTCATTCCTTTGTTGAGACTTGCTTTCCATTACAGCAATTAATTGCTGCCATCTGAGCTTCAGTTTCATTTCTAAGAGATAATAGAATGGAGTGCGGGGAAGCAGTGCCGTCCGACAAAGAACAGCAACAAGCAACATCGTACACCTATTGGGTTAGGAAAGTAACGGATGATGCGGCGCCTTTGCCTGTACCCCGCAAGCTAGCCCCTGTCGATTGTCTCTCCTGTCAATCCCAACCTGCCACGCTTGGTTCTGTTTGGAATAGCGTATGAACTTATTTTCTTTCCGTTCTTCTTTTTTGGAGATGAAATGAAGAAACATAATCGATGGTTTGAATTTTCATTAACCATTGGATCTCGCTTCGTGTTATGAGAATAATGTTGGCTTTTTTTTTTTGGGGTCATTTTCTGGTTGATTATTCCGCCTTGTGGCTAGGCATTCTTGCATTTGATCGTTAGCTCATTGACTGGGAATTTTTAGCCATCCATGTTTATAACACTTTCTAATAGACTTGATTATATCTGCCTTTGAAAGGACATTTAAGAAATCTACATTTTTTGGGTATTTTTATATATCAAGGAAAGCATGAATAGTTGTAAGCAACTGTGTCTGACTAGCGGATGAGATTAAAAGTTGTACAGAGAATTTACTAGACTGGACAATTTTCTAGTTATCAAATTGTTTTCATTTCCTAGCTTCATCAGGAGTCCAGCTGTATATTTTCATATTTTATTAGGAGTCTGGTTATTATCGTTTTTCTTATATAATGTGGATTAGTGGATGTGACTTTCCTGCTAGGACAGTTTAGTTGACGTAGTTTCCTATTTCTGTCAATATTCTTTACTGGTCTTTCAAGTATTGCTTAGTCTCTTTATTTTCCTAGAGTTATTAGGTTTACAAAATATTATGAATTGTAGTGCTTGCCTGCTGGCACTTCAGCTTTTCAGTCTGAATGATAATATGATATTACTGTGGGATTGTTTCAATTATTTGGCTGATCCAAAGGATTTACTAGCTTTGGCTAAATTAGTTGGTAACAAAGTATGGGCCAGCCTTGTTCAGTGGCACCTGAAGATTCTGAGGCCATATGTTATGCACGGTTACATTATAAAATTAGCCCATAAAGTAAGTGAATATGGAAAGGAAAATTTGAAAACTTTGCAAACCCTGCCTTCATTTTTTTTTTCTTTCAATTTTTTTTTAGAAAAGGAAATATTATTTGAGAAAAAATAGTAAATTACAACTGGAGGAGGATAAGATATCCTTCATAACAGCATAAACATCAAGGAACAAGAAATCATCAACAGTGGCAAAGCTGTCAAGTCTCTCAACATTTCAGAGATGGAAACTCCCTTGAAATAACCATGAGCAGAGCACCAGAGAGAACCCATATATACTACTCTATCCCATGACAATTTAAGGGCAAGGGTAAGGAGTGAGCCTTAAAGATGCAAGCCTTCCTCTCCAGCCCAATGTAACAGAAAATACCATAAACTGCACGATGCCATAAAATTTTGGTCTCTTTATTCATGCCAAAACTTTTGAAACACGCCAAGGAAATTGCTCCAAAGAGTAAGTACACACCATCAAGAATCTCAAACATATTATTCCATAAATATATAGCCAGATTACAATTGAAAAATAAGTGCACAAAAGTTTCTATTCTAGACCTAGACATAACACACACATGTAAAGAACTTTTATGGATCTGCAACATGTCATTTCTGTTAATCCTATCAAAGTTCGAATTTTCAAACGAAAGACTTGACCTCAGATGGAGCTTAGAATTTCCAAATACACTTGTAAGAAGGCACCTTTATTGGGTAGGTGAATGAGTGTGGTGATGTAGGATAGAAGCCTTAGAATTGAATCTGTAGCACTCAGGATATAGGAAGAGAAAAGAGATATGAAACGCAGCCAAAAGGTTAGTGTTATGGTTGTCAAGCATGAAAAAAGTAGGATAATGATTTCTGTTATTAAAATAAAAGTATAAATCTAATCTGCCCCTGTTACAGCTTTCAAAACCCTTCATTAAGGCTAGAAACACTTACCAGTAACAAATTGTAGATTTAAAATATTTTATTCGCCTAAGGTAACTTGAGGAAAAAAGAAACAAAAGGGCATTAAGTAAAACACATAACTAATGATGCTACAGTACTTTGCTACAGTAATATGAATGGCAAATCGGATATGTAATTGAAGTCACCGTCTCTATCTTGCATAAAGAGGATATTTGTAGATCCAAATGCAAATCAGCAAAATGTCAACCACAGGATGTAACCATGTTCCCTGATGAATAGAAGTAGCTTATCTCAAACTCGAAGATTCCAAAGAGGACAGAAAATCTGGAAGATAGCACCAAATAAAACTGTTACTGTGTCATAGTCACTGGTGGTCAATGATTTACTAGACAATTTCAATTTCTGTAATGCAAAAGCGATTCCCCATGTAGTAGTTTTCGTTGCGAGCCCAGTAGTATATTGTGCTAATTCTATCAGGAGTCCAGTACTATATTAGTTGAAAAGAGAGAAAACTAAATTTAAAGAGAAAAAAAGATTTGGGAGAACTTTAGAGAGAGAGAGAGAGATTATGAAAGTAGACTGTACTCTTCTATTCATTCAAGATGAGAGTAGGATTTTACAGCTTGAAAGTCAATCGATCAACCTAATTATCAGCCCTCAACAGGTAACTTCCTAGATTAAAGCAATCAATAGTTTCCTAAATGTTTTCGTACTTTCATTGAGTCCAGGCTGTCCAGCAGTATTTTTTACAAACTAACTAGGAGTTGTTGTTGTACTTCCCTAATTGTTTGGCTGATGTATTCTTTTCTTGTCTTGCAAGTAAATATGGTCATACTATGATCATTGCAAGGGCCAGCCATGTTCAATGTAGCTGATAGCTGAATTGACTTCTGTACTTCTTGCTGGCAATAAAGCTTCCATTCTTAATAATATGACTAGGCCAGCAATGTTTATTGGCAGAATTGACTTCTGTATGTCTCTGCTGGAGTTCACTTAATAATATGACTGTCTTTGAGTGTCTATGTTCTTTTGGTTTTTTAAATAATTCTACCTCCTGCTTTGTCGGAACTCACAAGCATTCCTATCCTTTCCCTGCAAGTTATTTATACATTTAAGACAATTTTTTCCCACTTGATGAGGTGGAATAATTCAGAGAGGATTAAACAAGATGGTGACTAATAGTAGTTGAATGTTTGAAAGAGGGTTTTTTAATTGTTGGAAGGATGAAATGATGAGTAGTTATATCTAAACCTAGATTACATTTTTCAAAAATTAAAAAAAAAAATGGAGGGAAATGAAGAATATCTAAAATGTAGTTGACTTTCACCAATTTTCCATTCATCCTATGTCGGTTGTTACGTTTATTTAGGTATGGGCATTTTTTGGTGAGATTAGAACTCAGAAGTATGAATTATTGCTCCTTCCTATTTGAGTTCCAAAGCATTAGAAATAACTTTGTCATTCTGCTAAGTGCTAACTTATTTAGAGATTAATTTGTTTGTTAAATAATATGTTGTATATGCTTGGCTGTGGGATTTTCTTGTATCAATCGCTGCTATCTAATTGACTGTTGTGAAATAAATACAGGCTGGGACATGGGAAGAGAAAAGTCTCAACAACTGGGCAACTCAAAGAATTAAGGTTTGCTGTTCTACAAAAAATTGCGGTCCTTTTCATATTTATATGCTTGTTTGTACAGAATAACTTCCCTTGCATGTGATTTTGGTATTCCTTTTTAGTTTTTTAGAAGCCTCCTTGGTTAGTCTTACAATAAAAAAATGAATTTGTCATGCTTTACCATTATCATCAGTTCGTGTTTCATGTATTATTATGATAATGCTGGATAGTCTTGTATATAAATCTACAGTTATGACTGGCTCCTCTGGAAATTTATCTTTACATTAAGTAAACTTTGTTTTGCAGGAGTTGCTTATGTCAGTAGGCTCCTTACAATTCTCTTTTGGCAAAGCAGAAGTAGAAGATGTAATGAAATGTGTAGGCGATGTGAGTACCTTTTATGATCTACTTCAAATATGTTTCTATTTTTCTACTTTGGGTACTTTACGTATAGAGTCTCTAGGATGTTTCGGTTTTAGTGTGTAACTGCATTTTTCTATCCAGTTATTAATGTATACTCTGAATCATCTGTTTCTGTTTGCAACATCAGGGCAGGGAGGAGGTGCTGTAGGACTATTAGAGGAGTGAATTCACAAGTCAAGACAGTTTCTGATTTATCTCTTTCATTTATATAATACTCCTAATTTTATTTGGAGTCTAGTAGTATTCTTGGTGTTTCATCTTGAGTCCAGTGGTGGGGTTTTCCTTTTTAACTATGAATTTAGTTGCTTTTACTTTCCTGAGTCTGTTAAATTCAGTTGATACACTTTTCTATCGACTCTTTCCTGATCCAAGGAAATAGTCTCTTTGGTTTCCTAGTCTCAATAGGTTTAGGAATTACTACAAATTGTATTGTTGCCTGCCAGTACGGCAGAGTTTTTAGTGTTAATAAACTTTCCATGAGTTTTCTCTTTTTTGGAAGATCAGAAGAATTTCTTACCACCTTCCCACTATGTCATTTGGTATGAGATCAAGGACCAGCCTTGTTGAATGGCAACTGAGGTCAGAATCAACCCTGATGCTTAGGGCCATCTTAATAAGCCCGTTACTTATGGTCACTATACAATTATCTGACAATATATGAGATTTTGTTAGACAAATTTGTGTTTCTTATTAATGAAAAGGTCTCTTTTTTGTTAAATGTTTGTTGCATGGCATAACGTCTATTTGAATCATAACAATGCTGCAGAATGTCAAGATCCATTTAACAGTCTTTTTAGAATGAATAATTTTCTTGACAAACATTGAAAGGGGTACTCTTTTCCAAGGTTTTGTTTTCTTCGTTTTGCTAGCTATCCTGCCTACTATGAATAGGGTTTTTTATAAATTTACCATCTACTAAACTTTAAAGCTTTATTTTCTTTTAAGTTGGTGCTTTGACAACTAGTACCTATTGTTCACAAGTTTAAATCACAAAATAAAGAGGAAATTAAGGAGCATATTTTTGAAAAATTATCTCTGCTAATGTTTAGAGACAGAGAGAGAAATCAAGAGATAGAAATTGCACAAGGATTACTCTCACTTATGTTAGTTCAGTAAAGGACCATTTATTAGACCAGCCTTAAGTGTTACCCACAAAACCCTATGCATTACACATTATACTAACTCATACCTTCTAACATTCCCAAGCTGAGGCATAGATATTAATCATGTGTAGCTTGTTACAAATGTAATCAATCCTGGCTCAGCCAAGAGCTTTAATGAAAATATCAGTAATTGTTCCTCAATTCTCACATAACTTGTAGATATAATTTTAGCTTCCTTGCTGGAATTTTTCACAAACAAAGCAAAATTATAGTCAGCCTCAATGTTCTTTATTCTCTCGTGAAAAACTGGATTTAAGACACTACGAAGTGTGACTTGGTTATCACACCCCTACTTCATAGGCTGTGTACTTTAGAATCCTATTTCATCAAATAACTAGTGTAGTCACACAAATTAACAATTGGTGTGTACCATAGCTTGATATTTTGATTCAGCACTTGAGCAAATTACAACATATTGTTTCTTACTTTCTTGGGAAACCAGATTTTCCCCAACAAGCAAAAAATATCTAGATATAGACTTTCAATCTGTAGAGGCACTAGTACAATCGGCACCTGTAAACCTTGTACCTTACAATGTTCATGATTACGATATAATATACCACAGCCTAGGGAACCTTTTAAGTATTTTACAATATGCAAAACAGCATCCCAATGAGAAGTTTGGGTGACAACATATACTGATTTACAGCACTCACTGAAAATGCGATATGTAGCCTCTTTATGGTTAGATAATTGAGTTTTCCCAGTAATCTTTGATGTCATTCAAAAACTGGAAAAATGTGTCTGCCATCTTCTTCGCATTGGGGACCAGAGAAGTTTCAGAAGGCTTTGATCCCAATAACCCGGTATCCTTACTTGAGTATTCACTTCTTACTACAGGCCTCTTCAATACTTACAAAGTATTTTAAATAACATAAATTCTTTGTGTTTACTGTGATTGAATAAAAGATTGAGAGAATCAATGCCAGTGATATCATCTCCTTTGTCTAAAATATTATCCACAATTCCACATACACCACAAAGAAAATAACCAACACTTCAATGCTTATAAAAATTTGAATGATCAAAGTTTCTCCTTTGTACAAACCACGCCTGTAGAGATTGCATGAAGCTGTATAAAGACTTACAAAGTTTCCATTCTTTCTTGTTCTTCTCGTAACAATGGGTGGTTGCTCCTTGTATACTTCTTCCTTAGGATCTCCACGCATGCCCATCTAATTGATGAAGTGACTAGTGGTAAGATGTATTTGAATAATCAATGCCAAATGCTTGATCATAGCCCTTAGCCACCAACCAAGCTTTTAATCAGGCAATGGAGCCATCTGGATTAAGTATTATAGAGAAAAGTCACTTATATCCGGATGTTTCTTCCCCTTAGGAAAAGACACCAGATCCCAATTTTGGTTTGGTTCAATAGCAGATATTTCTTCTATCATGGTTGTTGCACACTACCAATCATGTTAGAGAGCCTTAGTAATAGACTTTAGAACAATCAGTGAATCAAGAGAAGCTTCAAAGGACTTAGATGATGCACAAAGGTTATTGTAAGAGACATAAAAGATGATGGGGTGAGTGTAATCACATTTACTGTAATCACAATTACCATTTTGAATGGCAATTGGAAAATCGAGTGTAGGATTTGACTGATGAGGCTCTAAGGATGCTGAAATTGGTACAGCTAGTGAGTCCAATGATATATCATCAAGAGGGAAACTGGTGGGTGCCCCAGTCGTTTGCCATTGGAAATAAGTGTATTTAAAAGGAGACACAGGATGAGGCCATGAGGGTGTCTATGAAGATGCTCCCAGATTTAGAGTATCTAAAATGTTTGGAGGTTGAACTTAGACCATATAAGTTCATGATCATTTGAACCAAAGGAGATGAATCTAGAGGGAATGAAGAATAGCCACAGAAAGGAGTAGATTCAGAATCTAACCTTAGCTTAGATGAGGTACCGCCCTAGGTCAAGGGAATAACAGTGATAGCCCTTTGATTGCATGTACATGCTAAAAAGATACAATTAAGAGAGTGCGGTTCCAACTTAGAAACTAAAGGGTAAACATCCTAAACAAAGCAAGTGAACACAAAGATTCTAGGAGAAAGAGAGAATAACGACTTGGATTGAAACAGAACAAAATAGGATACTTGGCCCTTAGGACTAAAGGAGAGCATGCAATTGATTAAGTAACAAGCTGTTGAAACAACATCAGCCCAAAAGTGTTTAGGAACATTCATACTGAACAAGAGAGCCTGGGCAACCTCCATCTCTTTCTCTCTACTACCCTATTCTGTTTAGCGGTTGCAGCACATGATGATTGATGCATCCTTCCACTTTAGATCATGAAGGAACAGAAGGCATTAGTAAAGTGTTATTTTACATTATCACTTCTCAAGGAGCGAACAAGATTAAGTTGGTTTTTCCTTTAGCACAAAAAGCACTAAATATGGAGACCAATTCTGATTAATTTTTTATTAAAGTCCAGTTGCATGAGAGAAGTCATCTATAAAAGATGCAAAATACCTAAATTTGGAATTAATGAGACAAGGACCCCAAGCATCAGAGAATCGGTTAATTCAAGGGGGATGCAGCCCTTTTATTAACCCTAGGATAGTATGTTCCCCTATGATGGAGGCCAAACAATAGTGAAATTGAAATGGGTAGACTATACTTGAGCAAGCCATAGACTGTGGCACTGAACTAGAACTATTTTCTAAAATGCATTACCTATTGGACTCATGACCTTTACTGATAATCTTCCACATCTTAGTCTCATGAAATAAGCAACAACTAGGAAAGAAATGAACTCTACAATTAAGACTTTGAGTAATTTTGTTGACTGATCGCAAGTTAAATGGAAATTGAGTTAGAGATATCTCAGAAGTCAAGTACAAACAAGAACTAAAGGCAGTGCCACTTTCAATTACGGGAGTTGGCTGACACTATGCATTTTAAAGGATGGACAAAATGAAGTAAGAATACATGTGTTTCTTGTCATATGATCTGTGGCAATTAAATCATCGAGCCATTGTGAGAGGAGGAAGTAAGGCAAGTACAAGGATTACATGACCAAGCTAAAGTAGCTATAGATGTCTCAACACCTTGGGAGGCCTTAAACTTAGTGTACCTATGAAATTCATCAGCTGCCATGGGTGGCTGCATTTGCAAATCTCTGATTTTGAGATTGCTTCATTTTCCCATAGTTTTCTTCAAGTGTCTAAGTTCTCCACAATGATAATAGGTATGGGAACCATTATCCTTCTCTCCATCACTTCTGTACCACCCCCAGTACAACTCCTTCCACCACCAAGACCCACTCTACATCGTCCTCAACAAACTAGGGCTCACTAGTTTCTGAGGTTTTTGGAGTTCTCTTTATCACCCCACCACACTAAGAAATTTGGAGAATACATCATGAAGTGTCAGAAGCTCTTCATTAATAAGTAGCTGTGTCCTAGAATTTCATATTCAGGACCTAATCCAGAAAGAAAATTGATTACCACAATCTGCTCTTGCTGTTTTTGCACCATCTTTGCTTCATTTGTGATAGAGAAAATGGTTCTCAATTGTTTGAAGGCCCTCTTTACTTAAATGCAGTATTCACACAGATTCCTACCCTTTTGGTCAGCCCTATATATGTTCAATAGAAGCACATGAACAAATACTAAGTCCTGTTTACCCTCATACATAAAGTAAACTCTAGATGATCCCATAATGCCTTGACAATTTGACAATGCTGTGTGTTGTTGTCTAGTGATGGGTGTAAGGGTTTCTGAATCTGGTTGAATAATTTGTCATTCACCATTATCCATTTCTTACTAGTTGCCTAATCAGATTGTGGGTGTTCCCTCAAGTGGTAACCTTGATCAATGCCATTCAAGTACCTTCTGATAGTTCTTTTGCAATGTCTGGGATTTCTCCTGCCCTCTAGGAGTCTATTAGTGATTTTGACATTTTAGATGATCGCACTCACTATCTTTAGCTTGCCGCCCTCCTTTTCTCCTTCTTTATCCACTCAAGACTTTTCACCAGAGAACTTTCTAGTAGTAAAATCCCTAAACCAAACCAAAACAGTCTTCAGGCATACTGAACAAGCTTCCTTCAAACCAGACCAGACCAGCACAGACCAAAGCAGCCTTCACAGAAGTCAGAACCATAATAAGCTGTCTCTGATTCAGAACAGACCTCCTTTCAACCAAACCAACAGAATAGACCATAACAGACTTGTAAAACCAGTACAGACCTTTGGACTAGACCAGGTCTCCTTTGACCCAAAACAGACTCCAGAGAAGCAGTACAGGCTTTCTTCAGACCAGACCAGGCTTTCTTCAAATCAAACAGACTCTGGTGACTGTTCTGGTTACCAAATGGACTCTGGAGACTCTTCTAGTTGCTGTTCATTGCCCACATGATGCTCCTCATTGCTGTCCCCTCATATGCCACAAACCAAGTCGCAATGCAACCAGGACGTGGCTCACCAGACCACATCGGAACAGAAGGGGGGAGAAGTAAGGAAGAATAATTATGGGACAATCAAACACAGTCCAAGAAATTTGGTCCCTAACACAGGAGAGAAACTGCCAAAATATATTGAAGAAAATTATGAATTAGGAATTGATTTCAGAAATTAGGATTTTAAGACAACTAGAAATTAGGGTTAGGGTTTTTGAGAAATGGAAATTTGGCTCTGATACCATGTTAGTGTTTGGAGACACAGAGAGAGAAATCACACAAGGGTTACCCTTACATGGTTAGGATCCCATTCTCTTTAAATATATACATATACTAGAAGTTATATGACTTAGTTTCACTAAAGGACCAATTAGTGGAAGAGCCTAAGTGCTACCCACAAAACCCTATACATTACACATTATACCAACTCACATCTTCTAACAATCTCTGATGGGTGGATACTTCTTCATTATATTTGTAGGCATTCATGGTGATAGTTCGAAACAAGAAACGTGTAGGATATACATATGAGTTAACATTAAAAGTCAAAGGTAAGTTTCCCAAACCATTCTTCTGCACTTTAATCTAACTATATTTATGAACTTCTGTTGATCATTCTTACTTAGCACTTCAATCTAATTTATTTGTGTAAACTAAACCAATTTATCAATGGAAGCAGGGGAATGGAATATACGAGAAGAGAAGAAGTTGATCAAGGGGCATATAGATGTCCCAGAGTTCTCATTTGGTGAGCTGGATGACTTGCAGGTACCTTTCTATATTCATTTGAACACTGTAACCTTTTGAGATAGGAAGAAGTGGTACAAACATTCTCAGAGGTGTAGTTATAGTGACGTCAGCTTATTATCATGTGTTCTGGGTATTTTGTTTTGGTCTTTCAATAGGATGGCTTCTATACTTATATTTAGGTGAAGGACTATAGAACTATTTGTCTACTTTGTGTACAAAATAATCATAAAGTTCTTTCTACTTGACTTGGTGAGATTTTGGCTACAACATTTTGAAGACTGAGTGCTTTTATTGCAGCTAAACAAATCTTGGAGGTTTCCCTTATGGCAAATGGGTGGCAGACCACGACAACAAAGTCAAGGTTTAGTTTTAAGCTAGATTTTCGTGACTCTTATGAAGTATTCCGTTGGGATTTGGTACACAAGAACAAAGGCAAAGAAGAAAATAAAACTGGATGTCATATGTGGGGCTAGGCATCACACCTAGGGTTTGATTTCATCACATCACCAAGAAGGAGCAGCTTGTTGCCATATAATTCATAATTCTAATCAACTATCAAAAACGAAAGCATTACATACGTTTAAATAGACCTTGTATTACTACAACAACAACAACAAACCGAGCCTTTTCCCACTATGTGGGGTCGGCTACATGGATCAAACGACGCCATAAACTTCTATCCAAAACCAAATTTTCGGATATACCATTTAACCCCAGATCTCTTTTAATCACCTCTTCAAGTGTCCTTTTTGGTTTTCCTCTACATCTTCTCAGAGGACTAAATACCATTTGGTCAACCTTTCGCACTGGTGCCTCTCTCGGTCTTCTTTGTACATGCCCAAACCACCGTAATCGGGTTTCTGTCATTTTCTCCTCAATAGGCGCCACCCCAACTCTCTTCCGAATATAGTCATTTCCAATTTTGTCTTTTCTTGTATGTCCACTCATCCATCTCAACATTCTCATTTCTGCCACCCCCATTTTTGGCTCTTGTTGACCTTTCAACGCCCAGCATTCACTACCATAAAGCATAGCTGGTCTAATAGCAGTTCGATAAAACTTTCCTTTTAGCTTGGTAGATATTTTGCGATCACAAATAACCCCCGATGCGTTTCTCCATTTCATCCATCCAGCTTGGATCCTGTGTGAGACATCCCCATCAATCTCTCCATTACTTTGTAAAATCGACCCAAGGTACCGAAACTTGGACACCTGTGGTATGCTTTGCTCCCCAATTTTTATCTCCAAATCGCTGTTTTCTCGCCTCTTGCTAAATTTACACTCCATATACTCTGTTTTATTCCGACTTAAACGAAAACTCTTTGATTCCAAGTCTTCTCTCCACATTTCCACTTTACAATTCACCTCCTCTCTTGTTTCCCCTACTAGGACTATGTCATCAGCAAACAACATACATTTCGGGACTGCATCTTGGATGTGTCCAGTAAGTACATCCATCACTAAAGTGAAAAGGTATGGACTTAAGGATGACCCTTGATGCAGACCGATCTTTATGGGAAAATCTTCTTTTACCCCTCCTTGAGTTCGCACATTTGTTGTAACTCCATCATACATATCCTTTATCGCACGAATATAAGCAATACGAACACCCTTCTTTTCCAATGCTTTCCATAGGACTTCCCTTGGCACTCTGTCATAAGCTTTTTCCAAATCAATGAAGACCATATGCAAATCTTTTCCTCTACTTCGATACCATTCCATCAAACTTCGTAGAAGATAAATAGCTTCTGTGGTGGATCTTCCTGGCATAAAACCAAATTGGTTCTCTGATATATGAGTCTCTTTTCTTAATCTCTATTCAATCACTCTTTCCTAAAGTTTCATAGTATGGCTCATGAGTTTAATCCCCCTGTAGTTCCCACAATTTTGAATATCTCCTTTATTCTTGTAAATGGGTATTAACGTACTCTTCCTCCATTCATCTGGCATCCTCTTGGATCTTAGTATCTCATTCAATAACTTGGTAAGCCAAGAAATACCTCTCTCTCCCAAACACCTCCAAACCTCAATAGGTATGTTATCAGGACCCAAAGCCTTACCATTACCCATCTTCTTAAGTGCCTCCTTCACCTCCACTTCTCGAATTCTACGATAAAAAGCAAAGTTTTGATCCTCCTCCCGAGAACTTAAACTTTCCATGTCTATATTTGTTGACTGCCCCTCATTGAAAAGCTTGTGAAAATAACTTCTCCACCTTTCTCTGATATCTTCCTCTATTACCAAGACTTTCTCTTCTTCGTCCTTGATACATTTCACTTGATCTAAATCTCTTGTTTTCCTTTCCCTTCCCTTAGCAAGCTTGTATATTTGCCGTTCTCCATTCTTTGTTCCCAAAGCTTGGTAAAATCCATCCAACGCTTTAGATCTTGCCTCACTAACTGCTTTCTTTGTCTCATTTCTAGCTGACCGATACTTCTCCCAATTTTCTTCCTTGTTATCAAGATGTAAAGCTTTGAAACACTCCCTCTTATACTTAATCTTCGCTTGAACATTCTCATCCCACCACCAAGATTCTTTACCTTTAGGGCCAAATCCTTTTGATTCCCCTAAAACTTCTTTAGCTACCGTTCGGATCCCATTAGCCATCTCTTCCCACATATGATTAGCACAATCGTGTGTCTCCCAAACTCCTTCTTCTATTAGCTTTCTCTGAAAAACCAACTGCTTTTCACCCTTTAGTTGCCACCACCTGATTCTTGGGTTATAACTCTTCTGCTTCTCTGTTTCCAACTCTTCACCTGCATGTCCAGAACCAAAATCCTATGTTGTGTGGTCAAACTCTCCCCTGGTATAACTTTACAATCCTTATAGATCTTTTTATCCGTATTCCGCACCAAAAAGAAATCTATTTGTGAACTTGAGGCCCCACTCTTGTAAGTGATTAGGTGCACCTCCCGCTTCTTAAAACAAGTATTCGCAATCTTAAAGTCATAAGCCATTGCGAAGTCCAAAATTGATCTTCCTTCTTCATTTAGTTCTCCTATACCAAAACCCCCATGAAATCCTGCGTATTACTGTTACTAAATCCTAATCCCATAGGAATTGAGACTCAACTGTTACTAAACCCTAAGGAACACAAGGACATTAAACAAAAACCAATAACACCTAAATAGCATAAATCCAAGTCCAAGAAGTACAATAATTACTAAAATACTCTTAGGACAGAAAATATGAAGTTAAGTAAAGGAATAACTTTCTAATCCTAAGAACCTAAATATTTGGATCTTATTAGAATGTTTGGAATTTATGGTCTTCCACTTAATCATAAGAAATCCAAAATATTGAGTAAACTTTCATTTTAGTCTTTCTTGTTAAGAAAAGTTCACACATAGGTGTCTAGGTTTCGATATATTAGATCAATTTTACAAAGTAATAGAGAAATCAATAAGGATGTCACACACAGGATCCAAGTTGGGTAGATGAAATGGAGAGATGCCGTGGGGTTCATTTGTGATCACAAAATATCTAGCAAGTTTAAAAAAAAAGTTTTACTGAACTATTATTAAATCAGTTATGCTTTATGGTAGTGAGCGTTGGACTTTGAAATGTCAACATGAACAAAAAATAGCGGTGGTAGAGGTGAAAATGTTAAGATAGATTAGTAGACATACAAGAAAAGACAAAATTTAGAATAATTGTATTCGGAAGAAAGTTGGTGTGGCACCTATTGAGTAAAAAATGATAGAAACTCAGTTACGGTGGTTTGAGCATGTGCAAAGAAGACTGTAAGAAGTTCCAGTGAAAATAACTGATCAAATGGTTTTTAGCTTAATAAAGAGATGTAGAGAACAATCAAAAAAGATACTTGAAAAAATTATTGAAAGAGACATTTGGTTGAATGATATTTCTGAAAACTTAATTTCGGATAGAACTCTATAACGTCATTTAATCTATGTAACCGATCCCACCTAATGAGATAAAGTTATGTTTGTTGTTGTTGTTGTTGAGAAAAGCTCAAACTTCACACTATGGGAGGCTATGATGATTTTATTCCTTTTTTTTGGTCTTAGAGACAACTTTTACTAATGCCCAGTATATCTGATCCGTTACCAGACAGCATACTGTTTCCTCTAGATGGGTAGATTTTTATTCCTAAATAATTTGCAAGAATTGTTCCCTGATCATGTCTAAGAGACCTTGCCACGGCCTCTGTCTAATCAATTTTCCATAGTTTTGTAAGTTGAATTTGAGTCCCAATCTTTTAGCATTTTGAGAACATTGGGATCAATGGCCATTGTCTTTTCTCATCTGAAATAGGTATACAGGGATTAGGAGGGTTATAAATTAATGAAGAACTGGGTTTACTTACTGAAAGGTTAAAAAAGTGGAATCAGGTTGCTTCTGGAAAAACCAACATTCACAATGGGGGGAGATTCTAGAGATTGATTCTCCAGATCAGCAGGAAATTGAGAAGGCTCTTTCTTTGGTGCAAAATGGTAGGAGAGGATATTCTGCTCAGGGAGGAAATTAGTTGGTGGCAGAGTCAAGACTTTCGATGGACTACTGATTGGGATGGCAATTCTAGGATGTTTTATAGAGTGGCTACTAGTGGGAGGAGAGAGTCAAGGACTTTAGCTTGCTGATGCGAGTTTAGTTAAAGACATTGCTGTTACTGCTGAAGATATCAATTTCTTCTATGCTGCTGCGATTGCTCAACTTGGTTCACTTGTTTGCCAAGAGTGGACCCTTGATTCTTGTGTTTCTTGATGCTTTTATCTGTGGCTTCTAGGTGATCTAAGATAACTCATAACAGTAACTCAGCTTTTATTGTCACACTTCCAAACTAAGTCGATTGGCATTAGATCCTGTCCATTTCCCGGATGGGGACAGGCTGCTATTTGTAAGCCAACAGAGTTGATGCAAGAGTTTTGAGTCCCAAATTCGCTGGGTGAGTGAGAAAATTCAATTAATAGGTTTTGTTCCCCCTTCTTTCCTGCAAGAGCTTTGAGGCCCAAATTGGACTGTCTATGTATTTGCTTGGTGAGTGTTAGAGATCTGAAATTAAACCATTTCCGAACCTCTACCTAATAGCTTAAACTTTTAAGAGAAATGGTTCTTTACATGATATCAGAGTTTGTAATTAGGAGTTCAATTCTTTTTGTCTCCATTCTTGGAAAAATTAAGTTGAATTTTAGTACAAGATTTGATGGGGTTGTGTGCATTTGGTGGATCTATGGGTTATCCACACTTCAAACCCAAAGGGTTTTTTGGTGATAGGGCATGTTAGAGATCTAAAATAAAACCATTTCTAAGCCTTTACTTAATAGCTTAAACTTTTAGAAAAGTTAGTTTTTACAACGAGGAATGTTAAAATTTTAAAAGGAGAATTGTCATTAGATGTTTTATTGGAGAGAGTAATCTTTCTGGCGTCTCTTTGGTGTCTAACTTGTGGGTTTCTCCTAGAGGATTTCTTCACATGTTATGCAAAAAGATTGGAGAGCATTATAATACTGATGGGAGTATTTTGTTGTGCTTTTATTTATAAATTATATATTCATGTAGTATTATTGTTTGTTGGGAGGAGCTTAGGAGGATGACTTAACCTGTTTTTCTAACATTCCTTCTTTTCTTTCTTCAATACTATGCTGAAAGTAGTAAGCTTTATTTTATTAATCATATCATGTTTCAACAAGCCTTCATACCAGAAAATCTACCTCAGCCTATTGGCATGTCTAACTGATCCCCTAAAGCCATTGAAAAGCCAAGAATAGATTTCCCCTCTTCATTTAATTCTCCAATACCAAAACCTCCATAAAATCTTGCTTCTTTTCCAACATGACCATAAAATCCCCACCTAATACAATATTTTCTGCCTGTGGAATTCCTTGGAATAACCCTTCCAAAACTTAATCTTTTCTTGTTTCTCCAATCCCACTTGGTCAGGAATCTCTAATGAAAATAGGTGATGTGGTGATTCGTAGTTAGATGTGTTATTTTCAGTGCCTGTATCGGTAGTTGTTCATTTTTCTGTTTCCAGTAAAGGAATTACCAGGACTGTGAATTGTATTCTTTGTATTTGAGGTATCATTAAAGGATTGAAGTCCATACTCAGATGAGTGGGAGAGAATAAAAGCTGGGGTTAAAGCTTCTGTTTTGAAATTGTCATGTGCTAGTTAGTAGGTTTTACTTTCCCTGCCTCAGATCTAAATTTAGGTAGTTGTCCATAAATTCCAGAGCTTATAATGCAGTGGTGCCTGTACATAACAAAATACCTGCTCAGGCAAAGCTAAGCATTAGAGAGGGATGACTTGATATATATATATATATATATATATATATATATCTTGGTTTGGGTTGTTGGTTGCATGTATAAATTGTTTGTTGTAGACTCTAATTCTCATGAAATGTTCTATGCAGCATGTCAATATTTTTGATCGCCATCAGATAATTTTGCAATTGACTATAATTGCTAGTAGTGTATTATATAGAAAAAGCCAAGAAATTGTAAGTTGATTGTTCAATTGACCACTCAATAGGCCTATAACTAGGCGCTAGTGCTCTAGTTGTGTACGCGAGTAAGACTAAGGTGTGCTGGGCACACCATGAGAGAAGTACACATTTGTTAGAGACTTAGAGGGAGTGAGTCAAGTAAGAAAAGTCAAGAGTGGTGTGTTATGGTCAGTGTGGTGTACCAAAATTCTATTGATCATAAATTTTTAATCTACTCTCAAATTATTTGCTTTCGAAATAATATATTTCTTTGTTACTGTGATTTTTTGTAGATGGAAGTGGCTGTAAATGAAGCAAGTGATCTCATGCGTCAAGATAAGATAAAGATAAGCGAGGACTTGAAGCTATTTTTGCAGCCTGTTCGAGAAAAGTTGCTTCAATTTGAACAGGAACTCAAAGATAGGTAGAAAGAAGTGGCCTCTTTTTGTGATAAATGACATGTAGGTTGTGGTCTAATTGATTGGGTAACTAGTATTTCTAGCACACACCAATTCGGAAATAAATCTCGTCCTCTGTTTTTAGGCTTTAGAATTGCAAAAACTAAAGTCCGCTCTGTTACCAATGAATGGTAAGGATATAACATTGTCTTGCATTTGATGGGATTTATTGACTATTTGGTAATTTATTGGACTAATTCAGGGGATGACCTCTTGTAGTCCCATGTCTGTACCAGAGATGTTATGATTTGAAGGATCTTATCCTTTAAGGTTATTTTTTTTTATGTTTTCTTGCTCTTTGTTGTGGACGAAATTTAACCTAAGGATTTGAAAACTAGATTTGCTATTGAACAGGTCAAAGTAAGGGATTCCCTACTAGCATTGAGAAATATGCGGTTTGCCAAGAAAATCCTGGAGTCAAATGTTTTGAAGCAACACAATCCTAAAGCACATGGAGGTTTCCTACTAGCATGGCAGTGAAAACACATTGGGGACTTAGACCAAACCATTCCCTGGAGCATCTGAGGTCATTGGTGGGTAAACCTCCATGCAAAGTGAGCCAAAGGAGATTCTTTATCTTCTCTAGCAAAGACAAACTCTCTTTCAGTTCAAATCGTTTGCAAGATAAATTGATGAAAACTTTTGGATTCGAAGAAACTCAGCTTGATTGCTGATCGTTCTTCTATATTTTTTCATGATTTTTTTCTTGCTTTCATTTACTAGCAACTCACTCTCTCAAATACCCCTCTATCAAAGCTCTAGGATTCTTCTTCCAAAGCCACTCTCTAACTAATACAATTTGTTTAGAACAAAGAATAAGTGAAGCTAGCTGAACATGTGCCGGAAGAATGGCCATCCCAATGAATAGAATCATCCAAAGAACCAAAATGAGAAAGACAAACTCTTTGAATAATGGATTATATATGCCGGTCCAAGAAACAAACATATATCATGAAAGCACCACGGTCAGTCGTCAAAGATAGAAGAAACTCAAATTGATTTCAGGCCGAGCAATCCATCAATTACCAAACAAAGAGATATATTCTGACCATTACCCATGAGATAAAAAAGAAAAAAAAAACAAACAAACAAACTATCTGAAATGAAAGGAACCACCTTCAAAAAGGATTTCCACACAACGGAATCAGATCTAGAGGCCCTACTATGAAGAACATAATGAGTACTCAAATATTTGTGATGAAATAACCACTCCTTCAACTTGGGACTCTCCTTGAATGAGTTTCCAGATGAGCTTGCCTAACAAAGAAATATTACTGCAGCAAGTGCTACGCTGGTCCAATCAGCCATAATTCTGATGAGTGACTAATTTCACAATCTTGACTGGGTCATTGAACTTGCATTGATGACATGGGGACGGCGAAACAAAGTTGGCAAGTGTACGTGTACCAGCCCTGTTAAACACACGTCCCTTCCAAGAAAACAAGTGTTGCTTCATTTTGGAGACAATAGGATTAAAATCTTTAAAATTAACTCTCCCATTTATTGGGGGATTTCAAGATAGCAACCAAGATCTTTAGTGAAAGGGATATTGGGGATCAAACGCGAAGCCTCTTGCTTCTTTTTGTTGACTCTGGGACAACAAAAAGCTTTGGATTGTCATTCAAAAATAGGCCCTAAATTTTATTTTGTTTCATGCGGATAACTATCTGAGCGTGAAAGACTTTTAGTGTTTTCTATCTCCAGATTTCTGAAACCACAAGATTTCCTCTTGAGCCAGGACATAAACTCACTCTGCAACTTAACCAGCAAACTAGTTAAATAATTAGAATTTCGGTGCTAAAACCGTCTATCAATGTCGCTCAGTCTGGCCTTAAGGATGTTTTTTCTATGGAAAATATTACCAAAGACCTTTTTTTTTCAATTAATTCAAGACCTTCCTGCATTAAGGCACAAAGCAATTGAAACTTGGCAGTTATTCCAAGCTCTTTAAGTGTCGCCTTCAAAACCCAGATGCATAGCCCATTTGTCTTCAAAGTGAAAAAGCCTCTTCCCCTACACATTCTAACTAGTAGACTACTATAGAAACGTAAGATTTGGATCTCAAAAGTTACAGGGCAATGTACAACAAGAAGCTTTTGAAAAAGCCAAACGCTTAGCTACATCCCCATCAAGACAGATAACGGCACTTCTGGGACTGTGTTTCTCAAGGGTTGCTCACCAGTTTACTACCAGTGCCCTCTTTAAAAATACAGCAGGTGGCCCCTACTCTGACAGTACACCAGTTTCCTCAAGGGTAATACCACTTGCCAGAAGCTGCTAAAGAAGGTAAAAGTTATTATGAAACAACAGATATTATATAACAATTAAGACTTCATGTTGCCCTCTTAACGGCCATCTTGTATACATTTTGTGTGGATTATATTTTTAGTTTGAACCAATGTGTATCTTCTTTTTCTTTTCAATAAAAAAAGTGAATATAAATAGTTACTTTTTCTTGCTGATTCAATTAAATCTTTCTACTTGAAAAACAAAACCCAAAAAAAGAGAAAGATATGCGGATGAAGGAATCAAGGAAGGTGGGAGGCAAAAACATGTGGAGCCATAAAAGAGCACGGCTGGTGGGCCTCCCTTACTAATGAGGCACCGTACATGAGCCACCCCAGAAGAAAAGTTGGTTGAGATGGGCCACATAATTATTCAATATGTGGATATTGGATAAGCTTGCTATGCTGCCCCACATGGGTAACTTTTTTTATTTTTAAGTATCGTTCGACTTTTATGATTTAAAGCCTAGTAAATTTTTATTTGATTATTTATATAAATTTAATAATTTAAATATTTTTAAATAAATAAAATTTTTATTACTTTCTAATAACAAATATCAAACTCTAAAAGGGTTTATCTGATGGTAAAAAAAAGTAGATGATTAGGCCAATTGTCACAGGCAACGAAGTCAACATAGTTTTGAAGCCAGGACATGATAAATTATCATACGATGCATTATTGATAATTTCCATAACTATGTATAGACAACTTCTAAATTGTCAATATTGATACGTATGTAGTGCTAATTACACACACACACACACACACATATATATATATATATATATGTCAATAACAGCATATTCCACTAAAGTTGAGGCATTGGATGCCATTATGCTATTGATGACATTAATTCAAACATGTATATGTAGGCTATTGACTTCTCTCTATATTCATCATTATTAATTTGCGTTCAATCTTCCAAAAGTATATACGAAACACAGACAAAAAAAGCAAGTTAGAAATGGTGCTGAAGTTTCAATACCCAGTCCTAGATGGGCCACATTTCAAGCTAATCACATCACAAAATAACATACTTTTGACTATTAATAAGAAAAGAAGCAGATGGAAGGAATCATCGAGTGATGAAATGAACCAAAGGTGGATAAGGCTTAGGTTTGCAAAAGCGGTTTATTGTAGTCGAAGATATATGCGTAGTTGAAATAGTCAATGTCTTTATTCAGTAGGCCAAGTGAAAATAGGACAGATGGTGAAGGATCATTAATTGGAGTTTGGTAACAATATTAAATGCGCTGTCTTTATCTCAATCTAATTATTTGGGAGTACCTAACGGTATAAAATATTAAAAGAAGAACATTGGATACCAAATGAGTGATATTAGCAGCGACCAACTTTACCCAACAGTAAACAGCGCAGCATGACCCAGGTCTTGTTATATAAACAGTTTGCGTGCCAGAGAGAAAGCGACTCTCAACATCATTAGGTTAGAAATTGAAATATAATATGCATAGTTCGTACAATCAAGTAATAAAAAATAAAATAGTGTATGTCGGCAATGATGATTACTTTGCAAATATATATATAATGGAAATTAACTTAGATGTTACCAAACCTCAACTGTTTCTTGTAGGCCTCTTCATAAATTTTTATAATATTATATAGTAAAATCTTTCTACTCTCACCGAACTAAATTCTCCCAAAATAGTTAAGTAGGTTTAACATGAATTTAGCACGAAGAGAATTTTGCTGTCAACATAGAAGTCACATGTAATTTCATGAGACATGTGACGTCCGACTACAATTTCTGACTCTTTTCTTTAATCACTATTTTCTAGACAACCATAAAACAAATCACTTTCAAAACTCAAAGCAGACGAAATCAAAGAATGATTTATATAAAAAACAAGAAATCTATCCCTTTTTCTTTTTAACTGAAATGTATCATGTTTAATTCAATTAATTCATTGCCAAAACCTTGATTCCCTACCTACTAAGAGTCACAACATACAAATGCAATGTATATGGTTGCGCTTTGAAAGATAACACATTTGCGCTTTGAAAGATAACACATGAATATACAAATGAATAAAGATCGACGTCCATCATATCATATAATGATTATATACCACAGAGGCTTTGGAATATATATATATATATATATATATATATATATATATATATAACAAATTAAAAACAATAAATCAAGACCAGAGGCTTATGTGAATTGATTCATAGCATGCAAAGTGTTGCAAATTAACCTCATTAATGCTTCTGCATAGCATTGGTTAGATGAAGGCATGCTTTCACTACTTAGAAGGCCTTATTAATAACAGTTTTACCATTTAAATAAATTGAATGTAATAAATTTTTTTTAAAAATTATCTGAATTATTAAATTCATTAAAACTTATAAATTTTATGACATTCTATAGCATGAGACTTTGGACCCACAGATTACATAGAACAAGAGTTTTATTGTTTAAATAATAAAGGTCTAAACAGTTTGGCTCACTAACTTGGAGAGTGCCAGATTCATTATTATGAAAGAAACCATTTCCGTCTTGATCCAAATTACCCAGACCAACATGCAAAACAAACCATTTAATTTCTTATTTTATTATAAACAAGTACAATGTATTAATAAAAAATAATTAATTTTATTTAATGCATCCATAATTTTTAAAACGAATTACACAAAAAGCCTTAAAATTTATATTTTTCTTATGCGATAATTATTTTATAATTTTCTATATTAATCAATTTCTTAATATTTAGAATTATTTTTGCAATCTAAATATTGTTTTCATATATATAAATCAAAAAGTTTGAGAGTGGTTGTTGAGAAGCAAGTTTGACAAGTACACAGATTGTTAGGCAAGTATAAGCAATTTTCATGTAATTCTATGTGGGCACCAGAAGTTGTTGAATGCACTGTACCTTGTCCTGCGTTAATTGATGAAGTATTTAATTTGAGGATCACCTGGCCAGGACGATAAGTCTTTGGGATAGATCCATTTAAATACATGATTGTGATGACTTGACTTATCACAAATTTGAGTATTCCACATGCGTCCATGCATGGTCTATTTCTTTATATATATATATATATATATATATATATATATATTTCATCACTGCCTGATTAATTATTTCATCCGTAGTATTTAGCATTATTGATTATTTTCTTGGCTTACTAATCAATTTTAGTTTGAGCATTTTAACAATGATTAATTTAAATACAAATTGTTAATTATCCAACATCATTTTTGTTCAATGATATTTGAAATTCTTACTTAAAAAAACAATTTCAATTAGATATATCATTAAGCAAATTTAATTTTCTTCAAATCTGATCAAATTATAACGCTCTCCTATTATTTATTTTAAAAAAAGATTAGTAATTACATGAAAACAATATATGTTTATGTAAATATATATATATATATCCTATGCATGCCACATACTAAGGGATCCAAATCACGAATTTGTTTTAGATTTAAATATACATGTCGATGTTTGCCAAAGTTTGATGAAAATCAAGAAAAATTGATGCGTAAAATATGCATATTGATCCGCATGAGGGCTGCAACATAATAATTACATAAAAAAAAAAAAAGGGACTCATGACATCATGCGAGTCAAAGAAAAGGCCGATAAATGTTGACTTTGTTGCCCATTACTTTGAGTGTAAGAGATAACATTGTTGACCAAATAGAGCCTCGTCAATTATTGGAATCGTTATCTACTAGCTATCTATGTTGCCACGTACTTCCACTGACCATGCAGCCTGGTTTGCTTCTATTGTAGTGCACGTGCAACACGACAAAAGAATATACAATTGAACCCTCAAAACTTATTTGAAAAATTCTACCAAAAAATACAACTTATTTGAAAATTTGTAAAATCTACTAATTCATACTTTTCTTCTGCCTTTTCTTGGCTATCTATATCTATATATATATATATATATTTGAATCATAATTGTTAATTATGTCAATTAATCTTTTTTAGGCTACATTGTAATTTTTTAAGTTTTTTATTAAATAATTTTTATTTTTTGAATGAATTAATTTCTATTCGATGCAAAAATTAAATAGTATATCTCTCGCCAAAGAAATGACTCTAAATTTTTGGAGGCTACACTGTAATTATTATTCCTGTGAATTCTTTCTTTTTTAAGTAATCAAAAGGGCAAAACGCCCAACAAAAAGCCAAAAACAACCAAAGCTAAACAGCACAGATACTTCTAGCATGACTAGTTACAGAAAGATCAGCTAAAAATAACAATTGTGAACCTGGAGGGATATTGTCAAACACTCTCAGATCCTACACTTTAGAAACTGCTAGATTGGCCAGCCAATCCACACAATACTTAGCTTCTCTGTATGTATGCTCGAAGATCACGTGCCACTACATGTGAAGCCACACTCAAATGCAGAGTCATAATGTGAGATTCATGAACTACATTACCCTTATAGAGATAAGCATGGTTACAATAGCATGGGAGTCCACATTAATGTGATAGCCTTTTTGCCAAGTGAACTCCAATTCAGTAAGTATTCGCCACAGCTCAGCAATCATCTCTTTAATTCCAACATAAATAGTCTCTTTAATTTATTTTGTGATTATAAATCAGCTCTTTTTGATCAAATAAAGTGAATTAATTAGTCGAGATGTGCACAAATTGACTTACGCATCGCCTTGTTGCAATTACAAAGGAAAGCCTATTTTGTTAAGTCAGTTTGAATAAATTATATTTTCTCTTTCTTATATTTTGGGTTTAAGGTTATAAATATAAAGTTATGGAATTATTTTTCTAAATTTAAATTCGTTTAAAAGAGATGCCATGGATTTTAATCCGAGAAGAGTAAAGAGAGACATGGGGTCCCTTTCCATATGAAAGGACAGGGAGCCTCATAATAGAGAAACTACAAATTACAACACATGATGGAGTGGCCAATTTGACAATTGGATATCCAAAAGAAATCAGGCGGGGCCGGCGGCTCTCTCGGTAGCAGCGGCGAGCAGCAAGCGGCATCATGCTTGTCTGTCGTGCACCGAATTTACCACTATTTTGGCCTTTCCAGTACTGCGTAAATCAGTGCTTTCTTTTATATATATATATATATATATATATATATAGCTAAACGAATATTTTGCGAATTCTTTTGGGAAACAATCTCAGCAGACTGGTCACTTTTGGCTTTTGTCGTCCAAAACCCATTCGCTGTCTTTAATTTGTCGTTTTTTGAATATTTGTTCTGGTAGACGGCACCCACTAATGATAACTGACAATAGGCCTTTCAGGTTTGATGACTGCGCTACGTTATAAATTATATTTGCTCCTTTTCTTTTCTTTTAATTAATGAAAAGCCAGAAAGAACGCACATCATCACTTATCACGTGGATCCCATTTCCAATCATTCATTTCTTTGCATATTCAAATGCAACATGCTGGTAAGGCTATTCCCTCTAATTCCCTTTTTTTCTAAGGGGAAAAAAATCTGTATAGAATGATTCATGGATGGTCATTGTATCCGATCCAGATCTGTTGCTTCTTTGGCACTTTTTCCGAAAACAGTCAAAAGTATAAAAAAAAATAAGAAGTGGGAGTTATTTTACTACCTTTTTCTTTTCATTTAAATATGATATTTTACAATTTTATTTAAAATATAAGATAAAAATAAAACAATTGATTTATAACTTACGAAGAAAGTTGACAAAAAAGTTGCAATAATGCATGGCAGCTGCAACCCATGTCACAAGTAAGTAACATGGCATCCCCTTTGATTAAGGTTCACTTTACCTCTGATTCCATCTTCCAATTCCTAAATCATTTGGTGTACTACCTATTCCCTAGGAAGCAACTGAATTTATATAAACCTAATTTATTTAAAATTTATGCATAATCTTATTTAAATAAATATGTTATATATTCTCTTGTTTATGCTACTTTGTTAAATTTATATATATTTATGTTATATTTTAAATAAAATTGTGAATTGAAAATTATGAATATATTTTTTGTTAAATAAAATAGGACATTATCCATCAATTAAGGATTTGAGGTTGGGAATGGAGATGATGAGTGATGCTTAGGTTAAGCATGTTGAATTTTTAACAGAAATGTTGATATATGTTGTCGCCAATATGCTGCCGTGATTTCTGGCAACTTCCAATCGCACTCTGCCTATTGTTAATTAAGTTGTTTCTCTTTGATATTTGCACGTACACTTCAATTATTTGACAAACATGTTGCTTGAAGAGATGGCTTTGTTTCCATATAAAACTATTTTAAACGGCACTTCCATCTTACAACATGCTTGCCGTTTTAAATCTCAAGAGGTGCTCCTATACCTTTGTTTTAACAAAAGTTTGTATTAGAAAAAAATTTTGGTATTAATGATGAGTATTCGTTAAAAGTTTTAATCTACAAACTTATAATTTTTATATAAAAATTTATTTTTTAATAATATCAAAACTTTTTATAATAAATTATATTCTAATTAAGTTATATAATTTAATAAATCTAATTATTTAAATTGTATAAAATATAAATACATGCAAATACATGTATAAATATAAATGGCTCTCTCCCTTTCAAAATTCAGATCCTTATCTTTAGAGGTTTATATAATAAGAAAAATGTATAAAATTAAAAAAATAATAAAATATACGGCTTATATATATTAATATAAATTAAAAATAAATAAAAATTCAATACAAATAAAAATTTCAAATTACTTCTTTTCTGTTGCTTCTTTCTACTCTGAAAGTCAGGGGGTTACGTGCCATACGTGCTTTACGTATTGTTCAGAAGAATATTCCCAATTTAAAATGATGACCGTTTGTGTCGGCAGAAAAGTTTCTACACCCCACCAAAAGAACACAGAAAATAAAAGTAATTTGTATTAAAAGACGGGTACCCAGAAATCGGAAGAAGTTTCGGCGCAGGTTACTTTGTGTTTGACTAGCGTCACATGCATATGTTCCCCTTCGCGTGCAGATGTGTCTTTTCCTTTCGTTCCTTTTTTTTTTTAATGTTGACCAAATATCTAAAGATTGACTAATTTAGATTCACTTTTCTAATTTTGATATATTTTCTAAGTATTGTTATTATTATTTGATTATTTATATAGATAAGTTCCTCGTAAACAACAACTTAATTTTTGCATTTTATTTAATGGCCTGCTCATTGAGTGGAAGAGAACAAGGACAGTGGTAGAGCAACTGTTTGTCCAGAAGTCTCATTTTTTAGAAAAGTGTGTTTAAAACAGGAATTAAACAACCTCTTAATCTTTTATAATATTTACATTTTAATAAATTTTAATTTATAAAATTTAATAAAATAAATTTTACATTATAAAAATATTACAACTCCATTTCTTTCTTTCGGTGTCCCTATATATAAATAAGGGCAAATAAAAAAAGTGACAATTCATAAACTGGCTAGAGATTTGTCCATACAAATGAATTGAGATTGGCATTAAATGTTGGATCTGAATAGAGGGGGACAGAACCAAATCTTAAGGCAGTGTTTAATTCAAAGCAGGAAGAAAAAGAGAAAGGGGAGGGAAAAAATTTTCATTGTTTGGTTTAATATAAAAGTAAAGAAAAATAATCCTTTATTATACTTCTACTTTCCTTTCTTTATTAATCAAACAAAGGGACAGATTTTAATAAAAAAAATTTATTATTATATCCTTTACTTTTGTAATAAGTAAAGTAATTAAAGAAATTTTTATGATTATAATATAAATTTTTTAATTTTTTTACTTAGTAAAAATTAAATAAAATTAAGAAAAATTTTAAATTACTAACTTTCCTTCCTTTTCTTCCAAAAAGTTATATCAAATAAGAGATTTTAATTAAAATTTCTTTCTTCTCTTTTCCTTTTTTCTCATTCAAAAAATTGTATCAAATAAAAAATTTTAATTTAAATTTCTTTCTTCCTTTTCATTCTCTACTAACCAAATACTATACTAAGATAGTTATATACTATAATTGAAAAACAAAATAAAAAGCCATATCTCAATTCCCAAATGAATATGTAACATGCATTGTGCATAACATGTTTTGTCGGAAAATGAAGTGTGTTAGGGCTGAAAATGAGCCGGGGCGGGTTCAGGTTGCAAAATAAAAAACCGAATGAACCCGGCACACACAGTTGCAGCAACCGATGTCGACCGACAAGATACAATGGGTTGAAGCAATTTCGGCCAGTAACCTCAGTGGCATCAGTGCCATCTCCTTCTTCAGATTTGTTGGGCTTCTGTGGAAAGGAGTTTCAGCATGATTTCTCTGGATGGGTTGCTCTGTTTTTGCACAAATTTGAGTGAGAACGAGGTCAAACGAACAACCAAAAGTTTGAAAACAAACAATAAGAAGACTTTGGTTATGAATGACCTTCGGATGGGGGAGCTACTCTTTGGTTGTGAACGTTTGAATGACCTAACTAAGAAGACTTTTATTGTGAACGACCTTCGGAATTCAATTTTGAAAATGAACAACCAAAGCAGAGGTTGCAAGAGACCTTCGAATAGGGGAGCTCCTGCCTCCTCGACCTGGGCTTTAACGGTGGTGGGGCGCTCTTCGACGACGGGGTGGCAAGGATTAGACAGCTGCAATGGGCATTCTTCAACTTGTGATTGTCAACTTGGGAGAGCGTCTGAAGTGAGAAGATAACCCATCTCTCACTAGTGACTAGCGTATGAAAAAGTCAAGAAGGAAATATCTTACATAGATCAGGTCGGTTTTGACTACTGCGAGTTGAAATTTGCTCAACCTGAACCTTGATCAACTTTACCCGTTTATAACCAATTAATCACTCAAATTAACCTGTCCGACCCAAAACAATTGTTTCACTTAAAATAAATCAGGATGACTCCGGTGGACTAGTCATACCAACCTTTAGCGGGCCATAACTAAGGTTTAGCGGAGAGAGCCGAGTAATTACTTATTAATTCAAAATCAGTAAGGCATTAATTAGGCAGCAGTGAGTGAGTACGGCATGTCGGGTTAGGGCGATCAAGGGAGGCACGTTTGGACATGCAATTAAGGAGTGATTGGATTGCATGCATTGAATGCAAGGTGCCGTGGCCAATTTAGCAATCGTCAACTTAGCAGCCAATGAAATCTAATTAATGCATTTGAAGTTGATGATTAATTTAGAAAAATAAATAAATTAAATTAAAGTGTTGATGATTACAAGAAATGAAAATCAAAATCAATAAGCAAGCCATGCTGAAGGTTTATGCAATTTATGTATAATGGGAGATTTTTAGATAAAAAAATATAAAAATACAAAATTTACTTATAAAATTAACAATAATATATATATATAGACACTTCTCTGCTACATGTTTCCACAACGATCATCTGCTGTGATCTCACTGCCAACTAGCGAAGGTTTATGCAATTTTTTTCATATAAGAAAAAAAAAATTATTTTTCATATTGTAAAGTTTTAAATTTAAATTTTAAATAATAAATGTCATTATATTATTAAAATAATAAAATAATTTTTATTAAGACAGTAAAATGATAAAGCGATTAAGATGAAGTGAGTTCGTCAATTCAATTAATAAATAGCTAAAATTTCAATTATAACAGAAAGAAATACCAAAATGTAAGGGGCTAATTCAAAATTTCCTAGTTAATTCCATCGAAAACTTATAATTCATAAAGATCAACGAATGTATTGTCAAGTCATAATCCAATTCCGGATCGTCAAAATATCTCTTAGATAGGCTTCTTTGAAATTTTCTGTTCGTACCATCAAGATTTTACTTGAACTCCTACTACCGAAGCACTGAGCTTTCTATTTTTGTATAGGAATATACCTTCATTGTTTTCATTAACTAGTTTTATTACATGGTATTTGGTGTATACTTGGATGGCCCCCCAAGGGTGATGTGCTTCTTTACAGTTTACACTGCTCTTCAATGAACTTTGACACCTCGAAATGATTTTATATTAAATTGTTGCTCACAAATTAATTAATTAATTAATTAATAGCTCTAATCTGATTGAACCTATCCAAAACTTGATCTTCCAATGTAATTATTTCCCGATTAAGGTACTAGTTATGAATGGTAACAGTGTGTGCCACATTGTTCAATAGACGTACTCCTCATGGATTTGGGTGTCATCAACTCAAGGAAAAAGGTAGTCCCACAGAATAGATGGATTGTTAGTTGGAGTTATTGATATATTGAGTTTTATTGTTTGATTTGTGAGATTTAATACATTTAATGATTTAAATTTTTAAAAATGATAGTTTAATAAATTTTTTTGAATAATCAATCATGTCTAAGTAACTATCATTCGAGAATTAGAGTATTAATGATTTTTTCCTCCTAACAATTGCCTTCTCCAAAATTTGAACTCTTGTATATTAACAGCTAAAATTCATCTAAAATCAATATACTTCTATTAGACCAATGCTCTATTAGTATTTTTTTTAAGTGATCAATCATATCCAAGTAGTAACATTTAAGAATTAGAGTATTAATAAATTTCAAATGTCTTCTTCAAAATTTGAATTCTTGTACATTAATAGTTAAAATTAATTTGAAATTAACATACTTCTATTAGATTAATACTTTATTACCAAAATTTTATTTATAAGAACAGAAGAACCAAAACCTCAATATGAATTGGGGGTTGTGTTATTAGTCTCTCTAAGCATACAAGAAAAGAAAGAAACAAAATATGCCTGATTATGGTTTCTTGGTGTACCTTCCAGTCATGGATTTTTTGTGTCTTAATTATGCCCTTAACTAAAAATGCAATACTAATTTCAAACTCATGCTTCATAAGAGAACAGTACTCTATATCCATTTCATGTTAGTTAAAGACAGTCAAAATTTTCCGATATCCAATTGTCCCTGCTGTCTCTGGCCAAAAGAAAAGAAAAAGATCCTAATTGATGGAGAACTAAATTTAAGTTCAAACAAATCAGGCTTTCCAAGCAAGTACATGCAAAAGAAGTACAGAAAGAGAACACCAGGAAATCTCAATAAAATAGAAGGAAACGAATTGTAAAAAGGAAGTTGAGTCCTTGCGTGCAACTTGTGCTTTAGAAAAGCATCAAGATTTAGAAGCATTCAAATGCGAATAAACAACTAAAAGGAGGTCTCTTACTTGCTCATGGGTTATATCGTTTGTAAGAGAAAAGAATTTGTCCTTTCTTATGTAGATTCATAAGGAAAAAAGAAACGAATTTTTGTTGCCTGCTGCTTTTGTAGGCTTCCAGACTCAGATCCATAGCTAACGAAAAGAATTAAGCAATGGAAGGATACAAATTCCCACAGGTAAAAGTAAAGCTAGACAGCATCAAGGCCCTTTAATCAAAAATAGAAAATTGTAAGCAATTTTGTGATTGACAAGAGTGTGACCATTCTTGTCTTGTTGTCTTGCGCACAAGATGGGCATTCACATCAAGATTAATTATGGGCAATGTATGTGTAAGGTTGAGCCTTGTGAATTCTGTTGAATGACTAGTCAAAATCATACAGCCATTATATATATATATATATATATATATATATATATATCATTTTTGGGCATCTGTCTTCGGGTGAATTAAATAGGAATTTTCTTTTTTTCTGAAGTAGGAATATATAAAAGTCTAATTCCAGGTTATGCAGCGAGTTACAACTACTACTAAAGCTTGGCATAGCTTAGATGCATGCCTACTAACCCATCTATCCCAACATAATAATTTAAAGACCAAACCAAGGCCATGATTGTGCTTCCACTTTTGAAGTGATTCTTCTTTTATTTAATGTTCAAATTCTAATGCCATTAAGATTAAGTGTTAGTTGTGAGTAGAATTAATTTTTAATAAAATTATTAAAAATATGCATATGTTATATGTAGGTTCATTTTATAAAAAAGAATAATATAAATATTTTTAAAAGAAATGATAAAACTTATATACACTCTTCAGCCAATTAGGCACGATTGTGAATTCATAATGAATCATCAGTCAAAATAATACAGCTATATATATATATATATATATATATATATATATATGCAGTTGGATTACACATTTATGTCAATTTATGTCAAAATGAGGAATGGACAAGAACAGAGTGTTTCATTTTGACATGAGATAACTTTAATATGCACAATATATATCTATCTCTCTCTCTCTCTCTCTCTCTCTCTCTCTATATATATATATATATATATATATATAACAAGCTGTATCCACTCTTAAAAGAGAATTACACAGAATGAAAAATTGGAGTTGAATTTACTCAATTTAATAATATATTATATTATATAAGAATTAGATAATTAAATTGAGTGTGGACGTAAAATTATTCAAAAAAAATTATATAAATAAAAAATTAAATGAAATTATATGGAGGATTGTGCCTAAAACTATACTATCTTTTTTGGTGATATATTTGCCCCACTGTCCTAGGATTATCTCAAGCACCTAAAAATTTATAGGCAACAATTTTGAGAATTTTTCTTCAAAATCTCGAGAGGTTTGCAGAAAAATTTTCTGTTGGGAAAAAAAAACAAGCAAAAAAGTACGTTTTTTTTTTTTTTTATAAAGAGTTTTGAAATAGCATAATGTTTCAAACAATCATAATTGTTAAAAAAAATTATTTAAAACTATTGTGACTTTTAACTAAAAATATATTTAAACAATTATATATTTTAAATAATTAATTTAAAATCAAATGTAACCACAATACTCAAATTATTTATTTGCAAACTATTTCCAACAGCCACTTCACCTAAACCTCAAAATTTTTGGACAAAAACAGCTATATGTATCTCATTGAGAGGTCCTCTATATGACTTTAAGATAAAATACTTATTAGCTGCTCTTAAAGGTCGCAACCACCTTTGATTTTCTTTCTGCTTTACTTCTATCATTCCTACATTATAGCATCGAAAGCGACTCGCGTTTTATTCCTCTTACTGTTATCATCCCGCCTCACTGTCATCCACTACATGTCCCATTTTTCTTTCTCTCTCTCTCTCCCTCTTTTCCATCCCCACCAGCTAGTTATGGTACCCGTTTAACTATAAAAAACAAAAGCTTCTATTTCCATAATTAATCTTATAAACTCACATACATTTTATTAATTTCTTTTGCAATAATTCAAATTATAAAAAATATTTACATAATTTATAATAAAGATATTGATATTTATATAAATTAAAATAATACAAACTCTACATAATCTCTTATATTCTTTCTTTAGCTTTTTTCTCATTCAAAATTTTTTCTTTCCATATTAAGCTTTGGCCACTTACTATTAACATTATTCTTATAATAATATTACTATTTTACAAAAAATATGTGGTTCTCTATCACACGGCATTGACTGACTTTCAAAAGAAAGAGAGAGAGCGAGAGACATTAAGATGGCCCTGAGAAATTTGGTACAGGTGGTTCACATGGGGACAAGGTTAAATGCACTCTTGGTATGCTAATTTCGACCAACTGACCATATAATTGCCCTCTTCCCCCTAATTAAGTTCATGCACCAAAATGAAAAAGCTACCCCAATTTCCTCTCAAAGTAAAGCACATCAAATCTGAGGATGCCCCCAATACTTTATTCCTAGAGTAAATTGTATTGTAAAGGAATCTTCTCACTTCTACTATAAAAGTTAAATTTGTTGACATCCTTAAAATTATAAGATTAATTCTTTTTTTTTTTTTAAGACACAAGTCATATATTAATTTTAAGAGAAAAAGGATAATAAAAAATCAAACCTATATCTAGATTCAAGAATAAGAAATTAGGATGTCATATGAGCTATGATTCAGTGACTAAGATTAATCTCTATTTACAAAATCATGTCTACTACTGGCCGTACTAGATTTATCTCTCTTTCTTGTGCAAAGCTATTACTACATGCTTAGTTGTCCAATTATAAATTATATTATTTAGTTAAACCAAATCAAATTAAGTATACAAAAATCATATTTACACAATTATTTCATTTAAAATTTATACATAATATTTAGATATGTATCATATTTAGTGTTTTTCCCACATTCTCACTTTATTGAATCTGTTATCATTTATGTTTTTTATTTGAGTAAAATTATGTGTATATTATTCTAAAATATACATAAGGCAGTAATTATTTTAAGGAACGTTAGTGTGCACGTTTCATTTATGAGAATATTTTAATTTCATGTTGTGTAACAAAAGCCGGCATTCATTTAAATAAACCTATGCTTTGGGCAGATAAAACTATTTCATTTCCTGGAAAGTGAAAAGAAATTTTCCATGTAACCAAACAAAGGAAACACCAGTGCGCTCGTTTCATTTATGAGAATATATGTTTCCGTGTTGTGTAATAAAGCCGACATTCATTTGCTAAAACCAATGCATTGAGCAGATAAAACTATTTCAGTGCCCGAAAAGTGAAAAGAAAATTTCCATGTAACAAAACAAAGGAAACATCAGTGTGCAGGTTTCGTTTATGGAAATATATATTTCCGTGGTGTGTAACAAAGCCGATATTCGTTTACTAAAACGTATGCATTGAGCAGATAAAACTATTTTATTTCCTGGAACGTGACAAGAAATTTTCCATGTGACCAAAGGAAACATTAAGGTAGAAATTCAAGAATGTCGTTTTCAATTGGAGCGCAAGGACATCAATAATGTTCAAGGTTGAAGACTTGAAGGAAACTTCAATTATTATTTCTTGCACTGAATGAAATTCAACCTGGAGCTACTGTTTTCTTCTTCTTTTTCTTCTCTTTGGGTTGATTAGTTTCCCTTTCATGTTCACTTTTGAAAAATTTTCTTTCATTTTCGTGCTCTAGTTAGTGTTTGTATTCTTTGTTTTACCAGCAAAAGCTGCCATGCCACTTGATGGGGTGCTCACCACACTCACATGCCATTCTCATCATTGAGCCATCACATGGCTTCGAAAATTCTTCCAAGAAAGCAAACTTAAAAAAATAAAAGAAAATTTAAAGTACCATAAAGTTACCCATGGTGATGGTGGACATGAATTTGCAATCTCCCCGTTTCCTTTGCCCCAAATATTCTCACCCCACTCAAAAATCTGAATTTGCTTGTGTGAATGACTATAATTACAATGTTTTTTAGAAGTTTTGAAGGAAAATGGAATACAATGACATACCGTTTTCTGACATTGATTTAACTTTGATTTGGATGTATGGCAGCCCCACAAATTAAATGCCACCAATTGCAAAATCAGGGAAACTAATTTGCAGTTTTGGATTATTCTGTTCATTATAAACTGCCAAAAGCTTTAGTTCGAAACAGAGAAAGATAATGCATGTAAGGTCAAAGATGTTCATCCTTAAACAAAAAGGGGTTTGATCCAACGGCTGCAAATTCTGCCACGAAGAGGATGGATCAAAATCATGACCGCTTATGGATTCATGATGCCAAACACCTTATTACACTTTTCTTTCCCTCAAAAACAATTGAAAAGAAATGGAATAACAAAAGGGAAAGGGGAAGAAGAAGAAAAAAGCGTTTTGGAGTTTCTTTTTCATCAAGATAGGCAACTAAGCAGGGCAGCTGGAAGGAAAATGATAAAGAATAGGATTTGGTTTTCCCAACTTTTGTTCTGTACTGCAGATGCCGATTTATTTTGAATATAAAGTATTAAAAAATGAGTAGTTGGAGAATGGAGAATGCTTCTGAGCATATGGAGCAAATAAACCAAAGTGTGATTACAAACAGTGCATATAAAAAAGTCACAAGGCCAGCTGGGGGAAACTCATTTTTTGCATTAAAATCAAAATGAAACCAATTTTAAATTGGTCCCTCATATAGCTCCTCTTTAACGACTCACTCTCACTATAAGTATACTAAGTATTTCATGCATAGTCATTACCAAGACCCAATCCCCCCCCCCCCCCCCACCTTTTCTCTCTCCCTCCCCACATAATTTCCAGGAATATCAGTGATCAGAAGCATTGGCCGGAAGTGGTGAGCTCTTTCCATTCTACCCATGAAAGGAAGGGGTAGCGACCCCAGAAGGGGTTGTCTTTGGCCACAATTGGCCATGGCATTGGCCATTCTTCTGATTTCCACTAATGTGGGTTCAGTGGCTGGTGATGCTTATCCTTACTATTCTCCTCCGCCGCCAGCCTATGAGTATAAGTCACCACCGCCTCCATCTCCTTCACCACTACCTCCTTACGAGTACAAGTCACCTCCTCCACCTCCATATGAGCACAAGGCACCACCTTATGAGTACAAGTCACCACCTCCGCCACCACCATATGAACACAAGTCTCCACCTTATGAGTACAAGTCACCACCTCCTCCTTCACCATCATCACCACCACCTTATGAGTACAAGTCTCCTCCTCCACCTCCACCATATGAGCACAAGGCTCCACCTTATGAGTACAAATCGCCACCTCCTCCTTCTCCATCACCTCTGCCTCCTTATGTTTACAAGTCACCACCACCCCCACCACCGTATGAGCACAAGGCTCCACCATATGAATACAAGTCACCTCCACCTCCGTATGTGTACAAATCACCACCTCCCCCCCCACCATATGAACATAAGGCGCCACCTTATGAATACAAATCACCACCACCACCACCTCCATATGTATACAAGTCTCCACCTCCGCCACCACCATACGTGCACAAGGCTCCCCCCTACGAGTACAAATCACCACCACCACCTTCGCCACCATATGTGTATAAGTCTCCACCTCCCCCACCACCGTACGAGCACAAGGCTCCCCCGTATGTGTACAAGTCACCTCCTCCCCCACCGCCATATGAGCACAAGGCTCCACCTTATGAGTACTTTTCGCCACCTCCTCCACCTCCATATGTGTACAAGTCACCTCCTCCACCACCACCATACGTACACAAGGCTCCACCTTATGAGTATAAATCACCACCCCCTCCTTCTCCGTCACTTTCGCCTCCATATGTGTACAAGTCACCCCCACCTCCACCACCATATGAGCATAAGGCTCCGCCTTACTACTATAAATCTCCTCCCCCTCCATCTCCTTTACCTCATCCACCATACTATTACAAATCTCCTCCCCCTCCATCTCCTTTACCCCATCCACCTTATTATTACAAATCTCCTCCCCCACCTTCTCCCACTCCACATCCGCCATACTATTACAACTCTCCACCACCTCCAGTGAAGTCCCTACCTCCACCAACACCTTATTACTACCAATCCCCACCTCCCCCCAAGCACATTCCTCCTCCATACTACTATAATTCTCCTCCTCCACCAATTGCGTATCCTCCCCACCCATACCCTTATCCTCATCCCCACCCCCACCCGTTGATTGTGAAGGTAGTGGGTAAAGTTTACAGCTACAGATGCTATGACTGGAAGTATCCCGAGAAGTCACATGACAAAAAACACCTTGAAGGTACATTAATTTTCGTTCTTTATCACTTTATTTTGATACTTTTATCTACATCATGTTTGTTTCAAAAGCTTAGTAATTTTCAAACTCAACTGCGCACTATTAAGTTCGAGTAGCTTAATTTTCTTGGTCACGCTCCCATATTTCCATCATGTGTTTGACTCCTGGAATCTGAACTGCATTTTACACAAACATTTATTCGTAGTAGCCTCGTTACCACCTGTGTCCTCTATTTCGTGGAGAGGTGGACTCCGTTTCCATCTTTGTAATGTTGGCTAAGTAGTTATTAAACTTTTTGCTTTTAATCTTTTCAGTGATTTCAGAACTTCAGAGTGACCATTAGCTTACTAATGGGAATTTATTTGGGCCTAGCATGATCTAATAATTTTGAACTGATCATTTTTTAAATTAAATTTTATAAGTGGGAAAATGTTTTTCCTAATTTGAGAACCTTATACTATGCAAATTAAAGTAAAAGGAGTGTGCTTATCCTTTGAATATAGATTACCAGTTGAAATTTCCAAATTGCCCTTCTTGCAATATTGAGTTGATTGCAATTTTATGGGAGATAATAGACATTTGGGTGTACCTGCCACCCAATTATAACTTGAGACCAAACTTACAAATAATATAAAATAACACAAAACATTTGTTCATAACCGCCTGCTGCCTGCAATCAAAGCAAATAATTAAAATATCAAAAGGACAATTTAATTCATTTCTATTTGGAAATACTGTCTTCAAGTAGGTTGACATGTAAGCCGCTTTGTCCTAACATGAATGCTTTATGCATTGTATCCAATTATCGCATAATGTGGCAGGTGCTGTTGTGGAGGTGAAATGCAAAGCAGGAAGACATATTATCAAGGCTTATGGAAAAACTAAGAACAATGGAAAGTACAGCATCACTATTGAGGACTTTGACTATGTCAAATACGGACCTACAGTCTGCAAAGCCAAGCTCCATGCTCCTCCAAAGGACTCACCCTTTAACATTCCCACTAAGCTAAATGAGGGAACCGACTTGAAGGTGAAGTCCAAGAACAAGTATGAAGTTGTACTCAAGGCAAAACCATTTGCTTACGCCCCAGAGAAGCCTTTTAAGGAATGTGAGAAGACCAAGCCTTCACCAACTCCTTACATATACAAGTCACCTCCTCCTCCCACACCAGTTTACATATACAAGTCACCCCCTCCACCACCACCTGTTCACTATTATTCTCCCCCATATTACTACCAATCACCACCTCCACCAATAAAATCACCATCACCTCCATATTACTACAAGTCTCCTCCTCCACCCTCACCCTCACCAATACCAAAACCTCCATACTACTACCACTCTCCCCCGCCACCATCACCGGTACCTAAACCTCCATACTACTACAACTCTCCCCCACCTCCCTCACCAGTATACAAACCTCCATATTACTACAACTCTCCCCCACCTCCCTCACCAGTACCCAAACCTCCATACTACTACCACTCTCCCCCGCCTCCATCACCAGTAGTAACCAAACCTCCATACTATTACCACTCTCCCCCGCCTCCATCTCCAATACCCAAACCTCCATATTACTATCAGTCTCCTCCACCTCCATCACCAGTACCCAAACCTCCATACTACTACCACTCTCCCCCGCCTCCATCACCAGTAGTAACCAAGCCTCCATACTATTACCACTCTCCTCCACCTCCATCACCAACACCCAAACCTCCATATTACTATCAGTCTCCTCCACCTCCATCACCAGTACCCAAGCCTCCATACTATTACCACTCTCCCCCGCCTCCATCACCAGTAGTAACCAAGCCTCCATACTATTACCACTCTCCCCCACCTCCATCTCCAGTACCCAAACCTCCATACTACTACCACTCTCCCCCGCCTCCATCACCAATACCCAAACCTCCATACTACTACCACTCTCCCCCGCCTCCATCACCAGTAGTAACCAAGCCTCCATACTATTACCACTCTCCCCCACCTCCATCACCAGTACCCAAACCTCCATACTACTATCAATCTCCTCCGCCTCCATCACCAATACCCAAACCTCCATACTATTACCACTCTCCCCCGCCTCCATCACCAGTAGTAACCAAGCCTCCATACTATTACCACTCTCCCCCACCTCCATCTCCAGTACCCAAACCTCCATATTACTATCAGTCTCCTCCGCCTCCATCACCAGTACCCAAACCTCCATACTACTATCAATCTCCCCCGCCTCCATCACCAGCTCCATACTATTACCACTCTCCCCCGCCTCCATCACCAGTAGTAACCAAGCCTCCATACTATTACCACTCTCCCCCACCTCCATCTCCAACACCCAAACCTCCATACTACTATCAGTCTCCTCCACCTCCATCACCAGTACCCAAACCTCCATACTATTACCACTCTCCCCCGCCTCCATCACCAATACCCAAACCTCCATACTACTACAATTCTCCCCCACCTCCATCACCAGTAACCAAACCTCCATACTACTACCACTCTCCCCCGCCTCCATCACCAGTACCCAAACCTCCATACTATTACCACTCTCCCCCGCCTCCATCACCAGTACCCAAACCTCCATATTACTACAACTCTCCCCCACCTCCATCACCAGTACCCAAACCTCCATATTACTATAAAAGTCCCCCTCCACCATCACCTTCTCCACCTCCACCATACTATTATCAATCCCCTCCTCCACCCAAAAAATTGCCACAACCACAACCTCCCTACTACTACAAGTCTCCACCTCCACCAACCCCATCCCCACCTCCTTACTATTACAAATCTCCCCCACCTCCATCACCATCTCCACCACCTCCTTACTACTACAAGAGTCCTTCTCCACCATCTCCCACTTCTCATCCTCCCTATTACTACAAATCCCCACCACCACCGTCACCTTCCTCACCACCACCTTACCATTACATAAGTCCCCCACCACCATCGCCATCTCCTCCACCACCATACCACTATACATCACCTCCCCCATCTCCATCTCCCGCTCCCACCTACATCTACAAATCACCTCCACCACCGGCAAAATCACCTCCGCCACCAGTTTACATCTATGCTTCCCCACCACCGCCAGTCTACAGTTAAGCTTGAAATTTAGAAGCACAAACCATAAAAAATCTTGTAAGTTCATCATTGTTTACAATTATGATTATATATCAAGTTTATATGTATAGACTAGAGATTTTAAAGAACTGAGTTTTATCATTTATTTAATTCCAGGTTCTAGTTTTTGTTGTGGAATAAAGGCAGGCTTTGTTTCAAGCAGTGTTAAACATCTAGCTTCCTATTCGAGTTCTTTGAATAAGAGTTTGAATGTATCACCTCTGAGCTACAATCTTTATAATTCAGACGAGGCTTCTTCTGTTTCTTTGGTGGCCATCATACAAGTCCTGTGTTTATTGTGTTCAAGTGATGGGCAAAGCAAAACAAGGAAGCGAGATTGGAAATGTATATGCCAATTGGAAGTGAAAAGTACAGTCTGCATTTAGTGATCTCTGCTAATTTATTTTTGTATAGATTAATATGGCCGTGTATGATTTCATTTCTATTTATTGTGGAATTTTTGAATTGGACCTTCTTGTGCTGTTTGCAATAAGAGTATTAGTAATAAAGGAACACATTTCTGTCCCCTTCCTTGTACAAGTTTCTGTCCCACGAGCCTATATGACTGTTGCATTTTCAAATAGCTCTAAAGTAGGCAGAACAAACTTCAAATCAGTTTAAAAATAAAAAATGCTATATTTTCCCGGGATTTCTCAATCACTGACCCGATGAAGCTAGAAGATGCATGGCTATCCTTTCATGACATGTGTATGTAGTTTCGAACACTACTATGGTGTTGTATTTTCAGCTTTCATTCTGTGTTTTCTGTCTTCTCCAGAAAGGGCCAGAACAAACAAAAAAGACAATGTCTTTACAGCACTTACAAGAGATCGTTTCCTCTTTGTTTCCATCTCTAACCGTTTCTGCTTGTTTTCCATCAAATTAAAACATTGTTAAGTTTTTCGTAGTTTAGGAACATGTAAGGAAATGGCTAAACTTTTGAGTTAATACATTCCACCATGTAATTTTCTATATCCACCATCAATTATAAACTGAAAATTTTTAATTGATAAGATAACAAACAAAAAATAAAAATAAAAAAAGAATCAAACCAAAAGACAACCTCTCACCCACTCAAACCACTTGAGATTGAGCTCAAGTGAAAGAAAGAAGAAACAAGAATCAATTAGATAGAAACAACAATAATTACTCTTAAAAAATTGAGTCATGGAAGTACCGAGAATTAATAATGTCTCTTGGATTATTGAATGAACAGAGTTATAAAGTGTAGGACTCCTAATGATAAAAACCAGACCAAGCTGGCACCACTATTTAAATAATTAGCATGTACAATATAACTAATTTGTGGGCTCACTATTATCATTTAACTAATTTTCTTCCATGTCTTCTTTAAATAAAATCCACATAACTAATTTGTGGGCTCATTATCATCGTTTACATAATTTTCTTCCATATCTTGTACAAAGTAATTATATTTTCTTTTCTTTTACGCTGTAGGAAAGAAAAAATAAACATTACATTATTTAATGACCCAAATTCTGGTAATATACTAGGGACAACTTGATCATTGATCTTCTTTTTTAGAAAAAAGGAAAAAGCGTACTTATCAATCATCTCTTATTTTCTCTACAACGCAACAAAAAAGGTTTCTTCTAATCTTTCTGGAAGAAAGTGGCAACTTGGAGACATTAAGATGAAAAAGGGTTGCCACTTGCTCTAAACAGTAAACAATCTAAAAGCAAAGTACTCGTGGTTCATGCCAATTGTTATAGTAAGTGATCAAGTAATCATTCATTAACCGAATTTTTTAAGAATATGAAACAAAAGAACAAGAGTGTGGCAATGATGATGATTATCAAAAGATCTCATATATGAATACCAGGTCATCATTTAATATGTTTCTTAATTCTTATAGAACTAGAGAAACGAAATAAAAGAAAGCTAATGAAATCATCCTGAAATAAAATTGTAAAAATGACAGTAACCAGGTCTGGCTACTTCTAACAATAACAACCCACCCCAATCCACCCTCTGCCCCCACATGATTGCGCATTTCTAGTGAGGAAGTGTAAAAGATTTCCATCAATCTGTCTCTAAATTAACTCCCTTTTTGACCAGCGTGGGTTACACAAAGAGGGATAACTCTAACCCTTCCCTAACGCTATGTTTGGAAGTTTTGCACTCATATAATGAAACAGAAGGTAAGGGATAAATTGGAATGATAGGGAAAGGGATAAGTAAAACTATTGTTCCCTTTTTTGTTAGATTAATGAGGGCATAGAGAGGAACAATAGAAGTGATAGACTTAAACTGCCAATACAACCCCTGTGTTTTCTACACATATTTTCTCAATTAATTTAAAAGGACAAAAAGGTAAACCAGCCATGATTTTAGATGAAAAGAAACTCATCTCCCACCAATCGAGAGGAACAAAGTGAGGGAAGAGCTCCACCAATTCTCCCCCATTACCCTTCCCCTCTCTCAGTCAATTAAACTCCAAAACAAGAGAAGTAGAGAACTGATTCCCCTTCCACCCAAATCCTCTCCCTTCCCCTCATTCCCCTTATACCTAACAGTTTTCCTTCTTAGATGAGTTAACAAATATAAAAGATCCGCTTAAGATTTAGGAATTATAATATTTTACTTACCTTCGAAAACAAAAAACCAATACCATGCAATGCCAATACAAGAAGTCAATATACTTACAGAGTCACAGGAAAAACTGAAAAGGATCAACATTAAAATGACTTTAACAACCAGCATCTCAGTCTGTACAATATTGATACACCAGTTATCTGAGGACAAAACAGTTCAAAGCAATTCTGTATCATTTCTTACACTAATTCCCTTACTATATGGCAAGCAAAATTAGAGTCATATTGCTGTTAACCAACAGAAAATGCATGTTACTTTCAGGATCTGAGACGATTAAATGTAGCTTATCAAAGATTTTTGAAAATTTACAGAGCTGTCAACTGCAGATACTCAAAACAGTCAACAGCAATCACTATATATAAATCTATATATCCAGAATTGCAGAAGCTATGGGCAACAATTCAATAATTTGACAAATCATATGCACCAAATATCTTTGTCAGTCCCACATATTGGTAAAGACCTCTGCCTTAAGAGGTTGCAATGCCATACCTTAGGATTTCAGCTTGCCACAGATCAGATACAGAAAAAACAATTCACTAAGTGTTTCTACGAATGAAACTAGAAACTCCCTAACTAATCCAATCTTCAACTTGTACAGTGTAGTTGTTTTTCTATAAGTATCAGAACAAAGCATCACAACCTGAACCTATCAAAGAAAAAAGAGACTTCACAAAAAAATTGCATGGTGTAGTAAGTAACAAGTTATCTTCACAGAATGGCAACCAATAGTTAAAAGGGTGCAACTCCAAGGAAAAGCTGGTTAATGCAATTCAAGAGTACATCTAATATATTTCCTAGGTGCCTCAATTTGATCTTGCAGCAACCATATAGTCTTTTATTATGATCCAGAACCAAGCCTCAAAGTTATTCTACTTGGTGGCAGAAAAGAGGGAAGGAATTGTTTTATGTACCTTTGATTTCGGCACCAATGTCCCTCTTCATGCTTTAATGTTTTTCAGTCCCACTAGATTCTCTATTATCAGCCACATCCTGAGAAAAGACAAGAGAATGAAAACTATCTTACAGCATAGTCAACAATGACAACAACAATAAACACGAACAAAACCTTATCCCACTAGATAGGACCAGTTACATGGATTAAATGACATTGTCCATCAAAAAGCAAAATCTTACAGCATAGTCATCAGATAAAATTCTCTTGCTTTGGATTACACATAGCATTACACTACTTTTTTCTAAATGTTTAGCTTAAAATATTAAGTAAGTAATAACAAAAGCCGTTGGGCAGGAATTAATATTCAATTAAGTCAATTAACACGACCATTAACTTTTGAAGAATGAACCAACAGTAAGTAACTGGAATGCAAAAGTTCCAGATTTCAAGATCTCTTTTTTCAAAAGAATGTTTGCTTTCTTGCACCTACCCAAACAAGTTACAAGCCCATATTGACAAGGAAATAAGGAGTTCTTATTTTAATTAACAAACAATGTAAAATTGACCATAACATGTTCTCAAGACCAAAGAAAAAGTTACCAGCTTTTTATCTTAGGGAATTTATTCACTCGAGGGACTAGTGTAATATTTGTTTAGAGTAGAATTATCTAATTTCCAATTCTAGAAAGTTAGACATAATAAAACTGAGTGCTGAAAACTGTATTCGTTCACGTAGTGACATAATAACTTTGTTCTTGGCGGAACAGTCAATATAGTGAGAAATAAAGACAATGCAAAGAGTTCAAGTTATAGAAGAAACAGAAAGCAAGGAAACAAGCGCAGCGGCAGAGAGAGATAACCTGGAAAGCGCTGAAGTGAAGTTCTAGGGATGGCATAGAGAGTCGTGTCGTAAGACCAGAATGTCAAGATTTCAACTCTTCAACATCGATTGGCGACGAAAGGGACTTCGACCGGAGCAACGCGCAGCTCCGGTTGGGGGAGGGAGAGGATGAGTGAGCGATGGGGTCTTCGGTACGGTTGTCACTTGTCAGGGACGACAGACGACGAATTCACCGGTGGACGGGGATCGCTTAAATTAATTCAGACGAATTTTTCCCCAGGAAATGGGATAGTGTTTCTGAAAAATAATTATTTAAAAAATTCACTGCAATAAATTGAAAATAAGTCAACAAATAATTTTAGATTTTTTCAGATATCTTTTGAAAAGTGTCAAAAATTAATTGCTTAAATTTTGTTAAATAATAGTTAAAATAGTATTTTCATATCACCTTATCAATTTTGAATTATCAAACTTACACTCATGTAAACAAAAATGTTACAATACTATTATTTTTATAATTTTTATTTATTAAATATATTAAATTTTATAAATTAGTATATAAAATTAATGTACAAAGTCTAAGAGATGTGATAATCAAAGACTCATTAAATATGAACTTTTTATATAAAATAAAATAGTAAGAATATATTTTTTAAAATGCTATTATTCTTGCTCTTTTGTAATATCATAACTATTGCAAAGTTAATTGTAAAATGAAAATAAATTATCTCGTCACTTCTAAAATGTGTAGATTAATTTGTTCTACTTTAATTACAACAAAATTACTTTCAACAAAATAAAAAACTTGTTAATAAGATTATGCTAGGCCACCAATTATTAGTTTGTGTAGGCAATTATTGGTTTATATTGATAGATAATTGTGTTATTAACATTGTAAGTTAGACTAAACAGAATTAGGGAATTGTGTAAAAATTTTGAAAAGTTTTTGGTCCTTGAAATCAAATGAGGGCTATTTTGATTATGGGATAGATTTATTGATTTTCAAGCTTGTGTGTGTGATAAAGTGTGATTTATACTCTAAATTATTAATGTAATTTTTGTTCAAATTTTAGAATATTAAAAATTATAATATGAAAATTAAACTCAAAAGAGAAGCTAATAAAACCGAATTTGATCATTAAGTTTAAATCGCAATCTTTGTTAATTTCTGTTTCAATAAGAAGATTCCATTATTTGGTATCAAAGTGATTGAAATTCATGGGAACGGATAATTAAAAAATGATAGATATAATAGAGAAGAGGGAGAGGATCAGATGAACAATGATCTGAGGGGAGTAAAGGGGAGAGTTGAAGCATCAAGTGTAGAAGGGGCTTTGGTTATCTCACAAGAACCATTGTATGAAGAGAAGACTCACCGATTTGAGAAAAAGTTCATGTGGAGCAATTGTCTATTCGGAATTGTTCAACATCTCGGACGGAACATGCAGCTAGAAAGTTTAGGGGGAACTAAGGGCAGTAGTGAGGCTGTGCGTGTGGATGCCCACCCTTGAAGGATTAATCCATCGATCTTTGCAAGGGAAAAATATACCTTAGAAGTATATTACATAAGTCCTGCTACTCCCATAACATATTTCTCCTATAAAGCTCACATCCCACATTCGACAACTCTTGATTAGATGTGTGGATCCCACCCCACACATCTAATCAAGAGTTATAGAATGTGAGGTGTGGACTTTTAAGTGAGAAATGGGGTGTGAGAAAATAATTATTCATATTACCTTGGTTGGGAACTCTGATAAGAATCCAACAGTCGAAGTTGATATGAAATGGGCAATGTTAGATTAGTTTTAGCGGAGAAGAGTTAGAGGACCAATAGCTAATTTGTAGGCGCTCAAACACGACAATTTGGGAGAGATTTCTATGCAGATGACACTGCCTACGCAAGTTCTTTTTCATTTGTTTTGTTAGATAAATCTCAGAAACAGTTGTCAAGCTCTTTTTTTCGACTTTCACCTTGAAGACAGACAAGGTGAAACTTATTGTGGAGTTTGTTAGGCCACTGATTATTAATCGGTGTAGGCAGTTATCGGTCGATTGTAGGCAATTATTGATCAATTATAGGAAGTTATTTGGTAGTTAATTGTGTTATTAATATTGCATGTAAACTCAGATAGGGTTAAGGAGTTGTATAGAAACTTTGGGAGGTTAGTAATCCTTGAAACTAGATTTGGGCTATCTTAATTATTGATAGATTTGCCTATCCTTATTATAAGATAGATTTCATGATATTCAAGTATATGTGTACGTCATAGGATGTAATTTATACTCATGTTTTAATAAGAACATCCTATTAGATTACTTGTATAATTGGAAATGTTCAAAATTAAACAAATTCCATGAGTCAAATGTATTATTTCACTGATGCATATTATATGCTATTACACATACTTTGTTGCAATTATAATTTGGGAAAGAAAATCAAACATTTAAAACTATAAGGAGCGAAGTATATTTAAGCCAATATCTATTCATAAGGATTGTCAAGGAAATAAAAATACACAATCATTGCTTTATTTTATCATGAAATATTTATATAAAATGCGATCTTACTTATACTTATTTATAAAAAGTAAACTTTTAGGGGTTGAACGTCTATATATTAAACTAATATTCAACTTTTAGCGAAACAAAAGGGTCTAAAAATTGTACAGTCCAGTGTTCTAGTCATATTGCACAAATAAACTATTTTGAAGGAATTAATTGTATTAGAAGACGGAACTGAACTGCTAATGCCATTCATATTTTTGTTTATTAGGGAGTTTTCTGTTTTAGAAAACTCTCCCAGCAAAAGGCGTGTACAACTTTGGTCAATTTCAACATCCTTGACCGCAACAATAATAGATGAATTGTAAGGCAGAAAAAAGAAAAGCTAAGTTCTCAACTAGGGGGACCCTGACCCTTGTCGCGATGGACAACCTCCAGACATTCTTTGGCTCGATGAACTTTTGACTGAAGGTAAAAGCTCCCATTCTTGACGTTACTCTCAAACAGATTGTCATATTTCTGCACCGTAGAGAGATTGAGGAATTAGCTCTACAATAACAAATACGTAATAACTAATCACAAATTATAGACTAACCTGCACAATCTCCTCCCAGGGGGCGTGTTCTGCCACACCGAGGATCTGCCTAGCCTCTTGCTCTGTCATGACTTTGCTACCTCTGCGGATAGCACTTTGTATTGTCTCTTGGGCGACACCATTTTTTGAGGCATCTGCAGCAACGTTTGTTAAGATTATGACAGTAAATTTATCATTTTGGTTGAAAGGAGAACTTGGAAAATATTAACTAAATTGAGAAGTGGTGCACTTTAAGGACTAAAACATAGGGTGAATCACTTCAAGTAAAAGCAACTAGATGGCAATTCATCAATTTGAGATTACCAACTCAGATTTCTTTTCATCAATAATTCTTCCATTGCGCTTTACTTCTTAAATTGCACCCTAAACCTTCAGTAGTCAAACTAATTTCCTAGAGGTAGTGGTACAAGCAATTATGTAGGCATATAAATATGGTAAACAAATGAGGAGAAACTTACATATTAAAATACAAAGCCACCGGTCTTGAAAGAAAATTTGAGGTTGACTTAGGGCAATCACATACAGCTAGAAATCTTTCAAACTTACAGTATTTATTAAAGGAAAACGATATGTACACAGCACAACCATAATGAAAGGTATGTACACTATGAACTGCTAAGTTTAAGTGGAGCCCAGTGTGATAAAGTTTGGGGAAAAAGTTGTGTATAATTCATTATTCTTTACAAATAGGCAGCAACCTGCAGATAAATGGCCAATTTTGCACCAAATCAGAGTGCAGGCTCTGCTAAACCCTGGTGTTGCAGACAAGCGCTTAAACTACAAGAAGCAGCCCCCCTTTCTTCCTTTTACTTTCTATATGGCTTCCTTTCTTTTTCCACTACAAGAAGGGAAACCACTTGACCTAGAACGACTTGCCTTCTCACAGCACAGAATTAGAAACCTCCCAAATATGATAAATAAGCCACACTGAGTCTTCTAATTCCCACTTAACAAGTAGCGTCAACTTTATATATAGAGCCAGGCAACAACTGCTCAAACCTCTTTCTATCAGTTGATGGTGCTGGGAAAAAGATATTACTATCTATCAAAAAACTTTAAAAAATATATTTCTGAGTATTTCTATGTATAATCAATTCATTCTTTTCACTCTTCTAATGAATTATGGTTTCTCTATGATAGAGTCCAGTCCATAATTACAGCATCCTCGTATAAAATCAAAATTTTTTGTTGATAATCGAATGAGTGGATGCCTCTGCATGAATGGTGTAACACATATTCGTATTCTTATCCTAGTATTGCATAAACATCAATATAATCCGTCAAATAAGAGGCTAAAAAACCTTGGACTTATCCCAAATGTAGCCAGATGTCCATCTAATTCTGAAACCTTCCAATAATCCACTATGGAGCCTTCATTACCAATAATAAATAGAAAAATGAAAGATAGAACTCCCAAGCAAACACTGAAATACTTACACCAATTATAGCCGCAGTCCCTTGGCTGCAAAAGATTCAGAAGGAACTCCAATAAAAGCAGCCTTTGGGTTCCTCACATTCGTACTTGTGGCATGGGTGAAAACAAACAGAGTTCAAAGAATCTTTTAAAAAAATAAGAGAAAGAGTTCTATTATATTTATGCACTTATTTCTACATATTCTATACACATCACAATAAAACATCAATGTTCTATGGATTTTGAAATTTTATACAATAGAACAGTGTTCTATTGGCATTTTTATAAGTGTGTAAAAGATGTGTAAGACTAAGTGTATATGCATATCATTTTTCTAAGAGAAACCTCTGATGACTTAGGATCTACTGCAGATGTTGTTAGTCATCCTCACATATAGGATCAACAATTGACTTCTATGCAGGTTAATGACTGCTTTTGAGTTTTAGTAAGGACTTAGATCTTTCATTAATACAGAAGCTTGCTCTGTCCATTATTACTAAAATGATCTGAACCTTGGAGTCTTGTGTTTGATATCTTTCGTGTTCAGCTTCATGATCATCTGAGCCACATTAATATTTATGATAATACATGAAAATTCAAAACCGATGGTGAACACACTTAAAAATCCTTTAGAGACCAACAAGTGGAGCTTCAATTGCCAACCATAAATCTCGGATATTTCTGACAATTTAGGTCCTTATACCCATGTTGTCAGTCATAATAACATAGGCCAAAATGAGGAACTTCAGTCATGCTCACATTAGATGACTTTTACAAGTTACTAGAAATTTTCAGATCTAATAAAATGTAAAAGCTTATATTGTCCAGAGCAATTGAAACGAGCTAGACATTGTAGGGCGTGTGTGTACATTGAGGAGATCAATTGACACCTGTGCAAGACTTGACACATACAATTCGATACTTTTTCAAGATGTGATTTTGACCAATCCAACCATTGAATTACAAGTGATTATCACATTGATCTTGCATGCCACATTTTCAAAAATTTCAACAGTACGTATGTGATAATGTGGTTAATATTTTCTTGTTTGAACAACCTAGTGTACATTAATACAAACATATATTCATTGAGTATAAACTATAAAGCAATATTGTATTTACAAGGAATCTTTTGAGGATGGCATGCATGGTCAGAATTTAGAAAGTCTAAACAATAAAAAAGCATGTGATTAAATGTTTAATATTTCTTTTGTTTGAAAAGATATTGTAGGTTAATACTGATGATCTAAGATATATTGACAGAGGACAACAACAGTATGAAGCTAGAACCAAATTTTATGAAGATGGTATGAATGATGCCAACTTCCAATCAATTCTTTCGTGAACAATTAACTCAATAAAGCTTCATTATTGGTTTAACAGTCATTTTGATTTACACTAGTGATGCTGAGCTGACCCATATATACCCCATGATACAGTGTATGACAAGTATCCACAGCAAAAGCAGCCCAAAAGTTTAGTCTCTTAACTCTTTCTTTGGATGATTCTAGCTTATCAGCTACGCTGCCCTAATAAAAATAATCATTTCTCAATAAATCCCACCAAAAACCCATGCTAACTATTATAAATGATTTTAAAGAAAAGAAGGAATTTGGTCACAAAGAAAGAAGACTTACCAAAGAAAGGAAAAAGATAAAATTTCTATATGAAAGAAAGCAACTAAGGAGCTGTTGACTCTAACTATCATAAGCCTTTACAACATCAGGTGTTAGAGAACAGACAGCTGTCAGCTTTAGGTTTATACCATGGGCTGGGCTCAATTGGTTATCTGGCAACACAAGAAATCCAGTTACCTATTGTACAACTGGTTATCTATAATAAATAGAGTAGTGGGTACCTAATAGAAATCAAGTTTGAGGAACCCTTTTTCTAATTGTCTCCTTCTCTCAACCTCTCTCTAAATAATTTTCATGGTATTAGAGAATCCCTAATAAAAACCTAATTTCTGAGACTCTTAACTCTCACATTGTCTTCATCTCTTCTTAGCAATCTACCTATTCCAAGGGGCCAAATCCTTTACTCTAGTTTAATCGGCCCTAAAGAGTTCCCTTTCCTCTTTTCTCTTCTGTCTCTCTTCACTGTGGCTTGGGGGTGCTGCAGGGTGGATGAGTAAAGACCAGGTAAGAGGCGTTGTGACTTTAAGGAAGTGCAACCAGGGGTATTGCAACAGTAAGGGGGAGACGGAATAAAGCAGTTTGGCATTGTTAGAGGATTGTTTGGCTAAGATAGACCCAGTTCAGCACTGATAGAAAACTGTTGGCTGAGACAGACCTTGGTGCTGTTGAGTCTCTGTTTGGCAACCAGAGAAACTGTCTGATTCTGTTTGGTATTGTTGGAAGGCTGTTAGGCTGCTGGAAGCCTTGTTCAGTGTTTTTGGGGAACTGTTTGGCTCTAGAGGGTCTGTTTGGTCCTGTTGGAAGCCTGTTTGGCAGCTGGGGGTTCTGTTGAGACTTTCAGAATTTTTTGATTATTGATTATACAGAATTACATAATTATTTATCCAAAAACAAAAAGAAGTTCATTTTACTAACTTATTATGTTAATAAATCCACAGACCTAGAAATTCATTTCAAACAATTGAACCTTCTCAAACTGTTTCTTTTTAAGAACCAAAAAGATTTGTGGCAAAATAACAGATGCCAATAAGAACAAGAGACCTTGCTGGCAATCTAGTCTGGTTTGTAGACAAGTAGTTCTGGTGAGTTTTGTTTTGTGACAGCCTGTTTCGGTGTATTAGATGGTGGTTTGCACCTGATACATTGCAATTTGGATTTGTTACTTTGACCTGGATATGTTAAACAATGGTATGAACAGATTGCTCTGAAAAGATAGCAACAGAAATTGTTTCCAATACCAAAATTATGGATTGTCTCCAACATGGTCAGAAATCTAGTATGGATCAAGAAGACCGCTTGACAAAAGACCAAATGATAAGAATGAGAAAAAGAAGTGGATAATGATTGACGTCAGGCTATTTAATCAAATTCAGAGAACCTAGATCCCACTATAGATGATGTCATCCAACATTGTGAAACAATTAAACAGATGCGGGATAAGCTTGAATTCATGTATGCCAGAACCAAAGACCTAGCATATGTTCCTGAGCTTTTATTATACTTACACAGAGTTGATTGGAAGATGTTGCTTGAGTATTACATTGAGCTAAAAAGGGCTTTTGAAGAGTTAAGGTCTACGTATCTGTTAGAAACCTGAGGCTGAGAAGAGCTGCTAATGAGGTTCAAAAGCCCATAAGGCCTCAGGGTCAACCCAAGGCAGTATGTGGACAGCTGGCAGCAGTTAGTTACAGACTTGGTATCATGTGGAGGGGAAGCAGAATGGCATTTAGGGAGAAGTGGAATGTGTGAAAGGATACGCGAGATTTTAGTGGTGACTTGGCTAGGAGCAGTGGCTCTTGGCTCAGGGGGAGTGACTCTTCTCTGAGAGAGAGAAATCCTTGGAGAGCAGCCTTGCTGTCCTCTATAGTTTGTTTAGGCTTACTTAATTGCTATTTTTCTCTTTCTGTTGCTTTAGGAAGGGCCATTCCTCTACTGGGATAGGCTTGCCTCTAATTGCATTTGTTAGTTAACAGAGAAAGAGTTTCCATAAAGTCTCGAGTCCTGTCAGCATCCTATTATTCGTGATGCCAAACAGATGCAAGCACAGCAAGAGGTTTGAGCCCCAAGCATGAGATTTGTAGAATCCAGTTACTTGCAAATGAAACACTTACGTTGCTTGATGATGTGTTTGTTAAACTTCTCAAAGTGAATCAAGATTCAGAGAGAGACACATCAAAGGTGCCAAGAGTAGGCTATTTGACAACCTTGGCGGGTACAGGAAGAGGGAGAGAAGGTAGAGGTGGTGGTCAAACTGAGAATAGGGGCGGAAGAACTGGTGGTGCTGGTAAGAACAGTGATGGCTCTTCCAACTGTTATCAAAGTGGTGAGGCTAGTCATCTTAAAAGAGATTGTTGGATGCTCAAGTCTGGTCAGTCTCAGAACCAGTTTGCAAATGCCATCACTCGTAACAATCTTTTGCCTACAACTCCAAGGCTTTTACCTATAACTCAAGGACTTCTGCCTAAACACCCATCTACCTCTGAGAATTCAAGCACCAAAATTATGATCATGACTGATGATGAATTTAGCAACGATAAAAAATTTCAGGCTTCTCAAGGTCTTGGAGGCTCATCCACTACTACTTTCAGTTCAATCAGGTAATCCTATTGCTTCTCTTACCTCTTCTTCTAGAAACTAGGTCATTGATTTTGGTGCTACAGATCACATGATTGTGAATACAATATTTTGTCTTCTTATCATTCATTTTCATCATTACTTACTGTGACTATAGCTAATAGTTCTACTACTCTTGTCATTGGGAGTGGTACAGCTCACCCATTTTAATTCCCATGAAGTCATCGTTGTCTTCCAAAATTTCCTTTTCTTCATATATCTGTCAATAAAATATCCAAACACTTAACTGCAGCCTCCATTTATTTCCTCGTTATGGTCTCATTCAAGATCTTGGGACAAGGAGCATAATTAATAAAGGTCATGAGTTTAATGTACTATGTATTCTACAAGGGAAGTCTAGAGGATTGCCATAATCTGTTGCATGCTTGAAAATCAATCTCTACTCACCAACTTCACTATTGTTGGGTCATGTCTTAAGAGAGTCTTAAAAATTGTGTTCTAGTTTCAGTTCTATGTTTGTGTTGAAAGTGGAAGTCTCAGATTAATTATACAGTCAGAGATTATTGTTTTAGTAGTTAGATAGGATTAAGTCTTTTTTGTACATACTGTATTTAGAAGAGTTTGTACAGATCTGGAGTCTTTGTATTTATCTAAATACTCAGGACTTCTCCATAAAAAAGGGGAGTCATTGTACAGAGAAATACACATATAAATATACAGAAAAATTTTCCCTACTCCCTCGGTTTCATCATGGTACCAGAGCCAGGCTCTTGTACCAATCTCATCTAATTTTTTTTCCATAGCCGAGAGATATACCCATCTTCTGTGCATGCTGTTTTCAACCTTGCACCCTCTTTTCTTTTTTCGAATGAACCAAGTTTTCTTCTTCAATCTGGCGGCCCAAACACTCTACCACCATGGTTCATAGTGCATCACATTTTACCAGCCCATTTGCAGAGAACACCAATCAGATTTTTGCCCTTGGAATACCCAGAACCTCTACCCAATCCGATGGTCACCCTGTCCAGATTACTACAATCTGTCTGAATGGAGATAATTTCCTACAGAGAAATATACACTTATATGTACGGAAAAAATTTTCCCTACTCTCTTGGTTTCTTCATGGTATCAGAGCCAGGTACTTGCACCAATCTCATCTAATTTTTTTCTGTAACTGAGAGACTAAACCCATTTTCTTTGCACCCTGTTTTCCTTTTTCAAACGAACCCAGTTTTCTTCTTCTATCCATGACCCAAACACTCTACCACCATGGCTTATACTGCTTTATGTTACCAACCCATTTGCAGAGAACACCAATCAGATTCTTGCCTCTGTAATACCCAGAACCTCTACCCAATCGGATGGTCACCCTATCCAGTTTACTACAATCTGTCTGAACAGAGATAGTTTCCTTTGACTTGGTCCCAATCAGTCAGGATTTATATTTGCGGAGGAGACAAGATTGGATACTTGACTGGAGATATCAAGGAACCTGACACTAAGGAGCTGCACAAGCTGTTTGGGATGCAGAGAATTCCATGGTAATGACAAAGCTGGTCAACTCTATGTAAGAGGACATTAGTTCATATTTTTTGTGATACTGCACAGTCAAAGAACCCTGGGACAATGTTTCTCAGATGTATTTAGATTTAGGCAACCAGTCCCAAGTCTATGAATTAATGCTGAGGCTGAATTCCATCAAACAAGGGTCAGACTCTATCACAAAGTACTTCAATTCTCTGAAGAGAATTTGGCAAGACTTGGACTGGACTGAATGTGGAGTTTGATGAGGTTAGAGGTAAGAAACTTAGTCGGAATCCTCGCCCTTCTATTAATGCTGTAATTTCAGAAGTATGCAGGAAAGAGACTTCATGGAATTTCATGTTAGGCAAGACTAAAGTCAGCACCAAGGTAGCAATTGAAAATTCTGCCTTGCCCACTGCAGGAGCACAAGTGGGGAGTAAGAAACTTGAGGACAAACCTCATGTATGGTGTATAACCATAGCAATAATCCCCACCATACCTGAGAAACCTGTTGGCAGCTTCATGGCAAGCGTCCAAATTGGAAGCCCAAGCAAAAAAACACACAACACACAGCAAATGAGGTTGACACAGTCCACAGCAACGAACAAATGAAGCACCTTCTAAAACTTCTAAAAGTCAATCTGTTAGGTCCCCAGCATCTAAACATACGTCTGGGCCAAGTGACTGGAAGGTTTACACTAGAAGGAAGTTCAAGACAATTACTTGGGAGTAGTTATAGGCAGTTACCAAGGTACAGTTGTAGGCAGTTATCAAGGAGCAGTTGAAGATCAGTTACTTAATAGTAGTTGCAGAAATTAAAAGGGAACTAGTGGGGAAATGTAAGGGCATTCAGTATTGTACTCTATTCTTATACAGGCTTAGGCTTGGGGCTGAAGGATTCTTTATCATTCAGCAAGAGGTGTTACCCTGGGAGAGGCCAAATTCTGTTTCTCCTGTTACCATTGTAATCTTCTTAACTCAGTAATAGAATCTGTCTTACATTTGTGTCCACTCAAACTCCATCTATTGGTCCGACCTACCGGATGCCCTCAACGAGGATGGAGGCATTAAAGAAAGGCGTGGAGGAACTGAAGAGCAAACTGCATGGAATAGAGCAAATGCAAAGGAAGCTGAACTGTTTAGAGGAGATGAAGCAATGATGAATAAGATAACGGGACAGCTGCGTGAACGAAATGAATCAGTGGGGAGTGACCCACCCATGCGTAAAAATCAGGAGGAACAAGGATCCGAGAACAGTGATCAGGCAATGGATGCTCCAGCCTATGAGAAGGAAACGGTGGCCTTAGCAGAGGTTTGACTAGCGGCTAAGAAAGTAGAACTCCCGAACTTTGACAAGACAAACCCGGCGGGATGGTTGGTGAGGGCTGAAAAGTATTTTGGAATACAGGGGACTAAGCCAGAAGCAAAGGTTAACGTTGCCTTTATCAGTATGGAGGGGGGTGCCGTGCACTAGTTTCGTTGCTTGAGGAACAAAATCCCATACCTCAAATGGGAAATGCTTGCCTCGGAGATGATCAAATGGTACGGCAGAAGGAAGGGTGAAAACCTGTACGAGTAGCTGGCGACGATGAAACAGACTGGTGGGGTTGTGGCGTACATTGAAGAATTTGAACTACTGGTAGCCCAGGTTCCCACACTATCAGAGGAACAAGCATTGGGATACTTTCTCAACGGGCTGTGTGGTGAGATACGGCGACAAGTGAGAATTCATGAATCAAAGGAGGTGACCTATGCCATGTCTCTGGCGACTCACATAGAGGAGGCAATCTTGGGAGACTTCGGCCTCGAGGAAGAAGGCAATGGACTGAGAGTCACAGCAATTGGTTTCTAGACCTATAGTGGGTTGGGTTCAAGGCCATCTAGGCAAGGAACTACGGGTACGGACCGGCATAACCCAATAGGCTTCCGTAAGCACAGGTCGAGTTATACTGAGGCTTGCATGGGCAAGCCCAGAACCGGAGGTCTAGGGCCAACGAATGGTCCATCACGAGAAAGAACCACGAGCAGCGCCATAGAACGTCTTTCTCGCTCATCTTCGACGACCAGCAATGGACGGGTCAAGGGAAACAACAATTAGGGGGTCCATCACCTCCCATACCTGGATACCTTCGACGTAAGGAGGAGGGCAAGTGCTTTAGATGCGACTAGAATTTTGGGCCGCTCCATAAGTGCTCGAACAAGCAACTAAGGGTGGTGGTCCTCCTTGGGGACAAAGAGGAAGCCAAGGTCAAAGAAGAATTTGTAATGGTGGAGACCGAAGGGGAGGGCAAAGGCAGCGACATGGGGACTAATGGAGGAGAATGCTGCGTGCTTGATCTCCCATGTTATGCGGTAGGAGGTATTACCAGCCCTCGAACCATGAAGTTGATGGGGACGGTTGGAACTACTCTAGTCATTGTCATGATTGATAATGGAGCCTCTCACAACTTCATATCCACCTGCTTTGTAACACTCTGAAACTACCAGTGGAGAGCACAGGGACTTTTACAGTGAAGGTAGGGAACAGACAAAGGAGGGGAACCCGTGGAATGTGCAAAGTAGTAGCAATGCAACTAGCTGAAATGGAATTTGAGGCCGACCTCCATTTGTTCGAATTAAGGGGGTAGATGTGATTCTGGGCATGGTTTGGTTGGAGACACTGGGGAAGGTGATGGCTCATTGGTGGGAGCTGACTATGTCTTTCACTTATGATGGGAAACCAATAAAGAGACAAGGTGACCCGAGCCTTGGCAAAACTCCCATCAAAGCTAAGGCCCCGTCTAAAATGTCAGACATTGATTTTTGCAGGGTACTTTGGATAAGGCAGAAAGAGGATGCTACGGGGACTCTAAAAATCTTGAAGGAAAACAAAAAGAGAGGACTAGGGGACTCTAAGGAAGGATTGAGGGCAGCTGTTTTAGAGGAAGGTATGAGAGGAGATAGAAGGCAAGAGATGCTTGAAGTACTACAGCAGCATTTGTAGGTATTCACTACTCAAGGACTTCCCCCTCGGCGGGTTAGTGATCATGCAATAACCTTGAAAGAAGGAACCGATCCTATCAACCTTAGGCCCTATCAGTATGCCCATTACTAGAAGGATGAGATAGAAAAATTGGTGAAAGAGATGCTTATGGCAAGAGTAATTCGCCCAAGTTCAAGCCCTTATTCCAGTCCGATCATTCTAGTGAAGAAGGATGGGAGTTGGGGATTTTGTGTGGACTACAAGGTGTTGAACCGAGCCACCATACCAAACAAATACCCCATTCTTATCATTAAGGAACTGTTGGACGAACTTCATGGGGCCAAATTCTTCTTCAAGATTGATTTGAGGTCAGGCTATCACCAAATCAAAGTGGTGGATGATGATATACCTAAAACGGCTTTCCGCACGCACCAAGGGCACTATGAATTTGTGGTCATGCCTTTCGGTCTGATGAATGCCCTAGCCACTTTCCAGTCAATCATGAATTCCACATTCCAACCATTTTTGAGGCGGTTTGTGCTAGTATTCTTTGATGATATTTTGGTTTACAGCAAGAGTTAGGAAGAGCATCTGCAGCACGTGAGGCTGGCACTGCAAAAATTGGAGCAAGAATGGTTCTTTGCTAATTTGAAGAAGTGTCATTTTGGGAGAACTGCAATGGAGTATTTGGGCCATGTAATATCCCATGAAGGAGTGTCAATAGACCCTTCCAAAGTGCAAAGCGTAGTGAATTGGCCACCTCCAAGATCAGTCAAAGCAGTAAGGGGGTTCTTGGGCTTGATAGGATACTATCGCAAATTTATCAAGGATTATGGCAAGGTGGCAAAACCTTTGACGAATCTCTTGAAGAAAAGAGCATTTTCTTAGGACAATAATGCACAGGAGGCCTTTAGACAATTAAAGAGAATGTTAACCGAAGCCCCAATACTAAATATGCTAGATTTTAACAAGCCCTTTGTGGTAGAATGTGATGCTTCAAGTTCAAGCATAGGGGCTGTTCTGATGCAAGATGCCTGGCCCATAGCTTATTTCAGCAAGGCACTGATAGAGCAGAATCTGGCCAAATCCACCTATGAGAAGGAGCTCATGGCACTAGTGTTGGCAATTCAACATTTGAGGCCTTACCTCTTGGGGAGGCAATTTATAGCGCATACTGACCAGAAAAGCTTGAAGCATCTGTTGGAGCAACGGATAATCACACAAGACCAGCAAAATTGGTTGGCAAAACTGTTGGGATACAACTTTGAGATTGTGTACAAAGCGGGAAAGGAGAACAAGGCAGCGGATGCTTTATCGTGCATTAGGGAAGAAGTGGAATTGAATGGAATTACAAAACCAAGGTGAATGGACATGGAAACAGTGTTACAAGAGGCGAAATCAGACCCCAATTTGGCCAAGATCATGCACAAGCTCAAGGAAGATCCCAATTCTTGTCCACACCACACCATTGAGCATGGCCAACTATTCTACAAGGGTAAGGTGGTGATTTCAACTAAATCTCCTTGGATACCAAAACTCTTGGAAGAATTCCACTCCACACCAACAAATGGCCATGCAGGGGTTTACAGGGTGACATCTAATTTGTATTGGATAGGCATCAAAGGGGATGTGACCAGATTTGTCACTCATTGCCAAGTGTGTCAGAGAAATAAGTACTACGCAACAACTCCTGTGGGTCTTCTACAACCACTGCCCATCCCAACAGCAATCTGGGAGGATGTCAGCCTAGACTTTATCATAGCCTTGCTGCAATCAAAAAGGTATGATGCAATCCTGGTTGTGGTGGATCATCTCTTTAAGTATGGTCATTTTATTCCACTGAAACATCCCTACACAGCTAGGTCAGTGGCAAAGATTTTTGACAGAGAGATTGTTCGCTTGCATGGGATCCCAGGGTCCATTGTCAGTGACCGAGACCCAATCTTTGCAAGCAACTTTTGGAAGGAGGTGTTCAAGCTACAGGGGACACAATTGAGAATGAGTTCTGCCTACCATCTGAAATCTGAAGGACAAACAGAGGTACTAAATAGGGGGTTAGAGACATATCTTTGGTGTTTCACTACAAAACAACCCTGCATGTGGGCCTCCTGGTTTTCCTGGGCAGAATTTTGGTACAATACCTCATACCATGGGGCTATCGAGGTCACACCATTTGAGGTTGTCTATGGGAGACCACCACCCACATTGAACTAATATCTTCCTAGGGAAACATTAGTTGAAGCCGTGGAACAGGAGCTTATGGACAGAGATGAGATCTTGCGACAATTGCAGTATAATTTGCATAGGGCACATAATAGAATGACAAATTTTGCCAACTCCAAGTGTAGGGATGTAGAGTTTAAGGCCGGTAGGGATGTCAAAATGGGTCTAGCCTGTTGAGCCAGCCCGCCCCGCCCTGCCTCGCATAAAGGCCGAGTTGGGTTACTATATAAGTGGCCTATTTATTCGCAAGTAAATTAACCCGCCCCGCATAACCTGCGGGTCAATACGGGTTGGGACAGATTAAACCCGCGGATTTTGACCCGCATAACTTTAACTTCTCCCTGAAATGATACGTTGTTTAAAATGGTTTCAACTTTCAGGAAATTGCTGTAGGTTATGCTATTATGACAACAAGATCAATGGATATGAATTGGAAGATGAGGGCAATTCAAATGATTGTTATTTAGTTCCAATTTGGATGATGTAGTTTAGGCAGGATCCTCATGCGGTTTAGATATGATTTTTTTATGTTTTGAATGTCTTATGTATAATGTATGATTTTATAGGTAACTGTAGAGACTAAAGAATTTTTAAAAGGCTTCGAGATGAAAGGCAAGCAAAAATTGATGAGCTCAAAGATAAGATAAATTATTATATTACGCAACAACTCATTCTAAGTCATTCAGGTGAGAGTATGAAGCTTGTGTTGTTACATAGCTATCATCAATATCACCTTCATTTATTTTTTGAAGCAAAAAGTACTATCTTTATAGTTGTATTGGGCTGTTCAGCTTTTATGTTATCATAATTCAAGGTGCAAAACTCAAGCACTACATATATAGGAATAGTGGTATAAATGTATAATAGCATAGCTCTTTTTTCAATTAGCATGTAGTTTATTTTGAATGACATTAGTGTTAGGCTTTGTCACATACAGGAACATGACCTTTATGTCTTTGTAAGCACGTGTTTTATTGTGCATGTATATTAGTAATATTATTGAAGCCTTGCCCAAAAAATGATGTTGCATATTAGCAATTTTATGAAGACAATCAAGGTTTCTATAGTTCATTACGAGCTAAACTCAGGTTATGCTTTTAGGTACATCATTGAAAGGCAAATTTGATTGTATTCATTTGCAATTGCTTTAAAATTAGTATATTAAATTTAGCTGGTCATTTACTATCATTCATAAACCCTAATTTTTAATAAATTTTTTCTTTTTTTGATTATTAGCAGGCTGACCCGCTTAACCCGCAGCTCGCCACAAGACAGGTTGAGTTGGGATTTTTCAGTCTGCCAGTTATGCGGGCCAGCCTGCCCTGCCCCGCTTAATTGCGAGCTTACGTAGGTTGGGGCAAGCCGACCCGTTTTGACAACCCTAAAGGCCAGGGACTGGGCATATCTCAAGCTGCAGCCACATGGACAGTAGTCAGTATCTCGGAGAGTCCACCGGAAGCTGTCAGCACGCTACTATGAACCTTATCAAATCTTGGACAAGATAGGGGCAGTAGCTTTCAAGTTACAACTACCACCTGAGTCACGAGTACATCCGATCTTCCATGTATCACAGCTTAAGGCAGCTCGAGGCATTACTGAAGCCAACACAACCCTACCACCAGACTTGGAGTCCGAGGAGCCACTTCTTTTTCCTGAAAAGTTGTTGGCAACTTGCACCATTACCAAAAATGGGGAAAAGCTCCCCCAAGTTTTAATCCAATGGGCTGTCATGTCACTTGAAGAAGCCGCATGGGAAGACAAAGAAATGATCCGAGGCTAGTACCCAACTTTTAGCCTTGAGGACAATGCTGCTAAACAGGAGGGGAGTATTGTTAGGTCCTCAGCATCTAAACATACGTCTAGGCCAAGTGAGTGGAAGGTTTACACTAGAAGGAAGTTCAAGAGAATTACTTAGGAATAGTGACAGGCAGTTACCTAGGTACAGTTGTAGGCAGTTATTAAGGAGCAGTTGAAGATCAGTTACTTAAGAGTAGTTGCAGAAATTAAAAAGGAACCAGTGGGGAAATGTAAGGGCATTCAGCATTGCACTCTGTTCTTGTACAGGCTTAGGCTTGGGGCTGAAGGATTCTTTATCATTCAACAAGGGGTGTTACCCTAGGAGAGGCCAGATTCTAGTTCTCTTGTTACCATTGTAATCTTCTTAATTTAGTAATAGAATCTGTCTTACGTTTGTGTCCACTCAAACTCCATCACAATCCTACTCCCGATATTCCTCATGGGTCATTGGCTCATACAGGTAGTCATTCCCTTGCCTTCGTCTCTGCACTTACACCCAGTGGATCATTGATTTTGGGGCTTCTAATCATATGACCAACCTCTCAAATTTATTTCACTCTTATACATCCTGTCTGAGAAGTGACAAAATAAAAATAGCAGATGGAAGTTTTTCCTCCTTTGTGGGCAAGGGTTTGATTAAGGTTTCCAATGGCATTGAACTGAAAAATGTGCTGCGTGTCCCTAAGTTAGCCTGCAACCTGTTATCTGTCCATAAACTTGTTAAAGATTCTAATTGCACAACTACCTTCTTTGATTCATTGTGAAATCTGCGATTTAGCAAAATACCATAAATTTGTCTCTAAACCTTATTGCTCTTCAAAACCTTTCAATTTAATACATAGTGATGTGTGGGACCCTTCTAAGGTTAATACTTTACTTGGCAAACGGTGGTTTGTAACATTTATTGATGATCATACCAGACTTTGTTGGGTATAGATGATGAAAAAAAAAAAACAGGAAGTTGAAAGTAAGGAGTTTTACAGCATGGTAGAAACACAATTCATCAGACAATGGGGCTGAATACTTCAATGAGTGTCTAGGGAGTTTTCTAAAGGAAAAAGGAATTTTGCATCAATCCACATGTCGGGAAACACCCCAGCAAAAATGATATTGCTAAGCATAAAAATAGACACCTCCTTGAAGTAGCTAGGACACTTATGTTTTCAATGAATGTCCCTAAATATCTATGGGGTAAGGCTGTTTTAAATGCATCTTATTTAATTAATAGACTACCTACCTGGGTTCTAAAGTTTGAAACTCCTTTACACAGTCTTCAAAAATTTTTTCCAGATTTCAGAATTTCAAACATCCCCCTTAAATATTCAGCTGCATCTGTTTTGTTTATATTCCCCCAAATTTCAGGACAAAACTTGACCCCAAATCTGAAAGATGTGTTTTTGTAGGGTATGCACCTAATAAAAAGGGTTACAAATGTTTTAACCCAACTAGAAATAAAGTGCATATCAGCATAGATGCATCAGTCATAGAAAGCCAACCACATTTTTCCAAAGATTCTCTTCAGGGGAGAGAGACATAGGAGAAGAAAATTTTTGGCATACTTTGGAACCATTACCAAGACCTGTTCCACCTTTATTAGAACAAATCCAGCTGCTGGAACAGGTTCATACACCTGATCAAGAGGTGCCAAACATGAAGGATTCAAAGACGGGGACAAGAACTAATACCATAAAAGGAAAGGAAATCCCAAATTCTGGTATATACCAGAAGGAGACCTCATAAGAAGAAGATAGTGCCATCTACCTCTCAAAACATTGACCAACATCAGACCCCGGGAAGAGCCCTGGAAAATACTCAGGTTAGTCTCAATTGTGCCCCTACTACTGATTTTTCAGATCAGAATATTGATTCAGCCTCTAACCTTGACTTAGACGTTCCTGTGCTCTAATTGCGAATTGTGCATCATTGTGCAAGGGGTCATTGCAACATTACGCATTGCAAATTGCATTACGCACATTATATTAAATATATTTTTATATATTTAATATAACCCCAACTAATAACAATATATAAAAAATTACTTTAAAGAAATACAACAACTTAATTTGCAAACTGCACTCAACATTCAAATTACTGATTAAATCAGTACATACACCATAGGGATGAGAATGCTCAGGGGGATGGAGATTCATGGTTAAAAGTGGTGGGAATGGTGAGAGAGATGGACATTTGGGGTTAAAATTATCCTTTTAATGCTGGCATCCATATTGCGCACATTGCACACACAATTGCATTGTAATATGGACTATGCAACGCAATCCCCATAATATTGTGCAAAGCACCTTTGTGACTGCAATTGCTCATAGCGCATTGCAATTGTGCGCAATTGATAACTATGTATGTGCCAAAGACCATACAGAAAGCACTAGGCAACCCTAATTGGAGTTTAACAGTCCAAAAAGAGATGAATGCTCTAGAGAACAATGGAACATGGGAAATGACAAAATTGCCAAAAGGGAAAAAAGATATTTACTGTAAAATGTAAGGCAGCTGGGAGTGTAGAGAAGTACAAGGCAAGGCTTATAGTCAAAAGGTTCACACAGACACAAGGATTGGATTACCAAGAAACTTTTGCCCCTGTTGCAAAGATCAACTCAATCCGGATATTGCTCTCCATAGCTGCAACAAGAAACTATCTTTTACATCAACTTGATGTAAAGAATGCATTGTTAAATGGAAATTTCAAAGATGAAGCCTTTATGGATCCTCTACCCAGATTTGTAGAAGAGATGGGGAAAGGTAAGGTGTGTAAGTTGAACATCCTTGTATGGCCTTAAACAATCTGCACAGGCTTGGTTTGAAAGGTTTGGAAATGTTATGAAGAGCCTTGGCTATTCATAGAGCCAAGCGGACCACACTATGTTCTATAATCACTCAAAAGATAACTCGATGACTCTACTAATAGTGTATGTAGATGATATTGTGTTAACCAAGGATAACCTTGATGAAATAGAAAATTTGAAAAGGAAATTAGCAAGGGAATTTGAGGTTAAAGACCCTGGTACATTATAGTACTTCCTTTGAATGAATCTAAGGGAGGAATCTTAGTGAACCTGCTGAAATATGTGCTAGACCTACTTAAAGAGATAGGGAAGCTTGGGTGCACACTAGCAGAAGCACCCATTGAACCTAACTTGAAATTGTTACTGGCCAGCAAAGTTAATTTGGAAAAGAGGGAGCAGTATCAGTGATTAGTAGGAAAGTTGATATACTCATCACACACTTGACCTAATATAGCATTTATAGTCAATGTGGTAAGTCAATTTATGCAATCACCAGTTCCAGAACATTTTGAAATTGTTTTTCGTATTCTAAGGTACGGCAAAGGATTATTGCTTAAAAACCATGGACATCTACAAATTGAAGCTTCTATAGATATTGGGTTGGGAACATTATAGATAGGAAATCAATATCTGTGTATTGTACCTTTGTTGGAAGCAGCTTAGTAACTTGGAGAAGTGAAAAGCATAGTATAGTGGCTAGAAGCCGTGAAGCTGAATTTCAGGCAATTGCTCATGGAATAGGTGAAGTGATATGGATATAAGGGCTATTGGAAGAATTGAGAATTCCAGTGTCCCTACCAATGAAAGCCTATAGTGACAACAAAGCTGCCATTGCTGTCTCCCATAGCCCTGTCCTCCATGATAGGACTAAACATGATGAAGTTGACAAACGTGTAATGAGGTAGCAGACATTTTAGCTAAGGGATTGAACAAGGGGCAGTTTGAAAGTCTTGTAAGCAAGTTGGCCATGGAGGATATTTTCAGAACAGCTTAGGGGGGAGTGTTGAAAGTGGGAGTCTAAAATTAATTATACAGTCAGAGATTAAGCCTTTGTAGTTAGATAGGATTAAGTCTTTATCTTTTGTAGATATTGTATTTAATATAGTTTGTACAAATCTAGAATCTTTGTATTTATCTAAAAATACTTAGGACTTCTAAACAGGGGGAGTCATTGTACATAGAAATATACATTTGAAAACACAAAAAAATTTCCCTACTCTCTTGGTTTCCTCAATTTGCCTTGGATTGTGAAGCCTGTCAATTCACTAAATATCATACAAGTGCTTATTTCCCTAGAGTCAATAAACAAGTTGTATCTTCTTTTGAGTTAGTTCATTCTGATGTCTATTGTCCTTGTCCTATTGAGTCAATGGCTTAATTCATGTACCTTGTAATTTTTGTTGATAACTTTTCTCATGATACGTGGCTTTATCTAATGAAGAACCATTCTAAGTTATTTTCAATATTCTATCCTTTTTGTGTTCACATTAAAACTCAAATTAATCTTCCAATACATACCTTGGAAGTGATAATACCAAGGAATATTTTTCTAATACCCAAGTCAATTTGGGTTGATGCTATGTCTATGACATGTCATTTGAATAATCTGCTATTCTGCCTTATTCTAGTCCCAAAAATCAAATATCATATTCTGTTCTCTTTCCGTCTACATAATTGTTTCCCCTCTCTCCCATAATCTTTCAATTCACATGTTTTTCTCAAGATGTTTGTACCTCAATTTCTAAACTTGATCCTTGTTCTCTGAAATGTATTTCCCTGGGGTATTCACAATATCAAAAGGGCTATTGCCACTATTCTCTTGATCAAGGACAATACCTTGTCTCATATGATGTTACTTTCTTTAAAACCACTCCTTCCTTTGGCATGTCCCCTTATACTTCTAAATTTGTCAATAATGATGATGTGTTTCCCATGCATAAGGTTCAATTTCAAGATACTTTAGATACTCAGAGTCTAGAAACTTCCCTAGATAAGTCTTCATGGCCTAAACCTATTACTCCTTTCTAGTACACCTGTTCTCAATCTTTTGTGGCTTCTCTTGATTCCTTGATTGTTCCTAAATCTAAAAGTGAGGTTCTCTATCATAAAGGGTGGCATGCAATGATGATAGAAGAGATGTCTGCCCTTGATCAAAACAAGACTTGGGAGTTTGTTGCAGACCAAATGACACATGACAAGTTCTAATTACCACATGTTGGTTGGTTTTAGTTAGTTATTGGTGATTATTTGTATTGTTATCATAAATAATGTAATTTAGTGACAGACAAGCAGGGAATTGTGTAAAAAATTGGGAGGCCTTTGATCCTCGAAACTAGAATAAGCTACTTTGATTTCAAGGTAGATTGGGCTATCCTAAATTTAGGATAGATTGTGTGTTTTATTATGTAATTAGCGTGTGAGTATTTACTGCAATTTGTGTTATTGTGTTGTGTTAATAAGAAGATCCTATTAATTGGCATTAGAGCATTACCACGATCCTGCTATGGTGAATGTAAGAGAATAATTAAGAGAGAAAAACTTAAGAGAGTAGCCTCTCTCTACTTACTATTTATAATAGACTGTACAACCAACCAATAAATAATGGGCCTAATCTAAGGCTAATTACAAGGCCTAATTAAATAACTAAATACATGTAAAATATGTACATTCTAACAGTGAATACTAGCACGGAAGGCCAAATAGAAAATTTGGAGATGGCCAACCGAAACTACGCAGCGAAGGGCACTATAGGCAGAGTGGAAGTTAGAATTGAGGGACTAGCACAAGAAGTTGGTCTGGTTAGGGGAGAGGTCGACGCAGTTAAAAACAAACTCACCAATTTGAATGAGAATGTACTGGGCTGGACTGGACCGTGTTGGTTTATTTGATGGAAAAGAGACATTTGACCCTTAGGTACGAAAACCGCACAGCAGACCACAAGAATTTGGCCACCATGACACTGCTACTCACGCTGATGGTGCCAAAATTCAGAATCGGGGGATATAGAATCAAACACGCCAAACAGAGGAGGTTTCAACCCAAAATCAGAGGACTATGAATAGGGATTCCAAGGAGAAATACCATGGAGAATTTCATGGGGCCTATGGGAGATGATCCCCCTCCCCCGGATGGGTATTTAGTTGTTGAATGAAAATCCCATGGAACCCATGGCCTTTCTTTGCATCCTCCAAGCATTATTATAATAATTACATGGTTTCAACTATTTCTCTCATGCCTATATTGGTGATCCTTCACTAGTTAGTACCACTTAAAGTTGGTTGGGCAGATGTTGTTTATCAAGATTTTGGGCTAGTTTGGATGTATGGATTATAATAATTTCTAGCAGTATTTCTCAAACTTTCACCTTAAGGACAAGGAGAAATTTATAGGAGGGAATTGTTGTAGACCAAATGACACGTGGCAAGTTCTAATTACCACAATACATGGCAAGTTCTGAGTACCATGAGTTGGGTTGGTTTTTGTTAGTTATTGGTGGTTATTTGTATTGTTATTATCAGTGTTGTTAATAGCGACAGATAGCGCGCGCTATCGCGCATAGCGCAGCGCTATGGGGCTGAGCGCGATGCTATGGCACATAGCGTCGCGCAATCCAGATAGCGCAGCATAGCGTGCGCTATGCTGCGCTATAGCGCTCAATAGCGTGCGCTATAGCGCAGCAAAATGTTTCAACGGTCATATGCGTCGACTTTTAAAGTGTCGAGCTGTCCTGTATGCCTTGCTGTTCTGTTCTGTTCTCACTGCTTTCGAGCTGTTCTCGCTGCTCTCCTGCTGTTCCCGTGCGCCATCGCTGCTATCGTTGAACGGTCGGTGCTCTCTGTTCTGTTCCGTCGCTGCTCTCTGTTTTGTTGCTACTCATTGGAGCCATCGTTACTCTCAACTGGAGCGCTCACTGGACCACCATCTCTGTTCTGTTCTGTAGGTGCTCACCGTTTCTGTTCTGTTCTGTCGGTGCTCACCGTTTCTGTTCTATCGGCGCTCACTAGAACCATCGTTGGCTCACCATCTCAGTTTGTTCTGTCAACTGAACCAGTCCCTCCTTGCGAAGGTAAAGAAGAGCTAAAGCTTTATCTTCTATTTTGACTCTGTTTTGGACCTTCGGTTGCATTTATCTTGTGTTTTGTGGCTGTAAAAGCTGAAGCTTTGTCTTCTATTTTGACTCAGTTTTGGACAACTGCACTTTTGTTAATCAGCCGCACTTGTTGACTTTGGATATGCTACTGCTTCTGATTTATCTTGATTAAAAATCATTTGTTTTAAAATACTGGACAACTGCACTTTTGTTAATCAGCCGCACTTGCTGACTTTGGATATGCTACTATTCTGCTTCTGATTTATCTTGATTAAAAATCATTTGTTTTAAAATACTGGACAACTGCTTCTGGTTCTGGTTGTTTTGGACTTTTTGGGCTGTTGTTCTGGTTCTGGCCCATTGTTTTGGATATGCTGGTACTGGCCTAATACTAGACGACTGCTATTGTTCTGGTTCTGGTTGTTTTGAACCTTTAGGGCTGTTGTTCCGGTTCTGATTCAACTCTTGTTTTTTTTTTTTTTAGTCCAGCTTGAAGTTACTCTTTCAATAAATATATAGCCAAAACTGTGTTACAATTTCAGTTAATTTAAAATGCATGTTTTATGCAGATTACATTGACTGATAAAATAAATGCATACTTATATTATGACCTAGGATGTACATTGTTATTACATTGCAACATACTAAAACTGCTTTATCTGATCTATTGTATGTGTGTGGCTGAGGAAGGATCAAGGTTCAATTAATTAATTTGAGTGTTGCCAGATGCGGCCTTGAGTCATTAAGGTATTTGAAAACCACGTCATCAGTACTGATTATGCAATGTCCAATACAATGAGGAAACATGAAAGTTCCATTCTGTAGAGTCTTTTATACATGTATTATTTATCAGACAAGAGGAAAGAGATCCACTCTATGTTTAGAGAGTGATGTTACACCAAACAGCTAATTGTTCTTACTATTAGTTGTAGAGAACCTATAGTACGCAAGACTTGGTGACTAGTTTTAGGAGATAAAATTGGGACAAATAGTTTCTTTTAAAGAGAAATATTTTCATAATGCAATTGGGTTGAGAAGAAACCCGCTTCTGGATCTGCCTGCATGCCTTATTTTGAGTTATTATCATAGGTGAAGCTCTGGCTGTCTTGGGAGTTGGGACCAGTAGGAGTTGATGTATTTGCTAATAGCAGTTGGGTAGAGACACATATTATTGCTTAGATGAATTCCTATCTGCAAACTCACTTTATCTTGTCTTTAATTGCAAAGAAGCTCAAAGTCTTGGTTTCCTAATTCCTACTGTTTTCTACTGATCACAATTTACAAATCCTACTGTTTTCTACAAAAATCCTTTCTTTGTCTAAAAAGCCAGTGTTAAGTCTACTTAAATCTGATAATATGAGCAAAAATATGTGGTAGTTGCTATTTTGTGCCCATGTACTCTTTAAAGGGTTTTTCAAAATGTATATCAAATTCTGAAGGTGTTTTTAATGCTGTAATTGCTGTTTGGTTTGGTTTTAGGTTCTAATTTCTAAATGAGTCATCAAAGCACTGCTAGCAGTGGACATAATTCTGATCCAGCTTGGAAGTACTGTAAAAAAGTTGATCCTAAACATCCAAATAGAGTTCAATACAATTTTTGTGGCAAGGTTTCATATGGGGGAATCACTAGAGCCAAACAACACATTCTTGGAGGAAATAGAAATGTCAAGATTTGTGATTCATGCCCAGAAACTGTTAAAGAAGAAATTAGGCAGTATATGGCACAAAAAGAGGAAATGAAAATTCAAAAAAACTTGCTGCCTCAGCCTCTCAATTATGAAGATTTTGATTTGTTGGATGTAAAGCAAGAAGATGACATTGAAATCCAGCCAATATCAATGAAAAAGAGGACCTTGAGTACACATTCTTCAGAAAAAAGTAGTACAACACCACTTCCTCTAAAAAGGCCAAAGCAAAAGGGGCCAATTGATTCTTACTTTGCTATTGATCCAGAAATTGCAGTGGAGCAAAGGAAGAAAGGAAAGCAAACTGTGATCAATGAGCATTACAAGAAAGAAGCAAGGGATAAAGCATGTCAAGCTATTGCAAGGTGGATGTATGATGCTGGAATCCCTTTTAATGCAGTGAAGTATGAAAGTTTTGCAACCATGATTGAAGCCATTGGACAATATGGGCCGGGGATGAAACCACCTAGCTATCATGAAGTGAGAGTTCCACTTCTAAAGAAAGAAGTAGAGCTCACTAATGCATCATTGAAGACATACAAGGAGCAATGGGCAAAAATTGGATGCTCTATTATGGCGGATGGTTGGAAAGATCGTAGAGAGAGGACCTTGATTAATTTCTTGGTCAATAGTCCAAAGGGTACTGTATTTATTGAGTCTATTGATGCCTCTAAATATGTCAAGACTGGGCAAAAGATGTTTGAATTACTTGATAAGTTCGTGCAAAAGATTGGACCAGCCAATGTTGTCCAAGTTGTCACTGATAGTGCAGCCAACAATGTTTATGCTGGTAAACTTCTTTCCTTTGTTTTTTTTTCTAAGATGAACAATGGAAGTTATAGATACTAATTTGTCTATGTTGATATACTTCTAATAGGAAAATTGTTAGAGGTAGCCCATCCACATTTGTTTTGGACTCCATGTGCTGCACATTGCATTGATTTGATGTTGGAGGATATTTGGAAAATTCCTCGCCTTGCTAACACAATAAAGAAGGGTGTGGCATTGAGTGGTTTTATATACAACCATACAAGTGTGTTGAATATGATGAGGCGCTTCACCAACAATAGAGAGTTATATAGGCCTGCAAAAACCAGATTTGCTACTGCATTCGTCACACTTGCTAGCATTTACAACCATAAAGCATGTTTAAGGAAAATGTTCACTTCTGAGGAGTGGACTAATAGTCAGTGGGCAAAACTATCACAAGGCAAGAAAGTAGTTCAAACAGTGCTTAGCATTGCTTTTTGGAGAAATGTTGCCTACTCTCTTAAGTTGGCTGGTCCTTTAATTAAAGTTCTTCGATTGGTGGATGTTGAGAAGAAGCCTCCAATGGGATACATTTATGAGGCTATGGATAGAGCCAAGGAAGCAATTATTAAAGCTTTCAATGAGAATGAAGAGAAGTATCAAGATGTATTCCAAATCATTGATAGAAGATGGGAAGTGCAATTGCATCGCCCATTGCATGCAGCTGGGCATTACTTGAATCCTGAATTTTTTTATGCAAATCCAAATATTGTGCAGGACCAAGAAGTGATAAATGGTTTGCTAAGCTGCATACAAAGATTGGTGCCTGACACTAACATGCAAGATAAGGTTGAAAATGAATTGGTCTTATATAGGACTGCAGAAGGTCTTTTTGGGCATGAAATGGCTAAAAGATCAAGAGCAACAAAGGCACCAGCAGAGTGGTGGGCTAGCTATGGTGCAGGGGCTCCTCACTTGCAAGGCTTTGCCATAAAAGTTCTAAGCCTCACTTGCAGTTCATCAGGTTGTGAGAGGAATTGGAGTGTATTTGAAAATGTAAGTGAAGTTATAGTTTATTTTTCATCATCTAGTAAAATTTTAATTCTAATTTCTTATACTTATTTATGGATTTTGGCATTTTGCAGCTTCATACCAAAAGAAGGAATAGGCTTGAACATAAAAAGTTGAGTGATCTAGTGTTTGTCCAGTATAATAGGGCATTGAGACGAAGATACAATTATCGTGACACACTTGACCCAATCTCATTGAAAGATATTGATTATGCTAATGAGTGGTTGATTGGCAAGGTGGATGAAGAAGATGGACAATCTGATGTTGAAGATGCATATGTATTTGAAGATTGTTACAGAATCTGTATTTATTGACTTTCCTAATTTAACTAACATGATTATAGGGACAAAATTGTAGGGATTTGTATTCCTGATTTGTAGGAATTATAGGAGCAATTTAGGAGTAATTTTCGATTTACTTCCCTAGATGATCTCTCTGTAAATGTATATATATAGGTCTCTTTGTTTGTATAAGATCATTCAGAAAAAGTATTCTTCTAATTCCGTGTTCAATCTGTCGTTGTTTTTACATGGTATCAGAGCATTAGGCTCTTTCTGTTTAAGGTGTAACCAAGGGTCTCTGTCTCCGGTCGTTTCTGCTGGTAATAGCAGTAAAGTCGACAAGTTTGAGCACAGTTTCAAGCTTCCTAGCTTGACTCGCTGGTAACAGCGTTCGGAGACTCTTGGATTTGCTTTGAGACTGGGTTGGCGAAGTTTGGGCTGGTAACAGCCTTGTGAGGTGCGAAGATTGAAGAGGAAGACGTAGCAGGTGCAGTGTCGGCATTTCTCTTGTTGTCTCAAGCAGCGTTTCCGGCACTCAAGGGCCTCAGCAGCAAGGGGCACCGGCATCGACACGCTGGACAAGGAGACAGGGGCACCGGCATCGACAAACTCGACGAAACACATCGACGAACTGATTCGGCCTTCAAAAACTGAGCAAGACTGCTCCGGGTTGAATTTTTCTGGTTTCGGGAGCGAGACTGCCGAGTTGCATTTTTCTGGTTTCGGGTTGCACTTCGGTTGCTTCAGTCTTCAGCAATCCGGGTATTTGCCATATACTCTCTTGACTTTGGGCTGACTTTGGGGTGCATTTTGGACTGAGCTTGTTTGGGCCGTAGTTTTGGGCTGCATTTCTGGTGCTTCAACAGTCTGGGCCTGCACAGTCCGGGTATTGTATAAGTTTGGGCTCACTTGTTTACTGTTTACATATTTTGAAGGATCTTTTAGGAGGTGAATTTTGTTTAATATGGGTGATATTAAGACTGAACTGGTTCCTACTATGTCTAAAATCACTGAACATAAATTAAATGGAACTAATTATTTGGAGTGGAGTAGAACTGTCCGGATATATCTACGAAGTGTTGAAAAAGATGATCATTTGATTCAAGATCCTCCAAATGATTATACTAGACAAACATGGCTGAGAGATGATGCTAAATTGTTTTTGCAAATTATAAATTCTATTGAAACTGAAGTAGTTGGTTTGGTTAATCACTGTGAATTTGTTAAAGAATTGATGGAATATTTGGAGTTCTTATATTCTGGAAAAGGAAATGTGTCTAGAATTTATGATGTTTGCAAGGCTTTTTATCGTGCTGAGAAAGAGACTAAGACACTCACAGCATACTTTATGGAATTCAAAAAAACTTATGAGGAACTGAATATGCTCTTGCCGTTTAGTACTGATATCAAGGTACAACAAGCGCAGAGGGAACAAATGGCGATAATGAGTTTTTTGGCTGGTCTTCCCTCTGAATTTGACACTGCCAAATCTCAGATTCTTTCTAGTTCTGAGGTCACTTCTCTCCAAGAGGTTTTTAGTCGAGTACTACGCACAGAGCATACTCCATCTAATCAACAGTCCAGCACCTTTGTTGTTAAAGGAGGAGGGGGAAACGATGCTGAAAAAAGAAGTAATAGAAGGGGAAATAGTGACATTGTTTGTTATTACTGCAAGGAACCAGGACACACAAAGCGGTACTGTAAGAAATTACAGAATCGTAATCAGAGGACTCAAATAGCTACCGTAGCTACAGCTGCTTCTGGCTCACCTTCCGGAAAAACTGTCACCATCTCAGCTGATGAGTAATTGATTCTGGTGCCACTGATCACATGACAGGTAATGATAAACTTTTTTCTAGCTTTCGATCCCACAAAACACCATCATCTGTAACTATAGCCGATGGCTCAAACTATAATATTGAGGGGTCTGGAATTGTTAAACCTACTTCATCCATTACCTTGTCCTCTGTATTAAGTTTACCCAGTCTTGCCTTCAATTTAATTTCTGTGAGTAAACTTACCAAAGACTTAAACTGCTATATCTCATTCTTCCCTGATCATTGCCTTTTTCAGGATCTTATGACGAAGCAGATTATTGGTAAAGGACATGTATCTAATGGTCTCTATATTCTTGATGCATGGGTGCCTAAGTCAGTGGCATGCTCTAGTGTTGTCTCTCCGTTTGAAGCACATTGTAGATTGGGACATCCTTCTCTGCCTGTTTTGAAGAAGTTGTGCCCCCAGTTTCATGATGTAACTTCAGTAGAGTGTGAATCCTGTCATTTTGCGAAACATCATCGTAGTACGTTGAGTCCTAGAATAAATAAACGGGCTGAATTTGCTTTTGAATTAGTTCATTCAGATATTTGGGGTCCATGTCCAGTCTTGTCCAAAACTGGATTTAGATACTTTGTTACTTTTGTAGATGATTTTTCTAGAACAACTTGGATTTATTTTATGAAAAATCGTTCCGAGGTGTTTTCTCATTTCTCTACATTTTGTGCTGAGATTAAGACCCAGTTTAATACTTCTATACATACATTGCGGAGTGATAATGCTAAAGAATATATGGCATAAACACTTCAGAAATTTATGTCTCAACAAGGGATTCTTCATCAATCTTCCTGTGTTGACACACCAGCACAAAATGGAGTAGCAGAAAGGAAAAATAGGCACCTTCTGGAGACCGCTCGTGCCTTGTTGTTCCAGATGAAAGTTCCTAAGCAATTCTGGGTGGATGCTATTTCTACAGCCTGTTTTTTGATTAATCGTATGCCTTCTACTGTTCTTGGTGGAGATATTCCCTACAATGTTTTGTTTCCTCACAAAACATTATTTCCAGTCGAACCACGGGTGTTTGGTAGCACATGCTATGTTCGTGATGTACGGCCACACATTACTAAACTGGATCCCAAAGCATTAAAGTGTGTATTCCTGGGATACTCTCGTCTCCAAAAAGGTTATCGGTGCTATTCCCCAGAACTTAACAGATACGTGGTCTCAACTGATGTAGCCTTTTCTGAGACAACACCATTCTTCTCCTCATTAAACACACCTCCAAGCCAAGAGGAGGAAGAAGACTGGCTAATTTACACAATCACACCATCAAAGCAATCAGAGGTGGCACCTCCAGCCAAGCAGTCAACTGTTGAAGTGTTTTCTACTGCTGCACCTCCAGCTTTAGCAAGACCACCAATTGTTCAAGTTTATTCCAGAAGGCGAGAGACCAATGATACATGTCCTGCACCAGCTCCTTCGTCATCTGATCCTTCACCAAATGATCTTGATAAACCTATTGGTCTTCGTAAAGGTACACGTCAATGCACCCTTCCTCGACCTAATTATTCAATTGCTAATTTTGTTTCCTATGATCACTTATCTCCTTCATCTAGATCATTGATTACCTCTCTAGACTCTGTTTCTATTCCTAAAACAGTGAAAGAGGCCTTATCTCATCCTGGTTGGCATGATGCTATGATTGAGGAGATAAAAGCTCTTGATGATAATCATACATGGGACGTGGTGAATTTACCCAAAGGAAAAAAGGCTGTGGGATGCAAATGGATCTTTGCAGTTAAATATAATGCAGATGGCTCAGTAGCTCGACTTAAAGCCAGATTGGTGGCTAAAGGCTATGCACAGACTTATGGGGTGGATTACTTTGATACTTTCTCTCCAGTTGCCAAGCTTACTTCTGTTCGCTTATTCATTTCTATGGCTACCTCTCAGAATTGGCCCTTGCATCAGTTAGATATAAAGAATGCCTTTTTGCATGGTGACCTCCAAGAAGAAGTATATATGGAGCAACCACCTGGTTTTGTTGCTCAGGGGGAGTATGGAAAGGTCTGTCACCTAAAAAAATCTTTGTATGGTTTAAAGCAAAGTCCTCATGCTTGGTTTGGCAAGTTCAGTGAGGCAGTTCAAGAGTTTGGACTGAAAAAGAGCAAATGTGATCATTCAGTTTTTTACAGACAATCAGCAACTGGCATTATTCTCCTTGTCGTATATGTAGATGACATTGTCATTACAGGCAATGATGATGCAGGGATTTCTTCTCTCAAGTCTTTCTTGCATTCCAACTTTCATACGAAAGACTTAGGCCAGTTAAAATACTTCTTGGGGTTGGAAGTAACAAGAAGCAAGAAGGGTATTTTTCTATCTCAAAGAAAGTATGTCCTTGATCTGCTTGCTGAAACTGGAAAATTGGCAGCTAAGCCTTGCAGTACTCCGATGATTCCCAACATACAACTATCAAAAGATGATGGTGATCCTTTTGATAATCCAGAAAGATACAGGAGGCTAGTGGGAAAATTGAATTATCTCACTGTAATGACTCGACCAGACATTGCTTTTGCAGTAAGCATTGTTAGTCAGTTCATGTCTGCACCTACAATAAAACATTGGGAAGCTTTGGAGCAAATCTTATGTTACTTGAAAGGAGCACCTGGACTTGGTATATTGTATAGTAATCATGGGCATACTAGTATTGAGTGTTTTGCAGATGCAGATTGGGCTGGATCCAAAACTGATAGAAAATCCACTACTGGTTACTGTGTCTTTGTAGGAGGGAACTTAGTATCATGGAAAAGCAAGAAACAAAATGTTGTATCTCGATCGAGTGCAGAATCAGAGTATAGAGCTATGGCACAGGGTACATGTGAAATCATGTGGATACGTCATCTTTTGACTGAAGTTGGGATGAAGCACTCTATACCAGCAAAATTGTGGTGTGATAATCAAGCTGCTCTTCACATTGCCTCCAATCCAGTATATCATGAGAGAACTAAACACATTGAGGTTGATTGTCACTTTATTCGTGAAAAAGTTCAAGAGAACTTGATCTCCACTGAATATGTGAAGACAGGAGAACAATTAGCTGATTTGTTCACAAAAGCTTTAAATGGGATCCGAGTTAACTATCTATGTAACAAGTTGGGCATGATCAATATCTATGCTCCAACTTGAGGGGGAGTGTTACAGAATCTGTATTTATTGACTTTCCTAATTTAACTAACATGATTATAGGGACAAAATTGTAGGGATTTGTATTCCTGATTTGTAGGAATTATAGGAGCAATTTAGGAGTAATTTTCGATTTACTTCCCTAGATGATCTCTCTGTAAATGTATATATATAGGTCTCTTTGTTTGTATAAGATCATTCAGAAAAAGTATTCTTCTAATTCTGTGTTCAATCTGTCGTTGTTTTTACAAAGATGAAGATTTAACTTGGAGTGATGTAGCTAGAGCTTCAGGAGCTAATGAGCCTTCTCGTCCTATTAGGAAATCAGCTAGTCGGACCTTTCAAACCACAACCCCAACTTTGAGAAAGGGATCTTCTGCAAGGCTCAAATCCAATCCATCTATTCCTCTTCATGATAGTGATGAAGATGAGTTGGAAGAGTCAAAAGGATCAGAAGAGACTGAATCTGAGGAAGTTGGTGTTGAAGAAAATGATGATGATAATGATTCACCTTGTGATGAAAATGTCATTTTTGATGATGATGATGAGCAATAGCCATGTTTATGCTTAGTGTCTTTTATGATGTTTAGAGGCTTTAGCCTTAGACTCTTGATGAATTTATCCTTTTAATATCAAACTTATTGCTTGGAACATTGAATAGTGATTGCAAATTAAGTTGCTTCATGTTTGTCATATTTTTTAAGGTTATTTTTTTATATATTCTTGTTATTTGAGTTATATTACATAATTGCGCTATAGTTCAAATAGCAGTGCGCTATGCGCTATGTCGCAATGACCTCAAGCGCTATAAGTGCGCTATTCGCTATTGACAACTATAGTTATTATAAATATTGTAATTTAGGGATAGACAATTAGGGAATTGTGTAGGAAATTTGGGAGGTATTTAGTCCTCAAAACTAGAGTGGACTACTTTGATTTCAGGGTCCATTGAGCTATCCTAATTTTAGAATAGATTGTATGTTTTATTATGTGATTAGTGTGTGAGTATTTATAGTAATTCTATGTAGTTTGTGTTATTGCGTTGTGTTAATAAAGGGAACCCATTAGAGTTAGTCTCTATACCTCATGGTATGAGAGCAATTGGTGTAAATGGGTGTTTATTATAAAGGTTAATCCATATGGCATTGCTGCACTATTAAAGGCTCGATTCGTGGCCAAGGGCTATGGTCAAACTTATGAAGTTGATTATTCTGAAACTACCTCTCCTATTGCTTAATTGTCCCCTGTTAGATTGTTTATTGCTTTAGTTGCTACTTATTGTTGGTAGTTACATAAGTTGGATATGAAAAATGCCTTTTAACATGATGATACATTAGAAGAGGTGTATATGAGCAACCTCCTAGGTTCGTGTTCATGGAGACAAAGAGGAGTTACGTCAGCTTTGAAAACTGCTTAATTCTCTCAAAACTCTCTAGGAAGTTTGGTTTGGTGGTTCTATAGTTGAGCATACATAGAATCATTTTGTGTTCTACAGGCACTCCAATATGAGTTGTACTCTTTTGGTGGTCTACATGGATGATATTGTTGTTTCTGGTATTGTAAATCTTAAAACTTTCCTTCAATCACAATTTGTTGGGCCACCAATACTTAAAATATATAATAGGAAGGGGCATGGCACAGCTGTGCAAGGGCTGAAAAAAATAAAATAGGTGGCAGGCCTCAATTGATTGCTGTGTATGGGTTGGTTATTGTTAGTTATTATATTAGGAAGAAAATGACAGAAACTCTATTACAATGGTTTAAACATGTGCAAAGAAAACAGCTAAAGGCTCTAATGAGAAAAGTCGATCAAATGGTTTTTAATCCAATAAAAAGGGGTAGAGGAAAACAAAAAAGATACTTGAAGAGATTATTATATGGGATATTTGGATAAATGATATTTTTGAAAACTTGGTTTTTGATAAAACATAATAGTACCATTTGATCCATATAACTAATCTCACCTAGTGAAATAAGGCTCTGTGTACTGTTATTGTTGTTATGTTGTGGGTTGGAAATGGAAGTTAGTTAGGGAATTATTGTGTCAGTGTAGGGAGGATACTGGTCCTCTGAACCAGAATTGGGGCTGTCCTATAGCCATAGGATAGATTGATCTTCAAGTATAGTGCGAGAGGGAATCATTCAGTCCCTTAAGTGTTGCATTGTGTACTGATTTTACTACATAAATAAGATCTATATTAAAATTTCATACAAACGACCTTGGTAGTCTAAACTATTTCTTTGGGATTTGAGGTGGCTTGTAGCAAGAGGAGTATTTGTATTTCACGGAGAAGGTACGCTCCTGATTTACTTGTAGAGACTGGCTTGTGAGGAGACAAATTATAAAATCCTCTGCTGGTTCCTAATGTGAAGTTGTTTGCCAATGATTTGGGAATGCTCTCAGATCCTGAGAGTTGACAGAGGTTTGTTGGCAGACTTAGGCTGATATTGCATTAGCATTGAGTATTGTAAGTGAGGTTATCTTCTCTCCTAGATCTTCTCATTTAAATATTGTTCTTCATATATTGAGGTATCTAAAAGGACCTCGTGGACATGGTATTCTCTGCAGTGATTGTGGAAACTGTAAGGTAGATGGATTCTTAGATGAAAATTGGGCTGGTTCTCTAACTGACAGACACTCCACGCCAAGTTATTGTGTTTTTGTTGGGCAAATTTGGTGTCTTGAAGGAGGGAGAAGTAGAGTGTTGTAGCACGTGCTACTGTGGAGCAAGATTATATAACAATGGCACATACTACTTGTGTGTTAGTATGGATTTGTCATTTGCTAGATGAGATGGATTTGAAGAAAAGACAATTGATGACACTATAGTGCAATAACCAAGCTGATCTTCAAATAGCATGTAATCCAATCTTTCATGAAGCATATTGAAGACAATTATCATTTTGTGAGGGAGAAGCTTCAACAAGGAATTATCTCTACTAGTCATATGTGAATAGGGGAGCAGTTGGCAAAATTTTTTGCTGAGGCACTTACTCAAGCCAGGGTGAATCACATTTCTAACAAGCTGAGCAATATTAACATCTATGCTCCAGCTTGAGAGAGTGTGTTAAAGAACAACTGAATCACATTTCTAACAAGCTGGGCAAGATTTATATCTATGCCCCAGCTTGAGAGGGTGTGTTAGAGAACAACTAACTGTCAGCTTTAGGTTTATAATGATGTCTGGGCTCTAGGTATCTTTCAACAAGTTGGTCTAGTTACCTATTGTACTTCTGGTTATCTATTATAGATAGAGTAGTGGATACCTAATAGAAAATCAAATTAGACTTACCCTTTTTCTGTACTGTCTCTTTGTCAGCCTCTCTTTTTCTCTCACTAAATAACTTTCAAGGTGTAACTACAAAAATTTCAATAAACAAAAATGTAGAAACTGATGTCTGACAACTAAGTAGTAAAATGGATTGAATATGAAACCGGAAAAAAAATTTAATAACATTTGCATATGGTATACATTGGTGGAAACAGTATAAATTTAACCAACAGCTCATTAACAATAATGTCTGAATCAATCAACAGTCCAGCTTTCAATTATGGTTGTCAACAAAGATTCAAATCTATGTATTAAAATAAATATAAGATACTCACTGGCAAGTGCTTGACGATATGCCTGAACGAATGCTCTTGCCAAAATACCCCCACCCATCACTATCAAGTTAGCAAGAATCTTTGCAGCCTGTGCAAACAGTACAGTTAAATTTATATAGAATCAACATAAACTAGACACATGATTTTCCAAAAAAGGAATTGCACAAAAGGCATTTGGATATAGCAGACTCTGACAACAACTACCCCTCTTGGGCCACTAACCCCATAATCATGTTAGAAAAGAAAAGAATAATTTCTGAAGCTGTACCCAGAGGGTTGTCAGCATCTATATATATATATATATATATATATCTGAAAAATACAAGTACGATAGTATATGAACTCTATACTAGAATTAAACCCACCATATAGGCCCATTATTTAACTAACTAATTCTAACACTCCCCCTCAAGCTGGGGCATATATATTAACCATGCCCAGCTTGTTACAAACATCCTGAACCCGTTTTCCTACAAGAGACTTAGTAAAGATATCTGCAAGTTGATCCCCTGATCGAACATGCTTGAGACTGATGACTCCTTCTTCTAATTTCTGTCTAACAAAGTGACAATCCACCTCAACATGTTTCGTCCGTTCATGAAAAACAGGATTAGAAGCTATATGAATTGCTGCTCATTATCACACCATAATTCCATGCTACTAGAGCATTCCATCCTAAGCTGACAAAGGAGATAAGAAATCCAAACAAGTTTAGTAGTGGCATATGCCATGGCTCGATACTCTGACTCAGCACTAGAGCAGGATACCACAGCTTGCTTCTTACTTTTCCAAGACACAAGATTGCCACCTACAAAGATACAGTAGCCTGAAGTAGACCTCCGATTCATAGGGCACCCTGCCCAGTCTGCATCTGAAAACCCTTCAATTCTACAATGACCATGATTCTGATAAAGTAAACCGAGTCCAGGAGCTTTCTTCAAATACTTTAGAATATGCACCAATGCTTCCCAATGGGAGGTTCTAGGAGTTGCCATAAATTGGCTGACTACACTCACTGGAAAAGCAATATCTGGTCTTGTAATAGTGAGGTAATTCAGCTTTCCAACCAATCGCCTATACCGCTCCGGATTATCCAACAGTTCCCCATCTTCTGGTCCCAATTTCACATTTGGAATCATCGGTGTATCACACGATTTGACACCTAAAAGACCTATTTCTTTCAACATGTCCAGGACATATTTCCTCTGAGACAACACAATTCCCTTATGACTCCTAGCCACTTCAATACCTAAGAAGTACCGAAGTACTCCCAACTCCTTAGTTTGGAATTTTGTCTTTAAGAAAGCCTTAAGGTTTGAAATACCATTAGCATCACTCCCTGTAATAACAATATCATCTACATAGACAGCCAAAAGAATACACCCTGATTCAGAGCACCTGAAAAACACTGAGTGATCATGATCACTTTTCTTCAATCCAAACTCGGTTACAACACTACTAAATCTACCAAACCAGGCTCGAGGAGATTGTTTGAGCTCATAAAGAGATTTCTTGAGATGGCAAACATATCCACTCTCCCCCTGAGCAACATAACCAGGTGGTTGCTCCATATAGACTTTTTCAGCCAGATCACCATGTAAAAAGGCATTCTTCACATCAAGCTGATGAAGGTCCCAGTGAGAAGAAGCTGCCAAGGAGATAAGTAACTGGACAGATGTAATCTTGGCCACCGGTGAGAACGTCTCAGAATAATCAAGTCCATATGTCTGGGCATAACCCTTTGCAACAAGACGAGCTTTTAGTCTAGCAACGGAGCCATCTGGATTGACCTTAACAGAAAACACCCACTTACAGCCAATAGCAGATTTCCCTGGGGGTAAAGAAACAAGATCCCATGTTTGATTATGTTCAAGAGCCTCCATCTCATCATTCACGGCAACTCGCCACTCAGACTGACCTAAAGCTTCGGTAAGAGTTTTGGGAACAACAATAGAATCTAGGGAAGCAATAAAAGACTGAGAAGAAACAGGTAAGGAAGAATATAAAATAACTGAAGTTAACGGGTAATGAGTGACATGATTACCTGGTAAGGTGCAGGAGCGAGTACCCTTACGATGGGCAATAGGGAGATCCAAATCAGAGGGTGGATCATTCACCGAAGAGGTTGGTGGAGAAGAGACTGGAGGTGGTGTTGTGCTTGGAATCTGAACCGATGCTCAAGGTACCTTGCGAGAGTACACCTGTTTCAAAGGAGGTCTAACAGGAGAATCAGAGTCAGTAACTGGAGAAACATCATTAGATCCTGAGGGAGGGGAGGTAATCAAGAAGAACTCATCAACATCAGAAGAGGAGGGAGTAGTAGGGGACTCAAGAGGTGAAGTAAAGAAAGACTGAGACTCAAAAAAGTGGACATCAACAGAGACTAAGTAACGACCTAAATCAGAAGAGTAACAACAGTACCCTTTTTGATTGCGTGGGTAGCCAAGAAACACACATTTGAGAGATCGAGGGTCAAGCTTTGATACCTGAGGACGAAGATCCTGAACAAAACAAGTACATCCAAAAACACGTGGAGGAAGTGGAAATAATGAGAATGATGGAAAGAGAATAGAGAAAGGAATTTTACCATGAAGTACGGAGGATGGCATTCGATTAATTAGATAGCAAGCCGTGGAGACAGCATCAGCCCAAAAAATTTTTGGTACTTTCATGGTAAACAAAAGGGCATGTGACACTTCTAATATATGGCGATTTTTTCTTTTAGCTACCCCGTTTTGCTGGGGGGTATCAAAACATGAAAACTGATGTATGATACCTTATTTTGCTAGATATGAAGAAAAGAGTGCAGAAAGTATTCTTTAGCATTGTCACTGCGCAAATGTTTAATGGAAGTATTGAACTGATTTTTTATTTCAACATGAAAGGCGCAAAATATATTGAACAATTCTGATCTATTTTTCATAAAATAAATCCAAGTCATCCTGGAATGATCATCCACAAAAGTGACAAAATATTTAAAACCATTTTTAGACACTACAGGACATGGACCCCAAACATCAGAATGAACTAACTCAAATGGAGATGCAACCCATTTATTGACTCGAGAAACATAAGTACCACGACATTGTTTAGCAAACTGACATGACTCACAAGACAAACTAGACACAGAATGCAAACTGGGACACAATCTCTTCAATGATTCCAACGAAGGATGACCCAATCGGTAGTGAAGGTGTAGAGGAGACAAAGTAGTAGCAGCAACTGGACGAGGAATTCGATCACCAAGCACATACAACCCTCCAGATTCATACCCTCTACCAAAAATCTTCTTCGACGAAAGATCCTGAAAAATGCAATGGATAGGAAAGAAGTAGACATCACAATTATAAGTTCGAGTAAGCTGACTAACAAATAACAAATTAAAAGGAAATTTAGACAAACACAAGACATTGGACAGGGTAATATCTGGAGAGACATTAACAGAGCCACTTCCAATAACAGGAGTGGTGGACCCATTTGCTAAAGTGACATGAGATGAATGGTTAGAAGACTGAAATGATAAGAAATTACCTGAGGTTCCTGTCATATGATTTGTGGCTCCTGAGTCAATTACCCATTTTGAACGGGAATCAGAAAGGCATGCAACAGAATTACCTGTCTGGACTAAAGTAGCAGCAAGGGTAGATGGCTGAGAAGCCTGGAATTGACTATATCGGGCAAACTCATCCTCAGTCATAGCAATCATACAAGTAGTACCAGGTCTGGATTCAGTATCTGTAGAAGTAATATGAGCAGACTAGGACGACTGGGACGATTGTAAGTATCTTCCTCCTGCCCCAACTCGTGGCAATAATGACATTCAATATGATTAAGACTACCACCACGTCCCCCTGACTCTCCTCGACCTCCCCCTGAATCACTATGTCCACCAGAATCCCTTCCTCGACCTCGACCACCTCTACGGCCACCTCGCCCTCCCCGTGAAGTAGAGCCTACTAGAGCAGAAGACTCAGATACAGATAGTGAAACATGTAGGTCTCTAGATACACGAAGAAGATGAGAGTAAACCCCCTTCACAGTTAGAGACTCAAATCCTGATAAAATCTGTTGTCGGGCTGTACTCAATTCTGGGGGTAACATTGATAAAAAAACACAAAGCCCCTAATTGCTCACGTTGGGCTTGCATAGCAACAACATCACTAGAAATAGGCATGAGACTCTTCCACTGTTCAAAGATCCGATTAAATTCAGTAAACATCTAGGATAAGGATTTTCCTTTCCCATCTAAATGAAAGAGCTCCTGACAGAGATCATATAACTGCATCAGATTGTCTTTTCCAGAATAGACTTCTTCCAAAAATTTCCATAATTCTTTTACCGTTTCACAGTGATTTGTATTGTCCTGGACCTCACTATTCAGGGTATTAAAGATAAGACTAAACAAACGTTTATCCTCCATTAACCATCGCATTTTGGCAGCCCCATTAGGAGGCATATCAGTGAGGTGATCTTGCTTTCCAATCCCACCAAGAAAGATATTAATAGCTTTCTTCTAGGAAAGATATTGTCTCCCATCACTGTCTAACTTACGATCAATAATTTTTGCTGCAGTAGAAATAATCTCAGAAAATAAAGTCTGATCATTAGATTTTTATTTCAACGTTGATTTTAGGAGAATCAGGATGAAAATCACCTTTAGCCATAATATGAGGTCACACCAAACTAATAATGCTTCGAATCAAATCTCACCCACACTCCCAAAAGCTCTAAACCACACAGGAGAACCTTCAAATCAGAAGACCCACGCTCTAGGAAATCCAAATCACACAGCCCAAGAGAGGGAGCACGAATGTGCTCTGAAATCTCCCACAAAACGCGCAAGATTGTGCACTACAAGCAACAAATATTGTAGATCGATGTTCAAAACTCAGATCGCACAAGACAGAGCACGATCGAACTGCTATGATCATGAAACAGCCACCAGACGCTGCAAAAATTGGTCCTATACACGAGATGTTGGCCGATCGAACGCAATCGGACGCCTCAGATGCGAAACTCGATCCTCAGATGCGAGACTCGTTCGATCGAACACGAAACTCGGTCCTCAGATGCGAAACTTGGTCGATTGAATACCTCTGACGACGCTACCACTGCCGGCCGGTCTCCCCACCGCCGGTCGCTCCCTCTCCGACGCCGGTCGCACCACTTCCGGCCTGTTAGAGGCTCAACGTCGAGCCTCTCTCATGCGCGACCCTTGGGGTCGCCGAACTTCCAAAAACTCAGCAAATTCGTGGCTGATTCAGCCACCCAAAGAAGGGGAACGCGATTTTCTCTAAGAACCGACCAGAATCAGTGATTATTGGCTTGAAATTTGGGGTTAGGGTTAGGAAATTAGGGTTTGGAAGGAAATTTGGGAATTAGGGTTTCAGAAAATTGAGATTTTGGGAATTTTTAAAATTTAAAAAATTAAGGCTCTGATACCATGTTAGAAAAGAAAAGAATAATATCTAAAGTTGTACCCAGAGGGTTGTCAGCATCTGTATATATATATCTGAAAAATACAAGTACGATAGTATATGAACTCTAGACTAGAATTAAGCCCACCATATAGGCCCATTATTTAACTAACTAATTCTAACAAATCAATACATAACATTTATTTTGGTACATCAGGAAATCTTTACTAGGACTTGAAACTAGTCCATTGACCCAAAATCTCCACCTATCCCAACCACCTGAATCAATCCCAGGTGGCCATGAATACATAATTAGACACTGTTCTTCGTGCATGTTTAGAGCTATAATGCAAGCATGGGTTAAACTCTAAGTTTTACCTATAATAAGATTTCATATAAGAAACTCATGAAAAAAAGTAAATTATATTTTCTTCCAGAAAAGATAGTCAGACAATTAATTCATTAGAAAGACTTTAAAAATTTGCACACTTGAAAAGAGCCTAATTTATATATATATATATATATGTAACTTTATGTTCTGAGAAAATAAATGAAAAGGAACAGAGAGAATTTCCAATGTCAACAGGTTTCATGATTAAGTACTTAAGCTTAGTTTTCCTAATGCATAAAAACTAAACAAGAGAATAAATATTGACTCAATTACTTGCTGCTCTATTTCCTTAAGAAAACAAGCAACAAAATATATAGGAACAAGAACAAAGATATATAAACTTACCATAAGTTTAGAATTAATCAAATGACAACTTCAATTCCAAAAGATTAACTTTTCTATAAATACTGACTCAAGTACCTGCTGCTCTATTTCCTTAAGAAAACAGGCACCAAAAATATATAGGAACGAGAACAACAAAAATATATAAACTTACCATAAGTTTGGAATTAATCCAATGACCACTTCAATTCCAAAAGATTAAATTTTCTTCTATTGGGATCAGGAATTTTATGGACAATAGGAATTTATTTGGCCCTGCAATAAAGTCAATTGGAATGAGTGACTAGATTCATACAAAGAAAGAAAACTTTCAGAAGAGCTAAGTAAGAAAGGAAATTATCAAACAAGTTCACGCCGAGAAGAGGCTCCAATGCAAAAGTTAAGAAATAAAATGCATGTAGAAAAGATTCAAAGGGTGGCAATGTATCCAATTTAACAAAAGGATACCAATGTGATAACAGATTCACGCCCCGGCCCCAACTACAAAAAGCAAGACGAATTTTAGTATCAAAACCATTTTCTCCTTTCCATTTCAACTCTCAGTTGCTAAAGAACATCTTCAATCTTAAATATCCTAAAACCAGATTTTCATTAAACCATTTGCTAGCTAAAAGAACTATAAAAGCAACAACACTTTTATGCCATATTTAATAAAATTAGAATATAAAAATCACATTTCCACATATTTTCTACCTTCTTTTACTTTTTCATACTCTCCACACTCTTAAAATCAACATGTCCAATAACAATGTTGCCCAAAAAAAAATTATGACAACAACACACCAGCTTTTAATGTTTTAAAAACAAAGTGCTATAAATTACGGCTCATGATTCAATATAGGATATAAATCAATCACAAAAGGAAACCAAGTTTTCCCCGTCAAATGCACAACAAGAATTGTATCTGATCTTTTGCACAAATTACTTTGACAACTGACATGACACTAATCCCATTATCTACAAGATTTACTTGCTATTTCTAGTCAGCATAAATTTCCACTAACACATTCTGCATAACTCCTCACCTCTAGCATTCTGATTCAATCAACCAGTTCAAATTGAACTTTATGAATGCAAATGAAAAGAAATATGTAAGGCATGCCACAAGACTGTATACAGAAAATATTATAAAAATTTCTTCATTCATTTGAATTGCAGATTTTGCATAACTTAGCACTTCAAATGTTATTTCACATAAGATAAGAATGTAGGTAAAGCGTGCCACAAGATTGTATACAGAAAGTATTAAAAAAATATCTTCATTCATTTGAATTGCAGATTTTGCATAAGGTAGCGCTTCAAATGTTATTTCACATAAGATAAGAATGCAGTACTTCAAATGTTATTTCACATCCATGTTGTGTGCATATCTGACAACGATTCACAGAAAACACACCGATACATATCCCAGGAGTATCCACCTTTATACCTTTAATTTTCCAATTTACATACCACTTGACTACAGCTTTTAAAGGCTATACGTGGCTTTGTACTCCATCCAACATGTAACAGCAATTTCTTACCCTAATTACAATAAAACAGACCAAAAACTAAATGAAAAAGTGAGATAGAACAGAGTACTGGAGTTTTATCTGGAAAAACAGATAAATTCATGTGGTTTGGCATTGTTAGAGGACTTTTTAGCTGAGATAGACCTAATTCAGAAATGATAGAGAACTTTTCCACTGACAGCCCAGTTTGGTGCTGTTGAGTCTTCAGTGGCTGCTGGACAGTGCGATCTTAGTACAAAAGATGACTTTATAATTTTACTGCTTAAAAGATGGAAGAAACTTACAAAGAGTAATCATAAATTACTAAAAGCTTCAAAAGGCATAATGCACTCTTCCCCGTCCACAATTCAATTTGTTAAAATCTCGAAATGATCAAAAAAGTCTTTGACGTCTACACATTACCAAATAAACCTCAAATAAAGAAAACTCCAATACCTGCAAATATTAAGGCATACAAGATTCAGTAAACGATGATCTACCACATCCCCATCTTTTCTTCCCACCTAACTACATGAGAATAAGATTTTCTTTTCTTTTCTGCTAAATAACAAGCTCAAACATCCATCAAGAAATTTGATAAAGAACTTCAGGCTAGACAACCAGTCATCCAAATAAAAGTAAAAATAGTTTTGAAAGCCCAGCTTCTAATTCTGGACATTCGTCATCAACTTCACACAGCATAACTAAAATGAGACCATAAATTCTAAACTCAATCATCATTAACATTGCACATAGATAAAGCTAAAACTCACGTATATAATTGAAAGAAAAGGTTGGGACCAGTTTCTGCGGGGGGCCTCAGTCGAAGACAACAAAGCTTTTACGTCCGTACCCCGATCGAATCTTAGAATGAAAGAGACAGCGTTTCCACTTCCGCAAAGGTGCGTGAAAAATTCTGTCAGAAATTGATTGTGCAACGGAGAAAGGGAAAAAGAAAAATGCACGTAAGTTTCCGTTTGAATGGGAGGTTATGGCATCGGCAGCAGTGGGAGGGATTTCACAGTTTGGTCAGAGGGATGGACGTCCTAATGGCCATTTTACATGAATAGTATATTTTAAGAAATTGTTTTTAAATAGTATTAAAACTATTAACAAATTGGAGGCAAATGTACCACAAAAAATGGCTATATCAGCTTGTATAATGTTACTTAAGAGAGAGTATTGGGTGAGATAGTTTAGATTAAAATAAAATTATTTTAATTTGATTGAATCTAATTCTTTATTAAGTTAGTTCCATTTTAATAAAAATAATCTTTTAAATTAAAATTTTCAAGTTAGAATTACTCAATTTCATTTGAGTGAATTAGTTTGAATTAGGATTGATCAAAATTTATTATTATAGATATAATCACACAAGTAATAAATCTATCATAATTAGATTCTAAAATGTATTTGTCTACACAGCCCAAAAGCTTCTCAACACTGTATTTTTTGAATGAATAACTTCCGAAAAAAAGTGGGTTATACTCAAGCCAAGGCATATTGTGTTTGAGTGGAAGCAGCAATTACTAGCTTCTTTCCTTTAGCTGTTTTTCTTTTCTCACAACTAAAAGTAGTAGCTACTAGCTAGTATGTAAACTACCACTGAAGACCATGAAGTGTAGCTCTCAAGCTACATTGATACATTTTTACTAATTTGTGATAGTCATTACATTGTGTTTGAGTGTGTTGTGTGAAAAGGACAAACTCTTCTTAGAGTGTGCAATACTTGTAAAATACAAAATCAGCCCTTTTATAAACATGGGTTACAATATAGATGTCTAATCAGTTTTATTAATTTTGCGCATGACTTGCGTAGATAAGCAATTAAAAGTTGATATAAAAGAAAAAGTGATGTGAGAATCAAGGATAGTATTTAGTATATGCAAAACCAAACACAAACACACAACATGCCCTGCTCAACGCTAAATAAACACACAAACAAAATCAAAATATACAGACTCAAGAGAATGATCTCCTATGGACCTAATAACACCTTAAGATAGAGTGAGACATCTTTGATCTCGGATAAAAATTCTGTTTAAGACCAAAGACAACAAATAACAAAAGAGAAGCACTTAATACCATCAAGGTAGGGGAAACTCTTATAATGTTATCAGCCACCTCAATCACATGACCTTACTATTTCTAGAATGTTGGCAATCTTGAAAACCCTTTTCAACTTTATCTTTCATCTCAAGGAAAATATACTCTTACCTAAAAAATATAACATACCAACTTGAAGTCCACTTAGTAGATGTAATTCATGCTATACCAAAATCAATAGAATGAAATTCCATTTGCTTCTTCAAATGACATTGCAAGCAAAGATTGATACCACTAGTGGTAAAATTGCATCATGCTATTGCAAATTTGAAAAGGCCACTAGTGGTAAGTCTTGAGTTTAAATGTACAACACAAGGTCTAGTCTTGTACCTTTGGTGGTATAGCTTGGAGTCCTAGATCATGGATGAATCATAGCAAAGAAGACACAAGCTTCCAAAGCCCTAAATAAATTTTCTAAAAACACAAGACAAATAGAACCAAAGCCTAACAAAAATTCATCAAAAAAATACTCCTAATTCTTAAACCCTAAAATCTTACCAAGAGTTTACAACCGCACAGCTTCCCAAGTCCCACCTAAAGAACAACTTCTCTTGAAGTTGAAGTTGAAGACGAAGGGGAAGGGAGACGGACTTGGAACTTTGTGGATTGTTGCAATTTAGTGCGAGTTAAGGATAGTGAACTAAGAGAAGGAGAGCCAAAATTAAAGGAATCAAAGTCAAGGGCAAGAAGAAATGAAGGAGATTCAGAGAAGAACTGAAGAAGCTTGGGGATAAGTTAGAGTTTTTGAGGAAGAAAAGGGTGTCAAATGTTCTGTCTTTGTAAGGCTGAGGGGGTCAAGACTCGAGACTAGAAAGTGAGACTAAGAGACATCGAGGGCTGAAGAAGCTGGGGATAGCCAAATGTAAAGGTGACAATGTTTGTGAGTAGGGGGTTGAGGTCAATAGTTGAATTGTAGAAGACTCGAGTCTCAAACTCAAAGTGTGACAAGACTTGTCGAGAGACGACTAGACGAGCATGACATGAGAGGCGGGAGCAAAAGGGTTAGGTAGGCACTAGGTAGGAAATGACATCGTTTTTGCACATATGAAATATAAAATATATATATATATACGTAAATTTGTTGGGGAGGAGAGTAAAATCCAGCCCCACCCAAATTAACCTATCTTAAATCAAAATGTTATAATATATTTATTTTGCCCCAGTCCAACCTAATTCAAATTTTTTTTTCTGGTTTGGGGCAGGTTGAAACGGTTTTACCGAATTTTTTGCCCACCCCTAATGCCACCTTAGAATTCTACTCTTCCCTTCATTGCTTATCATTTCTTCACTCTATAGCTTGTCGTTTCTCCATTTCTAAATCTCAACCAAATACTACTCTTCAGTCTCTCTCTCTCTCGCTCTTGTTCGCACTCGCACTACACAGAGACACAAACTCTCTATGTATTACTTATTCAAATGTAGAGGAACTCCCACACTGGCTTCCTTGTGCAATTCTAGATTCACACATCACTGTGAGCTTTAAATACTATTGGCAATTCTCTAAACCCATGTCTACAAACTTTAGCCCCTCTCGTAGCCCAAGAAGGTTTAGGATATAGTTAATTGGTGTTGGTGCTCTATCTAGGTTGAGATCTACGTCAATCAAGAAGCTACTGGAGCCTTTGAGCAAGTCGTCGCTGATTGTCTGTCATCATCATCGTCAAGTTTGTACCATGGCAGCCCATCCTCGATTGTGGTCAATTATTTCTTTTTCTTTAGTACTGTTTCCTTTTAGCATTGTGTAAAGCATTACAAGTTTCACTTTTACCTAACTAATGTTGATACTTTTGTTTGCCAGTTTTGCAGTAGTCACCAGGTGTGTGGCCCTTCTGCAATAGTACTTTTTAAGGTATGTTACATAAATTATTGATTATTCAATAGTATCTGATATTTTCCTAATGAAACATCATTTTTCGATTTGCCAACCTCAGTTTATGAAAATGTTCAATTACTTCCATAAAAGAAATAACTAATCTTTTACTTTCCACTGCAAAGTTTTTGATTAAAATAGTCATCTATTTGCCATCTGCATTTCATTGTTGTTAAAATTAAGTTGCATATTTCTTTCTACAAACTTCATTTCATGTGGTTGTTTGTTGAAGTAATTTTTGGTTACTTTAAAGTAATTTATTTTCCACTTTCTACCCCCAATTTCTTTAACTTCATTTCTGAAAGCAAAGAGTATTCATTAGTGCAGTCTCTTGCTATTCTAAGCCATGCCAAAGGATGATGGGTAGTGATGTTTTGTTTGCATGCTTTACGTGGTTGCTATTAATTGATAAATTTATGTTCTGATATTAAGCTTATGTTTTAAGACGATTTTGTTTGCAGAATTCTTTTTTCATGTTACAACTCTTATATAAGTATTAGTGATGTTGATGCTTATTTTGTGTCAATAGAGTTGGATAAATAAAAGATGATGATATAAGGTAGCACATAAATTACAATATTAATCTAGGGTGCAATAATATAATTCTCATTTTTAGGGAGCGAGTGTATAATGTGTGAGAGTATGCATGAGTAGGACTGTGGAGTGTGGATATGCATCTCTAAAATAGGCCTTTCTTCCATGTAATTTACAAAACAAACATAAGCAGAGATGCTCCTTCAAGATTTGATTTGTTAAGCATTGGCATTACAGTCTGTGAGACATATATGCATATTCCAATAATGGAAATTTAAGAAATGAGAGCAATCAAGCGATGGAATAGGCTGAGTGGATCAATATGTGTAATAGCTAATACATTATATCATATCTATTTCCTACTTTCTAATATAAAACTTTGCTTATCAATATTGATCAAGTTTAGTCCCATTTTAACTATATTGTTTCTAATGCATAGCATTAATTTTATCAGGGTTGGCTATTATGATGAAGCCCTTGTTCAGAGCCTACTTTCTAATGCATTGCATTAATTTCTAAAGCCCTTATGCTGAATTTTATTTAATTATGAAGAATGAGAGCAGCAAGTATTGAACTTCTGGTGGCTAAGTCATAGAGGTTCTGATATCATATCAAGGAATTAGTTATTCTAAAAGCTTAATAAGTTAGATATAAATCCAAGCATCTCTAACATAAATAATTTGGCCCAGCCTTCTTTTGATGCTAAGTCTCAATCATACTACGAATAATACAACTAATAAGAATTAGAACCAATTCTTTTGGTAGGAGGAATTAAGTTCGACATATATTACTCATAATAAACACATAAAATCAGATCTCAATGAATAAATGAGATATTAACTCTCATAAAGAAGGATTATAAACCAAGTTCTCTCTTTCCCTTTCTTTTGTCTATTCACCAACACGTCAACATTACTCCTTTATCATAGTTGATAGCCACTAAACAGCCCCTTCAACTACTCTCTTCTTTTGTATTTTGCTCATCCCATAAAGGTCCTAACTCTTAAGTTTTCTCTCACCATTGACCATCAAAGGTCACACCAAAACTATCTTAATTTATCACTAGAGAATTTTCAACAGAAAATTTCTTCATATGTATCATAGCACTTACAACAATTAATAAGGTTTGCTACAATTTCTGTAATCTAAACCCAAAATATGGTAACTATTAACTATGGTATCAATAAAAGTCATCAATTTGACTAAATGTGACTAAATAGGAAACATTCAACCCGGATAAACTTAAAGTAATTCATTAGAAACAATATAGTTAAAATGGGACTAAACTTGATTAGTATTGATAAGCAGAGTTTTATATTAAAAAGTAGGAAATAGATATGATATAATGTATTAGCTATTACACATATTGATCCACTCAACCTATTCCATTGCTTGATTACTCTCATTTCTTGAATGTCCATTATTGAATACACACATAAATGTCTCACAGACTATGATGCTAATGCTTAGAAAATCCAATCTTAAAGGAGTTTCTCTGCTTATGTTTGTTTTGTAAATTACATGGAAAAAGGGCCTATTTTAGTCATGCATATCCACACTTCACAGTCCTCCTTATGCATAGTCTTACATATTACACACTCACTCCGCAAAAATGAAAATTTTATATTATTACACTCTAGATCAATATTATAATCAAGCAACAAGAAGGAATTGTGTTCCACTAATTTATGTGCTACCTCAAATCATCATATTTTGTTTATCCAACTCTATTAACACAAAATAAACATTAGCATCATTAATATTTATAAAAGAGTGGTAACATGAAATAAGAATTCTGCAAACAAAACAGTCTTTAAAACATATGCTTAATGTTAGAACATAAATTTATCAATTAACAGCAACCAAGTAAAGCATGCAAACAAAACATCACTACTCATGATCCTTTGGCATGGGTAGAACAGCAAGAGATTGCACCAATGAGTACTCTTTGCTTTCAAAAATGAAGTTAAAGAATTTGGGGGTAAAAAGTGGAAAAAAATTACTTAAAAAATTAAGTAATTAAAAATTACTTTAACAAACAACCACAAGAAATGAAGTTTGCAAAAGAAAGATGCAAGCAAATGGCAAATTGATTACTATTCTAATCAAAGGCTGTGAAAAGTGAGAAATTATTTACTTCTTTTATGGAAGTAATTGAATATTTTCATGACTTGAGGTTGACAAATTTAAAAATGATGTTTCACTAGGAAAATGTCAAATACTATTGCATAGTCAATAATTTATGCAACATACTTTAAAAAGTACCATTCCAAAAGGGCCACACACCTTGTGATTACTACTGGCAAACAAAAGTATCAACATTAGTTGGGTAAAAGTGAAACTTGTAATGCTTCACACAATGCTAAAAGGAAACAATATTAAAGAAAAAGAAATAATTGGCCATGGTTGATGAGGGGTTGCCAACTTGTCGATGATGATGACAGACAATCGGTGATTGCTTACCTCAAAGGCTTTAGTAGCTTCTTGACCGATGAAGATCTCAACCCTAGTAGAGCGCCAACACTAATTAACTGTATCCTGGAGCTTCTTGGGATATGAGAGGGGATAAAGCTCGTAGACATGGGTTTAGCGGAATTGCCAATGATAATTGAAGCTCATAGCAAAGTGCGAATTTAGAATTGCACAAGGAAGCTAGTGTGGGAGTTCCTCTATATTTGAAGATAGAATACCTAAAGAGTTTGTGTTTCTGTGTAGTGCGAGTGCAAACAAGAGAGAGAGAGAGAGAGAGAGAGAGAGATTGAAGAATAGCATTTGGTTGAGATTTAGAAAGGTACAAACAGCAAGCTATGGAAGGAAGAGCCGAATTGTGAGGTGGCATTATACAAGTTGATGTGGCTATCTTATGTGGCAAATTTATCTCTAATTTGTCAATACTTTTTAAGTAATACTATTTAAGTAAATGATTTCTAAAAATATATTATCCATGTAGAATGGCTTGTTCCAATTCAAAATGATATAAAAAAAGAAATTAAAGTTGATATTATATTATTATTAATATAAAAAAATAATAGTAATGATATATTAGCAAAATATTTGATCAACCAATACCACATATAACTTTCATGAAATTAATCCACAATTTAATTTTAATTTTATAACTTAAATCGTTATTACATAAATTTTATAAAATTTACACATTAATTTTATAAAAATATAAATTATATATAAGCTTTATACACAAAATTTTGTAAATTAATATAATAACTAAGGCTACTTAAAGAATATAAGAAAATAAAAATAATTAGTCATAAAATTTTTATAGAGGTAATATTTATACTAAAATGTTTATTCATGATGAAGAATCAATTAAATAATGTTTATTTATTCAATTAATTATTTAATCAAAAAGTAATTTTTAACTGACAGTTTAGAATCATGAGTAAACAATTTTAGTGCAACTTTTGCTGTTAATTTACAGTAAAAGTCACAAAATTTTTTTCGCTAATGAATCCAAGTCATCAATAAAATTTTTTTGTAAAACATTACAGTTTTTGCTGTAAATTTACGGCAAAAGTTACAAAATTTCTTTTTAAAAAATTTGCAAAAGTTTGTAGCTTTTGTTGCAAATTTCATATAACATTTATTATTATAAACTCTATATTATGTCTAATTTAATATATTGTTTAGATTAATTTTTTTATTAACTATTTAATATAACATCGATTAATTTTTAAAATAAAAATTTGTATTATTTTATGATTAATATGTAAAAGTTAGAAATATTAGTGAATTATTATATTCTTTATAAGATTTTTAGATTTTATCTATTATCATTATGTTATTTTAATAAATAAGGTTATAATTTGACAAAAATATTCAAAATAAAATTAATGCAAAAAAAGTGTAATAAAGAAAGATTCTAAAAGAATTGTTATTATTATTCAAACTTTACATTTAAAATAATTTTTAGTTTTTAATAATATGCGCCTCTTATTTTTATTAAAATATTTATTCATTATATATTCAAATTAAGTAATAAAATAAAATAAGTACAAAGTAGACTACGAATAATACGGATACAGTTTTTATAAAATAATTTATGAATTATATTTAAATTAAATAAAATAAAACGCCCAGAACACAAGAACTCAAACGAAAGACTGTAGAAGCGCACAGCACGCTCTTTGCAAAAGCCGTTCATATCAACCCAGAACAGATGGCTGAGTCCCGGCGGGAGTCTGCTGTCAATTCGAATGTCCTCATCTAAATTCTTTAGCACACCAATGCGCAACTAATAATTTTTAAAAACAAATTTTAAACACTTCTGAACTTTGGTTGTACTTTTTCATTCATACCCATTTTATAAAAAGAAAAAAAGAAAAACTTTATTTTCTGTCTGGTCATCTTCCAGCAGCGCGTATGCTTCTTCTGACTGCACCTTAGCATATTGAAAATTGAGACCAATAGGTCTACCAAAAAATAAAAAAATAATAAAAGTACGTATTTAAATATTTTATATATGCTTGTTGAGTGTGTATCATCATTTATTTTTTTACATATAAAAAAATATACTTATAAGCCCGTAAAGCTGTTGGTACTCCAAAAAATATGTCTTTTATAAAGTGTATATTTCCTCCGTCAGGAGTCAACAGTGATGAGGAATGCAGGCATCCAGCTGCCTGGATGCTACACACTTGCATCCTCAACAACCATCCACTTTTGAAAAGCATTGATGGTGGAAGCAGTAAAGAGTAATAAAATAAAAATAATAATGGTAATATTAATTAATTGATTAATTAATTAATTAATAAGATTTAGCAGTCTTAAAATATAAAAAAAAAAACTAGAAAAGTGATTCCTTAATTCCCTGCGTGTAAGTTGCGCTGTTTGTCTCGTCCTTGCTCTTCTGTTTAACTCCAAATTTGTGGAGAGAGAAAATCAAAGAGAAAAACCAAAAGTCAGAACGAGCCAGGCAGCAGACAGCCAACCAACCTTCTCTTTCTATTTCTCTTCATCAACCTAGTATTTTTATTTTTGATCTGAGACATATCAAATACACCTCAGAGAGCTCTTGCAAATGGCTTCCTTGTAATCTTTGTTGCCCCTTTTTTCTCTCTCCAACGTTGCCTTCAGACCCACCGTCAGTTTCTGCTTTCTGCCAACATATTTCTACTATTGGATCAGGTTCGATGTCATTCGTTCTTAACCAGATCTGGGTTTGCTTTAATTTTCTCAGATTTCCATTTGTTGGATCTAATACACCCTTTTTAGCTTCCCATTTTTTTTTTCTCAATTTTGATATTTGCTTTGGAGTCTAAATTAGGATACCTTATAATCTATGTTTTGATGCTTAATTTATCATATCATATCTATATTGCGATTGACAAATTGTATCTTTTTTTTTTTTTTAATTAATAATCGTTCTTTCTCTTGTTCCTTAGTTGCTGTCTCGGGTCTATCTTAGAAAAAAAGATATTTTCATTTCTCAGTTCTTGGAATCATGAGCTATGTGATTAGTCTTAGCTCTGATGTTGTTTTCTATTTTTGCTTCGCTCTGTCTAATTCAACCTTGCTTGAATCAGTTGTCGGTGTTCTGATTTTGTTTTTTTGCTATGATTTCATTTATGTATGCTTGTGAAGACATTTATTTTCTGTTCTTCATGTTTGCTGGTATAACTGGTTATCGTTTGATGCCTATGCTAAGCGACGGGGTAATCTTCAAATCTGGCAATTTATTTGTAAGCTTGCGAATTGAGATTGATTTCCGATGTGGATCATTTTCAGATTGATTTCTTATGTGAATCATTTTCAGATTGACTTCTTATGTGAATCATTTTCAGATTGATTTCTTATGTGAATCATTTTCAGATTGATTTTGATGTGAACTTGTGAAGCATTTTGAGATTGATTTCTGATGTGAATCATTTTCAGATTGCTCTGTTGACTTTTTCTCTGTATTTCTCTCCTTTGTCTATGTTCAGTATTGTTATAATTGAATTGGGCATTCAAATCTAATTCAATTTTCATGCTGCATCTGAGCAAGTTCATTTAAAGATGTGAAAATCTTACTTCTTGCAAAGTTTATGCTCATTTCTTTCTTGTGTTTATTCCTGCTACATATCTTTTTTGATGAATAGATCAAATATCTAGAAAAATGGGATTTTTCACAATTGATGCATTTTTCTATGCTAGTACAAACCAATGAGATTGCCTGATATTATATTGCTAAAATTTAAGCAACTATTACATGGTTGTTGAGAAAAATCTGAGCTTTTCTGGAACATGTGCGTGACTAAAATTTGAAGTGGGCTTTGTTTGGATTGGCAGTGTTATCTGTAGTGCTGGCTCATAGCTCACACTGAACACCAGCTACAATGAAGAAGGTCATTGGTCAAACTGTTAGGGACCTGTAAGTTTGACTGTTTTTAAGCATACAGTTCAAGTGACATACATCTAATTGGTATTTTCGGTGGCTATTTATGAATTCATTTAATTTTCAAAATTAGCTAGCAGAACTATTCCTTCAAGCGTAACCTTTTAAATTTAGAGGTAATATCAGCTTCTCAGGAGTTTCCATGATATATTTAAAAGAGCATTCATTAAAAAAAGGCATCTTTCCTTACAATTTTAGCATCAGTTTATCATGTTCTGCTTAATGTTTCTGGAACATAATCCTATTTCCTAAATGCCTTACGCTTCATTGTACTCTTGCAGTAAAAGAGAAGTAAATAAGAAAGTGCTAAAAGTTCCTGGAATAGAACAGAAGGTAAGGTTTTCTGCCCTTAAGAAAGTTCTCTGTGAACCTATGTGTGACCTTAGCATGATAATTTGACAAAGGATTTAAGTGAAGTTTGACTATATTTTCTATAATACTTGCTTTTGAAATAGTCTGTTGATTTTCTTCAGATTTAAATATTATAATCTAAACATGCAAAGTCTTAATTGGTTTTATACCTTTCTCTCCCATCTTTCAGGTTCTTGATGCTACAAGCAATGAACCCTGGGGTCCTCACGGATTACTTCTTGCGGATATTGCACAGGCAACGAGAAACTAGTAAGCATTAGATTTTTTCTTCCTTGATGCTTGATATTGTATTTTTTTAATGAAGGAAAAACTCATTTTATAGCACCCATGCAGTCATGAGTACCAGATGATCATGGCAGTAATCTGGAAGCGGATTAATGACACTGGCAAGAATTGGCGGCATGTTTACAAGGTTTTCATTAAACTTTTTAACGTCTTTATTTCAGTGACTCCCACCTTAATATCTCTTCTTTCTTATTGTTACATAGTTTTCCTCCACCCTTCACTGGACCCCTGAAATACACCATTTTGAAAATTGCATTGATAACTGTTTATATCATTTAAAATCATCGTGGATCCTTACATTATCAAACAGTTCTTATATCTTTCTGTTCACTGTGTAACAGGCTTTGACAGTTCTTGAGTATCTGGTAGCTAATGGGTCAGAGCGAGTGATAGATGAGATCAGAGAGCATGCTTATCAAATATCAGTAATTTTCATTTCCTCAATCCTACCTATACCTATATGCTGTTTACTAATTGTCATACAGGTCCCTTCTTCTTTGAAATTTTCTAAAAATTCAATTTGCAACATTATAACATTGTAGCTGCCATGTGAACAGACATTGTCCGATTTTCAATATATTGATTCCAGTGGAAAAGACCAGGGAAACAATGTTAGGAAGAAGTCTCAGAGCCTTGTTCTCCTTGTGAATGATAAGGATAGAATAATGGAAGTTAGACAAAAGGCTGCTGCTAACAGGGACAAGTAAGTCTGTTATCATAAGTTTACCTGGTCATTTGCATCTGTTTTTAGAAATTATATCTATGCCATTTGGAGCAGGCATAATAAATTGGTTAAGCTGTTTTTTCTTTTGAGTTTATGAGATCCATCAATTTTGATTTTGAACTCCTTATGGGTTGCTGGATTCAAATTCAGAGGATGGAATATATTAAATATCTAATATCTGTGTTTCTCATTTTGTGGATGGAAGTAACTTATCCATATGATTTATCAGGTTTCGCAACACTTCAACAGATGGAATGCATGGGTATGGTTCATATTCAAGTAGTGGAGCTTATGGTAACAGATATGAGGATGATCATTATGGAAGCAGGGATGAAGATAGAAATGGTTATGGTTATGGTAGAGAAAGAGAATGGGGCTATAGAGATGATGATCGGAATAGTCGTGATGGAGAACGTTATGGGAGAGATAATGACAAGGATGATGAGCACCGAGGAAGAAGTCAAAGTGTTGATGATTACCGATATGGATCAAGAAGCAGGAGCTCTGATAGAGACCGAGATCATAGTTATGATGATGATGGCCAATATTCATCTCGGTATGAGCCTATATATGAATGGAATAATGCCTTCAGGAGTGGGTGATACGAACTTTCAAGGACCCATTAGCCCATAGTTTTGGTTAATTTACTTCAGGAGTGGGTACCTTTTAATCACTCTTGAACTAAATTAACCAATTGGGTTCTTGAGGATAAAAATTACCTAGCTGGCCCCCACCCTTATTTTTCTTATTATTAATGCCTTATGACATAACTTGGTCGGGTCTTGACTTTTTTATGTTATTTTGTGTCAGAGGTAGCAGTGCTAAAGCTGAGAACCATTCTCTGGAAGGAAGGTAAGTTCTTCATAAAAGTTCTTGTGTGTGTGTGTATTGCATTTAAACATTTTTAGATTGATCATTTGTAATTCAATGTACAGGCTAGAGCAAAAGTTTTCTGAGAAAAATATGGGAGCTCCTCCTAGTTATGAAGAAGCTGTTGGTGAATCACGAAGCCCTGTACACAGTGAAAGGTTTGAAATTTATACTACAGAAGCACTTTTTATGAAACCAGGATTTGTTATTGATATAATCTTGATTGCAGGGATGGAGAAACATCAGCTGCAGCTGCTCCAAGTGGCTCTTCTCTTGTAAGCAATTATCCAAACCAAACCTCTACTCCATCAGGATCTCCTCCTGCGAACAGTAATCCAGCCCAAGAAACAGCTGCCCCTAGTGTTGCTACATCTGCGAACCAAGAAGTTGAGGCATTTGATGAATTTGATCCACGTGGTCCCACATCAGGTATAAGAAGTCGTATAATTTTGTTGCTTTTCAGTATGCTGTTAGTGGTCCTCCTTGTTTCTTGCTCTAAAAAAAATTATAATTGCATGATAGACTTATAATATTGTCTTGATTTTTTTTATTCAAAATAAAATTTTATTTAGTTTATTATCTTTTTTCCTATTTTTAGTTGGGGAGGGGAAAGTTGTGATTTTTCCTGCTGTTGGAGGACATTGAAAAACCCTATTTGTAATTCTGTATTTTCTTGCATGAGTTATTTACAAATGAAAATTTTCATTGATCACCCCTTAATAAGTCATTACCGAGTATATGTGTTTCGTATGCCCATAAGTCCATAAGATGTGGTTTTGTTGTTCAAAAAACACCTTGGGTTTATCAGTGTGCTTGAAAAATTGCTGAGGATATGAACCTAGCGTGGTTGCAGCCTCTGCTGTCCGTGTGGTCTATTATCAAGGATAGTTAGATTGGTGCTGGCTTCCTCACGTTGATCAGGGTGCTGCATATGGATTAGTATCATACAAATGAGTTCTGTACTGTGTTGTAATTTTTACCCACCGGTGTTTGCAGAATTTATGAACATTGTTCTAGAACTGAACCTTAGTATAGATTTAGTAATATAAAGTTTCTTGAAGCAAACAGTAAAACAAGTTGCCATTCAGTGATGAAGCTCGGAATTTCATCTAATTTCTTATGTAACAATTTTGAGTGGTGTGTTAATTTAAACTTTCCTGAAGCAAATAGTAAAACAAGTTGCCATTCAATCATGAAGCTCGTAATTGCATAAATTTTCATATGTAACAGTTTTGACGAGTGTGTATTACCATAGTATTTAGTGGACCAATTAGGAAGTGTTCTCAAGGAAGGTCAGCCTATGCTGGGGGGCAAGACATAGTGATCAATTTATATTCTGTTTGCTACCCTACTTATATAGTCACCGACATGCTCATATGGAGAATTCATTTATAGTTATTGGCAGTCACTTTGGGTTTGATACAATAGTAATATATGTGACTTCTTACAGCTTGCATCAATGCTTTCACGCTTCTTTGTTTGCAAGCAAATATTGGCTACGCATCAATGCGATGTTACTCATATATTATCTTTATGTTCATTCTCAGCTGCCCCAGCAGCCTCTAATAATGTTGAAATGGACTTGCTCGGCTCCCTGTCAGAGTCATTCTCTTCAAATACATTGGCTCTCATGCCAGCTACAACAGAAACCACAACCGCCGAAGCAAATGGTTATTCAGCACCTTCCTTTGCAGCAGCAGCATCTGGATCCAGTAATATTAATCAGGTAGGAATGTTGTTCAACTTTTTCTACATTGATGTGAGAAAATATTGGATTGTATTGAATGTGCAATTCTTGTCAAGAAACATTAATAATGTTAATTTTGTTTGTTAATGGCAATATATCTGAGCTTCAGCAATGATCAGAGGATGTTGAACTTTGAAATTTAAGTGTCTATGTTTCTATGGAGTGATACTTTAAAAGCTTTTGTGATTGACCTTCTTAGATGCTTTTAATTCTTGATTTGTAAAACCTTTTCTGGTTGTTTACTATATTGAGCTCTAGCCTCTATCTGTGATTTACATTGAACTAATATTTGTTTAATATGACTGTCTCTTAGCAGTCTTTTGATGATCCATTTGGGGATTCTCCTTTCAAAGCTATTCCTTCCACTGAAACTGGTTCATCTCAACCACAGACTTATCAGAGTCTTGAAACACCCCAATCTGCTGTTCCTAATGCAGAAACAGTCTCAAACTTTGGGTTTGCGGACTCATTTTCTGGTGTATCTTACCCTGCATCTGGCGTCACACACACTCAACCTTTCTCAACAGACTCACAGTTCCCAATTCACGATATGTCAACTGCACAACAGGAGACCGATATTCTTGCAGACATTCTCCCTCCTGCACCATTACCTACAATGATGTCACAGCAGAACATTTCAGTTGACCCTGCCCAGCCATCTCCGCCTACCTTTTCTACTTCAACTGGGCAACCTGCATCACAATCTTTTCCTGTACCAGCTAGTCAACTTGCACCGCAAGCATTTTCAGCTTCCACTGGTCAACCTGTACAACAATCTTTTTCAGCCCCTAGTGGTCAACATTCGCAACCTTTCTTAGCTCCTAGTGCTCAACATTCGCAACCTTTTTCAGCTCCAAGTGGTCATCATGCAGAACCTTTTTCAACTCTGGGTGGTCAACATGGGCAACCTTTTTCAGCTTCCAATGGTCAACATGCGCAACCTGTTTCAGCTCCTAGTGGTCAACATGCACAACCTTTTTCATCTCCCACTAGCCAACCCGCACAGCAATTCTTTTCAGCCCATGCTGGTCAACCCGCACAGCAACCCTTTTCAGCCCATGCTGGTCAACCCGCACAGCAACCCTTTTCAACCCCTGCTGGTCATCCCGAACAGCAACCCTTTTCTGCCCATGCTGGTCAATCTGCACAGCAACCCTTTTCTGCCCATGCTGGTCAACCTGCACAGCAACCCTTTTCAGGCCCCGCTGGTCTTCCTGAACAGCAACCCATTTCTGCCCGTGCTGGTCAACCTGCACAGCAACCCTTTTCACCCCATGCCAGTCAATCTGCGCAGCAACCCTTTTCAGTCGTTCCCAGTCAAACTCGACAGAATGCATTTTCATCTCCCATTGACCAATCAATACGTCCAAGTTTTTCTGTTCGTGGTGGTCAGCCTGCACAAAGTGTTAATATGTACAGTGGATTCCAGTCTCAGCCAGGATTAGTAACCCCAGGAACTTCAAACATATCTTCTCAATTTCAAAATGGATATAATGGGCAGATAAGCAGCGGGAGCTTCCTCCCACAAGGATCTACAGCACTTAATCCTTCACACATGCCTCCCCAAACTTCAACAGAACAAGTGTCACAAACTGCACTCTATTTTTCCCAGCCTGGAGGTTCTGCTGCTCACTCAACTTCCCATATGGTTGCTCAGTCTGATCATGCATCACAATTTAGCAGTGGGAACTTTGTTGCACAACAGGGTACTGCACTTTGGGTGGCTGGTGGAAAACAAAACAATGGTGTTTTAGGTGGCTTACTTGGTCAAGCTGGAGTAAATTCTTCTAGTGCTTCACAGTATGCTGCTTCTTCAGTAGGATCAAATTCCGTTGTTTCTCAACCATCCAAAGATAAGTTTGAGACAAAATCAACTGTTTGGACTGATACACTAAGCAGAGGACTGGTTAATTTGAATATATCTGGACGTGAGTGCTTACAACGTGCAAAGCCCAGTTGATTGACTTTTTAATAAAATTTTGGCCTTATTTGAGTGAATTGTTGATTTATGCTTTTTATCTGCAGCTAAAATAAACCCGTTAGCAGATATCGGAATCGACTTTGATGCCATTAATAGGAAAGAAAAAAGGATGGAGAAGCCCACCACCACCTCCACTGTGACATCAACTTTAACCATGGGTAAAGCTATGGGATCTGGTTCAGGAGTAGGCCGCGCTGGTGCTGGTGCTCTTAGACCACAATCAAACCCAATGATGGGTTCAGGCATGGGAATGGGTATGGGCATGGGCATGGGCAACAGTCCTGGTGTGGGTATGGGTATGGGTATGGGTATGAGTATGGGAGGCTACGGTGGCATGAATACATCAATGGGAATGGGTATGGGTATGAGTATGGGTATGGGAATGGGCATGGGAATGAACATGGGTATGGGGCAAGGAGTCCAGATGCAACAGCCAATGGGGTTGCCTCCTGGGTCCAACATACCTGGTAATTATAACTCGATGATGGGAACTGGTGGTTATACTCAACAGCCATATGGTGGTGGCTACCGATGAGATGGAGCGTTGTTCCTAGAGAGCAAGGTAAAGTAATATTATGCATTAGTTTTGTTATGGGGTGAGAGATGGCATGCCAATACCAGCACTACTACCTTAGTGGTCCAGACCTTTGACATATGAATTTGAAATGGTGTATTTCAAAGGTTAGTTGTAATTTTTTTGTATAGTGACCCATTGTGTTATTTCTATTCTTGTTTTACATCTGCCATTGTCATTCTTTTTGGGTCACGTTTCTATAGAGGCTTTGGGCATCAGTGTTTTGTTATGTATCAGGGTTGTTAGAGTAACCCTAATTGGGTTATTTCTCGCTCACCTTATTTTTAACACCAATTGGTTTCATGATATTATTATACATATTTTTCCACTTTTCATTTTTAACATCCATGTTATTGACAAATATAGAAATTGCAATTTGATAGTTGCGCTTTGGCTTGGTTTTTCATCTAATGCCAAGGGTCCATTGATTCTCTAATTACAATATCTACAGGACTCTGCATTCTTATGTGAATGTGATAGTTTCCTATGTTTAGCCAACCATAGCCCGTGGTGATTTAGTATGATGGTGCAAGGCTCAGTCATAATTTGTCTTGGATTGCAAGTGAACGAAAAAAGTTGTGCAGGGGCTTATTTTGCACACGTTACATTTACATATTTGCTAGGCTGCTAGTTGGAGCTGCTTTTCAAGAACCATGCATAGAAAGACAGCAAGTATGCTATAAAAATTCAAATTTTCAGAAAATGAATTCCTGACAATATTTGTCAGGAAAGAAAAATTACTACTAGAAGATTTATCGTTGTTTCATGGTAAGTATTTTTTGATGAAGAGTTCTCTTTCTAGGATTCTCCCTTGAAAATTTGTTCATATACTCAACTATCAACCATTTGAATAGTCACAATCAATCTATTCTGAAAAAGTTCACAAGCAATATGTTCTGAAGAAATCCGGCACATTGTGAAAATACCTTGATATTTGAAACTTAACTGATCCAGTCTCATGGAAAGTTGAAACCTGGCATGGCTTGAGCCCTCCAAATACCCATACCCACGCGGTGCTTCGATTATGTTTTCGTCTGCAACCTAGCATTCATTCAGTCTTCGGTTTCCTGTAACAGTATCACAACCAATGGATGAAATGAAATCAATTCTCTCATGTAATAAGGAGCGCATAAGGAGATGAATAGCTTGAGAGGCAAACCTATATAATCAGTCATCTCATTAATCTGAGTCTCCCCTTTCACAATTTGATTGGCATTTAGAGTTGGATAATAATGTTTTAACATTCTCATTAAAATTTTATAAAAAGGTACATGATTTGTTAATTTATTATGTTTTATATAAGATTTAATAAATTTAATAATTTAATTTTTTTAAAATAAAATTTGTATAAATTTTAATGTATGGCAACATTTTTCAATGACTTATGACTTTAAAATTGCAAATACTTGTTTTAAGAACTAGAACTTGGAGGAGCACGTAATCACATGCAAGAGTAGGGTTTCAAGCTTGATTTCTTATTAGTACGGAATATAGATAAAAGGATTTATAAAGATTGTAAAATTATATTAAAAGAGAGTTTGATCACACAACATAAGATTGTGGTCCTTGATATGCATGTAAAGAGTTGAAAACAACAAATCAAAAAGTTATAAACCCAAGAATTAGGTGATGGCAACTAAAGAGTAAAAAGCAGTTGATTTTTCAGAGAAAGCTAATGAAAGAGAGAGTTTGGGAGACATAAGGATATGTTAACTTGATGTGGGAAGAGATGATAGATTAAGTTCGGAAGGTAGCTAAAGAAGTCTTAGACAAATCAAAAGGATTTGGCCCCAAAGGTAAAAATTCTTGGTGATGGGATAAAAGTGTGTAAAAGGAGATTAAATACAAAAGAGAGTGTTTAAAAACTTTACATCTTGGTAACAAGGAAAAAAATTGGAAGATGTATCGATTGGGTAGAAATGAGATAAAGAAAGCAATTAATGAGATGAGATCTAAAGTGTTTGAAGGGTTTTTCCAAGCTTTAGGAGAAAAGAATAGGGAACTGCAAATATACAAGGGAAAGGAAAAGAAAATGAGGGAAAAGTCTTGGTAGAGAGGGAGATATCAAATAAAGATGGAGGAGTTATTTTCACAAGCTTTTCAATGAGAAGCAGATAACAAGTATAGACATAAAATGTTAACTACTTGAGAAAGGATCAAAACTTTGCTTTTTATCATAGAATTCTAAAAGTTGAGATGAATGAGGCACTTAAAATAAATGGACAATGGCAAGGCTATGGGTAATGATGGCATACCTATTGAAGTTTAGTGGTGTTTAGGAGAGAATGGTATTTTTTGACTTACCAAGTTGTTCAATGAGATATTGAGGTCCAAGAGGATGCCCAATAAATGGAGGAATAGTACATTGATACTTATTTACAAGAATAAGGGAGATATTCAGAGTTGTAGAAACTATTGGGAGATTAAACTCATGAGTCATACTATAAAACTTTGGAAAAGAGTGATTGAACACTAATTAAGAAAAGAGACTCATATATCAAAGAACCAATTTGGTTTTATACTAAAAAGATCAACCATGAAGGCTATATATCTTTTACGGAGTTTAATGGAATGGCACCAAAGTTGAGAGAAAGACTTGTATATGATTGTCATTGACTTAGAAAAAGCTTATAATAAAGTGCTAAGGGAAGTTCTATGAAAAGCACTGGAAAAGAAGGGTATTTGTATTGCTTATATTCTCACTATAAAGAATATATATGACAGGATTACAACATGTTTGAGGACTTAGGGAGGGGTGATAGAAGATTATCCTATAAAGATTAGTTTGCATCCAGGATTATCCTTAAGTCCATACCTTTTTACTTTAGTGATGGATGTACTTGCTAGATACATCCAAGATACAATCCCTAAATGTATGCTTTTTGTAGATGATATAGTCCTAATGGAGGAGTTAAGAAAGGAGATTAATTGTAAATTAGAGATATATAGAGAAGCCTTGGAATTAAAGAGTTTCCATTTAAGCAGGAGTTAAATAGAGTATATGGAATGTAAACTTAGCAAGAAACGAGTAAATAATTATTTGGAGATAAAAATTAGGAAGCATATTATATCACAGCTGTTTAGGTTTGGGTATCTTGAATCTATTTTACTAAGTGATGGAGAGATTGATGGGGATGTTACACATAAGATCCAAGTTAGGTGGATGAAATAAAGAAACAACTCGGGGGTTATTTGTGATTACAAAATATCTAATAAGCTTAAAGGAAGGTTTTACCAAATTGCTATTATACCAGCTATGCTCTATGATAATAAGTATTAAGTTTTAAAAGGTCAACACGAGCAAACAAAGGGTTGATAGAGATGAGAATGTTGAGATTGATGAGCGAACATAAAAGAAAAGACAAAATTTGGAATAATTGTATTCGGAAGAGAGTTGGTGTGGCACCTATTGAGGAAAAATTAACAGAAATTCAATTATGATGGTTTTGGCATGTGCAAAGAAGACTGCAAGAGGCTCTAATAAGAAGGTTGATCAAATGGTTTTAGGCCCAATAAAAAGACATAGAAGAAGACCAAAAAGGACACTTGAAGAGGTAATTAAAAGAGACCTTTGGTTGTGTCGTACATCGCGACGCGGGGTTGCGGCGACCCGGAAAAGATCAAGTTAGAATTGGCAATGGTTTTGGGGGATGGGTTTTTTAGAGAAAGTTATGAAAACTTTGGAGTCGCCACCGATCTAATTTTAAATGGTGAGATCGGACACCGAGATAATGGTCTACGTCACAGAAATCGGGTTCGGGGGTTGGTTACGTGTAGGGAAGGTATTAGCACCCTACAACGCCCTTTCGGTACCACATTAGATTTTGTTGCTTCTAATTCCAAACTTGTGCTTTGATTTTTTTGCCTAAACATATTTATTCATTTTTTTTTTATTCTTTTATTTTGGTGGGATTTCTAGGAGGAATGAGGTTTAGTCACGTCATAAGGATTTTGTCAATTTCTTCAACTTAATCCATGACGTATTATTTTGAAAAAGGTCAACAGCGGCCACTTTCGTCAACCGCTTGCATTATGGTTCTTGAAGGGATAGGATTTTGAGAACCAGGCTGAACTTTCAAAGAAGGGTGATGGACTTCAAAGTGAGGATGCTGATCACGTTATGTGAACTATATCAATTTCTTCAATATAATTCATAACGTAATTCCCTCAGGATAATCAGTTACAGTCACTTTCGTCAACTGCGCTAACAACCGTCGTTGGGTTAATCAGGAACTTGAAGTTTAAGGACATTTAAGAATGTGAATAACCTCCCTGAAACCCTTTATATCATTTTTTGGTAAAATTATTACTCTAAAATTTTTTATTCTTTTTTTTAATATTTTTTATTTTTTTTAATTTTTTTATTATTATATTATTATATTATATTTTATTTCAAAAAAAAGAAAAAACAAAAAACAAAAAAAACAAAACAAAAGGGAGCGTCACGGCATGGGCCAAAGCCCATGCCATGAAATCAACATTCAAGGCCAACTTTTAGTTTTCTTTTCATTTTCAATTTTTTTTTAAATTACTTATAACATATTTAAATAGTGATACTGATAAATTTATAATTTTTCTTCTATTTAACTCCTAACATTTTTTGAAAAATAGTATCAGGTTCGGTAGACCAAATGACACAATCAGAATATTTTTTCGCAAGATCAATTTTTGTCTACATTTTTTTGAAATGAAATAAAAAGACAAAAATAATACAGTTAAATGTTGCATTCTTCATCCAAAATTTTTGTAACTAGTACTGAAAATTTTCTTAAAAAATGCTTGTTTCAACTGTATATTTTCCTTTATTTTTCTAAAATATTTTTTTATTTTTGAATTATTTTCAAGAGGCTATTATTGGGTGCACCACACCCCATGAAAGGTGTGGTGCACCCTTCTCCTTTGTTTTGCCTGCACTTTCACGTAAGTGCAGGCGGAGAAACGGATGGCCTTGTGCCTCCGAGACCTTCGGCCAAGTTGGAAGCCACTCAACTCTCGACAACTCCCATTGCCATAGGTGGGTCCCAGGTGATGGTTTGGACCACCACCGTGCCAAGGAGGAGTGTCAACCGGCGATGGCATGGGAGAAAGCAACGTAACAGCCTGTGCAACACCCATTTTGACATACCTCTTTGACATTCTAAGTCCTAAAAATCTCAACCAACATTCACTCTAGTCCCATAATGGAGCGATAAAGTCGTCATGAATATAGATATAAATTAACAGAGATTACAAAAGCTTGACCCAACAAGGAACAGAGGAGATGCATACCAAAGTGAGAGCGCTCCTTTGCTTCTCTGCACGGGACTGCTGGCGAGTCCAACCTCAGCCCACTCACTCCAAAGCGAGAGTGATCCTTTTCTTCTCGGCACGGGGCTGCTGGCGAGTTAGAAAATCCGTCTCTGTGACCGACTTCGATTTCCTCTGTCACACTCTGTTTAGGTGCTTTCTCTCTCTGAATCTCCCTCACTTGGCACTCGTTCCTTGCTTTCTCTCAATTCCCCTCTATATTCACCGCTCCCTTCTTTCCAATAGGAAGCTTACAAACATCGGCGAATCCCTCTGCCAATATGCCTCCCGTGACTCTTGTAAGCTTGCCTCCAGTGAGAAGAGGCCGGGAGTGGGTGAATGAATTCTGACTCCTTCAGACTGAGCTTGTCTTTTGTCAATAATGCATGCATTATTTGAGAAGCCGTAAGCAATTTTTATTTCTTCTTTTTTTTGTTTTATTTTGTTTTTAATCTTTTTAATTTTTTGTTTTATTATTATTACATTTATTATTTTTTTTATTTTTTTTTAAGAATCATGCATGGGTCTATCCCAATTTTTTCAAAGTTCGGACAAAATTGGGTGTCTACAGGTTGGTATTTTCAAAAACTTGGTTTTAGATAGAACTTTATAGCAGCGTTTAATCCATATAACTAACCTCATCTAGTGGGATAAGGTTCTATTTGTTGTTGTTGTTATTTTAATTTATGATAACAGAATAATTGTGTTGAGTTTGAAGTGGTTATTAGCTAGCACAATTGAACAAGCCCACCCATAAACTCCAAACAAGTTCAAGTCAAATTTGGAAAATAATGATTTCAAAGCCATTCTGAATGATTGAATAGTTGTACTGCAAGACTAAGAAATCTTGTCCTTTCCTATCTGCATAAAGCAAAGTTTCACACCCTCACCCTAAAAATTTCAATTTGGAAGAGATGCTCAGGCGAATTCGATCTTAGACATGTGCCTAAGAAGCTTCTCAAAAGTTTGGGAGCCCTTGCGAACTCAAGTTACGTAAAAATGTTCTTGATTTTAAAAAGTTTTCTTTTACTTGTTTTAGGGCCAAATATGTAAAACTTTCTTTGCACTTTTAATTACACTAAATAAAATTTGCACTTTGTGCAAATTACCCCTTCATCTCAAACCATTTAGTCCTCCATCAGAGGCTCAAAAATGCACATCGTTCACTTTGGGCTTAGTCTGCAAATCTCACACCATAGAACCCTATGAAATTTTCCCTTTAAAGATGTAGAAAGAAAATGCTACAAAGAGGAAGGTAGACTCGGATGTTTCCAAATTGCCATCATTGTCATCGTCTCTTTCTTCTTCCATGGGTTCATTACACATAGGTATGGCAGTAGCAGGTAAACAACACAGTAAGGGTGATGTAGCCATGACTGGGCTTCCTATTGGAATGTCCTTTGCAACCATTTGCTTTTAGCTCCATCCAAATGCACCACACTCCTACAACAAGTACAACTCCAACACACTTTTTGGCAGATTATCATTGCTAGTAAATCCTTTTGAATCTAGGTCTTGCATGCTTGTGTTTGTCTTTGTGTTGCTTTTACAAATTTATGCTTGGAAGTCTATTAACAACTCATTTGCTTTGGTGTTATGTTTTGTTTTTGTTTTTTATGTTTGACTTTTCGGCTCTTCTGGTTTTGGTTGCTAGTGATGGATTGCTTGTAAAAGACTAAACCCAAGTTGAACAACGTGCAAAGTGCAAGGAGGTGAGCGAAGGACAAAGAGTTTGGGATGGAGGGGATGATTTGTATTATATACAAATGTAAGATTCTATTTAGTGTAATTGAAAGTGCAAAAAAATCTTTTGCATATGAGCTAAAGTGAAGGGAAGTTTTACTTTTTTTCCCTTGTTTTATGCATAAGGAGCCCAAGATCACTATATGCATGGCCTACATGAAGCTACTTATTAGATGAGGAGCACGGTTTTGAAATTCAATCATTTTCATGAAATTGGCATGAATATTGTTAAACTGAGGAAAATATCTCTTTAAATCATGCACTACTTATATTAAGGCCTAGATCTTATGAATACTCTAGAACTTGTTAAGTATCATATCTCACCCTTCCTTTATCTTTTCAAGTGCCATTGTACATGATATCATCATCGAGAGGAAGTTGCAATTATAGACTTTGCCTGGACAAGGATTAGCTAACTTCAGCTATTAGAAGTTAGTCTAACTTCTCAAAAATCTCAACCTTTTAAATTTATGTGTCTGTTAGATTTTTGCCATGTGTACAGATTTTTTTCTCCTTCTATCAAAATTTGTGCCCTTCAGAGTCTCTTGCTTTTTTCTTCATTTTCACCTCTAGGAAGGCATTAGTGAAAAGAAGCTTACCATTGTCCATCTTGCTTTGCTTTAATGGGAAATCGATGGCTTCTTTCAATTTACAGCATCTAGAAGAATGGAAACTAAAATCGCGAGTTGGCCTGCACAAGAGAGAAGAATAGCTTTTTTTTGGAAGAAAACAAAAGAAGACAAGAATAGAGAACCAAACTAAACCAACCTAGGGAAGGAAATTCCCATGAGGTCTCTTAAAAACTGAAAGATACAAGAGTTCGGTGGTAGCATAAGGATCTTGGTGCCCAATTGAAGAAAGTGACAATGATTAGCAAGAGCATCAACCAAACCATTCACTTCTCTATAGATATGGTATATCTGAATTTGCCAAGGCTTGTTAATGAGCATTCAAATTTGTTCAATCACTCTAGAATAAGGGTGAGTATTGGAGCAGCCTTCCTGAACCAATCTTAAAGCCACCTGTAAATCTGTCTCTAACAAGGTCTTCCTGAATTCCATATGCCAAGTCGTCTCTAAGCCAACTGCCATTCCTCAAAGCTCTACCAGAAGGGTTGTATCAGTTTTAATATTATGTGAAAAGCCCATAATCCAATCTCCACTAGAGTTCTTGATAACATCACTGCAGGCTGTACGATTTCCTCCTTGAATGCTGGATCCATCAATGTTGAGCTTTGACAAGCCTTGAGAAGGGAAGTTCCAGGAGATACACAATTCTTGCTTTAGTTGGGTAGGGAAATTCTTTTGGTTTAACATAGGCCTTATGTGGTGAAAGTTATCACTCATGCAAGAGGCTTTGAAAATGAGGGATTCTTTAGACAAAGATTACCACCAAAGTTTCATTAATTTCAGCTACACCAAATATTCCAACAAACTATGCAGATAGTAAGACACCAATCCCTGATACCCTACACCCCAAAATCCTTTTTCAAGTTTTTCATGACCCAATCTGCCAAGGAGAGGGAGCAGAATTTATGCCAAAGTGAAGGCTTTACAATTTTCTTCCATACTTGTAAAGATAAGGGACAATCTCTAATCATATGAGTGTTATCTTCTGAGTATTGACCACATCTAAGGTAGACATCAAAGGTTACCATTTTCCTAGCCAACCTAGCATGGTTGGTAATAAGTTTGCTGCTTTTAAGAAGCCAGAGGAAGAGTTTGACTTTGTTAGGGTTATTCCACTTCCAAACATTTTCCCATTGTCTGTTGATGGAGTTTTGACTTCCTTGGATTAAAGCATAGGCTGAATTACCATTAAATTTGCCATCTAGAGACAAAGCCCATGAAACTCTATCCTTGCCCTCATTAATGGAAGGGGGAGAATAGACGCAATTCTGGCAATAGCTTGGAATGGTACTACATGTTCAAATTTATGCCAATTCCAATTTCCTTGTTAGCTTGAAATTCTGTCTCTTGGGTTTGAACCCCATATTCAACAAGTATGGCTTTCGAAGCTTCTCGAAGTTTCCCTCATTTTGGAACATGGAGTGCAATGGGTGATGATAGGGGAGCTAGGTGCCAAGAGGCAAGTCGCCAAGAGCTTAGCCCATGCTTTGTACTCATGAATTTTTCCTCTATCCTTAATTCAGAGCTCAAATTTCTGGATTTTTGTTTGATATTTGGCTTAGGCCTTGTTTGATTGTTCATAAGATTATGGAAACAACAATCTAATAGGGTACAATTAATTGCAAAATTGAGGTCCAAAGACCATTTGATTATTTGCTCATTTGTAATATCCTTGAGATTACGTTCTTAATTTTTGATTGCTAGCCTTCTTTTTCCATTGTGTTTCCTTTTCCGCTAATCGTCTTTTCTTTATCTTTTTGTCACTTTTCCATTTTCTTGTTAAATAATTAGAGGAAGCCATTGATTTCCTATTAAAGCAAAGCAAAATGGGCAATGGTAAGCTTCTTTTAACTGGTGCCTTCCAAGAGGTGAAAATGAAGAAAAAAGTGGGTGCAAAAAGAGATAGAGAGACTCTAAGAGAAGGCACAAATTTTGATAGAAGAGGAAAAAAATTGTGCACACATGCCAAAAATCTAATAGACACATAAATTTAGAAGGTTGACATTTTTGAGAAGTTAGACTAACTTCTAATAGTCAAAGCAAGCTAATCCTCATCCAATTTGCCCATCATTTGTAGCTCTTTGAAGAACTTTAGCTCGTGGAAGAATGACAAAATTTTATTAAATTTTTATTTAAAAATTTATATATTATTAAATTTATTAAATTTTATAAAGTAAACCCTAAATCATAAATTTTAAACCCTAAACTAAACTGCCATCAAATCTCACAGCAATCATGCATTAAGAGTACTTTTATTCCCAAGTTTAATTAGGTTGTAACACAATAGTGGTTTGCTTTTTAATAGACGTGTCTCGAGATTTATTAACAAAAATGACAAAACAAAACGTTTCTAAGATCATCAATTCTTATAATTTAAGGAATTTGATTTCTTAATGCTAAGAGAATTTTATTTTGTAAAAATCTAAGTGGATAATTATAGATTAAGGGAGTGGATTATCCAAATTAATCAATTGTTATTTATTTAATTATATTTTATAACAATTTATAACTTAATTTTTTTATCAACAATAATTCATTTAACCTTTTATCCAGTAAAGTGTATAGCACTTTGAAGGAGTTTGATTTTGTTCGAAATTCCCTCAAGGCTTGGTTGAAACATCACCCATTTCTTCATCATCACTTGCAAGAAAATGCAGTAACCCAGAAAGTTGCCATGATTGCTTGGATAAGTAGTTCAAACCACTCACTTTCAGATTCTAGATGTTTGAAATTCATATCATTCAAGGAGACATAACTTCTGCTAATTGAATATAAAAAGAAAATTAACAAAAAAATGCATCCGTAATTAGCGCATATATCCCAACATGGCTACATTTCTATTTGTTACATAAAAAACCTTGCTTTTTAATCCAAGTTGTTGTTGGTACCGCATGGTAATTCAAGACCAAGCACTTTGGCCCCGTTTGTTTGGGATTTTTCAACAGGAAAAGGAGTTTTCTTTTTTTTTTTTTTTTATAAAAAATAATAGTCTTTTTAGTTAAGGATAATATGTTTAGATAAACTTTTAATAAAAAGAAAGAGTTATGTAAAAAGTTAAAATATTACTTTGTTTTGAAGCCACAATTTATGGCTTCTAAAATAAGGTGATGCAGCCGAAGAGAGAGAATGTATGACAAGTTGTTTTATGATAATTATTTAGATTAAAATATCCTTGACACTAAATATAATAACACAGCATATCGTTAAAATTTTAACTCTCCTTCATTGCTTTTTCATTTTCACCATTTTAGTCTGTAACTTTGCCTCTGTTCTTGCAGTTGTCATTCCTTTCACAAAAAAGATTTCACATCCTTATGCACATAATCAAATTGAGGGAAAAGATCTCACAATGTGCCTCTAACTTTCCTTTTGGGAAAAGTAACTTAGAACATATCAAAACAAGAGAACTTTTCTTGATTTGATCCTCCCTTTTCAAATCATTTGATGTAACCAAGCTCCCTTTAATAAGCAACAAAGAACTTCTGCACAGAGAGAGAAGGCCGTGTTGCTTAGAAAACTTAATTGAAAAAACTAACGTGAAAATGTAATCAAGGAATCATAAGAAAGGCCCAAAAATTCTCCTTCATTAATTTTCTTTTTTTACAAAAAAAAGAGGAGGATGACAAAGGTTTAAAATTAAAATTTTCAAAATTTTAACAGAAAATTAGTTTTTGGAAATGCATATAAAAAAGAGTTTTGGAATGTCTGTTTTAGTAATTTTGGTAGCCAAAAACATTTTTCTGTTTTAATTTCTAAAAAAAAATTAACTTAAAATTTCTTCTTTAATTTTATATAAATACAAAACAATTTTAACTGTTAATAAAAGTTCTTTCAAAAAAAGTCATAGATAAAAAATCTTTTTTTTTAAAGCTCATCCAAACAGATCCTAGCAGTATTTTGAAGAGAAAAATGGGCATTTATAAAGATTTGTCCAATGATTTTTTTAAATTTTAATTTTATATTAATTTTAGGAAAAAACAGTAGCTGCTTTCATTCTTGAAGCTGGAGCCGTGAACTTGGAGACGTGAGGGAAGAGCTTCTCAATATTTTGAAACCCAGGCAGAAAAAGTACAAAATATTCCAAGAGTGTTAGAGATCCAAGAACTAAGAAATGGCTATTTAATTGTGAAAACGTAGCTCCTATAAAATGTGGAGATTCTGTAAATCTTCATAAATTCAATCGTCCATTTTTATTTTTTTTTTGAGAGTTTAATAAAAATGTGTTTATGAAAATAGCACTGCTCATTTAATTGAAATATTTTCATAACTCATTTAATAGAACTTTTCATAGATATGTGAAAACTAATCTTCATCCCAGTTCTTTTATTGAAGAATAATATCAAACTTTTAACACATTAACTAAACCTGGCTAGTCATTTCCAAAGTCATGAAATTTTTCTCAAAACTCCATTTGAAGATTATACCTTCAACCTTCAAATGATGGGGAAGTAAAGAAAATATAGCATCTACGTGAATGAGATTGAGAATTGTCTCCACCTTCGCGTAAGGTCCAAATATATGTAAATGTTGGATTGGAACTCATCTCGAAAGGAAACTCTTTCTCATAATTTTTCTCTGCATGGATCTCTAGGTCAATAAATTCTTAAGGTCCACGATCTTTTCAGCTTCCAGCCACAGCTCCTTTACTATGATTTCCTGAATTGGCTTCCTCATCATGTTTGCCGCGGTCAGCATCTTCGTCTACAACATTAGCAAGCTGTTGGTTCTCATCTCTGTCACCCCTGCAATAAGATAATGTTAGTCTAGTGGGGTGATGCTATACAATCTAGTTCCATGTGACATATTTTTCATCAAATTATAGATTCTTGTAGAATAGGAAACACAAAAGTCTCCTCTTCTACAAGCCAAGTGAAAGAGGATCTAATCCCAGATTCTAAACTACAACTTTTGAGAGGCACTATTTTAACCTACTCTAGTCCTTACTTTCTCCTTGCGAGGGAAACATATAAATACAGATTTTTGGAGTAGGATAGGTCTCTTAGAAAACCACCATATTAGCATGCGGAGATTCCTTACCACAAACAAATATTATGAACACATAAATCTAGATCAGAAAAAAATGGCTACCATACTATCAGCACTCAGCATAGCAGCCCAGCTCCATACTCGAAAATTCCATTTGTAGGATATGCATACAAATCAACATAAATCCCCATTAGGGTTGCGAAGGTTTGTGGGGCAAAGCTATGTTTTAGTTTAAATGTCAATCAGCTGTCATTGATTATTAACTCGAAGGTATGGTTATGAAAGCAACTTGCTAGCACTAGCGGAGTTGCAATCATTCAGAAAAGCCTAAAGGAACCAAATTAAAAAATAAATAAGTTCTACTGAAAAGAAACTGTGAAATTTCATACCCAGAGTAGATAACTAGCCCAACAACAACAGCACCAAAGGCCACAAAGTACATCCAATCAACCTGAAAAAAAAAAAAAACCAATTAGATCCAGATCAGATGTTACGCCATTCAACATGTGACTTGCATCAAATAGAATTTTCAGAATGAAGAAAAAAGATTGTAGAGGTTGCTGACCTTCTCATGGTAAGCAAAAATGCGAATTAAGACAGACCACATGTCTGAGGTTAGTAGAGACAGGTTTAACATGGTGGACCCATTGATCTGTGACAAAAGAACAAATTATATTTAAAGATGTAATTTATATATTACTTCTCTTTGTTCTCTAGCAGGCAATATCTTAATTATCAGTGGCCACCCCACCTAAGACTTTTATTACATAACTGATGTGAGGAAGACAATGTCACCAGTTGGACAAGTATAGACTATTATGTATAAATTCTCCGGTATTAAGCAAGAAATTCAAGAAAGTGCGTGATCAATTTTCACATTGCTACTATAACTATTAAATAATTCAAGTTAAGAAACAATAAAATACGGGGAAAACTTTATTAAATTCAAAAATTATATCCTATTTAGTATTTACTCTATTCTTCCACAATTGTAACTATTATATTCCACAAGTATATTTACGAAGTACAATTGCTAAAATTAAAAATCTGTAGAAAGGTAAGTTTACTGGCACACCTTAAGGAGGACAGGGACTAGGGAGTAAAACATAAACATAGCTACTGCAAATCCAACAAATGGAAGCACCTGAAACCAAAATGAAAAGAAATAAACAATGAAGAAAACAAGTATACAAAAGCAACTAAAATATTATAGCTGTTCCTTATGGAACACCTTTATTAATAAGAGGACCTCACATCCCAGAGAGAGCTCTAGACAAGAATGACATAAAAAGATTGCTAAAACCACTCAGATTTGCCAAATACTTGGTTCAGACCTTCAACAAAGAAGGTAACAAACAAAATGGTTTGTAACAGAGAAAAAGGGTGAGGTAAGCCATACGCCAAAGTCAAGGTAAAATGTGACAGAAGAATTTGAAAGAGTAATATAGAAATTTTGTGATTCAAATTAACTGCATTATCCTTTCGTCAATGAAAAGGGAGGCGAGGGTTGATTCTTGAACAAGAGGCGTATAATTTGTATTTACCCCAAACCTCAAGCAAGACAAACATCATTTGCTCCAACAATAAGAACAGTAAACCCTTTTACTACCCCTCAAAATTATGTGGTGGAGAGCCAAATTTTCAGTCAGCAACCTCCTCTGAGAACAAGATCATTCATTAGTGTGGGGAAGGAGGGTGTGAGCACTCCTGTCAGGAATTCATATTAAATTAAAATTTCAGCACAAGTAAAGTGTGCATGTCCTTTGTCCAAGCTCAAGCCCAAAGGACTTTTGCGAGGAGGTTAGAGATATCATCATTTGTCGAATTCTACCTAAAAGTTTAAGTATTTGGAATAATTAATTCTTTTAGAAATTGGGAACAAAATATCATTCCACGGTTGCCATTGTATATACTTCAAAATTTGTTAGTGAGAAGGACAATACATAAGAAGAAAAGTAGAATTCATTAAACTTAAGCCTCAGCTATAACATTTGATGTTTTCTGTGCATCAATGCCTATAGTATCATCGTGAATTTCAACTTCTTAAGCTTCTTAGTGTCCTTTCTCAATTTAACCACCAATTGCTTCTTTCAGACAAGAAGAATATGCCAGTTTCCATCATAAATTTGAAAAAATAAGTTTGACGACAATTGTATATCAGTATATCTGAGATACACAATTGCAGGCATCTCAAGATAAAGTAAAATTTTGTCAATCAATCAATAAGGGAGAAGGAGAGGGAGGGAGGGAGGGGGGGGGGGGGGGGGGGGACATAAAGAGAGACAATAGCTTACTGCTCCAGCTGACCAAGCAATAGATTTGAGCTCATTGCGCTCGAGAGCGCTTCTGCAATAATTATTAAGGCCATGACAGGAAAAAAAAAAAAAAAGCACGTAATAACTGCAATAAATGCATATTTCTTTTCCCTTTCAATAAGCCAAAGCCAATACTAAATACAGAAGTCACCCTGTAAATGTATGGCAAAAGCTACATAAATTACTCTTGTCCCATTATTATTAGCATAAATTTTTTTAAAAAAAATAAAAATAAAAATAAACTTGAACTTGAAACTTCTTTAAATTTCCGTCTTGCACGTCTGTGATATAATACTCAATCCATTTGACACTAGGTAGTTAATTCAAACATAAAATTCTCCAAGTTGCAAAACAATATGTGAATTTGGCATAAAGTTTGCAGTTTGACACAAAGGTTAAGCAACATAATGATGATGTATTGGAAACTAAACGATAAAATAGAAGTTTCACCACTGAAAATTACCACAAAATGGATTTCTCTATTAAATTTTAATAAAATCACTAGTTTTGAGATAGAAAAACACCCTGACCAACAATTAAACATCAGACATGGTAAAAAATTCTCCAAAACAGAGAAATCTCATAATCCTCGTAGTGGAATTATTTATTGGCTTTTGAAATCAAGGATACATTTGAATAGCACTGATAATGCCACCAAAGAGACCCAACATTGCCATAAGTTCAACTCTATCAGCATTTTTCACCAGAAACTCCTGCAATGGGACAAAAATAATGATAACTCAAAAAAGCGTGCACATAAAGTAATTCAACTCTAAACCATCAAAATGTGAATGAAATAGCCCAAAGATCATATGCAACAGCTCCTGAATTTAACCAGAATAGACACTACATTATGAAATCAGTGTGTCGACATTTGATCTCAGACATTTAGAGCATAATATTTTCCTCAGTTTTCAAAACAAAATAATTGCACAGTCAATTTTAGTGCCAAGTGCATTTCAAAAAATGGAAATTTAGCCACGGTAGCACTTCTATTATGTTTACTCTGAGTTTCAAATTTAAGACACACAGGCTTAGCGGGAAACTGAACAGATATTTGAAACAAAGGCAGGAACAAACACAAATAAAAGTTAAAAATTCCCAGTGTTTACAATCAGACAGAGAAAGTTGTCAAATAGGAAAGAGAAATGAAATTTACCAAAAGAAGGGTTTCTAGAAGCACCAAAGATGAAAGTCCAAAAGCAAAAGAAAGGATGATGAAAGAAATGGAGAGGAAGTCAAACGGCAAGCATAGGAATGATACGTAGAAATGAAAAAATTCCCAGATTCAGTGGGAAGGAAATAGTGAACCCCACCCACTAAGGATTTACATTATGAAGAACACAAAGACAACCCTCCCATAATGATCAACATTGGTTGGAAGATCAGCAAAAGTATAATTCGATCATGATTATTGTTGAAATTTATGGTGAACCCAAAAATGTATAAAACAGAGGGCTTTATTAACATGGCTTGAGAGCTTGATGGCTTAATTCAAGCCTCTCTCTATTTATAGAGAGTAACTGCATACAAGAAGTACTATCCATCTTAAAATAAACTACCTACAGCTATGAGATAAGCTAGACTAACTAAAACACTGACTACTCAGCATCAGTGTCCCTACACTATTAAATTACCAGCCAGCTGTATAAAGAGACAACATACAGATACAATACTGACACGGAGCATAAGTATTATATGAATACAATACTGATCTGCAATACTTCTTAACAATTGTGAAGCATGGATACTCCAGCATTGTGTCCACTTATGAGAATACGAAGTTTTGATATTTGACACATGTTAGATACCTTCTACACATGTTTCGATACATACTAACATATTCTACTGTGTAACTGTTTCTATGTAGCGTTTAGTCTTGTGTCCCATGTTTGTGTTTTTGCATCGTACATAGTGGATATGTGCACAATGTACCAAGTCATTGATGGCAAAAGTTTTGCAAAATTCATAAGAAACAGAAGGGAGTACAATCAATTTACCTCACTGACATTGCTGATAGCATACAATGTAGCACCAGCAATAACAAGAAGGTCCCCTCTACGAGGATTGCTTCCACCTGTGACATGGAAATATAACATCAGAAGACTTTCATAAATGTAAGATGTAAATTCTAATGATAATACTCAGATACACCCCCTTAGCTGAATGATTTCATTTTATAGAAAAAAAATGATCCTGAACACCTCTGTCTGTCTCTCTCAAAGTAATTATGTTAGTGCACCTATGTGTTTAAGTATACCACTTAAGATACAGGTGTCAATACCAAGTACATAAAAAGCTACTTACCAGCACGGTCGCTTGCATGAACATCAGAAAATACAACCAGGACAAGGCCAGCAACACAAATAACTACGCCAGTTATCTTTTTGAATCTATATTTCGTTTTCAAGAAAAGCCAAGTAAGAAGCATGACAGATGGAATGGACCAGCAGTCAAGCAGCATGACACTTGTCAGTGATGTGTATTGATACGCCTTCACAACTGTTCATCAGATGAGACACAAGGTTATATAATTCACCAAAAGTAAAATCGTCCAAATGAACAAATGACTTACTTCTTTATAACTCCCAGGACGAAGCCAACAGTCAATATACTAGGCAGGAAAGATTGAAAGCCATGATAGAGTAACTTAGATTAAAGAATATAAAACGTGTGACATATTCTTTTATCAAAAATTTAACTACTTTCTTAAGGAACTGTTGATTAAGTAGGATATTTATATAAATTATATGTAAATGCATTATATAAATACTGAAGCTACATTACTAAACACCTACCAAGGAAATTTGCCTCAACATCAACCAATCCAAGAAGTATGTAATAATACCACTTTGCCTGCAAGAATTCCACGTGAAATCCATGAACTTGTCTATAAGAATTTGATGAAGAAATTAAAGACAGAGTAAAAGGAGTAGACCCATTGTCACTAGATCTCATTAAAAGGCAGCACTCCACATCCTTGCTTATGGGTCAATTTTACTGGTTAAACCAGAAGTTAAATAACCTCTAGAACAGTAGAACCCAATAATTATAACATCTCCTTACAAAAAAAGATGTCCAATAAGTGTAGTAGGTATTATGGTTTGAAACCTGCTACCCCAAATATAGACCAAATTTGCAGATGTATGGAGCTATGCTCAATAAACAAAGCATCTAAACATTAATATAAGATATCATTCATTTGCATCATTGTTTTAAGAAACAGTAACATGCAGCATCTTGGTAGGTATAAGATACTATTTTTCATAATATCTATTTATCAGGGTAAGACAAAAAATTATTATGCTCATCAGCCTCTGATCTGGTGGGCAAAAACACAGGAGTTGACTAAGATGGCCCAGGTTCAATCCAGGTAGGGGCCGATTTTCCGCTTTTAGGGCCCTTTCCCCTCCCCATCCCCTACCGTGGTGTTGTGTAAGCACAAGAAGAGGAAACAAGTTTATCCCAAGTATAGTGAACCAATGACACTCATATTTTATGTTCCAAGTTAAAACCCAAAAAAATAAGAATTCATTAAAAAAGTTAAAGGTCCAAGGTATTTCATCATATTCTGCAATAAATCAGATCATATGGACTATAATTAATAACAGTAAATGCAAAATTATCAGGCATAGAGTATACCTGAAGCGCTTTCCTCCGGTAGAGTAGGACACACCCATAGACAACCACCAATAAAACATAGTTTAGAAAAGACTGTGAAGTTGGGGCATCAATGCCTATAAAATAGAAGACAAAGACAAAATATGTGATCAGTGTTCTAAACCCCAAAATTTATGCACAAATGATAAAATTCAGCAGACGAAACCCATGAAACAGAAGATACACTTTATGTTTTAGAAATTTGAAGAAGATTTTGTAAGAAGGAGACGAATTTGTAAAAAGAATCAAGCACTCAGCCCTGCTAAGGGAAGGCCAAAGAAAAGACGAGGAATTTACAAAAATAGAAAAAGCCTAGCTGCACTCAGCAACCAAACAAGATTTCAATGATCAACAAAAGCAGCTAAAGAAGAGCTAAAGATGAACAATGGCCACAAACAAAAGAGAACGATCTGATTGTCACAGAACGACAATGACAATGTCTCCATCACGAAGGCAATAAAAAAACTCAAAAGGAGTTTTCCTTTTTTATCATTTTTACAGAATTTTCCAGTCATTGTAAAGATGCCTACTCTATCCTTAATTACACAACTAGAGATTGTTGCATGTTTCAGAAAGTTGGAACTCAAAAAGCTGACAAAATATCTAGGAAATTCATTGACTTCCCTCGCTTGCATGATAATAGATGAGTATAAGATATTACCGGCTAAATTTACGATCGTTTATACACATTGAAAAAGGATTCCTACGTTCATAACAGTGAGTCCCACAAATTGTACGTCAATAACAGAGTTATGAAATTTAGCATATTTGAATGCTACCAAACCTTTTTTGGCCAACTCCGAAGATGTGAAGCCCGTGGAAGTGATAAGAAGAGAAAGAAACTGTCCCAACCCAAGACCAATCAACCTTTTTCTGGTCCAAAAATGGTTGAAACTGGAACTAACCATCTTTGCCTTCTCTTCTTCAACACCACCAACTCCCAGAAAGAAACGATTCCAAAATTATCGAAGTCTGCAAATTGCCGACACCCTATTGTAGAAACACCATAACCAAGCATTCAAGACGTTGAAAAGGATTAAAATTACTCTGAAATCAAAGAACCAGTGAGAGCTCCTCTTGATAGTGGTTAAAGACCAAACCAAATTCAAAGGCCTTCATAAGAATGTTTTCAGTGAAAGTGAGTGAAAAAGGCATTTCATCAAAAACCGCATATTGGAACCAATGGCTGTGCTGAGTTCTCAATTCCCACAAGAAACTGATTTCCTCTTTTAATTATTGGATAGGCACTGCCGCTGCGCAAGTCAAACTATGTAATGCTTTCTTCGCACATCATATTCTTTCAATGGAAAAGCACATAGTGAGCTATTTCTTAATCAATTTTTTAAGAATAGGATTCTAAAGTCTCCTGCACTTTAAAAATAAAATTAATATAAATTAATGTTGATAAAAAAATTTATGATTTAAAATTTTAAAAATTATATACATTTATAATTGTAGTAAAATAAATATAATAGTAAGGATTTGGATACCTTAAATTATTTATTAAAATATTTTTAAAAAAATAAAAGAATAAATATATTTATTGACTAACTCAATAAATTTAATTTAAATTTGCTTATGTTGATTAAAATTATAGGAATACTTTTGAAAAGTTTAAACAATGTACATTTATTTAATTACTTTGATGAACAACTTCTTAATAAACATTAACAACTTATTTCTTAATCAATTTAGTTATGGAAAGTTTTATCATTATTTATTATCTTTTAACTCTTTGAATAAATACATAAAAATAATAAAATGAAGGAACATGTATGCTATAATATATATTATATAAGTGTTTTCTGTTTTTTGTAACAAAAATAATGACATGCAATATATTATCTATTTTTATTACTACTATAAGTTCTAAATCATCTATGATAGACAATAAAATAATATCAATTATCTTTAGTATCAAATATTGTACAAGTGTTACTTTCTCGAAGTAATTGATTTCAAAATGTGTATTGAATTAAGAGAAAACCAAAAGAAATTACTTTTGATTTATAAAATCATCTTCGTTTGAAATAGTTAATTTTGTGCTTTCATGCTAATTATATTATTGTTCTTGCAAAATTAAGAACAATTGCAATAGAAATATAAATGAGTAACAGTAATTAATGTTCAGATACCATTCCACCAAAGTATTGTTTAAATTTTAAATATTTAGATTGATACTTTTAGCATTGAATTTTAGAGACTCACTTGATATGAATAATATTTCGGTATTTAGTATCAAATGCATAATTTATCGTGTTATATTTTATTTCTTTGTTGTAATTGCTATTTATAACTTGTAAGAACTCATAAAAAATTAAGATTGATTAAAAATTATATAATCAAATAAGTTCAAATTAAATTTAAACATGTTGATAAATATTAAAATTTGAATAAAATGAAATAAACAATTTATAAATATATAAGATTTGTTTGAACTTAATCAATTATAATTCTTACCAAATCAATTTTATAAACATTAATTTTCTTAAATTTAATTTTATGACTAATTTAAATAGGTACTACATTCTTATGGGAAATCTAATTTTAATAAATGAATGCCTAACAAGGCGTATTTTTTTTTTATCATCAATTATTAACATATATAAACTTGTATGCTACAATTTTTTCAATATAAAGATATGATCGTTAAGTGTATATATATGAACTTAGAATATTTAATATGGCTATACAAAATTAAATATAATTCACTTTTTTTTTTTTTTGTCACCGGAAGACACAAATTATGAAAGACATAGCATGACATTAGGCTGACCTAAGGAAATTGGAAGGCAAAGCAAAGTGCTAAAGGACAAATATCTTTCATTTGCAATCTTTGGTGATAATTAAAGAAACTTGAAACTGAAATAAGATGACTCCATTAATATGTATGTATCGCATTTAAGAATAAGAATACATATTTAAGTCACAATCATAAGTTCTTTTACAGTAAGTGCTATCCACACCCTTCTTTTTTGTTATAAAGTTACACCTTTTGTGGTTGGACCCTGCTATATCTTCCTTTTACTTTCAACCGAAGTGATGCCAATTTTATACTTGTACGTGAAAATGACAATTAATCTTTTTTTTTTAAAGTTATTGATCCACAACTTTCAAACTTTGAACTTTATCGATGTAATTAAAGTTCACCTATTCGGAGAACACCATAGTTTGTATCATATAATCCCAAAGGCATTGCATAGAAAATGTTTTATTAGGACTCCTCATTCACAATATATAGAGAAGACTTTCGCCAAAAATAAATATATAGAGAAGATTTAATTATTTAAGATTTGACTTCTTTAAAATATGAAGCATATTTTATAAGATAAAATATAATTAATATTAAAAAATAAAATAATTATCTTGAATTAATTTATAAAATATTATTATTCAACGCTCTTGCATTTTAATAATTTTATAATGTTAATTTTTTTTTTAATTACACCTTACCCTATATTTATCCTTTAAACTGCATGTGACCCTGATCCAATTTATTTGAGTAACATGGGATACAATTACTTTGGGAAGATTAATTTGTGCACAAGAGAATAAAGTCATAAAGAGTTAAAATGGCTTAATAAACTTGCTATTTGATCTAATTTGGATATATGCGCCCCCCCCCCCCCCCCCCCCCCGCCTTAAGCTATAAAAACTTATTTTGATTTGGGAGTATGTAGAAGCTTAAAAATGAATTTCCTCTATAACGACACTTCCAATTGCTGTAAGGGAAATAAAACTCCTATAACTCTAAATTTATTGAGTCCTCACATCTTTTCATGTGAGTTGTTAGATTTGATTTATTGGATCTCACAAAATAGTCTATAAAATTTAATAAAATTAATAATATAAATTCTAGGTTATTAAAATTAAGTGAACATAAAATTATTGAAATAATAAGACTCTTGCTGCAATGTGTGTGTGAGATTCCTTCACATTAAGACCTAAGGGTGGAAATAAGTTTAAGAAGTTTGGTTACTCTCAATGCGCAAAAACATGTTTCACCTTTTCCTAATATTTTCTTTATCATCTATTGAAATTTCTAATTAGTGAGGTTTTTCATTTGTTTTTTTTTTTACATTTCATTGATTCTAGTTTTACTCTATCTCCTTAAATGATTAATCTAAGATATGTCAATATGAAATTTTATATGAGAGATAACTAAATCTTTTTGTATTTGTTGCTTTTAGTTATTATTTAATTAATTAAATGAGCAATGAGCTACTTCTGTTAATTCAGTGTAGTATAGTATGAAAGGCAATATTTGAGATGTTGGTATGTCAAGATTTTGGCTTAAAGTAATATCATTTGGGCTTCTTGTTTGATCCTTTGTTTTAAACCTTTCATTTTGATTCATCTATATAGCTGAATTCACCTTATGGGAAAAACTTTGCTGTTTGTTGTTGTTGTGTATATCAATAATGATATAATTATTAATATTTAATGACAAATAAATAGAAAATATGTATTTATATTATTTTAATAATTAAAGAGATATACTTGTCAACTTTTATAATTAAGGGTATACTTGCAAATAACCTAAAATTAAAACAGTATATGTATTTTTCTTCCTATTATATATTAATAGAGATATAATACTTTGATTAAAAATAATATTGTAACATTTTTTCTAATTTGTGGGTGTTGCCACATCGCAAAGATATAATACTTTGATTAAAAATAATATTGTAACATTTTTTCTAATTTGTGGGTGTTGCCACATCGCAAAACAAAGCAGCAATCCACATAAAGAAACTCGTGTATTTTTTGGAAGAAGGGGAAATGTATTTTAGATGAAAAATGTAGTCACTGGCTCTATGTCTAATGGTGAGATTTTTAAAAATGGTTTGCATTTCTAGAAAATGGGTTCAGAAATTAATCATAAGTAGGAAATGTAATAATACCACTATGAGCTCTTTTAGTAGCATGGTAATCTAATTATTTAGTCTTGCTTTATTTTAGAGTTAAGGGTTAGTTTGACTAAAAAAAAATTCTAGTTTAAGAAAAATAGGAGATTCTAGTGTTTGTAGATAATTCATTTCTTTCCAAATTGAGATTTATAGAAAATAATATTGGTTTGAAAAAAAATCCCCCTTTCATTTCAAATTGTAGGGGATTAGAAAATAAATTTGGTTAAAAAAAGAATCTATTTCCTTTCAAATTGAGAGTTTTAGAGAATAATTTTTATTTTAAAAAAGATTAATTTCCTTTCAAATTGAGATTTTTTAAAAATAAATTTAGTTTTAGAAAAGACCCCTTTCTTTCTAAATTAGGGTTTTAGAAAGAAAAAAAAAATTGGAAACAACTAATTTCCTTTGAGATTGAAGTTTTTGAAAAATAATATGGTTTTAAAAAGACTCATTTCCTTTTAGATTATAAAACATTTAAACCCCTTTGTAAATTTTGGACTATTAAAAAAAAACTTACTGACAAAAGATAAAATTGTTGAACCATTGGTGTCCTAATTAACAAGTGGCAGTGGTTTTTCAAAAATAGATATATTTAATAAATTCTACTTCTAAACATATTACAAGTGCCTTAAGATAATCTAGTCACAAAAAATTTCAAACACTTCACACATAGTAAAATTACAATCATTCAAATAAAAAATAAATTAACAATGAAAAATACATCACCAAGGCCCATAATTAAAACCTAAAAGTTTTAGATTTAGCCCTTGTTGTAAGCCCAATTCACCCAAGCACAAAAAATAAAAAATAAAATTCAACAATGAGCCTAGACTTGTGGCGAAGACCATCATCTTCTCGAAAGAGCATTGGACTAGAGGATTCTCTAGTCTATCCCCATCCCACAGTTTTGTGGGTGAGCTGTCAGTGGCACACCATTGGCTAACACCATCTAGTGATGATGATGCTTGAAGCAACGTCATTTAAGTACAAGTAAAGAGAGAAAGATTTCTCTATTATACCTCTCTCAACTGCTTTAGGAGCTTATTTCAATATTCAACCTAACTTAATAGAAAAGTCATTAAAAGACCATGGGGGAATACAATGTTAGAATTTTATCTTAAGTAGGCATACATATATCATTTGTATACTTTGATAAAACTTAGGTAAATATTAGTCAATAGTATTGGGCTTGTTTTTTTAATTAGCTTTGAAAATGGGTTTTTTTGTGGTGGGCCTTGTTTGTGCTAGCCATGATGAATAGGTTAACAATTTTAGTCTAAAAAGGATACGGGTTTTTACTCTCCATCTATATATATGGTGTTAGCACCCATCAACCTAACACACTTTCTTGTCAACACACATAGTAGACAAGGAGAGTGGCTTATGCTTTCCACCCTAATAATCCTTTTCTACATTAAACCTCATGGATGCTCAAGCCATCAACTCTGTTATTGCTCTAGGTACATTCTCTTTTCTCTCTCTCAGATAAGATGTATGCTTAGAATAGTTTGTTAGACTTTATTTGTATATGGATTTATGATTGTATGATTTAGATAAATCTTTCAATTGGTATAAAAGATTACTATAAATTCATTTTATGCTACATATTATCTGAACATGTTGTTCAAGATTTATTTTCTTGTATGTTAAATAATTGTTTGAGGTTTTGTATGATGATTTGTGGTTTCATTGAGTTTTCAGATTTATTGAGATTTGGATTTCATTAATGATGGTTTAGGTATTTTTTTGTTGCGTTGAGTTTGCTCAAGAAACCCAAAATTTTACAAAAGCCCCTTTTAAACACCAGATTTATAGTGAATTTCAAAACTAATGAACCTTGAGAGAATTTTTTGAAATTGACATGTGCATTATGTTTCTTGTGTTGCTTGGAGTTGATTTTATGGTGTGGAGTGAGAAACCAAGACTAATGGTATGTGTTTTGGCAATGGATGCTCTTCACATTTTACCCACTTAGGATATCCTTTTTTAGTGCAATTTTCCTCAAGATTGTGCTTCTGTCAGATGAGGTCTCAAAAAGCAAAACCATGTAAAAATTGTGAAAATTAATGAGAATCATATTTGGGAAGCTTGGGAAGCAACTGGGTCATAATCCAAGTTGGGCTTATCTGGATTGCAAGGAATCGAGTAAAGAAGAAGACCTCTACTCGGTTGCATCAAGGCCTACTCATGGCCTTGGCATGTGGTGGTGCATAACGCCACACACCGTTATAATTCGACAAGATCTTGGCCTCATCCTACTTTACTCGTTGTCCTGAAATTATTTATAATTTTTTCAAAATTTTTTGAGATCCAAAAATATTTATTTTAAATTTTTTGAAACTTTTTAGATAAAAAATATACTGTACTCTCTGAATTTCATGCAAATTTTTTTGTAGCATTTTGACATAGTTTAGCACATTATATTTTGCATATTCTCAAATATGACATGTCTTGCATATAAATTGAATTTTGAATTGAATATGCAATGTTATATAACTTAATTTTGTACTCAAATTGTGAAACTTGAAAGTTGCATTTGAGAAAAAATTGGGTTATGGTTTGGAAATTTAGATTCCTTCAATCCTTTTTATGAGATTGTAAGCTAGCCTATCATGGAATTAACTATTATTTATTTCTTTTCTAAATTTTTAGACAAATTTTGTTGACATTATATTATGGATTACACTGTTAGAGGTCACACCCTAATAGAGTATTGTTGGTGTATGATTCTTAGCATTCTAAAAATTAATTTACAGTAATATTATACTCTTAGAATTTTAAATACCCCATTGGTGTTAAGTTTTAAGGACATGGTATGTAATGGATGTAGAGTGCACTCATGCATTTTAATTCATGACTCTTTGGCGGGATTACAATAGCATGAGGACTCATGTCCAATTACTTGGCCAATTAATTAGATTATTGAGGAAGCTATTTAATGTCTCCCACTTTTATTTATATTTCCTCAATGAATTTTCTTATACAATACAATCTTATGAAAATGTTGGTTAGGACCAATCATGATGAGTGAGTTGAATGTTTGAAATTAAACCTTGCAATTATGAATATTGACATGGCCCTTAGTGAAGATGAGCCAAACAAACCATCTTATGCCTCTTTTGCTAATGAGAGGACAAAATATAAAGAGTGAGAATACTCTAACAAGATTTGCTTAATGTTCGTAAAATTTTATATGGGCGAATCCATTAGGTAAAGTATTCCTAATGCTGAATCCTTAAATGCCAAGTAAATTCTAAAGGTTGTTGACAAGAAATTTCTCAAATTTGACAAGGTAAAAAAATGCCAATACCTCTCATTGATTGAGAAGACTAAGTATGATGGAGTTAATGGTGTGCGTGAGCACATTATGAAGCTTGTATGCTACTATAAGTTGAAACTTATGAAGGTTGACTTGGGTGAGAACTACTTGACTTGTAGGGTATTGGAATCTCTTCTCTCTTAGTTTCATGTTCTAAAAATAACCTATAATGCTAGAAGATTGAGTGGATTGTCAATGACTTACTCTCACTTGTTATTCTATTCAAGAGAGGGAAAATATGAAAGAAGGTAAAGTTCTAGTTATACAAACTATCACAAGTGGATTTAATGACAAGAGAAAATTTCAAAAGGGCAACCAGGACTTTGAAGGGAAAGGAAAGAAGAAGAATGAGAAGCTAGGCCCAAGTAAAGGTAGCAATACCTTTTTAAGGGCAATTGGAAGTTTTGTCAAAAATATGGGCACAAATAATTGATAGTAGGAACTTTAAAGCATGGCTAGAGAAGACAGGAATTCACAAGGAGTAGGAAACTGTGTGATGGAGAATTCTTGGTATCCATTATAGATGGAGCTAGGAAGAAAAGTAGAATTTATATGACCTATTTCTTTAAATTAGTATTTAGACATGTTTTAAATTTAAACGACACTCTTTACATTTCCTCCATGAGGAGGAACTCAATTTTTATTTCTGCTTTGAATAAGTATGGATATTCTTTTTTGTTTAGTAATGGAAAAGTTATTATATATTATAATTCTCATGTTGTTGATTCTGATACTCTTTGCGATGGTCTATATATGCTTGACATTGAATGTTCCCTAGGTAAATCTTCTTTTATTAATACTATTAGTGATTCAAGCATAGTAAAATTGATGCAAATACTTTTATGCTTTGGCATAAAAGATTAGGTCATATTTCTAGGGAAAGGATTAAGAGATTAATCAAGGAGAATGTATTACACAGATTGGATTTTTCAGACTTTAGAACATGTGTTAATTGTGTTAAAGGAAAGTTCACAACAGGGATTAAGAAGAAAAGGTCTAATAAAAGCTAAAATATATTGTAGTTGATTCATACAGACATCTGTGTCCTATAACTCCTACTATTATGGGTGGTTTTAGATATTTCATCACTTTCATTGATGACTATTCCAGATATGGATGGATTGAACTTATTAGTGAGAAGTTTGATTCTCTAGATGCCTTTAAAGCTTTTCTAAAAGTGTTATTGAATTGAAAATAGGGAAGAAGATAAAATCTGTGAGATCTAATAGAGAGGAAAATTTTATGATAACTATACAGAGACTAGAATAAATCCTAGTCCTTTTGCTATATTTTTATAGGAATGTGATATTGAGGCACAATCTACTATGCGTGGTACTCTTGAGCAAAATGGCATTGCTAAGAGGAGGAACAAGATTCTTTTGGACATGGTGAGATATATGCTTAGTTATTACTCTTTGCTATAATTCTTATGAGAAGAAGCTATAAAGACTATCACATACATTTTGAATTAAGTGTCTAGTAGATCAGTGCCCTAAAACACCCTATGAGCTGTTCTCAAGAAAAAAGTCCAACTTGAAACATTTTCATATTGGGGGTTGTAAGGTAGAGGTAAAGCTTTATAATCCACAGTTGAAAAAGCTTAATTCAAAAACTATTAGTGGTTTCTTTATTGGCTATTGTATCAGATCTAAAAGATGTAGGTTCTATTATCCTTCTTATACTACTAGAGTAATTGAATCAAATAGGGATGTTTTGTTTGAAGATGATAAGTACAATGAATGTAAGGGACCACTTAGTGTTTAGAGAGAAACATGTTATGTTCCTATTGTAGTGCCTCTTTAAATAATTGAACCTAATGTTGAGCCTTCACCAACTATGGATACTCCTTCACTAGCTCAAACAATTGTAAAGCAGCCTCCAGTTTAAAAAGAAGTCCCATTAAGGAGATCTAAAAGGGTCTGCAGACCCAATGGTTATAGGGTCTTCATTTATTTTCAACTTAATTCGTGAGACAAAGTAGATTTTGTTAGACCATTTTGATATGATCTAGGTGATGCCTCTTTTGTTATAGGCATGCAAATCTATCATGATAAACTCTAAGATATTCTTGACTTGTTTCAAAAACTTACATTGAGAAATCTTGCTCCTCTTGCCTAGTACTTGTTTTGAAGGGCGAAAAGCTTTCTAAAACCAAGTATCCTCAAAATGATGATGAATGAATCAAAATGGATAAGGTTCCATACGCTTATGCTATTGGCAACTTGATATATGCTCAAGTATGCACATGTCCTAATATTTCTTTTGCTATTAGTGTGCTTGGGAAATACTTAAGTGATCCTAGTTATGAGCATTGGAAGACAATAAAGAAAGTTAGGAGGTATCTTTAGGGCACCAACCAAAGACTATATGCTCACTTACAGGAGGTCTAGTCACTTATAGGTGTTGGATATATAGGTTCCTAATTATGCAAGCTAACCATATGATAATAATCCACTTCTAGATACATTTTTATTATGGCTGAAGGAGTTTTTTTTTTTAAGAGCGCTAAACAAACTCTCACAACTACCGTAGTTATGAAGGCAAAGTATATTAATTGTTATAAAGCTACTTGTCAGGCCATATGACCTTGCAACCTAATTTTAGGATTTCATATTATTTAGAGTATTTATAAGTCTTTGATTATTTATTATGATAATTCTGATGCTATATATTTCTCTTAAAACAACAAGAATTCTACATGTATAGAATACTTTGAGGTCAAATATCAATTTGTTATAGAAAATACAAGAATTTCAGACTCGTGTTGAACACAAAAGTACTAAGTTTATGGTTGTAGATCTCTTAACCAAAAGCTTGATAGCTAAAGTGTCTCCAAAACATGTGACCAAGACGGGTGAAGTAAAACTTGTTTGATTATTTAGGTTAGTGGGAGTGTTACATTTATGTTTTTTTTTATACTATCATGTCTTTAGACAATTATGGTTGTTAAATACATTGTGTATTTTGTTTTGCACAATATTGTTATTTTGTACTATTGATATTGGCTTCATTAAAGACATTTTGTTATAGTCTCAATTTTGTAATGGTAAGATATTATGTTACTTCTTAGTAAGCATGTTGGATGCTTGGACCATTATGTAGGAGGATTACACATAATCTACTTTTGTAGTGCAAATCTTTATCCCAATTGTTTGCTATTACTAAATCATGAGTCCATGAGTGTTTTGACATGTATGATATCATTGTCTTTATTAGCATGGTTTGTGTATTATTGGGTACTCATAATCTCATTTTTGGACTTGAGGCTTGTCTTAGCTAATATTTCTTTCCTTATTATTCACACTATTGTAGCCACATTTTGTTGATATTGAATGGAGAACTGTTTTTGAAAAACCTTGATATATATAGTCTAAGTGGGAGATTGTTAGAATTTTATCCTAAGTAAACTAACATATATCAATTTTGTGCTTTAATGAAACTCAAATCTATATTAGTTAATAGTACTGGGCTTGTCTTGTTAATTAGCTTTTATAATGGGCTTTTGGTAATGGGCCTTGTTCATGTTAGCTGTGATGGGTAGGCTAACAATTTCAATCTAACAAGGATAGGGATCCATACTCTCCATCAATATATATGGTGTTAGCACCCATCAATCTAACACTTTCTTGTCGACACACATAATAGATAAGTAAAGTAGTTGGCCATTTCCACCCTAATAATCCTTTTTCACATTAAACCCCATCGATGCTCAAGTCATGAACTCTCCTATTCCTCCAAGTAAGTTCTCTTTTCATTATTTATGTATAGATTTATGATTGTATGATTTTGATAAATCCTTCATAAAAGCATATGAGCAAACGAGAATAACAGAAGGGTGAAAGATTTACTTGATGGGTCAAAAACTGAATTGAGTAAAGGTAGCACTTTGTCATAGCTTCAATGGAATTCTTGGAAAGTCTCCTTGTTTGGGAAGAGCTGAATTAGGTTAAGACTCAACATGAATCCCTTGCTTTCTTTGTTTATAGGTGATAACTCCCAACTGTGTTCTGTTTTATGTTTCGGTGAGCAGAGGTTTTTGCTCTTAAAATTTCAATGTGATTATAGATTCAAGAAGAACCTAGCTCAACACATGAGGTTGTTACTTAAGAGCAATTTGGAGAATAGTTGAGTGAAGTTGTAAGTGCTTGTGCCGTGGGAGTGTATGGTTTCTGTGTAAATGAATATAGGGGCACTAGTAGAGTGATGAGTATAGATAGTTTGTGTATGGAAATATGAGTGCCTTTTTTCCTATTTTTAAGTTTCTTTTATACTAAATGACTTAGAGGATAAGGGATAAACTGATAAGCATGAGAAATTTTAGGGTAAGTTGATTTGAATAGGATTTTAAAGAAATTTTGGGGATAAAAGTTTTTCTTTTTTAGTTTGGTTTTTCGTTGGGCTTTAGGTTGGGGTAAAAAATAAAAAGGTTTAAAGGTAATAAAGTGAACTCATAGGTCTAGACTAAAATAAAATTGAAATTGAAATTAAATAGCATGTTGGACAAATGTGATATCTATGGTAGGCATCAATATATATATTTACAGTACAACAGTTCTTAATTGATATTATGCATGCACAGGCAAAAGAAAAAGAGGTCCATTTGCTTCATTTCTTTAGCTGCATCAATATTAGCCAATTAAAGGACGCTAAAGCAATTTTCTCCAAAAGAAGCTCTCCTCCTATATTGCATAGTTTAAATTTGTAATTTGGCTTTGTGGAATATGATTCCTATAGGTTTCAAAAGTGTTCAAAGGGGGTCACATAATGCATTCACATTCACATGCAATAGGATATAATTAATTTATTATTAGTTAATTAATTAATTTAAAAATATCTCTTAAGAACAATTGATTAGATGGGTTCCAATTAAAATGTATAACAAATTAGTTAATTCATTTTTTATTTATTTAAAAATAATATTAAACTAATTATTCTATTCAGTTGAGATTGACTTAATCCTAAGAGATAAAACTCCTAATTAGAGTTCAACTTCACCTATAAAAGGTCTTAGTTAAAATAAATTTTTAATTAGTGATGAATATTTTAAAAAAAGTAAGAGTCTAGAAGGAGAGCTAAACACTTAACAAAGAAAAATTTCACGTATAAGAAAAATTTTTAGCTCTCAATTCTTTCTATTTTCTCTAAAATATTTTCTTAAGGGTACCATCTTGCACCTTTAGAATTTAGAACATGTGTTTTTGGAGGATTCTAATAGCACTTCCATAACTATTGTTCATGATCTAATAGTTGTACTCATAATCTGACAACCAATAGTTGTGTCCATGCTATGATTTCAATAATAGTTATGTTACCAACTTCGTCATAGGTAGATTATAAATCTCATACATGAATAAAATGCATAAATAGATTGTAAAGCAAGTGAGACTTTGTTTATGGAAAAATTTAATATAAGACTTATTGCGTGTATATTTTTTTCAATAAATAGCATGTTTAAAATTTAATTTAAATGATTAACTATTTATTAATAAGACTCATTTGCTGCTTGCATGTTTCAATTCACCATCTGACACACCCCTTTATATACAGGTCTTTTTAACCATTCCTAAAACTTAAGCTATTAGTTATAGGTTTATGAATAATTTTTAATTTATATTTATAACATAATTGACATATATATATAGCAAGTTTCTCATGAAAATAAACTACTTGGTTGATGGCTATCAAGCAAACCACTATGTGGGGAGTAGGAGTAACTATTTTGTAATTTAGGTCTATGCCCTATTTAATTATAGGCTTAAATACATCAATAGACCAAGTTAACTTTTTAATTTTTCAAAACAAGCCAAGCTAGGCCTTAATTTGGTGTGCATCAAGCTAGGAGGTCAAATTTAAACAAAAAAATTGCAATGTAAGCTTAGCCTATTTAATACTAAATATGATCTGATTTGACTCATTTCCACCCCTATATACCATCAAACTATTTGTTGTGCTTAGTTAGCTATTGGAGACATGACAAAAACTTTTTAGAATTCACATATCCAAAACAAAAGTCAAACCTCTATATTTTTGATGGCCTAAAGTCAGACCTTAAACAAACAAAATTCATTCATTGCATGGCCATTATTCCAACCAAACAACATTATAAATATGTGGCCATAAAGGCTAACAAGTGTGCAATTCCTTATGTCCAACAAACTACTAAGGTTAGAGGTATGGTCACTATATAGAATAATGTGGCCACTTGTCTTTCATTTGTTTTGATAAATATTGGAGTATTAAATTCTTTCATTTTTTTTTAAGGAAATGAGAACTTTATTAAGATGGATGAAAGTCCAGTTCTCCAAGCTACAAAATGTGCAGTGGAATTTAGCCCTAGAGCCATATTACATCATGATTATCAATAGCTAACTTAGCCATTGAGTGGGCTACTGCATTGCAAACATGTGAAGTATGCCTCATTTTAACAGATAACCCATTGTAGCACAAGTCTTTACACTTCGCCATGATTGCATGGAAATAGGAATGGCCTATCTTGCACCCATTAAAAGCTAAGGCCACCTTAGTTGCATCAGTTTCTACTTCAATTCTTTGACCCAGTCTCAGCTGAAGCACAAAAGATAGACCATGACACACGGCCATAGACTCTTCAACCTGCACCTCCATAGAGACATCCAGCATCTTGGCTCCCACAACTAGTAAAACACCATGAGCATCTCGGAGATCCCATCCAATACTACATAAACTGGATAAGTAGACTGAAGTATCATAGTTTAACTTAAGCCACCCAAGCTTCAGTGGCTTCCATCTACCAATGTGCCTCTTTACCTATGTTGGAGGGTGTCAAAGTTTTAGAGTGTATAAGTAATCATTCTTGACTTTCTAAACTAGGTTAAGAAGATTGTGGGGAGAGAGGAGATGATTCTCAAAACATAGCTTGTTATGTGAGAACCACAAGCCTTACAGAATCAAAGTTGCCGAGGCCAAACTCTCTTAAGGTACAATTGAAGATAACCCCTTCCACTAGGAAACTAGAGAAGTTGCCATTGAATCTTCTATCCTCAGTCCCAGCATGGATGCAAACCAAATTATATTAGCCCATTCGCAATCTCTGAGTATATGGCTCTCCATCTCAGCATGAATATGGCAAAATGGGCAGTCAGTGTTGGGAATAATACCTCAACATTTGAGATTCATTCTCGTTGGTAATCTCCCTAAGAGAGCTCTCCACATAAAAATTCTTAACTTTCGTGGTACTTCCAGTTGCCAAATTACTGCCCAATTCACTTCCCTAATATGGTCACAACTACTCTCGATCCTTGGCCCTGCACGTTAAATTGAAAACTAATATCCAAACTTTACCGAGTAGTGTTTGTTTTTTGTACAACCCCATGCTAATCTATCTTCCTTATTTAAGCTAGTTAAGGGAATGTCAAAAATCTATGCTACCTTAAATAGGAGAAACAAATTAGAAAGCAACACCCGATTCCAGCTCCTCCTATCTTCATCCGATAAATCACTCATAGTATCAATAGAGACATTTCTTAGGGACCAGGACTTTCCATCATTTTGTTCAAGGAGCTAGGTATCCCTCCAAATATGAAACCAGTAGTGGAATTTAAAAATCTAATTTGGGGAAGTATCTATCACCAATAACCCAAGACATCAAGGAATTGTTATTTGTTTATAGCTACCATCCTTGTTTAGCTACTATGGCCTCATTAAAAGCTGCAAAATCTCTGAAACCCATGTCACCTCTTGTCCTTGTTTTTGTTATAACTCGCCAGCTAACCCAATGTATCTTCCTTTCCTAACCTCTGCTGCCCTACCAAAAATTCATAATCACAGATTCAATCGTGTGGCACAGACTAGTGGGTAGTTTGAAGCAACCCATAACATAAGTGGGGATCAATTGTGCTTTTGCCTTGATCAAAACCTCCTTCCTTGCCCTAGATAAAGCCTTCTCTTTCCACCCTTTAAGTTTCTTCCAGACATGCTCCTAAACAAAGTCAAAAACTTGCTTCTTCAAGCACCCCACAATCGCAAGAAGGCACAGATACTTGGTATGTCTCCCAATTGCCTTAAAACCCCATCCAAGATTTGACTGAATTTCTACAAGTTTCTAGCACATTTTAGTTAAAGGAGACCTTTGATTTATCTAAGTTGATACGTTGACTCGAAGCTTGTTGGTATATATCTAGGACACCCATTAATAATTCAACTTCAAGCTCAAAAGCATGGCAAAATAGGAGATTATCATTTGCAAAAAAGAAATAGGAAACACTCGGTGAGTGTTGCGATATTTTAATTCCATGGCGATTGCCATTCAATTCTTCCTTCTGAATAAGGGTAGAAAAAACTTTCACACACAAAATAAAGAGATAAGTTGAGAGCGGGTCACCTTGCCTCAAACCCCTTTGTGGCTTGAATTTTCTCTGAGGTTGCCCATTGATTAGGAGAGAAAAAGAGACCGATGAAACACATCGCATAACAAAACTTGTCCATTAATCTAAGAATCTCATACTTCTTAAAACCTATTCAAGGAAATGTCATTCAACCCTGTCACAGGCTTTGGACATATCAAGCTTGAAAGCCACATAGCCCTTTTTCCCAGAAATCTTTTTATTTAGATAATGGAACACATCATATGCTACCAAAGCATTATCTATTATTAGTCTCTCTGGCACAAAAGTACTCTGAAATTGATAGATAATATTAGGCAGAATGATTTTTAATCTGTTAGCATAGTGTTGGTAATTAATTTATACATCACATTACATAGACTAATTGGCCTAAAGTCTCTTATGATTTGGCTTCTTAATTTTGGGGATAAGATAGATATATGTTTGATTAAGAGAACTAGGACCCATCCCATTATTCAAAACCTGAAGAGCCATATCAATTACATAATCCCCAACAATATCCTGGAGTTTTTGAAAGAATAAAGCAGGCATACCATCTAGTCCTGGGGCTTTTGTTGGGTGCATCTGTTTGAGAGCTACAAAAACTTCCTTTCTTGAAAAATCACCATTAAGGATAACTTGCATATTTTCAAAGATTCTGCTTTTAATTGATTCCACTGCCTCTTCTGCTCTAGAGAGTTGACCTGCTATAAATAAATCTTCATAGTAAGCAATCATAACTTAGGCAACATCCTCAATCCCATGGAAAGAATGTCCACTATCATTTGAAATTCTTTCAATCATATTACATTTTTTCCTTTGAGAGGCTTTACCGTGGAAGAACTTAGTGTTTTTGTCAGCAAGCATAAGCTAGTTAGCCCTTGATTGTTGACTCCACATGACCTCCTCCAGCTTTAATAGATCATTTAAATCTGATTCTAACTATTTCTGTCTACTCAAGGTCACAGTTATTCATGGTTGTTTTTGAAAAAATTCTAAGTCCTTCCTCAGTTTCCTAATTTTCCTTGGTATGTCACCGAAAATTTATTTTCCCCAATCATTTAAATCAGTTGCACAAGCTTTTATTTTTGCAGTCACATCACCGCCCCTTCTATGCTAGGCGTTTCTCACCACTTCTTGAATGTCGGCATTTGAGTACCACAACTTAAATCTAAACAAGTGATGCTTTTTCTGAGGCATCTGGCCTGGCTTACCAAAGAAGATTAAAAGGGGTGAATGATCTGAATTATGCTTAGGAAGAACACGTACCTGATAAGATCGGAAACTGGTGCACCAGGTTTCTAATGCTAAGGCAAGCAGCTTTTGGATGTTTGCCTCATCTTCCTAGCCATTTGTTCAAGTGAAATGTTTACCAATAAAACCCAGATCCTATAGCTGACAAAGATTAAGGCAATTTAAAAATTCAAAAGTTTGGGAGAAAGACACAGGATTACCCCCTTTTTTCTCATCTGCATACAAAATTGAACTAAAGTCTCTAAAGATAAGCCTGGTAAGGTTGATTGTGCCTCAAGATCTATTATTAGTCTCCATTAGTCATTCTTTCTAGCCTCCTCCACCACTCCATTTCTCCATCTCCTTTTACTTGCAAGTCGATATGATTATTGCTCATGGACATAAGTTCCACTTGAACATCCTTCCTCCAAAGGCAAACTACTCCTCCACCTCTACTTCTCCCCCTGCCATAACAATCTACACCAACCAAATTAGAAAAATCATTCCAACCTCTAAATTTATTCATTTCAGTCATAAAGCACCTTGTTTCCATTAAGAAGACAATGGAGGGATCTTTAGAAGCTACCAGCTTCTTTTAACGCACGAATAATATTCTCATGGCTCTAGGTGAGGTTGCGAGACAACCTTTGCTTTTCATGATCATGGTTTCTCCTTTTGTAGCTTTCCTCTTGATTCAAATGGTCAGTGCCAGGATTTCCCCTTCAACAATCTGTGTCTCTTTTCATTTTTGTCTGCAAAGGAACTAACTGTCACGCACCTCTAGGTTCGAACGAGCCCTCTGTTTCCACTTTTTTTGGCTTAAATTTCCCTTGCCTGCATCACCTTTTCCTTCACCTAGTTCTTCTTCATGGCCTTTTTATATGCATAGAGGGATTATTTGCGTCACTATTCCCAAGGCTATGTTGGGTTAGTGTATTAAATACTACACAAACTAATAAAGCTAACAAAGATCTATAGAAAGAAGTCCAAGTTGACAAAGGGACTCTTCAAGGGCAGTGAGACGACTTTGATGCTCAAACCTCCATGGCGGTACAACAAACTTTGTTGCAACAACAATCTCAACTTCTGGATCCTTTATCAAAGTGAAGAAGAAACCTTGACAAGAGAAATACTCACTTGCAAGCCATATACTTCAGCAATGTCAAGAGAAAGACTGAAGCCCGAGGTTCAAAATAAAAATGAAGCACAATCGCTATCCCTTTTTCATTCCCATTCCTTTTTTTTATTCCTCTCACTGCATTTTTTAATTTTTAATTTTTGTCACGTAAGAGACGTAACAAACGTAACAAAAAATAACATAAAAATAGCATTACTCATGTATTAAATACTACATTATCATCACCTTCCTTGCGAACATCATTCTTTATCGACACCCCTTTTGTTTCTTCATTTATAGTCCCAATGCTTGGGCGTCCAACAATGCCCAACAATCGTTCCCTCACATTCACGTTCAGCTCTCTTTTGTTCGCCATGTGGTGACTGGGTACCCTCCTCTTGGACCAGCTTGACCTCCCTTTCTTTACGAAAAGTGCAGGCCACTAAAGATTCCATTAATGAGTCAACTCACTCAGTGCCTTCACTCCCTGTGCCCTTCGTTTCTTCTGTAGTTTTTGACTTGTCCTCATCCTTATTACGACTTGTACCCATTGTTGAGTTTTCACCCACCTGGCAATTGTTAGGCTTGAAATTCATTCGCCACACACCCTCACTCCTTATTAAATCACCTTCGACTCTTGACAGGGGCTTTAAAGGCAAAGCCCGGAGCCAAGGGCTGAAGGGGAGATTCTCTGTGTCCTCACCGTCATCTCCTCCTGCTTCCTCAAACCAGTCACAATCCTTTAGAATATGCCCCATACACCCACAGATGTCACAAAAGTTTCATAGGTGTTTATATTTCAGATACGCTTTCATTGCCCCTCCTCCTGGAATTCTTGTTGTCAAGCCCCTTTTGATAAGTTTCTCAAGGCCTATCAGAATTCTAACTCTAACAAGCATCCTAACCGCCTCTCTGGTACCCCATCCCATTCAATAAATTTACCCAGTGAATTGCCCAACACCTCAGCAACCCCTTTGGTTCGAAATTTAATTGGAAGATCATAAATTCGGACCCAAAAGGGTGTACAGTGTAATTTGATACTGGATGGCTGCACCTCCTCCTCAATCTCCTTCAATACCAAGACATTCTTGTCGAAAAACCAAGGCTCCCTTTTCTTCACTCTCTCTTTATCCAGTCAGTTATTAAATTGGAAAAGATATTGATTCTTTCACTCCTCAACCACCTGCAATGCATGCCGAGGACATCAGATTAAAGGGATTGTGTTCCTAATTGCCACTGCACTTGTCGCTCTGTCAGCCCACACCATCCCTAACGAGCCAATGAAATTTGTTTGTCTTCATTCTCTCCCGAGTGCACCGGTAACTTAATTGTTGTCTCCTTTTTACCCTGAAAGTCTAAATTCTGCCACCGATTTGATATAGAGGCACCAAGAAAACTCCATTAAGGAAGACCTAGAAAACCCTAGGGGAGCGCCCTAGGCTTCATTTATAGGACTATTAAATTCTCTCCCCATTTCTTAGTTCTCTTGCCTCTTTCTATGTTCTTTTTATTTATTTTTCATGAAATAGTTTTATATTTTTAAAATTATAAGATTAATTTCTGTTTATAAAAGTATGTCTAACACTGATCTCTAAGCATTTGAATCAAAGGAAATTCAATCTTGCACTTGTCAATGGCATTTTTCTCAAAACTTATGTGTCTTAACTAGTTAAGTCAATTTTTTAAATTTCTTTCTAATGTTTATGCGCAACATAATTTAATTGATGTTTTCAAGAGAACTATTTATGAGTAGCAAAACCATAATTCTATGGTGCCATCAATGATATTGGTATGTCACAACATTGTGACATTATTAAAAAATTGTGTATTATTGACGAAGATATATATATCAATAATCAGTATATATTTATCAGTATATATCATATATCATCAAGTTTTTGAGAGAAAATCATTCATCAATAATTATCTTGTTACAAATTTTTGCGAGCGGGATGATAAGCTGCTGATAATATTTCTGGCGGAAGAGGGAGAAGATTCAATTCCCATAAGAATAACAATGGGTGAAAGTTGAAGGTGGGATGATGCAAGAATTTTTATATATTATTGTAGTAAGCAATAAAACCCAGTATAGGCTCCGTTGGCAAACAAAACCCATCGGTAAAAAACTTTATGACTGACTGCAATTATTCGTGGGTTGAGTATGTATTATCAACAGCAATATACAATTACCAAAGGGAAACCCATTGATACATTTTTTTAGGTACCAATATTTAATCTCTTGAAAAAGGACAAGTCCCTTATTAGAAATGAAAAAAAAAAAAGAATTCTCAAGTCAATGCATTGAGGGTTTTTGGTCGATTAAGACTATTGGTAAAACACTTTTATATTCTTGATACAAATGCCTCACTTTAATCGAAAAGTTTTTCCCTATCCCAACTCCTCAAATTTCCTCTTCCGATCTTCCACAAGCCACTCAACCCTAAACATAACCATGTCAGATATCTCCATTGCCATTCAAACTTGAATTGGAGAATAAAATGCACAGGGCAATGGAAATACGTATGTTGGAGAAAAACTCTTCAACTAGTGTGAAAAATTTGTATAAAAATTTGAAAAGTGTTTTGTTGATGGCCATTCCCTTGAAAATATTGCCTCGTTATTTTTTGACTTATGAATAGACCCTTGACTTTGGGGTAATTTTATTTCATTTTTGCCAAGAAACTATCCCATGGAAGTGGATCCTCTAAAACTTTTTATTTTATTAACTTTTATCGAGAGATTGTCCCTTGATACTTTAAGATTTTACTGAGGGTTTTTCTTATTAGGAGTTGTAAAATATTGTTGATAATAAATATTAAGTAATATTATTTTTACGCTACTTAAAATAATATAAGTTGTGTTTTCAAATTTTTAATTATAAAAAATATATTTTAAAAATAAAAAATATAAAAATCAGATTTAATTATACATAAAACGTGATAATACGCGTAAATAAAAAAAGCAAAAACACCGTTATCCTAAATATTTAACTCATTGAGAATTGTGGTCAATAATGAGAGTTTTATTGATAAAGTGCTAATTCTTTGCCGACGTCTCCTTCATAAAAATTGTCAAAGGCCGCTGATTATCCGGTCAAAAAAATTTTGTGACCAGATAATTATTGAAGGAGATATTTTTCTTAGAATTTATAATTAGCAACAAATATATAATATGGGATTTTTCGATAGTAAGCAATGCCACTTATATACTGATTTATGGCTCTAGTGATATATTTTTTTTTAAATTATTTATTACAAACTTAAATGGAATTTTAATATAAGAATTGTTATACTATTTATTTATTTGTCACTTATTAATGTATTTCATTATATTTTTTATAAAAATTAATAACGTTACTAAAATAACAATACAACAAACAACACAACAAACGTTGAAAAATGGTAACATGGGAATGCGGAGATTTTGGGTGGGATTATGTGGGACTACAAAGTTGCCCCAGATGAACCTCGCACGCCGATGAAAAGGCGTGCATTGTTGACTTGTTTCTGCAAAAGCCATAACATTGGGAAGTTTGATTACTTTCAACTGGTCGGACGGGAAAACTGTTGGTTTGCTAGTGCTGTCGTGATTGGCAGGGAAGTATAAAATTAATTGTAACGATGTGTAATTGAGTTTTAAATTTTATTTTTGGCATCTACCCTGTTGATGTGTTTTTTATGAGAATAAAATAGTCGAAATTATTTGGACTGACCATGTCATCTTATCGGACCCCCAGACACTATTAAATTCAATTATTAGTACATTTTTGGAAAAGCAATCTGGGCCAATTACCATTTCCCAGAGCCGAAAGCAACCCCTCATCACCCTTACGAAACAGTGCTAGGCTTTTGTGCCATTGCGACTGACACAACACTAATGGCACTGCCAATCCTATCAATCCAGCCTGGTCATGCTTCGAATTTCATCAGAAAACCTTTTCTCAAAACATTCTTCGCCATCATTTTTTGCTCTCTCCTGTTCCTTATTGGTTCCTATTACAATCCCTTCTCTGCCCCCGACCCCTTCGTACTGGCCCGTAAAAAGCACGACCCCCCATTAAATTCCCATGTCTTTGAGTTTTGCCCGAGTAACTTCACCAATTACTGCCCCTGTGAGGACCCATTCAGGCAGAAACGATTTCCCAATAGAAGATGGTTCCGTAAAGAGCGCCATTGCCCACTAAGCACCGAAAGACTGAGATGCCTGATCCCGAGGCCAGCTGGGTACCGCATCCCATTTCCATGGCCTGAGAGTAAAGACTATGCTTGGTTCAGTAATGTCCCTTATCCTAAGCTTGCGGAGTATAAGAAATCACAGAACTGGGTTCGATTGGAACATGATCGTTTTGTGTTTCCCGGAGGAGGCACTTCATTTCCTGATGGAGTCAAGGGTTATGTCGATGCTCTAAAGAGTCTTGTGCCATTGGAATCTGGAGATATCAGAACAGCTCTTGATGTTGGTTGTGGGGTATGTTTTACTTATGACTTCTGCACTCTTTCTAAAATAATTCCAAGTCTCTATCTTCTTTTTATTAAATTTTTTTTCTATAGCTGTTGATTATAGGAAGGATAAGGTTGCTTATCCTATTTGTTTATTTCTGCTTCGAACAAGTAATGATGGACGAAGCACCCAAAAAAAAAGAGTAATGATGGACGAGAAATTTAATGAAGGCAAAAGAATAAAATAAGATATGAATTTAGATTGCATCAAATCAATTGAATTCACCTGTCATTTCAGTACTCTGTTCATTTCCCTGTCCTTCTGCACAATCTAACGGAAAATTTAGGGTCTGTCAAGTTGTCCTGTGTATTTTGGCTTTTAATTGCTCATTCTTCTTCTTCCATATCGAGGCTGTTTAGTTCTTGTGACTAATTGTGCACCTTCATAAATTGTATTGAAGTTGAAGAGAGATCTGAGGAGTTTGAAATTAGTTAATTTTCTCCCAACATCCGTTTGCTTTAACAGTGCTGGACTCAAAATAAATATCACCGTTGATCCATCTTGTCAAGTAAATATAGGATTTAATATCAATTTACTGGACTGCAATTTTCTTCACTTATCACATTAGGCAAGATCAAACAAATTAATTAATGATACAGAAGGACTAACTTTGAAAATATATACTTGTCAAGTATTTCAATATATTTGACTTCCCATCCCATTGCTATCTAATTATAGGAACGTCACAAAAGTCCACTGTGCCAAATGCAGCCCGAGGGTTGTTTAGCTTTTGATTTTAATATTTGCACTTGGGAACTGCCTGTTGTCTTCTCACATATGATAGATTTGTATTATGAATGTACATAACTACAGGTTGCAAGCTTTGGAGCATCTCTAATGGACTATAATATCTTGACGATGTCAGTTGCACCAAGTGATGAACACGAAGCTCAAGTACAGTTTGCCCTTGAAAGGGGTCTTCCGGCCATGCTTGGAGTACTAAGCACTCATAGGCTACCATTCCCTTCAAGATCATTTGATATGGCTCATTGCTCGAGATGTCTTGTCCCATGGACTGCTTATGGTATTTGTTTTGAATATTGTTACTTTTGACACTAAATAATCTCTGTTTAAAATTATTTAGAAAAAAGAAGAAATGCTTTATTGCTGAGCTCAAGTGTTTCTAAATGTTGAGTTTTCCATTAAGAGGGAGATAAAAAAGTTAATGAAGATGAGGCTATATGGTATAGAAAAGAATACAGGAACCTCGAAAGCAAGTTAGAAAGGGCAATAAAGAGATATAAGTAAGTTGAACAAGATTTGGATGACATCCAAGATGTCTTATGGGAAGATAACCAACAACTGCAAAATGAAGTATCAAGACTAAAAGGACAAAATCAAGCCCTAACGATGAAGATAGCAAGGCTTCAAAAGGAAAACAAGGAGCTAAGGAGTATCCAAGCCATTCACCTTCAATGCATCCGTGAGTTAGAAAATATGGAGGCTCAATTAACTGACTACATCAAGGATAGTGAAAGCCGACATGAGATCTTCACGCTATGATAAGGAACACTTGGATTTATATAGTCATAATTTGCAGTGTAAGGAAGTTGGTTGTAATTTACGATGCCATTATCTGATGCATTTTAATTCATTATAGGTGGGCTTTACCTACTGGAGATTGACAGGGTTTTGCGCCCAGGTGGATATTGGGTACTGTCTGGGCCACCGATAAATTGGAGGGTAAACTACATAGCGTGGCAAACAGAGCCTAAGGTTTTGGAACAGGAACAAAATGTTTTGGAAGATCTTGCCATGCGTCTGTGCTGGAAAAAAGTTGCTGAGAGAGAACAGTTTGCAGTGTGGCAAAAACCTGCAAATCATATCCGGTGCATCCAAAAGTTGAAGACTCGGAGATTCCCTCAGTTCTGTAACTCATCAGATGCTGATGCTGGTTGGTTAGTTCATTTATTTCAAATTATTGTATTTCTGTTGCAAGGACAATTAGATGGAATTAGCTGAGGTTTCAATTATCTTTACTTGTTTTCTGTGTTCTCCCTATTAATTGTCTGTTTGTTTCTTGTTATGTCCTTGCTGGCTTGTTGCATTATATTTTAGAAATTTTTGGTCATTTTTTATATCCATTCTTCATAGGTATTTAATTATTCAACAGGTACACAAAAATGACTGCATGCATTTTTCCTCTTCCGGACGTGAAAGATGCCAATGCAATATCTGGTGGTGCTCTTGAGAAATGGCCTCTAAGATTGGATGCTGCTCCACCTAGAATTTTAGAAGAAAATAATAATGAGCGGGCCACAGTCAGAACCTATGAGGAAGATAATCAGACATGGAAAAGGAGAGTATCACGTTATGGGCTCATGCTCAAATCTCTCTCTTCTGGTAAATATCGAAATGTTTTGGATATGAATGCTGGCTTTGGAGGATTTGCAGCTGCAATGGTGAAATATCCGGTCTGGGTTATGAATGTTGTTCCATTTGATGCAAAAAGCAACAACCTTGGCATTATCTATGAGCGAGGCCTTATTGGAACTTACATGGATTGGTAATTACAGCTAGCCTAATTTTTTGTTTGTTTATTTTTGTAACAATTCTGAAGCATCTCTTTGGATTTTCTATTTCTGTTTTCAGTTTAAATAGCTCCACTGTTCATATATATAGATACATTCTGCAGGCGTGTGTATTTGAATGTATATTTTAACGTTGAAATAAATAATGGAGTGAACAACGTTGTGTGTTGGTTTGCAGGTGTGAGCCCTTTTCAACATACCCACGAACCTATGATTTCATACATGCTTGTGGTGTATTTAGTATGTATATGGAAAAGTAAGTTTCTATTACTGCAGATTTCTTGGCGTATATATTACTTTCCCATTTGTTTGTATAATGTCTGCCAGGAATTGAGATTTGATTTTCTGATGAAATAAACTACGTGAGAATTTTCCATTCTGTAGAGTAGAGCTGTCAACTGAAGAATGAAAATGGAAGTATCTGTTTATGAGAATAAAGTCACTTATGAATAATGTGTGTTAACTGCAGGTGCGATATAACTGATATACTAGTTGAGATGCATCGAATTCTTCGTCCAGAAGGAGCTGTTATCATTAGAGATCGCATAGATGTAATTCTAAAAGTAAAACGAACAATACATCAAATAAGATGGAAGGGAATACAAGACTTCACTGACAATGCCACTTCCCAATCGGAAATGCTGCTGCTTGTTGACAATTCCCAATAATTGATTGTATCGGTACCCCTCTTACTGTATAAAACAGCCACTCCCCCCTGCAAGGCTCATAGTTCAATTTTACTGTTTTTTCCCCCTAAATTTTTAGGGTTTAGGGAAATTTTTGGTTGCTCTCTTCTATTTTTACATAATTTTTTTTTAGATAAATTTAGGTATTCTTTAATCCTTTGATCAAGAGATTAATTTCTCTCGTAACATCGTTGAATATCTTAAAGTAAGTTTCATTCTTAGTAAGGATTTGAATTGGGGTTCGTCACATTAGGAGTCAAGCTTTTGATTACTTGATGTAACTTTTGTTGGTATTTTTACATAATCTTTAGTTAGTAGCATTCAGATTATTAAATTTTATTATGTAAAATCCAATAACTGTCCTCATAAATTATGAGGTTTCTGTAAGTGTGAGATAGAGTTATCAAATTTTTTAGTACCAACATATGTTTCTAAAGTGCAATTTCCGTAATCAAATTCAATTACATAAAATGTATGAAATTAAGGTCAACTTATAAAATTAGCAAACTTTCCTTTTATTATTTGAAATAATTGATATTTTGTAGGTTTAATTATTTTATTAGACCCCTATAATTTCCCCTTGAATTCAGAGAGGGCCAATACATTTTATAAACTTGTAATTAATTGAGTCATTATGATTTAAAATTCTTTCTAATTAATTAAGTTCTTCCCATAATTGCCTGTCATTAGTTCGACTATGTAAAATACCAATATGATGCCAACGAAAGTTGGGTCCGGTTGTAAAGTTTGAAGCATTTTGCATGGAAGGCTTTAATTTGAATCTCTCTATCGTCACTCTTTACTTAAAAGCGATTTATGATTTATAAATTTTTATTGAGGTCTGATTTTAGAATATAATACTCTTTTTTTTGCCCTAAACTTTTCCTTACCAGAAAAATTACTAATATGACAAATGTGTATCATACGTAGAAAAAGAAAGAAAGATGGAATATGGCTAATACCTACCTTGTTAGTTTGTATGACTAGTACATGAGCATTTTTCTCCCCAAATATATTTACACATACATTCAAGTTCTCAACGTATAGTATGCTAGATTTAGGAATTTAGTAGATGAACTTTCAATGTCCAGTTATCATGTGCAATGAATATAAATGCCCTAGCAAAAATGAGAGCTCGCTCAAGTACTAGTAGGACTATGTGCACCAATCACCGCAGAACCCCAACTTCAAAGTTCAAACTGTACGAACACGATTACATAACAAATTTCATCCCCCAATTTGAAATGCGAAATTAAAATTAGTTTAATCAAACATAAATCTAAAAAGATAAGAGAGTTAGGCAAGCTTGAAATGCTTTGCATTATCGGTAATTTTTTTGATAAGTAATTAGTAAGAATTATTGAAAGTTCTTATTGAAATTTATGGTATACTCTAATTTTTGAATAGCATAATCTCTTTTTCTCATTATTCTTTTTTGATAAGTAATTGGTAAGTACTACTAGAAGTTTTTATTGAAAATCATGGCATGTTTTAACCTTAGAATAGCATAATCTCTTTTCTCTATAACTTTTATGTATCAAAAAAATAATAATATGTGAAGTTTGAAAAAAACATTAGAGAATTACTAAGGAAATTGAGTCAGGCGAAGCAAAATGTTCTAATTTTTATTTGTTTCTATACATATTTATATAAACAATCAAAAATAAGAGTAAATTACTCTTACATGTTCTTTGCTTTGTGTTCATATTACACAAAGATCCTTTTTGTTCTAAAAGTAGACACAAATTGTCCTTGAAGAATCAAAACCTACATGCACTTTCATGATTTTTATGCAATTTTTTTATATAATCGCATTATTCTTATAAATTAAATTGAATTATGAATTTAATAAATATAATGGATTAATTTTGAGTTAGTGACAATTTAATAAAAAATAATTAGTAGAAAAACACTTTTCTTTTCATATATCTCTAGAAAACTTATGCCACCAAGGTTAGAGATGTGTGTATGTGTATATCAACAAAATCAAACCTATTAGATTCAATGGAATTCTTTTTTTGGTACAGCGGAAGATTCAATGGAATTCTTTTAGTCATATAAAAGTAGTTTTGCGTATGTATGAGTTTGTAGTTGGCATTTGAGTACCGTGGGTCTAATTAGTTTCTTATAAGAACGTTATAGGGTAAATTTTTTTTGACATCTAATATATATATATATATATGTATATATATATATATATATATTTGTTTAACGAACTTCTATCATATTTTAAAAATATATACTAACCTCATTTGAATAAGATTAATAATTGTTTGCGAAATAATTTTTAAATTAACTTTTCACTCGGTGATTATATTCAGTTTATAAGGAACCACTCCAACATACATTTTAACATTTCAATAAAACCAATTCTGTTTCAACATAAGTTTTCACATTTCAAGGAAACTATTGGCCATAATTATTTTTTTATTATTTATGATTTTTGTGTAAACATAAAAGTTTGAAAATTAAATATAATAAAAATTAAAAAGATTCAGCCAGATAGAAATCCTCTTAAATACAGGACTTGATCCTCTAATATCTAATTATCTACACACGTTTGCCAATAAAACTATTTTGGTGGCTTGACTTTCTTACCTTAGAGACTAGAGAAGCGAAATTTTTAATTAAGAAAAACTTGTGTGCGGTTTCAGGGTATATGAAGGTTTTCCCCTAGAGAGAAACACAGATCACTGGAACCGACATCATCTTCTTTCCATTCTCTCCGCTTCTGTTTTCTATATCGCCGACACAAAAACGCCTCGTTGTCTGAAGTCTAAACAGCATTGTGGTACGATTTCTCTTTATTTGATTTTTTTAATGATCAAATGTCACAATACCTACAATTATTTGGAAATCACTTGATATTCTCTTCAGCATAATTTGACTTCTATCACTCGAATTGATATTAATTATCATTCGGGCTTAGTTTCTGTTTGAAGTTCTTTCTCTTTGAATTTGAACCTGCAATGTACGTATCGATTTCTTAACTATTTGTGTAATTTGGTTGGGACCTGCCCTCGAAATTTTTAGCTTAGTTGCCTTGATTTGTATCATTGAGTATATTGAACATAATCATATAGCCATATAGGTAAAAGTACAGGACTGTGAACCCAAAGTGAAAAGTGGGTTTGTCTGAATTTGACAAAACAACTAAGTAAACCCGCGAATTCATGGTTGGGAAACAAGGGGTGTCCTTTTTATGCCAATATTAAAATTGTGATTTTTCTCAACTTTTCTGTCTAAAACAAGTGTTTGATACAATATAATGGTTTATAATTGTAACCTATGTCCAGCCTGAAAAGTCCTCTAATGATCCTTCAAATGATCATAAATGGCAGCCTAACTGGCTGAAGTTTGGGAAAGTGACTCATTTCCAGGCCCACGTTCTGACATTTTAACTTCCAACTTATGGCAAGTATGCATGAAAAGCTTCTGTTTGAGTATCTCTGTGTGCTGCAATTTCAATAGGAACATATGTATCTTTAGTCATTTATGTTGCACAGAAGGAACACCTTTAGGTTTGATACTTTGCCAAGTTGGAGATTAAGCATCTTGTCAATTTTGTTGTTCTACTTACAATTGATTGCCTTGCTGTCAATCTTCTATTTGTCAAGCACAGATTGGTAAAGTATTGTTTTTTAGTTGTATAATCAAAGCAGTGTGTATGCTTTTGGTCTTGCTCGACAGCTTATTTGCTTTCTTGAGGATCACTGTGGAGTACAGTTATTTTCTCTACATTCTTATTTGAGTGCAACAGGATTTCATTAAAAGGGAAACAATCGCCTGATTATTTGAAAACCACAAAAGGGAAAATTTCTGCTTCTGCCTCGTAATTGATACATATTTTAATGAAACATATTTATTTTGTTAACTTTTTTTAATAAGATATTTTTGAAGAAGTCGGAAGCTATAAATTTTTAGATTTCTGAGTGAGCTTATGAAAGAATTGAAAACTTGATATTTGTAATATATCAATGATGCTGTTTGAGCTAGCTTGATATTCTAGCTTTGAAAACTTATGACTAGATGTCAATGATTGTCACAAGACTTACAAAAATGAATTGGCTGGATTTTATGTTACTTGACATGTTTGATGTTTACTGTCACGAGTCTAGAGATATATGCAGTGTTTAAAGCTTGGTTTCATTGACACAGATGGAGAACACCCTATCATCACTTACATTTAAGGGTTCTATCCCTCAAGCAATTGCTGAAGCCCAAAAGCAGAGGAAACTCTTTGTTGTCTATACTTCAGGTAAGTTGAGTTTTGATTTGGTTTATTCTGTTGTACATTAGGTGTTGAACACATTTACATTAGGAGCACCAATGCAGCAGCGGTGGTGGTGCATAGCATTCTTTTCATGATTGACTTGTGTAATTCTTATATGAACTTGCTAGTCTGGAAGCCTTAATATCTTCAATTATATTAAGTTTATAGTAAGTGGTCTGAACCATTTAATTTTAGTGGTATTTTGATTGTTTTTATGTGTTATGCATATAGGCATCATTTTCCTGGATGTTTTAACTCGTAGTATTTCTATGTCTGTGAACTTTTATGCATGGACATAATGTAGACCAATGTATATGTTCTGTACAAGTATGCTTGGATACATGTGACTTTCTTTATGTATATCTAGGGAACAAAGGATGGAAGAAGGATTTAAAAGGTTATGTCTAAAACTTCCATGCCTGAATTCTGGGCAGTAATATTGTGTATAGAGGGTTTATTTGGTCTATATGAGGGTAACGTTGTTTTGGGAGTGATAGGAATAGTTTTAGGGCATGTATGAGATTTGATTTACTTGGGACAGGTCTTAGAAATCTAACTTCTGTGTCTATATGGAGTGCTTAAGGTATTTGAAGTTGTGGTTAGGTGTTTTAAATTAAGATTCAGTGTTTGAAGAATGAAAATTGATCTGAGGCCAAAGTTGGCTATTTGAAGGTAGAGTGACTGCAGATCAAGGAAAGAACTGCCAAAAATTTGGGAGAATTTCTTGAATTTCATAGAATTATGGCATAAGGGTTAAGGTAAGTGACATATTCTTGAAGGTTTTTGTTCTTACTCTGATAAGCAGAAGAGTATTTTTGGGTCTAAAAAGATGTTAGAAAAGAGAAGAGTTTATGAAGAAGCTGCATAAATGGGCTTTGTCTCAGAGTTGTGGACAATGTCAATACCTATTGAAAGGTCAATACCAAAAACAGTATTGCATGAATGCTCTTGACAAGAGTAGGGAAATAATGAGATAGATAGAAATTTACCTCGTATCTTTTCAGTGAACAGAAATCTTAATATTATTCATTTGAATATTGATTTTAATGAAGTACATTATCAAAACATACAAACTATTATTTTTTCTTTTTTACCAAAAGGGATAGTTTATTTGGCTATTATTGTGAATAAGACTTTTAAGCAGGAGATATGAGATATGTAGGAATATGTAAAAGCCCAGTAATATTTTGTCCTTATCTCAATTTATTAGTGCAAGTGAAAATACATGTTTTTTGTTTTTATTTAACACTATGTTTTGCTTAGAGTAACTGTATTGTCATATTAGAAGGTAAGTGAAGTAAATATGCATTTGGGCCTAACTTCTGTAAAATAAGGTAAGGACCATGAGCTATAGCAAATAATTTTTGGGAGGAATGTTTAAGATAACATTTTGGACGGATATGAACCATGACATAGTCACCTACATTAAAACTCAGATCCCTACGGTGAACATTAGTAACAAGTTTATAATTATCATTATTTAAGGCAAGTTTGTGTCTAATGTCAATATGCAACTCATGAATGTGGTTAGCAAATGTTTTAACTGAATCAGAAGGTCTAAAAGTAGCAGACAAAGGTACAAGATCAACGTTCTGTTGAGGAGGTAGACCATGCACAATCTCAAAAGGACTCTTACTATTTGGACCTATTAATAGAGCTATTATAAGCAAACTCAGTGGTAGGTAAAATCAAGTCCCAATTACTAAGTTTCTCCCCAACTAAACTTCTAAGCAAATCACCTGATTCCTATTAACTACTTCAATTTGTCCATCAGTCTGTGGGTGAAAGGCAGAGGAAAATTTCAACTAGGTGCCAAATAACTTCCAAAGGGTTTTCCAAAAGTAATTGATGAATTTGACATCTGTATCAGATACAATGGTAGTGGGTAATTCATGCAAATGCACAACTTCCCTAAAGAATAACCTAGCAACATGGGATGCATTTGCAGTTTTACTACAAGGGATAAAGTGAGCCATTCTGGAGAACTTATCCACAACAACAAAGATGGAATCATGTGCCTTAACAGTACAAGGTAATCCAAGAACAAAATCCATACTTAAATCTACCCATGGCCCATGTGGAACGGGTAAAGGTGTGTACAATCCAGTGTTCCCCCTCTTAGCTTTAGTAGTTTGATGAGTTTGACATTGAGACACAATTCTAGCTATATCTCTTTTTAGGAAAGGCCAGTAAAATCTATCTTCAACTAGGACAATGGTCTTATCCTTTCTAAAGTGGCTGGCTAACCCACCAGCATGCATTTCCCAAACTAAGAAGCCACGAAAAGGAAGGGATGCATAACGTAGTGCCCTTAAACAGGCAACCCTCGTGTAGGACAAAACTGACATAATTTTAACAATTTCCATCTAATAGGGCCCGATAGATAATACTAAAATTTGGGCAAGTGGGATAGTCATCTTTTAAATGATCAAAGCCTACAACACTAACTCATAGTCTGTAAGACCAAACCAACTCGACTAAGAGCATTGGCAACTTTGTTTTCTACCCCAGACTTATGCTTAACAACAAAGGTAAATTGTTGGAGAAACTCTGCCCAAGCAATATGTCTAGCATTTAATCTCTTTTGGGATTGGATAAATCTCAAGACTTGATGGTCAGAATATAACACAAACTCTTGGGGAAGGAGATAATATTGCCAATAAGTAAGGGACTTAACTATGGTATAGAATTCCTTATCATGGGTGGAGTATTTTTTCTTAGCATCAGTGAGTTTTTAACTAAAGAATGCTATAGGATGACTTTCTTGACTTAAAACTCCTCTTATTCCTATCCTAGAAGTATCATAAGACAACTCAAAAACTTTAGAAAGATCAGGGAGTCTTAAAATAGGTGCTTCAGTCATGCACTTTTTTATCTCATTAAAAGCTCTAGAGGCAGCAGGTGACGATGTAGGAAAGAGCACTTCCGAAGGTTAACATAGAATTTTTTAGTTTTAAGAGTAAGAAAAACCTATTGAAGATGGCTCAGATGTTCAACCATAGACTTGCTATAGATCAGGGTGTCATCAAAATAGACAACTAAGAACTTGCCTAGGAAAGGATGGAGGATGTGAGTCATAACCCTCATGAAGGTACTAGGGGCATTAGATAGGCCGAAGGGCATAACTATGTACCCATATAATTCATCTTGGGTTTTGAAGGCAGTTTTCCATTCATCTCCTGGTTTGATCCTAATCTGGTAGTATCCACTACGCAAGTCTATTTTAGAAAACCAACTAGAACCAGCAACAAAGTCCAACATATCCTCAAGCTTAGGTATAGGAAACCTATACTTAATGGTGATTTTATTGATGGCTCTACTATCTATATACATCCACAAGGTTCCATCCTTCTTGGGTGTCAAAAGGTTAGGGACTTCACAAGGACTAAGACTAGGGTGGATTTAACCTTTGGCTAACAAATCTTTGACTTGCTTATTAACCTCCTTATGTTCTTTAAGGTTCATTCTATAATGGAGAAGGCTAGGCAAGGTGGCACCTGGCACTAAGTCTATGGCATGCTGGATGTCCCGCATAGGAGGTAACTCACGGGGAAGTTCACTAGGTGCAATGTCCTTAAATTCTTCTATCAATTGGCTAATCTCAGGAAAGGCCTCTATGGGAGGGGAATTGGGACATTTGATGGTGGCCTTAGGAACAACAGCTAGGATTACATTGGACTCAATACTCTCCCTTTCAAATTCTTTATGTGTTAAAAGGTGAATACTTTTCCTAGAGTAGTCCGTGTCTTAAGCTTGCTACCTTGTTCATTAGGATGGATAGGCTTCAAAATGATATTCTTATCATGATGCTGGAATGTATAGGTGTTTTCCCTCCCATGATTGGTAACATTATTATCATATAGCCAAGGTTGTCTTGGGAGGATATGGGCAACATCCATGGGTAAGACATCATAGTAAATGTCTTCCATATATCCATCAATCTGAAGGGGTACCTTACACCTTTGTTTAACTTCAAGGTTAGTTGAATCTACCCAAGTTACTCTAGAAGGTCTAGGGTGAGATTCAGATTTTAGTCCTAACCTAGTTATTCTAGCAGTAGAGATAGCATTCATAGTACTTCCTCCATCAATAACCAACCTACAAGTTTTTCCACCACAAGTAACATAGGTGAGGAAGATATTAGTGCGTTTCCAAGAATCAGAGGGAGCAGGAATTGACATGATACATCTCATGACATTAAGACAACTAAGGTTCTCTTCCCAAATCTCAATCTCTTCATCTGTATTAGGTGGACACTCAGCAAGTTCAATTACTTCATCATCAAGGTTCTCATTCTTTACTAGGATTGGCTCAAGTATTGGCTCTATGGTTAATGCTCTACTAGGACACTGATTAAAGACGTGGCCCTTACCATGACAGTTATGACATTCTATTGAAGCATTGGAGCGAGTACTGGAGAAATTAGAATTACCTTTAAAAGAATTATTATTTTGGTAAGAAGTAGGATGAGTATTAAAATCTTAGCTAGGTTGAACAGAAGCCATATAGGCAGAAGGGTAAGTCCTATAAGAAGAAGACTGGGCCCTATAAGTATTCTGATTGTGATTAGGGCGATTAGATGTAGACTGAGAAGGAAATGATCTTTGGTTGGAAGTCCTAAGGAATAGAGCTAACTCATTTGCTTTTTGATAGGCTTCCTAAAGTGATGTGAGGCCAAAGAATTTAATTTCCCTCTTAATATCATCTTGCAACCCATTGATAAATTTAGTAATGGTTATCCAAGGTTCTTCCTGAATGTCACATTTAAGCATTAACTTTTCAAAGTTATATATATATATATATATATATATATATATATTCAGGAATTGTACCAAGTAACTGTCTAAGGTTCAACCATTTATCCATCAGATTACTTTTGTGGTAGAAAGGGAGGTACCTATCTTTTAGCTTTTGTTTCATCTTAGCTCAAGTGGAGATAGGTTATGGTATAGTCTCTCTCTTTCTACAGTATGCTAGTAACGTTTAGTAGACCCTAAGTTTCATTTTAACAAAACGGATCTTTTGTTCATCAGTCATATTACCATACCATCCAAAGTAATCCTCTATGCTAAACAACCAGTCTTGGAAGACATTTGGATCTAGGCTACCATTAAACTCAGGGACATCTATCTTCAATTTCTTAATGATGTCAAATTCTTCATTATTTCTATTGTTACGTTGGGCAAACCGTTCCTGATTCATTGGTTGATCATCAAATTCATCAAAGTTATTTTGAAAGTCCTGTGATTGTCTATGATCATTAACAAAATGAGAAGAATTAGTATGGTCCCCACTAATGCCTTTACCTATGAGTTGCTGACTAATGCATTGAAACATATCCTTAAGTTCTCTCATATCAGCTTCTATCCTATCAAGACGTCCACTTTGAGAATTGATATCCCTATGAGATTGTGTTAGTGGAAGGGTGAGGTTATCAAGTTACTATGGGATATATGGGTTGGATTGAGATAAGGATTGGCAATGTGAAAAAGGATATATTTTTTTTTAATTGTTTTGTTGGAAAAGTGATGGATAAAGTCAACTAGACTTGTTGCAAAATAAAGATAATTATAAACTACTCTAACAACACATGTAAAAATCAAATCATAATGTAGATGTTATGTAAATGTAGTAGGTTTAGGGAACCTAGGGTGTTCACGAGCTTGTGTGGAAACCGAAGGTCTCTCGAAGATGTGCCTTACCTGCCCCTATCTAAAGCCTTATACGGAGACTGAGGGTCTCGCGAGAAGCAACTTAAAGGGTGTGAATGAATGTATGATATTTAAAATTAGAGCTAAGCAAGCAATTAAATAGGTAAGGAGAGGCAAACAAGCAATTAAATAAGTAAGAATAAAAGAGGTCAATTAGGTTATAACAAAGGAAATCAAATAGGCAACAAGTAAAAGAGAAGCAATATATATATATATATATATATATATATATTTTGGGTTATGAGAAAGGAGATAATGAAGTAAACTTGAGTCTCAAAATCACATTACCAACAAACTTAATTAATATGAAAATTAGAACAAGTTTCCAAAAGAGAGAGTGCACCTTATTAAGTTAAAGTCAGTATGAGAGCCCAAAACTCAATGTTGGAGTTTCCAAATGCCAAATCTTAGGTTAGGATCATGCTTAGGAGGTCCAAAAACTTTAAGAAAGTGGTCTGGGTGGCGGTCAACAGCCAACGTCAGTCAATGGTGGCTGGTCAATGGTCAACGCTGGTCAATGATGATGTGGCAGATCCGGATGATGTGGTGGTTACATGGTGTTGATGTGGTGCAACTGATGGATGATGTGGCACGATCTAGAGCATTGGAGCTCAATGTGCGAGATTCATGCGTTGACAAAGTCGCCGGTGCATGGGAGCGTGTGAGTGGCCGAATTTCATCAATTCCCGGGCTTTGGCTAGTTCTGAGGCTTTCAGACTCAGTGGTAGGGCACGTGTCATGAGACAGTGGCCGGACATGCGAGTTTCGAGGTAGATCAAGAGCAAAGAACTTGTTGAATTTTCTGGTGAAATCTGTAGTTTTCCATTGAGATGGTAGTTTTCTGGCAGCAGGGAGGGTGGTTGTGGGTAGTAGAAGGTTGTGGAACCTGGCTTTGATACCAAAATTAATGTAGGATGGACAGAAAATATGACTAACAAAACTTATATTCTATCATAATAAAAATGTACAATGTGAGGTTGGAGTCCTACTTATAGCTTGTAGCCAAACAAGTGATAAACATCAAAATAAAAAAAATAATCCTAATAATAAATAACAAATAAATCTAAAGCTATTCTTATCCAAAGTAAGGAAAATCTCTAAATTACAAGATAATTCCCAAATTGAAATCCTAATTAAATAATTCTAATAATTATCTTCAATCTCCATCAAAAAGAAAAGGGTATGAGTATAGTGCAAAGGATATATTTGGGATATTCTCTATAATAATAGAGAAAAGGGAACCCATTAAAGTAACTAAGCCATATAATCATTGTACATTGAAGGAGGAAAAGTTGAAATTTTAAAGGAAGAGCAAAATGGGAATGATTGTATGCCAAAACTAGATCTTTAAAACATGGATCTGCAAATTGAATTTTAGACTCTTAAAGGAAGAACCTCTCGAACAATCAGCAGTCACCTGGTTGGCTTTGGAGTGTATCATTTTTAGGTCCAATTGAATAGCATTTTTGTCATAATTTTCATCTTAATTTGCTTGGTAACTGGCCCAGACCCCTGGCTTCCTCTGTTCGTTTACTTGAAGTCTAAAATTATCTCAAAGTTATGCTTGTACATCTGTTATAGACTTTCACATTGTTTATTGTGCTGTGCATTTAACTTCCTGTTCAATGTGATCACTGCCTCCTTGTCTTTGTGCTGTGATATGTCTTATTGGATTTGCTGTCTGAGCTTGAGACTGCAGAGAATTTTCTACTTTCTAATTTCCCTCTAATATTTCCAAATGGACACCCTCAACATGAGAAAAGCAATACGGCTTCTCAAAGTGTCTGACAATTTTTTTAAATCTTCTAACTCTCGAAGCCAACAAGCTGATTCAGTTGTTCATTTGCAGAGAGATGGACACTATTTCTAACTTCTCTTTATGATATAACTCATTGTGAGTAGCACCATCTTGCAATAGGGCTGTTGGTTTCTTAGTCCATCAAGTGACATATGATAATGCATAAATGGAAGTCCAAGAAGTGTTTATGGCCTTGGAGCTGTAGCTTTTACTTTTCCGAAATAAATTTGCGTGCTTTTGAAACAGTAATGTCAAATTACTTCACTTGATAGTATGAAATTTTCTATTCAAATACTATGTTAGTTATTCATAGAATTAAAGTTTTTTTTTTCAAAAATAAGAAAATTATTTTAGAATAGTTTGTATTTGTTAGAACGTACATATTTTACATATACTGCATTTTTTTAATTAGGCCTTGTAATTAGCCTTAGGTTAAGCCCATTATTTATTGGTTAGTTATACGGTCTATTACAAATAGTAAGCTGAGAGAGGCTAATCTCTTAAATTTTCTCTCCCAATTATTCTCTCACCTGGTATTGAAATCTCAGGTGAGAAAACCCTTGGCCACTGTTGTGTATCCTTGTCTAACGGTACCCAAAAACCCAAAACTACCCCTCTTTCTCTCTCCTCTTGCCGTTGCCAAGGCTAGATTGTTCAATGCACCGTTCGATTAAAATTGCTGGTGAATTCACACACTAGTGCGCCACCCATTGGCTGGTTACCAAACTTACACCACCTCACTGCCGGAGCTGTTTGTGCACATTTCTAGGGGTTCATTTTCCCAAAAACCGTCCTAAACTATAGTCATTTGGTTATCGGAACCTTTTTTGCCCTCTTGCACCACCAAACATCTGAGTTTCTATATTTCCACTTGAAGCCACACTATGTCGTCCTTGAGTGATGCTTACTCTAATCCTAGTGCCTCATGGACATCTTAACCTTTCACCCTTTCCAACATAGAGACCCCTATTATCACCTCTATCAAATTGATAGGGTCTACCAACTATCTTCCACAAGCAACCTTTGTTAAAATGTGGTTCAAGGAGCAGGGCTAAGTAAATTATCTCACCAAAAATGCATAAGATGTGGTCAAAGCCAACAGAGCTAAATGGGAATAGGTTGATGCTCAGTTGTGTAATATATCATGGAATTCTATTGACCCATCTGTTTTGCAGCTATTGCGGCTCTTTGAAACTTGATATGAGGTTTGGAAGGAAGCCACTGAGTGTTATACCGATGACATTCAACCTTTGTATATAGTTGTCAATAATATCAAGAACCTTGGCAGAAAAATTCTATGGAATACTTCTAGGACGGATGTGAGCCCTCATGCAGGAATTTGTAGCCCTTCTTCCATTTGTTGAGACCAAAGCTGATCATAATACCCAAAGGGAACAGTTGATCATGGTGCTTGCTTTATTTGGTCTCAAGCCTGAGTTTGAAGCTATCCGCCATCAGATCTTTACTAGATCCTCCAACCCTACCATGAAAGATGCCTTTAAAAGGTTACTCAATATGGCTGGTAGTTCTTCCTCTATTGTTGCTTCCACTGGTGTTCCTTCTGAAACCCCTGTTATTGTGTCTTAAACTTTCGGAGGCTATCAAGGCCAATCAAGTGAACGTTCATGTCACATTGTACGTTTTGTAAAAAGAAGGGACATGAGTTCCCTGAAATTCTCTCGGTACTATAAGCTCAACACGCATGACAGGTTCTAAAATAACTGGTCTAGCAGCTGTGTAGCACTGTCTAAATGCATAAATAGCAGCTAACTCAAATGCAAGTTCGCTGGAATCAACAGCATGAGAAGCAATATCTATCAAAACAATACAAAGATTTTCAAACGGATGTCTTATTAAAGAACCTGAGTTGGCAGCTTCTTTGAAACCCTTGTCAATAGTTGGGATAGAATTTGATGCTATAGCTTGCCCAACAAGCATGTTTTCAAATTCAAACTGAGTCTTTGACCTTGGGGGAAGCGGTTCAATATACCCAATTACTTGTCCACGTTGAACCTGCCCTTCAGTTTGTCTCTTATGTAAATAATCGAAGTCAGCATGCCGAGTAACAATCTCACTGAAGTTTACATGGGGTTTTCCTACTGTAGCATCAACCTTGTACTCTCATCTTATCTGCACAACATAGATATCCAAATGCAGTTCACCCATTCTAGAGATGATTGTGTCACAAAGTTTGTTGACTCCATGGTCAGCTTGCAAATGTCTTCACCAAGCCACTAAAGGGTCCACAGATAGAATACATTTGTAACAAAGTTGGTACATATGATATCTATTCTCTAGCTTAAGGGAGAATGTCAGAATGTACATAATTTAAATGTGCTGTATTTGTTTAATTAGGCCTCATAATTAGCCTTAGGTTAGGCCCATTATTTATTGGTTGGTTGTATAGTCTATTTTAAATAATAAACTAAGAGAGGCTAGTCTCTCAAGTTTTCTCTCCCAATTATTCTCTCACAATATTCATATTGCCATATTACAGGTATCAAGCAATATCAGAGAATGTATTCCAAATTTTAAATAAATGCAGCGCTATTTTCTGCATAGAAATCAGTTTTTGATTTACTGACAAGAAGCTTTGGTTTTGAATATTTGGTTTTATGAAAATTATATTTTCAAATTTTCATGTGTTAGAATTATAATAAATGCTTGTTTGGCTCTTCCTTAGCAATGAAGATTTTTTGTTCAATGTTTACTTGACTCGTTGTTAGAGCTTGGTTTACCACATCATCTAGAGTTAAATCCTTACTGCCTGCAATTGCTTAGCTAAAAAAGTTATTATATTAGGTTTTAGAGACAAGGTAATTGCCCGCCAGATCACTAGCCCATCGGCCACTGTGTAACCATTGCTATGATGTTTGTTTTATTTAACTTGTACATGTTGTTTCACTTTACATAATTTGTGTTGTTTTGAATAATATGAAATTGTAATGGTTTCCTTGAATTTTGTTTCTTTCTGCTTTTGGTTTTGGATGTTAAGGTCAAAATGCTGAGTCAAGTCAGTTGCAGCAGTCCACTTGGACTAGTATAAAAGTAAGTTTGTTCATTTATGAAGAGTACAATATTCCTTAATGCATTATGTATGTGATTGACATGTGGCTTTTATCATCAAATTCTGTATTCAGGTGGCAGAGTCAATATCAAATTACTGCATACTACTGCATATCTTAGAAGGAAGTGCTGATGCTGCTCATTTTTCTGCAATTTGTATCCTATTTATTGTGTGGTAAATAATATGCATTCATGTTTAAACCCTAGACATATATAGCGCTGGGACATTTGCTTTTCGTCGGTGATACACAGTGATATTGTATTTTTTAGATATGATTGCAACAAAAAACTTTGTGGGAAGTCTCCCATGTTTTGGTACTAGTTGTAATTTAATAACTTTGCATTTAGTTGAGTAGCACCATCAATATTGTGGAATTTGTTCTTTTCAGTTATAAGTATTTTCCAATATTGGTGACTGATTTATTTTTCATTTACAATTAAGTTTTGCAGATTGGTGGCTTAGTTGCCCCTACTTGAAACTGTTGCTATCATCATTTAGTGATTTCCCTGTTCAAGATTTAATAGTATATATAAAAATGATATGTTTCCTTACATCAATTTGAACAGATCCACAAAAATCCATGCCTTGTATAACTGCTGTTGGTTATAATGGTGTTCAACTATGGCAAAGTGGTTTGTATATGTCTGGAAATCCTTCATTACAAGAAAGCTATCAAAATGTCACTTAAAAGATGTGCCTAAAATATGTGCTCTTTTTTTTTTTTTTTCCTCTCTCTCTCTGTGGGTTCTAAGGGGGATTTGTCAGTGCTGAAGATCTGGCATCCAGTTTAGAGAAGGCATGGTTAAGTCTTCAGATCCAGGTACAATGGTGCTGGTGTTGATTTTTAGAGTAAGCATGTGGATAATAGTTGTTAAATCTTTTTTTATCACAAACCAACGAATTTTAGCTCAAATGGTATGGGAATTGCTTCTCACCTTGCCGCATTGAGTTTGTATCTGCTGGGATGCTGTGGGAAGGTTAATTCTGTGAATTTTTTAGGCTTAATGTAGGTTAGCTTGCTTGGACTTTCTGGGGGAGGGGATTACTATCACAGTCCAGAAGCCCATTACCCAATACCCAAAAAAGGCTTTTTATCACAGCATTACTAATTACTTGTACTGTGAGTGTACAGTACTCTTTGGGAAGATAATCTTTGTTTTCTCCTTGTCTTGGCCAAGTTTTAGAATTTGGCCAGGGACTTGATTAGAACACTTGAAATATTAATGTAGTGGGGAATATGATTGTGTTTATACTCTTAAAATATGAAGCGTTTTTTAGTTTCATAGCACTTGTGTTTAGGAGCCTAGTGTAAATCTTCCCATAATTATCATTCTTAGCAATGGGTGAACACATGCATCCACTGAACCTCAGATGTAAATGCCCTTAGGCAGTGAAGCTCACAAATTGACCCACCTGTCAAGTATATATGCTGATCTGAAACTACTCTTTATTCTTGGGGGCAGGGAGATGCCTCTTGGTTATGGCTTATTGTTATCTAGAGTTTCAGATGCACATTGCTGCTCATTGACATATGGTCCAACTCCAAGTGCTGTATATGTTAAGCTGAGTTATTCCTTTGTCAAGTGAACATGCTGTGCGCTTCTTTGCCTTCTCTAGATCTGTGTGGAGTTGATGTTTGCATGTTGTGCTTTGCCTTTAAATGATTCCTGATCTTATCAATAGTCTTGTATCTTATGCCTAGATTATTAGAGCACTTTAGAACATCATACCTAAACTTTATTACGCATACTAAGCCACACTTGCATTTCATATATACTGTGCAAACAGTGGATCTGGTGCTATTTTGGGCCATTCCTTTCAGTTAAGAAACTTCTTGGTGTCTACTTGATAGCTATAGATGCTCCAAGCTTCTAGATGTCTGCTTCGTATGAGTTCAGGCCTTAAAGATTGCCCAGCCTCAAACGCTTGGTTCAGTTTCTTTGAAACAAAATTCCATATTGGAGGGTTATTGGTGCATGATGTTTGTATGTAAGCACTTACAAGTGACTAAGAATCATGTTGGAGGGATGTTGGTGCATGATGTTTGAACATTGGGTTTTGGTAAGTGGGTTTTTTATAAAGAGTCTTGAAACGATAATAGGGCTGATTTGAACTTAGGGTCCAGAGTAGATAAGATGGGTGGAAGGAAAGGAAACTTAGGCTTAACACCAAGTATTTAGTGGTATCACATATGGCCACTAGGGCTTCATTCAATTATTGGGAAAATTGAGTGTGGAAACCTGTTGATGATGATATTTTCTCTCAAGGATGTGTGCAACTAATAGCTCATTAGCTCTGGAGTGGGTAACAGACTAAAATTACTACAAAGGCCACAATAATTAGATACCATTCATGGACTTGACGAAGTACTTAATTTCTTTTTTTTTTTTTTTTTTGTTTTGGAAAGCAAGGAAATAAAGCAAAAATAGTTACAACCTAATACATCTTGGGAACCCCATCCCCACATATCCTTAAGGAAAACCCATTCGCACCCATTCGGTGGTCTGAGGAAAATGATAGCCTCCATTGTTAGTAGGTGCAAGGTTAGCTAGGAAGTCAGCTACACCATTGCCTTCCCTGTAGATGTGCTACCCACCCTCTACGCCAAAGTTCTCTAGCAAGGTTGATGAGAGGGACAAAAGGGTGGGAGCTATTGCACCCATGAGTGATAAGGTGGACAGCCAGCTGGGAATCACCTTTAACTACCAGATTCCAGATGCCTTGCTATGCCCAGGATAAAACCCTAGAGCTCCGTAGCTAACACTCCCCCGCAATCAAGATTCTTTGCAAAACCAATAACCCAAGATCCTTAAGGATCTCTAATGATCCCTCCACAACCTGCTAAAGTTCCCTCGTTCCTGCAAGAACCATCCACATTCAGTTTATACCAGCCCTACGGGGGAGCCTGCCAAGCTATGAGGACTTCCTGTCTTAGAGAAACCAGGCCATAAGGAGAAGTGAGAACACTTCTAGCAACCTGAAATGTCTTACCAGACAGGAGGATTGGTGAATAATCTGATCACTACTACTGCTGTTATTCTCAAACATTGCCACATTAAATATCTCTGACACTGGAAACAAATGAAAATAGTATATATGCATCTGCTTAAGCATGCTCAGCTTCCTCTTCTTGCCAAATCACTCCCCATCTCATTTTATTAGACTTTTCATAAATTTTAAGACACTTTATTTCATCATCAAGGACATAGCATCTTTCTAGGAACATTTATTGTAATAATATAAGTTGACATATCACATCGAGCACGATTTTCCAAAACTATTTCTAACTTTTTTGAATGTAAAAGAAGTGGTAAGGGTATCTGAGGACAATAAAAGATTTTCATTTTGAATTTTTCTGGTCACATGTCAAAAGAGATCATGATGCCTCTAAAGCGGGACTTAGCCATTATGATATTAGCTTTTGAAGTTGGCCCTTCAGCTTTCTTCTATGGCATTTCTCTAACCTTGTTAACGCATTCAAATTGCGTATTTCCAAAACCTTTTTTCACCTATGTCTGCCATTTCAAGAAGTTTGTATTTGCATCTGATTCTACAAAGGTTAAAAGTGGTTGTCATTTTGATGATTGGATCAGCTAAGAGTTGGTAGTGAATTGCATTTGACTGATAGCCAGAGGTAGATAATTGGCATTCATTGGAAGTTGAATATTGATGGCTTCCGCTTGCAGTGAGTGTAAACCAAGAGGGAATTAATCTCAGAAGATGCTCACAGTCTGGTTATTGATGGTCTATTTTTTTTTTACTTATTTATTTTATGTGCAACTCTTTCAGTTGTCCAACACATTTTTTGCTGACAATCACATCAGACACTGGAAAATGGAAAACAAATAGCAAGCTATTCTTTGTGACAAACAGAAGATCAGATTTTCATTTTATCCAATCTCTCAGTATCTGATTGTATTGCAGCAAACAACCACTACTCTTTTTTCTGGTGCACTTTCTTCAAGGAAACCTGAAACTTCTACATCTGGAGATCCTAATATTGGCTTGTGTAACCAAGAGAGTTCCTCTGGTACACTGGATCCACTGTCCTCATCAGGATATCAGAGCACAGAGCTCCCCGGAGAGGTTGTCTCAGAGATAAAAGAGGATAGTAAAGGTCATGAGTATGCAGTGGCAAGCGAAACAACATCATCCAAGTTATTTGATGTCCATCAGTCAGATGTTGTTGGGGATGAACAGTCTACTTCTTACACCACAGCAGCCCAGGGAGGATCAGATCCTACAATGGCACACATGGAGAATTCTGGAACTGCTTTTACTGAAGACCTGTGTATTGGTAATCATTCAGTTGTTGCAAGTGAGGGCTCTAAGCCAGGTCATCCTGAAGCAAATACGTGTGTGCAAGTTGAAAATAATGAACCTGTTGTTGTAGATGCAACCGAAAGTCATTTGGAGGTCAATAAATCAAGTGATGCCCTTTTAAACATCCGAATGCCTAATGGTGTCAGTCTAAAAGCAAAATTTTTGTTAACAAGCACTTTGAGAATGGTTAAGGACTATGTGGATGAGAATGACACCAGCAGAATTGGTTCTTATGATTTAGCTATTCCTTACCCTCGCAAGGTATTTAATAACCAAGGTATGACTATTGAGCTCATACAATTTGTGTCTGATATGTAGTCAGTTGATGTATATTTTCGTCAAATGCTTATCAGGATATCCTTATTAGCGTAACATTCTTTTTGTACTCCTTTCTACATTCAATTCAGAATTGTATGTATGAGTGGTACTGTCAGATTTAATTACATATCAAACATTGTGCTACTTTTCTGTAATTGTATAGCATCAGTGTTTAATTGTATGTGATGAGTACTTAGCATCAGTGTTTAATTATTTGTATTTCTTCCCAGTAACAGCATTGGAGTGTTTAACTTGTATTTCAGTTAGTAGTCACCCATATCTGTACCAGTATAAGCACAGGTGCTCATAATGATGGTTTTGGTGGTCAATTCCTGGGAAGAATATGTGAAAATCATTTGATTTTTCCTTGTCATTAATGATGTAGAGAGCTCAGTCAACTAAATGATTTGCAGTGCATTTAGTATTGGCATCATGTCAGGAAAATAGCTGGGTATTTGGCAGACAATTTGCTTATTTCATACATCTATTGTGGAATTTTGTTGCAATTGATCCATCTTATGATCTTCTGTTTTTCCTCCCAACAAACAATGTGTTTAAAAGGTCTTAGTTTCAAGTTTACTTATTAAATGCTGCCAAAATAGCATGAGTTCTTTTGTGTTATTAGTTTTTGATTTTGATATGAAAAATCAGGAATAAAGGCATGGGGGGTCTGATTGAGTAGTAGGTGTCAGAAACAGATGCTTTCTATGAAAAAAATGATAATCCCGTTGCTCAAGACTGTTCTTACCCTAACAATTTTTTTAATCTGCCTCTTTCCCTGGTCTTACTCTGTTCTTAACCCTAGCTGTAGCCTGATGAAAATATCATTGTTTCCGTTGTGCTATGTTTGGATACCACAGTGCAAGGTGTTGTAGAGGAAGTGAGCTCAATGCCACCTAGCTTTAGGTATTGTGAGATGTTTGCCAAATGTTTGAAGTTGGATAAAGGATTTACTCATGATAAAATGATTCTCCATTGTCTCTATATATAACTGTGGTGGAATTGGTTAATGATACACTTGGAATATTGTATTGTGACTCCGATTGGTTTTTCATTAGATGTTCTTTCACAAATTGTTTCTTGATATGGGTGTATATCATATTTATGAGCTTGCCACTTGAAATTTGCTGGAATGTTCACAGATTTAAACAAATCACTATCGGAGTTGGGACTGTCTGATAGACAAGCACTAATACTAGTTCCCCATCGGAAGCCGGATCATAACAAGGGGCATTCCCTCTCTGAAAATTCCAATGATAGAACAGATGATCCCTCAGTCCAAGCTGCTGGTGGATATTTTGCATATGTGAGAAAGATGTTTTCTTACTTTAATCCGTTCTCCTATCTTGGTGGTGGGGCCAACACATCAACATCTGCACAGGAATCACAGAATGGCATGTGGGAGTATAGTGAGTTTTTTCTGCCCTGCCTTGATACCAATATTCTTAGGTGCTGTTGGAGTATTATCTTTTTTTTTGGTAACATACATGAGCCAAAGTCTGTCTGGGGAGAGGGATAGGGAAACTAGGATCGAACTTGTGCCAGGTCCAAGGATGGGGATCAAGTGTGCCAGGTGAGCTAGAAGCCCACCGGCGGAGTATTATTTACTCTTAAGACACCATGAATCCATGATTGGTCCACGTCTACAGGTTAATATACATGGACCAATACCTGCACAAGTGCCCTAACACACTAAGACACGTGGACCAATCATGGTTCCCTGGACTCTGGAATAAATATTGTAGGAGCACCTAAGAATGACTGTTCTAATGTGCTTTTTATGCTTAATGCTTGGGTTATGAAAGAGGCTTCTATTACATAGCTTGAGGTTAAGAGGGAGTTTTCTGTTCCCTTTTTTTTTAATATATTCAAATATATTCATTGTTGCTGCCTTAAATGAGCAATGAGGTATGTCTTTTGAAAGTTTCTTTTGCATGCTGTTAATAAAGGCAGTATCTATCGCATGTACTGTTGAGGTGCCTCCATTTCTGGATACTAAATTGTAGATTTATGTGTGGTTACCACTCTGACTGGTGACTACTATACATTTGTGCGGCAGTGATTTTGCACCTTTGACCATTGGTAAGTCAGCGGTGTTGACAATTGATTGAGATTCTTAGAAAACTGGTTGGCTGTGTACTCCATGAATGCAAAGTGTGGCGTACTTAACATAACTGAATCTTTCTGTTTATACCATGTATGCCATTTCCTGTCGTTTAATTTTCCCTTCAAAGAGATGTCCTCGATGGCCTGGCCATGGGATATTCTAGATTTTCAAGTAGTTTTCTCTTTGAAATTCAAGTAAGCTAGCCTTCTCTCTCGATGGCCTGGCCTGGCCATGGGATATCAAGATTGGTTCTTGTGGACTTGAATTTGGTTAGTCAAACACAAATTAATGTGAGTTGTGCACTGAACAATATTGCATCAAATATTGTGACTGAGTTTAGAATTTGCTCTAGCAGGTCCTAATCCGGCCCTTGAGAATAACTTGAGGGGAGCAGCCAGGCCATATGCACTTTACCAACCGAATCAAAATAATCATGCAGATAATAGAGAATCCAGCAGAAGCAAGCAACCAACATCATCTCGTTTTGGGAGCAATATTCATACACTTAAACACGACGAGGATGATAGCCAATTCCGTGACAGAAATTCCTTTTGGAATGGTAACTCAACGCAGTATGGTGGTGATAATGGTGGTAGATGAGGTCCTAACGGTCAGAAAGCTGCGACTTTCCAGCGCGCGCCCCCCCCCCCCCCCCAAAAAAAAAAACTGCGACTTTCTGCTAAATATTTTATTTTGGGTTCTGCTCTTATCATACCATGAATCATTTAAATAAGAATCCGTAGCTTTCTTATCTATGTTGAATAAATTACATTCACTTGCTTTGAAGTATTTACGTTTGACATTCTATGCTATTTTTGTTTTAAAATTATATAAAATTTTATTCTATTAAGTGAAATCAATTATATAAATTAAATGATATTATGTTTTATTAAAAAATAAATTTTTAAAAATATTATTTATTTAAAAATTATTTTTAATGATCTTTAAAAGTATTTTTTTTAATTTGTTACTTATTTTTTTAATTGAATTAAAATTTATTTGGTTGATATTTTTTAGGAGCCTTTGATAATTTTTTAATTCATACAAATAACTGTAATAAAGTTTGTCATTTTTTTTAATAAGTATAATATTAATTTTTTTATTAAATATAATTTTTTTTGAACCTTCTCGTTTAAGTATGTTCAATCATGTATTTTAATATTTGCATCATATCTCTATATCTCTGCTTTCGTTGGCCTTTCGAAGCAAAATATACTGATATTACATTTACAAGGGAAAGAAGCAGTCGCTGTTTTTTAGTATTAGATGATAAATAACCTTTTTGGAGTTTAGTGAAAGAATTAAAAATTATTCAGTTTTAATATTTGTTATTATATTGCAATAAATTTCTTAAAAACTAATATAATTTTAAAATTAATGCAAATACATATTAAATTGTCGTTATTGATCATTTAATAAAATATTTGATAAAATTTATATTAAAAATAAAGCTTTAAATTGAAATAGAACAATAGTCTAATTAAATATTTTTATAATCACATGCATTGTTAAATTCATTTTATTATACATCTCTATTTACATTAAGAAATTTTTCTCACAATCACAGGTACTGTTAAGCTCATACTTAATAGTAAAATACTATTCTTAGATTAAAATTTAATCATTGTCAATATTGCGATACAAAATAGTGACTTAAACAAATCTTTTTTAAAAGAAAATGTGCTTTCAAAAGGGTTTTGAGAAAGATTTTTGAAAACATGAGAAGTTTGAAGTCATCATCAATTGAATTAAAATGATAAGATTAGATACTAAAAAATGCCGTCTATATTCTAGAAAATATATTTAAGGGTTAGTTATACATAAGAAATGTGTTAGCATCATATGATGCCCTTTCAGTATTACATTGATGATTTGTTATTTTTTGATTTCAAATATGGTTTTTGTCAAAAAAAAAATTTTATTATTTTTTTATTATGTTTATTTGTCTCACCATTAATATCTATACATGATCAAGAGTAATCCGTGATTGATGCACTTAATGAGTGGCTTTTTTAGCCATTATTGTGGAAAGGAAAATTTGATGTTTGGATCATCTAAGAATTAACATCAAAATTAATGCCTATTTGACTAAGGCATTTTGGATTTAAGTGGAAACCTAGCTTAACTAGGGTTTTGAAGGGTTATTGGATCTTTGTGGGGTTATTTTTAATAATCACATTAGCCATATCACATTAATCTCCTAATGAGATCCATAACGTCATTAACCTCTAGATATCTAAGAATATCTATTCACTAATGATTCTAAAAAATTATTGTTGGAAACTCAATCTTGTAGTTTGAGTGGTGGGAACAAAAGGATGGTGGTTCTTAATAACCACATCAATAGAACCCCATAAATCCCTTGGTGAGATTCATTATGCTATTACCCTGAGGATAATTAAGAGATAATTGTATTCACTAATTACTCTCAATAACCATTGTTGAAAATAGGATTTTTGTTCTGGAGAATTGGACAAAGCATGAAAACTAGGTTGGAGAAGGATAATGATTCTTATCAATCATGTTAGAGGAACTCCATCAATCTCTCAATGAGATTGGTAATATAATTACCCTCAGGATAATTAGAAAATGGTCATATTTACTAACTGATCCCAACAACTATCATTGGGAAGAATCTTGGGATTTCTTGAGATCGAACAAGCAAAGAGGTTTTATGATTAAGCAAACATAGTGAGATAGCTTAGGGGAGGTGATTCCCATTTAATCAAGTTAAAGGGTCCCTGTTAATCTTTTGGCAAAACCCACGCCTTTGGGATAATAGAAAAGTGATTATGTTAAACTAATCTCTCTCAATCACTATTGTCAAGAAGAATGTTGTGATTTTGAGAGTGATTTCTTAGACAGATAGCTTAGAGGAAGTCATAATTTTGTTGAAAAATTTATCGCAGTGGGTCTTATTATAAATTTTCTCATAAACCAAGATCTCGCTTGCTTTTTGATTAACTCATGCCCTTCACTCACATATAGAATTCACCACTGTGATCTAGGATCATAGACTCAGCAACATAGCTACCATTTTGATCACTACATGTTCACTACTATTGGTTGTCAAATCACAAATATAACTATTTCTTTTCTCTTGGTTATGGAGATGCTATTAGAGCCTTCTAAGCATACACATTCCAAACCCCAAAGGTGTAAGATGGTACCATCAGGAAAATATTCTAGAGAGTATAGGGAGAGTTGAGAGTTAGAAAATTTTCTTATATGTGAAATTGTCTCTACTAAGTGTGTAGCCTTCTTTTACACTCTTATTCCTTTTAAATATTCACTAGTAGTTAAAAATCTATTTTAACAAAAGCTCTACATAAAAATAGTTGAACTCTAGTCAAGCGTCTTATATCTTAGGATTAAGTTAGTTTTAACTCAAACTGACTAGGATAATTAGTTAGAATATATTTTGAACAAATCAAAATAAATCAACTAATTTGTCTCATAGTTTAATTAAAACTCATCTAATTAATTATCCTTAAAAGATACTCTTTAATTAATTAATAATTAATTAATTAATTTTATATATTACATGTCCATGTGGACACATCACATAGCCCCATGCAACATCTCTTACTCGTATACATTAGATGTGCCAAATAAAATCTCAATATCAAAATATATATCCAGTCATGAGAAAATGGAACGTGCAACCACACAAGAAAAAGTGTTAATGAGTAATTGTTATATTAAGCTATCATAAAACGAACAAAACATTACTCAAAATCTCGTTGCATTCCAAATCATTTCATTTTTACATAAGACCTTTTGCATCTCTAATCCTATTAACTATGCAAAGATCACTACATGCATTTCTACTCATGGTTATGCTAGCTACTAAAGTAAGCATGAAAGTCCGAGCATTGAGTCACAAATCATGGGTGGATATGAAAATGATTTTTTCTTAGAACTAATGCCAATTCATCTAGGTTTAGCTACTTTCCTAGACATATTTCGCTAGACCATTTCTTTCTTGACCTTTTGAGTGCATGCTAAAGTAGTAACATTAAACCTAAATTATATGACATAGACCTAAATCAAAAAGGGTACTTATGCTAGGATTTATAATTCTATTTAAGGCTCTCATAATGATGAAACATGTATCTATTCAATCACTTCTCTTTTTAATTGACTTATGCACATGTAGTATGAATTGCATGCTATGGTAGATGTCCCAGTTAGGGTTTGTCACACTTCAATAAACACCATACATAACACAGTTAGTCAAATCACAAAGAGACTAATTTAAATCACTCTTAATTTAAATCCAACTTTTATTAGGCTTTATAGAATTAGTAATATCCACTTGTCGACACATAAAGTCTCATCTTATCCATATGCCAACTATTTTTAACATAAAACCCTTTTAAGGGGATCATCCACATCATGATACTTGATGATCATTTAAGTCTTATCCCACTTGCTCCTTAGGCATTTAGGCCATTTTATTGTGTAAAAATAAAAAAAAAATCTTTTAAGCATGGTGGCAATTTAGACATATGCCATCAATTAAACTAACTAATTATACTTAATAAAAAGGAGGCTTTTTTTAATTAATTTATAAAAATTAATACAAAAGCATATCAAATCCTCAAAAATTCTAACCTCTAAAATTCTTACAAAAAACATCTTTGGCAATGGGTTAAGTAAAGGGATAAGCAAGCATATCATTGGTGGGAATATACTTTAATTCAATTAGCCTTTGTGCAATAATGTCTCTAATAAAATGGTAACGAGTGTCAATGTGTTTAGAATTTCTATGGTACTTATGATCCTATACCTAAGATAGGGTGGCTGTATTGTCACAGTAAATTGTGATAGCCTCTTACAAGTACCTTCCTATGCTCAAGCTATGTAAGAACGTCTCTAACCATAAAGCTTCTTACATTGTAGAGGTGTAAGTCATATATTTTGACTTCATAGTGGACAAAAAAACATATTTATACTTTTTGCAACTCCAAGAAATGGCTCTATCACCAAGTATGAATGTGTATCCTGATGTAGACTAACACTTGTCTCTATACCCATTAATCGGCATTGCTAAAACCAACTAAAGTAAGACTCCCACCTTGATAGCACAAAGCCAAATTTATGGTTCCTTTTAGATATCTAAGCACTATAGCCCAATAGGCAATCTCAGGTTTACTTTGATATATACTAACTATACCCACTACAAAACATATGTCAAGTCAAGTACACAATATAACATACATTAGACTTTTGACTGCAATGGCATGTGACACTTTTGCCACTTCCCTCTTCTCTTATTCTATTTTAGGACATTATTCCATGCTAGATATAAGCCATTTTTCATTGGAGTATCTACATGTTTATAGTTATGTATTCTAAAATGTTCCAAGACATTTTCTATATAAGTTTGTTGAGACATACTTAGAAACCTCTTAAATCAATCCCTTGAGATTTTAACCCCTAGTACATAATTTGCTTCTCCCATGTCCTTCATCTAGAAAGTGAAGAACAACCACTTTTGAGTGGTGATTGTCAACTTCATGTTATTCCCAACTAAGAGTATCTCATTCACATAAAGTGAGAGAATCAAAATCTTATTCTTCTCTCTTTTGACATACACAATGGTCTTCTTCTATCATTGAGAATCTCACAAAAGTGATTGCCCGATAAAAGAAATTTTATTTTTGCTTAGATGATTGTTTCAAGTCATAAATGGAATGTTTCAAGCGATATACCTTGTGTTCCTATCCTTTGACCTAAACCCTAATAGGTTGATCCATATAAATCTCTTCATCTAGTTCTTCATTAAGAAATGTTATCTTTACATCCATTTGAAACAATTTCAAATCTAAATATGCAACCATAGCTAAGATTAGGTGAATAGTTGTAGATCTCACCATAGCAGAAAATGTCTCTTAATAGTCTACTTCTACCTTTTAGGTGTAGCCTTTCGTCACTAATCAAACCTTACATTTGTCAATTAATCCAATTGCCTTAAACTTTATTTTTAAAACCCATTTGTTTCCAATGGTCTTGTACCTAATTAAAAGATCAACTAACTCCCATATATCATTCTTAGCCATAAAATTGATTTCCTTTTGCATGGCAGCCATCTATGTATCTAAGTCTTATGAGTGTAAAGCCTCTTCATATAAAGAGGACTCATTAGCATCCACAGAATTGCTCAAGAGGGATATTCCCTTTATTTCAAAGTGCTTGTGGGAAAATTTATCCCTACACTTTGGCATAACTATGAATCTTGAGGGGCTTGTACTTCTGCACTCCAACTATCATCAACATTCTTTAGAATGGATTGTGTATCTATTTCCATGTCGATAAACTGGGGTGCACTATTTTTGAGTTTTCTAACTCATATAGCTCCAAACCTCTCTTTACATCATCAATAGTGGAATAATCATCTTCTAGAAAATTCACAACATATGACATAGTCTCTCTAAGTCCTTTATGAGGGTGCTCACCATTCATAATGTTAAAAACAAATTTATTAACTTTAAGGTCTAATTTTCCAAACTTATGGGAAGCATTGTGAATATACCATGCTCATCCCTATGTACATAAGCCTTCTAAATTAGGACTTAATATCATTCCATAACTTATACAAAGTGTTAGAAACAGATTTTGAAGGCACATGATTAAGAATGTATGTAGCTGTTAAAAGCACATCCCTCCAGAACTTTATTAGGAGGTTGACCTAAGCCATAATTGATTTAACCATGTCTAACAATATACGATTCCTTTTCTCCATAACACTATTTTGTCGTAGAGTTTATGGAATTGTTAACTATCTGCATATCTCTTTATACTCATAGAACTCTCTAAATTGATCAAATAAATATTTTCAACCCCTATCAATTTGAAGAGTCTTTATAATTATTTTTCTTTTATTCTCAACTTGTACCACGAAGCATTTAAAATAATCCAAATCTTTGAAATAGTGAGACAACAAAAGGATGGACCATATCGTGAGTAATCATCTATGAATGTGATGAAGTAGGAATGCCATGTCTAGCCTTTACATTCATGGGTCCACATGTATCTAAATAGATTAACTCTAGAAGTTGAGATGCCCTCTTACCCTTACTAAAAGGCCTTTTGCTAGCTTTACTAGCAAGACAAGGCTCACATGTGGGAAGATTGACTTTTGCAATTAGGTCCAATAGCCCTTCTAGAGCCAATTTGGCCATTCTTTCTTAGCCAATATGTCCTAATCTCAAATGCCATTATACAAAATTGGGCACTACATTGGAGTAAAAGCAACATGGGTAATTTTATTGAAACCATCATTCATGTCTAACATGAATAAACCATGTTTAACATGTCCATAACCATATAAAGTTTTTTTAAGATAAAAAGACAAATCATTATTCTCGAAACTAAATCTTAATACTAAGATTAATAATGTATAAACTGATAGTAGATTACATTAAATAGTGGACATATGTAAAACATTATGTATAAGCAATTTGTATCTACTATGCAATGTGAATTGATAAGTACTAACTCCAACAACTTTTTCTTCAATTCCGTACTCTATGGTTACAAAGTATTTGCCTGTTATTACTTAATGGTAATCTACAAACTCTACACAATTGCAGGTTATGTGCTTACTTGCTCGTGAGTATATAATTCAACTAAGGAGAGAGTAGACTATAAACATATGAATACACACAAAAGTATTAGAAGGGATAAAATAAGGACAAACATTTTCTTGCTCATGATACTCATGAGCAAAATGTCTCTTCTTGCAACAGTTATAACATTTAAGCTCAGATTTATCCTTTTTACCACCAAACTTGTCTCTAGGACATAGAACTATCAACGCTATGTTAGCTTGCACTTAATTAGGGTGTGGTAGGTTGGCCCACATAAATCATAGATCATATAAAACCCAACCCGCCCAGCCTCGTGGTAGGTATGTAGGTTGGCTCGTATAACTACAAATTACTTAATTTTTTTAGAAGAATGAGTTATGATAAAAGAAAATAGACCTAGAATTTCTTGTAACTCAGTAACTTATTAAACATAGACAACTAAGTATGTTCTATTAGAATCATTCAATTAAAAAAAAATCATTCAGCTTAATAGATAAAAAATAGATCAAACTAAATATGCATAAGAAAGAAAGAAAAAGAAAAGATAATATAACCAAATATTATCCACTAGTCCAAAATAATGCAAAGCCTCCTCATGTAGAGAGCAAAGCCTCTCGATGCAAAACATATCAAATGTAACACAATTTAGATCAACAGAGTCTTATTCCGAATCATATACAACTTAAGTGATAAAAGAAGTTATGCTATAAGAAATTTATGATGAATAAATAAATATAAGTATTACACAATAATAAATAACTCATAAATGATGTTACCATAGGGTTAAAAACTATGCAACCAATTAATTTTAGGGTGGTGAGTCAAAAGCCAACTGCTTGGCCCACCCCAAACCAATAGACTAATTTACCCACATTTTAATAGGTCCTATACATATAAGCTATCCTCACACTTTATGCAAGGTGGGGTGGGCTTGACCCATGAGTTAGGCTCATTTTGCCACTTCTACTAGGACGCTTGGTGATCTTATTAGCCTTTGGTCATTGGTTTTAATTTTTTCCTTGTTTTCTTTTACACTAAGACTTACCCTTGCGCTGTCTTGCTTATGCTACCAATGAGGCATTATGTTTTGCATATCTCGTTCTGCCTCAAACTTTAAATGGTGGGAAATGTCATTAAAAGTTTTGAGTCCCTTGTTGTATGTATGCATAAGCTTCACTTGTCCCTAAAAGGACTCTAGAAGGGATTTGATGATTGCAAAGACCTGTTGTTCATTTGTGAGATCATGTCCAACTGATTTCATTTCTCTAATTATGGCAGACATTAACCCTAAACATTCAACTATTAAATATTTTGGGTCTATCATATCTTGGTTGAACCTTATGGTCAAAGCACAAAATCTTGTTGCGATGGTTCCACCATATGTGAACCTTAGCTAGTCCCATATATCCTTTGCAATTGGAAAGTTCAAACTCTTCAATGAGATCACCTTGCATACAGCTTAACAATGTAAAATGTGCTCTCCTATCTTTTTTAAATTAAGTGTTATAAGTTTCTTGATCACGATGGTGTTGGCCATTATTACCCTTAGTAAGTGGATCCATGACATCAGTTAGATGATCAAGCAAATATCGCTCATTAAGAAGGTACTGAACCTTTCTTTGCCACATGTCATAGTTCTTACCATCCAACTTGTGTCCTTTAGTTAATTTAGCAATGATATTCTTAGAAGCCATTTCATTACACAATTGCACAAGTTTAATTAAGAATATATCTCATGATTGCTATTTATAATTAACCCACTTATTTTCACCTATATTACTTGATAAAAAATTTTATACAAGTGCTAGTAATCATTTCTTATAAGATAGATGATAATAAAAGTTTAATCTTATATAGCCTAAGTAGGAATAACTCACTTAATTTATGATAAATGCTGTTAAAACATTTATCTATAATAATACAAACATATTGCTTATTTAATTAATGAATTCCACTAGGAAACTCTATTGATATTTTGGTGCTCATGATCAAAACCATAAAATATATACAAATTAGATGTGCAAACACATCCCCTTTAGAAGGCCTCAAATAATAAATATATTTCCAAAAAGTAATTACATATGAATTATTTCCTACTACATCAATATGCTTGATAAAATAGGGATACCACACCACCTTTGTATTTATTCTATTATTTTAGTAAAAATAAATGCCATATAATCTCATGAGCATCTAACAAAATATCAAAGCACCAATACACATAAGTATCACACATTCACACATTATTTATCATTTAATAAATAATGAAAATAATACAACAAATAAATAATTATGGGAAATGTATCATGATTTTGGAAAGTGTGATTAATGCAAATATTCACTTCTAAAAAAATAAATTTTTCTAGTATGTTATTTTCTCCAAAATATCACATAATTAACTATTCTCTTTGTAATTTTTAAAAATAATACAAACTTTTTTTAAAAATTTTAAGCACAGAGCCAAAAAATACTTGAAAATGGAGTTATAGTAAAAATTTCTTGAAAAAATGGCTTAGGGGCACATGTCATGTGCCTATAAGAGCCACATGCACATGTATGCAAGAATGTACTACTAGGAAGATTTCCCGCGGTGGTGGCTTGTGTAAGCTAGGCACCACATTGGAGAAGTGTGATTGAAATTTTGAGCATGCAATCAGAATCCCCATGGTCTCTAGATTTTAATGATACCTTGAAATCCATAAGTGCAATCACATATGGTAGCGTGTGGATCTCACTCTCCAATCATGATGTGTGATCATGATCATCTTCAATCTCTAGAAATTCTAAGTTTTTGGGTTTAAACATGGCTATCAAGCCTACTTTCAAGCATTGTATCTCCCTTATCCGAGCTCTAATTAGGATGATTTGGTCTCATTGGAAAGATCTTGTTGCAAGGGACAAATCCATGCTAAGATTATTTTCTAAATCATGGACTTTTGGGTTCAAATTATTGCTCAAAGTTGATTGTTTACCAAGTTTTCAAAAATTTCACAAACAAGTTTTTATAGAGCCATTTGTGAATAATCATATCTTTCACATATATAATCTAAGACATGCATATAATATGTCATTTTTAAGCTCTTGTTACATAGAACAAATCTCTATAAAGATTTTAAAAAACATGCTCTTTTAGGCTTTGAAAAATAGCTTGAAATATGCATGGTTAGCAAGTACGTAATTGCTTAAAAACATTCAATTTAATTAATGCATGGCACAAATTCCACACAATGCACACAAAGATGAAAACAAGCATAGGGGACTCTTATACCATTGTTGAAAAATTTATCACAGTAGGTTTTATCTTAAATTTTCTCACAGACTAAGATTTTGTTTACTTTACGATTTACTTGTGCCTTTCACTCATATATGGGATTTGCTATTGCCATCTATCAATTATGAGCTTAGCAACATAACTATCATTCTGATCACTGCATGTTCATTACTACTAGCTGCCAAATCATGAATACAACTATTGCTCTTCTCGTGGTTATAGAAATCCTACTAGAGCACTCTAAGTATATACATTCCAAATCTCAAAGGTATAAGATGGTACTTTTAGTAAAATATTCTAAAGAGAGTAAGAAGAGTTGAGAGTCAGAATAATTTATTATTCATGAAATTTTCTCTACAAAGTGAGCAACCTTTTTTTACACTCTTATTTCTTTTAAATATTCATCACTAGTTAAAAATCTATTTTAACTAGAACTCTTCAAAGTTAGAGTTGAACTTTAGTTAGGAGTCTTATATCTTAGGATTAAGTTAGTTTAAACTCAAATTGACTAGGATAATTAGTTAAACTATATTTTGAACAAATCAAAATAAATAAACTAATTTGTCTCAGTTTGTATATTGCATGTCCATGTGGACATATCACATGGCTCCATGCAACAAATCATGCTAGAGGGACCCTATTAATCTCTTGATGAAATTTGTAGCATGATTGCTTTCAAGATAATTAAGAGGTAATCATATTTACTAATTACTCTCAACAACCATCATCAGAAGGACCTTGGGATTTCTTGAGATTAGGCAAGGGATGAAAGATGATAGAAATATTTTAAATTCTCTAATCCCTTTCCTTGAATTTAGATAGTATTGTAAATGGCCATTTCAAATAAAAATGATTTTCATCTTCTAAAGCAAAAATTGTATTTCTAGGAAATTTGGGGATTTTGAAATTGCTCATATTTAACATGATAAAGTAATTTAGCAATCCTCACATGCATAAGAACTAATCAAGATATTGGAAATACATACCACAATTTAATTCAAAGTATACAATATTGTTTTCATCACAAATTAATATAAACCCAATCAAAAAGCCTAAATTAACTAGCCTCACATCTTCCTAAAAACATGTTATTTAAGAAAAACATTTTCTTAATTCACTTAAAAATCCCTTTTTAAGACATGTCTAGTTCCATTTTTTTAAAATAGGCTAAACCCATAAGAAAAACATGAATTAGGCTTTGGCCCAACTCCTCTTTAAACTCCCTTTTTTTCTTCTCCAATATTTTTTAAGCAAGCAAAGGCTCAATTGGAGTGGGACTTAGTTTGGGTCCAATCTAGTCCCATACCCACAGCTGAAATCTCCAATGTTTTTCTTATATATAATTTTTAAAAAAGAGTAAGGATCAAGTGTGGCATAAGTCTATGGAAGTCCATAGACTCATCTTCAACCTTCAAATCACAAAGGTGAAAATTCCCTAGCCCTAACTACAGCTCCATCACAAAGCCATCCAAACTTGTAGTAGCTTATGCCGCTAGAGATTGGTGCTACGCCTAGAATACAACAAAATAGAGAGCAAACCAGCATAAATAGTTTGAACTAGCCGACACATTTTCACAACCACATAAGTCAAAACTACATTGAATCTTATGCATTTTCAAGAAATAGGTAAGTTCACAAGAATCGAGAACCTGAAATAAGGGTAGTAAGTTTCAACAAGGAAGAAAAGAAAGAAAACATAAAAGCAAAGCAATATCAATTTGTCCACAAAAGAAAACAATTTGAAACCATACAAAAAAGACTCACCAACTCAAATCAAAATAAAGCACTCACACATACAAGGAGCATACAAAAACTAAGGTAATCAGAATGGGGAAGTAAACTAGAAGGAGGGAAATAGGAGGAATAAGGGGGACATTTTAGCAAAAATCAAAAAATGTAGTTCAAACAAAGCATCACTATGAAATGTAAATAGAACCAACTATCACAAGGAAAAGGGTCATGTACCATGGAACAAAGAGGAGAAGATGGGGACTTTAATAATGAAACAAATGGCACAAAAATAGAGCAAATCCATATGGCAAACAACAATAATACACTATAGCTATAGTCTAGCCCAATCTCATGCCCAAGCATGTTCAACAATATAGGAACAAGGGCAAAGTAAAAGATTCTATATAAGAATCAAAAGAAAGGAAAATTATCTACTTGAGCGTGGAAGCTGCAAAAGAATACCCTTACTTTCACTCCATTCAACAACAAGATTAACACTGAGCTTTTTAGGCGGTAGTGTGTGAGCCTCAATATAGTACTAGCTTTCCTTCGGATGTTTGAAGATCATGAGGTCTCAGTGGAGCGATGACAACGAGTTCACTTTCTCCATCCTGCTTTGTGTGTAACTTCCGTTTGTGTATATAAATTTCTCCATTTCTTTTTTAAAGGCATTCCCCTCCTTTGTGTGTATTCTATATTTCCACATTGAAATTCCTTAAAGTTTCTTTGCCCCCCTCTATGAGTGTCTCTCTCTATGTGCGTAAAAAATGATGTGTGCATTTTTCCCTAGGTATGCGAATGGATTTTTTTCACAGAAAATTCCTTTCTCCTCTGTGCTTACTCCTCTCAATCTGCCACCCTCTATGTTTTGTGCTTCTTGCCCCTAATCTTTTTTGTCCTAGTGTGCCTTCCTGTTCCCATGTTCTCTATGTGCTTCTCCCTTCACTGTGTGTGTGTGTGTGTGTTTTTCACTTTGTGTATGCAATCCCATTTACTATCCTTCTGTGTCTTTTTGTTTGTGCCCCCAGCATACTTGGAGCAAATTAACAAAGGCTGCCCTTGTGAAAGGGACCAAAATCCCCTTTTTTAACCAACGAGACCATCTCTACTAATATGTAGAGGGTTGTTTCAGCCAACCTTGCATGAGACAAGAGGACCTAAGGTGAAGAACCTTTGTGCGGCAGTGGATAAGTTGCAATGTTGGGATCCCATTTACTTGAAGCAAATAATGCTAAGAGGGACATGGGAGAAAGATTGAATAGGGCACTGACTGTGAGGAAAGTCAGCAAAGCAAGAATTGAAATTACCAAGAGGTACAAAAAAACTTGGGTCAATTTTAAAATAGATTTGTCCCCTTGGGTTACTGTTTGGGTTCTAATCTTAGGCACAAAAAAATTAGGCTCTCCACACTTTTTTTTTAAAAAAAAAAATCTTTGATTTAATTTTGAATTACTGACTTTAATCTAACTTATTCATTAATTGTCCTTTGCTACCTTTTTCTTTTTCTATCCCTTTTTTTCAGGGAACAAAGAAAGTAATCTTTTTAGATTTAATTTGATTTATTAACAAAACCCTTAATTGAGTTATTCCAATCAGACAAATTCAGGTGTTTGTGATCATATAAACATTTAGTTAATCAAAGTAGTTAATTGAGTCTAAGTATAGTTTTTAAATAAAAAAAGTATAGTAAAACATTATACTCAATATTCTTCATATGAATATTTTGTCAATATCTATATATTTCGTTAATTAAACTAAATTATTAGGGTGGAGTATACTTTTTGAATGAAAATATAATGGTTATATGTATGGAGATGAATGTAATTTACATTTTTTCTACCTTTTCATGTAAAAAGGATGTGCAACATCGTAATAACTTCGAAGTATGCCAAGTCTTGATACTGTTATGTCTTGTTTAGTTTATTACAATGTTTGCCGTTTACACCAATGAACGACATTGTGAAAGAAATCCACTTGCATGTTGGAAGCTCCTGTGCTAAAGACAGAAAGTCATTGGAAAAGAATGAAGGGATATAGTTAATGTTCTAAAAATTGGACCTGTTGGCTTGACCAGTCGGATAAGTGATTGGATATGGAACTAGTTCGGTTTGATCTTTTGAACTGGTATATTAGTTGAACTGATTACCTCCAGCCCAAAGATTTGTTGATGCTTCGGGCAATCCCTCCTCCTAGAGCCCAAGATGGGCAAAGATGTGAAGGTGTGGAATGGGAACATTGGGGTGCAGTGTACAGTGAAGGAAGCTTATAAATTAATTATAGGATTTTATGATAACGCTAATAGCTCAATCTGGGATCATCTTTGGAAATGGAAGGGGCCTCCAAGAATTAAAAATTTTATGTGGAAAATTCTTCATGGTAAGCTATTAACTAGACATGTCACAGGATTATGGAATAATTCATCGGTTATATGCCCTATATGTAATATTGGAGTTGAAACAGGGATTCATGTCCTGAGAGATTGTGAAGCTGTCAAACGATTTTGGGTGAATCTCATTCCGGATGAGAAGAAGCGAGATTTCTTTTGTGGTGATATGGTGGAATGGTGCAGTTTTAACTTAAGAAATGATATCCTTCTGTTTAATGGCTTTGCATGGAAAGATGTCTTTATTATTGTTTGCTGGCTGGTATGGTATTAGAGAAATAAAACAATTCATGACCCTCAGTTTCAAAGGCCAGAGAATACTGTTGAATTCATTTTAGATTATATTAGTGAGATTTTAGTTGAAGAGAGAAAATATTACCCTATTAACCAGTGTGGTGGTAAAAAGGAGAAACAGGTGAGATGGGAGCTCAAGATTGGGTGAAAATAAATAAAGATGGAGCTGTCAAAAACCCAATAGGAGAAGCTGGTTATGGTGGGGTGATTAGGGGGAGTCAAAGGCCAATGGTTGGGAGGGTTTATAAGATTGGAAGGTGCACCCCTCCAGTGGCAGAATTGTGGGGCATTTATATTGGTCTTCAGTACGCATGGGATTGTGGTTTCAGAAAAGTGATTATTGAGGTGGATTCTGCAGTGGTGATTCAAATGATCAACTCCAAGAATAGTCATATAAGAGGTTATAAGCTGATTCAGAGAATCCAAGAGCTGCTGATCAAAGATTGGCGGGTGCAAATATCGCATATTCTGCGAGAAGGAAATGCCTGTGCAGATTTCATGGCTAAAAGTGCTACAGCAGATTGTCAAAGCCTCCATGTCTTCGATCAGGTTCTTGTTGGTGTATGTCAATTGTATGTTTCGGATATGATGGGGTTGTGGATGATGGAGCAGCAACCTAAAAACAAGAATAAACATAAAAGTAAGAAGAATAAATGTTATTAATAAAAATAAAAAATATGTATGATATTAGGCTGAGACATAAAAATTTTATTTTTTTTAAAGTAATTCACGTCTTTCATGGGTTGATACTTTACTATATTATCCGGTGCAGTAAGTATATAGATGTGTTATATCTAAGATATAACAGTTTAGTGTTTGCTTATTGATCTATTACCTCTGCACAAAAGAAATAGACAAAATTCTTTTCACCACACCTTTTCTCTATTCAAATAACACAATATTCATTTCTAATATGAAATGTTTGTATATTGTTTCATATTTTGATAATATGCACTCAGCTACCAATATATAATTTTAAGAAACTGGTTATTTTCTTCTTTATTGTTATTAATTTATCATGAAATAAAATAATAGTGCTTAATGGATAGAAATTCCGATTGTAATATTTTAAAAATTATTCCCACTTATATAAGTAATTAATTGAGTATTTTAATCATAAATATAGAAAATTAATTAGGCATTCCAACAAAATTTAATTTGTTAACATATATAATATTTTAACGGCGGAGACCTCGTGATTTTACGGGTGGTTAGTTTTCTTTTTCTTTGCTTGGACGTTTTGGCCCGTTCCCATAGCAATAAAAAAAAAGAAAAGAAAAAGGAAACAACTAGGAAGAACTGGCCAAATTAGTAAAAAATGTTGGATTGATATTAGTTTTATTGAACCAATCAATTCATCCCAACTTAAACAAAAAACTTGATAAAATTACAAACTTCACTTCCCTAGTCAGAAATATAACCCTTGAATAGGCGAAAAAAAAGAAATAATAATAAATATTTATAAAAAATATCATAAAATTCATAATTTTTATCAAATATTTTAGTTGTATTAAGGTCAACCTTAATAGATGTGCAAATATTATATAAATATAAATTATATTTTTAACGTTAGATGAACTAATTACTAATTCAACTAATTTGAAAAGTCCAACTATAACCCACCATTCAAAACTATTTATCGTCCAGTTCAATTTTTATAACATTAGTTATAGCAACTTTAAATATTGAATCAAAAAATTTTCATAAATGAAGAATGTGATTTTTCTCAAAATTATGGGTTTCTTCTGTACAACTATAAATATAAAATTTGTAGATTGTTGCAAAGTAATTTATTAATATTCTACGAATTTTAAGGAAGAATTGAATGAAGCCACTTGCTGCCATATTCCCTCGTAGTGGTATTTGAAATCTTGTCACATGTCTGGTAAAATTCTCCACTAAAATTGACATATATTCTATTGCATGCTATTGAAAATAGTTAATAGATTCTTTTTAAAGATATACATAAATGCATTCAAGTAAATTAATATAAGAAAATATAAGGAAATGCGTTTGGAATACAAGTAAATTTGTATAATTTATTTGACATAAATTGTAGTAATAATTTACAAATTAATCATGTAAATTAATGGTGATAATAATTAGCAATTGATGATGGCAATAATTATCAAGAAATTGTCCAACAAATTAGTAATACATTTAAGGAAAATACTTATAAATTTTATAAAAAAATTAGCTTTCAAAAGAAATCCTGTCATCCTAAAACTAATGCGAACCTAACTAATGAAATGTAACCAGCATTTCCTAGACGTAGCCCAAATAAAAAATGTTAAAAATTAGTATAAAAAAATAAAATAAAAAATTTGAATGGAGAAGATGAAAGTTGTAAGTGAAATTATAAATATAAGGACATAAATGTAGCATTATTGTGAAATATAATATATCAAAACTGAATGTGGTAACCTTTGATTCCAAAAAGAAAAAATGCAAATATAAAAACATAATTAAAAATCAGATTTAAATAAAAATAATTAATTCAATTCTCAAATTTAAATATAATATAATAGCAAATTCAACGATTTATGTTTACATAACAAACTCTTATTATTTAGCATTACATGATTATTTAACCATTGATCCATAAAAAAGTTTTTAATGACTATAATACTAATTTTAATTGAGTCCATCAGAGAATTTTTAATGGCTATAATATTAATTTTGAATTCTCTCATACATTTGCTGCATTTTTCTCTTCTAAGCATTACTGATATAACATTTTGAAATTAATCATCCTCATTATAGAGCTTGAAATAAAATTAAAATGTGTTATATCTACCATTGGTATATAAATTTTGAAACAAAAAATATATGTATAATTAAAGCATTTCATATGTTGACAGAATCATGATACTCCTACTATAAGTATTAGATAAGTGCCCACATAGAGTGTATATTTTACTACAAATTTAAATTTTTGTTACTGTATGGTAGGAGTAGTGTTTGTGAAAGATTATAAATTTTAGTTACTTTGTTAATGACAGTTTAAATATTTTGTGAGTTTTAATATGTATTAATCGAAATAACAATGGTTTACACTTTTAATTTGGTATCGACTTGTTATGCATGCCAATGGTGTAAACATAATTGATGTTTTTGAAGGTTATTTTTTTCGTTGATATGAGAATTTCACCATTGAATTAGTTATTGAATTTTTATGGTAAATTGTTTTATGTTGCGTATTTAATAATTATGGTAAACAAAATTATGACATTATTAAATTATTTTTCCTTTGTAAAAATAATATAAAATAATTAATTATATGGGGGCCCCCTAATCAATGTGATAAGATTACGATTACCTGCTAATCAATGTGACATGACTGTGATTAGCTAGTGACAAAGATCGAATTCCCTTCCCCCAAATATGATTCAACAAAAATGAAAAGTCATACTTATCCCTCGGAATGTGTATGAGGCTGCTAATCAACGGGCAATCGATTCCTGCCCCCCCCCCCCCCCCCCCCCTCTTTTTCTTTTTTTTTAAAGGCAGGATAAATAGTAAAAAAAAGAATAAATGGTAAGATAAATAAATATAAACTTAAGAATAAAAATAATATATTATAAAATAAAAAATTGAAATATACAAGTATCTGTGTGAAAAAAAGTTGATATTTATATAAATTAAAATAATATATTTTTTTTCTTTCTAAAAATGTTTGTTACACTCCCCGCGGGTGAAACAATATTTCATGGGTAAATTTTGGTTGACCAGAATCCGCCGGCCCCCGCAATATTGGCGCAATTAGCAGCTACCCGCCGCCACTTGTTCTGCGCTGTCTGTCCCTCTCTTGGAGAAACGCTTGAACTTGTTCTCCTATCTCATTCTCTAGGGTTTGAAGGTTGAACTTTGATATCTCCTGCTCTCTCTTCGTCCATGGCGACTGTGTTGCGGAGCCCTGCTTTGTATTCCACACCCACCACCACTTCCATTTCCTCTGTGAAGTCCAAGAATTTAACTCACGTTCTGCTCCACTTCACTCAAACTTCAAAACCCGCATTTCCTTCTCATTCCTTCTCTCATTCCACCTCAACCATCAACAACCTTACCAAAACCTCCATTTCCTGCTCTCAATCCCAAACCTCCTCTCCCTCTCGTCAGCGCCCTGAATACATCCCCAACCACATCCCCGATCCCAACTATGTCCGAATCTTCGACACCACTCTCCGTGATGGCGAACAATCCCCTGGAGCTTCCATGACTTCGAAGGAGAAATTGGACATTGCCCGCCAACTCGCGAAGCTTGGTGTGGACATAATTGAGGCGGGTTTCCCTGCTGCATCCAAGGATGACTTCGAGGCCGTGAAGATGATAGCCAAAGAGGTTGGTAATGCCGTCGACGATGATGGGTATGTGCCCGTCATTTGTGGGCTCTCAAGGTGTAATGAGAAGGACATTGGGACCGCATGGGAGGCTGTCAAGTATGCTAAGAGGCCACGGATTCACACCTTTATAGCTACCAGTGCTATTCACATGGAGTATAAGTTAAGAAAGACTAAAGAACAGGTAATTGAGATTGCCCGGAATATGGTCAGGTTCGCCCGGAGTTTAGGCTGCGATGACGTCGAGTTCAGTCCAGAAGATGCTGGGAGGTTTCCCCTGAGCTTTCTTTTTTGATTTTTTTTTAACGTTGTTTGGTTTAAGGATACGAGGTTAAGTATTAAAACTTTAACGGGGAAATAATATCAATCAACGAAATCGATGGCTTTCATATCCATTTTAAAGTAAGGAGTTGATGCTTTTGGAACCGGTGGAGTTTAATTTAGCATATACTTTTTTGTTTTTTTTTTTAAAAACATTGTGTCATGAGTTCTGATTTTTTATTGTTCAGCTCTCCTCATAATAGCTTATATATGATTGATATTAAGGATATTAATGTTGTCTTGTGATTGTTGTGTTATTTCACTGTTGTAGACGTATGTTTTCAGCTTTAAGGTTTTTATGTCCTAATGAAGAGTATGGGAATCTAATCTTGCTTTTGTTATCGATTTTGATTGGTCTCCCTCTCTGGTGATTTTTAACCGTCACAATGTGAACCTAATGTTCAATGTTATGCCATAATGTTACCAGATCGGACAGGGAATTTCTTTATCAAATTTTAGGGGAGGTAATAAAGGCAGGGGCAACAACTCTAAACATTCCTGACACAGTGGGTATAACTATGCCAAGCGAGTTTGGAAAATTGATTGCTGACATAAAAGCCAATACCCCAGGAATTGAAAATGTTATAATTTCAACCCACTGTCAAAATGATCTTGGACTTTCTACTGCTAACACCATAGAGGTATATTCAGATCTCTACTACCTGTTGCAGACAGCGAGAATGAAGTGTAGTTTTTATCTGATCTTAGCTGCTTTCAGGGTGCACGCGCTGGTGCAAGGCAATTGGAAGTAACTATTAATGGGATTGGTGAAAGGGCTGGTAATGCATCACTAGAAGAGGTGAACTTCAACCTTCTATTGTGTAATTGATGTAATGATCATTTTTTCTTAGATCATATGGAACCAACGTTTCCTTGACTGATGAAATTCAAGAAATTTTTAATTTATGATATGACTGTGAAATCTGAGGGACCAATAATTTGTTCTGTTTATTTGAGCTGACTTTGTGAGAAGATCATCTGCATATTATTCTCTTCTGCAGTATCATATTATCTCCAGAAGTAGCTGCCTGGCTACATTACCAACTTCAGTTTCCCCTTATACATTATTGCTCTTCAATTACTTAATTCTCTACAGCTCAATTATCCTTTTTGCATCTACAAGGAGCGATGGTCGTACGTACAGTATATGCTAAATTTCTTGTTTTGAAACCCTTAATTATTCTGTTGCCAAATAGTCAGATTTCCACAGTCTTGAAAATATTAGTCACTGTACATTAATGCTGTTTACTAGCCTAGAATGGTCCAGGTCTTCAAAATTCTCATGTTACCAGAGGCTTGTTCAGTAAAGAACCCTGTAATTCTCCACTCTGCACAGCTCTTGTATTTAGCATATGCCAATCATTTTGAACACAGCTTTATTGAACCTTATCATCATTTTGATTTGCAAAAGGAATTTAATCCGCTTCCCTTGCAATGTTTCTCCTCAAATCAGAAGTACGCAAATATTAAGACTAATGTTTGAATCATAAAATTGCTAAACAATGCCATGTTTCTCCATTTCATTTCATTAACCACTTTACAATTAATATCTTCCTATCCATGTAACAATCTCATCCTGCACTTCTAACTTCCTTGATATCAGCATAGCCCAGGCTCATTTTGTTTTGAACAATTACAAATCGTTATTTTTTTTCTTAGCTCTAAAAGTACTGATTTCTTTTATTATTTTATCTATCAATAACATTCTGGCTTCTTTCTTAAGCACTAAACATGGAAACATATGCAGATGTGCAGATGTCTATCTATCTGTAATTTTGTAAGCATGTTACCCAATTATAATGCTTTTATTCTTGTAATTGAAACCTTAATTGGTGAAAGAGAATTCAGGTGATTTGCTAGTTGTTGTCTCTCCTTTGTCAAATTAAAAAATTTATCATGCTTTTGTCTATTTAATACTTAGATGACACTTTTAAACCCACTAGGTTTCTCATTGTCAATTTTTCTTCAATTTATTACTTTTAGTCCGAATTTCTTTTTTCTTTGAATTGTATCTTTTAAATTATAACTTTTCTTATTTCTTTTTCTTTGAAGGTTGTGATGGCCCTGAAATGCGGTGGAGTTAATGTTTTTGGTGGCCTATACACAGGGATTAATACACGAAACATCTTTTTGACAAGCAAGATGGTCTTATATCTGAAACTATTCTTTTCTCCTGCGCTGCCCCCCCTTCTATTTTGATGACCTTTATTTGTTAAATTTCCATTAGGTAGAAGAGTACTCTGGTCTGTATGTACAGCCACACAAGGCTCTTGTTGGTGCTAATGCCTTTGCTCATGAAAGTGGCATTCATCAGGTTGGTGTCATGAAATACATATATGCATGTCTGAGTAATTAGACACCAGCATTTATTATTGTAAAGTACCGTAATGTATAATATGTCCACAAACCATATTACAATTGATTTTCTGCTTTCACTAGTACTGTTGTACAGCTCTGGCTTCTCCTATATGTATGTCCAAGTTACTATATAAGGCATAAGTTTGCAGAAGTTGCATAGTGTATTGGCCAACATTCAGAATCAATTGTAACATTTTTTTAAAATCTTTTTTATAATGTGTTATTTGAAGCGGGGATGCTGCTGCAAGTGAATCTGTTCATATTGCCATGCAGGGCTAATGACTCCAGTCCACATACTGTCATTGTTCATATTCCTTGGATCTGTTGCCTAATACCTGGCTCTTGCTTTAAATTCAAACTTCTCTTGACTTTTGTGGTTTCTAAATCAGTTATCTGATTCTTGAGATGATGCTAAGTGTGTAATTTATAAAGAAAATTTCTTTGGGATGAACTTTGTTAGCCTGGTATGAGTCATGAAATTGTGTCTCATAGGACATAGTAGAATTTGATTTGATGTCAAGATTTGATTTTGGCTTTACAACATGGTCGTTCTCATCAGTTGAAATGAGAAAAAAGAGACCCTTAAAAGTTCATTGAGCAGACCTTTTAAGACTTAACCATATTAGAATTTTGTTCTGGTTCATTTTAGACATTATAATTTGGTTCAATTGTTTTCACGTGAAATACAGCCAGGCTTCTATCCCTCATTCATTTTCTGGGAGCTGCACATGTCTCTCATCTACCTGGAATTGTTCCATTTTATTTTGGCTGCTTTGCTTCAAGTCCACCCCAAAAGATGCCCTTTGGTTTCATCCTATTTATCTTCTCTAGTTCTCTATTTTGTAGGATGGAATGCTAAAACACAAAGGTACATATGAAATTATATCTCCAGAAGATATTGGGCTTGAAAGATCCAATGAAGCTGGAATTGTGTTGGGGAAGCTTAGGTATGCCATTTGCTATTCTTAGAAACTGCTATATAAGTGTGAATCTTGTTCAATTGATTGTCTTGCATAGATGCATTTCAAATAGAATTTTTGTTAAGAATTTTAGGGAGAGAGAAAGAGAGAGAAGCTGAGAGGTAGAGAGAGAATTTAGAGACAAGGGTAACTCTAACTTATATGTATGACTCTTATTGATAATGAGGCACCTTATTTATACTAGAAAACAAAGAGACATAATTGCTAACTTTTGTGCTTCAAGTAATACTACTTAAATTAGGAAACTAGCATGTACCCAAAAAAAAAAAAAATTAGGAAACTAGTTTAGTTACTTGAATTAGAAAACAAATAACTAAACCTATAGCCCACATACAAGAAGTAACCAAATCCTAAGCCTGCAACATATAAACCTAGCTACCTACCGGCTAACAATATTAATCTCCTAAATTGAGTGTTGCAGGTAGCCTCAGCAATTTCTGTTAGAATGACATGAAATAAGTTCGGATTGTGCTTTGACTTTTTTTTTTTTTTTTTGTGTGGCTGATGTGATCATTAAGTCTTAAGCATGCTATTGGTAATTTAACAACTGTATGTGTAGTGCAATTCTATTAGTTGATTAAATGTGAAATAGATTTGTATGATTGGAGCTGTGAGAATCCTAATGTACTGTTGGTATTCAACTTTTTTAGACTTTCTCTATAAAAACTCAGTTTCAAATTTGAGCTCCATGTTCATTTAGATGTTAACAAGTTGACCTGGGAGCTCTCTTTCTACTACATAAATTTATGGTAGTGACAAAATGTATTGGTCATGGATAATAGAGAATCCTATTACAATTTTTCCAGATTTCTCAAACTATTTTCCCAGGGAAAACGGGCCATAAAGAATTCTATTCATGCATTCAGAAACTAGTCCATTACCTGCTATTATGATATGATTTGCCATTTGATTCAAAACACTGATCCAGGAAGTTGTACTTCCACTTAAAATGAAATTTCATTTTCTGGTCATTTAAATATCAGAGTACAACTACTAGCTTTTGCTTTCTTTGCGTTTAGTCCTATTGTGACCATACCGATATTATGGCATGTTTAATGCAAGATGAGCTTGAGCTCGTGCCAGAGATACTATACTTTTGGCAGTTGAACTGTGGGAGCAAGTGTGATTCTTGCCATGAAATGTCCTATGTTTTTTATGCTCAGAAAATGTGCTTTTCTTGTCTTATCAGTTACCAGTGTGTGGTTGAATATCAGGATTTTGGTACTTTGACAGCAGTGAAGGACCATAGTTTATATACTTTGAATTTATTTTTGGGAGTTTAGTAGTTTACTTTATGACTACTCATAGTATTAGATGCTTTTGTACTGGCTGGCTGACAATTAAGATGTTACTTGTTCTCAGACCCTTATTAACTCTTGGAAACACTTGTTTAGGTAGTTATTTTCTATTTCATATAGGTATATTAGTTTATTAGTATTGACTGAAGGCAACTATTATTTGTAGCTTTGGTAATGGTTATGTCTGGTTCTTGTATCTTCTGAGACATTTTGCAATTAATCTGTGTCTTTTATTGGCTGCCCATAACAAATACTTGCATGCTTCTTTTTGGTGCAGTGGACGCCATGCTTTGAGAAAGCGACTTGAAGAGGTATAGGTATACAGATAGTAAATGTAAGCTGAAAGTTTTGCTGGAATATTCTTCTCTTTAATGTATGAATTATTTTCTGTTGTTTTAGCTTGGTTATGAACTTAAAGATGACCAAGTTGAGAGTATGTTTTGGCGTTTCAAAGCAGTGGCTGAGCAAAAGAAGGTAAATATGACCTAGAGGCTTTCTGACTTACCTTCTCCTTTTAAGAGCTGCTGATTGTATAGACATCACATTTAGCCTATCCTTTATAAAGTCAAGGAACTGGGTCTAGTAGTTTTTTCCTACTTCAAGTTGTGTAGCAATCAATTGATTTTGCCAGTATTAATTAAATTTAGCATCTCCACCTTCCTGCCCAGAATCAAGGTTGGGTTCTGAGAGTTTAGGTTCTAAATCTGTTGGATGCTAATTGCAAAGGCCCCGTTTTGGAATGCTGTGGCTGCAGTTTTTGACACCATAAGTCACATTGTGCTCTTTCCGTACTTGGTCTTGTTTTCTTTTTGTTGATGCTTCTTCCCGTGCTTTTTAAAAGCCACCAGTGCTTTTAAAAAAGCTACCTAGGGATGCTTTTTTAAAAATTTCTGTGGCTGTCAAAATATGAAATATCTAAACTACCTTTTAAAAGCTTAATTTTCCCTTTTAAGGAGGTGAATAAGCACCACTTGTGAACTCTTTTGCATTAAGACGAATGAAAAGAACCTGCTCCATTTTGAGAATAGCAGCAATTATATGAAATATTTCGTGCTGCAGAAAGAAATTTAAAACTTGATCATTTTGAAACCCCATGGAATCACTAAGTATATTAAAGTCATCTGGCCACTGGTATGTTTGAAAATGAATTTTATTGGAGATTGATATCGTGGTATTATGTTAAATTGTAAGTGTGGGGTTATAAGAGTTGCATTGGAGTTTTATGTTTTCTTATGCTTAATTCACTGGTTTCTAAATTTGAGGGGACCTTACCAAGCAAAATTTCTGAAGTAGGTTAAGCAATCTCTCGGTTCTAAAAGTAAGAAAACTTTCAGACTATATGATTGCCTAAAATTTTCTTGTTATCTCCTAAGCTGTAATGCATTCTCAATCAGTGTTGAAAATATTTTTGCCTATTGTCTGACTTAAATGTTTGGTATCCTTAGAGAGTTACTGATGCCGATCTCAGAGCATTGGTATCTGATGAAGTTTTTCAGGCCGAACCTGTCTGGAAGCTTGGTGATTTGCAGGTAAAATAGAATATGATTTGAAATTTTATGTTTGATGTTATGGTTTGATAATAATGGAACAAACACATTAATCTAATCTATCCAGTGCAGGTGACTTGTGGTACTCTTGGTCTTTCAACAGCAACTGTCAAACTTATCAGTATGGATGGTAGCACGCATGTTGCTTGTTCGATTGGTACAGGACCGGTGGATTCAGCTTACAGGGCTGTTAATCTCATTGTGAAGGTTGGAAGATGTATACATTTCTTGTTGCTGATACAACTTTCAGACTGTGAATGCTTTTTATCCCCTTGGCCATGAATTTGATTGCTCATTGGATTATTCATAGTATGTATGTATCTTTCTATCCATGTGGTTTGTTTGCATGGGTGTCTTTTCACATTGCAATGGTATCTGAAGAATCACCCTTTTGTAGAGATGTAATGCTACTTGTACACAGTATTTATAAATGGCAGGCCATGGCTTGGCGGTTTAGGGCCTTCCTGCCATGGAGCCTTCATAGCTTGGTGTCTGCCCCATGGCAGCCATGGCTCCATGGTGGGGCCAAAGGGTTGATGCCTCAAAATACCCTATTTACCCTCATATTTCTTCAATGAGCATTGTTTATTTGGCAGCAGAGGTGTCATTCGACACTTTTTGCCCCGTATTACTGTCCCATAGCCCTAATTGTCTTGATAGGCCAGCCCTAATTAATAATCAGTCTAGAATTCGATTTCTTCCTCTCCTTCTGTGCTTCTCCCGCGTAGCTTTGATGCTTTGCACAGTGGTCTTCGACTCTAGCTCCTGGTGAGGACTCAGTTGACTATTCTTCTATCTATTTGCATTCTTCTATTGTATTTGTCCGTTCTTCTGTTCTATTCTCTCTTCTTCAACATGTGTCATTGTGTTGATTCTGTTCTTTGCTCTTGCTGGTTGCTACCTTGCTCTATTTGCTGGCATTCTGTTGAAAATTGTGCAGTGTGCAGTGTGCACTTATCTAGTTATCTTTCCTGTTAATAATATTAACTCCTTTGTAAAATTGACATTTTACAATTGTTTACATATCCTTCTTTTATATGTGAGGTTATAAATTGTTATGATTGTATATTTTAGATTTTCAGTTATTTTGATGCATTTGGATGTGATTTTATGTTTTTTTTAAAACTTTTTGTTTTTGTCCACCATGAATCCACATGTCAGCCACCACACCATCTGCCATGGCACCATGGCCTTTTTTGTCCTTGCCGCCATTGGCTGCCACAGGTCATTGACAACACTGCTTGTACAATGCTAGTCACAGGCTCACAGCTGCACACGGATGGAGGTAGAAAATTCTTTGTTTGGGGATTGGGGGAGAAGAGTTAGACAAACACAAAAATAAATTGAAGTTAGCTGAGAAGTGAAGATTCAAGATAATCAATAGTTTTATTCAAAGTAATCAGTTGTTTCATATAACATACAAACTAGAAGAAAGGTGCCAAAAATGGCAAGTGTCCTTTCAAAAGAATTGCTCTTAGAAATTTTTAATATTTTCACACTTAACTATAACTGTATGTTATGAAAGGAATTGGGAAATTCTTTCTTAATACAGGTGACCTAAAGATATATTGAATAAAATTAGTAAAATTTCTATCAGTGACATAGCTTTAGTTGAAAAGCGTGATGTTACAAAATTCTTCTCTTCTATTAGTAGTCATAGACGGGCCTTTTAACCTCTGGTGTGTTGCAAAATTGTATCGAGTGTAGGACTTAAAAGGGCTTAGAGCCATTAAGTCTGGAGGAGGTCTTCATTTTGTAGTCAATAGAGTTTGGAAAATTTCTTTTCCTGCATTAATGTTATATAAAATCACAGATTTTTTTAATCTTCCACCCCGAGGGGGAGGGGGTTGGGTATTCCCACACAGCCCAACTATGCCCCACTCTGAACACAACTGGCATGGATGGTTGATTTGGGTTTAACAGGAAAAAGTTAAGCATGGCTCTGAAACTCAGATGGATCCATGTGTGCCAATCTTGTGCAGTTGTGAATGTAGTGTTGTCAAAATTGTATTTTTCTGTATAGAGAAGGCTGCTCAAGATTTTCTCTACATTTTTCTTGTGGTTGTTGATTGCACATAGGAAGAGACATGGTCAAAAATCATTAGAACGTCCTTTTTAATTCAAGAAAAATTTGGATGTGGGCATGTCTATGTAGTGTGAAGAGAGAGTGAGAAAGACCCTTTGGGTGAATATTTTAAAGTTGTTAGATCCCTTACGATTAAGTCATATTTCTATAAGTAGTTTATGGGCCATGGGCCTATTTAAGGCATATAGTACAATCCAGTGCAGAGAATCTCAACCGCACAAGAGGTCAAGCTCTCCTGATATTTACCCTTTGGATATTATTTTCCTTTCAGTAGAAGTGTAGCGATGGAAATTTATTATCTACACTGCAAATTTCTTGGTGCTACAGCTTATTTTAATTGAAAAGCTTCTTCGGCTGTATATCTTTGATTTTTCCCTCTGTTTCCTGTGCTGCACATCTACTGAGATTCTGTTGCAACTGTGAGCACTATTGGTATGATGGAGGAGTTTTTTACTCTCAAATTGTGTGCAGGAACCTGTTACACTTCTTGAGTACTCAATGAATGCGGTCACAGAAGGCATTGATGCAATCGCCACTACCCGTGTTGTAATTCGTGGGGAGAACAATCATACATCTACCCATGCTTTAACTGGGGAAGCAGTTCCTCGAACTTTTAGGTACGTTAAATTCATGAAGTTGATTGCTTTGGTGTATCTACTTTCTACATATTTACAAAAAGTTTTATGTTTGCCAGTGGGACGGGGGCGGGAATGGATGTTGTTGTTTCCAGTGTCAAGGCTTATATTAGTGCACTAAACAAGATGTTGGGTTTCAAGGAAACCTCTTCTCCATCCACTGAAACTCAAAGAATACCAATTTCTGCATGAGTTGAAGAATTTACGTGACTACTAGGGTTACAGCTGCCCGTGAAATTTTTTCACTTGTGCGAAGAGGAAGATAATATTAGAGAGTTCTACTTACTGGAGCTTCCGTATGATCCTCAAATCTCCCTGACGAGATTATGTTTGTAATTTAAAATGGCTCGTATTTGGATGTCTTGTATTGGTCCCAAAAAGTTGAACTTGGGAAAGGTGATTTCAGAGATTGGTTTTACCTTTATCATTAAGGGTGACCTCTGGGATGTTAGAAATTGTTATAGGAATATGTGAGATTTCTGTTCCTACATGGCCTTGTGTCGTAGCTTTGCCCCAATTTTCATAACTAAATAAATATTAAACTATTATCTATAATTCCCTTATGACATAAAAAATTTCTTACCAAAGCTGTCAGCTAATAAAGTCAATGAATATAACTATCTGGAATTGAATCTTGTTTTCACCAAAACGGAGGGGAATGTCAGACGGAATGACAGTAATAATATTATTTTATATATCATCAAACTATGTTATATTTAAATATTCTTATTTTAATTAGAAATTTATTTATGAATTTTAGATTGTCTAAATTTTGATATTTTAGATTAATTTTATAAAGTAATAGAGAGATTGATAGAGATGTCACACATAGAATCTAAGTTGGATGAATGAAATAGAAAACTATATCGTGAATCATTTGTGATCATAAAATATTTAATAATTTTTAAAAAAAATTTTATCAAACTGTTATTAGATCAGTTATATTTTATGGTAATGAATATTAAGTTTTAAAGGGTCAACAAGAATAAAAAATAAGAGTGATAGAAATGAGAATGTTAATAAATGAGTAGACACATAAGAAAAGATAAAATTAGAAATGATTATATTCAGTAGAGAATTTGTGTAATACTTATTGATAAGAAAATGACAAAAATTCGGTTACGGTAATTTGGGCATATACAAAGAAGACTACGAGAGGTATCGGTGAGAAAGATTAATCAAATAGTTTTTAGTCATATAAAGAGACATAGAAAAAAAATCAAAAAGGACAATTGGAAAGATAATTAAAAGAGACTTGTAGTTAAATTATATTTTTAAAAATTTAATTTTAGAGAAAAATTTATAACAATATTTAATTCATGTAGTCGACATCATATAATAAAAAAATATTCAATATACTATTATTATTTATCAATTTTGGTTAAAAATTTATTTATCTGTTGAGATAAAATTTAACTTGGGTATTTCTTTAGTCTATGATTATCATTCTTGGTTATCTTATGGATCTACAATAGTTAATCAATTGTCAATAATTTTAATAAGATTTGTAATTATTATTATTATTATAGATTTGTGGGGAGAGGAATCGAATTTGGGAGGGGCAAATCTACTCAAGTGGCATATTCGTGATTATTTCCTATATAAGAAATTGTCATCAGTTGTCAAAAATGACAGTGAGTGTTACTTATCTAGTATCTTTATCTTTAATTTTTCTCTATTTTTTAATATCAATTTAGTATTAGAGTCCTAAATTCAACGAGTAATTTTATTTTAATGCTGCAATACTTACATTTTAAATAATGTTATCAACGTAGTTAGTTTATAATTTTTTTAAAATTTTTTTATAATATAAAAATTAACTTTTAACCACGTTAAACGTGTTTAAAATCATATCCCTTACAATATATGAATGTAATTTCTCAATTCAACTTGAGCTCTACTCATCCCCAGGTGTCGCCAGAATCTCGCTGGAAAAGCTGAACCTGTGTCGGCCGTCTACTATTTTCGCCCACCTTCTCAAGTCAACGATGCCATCACCAACACTAAAGCATGTCGATCTCTCAGCAACAGGAGAGGCACCATCATGTGTCGCCACATGCAAGAGAAGCCTTGGCGTGTGACTCCCAGCACGCACCTGCTTCCCTTAAGCCAAGTTAAGCCGACTCAGGTAAGCCATTGACCAAGTCAGAAACCGTTAGAGAAGGGATAGTTAAGCTTAGAGTCTCTTATGGCTTTTTCTTTTTTTTTTTAATGAGAAAAAGCACATTTATTTTATAAAAAAGAAAAGCACCTTATTTGTTTGGATGAACTTTTGAAAGTCAAAAACATAACGAAGTTAAAATTTATGCTTTTTTAAAGCTAGAAAAGTAGTCAAAAGCATAAAAAATGCCAAAACTAATGAGAGCATCTGCAATAGATGAGAGAGAAGATGCACGTAAAATGACTGGTACTTGTTTAAGAACCTTTTTTTTTATGAATTTAGATAATTTAAAGTAAAATATGTATTTTATAAAATAGAGTGTGAATGGATGATTATTAATTAAAAAAATTAATAATAAAAATTATTATAAAATATAAAATAAATAAATAATTTATAAATATAATATAATTTATATTATTAATTTTTTATTATATTTATATTTTATCTTTTAAAATATACTTTTCACTTTAAAAATCTATCCCCCAATGTTCCGCCTTGCTTTTCATCCTTCGCAGTTCTCCCCAAACCTCATTCGTGTTTCTGCTCCAATAACTCATCTCCATAGCCATTGTCATTCTACTGCTATTCGTCTATTGTCTTTTTTCTGTGTTTCTTACTCAAATATGTGTGTTTTTGAAGTCATATGAGATATTAGATTTTACAATTTTTTATGATTTGAATTTTTTAAGCAAAATTTAATTTGTGAGGTTGGATGGACTACAATTGTTAATCAGTCATTGACCTAGTCCATTTTTTGCAATCTGAACCTTTTCCTAAGTTTTTGAGTGTCTTGAGCATAAATTTGGCCTTGTTCTTCAGTTGTTTGTGGCCTCCAATTTCTGGTTTTGGATCCCAACAACTAATTTCACTAGGTAATTCACTAGTTTTTTAATGGAATTTGAGTTGGCATTTTGAGATATCTTGATGGCATATCACCATGCAAGTTTCAGTAGCTATGGAAGTATGAATGAGAGGATATATATATATATATATATATATATATATATATATATTATCATGAGGATTCTTTATACAAGAACTCATAGTATCCTAATTTTGCCTTTTATTCTGCCTATAACTCTTCTTTTTTGTTTTTTTTTTTTTGGGACACTAGGGAAAGAACAGAAAAAGACTACGACCTAGTAGATCTTGAGAAAGCAATACCCATCAAGTTTCTCAAAATCAGCATTCCACAGCCATTTGGGGGTTGGTGCAGAACTTTGGTTCCTTGTGGTAGAGCATGAGTGATACCCGCCAACCAATTTGCCACACAATTAGGTTCACTGAAGATGTGAGTGAGATGAACGTCCCAGTCTTTCTCCAGAAGCTGTCTAGCATGGTGAAACAAGCTGGAACAAGGGTGAGCAACCGGTCTCCCCTGAGAAGAAAGAGGCTACTTGAAATGAAAACTAGGACTTTCTTTAACCCAAGAGACCAGGCCAATAATAAGTCCCCTTAACTCTGCAACAAGAGCAGTCCCACTGCCAACACGATGCATGAACCCAACAATCCAAGCCCCACTAGCATCCCTCAGGACTCCTCCACACAATGCACTTGCTCCACCATTAATGCAAGATCCGTCGACATTGAGCTTCACCCATGTCGGCGGTGAAAAACACCACGATATCCACCTTAAGAGCTGTTGGAAACGATCCCTTATTGAGTAGTTCACGAGCAAGGCCCACGTTTTGCACCATGACGTGAGCACATTTCGCCAGATTCTCCATGTTGCATGGGGTATTCCCGAAACAGTGATCATTCCTATTGAGCCAAATGGACCAGCAGAAAATCTCGAATTTAACACTCCATTCCAGCCCGTGATCGCCTTTCCCATGAGTTGACAATTTAGTGCGTAGCCAAGTTCGAAAATCCCCAAGCCAAAGTGTGTCCACTTATCAGGAGTCAATACCCTACGCCACAAATCCCAAGACCAGGGACAGCTACGAAATAAATGGACAGCATCCTCTCTTGCACTCCCACATCTAGGACAGAGATTAGAACTTGCCAAATGTCTCGCCACCCTCCTGGCATTGGTGAGAAGGCTATCATTATACATAAACCATTGGAAAGTGCAGATCTTCTCAGGGCCTTGCCAATGCCATATAAAGTGGCGTTTATCAGAGCCAGATGTGGGAGGCCCAGATAATTTATTGTAAGCTGTTTTAAATGAGAAAGTTCTATCAGAGGACAGCGACTAAGAGACATTATCACAAAAAGCCTCCGGCTTCGGGGGAATCATAACAGCAATGCGTAAAACTACTCAGGTAGGCAAGAGATCTCTAATTTAAAAAAAAAAAAACGCACTTTCAACAGCCATTATTGTCAACAAAATAAGCAACATTTTGGGAGAGTAAATAGTCAGGAATTCGGCCAGTGGCAAAATTCAACAAAGGCTCAAAACCGGGCACCCAAGGGTCATGCCAAAATGAAGTAGAAACCTCATTTCCTATAATTATCCGAGACCCTTCTTTGATGTGTCTCCAAAAGTTGGATTGAAACTTGTAAGGGCGAATATTAGGCAAAATTTGGTCTTCTACATCATATTCATTGTAAAGCACTCTTGCCCAAAGGGCATCTCTATTGGTTAGTAGTCCGTAACAAATTTTCATAAGGAGAGCCTTATTGGCATTGCGCATGGATCTTATCCCAAGGCCTCCATCTTGCTTTGAACGGCAAACAAAATTTCCATGGCAATAAGTGGGGTCGCTACAGGCCATTCTCATTTCCCCAAACAAACCCTCTAGAAATTCTTTCCAATTCATTGCACATGCCCACAGGTAGAAGGCAAGTTTGCATAGTGCATGAGGGAATGGCAGTTAGGACAGATTGGGTGAGAATCAATCTCCCTGCAAAGGATAAGGTTTTCCCCTTCCATGCATTTAATGTTTGATGGACTCTATCCAACATATGCTTGAAATTCTCCTTTCTCCCCCTCTTATGAAAAAGAGGAATGCCAGAGATTTTCCCAAGTCTACTGTCAACCCAAATCCCCTATAATCATTGATTTCCTTTTATCTATTTTGGTTCACATTTCTAGAGAAGTAAAGAGTTTTGTCCTTATTAACCTTTTGTCCCGAGGCGCCACAAAAAGTGTGAAGACAACTGTCAATGGTAATAGCTTGAGTCACCGGGGCCTCAGAGAAAAGCGTGAGGTCATCTGTAAAGAAAAGATGGGAGTCGGAGGCCCATTTTTCTTTAAGACTATAGGTCGCCAATCTTTTCGGATCACCCGTGACTAAATTAAGAGACCAAGGCATTCCATGCACAACACAAAGAGGTATGGTGATAACGGGTCTCCTTACCTAACCCCCTTGCAACATCAAAGAACTTGGTCACTGAGCCATTCCAGAGAATGCTCATGGTACAGGTACAAACACAAACCATTATCAACTAGATAATTGTAACTGGCAGGCCAATATCAACTACAGTTTCTTGCAAGAAATCCCACTGGATGCGATTATAGGCTTTTTCAAGGTCTACTTTAATTGTAATCCATCCTTTTTTGCCTTTTTTCCTCTGCATAGAATGGATAACTTCCTAGGCAATAATGATATTGTCTGTGCTATGCCTGCCTTTAACAAAGTTGGGTTGATTAGATATGACAATATGATCCATGTGATCCTTCAATCTATTTGCCACCACCTTTGTAACAATTTTGCAGGTGACATTGCACAAGCTTATCAGGCGGAATTGCTCGATGTTGGTAGGACTATCAACTTTAGGAATCAAGACTAAGAGTGTTTGATTGATAGATCCAACCTGCCAGGGGTCACAGACAATATTTTTTACCAAGTCACAGACCGAGTTGCTAATCACCTCCCATTGATTTTGAAAGAAGACTGCTTGTAATCTATCAATGCCTGCAGCTTTGAAGGGCCCCATGGCAAAGATTGCCCATTTGATTTCAGTAACAGACGGGGTCAAAGACATCACACTTTGAACTAAGGAATCCAATCTCGGGAAGTAGCCAGTTAAAGGGAATTTATCAGCAGTGTCTTCTTCTCGTTGATACAGCTTCTCAAAGAAATCTATGGCCATATTTGAAGCATTGCAGGTTCATTAACCCATTGTTGATAATTATGATTGTTCATATGCTTATGATTACTCTCATAACTCTGGGTTGAAGTCTTCATTCAAAGTACACTAAATCTTCCAAGCATTTTAATTTTAATAATGAATATATCATTAATTTGCTTGACAATAAGATAGAAAGTATGTGTGCTACTCTAAAGCACTTTGATGATCAAGTAAAAGAACTTGAAGAGGAACATCAAGTTCGGGTAGGGGAATGCAAAGAGCTTGAATGGCATAAACTTAAAGAGCTTAAATGCACCTCTTTGGAGGATGAAGATCTTGTTGACTGTCAACTTTCTTTGTTTGATGAATGGATTTCAATGAAAGAGACGGACAAATCTTAGGAAGTTGACATAGTATCTTTGATGGATCTTCCTTTTAACATAGATCATAAATATTGGGATGAAGATTCAGATTCTGTGCGTCAAGATGATACCAAGGGTGATTTTCAATGTGGAGAAATTGAGGAAAAGAAGAATTTAGCTGAAGGTCTTTCTAATAAAAAATCTAACCATTATGATTTTCAATAATACTTATGCTGCTGATCTAAAATCTTTAGAAGTTCATGTTTACTTTCTATTTGATTTTTTGATTTGCGAAGAGGTTTGCAACCTGAAATTGATGCTACAGTAATTTGTTCTGCCTTCTACTCAAACGTGCATGTTGTACTTTTTCATTATTGCATTTGCTATTATTTTCCTTTACACGCATGCGTTGTACGTGAATTTAACAAAATTAATTACAAAATAATATAAATTCTTTTTTCATTGAAACTAATTATTTTATATCAAATGTTTAATAAAATGAATAAATATTCAAAAATTATAAAAAAAAAAGGCTTGATTTTTAATATGAAATAGTATTTGGAATAGAGTGAAGTAAACAGGTCAAGGAAGTAGAGTTTCTCTAATAAAAAAATTTGTTACAAATTTTTAGTCAAGATAATTTATGTTATATTAAATAATTAAGAAAACATTACATGATAAAAACGTGTAAAATTTAAATTTTTTCTAACAAGACATATAATTTGTCATAAGGAATAATCTTGAGTTTAACTTTGAGAAAAATCTTATTTAAATTTTAAATTAATCTAAACTTATAATAATCGTAATTTAATAAATAAAGATTTGTGAAAGGGATATTTTAGTTGAAAAATGTTTCTACTATTTCACCTTTATAATATAGATATAAATATAGATTCATCATTTGACTTTACTCTTTTATCACTTGAAAATTCCGGGGCGAGTTTCATCTAAGATAATAATAATATTACATGTATTATTTATATGAAGATTCAGGGCTTATCTACAACAATTTTAATTTGAAGATTTTTATTTAATTATAGATCTATCATTTATCTGTTTTAATACTAATCTTAGTTATCTCATCAATCTAGGATTATCACTCTTGGTTATTTGATCAGTCTACAATTATCATTCAGTTGCCATATAATTCTAGCAGAAGTAGGAATTTTTTGGACATTGAGTTCGTCAATAATATTGAATGCCATATGCATTTAGTGTGAATATCTTCTCCTTTAGTTTCTCTCTATTGTTATACATTTGAATCTATAGGTTCTCAGTCTGAAATTAGAAGGACTCAATTTTGATCTCCTTTGTTTATCATCAGATAGGAAGTTATGTTGAATCTTCTAAGAATTGAAATAGCACAATGAAAGTCTTTGTTTTCTTGGGTCTCTTCTCTCTGCTTGATCGTGAAGACATTTTCATTCAACCGATATGCTTGTGAAAAGTCTGTGATCTCTTTTAGCTTTTGAGTTGAAGGATGCTTGGCGATGAAGCTAGTACAGTTGGGTGTTGGATGCTTGCTTTGAATGTTCATCATGGAGATATAATTACTGAGCAATGTGTGATCCAAAATAAAAAAGGATTAATCACGCCTTTTGTCAATAATTTAATTAGGCATATGTATTTGAAGATTATTACAGCTTCTCAAAATGAACAATGGAGAGCCCAACAAAAAGTCTATGTACAGAGCCGCATTGCTTGATGAATAATTTGTCGGGCTTTGATGAAAATGTTAGAGACTAGAGCAAGATTTTGTGGTTTAGGTTAACCTTCCTAAGAAAAAAAAGCACAAATATTCTATGTTTATGCTCATAGATTTTAAAGTAAGTTGGTCTTTTCAGACTTATGGCCCGCATTTAAATGAGATGAAGTTAGTTGATTTTTAATTTAAATTAATTTAAAAAATTTAATGTAAGCCATCTTTTAAGTAAGATGTGACGAAAAAATTTATAGATTAATATATTTTTTATATAAAAATATAAATTAATCTATTTCACGCTATTTCACCATGACTTATTTTTCGTGGATTAAAAAAAATAGTAAGGCAAATTAATATCCCATGAATTGCATTGCTAGCAAAAAATTAATAATGTCCCTCCCACATTAATGGGACGCACCAAACTCTCATAAAGTCCATTTGACTTATTCAATTTTTTTATTTTTTATATTTAAAATTTTATTAATTTAATAATTTAAAATTTTGAAACAAAAATATTTAATAAAATTAAATGTCTGTGAATACTACAAGTGCACTTTTTTTACTATAAAATTCTTACTCTTTGTATATTTCAAATGTTGGAACTTCAACGCTGAGGAGATATAACTGATGATGATAATGATAATCGGTATTATGGATTTAGATTTTTTAAAATAAAAAGTATGTTTTATAAAATAAAATATGAATAAATAATTATAAATTAAAAAATAAAATTATTATAAAATATAAATAAATAAATAATAATTTATAAATATTTATATATATATATATAAAATAATTTATATAATTAATTTTTATCAATAATTATTTATTTATATTTTATAAAATATAATTTATTTATAATTTTAAAATATTTTAATTTCAATTTTATATTTATTAAGGTAAAGAATATAAACTCTTTAGTTGGATTAGAGCACTTATATTAATTATTAAATTTGTTAAGTTTTATAATTTAATTTATAAATTGTAATATATTTAATAATTTTTTGTAAATAAAATTTTAATGAGGATTCACCCGCACACCATTTGACCAAAAAATGTTGTATCAAAATAGTTGCCTGGTGCATGAATTAAATTGTGTCTACGGGGCTATTCTTAGTGAACACTTAGCTTCTAAGCTAAATCAATGTCCTAGTAGAAGAGAAGTTTATATAATATCATAAAAAGAAATTATTTAAATAATTTTTTAAGCATTTATTATTGTAGTATATATAGACATGCCATCATTAAAAAATAATTAGAAATTAAAAATTAAATAAATTTAACAGAACAAAGTAAAAAAATTTAAACTCATTGATATTAACTAGTTTAAAATAAATGAAAAAAATAACATTAATAATGTTACCTAAATTTATGAAACTAAAATTATCTATCATTAAATATTCTATAGTATGTGGAGAAGTAAAAAAGAAAGTTATTATTTTTTAACCTAGACTTATTAGGAATTGATGATCGAACAAAATCATGGTTTAATTGATAAAAATATTTTATTATTATAATAAATATTGATACATGTCATTATCATAAAAAATAAAAAATAAAAGTTAAATTAATAAAATATGTTAAAAATAAAAAATTAAGGAAACCTAAAATTTATTGACATTAAATGGTTTGAAATAGATGAAAAGCAGAAAAATGAAAAATGTTCAAATTACAATAATGTTAATTAAATCCATGAAGTGAAGAGTTTTCATTAAATACTTTATAATCAATAGAGAAATAAAAAAAAATTATTTTTTTGCAAGTCAAATTTATTATGTTAATAGGCAAATAAAATTAATGATTAATTACTAAATGCAAATAAATTAGAAATACGATAAATAACATAAAATCACTTGTTGATTATCACAAATCATTAATCTAAAATATAAAAAATGATGGGGGCATGTACAAAAAATTAGTATTTGTAAATATTTATGGCAATCAATCAGTATTATTGTGTAACATAAATATTAGTATTATTGTGGGAGCTCATTAATATAGAAAACTAGAATCTCAGTGAAGTTTTTTTTTTTTTTTTGGGTTAAAATATCAAGATTCTAAAACTAATGATAGGAATTTATTACTTTTATAATTTTTTTATCATATAAAATTTATATTATTAATTTTATTAAATTTTATAAACTAAATTATAATATTTAAAAAATTAACACGTTATCCATCAATAACATTCTATGAAAATACCATTTCTGTAAAGAAAACAAAACTCTTACTAATAGAGTTTATTAAACTATTACTTAAAAGAATGATAGCAATTGATTTATTAAATTTAATAGTTTAAAATATAAAATATAAAATTTAATAATTTTAATAATTTTATATAAATATTTAATAAAATTTAACTTATATATATAAGTAAAGAAGATAACAAAGTAATATGTTAAAATAAATATGAACGAAAGAACCACACAAAATTTATTGACCGTTGTGCACATGTCAGAGTCAATCTAACACTTTGAATATGTAGTTAGTCCATCCTTTTTAATTCCAAGTGAACCCAGAATCTTTACAGGCACATGTCCTACCAAATTATTTATTCCTCAGCGCATAATTATAAAAATTAAGCAAATAAGATTTGAATACCTCTAAGCTAATGGTACAAGGTATGGTCCAAAACAGAACAACAGATTAGAAGCATTCTGAGCCAAAGTGGCCAACACAAACGCAAAAAACAGTTGGAATTAGGGGGTTGGATACCTTGTTCCTCCTTCGCCACCGCGGCACCGCCCACTTCTTCTTTTCTTACCAAGTAAACAAAAGAAAAGTCTCGTATTAAATTATTATTATTATTCTTATTTTATATTTTTCAAAATTAAATAGAAAAGAATGCAGGTGTCCACGAAGAGAGAGAGAGAGCAGAGTGGTTCTGTGTCTAATAAAGCCTCTTCCTTCCCCGCACTGCTTCTCTGTCTCTCCCTTTCTCACACAAACCTCAAAAGCCAAACCAAATCAAACCCAATCCACCTGTCTCCATCCTCATTCTTGCGTTCCCCACAACGCAATAACAAGCCCTAGAAAGAGATCCCCGAAGGTATGTCGCCCTTTTCTCTTACCTACACCAGTAATTTCGGTTCTTTGATATAGGGCTAATTTTGGTTTCGCCAGTCTGTCATTCCCCAAATCTTGCCTGTTTCATCCCCAATTTTCCACCCTTCTTATTCTTCACTACGCTATTTTTGTTTATTTTAGTTTTTCAGTTTTCACTTCTGGGTGTTTTCGACTTTTTCTAATTATGGTAAAATTGGTTGCTCATATTTGCCCCCTTGATTGTGAATTTCTTGTTTGGCTTTGTGGGTTTTGAATCTCTTGATTCTTTGGTTCTTTTGGGTGTCAGTGTATTCTTTTTTGTTGTCGAATTGGATTTGGCTTCAATCATTGAAATTTGTTTCCGGGTTGCGCTTTCACCTATTATTTGTTTGTTGTCAATTTTCTGTGTTCCTGTTTGATGGACGGCAGAGACTCTCATCGTCGTAGTTATTTGGTGAGAATAAATCATGACATTCTCTCCCTCTGACTGGGCGTTGTGGGTATAAATATTTCGTGCATTCTTTGATTTTTACGGAGGAGGAAGAATTTCAATGTTTTATCAGAATTTCTTCTTAATCTTCAAGCTTTTCTGATTTGCATTGTATTCTATTCCGACAATTTCTTCATCCTATTTCTCCATCGGATTTTATTTTTGATGTTGAATGAATCTGGTCAATTTAGAATTTTGACCCAGTAATGGTTACAGGTTACAACCCCATGATTCATAATTGAACTCCCATTTGGATGTGTTTCTCTATGATATCCTTTAGGACGAGTAGACCTTCCCTGAATAATTTTAAAATTACAATTTCAACATTCATCTGTATCACAGAATTAAGAAAGCATGTTATGCCTTTCTGAATGTTATTATTATTATTACTATTATTTTTATCACATCAAGGTGACAGAAAAAATCTTATCTATGATGATGGCCCTGTCTTAGCTGCCAAATTCTGAAAGTAGTGCATGAAGCATACAGTTTGCAGAATATTGGTTGTGATGAATGTCACTCTAAACAACTATGTTTATGTTCTTGGCAGACATCCTTTATTTTTAATTATGCAATTTTATTTAGTAGTAATGTTTGAATAACTTGATATTAGCTCATAACATTTGTTTTGATATTGCTAGTAGATCAATATGCTAAAGATTTTTTTGAGCTTCAGGAATTTCTCAATTGATGTGTAGTTCACTTATAAGCTCATGCTATGGAATATTTAGATGTCCTGCATAATGTATGCAGGCACATGCTTCTCCTCCTAGATCTTACTTTATTCGTCTGGAAAATCAAACTGCCAAAGACGATTTGTATTTAAAGAAGAGGACCGGGATGCGTCGGTGGCTTTGTTGTACTTGTCAAACAGAAGAGTCTTATCCATCACATGAAAATGAGCACGTGAAGAGCCCCAGGAATTATGGAGATGGTATGTATGTATAAGCCTCATTGAATTCAATTTTTAAAGGTGTTTTCCATCTTAACAACTGTATTTGCTACCTCTAAATTGTATATATTGTTTGGGGTTGTAGTTAAAAGTTTGTGTAGATATGTGACAGCAGGAATGTAGTTATTATTTGTCATAATTCGTGACCATATTGGAATATTTAGTATGTGCTCTGAAATTAGTTTGACAATAATGTTGTTATAGCTTATGCTAGCATGTGGGATAAAACTATGCATATCTACATCCTAGGCCTCCAGGTTTGCGGCGTTTACCCCTTTTACTAAACTTTTGAGCGTCAGATTGGATTCATAGTTTTGTAGACTATCCTATATTGACCCTGGTATCTCTACCTTGCTTAAGCCTTTTCATATAAGATTTGATTTATACCAGCCCTTGTTGAAACCATATTTTATTGCTAATGCTATTTCATGTCTGGAGATAAAAATTAGAAATTTAAAGGTGTTAATGAGTTTAATAAGATTGGGAAGGTTGCATTCTTTTCTTCCTGTGGATTGAAAATGCTGAGGCTTTGTTTTTTGCATGAGGTTAAACTTATGGCTAAAACGTTGGGGTTCAGATTCTTAGATGTTTCATACCAGCTATGATAAGATTTACTGTGGCTGCTGGTGTATTTTCTTTCACTTGCATTTCCCTGCCTTTGTTGTCATTTTATTCATTCTAGGAGTCCTTTTAGGTATTGCTTATTACCTGAGAAAGTAGTAAATATATAAACACAAACATCCAAGTATAGAAAAGGAATGGTAAATTGTAAGATGTTCTGAACCTAATCTGGAACTACCTTGTTCTCTGAGTTTGTTACTTGATTTATATGCAGATAATATGACATTTGAGTCCTAAATAGTAACTGTCTACATAGTTGGTTTGGTTTATTACTCAGCAGGTTTCTTACGTCATGAAAATTGCTCATTTTTCTTGCTTTATTTATCTTAGGCAACCAGAAAGGCTCAAGAGTGTCGGCTCCTGCCAAACCTGAAACACAGAAGGCACCACCACCTATTGAAGTCCCAGCATTATCTTTAGAAGAGCTGAAAGAAAAGACCGACAACTTTGGATCAAAAGCATTGATTGGTGAAGGATCTTATGGAAGAGTCTATTATGCAACCTTAAACAGTGGAAAAGCTGTGGCTGTGAAAAAGCTTGATGTTTCATCTGAACCTGAAACGAACAATGAGTTTTTGACCCAGGCATGTTTTGCTATCAACAATACTATAATAATTTATTGAGTGTGTGCGGGTATCCATTGGATTATTGTCAATTTGTTGGCCTTCTCATTAGATTTTCCTTATTCTAGGTTTCCATGGTCTCAAGATTGAAGCACGAGAACTTTGTTGAGTTGCATGGTTACTGTGTTGAAGGAAATCTTCGCGTTCTTGCATACGAGTTTGCAACTATGGGCTCTCTTCATGACATATTACATGGTATGGTAATATCTGGTCTTGTCATCATTTATTACTTATAATTCATATTTAAGAAATTTTTTTGGGATAATTGATTTGGATTGTGTTTGCATTACAGGTAGAAAGGGAGTTCAAGGGGCACAACCAGGGCCAACCCTTGACTGGATGCAGAGAGTTAGAATTGCAGTTGATGCTGCAAGAGGATTGGAGTATTTGCATGAGAAAGTTCAACCACCTATTATACATAGAGATATAAGATCAAGCAATGTGCTTATCTTTGAAGATTACAAAGCAAAGATAGCTGATTTTAACCTTTCAAATCAGGCCCCTGATATGGCTGCACGGCTTCATTCCACTCGAGTCTTGGGAACTTTTGGTTATCATGCTCCAGAGTATATTTCCAGAATCTGCTTGTTTTTCTTACTTTTATAACTATTTCCTGGAATTTGTAGATTTAAATGCTATCTTGTACTAAAAGGTGCAGTCTTTGTGTGGCTTTTCTTTATAAATCTCCGAAGATTATTTATAAGCAACATATTATTTTTATTTTTTGGGCTGATTAAATTGTTGATTCTTTGTTTAGATGTGTATAACTTTTCCTGGATTTTTGGCATTATATTTCTTTCGGAAGATGTTATTTGTTATTCTGCTTCAGTTCAAATATATTGTAAATTATGATACTGGTTTTACCCTTGACTTTTAGGTTTATGAATAAACGGCAAGTAAGGCTCTAATGTCATTATTGGCCTCTGATGTGGTCTTGTTTTCATATTTCCCCTTAGGTTCTGCGCGTGGCTAAATATTTACTGTACTCTTTTCGTAAAGTTGATTAAGAGGAAATAGAATTATCTGTTCAATATCTTGCTTTGTTGATCATATTTTTTGTGGCAATAACTTTCTTTGTGGTCAACCATTTTGACAGATTTGTTTGTGGTGCTGTTGTACTTCTTCCTTTGTGGTTACATTTGGTTATATTGAAAGTTGCTGACTAACCCAGCAATTTTAACTTTTTATTGGACAGTTTTTTTGACTTACAGTTACTGTTAATTTCCATGTCTGAGGATGTGACATTTATGATCCACTTATTTAGATTTTCGTTTTCTTATTTCTGTTTTTCAAAACAAGATCGTATTTTTGCCCTGCATAGTTGTTTCCTTTCATACATACATATATATATATATATATATATATATATATATATATATCTGTGTGTGTGTTTGTCTGAGGATGTGACATTTATGATCCACTAATTTAGATCTTCGATTTCTTATATTTGTTTCTCAAAACAAAATCATATTTTTGCTCTGCATAGCTGTTTCCTTATATTTTCATGGTTTTATTGCTTCTTAGTCAATGTTGTCTTGTAAAATTTACAGGTATGCGATGACTGGCCAGTTGACTCAAAAAAGTGATGTATACAGTTTTGGTGTCGTTCTTCTTGAGCTTCTCACTGGTAGGAAGCCTGTTGACCATACCATGCCCCGTGGACAGCAGAGTCTAGTTACATGGGTTAGTACAGCTGCTTACCCTGGGCACTTTTTTTTCTTTTGTCCAATAATGTTGACCTAGACAATTTATGTAGGCTACCCCAAGATTGAGCGAGGACAAAGTTAAACAATGCGTAGATCCAAAACTGAAGGGCGAATATCCGCCTAAAGGAGTGGCGAAGGTATGTCTCTTTTCCTCTCTCACACATAGTGCAGAAAATAATGTTACTTTGGTCTTCCAAGTGGGACTTTGATTTTTATTTTGACTATGCAGCTGGCAGCTGTTGCGGCACTGTGTGTGCAGTATGAAGCTGAGTTTAGGCCAAATATGAGCATCGTTGTTAAAGCACTTCAACCACTACTGAAGTCTTCGATTCCTGCGCCAGAAACTTGAGGAAAATTAACTGAAATTTTTCTTCCTCCCTTTTCTATTCCATTTGTCTGCACAGTTTGGTTGGCTATCCCCAGATTTCATCAGATACTGCATATATATTTTTTATTTTATGAGATTGGATGTGTAGGATTGGATTGGCCAGTTTCATGACATTGCTTTATTCTATGTATTTCTGGTATTTGCACTTGGAGTGCTGACGCTTTTGGAGCCATAATGCAAACAATGGGTTTGGGTTGTGTGGTGGATGTATTTGTGACCAAATGCCGATATCCTTTTTCTTGCCCAAGGTTGATTTTCCCTATGTCCTGTACATTTTTAAGTGTTTTTCCCGTGTTATATTATCTGTTTTTATGTTAATAGTATAAGACTTAAAAAAAGTAATTAAAAAAGATTTTTGTTTAAATAATATTTCAAAAAATTTAATATTAGATATAAGTTTATAATGATATTTAATTCATGTAGTTGATCCTATCTAATAAAAAAAAAAATTTATATGACGATGTTATAGAATAAAACATATGATGTGGTGTATATTGGGCCACAAGAACACTTTTTGTTCAAATTTACCGCCGGTGAGCATATAGGCCCTGCTCACGATTATACAGAACAATGGGGGGAACTTGTGTCACCCTTCTGATTGTATCGGTTGTACTCTCGCAGTCTAATCAATGAAAACTATCTTTGGTTAAAAAACAAATCTAATGTTTATATAATTATTTACGTTCTTCAGTCATTATTACATTATTTGCTTCCATAGTAATTGGAATGGTTCATCGGTTGTATCTTATTATGGTACTTATGATTATGGGCATAAATAGTCTATACAACAGTAAAAGCATGTATTACTGATTAACTAGTAAACCCAAACATAAAAATGCTATGTACTTAAAATAATTTTGCTCCTCCTATTGACTCAACCTTACTAGATTCTAACTTTTAGCAGATGCCCTGTTTTTTAAGAACTTCATGAGAAATGTCCTATTCTTTCCATATTTGCTTTAAAAACAAACAAAGAACAAAGCATTTTGCAAAATGAATATTAACTAGAATATTTGACACCAAATAATAAGACATCAAATCATATTGCATATTAACTAGATTGAAAAGAATAAAGAACAAAACCGCATTGATAAGTTGGTGATTATAACACATTCCAACTTTCCAACAAGCTACGCACAATTAGGACATATAGTAATCCAATAGTAGAATACCAGCAACACAAACCAATACAGTTTCACTCACACCATGTCATGTTAAGTTTTGGCGCCAAAGATGAGTCCACACGGCAGAAATCTCAAACACCAACCGGTAATTCCTGTTTTCCCTTCAATTCCAGCATCTTCAAACTAGGAGTCACAAGCTTCACTCTAATTTTTTTCATGTATGATTTACCAAACATAAGATAATAGAGTGACTTATTACTAATTAGCAGTGTTCCCTCTTCTTCGCAAACTATGCCAAATTAAGTTTGATGTGAAGAAGCTGTGTAGTTTCAGGCATTTGGAGAAAGGATTTGCAACCTGGTGGGCATCTACTGTGAAAAGGATGCGTCATTCTAGAGTGATGGTCGTAAGATTTGGCAAATCTTTAACTAATGGAACATAAGCATAGCCATTCAGACACAATCGGGTTAAATGGACGCATGTGAAAATGGCCGATGTGCAAGGAGAAAAAATTTTTGTGACCACGCTTATCTCTTGGACATGACGATTTAAGACAATCGTCTCCCATACTGCTTGAACTGGTGAATGCCAATTCTCGAATATTCACTGATTTGTCACAATGATTGACCAGTTTGTGAACAAAATACCAGAATGTGCGGTTAGAAGGAAAGTTAATACGATTCAGGATAAGCATGGGCGCTTTGAAGCAAGCAATGTTCGAAACGAATTGGTGTGACGGTAGGAAACTCAATCTAAGGATAATTAGAGTATCCGTGAATCTCGAAAATATGTCCCAAAATCGATTATTGACTAGAAATATTTTTTGGGTAAATACTAAGAATACTTGGTTGTGTGTAGAATGTACCAGCTCACTTCATGGGGGCCCACCTTCTATTTAGGGAGCAATCTGTTGTACTACAAGTTGGGGACCACATATAGAAGGTGATGTTGATGTATTACAAACCAAATTTTCGCAGCTCTCAACAGGTAGGAGATTCTGCGTGTTTGAGTTGCTTGGTGAGGAAAGATTTAGTCTTTTATTCAAAGTCATTATTTTCAGGCAGCCCTCTCTTATGTTGTTAAAAGAATGGGCTAGATGTAACATTTTTCAACCTGCTTTATCTTTCTTTCTCTTTGTAGCTGTTTTTCCTGCCATAGCAGGCGCATTCATCTCCCCAAATTTTGCGCATAATGGTCCACATGAAATGTACCGAATTATTAAATAGAGCATAGTAAGATGATATAGTACGCAATCTCATTCTCTCAGTTATTTCATCCATTGTACTCTACCTACAAATAAGATGATAATTATGCTGCAGGAGCTGCTATATACATTTTCTCAAAGCCAAGATGAAGAAGGCACTTCTTACGATATTGTGGATTTTGGGTTTCATCATGTTGCTATCTTCGGTTTCAGCTACTTATGGTCAACTAGGAAATTATATCGGTAAGAAACTAATAACCCAGAGCATCGATTTTGAATATTTTTTATAAAAAAATAACATGACTATGATTCATTGTGGTGTAATTGAATTCTAATATGGATATGATTGTAGATGCCGGTACTGATGAAAAGAAGCAGCACCAATTTGAAGGGCTCCGAAGTTGCATACGCAGACGTAATCTAATTAGCTGTCCTCCTAACTAATTAGATGCGCCAACGTTCGCCAGCATCATCTAAAACTCATACTTGTTCGTCTCTGATTGATGTTCTGCTATGTGTGTGTGTGACGTGTTAGCAGTGTCATATATTTATCACTTGGGACTATTATCCCCAACGCCAAATTTATACAATAAATAAATTTGACACTTCTACTTTTCTGTATAGATACAATTACCAAGCTAATATCTATATATATATATATATATATATATATACATATATATATATAGATATATATTACTACTGGCTTGTTCAAACCTCTTCATTACAAGTCCTACTTCAACCAACTTGTAAAAAATAATATTCTTATTTTTAGCCTAAAATTTACATCTAAGTTATGATAAATTGTTTTAAAATAAAAAATTATAATTAAAATAGATAGTAATAAACATATGCATATGTAAAGCTCTACAATTATGTCAATCAAGAAGCTAAATCTAATAAAATGCAAAAAATCTCTTTAAACTTTAAGTTAATTTTAAATAATCTTCTTAAATTTTAAAATTTTATAACTAACTATTTTAAACTATGAAAAACATGCAAAAAGACACTTCTATTAAATTTTCTATTAGGGCATGGATGAAAACCCTTTTTTCCTGGTCAAACCCTAACTTGATCAAGAGAAAAAGACCAACATGACCCTTATTAATATGAAGCAGTCTTACCTACCCACTCAATCAAAGCTCTGAACAGTGTCCATTTGTGTTTCCATTAAACCAAGCTTGAAACCCCTAATTTCTTCCTCTTTTTGAACTAACCACTCCCTATTGGCACCTAATTTAGAAATTGGAACCCTAGCTTCGATCTCCCAACACCAACTAGCCTTAATTGGACCCCAGCCCCTCTCCTATCACAGCCTCCGCAATATCTTGTTCTAACAAACTTTTTTGTTGAGGTAATGCACCTTCTCATCTATACTTCGGTCGTTAATTTGTATGTCGTTCACCTTTCAATTGGTTTCTTGGTAACCTCTCCCTGCGAAATAAAAAAAGCTTTCTCATTGTTTATAGGAGAGTAAAGTTTTTGTGATTTATATGGGAAGCTACATTGTCAAAGCTAAATTTGTTTTGCAAAATTTAGAAAATCATAAAGCAAGTTACTACAATAATAGATCAACTGCAGATATGGTAAACAAAGTTTAAAAAAATAACCCTCTTTTCTTGCATGTTGTAGGCTACCTTATGCATAGTTATGTATATATTACCCATTATTATTTGAATTGTAGATACCCATTGTCGACACGCGACGCGGGGCGGCGATCCCGAGGTGAATAAAAAAAAAATAGGTTTTAGATTTAGGTGAGGTTTTAGAAAATGATTTAAAAAAATGGAGTCGCCACCGACTTAGATTGCAATGGTGAAGTCGGACACCGAATAATATGGTCTGCATTACAGAAAAATGGATTCGGGGGTTGGTTACGTGTAGGGAAGGTATTAGCACCCTACAACGCCCTTTCGGTACCACGTTGGTGTTTGCTGCTTTTGATTTCAAAACTATGCTTTGTCTTTTGTTAAATAAATTGATTTTTTTTGCATGTGATCGATTTAAGATTATTTGTAAATGCCTCAATAGAGTCATGCCAGTTAACTGGCTAAACTCGTGATGTAATTTCCTTTAAGATAATTATATAGCGGCCAGTTAACTGACAACCATATTTATCTATCGTCAGGAGTTTATTTTTAATGCATTAATAGAACCATGCCAGTTGACTGACTAGGTTTGTAACATGATTTCCCTTAGGATAGTTCACTAGCGGCCAGTTGACTGGCAACTATATTTATCCATCGTTGGGAATTTCCTTCTAATGCATCAATAGAATCATGCCAGTTAACTGACTAGATTCATAATATGATTTTCCTCAGGATAGTTCTATAGCGGCCAGTTGACTGGCAACTATATTTATCCATCGTTGGGAATTTCCTTCTAATGCATCAATAGAATCATGCCAGTTAACTGACTAGATTCATAATATGATTTTCCTCAGGATAGTTCTATAGCGGCCAGTTGACTGGCAACTATATTTATCCATCGTTGGGAATTTCCTTTTAATGCATCAATAGAATCATGCCAGTTAACTGACTAGATTCATAATATGATTTTCCTCAAGATAGTTCTATAGCGGCCAGTTGACTGACAACTATACTTATCCATCGTTGGAAGAATCAGGAATTTGAAGTTCAAGGATACTTTGAAATATGAATAATCCTCCTAAAACCCTTTATACCATTTCTTTTAATAAAATTATGACTCTAAAATTTTTTAGTATTTTTTAGTTTTTTTAATTTTTAATTATTATTTAATTATTTAATTATTATATTATTATATTTTATTTTATTTTATTTTTTTATTTTTTTATTTTTAAAGAAATTGGGGCATCACGGCATGGGCCAAAGCCCATGCCGTGAATTCAACATTCTCGGCTAACTTTTATTTTTCTTTCATTTTTAATTTTTTTAATCATTTATATTATATTTAAATAATGATACTAATAAATTTATGATTTTTCTTCTATTCAACTTTCAATATTTTTTGAAAAATAGTATCAAGTTTGGTAAATCAAATGACACAATCAGAATATTTTTTCGCAAAACCAATTTTTTTCTACATTTTTTTGAAACAAAATAAAAAGACAGAAATAATACAGTTAAACGTTACATTCTTTATCCAAAATTTTTGTAATTAGTACCAAAAATTTTCTTAAAAAATGCTTGTTTCAACTGCATATTTTCTTTTATTTTTCTAAAATATTTTTTGATTTTTGAATTATTTTTAAAAGGCTATTATTGGGTGCACCACACCCCATGAATGGTGTGGTGCACCCGTCTTCAAGAAACTGCGCCCGCAGGCGCAGTTTCGACAAGTTTTCAGTGCAGCTCTTTACGGCACTTGGTGCCATCCAACCAGCGGTGGCTCTTGCCACCGCATGTATCCCGAGAGTGGCAATTCACACGGCCACCACTCCGGTAGCCACGTTGCTCCATAGCTGTAACATGACAACTTGAAACAGGGACCCAAATGCCTCTCTGTTTTAACTCCCGCTTTAACCAAAATTCATCCATGCTTATGACAATATGGTAAGACCATGTCTAATAATCATACACACCCATAAGAAATTAATGGGACTGGACTAAAGGAAATAGAGAGTGTACGTTACCGAAATGACAAACTCTGTTTCAGCACCCTTTCGGCCACTTTCCTATGGCTGCAACTCCCCTTTCTGCACACGGTTTGGGTCTCTCGAGCCTCCTATACGTGGGTTACTAACTTCCAGTCGCTAGTTCTTGAAAATGGAACTAAAGAAAAGAAACTTCTCTGGGTTCTCTCCAAAGCTCTCTCTAACTTTGCACTCGTATCTGTTTTATGAGTTCTTTTTTTTCTTTGGGGTTTTCTAGCTTTGCACTTGTGCTTGCTCTCTCTGAATTCCTTCCTCTTTTGCTCTCTCTGAATTCCTCCCCTTTTACTCTTTACCCGTGAACTCCTTTTTATTCACCTCTCTTCCTCTGTCCAATAGTAAGCATACAAACATCAACGAATCTCCTGAGTCAATATGCCTCCCGTGACTCTCATCAGTTTGCCTCCAGTGAGAAGAGGTCGGGAGTGGGTGAATGAGCTCTGGTCAAGATCGAAGGAAAGGAAGGTGGCCGCTTCGAGGTAGCCTCCAAAGATCAAGCTCCAACGATGCTCCGGAAGTGGAAGGCAACTGGGAAAATGGCTAAGCCGCTAGAGCTTCTTGCCAGTCTTGCCAGCCTCTAAGGTCCCTACACAGCATGCGAAAATGAAGTATCCGAGGTCTTCTTGATGCACTGGCTGACTTGGGTAATCGTTCTCTCTAGGGTTTATCGGAATGGTAACGCTCAGCCACCAAAACATGGAGAGCAGCCAGTATTCCCCAAAGTCCCCCCTTTTTTTCTCACAGGCTGCCTCCTTTTTCTTTGCTCACCGGCTGCCTTCTCTTTTGGTTGCTGTTTTTTCCCTTGAAAGTCCTCTAGCAGCCACCTCTTTTGACTAACCTACTTCTTCTTTCGTCCTCTTCTTTTTCTCACCTCATTTCCTCTTGGCCTCTTTCTCACATTTTTCTACTTTCTCAGCCGACACCTTCCCTCTCTTTGACTCTTCATTTTCTTTCTTTCACACTTCTTTTTCTTTTGTTTTCTTTTTTCCTTTTTTTCTAATTTTTAATTTTATATTTATTTTTATTTTTATTTTTAATAATTTTTAAACAATATTATTTACATTTAGGACCCAAAAATATCTTTAAATTTTTTATTTTTGCTCAATTATTTTTTAGAAAAATATATATTCAAGTAAGATAATTTTAGAACTTATGCATGGGTCCACTTTAATTTTTAAGGTCCGGACAAAATTAGGTGTCTACAGATTGCCCCCCTTTGCTCATCATTTTAGGGACTAAAAGATGGGCAAAGGTTGAGAGACACTATTTTGTTCGGATGCGAAGGGTTATGATCCACCCAACGGGGACACTGAAGGATACTAAATCCAACTTTGGGGATACCTAAGAGCAACTTAGGATTTAAAACAAAATGGCCTGAGGTAACACGTCTCAGGATTTAAAGAAATGAACTTGGGGTAACTCGTCCCAAGTTTTGAATTACCTGGAGAAACCCGTTCCAGGATTTGAAACAAAATAACCTGAGGTAACCCGTCTCAGGATTTAAAGAAATGAACTTGGGGCAACCCGTCCCAAGTTTTGAATTACCTGGAGAAACCCATTCCAGGATTTGAAACAAAATAACCTGAGGTAACCCGTCTCAGGATTTAAAACAAAGAACCTGGGGTAACACGTCCCAAGTTACAATACCTTGGAAAATCATGTTCCAGGATTTGAAGGGTTTTAATCCACCCAGTAGGGATACCTAAGAGCGACTTAGGATTTGAAGGGTTATCATCCACCCAATGAGGATACCTAAGAGAGACTTAGGATTTGAAACAAACCTGAGGTAACCCGTCTCAGGATGAACTTAGGGTAACTCGTCCTAAGTTTTGAATTACCTGGAGAAACCCGTTCCAGGATTTGAAGGGTTATGATCCACCCAGTGGGGATACCTAAGAGCGACTTAGGATTTGAAAGGGTTATCATCCACCCAGTGAGGATACCTAAGAGCGACTTAGGATTTGAAAGGTTATGACCTAGGATTACCTTGCTTATCTAGGTCAAAGGGGTTGAGTCAAATGATGCCCGACTCTGGCATTGGTGATAAAATGTTGAGTCAAACGAAGCCCGACTCCGGCTTGATGATAAAAAGGTTGAGTCAAACGAAGCCTAACTCCGGCTTTGATGATAAAAGGTTGAGTCAAACGAAGCCCGACTCCGGCTTGGATGATAAAATGTTGAGTCAAATGAAGCCCGACTCCGGCTTTGATGATAAAAAGGTTGAGTCAAACGAAGCCCGACTCCAGCTTTGATGATAAAAGGTTGAGTCAAACGAAGCCCGACTCCGGCTTGGATGATAAAAAGGTTGAGTCAAATGAAGCCCGACTCCGGCTTTGATGATAAAATGTTGAGTCAAATGAAGCCCGACTCCGGCTTTGATGATAAAAAGGTTGAGTCAAACGAAGCCCGACTCCGGCTTTGATGATAAAAGGTTGAGTCAAACGAAGCCCGACTCCGGCTTGGATGATAAAGATGAGTCAAACGAGGCCCGACTCTGGCATAAATGAAAAGGGTGAGTCAAACGAGGCCCAACTCGTGGCACAAAAGATAAGGGTGAGTCAAATAAGGCCTAACTCGAGGCACAAATGATATGGGAGTCAAACGAGGCCCAACTCAAGGCACAAAAGATAAGGGTGAGTCAAACGAGGCCCAACTCGAGGCGCAAATGATATGGGTGAGTCAAACGAGGCCTAACTCGAGGCGCAAATGATATGGGTGAGTCAAATGAGGCCTAACTCGAGGCGCAAATTATATGGGTGAGTCAAACGAGGCCCAACTCGAGGCGCAAATGGTAATGGTGAGTCAAACGATGCCTAACTCGAGGCACAAATGATATGGGTGAGTCAAATGAGGCCTAACTCGAGGCGCAAATGATATGGGTGAGTCAAATGAGGCCTAACTCGAGGCGCAAATTATATGGGTGAGTCAAATGAGGCCTAACTCGAGGCGCAAATTATAATGGTGAGTCAAACGAGGCCTAACTCGAGGCACAAAAGATATGGTGAGTCAAACGAGGCCCAACTCGAGGCGCAAATGATATGAGTGAGTCAAACGAGGCCTAACTCGAGGCGTAAATGATATGGGTGAGTCAAACGAGGCCTAACTCGAGGCATAAATGATATGGGTGAGTCAAACGAGGCCTAACTCGAGGCACAAATGGTAATGGTGAGTCAAACAATGCCTAACTCGAGGCACAAATGATATGGGTGAGTCAAATGAGGCCTAACTCAAGGCGCAAATTATAATGGTGAGTCAAACGAGGCCTAACTCGAGGCACAAATGGTAATGGTGAGTCAAACGAGGCCTAACTCGAGGCACAAATGATATGGGTGAGTCAAATGAGGCCTAACTCGAGGCGCAAATTATAATGGTGAGTCAAACGAGGCCTAACTCGAGGCGCAAATGGTAATGGTGAGTCAAACGATGCCTAACTCGAGGCACAAATGATATGGGTGAGTCAAACGAGGCCTAACTCGAGGCGCAAATGATATGGGTGAGTCAAATGAGGCCTAACTCGAGGCGCAAATTATATGGGTGAGTCAAACGAGGCCCAACTCGAGGCGCAAATGGTAATGGTGAGGTGCCTGACATGTGGAGAGGCTTGTCCTCAAAATGGTATTGTTGACATGCGTACCTGCTTGACAGGGTTTGGCACGTGAAGAGGCTTGACTTCAAAATGGTATTGTTGACATGCGTACCTGCTTGGCAAGGCTTGGCATGTGAAGAGGCTTGACCTCAAAATGATATGTTTGGCATGCGGACCTGCTTGACAGGGCTTGGCATGTGAAGAGGCTTGACTTCAAAATGGTATTGTTGACATGCGTACCTGCTTGACAAGGCTTGGCATGTGAAGACCTCAGAATTGCATGCTTGACATGCAGACCTGCTTGACAGGGTTAATATTTGACATATGAAGAGGCTTGACCTCAGAATTGCATGCTTGACATGTAGACCTGCTTGACAGGGTTAATATTTGACATATGAAGAGGCTTGACCTCAGAATTGCATGCTTGACATGCGAACCTACTTGACAGGGTTTGGTGCTTGACATATAAAGAGGCTTGACCTCAAAATTGCATGCTTGACATACGAACCTGCTTGACAGGGTTAATATTTGATATAAGAAGAGGCTTGACCTCAAAATTGCATGCTTGACATGTGAACCTACTTGACAGGGTTAATGTGCTTGACACATAGGGAGGCTTGACCTCAAAATCGCATGCTTGACATGCAGACCTGCTTGACAGGGTTTAATGTGCAAACCTGCTTGACAAGGCTTGGCACAGTCAGAGGCTTGACTCTAGAAGTGATATATATGGCATGCAAACCTGCTTGACAAGGTTAATGTACTTGACACATAGGGAGGCTTAACCTTAAATTAGCATGCTTGACATGCAGACCTACTTGACAGGGTTTAGTGTGCGAACCTGCTTGACAGGGATTGGCACAGCAGAGGCTTGACCTCAAAATTGCATGTTTGACATGCAGACCTGCTTGACAGGGTTTAATGTGCGAACCTGCTTGACAGGGCTTGGCACATGGAGAGGCTTAACCTCAAAATGATGTATTTGACATGCTTGACATAAAGATGCTTGAGCATGAAAACACATTTGTCATGCGAAGGGCTTAAATGAGATGCTTGATATAAAAAGGCTTGACCTGAAAATAAAATCCTTGATAATGCAAAATCGCTTGATCTGAAATGGCATGCTTGTCATGCTTGACATGCAAATGTTTGGCACATAAGAAGCTTGACCTAAAATAGCATGCTTGACATGCAAATGTGGTTGATATGTGAAAGGCTTGACCTTAAATGGTATGCTTGATATGCTTGACAAAAAAGGCTTGACCTAAAAATGGCATGGTTGAGATGAATACATGCTTCACATGAGAAATGTTTGACTTGAAATGGCATGCTTGACATGCTAGGCTTGACCTTAAGATAGCATAGATGACATGCTTGCTATGCTAATGTGCTTAACACATGATGGACTTGACTGAAATGGCATGTTTGATATGCTTGACATGTAAACAATGTTTGACAGATGAGGAACTTGACCTAAAATAGCATGCTTGACATGCTAATGTGCTTGATATGTGAAAGGCTTGACCTTAAATGGCATGCTTGACATGCTTGATATAAAAAGCTTGACCTGAAAATGGCATGGTCGAGATGAATACATGCTTCACATGAGAAATGTTTGACTTGAAATGGCATGCTTGACATGCTAGGCTTGACCTTAAATAACATACATGACATGCTAACATGCTTAACACATGATGGACTTGACTGAAATGGCATGTGTGATATGCAAATATGCTTGGATCTGAACTGAAGTGTATGTATGTGGATATTCCTAGCATGCTTAAAGGCTTAACCTAAGATGGCATGCTTGACGTGAAACGCTTAACATGTGAAATGGTTTTCCTTAAAAGGCATGCTTGACATGTGAACATGCTCGATACATGAAAGACTTGACCAGAAATGCCATGCTTTGCATGTAAACGCTTTTGACATGAGAAAAATTGATGCAGATGCCAAATCTATAATACAAAGGGTGAGTTATGGTTTATTGTCCTAATTATGAGTGAATTAGAATGTCAGACCCCATAGAAGCAATACCTTCTGGTATCAGTATTGGGTAACTCATCTCTCTCTTTTTTCTATAAATCCTCATCTTGGACCCCTCTGCTTTTTCAGGGATATTTAAGATTCGAGGGTCATTCTCCCAATTCTTTCCCTGGTTTAGATTTGGTACTCCCTAAACAATGGAAGATTTTTTTTTTTTTTTTCCGGGCTTGCTTTCCTAACAATTGCCCCCAGTTTGTGCTTTTGAACATTTTTCAAATTCTAGGTTCACTCCCAGTCATTGCCCCTAGTTTCCTTGATTACCTTCGAGCAAAGAACTGTTGAAAAGTTTTTCTTAGTTCACCATCTCCTTTTTAAGAACATGCCAAAAAGGAATCCATATATTGGATGAAGACTACTCAATTCTCTGGAATCAAGGATTCTTTGTTGAGCAACTCTCTAATTAAGAAACTCTCAAGGGTTTGTGCTCTCATACAAGTGTTTGCACTCAAGTATTTGCCCTCTTGACAAGTGTTTGCACTCATAAGTATCCCATAAGCTTGTGCTCATGTCCCTTTCAGCATCTGTTATTTCACCACATTAACCAAGATCACTAGGTCTTTATTTTAGCTTGTAATGTAAGGTTTAGGCTTAGAAAGAAATGGATAAGGGTTTAGCAAACAAGGAGAGTGCAAGATTGAGCACATAAAGCCTTGTATTTCCCTTTTCATCTTCCACAACTTAGGAATCTTACTAGACATGGGAGGAACTAACTCTCTTTTGCCCATCTGGGCTTGCTCTTTTCTTTTCTAGTTTCCCAGATTCCGTTGTTCTTTCATTTTCTTTTTATTCTTGCCTTTTCATAATTAAGGCTTCAATTGAATGCAAAAGGATTCCCGAGTTATTCTTGATAGCATTTTTTCTCGGCTAATAGCTTTAGTGCTCCTTGTACTCGCTTTAAGGTAAGGATCATAGTCTTCTTGGTTGAAAGGTTAAGGTAAATGAGGGTTGAAAAAGAACATTTGATGGTGGCCTTGCCACCTTTTAAGGCTCAAATGGGTGACTAGGGATGTTTTACTTTAAGGTTAGCTTGAAAGGCTCAAACGGTGCAAAGACAGCCTAGATCACTTCTCTAATTAATGTGGCATCCAACAAATTATTTCAAGGGGCATTCAAACAAGTTCTAGGAAACTCACTTTCTCATAGCATTCTCATGAGCTACAAGACATCACTCTCTCACCACTGCTTATGATCTGAGATACTCTATCATCCAAGAGAATTGAGTATTTTGTCAGGTAATCCAATTTCATCATTGGCAAAAAATGGATTTGGTTAGGATGAACTTATGATATCCGATCACCAATTAATTGCTCTTAGGCATCAAAACGTGAAAAGGTATCGTAACCCTGATTGCCCCCAGTGTTGTTTATTCTGGTGATGGTAACCCTCCTCAAGTGTCTGCCATTCATCAGTCACTCATATGATGTAGAATACATGCATGATGTGTTATTGAACTTAAGAGGTGCTCACATATGGTCATTGCCAAGGTCTTGGGCTGAGCTATGCCATGCGATTACATGAAAACAAAACGTGCACAAGAGATGCAACAAAAGATGCATATGATGCTTCTGATCAGTTGTGCATGGGATGCATATCAAGAGTTAAGAATAACTCTTTACTCTGTCACAAGACTGCATGAAAGACATGTACAGAAAGACAATATTTTTTTTTTGAACGCCAGTAACATGCTTAGTATGGTAAGAGTGATCTCTTGAACATCAATAACATGCTTTACAAATGCAATCTAGATTTACTGAAGGTCAAAGAATGAGGATATGTGGACATACAATGAATTTCATATCAACTCAATGCATTGAAACAAAATTATTCAGATGCCTCTAACACACAATGCAATGATATTGTCATGATGCATGCTGACATACCAAGAGGCCTGATAAATCTCATTGGACTGTGCAAGAACTTTTTTTTCTTTTTGGTGGGTGATACTTCCATTGCTTTTGAAAACTCTGAAGGTAAAATCATGAATGAACCATCTCTATCCCTCTTAACATTTTTTTTTATCACGATATCCTTGCCCCACCTTTAACTCAATGCAACACTTTTGACTTTGGACTCATTCTACTGGTAATCAGCCAACTTTGCGGTGCACCAAGTTTTATGAGTCTTTAATACATTGCAGTGTTGTTTACCATCCAAGAATTGAATACTTTAAGCAATCCTACTTCTTCATTGACAAAATGAGTTTGATTAGGATGAACTTAAGATATTTGATCACCAATTCATTGTTCTTATGTATGAAAAGACATTAGAACTCTGATTGCCCTCATTGTTGGTTCATTCTGGTGATGGTATCCCCTTCTCAAGGGTCTGCCATTTATCAATCACTAACATAAAAAAAGAAAGGAATGACATACAATACATTCATCATGCAAGACGTCTTATTGAATTCAAAAGGGTATCCCCATACAGTCTACCAAGGCCTTGAACAGGGCCATTAAAAGATGCAATAACACTACACAAAAGACATGCATAAAGAGAAATGCAACATTTTCTTTTGAAACAGAAGACGCCTATGATGCTCCTACTAAGTTGTGCATGGGATGCGTATCAAGAGTTAAGAACAACTCTTTACTCTGCCATAAGACTCCATGAAAGACATGCACAAAAAAAAAAAAAAAAAAAAAAAAAAAACAACACACACACTTTTTTTTTTTTTTTTGGGATACACGAGGATGCATATGATGCTTCTAATAAGACACACACGGGGATGCGTATCAAGAGTTAAGAATAACTCTTTACTCTGCCATCCATGAAAGACATGTAAAAAAAAGAAAAACAACACACTTTCTTTTTTTTTTTTTTTTGCTTTTGTCGTTGGGATACATGAGAATGCATATGATGCTTCTAATAAGACACACATGGGATGCGTATCAAGAGTTAAGAATAACTCTTTACTCTGCCATCCATCACACACTTCGATCTCGATAACTTCGCTTAGCTACTCTTCCACATCGAACCATCCTTCCTAGACTTGTAACACAAAATGACAAAAAGTAAAGCCATGACAAGTTACAATCGAAGCATGGTGTCTATTTTACGCTTCCTGCTACCATCGGGAGGCTGTTCGTCCACTTGTTTCACCAATGGGTAAGGTTGAAATACATAGGCTTGTAGTCGATCAATCAATCGATCGACGTCTGAATCTGATTTTATGGCACGGCGAGCCTCCAGAGATATGAAGCGTTGTTCCACAGCTGAATCTATAAAAGATAACAAGCCATCATAGAAGCCATTAACATTTAATAATCCTAACGGCCTTTTCTGATAGTTAAATTTGATCCAGAATAACACACTAGAAATCCCTTCTAGAGTTTCTAGACCACCAGGTAACGCGATAAAGGCCTCAGCATTGCAAAACATGTGCCCGAAGCGTTCATGCATAGATGAAACCCTTAACTCAGTACCAAAGGTGTAGTCACTGACTCTTTTATCGGCCAACCCTTTTATAAGGATGCCTAAGACATGGCTCTTCCCTGTAAATGCAGTTGCAGCTGCACATCCTCTTATCCCATGGATGCCCCCACCATACACCAGGTTTATTTTTCTGGCAGCTAACACCCTACCGAGTTCATTGGCTGCCTTTATGAACTCATTATCCTTCCCTAGAATGGAAGCACCGAAGACACAGATAGATTTGAATCTACGTGCCGAGGATGTTTCTCCCTCTTTTTCTACCCCAGCCATGCATGGATGATCCAATGTGAAGGTGTATTTATAGGGGAGAAATGAACAACAGAAAACGGTCAGGCGCAATAATTTCAGACAATGACAGTAAGAAAGTCCAAAAGACAAGACACGCCTGCATATACGACAGTCCTTCAGAGTAGGAAAGTCGTAAAGCCACCGATAATGAAAAAGTAACTAGCTTGCTTTTTTGAAGTTTTGCAAGCAGAGTCAAAAAGCGAACAGCAAAGATAATAAATGCATCGGCGATTGTCAAAAAGAAAGGACAATTACACCGATATTATCAAAATTATGCAGGTAGAGTCAAAAAGCAAACAGTGAATATGACAGACGTGTCAGCAGGAGAAAAGGCAATTACACCGATATTATCAAAATCATGCAGGCAAAGTCAGAAAGCATACAGTAAACATGACAGATGTGCCAGCGCTTAAGAAGGAGAAAAGTCAATTACACCGATATTATCAAAATCATGCAGGCAAAGTCAGAAAGCATACAGTAAACATGACAGATGTGCCAGCGCTTAAGAAGGAGAAAAGACAATTATACCAACATTGTCAACATTATGCATGCAGGGCCAGAAAGCTAACAGTGAATATGGCAGATGTGTCAGCGAGAGAAAAGGAAATTACGTCGACATCGTCAACATTATGTATGCAGGGTCAAAAAGCTAACAGTGAATATGGCAGACGTATCAGCGGAAGAAAAGGCAATTACGCCGATATTATTAAAATCATGCATGCAGGGTCAAAAAAGCTAACAGCGAATATGACAGACGTATCAGAGGAAGAAAAGGCAATTACGCTGATATTATCAAAATCATGCATGCAGGGTCAAAAAGCTAACAGCGAATATGACAGACATGTTAGCGGGAGAAAAGGCAATTACGCCGATATTATCAAAATCATGCAAGCAGGGTCAAAAAGCTAACAGTGAATATGACAGACATGTCAGCGATTAAGAAGGAGAAAAGACAATTATGCCAACATTGTCAACATTAGGCATGCGAAGTCAGAGAGTAAACAGTGAATATGGCAGACGTACTGACAATTAACAGGAAAAATCACTAACAACAACTGTACAAATCAAAACCGTGCATACACCATTGGAAAGTAAAAAAAGTGGTGGATTCACCAGCAATTACAAGACTAATGAATAGTGATCCTGGCTTATCCTTTCTTCTGATACTACATCCAATAACAGACTAAACACCATAAGGGATCAAACTGATGAACAAGGTTACAAACTAATGAACAGGGTCGTTTAACGTCAGATTCCCAAGATGAAATACTCCTTTGCTTTGTAGAATATGTCCACTGAGGCAAGAAACATGAAGATGTCCATTAAGATGCGTCTCAAGAGTCTACTGGATATTATCCAAAGATTCTTTTACTCAGTCCATCTTTAATGATTTTGTCTTCTTGCCTAGGAACATCACTCCTTCATCCTTGTTGTGTGCTATTCATGGATCAAGGTTGTTATCCAACTTCCTTACGAACTGGCAAACAGGATCATTTAGTGTTATCTTCTCAAGACAGTGGCGCTCTTTCTCCTTGTGAAATTTGTCCGCCAAAGCGAGAAGAACACCATGAACTTGTCCACTAGGATGCGTCTCAAGAGTCTGAAGGATATTATCCAACGACTCTTTACTCAGTCCATCCTTTATGAACTGAATTTTGTCTTCCCGGTTTGCGGACACCATTCCTTTTCCCTTACATCGTGTATTACAAGTCCACCTTGCACACTTATAACAAACCTCCATCCTTTTAGCTCTTCTTTTCTTAGCATAAGAGCTTCTTCCCATCCCTGGTAGATGTTTCACTAATGAATGTTGAAAATCATCTGCTAGGCGTACCTTAGCTTCAATGATCCAACGTACATCTTCAGGGAGTCCTAGACGTGTGAGTGTCTTCATTCTTTCAAGTCGGCACTTATACATCTTCCGAAGTGCGTCTTGAGGAAGAGAAGGAAATCTGACTCTAAGCCTAGCAAGGCTTTCCTCCATTTTTGGCTCTCTGGTAAGGTGATGGATTAGGATACTCGAATAATGCTTCCCAGAGTCCTTTGAGTATGGCTTTCAAAATGAATCTTTCAGTTTGGGGTAGAAGGATGTCAGGTTGGTTACCGACTGAAACCTAAAGTGAATAGTAAGACATAAAAAGGGTAACCAGGCGCCTTTGCGTGATCGGGCTTCAGCTAGTCTACACATGCTGATGGGCCTTAGGTTATTCACTGGACCCAATGCCAAAAATTCGGGGAAGGGGGAAGAACATGCTTAATATCACCTGAGTAACGCATGCTCAGGTCCAAACTTCAAATGACCCATTAATCAAAAGATTGAATGACAATGCATGTTTGCTTGATGATTCAATGTTAATCAAAAGTTTTCACAGCTCCAAACCACTTTACCAGTCATGAATTCAAGAAGGGATTTCATGCCAGGCATGGGCCTTAGGTTACTCACTGGGCCCAAAGCCAAAAATTCAGGGGGAAGAACATGTTTAATGTCACCTGAGTAATGCATGCTCAGGCCCAAACTTCAAATGACCCATTAAACAAAAGATTGAACGACAATGCATGATTGTGATGAAATGATCTTAGGTTTATGCTTATGCTTAATGATTCAATGTTAATCAAGAGTTTTCACAGCTCCAAACCACTTTACCAGTCATGAATTCAAGAAGGGATTTTATGCCAGGCATACATAGTTCAGTGTCCATCATATAAAGTATTTTTCAAGCATTTCTTCTATTGCCAAAGCACTTCATCATTTTTATTTTGTGTGGAATTTGGCCATTAATACTCTCAACTTGCCTGGAGACTAAAAGTCTTGTGAAGGTTAACCTTACTTTGCTCCTTATTCATGCATCCGTACAAAGACTAAAAATCTTACAAGGTTAGCTTTACTTGGCCCTTTGTTAACCTTCAGGTAATGCAAACTCAATTCAAGAAGGTTTTGAATGCAACAACAATAAGTGCCATAAGAATGCTTGGAACACAAATGTCAAAGTTGGACATGCAATACGAAGTGAATAGCATTTTTTCACAGTGCCTAGATTAAGGTACATCCTAAGTTTCTGTTCACTCTCATGGTTTTGGACCAAAATTCTCTCTTTCAAAGGGCAGTTCTAAGGCTATTAATAGTACGGGGTAGGATCTAGATTCCTAAAATCAGGTCCCCAAATTGCCTTAAAGGGTCAACTTGAGTGAGGGTGTTCAAGTGCCTACACGGAGACCAAGGGTCTCACGAAGGTCAACCTTACTTTATGCCCTCGCTAGCCTAAAGGTTCCTAAGAGCTCGGGTATGGAGCTCAGGGGTCATGACCTCCCCTTTTCTAAAGGGCCATGTGATGATAGGTGTACGTGTGTGTGGGGAATATGCCATCCACTCATTCACTCACAACCTGTAAAATAATCAAGCAAACCATTCCATAGATATAGCAGATAATATTATGGAAAAGCAAATTGCTTGAATTTAATCTAACAGCTTAATCCAGCATAATCAAAGAATGCAATATACAAAGTTAGAAATCCAAATCACCATTTAAAATGCCAAAATCAAAAGCCTATAAGACAAATAATCTAAACAATTAACCAAAGCATAGAAATAGAGAACAAATTGCAGCAAACATCAACCCATGTGGCCTAACCCTCTTAGGTGTCCCCAGCGGAGTCGCCAAGCTGTCGACACGCGACGCGGGGCGGCGATCCCGAGGCGAATAAAAAAAAAATAGGTTTTAGATTTAGGTGAGGTTTTAGAAAATGATTTAAAAAAATGGAGTCGCCACCGACTTAGATTGCAATGGTGAAGTCGGACACCGAATAATATGGTCTGCATTACAGAAAAATGGATTCGGGGGTTGGTTACGTGTAGGGAAGGTATTAGCACCCTACAACGCCCTTTCGGTACCACGTTGGTGTTTGCTGCTTTTGATTTCAAAACTATGCTTTGTCTTTTGTTAAATAAATTGATTTTTTTTGCATGTGATCGATTTAAGATTATTTGTAAATGCCTCAATAGAGTCATGCCAGTTAACTGGCTAAACTCGTGATGTAATTTCCTTTAAGATAATTATATAGCGGCCAGTTAACTGACAACCATATTTATCTATCGTCAGGAGTTTATTTTTAATGCATTAATAGAACCATGCCAGTTGACTGACTAGGTTTGTAACATGATTTCCCTTAGGATAGTTCACTAGCGGCCAGTTGACTGGCAACTATATTTATCCATCGTTGGGAATTTCCTTCTAATGCATCAATAGAATCATGCCAGTTAACTGACTAGATTCATAATATGATTTTCCTCAGGATAGTTCTATAGCGGCCAGTTGACTGGCAACTATATTTATCCATCGTTGGGAATTTCCTTCTAATGCATCAATAGAATCATGCCAGTTAACTGACTAGATTCATAATATGATTTTCCTCAGGATAGTTCTATAGCGGCCAGTTGACTGGCAACTATATTTATCCATCGTTGGGAATTTCCTTTTAATGCATCAATAGAATCATGCCAGTTAACTGACTAGATTCATAATATGATTTTCCTCAAGATAGTTCTATAGCGGCCAGTTGACTGACAACTATACTTATCCATCGTTGGAAGAATCAGGAATTTGAAGTTCAAGGATACTTTGAAATATGAATAATCCTCCTAAAACCCTTTATACCATTTCTTTTAATAAAATTATGACTCTAAAATTTTTTAGTATTTTTTAGTTTTTTTAATTTTTAATTATTATTTAATTATTTAATTATTATATTATTATATTTTATTTTATTTTATTTTTTTATTTTTTTATTTTTAAAGAAATTGGGGCATCACGGCATGGGCCAAAGCCCATGCCGTGAATTCAACATTCTCGGCTAACTTTTATTTTTCTTTCATTTTTAATTTTTTTTAATCATTTATATTATATTTAAATAATGATACTAATAAATTTATGATTTTTCTTCTATTCAACTTTCAATATTTTTTGAAAAATAGTATCAAGTTTGGTAAATCAAATGACACAATCAGAATATTTTTTCGCAAAACCAATTTTTTTCTACATTTTTTTGAAACAAAATAAAAAGACAGAAATAATACAGTTAAACGTTACATTCTTTATCCAAAATTTTTGTAATTAGTACCAAAAATTTTCTTAAAAAATGCTTGTTTCAACTGCATATTTTCTTTTATTTTTCTAAAATATTTTTTGATTTTTGAATTATTTTTAAAAGGCTATTATTGGGTGCACCACACCCCATGAATGGTGTGGTGCACCCGTCTTCAAGAAACTGCGCCCGCAGGCGCAGTTTCGACAAGTTTTCAGTGCAGCTCTTTACGGCACTTGGTGCCATCCAACCAGCGGTGGCTCTTGCCACCGCATGTATCCCGAGAGTGGCAATTCACACGGCCACCACTCCGGTAGCCACGTTGCTCCATAGCTGTAACATGACAACTTGAAACAGGGACCCAAATGCCTCTCTGTTTTAACTCCCGCTTTAACCAAAATTCATCCATGCTTATGACAATATGGTAAGACCATGTCTAATAATCATACACACCCATAAGAAATTAATGGGACTGGACTAAAGGAAATAGAGAGTGTACGTTACCGAAATGACAAACTCTGTTTCAGCACCCTTTCGGCCACTTTCCTATGGCTGCAACTCCCCTTTCTGCACACGGTTTGGGTCTCTCGAGCCTCCTATACGTGGGTTACTAACTTCCAGTCGCTAGTTCTTGAAAATGGAACTAAAGAAAAGAAACTTCTCTGGGTTCTCTCCAAAGCTCTCTCTAACTTTGCACTCGTATCTGTTTTATGAGTTCTTTTTTTTCTTTGGGGTTTTCTAGCTTTGCACTTGTGCTTGCTCTCTCTGAATTCCTTCCTCTTTTGCTCTCTCTGAATTCCTCCCCTTTTACTCTTTACCCGTGAACTCCTTTTTATTCACCTCTCTTCCTCTGTCCAATAGTAAGCATACAAACATCAACGAATCTCCTGAGTCAATATGCCTCCCGTGACTCTCATCAGTTTGCCTCCAGTGAGAAGAGGTCGGGAGTGGGTGAATGAGCTCTGGTCAAGATCGAAGGAAAGGAAGGTGGCCGCTTCGAGGTAGCCTCCAAAGATCAAGCTCCAACGATGCTCCGGAAGTGGAAGGCAACTGGGAAAATGGCTAAGCCGCTAGAGCTTCTTGCCAGTCTTGCCAGCCTCTAAGGTCCCTACACAGCATGCGAAAATGAAGTATCCGAGGTCTTCTTGATGCACTGGCTGACTTGGGTAATCGTTCTCTCTAGGGTTTATCGGAATGGTAACGCTCAGCCACCAAAACATGGAGAGCAGCCAGTATTCCCCAAAGTCCCCCCTTTTTTTCTCACAGGCTGCCTCCTTTTTCTTTGCTCACCGGCTGCCTTCTCTTTTGGTTGCTGTTTTTTCCCTTGAAAGTCCTCTAGCAGCCACCTCTTTTGACTAACCTACTTCTTCTTTCGTCCTCTTCTTTTTCTCACCTCATTTCCTCTTGGCCTCTTTCTCACATTTTTCTACTTTCTCAGCCGACACCTTCCCTCTCTTTGACTCTTCATTTTCTTTCTTTCACACTTCTTTTTCTTTTGTTTTCTTTTTTCCTTTTTTTCTAATTTTTAATTTTATATTTATTTTTATTTTTATTTTTAATAATTTTTAAACAATATTATTTACATTTAGGACCCAAAAATATCTTTAAATTTTTTATTTTTGCTCAATTATTTTTTAGAAAAATATATATTCAAGTAAGATAATTTTAGAACTTATGCATGGGTCCACTTTAATTTTTAAGGTCCGGACAAAATTAGGTGTCTACAGATTGCCCCCCTTTGCTCATCATTTTAGGGACTAAAAGATGGGCAAAGGTTGAGAGACACTATTTTGTTCGGATGCGAAGGGTTATGATCCACCCAACGGGGACACTGAAGGATACTAAATCCAACTTTGGGGATACCTAAGAGCAACTTAGGATTTAAAACAAAATGGCCTGAGGTAACACGTCTCAGGATTTAAAGAAATGAACTTGGGGTAACTCGTCCCAAGTTTTGAATTACCTGGAGAAACCCGTTCCAGGATTTGAAACAAAATAACCTGAGGTAACCCGTCTCAGGATTTAAAGAAATGAACTTGGGGCAACCCGTCCCAAGTTTTGAATTACCTGGAGAAACCCATTCCAGGATTTGAAACAAAATAACCTGAGGTAACCCGTCTCAGGATTTAAAACAAAGAACCTGGGGTAACACGTCCCAAGTTACAATACCTTGGAAAATCATGTTCCAGGATTTGAAGGGTTTTAATCCACCCAGTAGGGATACCTAAGAGCGACTTAGGATTTGAAGGGTTATCATCCACCCAATGAGGATACCTAAGAGAGACTTAGGATTTGAAACAAACCTGAGGTAACCCGTCTCAGGATGAACTTAGGGTAACTCGTCCTAAGTTTTGAATTACCTGGAGAAACCCGTTCCAGGATTTGAAGGGTTATGATCCACCCAGTGGGGATACCTAAGAGCGACTTAGGATTTGAAAGGGTTATCATCCACCCAGTGAGGATACCTAAGAGCGACTTAGGATTTGAAAGGTTATGACCTAGGATTACCTTGCTTATCTAGGTCAAAGGGGTTGAGTCAAATGATGCCCGACTCTGGCATTGGTGATAAAATGTTGAGTCAAACGAAGCCCGACTCCGGCTTGATGATAAAAAGGTTGAGTCAAACGAAGCCTAACTCCGGCTTTGATGATAAAAGGTTGAGTCAAACGAAGCCCGACTCCGGCTTGGATGATAAAATGTTGAGTCAAATGAAGCCCGACTCCGGCTTTGATGATAAAAAGGTTGAGTCAAACGAAGCCCGACTCCAGCTTTGATGATAAAAGGTTGAGTCAAACGAAGCCCGACTCCGGCTTGGATGATAAAAAGGTTGAGTCAAATGAAGCCCGACTCCGGCTTTGATGATAAAATGTTGAGTCAAATGAAGCCCGACTCCGGCTTTGATGATAAAAAGGTTGAGTCAAACGAAGCCCGACTCCGGCTTTGATGATAAAAGGTTGAGTCAAACGAAGCCCGACTCCGGCTTGGATGATAAAGATGAGTCAAACGAGGCCCGACTCTGGCATAAATGAAAAGGGTGAGTCAAACGAGGCCCAACTCGTGGCACAAAAGATAAGGGTGAGTCAAATAAGGCCTAACTCGAGGCACAAATGATATGGGAGTCAAACGAGGCCCAACTCAAGGCACAAAAGATAAGGGTGAGTCAAACGAGGCCCAACTCGAGGCGCAAATGATATGGGTGAGTCAAACGAGGCCTAACTCGAGGCGCAAATGATATGGGTGAGTCAAATGAGGCCTAACTCGAGGCGCAAATTATATGGGTGAGTCAAACGAGGCCCAACTCGAGGCGCAAATGGTAATGGTGAGTCAAACGATGCCTAACTCGAGGCACAAATGATATGGGTGAGTCAAATGAGGCCTAACTCGAGGCGCAAATGATATGGGTGAGTCAAATGAGGCCTAACTCGAGGCGCAAATTATATGGGTGAGTCAAATGAGGCCTAACTCGAGGCGCAAATTATAATGGTGAGTCAAACGAGGCCTAACTCGAGGCACAAAAGATATGGTGAGTCAAACGAGGCCCAACTCGAGGCGCAAATGATATGAGTGAGTCAAACGAGGCCTAACTCGAGGCGTAAATGATATGGGTGAGTCAAACGAGGCCTAACTCGAGGCATAAATGATATGGGTGAGTCAAACGAGGCCTAACTCGAGGCACAAATGGTAATGGTGAGTCAAACAATGCCTAACTCGAGGCACAAATGATATGGGTGAGTCAAATGAGGCCTAACTCAAGGCGCAAATTATAATGGTGAGTCAAACGAGGCCTAACTCGAGGCACAAATGGTAATGGTGAGTCAAACGAGGCCTAACTCGAGGCACAAATGATATGGGTGAGTCAAATGAGGCCTAACTCGAGGCGCAAATTATAATGGTGAGTCAAACGAGGCCTAACTCGAGGCGCAAATGGTAATGGTGAGTCAAACGATGCCTAACTCGAGGCACAAATGATATGGGTGAGTCAAACGAGGCCTAACTCGAGGCGCAAATGATATGGGTGAGTCAAATGAGGCCTAACTCGAGGCGCAAATTATATGGGTGAGTCAAACGAGGCCCAACTCGAGGCGCAAATGGTAATGGTGAGGTGCCTGACATGTGGAGAGGCTTGTCCTCAAAATGGTATTGTTGACATGCGTACCTGCTTGACAGGGTTTGGCACGTGAAGAGGCTTGACTTCAAAATGGTATTGTTGACATGCGTACCTGCTTGGCAAGGCTTGGCATGTGAAGAGGCTTGACCTCAAAATGATATGTTTGGCATGCGGACCTGCTTGACAGGGCTTGGCATGTGAAGAGGCTTGACTTCAAAATGGTATTGTTGACATGCGTACCTGCTTGACAAGGCTTGGCATGTGAAGACCTCAGAATTGCATGCTTGACATGCAGACCTGCTTGACAGGGTTAATATTTGACATATGAAGAGGCTTGACCTCAGAATTGCATGCTTGACATGTAGACCTGCTTGACAGGGTTAATATTTGACATATGAAGAGGCTTGACCTCAGAATTGCATGCTTGACATGCGAACCTACTTGACAGGGTTTGGTGCTTGACATATAAAGAGGCTTGACCTCAAAATTGCATGCTTGACATACGAACCTGCTTGACAGGGTTAATATTTGATATAAGAAGAGGCTTGACCTCAAAATTGCATGCTTGACATGTGAACCTACTTGACAGGGTTAATGTGCTTGACACATAGGGAGGCTTGACCTCAAAATCGCATGCTTGACATGCAGACCTGCTTGACAGGGTTTAATGTGCAAACCTGCTTGACAAGGCTTGGCACAGTCAGAGGCTTGACTCTAGAAGTGATATATATGGCATGCAAACCTGCTTGACAAGGTTAATGTACTTGACACATAGGGAGGCTTAACCTTAAATTAGCATGCTTGACATGCAGACCTACTTGACAGGGTTTAGTGTGCGAACCTGCTTGACAGGGATTGGCACAGCAGAGGCTTGACCTCAAAATTGCATGTTTGACATGCAGACCTGCTTGACAGGGTTTAATGTGCGAACCTGCTTGACAGGGCTTGGCACATGGAGAGGCTTAACCTCAAAATGATGTATTTGACATGCTTGACATAAAGATGCTTGAGCATGAAAACACATTTGTCATGCGAAGGGCTTAAATGAGATGCTTGATATAAAAAGGCTTGACCTGAAAATAAAATCCTTGATAATGCAAAATCGCTTGATCTGAAATGGCATGCTTGTCATGCTTGACATGCAAATGTTTGGCACATAAGAAGCTTGACCTAAAATAGCATGCTTGACATGCAAATGTGGTTGATATGTGAAAGGCTTGACCTTAAATGGTATGCTTGATATGCTTGACAAAAAAGGCTTGACCTAAAAATGGCATGGTTGAGATGAATACATGCTTCACATGAGAAATGTTTGACTTGAAATGGCATGCTTGACATGCTAGGCTTGACCTTAAGATAGCATAGATGACATGCTTGCTATGCTAATGTGCTTAACACATGATGGACTTGACTGAAATGGCATGTTTGATATGCTTGACATGTAAACAATGTTTGACAGATGAGGAACTTGACCTAAAATAGCATGCTTGACATGCTAATGTGCTTGATATGTGAAAGGCTTGACCTTAAATGGCATGCTTGACATGCTTGATATAAAAAGCTTGACCTGAAAATGGCATGGTCGAGATGAATACATGCTTCACATGAGAAATGTTTGACTTGAAATGGCATGCTTGACATGCTAGGCTTGACCTTAAATAACATACATGACATGCTAACATGCTTAACACATGATGGACTTGACTGAAATGGCATGTGTGATATGCAAATATGCTTGGATCTGAACTGAAGTGTATGTATGTGGATATTCCTAGCATGCTTAAAGGCTTAACCTAAGATGGCATGCTTGACGTGAAACGCTTAACATGTGAAATGGTTTTCCTTAAAAGGCATGCTTGACATGTGAACATGCTCGATACATGAAAGACTTGACCAGAAATGCCATGCTTTGCATGTAAACGCTTTTGACATGAGAAAAATTGATGCAGATGCCAAATCTATAATACAAAGGGTGAGTTATGGTTTATTGTCCTAATTATGAGTGAATTAGAATGTCAGACCCCATAGAAGCAATACCTTCTGGTATCAGTATTGGGTAACTCATCTCTCTCTTTTTTCTATAAATCCTCATCTTGGACCCCTCTGCTTTTTCAGGGATATTTAAGATTCGAGGGTCATTCTCCCAATTCTTTCCCTGGTTTAGATTTGGTACTCCCTAAACAATGGAAGATTTTTTTTTTTTTTTCCGGGCTTGCTTTCCTAACAATTGCCCCCAGTTTGTGCTTTTGAACATTTTTCAAATTCTAGGTTCACTCCCAGTCATTGCCCCTAGTTTCCTTGATTACCTTCGAGCAAAGAACTGTTGAAAAGTTTTTCTTAGTTCACCATCTCCTTTTTAAGAACATGCCAAAAAGGAATCCATATATTGGATGAAGACTACTCAATTCTCTGGAATCAAGGATTCTTTGTTGAGCAACTCTCTAATTAAGAAACTCTCAAGGGTTTGTGCTCTCATACAAGTGTTTGCACTCAAGTATTTGCCCTCTTGACAAGTGTTTGCACTCATAAGTATCCCATAAGCTTGTGCTCATGTCCCTTTCAGCATCTGTTATTTCACCACATTAACCAAGATCACTAGGTCTTTATTTTAGCTTGTAATGTAAGGTTTAGGCTTAGAAAGAAATGGATAAGGGTTTAGCAAACAAGGAGAGTGCAAGATTGAGCACATAAAGCCTTGTATTTCCCTTTTCATCTTCCACAACTTAGGAATCTTACTAGACATGGGAGGAACTAACTCTCTTTTGCCCATCTGGGCTTGCTCTTTTCTTTTCTAGTTTCCCAGATTCCGTTGTTCTTTCATTTTCTTTTTATTCTTGCCTTTTCATAATTAAGGCTTCAATTGAATGCAAAAGGATTCCCGAGTTATTCTTGATAGCATTTTTTCTCGGCTAATAGCTTTAGTGCTCCTTGTACTCGCTTTAAGGTAAGGATCATAGTCTTCTTGGTTGAAAGGTTAAGGTAAATGAGGGTTGAAAAAGAACATTTGATGGTGGCCTTGCCACCTTTTAAGGCTCAAATGGGTGACTAGGGATGTTTTACTTTAAGGTTAGCTTGAAAGGCTCAAACGGTGCAAAGACAGCCTAGATCACTTCTCTAATTAATGTGGCATCCAACAAATTATTTCAAGGGGCATTCAAACAAGTTCTAGGAAACTCACTTTCTCATAGCATTCTCATGAGCTACAAGACATCACTCTCTCACCACTGCTTATGATCTGAGATACTCTATCATCCAAGAGAATTGAGTATTTTGTCAGGTAATCCAATTTCATCATTGGCAAAAAATGGATTTGGTTAGGATGAACTTATGATATCCGATCACCAATTAATTGCTCTTAGGCATCAAAACGTGAAAAGGTATCGTAACCCTGATTGCCCCCAGTGTTGTTTATTCTGGTGATGGTAACCCTCCTCAAGTGTCTGCCATTCATCAGTCACTCATATGATGTAGAATACATGCATGATGTGTTATTGAACTTAAGAGGTGCTCACATATGGTCATTGCCAAGGTCTTGGGCTGAGCTATGCCATGCGATTACATGAAAACAAAACGTGCACAAGAGATGCAACAAAAGATGCATATGATGCTTCTGATCAGTTGTGCATGGGATGCATATCAAGAGTTAAGAATAACTCTTTACTCTGTCACAAGACTGCATGAAAGACATGTACAGAAAGACAATATTTTTTTTTTGAACGCCAGTAACATGCTTAGTATGGTAAGAGTGATCTCTTGAACATCAATAACATGCTTTACAAATGCAATCTAGATTTACTGAAGGTCAAAGAATGAGGATATGTGGACATACAATGAATTTCATATCAACTCAATGCATTGAAACAAAATTATTCAGATGCCTCTAACACACAATGCAATGATATTGTCATGATGCATGCTGACATACCAAGAGGCCTGATAAATCTCATTGGACTGTGCAAGAACTTTTTTTTCTTTTTGGTGGGTGATACTTCCATTGCTTTTGAAAACTCTGAAGGTAAAATCATGAATGAACCATCTCTATCCCTCTTAACATTTTTTTTTATCACGATATCCTTGCCCCACCTTTAACTCAATGCAACACTTTTGACTTTGGACTCATTCTACTGGTAATCAGCCAACTTTGCGGTGCACCAAGTTTTATGAGTCTTTAATACATTGCAGTGTTGTTTACCATCCAAGAATTGAATACTTTAAGCAATCCTACTTCTTCATTGACAAAATGAGTTTGATTAGGATGAACTTAAGATATTTGATCACCAATTCATTGTTCTTATGTATGAAAAGACATTAGAACTCTGATTGCCCTCATTGTTGGTTCATTCTGGTGATGGTATCCCCTTCTCAAGGGTCTGCCATTTATCAATCACTAACATAAAAAAAGAAAGGAATGACATACAATACATTCATCATGCAAGACGTCTTATTGAATTCAAAAGGGTATCCCCATACAGTCTACCAAGGCCTTGAACAGGGCCATTAAAAGATGCAATAACACTACACAAAAGACATGCATAAAGAGAAATGCAACATTTTCTTTTGAAACAGAAGACGCCTATGATGCTCCTACTAAGTTGTGCATGGGATGCGTATCAAGAGTTAAGAACAACTCTTTACTCTGCCATAAGACTCCATGAAAGACATGCACAAAAAAAAAAAAAAAAAAAAAAAAAAACAACACACACACTTTTTTTTTTTTTTTTGGGATACACGAGGATGCATATGATGCTTCTAATAAGACACACACGGGGATGCGTATCAAGAGTTAAGAATAACTCTTTACTCTGCCATCCATGAAAGACATGTAAAAAAAAGAAAAACAACACACTTTCTTTTTTTTTTTTTTTTGCTTTTGTCGTTGGGATACATGAGAATGCATATGATGCTTCTAATAAGACACACATGGGATGCGTATCAAGAGTTAAGAATAACTCTTTACTCTGCCATCCATCACACACTTCGATCTCGATAACTTCGCTTAGCTACTCTTCCACATCGAACCATCCTTCCTAGACTTGTAACACAAAATGACAAAAAGTAAAGCCATGACAAGTTACAATCGAAGCATGGTGTCTATTTTACGCTTCCTGCTACCATCGGGAGGCTGTTCGTCCACTTGTTTCACCAATGGGTAAGGTTGAAATACATAGGCTTGTAGTCGATCAATCAATCGATCGACGTCTGAATCTGATTTTATGGCACGGCGAGCCTCCAGAGATATGAAGCGTTGTTCCACAGCTGAATCTATAAAAGATAACAAGCCATCATAGAAGCCATTAACATTTAATAATCCTAACGGCCTTTTCTGATAGTTAAATTTGATCCAGAATAACACACTAGAAATCCCTTCTAGAGTTTCTAGACCACCAGGTAACGCGATAAAGGCCTCAGCATTGCAAAACATGTGCCCGAAGCGTTCATGCATAGATGAAACCCTTAACTCAGTACCAAAGGTGTAGTCACTGACTCTTTTATCGGCCAACCCTTTTATAAGGATGCCTAAGACATGGCTCTTCCCTGTAAATGCAGTTGCAGCTGCACATCCTCTTATCCCATGGATGCCCCCACCATACACCAGGTTTATTTTTCTGGCAGCTAACACCCTACCGAGTTCATTGGCTGCCTTTATGAACTCATTATCCTTCCCTAGAATGGAAGCACCGAAGACACAGATAGATTTGAATCTACGTGCCGAGGATGTTTCTCCCTCTTTTTCTACCCCAGCCATGCATGGATGATCCAATGTGAAGGTGTATTTATAGGGGAGAAATGAACAACAGAAAACGGTCAGGCGCAATAATTTCAGACAATGACAGTAAGAAAGTCCAAAAGACAAGACACGCCTGCATATACGACAGTCCTTCAGAGTAGGAAAGTCGTAAAGCCACCGATAATGAAAAAGTAACTAGCTTGCTTTTTTGAAGTTTTGCAAGCAGAGTCAAAAAGCGAACAGCAAAGATAATAAATGCATCGGCGATTGTCAAAAAGAAAGGACAATTACACCGATATTATCAAAATTATGCAGGTAGAGTCAAAAAGCAAACAGTGAATATGACAGACGTGTCAGCAGGAGAAAAGGCAATTACACCGATATTATCAAAATCATGCAGGCAAAGTCAGAAAGCATACAGTAAACATGACAGATGTGCCAGCGCTTAAGAAGGAGAAAAGTCAATTACACCGATATTATCAAAATCATGCAGGCAAAGTCAGAAAGCATACAGTAAACATGACAGATGTGCCAGCGCTTAAGAAGGAGAAAAGACAATTATACCAACATTGTCAACATTATGCATGCAGGGCCAGAAAGCTAACAGTGAATATGGCAGATGTGTCAGCGAGAGAAAAGGAAATTACGTCGACATCGTCAACATTATGTATGCAGGGTCAAAAAGCTAACAGTGAATATGGCAGACGTATCAGCGGAAGAAAAGGCAATTACGCCGATATTATTAAAATCATGCATGCAGGGTCAAAAAAGCTAACAGCGAATATGACAGACGTATCAGAGGAAGAAAAGGCAATTACGCTGATATTATCAAAATCATGCATGCAGGGTCAAAAAGCTAACAGCGAATATGACAGACATGTTAGCGGGAGAAAAGGCAATTACGCCGATATTATCAAAATCATGCAAGCAGGGTCAAAAAGCTAACAGTGAATATGACAGACATGTCAGCGATTAAGAAGGAGAAAAGACAATTATGCCAACATTGTCAACATTAGGCATGCGAAGTCAGAGAGTAAACAGTGAATATGGCAGACGTACTGACAATTAACAGGAAAAATCACTAACAACAACTGTACAAATCAAAACCGTGCATACACCATTGGAAAGTAAAAAAAGTGGTGGATTCACCAGCAATTACAAGACTAATGAATAGTGATCCTGGCTTATCCTTTCTTCTGATACTACATCCAATAACAGACTAAACACCATAAGGGATCAAACTGATGAACAAGGTTACAAACTAATGAACAGGGTCGTTTAACGTCAGATTCCCAAGATGAAATACTCCTTTGCTTTGTAGAATATGTCCACTGAGGCAAGAAACATGAAGATGTCCATTAAGATGCGTCTCAAGAGTCTACTGGATATTATCCAAAGATTCTTTTACTCAGTCCATCTTTAATGATTTTGTCTTCTTGCCTAGGAACATCACTCCTTCATCCTTGTTGTGTGCTATTCATGGATCAAGGTTGTTATCCAACTTCCTTACGAACTGGCAAACAGGATCATTTAGTGTTATCTTCTCAAGACAGTGGCGCTCTTTCTCCTTGTGAAATTTGTCCGCCAAAGCGAGAAGAACACCATGAACTTGTCCACTAGGATGCGTCTCAAGAGTCTGAAGGATATTATCCAACGACTCTTTACTCAGTCCATCCTTTATGAACTGAATTTTGTCTTCCCGGTTTGCGGACACCATTCCTTTTCCCTTACATCGTGTATTACAAGTCCACCTTGCACACTTATAACAAACCTCCATCCTTTTAGCTCTTCTTTTCTTAGCATAAGAGCTTCTTCCCATCCCTGGTAGATGTTTCACTAATGAATGTTGAAAATCATCTGCTAGGCGTACCTTAGCTTCAATGATCCAACGTACATCTTCAGGGAGTCCTAGACGTGTGAGTGTCTTCATTCTTTCAAGTCGGCACTTATACATCTTCCGAAGTGCGTCTTGAGGAAGAGAAGGAAATCTGACTCTAAGCCTAGCAAGGCTTTCCTCCATTTTTGGCTCTCTGGTAAGGTGATGGATTAGGATACTCGAATAATGCTTCCCAGAGTCCTTTGAGTATGGCTTTCAAAATGAATCTTTCAGTTTGGGGTAGAAGGATGTCAGGTTGGTTACCGACTGAAACCTAAAGTGAATAGTAAGACATAAAAAGGGTAACCAGGCGCCTTTGCGTGATCGGGCTTCAGCTAGTCTACACATGCTGATGGGCCTTAGGTTATTCACTGGACCCAATGCCAAAAATTCGGGGAAGGGGGAAGAACATGCTTAATATCACCTGAGTAACGCATGCTCAGGTCCAAACTTCAAATGACCCATTAATCAAAAGATTGAATGACAATGCATGTTTGCTTGATGATTCAATGTTAATCAAAAGTTTTCACAGCTCCAAACCACTTTACCAGTCATGAATTCAAGAAGGGATTTCATGCCAGGCATGGGCCTTAGGTTACTCACTGGGCCCAAAGCCAAAAATTCAGGGGGAAGAACATGTTTAATGTCACCTGAGTAATGCATGCTCAGGCCCAAACTTCAAATGACCCATTAAACAAAAGATTGAACGACAATGCATGATTGTGATGAAATGATCTTAGGTTTATGCTTATGCTTAATGATTCAATGTTAATCAAGAGTTTTCACAGCTCCAAACCACTTTACCAGTCATGAATTCAAGAAGGGATTTTATGCCAGGCATACATAGTTCAGTGTCCATCATATAAAGTATTTTTCAAGCATTTCTTCTATTGCCAAAGCACTTCATCATTTTTATTTTGTGTGGAATTTGGCCATTAATACTCTCAACTTGCCTGGAGACTAAAAGTCTTGTGAAGGTTAACCTTACTTTGCTCCTTATTCATGCATCCGTACAAAGACTAAAAATCTTACAAGGTTAGCTTTACTTGGCCCTTTGTTAACCTTCAGGTAATGCAAACTCAATTCAAGAAGGTTTTGAATGCAACAACAATAAGTGCCATAAGAATGCTTGGAACACAAATGTCAAAGTTGGACATGCAATACGAAGTGAATAGCATTTTTTCACAGTGCCTAGATTAAGGTACATCCTAAGTTTCTGTTCACTCTCATGGTTTTGGACCAAAATTCTCTCTTTCAAAGGGCAGTTCTAAGGCTATTAATAGTACGGGGTAGGATCTAGATTCCTAAAATCAGGTCCCCAAATTGCCTTAAAGGGTCAACTTGAGTGAGGGTGTTCAAGTGCCTACACGGAGACCAAGGGTCTCACGAAGGTCAACCTTACTTTATGCCCTCGCTAGCCTAAAGGTTCCTAAGAGCTCGGGTATGGAGCTCAGGGGTCATGACCTCCCCTTTTCTAAAGGGCCATGTGATGATAGGTGTACGTGTGTGTGGGGAATATGCCATCCACTCATTCACTCACAACCTGTAAAATAATCAAGCAAACCATTCCATAGATATAGCAGATAATATTATGGAAAAGCAAATTGCTTGAATTTAATCTAACAGCTTAATCCAGCATAATCAAAGAATGCAATATACAAAGTTAGAAATCCAAATCACCATTTAAAATGCCAAAATCAAAAGCCTATAAGACAAATAATCTAAACAATTAACCAAAGCATAGAAATAGAGAACAAATTGCAGCAAACATCAACCCATGTGGCCTAACCCTCTTAGGTGTCCCCAGCGGAGTCGCCAAGCTGTCGACACGCGACGCGGGGCGGCGATCCCGAGGCGAATAAAAAAAAAATAGGTTTTAGATTTAGGTGAGGTTTTAGAAAATGATTTAAAAAAATGGAGTCGCCACCGACTTAGATTGCAATGGTGAAGTCGGACACCGAATAATATGGTCTGCATTACAGAAAAATGGATTCGGGGGTTGGTTACGTGTAGGGAAGGTATTAGCACCCTACAACGCCCTTTCGGTACCACGTTGGTGTTTGCTGCTTTTGATTTCAAAACTATGCTTTGTCTTTTGTTAAATAAATTGATTTTTTTTGCATGTGATCGATTTAAGATTATTTGTAAATGCCTCAATAGAGTCATGCCAGTTAACTGGCTAAACTCGTGATGTAATTTCCTTTAAGATAATTATATAGCGGCCAGTTAACTGACAACCATATTTATCTATCGTCAGGAGTTTATTTTTAATGCATTAATAGAACCATGCCAGTTGACTGACTAGGTTTGTAACATGATTTCCCTTAGGATAGTTCACTAGCGGCCAGTTGACTGGCAACTATATTTATCCATCGTTGGGAATTTCCTTCTAATGCATCAATAGAATCATGCCAGTTAACTGACTAGATTCATAATATGATTTTCCTCAGGATAGTTCTATAGCGGCCAGTTGACTGGCAACTATATTTATCCATCGTTGGGAATTTCCTTCTAATGCATCAATAGAATCATGCCAGTTAACTGACTAGATTCATAATATGATTTTCCTCAGGATAGTTCTATAGCGGCCAGTTGACTGGCAACTATATTTATCCATCGTTGGGAATTTCCTTTTAATGCATCAATAGAATCATGCCAGTTAACTGACTAGATTCATAATATGATTTTCCTCAAGATAGTTCTATAGCGGCCAGTTGACTGACAACTATACTTATCCATCGTTGGAAGAATCAGGAATTTGAAGTTCAAGGATACTTTGAAATATGAATAATCCTCCTAAAACCCTTTATACCATTTCTTTTAATAAAATTATGACTCTAAAATTTTTTAGTATTTTTTAGTTTTTTTAATTTTTAATTATTATTTAATTATTTAATTATTATATTATTATATTTTATTTTATTTTATTTTTTTATTTTTTTATTTTTAAAGAAATTGGGGCATCACGGCATGGGCCAAAGCCCATGCCGTGAATTCAACATTCTCGGCTAACTTTTATTTTTCTTTCATTTTTAATTTTTTTTAATCATTTATATTATATTTAAATAATGATACTAATAAATTTATGATTTTTCTTCTATTCAACTTTCAATATTTTTTGAAAAATAGTATCAAGTTTGGTAAATCAAATGACACAATCAGAATATTTTTTCGCAAAACCAATTTTTTTCTACATTTTTTTGAAACAAAATAAAAAGACAGAAATAATACAGTTAAACGTTACATTCTTTATCCAAAATTTTTGTAATTAGTACCAAAAATTTTCTTAAAAAATGCTTGTTTCAACTGCATATTTTCTTTTATTTTTCTAAAATATTTTTTGATTTTTGAATTATTTTTAAAAGGCTATTATTGGGTGCACCACACCCCATGAATGGTGTGGTGCACCCGTCTTCAAGAAACTGCGCCCGCAGGCGCAGTTTCGACAAGTTTTCAGTGCAGCTCTTTACGGCACTTGGTGCCATCCAACCAGCGGTGGCTCTTGCCACCGCATGTATCCCGAGAGTGGCAATTCACACGGCCACCACTCCGGTAGCCACGTTGCTCCATAGCTGTAACATGACAACTTGAAACAGGGACCCAAATGCCTCTCTGTTTTAACTCCCGCTTTAACCAAAATTCATCCATGCTTATGACAATATGGTAAGACCATGTCTAATAATCATACACACCCATAAGAAATTAATGGGACTGGACTAAAGGAAATAGAGAGTGTACGTTACCGAAATGACAAACTCTGTTTCAGCACCCTTTCGGCCACTTTCCTATGGCTGCAACTCCCCTTTCTGCACACGGTTTGGGTCTCTCGAGCCTCCTATACGTGGGTTACTAACTTCCAGTCGCTAGTTCTTGAAAATGGAACTAAAGAAAAGAAACTTCTCTGGGTTCTCTCCAAAGCTCTCTCTAACTTTGCACTCGTATCTGTTTTATGAGTTCTTTTTTTTCTTTGGGGTTTTCTAGCTTTGCACTTGTGCTTGCTCTCTCTGAATTCCTTCCTCTTTTGCTCTCTCTGAATTCCTCCCCTTTTACTCTTTACCCGTGAACTCCTTTTTATTCACCTCTCTTCCTCTGTCCAATAGTAAGCATACAAACATCAACGAATCTCCTGAGTCAATATGCCTCCCGTGACTCTCATCAGTTTGCCTCCAGTGAGAAGAGGTCGGGAGTGGGTGAATGAGCTCTGGTCAAGATCGAAGGAAAGGAAGGTGGCCGCTTCGAGGTAGCCTCCAAAGATCAAGCTCCAACGATGCTCCGGAAGTGGAAGGCAACTGGGAAAATGGCTAAGCCGCTAGAGCTTCTTGCCAGTCTTGCCAGCCTCTAAGGTCCCTACACAGCATGCGAAAATGAAGTATCCGAGGTCTTCTTGATGCACTGGCTGACTTGGGTAATCGTTCTCTCTAGGGTTTATCGGAATGGTAACGCTCAGCCACCAAAACATGGAGAGCAGCCAGTATTCCCCAAAGTCCCCCCTTTTTTTCTCACAGGCTGCCTCCTTTTTCTTTGCTCACCGGCTGCCTTCTCTTTTGGTTGCTGTTTTTTCCCTTGAAAGTCCTCTAGCAGCCACCTCTTTTGACTAACCTACTTCTTCTTTCGTCCTCTTCTTTTTCTCACCTCATTTCCTCTTGGCCTCTTTCTCACATTTTTCTACTTTCTCAGCCGACACCTTCCCTCTCTTTGACTCTTCATTTTCTTTCTTTCACACTTCTTTTTCTTTTGTTTTCTTTTTTCCTTTTTTTCTAATTTTTAATTTTATATTTATTTTTATTTTTATTTTTAATAATTTTTAAACAATATTATTTACATTTAGGACCCAAAAATATCTTTAAATTTTTTATTTTTGCTCAATTATTTTTTAGAAAAATATATATTCAAGTAAGATAATTTTAGAACTTATGCATGGGTCCACTTTAATTTTTAAGGTCCGGACAAAATTAGGTGTCTACACCCATTACAGGCATGACGTCATTAGATTCATACCATACTCCTTCCTTTGGAAGCTCTGCAATAATTGAAAGGGGTGCAATACCTATACGTTTTTACTACTGTAGCCAAGTAGCCCCACTAATTCATTCAACAACAACGATAAATCCTAAGAGTTTCTTTGGTTGCAATAGCTATGGTCCTACAAGATGTGGATGCAATCTTTTTGAGTAGTATGATGGTGGTTATAATGATCATGCAAGTGCTATGATTAATGGTCTACTGAAGAATAAGCAAAGTTTGGTGAAGGAAATTGAATGCCAAAAGAGAAGAGAGACATAGTTGGTTGTTTTGTTGGTCAGAATATGGGTCTTTTTTGTATCAATGACTAAAACAATTAGGTTCAATGGATTCAAGAATCTATAGAAGGGAGTCTTGGTAATTATAATTTGTGGTTTGAGTGGTACGTATGTTCTAGGAATGTGTACAAGGAAGTTGTGTACAATTTGTTGGATGTAGTTATGACTCAAAGAAGTTGTGGTTAGCTTGTGTTTAGATTGTGATAATATGTATGTATTGGCAATATTTAAGTAAGTATTGTTCACTTTTGTTAATTTAAATGTGTTCTTTTTGGATTCAATTATGTTCCATTTGATGAATAATTTTTAAGTGTCTAAAACATACTCCAAGGGAGCCAACAATATCCTAAACAAACTTAAAGAGAGCCAACAATGTAGCCTGTAGATGGAAAAAGTACAAAGAATCAATGCACAAAAAATATGTAGTTAAGTGCATGTTTGTAATTTGCAAATCACCATCCTGAAATTGGTTTTTGAATGTAAATAACTTTTCTTAACTTTCATATTAGTTTTAAATAACCCTCCTTAACTTTTTCATAAGTTGCAAATAATCCTCTTCAACTTTTACAAAGATTGCCAAAACTCTTCTTAAACTTTTGGGAAAAATTGAACATAAAACTTTTATAATTTGTATGCCCTAGAAAAATTAATTGTATACAAAACCTGTAGATAATGCTACTGAGAGTAAATAATATCCAAACATCATCAACCAAACAACCCAAGATACAAATAAGATGGAAATGGCCAACAAATCATCCAACATGATATAACATCAAGAAAAAAAGAATAAGGTGACATAATATTGGGAAATTCATCCTTACATAGTACCAATCCCTTTACAAAAAACTTATCTACACAATCCTTTTACACAAAATCCATCAGTACTATTCCTTTTACAAAAATGTCTCAAAACTACTAGTACCAATCACTTTATAAAAAAAGCCATGATTGTACACCACATATACATAAATCATCTAATAGTCTATTGAGTTGTCCATAAAAAAATAGGATATACTACATAACTAATATACACTGTCATGTAAGAATATACTATAGGAAAAAAGTAATGTTATGGTATAGTTAGTGCCCTATCTTAGGGTAGCTACTTAGTTAAACTTTTCTATCTAGTATTTCATGATAGGAAATTAAAAGACAAGGAAATCACATTAAATAAATTCCAATAGATATTCTAAAGGGGAACAAAAGGCTCTCCAATATAATAAAAGGAAAAGAAGATTTGCATAAAAAGACTATTAGTCAAGCATAACAGTGAACATCATAGCTTATTTGATCCTTTATAAACAAGGAATGAGGATATTTGATATTTGGGAAACCTTGCCTTTTCAAAACATTTAGTAGTTGGAATTTAAACTATCCAAATGGATATATTGAATAGTCATAGTATTATATTACTTTTTGCATGTGGGTTAAGACTTTTAATGAAATTTTTGGTCGCAACACAATGGGTAAGGAAAGTAGATTATGCCAAAGGGGAAAAAATAAAGCAAGAAAAGGAAAATAGATACCAATCTTTCAAGACTTCCTAAACTAAAATCATAAACCGGTGTTATAAACAATAGTCATAGGCAAATTGAGAGTAGTTATAAACAATTATCATATAATAGCTCATTGGGTCTTAGGATGAACCATGCCTTGCTCCACTAGTACCGCTACCTCTGTGAACTCTTAGTTTTGGCACTCTCTTATTAGGGTTGATAGCACCCTTGCATTCCCTAAAATTGTGGCCTTATGCGCTACAATTTTCACAATTAATTAATTGACCTTTCTTGCTCATTCTATAGAGATTGACAGGCTTATCTGCAGCCTTCTTCCTTGCCTTTTTGGGCTTACCTGGCCTAATTGTGCAATTTGTGGTGATAAAAACAAGTAGTCAATCTTGAGCCAATCTTCCATGTCTGTCACTAGCTCTATAACATTACTATAAACCCTCAGCAATGTATCCTTGCTATAATATGGATGCACAAAGTCTTTAGAGACCAATCTCATCTTATAAATATTGGCTACACCATGATCATATGGTATGCTAGTCATGTCCTATCGTCTACAAGTGTATGTTCTTTTATTAAGGTTAATTACTTTTCATGAAGATTGTGGGCTTTCCACTTCAAACCTACTATGCCTTGTGCTGTAGCATATATATTGTTAAAAATCTTTCTTGGCCTTCTTTGACTTTGTTTAAATTCTTAGGCCTACAAGTCCTGTGTCTTTAGCAATGCCTTCCTTCTTGGCAATGAAGTGCTTCATCAACATTCTCTATATCACAACACATAAAGTGAGTATTGGCTTGTCCTTTGCCTCTAATATGAGGGAGTTAAAGGTCTCAATTATATTATTTTGCAATATATCAGATTTTATAGATGGGTTAAAGGCGTGCTTGCTCCACATGGATGGATAAAATTGACAGAGTCACTTTTTAGCTTCACCATCGAACTTCTTGATTTTTTCCATGTGAAGATCAAACTCAGCCTAAAAGGTTGCCTTAGTAGCATTTTACAACTCTTCTTTTAAGCCTTTTCCTTTGAATTGTAACTTGAAACTTGCATATAAGTGTTGGACACACCACCTATGGTTACGTCCCAAACACTTAAGTATTTCATGCGCCCCCTACAACATGAGAAGCACAAGCACAAGTAAGTTGACAATGATGACATATGCTATAACAACATAACAACATGCATAATTCAGAATATAGAGAAGGAATTAATGTTTTTAGCTTCTATTTGTCTAACATAATCACCCATCTCTTCTCCTTAAATGTCCCTGTATCTTAAATAACCAAATTCAAAATCCAAGTCCAACTATCTTTATTTTAAACCTCTACTATGACATAGCAATAGGAAACATGTTCTCGTTCCCATCCTTTCCAATTGCACATAGAAGTTGGCCCCCAAATTGTTCCTTCAAGAAATAGCCATCAACATAAATAATTGGCTAGCACATGCTAATGAAGCCCTTCTTGCATGCATTAAGGCTCATGTAGAATCTCTTAAAGACTTGCATGTGAGATTACACTAGAAGTGTGTTGTTTGGGATTTTTTCACCACATCACAATAATTGAGAAGCTTACCAAACTACTCATTACTAATGCCATCAACCTTGTCAAGTGCTTTCCCTTTTCCTTTGTATGCCTTGTATGTAAAAACCTCCACATTGTTGTCCCACATAACTTGATTGGCAAATGCATTTAGCTTCCATTCATATTGATCTCTGATATTGTCCAGATACTTGTTAGCTAGCCACTCTATTGTCACATGGCTATTCTGCCTTATCCATCCATAATTGTGCTTAGCACACTTAAATGTTTTGATCTGAAAAACATTCTTCTGTGTGGTTTGAGATGCGTGAATTCTCCATCCATAGTCAGCTTTGCACTTGACCATAATTCTAGTAGTTTCATTGTATAGGTAAGGGAACTTAATCCTGTTTTGAATACAATAATTTACCAAGGCATTCTGCACACCTAGTAATCAACAAACTTGATCTTGACCTTCAACTCAATCTTTTGTTCATGTCAATTTTTTCATTGAATTCTGGGCATCTAACAATTGGCCTTTCATTTTTAGAGCCTAACAAAGTATGAAGCTCATCATTGTCTTCATAATTAGAGTGGATGGCTTTTTCCCAATCAACATCAGCAAGACGATTTCCTACTTTTACATTGGCACTTATATGAGTTTATTAGTGAGATATTCCTACAGCTACTTGTGTAGTTTCCTGCAAGTAAAGAAAGCATTATTAATATCAGTAAATTTACATGTACATAGGTTCCATAACATAAAGTGGGTCATAATCTTACTGGACCTTTAGAGGATTGGTGAGATGTCCCAGCAACATAAAAAAAAAGCATCTAAGATGGATCATCTCTAGCTCCTGTCTCAAAAAATAGATTAGGCTCTTCATGGTCACTATCTAGGAAGTTATACCCAAGCAGATTAACTTTCACATCCTCTTTCATCCCTTCATCTAAACTTGTGATATGTTCACTAGCATCCATCCCCTTATCTTTAGCATCCAGATGCTCTATATCATCATGACAAGCATAAACCTTAGCTTCAACTTCAACTTTAGAAGGTACGGATAGAAGCAATGGTATATCTGCATCATCATAAATATTTGACACATCTACTTCATTCTCCACATATAGTTGTACAACCAAGCTTAGAGGTGAAGAGCTTGCCTTGTTAAAAATTGTCCTTACAGCTTCATTTGTATCAAAAACTTAGATGGAAGAACTGTCCTCATATCCAAACTTGAACCAAAAGTCTAAAGCATTCCTATAACCTTCCTCCTGTATCTTTTTCTTTAAATGTCGTATAAACAAAAAGTCAATGCCCTAATCGTCCTCCTCACATATATTTCCTCCCATATAACTAATGTCCATTTGAAATTTTAATTTTCCACCAACATTAAATTCCAATGCAATATTGATCATTGTTAACCCTTGCACATATATATCAAATATCTAGTTACTATAATGCAACCAAGTTAATTTTAACAGTCAAATAAATATGTTTGCATGTAAGAATAATTGTAATACAACAATCTGTTTAAGATGATTTCTTCCAAGTAACACATGAATTTGTTGAAAAAATTACTCTTCTTTTCTACTGTCCTTGTTCTTAGGTTAGTGAGGCTGTGCTTGGTTGGTGTCTTGCTTTTCTAAAGTTTTCTTTGTTTCTAATCACCTTTCTCTCACTAGGTTGTTAAATTCTAAACACAACTAATCCTAAAAATTTCAAGATTTGAGGCTATTTATCCATTGATAGTAGCTAATCTCCTTTTAGCATGTCTTTTTCTTAATTTGGTTTGCAAAAACTACTAACCAATCCATATGCAGGCTATTATTCTTAGGTTTTCGCCATAAACTTCATCTTGTTATGGTAATTTCACCTTGAGTGGCTATTATTAGTGCAAACTTGGATATATTCCTAACCTTGAATACATCTTCATATCCTTAATTAGTGATAGGAATAGTGAAAATTAACTAAAAAGAATACCCATTTGTAGAAATTTATGGTTGCTATAGTTGTTTCGAAACAAGACACATAGTTTCTAAAAAATCTAAATTTAACAAATAAGAATACCCATTTGCCACAAGGAACAACACACAAAGATTTTGAAAATCCCATAGTTTTTGAACAAGACACAAGAATAGTGAAATTAACAAATAAGAATACCCATCAGAATACCCATTTGCCATTAGGAATAAGACACAGTTTTTGAAAAATCTTTGCTACTCTCTTTTTCAAGGTTATTTTTTGCATTTTAGCTATCAATATATACTTGATTGTATCAACAATAGCATGAAACATTTCAATTTCAAATAATAAGTTTTGGCATTCACTGCTATGTATTATTTTAAGAACATGATGTTCCTAATTATTAATGACATACTAAAAGGTGATTCAAATCTAGAAATGTCAAATATCATGATTTTCTCAATTTGATAGAGAACGTTTCCCCTTTGATGAGGCCAAGTGAATTGAAATACCACCAAATAGCAACAAAAGCAAGCAAGGAAGAGTATAATTCAACTTCTTCTAGCATAAAAGAATGGAAACTAAAAAAAAGTTTACAACTACTGTGAAACTCATATGTGACCTCTAAAGTTGGAGAAATTTCTTTGGAATAATTACAGCCACTAGATGTCTCTTTTTTAATCTATACTAAGGCATTACGAATAGATTTTTCATCCTGTCATATCTTTATATATATCTATACTATATATAAAAGTATGTAAGTTAGAAACATTGACTTTGCCTATGATACTCTTCATAAAAATTTGATTGACCAAATACCTTTTAGTCAAAATTTTGAATTATCTTAAAATTTATCAAATCTCTTCCTTTCTATTTATTTAAACAATTATAATTATTAATATCATTAAAACACCATGTGCAACAAATGTGTCTAAATCTAGTTCACCTGGTCACCTCCACTTAATAACCACTTAAAAGCCTTCCTATGCTAAGTAAGCTTAAGAAGAATGATCTAGCTAAGTATACAGGATATCTTCATTGTATAACTCACCTCTTTTAAATCATATGAAATATACTATATAAAAAATGGCACAAAATATTCAAAAAAGAGTTACCACTTCTTAAGAGGAGAGTGAGCTCAAATTCAAATCGCTTAAGCGAAAAGGGCTTGTTATACAAGTTTAATATAAAGCAAGATTATACAACTCCATAGGCCTTACTTTGAAATGAGTATTCCTTTCACACAAACACACAATGGGCAGTGAACCTATTATCTCACTATCTTAAAAGATAGTAGGAGCATGAAGAAGACCAAAAAATCATGGACAATGAATGGACACAGGACACAACCACAGCATAGATATAATAGGAATATTAGGTACCTAGTCCCTCAGTTGTAGATTAATACTTCACTACTTTTTGAGTATATGAAAGTCTATCCCACTATGGAAGCCTTAAAGATACAAAGTCTTTGGTAGTAACAAAATATTAGGAAAGAACATCTCCAAAGGTATTTCACAATTATAGGCACAAACAAATTTTGCAAGATGAGTTTAACCATATTTTTAAATGAATGTAGGGCAAAATTATTGTTATTTGCAAAGCCATGAACATTCAAATTAATAAATGAAGCACAATAGATTCCAACAAATAATAAAAAAAAAACATTAGTTATACTTTCAAGTCCAACAAACAAAAGAAAAGGCTTTGCATAGAGCCTAGTACCTGAATAAGAATGTTTCCTAATCTATTATCATTTTCAAAAATAATTCATTACCCTTTGATCTATTATGGGATAGTACTGTCTTTAAGGCCTTTGGTGTTATATAGTATGCACATTAAAATAGAGCAACACAGAACCAAAACAAATAGATATTCATATACACATGCAGGCATGCACATGCACAAACAAAAACTTGACATACAGATCATATTACTTAATTTTGCCTTGTTTTAACTCATTATTTAATGGAATAAAATTAATAGTAGAAAGGTCATAAAACATAAAAGCTAGTTCACCTCATTCTTTCACTTAAGAAGCACACAAATAACAGGAAGACTTTTTTTATCTTTATACTTTGTTAAGTGAAAAAAATACTTTGATCGGATGTAATTCTAAAGCTAAAATGCACATTAACAGGACGGTACATTACAAGTTTAGGTGGCTTCAAGAGGGTTATGTGCAAAGATTTTTCAGTTCACTTCACTTGCTATTTCCTCCTTATTTGGTAGATTTTGAGCATTCTCAATTTTTATATTTTTCCAAAACTTATCCTTGTTTTTCTGTAGCTTGTTATCACTTTTGGGCATCTATCTAAGCTAGTGATTTCAATTCATTCATGATTACACAGCAAAACTAAATTGTTGAAACTTGCTAACCTTTACTCACATAGTTAAATGGTCATGAGTAGGGTCACCCATGAAGAAAAGGTCATCAAGTAGGAGCATAATAAGGTTATCAAAAATAGAAATGGGCATGAAAGTAGCAAACTATGAATTGGTGCATAGTGTTAAAAGTTTAGGTTCACATTTATTTTTCTAAGTAAATGGCGAGTTATCTATTTTTGTAAATAAGGCAGTTTAGCTTCATATCTACTTCTTTTGCAGAATTAACCTTGGAAGATTTCGTAATACTGCATATTCAGAAACTCTAGCCAAAGCTAATGGTCAGTAGTTGACTCATTTTTCTATATGGTCCTTATTGTGAAACTAACTACTTGAAAAATATGGCTATCCCCTATATGACCTACCAGGACTTCCATTATCAAATGACTTTTCCATTACATGTATAATAAATATTACACAATGTCAACTGCAAAGTAGGAAACAATGCATGGTCATTAAGGCTATAAATTAGGTAAAATGTCATTATATGTAGAGAACACCTTGTTGGTGTTGGAGTCAAGGAAAGACGTTGCCACTTCCTAAGAACAACCATCACTGGTGAATCGCGGATCCAATGAGGGGTGGTTCCTCTTCTACATTCGAAGCTAGGTTTAAATTGGGGTGTTGTGGGTTCAAATGTAGGGTTCAATTTGGGGGTGCTATGGGTTTGAATGTAGGGTTCAATTTGGGAATGCTTTAGGTCCAAGCGAGGCTACTTTGCAAAGCTAGGGTTCCAAAAGCACAAATTGGGTTCCAATTGTGAGGGTTCCAAAAGCATGATCAGCGGCTAGTTCATGTCGTGCGATCCAACCTAAGGTTCCAAAAGCATGAATTGGGTTCCAAAATCTAGGGTTCTAAAAGCATGAATTGAGTTTCGATTGAGGGTGGGTAATTCAAAAAGAGACGAGAATTTAGGCATTTGAAGCTCTGGTACATTATCAAGTTGCAGGGCCAACATGCCCTAATAGAAAATCTAATAGAAATGTCTTTTTGTATGTTTTTCATAATTTAAGAGAATTAGTTACAAAATTTTAATATTTAGAAAGGTTATTTAATATTGACTTAAAGTTTTAAGGAATTTTGTGTATTTTAACTAAAAAATTATAAGTAAAATTTTTACATGAAATAAAAGAGTACATATGTACAAATTTAATTGATATTAATTAAGTGAGATTTGACACATTTATACAGTTTATTTACTATTTATGAAATGAGAATTTTATTATTAATAAATCTATTAGGTTCATTAAATATAAGTAACTCTAGCATATTGATTTATTATCACATATTGTAATTTAAAAAAAAATTATTAATCAATTAAAAAGTGTCAATGGTTCAACCTAATATTTGAGTGGTTAGTAGTTTATGGTACCTTAAACATGTTGGTCAGGATTTGATTTAGATGTGCATAAAAGACTCCCTTATGAGGGAGCTTGCTAGCTTTGGCGCACTTTAGGCTCTCAATAAATTAGTCTCTGACTTGCTTGGTTGGAGTATATCCTAGGATCACCCAAAAAATATGCTAAAATTTTAATTAATGTCAAAAATGCTACATTATATCAAAAACATACCAAGAGTTTACAATCCAATAACTTAGTTGTATATATTAAAACTTCAAATGAGTTTGTTGGTGCACTTGTTACTGTGGAAATCTACAATTTTTTTTATTTTGTACAAATTGCTTAATAATAAAAAAACATTAACGAAACATTTTTAAGAGTAAATTACATTCAATTATTTAAATAATTTTATTGGTAAATTCAGTTATTTATATTAAATTTATTATTACCCAAATTAATTAAGAAGTTAGTAAAACCTTCAAACTAAAAATGTATTTTTTAAAATTAAATTTATTATTATTATTACATAATTTGATAAATAAATTTTTTTTAAATTAAAAAAAATCAGATTTGTCGTTAGTTGAAGGAATTGATATAAATGTAAGATAGAAATATTTTATAAAATTTATAAAATTAATGAAAAATTAATAAAATTTAGTAATTAAATTTAAATATAAAATAAAAAAAATTAAAGTAAGAAATGCATCATCAAAATCCCTCCTTAACACAACTTTTTTTTTTTTAAGAGTCATTTTAAAATTTTAACATTTGATAGAGTTAAATAAACACTAGCGTGTACCCAAAAAATAAATAAATAAATAAACCAAAGCCCTGCGGCTCCTGCACTTGACACAACATAAGGCCATGGTGATTTAGGCACAGACACCACGACTGCTTGGTCATCAAGGATTTTCCCCATAATTTGATTCTGTCTTTCCTCAGCGTCCGATCTTTTTCTCTTCTACTTCCACTCTCACTGTCAGATAGCCATGGCTGATGTTTTGGATTCGGATGCATGTGACGCGTTCGAACGGCGAACCACAGACAACGAGGTTGCTCTTTCGCAACCCTTCAATTCTCCCTCTTTGGCGGCTCAGGAAGATAAAGATTCGTCTGGAATCTTATTAGTTTCTGAGAAAAAGGGAGAATTTTTTAGCACTACGGAAGACATGCAAGAACAGGTTCTGGCTTTTGATGTTAAAGAAACTGGGAAGTCGTTTGATGGAAAAGCTGTAGATTTTTCTCAAGAGGGTCTGACTGTTGGTGAAGGTGCCCTGAAATGCGATGTGGATATCGTCTCTAATGTTAAAGTGGAACTTGAAAAGGCAGTTTACAATGACGATGGCGAACAAGAGATGTATTTCTTGAAACACGGTATGTGTCGCTCTGGAATTCAAGAATCTAGAGTTTTCAATCGAAGCACTCTTGGGAGGTGTGGTTCCACTGAAGAGAAGCCTATGGTAGAAGTTCAGGTGGCAAACGAAGATTTGGTATCGGAGAATGTTTTAGAAGTCCAAAAGAAACGACTATTGCGGGAACTGGAAGCTGCTTTATTGCCTAAGCATGAATGTGCTGGTAAGAAGATAATTGGTGGCAAAATGGTGCAAGAAGACATTCCTATTGGAAGTTCGTTAGCAATTGAGGTTATTGATGAAACGGCATTGATTGAGACTAGTGCTGATCTTGGAATGAGAAACAAAACCGATGTCCTGGGATCTGGTAAATGTACTGCAAAGGATGCTGTCAAAGAAATGGATGTGAAGAATGCAAAACGATCAAGAAGAAGAGCAAAAGGGGTGAAGAAGATTTTGGGGATGGATGGAAGGCGCAAGAGTGTCACTGGAATGGATGAAGCTCAAAGTGGTTGTTCTCGAGAAAATGAGAATGGAACCAAGAGAAAGTACTCAAGAAAGGAGATTGAGGCTTTGAGATTTGTGAAAGTTGTGGAACAGCGAAAATTTTGGAAGGCAATATATTGCGGACTTGACACTGCAGTGGCAAAGGAGTATGATACCTTGTCAAGCAGCGAGCATCAGAAGCATATACGTTCAAACTATGATCCTCGTGAATGCTTTGCAAAGAAGAAAGAAACCCCACTTCTGAGTAAGTCTAACTGTCTGATTCAATTATGTTTGATTTGGAGTTGTATATTTTTATCTATAGCAATATATATAGAATGTCCAAGGACGCCCATTTTGTGCAATAGCGCTTGTCTTTTAGTAGAGTTAAAAATCTAAAATATCCAAATTATACAAAAACGAAGAATAAGAAAACTGCAGAAAAGGCATCTACTGGAATAGGATTACAAAGCTAAGGAGTGGTGTTATTGCTATGAATTATGTGTGCTTTTATTAGGTTTGATAGCTTTTTGATGTTTGATTGGATTTTCTGTTGCTTTGGGAATGATCAGAGGCGCAGTAAAACTTGAGTTATGCTTATCAATAGAATAACATGGTGCAGATCAGTTTGTAGAGTAGCTAACTAATCTATCTTCATCACTTGAAGTAGGCCTATTGGAGTGTATTGCTAAGAATTCGAGATTGCAATAATCTTACTAAGATAGTAGGTTTATGGAATCAGGAAGAGTACTCTACCCAACTAACATATGGTAAGTAACCTGAAAGTGTTTGTTAGTAATGTACAGCTAAAACTTTGTCCTCTTAGTCATAGCAAGCAGTTGTCAAGATTTCTTTGAAACAGTTGGGTTTGTTATGACATATCCAAAATAGTGGGAACATGACTAACGTCACTGGCACGTTTGGGGTGAGTTTGAGTGGCATCTAAGATTGTCAGGTTTGAGATCATTGATAGTGCTTGCATCAAGGTATTACAACAAATAAACAGAATCTTATCCTATCAGATGGGGTTGGCTACATCAAGGTGTTACAATAAATTAAATAATATTGCTGTATAAAAGGAGCTGTCTCTTTTAAGTTTTCTTATCTGAAATGGTTATGATGGGATTGTTGCCAGTAGTAAGGCTGTTGAAATGTTAATATAAACATTTAGAGGATTAGGATTATATTAGATCTTTAGATTCTAGTGTTAAAGGTAGGAGAGAATGACGTATCATTTTCTATGAATTTGAAGTTCTGGGCCACTATCATCAACTAGAGGGAATTATCAGTTCTAAAAAAAACTATTCACGTATTTAATTTTGAAGTGTATCTTCATTAGTAAATGCAATGGTTGCTAAGTATGAAATTCTTACTTATGGATTATTGAGATGATTTTGAAAACCAAAAGAGTTCAATGGTGCTAGTTCGTACAGTAGTTTCTTCCAGAGCTCCTCCCAATTTTTGTTTTTTTAATATGCAACTTAATGGGAATTAATAAGCCCAAAAGACTACTTAAAGAAAATTATGTGACAGACTGAATTGATAATGATTTCTAATGATGACAACTTTGGTCTGATTATTACATCTGCACAACTAACATAGTCCTTCATAGAAATCATCCTTTGTTACCTTGTACTATCCAACTGCTTTGTCTTACCCTCTGAAATGATATACTAGGTGTCTATAAATGTGTCTTGTTAAACTGCATTATGTTTGTTTCTTCCTGCTCTTAAATAAGTGATAGAATTTTCTATTACAAAGTAAAAGGGATTTCATGTTAAGTTGCCTTATCTTGCTTTTGTTCGATCACTTGCATAACTTTGTGGTAGTTTGGCTGTCTATATCTGCAATCACTTTATGTTGCCTATGTTTATGATTATAAAACGCTTTACTTTTCTGTGCTTATTCTCTTGAAATGCGTTTTAATGCTTTATTTATTTGATGCACTTCATTTTCATGATGATTGCAACGGTTGAACCAGTTCTTATGAAAGCTTGCCTTTCCGGTTAGATTATTTTAATTTCCTTTTAACTGTTGTTGGGGTGTGGGGTGGGTTGTGGGGGGTTTTCTCTTTCTTGCAAAGATAACAAGTGATTCTCTTTTCAAAAAACCTTACATAAGTCATTATTGTCCTTTTTTCTCTCTGTCCTCTTGCTATCACTCTCCAGGTTGTTTCCTCAGATTGTGTCAATTTGATATTTTCAATTTCTGTTATGGACAGGTTTGGGTGATCCTAATGGCAGATGGAGATATGTGAATGTCTTTGTGCATTGAAGGATGAACAAATGGAAGCAGAATCTAATCTTCAACTTTCGCTCTGTGCTCTGATTAGTGTACTTAGACATTGACTGTTGTTGCACGATGACTTGTATAAAAGTTCTTGTATATGAAACATATTGTGCAGTATACTGAATTCTAACTTTCAAAAGTGTACTTTGGTCATACACTTGTAGGCTAATTGGATGTTTACATTCTTTGAATGTTGAAAGTAATATTGTTGATATTCAATAAGAAGTTCAAATTCTTGTCTACGTTGTTCTTGAATGAGAAGAACTTGCTTTAGCGGGATTCTGTTACCTTTTATTGCGGCTACATTTAGATATTAATTCTTACTGAGTAGATAATACTAGTGCTAAATGTTTTAAAATTTTTTCAGGTGCAGTGTGTTGTGAAAATATTGATAATGAATTACAGCAGATGGAAAGTAGTGAAATTGTAAATCCCATGGACACTTCTTGTAATCATAGTCTTATGGGTGAGGACAGATGCGCAGATTTAGAAGGAGAGTTCAGTGAAGATGGTGGTAGTGAGGATGATTATGATAGCATTCAGAAACCTGCATTTTTAGTTGAGGGAGAACCCAATTTTGATTCTGGCCCACCAGAAGATGGATGGGAATATCTTAGGCGTGTCAGGTACTGTTTTAATTGTCAGCTGCTTTTTGCTGGTTATGTGATGCATTTATGCTCTATTTTTCCTGCTAATCTGCTATATATTATTATTATTATTATTAGAAGAGTGATTCTAGATGATATTGACAGACCATTCCAGCTCCTTAAAGGGTTTGAGACAGCATGTCACAGCTGATTCTGGCAGCCTAGCCTTGTCTTGGAACTTTTGAAAGTGAGTAATGAATGCAGTAAAACTTGTAAACAGCCTTGAAATCAGCAAAGACCTTTTTAAAGAAAGGTCACCTTCCCAAACATTCAAGCATTTCTTTTCTTGATTCAAGCAATCAAGCTCCAAAGAGATCTTCCAATTTCCTTCCAAATGGCCTCTTCAACTGCATCTTTGAAGACATTACTGTTATCAAGCTCCAACTTCTGAACCAACTCATATATACATTATTCAATGTAGTACCCAATTCCCAAGATTCTGAAGTTCAATCTGTATTTCCTACAATATTTTGGACCAAAACCCTAGAAATGCAAATTCTTTCATAAAAATATCAGAATTACTCAGTTTGGTGAGGCGAATAGGATTATAGGGCTGTCAAGCACTACGTGGACATAAAATTATAGGAAATATAACATCTACTGGAGTCTGTAGGATGTTGCTTTGGATAGCATTTCATGGAAAATATAGTAAAATTCAATATGTAATGATTATTTTTTTCACAGCTATTTATTTGGTCAGTAACTCATGGTTTCTATGGTTAAGGCTAGAGCTAAATATGAGAAAGCTGGTCTATCTTTTTTGCCTTAAAGATATGCTGGAAGGACTCTTGGTTGTGGGTCTGTTAAATGCTCATGAGCAAGAACTTACTCATTAAGGGCATGGTAGAAAGCAAATTTCTAAACTCATCTTTTTTTTCTTTGCTTAGGTGGGAGGCTGCCCAAATACCTAGAGTGAAGGTAGCGAAACTTGATACAAGTAAATTTAACAAGGAACAGAGTGCTTATGTGCCCAAGATTCCTGATATTGCCAAATGTCCTGAGCATCTCTTGCCAATGAAACAGTGGGAGGATGTATTTTTGGCTGAATTTTCCAAGCTTAGAGCGGTATGTTCTTCCATAGCCTGTTTGTTTCTCTGTACATGTCTTTCTTTCTTTCCTTTTTTTTTCTTTTTTTTTTTTTTTTGAAAGAGAGGGGAGACTGGGGAGAGGGAATGATCAATACTCCCTTATCTCAATTTGATTATTGACTTTTCGCTTTTGGGTTATCCCTTGATTTTGATCAATTTGAACACTTACTGAGGCATATGCATATAACATGTATACATAATGCTTTGTTCATGATGGTCTGTGAGCTCTTATTTAGTTTGGCAAGGTTACTTTTCAGTAACAATAATGCTTTGATTATCATAATAATATTTCAAGTGTAAGAGAAGAGGGAGGGAGAGAGGAAACCCTTTGAGTGAATATACATAAGGGAGTAATCCTTATGTATTGTCTTATTTATACTGTATCTTTGACTAAGTTTGACTTGTAGTACAATAGGGTACAGCTGTAGTACAACTAATGATTAGATAAATAATACAGCTATTAGAAATGAATAAATTGGGATGCCTGGGGTAGTTAATCAGCAATATAGCAGCTATTACGTTCCCAGTCCTTTTATATCTTTCCTACACTTTTTCTTCAGACAACACTGGTTGCTCTAACTTTTAAAGCATTTTCATAACAGATTATAATTTGATGATGTCATAGAAACTCCTTCCCTCCCCGTCGGCTGATGCTTTGGACCAACCTTTCAGTGCTAAAAAATTGTTTCAAAATTGAAGTTCTACCCTCTGGTATGATTCTGGTGTGCATTGGGAGAAGAGCATGCATTGCATTCTTTACTGATGATGCCTTTATACTGAAGAAATGTTGGCAGTATCTTGTCCAAACCTGTTGCTCCTTCCAAAAATTTTAATATTTTCTTTGTAGTAATTTCAATTTGTTGAATACACTAGAAAGCTTCAAGCTGTTTTTGTTTATAAGGTATAGGTTTTAAAGGTCTACTGATTGGGCCTTAATATTTCAATTTGAAGCATTGACCATATTTTATAATTGTTTCCCAATTCCTTATTCCAGAATATTTCACATCTGGAGGTTTCTAGTGCCATATATTCCGAAAGTTTGCATCCTGTCCATTCCCTGCAGCCACCTGGCAACTATTTTGGAAAATCAGGTACCGCAATACCCAGGGAAGTCCTGCTTCATAATCAGTTGAGCCTTGGGAAGCCAATTGATGGATCTTCAATCTCGACTCATGAAGATAAGGATACCATGCTGCCTCTGGAGAATCCAACTTTGAAAACTTCAATTGATCAAACTTCGAGCAGCTCACCTTTGCTTTCTGTTATCTTACAGATGGGCTATGCAGCCCGAGTATCAATGTTACAGAAACGAATTAGCCTGCTAGAGCCTGCGAACACTATCACGAGAAATGAATGCATGTGGCTCTTTGCTCTTTGTGCAACTGTTGATGCTCCATTAGATGCTGACACTTGTGCTGCTCTCAGGAGCCTGCTGCGGAAATGTGCTAGCTTACGAGCTAAGAAGGCTGAACTTGATGATGAGGTTGTAATGTTGAATATAATAGCTACAATTTCTGGTAGATACTTTGGACAATCTGAAAGCTAAGCTTCTAGCCTTTAACTTAAAACTGATATGTTGCCAGTATCCTCGCCCCATTCCTTAGGCTGCAAGGTCTTTTGTCTGCTTTGTTATGTCCCCCGAAAAGATTTGTTATTGTGTTGTCTTAACATTTAGCCTCTGGCTTGGGCTTACAATGAATTACTTTTACCACTTAGAAGTAGCCGTTCACAAGTCAGCGTTTTTATTGTCAAATTCGGCCATTTTTTTTTTTCACAAACTCTTCTCACTTAATTGTTATGTTTTATTATGACATTTATATTTTCACCTACTCTTTTATATTAAGTCTAAATAGATTATGTTATACATTAGAAAAGGAATTATTTTTATATCATTCTTATTTAGAACTTTGGTCACAGGCTGTTCTTTGTTTTATATATAGCAAACATCAATAAGAATTATTAAAGATATTTTAATCTGGATATTTCACAATTCTCTGGCTATGAAGAGAAAAGGCATTATATGTACCTAACCCAGTCGTGAATGGGTAAAAGATCCACATACTATCCTATGTATTTCCAATTCTCAAGTGTTTAGGAATTTAAAATGTACAAGTTATCCTATTTATTTTATTTTGTAACATTTTTTCATCCTCTAATATATTATGGTTGAATTTTTTTTTAGATGGTTCTATGCATACTTCTTCGGCAATCTTAAATTTCCAAATTATAATATAAAAAGGGCCGACCACTATAAATTACATGAAATGCCCCCTAATTAGTCCGCCACAAGTCTGTTTTTGTCTTGCAAAGTCCAAGCTCAGGGGTTGCTTTGAGAATTAACATTCCTAGTTTTAAGTAATTATGGACATGTCACATGATCACTTTAGTTCTTCAATTTTAACACGAATAAGGAAATTGTCAATTTGTACCATTTGTCAAGAAAAACGACATTCCTACAATTTTTGTATCATATTTAATACTCACATTTTTTATATGAAATTAATTTTTAAATTTTACAATTTAGTATATCAAATTTAATAATTTAAATTTTATATATAAAAACTAAGTAAAAATAATAAAACTTATTTCTTTTTTTTTGGTACAGAATTTATTTCCTAATTTTAAGGAGGCAACAGCTATATTTCATACAATGATGTAAAGTTGAAAGCGTTAATTTTATATTGGCATTTTTAATGTTGTAGTTGTTGTTTCGAAATTGTTTTTGAGAATATAAAATGATATTTCACTTGTCATATTTTTGTGAAAACTAAAAAAAAAGGGTTAATCTCTTTAAAAAAAATTAATCTTGTAAAAAATATTTTGAAGGCGTTAATATATTTTACCCAACATGAATCTGGCGGCGTTGGCGGTCGGCCCGTGGCAGAATTTCTCCATTGTCTTCTCCGGTGGGGTGGGATTGAGTCTTCACTGTTGAGGGCTGTCCACTGGTAACAAAGCAGAGGCACTCTCAACGAACCATACCCTCTTTCTTGGAAACTACATCTTGTCTACATGTTCTCTTCCAACGTTTGCATCCTTTCTCCTTCCCAACCCGTCCTCTCTCACTCCTTGAACTCCATTTCACGATGGCGTCTCAATTCCCCCATGCTCGCCATCGTCATCGTCTCCGGTCCCTTCCGCCCTCGCAGTCGCAGTCGTCGAAGGCACAACAAGCTCACCATCTCCGTTAAACCCTCCCTACAACCCAAGCTTGAAACTGTCATCGACTTCAACCACCTAAGCACTCAAACCTCCTCCACTCTTCGAACCATTTTCCCTTCCGTCGAATCCAACATTCGTGAATTCATTTCTCTCGGCAAAGAGGCTTACAGAGATTTACAAACTTTAGTGACTTTCACTGATAGCCATGGAGTTGTTGTTTCATGTCGCCCTTCCACGCTACAATTTATCGGCACCTCGGTCCTTATAACGCTCGTTATGATTTTTGTTTACAGGGTTTTGATCAAATTGGTTACTGGGTTGTGGCCTTGGGGTCGAAATGCGTCTGGGTTTAGGCCATTGGTGCGGAGGGACCGGAGTCTTGGGGGAAAAGAGGTCATTGTTGGCTGGAATAGTGGGGAGAGGACCAACGCCAAGTATAACTTTAGTGTCTCGGCTAATACATTGTCGCCGGCTCAGGGGTCTGTCATGGGCATCTCGAAGAGGGTTGGGAAGAATAAGTTTCAGGTTCAAGCGAAGTTGCCGAAATGGTGGCCAACTTTAGTCAAGCATGCAGTTTCGGCCGATGAGCAGGAGGAATATAAGAAAGAAGCATACAGAGTTGTTCGAGGTTCAGCTTTTCTTTAGTTTCATTTTATGCACCCCTATGGTCTAGTACAATTCTGTCTCATGGTATCACATTCTTTAAAAAATTACTTAATTTATTGATAACAAGGGTGAGGGGGAAGGAAAAAGAATTGAATTAAATTAAAGGTCGTTTATGGATTAGAATCTCATAGCTTTACATCTGAGGAAATCTTGCGCGAAGAAGCTCAAGCTTGTGTTAGTTTTTCAGTAATATCTTTGTCCTAACTCCTAACTTTTCGAATATAAGACTGCTCTCTTTTTCCCTCTAGATGAGTTTTGCTCATGAATTTTTATTAGATTTTGCTACAAAATTGGATTTTCATGTATTTACGCAGATAAAAGATTGAAGTTTAGCCATACTTTCAGTTCATGTATAACATATTTTGGGTCTCTACCTGTAATATGCTGTTTTTAAATTCCAAAACTCGCAACCAACTTAAAATTAATGTTTTCTATAGGTATGCTTCCAGAATAAATTAATGCATGTTTGCCCGCTCACCCTAAAAAATTGTGTTAGTGACCTCTGTAGACATTTAATTAGAATTGTTTGTGCAAGGAACATTTTGTTTGGTGTAATTTCAAGCCTTTGAATATTAGTTGAGATGAGGTAACTGATCAATAAACATTGTCCTATGCAGGCCAGATACACAAAAGTCAAGTGTTTAACCATTAATGTATTAACAAAGTCTCTTCAATATATACTTCACAAACACTTTACAATTTACCCAATCGAATGAAGAACTTCCACTCCTATGTTGAAATGAAGGAATCATCTATGGGAGATAAGACTCTTAGTAAAATTTTAAATAAGCAGACACTAAAGCTACCTTAGATCAGACTCTTTCCAAGTATTCAGTGATTAAATCTATACTGAAACTGAGAGAGAATTAGAGATTGACCAAAACTGATAGGGATGCAAATAGATTGCTTTCTAAAGCAAAGGGTATGTTAGGTAGAAATCAAGCTATTATCTTTTGCCTAACATTTATAAACAACTCCCTAGCATGTATGGTTGTTCCACAAGTAGGTTTATGGTAGTGTTTATCTGATAAGCCCTATCCGAGGTTGTCCTGTCAAGGCTTTCTTACTTCATAATGCAACAATTAAGATGCTGTTTCTTTACTGCAAGATGGAGGTGTGAAATTGGGGTTATCTTTCTAGCAAACAGCCTACATTTACTCGAGTTCATCTTTTATAATGAAAGTTTTCTTAAAATGTCATTCATTGTTGTGTGTGTGTGTGTGTGTTGTGTGGCGTTGTTTTAATTAATTATTTTTTTGGAATGAAAGAAGAATAGAGATTATAAAACGCAGACAATTCACAGACTAGGGCCATGTATGTGTTGGACACTTTTTTAGTTACTCGTGTCAGACATGACATGACACTTCAAAATATGTTTGCTTTTTTATTGCTGTGTCACAGACTCACAGGGTCTGTATTGTGTCACGTCCTGCGTTATCAGTGTCTGTGCTTATAGGTAGAGAAGTGACAAGACTTCATCTTAAAGTATTTGTTGTTATTGTCAGTTGTTAATACAATTGTGTTAGACAATTAAATTAGATGGAGCGTGTTATTAGCTAAAAATGTATCAACAAGATGAAGTGGTCAGCACCAATGGTAAGGGATAGTTAAATCAATCTCAGAAATAAATTCTCATTCCTAATTAGGTGGAGCTTGTTATTAGCTAAAAATGTATCAACAAGATGAAGTGGCCAGTTCCAAGGGTAAGGGATTGTTAAATCAATCTCAAATAATTTCTCATTCCTCTTTCGTTGTAATGCTGTATTAATAGTGATTTACTAGTTTTAGCTATAACGTGGAATATTGAATTAATAACTCCGTGACTCAGTCTTTGTTGTGTTTCTATGTCTGGTTAAAATATGACTATTTTTGGACACTACCTTTCTTGTAGGTAAAAATACACATTTAATAATTTCCATGTTGTTTGGCTATCCTTCGATTCAAGTTGCAACTCATTCACTTGATTTCCAGCAATCATGGACAGTAGAATGAGCGGACAAGACATCATGGAGAATAACATAATTCAAGTCAGTTTTTTGGTGATTTACTTGATTGTCAAATGATGTATGTAATTTTATGTTGTATTTCATTATTTTGATGGCAAATTTGGTTAATGCTTTATGGTAGGCGGAGCTTGTCATTAATTTTCTTTGAATGCCTTTTCTTAATATGTTTAGAAGAAAGCATTTTAGGTCTTAGGTAAACTTATTTTCAACTGCTTCTTAAACTTTGCTGTTCCTTTTCAAGGGTGCTTTTAGACAGTTTCAGAGGGTTTTTTTTTTTTTTTGGTCCCCTTCTAAAACTACTGTTTGATTATGCCATAAGTTTTTAAGAGTATGTTAACTAATTGATACTAATAAAAATTTTACCTTGCTCACAAATAGTCTTTGTTCAATAATTTTCTGGTACTAAAGAACTTGTAATAATTTTCTCTTAATTTTTTGCTTTTTGAATGAGATTGATATGATGAAAATATGGAGGACTAACTTGAGGTGCCCAGTAAAAATGCACAGTTTTGAGAGGTCATACCTTCAAGCTCTTCAATAATAACTTCTTTTTTTTCCCTAGCAATGGGGTAGTGGTTATATATCACTTTTGGAGATTTCGCCAAAAAGTTAATCATTTGCATAAAATGTCTGTTTTTAGCCTTGGAAAATGCTATATAACGAGTGGGCATAGTATTTTTCAATATATATGAAGTGAGATGACATTATACCATCCAACCACTTGTCATGATTAAAGTGTACAATCCTAATTCAAGGTAATACTTTTTAAGAACGAAGTCTTAATTCTTAAAAGGTGGTCAAGCGTGATTAGTTAATTGATTGAAATATGAGTGAATGCTGTATTGACGGTTGGAAGTTAAAAATTTCTTTCTATGCAGTTTTTTCTGCTCTCTACCATCTTTGTTGAGCTGCACGGTGAAAGATGTTTGATTTACATTGAAACTCCAAATAATCTTGATAAGATTTATCTAGCCTTCCATCCAAACCATAAAAGCAAAAAGGAAATTATTAGGCTAGTATGGGGCAGCTGGGATCAAAGCTTACTTAATGTTATCTGTATTACTGCCACTAGCCAGTTCTAATATTCTCTAGTTAAACAGCTAGACAAACATGACTTATTGGGGTTTGGGAGAATGATGAATATGTGTCAAGCACTAGTCTGAATAAAATTGTGCATGCAGATAACTACAACAAGCAATAAAATTTTTCTAGGATAGTTTGTAATTCTTTAAGCCATGTATGTCTGTAATAAACGTACTTTATAGTCATAACAAATTTATGTTTTTTTTCCTCTCTGTTCCATTATTCAGTTAAATTTATTTCTGTAATTTGTAAGTAACAAGGGAAATCATTTGTGTGGATACTTTAGTTTTTTTATGTCAGTATACTTAATAGTTTGGAGTCTTAAAATTATTTGATTGAAATGTTCTCTTGCATTATTCAAACCTTTCATAACAAATTGGACTGCTCTTTACACACATGAGCAGTTACGCCAAATATGCAGAACTTCTGGGGTGCAAGTATTTATTGACCCAACAAATATCCGGGATTCTCTGTATCGAGCGTCAGTTGACTTTGTTATGAAGGTTTGCTGCAGGTATGATTTCATGCCTGCTTCATGTTAACCTCTTTCCTTTAGTGCTAGCTAGAGCCTATTAATATCTTGTCTTTTCCTGGTGTAGCAATAATGTAATTATTGATTAGTTTGTATCTTTTTAGGGCACCAAGTTACTCTACTTCCATTGAGATTAATAGAGAGGATGCTCGGAATTTTCTTGCTGGGTTTGCCGAAAACATTGCGCTTGAAAATGTACGTGCTGCAACAATTGTATCCGCAGCTGTTGCTGCACGAACACGTTCCTGTCTTCTACAGGCTTGGGTAATTTCTTACCCTTATTTTGTAATCCAATTACATTGTGTGTTGGCAAGTGGGTTGCAAGCATACTATATTTACAATACCAATTGTTAGCAAAGGATAATTTTTTAATTTTTGTATTACTGGAAATTTCTGGAACACAAATTCCTCAGGTCATTGTTAGAAAGCAGTAAATGACCCTATCATTGTACCCAAAAAACACAAACTATGTCATTATCATTAAACGGTAGGAAACACTCTTGATCTTAGTTGCATTCCTTGGATATTATTGGTGTGCTTTTCTTTTAGAAGTTCCCTTCTGATGTGGTCATAAAGACCATCAAACATTCCCATTTTAAAGCGTAAAACCAGCAAAATAACTCTACATAGCATTAGGAAAACTATATGGATGCACTCTATAACTTTCTCAGCCAATTAACGCAGAGAATTTCTAAATGCAGCTCTCTTTTTCTTGACTACTCTGTCTGAAATGAGGTGGGTTGGCATATGATTATTGTTGTTTCTGCATAATATTAAATAGGACTTGCTTAACTTCAAAAAGTTTCAACATCAGCAAATTTGTTTACCTTCAGAACTGGTTATGTGTAGCATAGGTCTTTTTGTTTAAAATACTTTTACGCCTTAAGATTTCCAAGATAGCTTGTAAACAAAATAATATATGATGAAGGCTCTCTTATGATAAGGCTTCTGCACTTTTGGTAAGTTACGTTTATGATCCAAGGGCCAAGGAATTTGCTTTGCTTCTAAATTACAATTTGCAACTGTTGTTGCTAAGGCAATTACACTGTTTGTCAGGGTATCAGGCTCAAGGATGTTAATGAATTGTTTTTATATATAGGCACTAGTTACTTCAAAATTAAACAAGTATGCTTGTATTTTTGAAAATATCTTTAAAATCTTTATGGGCAATCTTGCAATCTGTGGTCAACGTTTTCCAGGAATCTTTTGATAAATTACAATTCTTCTTGTAATGTATATGTATGAGACGTTTATATAATTCTTGAATGAATTTTATAACATGTGGGTGAATTTCTTCACTTAATAGTAAATTTTGCATTGAGAAGAATTTTCTCCTTTGTGTCATCGTTTGGAATTATTGCACTGCATTTGAAGTAATTTTCTCTTTCATGTTCTTCTTATCTCTTTGATGGCCATGGTATTTCTTTAATTATTCATTGCCTGTTTATGTATATAATTTTATCAAGAAGGTGTGCAGATCGAAGCAGAGGCTGGTTTTAAGTCTGCCAGATGAATGAAACTGTGTAATTTAATTGTAGGCCTGAAGATTCTATTCTGAAACTTCTCTTAATTCAATGTATGAATATTTCGGTTTATCCTCATTTTCTTGGCTTTGTTAAATTGTTACTTTTTTTGGTTTTCTGTAAACTTACAGGCTCTGGAGATGCAAGGTAAACACGTTGAGACTAAGGTGGAACTGTCAAAAATATGCCTTCTTCTGCAGATATTTCCTCCTGAAGAGTCCTCTGTATGTGTATTTTATTATTCAAATATTTGAAATTAACTTCTTATTTTGTTTCTGGATGAATGATCAATGATGTTTCAATATTCTTTTTATTTTTCTAATCAAATTTGGAAATCACCGCTGGTTGGGATCATTAAAGAACTTTTTTTTAAGCTATTCAGTAATATACATCTTTTTGTGTTGCAACCTAAATCTAATGTTAATTCTTAATATTTAGATCAGTGATGTTCTATTATTTAGCCATTTAATTCTTATTGAGCTGGTTCTAGGTGCTTCTGGATTGTCTTTGATCCTCTTTATGCTAACCTTTTTCAGAACCGAGCAACATGCCACCACTATTAAATGGCTAAATAATGATAGCGGCATGTTCCTTGGTTTTGAAAATGTTTAGCATATACAATTGAATGGCTGGCTAGAAAGGTTCATTTGAGAAGAATTTATGGTGCAGTGAGGAGTGAATTTGTAATTAAGAAGTTTCCTTGGATGTGGCTTAGAGCTCTAGATTATGTACTAGTGTCGTGACATTTCTTTTTTCTTCTTTTCCAAAATAATAATTATAGGTTTGAAGTTTCATGTAACTATCCTTTATTAATAACTTGAAAAGCACGTGGGTGCATGTCAAGACACTAATATAATTTATGTTTACAGCATTCTAATAATGTTTATTGTGGATGGGTCTGTGCAGCCTGAAATGGAGATGGTTGCTCGGGGCTTGGAGAAACACTTGAAACTTGAACAAAGAAAATACCTTATGGATGTGTTTGCTAAAGTTTGTGGTGAGGACAGTCACAGGATTGCAAGAGAAGCCCTTGGATTGGTGCGGACCTTTTTCCCTCCCCTACTTGTAATACTTGCAAACACTCTGTTTTTACAGAATAATTAATTGTATCACAGTAACCAAAGGCACCCTAAATTATTTATGTCTACCCATTACTTGTGCAACGATAGGATGATTTTCTGAAAGAATTTTCCTCATTGGGGGTTTTTGAAGAGGACTGGGGAAGGCATTTTAATCTCGGGTAGAATTTGTTCTTGACATGTTACAGCTTTTTTCCTCTCTTTTGAAGTGAATGTTTGTTGCTTACTTTTATAGTGAAACATTTTCACTTGACTTGTTTGCTGTGATAATTGGCTTGTGACATAGGAATAGAACTCTGTAGAGTTCCTAGCGATGATATTCGACTGTAGCATTTTGATTCGGATAGACCTTTCTCACTTTAGTTCTCAAGTAGTGTTGTTGTGTTAGCGAATTCTAGTTTGTTTTTTGGATGTTAAACTTCGTATGATTGTGGCAAGTCTATTTTATGGTCCAAGTCCAACTGTTATTTCTTTGCTATTTATATCAACCTCTTCCTACTCTTTTTGTGTAGATGCAATCTCAACATTGTGGCGGTGATCAACACACAGACAAAATCATGTGAAGAACTGCATACCCTCAAACGGTATTCTGAGTATAAAGTTTATCTGTTTGCTTAATTTATTTCATTAATGTACATATCTAACAGGGATGACATTGTTCAAGGTACAATTCACTAGTAGATGAAAAATATTTACTTTGCAATTGAAGTTGTAAATACTGTCTCTGGTAATCAGAAACAGAAATTTATAACGATGGCATCTGCCAGTTTCCCCCAAGGTATGCATAGAGGTTGGCAAACTAATTTTTGACTTTAGTAACCCATTTGTTAGTGACACTTAACTTTCTCAAATGATAATTGCCAGACCAATGTTTACAGGTTGAAATGGCAAGGAAAGGCAATAGATCAAGCAGTGGCTGGTGAAGCGGCATAAATTTTATATTTAGCACATAATATAAACAAAAAAGGGGGTTGAGAAACCCATGTCATGGGGCGCATCATTTAGTCCGCAGCTCCGTTTCGAACAAGAAACTGATAGAAGAATTTCCCGCAGCTCCACGTCTTGATAATTCTGTTCCCCTCCACCCTCCGCTACACAGCCTTCTTATACTTTGTTCCAGAAAAGCATCATTTCTGTATTATTACAGATATATCACATAATTGATGTGAAATAATAAACTATGAAAAGAAATTATAATTAAATTAAATTTATGTGTAATATATTTATAAAATATAAAAAAATGTCTTGAAAAAAAAAATAAGAGTTTCTGTAGAAAGTATAAAATAGAAAAAAAATTTATAATAATTTATGCAAGCTCTAAATATTACACACGTGATCTTTATATAACTTCGATAAAAGATACTCAGAAGTTTAGCTCTTACGTGACATGTGCTGCATTTCAAGATTTTTATGAACATTTTCAAACGGTGGTATTATTCTTGCGCCTTTCGTTATAAGTTTATGTTTTTAATTTTTTTTTAAAAATAAAAGAAGGTAGAATCAAATTATTTCAAGTATATGTATAAAAAAAAATTCGAATATGAGGAGATTTACCATCAACAATTTAAAAAGAAAAGCTTTTTCAAGTAGAAAAAGATGCTGTAATAAATCTAATATAATAAAAAGAATCTTTTATTATAAGAATTCTTCCCAAACATGACATCTGAAATATACTTGACTTTTAAACTATGTTATAACAGCTGCCAGAATTTGACATTTTAGTTTGATAGTTATAATAATTAGGTTTGAAATGCATAGAATTTTTTTTAAATTATAAGTTAATTTTAAAATATATTTTAAATTTTTAAATTTTGTTTATAATCTTTTTAATTATTTAAAATATAAAAAATTTATTATAATTTCTGTTAACTCGTGGACAAATTTTCTAAATTTTTGGTCCAATCAAAAAGAGCAAAGTGACACTAGCCCTAATTTCTTCGCCTCTACTGACCAGACCCAAGGAATCTCTTCGTCTTCTTCCCCGGTGACCAGGACAGTCACCGTCATCTATGGAGGGCGTGACCTAGATGGTCGCCAATGAGACTTGAACTGCGACTTGGAGAGTCGCGATTAGAGAGGGTTGCACTTGCTGTCGGTGACTATGGCGAAGTTGTCGCCATTTGAGGCACTTTTAGGGGGGAAGTTGTGATTCTCGACTCTTAAAGACCTCAATGAGTACCTCTCTGGGAAGACCTACATTTCTAGGTTATTTGCTTTTAATAGCTTTCGATTTTGAAATTGTCAATTTTTTTCTAAGATTTCTTTGTTTCCCTTATTCTTGGGTTGGATTGAGTTTTCAGGAATCAATTGATGAAAGATGATATTCAAGTGTGCGCAGCTGTTTTGGAAAAGCCAGGAGATTCTTTTCCCAATGCTAGCAAGTGCTACGGTGCCATCTCTTCACATCTTGTTGAAAGGTTGGTTTTTCTATCCTTCTCTGCAAAGATGAGAACTTGTTTCATCTTGATGGGAAGATTGGTAAGGGATTGTTCAGGGGAATCTATCTTGGTGCATTGTGTTCTTGGTGCTTTTTTACTTTTTTTCAAAGATTTATGGTTTCAAAGAAGGGAAACAATTGGGAAGAGGGGATAGGGTCATTTTAGTTTTTTTATTTTTTATCAATTTGAGGTTTGATTAGGGATTAAGGAATTTGTCCACAAGTTATCAAAAAAGGGAAGAGACTTTTGTATATTTTTTATAGGTAAAAAGAAGGTTGTATGTAAAATTTAAAAATTTAAAAAATAAATTTAAAATTAGCTTATAATTTAGAAAATTTTGAATATTTTAACTTAATAATTATTATTTTTATTGGATTTATTATTTTACAACAATATCAAAGGTGATATTTGCCGTAACAGGTCTACAATCAAATTATTTTTAAATTTAATAATTTAAATTATTTTAAATAAATATTTAATAAAATTTAATTTATAAAATAGCAGTACACTTTTGGTCTCTTAAATTTCGGTTGTTTTGAATTTGTCCATTAGCTTGTTTTCTTTTCTAAATTAAATCCCATAACTTTCAAAATAATTTTGGTGTTTTTCAAAAGCTAATTCCTTCAATATTATTATCTGGATCAACTAATGTAGTCTGTTTTAAAAACTGGATTAAACTGAATCAGTTTAACCAGTTAACTAATCAATAAAATGTGGACCAATTTAATTTTATCAAACCAGTTAGTTTACTAAAATGTTTTAAAAATTAAAACTTATATAGTTACAGATTTTATGTGTTGCATATAGAACTTTTAAGTGACTTAAAAAATTAAAGATAATTATTAGAATAACTATAAAATTCATAAATTTTGTGAAACATATTTGACAAAAATAAATAAATGAGTACTCTAATAACACTATTGAGATTTTTTTTAATAACTAAGTATAGCATGTACTTACGAAGCATGCTGATAGAGTGATAGGAATCTCCTTGGCATTTTTTAGTTATAGTAAGCAGTAATGTGTTGGACTGAAGTTAATTTTTTTAGATTTCTTCACACGGTATTCCTACATTAATATTAGGTGTGAGACTTATTTATGTTTAAAGTTAATTATTAATAATTCCTTCTAACAAGTGTGACTCCAAGGCTCGAGCTTGAATCTTTAACCCTAGTTTCGCAGCTTAGGGTGCAAGTAGCGATTACTGCATCAATACTTTATTGATAATTAATGTTAATTTAATTATGATACTACTATTTCTACAAACAAAATTTAATTAAATCTCAATCAAAATATTTAAATTATTAAATTTATTAAATTTCATAAATTAAACTTAAGACCCACCCTCATCTAATAGCCCATCTTTCTTGGTGAGCAAATGAGCATTCAGTCTCTTACATTTAGAGTTGTCAAAATAAGTTAAGTTCACCCCATCCCATTTATATTGGCAGGTCACAACTAGGTAGAGTAGGACAAGAAATATTTTTACATATAAAAAATACATTAATTTACAAATTAACCTATCCCAGGTTGTTTTAATTGTGGATCAATGCAAGATGAGACAGGTTAGCCTGATATGGCACCCCTACTTACCTTATACGTGGGAGCCAAAATGATGTCCTAAAAGCTATCTGTACGATAGTTCGTGGAGCATCTTCCACCCAAACTGAGTCATCATTCTCAAAAGCTAAGGCCGCAAAGGCATTGGCAACCTCATTGCCAGTTCTACAAATATGTGAAAGGGAAAAGTCTGAAAAGCAAGCAGGTAACCTCTTGCATTCGTCTACCATAGCATCAAAGTATGAAAGAGATTTGGATGGGCCATGAAAAGTCGAAACCACCTCCATGCAATCCACTCTAGCAGAAAGGCTTGTCATAAAGTGTCATTCCACTGCCAAGGGCAGCCATAACACAGAGCAAGAGTTTCTGCAAGCCGAGCATCACATTGACATTGAACTGTCTATGCGGCTGCGACCATTATTTGGGCTTCTCGATTTCGGATAACTATGCCCAATCCAAAATTCCCATCGTTACGGACTGCTGCATCAGTATTAAGCTTGTACAGAGATCGGTTTGGTGGCGCCCACATTTTCAGCATTTGCGGAGTTCGATAAGGAAAGAGTAAACTCCATAGTCAGTAAGGGTCCGAGACACCAAAGCATTAATATACTGAAACTCCATCAGAGGCCCCTCGAAACACAGCTTCTTGCAAGTCCACCATATTGCCCATAAGAGCGTAGCTGCATAGGCAACATTCTCCTTTGGAGCCCATCTCATAAACTCTCCACCAAGAAGAGACTGAGTTTACTTCGTGTGGCTGCATTCTTAACATAATGCTGATCCAAATAAAAATCTGCAAGCCCGTGTGAAACAAAGTCTCCTCCGAGATGGTGCACCCGTGACAAAAAGATGGCGAGAGGACACCCCTCCTACGGAGTTTGCACCGAGTAGACAGACAATGTAGACAGGCTCTCCATAGGAAGACTTATTCTATTTGGCACTTGTAACTTTCACACAGAATCCATGAGAGGGATCTGAGCAGTTGTTAACCTCAGGGATGTCCTGCCCAGCCACAAAATGATAAGCGGACTTGGTGGTGAATTCGCCATCTTTTGTACCGTGCCAAATGAGTGAGTTATCCCATGATATTCTTGTAAGAGGGATGCGTAGAATCTGATATTGCTTTAAAGGGATAGAAGAGGTTGTTAATAAGGTCACGTTTCCACACCTCCTATCATGGTCTATAAAATGGGTACAACGTACCTCCTCGCATGCAGGACTCCACAGCATCATGGTTGGGCAAATATGGGTTCGATCAAGATTTGTTTCTCAGTAGTACCAAAAGCAAGCATGACATCATCATGGACATAAGTCCCAGAGTATGGAACCCCGAAAAGAGGCTGGCCCAACTTAAACAGGATATGATAGCTTCTTTATGGCCTAACATTCTGGCCAATACATTATCCTAGAAGTATGCCCCAACACTTCCAGTAAGCTTTAAGGGTAAAACAAATTGGCTGAAGTACCCGTGACTTGAAATTCCAATGTGGTCAGTGAGTCTTTATCTATGGAGAGTATCCAATAAACTCATACTCATGTTTGTTAGATAATGGGAATCTAGCACTAACAAACAAACAACAAAAGATTTAGCCATTTTGACTAGGTAGCCAGCGATCCTCCCATATATGCTAATATTGAGACCCTTGCCAACTAGCCAGTTTCTTATTATCTTATATTCTACAGGTTTTTGGAAACAACAAGTATATGATTCAAGGGAATAATCTTATGCTTCAAGTTTACTCGCTACAGCCCAATTACCGAACAAAACCTAACTCCACTTTCTCTGTTATAATTTGTTTCACAGGACTCTCCCATTGATTAAACATAGGAGCATAAACATAGGTGCTCTCTTCTTTCAGTTTCTTTACAAGACACCAAAACCATACTCAAATATATTTATTATACAGACGATATCCTTAATTTCTGTTATTGCCTAACAGCTTAGAATTTGGATATTTTGACGGATAAAGACAAAGGCAACAATGAATATATGTGAGAATCATTAAAGATGAAGCTCTCTTGAAATGATAAAATCTTAAACTTACATGGTACAAATGAAATTCAAGAAAAATAGGTGAATCAAATCACATAAAACATATTGGGGATATAGCCATTGATTTTTTCGCCCTCACTGAATTATTTTGAAAGTTAAATAGGACTTGAATTTGGTTAGTTCAATTATGTGTACTTAGAAACTAGATCCAAAATATAAAATTTTCTCATTTTTGTGACTAGAAAAAATGAAGAGAATAAAAATTCGTCTCTATTTCGAAGTTTTTTTTTTTTTTTCACTAATTTTTCAATTTTATTATTTGTTCTATATCTTTCTAATTGTTCCCCTGACTTTGGTTGAATTCCATAGTCACGAAATCCAACCTACGCAATCAGAAGTGATACTTTTCTTTCTCCAACTTCCACCCTCCTCGGTAAAAACAAGATTAGATCACAAGTTCTTCCACTCACCAGAGACTGTCAGTTGAAATGTGAGAAGGTTAAATGCGAATTGGAGCTGTCACCCAGACTTAAGACAAAGTCCATGTGCCCATTTCCGCACATCAAAATCTTGCAGATTGCTACCGGTCACTATAGCCATTACTCTAATATAGCCTAGGATCTCTGCTTACAAAATTCTACTAAATACTTAGTAAAACAATCTGTGACAGTTTCCATAGAAAAAGCTAAGAATCAACAAATCTAACTTCCTTTATTTTGTGTCATGTTAGCATCCAAAATTTTGTAGGCAGTCTTTTCCTCTTGTCTATGACACAACGAGCATAGACTGCTCGATTTCTAGCAACCAATAATTATAAACACTGGATACATAGCAAAGAATTTCAATTTACCCCAAATCATATTCTCATTAAGATGGACGACCTAAATCATCATAATATTTGTAAAGAATATTAGAGATACCAAGGGTTGAAGTAAATAAAAAAGGAAACCAAAAAATGTACAGTCCGAGGCAAAAAAGAATAGATATAGCATAAGTAAATCTCATTGATGTGCCAAAATCACGAAGCAATTTCTATTCTGTCAAAATCTTCAGCAGCTGAACGTCTTGGCCGGTTCATCAGTCTCTTTAGTCATGGATTCATGCAATTTCTCTATAAACTAACTGGAGAAGTTCCTTCAGCAGGAAAGCTCTCCCGGAAGGGTGGAAATAACTTCTTAATTTCACTTTATTGTGTGACTTAAAAATGTGTTCATGAATGCTACTAGCCAATAGATATCACCAAAAACATTCCTCTAAAGACCCCTGCAACATTATGTAAAAATGAACAATTCATTCCTGGTGCACAAGTTATTCTTTCCAATGGTATAGAAAAGTATTACATATCTTCCTTGTACGACAAGGTCTTTATAAGAACACTAGCCCCTGAGCCTGAGCCCCCTTTTGCTTAAAGATTATTTATATATTCTTTGTCTTACCGCCTCCCAATTCTTTCATCTCTTTCCTTACATGGGGGAATGTAAAAGATATGTGGAAAAGTTACAAATATTTAGAAAGTGGGATACTTGAATCAACATTTACAAAATTAAAGAGAAGGTATCAAGCTAACAGTTCTAATTATAATAGGTATTGGATAGATATGCATGCAATCATAGTATTTTCCATTGAACACATAAACAATTGCTTGGGCTACTCCTATATATACTACTAAGTAGGGAAAAAATAATAATTTAACAGGTCAAGCAACAATATTATCCATAAAAGAGTTATTTAACCTGGATTTGGAAGAAGCCAACGAAAAAATAAAGAAAAAAGAAACTTACCGCAGGTGAATCTAAGAGGGAAGAAGTGGCTGTCTCTCATCAGGCCCCACGCGATGACTAGCCTGGAAATATAAATTAACAATGAAACATAAATCAATGAGTAGTGACTAGAAAACTTAAGAAACAAAACAACGCAATGGCATATCCACACCTCTTCAGTTGCTCCAGCTGCCATATTTATGAAGGAATCCTTTGACCTGGAATAAAAATTAGGAATTTATTATAGTAAAGGAAGAAGAAAGTGATTTTACTCCACAAGTTTCTTTGCCAGTTGCCATCTGCAAATAAGAAAATATCTAACACCAAAATACATTATAAATTGAAACTATCAAATAAGAACCCCCCATTGCGCTTCCCACCCTCCAGCTCCTCGGTCAAACTTTCATGCAAAATTAAAGGAGAATTCTCGTATCATTCTCACAAAATGCATTGCTGAGATCAGCAAAGAAATTAGCAAGTACCTATGCATGTCATGAACGTCATGCAGTTCCAGCATACCATTTTGTTCATCTCTGACCTTTGATAGAGGTGAAAAGAACTAAAGAGGAAATGAGCACAGGGTAATACAAAAGTAAAATGTCATTAGTTAAAATTCTTTAAAAGATAGTTTTTATATTCTTTATTATCCACAAAAATATTTCAAATTCACTTTACCTGATGCATTGAGATGAATACAATAGAAATTCCTAAAACGAAGTTCATTGTTAAAGTATGTCCAAATAGTGCAGCTGATGCTATGCCCGTAAAGATTGTTGCAACTGTCGATGAGTACTTCTTCAAAATTGTATCTGAACAGATTATGAGGTTATTGAGATAAAGTGGACAAGTGAAAGTGTTCATCTATCAAGCATAACGTCAATTCTACCAATATGGTGCTACTATTTTTGGACCAGCTCAACAGAATAAATAACAAAATACGAATTATGTATACCTGCATACTTAAAGAAGAAAGAAGATAAAATCCCCTGGGCAGCATTGTTGGCTATCAAAAGCATGGTGGCTCTTGAATGACCTTGTAGGATATCAAAGCTACTAGTATCTACATTCAAAGCAACATCACAATGATTAGTTGACAGTTTGAACATTAGATGAAAGCAAGAAAACAGGCCATGAGTAAAATACTAACAAATTTACACAATTAATCCATGCTATGACTCAAACGTCAACAGGACCATCAACAAGAATTACACTATTGAACATAAATGGAGTCTGCATATAAAAAGTTGTTAATGTGCCCAAATGTCACAAGACAAGTGTTGCCCCATTTACAATAAAGACAACAATTTATGACACAAAGACAAGTATGTAATTTTCCAAATACAGACTATATAAGATAGCCCGTTGCTTTATCCATGACATGCTCATACATGCAGATCAACATTATTTTCATAATCTCACCACACATGCTCATTGCTTTCCAGTTTCGACTACATGCTCATACATGCATCAGAACCTGAATATCACAACTGTGAGATACATATTATTCTTGATTTTATTTCCTTAGTTGATACCCAAATGCTTTGCACTTCATGCATGATCCAAATCCTTGAAGTAGGATCTGGTTCAATTTGAACAAGACAAAATTCAAATAGAAATTACATATTCAGCATTTACTGATTCTACGTCTTCTGTTTCCATAAACAATTTTAAAACAAAGCGTGACATATGCCTTTTGAATTTGTTTTTTTAATTGCTAATCCATTGCAAAACTTGCCTACCATTACACAGAGAATAGAGACGTATTCCTCACCCTTGAAAATAGCAGTACCAAGTATTCCAAGGAAGTTGAATATAGCTCCATACCCATATAAAAACAGATTCTGCAGAAAGGAAAAAAAAAATGGAATCAATATCGAGATGGTTGATCAAGAAAGTGGAGTGTTTAATGGAAACATTGAAGGGCAGCTCTCAAAAACTTCCTAATTATTTTATTTGACTTCCATGTTTCCTTTTTAACATGTTGATGATTCTTCGGGTTGGGAAGTTATGTATCAAGCTAGTTTCTTTCTCTTCTTCAGTTTTCTCTATTATTTTTCCCCTTCTTTTTCTTCATCTTTAGCATAATGGCAAGTATTGAAACTTGAACCTAAGACCTTTACAGTGAATTACCACCCCAACTAATCACTAGAGCATAAGCTGAGATGAAACATTTTAAGTCGTTGAAACTATTTCATGTCTAAATCCACATGAAACTAATAAAGTAATAATCAATAAAATTCATCGCATGCCCCCACATCACCTGAAGGTAAATGCTTGTATCATATTGACTCTTCAAAGCATACTCATTATACACAGAGGCCAATGATGGAACAGTTACCTGGAAAAACAATGCCAGGTTAAGAATCCAACAGCAATGAAGAAAATCTCAATAAATTAAAGTGCAGAATAACCAAACAGACATGATGGAAATCTCAATAAATAATAGTGCAGAGTAACTAAACTAATTTGAGATTAACTTGCATGATGATAAGTAATATAATGATTGAGGAATCGATAAAAAGAATATCACTTACAAAGATAGATGTATAGACATATGCACCCATTGTGACAGGAAGACCCAAAGCTGTAGTTCCTTCAGGTAAAGATCGCAGCTGATTGACACTTATACCAATGAGCAGTAGAGCAAGAGCTTCCCACTGTAACAAAAGAAAAAAAAAACAGTTTTGTAGATGCACATGGCACTCAAGGAGCATACTCAATTGAGATTCACATAAGGATTACAACTTGCTAATTCTGATAGCAAAGAGTCAAACAATGGCTGCACAGAACACCTTTCTTGTCACCATAGGCAAGAATAAGGGATTAATTAACTCACTAACCTGAATAATGGAAAATCGACGTCGCATAATCATCTTTAACAAGACAGCTATCACTAAAACCTGCCAATGCACAGTTAACCCTGAGAAATTTGTTCAACTGAAGAAAACTACCAAGAGAAAAATATTTCCAATTGTTTTAAGGATTTCATTTTGAAAACCTGAGCAGGGTATGGATGTCTACAAAGCAAGAAATTTTGCTCAAGACTCTGCAAGTTTAGGAATCTGAAGATTTTATAGTGCACACTACCATAGCAGACTCCACTAGAAGCAGAACAGTGATATAATATCATGATATTATTTTTGAAATAAATGAATAAAATCTCATGAAGACAAGTTAATCATGTTCATGCAAAGCTATTTGGTCTCAGAATTTAATCTTAAAGTGATTCACTCAAGACCCGAAAGTGTGGTAGCTTACAAGTACTAAAATAAGGGATCAGTGCTTAACACAGCAGTTTTTCTAACTATTGATGCCCTGGTCTGTTCCCCCGCAACCCCTTTAGAATTCCTGGCCAGATAATAATATTTCACATAGGGATGACCTATGTAAAAGGGACTGATGGAAAACATGAATAAATGGAACCACCATTCTCCACAACCCTAAGCTTGTCCAACCATTGTTTTCTCAAAGTACCCAAAAAACTAGAAAAAACAAAGAAAAAGAAAATTCTCCATTCGGATGAACATTCTAATTATATTAAGAAGACAAAGACAAAAATCAAAGAAAAAATAACTTTCAAGGAATGAAGACATGCACACCAAAAATTATAAGCTAAGAACAATCTATATAAACTAGTAAAACGTAGTACTGCTCTACAGGTAATAGCTTCATTATATTGAGAGGTATCAGCACCCATCACAGGAGAGATCATGTAGGCAATCCGCTGTTTAACCATTATTTAGCTGATCATGATCCTAACATGCTATCTTATAGTATGGTGAATGATAAATTACCTTCAAATTGCTTAGCATCTTCACAGTGGCAGGATTAAAATAAAGCTGCAAGAAATGCAATAACAATCTGTCAGCAATGTAAAGTTCAGAAACTTTTTAATGCATAATTCAAACTTGACAAAAGTTGACGGATAATAACTTATTATTTGGTTCAACACCTCTAGTTTCTGTTACTCTTTCAAGAAATGAAGATAATTACATATTCTGGACTAGCAAAAAGACAAAAAGACAAGAACACATGCACAAATATTGCAATGGTCATATCTAGTCACTAACACAGACTAGAAAAATAAATTGGATGAATCACACTTGATCTATGAGCAACAAAAGAATTTACCAGCATATTACAATTAAAGTTTGAAATTCATTATTTAATCATTTGCATCATTCTCCTCAGGTTGCGAGCAACTTGTCTACAAGGTCACATCAACCCAGCAGACTCATGCATCCTGTTGCATGGACACATGCACAACCATAACAGTTTAGCCCAGCAACAGCTGACACAATTCCGTCCAAGCAGGAATATTAAATGTCCTCATTTTATTGGCTGAGTTCTATAAAGGATATACAAAGTGTGAAATCTAATGATGGCAATATTGACTGTAGTTAAATGATTGCACTCATCTCTCACAACAAATGCTGGATGTGCCAATAACTTATTTAAAATCATGATCAGATAAAATTTTGGTAACAAATCAGTGTGACAGCTAACTAGGCATGTGCTTGCACTCATAACACAGTTTAACCAATTCCTAGACTCCCCAATTCCCATGATAGATGAAACCTAGCATGATGACTGAAAAAAGAGAGAGAGCAGCAAAGGTGATAGTAATAGTAAGCTAAGTACCCACAAAGAAATTCATACCTGCATAATAAACTTCAGATAGTTGTTTATAGCATACAGAAATGCGGGAACAGCAAGAAGAACATTGCTGCGAGCTGCCTACAAGGAGTAAGATCACCATATGCAGGACAATTATCAAAAAGCTAACAACAAAATACAGCCTCTAGCATATAGACATTGTTTACTTTTAAGATAGTTGAAAATTAAAAAGAAAGAGTAGAAAAAAGAAATAAGGCCCTATTTGTTGTTGTTGTGGAGCAGAAAGAAGGGCTGGTAAAAATCTATTATTCCTTACATGTTCTGTACACACTCCTAACACTAATAAGTGCTGTAAAAGATAAAAAATACACAAAAAAAAACCCACATTTACAGTAATACCCTTTCCTATCCTTCAATCTCCCCCTCAAGATGGGGAATATGTGTCCCTCATGTTAGTATTGTGTCATGTTTGCTTGTAGCGTGAGGGCATTTATGTCATTGGGTTAGTTTGGTTTGTCTATAAATAGAGGCTAAGGGGTTATCGTATTGTAAAAATTTTTATCTGAAATTACAAGTTTCTGTTCTCTGTCTTCTCTCTTCTTCTCTCTTTGTATTCTCTCTCTCACTCCCTCAAATTCTAACAATTATGTTCATTAGAATTGGAATTCTAATGCCATATTACAATTCCTAGAAATTAGAAAACAATTAGAAGATACTCTTTTTAATTCTTAACCCACACACTTAAACGTTATAATTCCAAAGGTGTAAGAATTAAGAAACTTGTTATGACCCATAATACTTCACCATCCAACCACTTCCACCACCATCACCACCATTGCTGATCCACCACCATCTCTACTAACATCACCATTGAACTATGATTGCCACCACTGCCACTACTGAACCACCACCATCCTTGCTGCAACTGACACCTCTGCCAGACCACAGCATTGCCAAACTGCCACCACTACCACAACAACTGTCAGAACACTACCACTCTTGCTGCTGCAAGGACACTCCACCACCACCAAATCGCTACTAGACACCAATGTCCCCATCATCGCCATCACCGATTGAGTACCACTGCTGCTGCCAAATCACCACCAAAGCTAGACGTCACTATTGTTGCTAGATCACCACTGTCATCAAACCACCAATACCACCATAATTGCCATTGGACCACCACTGCCACTAGACCGCCAACGCCACCACTAAACCACAATCACTACCGCTGCCATTGGACCACAAATGCCACCACGGCCGCCACTAAAATCACCATCAATGACACTATCACCACCACTTTGTATTGCTACCATTGTCCTTATCCCAACCATCATACATCCAATTGTCCTTATTTAATAATTTTTCTTGGAATTTAAAATAATGCATTCAAACTGTAGAATCAGAATTTGAACTTAGAATTATAATTCTATATCTCAATTGTTTACAAGATCTAAATACAAAATTATAATTCTGCCACAATTCTAATTCCAATTCCAATAGAATTAGATAGGGATTACAATTTTTAACATCAATTCCAATTTGAAGAACCAGACGGATAAGAGAAACGTGCTAAATAGCTTATTTTGTAATGCCTTTTTGAATGTTTAAGGAGGCGTTTGTAAATTTTAACAAAAGAAGGGAAGTGGCTTCAACAGATCAGGGAAGATGAAAGTGATTTTATCTAATTTGTTAAAACTCAGTTGTCCAGACAAAATTAGACATCTAAGATAAAAAGGAAGAGCAGAAATCAAGCAGCAGATATGTGCAAAAGAAATAATGCAGTTGGTTGTTTTCTTTATTAATATACATACAAAATGCTTATGCAACTTGCACACAGTACTCATTCAATTTCAAGAATTAATATACTTTACTAAAAGAAGCACTGAACAAATGTCCATATCTGAAATTATATTAAGGTAATACCTGCATAAATGTAGAAACTGAGAGAAGAGGCTTCTCCCCTACTTTTTGATGCCTAGCCTGCAGAATTAACCAAAACCTTGCTGACACATATAGCAAGAGCATCAAGAAAACATAAGCTTAAAGATTAAGCAGATCAATGAGCTAGTTAATTTTGATATGATGTTAATTCTGCTATTCCATAAACATCGCTAGATCAGAATTCAACATGAATATCAGTTATAGTAAGCTAGTAAGGCATGCTGCTTTAGTTAACTATATCATTTCTTCAATCCAAAATGGTATTATAGTAGCATACACAATCTACTTTTAATTTTCAGTCCATGGTCAATATTTATGTTTGGGTATGAGTTTTATGTAATTCAGGTAATACAATGGTCTCATATTAATGTCTAAGTGGTTAATCATTACTTTAGTATTTGTAATAAGTCTAAAGCTTTACACCTAACTAATTAGAACGGTATTCCCAATTCTTATAAGTTTGGATAAATTTCTATACATGGATGTCAAGATTATTCTAAAAACAATGACCAGTTTTATCATTTGAGTTTATTCAGAACAGTTGCTCTCTTGTTGGCTGTGCAAAGTAATTAATCCTTTGTGTGATGCCCAAGGAACACTAAGACTAAAGCCTAAAGAAGAAATTCACTCCTTCAATAACATCTAATCATTTCCTTTTCAATTTATCAACCTACCCAGAACTTTTTTCTCTTGTAATTAGCATTTCAATTATTTCTTTTAAAACACTTATTTATTCCCTCTGTGGAATTTATCAAAACTAAGATCCCATGGTGAAGGTTATTGGCAACAATCTTTAAACACTTATAAAAGACATGGGAAAGTTATCCAAACATTAACTTGGCACATGCCCAAAGAGGGAAATCCGTTTCGAGAGCTTAATTAAGAGTTAATAATTATTTAATTCTGAATTACGGGTATTTTAATAATTTTTGCAGTAATTTTTTTTTAAGGAATTTTCGCAACTTATTTTATGTATTTTGGTAGTAGTAGACTTTTAGTCTATTTGGGTTTGTTTTTATATTATTTAGGTATTTTAATACTTATAGGATTTAGATGTGAGTTCTAATCCTTGTCCATATGAGATTAGGATTCCTTTTCTTATAGGATAAGTTGTAGGAGGCTTATTTACACACTTGTGTATTTCTTTTCAACCCAGAGTTTATGTTTATGAGAATTATTCAAAATTTTGCCTTGATTGTGTGATGCGATCAAATCCTAGGTGTGATACATTGGAACCCTAAGTGTGACTCCTAGGTTTCTTCTTCTTCTCCTAATTTTCTTCGCTCTTCCTTGCACCAAAATCCTAATCTCGCAGCCCCTTTTCACAGCCATAAACACTAGCTCAATTGACCTTAATAACCCATCCTATTGCCATTAAAGTACCCATTCCTTCATACACAAACCCAAGCCGACCAAGTTCCCATCTTTTCTACCCTTCCATAGCCCCAAAACCCTGTTTACAGCAAAGCTCCCTGCTGTCCTACATCATCCTACTTCGAAAGAACAACTAATTTTAGGAAATCAAATACCCATAATAGAGCAAAAAATGATAGTAGCAAAGATAAGAATGTTGAATTTGATGAGTGGACATACAAGAATAAATAAGATTCGGAATCATTGTATTCGAGAAAAAGTAGGTGTGTCACCTATTGAGGAAAAAATGACAAAAGCTTGATAAAGGTAGTTATAACATGTGCAAAGAAGACTATCAAAGGCCTCAATGAGAAAAGTTAATCACATGGTAATTAGCACAATAAAAAGGAGTAAAGAAAGACTAAAAGGGACACTTGGAAGAGATTGTTAAAAAGGATCTTATGATAAATGGTATTCAAGAAAATTGGTTGCATGTAGCCGGCCCCGCCTATTAGAGATTGTCTTCCAACAATAAATAGATGTAACTCTCAGTAAAAGCTCAATCTACCAACAGATCTAAGAATAAGTTATGCTTTCATAGTCTGCCTCTCATATCACACATACATTTTTTATAAGCAATATTGAATACACAACTAAAATATTGACAAGAAACAATATATCTGAATAGAATAATAAAAAAGAGCAATTTGTACCTGGAGTAAAAGCATAACAATAGCAAAGAAAACCTTCGTAACTTCTGTCAAAAAATTAACACTAATCGGGCTGAAGTTGAATTTACCATCCACCTTGGACATATAAACAAGAATAGGCTGCAAATAGAGAAAGTAAATGTGTCAGCCAATGACAACAACAACAACAACAACAACAAACCAAGCCTTTTCCCATTAGGTGGGGTCGGCTACATGGATCAAACGACGCCATAAACTTCTATCCAAAACCAAATTTTCGGATATACTAGTTGTCAGCCAATGACAACTCGTAAAAAAAAAAGAAGAGAGCTTTGTAGTGTTGAGCAACAGTGCAATCTGTAGCTCCACATCAAATTAGATAATTATCAAATATAAGGGTTGAGTTCTGTTCTGCATGTACAAGAAATGAATTACGCAAATCTAGGAATCCTTTGACAGAAATAGTTGGCCATAATCATCATTACAGCAATCTGTCATGATGAAGGCCCATCCTCCACACACCTCTATATCAAACAGCACCCTCACTATGGTTGAGATAACCAACTTTCGCCAGCATCTATGCTGTCACACTGGCACCATGTCAACTACTTTCCCATTTTCACACTACAGAAGTATTCGATCAACCGATAGTTACCTAACACCATCTCTATTGCATGATGAATATTGTTCCTTCTTATCAGCATCATCATATTCCACTTCATCTGCTACTATAATAGTATAATCTATAAATCCAAACTTTTCCTTTCATATATAAAAACAAATAGAAAACCCTACCAAGAAGGGATTAACATCTATGCGCATAACACAAGTTGCCTCCTGTTCTCATCTTTCTTTCCCTAATGCATTTGAGTTACAGTTAGAAGCACCAGGAAGGCCCCAATTTCTTTCCATCCAATCCAAAATGCTAAACACTCAAGTTTCTAATATCTTACAGAATTTAAAAAGCTATAAAGCAACCAAAATAATCTAATCTCTGCCTTTAATTAGCATATAAAGCGCCAATATAGATTTCACTTTCTGTCAACTACTTTCTCGCTCTCTTAAAGACCCCAAACCCTCTAACCTTTCATTATCCCTTCCCTACTAGGCAATTAGAATGAAATAATACTCTGAATCCCATCACTATCTAAAATAACTTCAACCATATTCTTCAAGTTCACCTGTATTGTTGCCCTCTACCTATGTCCTTTTCATCCCTAAATTTAGCCAATTTAACGCCTCTACCAACAATCAATCACCCTCATGATTACTAAATTTGGGATTTGGAAACATGATCTTTTTCCACTAAGAGGGCTAATAAAGTAATAATTAAACACAATATTATTGAACTAAAACTTTAAGACGCCATGTATACTACTATATAATTAGCAACTCAGACTCTGAAAATTTTGCCAGATCGCTTTTCATTTTCAAATTAATTTTTCATTTCTATTTGACTGAAGAAATTCAATTAAAAGATGAAAATCACCTGTAAACCAACTAAGATACAGTCACCAACAACCAACAGCACATTAAGCACATGTTGCTTGGATGATATCCTGCTTTTGTGCCGGTCATAGGCCCTTGATATAGTTTTGGCAGTCGGGGAAACCAATTTTGAACGGCAAACACTGCATTCTATCATCCCGTTCTTCATGTGTTTCCTCGCAGATTGTAAGGGTTTGAAGAACTGGATCTACAGAAAATAAACTAAAAAGGTCATAATAATAGTTCTAATAATCAAAAGACGACAAAAGATGCAACAGTGTCTTATTGATACCTTTGTCATCCAAACTATACAAATTACAAAACACAATCGTGTGATCATCTAACTACAAACATAACTGAAGAATGTCGGAAAAGCAAATGAATCTCTTTTGTCTTATCCATTTTCCAACAAAATATTTAAGTGATATATACCATTTTAGTTATATAATATCAATCAACAAATGAAAATTATAGCCAAAAGTTGACCAGATCTTGCTTCAGGAACTGCTAAAAAAATCTTTCAAACACGAGAGAAAATACAAATCCAAAACCCAATAAAGATCCCCTTCAAAAATCCGTAAAACTATATCGAAACAAAGATAACAAGAATCCACAGAGCTCAGATCTTGCTACTTGATGGCACAAAAGTCAGAACAGTAAGTTTCCACCGACAAAATATGAACCGGCATGAACAAGCATCAAACTTCGGAATTGAAGGACCAAAATCGAATAATAGGCAAACCTAAATCGAGTCCAAACCGAGCATTAATTAAAACCTCGGTTTGATCTGCAGCTGCCGGGACCAAATTCGAGGAAGCTCGATTCCGTCAACGAGATATGGGTTCGAGTTGGGAGCTAAAAATGCAGAGGCAATGCAAATCGAATGCACAGTCTTTCTATGAAATTCGACTTTAAATTGAAAGAGAAAAGATGCGCGGAATATGCAGAGCGAGAAAGAGAGAGAGCAGGAGGAAAGAATGTGTATGTGTAACTTAAGTTTCTCTCTCGGCTTGCTTTGAATTTAAACAAACACGATCTTCGTGCGGTGCTGTGTTGGACAAAATGACTCACCGACGCAACGTGATAGACCAATAAGGTTTGAGGTTTGCAAGGAAAACGAGTGGGATCAAAACGGGGTTTGGAGTTGATGGGTTCACCTGATCACCGCTCCCCCGTTACACAAAAATACCCATTAATGCCGGTTGGCTGTTTCTTTCGCTTCGCTTTGTTGTGTGCTCCAAATTTATATTCCAAGTTTTGGTGTTTATAAAAATTAATCGGCACAGAATGAAGTTGCTTTTTACATCAAATGATTCAAACTATGCAAGTGACACGTGGATCGTAAACATTACTGTTTTTTTTTTAACCTGAAATTACATAATTGCTAGGCTACAAGTCTCTGTTCAAGTTATTGGATGGTTATCAAATTTTTGTTTTCAGTGTATGACTATTATGGCCTTCATTGTTCCTCATGTCCATTCATTGTGGGAATGAAACGTATTGGGCACTAATGAGTAATGACCATTTGTAAATTGAATCTCAATTTTGTTTCCACATACACCTCTGTTGTGGGAGAGCTTTTTTTTTTTTACAAAATATCCTTTCCAAAAACTCAAATGCTAAAAACCTATAATATAAAGTTGTTGTATGCACTTAGTAGATATATGTGAGAGTTAATTTAAGTAATTAGTAAAAAGTGAGTCAAAGTTGATAATTACCCAAAAAGATAAGAGTGAAGTTGGATGAAAAAAAGTTAATGAAATCTTGTTTTCTGAAAAATCACAATTAAAAAAGAATAAAAACCTTCTAACGGAGTATTCCATTTCCGTTTTTGTCACTGCGCATGAAATCATAATGGTGAATACCAAACATAAATGAGGAAAGAATAAAAACTATGTTTTTGGTTGCCTACACTCACCAACTCACCTTTCTGCTAAGATGTCATGGTCATTTCGCCTATTATTACAAAATGTATGCCCAATATGAAATTGCCACACCAAAGATGTCTAGAAGTGGACAATTAGAGACAAGTATAGACGTCCAAGCCTCAGTTAGAAAAGCACATACTGAGAACTCTACTCTATGTAATGGGCTTCACCTCACAAGCTACTAGGAGCGTCAAGCCTCCAAAGAGGACTTGGAAGATGCACTTTTCCTTATTTGAGGAAATTGGAAATAATATATGTCAATAGTGAGGGTTGGTAGTAGTCAATTATATGAAGAAGGGGCTTCGCACCTCTTTACATTCGATGGTAATTTTTTTATTTTTATAATTTAATTTTTAAAATTTGATAAATTTAATTATTTAAATTTTATATTATAAAAATTTAATAAAAATAAAATCATAAGAATAATGAAATTACTCTCGTAATCTCTTTCCTATTCTCATCCGTCCAATGTATGCTTATTTGGTGCAAAATTTGGAGAATCAATTTTTATTTCACAAGAATAAATTCTGAGAGAATTAATTGAGTAAGAAGTGAAATGGTTTAGAATGTGTTTTTCTAACTAGTTTTAAATATAAGAATTAATTTTATTTAAATAATAATAAAAAAAATCACTTCCCATTGTCAAACTGCTCAAAGGAATACAAAAATAATTTCATTAGTTAGATATTACTAAATGAAAATAATATAATAAATCTAACTTTCATGTGTGAAACAATTTTTTTTTTTTTTTACACTTCTTAAAAACATCATGTTTAAAGGATCAAAATTGATTCTCAATTAGTATCAGAACACAACAAAACTGACCAATTTAGTGTAACAACTAATTTTGAAGCCTCAAACCAAACAGGAGTCTTCTTCAAGTAGTTCTTTCTTTTGTATCCTTCATAATAATAATAATAATAACTCACCCACCATTCACCAATTGCTACTTTACAAGTGTTGTTTGTGGCCGATCTGTAATCCAATTTTCATATGTAAAATACACCGACATAAATCTGTATCAGACCATGTCGCATAATGGCCTTTAACCCTCTACTGGCCATTTCCACTTCCTCTCATCGAAGCTTGAATAAGACCACGTCCACTTTATTTTATTAACCACAAATCTTCCAAGTAGTAAAATTTTCAATAAGACCTTAGTTAGCCAGAGATTGAAAATGTATCCTTCAAAACTATTCACTGAATGAAACAATGAAAAAAAAAATTGAAACAGAAAGTAGAAACACATAATACTAAACTTCTACTCATACATCCACACAAGCAATTTCGATAAAGTTGAACTGCAAGTTCTGTTCTCTTTATTTATGTTTGTTGATCAAAAAAGAGTCAATAGATGTAGCATGCTAATATTTGCATAGAATTTTTTGTGTATACTCTGCATATTCTCATACTTTTACTTCTGTCTTTCTCTCTTTTCTTAATTTTTGTATTTATCGTGAATAGTTGCTGTTCAGCCCAGTTGAATTCTTTTTTTTAAAAAAAAATCCCATAGAAGCAATATGCCCAAATTCACTTGCCTAATGCCTACTTGTTGAATTTATTCTTTTTTCTTATTTTTAAATAAAATATATACAAATTATAGATAAATAATTTTAAAATGTCATTATCTTTCAATTTTTTGGGGCATGAATTGAAATAATTCAAAACAGGGGCGCCCATGTAACTTGTTATCATTTCCCTTAACAAAACAGGACCGAGACTGGTTGAAACTTCCATTTTATGACTTGGGTTGTGGAAATCTCACCCTAAAGTTAATATAATAACTATAATTATTATAAATCTAAAGTGGTTAAGTCTTGGGGGATTGTGAGCTGTTGCTTCGCACTTGTTTTCTAATTCCAATTATACCCACACAAAGTGGTAATAATGCATGACTGGGTGGCAGCCAGAAATAGAGTTCTGACAATACTGAAGTCCATCTCTGATTCTGATGGTTTAAAGTTGGATAAGTATATTAATTGTAAATTACCATGCGACTAGAAAAGGTAGATATCTATCTATGTGTGGCAAAGCTAATCACTCACCACATGCAATTAAACTTGTCAAGTTTTTTCCTCACCCAAAAACAAAATAGTCTGTGAGATCTGTGGCATCTTGGGATTTAGCCTGACTACTAATTTATGGAAGTATCTAGGCATTCCCCTCCATCATAAAAGGGTAAAGCGATCAACTTTTAGCGATGTCTTAAATTGTGTCCAATTTCCACCAAATAGCTAGAAGGGATCTTCTTTATCTCTTGCTGGTCGGATTACCCTGGCCCGTTTAATACTCTCAACTTTACCAACTTATTCTATGCGAGTGACCTTACTCCTAACTAGTACATGTAATGAGATTGAAAAAGATACTGGGGATTCTTATGGGGTCGAAATAATGGAGCACAAAAGCCTTATCTGCTCACTTGGGATCAAATTTGTAGACCAATGACTAAAGGAGGCCAGAGGCTACGAAGGATGAGAAACATGAGTAAGGCCCTGTTAATGAAAATAGGGCATGGTTGATTGACAAACAAGGAAGCCCTATGAGCTCGGGTTCTCCGTAATAAGTGCTAGATGGAAGGAGAGGGCATCCCATCTATCCATGTCATTAGGAACCCATCGAACTTAGGGATGGTTATTGGACTGCGTTACTACCTAAATGATGCAATAAACCAGGAATAAACATGAGGTTCTTGAAGCAAAGGGAAAGTCAGAGGTAGAAAGAAGCATTGGTAGACTGGTAGTGTTAATTTCTACTACTGAAATTATTATGAAAAAGAGCAACAAAAATCACAAACTTCTTAGGCGATTAAATGTCTCATAGGAAACTTTCATTTTATCTGAGTTACAAAACAAAGACGCTAACGAATTCCATACAGAAATTTCTGGCAGCTTACCCTGGCTTATCATGTCCTCCAGCCACATTACAGCTTCATATTGCCTGCCTAGGGAGCAAAGTCCTCTGATAAGGGAATTGTAAGTGTTGTCACAAAGCCAATATGATTTAATTGACATCTGCTCTAAAACTTGGCTTGCTTCAAGATATCTTCTTTCTCGACAAAGCATTTCAAGCACAATGCCATAAGTATCCCTATCAGCTGCGCAGCCTCTCTGCTTGGATATCTTGCTTAGATACTCAAGGGCTTGTGTTGAATTTCCTTCATTGCATAGGCTTTTAAATGCAATGTTGTACACTCTGGAATTTGGGATACAATTGGCATCTACCATGTCCTCCTCAATGACCTTTATTGCTTCATTCATTGTACTTTCCTTGCACAATGCAGCAACCTTTGCCTCAAATATAGAAGGTGTTGGTCTAAAGCCTTTATCTTGCATTTCAGCAATAACCTTATTAGCCTCGTTTATCTTACCTTCATTATATAGATCAATAGCCATAGCACTGTAGCTTGCCATACTAGGTACTGAACCTCTAACCAGAGCTTCATGAATCAAGCGCTTAGTGCCTTCTATATCTCGACCACCACTGCACTGAGTAAGATCAAGTCGATGATGGCATCGCTTTGGAGCTTTAAGTCCTTTCCTTAAAATTTTACCAAGAATTTCTACAGCTTCTTCAATTTTTCCATCGTCACATAAGGCATCTAAAAGAATTCTATAGATTACAATATCCTCACCATTACCTTTCTGTGAGATTCTCCAGAACATTGAATACAACAAATGGGTGGCTTCATGTAGCCTTCTATCTTGGCACAATCCCTTCATTAAGATTGCATAGGTATCTCTATTTGGGTAGCAACCTTGATAATCCATCTCTTGAAATATTTGCAAAGCAAGATCAGACCGATTCTTTTGGCAGAGTGCATCCATAAGCAAATTCAAGGACTGCAAGCGAGATTTTACTTTCCAACCAAAAGAGTTCTTAACAAAAAGCTGATGAGCATCTTCAAGCTTGTTATTGTTCACCATTATCTGCAACAGGGTATTGAAAGATTCAGTCCAATTTACACAATTAAACTGAGGAATGTTGTCATACAAGGAGATGGCTTCATCTATCAGCCCAGCTTCTGCATACATCTTAATCGCTGATGCAAAAACTGAATCCTTGCATTCACATGAATCCTCTCTCATCTGCTCAATAACATCCCTCATCTCTGTGAGCCGTCTAGATTTTCCAAGGATGCTAATCATGGTGGCATATACTGGACCATTGTGGTGGTAATTGGTATACTTGGATTTGGCTTCATTGAAAATTTGGAGAGCCTTTAATGGGTTTTTCTGCGATCGTATAATCTGAGAGAGGTAGGTGGGTGTCAATACTCTTGGCCACCTTATAGTCATGGCACTCGAACATACTAAACTGAAATACTTCTCTTCAGAAGTATGCAAACAAACTTGTATTTGACATAGATTGCAGTCATGCCATGCAAACTGATAAATAATTACAATCCAAAGTTAATCATTGGTAAAAACATTCCAATTAAATTCAACTATCATTAGCTCACAAAAATAACATAGAATTGCATTAAAACACATAAGAATTAGCAGCAAGCCATTGCTTCTGCAATAGGCAGACTCAGAAAAGCGTTAAGCAATATTAATGTATATGCAGCTGAGAGAAAGGTCAACCCCTCAGACTACATCTTCAACTTAGGTAAACAAACGCAGAATAGCAAAATTTTCAAAAATTTTGATTTCAGGAATGGGAAGAAGCGAGGAAATCAGAACCACCCAATAACTGTAGACTAGAAGAAAACTTATGCTAGCATACAATTCATATCAAAGCATGATTGCTACATTCAAAAATTTCAGAACTTGACGAAAGATGATGAATTTGACCTTACAGGTTAGCAAGAAAGAGGGAGTGGCATCAGGAGATGAGTTTGAGAAGATGAGATTTAATAATTTAATGTTGCATTGGGCTTGGGATAAACTATTTAACATATACACATATGGATTATGTGATGCATCCTGTGCATTTGACTGATTTGGGCGTGTAAATTATATACCGAATTGCATCCTCTGTATTCTGTTATGTATGCTTGAAAAAAGCTCCAATGCAATAAAGGGGTGCAGCCACTTGGAACTTTTCTATATCTGTTCCAAAAAAGAGGATTATCTCATATTACATATTAACTTATATCCATCAATAAAAAGAAAACAGGACAAGAAAAACATTACACTGGAGCTTAAAAACTTATATCCATCATTAACAATGTCTTTGATACCATTGAAAGTGTGTTTGGTGCTAGGAAAAGGACCGGCTGAAAAATTTAAATTGTAACTCATTTTGTCCTCTTAAGAGTGAGGAATGGTTAAAATGAGATGCACCTCATTTTCATTTTCTACCTTTTATATTTGATAGCAAAGAACTAACATAGATAACAGCAGTAAGTGGCCTTCAGAAATTCGGGAACTGGTTCATTGGGGTACTGTGAACGCAGGAACTTTAGGCTTCAAGAGCAGGGAAGACAGCAATTTATTTTAGAGACAACAGGGAAAAAAAAGAGAGGAGGGGGGAGGGGGTTCCCATTTCCAATAATTGGAACGAAAATATTCCAACAAATAATCATTTTCCAATGAATTAAATGCTCAAGTAGGAATATCTTACCTTGAAAATTCCAGCCTTGTGTGAAGCTATCTGTGCAAGAGTATCTCCTGCAAAATTTTAAAAACTAACTCTATAATACCTCTTTTTGTTATTTTAATGAATCCACTTGTATTGTAGAAAAACAACACAAAAGATTTGAAGCCTATAATGAAACTTTAGTTTAACGATGGACATTGCATCAACATCAAAGGAACATGTTAAGCCCTAACTAAACTATATGCAAAACAATGAAATGAATATTTGAAGAGTAAAAGGCATCCGCACCCAACTGAGTTGTTTAATTTTTACCCTAAATGTATAAAACTAGTTCATATGTATGGAGCTAATTGATGAAGTCTAAATCAGTGTTTGTTCCCTGGTTATTTCTTCCTGCTATGTATATAATTGTCACTCATTTATTTATATTTGACTATATAATCTGTCAGACCAATTTTCCTCTAGTAAACCCCCACTCTCTTTTTGATTAAACATATATATTGCACATACGCTATGCAAATGAGACTAACTGCAGCTACAGAGACATTTTGAGTTTTACAATAGAAACAAATTTCAACAGTAATCACATGACACAAAAGAACGAAGATGGCGTCAAGACATTAGGTATCTACCAAAGGTATACAAAACGGAAACTGCGATTTGGGGAAACTTACTACTATGCTGATTGCAGATGATAGGTCGACATTATTGGGCATGGCGACGAATCACAGGGAACGAGAGAGATATCTTCGCTATCTTGAGTGAGAAAAAATGATAAATAACATTCAGCTGCGGCAGGAGCTGAACCAGATTGGATATAATAGGTTTTTGAAATATAGAGACAAAAAGATAGACTTTAAACGAAACAGACCGAGAGATAGAAGGGAAGGGAGAGATTGAAGCTTTAGGATATTTCCCTTTCTTTCGCTGCAGTAAGAAGAGAAGAGACCGCTGGGGTGTTAAATAAGAAACCCTTCTCAAGCAAGTGTAGGAAGGGAATGAGAGAGATAGAGCAGAAGGATATTATTATTTTTATTTTTTTAAATAAAATTTGATTGGCATATATTAAATATATTTTTGTAATTTAAATATTTTTAAGAAAATTATTTTTAATAAAAATAAATTTAATTAAAAATACTGAAATATAGATAAGTTCAACTGACAGCGAAAAGAAATTTGAGTCGTGGCTTGAAATATTGCATTATAATTTTTTTTAGTTGTTATATTATTATTATTTTTAAAATAAATTAAGATATCTTTAATTAATAATTAAAGATTAATTTTATTCGAGACAAAAAAATTATTAAAATAGTATAATTTCTTTTAAAAAAAATTTTTATATATATAATTTAAATTAAATTTAAAATAATATATTTAAAAGACTTAATTAAACTTTGTTGATATTATATTACTATTTTACTTTGGTACAAACATGCTTCCGTCCCATTCAGAGTGTTTAATTTAAATGAGGGGAGAGGAGGGAGGGACTTTAATGGAGAGAGGAAAAGGAAACAAATTTCTTTGTTTAGTTTGATATAGCACATGCGGAGGGATCCTTCTCTCATTTGATTAGAAAAATAAGAGAAATTTTAATTAGAGAATAATATATTATTATATTATTTTAAAGAATTATAGTTATTAAATTATAAAGATGAGAATAATTTTAAAATAAAAATATAATTAAAATAATTTAATTATTATAATTTAAAATTTTAATAATTTTTTTTCAAATTATCTCAATTTTAGAAGGAAAGAAAAGTAAGGAATAGAAATTTAAATTCCTTATTTTTTTTCTTCTTTCTTCCATCCTTCTCCAACCAAACACTAAGTTTAAGTAACTATTTATGTTTAGTTACTTATTTATCAATAATTATATATAAATCATGTAATGATTATATTTAATGATAAATATGTAAAAGGAATATATTTAAATTATTTAAATTATTAAAATTATATATTTATATTATCATGATAATTATAGAGATATATTTATTAATTTATATAATTAAAAAATATATTTACAAATAATCTAAATTAAAAATATATAACTTTCTAAAAACAGTCAGCCTACAATTTAAAAATGATAGATTTATATCTACTACCTTTTTAATTTTAATTTTTATTAATTTTTTATTTATATTTAGATATATCTTATAAATTTAATTTTTATTAATTTTTAATTTTATATCTATTTTTTTACTTTATTCTTTGTCTCAAATTTTAAAAGTGAAAAATTTGAACCCATAATGATGTGGCACAAGTCAATCCCGTCATTGAGTAAACTAAATCTAGTTCCGAATTCAGTCAAAATTGTCCAAAAATAGTCTCTCATTAAGAAGGACTTGGTAGGCCCATGACTCACCCCGTTTTTTAAATTTAAGGTTAAGAACTAAATTATTTTTATATATTTTTTAAAGATTAAAGCAATAATTAACTGATAAAGAAAGGGGTATGAAGTGTGACCTTGGCACTTTAATGGGCCAAAAGTGCAATTTAATGATCCATACGAGCATTTAATGGCCCACATAAACACTTGATGAAGTAAATCACATGCTCATTAAATCTCACATAATAGAGGGATTATTTTGAGAGGGACTATTTTGAAACGATTTTGATTAATTTTAAAATTAAATTAATTAAGTTATTTTTTTTTAAAATTAAATTGTTATTACCACAATCTTTCAAGAATAAAATCATTAGTTTACTCAAATATAAATTGTGTTCAATGGATCTAGACTTATCAAAATAGGTTGAGCTCATCAAACTGTACCATCTCGTTGCGTTTAATTAGTGACTTAAAATAGGATAATATAAGTCAATGCAAATTAGTATATTTTTGTGTAAAAAATACATTGACTCCCAAACTCATCCACCTCACTTATTTTATTTGTTGATTCATCATAATTATAGATTAGCCTATCTTATCTCATTTAATTATAGACTAATGTAGAATGGACAGACTTACCTGACTTGACATCTCTAAATTGGATTATTTGGGGTTTTTCTTCCTAAGCGTCCCATACAAGTAAAATGGTCTATTAAAAAAACTAGTCACAATGCAAAATTGATCTGTAATAGCCTTTTCATAGCTGTAGTGGTGATGAAATAAGGAAATTCTATAGTATTCCTTAAGTCTTCTTTCATTTTAACTAGCCTATCATCTCTTGAAGGGTTCAGGGCCTTACATTGAAGAGCAAGAAAACTTAACATGAAGATTTGAATGTCTAGTAGACTGTGCATAAGTTAACTCAATAAAACATTTATCAGTTACAAATATTCCCTACTGGGGTTGCATGGCCCAGGTTGATTAGGGAGTATTTTCGTGTTGGTGATTTTGTTGTTTTCTCTTTTCTTTATCAAAAAAATATGTAAATTACACAAATTTCTGTTAAACTTAGCACTTGTACAATTTACCCCCTCTGATTTTGAGTAAACCTTTGTAACCTTCTACAAGCAATCCTGGTCCTGGATCTTACATTCCCCGACTGCTAAACCAGGAGAAGAACCGCACATTGAGGATTCAAGCCAAGGTCCTCAGATGTCAAAAACGACTCTGATGGCCTGAACGAAGAGGATAAATTCTCCGTTTCAGGTGCCTTGGGAGGCTGCAATCCTGGCAATGGTTATTTCATCTCGTTCTTCTCCTTCTCCAGTTGCTTCTCCTCCGTCTGCTGAGTCTAATGAAAGGATAAATTGCACTAGACCTACAACAGGATTTTGTGTAATTTATCGATATAAATAATGACCGGCAGTAATAAAGCATATTTATAGAGTAACTATAGGTTTAGGTCTTTATACCTATATTTTTTGTATAATTATAAATTTGAATTCAGTTTTAAATCAATTATAAAAATTTTGCACTATAAAAATTCAATATCAAATCGACAATTCATTTTTTTTTTTGGGTAAATCAGAAATTATCTTTACATAAGACACAAATCTTTTAAATTTCTCAATTCAAACAGACTTAATCCCCTCAAATTGGCAGTTATACATTAACCCATCATTACTCATATTTATAAAGTGGGCAACAAATAAGCTGATTGATTGGCTGGCTACTGTAAGGTATTAGTTTCTCCTCCTCAAGAGTTGAAGTATTTATTCCTTGCTGATGCTTGCAGGTTCGTTTTTATTTTTACTTATATTATCTTTATAAATTAAATTTTATTAAATATTTATTTAAAAATATAAATTATTAAATTTATTAATTTTCATTTATAAATTATAAAGTTGTAAATTTAATGAGCCAAAACTTACAAGTGAGAATTTAAATTTTCAAACAAACTTTTTTCTTATTATTTCTAAATTTTTTAATAGATTATAGTCCGTTGAAATTTAAACAAAAAAAAAAAAAAAAGACTCTACACGTCTACGTAAAGACAAGCACTGTGAGAATTCTTTGGCTAAGTTGTTGTCTCATAATCAATTTTGAATAAAATTTGATTTTATCAGCATGAATTCTAATAGAATTAATTAAGAATTGAATAGCTTTTGAATATCTATTTTTGTAAGTAATTTTTAAAAATTAATTTCATTTAAAAAAAGTCAAAAATACTTTCCATGGACAAATTACTGAAAGAATACAAAAATAATTTCAATTATATTAATGAGATTTCTAAAAACTTAGTTTTTCTAGAATTACACATTGTTTGATTAATATAGGCAACATCACTTAATAGAATAAAGCTCATATTAATTATATATTACCAAATAAAAATGGGTAAAACTAATTTGTCCACTAGAGAAGCAAGCCTTTAGACACTTGCTTCTAAAAAAACAACATATTCAAAGGGCCGAAGTTGATTCTCGGTATCAAAATGCAACAACTCTAATCAATTTACAGTAACAACTGATTTCGAAGGCTCAAACCAAACAGGAGTCTTCAAGTATTTGCATCCTTCGCACCAATAACAATAATAATAATAATAACTACAACTCACCCACCAATTGTACTTTACTAGTGACGTCTGTGGCCAATCTGTTAATTTTCATATGGAAAACACAAGAACTAGATCTCTATTAGACCATGTCGCATAATGATTTGTGACAATCTACTGACCATTTCCACTTCTTCTCATCGAAGCTTCAAAATGAAGAAGTAACATAAACAATTTTTTTTTAAATGGTTGCTTCACTATTTTAAATTTCGTTCAATCTATCATTCACAATAAAATTTTAGTTCTGTGAACATGTTGCCTGTAACGAGTGCTGTTATTTATACGTAGATTTTTTTTACATTTAAAGCTACATCGTAAATCTCATAATTCAATCAAATTTTAATTAAAATAAAAAAAAAAAAAACAGATTCAGCATAAGGGAATGATGTAGAAACATCATTTCCCCCTGTAACTAAGCTATAGCTACACTAGAGTTTGAGATAATTCTATCATCGTTTTTTTAATACAAGATTTTTGCACAGGGATTGGTCCTAGTGCATGCCCACATATTTTTAAGGCCTTATTTGGGAATGAAACCAATCCTGCACAGGAACTCAAGTGGGGAAAAAAAGGGGGAAAAAGTGATTAGAGAACAACTAACATTTGCTCATTCATGAATGGAGACTTCCAAAGTGAGTAATTTTATTTATACTGAGTAACTTTATTCATACAAATGGCTTCAGACTCGAACAAACTAGCAATTGACTATACCTAATTTGATCTAAACCCACCTGTGGCAGACTTCCTATACTAACACTTGTTTGTTCATGTATAGTTTGTGACGCTACCCAAGTGTAAATAAAACCCAGAAAACAAACTAAACGTACCAGTGCTGGTGTGTGGGAATGCTAGTTAAACTTCCACTAACTTGTGCACAAAAATAAGGTTGCCTACCCCACTCATGTTTCTTGGAAAAAGACTTGGGGGGATGCCACTACGCATTCCTAATTATATCAGACATAGGAAAAGCAGTGGAAAAGTAAATTACTTCAACTTTTAGCCATCACAAAAGCATACACTGTCTCGTAGGTCTCATGCCTGGATAATAGAATCAAATTTGATAGCCCTCTAATCCTCATAATGGGAATGATGACCAGATTTTTGCCGCCTATGAGAGCGTTCATCTCTTTCTTTCCTTTTACGAGTGTATTCTCCCCTTTCAGCATGGCTCTTGTAATGACCTTCCTTCTCAGCCCAACTCCTATTACGATGATGGTCATCCCTCTCTTCTTTCCTCTTCGAAGAGCTCCTTTTATGTGGATGTTCTTCTTGGGGAATTGAACTCCTTTTGTAATGCCCTTCCTCAATGTCCACTGATCTTCTGAGGGAACCTTCCATCCTATCCCTAGAGGCCCTTCTATGAGAGCCACCCTTCCTCTCTTTAAGGTTTCTTTCCCTTCTAGGCGGGGATGGAATCTGTACACATTTGACATATGAACAAACATTAGAACTGAAATGTGTACAATTTGGTTTGGAGCATAAATAAAGTAACAACCTGAAAGCTTGACATGTATCTTCCCTCAGGTGGAGGTGGAATACCAAGCCTTGCCAAATCCTCATATGGAATTGGTTTCCTGGTAACATACGAGAGAGAGAGAGAGAGAGAGAGAGAGAGAGAGAGAGAGAGAGAGAGAGAGAGAGAGAGAGAGAGAGAGAGAGAGAGAATCAATCAGGGCCCTGAAAATTAATTGAGAATTACCAAGCTGGAAAGCCAATGAGAAATGTTAGACCTGGAAGGAAATATCCACTTTGAGTGGTTATTTTGGACTTATTTTATTTACTTAAACGACCGCCACTTAGAGTGGTTATTTCCTTCCAGGTCCAACAAATTGTGCAGGCTTTCCAGCTTGGCCATTTCCCCAAAATTAATTTGTTGGACCAAATTTAAGCAGGGGTCATAAGCCATTTAATACCATTCTAGCCAACAATATAAGAAGATATGTCATGTTTTTGTCTGCAATACATTATACATCAACTAGATTTGAGAAGAGTTATAAACGTGCTCAGCATGAGACAAGTGTGACAACAAACAGCAATGTATAAATTTAAGAATTATACGTAAGTTTAAGCTTTGAAAATCATAAGGTTTGCTACTATATGTCAAAGGCTACCCACATAAATATAGCAGTAAAATCAGACTGGGATCCACCACATCTGAATTCTCTTGTATAACCGTATGACTACCAATTTGACTTTCAGTTTAGACAACTGAGTTCCAGAACAAAAGAACAATACAAGTTATAAAACCTTAAATAGGGATATGTCAGATCTGGACAGATTGTGCAGACAATGATATCTATCTATATGCAATTAAAATATTGTAAAACTAAACCTTGAAACCCAATTGCTTGCCACATGGCAATCCCATAAATTGATGAAAACTTTTATCTAATTAAACACATTATAAGTTTCGTTAATATAAAGTCAATTTAGTTAATAATAAGGCATTAGTACTGTGGTTCAAGATTCATTGAGGTAATGTTTGGTGCACAAGAATTTGAATTAGTGGGAATGGGATAGCTAAAACTGTATCTGGTAGCTACTATATGGAAAGGGCAATATTGTGACTGAGCAATTATTTTTCATTCTATTCTTGCCTGATTTGGCATACCAATAGTCATTCCATTCTAAACCACATCAAATCAAACATGATTGACAATTCTAATCCATTTCATTCAATTCCCAGTCCCACTAAAATCATTCCAGCGAAGCAAATGGGATCCATGTTTATTCTGTAACAAGTTTATTGCGAAGCTAATTTCCAAAAATATCATTGACTTGTGACTACCGAAAGAAATCTATTGAATTCATTTACTTTATAGTAGAGACCTCTAGTTTCTTCCCTAATATATCTCGTTCATATATAAATCCAGCAATATATGAACAACAGAATTACTAAAAAGAAGTTTTATTTATGTTCTAAACTTAATCATGGATATATTTTTGCTTAATGAACAGAGGGTGTACATTTTTATTTAAAACTTATATTCATACAGAATATAATAATACATTAATTTATACACACTTCATCATTACCTTAGTTTAATAATTAACACTATTGTTATTTAAACTTATTGTAATTGATATAAACAGATTATGACATTATGACATACTGACATTAACTTCAACAGAGCAATTATATCTACATATGAGAATAAAAATACTAAATAACCATTATCATATAAATTAAATGTTTTTTTTCCCTAAATTATAGTGTAAATGATCAAATTGTGTGCATAACATGGGTTGGGAATTATAGTAACAAATCCACAAGATACTTCAAAAATATGAAAAATATAGTTGCAGATATAAGGAGGACTGGGATGTACAGGGGAGCTCGAAATGGTCTATCTCTTCCACCAAACCGAAGTTGTCCTGATTCCTTCCGTCCACCAAGACCACCACCTGTAGGAGAGAACAGAAAGTGATCAGATAAAGCAGTAGCAACAAAACTTAAGGAACGAATTGATTTAACTGACTTTCAGCCAGAAAAGGAAGAGAAAAAGAAGACAATTTAACTGACCTAACCTTCTAGGAATCCACCCAGGCATCAACTGCTGTCTGTTATAATCAACTATGATTTTACAGTCATCAACAATAGAATGATAAGCATCCTGAGAATGAGCAAACTCAACAAACATCAGTCAGCATCCATATAAAGGTATATCACAAGCAAGTAGCACTCAGAACTCAGGATGACTTCATATGATACTTGATCTGTGGCTCTAAAATCAGCTGCTTACATGTCAATATTTTCTTGATTATTGACTAGATGTACAGCTATAAAAACAGTACATATCAAAAAGAGGGTTAAAACTTGTGTCAAAACATCATAGGGCTTGAAGAAAATCAACTAGTGAGAGAATCATCCGATTCATCCCTAATCTGGACTATCAATCAGCCAAGTTAAAACAGCAGCAGGCTAATAGACAAACAGAAAACTGAATTATATTTTCACCTGCAACGGTAAACATACATTTATAGCACATTCACTAAATAAATAATAATGCCCTTTTATGTGTTCTACTATATGTTATCCTGAAAAGGAGATCATATTTATTTTAGTAGGAGTTATTCTTTCATTAGAGTCTTCATAATATAGCAGACTGTTCTGGGGCAGTAGTTTGAGTAACCTATCAGATTAGTAATTCAGGTAGTAAGATATTCCCCCTTGATTTAGGGAAAGGGGTGCACCATGGCTAGCCATAACCAATAACCAGTGCTTTTGCTACGCATTGATACTACCACTCTCACTATCATTTCTGAAGTATCTCAATCAGAAGCCAAAACTTTGTTTATAGAAAAAGATGATTTCAAGAGAATTATGTTCCTTTATTTCTATAATTATAAATGACATACAGTAATTTAAGCAACAAATGTGTAACATCAAACAAACATATTGAGCGACCTCTACCATCAACTTAATTTCATTCATGGTTACATTTTAAGTCAAGAGCGTTTCCAGGTTTAAATTTATATGGCTTCATTTTCCAGGAAAACAAGCACTATCCTATCCACATAAACTAAAGGAACACATCAACAGCCTTTCTAGCAAAATAGGTCAGAAATTTGGAAAAACTTGACAGTATCTTACCTCAGAAAAACAGAGGACTTGAAAACAAAAGAAGGGGTTTCTCCAGTCGGTGGAAAAGAAGAAAAAGCAAAGAAAAGAAGCTAATTTGTTCGATGTATATCATATGCACCAATCTGAGAGGTTTTTCCACATTAATTCTCTATAGCAACAGGAGCCCCTAAAACGGAACCTTAAGATGCCCTTCAAACTTTTGTTTCATGAACTAAACAAAGCTGTATGACATTTCAAAAAGAACACATCAAAGTTCAATAAAAATGGTGGTAACAGACCTTTTGGCATGAACTTACTACTGCATTACATCTTTCTATGGAAGAGTCTGGCAAATTTACACCTAAATACTGCACTAGGTGGTCTCTGCAGTATTATTCATTATGCTGATTAATTAAAATAGCACCAGTGGATTTGTTCTCAACGTACAAAGACAAGCATTGCACCAGTAATGTCATGACCAATATGAATGCAGTTGGACTAAAATCAACATCAAAACTCTGCCCTAGTAGAGTTATACGAGCATGTATACCAGATGATATTTAAACAGCATATTATTTCTCATTTTTTCTTATTTTGAACATGTTGCAGTACCTTGTATGCTCGCCACATCTCTTTTTCAGTTTCATATTCAACAAATGCATAACCACGGGAAGCTCCAGTTACTGCAACAATAAAAAAAAAAAAAAAATGCATCTTAAGAAGTTAAATCCCCATACTTACAATTGCATGGTTAACAGAGTGATTATTTATCACATCATTGAAGAGTTAAAAAAATGTAAAAATGCCAAAATATTGGCAGGGGTTTAAAAAAAAAGTTTAACAAACATGGTTCAGTATAATTCATCTAATGGGATAGCATACATCTGTTAGAAACAGAACAATTATCAATTTAAATACAATCCTCTTCGAGTGTGTATACTAGACATGAAACAGCTTATTAAAGAAACATCATAACTCATAAATCATTGTCAACCATATTATTTTATAAACATGAAAAGAAAGCTATACTTCATAACATCAAAATAAAAACAATATCATCTTTAAAAGTTCTTACATGGATTTAATTCAAAGAAGAGAAATAGTTAAACGGAAATATTAGTTTTGAAATTAAACTAAAATTCAGAGCATTATACAGGTAAACAATTAACATTTACTCAGCCATAACAACCAGCATGCTTGTTAAGAAATCTTTTTCAAGATATTCTTCAAAACTCAAACAATTTTAAAGTAAAAAAGATCGGCTTACAGCAGCATGAAATAGCTAAGAAAAATTGCAATGGAAGAAAATTTTAAAATTTTTAAAGACTGATACCAATATCCCTGACCAATCGTAGGTTCTTCACTCGACCATACTTGTTCATGACCTGAAAGACCAAAACTATGCATTTTGTAAGTATCTATGCATAAATAGAAAAATTCCCAAAGCTAATTATGTTATAAGATAAGCCAACACAACCGGGGGGAGGGTCTGAATGGAATAATGGAATAAATAAGCAATATCCATGCTGTAATCAATGGGTCTGGACATTTTCTTATGCAAATTTTATTCAGTATTTATCCATACAAATATCCTAGATATATTTTCCAGCAACAATTGGGCATAAAAAGATTACATGAAACCTCTAAGCATTCAACAATTCTCCTCACAGCGAAAGCTCAATTGCCTTTGCAGATGGAATAAGCATTTAAAAAGATAAGATGAGCAGCATTATTTGACCTATTCTTAAGGAGTGGGATCCCCTCATATGCTGCACAAAAAGCATGTACAAAGATGCAATACACAGGAACATAAAAGAGTTCAAGGGGAAACAACACATGCATTAGGTTCGTCTGAAGAATTTTGATAAAAAAGAGGTGTTATCACACCCCACAAATATATTTTACCTAATCTTGTGAGGAGATACTTGCCACCAGTCTTACATGGTTTTACAACCTAATAAAAAATTTCTAAGCTTTTGTTTAATTTTATGTTAATGAAGATGAACTTATTTTAATTTTACCTTTCAAGAGTTCTAGTAACTTCAATTCTAAATATGCTTACAGCAAATCACGTCCAATAATGAGCCACTTATTAGTTTTAAAAGTTGGCTCAAAGTTCAAACATTTTCTATTTGTCAACATTACGAATAAAAATTTAAGAATAGACTTCAGTCTGAACTGCTGTAAATATAAATAAGTGTAGATGCAAACTATTAGAGAACTGAGTGATCCAGGTAGTTCATGAGATTTTCCTTATGCAATTACTAAGTGAATTTTCCTTGCAGGAGACAGCAGCACTAGATGGGGAGTGGGACCTTTACTACAAACCCACACTTATACTCAGAAAGTCAAGACCAAAGCATCCCAATCTGTAGTCCATTTACAATAAATATACAGAAATGGCTGAAGGAAAGCTGGCCACTTATGTGCCATGACCCAGTAGATATTACAAGTCACGCAAGAACTTGAATGGAGGTATGTACACATTATTATGTGGACTGCCAGTTGACCCTAGAGTTATAGAAGTGAAGTCAATAAAATGATATAAGTCATTCAGTATCAAGGCAACTCAACTGCATATACAAGGTCTTTCTGTGGTGAGGTATTGCATGAGGTGAGTCATCAATGTTATGACAGTTGGCAGTAGATATAAAAAATTAAATAATGCTCCTCAAAAGCCTTACAACAACAAATGTGTTCATTATTGTGCATAGACCATCAGTTTCTTTAGGTCACTTTCAGGTTTCACCAAAAATTAGGGCGATCTGCGTGCATAAACCTTCCACTTTCTAAATAGTGATGTTCATGCAAAATAATTTTGACTTAATTTGGAAAAATGTGGTTTCCTCTTGTAAAAAATTTGACAAAAGATCTATCATTTTCTTTAAGTAATACTTGCTTGGTTGACATCTTTGGTCATTATCTTATTAATTCAAGCAAGAACATTAATCTCACAATATGTTTAAGAATTAGCACACCTTTTGTAGCTTGCATACAACATTTATGGGAAAGAGTTACATTACAAGCTCCTCCATGACAGCTATGACAATACATTGAAGCTGGGTAGCACAAAAGATTGCATAGACTCCAAGTTGTCCTATGGCACCAACCTTTTACTCTTCTTTATTCCAAAACCTAACATCCATTGCCTTGGAGACAGCAAAATTGTTATTCTCTGTCTATTTTTTTTTTATTTTCCTTTATAATGCCTTCATCTAATCTCAATGATTAAATCCAACTAAAATAATGAGTTCCAGGAAGAAACTCATACACTTAAAAAGTATTAATCAAGTCCCTGATGTTCAATTCAAATCCTGGAGACTGGAACTTCCTGGGAATCTTATATGATTGATTTTTTACAAGAGACAATCAGAGCGACGTCATAGATGAAGCGAACCATTGTTTAAGTAGAGATAAGAGTCACAACTAATCTTTCAGTTTCTTATGTTGCTCTTGCTCCTTGAGGTGGAACAAATCACCCTCAAGTAATTTACAATCTATTTAGAAAAAATTTATCTTATTTGTATTCTTCACTATAACATTAAAGAAAGAAACCATTAATTACTCAAACTCCTCAATTACCCCAGCTCTGTTGACATAAATTGGACAAAAATATTCAACCCCATGTGCGAGAAGGTCTTTATAGCTACTCTTGCTATAGGAACAATCTGTGGTCCAATTTCATGCACACCAAGAATTTTTTACAGAGCGTTTATAGCAACTCATAGACACGTGAACACAGGGAATCAATTACATGCTCTAAGAATCAGGAACGTATGTTGTTTCTCTGATGTGTGGAGTATAAGAGTGGTGTACAAAAGAGATAATACAACAAGATAGCATGGATCGAAGCTAGAATAGACAGTGCTTTGTGGCACAGTTAATTGTTGAGAAGAAGAAAGTAAGTATAGATAAGCTGCACATGGCTATATAGGTAGCTCAATTTGCATAGTCTACAAAGTGAAGAAGATTCAAGATACCACACCAGTAAATAAAACAGTATTTATATCAGAAGCAATTGAGGCGTAATATTTTTTAACATTCCTAATAACCTACACAATTCGAAAATATATAATCTTGGTAAGGAATTACGTATTGAGGAGACAATTGTAGTATCATTTTGCAATTAATCCGGATCAACAAGTCAGTTCGTATGTTTCTGTCTGACACTACATACTTTTCAAGCAGATGAAAAATTGAACAACATGTAAGACAAGTACTGAACTTAATTTCCAACTGATGCCATAACTTCACAATTCAAAAGACATCTAAAAAAGAAGGGTGTGCAAATGAACAGTTGTTTCAGCAACCAAACACATAAAAAAATGTAATCTTTACTTTGCGTAGAGTTTCTTCTGTGGTGAGGCGAGAGAGGCAGCCTACGAAGACAGTGCAATATGGGTCTTCGGTGGCCTTCGGATCACGAAATGGGTCATCTGCAAAAATTAATTCGCAAACATGAAAACGAAAAACAGATGAAAATTCAACAGGAGCAATGGAAAGCAGAAAAAGAGAGTGAAAGAAATACAGAGGCCAGCAGAGGAACAGAGAAGAGCTCGATAAATAGCATTGTCGTGAGGCAGAATATCCGTGCCGTCAATGCTGCCAGCTTGAATAGGGTGGTACGATTCAGCATAGAAAACAAGCTTCTCCTTTTCCATCAACCTATTCAGAGGTAAAAGAACAAGGAATAATTACTGAGAAAGAAAATCTATTAGAAATCCACGGAAGGAGATCATTGAAAGAATGAGGAACACAGATTAGGGAGGAAAATAATTTAGGAGATTGGATAATACCTTAATACAATTTGTTTTTTGGAGACACATAAATTCTACAGATATCAGAACAGAAAATAGGAAGAGCATCCGCCTAAAAGGTTCGGTGAAATCGGTCTAATTTATCTTAAAATATTAAGAAAAATTTAAGTTTAGCTGAAATGAAATAAAATAAATATATTGTAATATTTTAAATTAATATAAATTATTTTATGTGAGTTTGGAGTTTAATTTTTTTATTTATTGTTGTAATTTAATAAATATATATAAGTTTAGTATTGTTTTATCTTTATTATTAATTTATTTATTTTATTATATAATATAATAATATTAAAATTAAATTATTATGTTATTTATTATTTTTAAAATTTATAATATATATTTATACAAAATATATGTCTAAATTAATTTTATAAGAGTGTTGATAATTTTTTATAATTTGATATTAATAATTATTATAATTGTTTAGTTTTATTTATAATAATTTTTAAATTTTTTTATATTATTATTAATTTTTTTATATAATAAAAATTTTTATTTATTAATATTATCATAAATTATTAAGCATATAAGACATTTTTCTTATAAATATATTTTATGATATTATAGAATATAAATATAACAATTTAAATAGTTATTTTTTGAAAAACAAGTTAAAAAGAATAAAATAAATTCAAATATCCTGTTAGGTTAATACTTTTCTTTCGATCTAACTTAATTTTTAATAATAAATTTTGATATATTTTAATCTAAATTAATTCATTTAAATAAAATTAAACTATTTCAATTCAAAATTTTTAGTTTAAAAAATTATTTTCAATAAAATTAAACTAACTTAATTAAAAATTTAAATTTAAATAAATTAAGATAAATTTATTTTAACTCAAACCGTCTTAATCAATGTTCACTCTTAAGAAAGAAATTTTTTAACTTCTTTTTTTTTTTAAATTAGAATGTATAATGAGAATTATTTAAAAAAAAATATAACCCACAATTTGAATTTAAATATAAAATAATAAATTAAAAAGTTATTAAAATTAAAAATTCAAAAAATTCAAATCCGTCCATTAAGACGAAGCGCGTGAGTAAATTTGTGAACCCAATGTATTAGCGCTTTTGAAGGAACCAGTTTTAAGCAGGTGAGGTTCAATTCGACTGTGATGCTTTTTGTAGTAGGAAGGATACAAGTAATCAAAGACTAAGAAATTATGGGTTGTGAGCTTTATATGAAAGATATAGGATGCTTTTAATTTTTTTTAAAAAAAGACTAATATAATCATTTATTTTTAATTTAAATAATTTAATTTTTTTATAAATATAATTAAGATAATTTATTTATTATATATATATATAATTAGGATAATTTAATTTTTTATTTATTAAATTTTTTTTCTCAATATAAGTAAATTAGATTTTATTTTTATTTTAAAAATTTTAATATATTTATTTTAATGTGAAGTTATTTTCTTTTTTATTAAGTCTCAAGTTTTAATTTTATACATTTTAATGACTTTTTTAGTTAAAAAATTCACACAATAATCATATCACATTATAATACAAAAAATAAAGTTTAGATCGTCTTTGACTACATCATACTAAAAAAAAAAATTTATTGGATAAAAAATTAAATTACTTCAATTATATTTATAAAAAAATTAAATTGCATAACTCAAAAGTTGATAGGTTAAATTATTCTTTTAAAAAGTAGATAGATCAAAAATACTCTTAATCTTTCATAGAGTAGCAAAATTATTTCATATTTATTAGTCCTATAAATTGGATCATAGCACATCAAATTTCCAAAATAATAATAATCTAATTTTTATCTTTCAATAGCTTAAAAAGTTTGGTCATTTCTCCAAGGACATCAACTTGAATTACATAAAAAGATGAGGAGATTTTACCAGCAGTTTATTAAGTAATTTAACAAATTTTGAGATTTTCCCACAAAAGAATTCTTTGATTCTCCTAGCGCACAAAAAGTCTGGCATGTCTGTGAGTAAAGCCAACATTCTGTCTTCCACAAGTATCACAAGCATCATCAACAAATTCTCCTAAACTTGACTTTTAGTGATATTTCTTTGGGAAAGCAACAAGTTGGATTTTTTTTTTTTTATTTACCCACTCATGATTATGATTTTCTTTAAAAAGAGAAAGTAACTAAGATTCATCCTCAAATTTATTCACAAAGATTATAGCATGACATTCAACACTTTGTCTTCCCACGACATGTTTTTCTCTTGTTTTTCTTCTTTTTAATTTTTTTAAATATTTCCTTTGAACAGAAAAAAAAAATTACAACCAATAATACTGTTCTCTTTAATTATTTTCTTGTGATTCATCTTCGCACACTAAATGTAACCTACCTTGCATAACTATTGTAATATTCATATACAGTAATCTCAAAATCAAATATCTTACCCACATAACATTGCATAATTTGTGTAATATTCATATGCAACAATTTCGTATTCAAATATCATACAACTATCGTTTCAAAATATCATTATAATGTTCGTCTGACCATTCAATGTAGATTCTAAATTATTTTGATTATTATCATCTCCTTAATTCTCAACATGATTATTTCAATTATGTTCCATCTTAATGTGATCCTTTTCATCTTTTTGAGATGGCATATGTACTTTATCATTGCCTTCATTATTGTAATCATCTTTAGAAGAATCTTCAAATACACTCCCTCTGTTTCGAAATGCATCTTCATGATATCCATTTAGTTTAAAATATTGTACTATTAAAATTAAAATCCACCCATGAAAATAATTTTAATTTTTAACTTTCTATCTCATCTGTGATGAGATAATAGTAGTGTTTCAAAAAATTGACTGGTAAGCAAACTATTTTGGATGATAGGTCACAGTCAAACTGTTCCAAATGGTTGAACCAATGGTCAAATTGAATTATATCATAAATATAATTTTTTATAGAAATAATATTTTTTATTGATAAAAAGAATCTAAAAAAATATCATATAAATATTTATTCATTTATTTTTATTAAATTAATGTGAATCTTAATTCAAAAAAGTATATAATTCACAAAAATTATAAATTTTATGGCCATTTTAATAACTAGTTTTGATTATTTTTCCTTTGTTATCTATTCATAGGTTATGTGTGATTGGGAAAGTAATATTTGTAATTGTAAATGATTTTTCTTTTATGTATTATAAAAACTAAATAAGAAGAAGAAGAAGAAGAATAAGAAAGAGACGATGAAAGTGACAGCTTTTGTTTTCTCTAATATTAATTTTAGTATTAGTATTTTTTAAGATTTTTACAAGATATTTCTATTCTTTTAATGAGATTAATATTCATTTTAGATAAGAGTTGAATGATAGACCTCTTTCAACAAAAGTAACTCTAAGATTGAATATTGAATATATAACCTATCTCAAAATGACTTAAAACATAATCAACTATTACTGTGCCACCAACCACATGTTAGTATTGTTAGTAATAAATAATCAAGATGTGCTAATACCTACTTTATGCTATGTAAGCTTTGCTCAAACAAGCCAATAGGTACACCAGCTTAGCATTTTGGTTGGATGGATTACATCCTGCTCTCTTCATGATGCGGACCTGAAACCTCACCTACTTTAAAAGCCTTTTATTTACGAAGGTTTCAGACTCCTTATTCTTATAGGACATGGTAGAGGTAAAGTTGATTTGAGTTTAGATTACCATATAAGAGGCAGTCTTTATTGTTAAAATTAAAATGAACATTTAGTTTGGATTTGGATCAGTTAACTTTTCTTTTTTTTTTTCTGACTTTTATAACATTTTTTTTATTTTTCTATATTTAAATTTATATATCTTAATTTTTTTTCTCTTAAATTTGTCTCTATATTTCTTATTGTACACTGTAACTTCCAGATTACATAGATTACTATTTTGGTGGTAGTAATTACATTTAATGTAATGTATTAAAATATATATATGTGTGTGTATTCTATAAAAGTGAAAATTAATAGAAATATTTTTTTTTTTGCTTAAAACACCTTTCAATTTAATTTTATTAACAATTTTACATTCTAAAATTGATTTAGTCTCCTTAATTATAAATTTTACTAACTTTAAATTCATTCGGCTATCTTCTTTTCAACTGCAAATTTTACATTTATAGAATATATACGTACACACACACACATTATATATATATATATATATATATATATATATATATATATATTCTAACTACGAATTCGTTAATTTGAGGAGAAGTGATGACAGGCAACAAAACCCAAATACAAACTTTGGAATAAAACACCGTGGACGACACCACAGTTCATCTGGGCATACAACTTGGTAGAAGAACTAATTAGTAATCCTTGTCATGCTTTTTATGCACATGCAAGCATATATGCACTTCTCATACCTTGGTGCTTTGTTCAAAAAGACTTCTGATTACATTTATACATTATTATTGCATGTGTTATTTTTGGCAGTCTCTCTAATTTCTATCAAGTTGTCTTCTAAATGCTAGTAGATGCATAAATTTCTGTTGACATTAGCACTCTTAATCCAATACTATTGATTTTCTCTTTTTTTTTTTTCCAATTCAAGGAGAGTGATGGTGAGAATTATATTCACTGCAAGTTGTAAAAGTTTTCATTTTTTTCATTGATTTCCTTATTCATCGACACTGAATATCATAGTTAGCAGCCTTTGGTGAAAGAAAGTAAAATAGTTATCAGCTTTTTAATGTTTATCTTTCGTTTTTTCTGTCATTTTCATTTTTTTTTTGGGTACATTAGAACTAAAACAACCAAAATCAACTGGCAGTTCCTCCTGGGAATCTTACTTCCAAAACTCAAATTAACTCCTGAGGTGGTTGCTAAAATATACATCTTTGATAAACCCCGAAGCCCATAACTCTTTGCAAACTCATCCGCAACTCGATTTCCTTGTCTCCTCACAAACTAAATCTTCACTTGCTACTGCTTCGTTAATCATTGCTTCACCCCTTCCAGTAGCAGCCCGATGTCAAAGTTTTGAATCTCATTCAGTTGAATAAGTTCGTCTGCCTGTAGAGAATCAGTTTCCAAGATGATTTTCCTTGCTCCATACTCCCATGCAACGTCCAGCCTGTATATAATGGCCCTTAACTCAGCTTCTAGAGGAGAGCATATTCCAACTCCACAAGCAAACCCCAGAAGAAACGACCCTTTCTCATCTCTCAGAACACCACCACACCCAGCATTGCCGTTATTCCTTATCATAGCCCAGTTAACATTTAGTTTAAACCACCCCTTAGGCGCGGTTTTTCCCAACCCAGATTTCAACTGCCCTGAAACACTCCTTTTCTCCCATTCAGGATCCACGTTTCTTTCGCCATCTGAAAATGTCGTGCTTGAACCAGGATCCTCATAACACTCTCCGGGTCTCTTGGGTCTTTCTAGTTAAAGATCACATCATTTCTCAAACCCCATATCATGTGAACTGCCACTGAAAATAAGTATCCCAGCTTATGTCACGATCCTTCCCATACTAATGTTTCATGTTAGCAGAAATCCATTCTTCCATCTGCGTTTCGAAAAAAGCTCCCCAATACGAGAGGTGAACAATTCTTTTCCAAATATCTACAACCATCATGCAGTCTCTCAAGGCATGTAAGTTTGGCCCAGTTCCTGCTTGCAAATTGATCATGTATCAATTGTTGTGAGCCCCATCTTTAATATTCTGATATTAGTTAACAGCTTCCCATTTGCACAAGTCCATAAAAAGTTTTTGTAGCTTTCAGGACCCTTAGATTTCCGTATACCCCTCCAGAATTTTGGTGAGTGACACTGCACATCTACATTCATCCACGCACATGCTGATTTCTCTGAGAAATCACCTAATGAATTGAATCTCCAAAAACAGCAGTCCGGTCCGCAAGCTGCTGTTGGGGGGTTCATTGCTACAATTTTATTACAAATCTCCTCAGGAAGTAATGTAACAAACATTTCATAGTTCCACTCCCCTTCTTCATTAACAAATTCAATCAACCTTCTCTCTCTCTCTTCAGCGCAAAGCGGGCTAATAGATATGTTTGCAGTGGCTTTAAATCATGCAACCGACGGTCTAACCATCCCTCTCCCAAAATTTTATTTTCAGGCTTTGTCGTAGATCCTTCCAACAAGAAGAAATACCGTTCCACAAATTTGAAACTCCTCTTTCCATTTTAATCTGCGGAATATCTCCAGTCCCACCCTTATATTGGACCATAAAACTTTACTCCAAAGGGCATTTTTATTTTTTATTAATCCCCATCCCACCTTCATCAATAAAGCCTTATTCATTTTCTGGATATTTCTTATCCCCAATCCTCCCATCAATTTGGGTTTGTAGATGTTATCCCATTTAACTAAATGAATTCTTCTTTTCTCTTTCGACGAGGCCCATATAAAATTCCAGCACGTTTTTTTTAATCTCTTGGCAAGTTCCTACAGGCCAAAAAGATGTGTTCATAGTATATAATGGAATGTGCTCCAAAGCAAATTTTGTCAAATCGAATCTCGCGGCCATGGTAAGATTTTTAACCTTCCATGTGGATAATCTAGCTGTCACTTTATCTACTATATGGGCACGTGTTCTTTTATCAACCCTCTGGTGCAGGAGGGGGACCCCTAAATGTTTTCCCAAGTCTAGGGTGACGTCGTAACCCAATTCTTGAGCTATTTGGCTTTTGATGCTATGATGCACGTTTTTGAAAAGAATACCCTTGTCTTGTCCTTATTTACACTTTGCCCTGCCCTGAGGCTCTATGAAAAGTCTCCAAACATTTTTTCACTGTAACAATTGACCAAGAGATGCTTCAAGAAATAAAATAATATCATTTATAAAGAATAAATGAGAAATTATCATACCTCTCTTCTCAAACGTAAAAGGTTCCCACCTTCTCTCCTACACCTCATGATGGATAAGGTGACCCAATTTTTTTATGCACAAAATAAATAAATAGGACAACGTAAGATCACCCTATCAAATCTCTCTCAAAAGATAAAATTCTTATTTTAGATCTATTTTACAGCAAATTCTTTGAAGAAGTGCAAATACAATACCATAAAAGATTTATTATATGATTATTTAGGCCCAACACTCTGAGAATATCCACTAGTAGAGAAGCACAACATAAGCGATCATAGGCCTTTTTCGAATCAATTTCTATTGTCATATATTTTTTCTTTCCCTGTATCATCTCTTGGGATGTAATAATGCTAACTTGCCCGTGTTTTTTGAGAATGAAACCGCATTCATTTAGGGTTATCCATCTATCCAAATAACTCTTCATTTTATTTTCAATAATTTTTATAATCACTTTATATATCGCATTGCAAAGATTGATAAGTCTAAATTAAGTAATCCTCTCTGAAGCTTCTACTTTAGGTATTAGAACTAGGAGAATTTGATTAAATTTTCACACCTCCTGAGGATTTTTCCAAAATTTTGAGACTGGATTGCAAACTGATTCCCTAATTGTCTCCCATTAACATTGATAAAACATGACATGTCAGAGCTTTGAGGCTCCCTATCGGAAACAAGGCTTCTTTAATTTCATTTTCCTCCACATATCTGCATATATCATTTATTACATATCCAGCATTAGGAGAGAATCCGTTTACCATAAATGCCGTGGAAGCATCGGTAAATTTTGCTAGATACAGTTTTTTGAAATAGTGAACAGTTATGTCCTCATGTTTCTTGCCATCCCAGATCCAATTACCCTGATCATCTATCAACATTTCGACTATATTTTTTCCTACACATCACAATTGTAATATGAAAATATTTAGTGTTTCTATCCCCCAAGTTTAGCCAATTTATTCTAGATTTCTAACACCACAATATTTCTTCTTAAAAAACCACCTCTTAATATTGTTGTCACAACTTCTCTGTGAACCTTTTGATGCTTTCAGGTTCATGAGGGTCATGCCCTCGATCTAGCCCTTGCAATCTCTTAAGAAGCCTCCTCTTTTTTCTAAATATATTTCCAAAGCTTTCCTTATTCCACCTCAACAAATCTTGCCTGATGGCATTTAGCTGATCAAGAAGATTGTTCATCTTTCCAATCACCATCTACTACTTTCTTGAACTCTGCATAACTATAAACCTGAAAGGTTTTTCTTTTGGCCTGCTGTTAACTAAAGTCAACTTTATTAATAAAGGAACATGGTCGGATTTTTAATCGTGGCATGTGAAAAATGATACCCCCTGGAAACATCAACCCCTATTCCATGTTAGCTACCGCATGGTCCAAGCATTCAAATATTCCATTACTGGCCCAAGTGAATGGCTGGCCCTCAAAGCCCAAGTCTCTAAATCATAGAACTCCAAGCAATCTCTAAATCCATGGCAAGCCTAAGAAGATGGGGATTTTCCTCCTTTTTTCTTTTTTTCTTTCAAATCCAGCAAGCATAGAGTTGAAACCACCAGCCAACATCCACGGGAAGGGATAATTCTGGTGAAATTGTTTTGAATTTTTCCACAACTCCCTTCTGTCAAAACTTCATAGGCTGCCGTATATGGCTGAAAAAACCTAGTCTTTGCCGCCAAAATTTGAGATTTTTAAGTGTATGCATTGCTAGCATTTTTAAATCACGTGCACATCCAATTTTTCATTGTCCCACACACACCATATCCCTCCAGAAAAAACCATTGGCCTCCACTACATCTAGACTATTAAAACCCAATTTTGCAATGAATCTTTCTTTGGTAATGCCATTAACTCTGGGCTCCAAAAATAGCAACAAGCCCACAATCATATTGTCTTCACATGTCTCTTAACATTCTTGGGAAGTTACAACTCCCAGCTCCCCTGCTGTTCCAAGTAAGAATGCTCATTTTTAATAGTTAACTGAAAGTGAAAAAACAAACGACTCACCTTAATGTCCTACCTTAATGCAGCTTAAAATCCACTTCCACATCTCCTTCCCTCTACACATATACTTCTGTCTCAGGAACCCTTTGTAAAGAAGGGCCACCTTGATTTTTGTCTAAAATTATTGGGTCCCGCGGTTTGGGTTGAGATATTTTGTAATCCATCAGCCCCTTGCTGTCTTGAGTGAAGGCCCATTCTTGTTGCAAGTTTTGGTATTTTCAATTGGATCCAAACGATGGTATCATTTTTCCTTTTCTATCAACTCCCAGGCCTTCTCATAGTTGGACTTCACGTGATTTTTCTTTTTAGTCTTCAATTTCCATTTCTGGATTGCAAGATAATGATCAAAGATGATCCACGGATCTCCCTTAATGGCAAAAGAATAGCCTTCTAGACTCTCAAAGGATACAAATAAGTAATCATTTCTCACATTAACTACAGACACATAACCATGCTTACCCTAAATAGTTGCTAGTTTTTTCTTCATGAAAGCCATACTGATCTTCTTCCCAATAAGCTTCACTATTAGAGTTTACCTGCACGGCCAATGTACCCTTGCTCTCTCTTTCTCAGACAATCTAAAGTTTGCACAACTAGATTCCTCCTCTTCCACAATAATACCATCGCCTTCTTCCTTAGTTTCCCCTTCCCTGTCCTCATCAAGCCCTTCCAGCTCGAGATCTTCCTCTTCACCTCTCCATTCCCCATTATGTCTCATAAGGACTTAATGGAATGATAACTTCTTTCCATCTGCATAGCCATGTTGCATTCCCTCTGGCCGAGATCCACGACTCCTGTCTAGGTGGATTTCTTGAATGAGATGAGGACTCTCCATCGATAGCCTTAGACTTCTTTTTGCTCCTGTGGATCAAATCTGTTTCTTCAGCTATGAGTGCATCATGCTCGTTCACTGTAGTTCCCATCGCGCTCAACCTTTCTACATAAAATTTCTTGAGAAGTATAGTTTAAAGAGGGATCCCAACACCCCAATCAATGAGGTTCTTTTTGTTACTCATAAATTCAATTTTTTTAATTTTATGATATTTATTATGTTTCTCAATTCGTAGTATAATATTAATTTTAATAAAAAGAATTTATTAAATTTTTAAAATAAAATTATTTTCATAATTTCTTGACATTTACTCTTTTATAAAATATTTAATTATTGAATTTTTAAAAAAATTGTATTATTTTATTGTTAATCTTTTAAAATTCACATGCAATGCATGAATCTAAAGAATAATATATATTTAAAAAATTTAAATATTTTTTATGTTTATTACGGTAAAAAATATTTACTCCTACCATTATGACAAAAATTTATCATTTAAAAATAGAAGTTAAAGAACTAAAACGCACTAAAAGTAAAAAAGAAAATTAAAACTTATAACATTAAATGCTTTAAGATAAATGAAAATGAAACAATTCTCAAATTAAATAATATTAGCTAAATTTATAAATTAACATTTTCTACCATTTAATCCTTCCTAATGATTAGAGGAAATAGAAGTTATAGTTGTATGTGCTAAATTTCTTTTATTAAAATTGAAAGCCAAATAAATTCATAAACTAATTATTCAAAAATATTTATTATTGTAAAAAATATTAATACATATCACTACTAAAAAATTAACTCAAAAAATAAATTACCTAACTAAAATATCCTAAAAATAAAAATTTAAAATTTACTATTGAATTTTTAAATAATTAAAGCATATTAAAAATAGAAATAAAGATAAAAAATTATTAATATTAAATTATTTAAAATAAATTAAGATCAAATGAAAAAAAAACAATGCTCAACCGTATTTTTGGTAGTGCACAGAGTTGCCCTTTCAAAACTCATTCAAACGCACCAACCAAATGAATAAGGTTGTTTTTGTTACTCATAAATCCAATTTTTATATTTTATAATATTTATTATGTTATTAAGTACTTAGCATAATATTAAGTAATTTTAACAAAAATAAATTATGCAATTTTAAAAATGTATATTATTTTTTTTATATTTACTCATTTATTAAATATTTATTTAATAGTAATTGTATTTTATAAAGATATGTTATTTTATAAATAATATTTTAAACGCTTGCCTCTAAACACTAAGGTACATTATAAAAAATTTAACTATTTAAGTATTTATTATCGGAATAAATATATATGCATGTCATTATGATAAAAAATTATCATATAACAATAGAAATTAAAGAACTAAAACATACTAAAACGAAAAAGAAATTAGATTTATAACGCTAAAAACTTCAAAATAAATGAAAATCAAATAAGAAAATAATGTTCAAATTAAATAAGATTAACTAAATTTATAAAATCAAAATTATTTATCATTAATTGCTCCATAATGAATAGAGAAAAAAATGTTACAGCTTTTATATGCTAAATTTATTATATTAAAATTGATAATTAATTAAATTAACTAATTGATTATTAAAAGTATTTAATATTATAATAAATACTAATACATATCACTGCTAAAGGAAATGAATAAAAAAATAATTAAGTTACATAATTAAAACATCCTAAAAATAAAAAATAAACAAAATTAAAATATACTACCATATGTTTCAATAACTAAAATATATTAAAATAGAAAGAAAAATTAAAATTTATGAACATTAAATATTTTAAAATAAATTAAGATCAAGCAAAGAAACAATGCTTAACCAATATTTTTAATGGTGGAGTAATATCTACCTTAGGGTTGCCCATTCAAAATTTTAAATTCAAATATAAGAATTTTTTTTATGTGTTAAATGACTTGCTCATCTTTTAATAAAAAATATTATCAGATTTAATTAATTCTGTTTAAATTAATTTTAAATGAAATTAATTAAATTTAAATATTATTACATGATCATTCGTATCTAAATTAAAAAGTATGTATATTATTACTTTATATTATATAGAAATGGTGACGACAACAGCATTATTTTTATGTTTGTCCATTCCGCACTCAGCCTATTTTATATATAATATATATCCAGTATGTGGTAGGCACTTGGAGGAGGTTTTCAACATTCTATTAAAATAAAATATGATTAATTAAATTAATGATCCAGATTGTTACCGTATGTTTGGTGGAATTACAATATACATTGTTTCGAATAGTCAACAAACGTCGTTTTATAACGCCACCCTTCCCCACAAGGACCCACCATCCCCAAGATCGAACGAAAAGTATGGTATTTGTTAAGAGGTGGAACTAGCGGGTGCGGGCGGAAGCGTGCAGCTCCATGGCTGACCATTTGCATTCCACCGGGGATATCTTTTTGAAAGGCTATCAATTATTTAGCGCGGTGATCAAGAGATGGGTTTCCTCCGCTGCTTTCCCCTTCATCGTTCTCCTGCTTACGTTCCTTGCAGGCACTTTCATCAACTCTATTGACCCTGTAAGCCTCTCTTTTTTGTACACCCCCTTAATTTCTTCAACATATTGTTTTCTCTAACTATATATATATATATATATATATATATATATATATAGAGAGAGAGAGAGAGAGAGAGAGAGAGAGAGAGAGAGAGAGAGAGAGAGAGAGAGAGAGAGAGAGAGAGAGAGAGAGAGATAGATATCTTCTTCATCCTCTGTTTTTCTCTCTCTCTCCCAATCTCTGACTGTGGTTTGTTGTTGGTAACCTTAACGTTTTCTAATCTTTGTTTGCTCCTGCTTTGCTGGCGATTGTCTGGTTAATTTCTGATCAATTATTATAGAAACCTGGTAGTAAAGTAGATTGTGATGTCATGATGTGGCTTTCCCTATCAATGTTTTTGTGAGAGTTGAAAGTGAGGAAGGATAGGAGAGAAAACAGGGGATGGGCATATCGTATGGGATGATTTATGTTTATATGCATAAATCAGTTGAGGACAACGTAGAACAACTACCAACAACTTCAAGCTTTCAAGTTTAAATCAGTTGAAGATCGATCTAAGCCTCTGAGCCTAGTTTGGTTCATGAAAGTAAACTTCTTAACAAACTAAAGTTGGCTTAAACTTGGTTAATATCGTTAGTCAATGTTTGTCCTTTGAATGTATCACAAAGTCTAGGTCAAGTCAACTTTCGTTTTTTGATTCGTACACGTATTGAATTGTTTTTGGAATATTGTATAATATTACCACTTCAATTCGTTGGTGATTAGCGATAATAGACTAGAAATATGTGGTCATCAGAGTTTGTCAACCAGCGGTGCTTTTTTTTTTTTTTTTTGGTTTTAATGAAACAATAAACTTAATTATTGGATGTGATTTTTCATGTAACACAAAAAAGTTATTCTCATATCTTAATTTTAATTTAATGCACCTATTTAATAATATGAATTTTTAGATTAATAGATTTTATAGTTTAATGTCTAATAAACTCTATGATCTAGTATATAATTAAAGGTATAAAATTAGAATAACGCAATATTAAAATTTTATTTTATTATATTAATTGGCAACATAAATTAATTAATATAATAAATTTTATTAAACAAATTTTAAAATTTACATTTAAAAAATGATTTTTTATAATATGTTCAAGTTTTTTTTTTCTTTTATTCCTTATTTCCATTTGGTTGGCTTTTTCCATTGAAAAGCTTTATTATGTCTAAATCACCTTAAATTCGTTTAGATCGTTTTCTTCGAAAAACAAAAAATAGTACAAATAAAAGTATTTTTAAAATCATTTAATTTTTGTCTTCAATATTTTTACTTTAGATCACGGGCGTATCATTATCACTTTCGCAGTGTGTAATTTGCTTTTGGCATGCCATCAATTTTTCTTTTCTCTGTTTATTGCTCTGGTTCTCTGTCTTTCAGTTCTCAAAAATAAACTTCGCTTCCAAAAGCCATACCAAAGTACCACTCAACTGCTTCGATGGAAGCTTCACAGCAACTTGCCCAAAAGCTGACTACCCAGAAACATTTGAGATTCAAAATTCATCATCAGCCATAGAATGTCCAGAGTATTTCAGATGGATCCATGAAGATCTAAAACCATGGAAGAACAAAGGAATCACAAGAAGCGTGGTGAAGAGAGGTGTTTCACACTTCAGGCTTGTGATTTTAAATGGAAAAGCTTACGTGAAAAAGTACGCGAAACCGTTTCAGACCAGAGATGTGTTTACAATATGGGGAATTTTGCAGCTTCTAAGGTTGTACCCAGGAAAGGTACCAGATTTGGAGCTTCTGTTTCAGTGTGGGGATAGGACAGTGGTGGACAAGAAACGCTTTCAAGGACCAGAAGCCAAATCACCACCGCCAATGTTCCATTATTGTGGGCAGGAAGATGCATTTGATATAGTGTTTCCAGACTGGACCTTCTGGGGTTGGTAATGCTGCCATATATTTTCAGTCTCGTGTACTTTTATTTTTATTTCATAAAATTTAAATTATTAAATTTATTATATGTTATATAAATTTATGAGTTTTGGATAGAAGTTTATAGCGTCGTTTGATCTATGTAGCCGACCCCACCTAATGAGAAAAATGCTTGATTTATTATTGTTATTGTATACAAATTCATGAGTTGAGACTTAAGTATTTTAAGATAATAGATCTCACATCATATGATGTGAGGATAGGATAAGACTTATATTATTTAAAATATTTTTTTATAATTATGTAAATATGATATCTTTGTAAAATTAATATCATTGGCTAATGTGACGCTCATACCATTAGGTGTACATTTTTTTTTTTTTGTTGCAGAAATAGGTGTACATTTTGTGAAATAGGATTGTGACAACATTATATTCATATATTTTTACTTGGAAAGATACCTCCAGTTAAATAGAGTTTAAGGAAAATTTCTTAGGCTGATAATGTGTATAGTAGGCATTCAATTGTGACTAGTGCGATATAATAGAGCTGCCTGTGATCTATCTTGCACGAATCACATTCAGTATTGCATGAAAAATTCAAAATTCTTTGACATATTTCTTTTACTGATTAGGTCCGAGACCAACATAAAACCATGGGAGACAATATTGAAGGCTATTCAAGAAAGCAGTAAGGAGATGAAATGGAAAGATAGGGTGCCTTATGCCTTTTGGAAGGGCAACCCGTGGGTATCTTCCATTAGGAATGAACTCAGGAAGTGCAACTCCTCACACCAACATGATTGGAATGCCCATATATATGCCCTGGTAACAAATTTTAGACCCATTATAATTAATTAGTTCCAGTAATTGCATTGACTGATTGTTTATTAAAGATAGAGGAGAAGATAAAGGGAAATATTAGCAGACTTTGCTGAAAGCGCTGAGATACAAATTTTGTTTCCTTTCAGGACTGGGATAAGGAAACTTCACATAAGTTCAAGAACACAAAGCTTGAAAATCAATGTACCCACAGGTACATAAACGCCCTTCCTATAAGTTGGAACTTTTTTTTTTTAAAAATGAGTGGTAAACTATTTAATACATATAGATATAAGGAAAGATTTTGAGTTTGAATTTAGGAATCTGAAAAAGAAAAAGCCTCTAAATAATAATTAAGTATCATTACACCATTGAAGGTGTTAGCCTGAACTTTATTAAGAGAAAAAATGTAACCTCACTAATGTGGATTACAAAATTCCCACAAAATGTGAGTAATTGTTAAATTTATTAAATTCAGTAAGGGTCAGTACTTCTAATGATTTAAATTTTTTTAATTAAAGATTTTGTAATTTTTAATTTGTCGAAAATATAATAACTATTTTATTAGTGGCATATATATGGTTATGGCACTCTTAAATGATATAGTCAGAGTTTTGATATTTTGACAAGGTTATCAAAGTCTATACATTAATTACTAATGTACTGATACCCTGATCATATTTTAAAATACTATAGCCATGTATGTTCTTTTATTCAATTAATGTGATGGCGCCGTTTAGATATCGATCTTAATTTGTTATAACAAGTTTTTGTGTGGTACATAAATTTCATACGAAGGTACAAGATTTATGTGGAAGGAGCTACATGGTCTGTGAGTGAAAAATACATTTTAGCATGTGACTCTATGTGCTTGTTGGTAGAGCCAAGGTACTATGATTTCTTTACAAGGAGCATGCTACCTTTGCAGCATTACTGGCCTATCAGCACCAAAAATATGTGCAAAAATATTAAATACGCAGTGGAGTGGGGCAATAATTACACTCACAAGGTAAGACTCACAAAGTGGATTATTCTTGACTTTAATAAATTTTAAAAAAAATAAAATATGGGCTTACTTCAATAATTAGTTTACAATCTTGTTTAGAAACTCATTTTCTATGTAAATGTAGTATGTATTTTTCATAGATTTTAGATTACAACAACAATAACTATAAATCAGGTCTTATTCCATTAAATTTTATTAAAAACTCTGTTTCATAAATTTCACCTAATGTCCTGATTAGGTCTTCTACAATATTTGCAATTTGATTAATTTTTTCACTGAAATTTTTATTATTAGTCATGTTCTCACATGACTCCTTAAACAAGTTTTTATTATTTTATTTTCAATAAATACTATGATTAACTTTTTACAGAATATACTTATTCCTATTTTGTATACCTTTATTAGTAAAAAAAAAAAAAAACCTGTCAAATTTTTTGTGACTGATTATATATATAGTTATTCGACTATTGTTTTAAAGTCTGAGTTAAATTAATCCAAGAGTTAATTTGATTTAACTTGATCTAACGGTGTTAAGATTTCTTGGCACATCCTTGCCATGACAAGGCTGTGTAAGTAGTAACAACTATGTTTTTAGTTGCTTATATTTCACAAAATGAAGCAGGCAGAAGAGATTGGCAAGGGGGGAAGTAACTACATCCAGGAAAACCTAAAGATGAACTTTGTGTATGATTATATGTTTCATGTATTACAAGAATATGCCAAGCTCTTGAGATTTAAACCAACAATACCAAAAGGAGCAGTCGAGATTTGTGCTGAAACAGTGGCCTGTCCCATGAAGGGTCTGGGCAAGCAGTTTCTGGTTGAGTCTTTGGTTGAGGCACCAAGCAAAACCCCTCCATGTGCAATGCCTCCCCCTTTTAAACCTCAAGCACTCCATCAGTTTCTGCAGACAAAACAGAGTCTAATCAAGCAAGTGGAGACGAGGGCGAGTCAATACTGGGAAAACCTCAACAAAAAGCAATAAATGCTTGCTTTGTGCTTTATATTCCTTTTTTGTACTTTGTCATGCTCAGCCAAGCATAGTTTACAAGAGGCAGGCCTTCATCTACAGATGGTGCTTGGTACCTACCTACACAGACCGTCTTAACATAACCCTTTTGTCCATTGCATTTGTTCTGACAAATAAACAATTAATTAAATGAGATTTTGAGGAATTAATTAATTTATATAAGAAATGAATATCTCACAAATTAATATTCCATGCATGAGTTTGAGAATAATTAAGGACGTTTTCTGCCACATTATGACATGTTTTGAATTTTTCAATGCCTTGCAGAGTGTCGGCTACATCATTTTTATTGATTACTTAGCTACATATTAAGTATTATAATAACTGTGTGATTAAGTTTCAAGTAGTGGCACATTTTTTTTAAGTGCTCAAATGACTCTAATGTATATCAATTCCTATGTGAGAACAATATCTCTTTAAGTGCTCATACAATTCTGAATGCATTAATTAAGAAATCTTGAGCTATTATTAAAATGGGCCAGACTCATAAGCCCTATCTCCCCGACTTTGCGTAGGCAGTCCTGCTCTGAGTGAGGAAAATAATATTAAGGATATTCATGCTTCACACATTATTTAAGCCAACATACTCACAAAAATCATAATTTGTTACTCAGAAAAGTTTTATATCCCATTGCTAATTGTTTTTGATTCTCATCATGTCATTTTTTGACAACACACAAATTTTTTAGTAGTATTTCTTCAATTTTTGAGTTTTCTCATCTGGCTCTGATTGAGTTTTCGTTAGTATGTGATTGGATCAATGGATGACATATCTAAACCGCATCAAGCTATAGAGTGGAATTGTATCACACTTTCATTTGAAGTGGGACCCACCTAATTGCGGGGAGAGAATTCTGCATTTTCTCATGGTGTGAGACATGATTTTTGTTTGACTAATTAAGGATTCAATGATTAGTGTTTTGACGCATACATAGGAGAAGAGAGGTAGGATGGTAAATCCCCATATAGATGACTGTTTTGACGTATATACAGGAGAAGAGGGGTAGGGTGGTAAATCCTCATATGGATTGGTGTTTTGACACATATTTAGACATGCATTTATAATTGGCTTTCCAAGTTTCACCAATTGGGTATCTCTTCTCTTTGCAGCTTTTGTTTTGTTTTGTGCTTTGCGCTTCAGGCATTCCCATCGTCTCTTTCGCAGATGGCTCAAGCAACTCCCCAATCCATTTACGATTTCACTGTCAAGGTTTATTCTCTTCCTTTTTCTTCTTTCTTTTTTGCTGCTTAAACATTGTTCCCTCCTCACATTCAATTGTTACTTACACTCTGATTGTGTGTCTGTGTGTGTATATATATATATATATATATATAATTCAAGATTTTTCTGGATAGAATCATATATATAAGTGATCGTTTCTCTTCAAAGAGGGTGAGATTAAAAGTTATATCATAAAATAATTTTGAGACCAGATAAAATATTAAAGGAATTAATATTAAATTCTTGAATAAATCTTAAGGAGATTATATGAAAATTGTTAAAAACATTAATATATATATATATATATATATGAAATTTTAAAAAATTCAAAAATAATTAACTAATAAAAAATATGCAAAAATTTTAAAAATTGAGCTTGTTAAATGCCAGTTTGTTTATGTAGAAAATATTAGTGGAGCACAGGAGAGTGTATGTTCCCCTACATTCACCAAGCACAGAATTTATATATATATATATATATATATCATTATTCATTTATGTCCATATTTATATATTATCGATTCCTCTTTTGACCCGTGTTTTGAAGTAAGGCTGATTAATTTATTTTGTTGCTAAACTTTTCATTATAAATTTATAAGTACACCCTCAGTTCTACAAAACTGAGTTTGCTTAGTTCCTTGGCTGACATTAAATCTTACTCTTCCAAAAATTATTTGGTATGAACTATAATTGCAGGACATCGGTGGAAATGATGTGAGTTTGAGTGAATACAGTGGGAAGGTTCTACTTATAGTGAATGTTGCCTCAAAATGGTAATGTAATTTGATCCAAATAAGTCACTTTCTTTCTTTCTTTCTTTTCTCGTCACGTTTGCAACTTATTCATCTTATCTATATTTTTTCACTTGTCCTACCTGAATGTGCCTGTGTTTGTGTGAGTCAAACTCAATCTCAACCTCAATTTACGGTAATAAATCTAAAAATCTGTCCTAGACAATTACTTCCCTGAAGATGAAGACTTCTAGGATAAATGTATGAAAAAAGTCACAATTTCTTAAGAAGAATATCTTTCATTATTGAATTAAGTGGTAAGAGATTTCACTTTTAATATAGCGAATATTGAAAGTGAAATTCACTTTACAGTATACGACAATGTAATAAGAAGGATAAATTTCTTAGTCTAAAGAGGCAAAGTATTTCTTGAATTTATCTAAAAGAAAAAAAACTTCTATTTGCATTGATAATTAGCTTATTATATGAAATCAGGCTTCCCCTTTTTTGGGTTGCTTTTACTTTCTCGTATTTGACTTTATATTCTTCAAATCATGGTTATTGCTGCAGTGGTTTGACGCATTCAAATTACAAAGAATTGAATGAATTGTATGAGAAGTACAAGAATCAAGGTTTGTCACTTTAATTTGTGAAGAAATAAAGCATATGTTAATCATCGTTTATAGAAGGCTATAAATTTTTTGACTCTATTTGCGACCTTGTGAATGCGTCCAGGGTTTGAAATTTTGGCATTTCCATGCAACCAGTTTGCTGGACAAGAGCCAGGAACCAATGAAGATATTCAGAACGTTGCGTGCACAAGGTTTAAAGCTGAATTTCCTATATTTGATAAGGTGACTTCCGATAAACTCATTATAATTGATGAAAACACTTCTCAATCTTTCTGTTATACTATTCTTATAACTTTATTTTTATTTAATTTTTATAATATATAATTAATATTATTAAATTTATTAAATCTTAAATATTAAATTATGAGACTCAGTGAATCTGATAAACACAAATTTTTCCCTCAAACTTTTTACAGGAATTATTTTTTTTAATATACTTGTTGGTTGCATGCTATATGTTTCCACAATTTTAAGTTCTTTGCATTGATTCTCTCTATATCTGTATGCATCTTGAAGACCAGATGATGGGGTTGAGTGTATTTCATATATGACTTGGCCAGATTTTGTTTTTAATAATTTTTGCTAAAAATTTTGATGGGTATTGTTACATATTGGTGTCAGCTGGCATTCATTGAGAGGCATCCACGATTGAACATAAATAATAATAATAATAATAATAATACAGGTTGAAGTAAATGGGAAGCATTCTGCACCACTCTACAAGTTTTTGAAACATCAGAAACGTGGGGTACTTGGAGATGCTATCAAATGGAACTTCACAAAGTTCTTAGTGAACAAAGAAGGGAATGTTGTGGATAGATATGCTCCCACCACCTCACCTATGAAAATTGAGGTTAGAGATGTTTTGCTGGTTTTATACTTGGTAATTAAGGCTGTCGATAAATAAGGTTTCATGCCATTAAGGTTTTACATATTTTTTCCGCAGAATGATATCCAGAAGTTCTTACATTCTTGAGTGCCAAGCTTCGCTTCTATTGCGTTTCTATGTTGAAGAGGTTAGTTTTATTTGTTCTGGTGAGGCTACTAGTCTCTAGAAATTAATTAAACTACATCAGCTGATGCTGGTTCCTTCTGTTATTCTGTGCAGGGCATAGAAGATGAGGCTGCTACTTTCTAAATAGCTTGGCAAACACGTCATTTGTATCCCCAATTAACTGATGGCTTGAAAGTTTCTGGATATGTGTGTGTGTGTGTGTGTGTGTTTGTTGAATTATGGAATAAGTACTAGCGTTTGCTTTGGTTATAGACTGCAGGGTGCCACCCTCCAGTTTTGGTGGGTGTTCTATGGCTTTAATTATGTTGCTGTGATGAATTCTTTGTAATAAAAAAGTTATACTTTAATACTGGTAACAATATAAAAATCTCAACCAGAACCCCAAATCTCAACTGGAGTTGAAAATGGCATATATCTGCGGGGCTCGGGCATTGACAAAATATTGCAATTTGCAAGCAAACCAGAGAGGGAGAGCCAGTGAAAGAAGCCAAACCTCTTTGAAAAACTGAATATAACTATTTAAATAGGAGATTTATCTGTAACACATTTACTTAATGGGAATTTTACTTCTCTCAGATCAATATTTAAATACAGAACTTGGTGTAATTCACATTGAACCTTTCTAGTATTCACGGTAATGGAAACTCTTTACTTGCCCTGCCTCTGATTTTAGCTACCATGCCCAGATGTTTCTATTCTCCATCAAGACAATTAGAGAAATGCAAAATGCATATACGGAGAATCAATTGCCACAAATCAACGGAAATAATGAGTATGCAAACAATTAACAGATCACAACAAAAGAGTTTTCATTACAAAAGGTGAACAGATGTAAAATAGATTCAACTACACATTTTCAAAGCAAAACACTCTTCACTTGATCTCATTTAATCAAGGAGCCACGGAAACAACAGCGAGTATATACCTCAAAAATTATTCATGGAATGCACGAAGTAAAAGCTTACAATTTTTTCCGACTGAGATAAGGATTAAGTAAAAGCTGGAGAGTTGCGCAACTTGCACGTTTACATTTCTTCAATGTGCCGCCCACGCCGTGGGATCAAAGGGAGGGGGTTACCTGAAGGATGTGAGGCGTTACAAAATTTTTATTTTGATTAAAACTTCAAAAAGGGAAAATGAGTGCAAAAATAACAAAAGAAAGAAAGAAATTGACTATTCCCCTTTATAGTTTATAGCAGTATCGAAAATATACATAAAAAGCTTTAGAGTGGGGAAAACGTGCCAACAACTCAGCCAAGATTGCTGGCAAATACATCGCAAGAATATCCATGCAATTTGGAATGCATCCCAGAAAACAAAGTGATGGAAAAATGTCTAAGCCAACATAACAATTGGCACGTAATGTAATATAACTTAATATTGAATTTTATTTATGAAATTGAATAATGAGGTGCAGGAATAACAGTTTAGAACGTGAGGACTAATTATAAACTTTCATCCAAATCTAAAAACGAAAAAAAAAAATGTTAACGTTCAATGTCGCACATAAATTTCAGCTTAATTGAAGAAAAAAACAGGGAAAACGAAAAAAGCAACCACCGAAAAAATCTGTTAACTTACTCTACTTGGGCAACAATGATGAGGCATTCCAATTTCAGATAACTTCAGGAAATTAGGAATATTGAAAGACACAGTTCATTAACTTTCTAAAGCCTTCATTCCATAACAACTTTCGCACCAAGGGCTTTCATTTTCTCTATTATCTGTTCTCCCTCTTCCTTTGAAACACCTTTCTTTAAAATGGATGGTGTTTTTTCCACTAAATCCTTTGCTTCCTTCAGACCTAAATCAGTAAAGCCACGGACCTCCTTGATGATTTTAATCTTTGACGCTGCCTCGTAGGACTCTAATTTTAATTCAAATACAGTCTTTTCTGGCTTCTTATCCTCCTCGGCTGCTGTTGGGGCCTTGGCTGCCATTCCAGCCAGACTTGCAGCTCCTGGATTCATAACTCCCACAACAGGCATCTCCTTCATTCCCATTTTCTTCATCATAATGGAACCCAATTCTGCAGCTTCAGCGAGTGTTAGAGATGCCATTTCATCAACAAGCCTCCAAACTCTCTCTGAAGGAGGAGTATGATGCTCGGTAGGATCAAATGTGGCAGGATCAAACTCAGCTGGGAGCCTTCTTTGGTCAATTTCCGCTTCCTCTACATCCTCCTCCTCCTCCTCTTTCCTTGCAGCTTGAGCATAATTTCTTAAAACCACATTTAAATCACTCGCTATGACAGTCAAAGGAAGAGGTTGTCTATATAACCCACCAAGTACATGATGCCTTATTCTTAAAAGCAAGCTCATTCTGGGCTTGTATAATTACTATCTCTCTCAAAATGGAAGATCAGCCTAGTAAAACACACATTGTGAACTCAAATTCCAGCAAATAAATAATCTGACAGCAAAACAAAACAGAACATCCATATCAGTACTAATCAGACATGATATTCAAGAACCCAGATTCCAACTACTATCATTAGATGATCAGCAATCCATAGAGATACAACATCTGTTATTAATTTAAGAAGCTAAGAAACAAATGACTACCACTCATCTCAAATAAATTTACTAGCTAAGCTGTAAAGAGAAAGTGATTCTTTTTTACCGTTATGTGAATTGCAACTGCACATTCTAAAATATGGCAGAAGTAGTAGGGCTTCCGTTTCTGAATATAGAGACTAGAGAGATAAATTTATAAAGTGGTATGACTGTTTTTGTTAAAAGTTTAATATTCTATCATCCTTCTTAGCCCAGCTGAACCTTCAACTCAACTTTGTTACCCAATTCAGAACTCAATCATTCTTAGAAAACAAAGACATATTATCTGTCTGATACAGAGAATGTCCAAAAATACAACAAATTTTTGAATCTGCAGGTGCAGCCACTAATACCCTCAATAAATGAAATGGAAATTAACAAAATGGACAAGCAGAGAACAAACTAAATGGACCTCTGGTTCAGAATCTGCAGCCAATAATGTATTGCCTTCTTTAGTAGATTATTTATCCTCTTCTGGCAGCATTTGTGCAAGTAGTGTAACCCAAATGCATACCCAAAAGCTATAGATTAGCTATTCTGTGATAGAATAATATTCTAACCAAGGGTTTATATCTAAAAGGCTAACACAGAGAGTTGTAGACAGTGATTCAGAGAGATGCAAACCAAGCCAAAGAATGAAATCATCATTTGAACAAATAGAAATTGACTAAAGAAGGTTGGAAGTTTGGTATTGAAGAAGAAACTGTTTATAACCTTATAGAACCTCTGAAATTTATCAGGATACAAAGCCAAGCATGCTAAATAGATAAATTAAAAGTGAAAACCAACTTTGCTGCAGTAGTATATATAGAAGAAAAGGCAACCTCAGACATGAGATGGAAAAAATAAGAAGAGAAAATAAAAAATAAGAAATAATTCCAACTTATATTCTGAACCCCTCAACAGATAAATAATCCCCAAAGGGATCAAAATCATTGAAACAAATCTTTAAAAAGAAAAGATAAAGTTCAGAAACAAAAAAGGTAGTTGAGTCATTTCAATCAAGTCTTCACCAACCACAAATAAAACAAGAAACACCGATTAAGCCCAATTTTATAGCCAGGATAAATTCATATAAAAAACCCCAGTTGCAGGCTCAAATTCATAGAAAGTCACTGATAGTACAGTGTTGGATATTGTTTTGATTTTTCTACTACTACACGATAATATTGTCGAGAGAAACATTAGAATTATAGAACTAATTAGAATCATATATACTATAAGGTTTGAGATAAGTTATATTCATCATACAAAGAAGTTCAATCTGAAATGATACTTTGTTAGAGAAGAAATATTATTGAAGACAGATAGAGGAAGTACAAAAGGTAGGAGGATAAATATCCTCCAAAACAAAGAAATTGAAAGAAACAAAAATCTAGAGACATCAAAAAGGTAGCAAGGCTGTCCAGTCTCAATTCATATAGGAGATAGAAACACCTCTGAAACAGCCACCAAAGGAAAGACATACACACTACACAGAATTCTTTCCCATAACATATTAAGGGCAAAGACACTCCCTTAAAGATCCAAAAAAATTGAAGAGCCACGGCACAGTTTTTGATTATTAGATCCAATAAGCAAATTGAAAGAATACAGCAATCTCTACAGAGGAGAGCATTAGACCCACCATGGAGCAGGAGCATTAAATTAGAATATGACTAGACTTAATACAGCATCCGGCCAAATGATGAAGCCCACACTATCATCATGGACTCAGATCTTAAGAGGCCAATCTTGGATAAATGATGAAGGCAATGGAGGAAACAAAAAGCTCTAGATACTTAGCTAAGCACTATTGACACTGCAGATCTTTCAGTAATAACGTTTGCTAGCTCAACTGAAGTGAACAGATGCTCAAATTTAACTGAAGAGAAGAGATACTTAAAATGGTCATATACTTTGATTAAACAAGATGATGCCCACTTAGAAAAAAAAAATGATAAACGAAAGGTCAGAATGGTATTTGAAAAAATTAGTTCTTACAGTTAGGGTGGTTAAGCTCTGGTTGGTATACATATAACGAGAGTGACAAGCAGTATCTATGAACTGCTCCACATGTAAATTCTGATTTCAGTTAAACTGAAAACTTCTTTTGTCCAGCTCCATCTCCTACAAATATACCAAGATCAAAAACGCAACACTGAGCTAGATGAAATCAGCTTCAGCTTATTCACTTCCAACTTCCCTGTAAAGGAAAACCGGATTAATCCATCTTGTCTCACTTATCAATCCCCTTTTAATTTCCTTTTTCGATCACGTAGGTAAATTTTAAGCAGTATAAAAGCTTTAGTCGTGGACAGAAATGATGAAGTTAGAACGAATAATAGCAATTTGATCGAAAGCATTCTAAAAAACTGACGCATTAATTAACAAACGATAAGCTCAAACTTTAATATGTTAGAAGAAATCCTCGTTATACATGAATACAAGCCCAGTTAACAAAAATGAACATTGGCTTTGAAAAACTTCAGAAAGCGATGCAATTAACAAAGTAAAGAAACCCACAAGTTCAAAAATCTTGATCCACAGCGTGCACGAGAGGGGAACACCAGCGTGAGTCGCAAGGTGCAGGGGATGGAAGCAAGAGATTGAGTGTCCACCCCAAAACTCAAAGACGTGATTTTTTTTATAAAGAAAGAATGAAAAATAATTTCAAAAGAAAAATAAAAGAAAATAAACGGCAGACATTTACCTGAAGCAAATGCTGGGAAGTGGAAGGACGCGGAACCGGTGACAACTGGGTAGCTTCCGCCGGAGCAGCAGAGCAGAAAGTTGAGCTCCCCTCAGCTTTCGTGGAAGTGAAGAAGGGGACTTTGAGTTGATTACCTATCCCATCACCGTGAGGCATTAATATTATCCCGTTGTGGAATAGCTAATTGATTCGGCTATGTAGCATTTGGTCCTGTATATCTTAGAATGCCGCATAATGTAGAGTTGTATCCAGTTCACAAACATTACCTTGAACGGACAACGTGCAAGTTGAGGAAGTCAAAGATTCAAGTTTTAATTTTTGAAGTCATATTTATTGAAAAAAATAATTAATAATTAATTTTAAATATATATTAATTTTATATTTAATAATAATATAAAAATATAAAATTAAAAACAAATTAATCTACATGTCTTAAAATGTGATATTTTGCGTTCAAATAAATTTGACACTTAAATGAAAAAAATATTAGAGAAGGTTTTTGTTGGAAACAAAAAAAATGGTTAATATTTTAATTTTTAAATGATTATCGCTTAGTCGCCATTAGATTTACCAAAAGAATATGAAAAATACTTGTGTCATTTAATAAAAAGCACGAAAAGAATATATCACTTATGGAAAGATTCACATGACTCTCACCACTATGTAAAAACATAGTAAAATTTGTTGTGTAAAATATGTTTAAATATTTATCTAGTCTCTAAGATTTTTAAGTTCCTTCCTGGTCTACTTATAAAAAAATAAAAATTAAATTCCTGTTTTTAAATTCCATTACTTGACTTGAAGTATTAAATGATGTAATGATAAATGGCGTGGCATGCTAAAATGACGTTCTGTAGTTGAGGTGGGGAGACTCAACGTGACTAGTAACCCTGTAATCCATTCCTTTCTGTTTATCAAACTCTTCTGTTACGTCCAATTGAAATCATAGGAAGTTATATTAATGCTAATTCTCTACAAGAATTGAAGCTACAAATTTCTTAACCTTGAAGGAGCCTTTTATTTAAACTAGAAGGTAAAAAACCTAATGAATGAACATCCTGTATGTATGTCTCCGAATTTTTTTTTTAATTCTTTTTGTGAATATAAGTTACGGTTTAAAATTTAAATTATTAAATTTATTAAATTTTATATATTATTCACAAAATTTAACCACTTTTATATGTGTATTTGACTCTATTGTCAATGATTCACTCAATCCATGTAGATGAAAATATGTTAATTTGAGACCTGAAGAATTAGTAAAGTTGGATACTAATATAAACATTTACTCTTATTTTGACACTTTAACAATTCAATAAAGAGTTGATAAATAGTTTTCTTAACTAGTTGTGTTGCCCATTTAATTTAAATTAACTTATGTTTTTAATTGCTTTTTAATTTTCAAATAACACAAACTTCATAAGAAATTATCATAGACAACCAAAAAAAAAAATCAAATGTATTTTTATTAAAATTAGGAGATATTGCTGAATATTACTAATATCTACATAGAAATTAAGATTTATCAAACAATTATTTTATATGAAAATAATTTTAATATAGCTATCATTTGTATAACAATTAAACCACTAACTAATTCCATAATAGAAGACTAACAATGATTAAAATAACTTGAAAAGATTGTTAACTAAGATTTTTTTTCCCATAAACCATAAAAAGCTATTATAACAATTATAAGAAAATACTACATAAAGTCTTGACTTTAATTTTTGATATAATACAATTTAGCAAATTTTAAAATAATATAATACTGTAACAGAAATATTTGGTAACTAAAATATTTAAAAATGTTAAGCAGGATGTCTACAACATCAAAAAATATTAGAGAGAGACGAGAGAAACTGAGTTTATTCTAAATTCTTCAATATACTTTCAGTATTATTTTCATGTATTTATGACATACAATCCTCAACTAATTTTGTTACAATTAGTTACTAATTATTTAAACTAACTAATTCTATCCTTAACCTCGTTTGAGATAAGTTCTCCAACTTCTCTCTTGTAGTCTCGTATCGCTGATTTACCAAACTTCTACATATCTCATAATTTAATATAAAAACACACACACACACACACACACACCCGAGACCTTGACAGTTTCATCTATGCATAGGATCTAATGCAACCTAGGTCAGCATGACATTAACAATCAGGAAGCTAAAACAGCCTCAAAGGTATCCTTTTACTAGGGCTTAGTAAACTTAACATCTTAATAACCCTGATAGCATGGGCACAAGAAATACAAATTTGGCCTAAATCAACTCACAAGACAATTTGCTGACCCCAAACCAGTACAGAGGTATCCAGAAGCAGATTTAAAAGACAGATAATGCAACCATTAGAAGAAACATCCACACATGAGCCCATAAATGTAATGAAGGATGAAGTACCCGTAATAATAGCCCAAAATAGTAAGAACCTAATTGAATAAGACATCATAATAGGAGTTTGGACAGTCAAAAAGTCCTAATTTATGTTCAAGACAACTCATTGAATGATTAAAACCAACAGGTCCAAATTTACTGTTTCATTTTCATAAATATCCTATGCCGAAAGGGACCAAAAAACTAACAGAAAAAGAAAGATATAAAAACAAACATGTACTTCATACGAACCTCAAGGAGAGTCACATTCTCCTGACAATGAAAGGATCAGATGATTAGTACTCCGAGATAAAGCCACAATTTTTAAGTTTAAACCAGAAGCTAAGCTACAAGCTTCTTGATTCAATGTCAATATGAATGCATCGAACGGAAAGAAAAAAAGAACGGGGGAGAGAGAGAGAGAGAGTATACATTGGAGAGAAGGGTAGCAGAAGCTGTGTAATCAGAAATAGCCATTAGGTTTTGCTAGGGATTGTGCTCTGATGGTACAAGGTTGTGAATCCCTCCTAGAATTAGTATACCGCACTAATAATCCATGACTGCAATTAAATTGAGCATCAAAACGCTCACCGTGTCCAAGAACAATTAATCCTAAATGCCCATATCAGGAAATCTCGCAATGAGAGCAGAAGACAAGGTATCAAGTGATGTTTGACAAGGATTTGGAGAATAAGTTAAATGCAATGAATTAGAGTAGGTAGAAAGTATCTTCACGTAAGTGCAACTAAGACTGGCTTGTGCGGTACCCATTAAACTTGCATCCAGTACGCATTATGCTTATGCGTCACAAAGAGTATGAAAATTTTTCCATGTAACTTATGGTGCACCAGAAACGCAAAGGGCACACTGTAGCGGGCACCATATTCACTGAACAATAGTTAACGCACTGATTTTTGTTAGCAACACTGTCATGCCATCAAGCTCGCGAAAAATGGAAAAATGTTTCTGCAGTTAGGTTAGTTACCTCAGCAATTGCAGAGGTCATGCAAGTAGTCGGTGATTCTTTAATGAAGGCTCACACCGCTGCACAAAAACCAGCAGCTTTTGGTTGGAATTCATTGCGGACAAACATTGGCAAGAAAATAATGAAGTTCACAACAGAAAACATAATTCTTATCATAAATTTAACTAATCAATGACTGAGATACAATAATTACAAGATATATCTTAGCCTCGCAAGATTAAGTCAGACTCAATTGAGGGTATTAGGTTATTCTCAAACCTGAAACACCCTCTGCTTCCTCTGCTCTCCAGTTAAGCCAACATATCAATGATAGGTTTAGACAGGTCCATCTCCTGATAAAGGAATAGCAGGAATGTTCATTCCTTGGAGAAAATTGGTCTGCAGTGGATCTGGCCATCAGGGAATGACACCCTTCAATTTCAGGCAACAAATTCTGATTACATGTCATTTATGTAATACGTCACCCAATTTTCTTATAGACGAATCAAATAACTTTTTAGTCTTCTTAGCTGCAAAGTCTAACAGTACATGCTACAGCCTGCGCCCAAAATTTGAGCCTTGCTTTAACATCTTCGGGATGGTCACCTGGAGAGAAACATCAACCATTGGTATATTAAGACTCCATAAAATGAACTACCAAACAAAGAACATATATATTCATATTACGGAGCGGTGCACAAAAACGATATGTGATATTTTCAATGCCTTATCTTTGTCAGAATTATTACTTGAAGAAATTGATGGTATTGATGCCGTGAACAAAAAGTGTAGTCATGCAAGCTATTGCATTTGCAACCACTCATTATAATCAGAGAACTTCAACCTTACCTATTTCATAGTTTCCAATACTTTGAGGCTTATTCGAAATTCTATCTAAACCAACAAAATCCTGATCACTGCCATTAACATAACAGAAGTAGTTACTTTAAATGATTTATGCCAATAGAAGAAAGATCATAATTTTACTAAGAAACATTGATCAATAATCTCTACCACGAAAACGCCCTGGATTTTGAACATCTTAGATGGAATTGAAATGTAAAATGATAGAAAAAAAAAGTAAATAACATACAGAAAGAATTCCCGATATTCAGAAATATCGCTCAGAAATCAAAATCAAGCAACTCACCAGGACTAGAGATCCGCCATTTAGCAATCGAGCTCGACAAGGACGAGCACGACTCCGGAGCAGCAGGTGACGCATCCGGCGGATTCTCCAGCGACTTTTGATGTTCGTCGATGAACTTTTGGGTCATGGAATAACATAGCTCAAGTGCAGGCAAGGTGTTGCAGAGCTCCGGAATGTCGTCATAGCTGAACCCAAATCCAAGATCCAAGCAGCCTTTCAACTCATCGAGATCTTCATCGGTCAAGCTCTTGGTTCTGTCCAGATCCTCATGTGGCGTTTTCACATACCCTTCTAGCAATACCTGATTCTTCTTCTTCCCCAAACTACTGCTGCTCCTCAATTTTGGCCGTTCCTCCCCTCCTTGATTGGACCCACAAATTGCGGGCTCGTTTCTTGGTGTTTCCATTTCTGGGTTTTCATGGATTAAGCTGGTAGAAGGAACAAAGGATTCAACTTCGCAAGAGAAGCTCGCCATTTGGGTTCTTGTGCTTGCGTCTCTCCCTGGCGGTGTAGATCAGCAGGAAAGGGGGGCAGCTTTTAGAAGGTGTTTAAACAGACACTATATGATCTGTTAAGTGCGTATGATGGTATGTTAGTGCATGTCACGCCAAGTATGGGTTATACATGCATGCTTTATGTTGTCTAGAGAAAGTCATGAATTTGTTCCTCTAGCAGTGAAATGGGAGACGTGGTGGTGGAGATGGTCACGCAGGACAACATGGTTTGTGGGTCCCACAATTTTTTGTTTGTTGTGTTTACTCCATTCGTTTGTTCTAGGCATGTGTCTAACTTGTCCCGAGAAAGCAATGGAACCAAGCGAGCATTTGGGTGGGCGGTTGAGGCACCAGCCTGGATGCCTGGGATACGCTAAGTTGGCGGATATGAATACCTGATTTTCCTTGTTATGATTTTAATGATTTTCTTTTCCTCTAATTTCACGTCACATGGGATCCCAGTCCCTAATCAAGCTGGTGGGCAGGTGATACAAGAAGTTTCTTGGCCATTTAGGTATCAGCATTGACTTGGTTGACATGCTATTGAAAATGTTGAAGCCGAACAAACTGAGATTGCGGATGAATCGTCAATTTATGCCCGACAGATGTGGGATGAAATCTATTACTACAGCGCCCATGGAATGGAATGCATATAATATATTTGTACTTGTCGTAAAGACTAACTGAGGGAGGCAGCGAATGCATTTGTTTAAGTAAAATGAACATATGCGCATAAAATCTGAGGTGATTAGTTTGGTTGAGTTTGAAAATGGAAGCTTATCTCTGCGGCTGCTTTATAAAGACAACCAAGGATGGATTGTGAAAAGGTGAAGAGCAACAAGAAAAAAATTATAACTTTAATGCAATATTCAGAATTAAATGCAGTGGGTTGAGTTTCTAAAATTGAGACAGACTCACATCAATATACATTGCAAAATCAAACATCATTCTATTTATAACAACAATAATAAATAAAATCATTAAATTCTATTAAGTAGGATAGGTTATATGGGTCAATTAATGTCATTAAATTTTATTATAAATCATATTTTTAAAGATATTATTTATTTAAAAATCTATTTTATTGCAAACATGAGTCAATCTATTGTCATATAAAAAAAATAGCCCATATTGCACCAAAAAAATATATCATCTATTTTTGTTCTTTTGTTTTGACATAATTTTTATTTTATAAAATTTGAATTATCTAAATTATTATATCTTATAAGCTGAATTATAAAATTTAATTAATTCAATAATTTTGACATTAAATATAAATATTTTATTTTCACAACTACAACTAACATGAGAATAATTTTTTCTCATAAGGCACACACAAAGTGTTTTAATTATCAATGTCAAACTATAAATATCACACACCGTACAAAACTTTGTTGCATTCAAAATTTTGCTGATCAGCAGAGTAGCAGCAGCCATCATAGTATTATATTTGTGATATTACATGTGAGTTTCTTACACTTTAACTATGTTTGATGAGAGTTTTGCCAAAAAAAAAAAACTTGAAATTCAATTTTGGAGAGTTATGTGAATATGAGGATAAAAAGGAAAGATGAAATGAAATTAATTTATCAAGTACCGGCCGCTACGCACTCGAGACGAAGAATACAAGAGGTGTCCACTTGAGAAAGGGGCCATGAACCACTGGATGAGGTGGCAACGCCTAATTACATGGAACTTTTCAAGGCCTTGACGTGGTCATATTGAGGGGCTGAATGTAATTTAAGAATTAAAAAAAAATTAACCTAAAGAAATAAACCAGGGAATCGGCTCACAAGGGTGTTCAAAACCCAACAAATCCAAACCAACTCGATAAACCCAAATCAATTTAAGAAAAACTGATTAAAAATTGGTTTAGATTTAGATATAAATGTTCGGTTGTTTGGTTTTCGGGTTAGAATTTTTTTTTTAATTAATGGAACTAAATTGATCATATATATGTTTTACGTATCATAAATGGCAGCCCAGTGATTTAATATTTTACCACTCTAATAATTGTGTGTATATTCAAATTCTTACTCAATTAAAACACATAAAGTAGTCTCCTATTATCAAATAAAATATACTCTAAATTTCATGAAAAGAACACGTCTCTTCCTCTTCCATTTTTGTTTTCGCGTCCTTTTTTTTTTTTTTTTTTTTAATTTCTGCTGCTTCTCTTTCTTTTATTTTGACACTTCTTTTATCATAACGTTCTGCATCTCTACCAGCGTTCTCCGTCTCTTATCTCATCCTACTGTTATTTTTTTTTCTTGCACCACCGGCCGGTGAGAGTATAGCTATCAGCAAGACAGTGGCACAGGTTGGACAGGTATGGGGTGGTTGATTAAGGCTATTGCCTTTCTTGTCTCGCATCCCATCTTGCTCTTATTTTTCTCCTACACCGCCGGCCAGTGAGAGTACGATTGCCGGCAAGACAGTGGCACGGCTTGGACGGGAATGGGGTGGTAGATTAAGGCAAGGTAGCGTTGAAATTAGGGGAAATTGGAAGGGGTGCAGACTAGGTATGATTTCTAAATCTTTTTACTGTTCTGGTCTTCTTTCTTTCTGTTAATTCCATTGCTTTACTCTTGAATGGATTTTGAGTTACTCGACTGTGAAACTCCCAACCACCACTGGACAAACTAAACAGCCTCTTCTCCTGTTCTCCACTTCTTCACACTGCATATCGATGTCTTGGGATGCATTTCACGCGAATCATCCAAACCGACCAAAACCAATATAAATTTGGTTTGCTTGGGTGTCCTAGTATACGGCATTTTGATGGGATGAAATTTCTTTATACTTCAGAGGGTCGGTTAGGTTGGGATTTAACCAAAAACCTGACTGAACCGACCCTATAAACACCCTTACAAGGAGGGGAAATTAGATAGAGATTCTATGAATTGTTCAATTGTTTTTGATCAATTTAATTCTTGTTTCATTTAATGTTTTATCTATTCACAAGTTAATAATAGTGATTGGTTACTGTTGATATTAGCTTTGTGATTATATGAGATGGCAGTGGTATTTATGTGTGTATATATATATATATATATATATATATATATATATTGTATCTTGAATAGGTTTATTGAATGGAAGAAGTGTTGTTTATGCATACATCAAGCTGGGACATATATTTGGTTCTTAATACATGTTTCCTTGTTTTCAATGAGTCCTTAATCATTAATTAGATTAGATGCCATAATTAATTGAATGGAGCTTGCTTTGTGAAACAAACCGTTAAATTAAATGTAGATCCATCCAGAATTAAGTCATAAAATTATATATGTATGGTAAGGTTGAATTCTTAGTGATTTTTTTATTTAATCTAATTCTTCATTATATTTATTTGGTAATTAATTTAGTAATCTTAAAATTTAATTTCTTGCATAGTTAGTAAATTTCTAAAATTATTAGTGTAATGTAATGAGCTTTTTTTTTTGGTAATCAAAAGGACTAAACACCCAACAACAAAGACATAATCAAAAGCATTTTTTTAGTATTGTAGTTCATAGTCAGAATATTAAGTTTTGTATAAATTTAACAAATCTTTGAGATAGATTTTTATAGGTATACATTGTACTATTGCACGATATAAATTTTGTTCATCACCTTTCTCTTCTTGTTGCGTGCTCCTGATGATAATGAAGATGCATCCTTTTAAAAAATTAAATACTAAAAAATTAAAATAATATAATTTATTTTTGGAAGATCAAATATAGGCACCAACAACACTTCAAAAGACCAAAATTTATGATTTACTCATCCTCTTTTCACATCTACTACTATCACTTTTTCCTATCAATCAAGATATTACCAACAATAAAACTGAATCGGACATCTGAATATGTCTGATAAAGAAATATATGTAGTTACACACGGAATGTACTTGAATACTACAGGGCTATCAAATTATGCAAACAGGTGGACTCCTAGGATTGATTTCCACGCTCCAGAAGGCTTTGTGTGTTTTCATTCTTGCCCCAAGCTCTCTCCTTCCATATGACCTCCACTTCATCAAATGTCAATCCCTTGGTCTCTGGAATGTACGAAACCACAAATAGAAAAGCAAGAGCAGCTATAACAGCAAGAATTAAGAAAGTTGGACCAGTCCCTGCAGCTTCAGCAATTGTAAGAAACGTCTGGGACACAATCAAATTTGAAAACCAAGTCACAGTAGCTGCCATGCCTCCACAGATTCCTCGATATTCTTCAGGATATATTTCTGAGTTCACAGTCCATGGCACAGGCCCCATTCCCGGTGAGAAAAATCCGATATATAGGGCTAGACCCAAAATTGCAAGCCATCCATAGAAACCATTTGTAGATTCATCTGATTTGTTGAAAAATGCCACAGATAAGAGTATCAAAGATGCAAATACTCCTCCTAAGCTAGAAAGGGCCAATTTTCTCCGCCCTGCATGGTCAATAAGGTAAATGCCAAGAATTGTTCCACCAGCATTCATGCCAGCAACTATGAGGGATAGGAGAAGGGCCAACTCATTAGAGTGGAATCCGGCCATTTGGACAATTGTTGGGCTGTAGTACATGACTGTGTTTATACCTGTAAACTGCTGAAAAGCCTGTAGAACCATAGGACACTATAAGAATAGATACGCTTCACTAGCATTTAATGACGTCATTTACATTTGCAGACCATCTTTTTTGGTGTTTCTAAAATGGAAGTACCCAAACCTTAAATGACTTCCTCACAACTATAAGCATCTTGGAACTAACAAAAAGCAGAGCATAATGAGACAATAAAGATGACAGATGACTATTTTCTCTCATCAATCAACAGCAGAGATGACAAATGATCCATTACATGCAACATAAAGAGACAAGACTAAGAAGCATTAGATCATCAATATACCAGATACATACTGAAGTCTCATGGGGATGTTAAATATGAGCAGATGGCCCATATTTAGGAAGAATAGTCATGCAAGCAAGCCAATCTATATTCAAGTCTACTCTGACTGATCAACCTCAAAAATAAATTTCTAACACATTTTTGCTGAAATTCTGAGTTTAGTTACCAAGCCTATGATTTACTCTAAATAGCATTGCAGTTCTTAATTTATAAAAACACCCCATAATATGTGTAGTAAAGGAAAACTTTTCCGGCTAAGCTTTTAACAGAAGGAAGCATATAGAAATGGTAACTCAACAACAATAATATTATATTTACAACAATGGAGTCTGCAAGATAACTTCTTATTACCAGCAGCCCAGCTCCAGCAAGGAATGCAATTCTGATTTCTTTAGATTTAAATACATCCCAGGGCTTGATCTCCTTCCTTTTTTGACGTTCTTGCTCTGACTGAGCTGTAAGGAAATCGACTTCATCTTCTAAGCGAGCAAAATCATAGATCTTACAAAGCACATCAACAGCTTCGTTTTTCCTATTCTGTGCATTAGAACATATTAGAGGATGGATTTATAAAAAAAAAAATCATTTAAAGTGGCATCTTATGAAACTATCAGGCAAGCTTGTACCTTCAAAAAGAGCCATCTTGGGGATTCAGGCAGGCAAAGCATGAGGAAAAACTGGGCAATTGCTGGCACACCTGAAACTCCCAGCATCCATCGCCATGTGCCAGGGACCTGCTTGACAAAGAATTGTCCAGATAAGCACTTAAATAATACTAACAAAACTTCAAAACAGGGATAACTATTTTTGAGCTAGACAATTTTTATGAAAGTAAAAGCAGTCTTATAGATCGTGGAAGTTATTTTCCCACAATTTCTTGTATATATCAACGATAAGGCCTACAAAAGTTCAGAAAATGAAAATGAGAAATTGAAGGCAACATTAATAGTGTTTTCAACTAATGGCCAGGAATATGTTTATCAATGCTGTAGAATGTTATTAGTAGAAATGTATAAAAATACTTTCCAATATTAGCAGGCTACTGACTGGTCACTTAGTCACTAAAATGAAAGCAAGCATAAACTTTATTGAATCTTTGAGCATATGCTTTCCAGCTCAAGCTGTTTGACTTAGACAGCAGAATGAGAAATTCTAAATCAATCCCTTCGTAAAAAATTCATTTTAGAACTTCTTTCATTTCATGTTGCAAACAATTCATATATGTAGAATTCGTCACAAAATTTTTCATATACTATTAATCTCCAGAAAACTGAACAAAACAGTTCTCAAAACAAGATTTTAAATAAGAATACATGTGCTATCTTAGTTAATTGTTTTATTGATTCTAATTATGTTATTCCAAACAGTTAAAGGTTACCTATAACCAATGATCAACTGAAGTTGCCGGTTCAAGGTTTAGAAAAACTAGAAAAAGATGAGATGCATTCTATTCAAAAATAGAATCAGGATTTGAATTGTAGTGAAAGAACCATGCATCATCTAGATTGCCAGGAAAGAACAGACGAAGTTCCTTCTTTGATGTTTCTCAGTCGAAATCTTAAATTAGCAAGCCCCAAATTCTATCTCGATGCTTCACCTCCAAAACTGCAAGATGGAAACCTTTCATGCCAGCAAAGTTTGCCACAAGTATAAAGTATATAGAACCTATCCTGCAATAGCTTTTGCATAAACAAAAAGATATGTCTTATATTTGAAAATCCGTTGACGATTTCCATATGCAAATGCTTATCCTATCACAGCCAGTTTAACCCAAGAAAAAAATTGAAGTAATGAGTTTTAATACATACACCTTATTTAAACAATCATCCAAAAAACCTGTTTGTTGTAAAAAAGAACTTTTCATTTAAGATAAATTAGGAAGACATTAACCCCCACAAAAGTACAGGCCATTGACACTAAAATCTATATCTTTCAAGGTCAACAAACAGAATTGATGTTAACAAAGAATAGACTCTATATTCTAGACAGAAAGAAAGAGAAAGAAAATAATCTTCAAATTCTGCTCCAAGCATAGAAGATACTATCTTAAATTCTCCATCCTGTAGCAGATGGAATTATGAATAACATTTAAACATATCAAACAACTTATATGTATGAATAAAATTATAAGCTTGAATATTTACAAGTTTATCTCATACAGGACCTTGACCAGTGGTATATGGAGCTGTATCTCTAACATTATTGCAAATTAATGAACAGTCAATCAACACTGCATGAAAAACTAACCTGTGTAAATATAAGATTTATCAGGTAGGATAGAAACTGTCCACCAGTTATCATGAGCACATTTGTGCTAACTAACGATCCCCTTATTTCGGAAGGTGATGCTTCTGCAATATACACAGGAGCGGTAACAGAAGCAACACCCACACCTACACCAACTAGAAGACGTCCCAATATGAGAACATAAGGATCTGGTGCTGCAGCCATGACAATTGCTCCAAGAGCAAAGATAACATCAGCAAAAAGGGTGGCCTTTTTTCGTCCATAAGCATCATTAATCCAACCACCAACTGCTGCACCAAAAATTGCACCAACCAAAGCCATGCTGACAATTGTTTCCTGGAAACTCAAGTAATTATCATGGTCCAATGAGAAAGAATGAAAAAATCAATACATTTTTCTTTTTCTAGCAAATCTAGCAACATTGAAAGCAAAACTTTTGATCTACCAATCCGGTTCCAATTATGACTATCATATGGTAATAATTCACATCCCCACATTATAAGAGGTAGCTTCAATAAAAAAATAAGGGCACACATGATGCAACAACCTGCATTGCTGCCCATAACCATAAGAAGATCCTAATGTTGAGAAATCTCTTTGTAAACATAATCCCAGTAAAGTATGCTGAAAACCACAAGCATAGGATTTTCTTTTCATTATTCTTATCAATTCCCTACTTCCACTTGCAAGGCCACATATGAAACTTTCAATTTAATAGCTTAAATTGTGCATGCTGAAAACCAAATAAGTATGGAACTTCTAATAGCACTGTAGGAGGAAGAAGAGGATTATACCTGTAGAAAATTATTATGTTTAACGGCTTCAAAATCATCTTTAATATAGAGAAGGGCTCCTGATATAACACCTGCAAAAAACAGTATTATCACACGTGATAACATTTTCATAAGAGAACCAAAATATGCAGAAGCTAGAATTAAATAGTCAAGCAATTCAGAATAAACAACACTTTCATTAAATCATCAAAAGCCAATGAACTTACATGCTCTTAAAGGTAGCTCTTTCCATCAAGATCCCATCATAAATTCCCCCGTTTTCTTTTACTATGAGCCTTCAGTTAAGCGTTAATTTTTCTTTTGTGTGTCTTTTATAGCATTGATCTAGATGTGCTACGTACCATTTGGTCTAAAACTGTCAATTACTGACGAATAGATTCATGATGCGTATTTTTGCCGCCGGATCATGGTATCTTCACACCATACTGTCATTACTAAAACGCAATATAATGTTGTCAAATCTGATTAACTCCAGTAGAAAATCAAATTTCAGCACGTCACTAGATGAACTCTCATAAACAGCATAGCTTTAATGAGACCAGCAAAGTGAAATCGCCCAGCAACTTGGATGTAAAAGTGTAAATTTTTTACCAAGATAATATATAGCTGCTTTCACAGAGTTATAAGTCATGCCGGTTTTATAGAAAGGGAATTGTTTGATTTTGATTCTTAGCTTTCCTCTTAAATACTCCATCACAAAGCAAAGTAAAATGGAAGTAGGTACAGCATATGGCCTATAACGACGGCAGGCAAAATAATTTCATACAAGGCATTATTTACACAATCAAATTTTGTAATAGATTTCTTTAATTTTTTATGTGAAAAACTTCAAGCCTCTCTGTGGCAAGAATAAGAAAGAAAAATAAAAGAATAATTCCCCCCACGAAGAAAGAGCTTTCGGTACAGATAGATAATAACAAGTGTTGGCCACCTTAAACATTAGATATGTATACATAGCTATGGCTGCCTGGAGAAGTATAACAGAGATTCTACGAATCTGAATTCACGTATCTATCTTGAAGATCAACTCATCAGAGGATCGACTGAATTCAGGCAAGCCATAACAGTAAGTGTTGGAATTGGGAAAACCCTTCTGGCCCCACAGAACAGATTATACCAAGAAACTATCTTTCAGGTAAATTTTGTTAAATAATCATTTATTTTCAAACTTCGTTACCCTATTTTTGTTCTATTTCAAATACAATATCTTTTTCTGTTGATAATCTAAACTCCAAAGTTCGCCTATCCAGTAGCATTCCAATTATTGGACCATTATTGAGCTGGTTAAGCGCGACACTAGAAACATCCCCCTGGTAAAATCGACGAAAAAGAAGCAAGCATCCGATCAAAACAGTTCTAAGGCTAATCAAATATATGAAATTCGTAAAGCAACGCAATCAGCAGAATAGCAGAAAGGGATGGTTTATGTGGGCTGATCACAGTCACTGGCGGCCTTCATAAAATCAAAATAGCATACCCGTGTCGTAGCCGAAGAGCAGACCACCAATCCCGGCGACGGCAGTGAGACCAAGAATATAGGGGTTCTTAAAAAACGACATTTTCCGCTCAGGATACAGATCCAAATAGCCTGAGCTCCCGGGCGTCGACTGCATAGTGATCGTCATCGTTGTAGATGAAGGAAGGACTCCGCAATCGGGAATTCAGAATATGGAAACCCAAATCACCGTATAATGGTAAATTCGACGGGAACTGGGCTTCCACGCAGCGGGATTAACATCCCAAATAGGCACACTCAAAATGGCCGTTGAAAGTTGGAAGACAGACAAAAATGTCACAAGCAGGTGCAGTAGTTGCTGTCGCCATTAAGATTGTCGCGCTGACTGCTGAACTGATGTGATAGAGGGATACGTGGCGTTTGCATGTGATAAAAGAGCATCGTATATTGATGGGATAACAACCGCGCACTAGTAATACGCCACGTTTCACTGATATGGATGGGTTTTGCGTCAGAGAAAAGACTCCATAGCCATATCTGAACGGCTGAGCTGTAAGGGAGATGTGTCGCGGCGGCTATGCATCGACTATCAATTATTGCTTGTCCCTTTCCGGACGCAATTATTGACTCCCCTTTGCCTTTACTCTCGTTGATTTATTTATGACTTGTTTATTAAATAGTTTTATCACTGTTATTTGTAACTATAACATAAAAAAAAAATAGTTGTATAAACAAGTAGTGTAGATGTATGTTTAAATAAAAAAAATAAAAAATAAATATACAAAAATTTCATAAAACAATTAATTATATTTATCATTATTTAAAATAAAAACTTTTAAAGATTATAATTTCTCATCTTTAACTGAATGATTTAAAATATTTTAATTAAGTTTATTAAATTTTATAAATTAAATAATTTTTAAATAAATTAAGTAATTGTTTTATTGTTAAGTAAATAATTTTGCGTGAAGGTAATTTATATGTAAAAAATAACAAGGGAGATTTATTTTAATCTTATTATTCTATAAATTTGATTTTATTAAATATTTATGTAAAAGTAAAAATTATTAAATTTAATAAATTTTATAAATTAAATTTTAAAATTAAAAAAATTCATAACTAATAGCTTTTTCCATGAGATGTATTTATATCATCATCTATCATCTATCATCTATCAATCACGTACATTCAAATTCTAAAGAAACTTAAAGCAGCGAAACCAACTTAGTTATTTAAATTTTAATTTTCAAAAATGAAAACATACTTTATATCTTATTTTTTTTCTTAGATTCATCTTAAAATATAATTCTCACTTTAGACAATTCTTTTCCAAATGTTCACAGGATTGGACTGACGTCCATCCATAAAAGGCCCCAACTCTACCCATAAAAGGTCCCTAAATGAGTAGTGGTCGAAGATGGTTAGTTCAAGAAAGATTTTTTTTAATTAAATTGAGGATTTTTTTTATTTTTATAAATCAAAAAATTAATTTTTTTCTTGACATTGTTAGGCAGCAAGTTGATACAAGATTTTGACATTGAATTAATAAAAAAAAAAGAATTCAATTTTCTACCAAAAAAACTATGCCTGCAACTATCTCAACTTCAAGGAACTAAGATGGTAAAGAATGTTGTTACATTCACGTGCTTAAATTTACATCTCTCCTTACAATAAGAGAAAAAGTAATAGAGTCAAAGTTTAACTCTGTTCTCTTTATGCCTGATTATATCACTTAAGTAGTTTTAAATACGTAAGTATAACTTTTCTGGATGATACTTTACTTAATTATTGGGTACCTTGGACTCTCTGAGTGAAAATCAACATGTCAAAAATTATAAAACTTAACTAAATAAGGAAATTCAAATATATAAGCAAAAATTAGAAGCATATTCATTTATGACAAATCAAATATTCAATATAAATAAATCATAATTACAAAAGTCTTCGCCCACAAACACAATATTTTGTATCATAAAAAATTTATCAAACTTAAATGAAATCTTAACCCCATGTTTTTTAACAATGTTACAACAATTAAATTTTATTCTATGTTAGAAACATACAATACATTATTGAGAGTAAATGTTATACTATATGTGAGTTTCAACAGGACATCATCTTTTCCTAAAACTTTTATAATTCTTGAATCTCCAAAGTAGACTAGTTCTTTTTCAACCAATATTGATCAGTAAGAAGTGAATGCATCTCTATTGTATCTTATAACACAAGTGTCTATCACTTAATCTTTCACATCAATGACTAAAATTAATTTGAGAAATAACTATAATACTTTTTTATATCCTTCAACCAAATTGTATTTGGTTGTGAAAGATTGTTGTTTCTCACTCTCTTAAAATAATAAAGTTATTGGCTTTTGGCTCATAATCAATATTATTCATACCCAAGAAAAATTTATTATATCTCTTGTGGTACAGATTAACTTGCACCAAAATATCCTTTGATGAAATCAATATTGCCTTTTGCAATTTGTGCCTCCTTTTTATCATTCATCCCCTAGTTTCAATGGTTTCCAAGACATATTTTTGTCCCCATCATTTTCCGCGGTATATTTCATGGTCTTTACTTTAAATTGATTCTAACTCCTCGCATCTATAATAAACATGAAACAAATGGTTAGATAAAATTTTTTAAAATAGTATGACTACAAACACATAACAAAAGTTGAATTAAATAATTATCAAAAAACTTACATATCAAATGTGTGGCATGAGAGAAGGTAACAGCAATACTGATAATATCAATAATAATAATAATAATAATAATAATAATAATAAAATTATTGTTAGATATGAGAATAGTGTAGCTAAATCCTTAAGATTATTATAGATATTATAAACTTTGATATTTTAAGTCATGTTAAAAATACTTATCCTTAAATATTAATTCGGAATCCCTCAATGTAAAGGCACTAAATATAACAATTCACCAGAATTTAACAGCCATAGGTTTTAAGACAATGTGTGACTTGTTCTAGAACACAAAAATTTCTTTTTCAAACAACCAAAAACAAATAACTTTTATTGACTTAAAAGTGCGTTGGAAACATGACTATGGGTTTTTAAAAGTGAAAGTGTTTTCTAGATTGACAACTGGCTACAAGTTGGCACAAATCTACTCCCAAAACGCTATCCAGCCTATGGAAGGCGACAATATGCATGCGCTAGCGAACTCTCTTGTCATTAGTGGGACAGACTGGGATTGGGTGCTTTTAAATTCCATTCTGCCCCCTGATGTGGTAGGTCTATTTCAAGGTGTTCCTCTGCCGCCGTCGAATGCCGGCAATGATATAATTTCTTGGGAGTTATCGCTGAATGGGAGTTTTACAGTTAAGTCAGCTTATAATATGTTGGCGTCCCAGTTCTGGCAGAACCCTAATCCTTTGTAGGGGAGTCTCTAGAAGATAAAAATGCTTTTGTGAATTTGCACAATGCTGTGGCAAGCAACACATGAAAAACTTTTGACTAGAGAGTATATACGAGGATGGAGTAATTCGAGTGGGACCTGCCCCACTTGTGGAAGGGCTATGGAAACCGTTATTCATGTCTGACGGGATTGCACCCATGCCGTTTCTGTTTGGATAAAGCTGGTTCATCCGAGGTATATGAATCTATTTATGCAGAGTATGCATGGGGAATGGTTCTGGTTTAATACTCATAATGAAATTGGCTGGGGATTGGTCAAGTTGCCAACAATCTGGGCAGTAGGATGCTGGATGATTTGAGGGTGGAGGAATCAAACGGTTCATGAAACTGATTATATTAAACCAAAGAAGGGGCATGAGATAATCATGGGATATGCTTGTGAGATCTTCAAAACTCATGAAGCTGTGGCTTCTAGTGCTAGTTAGCTACATCGAGTTTCAATGATGGTGTGCTGGGTGGCTCGATCGGAGAGGTAGGTAAAGATAAATATTGATGGGTCGCGAAAGAGTCAAGGACTTGCAGGTTGTGGAGGTTTAATTAGGAACCATGAGGGATGCTGGCTTAGAGGCTTCTATAGGTCTTGTGGGCACTCATCAATGTTTAAAGCTGAGCTGTGGGGTGCTTGGCAGGGACTACTATTGGCTTGGTATATGGGGTGTGGGCAGGTTTATTTGAAGAGCGATTCACAGGCCCTAGTGCAGTGCTTAAATGGGAATAATGATGCGAATTCGGCTGAGGGCCAGCTTCTTTCATATATCAGGTGCCTGCTACTGCATCCTTGGAAAGTCCAGATTGTTGACATCCATCGAGAGGCAAATAAATGTGTAGATCTTCTGGCCAATAAAGGAGTCACTTCGAATAGGAGATGTGTTCTGTTGGATGAAGCTCCGCCAGATTTACATGGTTTTCTTTTAGCTGATGTAATGAAGATCTCAGCTGTCAGATCTATTCCAATTTAGTTTTTTTTTTTCGTTTGTCTTGAGGCTTTCTGCTCCTTTGCTTTTACCCAAAAGAAAAGTGAAAGTGTTTGCAGTAGTTTTTAAAAATAAAAAAATTGCAAGGGAAGTTATTCAAGTTTCAAAATCAAAGGTTATTTAAGAAGTGCCTAGAGCCTTCTAGTTGTGCGGCGCATTACTTTATCTTCTAATTATGGCAGGTAAGTTTAATATTTGGGTTTGTCTTTCCTTTCTTCAAAGGGAGACAGGTTCAATCTTTAGGTTTGTCCCTTTCTCTTTTCTCTTCTTTATCCCTTATATGTAGAATTTTACTCTTCTTTATCACAAAAAAAAAAATATACTTAAGAAGTTATTCAAGTTTAAAACCAAAGGGTGCTGGGGAAGTTATTCAAGTAACTTCCATAAAGTAGTTACAAATAGGATGAGCAGTTACGTACGGGCAAATTTAAACCTTTTAAAATAATATAATAAATTACAACATTTTGTAATATGTAGACTGGGAAGTTATGAACAAAGTTTTGGAAATTAAGGGCATTGCCTTTTGTATGTAAGAAGTGTTAGGCATGCTCTGTTATTATTCCTTTTGGGATTAGGAGTTTTCGCTACAAAAGCAAAACATCTCTATCCAGATGCTAGGTTGTCTATATGCAATACTCTTTTCCTTTTTTATTTTTTTAAAAAAGGTTCTAAATTGTTAAAAAAATTTAGCTAATAAAGTAAGAGTTAATCTATGGTTGAATTTCAAATTTTTCTACTAAATTCAAGATTTTTGGGGTTAAAATAGTTCAACGAGAATTTAATGGATTTTTTTTGGGGTCATAGGATTTTCAAGTGTTTTTGGATAAGAAATATATATAAATGGAAATCAATCCATTGGTTGATTCAAAATTTTTCTACTTAATTATAAAATTTTAAGAAATTAAATTGATAAAAGTAAGAGAGTTTAAGAGTATTTTTTATAAATTGTCTAATGCATTTCTCTCATTTTATTGTTTTTTGTTGAGAAAAATAACGGTTGCTTCAAAAAATAATATTGAGCCCACAATCTAGTTTAATAAATTTTTTACTTAATTATAGAAGTATTGAAGATAAAATTAATATAGTAAAAAAATGTAAGAATATTTTTTAGGTTCTATATTAATAATTCTTTTTATTTTCTTTAAAAAAATTAAATAAAAAGGGGCGACAGTTTGAGCTTGCAGGAGCTCAAATTGGTCTATATATGTATTTTATTTTTATTTTTGTATTGTACTTGTTTATTTAAGAAAAAAGAAAACTTTTTTAAAAAGTGAAGTAAGGGCCAGGGTTTTGGGCTGTACAAAACCCAAGCTGTGGCCCCTCTTTGGGATTGCACTCATGGGCTTCCAACAAAGGGAAGAGATGGATGAAGGGGATTGTAGGCTTCGATTGGACTTTTCTTTAGACTAAGTTTATCTGTAATTGTTTTGGTGATAATGCTTAAAATAAAATTTTTGTGTGCATTCATTTTTTAATTAATTTCTTTACTTGATTGAGTTGCTACTAAGTTCTTATTTCCAGTAATATGTGGAAGAGATTAAAATTCTTTAAAGTTTCTAGATTAAAATTCAAGGAAGGGGTTTGAAATTTGGAATTCAATTGTTTTAATAATTCTCAATACTTGGCCCACTTCCTAAAATTCAATGATTTTTTTCAATGATAGTTGTTGGGATTAGTTAGTAACTACGACTGCTTCCAATTATTCGAAGGGTGATTATATTATGGGTTTTGTTAAAAAATTGGAGTTTCCTTGATGTGATTACTAAGAATCTTCAATTCCTCAACTCCTTTGCCAATCCAATTTCAAAGTTGTTAGATTCTTTTTAATAATGGTTATTGGACATAGTTAATGAATATGACTATGTCCCAATTAGATCAAGAGTGACAATGCCGTGAATTTCATTAAGTGGTTGATGGGTTCCACTAGCATGGTTATTAGGAATCACCATCTCATTCATTCCTCCCAAAAGAGCAAAAGTGAATTTTCGACAATGGTTTCTAAGAATCATCTATGAATACGACATTCATAGATATTCGAAAGGTGATTGTGTTATGAGTGTTGCTAATAGATTAATGGGTTCTCTCTAGTGTGATTGTTAAGACTCATTATTCGTGCTTCACATAATTCAAATTACCCTAAAAACCTAGTCAAGCTAAGTACGTTATTTAATCTAAGATGTCTTAATCAAGTTAGGCATCCGATTTCAATGTAAGTTATGGACAAACTAGACATCAAATTTTTCTTTCCATAAAAATGGCTCTAAACACCACTCACTTTTGGCATTAATCACCTATCATCCTTAATCATGTGCAAATACCAATAGTAGGACATAAAACAATAATAAAATATCTTTTGCGAGACATAAAGCACGATTTTGAAATAAAAAAAAGTAACAAAACATTAATATGATATCGAAAGGACACCGTAGGACATGAGCAACTTCCATATGTATAACTAATCGTTAAACTCATTTTCGTTAAGATAGACCATACTTTTTGATGTTTAATCTCACAATTTCAATTTAGATCAGTAACAATTTTAAATTTTTCATATTTTTTCAAAATATTTTTTTTGTAAATTTACTTACCTTTTAGTTACTATTCCGCATCATGATGTCAACAATGTTTTTTAAACATTTTCTATTGTCTTTTATGAACTTTAGAGGGATCTTCTAGTTTTTATAATCCATACTACTAGTAAAAAGCCCCTAAGTCTTTTATAACTTATTTAAGATCTCTAACTATTTTAAATGTTAAGTGCAATTGAATGCACTATTCTAATCTTGCTTTTATTTTTATCAAAATTATTTAACCATAGGTAATTCCATATAGATTGGCATTTTCTTGCTCTAACATTTCCCTAACCCTTTGAGCAAAGTTTCTTGGAAGTTCAAATATAAATATTTCTTTTCATTATAGGGCAAATGCATCTTGTCTTGTGAAAAGTTTCGCTAAGAAATTATTTTTATACCATCTAAAATCTTATAATTTAGGACATATTAAATTACGGAAGATTTTACCAAATCTTTCTTCAAAGAGGTGGAAATTTATAATGATACTATGAGATATTGCCAAGAATTTAAGGTTTTTACTTGTATTCTTATTTGTTGTTGAGTGATTTGTCTTAATTTTACCAAATATAAAATACTTGTTTTATCAACGTCCATAACTATGTAATCCCACTAGCCCTATAGAAATCCTGTAAATCCTGAGATTAAGAACCTAGTGGAGGCTTCGCTGCATTTTTGTTAGTCCGATATAACAGGTTCCTCTTAAGTAATATTTTCTTGAGCATGAATGCTAGCCATTTGAGATGGCAATTTCTTATTGACTTGGTTCACACAACTATCATAGACCAAGCTCATGACAATCTCTCTCCTGTGAGTTATATGAGAATTGTTTGATTAAATTTTTATTAAAGAGAAAAGTAAAAGAAAAACAAGAAGAGTTGGTGGGGGGGGGGGGGGGAGGGAATATCGAGACAACTTATTTATACATATAGCATAAGTTAAGTCATTACGTTACATATATTGTCATTCCAAGTCACAAGGAAGCAAAACTTCAGAGGATAAATCACAAAAAAAAAAAAAAAAAAAAAACTTCAGAGGATACAATCAGTGAAGCCCTGTATAGAATCAAATAACATTTCTCACATTTGTCCTCTGACCATATTTTCTCCTCTGATGAATTTCCCTTAGCCAATGACAACAATTCATATAGCCTAAAACTATGCCCTATATAGGACTACATTAAGCTCATTTGCTTTAGTCAGGCACGATCTCATCTGATGCCTATTAAAGCCTGCTTTTGTCACCAAATTTGACATGAAAAAAACATTAGAGCATGAATATACGTGCACAAACTTCCACTCAAAAGCTTGCACATATCATTCACGTAAGGCCAGAACTTAAGTCATGGGGAATTACTTGTACAATTTGCACTAGTTCCAAATATAAGCGCTGTGCAAGTTGTACCACTTAACGTAGAAGAAGCTGCATTTTATAATCTATATCCGTATGATCGTTTTATTGTCTCTATTTTGCTATGTGAGCTCCATCTTCCTTTGTGTCAAAAAATACGAAAGTATAATATATACTTTATAAAATGCTGGGGATTGCTGGTATTATATAGCATCATCAATTTTTTTATCTTTATTTTCATACAATTTTTAATTTAAAAAATATAAATTATTAAATTTATTATGTTAAATAACCAACAGATTCCACGGCCCATGTGCTCCACGTGGCCATTGCATGGGAAAGTCTGTGGTGGGAGAAGCTTTCCCGTAGCACTATATGCCATCGCTGCCATTTCTGTTCTTGCCATGGGCTCTCTCCTTCCATATTTTTCCTACTTCCTCAAATGTCAGTCCCTTTGTCTCTGGCATAATTGTAATCACAAAAACAAAAGCAATCACTGTTACACCAAGAAGAATCATGAAACTCGAACCGAGCCCCAAAAGATCAACTACTGAGAGGAAGCTTGTAGACATGATCACACTGCAAATCCAGTTCACAGTTGCGGACATGCCACCACATATACCACGATACTCTTCAGGATAGATCTCTGAGTTGACAGCCCATGGCACAGGACCCATACCTGGCGCAAAAGAAGCAATATACAAGCCCAGTCCCACAACTGCAAGCCATCCATAGACTGAAACTGTATTGTGACGTGACTCATGTCCTTGAGCATAGCAAGTTGCAGAGAGGATGGCCAAGGCTCCAATCACGCCTGATAAGCTACTAAGAGCAAGCTTTTTTCGACCTGCGATGTCAATCAAGTATAGACCAACCACTGTACCAGTTGCATTCAAGCCAGAAACAATGAGTGATAGAAATAGAGCATATTCGTCTGATTTGAAGCCAGCCATCTCGATGATTGTGGGGCTGTAATACATAACAATGCTGATACCAGCAAATTGCTGAAAAGCCTGAAGTCCAGCCCCGCAAAGAAATGCAAGTCTAATTTCTTTGAGTAAATTACACTAACCTCTCTTGAGGTATTTGATTATTACACTCCACTCCATTCTTACTCAAATATGACACTCTACCCCATTTACTAAATATTAATTAAAAAAATATACTTAATATTAATAAAATATTCACAAAAAAATATTAAATCAATATTTTAATCTAATTTTATTTAAAAATTATACTTTAATTCAGTTAATTATTTTAAATAATTAATATTTTGATAAATTATATTTTTTTAATCAAATAATTATATTTATTACAAAGTATAAATTTAACAATATATATGATTATGAAAAAAAATTTAGTACAAATATAGAGGTATTTTAGGATGAGTTTAGTTAATAAAAAATAAGATCAATTATGCTTTACATTTTTTTCTTAACTAAATTTATTCTCAATATGCTTCTATATTTGTACTAAATTTTTTTTCATAATCATACATATTGTTAAATTTATACTTTGTAATAAATATAATTATTTGATTAAAAAAATATAATTTATCAAAATATTAATTATTTAAAATAGTTAGCTGAATTAGAATATAATTTTTAAATAAAATTAAACTAAAATATTGATTTAATATTTTTTTTTAAATATTTTATTAATATTAAATATATTTTTTTAATTAATATTTGAGTAAATGGGGTGGAGTGTCATATTTGAATAAGAATGGGGTGGAATGTAATAATCAAATACCTCAAGGGAGGTTAGTGTAATTTACTCAATTTCTTTTAATCTAAAAACATCACTGTATCTAACTTGAATCTGATTTTCTTCTTGCTTAAGGTGCGCTTCAAGGATTTTGATCTCATCCTCTAACCGTGGTGAAGGGTAAATCTTAGAAAGCACAGCAGTGGCTTCTTCTTTCCTATTCTGCAAATTATTAAGAGCAACAGTGAAATGGCCATATCTCTACTATGAATAAAGAAAGCAGGAACAATTTTCATTTCACTTTTTTTGGTTTAAAGTTCCACAAACAAATAGTCTGATTCTACTTGCATGTTTAATAAATATAGTTCATAAAATAAATAGAATTAGTTAGAATACTCTCCACTTAATGTCTCATTATTAGTATTATTATTTGCGGTCAAATTTATAGTCTGGTTTAAAATATATAATGAGACAAAAGCTCAGGATAATTCCTTTGTAGTTGCACGGATATCTTTTACCTTCAAGTAAAGCCATCTTGGCGACTCAGGCAGGAAGACCATAAGGATAAGCTGAACAATTGCTGGCGAACCTGCAACTCCAAGCATCCAACGCCATGTTCCTGGAACCTGCAAGCAAAATTATATGCCAATTAGATTAGATGTTTGGAAGAATTGTATACTTATCGGAAAGGAGTCCTAAACAAGGCTCAAGTATTCCCCTAAAAGCTAGCCTCACTTTTATTTTGCCAATATATGTTCATGAATCCTATAGCATCAAAATCTTTGATAAGCTTTGGCAATAATGATAAATTACTTATATTGTAAAATAAAAGATCTTAAAGAGAAATAGAGATACTGGCCTTACCTTTGTAAAACCATAGTTGATCACATAGGAAAGGAACTGTCCAGTAGTAATCATAAGCACATTTGCACTGACTAGTCCTCCTCTTATTTCTGATGGTGATGCTTCTGCAATATACACAGGAGCAGTAACAGAAGCAGCACCAACACCCAAGCCTACCAGGAACCGTCCTGCTATGATCACGTAAGGATTTGGTGCAAGTGCCATTATCATTGATCCTGTAGCAAAGTTGATATCAGCAATAATTGTGGCCTTCTTCCGTCCCCAAGTATCATTTATCACGCCACCAATAGATGCTCCAAAAATTGCACCAATCAGGGCCATGCCAACAATTAATTCCTGGAAACTTGGGAGAATCAGTATCCAGTTAAGATTGATGCAATAATATCTAATCAAATCTGATTTAATCATTTATCAATCCCCATAACAGTTAAAAAGAGAACAACAACAACAGTAACAACATACCTGAACCAAACTACTGTTCTTGACCAATTCAAAGTCCTCTTTTATATACAACAGCGCCCCTGATATGACACCTGCATTGGATCAAACCTTCCAAATGAATAAGAACAATTTCATTGGATACCAATCGGAATAATAATTAGGAAAAGAGATATAAACCACAATATGTGATTCACACAAAGCATAATAGTATTTATTAAAATTTAAAAAGATAAACCCTTTATGTGAAAGTAAAAAATATGTATATTATATGAGTGATCAATTTGAGCAAGTTGCAGTACTGTTGTAGGATTCATGCCAAAAAATAAATAAGAAAAACATAGATTGTAGCAGAATATATTAATACCCTAATTATGGGGATTGGCGAAGAGCTAGAATTGCATACCGGTGTCGTACCCGAAAAGAAGGCCACCAATGCCAGCGGTAAAAAGCAAGACCGACGATGTAAGAGTTCTGGAAAAGCGAGATTTTCCTCTCAGGATGTTTGAGCAAGTAATCGGAGCTTCCCGCCTTAAAAGACGAAACAGCCAATTCGGCCACCATTGCTGCAGGCTTCGTTTAAATTTACAGAGAAATTAAGAGAATGAGAAAATCAAACAAGTTTACTCTTCTTCTTTTAATTCCTCTGTAAGTTTCGTCTCTAGGACCGAACGCTTATCCTATGGGATTCCTGCTTCTTCCAAATCCAAACAGAAATGGTGAGGCCTGAGCCTCACAGCAGACACTACATGTAAAACTGCAAAAGTCACCGGATTTGGAATGCGACGGGCACAGGCACAACAACATATATAACCGCCAAAACCAACAAATTTGGAATGCGCGGGCTTCCTGAAAAGTAGGGGCATTTTTGTCGCCGACAATTACATTTGCGGCTCTCTGGAAGCAAACTTGGTGTTCTCACCGACAAAATTGTTACGCTTCCCTCCCAATTTTGGTTTGATTTCACGCTCAAACCCATCCTTCTAATTTTCTTCAACAGCTCAACGCCCGTTGTTATTTTCTTCGTCCGCCACTATAGTTACCTTTTGTGCACCTTCTCAATCGCTTGCTTTTATTTATTTTCTTACTTGTTAAATAAATATTACTTTTACCCTTAATTATAAACCCAAAAAATGGAAAATTGGGTTCTTCATACTATTTTTAATAGAAATGTATATCTTGTATTTATTTTAAAGTATATGACTGTTTATTGAAAAACTGCTGAATTAACATAAATTGTTCCAATTTTCACCTCCAAGATATAGCCACATATTTGCAGATATGTTTACAAAGTAATTTTTAGAAAGTCTTAAATTATAGCATTGTTCATATATAATTTTAAGAAATTCATGCTTAAAATATAATGACGATTTAAACCGCATCTATGATTAAAAATTTTTTCAAAACTTTTACTTTTAATTTAATAATAGTTTTAAACTACTGCTTAAATTAGAGAGAATTTTTTCAGAAATGCGAAGTGTCACTAACAAATTTTAACTATAGTTATTTTGGTCATTATTTAAATTCATTACTAAACACATTTCAGTAGTAGATAATATTTTATTAGAGATTGTTGTGCTATCTTTTATACAATAATTTATTTTTATTTAATCATATTCTCTTATAAAAATGAATAATATAACTAATATGTATGTACTGAATGTAAAAAGAAAAATTATGAAAGAGATAATATAACATGACCTATCTTATTAATAAAATAAACCGATAGAATCAATTCTACTTGTTTATCTAGGATTCGGTCCCCCATGCAATTCGAGTCCTTTGTTGGATCAAATATGGGAAATGGGTGTTTTACAGGTCTTGTGCCATAGCTGATGGCTTTGTTTTTCAGGCTGAAAGCTAGGCAATATTTCAGTGGCTGAGGTTGGCCAGAGACTTGGGGATTATAAAGCTGATCATAGAAGCGGACTCACAAAGTATTATGGTGGAGTTCAAGAATCATAAGCAACATAGCAATCCTCTCCTAACTGCCATAGCCAAGCTTCTAGAAGAAGAGTGGGAAGTTCAACTGGAACATGTATACAGAGAGAAGAATAAATCTGTACCAAGAAAAAGGGAGAAGAATAAATCTATACCAAAAAAATGGAGAGAAGAATAAATGTGCGGACTAGTTGGTCAATAGGAAAGTTGATGCAACACCAGGAACTCAAATCCTTCACTTTGCACCGAAGGAGATCCAGTTTTTGTTAATTGCTGATGCCATGCGTATGGTCCCCTTCAGAGATATTAGAGTGTAGTTTCTTCCTTTCGGGGCTTTTGCCCTTGTTATTTACCCAAAAAATGTACTTAAACTAGAGCAAAATTATGAGCACTGGTTTAGAGGTTGAAACAATTTGGAAAGTTTGCAAAAAATTGCAAAGAGAAAAATAGAAAATGGGTGGGAGGGAGGCTTGATGATGCAATCTTGGTGTTCTTCGAGCAAACACTTACTCCTTAAAACTTAACTGAGAAGAAGTAAATTCTAGCAAATTTTATTAATGATAAAAAGAGGGCCATAAATCCCTTTAAATACAGCTGAGCAATGCCATAAATTCAGGAAAAGTAAATACATAAAACAACATCCAAGAAACTGAAATACATGACTGGGGGTGGTAAATGGATAGTGGGTTGTGGTGGATAAACACCACAATCTTCATTGACGGTGTCCTCAATGACTACACGAAATCCTTCCTTTAGCTAGGCAAGCTTCATGTTCTGCTAGACTTCTGAGTGGGGTGTAATGACTTAACAGAAGGTGAAGTTGAAGCCATTTTGGTTGGAGATGTGGGATACTGGACTTGTGCTTAAAATATATATACTTTTAAAAAATTCATGCTTAAAATATAACTAGTGTTTTTACATGTGCATTGTACGAGGATTACATGTTACGATTATATAAAATGATGGGCCATACTTATTATAATAAAAAAAGAACATGATTCAAAAGTAAATTTACTTCTTATCTTGACAAAATAGCATGAACTCATTTGTAGATAGATATATAAAAAATGATATTCACATAATAAAATTTGTTTATTTTACTTATAATGTAGAAAACATAATGATAGCCTAGACTATTAATTCGAATGAAACTTTAATTGTGCAATTAACACATTTGTCGATAAATTAATTCAGCCTGCATAAATAGTTTCACAATTAAAAAAAAATATAAAGTTCAAAAGGTATTTGCTAATATAAGATGGTCAGTATGAATAAGTAAAAATGAAAACTATCATTTACCTTTATTAATGCATTCTCTGAAAGATTTTCTTAAAGTCAACATTGATTATGGTCATTGATATAATTGTCCTAATTTTCACCTCCAAGATAATTTCTCATGCAATGCAATCTCTTGTAAAGCGGTATAGCCACATATAAGCAGTTATATAATTATTTATGTTGTATAATTGATACATATTTGACAGTTCTAATTATTGGCATATATAATTCCGTGCGGGCAAACAAAATGTTATATATGAATAATTTTGAGTAATATAATAAATGAATAAATATAATAAAATTTGGTTGGTATTGTGAAATAAAAAATTGTAATACTTGTGAAATGAAAGAATTCCTTATCTTCACATATTGAAAGGGGGATAGAATTTGCCAGATGGTTTGTGGGATTTTTGTTATATGAACATACCAAGAATTGTCTATTTTTGGTGATTTTACAAAAGGAGAATGAGTTTGATAACAGTAATCTTTTTTTATATATCTTACATGTTTAGTGTGATTTTAGTTTGCAAATATAATACTGAGCAAACTTATAGCTTGTTTCGCAAAGATAATGTATTTTATGATTCCAAACTTGTTTTATGGCATATAATTTGCAGTCCATTGGTGAATGTGGTTTGATCCATTCAAGACGTGTAATTTGGATACCATTATGTTGTTGTACCCATTTCATGTATCATTTGGTATGATTCAATCACCCCATTTGCCACAATTTTGTATTATACAATATTTGTTGATCAACACGCACCATAACTAAAAGTAAACGCCAATAAGGATGCGCTCACATTTTTATCGGAATTAACTACATTGGAATGAAATTTCTTAAATTTAATTGAGACTTCACACACTAATAAGATAAATGTCTATTAAAAGTTGCTATTTCATGATTTTAAACTCAATAAATGCAGTTAAGATGGATAAACGAACAACATGCTAAATGACACTTTTGAAGAATATCCCAATTAACGTACAGTTGGTGTGCATGGCAAGTTAATTAACATATGGGTTATATATTCAACGTTGAAAAACGGTATTGTAACTTAGTTATCTAAGGGCAACACTAATTTCATTTACTAATTGTGATTGCTACACATTAGAGTTTATGGCACCAAATATCTTTATTACTATGTCAATATTGTTTCAATATTGGTTCATTATATAACACAGAGTTAAATAAGGGGTTAGTATAAAAATGGTGAATTTAAATGTGACAAAATTAATCTTATGTGACAATTAAATAAAAAAAAATTCTAAATAACCAATTAGGATCGGAAACCCAATTTGTTTACATTGATAAAATACGACAGCTTCTCCAACTACATTTAAAGGTTAAGTCTTTCATTCCAGAGGCATTAAAATTCAGGATGAGTCTTTCATTTCAAATGCATCACACTACAAAGAAAAAAAAAAAAAATCAAATTTTCAGTGGCCATTATCCGTCAAAAATAAATGAATTTTCGGTGAATTTTTTGCTGACTATGAATTATCTAGTATAAATGTTATTGATAATATTTTATGACAAATATTAATATCTATTAGTAATATTACACTGTAAGAAATTTTAATATTACTGACAAATAAATTCCTAGATAAATCTCTTGTCAAAAATTTTTACTGACAGATTCAAAACTTTTACATAGGAATTTATCCTCGATAATACTATAATTTCCTATAATGTTAGCCAATATTACTAGTTGATTGCCATTGCTAAAATAAAAAATACGAACAATAAATTAATTAATTATTCTTAATGATTGACTTTTATTGAAGAGAATAATTAATATTACCAACAAATAAATCTCTCAGTGAAAACAAAAATAAATATTTTTATCAACAACTTTGTTAATTTAATTGGGGGATTGGATTTTTAGTAAATTTTAAAAATTTCAAGAAGGGAAGATATTCGAAATATCATTGGTGACTTTCTCAGTCAACAAAAATAAAAAAAAATAACTAGCAGAAGAAAAGCCATTGAAAATAATTATTCATTTTTTGGTAAATGGATTTTTGGTATATTTAAATCCTTTTTGCCAAATGTTTTGGTCGCAAGAAAATACTTAAAGATGAAAATCATTCTTAAGGGATACAAATCTATTGGAATTTAAAATTAAATAATTATTTAATTATAATTAGGTTATAAAACATTAATAAAATTATAAAATTGAAGAATAAATATAAAAATTAAAAATTAAAAAAAATATTTTATTAAAATATTATAAAATTAAAATATTGTCAAATAAATATAAACAAAAATGAAATTAATCCTACATCTAACTATAATCTCCAAAATTAAGGCCAGATGAGGGATCATCTTAGTCATTTGATGGGGGTTCTAGTGTCAGTTCTATATAAGGATGCGAGGGCTATACTCTGATCACTAGTGAGTTCAGGTGATGAACTACCCCACAATTATGCCTCCATCAAGGTCTACAACTAAAATAGCTACATCTCCAACTCTACATTCTTGGCTTGCTACTTGACCTTTACCTGAGCAATGCTCTCATTGAACTCCTCAGTTATCTCCTCCCTACTTTGGTCCATCAAACCAACAAGAACCATAGAATAAATTTGGGTGGAGGAGGTAGCAGAATAAGATATAGCACTAGACCCAGACATAGTATGCTCCTAGCATTGTGTGCATCCATCTCATACACCCGGCCCTTATATGTCCACCAATGACCTCTATCCACAGGTCTTTTTGGTCGGTCAGGGCAGATGAGTCAGAGCTCTCCTTTGGACCCTCTAGAAATTGCTATGACATTTAAGATAATTGCTAAATCTTAGATAGAAATTTATTCTGCAAGAAAAAAAGTATGAAATTAACTTAATTGCAATAATAAAAATAATCAAACTAATAACAATGTCAAAGAAATTAACATAATTAAAGAAGCTCACGTGATTTCTTTAGGAGCACTCATTAACCCAAACCTTATCTTGCATTTGCTATTATGAATAAAGACATAGCTCGATTATCCAAGTTATCGCTCTAGCTACCCACTTGTGAAAAAATTAAATAAATTAATTGAGTAGTAGCAAGTTATATTTGCAAAGCATCAAATAATGTTACTTACCAATTAATTCAAAGTGGTGCCTAACTGGGTCAATCCCTTAGTGTGGAGTGACCCCTTCTTTGACACCTAGTTCTTCTTGGCCTTATACTTTGGTGTCTTCCAGTAATTTCAGAGGTCCTTTCAAATTCTAGACTACATTAAGAAAGCCCTCTATTGTGCCCTTTGAGCATCCTTATACAACTCAGAGAGTCACTTAGAAACCTAATTGTATAATGCCCTCCACATAGTAATCTAGGGCTCAGTAGGAGAGGTGAGAGAAATAGTGGGGTAGGAGTGGTGGTGGATGGGGTGGTCTTAGAGGGCCAGGGTTGACTATCGGCCTTAAGAGACAAACCCCTACATTTACCCTGTTGCTAGGATGTATCAGAAGTCATCTAAAAAAATTAAAACTTAACATTATTACAAAATTTTAAAAAATTAATAAAGACTTTCCTTAGTAATAGAGACCTCTTATTTGTACAATATACCAAAATAACAATCAGATACATACAATTCAACATTCTAACAACTTATATTTTGCACAAGAAGCTAGAAAGCTAGCTTGGTATCTTAATATCTTCACAATTTATATGAAGAGCTATAAGTACTCAAATTAAATATGAAATCCTAATTAAGTTAGAATCAAGCTAAAATTAAATTTTAATAACTAATAATCGAAAACAACAATTAACCTTAATTTTAATTAGACTTATAGCAAACTTACTAATAATTAACTTAAATCTAACATATATTTATTTTAGATCCAAAATAACCTAAATTTTAATTAATCTATCATTTCATGCTTATTTGAAATCTAACCTCAAATTTATATATTCATTTTAAATAATCTGAATATTATATTTATTATTGCCTTAAGTTCATTTGAAAAATTATATTAATTTAGAAATCTTTTTGTAACAAGTTGGACTAAAAAAACATCTTTTTTATTCTAAAAATTCTTTAAAGAGAAATCTACAAAGTTTTGACCCACATATGTACCTTTTGTTAAAATTTTCTCTAAATATTTCTAAAACTTCTCTACATCATTCTGATTTGACCCACATCTTATTGCCAGCAATTTTCTCTAAAATTTTGACAAAGTCTCCTCTTAGTAATGTAGACCTCTTGTCATCAAAATGCAAAAAAATTTAATTCTTAGCAACCAGAGTAACCAAAACAAATCTCAGCAACCAAAGCAATTCATGATTCAAACATCACAGGCAAGAAAGTCTAAGTCTTCTAGCCTAAATCCATTTACATTGAATTCATACAAAAGAGATGGAGAATAGAGAACACTAATCTCAATAGCGAAGGCAATGCAAATGCAATGGAGGGAAAAATGGAAACCAAAAATTGGGGAATGGAAACAAGTGAGGAAGTGGAGGAAATAGAAAGAAGAAAACAAAGGAGATCAAGAGGAGAGAATGTACCTGGCTAGAGGGAGGCTAGATAATGGAGGAAGGGAGAGGTCAAGGAGAAGAGAGAAGAGGGGAAGCTGCGAGAAGTGAAGTGGTAGTCTATAGGACTCCCTTATAAACTTAATTTATTGATTGCTATAACCACTAGTAAAAAATTTAAAAAAATTGAATTTTTTATCAGTGATGGTAGTCGCAGGTAAAAATATTTTGGTGCCATTTAATTGGCACTCAATCTTTACTAGGTCAGTTACAACACTTTTACTGGCAGTGTCTACCCTCGGTAACTACAAAATAGCATCATCATTTGGGCCAATTGTCACCATTTTAGTAATTTACTAGCGGCTTAACCACTGGTAAAATAGTTGACATTAACTGTAAATTTTATTCAATTGGTAGCGTTGGCTACAAGAAAAAATGTGACATGACTGTTTACTATCGCGATGTTAACCAATAGTTGTCAGTTTTAGTTTATTGCTGGTGTTAGCGATTGGTAAAACAACTTTTGCAGCCAAAAGCTACAAAACTAATTTACAAGCGGCATGTGTCACCGGATAATATGATTTGACAATGCATCTATTTTACTGGCAATAAATGCTACTAGTGGAATGTGCATCTATTTCATTGGTGGCATGGGTTTTTGGTTATTATGATCTATTGATGTATTTATTTACTAGTAGGATATGTCGCCAATAAAATGGACAAAATTATGAAATTAGTTAATAAGCATTTGAATGTTACTATTTAGTTTAATAGTTAGTTACAATTTAGTTATATATAACTTTTAAGTTTTACTATTTAGTTAAATATTTAGTTAATATGCATTTAATATCATTTTAAATGACATTATATCAAACAACCATAAATAGAGTTCAAGCTAAACAAACTAGCCTATAAACATATAATGTAACAAATTTACATTGATTAATTTGAGTTTTCATCATCACCTTATCCTCTTCTTCAATATTAGTAGCGTCTTCATCTTTTTTAGTGTCATCTACATCAGATATGTCAGGTTCTTCAGTGCTCTTAGAGTTGCTTGTATATTTAACTTCTTTTTTTGAATGAGACACATGACAGCGACTAGTATTCTCATTACTAACTTCAGCTTCATCAAAGCCTTCTTAGTCATCATGCAAGGCACCCAACGTTGTTTTATCAATAAGCATAATCTCAGCTTGTTGTGGTGTATTAGTTTGGTAAGGTAATGATGGTTCATTCTCAATTTTTACCCTATCCTGAGTCTTATTCTTGATAATTACCCACTAATTTTGATATCAAGCTAATTTGTCTATGGTCAAGTAAGGTACAAAATAAACTTGTCTTGCTTGGTGTGCAACAACGAATGAATCATAGTGTTCATAATGTAGGTCACATTTACCTTAATAAGTTTAAATTGATTATGAACCCTAGTCCCCCTCATCCTAGTGGGGTTGACACTCAGTCAAATAAGACCACTTTCCTCGAAAGCGTTCCAAGATAATCCAAATTTAGTATGTCTTTAAAGATACTACAATATTCATCGTCACCAACTTCACTGATTCCTTTGACCCAAACATCATTATTGTTTGTGTTTTCCCTACTAATCAAGATGTTGTATGAAACTTAAACTCATTCATGAAAAAGTTTACCAACTCCTAATGTCTTTGTTAGGGCCCTATGCTAAAGAATATAGATTCTTGTCATTTATTCTATTCGCTAGGTCATATACCTATAAGAAAATATGATATGACATCAATAGAAATGGACCACACTACTAGTAAAATGCTAACATAACTTTTATTTAAGTATATATATAAACATGTATACATCAATATTTAAATGTTTACATAACTTTTGAACAAGAATGCAAAATGTGCTTGTATTAATGTCTTGATTAGTCATCGAGGACATGATAGTTGCAAGAAAAGATTACATGGATGAACATCCTTTCCATGAGAGAATGATAATCATGACCTTGCATTTAATTAACTAAATGCAATACACTTACTTTAAGTATGGCTAGACTTCATCATAGTTCAATAAAATGTGCAAGGTTGTAGACTTGTACTCATCTTTGTTAAACCACCATTTCTTAGCTTTCCCAAAAATGCAGCCAGGTTGATTGAAAATGGAAAGAGTCGAAGCTGATGAACTTGGTCCACTATCATGAAAATGGTTAACTTGAGTTCCTTGAACTACACATGAGGCTTGAAATAATAAGAGCAAAAATGAGGTGTCTCCTTAAAAGTGTATACCTCGCATTGAACCCTTTACCCATGCTTTATTGTTTACTATTCCTTTGATGTCACCCCTCATCCTAATTAAATAACTAAAATCATATGTGAACTATATCTATCACAAGTTTAGCATAAAGGAAACCTTGCATGTTTACATACCTCTCAAAAAGATACATCCATCAGATTGAACTAGACTAACTATCTTAGCTTCATGAGCTAAGTGCATAGGTAAATACTCCATGGAATTAAAGAAAGAAGGTTGAAAATCTTTTTCAACTTGCACGCATACTAGAAATGTTTTGTTGCATAATGGACAAGTTGTTTACCTTAAGTGTGGTTGGGCACAAGTTTCAAAAAAATTGACTTATCTCTACAATTGTCAAACAGTGATCTAAATGTAATCAGCAACAAATACTCCATAAATACATGACAGTCATGACTTTTCATACTATATAACTTTCTCTTTTGTTTGCCCATACATTTGATCAAATTTGATGCATACCATCAAGTATTCTTAGCTCTTCCACACATTTGCATATGGCCCTTCTTTTCGGTAAGGTCAACATGTAAGTGGTCTTAAGCTTGGCAAACTTGCTATTGGTCAATGGTGTTAACTCCAATTCTTGTCACTTGTAATATTCTCTTAAGTCAAACCTTGCTTTCTTGGTGTCTATAGTTTTTCCCTTCACATCCATTATGGTATTAAAGACATTATCAAATACATTCTTTTCTGTGTGCATCACAATTAAATTATGTTGGATTAAATTATGCTTCCAATAAGGAAATTTTCAAAAGATGCTTTTTTTAATCCAGTCATGATTAACCCTAAACTCGTCAAGTCTCTCCAATGCCTCGTGCTCATGTATCTTAAGCAAGCCAACTACTCTTGCCCAAAGCTACTTGCTTGTTAGCCTTATCTAAGGCTTGTCTCTTTTGAACTTATTCCTCTTAAATGTTGTCCTATTCTATTAGAAGGGATGTCAGGGGAAAGAAACTACCGATGTGAATCAAACCAAGAGTTGTTACCACTGTTTTAAGAAAAATGCCTTACTTTCCTCCATGCAAATGAGGCAAGCCAATTTTTCTTGCTGTTCTCTACCCTAACAATATTCCATATGTAGAAAAATTATTGATGATCCACATTAATACTGCCCGCATCACAAAATTTTGTTTTATGGAGATATTATATGTCAAAATACCCTGCAACTGCAACTATTTTAACTTGTCTATAGTGGCTATAGGTACACATCAATTTTTGCTTTCAAGTTATTCAGATGGAGAGTATGACATGTTAAGAATATGTATGGGTAGTCATGTAGAGCTCTATCAGAAGATTGTAAGGAGTTACAATTACTAGACAATAAGAGTACACCCTAGCTAATTGGCTATATAGAGTGAATCCATTAGCACACAAACCTAGCTTGGTATTCTAGGGTCACAAGCAGAATCAGGATAAGTATTGTCAAAATGTTTTCACGCTTCTCCATCTGACGGGTGGCTTAGAGCACCTTCGGATTGCTTGTTCTCATAATGTCACCTCATGTGCAGGGTAGAGCTCATGGAAGTATATAACCTATGTAGTTTAGGAATCAGAGTATAATGCATTCTAGCCTTAGGTATATCTGTCCCTTTATCTCTTCACCTTGGAATGTATTTAGGAGATCTATAGAATTTACATTCCCTCTTATATCATTATTTTGTAGTACAACATGCAACCATTAATGCAAAAACTAATTTTTTTTTATTTTAGTCCCAATTTAGATACTAATTTTTTGCTTGATAAAAATTATCAAGTACCAACTTGGGGTAAGTAATACATTTCCTCACAAATTTTGCCCATATATCAAAGGCCTATTGACTATGATTTGAATATGATTTAATGGTTAATATTTTCACTGCCACTGATAATTTCAAGTGCTCTATGTAGTACTACCACAATCATTACTTAGAAGCATGTAACAAATAATAGAATTATTGGGCCTTTAGATTTTGAGATTCTCTCACATTTTTCAGGTAATGTTGCTCAAATTCAAGTCCAGTAGCATCAAAAATCATAACTTGATAATGACTAATATTACCTTCATGACCCACAAAAACATTGCTAGAAGTACCTACAATATTTGCATTGTAATAATATTAAAATCTTCCTGATCCTCTTCATTGTGGTTTATTACAAGGACATCTGTTATACCCATCAGAGTTATACAATGGCAATTAACAAACATATGGAACAAAACTAACAACCCCATTAACAAACACTTGTCTAATTCCTATTCGACCCAAAGAATTTCTGTTATACATTTATCTATGATGATGTTGGATTTTCATTGTCTCACAATATAACTAATATAGATCACCATGCACCAACTATAGATACATACATATCTATACAATAACTAACAACCTTATATACGTAAATAGAATTTTGTCAAATAATAATTGAAATAGATAAAACATGTATGTATATATCATATATATATATGCATTTAAATATATGGTATACAATAGTCAAGAAGTTTTAGTCATGCAAAACAAATATGACATTTGAGGATAAAATCAATTACTTACCTCTGATTTGAGCTATAGAACACTAGCAAATCAATTGTATCAACAACAAAATATTTTTTAATTCTTGTAGCATGTTAGAGAGATAATGAAAGAAAATAGAGAATTGGGAGAAAAGGTCTAACAAAAAAAGGAGGAAAACGGGAATAGTTTAATTACTTACCTCTTATTTGAATTAAGCAATCACCAAATGAACTTCATCAACCAAGGAGTCTTCATTTCTTGTGGTATGGTAGAGAGAAAGTGAAAGAAGATGGAGAAGTGGGAGAAAAGAAAAGAAAAGATGGAGGCAAATAAAAAAAGAGGAGAAGACTGAGCGAAATAAGAGGAAGTGGTTAGTCACTTTTTAAAAACATTTTTGTTTGTAACTAATTTTGAATTCCAAGGGGTAAAGGTAATTCAATTAGATTGACAAACCTGTTAGAATTTTTAATGATATATCATTTATTTGGTGGTTAATTGGTTGGTAATACTAAAATAATTTCTTATCTACCAGCGGTTAAATTTGCCAGAAAATGAACTATTTCTGGTGGATAACTGACGGCCATATCCTCAAGTTATTAGCCAAGTAATTATTCATATGGCAAAACTTTTATCCACTTTCTAGTGGCATTCACTACTAGTAATATTACTGTTTGCTTTGTCAACTAATGATAAAATTTTGTATATCTTGGCAGGAATTTTGAGTGCAAATTTCCAGCAAGATTTTTGAGGGAATTCTATTTTGCAAATAAAATAACAATTTTTGATTGGCTAACACTTATCTGGCAAAAATTTTGCCTATTTAATTAATTTTTCTTATTTTTACTAGCCAATACTTTATCTGCCAGAGTGTCAGCTAAATTGAACTTCAAATTACTTCCTATGGTTCTCCTTTTGCCTATTTAATTAATTTTCCTTACTTTTACTAGCTAATAATTTATCTACCAAAAATCAGAAATTTTCTTGTAGTGTCGATTAAATTGAACTTCAAATTGCCTCTCATGGTTCTCCTTTTACCAACACCTCCATCACCTATTTTAATCATTGATGTGAACTCCCTATAATAAAGTCTCCCATCTTGCAGAAAAGGTAAGACAAGAATGGGTGAGTACTATTGGAACTGAGATGGAGATAAGTGTTCCCAAGGAGCTTTTCAAAACAAATATTTTAAATTAGAAACTCTTATGAATTGGTATCTTCAAAAATTCTAAACTATTCATCGTGAAACTTGATGTTTTAAACTAACAAAGGAGTACACACTAGGAAGGAAGGGCAACAAAGAGAAAGCAATACCTTCTTTGTGTGCAACTGAAGAAAAATATATGAGACTGTCTTTATATAATTGTAACATATTGTGGTCCCAAAAATAGAACTCATAAATCATGAATTGTGTTCCAACCAAAAACTAATTAAAACAATCATATAACTTAATTTTTATATCCATAATTTATACACACCACTATAAAAAGGTGTCAAAATCAAAACTAACGTAGTATTTGTTTGTCAATAATATCAAATATAAAACTACCACATCCAACCTTTGAAATCAAAATTTATATGCCTTCACTAAGTAATTCACACAATTGTACAACCATACTAATAATAATAATAATAATAATAATAATAATAATATTATTATTATTATTATTATTATTGTATTTGCTTGGCACTTTCATGTATACTCAAAATAGAATTAGAATTTTAAATTCTTCTCATAGTAAGCCTTTAAGTAAAGCTCAATAATTATGTTTGTCAAATGCTTACAAATTTTCACATCTCACATGCAACATTTTTATTCTCATGATAAGAATATCAGAACAATTCTGACAAAATATATATAACCTCTCACAAAATATTGCAATCATCCAACCACAAATATTTTCACTAACAAATAAATATAATCCTCAAACTAGAATTTTGAAATTTGAATTTTATTCTCAGAATAAAAAACTCAATTTTTCAAAATAAGAAAAAAAATTAGATAAACTAATGTCATCATTTTTTTCTTTGGTACATTTGAGTCCTTTTATTAGATAAACTAGTCTTAAAAATTAAACCAAGAATTAGTTTATATTTAAAATGCTCATAAACTTTTTAAACCTCCACAATAAAAATTTCACTTAACATTTTAAATTAAAATAAACAAAGTACAAACCTTTGCAATTCATAAAGGAAGAAAAATTGTTTTTATGCAAGACAAAAATCAACATGCCAAAAATCATAAAAATTAACTAAATAAGTAGATCCAAATATATAAACAAAAATTGGAAGCATACTCATTCACGAGAAACTAAATATTCAATACAAATAAATCATGATTACAAAGCCCTTTGCCCATAAGCATAATATTTTGTGTCATCAAAAATTTATCAAACTTAAATGAGATCTTAACCCCTACGTTTCCCAACAATGTTATAGAAATTAAATTTTAACCTATGTTGAAAACATAAAACACATTATTGAGAGCAAATGTTATACTAGATGTTTCAATAGGACATAATTTTTCTTAGAACTTTTATAATTCTTGAATCTCTAAGGTAGACCAATTCTTCTTCAACCAGTATTGATGAGTAACAAGCAAAGGCATCTCTGTTGTATCTAATAGAACTAGTGTCTATCACTTAATCTTTCACATCAGTGACCAAAATGAATTTGAGAAATAACTATTATACTTTTTCGCCTCCTTCAACTTAATAGTATTTAGCTTTAGAGGATTGTCATTTCTCACTCTCTTAAAATAATGGGGTTATTGACTTTAGGCTTATAATAAATATTATCTATACCAAACAAAAATTTTATTGTACCTCTTGTGGTGTAAATTAGCTTGCACAAAATATCCTTTGATGAAATCAATTTTGCGTTTTGTAGCTAGTGCCTCCTTCTTATCAATCATCTCCTAATTTCAATGGTTTCCAATACAAATTTTTGTCCTCATCATCTTCAAAGATATATTTCATGATCTTTACTTTAAATTGATTCTAACTCCTCGCATCCATAATAAACATGAAGCATATGGTTAGATAAAATTCTTAAAAATAGCATGACGATAAACACATCACAAAAGTTAAATTAAATAATTATTAAGAAACTTGCATGTCAAATGGGGGGCATGAGAGATGGCAACAATAATGATGATGATAGCAATAATAACAATACCATCGTTTGGTGTGGGAATAGCATGGTTAGAATTTGTAGAGGTAATAATCCTTAAGATTAATGTAGATATTGCAAATTCTAGTAGTTTGAGGCATGTTAAAAATACTTGTCCTTAAGGATTATTTTATTACCCCTTAGGTGCAAAGGTATTAAATGCAACAATGTCCTAGGGTTCAACAAACTCTTCTAATTGTGTACAATCACAATTAAGAGACCAGATCAGTAAAGATAGTATATTGATTTTGAGAGCAGCATGCCAGTAAAAAAGAAAGCCAAAGGTTTTAAGACAATATGTGACTTTTTCTATAACACAAAAATTTCTCTTTTTCGAGCAACCAAAATAAATAACTCTTGCTGACCAAAAAGTGTGTTTGAAACATGACTACGGGTTTTTAAAAGTGCTAAGCGTTTTCTAGATTGACAACTGACTGCTGGCACAAATCTATTCCAACACGCTATCCAGCCTGTGGAAGAGGTGAATATGCACGTGCTAGTGAACTCTCTTGTCATTAGTGGGCTGGATTGGGATTGGGTGCTATTAAATTCCATTCTGCCCCCTAATGTGGTGGGTCTCTTTCAAGGTGTTCCCTTGCCGCAGTTGAATGCTAGCAATGATATAATTTCTTGGGTGTCATCGTCGAATAGGAGTTTTACGTTTAAGTCAGCTTATATTATGTTGGCGTCCCAGCTCTGGCAGAACCCCAATCCTTTGTGGGTGAGTCTCTGGAAGATTAAAGTTCCTTTGTGAATTTGCACAATGCTGTGGCATGCAGCACATGAAAAACTTTTAACTAGAGGGTATGTCCAACGATGGAGTAACTCGAGTGGGACTTGCCCCACTTGTGGATGAGCTATGGAAACCGTTATTCATGTCCTATGGGATTACACCCATGTAGTTTCTGTCTGGATAAAGCTGGTTCATCTGAGGTATATGAATCTGTTTATGCAGAGTACGCACGGTGAATGGTTCTGGTTCCATACTCATAATGAAATTGGCTGGGGATAGGTCAACTGGGCAACAATCTAGGCAGTGGCTGAAGCTGATTATGTTAGACCAAAGAAGGGGCATGAGATAATCATGAGATATGCTTGTGAAATCTTCAAAATTCATGAGGCTGTGGCTTCTGGTGCTGGTTTGCTGCATCGAGTTTCAATGATGGTGTGTTGGGTGGCTCCATTGGAGGGGTGTGGAGGTTTAATTAGAAACCATGAGGGACAGTGGCTTAGAGGCTTCTATAGGTCTTGTGGGTACTCATCACTTGGCAGGGTTTGCTATTGGCTTGGCCTATGGGGTACAGGCAGGTTCATCTGGAGAGCGATTCACAGGCCCTAGTGCAGTACTTAAATGGGAATAATGATGCAAATTCAACTGAAGGCCAACTTCTTTCATATATCAAGTGCATGCTACTGCATCCTTGGAAAGTTCAGATTGTTGACATCTATCGAGAGGCAAATAAATGTGTAGATCTTCTGGCCAATAAAGGAGTCACTTAGAATGGTCGACGTGTTCTGTTGGTTGAAGCTCCGCCAGATTTACATGGTTTTCTTTTAGCTGATGTAGTGAAGATCTCAGCTGTGAGATCTATTCCAATTTAGTTTTTTTTTTCCGTTTGTCTTGGGGCTTTCTGCCCCTTTGCTTTTTCCTGAAAAAAAAAAGTGTAAGTGTTTATAGTAGTTTTTAAAATAAAAAAAGTGTAAGGAAAGTTATTCAAGTTTCAAAATCAAAGGGTGCTTAGGAAGTTATTCAAGTTTGAAACCAAAGGTTGCATGGGAAGTTATTCAATTAACTTCCATAAAGTAGATACAAATAGGATGAGCAGTTACGTATGAGCAACTTTAGATCTTTTAAAATAATATAATAAATTGCAACATTTTGTAATATGTAGAACTGGGGAGTTATGAACAAAGTTGTGTAAGTTAGGGGCATTGGTTTTTGTATGTAAGAAGTCTTAGGCATGCTCTATTATTATTTCTCTCGGGATCAGGAGTGTCTGCTACAAAGGCAAAACATCTCTGTACTGATGCTAGGTTGTCTATATGCAATACCTTTTTTCTTTTATTTTTTCAATAAGGTTCTCAAGTGTTAAAAAATTTAACGAATAAAATAAGAGTTAATCTATGGTTGAATTCTAAATGTTTTTACTAAATTCAAGATTTTTGGGGGTTAAAATAGTTAAAAGTAGGAGAATTTAATCATGAAATTTCAAGTATTTTTGGATAAGAAATATATATATAAATGAAAATCAATCCATAGGTCGATTCAAAATATTTTCTACTTAATCATGAAATTTTCAGAAATGAAGATCAATCCAATGTTCTATTGTGTTTTGTTTAGAAAAATAGAGGTTGTTTCAAAAAATAATATTGAGTCCACAATCTAATTTGATAAATTTTTTAAGTAATCATGAAATTATTGAAGATAAAATTAATATAGTAAAAAATTGTAAGAATATTTTTTAGGTCCTATATTAATAAGTCCTTTTCATTTTCTTTAAAAAAATTAAACAAAAAGGGGAGATGATTTGGGCATGCTGGAGATCAAGTTGTTCTGTATATATTTTTAATTTTATTTTTGTATCGTACTTGATTATTTATAAAAAGATAAAGAAAACTATTTTAAAAAGTGGAGTGAAGGGGCACGGTTTGGGCGCTACAGAGCCCAAGCCGTGTTCCCTCTTTGGGTTTGCACTAATGGATTTCCCATAAAGGGAAGGGAGGGGCGAAGGGAGTATCGCCTTGAATTGGACTTTTCTTTGGACTAGGTTTATGTGTATTGATTTTGGTGATAATACTTAGAATAGAATTCTCGTGTGTATTTATTTTTTAATTAATTTCTTTACTTGATTGAATTGTTGTTAAGTTCTTATTTCCAATTATATGTGGAAGAGATTAAAATATTTTAAAGTTTCTAGATTAAAATTCAAGGAAGGGGGTTCAAAATTTGGAAATTAATTGTTTTAATAATTCCCAATACTTGGCTTGCTTCCTAAAATCCAAGATTCTTCCCAGTTGATGGAATTGGTTAGTAAATATGGCTACTTCTAATTATTTGGAGGATGATTATGTTATGGGTTTTATCAAAAAGTTTGATGGAGTCTCTCTAACATAATAACTAAGAATCTTCAATTCCTCAACTCCTTTGCCAATCCAATTTCAAAATTGTTAGATTTTTCTCAATAACAATTATTGGGAATAGTTAGTGAATACAACTACATTCCAATTATCTCGAGAATGATTGTGTCAGGAATTTCACTAAGAAATTGATAGGTTCAACTAGCATTGTTATTAGGAATCACCATCTCATTCATTTCTCCTAAAAGAGCAAAAGTGAATTTCCAACAATCGTTTCTAAGAATTGTCTATGAATACAACATTTATAGATATCTAAAGGGTGATTGTGTCACGAATCTCACAAACAAATTAACAAAGTCCCTCTAGCATGATTGCTAATATTTATCATTCATGCTTCACAGAATTCAAATTATCTTAAAAACCTAGTCAAGCTAGGTATTTTCTTTAATTTAAGAAGTCCTAATCAAGTTAGGCATTGAACAAACTAAACATCAAATTTTTCTTTCTATAAAAATGGCTCTAAATGCCACTCACCTTAGGGATTAATCACCAACTATCCTTTATCACGTGCAAATGCCTAGAACATATAAAACAATAATAAAATATATTTTGTTAGACATAAAACAAAATTTTGAAACAAAAATATAATAAAACATTAATATATTACTGAAAGAATGTCATAGGATGTGAGTAATTTCCATACATATAATCAATCTCTAAACTCACTTTTTATAAGGCAGACTATACTTTTTAATGTTTAATCTCATAATTTTAATCTAAACTGATGGAGACTCTAAATTGTTTATATTTTTTCAAAACTCATTTTTTTAATTTATTTATTTTTTAGTCACTATTCTGCATTGTAATATCAACAATGTTTTTTAAACATTTTCTACTATCTTTTATGAACTCTAGAGGGACTTCTAGTTTTTCTAATCCATATTGCTGGCAATAAGCCTCCAAGTTTTTTATAACTTCTTTAGTATCTCTAACCATTTTAGATCTTAAGTGCAATTGAGTACACTATTCTAATCTTGTTTTTATTATTATCAAAATTATTTGACCATAGGTAATTGCATCTAGATTAGCATTTTCTTCCTCTAGCTTTTCCCTAACCCTTTGAGCAAAGGCTCTTGAATGTTCAAGTATAAATCTATCTTTTCATTATAGGGCAAATGCATCTTGTCCTGTGAAAAGTTTTTCTAAGATATTATTTATATACGATCTAAAATCTTATAACCCATGACATATTAAATTATGCAAGATTTTATCAAATCTTTTATTCAAGGAGGTGGGAATCTATAGTAATACTTTGAGATATTGCCAAGAATTAAGGTTTCTACTGATGTTCCTATTTGTTGTCAAGTAATTTCTTCTAATTTTATGAAATTTAAAGTACTTGTTTTATCAGCGTCCATAACTATGTAATTCCACTAGCCTCTTAGAAATCCTATAAATCCTGAGATTCAAAACCTAGCGAAGGCCTGGTTGCATTTTCATTAGTTCGATGTAACAGGTTTTGCTTAAGTATTTTTTTCTTAAGCTTGAATGCTAGCCATTTGAGATGGCAATTCCTTATTGACTTTGTTCACACAACTATCATAGACTAAGCTCATGACAATCTTTTTCTTGTGAGTTATGTGAAACTCGTTTGATTAAATTTATAGTAAAAGAGAAAAGTTAAAATAAAAAGAACGAAGAGTGGAGGAGGGGGGTGGATAGTAACAGCTTTTTTATACATATAGCATAAGTTAACATCATTACATTAGATATATTGTCATTACATGTCACAAGGAAGCAAAACTTCTCAGAGGATACAATCAATGAAGCCCTGCATAGAATCTAATAACATTTCTCACATTTCCCCTTTGATCATATTTTCTCCTTTGATGAATTTCCCTTAGCCAATGACAACAATTCATATAGTCTAGAACTATGCCCTATGTAGGAGTACATTAAGCTCATTTGCTTTAGTCAGACAAGATCTCATCTGATGCCCATTAAAGCCTGCTTTTGTCACCATATTTGACATGACAAAAACATCAGAGCATGAATATACTTGCACAAACTTCCACTCAAAAGCTTGCACATATCATTCAAGTGAGGCCAGAACTGAAATCAAGGGGAATTACTAGTACAATTTGCGCTAGTTCCAAATATAAGCGCTATGCAAGTTATACCACTTAACGTAGCACAAGCTGCATTTTATAATCTACATCCGTATGATCGTTTATTGTCTCTATTTTGCTGCGTGAGCTCCATCTTCCTTAATTTATGTCAACAAATTCGTAAGTATTATATATACTGTATAAAATGCTGGGATTGTTAGTATTATATAGCACTATCAATCTCCTTATTCTTACACAATTCACACTTCAAATAGTGCAAATTATTAAATTTACTAGATCACATAATCAACAGATTCCATGGCCCCATGTGCTCCTTGTGAGCATTGCGTGGGAAAGTTTGTGGGGGGAGAAGCTTTCCCGTAGCACTATATGCCATCGCTGCCATTTGTGTTCTTTCCATAGGCTTTCTCCTTCCATATTTTTCCTACTTCCTCAAATGTCAGTCCCTTAGTCTCTGGCATAATTGTAATCACAAAAACAAAAGCAATCACTGTTACACCAAGAAGAATCATGAAACTCGAACCGAGCCCTAAAAGATCAACAACTGAGAGGAAGCTTGTAGACATGATCATACTACAAATCCAGTTCACAGTTGCTGACATGCCACCACATATACCACGATACTCTTCAGGATAGATCTCGGAGTTGACAGCCCATGGCACAGGACCCATACCTGGCGCAAAAGAAGCAATATACAAGCCCAGTCCCACAACTGCAAGCCATCCATAGACCGAAACTGTATTGTGATGTGGCTGATGTCCTTGAGCATAGCAAGCTGCAGAGAGGATGGCCAAGGCTCCAATCACGCCTGATAAGCTACTAAGAGCAAGCTTTTTTCGACCTGCAATGTCAATCAGGTATACGCCAAGAACTGTACCAGTTGCATTCAAGCCGGAAACAATGAGGGATAGGAATAGAGCATATTCGTCGGATTTGAAGCCAGCCATCTCGATGATTGTGGGGCTGTAATACATAATAATGCTGATACCAGCAAATTGCTGAAAAGCCTGAAGTCCAGCCCCGCAAATAAATGCAAGTCTAATTTCTTTTAATCTGAAAACATCACTGTATCTAACTTGAATCTGATTTTCTTGTTCTTGCTTAATATGCGCTTCAAGGATTTTGATCTCATCCTCTAAGCGAGGTGAAGGGTAAATCTTAGAAAGCACGGCAGTGGCTTCTTCTTTCCTATTCTGCAAATTATTAAGAGCAACAGTGAAATGGTTATATCTCTACTATCAATAAAGAAAGCAGGACACAATTTTCATTTCACTTTTTTTGGTTTAACGTTCCACAAACAAATAGTCTGATTCTACTTGTATGTTTAATAAATATAATTCATAAAATAAATAGAATCAGTTAGAATACTCTCCACTTTATGTCTCATTATGATTATTATTTGCGGTCAAATTTATTGTCTGGTTTAAAATATATAATGAGACAACATTTCAGGATAATTCCTATGTAGTTGCACGGATATCTTTTACCTTCAAGTAAAGCCATCTTGGAGACTCAGGCAGGAAGACCATAAGGATAAGCTGAATAATTGCTGGCGAACCTGCAACTCCAAGCATCCAACGCCATGTCCCTGGAACCTGCAAGCAAAATTGCATGCCAATTAGATTATATGTTTGGAAGAACTGTATATTTATCAGAAAGGAGTCCTAAACAAGGCTCAAGTATTCCCCTGAAAGCTAGCCTCACTTTTATTTTGCGAATATATCTTCATGAATCCTATAGCATCAAAATCTTTGACAAGCTTTGGCAATAATGATAAATTACTTATATTGTAAAATAAAAGATCTTAAAGAGAAATAGAGATACTGGCCTTACCTTTGTAAAACCATAGTTGATCACAAAGGAAAGGAACTGTCCAGTAGTAATCATAAGCACATTTGCACTGACTAGTCCTCCTCTTATTTCCGATGGTGATGCTTCTGCAATATACACAGGAGCAGTAACAGAAGCAGCACCAACACCCAGGCCTACCAGGAAACGTCCTGCTATGATCATGTAAGGATTTGGTGCAAATGCCATTATCATTGATCCTGTAGCAAAGTTGATATCAGCAATAATTGTGGCCTTCTTACGTCCCCAAGTATCATTTATTACGCCACCAATAGATGCTCCAAAAATTGCACCAATCAGGGCCATGCCAACAATTAATTCCTGGAAACTTAGGAGAATCAGTATCCAGTTAAGATTGATGCAATAATATCTAATCAAATCTTATTTAATCATCTATCAATCCCCATAACAGTTAAAAAGAGAACAACAACAGTAAGAACATACCTGAACCAAACTACTGTTCTTGACCAATTCAAAGTCCTCTTTTATATATAACAGCGCCCCTGATATAACACCTGCATTGGATCAAACCTTTCAAATGAGTAAGAACAATTTCACTGGATACCAATCGCAATAATAATTAGGAAAAGAGACATAAACCACAATATGTAATTCACATAAAGCATTATAGTATTTATTAAAATTTAAAAAGATAAACCCTTTATGTGAAAGTAAAAAATATGTATAGAATATGGGTGATCAATTTGAGCAAGTTGTAGTACTGTTGTAGGATACATGCCAAAAAATAAATAAGACAAAAAATAGATTGCAACAGAATATATTAATACCCTATACCTAACTTTATCCACAACTCTCCTATCTTCTATTTAATTTTTTTAAATTTTTTTATTACATTTTTTAATGATTAAAGAATGAAATTGTTAAGACTACGAAGTAACCCCAAATTGGCGAAGAGCTAGAATTGCATACCGGTGTCGTAGCCGAAAAGAAGGCCACCAATGCCGGCGGTAAAAGCGAGACCGACGATGTAAGAGTTCTGGAAAAGCGAGATTTTCCTCTCAGGATGTTTGAGCAAGTAATCGGGGCTTCCCGCCTTAAAAGACGACACAGCCAACTCGGCCACCATTGTTGCAGGCTTCGTTTAAATTTACAGAGAAATAAAGTGAATGAGAAAATCAAACAAGTTTACTCTTCTTCTTTTAATTCCTCTGTAAGTTTCGTCTCTAAGACCGAACGCTTCTCTTATGGGATTCCTGCTTCATCCAAATCCAAACAGAAATGGTGAGAGAAATCCAAACAGAAACGGTGAGGCCTGAGCCTCACAGCAAACACTTCATGTAAAACTGCAAAAGTCACCGCATTTGGAATGCGAAGCGCACAGGCACAACAACATATATAACCGCCAAAACCACCAAATTTGGAATGCGAGGGCTTCCTGAAATGTAGGGGCATTTTTGTCGCCGACAAATACACTTGCGGCTCTCTGGAAGCAAACTTGGTGTTCTCACCAACAAAATTGTTACGCTTCCCTCCCAATTTTGGTTTGATTTCACGCTCAAACCTGTCCTTCTAATTTTCTTCAACAGCTCAACGCCCATTGTACTTTTCTTCATCCGCCACTATATTTGCCTTATTGTGCACCTCCTCAATCGCTTGCTTTTATTTATTTTCTTACTCATTAAATAAATATTACTCTTACCCTTAATTATAAACTTAAAAAATCGAAAATTGGGTTCTTCATACTATTTTTAATAGAAATGTATATCTTGTATTTATTTTAAAGTATATGACTGTTTATAAAAAAAAATGCTGAATTAATATAAATTGTTCCACTTTTCACCTCCAAGATATAGTTACATATTTGCAGTTATATTTATAAAGTAATTTTTTAAAAATTCTTAAATTATAGCTTGTTCATATGTAATTTCAAGAAATTTTTGCTGAAAATACAATGGTGATTTAAACCGCATTTATGATTAAAAAAATTTTTCAAAAATTTTACTTTTAATTTAATAATAATTTTAAACTACTGCTTAAATTGGAGAGAATATTTTCGGAAATGCAAAGTGTCACTAACAAATTTTAACTATAGTTATTTTGGTCATTATTTAAATTCATTACTAAACACATTTCAATAGTAGATAATATTTTATTAGAGATTGTTGTGCTATCTTTTATACAATAATTTATTTTTATTTAATCATATTCTCTTATAAAAATGAATAATATAACTGATATGTATGTACTGAATGTAGAAAAAAAAACAAAATTATGAAAGAGATAAACATGACCTATCTTATTAATAAAATAAACCGATAGAATCAATTCTACTTGTTTATCTAGGATTCGGTCCCCCATGCAATTCGAGTCCTTTATTGGATCAAATATGGGAAATGGGTGAAATGGTTTTACAGGTCTTGTGCCATAGCTGATGGCTTTGTTTTTTAGGCTGAAAGCTAGGCAATATTTTAGGGGTTGAGGTTGGCCAGGGACTTGGGGATTAAAAAGCTGATCGTAAAAGCGGACTCACAAGGTGTTATGGTGGAGTTCAAGAGTCATAAGCAAGATAGCAATCCTCTCCTAACCGCTACAGTCAAGCTTTTGGAAGAAGAATGGGAAGTTCAACTAAAACATGTATACAGAGAGAAGAATAAATCTGTACCAGAAAAAAAAAAAGAGAGAGAGAGAGAAGAATAAATGTGAGGACTAGTTGGCCAACAGGAAGTTGACGCAACACTAGGCGCTCAAATCCTTCACTCTGCACCGAAGGAGATCTAGTTTTTGTTGATTGAGGATGCCATGCATATGGCACCCTTAAGAGATATTCTAGTGCAATTTCTTCCTTTCAGGGCTTTTGTCCCCTTTATTTACCAAAAAAAATGTACTTAAACTAGAGCAAAATTATGAGAATCGGTTCAGAGGGTGAACAAGTTTGGAAATTTTGCAAAAAATTGCAGAGAGAAAAATAGAAAAGGAGTGGGAAGGGAGCTTGATGATGCAATCTTGGTGTTCTCCGAGCAAACAATTGCTCCTAAAACTTAATTGAGAGGAGGTGAACTCTAGCAAATTTGATTGATGATAAAAAGAGGGCCATAAGTCCCTTTAAATATAACTGAGAAATGCCATAAATTCAGGAAAGTAAATACATGAAACAACTTCCAAGAAACTGAAATACATGATTGGGGGTGATAAATGATGGGCCGTGGTAGATAAACACCACAATCTTCATTGACGGTGTCTTCAATTACTAAACGAAGTCCTTCCTCCAGCAAGGCAAGCTTCTTGTTCTGCTAGACTTTTGAGTGGGGTGCAATGATTCAACAGAAGGTGAAGTTAAATCCATTTTGGTATGAGATGTGGGCTACTGGACTTGTGCTGGAGTCAATTTCGAGATTGACTGGCTTCTAAGGGTGCATGCACAACCATTCATGGTACATCACAGTGGGATAGGTTGATGGGCATGGTACCCATATCACCCCCTCCCCCTTGGAAACCTACCTTGTCCTCAAGGTGGAGGGTGGGAAACATCTTGCAAACTTCAGTCAAATCTTTCCACAGCGCATCTTCTTGGAATGACTCGAACCATTGGATTAAAACCTGCTTGCGAGGAGAGCCTGGACCATGATGATTTGGATACTAAGGATTGCAACTAGAACTTGCAAAGGCCGATTACCCACAATGGTTGCTAGCAAAGGCAATGCTTCGATGGACCATTTGAATGGCTTGAGAATTGAAATGTAAAAAATGGAGTGTATACAACTTGCTTCAGGCAAACCCAACTCATAGGCTACCGAGCTTATGATTCTTGTTATTGAAAAGGGACCAAAAAATCGTTTGGCAAGCTTTTGGTTTACTATCCTGGCCACTGATAATTGCCTATAGGATTGCAATCCAACCAACACTTTGTCTCCAATAGATAACATTCTTTCCTGTCAGTGTCTATCAGCTTGAGTTTTCATGCGATTTTGAACTTGAACCAAATGTTGCTTTAAGGTTTGTAAAAAATCCGTATACTTACCCAATAATGAGTTGACTACTTGTATATTAGAAGAATCTTATTCTTACAAAGGCGGTTGATGAGGAAGCCTTTCATATAGAGCTTGGAATGGACTCATTTTAATGGCTGAATGAGTGGCAGTATTATAATGTAACTCTGTCTAGCATAAAAAATTTGCCCAACCTTTTGGATGCTCTAGGCACATAGCTTTTAAGTATTGTTCGAAGTACATGTTAGTGACCTTCGTCTATTCATCTATTTATGGGTGATAAGAGGTACTAGTGTGTAGAGTAGTGCCAACAAATTAACATAATTCCTTCCAAAAATTGCAAAGAAAAATATTGTCACAGTCAGAAACCAAGGACTTAGGAAATCCATGTAATTTAACAATCATATCATAGAATATTTACCTACTATGGTGGCAGTATAATTAGGTGGTAGTGCTCCAAAATAAGCAAATTTTGTGAGTTTGTCAACTATTTCAAAAATAGCATTATAACCATGAGAGAGTGGTAACCCAATTTATGAAGTCCGAGGTTAAGTGTTCATAAACATGCTCAGGAATAGGATGAGGTTTGAGCAAACTTGCAAGTACAAAAGTGTAAAACTTGATTTGTTGGCAAGTGATACATTGAGAAATGAAAGATTGCACATCCTCTTTCATCTTGGGCCAAGTAAATTTTAAGGAGAGGTGTAAAATTGTTCTCAAGACCCCTGTGCGGCGGCCTAGGGGTGTGGAGTGAAACTCCTTTATGATCCATTGCTTTAAAGTTGAAGTGGAAGGAATCATGATTTTGCCTTTGTGAAAAAGCATCCATTTTTGAAAGACATGAGAACCTCTGTTATGTCCTTCTTGTATTTGAGAGAGAAGGTTTTGCAAGTGTGGGTCCTTTTGTTGCACTCTTTTAATTTCTTTCATAATTGTAAAGTGAGGCAAAGACTGAGCCATGAATAATTAGGTGTTGGACTCATGGCCTCCTCATGTTGCCTAGACAAGGCATTAGCTACTTTATTAGTTAGACTTGCTTTATAATTAAATTTCATTAATTTAAAAATGAATCTTTGTTGAGCAAGAGTTTGGATGACCTAAGAGAAGACTTTCCTGATACTATGGTAATCTATTATGATAATAAAAAAATTACCTAGTAGGTATTGTCTCCATTTCATGATAGCCTCGGCGATAGCAGATTTCCTTAATATATATAAAGGCTCCTTGCATTTGGATGACATGAGAGAAGACTTCCCTAATACTATGGTAATCTATTATGATAATAAAAAAATTACCTAATAGGTATTATCTCCATTTCATGATAGCCTAAGTGATAACATAGAGTTCCTTAATATATGTAAAGGCTCCTTGCATTTTTGGACCCAATTTTTTACTAAAAAATGCCAATGGTTTGCCTAATTGCACCAAAACTGCACCAATGCCAAATTGGTGGCGTCTATTTTCATAACAAGAAGCAAGAAAAAATTTGGCAACATCAGAATTAGTGTCTGAGTCATTGCTTCCTTTAATTGATTAAAAGTGTGTTCAGTTTTTTCATCCCAAGAAAAGGCATCCTTGGCTAATAAATTGGTGAATGGGGCAGCTATGGATGCATGGCCTTGTATAAATCTCTTATAATATCCTGTTAACCCTAAGAATTTGCACAATTGTTTGACTGTGCATGGTATGGGCTACTCCGCGATGGCCTATACTTATGTTGTATATGCTTTGACTCTTGCTGTAGACATAATAGGACCAAATTAGTCAATTTCAGCTACCCTAAAACAGTATTTGCTAATTTTCAAGGAAAAATGATTGCCTACTAGGCTTTGAGGAACTTGATTTAAATGATGCTCATGATTTGCCAAACAAGAACTATAAACTAAGATGCCATAAAAAAATTACAAATTTTCTCAATAAGAACTTAAAAATATGGTTCATAGTAGCTTGAAAAGTAGAAGGAGCATTGGTTAACCCAAAAGGCATAACTAAGAATTCATAGTGCCCTTCATGATTTTTGAAAGTAGTTTTCAAAGTATCTTGACTACTCTAATTTGATGGTACTCAGATATCAAATCAAGTTTTGAAAAAATACTTGGGCCCTATAATTGATCTAGTAATTCATCAATGGTAGGCATAGAAAATTTATCTTTGGTGGTAACTACATTAAGAGCCTTGTAATCCACACAAAATCTCCAAGACCCATAAGCTTTATGATCTAACAAAACTGGCAAAGAGAAAAGACTTGTACTAGGTTTAATGATCATAGTATACAATAGCTCTGCTACTTACCTCTCTATTTCTTTCTTTTGACTATATGGATAATAAGTTTCACATTGCAAGACTCATACCTAGTAGTAAGTGAATGTAATGTTCCCAAACCCTAAAAGGTGGCAAGGACATAAGAGTGTAAAAGATGTGATGGTAACATTTCTGAAGGATCAACAACAACAATTTGGCCTTGATTCTCAAGAGAGCAGTGTCAACATCCTTATCTGCTAGATAGTCCATTTCCTTTTTAAAATGCAAGAGTGAGGTGAGCCTTATGTTAGGAATTGGTGAGGCTAGCATTAGTCCTTACCATGTAGGGTCTAAGCATTTTATTTGCATGGCTTGAATTCTCCATGAGGGCTCAGCATTTTGACTTTCCTCTCCTAACCATAATATTTGCTTTCCTTCATAACTAAAGCACATTGTCAACTTTTGGTGATCATGAAGCACAAGTCCTAAGTTTCAGAGCCATTATATACCTAGCATAATTTCAAGGCCATTAAAGGGTATAAGATAGAGATCCACTAAAACTTGTGTCCCTTGCATTATGAACTTTGCCCGTGGACACATTTTACAACATAAGAAGGAGTCACCATTACCTAGGAATACTCTAAATTTGTCAATTTTGTGTTGAGGCAACCCCAATTATTTGGCCAAGGCCTCTTGCAAGATGTTATGTGAACTTCCATCATCAACTAGTACCCCAACATTATGCCCTTGTACCTACACCACTACCTTTAAAGATTTGTGATGGAATATAGTTATGAAAGAATGCAAACTGGACTTTATTTCTCTAGTATGTGCACCTTAATCTTATTCCAGGTTCAATTCCAACTTTTCTTCCTCTTCGTTGTATGCCCCTTACATGAACAAGAATCTACTCTTACATCAATGACAAGGGTTCCACTTTTCATCACAATTAAAGCATGGACCCTATTCTCACTTCATCTGTGACGTCTTAGTCGTGAGCCTTTTAATAGGGAATGAGCTAGACTCTCCTTGTACCTGGGGGGTTGATAAAGCTAATGTGGGACTATGTTTGGTCATTTCTATTATTAGCGCAATTGTTGATCTCATGGCTTCACTTGCTACCCATGACTCTTGCCTATAGCCAATCCCTTTTAACTTCCTTTAATGCGCATCATGTGCTACTACTAATTCCATAGCATAGTTAAGGCCACTTGGGTGATCTAGCTGAAGTGCTCGATGAAGGTCTAGTTTCAATCCTAACACAAAGAAACTTATTAGTAAAGCTTCATCAACACCTGTTACCTAAGACATGAGGTTCTCACAGGAGTCTTGGTATTCCTTTAAACTTCCAATCTGAACTAGCTTAGATAGCTCCCCCTTTTAGTCCACATACATTGATACTCCAAATCATTGCCAAAGCGCTTCCTTGAACTCAGGCCAAGATCTTAACAGGTTGTTGGCATACAACTGTTGATACCAAGTGGATGCCAAACCCTCCATGTAAAACTTGACTAACAAAAGCCAAGTAATCTCTAAGGTATTGTGTAGATTGAAAAAAGTTCAATTTAAAATATCCATTCATTAGGAATAGTGTCCTTGAATTTGGGTACCTCTAAATGGACTGACCATAGATTGGGTCCATGCTTTCTAATTGCATAGTCATTGTTAGGCACAAAGGGTGGATGGTTCTAGTTTGAATTCTGGTGCGCCCGTTGTTCTCTATGATAATCCTCAATACGCCCATCTAGGTTGGCCATGTATGGTTGTAGTTATTGAAGTTGTTGAGCCACCTTAGTAATCTATCAATTGCTTTCTTTCCTAGCTACTACCAACTCATTTACCATGTCTTGGATCCTCATGGTAATCTCTCAACAAAAGCACTAGTTGATACAATCTTTGTATTCTTCAAGCAAACACTTGCTCTTAAAACTTAATTGAGAAAAGGTAAACTATAGAAAATTTCATTACTGATAAAAGAGGGCCATAAGTCCCTTTAAGTACAATTGAAGAATGCCATAAATCAAGAAAAGTAAATACATGATATAACATGCAAGAAACTAAAAAGCATGACTAGGGATGGTAAATGGGGAGTGAGTCGTATTGGATAAACACCGCAATCTTCATGATGATGTCTTCAATGACTACATGAAGTCCTTCCTTTAGCAAGGCAAGTTTTGTGTTTTGTTGGACTTTCGAGTAGGGTGCAATAGTTCAACAAAAGGTGAAGTTGAAGCCATTTTGGCTAGAGACATGAGCTACTAGACTTATGATAGAGTTAGTTTCGAGATTGACATGGCTTTTAAGGGGGCATGCATAGCCATGCATGGTACATCACAATTGGATGGGTCGATGGGCATGGGTAGACTCATATCATTTAACGAGTTAAGAATGGCTAGAACCTACCATCGTTCTGCATGCACTAAACCTTAAACACGATAGCAAACAAATAATTTTAACAGATGAATTTGGACATTGTGGGCCCAAAAATGTTACTATAGAGAAAGTAACAATATTATTGATGTAAATGATGATAAAAATATGTCTATAATTTTATTATTCTTTGAGTTAAAAATATTTTTAATTAAGAAAATATTTAAATATATGTCTCTATAATATTGTAAATTTTCTTCATTAGGTGAAGATGGAGTGAAAGTACAAGTGATTAGGCAAAGGGATGGAGTGTTTAGTTGCCGAAAGACTAAAGAGCGATATGGCCTGCAAAGAAGATGATTGAAAAGAGCTATTGATGTGTTTTTCCCCTTACTAAATTCAAACAAAAGATTTTGTTCGTGGATGTTAAACAATATATTATTTTTCTTGTTAAAAAATAAAAGAAATAAGAACAAAAGGTTAAAAAGAGGCAATAAAATATTTTATTTTACTGAGATAATAATATATTTTAAAGATAAATTTTGTTTTGTATCATTAATATATAAAATATTTTATTTAATAAAATATGTATCATAATTTTGAGATTTTAGAATTTTAAGATTTAAGGGTTAGAGGTTATGATTTAGAAGTTTAAATTTTGTGTTAAGTTTTAAGGTTTATGGTTTAATATTTTAGATTTGAGGATTTAGGATTTAACATGTAAAACTTAGGGTTTTGAGATTTTATAATTTAAGTATTTAGAATTTTAAAATTTTAAGATTATGATATAGGATTTATGATTTAAAAATTATAATTTTATGATTTTAGAGATTAAGGTTTAAAATTTAGGTTTAAGTTAAGATTTAAGAATAAAATTGAAAGTGATTTCTATTTCTAAAAGATCAATTAATAATGTTAAGTCTATGAAAAATTAAATTATACATAATCCTACTTTAGAGATCATTTTGTCTGTTTTGTTTATTTTTTGAGAACTAATTGATTGAATTCAATATGTGACAGACTATAATTAATATTACTATATCTTTAAAGATCCATTTTGCATATTTTATTTATATACTATTTAATTTCTATGCAACTTGACCAATGAGTTATTAAATCCATGATCCCGTGATCCCATGATTGGTCCAATTTTAACCACACTGGTTACCACAATCAAACAATGCAATCAATTTAGAAAAAAAAATTTCACTCAAACATGAGAATAACTTTGTCAATATTTATTTTTATTTTTGCATTGGAGAGTTTCTAATTCAAATTTTAAATTAAAGAGGTACCCAATCTTTAATATATACAGTAAATTTTCTCCAGTTCAAAACTCACAAGTCTAGGAGTGGCTTCTTTGGTCAAGAAGGTTTTGTGTGTTTTGGTTCTTGCCCCAAGCTCTCTCCTTCCATATTAACGCCACTTCTTCAAATGTCAACCCTTTCGTCTCCGGCACAAATAAGAGCACAAAGATAATGGCAAGCGCAGCTATGACACCAAGAATCACAAAACTCCCACCAAGGCCCACGGCATCAGAGATTGAAAGAAAGCTCTCAGACATTATCACACTGCAAATCCAATTTACAGTGGCTGACATGCCCCCACATACACCTCTGAATTCTTCAGGATAGATTTCTGCGTTCACAGTCCATGGCACCGGCCCCATACCTGGTGCAAAGAAAAGAATATACAGGGCTAAGCCAAAAATTGCAATCCAGCCATAGGCTTTATTTGAAGAGTCGGATGATTGAAGGTAACACCCTGTAGAAAGGATTGCCAACGCCACAATTACGCCGGACAAGCTTGTGATAGCCAGCTTCTTTCGCCCTGTACGGTCAATAAGATAAATGCCAAGAATTGTTCCAGCAGCATTCAAGCCTGCAACAATGAGGGATAGCAGAAGAGCTAACTGATTGGAACTAAACCCAGCCATCTCAATTATTGTGGGGCTGTAGTACATGACTATGCTGATACCAGTGAACTGCTGTAAAGCCTGCAAAATATAGAAATTATGAGAGAAGATCTGCATTTACTGGTAGTGCATATTCCGACGCAATTATATTTAGTCACACCAATTTGTAAGAACATACAGCAACCATATTCCAAAGCATTTCTGAACAACAGGTCATGCGCCCTAAGATTTAATCGATCACAAAGGCATGCATCTAATAGTTATCGCCATGATAGAGGAAAGTTATTGTAGCTTAAGATAATTTGGTCATATTCAAAAGAAAAATGAATGTCATTTGAAATAACACCAAATGAAAGTCTCGCCAGGGTTATTTTTTCTATCTCATCTGGGCCAACAACTACAGGAATAAAAGCCCACTCTAATTTCTATACTCACTTACTGTTGTCTATCAGAAGTGAATCTTTTTTTTTAATTTTATTTTAACAGACACCAATAAGTACAACGACAACAACTATAGCCCCAAAATTAGAGAGTTTCTTTATTGAAGTAGTTCTATTAATTTTATTACGAATGGGACATTATGAATGTCCAACAAGCTAAAGAAAATCTAGTTTTGAAATAAGCAAATATTAAAATAAGTTTTAACAACCTGAAGTCCGGCCCCCGCAATAAATGCAAGTCTAATTTCCTTTGATTTAAAAACATCCAAGTATCTGACTTCCTTCCGTTTCTGATGTTCTTGTTCAGAAAGACCAGTAAGGTAATCAACTTCATCTTCAAAGCGTTCATAGTTATAGATCTTAGTGAGAACAGAAATGGCTTCGTCTTTCTTATTCTGGATAGAAAGAAGATTGTAAGATGGCTTTGAACAGAGGAACAACACTGAAGGTAATAATTCTAAAATGCAATCTATGAAATAATATGAATGCTTCACCTTCAGGAAAAGCCACCTTGGAGACTCAGGCAAGCAAAGCATGAGAAAAAACTGAATAATGGCTGGCAGACCTGCAACTCCCAGCATCCATCTCCATGTCCCAGGGACCTGCTCCATAAAAAGTCTGTTAGATTACTCAAATAATTAGATGAACCTTTACAAAAAGGTGACACATTAGCATTGTGCCCATAAAAAGCTTATGAAAGAATCATTCTGGTATCATTCTCCTCACTGTCCATTGAATAAGCATCAAACTTAAGACTTGAAGAAATGGAAATAGTGAAATAATGAAGTCATTGCTGCACTTGTTCCCAACTAAATAAAGATTATCTACTTTGTTGATGCTACAGTTTAACATCTTCAAGACATGACATGCACTGTTCCAAACAACCAACATGCCACCCACAACTTACTGGTCACTGTTGACATCACATGACCTAACTAACTTACAAACCCTCTCATCAGACATACTTTGCAACTTAAACGTTTGCTGATAACTGTAGGAAGCAGATGAGAAATAACACTTTACATCAATGACACAAGGTTTTTCAAAAACCATTTTAGAATTTGAGAAACCTTTCAGTATTCATCTATAATTTTACAACAAAAATCATGTATTAAAACTCATGGAAAACCATTTGAATTGTTTAGCAGACACAATTTAATTTCAGAAAAGATGTTTGAAAATAGAGGTAAAATAAGAATACAAAATATACTGAGTTATTTCACTTTTCCTATACAGTCTCAATGGATACAAGCAATCAGATGACTCATCAATTTACTATTTAAACCAACGGAACTTTAATGAAGAAAGAAGATGACCATATAAGCTTCAGAATGACCAGATAGGACAGCTTTGGTGTTAAACAATCTTACTTATATCGAAAAAGAAGCCAGAAGAAGGCAACTAAAAATCAAAGAAACATGCATCACTTAAGTCAAGCAGGAAAGAACAGAAGTTCCTTCACTGATGCTGCCCCAATTTCTATCTCCGTGCTGCCCCTTCAAACTGCAAAATTGGTAAGTTTTGATGCCAGCAAAGTATGACATAATCACTAATAAGAAAATTTATTTTCCAACAACCATTGCATGAAAAGGAACAGTAATCTAAAGTTTATCGTTTGAATAGACAATATAGAACTTTGTGATGTTATACACATGCTGTCACCATCAGCTTTAGCGAATAACAATTAAAAAGCCAGCAGCATATCTAGTATATTTACCTTTATAGTGTTTTATCTTATATTAGATGTTTATATTGCAAACCTGAATAAGGATCACCAGGGAAGAACAAGATTTAGGAAGATTTGTATTCTCTCCATGATAAGATGCAATATATAAAATTTAACTGGAGCTAGAACAAGGCTCATGAAAATCAAATCTGAACTTTTTAAACAAAGAAAAGGAGAAATTATTCTTCTTAAAATTTCTTAGTAGAGTTATATAGGATACTGTAAAAATTGTCTTCTTCCCAATTGTTTAGTAACATCATGCATATGTAACAAGAGTGAACTAAATATAACACCAAAGGTATATGTCATTCAATTCTGCTAATCCCACAAACTGAGTCTTACTAAATACTCATTTAAAATAATTTGAACTATTAAATTTATTGTTCCATATACTAAACTGTGAGAACCAAAATTTTAATAGCCCAAATTGGGCTTTGTGAGGGTTTAGTTTCTCCCATCTCGTGGGAGGGACATTTTCTTATGTCATTGTACTTCGAAATGTACCAAAGTAAATAGGAAAACATGCATATGGTTTTCATGGATTTGAAAAAAGTTTGTGATAGTGTATTGAGGAAAGTTTTACAGAAGGCATTAGAAAAGAAAGGTGTCTAGATCATATTCAAGCTATAAAGTATATGTATGATGGGATAAAAATAAGTATGAAAACTTAGTAAAGGGTGACAGAAAACTTTACCATAAGGATTGGTTTACATCAAGGGTCATACTTTAGTCTATTCCTTTTTACTTTAGTGTTGGATGTACTTACTAGACACATCTAATATGCATTTCCGAAATATATGCTTTTTGTAGATAATATAGTCCTAAAAGTTAAGAGAGGATGTTAATTGTAAACTAAAGGCGTGGAGCAAAAGGTTTTCATTTAAGTAAGAGCAAAACATAGTATATGAGGTGCAAATTCAGTAAGAAGCAAGCAAATAATGATTTAGAGGTAAAAGTTGGGGAGCACATTATACCTTAAGTGTCAAGGTTTCTGTATCTTGGATCGAGATTACAAAGTGATGAAGAGATTGATAGAAATGTCATACATAAGATTCAAGTTAGGCGGTTGAAACAAAGAAATGCCTCAGAAGTCATTTGTGATCACAAAATATCTAGCAAGTTTAAAGGAAAGTTTTATCAAACTACTATAAAATCAATTATGCTTTATAATAGTGAGTATTAGGCTTTAAAAGGTTAACAAGAGTAAAAAATAGGGGTAGCAAAAATGAGAATATTGAGATGAATGAATGAACATACCAAAAAGCACAAAATTTAGAATGATTGTAATAAAAAAAGTTGGTGTTGCATTTATTGAGGAGAAAATGATAAAAACTCAATTACGATGATTTGAGCATATGCAAAGAAGACCACTAGAAGCTCCAATGAGAAAAATGGATCAAATAGTTTCTAGTCTAATGAAGAGAGGTAGAGGAAAACTAAAAAAGACATTTGGAGAAGTTATTAAAAAGGATATTTGGTTAAATGGTATTTCCGAAAACTTGATTTCAGATAAAACTCAATCACGTCATGTAATCCATGTAGCCAATCCCACCTAGTAGGATAAGACTGTTTATTGTATTGAACTTCTAAATGTAAGCAAAATGAAATGGTATAAGTCATGAGACAATATAATGGAAAAATAGACCAAGAAATCAACAGCCACATAAAATCTTATGAATTATTTAACATGTTGCTTCCATACAGGCAATTTGTTTAATTTTAGGTGCCAGACAATTTCAGCACAATTAGAAAATTCGAAAAGCAAAGTGAGATAAGTCTAACCTCTGTAAATGCAAGATTTATGCAGTAGGAAAGAAACTGTCCACCAGTTATCATAAGCACATTTGTGCTAACTAATGAACCCCTTATTTCAGATGGTGAAGCTTCTGCTATATACACAGGAGCAGTGACAGAAGCTACACCCACACCAATGCCAACGAGGAGGCGCCCAAATATGAGAACATATGCATTTGGCGCAGTAGCCATAACAATTGATCCAAGAGCAAAGACAACATCAGCACTAAGAGTGGCCTTCTTACGTCCAAAAACATCATTAATCCAACCTCCTGTTGCCGCTCCAATAATTGCACCAACCAATGCCATGCTAACAATAGTTTCCTGGCAACATAAAGTATTAAATGATCCAAACTCTAGAGAGGGAAAGATCATGAGCAAGTATATGGGAGGGCATTTTTTAACACGAGTTTTAATATCCAATTAGAAAATTGTCTTTCCGGACCTCAATGGTAATAAATGCCAAGTCCAACTCTCCCGCACCACCCCTACCAGCGTATGCATGTGCCAATGCACACCCAAACAAGAATACAAAAAGAGAGAAGAGAAAGGGAAAAGGAGAAACCAAAAGCAACTAACAAATATAAACCATAGATGCATCATGCAACACCCTGTAGTGCAGCAACTAGCACTATGATAATAACCATTTAGGCTACTGTAATGTTGGCCATTGAAATGGAAAACCAGAACTAAAATATAGTCCAATGCATACGTCTTCTTGTCCATCCAAAGCTTTTAGAACACATCCCCAACCAGGCAACCAAATATATGAACTACTTTTGAAACTGAGAACCATTCAATAGAGAAGGAAAGGCTTATACCTGAAGGAAGGTACTTCTTTTAACTACCTCAAATTCATCCTTAATGTACAGAAGGGCACCTGATATAACACCTGCAGGGAACAAAACATCCAGATGAGGTAACACATTCATAAGAAACCGCAAGGCATCTCAAACCACAGAAAGAAAGTGAAAGGTTCTGAAAAATAGAAACTAAGAGAAAAACTGTATTGATAAATTTGTGCTCATAAGATTCTCCAAACTGCAGCGCAGAATTAGCAATTAGTATCCTGAGAACTCAATGCCCATTATTATGATAGGCCCAGTACATTTTACTCTCATCTGTTGAGTAACACTTAGACTAAAGTACTTTTCGAAATACTTGGGATTTTACAAACTGGAAACAGTGGCAAACTGTGTTTAATCTGTTGTAACTATTGTCCTAATTCCCTTTTCTTGTTACCCTCTCTGTAATGCGAGGGAAATTGTTATGAAATACAATCGACGAATAGCTAATGAAGGATATTTCTCCGCAAAGTGAAGTTAATGCACAGACATTAATAATTGCTGGCGATTCAAGAGAAAGACCATCCTTCAAATCCTAGTTCATATCATGAAACAGCCTACTAAGTCGTCTCATCTAGATTGCTGGAAATAAATGACAGAAAATAGGAGCTACATTTACAGAAATAAAAAACACAACCAATGCAAAACTAATTAATGCAACGTTGCAACTGCTAATCAAATCATCATTACAAAAATGTTGTTGAATTCGTGAAATGACAATCAAATATATAGTAGGCTCCTGTAAATGTTGCTAACTTAAATGGCTGATTGAGGGATGAACCAAATCCATCCGACGCAATTTCAGGTGTAGGGTTGACCCATTAGAACCTGCTATTGTAAACCAAAAAAATGTTTGTTGGCTGCCATTATGAGTACATTATGCATCAACATGAGGACTGTACTTTGCAGAGAAGGTGGAAAATAGGGGGGAGGTGAAAGTGCATGGAAAAATTATGATTTTCACTACCATGGAGTGGGCATGGATGGCAAATCATCTTCAACTCACTTTCATAGTTTCATGCTATGCAAGGAGAGTGGAGCGAAAATGAGTTGCACTCCATGTTGCCACCCTTTTACATTTTCTTTTTTAAATTTTAAACCAAGCAAATCTAAAATGATTTGCTTTCCAAATTTTAGCAACTCCGAACGCCCGCAAAATAGTTTATTATTTTTATAAATCAAAACTTATTAAATATTTATTAAAAATTTTTATTATTAAATTTATAAATTAAATTATAAAATCTAAAAATTTAGTTATTTACTGTAATTTTTGTAACAGTTCCGTAATCTCAACTAGGTGGGACTACGGACAACCTTTATTCTGGAAAATAACCCCCCGTTGCAGGTGCTGAAGAAAGAAATTCATGAACTCGATGAACCACAAGCCTTTGAAAATTTATTTATATGTAAAAAAGTATATAGGCAAAATTTACATGGGATTATCCTAAAATTGAAAAATAAAATGTTACCAAAAGATAAATAATATGCTCTTTAGCGCAGCTCCTTGAGGCAAAATTCGTGGCTCTACAGGTGTCCGTACCAGTCAAATTACAGTGTTTGCAAACAAAAGCGTCAATAGAACGATAATGAAAAGATTTAGTAATTATTTGATCCAAATCATGCACCAAAAATAGAATAAAATAAAAAATTATTGTTGAAAAAAAAAAACTCACACTATAACTAAAGGGATTCATTTGTAAAAAAGGAAAAGTTAAAATAAAAAGTTTATTTTCATAAATAATTTAAAATTAAACTATTATAAAATAGAAATAAATTTTGTTAAATTTATTGAATACATAATTTTAATCTTTAAAATTTAATAAATTTAATTATTTAAATTTTTAAATAAAAGCTTAAAAATTTTATTTATGTAAATTGCAGAACCCAAGCTAAAACAAGGTATTTTTGCGTTTTCCACTTTAGCCCAACATCTTAATAGAGTTTTGTTATATTTAAATATTTATCTTTGTATATTTTGTTTATATTATAATAAAATATTGATATTTTATAAAATTTAAAATTTTATATAATAAAATATTAACATTTTTATAATAAGTGGGTAAATGTATAAGAGTAAGTGTCTTAAGTACAATGCAACCCGGTTGCAGACTGTGGTCGGGTCTTGCATCAAAAACACAAAAAAGACTGAGGTCGGGTCGGATGCACCCAACAATCCAGAACATGAAGTAATTATTAATTTTTATCCAAAAAAATTAGTTTTAGCCAAAAGGCATCAGAATTAGCAAATTCACTCACATCACACTCTCACATGTAAGTCGTAACACACAGTTTGATCAAATTATGATGAAAGAAGAAGGAAATTGGAAGGCGCATATGAAATGGAGAAGTAGGTAGGTACCTGTATCGTAGCCGAAGAGGAGTCCACCTATCCCAGCAGCTGCAGTCAGGCCCAGAATATAAGGGTTCTTGAAGTACGACATTTTCCTTTCAGGATACAATTCCAAGTATCCTGAGCTCCCTGGTGTCGCCTGCATCGTAATCGTCTGCGCCATCTTCTCGCCACCACTCCTAACACAGAGACAGAGAGAGACCGGGATGATCTGTTTGTTATCGCAGTCAAGCGAACAGAATGGTCTGAGAGATAATTTGAAGGGGAGGGGGCCAAATTTGGAAACGCAGCTTTGAGTTTCCTCTGAGCTGACTGGCTGTTGTCACCTAATGCATTTCCCAGGCATATTGTCGTTTTATAGACTTTTCCATTTCGTGCTAATCAGTAAAGTTTTTCGCTGCGCGGACAGTCACGACAATTGTGATTCCCACTCGCTTGTGTGTTAGTAATTATATCAACTTCTGCTGCCTGCCTCAAACCAAATATTGTAAAAGAATTCAATTGAGAAAGCGAATTAATTTAGATATGCACAAATTTATAAAATACCATCTTAACAAACTCTGAAAGAAGGATTTGACTTTTATTTTCTAAGTCTAATAATTTTTTATTTTTTTATAATTTAATAGGTGACTTTATTTTTTTAATTTTATATTTAATTTTCTTTTATTTAAGTCAAAGCATCCTCATCTTAAAAGAATCAAGTTGGGAATATGAATTAATTTAGATGTGCAAAAATTTATAAAATATCATCTGTGAATACTATAGTAAGAAAAAAAGTGAATAGTACAAGCTGTCTTAATATGCAAAAGAATGGTCATTTAACCTTATATTTAGAATTTTATTTTAAGCAAAAAAAGAGACCAAATAAATGTTAACTTATTTTTAGAAATTTATTTTAAGGAAACAACGGAAGTAGAAAATTTTGCAACTCAGAAAGATAAATCATTTGACCTTTGCCTCTTCATTGTGTATTTTTTATTAGAATCAATTCAGGGCCATTTTATTTTCATAGGTTTATTTTAAAACGTATTTAATTGAATAGAATTGTTTTAAAATTATTTTCTTATTGGAATAAATCTAACCACATCACGCAACACAACAGCAACTCTTTACTTTACCTAACACATGGCTTGGACCCATGATTTCACCAAACATGAAACAGTGAGTACAACATAATTTTATAAAACTGTGGGCCAAACCCATAATTTTTGGATGATATAACTATTTATTTCAATAACTATGGCTATTACACGTAGCTGTAAATGTGAGCGTAAGAGAAAAAGTCAAGCCTCGTTATTTATATTGGTCTACATCCAATTTTCAAGATAAATTTTGAGTTACACCCTAAAGAATAAATTTACATCAACTTCTGCAAGTTTTTATAAGTGGTATTTTTTGCGTTGTCTCTTCAAACTAACACACTCACTAAGAGTACATTATTTTAAGACAGCTTCTCTAGGTTTAGAATCTGATGATGGATTTTTTAAGAGTTTGCTCTCTAAGGGCACATAGTGAATAGCTTAAGTTTAAAATTCTTTTAAAGTAGATTTATCTTTCAATAGCGCTTGAGCAAAGTGGAGAATGATTTCAGAATGCTTGCTTCAATACTTTGTTTTTCTTCTTCAACTTGAGCTCTTTTTATAGACTTCAATTTCCAATCGAATGCTAGACAGGCGATGGATTTATTTTAAGCCGTTGTCCTTGTTCCTCTTCTAGTTGGAGCTTTTAAGAGATTCAAATTGTTCTTCTTCTAGACAGGCGATGTGTCTTTATTTCATCTTGGCTTTATATCATTTTCTTCTTTAAAAGAATTGGTTGTAAGCTTGAGGACATCTGGGCATTAATGGATTTTGTCTCTTACTCATGAGTATTCCCACATTTGCTTTTTTTGGTGAGCTTCGCAACTAGAACCCAATTTTCAATGGATTTTTTTAACGAATAATTTATACGCCGGTAAAAATATGAAAATTTGTGTTTACTTGCAGCATTTTAGGCCAATACAACTTATCCGGTCAAATGAATTTAATTTTATCCATGAATACCCTTAAAACAATCAAAAAAATCGCATGCTATCTTCCCACTAAGGGGTACAATGAATTAACTAGCAGAATAATTGTTGATGTCTATACAATTGATAATATTACTAATGGCTATAGCTACTAGAATTTGACAAAATATTTTGTGTAGCAGAATTTTATTTTATTGTCCAATATTATCCATAGGTTAAAAGCTTTCGAAGAATTTTGATGGTTTTTCACTGGCTTTTCCATCAATAAATAACAAAAATTGAGTAGTCAATTGTCATAGATCTGAGGGTGTCAACTTATTTTACTAATACCTACACTTGTTGTACGAAAGTCTAAATGGCATCATTCGCACCCCTAACAGTTGCCAATTTATTTTGCTTAACAACTACACCCGTGACTACAAAAGTCCATACAGCAGCATTGGGACCCTTATTGAGTACCAATTTATTTTTGCTAACAGCTACTACAACTAGTAAAAAGCCAATATGTCTACAATTAGGTGCGAAACTATACCAATATTTATTACTCATCACTATGCTGCCAATAAAATAAAAAGTGAAATGATTAATTGTCATTATAACAGTAAATTGTCAATTGTCATGTCAAAAGTTTATCAACAGTAGTAGCTCCTGATAAAAGATTTCTGTACGTGCATCAAGAATGTTAATAAGTGATAATTTATTTTAACAATAGGTATAATCGCTAATAAAAAATTTGAAATGATTGACTATCATACACTGAGAATGTCAATTTATTTTATAGGTGTTCCTTAATTACTGGTCAAAATTAATATGTCTCTGATTAGTTATGAAAACAGTGCAATATGTTTTACTTACAATTCTGGCCGCTAGTAAATTTTTTGAATTTTTTAAAAATTTTACCAATAATTTTAGCCACCAATAAATTCAATTTAAATAACTCCCCGTGTACTCCCACACAATGCCACAATGCTTATTCAGCCTCTCTTCTTTCTATGTTTCTCTTTTCTCTCCAATCTCTACCTCTCTCCCTCATTTGGCCTCTCTTCCCTTTCTCCTCTCCATCTCTCCCTCACTCCTCTCTCTTCTCTCCCCTTTCTGCCGCTGCTGTTTAAGATATGTTGCTAATCTAAAGATGAAAAGGTAAGAGCACTATTTTTTGTCTTTTTTAATGTGAAAATTGATAATGATTGTGTAATTTCTCTTTGCCTCAAATTGGATTTTTTTAAGAGAAACAAGCCATGGTCACCTCCATCATTTGGGAACCCAGTTGCTATTTCACACTTCAAATAATTATTTGTTGTTGTTGTTATCAAATTTGTTAGGTTTAACAACCTTAAAGAGATTTGCCTAAAATTGGATTTTGCTAATTCAACCATGGTCACCTCTATTGTTTTTGTTATTTTTAGAAAATTGGTAATGTTTTTCCATTTCAATTGTGCTGCTCTATGCTATTGTCTGATTAGTGTGTTGAATTTTATGTATTTTATTATGATGCTATGTGCTTCAATTTAAATAGAATAAAGGATAACATTTAGGTTTATTTCTGTGAATATTAATGGGGTAGGCTATCTAAAATATCTTCCCTCATAACTTCAATCTTTAGTATCTTTTTGGTATTGTTCCTTGGATTGTTTGTCATAGGTTTTAGTACAAACCGATGGAAGTATTGAAAATTTTTCATATTGTAAGTTCATTTTTTCAGATCCTTTGTGACAAATGTTCCAACAATACAATTACTTCAAGATTAGTAAGAATGCACTTCCAGTATAAAAAATCTTAATATTTTCATCTATCCTACCTAAAAGGAAGAATAATTTCTATTGACAACTTTTGTCGAGCAAGATAATTTTTTTATTTCTACCAAGTGATTTACTCATCGGTTAAATTTTAATTTCTTTTGTATTTCAATTTTATTCATTTTATCAAAAGTTATATCTATTGATAAAATTAATAAATACTTTGATAAATATATACTTTCTTGAATTTATTAAGGGATTTATCCACTAATAAAATTAAATTAAATTATCAAGATAAATAAATCAATTTATTGTTCTTTTTTTTTCAATTTATCTACAATTATCAGCCAGTAATATTATTGACAAACATAAATATTAGCTAAAAAATATTTGATAACATTTATATTGGCCAATATTTATCTGCTAAAAATAAATTTTATCAGTCAATTTTGTATATTTTTGGTGGATTTGAGTCACTAGAAATCAAAATTTTTTCTATAGGGCTTCTTTGTTCCTTTTTGTTTTAGATTTAAAAATTTCCTCTTCAGGTAGTAATGTCTCTGCATGGTTGACTTTGCATTCAATGTGCTTTCTCCTTCCTTAAGCATGTATGCTTTTTGCCTTAAAATTGTACTTGACAAGATAAACAAAAGGAATAAAATAAGACTTTATTTTGTAATGGGTCAGAAAGAATCTGAGATAAGAGGGAAATTGGCCTAATAATGCTTTAAGCCCAAATTTGCTTCCCTAAAGAAATTAGTCTAAAATAAGGATATACGGGTTTGATATCATAAAAGTCAAGATCGAATGTAGCCTTGAGCTAACAATCTATAGAATCTCTGAATTCAAATTTGATTATATGTGACAAAAATGTGCCACCTTCAAATGAATCCTGATGCCCATAAAATACATGAAGGAATTCTTTAATCCTACACAAGCAACAACCACATATCTTCTATTTAGCCTAATTCATAATTGTGGTTCACTTCTTTAGGACTCTTCTTGTTCCTTTATGGAAGAATCAACTTATTTGAGGCTCATTGGTCTTACTTATATCTTGTATACTAGATGTCTTATTTGATGCTTATCTCTTAACACTACTAAAAAATTATTAATTATCATCAAATATACTAAATATCGATCAATAACTAAATATTGATGAAATATTGAGAAAAATATGTCTCTCAATACTATTATCTTCAAAAACAATTGTCGCAAAAATATGGGTTCCATTCAACAAAATCTTAGACGATTAAAATAAATAGCCATTGGTTATAATTTATGACTAACCAAACATGATTCATGGGTTTGATATTTATTATTGATAAAATATATATATATATATATATATATTATCGATGGCAGAAAATCTTCAGTAAACTTTTGCATCCTATGTGAAACGCCCTCAATATTAGTACCCAAGATTCTGTACCGAGGGACTATCCACTAATAAAGGTGAAAAAATAATCGTGTAGAAATATTATTATGGGTTGTTTTGTAAGTAACGGAATTTACCATGTTTTTATTACTAAGTGATACATGAACTAAGCTTCAGAGCCCTCAATAGAAGCTTTCTTCTTTTTTTTTTTTTCCCACTTTTCAATCCCAAATAAAAGTTGATTTATCTTTTTTCTTAGCCACCTTTGCATGTCAATCGGTACTCATGAAGAATGTGTATGAAAATCTAAAAAAATAAGATGTTAATAATAATTATTCTTTTCAAATTTTTGTATAGATCCTTGACTCCAGTGGAATAGTTTTTCTCCAATATGGGTATTTTTATTGCCACTCAACAAAAAGTTGCTATCATTCCCTAATCTAAAAACACATTCAGCTAACTCCTCAAATTTCCTCTTCCAATTTCTCACCAGTAACTCAACCTAGCTCTTCACATCATCCTATTCAAGATTTTAGAAACCTTCACTTAGAATTGTAGTTAACAGTTGTTATAATAGGTGTTTTCATTTTAATCATGCTAGACTAATGTGGAGACAACTCTACCATTTTGACAACTAGCAACTACAATAACAAAGCAATGATTATGATTTCTAAAGAACGTGAATTGAAGATGAGAAAATGAGGGTTGAGTTACCCATTAAAATTTGGAAGGGAAAATTTGAGTTGGGTGAACAGGATTTTAGATTAGAAAATTATATTACTGATTTGAAAAATGACAAATAAGATACCCATGTTGAAAAAAAGACTCATAGGATATGCTTAAAATTTTGAAAGAAAATAATAACTGACATTTTCTTTTCAAAATTTGACACAAATCAGACACACTTACCAAACGGTAAGATTATTATTACAGGATGGGAATGTCACTAAGAAATACGATAATTCAACTTGATATGGGTAATCTTTATTTTTTAATATTTGGGTCAAAATATGTAAACACCAAGCAAGTTTAAAGTAACTTTAAAATGTTCCCAGAAAAAAAAATGTAACTTTAGGAAAATCAATTATAAATTATGACTAATGCAAAATTGATTGAGTTTGTGACATTGCATTTAATGGAAAGATAGATACGTGTAACATGTAGAGTTTCGGCTAAATGTTTCATTGTTTGATATAGGTCAAATTTATTTTAATATATGAATAAAAATATGTAAACACCAAGCAATTTTGAAGCAATTTCACAAAAAGATTGTTATAAATTAAGACTAATATAAAATGGAAGAATCTATTTTCACACCTTTAATTTTATATAATGCCTAATAAATTTTATAATTTAATTTGTAAAATTTTATAAATCTAATTATATAAATTATACGTTATAAAAATTAAATAAAAATAAAATTATAAAAATAATAAAACTCATACCAAAGTGACTGAGTTTGCAAAATTGCATTCAAGGGAAAGACACTCTACGTATAATCTCTAATACTCTCTCTGAAATTTTTTACTCTAATTGTGAACCAATATATAACTATCAATTTTCATTTGTAATAGAGAGAGTTTAGGGTACATTAAAAGATGTGTTAAGTGTTGTAGATATAATATATTTGTAATTGAAAAAAATTAAAACAAATAAGTGAGGTCTTGTGAGTTTTGAGGGAGATTATGCGAGTTATAATTTAAATTCTTAATCTAACTTTTAATGAAAATGAAGGATTAAAGTTTAGTGAACATTAATAATGTCATATTCTCCTAACATAAGAGGATGTGATCCAATATATATATATATATATATATATATATATGTGCTGAAACAAGATTTTCCTGAGAATTTTATGGAATTTCTCTCCTCTCGCACCATCACTTTCATGTTTTCAAGAGAACCGTAAGTTGTTAGGGGAAGTTGGCGAGCCCAATGGGGACGGCAATTAAAGAGTAGAGAAGGACCGATTTGGAAACTATAACTTGGGTCAATATCGGCATGAATCTCTCATGCCATATTATTATTTCACGCGAAACAGGCATGTGGTTCTATCACCGTCACAGACGGGATTGGTCTGGTTTTTGGGAAGGAAATTGTTGCTCTATTGTTTAATTTTTTTTATCATTTTATATATATATTTATATATTTATATATTCAGTCATATTTTTTATACAAATAACTGATATAACTAACATATTTATAAGTAAATATAAAATATACTCTATTATAAATAAAAAATAAGAAAATAAAGAGTAGTGCAACAATTATTTTGTTAAAAAAAATAAAATCTGTTTCCACAAGGAGATCAATCTTCGATGGGAGATACTTAAATTTCACCTAAAAAAGGAACTTGTAACTGTTAGCGCGGTGATTGAAGGTAAGTTATCATCGTTTTCCACCACTCCTGAGAGAACCCAAAAAGGTCCAAGGCAAACCAAAAATCATACAGGGCAAATGGAAATGACTCTTACAAGACAAGACAACCTAAATTCGTATTAACGCTCTGGACAATTATTCAACCCTCCAAATGATATGTCTTTTAATTAAAAAAGAATTTTAGAACAATGGGGCCACTGAATGAACTTCTTTGCTATCCAAGTAATTCAGAAACGCCACAAAGGGTTGTCAGCCAAGAGCATTTCTTTACACATAAAAACTTAAGAAAATAAACAGAGGAGAAAAAGAAACTTTCGAATGGCAAATTGATAGTGGGGTACCCAAATTATTCAATTTGATTTCATTCGCAACATCCCTGCTTTATGAATATAGATAGGCCTGGCGCTCAGTATCGCATTTGCAACACACCCAACCTTGACTGTTTTGAGTTTCTTCTGCTTTTCCATAGCGCACCGTAACCGACAGTGGTGTGGATGTTGCTGGAGCTGTAGCTGCTGCTGAAAGAGGTTGTGCCCACGATGGACATCGCGGCAAATGAAATCAAGATTGGAAATTAGAGAAAACCAGCGCTTTGAAACGGACTTGGATATTAAATGGTGCTTGCGATGTTATGAGACAAGCCGATTTTGGGGTTAGAACATCTGGGATTACTAAGAAGAAGAATTTGGGTTTCCACGGCAATTTTGACAGAATAGATACATTGCTTGAATTTGGGACTATAAGAGCTTTCAATGTAAAAGTTTAAGTAATTTTTTTTTTTTTACAGACGAATTATATACATTTTAACCATTAAAAAAAAAGGCAATTATATAATTACCCTTTTTCTGATGATAAAAATATCTTTGTAAGTTTGCCTTGATTTTCTCATTTATTTTACTGTAATTGCAATGATGCGTACTAAATGACATGCCATGAACCTTTCCTGTGTTGTGTTTTCTAAGTCATGCTTTCGGGCAATCAAGACTCCTATCTTATACTTGTGGCCTCAACAATCACAGCAGCTAATCTAATCATAGGATTTCATACCACCTCTAATTACTATAATACTAAATAGTGCTCTGGCTGCGGTCGGCTTGTACTTAGCCATGACCATTACTAGTTTGCACTTTATCTGCAGTTACTTGCAATTTAAAAATTGAAGGGACACCTATTAGTCTACTAGAGTCACTAACACGTCTCACATATACCATCTCATTCCTCAGATCAGCCAACCAAAGCAAACGAGTCAATTCATTATCACTACTCATCATCATACCCCTTATTCCTTAAAGAGACAGATAGACATAGAGGCAAATTTTACAATTTAAAAGAGATATTGTAACGTGGCAAAGATCAGCTACCTGTAACTGTCAATCTTGCACAGTAAACGCTCAATGCTGATCTTGACTGAAAACTGACTGGGCAGAGCACAATAGAGCAGGCACTTCAACAACACCTTCAAGCATCTGTGTAACCTTTCTCATGGTGGGTCTAAGATTAGGGTCCTCTTGCACACACCAAAGGGCCACCATTACTAACTTCTCCAGGTTTTTCCTGTCATCCAATGCCTCCTGATCATGCTCAACCAAAACATCTAGAGTACCTTCTGTATAGCAGTCATAAGCCCAATCACTTAATATTGCTTCCTCTTCATTGTCTAACTCCATATCTACATTTTTTCTGCAACAAATAATCTCAAGCAGCAGTACACCAAAGCTGTAGACATCCACTTTGGCCGTGATAGGCATATTCTTGAACCATTCCAGTGCAACATATCCTTTTGTTCCCCTTATGGCAGTATTGGTTCGGCTCTGATTCATGTTCAAAAGCTTGGCCAATCCAAAGTCAGAAATTCGAGCATTACAGTAGTCATCGAGGAGTATGTTTTGAGGCTTTATGTCACAGTGGATGATCTGGGAGCTGCACTCCTCATGTAAATAAAGAAGTCCTCTTGCAATCCCAAATGCAATTTGGAGCCTTAAATTCCAACTGGGTTTTATGTCATTGAAAAGAAAGCTTGCCAATGTGCCATTGCTCATGTACTCATAAACCAGTAACCTTTCTGTTCCCTGCTCACAGAAGCCAAGTAATCGAACCAAATTCTTATGATGGGTCTGACCAATCACATTTACTTCATTCATGAATTCCTTCTCAATATCCAGCAAAAAACTGGTGTTTAACTTTTTGACTGCTACAGGACTTGCAGTTGCAGAGTTTATATTTAAGGCTCCTAGGTAAACTACACCAAAAGCTCCCCTTCCTAACTCTTCCTTGAACCCATTTGTAGCTTCCTCAAGCTCCTCGAAACTAAAACAACGCAAATTGGATTCAACATTTCTATCACTTTTGTTTACTCTTTTAAGCTTCTTCTTGTACTGATAAATGAAGGAAAAGCTAAGACACAGTGCCCCAATCAATACAAGGTTAAGAAACACAGAACCACCTAGAAGCACAGACGCCACCAAAATCCAAGTGTTTTGGTTCTTTTTAACGATGAGTGGAGGAGGACCTAATAAGGAGGAATTATCTTTCCTCACTTTGATATAAGCATGGGCGCCATTAAGTGTCGAGTCAACCTTGCCATTGGAAAGTGGTAACTTCTTCTTCCAGCAGCTGTCACCTAACCTGAAAATGGCAACCGCACACATACAATCTTCCATACAGGACTGCTTGCATTGTTCTTCAGTAAAAGGCTTTTGAAGCACATAATCTGAAAGTGGCCAATCAGTGTTGGTTAACACCTCAAAGTCATATAGATCTGTCCCCTGACTTAGCTTATCTTCTTCACAGCCCTGTATGAAATTGGGCACACAGCTACCCTGCTTATCATTGGGATCAAGTAGAGAATACCCTGTTGGGCATTTACAAATTGGCCTGCTATAACTATCCACATCACAATAGCTATTATATCCGCAAACGCCACTGCTTTGACTGTCAAGGGTCGCAGTACATATATTATCCGGCAGTGACCAAAGTGGGTTCCAACTTCCATTACCAGAAGAACTCTTGGGATATTGATAGAGAGTGAAAACCCCATCAAAATTAAGTGTTGCTCGAAGATAAGATTGAGAGGCAGAGGTGATTTTCTTCGTCGAGAGGTTGAATTTGTCACCGCCATCTCTCAAAATATACATGGTTCCTGATTTGTCAAACTCCAATTGAAGCCCGGCACGTGAAGTATTGGATTCAACCGTGCCACTTTCATAATAGTTCTCATTTATATACTCAGATGGTAAGTTTACAGAATGAAATACAAGATTACCATCATCTTGAAGGAGGAGTCGAAATCTTCCTAGGGAGAAATTAGCCTCTGAGAATCGAGAAGAAAGCTTCTGCCCCTTTGCCAGAATCTGTGAGGGCAACATGGTGTCTTTAGGATAACTGAAGGTCTCCCAGAGACTATTAAAGTTGCTATCTTTAAGTGCGAAGTTGCCAGAGTCATTAAGGACACCGCGAGAAACAGTACCGGAGACAGAATCTGGTTTCCACAACTCAGTCCCATTAGGGCTAGTGAGCAGAAGCCCAGTGTCAGAAGAAAGCTGCACTTTTGAACCCTTTGGAGCAGGATTGTCTCCATTGGCATACCACACTATGGTTTTGTCTGGAATCTTGGCATACCAAACGGAAAGCAAGAAAAGGTTATTACCCTCAAGTGGGCGAAACCCAAATGCAAAATCCCCAGACGGTGATACCACCCATGAGGAATTGCTGTCTCCTGCGGAGAGAGAATCATTCTCACCTACGATAATATCACTTCTGGTTTGGGCAAAAACACAAAGGGGTGACAGGACCAGCAAGCAAAGAAGGGGAATGGGTAGGAAAGCCATAGCCATTAGCAAGAATGAACTGGGTTCACACGTTTTATATGGCAAACGCGGTTTAAATAAAGTAGATGTTCCAAGGGCTGAAAGATTGACTTGACCCAGAGTGTGGTCGTGCAGAGGAACGGGGCAATGCAAAAGCGGAATAGTCATGCTACGGAAACTCTCGAGGGCGTGCTCCGGACGTCGAATGACGTGGCGAGATAAAAGCTAACAGTTTAAATAAGAAATAAAATCAAATAAAAACAAAATAACAGTAGGTAAAAAAACGTAAACTAAATATATGCACAAGAACGTAATTCTAATATTCCTCTGCTCCGAAAGGCACCGATAGATACGTATACGTGTATGCTGATAAGATGAAAGCAAAAAGAAAGGGAAAGAGCTTTTGTCTCGGTGAAAGAAACTTTCAAGACCAAATAAACTGGTGGTATAGGACAGCATGGACAAAGGTATCTTGAACAGAATTGGAATCTACAGTTTCTGCAAATTAGCTTACTCTTAATAATTTCAGTGGAAAACTTTGGGAGATGGGTGACAAGAATCCATGATCGCAATTGTTGGTCCAATGAGTTTACTGTTAGTCAAGCTATTTGTCCAAGTGAAATAATAATATTACTCAATTATGCATTGTTCTATTTGCTTAGAATTTACATATATATCTTGTAATATGAAAAGGTTAACCCAAAGAACATTTAAAGTTGTGTATAGACGTGTGTGGGCATGCTAATGGCACACAATTATAATTTAACTATGTAAAATATAATTTTCTTCATATCCAATTAAAAAAAGAATAATATCCTTTATTTATATCTTCTTACATTTTGTTTAGTATTTTTATTCAGTATTAAATTAAAGTGAGACTCAAATGTTTTACAATTGAAATTATTTAAATAAATCATACCAAACGGCGTTGGCTGCAAGGGAAATATCTTCTTAACAGAAAAAGATTATGTAGCTCGCCACTTGAATTACAGCTCAGAGTCAGACCTTTCTCTCGACTTCTTAATTTGATTTCTTAATTTTTTTAAAGATTATATAAATTTTTTAAATTAAAATACACAGAATTTCACTAAACTTTAAATCGATTTTAAAAAATTCTCTTCAACTTTAAAAATTTTTAAATGATCCTCTTAAATTATAAAAAATTTTTAAAATACACAAAAATTTTTCGTCAAAATTTAAATATATTTTTAGTCAACCTTCAATTTGATACGATAAAAAGATAAAAATTTCTTTTAAATACACATAAATTTTCAAAATCTACCATAAATGCAAAAGAAAAAAATTTAATATAAATTTATAATTTAGGGTTTAGGGTTTTAAGATTTAATATTTAAGGGCTTAAAGTTTTAAGCTTAAGGCTTAGGACTTAGGACTTAGGGTTTAAGATTTTAGAGTTTTGGATTTAGGAGTTTAGGGTTTAGAATTTAGGGGTTTGAGGTTTAAGAATTAGGATTTTAGGATTTAGGATTTAAAGTTTAGTGTTTAGAATTTAAGATTTAGAGTTTTAAGATTTAAGATTTAGAATTTAAAATTTAAGGTTTAGGTTCGAGGTTCAATGTTAAATTTTAAAATTTTACTGTTTACGATATTCTTCAATTTATCAACTTTATAATAAAAATTATTTTTATTATTTTTTTAAATTTTAATAAAAAATTATTAAAAATTTTTTTATAATTTAAAAAATTATTTAAAAATTTTTAAAACCGATGAAGTTTTATATATTTTAATTAATTTTTATTATAAAAAATAATTATGTGGCTCCTGTAAACTGGAAAGTGATACCATGAATAGGGAAATTATATGTGCAGCACGTAAAAAAATTTTAAAAAAAATATATAAAATATGTTCAACATAATCATGCATAAATATCAGCCCCTGTTAAATAAATAGATTGCAGGGAAAAGTCGTGGACGGCGTGCTGGTAGGGCCAAATAGGTTGACAGAAAACAAAAAGGACAAGCACTGCAGGTCAATTGGGTGGGCCAGGATCTGTCAGAAAAACAATGTACGAAACTAATTTGGTCCGCTGAAGGTTTCGACGCGTGGAAGGTGGATAGTTGAATATAAAGGGTTGAGTCCAAGAAAAGAAACATCACTTTTTATTCTGTAATTAAAATTATTGATTTGTTGTGGCGTTGAGGACTTTGAAATTTTGGATGATTGAACAGTTGCTGTGTCAGGATAGAGGGCGTGATTGAGAAGAATGGAGGCTGCAGAGGGATGTTTTGAAGGTGGTGACTCAACTCATTGAAACTCACCTAAATCGTAGTAACTCGACCAATCCAAAAACTTTGGATTACACAGATGATTCGGTCAAAATTGGTTTCAAATTTTACTTGTTTCGGGTTAATTGATTCAAGAGAAATTCAACCCGCATGGCCCCAAACTGAACTGTATCGACTCCTATTTATAATAAATAAAAACTTATTTAGTTTTCAAATTATTGTAATAAAACAATTCAAAAACTACGATAATGTTAAAATTTATGCAAACCATAGTTTAACATTCAATTATTGTAAATATCCTATCAATATGTATACATATTTTATTAGTTAAATTAAATTATGAAGATGAAAATAGAGTTAATTATCATATTCAAATATTTTAAGATAAATGAGTATAATTTATATTTTAAAAGGTATTTAGATGGTTATAATTTTATCGGATGTCCCCATAGGGACATATGGTTATAATTATTTATTTATTTATAACCTGTAATCACTACATTTTATATATTTTGTTAAACAAAATTTGACTACTATATACAATACAAATACTCTCAACTATTTTTTATCGCTTCGAATTTCTCTATGTTTCTATTTTTCAACTTTTATCCCTTTCACCTATACGTGACACTTGAAAAATGTTTGAGTACGCAAGCAACTCATGAAGAACAGGAAAGCATGCATACACCTGGCCGATATGCCCATGCTGGTGTGGTGGCAAGCGAGCATATTTTTTCCATTCCCGGCTGCTCATCAAAGGGACGCTCCATTAATTCAAGCAATCTTCGGACTTCTCCAAAATCACCTACTTGGGCAGCATCGATGGCACTCTGGCAGAGATAGTTCCTGAGAGTATACTTGGGATTCACTGAATCCATGGACCACGCAATTGTAACATCTATTTTCAGGTTTTTTAACTGTTGGGATTGAAGTGAGAAACTAAAAAAATATGGGGACTAATCTTAAATAATGCAATAATATAGATGTTAAAATGCTAATTCTGTGCTGGGATAGGTGAAACGAAATGTAAATCACCCAATAATTAAAATTTAAAAAAGCAATAGCAAATGATAAAAATGTTTTCCAATCATGTCAAAAGTTTCCTCACTTAAAAGTTTTATCAAAAGTATTTGGTTCAAAAGAGAGAAGATATAGGGTTTTAATGAAGGGAGAAAAAAAGAAAAAGAGAAAAAAAAATTCTTATTTGATTTGGTATAATGGAAGGAGAGAGGAGAAAAAGTAATCCTTACTTTTTTTACTTTTATATGGTTAGAAAGTGAAAAGATTTTAATCAGAACGTAATGTATTATTATATATTTTTTAAGTAAATATAATAATTAGATTATAGAGATTAAAATAATTTTAAAATTAAAAAAATAATTAAAATTAATTTAATTATTATAATTCAAAATTTTTAATAAACTTTTTTTTCTTCTAAATTCTTTCATGTTAGAGGGAAAGATAAATGGAAAAGGGAAGGATTTTTATCCTTTATTCTCCCTTTCCTCCAAAAATCTGAACTAAATAAGAAAATTTACTTAAAATCTCTTCTCTCTCTTCTATTTCCCTTCAACTAAATACTAGGTTAAGATTATAAAAATTATTTATTAAATTTCATAATTTATATTATGAAACTAATTTAAATTATTTTAAATAAAATTTTTATGGGACAAATTTAAAGTCTGTAACTAAAATTTCATACAGGGCTTTGGTACGCTTCTTGGGATTGTCCTTGCCAAGGCACATTAAGGCAACAAAAATATGACCCACAAGATATTGTAGAAGATTACACATTTAAAATTAAATACACCTATTATCAAAATATAATGGTCACAACACAAAATGTCGCCTGACTCATTAGACAAAAAAATTGCATAAGAATGGTATGAGTATATATATTGGTTCAATTTTAGATTTTAGTTTGTTATTATCTTCATTAATTTTTTTAACAGTATAGTTTATTTAGAATTTAGATGGCTAAATAATATGCATGTAGAATACATTAGTTATGGTTGTACATAAATGTGTTGTTATAAGCTATTGATTCTCATGAACCTTTGATATGAAATTTGTTAGAAAAAATTAGTTATGGTTTAAAACTTTGCTATATGTATATTATTTGTTGCCTTATATAATTGTAGTTATAAATAACATAAAAAACTAACAAAAAATAAATAAACTGTAGTTATAAACAAGTGAGATAAATGTTGGAGCTAATTAAGATCTAAATTTTAAAACTATATATTTTTTATGCATCAGTCACCAAGTTGAAACAAAAATTGATTGACATCCAGTCACTATTATATATGTCTAGGAACCACCTTTCCTCACTGAAAAGTTTAATCTGGAAGATGGGTGTGAAGGCCTATATACGAATGCTTATTAGTAAAAAAAAATTGAAACCTAAAAGAAAGGATAAGATTTGAGAAACATATCTTCCTATATTTGAGGGAAAGATGTAGAAGACCGATTCTCCGGTTAAATGAAATGCAGGGTTGCATAAAAAGAAAAACCAAAAATGGAATGCTTAGTCCCTAGTGTCCGCTCAATTATTCACCCTCCTCACCTAAATTTCGGCATTCAATTGGCATGTGATTTGATTATTAATTTGTGACTGTAACTAAGATCCGTGTTAATAGTACTAAATCAACAGTTATCCTAACTGTATAATATTTATATAAGTTGCAGTGAGCCTTGCTGCTTTACCAGGAGCCTTTGTTACACGGATATAATTAGTTAATTAGGTTATTGTTCATATTATATATGAAATCTCATATTTCCCAGCTGTGTGTTGCAGTGTTGGAGGATTCGATTGGAGATGATTCATCAGATTTCGCATGCATATTGGTAATTACAGTTTGAGCATTTGTGCTGAAGGAAATCAAGGAAGGCGTCTTTGTTCTACGTTTTCACCATAAATGACAAAAGGTTTCAACCCAGCGATTGGGGTGTCTTGGGGATTTTTGGCGTTTGTGATCCTTACTTCTTGCTCCTCGCCGTCACCAGAGTTTGACATAATTCCTGACAAGTTTACTCTTTCATTCACCAAGTTTCGCAAAAGGTTCTCACATTTATTTACCACCACTTTATCAAGAGAATATACCATTTAAGTTAGTGCTACGACATCAATTCATTTTCTTTGAATCGCTGTGCCTATGCCATGCACTCAACAATTCTTTCATGTGGCTCTCTGCATTTTGTTTGCTTTAGGTGTATGTAACTAACGACCAAAATGGATGTTCTTATCTGTTTCTGTCCATTGTTGTTTTGTTTCTAATTTTCTCCAAAAGGGTTTCGGGTGTCAATCCTAAAATTGATATCAAACTTTACATTATTTTTGTGGGTGATGAATTTAGGAAACTTGATAATGAGGCTGATTATTTGGGTGACAATGCCGATTTTCCTAATAAATTTAGTGGAGATCTTTTGCATTGTGATTGGAAATGAATGTATTTGTTATAATATTCGGAATTAATTGCATGGGATTGCTTTTGTGAGTCAAGTATCTTGTGGACAAGAATTGAAACGAAAAGAAGCTTTTTATTAGTTGATTACAACATTTAACAGAACTCCATATTATAGATGGAGAAGAAACGCCAATTTTGCTTCCATAGGGGGGATTCTTGAAACAAACTCTCGATTATTTCAAGGATGCTGATTTTTTTTTTTAAATCTCTGGACATGAACTTATATCATGAAATAAAACTCGTGGTGTTTAATTATTTGGTTCGATTTCAATTTCTGGAAAAAAAAAATCCATTTAGTGCTGCATATGATTGGTTATGGAATTATTAATATTCACCACACGCACAATTCCAAAAGTGAGATGCAAAGGAGATTACCGAAATATTTATTGAAAATAGAAACTTGAAAGGACTAAAAAGGATGAGATTCATTATGAAGTGGAAAGAGAAAACCCACTCCCACTGCCAGAGTTTTTATGGCAGAAGCGACCAAGTTTGTGGCGCAAACTCTTCTGTGAAGAGTTTGAAGACTTCTCATCTTCGCTACTCGCCGGACTCTCTCCCAAATTGTCCTTTTCTCCCCCGTCTTTTCAATTCTAATCATAAAAATTTCCCTCCTCTCTGTCTCTGTCTCTGTCTCTCTGTGTATTCTTGGCTTAGCAATATCAATGATAAAGTCAAGTTTGAAAATGACTTTCATCCCCATGTTTCCCTATATATTGCATTTGCATGCCATGCTTCAACTCTCATCAACCTTCTTCTATCTTTTGCTCTCCTTTATTTATCGCCTCTATACTTGTTTCTGCCTTCAGTAAGTGCTTTTCTTTGGTTAGTTTTTAATCTGCATGATATAAATATATACACTTAATTTCCTTCGTCAGCCTATTCTAGGGTTCAAACAAACTCATGTACCCCATATAGCTATGGCCTTCGATTCTAGCCGTTCGTAATTAAACTTGTCATGATAAAAGCAGCTTCTACAAACAAGAATAGTATCATTCCATTCTTAATGTTGAAACAGAGTTTGAGGTCTGACTCGTTAATTGGCTGAATAATATAGACGCAGTCTAAGGCCGAGTTTTTCATATTGCAGATGGAACCAGGAATGGCCACTTCATTCTCTGTTGACAATGTTGGTGCAATCGAGGTTAGCACTGTTCATACCCTCTATCATGCGTAACTCACATGCATTACCAGATGCGTGGTTCATGTTGGAGTTGTCCTTTCATCTTGCTTCCTACTGAAGGTCAACTTCGCTGTTCTACACAAGGATTGTGACGCCGACTGCAAACCACCTACGGCCATATGTTTTCATTCTTTTCATTAATTTCATCTAAACTGAAATCATATTATCTACATCAAATCATTGATTGAGGTCAATTTAAATAGATCGCAAGCATACCTTAGTTCAATTCATTACATATTTACTCAGCCTAAAGAGAATATCTACTAGTGGATATATGTGTGTGTGTGTGTGTGTGTGTGAGATAAAAATTTGGACTTGGTAATTACTGGAACTTCTGAGAATTCTTAGAAAAACACAATCATTTTGAATAAAGAATTAATCACTTGATTATTGGATTTTGAAGGATTAAAATGGTTAACAATGCTCAAAGAATGATTAATGTTGCTGGCCATATATGTGTGACTCTTGAGCCTTGAGATCAACAATCATCATGGCTAGTAATATGTATTAAATCTATAAGAGTATATAAAAGCCTCTAAAATTGTTAACAGTAATGGGGCCCTCATTTTTTATAACAAGTTGTTGATTAAAAGCTAATAAAAAGTCTAATGTGTGAAAGAATTAATGACTCTTGAAAAAATGGTTAAAATTTCTCATATGGGGCCCACAACTCCTTTTTCTTTTATTTTTATTTTTTTATAATGTTTGACCTCACAGTGTCCATATATACTATGTTGATCTTATCTCCTAAATTATCATACATTTATTTTTGTGGCAAATAGTTTTCTCAAATGAAATTTGATACTTTTCTATTTATGGTTTTGAGTTTGACGTCAAAATTTCTACTTTTCTTTTGGAAGCTAACTGTACAGTTTCTATGTTACATGGAGAGAAGTAACCGTTTATATATTACTTTACAAGATGCTGATCTTATTCATATATGTAATTTTTTGCTTTGAAAAAGAAACAGGTTGTTGAAGGCAACGGTGACGACAGAGAACAACCAGCTGTGGAAAGAAGCTCTACATTGAAGGAAAAGAGCTCAGGAGGGTGGAAAATTGCAAGCATCTTGCTAGGTACTAAACTACCAATCAAATAACTGGTCAATTAATCGTTAGAAATTCAAGAATTACAACCCACAAATGTAATAAATTGAGCCCTATATCTGTTTGTTGAATACCCTCTTTCATCTTTTATGCTGTCCTTCTTATGCTCCTTCTCTCCATTTGCCTTGAAATACATAATAATTTCTTTCTACTTCAATGCAGTGAATCAAGCACTAGCAACACTAGCTTTCTTTGGTGTTGGAGTGAACTTGGTTCTGTTTCTAACCAGAGTTCTTGATCAAGATAATGCCCATGCCGCTAACAATGTCAGCAAATGGACAGGAACCGTTTACATGTTCTCACTACTCGGTGCTTTCTTCAGTGACTCTTACTGGGGTCGTTACCTAACCTGCACAATCTTCCAGCTCATTTTTGTTCTGGTAATGTTTCATCATTCTATATTTGTTCTTATTACTATCACCTTTAATTAACCAAATTTGGAAGTTGTCCAAACGCTAACAAGCCGAATATGTGTGTCATTATTTGTATTTCATAGGGGTTGGGGTTGTTGTCCTTGTCATCTTGGCTTTTCTTGCTAAAACCAGCTGGCTGCGGTACTGAAGAAACACCTTGTACGCCCACATCCTCAACTGGCGTTATCATTTTCTACTTGTCCATATATCTGGTAGCATTTGGATATGGAGGGCACCAACCCACCTTAGCAACCTTTGGGGCAGACCAATATGATGAGAAAAATCCGAAAGAGAAGAACTCAAAAGAAGCTTTCTTCTGTTATTTCTACTTTGCCCTCAATGTTGGATCTCTGTTCTCCAACACCGTCTTAGTCTATTATGAGGACTCAGGAAAGTGGACAATGGGTTTCTTGGTATCCCTGGCCTCTGCCGTCATAGCTTTGCTGTCATTCTTGTGTGGAACTCCACGGTATAGGTATGTAAAGCCAAGTGGGAATCCAGTGGTAAGGGTTGCTCAGGTATTTGTGGCCGCTGCTAGGAAGTGGAATCTGGATTCAGCAAAGGCAGATGAACTTTATGAGGTTGAAGGTCCAGAATCTGCTATAAAAGGAAGTAGGAAGATTCTGCACAGTGACGAATTTAAGTAAGTGTTGAGTTGTCATTACAAATTGTGCAAAGATTAATTTCTTCTATACCATTTTAATGCAAGAAAATTTACATTATTTTTCTGCAAAAGAATTACTTCCCTATTTTCAGAAGATTATCTAAAATCAATTTTGGAATATATGAAAGCACATTTATGATAAACAACATGCGTCTTGCTAGGCAATGTAATGAATTCATAAATTGGAAATTTTATATATTGTATGTTTTAAACTTTGTCGCATAGATGATAATTAAGTATATGTAACAAAACCAACATCCTTCACTGATGTTGGGCAGGTTCTTGGACAAGGCAGCAACAGTTACAGAGAACGATGCAAATGGCCTGAAGAATCCGTGGAGGCTATGTACTGTAACCCAAGTTGAGGAAGCGAAATGCGTTTTAAGAATGTTACCCGTTTGGCTGTGCACCATAATATACTCTGTTGTGTTTACACAAATGGCTTCTCTTTTTGTGGAGCAAGGCAATGTAATGAACTCTTACATTGGAAAGTTTCACTTGCCAGCAGCCAGCATGTCTGTATTTGATATCTCCAGTGTTCTTATATGCACTCTAATATATCGCCAAATCCTTGTTCCATTGGCTGGAAGATTAAGCGGTAATCCTAAGGGACTATCTGAGCTTCAAAGAATGGGAATTGGCCTAATTATTGGAATGTTAGCTATGATTGCCGCCGGTGCTACAGAAATTGAAAGGCTAAGATATGTTATTCCTGGGCAGAAAACCAGTTCCTTGAGCATATTTTGGCAAATCCCACAATATGTTTTAGTTGGTGCTTCAGAAGTTTTCATGTATGTGGGTCAATTGGAGTTCTTTAATGGGCAAGCCCCAGATGGGATAAAGAGTTTTGGAAGCTCACTTTGCATGGCTTCAATTTCTTTTGGAAATTATGTAAGTAGCATGCTGGTGATCATGGTCATGGGTATCACTGCAAGAGGCAACAATCCAGGGTGGATTCCAGATAACTTGAATACAGGCCATATGGATAGATTTTTCTTCCTCCTTGCAGCGCTGACTGCTTTTGACTTTGTGATTTACTTGTTCTGTGCTAAGTGGTACAAGAGCATCATTAATGTTGAAGGCAACGAAATGGGAGGGCAAGAGGATGGTGGAGTGTTCAGAGAAGTCTGAGATGTCAAATTGGCCGATCCAAGTGTTTTGAATTTGTTTTCTTTAATTTAATTTTCTCAGCATCAGCATTCCTTCTAGTTTTTGTAAGGTCATCAAGGTTAAGCCTTTTCATAAGCAGAAAGCATGACCACCTTAATTTTGAGAGTACTGAATGATACGGGTGGGGTGATTGCTTTCAGGGTTAAAAGGTGGGAGATTAGTTGGACAGATTTGGTAAGTAGAGTAGGTTGTGAAATCTGATTGTGTATCACTGAAAATGCTAAAGGTTTAAATAAGTGAATGTCAATCATAGATTCATAAGGGTGTTCTATGATTCTCGTTTCTTCGATTCAGAAGGCATCCTACATTTTTATCCTAAACTCTCAATTTCCGGCTAAAATTACTAAAGTCTGGTACATTTTCTTGAAACAAAATCTCAAAGTTCTTATTCTTACAATTGGAGCTGTTGGGTATATTTAGAGGTTTAGTTTTGAATTTAAGATGAACTTCATGAAAGCCATTTTGGCATATATGGATTAAAATTGAGGTACTGGAAATTAATGGGATGTGATTTAAAATTTTAAATTCTGACGCTTCAAGAATCCAATACGATTACTGACTTCAAAAATTTATGAATTGAAAGAACATTGAAGTAGCTGCATCTCAATTTTGAGGACATATTAAATAAACCTAGTTAGATTGGCTCAAAGACAGTACTGGTCTCACAGTAACAAAACTTCGGAGGCAAAGACCACATGCCAAAATTGAAAAACCGTTAATCAACTGTGTAAGGAATGAAAAGGGCCTATACTAATGGATCTTGCAATGGAGATGGAAGGAACAGATTTAAAGAGTGAGGGTTGGATGGGATCCCATGACTTGAAAGAAAATTAGTATCATGTCATGCTAAAATAATTTAGGGGCCCTACTTGTATCCGAAAATGTTATATAAATCTTTTATATGAAAATAGTAGAAATTTGAATTGCAAATATTGATAATTTCACAAGCTGAAAATACCAGTTTTTTATATTAGATTCTTGTTTTGACAATTGACATACAAGTACCATCACAAACAGCCAAGTTAATCCTATATCTCTTGCCAAATCACGTGCATTTTTTATTATACAATGTGATACAATAAATAGACTCCTCCAGCTCTACCAATCCCGACAGTCTTGCTTTACAAACAAAATTGATAACTATAAGCCCGAGAGCTGCGCGGCTCTAATGGCACAAGGTGCTTATCCATCGAACCTCATCACAGGTTTAATCTCCAATTTCGTACTCTTTTAAAAAGTCATATTTAACTTCTATAATTATCAAAAAAAAAAAATTGATAACTATAGTATCAAAACTTAATTCCCTTCCATCTAAAATCACTCCATAGCTAAAAATTCAGGAACTTCAGAAGGAATAATGCAAATGTTTGAAAAGCCTACAAAAAACCAAACCAGATGTAGATATTTGGGGTATCATCGTATTCTGTTCTTGGCTGTGCCGTTGCCGTCTAAGCTAATAATTCTTTTTTTACTGTAGGAGTCAACCACACGTGAAACCTCAAAAGCACTATCGTCTCTTCCACTTTGCATCTGCACTATCGTTACCAGCAAGAGTTGGTTACATACATCAACGACAGCTAGAAGAAGCCAATAAATGCAAGTCTGGATAAACTCACCGGATCCTCTGCCGCAGAGACTAAGGGAAAGAAAAAAAAAAAATTAAGGGAGAGAAAATATAAATAAAATAATAAGTATTAAAATTAAAGAATTCAATTCTGGATAAACTAGATGTTACAGTTAATGCTTCAATCTTGATGTGAACTTCGGCTGTTGTCATGTCTTGTTTAATATATTTTTGAGAGTTTTATCTTTTCTTTTTTTTAGTTTGGGGTGCATTGAGAGTACTATCTTGTACCATATTTTTTATTTTACGTCTATAAAATATAAATAATGATTACAATAGTTATGCAAACTAATAAATTTGTACTTCATAAATATCACTTAATGTTTATTATTATTATTATTATTATTATAATATATACATATAACTACTCCGAAAAGTTATTATCTTAATGAAATTACCGTAACTACATTGTGAGGGTAATAGTTACTGTATATACACGCATATCGTGCATGTTAAAAGCTACAATGACAATTCAACGTTCTCTAACTCCAATAACCGCAAAGGTACTTTCATTTCGACTGAATATTGCAAAGAAATGAAAGCGCACAAATAGGTGAAAATATAATGATCAGGTAAACTTCGACCACGGTCGCCTGCCATTGAGAAACATGATATTTTGATAACGAAAGGGGAGAAATTTGCATCTTAGCTGCCAGATAATACACACCTCCATAACACGGCAAAAAATAAGCCAAGACAAATTTAAAAAAACTAAAAACAATCATGCAAAATTTAATCATAACTACAATACAAAAACGTTAACTAAGCTGTAACTTTGTCCCAAGATTGTTAATAAAATAAAATTATAATGACATGCATCATATTGCTGGTTTGCGTAATTCATCTAACCCATGAGCAAAGTGACATCTTTCCCCAAAAGTGCAGGAACCTTTAGCAAAGTTTTCACACAACTTAGTTTTAAAGTTGCTCACTGGGCCAGGAGCATGTGTCGTAATGTTTTTTATTGGAGGTCCAGAGACAGAACTAACATTTACAATAAGTTCACGAACCATTGCACTCGCTTGCTTAATCTGATCAAAACTGCCCTCAAGCTCAATGTTCCTGAGGTTAGGATCGGTGTCATGTTCCCTGATAGAAAGCTTTGCTCCTGTCACACGACAAATTTGCTTGGAGTTGACACCATTCTTCCCTATGATAGCTCCAGCAAGGGAAGCATTAATACTAATCTTAGCAGTAGCAGATGCTCCAAAGCTGGCTGCAGGCCCATGAGCTGGAGGTGGGGGCTCAATTCTCCCACCAACCCTGCTTTGCATTTGTCCCAAGGCGCGAGGTTCTTCATACGTTGGGACTGTAGGCTTGCCAAGCTCCCACTCACCATGAGCAAAGTGGCATTTATCAGCAAATTTGCAGCCTTCAGCTGTATTATACTTGTTGCACAACCGGGTTTTAACAGCAAGAGGGGAAGAGCCATCTGGGAAGGATGGTGGAGCTGTTGGATTTCTACTAACTTGTGGAAGAGCAGGATTGCTACCAACATTGATCTTGTGAGAGACAGCTTTCACGCCACCAGGAAGGTAGTGCAAGAAATGACATCCCTCACCAAATGGACAGCCAGAGGTGCTGCATTATACATTAAAAAAATAATGATAAATAAAAGAAGAGAGAGATGCCATCAGATCAAACACATCACAAGCTATTACGTATACAAAAGTTGTAATGATAGGAAGGGCCAACAGACATGTCATTTTAGCATATTTAATGGATTGTAAACCAAATAGTTCACAGATTCTACACCAAAGTCTCGTTTAAAACCCTAAGAAAATTGGAATATATCAGGATATTTTCTGTTGAAACCTGTTGACAGACCCTTTTTTCTTTTGTGATATAATAAATTTGACAAATAATTGGAGTTGGTTACTTAACACATTCTCAAAATATGTAAGACGTCTTCTTTTCTTCATAAGACAATACAAACAGAAAAAGAGAAGCAGAGCAAATAGATGACCACATTGATCAGAGCTTACTAATTATTCGAATCTTAATGCAGATTGATACTGTGCACTTTCTTTGAATTATTCAGCCGATAAAATGTCAATAGAACATTTTTGTTTTCTTTTCATCAAAGAAAACAATTATTTTACAGAAAGAAAAATGATACTATTATAGATTGTGACTGTGACATCAAAACCAAAGTCCTTGTGTCATCATCAGGTAGTATAAAAGAGAAGAAAGAGGTCCAGAATGAGATTGTAATAAAATAAGCAAGCATTCTCACTCGACAAATCACGGAATGTTTCATAATCCTACAGCAAGCATGAAGAGCACGACACAGCCTAAAAGGGAACACTTAAGCATTTACAAACACAAAGGATAGCATGGCAAATAAGGAAATATAAATACTAAAGGTAAATACAAAGGAGTTCTCTGTAGGCCAATTTTGGGAATCGAAACAGAAAAGTGGATGCCTGGTTGGCATTAGCTGACTACTGGGGGCAGTAATCATCATACCGAACTAACTGTTGATAATATCTAATACCCAAAATGCACCAGGCAAGGGTTCAATAAATAGCAGAAAGATCATATGCTGTCTTCTAGCAGGCCTAAAAGAATAGCATACAAGGGGAGCTCCACTACTTGCTTTCTTGTACAAGTAGGGTTCAACAAATACCCAAAATAAGGTAACGGTTCAACAAGTAGCAGAAAAATCATATGCAACCTTCTGATACACCTAAAAGAATTGCATTCCAGGGCAGCCCAACTACTTGCTTTCTTACAAGTAGCTTTTTGCACAAAAAAGCCCCCCCGGATACCAGACACATTTTTTAATGCCCTTTAATCTTTATAACTAATGAATAATAATTAAAAATACAAGTCAATGGTCTATTCTGGCTAACATTAATACATGTATCTTTGTCCAAATGCCCTAAAATATCAGAGGCATAGCTACTCAGCATTTTGATAACATCCAGGACCTTCCAACAGCAAGAAACCAAACATAAAGATGCAGTCATCCAATGATACTTCAGACTGCTACAGCTAATGTAAACAAACTAAACGACCAGTTACCAGCAACTGTACCCAAACTAGAGGGAAGCAAACATAAGAATTCACTCTTGCAAGGAAGAAACTGAGACTCATGCAGATGCACTAATCTAATGCATGAAATTTAAAGATCGCACATGACACACTATTGTTAACAAGTTACAATAGCTCACAACTTGTAAAGGATATAACAAAGGGTCATGATGATACTTTCAGGATAAGGAAGCAACAACAAAGAGGGTAACTATGGACAAATGACTTCTAATCCTTCCATTAATATGCGTATTTGAGGTAGATGATCCACAATTGAAGTAGAGAGACAGGAATTCTACGTCACAGCAGGTTTAATCAAAGTTATGAAACAAAAATGCTTATGAATTGTGACCAAAATACTGACAATGCTAAGAATTAAAGCAGACAGTAACTCCATCAATCAGGGAAATTCCCTGTATAAGTTGGCACTGGCAGCAGTCAAGTTGCAACAAAACCAGCTAGTCAGCCAAACAAAAAAGCTTTTGAACTTTCTTGAAATCTTTTCTTACATAACAGTCCATAGAGGCTGAATGAATATCTAAATTTTTGTTTTAAGAAAATCCAAGCCATTTTCTTGGTCTTGCTAATTTACACGTAGATTCTTATATGCTTTTCTGCCAACTTTGAGCAAAACTATAAAAGGAAATCAATTAGCTGGGAAAGAACAATAAGAAATCAAAGTGGGGTACAAGGAACTCTAAATGAATATCATAACATTCAATGCTGATATATCATAGGTTTGACATAATAATAGTTCATACAAAGGAAGGAACAAGCAGAGTTCAGGAGAGAGTAGAACTTTAAGAAATAGGGAGAAGAACATCAATAGAATCCTGCACAAGACACGAAGTGAGCAACTGGTGTAAGCTGCAGAAATGAGACAACCAACAGAAATACAAAAGCTGTAAGCAACAGACATGAGGTATCAAAACAAAATAACTTTTGAAAAGCTGCTGTCCTATTAATGATATGAAAGAGCTATCAACTGCTGTAAAAGGGTTGACAACATATTTTGCTAAAATTATGATGAGTCACTCTGGCTTGCGCATCGATTAGTTAAGTGTGTAGTAAATATTATTGTAGAAAGCTATGAGCAAGTAACATTATGGAAATAGATAGTAAAAGATTAAAAGGACACATATTTATATTTCTTAAGGCATAATCACAAGAATTTGATATAAGTTAAAAATTTGTAAGGTGTCACAAATATTCACCAGCTATAACAAATCTAAAAAGCATCAACAAAATACTTCTTATAAGCACCCACGGATTTCAAAGGCAGCAGAAAGAAGCACCCTCACAATAATTTTACTAAATACAAATCTTTGCCTTAAACTGTCAAAATCATCAGCATCAAAAGCCATAGCATTCCCCATCAGGACAAAGACTGTTGCCAATTGCAATGGATTTGTAGAGTCAGGGTTTAAAAAGTGAGACAGAACTCTTATCATGCTATTCAAAAAGAATAGTTCCCGCGCACAATAGGAACAACTTTAATAATTAATACACAAATGGAATAGATTTTAGGTAGATTTTAATTCACAAGCCCTTATATATATATATATATATATAGCCCATGTAGCCCAACAGGTTGAAAGCATATAGAAGTGCAGAGGCAAATAATTCTGTAAAACTTTAATACTTCAGTAACATCAAACTGTTAGGAAATTAGCTTAATTAGTGGAGAATAGATTGTTAGTGACTCACACTATCTAAATTCAATGTATTGTCTAGATTTATTGTACTGTTTAAATTGTCTGGGTTCAATGTACTATTTTCAATATAAATAAAAGAGCTGGATGTCCTATTGTGACACAGATTCACAGATTATTCTTCTCTTTTCTAACATGGTATCAGAGTCTATAAACCCCAATTTTTAGAACCCCAAATTCCCAATTCTGAAAAAGCGCTAATTTCAAAATTTCCCAACCCTAACCCCAAATTAGATCCTAAAATCACTTGATACTATTTAATCTAAAAGAAAATCGTGTTCTTAGAGGCTGGGTGGCTGAAAACAGCTACAATTTCAGACTCAAAAAGGGTGAATCACGACCAGCAAGGTCGCACATGGAGGGAGGCGCGATTTCATGCTAGTAACAGAGGAATGGACCTTGGCCGACACTGGGTTGGTGTCCCCTGGGTTGGTCGATGGTGGTGAGAGGTGCCGGAGGTGGAGACAACACCGGAGCTCCGATGGGACACATGGGAGGCGCAATTTGGGGCTGTTTCGCGTGATTTGAGGTATTTTTTGTGCGTTTTTGGTGTGCTTTGATGCGTTGGAGACCTATTTGAGGTATTCTGAACCTGTTTTGGTCTGGTTGAGATCTGGTTGGTTAGATTTGGTAACATATCAGTTGTGGGTGATGCATTTTGGTGCTGTCTAAAGCAACTTCGGTTCAAATTTGGTGTTGTTTTGTGTTATTTGGATGAATTTTTGTGCCTGACAATGGCTACTTGTGTTTAAAGTTTAGTTGTTTGTATTTTCTTCTCTTTTGGTATTTGTTGAGTATGGCTGACAATGATTTCAGTTCTTCTTGGACCACGGAAAATACAAAGATGAATAATAATGAGGTGAAACTCAGTGATCAGACCTTATTTTCAAATATTGTTCCCACGGCTACAAAAACTATTGACCGCAAATTAGATATGGATGGGCGACAGTACACATCATGGAAGAAAGCCTTTCAAATCTTCCTTGGCAGCATTGGAAAGAAGACCCATCTCACTAATATGCCACCAAATGATGTTTCCAAATTAAAGTGGATTATGGAAGATAAACGGCTGTTTAGTCTCATTTTTAATACTTTGGAGAGTGGTGTTCAGGATAATACTAATCATTGTTAAACAGTCAAAGAACTTTGGGAGTTTTTGTATGACATATACTCTGGTAAGGATAATTTGACCCAGCTGTATGATACATGTCAAGATCTCTTCCACTTGGATGGGAAAGGAAAATCTTTATCCCAAATGTTTACTAAATGTAATCATATTTTTGAACATTGAAAGAGTCTCATGCCTGTTACTAGTGATGTTGCAACTATGCAGGCTCAGCGTGAACAATTGAGTGCTTTGTGTTTCCTGTCCATGTTGCCGTCTGAACTAAGAACAACTCGTCAACAAATCCTATCTAGTTCTGAGTCACTTACAATGAAGAGTGTTTACTCTCGACTTCTCCGTGTAGCACGAAACTTGCCTTCTCAATCATCTACACATGATTCATCTGTTTTACTGAGTTCTACCTCACGAGAAGAGTGTGGTGGTCGTACTCCTAGAGGTGGTAGAAGCTGAGATCATGATGCAGGTGGGCGTAGTGAGACAGGGGGAGGAAGAGGTGAACCAAGAGGACGAGATAGTGGTGGAAGTTTAGACTTGAGTCATGTTGAATGTCACTATTGTCATGAGTTAGGGCACTTTAGAGAAACTGTCCTAAGCTACGAGGACAATATACTCAGTCGTCCCAGTCTGCCCATGTTGCCACTGCAGAATCAGAATCTGGAACCACTCGCATGGTTGCCATGACTAATGATGAGTTTGCCCAGTATAGCCAGTTTCAGGCCTCTCAGTCTTCCACCTCCACTTCTACCATGGTTCAGACAGGTAATTTTGTTGCGTGTCTTTCTGATTCCAAATCTAAGTAGGTTATTGATTCTTGTGCTACTGATCATATGATGGGAAACACAGGTACTTTGTCTTTCTTTCAATCATCTGCTCACTCTTTTAGCGTCAAATTAGCTAATGGGTCTACTACTCCAGTTATTGGAAGTGGCTCTGCTATTGTCTCTCCTGATATTACTTTATCTAATGTCTTGTGTCTTCCCCAGTTTTCGTTTAATCTGTTATTTGTTAGTCAACTCACTCGTATTTACAATTGTGGTGTTTTCTTCTTTTCTGATCATTGTGTTTTTCAAGATCTTTTGACAAAAAAAATTTTTGGTCGAGGCTACAAGTCTGGCAGTTTGTATGTACTTGATGACCAGGTTCCTCGTTTAGTAGCTGCTGCTGCTCTATCTCCACTACAATGTCATTGTCATCTTGACCATCCTTCTTTGGAGTCTTTAAAGAAATTATATCCTAGTTTACAATCTATGTCTAGTTTATCTTGTGAGTCATGTCAATTTGCTAAGTAGCATCGTCGGTCATATGTTCCTAGAATTAATAAAAGGGTTTCATCTCCATTTGAGTTAGTACATTCTAATGTTTGAGGCCCTTGCCCAATTATTTCTAAGTCTGGTTTCTGATATTTCGTTACATTTGTGAATGACTTTTCTTGAGTTACCTAGCTTTATTTTATGAATAAACGCTCTGAATTATTTTTTGTATTTTGTGATTTTCATGCTGAGATAAAAACTCAATTTAATGTCTCAATTAAGTGCTTGCGTAGTGATAATGCTACCGAATATTCTTCTACCCAATTTTTATCCTTTTTATAGCAACAGGGAATTTTACATCAGTTTTCTTGTCCCGCTACCCCACAGCAAAATGGAGTTGGCGAAAAAAAGAATCAACACTTACTAGAAGTCTCCCGAGCTCTTCTCTTTGAAATGAAAGTGCCGAAACAGTTTTGCGCTTATGCGATTTCCACAGCTTGCTTTCTCATTAACCGGATGCCTTCTTCGATTCTTGGTGGTAAGATTCCTTTTTCTGTATTGTTTCCTTCATACTCGTTTCCTCTACCTCCTCGTGTCTTTGGTTGCACTTGTTTTGTTAAAGATCATCGTCCCCAAGTGTCTAAACTTGATCCACAATCATTGAAGTGTGTATTTCTTGGTTACCCTCGTCATCAAAAAGGATATCAGTGTTATTCTCTAGACTTGGGTCGTTATTTTGTCTCTTCTGATGTTACTTTCTTTGAGTTTTAGTCCTTCTTTGCTCATCCATCTCCTTCAAAAGAGTCTCATACAACTATAGATGATTTTTTCTAGGTGTCTTCTCCCTCTTCCAATTCTCCATGCCCTTTTGTCTCAAATCATGCCATCCCTGTTCGTCCCCCCTCTTAAACATGTGTATTCTCACAGGGTTCCAGCACCTTTGGCTCCTGACCTAGTCCCCAGTACTACACTAACTCCAGACTTCTCCTCACCTACTTCTTCGTCTGAGGATCTGTCATCTGATTTGGATCTTCCTATTGCTCATCGTAAAGGTATTCATAGTTGTACTCTCCCAAGTAATTGTGTCACCTCTCACCCTATTGCTTTTGTTGTGTCTTATACCTCCTTACCGTCTCCTTCTCAGTTGTTCATTGCTTCATTAGATTCCATTACTATTCCTAAGTCTCTTGCAGAGGCACTGACTCATTCTGGCTAGCGGGATGCAATGAATGAGGAAATGATGGCACTTGAACATAACCAGACTTGGGACTTGGTTCCATTGCCCCCTGGGAAGTCTGCTATTAGGTGTAAGTGGGTCTACACTGTTAAAGTAAATTCGGATGGATCTGTTGCCTGGCTCAAGGCTCGTCTTGTTGAAAAGGGGTATGCTCAGACATATGGCATTGATTATTCTGAGACATTCTCACCAGTGACTAAGCTTACTTCTGTACGGTTATTTATTTCTCTTGCTGCATCTAATCAGTGGACTTTACACCAACTTGATGTCAAGAATGCTTTCCTCCATGGTGATCTTGTTGAGGAAGTTTATATGGAGCAACCACCAGGGTATGTTGCTCAGGGGAAGAGTGGACATGTTTGCCAGTTTAAAAAGTCTATATATAGACTCAAGCAATCTCCCCGAACTTGGTTTGGTAGATTTTGGATTGAAGAAAAGTGATCATGATCACTCAGTGTTCTTTAGGCATTCTACATTAGGGTGTATTCTTTTATAGTCATTACAGGGAGTGACCCTGGTGGCATTTCAAATTTGAAGGCTTTTCTGAAGACGAAATTTCAAACTAAGAAGTTGGGAGCACTTTGGTACTTCTTAGGTATTGAAGTGACTAGAAGTTGTAAAGGAATTGTATTATCTCAGAGGAAATATGTCCTGGATATGTTGAAAGAAACAGGCCTTTTGGGTGCCAAACCGTGTGATACCCCATGGTTCCAAACATAAAATTGGGACCAGAAGATGGAGAACTAATAGACAATCCAGAGCGGTATAGACGATTGGTGGGAAAGTTGAACTATCTCACTATTACAAGGCCAGACATTGCATTTTCCATAAGTGTAGTCAACCAGTTTATTACTACTCCTAGAACCTCCCATTGGGAAGCATTGGTGCATATTTTGAAGTATTTGAAAACGTCTCCAAGACTTGGTTTGCTCTATCAGAGTCATGGCCATTATAGAGTTGAGGAATTTTCATATACAAACTAGGCGAGGTGTCTTATGGATCGAAGGTCCACTTCAGGTTACTAATATTTGTAGGTGGCAATCTCATATCTTGGAAAAGTAAGAAGCAAGCTGTAGTGTCCCGCTCTAGTACTGAGTCAGAATATCAAGCCATGGCACATGTCACTGCTGAGCTTATTTGGATTTCTTATCTTCTTCATTAGCTTAGAATGGAATGCCCTGATCACATGAGTTTATGGTGTGATAATCGTGCAGCGACTCATATTGCCACTAACCATGTCTTTCATGAAAGAACAAAATATGTCGAAGTGGACTATCATTTTATTAAACAAAAATTAGAAGAATGAGTCATCAATCTCAAGCATGTCAAAATAGGAGATCAGCTTGCAGATATCTTCACTAAGTCTCTTTTGGGGAAACGGATTCAAGATATTTGTAACAAGCTGGGCATGATCAATATATATGCTCCAGCTTAAGGGAAAGTGTTAGGAAATTAGCTTAATTAGTGGAGATTAGATTGTTTGTAACTCACTGTCTAGATTCAATGTATTGCTTAGATTCATTGTACTGTCTAGACTGTCTAGGTTCAATGTACTATTTTCAATATAAATAGAGGAGCTAGATGTCTTATTGTGACACAGCTTCACAAATTATTCTTCTCTTTTCTAACAAAAACAATATTAGCAGACCCCAGATGCACGTGTCAAGCATAGGATCTGACTCAATCATTATTTTAAGAGAGAATTACATTATCCTACAAGTCACATTACTACTAGGCAGAACACTGATTTCTAGATGGAAATTATGCATGCGCTAAATTTCCGTGGGATTGATTTTACTTCGACAGAAAAATTTCTGAACAATTTAAACATCAATAAACACCCATTCCTCAAGGCACATTTCAAACATTATCTATACCAGCATCCCACGTTCACAACAGAATTAAAAATATCTATGACTGAACATTTAACTTGAGAAGGATAGCATTTCTTGATAATGACATGACACAACATTATTCAAAAGGACCAATTCATAAAGTATAAACATAATGAGAGTAAAACAAGTGAGCCTTGAATTTCTTGGTTGGAAATTACTGAATTAAGATAAGGGGCACCCAACTAGATTATTATTTCCTCATAGATCCTCATACAGTGAAAACCCAACCATGATTTGGAAATTCAAACCAAGAGGATTCTTCCTTATTTCACAACTTCTTTCAACATATATAACCATTTCAACACTTGTGAACCTTTTTATTCACCCAGTAACAATTACATTATTCCTCTATGAATATCAACTCGAGTGTACCATTTTGTATAATGTCCATCATCAGAAAATTAGGAAAAGATAATCTGCAGAAAGCCTATCAACTACCAGATTAGCTAAAACACCACAGTTCTACAGCCTCTTCACAAGGAAAAACAATCGCTGTTTCCAATGGCACATTGAAAGTAATTCAATGCGTCTTGTTTCATCAGAGCCATCAATATATCCCTTCAACCATGGAAATTTGGCACGGATGCTGAGAGATTGTCATACAATAAAAAATGAATATCACCATACAGCTGTGTTTCATCAGTTATTTAATTCTACTATAATGTACAGAAAAAATGCTCCTCAGGCTTCACTTTAGTAAATTATACCCAGAATGGGCAAAAACGAAACAATAATAAAAATAAGTCTTATTATTTCAAGCAGCATTAAACAAGAGAACCTTTAAATAAAGTCAACTCTGGATAGACCATATTCGCCATAATTACATTCTACAAACTTTTCCTATCATTCTTACCAAAAGACATTCTCAGGATGTCACATGGAAATCAAAGCTCTCCAACATCATTCCATTGAAATATGAGGACATAAAATTCAAGATAAATCAAGAAACATTTTATCAGATAAATTAGAACAACCCATAATGAATAAATTCAAGTCCCCACACAAATATAATTCGTTACTAATATAGCATTCATCTTTAAGCACATAACAAACACATCTTGTGATCGTCAATTTAAACTATAGTTGTCTATCTGTAACTTGGAACATAGGCAGAGGGTAGCATGATATCAAGACTGAATCAATTACTTTCATTTAACCTTCTCATCATCACTGATGACAGCAGCTAGTCATAAATAAACTTAAAAAAGATGCGTTTCTCTAAGCAAACACCAAATAATAAGGAGTGAATAGGAAGAAGAAATTATGAATTATAGTTAGAGATGTATAGTAGATATAAATTTTCAATGCTGCCAAGACAAAGCCAAACATAAAGACAAATAAACTGAGCAACATTCTACTTCAAATATATAACAAAAAGAACAAGAAAAGGAGGCCATAGTGAAATACATACATTATTATAACATAAGACATGTGGATATATATAACCTGTTTAAGGATCAGATTTTAAGGGAGGCATTCATTAATATGTAACATCTAAAATTGCACAATATAAATTGATGAAAGAATATGATATTACAAACTGAAAACTCAAGCAAAAATATTGTGCACACTGAAATAAGTATTAGTTTTGCATTTACAGAACTTGTAACAGTTACAAGAATTAATAAAATACAAAATGAGAGCTATCTCAATAATAGAAAAGATGGTGTATAGGGAAAAAACCAATAGAGGATTGGCAAAAAATTCCGAAGATAACAGACTGTATGCTCAGTTAAGAACTAATTATAAAAAAAAAATACTGACAAATTCAAATTAGAAAAATTTTGAACACTATAGAGTATCATTCAAGAAAACAAAATAGATGAGAAACTGTAGACTAATAAGGACTAAGAAAATTCTCAGCCTTCTACTTTCATTATCAGCTTAAGCATGAGTTTTTTGATTTAGTTTTCACTATTATTATTTATGTAACAAGCTTGAGTATCTATCGTATATGTTCTAACTTGAGGGTTCGTATTAAAAATATAGGATTAGTTTCCTATTTATATTTAATTTCTTATTGTTGTCTTATTTCTTATTATTAGGTTTAAAGTTATACTACAATGTAGATAGGCCCATGGCCCATAGTTTCCTATATAAATAGGACCTAATTGTATTATATTGAAATATTAAGAATGCATACAGAATTCATACCATTATATCCTATTTATATAGGAACTTATGAGCCACGAGCCTATCTACACTATAGTAGAACCCTAAACCTAATACTAAGAAACAAAACAATAATAGGAAATTTAACAGAAATAAGAATCCTATATTTTCAACAAGCCCCCTCAAGCTAGAATAAATGTGATAGATACTCAAGCCTATTATATAAATAATAAAGGTGAAAAAGACAAAAAAAGACATAGACAACCTAGAAGAAAACACCTATGACAGCAGGCGAATAGCAAAGATAGGCACATGCATCAACAATCCTCCTAGGATAGCTTGTAAGTCTTGGACTCTTGGCATTTCAAAACAACAACCGAAAATATTATATCCGAATTCGGACATGGCAAATTTGAGTTCAGTATACAATCTAAGTTGAGAACCCAAATTTGAGTCAAATATATATACCATATCTGAGGCCAGGATCAACTAAGACATAGAAATTATCAAATAAGAACCCGAGACTCAGGAGTATCAAATTGAAAGCCAGAAGCATCAGATTGGAGTTAGAGGCTGAGATATAAAATTTGAGATAAACCAATGAGGATAGGCTAAAAACAATGTCAGAGATAGATGAACTGGGGCACAAGTAACGTTGGGTACTCCTGTTGAGGAGTTAAGAACTTAAGAGGCTAGGTTCTTCTCTCACCAAGCTTTGATAGCGTGTGAGAAATTGAGAGAAAAGTGAGAGAAAAACCTAATTGTATTGTGTTGAAATATTGAAAGCGTGTATAAAACTCTATACTACTAGATTTTACTTATATAGGATACTATGGGCCATAAGCCTATATACACTATAGTATAACCTTAAACCTAATAATAAGAAACAAGACAACAATAGGAAATTAAACACAAATAGGAAACTAATTTTATATAAACAAGACAACAATAAAAAATTAAACATAAATAGGAAACCAATCCCATATTTTTAACACAATCGTTCTAAAATCCTAAAAATATACAAGAGATGAGAGAACTAGGGATGAGGATTATCAAAGAAGGTCAGTGTTGAGAGGAAATTCTTATTAAAATGATATTAAAAGACATGAGTAGAATGCTAACAACATTGAAACTCAGAAAATGAAATCATAGGGATGACGAATGTCAAAGAAGGTCAGTATTGTAAAGATTGCAAAAGAAAATAATAGTTCATGACAGGTTAATGCCTCTGAATTGTTGTACTAGGTAAACTGTCTTCACCACTTTGAAAGATTCCATTGAATGGCTTTTCAAAAGGTAACACTCTCCTGATTTTGAGTGGCTTTGAGAAATTTTGGGTTGGTAAGAAATAAATTTATTTCATGACATGAATTAATTGGTATGCCGATCAAAATTTTGAAAAAATTGTTTCCACAATTATCAGCATATTCAATCTTCATAGGAAAGAGAGTTGATGGGGACTATTTGGCTTCAGCAGAACAATCATGCGTTAATATAAAAAGCAGAGTTCTTTGGTAGCTTTTATACAAATCTTTCATTCATATATCAATTCACTTTAAGTCTACCATCCTCTTTTAATACTGTAAAGTTTACTAATTTAACTTTGTTGTTTCTCTTTTGTTGCTGCTACATCCTTTTGCTGGTGTCAATTGCATACCATCCTGGTATACAGAAACTGGCATCTTTTAGTCTATAACATACTTATAAAAAAATTACCTTTAAACTTAAGTTAAAAATCAAATTACCATTATTGGGCACTGAAGATTAGGTTTCTTGTATTTGATGCATTATCCAGAAAAACAGTTGTAGCACTAACAAGTAATATAACATGGAGAAGTGGCAACCAAAAAGCATATTAGAAAACAAATAATATAATCAAATCATATATACATGTTCATGTTATTATGATCATAACGAAGAGAACTTTTGTATCCTGGATAATTTCAATATTTCAAACATAACCCAGCATCAAGTAATTCAAGAATGCTTCCAAGCATTCACCCACTTATGTTTTGTTCTACTCATAGAACATGACTTAAGCCCTTTAAAGCACTAGCCATTTCACTGATCCGTGTCAAACCTCTTTACTGCCATTGTATACAACCAAAGAAGTACTTTTGATTTATATATAGCCCAGTGTGCACCTAAAAGAACTGTTCTTGAATTTCTGTTCTAATCTTGTTATCTTGATTAGAAGATAAGAGTAAAACCTGTATCAAAGCTTTAACTATCCAATTCATTAGTCAAATCACATGTATTTTGCTTGCAGAGATTGTGTATGCAAGATTTCCCTAAACATTAGACAATTTATAAATACATAAAATTGCATTTGCTTTTACTTCTGATAAGTTAAAGATTTGAACCTGAAAAACTTTGTGCATGGCTTCGATTTGCTTCCTAAACCAGTTGGAAAGGACTCCATTTCTGTTGCAGAACATTAATTCAGGCCCTCAGTCAAAATTTCATTGACTTCTATGCTTCAATTCAAACAAGATCCAAAATCCAATTTTCTCACTATTACAGCAATATTACTTCAACATCTACACAAGCCTAAATATTTTACAGCAAGACAGACAAAATACCACTTTGATATGTGTTTCACACTAAAAAATGTTATTTCTATGATATATTCAAGAAAGTAAAGTGAACAAAATTTGACCCAATTAAATTTGAATTATGATGACAAAGCACATGACCCATAAAGTTCAAAACAAATATTAACAAAAAACTAAAATCGCCCTCTTTCACTCACCAATATATAAGTTAAAAAAAAATTACAAAAAAATCTTTATTCTCAATTATATCTCATAAAAGAAAATTTCACAGAAAAAAATCAATCTAGTTCTCTTCCTTTCATCAGTCATTGGCTACCCCAAGATTGTTGTGCCTACAACATGTAACTAGTAGCTACCTTAAGTGTTAATCCTGCAAATAGCTCACGTACACAGACACACAACAAAATGGCAAAAAAAAAACATAAGAAAGATGGAGGAAGGAAAACGGGAACGGTGTTCATATATTTTCAAAGTTGCGCGAACTTAAGCCCTATCCGCAACTCCCCAAGTGCTATTTCTTATTCCATCAAAAAGTATCCAGTTCAAAACACAAAGTTGAAATTTCTTCCAGCGACCTTTTCTCATGACCACACTACATTCACTACACAAATTTTCATTACGCCAAACGAGCTCCGCTACCACAGCTGAAGAGTAAACTGAACAATTTTTCATTATCTCTTCTTACTTGCAGCATAGTATTCAAGCAAACGGAATAGCAGAGAGGTGCAAATATCTCAATATGAAATATTTAAGTATTGATGAACAAATAAATGGGATAGAAGCAAACACAAACCGGGCTTGGATTTCTTGAAGCCACCATTGCCGTTAAAGGAAGCTTCGTGCCTTCCCCTCTTTCGAGCTCCACCTCCAGCGTCCATTGCAAGAACACGTTCAAAACCCAGATCCAGGAAAGTAAAAGGACCTAGGAAAGAATTGAAGAATACGAAGAAACAGGGAGGAGATTTGAGTTGCAAGAACACGTTCAAAACCCAGATCCAGGAAAGTAAAAGGACCTAGGAAAGAATTGAAGAGTAAGAATTAACAGGGAGGCGATTTGAGAAAAAGAAACCTGGGGTTTCGCAGATACGAGAAAAGGCTAAAACGAAACAAGGGCGGGTTTAGCACTCGTCAAATCTTGGAATCCACAAGAGAGGCAGAAAAAATTGAAAGGTTGAATTAAATTAGTGATCATATCATCTTTTCTGCTGCATCATGTTTTTCGAAATTATAATTTGAGTAAGTTGAGGTTTTCCTCATTTAAATTTAGTGAAATAATATTAAATCTTAATTTATTAAAAAATTTATTTTTACTCATTTTCAATTATGAATTTTAATAATATTGTTAGGAAAAGAGATTAATCAAATTTTTACGACAAATATTAATAAAGTAACCAAAATTTTTAAGGAAAAAAGTCAATAACAATTGTCATTATGTCAATAAGGTTGCTGACTAAGGTATAATCTTTCTAAATCAACTCAACCTTAATTTTTACATCAACAAGGCTTGTTTTCAGTTCATGCTTTTAGAGGAGTTGAATTTTTGATATTTTTTTGTTAGAGAGTAGTTGTATAAATAAATTGCACAAAGAATAACTTCAACCTAAAATACTTTGGGCATACTTTTAGCTTTTAACATGCAACTAGCCATGTTAAAAATTATTCTATTATTTCTTTTCGGGCACATCATTTTGTTGCGGTGATCTAAGGATCATTAAAAGGCAACTATTTTCATGAATTTCAAAAAATTTATTAAATTTTTTTGAAGTGAATTCACTTACTCTATTGAGCATCAAAACTTTAATTCTGTAACTATTCTTTTTTCACGAGAGGTTTTGAAATTTTTAAATACAATAAAAGCTTTTTATTTCTATTTTCAAAATAAACTTATGTATTTTTATTAGAGGTAAGTATTGGATGGGATAGGTTGAGTTAAGAAAAAAATGTCTTAATTTGACTCTTTATTTAGTTAATCTAACTCCGATAAGGGTAATATTCAAACTAAGACTTTCAATTCAAATAGCTCAATTTTATTTGAATGAGTTTGGTTAGATTAGTATGAATCAACACTTGTTGTTGGGGTAGAAGGCTCAACCCAAATTCTATAAAAGCCAAACTTAATTAAACTAAGATTTAGGTATTTATCATATCAAAATATTTAAAGATAAATTAAGTAATTTATAATAATGATTTTGATATGATATAAAAAGCATTTAAGATAGAATATAATTACAAATAAAATATAAATCAATATATTCTTTTCGATAGAGTGAAAAAAATTACTTTTGATAACAAATATGCAAAAATCTCTAGACAAATTATTACAATGACTTAATAAAAATATGAATTACAATGACTTAATGAATATATGAATTAACCCCATTACCCAGCATACAAGTAGGGATTATTTAAGCTCTAATGAGAAATAACGTTTAACATTCTATGTAATACATATATATATATATATATATATAAATATATATGTTTGGATTGCCATAGTAACCCAAGGTTTGGAAAATCCAAACCTAGCTCCAACTGATTTAAGTCATCTAGAACTAAAAATATATACTTCACTTATTTTATCTTGATCCAACCCAAACCAAAATTCATTTTTTCATGATATAGGTTGAGTTGAACTAGTTTAACTAATTTTTTGCTTACCCCTAGTTTTACTTAAATTATCAATAAAGAGTAAGAAATATTTACTTTTACCAAATGAGAACAAATTGATAGGTTCATACACATTAATATGAACAAGTTAAAGAAACTCAATTTCTCTTGATTTGGTTTCTTTCGTAAAGCTCATTCTAGCATATTTGCCATGAAGACATACTTACACACAATTAATTGGGATTGTTGATTAAAGGCATCCCATTCACCATTTTCTTTTCTCCTATAATCTTGAGTGTTTCAAAATTTAAATGGCCAAATCTTATGTGCCAACACCATGCTTCATCTTGTACATTTGCCGTCAAGCACTTTGCACTAATTTTCTTGAGATTCAATTTAAATAATCTATTTTTGGACTTAAGAACTTTAGCAATCAAATTAGCATTTGGATTTCTAAGCCAAAAACACATATCTTTCATGAGAATTTAATAACACTTTTCATGAAGTTTGCCCACACTTAAAATGTTATTTTTTTTTATTGTAGGTACATAATAAATTCGGTGATTAGCTTATAGCCACTATCTTTGGAAGAAATTAGAATTGTACATTTACATCCAATTTGAATTTTGAAGGTGTCACATTACCTTTCACCTTTTTATCAAAATCTACAAATTTTATTTTGTCTCCACATAGGTGATTGCTTGCTTCATTATCCAAATATCATAAGCTATATCAACCATTTGTTCCTCCTTGAGCACTAATAACAAAGTTTACTCTTCAACATCTTGCTCTTCATTATCAACAAAATTAGCCTTCTCTTCAATATTAGTTATAGCACTATGACACTCCCAAGAATAATTGCCTAATTTATGACAATTATAGCATTCAACTTTTGATGTATCATTTCACCTTTCATTTGATCTTTGATAGCATACATGTCCTCTACCTCTTGCTCTTCCAAGATCTTTAGGTGATGGATGATTTTTCTCCTAATTTTTTGAATTGTGACCATGACTGCCATGTCTTCTTTTTCTTCCTCCTTGGTCACAATGACATTATGTTCCTTTTCCATATCCTCTTTAACTATTTTCACCCCTATCATCCTTCAAAGAAATCTTGGTTTTGAGAATTTGCTCCAGCTCTTCTTGCCTCCTTTTGATATTCTCTTCATGGGCTTGCAATATATCTCCAATGCTTCAATAGTCATATAGTTTAGATCTTCTAACTTTTCAATGACACAAACTACATTATTGAATTTGGAAATCAAGAAGCAAATAATCTTTTCAACCACACAAACATCTTCCACTTTATACCGCTCTAATTGATTCACAATGGCCTTCACCCTTGAATAATAATCCAAAACACTTAGATATCTTCATTCTCAAAGCTTGAAAATAATTCCTTAGTTATTAAAGTATTACTTTTTTCATTTTGTCAACACCATGGAGAGAATTTTACAAAATCTCCCAAACTTGTTTTGAGGTAGTTGAGTCGGCCACCTTCTTAAACATGAAGTCATCCAAATATTAATGGTTTAGGGTGAGGGCTTGTTGATTATTCTTTCTAGTTTAGGATGAATTATTTTTCTCATTTTGAGGCAATTGGTTTTTGAGGAATCTCATAACCTTTATATACCATCTCCCAAACATTTGCAATGATTTCATGTGAATACATCAACTCTCATAATTTTCTTTTGTAAGACGAGGAAAGTGAAAAGAAAGAATCACATTATTTGCCATCTTTCAAATTTTTACTCAACACTATTTCCTCTTAACTCTAGAAACCTTAGCTCAAATACCAATTTATTAAAAAAGAAAAAGAAGAGGAATTTCAAAAGAGAAATGCTTCTCACTATTTGCTTGATTTCAAAATCAAGTACTAAGGAATATTTATTGGTACAAAAGTAGCCCTTTACATGTATCGCATTACTTATAAATGACCATTAAAAACATTTTATTCATATAAATGACCATTACTTCATTTAAACCATTACTACTATAGTTAAAAAGACACATTATTGTTATAAATAGCCACGATTACATTTACAACATATAAATAACTACTAGTACATTTAGAATATAACCACTACTCACTTAATGACCAATACTCCATTAAAAATAAAGGTCTCAAAGTGAGTTAACCCACCTTGTTCTATGACATTTCGCAATTTTAATAGATCAAATAAATACTAACCAATCCACCCCTTATTCTAGGTGGAGGAGCTAACCTATAGGTCAATATATTTTTTATATATAAAAGTACAAGCTAGCTTGCATTTTCATGAGTTAAGAAAATAAAAAAGGTAGGACAGAGAGATTTAACCTACTTGGACACTTCTAATTAAAACATATGAATTATCATTATTCCATTCATAACACATTCATTTTTATTGGAATCACCTAAAGCATCAAAAGTTATATAGAGATGAAATATGTAAAAAAATTATAAATTATTATTTAACGAAAATCAACTGAGAACAGAACTGAATTGAACTGCTTCTACATAAAATTCGAAAAAAAAATTATTTTCATCAATTTTAATCGGTCTTTGATTGGCGTGGCTAAATTGAATCGGCTTAACTCAGCTTTCAACGGGCCTATGTAGCGTGCAAGTTTACTACCCGAGACGGAAAGATTTGCCTCTTTACATCTGGAGAGTACGTGCTAGCAAGTAGAACGTGGCAAAAACCCCAACCACGTCCGTTCCTTCGTTACCGCTCATATGCGTTATTTCTTGTAGCTTATGGGCCTTAGAGCTGCAGCCGAAGCCAGTCTACAAAATTTATGGACTTCCTCTTTTTGGACCTCCATCAAGTTGGGCCTTGAACTCATCGTAATTGATCCCAAATAATTTTATAATTCAAAGAGTTAAAGAAGGACATATATAATACAAGAGTTTATTATGTCACTGAATATTAACATATTTGGAAATAAGAGCTCCTCTATCTTTGCCATGTCTCTCTTATTTGCTTAGCTTTGTTTGGAAGAGAGGATAAAGAAATAAAGGAGGTAAATATTTTTATTTGTTTGCAGTCACTATAGCTCCTATAAAACTAAATGTATGTAATCTAAGAAAAACTTCTCTTTTTTAACTATTCTTCAAACATCAATATTACTCTCACAAAGAAATTTTATTTGGATATTACAAAATTCACCTATTATCATTAGATAAGGTTGATGTCCAATTATAAATGTGTCGAACTTACTACACTAAATAATAATGTCCGAGAGTTGCATTACTTTCTTCAAAATTAGTCACTAGTGCATATGTCAACTTGCTTTAACGTCTTTCCGAAGATTTTCCTATTCCTCAACGGCAGAGATATACCCTAACATAAGAGAGGGGAAAGGGTAAGAGAAAGAGAGAGAGAGAGAGGGTAGCTTCAACTTTTTATGGTCCTTAAAGTATTGCTGCCTTGCCCTACTAATTGCAAGTCGCGAGAAATGGCTGTGTATTTAGCCGCTAAAGATAAGCAAGTGAGAGATATACAAAACAATGCTCCTCTCACTTGCTTTTGCTTGAGAGAGAGAGAGAGAGAGAGAGAGAGAGAGAGAGAGAACCATGAAGATTTCGGAAGTTAAATTAGATGGAAAATTGTATAAAGTGAGGCAACTTGGATTGGGCTGAAATCTGCAGCAGTGTTCGTTCGAGTCAGGTTGCTATTTCTCATTGTTTGACATAATAATGCAGCTCAAGTGGATGTTGATGGATAGATAGGGATATATGGAGAAGGTGAGTGGGCATTTTAGGTTTCAAAATCTCAACGAAAATTTAATTGGAAGTTTTTAATCAAATTATTTGATCTAAGCAGTGACCTCACTGTTGGAGATGGAGACAAAACGATCAAATATCTCTCTGGAAGACCAAAGTCGGCATGCCATGCTTTAAAAGAGACTAGATAATTTATAAGAGAATGATATATGACAATGTAGCGAACAAAAGGTGAGGCATATCCCAATTGACACATACATAATGACTAGATTGCAGCCATGGCTTGCAATTTGTTATTGGTGATTGGGTGCCTTTTCCGAAACTTTTGCTTGCAAAAAATTAAATAATGGTGACATAATTGCCTGTCATTATTTATTTATTTACTTTTCAAAAGGAATTAATTAAAATAATGCTGGAAGATAGTTTAGTTCCCCCCATAACAGATAAAGTACTAAACCATTTTCATGGTGGTGATTCTTGACAGTGACACCCTCTTTGCTCAACTTGCAGAGTCATCATCACCAGTTAAAGCAAAAGATGCACTGGGCCCACCATTTGAATGATTGGAAGCTTCAGAAACCATACACTAATGAGCCAAAATTCTTCTGTTGAGCGAATTTATGTCATGCTGTTAGGGTTTCAAATCTTTCAACGATAGCAGCTGGTTCTTGTTCTTTACAGCTTTGTTTCTTCCCACTCGTGACTCTTCGCATTTACAGTGCAATTTCTGCAACAGTACTTATTGTTCACTAATTGGATCAAAACAGCCTTGATATGATCTGTCTCGGTGGCCTTTTGCCTTGTCAGAATCTGACACACTATTTTTCTTAACTGTTACTATTGTCTTCTCCAGGAGAAGCCAAGAATGTTCTTAATTAATGACTTATAGGAAGGGGTGGACCATGTTAAATTATAGTCCAAATTTGATTACAGCCAAGTTTCGAAGAAATTTGAGGTTGCTTTTAAATCGAGGTATATATATGTGGTATAGTTTCTTGTGAAAAGTGGCATACACGGTGCATGCTGGGATAAACTAAAGGTCAAGTTCCAATCTTGCCTCCAACCATGATAGGCGCTTTTGTGATTAATTTGTGTAGGAAGGAGAGGAATTTTGGACAAGAAATTGAGATGCTTTTCACTATTTTTACTTGATTTTAAATGACAAATACAAAGTGTATTTATAGATAAAAAAAAAAAAAATGAGTCGTTACATGTACTACACTTAAAAATTTATAAATTAATAACTACTAAAAGCATAATAATCCTGTAAGGGACTGCTAGTCCATTTATATTGATGGCCACCGCATTAACATGACCACTACTATCCTTCACATTATTCTTATAAATGATCATTATTCCATTTAAACCAAATGACCATTATGTCCAATAAATTTACCAATAACATCAAAAATTATATGTAGATAAAATATCAAGAAAAATTTAAATTATAATTTAATAAAAGAGTAAATTACTCTCCCATCCTCTGTGTTTTGCTGTTTTTACACAACTTTCATTTATTTTAAAATCCTATTATTAAAATCTTCCCTTGTAGAAGACAGATTTATAGTTAGTTTTAATGTAATTAATTTCTTTTAGTATAAATCATAATATCCCATTATCAAAAGATTTTGTGATATTAATATATGAAGATATATGTGAATTTTAATCAAATAATTAAAATTTATGGTACCAAAGTTCAACAAAAAGCTTAAGTATTTATTCATTCAACTTAAGAGACTTAATTTGTTAATTTAGAGTAAGAAAATATAGTAATTTAATAACAACTAAGAATTAATTTCCATGAAGAGAGTTTGTGAAAGTTTTTAAAAAATAAAGGTAGGTTTGTGTAGGTTTATGTGATTAAAGCTAATTTACTCAATAACAAATTGTGTGATGGATTTTGTTTCGATCTCTCAGTCTAGATACTGTTGATTAACATGTTGCCAGTATTTTTGGTTTCGAACCGAAAAGCAAAGAACTCTTGTCGGATCTTGTATATGATCAAATTGAAATTAGGGGCATCGTCACATTTACAATTGGTGGGACAATCATGCATTTGATTGGCCTCTCAGCCATATTGCTCAATCAAATTTATTATTATCAGTTAGGGTACAACACCCACATTGATTTTGATCGCGACCACACCATATGTGCTTTATTTGAGTGATGATGGTAGAACCAATGGTTCTTTTCTTTGGAACATTTGGGCCAGCCTAGTTGGATTTATCTTTGAGCTATGGTCATTTTAGAGGGAAGGTGGTAAAATTGAACCGAATCTGGCATAGGTCAAGTGTCAGGCATGCATTTCCTTCATTCCAGAAAGATTTTTGAACCCAAAACCTAATTTAGTAAAGACATGAAATTAAGATGATGCAACTCTTTTAATTAAGATAAACCCTAACCCTGTATAGTACTGCTCATTATTTTGATCGATATTGACAGATAGATATAAGTAATTTTGTTGTGGCTGTAAAATAAAATTACAGTGGTGGATTAATTCCTTCCCATGCACAGGCTACATGTGAAGGCAAATTCTATGACAGGAGCAACTGCCTCTGCTTGCTTGGCCCTCTCTGGTGAAAGACATAGTAAAGACGCTAATCAATTAATTGCATTCAAACGACTAGTTTTGGTTCTCAGTGACTCTATCTCTATCTCTCTCTGTGTGTGAAAGAGGCGCACACATGCACGTTATTGTAGAGAGTGGATAGTATATATCAGGGGGCGGGGCCATTAAAGCTTTTCTTGGATCACGTGCTTGTTTTGTGGCTTTCATGTTTACGCAAAGAGATGAATACTATACTAGAAGCTCAGGCTTTCTCTATCTCTCTCTGCCATTGTCCTTTTCTAGGACTGCCCCATCGTTCTGTACTTCTGTCTCTAACTGCATGCATGCCTGCCCTTGTCACCCGGCCTACCTCATTCACTCTGTCCCAGCTATCCCATTCTTCCCTTGATTTATTTACAGGCCAAACCGTTCCCCTTCCACTGCAGTGGAAGATACAGCTTAGTGGACCAAATTAAATGATCATTTCCTGTCAATTACCTATTTACCATTAAATTATAGCTAATGATTTTTAAAATTAACTCATCTTATGTTAATGGTTTTTTCATACAGTCCAATGTAATTTACTGATAAGCAAAAGGTAATATTTTAAGAAAGAGAAGATGACCTCCTTTCTAAAAGTAACAAAGTGAAAGTTATTTTTAAATTAATTAATTTAGAGAAGCCTTTTTATCGATTGTAGTATAGTAGTATTTCAGAAAGCAGACAACGCTCTTTAACATTCCAAAGTAGTATAGTAGTATTTCAGAAAGCAGACAACTCTCTTTAACATTCCAAAGTGCCGTCGACAACATGGCAAGTTGTGATTTGTGAACATGATTTTAGACTTGCGTGAACGTAGCATGCGTGAGTGTGACTTGGCATTTGGAGAGAGAGAGAGAGAGAGAGAGAGAGAGAGAGAGAGAGAGAGAGAGAGAGAGAGAGAGAGAGAGAGATTATAGAACTTGTTAAACATGGTTAAGTTAATTAATTAAATGCCCACAGTCTAGCACGCAGCCATTTAATTGCAGCGTCTTAGAATCACAAGCTACAGCCGGGCTATGATCAAAATGCTGCCATAGGAAGGCCTTCTGAGTTCTATCGATATTAATGAGCATTCAAGGGATCAAGTCTCTGCATTTGTACTCAAAGAGGCTAACTTTTGCATTTATATAAGCTTATTATTAGTTGTTGCCTTCTGAGTTCCGCAATACGTACCAGTCTATGGTTGGCACGAAACTAAGAGTCAGGCCTCTGAAGCATTTGTCCAGCACACACAAAAATGACGATTTGTAAATGGAAATATGAGTATGCACTGCACACAACGCAGAAGAGCAAGGATAAGGTAAAGTATGTGCATTTTGGGTTTTAGGTACCTTTAACGATAAAGGATATGCTTCTCGGTGGAGTAAATTCAGTGACGTGCAAATGAGGATAACTCTAAAGCCAGCGTACTGAAAAAGTTAGCCACTAATAAGTTAAATGCAATTATAGACAAGTTGACCCAAAACAGTGCCTATTTCTAAGCATGACCTTAGTGTGTCACAGGTAATATAGGCCGGCTACCCTAACAAGTACTTGGACAGTTGCACTGCGTAAGAGCAGCATTGAGTGTCAAAAGTAATTAGTAGTCAAAATTAATTATAACTAGCCAGAATTTAGTAGATCAGGCAGTTTGCTAAGAAGAATTTTAGTTAGGAGTAATTTTTGTTGGGAGAAGTTTATTATTAATAATTTTTATTTTGAAATAATTAGTATTTTATTAAAAAATAGGTAGATATATTAAATAAATTTTAAAAAAAATACCAGAACAGTAACAAATTAGCTTAATGGAGATCAAAGTTATTCTTGCATTTTGATTGTTTACGAATACTCATTTACTTAACTTTTTTTAATCCTATCATTTCTTACCGAATTACCCTAGCCTTATTGCCGCATGCTTCTTTTCTGAACATACACTTCCTACACTACGTTTTTGTGTGAAGAGATTTGTTAAGTAAAAGAAAAAACTTAGTTTAAATCTAACCGTTTACACTTGCAGGTTTCTATTACGGGTACTCATCTGGCTAGCAATTAAAAAAGAGAAGAAAAAACGAAAAGGGATCATCCTTGGAGTGCTCCAATAGCCTGTTAAAGAGGAAAAAACAATACATTATGTTGCTTTCATATTCTCTATATCGAATCCCTCGTCCAACTTGTTTGTCTCATTTTTAACATGCTTGTTTCACTTTGTGAACAATATTCTAGTTATGGCCGTGATGTCAACTTTTGCTGCATAGACTTATCTCTAAGGAACGGCCATATACTTTTCATGTAACCAATGTTAGAAATGAGAGCAGCAAACTAAACATAGAGGAAAATGAAATAGCTAATAAAAAAAACAACTGGAAAGAGAGGAAAAGACAGAATTTCATATCCACAAATTATACCACTAGCCACTGATCCGCTGGAACATGTGCAGATAATAGAACTAAAAGCTCCTTAATAATGCACCTTTTTTTCGCCATCTTTTTTGACTCCTATCTTAAAAGACTCCAGTATACGTGCCATTACATAAAGACTTGGGCGGCTGGTCTCATCCTCCAAGCACCTTTGACGCTGATAGTTAACCTTCTGTACAAGATGGTTTGATGCCTTAGAAGGATTTTAAGGGCATGTCCTCCGTACTCTAATTCACATAAGCTCTTGACGCCCTTTGTTTTTGCTCTCTTTTGTTACTTCTCCTAACTTGGAGAAGAGTGGCGCACCTTGCTTCTTCATATAGATGCAGATATGGAAAATAGGCAAATCCAATTTGTCCTATGTTATATATTTGTCAGCCTACACACATTCTCTGTGTCTTTTATTAATATAGATATAAATTTATGATGGATTCGAATTTCAAGTCACCCTTAAACATTACCAAATTTAGTGATGGGAGCTCCAAACTCAGCTCTTTTAATATATATGTTGTTTAAGCTAAACTTGATTATAGCTTAAAATAGATTTGTAACCTTAAGACTGTAATAAATGACCATCACCTTCCCCGCCCCCCCTCCCCTGCCCTTTTCTCTTTTCTCAACAAATTGGCTTTTTACTTTTATCATGTGCATGGATTTGGGCATTGGGGTTTGAGATTCACACCATTTTTTGGTAAACTCAATAGTGTCCAAGAGGAACCATTTAGCTATTAGAACATCACGGTTTCTCTCCTTTTAATTAGAGTATTTTTTAGGATTTAAATATACACATTAAGACATCATCATATTTCTATTAGATCAATATTTTGTGGGCAATTCACACTTCGACCTACTACATATGTTTCAAAACAGTGTTATTCTAACAAATTAAATTTTAATAAATATTTATTTTTGTAAAGTAAATTTAAAAATTATTATATTTTATAAATTAAACTATAAAACATAATGATTCATAATAATGTTTTAATTTTGGGACAATTTTGCCTCACATATTTTTGTGAGACAAACTTTTCAATGCCAAAAAAAAAAAAAATAGTAAATTAACCAAACTACATGTTGGATAGCACTTGTTTAATGTAAAGTAATAATTAGAATAATCTTTGTAGAAAAATCACGTTTTTCCCATCTAAAAGGTGATTATATATGTTTTTATAATATAAGCACCTACAAGATAATCTATTTTATAAACAAAGCTCTCGATTGTCCCTAACACTTTATAAGGAAAACAAATATAAGATATTGGAGAGGATTCGCAAGTTGCCTTGTATCTAAATTGCTTGTCAGTAATTCATTCATGAGAAAAGCTCGGCATAATTTGCTCATTTTTCAGAATAAACAAACTTAAACGGTTTCCTCTTTGTTAATGCATGTTGCCGTTTCTGGAATTGGGTTTATTGGCACCACCATTCTTGTTAGCCTAATTAGATGTCCTCTCTTTTTTAGTGTTTCAGGAAGCATGATTTTGGTCGGTAGAAAGTGTAGGAGCGTAATGAGAATGCACAGTAGGGGGAGGATGTATGTTGTCCCCTGTTAGCCAAATCACACATTTCTTAATAGTGAAACTGCGAAGTACAGATAGGAAAGAAACCCAAGAGCTGTTAAATGTCATTATCAAAGCCTTCAAAAAGGTGGGGGTGCAAGGGTTGGTTCTAGACTTACCTCCCTCATCCATGACCGTAATCATAACTCATCACAAAGAATTTGGGTCATTTTAGTTTCTTAAAGAAGTTAGACGTATATATTAGAGAGGAGATATTTAAGGGGTTGGCCAGACAGATGACTACAAGAGTTGGGTGTTCGTGACAAGGTCATTTATTTGTGTATTTGTGGACCTAAAACCCACCAGAAGTCCTTCAATCTCTTCGCTGAACAAACTCTGCCACACTTTGTAGAAGCATCAACAAGCTCTCATATTCTGAAGGTACAAATTTTTTCCCATGCCACTGTACACCAATTCTTTCCATTATTCTTTCTTGCAATGCACCCATGTGATGTCTCCTCAACTCAATCAGAGTGAAATTCACAAAATTCAATGCCTTTAGTAGTTTGTGATTTTACCCTATCTGTACACTTTTCTGAAGTTGAAATTTGAAATTCTGGATGTGTATGCTTCAGCGAAACCAGCAATCTACTGAATTACTCTGTCCTTTTACTTTCATTCTGTAGACAAGACCAGACAGATTAGTCAGTTATAAATCCTGTGGAGAAGCGTTGAGTAATTAACTTTTGTTTGTACGTTCATATGGGTTTGGGGTACTGGTTTCGTTTGGGTAAGGAATCTGATTGATTGAAACGGCAGGTTTTGGTTTTTGGGGATCAGCAGTTGCAGCAGATTTATTTGAATTGAGGTTGGTGGTGGGCAACAAACATTAGCTAGAAGGGATATGGATACGAGAGATTGGAAGAAAATTTAGTTAGAGAAAAAATAACGAGGGGAAAAAAGTAGAATTTATATATTAAATTATAAAAGATTAAAAAAACCTATTAAAATCGGGAGGAAAAAAAAATTAGAGGCCAGTTAGAAGAGTGACAGGAAGCAAAGAAAGGAGTGAGTGGTTGAAGAAACCTTTTGATAGGAACCAGGATTTCTGTGGGAAATATCAGCAGCACCAGTAAGACCTAAACAGACAACTCGGCAAAAGAATCACGGGAACAAAATTGGAGCATATACACTCATTATCAGTATCGTCAACTTGCCCAGAACCATATGTAGAAGGCATAAATTCCCATCATATAGAAGTAACAAAGGAACCAACTTTCAACCAAAAAGCCTCAAATCATACAAATTATACAAGAGGAATGGGCACGAAGAGCGCTGGAGGAGAGATCGTTCAAGTCCAAGGAGGCCACATAGTTCGATCTACAGGTAGAAAAGATCGACACAGTAAAGTTTACACTGCAAAAGGGCCTCGTGATCGCAGGGTTCGACTCTCTGCTCATACAGCCATCCAGTTCTACGATGTTCAAGATCGTCTTGGCTTTGACCGACCAAGCGAGGCCGTGGATTGGCTCATCAAGAAGGCTAAGTCTGCCATCGACAAACTTGCTGAGCTTCCTCCATGGCACCCAACTGCAAATGCTACTGAAGCACAAGAGGCAGATCAAAATGCGGGGTCAAGCAAAATGGCAATTGCAGCAGAACGATCAGCGTCTTCTGGGTACAATTTTCAGCTCCAAAGGCAACTGGCTGAGAACCCAGATAACCGTTCAGGTTTCATTCCCCCACCACTTGATACCGATGCCATTGCTTTCTTCCCCACCACCTCTGCTACTTCCTCCATCAATTTTCAGAACTACCCACCTGGTATAATCTCCAGAACCACCAATTCCTCTGAAGATCTTGGCCTATCTCTGCATTCGTTCCAAGACCCAGGTCTAATTCATGGGCAGCCGCGAGGGGATGGGAATCAAACACCTTCAGATGACCAATCCCTCTTTGATGGGTCGACCCCAGTTGGCTTCGAGGCCAACTATCAGAGGATTGTGACTTGGAACAGCGACGCAAGCACAGATATAAACAGGGGCGGGTTCATGGTGAACTCGCCGCCATTGCTTGGCCAAGGTTCAACTTTTTCTCAAGGGGGAACCCTTCAGTCCACTTTTTCACCATACATTCGTGCTTGGAATGACATCCCAGTTACTTCTTCGGAGCATCACAAGTCAGAAGCTTCGATCCTTGGCAGCCGGTTCCTCTCTGATGGGTTGACGGGGTTCTGCATTCCGGCAAGAATTCAAAGTCAGGAAGAAGATGCCCTTGGAATTGCTTCTGACAGGCCATCTTCTGCTTCTCCTAACTCTCACCACTGACCCAAAGTACCTGCGCAATGCTGCAGTGATTCCTTATCTATCAGGTGCATCTCCGAAACCCGACTCCTTTTTCTTGATTACCATTGGCAAACAATTTCAGAGATTACAAAAGAAAAAAAAAAAAAAAAAGAAGAGACCACTCCATGAGAGTTGCGCAAGGATGGCATTTTTTTATGGAACTTAACAGTAAAAACTCCTCAAAGTAATCTCCCATGCAAAGCTGCACCTAAAAAAGTCTCTCATCGGACTCATCTCCTTATTAATCAAATATTTCATATTGATCATATTATGCAGGAGCATTCTCTACCAGATTTGCAACTAGTTGTAGATGGACACTGGTTGGATTCGACTCGTACCTTTAATGGCTTTGTAATTTCCTCCTTAAACGCTTTAGTTTTATTGGGTGGATTCCCTCTAACTAATGGTGCTTAATATATGTATACGACATAATATTTTCCCTTACTTCAGTATATGGTTTTGAGCTGAATTCCGCGGTTATAGTCCTCAGTGTTTCGTTAAAGTCGAGAATAGCATAGCTCGTGAGACAGTTGAGTGGAAAGCAGGGAATGCAGACAGAAAGCGATCATTGAACTCCACTTAACTAAAAAACGAATCAATTTTGGCTTTAATTCATTCTCTCCTGGAAGATGTTAACAGAGATTATACTTCTGTTTTCCGTGTCTCACAAGTACAACATTAAAAAGAACACTTCGGAGTCAACCATTTTCTGTCACACTGTTTGACTATGTATTTGTTGTGTCTGCTTAATGTTCAAGTAGCATTGACAGTATGCAGATTACTCACTGATGCTTGTATCATATGGCTAACCGTTGCATCGCAATAGCCATGTCAGATTTGTGGAAAAGTTTTTTTTGGCTTAGTAAGCAAATTCATTTCTCAAAATGTTGCTCTATAAATATTAAGCAAATTCATTGTTTCTGAATGGGTTCAAATTTAAAGCTGCAAAGGAAGAAACGAGATTTATTCTTTCCTGCTGTATCAGAACTTTTGTGAACTTTGTCAATTAGTTTTTTCTTTCTCTTTTAATTTAAGCCATGTTTAGAAGAGGTTTCAAGGTTCTCCTAATAAGGTGGATATCTAAAATATTACTTATTAGTGCCTTATGTCATCAAACACGGAGATCAGACACAAACACATGACAATGTCAGAGATTATTCAAGTCATATCCATTTTGTCACAATATATGTCAGCCAGACAGCTGCCAACCAAGATATCCCTTACACTTGAAATTGAGATCTTATGTAGCCAGTAAATGAGTTCCTTGGATGCCCACTCGTGAAAACTGAATTGAAAACGAGTTAAAGTGCTTGCTGGCACCCTCCTATGCTTTTATCCTGGATCCGTACTTTTGGAATATAAAGGGAGGGGATACAATAAAAGAGATATATATAAATTAAGTGTGAAAAAAAGTTGATAAAACAAAAAATATAATTCATAAAACATATTTAAATATATTCTAAAAAATATACAAAAAATTATCAAAATCAAATGATAACAAAAGTAGAGATCCAAATCTTTCTATCCTTGTTAGCTTTTGTTTTGGTATTTTTTTTCCCCTCTATTTACTCTGTTTGCGAAATCGATAGCGCCAATTCAGATATCCGTTTAACAAGAAGAAGAAGCCCATATTGTATCACAATTGCTAAGGGAGGCTATAAAAGGCCAAAAAGCAAAAAAATGGTATAGAAGATAGAGAGGACAATAAATAAGATTATAAATAATTAAAAATAAATTCTGCAAAAAAATTAATTTAATCTAAAATTTTATTGTAAAATTATATTTGTAATCATTATATACTTTATAATCAATGAAAAACTTAAAAAAAAATTATTTTGTTAGCTAAAATTATTGGGTTAGAATTTATTGTCAAACAAAATTATTGATTATTAAAAATGATATCAAACAATGTTGATATACGTCACTACCAAGAAAGTTGAATTAAAAATTATACAAAATTAAATAAGTAAAAATAAAATTGTTTTGTTTGCTAAACTTACAAGATTAATGTGAGAAAAAACATTGATAAATGTTTTTAATTGCTACTTTTAATATTTAAATAATTCAATTGAATCAACATTGGGGATATTGTTGAATATTATTAATATCTAAGCATTGTTGACATGCGATGCAGAAGGGGCAAACACAAAAAAAAAAGAGTTTGAAATGGTGAAGGACATAAAAAAATATGATCTACATTATAAAAAAATAGATTTGGAAATTAGTTACGCATAGGAAAGATATTAATACCTCTACAAATCCTTTTGGCAATACATTAATGTTTTCTTATATTTTGGTTTCAAATTTGTGCCTTGTGTTTTGTTAAAACAAATACATTATTTTTGTTACTTTTGTTTGTTTTACTGTTGCTTTGTACGTGATCAAGTGTGATTTATAATTAATGCTGTAAGTAAGCGACACTTAGTCATTTTTGTAGAAAGAGTAGTATGCTTTGTCTAGTGTTTAAATCAAAAGTGGTTGCTTAACTTGACTGGAACTTTTTGAAAAGTAGAAGAGCATCTAACTAGACTAGGGTTAAAAAACGTATTGTCTAACTTGATTAAGACTTGATCAAATAAATCGAGGAGGAAAAACTAGAAGACTTGATCAAATAGATTGAGCAGGAAAAACTAGTAAACTTGGTTAAGAGTATTAGCAGACCTTTTCTCTCAAAATTGAGTACACTTGAATACTCTCCCTTAGAAGTACAAGAAATGACTCTTCATTTTACCTTGCAGTTCATTGTCAAGAAATTTACTATTTTTTGGGTTTTTTTTTATTGTTTAAACTAAGTTTTAGAAAAATGCGAAGGAAAATGCCAATGGACTCTAGAAGTACTAGGTGAATACTTTCTCTTCAAATTAGGTACACTTGGGCATCCCACCTTAGAATAATAAAAGAACACTTCCTCATTCAATTCTAAAATTAGTCATCAAAAGTCCAATGTGTTTAAATTGGTTTTCCAAAAAGGAAATAATTTTGAAGCAACTATGTAAACATTAGTGAACCTTTGTAAAAGTAATGAATAGAGCCTTTTCTTCTAAATCAGACCTAGACTATCATTTCCTCTTAGGACTGATGGCACATGAATTGTCATTTGATCATCAATTAGTCAAAGGACAATTCCCCATTTTTTATAGAGGTAAGTTGAGAAAAAATAGCTAAGATGATAAAAGGGGTAAGCACAAAAGCAAAGAGAAGTTCAAGCTTAGATCTTTTTCCTTGATTTCAATAAACACGTAGTTTTATGTGGAAACATGTTTAGAAGAAATTGTCATAGTTTGAGTCTTAAGCTCATCCCACTCTCCAACATACAATTGTACAAGCATGCATCAGAAAATAATTTGAATCACAAATGGCACCATTAAAGCGTCATCACAAGCAGTTATTTATCAAATCAAGGTAAAAGAACAACATACATCACTCATGTGAAAAGGAATTCAAGAAATGGGGTCTACATTGAAAGACACTCCTCACTTAAGCATATTAGCAAAAAAAAAAAAAAGCACACATTCCCACATTAAAAAAGAAAATCAAGAAATGGGGTCTACATCGGGAAGACATTTCTCACTTAAACAAATTAGCAGAAAAGCACACATTCCCATGTTAGAATAGGAATTCAAGAAATAGGGTCATTCAAGGGGGAATTTCACTTGCACACCCATTTGCACAAGCTAACGGAATAATAGCAAAATCAAGTGTAGCTTACTTACCAGGGCTCCGCTGGTCTATTTCAAACACCCCAGACATTCGGCCTTAAGCAAAAGTTCCTCTTTATTACTATTGAGGACACACTTAATGTAAGATTCATGAGCAAGTACCAAAGATATTTCAACGGGCACCACATTCACAGTCAAGTACAGAGAGCGCAAAATCACAAGCAAGGGATGATTTCTTCTTTTTTTTAATATGGGAGGCCTATGCAACAATCTAATACATAATGACATAACATAAAAAAGGGTGGAAGCATAAGCAAGCATGCAAACGCAAGAACATTTACCTTTTCTTTTTATTTTTTTTAAAAAGGTTTTTAGCATCACGGCAAGGAAACACTAACCGAAGCAGCGTGAAAGCCACAGAAAAATAGCAAACAGCAGCGACAGTATGCAGTAAAACAACAAAAAAGAATTGCAGAACAGCATAAAACAGCACAAAATTGCAGAAAATAGCAACACAGAATTGCAGAATAGCATAATTACAAAAAACAGCAACACAAAATTGCAGAACAGTATAAAATAGTGCAAAATTGCAGAAGATAGCAACAGAGAATTGCACAACAGCATAAAACAGTGCAAAATTGCATAACAGCAGAACCGCAAATAATACAGCAATACAGCAACTTCCCTACATCTCTAACGCATTCACAGTGATTTAGCAAGGACAACAGAGGGAGAATGCAGTAGAAACACAGGCATACAACAGCTAGATTATGCAATTAGGCATGTACCATGAACCAACACTCAAAAATGCATTTAGACTCTCAGTAATTCGTGGCACCTACCAATCCATTCCCCTAATATTAAATATTTAGCGCAAGCAAACTTCCAAAGGACATTGACAAATTACTTTAGCATGCTCCATAGATTTCTCATCAAGTAAGTTGATCATGTCCTTTACAATTCTACACAAAAAAAAAAAAGAAAAAGAATGCAAATATCATGGAGTCCACAGCAATTGTATGAACTGTCTAATTCAAGTAATGCATTAAGCTAGCAGAGCACTATTTTAATACAAAGACACATCGTGATGGCAACCCACACTTAGGAACCTAGTCAGCCATGATGACTATCGGCTAAGCAAAAACAAACCATATCGTGGCAGCCAACAGCATGCATAAAAAACACCGGCACTAACATAGATTTTTGGAATGAGAGTCCACACGATAGCGTGGTAATGCATATGAAGAGGGGAGTAGAAGCACAAGCATCTAGTAAAAATGTTTTAAGTTATCATTCTGTAAGAATGCTTAAGTATCATTCAGCAAAAATACATCCACACGATCTTGTTTACAGGTCAACATTTCTAAAGGAACATAGCGCAACATTCTGAGAATGGCGCAAGAAAGAGGGAATATAGGAAGGGGATTGCTGTAAGAGAGCCAAAATGAAGAAACAAGAATCACCTAGCAGTCTCAATACAAAGCATCATGAAAGTGTTGAGCCCATAGCCACTTCAATTCCAGTAACAGAACCAAGAAATATACAATGAAATCAAAAAGCAAGACTAAATATTGGGCAAGAAAAATTACCTAAATATATGGTCTCCCAAAGAGCAACCCTCCAAGCGTCCTAGCTTTAAAGGGAGTGGGTAGTTCCGTGGTTGAAAATGACGATGTGCAACGCCTTTCAAGCTACATGGCTCTCAACCCACGTTAGTCTCTCAAACCAGTCTAGTCAACGAAGTCCCACATCCTTTGAGGAATGCAGTTGAGTCTTCTGCGCATGAAAATCGTCCTACCCATGTGAAAAGAGGCCAGCATGGGCCCACGACTATGCTATGTAAAAGGCAGTTGTGCAGTTATGTTATGTTTAGGCTAGTTTAGTTGTGTTATTAGACGTGTGTAGTAGTTATTCTCCTTATGGGATGTAACTGTTATCTTATTTTTAGTTTTGCTTGTATATATGTTTGTAACTCAGTATGTAAAAATTACCTGGTGAATTTTAAAGTGAAAGATTGCCTTACCTTGTAGCTAGAAAGTGCTCGAAATCTTTCTTTCATTACATTTTTAGTGCTTTCATTGAGAGACTATAGTTTCTCATCATGAAAGTCCAGGAGTTAGTAGAGGAATTTGCCGCCGAGCGACAGGCCTCGCAACAGCACCTTGCAGACTTTTAAATTGAGAACACTCGGCAACTTCGCTTAGAAATTGCCCGTCCATTTGTTGAAACGTCGAAACAATTTTAGCAAGTACAAATGTGTGTTTTTGATCTAAATGCCCGAGTGGAAGACTTAAACCAAAGAATCACCCCGCCTAGACTTCAACAGGCGATGCTTAAGAATCCTGAGGATCAGGCCACCAAGGAGCCACCATTCCAATTTAGAGCTTACACACCTAGCTCTTCTGGGTCCACACCTCCTCCATTCCAAAATGAAGCAAAGACAAATGGTGATGCTGAACACTCAAAGTTCCTCCGCACAGTTAAGCTCGAGACCCCTAAGTTCCGCAGTAACGAGCCCAATAACTGGATCGTTAGAATGGAAATTTTTTTAACATTCATTCTGTTCTAGAGTCTGTGTCACTTAAGCTTGCAAGTTTAAGCATGGAAGGGGACAACAGCTTCTTGGTACCAATGGATGTTCACTAATAATTTTCTGAGGACATGGTCAAGCTTTTGTGTGGCACTACGTCAAAGGTTTGGCATTTCTTGTTACTGGGATATCCGTGGTGACCTTGCTAAATTAACTCAAGTTGTTTCAGTGGCAAACTAACAGAGGGTTTTTGAGTTCTTACTAACACAAGTTTGGGCTATTGATGAAGGGTTGTTGATAAGTTTCTTTGTATGTGGCTTGCTCCCTAATATTAGGCATTCCTTTCAACTGTTGAGTTCGACTTCACTTAACCAAGCGATGGAATTGACCTGCATGAAGCTCATTTGGAGGATATCCTATCCTCGATCCAACCTAGAAGTGTGAAATGATTCTCTACTAATTCTCCCCACTTGCTAAGCCGCCTTCGGCCAGCAACACTTTTCCTTTACCAGTACCATCTCATGAAGCATAAAACTGTTGAACAATCTAACAAATCCATTCCCATAAAAAATATGTCCAATGAAGAGTTGCGTAGGAAAAGGGAGTTGAGTTTATGTTATCATTGTGATGAAAAATGAAGTTCCAAGCGTAAGTGTTGAGCAAAGATCTTATTGTTGGTAAGTAATGAGTATCTTTCAATCTAAAGGAGAAGAGGATTAGGGGGAACAGAAGCAAGAAAATAATCCTGGACTCGCGTGTCATATTAAAAAAGGCAAATTCATCAAATAGATTTTAGTCCGATAGTTTATTTCTCTTCCAAAAAACTCTTCATGGGAAAATTTTCATTAGTTTAATGCAGCTTATCCTTGTTATCACCTTGAGGACAAGGTGGCTTTCAGGGAAGAGGTAATGTAACGCCTTTCAAGCTACATGGCTCTCAACCCACGTCAGTCTCCCAAACCAGTCTAGTCAACGAAGTCCCACATCCTTTGAAGAATGAAGATGAATCTCCTGCGCATGAAAGTCATCCAATGCTATGTAAAAGGCAGTTGTGTGAAGAAGAGGCCAGGAAGGGACCACGACTATGCTATGTAAAAGGCAGTTGTGCTACAAAATGCGTGTAGCAATTATTCTCCTAATGGGATGTAACCGTTTTCTTATTTTTAGTTTCGCTTGTATATATGTTTACAACTCAGTACGTAAAAATTATCTGGTGAATTATCAAAGTGAAAAACTGCCTTTCCTTGGAGCTAGAAGGTGCTCGAAATCTTTGTGTGCATGTAAAGTGGGAGCTAATGTTAGAAAAATCCCGAGCCTCCTTTGTGATGTGGGTATCATGAAGAAGAACGAAGGAGAAATCCACTTTTGTGTGTGTGTGTGAGAATGGGTGTATGAGGGAGCAAAAGGTGAGGAATGTGGGCGATTCTCCTTCAGAGAGAGCATGAATGGGAGAATCCGAAAGAGCCTATGCTGAGGTGAGTGTGGATGGGAGAAAAAGGTGAGGGAATGTGCCGAGCTCTCTCTACCTGAATTCGAGAATTGGGTGTGCGTATGGGAGCCAAAAGGGACAGAATCAGATCCTCTGTCCCTCCGTGCTGCCCCTTGTGTGTCTGATTACTCTTTTGAAGTGCGCGAAGAGAAGAGAAAATGCCACCTCTTTTTTTAATTTTTTTAATGACTTTTTTATCTAATTTTTTTTCTCTTTTTCTTTTATTTTTTTGTTATTTTTTAGCATTTTCATTCTTATTTTCTTTTCTTATTTCATTTGTCTTGCTCCTTTATTTTTTTTTGGTTTTTCTAATTTTATTTGTTTATATGTAATTAATTCTTTGTTATTTTATTTTATAATTATTGTTTTAGTATTTTATGCCAAATTAAATTAAAGGTCTACAAGCATAAATTAAATTTTATAAAAGTAACATTATTAAATAGATTTTAATATGACTGTCATCTGTGCAATACACAGATAGTAACTAGTTAATTTTATAATTAGTGACTTGAGAAGTTAATAACAAGCATGTTGTTTGCCTTTTTCTTTTTGCGAGTGTGGACACATAATTTGTTTGGTACCTTATTAACTTAACCAGGGTGTAGATTCATTTTTAACATTATAATAATAAAAATAATATTAGGGTTGTTTTTGTCATTTAAATCATTACCTTTTATTTTATTTTATTTATTGGGGTATGATGAGAATTTAGAAAACTAGCACGCCTCACTCTTTTCAAGTCTATCACAATGATGTCATAATTGGTGAAATTAGGAAATTAGAGCCACCTCACCCTTAAAAAGTAATATGTAAGTCTGTTTGATACACTCAAAACCTGTCATCTCTGTTAGAGTATAATTTTATCTTTCCTTTCTTTTGTTTGGTGTACTATGTTTGTTACTAAAAGAAGTTTGGTTTCAAAACTCGGTTCGAATAGGGGAAGTACACCATGCTAACATGCAAGCACAATGACGCAATTATCAAGGGTGTACTCTACCAATGAGCTAGTAGTCTGTCGTGCGAGCCTTTTGCTAGGGGCCTACTATTCCAAAAGCAAGAGAAACCCCATCCCCATCCCTCTCTTTCCTTTTTAACGTCCGTAAGGCAAAAAAGAAAGGAATTCTATCAACTTGTTTTGACCTAGGATAATAAGCTCATGATCCTTATTTATTGCCTTTACTTATTTGTTTATTGTTGGTTGTATGTATTTTGTAGATTGGACAAACATTAAAGCCTCTAGTGCACCGAGCTAGATTTTGGAGTTCAGTGAAGACCTTGCTCGTGGTTATGAAATTTTTATGTGCTATTTGTTCACTCTTGTTACCTTTAGCGGAGATTTTGGGGTTCAATGGAGGCCAAAGGAAGGAGTGCTCTTTTCATAACAGGGAATATCAAAGGCTTTTCGTAATAGGGAATAGTTTATCTATTGATTAGATACATTTTAGGCTTCACTTTAGTTGAAACAATTTGATTTTTGGTGGACATATTGTTGCAATTTATGTTGCTTAGCCATATTGTATTCTTTCAATAACATACCATTTTTCTTCTCTTATTCTTATTGTTATTGGCTCTTAAGTGAGTTGCTTGTGAAAATTCAAGAACTCATATTTTGGAAGGCATAGAACTCCTAAAGCTATCTACCCTAAATCCTAAAACCTGAAATCTAACCCTTTTAAATCCTAAACCTAGAACAACCTTAAACCCCAAACCTAAAAAGATAATTCTAAAATTCAAACTCTAAACCTAAGCTAACCCTAAATCCTAAACTCTAAAAAGCCCTAAATCCTTCACCTTTAAAAACCCTAAAATCTAATTCTAAACTTAAAACCCTAAACCTAAATCCAATTCTAAAATCCCTTAAACTAAATCTTCAATCTTAAACCTTAAACGCTAAATCCTACAATCCTAAAACCCTAAATTGTACACTCTAAATCCAAACCTAATTCTAAATCCTAAACCCTAAACCTTAAATCCGAAACCTTCATCTAAACCCTTAACCCTAAATCCTAAATCTTAAACCCATCCTAAAACTACCCTAAACCCTCAAGCTATCCATAAAATCCCTAACCTTAAATCCTAAAACCCTAAATCTAATCCTCCTAAACCTTAAACCTAGACCTAAATCCTAAACTTTAACCTTAAACCTTAAACCCTCATAATCCTAGACCTAAACCTAAACCCTCTCAACCCTAAATCTTAAACTAATATCTAAAACTCTAACCCTAAACCCTCAAGCTATCCATAAAATTCTAAATAAACTTACTACTAAATCCTAAATCCTAAATCTAAACCCTAAACTTAAACTTAAATCCTCTTAACCCTAAATCTTAAACAATCCCTAAAACTCTAACCCTAAACCCTCAAGCTATCCATAAAATCCTAAATAAACCTATTGCTAAATCCTAAAACCCTAAATCTAATGCTGCTAAACTCTAAACGTCGACCTATATCCTAAACCTTTATCTAAACCCTTAACCCTAAGTCGTAAATCTTAAACCCATCTTAAAACTACCTTAAACCCTTAAGCTATCCATAAAATCCCTAACCCTAAATCCTAAAATCTTAAATCTAATCCTCCTAAACCTTAAACCTATACCTAAATCTTAAACTTTAACCTTAAACCCTAAACCCTCCTAATTCTCCAAAACTTAGACCTAAACCTAAACCCTCTCAACCCTAAATCTTAAACCAATCCCTAAAACTCTAGCCTTAAACCCTCATGTTATCCATAAAATCCTCAATAAACCTACTGCTAAATCCTAAACCTAAACCCTAAACCCTAAATCTAAACCTAAACCCTAAATCTAAACCCAAACCCAAACCCTCTCAACTCTTAATCTTAAACCAATCCCTAAAATTCTAACTGTAAACCCTCAAGCTATCCATAAAATCCTCAATAAACCTACTACTAAATCCTAAAACTCTAAATCTAATGCTCTTAAACTCTAAACCTTGACCTAAATCCTATACTTTAACTTTAAACCTAAACCCTCCTAATCCTCCTAAACCTAGACCTAAACCCTAAACCTAAAGTTAACCCAAAAACCCTCCATCCTAACCCTAAAATCCTAAATTTTAATCTTAAAACCCTAAACTCTAAAGCTTAGTTAACGCTAAAATCTAGTCCTAAACCCTCAACATAAAGCTATCTCTAAAACCCTAAATCTAATATTCTTAAATCCTAAAACCTGAAATCCTAAACATAAACTCTAAATCCTAAACCTAAAGCTAATCGTAAAACTTTGAATCAATAAACTCTAAACCTAAGATAACCCTAAAACCCAAACCTAATTCTAAAAAACCCTAACCTAACCTTCAACCCTAAACCCTAAACTTGACCTAACCCTAAACCCTTAACCAAAAGCTATCCCTAAAATCCTAAATTATAAAACCCTAAATCTAATTTTTTCTAAATTTTAAATCCTAAACCTTAAACTATAACCTTAAACCCTAAACCTAAAGCTAACCCTCTCTTGACTCTAAACACAAACCTAATTCTAAAGACCCTAAAACTCCCCTAAACCTAAAGATAACCCTAAAACCCTAACCCAAACCTAATTATAAAAAACTTTAAACCCTAACCTTAAACCCTAACTCTAATCTTAAAACCCTAAACAACCTTAGTTAATGCCAAAATCCTAATCTTAAATCCCAAACTTGATCCTAAACCCTCAACATAAAGCTATCTCTAAAACCTTAAATCTAACACTTCTAAACCATAAAACCTAAAACCTAATTCTAAAACTAAACCTCAACCTTCAACCTTAAACCCTAAAATCCTATAAACCCTAAATCCTAAACTAAATCCTAAATGCTCAACCTTTAACCCTAAACACCTAAATCTTAAAATCCTAAAACTAAACTCTAAACTTAACCCTAAAGCCCAAACTTAATTCTAAACTGCCTAAACCTAAACCTTAAGCTAACCCTAAAATCCTAAACTCCTAAGCTAACCCTAAAATCCTAACACAAAAACCCAAAACCTTCAATCCTTAGCCCTAAAATCTAACCCTAAACCTAAAGCTAACCCTAAAACCATTAACTCCTAAACTAACCGTAAAATCCTAACACCAAAACCCTAAACCTTCAACCTTCAACCTTTAACTCTAAACACTAAAACCCAAACCTAATTTTAAAAACCCAAAACCCTTAACCTTCAATCCTAAAACCTAAGCTTAACCCTAAAACTCTAACCCTAAACCAAAAAAGCTAACCCTAAATCCCTTAGATCCTAAGCTAACCCTAAAACCCTAACACTAAAACCCAAACTTAATTCTAAAAAACCCTAAACCCTTAACCTTCAATCCTTAAATGCTAAACTCTTAACCTAGAGCTAACCCTAAAATTCTAAATCCTAACACTAAAACCCAAGCCTAATTCTAAAAAAAGCCCTTCAATCCTTATACCCTAATCTCTCAACCTAAAGCTAACCTTAAAATTCCTAAATCCTAGCCCCAAATTCTACACCGAACCCTAAGTCCTAAAATCTTGAATCTAATCTTAAATTCTTGCCCTAAATCCTAAAATCTTAACTTTAAATCTAAAACCTTAAATCTTAGACCTAAACCCTAAAACCCTAAATTGAGTGGCGGAAGACAATGGAGGCAGCGACCATGGCAGCAACCCTTTCTCCTGTGAAATCCCCTGGCCTTGCATTTGTGGTCTCTTTATTTTCGTCTCCCTCTTAATTATTAAAATCCAAAATAAATTCAACAACATTTTTTATTTATTTACAAAATTAACACCAAATCTTTTTGCTTGCATAAGATTACTCATGCTTCAACATCAACTGGAAGTTCACAAGCTACTGTCATATGAACAATTCCTATTAGAAAGGAGTATATGAGGAAAGGGAAGTAAAGATAGAGAAGGTTACCTCTCCATAAAGAAAATTGGGTTTGGGATGGACTTTAATGAAGTAGTCAGTACCTAACTTTACAGCATCCATAGCATGACCAAGCTCAATGCTTGCAGCCATTTGCTTCCCATATTCCATGACAACATAGTAGCAGTGAAGGCATGGGCATGTCAAACTTCACATTGTCCCAATAGCCACCAATAACAACTCTCATATGCAAATGATTGCCATTACTACGGACCACATCTTTTTACAAAGTCCCAATAGGCACCGACAACAACTCTCATGGTTAAACCAAAATGTTTGCATATTGAGAACAAAACTGAAACTGGGACCACAACAAATCTTATTCTACTAGCATAGCATACCTTTCAAGATACTAGAAACAAAGAACACGACAAACGCATTGCTACAAGGAGCAACCAACAGAAGCAACGTTAGGGAACCTAATTGCAACAAATTCCTAAGAAGGGTAGGCTATAGAAAGTGGTGGGGAAGGGTGATGGGTCAGTGATTTTGAGAAAAGGGACAAACCCCAATGACTTCGGCTATGAATTCGGGGGTTAACGGTGAATAATGGAATGCTAGGGATTTAGGGGTTAACGATTGATGATCAAATGCTAGGGATTTAGGGGCTCTGGCACTTTGAGGAAAATGGCCCATGCAAAACGATGCGTCATTTTGCCTTCTTGCAACTGAAAAAGAAAATTATACAATCAGCTACCACATCATTGACCTGATGTGGCAAATCTTGCTCACATCTTGACACAGCACTGTAGACAACTAATTTTGTCCGGCCCACTTCTTAAAACTAAATCAAAAATCACAAACCCAAAATTAAAACCTAATCCAAGAAAAATCAGAGAAAAATGAAAAAAATCAGAAAAATCAAATAAATCCAAGATAATTCAAAAAATAAAGATAATTCCAAGATAAATTAGAAAAATAAAGATAAATCCAAGAAAAGTCCAAAAATCAAGATAAATCAGAAAATGACGAATAAATCCAAGAAAATCAGCAAAAATAAATAAAAGATAATAGATAAAATTAAGATATGATAAAATATGAGAGATAAAAATCTGAAATCTAAAAAGATAAATAAGAAAATATTAGATAGAAGGATAAAAGTTAGGAAAAGAGTTAAAATTGAAAACAAATTCTACAAAAGCTAAAAAACTATAAAACATGCACTTCACTACAGCACTATAGGGGAACTTCATGCACACTCTCTAAAAACTCTCAGGCACTACAGGGAAAAAAGGGAGAAAATACACACACAAAAAAAGAAACAGGAGCTCACATAAAAAAGGGGAGACACGGACTAGAAGAGTTGGAGCTGAGACTTCGCGCCGTTGAACCTGTCAGCACCCTCAAAGCATCACCACTGCACGTCCTCATCCCCTTGGCCAGCTTCCTCACAGACAACCTTCACTCTCACCAAACGAAAGCTCCTTCTCCCAGTCCTATCCTTGCTTCAAAGGAGCCCAGCAACCCGTTCAACAGTAACGTCCACACCTTTTGTTTAGCAAGAAAAGGAGTCAGAAACCGGAACAGGACTCCAGTTTGAGCCCAAACTTTCGTTCAGCCACAATACTGCCATATCACCCATACAGAAGTTAGCAAGTCCATTCTCTCTTGATCGTGTCATTGCATACCCGAAACGTGTCCACAATAGTTCAACGCCATAGCTTGTCCACCAACATCCAAGACCAGACCAGCCAATTCTTCCAGCAACCGGACAAGCCAGAAAATCAAAGACCACCCCTCGTTCACCCAATCATGAAAGCAACTCCAGCAAGGGACAAGCTTGCCACTTTTCTCCCGGTTAGCACTCCAGAATCTCAATCCAGCTGAGGATAAAAGCCACCATCATTGAGCGTCGCGCCTTCTCCAGGACTGTGAAGTTGTCGACCCGGCGCCGTTTCATAGTGTTTGAGAAATTAGAAAATGGAAGTCACGTTCGTCTTGCACCTGCGTCTTCATTAACACCGGTGTCCAAACCAGCAGCTCAGCACTTTCTTCCGCTTCACACCAGCCCCACACCACGCCACCTCCTCCACCTGAGATCTCCTACATTCTCTGCCATCGTTTGAAGGCTTTGTTCTCTCAATCGTGCTACGTAGTCTTGGTCGTCAGGGTTGTAGAACTGGCCGGCCATACGACACTGCAGTGCCACCACATTGCTAATGCCATGCCGAGAACCTTGAGCTCAACCTCGTTGTTGTTGTCAGACCAGAATTCGTAACGGCGTTCCTCCATGTTGTCGAGTAGCCGCAGCTACATTCTCACCCACGGCTCTATCCGAAACGTGTCCCAGGCCTTTGCACCAGGGTCGCTGCTGTCGAAGATGATTCCAGTTCATCTCGCTCTTGAGTGCCGTTAGAGAGATTGTCGCACTGCTGTTGAAAGTCGCGGTGGCCTTGCTTTCGAGTGTTCATTTTTTTTTTGTCTCTTGCGGTCCCGTTTAAATGCGCACGGCTCAAGGTATGGGAAATTGTCTTATGCCGTTAATGAGTTCTTGGTATGGGCATGAGTCAATGACATGTTTTAGTTCCTTTGTGAAAGTTCATGTGGTTTTGTTCTTGAAAGAAGTAGATGGGTTATACGTTTTTTATTGTTAACGAGTGAGTTCTACATTTTTATTTTAAAAAAATAATAATAATAAAATGAGTTATTAGTTGAATTTGATATTTTCTCTTCTTAATTTCAAAATGTTAAAATTTAACAAAAGTAGATGAATATAAAATTTGTTTTGATGCTTCATAAATTGGAAACAAATAATTACATGGGTGATGTAAATGATTCTCCCTTGTTTTTTTTTTTTTTTAAAATCCTGATTAGAGATTGAATTTTCTTAAATTATTTTTAAAATTCTGGACTGGAATAGGAAGGGAATTTTCTTGTAAATATTTTTAAAACCCTGATCTGAAATAGAGATGGAATTTTTTTAAATTATTTTTAAAATCCTGGACTAGAATAGGAAGGGGACTTTTTCTCAAAAATTATTTTCATCCCAATCCGGAATGGGCAGGGATAAGTTTCAGAAATCTTTTTTAAACCAATATAAGTTAATTAAGATAAATTAATTAGATCATTTTTGGTACCGAAAGGGTGTTTAGGGTGCTAACATCTTTCCTAAAACGTAACCAACTCCCGGACTCAATTTTTGAAATGTAGACCATTTTTAAATTAGGTGTTCGATTTCACCTTTAGATAATTTAGGTCAGTGGCGACTCCAAATCAAATTTTAGGGTCCACAAGCACCTTCTGATTAACACATAAGCTTGCTATGTCAGCATCATCTACCACATCATCATATCTATTAACAACATTATGTGTAGGTTGACAGAGGGACCAAATTGCTACTCATTTCCATTTGTGGAGGACTTAATTAGAAGAATCCAATAGTGAGGGACCAAAATAAAAGTCCATTGATTTGTGGAGGACTAAAATAGGGTTTTACTCTAAATGTGAATTGTGATATATCACTACCAACATTCAATGTAATAAAACAATTTATGCTGAAAAAATTAGATAAGTAAGAATAATACAACTATCTCACACATTTTTCACAATGAAATATTGCAAAGTGTTGAGCTGTTAAATCTTGTAGTTTAGTATCTAAAATTTAATAAGTCAATGATCTAAATTTATTGAAATAACAATTATCTAGGTTTTAAATTATGGGAATAAGGAGACAATAAAAATAAAGCTATCTATCTAAAAATTGATGGACAAATGCCAAAGAAAATTTGGGCAAGCATAATAAGAAAACTGAAAATAAAAGTGTTCACTTTGTAGAAGAATGAACATATATAACCTAACTTCATACCAAACAAAATAAAACCCAACATAATAGGAAGTGAATCGGCAAGGACAATATAAGTAATTATATAAAAAGCTTTAATGACATTGATGATTGCATCTCTCTTAACACAAAATCAATAATGTTACAACTGAATTTTATAAGTTATACAACAATGAATCTTTTGTTGTCATAATGTTACTTCCTCCTTTCCTCGTTGATTTAGAGTCAAAATGATGAGCTTTTAGCTTGCGAGCTACAGTTGCAGGACCGCCACTATCTATGAATGGCATGCCCATAAGAGACAATAAACTCTATGCTTCTTGATCAATATTTGGTTTGGTTCATTGCTAGAAAAACCTCAATTTGCAATAGATTTTCTAGTACATAATTTATCTATTAGTAAAAATAAGGATATTTATTTTTACTTATGGCATTTTAGCCTTATATGTCTCAGCCAATCAAATGAATTTAATTTTATCGTCAGATACCAATATTGGTTGGTAAAATGGCTGAAAATTTGCATGCCATCTTCCGCCAAGGGGCATGAAAAATTCACTAGCAGAATAACCACAACATAGGCATTTGACAAAATTTGTTTGACAAAATTTTATTTTATCGTTTGATATTATCCTTTGATTAAACCTTTTAAAAAATTCTAATGGCTTGCCATTGGCTTTTCCATCAGTAAATAATAAAAGCTTACCAGTCAACGAAGGGTGCATCGGGGTCTCCAATAGTTGTTAATTTATTTTACTGGTGGCTACTATTGCTAGTAAAAAAGTCCAAACGGCAGTATTAGGACTCCAATAGTTGCCAATTTATTTTTATTGATGGCTACGTCTGTCGAGAAAACAAAAGTCCAACAGCAACATTGAGACCCCAATGGATGCCAATTTATTTTATCTGCTAGTAAAACATAATATGTTCACGATTAAGTGTGAAAACTATGCCAATATTTTTATCCATTGCTTTACCACTAATAAAATAAAAAGCGAAATGATTGGTTATCATTACAACAGTCAGTTGTCATGTCAAAGTTTACCCATGATTACACCACCAGTAAAAAGATTTTCATACATGTATTGGGAATGCCAATGGGTGATAATTTATTTTACGGGTGGTGTTACTTGCCGATGAAAAAATTTGAAACAATTGACTACCATGCATCAGGGGTGCCAATTTATTTTACTGGCAATCTTAACCATTGATCAAAATAATTGTCTTTGATTAGGTACAAAAATGGCACTAATATTTTTTTTGCTCGTTGTTATGGCCACCAGTAAAAAAATTGAAACTTTTTTAAAAAAATTTTACCAATGATTAAAGCTATCAAAATGGACCTACCTACATTTAATTTTTTTTATCCGCATAAGAGACGAGGTGAGTATATATTTTTTTTACCAGCAAAAATATGACCTGCCTTGCCATGTTTAATTTGTGGGTCATGGTGGGGTGAGGTAAGATGATATGCATTTTTATGTGAAAAAATATTAACTCATAGGCCAACTTACTATACCCCGCATAAGAGGCGAGGCTAGCTCGTTTGACATCCCAATCGTTGGTGTTAGCCATCGGTAAATTTAGTTTATACAACCCTTTGTGCTCCCACCCTGTGCTCATTTGGCCTCTTCTCTCCATGTGCCCCTTTCTTCTCTCCATCTCTCCCTCACTCCTAGGGCTCTTTTCTCTATCTCTCCCACAGTCCCCTCTCCATCTCTCTTTCTCCTTCATGATCTTTGCCAACTCCATCTGATGGCCCACCATTGGGTCCCTATCACACCCGTCACCAACACTCATCACCTACCTTGTCTTTTCTTTCCTATATGCTTAGGACAATCACCTACGATTGAATTGCATTACTTATGTTGCTGATCCAAAGATGAAGAGTACAAATTTTTTGTCATGTCTATCGTGAAAATTGATTATGATTAGGAACTCAGTTGCTATTTTTGTTTTAGGTTCCAAATGATTCGATTTTGTTGTTTCAGTTATGTTCACCTCCATTCTTTTTGTTGTTTTTAAAAAACTGATAATGTTGTTTCTTTCCAATTGTGTTGCTCTATACCATGTTTAATTAGTATGTTGAATTTCATGCATTTTATTGTAATGCTTTGTGCTTCAAATATAGTGGTATAGAGGATAACATTTATATTTATGTTCTGTGTATTGTTTAGATGGTTTGTTATAGGTTTTAGTATAGATTGATGGGAGTATTGGAAATTTTATGTACCTAAGTTCATTTTTGCTGATCTTTGTGATAATTATCTCAACAATGCAATTGTTTCAAAATTAGTAAGAACGCACTTCTGGTAAGAGAAATTCTCAATATTTTCATTAGTTCAATAAAAAAAGAATAATTTTTACTAACGATTTTGGTTTACCAATACTTATATTTTTTATCTTATACTGAGAGACTTGCTAATTAAATTTTAATTTTTTGTGTGTTTCTATTTTATTAATTTTACCAAAGATTATATCTATGGGTAAAATTAACAAATACTTCATTAAATATATATTTCCTTGAATTTATTAGAGGATATATCTATTAGTAAAACTAAATTGAATTGTTAAGACAAATAACTTAATTTATCATCTATTTTTTATTTAATTTACTAGTGGATATCGGCCATTATTATTACCAATAGACGTTTATATTGGTCATAAAATATTATTGATGACACTTATATCAGCACATATTAATCTACTAGGAAATCGGTTAAAAATAAATTTTACTAGCCGATTTTGTATATTTCCAGTAGATTTTGGCAGTTAGAAATAGGAATTTTTTTGGTAGTGGTTATAATGCAGACATCCATTCCCCCTGATCTTTGGGAACACAGTCTGATCATGAATGCTAATATTGTAATTCCCGTGCCCATCAAAGCTGTTGGAGTTTACACCTTGGAAATCTCTTATCCTAGGAAGCCTCAGGTTGATGACGGTTTAGGAATGAGAACATCATCTGCCAAAATCAAACAATGATTATGTAGAATTAGAGTTTAGCTATATGAAAAAATTGATAGAATGCAACGTAGCAAAGCATGGAGGAATCCCTAGGGTGTAATCTCAATAGCATGTGAAATTCTATGCTCAACTGAAAACCGTAACCTTCCAATTTTTTTTTAATAGAACAGTTCTGATAGATATGAAGTTCACCTACCTGGAGAATGATGGGGTTGGGATACCTGAAACAAAAAATCGCATGTGGCATTGTTAAAACAATGAATCAAAAGAAAATGATAGAGGCAGTGTAAGACACGGGATGTAGAACAATGTACTTGGTAGAGAAGGAGGCGCAAATAGAAAAGAATGAAAGAATCAATCTACAGAAATCAATCGCAACGTACCAATGTTAATCTAAACAGAACACCAGAGGCGTAAATAGAAAAATTAAAATTGTACCAACGTTTCTTACTTCAGGACAGGTGTTGTACAGGGAAGAATCTAAGGAAGGACACTTGGCAGTAGGGGCGAAGCTTCTTAGTGGCAGGCAGGAGGGAGCCATGACTCTCCTAAAAATTTTTAAAACTTAGTACTTATATGAGAAAATTACATAATTTAATAAAATATTATATAAAAATTATATGGCTACTTCAAAGTTTAAAACATAAATTAATTTATGTATATTTTGTATGTTAATAGTTCAAATCAATCAATCATATAATTATCTTATGCCAAAGTCTTCCATCCAATTTAAATGGATATAGCACATTTGCCATCTTGATGAAATATTGATAATTTAGTGAATAATTAATTAGTTTTAACTAAAAAGAAGAAAAAAAAAAAAAGAAGATAGAGAGAAGATAATTCATTAACTTTCGGTGTCTATAATATTTAGTGTTTTATTCTATGTTAAATACATTATATATAATAATTTTAGTGATAAAAAATATTAGTTTAACGTTTTAATTTTAATATTATATTCTTAATATTAATACAATCTCTTAAATTTAAATAATTTATTAGCTACGTGTTTAAAATAAAAATTAATTACACATTAGCTTAAATATATTTATTTTTTAAAGTTTTACAGTTAATTATAATTATACTTTTTGTAGTAATATTTTCATTTCAAATTAAATTTTTTAAAAATTTAATAAATAAATATTAAGATAAATTAAAAATTTATACTTTTTTGACTCTTATTAAAATTTTAGCCAAAATTCATCACTTGACATCATCATATTTTTAGTTGTTTTCTCATAATATGTTATATATATATATATATATATATATATATATATGATAGATAGAGATTTTTTATCATAAAGATAGATGATTGTAAATAAAAAAACAAAATTTTAATTAAAAAGATTAATAAAAATAAAATTTATATATATGATAGATAGAGATTTTTTATCATAAAGATAGATGATTGTAAATAAAAAAACAAAATTTTAATTAAAAAGATTAATAAAAATAAAATTTACATATTACATTATAAAAAAAAATAAAAAAATCACTAAAATTTAAAAAAATAAAGAATCTAAATAATTTATCTAATAGTGCACGTAACAAATAACTTTACTCTTCTTATTCTCGCAACTATGAATTCCTTACGGATTGAATCGGTGAATGACGGGTATCCATATATAAATGCAATCCCAGCCGCAATTTCTTAATTACAATCCAACGGTTCATATGATTCCTTACTAGTTAAATATAGTCACGTTGGATCCTCGAGCATTTCTCAAAAGAATGTAAAGATTGGCAACGTTGGAGATTTCCAGAATCCTTGAGAGAGATAGGGAAAGATTGCCCAGGAAAATTAGATTTAATCAAATTTCTGCATTAGCCTTTTCCCTGAAGATTTAAACCCAAACTTGCTTGTTCTAAATCAGAGATAAGGGTTTTAGGGTTTTGATCTCTGTTTGTTGCTGCGTTTTCTTTTTCTTTATGTTTTTCTTTTCTGATTGGTGATAATAACCAGTAATCACGGTGTTTTGGTCTAAGTTCTGTTCTGAACTAGTGGAATAAACCCTAATTGTTAGGTGTAGGGTTTGGTTGGTAATTTGCGGCAGCGATGAATGATCAATCGCAGATGATGATGAATATGAATCAAATTAGTCAGCCTCAGATGATGAATTCGGTGCAAATGTTGAGCCAGCCTCAGGTAATTAACCAGTCTCATATTCAATCTTTGTCTCGGCCCCAAATGCTGACTCACTCTCAAGCAATGAATCAGCAGCCTCAACCTCAGATGAAACCATCTCAGATTATGATGAACCAGACTCAGCCTCCTCCGATGAAGAATCGGGGGTATAAGGGTTGGACTCTGCAGCCTTCCTCTATGGACCCTAGCAAGAAGTTTCAGAACTCTATGAAATCAAACTACCCAACTTCCAAGCTGGGACGAAGTAATTGGATGGGGAAGAAGGTCACCGATAAGCGCAGGGACCCCAGAAGATTTGAAATACCTATTCCAAGTACCTCTCTAAGCGTCCCAACTAACGGTGCTGGGTACAAGCCCCCTACTCTTCATGAATTACAGTCTCAAAATCGTTTAAAAGCAAGGAAATTTTATCCCAAGAAGAAATTCAATAATAGATTTGCTCCTTATGCCCCTAGAAATACCACATCATTTATTATTCGTGCAAAGAAGTCAGGCGGCATAGCATCACTTGTATCTCCTTGCCCAGTAACCCCGGCAGTGCTTCCTACACCTATATTGTCGCCCTCGAGGGAGGTTTTGGGGGATATGGCAAAGGAAGAGTGGGGCGTTGATGGATATGGATCTATGAAGGGTTTGATAAGGCTTCGATCACCAGGGCATGATGCAGAGATTCATGATGATGAGGAGGAAGAGGAAGGTGGTGATGGGTCAAGTGAGAGTGATGTAGAAGAACATGTTGAGGTGGAAAGAAGGTTGGACCATGATTTGAGCCGGTTTGAGATGATATACCCAAATTATGGAGTTGAGTACAATAATGTCTTAGAGAATAGGGTAGATGATCAGGATTCCCATATAGCACAATTGGAGGAGGAGAATTTGACACTGAAGGAGCGCCTTTTCCTTATGGAGAGAGAGTTAGGTGATTTAAGAAGAAGGTTACAGTTTCTTGAGAGGCAGAATCAGGTCGTGGAAGATGTCAATGAGGAAGTGGTGGGGAATGGGTCTGATAATGAAAGCGAGGGAAGATTAGATGTACCGATTGAAAGCAATGAGAATAATGAACAGATGGTTGATTTCATGCCAGAAAATGGGACCAATGATTCAGATGCTAACGTAGACAATGATGGAGTATCAGAAACTAGAGGGGAAGGAGATGTTTGTATGGAGGAGTTTCCTCAAAATAAGTTGATTGCCAATAATGAGACCAAGGCTAATGAAATGAGAAATGAGCTTGTCTTCAATGAAGTGAAGGTGGAGAAGAAAAGGCACATGGTTGAAGAAGCTAAAGAGCAGTGTATGCCAAATGAAGTTATTGCGAGAGAAAATGATTTTGGAGAGCAAAAAGAGGATGCTGAATTTAAAGTGATGGATGGAAAGGATGAATAACAAGGTTCTAAATAAAAAAATTGATGTGTACAGGACGAAGTCTTCAAGGAAAGGGATGAATACAAAGATCAGGCAGTTGGGACAGGGGACTGTTAGAGATGTTAATTTTGTATGCCCCTTGTTAGTTTCAAAAGCTTCCCTGGATAGACGTTTGATGCCTATTTCACTGTTAAAATGAATTCAATAACCTCTTGATACATTGTGTCTAGTTTTCTCTAGGCTACGCGACCACCTTTCTATTTTTCTGATCTCCATTTATTGACATGTACTGTTGGGTAAAATGGGGATTGGGAGTACCAGTGTTTTTTGTTCTGTAGTCTCTTCTCGGTGACCTTAACAAGGATCCTAGGAGCTAAGTTTCCTTCTGTTTTCTTTTCTGTCTATGGTGAAGCTGTGTCTGGCTGGCTAGGTGTCTGAAGATGGTGAAAGGGGTAGATAAGTTTGTAGGTTTATTTTTGGTAATGCCTGTAGTATGTTCCTAAAGATTTTCTTTACTTGCAAGTAAAGATCCTGTGATTTTGTAAAATCTAATGCATACCCTGTATTTCCGCTACTTGTTGTTAATGTCGTGAAATTTCCCTTGATGTATTGGCTTTGTAGCTTGAAAACTTCAGATAGTAGTTATTTATTGTTTTGATTGATTTGCTTCAACTGTACAAAACTTATGCTATTTATATTTCATTATGGCACTGCACAAATTATGCATAATCTGGAGTCAATATTACAGAGGACCAATGACAACTTTTCATCCAACATCTTGTCAAATTTTATTTTAAACTTTTAGGCAGAATGTAAAGATAGGCCATAATTTTATCGGCAATGCTTGGCAAAAATTGCTGCCTTGGTGGTGCAATCATGATAATTCTCTCCCTTGCTGCCATTTTTCTACCTAGTGTTCTTTGCTTCCGAGTTACGTTTTACACGTTTAAACAGTGAGAAACTGTGTTAAATATTAAAAAGATTATACTTTACCTTCTTTTCATTTTATATTTCTCCCCTGACAGAAAGCTGAGATTTAATTTATACACTTTCCCATAACGATGCAAGTATAATTGCCAGGTATGTTATATCTTGGAAAATGGATTTTGTGTTTCAATCATTAAGCACTGGTATACAGAACATATTGCTGATTGATGCTTTAGTTTCATCAGTGAAAGTGGAAGTTAGCAACGGCAAACAAAAGTGATTAGTACTTCTAATCTTTTTTCTGCCAACTAAGAAAAGGTATACTTATATTGCTTTACTGGGTCAGATACTGCTGTTGTTCTATCAACTACATTTCCTTTTGTTTGAGTGTTTAACAGATCTGTCGAGGTGGAAGGTTATAATATTTGGGAAGTTATGGAAACATCTTTCATTCAGCTTGGTAAGATATCTTTCTTTCCAACTTGTTATTATCTTCTATACCATGGTGGCTGTTTGTGGCATCGGATAATTGCAATAACTTTGGATTTGTCCTTACATGATGTAATTATTACAAGTAAGCTGTTTTCATGTTCTGTTTGATGATCTCAGCCTTGGAGAAGTAAGATTTTGAAAGGCTTGGGTGTGAACAGTAGTCTGTTCATGATGTAACTTCTTATTATCTGGCTAGAATTGAGGGTATAGTTGTCTTGCAGGATGGATTTAAACAAGACACTAAGATGTTGATGTAAGAAGCGAAAGTTAAGCTTGAGGTTAGCTGCTTTTATTGGGACAACAAGAGTTTGGGAAAGCATTACTCACAGGATATGCTCTATAATAAAGTACCACGACCAAGTTATTTTTAAATTTGTTTAGTCATGGAATTTAAAAGAGATGTCAGCTTAGCCTGGAAGATAATGGATCATGTCTCCCAGTTATGAACAAGCGAGTTATCAATGAACTGCATTTTCCAGCTCAGACCAAATTATTTTTAAATTTGTTTAGTCTTGGAATTTGCGATTATTATTGTAATATTAAACGTCTGATTTCCAACTGTTCAGTATTGAGATTTGTTTTTGGTGGTCTTTACTGAAAATTTAGTGAGCTATATCTTCATGAAAATTCTGGTAAGCTTGGCATGATGGAGCAATTAGCTACGCAGGCAAATGCGATTAATGCCTTGGAGAGCAGTTGGAGGAACAAGAGATATTATATAAAGCCAATAGTTCTTAATATTGTTACAATGATTAAGTCCAACTTATCTTTCTTGCATTATTGCCTACTGATCAGTAACAAAGCGTCTTTCATGATTATGCTTGTAAGAAACAATCCATTGGCTACGTGAAATTTTGTACTTGGAAATGAACTGTCTTTGTATTGCATATGGCGAACATGACTAAGGAAGTTTATGGCATACCAATATGGTTGCAATTGTCACATGTATCAGATTTTCACTTAAGTGGTAGGACAGAGATTATATGATCAAATTGGTAGGAGAAACGTTGAACTCCGTCGTTGGAACCGAGCGAATTTTGTTGCTGGAGCAACCAGGTTGCATTGGTCGGAGTCTTCGGTCTATGAACGGTGAACAGAGACAGTAAGAAAACGAGGGTCAGGAGATAGGTAGCAGCGATTCTGCAGATAAGGGTCTGGAATTGAAATTGTGTTTAAGCAAAAGGCGTGGTTTTGCTCAATGCTTTCGGCGGGTTAGAATCCACGTAGCTCCGGGCTTAAATAAATTTGACGTGCAGGTTAAATAAGATGTTTTTAAATGAGTTATTAATATACAAATTCAACCCATTCCTTAGGCCAACCCATTATGTTAAACACGTTTCGATGGATCTCATGTCGGGTGATATAGAATTTTTTTAAGAAGCGTATTAGGAATTTGGTATGAAAAACGGTGCTTTAATTCTGAGTAAATAGGTGAGTTTCAGTGATCAAATGTTGTTTACGCGGCTTCCAATATTAGTTATCTGTATTATTTTTCCAAGTCAGTCTAGTGACATGTTCTGACAGAAGAAAAACTCCATTGAATTCTCTCTTTCCTCTCCAAACTCCTCATCTACTCAACGCCGGCTAGAAAACGGCGGCCATCAGGAAATCCGGCACTCCTTCTCTCTCTTTGAATTTGTTTGCATTATCCGCTGCAATGAACCCAATACTACTCTCCTCTGCATTGTTGTTCAGTCTGCCATCTACTCAGTTGGCTTCTGCTTCCTTTGCAGCTAAACCGCTGCTGCCACTGAGAGAGCCAACGCCGGCTAGACAACAACAGCCACCATGGTCCTTGAAATCCCGTACTGGTAGCGCGCCGAGATTGATTGTTTAGGTGGAGTCCCGCATGTGTGCAAAATCGAAGGAGAGGAAGAAGAACTGGAACAGACATTGCTCATTTCGTCCTAAATTAGACCAAACGCATTGCTGGTGATTTGGAGGTTCATGTTGGAATGCACACTCTGAACTTGCAAGCGGAAAGCCCTTAAGTTGGGATATGGGGTAATTAATGGCCTGCGAAAATAAGAAGTCAACTAGAGGTGAACGAAACAATATTTATATTTCCAACAATGGCAGACTAAACAACAATGCAGAGGAGAGTAGCATTGCGTTCATTGCAACAGATAAAGCAAACAGATTCAAAGAGAGAGAAGGAGTGCCAAATTTCATGATGACTGCCATGGTCTAGTCGGCGTTGAGTAGATGGGACGTTTAGAGAGGAAAAGAAGTCGAGAGAGTTTTTCTTATGTTAGAATAGATGGTAGATTGCCATGTCATTGGTCTGAGTTGGAAAAATAATATAAATGTCTAAAATTTGATGGAAGAGGTATTGAATAGTCGGTCCCATTGTGGTATCGTAAAATTTTCCCTATTATACAAAGGAACAATTACATAACATTATCAATTTAATACGTCACTCTTTCATACATTTTCAACTATCATTTTATACTATAATAATAAAAAACGACTCTGATTGTTAGTGCTGACGCTCTGACTTTTTCTTTCTATCATCTGTTTCTTATTTATTTCCTAAACCTAAACCTCCTGTTACCAGCCTCCATTATTGAGTTAGAAATCCATCTGCTCAATTGTGTCTGACACTTAAAACTTGATGAGTCTCCCAATTCTCTGCAGATGTAGGAACGCTAACTAAAATACGTGCCTCCTAAGGATTGAAGATTTATAATTAGGGACATGTTACTAATACGTCCCTCACTTTCTTGGTGATGCAACTTAAACTGACTGGCCTTGTGTATAGTTATAAAATAAGCTGTTATCAGTGTAGCTTGTCGTTCAGCATAACATTTTTGAGCTCTGGTGACTGGAGTATCACAGTAAATCTTTAAATTAATCTTGGGAAAATACTAGCATATACAATCTGTGGTTGATATTGATTAATAACTAGAATTTTTTTATTTGTTGTGTGAGATTTGTCTTCCTAATACAATTTTATCAATTTGTTTTCCTATGAGTAATTTTTTTTGGTACAGTGCCTATGAGTAATTAAATATAATTAAATGTAATTTATTTATACAACCTTAAATATTTATATGCCAGCTACTAAAATTAAATAAGTGAATACAAATTAATTTCAACCATCATTTTTCTATATATAGATATATATTGTTTAGTTTTCATTCTAGTGCAACGCAGAGATTATATCTAATTAGGAATTAACTGCGCTGACAAATGAAATTTAAGAAGGCAAGCTAGCCACGATGGCTCTGTTTACTCATATGTATATTGAATCAAATTTCACATACGTTGTCGTGTCTTGAGATAAAAATTGTTGTGACCCAGACAGAAATCGTGGTTTGCTGAGTTAGTACTGACTTGTGATGAACTAGTAAGTAAAAATGTATTATAGTTGCCGATCTTGAATGCTTGGTCTTAATTATGAACAATAAGCATTGCTGGTGAAATGTTATATCATGTCACCAAAAATGTGGTTTGTGGGGACTGGGGATTCTTTTTTACTAAAGAAATGGTATGTTGAGTGAAAGTTTATCTTGATCATTTTGTAGTCATCTACTCTTTAGGAATCCATGATTTGTTTTGTCACCGATTTCCAACGCAGAGTAAGGTGGGCCAAAATAAAAATGTCAATAAAAACAAAACCTTCGCTTCTTCCAAAGTAGATTGTAATTAAAAAAAATTGAATAGTAAAATTAAAAAATTAAATTAATTATCTTAAATTTATAAATTATTAATATTTTTTTATACATTTTCATATAACAGTTCATATCAATTAATTTTATAATAAATGATCTATCTCCCATTTTATTCTTTAAAAGACACTCATCACTATAATAATAATAAACAGAAAAAAAGGTCTCATTCCCAAACAAAACACCTTAGTCAAGCGCGTCTCATTTAAACATTTTAATAAATTTAGATAGAGCGATAGTAATAACTTCAATTATTAAGGATAGACACCAGAACATATAATAGCATTTACCGAAATAAGAAGCTTTGTGAGATTAGCAGGCTTAGTTAAGAGCGTAAGCATTACAACAACCTAGAAAAAAGCACAGGCTGCAACTGCAACAGTATATAATATTCCCGAAAGAAAACAATCATTAAATACAGAAAGATCGGAGTTCAGAGTCTCCAACTAAATGAATAAATCAAAGAAAAAGTAGTATGGAATAAAAGGCAGACTAGTTCAAAATTGCACTTTGGCATTTGAGAGTTCCATTAATATCAGATTCCTAAATCTTAACTTCATTCAATATGCCCTAGGCCATCATAATTAGAATACATTTAGGATTTCACGTCCTAGGTGCAAAATAAGAGAACCAAACTAGAGGAAAGGGATCAAAGAATGTAGAAGAATACATTTAGTAGGAGCAAAGGGGGCAGCGGACCAGCAAATTTACATAAAAAATCGACTGCAAGCACATCTAAGTGGCCATTCACTTATATGTAGGGATATTAAGCTCTCTGTAAGCATAAGCACTCAATGAAGAAGGATGTACTTTTGCAAAATAATAAGCTGAGACTTACTATTTCGACCGAAGCTAAGCAGAACTTTGTTTAGGAATTCTCTTGACTTCTTCGGTGGCCTCGAAAAGGGAACATAACGTGCAGCGAAAGTATGCCTATTGCTTTACGAAAAAAAGCCTGGTACGATTGTCTACACAAACAATGAAACATGTATATGGACAGTCTCCCCTGGTCTAACACTACTGAAAGGCTTAACTCTATTTGCTTGACTTCCATTTGCCGAGATCCTACGAGTAACAGGTAATATGCATCATAATTGCGTCAATCCAAAACCATCGTATATTGAAAAAACAAGGGCTTGTTTGATAAAGCGCTCCCCCAGATTATTTGAGGGCTCTTCTAGGTTGAACTGCTCCCCCTCTTTGGAAGAATGTATGGTGTAATTTTCTTAATTATTATAGTTGCTTTTGGTTTTTGATTGAAGTTTATTACAGAAACAAAGCTTACAGGTCTGTATCCAGTGATTATGTACGGGTTAGGTTTTTCTTTACTATTTATGAGTTTTTTTTAATAATATACAATTTATCTTGCTTATATTCGTGCCATAAAGGATATGTATGATAGAGTTACAACAAATGTGCGGACTCAGGGAGGGGTAACAGAAGATTTTTCCATAAGGATCGGTCTGCATCAAGGGTCGTCCTTAAGTCCATACCTTTTCACTTTAGTGATGGATGTACTTACTGGACACATCCAAGATGCAGTCCTGAAATGTATGTTGTTTGCTGATGACATTGTTTTAGTAGGGGAAACAAAAGAGGGGTTGAATGATAAAGTGGAATTATGGAGAGAAGTCTTGGAATCAAAGAGTTTTCGTTTAAGTCAGAATAAAACAGAGTATATGGAGTGTAAATTCAGCAAGAGGCAAGAAAACAGAGATTTGGAGATAAAAATTGGGGAGCAGAGAATACCGCAGGTGTCCAAGTTTCGGTACCTTGGGTCCATTTTACAAAGTAATGGAGAGATTGATGGGGATGTCTCCCACAGGATCCAAGCTGGATGGATGAAATAGAGAAACGCATCGGGGGTTATTTGTGATCGCAAAATACCTGCCAAGCTTAAAGGAAAGTTTTATCGAACTGCTATTAGACCAGCTATGCTTTATGGATGTGAGTGTTGGGCTTTGAAAGATCAACAAGAGCAAAAAATGGGGGTGACAGAAATGAGAATGTTGAGATGGATGAGTAGACATACAAGAAAAGACAAAATTCGAAATGATTATATTCGGGAGAGAGTTGGGGTGGCACCTATTGAGGAGAAAATGACAGAAACCCGGTTACGGTGGTTTGGGCATGTACAAAGAAGACCGCGAGAGGCACCAGTGAGAAAGGTTGACCAAATGGTGTTTAGTCCTGTGAGGAGATGTAGAGGAAGACCAAAAAGGACACTTGGAGAGGTGATCAAAAGAGATCTTTGGTTAAATGGTATATCCAAAAATTTAGTTTTGGATAGAAGTTTATGGCGTCGTTTGATCCATGTAGCCGACCCCACCTAGTGGGAAAAGGCTTGGTTTGTTGTTGTTGTTGTTGTACAATTTATCTTGCTCCTTTTACACCTAAAATGGATGAATTGTCAATATTTACGAGAAATACTTTAAAATATGAGCAGATAACAATTTTCATCTCATTTTGTCATTTGGAATACCATAATAGCAATCCTGGAAACTAGAACTAGTGATTTGCTTTTTGTTGAAAAACAAGGAGGAAAAGAATTGAACAACATAAGCAAATGTTGGTGAAAAGGCAGAACCAAGACTTAAGTACGACCTTGTTGTTGGCTGGTAGAGTCTGACTTTCGACCGGCGGAAGATTGCGAGTTACAAGTTTTAACTCGAGCTACGAACAAAGGCTACATGACAATGAACGCCCAGTGAATTGGCTACATTAATTTCAGGTCTTCAAAGTCACTGAGATCTGTTCTTCATTAGCAGATCCACAATCGTGGACCATGGTTGGGTCAATGAGTTCAAAGATCTTCTGTCTGAGATCCATGATTTCCAACTCCAGTACTTTTAATGTGTTATAAATATCCTTTGCCTTCGGATGAGATTGATCAGCAACACGAAACTCATGTACTTGTCCATTTAATTCTAGCCAGCTACAACCTGGTGTTTTCTTTAGTCCTCTATCTCGAAGATACCTCCTCATTTTAGCAACTTTGTCCCACTTTCCTGCTGCAGCATATACATTGGAAAGCAATACATAGTTTCCAGGATTTTTAGGTTCCAAATTTATAAGATTCTCAGCGGCAATTTCAGCTAAGTGGGTCTCTGAGTGCATCTTACAGGCACTCAACAGAGGACCCCAAATTCCAGCATCAGGTTTAAGAGGCATAGCTCTTACTATTTCTCTGGCTTCATCAATATGTCCTGCCCGTCCTAGAAGATCCACCATACAGGCATGGTGTTCCTGGCTTGGTTGGTAACCGTATCTTTCCATCATCTCCCTGAAAATCTCCTTGCCTTCTTTAACAAGACCTGTATTAACACAAGCCGTGAGCAACCCAAGGAATGTTACTTGATCTGGTATAATATTTGATAGTTTCATTTGGTTGTACAACTGAAAACACTGAAACCACTCTCCATGTTTGGCATATGCACTGACCATAGAGTTCCAAGCAATTAAGTCCTTATGGCTGATCTTCTCTTCATCAAAAAGTTTCCTGGCCATTTCTATGCATCCACATTTTGCATAGCTACTAAGAAGTGATGTCTTAACAGATGTGAGTGAATCAAGGCAGGTTTTCAATGAATAACCATGTAAATATTTTACATTTTCTAGTGCTCCTATATTTGCACAGGCAGGCAAGATATTAATGACTACTATGAAGTCAACTCTGGTACCATTCAACTTCATTTTGTAAAAGAGAGACAGAGTCTCAAAACACTGATCATGCAATGCATATCCTTTGATCATTGCACTCCATGAAACCACAGACTTGTTTTTTATCAAGTCAAAAGTTTTTCGTGCTGAATTTAAGTCGTTGCATTGAGAATACATGTCAATAAGAGAGTTGTGAACTGATGCCTGATAATCTGAACCATTTCTTATCACATGGGCATGCATTTGTTTTCCCCACTCAATATATCTTAATCGTGTGATTGAAGAAATTGCAGGGATTGCTGTAAACAAGTCAGCTCTGATTCCCAGCCTTACCATACTACGAACAAGTTCCAAGGATTTCATCGGCCGTCCCTCTCGTGAATATGCTGAAATCATTATGTTCCATACTACATGATCCTTCTCAGGCATTTTCTCAAATAGTAATCTTGCATTTTCTAGACTCCCCAGATTAGCATACATTGACAGTAGTGCAGTATTCACATACAACTCTTCACACAATTTGCCCTTAACAACCAAAGAGTGAAGGACTCGTCCTATCTTTAATGAATTCAAATCAACCGTCGACCTTAACAGGTTAATCATAGTAACTGAATCAGGTTGGAGTTTTTCTTTGCCCATTCTACAAAAAGGTCGAGAACTTTCCTCCATTTTATCACTGTGAGAAGCCTCGGAAATCAAAGTATTACAATAATTCAACATTATCATAGACTCTCTTTCATCTGGGTCATGCTCATTCACAAAATTACCACTTCTATCATATAAGTCTATCAGAGTGCTGCTTACCAAGTCGAATGCATCAATACCAAGCTTCACCAGATGCCCATGAACAATCTTCCCCTGTTCAACTGAAAAATAAAAGCAAGACCTCAGAAAAATACAGTAGCTCTCTTCATCTGGATATATGAATTTCTCCACCATTTCTTTGTACAAGAAAAGGGTTTTTTTATATTCACCAAACTTGGACAAATTTCTCAAATTTGTATAGTAAAGAATCAAATCTGGGTTGGTAGTGATGTTGAAGATTTTCTGGGAGATACTGAGAAGGCCAAAATTGGCGTAACAATCCATCAGTTTGGAAGAAAGAGCAGGGTTCTGGTGGCGGCCATGAAGGAAGATTCTCGCATGGATTTGTTGAAGGTGTTGCGGTTTGGTGCAAAGATCCCATATAGAAGAGGGAGTGCTGAAAAATCTTGGTTGGAAGGGCAAAATTCGCGGGATTTTGCGAGGGAAAAGGTTATGCAAGAGACTTCTCAGCCGTTGAGCTTGGAACATATCAGGCAGAACCTCGCGACCATGCTGGTCACCAAAGTGAAGTTAATGGTGCAACGGTAGCCCAAATTAAGAGCGAGCGTGAAATAGTTTTGGTAAAAAGTTATAAAACCAACTTCTGGTAAAAGATTAAAAATATTTATCATGAAATAAATAAATCAGTTATTTAAATTATATAAATACTGTAAACAATCATTTACTTTTATGTTAAAAGTACTTATTAAAAACTTATTTTCTAAGATTTTTTATATAATTTTCATATAATAAAATTGAAAATAAAATAAAGTTTCCCATAAAAATATATGCCATATTTGAAAGAGTAGTTACACTCACTAACTAAAAATATTTTAAAAATACAGTCTCGAACATGGTTTCCAATTTTCCATTCATGAAATGAAAGGCAATAAGTGTTAAACTTTCACGTTGGAGTTTCCCACCTTTTTTTTACTCTCTCTCATTTGAATCTCTTTCTTTTTTTAAAGAAAAAAAAATTTGCTTTTTCTTTTTAATATTTCTGTGAGTGCTAATACACTCTTCGCACTAGGACGCAAAAGCATAATTTTCTAACTGTTATAGCACACTTTGAAAAAGGAGGCACAAGTATACATCAAAGGATAGTACAAAATATTATAAATTTCATAATTTATCCAATTGAAAGGAAGCTTTCACAATGATGGAAGTGTTAGCTCAAGTATAAGGAGTCTACAAAATTTTTAGGACAAAATATAAGGAATTCCTTGCACTTATACCCATATGCCAAAAATGCCTTTGTAATTTCAATTGAACTAATTAATACTACTTTTAAATTGATGCACACTACTACCCTCCGTAAAATCAATGTCCAATTGACAACATTGACTTAAAAAAAAACACTTGACCATGCTACTTGCACGACGCTTGCAATCAACGAAGCTCGAGTGAAATCGAAGGCCAAATTGAAATCGAAGCTTGAGTGAGAATTGGGACTTTGTTAAGGACTTCTTCGTCTACCCCACAATCGTTTCGACCTCCTCTAGGTATCACTTTTGAGTCTCTATTGGTTCAATCTTGCGTTTGTCAAGGGTCAGGGCAAAACCTTTGGTATACCACAATTTCTAGAGTCCAGCAGATTAAGCCAATGGTAAAAATAATGAGACAGGTAGGATAAGAGCTTATTTGAAGTAGGGCTCCTGAGTCATCCATTTCTCATGCTCTGTTTGCAGCTCTACGCTGTGCTGTTGTAGTGGTCATTAATGTATTACAAGACTTCTGACATCTTCAACTAAATAATTTTATCATGCTGATCGTTATATCAACAACAATTTTTTATGAATTAAAGTAAATGTTAAATATTAAAAGACTCGAATACAAAATGTGCATTATTGAACTTCTTTACTACTGTTTAAAAAAATATTTATATAAAGCATGAAGTGACTTTTAATTGAATTAATTAGCTGCTTCTAAATTTGTACAGGGTCTTGCTACCATATCCCTTTATCTCATACCACTTTCTTAGTTTCATCTTATAAGAAAATTACTATATTACTTTCTGTTCCTTTTTATTCAATCACTTCTTTGGCACAATTTGAATACACAACTTAATTAAGTATTTATATCATAAAAACATTTTAATCAAGCTTTACTAATATAAGTCTGATATAAAATAAGTTAATTTGTGTTTAGATATACATTTTGATAAGTATTTATAGAATAAATATAGCATTTGGATACAAAATTTCGTAAGTGCTTACAAATCGACCTTGAATCTCCCTCCATCAAACATGTTCTAATTTTTTTTAATAAAAATTATGATAATAAGAATTGAAACATACTTTATCTAAGATAAAGTTCATTTATGTTACAAAAATATGTGCCATGTGCAATATACTGTTCACGTGCTATGGTTGCCATGACTTGCCTTAACTACTTCAAGTGAGATTCACTTGTACCTACTATAGCATGCCTCAGTTGTCTTAAGGAATGTCCACTCAGGGCAACCATGACATATCGCGTCTATCCATACAGGTGCTACACGACTTGCGTGCCAATGTGATGTGTTGCGCTACTCGTATGCTTAGTGTGACACTAGTGTTTGCCATGACATATCTTAGCTATCTCAAGTGTGGTTCCTTTAAAGTTGTTATAGCATGCCTTAGTTGCCTTAAAGAAGGTTCACGTGGGACTACATAACATATGATGTTTATCCACATAGGTGCTATAACATGGTTTATGTGCTAATGTACCATTCCACTTGTGGATGCTATGACATGACTTGTGTATCAAAACGCCGCAGTGCTTGCAGGAGCCATGGTTTAGCCTATCTACTGACCTGTCACTTCATGCAAACCGATTTTTGTCTCTATTATTAGTTTTTTTTACTTTGTAATAAAGACAAAATATAAGATAAAAATCTATAATTATTAATAAAATTTTGTTAAAAGAATCTTATATAAGTGGTTATCCACTTTCATAAAAACTTATTTTTGTAAGTTTTAATTTTTAATTTATTAATATAAGTTTAAAATAACTTACTTAAATAATTTTTATAACTTTATCTAAATGCTAAAATAAATCTTATAAGCACTTATTCGTTACATAAGTATTTTATTAAGCTTATGAAAACAGGGTCTTTATATATTTAGCTACACTCTCATATAAACGTGGGTAATGTGACTCACAACCTTCTCTTGTAATATGAATATTCTCACGTGGAATAGAGAGATAAGAGGTGATAAAAGAAGACATTTATAACTTTCAGAACATTGAAAATGATATCGCAGTTCTAGAAAAGACTAAATAAGCATTGCATTCCGTAGTCCATAAATTTCCCCACTTTTTTTTTTTTTATACTTCCATCCTTCTAGACAATTTTGATCGCTAAGTATTTAAGGTTTCATCTTTGCCTAAGTCCATGCTTCATCTGAGTTGACACATATGATGTTCGCCGGTAGTTAACTTAAAGTCAAAGGTCAAAGCTGCCGGCTACTTTTAAAAAATGCAATGTCCTTCAATTGATGTTAACCCATTCTATGATATCTGCTATATAAGTCCAGAAATTATTATTTGTTTTTACTTTTTACTTTGTATTTTAAGTAGTAAAAGTGTTAAGAGGAACCGGTTAAAGGTCCTTCATGGAAAGTTCCACTGGGAAGAAGGGATAGCACTACAGCAAACCGAAGCCTTGCCAATTCTAACCTTCCAGCTCCTTTCTTCACCTTGGATCAGCTTCAAGCTGCCTTTGCTGCCCAAGGCCTGAATTCTACTCATCTTGTTGCACTATCAGTGCCTGTATATTTATACATACATACTTCTGAAGCATTATATATCCTAGCTAACCTACTTTTAGTTGAAGTGCCCTTTTAGTCTTGTAATATAAATATAAGTGGTTGTACCTCTTTTTCAAGTGCTCACACTTTTGGAAGAGCTCACTGCAGTACGTTTATGAGTTGTTTATATAATTTTAGTGGCAGTGGCAATCCTGATTCAGCTTTTAACACATCTTAGTTACAAACATTGCGTGGGATATGCCCTCAAAATGGAGATGGCACTAACTTGACAAATCTCGACCTGACCACTCCAGATAAATTTGACAACAACTATTACTCAAATCTCCAGCTTCAGAATGGCTTACTTCAGAGTGACCAAGAGCTGTTTTCCACTGCTGGTGCAGATACCATGGACATTATCAATCAATTCAGCCATGACCAAGATGCTTTCTTTTCCAGCTTTGTGGAGTCTATGATAAAAATGGGTAATATTAACCCTCTAACAGGATCCCAAGGAGAAATTCGATTGCAGCGTAATTTTGTAAATGCAAATTCTTCTGGATTAGCTGCTGTAGTTGCCAACAAATCAGAAAGTGATATGGTTACCGCAATCTATTAATTAATCTTCATCCAGAAGACTATGTATGTATGAAAGGACAAGATTGATGGCATGTAATAATGGTAAGTTATATGTTGGGCGTGTGCTTGACATTTATCTATTCTCTTCATAGCCGATGTATATGGCTGTCAATTATAGTATTTTCATTGTGCGATATAATATCTTAGATGCTGAAGTCTCTCTCTTTTACCTCTCTCATGCCCACCCCGCTAATATGCTGAAACTCACATATATATATATATATATATATATATATCTGTATATATATAGTTTTTTATAAATGTGGCAAAGAGGATTAAAATGTAAATTTCTTTATAATACTATCTAGCTAAACTTCTCACCACTAAACTATATTTAGTGACTTGTATCAAAGTTGAAACCAAGCATTTCTTATCAAAAATCCATAAACATATCGCAAAACACTATTTGAAATAACATTTTAAAAATTACTATTAAAGTATTCATTCATTTGTCCTTGTTAAATTAAAGGGGATTTTAATTCACACAAAGTATGAATTTTATCATCATTTTCATAATAATCTTTGAATTTTTCTTTCTTTTTCCATCCACTCAAAGCTGTATTTGGATTTGTGATAATTTGCGATTATATAAATTTTTATAGTAGTGATATGAACTGAGCGATTGTATAAAATCTAGAATTCAGGTTGATTTTGACCACTTTAACCAACTAATTTGTTGATTTTATGCACCAAACTAAATGGATTCAATGTTAGACCGATGGATCGGGTCCAATTTTTTAGAACATGGTTTCAATAGTCACGTTAGAACGTGAAGAGTAACGGACATCTAAATTCACATATCACTGGCACCCGCATGTCTTAGTATACATGGTTTCTTCTTTAGACAAATAATGAGCCTCCTTGGTGCTTTCCCCCTATCTTTGACAAAACCTCAAAGGACATGCATCCTAATTAAGAGCACCTGGTATTCTAAATAAATATCAACGTTTTGACCACTAAGGTTTCAGTTTAAAAGAAAAAAATGATAGCTAACTAGACAAAAGCTTGCAAAAGCTTTTCTAACCTATTGCCAAATCAACATGGGTTTTAGGGCTTCATATCATCAGATAGTGAATTTTAAACTTAGAAAGGGTATTCCAGGTCTACAAAACTTTTTAGGGGTTTTATATAAATCAAATAATTGTATTGCTTTAAGGAAAAAGCTCCATCCACATAAAAAAGCATGTCACCCATTCTGGGAGGAATTCGTGACATGTTTTTTTTATGTGGAATTAGCAAAGCTCTTGTGAATATATATATATATATATATATATATATATATGAAAATATATATGCTTCACTAGTTATATGCAGTACTTGTAAAGCAATATGAGGCATTACTTTTTCCTGATTCAACATGTTCCTTCTTTACTTAAACATACACTTTCGAAGCTTTCCTACAAATGCATTGAAAATTTAATCGCGAAATGGCAGGAAAGTTTTTTCCGGTGCACTTACAATTTCCGCAAATGTGTGGAAAGAGTAGGAAAAAAAATTTAAAAACATAAATTCTCTAATAGATAATCAGTTGGTAATTTTTTAAAAACATGTTCTTTTTATTTGGAGGGAATAAAAAAATATCTAAAAAAAATCTAAAATGCCATAATTTGACCAATATATATTCTGACTTTAATTTTGAATTAAATACTTTCTTTAAATTTTTATTGGGAGGGAAATTAAAAAAATGACCTACAAACATATTAAACTCAAGTAATTTCTTACCTGAAATAATCTTTACATTGCATCAATTATTTTAATATTAGACTCTTACTATCAGAAAAATGACTATTACCCACAAACATATTCGTCAGTAAGTAATTTAAAATTTTTAATAATTATTTATTATTGATGGATTTATGAGAGAAAACAATTCACCAGTAATTTTGCTATCAAAATAGTTAATACTAAAAATTAACCATAACTTTTGGTTTTAAATTTACTGGAAAATATTTGATTAATCCGTCAGTAACTTCAAGAAAAATGGAAAAAATCTGTATGTCCCGATTTACTACTGATGGATTATCAAAAAAGTACCAGGGACTAATCCCTTAGTAATGAATAAAATTAAATAAATTACCTTAACTTATCGTAGCAATTATGTAGGTAAGCATGATATGTTATGATAGATTTGAATATCTTTTAAGGCAAACAAGGCAGTCTTAAGTGAACTTTCTTCAAAAAATTTATATGTTTATTAGAACTATTTATTAGAAATTTAAAAATTTTAGAAGAAGTACGTGTTAAACACTGAGAAACTTTGAAAACAATCTTTCTTGACCATTGCTTTAAGTAAGTTTGTTAGATATTAAATTTTTTCAGACTCATAAATGTCTATGTATATGCGTTGGGAGACCAAAAATGGTATCATATGAATGCACTTAATTAATTTGGGGAGATGGTGCATTATCCCTAAATGTCGGCATGGAATATTGCATGCACGTTGAACGGTCAAGTTAGGAGGCATGGCTTCAGATTTTTTTTTTTTTCTTTTAATTTCTCCGAAAGAAGAGTAGGAGATTAATTTTTTTTTAAGAATTTTTTTAAGAAAGAATAAGAGATTAATTCGAGAATTTAAATAAGAAAAATTTTTTATAATAATTTTAAATTTAAATTTATATTAATAAATTACCTTAAAATTCTTAAGATATAACTACCACTACACTGACTTGTCCGTATTGAAAAGCAAGTCATAATATGGTTATTTATGAGCTCAGCTGCAAACATGCACTCAACTTAGAACCTTATTATTATACATGTGTATTCAGATGCAAGTACTCTGAGAAAGAAAAAAGACTTGTCATTTATTAATGTATTTTTAGAAAATAATATTATGATTTGGAAAATGACAATTTATTTTTATAGCAAATCTCCGCGGTGGGAAGAAGTAACTTTAAGCCAAAATGAATGTTTGGAAAATAAATTAAGAATTGAGATCTTTTAAAGTATAGGATATATTTTATTGAGTAAAATATAAATAGATAATTATTGATAAAATAATTAAGAGTAAATTACACTAACCTCCTTTGAGGTATTTGATTATGACATTCTACCCCATTCTTACTCAAATATGACACTCCACCCCATTTACTCAAATATTAATTAAAAAAATATATTTAATATTAATAAAATATTTACAAAAAGAATATTAAATTAATATTTTAATCTAATTTTTTTTAAAAATTATATTTTAATTCAGTTAACTATTTTAAATAATTAATATTTTGATAAATTATATTTTTTTAATCAAATAATTATATTTATTAGAAAGTATAAATTTAACAATATGTATGATTATGAAAAAGAATTTAGTAGAAATATAAAAGTATATTGGGGATGAGTTTAGTTAAGAAAAAAATGTAAAGCATAATTGATCTTATTTTTTACTAACTAAACTTATTCTAAGATGCCTCTATATTTATACTAAATTTTTTTTCATAATCATATATATTGTTAAATTTATACTTTGTAATATATATAATTATTTTATTAAAAAATATAATTTATCAAAATATTAATTATTTAAAATAATTAACTGAATTAAAGTATAATTTTTAAATAAAATTAGACTAAAATATTAATTTAATATTTTTTTTGTGAATATTTTATTAATATTAAGTATATTTTTTTAATTAATATTTGAGTAAATGGGGTGGAGTGTCATATTTGAGTAAGAATGAGTTGGAGTGTTATAATCAAATACAGGTTAGTGTAATTTACTTAATAATTAATGATTATAATTATTTTAAGTATATAAATTTAATATATTTATTTATATTTAATAATAATTATAATCATTAAATTTTTTATCAATAATTATTTATTTATATCTCATTTTTTAAAGTGTACCATACACTTTAGAGATCTATAGGCCCATGGCAGAATTCTTCTATCCACACATACGGTTATTTTGCAATCTCAACATATTATTGTATAAGTAGTTATGTATTATTTTTAATCTCAATGGTTTTTAATAATAGGACAAAAATGTGTACTACTTTTTTTAATTTAAATCAATTACATGTATATTCCTTCAACTATAAAATTTAAGAAATATATACTCTCATCTATTAAAATAATGTAAGTACATTCCTTTCATTTATTTTTATTTATTTATTATTAAATATTAATAATCACATAATTTACACATAATTATCAATACATATGGTATTATTTAATTGGCCAATTGGATAAAATTAAATTGAAAATTACATCGAAGGCAAAGGAAAAAAGAGAAGCTGAAAAGCCTAATAGAAGGTTGTTTATTGTCAACGCACACGCATATCTTATGTTATTCTTAATGCTTTCATCATTAAGTATTTAATTGATAAGTTATTTCTGTACTTCAACTATTTTAATAGATAGTATTTAAGTAGCTATTCGGTGATGTTCCATTGAGGATTTCATTCAATGTCTGTTCTTGTTTTGTGTTCCTTAATTTTCTTTATACTCTTTTAGTTAGTATAATAATATTTTATAATTTTATCGACTTATGGATACATGAGCACCTTTTACTGTAATAAAAATGCTAGAGTTAATCATATTTTGTTTAATATATTAGACAATTCCTAATTCTTTTGTGCTTTTCTAAATTGTTAGTTGTTGAAGGTAAAATGCGTTGGTATATTATATTTATTTAATTGGAATTTATTCAAATAATTAATAAAAAATACTATATATATATATATATATATATTAGTGATCACAATGTTTTAGAACTAGTAATTTTGGCCTAGATCACTGAGAAAAATCAAAAGTTAGATTAGTAAAAATTTAGTCTAAAAAATATTGTGCATTTTTTGCTTGAGACTGAATCGGGTTGGCTTAGTCGGTCTCAAGTCAACTTGTCTCTTTTTTTTTTTTTTAAACTCAACTCCTCTTTCCTTTAAAGATAATGCAATGAAAAATTATTTTTAATAAAAATTTTTTTTATAAGTTTATAACTATTTTAGCAATTTAAAAATTTTATTAAAAAATTAATGTTAATTTATAATTTAAATTTAAGTTTAGATTTATGTTCAAGTTTAAATTTAAGTCTAAGTTTAAGGTTAGATTTAGATTTATATTCAGTATCAACCTGTTTAATCAATCACAAATTTAGATTTAGATTCAGTATCAACCGGCTTAATCAATAAAGAGTTAGTGTTAATTTCAAATTTTTGTTGGCCTAAAAAATTTAGACATTTTTTTGCCCAAACCAATAAGTCGACCCTTTTGATAGTTTTATAATATTCTAATAATTAAATATGTATAATTGTTAATTTAAATAGTTGAAAAAATAGATTTTTAATTGACTTAAAATTAAAAGAATATGTGTATATTTGTTTCAATAAAAATTAAGAAACCCATAATAATTAGTGATCGTGTATTAATTAATTAATAAAGGATCACCAAGAAAATTTGAATTTATTAAGTTTTTATATTTATTTTTATTTATCTTAAAATATTTGATGTCAATAAGTTTTAGTTTTTTTAAGTTTTTATTTTCAACATATTTTATTTATTTAAATTTTAATTTTTAGTTATAATTTTGTACTGTAGCGTGCATAAGTATTTATTATAGTAATAAATATTAAAAAAATATATAAAACCTCCCTTATTAAAATACGAGTATGTATATCATTTTTTTCATCTTTCATTGAACATTTAATAATAAATAATTTTAATTAAGTTTAAATAATTTTAAATTTAAATTTTTTTTTAAAACATTCAGCATAAATAAATGTTAATTTTAATTTATTAATTTTCAACATATTTTATTTATTTAAATTTTATTTTTTGATTATAATAATTATGACAATAAAATATATCGATATTTATTACAATAATAAATATTTAAAACTACTTAAAAATTTTTATTTAAATATATATAAATTTGCGTGATGCAGAAAATGTAATAGTCGCAAAACTTGATGTCATACCTTACTTAATTGTTTTTTTTTTTGGTAAAAAATTTTAAGTGAATGTCGAGACGTTGAGTAATTAAAGTACCTGCATTGCAATAAAGTAGAATAAAAAACTTGTTGGCAGAAGCGGACAGCGTAGAATATTTGATAACTTACAAACCAAGCCAATGTTGCAGCAATATGATGAGTTCATAAAGCAAATTAATAACTTAAAACTCAAGGTTATGTTATAAATAAAAGAACCCGTACCGGCTCTCCCTGCGAACCGACAATTCACGAGATCTCAAAATACCACCACAAACATGAACTTTATCCATTTGTGCTGGGACGATTGTCAGTTTGCAATGCTCTGCTAAGTCCCACATTTTACAATCAGACGTGTCCAAATGTGACATAAATCCTAAACGACGTCGTTACGGGGGCTTTTCGAACTTCATTCTAACGACTGCTTTGTCCAAGTATGCACTAATTAAGATGATAACTTGATTATTATATATGTGCATTTGGTGATGAGAGGCCTGATCACCAAAAGAGAGCGCACAGCAAGCTTTTCCAAACAACGACTCACTAAGGGGTTTGGATGTTGTCAATAACATAAAGACAGCAGTAGAAAATGCTTGTCCTGCTACACTTTCTTGCGCTGATATTCTCGCCATTGCAGTAGAAGCATCCGTAGTTCTGGAATAGCGACAAGACAACTATCCATTCTTTTCCTACAGTAACATTTGAACTTGGTTTTGATACAAGGTGCCCACACGCTCTTAATAGTGCATATGAATCATTCATTTATTGCACCTGTAAATGAAATTATAATTTACAAATTAAGATAAGTTTCGCGTGACATAATTTAATTTATAAAATTTAATAATATAAATTATTTGAATAAAAATTTAATTTATTATTAAAGAATAACAATACTGTTATAAATTTGTCTAAAGAAAAATTCTTGCATTGAGTACGGAGACTATTTCAATTTTCAGTTGCCCTCTTAAGATTGTACGCAATTATTTGAGGCGCAGGCGGTCCCTCATGGGCAGTGTCAACGGGAAGAAGGGATAGTTTAACTACAAATCGAAGCCTTGCCAATTCTAACCTTCCACCACCCTTCTTTACCTTAGATCAATCAACTTAAAGGCCACGTTTGGTGCACAAGGCTTGAACACTACTGATCTAGTTGCACTCTCAGGTCAATATGAAATTAATTTCATCATGTTCTTGATATTTATTTGCTTTATTTTTTGGTGCTATCTCTATAAAATTGAATCTCCACACGCCCAAATACGTACTTCTTGAATTATTACAACGTGCTTTTATCAATCAATGTAATTATCCAAGTGTTACTTTTTATTTTAATTAAAGATTTTGAGTCCAACATTCATATAATTTTCAGACGCTCATACATTTGGGAGAGCTCACTGCAGTAACTTTGTTAGCATACTATACAATTTTAGTGGCATTGGCAATCCTGACCCAACTCTTAACACAACTTATTTAACAACATTGTGCGTGGGATATGCCCCCAAAATGGAGATGGCACTAACATTACCAACTTTTATTTGACCACTCCAGATCTGTTAGAGAAAAGGGTGTAGTTCAGCATGTGTTAGGGAGTCACGTGGTTTTGGTGCTGTTAGCAATCTATTAGTCTTGATTGCAGTTTTTTAGTTAGGGACATTAGTGTAATTCAGTAATTGAGTCCTAGCCTATAAATAGTAATTTCAGTTGCATCATTTGTAGAATAATTGATTGAATCACATTTTCATTTCAGAGCTTTCACATCTAGAAGTTCTAAGCTTTCTTTCTTCTTTCTTTCTTCTGAGGTTCTTGAGAATTTCAATATGGTATCAGAGCTTTAATCCAATGGGAGAGAATATGAATACGTTCTCTTCTGTGAAATTAGACAGCAATTCCTATCTACTCTGGAAACAGAAAGTTCTTGCAGCCATCAGAGGGCATGAACTAGAGAAATATATCAGTGGTGGTCAAGAAGTGCCATCAAGATTTGCAGTAGATGAGCAAGGAAGAGTTCTTGGGATCTTGAGTCAGCAGTATGTTCTTTGGAAGAAGCAAGATCAGCTCTAGCTGTCTTGGCTCCTGTCAACAATGTCAGAAAGTATTCTTACAAGAATGGTGGGATGTGAATACTCGTATCAGGTCTGGGAAAAGGTAGAAACTTTCTTTGCTTCTCATATAAAGGCAAAGATCAAGCAATTCAAGGCGCAGCTACAGACTATGAAGAAGGGATCCATGACAGCTACTGAGTATCTTTTAAAGATTAAGAATCTTGTTGATTCTTTGGCTTCAGTTGGTTATGTAATTACAGAAAATGACCATATAGAGGTAATTCTTGATGGTCTTTCCTCAGAATATGATGGTTTTGTTACATCCATTCTCTCTAGAACTGATCCGTATTCAGTAGAAGATATTGAAGCATTATTGCTTGCACAAGAAAATAAAATTGAGAAACATCATAAAGAAGTAGAGGCTATGACAGTGAATCTTACTACACATCCTCAGAATTATAATGTAAACCGAAGTGGTCATCAAGGTTTCCCTGGTTAGTATGCAAATAGAGGAAGGTTTGGAGGTAGAGGAAATTTTTTCAGAGGCAGAGGAAGTTATAACAATGGACGGTTTGCTGGTAGGAATGAAAGGTTTTCTGATAAAAGCAACATTCAATGTCAATTATGTGGGAGATATGGACATCAGTCCTGGAATTGTTATCACATATTTGATGAAAGTTTTCAAAGACCAGCTCAAGTGTTAAGCAATTCAGCAAGACAGCCAATGGCAGTGTTAGAAACACACCCTATGCAATGCTCACTTCTAACAGTAGCAGTAATGACAATGATCAAGAATGGTATCCTGATTCTAGGGCCACTAATCATGTGACAGTGGATGCCTCTAACATTGTGCAAAAGACTCCATATAATGGAAAGGAGAAGGTGCACATTGGTAATGGCTCAGGTTTGTTCATTAAAAATATTGGTAATTCTCAGATTAAGTCTTGCTTTTCTAATCAAAATCTTTACCTAAACTCACTTCTTCATGTTCCAAATATTACCAAAAATCTTGTGAGTGTTTCTCAGTTTGCAAAAGACAATTGTGTCTATTTTGAGTTCCATCCTGACTCTTGTTATGTTAAATCTCAGGATACTCATCAAATACTTTTGAAGGGGACTGTTAGAAAAGGCTTGTATGTCTTTGATCAATTTCATATTGAAAAGGAACCGTATACCACTACAAAAGTGTCAGCAACTCAGTCACCAAATGTTACTTCACCTGTTGTACATAGTTCCCATACTTCTTCTTTGTTAAATTCTTGTTTTGAGTTAGACAAATGGCATGTTAGATTAGGCCATGCCTCTGTACAAACTGTCAAGAGTGTACTTACTTCTTGTAACATCAGAATACCAAATAAAGAGCTTTCCTTTTGTTCATCTTGTTGTCTTAGTAAAATACATAAATTTTCTTTTGCCTCTTCTCAAACAGAATACTCAAAACCTCTTCAACTAATTCATTCTGATTTGTGGGGACCAGCACCAGTGCTGTCAAAAGAAGAACATAGATATTACATACATTTTGTGGATACTTTTACCCGCTACACATGGATTTACTTTCTTAAAAGCAAGTCTGATGCATTACAGACCTTTATTCATTTCAAGAAACAAGTAGAACTTCAAACTAACCACAAAATCCTTGCCTTACAAACTGATTGGGGAGGAGAATTTAGAGCTTTCACTGAATATTTGAAAGACCAAGGAAAAGTTCATCGTGTTTCATGTCCTTATACACATAAACAAAATGGGCTTGCAGAAAGGAAACACAGACATATAATTGAGACTGGACTAGCTTTGTTTCACTAATCATCTTTACCTAGTTCATTTTGGACTGAGGCCTTTAGCACAGCTGTGTATCTCATTAATAGATTACCCACACTAGTCTTAAATGGTTCTACTCCTTTTCAAACCTTATACAAAATCAAACCTGATTATTCTTCTCTTAAAGTCTTTGGGTGTGCAGCCTATCCTAACCTAAGGCCCTACAATAATCCCAAGTTTCAATTCAAATCCATTGAATGCACCTTTCCTGGTTATAGTCCAGCACACAAAGGATACAAGTGTCTGCATCCTGATGGGAAAACAGTTATATCTAGAGATGTCATATTTGATGAAAGTAGTTTTTCATTCAAGAACAGCAAGGGTTCCTCACAACAATCACTTTCCAGTAACAAATCACATTCTATTTCTTCTCCACCTTCAGCTATACCTCCTATTCTATCATTCTCTACATTAACCAATGCAAGACATACTCAGAGTACCAATGCATTTGCTGAACAAACAAATAACTCATGTGCACTTGCTAATAATACTAATATTATGGATTCTTTGCAACATGTTTCAGGTCCCTCTGCAGAATTTGAAGTTCCTCAACATCCTTTTCAAAATGTCCACTCAATGGTGACCCATAGCAAAGCAAGGGCACTCAAATCAAACAGCCACTCAATGATGACTTGTAGCAAAGCAAGGGGAACTGTACCAACAGTACTTACTGTTTCTAGAGAGCCTCAAACTGTTGAAGAAGCTCTTAATATACCAGAATGGAAGTCTGCCATGGATCTTGAGTATGCAGTGCTCATGAGCAACAAGACATGGAGTTTAGAAGCTTTACCCAAAGATAGGAGGCCTATAGGGTGCAAATGGGTGTTTAAAGTTAAAGAAAATCCAAATGGTACTATCAACAAATATAAAGCAAGAGGGTATAATCAGGAGGCAGGAGTTGATTTTCATGAAGTTTTCAGTCCAGTAGTAAAACCAGTCACAATTCGGGTTCTCCTTACTTTGGCCTTATCAAAAGGATGGAACATCCATCAAATAGATGTTAATAATGCCTTTTTAAATGGTGATTTGAATGAAGATGTATACATGCTACAGCCTCCTGGATATGAATCAGCTGACTCATCTCAAGTTTGCAAGCTTCATAAGGCTCTCTATGGCCTTAAGCAAGCTCCTCGTGCATGGTTTCAAAAATTGTCTGAAGCTTTACTTGATCTTGGTTTTACCAAGGCAAAATATGACTCTTCCTTGTTTCTTCAGGTTACCTCCCATTATTCTCTCTATGTTTTAGTCTATGTGGATGATATTTTGATTACTGGGTCTTCACCAACTTTGATTCAGAACTTGATTGATCAATTGAATGCAAAGTTTTCATTGAAGGATCTTGGGAAACTTAAATACTTCTTAGGTATTGAAGTTACTTACAGTTCTGCTGGTGCAGTATACCTATCTCAGTCAAAATACATTAAGGATCTTCTTACTAGAGCTGGTATACAAGGTGCCAAGTCTATGCCCTCTTCTATGGCCTCAACACCAAATATCTCAGCTAGTAGTGGTTCTCCTATTTTTGATCAAGCTGCATACAGATCACTTGTGGGAGCATTACAATATATTACCATTACTAGACCAGAATTATCATATAGTGTAAACAAAGCTTGTCAATTTATGCATTGTCCTACAGATGTACATTGGAAGCTAGTTAAACGAATACTGAGAGATCTAGCAGGGACCATATGTTATGCTTTAGTTCTCCAAAGATCATCTGCTCTTGAGGTCACTACCCTTTGTGATGCTGATTAGGCATAAGACATTGATGATAGGTGTAGTACCTCAGGTTTTGGTATTTATCTTGGTCCTAATCTCATTTCCTGGTCATCTAAAAAGCAAACAACAGTGTCTAGATCAAGTACTGAAGCAGAATATAGAAGTTTTGCAAGTGCAATGGCAAAATTGGCTTGGCTACAGTCTTTACTCAGAGAACTCAGCATTTAACTACCAAAAGTTCCTAGAATATGCTGTGACAATATGAGCACAGTCAGTTTATCAGCAAATCCGATCCTTCATTCAAAGACTAAACATATTGAACTAGATCTTTATTTTGTTTGTGAAAAGGTCAACAATGAAGAAATTAAAGTTTATCATATTCCGTCCCTTGATCAAACAATAGATATCTTCACCAAGGCAGTCTCAACTTCAAGGTTCCTTCAACTTAGAGGCAAGCTCAGTGTCATTCCTCTTCCAAGTCATGCCACTGATCTTGAGGGGGGATGTTAGAGAAAAGGGTGTAGTTCAGCATGTGTTAGGGAGTCACGTGGTTCTGGTGCTGTTAGCAATCTATTAGTCTTGGTTGTAGTTTTTTAGTTAGGGACATTAGTGTAATTCAGTAATTGAGTCCTAGCCTATAAATTGTAATATCAGCTACATCATTTGTAGAATAATTGATTGAATCACATTTTCATTTCAGAGCTTTCACATTTAGAAGTTCTGAACTTTCTTTCTTCTTTCTTTCTTCTGAGGTTCTTGAGAATTTCAACAAATTTGACAATAACTACTACTCCAATCTTCTAGTTCAAAAAGTAGCAATTGGTAGCTTCTATTTGGTTTAACCTTGTATAGCCCGTGGTGTCATCATAATCAATGGATTTTTCATGAGCGATCTACTCCTAATTTTGATATTGCGTTATAGGTTTCTATATTGGTTGCACAGTATACACGTGGTCTTAGAGACATGACCTTGGTTGGGAAATCAAGAGTTTCGTTTGAAGTCCTGGTTGGGTGGACCCTTCATCCAGGGGGGATTGTTAAAGTTAATGTTGATAGCTCTCTTAGATTTGGGGTGGCATCTTGTGGGAGAGTTTTGCATGATGACTTTGGCAATTTTCTTTCTGGATTTCCTTATAATTTGGGAAATTGTTTAGTTTTGGAAGCTGAATTATGAGAGTTATATTTTGGCCTTAAGATTGCTTGGGATTTGGGCTTCACTTCTATTGTCCTTGAATCTGATTCTAAAGTAGCTGTCCCCCTTGTAAACACCATTTGCCAGGATTTTCATCCATTCTATCAGCTGATTTGTATGGTGCAAACTTATATATCCAAGTTTCAATTTGTCCAAGTAATGCATATTTTCTGAGAAGGAACCAGGCGGCTGACTTTCTTGTTGTACATGGAGTTAATCTTCCTCTTGGCCATCATTTTTTTTCAGAGCCTCCTTTTGAATTGTACTTCCTTCTTCTTGCAAATAGCTTTGGAATTTGTTTTTCTCGTGTTATCTTAGTTTAGCTTTTATTTATTTGAATTTGTCTTTCTTTCACCAAAGAAAAAAAAGGCTTGCTCCAAAGTGACCAATAGTTGCTTTCCACTTCTGGTGCAGATACCATTGCCATTGTCAACAATTTTAGCAATAACCAAAGTCTTTCTTTTCTAGCTTTGTGCAATCAATGATAAAAATGGGTAGCATTGGTGTCTTAACAAGGTTGCAACTCTTAAGGACAAATCTAAATGCAGTGCAATTTTGTCAATAGAAACTCACCTAGATTAGCTAGTACCATGCCCTAGGAATCATCACAAGTCATGGCTAGCTCAATTTAAATCGAATGAGAGGACTATGTCACTTTCAAAATACCAACAAAAAAAAAAAAGAATGAAAGCATGGCTTAATTATGAATAAACTATAGGCCTTTGCTTGCCTTGAGTTTGTAATCTTTATGTATGACATGTTTCTTATCTTCCCATATATCCATGAGACAATCAAAATATCTAGCGATATCTTCTATTTTCTCTTTGACTTCTTTATGTAGACATCTAATTTTGTTTAGATCTTGAAAAATTAAAGTGGATATATGTGTAGATTTTTAAAATATTCTATTTAAATATATATTTTTTTGAAAATTAATTAGATGAGAACAAAAATAATTTTAAAGATATTTTTAGGTCCCAAATGTTAATAACATTATCTTTTAAAATTAAAAATTAAAAAAGGAATAAAATAAGAAAAGAGAAAAAGTGGTGTTGGCAAACAAAGGGGAAGCAAAGCAAATAAAAAAAAGAAGAAAAGAGGAAAAGTGGTGTCGGTGAACAAAGGGAGAGCAAAGCAAATGAGAGAAGATGAAATGAAAAAGCAAAGCAAATGAAAGAAGATGAAGATGCAAGTGAATAATTTCAATGCATGATTGAAAGAAAATGAAGATGTAGGTAAATAATTTCAATGAATGTGGGCAATGAGTTAAAACTTGAGATTGTTTTCACAATGTCAAGAGCTTCTATAAATAAAGGTGTTTCATTCAAAAAAAAGGAGGAAACCAAGAGAGAAATAAAGCCCAGCACAAAAAGATCAAAGAATAGGAAAAACCAAAAAACGGAGATGGAGTGAAAGAAAAAAAGGAAAGAAAGAGAAAGTAACACAACGAAGACAAAAGACGAAGTGCTATAGTTGAGTCTAAATCAAAAGGACTTAGTACATCTAGTGATACTTTTCTTTGTTGTTGAAGCTTTGAGCTGTAGTTTTGTGTAGGCTATGATTTTCTTCATGTTTGATACTATGACATACATCCTTGCAACCTCCATTTTACTTTTTGTGATGGCGATATAATTTATTTGTGAAAGATTTTCCTTTCTTGGTTTCTTATTCTAGTAATTTTCCATTCCTCTATGTATGTTTTAGGTATGATTTATGGCTAAAAGTGAATTATATGAAAGCTTTTCCACCATGATGTGGTGCCTCTATGTAGGCAATTTGGAATGGGGGTGTATCCAACCCACTTTTGGATGTGGTGCCCCAATACCTATCCCTTCCAAAAATAATTCAAAAAAATATTTTAGAAAAATAAAATAAAATATATAGTTGGATCCATAAAATTTTTTGAGAATTTTTAGTTTTGGGTGAAAATTTTCTAATGAAGATTGTAAAATTTAATTATATTATTTTTGTCAATTCTTTTTGTTTTTAGAAAATATAAAAAAATCTATTTGTTAAAAAATATTTTGATTTTTCTGTCTAGTTTGATAAAATTAATATTATTTTTCATGAATTTCTAAAGTTAATTTGAAAAAGATCAAAAAATTAAGTAGTATTAATAATTAAAATTGTTTCATGTTAAAAAAATAAAAAATAAAAAGGGCCCACCCATGTGAGTTTGTCTCCTTTTTGTCATTATTTTATTTTTCATTTAAAAAATAATTTTACACTATTCATATACATATTCTATTTGTGTCATGCACTGTTCACTACTCTTAATTTTATTTATATGCTACACTATTTATATATACAAATTTTTTTTATGTCTAACACTATTTATGTGTACAAATTTTATGTCTTATAGATTTATATACATAAATTTTATTTGTATCTCACACTATTCATCACTGTTAATTTTATTTGTATTTTGCACCATTCATATACACAAATTTCATTTGTTTAGCACTATTTACGTATACAAATTCTAATTTTGTCTCACACTATTCATCACTCTTAATTCTCTTTCTGTCTTATACTATTTACGTATACAAATTTCATTTGTATCCCATATTATTCACCACTTTGAATTTCATTTGGGTTCTTTATTGTCATTTTCTTATTTCGTCCCAACGATGGATAAAGGGAACTATCAGTTAATTAGCCGCTGTTTAACTATTTTAAGAAAAATTGTAACATGAGGTTATTCAGTTTACTAACATGATTCTATTGATGCATTTAAAAATATACATCCCTAGTTTTCGAAAAACCTTAGTCAAGTTAGGCAAATGTTTTTAAATCTAATTAAGTTAGGTACACCATTATTGATCAACAAGCCTTAGTTAAACGAGGCAACTATTTTTTATGTAAACCCTAACGAACCAAGCATTAAATTAACTTTTTCCATAATAATAGCTAAATACTACTCACTAGTAATGATAATTCTGAATCACATTTGATGACGTATAAAACTAGTAATGGGACAATAAAATTAAAAAAAGTAAAATAAATTTATTTTTTGAGAAGACACAAAGTATAGATTTGAAAATAAAAAGTAACAAAATACCAATATGATACTGAAAGAACATTATAAGGGTACTAATATCTTTTTTACACATAACTAACTTCAGTACCTATTTTTTTGTAATATAGACCACACTTTTTGGTGTCTGACTTCATTATTTCAATCTAAGTCAATTATAACTCTATTTTTATTTCTTTTTTCAAATAACTTATTTTCAAACTCATTTTTTATCTTTCGTGATCGCTACTCTACATTGCATGTTGACACTCTACTCTCAAATTAAAGAACACTTGATTAATTGGATACATGGAAAATGTCCAAAACACCAAGGAAGATAAGTGTTAGGCACTCTTAGATTTAATAATTCTCCAATTTTTTCTATTTTTATTTAGGCACAAACACTATACTTTTAGATGTGATGGGCTACAAAATATTTGGAATTTAGTAGTGATTATAATTGACATTAAATTTTTTAAACATTGATTAATTAATTACAATTGAAATATTTGTCGCAATGTGATTTGATGGTAATATTTGTTGATCACTGAAATATTTACACCTGAATAAAATTTTAGTAATAATCATAAATGAGTATAAAATTTATAAAATAATTTCTTTTAATATAACTTTTATTTTAAGGGCGGTTAACCACCATAATTTCTTAAAATATTTAAAAATTTAGTTATTGACAAAAGAATAAAAATAAATTTTAAAAATTACAATTTTATGTTAGTGGTAGTTTTAACTTCCATAAAAAATCCTATTGAAATACCAAAAGTTGTCGATTAATTTAAAATTTTATTAAATGAAAGAAAGTGAAAATAAATTTTAAAAATTATGATTTTATGTTAGTAAAAGTTTTAATTAATATAAAAAATCTTATTGAAATATAAAAAACTATCAGTTAATGTTAACCACGGTTATAATTACCGTTAATAATTTAAAAAGTTTTTTCAATTATATATTTCATTTTCTTTTTTATCCCTCAATTAAAAATTATAAATATATTATCTAATTTGAAAATTGCCCAGAGCAGTAGCCGGAACCATTACTAAATTCAATATATATATATATATATATATGACCAAATTCAAAGACTTTCTGAAGTATTCAATTGATATGAAATACAATCCATTAATCAAAGAGCAAACTGCTATTCCAATACAAATAGAGTAAATTACACTAATCTCCCTTGAGGTATTTGATTATTACACTCCACCCCATTCTTACTCAAATATGACACTTTACCCCATTTACTAAATAGTAATTAAAAAAATATACTTAATATTAATAAAATATTCACAAAAAAAATATTAAATCAATATTTTAATCTAATTTTATTTAAAAATTATACTTTAATTCAGTTAATCATTTTAAATAATTAATATTTTGATAAATTATATTTTTTAATCAAATAATTATATTTATTACAAAGTATAAATTTAACAATATATATGATTATGAAAAAAAATTTAGTACAAATATAGAGGTATTTTAGGATGACTTTAGTTAATAAAAAATAAGATCAATTATGCTTTACATTTTTTTCTTAACTAAACTTATTCTCAAGATGCTTCTATATTTGTACTAAATTTTTTTTCATAATCATACATATTGTTAAATTTATACTTTGTAATAAATATAATTATTTGATTAAAAAAATATAATTTATCAAAATATTAATTATTTAAAATGGTTAACTGAATTAAAATATAATTTTTAAATAAAATTAAACTAAAATATTGATTTAATATTCTTTTTTTAAATATTTTATTAATATTAAATATATTTTTTTAATTAATATTTGAGTAAATGGGGTGGAGTGTCATATTTGAGTAAGAATGGGGTGGAGTGTAATAATCAAATACCTCAAGGGAGGTTAGTGTAATTTACTCATACAAATAAAATCCATATATACGGCATCGATGGATTCCCAATAGTCGTTGGCTGTCGTGTCACAGAGCAGTAATTGGCTGTCGTGTCACCGACTGCACGCTGAATGGTAAGCCATTAGTTCCAGTTGGTGCCTAATGCAAGAAAAGAGGGTGTCACTTTCAATTGACGTGATGCATGGATCTCCTGGCTAGCCATACAAAATCTGCAACACACATTACCAAAAATAAAAATCCGCAACATACGGCATAAATTAAACACCAGATTAGCGTTAGTGTTAGTGTTACCTCAGATTCTAACAGTCAGTAACGTGAATCATTTTCAGTCCCAGAAATGCACTTAAATTAAACAAGGAGTTAAGAATCATAAAGGCTCATCACCTAATCTGGAACGCTATTACGGCCATACGACAAACAAATTACGGGAGTTAATTGGCACGTTAAGCTTTATCCAGTTCCCCTTGATGTAAATATGAGCATGGATTTGGAACGCAAGGCCCTGGTCAGTAAGCTTTTGCTAATTATTTCTGACAGACTAGTAAAACCCTCGATATAAAAATCATCATTTCTGACACATACATATATATATGGTATAGTTCTGACATATATAATTTTGGTACAGTCTGACATCCCCCCTCCCCACAAAAGATCGATGTGACCTTAAAGTGTGAGCCTTCTTTTTTTTGGGGAGAGTTTGTGCTTTTAAACAGAGTGCAGAATATCAACTTCCTAGAAAAGCCAATTACGATTTTAGTCATCATAGTTGGTAATTGCTGATAACACGGGCATACGGAACTTGAAAGGATTAATTTGAGAGTTCCATTCTAATCATATATGTTATTGAGCCTTTAGGCTTTAGAGTTCAGAAAAAATTACAGAATTAGGGTTTAGGATTTGTATAAACCTTCTTCCCTAACGCAAATAACTCAACATGTTTATGCACTGATCATGTCAATCTATTTTTATTTAAAAAAGGGAATATGTTTGTGTAACCAACCGGACAATGAAGTTTTTAATTGAATTTGAATTTTGGACATCTATAAAAGAAAATAGAGTAAATTACTATAAATTCTCATTTATTTTATACTTCTTATACAAATCTCTTTCTGATTTTCAAAATTTATAGTAACATCTTTTGAGTTTTATAATGTACTATATATAACAATGTCAACAAATATTAAACCATTTACTAATAACTTCCCTTAGTCAAAGGTTAATGACTCTAATTTGTTATAAATTGCTAAACATATCCTTAATTGAGTAATAAATTTATTATGACTTATTAAAAATATATTTATTCTTTAATTAATAGAGTTTTTAAATTTTAAAATTTATGTTTAATCTCCTTTATAGAAATAGTTTCATGTATTTTTTCAATAATTCAAGAATTTTTTCATAAAATATTAAAAAATATTAAAACCATGTTTGTTTCAATATTTTCCAAAAGAATGTTTTCTTTTCGTAAAATTTTTTTCACAAAATATAAAAAAGTACTATTTGTAATTTATAATTTTTTATAAAGTAAATAAAAATTCTATAAATACACTTTCTTTTTTGCACAAAATGCATAAATTACAAAACATTTTTATAGTATCTTTTGACAAAAATTGTTTAAAAAATTTTGTCCAAAAAGAAAACATTTCGTGCATAACATTCAAAAAGACAATACGTTTTAAGTATTTTTGTATTTTATGAAAAAATTATCAATAATAAAAAGATTTATATGAGATTATTTTTATAAAAAAGACCAAACATAAATTTTTAGTAAGAAAAATTTTATAACTCAATTAATAAGAGTATTTTTAATAAATTATAATAAATTTATTATTCAATTAATGATATTTTTAACCATTCATGATAAATTATACGGTGATTTAGCTTTGACTAATAGAGGAAGTTAATAGTTAAGTATTTATTGATATTAAATTTATATATAACATATTTATAAAATATAAAAAAAAAATTTTATAGACTTTAAAAATAAAAAATATGTAACAACTATAAAATAAAAGAAAAATACACACTCATCAATACAGCCCATCTCACTTTCTTGAAGGGCTTATAACTGCCTTTTTTATATAACTATTTTCTTTAGGTAGTTCAGTAAGGATAAGACGACGTGAGAGCAGGAGAGAATTTAATCAAATCAAATGAATTGACACTGAAGAGTCTAGCAAGAAGAATGTTAGGTGCACATCCTTTCTATAATTACAAAGAAACAAACGGACCCACTCATTGGCTTATTTTTTGTTGTAATTTGTTTGTAACAAAGCGTAAGAATAGAGCTATATATATGTGTGTGTGTGATGGAGAGATTCTAGCTTTGTAAACATTTTACGTATCATAAAAGGGAGTTAAACAGTTTATATCAGTTAGCTTTAAGGAGTTGTATCTTAAATTATATTAAAATAAATCATATATTTAAAGTTTAATTTTAAAAATTACTTTTAAAATTAGGATAAAACCATTTCCTGTAAAACTTAAGTTAGCTTTATCCAAATAGTAAAAATATCTCGTAACCTAAAAAAATAAAGTCCAAATTAGCTGAATGAGGCGCGCATCTTAACTACATGATGTGAACAGCAGCAAAAAGTCAGCAAGGAGGCTGACAAACTTAGGAGAGAGGCCACATCAGAAGGTTAATTTGATTTAAAAATTCTTAGTCCATGCCCCAGATTTTGACAATAATGTTCATCTGTGAATGTCTGCAAAGTGCTTAAATGCCTACTGTCTCCACCGTACAAGTAAATTCTTAGCTTTAAAATGATTTCTTCTTCGTCGTTCCTTCCAATGTCTATGGTGGTAATATTCTACAACCGAAAGATGAAAGAAAACAAGGAGGTTGTTTGTTCATGTGTCTCTGTCTCCTCTAGGTCTAAAGTTATATTCTAAATCTTATTGATGAAAAAGAAGAAAAACTCTTAGGAATATGCTTGGTATAACTAAACTTGCATAATTGCATTGGCAAAAACAAATTATCACTAAATATTTTATAATACATGTTTACAAAATTTTAAATTGACTATTACACTTACGGTGCAAAATTGTTTTAAGGAATATTTAAAAATATTTAGTTTATAAGAATAATAAAACTACTTACATTATTATAAATGAGTTTTATTATTTTTATAATTTTATTTTTATTTAATTTTATTACATAAAATTTATTTCATTAAATTTATTATTTTATAAATTAAATTGTGAAACTTAACAAATTTTAATGAAATTTATGTTGTTGGAATATATATATATATATATATATATATATATATCTAATAGAATCCTTCATTATTGAGCATGGAGTATGTTATTTTAAAGGTATTACGTTTTATTCAACATACAAAGATATGAAATAAGATTCATGATGAGTGGCAGGCTATCATATTAAGTTTTTGGAAAAATTATTTATTAATATTTCTATGATTGAATGGTTAAAAATTTATTTTCAGCACCCTTAAGAATAATAAATCAATTCTTATTTTATTAGATAGAATTATTTATATTAATCAAACACATCATTGCACTTAGTCAAAAATCAAATCTTTATAGATTGTGTATAAAAGAAGTTCTTTTTTTCTCAGGACTTTCTCTATTCTTTTTAATTTAACTACTCTCCATTAAGTTGACTTATGAATGTATATTTAATATAGGGAAGTGCATCAGGTTAAGTTTGAAAAGGAAAGTACTAGATTAGATCTGATTTAAAAAATTTTACTTGATATATGGATCGAGTTTGGGTTGATAAAAGATTAGTGAGTTATGCACATATTTTTGTAGTTAGTCTAAATTGTGTCAGGTTCAAGCCAAATTTTTTCAAAAAAAAAAAAAATATAATTCAACACCTACTCGTACTAGTAAGATACAAATCAAGTTATTTTTACCAGATTGAACCAAATTTGAGCAAGTCACGAGTGATTTATGCGCCGTAACTCAATGTGTATTTTAAAACTAAATCGTTCAATAAGTTGATGAGGTTATTAAGTCACTGTTCAACTAGTGAGCAGTGATCAAACTAAATAAAATTAAATAATATATAAAATGTTTTATAAATATATGTTTATAATTTAAATTTTGAATTAAATTAAAAAATAATTTTATAAAATAAAAATTTCACATGTTTTAAACAAATGTACATAAAAATAAAATTTAAGTTTACAAATAATATTATTATAATATGCAATAAAAAACACAAGTTTTCTTTTATTCCTCGCTCTCCATTTCATCTTTTCTTTTCCTCTTTCTTTATCCTTCATCTTTTTCTCATCCCCCCACCCCCAACCGACCGCACCCCTCTCTTCTATTATTTTTTCCTCTTTTTTTACCCTTCTTTCCCCAGCCCCACCCACACGTCTCAACCTTTTCCCTCTCTCTTTCTTTTTCTTTTTCTCTCTTCAGCTTCTCCCTTTCACTCTGTAACTCATGTCCCACCCACTAGCCCCTCCTACACGACTCTCCCCGTTCCCTCTTTCTTCCCTGTTCTTTTTCTTTCTTCATCTATCTCTGTTTCATTCTGTAACTCATGCCCCACGCCACCTTTTTTTTCCTTTTTCTCTTTCTACTTCGGGCACCTTCCCCCTCCCGCACGCCTCTCTTTCTCTCACAATATATATATATTTTTTAATCAAACCGATTCAAAATTCAGTTTGGTTCACACTATTTTTACAAGTTTTGACCGATTTCAATGCATATCCGATCTGATAAGCAAATCGGGTAGGATCCAATTTTCTTTCAGACTGGCTCATTCACTCTGAATTTAAAAACACTGTATCTATTGATTTATTTCTCAAATGATCAACCACCTTAGACAACTTTACGTTATGTTCTCTTTCATAGGTGTTATGTTAACTTTTTTCGAATGTCTTTAATTTTAATTTTAGCTTTTCTTTTATGCTTGTACATTCATTTCATTATTTTTATTTTTATTCTTATTTTTTTTTTTGCTTATCTTAACATTTTGCTTGTCTCTCATTAACATATAATATTGCAGTTACTATTTTTTAAAATTATATTAAATTTTGCATATAATATGTTGCATTTATGTTTTCTCCAAAAAAAATTTATGTGAAAAGACATATTAAATAAATAAAAATATTATTAAATTTATAACTAATAACAAATTTTGATATAATCTCTCATGTATTCCGACATATAATAAGAACGAAGTCCTTTCGGCGACATTCAATAAGATATAATAAGAGGAAAAAAGAAGAGTATAGCTTTATTTTGGCTATGTTAGTTTAAAGTCTAAAGATAGTGCAAGGACCTATACCTAACAAAAAAAAAAAAAAAAGAGTATATGCTTATTGTGTAAGTAAGAGAGAAAATCTAAATCATTATATTTTGTAAAATAATTGAAATTGCAGCCGAAAGTCAAGTAGTTGTTTTAAGTTATACCTAAAAATCCAAGATGAAATGACCAAGATTTACTCCTCTTATGCTTAAAATAGGCATATGCCATGCTTAAAATAAAAAAGAACGTACTGTGGTGACTTGTTTTTATATTTTTATTTAATGATATTTTTTTCTTTTATTCCTAATATAAGTTCAACTGAATATATATATATAAACATATATATATATATAAATATAAAGAAAGTCACTCACGTTAAGTAATGGCAAAAATCTAAATTTCAATGTCTAATATTTCACAACTTTTTATAAAGGCTTGGTAAGTAATAAGGTCTACTTTAATTAATCAAGACATATTAAAATAGCCTCAAATCTACTTAAAATCCAGGCAAGTTAATATTGTTGAAACAAACCAAGTTTTATTTGGCCGTCCATGTGTCGCACTATCAATTGGCATTAATGGACCTTTCATTTAGGGGGGTTTGGAAATAGTTTTCAACCAGCAATAGACGCGCCTCGGTTAGAACCTCACTAGCTGCGTCATTGCCCCAATCGCAAAGATGACCTTTCATTTAGGGACCACATAACGTACTGCCTGGATTGATTGATTGATTTATTTATTTTTGCACCAAACCCAAACCCCTCTTTAAATGGAGGCTCTTCCGTTCTCAGAACACAACTAGAATTCAAACACAGAAGAATGGGTTTCCTACGTTTAACAGTGGCTGCTTTTTGCTGTTCGGTGGTATTGCTGGGAGGATTAGGAGCCTCATATGCTCAGCTGAGTCCCACGTTTTACAATCAAACTTGTCCAAATGTCACTGCCATTGTAAGTGAAGTCATTCAGAATGCTTCTCAAACTGATCCTCGTATCGGCGCCAGCCTTATCAGGCTTCACTTTCATGACTGCTTTGTCCAAGTAAGTACTTTCATTTGGTGCCATCTATACATACATTATTAGTTCTTGTTTTAGCAAGAGACTGCTTATCTGTGTAATAAATACAATAAATGGCCGGATCACCTGTTTCCAATGGATTATTAATTATGTTTTCTTGGGTATACTGGCAAGTTGTTCACACATACTGACGAGTTCTACCTAAATCCACGCACCCAGTTATCCCCCCATCATTCTACTGGGTTTCTACAAAGTTGACTTCCTTCTTTTCTTTCAACCTTTTTCTTTTTGGGGAGCTCTTCTTTTTTAATCTTCACAATTACCTTAATGTCCTCAAACTTTAGTAAGTATTTCTTTCCGACCGTGATTCATGATTTTCAAAAACACTTTTAATCTCTCAATTTTTTTAAAAAATGTAATTTAATTTTTTTAATTTTTAAGTTAGATAAATTTAATTTTTTTATCAATTAAAGTAATTTAATTCTTTTATAAGTATAATTAGAATAATTTAATTTTTTTATAAATATAATTAAAGTAATTTCGTTCTTTGCTCATTGAATTTTTTTTAGTATGATATAATTAGTAAGTAATGACTTAGACTTTATTTTTGTTATAAAAATTTCAATACCCATCTTTTAGCATGAAGTTATTTGCTATTTTATTAAGTCTTAAACTCTAGTTTTATGTATGGTTATAGCTCTTTTAATTGAGAAAAAAATTTATATAACAATTACGTCATATAATAATAAAAAAAATAAATTAAGTTACTATCGATGAGACATATCACATGAAGAAAAGGAAATATGATGAATTAGAGATTAAATTACTCTAATTACAATTATAAAAAAAATAAATTACCTTACTTAAACGTTAAGAGACTAAATTATTCTTTTAAAATAATTGAGGGAATTAAAGTGCCATTCTTCCCATTTTGATTCATGCCGCTGGCTGAAAAAAATAGAATTTGAATTACTTTTATTTTAGAAAAAATTTTAATATTTTTTTCTTATTTATTTTTCTTTTAATTTTATTGTTATTTCTTTGATCTTAATGTATCCTTGACAAAATGACACATACATAAATTTAGATTTCTTAACCTGGCAGTCAAAAGTTAAATAAGACAATAAAAGAGATATATAAATAAAATTAAAATTTTATAAATTAAATTTAAATAAAAATAAAAAATTATTAAAATCATAAAATAGGATATTAGAATATCCAAATCCTACATAAACCATTACAGGTATATTTATATTGTGAAAGTGATTTTGCTTATTATAGTATCGCAGCTGTTGCTTGTGTCAAAATTGTTGTGTCAAAATTGTTGTGACAAAAATGAAAAGAATTCGTGCCAATAATAATTCGATTTTTTTATGCCCACATGCTAACGGCATTAGTAAAGGTTCGTTATTTTTAATTGGAAAATTTCTTTCTGTTATGTGTTCAATGCTAGAGTCTACCTTTCTTTAAAATTACAATTGTTTTGTTCATGTGATGTCTGATAAAATATAAAAAAATTAATAAAAAATAACGATAATAATAACATAGTTTTATCTCACTATGTGAGATAGCTACATAAATTAAATAATGTCATTGTACTTTATTCGAAATTAAGTTTTTAAAAATACTATTTAACAAGAGGTCCCTTTTAATAATTTTTCTAAGTGTCCTCTTTGGTCTTTTTCTATCTGTCTTCATTAGACTAAAAATCATTTGATCCACTTTTCTTACCGAAGCCTCTAGCTATCTCCTTCATATATGTCCAACCAACTTAAACAAGTTTCTATCATTTTTTTAATAGGTGCTATACTAACTCTCTCTTAAATACCATTATTTTAAATTTTGTCTTTTTTATATATCTATTCATTCATCTCAATATTCTCATCCCAGTTACCGCATTTTTTGCTCTTGTTAAATTTTTAAAGCCTAACATTTACTATCCTAGAATATAGCTGGTCTTGTAAGAGTTCGATAAAACTTTCCTTTTAACTTGCTAGGTATTTTACGTTAATAAATAACCCTTGAGTCATTCCTCTATTTTGTCCGCTCTATTTAAATACTGTGTATGATATCCTCATCAATCTCTCCATTACTTTATAAAATCAATTTAGGATATTGAAACCTTAACACTTGTAGCATAATGTGCTCCTCAATTTTCACTTCCAAATCATTGTTTGCTCACCTCTTATTGAATTTGTATTTCATATACTCTGTCTTACTCTTGCTTAAACGGAATCCCTTTGAGTCTAAGGCTTCTCTTCATATTTTCAATTTTTAGTTAACATCCTCTCTTGACTCTTTTATTATGACTATATCATATACAAAAAGCATGCATTTTAAGACTACATCTTGAATGTGTCCGATAAGTACATCCAATATTAAGGTGAACAAGTATAGAGTTAAGGATAACCCTTGATACAAACTAATCCTTATGGAAAAATCTTTTGTTAGCCTTCCCTAAATCCTCACACTTATTGTTGCCCCATCATACATATCCTTCATAGCTTGAATATACATGATACACACACTCTTCTTTTCCAAAGCCTTCAATAAAACTTTCCTTAGCACTCTATTATAGGTTTTTTCTAGGTCAATAAACACTATGTGCAAGTCTGTTGCCCTACTTCTGTACTTTTTCATAAAATATCGTACAAGATAAATAGCCTCCATGATTGCTCTTTTTAGCATAAAACCAAATTAGTTTTCTGAAATATGAATATTTTCTTAGTCTATGTTCAATCACTTTTTCCTAAAGTTTCATAGTATGACTCATAAGTCTGATCCTTCGATAGTTTTTGCAGGTTTGAATATCTTTCTTATTTTTGTAAATAAGTATCAAACTACTCTTCCTTCATTCATTTGGCACCTTCTGGGACCTTAATATCTCATTGAATAATTTTGTCAGCCAAACAATACCTGTCTCTCTTGAACATTTCTAAATCTCAATACATATGTCATATGCGTCCATAGCCTTACCATTGTCCATTTGCTTAAGTGCTTCCTTAACCTTAACATTAGAAATATAAATGCTAAATGATAAGAAAAAGAAATTAAAGAATATAACAAAAGATAAAATAATGGTATGTTCATAAAACAATTATTACCACTAGCATCAGAAATTATTGTTACTAATATTCTCTTTGTACTAATCTCTTTACGTTCTTCTTTTCTTCCTTTGCCTTTGTATTGTTTTAAATTTCTTCAGCAGGATCTGTGAAAATAAAAAAAAGAAATTTATAAGAATGTGTTGTTAAACACAGACAGAATTGAGGTATAGAAATTATAAAAAAAAATAATATAAAATCAACCTTTGGCCTATAAGAGAGTTAGACGTCATGATTGAATCTCATGGATATTTATAAGAAAGTCAAATTTTTAGATGAGCACCGCATTTATATGTTCAAGAATAATTGCAGATAAGGAATATTCTATTGAGAGTGCTAATTATCTACATCTCATTTGGATAATTCACAGTATCTTATTGGTTAAAATGAATGGAATGGTACTGGGTTGATCAAGAATTAAAGGGCAAAGTTATATTGTATTATATGAAAATATAGGCAAAATATAACCTTTGTCATACCTATTGAACTCAATAATTTATTTATAAAACTTTATTTATATTATTCTTTTCATGAAACTACTACTAATTATATTGTTAATCTAATATTTTTAATTTTATAAATTTAAAAAAATATAAGTTTGGGATCAACTTAATTAGTGATTTTTATTACTATAGAATTTATGTTCATTTGATAGAATAAAAAATCGTCTTTAATTGCAATGAATCACATGAATGGAATGCAAACTTTGAATTCATGAAGGATAAATGGGTATAACAATTTTATAATTTTTGAATTATGTCTTATTAGAAATTAAACTCCATAATTTAAACATTTTTTCATACAATTTACAACAACCTGTGTCATTTTTCAAAGTAGTAAACATCAAATACCTTCTTTGTTTTGGTAATTGAACATCAATTGTTTCATCTATAATTTCTAAGACAAATTATTTCATCTATAATAATAAAATGCAAAATATGCATCACTCTACTGTCAATAATGAACAAACATACGATATTAGCATGCACAAATTAGGTATAATTACCTTCCTTAGTATACTTATTTGGTGGGGAAACACCACAGAATAAGTTGCTGACGGTTTTGACAGGGTTGTGATGCATCACTTTTATTGAACAATACCGCAACAATTGAGAGTGAACAACAAGCTCTAGCAAATAACAACTCAATAAGGGGATTGGATGTTGTCAATAACATAAAGACAGCAGTGGAAAATGCATGTCCTGCCACAGTTTCTTGTGCTGATATTCTCGCCATTGCAGCAGAAGCATCTGTAGTTCTGGTACGTTATTAATGTTGCATGCTTTTTCTTTATTACAGTAATTGGTATAAGAAAAATGAAAGAAGCAGATGATTTAACTTAGAATTTTCCTGCTGGTTATTAATAAATTTAGTAAATTAGTTAACACAAAAAATATGTGCCATGACTCATGAATCTTTTCGGTCAGTTAATAATTAATTACATATTTTTAATAGTTGAAAATTGATTTTTGTTTTCTTCATATATAAAGACTTGGCTTTGTGATAATCAAAATACATCAAATTAATCATTTAAAATTATCCACATTCACGCCTTATGCGCTACTAAAACTTTTGGTGTCAACTCTTACTCAAATATGTAAGATCTGCGCTTTGACCTTTCTTTTAATTTTTTTTAATACTGAAAATATTATGAGAATCGAATTTGGGAAGAGAGAGGGAACAAGGTCGGTGTCGATTACTTGATTGGTAACAAACAAAAAGCATTCTTTTTGGGAACAGTAAATATGAATAGGAGCTCAAAATAAAGCTGGCAACCTTATTCAATGCGCATTATCTCAAATGGTCGCGTCGCTAGTTTTCTATAAAAGCTGTTTTCTGCCCTTTCTCCACTATAAAATAGTTCAAGCACGTTTTGGCAGGCAGGAGGTCCCTCATGGACAGTTCCACTAGGAAGAAGGGATAGCTTAACAGCAAACCGAAGCCTTGCCAATACTAGCCTTCCTGCTCCCTCTTTCACCCTTGTTCAACTTAAGTCTTTCTTTGCAGCTCAAGGCCTCAACACTACTGATCTAGTTGCACTCTCAGGTAAACTCTATGTTTTGAAATATAGTTAATTGTTTTGGTTCAACAGAGCACAATTACAGTAGAATACCCGGATTCATCAAGTGGTTTTCACAGGGGCTCATACATTTGGAAGAGCTAAATGCAGTACATTTGTTGGGCGATTATACAATTTCAATGGCACTGGCAATCCCGATCCAACCCTCAACACAACTTACTTAGCAACATTGCAAGGCATATGCCCTCAAAATGGAACAGGGACTAATCTGACCAACTTGGACCTCACCACTCCGGATGTATTTGACAACAACTACTACTCAAATCTTCTACTTAACAATGGATTGCTTCAGAGTGACCAAGAGCTGTTTTCAACTTCAGGTGCCGACACGATTAACATTGTCAATAACTTCAGCAATAACCAAACTGCTTTCTTCAATAGCTTTGCGGAGTCTATGATCAAAATGGGAAATATTAGTCCTTTAACAGGATCAGTTGGAGAAATTAGATTGCAGTGTAATTTCGTCAACGGAAACTCATCTACATTAGCTGCTCTCGCCTCCAAAGAATCAGATGGCATCCTTATTAGCTCAGTCTAATTAAATTAAGGAAACTAATGGATTGAAGGTTTCTAATAAGCTATAGATGCGTGCATGTGCCATGTACTTACGATCCTGATAACCTATCTATTCTCCGATCCTTGCCGACATCGATTGCATTTGAAGGATATGGTTTTTCGTACTCGAGGTCTTACACTATCTCTTTGCTTTTCTCTCTATTATGGTGTAAAATCACTCTCAAAGGAGTTTTTAATACAATTTATCAAGCACTTTTGATAATCACAAATCAAGCCAAAAAAACATATATAGTAAGAGGACTTAAAATGATGTAGACCCCTTATTTGCATCAACATAATAAATAATAATAATAAAATAAATAAAAAGTTTCTAAAATAAATTCTTACAAAAGTAACAATAAAATTTACAACACAAAAACACAAATGCTAACCAAAGTAACACATAAAAATATAAAGACAATAAAGAAAGTAATACAAAAACAAAAAAAGAAGGAAGAAAATGGAAACAAGAAATGCAATGGAAAGAAGATGCTAAAAAACAAATTAGCAAAAGACAAAATATGATATAGAAAATTAAAAGAATCAAAATGTACGAAAGCAAAAGAAATAAAATGAAATGAAAAGAACATAAAAATAAAAGGTGAGCAAGCGAGTGGCGGCTAACAAAAAGATAATAGTGAAAATAAAAGAGATAAAAAATTAACAAAAACAAATAAAAGGATAAAACAAAGAGAGGAAAATAGCTGGAAATACCAGCTAGGGCAGCGTTAGAGAGGAGGCCAGTGCTCACACTCTCAAGGCTGAGGTTTCTAGAAGGATTTCGGTTAGAGCGGAGTGAAAAACCCAAGAAAGAGAAGGGGGGTTGACGACTCTCTAGACACTGAGAGGCTGGAGGCTGCTCACCATTTTTTCTCTCCCTCAAAGAGAAAACTGGACAGAGAGAGAGCAAGGGAGAAGAGGGTAAAGGGAGCCGACGGTGGAAAGGAGGAGAAGGATCATCTTCCGGACTCGCCCATAGAGACAGTAAAAAAGCCTGTGAGCTGAGAGAAGGCGAGTAAACTGGACAGAGTTCGAGCTTGAAGAAAGGTTTGGAAAGGATACTGAGAGAGAGAAGGCAGAAGAAAGAGGAGGAGACAAACGCACTCAAGTAAGCTCTACATCACTATTTAGCATTTTTCGCTCTTATTCTTTGGTGTATGAAGATATTTGCATTGTTGGATCTTATTTCTTTGTCTTCTTTTTTTTTTTGGAGAAAGGTAATGTGGAGGGAAGAGGTTTCTCACCTCTGCCCACCCTTCCCAAGCACCGATGCCACCATTGTGGTGGCGCCGATGGGAGGCCCATGGTGGCCGCAGCTTCGGTATAAATTGCAGCTGCTTTGACAAGCTACATGCAGCAGATCCGTTGCAACAAGAAGATGCATGCACCGCACCTTTCATAGGGCGCACTACTCCCATTTGATTAAATGAAAATTAGAAAAATTTTTAAGGAAAATAAAATAAAATATGTGGTTGAATTCCGAAAATCTTTTAGAAATTTTTGGTACTCGTTCAAAAAATTTTTGATGAAGATTAAAAAACTTAACTGTATTATTTCTATCAGTTTTTTTCTAGAAAATATAGGAGAAAATCCTTTTAGGCAAAAAACAATATGATTTCACAATGTGATTGAACAAAATTTGCACTTCTTTCCAGAAATTTTTGAAGTCCATTTGAGAAAGATCAGAAAGTTTAGTAGTTTCACTTTTAGTTGATTTCTTTCCCATGTTTAATTTGCTTTTAAAGAAAGGAACATAAGTGAGTTGAAAAGCAAGAGGCCAACCGGTTAAAAGAGGGATTAAGAAATAATTTAGACCTTGACTAAATTTTATTTTCGGACTACTTTTGGGTTATCTGAAATTGGGTGTGAGATCCAATGAAAATATTTTTAAAAATGATTAAATGATAATTTCTTTTTATAAAAATAATAAAAATTAATTTCTCTTACAAGCAAGAATTTAAAGTGAATTGATGTAATTGTTCATAAAGTGTTGCAATGTGATTATTATCAATTTATGTTGACATTTTAATTACATTGTTTGCACTTCATCAAATTGTTTGTGACACGCGTTTATGGGAATGGTGCTGGAATTAATGGATATGCTTTAATTCCCCCCCGTGACATGACCCCTTGTGGACTTTTATTAATTTGTAAAGTTTAAGAGATGTAGAGACAAGTAAAATCCCCCCTTTGATTGAATACATATTGCTCCTTGGATTTGCTTACCGTCTAGGAGTGCTTCCTGATGTAGGTCCCTATTTCTTGAGTTCCTTTTCTCATGTAGGAAAGTATGCTATTCTTTTACTTTCTTACTGAGTGAGGAGTGCTTTCTTATGCGGGCTCTTATTTCTTGAGTTCCTTTTCTCATATGAGAATATATGTAGTTTTTTTACTTTCTTACTGAGTGAGGAGTGTCTCCCAATGCAAGCCCTCATTTCTTGAGTTCCTTTCCTCATGTAGGAACATGTATTATTCCTTTACTTTGGTTTGATGAATGGTCATTTGTGGAGATACTTTAATTGTTTTCCTATGTGTAATCTTGGAGGTGTCTGAATATGATTGACATTGACCCCCTCAGTGCATGACCCCTATTCTTATGAACTCTTCCTTTTCTCCATGATTACTAAAAGGTTAAGTAGAGGCTAATGACATGATTGAGAACTAGGCTATTAGTGCACAACACACTTGTCGATCACAATTTATTTTTACTTAAAATTTGGAAAGTTTCTGAAACTTAGGAAAGGGTGAATTGAATCCTAGAATTGCTAGCATTTCTCCCCATAGCTTTGTCTCTTTCAATTCAATCTCAAATTCTCTAGATAATGGATGTCAGTGCGTTGGCAAGAGTGATTGTCATTAACTGTTCCTAGGGTGATCACATTATGTGCTATGTGGAGAAATCAACATAGATCACTCAATATGGTTAGCATGAATTCTTACCTCGGAATTTGATGCTTTTCTTTGCATATCCTTCCCCTATCATTTTGAAACCCCAATTCTTTCTAACAACAATAATTAGTCATGATTAGTGAGAGCGACTATTGCTAACTATCTTGAGGATGTTTGCGTTATGAGATAACATTGGAGAAATAGTGGAGCCCCTTTAACGCAATTATTATGAATCAATCCTTCCTAAAACATAATGCCCATTTATTGCATTTCAAATTTTGATTCCTCCTAATAATGGTCATTGGTGCGGCTGATGAAAGCGCTTTCTATTGACTATCTTGAGGGTAATCATGTTATAAGTTGTGTTGGAGAAATCAGAAAAGCCCCAATGACATGATTAACAAGAATCTGTCTTTATTTTGGACCCCTCAAAGCCCAAAATACATTTGAAAACCCTAGTCAATCTAAGTATCCCTTTCAAGCCAAGTATCCCTTTCAAGCCCTAGTCAAGCTAGGCAAACACTTTTGATGTAAGTCATGGACAAACTAGGCATCAAATCACCCTTTCCATAGTAATGGCTAAATGCCACTTACTTACAGTAGCAATCATGAATCATACTTGATCACATCAGAAATTAACAGTGAGACAAACAAGAAACAAAAGTGAAATATTTTAGGTTTTTTAACAAAACACAAAAGCACAGTCTTGAAACCAAAAAGTAACAAAAAACCAATGTAGTACTGCAAGGGCATCATAAGGGTGCTAATACCTTCCTTACAGATAACCAAACTCTAAATCTAATCTCTATATTGTGAACCTCACTTTTCAGTGTTCAACCTTACCATTTCAATTTAGGTTTATGGGTGCTTCATTTTTGTAAACCCCTTTGCCAGACTCATCTTCAAACTTGCATTTTTTGTTCCCCATTCTACATCATAATGTTGACAACTTGGCGACTCCACATTTAAGGGTTAGGCCATGTGAATTGGTTTTTGTTGTATTTTGATTTCTATTTTTGTGATTTGGTGGGATGTCTAATTTGCATTTTGATTTAGGATTCTATATTTTGAATTTTTTATTTTTGCATCCTAGACTTGCCTTTTGAAATCTTACCTAGATTATACTACTAGATTAGACCAAGATGACTTATGTTTCTACACTATTATTTGCTATATCTTTGGACTGCTAGCTGATTAATTGTTTTGTAGATTATGTGTAAGTGAGCGAGTGACTTTTCCCTTGCACATAATACATTTGCACCACAAACCTTAGAAAATGGTAGGTCATCCTAAGATCCTTTAGGCTAACAAGGGCCAAAGTAAGGTTAGCCTTTATGAGACCCTTGGTATCCATGCAGGTTCCTAAACACCCTTGCTCAAATTGTTCCTCTTTGGGACAATTTGGAGACCTAATATAAGTGTCTAGAACCTGCCCCCCACATTGATAGCACCCTTAGTGCCAATAATATTGAAGAAAGTCTAGCTTAAACCTTTGGATATAGATAGGAAGCCTAGGTTTTACCTTAATTTAGGCCTGATAGGGAAATACTCTTCTTTTATTTGCTTGCAATTGCATGTTTAATTTTCAGATTTCCCTTATTCTCATTCTTTAGACAAGGAATCTCTTGTTGCATTTATCACTTTTGCATGTATAAACTCTTTACATCATGCATCGGCACAGGTTCAAAGAGGAACCTACTCATTATGGCATGCATTTTCATTTGTCTTATCGGCATTGAGTCATAGGTAATAAGGCAATGTTTTTACGACCCTTGTAGTTTTTGGTCAACTTTGCCAGCTTGAATTTTCCATTTTGCATCTCATGCATTTTACCTATGCACTACATCATAGTGTTGTACAATTGCATCATGCATCATACATTTCAAGCTATTAATTCTTTTCAAAGCAGTGCTTTCATCTCTTAGAAGACATAACTACGGTGAATCGTGGATGAATAACAGCTTAGGGAGACTTTGGGCAAGATGCAGCAAGAGATTAATGATTTGAAAGGACAAATGTCTAAGGCCTTTGAGTTTTTAGTGTCTATGGCCATGCTTGTTAGTGATTTGCAAGCTCCCTCCCATGGCAAAAGGGTCAAAGGTGTGCTAGCAAAGCTCTCTAGCTTGACCAATGTAGGAGAAAAGATTTGGAGTGGTATCCAAATTGAGGAATTAACTTGTCAGGTGATGGAGAATCCTTAACCTAAAGAGTCTAGTCTAGGCAAAGAAAGAATGAAGGTTTGTGTGAGGCATCATGAAGAGAAGATGAAAGGAAAAGGAAACCAAAAGAGGCACAAAGTTGGTCTTAAGGCATCATGTGTACCTTCCTAAGTACATGGATTGGCATAATGTCCCAAGTGCCATTATAATCCCATCAACCATAGCATTGTTCATAGATTGGCCTATATACCCACCATGTTAGGCAAAGTAGCAACCATCGATAATACCATAACCACTATACCAGTTTGATTAGCCTAGTTTGCAACAGGGGGCCAACCATACTAGGAAAGGTTTTGACCTTATACTTATTCCCTGTGCTGAGCTTTGACCATATCTCTTGCAAAGGAATTTGGTATCTCTGGTTCCATTGCCACCTTTTTGACCTCCCTATTTAGATGGGTATGATGAAAGCACCACTTATGCATACCATGCTTAAGGCAAGAAGCATACAGTGGAGAATAGCAATGCTCTCAAGAAAAGGGTCCAAGATCTAATTGATACAAAATGGTTGGACTTTTGTGCAACAATGGGGACACCAGCAATAGGTCCTAGCATGCCATTAAAACAAGAAGAGCAAAATTAGGATCCTAAGATCAAGGAGGACCCTTTAGCTGGAGATGTGGAGTGAGCTTAGCCATGCATCACCTGCGGTGAGCATGATAGTCATATTATTTCTTACTTTTCTTTTCTACTCTTTTTTCATGTAGTTTCATGGCATCTGCTAATAGCTTTGCACAAGGCCTTAATAAGAACTTTGTATGAGCAGCCTTTTAAATTCAATAAAATGCTTTGCATGACAAATACATTGCTTTTCATCCTATACCTTATCTTGTTATTCAATGCTGTTGACCTTTACATTTAAAACCAAGTTGCCCTAGAAACAAAGATAAATTAATGAGTGATAGGCACCTAAGGAGGTAATGTTGTCAATCTAAATGAGCCAATATTAGGGCAATTTGGGTTGATATTTGCAATTCCATTGCTAATGCCCAAGGGCATAAAAAATGTAAAGCTTGCCTTATTTTCATCCTAATTAAATCCATTTTTTCCAATGATAAGATTTGTTTGCTTAATAGAATACTCAATTTTCTTAGATAACTAAGTGTCTTTATTTAAAACACTAGTGTGAGGGTATGTTAGCCTATGGGAATGTTGTGAGAAGGCAAATATAATGCAAGCTCTCATTTCTTGAGTTCCTTTTCTCATATGAGAATATATGTAGTTTTTTTACTTTCTTACTGAGTGAGGAGTGTCTCCCAATGCAAGCCCTCATTTCTTGAGTTCCTTTCCTCTTGTAGGAACATGCACTATTCCTTTACTTCGGTCTGATGAATGGTCATTTGTGGAGATACTTTAATTATTTTACTGTGTGCAATCTTGGAGGTGTCTAAATATGATTGACATTGACCCCCTCAGTGCATGACCCCTATTCTTATGAACTCTTCATTTTCTCCATGATTACTAAAAGGTTAAGTAGAGGCTAATGACATGATTAAGAACTAGGCTATTAGTACACAACACACTTGTTGATCATAATTCATTTTTACTTAAAACTTGGAAAGTTTCTAAAACTTAGGAAAGGGTGAATTGAATCCTAAAATTGCTTGCATTTCTCCCCATAGCTTTGTCTCTTTCAATTCAATCCCAAATTCTCCAGATAATGGATGTCAGTGAGTTGGCAAGAGTGACTGTCGCTAACTATTCCTAGGGTGATCACATTATGAGTTATATGAAGAAATCAGCATAGATCACTCAATATGGTTAGCATGAATTCTTACCTTGGAATTTGATGCTTTTCTTTGCATATCCTTCCCCTATCATTTTGAAACCCCGATTCTTTCGAACAACAATAATTAGGCATGATTAGTGAGAGCGACTATTGCTAACTATCTTGAGGATGTTTACGTTATGAGATAACATTGGAGAAATAGCGAAACCCCTTTAATGCAATTATTACAAATCAATCCTTCCTAAAACATAATGCCCATTTATTGCCTTTCAGATTTTGATTCCTCCTAACAATGGTCATTGGTGCGGTTGATGAGAGTGATTGCTATTGACTATCTCGAGGGTAATCATGTTATAAGTTGTGTTGGAGAAATTAGAAAAGCCCTAATGACGTGATTAACAAGAATTTGTCTTTATTTTGGGATCCCTCAAACCCAAAATACATTTGAAAACCTAGTCAAGCTAAGTACCCCTTTCAAGCCCTAGTCAAGCTAGGCAAACACTTTCGATGTAAGTCATGGAGAAATTAGGCATCGAATCACCCTTTCCATAGTAATGGCTAAATGCCACTTACTTACAGTAGCAATCATGGATCATGCATGATCACATGAGAAATCAGCAGTGAGACAAACGAAAAACAAAAGTAAAATATTTTAGGTTTTTTAACAAAACACAAAAGAACAATCTTGAAACCAAAAAGTAACAAAAAACCAATGTAGTACCAAAAGGGCATCATAAGGGTGCTAATACCTTCCTTATAGGTAACCAAACTCTAAATCTAATCTCTATACTGTGAACCTCACTTTTCAGTGTTCAACCTCACCATTTTAATTTAGGCTTATGGGTACTTCATTTTTTCAAACCCCTTTGCCAGACTCATCTTCAAACTTGTATTTTTTTTGTTCCCTATTCTACATCACAATGTTGACAACTTGGCGACTCTATTTAAGGGTTAGGCCTCGTGAATTGGTTTTTATTGTATTTTGATTTCTATTTTTGTGGTTTGGTGGGATGTCTAATTTGCATTTTGATTTAGGATTCTATATTTTGAATTTTTCATTTTTGCATTATAGACTTGCCTTTTGAAATCTTACCTAGATTATACTGCTGGATTAGACCAAGATGACTTACTTTTCTACACTATTATTTGCTATATCATTAGACTGCTAGCTGATTAATTGTTTGTAGATTGCGTGTAAGTGAGCGAGTGTCTTTTCCCTTGCACATAATACATTTGCACCATAAACCTTAGAAAATGGTAGGTTATCCAAGGACCCTTTAGGCTAACAAGGGCTAAAGTAGGGTTAGCCTTTGTGAGACCCTTGGTATCCATGCAGGTTCCTAAACACCCTTACTCAAATTGTTCCTCTTAGGGACAATTTGGGGACTTGATATAAGTGTCTAGAACCTACCCCCCACATTGATAGTACCCTTAGTGCCAATAGTATTGAAGAAAGTCTAGCTTAAGCCTTTGGATATAGAAAGGAAGCCTAGGTTTTGCCTTAATTTAGGCATGATGGGGAAATGCTGTCCTTTTGTCTGCTTGCAATTGCATGTTTAATTTTTGCATTTCCTATATTCTCATTCTTTAGACAAGGAATCTCTTGTTGCATTTATCACTTTTGCATGTATAAACTCTCTACATCATGCATAGGCATAGGTTCAAAGAGGAACCTACTCATTATGGCATGCATTTTTCATTTGTCCTATCTGTATTGAGTCATAAGTAATAAGGCAATGTTTTTGTGACCCTTGTAGTTTTTAGTCAACTTTGCTAGCTTGAATTTTCCATTTTGCATCTCATGCATTTTACCTATGCACTACATCATAGTGTTGTACAATTGCATCATGCATCATACATTTCAAGCTATTAATTCTTTTCAAATCAGTGCTTCTAGAAGACATAACTACTGTGAATCATGGATGAGTAACAGCTTAGGGAGACTTTGGGCCAGATGCAGCAAGAGATTAATGATTTGAAAGGTCAAATGTCTAAGGCCTTTGAGTTTTTGATGTCTATGGCCATGCTTGTTAGTGATTTGCAAGCTACCTCCCATGGCAAAAGGGTCAAAGGTGTGCTAGCAAAGCTCTCTAACTTGACCAATGTGGGAGAAAAGATCAAGAGTGGTATCCAAATTGAGGAATTAACTTGTCAGGTAATGGAGAATCCTTAACCTAAAGAGCCTAGTCTAAGCAAAGAAAGAATGAAGGTTTGTGTGAGGCATCATGAAGAGAAGATGAAAGGAAAAGGAAACCAGAAGAGGCACAAAGTTGGTCTTAAGGCATCATGTGTACCTTCCTAAGTACATTGATTAGCATAACCTCCCAAGTGTCATTAGCATAATCCCACCAACCATAGCATTGTTCACAAATTGGCCTATATACCCACCATGCTAGGCAAAGTAGCAACCATTGATAATACCATCACCACTATACTAGTTTGATTAGCCTAGGTTGCAACAGGGGGCCAACCATACTAGGAAAGGTTTTGACCTTATTCTTATTCCCTGTGCTAAGCTTTGACCATATCTCTTGCAAAGGAATCTGGTATCTCTGGTTTCATTGCCACCTTTTTGACCTCCTTATTCAGATGGGTATGATGAAAGCACCACTTATGCATACCATGCTTAAGGCAAGAGGCATAAGATGAAGAATTGCAATGCTCTCAAGAAAAGGGTCTAAGATCTAATTGATACAAAATGGTTGGACTTTTGTGCAACAATGAGGGCACCAACAATAGATCCTAGCATGCCACTAAAACAAGAAGAGCAAAATTAGGATCCTAAGATCAAGGAGGACCCTTTAGTTGGAGATGTGGAGTGAGCTTATCCATGCATCACCCGCGGTGAGTAGGATAGTCATGTTATTTCTTACTTTTCTTTTGTACACTTTTTTCATGTAGTTTCATGGCATCTATTAATGGCTTTGTGAAAAGGCTTAATAAGAACTTTGTATGAGCAGCCTTTTAAATTCAATAAAATGCTTTGCATGACAAATACATTGCTTTTCATCCTGTATCTTATCTTGTTATTCAATGTTGTTGACCTTTACATTTAAAACCAAGTTGCCCTAGAAACAAAGATAAATTAATGAGTGACAGGCACCTAAGGAGGTAATGTTGTCAATCTAAATGAGCCAATATTGGGGAAATTTGGGTTGATATTTGCAATTCCATTGCTAATCCCAAAGGCATAAAAAATGTTAAGCTTGCCTTATTTTCATCCTGATTATATCCATTTTTTCCAATGATAAGATTTGTTTGCTTAATAGAATACTCAATTTTCTTAGATAACTAAGTGTCTTCATTTAAAACACTTAGATAACCAAGTGCCTTTATTTAAAACACTAGTGTGAGGGTATGTTAGCCTACGAGAATGTTGTGAGAAGGCAAATAGAAATTGTTTAAATGCCCTTAGAGGCAATTCATTAGAATTCTACATTGACTAAAAAAGTGATATAGGTCATCTTTGAACTATTTGAGCCCTTAAAACTAATCTTGATGCTGAAGTTTCCATAGCCACCCATTTGAGTCTTAAAAGATAGCACAACCACCATCAAACTTCTTTGCACTGACCTTTGTCAACTCTAACAATTTAGCCCAAAAATACAATTATTTTACCTTAAAGAAGAGCTAAAAGGAGCACTTAGGGAATACTATCTAACACAATGAAAGACTTAAGAATCCTTTCCCATTTGGTCAAGCCCTAGCCATGAAAAGGGCAAAGTAGGAAAAGGGGGTAGCTAAAAAAGAAACAAAAAGAGATTTCTAGGATCAAAAGAAAAGATAGCTAAGGAAAGGAAAAGGGGCTAGCCTAGAAGTAAAAATAATATAAGAAAGAAGTGGAGTGGGCAAAAGAAAGCGGATCTCACCTTTGGCTAGCTAGATTCTGAAGTTTCCTAAAGCAAATAGGAAATTAGGCATTGTGTGCTCGACCTTGTGCTCTCCTTATTTGTTAAGCTTTTATCCCTTTTTTTTTCAAGCCATTACCTAGGACTTGCACTACAAGTTGAGTGAAGTCCTAGTGATCTTGGCTGACATGGTGAACTAACAAGCATGAAGAGGGACATAAAAACAAGCTTATAGGGTATCTGTTAGAGTAAATACTTGTCCAAGAGTGCAAGCAATTGAGAATGACTTAGCAAGGCAAGTGGTTAACAAAGTATTTAATTCTAGAGAGTTGAGTAATCAATAAAAGGTCATCCTAATCTACCAAAGACATTCCTTTGAGGATTTATTTTAGATAATATAGAGGATGAATAAAGAAAAATCCTTTTGAAATATTTTGTTTAAGGGCAATCAAAATCCAAACTAGGGCATAATTGGGAGAGTGAACCCTAAATCTTAAAAAAAAAGTCCTAGAAGAGCTGAGAGATCTAAAAGAGGAGAGTTATGGAAAGACTTCTCCAAAAGGGCTTTGACTCAGCCAAAAGAGTGGGAAAGGGTTACCAAATCTAATTCTTCAAAAGTTACTACTCCCGAAGTGTTTGGCACTTTAATCCACTCACTATTGGGGATAACTGTCTATGACCCACCCTTTAATCCCTCCTCTATGAGATTGGAGTACCCAATTCTATACTTTTCATTGAGCCTTTTCCTTGCCATGCTTATCTTCACCTCCTAAACTACATTCTCATTTAAAGCATAGGGTGTTAGGTACCTATTAAAGGATGTTGATTAGACAAGTACTTCTAAAATGCATTCTCATGCAAATTGAAGGGTATTCCATGATATTGGTTCCAAGAGTTAATAAACTTTTGGTCCCCTCACTTGAGGAATGGAATGCATCATGGCTAAAGTGGCACAACCTTAAAAGCTGAGTTTGTTTAAAAAGATGGGCTACGTGAGTTTAAGTCAGCAATGCAAGTAAGGGCAATGAGAAAGATCGTGATGTCCTCATGAAAAGGAATAGGAAATTAAGGCAACGAATGTATAAAAGATTCTATGACATAGGGGCAATCATCTATGATAGAATGGGCAAGTCTAAAAGGAATCAAGAGTGCTAGAGTTAACTTATTTATGAGTTCACCTTAAGATTTCCAAAGGGTCATGGAAGCAGCATCCATAAAAGTTCTTGTATGATCCACTAGAATCCTCATACATAGGCCTAACATGTTAGCATCTCATTACATTGCATCTAATTTAATCTTGCCTTATGTAAGGCATATCATCATTGCATGAATCAACATTAACATGTGAATCATGCATTCTTAAAACCCCCTATGTGTCTAGCTCCTTAACATGCCAATCATGTCACCATGAGAACAACTTGTTAAGTCTTAAGCCATCTTCTAATCTGTTTCACATTGGATGGATAATAACCTTTTCAATTTGATCCTTGTAGCATGGATAGTAATCCTTTTGATCTATTCCATGTTTGATGGCTATGTAACCCTTCTAATTTGATCCTCATAAGATGGATAGTAACCCTTCCAATCTGTCCCCATTGAGTAGCTTCGTAACCCTTCTAATTTGATCCTCATAAGGTAGATAGTAACCCTTCTGATCTATTCCCCGTTGGATCGCTTCGCAACCCTTCTAATTTTATTCCTGTAAGGTGGATATTAACGCTTTTGATCTATTCCTTATTGAGTGGCTTCATAGCCCTTTTAATTTGATCCTTGTTAGGTGAATAATAACCCTTCTGATCTATCCCCATAGGTGGCTTTGTGATCCTTCTAATTTGATTTTCGTAAGGTAAATAGTAACCCTTTCAATCTATTCCTTGTTCGGTGGCCTTGTAACCCTTCTAATTTGATCCTAGTAGGGTGGATAGTAACCCTTCCGATCTCATGGCTCTAATTTAATCCTTGTTGGGTGGATAGTTGTAGACACTTAATTTTGTTTGGCTAATTTTTAAACCAAATCTAAAACCCAAAATTTAAAATTTGAGCCCAAGAAAATGAAATTAAATTCCATAAATAAAATTTATACCCAAAAATAATAAAAGTGAGATACCAATTTAAAGCCAAAGATAAATAATATAACAACAAAATAAAATAAAAGATAATAATACAAGTTAAGGAAATCATTAAAGATAAATAAAAAAATTAAAAGAAAAAAATGTGATAAAAAATAAGAGATAAATTAAAAGATAATAAAGTACTAAAATAAAATAAAAAATAACAATAAATTATCAAAGATAAAAGATAATAAAAGATATAAAGATAGGAGATAAATAATAAAATGATAGGATGAAAAGATAACAAAAACAAAAATAAATTTAAGAGCAAAAAAACAAATAATGCATAAAATAAAGGGAAAAATAAATCATAGAGATAGCAATAATGAGAAAAGAAAATAATAAAAGGTTAAAAGTAAAAGATAAAAATAAAATAATAAAAGATAAAGAAGATAAAAGACAAAGAACAAAAGATAAAAGATAACCAAGATTAAAATAAAATAGAGGAGTTACAATTTGACTAAGGACCCAAAATACTAGTGTAAATAGGACACAAGATTACACAAAAAAGGGAGAGGCATAAAGGAAATCCTAGCCTATGGAGATAGCAAGGGAGAAGAGGGTAAAGGAAGCTGAGGGTGGAAAGAAGGAGAAGGATCATCTTCTGGACTTGGCCATAGAGACAAAAAAAAAAAAGCCTATGAGCTGAGAAAATGCGAGTGAACCAAATAGAGCAAAAGCTTGAAGAAAGGCTTGTAAAGGAAACCAAAGAGAAGGCAAAATAGAGAGGAGCTCGTGAGGAGCTGACACCAGAGACCTACACACTCAAGTAAGCTCTAGATCTTTGTTTAGCATTTTTCATTCTCATTCTTAGGTGTTTAAACATAGCTTTGCGTTATTGAATCTTGATTTCTTCATTTTTTTTCTAGAGAAAGAGAATGTGGAGGGAAGAGGTTTCTCACCTCTATGCACCCTTCTTAAGCACTAGCCCCATCACTATGGTGGTGCCGATGAGAGGCTCATGGTGTTAGCATGAGTTACAGCCATGATGGCCATAGGTCCAAATAACTAGACCTGCATTGAAGCAGACTCGCTCCAATAAGAAGATGGGTGCACCACACCCTTCATAGGGTGCGATGCATGCAATCCATATTCCCATTTAATTAAATAAAAATTAGAAAAATATTTTAGGAAAATAAAATAAATATGTGCTTGAATTCAGAAATTGTTGGTACTTGTTTGAAATTTTTCTAAAGAAGATTGAAAAACTTAATTGCATTATTTCTTTCAATTTTTTGTTTCCAAAAAATATAGGAAAAATCCTTTTAGAAAAAAAAAACTAATTTTACAATGTGATTGTACAAAATTAGCACTTATTTCTAGAAATATTTTAAGTCCATTTGAGAAAGATCAAAAAGTTTGGCAGTATCACTTTTAGTTGATTTCTTTCCCATGTTTAATTTGCTTTTAAAGAAAGAAACATAAGTGAGTTGAAAAGCAAGAGCCCACCTGGCAAAAAGAGTTTTTTCATTCTTTCAAAGTTTTACTCCTTTTTACAAACCAAGAGAGATTAAGAAATAATTTAGACCTTGATTGAATTTTATTTTTGGACTACTTTTGGCTTATCTGCGATTAGGTGTGAAACCAAATGAAAATATTTTTTACTTTTATAAAAATAATAAAAATCTACTATCTCTTAAAAGCAAGAATTTAAAGTGAATTGATTTAATTGTTCTTGAAGTGTTGCAATGTGATTATTATTAATTTATGTTGACATTTTAATTACATTGTTTGCACTTTTATCAAATTGTCTATGACGTGTTTATGGGAATGGTGCTGGAATTAGTGGATATGCTTTAATTCCCTAGTGGCAGGATCCCTTTGGGGCTCTTTCTTCCATTTTTATTAGTTTGTGAAGTTTAAGAGAGGTAGAGACAAGTAAATTCCCCCCCCCCCTTTGATTGAATACATATTGCTCCTTAGATTTGCTTACCATGTTAGGAGTGCTTCTTAATGCAAGCCCCCATTTCTTGAGTTCCTTTTCTCATGTGGGAATGCATGCTATTCTTTTACTTTCTTATTGAGTAAGGAGTGCTTTTCGATGCAAGCCCTTGTTTCTTGAGTTCCTTTTCTCATGTGGAAATATGTGCTGTTCTTTTACTTCTTACTGAGAGAGAAGTGTCTCCCGATACAGGCCCCCATTTCTTGAGTTCCTTTTCTCATATAGGAATATGTGTTGTTCCTTTAATTCAATCTAATGAATGGCTATTTACGGGGATATTTTAAATGTTTTACTATGTGGAATTTAGGAGGTGCTTAAATATGATTAGCATTGTCCCCCTCAGTGCATGACTCCTATTCTTGTGAACTCTTCCCTTTCTTCATGATTACTCTAGGTTAAGTAGAGGTTGTTGTTGTGATTGAAAACTAGGCTACTGGTGCACAACACACTTGTTGATCACAATTTATTTTTACGTAACACTTGAAAAGTTTCTAAAACTCAAGAAAGGGTAAATTAAATCCTTGAATTGCTTTGTCTCTTTCCATTCAATACCAGATTCTCCCAATAGTGGATTTTAGTACAGTTGGTGGGAGTGACCATCTCTAACTATTCCTAGAGTGATTAAATTATGAGTTATGTTGGAGAAATTGGCATAACTCACTCAACGTGGTTAGCATGAATCCTTACCTTGGAATTGGTGCCTTTCTTTGCATATCCTTCCTATCATTTTAAAATCCTAATTCTTCCTAACAATAATAGTTAGCATGTTTGGTGAGAGCAGTTGTCGCTAACTATTTGGTAGATGATTATGTTTGGTATAAGTTGGAGAACTTAGTGAAATCCCTCTAATGGGATCATTATGAGTCGATCCTTCCTAAAACACAATACCCATTTATTGCCTTTCAAATTCTAGTTCATCCTAATAATGATTGTTGGTGCAGTTGGTGAGAGTAACTATTGCTTACTATCCTGAGGATAATTACATCATGGGTTATGTTGAAGAATTTGGCAAATCCCTAATGATGTGATTAATAAGAAATGTTTATTATTTTAGGACCCCTCAAAGCCCAAAATACTTTTGAAAACCCTAGTCAAGCTAGGTACCCCCTTCGAGCCCTAGTTCAGTTAGGTAAACACTTTCAATGTAAGTCTTTGAAAACTAGGCATAAAAATACCCTTTTCACAGTAATGGCTAAATGCCACTTATTTGTGATATTAATCATAGATTATGTTTGATCAAGTGCAAAGCCAACAATGAGACAAACAAAGAATAAAAGCAAAATATGTTATTTTTTTTAACAAAACACAAAAGCATAGTCTAAAAACCAAAAAGTAACAAAACACGAATGTGATATTGAAAGGGCATTGCTTGGGAGCAAATACCTTTCCAATATGTAACCAATCCTTGAATACTTATCTATCAGTAAAAGTATCATAAAAAAGTTGCCTATGGAAAATTCATTCTTGAGTATATTTTCAACGGAGTAATTAGTTGGTAATTTATTTTTTAATCCATCAATGATGTAAACCAAAATTTGGTGGATTACAATTTAATTACCAAGAGAATGAATAATATGATTTAGAGATAATCCTTCAATAAATAACTCAATTAAATAATTTATTGAGGAATTATTTATTGGTAACTTTTGAAATGAATTGAAAGTACTAACAAATAATCTAATTAGCAATGTTTGGTTCAAAAAATTCTGAAATTTGATTTTTGAAGTAATATCTCATTTTCATTTACATTTTGTATCCACATTTTTTAAAATAATATGTAATTTACAAAAGGAATGGTTTGTTAAGTATGTGCAACAAATATTAACCAAGTATATAACATAATACCAACAATTGAAATAAAAACAAGTCAATGATAATTTTGATGCCCTGATCCTTCAGATCATAGTCTATAGTTGCTTAATAGGGATAAATGCCTACTAGAAATTATTTTTTTACTAAAGGATATTATTGATAGATGTTTGGCATTCCTAAACTATTGGGATTACTAATGAAATATGCATCAATAATACAGAAGATGGAAGGCAGTGGAAAAAATTACTAAAGGCCACCATATTCATTAGTGAATTCATCAATAATAATAAGTGCATAAACACACATATTTCATATGGGTTAATTAATAGTTTTTTTGAATATTTGAGGTTTATTGTCCTATTATTTCACCATTATTTCATAAATGTTTTTATTTAAATCTCTTCATTGGTTTTAGGCCATAAAAGTGGAGAAAATCAAAGAACTAAGTGTGCAAACTTGTATGGAGAAAGTCAAGGGATTATTGTCTACAAAGATTTAAACTTGCACCTAGTCCAAGCTTTGTCTAGGTTCATGATTTGAGAAATAAAAAAGGATGTTTATGATAGAAGAATTCATGGAAGGGTTAGAATTGATTTGTGGCAATCTTGGAATTTCAAGGACTTTTCTCTACTATAAATTGAAGAATTAGCCATCCAATTAAAGACATATCCTACTCTTCATTGAGTCTTGCATCATCTTCTTAATCTTTCTTTGTAAAATTTGTGAGAATGAATTGCAAACTAGGCTAGAGTGATTAGATTTTATGTGTAGCATAGAACAAAAAATAGGCCATTTTTTATCATTTGTAATACGAAAACCAAGTTCAAGTGTTGAACATTCTTAGAAATCAAGTTTAAGTGCCAAACAATCTAAAAAAAGACCTAGAATAAGAGCATAAACCCCTACTCTAGGTAAGCAATCCCAACTTGGGCGAATAGGGCTATCTTTGCCCTAAATTTTGAAAAAAAAAATGAAACATAGGGTTAAAACTTGCCTAATAGTTTAAGTTCTCAAGGAACTAGTTTCTAATCCTATATTGCCCTATTTTCTAGCTGTAAGAATTTTCCCCAAGACTAGTAGTCATATCCAAGTCACCCTTGTCTTTTAACCAAAATTTCCAAAAATAAGAGTTTGAGTTTGCCGGCCCACTTTTTAGTGATTTGGGTTCCTAAGTACCCAAAAGACCTATGAATAACCTTAAAACCCTTTAAATAGGTCAAGTCAATAAGGAGCATCTCAAACCATCCCCTAAGTGGGCCTAAAGCAAGAAACTAGAACAATCAAAACCTACCTTACTTAGAACAGACTCGAAGGGAAACCTTAATGCCTAAAATGGCCCTAGAAAGCTAGAATTTTCCTAGAGTAATGGGTCAAGCTTATTTCAACTCTCCAAAACCTCTCAAAGTATCTTTAAATTCTCTTGGTCCTAAGCCAAGGCTCGTTAAACCAAGTTAAAGCCCTTTAGGGAGCATGAGGCCAACTAACCTCTAATAAGCCTCATTGAAACCCTAAAACAGTCAAAAGTCCTAAACTTTCCTTAAAATATGACAAATTACATCAAAAACCTCACATCATGTCTTATGGTTCTACCCCTAGGCCATTGAGCTTGATTACAAGGCCCAAGAGCTTTCTAAAAGCTCTCATGGTTCCAAAATAACTTTGATGGTCCTCTTTTCTTGAAGTCAAGCCCCAAACATCAAAGTCAACCCCTAAGCCATTGACCTTGGTCAGCTTTCTTAATTACCATGAGGTTCCAGGCATGTCACCCAAGCCATTTTGGTCAGATCATCCTCCTCCTTCCACATGAAAGCCACATGGATATTTACATGTTTTCCTTATGCCTTGCTTGTGCCAAAAGTATACTTTTCTTTTAGGTTCTTACCATGTTTATACATGTTCATGCTTCCCTCTTATTTTTGTTTTAATTTGATTAGTACCTCCATGAAGTAACTGCTTTGTGTGTTTAAATCTTACACATTGATCCTCATATTAATGTGTTTAAAGTTCTTACATTAATGAGTTTAAATTTCATATATGACCATGTTTAAATTATGCATGCTAATATGTTGAAATTTTGCACATTATTATCTTCAATTCTTACATTAACATGTTGAAATTTCAAATATTGAAATTTATTATTGATGCAGAGTATGCTATTGAAATTTATATTTTATGTAATTATTATTTATTTTGTATTTTGGGATGGAGGATTTATAATTTGGAAAATTTATTTGGGATTTGTCATTTTAGGAGTTTATCATTATTTATATGGAGTTAGATTATCCTATCCCTATAAGGGATAAGAATTTTATTTAGTTTAAGATTTTTATTTGATTGTATTTCGATTCTAGCAGAATTGAGATTTCATGTCTATTTAACGCATTGTTTCCATCCTTAATAATCAAACTTTGATATTGAATTTTGATTGCTCAAAGAATAAACTTTGAGTGTCTTATTTTCTATTCCTATTCTATACCAATTTTTGGTATCAATGCTTAGTTCCTTTTCCAACCACCCACAGCCTTCCTTAATAACATATTTTTCATTGCTAGATCTTCAATATCCTCGGATCTTTCTTCAGAATTTAATTTCATTTGATCTTTTGCTATTTTCAATGGAGTTTTAACCTTCTTTTGTGTTAATCTTCATGGCATATTACCCTTCAAACTATAGATATCATGTTTACTACTATGATCAAAGAGGACCAAGGACTTACAATTACTATAGGAAGTCATTTTATTATCATGATTATGCTCATTCATCTCATGATTTTCATTCCTCTAGTATTAGCTATTATGATTCATTTTATGATTTTGGACAAACTCCGTAAACATTTTCTAAGTCTACCAAACCTCCTATGAAAAGCCATGAAGAACATGTTGATTGGTTGGAAACTCAATTAGATGAGATTATGGATATGATTCATGAATTGCAATTATATCTTGGTGGAGAAGTTAAAGAAAACAAAGAGTTCCCTATAGATGTTGAAGATGAGTTAGAAGATGAAATTATAGAATCTTGTGATCCTCCATCTAATTTAGAGGATGATTGCTTTTTGGTTAAAGAATATAGAATTGATCCTAAAGAAGAAGACCATAGTGAAGATGTAGATATCCTAGTTCTCAACAACATTGCAGTTGTTGATAATGTCCTAAATGAATATGTTGAGGACCCTACTAGAAAGATCAATAATGCTAATGTTATTAATTTGAAGTCTAATTTGATGCCTTCATAAATTTATGTTGATTTTCCCCTTGAGTTCATGATGCATGAAGAAATTGACAATCCAAAGGTGATCTTGTTACATTTCTTGTCATCACTTGCTCCGCCATCACAAATTTGCCATTATTTTTTCTTGTTGAGAAAACTCAAAGATGAGTTTTCTCTAACTAGAGGAGAATGATGTAGAATATGATATTGAAATTTATATCTTATGTAATATTATTTATTTTGTCATTTGGGATTTAGGATTTATAATTTAAAAATTTATGAGGGATTTAGAACTACTAGGGATTTATCATTTTAGGAGTTTATTATTATCTATTTGGCATTAAGTTGTTTTATCCCTATAAGGTATAAGATTTTATTTACTTTAGGATGTCTATTTAATTGTATTCAATTCTAGTAGGATTGAGATTTGATGTCTATTTAAAGTATTGTTTCTATCCCCAATAATTGAACTTTGATATTGAATTTTGATTATTTAGAGAATAGACAATGAGTGTCTTATTTTTAGTTTCTGGTCTACATCAATTATGCTTCGATTCTGCATATTTAATTTGCATATATTTCGGCTTATATTCTATTTTAAAATTTTGCAAATACTATTGTACAAAATTCTGCACCATGATTATACACTTTGTATTTAATGCATTAGTTTCTGCATGCAATTCTTGCATAAAATTTTGCATAATTCAACTAAGGTTAATTAACTCTCTCATAATTGAACCTACACTTTGTCAATTATCTCAAGCATAACATAGCTAAACCTAGGATTTCTCCATAATTGAACTTCAAACTTTCACCAAGTATCTCAAGAGTACAAGGGTAGTCTAGTCAAACCTAGGGCAAGCTTAGGATTTGATTGGCAATCTTGTGTCTTCTATGGATGCTATTTGTGTGGGTGTTTATAGCTTTTCATATCAATTATGGAGATGCCAAGGCACCAAGTTAGCTTTCTCGCATCTAGTACTTGTTTGTTTATTGCTGTCCCTATAAATTGTAGAGATGCCAAGACACCATATATGTTACTAGCTTCTTGTGTTAAACTTCATGTGTTTATCTTTATGCCCTCCTTATGCAAGTGATTATGGTAATTAAGTTCAAAACCTGATAACCCTAGCTGCCCCACACTTAATTAATTAGAAGTGCAAGAGCTTTAGTTAGGGTTTAATTTAGTAAAGTTGGTTAAAATTTAGTAAATATCTTAATGAAGTAAACTTGGGTTTAATTTCAACTAATAAATCAGCTTTGGTTTAAAGGAACCACTTAATTAGGGTTTCAAGAGCTGTAGAATTAGCTAGCATCCTATTAAGTTAACCCAAGCCCAATGATAAAGTCCATGGATCCCACCTTAAGTCAAAGCAATCAACTTAAAACAAGCAAGTAGGCTAACAACCGAATCTTAGGTATCATGGGTTTCATCAACATTTTAGAGGTACTAATATCTTCCCTAAGAATAACAACTCCCAAGCTTGGATATTTAGTTTTGCAAGCGACTCCATTCTCACACCTTATCATAGTAGCCAATCACTCAATAAAAAAGATCGGTGGCAACTCTAAACTCTATAGGACTAAAGATCCAACCAAGTCTACAATAGTTTCTATTTCTCTACTTTGATTTTTATAAGAGCTATAAGTTTCATAAATTTGTTTATGTTCAAACTCTTCATCATCTCTCAATTTTATAATCCAGTGATCATATTTTTCAGTTTCATAAATTTAGTCATGCTCTTTTATGTGAATGGCTATTGCATAAATATAATTATGATACAATTGTTTTATAGGTTCATTTTTTACTTCAATAATGTTAATTTTGGATAACTAATAAGATAGTTCTTGTATCTTTTAAATTGAAGAAGAGTTCGTTTTCATAACAAATGCAATTGTTTATTCTTTTGATCTTCAAACACATTTTCTGATTGTTTGTTTGGGATGTGAAATTTGCAGTCAAGTTTTCATAGAATCAAAGTAGAAAAGAGAACTGAAAAAGATATTAGTGATTCTCAATGCCTTATTCTTTCATGGTTAATTTCTTTAATTTTATACCTACTAGTTTTTCTTAATCAAATCTCATTAGTCAATTTTTCTTTGTTGTTTTATTTTCTCTACTATTTGGTTTTGTTAAGCTGTTATGCATGAGATGACACTTTAACTATGGTATTTTGAGTGTAATCAAAATTTGGCACTATTGTTGGGGAAATCAAGTTTTTATCACCTTATTTAATATTTTCTTATAGTTCACTTTTTTTCTCTTTTTTTCTCTTCTTTCCTATTTCTAATGATTCTTGTTCTTAAATTTAGGCTTTAGATTTTTAAGCCTTTATATAAAAAAGAAAGAAAATATTCAATGTGTATGTATCGTCATGGAGAATAGGCTGTGCATGGGTCAGGTTATGATTGAATAAAAATGATTAGTTAGTTAGGTCAATCAATATTAGGTTAAAAATACTTACCTATTATCAACCAAAAAATGAAATTAGGTGTAGATGCTCTAAATAGATTGAGCTATGGTCAGTCACAATTAGATGAATAGGTTGAAATAACATTGTTCATTTTGTCTATTTTTCATGAACCTCAAGCTGTTGATAATGTGACTTTAAGGGCTTGTCAAAGGTAGATTAGCTCACAGTTAGGGAAGAAGTCCCACAACTACCACTTGAACCAATAGCTAGTGTAGTAGTTGCAATCCAACAATACATGACTTGTGGCTGAGAGCAGTGTTTTTTTTATGGGAGGATAATTTCTTGTTGAAGGGTTTTCTTCTTGGAGGAGGCTTGATTTATGGAAGAAGGAGGTATGGAATCGATTGACTTGGTAATTATATAAGTAAGGACCTCTTCATCTTCAATCAAAAGGACAAACACTAGAACTAAAATGGTTGCTAAAAGGAGTTCCAAAATAGAGAGGAGAGAGGGCATTTGTATATGATGGGCATGGAGATGTGTACACTTTACCTTTGCTCTTAATCATCATATTGCTATTCTCTGGTTGGTTTGTATATGGTAGGAGTTTCAAAATAAAGGAAATGTCCCTTGATTTCTTTCTCTTTTCTTAGTTTGGTGTGCATAATTAGCTAATAGAAGATGGATTCATGACTATTGTAATCCCTTTGTGGGGTAGGGTTGCTCAAGTTGCTTCATCTTTAGTTTGGGTTGCTTCATCTTCCATGCTAAGATTATTGCTTCACCATCATTGAAGCCTAGACCATGGAGTTGTTCCATTTGAAGGTCTATTGCAGTAAGATCAAGGCACTGCCCCTTTGTCACAGTCTGTTCATGTTCCACCATTCTCCTGTCAATGTCATAAAGTCGACAACTTGAAGAAGGGAGTTGCTCAGTTGAAGATCCTCCTATCAGGCTGCAAAATAGGAGTAACATAGGATAAAGTTGAAAAGCTAGGATTAATCCTTTTGCTTATGTTATTTCTATTTTGTTCTTGAAATGGAAGATGGAGAGGTTAAGAAAGAAAAATGAAAGATAAAGGAGATAAAACAGAGAGAAGGTGAAAGTAGTGTGAGAAGTGAGAAGTAAGAGACTACATCTTCCATTTCTTTATTTTTTATTTATGGGGAAGTGGGAAAGTGAGAAAAATCATGGGCAAGAGATTGAGACTTGAGAGTGAGAAGTTACATAGGTTACACAATTTATGTGAAAGTGGGAAAGTTATAGGGAAAGGGAAAATATTGAAATAAAATAAGAAAAAGATAAGGAGATAAATAAGAGAGAGAAAGGAGAAGATAACTATATATAGGGCATAGAAGTAGTTATGAGGGGTGGGAAAATATTATGGAAGTCGGTTTGCTTCTGGCTCTTGCAAAAAAAAAAAAAAATAATGGAAACCAAAGTCAACCAATTCAAACAATTTTTAAGCTGTTTTAACCTATCAAATGACCCAACAATTTTATATAGGTTGAAATGGGTTACATGATTTTTGCCCACCCTTACTTCTTGTATGAATTGAAAAGGACTATAGCTAAGATGCTTATAAAAAGTAGAAAAAAGCAATGATTACTGTGAAACTATAAGAGGATAGACCTAAATAGAGAGGGGCAAATAGAGAATTTGACACTTGGAGAAAGGAGAGTAAAAAGAAAAATGTATGCAACACATTTTCAGTTGGGGAAAGCAAAGATAAAACATACATGCTCTTGTATATATGATTGGGTTGAGTTACTTTTGGTTTTTACCATTAAACCCAAGACCTAGCCATAAAATATTTGCTTTGATAAATTTAAACCTTAGACCAACCAAATTTTACCTGTAACTCGATATTATATATATTGGATTAGGTCAAGTGATAGGTCATTTGCACACACCTACTAGAGATGAACAAGGAAAATTGTTAAGGAGAATTGAATTGGAATTGGCATGAGACTAGGTAAGTGAAACTTCACCTAATTCATATTCTTCTAGTTCTATCAATATGAGTGTACACATAAACAAATCAATCAAGTCCTTAAAAGACTACTTGCATGCAACATGCATAGCCATACCTTCATGCATCAAGTTCCCCCTTAATACACCACAATTTGATTTTCAACCTAGAATGATCTAACTTTTGCCCACTTTCATGATTTGGATAGTGAAAATCCAAATGTGCGTATTAGGGAATTTGAAAAGGTAGTGACCACTTTACATAGCCAAACCAATGCTGTAATTCTATCAGGTTAAAATTTTTTCCCTTCTCCCTAAAATATAAAGCTAAGAGTTGCCTATACCCCTTGAGACTAAGATGCATAGGCACATAGAAAGAAATGACCAAAGCATTTTTCAATAAATACTTTCCACATCACAAAACCAATGTCTTGAAAAGACAAATTTCCTTTTTGTTCAAAAAGATAGTGAAACCTTATACCAAACCAGGGACATGTTTAAAGAGTTATCAAACAATGGGTATGAAAATTAGGCATTTAGTTAGCTACTTCTATAAGGGGCTCATAATTAGGAGCACCAATTTGTTGATAGATGTGCAATGTTGAATTTCTTCACAAAGATCCTAAGGAAGCCATAGAATAATGACCTTGCTAAAAAGGCCCACACTTGGATTGGGCTTAGCTACTAATAGCATCAATAGGTCATAACCAACTAGGATCTATTATTTCTAAGAAGAAGATAACCTTAAAGCCTAAGTAATTGCCTTAACTAATTAGCTAGACACCTTAAAACCCAGAGATAATAAAGTCATCCACACAATTGTGTGGATTGAATCACGAGCTATATGTTTATTTGTGAAGAAATTGAACATTTAATTCAAGATTGTCCTACCTTAAGTAAGTAGAGAGGGTCTATGAGGAAAAATGTAATTCCATAAAGGTGTTTAAGAAACCTTATTCACCCTACTTAGAAATATATAATCTTGGTTGGTTGAATCACCCAAACTATAGTTGGAAATCTGATTCTAATCAAGCTACATCATTTAACAACCAATGGAAAACTAAGATACAACCACCAAGGTCCTATTCCTCCCCTCAATACAGTATACCTTATTTGAAAGGAATCTTACAAGCATTCATGGTAGCACAAAATAAAACTAATCAAAAGTTTGAGATTGCGCTTACACAAGCAATAAAAGAGAACAAGGAGATCAAAAGTTAAACCATTGAACTAAGAATGCTCTTATTGTACAAGAGTGAGGAAATTTTTCTTAGCAACCTCAGTCTAATCCAACTAGCAACACAAACTTTTGCCTTAAATTCACAAAATATTAGTAGTCAATGTTATCACTACTCCAAGTGGCAAGGTTTAAGGTAAACCAATTCTATCAAGTCCACTAACCAGCACAAGCACCACTATTACTAAGAGTTGGATTGAAAACACTCCTAGAAAAGAAGCAAAATAGGTTCAAGTTTAGGTATGCTTTCCCAAGCTCTCAAATCTATAGGGAAAGTTCTAGAAACCAAAGGTGAGATCTTAGAACACTTGAAAAAGGTTAAGATTAACCTTCCTCTATTACATGTGATTAAATAGCTATTGGCTTCTACTAAGGTAATTAAGGATCTCTACACCATGTGAAAAAGACTACATTCTTCATAAAGCCGGTAAGTGTAGTGATTGAGCAAAAAGCACCACCAAAGTACAAAGATCCAAGATGTCCCACAATCACTTGTCATTTTGGGACACGAGTTCAATCAAAGCCTTGTTGCAAGTGTGAATCTCATGCTTTATTCAGTTTATTTGCACCTAGGAATAAGAGAAATCAAACCTATGTTTGTGGTACTGCAGTTGGCTGACTATTTTATAAGAAGACCAAGAGGGAAATTAGAAGATGTTCTACTCTAAATTGATAAATTCTATTTCATTGATTTTCTAGTCTTAGACTCTTGATTTGTGGTTGACATGTTGAAACCATTATTGTGGGGAAAAACCCTTGAAATGTGTACTAAACTTCCTTAAGGAAACAATGCATTTTCGAAAGAAGATTTCTTACTAGAGTATCATATGTTAATTTGGATTAAGTTTGGAGAATTTATAACATTGCTACACAGTATGAGTAGGAAAAAGATTTATGCTACCTTAGGAGTGGTATTAAAATAAATCCCAACCATCCGGGTTCGGTCCTATCAAAATATCACTTCTCCTCAAAGCTATGGATGCATCCACCTTTGGTGCCTACAATAATTCTTAAGAAAGCTTTCTAATATTAAGTTTAGGAAACTTTTTTTTTTTTGAGAATTGGAAAAGTACTAATAAGCTTAGCAATAGCACTAGATAGATCCCATCAATCTATATTGGGTCATATCAAATTACCATATCACTCCAAGTCATAGGAAAGGAATGAATCAATATTCAAATCTTGCCACCCTTCTTAGGGAAGTATGTTGGTATCAAACTTGGGATTATTTTTATTTTAGAAAAATTGCTAATGAATTTAGTAATGGTACTATATTAGATTCCATTACTTCAAGTTAAGGATCATCTTATCAAAATACCAATTCCCTCTAAATTGTAGGAAAAGAATGAATCCACCTTCAATTTCTACAACCATTACTATGGAAGCTTGCAAAAAGTAATTTTTTGAGATTTAAAAAAAAAAACAATGGAAGAAAATAACATAACATCCTTTCTTAAAAAACATTTGGATAGTGTATTTTCTTTCCCAAGAAAAGATAGACCACTAGAGCCTTTTTTAAGTTATTCCCTTATAGGTTTAGGGTCATTGGAAACCTTTATTTGTGACATTGGACCATTGAAGTCCACTACTATTGGATGCATGCCATCCATACCTCAATGGAAATTAAAAACTATAACTAAAATAATAATTACAATCATCTCAAAATAAGGATCCAATAAAGCTACAATTGGCAATTATGTCAATAAAGGATATCAAATAAAAAAGAAATAACATGCTACAACTAAATGCAATGAAATTAACTAGGAAATATCTTAACACATTGATAAACATTTCTAAACTCCAAACTTCTGCTAACCACGACTCAATATGAAAATCAAAGAAGTTAAATCAAGTAAAAAATAAAAGAAATTCACACATACCATGGCTGCATTTTGTTGGCTGGGGTATTTGTAGACATTTATGTCAAAATGGTCAACACCAAGTTGTAGCTAATTCAATGAGGTTTCCCACAAGGCATAAATCATGCAAAAAATCCAAATACAAAGAAAAATATTCCCAAAACATTGGGACAATTCAATCAAGATCTAAAATCTAATGTTTTTTTGGCCAGCATGCAATGTACCCCAATTTAACCCATTTTCATGTATTTTTGGCAAAACAACTCATCATCAAAGTTGTAGAGGACACAACAAAAAACTAACAAGACCAAAATCATCTTGAAACTCCTAAGAACCAAAGAGTTTCAAACAAAACACAAAGGCTATGAATTTCATGTTCAAACTCAACCTAGACAGTGTTGACATTTATGCAATTTCAACCACTTTTAGATGCTTTTACCCAAACTCCCCAACAACAAAGTTGTAGATAACTTAAGTTCAATAGGATACAAATCATGCCAAAATACCTAAGAGACCAAGGGAATCAAAGAGATGAATGGGACTAAAGCATCTTAGTTTCCTGCTAAGTCCTTATCTCATGCAATGCATACATTTATGAAATTTTAAGTCACTTGCAGACATACTTAGTAAAAATGGTCAGCATGAAAGTTGTAACTAACTTAACCATGAGTTCCAAAAGAAAAAAAATAATGCCAAAACTCATAAAATTGGAAATTTCATACACAAAAGACACAAGCAAAATTTCTCCTGCCAAAGCTTAACCCCACCTTGACAATAACTATTCTCCCAAGGTTTTGGGCATTTTCCATACATCTTTAGCAAAAGTTTGACATCATCAAAGTTGGAGAGCAATCAAAAGACAAAAATCATGCCAAAACTCAGCATTGGAAATTTCATGCACAAAATATACAAACAAAATTTCTCCTATCAAAGGTTAAATTTCACCCTAACAATATCTATTTCCTCAAAGTTTTGGGAATTTTCCATACATCTTTAGCAAAATTTGACATCGTCAAAGTTGTAGGGCACTCAAATAGAAAGATCAAAAGATAAAGATAATGCATAAAATCCAAGAAATAAAAAGATAAGGACAAATTATAGAGGCACAAAAATTACATGAGGTGCAGAGTTTCCTTTTCAAGCAAGATCTCTCACTTTTATGAGCTAGATGAAACTTGAGCAGCATAATGGAGTTAAGGTTGGGTGAAGGTGGGTAGCCCTAAGCTCAACACATGAGAAAATGTTGCCTGAGTTAAGAAGATGTGAAGAGAAATGGTTAAGGTAAAACTAGAGAGGGCGCCATGGAAGCTTTAGGTAGAATGGAGGAGAAATGAACTTCAATGGAGGATTTTGTTTGAAGAACGGATATGATGGGAGATATGAACTTCAAAATAAGTATGAAGAGAAGGAAAAATTAGAGAGAGAGATGGAGGGGGTGTTCTTTGGGTGAGAATGGGAGGAGTTAGTACTTATATGTCTAAGGAGAACTCCTCTAGTGTTCTTTCATGGGCAATACCCAATGAGTCTCTCTACCAAGTTCTGAGTTGGCTTGATGAAAGCCATGAAATTGACTAATTTTCATCAACATATGGATGCCCCATACAGCAGAAGTGTTGTCCAAAATTTTGACTTTCATTAGTGTCCAAAGTTTTGGGAAAGAGGGACAAATTAAGAACTTTGCTATGAAGGTTAAGGTGTCTTCTTGTACTTTGGTTCTTTGATTTAAATTTATTCCTCCTTTAGTTAATTACAGGAGCTGAAACAAATTGGCGTATTTGAGGGAGGAAAAGGGACATCCCACTAGCTGCCCAAACAACTCCAAGAATACTTCTAAAAGTCATAGGAAATGGGAGATGGTTACATTAGCTTAGAATGGTGAAAAACCATCCATGACTTCAACCTCACTTGCTTGAATCAATACCCATTAAGCTATGCTTTGGCTGAAGTTTTTGGAGGAAAAATAAGTGAATGGAACATGGCACTATGTGTGGCTCAAATGCAACCAAAATGCCTATCCAATTACCCCAAAGAGTGAAGTCAAAGAACATTGAAGAGGAACATAACTTAAAATGTGAAAAGATGGTTTCATGGTATAACTATCATTTGAAAATGTTCTATTTTGAACTATATCGAAAGTGCAACAGATTGGGGAGGGTTTATGTGTCCCAAGCTTTGCCAAAGGTGTCAGGTTGCTTTTAAACAAAATAGAAGTGCATTGACCTATTTAGCTCAATTGGTAAAAAGAAAGGTTTTGTCATCAAAGAACCTCTTTGTTCTCTTCCCACTCAAATTGCTAATCATTTTAATCTTTAAACATGAGGCGAAGGTTTGAAAATAATGTGGGGAAGAGGAAAGGAGAGATGTAGGGTGTGAAAGAGAGCTAAGAGGAGCATTGGTGAGGGTTTCAAACGTCATTGAATTTTTCTTCTACCCTTTGACTCATATAATGCATTATGACTTGAATTTGGATGTCTTGAGCTTCACTGGGACATGTGGGTAAAGGTGTCAATGAGGATGGCCCATCTTGCCTCATGATGGGCTACAATTAAATGAGGCAGGGCAAGGTGTGCAGTAATTTTGACAGATCAAGAAAATATTAACCTAACTCGCCCCTTAAGTGGGGGTAAGGAGGGCTAGCTTGCAGGTCAATGTATTTTATAAATAAAAATGCAAGTTGGTCAGCTTTTGCCCCACCCCGCTATGACCTAGGGTTTAAACAAAGCAAGCCAATTTATACCCCATCCCTCTCAGTTCCAATTTGGCTTATGTACACTTATACATAACACATACTTAATCATCCACATATATGCAGATACAAACCTAGGTAGGTTAAATTAGATTATAAGAATTCCAATTGGTTGACTTAGATTAATTTGATTTTGAAGAATTATTTTAACCATTTTAAATCATTCTTATGTGTGTTAAGTGCACATTCAACTTATGCCACAATACACTATGCACAAACAAATTCAAACCAAATATGAATTCCAAGGTACTACACAAAGTAGCCTTTTGAAAAACTTTGTAATATTTGAAATAAATAAATTCATCAACTCTTAATAAAAAGCAAAAGATGGGTCCATGATCAAGTAGGGCACCCTTATTGGGGTATGCACCTTAATCGGGCTCATGAAATGACCAAAATGCCCATTTATTTCAAAAGGTTATTATTAGGGATTGGACCAAAGTTTAATCTTTCATAGTAAATGACATAGAATTAATTAAGTTAAGCTTGTTGATATATGTATATGCAGTATAAAAAAAAATACTACTATGCCACTAAGGGGTGCAAAAAGGCTAAAATGCACTTGTTCTCTATTTTCAACATTTTTCTCCAACTTTTGCTCTTCTCGAGTTGAAATCTTGGAATTGAGAGAAGATTTTTTTTATTTTTGAAAAATTTTAACCTTTTCCTATTTTTTTGGGATTTCAAAAAACTTTTCTATAATTTCTTGTATTTTCTTCATAAATTTTTCTACTTTTAGAATTTTCTAGAAAGTTTTTTAATTTTTTTTGGAATTTTTGGAAAGTTTATATTTTTTAAAAATTTCAAAATCTTCAATTTTCCTATTTTTTATAAATTGTATTTTTTTAATTTCTCTATATTTTTTATGTTTGAGAATTCTTCTTGATATTTTGATCTTAAAAATTCTCTTTAAAAATCAGCTAAATTAAGGTTAGAGTATCACTTTCATACGGCGAGAGTCATTGGATGATGTTACGCGGCATTCAGAACCAGCCTAGAAATAGATTCAATATAATTAAAAATTATGATATGATTTATTTTCATTTGTCTTAATCTTTAATCCTGCAAAAGGTTTGATCATAAGCCTAAGGAGTTACATGCAAGTTGATTTGCCATGCTATGTTTAATAGAAGAAAAAATAACTTATAGAAATCAATTGCAATTAGCCAAAATTTTTCTCTTAAGATTAAGAAATCAATAATAATTAGAAAAGTAGTTTCTGTTTAAAATGAAGAAACTAAAAGTATTGTAATTAAGAAAAGTAATTCTATCTGAATTAAAAAGCATTATAATAATAAAATTAATTATCATAATTAGAAAACTAAAAACCAAAAAAATCACATTTGAGTTAAAATAACATTTTGTCAAGGTTGATACTTAAAATACTTAATAAGAATATAACAATTCACTGAATATTCTGACTTTTGCATTTTATTATATCGTATAAATATTAATAAATAATTTATATATTTGAGATATAAAATTTATTTTGTTAAGATGATATGACTTGTCTGTAATAATTTAAATTTTATTTTTATTTTTAAAATTTTAATACACTTTTTTTTATATAAAGTTATCTTTTTTTGTTAAATTTTAAATTTTAATTATATATATTAATAATTATTTTAATTAAAAAATAAATTAATATAATAATAATATTATACTATAATAAAAAATAAAATTATTATTAATAAATTATGTCATATTAAAAAAAATATTCAGTGAATAAAAGATCATTGTTAGTAAGAGACGAAGAAATTTGTTCTGTTTTATAATTAATTTTTTCAAATATCGGCTACAAGGTTTGTTTCGGGTGTTTGCGAGAAATAGGAAAATGATTGAGATTTGAGAGGCAGAGAACCACCTAACCCGCAAGCATAGATAGAGATTGTCCCCGCCTTCAATCTAAAGATCAGTGCGCTCGTCTTCCTGCCCTTTTGGGCCGTGAGAAGTCAACAACTGCCACATCTCTCTTCTGAATCGTGCTTACTGAGACGCTTCAGACGAGAAGTTCAACGAGCTCTCTCCCTCTTCTGTTCCTCTCAACTGGGAGGGTGTGGGTAAGTGAGGCTTCTCACTCCAATTAGCAGCAAACTCAAAGCCAATAATGGCTTCTTCTTCATCTCTGCATCTATCGCAAGCCCTTTTAGCCCGAGCAATTTCTCTTCATGGGTTTAATTCATCTTCGGATCGTGTCTCACTCTCTGGTGTCTCCTTGCCCTCCTTCTCTGGCCTTAAGTCACATTCTCCCAATTCTTCTTCGAACAAACCACCCTCTGCCTCTGGTTCGCGTCGTCGGCTGGTTGGTTCTAGCTGCAAGGTTCGGGCTACGGCGGTTGAGACCCTTGATAAGACCACTGAGGCTTCTCTGGTTGAGAAATCTATCAACACAATCCGATTCTTGGCCATTGATGCTGTGGAAAAGGCCAACTCAGGTCACCCGGGTCTGCCAATGGGTTGTGCTCCAATGGGTCATATTCTCTACGACGAGGTGATGAGGTACAACCCACAAAACCCCAAATGGTTCAACCGTGACCGGTTTGTTTTGTCTGCTGGTCATGGCTGCATGCTCCAGTACGCCCTTCTTCACCTTGCTGGGTATGATAGCGTGAAGGTCAGGTTCCTTCACCCCGTGGTTTCTTAACTGCAACTTGGCTGGACCTATCACTGAGTGTTTCTTAATTTATATCTTTTGGGGTTGAAATTCTATCTAAATTTCACCTATCACATTATAATATTGATTTTGGGTTAGGCAAACAAGTTTGAAGCGGTTGTGAGCTCCATGTCATCTGCATATGTAATAGCTACATATTTAGCGTTGCGTTTCTGTTTATTCATTTGCATTGGTTGTTGAGTAAGTCAGCGTTGAGTTCTTCTGACCCTGTTGTTGAATCTGTTTTTAGTTAGATGATTTGGCCCTTCGTAAATTTGGCATATCCTTTTCTGAAATTAATTACTATGACACATTAACCATAGGATCAATGGACTGAATCTAATATGTACCCTGTTATGTATACTAGGAAGAAGACTTAAAGGAATTCCGCCAATGGGGAAGCAAAACCCCTGGGCACCCTGAAAACTTTGAGACACTTGGAGTTGAAGTCACAACAGGTCATATAATTCTTTTGTCAATGTGAAGAAAAAAACTCTTTGGAGACTTTTGTTGTGTTTTGTTCTCCCACTTATCCCCATATTGTGTTTAGGTCCTCTTGGTCAGGGTATTGCCAATGCTGTTGGCTTGGCTCTTTCAGAGAAGCACTTGGCTGCTAGATTTAACAAGCCTGACAATGAGATTGTTGATCATTACACGTAAGATTACAATTTATCTCCCTTCCCTCTTTCTCCCTCTGCTTCTTTAAAGTATGATCTAAGAACTTGCAATGCCTTGAAGGCCTGGAATTTCACTTATGGCATTTCATTTTCACCAGGTATGTTATACTGGGTGACGGTTGTCAAATGGAAGGAATTTCGAATGAAGCGTGCTCTCTTGCTGGGCATTGGGGTCTAGGGAAGCTTATTGCTTTCTACGATGACAACCACATTTCCATAGACGGTGACACTGAAATTGCATTCACTGAAAATGTTGAGAAACGTTTTGAGGGACTTGGATGGCATGTTATTTGGGTTAAGAATGGAAATACTGGCTATGATGATATTCGTGCAGCCATTAAGGAAGCAAAAGCTGTCAAAGATAAACCCACTTTGATCAAGGTTGGTTTCTTGGAATTGACATTGAAGAAAATTATTTAACCCATAAAACAATCTTTAGTATCAACTATTCAAATGTAATGTGATTACATCAAATTACACCTATCATCTTGCTTTGTTTTCGATAAAGTTTTGATTTACTTGCTGGATTAACTGATCTTGATAGATGCAGCGGAAATAAACCATTTTTTTTTTTTCGATTTTGAGGCAGGTTATATTTTACTTAACTATTTCTTTTCACAGGTGACCACAACCATTGGTTATGGTTCTCCAAACAAGGCTAACACCTACAGTGTGCATGGAAGTGCATTGGGTGCCAAAGAAGTGGATGCTACACGGAAGAATCTAGGATGGCCATATGAGCCTTTCCATGTGCCTGAGGATGTTAAAAAGTATGGATTATTGGATTATAAATTCTTTATTCTTAAGTGTATTGAGATTTATGTCATTCTGAACCAAACTTTCCTAGCTTTCCTCAGGCACTGGAGTCGCCACATCCCTGTTGGTGCTGCACTTGAAGCTGAGTGGACTGCCAAGTTTGTTGAATATGAGAAGAAGTACAAAGAGGAAGCTGCAGAGTTGAAGTCTATTATCATTGGTGAGTTTCCTGCTGGTTGGGAGAAAGCAATTCCGGTGAGTAAACCTCTAAACTTAAAGGTTGTTCATGTCTCTATTTTCAGGTATCTTAAGTGTTGCATCATGCACAATTCAACATCTAACATGAATCTGCTGTCAATGAGTGTTATAGTTTGTATTAGATAGCACAAATGTTGCATCTTTATCTCTATACTTTGAGTCTTGTCTGTACAGCCAGAAGTTTTCAAATAAACATGACCTGACTTCCAGCAAATCCTTACTGGAAACTGATCATCCTTGTGAATGGTTGTCAACTTTCAGACATATACACCAGAGAGCCCTGCTGATGCTACCAGAAATCTATCTCAGCAATGCCTAAATGCCCTTGCAAAGGTTCTTCCTGGTCTGCTTGGTGGCAGTGCGGATCTTGCCTCTTCCAACATGACCTTATTGAAAATGTTTGGAGACTTCCAAAAGGATACTCCAGAAGAACGCAATGTTAGATTTGGGGTTAGAGAACATGGAATGGGAGCAATTTGTAATGGTATTGCTCTTCATAGCCCAGGATTAATTCCATATTGTGCAACTTTCTTTGTCTTCACTGACTATATGAGAGCTGCCATAAGGATCTCTGCTCTGTGTGAAGCTGGAGTTATTTATGTAATGACCCATGATTCAATTGGACTTGGAGAGGATGGGCCAACCCATCAGCCAATAGAGCACTTGGCAAGCTTACGAGCAATGCCAAATATTTTAATCCTTCGTCCAGCTGATGGTAACGAAACTGCTGGAGCATACAAAGTTGCTGTGCTTAACAGGACAAGACCCTCTATTCTTGCCCTTTCTCGTCAGAAGTTGCCCCAACTTTCAGGAACTTCCATTGAGGGAGTTGAAAAAGGCGGCTACATCATTTCAGACAACTCATCAGGTAATAAGCCTGATGTCATTTTGATTGGAACTGGTTCTGAGTTGGAAATTGCTGCCAAAGCTGCAGACGATCTAAGGAAGGAAGGGAAGGCTGTTAGAGTTGTTTCTCTTGTATGCTGGGAACTTTTTGAGGAGCAATCTGATGCGTACAAAGAGAGTGTTCTCCCAGCTAGTGTATCAGCCAGAGTTAGCATTGAGGCAGGATCAACATTTGGGTGGGGGAAGATTATTGGAGCCAAGGGAAAAGCGATAGGAATTGATCGATTTGGTGCTAGTGCTCCGGCAGGAAGAATATACAAGGAGTTCGGTATTACCAAGGAAGCTGTTATCGCTGCAGCCAAAGAACTTTCCTAGATGTATTAAATTTTCTCCTTTTGAACTTGTGGGTTTACTGATTTGGCATGGTCAGATAGATCTGTTTTATGAGAAGTCTTTTACTACAATAAGGAAATATTAGTTTGCTGTTGCATATAATTCTTATTGGAGCAATATAGATAGAAGGGAGGGCAGAATTAATGTTTTATGAATTTGTAACAACTCTTTGACTAGTGAATTTTGCTATGTTATGTAGTTGAATTCAATGATAATCACGATATTCAATCAAGTAAAGCCCTCTTTTAAGCATAGTCAAATAACATTCACCCTGAATTGATAATAACTACTCGAGGTGGTTATGCAAGTCTATCAATTTATACATAATACCCTTAATTCTTCTACAGTTGTAGCATTTTTAAAAATCCATTATAATGCATTTACGATTATTGTGGTAGTATATCATAAATAACCCTCATATTCTTCAATGGTGACTCTGATACACACCTAGAAATAGGAGTGGGCATTGGATCGGGTCAAACTATTTCAATCCCCCCTAAATCGTAAAAAAAAAAAAAATTTAGACAAGATTAAAATAGGGTAAAATAAATATTATGTAATATTTTGACTTAAAATGGGATAAATTGGGTGGGGTTAAATTTTTGTCCCCTCTCCATTGGGTTACCGTGGGTACCCAACAAAATTTACATATATACATATATTTTTTTTCAATTCTTATGCTATATATATATATATATATATTTTCTGAATTTTGATATTATAAAATAGCATCATTTTGCAAAATGATATCATTTTTTAACTTGCCTTAAAACTTCTGTAAGTGCAAGCAGGCAAGAGGCAGCTCAACTTCAGCAAACCAACACCACTCCTCCCTACCTCGTCTCAAACCCTTGGTCCCTCGACTCCCTCTCTCATGAGTTATAAGTCTCATTCGTTGTCTCGTTATTTTCAATAGTCAACACTAATCCCTTACCTCCTCCTACCTTGTCTTGACTCGCCTCTTCTCATTTTGGCTCATCTTTTGTCTAATCATCACACTTCGACACTTTAGGTCCTCAATAGTTGATCGAACCTCATCCTCGTTCCACTGCTCGCCTCACGCTCGTTCGTCCCCATCCCAACCCAAACTAACCCACCCAAGTGAAACCGAACCATTCCAATCCAAGAATATTAGTTTGAAGAATTTTTTGACTGGGGTTGGACTAACTTAATAAAAGATTGGGTTTAACTGGATTGAAAAAATTTTGTCCCAACCTAAACCGCCCCACCCAATGCCCACCCCTACCTAGAAACCTCTATTTGTTCACTGTATAAAGTATTTCCTCAACCATAAGACCTTAATATCTAATAGTGTAAAATACTTTCATTTCTTTGTCCATTAAGTTTTTCTTTTTTTCTTCCACAAAGTTTTACATTTTTTATTTCATTAATTTTCTTTTCCTAGTTATGTAATTTTTTTTCTTTCTTTTTATTTACTTTAAACAATTAAATTTGACACAATCAAACAAACCCTAGCCCAACAATAACACGTTATTTGTTTGGTTTGTTATTTATATTTTTAGTTTCCAAAGGAGGAGAGTACTTTTGTTTAGAGATAGTGAACCTATCACATTCTGTGTGTAGGAAGATAGTGGATAATGTCACAATACCCATATATATATGCACAAATAACTAAATAATAAAGCTTATTCTCGTTATCCATCATAGGACGCTGCTAAAATTATGACATGAGTAATAGCATTATTTTTCATTATATCAATCTGATTACATAACTCATGAAAATACAAAAGCTAAAAATAATAAGCAACTATTGAAAGAACACCTTATGGCTGCGCTGTGGAACCTTGCTAAATATGGCCAAAATTAGATCAAAGTAAAGTGGAAGTTGAACCAAGGCAAAAAAAGATACTGGCAAACACGTTGCAGCATATATGGGATAAATTGCGTATTTGAGTTCATCTTTAACGAGAAAGAAATGTGCTGCACAGAAAGAGATCAACACTGATCCTATAGAAGTGAAGAGTGAAGTCATGCCCAAAAGAAGCTTTCTTGGTAAGTCTACTGCAAAATCCTTTTCCTGGAACCGGGATGTGAGTATGGAAAGGTATAAAACAAGGCCTGTAACGGAGGTGCCGAGTGCCACTACCGAGGCTATAGCGAAGGCATCGAAAGCAGGTTTCCCTCTCAAAAGTGGTATGCCAGTATCTTGATTCGGACCACCTGGTATAGCTGTTGATGTTGTGAATGCAACGGTTGCAACAAGTGCAGCAACTACTGAGCATGATTCTGCGGTTTTGGTGAGCCATTTGCTACCCTCTTTCACTAGTCGTCCATGTGTTGTAACGAAGATATGCTTTGCTGTTTGTCCATTATTATTGTATCGAACGAAGAAATTCGACGGCATGGAGTCCTTTACTAGCTGAAAAAGCAAAAAAACTTGAATTCCAAAAGCAAAAATGAAAATTTGCGGTTCAATTTCTCTATGAATAAACGTACTAAATCAATTTGTGAAGATGTCTAAAGACAAAAGAGAACTCTAGGAGTGACATTTGCAGAGCAGTATATGGATTTGTGCTGTGCTGAAATGAATTTATGCAGATGAAGATCTCAATATCATTAATTAGAAGTACAAAAATAAGACAAAACTGAGAACTAAATTTTACCTTATACCACTTGTATTCCCATTGCATTTGCATTGCAGCACCAGGAACACGCCAAGGCCTATGCTCCCTACACATAGCAGCAAGGTGCAATGCACTGTTACCTTGGTTGTCCACTTGACGGAATGCACTCTCCTTGATTAAATTCATCTTTGTCAAGAGGTTGTAGACTTGAGGTTGCCTGTTCTCCACGGCCAAAAGCACAACATTCTTGTTATCAAAGTCCAAATCCTGGATAGCAACCGGAAATGTATCTACGATCTTTCGGACTATTTCCATCACCCCCATTTTTGCTGCAATTAAAATTGGTGTCTCTGTTCTTCTCTCGGAAGCTACTTTATTCACATAATTGACGGGGCTTTCTCCCCCACTGCCATGCCCAAAACCCTGGGGTTTTCGTCCAGTATAATCATACTTGTACAGAGAAGCACATTGAAGTAGTTCATCCAGTACTTGTTTAGCCCATACGTGTTTCTCCTTCTTTCTCTGAATTTTCCTCAACCAAAATGCTCCTGCATGTGTGCCACTTACAAGAAGTCAAGCATATATATAGGCATAGGCCAAGTAAGTACAGCTTAATTACTTTTTGTTTGTGCCAATGTGTGATTCTTTTTAAATGATAAAAATAACAATACTTGGTAATATACCTACCAACACCAAAAATGATTAGCAAAGCTTTCATCATAAAGAGCGCAAAACGAATACATGTTTCCCAATTGGGAGGGAATCGATAGCGTCTCCGTTGTTTCCTTGCTTGCTCTATACACAGAATGTTAGCAAATGTGCTGCCAAAACAACCTCAAAGTTATACAATTTTAGGAGTGGAAATCGTCATTACCACATTTTAGGTGAGACTTTCGTGAGGGATTCTCTTCATCTGTTGCAGCTTTACTATTTTTTGTGCCTATTGCTTGAATCCAGAATAAATATATGAAAGAGTTAAGCTTGCCATGGCCATGAATTAGGAAGACCAAAATGCAAAAATGTTATACATTAGATTCACGCACCCATTACTTTAAGTGAACTCTTCAACAAATGTAAGATGCTCACACATGTTGCATAGTTCATTGGACATTCAAGAGTCTTTGTGTCTTCTTTATCACTTACGTCCTTTGTTTCTTCCTTGAGCTCATCAACTATCAAACCTGACAGAATTGTTATCATGATCATTCAAGATAAACTACAAATTCAATATGAAACTACTCCAGTTTGATGGCATAAATCTTAGAAACGGGTGTGATACAAAGATATGATAAAAATGGTGGTTTTTATTTTAAATAAGTAAAATAGAACCTTCACTGTACCAATGATCAATTGCTATGTTTACCACAAGTTATTATTTGGAAATTAGAGATGTTAATCGTTTGGCATTTTTTGATGTACAAGTTTGACCCAGAACTGATACTTGCATTGAATCGGAAATTAAATCAATAATTAGAATTCTAAACAACACTTTTGAGGCAAATTTCTTTCTGCTTTACTTTATGTAGACTTAATTTATGTACTTAGTCTTACACTTATAGATGATATGTTCAAAAAACTCCATCCGCGTGCTGCTTTTAAAACAATTAGGCTTCCTGGCAAGAACATGGAGAGGTGATACACCATCTTCGTTGATAGAATTCGCGAGTTTTGGGTACAAGCGAATTATTTGATATGCCAAACCTAAGCAAGCAATTCATTCAATTGGATGTATAAAAGTTGGGTCAAGAAAATGATGTGCACAGCACAAATGATAATAGCACTAACATACCGAAGTATTCACCAGAGATGGTACAATGAAGAATGGTATCACCGTTGCCTTTTCTACACTGTGAGTAGTCATTTTTGTTTTGTTGGTGACCAAAGAGGCAAAAAAAGGCATCATTCTTTCCATGTAGAGCTGCCAAGAAGAGAGGTGTCTCACCTTCAAAATTGCGACACAAAAGGAGAGAGGGATCTCTTTTGGCTATATTGTGGCAGATGTCCACATTCCCAATCTCTGCTGCTAGATGTAGAGGAGTGTTGCCCTTTGAGTTTTGTATATTTAGGATCCCAAGAGCAACGTCTTCCTTGATGTCAGCTAGTAGTGATGTCACGAAATTTTTTTGGCCTAGATAGACAGCAATGTGCAGGACTGTGTCTTTTGATTTTGTGATCATAGCCTCCAAGGCTTCAGGGTTGTTCTTGTAGGCCTCTAAAACTTTCTTCCACTGTCCTTTCATTGCATAATTAAACAAGGCTTCAACCTCAACCTCCATTTCTAGGTTGATGTATCTTCAAAGCCTAACAAGAAACCAGTTTTCTCGTTCCTCTTTACTATCAATGTATCGTACTCTTGTGTCTTTTCAAGTAGTCTACCTATGACCAGTATTATTCTGCACCACAGCACATCCTTAATTAAATGTTAAATGCTTGTCTTCTTTCTTCATTTGCTGTCTTATTTGCTGAATATTATATGGTTTCCATATTGATTAAACAATGAGAATGTTAATAAAGAAAGCTTATAATAGGAAGCAAGGAATCAATGACAAATAAATTTATTTCTTTCATCGTAAGATTAGCATTTCCTTGACTTTGCAGAGATTCAGATTCCAAATTAGCTCGAGTATTCTTGAACATGCAAAAATTGCATTGCTTAATGATCAGGTAAAGATATAACAATGGGTGCATACGTTTTCCTTTTGTAGTTTATAATTAATATCTCAACCTTTGCTTGAACTTTTGCTTTTGGGTACAAAGAAGTTAAGGATGAGAGAATGTTATTTCATTCTTAGCTAGGACATGTCATAGATCTTTAAAAGGATTTACATTACTACATTATAAATCACTTGCTAAAAGAAAGTGTTGAAATATAGAAGAATTTAAATTTAAATATTATAAGTAAAATACTTCAAATTTTATAAGCTAGGTTTATGTGGTTTAGTTTTGGTTTTATATAAGATGATTTTGGTGCTTCCCTCACAATAATAAGAGAGAAAAGTGAAGAAAAAGAGCATAAAGATGTGTCGGTGATGCTTTTATAAATGTTTATAAATGGTAAATGGTAACAGAGTATTGAAGTAAGCTTCCTAAATAAATTCATGATTATAACTACTAATCTCACTTGGTGATTTTTTTTGCTTTATAAATACTTTCACTTTTAATATTCTCGTGACGAAGATTCTTGACACTTGGCTTATTTTAATGAAAATATATAAAGGAAAACATGTTAGATAGTTTGTAAATATAAAATCCTACATTAAAAAGAATTATAAATATTAAAGATTATATAAATAATAATAAATGTGTAAGATTAAATTATATGAGTCATAATGCATAATATAACCTAAATTAAATTGTTAAATTAAAGATATTTAAAGTCTGTAATAGACATTTAGATACTTGAGTTGAAAAAGAAAATAAATAAATTTAATTATTAATTTAATTATAATTATTTTAAATATATTTATATATATATATATATATGTTATATATCTTGAAAACAGATAGTCATACCTGTTAAAGACACATAGTCATATTTGTTAGAAATAGATTATCGTATCTTTTAAAAACTAACAGTTAAAAATAGATAGTTAAGTCTATTATGAATAGAAAGTCATGTTTATTAAATTTTAACAAATATAATTATTCAAATATGTCTTTTTATATCTACAAATAAAGAATTTTAAATTGCTTTCAAGGCACACATTTACTTTTTCTAAAAAGAGTTTTAATAATTTTATTGTATCTTGAGATAACCTATTTTTTATATAAAAATAATAGTACACTTTAAACAATATAATTTTATACCTTAAAGCCAAAATTTTTATTATCTTCATATATTTTTCTAACGAAACAAAATTTAAGAGAGTGTACTATAGTGCAGCCTATAGCCAATAGTTGATGCTTATACGGGAATCATCTTCCAACAAGTCATTTAATGCTTTTCTTAATTTTTTTAACAGTTGTTATAATTTATTAAATTATTATAAAAATATTTTTATTATAAAATTTATTAAATTTTATAAGTAATTAAGTCTAATAAATTAAATAATTAAATTTTTAAATAAATATTTAATTTATAAAAATAACATGACTAATAAAAGTAAAATAATTGATAGAAGATGCTTTGTATTTATGTTACAAAAATAATGAGTATAAAGTTCTGCATATTATTAGTCCCTTCGGGAATATCTGATAAAATTAGAAGGATACAGTTTTGCATACTATAATGCCACACTGATGTGAAAACGACAGCGTAGAAGCAAACAGAGCCAATAATGCCACCAATAATAATAAAAAAAAATTACAATTAACATATATACAAATGAACGTGCATGCAAATCCCCGGATACTGCGCAATATATGGAACTTTCCGAAATCCAGGAGAAATTCTTACCGAGAAATAAGAACAACTATTGCATTATTATTCAAATTTTTGGTATTAATATTAACCATTTTAATTGAATACTTTTCTTTTATAGTAATAAGGAGAATTTTTTTCTGAATTCTGGATTTAAATTTTTTATCTTTATTTTTTTTATTTTTGTAATTTTTATTTATTTTTTACTTTATAATTAAATATATTTCATAAATCTTACTTTTTATTTCCCTCTCTGATTTCTGATTTTATATCTCTCTTTCTACATCCTCTACTTTCAAATCTCAAAATAAGAGATCCCAACCCCTAAATTCTCTCCACAATTCATATTAAGTGACTTGTATTGTCCTTTTCATCCTCAATTTATTTGCATACGCCAAACGGGTTAATTTCCAAAGTTCTTACTTCAATAATTGTCATTTATTAAATAATCATAAGTTCGTAAATATATGGTATCTTAATTTTGTGATCCCAAGGATTTCAAAACGAAATTGCATCCAAACTTTTTCATTGACAACAAGTAATTTGGCCCAAAAAACACAAAAATTCGAGTGTCCCCTGCTCGCTGCTACCAAGCGTGCAGCTGGCAGCATCTTCTCCGTTAGCAAGCCAGATTTACAGTAAAATAAAGGACAGCATCAGCACCAGAATATTGATAAGTCAGTTAAAACAACCCAATGCATTGCAATTCTATCTTAATTTTAAATGTGCAGAAGATACCAAGTTTTTTCAGCTCTTAAAGCAGTGCCAGCATATTTTTGCTGTCATCCATATTTTGAATCTGTTGATCTCCAGAATCCCCTTCTCTCTTCTGAAGAAGCTCATAATTCCCCTTCTCTAAGCTCAAATAGCTAGATTCAGCACCCACTCCTATCCCTGGAGATGCATCAATACCCAAATCTTTCTCCGTACCTTTATCATCTTCATAGTCGCTTCCATCAGAACTGCTATCATTCTCTGGCGTTGGAGAATCCCCTGCTTCCGTCTCATCCATTTTTACCTCTGCATCCACCATATCTGTATCTCGTTGAGGAAGCAGTTGCAGTGGCACAGCATCACTGATAGCATGACCCATCTTCAGTTTCTCCCGATAATCCTCCATTTCTGCTCTGTACCTCTCTTTATCCTTAACAGCCTTCTCTTGGTAAACCTGAATGTCAGTGAAATGTCAATACATTGCAAAAGTAATTAAAGAGACAAGATCCGAATCCTGATTAGATTAATATGTAGGTGTATGCACTTCATAGAAGCCAATTCATAAGGGACATTATTGAACAGACTCCTTACTGCTTTTTCCGACTCTTTCAGCTTGTTCCAGAGTTCACCAATCATCCTACTAATCTCTCTGTCCTTCCCTTGGTGAAGTGGTTTCAGTCTTGCATGCTGCTCTGCAAAGAAAAAATTGTAACCACTTCTGTTGGGTTTCGGATGCGCTGGATCTCTCCTTTTTATTTCAGATTTTTTCCTGCGACGTCGACGATGAACACCCAACAAAGCAGAGGCATTATTGTTATAAACTGGAACACCAAAATGATGTGATGCTGGCAATAAGGGGATTTGTGGAGCCTGATAAAGCACCCCATTAAGTTTCTCCGAACCTATTGTGACAGTAACAAGATAACCACTTTCAAATTTCCCATCAATCACCCCTATGACTGGAGATCCGGATGAAGATGCCACTTTTCCTGAAACCATAAGAGACTAAACAGTAAAGCTTATCAACTTACCATAATTCATATCAGTAAAATTCTTGAAAATTGAATTGTACATTTGTCACCAAGACTCATGCAAAACACATAGTCCAAGTAACCAGAATTGCTAACGGGTACAACAGACATATGTCTATGGTTACATGATATTGCCAAATAATATTTTGTACAAATTTATAGAACAGTAATTGCTATAGAAAGCCCAATAGTAAAAAGTTCATGAAAGAAAAAACACATTACATAGAACCAATAAAATGAACTGAACACATTAAGCTAGATCCCCAACCATATTTTCAGCAAGTAATTTCCATTTCCATCATCATGTAAACGACAGAATTTCCCACATAGAATAAATCATTTATAATTAAGACAGTATATTTCAAGCCATTGCCACAAATAACTATCATATATATAGTGTTCATTCCCATGGAGAGATAGAACATAAGATGAGAAGGCACACAAAGGACGTAATACTAGTCCTACTTCTGACATACCATTGACGGTTGGAGGCACGCATAAAATTTAAATCCTAGATTGATCCTTTCACTCAATAATGTTTATTCAACCTGGTTCAGAGCCTGCTCCTGATTTCGAGCATGACTAAGCCAGGTATAAATGTAGCATTACAATTAAAAAATATTTGTAAGCAGAGATACATATGCATTTATAAGTTTTGGTGGTTAACTATCAATCTTGCTTTAGACTAAAAAATGAAGACACCTTCAGGCAATTCAGTAGCATTAACCCTAGACTGTTGAAGAACAGCTGATTGAGTTGCTGGTGAAGGCTGCAAAAATTGTGATCTTTGAGCAGGAACTGGCATGGAAGATTGACCATGCAAAGCATCTGAGAGAAACTAATATTCATTATTATAAAGAATAAAACAGTCTCCAAAATTCAGTCAAACAAGCAATTTAGTATGAGCGCACGTACCAGGACCAGTAGGGATCCATCCATGGGCTTTAAAATAGTAAATTTGCTCATAGTGGAAAAGCAATGAAGCATAATACTTTCGCAGCACAAAAGAAGCATTAGTAGCTGTTGATGGAAAATTAAAAACAGCGGTTACTTCTTTCCATCTTCTCTCTCTAATAATCTGCAAGTTAGATTACCTAAATAGCTCAGTAGCTATTACTTTAACCAAACAAACAAATTTGTGAAATATATATAGAGAATAATGAATGAAATAATTAAATTTTCTGACCAAAATATTACACAATTGTAAGCATCTGTCTAATTCAATGCAAATTCTTGTATTCATTTACCAATGAACCATATTTGGTTTACAACAGTGGCAGAGCCACTGTTATGATCAGCTGGGTTCTTTGCCCTGGCTAATTCTTTTTTTTTTTCTTTCCTCTTTTACATTCAAAATTTTTAAAATTTTTACATGTAAAATTCTACACAATTGTAATTGGCTCCAGCTAAATTTGTAATGTGGCCTGGGCTAGATTTTTTTTCCCTGGCTCTGTCACTGGTTGACAAGGATAAAGATTATGACTCAAAGTACATCTTACTAACTTTTTATGATCTATATCTATATATTCAGTCTTCCAAGTAAAAGGCTTAAGCACTGGAATGTTATGCCATGATCTAATAAAGCACAGCATCAAAGCAAGTAAACTAACACTTCAAAGTTCCAAACAACAGAAGACGGTGACCATAAAACTGAAACAAATAGTGACACATAAGCCCTATGTGTAATCATATACTACAGCGTGCTTTTCTTTTCCCTACAAACACAAGTCCAATGGATTTCTTCTCCCAAAGGTGCTGGGCCTCATCAAAACAAATGACAGGTTTCTGATTTTCAGTTTTAATAATAAGCATTGAAGATGAGGGAAATCTTATTCATTTGAAAAGATTGTGACTCTACAAATAGACATGTTTAAAATAATACTATTATGCTTTCTTAACAGCTAATACCTAGGAAACATGGATACAAAACAGAAATAATATTGTAAGAAAATATAAGAAATAATATATGTTTTAGAAGCATAATACCAAAAGTAAATGTGATATAGAAACTCATGTTAACATCATAGCACTTGTACATGTACTCGGTTCAGAAAGGAAACTGGCATACTCACAAATACATAGAGGCCAGAGGCACATGAAAAAAACAGAAAACCATGTAACATATTTCTGGTGTGAAACCCGTTTCCAGCCCCATCTAATGCTGAGAATAAAATAAAAAAAAAAAATCACGGGATACTGCTGAGGTATGTATCCAATTCCATCAAAGGAGTATCAATGTCCGATTTCTGTCCACAGTATGGCATCCAATCTGCCATGTCCATGATTCCTAGGTTAACACGAATCATGGACATGAACCCATAGCCAGATTACTGTATCTAGCATATCTTCCATGCATGTGATTCAAATAAAACCATCACTTACTGGTATGATTGTATCCATTAAATTTAGTCTAATGAAAACAAACACTAGACTAGACTATATAAATAATTTCGAAACACAACCAACTACCTGGGGTCAGTTCTAAAAGACAAAAGTCATCTTCCACGCCCTTTCTTCTTAAGATACCACTCCATGGTACCTCATATAAGAAAATGCTAACAGTAATTGCTTGGGACTGACTATATAAGTCCTTAAATAAAATAAGCCCTCACAGATTGTGTCACCATTCAGTCATATTTGACGCAACATTTCAACAATTATTTGCCCTCTGACTACAAGAAGCATATGAAAAACCAGTAAAATGTCTTATCCCAGGCATATACAACAGTTTCAAGATTATTTATATGCATTAAACCACGGACCAACACATCTTGATTTTTAATTACAAAGTTGACATTAATTGCATATTTCCAGTCAACTTTGGATATCAGATATCTAATTAAGGAAAATGCCAAATCACCAAAATATATTATTTCCCCACATTCCACCCTGAACATATTGTGCTCTGTCATTCCCACCTGACATCTAGTCAAGGGAATTGCCATATCACCCAAGATCCTGCATTCCACCTGAAACTGATTATGTTTGCCGCTATTTGCAAGCTTTAACTGCACCCTAATATCTCATGTCTAATTGTGTAAAATGCTAGAGCACCCAAGAGTCTCCCATTGCAGCCTAATTGGCGGTTCATGAAGCAAGACTCTTTAATTACATACTGCAATAAGAAGAAGGACAAAATACGCACCATATAAACACACGAAGAAATTTTGATAACACAAAAGCTATAAATTCAAAACATCATTCCAGACATGGTAGCACTGAATATTCTTGACATGTTCTAACCAAAAGCAGAAACTAAATAATAAAAAGGAACGATCACAGCAGAATCAATTACAGTTATTCAAATCTTACCTTTTCAATGCCCCCACGTGAAGTCACTTCAACAAAGAGCCGATGCAAATCCAGTTCTCTTCCTCCTATAATGGGGATCCTGCAAATATTTGTCAAATGCAATAAAAGGAATTCAGGTAGGTGAAGAAAGAGAAACACTAGTCGAATTTACAAAGCTATATAACTAAAACACATTAGTATGGTGAAATAATTCCTAAAATTACATTAACTAGAATCTTAAAGCTGCTGCTGAGTCAATTTAACAAAGAAAGCACACATAATGATGATTCAAGCCAGAACTAATGTCAAACAATGATCTGTGGCAGGAATCTGAAAAAAAAATCTGACAGAGGAAACCAAAAACAGAACAAAAACGTAGCTAATAACAATAAAAGGAACAAAACTCTGGAAGAAAGTTATGTCTATCTTGCAGACACGGGTGGTGAGACAGACACAAGTACATGTTAAAGTAGCCAAATAAAACTAAGAAATATGTGAAACTAGAGTTTGAAAATTAAATGATGGGAGGGTATTTTTTATCCTTCTATTTTTTCAAAAGAGCAATTTAACCTTTCAACTTTCAAATTAAGCAATTGAATCTATCTACTAGTGCAATTGAGGCAATTTAATCCATCTCCTACTGAATTCTCCTCTTCTTGTATAACGTGGCTCGCCCGTGGTAACCAATAACCTTAACTTTCTCTTTCCCATTGTAATATGATGTGAGTTTTATATGGATTTATTTTTTGATTAAAAAAGCCGTTGAAAAGTATAAAATTAGAACTTGAGGCTTGACAAAAGATAAAGAAGACTTCACGCCAAGAAAAGAATGCTAAAATTTTCAAAGCCAAAATGAAGTCCGAATCATCGCTGATGAGTCACATCATGACCAAAAAAGAAAATTCATTCGATGAGGGACTAAATTGTTCTCATTGCACCTGTAGAGAGACTAAAATGCCCAACTTAAAAACTCAAGAACTAAATTGCTCCTTTACAAAAGCTGAGAGACCAAAAATTACCTTACTCCCAAATTAAATTGAATAAATTGAGGATTTTTGGCACATGAATGTGAAAAAAATTTTCAACTAGAGTTGTAAACCTAAAGGTATGGCCAAGTTCTTACAAAACAGAAAAAGTAACAGCATCATTCTGTCCACTCAGCTCTTTCATTTCGCTTTCATTCGTTTATCTTAATTCCATGTATCAAGGAAAAAACGCCAGCATGCCAAAATGATAAGGTTTAACAAAAACAGCGATTTGATGGATAAAATTGAACAGCAGCATATACTAAATGTTAAAACAGATACAGACAAATAAAGATCATGGGGCCGGGATTTTGACATGCGAAGCTGGTATATTCCACATCTTTAAATGTGTGATCCATGACAGATTCACCAATAATTTTACTCCAGTACATTTATACGGTCCCAATCCTTTCTTTCGGTATATTTAACTTTAGCCTCAAAATACCCAGCACTAGAAAGTTCGAAAGCACAAAACAGTATATATGGAGGTGAAGTTCAAATGATATTAAGAAAAGCTTACATGAACTTGGTACCCATAGAAGCGTGGAGCTTCTCCAAGGTAAACATAAAGAACTTCGGACTCGCTACAACCTCTTCGTATTTTGCAAGAGGAGAAGGATAGGGATGATAGTTTGAAGAAGCTTCGTTCATGGGGACCGGGCTCCTGCTAGCACAAGATGTTGAGGCCATTAAGAACTTGTTAATTTGCGACTTCAGCCTTCAGTTCCCGACCTAAAGATCAACGACCTTGCAGTTTAGTTGTGGCACTGGTTAATGAACCCTATGCAAGTCAGAGAAAAAAGGGGAAATTGAAGGAACAAACAAGAAGGAGAAGAAACATTAAAAGAAAAAAAAAAAAAAAGAGATGAAAAAACCAACAAATACCCAGTGTTCTCAAATAAGAAATAAGAAATTAAAGCAATAGCAAGAAGGGATAAGGAAAACAAAACCAAATAACTACATGCAGACAGAGAAAAATGAGAAAAAAAAAAGATTAAAAAGGAAAAGACAAGTCCAGCAGATAAGAAACTAAACCGTCAAAATCAGCATGCAGCAGATTGTGTGGAGAACTGAAACAATCCACGATGTTGATGAGATGCACAACCACCACGGGTGATGAAATAACTCCCTGTGATCAGGGAGATCACAAAGCCCAAGAAAAGGGCAATGGTACAGCATAACTGTCACAGCCATGAATTCCTCCAGAGTACCGAGGATGCTAAAGTAAGAACCCATCAAAGAGCTCAGGCTCGGGCTTTTGAAACAGGGGCTAAAAAGGTGACCCCCTTTAGGCTACGGCAATAAAGACACACAAATGGCCCTCTCGCTCTCTGTTCACAGCCCTATATAGGCTGTCCCGAAGCCTGACATTCGCTAGATAGGATGATATCTGAATATGGGGCTAAACGATTTAACATATATTACGTATATACACAAAGAATGCAGAATACTTTATTTGATATTTCTCTACAATTTTACACTGTTTCAGGGGAAAGAGGATTCTTGGGGTTGTGCCCCATCATCGAAGACCAAACTACTCAACTTTCCCTAAACTCTGAAGACCCGCGTCCAGAAATTTCATCAGAAATTTTCTTCAGCTCTCCCATGGAAGACAAAGAAGAAAAAAACACGATAAAAGAATAAAGATTAACCACTATAGAAGCCAGCACTATTCATTATTACTTTTATGCTATATTTTCTTTGTTAAGAGATTGACAGAAAGGAAAAGAATAATAAATACATACAGGTATAAAAGCATATTACTATGCAAACCCAGAGGCAGAAGCAGAAATGTCAAACAGTTTCCATTTAAAATAAAGCCAAATAAAAACTAAAAAAAAAAAAAAACTTACCAACATCAACAGCCAGAGAGATTTGAGCATACAAATGAAATACATTACGGAAGAAGCTTAAGAATAAACTCCCTGTTATATATAAAAAGGTGGGTGGAGTTTTTTTATTTCTGTTATTCCCTGTGTATTTTCCTCGGGGAGAATGAATGACGGAGAAGAAAATTTTAACCCTAACAGATTATATCCAACAAGAAGACAGTCTTATCCCATTTAACTTGACAATACATCAAGGATGTTTAAGGGTGATCCTGGTTTTATGCAGACCATGACTTGAAGGAAATATCCCAATTATTAAATGTCATTTTGTTAAATGATTTAAATTATGTATATTTTATAATAATTATGTTAATATCATTTTAAATAAAAACATCCAATATCTAATTAAAAAAAAAAAGTGGCTAACTGAGAAAGAAGGAAAAATAAATAATATAAAGATAAAAGTATATGACGAATTTCAAATAAAGTAAAAGTTGAGATTAGTTGTTTAATTTTGAAATGCATTTTTATGTAAAAGACTTCAAAAAGTGTATCCTCAAAAAATTACACTGGAATTCATATGAAAATTATGCTAAACTGACAATAAATAAATTTATTGCAAGGTTCGTGGGTAAAATGGAAATCTGCGCTGTGGGGATTACCAAAAACGTGTCCCATTGACTTCCCGATTGAAACGGCCAACACTAATGAAAGGATTCAAAGGCGGAGAGATAAAGATTTAAGATTTAAAAATAAGGGCCAAAAATAAGTGCGAAGAGATATGCGTGCCGAAACAGCAGCTTCCACCCTTTGAATTTGCATTTAATACACATGCGTTCATGAAACACCTTGGACCGGTCTCCCCACCAATCCTACCCAGTCTTGTCTTTCCATATTTATTCATCCAATCCACTTCTTTTTTTTTTTTTCAACCATTTTCTTTGAGAAAACTACTTTTTTATCTTTGAAAGATGTATGATTATCAATTTAGTTTTTTAATAAAAATTTGTCCCCATATTAAGTCTTACAAACTTTGAATCCTTCTTTTTCATTTTTAGATAAAATGGTAGTAGGAGTAAGTTACTACCGTACTACCGAGTTACTCCCATACTACCGAGTAAGGTCTGCCAGCAAGGTGCCACTGGCAGACCGAGCCCATTCTAATTTCATCATTATGTGAGGTCATCCAACTAATGATGGAATTGATAATGTGTCCTAACAGAAGGCATGTGTATAAACAAACTTCAATAGTCATTCTCGGTGATCAAGATAGATAAAGTGACTCAAACCAAAATTGAAATTATAATTAGATAGCAAAGCAAAAATTTCAGTTCAAACATGTCCATCGTATAATGTTTCCAACGCTCTTTTTATTTTTTATTTTTTTTTCTATTTGCAAGAGCATTTCACCACCCCAAACCTGAATTAGATAGTCTCCTCATTGTCACAAAGAAAAAAGCAACTAAACAAAGAAAAACAAGATAGAAAAGAAAAAAAAAAAAAAAGTGCCAATGGGAATGATAAACCTAATCAATTTTGGTAAACATGAGCCACTAAAGTGATCTCCTTAGGTTAGTTTACCCTCTCTACATAACTTTTCAACTGCTGTCCATTCATGTGAAGAATTCTCCCATCATGTAGATCTTCAATGTCAACATATCCGTTCGGAAAAAACATGCTTTACCATAAATGGACTGGTCCATCTTGATTTTAGCTTACTAGGGAGGAGATGCAAACAGCAGTTATAGAGATATACTCATTGCTGGGGCTTTTGCTTGTCATGAGACGCTTTCAGCTTAGCCTTGTGGATCTTGGAATTATCATATGCGTCATTCCTCAATTCGTCTATTTCTAACATTTATAATTTTCTTTGAACACTTGTGGCACTCAAATCAAAATTAAGAACTTTAATATCCCATTAAGTTTTATGCTCAAGGTCGATAGGCAAATGAAATGCTTTTTCATAGATAAGTCTGTATGGAGACATCCCAAGGATTTGTTTGTATGGAGCGTGGTATGCCTATAGTGTGTAAGATTGGTGTAATGACCAATCTTTATAGTTGGGATTTACCATTTTTTCTAAAGTTTGCTTTACCTTCCTATTGGCCAGCTCAGCTTGTCCATTTGATTGTGGATGGTGGGCGGTACAAACTTTATGAACAACACCATACCTGCACATCAAACTTCAAAAGAACGGTCACAAAAAAGCTTTCCTTGATCACTGTTATGACACATGGCACACCATATCTAGATAACACATTATCTTTTTAAGAACTTCACAACAGTAATGTTATAATTATTACAGCATGTCACTACCTTAACCCATTTTGAAACAATCCACAGCAGGAAGAATATAAAGATAGCCAAAAGAAGATTGGAAAGGTCCCATAAAATCTATCCCCAACAATCAAATATTTTTATGACAATAATTGGGTTAAGGAGCATCATATGGTGATGGGTGATTGCGCCTAGCTTTTGACATCTTTTACAAGAATGACAAAAATTATAAGTGTCTTTGAACAAGCTGGGCCAAGAAAGGCCGCATTATAAGATTTTGGATCTATGTCAAAAATTCAAAACAATATCATCCTCACTTTCATGAATGCAAGACCTCATAAGTTGATCAAGGTAGTATTTAAACCAGTAAGGATCATTCCACTTAAGCACTTTGCCTCGGGTTTGAGGCAGTGTGTATACAAAAAATGCCTTTGAGAGAGCTCCTCTCCCTAATTTGAGCTGACAATAGCTCAAGTCTGGATTAGTCGTAAGTTGAGAGACTTAAATTTGTGCTTTGTAGATATTAGGTAGTTCAAGACCAAAAAAAAAAACATTAAGGACTATCACAATAAAATTTCTTACATCAATCCAAAAATTAAGCTTATCTTGTGCATTCCAAGTGGGTTGAAGTTCACCACTAACTAAGCAATGGATAACATGCGCATTCCATGATCATGAATGGCTGTAATATTAGTGGAATCATGGAACTCAAGACAAGACAAAGGATTTGCCACTACATTTTCAACACCTTCTTATCCTTTCTAGTTAGATCAAATTCCTGCACAAGAAGAATTTACCTAATCAAGCTAGCCTTACCATCATTCTATGAAAGAAGGTACTTAAAGGCTTCATGTGATAACAAGTGTGCAAGTGTACACGACATTGAGTATCTAGCAAGTATTCACAAGATATTGTTCCCACAAGGAATTATTTTCACCAATTACCAGCCCTATAACACCCAAATTTTAATTGACAAATAGATGATAGGCTATTATTAGCTAAACTAAATTAAATTGATAAGGAAAAACCTACACTTTTGGGAAAAAGCTTAAATAACAAAATAAGAAAAAATTACTAACAAAAAGATTGCAATTTACTGAGAATAACTCATTTTTTAAATGACTAGGGTCATGTAAATTCTCTTTTAATACGCTTATGCGTTATTCCATTACTAAAAGCTAAAATAAGACATATCTTTATGTTAAAGTAGAATTTAATTAACTTACTTTAATTATGATGAATATTAATCAAATGCCTTAATTAAGTTAAAAGCATATCTGAATGTCAATTAATTCTAATTCTTTTACCTAATGCTCATTTCAGAATTAAAGAATTGCTTTAAGAATAAGCATTCAAACAAGATTGCACAAGACTCTAATTAGATCTCTATAAGAGAAATCTTATGCTCTTTAATTATTTGATCCTAGATTTAATCTATCTCTTAATAATCAAGTACATCTTTCAAATCTACAAATGGCTAGCTATTCCAAATAAGCATTAAATACAAATTTAAGGAAACATTCATGCACAAAGGAACTAGGTAATTAAAAAAAGAAATAGCATAAACTTCATAAAAGATTCATTAAAATCCCTTAGATAATGAATTTAGCTCATGCTAACCATGTTCAAAACCAAAAAAGATTCCAAAAGAAATAGAATAGAAACTAACAAAGGAGAAAAGAAAGTTAAAACAAGGTAGAAAGTCGAATCTTTCTTCAAGAATGTAAGTGTAGGTCATGATGTCTTAGTTTTCCACCAATTGTTGGCAGCTTGGTTGGAAACATATTTCCAAGAAAAGTTAGGGTGATTCCTCCAACCAAGATTATGTGTTTTTGAATAAGGTTTCCTAAACATCCCAATGTCACTACATTGCTCCTCACATACCCCTTATCTCACTCAAATAGGACAATATTGGGCTAAATGCTTAGTTTCTCCACAAATAAAATATGCAGCTTGTGATTCAACTTGTGCAATTGTGTAGGTCACTATACCATCTCTAATTTTCAAGGCCTCTAGCTCCTTAGTTAAGGCAACTACTTGGGCATTAAGGTTATCTTCTTCTCGAATATAAAAGATCCCTACTGGTTTTGACCTGTTGGTGCTATCAATAACACTAAGTCCAGCTAGGTGTGGGCTTTTCAACAAGGTCATTTAGATATTCTATGGCTTCCTCTTCGTCTTTGTGAAGAAACCTACCATTGCACATCATCTCAACAAATTACGCTCCCTAATTGTAAGTCCCTCATAGAAATAGCAAACCAAACACTAGTTTTCATACCCATGGTGAGGACACATGTCTTGGTATAATTTCACTATCTTTTTTAGAAAAAGAGGAAATTTGTCTTTTCAAAAGCATTGGTTTTCTGGTGTGGGAAGAATTTATTGAAAAATGTTTTGACCATTTCTTCCCATGTGCTTATGGATCTAGGTCTTAGAGCATAGCCAACTCTCTACTTTATCTTTCAATGAGAATGGAAAAATTTTTAATTTGACAGAATTTTACAACATTGTGTTGGCTATGAAAAGCGGTCACCATCTCTTCAAATTTTCCAATATGCACATATAGATTTTCACTTTCTAAACCATGAAAAGTAGGTAGAAGTTGGACTGTTTTGGTTTTAAGATCAACTTATGGTATATTAGGGGGAAACATAATACATGATGGCGTGGTTGTGCATGAAGGCTGTAAAGGATGCAGGTAGTCTATTAAGGACTTGACAGGATTGTCCTCTTGTTGTTCATGTTGCTAGAAGAAGATGAATGAAATGAATTTTCACTTACCCATTAAAATCTTCCTTGTTCATAACTAGAATAATGCATAAACCTTGAATGTCTTTTTTTCTTTTTTATTTCTAACAAAAACCAAAAAGAAATCTAAAGTAAAAATTTATGAGCAAGATTAATTTGAAAAAGGAAAGAAGAGAAAAGAAAAAGAATAAAAATAAAATCCATGCAAAGTAAAAGAGAATAAAATAAAAGAAAAAATTGATTTTGATAACACTTTCCCAACAACAACCCCAATTTTGATTATGCTCAAAATATACAGTGATTATTGTAGTATAGATTAAGGTGTCGATCTAATGAAAAAGATTTCACGAAACCAATTACTAGAGAAAATAATACAATAATTAAAATTGACCAATGATATTTGATTAAGGAAAACTAATATAAAATTTAAGGGAAAAATAAATGATGGAAGAACAAGCCATTGAGAATCATTATATGCATAGCAGATATATTTCTTGCTTTGATTCTTTGAAAACTTGATTGTAAGTTTCATATCCTGAACAAACAACCTAAAAATGCAAATGTGAAGATAAGAGGAAAATAATTGTATTTGTTACAATCAAACTCTTCTTCAATTTAAAACACTCAAGAACTACCTTATAAGTAATCCAAATTTGATAATATTGCAAAAAAGTTAAACTTATCAAACAATTTTAGCAGAATCAATTATATTTAAATAGCAACCACATGAAAAGAGTATGACTAAATTTATGAGACTAATAAATATAATCATTAGATTATGAAAACACTAAAGATGACAAAGAGTCTGAACATAAACAAATATATGTGTCTCTTGCAATAGAATCAAAGCAAAGGAAAAAAAAATTCCTACACATAAAAGCTCATCTCTAACATTCTAAGAACTCTAGCCTAGCTTACAATTCATTGTCATAAATTCTAGTGAGAAAGTATAATGAATAGAGTATTACAAGGCTTAATATAGAAGAGATGTGAGTGTTGCCCTATTTGGCTAGCCAATGATTCAAGAATTTGGAGTTGACAACCTTTCACAACAGCCTCTAGAGTCTATATCACATGCAAAATTTAACTTGAAACATCACTCTTAATGCCCCTCCCTCCACCATAGACACACTTGATTATATGAATGCACTCTATTCTTATGTGCCTCATGAGCTCCTTAATTTCTATCCCTTTCACTTCATACCCTAACCATACATTACCTAACTCACAAAAGCAACTACAAGCATATATTCATAAATAGGAAACAAATTAACAGAGAAATTTTATTCAATTGAATTCCATTCTAAATCATTGCCACTCTAGTTGCAGGTAGCTCCTGGTTTCAACTTCTTAGTTGTTGTATGTGGCACTGTTCAACCATATTAAGCTCCATCTTCTTAATTCCAAGTTCTATACCTCTCTCCCATGGTTGCTCACCAATAATTTCAAATACTTAAAACTTCTTCTAATTATCGTTAGCCATAAACCTCTATATCCATGGAGCTATTCATTAGTCCTAACAGACACCAACCTTTCAACCTAAATGGAATCATTCCCTCTAGCCATCTCTACAACTCTAAGCACTCTTACATACCCATGGCATTTTTATCTACACTGTCTTCACCATCGTTCTCAACCATTTTGGCTCCAGAGCACACAACATTGTCCAATTCACATGTTGGGTGCCATCACTTTGGGTCAACAACTTCTTTTCCACCTCGAAAAAGCACCACCCACAAAATAGACATTATTAAATCCTAACAAAATTTCATGTGGAGTGTTGATCAATTAGGTCTTATAATTCAACCTATAGAATATAATAAATTTAATTGTGTAAATACTTTTAAATGAGTATTTAATAAAATATAATTTATAGAAATAGAATAATTGTTTCCACTTGAACTTTGTAGATCATATAGGCCCTAAAAGCCAATACCAATTATTGCTATAGCTTGTGATCATTGTGTCTCTGACTACCACTCTCACGAGAATTAGGTAGCCTCATATGCTCCCTGAGTATTTTCTTCCAAGTAGTTTGGCTCATAATGATGGGTTTCATGCCTTGGACACTTGCATTGATGCTAAAATTGAATTGATTGAAAGTAAATTTAAAATTAACTTATCATCTTATATTTTAAGGTACCTAAGGACATATTGGGGAGTGGCTCACCCTTCTTAGAGGCCATGTTCTTCTTTGCCTAGGCCACCTTCTTTCGGAAGTTAGGGGATGCAATGCTTCTAAGTTGAAAGATGAAAAAAAGATGAAATGTGACTTGAATTCATTGATCAGAATAGTGAGATTTATATAGACCTCTGTGCAGAATACCAACTTAGCAGCATCCTAACTAACTTCTTTAACAAATTGATGCTGACTCATTGCCAGCACATCAACTAATAAAACTATCTCCACTAATTATTACACTAAATCAGATCCTCACCTAATACTCTATCATCCCCCCTCAAACTTAAGGTGTCTAAAGAAACCACCTGAAGTTTACCCCTTAAGTCAAAGAATTGAGTAAAGGATAATGGTTTAGTTAGAATATTTGCTATTTGATGAGAAGTGGAAAGATGTTGGACATCAAGGTGGGCTTGAGCTACTTTGTCTCTGACGAAGTGTAAGTCAAGCTCTACATGCTTTGTCCTAGCATGAAGAACTAGATTGTGTGCCAAGTGTACCACACTCAAGCTATCACAGTAAACATTTGGTGGAGTAGACACAGAGATGTTGAGTTCAAACAAAAGAGACTGAAGCAAGCATATTTCACAGACAATAGCAATAAGGCTACAATACTCAGCCTCTACTTTTGGAAATGGTTGATTGCTTTTTAGAACACCAATTTATCAAGTTATTGCTAAGATACACATAGTAGCCAATTGTGAACTTCCTATCATTTGGGTTTGAAGCTCAATCTCTATTCAAAAGGCATTTAATTGACAGATATCACTTTTCTCAAAGTGCAAACCATGTTTAATAGTCCCTACTAGGAATCTAAGAATATGTTTTATAGCTTGCCAGTGTAGCTCTAAAGGATTTTGAAGAAATTGAGACACTTTATTTATAGCAAAGCTATTTCAGGCCTAGTGCTAGTAGCATATTGTAAACTTCCAACCGTTGACTGGTAAAGAGTGGGATTAGGAAAGGGATCACTACCATACTTGAGTAACCTTGCACTAGAAGCCATTGGAGTAGACATTGGCTTTGCATACTGTATCTTACACTTACATAGGAGATTAGAGATGTACTTTGATTGAGACAAAACAAAACCACCATTCCCAATAGGTTGAACTTCTATCCCTAGAAAATAGTTGAGTTTACCAAGATCCTTTAATGCAAACTTATCATTTAACTACTTTATCAAGGTATGAATTTCTAATGTTGAGGAACCAGTAAAGATTATGTCATCAACATACACCAAAACAATAGTAGTAGAATCAGATGTTCTTCTAACAAATAGAGAGGTATCACATCGAGTGGAGTTGAATCCAAGACTATGAAGAGCACTAGTAAGTTTTTGAAACCAAGCTCTAGAAGTTTGCTTTAATTCGCAAAGAGCTTTATTTAATTTACAAAACAAATTTGGATTAAAAGAGACATGCCCTTGAGGTTGATGCATGTAGACTTCTTCATGAAGTTCCCCATTTAAGAAAGCATTATTTACATCAATTTGATGAACTTCCTAGCCATTTGAAAGAGTAAGGGATAACACTACTCTTACTATTGCTAACTTGACTATTGGACTGAAGATCTTTCTGTAATTAATTCCATACTCTTGGTGATACCCTTTTGCAACTAAACGTGCCTTGTGCTTCAAGACTGAGCCATCCAGATTCTGTTTCAACTTGAAAACCCACTTGCATCCTATTGCTGTTTTGTTAAGAGGTAGTGGTATTAATTTCCATGTATGATTAACCATTAAAGCTTTATATTCATCATCCATGGCCTTTTTCCATTGAGGAATAGCCAAAGCATCCTTAACTTATGTAGGTTCTAGGCATGCTATGTAGACTTTAGGCTTAAAAACTCCTACCTTACTCCTTGCAACCATACAATGCCGATTAAAGACTATTTTATGATGTTGCAATTCACCTACTATTTGATCATTATGACTATCGTTAGTAGAATACAAACTAATAGAACCAATTGAAAAAATGATCATATTGATAATGTTGAATTGAAGGAGTTGAATTATGAGACTGAGTAGTAGAAGTAAGATCAGGATTTGCATTATGAGACTGATTGGTACAGGTAAGCTTTATAGAAGCAAAGGGAAATCTGGGAACTAAGTTATCCTTTGGCATTGCCATATGTACTACAAAGGGAAATTGAGTTTCATTAAAAAGAACATCCTTTGAGACATGTATGTTGCCAAAACTACTCAAAAACTTGTAACCTTTATGCTTTGGACTATATCTTAGAAAAATACAAGGGGCAGACTTAACCCCACTTCAGAAACATGTTTATGGTTCCTCTTAGCTATACCATTTTGATGGTGAGTATGAGGAGAGGAAAGTCTATGTATGAAGGGACTTGATTATTTTGTTAAAACTTTGGTACTCACCACCCCAACCAAATTGAAGGGACTTGATTATTTTGTTAAACTATAGCTCAATTGTTTTTTGAACAATATAAAGGCTTGAAAGGCTTGTGATTTGTTAGATAAAGAATAAAGCTAAGTGAATTTACTATAAGCATTTATAAAAACTTGATAATATCTAAAACCATCATTTGAAACCACAGATGAAGGACCCCAAAGATTAGTGTGAATAAGTTGAAGTGGTGCATCATATACTGTTTGAGACAAAGAAGTTGGAAATCTATGAATTTTACTTATACAGCAAGAATTGAAAAAGGAAAAGGAAGTTTTATTGCTTGCTAAAAGATCACAAGAGGATAAAACTCTATTGATAACATCTTTGGAAGCATGTCTTAGTCTAAGATGCCAAAGATCTAATGAAGGTATAGTAGTTGATACAACAGTGTATAAGGAATGTTGATTGGAAATTGAAGTTGGTGACTGAGCTTGGCATCAAGATTGAGCAATCTTGAAATTGTCAATGGAATAAAGGCCATTTTTAAGTCTTCCTATCAGTAATGTTGTTTAGGAATCCTAGGATTTAACATAATAAGTGTGAGGATGGAACTCAAAGTGTACAAAGTTATCTTATGCAAACTTGGAAACGCTAATAAGATTTTTTGTAATAGAAGGAACATGTAACAAGGAATTTAGGGAAATAGTTTTATGGCAATTTGTAAAGATATCAGTATGCCTAATATGATGAATTTTCAAACCTGAACCATTGCCCATTTGAACCTACTCTACTCGTTCATAAACATTCCTTATAGTAAAATTCTCTTGAATATGTGTCAAGTGATATGTAGCACCTGAATCCACATACTAGTGTGGGTCTATGTTTCTTTTTGCACTAACTGTCATCACTTGAGGAGAAAACTTAAGGTCTTAAAACTCAAGTTCTTTGTGCATAGAAGTATACATGGCTTGCATTGGAGTTCTTCACTCTTGAAAATGCCCACCATATGGCTTACATGGAGATTGATCATTGTAACTCTTGAATTGAGATAGTTGATACTAATTATCATAAGTATGTCTAAAAATTTGGTGTTTGAGATGCCTCTCGAGTCTCATTTCTTAAGCTAACAATAATGCTTCCACTTCTTCAACACTGTAATCATCTAATTTGGTCAAAACTAAGAAAATTAATAGATCATACTCAACTGGTAATCCATCCAAGATAGCTTCCACATGATGAATCATTGTTACAGGATGTCCAACTAATGCCAAAAGATCTACAATCTTCTTTATTTTGATTAAGTAATCACTCACACATATTTTGCAATTGACCTTTAAACTGTTTGATTTTGGCTTTTGTTTGTGATGTGAAGTAATTTTCAACTCACTACCATACCTCTAAGGTTGTAGAACATTCCACCATTGTCAAGATTGAGTTTGTCATTGATGAAAGCAACCAAGATAATAACAATTGGTCTTGTTGTTCCCAATTTGAAAAATTTGGATTTACATTACCTCTGATAGCATCTTCTTCAAATAGAAACTATGGTGGTATTTGGGAATTGTCGATGAACATGTGAAGCTTATGACCCTTGATAGTAGAAAGAACCTGCTGTTTCCATAACAAAAAATTATTCTGATCCAATTTGATTGACAAGATATGAGAGAATACAGTTGGGGAATTTTTGTTTGCAGAATTTAAAGGATTTAGATCGCGGATGGCAGATGCTCTATCACCATTTGCCATTAGAAATGAGCTTTGAGCTCTTTTAGCTCTAATACCAAGTTGAAAGATGAAAAAGAGATGAAATGTGACTTGAATTCATTGATCAGAATAGTGAAGTCTATATAGACCTTTGTACAGAATACAAAATCAGTAACAATCTAACTAACTTCTTTAACAAACTGATGCTGACTCATTACCGGCTCATCAACTAATAAAACCATCTCAACTAATTGTTACACTGAACCAAATTCTCACCTAATACTCTATCATTCTAGAGCTACTCCCATATCTCCTCTCCCATCTATCATTCTCCATGCAATCTCATCCATAGAAGGCATTTTGGCCCCTTAAAGTTGAAGGCATCTCACATGTTGGCATTATGCTCAGCGGCATAGCAAAGGTTCGGTTTGCAACTTCAAGGTACTAATAATGCCTCATTTTAAGTAAACTATAACTATGTCAAGGTGCCCCACTTGACGAAGTGGAATTGCATTGCACATAATGGAACCTTTCGCAATAAGAATTGAACTGTATATAGCCTTGCAAAAAATGTATTGCACATTTACAAAGAAAGATAGGACATAAAACAAATGTAGGGAGGGAAAAATTAATTATAACTTGAAGGTGGAGGTAAAAAGGTTAAGATATTGAGAGCACATTGCACATTGGGGACTATATCAAAAGAAGATCCACCACCTTATTCAATACGCATTTGGTAGTTGAAGTATCTATTAAGTGAATATATAAATTTCATACTAACAAAATAAAACTTTTCTTTACATTATTTCATTTATTTGATAATAATTGTTGTTCCAAAATAGTTTAAATGCCTATTTAGTAAATATATAATTTTTTTATAACTAAAATTATTTAATTTTTTTTTTCAAACTTGGATGCCCCATGTTTTGAGGGCTAAAGAAATTTCTATAATTTCCTTTACGTTATTTCATAGAAATGTAGTTTTGGCAAAAATACATACCTTTGTATTGATTATTTTAGTCTAATATAGTTCTTGAAGCATTTAGTAGCTACCAAGACAGTTAGTTAGAAACAATGACTCAAGGTGAGGATTGACTGCTTTTTTGGCAAGTTTTTTTTTGGAAGAATAAATCAATGTGCTTAATCCTATATTTTCTCCAACAATGAGTACTAATTCTTCTAATCATACATCGTATGTTAAGTTTTAATGGAGACAATTCCCTTTGCTTGTATTTTTTTGCTATGTCATCTATAAACAAAATCAAAAGCCACCTGAGGCTAGCTCAGGTGGTCTCGGACCGCTCCCCCTTCCCTGCTACCCACGGTTTGAGTCTTCCCTCAACCTTTTAGTGTAATACAGTACTTTAACCCTCCTTGTACTCACAACAAAAAAAAAAAAGGCAAACCTTTTCGTACGTTGAATCTAACTCTTAAGGGTTAAAAGTAAAAATGGGTTAAAATTCTGATAATTTACAACACCAAATATATTTCAAACACTACAACTAACATAGTTTGTAAAGAAAATTTTCAATAATTGACACAGGCTAGTAAACTCCAACTTCATGTACCTTGTGTGCGCAACATTTTATATCTTATGATTTCATTATTTATCTTCTCATATAAATTTTTATTTTTTCTCTAAGAGTAAGAATCAATGTTGTTGTACAAGTTTTGTTGAGTTTATCTGAAACGATCTGACTTATTATAAGTGGAGAGAGCATGATATTGGATCTAATTCATGTGACCAATGAGTAGAGAAATGAAAGAACAATAGTTGTTTGGTTTTGGGAGGCTCCGTGTAAGAACTATGAACTTCAGAACTTATCAAGAATTCGAAGTAAACTGATTCCTGAATGGATAGCCCGTGCAATGCCGACATTCTCACGCCCTCAACAGCCGCATAAGATGAACTTCTCTGCCGTAGCACTCAAAAAGTGAAGAGCCTTGCAAAGGAGAAAGGCAAATATGTCATTGAAATGGATACTAAATAAAAGGAAGGAGAACCGAAGGCTTCAAATTCTTCCCTGATCAGGACTGAAGCTGGAGCCAAAGTGCTATCTCTTACAGGGACACTACTAGGATTTAATGGGTTTCAAGGAGAGGTCTCCCTAGCGAAGGAAAGTTGGGTGGACCAGCAAAGAAGGAAGGAAGAAGCCATAGATGCATTGGAGAAATTCATGATCACCAACTTAGAAGACCCCTTTTGCCCATAATTCTATGTGGGGCCGTGTTCTCCTTGGAAACATGCTTTAATAGTGAAACTAAAGGAAAAAAAATTGGGCATGCGTTTGGGAGATTGCAAAAGATGTGGGGTGTCTAAGGGGGTTTTGAATTCATTGACATTGAAAATGATTTCAATTTAGCTAGATTTTTATAGAAAAAAGATTATGGCAAAGCATTGGCAGGGGAACCTTGGACCATCGCTCGCCACTATGTAGTGGTTCAGAGGTGGAGACGATGTTTTAACGCATATGCCAAGGTTGCCATTAGAAAGATAGCTATATGGATGAGGATACCAAGCTAACCAATCGAATTTTACAACCTAAACATCCTCTGAAAAATTGGAAATTACTTTAGCAAGACTCTGAAGCTAGACAAAAACTCTATAAAACGAAGAGATAAGGGGGATGAGGAAGTTATCGAAAGGGAAAAGTTCGTCAAATTGGGCATTGAGGTTGACCTCCTAAAGGGGTTCCTCTCCAAGCTTAAAATCTTTAATCGTGTTTTCCATGGGGCCTACGAAGGACTCCACTCCATCTGCTTCAACTGTGGCTGCTACGGTGACTAGAAAGAAACCTGTATAGCACTTGCTTTGAGGAAGGAAACCATGGGTGCTCTGGCTGAAGGGAAAGCCGCGACGATGGTAGAGGGAGACATTCCCAAAAGCTCGCGCTCTAGGGAGCAGAGAACTTGTACGATCGAAGTCGGTGGGGTGCAATCAGAGCCAACTGACGAAGGGACGTTTGGGAGATAGATGGTAGCTCAACATTATGGCCAGAGGAAGAGATTGGTGCCAGAGAAGACAAAACCCAGTGAGAACGAGCTAGTGGCATTGAAAGAAAATCTCGAAGTAAGAACAAGCCGGAGGTGTCAGGTTCTCAATTTACATCCTTTTCCTAAATTGCAGAGGATGTTTCACAGGGAGACCAGCAGCAGACCGTCCTGCAGAGACCTTTGAAGAAGAAAGGGGACAAGCATATTGCCATTTTGGATATGAAACAGGAGAAGAATAAAGGGTGAAGAGACGGAAACTGCCGAGGTTAGAAACGAGGAAGAGGAAGTCAAACAATCTGAGCATATTTTTGTAAGGTATCCAAAATAGGACGGCCGGATCTAAAGGGGTGGGAACTTCAATATGAAAGGGGGCCTAATGGCCAATTGAGGGGGAGTGGGCCGTTGGCCCAATTATGTGTATGATTGCTTACTTATGACTTCTTTCCTTCATTTGACTGCCTTCGTATATAAAATATGTTCTTTAGTCCCTTTTAATGTCTCTTTCCCTTCATAGTTCTTTGAACAAAACCTTGGTTCACCTGTTTTGCAGGTTTTTCTTGCTACTTTAAGCGTGGTCTAAACATTGTACTTGTAGAAAACAACTATTCTTTTCATTTGCTCGTGGATGTTCCAAAGACATGAAGGTGTAGAACTTCCTTGCATGTTAGGATTTGGGAAGATGAAGTTGCAGGGATTTTCCATTTTGTTAGTTTCTGCCTTGGATTGGGTATCTTCAAAGTGAGAAGTATATTTTATTTTATAAAATATAAAAGAAAGATTATTAATAAAAAAAGTAATGATAAAAATTATTACGATCAAGTGAATAATAATTTATAAATGAGATAATTAATATTGTTAATTTTTCATCAACAATTATCTATTTATACTTTATAAAATAAAATATATTTCTCTATTTAGAATATGTCAATCATTTTGCCCTAGTTTACATTATCTTCCCTTTAATTGTCAATTCTCTAGTGGTTAGTATGATACTAAATTTACACCAAGCGGTTGGAGAGATACTTTGTTTGTTTTCCTTGAAATACATACATACATATATGACAAAAATCTTATTTTGGTCATTCACTTATTAACAAACTTCTATTTTAATTATCCACTATTAAATTCTTTTAATTAAATCTTTCAAAAATAATAAATTTTTACTTTAGTCATTCACTATTAAATTTTTTTAATTAAGTCTTTCAAAGATTAAAATTGATATCAATTAAGTTCTTTTAAATATATTAATACCGTCATGTAATGATGAATAAAAAGATTTAATTAATATTAATTTTAATCTTTATAAGACTTAATTAAAAAAATTTAATAATAAAAAATTAAAATAAAAATTTATTGATCTGTGAAAGACTTAATTAGAAGAATTTAACAGCGAAAGACTAAAATAAAAATTTATTAATCTTTGAAACACCAAAATAGGATTTTAGCTTTCACTTACTCACGCACACACGCAGGCAGGCAGGTGCAATCCTTGGTATATATTTAATCCATTTGTATCTCTAGAATATTTCCTATATATGCGACTTGGTAGTTTGCAATTTATATCACTTCACGCGAGATGAAAAGAATATTACCTATATGTGTGACTTAGTATTTTGCAATTCATATCACTTCACATTAGATAAAATGCTTTTAAAAAGAGACTAATGGATATTAATTTTGATTTGTTCATAATTTACATGCTTAGTAATTTTGCTAAAATTTAATGCTCATTGATGACTTGTGTTGTACTGTATCATATTTATATATTACTATTTCATATATTTATATTGCATATTTTAATGCCTTTATGTTGCTTAGTAATTTTGTAAAAATTTACTGCTTAATAATTTTTTGAATTAATAGAATACGACATTTTATTAAAAGAAATATTTTTATCTTGTTTAAAAAAACTTTAGAATATAATTCATGTTACAATTTTAAACATACAAGGTACAAATTTGTTAATAACTGATCTATCATTTTGGAGTATAGTGATATTTCTTGTCTTTCTCTAATTCTTTTATAAAATTAAATTTATCATAAACATTAAAAGGCTATGAAGCTAGTTGATACTATGATTTAGAGGAGAATTAACATTATATGTCTTCAAAAAATCAAATGAATTGGAGAAAAGGCTAAGGAATTGAATCCTTAAGAATTCAAGCTTTGGTACATAGAGAAGCTAGAGCAAAGAATGAAGTTGATGTTATTATAAATAAGACTTAGAAGAATAATGTGGTACAGGTTAAAGTGATGGGTGATAGAATTTTATCTCTTAAAATGGTAGTGGAATAAGAGACTTTTAGCATCATAAGTATTTATGCACCACAAGTGGAGTTAGAGGAACAAGAAAAGATAAAATTTTGATAAAATTTGGAGGGGTTAGTCTAAGGAACTTCTCAACATAAAAAGATTGTCTTAGGTGGAGATTTTAATAGTCATGTTAAAAAAAAAAGCAGGGCAATATGCAAGATTTCATAAGGGTTTTGGTATAAGAGAACTAAATAAAGAAAGAAAATTAATTATGGACTTTTCAATGACTTTTGATTTTAAGATTGCAAATACTTATTTTAAGAAACTGGAGGAACACCTAATCACGTACAAGAATAAGGTCTTAAGTTCGCAAATAGATATCTTTTTGGTACAAAATACGGATAAAATGATTTATAAAGATTGTAAAGTTATATCAAGTGACAGTTTGACCACACCACATAGGGTTTTGATTCTTGATACGCAGGTAAAGAGTTGAAAACAGTAAAGTAAAAAAGTTATAAACTCAAGAATCAGGTGGTGGTAACTAAAGGTGAAAACAATTATTTTTCATAGAAAGCTAATAAAGAGAGTTTGAAAGACACAAAAATGTGTTAACTTTATGTGAGAAGATATGGCAAATGAAATTCGAAAAGTAGGTAAGACAGTCTTAAGTGAATCAAAAAAATTTGTCCTTATAGGTAAAAAATCTTAGTGGTGGGATGAGAGTGTACAAGCAAAAATTAAATATAAAAGAGAATGTTTTAAAGTGTTGCACGTTGATAACAAGGCAAAAAATTGAAAGAAGTATTAGTTAGTTAGAAATGAGATAAAGAAAACAGTTAGTGAGGCAATATCTAAAGCGTTGAATAAATTTTACCAAATTTTAAAAACAAAGAATGAAGAACGGCAAATATACAAACTTGCTAAGGGAAAGAAAACCAAAACAACAGATTTGAATAAAGTGAAATGCATTAAGGATAGAGAGGTAAAAGTCTTAATAGTAGAGGAAGATATCAAAGAAAGGTGAAAAAGTTATTTTCACATGCTTTTTAATAAGAGGCAGACAACAGGTATAAACATGAAAAGTTTAACTACTTGAGAAGAAGATCAAAACTTTACTTTTTATAGTAAAATATGAGAAGTTGAGGTAAAGGAAGCACTTAATGAAAAATGGTAAGACTTTGAATCTAGATAACATATCTATTAAAGTTTGGAAATGCTTGAAAGAGAAAGATATTTTTTGACTTACCAAGTCATTAAATGAGATATTGAGATCCAAAAGAATGCTTTAGGCTCGATGAATGGAAGAAGAGTACATTAATATCCATTACAAGAATAAGAGAGATATTTAGAATTGTAAAAACTACAGAAAGAATAAATTCATGAGCCATATTATGAAACTTTGAAATAGAATAATTGAACATAGATTAAGAAAGGAAACTCTTATTTCAAAGAACCAATTTAGTTTTATGTTAGGAAAATCAATCACAGAAGTTATATATCTTTTATGAGATTTGATGAAACGATATCGAAGTAGAGAAAAAGACTTGTATATAATTTTCATTGACTTTGAAAAGTTTATGATAAAGTGTCAAGAAAAGTCTTATGAAAGATATTGAAAAAGAAGAGTATTCGTATTGCTTATATTTTTGCTATAAAAAATAGTATAGAGTTACAACAAATGTGAGAACTCAGGAATGAATAACAGCAAAATTCCCTATAAAAATAAGTTTACATTTAAGGTCATCTTTAAATCCATATCTTTTCACTTTAATGATAGATGTACTTACTGGACACATCTAATATATAATCCCAAAAAATATACTTTTTACAGGTGACATAGTCCTAATAGAGGAATCAAGAGAGGAGGCTAATTGTAAATTGGAGGTATAGAAAAAAGCCTTAGTGTCAATAAATTTCTGTTTAAGTAGGAATAAAATAGAGTATATGAAATATAATTTTAACATGCAAAAAAATGATTTTAAAATAAAAATTGAAGAACATAACATACCATAGGTATTAAAATTTTAATATCTTGAGTCAATTTTACATTACTAGAGATTAATGGGAATGTCACATACATGATCTAAGATAAATGGTTAAAATGAAAAAATGTAAAGGATCATTTGTGAACACAAAATATCCAGCATATTTAGAGAAAAATTTTATTGAAATTGTTATTAGACTAGTTATGCTTTATGGTAATGAATATTAGGTTTTTAAAAATCAACATTAACAAAAAATAAAAATGACAGAGATGAAAATGTTAAGATGTATGAATAGACATATAAGAAAAGATAAAATTCGAAATAATTATATTCGAAAAAAAATTTGTAGCACCTATTAAGAAGAAAAAGATAAGAATTTGATTACAGTAATTTCGGCATGTACATATAAGATTGCAAGCAGCACCAGTAAGAAAGGTTGATTAAATTATTTTTAATCTTATGAAAAGACGTAAAAAAGAAAAAAAAAACACTTAAAAAGATACTTCAAAAAAACCTGAGTAAATAATATTTTTGAAATTTTAATTTTGGACAAAAGCCTATGACGATGTTTAATTCATATAACCAAATTCACCTAATGAAAAAAGACTTTATTATCATTGTTGTTATTGTATATTAAAAGAAAAGACTAAACCAACCTTGCTTTCTTTTTTTAAAAAAACTTGTTTTGAAAACAAAATTATCAAAAAGATTTTTGTACTTCAAAGTTTCAAAACTTTCACTAAACAGATTTTGTGTTTTTGTTTTGTATAATAACTCTTGAAAATAATTTTACAAAACTTTTGAAAATTAAAGAAAAAACAAACATTGTCAAACAGACTCAGTCTCTGCACGAAACTACAAATACAGAGATGCTGCAAATACAATATCCCTCCTGATCTTGGAAACAGCCTCTTCGAACTTCGCCTCCAGCTCAGTTTCCCCAGTTGACTTGGCTGCTAGTATTAGCTGCTGAAGAACTTCCTCAAGTCGTCTTATTGCCCTGATCAAACTACCCTCAAAAACCTGTGTAATTTCCATGATCTCATAAAATTTTGAGCCTTTTGCCCAAGCATACACAGCCTCCATAATATCAGGCCTAAATGAACTCACAAAACTCTCCACGTCAATTTGTACCTGTAATTTGTTTTTGGTGGTTAAGAGTATGTGCAGTAGGCAGGGAAATAAGAGCATGTCAGATAATTATGCATGCACTTTGTCAAACTACCATGCGGAACCATAAGAAAATATCCATTTTTTTTTTCAGGATGCCACACCAATCAAACTGACAAAAAAATTAAAATCAACTAATTATCATAATCAGTCTTTTTTGAAAAAAAAAAAAAAAAAAATTCTTGGTTACATTAGACCTGATTTTCCCACACAATTTCCATGAAATGCTGGTATATTCCAATGAATTAATCCCAATTATTCATTACCTTGCACTCAAGCTGAAGTTGGGCAACTCTCCTAGCTGTTTCTAGCAATTGTGCAAAAAGCAGATCAAGTTCTTCCCTGGGTTTCGCAGCATCATGAACTTTCTCTTGCCAGACAAAACAAGAGAGAAGAGCAACCATCTCCTCAATCTTTATGTCCTTTAACACTCCGTTAAACATAATTTCTGTGAGCGTCAATTCATCTGCACTAGTAATTTCACAAGCAACCTTCCCTTTCAATTCCACAACATCGTAACTTGTCACATATCTGCAATTAAGATCTCGCACTTCAATAAAATCATTCTCAAGTGATATGTGGTAAATGAAATTGATGAAACTAAAGCATAGAAAGCACTACTCAGATGGAAACCACACAAGAAATTACATCTATAAATCTCATCATTCAAGAATTTAAGATCTTAAATCTCTATTGGGCAGCAACAAACTGCACCGTGAAATATAATTGATTACCAAGTTCAATTACAAACTTCTAAATACAACGATGTCTCTGATTCTTTCATTGATTTGCCCCACGATTGTTTCCATAATAGGTGGGTGTAATGATATTAATTGACCCCTTGACTGTTCTCTTAATAGATGGATGTTATGTCCCTAATTGGCAGTTGTAACGTCTCTCTTGTATATATAGATATAACTGCCTGAGGGACACATACAAAATTCAGTTTCAACTCTATCTCTCAACTCCTCAATTACTTCAAGTCTTTATACTAATATGGTACCACAGCGGTGCAGTCTTTAGGACGAGGTCTGACCATGCCAAAAATAAATATAAACTACCAAAGGTACAGATGCTAAATTCGCTTAAACTCTTTCTATCTCTAAACTCCTCAACTTCTTCTTCAGATCTCTATACTAAAATATGGTATCAGAGTGGTGCGATGTTAAGGGGGAAGTCTTATCGCTCCACTCTTTCCTCTCTAATTCTGCTGTGCCCTTTCCTCTTCTCATTGCAGTGTTTCCCAGTCTCGGCTGCACAGATCAGCTAAAAGACCATTGTTCTTCCTTTCTCCTCTCTTTTCTGATGCGCCAACCAAGTAGTGGTTGCCAGTTGACGGAATCTCATCCCAGGGGTAGCTAATTGATAGACAGAAGCGGTGGCTGCTGGAAGCATGTCCTGGGTTTGCACAATTGGTGTGACAAAAGCTGTGACTGTTTTGGCATTCTTAGTGGCTGTTGGAGGATAGAAGGATTTCTGCAACTATTGTAGAAAGTCAGTGGCTGTATGGCGTTTTCACTGGCTGATCGGTGAAGGGAGAAATTTGTGCAATTTTCTGCGATCGTACTATAAAGTCTGTGCCTGTACTCTGGTATTTTCTCTGTTGTTTTACCTTTGCTGCACTTCTTATTTTGAGAGTTCCTTGGTTGGTAAATAGCAGAAGAAAAGAAAACTATTACTGAGGTAATTTCCTCTGGTTAGTAGTCATATTAGAGCATGGTTACTTGTTGAGTTAGCTTGGTTATTGTAATCAGTTGCCTTACTTGCTGAGTTAAGTTCCTAGTTGTATTTATTCTACTAGTTGTAACTGAGTTAGTTTCCTAGTTAGACATAAATACATGGAGTACAAGTAGCTGAGTCCTGTTGTGATATTAGTTGTTCTAATATAAACCAAAAGTGTAGGGTGCCTGACTCAAATCAAGTTAGAAAGTTGAATAATAGCAATTGTTTGATCGAAAGGATTTGTAAAGCAGCATGTGTCCAGTATTGAGTTGGAAAAACATTCAATTTATAAACCTCCAACAGATCCAACTACTAAAGAAAGATGGATGAAGGTGATAATAGAATATTTAAGATGTCAAATACCATGTAGTATCATATATGAGGTGCAGTAGTACACTGCAACGATTAAAGACTCAGGAAATATTTGGAGTCACCATTTGCTAGCAAACATAATCTTTTCATGTTCATGAGTTGCTTAAGGGTTTTAGATTGGGTAACATGACAATGAAAGTCTTCATTATAGTATTACAAGGATTTTAAACGCATTTTTGAAGAATTGAAGATTCGAAGATACAAGAACAACGGGAAGAAATTATTGTCCAATTTTTCTTGGTTGGGCTAGACTTGGAATATGAGGCAGCTCATGCACAATCTTTAACAGCTAAAGATCTTCCTTCTGATTTATCCACATTTTTTGCTAGCCTACAGCGACTATATAAGGATGAAGGAAAAGATAAGCCTCTTGGCTTTGGAGACTCTACTGCACCATTTTGCTCAAACACAAAGGCTGAAAATACCAGGGCCAGGGTGGTAGAGGTGGCACTCAGGGTGGCAGAGGTAGAGGACAAAATGGTGGGAGAGATGGCAGACAGGGAAGTGGAGTTCCCTGAGTGTTATGAATGAGGTGAACCAGAAAATGTCAGAAAGTAATTAGCTGATTATTCGCAAACCATTGCATAATGAGATTTGCACATCCAGCCACTCAAGATAGTCTGTTACCAACACCTCCTGCACCTCTTAACTCTGGAACCATCAAAAGCACCAACAACTGTTACAATTCTAGTTGATGACTATGCTTGACATCAACAGCTTTACATTTCACAGCAACCTCCAACATCTTCCACTGCTATATTCATTCAGACAGGTAATTGTACCACTTGTCTTTCCACCTCTTCTCATAGCTGGGCCATTAACTTAGGCACAACTGATCACATGACTGATGATACAAGTATCTTGTCTGCCATTGTTCCTTCCTCTACTTTACCTTCAGTTACTCTAGCAAATGGATCTGCATCCCGTTTCTGAAAGTGTTACATCCCAACCCAATAAGTTTGCAAGGACCCTGATTAGTAAGGTTTACATGAGGAAGTGGGGAAAAAATGTTACTGCTAAGGAAGGGCCTCAAATCGCAGAATCTTCCATTCTGAATCCCCGATGATTGAGGAAGCTGTGTTGGGACCATGTGGCACTCTGAGGAAATTGGGGACAGGGTTGTTAGTGTAGTTGGTAAGGAACAGAAAAACAGAGGTGAGGAGAGAGAATAGAGGAGGAAAGGAATTCAGCAGGTGAACGATTTGGTGCCTTGAATTAAGAGATATCTTTGGGGAGACTTGCATGGGGGACGATTGAGTGGAGTGATCAGGAGTCTGTTGTAATTGTTTCAGTTTAATTCAATGCTATACTATGGTATTTATTTTTTCCTGATTATTGTGTTTGCCAGGATCTTGCAGCAAAGAAGATTGTGGACAGTGGTTGTGAATCTAGAGGTTTACATGTGCTTGACATACAACATTTAGTATCACGTTCAATTGCTTGTACAAGTGCCTCATCTCCTCTTCTGTTTCATAGTCGTTTTGGTCATCCTTCTCTTCCAATTAAAAAAAAGTATGCCCCCAGTTTATAAATTTGTATTCTTTAGAATGAGTCATGTCAGTTAGCTAAACACCATTGCAGTACTCATATGTCCCAAGAAGCATTCCCATTTGCGGTTCTTTATCAGTTACCTCCAAAATTGGTTTTCGTTATGTGACTTTTGTTCATGATTTTTCCCATGTCATATGGTTATCTCTTCTGAAAAGTCGTGCTCAATTATTTTCTATCTTCTCTGCCTTTTGTGCAGAGATATAAACACAATCTAATGTTAATATTCATGTTCTCAGAAGTGACAATGCCAAAGAATATTTTTCTGCTGAATTCACTTCTTTCTTGTTTCATCAAGGTATAGTTCACCAGTTCTTGTGTTATGCAATCCCCCCAACAAATTGGGGTGGTAGAACAAAAGAATAGGCATTTGTTAAAAACTTGACAAGCACTCCTATTTCGTGAGTGCCAATGATATTCTAGTCTGATACTATAACCACTGTACTTCAATCAATCGTATGTCATTGTCTGTCTTACATGGTCAAATTCCCTATTCTATTTTATTTCCATCTACAACATATGTTTCCTCTTTCTCTTCATATTTTTTGTTGCACTTGCTTTGTCCAGGATATTTACCTGCATGTGACCAAGCTTGACCATCGATGCTTTCCCCAGAACTTGGTGATATTTAGTTTCTGCTGATGTCAAATTTTTTGAATTTAGCCCCTTCTTTGGTACTTATTCTCTAAATTTGTCACCTACTTCTCCCCCATCATTTGAGTCTACCCCTGAATTCCTTGTGCATACCCACACTTCTAAGGCACCATCACTTCCATTGATAACACAGGACTATACTTGACATCCTTATTAGACATGGCTACTCCTACACCTAACTCATCCTCACTGCCTACTATCTCTATGGCTTGGGATCCACCTTCTCATGACCTCTTTATAGCCCTCTGTAAAGGTTAACACTCTTGTACATATCCTATATCTTCTCTTGTTTCCTATGTAGCCTTGTCTTCTTACAAAATGTTTATTGCCTCTTTAGACTTTGTAGTTGTTCTGAAAACAGTTGTGTCTTGTTCCATTTTGGGTGGCCTGCTGCCAAGGAGGAGGAGAAGCATGCTTTAAAGCAAAATCAAATTTGGGACCTTGTTCCTTTGCCCTTGGCAAGAAGTTAGTGACAAGTAAATGGATATTCAATCTGAAAATAAATCCAGATGTGTCTGTTGTTTGATGAATGGGGTTATGTACATACATATGGGGTGGAATCATTGGATTACTTAGAATACTTTTCCACAGTTGCTACACTGGCTTTAGTTCAATGGTTTGTTTCTTTGGCTGCTTCCACCAACTTGATGTCAAGAATATTTTTCTACATAATACCCTCCATAACGAAGTATGTAAGGAGAAACCATCTAGGTTTCTTGTCTACTGGCTAGGTATGCAAACTTCGCAAATCATTGTATGGGTTCAAACAATCTCCTAGAGCTTGATTTGGGAGGTCTAGTAAAATTGTTCGTGAATTTGTTTTAGAAAGGAGTGCATATGATCATTCAATTTCTTTAGACAGATTACTACCAGTTACATTCTTTTAGTATTATATGATGATATTATGATTATGGGAAGCGATGGAAAAGGGATTCGAAACTCGAGAACTTTCTCCAATCTTACTTTTACACTAAGGATCTAGGTGTTCTTAATTACTTTCTCGGAATTGAAGTGTGACCTGGTGATGCTCCCATGATACCGAATGTAAAATTAACTACTAATGATTCTCGAAATTGAAGTGTAACCTAGTGATGCTCCCATGATACTGAATGTAAAATTAACTACTAATAATGAGTTGTTAAATGATCCCAAACAATACAGATAACTACCTCATAATTACTGGTACTGATATTTCCTTCTTTGCAAGTGTAGTCAATCAATTAATGTCATCTCCTAGAACTACCCATTGGGATGCTATTATGGGGTTCTTTCTACAATTATAAGCATTGCAAGATAGAGGGTTTTCTTATGCAAATTGGGTAGGTTCTCCTATTGTTAGAAAGACAACAAAGATATTGCATCTTTGTGGGTAGAACTCTTGTAGCATGAAAGAGAAAGAAACATGTTGTTGCTCGCTTTAATGGAGAATTTGAATATAGGGCAAAGGCAATTTTTGCACAGTTGTGTATTGAGCATCTCCTTAAGGAAATTGGGTTCGATGATCCCAATCCCCTTCAATTATGGTGTGATAATCAAGCAACTATTCACATTACTAATAATCTAAAGTTTTATGAGCACACAAAGCATATTTAAGTAGATTGTCATCTTGGAATTGTGTATAGTGTATCAGTTAGGTGTACTACACTTGTAGTAACTATACTAGTACCACAGTCTTAACACCTTTATATATAGGACTTAGTCTAGTACAATGAATAACACATTTTTAACCCAAAATGGTTTCTCTCTCTTTTTGTCTTTCATTTTAGAGTCACTTTATTTGTGAGAAACTGCACCAAGGGTTACTATGTTAGAGCCCTGCACAATAAGAGATACAACCCAGAACCAACAATGGAAAATAGACAAGATGAATATCATTCACTGTCGAGAGGAAATAAGGCATACAATGGAGGAGTCCCCTTTGAATGAGAGTGCCCTCTCCACCCCACTGACTATTTGAGGTGTCGATACTGCACTCACCCTACTCAATCCACACACAACCTCTCCCCCTCTCTTCTTGGTTTTATTTGGTCATCCTACTATGGCAGCAACATTCCCAACTGTCCTACCACTACATTCTTGCCCTATTCTACCCTACCTCTCCACGTGTCCTCCCTCTATGATTTCTCAATCATTCCCTTGCTTGTCTTCTCTTCCTTTGCCTCTCATCCCACTACTCCTCCTATACACTTTAAATATTGGGGGTCTAACATTACCTCCCCCCATGACTTTCACCTTGTCCTCAAGGTGAAGTTAGGGCATTGTTCTTGGATGACCATGTATTCCTCCGAAGTGCTATCAAAAATGGGCAAGTCTTTCCACTTGATGAGTACTTCCATAGTGCCATCTTGCAATGTGCCCAATCCATGACTTGATCCGGCTGTAACAACAACTCCACCTCTTCATTTAGGCATGGTGGCAGCGGTTGACTAGTGACATGAGTGCCTATGGCTTTCTTCAACTGAGACACATGGAAGACGCAATGTATTTTTGCATCACTAGAGAGAGCCAACTTGTAGGCTACCTTGCCAATCTTCTCTATGATTTCATCGGGTCCATAAAAGTGGGGGCTCAATTTTTCATGGAACAATGGTCTAAAGACTGAAACTTGTTCGGTTGCAATTGGAGGAAGATTCGATCGCCCACTTGGAATTGCACCTCTCTTCTATTTCTGTTGGAGTACTTTCTCATTCTCTCTTTTGCCGAGTGCAGATTGGATTTCAATTCATCCACACTGACAGCTTCCATAGGTGAATGTTCTTCTACCCATTTGAGAAGTGTAGGTGGATCCCTCCCATAGAGAGCCTTGAAAGGCATCATGCCAGCAGCACTTTGGAAGGAGATGTTAAACCAGTATTCTGCCCATGGTAACCACTTAAGTCATTGCTTGGGTTGAGTACTCAAGAAGCAACAAAGATATGTTTCTAGGCTTCAGTTGACCACTTTCATCTGAACATCAGTTTGCGGATGATCAGCGAAGCTCATCTTCAACTAGGTGCCTACCATTCTTGCTAACTTAGTCCAGAAATGACTAGTGAAGATAGGATCTCGGTCCAAAACAATGGACCTCAGAATAACTGTGCAACCTCACCTCTTCCCTTGCAAATACTTCTGCTACTGCCTAAGCCTCTGCTACTGCCTAAGCTGTAAAGGGGTACTTAAGGTGAACAAAGTGACTGAACTTCGTTAATCTATCAACAATACCATGACCGTATCCACCCCTCTTACCATGGGAAGCCCCGTTATGAAATCCATGGACACATCTTCCCACATTTAAAGTTGGAATGGGTTAACGGTTGGAGTAGACTAGCTAGGTTCATAGCTTGATTCTTGTTTCATTGGCAGATTTCACATCCCCTCGTAAATGATCTAGCATCCCCTTTCAATGCTTCCCAAAATAGAACAGAGGCAATCCTCTTGGATTTTCTAAAGAAACCCAAGTGACCTCCAAATGGGGAGCTATGGAAGTCCTATAAGATCCTCGAAATATAAGCTGAATTGCTAGAGAGGACTAAGCGGCCCCTATACAACAAGCTCCCATTTTTCACTGATACTGCAGCTGGCTGCGCGGGTCCTGGAGCATGTGTTAGATGATTTGTTTTAATTTTGGGTCAGCATGGTTCTCTTCACTTATGCCTTCCATTCCCATCACTTGCACTTGAAACAAAGCTGAGAGTTCAAAGTTTTGGGAGATTGCATTTGCTGCCCCGTTTTCTCGCCCCTTCTTATATTGTATTTCAAAGTCAAATCCCAACAATCTCATCACCCATTTTTTCTGTTCCCCTTCTAGTACCTGCTGTTCCATAAGGAATTTGGGGCTTTTCTGGTTGATTCAGATCACAAAATGCTGCCCCTTCAAATAGTGTCTCCATTTATGCACCGCCCATACAATGGCCATTAATTCTCGCTCATAGACTGACTTCAATCTCTACAACTTTGATAAAGCTTGGCTGATAATTGAAGTTGGTTGTCCCTCTAGCATTAACACAACCCCCATTCCCTACCCGGACACATTTGTCTCAACTATGAACTGTTTTTCAAAATTTGGGAAGGCTAGCACCAGTACAGACACCTTCCTTTAGTTGTTCAAAGGCTTGTTGAGCCTCATCGGACCAAGAAAAAGAATTCTTTTTCAGCAAGCCAGTCAATGGCTATGCTATTTTTCTATACCCCTCACGAACCTCCAATAGTAATCAATTAATCCTAAGCAGACTTGAAGTCCCTTTACATCCTTAGGAATTGGCCAACCTACCATGGCCTGGATTTTCTTGGCATCTGCAATCACCCCCTTTGCTGATATGATGTGTCCCCAGTACTCCAACCGGGTTTGTCCAAAAGAGCATTTCTTCTTATTCAGGACCAACTGGTTCTTCCCAAGTAGCATCAACGCTTCCCTCAAATGCTGAATGTGAATCTCTTTGTTCAGGCTATAGATGAGCATGTCATTGAAAAATAACAACACATACCTTCTCAGATGGGGCTTGAAAATCTAATTCATCAAGGACAAAAATGTGGCCAACCCATTTGTCAACCTGAAGGGTAATGCTAGCAACTCATAATGCCCCTCATGTTTGAAGGGCAGTCCCCTCATGCAAATTTGGTGGTATCCTGATTTCAAATCCATCCTAGAAAAAATGGAGGCCCCATCCAACTCATCTAACAATCCATTGATGGTGGGTATAGGAAATTTATCAAGTATAGTGATTTTGTTAAGGGCATAGTAATCCCCACAGAATCTTCACCCTCCATCTTTTTTCTTCATTAATAGTACTGAACTGGAGTTAGGGCTCACACTGGGGTGAATCAAACTGCCATCAACATCTCTTTCACTATCCTCTTGATCTCATTCTTTTGGGTGTGTGGGTAACAGCATGGTCTGATGTTGAGGGGTTGGGCTCCTGTTTGCAATCTGATTGCATCGTCATGAGTTTAGCTAGGGGGTAGCCGTGTAGGGGCTACAACAAGTCTTCAAATTCTCACAATATTTCTTGCACTTCCATTACTTCTCCCCCTTATTTCACTTCTTGGAGATTCCCCACTGATTTCTTCCTTCAAGCTGTTTCGGCCCAATCAACCTCACTTCTGTCTTGATTTCTTCCTTCAAGCTGTTGATGTATGCCCCCTTCAACAACTCATTGGACATGTTGCGGAGGGGTGCTAAGAGGAGCTCGAATTAGCTTCGGTAGTCTGCCATCGTTTTGGTTTGGTGGAGGGCTAGTGGTTCTTCATGTTGACTCCCCTCTTACAATGGCTTATACCTCTTAATCAACTCCCCTTTGCACGTGACCCAACTTCCTAGCAGCACCCTTGACTCCTCCATTGTAGCCAATTGAGGGCAGTTTCTTTCCTGCACACAATGGTAGAGCAACTTTCTCCCCTTCTCCTATTCATTGATTTGAAAGTACCTTTTGGCTCGAAAGACCCATCTATACGGGTCCTCCCCTGTGATCATTGGTAACTTCAGTTCCCTTGGCTAAAAGTCCCCTCTTCCTCCACTACTATGTGCGTTGTTATGGGGTGTGAATTACACACTTTGTTCTTCTTCTTGTTCATCCACTTCACGCCCCTTACCCTTCTATGCTTAAGTCATAAATTCCAGAATTGATGATAGCATCTTGTCAATGTTGGCCATCCAACTGTGCATCTCTCCCATATACGTTCACATTATTGTCAAATCCTTCTCCACACTCTCCCTTCTTCCCTCCATTCTTTTGTCGTTTTGAGTACTTACCATCCCTTGACCCAAATTGCTCTGATAACATTGTTAGAGCCTTGCATAGTTAGAGATATAGCCAAGAACAATGGAAAATACTGAAGGTGAATATCATTCACTATCAAGAGGAAATAAAGCATACAATGGACGAGTTCCCTATGATAGAGAGTGCCCTCTCCACCCTATCATTGTCTCCAAGTGTCTAAACTAGATCCGCAATCATTGAAATGTGTATTTCTTGGTTAACCTCATCATCAAAAAGGGTATTGATGCTATCCTCTAGACTTGAATTGTTACTTTGTCTCTTCTGATATTACTTTCTTTAAGTTTTAGTCCTTCTTTGCTCTTCCATCTCCTCTAGATGAGTCCCATACAGCTGTAAATGATTTTTTCTTGATGTCTTCTCTCTCTTCGAGTTCTCCATGTCCTTTCGTCTCTGATCATGCCATCCCTGTTCGACCTCCCCTTAGACATGTGTATTCTTGCACAGCTCCTGCACCTCTGGCTCCTGACTTGGTCCCCAGTACTACACTAGCTTGAGACTCCTCCTCACCTGCTTCTTCATCTGAGGATCTGCTATCTGATTTAAATCTTCCTATTGCTCATCATAAAGGTATTCATAGTTGTACTGTCCCAAGTAATTGTATCACCTCTCACCCTATTGCTTCTGTTGTGTCTGATACCTCTTTACCATCTTCTTCTCAATCGTTCATTGTTGCCTTTAATTCCATTACCGTTCCTAAGTCTCTTGCAAAGACACTGGCTCATTTTGGCTAGTAGGATGTGATAAATGAAGAAATGATGACCCCCATAATCAGAGGATGTAGTTCCATTGTCCCCCGGGAAGCCTGCTATTTGGTGTAAGTGGGTCTACACTATTAAAGTAAACCTGGATGGATCTGTTGCCCAGTTCAAGGCCTGTCCTGTTGCAAAGGAGTACGCTCAGACATATGGCATTGACTATTCTGAGACATTCCCACCAGCGGCTAACCTTACTTCTATATAGTTGCTTATTGCTCTAGCTGCATCTAGTCATTAGGCTTTACACTAACTTGATGTGAAGAATGCTTTCCTCCATGGTGATCTTGTTGAGGAAATTTATATGAACCAACCACTTGGGTATGTTGCTCAGGGGGAGAGTGGACATGTTTGCTGGCTTAAGAAGTCTATATATGGGGTTCAAACAATCTCCCTTAGCCTGGTTTGGCAGATTTAGCAACGTTATGATAGAAGTTGGATAAAAGAAAAGTTACCATGACCACTCAGTATTCTTCAGGCATTCTGCATCAAGGTGCATTCTCTTAACCGTTTATGTGGATGATATAGTCATTACAAGGAGTGATTTTGGTGACATTTCAAATTTGAAGGCTTTTCCGAAGACAAAATTTCAAATTAAGGAGTTGGGAGCATTTCGGTACTTCTTAGATATTGAAGTGGCTAGAAGTTGCAAAGGAATTGTGTTATCTAAGAGGAAATATGTCCTAGAAATGTTGAAGGAACAAGCCTTTTAGGTGCCAAACTATGTGATACGCCTATGGTTTCAAATGTAAAAGTAAGACCAGAAGATGGAGAACTACTGGACAGTCTAAAGCGGTATAGACGACTGATAGGAAAGTTAAACTATCTCACTATTACAAGACCAGACATTGCATTTTCCGTCAATGTAGTCAACCAGTTTATGGCTACTCCTAGAAACTCCCATTAGGAAGCATCGGTGCACATTTTGAAGTATTTGAAAAAGTCTCCAAGACTTGATTTGCTCTATCAGAGTCATTGTCAACGTAGAGTTGAGGGATTTTTAGATGCAGATTAGGTAAAGTGTCCTATGGATCAAAGGTACACTTCAGGATAGTGTATATTTGTAGGTGACAATCTCATATCTTGGAAAAGTAAGAAGCAGGCTGAAGTGTTCCGCTCGAGTGCTGAGTACGAATATCAAGTCATGACACATGCCACTGCTGAGCTTGTTTGAATTTCTTATCTTCTTTGTCATTGTGATGGAATGCCCTAATAGCATGAATTTATGGTGTGATAATCGTGCAGCGACTCATATTGCCACTAATCCTGTCTTTCATGAAAGAACAAAGTATGTTGAGGTGAATTGCCATCTTGTTAGACAAAAATTAGAAGGAGTCATCAGTCTCAAGTATGTCAGAACCAGAAATTAGCTTGTAAATATCTTCACTAAGTCTCTTTTGGGGAAACGGATTCAAGATATTTGTAACAAGCTGAGCATGATTAATATATATGCTCTAGATTGAAGGGAAGTGTTAGAATAGTTAGTTGAATAAAGGGCCTAGCTAGTGGGCTTGGTTCTAGATTAGAGCTTTTGTACCATCATCTTGTTCTGTTGTACTACTTTTCGAGTATAAATATATATGCTAGTCACCTTATTAGGTATAGCTTCATCAATTATTCTTCTCTTCTCTAACAGTTATAAATGTGGATTTATTGAAAATGTCAAGTGGTTGTTTTTTTTTATATTGAGTTAAAAGTGTAGTAGTTTATGTTATGTAACAAGCAGAAACTTATGTAAGTTTCAGCTTGAGAGGGAGTGTTAGAATGTATTATCTAGTGACGATATTTATGTAATTGTATTAGTGAGTTCCTCTATGAGTATAGGCTTAGGGGTTTTGCTATGTATAAAATAAGTCATATTATGACTAATTTTTGACTTCCATTCTCTCTTTCCCTCGTTGCATTCTGTCTCTCTAAAATTCACCACTCATTGTCCTACCATTACATTCTTGTCCTATTCTACCCTACCTCTCCATGTGTGCTCCCTCCATGATTTCTCAATCATTCCCTTGCTTGCCTTCTCTTCCTTCGCCTCTCATCCCACTTCTCCTCCTATGCACTTTAGATATTGGTAAGCATGTGAGAAACGGGTAACAATTAATATGTTTATTAAAGCATTGCTTGAGAATCATGTTTAAAAAATTTTTGTAACAACCTGTGCAGGACTCCTGTCTATGGTCCCCCAATGCTGTCTATGGTCCAACTTGAGAGGGAGTGTTAAAAGGGCCAGATTGTGCCTCAGCTTTGGGCATGATATTAGTTCCCAGATTTGGTTGTAATATCTTTCCTTAATTAGTGGCTGCTATATCCCTGATCGGTGGCTGTAACGTCTATCGTATGTATAAATATGTGAACTGCCAGAGGGGAAGATAAACAGTTCCCTCAAACTTTTTCTCTCTCTCAAGTCTCAACTCTTCAACTACTTCTTCAGGTCTCTATTCTAATAGTCTTTTCCAATTCATAGTGTATAAGAAAAAGCAACTAAAATTTGAATAAAGACCTTCAAAACAACCATATCAGCAAATGATTCAATGATGCGAGGAACATGCAAGCCCCAAAACATATGCACAAGTGTCATATTTAGCAATATTAGCGAGATGTAGAATTTAGAGAATAATATGTCTCTTATTCACTTGTTCAGAAAAGTGCAGGGGACAAGTTCATATAGGAAAAGTAGAATATCCTTAATATGATAGTTGCCTATATTAAGGAGGCAATCCTGATGTTATGGGAACAGGATAAATCCCTAAATTAAGGGGAAAGATCATTTTATTCTAGATAAAAAAGGAAACTTGAATTAAATGATAGGAAGTCCTAAAGATTTAGCAAATCACTCCTAATTTTGATAACTGAACAGCTAGCAATGAAAGGCAGAATAGATAGGATTCCACACAAGACATATACCAAGTTTGAAGATGTGATTGCTTTCAAGAAAATATTTCAAGGAACCATGGGATTGGTTTCCAAGTCAAGGCAGGTAAAGACAATACCAGCTTAAGATGGAATTTGGACAGCAACCAGAAGTGGTAGTCAAATATTTTTAGAATTACGTAATTCACAAGAATTAATGAATTTCACTGGAGAAAAGGAGAGAGAGGGATAGAAAGAAATAGAAGTTCATTACCCTAGCCTCCGAAGAACCCTTTTTCTTGCCTTAAGTTCATCCTTGAAAGCCAAAGCAGTAGAAGACCGTAATACTTTCTTGATTGTCTTTATCTTTGCACTCAGTTCTTGTTTCCTCTGTAACACTTTCAGCTTTTGCTTTATAAGTGGAGACTTTGCTATTTCATGCTTCCCAAACATTCTCTCTAAAGCTTCTATCTTACGGGATGCCTTCTTGTATGAACTGCTATTAACCTGAGAAAAGAAAGAATCAAAATAACAAAAATTCAATTCCAAAAGATTTATATATAAAAGCTGTTAAAATAGTTAGTTAAATAATTGGCCTAACTAGCAAGCCTGGTCTTAGACTAGAATTCTTGTACTATCATCTTGTACTATCGTACTATCATCTTGTACCATTGTACTTGTATTGTGATACTACTTTCTAGTATAAATATACACATTAGTCACCCTATTGGGTATAGCTTCATAAATCATTCTTTTCTTTTCTAACATGGGATTAGAGACTAATAACCCCAATTTCTTAATTCTGAAAAAGTCCTAATTTCAAAATTTCCCAACCCTAACCCCAAAATTAGATCTTAAAACCACTTGGTATTGATTCAACCTACAGAAAATTGCGTTCTTAGGAGCTAGGTGGGTAAAGAAAGCCACAATTTTGGACTAGAGAGGGTGGATAGTGACCAGCAAGGTCGCACATGAAGAGAACTGTGATTTCGCGCAATTAACAGAGGAATGGACCTTGGCCAGCGGTGGGTTGGTGTTGCCTGGGCTAGTCAACGGCAGTGAAAGGTACCAGAGGTGGAGATGGCGCCAAAGCTTTGGTGGGACGTGTGGGAGTCGTGATTTGGGGCTGTTTGGTACGATTTGAGAAATTTTTGTGCGTTTTTGGTGTGATTTGATGCGTTGGAGACTTATTTAAGGTGTTCTGAACCTGTTTTGGTCTGGTTGACGGCTGGTTGGTTTGATTTGGTGTCATCTCAATTGTGGGTGATGCATTTTGGTGCTGTCTAAAGCAAGTTCAGTTCGTGTTTTGTGTTGTTTGGTGTTATTTGGGTGAAGTTACGTGCCTAGACAGCATCTACTTGTGTTTAAAATTTTATTTGTTTGTGTTTTCCTACCTTTTGGTGTTTCTTGTGGAGAATGGCTGACAATGATTCTAGTTCTTCTCGGGCCACGAAAAATACAACTATAAATAACAATGAGGTGAAACTCAACAACCAAACGTTGCTTTTAGAAATTATTCTTGCGGCTGCAAAAATCATTGACCACAAATTAGACATTGATGGGCGATAATACACATCATGGAAGAAAGCCATTCAAACCTTTCTTGGCAGCATTGGAAAGGAGGCCCATCTCACTAATACGCCGCAAGCTAGTGTTTCTAGACTAAAGTGCATCATGGAAGACAAACAACTGTTTTGTCTCCTTTTTAATACCCTAGAGAGTGGAGTTCAAGATAATACCAATCATTGTAAAACAATCAAAGAATTTTGGGAGTTTTTGGATAACATATACTCTGGTAAAAATAATTTAACCCAATTGTATGAAACATGTCAGGATCTCTTCCACTTGGATGGAAAAGGAAAATCCTTGTCCCAAATGTTTACTGAATGTAATCGTATTTTTGAACAGTGAAAGAATCTCATGCTTGTTACTAGTGATGTTGCAACTATGCAGGCTCAACGAGAACAATTGGGTGCTTTGTGTTTTCTGTCCATGTTGCTGTCTGAACTGGGAATGGCTCGTCAACAAATTCTATCCAGTTCTGAGTCACTTACAATGAAGAGCGTTTACTCCCAACTTCTCCGTGAAGCACGAGACTTGGCTTCTCAACCATCTATACATGATTCATCTATTTTACTGAACTCTACTACTTGAGAAGGGCATGGTGGTCATACTCCTAGAGGTGGTAAAGGCCAAGGTCGTGATGCAAGTGGGTGTAGTGAGATAGGGGTAGGACGAGGTGAACCAAGAGGACAAGGTGGTAGTGGTAGTTCAAACTTGAGTCATGTTGAATGTCATTACTATCATGAGTTGGGGCACTTTAAGAGAAAGTGTCCTAAGTTATAAGGACAATATACTTAGTCATCTCAGTCTGCCCATGTTGCCACTACAGAACCAAAATCTAGAACCACTTGTATAGTTGCCATGACTGATGATGAGTTTGCTTGGTATAACCAGTTTCAAGCCTCTCAATCTTCTACCTCCACCACTACCATGGTTCAGACAAGTAATTTTGTTGCGTGTCTTTCTAATTCAAAGTCTAAGTGGGTTATTGCTTCCGGTGCTACTGATCATATGACGGGAAACACAAGCACTTTGTCCTTCTTTCAATCATTTGCTCACTCTTTTAGCATCAAGTTAAGTAATGGGTCTACTACTCCAATTGATGAAAGTGGCTCTGTTGTTGTCTCTCCTGATATTACTTTATCTAGTGTCTTGTGTCTTTCCTAGCTTTTGTTTAATTTGTTATCTGTTAGTTAACTCACTTGTACTTACAATTGTGGTGTTTTCTTCTTCCTTGATCATTGTGCTTTTTAGAATCTTTTCACGAAGAAGATTTTTGATAAAGGCTACGAGTCTGGTGGTTTGCATGTACTTGACGACCAAGTTCCTCGTTCAGTAGCTGCTACTGCCCTATCTTCACTACAACTTCATTGCCATCTCAGCCATCCTTCTTTAGTCTCTATAGAAATTGTGTCCTAGTTTACAGTTCATATTTAGTTTACATTGTGAGTCATGTCAATTTGCTAAGCAGCATCATTGGTCTTATGTCCCTAGAGTTAATAAAAGGGTTTCACCTCATTTGAGTTAGTGTATTCTAATGTTTGGTGACATTTCAGATCTGAAGGTTTTTTTGAAGATAAAATTTCAAACTAAGGAGTTAGGAGCACTTTAGTACTTCTTAGGTATCGAAGTGGCTAGAAGTCACAAAGGAATTGTGTTATCTCAGAGGAAAAATGTATTGGACATGATGAAGGAAACAATCCTTTTAGGTGCAAAACCATGTGATGTGCCCATGGTTCCAAACATAAAACTAGGACCAAAAGATGGAAAACTGCTAGATAGTTCAAAGCGGTGCAGACGACTGGCAGGAAAGCTGAACTATCTCACTATTACAAAAACATTGCATTCTCTGTAAGTATAGTCAATCAGTTTATCGCTACTCTTAGAACCTCCCATTGGGAAGCATTGGTGCACATTTTGAAGTATTTGAAAAAATCTTCAGGACTTGGTTTATTCTATCAGAGTCATGGTCATTGTAGAGTTGATGAATTTTTAGATGCAGACTGGGCAGGGTGTCCTATGAATCAAAGGTCCACTTCAGGATACTGCATATTTGTAGGTGGCAATCTTGGATCTTGGACAAATAAGAAGTAGGCTGTAGTGTCCTGCTCTAGTGCTAAGACCAAATATCGAGCCATGGCACGTTACTGCTAAGCTTATTTAGATTTCTTATCTTCTTTGTCACCTTGGGATGGAATGCCCTAATCGCATGAGCTTATGGTGAGATAATCGTGCAACGACTCATATTGCTACTAATCCCATCTTTCATAAAAGAACAAAATATGTTGAGGTGGACTGCCATTTTATTTAGCAGAAATTGAAAGAATGAGTCATCAGTCTCAAGTATGTCAGAATAGGGGATCAGCTTACAGATATCTTCACTAAGTCTCTTTCGGAGAAACAGATTCAAGATATTTGTAACAAGCTGTACATGATCAATATATATGCTCTAACTTGAGGAAAAGTGTTAGAATAGTTAGTTAAATAATGGGCCTAGCTAGAGGGCTTGGCCCTAGACTAGAGCACTTGTATTATCGTTTTGTACTATAGTACTATCATCGTGTACTATTGTACTTGTATTATAATATTACTTTTATAGTATAAATATACATGCTAGTCACCTTATTGGGTATAGCTTAAGAAATCATCTTCTCTATTCTAACATAAACAAATAAATATATAAATAATAGATGAGCGTTATACCTTCAAGTCGTCTTCAGGATCAAGAAGGGGCACAGACTTGCCTTTTTCAGCACATCTAGAAATAGTTTCCAACACTTTCTTGAGTGTGTTTTCTCGAGCTTCTAGTGGCAAAAGATCTTTTGGTATATACAGACGCAGACTGCTTACTGAATTAATCTGTTATAACATAAGGCAGTAAATAATTTACCACACATGACCGGTGGTTTGATCTAAACAAAAGCAATAAAAGATCAACTCTGTCAAATTGAAAATGAACCACTGATTAGATGGAGGCATTCACAATCAAATTATAGATATTGAATTATATAAATCCTAAACAAGTGCCACTTGAGGCTAGCTCAAGTGGCGGTAGAAGCTGTCCCCCACCCCCAATTCCCAAGATTGATCCCGGTAGTTGTCCCCCACCCCCAATTCCCAAGATTGATCCCTCTGCCAAACATTGTATGAAAAAAAAAAAAAAAAAAAATCCTAAACAAGTAATTCCAAGGATCTTGTGAAAAAAATTAAAATAAGTATCCTCCTTCAAATGAAAGTGTTATTGTTGGGATTCTCAATAAAATCCCATTATTATTGTTAGGATTCTCAGAATAAAATCCCACAATTATTGCTGGGATTCTCATAATAAAACACTGCAATTATGCTTGGAATTCTTAGAATGAAATCCCATGATTATGGGGAATTTTTGGGTGAGCTCTACAGATTAGGATAATTTTTTTGTTTCCTTTTCTGTTATGTATCTTCAGTTTAGCATGATTTCAGTGATTAGGACATATTTTCCTTTCCTGTTTTAATCCCTTGATTTGAGGGATTCTAGTTCCTGGAATAAGGGAATTGATTTGTCTAATCATTCCCTATAAATACCATGTACTTCTTTTGCTCAAATATGAGACATAAAAAAGTCCTCCTCTCTCTTCTTTTTTGTTCATGGAATCAGAGCTACAATTCCTCTCGGCCTAACTTTTTCTGATATTGTGAAGTACCAAAGCTAAAAGATGGCCAATACAACGAATGCCAACCTTGCAGAGGAGTCCTCTCTGGATCTTACTACCCTTAATCCTTTCACAGCCAAACAGATAGATGTGCTTCAGAAAATGGTGCAATCTTGACAAAGAATCTGACCCTGGTTCAGTAGCCCTTGCAACTAAAAAAGGGTAATACAAGATTTGTCTCGCCCTTCTTATCTTATAAGGGACTACAGGATAGTTGGATAGTGGCCAATGGTGCATCTAATCATATGTCAGGTTTTACAGCAGAGTCCTTCAATTATAAGCCGTGCTGTGAAAATATTGGAATCATAGCAGCAAATGGTTCAGTTTGTAGCGTAGCAAGACAAGGAGACATGGAATTTTCTGATTTTAAAGTGAATTCTGTACTTCATATACCAAATTTGAAGTCAAATTTACTTTTTGTGAGAAAGATAACTAGAGATTCAAAGTGTTCTGTAACGTTTTTCCCTTCTTAATAGGAATTTCAGGATTTCAGAAAGATAATGAGCTTTTCATATTTATTGAAACATCTACATCCTCATTTCTTTATTAAAAGAGATCCTTCGTTGTTTCATTATGATCACTGCATTTTGGCAAAACAATCTCGATCTAGAGTGATGTGTGGGGTCCATCCCACGTGCCAACCTTAAATGAAGGACGCTGGTTTCTTACATTCATAGATTACCATACCTGAGTTTGTTGGGTTTACCTAATTAAAGAGAAATCTAAAGTAACTATTTTTAAACAATGTCATGAGTTCATTACTAATGTGTTTGGGTCCTTTATTCACATTTCTCATACAGATAATGGGAGGGAGTACTTTTGTCATGAACTAAATGAATATCTTGTAGAGTATGGTATACTCCACCAAAGCTCATGTACATGTACATATACTCCTCTACAAAATGACATTGCAAAGAGAAAAAACCATCACTCACCTAACAATGCTAGATCAATCATGTTTGCCAGCCACATACCACAGTCTTTTTGGGGGAATGCCATTCTAACATCTGCATATTTATTAATCGTCTTTCGTCCAAAATTCTCCGATTCTGTACTCCTCTCAATGAACTCTTGTCTATGTTACCACCTTTATGTATCCTTAATTCTCTTCAACCCTATGCTTTTGGGTGTGCAGCCTTTGATCATAATATTCAACCAAATCTCGGCAAACTTGATCCTAAGGCTCTTAAGTGTGTTTTCCTAGGTTACTCCCAACATAGAAGGGATATAAATGCTATTATCCTCCTTCAAAATGCTTCTTTGTCTCTTGGGATGTCTCATTTATAGAGGATCCATTCTTTTACTCCCAAGTTTCTCTCTAGAGGGAGAATGGTACTTAAGAAGATAAACATCGGGATCCCACTATATGCATAACTACCTCTCTACCACCAGCAATTGAGTCTATCACTACATAATCAAGTGTCTTGGGTCCAATCCTGGAGTATTCAAGGAGACCACAACTCTTATGCAAAGCCAAGAAATCGAACTAGTGGTGGATCCTCCTACCATGGAACCTTGAGACGAGACAGAAGTATTTTGTGAGAATGATGAAGGTGGCTTGTGTTAGACCTCCTATTCTAAAAGTATATGGGAGGAGAGGAAAGTGAGAGACAAAACAGCCACAATAAAGAAGGGACCAGGCAGCAGAATTGCTGATTATGTGAGGAGACGTGGTGAGAATTAGTGCGGCGGGGTACAAGTCATAGTAGTGGGAAGAGGTATCACATAAGAGTGTGGGAGAGAGAATAGGAGATAGGAAAAGTGAACTGAGTAGTGTGGGAGGTTGTGGCACCTTGAATGGCCACTACAGAGGGAAGGAACAGCTGCAATACTAGCAGTCCCTTGTTCCATTGTAATTATCTTTATCTTAATAGAATATCATTCCACTCTCTGCTAAATCTATTTGATTCTCCATTCGGGTGCTTACCATTCCCCGCACCTCACCCTTGCTCTGATAGCAGTTAATAGGAAACAAGCAGAGAAGGGGAATGATATTCTATTAAGATAAAGACAATTACAATGGAACAAGGGACTGCTAGTATCACAAACTGTTCATTCCCTCTCTAGTGGCCATTTGAGGTTCCACAACCTCTCTCACTACTCAATACATTTTTCTCACCTCCTACTCTCTCTCCCACACTCTTATGTAATACCCCTTCCTGCTACTACTGACTTGTACGATACTGCACTAATACTCACCATGTGTCCTCACATAATCAACAATACTGTTGTGTGGTCCCTTCTTCATTGTGGCTGTTTTGTCTCTTACCTTTCCCCTCCTCCTATATACTTTTAGAATAGGAGGTCTAAAATATGTTCCTTGTGCTATAGCTCTCTATCAACCTTAGCACTACTTCAGGCAACAACAATTTTTTTTTTTGCTTCTCCAAGTAACCAATTTTCCCCAAACTTTTGTGCAGTATCCAATTGTAGACTTGCTATCCTCAATAGCTCTTGCCCAATCAACATTTGAACACCCAACTGTATCTATGAGTTCGGTCCTCTTGAACAACAACCACTTGCCAAGGCTTCCTCTAAGATATCTCAAAATTTGATTGACTGCATCAAATTTCCTCTTTGTGAGAGCATGCATAAGTTGACTTACTATCCTCACACTTAAAGCAATCTCTGGCTGAGTAAGAGACAAATAAATTAATTTACCTACCAAATGTTGGTAGCTCTCTCAATTCATTAGAGGATCTTCCTGGGGGTCTCGACTTGTCTACACGTCAATTTCCCTGTCTCCCTAAGCAAATCTAGAGAGTACTTTTGTTGGGAGATAAAAATACCCATTTTACTTCTTGCAATTTCAATCCCTAGAAATCATTTAAGAGTTCCAAGATGTTTCACTTTAAACTTGGCTTGAAGTTCCGTCTTGAGGTTCTCAATCTCCAGATCATCATCTGCTTTAATTACCATATCTTCTACATAAACAATGAGAACTGCTTGTTTTCCAAACTCCCCCTTTTTACAAATAGTGTCGTGTACTTGCCCTTGCTTATAGCCAAGATGTTTCATTACAGTGCAGAACTGAGTGAACCACGCTCTTGGAGATTGTTTCATGCCAAAGAAGGACTTCTTCAATTTGCACACTTCGCCTAAATTTCCCTAAGCTTTGAAACGTGGTGGACCCTTCATATATACCTCCTCCTCTAAGGTGCCATTCAAGAATACATTCTTGATATCCAATTGGTGCAATACCGATTTTAAATTTGCAGCAAGGGACAATAGTACTATAATAAAATTTAGCTTTGCCACTTGGGCAAACATTTCTTCATAGTTACTGAATGTCAAAGTAAACCCCTACATTACTAATCTTGCCTTGTATCATTCAACCATGCCATTCAATCCATACTTAACTATAAAAACTGGTTACTAACAATTGGCTTAATTCCTACAGGAAGTCTTACCATTTCCCAGGTTTAATTTTCATGTACTGCCCTCATTTCTTCTTACACAAACAGCCTTCCAATTGGATCTTGAAGTGCCGCATGGATATCTTTAGGTATTTGAATCATTTCAACCTTGGAGGCAAATGCCTTAAAATCACTCAATAACTTTGAATATGTGAAATAATTTGAGATTGGGTATTTAGTGCAAGATCTTACACACCCTTCCTCATGGCAATTGGAACGTCCAACAAGTCATCTGCTCTTTCAACATTCTCACAGCATTCCTTTGTAGTCAGCACTGCTGTCAATTATGGCACCATAGTGGCCATGGCGTGGTGGATTCACAGTGGCCCACCATGGAACCCCCATGGTCTGACGCCTTCCACATGGCGGGGCCATGGTGGGTTTTTATGTACAATGACAATTTTTCCCATTTTCTCCCACTGTCAGCCAATGGGATACCCAAAGAATCCACACTTTATGTAGCCATTTGCACTCTCAAATCACTATTTCTCATTCATCAAGTTGTTCTTCCCTTTGCTAACTCTAGTTTTCTTCTCCTTGCTTCTCTTATTTTCCTTTAGTCAATGCCGAAGTGGCATTGTTGAAAAATTTCTCATATCTTGGCCTTCAATTGCTAACATTTTCACTTGGTGGAAAGCCATAGTAAGAGACTTGAGATTCTTTTGAGCAAAGCCATAGTAAGAGACTTGAGATTCTTTTTGGAGCTTCAATATTCGTGGGAATCATCTGGTTCATGTATCTTGCAATCTCAATAAACCGTCAAACCAAAAGGACAATACAAGTTCCATCAACTGTTTGGATAGAAAGTCAAATTTTCGTTACAAAAAAATTTTAAATGGCCTCTCTCTCTTGTTTACAGAATTGAGTATGTTGGAAGAGGTGGTAGGTTCGTCTTTTAATCATAATAGGGAATCATCAAGATATAATATTTGCTATGGCAAAAAGGTGTATAGAGAAATTTCTTTTTTTTTTTTTTGGAAATCTTTTTAGTCCACCATAGGCCATTGACAACATTTGTAGTCAAAGGTTCCAAGCTATTAGACCTCCTATTCTAAAAGTATATATGGGAGGAGAGGAAAGGGAAGAGACAAATAAGCCACAATGAAGAAGCGACCACATTGCAGTATTGCTGATTATATGAGGACACATGGTGAGAATTAGTGCAGCAAGGTACAAGTCAGTAGTAGTGGGAAGGGATAATACATAAGAGTGTGGGAGAGAGAGTAGGAGGCAGGAAAAGTGTATTGAGTAGTGAGGAAGGTTGTGGCACCTCAATGGCCACTAGAGAAGGAAGGAACAGTCCGCAATACTAGCAGTCCCTTGTTCCATTGTAATTATCTTTATCTTAATAGAATATCATTCCCCTTATCTGATGGTTTCCTATTAACACAGAGTTCACAGAGGTTGACCTCATATCCCCCCACGCCCTGGAGCTCATGGATGGAGGAGCAACACACAATTTCTTATCCCTAGAAGTAGCAAGGGAACTCCAAATTCCTGTCACAAGGGGCAGGGGATTTCATGTGATAGTGGGGGACGAATACAAAGTCAAAGGATAGGGGGTGTGCCAAAAGGAAGTGATATCAATGCAGGGGGTGAAAATTTCACAGGATTTCTTCCTCATGCCACTAGGTAATGTTGATGTAGTGTTGGAGGTATAATGGTTACAAACTCTAGGGAAGGTATCAACAAATTAGGGGATGCTTACGATGAGTTACAAGGTGGACGGTCAGAAAATTATTCTGAAGGGTGACCCATTCCATGAAGGCAATGACAAAAGCCCTTTTAGAATGTTAGTAAGGATATTGGGTGGAGTTTGGGGAATTTAGGGGAGAATCTGACCCCTGACCGAAGCAACCAGCAAGGAGGTGCAGCGAGTATTGGAAGAATTTCACAACTTATTTGATGTGCCCATGAGAGCACCACCTCCAAGAGCCCATGATCACACCATCTGATTGACGGAAGGGGCTCAACTGCCCAACATTCGACTATACCAATACCCACATGCACAAAAGAATGAGATAGAGAAGATTGTCAAGGAGATGCTGCTAGCTGGATTCATCAAACCTAGCATTAGCTTGTTTTTGAGCCCCGCACTATTGATAAGGAAGAAATTCGGAGGATGACGATTCTGTGTAGATTATTGAAGCCTAAACAAGCTCACTATTCTGAACAAGTTTCCGATACCCACCATGGATCAGATGTTGGATGAGTTAGGGGGAGCTATAGTTTTTTTCTGAATTAGATCTCAAATTGGGCTAACATAAGATAAGGATGCGAGAAGAAGACACAGAAAAGACCACATCTCAGACACATGACAACCATTTTGAGTTTCTGGTCATGCCATATGGGTTGACGAATGCTCCTTCCACTTTCTAGTCATTGATGAACAAGATCTTCCGATCATACCTGAGGCAATTCATACTAGTATTCTTCGATGACATACTAGTACGCAGCAAGGGACTTGAGTTGCACCAACAACATTTGAGAACTGTGATGACTATCCTACGAGAGCACAGTCCAGTGGTAAATAGGAACAAATGTTCCTTTAGGCAAACCAATGTAGATCACTTGGGCCATATCAAATCTGCAGAAGGCATGGCAGCAGATCCCACCAAAATCAAGGCGATGGTTGAGTGGCCAGCACCCAAGGATATCAAGGGGCTCAAAGGTCCTTTGGGATTGACTAGGTATTACTAGAAATTTTTAAGTGGCTATGGTAAGTTAGCTAAGCCGTCGACTAGACTGCTAAAGAATTCATTTGTGTACTCAGATGAGGCACAAGAGGCTTTTGACAGTATGAAACAAGCAATGCTAAGGTTGCCACTCTTAGCTCTACCGAATTCTGACAAGACCTTCAGTGTGGAGACTGATGCGTCCGGTAATGGGATTGGAGCGGTACTCATGTAAAAAGGGCATCCCTTCTCTTTCATTAGTCAAGCCCTCTTAGATAGACAAAAGTTGAAATCAGTGCATGAGAGAGAATTGATGGCTATAGTGTGGGTTGTCCACAAGTGGAGGCATTAGTTGATGGGAAGGCATTTTGTGATACGTACGGATCAAAAGAGCCTGAAATTTCTCATGGATCAAAGAGTGTTGGAGGGGGAACAGCAAACGTAGGTGATGTGGTTACTTGAATTTGATTTTGAGATTCAAGACAAAAAGGGAGCTGAAAATAGAGTGGCCAATGCACTCTCTAGGCAATTTGAGCATTCAGCTCTATCAAAAGCTAGAGTGGTTGGGGTGGACAGCATCCTTGAGGAAAATCAAAAGGACCCCAAACTGGTTAACATCATTCAGCGACTACTACAAGACCCTGAAAGTCATCCAGGATACTCTCTTAAGAATGGAAACCTCATATATAAAGGGTGGTCGGTACTATCTAGAAGATCTCTCTTCATTTCAAAATTTTTACATGAGTTCCACAATTCACCATTTGGAGGGCATTTGGGGTTTCTTCAAGACCTAGAAGAGGGTAGCTTCAATGTTATTCTAGGAAGGTTTAAAAGAAGATGTGAAGTCCTTTGTGGCCAGCTGTGAGGTTTGACAAAGAAACAAATATCAAGCTATGCAACCCCCCCCCCCCCCCACCAAAAACAAGACCCACCCACATTCTCAGTTGGTGGAGGAAAAGTCTCCTGTGGAAGCAGTTAACACACACATCAAGGACCAAAATAGCATCCTTGATGAACGAAAAGCCAATTTGCTCTAGGCTCAAGAAAGAATGAAGAGATATGCAGACCAACATTGGAGGGAAGTGCAATTTCAAGTGGGTGACCAAGTCTTTCTGAAGTTGCTGCCTTATAGGCTGAGGTCCCTTGCAAAGCGCCCCCAATGAAAAATTGAGTCCAAGGTTTTATGGACCTTTTACCATCAACAAAATTGGGGAAGTAGCTTACAAGCTGGATTTACCCCCCACATGCCAAAATACATCCCATCTTTCATATCACTCAATTGAAGAAGGTTATTGGACCACAAATCACCAGCCCACCTCTACCTCCATGTCTTAATGAGGAAGAGGAATTGCTGTTACAGCCTGAAACAGTGGAAGATGTGAGGGTGTTGCAAGGTGGCACAACAGAAGTCCTCATAAAAAGGAAGGATCTGCCCAACTTTGAGAACACTTGGGAGGATTACTCAACAATTGAGCATCATTTCCCTGATTTTCACCTAGAGAACAAGGTGCAGCTCCAGAAAAGGGGGGAGGGGGGGGGGGGGTTCGGGAAATTGTTAGACCTCCTATTCTGAAAGTATATAGGAGGAGCGGAAAGGTAAGAGACAAAACAGCCACAATGAAGAAGGAACCACACAGCAGTACACGTGGTGAGAATTAGTGCAGCAGGGTACAAGTCAGTAGTAATGGGAAGGGGTATTAAATAAGAGTGTGTGAGAGAGAGTAGGAGGTAGGAAAAATGTACTGAATAGTGAGGGAGATTGTGGCACCTCGAATGGCCACTAGAAAGGGAAGGAATAGTCTGCAATACTGGCAGTCCCCTATTCCATTGTAATTATCTTTATCTTAATAGAACATCATTCCCCTTCTCTACTGGTTTCCTATTAACATGTGAGCTCATCTGGATATAAAGGTTGATGGCGGACTTCAATAGGCCTTTGTCAGGTCCTATGAAGCCACCTAGTGACTCTAAAACAGCAATAAGTGTAGTTCCCAACCTAGTTCAACACGACCAAGTCAAGCATGTAAGGATAGACAGGAATTTCATCAAGTCTGAGTAGAAAATGCGACTATCATTTTTTCCTTATATTCCTACCAAGTCTTAATAAGCAAGTGTCCTTAAAAAGGCCTTGACTAAACCTGGTTTGACTTTTGTGTGACTAGCTGGGAATGATAGATATCTATTCACCAACTTGAGGGGGTGTTGGGATTCTCAAAATTAAATCCCAAGTTTATTGCAGGGATTCTCATAATATAATCCCACAATTATTGCTAGGATTCTCATAATAAATCCCGCAATTATGGTTGAGATTCTTAAAATATAATCCCATGATTATGGGGGATTTTTTTGGGTCAACTCAGGACAATTTTTTTTATTTCCTATTCTATTATGTATTTTCAGTTTAGCTTGATTTAAGTGATTAGGATATTTTTTCCTATTTCTGTTTTAATCCATTGATTTAAGGGATTGTAACTCTTAGAACAAGGGAATTGATTTCTTTATTCATTCCCTACAAATACCATGTACTTCCTTTGTTTCAGATATGAGAGAAATAATAAAATTCTCCTCTATTTTCTTTTGTTCAGTTACCTGTGTCCATATTAAGTACAAAAGATTCAGAGATAGACTAAATGAAAGCACATCAAATTCTAGAATTTTTAGGTAAGAATGGAAAGAAGTTAGAGATAGCAGCCAAATTACACATCCACACAGTGCATATGTCAACATCTCATGCTTCCCCTCTCCTCTCACTCTCTCTTTCTCTCTTTACTCCAAATTTTTAGTATATAATCAAATCCCACAATTTGAGGAGCAACCACCATATGCGAAATAATTAAAAAGGCCATTTTGTTGCAATGCAATATATTAAAACTTAAAAGATAGCAGTCTAAAGAAAATCTTATTTCTCTGCATCAAATACTTTACCTGAGAAATAGGAACTGAAACAACTATAGGTTCTCCAGGCGCTTTCAAAGGGACAACCTTAATAGACTTCTTTCCAATTTTATCTTTCGTCATTAAACATCTTGTAAGAACATCAAAAGTGTAATTTGCATCTTCTGGTTTTCTACTTGCCTCATCTGTAAATTACACACTTGACTATTTTACAACCACCAAAACTTGACTACATAGGTATAAACAAATTACATATCATAGAGAATTCTCACCTTCAGAAACACTCTTATCCCTTTCAAAGTTAATGATCACTCCCCAGGTCACCTGGTCCTCATTATACAAGTAGGGAAGATCTTTGTCACATGAAGTACATTGGAGAGACACGAGCCTGCCAGGCTGTAAAAATGGTAAAGAGTATCTTGGAGATAACACAATGTCACGAACCTCCTTATTCAAACTTCTATGCTGCTCGAGCAAATTGTAATAATCCTTCAAACTGTCTTCTTCTTCAATTACAATTGAATCCCTCTCTTCTTCAAGTGCCTTTACTTGTTTCTAGAAAAGCAATATTCATCAAGGACGACTATTCTTAACTTCAATTTCCAAATTAACAAAATAATGAAAGGGGTAAACTTGGGATTGATGAATAGGAATTTTTTCTTCAGAGCAAGAAGAAAGCAATATAAAAGAGAGAAGGATTAACAACAACTCATAAGCAAATACAAAAGTAATATATGGAGATTTACACTCCCTCTAGGTATCAAAGAGTGACCCCTATTCTTTTAGAAGCCATATTCATACTGTATGTTAAATGTAAGAGAAAGAGAAGGAGCAGAATTTTAAAGAGAGAAGATAATGGGAAAGTGTTGTCTTAAATGTATGAGGTTAGACATACAAAATACAAAACACACATAATATTCGAACACTTCCCCTCAAGCTGGAGCATATATAGTAATCATGCCCAGCTTGTTACAGATATAGTTAAACTTGACCCAACTGAGACCTTTTATGAAAATATCAGCTAGTTGTTCCCCAATTCTCACATGATTTGTATAAGAGTATATATTCACTAATTCAGTAATGGAAATTAAGTGAGCAACTTCCATTTTATCTTAGTTTCATTTCATGGTATTAGAGCCTAAAACACTCTGGCCAAAATAAAAACCTCATACGCGACAATGTTGCAGCTGAGGCACAAATGGCCAAGGACTCTGCAGTTATCCAAGAGCCACAAATCGTCAAAGACCCAATCATCCTTGCTACTCCACCAACCAATAACCCACCCAGCAGCCCCTCACCTCTAGACTACCACTCCCTGCAAATCAACCTTCGTTGACTTAATTGTCAAAACTTCAAAGTGCAGTTCCAATCCATTACACTAGTGATCAAAGGCAAGGGAGAGTTTGTTTACCTAACAAGAACCACCCCAAAGCCAACTACTGATTCTGCTGATTACCAACAATGGGAAGCTGAAAATTCCATCATCATGGCTTGGTTCATCAATTCTATGAAGGGATATTTTGGAGAGGAAAAACTCATGAGACAAGTCTCTCTCTGATGGTATTTATAATCAACAATAACAACAACAAACCGAGCCTTTTCCCACTAGGTGGAGTCGGCTACATAGATCAAACGACGCCATAAACTTCTATCCATGGTATTTATAATCAAATTGTACAAATTACAATGCTACAATTAAGGCCTAATTAATGGACTGATTGCATGACTAATTGCTAGGAGACTAATTACAACACTATAAACACATGACTCAATTACACAAGTCAACACTCTTCCTCAAGTTGGAGCATATAGGTCATATGCGCCAAGCTTGATACAAATAAAACTAATTCACGAGCCTAGAAAAGACTTGGTGAACATATCTGCTAGTTGGTTGGCTGAGTTGACGACACTAGTAATAATGCAACCAGAAAGGATATTCGCTCTAATAAAGTGATAGTCAATCTCTATGTTTGGACCTCTCATGAAAGACTAAATTAGAGGCAATATGTAGAGCTGCTTGATTATCACAGATTAACTTCATTTGTACCACCTCTCTAAACTTCAATTCTTGAAGTAATTATTTGAACCATGTAAGCTCATAATTTGCTTAGGCCATGGCCCGATGTTTAGCCTCTACACTAGACCTAGCAACAACATCCTGCTTCTTACTTCTCCATAACACTAAATTTCCGCCAATAAGAGCACAGTATTCGGAAGTGGATCATCTATCAAAAGGAGAACCTGCCCAATCTGCATCAAAATACTTGATCACCTAAGTATGACCCTTGTCCTCATATAACAATCCCTAGCCTAGAGCTCACTTCATGTATTTAAGGATACGAATGGTAATGTCCCAATGACTGCCAAATAGAAATTGTCGGAACTGACTAACTACACTAACGGCAAAAGAAATGTCTGGCCGAATGATAGGAAGAAAGTTCAACCTCCCAACAAGTCTCCGATACTTTTTAGGATCTACTAAAAGTTGCCCCTATCCTGGTAGGAGCTTAACATTTGGGTCCATAGGTGTATCAACATGTTTGCAATCTAACATGCCAATTTCTTCAAGAATATCTAAGGCATACTTTGTCTACGAGAAGACAGTACCACTCTTAGACTGAGCAACCTCAATGCCAAGAAAACACTTTAGTCCAAATCTTGTCTGGAAGTGATTACATAGATGTTTCTTTAAAAGGGCTATTCCATATTGATCATCCCCAATGATGACAATATCATCCACACATACATCCAAATAAATGCATTTGCCATGAGGTAAATAGCGATAGAAAACAAAATGGTCAACCTCACTCTAAATCATACCCAATGCCTAAACAATACTGAATTGCCCAAACCAAGCACAATTCAGCCCATAAATAGAGTGGCAAAGCCGACATACCAAACCAAACTCCTCCTAAGCAACAAAGCCTGGCAGTCGCTCCATATAAACCTAAGGTCATCATGAAGAAAGGCATTCTATATGTCTAGATGATAAAAAGGTCAATGAGACATAGCAGTGATTGAGAGGAACAATCATAGAGATGTAACCTTAGCTACGGGAGAGAAAGCATTTCCATAGTCTAGGCCAAATACTTAAGTGTAACTTTTGGCAATTAGACAAGCCTTCAGGCGATCAATTTTCCCATCAGGGCTGACTTTTACAATGTACACTTGTCAACATCCAACAACAAATTTTACAGGAGGTAAGGAAACTAACTCCCAAGAGCCAGTAGAGTGTAAAGCAATCAATTCTTCCACCATTGCCTGTCGCCACCTTGGATCTAAAGGAACCTCACTGGTACATTTAGGATTAGAAACATAAGATGAAGAGGATACAAATGCATAGTAGGGTGAGGTCAAGTGATGATAACTCAAGAAAGTATAAATGAGATAAGAATTGCAAGTAGAACAAGTACCTTTTTGAGAGCAATAAGCAAAGGATTGACTTCTAACAGGTCCAGGGTAGGTGAAGATGCTAGAGCAGGAAGTAAGTCACATGGAGCATCGACAGTACTTGCATGTGGGTCAGAAGGTAGACAGCATTAGTAGACCTAAAGTGGACATACAGGTGTAGAACTATCTGTGAACTCAAGGTAAGACAAAGGAAGAATTTCAAAGATAGAAGACAACTTAAATTTGGAGCAAGAAAAGAAAGGAGATGTCTCAAAGAAGGTAACACCAATTGAAATGAAGAACCTCTTCTAACAAGGACAATAACACCGATAACCTTCCTGAAGACGAGAATATCTCAAGAAAACACATTTGATGGATTTGGCTAACAACTTATCCATTCCAGGAGTCATGTCATGAAAAAAAACAAGTGCATCCAAAGACCCGAGATGGAAGTAAGGACTCTAAGTAGGAAATAAAATGGAATGGGGAGTCTTGTGCCGCAAAATAGAGGAGAGCATCCGGTTAATTAACACATAGTTAGAACAACATCAGCCCAAGAATGAAACTTGACAATATGATGAAATGAAAGAGTGCAAAAGGGAGTAAAAGAAGCAAAAAAATATTCACAAGCATTATCATTGCACAAGATATGAATGGAAGCATTAAACTGAGTTTTTATTTCAACACAAAAGTCCCTAAAAACTGAAAATAACTCAGAATGATTTTTCATTTAGAACAACCATGTGCATCAAGAATAATCATCAATGAAGGTAAAAAAGTATTGAAAACCTAAAAGAGATATGGCACAACTTGGACCACAAACGTTGGCGCGAATTAATTCAAAGGGAGAAGCAACCCGATTATTAACACGCCTGGGAAATGAAATACACTCAAAACACAACAAATGAGAAAGACCTGAAACCATTTGTTGAAGCTTCATAAGGCTGGGATGTCCCAAGCAATGATAAATGATAGTGGATGACTCAGTGGTAGTGCAAGCAACTAGAAATGTTGACATAGCAACATGATAAAGCCCATGTGACACACGTCCTATGCCAATCATCTATCCCATACCCCAATCCTATACAAAAGCAGAATTATCAACAAAGGTGGCAGAACTATTAAGATCACATGTTAATTTTTAGACTAAGACAAGATCAAAAGGATCTCTAGTACATAAAAGGATAGAATCAAGGTTCAAGGAAGGAAGAGGCCAGGCTTGATTAATGCCTTTGGCAACTGTTTTAGAACCATTGGCCATTGTAACAGAAGGAAGACATGCAAAATTGGAGATATGTGAGAAAAAATTTGGATTACCAAAAATGTGATTAGATGCACCTAAGTCAAGAACCCATGGTCCAAGCAAGGAAGACTAAGTAAGGCAAGCAACAAAATTAACAGTGTGAGCAATCAAGGCTAATGGTGACGCTGACTGCTTAAGTGTCTAACATTGAAAATACTTCTTATAAGCAGCACCAGTCAAGACAATAGACAGAGAGATAGTTGGAACAGAGTTACTAGTTTTGGAGTCCAAAGCGATTGGAGAAGAGGAGCTAGACATGGTATAAGACAGCTTGTAAAATCCAAAGATGGTCGAGAGCTCAAAAGGTACAATCTAAGGAAATGGACACCAAAAATGGGCGCAACATGTGCGAGAAGATAGACCTAGACTTCCTACGTTTTGGATAGAAGGCAACTCTTGAAAACACAAATCTAAAGCAAAATTGGGCTAAATAGGGATAAAAGAGGTGCTAGAGAGTCACTGAATGGTAGCAAAGGTGCAATGGTGGCAAAGGCAAGGGGATGGCCAAAGCTCTAGCAATGACAAACTACCACAACTGATGGTGGACGACAACGGGGATATTGGGATTTGGATGGTCTAAGGGAGACAAACTTAACAACGGTGGCAACGTCACAATTTAAGCACTAGAGAGAGAGATCTAGAAAAAATTGAAAAAGTGGTGATTTTCCAACAACGGTGTGTGGCGGCAAAACTCCAGAGTTTGGCTAGTGGTGGTGTCCCAAGCATAGTGGCAGGATTGGTTTCCCAAAATGACACTAGGAAAAGGGTTAACCAGACAAGGCAGCCGCAAGAGGAGAGAGAAATAGCAAATGAGAGAGAAAGTGCTCTTCTCAGTCAAAGAAGAGAGAAAAATAGATTTTCCTCATACCATGTGAAGAGATTTTTAAGAAGAAAAACTTGAAAGACTAGCATCTCTCTAATGGTATTTATAATCAAATTGTACAAATTATAATTCTACAATTAATGGCTAAGTACATGGCTAATTGCTAAGAAACTAATTACACCACTATAAACACACGAAAAAATTACATAAGTCAACAAAATCAATTTAGCCTAAGATTGGTAGAAATTACCTACTTTACCAAACTGCCCAAGAGATAAGGGAGGTAGTACAGGAGACCTAATTAGACCTTGGAAGCGCCACTCAATGCTTTGAAATTAGGTTTGCAATTTGTACTACCGGACAAGGTAATCTCACAATTATAAAGTAGTGCAATGTTTTAATGCAATTATGGTAGGAAATGGACCTGTTTTATGAACCTGGATTGGAAACTCCTAATGACACTAAAAAATTCAACAAAATGGTGGAGAAAGGGTATTCAATTTTCTTCAAGGCCTTGGCCCTAATCTTGATGAAGTCTAGGTCGGAATTCTGGGCACACTAAACCACTTCCATCCCTTTGAGAGACCTTTGCTGAATTCAGTAGTGAGGAGAGTAGACGCAGGGTTATGCTCAACCCCACTCTGGAGACAGTTTCCAATTCAGCACTAGCTGCCTGTAAACATCAAGAAGTCCTCCTACCATTTCTCAAGAAAAACAGTGGTGTGACAATTGCAATCACCCCTGCCATACTAGAGAGACAAGTTGGAAAATACATGGCAAGCTAGCCAACTCCAAACGTAAGAATCAAAGAGGCCAAACCAGATCAGCTTTTGTAGCTAAATCTGACAATACCAAGGGACAAACTCACCTTACCTATAATGGGGATAATGAGACCACTAGCCTACTAGCATTAATTTGTCTTTCGATCAAGTCTCTCTTCTTCAACAACTTCTGCAGCAAGCCAAACTTTTCCCCAAGGCTGCTATGGACAGTTCCAATCCCACAATAGCCATTGCTAAAATAGCTAGTCCACATTTTTCCCTATTTACACAAGAACACTCTATTCCCACAAAAATTCAATGGCAATTCTGTGCCACAAATTCTGTCAACTAATCATGCCCCTTTACATAGACCAATCATGACAATGTATGGATTGTGAACTCTGGGGCTTCAGATTGAATGACAAATTACTTGGAAAATCTCACAAACTACATTCAAAATAACAACGCAATACCTATATCAATGGCTGATGGTGATATTACTATTGCTATGGGCCAAGGCATAGTGTGCCTTTTTGGTTTTTCCAAAAATTCCGCATTATATGTCCTAAAATTGAAATGCAATTTATTATCTCTCCAAAACTTGACAAATGACTAGAATTGTAGCATCACTTTCTTTCCTTCTCACAGTGAATTTCAAGACCTAGCTTCAATAAAGATAATTGGCAGAGTTGAGACCAGGCATGGGCTCTACTATGTTAGAGGGATTGGTTCCTCTAAGAATCATCCCACTTTCCTAAAGTTGTCTAGTTCTTCAGAAACCTCTGAATCTGATGTTATATTGTGTCATAGGCGTTCAAGCCACCCTAGCTTCAATTACCTCAAGTATTTGTATCCTCATCTTTTCATTAATAAAGACAGCAATATTTTCTCTTGCAAACACTGCATACTCGCCAGACCAACTCTACATCTTACTTCACAACACCATATAAAACCTCTCAGCCCTTTCACCTTATTCACAGTGATATATGGGGACTAGCAAGAATCCCTAGCTTAAATGGTACAAAATGGTTCAGTACATTTATGGATGATTGTTGAAATATCTTAATGGTTCTTTACATTTATTCTTTGTTTTAATTAGTCTAGTCAACAAATTATACACAATTCATTTTTTTTTTTTTTGAAAGAGTCCTACCATGATTAGGACTGTTATCTGATTGTATACATACAAAGGTTCAAAATCTCAAATGTAATATAGTGAGAGAAAAACAACTCCGCTTTTCCTACTCCTCAAAAATCTACATGGTATCAAAGCCTACTCTCTAAAAAAAATTAACCAATCCAGCCACCATGAATTCTGAACTCCAAACCTCCATTGCTGAATTCAACCCATTTAGCAAAGATCAAATTGAGGTTCTCCAACAACTGGTAAACCAAACTCCTATGTCTCATGGTCAAAAATCATCTAAAATCATTGGGGCATGTTCAATAGCTCAAAAAGGTAATTATAATCTATACCTCTGCCTTATCAACCTATAAAGTTGGATCAAAATTATGGATTATTGACTCTAGAACTACAGACCATATGACTGGAAATCCAAACTTATTCAAGGAACTTCATCCCTGTTCAAAGAAATATTCTGTGAGAATTGCTAATGGCACTCTGATGTGATAGGAAGTGGTTCATTTTCTCAGTCCAAAAATATCACATTAAATTGTCCTCTATGTCCCACATTTAGACTATGATCTATTATTCATTAGCAAATTCACCAAAGCTATGAATTTTATGACTCAATTTACCCCTTAAACTTGTACGTTTCAGAACTTTGATTCGAGAAAGATGATTGGCGATGCTAGAGTGTGATGGACTCCACCTCCTGCAATGTGAAGAACAGCACCAACCCCCCAAGTTTGTGTCTCAAAGTCCAATATCTTCATTGTTTCCAGCTCAAAACATTGATAGTGCAATCATGATGTGGCACTACTGCTTAGGACATCCTAGTTTCTTGTATTGTCCAAACTATTTCCCACTTTGCTTTTGAATAAAAATACAAAATTTTTTTAGTGTGAGGTTTGTCATCTATCCAAATATGTTCATAACTCATATCATAATATTTCTTATAAGCCAACTCATCCTTTTGCATTAATCCATAGTGATGCGTGGGGAGCTTCAAGAATAAAAAATGTCATAGGTTCCAAATGGTTTGTCCTATTTATTGATGATTATACCAAGTAACATAGTTATACCTCATCAAAGAAAAATCAGAGGTGGGAAAAATTTTTCAAAATTTCAATACCATGGTTCAAACCCAGTTCAATAGTAAAATCCAGATCCTTAGAATTGATAATGCCAAAGAATTCTTTGCATCACACCTTGGAGCTTACCGTCAAAACCAAGGAATTATCCATCGAAGTTCTTGTAGTGAGATACACCAACATAATGGAGTATCTGAAAGGAAAATCAAACATGTGTTATTATAAGTAGCTAGGTCTCTCTTGCTCACCTCTAATGTACCTAAGTCCTTTTTGGGGGAAGCTGTCTTAACTTCTATATACCTTACAAATAGGATGCCATCTCAAGTTCTTGGCTACAAAACTCCATGTCAAGTTCTCCAAGAGTCATTTCTCAATTCACACCTGATCTCTACCATTCCAATGAAAATTTTTGGGTGTTCAACATTTGTACATATGCATCCATCTCATCGAAGTAAATTAGATCTAAAATAGAAAAATGCATCTTTCTTCAATATTCCTCCACTCAAAAGGGGTATAGGCGCTATTCTCCTAAAGGCATCAATTATTTGTCTCTATGTATGTTACTTTTCTAGAAACACAACCCTATTTCCCACAATCTAATATTCAGGGGGAGAGTCAGGCAAAATATCAGTTTTGGGATCTTTCAAACCCTAGAATAGAATCTGAATCGGTACCTGAGACAATGAAACATTCTGCCCCACATATATAATTGTCTTCTAATACAAATCAGATTGTAATTGAAGCCATTCCTGCACATGAACCTGAGTGCGCTGCCCCTAAAAATTCTGAACCCGAAAATGCTGCTCCTCAAAATACTGAACCAGCTAAACTTAAACCTCATTCTGAACCCAAATCACAGAGTTCTGAATCTGAACTAGTGGCTGCCAACAACCAACGTGAGTCAGATTCCAACACACTCCCAATGCAAACCAGGAATCGGAACCTGATCCAGGTATCACTTCTGAATCTATTGGATTACCTAATGATCTCAGCTGGCCAATTGCCCTTAGAAAAGGTGTTTGGTCCTGTACCCATCATCCCATATCTAATTATGTCTCGTATGATAATTTGTCACCATCTTTTAGGTCCTTCACTATTGAACTAGTCTCCATAGGAATACCAAATACTGTCCACGAAGCCCTAAAACACCCAAAATTCAGGATTGCGGTGGAAAACGAGCTTAAAGCACTTGACAAGAATGGGACTTGGGAAGTGACTACTCTACCTAATGGTAAAAAAACAATGGGATGCAAATGGATTTTCACCATTAAGATGGAAGATTAGATCGGTATAAGGCAAGGTTGGCTGCTAGAGGTTTCACACAATCTTATGGGATTGATTATTAGGAGACTTTTGCTTCAGTACCTAAACTAAATACCATCAGAACCTTATTCTCCATTGCTGCGAACAATAACTAGCCCTCATTCCAACTTGATGTCAAAAATGCGCTCCTCAATGGGGAACCTGAGGAAGAGGTTTACATGGAAATGACATCTGGTCTTGAAAATTCAATCAACCCAACAAAGGTGTGCAAACTCAAAAGTCTCTCTATGAACTAAAACAGTCACCCAGGGCATGGTTTGACCAATTTGCAAAAGCTATAAAGAAGTATGGATATGTTCAATGTCAAGCAGACCATACTTTATTTCTCAAAGAATCTGTTTAAGGTAAAAAATCTATTCTAATAGTCTATATTGATGATATCACCTTGACAGGAGACTATAAGGAAGAGATGCTTGGGCTAAAGGGATTCCTACCAAAGGAATTTGAGATCAAAGACCTAGCGTTTCTAAATTATTTCCTAGGAATGGAGATAGCTCACTCAAAGAAACGAATATTTGCCTCTCAGCACGAATATATTCTAGACTTACTCAAAGAAACCGAGATGAAAGGATGCAAACCACAGAAATTCCTACAGAATAATCAAAAAAATTAGGAGTGCATAAAGAGAGTCCAGCAATAGATAAAGAGAAATATTAGCGCCTTGTAGGGAAGTTGATTTATTTCTCATATACCTGACCAGATATTGGTTTTTATGTTAGTGTTGTGAGTCAATTTATAAACAATCCAAGGGAAGAACGTCTTGAGGCCGTCTATAGAATTCTCAAATATCTTAAAATGACATCAAGAAAGGCCTAATGTTCAAAAAATCAAATAACAGAGACATAGTATTTACACTGATGCAGATTTGGCTAGATCACCAATTGACAAAAGGTCAACTAGTGGGTATTGTTCATTTGAATGGGGAAATTTGGTGACTTGGAGAAGTAAAAAACAAGCCGTTGTTGCTAAAAGCAATGCCAAGTCAGAATTTAGGGTGATGGCGTATGCGAGGTTATGTGGTTGAAGAGGTTACTATCAAAACTAAAACTAATTGATTGAAGTTCTATGAAAGTTTTTGTGACAATTAGGCAACTATTAGTATAGCCAAAAACCCTGTTCACCATGACCGTACCAAGCATCTTTTGAAATAGATCACCATTTCATCAAAGAAACGATTGACTCAAAATTAATAAATCTAATTCTACACACCCACTCAACTTCAAATTGCAAATATTATGACAAAGGCTCTACCTCAGTCTAATTTTCAAGATTTAAGTTCCAAGTTAGGTTTAATCAACATACACAAACCTAACATGAGGGAGTGTTGAAACATCTTAATGTAGAATTACAACAACAACAACAACAACAAACAAAACCCTATCCCACTAGATAAAGTCAGCTAAATGGATTAAACGCTGCCATAGAGTTTTATCCGAAACTAAATTTTCGGAAATACCATTTAGCCAAAGATCTCTTTCAATAACTCTCCAAGTGTCCTTTTTGGTCTTCCTCTATATCTTTTCAACAACAACAACAAAACAAAGCCTTATCCCACTAGGTGGGATTAGCTACATGAATTAAACACTACCATAGAGTTCTATCCGAAACCAAATTTTCAAAAATACCATTCAACCAAAGGTCTCTTTTAATATCCTCTCCAAGTGTCCTTTGTGGTCATCCTCTACATCTCTTCATTGAGCTAAAAACCATTTGATCAACCTTTCTCACGGGAGCCTCTTGCGGTCTTCCTTGTACATGCCCAAACCACCGTAACCGAGTTTCGATCATTTTCTCCTCAATAGGTGCCACACCAACTCTCTTCCAAATACAATCATTCCAAATTTTTTTTTCTTGTATGTCCACTCATCCATCTCAACATTCTCATTTCTACCATGCCCATTTTTTACTTGTGTTAACCTTTCAAATCCCAGCACTCACTACCTAATGCATAGCTAGTCTAATAGCAGTTCGATAAAACTTTCTTTTAAGTTTGTTAGATATTTTGCTATCACAAATAACCCCCGAGGTGTTTTTCCATTTCATCCACCTAGCTAGGATTTTGCATGTGACATCCCTATCAATCTCTATATTACTTTGTAAAATCGACCCAAGATATTGAAACTTAGACACTTGTGGTATACTATGCTCCCCAATTTTTATCTCCAAATAATTATTTGCTCACCTTTTGATAAATTTACACTCCATATACTCTGCTTTACTCCTACTTAAACGGAAACCCTTTGTTTCTAAGGCACCTCTCCATATCTTCAATTTATAATTAACCTCCTCTATTGACTCTTCTACTAAGACTATATCATCTGCAAAACGCATACATTTCGAGATTACATCTTGGATATATCTAGTAAGTGCATCCATCACTAAAGTGAAAAGGTATGAACTTAAGGATGACACTTGATGCAAACTGATATTTATGGAAAAATCTTCTGTCCCCCCTCCCCGAGTCCTCATGCTTGTTGTAATCCTATCATACATATCCTTTCTAGCAAAAATATAAGCAATACGAACACCGTTCTTTTCCAATGCCTCCCATAGGACTTCCCTTGGCACTCTATCATAAACTTTGACCATATACAAGTCTCTCTCTACTTTGATGCCATTCCATCAAACCCCGTAAAAGATATATAATCTCCATGGTTGATCTTCCTGGAATAAAACCAAATTAGTTCTCTGATATATGAGTCTCATTTCTTAATCTGTGTTCAATCACTCTTCTCAAAGTTTCATAGTATGACTTATGAGTTTAATCCCACAATAGCTTTCCCAATTCTAAATATCTCCCATATTCTTGTAATGGGTATCAATGTACTCTTCCTCCATTCATCTGGCATCCTCTTGGACCTCAATATCTCATTGAACAACTAAGTAAGCCAAAAAATACCTTTCTCTCACAAATACCTCTAAATCTCAATAAGTGTGTTATCAAGATCCATAATCTTACCATTGTCGATCTTCTTAAGTGCCTCCTTCATCTCAACTTCCCAAATTCTACGATACAAAGCAAAGTTTTGATCCTCTTCTCGAGTAGTTAAACCTTCCATGTCTATAATTGTTATCTACTCTTCATTGAAAAACTTGTGATAATAACTCCTTCATCTTCTTTTGATATCTTCCTCTACTACCAAGACTTTTCCCCCTTCATCCTTAACGCATTTCACTTGATTCAAATCTCTTATTTTCCTTTCCCATCCCTTAGCAAGCTTGTATATTTGCCATTCCCCATTCTTTGTTCCTAAAACTTGGTAAAACCCCTTAAACACTTTAGATCTCACCTCACTAACTATTTTCTTTGTCTCAGTTCTAGCTGACCGATATTTCTCCCAATTTTCCGCCTTATTACCAAGATGTAAAGCTTTAAAACACTTTCTTTTATATTTAATCTTCTCCTGCACACTCTCATCCCACCACCAAGATTCTTTACCTTTGGGGTCAAATTCTTTTGATTCACCCAAGACTACTTTAGCTACCTTCCGAACCCCATTTGCCATCTCTTCTCTTATAAGGCTAGCACATCCTTTTGTCTCCCAAACTCTCTCCTCCATTAGCTTTCTCTCAAAAATCAATTGCTTTTCACCCTTTACTTACCACCACTCGATTCTTGGGTTTATAACTTTTCTGATTCATTGTTTTTGACTCTTGACATGCATATCAAGGACCAAAATCCTATGCTGTTATTATTAACTAGCATTAATTAGCTGTTATTGTTTGTTTTAATTAGGATAGGATTCTGTTATTTTGTAATTTAATTAGTCTAGTCAGCGGATTAGATAGAATTCAAATTTTTATGAAAATGACCTTCCATTATTAGGACTGTTATCTAATTGTATATATGGAGGTTCAAAACCTCAAATGTAATATAGAGAAAGAAAAACAACTTTTCTGTTTCTACTCTTCTAAAATCTACATTGATCATACTTGAGTATGTTGGGTTTACCTCATGAAAGATAAGTCTGATGCCTTCATGATATTTGAGCAATTTCACAAAATGATACTTACTGATTTTCAGTCCCCTATACAAATCCTTAGAATAGACAATGGTAGAGAGTACGACACCAATACCTTCATCCAGCATTTAACCACAAACGGGATCTTTCACCGAAGCTCCAATGCTAATACTTCCCGATAAAATGGGGTTGCCAAGAGGAAGAATAGGCAACTTCTTGAAACAACCTGGGCCTTCATGTTTTCTAGCTCTACCCCACAAACCTTTTGTGGGGTGGCACAACTTACAGCCTCATATCTCATAAATAGACTACCTTCCAAGGTACACAAGTTTGAGACCCCTGTGAGCGTACTCCACTTTCTCCCCAAGACAAAAATCTCTAATTCCTGTCATCTAGTGCTCTTTGATTGTATTGCATTTATTTATAATCACAATCCTACCCACAGTAAACTAGAACCTAGAGCTATTAGAGGGGTCTTTGTAGGGTACTCAGCCACTCAAAAGGGATACAAGTCTTACCTTCCTCTAAAATTTTTATTGTCACAGCTGATGCCCAATTCCTAGAACAGAATCAATTCTACCCCAATCCCTCACTTCAGAGGGTAGAAACTAGTGAAGCAAGGCATTGAGACCCTACCATCTCACTCCCTAATCCATCACCAATCTTTCCTTTAGAACCCTCTTAATTTTCTTACTCACTGCATACTCAATCCAATCCTGAACCTGAGTGAACACCTAAGGAGGGTGAAACTGAAAAAAAATTCCAGAATTCTGTCCAGGGGAAGAAATTATCCCATCGAACCAAAATTCAGAACCTCAACAGGAAGGGACCATTCAAAAGACACCTATTAGAACTTACTGTATAAGACCAAGACCTACTTAGCAAGGCCAATCACAAGACCTGGAATAAGTTAGAAGAATGAAACTATGGGAAGGAACCTAGATAGTTTTGATGATCTGGCCATACCTATTGCACTTAAAAGGTGGTAATGTCCTATACTCAACATTCTATTTCCGATTATCTAACATACTCAAAACTGTCATCAGAATTCAGGGCATTTACAAGAAACCTTGATAAAGCAGAATCCTAAAGAGATAAAAACTGCACTGCAAGACCTGAAGTGGAGAGATGCAGTTATGGAAGACATGAGGGCACTGTTAAAAAATGAGACTTGGGACATCATGGAGCTTCCAGAACAAAACAGCGCAGTGGGGAGCAAATGGGTGTTTGTTGTGAAATATAAATATGATGGCAGTGTGGAAAGGCACTTGGTGGCCCAAGGTTTCACTCAAACCTATGGGCTAGGCAATGACATACATTGCTGTAAACTTGGAAAGGGAACTTCACCAATTAAATATAAAAAATGCATTTCTAAATAGGGAATTGGATGAGGAAATATATATATATATATATATATATATATATATATGAAAATCCCTACTGGATTTGAGACTGAGGAGACAAGGGAGAGTATGCAGATTGAAAAAAATCATTGTATGGCTTAAAACAGTTCCCGAGGGCCTGTTTCAAACATTCAACAATTAAAAAGTTTGGGTACAGTAAAGGCCAAGCTGATTATACTCTATTCAGAAAGTGCTCGAAAGAAGGAAAGAGGATATTTTTGATAGTCTATGTCAATGACATGATCATAAAAGGTGATGATGGTCTTGAAATTGAGAAGTTGAAAGCTTGACTAAGGACTGAATTCAAGGGTAAGATCTCGAATGGTTGAGATGCTTCCTAGGTATGGAGGTACCTAGAAGCAAAAAGTGGGTCTTCATTTCCCAGAGAAACTACATTCTTGACTTGTTAAAAGAGATAGGCACTATAGGAAGTATACCAATGGGAACTCCTTTGGTGAAGGGGTGGAAAGGAAGTAAGACAATGAAGGCAGCCCAATTGACAAAGGGAGATACCAAAGGTTAGTTGGAAAACTGATATACTTGTCACTCACCCAAATATTGCACATGTAGTATGTGTAAGCAAGTCCAAGACCCATAGCCTCCTATCTAAATGGAACCTAGTGTATGATTCTTGTATACACTCTCAATATCTCAATATAATATAGTTTCACCCTATTCAGGGTTTTTCTCTCTCTTTTCTCTCAATTTCTCACAATTGAAAATAAACAACTCTTGATTAGATAAATTCGAATAACACGAGAAAAGTCATCAAAAATCACAAAATATTGAAAACCAACCTTTTTTTGGTGAGATTGAAAACCAACCTTTGATTCAATAATATGAGGACCCAAAACCCGAATGAACCAGCTCAAACTCTAGTGGGGCAGCGAACTGACACTCTTCACAATTCAAATCAAAGATTGGACTCGAACTATGACTTAAGATTCTTTAATGAAGGATGTCCCAAACAAAAACGAAGTTGGAGAGGAGAAATTGAACCAAAGCAAGCAACAGACTTTTGCAATCCTTTAGTGTCCCTCTAGAATATATAGTCCACTTGACTCACTATGTCTACCAACAATCCTCCCTGACCCAAGATCTTGAAAGAGACAATAGCCAAGAAAGAATTGAACACTACAGTTCTGTGTTTGGGAGATCTTTCTAACAGACAGGTGATTGAAAGGAAATTGGAGTCAACATAACATAGACTTTAATGAAAGTGAAGGTGAAAGGTTAAAAATACCACACCCAACTACTGGAGTGGTTGAAACAATGTTTAATGTAGAAGATGGATGAAACAAAGAGAACATATCTGTATTTCCAGTCATGTGATCAATAATACCTGAATCAATGATCCAGTTGCTAGAGGAAGAGGTAAGACTAGTGGGAATTACCTGACTGAACCGAAGTAGCCGTGTAGGAGACACCAATACATTCAGAGGCTGAAATTCATTAGCCGTCATGGTCACAATTTTATCACAGCAGATTTGGATGAGGTAAAATATTTTTCTCTCTTGATTTTCATTGAAACATATGACAGCATTATTAATAGATAAGTTGGCAATAATCCTGCCAATCAGATTTAGATAAGATAAAATACAAAACTAATTCCTAAAAATCAGAAAAGGGACTAAATTCTAATGAATAAAAACTAGATAATGTACAAAAATCCTAGTATACAAAATTCGTATATGTAGGGAGGAGGTTAAGGTTAACCTTATCCCCATAATCAGATAGAGAAAGGACCAAAACTGACATGAAGTCAATCATATAATTTCGGACATATGTACTCCCACACTCCACCTCAAGTTGGGTACTAGATGCTGATCATACCCAACTTGGAAGTTAATTCTTCAAATTTCAGCAAGGGAGTAACTTTGTAAGGATATTAACTGTTTGGAGATGAGAAGGGATGTAATAAAGTAAAATCACATTAGCTTCAATTTCTTCTTTGATGAAGTGGCGGCCTATTTCAATGTGTCTGGTGCGATCATGATGGACAAGGTTCTTTGCTGTGCTGATAGCAGCTTGGTTGTCACAGAACACATTCATAGGCTTCTCACTTGAGAGATTTATTTTGAAGAGTTGACATTTTACCCACATGACTTCACAATTCCAAGAGCCATTGCTTTGAATTTTGCCTCTGCACTACTTTTAGAAATAACTTATTGTTTTTTACTGAGCCATGTCAACAAGTTAACCAAGACATTTGTACCATACCCGATTGTTGATCTTCTATCAGTGGAAAATCCAACCCAGTCAGCATCCGTGAGAAAACTAACATCCCTATCATTTGTTTTCTTCAAATAGAGACCTTTCCCAGGAGTCAATTTTAGATACCTCAGAATTCTATACAGAGCCACAAGGTGGTCTTTCCTTGGATTGTTCATAAATTGGCTAACCACACTAACAGGAAACCCAATGTCTGGTCAAATGTGAGAGAGGTAAATTAGTTTCCCAACCAAGCATTGATATCTCCCTTTGTCAACTGGAGGACTTTAGTTTCCAACAGGCTTCCATCCAAGCATCCCAGTCTCTAAGCAAATCCAATATGTACTTATGTTGGGAGGGTAGATTCCTTTGCTTGATCTGGCTACTTCCATCCCTAGGAAGTATTTTAGATATCCTAGATCCTCAATTTCAAATTCTTTGGCTAGGAATCCTTTTAGATTAAAATTGCCTTTTTCATCATCTAATGTTAGAATGATATTATCCACATAGACCATGAGGATGGACCTTTTGCCTTCAGCTAAGATTTTCTGGAAAAGGGTATGGTCTGTTTGACACTAAGAATACCCAAATTTCTTAATTGCTTTTGTGAATTCATCGAACCAAGCCCAAGGTTATTGAGTCCTTAATGAGACTTCTTTAAGTTGCATGCATTTCCTGTTCGTTACTGAAATCCTCGAGGAACCTCCATATAAATTTTTCTTCAAGGCCACCATTAAGAAAAGCTTTTTTTACATTGATTTGGTGCAGTGGTGATGCAAAATAGAATGGATTCAATTATATTTTATGTAATATTTAATTATTTTGTAATTTGAGACTTAGGGTTTTTAATTTGGGTATTTTATTAGAGATTTGAAATTAATGGGGATTTATCTTCATTAGAAATTCTAACATTTTCTTATTTACCAGTTTGAATCTTAGGTTATCCTATCCCCATAAGGCATAAGATTTCGTTTCAATTAGGAGTTATTGAGTCTTAAGTTATCTTGTCCATGCCAACCACTCATTCAAAGGAGAAATTTAACACAATAGTAGCATCATAACTTACAAATGGATAGGAAACTGCTAATATCATCAAACTATAAATAACTACAGTATTTTACCAATAATTCTACCGTTTTGCATATCCCAAAACATTTATTTCATAGATGTACACAACATGAATTCAAGCCAATCAATAATCAAGAAATATGTAAAACTCCAAAATGTTCTTGCAATTCAAAATTATGTTCAAAACATCAATTGAGGAAGACCATTGAAATGAATTGGGAAAAAATAAAGAAAGAAAATTCAAAATTCTGGCCTCTGTCATTTTCAACTAACCTCAAGATCGGGAATGTGCCGATCAGCTTGGAACTGATAAAAAGAATTACGAAGCAAATTTTCAGGATCACCATCTTCACAGCGCATTTGGTTCAAAATCATGTTGTAGCTTAAATGAAAGGCACTGAAACGAAAAAGAGGGACAAAATGTTAGACAAATGACTACAATTACTATAATAAAATGAAAGACAAAATATGAGAAAATGAAATCTCTATATTCTTTATTTAATTGATGGAAAACAAAAATTAACCAAGCCAAAGGCACGTCAATCCTTAATTTTACATGTGTTTTTAATATTCCATTGAAAACTAACGCCTATTTGAAGGATGCAGCATCATTTAATCATTGCAGCACCACTCCCTACAGTCACATAACCGATTTTCCAGTTCCAAGCAAAAGCAACACCAGATTTTGCTTAAGATACTAAAAGACAAAAATGGAATTTTCTTAATAAAATGTATGCGAGAGTTCTAGATAAAGAGGATTAAAAATAGAAAGAATACCAAGATAGAAAACAAGAAGCACATCAAAATAACAACGATGATTTAAAAGGCATCAGTCATGTCAATAATGAAAAAGTGGTCGCATTTCTGTGCCAAAAGTTTCAAAATATACATAGCTTGCTTTTAAAAGATAATCTAGATTCAAATTTTGGGATAAGTTTAATTTTGTCAATGGACATTTTAATGAAAGACTGCAGGAATACACTTCCGTCTCCCTTAAAACCAAGTGCATGATATGTGAGCGTGACTCTAGAATCTAAGAAGGAGAAGTTTTATAACTCCAAGCAAAGAAACAAAATAATCAGGGGTTCTCAATGTGGCCAAATTTTTTTTTTTTCCATATATAGAATTAATCAAGAGATAATAGCTTATATTAATTTAAACAAGTTGTAGAGAGACTTTTGGAGGAAGGCAACTGAGAAATTTGTACAGCAACTTCGTCCTTTCCAAGAAAACTCCATTGACCCGCTTCACTCAAACTCAATCCATACATTGAACAGCATATGCAACTGTCTTTACTATGATTTATATTTAAACCAAAAAAAAAAAAAAAAACCCTCATTTTGAAAAAAATGCGACCAATCAGCGGTTACTGCATGAAAATTTCAGAGTTTTTTCTATACTCTAAGTTCTATTTTATTCAAATAATAGGCAGTACATTTATAGGAGAAGGTTGGCCACAATCCCAGCCAATCAATCCCAGAAATCAAGGAAAATAAATACAGGGAATAACAAACAAAATCTAAGGAGCTAAAAAAGGAAAATAGCTGATGGGATGCCAGCTGCAAATCCCATTTGATTCAGAAGGAAATCAGACCTAAAAATCACAATAAATGCCTATTAAACATCAAAATCAACCAACTGGACACCCATTCAAATAAAGATAAAATCTCTATCATTATACTAAAATTACCAACACTCCCCCTCAAGCTGGAGAGTATATGTTAATCATTCCCAGCTTGCACCCAAGTTCTTCAAACCTCACTCTAGACAGTGCCTTAGTTAGAATATCTGCCACTTGAGCCTTTGTAGGAATGTAGATAAGTTCAAGTATCCCGGAGTCCACTTTTTCCTTTATAAAGTGGTGGTCAATCTCAACATGTTTGGTACGATCATGCTGAATAGGATTCTTTGTGATACTAATGGCTGCCATATTATCACATAGAACCCTCATTGGACCTTGATAAGTAATCTTTAGTTCATCAAGTAGATGTTTCAGCCATAATTCTTCACAAATACCTTGAGCTAGTGACCTATATTCAGCTTCAACACTGCTCCTGGCTACCACTGATTGCTTCTTGCTTCTCCAAGTCACCAAATTTCCCCAAACATAAGTACAATAGCCAGTGGTGGATCTTCTGTCAATAATAGATCCTGCCCAATCTGCATCACAATACACTTCCACCTTATGACTTGTACCTTTCTGGAAGAAGATTCCTTTTCCTGGAGTCATCTTTAGGTACTTCAAGATCCTATAGGCAGCTTCTAGATGAGCTTCCTTAGGTTTATTCATGTATTGATTGATAACACTCACAGGGAAGCAAATATCTGGTCTTGCGTAAGATAGATAAATGAGTTTGCCCACAAGCCTTTGAAATCTCTCAGTATCAACTGGTGGGCCCTCTTGAGAGAATCTAAGTTTGTAGTCAACTTCCATTGGGGTATCTATTGGCTTACACCCTAGCATACCAGTTTCTTGAAGTAGATCCAAAGTGTACTTCCTCTGTGAAATAAGAATTCCCTTGCTTGATCTTGCTACTTCCATTCCTAAGAAGTACCTTAATGGCCCAAGATCCTTCATCTCAAATTCCTGAGCCAAGGCTTTCTTCAAGTGTTTTATCTCTTCTTCATAGTCTCCAGTAACTATTATGTCATCTACATATACAATGAGGATAGCAATTTCACCTTTAGGTGAGAATTTGGTGAAGATAGTGTGATCGGCTTGCCCTTGCTGATATCCTTGTCTCCTAACAGCTTTGGTGAATTTCTCAAACCAAGCTCTAGGAGATTGTTTGAGGCCGTAGAGGGACTTATGTAACCTGCAAACTTTCCCATTATTCTTTTCTTCAAAGCCAAGAGGAATAGACATATACAACTCTTCCTCTAGGTCTCCATTCAAAAAGGCATTTTTAATATCAAGTTGATGTAATGGCCAGTCAAGGTTGGAAGCAAGAGATAATACTACCTTAACAGAATTTAATTTTGCCACTGGAGCAAATGTTTCTTCGTAATCTATCCCTTGAGTTTGAGTAAACCCCTTAGCAACAAGTTTGGCCTTGTATCTATTAATACTCCCATCTGAGTTGTATTTGATATTAAAAATCCACTTACATCCAACTGGCCTTTTTCCTTGTGGTAAGTCAACAATTTCCCACGTACCATTTTTCTCAAGTGCATCCATTTCTTCCTTCACAGCTTTCTTCCATTCATCCTGTCTCAAAGCTTCATAAATGTTTTGTGGAATTTTCTCATTTGAAATATTGGCAATAAAAGTTTTGTAAGTAGATGACAATTTATCATTGGATACAAAATTTGCAATGGGATGTGTGTACAAGACCTAGTACCCTTTCTCAATGCAATAGGCATATCCAAACATAGGTTCTCAGCCATATCTGGACCTGGATCAGAAGAATTATGGTTCTGCTCAGGAGTTGGATTAGTCTTTTCCTCATGGGTCTTCTTCCTCCTTGAGTACACCAATAACTCTTTTTGCTGTGAAAAAATCATTAGTCTCAGGTTCCTGGACAATTCTAGCATTTTCTTGTTCTAGTTCAACACAAGCCTCTGAATCAGGGACAATAAGTGGGATTTCATGAGTAATAGTGCTATGATCAAGTGGGTATGTAGGTGTATGACTAGTAGAATCAGATTTGGCGTTTTGAGCATTGTCTGTCATACAAAAACTCCATTCCCCTTGATAGTTCTCCCCCTAAATGGATGTTTTATGATAATAAGGCTGGTTTTCAAAGAAGGTTACATCCATGGACACAAAGAATTTTTTAAGAGTGGGAGAGTAACACTTATACCCCTTTTGAGAAGATGAATACCCCACAAATATACATTTGGTGGCTTTAGGTTCAAGTTTATTACTTTGGTAAAGGTGAACAAACACAGTGCAACCAAACACTTTCATGGGTAAGGTGGAGACAACTTGAGTAGAAGGATAGGCATTAAGGAGTGAATTACAGGGTGTTTGAAACCCAAGAACCTTGGAAGGCATTCTATTTATGAGGTGGACAGAGGTAAGAATGGCTTCCCCCCAAAAAACATTTAGGAACATTCATGGTAAACATAAGGGACCTAGCCACTTCTAGGATGTGTCTATTCTTTCTTTCAGTTATCCCATTCTGTTGGGGTGTATAGATACAAGTATTTTGATGATAAATGCCCTGTTCAGCAAGATAGGTGCTAAGGGTGGAGTTTATGTACTCTTTCCCATTATCACTCCTCAAGACCTTGATGTTGGTTTGGAATTGTGTTTGGATGAGGTGATTAAAATTCTGAAAAATGGATGGAACTTCAGATTTTTCCCTCATCAAATAAACCCAAGTGATCCTAGTATGATCATCAACAAAGGTGATAAACCACCTAGTACCCGAGATGCCCTTCACCTTGGATGGCCCCCAAATATCACTATGAATCAAAGAAAAAGGATGAGAGGGTTTATATTCTTTTGGTGGGTAAGTTGCACGGGTATATTTAGCAAGTTGACAATATTCATAGGAAATATCAAGAGAATTTTTATTGCATAAATCAGGGTACATCCTCTTCATATATTGAATATTTGGGTGCCCTAATCTATAGTGCCACAACACTAACTCAGAATCTGTCCAGGTTGTAAAGCTGCACTTAATTTTATTTGTTGAACCCATGAGATAGAGACCATCCTCCTCCTTAGCATTGCCAATCATCCTCTTGGATGCCAAGTCCTGAAATTCACAACCACCATCAAAGAAATTAGCTACACAATGGTTATCTTTTATCATTTTGCTGATTGATAAAAGATTACATGCAAGCTTGGGCACTATCAAGACATTTTTAAGGACCAAATCCTTTGAAATAGTGGCTGTTCCAATACCAGTCACTTCAGTTAAAGTTCCATCTGCAATTTTGACTTTCAAAGGAGCTGTACATGGTTTAAATTTATCCAATAGAGCAGAATTATTAGTCATATGGTCAGAGGCTCCAGAATCTACTATCCACTGATGATTTTTCTAAAAATGAGTATTGAGAGCAAGTGAGAAATTACTTGACTGGGCAATATTCCCAGTCCCAACATTACTCTTGGAATTCTCATTGGAGGCTGAATTTTGCTGACCAATCATTTTCTGGATCAGCTCTAATTGCTCATGAGTGAACAGAGGTGGATCAAAGTTGATGGGTTCATCTTTGCTGACATTGTAGCTCTTAGCATCTATCTTTTGCCTTGGTTTCCAATTGGGAGGCTTCCCATAAATTTTCCAGCAATTGTCCTTAGTGTGCCCACTTTTGTTGCAATGATCACACCACATCTTACCTTGTCTTTTTTGCTTATTCTCATTGCTTTGTAGAGGAGGACCACGAGCAGCCAAGGCTGAGATTTCACTAGTGTTAAGGGAGCTGCTTTTGTTGCTTGTTCCCTGCATGGTTTTCAATCTGCTTTCCTCACTTCTAACTTCTGAAAAAACCTCTTTGAGTGTGGGAAGAGGTTTCATAGCAAGAATCCTTGTCTTCACAACATCAAAATTGTTGTTAAGGCCCATCAAGAACTTGTAAATTCGTTTTTTCTCCACAATCTTTTTATAATTTGCTGCATCTGCAGTACAGTTCCAAGAAGGATTCTCAAGAATGTCTAGTTGCTGCCAATACCTTGAGAGAGTATTGTAATACTGGTTTACTAGCATATCTCCTTGTTTTAGCTCAAGTATTTTGCATTCAATCTCATACACTTCTGTTGCACTTTCACGAGCAGAGTATGCTTCTCTCACAGCCTCCCAAATCTCATGTGCTGTCTTGTAGAACATATAATTTGCTCCAATCTCAGTGTCCATTGAGTTGATGAGCCATGAAATTACATGGTGATTTTCTGCTTTCCAGGTTTTATATTTGGAGTCACTCCTTTCGGGCTGGGTAGTTTCTCCACTTAGGTAATCCTCCTTTCCCTTCGCACAAACAAATATCATAACGGATTGACTCCATTGGAGGTAGTTATATCCGTTCAATTTGTGGCTAGTGATGCACAGTGGTGTGTTCTCTGTGATGCCTTGATAGTTCTGAGATGCCATCTCAGTGGAAGTTTCAGCCTTGTCTTTATTCAAGACTGTTTGGTTGCCGTATTTTGGCATAGCCATGGTTTAGGCCTGTGAGGCTCTAATACCATGAAAATTTCAGAGTTTTGTCTATACTCTAAGTTCTATTTTATTCAAATAATAGGCAGTACATTTATAGGATAAGGTTGGCCACAATCCCAGCCAATCAATCCCAGAAATCAAGGAAAATAAATACAGGACATAACAAACAAAATCTAAGGAGCTAAAAAAGGAAAATAGTTGATGGGATGCCAGCTGCAAATCCCATTTGATTCACAAGGAAATCAGACCTAAAAATCAAAATAAATGCCTATTAAACATCAAAATCAACCAGCTGGACACCCATTCAAATAAAGATAAAATCTCTATCATTATACTAAAATTACCAACAAAGCAAAATGTGAGAAAGAAAAATGAAGAGAAAACCTTGTGAGAGATTAGGAGCTGTACAATAAATACACGCTTAATTAACTCTTAATTATAAGCTAGTTAACTACACGCTTAATTAAATCACACACGCGCACACACACACACACACACACACACACACACGCACACGCACACGCACACACACACAACAAAGATAGAAGGTGACATGTGCATCAACAATCTTCTAGTGATATCAATTCTAAGTTCAAACACACCAGACTAGATCTAAGTTCAGAATGCTATCTGAGTTTGAAAATTTGAATTTGTGTTCAAATATAAATGCCATACCTGAGGGCAAGATATGCAAAGCCACCGAGAACATCATATAAGAGACTGAGAGTATCAAATTAGAAGTTAGAAATATCAGGCAAAAGGACAAGAGTATCAGTATGGACACCAAGAATATCAAATTGGAGGCTGGAATATCTTATTTGAGATAAACCATTGTGGAGAGGCTCACATAGAGAGGGAAAGGAATTCGACAAGCAAACACATATAGCTCAAGGTGGGATACACTGTAGAGAGGCTAAGACAGCGTAGGAGAGGTAATGGTGGAAGAATGGCATCGAAACTCTAGCAAATGTGCTATCATGCTACTGCATGGTGGCGGCACCAGAAAAAAGTTTCTCCAACACGAGGGTATGTGGCTTTGACGTGATCAACAACAAATTAGCAGTGTCTGAGTTGAACAGCGGTGTTAGTTCTGTCATTGGAGACCTAGAACTAGGTCAAATAGACTGAGGGCCTTCGCAAAAGACAGAGAAAAGCAATTTTGAGCTAAGGTTGGGCACCACTAGTGAGGAGATGGGGCTCCTTACCAGCAATAGTGAGGATCTTTTTAAGTGGTAGCTAGGTTATTCTCTACCAAGTTCCAATACTATGTGAGAAAGAAAATAAAGAGAAAACCTTGTGGGGGTTAGGCCTTTCAATCTATTATTTATAGGAGCTGTACAATCATAGTTACCAATTGTGCGCAATTGCAATTGCACATTGCGAGATCCTCTTTCGCGCAATTTCTGGAAAATTGCAAGCGCAATATGCACAATAAAGATTCAATGGCAAAAAAGTGTCATGTACCCAGTTTTGAACCCCGATTATGCCATTTGCAGCTTTTTCTACACAATATGCCCCTTCTCAACAATGGTTGCCGCTGTTGGAGTCACAGTGGTCCTTCAATCTTCTTTGCTCACTTTTGTTTTGTGGCTTTTTCTTCTTCACATCTTTCTGTGCCATCTTTGCAACTCTGGCTGGGTCACAGTCAGTCTTCTCCGCTCACTTTTGTTCATCGGCTTTTGTCTCCTTCGCAACATTCTAGCTAGGTCATGGTGGGTTGGGGGTAGTTACAGGGGGAACTAATAACCAATAAGCCTCCTTCTTTATTAGTATATTTTGGGGGTAGTTACGTTGGGTTGGGATAGCATTTGGTGGGGAGAGCATCTAGCCTTCAATGGTTGTGTTTCTCTATACATGTATTGAAGCTATTTTATCTACAACACTGTGTTGCTTCCATTTATATTTCTTTAAATATGAGATTTATGCTTTTGACATCAAGTTTCATAGTTTTTATTATTTGAAACATTAAATCTTGATTGTAAATGAAATTGCCATATTTTTTAAGGCTTTTCTTATATATTATTTTTATATGGGGCTAGATTACATATGTTAAAATATATTTTTATATAAATTATATAATTGCGCAAGCGATTCGCAGCACAATGCACAATGTCACAATGACTTCTAGCGCAATAATGCGCAATTTGCAATTAACAACTATGTGTACAATAAATATAGGCCTAATTAATTCCTAACTATAAGTTAGTTGACTACACATTATACACATGTATAATGTTTTCATACACGTCTTAAATAATAAAACAGCAACTAATCTAACACAGATATTAACATAAAGATGTAGGAGAGGCCAAGGGACATTCGTTGCTTGAAAAATATTTTATGTGGTTGGGCACTAGGCACATTGCCCAAACCAACAAAAAGACTTCCAATAACATTTATAACTTAAAACAGAATAGAGTGCATATGAGCACAGAGTGCAAATAACAAATATCCAGTTATTCACGACATTGAAAAGGTTTTCCTTAATTCAAAATAGTTAAACACAAAGGGAAAAAAAAAACATCAGAAAATATATTTTACCAACATAAAAAATAACTTCTTTGAGAAACATTGAGCTGCAGAAAACTCATCTGAAGACAAAAGCAAAAATCATCTACCATTATCAAGCACCAACCAGTACAAGATGGAGCTCTTTACATTCAGCCACCAATTTTACCTGTTTAAGCTATCAGCTGCCCCTTTAAGCATCATTTTAGCAGTAGAAGGTTCCATCTTTTCATCAACCATGAGGATACATATTCCACGTTCATCAATACCTCTTCGGCCAGCACGGCCACTCATCTGTATATATTCTCCACTGGATATCCACCTGAACTTATCCCCATCAAATTTTCGCACATTTGTAAAAACAACAGTTTTTGCAGGCATGTTCAATCCAATGCTGAAGGTCTCTGTGGCAAACAAACACTGAAGGACAATAATTTAATCCCTCTAAAAATTTTAGTAAGAAAGTGTATGCCATAACAATATTAAAATAGAAGTTGATCAGATGAATTTGCTTCTAAATAATGCACAACTAATTTCAGTATGTCAAAAATTGAGTACAAAGTAATTCAGAAAGAAAACTACAAAACTTCTTATAATCTTGTTGTCATATGATGTGAGGCCTTAATGTCATAATATTGAAAAAAAAAAATTAACAGGGTTAAGGTATGGATGACAGACAGTAGTTAACAATTGCTGCTAACAAATCACTAAAGTGGTTACTAATACACTCGTGCCAGTACGTAGCTTTGTAGTGGGATATTTTATACTATTCCAATTGCACAAAGGTAAATAAATAAATGAAAACTTTAGCACAATATACCCAGAAAAGGGAAACAAATTAGTTCATCATTTAATCCACTAACCTTGATTAGCCCTTCTTGAAATAGGATCTCAATGACTTCCTTCAAAATTGGGAGTAAGCCAGAATGATGCACTCCTATTCCACGTTTCAGCAAGGGAAGCATGTTTGAAACCTAAAATAAATTATGAACACCAAAAAGTGACACAAACACACATACATGCATGGATAAACAACAGTGGAATTATTGCATTTGTAAACTTTGAGTTTCTGACTTCCCAAATTGTGGGGTATGATAACACCAACCAACAAAAATGTTGAAACTTTTTTCAGCCCATGCCTTGCCTAATTCAAAGGTTTTTTTTTTTAACTAAAAGAAACTGTACTTGGTTTGTTCAACAATCTGAGAAGACCTAGAACTCAAAAATGTGCATGAGACATGTTTATGTCCCAACAAGATAATCACAGAACACCAGACAAATAACTTGCCTGAGGTAGCTTCTTATCATCATTTGAGAGCATATCCATAGCACTCCAAAAAATGTTTTCTATGTTTTGCTTCTCATCATCCCCATTAAGATCCATTTTTGCCATCTACATAAACCAAAGAGGAGGTCAAAATTGTAGTTTTACATGAGAGAAAGAAAGGAAACAGAATAGATACTTTTAATAATGATATTATGAAAGTGTTATACCAAGAAAGATACAGAGATTATTAAGGAATTATCTTTGCTAAAAGTTGCATTTGATTGAGATCAATAATACTTAATTGGCTCAGTAGCATGCCTTGATTAGTGGTCTCATCCAGTATTCAGAAATTTTTGTATATGGGAGTAGACAGAACGTCACCCTTTTGGTATGCACTTGGTTTTATACAAATTATTATGGAGGAGGAAATCTACTTTTCTCTTATTAGTGTACCAATAGTGAAACCATTAAAAAATAAATGTTTCAAAACTAAAGAAACAGAATAAGAATTTACAAATGCAACCAATTATTAATTAAGCATCACATCTACTTGCTTAAAAAAATAACCTAGTACTTCTAAAGGAAGAAATTTGTAGCAATTGTTCTTCCCTGTCAGACTTTGCATTGTACAGAGTATTAAGTTTGCAAAAGAATTAACTTTCCCCTTTTGTTCTGAATACAAAAAGTGCGCCATAAGGGCTAGACTGTTCCTTCAAAAGAGAAATGTTGATCCAACCAACTTAGTACCCGTTTGGATTAGATGTAAGTAGAATTGATTTTGGATAGAATTACTAAAGGTATGTATATAAAATATGTGGGCCCACTTGATAGAAGGAATGATGGGATACTTTTGGAAGAAACGGAGGGACCGATACCCACCTTTAAGTGCAGGAATTGATTTCGGGGTGGCATTCAGGCACGATCTTGACCAAACATTTAATAGGTGTAAACACATAATGTTCTTAACCATATACTGTCATAAACGTCCGAAAATGTAGCACTCTTCTGTATGGTAGTTATAAGAAATGTGTAGAATTACACTAGGAGAAAGTATAATTTTCTCTCTTGATTCATTCCTCAGAACGGGGCACATTTTTTATAAATAAGTTGGCAAACAGAACTGCCAATAAATCTGGATAAGATAAAGAACGAAATCCTAAGATCAAGGAATATTCAAAATTTGAACACAGGGAGTGGGTTTAAGGAAACAACCTTATCCCCATGATCGGATACAGTCCAGGAAGTACAAAACTACTGACATTATGTCATTAAGTCCTATAACCTCAGAATTATGGAATTCCACCCTCCCCCTCAATTTGGGTAGTCAATGTTAATCATAACCAACTTGGAAGTTAGCTCTTCACATTTGACTCAACATAGGGATTTTATGAGAATGTCAACAGTTTCTATATGAGTGGGGATATAAGAAAGTGAAATTACATTGCATTCAATTTTCTCTTTGATGAAAGGACGATCTATCTCAATATGTTTGGTGCCTATGCTGGTGGGGATAAGAGGAAAAGGGCAGTGAAGACAAGTGCTCTGCCAAGTGTCAAGAGTGAAGATGGTGAAAACAATTACTCTTGACTCGGACTCACTTGATAATTTTCAAGAAGAAGGATTCTGGTGCCAAGATATAATTCACTTACAGAAAATTGGCCTATACAAAAGTTGGCATTTCTTTGTTCCAAGAGGTTTTCTTCCAGTTTCCTTTATGTTGAAATATAAAGCATATGTAACATATGTATCATGTGTTCTAATTAGTTGTCAATTAGCTGTCACCGAACCTTTGCACCCCTCCGGTGACTCTCCCACACCTCTTTTAGTCTAGTTCAGCCCTATTTTGCTTCAAATCTGTGTTTTAAGGGCTGCATTCCATCCAAATCATTAAAAGACCGGAATCTTCAATCACTTCTAGATCTAAATCTCCAAGTATCACTTCACCTTTTTCTTCATCACCCTCCATTACCTCTAAAAAGCTGGTTGGAAGTTCAAATTACATGTCTTGGGCCGCCTCTGTCAAGTTATGGTTCATGAACCAAGGAATCGAAGATCATTTAACTAAGAAAGCCAATAACATTCCTGATGCCAACAAAGCAGCATGGATGTTATGGCAGACCATTGATTTGAAATTATGTCATCTACAAAGCATACAAGACACGTGTTCAAGTATTGAAAAGGGCTCAATCTCTTTATACTAATGATATCCAACACCTCTACTCTATTGTTACCACCATTGTCCATTTGAAGCAACAAGATATGAATATGTCTGAGTTTCCCAGCCACTTGGAATCCTTGAAGGAGAATTTAACTCTTTGTTACCAGTTGGCAATACTGCCGAGGAATAGCTAAAGTAGCAAGATAAGTTCTTTATGGTCCTTGGATTGACTACCATTCGGCCCAAATTTTAAGCTCTTATCGGGATAGGGGGAGCCATTATCTGATCCTGAAAAATATCGAAGACTAGTTGGAAAACTAAATTACCTCACTATCACTCAACCTGATATCTCATTTGCTCTTAATGTAGTTAGTCAGTTACTCCAATCTCCTTGTGATAGCCATCTGGATGCTACTGTTTGCATTTTAAGATACATCAAAGGAACGCCAAGTCGGGGATTGTTACTTGAAGATAAAGGCCGCACCCAAGTAATTGGATATTCTAATGTAGATTGGGCAGGGTCTCCTTTAGATAGGCAGTTTGCTTTCGGATGCTACGTTTTCATTGATGGCAATCTAGTATCTTGAAAGAATAAGAAGCAAGATGTTGTTGCTCGGTCTAGTTCAAAAGCCGAATACCGTGATCTGGCCATAGCAACTTGTGAACTCATATGGTTAAAGCAATTACTTCAAGAACTGAAGTATGGCAAGGTGACACAAATGACGTTGATATGCGATAATCAAGCGGCATTACACATTGTCTCGAATCCAATATTTCATGAGAGGACCAAACACATAAAAATTAACTATCATTTCATCAAAGAGAAGATCTTATCTGATTGCATTACTAGTAGTTTTGTCAACTTAGCTGACCAACTAGCAAACATTCTTACTTAGTCTCTTAGGGGTCCTCATATTAGTTTTATTTGTAACAAGCTTAGTGCATATGACTTATATGCTCCAACTTGAGAGGGAGTGCTGAAATATAAAGCATGGGTTACATATATATCATGTGTTCTAATTAGTTGTCAATCAGCTATCAATTAGGGTTTATTTTTAACCTTAGATTTAGTCTTAATTCTTGTAAACTCTTATTATAAATTCTAATGAAAAGAGGCTAGACCTCATAAGTTTTTCCTCTCTAAAATCTCTTTTCACACTTTTTAATTGAACTTAGTGGTCTATTCCTCTTTCATGATCCACACATGGTATGTAGTGCTAGTTTCTTCTGAGATGAGTGCAACATTTTAAGTGCACTTGTCCAATGCATTGATGACCCAACATCCAATTAAATCATTAGGTATATCATCCTCTAGAGGGCTGAATTTCATAGAGTGTGACTAAATATTAGATGTTGCTTGCATCTTGATTATTGGGTAATCAATTGCATTAAACCAATGCAAACTATAGTTTTAGTAATTGACATGTTGCTCCTCATGCCTATTGGTGGTGATAAAACATCAATAGCCTAAAGATTCTTAAACATCAATTACAAGCCTGGATCAAGTAGGGTCCATGGTTCTATAGCTAGTTTCTCAAGGGAGTATAATGTAAAGGCCTATTGCCCTATTCCTAGAAAATATCAATTTGGTTCCATGGTGAAGTTGAATGATGCTTAACTAGAAACTGGTACTGCTCAATCAGATTTCCTCCTTATTCTTCGTGAATCTGGCCTAAAAAGCCACAATTTGCATGAATCATAGCCTTATGAATCACGTATGAAGAGAACCACGACCAAGAGAACCAGACAAGTGAAGAGAGTCATTGAACAGCCAATAGAGATACTAAACAAACAATAGATCTGCTAAGCATTCTAAGTTGTGCACAAGCTAGGAAGAGCTTGTGCAAATGGTTGCTACTCTTTGAAGGCAAGGAGATGCCCAAGGTGTAGCCACCCTTTGTAAGGCTGGGAACTGCCAACGAGGTGCAGCCACCCCACATAGGTGTTATAGCAATAAAGTGGAAAGGACTACCCATTAGGTGGAGCCAGCCCTAGGAGGATGACCAAAGCTAGGAGGAAAGGGCTGCCAATGAGGTGGGACCACCTCTAATCTTTGGTGCTAGTTGCCTTAGTTATTATGAGTTGATGACTTGAGATCAGATTTCTTTGTTCTGCACTTGCTTTGCTGAGTCTAGATTTTCATATGTGTAACTAGATAAAAGTTTGGTGAGCTTCCAACTTGAGGGAGAGTGTTAGAGAAGAAGCTTAGTAGAAGTCGGTTTTATGAAGCCTAGTTGTAGTACTAGTCATTTTTATGTAATCTATCAATAGTAAGTTTTATGCAAGCCAAGTTGTTGTTGGTTGCCTATTATTTATGAGGACTTGTGTAGGTTATCCAATAATGGCTTAGGCTAACCAAATTCTTATGCCACAAGGACAGGTCCCTACTCTCTACTTATATAGACAATGTTGCTGCTCCATTGATGTAACAACTTTTCATTCTGTCAAGTATAACGGATCAAGATAGTTTGCTCACCTAACTAAAACCCTAACACTAATTTTGTGAATGTGTTGCTTTTTGTTGTTTGTTTCATGTACAGATATGGATTTTAATGCAACACCAGGTAATCCTAAGGACCTAAACTGATTTTAAAAATTCATTGATCTAATATGCATGCTATAGAATTATCTACACATCTGGGTTAAATGATCTAGGTTAGAGGATTGCTGCATGTATGGATGGATTTTTCATCCTTCAAACAGTATAATTCAGTACAAATGAAGGGGCAGATACTTAACCAAAGGTTAAGTTACGAAAACACTTTCAAAGAGATCTCTCTGTTTCTCCCTATATGACAATCTTAGAACAACTTGGACTTTACCTGCATTGCAAGAAACTCACACTCTCTTTTGCTGAAGCTGAAGAGTATCACAGGATCATATTGCCGCTGAATGATCATTTTCACCATCTTGAATATGTCACTTTCTTCCCTGACTCTGCCCAATACCAGGCCTTTTTGCCACTTGACATTTTCCTTTGTTTTATCATCCTCACCAGCAGGAACAAGAGCATTTAAAGTTTTCTGAAAGCTATCCTCACGGAATTTTCCCCTTTCATCCACAACCAAATATAGACCATCACCTCCTGAAGGAAAAATGTAATGCTGAAGAGGAGTTGGTCGGTAATCAGTATAAACAATATGACACGGCTGTTGGTGCACCTGCCCGTAATTTAAATGCATCAGTAAATTTGCTATCCTTTTAGTTAGCAGTTTTAATATTCCCTAAAAAAGTGTTTTTTTCAGTGTAAATTGCTATTGCAGAAAAGCAAGATAGATAAAAAAATAAATTAGAAATCAGCAGCAAACAGATCATTCTATACAGTTGGGTTGGAAAGGAAGGGATAACGATCCATAAATTTTAGACTTCTAAAGTTTCAATAAAGGCCAGATTTCATCCCGCTCCAAAGTATAAATAGCAAGATATAAAATGCCAAAAGAAAAGAAGGGGGGGGGGGGGAGGAGTGAGAGCAAAATGCAATGATAATATATTAAAGCTACATGGTTACAATCAGACCATCTTCCGTCCCTTTTTGTTTCTAATAATGCTATTGTACATCAGGTCTTAAAAGAAGAATGTATAATTCAGGATGTCTTCATAAATATTTCTAAATTATATGGAAGCTTTCGATAAAATACTTGGCCTAATATAGTGATCATACTGAGAATTGATAATTTACATGGTTTCAACACCTAGGCAGTTATCAGTCCACTGATATACTTAACTAATTACTAATAAAATAGTTATAAACCACGCCACTCTGAAGGAACAGCTAGAAAAAGGTTCAATTGAGAGTTAGTCACCTTTGCCACCCAATCAGCAAATTCCTTTGCATTAGGCACAGTTGCAGATAAGAAAACAAATCGGGAATTCTTGGGTGACATCACAATGCTCTCTTCCCAAACCACACCCCGTTCACGATCACGCATGTAATGCACCTCGTCAAATATGATCCATGCCACTTCCCTTGTAATCTCAGATCCTTTGTACTGCATGCTGCGCCAGATTTCTGTAGTCATCACCTGAAATGCATCCAGAACAAAAATTTCCTATGTATATAAGATAGCAAATGATGATGCTCGTGACATAAAATCAGAAACTAGCCAGAACGCCCACCAAGCAAGAAGCATTGGGATCAATTGTGACATCTCCAGTCATCAAACCAACATCAGAAAATTCTTCTTTAAACTCTCTATACTTTTGATTGCTCAGTGCCTTGATGGGCGAAGTGTAGATTACGCGCTGGCCATTTCGTAGAGACATAGCAATAGCATATAATGCCACTACAGTTTTTCCAGCAGATGTATGTGCAGACACCTGCAAATAGAAAAGAAAGTCACATCCACAAGGGGGAAAGCCTTACACTAATACCTGACATTTCAACGGGAGCTCATTGAGAAGCTCGTCCGGAGATTGTACTAAAAATCATTTATCTTGTCCAATTAATGGTTCTGCGCCATCTATAGCAAGACATAAAATACATTACTCACCATGACAGATTCTCCATTCTCAAGGCAATTGATAGCTTCAGATTGAAAAGGGTCGAGAGTGAAAGGGAACTTTTTAGCAGGCTCGGAACCTTGCCGAGCGGAAGGGTACGGAGGAGGAGGAACATAACCCTCCGGATAGGAAACGTCGTGCACACAGCCAATCAGTTCATCCGACAACACTGAACCACCCTCTTCACGCTGCCTCTGCGAAGGGCCAGTTTCCCCAGACGGGTCTTCATGCCACTTCCTCTTCAGTGACCCCATTACACTCTCTAAGTCAGCAATCCAGAAGAAAACCCAATAATATGAACCGTAAAATCAATCGTCAATCAGGACGTGCCACTGTGACTACGAAATTATCCATGGACAACCCTTGCGACCGTATGAGTTATTTATGAACGGCACAAAAAACCCTAACGAACGAGGACAGGGAGGGAAGCTAACTTAGCCGTAGACGCCTATGGAGCGCAGTGCCGCTATCATATTTATTAATAAAATAAATTACATTTTACTCTCTTAAAAATTTTCTAAATGAGATTAAAGTTTATATTTATTTAAAAATTATATTTTATTTTAATTTAATCATGTTGTTTAATTTTTATTTAATAATTTTAATATTTTTATTATAAACTATTTGATAAATTATTTTTGTATATATTTATTAAAAAAATTTAAAAATTAAAAAAATTAATTATCAAAATCTCATATATCAATATTTTAAAAAAATTTATAAACTTTTTAATGTATAAATTAATTATTTATTTAATTATTTAGTTTATTTAAGGTCAAAATCCATAAAATATTAAATATTAAAATATAATTTTAAATTTTAAAATTTTAAACCTTAAGCATAACATGACATTAGACTCTACAATCTAAAATATAATGTCTTAAAACCTATATATTAAAATTTTAATATCTTAAATTTTAAAATATTAAATCTAAAATTATAAATATAAAAATTTTAAACTTTAAATCTATAAATATAATATTACATTTAAATATAAACTTAAAACAAATACCCTTAAATTTTATACCTCTGACCCTAAATCTTAATCTTAAAACTATAAAATCTTTAATTGTAAACAAAATATTAAATCCTAATCACTAAAATTTAAAACTAAAAATTCTTAAATTTTAAAATTTAAAATACTAAATTATATAAAAGTTAGGCATTTATAATTTATGATTTTATAGTTTGGGGTTTAAATTTTGTTTAAAAATTTTTATTTTGAATTTATAGTTTAGGATAGATATAGATTTTATATCATGTCGTATTAATATGGATTTTATGTCATGTCGTATTAAGTTGTTGGGTTTCATATTTTAAAATTTCAAGGTTTTATGTTTAAGATTTAATATATAAGATTTTAGAGTTTAGTATTTAATGTTATATTATGTTTAGAGTTTAAAATTTTAAATTTTAAATTTTAAATTTGAAGTTTTAAATTTTTATATTTGGTGCTTTAGATTTACTTTTTATGAACTATGGTTAAATAAATAAATAAAACATATTAAATTGATAATAATTTAATTTGTGCTTTATGATAATGATTTTTAATATCTTAATTTTAGATTTGTATGAAACTTTTATAACTAATTTTTTTATTTTTAAGTTTAATTTTTAAAAATATATATAAATTATATGAAATCATTTAAAAAAGAATATTTCGTTAAGATTTTTAAATAGAAATTAATCATCATAGTTAAATTAGAATAAAGTTTAAATTTTAAACAAAAATAAAATTTAGTGTCATTTGAGAAAATCTCAAAAAAGAAAAGTATATTTGATTAATAAATGGGGGAACCTTTTATGCCAACCTTGTCCTTGCTATTTTTTTATGTCAATCCTGTAGTTCTAGGGATAAAATTCATAGCATATATATTTAGTAAACTTAGCATATAGATGAACTTAGCAAGTAATATAAGCGTTTAGTATACATTGATGCACAACTTGTTAAACTGGTAAAGCATCCAAACTTTTTATTTTGTGATTATGTACATTTATTTGAATTTTTTTAAAAAAGATAAGTATTTTACCTTTTAGGAAAATGAACCATAAGCCTCCATTGCCTCTACGAAAGCTCATCGTCCTTGAAGCATGGATTCACTACCGCAACTTCACTTGGACTCCATTGTCACCGTGCAACTCGTTGAGGTTGAGCATTACCAAATTCATACTTAGGTCTCACTGTTTCATTCTATCCCAAAATGCTCTCACCATAACCATACCAAAATCCTGAGTGCGAAGTTGCTATTTTCTCTTGAGAACAACTTGATTGGTATTCACAATTCAAAGGTAAAAGTCTCACAAATGAGAGAAGAAGCAAGATATCTCTTACAAGTGATTGTAGATGCCTAATGTGTCATAGCCAATCTAAGACTGATGCGTGCCTCACATGACTGTGAAGCTAATTCATAGGTCTGGTTACGTATGGTGAAACCTAAGCATTAGTGAAGGTTCTTTACTTTGACAAAGCAAGAGTGGGTTAGCTGGAACTTATATCAACAATTGGGCATGAATGATAATTTGAATTGGTAGCTCATATTCGGAATCACTATTTATAGATTGTGGAAACTTCGTAATGGAGTCATTTTCTAAAATAGTGATTATAATAATAAGGATGCCATGGAGAATTTAATCATGGGTACTTAATAACAAAGAGGCGAGAAAGATCTCGTTCAAAAGCAAAAGGGCCCTAGTAGTTGAGTTGAGTACCTTATCAGATGGAACCATCCACTAGAAGGAATTATTAAAATTAATGTTGATGGATCCTTGAGAATTGAGGTAGCAACCTATGGAGGCTTGCTCTGTGATGCAACAAGCAATTTTGTTTTAGGTTTCTCTCAACACATAAGAACTTGTACTGTCCTTGAGGCTGAGCTTTGAGGTGCTCGTTAGAACACCTTGGGAATTGGGGCATGGAAAAATAATGCTTGAATCTGACTCCTTGGTAGCGATGAAATTAATTTCAAAAGGGGCCACACTACTAAAAAAGAAAAAATTGATTTTCGAGGGAATTTTTGGGAAATTCACATTAAACACTATTAGTGTCATCAATAATATTTTGTGACTGATATAAACGTCTGTTGATAATATGAAATAAAGTTTGATGATAATATCAATTAATTATGTTTGACGAGCAATTATTTTTTATCAAATTATTTAATATTATTGATAGATAAAATTCATAGTAAAAATAAATAAAAAATTTAATTTTTGATGTGTATAATAATAAGATCAACAGATAAATCATTCGGTAAATTAAAGAGAGCTAATGATAATGAATTTAACTAGTAGCTTTTATCGATAGGTAAAATGGAAAAAAATTAAAAATTTGACAAAAATAAAAGGTCAAAAATCATTTTTAATATTATGATTAATGAATTTTTAATATATTTAATTTCTTTTTATCAATAGATATACTCACTAAAAATTATTGAATATACAAAAAAAATTTTTAGGGATATATATCCCCTAGAAATATTAAATTAATTATAAATTTGACAAATTTTATTTTTTAGTTATAATAATGCTATAATAAATAGTAAAATTGAAAATTGAAAACTAAATTGAAAGATAAATATGAAATATTAAAATTTAAATTTAAAATAAATATTTGTCAAATAAAAGTATCTAAATATTAAAATATATAATTAAAATAAAACTAAAATATTGTCAAATAAATACACTAAAAACAAAATAAATCCTACATCTAGCTGTAATTAGGTGGAAACTCGAAATAGAGGAGAATGGGGATCTTGCTAATCATCTAATAGCTATTGCTCTAATGGTGGGTTTGTAGGATATTGCTAGAGAGAAGGCTACAGAGCCAAAGTTTTAGGTTGCAAGGCCAAAGTTTGAGGACCAGGAAATCCAGACAAATAGGTACCAACTTGGAATTGGGCCTCCATCAGAGTCTACAACTGATATAGTTGCACTCCAACTCTGCATTCTTGGCATTGACCTAATCGAATTGCTCATTGAACTCTAAGGTCACATCCTCCTTAATTGGGTCCTTAAACCATTAACCACTCTTGGATCAATCTAGGCAAAGGAAATAGCAAAATAAGAGGCAAAAGTGGTCCAGAAGCAATTGTTCTCCTTATAGTATGTGCGCTTATCCCATAGACCTGGTCCTTATAGGTGCCACAAGCGACCTCTATCCATAGCTCTTCTTTGTTGACTGGGGTGTTGGCATGCAAACTCTCCCTAAGACCCTCTAGAAATAATTGCACCATATGAGATAGTCACTAAACTTTAGCAACATATCTATCTTTCTAGAAAAAAGTACAAAATTAATTTAATTTTAGTAATAAAAATAATCAAATAATAAATCTGCACTTAAAAAAAAATTAAACATTACAAAAAAATTCACACACGTCTTGTGGGAGTGCTCATCAACCCAAGACTTATCCTACTTTTGGTTAGTATAAAGAAATAGCTTCCATTGCCTTGGTTGTCATCCCAGATGGCCTGTTTATGAAAAATTAAAGAAATTAATTGAAATGTATTGATAAGATGTCATATTTGTAAAATATTAAATAATATTACTCACCAATCAATCTTGAGTAGTGCCTAGCTAGGTATATCCCCTATGTGCAGTGACCCCCTTCTCTAACACCCAATTCTTCTTAGTCTTTTATTCGGTTGTGTTCTTGTAATCCTTCAAATCCTTTCAAACACGAGAGCTCATCCAATTAGGCTTCTTGTCAACATTTTGAGCATCCCTATATAGTTTAGACAGTTGCTTTGACCCATGACTATTAAATGCTAACCATGACAATCATCATCTTAGTAATCCCAATTTTGTTGAAAAAAGTAATCAAGTTAGTCACATTATATTATATGTAATTATATTAAAAAATTTTATGAATTTTACTTACTTTCCACTCGTCAAAAAACATGCAATGAGTAGGGATGGGGATTTCTCCCCAACTTCACTAAGGCTTATCAAGTTGTTCTCGAATGACATTCATGGTGTGATGGCTACGAGTGTATATGGTTTCACCTATTGGAAGTTATTAAATGAATGTCAATCATTAAAATTAATAAAGCTTATAAAATATTCAAAAACCATAATTACAAAAATGAGTTTAAAATTAAAAAAACATACCCAAACATCTTATTAGGTACGGCCTTAGTTGGCCTCGCGGGTGGTAGAGCTACCAACAACTCAGGATCTTTCTAGTTAGCCTCATTAGAAGGGGGTGGGGAATAAGAATGCCCTAGAGGAACAGTAGATGCTATGGAGGTCAAATGAGGGGGAGGGGGATGTTGAAACCTTGGTGTTGGTATCATAGTCATCTAGAGTTCTAAAGGGTAGGCGATGGTTATGGTGGTACTAGTGGTGGCTAGGTTGGCACTAGTGATGGCTAAGGTGGTCCTAGAGGGCTAGGGTTAACTATCGAGGTTAAGGGCTTAACCAAGTATTAGGGTGTATCAGATGTCATCTAAAATCATATAATTAACATAACTAAATTAAGCTATAATTTGCACATAATTAAATTAACATAAATAAATTTATAAATTGAACTAACTAGCTAACTAACTAATTAACATAAAACAATTCATTACTATAAACTAAGAGCCAAAGTCATACTAAATTCATTATAATTCACATCAAATTATTGAATATTCTAAAATTTAATCTAAATTTTAAAAAAATTTGGCAGAATCTCCACTTAGTAATAAACACCTCTGTTTGTAAAATACACCAGCAACAACCCAAAAATTCTTTAACATATAATTAACATAAATGAATACATAAATTGAACTAACCAACAAACTCGTTAACATAAAACAATTCATTATTACTAAGTAAGAACCAAAGTCATACTCAATTCATTATAATTCACATCAAATTAATTAATATTCTAAAATTTAAGAAAAAAAATGGCAAAGTCTTCACTTAGTAATGGACACCCCTTGTTCTCAAAATACATTAGTAACAATTCAAAAATTCTTGAACACATCATTTCAATCAAATTAAGGTACATTTTAACCAGCAATCAAACTAGCCACACTGAGAATGTAAGTCATCTATCCTATTTCAATGTTTGCAAAACACTTAGAGGGAATAGCTAGAAAGCCAACCTTGATCATAGAGGAGTAATGGAGGAGTGATCGCAAACTAGAGGGAAGCTGGAAAATAGACAATATTATGCAAAAAGTTAGGGAGAGCAGAAAATGAAGGAGAGAATAGAGAAGACCAGATAAAACTTGTCTCATCGGAGGGCAAAGGGACAATCGTCGGGGGAGGGAGACCCTAGGGGAGTGAAACACCAAGGAAGAAAAAGAGAGAAGGAGAGAAAGCATGAAGTGAGGGGGAGTCCACAAGATTCTATTATAATACGGAATGATCAACAGCCAATGCCACTGGTAAAATAAGAAAAAAACTTTTGAATTTTTTTACCAGCGGCTATATTTACTACCACAAATCTATTTACACCTTTTCAGTGACTGAGCAGAGTACAAGTAATCATGATATCTTTTTATTGATAGTTATTGATTTTAGGCAACGCTCATTGCCAATTCAGCCAGTCACTATGCTTATTGGATTTTTCCAATAGCCATACTGCCAATAAAAAAAGTTAGCATTAATGACATGGTAGGCGTAATCAATATATTTCTTTTAACAAGTAGCTATACTTGCTGATAAAATGGTGACATCACATAATGACTGCTACATTTGCAGTCCATCACTATTAGTTTCAAGTAAACTATTGTTGCCATGAATTTTTTTTAATTGGCGGCAAAAACTGCCAATAAAAATCAAGAAATGACCATTACTATAATTGTGTCAGTCAATCACTATCATTTTGCATTTATTAGGGTTTTTGCTACTAGTAAAATAACTTTTGTAGGATTACTATAGCTTTTGCAGTCAAAGACTGTCATATCAATATACTAGTAGCATAATTAGCTGCAATAATTGACTAAGTATTTTAGCTTAAGTTGCCAGTAAAATGCAAAAATTATTTTCATCTCTAGGGGCACATAAATTATATAATTATAGATTATTTTATGTTACTAATTAAATAAAATTCCTATTGTCCTTAATTTTTTTAGAAGAAATTACATCAAACATACATAAATAGAATTCAATATAAATTAAAATTGTCAACATATAATGTAACCATATTACATTAATCTAAGTCCCCTTCATCACCTCCTTCTTCTTGTTCAATATTAGCAAGGTCCTCATCTTCTTTGATGTCATATACATCAAATAGGTTAGGTTCTTTGGTGCTCTCTTCACTGATTGCATATTCTTCTTCTTTTTCTTCTAAACAAGACACATGATGATGACTTGTGCTTTCATGACCAACTTCTACTTCTTTAAAGCTTGCTTGGTCATCACATAAGGTACCCGGTGTTGTTTCTTGAACAAACACGATCCTATGTTGTGGTGCATCAGCTTGGTAAGGTATTCCTAGTTCATTCTCAATTTTAACCTTGCCCCAACCCTTAGTCTTGATGGCTACCCACCAATTATGATATCGAGCTAATCTTCTATGGTTAGATAAGGTACAAATTAAACTTGTCTTGCTTGTTGTGAGATAATGAATGGATTATAACATTCATACTTATTGGTCATGTTTACCTCAACAAGTTTAAACTGATTATGAACTTTAGTTCCTTGTATCTTAGTGGGATCAAGCCACTCACACTAAAATATGACCGCTCTTCTCGAAGGGATTTGGGATAATCCAGCTTCAGCATGTCCTTCAGAATGCTATAATATTCATCGTCACCACCTGCACTAGTTTCTTTGACCGAGACACCACTATTGTTTTCTTCCCCTCTAACTAGGAAGTTGTCTTAAACTTAAACCCATTCACAAAAAATGATGGCCAACTCCTAATGTCTTTATTAGGGCCGCAAGCTAAGGCATATAGATTCTTGTTGTTTATTCCATTTCTCGAATCATGTACTATAAGAAAATATGGTATATATGACTTTAGTAGAAATAGACTACATTACTAATAACATGTGCTAACATAACTTTTATTTAAAGACATATGATAAACATGGACACATAAATATTTAAATGCTTACATAACTCTTGAATCAGGATGCAAAATGTTTTTAGATCAACACCTCTGATTGGTTGTCAGGGACATCGAATAGTTATAAGAAAGGACTACAATGATGAAAATTGGAATGAAAGAATGTAATCATGACCTCGCATTTAATGTAACACACTTACTTCAAGTATGGCTGAACTTCATCATAGTTTAGTAAAATGTGCAGGGTTGTGGACTTGTACTCCTTTTCATTCAATCATCATTTCTTGGCTTTTCCTGAAACATAGCTAGGTTAATTGAAAATGGAAAGAGATGAAGCTTATGAACTTGGTCCACCATAATCAAAAAGGTCAACCCAAGTTCTTTTGGATTGTACATGAGGCTTCAAATAATAAGAGCAAAAATAGGAGGTATCCCTAACAGTTGCATATTGAACCCTCCACCCGTACTTTGTTTTTCATAAGTCTTTCGATGTCACCCATAAGCTTAATATTAAATAAATGAAATTATACCTGAAAATATATATTACAAGTTCAACTAATTAAAAATATTACATAAATAAAACTCCATTGTGTACATAACTCTCAAAAAGATACATTCATTAGTATTGAACTAGACCACTTACCCTGGCTTTAAAAGTTATGTGCACTAGTACAAGCTCCATGGAATCAAAGAAAGATGGGGAGAAAATCTTTTCTAACTTGCACAGTATAACAGGAATGTTCTGTTGCATGATTAAGTTGTCTACCCTAAGTGTCATTGCACACAAGTCTAAAAAAAACTAACTTTAACTCTATAAGAGGCTTCTACATAGTGTTAGGCAATGATCTAAACATAATTGGCATACTCCATAAATATGGCAGTTGTGACTTTTCATAGCATATAACATTCCCTCCCATTTGTCCACGCATCTGGCCAAGTTTGATGCATAACCATTTGGCATTCTTAGCTCTTTCACCCATTTACATATGGCTCTTCTTTGAACCAAGTTTAATGTGTAAGTGGCCTTAGGCTTGGCAAACTTGCTATTGGTTGATGGTAACAACTCCAATTCTTGTTGCCTATAATATTCTCTCAAATCCAGCATTGCTTTCTTGATATTTTTAGTTTTTTCCTTCATCACAATGTTAAAGACATTGTCAAAGACATTATTTTCTATATGCATTACATCTAAATTATGTCAAATTAAACTATGCTTCTAATAAGGCAATTCCAAAAAGGTGCTCTATTTCATCTAGTTGTGACTCACCTCAAGCTCATCGAGCCTCTCCAATGACCAATGCTCGTGTATCTTAGGCAAACTAGTTACTCGTGCCCAAACTTGCTTGCCAATTAGTCTTGTCAGAGGCTCATCCCTCTTGATTGTATTCCTCCTAAATGCTGTCTTGTTCTATTAGAAGGCATACTTAGGGGGAAGGAATTGTCGATGTGAATCAAACCAAGAGTTTTTGCTAGAGTGTTTCAAGAAGAATGCTTTACTTTCCTCTATGCAAATGGGACATGCTAGTTTTCCTACCATACTCTATCTAGACAACATTCCATATGCATGGAAATTATTGATGGTTTGAATTAATGTTGCTTGCATTATAAAATTCTATTTTATAAAGTTATCATACGTTAAAACACCTTGCCACTATGATTGTTTTAACTTGTCTATAAGTGGCTGGAGGTTTGCATTAATCTTACTTTCGGGTTATGTGGATTGGGAATAAGACATGCCAAGAACATGTATGAGGCAGCCATATAGAACTTTAGCAAAAGATTGTAAGGAGTTATAATGACTAGCCAATAGGGGTATGCCTTAGTCGATTGCTTGCACGGAGTGGATTTATTATCACACAATCCTAACCTAACCTTCCGAGGGTCGTAAGTAAAATCAGGATAAATATTGTCAAGGTGCTTCCATGCTTCTTTGTTTGATGGGTGGCTTAGTACACCTTCAAATTGCTTATTCTCATAATGCTACCTCATATGTGGGGTAGAGCTCATGGAAGCATACAGCCTTTGCATTCTAGGAATCAAAGGTATATAATGCATTTTAACCTTAGGTACATCTTTCCCTCTATATGTTCACCTTGTAAAGGTACTACCTTAAGGTGTCTGGCATTGTAATCCATTCATAATAGGGGCAACCAACTTTAATTTACACTTTAATTACCTTCTAAAGAATTAAACTTCCAACCTCATTTGCTCATTCACCAATTTCATTTCTTCATACTAATTTTCCCTTCTTTCACTATACATTCTCATGAAATACAAAATGAATTAAGTGCATATAAAATTGATTTGCCAATGGAAGAGCTCTTGATAAATAGGTGAATACTGAGTTATTGCCACAATGGATGCCTTAAGACTACTAGAGGTAGTAGGGGAAGTTTTTAAAGGGTGGCTAATGACAATGACACAAGGGAGGTAGTAATAACCAAATTCCACAAACAATGAAGGCAAACCAATTTTATGGAGCACTAAGTCCTAGGGAATTAATACTGCTTAATTTTAATGTCTCCATCAGGTGGATGTGAATGTAACTTCTCATGAAAGTTAAGCATTTAAAACTTGCATACCATGTATTAGCCTTGCATTATTCATATAGACTATAGGTGTATTACACCATCCTACATTTAAACTATAATTGTCCTCTTATCAAGGAAATGTTTTGATTAAATCCTACCCTAGAGCATGTCCTTCTCGATCCCCAATGGAAGTAGCTTTCATTAACTTTGTTGTGCCAAAAATTGGCATTGTCTAAATTCAAGACAAAATTATAATTTTGTTAAACTTAAACTCGTATTGATGAGTTAAGCCTATGTCAAGCTGGGCCAACCTTTCGGATTATTTCTTACTAAATTCAAACTTGTATTTGAAAAGTCAAGCCTATGTTGAGCTGAATAAAACCTTTCGGATTATCTGCTATTAAATTTAGACTTGCATTTGATAAATCAAGCCTTTGTCTAGTTGGGTCAACCTTTCATATTAACTATTGTTGTTAAATTCAAACTTGTATCTGATGACTCAAGCCTATGTTAAATTGGGTCAACCTTTAGGATTATCTACTATTAGATTCAAACAAGTATTTGATGAATCAAGCCTTTATCAAGCTAGGTCAACCTTTGGGATTAACAAATATTGTTAAATTCAAACTCATATCTAGCAAGTTGAGCATATGTCGAGCTGGGTCAACCTTTTTGGATGATCTGTTATAGTTAGATTCAAACTCATATCCAATGAGTTGAGACTATGTAAAGCCAGGTCAACTTTTTGGATAATCTCTTCTTTTAAAATTTGTATTCATATTCAATGAGTTAAGCCTAGGTCAAAATTTTGGATCATCTTATGTTGTTAAATTTAGAGTTGCATTTAACAAATTGAGCTTATGTCGAGTTAAGTCAAACTTTCGGATCATCTCTTATTACATCAAATTTGTATCTTATGAGTCAAGCTTGGTTAAGTTAGGTCAACCTTTTACATATCTTATCCTGATCAAATTTAGATACTAAGTCAGGTCTTGGTCAAAGAAGGGTTTCACCTTATCCACCTATGATCAAACCTATAGTTTCTAAAGTTAAGTTAGAGTTAGGCTTCAAATAACTTAATCTTTTGAACAAATTTTCGTCTCTCTACTTTTGCATAATTTCTAGTCCCTAGAAAGATAAGCAAATGGGGCCATTTATAGACATTAAAATTTGTCTAAAATCTTAAGTAACTAATATCAAGAGTTTTGCTAATATACAAATTTTCAAAAGGCAAGTTTCAAAAATTTAACTAAGTTAACTAGGGTTAGAAGTAATAAATTTAAAATAAAAAAATGTAAAAAAAATTAAAGGAATTTTTTATTTTATATTGTTTCTTTATTACAACAAAGGAAGAAAACCTAACTCTACAATTTTACAAAGTCTTTTTGGTTGCTATATTCCCAAGAATTATGGGATCATACTGCTTAGTCACATTATCCACACATAATCCATCTAGTTGCTTTCTTTCCTTTTTTTTAAGAGAAAATTTCCTCCATGATGCTTAGGGTTCTTAGCCATTATATGCTCATTCTCCTTGTCCATCAGCTACTCCCTTGTCTCAGCAAGAATTTGGAGAATTTATTATAGCCAAAAGGTTTGCCTATGGAGGGAACTTTAACCAACTTTAAAATGACTCCAACCCTCTTTAGTCTAAAACACAAACAAAGAAAACATTGAATTTCTTCATCTCTTTCCAACAACCATTTATCCATTATAGGCACATATCCTCCACTACTCTTTGTAACTCAATATCTTCAAAACTATCCCCCACTCTAAGAAAAATTTCCTCATTCTTATAGAATAGATAGTAAAACTAAAACACTCTTAAGCAAATATCCCTAAGATTTCACCATTCAAACTCTATGACATTTAGTACTAATGCAAAGGATTAACCAAAGATATGATAGTAACCTACACTATGTTACTTAGGGAACCATTGACATCAATGTAAGAGAATCTGAGGGGAGCCATGCACCACTATGCTAACCTTTCTAGAAGCCTATCATCATTGAAGCATGGATTCACTTATGCACCTTTGCTTGGACTCCATCTTCACTGCATAACTTGTTGAGATTAAGCATCACCATGTTTGTCCCTGGGTATTATTGTTTCATTCTATCTTGGAATCCTCTCACCATAGCCACATCAAAATTCAAAGTGCCAAGTTGCTAATTTCTCTAGAGATTAACTTGATTAGTATCACAATTTAAAAGTAAGAGTCCCACTTTAATGGGCCACTATTATCCCCTGTTCTCCATTATTCTTTCTTTGGAATTCATGGTTCAGTGATTTGTTTTCATGGTTGCTAACATTATTTTGTGAAATATGGGGGGTCATTTCATTCCTTCATTTTTTGTTCCTTAGTAATTTTCTCTTGAAAGTATTTTGAGTTTTGATTAAAATTTTAGATGCCCTTGATGTTCTTTGGTTTGAAGCTATCATGATATCCCCACCCCTATTTTGTCCTTCTTTGTCATTTATAGGGGCTAACTCTATTATTTGCACCTTTGGTTGCTGATGGTGTTAGATTGGATCGATGTTATGGGTATGCAGTATTTCAATGTTGGATAATTTTAGTATTATGGGTGTTTTTGAGTCAAAACCCAAATGGATGTTGAAAGCATGCCACGTTGTAGTTTCTTAAAAGTTTGTGAGAAGGAAACAAAATGAGGAATAACAAAGGGAGTGGAACATGGCAAGAAAGCATGTTGCGAAATGGTAGTTCTTAAGGAACATGTCTAGCATTCCACATGGTGATTTCTAGTTCATGGCACCAATGTTATTTATCTTTTTCTTAACCCATGCATTTTTTTACATCTTAGTTTATTACTAGATGTTTAATGCAATGATTCCTACATGATTAATTTTGCATGCGTGAATATTGCTCTATAAATTATATTTATTTCAAAAGGTTTCATAGGTTTTTACTATCCAATTTATTTTTTATAATTGTCATGTTTTCTATTGTTATAAAATCCATATTTATTTCTTATTTAATTCATTCTTTAACAGCCTTGACTAATATCTTTGAATGTTTTCTTCATTCCTTTCCATCAAAATTTTGTAAAAGTTCTTATAGCTATTAACTCTAAAAGTTTTTCTTCAACAAGCCATTTTTCATGTTTATTACAAGAATTACAACTTATTCTTTTAATTGCTATTATTATTATCTTTCTTATAAATGCTATGGATATATAGTTATATTTTATAATAGTGGTACTATTATTCCACTATTAGTGTTACTCCATTTATTATATAATTATATTCCTTTTATTGTTACTAACAGCCACAATTATTATCCCATTATTATTCCAATAGCTAGTGTCTCTAGTTTTTCTAACAACTAGTTCTTTTTCATATATAAACCATTTTGTGCATGTGGTGCTTGAGATATAGAAGCCTAAAGATGTATTAAAGCAAAATCTTCTTTTTTGCATAAATATATTTCACATGTGGTGCTAGTGAGATGGTAACATGTATTATATAAGACAATTCTTTCCTATTTGCTAGGTTACAGCTCTCATATATTGTTATACTATTTCTCCTAATCTTGTCTGCTAACCGTGAGTATATGCCATTAAAAGAGGCTATTGAATTCTAGGGGATTGTCATGTTCAAAATCTTTTGACCTAAGAGGCCACAGAATAATTCTTAAGAACAAGTGTTCCTATAACATGCTTTATACTATAAACTTAGAATCTGTATACTTTTCCAACAAATATATCTTGATGAGTAGAATAACAACTAATTCACAGTTTAATTGTTATGAAGTGTAGTAGTTCAATCCTAGGAAACCATGTGTTACTTCATGCAATTTTAATGGATGTTGGTCCAGTTCTCTTGGTTTCTTAGTGTTGGCTTCAACCTAGATTTTGTTTGAATAATCTCAAACTTTTGGATCAATTAATTCTCTCATGAGTTTGCATGGTGTTATCTAATCATATACTTGAGTAATTTTGCAAGTTCTGCATGTGGTTTTCTACATTATGTTGGAATAGATTTGAGTTTGATTAGGTTCTCAAATGCACTTTATTTTTAATGAAATCAAGTGGTCATGATCTTGAATACCATAGCCAAGTTCTTTTGAAAAGTTGGGTTCATTTGAAATCAAGAGTTAGTGATTTAATTTTTGTTTTGCAAGCTGCCCTGTAATATGGTTAATTCTGGATAGCCTTGAAAATAATTTCAACTAAAATAGTAAATATGTTCAAATAATTTTTGTATTTTGTGGATATGTTGAGACATGTGTTAGCTACTTCTCATGTAAATTTTGGGACAAAACAAGTTGGTTTGATGTAGGAACTAAATGCATTTACCGTACTACACTCTAGTGAGTTTTGCATAGTAACAACCACTTGAGTATTTCAATTTTCTATTTTATCCAACTCTATTTGCTCTTATTTTTTTATTTTCAAGTTACCTTACATGTTATCTTAATGTTATATAACTTTCATAGTAAAAGGGATTTGTTAAGTCTTCCTTTTCAAATTTCTCTTTTCAATGATTATGTACTAGACTCATTGGCGGGAAACACTTTTGCATGTTGGGTTTGATTAGCGATGTTTCATAGGAATTAAATTCAATGTCTTGGCATGTTTCCCCAATATTTTTAGAATTTTTGGGGTTTCATTCAAATGAAAATGCAATTCAGTTTCATGGGAATTTTGACTGGCAAGCATCATGTCCACAATTCTTAACTAATTATAGAGTCCATTTGAGTGGTTGATTAGATCCTTCAATAGACATTGCATTGTATGGGGTTTCAAATTGGAATTTTAATTTGTCAGGCATATTGAATGGTTGGAAGTGCTTGGGGATATTTGTTATGGCTTCGATGGCATGATGACATGATTTTCATTTTGTGATGGATGGATTGCTTATTTTAACTCTTTAGTTTTAATTTTCCCTTTGTAGTTAAATTTAGCATATTGGGATGTAAAAATTATTTTATATGAGTGTATGAAAAATGGGATGTATGTTGAGGAAGGGTTATAATAGCCCTACACCACTTAATAGAGGACTCCAATGGTCCTTAGTTATGGATGTAGTGTTCCTTAATCCCAAATAAAGAGGTCTAGTGACTCTAAAGTAAGGGACATAAAAAAGCTTCAATGGCCAATCTTTCGTTAAAAAACAAAATATTTTATCTAAACATTGTTAAAGGAAATATAATTACTTTGTTTGCTTTACTTTAAAAATTCAAAAGTTATTTTTCAAGCCTAGTTTAGAAGAGTAGATAAATTGGAGTGAAAATACCATTTATCACAACTTGGAAAAATGAAGACATTTCAGTGGATTCTCGCTACAAAAGAACGTTGAGATATATTCTAATGTTGCTCTTGGACTTATGGGTAGCAATATTTTTTAAATACTTGTAAGCCTACCCAAGAAGAGTTAAGGAATTAGGTCAGAAGCTATCTTTCCCACAACTTGAAAGGGGTAGGCATTTTTAATGGAGTCTTATTCTAATAGAATGGGAGCACACTTTAACACTATCCCCAAGCTTGTGGGTATTAACTATTTTTCAAAGATTAAAATAAGAGTTGAGGAATTGGGGTGGAGGCATTATTTCCCATGTGTTGGAAAGAGAGTATCATTTTAATTTCACTATAGAAGGATGTGGCAATCATGTCCATCAAACTCCTAACTCATAAGCAAATAAAAACAAAGCAAGAACAAAAGTAAGACTAATTGCATAAAGTGAACCAAGAAAATGCAACACAAGATTAATGTGGTACCTAAGGGGAATTCTAGGATGCTAATACCTTTTCTATAAGCAACTAACCTTGAACTCAATCTTTGAAATGCAAATCATTTTTAAAGGTAACCAATCTCACCAAATTCTAAATCGGTGATAACTCATTTTCTTTTTTTTTTCAAAACTCACTTTCTCCTTTTTCTTAAACTTGATTTTGATTTCTTTTTGGATCACCGCTCTTCCTTCACGACATTACAATAAAAGGACCTTATTCTCGTAGTAGCATAACCATTGAAATTAAGATAGTGTAGAGCATAGTAGATTTTATCTTCTTCATATTGAAGAAAATGGCATATCCCAAGGGCAAATTAATGATAAATCTCAACATGATGCTCAAGCATTGCGACAACATTGCCAGCAAGGCCACCCCTAATCTCATGTTCCAGCACCACCACCAAGACAATGGATCCACCTTAAGTTGTTGCTCTACACATGACTTATAATTCTTTACAACAAAAGAAAACATAGTATCAGTTGCAACACCAGAATGCCATATCAGAAGTGTCTTGTTTGAAGCTAAGAAGGCACAAAAAAGGTTTGAAACCGAGATTTAGAGGCTTCTGCTTGAATTCAAACAAAAAGAGAGAGGTTATGATTCGATCATCAGTATTACATCAAGATCCCAACTTCAATACAATACTATTCTTGAATGAATGAAGCATACCTCAATGAATGAGGTGATTTGAGAGGAAGAATGAAAATTAGTGAGAAATAGAGAAAGAGACATTTGAACTAGAGAGCTAGAGATTCAAGACAAAGCCAATGAACTCATGGTGTTCTAGAGTGAAAAGAGAGTAATTTTGTCCATTCAAAAATTATGGGAAGGCAATAAAAAAAAATCCATGTGTTTCAAGTGGGAATAGATTTCCCATATTTTTTTGTTAAATACTAAAGAAAAATTAAATGTCTTGGAAATAGTTTTAAAATCTTGTTTCAAACATGGTAAAATATTTTTGCTATCTAACTTTCTTGAGAAACCTCTTAAAAATCCTTCAACCAAACATCACCTTAAGTCTTGACCTAGTTTTTCAACTCATTGCTTTTGATCAGTATATGAAACTAAACTGATTCTAATCAACCTATCACTTAATATGGGAAACTAAATTGACATATTTTGGTATTTTGAGAAGGTTTTATAATGCAGTGGAATTTGATGCTATAAGAGTATATTTGAACTTGAAAGAGAAGTGATAGGTATAGTAAGGTACAATTACGACAATCTATTTGTTAAATGTGTATTCCTATAGAATTAATTCTTAACTACTTTTTATTGGTATAGTAATTTTTAATTGCTATGCAACACCCTTGCCATTACCCAAGATCTTTATTCTTGCCTTCATCATGGTCCTATATCATTCCCTAAAACCTTACCCTGAAGTTTGATTTGTGAAGAATTCTAATTATTTTGCCACTAAGGTCAAATGTTTGGGCATCATTACAATTATTCATTTGAATTTGATGAAAAGGAAAAATTAACTAAACTCCCAAAACCACATTTTTCTTTTAAATCTGCAACACATAATATTCAATATTGAACTTGTAATCCTGCACATAGATGGGAAGTTGTGGACAACACCCCAAGTATTCCATGGAGTCTCCATTCCTCACCTTTACTGAATAGAACCAAGAAGATCGAATGGGTAACTTCAAATACTATGCCACCTTTTCACATATGAAGTTATGGGTTGATTTGCCATACACCAAGATCTAGGGCGACAGTTTCTTAATTGGGATAATCTTTTTTCCTATGCCAAAATTCAAGAACAGTGTAGGTAGCAAGCCTCCTTAAAATTTCTCTCCACTTTTACCTATTTCCCTCCTTCATAATCTTCCAATTTTTGCTTAGTGAGTGTTTGTAATGCTTGTAGCCTACACCACTAATTTGGGCTGGAAAGCTCTCACCTTCTCTTGTTTGAGAGCATAGGAGCCCACTACTCAATTTTCTTTTTTACAATCATCTATTGTTATTGACAGTGCGATCTTTAGCAATTGATGTCCTTGAGGACCTTGATACTCTAATGGCCTAAACCTCACCTTTGTTACCTCTAAGAAAGCTGGCCATGAATGAATATGATGGTTCCTCCATCTATTGGAACCAAGCCAATGCCCTGCCATCCTTGTGAAATAAGGAAATGGATATTTTGTGTTCTTTAGTTGTCTTATAAAAACTAAAAAACTACTCCACCTTGAAAATCCATCCCACTAGGTCAGATACATAGATTTTGGGGATGATGATCTTAATGGCATGCCATTTTGAGTTATACTAGCTTAACACCCACTATGAATTAGACTAGTTCTACTTGATTCATCCCTTGCTTTGCAGTTCTTGTCCCTAGCCCTTTGTTCTAACCTTCTTTCAAGGTTAGTAAGTTTGACATTATTTCCTTAAGCATTACTCCATAGGCAGTTAACTACTCATCATGGACTGATAAGCAATTCCTAAAATCTTCCACCATTCTTCCTTGAGTTCCTTCCACCATTGTGTAAACAGTGAAATCTCTCAACAAAAGCCCCAAATTGATAGGTGCAAACTTGAAATTGGAAAATTTGAGAATGCCTCAACTCTAGAAATTGAGAGAGAGAGAAAGAGAGGAGTTACTTTTTTTGATGAATTTTCTTCAATAGCCTTTTATTCTTTCTCTTTGGTATTTAAAATACAAGTAAGCTAATCTATTTGTCACATATGTATTCCTATATAACTGATTCTTAACTGCTTTACAACACCCTTTCCACCATCTAATATCTTCTTTCTTTTCCCTCATCATGATCCCATATCATTCTCTATAGCTTTAAGACTAACCTTGCCCTCAAGATTGAATATAGGATATACTTTGGTAAACTCAGAGAATGATACCCATGTTGTGTGTGTCATGTATTTAGGCTAGAGCCTATAACAATAATTATGTATCCCACTTGGACTTGGTGACAAACACCTTCTTTGCCATTTTTTTTTTTTATTGTTATGACTATCATTGCAACTGTTCTTTTGAGTTGGCCCTCCCAAAAATTGACATTCTCATTAAGAAAATTCTGACCTATTAAAACCTTGAGAACCTTGATTGTGATGCTTGATTCATGCCATTTTGCAAGTAGCATAGGATGCTCTTTAGGATCAACTAAAAGGCTTCCCCTGAAAGCATGATCCAAGGTGCTATCAACAATTCCTAGTTAGCAATAACTATATCCTTTAATGATGACAATGCCTCCAAATAGTTTCTCTAGTATCCTATATACCAATTGTGCATTCTTTTAGCTTTGTCAAAATCAAGATTTTTGGAATTGTTTTTTCAATCCACAACTAATACAAAGTTATTTTCAGCCTTAATAGGTTCATTTGATCAATTGCAATAACAACATAGGGAAACACAAGCTTGGGGGCCTTGTCCACTTTGTCCTTAACTTTATACTAATTTGGGAATTCTTCAATTTGTCATGATATCCATCTATAGTGCCTCTAAGAATGCTGGCTAGGAGTGTATTTGGTGATTCCATCATGTCCCTTAAAACCAAGCTGATGCTCTGCCATCCATAAAGAATGAAGAAATTTAAAACCTCTGCTCCTCTAAGGCTTCATGGAGATTGAAATACTACTTTGGTTTTAAGCTCTAGCCAACAAGGTTCAATCCATGAAAATGCAGCATCCCCAATTTAGTAGCACAAAGCATCTGGTTAATATTTTGGCTCAACCTCTCTGATTGTTCCACGTTGCTTGGTGAACTCTAATTCACTAGAATTGTAATTCATTCTCCTTATTCTAACCTTCTTTCTTTGTTGGCTAAAGATTGATTTCTTGGAGTATTGTACCATACACCTTTAATTGTTCTTCTTGCACTAAGATATGATTCAAACAATCTTCCTGCTCTGCTATCTTGGTGAGACATTCTTTAGTATTCCTCATTGTTGACTGTGTTCCGTTTGCCATGGCAGACGCAACAAGAGCGCCAAATTAATGGGTGCAAATGTGAAATAGGCAATTCAAGGATGCCTTGACTCTAGAAACTTAGAGAGAGAGAGAGAGAGAGAGAGAGAGATGAGTTACTTTTCTAATGAATTTTCTTTAATAACTTTTTCATTCTTTCTCTGTGGTATTTAAGGTACAAGTAAGCCAATCTATTTGTTACACATGCTTATACAACTAATTCTTAACTACTTTACAACACCTTACCACAACCAAAGATCCTTTATCTTTGCCTTCATCGCAATCCCAAATAATCAATGCTAGATAAAAAGCATGTTTAATTCAATTTTATTACTATTAACATGTAGCTTTCGGTCAATCAAATTGGTGGGTTACAAATTCTATTTGTTGTACTTTTGAATCATAACAATTATACTTAGGAATGCCAACCCTAAAATCTATGTTGGATTTAAGGTATAGATCATTAGTTGTTATGGCATGGTGCTACCGTTTTCATATACTTTTTTGCTGGATAGTGCTTGAACTCTTAGTGGGTTGAGATGTAGAAGCATCTTGAGGAACACCATACTATTCTTGATCTAAAAAATAGGAATTAGGATACAATTAGATGACAATGCTATCCTCTTGTCACTGAGCTAAACCCATAGCTATTGCTAAAACTAAATGGTTTTAGAACTAAAATTTCCCTTCTTATTTCATGTTGTAGATAAGAAATGAAATAACTTAACAAGAAAGGTGGAAGACTTACCATTTGATTGGCTAAGGCTACAAACTCAATTTGATAGTCTGTGACAAAGGTTTGGTAAGGCTTAAACAATGTTACCAGTGGGTATTCACTCTTCATACTGTGATGGTACCAAACAAAGCTCCAAAGCATTCAAAAATTTAGACCATGATTGAATTTGTTGGTTTGCATGCATCTATCACTGCCAAGATATTGATGGACCATCTAGATCAAAGGAGGCAATGGTCACCCTTTGCTTTTTAGGAACTTGATGGTACTCAAAGAATGAGGTGATCTTGAACATCCACCTTTTGCGTTACCCTCATCAAACCTTGGTACATCTAATTTGAGACCTTGAAGTGGCCAGCCTTAAGGATGATCACTCCCACCCATGTTCATAGGAGGGTTTGAGGATTTTGAAGAAGAATTCTTGGATAGGAAAATGTGACTTCAATAAGGAAACTTTTGCTACAACTTCTCTGACCAAATGCTTAGAGACGCTTGAGATTCCTTGGAATCCTTCTACAATGCAGCCTAAAATTCCAAGAGTTTGGCCTAGGCATCCTCCATTTTTTTGTTCAAGGGACCTCTAGAACCTCCTATGGCTCTTAATGAAAGCACCAAATTGGTTGGAGTTGAAAAGGAAAAAGGTTTAGGAAGAAGAGAGATTCAATGGGAAAAATTGAGAATATTGTTTATTACCCTTTCTTTACACCTATTCTTTATACACTAGGCCATTTAGCTTATCAATTACAACTATTAACTGCCTCTAATAGATTTCTTAACTAACTATTTAAGTCACCATGTAATCACTCCACCAGCTCAGCCTCTTCTTTTCTTTATTACTAGTGGTTGCCTCACTAGCATTTGTTGGGTTCTTCTTTGATAGTATTTCATCCTTCATGCTTTCCTGCATGGCTAGCTCCCTTGCTATTAAACTAAGTGGACTTTAATTCCTTTAAAAAATGACACATAATTTTAAGGTTCTCACAATCCTATCTCTTTGGGCATGTTATTAGCTCAACATTTTTTTGAATTTTCTTGTAGAAGTAAAATAATTAGATGTAAACTAGAACATAGTTGCAGGTTTGTATGGCAAAACATTTTTTTTCATTGAAACCATGCATGAGAGACTATGTTTGAATTTGTTATTTTTGTTTAATTTCCAAGTAAATGGTATGTTTGTGTTGGTTGTTTTTGTTTGATTTCCAAATAAATGGTTTAAATAGTGCTTGCACTCTTAGTGAAACAGTAGCATTCATTATTGCCCTGTGATTTTCCTCCTTCTAAACTCTGTGTTATAGCTATCAATTTTGACTCGAATTGATTGACCTGCTTGAAAACATCCAAAAAAATAAGGGTTAGGCTTGCAAAATTTAAACTTGAAAAAATCTTGACTTTTTTGGCTTGGGATCAAATTAGGTTGGCTTGACTGGTCCAAGGCCAGCCCACCTCTTTTTTTTTTTTTTTATTTTTACACTTCCAACCCTTTTTTTTATTATTTTACACTTCCAACCCTTTTTTTTTATTTTACTTCCAACCCACTATAGTAACCCACCTATGACCCAACCTAACTACAATAACCCACTCATGCTCCAACCCAAATCCTTGTTTCTATAGGACACTTAAATATGTTTTATTTACTTAAAAATGATACCTTTTATTTACTTAAATATGTTTCAATTACTCAAAGTTGAGTGGTTATTAACTAATAAATAAAATATTTGTAACTCTTAGTATAAAAAAAATTAAAGTTATTAATAAAAAAGAATCAAAATTGTGGAAATAAAAAATAATAATTATTATATAATATTGGAATTAAAATCAAAATAATATAATGAAAAAATTATTTTAAAAGAATAAAAATTTTATAACTTTATAATTATTTTAATAATTTAAAAATTTTAAATATAAACATTTATGTTAATTTATAATTTAAATTTAAATTTAAATTCAAACTTAAGTTCAAATTCAAGACTAACTCACAGGGCCAATTTATAAGGCTAATTCATTTAATTACTAATCCTATAAAATTAGAGTTAAGTTCAAAATTTTTTAACTCAAAAAAATTTAAACTTTTTATTACCAGAATTGAATTGACTTAGGCTCAAACTGAGTTGGCATACTTCTAGTACGTGTTTTTGACTTACCACTCATCTAGTAACAAAAAAAAAAAAAAAACGGTTTAAATATTGCTAAGGCAATGATTTTTATTTGATTTTACCTTGTATGCAGGAGGAAGAAAGACAATTCTAGGTCATGCCAAATTGCCTGTCTGTCCAAACAACTATGGAGCAGAGAAATATGTTTCTTATTATGATGAGGATAATGGATTTGAAGGTGAACAATAAGGAGATTTAGACGACATTCAGAGTTTAGCAGAATTTTTTGACGTTTAGATGGTTGCACAATTTATGAAACTTTTGCTAGATTAATGTTATCTCCATTGATACATTCAAATTATGAGTGCTATTGCGACTCGCGAATTTATTTTAGAAAGAATTTATAATCTTTCGAACCTTAATTTCTAAGCAGTGTTGCTTTATATGCAAATAATTGGTTAGTGAATCATTGCAATCAAAATTTATCCATGGATCTCGATTTATTTGAAAAAATTGTAACTGAATAATGAAACAAAATTACGTACAACAGACGTCAAAAGTAGTATATACCAAGTTTATCCGCGTTACAGATACACGTGCGTGAACTTAAAAGGAGTAACAAGAATGCCCCAGTAATTCATGTCGGAAAATTTAAACACAAAGAAACCGATCCCTGGCAATCATCACTCAATCAAAAACTCTGCAGCGTCTTTTACAACCGGTCAAATGTGTACCTTTCATGTTCGTTCAGAAATGGACAAGGAAATCAGATTACCACTTTTACTTTTCTCATTTTAATCCGCCTATTTTCCTCCCTTCCCCACTTTGCCTAGCCTCCAAAATAGAATATCTACCTAAACGACTTGCGCATTAAACCAGGCAGCCTTCTACTAATGGATTACGTGAACCACTACAAGCAGTGCCAAAGAAATTAACACAATACGCTATTAGAACTACAAAATTCCAAAGAAATCTTAACGCCAACAGTTAATAACAGCCATTCCTTCCACTTATGAGAGACAAAAAGCTAACCGACGACTAATTGCATTCAGTACTTTGAACAAAACACAGTTACCACCTCTGCACATGCGTAACAGAGGAAAATATAGAGCCAAGCTGTATACATCAATTTGCAGGTACCCCCGCCTAAAATAAAGCTCAGAGGAGAAAAGGCATAAATATTATACGAAAAAACAATATGGTTCACTGGTTTCATAGCTTGCTTCTATAGAAACAAAAGACAAAAAGGTTATATACGATTGGGAAGGAGAAAATATATAATTTCCTCATCAAGGAAACACTTTGAACTGTGAAGGATATCAGCATACTGTGCGCCCGTAGCATAAACAAGCAAGATAAAGGTTTTTTGACCATTTTTCCTGAACACAAGAACCAAAATGGAAAGATCAGCCTTGGTGTTCAATTAAGAAAAGAAATAATAATGATTTACCTTCTCTTACCTTAACATGTGTGCTGGGAAATTGAGATGTGCGCAAAGTTTCTTGAGTTTCATCACCAGGCCTGCGCCTAGGAATGCTTAATATAAGAGCAGCTTGATCCCATGTAGCAGCAGTTGCCGTTATCCTGTAACCATTATCCCACCGTTTGTGGATGCCCTCACTTGGATAAAGAAAATCAAGTTCAACAACCTGCAATTTAAAGGTGGAAGATGAGAAAGAAAAGAAGACAGTGACCAGAAACAATTGCACCCAAAAAGTGAGAGCTTCTGCAGAAAACCATTAGGAAAAACAATGAATTTTTCTTCCACATGTAGGCAACAGGTAAACTGATAACCTAACTAAACAACAACATCAGCAACAGAGTCTTATCCCACTAAGTGGAGTTGGTAGCAACAACATTTTACTAAATGAATTCTTTTTTATTATATCAGCTGCACAAAATTTCTTTTATTTTAATCTAGTATAAGGCTCTATTTGTTGTTATTATTGTAGTCTAGTATTATCTAATCTAATCTAATCTAAATGCTTTCCCTGTGTAGGGTCTTGATTTCTACAGTGCACAAAGTATTGTGTCTATCTCTCTAAACATGACATGGTCATGTGAGAAACTCAATCCAAATCCAACTAAGCCTCTCATCTCAAAGCAGGAACACATTTTCAACTGAACATAAGGGGTGAGTATGGTCTTTCAGCTCTAATTTAACAGATGGAAACAGCTAGAGCCAGTTGAATATTTAGGAAATTAATATAATGCAGACTTTCAAGCCTTAACCAGCCAGTGCTAACTTCTAATGTTACAGTTTGTTGCCAAAGTACAACTCCAACCTTAACCTAGAAAAGAAAAAAGAAATATAGGCAAACAAGCTTCGACATATCACTTACAAAACAAATGCCAGCTCTGGCCAGAGGCAAGAAACGTAATGCTAATGAATGCAGAAGAAACTTTTGCTCCAAGATGTTATATGATTGAATATAAATTAACAGCAAACCTGATCACTAAATCCAGCATTTCGAGACATAACAACTCCCCAGCGGCTTCCGGCAGTAGCCATTGAGGTCACATGAAAACCTTCTCTCCATTTCTTGTTTATCCATTTGAAGGGAAAAGAATCACTTACCTTGTATGATTGTTGAGTATACTGCGTTCCTGAAGAAATTATATAACAAGAACAATCATCACAATCATTTTAGAGCCTTAAAAGTGAAGTTGTTATGCCAATAGATATAGTGCTGCTTGTGAGCTGCCTGCCACGCACCCACCCATAAATATGAACAAGGACTGATAGTCATGCATGAGCGCATACACATGCAGATAAATCAAACGAAAAGAGGAAAAACTATACAGAACTTTGATTTGTGTAGCCTCATACTCGTACAATAAAATCTGGCACTTAAATGTGATAAAAGACATCCAATGAAAAGCAGTTACATGACATTAGAGTTTCAAATTCCACAAATCCATTCCACATAAGTCACCAAATTTATTCAACCGTTCAGAAGGACAATGAGAATAATTTCAAAAGCTCCTTTCCCTACAACAAACTCTATCTGATTGTGACCACCCTTCCTCTCATTTGATGTTTGACCATGCTGACAGCCTGACTTCAACAGAAAATCTAAGGCATAACATATACTATATTTCTTACTTTAACAAACAAAATAGTATGCAAAGTGGAATTCAACAACAAGAGGGAGGAGATGCCACAACAAGTAGACCACACTACAAACGTCAGTTACTATTGGATGCAGAGGACCTATTAAGACATGCAATAGCTTTATTACTTTACTGGTGCATTTATCTGGAAACGATAAATGATAAACCCTAAAGTGAATTTTATGCTAATAAAGAGACCTTAAAATATGACTAAAGAACATAGAATATAACATATGAAAGCTCAGAGACAATAAACAGTAATAAAACTTTGTTCATATTCAAGAGTGAGATTCAACATGCTAGACCACAATTGCAGCTCCTTAAATGCTTTTCCCATAATATGGGATACAAATATACAATGTATCATCATTCAGGAGGATAGCAAAATTAAATAGAAAAAAGTAACTACTCAAAGCAAGAAAACCTTTTGACATCACCACAAGAGAATTCCCATTATTTGACCCAGCAATAGAAGTAATGTAATAGTTCTTCTCCCACTGTTCCATGATCCATTCCTATACACAAAAATGGGTAGAAGTTTAATCACATGAACATATATAAATCGCAAGACATAAGCAGCATACAATATTACCTTGTGTAAGAAGAAAGGCGACAACTTGTAAACTTGAGTTGAAAAACCAGTTCCAGCATCCATAATTAGTGCCCAGAGATTGGAACAAGATGCCACACAACTAATAAGGAGACCATCTGCAATCCCTCTCTCCACGTGCTGTGCTAATCTTCCATCAGCTACATTGTAATGGTACCTGAACATACAAAAATTTGAAGTCATCAACAGCTTCATGATATTAATATCATTCTTGACCAGTAGACACTTTTGCTTTCAAAAAGGAGGCCTTGCAGAAAGAAGCAAAATAGGCCTCTCAACACAAGTAAAATATCATATGACATATAAAAATACACAATGCAGTACCCTGGGATCAGTCGTGCCATTGCACCTTGCTATGGAGCCCCTATTTGATCAGAATGATGTAATCATCACATTTCTTAGTCACACAATAACCATTCCAACTATCACTACTGCTTCTAGCCTTCTACAACTATTAAAATCATAATCACTGCCAACAAGTTCTTGACACATACACTACTTCCAACTGTTGATGACTCTTAAATTTGTATGATCCTGTAACCAAAAAATGTAATTACTTCAGCAGTTGTCACTCTTACTTTTCCAGCAATGTAAGTCATTATCAATATCCAGTTCTGTAGTCCACAATTCAAGTTATATTAATTAGACTACACATAAACTAGAAGGACCAAAATGATCAATAGAAGTAGTACCAGTTTAAAAATCGCTCCACATGCATACATAATCTCTATCATTTAAAAATAATCATATCCTGGAAACTATAATACTTTAAATAAGAAGTTTAAACCATGTATTACCAAAAGTAAACACTTACATTTCATAAAAATTAATGAGAACATTTTAAAAAAAATTCTTTTACGACCTTGATTTAATGATACGACCATGTGACAACTGAAACTACAAGTATTTCATTTCATGATTAAAAAAACTAGAGAGATTAATTGCAGTTCTACCTTTGTTTCATTGGTAGTCTTGCATTATAAACTGAAATCCATTGTGTAGCAGGAACCCCTAAACGAACTTTCTTTTTAGGTTGTGAATCATTGTCCTCCTCAATATTTACTCGACCCCGCTTTTGTCCAACCTAACCAAATTTGGCATCAGGGAATAAAAAATTATGATAAATGCAATGACTAACCAGAAAAAGGAAAGAAAAAAAAAAAAGCAAAAAAAACTGAGCCATAATATAAGAGACCTCCAAAACCTAAGTTTACCTTTTGAGCACCTTCAGTATTAAGTGGCCGCAATGCAGGATTTGGTCCAATCATACCATCAAATAATGATATTAGCTTGGCATAGTTAGGTTCCTCATCGAATTTCATGTTCACTACAATCTCAAGAAATTGCTTAAGAGGGGCAGGGCAGAAACAGCAGAGCATCTCAGGAGATGTTCCCATCTTCTTTTTACAAACAAGGAAGGATTTGTTATCACCCTAACAGTAAACAAAAATAAAATTAATATAAGTCACAGTATAATTCATGATAAGTTTGTATATTAAAGAGAAGTACCTGATATCCTTGCCATGGTAAACGGCCTTTATGAAGAAAGATGAGTGTATATGCAAGAGATTCCAGATCATCCCTTCTACTAGCAGTTCTTCCCAAATGAGCATGAACACTAGCATATCTGACAGTACCTCTACAGAAATTTAAAAATGGTAAGGCTTCATGAAAATTAAGAACAGAAATTACAAATCCATCAGAGTAATAGAGAGATAATAGCAACAGAGAAAGGCAGGAAAAAATGAAAAAGAGAAAGAGAAATAGATAACCTAAACATATCAGGGCGTTGGTCATATTCAACATGCTGTCCACTGGACGTGTCTCTCCACTTTGTTGCTGCAATACCACATGCCTGTATTAGAAAAAGTGAACAGACAAGGGAAAATAACAAAGAAACCCATAAGACACTTTTCATTGTTGAATTACATATACTAACCTAATCCAAGGTCAACAAGATATAATTTCTTCTCTTGAGGTGTAGCTGGCTGACCAAGTAGAAAGTTCTCTGGTTTTACATCTCCATGCACATAACTAAAAAGAACAACACGGAAATACATCATAGATTCAAAACTGGAAAGTACAAACAATTTATAGCTTAAAATGACTGAAGTACTAATCAAAAGAAGGGAAAACTACAAAAGTGTTTAACCAATAATATACCCTCTTGAGTGCATTTTCTCCAAGATTGATAAGGACTCAACAGCTACACATGCCACCATTTCAGCAGACATCCTAAGCAGACAAAAAGTGAGAAAAATAGAGCAGAAATACAAAAGAACTAGAAACAATTAGAAACATAGCAAGTCTATCAAAATCCATTCATACAATCAAACCACATCTAGATGGAGGTAAAGGAAAAGAAAAATAAACTCCTAAGGACCAACAACCTATGAGGAAAATGATTAAGAAGGCAACATCCTAGGAAGTAGAAAACACAAGGGATAGCTTGAAGAAGGAATACAACAACATCGATACACAGAGCCTTATCCCAATAGTTGAGGTCAGTTACATGGATTAAACGGTGCTATTGAGTTTTATCAGAGACCAAATTTTCTAAAAGATTTTTCTTTTTTTTTAACCATAAGTAGTGTAAGTAAAAGAAATTCAAATAATGAATCTGATCAACACTTAAAGTAGGTAAACCATATCAATTCTTCACTTAAATATTTAATTAGATTAATGAAGTGTTTGGATGCAAAATTTCATAATTGCTTATAACTTTAAAAATTACCAAACCGTCCCCTGATTCCCCTCTATCAAACACTTTCTATCTTTTTTAAAGCACTTTTTCTTTAAATAAGTGTTTTATTAAGCTTATCCATATGGAAACTAATAAATTGTTTAAAAGCAGAAAAATACCAGGAAGAAGCCAGCCTTTCTTCAACATGAAGCCCGGGAAAAAAGCACAAAAGCACTTAAAATCGACATATAAAGCCCTTAAAATAATACATAAAACCTATAAACACAGCAGCAAATACACAGACAAAGCAAGGATTCGGAAAGGAAGGACAGATACAGGTATAATATACTCACGCCTGGCTTGAGGAATTCCATACATCCCACAAGCTTGGACCAAGCATGTCCATAACCTTCATATAAATAAAGGAAAAAAGGGTTAATTATTCAGTTAGCACTTGGCAATCGACATAGTATAAAGATTATTGTGTAGATCACATACCATTACGTAATATTCTCCTTGTCTTCCTTTATAGTGTACTTTGGGTATTCCATGACTGCCACCGAGAGTGCTTTGAAAGAGTATTAACATCAAAACTTAGCAATATGTACTTTAACACTAACCTTACTAAACACATATGCCTCCAAAATTTAATAATAATAATATAATAATATTAATATTTAATAATAATAATGGGCGCCTACTTGTACACTTGCCACTCATAAGGAGGGCCATAGTTACAGCCTTTACTATTTCTGTGTTCAAACTTCAGAGCCACCTGAGTATGGAAGACAGAAATCAACTTTCAATAAAGCAGCCTTAAAAATATCAAATTCACTACAGTATAGATCCCCAGGTAACAAGAAATGCTTACCTCAGTAGCACCAGGACCAGTTGTACGCTCATTACCACCTGTAACGCGACGACCAACAAAAACTTGACCAAATCCACCTTTACCCAATTTCCTCTCTATCTTGTACAAAGGTGATCCTCCTACTTGAACCTTCGGGGCAAAAAATTTCAATACCATTAGAAACGTCCACCAGAAAAGCATTGAAACAAGGATCAAGCAAGAAGAGAAGGCACATCCTACAGCATATAACACTGAGGAACACCTCATTTTATAAATAATTTTTCCCTTTGGAAAACTGCCACCGTAAAACCATAACTAGATACTATTAATACTTAATAGTTACATCTATGAAAATAACTATAAGCACCGACATTAATTTTTCAATAGCACACTCGAAATTTTGCAGTTATGTTAGCATATTGGTAAGAGCATCATATTAACTACACAACCATCAGAGAAATATTTATTTATATTATTCTTATTTAAGCCAGACCAGAGAGATAGAGAGAAGGCCATACCCTCTCAGGAAAAGGCGCAGTGTTCCCATCATCCTCTTGCCCAACCCCCTTATTAGCACTTAAACCACCACAATCATCACCCATCACGCCTTCAACGAGTTCCTTGGCTTTCTTTCCCTTCAAGCGTTTTATATTAATACCCGGCTTCGGTATCACGATCACTGGTTTCTCCTGCTTCAATTTCTTCGCCGCCAACCTAGTCCTCGGCCTCTCCTTTACCGCCGCCGCCGCGACTTCCCTGGCGACTGCAGCTCGAGTCTTCACGTATTTCTCTGCCGGGGATTCCGACCTCTTATGGCCTACCGCAGCACGACCACGTCGCACTCCTTTACGAAGCACCGGCATTCTCTAAACCCATGCAATCGATTCGCAACGACAAGAAACTTAATCATTATATACCTTACCAAAGCATTGAGACCCTATCCATGGCTGAAATTACAAGCCTATTTCACCCGAATTTTCAAAACAAAAAAATAGAGAGACAAAATATAGCGATGCGTTATAAACTGGGAACAACTCAATTCCTAGAGTTTCAGGGAATCGGGGCTGAAAAAAGGTTTGATTTAGTGAATTAGGGTTAGGGTTTGATGATTGACGAAAAATCTTAGAAAAGAGGAAAGGCACGAGGACTGACACAGAGGGCTAGCTCGAAAGAAATTTCATTTCTTGGTGGGACAGGGAAAAATAGTGAAAAGGTTATCAAACAAATTTTTTATGTGAATTCAGCAATATCTGTTTTCTTAATATAAATTACATAATATTTACTGTTATTTATAAAATAAAATTGTGTCAGAAATTATTATATTATAATTTTTATTTTATTAATTTTTTTTTTAAATATAATAAAAACAACTAAAGAGACTACAGCCACACCAGGCTAAGGCATCCTAACGGCGTCTCTTAGGATAATTCAACCACAACCAAAGGGAGGGGAGAAGAAGGTCATGAGTCCAAGAGGACGATTGTGAGCCTGTTTTTTTTGTAGCGAGCCAATTAGTAGTACCATTGGCTTCCCTATAAATGTGACTGATAATAGTAGACCAACATTGATTTAAGAGCATGCGGGCTCTTTGCACAAGAGGAGCACAAGGATAGTCTTCATTGCACCCTTTCAACATGAGCTCAATGACAGTTCCAAGATCTGCCTTCACTAAACTCCAAGAAGTTAGCATAGTTAGTGTGAGCATCTTAAGATCACTGGATAATTACATGTTTGATTCCTAGAGAGACCTCTAAAGCCAAGATTTATAATCACCTGTTTCGAAGGGGATTAAACCCACCCGAGTTGAGGAACTCAAAGGGTTTATATCTTGACTGGGGATACCTCTTAGTTCATTCAAAAAAAAAAAAAAGAATTTGCCTTTACGTAAAGATGTTGAATCCCATGTTCCCAGACTAATTTTAGCCTTGAGATGAGACTTATAATTCTACAAATAAAATAGTAGCATAACCGATATTATGACATAACCTAAGAATCCATTTGCCACCATGATCTTGTATAACACCTCCACGTCCTACACGATTCCCATCTTGAATCACGGAACCATCGAATTATGTTTAAACCATCCCTCTTAAGGATGCTTCCAGTGGATGAGAGTTTCACATTTGCCAAGAGGAGTCATACACTTGGAGATTAAAAGGTGTTGCGTTGTCTTGAAATTTTGCACCATACAATCCTTAATGATAACATCTTCATTAGCATCTAGCATAGTATTATCAAAGACCTAGCTATTATGTTGATGCCAAATACACCAACAACTAATGCCAAACCTTAAAGGCTAGTCATTAGGGAAAGGTGGGGTTATCTTTTTAGGTTCCAGGTTCCACAAAAGCTACGCCTCCAGACTAAGGTTAAAAAATTGTGGCCAATGAGTTTCATGAACCATGGTCGTCCAGATGAAATGAGCCCATGCATAATCTCAAATTGCATGCAAACTTGTCTTTACCTCATAGGAGCATCAAGGACAACTACCATTGTTAGTCAAATGTCAAATCATTGTCGTTCATTTGTGAGCAAGTTATCCCCCATCAAAAATCATAAATGTGTTTTTATTCGTTAAGGGTCAACCCAATTCCATATAGTGTTCCACTTGGACTTGGTACTTTGGCGAGAACTCTTTCTTAGCATAAAGTAAGTAGATTTAACAAAGAACATTCCATCTGATGATTTTATCCAAGATATTTGGTCTTCATTACTCCAAATGAAATGAGGATGAACTCCAGCAATCCAGCACTTCACTTGATCAAGTAAATAGCTTTGATATAGTTCTCACCTCCATGCTCTTGTAGCTGTGACACAATCTACCACTGTGATATGAATAAGATTATTTGGAATAGGTACAATAACAAAATCAATAAAAAAAAAGTTAAATAAGTTGGCACCCATTTGTCAAGCCAAAATTAATTCTCCCTTTCCTTGCCAATGACAATACAACTCCTTTTAAACTATGCTTCCAATTTTTTATGATGCCTTTCTATAGATTTAGAGGCTTAGTTTGAGAGGTGATATTAGGTATAAGAAAGTCTCCAGCACTATACTTGTTATGAAGAACCTTCACCTATAGAGCAGTTCTATTGGCCATTAACCCAAACCCCACTTTCATAAGGAAAGCATTATTTGCATCATGGAGATGTCATAGGACAAGACCCCCCTCTTTTTTTGGCATATAAATTTGCTCCCAAGATAGAAGATGGGGGTTTGAAGTAGATTCATTTTGTCCCTAAAGAAACTACCTACTACATTTCTCTAACTCCTAGTATAACCCTTTTGAAAGCAAAAAGGTTTGCATGGTATACCTTGGAATTGCTGAAAGGACTAACGGCAATTCTATTAAGAGACAATGTCGAGGTGCCTTACCTTAGATGTTGCAGTTGTAGTTTCTTAAGTTCTTTCCCTTATATTCCAAAAAAAGAGAGATTAATTTAATAAAAATAAAAAAATTGTAATATAATAATTCCTTAAAGGACACGAATTTATTTTATCATGATAAATATTATATAATTTAAATTAAGAAAATGTGTATTTCTGAATGGTTTCACCTGTTTCAATTTCTTCACCACTAACCTAGGCCTTAGCCTCTCCTTCATTGCCATTGTCGTAACTTCCTTGGCAACTACAACTTGAGTTTTCACATATTTCTTTGTCATGGATTTTGACTTCTTATGACATACAGCATTATGACTGATGCTCGTGGAAATATGAAATAACTTGAATATGAAGAATATAAGTGAAAAGAACTAATGACTTTACTTTATTAAACTATACTCATTTGCTTTTTGGCTATAGACTCTATATCAATTTTTAAGAAAACTATCTAACAAACTCTATACAAAATTCTACTCCTAATGCCAATAGGCTTATCCTAATCCTAGTATAACTATATAAAGCATAAAACTCCTAAAGCTATTTGAATTGTGCAAAGTTAAGGGACTTTCCCACTTGAAGATGATGACTTGTGTGACATCATCATTTGGCTTGGGCTAATGGTATTTCTGATCTTCTTGACTTGACATGCATATTACCCAACCATTGAACGATGATCATCAAATGTGGGAAACGTTGCTGTAAGTCTCAAAGTTCATCCTAGGAGGCTTCTTCTATGGGAGGTTGATCCCATTTGACCAAGCACTCAGTGATTGCATGGTTGCTTTTTCTTTTAATGCATTTATTCAGAATGCTATGAGGCACAAGTTTGGTGTGACCCAAATCGGAGATAAGTGGTAATTATGCTATGGTCGAACGTTCCTCATAGTGCTTTTTCAGCAACAACACATGGAACATAGAGTGAACTCATGCTTCTATAGGTAAATGCAACTGATATGCAATGGCATCGGTCACTCTAGTACTTTGAAAGGTTTGAAGTAAGAAGTGGCCAGCTTATGCAAGCTTCAGTTTAGTACTGAGCGTTGTTTATAAGGTTAGAGCTTGACATAGACCTAATCATCCACTTGAAATGTTCAATCTGAACATCCTTTGTCAGCTAAGGTCTTCAAACATTCTTGGGCCTTTCGGAGGTTTATTTTTAAGAGTGCTAGAATCTGTTCTTTACTTCATAATTCTTAATCCACTGCCTAGACACAGGAATCACTAGCGAGGTATAGGGACTGTAGAATGGGTGGGTAGCCTTAAAGGGCTTTGAATAGTGTCATGTCTATTGTGGAATGAGGGAATGTGTTGTACCAATACTCAGTAAGATATAACCATTTCACCTATTATTTTGGAAGATCTGAACACATGCACCATAGATACATCTTAATTGTGTGATTTGCCACCTTGGATTGCCCATTTGTTTAAGGGTAGTATGTCAAGGATTTGATAAGTTGAACACCATGCAAATGGAAGAGTTCTTGCAAGAAGTTACTAAGATAAATTGGGTCTCAATTTGTGATAATATTTTAGGGTAAGCCATGGAGTTTAGACACCTACTATAAGAATTTTTTGGCGACTTAGGCAATTGAGAATAAGTGCCAAAATGGGATAAAATGTCCATATTTAGTGAGACAGTTGATAATAGCAAGGATGACCAAGTATCCATTTGCCAGCAATAAGCCCGTGATGAAATCCATCATCAATGAAGTCTAAGCTTTGTTGGGAATGGGTAGCAATTGTAATGGGCTTGGTATGCTACATTATTAGGCTTAGCTCGTGGGGCAAGTTCAAATGAAGTTACGCACATTCCTTTAGAGTCCACAGTAGTAGAATAATTGGCTCAACCATTAATATGTTATTGTTACACTTGAGTGGCCTACCTAGGCCAAAGCAAGAAACATGGCAAGCAACTGGTTTCTTAGTTATGCATCTTTCTCAATCACAAGATGGCCATTACATTTAAGCAAGCCTTTGGTAAGCTCATATTTTGGCAGTGCCTATGAGTCACGTTCCAAGGTCTGTATCTTACATTGGATTTCCACATTTGATTGCCATCTAGCCTTTATAAGGTGAGGAGGTCTAGGTTGACTACAGATAAGGGAAACAATACTCTTAGGCTTTTGTGTTAACAAAGATCATTGGCTACTGTGTTATTGCTACCTCATTTGTACTGAATCTTAAAGTTGAAGCCAAGTAATTTAGTGACCCATTTATGTTGTAATGATGTGTTTAAGGACTGCTCTAGTAAATATTTTAACACCTATTGATATGTCTTAATGACAAAGTGTCTCCTAATAAATATGACACCCATTTTTTTATAGCAAATAACTTCTTGTATGTGGATAGGGCTTGGAAGCATGGCCCTGTATTTGCTTATCAATGCTATTAGTTTGTTCTTTTGTAATAAGATAGCACCAATGCCATCATCGGACACATCTGTTTTGATAGTGAACTCTTTAATCAAGTTTAGTAAGGTGAGGATTAGTGGTTGGGCACTGCTGCTTTCAACTATTCGAACACTGTCTATACTTTGGGTCCATATTAGAAGGAGTCTTTCTTCAACAATTGAGTGAAAGGTTGTGCTATTCACCCGTAATCTTGTATGAAACGTTGATAATAGCCTATTAGGCCTAGAAATCCTCGTAAGCCTTTCAACGCTACTAGTGTGGGCTATGGGAGCATTGTTGCCATTTTGGAGGGGTCTAGGGCAACCCTAGATTTAGAGATAATTTGGCCAAGGTATTAAACTTTCCTTTACACAAAAATGTACTTCTTTCTTTTTGTGAACAAGCAATGGGCCGATAGCATTGATAGCACTTATTGAAGGTGCTTAAGATGTAATTGCCAACTATTGTTGTAGATGAAAATGTCATTGAAAAATACAAGAAAGAACTTTTGAAGATATGCTTTGAACACCGAATTCATAAAGCTCCAGAATACCGAATTCAAGAATTTCCTTTTAGGGGTTTGTGTGAAGTGGCAATTGCATGTCCTCCACAGTCTCTTTGGTTATTTTAGCCTTTTGTTTGGGGTTCTCTGTTGGTCACCATTAGGGAATAACTTGGCTTTGATACCATTGATGAGTGTGGAAATCAAAAAGAATATAAGTGAAAAGAACTAATGACTTTACTATACTATACTCATTTGCCTTTTAGCTATAAACTTGACATCAATTTATAAGAAAAATATCTAATAAACTCCATATAGAATTCTACTTCTAATGCTAATATGTTTATCCTACTCCTAGTACAACTACATAAAGTATAATATTCCTACAACTATCTGAATTATGCACAATCGAGGAGCTCTCCTAGTTAAGGATGATGATTTGTGCAATGTTGTCTTGGCTTGTTTGTGTTGTGACATTGTTCTACTAACTTTGCTTTGACGTCGTTGTTTGGCTTAGGCTTAAAGTATTACTAGTCTTCTTGACTTGACATGCACCAATAACCACATCACACTCCTTTACGAAGCTCTGGCATTCTCTAAACCCATGCAATCAATTCACAATGACAAGAAACTTAATAATTATATACCTTACCAAAGCATTGAGACCCTCTCCATGGCTGAAATTATAAACCTATTTGACTCGAATTGTCCAAATAGAAAATAGAAGAACAAAATATAGTGATGTGTTATAAATTGATAAATAACTTAATTCCTAAAGTTTCAAGGAATTGGTATTGAAAAAGGGTTTGTTTTAGTGAATTAGGGTTAGGTTTTGATAATTGACAAAAAATCTTAAGGTGCGAGAGATTGGCACGAAGGGACTAGCTAAAAAAAAAAATTCATTTCCAGGTGGGATAGGGACAAATAGCAAAAAATTATCAAACTAATTTTTTGTGTGAATTTTGTAATATATGTTTTCTTAATTTAAATTACATAATATTTACCATCATAAAACAAAGTCGTGTTCTTTAAGGAATTATTCTATTATTATTTTTATTGAATTAATCTTTAAATAAATGTGTTGCATATCAATTTAAAAATATTAATAATAAAATATCATTTTTTGAAAATATTAATTGATGTTTGTCAAATGCTTAATTATAAGATTAAATGCTAAATAGCTATAAAATAAAATTTAATTTGTAGAGTATAATTTCTATTAAAATTAATTTTTATAATTACTATTATATCAAATACTTAACAAAATAATAAACTTTACATATACTAATTAGATTTTAGAAAAGACAATTTCTTTTAATTGTTTGTTTTGTCATAATCATCAAAGAAAGTCAGGAGTAAACATTTTTGTTAGTTGGATTGAATCTTCAAAGACTAATATATAGTTATAGGGAATTATAAGTTGCAAATTCAAGAGTTAAAAGTAAACAAAGATTCCTCGTGTTATCCTAGTTTAGCTTTGTTTCTTGGGTTTTATCTTTCTTTTACAAAAAAAAAGGTAAACAATGATTGAAAGTTTTGGTCACTCTTATGAATCAAGGGTCTTTAAACTCTACATGATATTGTGTACAAGAAAGTTTTTAATAAGATTTAATAGGTATTTTAATTGAGACTACAAATTCTTGTAATTAATGTAGTTAATTTAGCCTTAAATTACCATAGTGGATTAGCATCTTTTATTAGTAATACTCTCTCTATTATTTCTTTGTGTATTTTTTATAAAATTAAAATAGTAATTTAGGATCAAATTTGTCTTATACCATTTTTTTGTTGTTGTTCATAAGCATTTTGATTCATTTTTTTTAACACTTTTCTATTCACAATATGATTCTTCTTTTTGAGTCTTTGCAAAAATAGCAATATAATGTTCTCAATAAGAAGTTTGATTATTCTTGCAAGGTATATGTTGTAACTTATAGGTTTCTTGCCATGACAAGTTTCATTTTATAAGTTGGCATTATTTACAATAATAATATTTATTATAAGAAATTTTAATAAAAAAAATAAATTTTTTTGGGATAAATCCTTCTTTAAAACTTTTTACCAATTGATTTGTGATTTTTACATAGCTCGATAATACCAAAATTTCTTATAGTGATTGTTTTTCTATCACACGAATAAAATGCTAGCTTCTATTGAACTTATTTTTAAACACATGCTTTATATGTAAATTTTAACAAATCTGTCATAAAATAATATAATTTTCTTTTTCAAAAATAGTTTATGTTATATCAAATATTTGATTGAAAGACTAAATGCTATAAGTTATAAATTAAACATTGAGTTGTAGAGTTCAAGTTCTATTAAAAATAGTTTCTACAAAGATAATTAATATTATATCAAATACTTAATAAAATAGTAAATATTAAAGGGTCTTGTTATGTTATCCCTTTTAGAGTACCTCTCCTTATATTCAATCAAACCCCTCATAAAAGTGAAGAACAATGCTATTTGCACACATTAGGACTATACAATGTGTATATAATATTGACTTACAGCCATTAAAACTATCATTAAATGACATTTTGATGAGTGAAATGATTTTTTGATGGCTCAATGTTAGAATTGTGCATGTATTGTCTAATCTTAATGTGTGCAAATAGCATTATTAAAAAAAAAAAAACTTTTTGAATCACTTGGTTTACGAATTAGGATAGGATTGGCAACTATCACATTTTTGAAGTCAGGCTAACTTCTAAAAAATCTTAACCTTTCAAATTCATGGATGGTTAGATTTTTGCCACATGTACAAAATTCTTCTATTTCCTTTAGCAAAAATTTTTTGCTCTTTTCACCCAACCTTTTCTCATACACTTATCTTTATCATCTCTCTTTTTTTTTTTTGTTTTTGTTCTTCATCTCTGCTAAAGGCCTAATAAATCATGTGTCTCTTGTTTCTTTAATATTGCCTCTACATCAAGTTCCCTCAATCATTAGGTCTTGTGAAAGGACTAATCCAAAGGAACATCCATGTGCAACATATGGTGGAGTGCATTTAAAGATGAACGGAAAAACAATGGGACATCTACATCTAGCATATAAACAGAAAAGGGAATAGAGTGTAGATGGGATTGCTGGAGATTCAAAGATTTGGACAACTCACAAATGAAGTTTCACAAGATGCTCGTGGAAATACAACAATTAATTAATGAAGATAGACTAGAAGTAGGTTGGACTAGGATATTTGGATAATGCTTGTTGTCTTTTAGTTCTCAACATAACCAAAAAAAGAAAAAACAAAGAAAGAACTAAACGTGGAACAAAATAGAGCAAAAAGAACAAACTTTTACCTTATCGGAATGTGGATGTTGGTGTTGGCGGAGGAGGTGAGGACAGAGTTACAGGAGCCATTCAGTTGACTAGCTTAAAATGGAGTCTTCATGTGCACTATTATGATGAAAAATGGAGAAGAGAAAACATTGAAGATGAAGAATGAAAAAGAGAACAGAAATGAGCATCATGAGAGAAGGCAATGTGAAAAGAGTGAAATATTTTTACTAAAGAAAATAGAAGAATTTTGTACATGTGACAAAAATCTAACCATCCATGAATTTGAAAGGATTCAATGTATTAGAAGTTAGTCTGACTTCTAAAATGCGATAATAATCGATCATGTTCCCATGATTGACATATATGTGGTTGAATGCAAGGATGTGTATTGTAAAATGGATAGCATAGCAACCCCCAATATTAAAAACATAAAACTTGAGTTCATTTTTACAGGAAATAGCATTGATGACGAGAATAAAAATGACTACTTTTAGTTTATTTTCTTGTTTAGACTGTAAGTAGGCCCATGCCCATAGTTTTCTATATCAATAAGACTTGGTGATATTAATCTTGTACACATTTTTAATATCTAAATATAATATAATTTCACCCTATAAGGATTTTTTTCCTTCCTTTTCTCTCAATTTCTGACATGGTATTAGAGCTATGTGAGAGAAAAATTTAGCCACTATTAAAGAAAACTCTTGCTATTGTTAGTGAGAAATCTCAACTTTTCATCAACGATGCCCAACATTACTTGTGGCCCTTTTTCTCTTCCATTGTGTTTCTCTTCCTAGCAATTGAAAATTGACACATTATGTCTCCTACTTTCATCTTTCAAATTGTATTCACCCACTTTTTGGTGTCTTATTAGAAAACTGACCACATCATTGTGTTTAGAAGGCTCTAATCAGTGTAGCAATGGAAGATCATTCTAGAGAAGCTGCCACATGTCATTGCTATGTTTTTGCTGTAGATTGCCTTTTTAACCTACTTATGCTCTTTTTGGCGGCCACTTAATGCCACCACCTCAACAATCAAAATTATCAAGTACAAGAGGTCCAAGATCTACCATCAACTTTGCCAGAAATAGCCTTATGTACTATCATTGGAGCTATGCACTATGGCTAGAAAATTCTTTGGTCATTGAAAACTTCATATTTCATCTTTCACATGTGCTGAGCTCAATTCCAGTATTTGTTCTATTATATTTGCCCTATTGGTTTTGTCGTGACACCTTAAGTTGATTGTGGCCCAGTTATCCTTGATGGTCAATTGCTAATTTGAAACTCCAGCAAGCTTTGATTTGAAACTCTCCTCAAGCCAGACTAATTTTATGTTAAACTAGATTGAGAATCTATGTTGAACTCAAATCTAACTCTTCTTGCATAGATGGCACCCCCACAGTCATCCTAGGTGTATACCCCTAATTTAGTCTGGAACCCAAAATAATGCATTCATTATTTTTCTTGGCCATTGAAAAATTTTCTAGACTAAAAAGAGGAACAATTTATTAAACCTTAATTTAGCCTAGAATTTTAGAAAAAGCATAATAAATCATGATGGACCCTAAAAAATAAAATTAAGCACGTGATTAAATTGAAAAAATTTTAGGCTTAATTTTAAAAATTCTTGGGGTTAAAATAAGCCAAGACAAAGGGGGGTTTTAAGGCATTGTTTAGAATAATAATAATTAAATTATATGTTTTCTTTGTTCTAATTTAAGAAAATAATAATAAAAAAATTAAGAAATATTTTTCACGGGGGACCTTGGTTTTGGTGTGGGCTTCTAAAGCCCAAACTGAGACCAGCCTTGTTGCTTCGCAAATCACTATGTTCACAAGGTTGTAAAAATAAACAATAGACTAAATAGAAAAGAGGAATGACAGCAAAGCAAAATACGTTTAGTTAGGAACAAACCAACCCTTTGGAAAAGAATGGCATTACCCTCCATTTAATGGAGAATTAGTGTGCTAGAGAACATTAGAAAAAGAAAGCGAAGGGGTAGCTTCATTGAGCCAAGAGCAGAGGGGACAGAGTGCAAGGGCTGAAATCATGAAGATGGCAACTTGCATTGGGTGAAGGGATGTCTTGACTTGAAGCTGTGGTGGAAAGAGTGAAGCAACTTCATGATGAAGAAAGGTGGAGGCCAAAGCTTTATATAATGGAAGCCTCAACCTTGTAGGTTCTAAGGGGAGGAGAAGGGGAACTAGGGAAGAGAAGAGACCTTTCTCACATAGACTAGAGAGACAACTAAGTACATAGAGGGAGAACCCAAGAGGGAGAGAAGAGAGGAAGCCCAAAGGCCATAGTAAAATAGAGGAAAAAGTCAAGTGACTCTCACTCTCAACCTTGCTGGTTTTCTTTCCATAGCATGCATGCTATGGACAAGTATGGGCATGACATTTTTCTCCTTGTAATTTAAGCCATTGGGTTGTGCATGGTGAGGAGAGAAAGAGGATCTTATGCACCTCTCTCTCTTTGTGTCACAGTGTTGCCTAGTGGTGTGGTGGCAACACAATAGGTCACATGTGGTGATAAAAGCCACTGCAGGTTAAGGTGGCTTTGGGATATTAAACTAGGGCTTGGGAATGCCTATGCAATTTTGTTGAAGAAAGGTGCATTACACCCTTTATGGGGTATGATGCACCTTGCAATTGTCTCCTTAAAAATAAATAAAAAATCTTTTATTTCCAAAAATAAAACAAAAATTATAAGTTGGTTCTAAATTTTTCATAAAAAATTGTGGTAGTTTTTGTTTTTGAGTTTGATAAAAAAATATGTGTATTTAAGGTGTATTTTTTACATGTAATTTTTACTTAACTTTTATGAAAAGAAAAGAAAAAATTAGTGTTTTACATAAGGGAGAGGTTGGTCTCAATTTAGGCTGGCCCAAACCGAGAACATCAAGGTTTCCCTCCCTTGTCTATCATATTTTGTTATTTTAAAAATGGCATTTTAGTTTAAAGGCAAGAAGGTTGGGCTTGGGAAAGCTCAATTGTGACCCCTTTTATGTATTGCCCTTAATTGAGCCTTTTGTTTCAAAAGGGAGAGGGCCATTCATTAAGAGAAAAAAAAAGACTCTAAATGAGTTTTGGGCTAAAATTGAAAATACAAGTGAGCATATAATTTAAATTAATTTACACTTTTTTTGAAAAAGTGTTTAATTGATGTATGGGCTTTTGTGTTTAAATTCAAACCAATTTGTGATAATTTTTGTGGCTTTGAATTAAACTATCAAATACATTTGTGTTAATTGCTTCTATTACATGTGAAATTACTCTTTATTATCTTGGCATGATACATGGCATAAATTTGAAAATTCTCAATTTCTTTGTGAAAACTTTTCCCTTGAAATCTTATTTTGCCAAAATATAAGGAAAAGGAATTATCACCTGAAAATTTTTCAATGATCCCTCATACCTTACCTAGATTTCCAAAACCTCATGCCAAATTCTTCCTGATAATGGATGTTGATAATCGACATAACTCATTAATGTGGTCATTATCCTTACCTTGAAATCCAATGCCCTTTCTTGAGAACCTAGCCTACCCTTTTCAAAGCCCAATCCTCCCTAAGGATAGTAATGGACATGGTTGGTGAAAGCGACCGCTGTTAGCCCTTCCAAAGATGATTACACTATGGGTTACATTGGAGAAATCAGTAGAACCCCTCTAATGTGACCATCATGAATCGATGCTCCCAAAAGCAACAAATTCATTTCAAACCTTGATTCTTCCTAACAACAGTTATTGGTGTGATTGGTGAAAACGATCATTATTAACTTACTTGAGGGTAATCACATCATGGGTTATATTGAAGAAATTGACAAATCCCTATGACATGATTAACACTAATCCACCTTTCTTTGAGAAACCCCTCAAATCCAAAAATAACCTTAAAAACCCTGGTCAAGTTAGGTACCTATTTTATCTCCAATCTAGTTGGGCTAAACCCTAGTCAAACTAGGTGCTTTCTTAAACCCTAATCAAGTTGGGTCAAATCTAAGTCAAGCTAGATATCCATTTAAGTCTACAAACCTTAGTCAAGTTAGGCATCCAATTTCGATGTAAGTCCTAGAAGAACTAGGCATCAAATTTTCTCTTTTCACAGTAATGGTTAAATACCATTCACTAATAGTATTAATTATAGATCACGCTTGATCACATGCAAAACCAACAATGAGACAAATAAAAATCAAAAAATAAAATGTTGAAACCAAAAAGTAATCAAACATCAATGTGGTACCGAAAGGGCATTGTAAAGGTGTTAATACCTTCCTTACATGTAATTAACTCCTAAATCCGATTTCTGTAATGCAAATCTAATTTTCGGTATCTGATTTTACCATTTAAAATTATATCGGTTGTGACTTCAAAAATTATAAATTTTCACACATTTTCCAAGACCCCATATTTTCCAAACTAGTTTAACTGCATTTTTCCTATGCTATGTTTTTTAAATTATATTTTTTTGGTCACTATTCTACATCACAATGTTGACACTAGGTTGCTTCATATTTATTTTTGGAGTAAATCACTTTTAGTTCTCATCTACTTTGTATCTCTTACACAAATCCCATCTATTTTCAAAATCTACACTAACCTATCATTTTTTTTTGTAATTTATAAATGTGCTACATATTAACCCAAATTATCCTTAGTTGAATAATATATTTGTTACGACTTGTCAAAAATATCCTTATTAATTGAGTAGTAAAATTTTCTTCTTTTAAAATTCAGGTTTGGTCCTTTCTGTAGAAATGATCTCATGTGAGTCTTTTATAATTTATGAATTTTTTCACAAGTTATAAAAATGCTAAAAATGTTTTCTTTTTGAACATTTTGCACAAAATACAAAAAATAATACCACAATAGGTTTTAGTATTCTTTTATATCTTGTGAAAAATTCATAAACTATAGCATTGTTGCAAAGGGGCTAGACATGGAGTGTAAGAGAAGAAAATTTTACTACTCAACTAAGGGTATTTCTGACAATTCATAGTAAATTGAGTTTATTTGTAACATATTTATAAAATACAAGAGATGTCAGTGTAGATTTTCAAAATAGATAGGGGTTGGTATAGAGGGGATGTTGAAGTAATGTACTCTTATTTTTAAGTCTTTTCCACTTTTATTGTCTATGTAAAGCTTGAGCATCTATCAACCATGTTCCAAGTTTAGGGGGATATTGAAAAAGTAGAATTATTTTCCTATTTTATCTTTAGTTTATTTTCTTGTTTAGACTATATTAGGGTTTTCAGTGTAGGCAAACTTATGATTTATAGTTTTCATTATAAATAAAACCTGATAGTATAATTATTTTTACACACTTTTAATATCTCAATATAATATAATTTCATCTTATAAAAAATTTTCACTCTTTTCTCTCAATTTCTCACAACACTAATAATCTTAGGAACTTCTAGGTATTACATGGGATACACATAAATTCAAATGTGTTATAAACAAATTCGGATGGGTGACCCCAAAAATACAGTGGAAGTCACAAACTAGGCGAAGGGAAGTTTTAAGCCAACTGTTCATTTCTTATAAAGGTTACACATACGTTCTTATGTGCTTACAAACAAATATTATTGAGATACAATATAAGTACAATGAAGTTAAAATGTTGTCTGAGAGCTATACCTTCTAAAAATAGTGACAAGCAAACCACACTTTATTATTATGTTTAGAATAATTTATAAATTAAGCATTAAAAATAGCGCTTGTAATTGAAAGTTTATAACAATCAACGCAAAAAGAAAAAAAAATGATTTATTACAAATAAGTTTAGTAAGATTTATAACTAGAACATAGGTTATAAACAAACTTGTTGTCATAAAGCAGTACATCTGGGGATAGTTACTTTACAAATAGGTGTGAACATAAGCACGTAAAAAAGGTTGTCTCCCTTAGAAACAGATGAACACCTTCTATACTAGTCCAACATCACCAAATCTTTAGCATGGGCCTATCTTCCAGCCTGGGCCTCACCCTACCAAGTATCCTTTATGCTCTGTCAGTGTGATTTGAGGTTGACTACCTTAACAATTAATTGAAGAATACCTTTTATACTAGGCGGCATTAGAAGATCTTCTAGTATGGGCCTCACTCTCTTCACTGTGTTATAATCGTTGAATGTTTTGCTTCTGAATCAGCTGCACAAATTTAAGGGTGAAAGACTAAATCCAAATAAAATCGAACCGACTCCAAAGTTAAACTCCATTCTTCCCAAGACTTCATGCTTGTATCTTTTACCGTTTCAAGGAAATGGAATACTAGCTTCACACAAAAGCCCAAATAGAGGGAGCGGAGCTATCATGAATGCTTAGAGAAGAAAACTAAAACTTAAAGGTAGGAAGAGCAAAGGCTGATAGCAACAGAGGCAACGTCGAGACGAGAGAGACTTGCTAGTGAAAGCCTTTTGCATTGAAAATAATTTTGTCATCATGAAGTGGCGAGAAGAATGGTTTTGTTGTGAAAATGCCAACGAGGCTTACATTAGGAATGCGTAACATTCCTTATGATGGAATAGCAATACTTTGAAGAAAAAGCCTTTAGACATTAGTGTTTCAAAATCAATGACCTTTCACGAATCTCTCCACGTAACAAAAAAAGCACCCAAAATAGACTCCATTCGAGGTGCAAATTGAACATTTTTTGAGAGCTTGAATGCATGTTAGCATTCTTTTATTATAAACTCTGGAAAAAATCAATCAGAAACCAAAAAATTAGCCTATGAAGACATTTTGCCACTAAAAAATATCTTGTTTTCATCTTCACCAAACTGATAATGCTCGTACACATCTAGCAATAGTTCCCTACAAGAGACAACGGCCCCAATCTTTAAGCATGCCAAAAAAGCACCAGAAAGCTTCCTGTGCAGACTATAGGCTTCATCAGGAGGTGGAGTAAGCCTATGCTTCAACATTGTTGCCCCAAGGTGGGAAATGCTTCCAGTAATGTTGGATGAGCGGAAGTCAAATCCACCAGGTTTTGAAAATGGCAATCCCACAACAAAACCGGCTTGAACGTGGGAGTCTAACATCACCTCTGATTCCATTCCAGTAAGGAAACCAAGTCTCATGGACATCTCAATCACCCCATCTTTGTCACCGTTTGCACATGCTAGAACCTAATCAAGTTATTATGCATTAATAACAAAACCAAAAGGAAAAAATAATAACAATAACAATATCAATAAGAAGAATGATCATGGTGAATGTGCAGCTCCGTTAAAGAAAGGGTAGATAATCATACAGCTAATAACACTGGTAAAATCGAAGGCACGTACTATGAACCACTCATGATATAATAATGATGTGGGGGAGAAAAAACTTCGTTACTTCCAATCAAAATGGAGTGCCACAACATAAAAGTGGACAAAGAAAAGAATACACTCCAAATTAAAACTTCACACCTCAATTTAGATATTGACAGGAAATGATAGATCAAAAAGCAAAGTTGACCAAGTTAAGAGCAAGAGAACCAACCATTCTTAAATAATCATCAACAAATCTTTTCGGGTAATCCCGTGCTGCTCCAAAATCAATGAGATTGATTGAATTTGTAGCTTCATCATACAGGAAATTACTCCAATTAGGATCTGTCTGCACAAAAAGGAGTTCAATGCCACCAAGGTTAGATTTAAACCAGAAAATCAGGGATGAACGTGTGCAATGAAGTAAAATTTCCCAAAGGGATCAATGCAGAAAGACAAGAAGCAACCAAGCATACTAAAGTTAAAAATTCACATACACAACGTTAGACTAGTTGATAGCAAAAGATATAAACCTAATGTAATCGCATCTTCAAAATTCAGTACTTAGAATAGCTTACACTTAATTAATTAGACTCTACGACTCCACAAATTAAGTGTCTCCACCCAAATAAGAAGTTGATTCCACCATCATGACTAATCAACTAATTCAATTGGTCATTACCAAACTTTCAGTTTATGTCACTATAGTCAAACATAATATACGATACCAACCAGTCATGCTCTTTACAGAGTATAACATGTAAATCATGTAAAGGGCTAGCATCAAGATTAACCTTTTAAGTCTGTCACAAAGCTCTAACTTGGAAGGTTGGGGCAAGAAAGAAAATGGAAAAAGCACTTCCCACAAAATTCACATGACCTAATCCTCACAAAACTCCATGTGGGATGTTAATTAGTTAGATCTCACAGTTTAATTGTGGAGTCTAGTAAATTTCATGCTTCAAATTTTTTTCCAATGAATATTTAGTAAGATTTAGTTTGTGAGAATAGCAAGACTAAAAAAAAATAGGTATCTAACTCAAGTTTAAAGACAAAATTATGCCAGAACAGGACAAGAGTATCCCACTGAAAACAAATCTTCAATCATATTTCACTCAAATTTCTATGAAAATATTTATTTACTTCTCTTTAACATGGCCAGAACTACTGCAGAATTAGTACTTGTCTTCAAAACTTATATGCTCAGATCTAAATGCCTTGATACAGCTGCTAAATTTAATATGAACCCACCTAACTCCATCTCAAAAGTTAGCTTGTAAGGGGAGGTTTGCAAACTCATATATATAACACCCAAGACCTCTCTACCTAGCCAATGTGGGACTTCATCATTCCCGACCCCTTTAGACTGTACGTCCTCGTACAGAGAATCAGGATCCATGGCCCACACTGACCAGAGTAGGGTAGGCTCTGATACCATATGATATGAACCCACCTAACTCCACCTCAAAAGCTAGCTTGTAAGGCGAGATTTGCAAACTCATATATATAACACCCAAGACCTCTCTACCTAACCAATGTGGGATTTCATCAAAATTGCCGTGCACCAACCTTAACATATAACAGTTTCAAACATGTGCATCTGTGCACTTATTTCTGTGCACTTATTTAACACATAGGGAGAAAAAATGAACTCACCTGCATGAATCGGAATACAAATAACTCATTTAGAGTGAGTTCCAGTAGCTTTGTTCCTATATAATTACGAGTTTCCTGGTTCAGTAATGCGACTTTGTCAATTGGAATTCCTGATGCATGAGAAAATCACCTCACATCAAAGACAAGCTAAAAGGTAATCAAACCCTTACCAATTGTGTAATGAGCAAACATCAAGAAACACAATAGTACATCATTCATACCAAAAGCTAAGCAAACTTCAAGTAAGCGATGAATAAAACTAACATTCAAAAATTTTCTTTTCTTCAGAAAGTTTCTCATTAAAAAAGATAGAATGGTATGCCAAGAAAATCTTGTTGTAATCTGATACTGATAAATCGTAAAATAAAATCAGCTCTGCTATGCTGTAATTTCAAAAAAGTGTTTGTTTGATGATAAGAATATCAATATTTTCCATTTATGGTTAGAACAACCTGAAGTAAGGAGGCATTTTTGAAATTCGCATAATGCCCAAAAACAACTGCCACAAACTACATATAATCTTTTGAACCACTTAAGAGTATAAGCATGCCACTACAGCTGTAGACCCATAAACCTCCACTTAATCAAGAGTAAAACAACGAAATGTATTAAAATTACCAGAAACAAGTTCTGTAGTTAAAACTCTTTTGCTTGAAATATCATCCACAACTATGGGTACATAAAACCCTTCTCTGCCAACAAGCAGATCACGAAATCGCTTCTGGTTTGCTGCCTCTAACTCATAGTCACACTCACAAGACAATTCTTCTTTGGCCACCTGGAAAACATTTAGGAGAAAGAAGCACACAACTTTTAAAACAGATGGACAGGTATATAAATCATAATTTGGACGCAATTTCCTTTTGTAAGATTGTGAAGAGATTAGAGACCTGATAGGGCTGAAGGGGAGAAACAAGGCCAATAGAGAAGCAAACCTAGAAAGTTTATTTTAGGAAATAGACAAAGGCTAAGGGGATAAATTTAGAAAGAATAGAGTGGGGAAATGACTGTACAAATGAGTGGGTGAGGTGTGTGAGGTTCATTCTGTGATTTTCAGCTTGGGCCGGGGATCATTCCTTGAGCAAGGGCGCTGTCCTAGGAGCCAAGACTCAATGATTGTAAAAATGAGTGGGTGAGATGTGTGAGGGTCATTCTGTGATTTTGTCTGTTGGTGAAAGCTTTTCAGCTTGGGCCGGGGATCATTCCTTGAGCAAGGGCGCTGTCCTAGGAGCCAAGACTCTCTCTTGTGCTCATTTTGTTACTATTTTATCATGTTAATATAAATTTCTGCATTTAGAGTCCTAAGATCTTAACAATTGGTCTGGCCTGCCGGATGCCAAAGATAAGGAGTAGAGCTGATTCAGCTGGAAGCAGAATGGATTTGAGACTAAAAGTGTTAGAGAACAGTGTGAAGGCTATCAAGCAAAGTATGGTAGAACAGTTGGAGGATGTGCAAAAAAAGTTGAGCGAAGTGGAGGAGATGCATGCATTGTTACTGAAGATAGCTTAGAAGGAAAGGGTCAACCCCCCAACTTCAGAAGGGCCCTTGGAACAAAGAGAGTGAGAGGAGGAACAACAAGTTCAATTGAATATACCTGAACAAGAAGGGGTGTCTACGGGAGGAAAAGAAGAGTCGGAGGTGGAGGAGCTACATCGGCTGGTGAAGAGAGCTGAGATGCCGTGTTTTGATGGTAATGACTCGGTGGCTTGGATTACTAGAGCTGAAAAATATTTTAAGATTCATGGGACTAAGCCTGAGCAGAAAGTTCATCTAACCTTCGTTTGTATGGAGGGTGGAGCCGTACACTAGTTTAGGTGTTTGCAGAATAAGATTGGAAATGCTTACAACCAAAATGATTAAGAGGTACTGTGGAAGAAAGGTTGGAAACCCATATAAACAACTAACATCGATCAAAACAGATAGGAAGTGTGGAAGAATACATCCAATTGTTTGAACAAGTTGCCGCACAAATTGTTGTGATGCCTGAAGAACAAGCCTTGGGATACTTCTTGAGTGGATTGTGTCGTGAGTTGAATCGGAGGGTGAGAATCCATGACCCTTGACAGTGAGCTAAGCCAGTGATCTCATAGGAGACGTTGAAGAAGAAATCATGGAAAGCTTCGGTGAGTACAGCTATGGAGACTCGCGATCATCCTTGGGTGCGTCATCTCAATGGGTTTGCCCCACCTAGATGCTAGCTAGAGTGGGCCGCATAATGGCAAGCAGGCCCAATAGAGGGAGCCTAGAACAAAGTATGGGCTCAGTGGGTAGGAGCAACAACCAAAACGCTTTGTTTCAACATAATAGGAATCCCCACTCTCAATCGAGGAATGTTGCAGACAAGGGAGCAAATACACCCATCGCACACTCAAGCTCTTCAATTGTGAGAAATGGCAAACAACAACTAGCAGGTTCAAAGGGTGTGCGACAACTTCCCTACCAAGAATATCTCAGGCAGCATGAGGAGGGAAAATGCTTTCAGTGTGGGCAAACCTTCGAGCATCTCCACAAATGCCCAAATAAACAAGTGCGTGTTATGATTTTGGGGAGGAGTAGCAACCCAAAGGGTGGGGAATTTTTCATGGTAGAATTAGACCAAGAAGATGAGGTTCCAGTGGGAAGCAGAGACGAGTTAAGAGTGCAGCAGGCTGGAGTTGCCATTTTTTTTTCAATTCAGAAATCTCTCATCTGCATATGCTGAAGGCTATTTACATGATAGTGCTATGTTGATGATGGTGGATAGCAGTGCCAACCATAATTTCCTGTCAGTAAAGATGGCGGAAATGTGATTTTGGATAGAAGTTTATGGCGTCGTTTGATCCATGTAGCCGACCCCACCTAGTGGGAAAAGGCTCGGTTTGTTGTTGTTGTTGTTGTTGTAAAGATGGCGGAAAAACTAAAATTGAAGATCAATCCCACAGGAACTTTTGTTGTCAGGCTAAGTAATGGACATAAGAAAGCCACATTTAAGGTGTGTAAGGGGGTTACATTCTCCTTTGGTGAGGTAGCTATGGCTGCTGATTTTTATCTTTTTCCATTGGGAGGTGTAGATGTCATTTTGGGCATTCAATGGTTAAGGACGTTGGGTGACATTAGGGTAAATTGGGACAAGTTGACCATAGTTTATATGTATAACAGGAATAGGGTGATGATCAAGGGTGATCTCAGTTTAACCAGAATCAAAACATCACATAAGGCTCTTACAAAAACAGTAGAGGTTGAATTTAGTGGGGCCCTATTCTTGTTTAACTCGTCCCAAGATCGAGAAGAGGAGAATCACACTCAAATGGGTTTAGAGTGGAGGAATTTGGGAGAGGATATTTAGCTAGAACATAAACTACAAATAAAAATTTTGCTGGAAAGGTTTATAAGGATCTTTGAACAATCGAAGGGGTTAACCCCAACTTGAGAGCAAGAGCATGCGATAGTGATAAAAAAGGGGGTGGATCCAATAAATGTAAGGCCCATTCTTTATGCTCATGACCAAAAAATTGAAATGAAAAGGTTGGAGGAGAAGATATTATCTGCTGAGGTTATACAGCCCAGTTGTCACCCATTTGCTAACCCAATGATACTTGTGAAGAAAAAAGATGAGAACTTGAGGTTTTGTGTTGATTACAAGGTCCTCAACAAGGTGACAATTCTGGATAAGTTTCCTATCCCTATGATTGAAGGGTTGTTAGATGAGCTGCATGGCTCCAAATTTTTTCAAACATTGATTTGAAATCTGGGTACCACAAATGAGGGTGAGGGAAGAAGACATACCCAAGACCGCATTTAGGACTCATCAGGGCCACTAAGAATTCCTAGTAATGCCATTTGGCCTTATGAAATGCTCCCGCAACATTTCAATCCACCATGAATTTGGTGTTCAAGCCTTACTTAAGGAAGTTTGTTTTAGTCTTCTTTGACGCCATTTTGGTGTTTAGTAAGACGTGGGGGGATCATTAGACACATTTGGAGATTGTTTCGAAGACCTTGACAGATCAATCATTCTTTGCTAATTTTAAAAAAAGCAATTTTGGGAAGCGCTTGGTGGAGTATTTGGGGCATGTGGTTTCAGCCAAGGGAGTATCTGTAGACCTAGGCGAGGTGAAGACAATTTTAGTATGGCCAGCTCCGAAAGCCATTAAAGGGTTAAGCGGATTTTTGGGGCTTACCAGTTATTACTGGAAATTTGTGAAGAACTATGGCAAGATTGCCAAGCCTCTTATGGACTTGATGAAAAAGGGAGTATTCGGGGGGAGTGAAGAAGCTCAAATGGCATTTGATGCTCTCAAGGATTGCATCGGTAAAGCACCCATCTTGTCAATGCCAAATTTCTCCTTACCATTTGCAATTGAATGTGATGCTTCCGGAAAGGGGTTAGGGGCTGTCTTGAAGCAAGAAACAAGACCCATTGCTTATTTCAAGAAGTCTTTGTCTGATAGAACTTTGGCAAAGTCAACTTATGAGAAGGAGCTTATGGCTTTGGTGATGGCAATTCAGTATTGAAGGCCATATCTTCCTGGGAGCAAATTCACTGTTTCTACAGATCAAAGGAGTTTGAAGCATCTCCTAGAACAGCAGGTTACAACCCCCGACCAGCAGAATTGGTTGTTCAAATTATTGGGGTATGACTTTGATATTGTCTACAAGGTTGGAGGTCAAAACAAAGTTGCAGACGCATTGTCAAGAAGGGATGAAGAAGCAGAATTGACTGCCATTTCCAAACCACTTTGGCTAGAAGCAAAAAAAAATCTAGGAGGAAGTGACTGCTGACATGAAATTATCTAAAATTGTGGCAGACTTTCAGGATGATCCGAATTCTCATCAGCCATACACACTGGAACAAGATAGAGTTTTTTACAAAAGGCGACTGGTTATTTCAGCAAATTCGGAGTGGATACCACAATTGCTTAGGGAGTTTCATTGCACAACAATGGGTGGACATTCGAGTGTGTTTAGAACATACAAGCGGCTGGCTGCCAGCTTGTACTGGGAGGGCATGAAGGGCTGTATCACCAAGTTTGTGGCTGAATGCAAACTCTGTCAAAAGTGCAAGGTGGAAGCAACAAGTCCAGCAGGCTTACTCCAACCCTTACCCATTCCCTCTGCTATTTGGGAAGATATCAGTATGGACTTTATCAGGTTTGCCTCGTTCTAAAGGATACAATACCCCATTGGTTGTGGTGGATAGACTAACAAAATATGCACATTTCCTCTTGATTAAGCACCCCCACAGTGCATGGACCATGGCTAAAATTTTTACCAAGGAAGTGGTGAAATCACATGGTGTCCCAAGGTCCATAGTTAGTGACAAGGATCCAACTTTTGTCAGCCAATTCTAGTCTGAGATATTTAAACTGCAGGAAACAACTTTAAAAATGAGTTCAGCATATCACCCCGAATCCAATGGACAAATCGAAGTTGAATAGATGCATTTAAGGTGCTTCGCAGTAGAGCAACCAAAAAACTGGTCTTCATGGGTCCATTGGGCGGAGTTTTGGTATAACACCAATTACCATGGGTCAATTAAGTGCACTCCATTTGAACCAGTGTATGGGAGGCCCCCTCCTACCCTCATTAGATACTTGCATGGGGAAACATTAGTGGAAGTGGTTGCCTAAGATCTGAGAGATAGAGATGAAGCCTTGAAACAACTTAGATATAATCTGTTGAGAGCCCAAAGCAGCATGCCTAAGTTTGCCAATAAGCATTGCCGAGATCTTTCCTTTGATGAAGGGGAGTGGGTGTATTTAAAACTCAGGCCATATGTGCAGCAAACAGTGGCAAGAAGGATCAGCCCTAAATTGGCAACTTGCTTCTATGGGCCTTTCCAAATTCAGTGTAAGGTGGGAGTAGTGTCATACAAGCTGCGCCTATCAAAGAATTTGAGGGTTCACCCGATATTTCACATATCACAGTTGAAGAAAGCCATATGAAAGACAACAGCCCTTTCTCAACTGCCTGAAGAATTTATAGAGGATCAACCAGCAAGCTTTCTGGAAGAGATTCTAGCAAAAAGGGTGATCAACAAGAAGGGACAAGACCACTCTCAAGTTCTCATTAAATGGGCCAATCAATCAAAGGAGGAGGCCACATGGGAAGATCTTACTACAATTGCAGAATAGTTTCCAAATAATAGCCAACCAAAATCGCAAAGGCAACCAAAACAACCAAAGGAGAAATTGCACCAGAGGAGAAACCGCACAGAGGCAAACCAAAATTGCACACCAGAACAACCACCAGATTGACATCAAGCAACCCATGCTCCAAATCATGACCCAAGTCTCCAAGTAGCACTACTAAGTCGAAATCAAGAGATCCACACTGCAAAACCCCTAAATCAAGTTACCCACACCTCTAAGTCATGCCCCATGCTGTTTTGCCACCATAGGGCTACAAATGACCAAGTTGCAGCTCTCTACCTCCAAAATCGCTATGGCAGTGCCTCCCAACCACTAAGTCAGTGAAATTGTGCCAACTAGGTTGAACCACGCCAAAAATCTCACACCCACGTCAGAGTACAATGCCCTTAGGCTGCACATGAAGCCCTAGTCGCGACTTTTTGTAATCGCAGCTCCAAAACACCCCTCAGATGCAACTCTCCTTGGTCACATGTTCCGTTAGCAACCGTGGCTCTCCATGGTCACGGGATGAAGCCAAGACAGGGGAAAGGGAGATGCTTAAGGGCCAATCAGCAATGGAGATTTGGGAATTAGGGTTTTGAATAAGGATTTAGGGTTTTAGCTAAGTGGGTTTCTTTTTTTGAAAATTAAGATTTGAGATTTTTCTAAAGAGGTAATGAAAAGGAAGAATGAATTTTTTTTTTTCTGAAAGACTAAATTAGGTTTAGGGTTCAAAGTGGATAATACCTTTGCTTTGATACCATGTCAAAATTTCAAAAAGGAAATATAGGAAGAAAGTAAAAGAGAAGGAGAAAGGACAGAGATCAGAAACTTAAGAGGTTCATGTATGAGTTCCTCAAATAGCATAACCCCTAAGCTTCTATTTATAGAGGAACTAACTAATACAATTACATAAATATCCTCAAACTACAAGCACATACTGACACAAATACTAACTAGATAATATCTTCTAACAATAATGATTTATATTAAAAGAAATAATTAAAAGCATTAATTTTGACATAATTATTGATGATTCCATATCTTTCAAAGAATAAAAAAGTCTCATTTTAAATAGAATTAATATAATTATCTTCCTCTTTATTTTCACTACTTTGGTATTATTAACTTATTTTTAAAATGAAAAAATAATTTTTTATAAAAATTGTTAATACTTGAATATACAAATATTATATAAAATTAAAAATTTATTACTATACTAACTAATTATATTGGCCCAACAATATTGTAGGTCAAGATGATCAAATGATTTTTAGCCTAATAAAAAGGCGTAGAAGAATACTAAAAAATACACTTAGAGAGAATGTTAAAAGGAATATTTTGATAAATAATACTTTAAAAACTTGGTTCTTGATAAAACCTAATTGATATAAACCCACCTAACTCCACCACGAACCCATATATATAACACCTAAGACCTCTCCGCCTAACTAATGTGAGACTTCATCATTCCCGACTCCTTTAGATTGTATATCCTCGTACAGAGAACCAAGATCTATGGCCCACACCGACTAGAGTAGGGCAGGCTCTGATACCATATGATATGAACCCACCTAACTCCACTTCAAAAGCTAGCTTGTAAGGAAAGGTTTGCGAACCCATATATATAACACCCAAGACCTCTTTGCCTAACCAATGTGGGACTTCATCACTAATGGCATCATCGGATTTGTGTAACCGACCTCATCTTGTAGGATAAGGCTTTGTTTGTTTGCTTATTAATATTTTAGGTCAAGATCCATCACTAGGAGAGATGGACTAGGGGATCCAAAACTCTACAAAAAGGATGGTATTTGATGTGGGTTTGATTATTACAAAATGAAAAAGAAAAAATGACATACATGAAAGATATCCATATATACGCACCTTCATAGCGCTATCAAGAAAAAGTCCTTTGGGAATTAGATTTGTGTAGGCTAAAAGAAGTTTCACATTCTCAATGTCACTCTCAATGCTAGCTGCAACACCAGGGTACTGAATTTTCATAGCAACTTGCCTGCCATTCCTTGTGACAGCTTGGTGCACCTAAATTTCTTATGAAAAACCGAATTAGAACAGCCTAAACCAAAGTGTCAATGCACACACAGAGAGAACTTAGGACAATGCCAAAATTCGCTTTCTTGGAAGTATTATGTGAAATAAAAGAGAAAAAGAGATACAAAACTCTTTTGGGTGATAAGCATGCGCTAGAATGAGTCCTATACATACAGATGTTACAACTATAGAATAAGTGAAGTACACCAAACTAATAAATACAAAATAAGTGTAGAAAACCTAACCAATATATATATTCAGTAAGCGTAGTACACCTAACCAATAAACTATACACAATTGCAACATTTTCAATCAAATACAAGCACTTATCTACAAAAGGAGGAAAAAAAAAACTTCCCATTATGATCTCATTCATTAGTACTTTTAACTAGATGCACTTAAAAAATGTAAGGACTATAATCAACTCATCCATTTTGGGAGCTTAATTAAAAGTAGTTAATTCTCCAATTTTTTTTTTTTTTTTGGGTATGTGTTAATTCTTAAATTCTGAATTAGGGGTATTTTTGTAATTTTCGCAGGTTTTTTTTAATGTATTTTCACAGTTTATTTTATCACTTTTGGCAGCACCAGACATTGGGTCTTGTTTTTATATTATTATGGCACTTCAGTCCATATAGGATTTGGGCTTAGGTTATAATCCTTGCACAAATAGGGTTGGGGATTTTAGTTAGAGTTTCGCTCCTACGGTCTCGGGTGTGTGATAATATTTATGCACCCAATACGTGTCTAATGAAAGGAGCAAAAGTGTATGACAAAATTATAAAATTATAAATCTAAAAGAAAATGAGAACAGCAAAAGTGATGAAAATATAAGAAATTGATATGACATTTTAGTGTATGTATAAATAGGTGAAACTAAAAGATAATTATAAAAATATAAAAAGTATACATAAAATAAATTAAAATTTATAAAATAAAAATTATGTGAACTGTCTTATTATTTTTATAATATTATTTTTATTTGATTTTTATAAAACATAATTTAAATTATTAAATTTATTTTATTTTATAAATTAGATTATAAAATTTAATAAATTAAAAAATTAAATTTACAATTTAAAATAATTTAAAAATTAATTATTTTAAAATCAACATTGAATCTTAATTAAAAAATGTTTAGTTTAAAAAAATTTTAGAAATATAAAATTTAAAATTTATTTGAATGTTACATTTTTATCACTTCCGCTGTTTTTCATTTTTTAAGACTTATTACACTAATTTTAATTTTATAATTTTGTCATACACTCTTGTTTCTTTCATTAGACACGTCTTGAGTGCGTGATAATATTCATGCACCCGAGACCGTAGGAGCAAGACTCTTTTAGTTAGAGGTTTCCAAATAGGATCAGGACTTGAATTGGAGGTTAAGTTGGAGGATAGCTATTAACAACTTGTTTGTTTCCTTTCAACACAGTTTAATTTATTAGAATTATTTAGAATGTGTCTGATTATGTGATGTGATCAAACCCTAGGTGTGATGCCTTAGGACCTCGGGTATGACTCCTAAGTTTCTTCTTCTTTTTTTCTAATTTTCTTATACACTTTCTACCAACTTTCCTGCAACCAAAACCCTTATTCCGCAGCCCCTATTCACAGCCACCTAATTGGTCCGAACAACTCAGCCTTTTGCCATCAAAGCACCCATCCCTTCACACACAAACCCCAACCTATCAATGTCCAACCTATCTACGCTTCCACAGCCCTTGAAACCTTACATTACAGCCCAAGTTCCTTGCTGTCCTACATCAGCGTGGATGACAGACAAGATGATATCTAGATTCTAGAGATCAAAGAACCATAAATTTTAAAGATTAAATCAAAGTTAAAATTCAAATATATTTTGACTGATGTTAAACATTTTAATATCCTTCTAAAAGAAAAGTTGGGAAGTCTCAGGTTAGGCAATTAGAAAAAAATTAGACTAACACAAACGTGAAGAATCTTCAACATATCAACTCAGACAAAAAGAAGAAAACGATAACAATTCACAACTGCTAAACTGCAGCGCTCCAAACCAGAAAATGATAAAGAAGTAATACAAGCTTGAGTACCTGGCCAATACTTGCAGCAGCCATTGGCTCATAATCAAAACTAATCAATTTTGTTGACCAGTCAGGACCTAACTCAGCATTCAAGACTTGATCGAGCTGTTTCTTTGGCATCACATCTGCACCTTGACGGACAGTTTCTAATGCAGCAAGGATCTACAGATACAGGAATGATGCTTTACTTTATATTTCACATAGAACCTGATGGTTGTAGGAGGTTATCATCAGGAAAAAAAACTTAAAGTCATTCACCAATTTTCAAGAGGCTCCATAAATCAGGAGCTTTTAAAGAATACTAAAATAATATTCAATCTAATTTGCAAACCTGTAAAAGATGACAAGCACCTCTGACTACGGGACACATGACCCCAGCATATCATCCAGTACTCTCAATATTTAAGACACAAAAAACTTTGTCTATTATACAGATACTTATATTAATGGCTCATTCCAATAATTATCAACATAACTGCCATGCCAGAACTCAATCTCCCCCAAATTCATTGAAATGTAGAAGTGCATGCAAATTAGCAAATTCCTTTTTGAGTTTGCCATTCAAAATTGTCAGAGTTTATCATAATATCCTGTAACAAGGCTGTAAGGAACTTAAAACTGTCATGGATTACTTTTTATTTCTCAAAACTGAACTATGCATATATTACACTCACAAACATAGACTTTCCTCTCCTCCCTTCTGTGTTTCCGAATTCCAAGCAAGCATGGCATTTGGCTATTTGTTTCTAAGATTGCACAATTAATCTCTGCACGTACTTGGCCAATTTACAGAAGAACTCACTCCTGAATGTTGATGATACCCATTGCAGGATAGAGAACATTAAGTGCAATACTTAATACTAAATCAATGACCTGATTTCTCACCAAAGGCTGAATACTCTTCAGCCACTAACCCAAATCAGTATAGTTCATTTCCACTTTATTAATTATATGCAAGTTTACAATAAGTACTGTGCCTCACCAGTTAAGTCACATGTACAAGAAGTCACATTACCGGAGAAGGAACAAGAGATTCATCCTGTATGCTCAACATCTGCCCCAGTTTGAGAGCTGCTCCACGCATTCTACATAGAGCAAGAGCTAAACGTTCTGCATTTTTATCAGACAAGAATGGAGAGTGTGCAGATTGATTGTCTTGCATATTAGGTTTCCCATAGACAAGCCTCTTAGCAGATTCCTGAAGGGTTCCCCATGCAAGACCAGCACCGAGCCCAGCAAACCTACATCATTTATGATATTTCAGCTAGAAATAGTAATTGCTTGCATCACAATTGTATGCATAACAGGTTGAAAGAGACACATTACAAAAGGGGAAGACATCAAATGTAAATGTAAAGAGAATTGGTTAACAAACAGTTTAAATGCTTTTTGTTAAAGACAGGATATTGATGCATAAGTGTACTAATAAGAGAAATTATTAGGCCCTCATGGTGTACAATTCCAGGCCAATGGACATCACATGATTAAGTCTTTAGCGTCTTAGACCCTTATTCAGGCAGAGATAACCAGATAGTCTTCATAAAATTCTCAGTAATTTGCAATTCCAAGTGAAATTAACGGTAAACCTGCAGGTGGCATCAAATTTTTCACTGTTTTCATCACCATTAATTGGTAACATCTGAATCCATTCTTTAAAGATAAATGAATAAAATAAATGTTGTGAGCAGTGAAATGTAAATTGTCCCAAGGAAAATTAACCAAGGCAACAATGAGCCACCAGAGAACTATCTTTTTGATTCAATATATTCAACCAATAATCAAGAATCTTGCTATTTACGAAAATCTGTTTTGATAAATGAATAAAATAACTGTTGGAGCGGTGACAATCTCAATCGGCCCAAGGAAAATTAACCTGGCAACAATAAACCATCAGAGAACTATCTTTCCGATTCAATATATTCAAACATTAATCAATAACCCCGCTATTTACAAAAATCTATTTCAATAAATGAATAAAATAACAGTTGCAAGTGGTGACAATCTATATTGGCCCAAGGAAAATTAAACAGGGCAACAATAAACCATCAGAGAACTATCTTTTTGATTCAATATATTTAAACAATAATCACTACTCCTGCAAATTACGAAAATCTATTTCAATAAATGAATAAATAACTGTTGCGAGAGCTGACAATCCAAATTGGCCCAAGCAAAATTAAGGAGCGCAACAATAAACCATCCAAGGACTATCTTTTCAATTCAATATATTCAAACAATAATTAAATCCATTTCAAAATATCAACTTAATTTAAAACTTCAGAAGCAGATAAATTAACTTCAAGGGTGGATTGCAGGTTGCTTGAAGAAGAGATATAGCGAAAGATACTAACCCAAGTGCCCTGGAAAATGGAGTGGAAGGAACTTTTCTCTCTCTCGGCCTTCGTTTTCTCAATGACGGTGTAGTTGCCACTACCCCACTCGCACCTCCGTTGACATTAACCATTTCAGTGGAGCTCTCTGCATCAGTTTCGTTCCCTGCCTCACAATGTCTGCCATCATCAACAATTTCCGACATGGAACAAACATTTGAATCAACGATGGCATCAGAAGCTTCCCTAAAATCCCTTTTTGTGGACTCAATACGATCGTCACTAACTCCGACATTATTTGCATCAGAAGAAATATTGACGTTATCATTGCTTATAGCCGATGGATCAGAAGGTTTGGTGAAATAGACAACGGAATCACTAGCAGCTTTAATGTTACAGGCGTTAGGGTTTGAGAATTGGCGAACCTTTCCTTTAGTCAGACCGCAGAGGTCAGTGACTGAAACCAGAGCCTCCTTGATTAGGGTTTCAAAATCAGCTGTTCTAGCAGATTCGATAGGTGAGGAGCGACCCAGGAATTCCTTGGCGATTAGAGAGAAGCCGTTGAATACCCTACTCAGGTCCTTGAACGAACTCATTTCGTTATACTGTGTTATTTAATTTAATGTGCTATTGGCGAGGACAGTCTTGAAATGTCAGAACTTGATGCTAGGTTTACATCTTCCTTCTTCCATGTCCCAAATATGGCAGAAATAAAATGATCGATTGAACACGAAGATTACGTGGCCATCACCTCTTCCATGAAACTAGGAGGCGAGACATAGGGCGGCCAACTGCAAACTCTAAAAGCACAATTTTCCTTTTTTACAATAAAAGTAGTTGCATTATAAAAAAAATAAAAAACCAGGGTATCCTGGGCATATACAAAATCAATCCCCCAGGGGACTTATTCAATCCAAATGGAAAAGCAATAAAAACTAAGGGATGTTTAAAAGCATTTTGTGTTTTTTTTTTTTTATAAAATATTTTTATAAAATTTATTTAAGAATAAAATTATAAAATAATAACACATAAAACTTGTTAAAATGAAAAATTTTTTAAAACAATTTTAAAAGTAATAAAATAAAATACTTGCGTGGAATTTGTTAGCCGTTTTATTGGTTGCTTCCCAAGCCAAAGAGAGACACACACATTCAAATACGACAATCCTCCTCCCAAAACTTCAATCGGTGCTAATTGCACGCCTTGCGTTGATAGCTAACTCCTATCCCAAAATTTTACATGCCATCTTGAACGGTTTGTACAGCCCACTATTTATGCACGAGTAAAAGAACCCAACAAAGTATGTAAAGAGCTTATTTAATAGAAATTTTTTGTGAGTCTCTATAGGAGAAGTGGGTTATAAAGATTAGTTTTAAGGTGGTGAAGGCAAACTTGAATACCAAAAAAAATAAATAAAGTGTTGATAAAAAGAATATTTGTACTTGGAATTTTTTAGGTTTGAGAAGAGATTGGAATGGTATAAAGAGAAGACAAAGAAGCTAAATTGAAAAATAGAATTCTTGTTAGGTGAAGTAAAACTATTTTCTTTTATCTCATATGAAAATAAAATAAAGGGATGAGAGATAAATGAGAAAGATAAAGAAAAAAAATAAAAGAAAGACGAAAAAAGTTAGTGATAGTTAAATTTCTTTTTGTTTACTTTCTTGTCATTAATAAATGATTATATTTATTAGGTTGTCATTGTAAAAAAATGAAAAGAAAACAAAAACATTTTAAATATGTTTTCTATTTTCTACTTTTAGAATACATATTAAAAAATTATTTTGAAAACACAAAACTAAAAACATGTCTAATCAAACAAGTTTTTTAATTCTCTTATTTTTGAAAACTAAAAACTAGTCTCCAAAATAGAAATCAAATAGGATCCAAGGCTTGGTTGAAAGTATTTTGTGTTTTTTGTTCTCTAAAATACTTTTGTAAAATTTGTTTGAAAATAAATTTCAAAATAATAACACATAAAACTTGTTTGAATGAAACAATTTTTAAAACAATTTTAAAAGTAATAAAATAAAAAACTTGTTTGGAATGTCTTAGTTGTTTCATTCGTTGTTTTGCAAGCCAAGGGACACAAACATCCAAACACAACAATCCTCCAGCCGAAACTGCAACCAGAGCTAATTGCCCACCTTGTGTTGGTAGCCAACTCCTATCCCAAAATTTTATACACCATCTTGAACTGTTTGTACAGCCCACCATTCATGCACAAATTCTCAACTAAGCAAAAGATGTAAGCATATAAATGATGTCCTAAGCATGAAATGACATCTAAAACAGAGTAAAAGCGGAAGAAAAACTGACCTCCAGCCATTGCAATCTTCAAGTCGAAATTTGCCCACGGGATGCTTCTAACTCAAGTTTCTCACTCTTTGATGGTATTCTGAAGTGTGTTTGGCGTCTGAATGGTAAGAACTGAGCTAGGGGACCCCGTTTATATAGTGGTTCGGCGTTGCAACGTCTTCCCATCAAAGACGGCAACGCCGTTCGGAATTCACTCCAAACAGCCGTGGAAACGTTGGAAACGGACCACTTAATGGTCTGTTACGCACGTTGGCTCCACCCAACAGTCAGAAACTGAAGTTCCAATGGCCAACGTTCAGAAACTTCAGCTTCAATGGTGGCCAACGGTCGAAACCGCAAGAAGCGGAAGAGGAAAAGCCGTTGGCTGCCATGAACGTTGCCAGCCTCATGCAACGTCATGTAACTGAAAAGCCAACGTTTTACATTCTCCCACTTGGTCCGTATATACTATAATGTTTCCACAATTTAGATTCCAACAATAGAAAACTAAATACACGAATCATGGCGATAAGTCCTCTTATGCGAGTATTACCTTCCATGTATTACGATGTATTTTGTTTCCTCAAATCCACTATAACTTAATGAATAAGCCCTATGCTCATTCAAGGTCATCTTAATTGTTGTTATTCTCAAAAATAAATAAATAAATGTGCACACAAAAGAGAAAACAACATATGCATAAATAAGAGCTTTATTACAAAATGATGAAAATTTTACATCAAAGTCTCAATGTGAGACCAAGTCCCATTCTAATTACATGATCCCTAAACCCTGTTGGTGGCATGCCTTTGGTCAAAGGATCGGCTATCATCAACTCAGTGCTTACGTGTTCAATGGTGACTTTATTTTCCTTGACACGTTCCCGGATGGCTAAGTACTTAATGTCGATATGTTTGCTTCGACTTCCACTCTTATTATTCTTAGCCAGAAAAACAGCAGCTGAGTTGTCACAGTATATTCTTAATGGCCTTGAGATAGAATCCATTATTCTCAGCCCAGAGATAAAGCTCTTTAGCCATACACCATGAGAAGTTGCCTCAAAACAAGATACGAACTCAGCCTCCATGGTAGAAGTAGCAATCAGAGTTTGCTTTGCGCTCCTCCATGACACGGCTCCACCGGCAAGTATAAATATGTATCCTGATGTTGATTTTCGTGAATCAACACATCCGGCGAAATCCGAATCTGAGTAGCCGACTACCTCAAGATTCTCAGTTCGTCTGTATATTAGCATATAGTGTTTAGTTCCTTTAAGGTACCTCATCACTTTCTTTGCAGCTTTCCAATGGTCCATTCCTGGGTTACTCTGGTATCTCCCTAACATGCCAACTGCGAAAGCAATGTCAGGTCTGGTGCAAACCTGAGCGTACATAAGGCTTCCAACAGCAGAAGCATATGGCACGTTACTCATCTGTTCCTTCTCAAGGTTATTCTTTGGGCACTGGTTCAAATTGAACCTGTCACCCTTCACAATAGGTGCTACACTTGGTGAACAGTCCTTCATCCGAAACCTCTCTAAGACTTTGTTGATATAGGTTTCTTGTGATAGACCCAATGTGTATTGAGTTCTATCCCTATGGATCTTAATGCCAATGACATAAGATGCCTCACCCATATCCTTCATATCAAAGTTCTTTGAGAGAAACTGTTTCACCTCATATAGCATCTGTCTATCATTGGTTGCAAGTAAAATATCATCCACATATAGCACCAAGAAACAGATTCTGCTCCCACTGACCTTCTGGTATATACATTGATCCATGACATTTTCCACAAAACCAAATGAGGAAATAATATCATGAAACTTAAGATACCATTGGCGTGAGGCCTGTTTCAATCCATATATGGATTTCCTAAGCTTGCAAACCAAATGCTCACCAGCACTAGAGGAGAATCCTTCAGGTTGTTTCATATATACCTCTTCCTCTAGTTCTCCATTGAGGAATGCCGTTTTCACATCCATTTGATGCAGTTCTAGGTCAAAATGGGCAACTAATGCCATTATTATTCGGAGGGAATCTTTTCTAGATACAGGAGAGAAGGTCTCCTTGTAATCAATTCCTTCCCTTTGAGTGAATCCCTTGGCCACGAGTCTTGCCTTATATCTCTCGATGTTGCCGAATGAGTCTTTTTTAGTTTTATAGACCCATTTACATCCAATGGCTTTAGAGCCACTAGGCAACTCGACGAGATCCCAGACTCCATTAGACGCCATGGAATCCATCTCTTCCTTCATAGCATTGTGCCACAATTCAGATTCTCTGCAACTGATGGCTTGTGAAAACGTCTCTGGATCATTTTCAGCTCCAATATTGTAGTCAGATTCTTCTAGATACACTGTATAGTCACTAGGAATTGCTGACCTCCTTATCCTAGTTGATCTTCTTAATGTTGTCTCAACATCCTCTTGAAGAGGTTGTTGTTCAACTGGTTGTTCAACAGTTTCTTGTAATTGTTGATCAACCGGATCAACTAGGTCATGGTCAACAAGTTGTGGAGTCTCAATGATTGGTCGTTCAATACCCGTTTGTACTTGAGGGGCATGAATTATAACCAATCTATCACTTGAAGTGGAAGCTTGAGAACCAAAATGATCTCATCCAGAATCTAAGTTCTGAATTTGATCACTCCCACTGATTAAGTCATTCTCAAGAAATTTTGCGTTTCTTGATTCCACAATCCTAGTACTATGAGATGGACAATAAAATCTGTATCCCTTAGACCTTTCGGCATATCCAATGAAATAGCCACTAATGGTCCTTGGGTCTAACTTCTTCTCTTGTGGATTATAAACCCTAACTTCTGACGAGCATCCCCAAACGCGCATATGTCTTAAACTAGGTTTCCATCCTTTCCATAATTCAAATGGCGTCTTTTCGACAGCCTTGGTTGGAACCCGGTTAAGAATATACACAGCCGTCTTAAGGGCTTCAGTCCACAAGGACTTAGGAAGTTTAGAGCTGCTGAGCATGCTCCTCACCATGTCCATTAATGTTCGGTTTCTCCTTTCAGCTACACCGTTTTGATCCGGAGATCCAGGCATGGTGTATTGGGCAACAATCCCATGTTCTTGAAGAAACCTAGCAAATGGACCTAATGCTTGTCCATCTTCAGTGTATCTACCATAATACTCACCACCTCTATCTGATCTCACTATCTTAATTTGTTTACCACATTGTTTCTCTACTTCTGCCTTGAAAACTTTAAAGGCATCTAGTGCCTCATTTTTGTTGTTCAGTAAATAGAGAAACATATATCGTGAGTAATCATCTATAAAGGTGATAAAGTATTTTTGACTACTTGAGTCTAAATCTGGACTACAAATATCTGTATGTATGATCTCTAATAAGGTAGAACTCCTCTTGGCTCCTTTCTTGGTCTTATTAGTCTGCTTTCCCTTAATGCAGGCTACACAGGTGTCAAAGTCAGTAAAGTTAAGAGTACTAAGTACTCCATCTTTTACTAACCTCTTCACCCTCTCTATTGAGATATGCCCAAGTCTACGGTGCCACAAGTTAGAGGAATCTTCATTAGTAATACTTCTCTTAATACCTATGTTGCTAGAAACATGCATTGTATCATAAGATGTACTGTCTTGTAATTGAAGTTGAAATAGACCATGATAAACTGTACCTTTTCCAACAACATCAGATTTATAATATAATTGAAATAAATTATCTGAAAAGTTGAAGGAATATCCAAATGGTACAAGTTTAGAAACTGAAATCAAGTTTCTAGAGAAACTTGGTACATAAAAGGTCTTTTTCAAGATCAATACATAGCCAGTATCTAAAACTAATTTGCATGTTCCTACGCCTTCCACTTGTGAGCCCATCCTGTTTCCTGAATAGATGTATTGCTCACTGCCCACCGGCTTCCTTAGGTCTAGAAAGCCCTGTAAGGTATTAGAGATATGGATTGTAGCACCAGAGTCAATCCACCATGTATTACTACTAACATCTACCATATTAGATTCATAACAGAAGAGTGAGGTTGAGTTACCTTTCTTTTCAAGCCAAGCCTTGAATTTTGCGCAGTCCTTCTTCATGTGTCCTTTCTTTTTACAGAAAAAGCACTTGGACTCCTTCTTGATGCCAGCTTGAATGGGTGCCTTGCCCTTCCCTTTGGCCTTGAATTGTTTTTTACCTTTTCCTTGTATGGCCAATTGTGCACTTTCTCCCATTTCAGCTAGGAGCCTTCCCTCTTCTTGGACACACATGGTCAATAGTTCATTAATCGACCATTTCTCCTTATGTGTGTTGTAGGAGATCTTGAAAGGTCCATACTGAGATGGTAAAGAGTTCAGAATAAAGTGCACAAGGAAAGACTCTGACATCTCAATCTCTAGACTCTTCAGTTGAGCCGCAATATCCCTCATTTGCATTATGTGCTCTCGCACACCTCTTATGCCAGTGAGTTTCATAGTCGATAACCTTGTCATCAGGGTGTTTGCCAAGGCCTTGTCGGATGACTCATATTGCACATCAATGGCCTTCAGCAAGTCTTGGACGTATTCATGTACTCCTAACGATCCACGGATACCGTCAGATATTTTGGTCTGTATGTACATCATGCTGAGACGGTTAGATCGCTCCCGGCGTTCATAAAGACCTATTTCTGAAGCATTGCTTGTGTTCGTGGGCGTAGGAGGTTTTTCCATTCTTATTGCATAGTCAATGTCCATGCACCCCAATTGTAGAAGGATTTTCTCTTTCCAAATTTTGTAATTGTCCCCTCTTAGTTCAGGAACTTGGAAGTCGGAGACATTTATGGGTTGAAAAGCTGCATAATATGCTAAGTCAAAATTTGAGGCAACTAACTATTTCTTTATGATATGTCTTACCAATGTAAAGCATATCTTGTAAATCATGAGCCTAGTAACAAATAAAACTGCCTGTGGGCTAAGTCTTATTCAATTAGGTTCATGCAACTTTGTGATGAAACTAGTAAATTATCTCTATTTCTTAAATCCTGTGGGTAATTAAGAAAAAAGAAAATTTACTATCCCATCCTAATTAAACATATATAATATGATAACAATCCTGTGGGATAATGATTATCACATCATATATATTAATTACAATTTTTATGTCTTTTACTAGATGTGATTTATTTCATAATGTGTAATTTTAGAATAATCAAAGGTGCTGTGGCTAAACTCTAATTAAACTAAAATTACACTAATCACAAGACATTATAGAGAAACTAAATGCTTGCTAATAACTAAATAAATATGTAAAAGCAAGCTTGCATAATAAAAATTTAAATAATTAATTAATCAACTTGTCTTAAAATGTGACTAATTAATTAAAATTTTCCTCAAATAAATATGCCAAAAACACTCCCAAAAACAAATTTCAAAAATGGGCATATGGCATTTTTTAATCATAATAATTTTGTCCAAAAATAATAAATTTATAATTATTTTAATAAATAATACCCAAATATGAAATTTAATCATAAAATACTAAATTCTGAATGGCTATGTCAAAAGGCCCAAAACATAAGCCCAAATCGGCCCAAATCCGAAGTGAAAATTGGATTTTTTTTTTTTTTATGAAAACAGTTCAGCAGGCCAAAAATTGGAAACCGGACAGGCCCAAATCCGCGGCCCGGAGGCCCACAGTGCGCGGCCCGTTTCACTTAAGTGAAACGGTGCGTTTGAAGGGTGCTGGGGCTGATTTTCAGCCATTCGAAACGACGTGCCGTTTCATAAGGGGCGACGTGTCGTCTTCATAAAACGACATGTCGTTCACCGAAACGACCTGTCGTTTGGGTCGTCCCCTACCTCCAGCCGGGTCGCGACGACCCGACCCGAACCGACACGGACCCGCCGGAAAACCCGACGGTTTCTGGCGATTCCGGACGTGTTTTTCGACGTTTCAAAAGCCCAAATTGATCAGAATTTCATGAGGAATCTATTTATGCAATCAAAACACGAAAAACACTAATGCATGAAGCAACCCGAAGCCAAAAATTTTCGCAATTTTGAAGCTCGAAAATGCAGCAAGACAGAGGTTTCTTTGGCTCTGATACCAACTGTAAGCATATAAATGATGTCCTAAGCATGAAATGACATCTAAAACAGAGTAAAAGCGGAAGAAAAATTGACCTCCAGCCATTGCAATCTTCAAGTCGAAATTTGCCCACGGGATGCTTCTAACTCAAGTTTCTCACTCTTTGATGGTATTCTGAAGTGTGTTTGGCGTCTGAATGGTAAGAACTGAGCTAGGGGACCCCGTTTATATAGTGGTTCGGCGTTGCAACGTCTTCCCATCAAAGACGGCAACGCCGTTCGGAATTCACTCCAAACAGCCGTGGAAACGTTGGAAACGGACCACTTAATGGTCTGTTACGCACGTTGGCTCCACCCAACAGTCAGAAACTGAAGTTCCAATGGCCAACGTTCAGAAACTTCAGCTTCAATGGTGGCCAACGGTCGAAACCGCAAGAAGCGGAAGAGGAAAAGCCGTTGGCTGCCATGAACGTTGCTAGCCTCATGCAACGTCATGTAACTGAAAAGCCAACGTTTTACAAAAGAATCCAACAAAGCATGTGAAGAGATTATTTAACAGAAATTCTATATGGGTCTCTACAGGAGAAGTGGGTTACAAAGATGGGTTCTGAGGTGGTGAGGACAAATTTGAGTACAGAAAAAGCAAACAAAGTATTGATAAAAAGAATATTTTTACTTAGAATTTTTGAGTTTGAAAAGAGATTGAAATGGGTATAAAAAAAAGGCAAAGAGGCTAAATTGAAAAAATGAATTCTTGCTAAGTGAAGCAAAAGCATTTCCTTCTATTGTAGTTGAGAAGAAAAATGAAAGAGTGCGAAACAAATAAAAGAGATAAAAGAGACAAAAAATATAAAAGAGACGAAGGAGTTAGAGACAATTAAATTTTATTTATTTATTTTTTGTCATTAATAAATAATTATATTTATTAGATTATCATCATAAAAATAATGAAAAGAAAACAAAAACATCTCCAAGATGTTTCCTATTTTCTACTTCTATAACACATGTTAAAGAATGATTTCCAAAGTACAACTAAAAATATGTCTTATCAAACAAGTTTTCTAAATCTCTTATTTCTAAAAACAAAAAACTAATCTCGAGAATAGGATCAAATAGGCTTTAGGGCCTGTTTGAAAGTGTTTTGCGTTTTTTGTTCTCTAAAATGCTTTTGTAAAATTTATTTGAGAATAAATTTCTAAAAAATAACACATAAAACTTGTTTAAATAAAAAATTTTTCAAAATAATTTTAAAAGCAATAAAATAAAAACTTCTTTGGAAGTTGTTGTTTCATTAGCTGTTCTGCAAGCCAAAGAGATGCAGACGATCCAAACACAACAATCCTCCACCCAAAACTGCAGCTGGCACCAATTGCAGACCTTGTGTTGGTAGCCAACTCCTATCACAAAATTTTGCGCGCTGTCTTGAACTGTTTGTATAGCCCACAATTCATGCACAAATTTTAGCAAAGCAAAAGAACCCAATAAAGCATGTGAACAGCTTATTTAACAGAAATTTTATGTGGGTCTCTATAGGAGAAGTGAGTTACAAAGATGGATTCTAAGGTGGTGAGGGCAAGTTTGAGTACAGAAAAAGCAAATAAGGTATTGATAAAAAGAATGTTTTTATTCAGAAATTTTGGCTTTGAGAAGAAATTGAAATGGGTATAAAGGGAAGGCAAATAAGCTAAATTAGGAAAACGAATTCTTGCAAGATGAAGCAAAGCCATCTCCTTCTATCTCATTTGAGAAGAAAAATGAAGGGAGTGAGAAACATATGTGAGAGACAGAAGATAAAAGAGAAACGAAGGAGTCAAATATAATTGAATTTCTTTTTATTTATTTTCTTGTCATTACTAAATAATTATATTTTTTAAATTATTACCGTAAAAACAATAAAAAAAGAATAAAAACATTTGGAAAATGTTTTCTATTAGCTACTTCTAAAACACATATCAGAGAATTATTTCGGAAACACAAGATTAAAAATGTGTAATCAAACAAGTTTACTAATTCTCTTATAACTAATCTCCAAAAGAGGAATCAAGCAGGCGCTAACTTAGCCAAAAGATGGGGCAACTTCATTGTCAGTTCTCTTCAGATGAGGAAATTCTTTTCTTTTGATTAAAGTTAAAATTGAAAGAAAAAGATCACTTTCCATTTATTTTTGAATAAAATCATATTTTGGAGATCATTTTTATTTTGGTCTTCTTCTAATGGAATCTTCTACGGTGAAAAATTACACCACCGTTCATTTTTATGGATTTTGTCTGGCACTCATTTTAGAGATTTTCTTAATCTTTTAAAAAATATCTAAAATTAATTTGGTTTAATTAAAATTAAGAAAAAAGTTTTTTTGGAATTGGGAAGATGAATGAGATAAAAAAACAGGGAAAAGCGTTAAAGAATTTAAAATTAATTTTAAAACATAGAAGCATCCTACAAAGAATCGAAGTCCTTTCCTGGGAACCATAAAGACGGTAAGGTAGTGGGAGATGGCCCGGTGGTGAGGGAAAAATGGGACTATCGGTCAAGTACGTCGTTATTTTTTAAATTCTTGGTCAATTTTGTTGACCAATTTAGACAAAAGAATAACAAAGGGAATAAGTAGCTCAAAATTTAAGCTTACAGAAGGGGCACTGTACAAATTAACAGGAGAAAGGGTTAAATTAAAATTGGGTTAAAGCACAAAAATGTTTTTTGCATTTTAACATACATTTTTTTTTAAAAAAATTGCATCCAAGTGAATGAAAAATTTTGAACATTTCACGATCTAATTTACACATGTAATATCATTCAAGAACTAAATTAATTTAGAGTATACTTTGACGGGCTAAAAAAAATAAAAAGTTCTTTCGAAGAGAAACTAAAGCAATTTACAGTTAATTAATCACACCTCATTTGTAATTGCTAATTTTTTAACATATTCTTAATTATTTTATTTGGCTCGGTTTTTTTGGTACAAGTAAGGGGCTAAGAAAAGCCCCATACAGACAACACTAACTCTTATCTTCTCTAGAGGCACTCACTCCCGTAATGTCAGCAAGACATAGCAATTTCATTCCTGGGGGTTATATCTTCAAACCAACACAACACCTGAGCTCAGATGAAAGTCTGTTCTGCCAGTCAGTCAGCACAATGATTGGCTTCTCGGTAGGTGTAAGAGATTTTAACGTTCCGCTCCTTCTCCATAAGAAATCTGATACGATGGACCATGTGAGATCCAGAAATTTGCCAATCCTTTGCCCCAATTTTATTTGGCTCATTATTTACAAAGAAATATGACGTATACGCAGCTACAATAAACTTGCCCCTCCAACACTGAGGGGCAAGAAGGTGATCACCAGAACACTGAACGAGTAAAAATCACATTGCCCAATCACGGGCAGTAAGATCTACCGATCTAAAAATGAAACCAAGTGAAAGTTTTGTACCTATCGTACTAAAGAATAATTACTAAAAACATCCATTCTAATGGGTTCTGTATCCAATATTATCAACAGTAACTAGATGATCAAATGAAAAAGGAATCTAAACGTAGAGTAGCCATAATACAGTTTCCACTTCCCAATTTCCATTACAACTCCATAAAGCAAAAACCCAACATAAGCACGACTCCCTTCTGTTTAGAGCAAACCATTACTACAACGTCAATTCCGCAAAAATCCTTTTAATACATCTCTTGATTGCCCAGTTTTAACTACTCATTCGCTGGCTGTTTAAGAGATTATGTGATTCATCATTCTTAACTCGTAAAGTAGTTAAGATGAACTGAAAGTTTGCCCACCTCAGCAAAATTCTGTCATATGGCTCGTAATTTTTCAGCTTCATCTTCTAATGATCTTCAACTCCTCAAACTTCTGAGCGATAGCATGCTGTTGCTTTTCTTTATACACCGTTATTAATGATTGTATCGCTGTGGAAATCATTACCTTCTTTCGGTTTTCACTGGACTTATTTTGAACATCAAGCTGGTTTGTCTCCTCCACTGCTGAGCACAGTCCCTTGAACCAATCCTCAAGAAACAATGCTTTCTTTATATTAAACCATATAAAAGAAAAATCAACCACAGATGAATTCCATTAATTGTAGAGATTAATTAGAGACACAAGATAATCCATGTTCTCCATGGCATCCAGACAAACGAAAGAGACATAGCAAATGCCTGACCAAAACTGTACATACACTGCAAGGACGTAAATGAGAGACACGTAGGTATTGCCTTTTCAACTTCAACAAAACCACCACAAATATACCGCAACGATAAGATGATCTCTAGGATGACACAACTTTATAATAAGTTCAGTGAGTTATTAAAACGAACTAAAATTCTAATCTATTTCTAAACTAAGAAAAATGTCATATTTGAATGCCCCCATGTCATCAGGCTTAGTTCCCATTGTTAAAGTCTGTTAACATTCCACAGAATAGCCATACTAATATTTTTTCAAGAATATCAAAAACAATCTCTATGAGAATGTGAATGCTACCTTGTCAGTATAAGCCTAAATAATCAAGAAAAACCTCCAAAAGAGATACAAGATGGCGTTTGAAACTTAGAAGTGGAGTCACCACTTGCAAGAATGTAGTCATTGTCAAATAGACCACTCTACCGCTAGTCACTTTTTCACACAAATGAAGCTAAACCTATTAGCTGGCTTGTCACAGTGGGAAAGCATCAGTTGGCCAAACCATATCAAGTCACTATTTTGAGCAGAGAAACCTAATATTGTTTAATAGTTCATTTGTGTCACTTATACGCCAAAAGCAAATAGCCATGTAATAGCATATGCATGAACTTAAATAAAGAAGGCATCTGTTTGTCGCAATCAAGGCCAAAATGTGTTTCTTGTCACTTGCTTCAATCTGTTATGGTTAACTTTGTGTGGGTGTGTTATTGCACTAACAATAATTCTACTCCCACACCGGAAGCTCACACAAAATCTGCACACCCACACAGCCTATCAAGCATTGTGGGTGTTTGGTGTGTGAATTTTGTGAGAGTTTTGGGTGTGTGAGTCCATTCTATAGGCTGGTTCTTATGATGGCTGAAGATTGCCTATAAATTACTCATGATTTAGTTAACTTGTAGGCAAGAGCAAGTGTCACATTAAGGTGATGCTCACTACCCATGATGCAGTTATCTGTCCGCAATGGTTGTTTTGAGGTTGTGTCCTAGACAAATTAAAATTAAGAAAACAATTGGCTTATTGCAAATATAATTTTTTTTTCCTTTTATTTATATGTTCATGGTTTTGATTTAGCAGGAAAGTAACTTATACTTAATTTTGGTCCTAACTTCTGTCCCTTATTGGTCAACATCACAAGAAAAAAAAAAAAAAAAGAATACAACTGAACACTCCGTTATAGCTTGTGGATGAAAGCCGTTATGACCCAAAAAAGTGAACATTGGGAGAGTTGGAATATAAAGAATTCCTGCCAAAAGCACTTTTCATTAAGGAAGAATTAACCAAATGAGTGGTTAATTAAGTAAATATACGGTTAACCTATAACCACCTTTTTTGGTTAATTTTTCCTGAGTTAGAAACATTTTTGGTAAGAATTCCTATACTCTGATTCTCCCTTTGTTGTTCTTTCCTTTCATTCACAATAAAGATTGTTCCGTTTCTTGCCTCATCTAAAAGGTATCCAATACTGACCTTCACAAGAAAATCTTTCAAAGGATCATGATTTGTGCTCGAAATAAAGCTTAGAACATGCAACATCGTCGAGGTTAACTGTACCAGGAAAAAGAGAAATTCATATAAGCCATCACATAGAGAGTGGGCCAAAAGGCCAATGTCGATATTTGATGATTCTACTAACCTGAAAATAACATTAAGAATATCACATCAGTTTCGATTCAAACTTTCAATAAATTATCTTCAACCTAAGATAAAAGTCCAAAATCCATGTAATGTGCAATCTCATTCGCTTCTTTCCCAAATTATTTTATCGAAACAAATCTTAATTTGTTGACTACAAAAGAGTCAGTATTGTAAGTGATCATATTCTGAAATATGAAACAGATGCTTTTTTAATGTTGTTGGAAAAGAAGTTAATCACAATTCAGTTACACCTACAACTACAATGTTCCTCAGTTCAAACAATAACACCCAAATTTAATGTCCTTTTCATGACCACTCCAATCCAAAATGATTAACTCCACATAATTCTGATGAATTGGAATTGTAACCTGTTTCTGTAATGCAACTCTATATTTGAAACTTGATGGCGCTGATATTGGGTCCACACCAAAATTCTCTATTACATGCTCTATGCCTTGAACTATGTCTGGGAAGGAGATACCATAATCTGCTAAAACATGAGAGAATAACTTATATCTAGATTAAAGTTTTAAATTTAAAATTGTCTGAGTGAGGAGAAAGTAACTGGCAAAGCCCAATCAAACATGAACAAATGCTGATGATATAACACCCCAGCAGGTGCAAATACAAGACATGGTAGAACAGGGAAAACAACTCAAGGCAATTCTTATATTCAGTGAGGAAGGAGAATTCCTTCATAAACAGCACACTCCAAAAGAATGAAACAGTAAAAGATATATTGACTTATGTAATTTAGTCATGTGTTAATAGTGTTGTAATTAGTCTTCAAGCAATTAGCCATGTAATTAGTCCATTAATTAGGCCTTAATTGCAGCATTGTAATTCGTACAATTTGATTATAAATATCATCACAAAGAGACTAGTCTCTCAACTTTTTTATCTCCAAAATCACTCTTTATATGGCATCAAAGCCTGGTTGAAGGAAAATCTTTTTTCTTTCTCCTCTGCTGCTATTTCTCTCTCCTCCTGCAGCTGCCATTGCTGATTGTCCACCTTCCTGGTGCATTTTGGGAAATCTGGTCATACCACCGTGTCCAGTGCATGCTGGCCATCCAACTGCTGGAGTTTCATTGCCGGTGCTCCGTTGACGTGTTGCCACGTACCGCCACAAAGTTGCTGCTCTCTTCTTCAAAAATTCCAGATCTACTCTTTTCCAACCACTGTCTGGTCTCACTGCCTCCACCAACAGAATCAGCAAGTGAAGGCTGTCCAGAACCTGCCTATTTTCACCAAAAAATTGTTTTGATCAACAGAGAGTCTAAATTTGTTCTCTAGCACACATTGAGCCCATTTTTGATGTCCATTTCCTCAAATTTTGCCTATTGAGTCCTCTTCTTCAGTCACATAGGACTCCAAAACTGGTAATTTTGTTCCTACTATCTCTCTGCCTACCCTCCTGACTGATGTTGATTATGAGGAGTATCTTTGATATTAGACAGTTAAGCAGTTAGCGTAACCACTCCGCTCAGTTGCTCACACTAATAATTTTGTTGCTTGCCTTTCTCAGTCTTCCTCACTTGGACCATGGGTTCTTGACTCAGGTGCATCTAATCACATTTTTGATAATCCAAATCTTTTCTCACATATGTCCAATTCTACATGCCTTCCGTCTATTACAATGGCTAATGATTCTAAAACAACTACCAGAGGCATCGATCTAGCCCAACCTCATCCTTCCTTGAACCTTGATTTTGTCTTTTAGGTATTTGGAAGTCCTTTTAATTTTGTCTCAGTTAGTGAATTAACACACGATCTCATTCCATCACCTTGGTTAATAATTTTGTTTTTGTGCAAGACCGTGAGTCACATGGGCTTTATCATCTTGCCATGTCAACATCTTTAGTTGCTTGCATTGCTCATTCATAATTGCTTGTTGTCTTTCCAAGCTTCAATAAATGGTTCCATGTCTTTCTCATTTGTTGTCTTTTGAGTGTGAGTGATGTGAGCACAAGGAGAATGAATGAAAAAACAGATTTGTTTTGGAGTTTTATACTCTTGTTCAAGGCTTGGCCTGAATCTCTATTGCATCAAGGATTGAACTTCATCAAGGTATTTACATCCTAGTGAATTTCTGTTCTTGATTCCTCAATCAACCGATTATTTGCGTTTCCATTTGCATCAGTCATTTGGGGGTTCAATAGGTTGGGAGTTCTCCATCTATTCTTGTTCTCTATCAATTTGTGTGTTTGGGGTTTCTGGATCTTGAATATCCATGGGGTTCCGCATCATTTGAATGATGTGAGCACAAGCATGGATGGCAAGAAGAGAGGAGCAGTAGATGAGCTAATATTGCCTCAAGGACCAATCACAAGATTAAGGGCCAAAAAGTTCGAGGAATCACTTCAAACATATATGGGCAGAATGTTAGAAGGAATGGAAGCTCAAGATGCAATGAAGGCCAATGGAGCTTCACCTAATCAAATTAAGCTGAATTTGCAAAATGGGGCCAACCTATGTTTAATTCATTATTCCAAGTTAATAGATTAGTTTTGGGCAGTTTACTACTTGCATTTTCGTTTGGGCTTGTATTTCTTATTGGGAGGCCCAAGTTTAAGGCTTAACCTAATAGTCTAGGTTATTAAACTTGTGGGGGTATAAATACCCTAGTGTATGGACGAAAACAAGGAGAATGAATGAAAAAACAGATTTGTTTTGGAGTTTTATACTCTTGTTCAAGGCTTGGCCTGAATCTCTATTGCATCAAGGATTGAACTTCATCAAGGTATTTACATCCTAGTGAATTTCTGTTCTTGATTCCTCAATCAACCGATTATTTGCGTTTCCATTGGCATCAGTCATTTGGGGGTTCAATAGGTTGGGAGTTCTCCATCTATTCTTGTTCTCTATCAATTTGTGTGTTTGGGGTTTCTGGATCTTGAATATCCATGGGGTTCCGCATCATTTGAATGATGTGAGCACAAGCATGGATGGCAAGAAGAGAGGAGCAGTAGATGAGCTAATATTGCCTCAAGGACCAATCACAAGATTAAGGGCCAAAAAGTTCGAGGAATCACTTCAAACTTATATGGGCAGAATGTTAGAAGGAATGGAAGCTCAAGATGCAATGAAGGCCAATGGAGCTTCACCTACTCAAATTGAGCTGAATTTGCAAGATGGGGCCAACCTATGTTTAATTCATTATTCCAAGTTAATAGATTAGTTTTGGGCAGTTTACTACTTGCATTTTCGTTTGGGCTTGTATTTCTTATTGGGAGGCCCAAGTTTAAGGCTTAACCTAATAGTCTAGGTTATTAAACTTGTGGGGGTATAAATACCCTAGTGTATGGACGAAAACAAGGAGAATGAATGAAAAAACAGATTTGTTTTGGAGTTTTATACTCTTGTTCAAGGCTTGGCCTGAATCTCTATTGCATCAAGGATTGAACTTCATCAAGGTATTTACATCCTAGTGAATTTCTGTTCTTGATTCCTCAATCAACCGATTATTTGCGTTTCCATTTGCATCAGTCATTTGGGGGTTCAATAGGTTGGGAGTTCTCCATCTATTCTTGTTCTCTATCAATTTGTGTGTTTGGGGTTTCTGGATCTTGAATATCCATGGGGTTCCGCATCATTTGAATGATGTGAGCACAAGCATGGATGGCAAGAAGAGAGGAGCAGTAGATGAGCTAATATTGCCTCAAGGACCAATCACAAGATTAAGGGCCAAAAAGTTCGAGGAATCACTTCAAACTTATATGGGCAGAATGTTAGAAGGAATGGAAGCTCAAGATGCAATGAAGGCCAATGGAGCTTCACCCAATCAAATTAAGCTGAATTTGCAAGATGGGGCCAACCTATGTTTAATTCATTATTCCAAGTTAATAGATTAGTTTTGGGCAGTTTACTACTTGCATTTTCGTTTGGGCTTGTATTTCTTATTGGGAGGCCCAAGTTTAAGGCTTAACCTAATAGTCTAGGTTATTAAACTTGTGGGGGTATAAATACCCTAGTGTATGGACGAAAACAAGGAGAATGAATGAAAAAACAGATTTGTTTTGGAGTTTTATACTCTTGTTCAAGGCTTGGCCTGAATCTCTATTGCATCAAGGATTGAACTTCATCAAGGTATTTACATCCTAGTGAATTTCTGTTCTTGATTCCTCAATCAACCGATTATTTGCGTTTCCATTGGCATCAGTCATTTGGGGGTTCAATAGGTTGGGAGTTCTCCATCTATTCTTGTTCTCTATCAATTTGTGTGTTTGGGGTTTCTGGATCTTGAATATCCATGGGGTTCCGCATCATTTGGTATCAGAGCATGGTTAGGGTGAATTCTTATTTATCCTAGGTTATAGTTTGCTGTTTTCTTTTGTGCACTGTTCACGGGTTCCTATTCACACTGTGTTTGAGTTCTTTATTTTTTTTTTCTGCAGTTGAAACTACTATATGCAGTTTTCTACTGAAACTGTAACTCTTGGTTGTAGTTTCCATCTGAAATTGTAACTCTTGGTTGCAGTTTCCATCTGAAACTGTAACTCTTAGTTGCCTGTTGCAGCAGGCTTGATTGTTTGGGATTTGATTTTGATCTTTTTTTTTTTTGTTTTCGTTCATATTTTGGTGTTATTTGCTGTTATCCTATATTTAAAAAAAAAAAAAAAAAAGAGTTGGGACGCTGCTTCAAAAAAAAAAAAAAACGAAAAGGAACAAAATTGAAAAGAGTTGCAGCTAGAAGAAGAAAAGCACCACAGAATTGTCTAATTAGGGTGGCAGCAAGTTCTTTGAACATGTACACCTTTTTGGGCAGAATTCAGTGTATGATTGAATTCAAGTCTGAACACACTTTGGGTTTTGGAGATTAATTAGCAAAGTCAAAGAAGTAGAAGCACAATTTGTGGGATTAGCATCATTCTGGGAAACCTACTTAATTTCTTTCCTTTTTGTCTTTATGTCTTTTTTCGTCCAAATTGATCTTTCCATTAAGGAAACATCAATTTCTGCATTTATGCATTAATTTCGTCCTTTTCTTTCAAATCTCAGTTGCTATTTTTGGTTACTCCTGCTTTTGCTTCCATATACACCATAAACAATTTGATTCTTGTTAATTGAAGATCAGTATTTTGGGCAGCAAACTCTTCATATCTTGCATGCTCATTTCAATTTATTCGGGTATATTTGCTCTAGTTTTGTACCTGTCTTCCTTGTTAAGTGTTTTCATTACCATCCTAGTATTAATTTGCTGTTTGTGAGTATCTTGGTTTGAGGATTAATTCTGAAGTGCAATTGAGAACAACAAGCTTGAGTGGTAAAAGGCTTGAGTGTGTGAGCTTAAAGAGGGCAAAAGCCAACAATTGTGTGAAACACGAGTGGAGTGCCATCTTTTGAGTGAAACACGTGAGGGAGTGTATTGTGAGACTGTCTTACTAACATTTCTTGCAGGTTCACAAAATGAGTAATCCTTCAACAAGGAGGGAGGTTAAAGAGCCCTCAGATGAAGAAGTTAACATGACTCCAGACATGAAATTGATATATAGGGCCATTACTAGTCAATTTCAAAAGTTGAATAGTAGGCTAGATGAGTTGGATGAATGGAAGAGGGAGTTTTCAGAAAGCTTGCCAGGGAATGGTAGGCGAATTAATGATAGGAATAGAGAACATAAACAAAGGGGAGCCACCAAGTCATTTTCGAATTCCAGCAGCAAATGGGGTTCAAAATGGAACAAATATGATGAGGAGAAGAAGGAGGATGCCACTGATTCCAAGGAGAAGGGCCTGGATGCAAACAAAAACAAGGAGAAGAGTACTTCAACTCAAAAGGGTACTTCTAATTCCTTTTCAAAAACCTCTAAACATAGAGATATAAAATGTTTTAAGTGTCAAGGTCGTGGTCATTATGCATTTGATTGTCCTAATAGAAAGACCATGTACATTAAAGGTGATGAGATTGTTTCTGAATCTGAAAATGATGATGATGGGAATGGTAGTGAGAGTAGCATGCCATCTTTAGAGGATTGTTCTGATGTTGAATATGCTGCTCATGGTGAATCCCTTGTTGCTAGGCGTGCATTGAATCTGAATGTTAAAGAAGAAAGCTTAGAACAAAGAGAAAATATATTTCACACTAGATGTTTAGTTGGTGGTAAAGTTTGTAGCATGATTATTGATGGGGGTAGTTGTGCTAATGTGGCTAGCACCACTTTGGTGGATAAATTGGGGCTGAAATGTATTAAACACCCTACTCCTTATAGGCTACAATGGTTGAATGATAGTGGAGAAGTGAAAGTTACTAGGCAAGTTGCGGTAGCTTTTACTATTGGAAAGTATAGTGATGAAGCTATATGTGATGTAGTACCCATGCATGCTGGTCATTTATTGTTGGGTAGGCCTTGGCAATTTGATAGGCGTGTGATGCATGATGGGTATAGAAATAGATATTCCTTTCAGCATGATGGCAAGAAAATCACTTTGGCACCTTTATCACCTAAAGAAGCTTACCTTGATCAAGTTAAGCTTCAACAATCAGCTTGTGGGATTTCAGGTAGTGAGGTGAAAAAGAATAATGAGAGAAAAGAGGCCATGAGAGAAAAGAATAAAGAAAAAGGCCCAATGTTGAGTGACTGCACAAGTGAGGAAAAGAAAGTGAGATGTGCAGAAGAGAATAAGTTAGTGAGTGATAAAAAGAAAAAGAGTGAAAAGAAAGGAAAAGAGAGGAGTGAAGGAGTTAAGAAACAACCATGTTTCTATGCAAAAGAGAGAGATATAAAGAGTGCATACTTACGCAAGAGAGCTTTTATTTTGATTCGGTTTAAGGATACTTTGTTTACTGAAATTGACCTTAACCCCGAATTGCCTAGTGTGTTTGTGACTTTATTGCAGGAATTTAGTGATGTCTTTCCTCAAGAGACACCCCACGGGTTACCACCTAAAAGAGGAATTGAGCATCATATTGATTTTGAACCAGGAGATTGGGTTTGGTTACACATGCAAAAGGAGAGATTTCCACAGCAAAGGAAATCAAAGCTGGATGCAAGGGGTGATGGACCATTCCAAGTCTTGGAGTGCATCAATGATAATGCATACAAGATAGACTTGCCAGGTGAGTATAATGTAAGTGCCACTTTCAATGTTTCTGACCTATCTCTTTTTGAAATTGATTCAGATTCGAGGACGAATCCTTTTGAGGAGGGAGGGAATGATGTGAGCACAAGCATGGATGGCAAGAAGAGAGGAGCAGTAGATGAGCTAATATTGCCTCAAGGACCAATCACAAGATTAAGGGCCAAAAAGTTCGAGGAATCACTTCAAACTTATATGGGCAGAATGTTAGAAGGAATGGAAGCTCAAGATGCAATGAAGGCCAATGGAGCTTCACCTAATCAAATTAAGCTGAATTTGCAAAATGGGGCCAACCTATGTTTAATTCATTATTCCAAGTTAATAGATTAGTTTTGGGCAGTTTACTACTTGCATTTTCGTTTGGGCTTGTATTTCTTATTGGGAGGCCCAAGTTTAAGGCTTAACCTAATAGTCTAGGTTATTAAACTTGTGGGGGTATAAATACCCTAGTGTATGGACGAAAACAAGGAGAATGAATGAAAAAACAGATTTGTTTTGGAGTTTTATACTCTTGTTCAAGGCTTGGCCTGAATCTCTATTGCATCAAGGATTGAACTTCATCAAGGTATTTACATCCTAGTGAATTTCTGTTCTTGATTCCTCAATCAACCGATTATTTGCGTTTCCATTGGCATCAGTCATTTGGGGGTTCAATAGGTTGGGAGTTCTCCATCTATTCTTGTTCTCTATCAATTTGTGTGTTTGGGGTTTCTGGATCTTGAATATCCATGGGGTTCCGCATCAGTGAGTCTCATAATTGCTTGTCGTCTTTCCAAGTCCACGTCTTTCTCATTTGTTGTCTTTTGAGTGTGAGTTGTGTCAACTTGTTTATTGTCTCGTATGTTATTTCCCACGTGTGTTAATAATTGGGCTGTTTCCCCTTTTAAATTAATTCATACTGACACTTGTGGTCCAAGTCGTATTGTTTCTCTTTTAGGCTTTCAAGGAAATTCAAATTCTATTCAAAAAGATAATTTGGTACACAATTCAGGCACTTCCTTTTATAATTAAGGAGTCTTCTTTTGACTAAAATTCTAATTCTATACAGATACTCTTATCACACTAGGATACGATAATTATCTTATCTACTGTATTTACAATTCTATTCTACCTCTACTTCTATTTACAAATCTATCTACATGGATCTAAGATTAGCATGTGCTGTTAGGATAAGCACCTCAACACGCTACTCTTCTACGCTCCCCCTCAAGCTGGTTTGAAGATATCTTCCATAGCCAACTTGCACACTAAATTGTCAAACTGTCTCTTGTAAAGTCCTTTAGTGAACAAGTCTGCCACTTGGTTTGTGGTAGGCACATATGGCATGCAAATTATCCCTTATTCAATTTTTTCTTTGATGAAATGCTTGTCCACCTCTACATGTTTAGTTTTATCATGTAATGCCGGGTTGTGGACTATTGCTATTGCAGCCTTATTGTCACAATACACTTTAATAGGCAGCTCGGCTATTACCTGCAGCTCTCCCAACAATTTCTTTACACACGACTTAACATATTCCATTAGCAATAGATCTGAATTCAGTTTCAGCACTACTTGTCACTACCGCACTTTGTTTTTTGCTCCTCCATGTAACAAGGTTGCCACACACAAAAGTGTTTTAATTTGTAGTAGATCTTCTATCTACACTACTCCCAGCCCAATCAGCATCTGTGAATGCTTCTATTTTCAAGTGTCCTTGATTTCTGAATAGAAGTCTCTTACTGGGTGTTTCCTCTAGATACTTATGGCACCTGCATGCAGCTTCAAGATGTTCCAAGCCAGGGGAATGCATAAATTGGCTGATTAATCTCTCAATCTCTTCATGATCATCACATGTCAATATTATATTATCAACATAAACAAATAAATACAGCACTTTTACCATTAGAGTATTTTAAAAATATGGTATGGTCAGCTTGGCTTTGAGTATGGCCATAGCTTTTTACAGCCTTACCACTAGGCAGATTTGAGTTCAATGTTTGAGGAGAGTTTGATATCCCCTTTCAGCAATGGTGTCAAAACCACCATCCGTTATTCTTATTTTATCTTGTCCAGAATATGGAGAATAAGTATGAAACAATTGTGACATGCTGGTCATGTGGTTGGAGGCTCTGAAATCAATTATCTAAGTAGTGGAATTGAATCTAGTCAACGCATTAAAGTTATTACCTGAATGAGTCAAAGAGCAATTAGCTGCACTAGAGCCTAAATTGGATTTCAGCAGTTTTGGGAGTTGATCAGTTTGCTCCTTGTTGAAGGGAATAGCTTCAACCTCCCGTACGGAAAATTGTAATTTTTTTTGCTTTGGCTTGCAATTAGCCAGCTTACCATTTATCTTCTTTTGATCATTAGGGGGACGATTGCTAGCATAAGCTTCAATAGTGTTCATTGCTGAAGATTTAGATATGTCTCCACCACTAGTTGGACTCTTTTTTCCCAGCATCACAATTCTCCCACTTTCCTCCCTCCTAACCTTTGAGAAGACTTCATTAATGGAGGGCAGCATGTTCCTCCAATAATTCTGCCCCAAACTTCATCAAATTCAACATTAAGACCAGCAAGAAATTTTAACATATGATTAGTATCCACATGCTTTTTATAACAATTGCTGTCATCAGTACACTTCCACTAATAAGTGTGAAATATATCGAAGGACTAAAACCCTATTTTGTTCCATCAAAGATGGGGCTATTTCTACTTTGGTCCCTATTGCATAAATTTTTTGAAATTGGTCCTCCATAGATCAAAATTACCTTCAATCAAGTCTTTTTGTCAGTTGGCCGTTAAGGGTGTTAAGTAACAGAGTTACATGGCATGTTGACTTGGTTGACATGTCAAGAAGTTGCCATGTAAACATTATGACATGGCTACCTTATTTGTGAGGGATTAAAGTAGAAGTAACACCATGTGTGAGGGATCAAAATAAAAATAATCCCACTTGTGAGAAACTAAAATAAAAGTAACTCCATCTGTTAAGGAACCTAAATAAAAATTTACATTGTTAGCATAAAAGCAAATTAAAACAGAACCGCAACTTGTGAAACCTTAAATCTTGAATTGCAAAATCCCAAACTGAAAATTGTGAAACCATAAACCCACAACATAAATTGGAAAACCCTAAACCTTATACATTGAAACCTTAAACTCTAAATTGCAAAACCCCAAACCCAAGTCCCAAATCCTAAACCACAAAACTCTAAACACTAAACTACAAAACCCTAAATTCTAAATCATACGACCCCAAATCCTAAATTGTAAAACACCAAATCTTAAACCACGAAACTCCAAAACCTAAATTCTAAATCATGAGAGCCTAAACCCTAAACTACGAAACCTCAAACACTAAACCCAAACCCCAAATTTTAAATTGTAAAACCCTAAACTTTAAACCCTTAATTAAGAAACCTTAAATTACAAAATCCTAAATCCCAAACCCTAAACTATGAAACCCCAAATCCTAAATTGCAAAACCCCAAGCCTTAAACTCTAAACCCTAAACTTTAAATTGTGAAACCCTAAGTCACAAATCCTAAACTACAAAACTCCAAATCTTAAACCTAAACTGTGATAACCCAAACCTCACTTTTGATTATCACCCGCCCAATTTAGGTTTTAAGTTTCGCAATGTGAGATTTGGAGTTTCATAATTTAGGGTTTGAGTTTTGGGATTTCATAGTTTAAGGTTTGTGATTTTGCAATTCAGCATTTGGCATTAGGATTTTGCAATTTAGGGTTTGGGGTTAAAGTCTTTTCAATTTAGGGTTTTGTAGTTTAGGATTTGGGATCTGCGGTTTCACAATTTATAGGTTCAAGTTTCATAATTTAAGTTTTGGGATTTAGGGTTAGGAGTTTAAGGCTTTTGGTTTTAGGGTTTAAGATGAGTTTAGAATTTAAGATTTTAAGGGTTGGGTTTTTTTTGTTTAGGTTTTCAGGGCTGGGGATTTGCAATTTAGAGTTTGGGATTTGTAGTTTTGTAGTTTAGGATATTGTGATTTAGGGTTGGAGGCTTAGAGTTTGAGGTTGTGGGTCTATTTAAGATTTGAGGTTTAGGGTTTAAAATTTTGCAATTTAAGATTTGGGTTTTAGGGTTTTGCAATTTAGAGTTTAGGGTTTCAATGCTTATGATTTGGAGTTTTCCAATTTATGTTGTGGGTTTAGGGTTTCACAATTTTGGGATTGGAATTTTGCAGTTCAAGATCTAAGATTTGAGGTTTAAGATTTCACAATTTGCGGTTTTGTTCTAGTTTGCTTCTATGCTAACAATGTAAATTTCTAGTTTGGTCTCTCATAGATGGAGTTAATTTTATTTTGGTCCCCAACAAGTGGGATTATTTTTATTTTGATTCCTCACAGATGAGGTTACTTCTATTTTGGTCCTTGACAAATGAGGTTGTCACATCATAATGCTGATGTGGCAGCTTCTTGACACATCAACTAAGTCAACATACCACGTCAGCAAAGTCAATGTGTCAGGTTAGCAACTTAACAAGCCACGTCATACTTAATGTACCATGTCATTTCATTACTTAACACCCCTAACCGCTAATTAACGGAAGGACTTTATTGAAGGTGATTTTGATTTGTGGAGGACCAGTTTCAAAATATTGATCTAATAGGAACCAAATTAAAAATAGTCCCATCTTTGAGGTACCCAAAATAGAATTTAGTCTAAAGTCAAGTCCTACAAAACTCTTTTATCTGAATTAAAATACTTAGTGATAGAGTCATCAACTTGCTGAATTTCACCAAGTTTCAACGTGAGTTCACAAATTTGAGACTAATTTCCCAAATCGAAATACATTTGGGTCACTTGTCCCATAATGCCTTCGCTATGGAGTAGCACATGTAATTGGAGCCAATGTCTGCATCCATGGAGTTGACTAGCCAAGTCATTATCATGGAACTTTTAGCATCCCACACATCATGTGCTTTGTCCTTCTTGTTAGGTTCTATAGTATTCCCTATAAGACACCCAATCTTCCCTCTTCCTCTAATATACATGCGAATAGATTGAGACCACTTAGCAAAATTATCAACATTTAAGCGGATGGTAATAATTTGGATTAGGAGGTGGTCTGAATTTTATGAAGGCCAAGAGGCTATACTGTGTTGATTGGGTTGATAGGTGAGGTATGTTCTTCAGAGATGTTTGACATATTTGGGGCTTAGGTGACAGAGAAATATGAACAGCAGTATTGGTAGAACTGGTATGGCAGAATTCGAACTAGAGAGAGCCCAACCAAGCTTTGATACCATGAGGAAATTTGAATTCTATTCGAAAACACAATCTAGTACACAGTTCAAGCACTTCCTTCTATAATTAAGGAGTCCTCTTTTGACTACAATTCTATTTCTATATAGATACTATTATCACACTAGGACATGATAATTATCTTATTTGATGTATTTACAATTCTATTTTACCTCTACTTCTATTTACAAATCTATCTACATGGATCTAAGATTAGCATGAGCTGTTCGGATAAGCACCTCAACATGCCATTCTTCTACAGCTTTTAATACTTTGTTACCTTCATTGATGATTATTCTCAATGCACTTGGCTGTTTTTAATTAAAGTCATTTTGAGCTATTTTCAAGGACTTTTGTGCTTAAATAAAAACTTAGTTTAATGCTTCCATCTGTATCTTACGCAGTGATAATGCCCATGAATATTTTTATACTCCTTTTGTTGCTTGTGTCTTCTTAGGGCATTCTTCATTAGTCATCTTGCGTGTACACACCATAACAAATTGGTGTTGCAGAGTGCAAAAGTCGTCATCTCATTGATGCTTCAGGTGATTTACATTCTACTCCAGCATCTTCACCTACCCTAGACTTGCCAGAAGTCAATCCTTTGCCTATTGCTTTAAGGAAAGATACTCATTTTACTCGTAATCTTCATCCCATTTATACTTTCTTGAGTTATCATCGCTTGAACTCACCTTACCATGCATTTGTAACCTCTTTATCTTCTATTTCCATTCCTAAATCTAGCAGTGAGGCTTTTTCATATCCAGGATGAGAAGAGGCAATAGTAGAAGAAATGACTACTTTACACTCTATTAGCACATGAGAATTAGTTCCCTTACCTTTGGGAAAATCTATTGTTGGATGTTGATGGTAAACACTATGAAAGTTAGACTTGATGGGAAAATTGATCACCTAAAAGCTTGTCTAGTTGCCAAAGGTTATACTCAAGTATTTAGCCTAGACAACGGAGACACTTTCTCTCCTATAGCTAATATTGCATCCATACGATCGTTCCTCTCAATTGCTACTGTCTCATTGGCCTCTCTATCAGTTGGACATAAAGAATGCCTTTCTTTATGGTGATCTTCAAGAAGAAGTTTATATGAAGCATTCGCCAAGCTTTGTTGCTTAGGGGAGTTTGGTTTGGTAATGTTGGTTTCACAGTTTTCTTGAGGGGCTAAAACAATCTCCTCGTGCTTGATTTGGGCAATTCACCATTGTTAAGCTCTTACCAGGACAAGGGGAACCTTTAGCAGGTCTTAAAAAGTATCAAAGACTTGTCGGGAAGTTGAACTATTTTATTGTCACCAGGCCAAACATTTCTTTTGCTGTTAGTGTAGTCAGTCAATTCATGCAATCTCCATGTGTTAGCCATTGGGATGTTGCCATTTGTATCCTTAAATACATCAAGGGAGCTACAAGTTAGGGATTGTTATATGAGGACAATGGTCATACTCAAGTGATCAGGTATTTTGATGTAGATTGGGCAGGTTCTCCTTCTAATAGACGATCCCCTTCTAGTATTGTGTTCTTATTAATGGAAATTTGGTGTCATGGGAGAATAAGAAGTAGGATGTCATTGGTCGGCCTAGTGCAAAGGCTGTATATTGGGCCATGACCCAAGCAACTTCTGAGCTTATATGGTTAAAGCAATCACTTCAAGAATTGAAGTTTGGAGAGGTGGTATAGATGAAGTTAATCTGTGATAATCAAGCAGCTTTACATACTGCCTCTAAGAAGTCCTTCATGAGAGGACCAAACACATAGAGGTTGATTGTCACCATCAAAGAGAAGATCCTATTTAGTTGCATTATTACTAGATTCATCAACTCATACGACCAACTAGCAGATATGTTCACCAAGTCTCTTTGAGGTCCTTGAATTAATTTTATTTGTAACAAGCTTGGTGCATATAACCTATATCCTTTAGCTTGAGGGGGAGTATTAACTTACATAATTTCGTCATGTGTTTATAGTGTTGTAATTAGTCTCCTAGCAATTAACCATGTAATTAGTCCATCAATTAGGCCTTCATTGTAGCATTGTAATTTGTACAATTTCATTTTAAAATATCATCAAAGAGAGACTAGTCTCTCATGTTTTTCCTACCCAAAATCACTCTTCAGAACATAGACTAAGTTGAAGAAGACCCTCAACTTCCCAGGACTGAGTCCCTCGCACAAAGAATTTCTTTGACACAAGCAAAATCTTACATAGCAAATCACTAACAGAATGCCCTCTCCACTCACTCACTCTCCCCTTCTACAAGTCTTTCCCATCATTGCTCTCAACTTATGTGTGACCTTTTGTTAGAGAGAAAATATATAAAATCATTTCTGAGCCTTCCCCTAACAGCTTAAACTTTTGGGATAGTTGGTTCCTTGATGTGGTATTAGAGCTTTGTGATCAAACGGTTAAGGGTTTAATCCTCACCACCACCCAAAATGTAAAAATTATTCATATTTCATGCCCAAAAGAGGCTTTCGTGTCAGGGGACATATTAGAGAAAAAATAAATAAAACCATTCCTGGGCCTTCCACCAATAGCTTAAGCTTTTGGGATAATTGGTTCCTTGATACCTTCCTTTAACTAACCTAAATCCTTGTTAGCCAACAGTCTTTTGGCTTGCCATGTGTCCCATCTTTTTCCTCCTCTCACACAACTTCCATACTCCAGCTCTTGGGCTAGCAACACTATTGGAGTGTGAGGTGCACTCGGTACCCCTCTGGCAAATGGAGTTTATATACCACAACTCCAATTCTGGACAGAATTAAGAAAGTCAAATAGAATTGTGTGACAAGCTTTGGATGAACCCTTCTTGCCACTGTCTGTTGCACATGTGGCCTTCATTTTAAATAAACCCATGCCCTTAGGGCAAATGAAAGATCTCTGCACTTCTTATTGGCATACTTGCACATGCTGACCTATGCTCAATGTAAGTTAAATCAGAGTTGCCCTATTGCTTTGTCATGAACCTTCAAATCTTGTGCAACTGCTTCTACTAATGTTTCTCCTAGAAGATATTGAACCAAGGTTAGAGAAGCTCAGCCATAAATTGCTTCAAAAGGTGTGACCTTGGTGGAAGCTTGATGTGTAGTGTTATACCAATATTCTGCCCAATGCATCCAAGCATGTCACCCTTTCAGCTAGTCCATTGTAAGGCACCTGAGGTATGTCTCCAAGCATTTATCAGGCCATTAGTCTAAGATGATACGAGAACTCATCTTCAAGGTTGTTCCTTGATTTTGAATAATTCCATCTAGAAACGACTCATAAAAGTGGGATCCTCATCATTGACAATGAAGTTGGGAATCCAGTGAAGGCTAACAACCTCCTTGGCCAATGTTTCAGCAAGGGATCGAGCTATATATGGCTGGCAAATGGGTATGAAATGCCCATATTTAATTAACCTATCAAGCACAACCCAAATAGTGCCATAACCCTTTGATTTAGGAAGTCCTAAAGTGAAGTCCATGGTTATGTCCTCCCACAACTCCTGAGGAATAGGCAAGGGCTGAAGCAACCTTGCAAGGCTGGTTGCTTGGCATTTGCAGCCTTGGCATACATTGCACCGTGCCACAAAATTGCTCACGAAGCTATCATCCCTAATCAATATAAATTCATTGCAAGGCACCTGTAAGTTCTATACACTCCCAAGTACCCACTAGTGGGAGTAGCATGAAATTCTTGTAGCAACCGCAGTATCTACTCTGATTGGGTTGACAACACCAGGCGGCCCTTATAAAATAGTTGTCCTTGCTCTAAGTAATAATTCTGATGTGAGTTTGGAGTTTGCCGTAAATCTGAAATAATACTTGCCAATTGATGGTCTTTTTCTACCTCTTGATTGATCTGATCCGCATCTAACCACAATGGTCTTGTGATTCCCATTAATTCTCCATCCTCCTCCCATCATGAAAGTGTATCCACCACTTTATTTTGGATCCCCACCTTATAGATTATTTCAAACTCACACCCAAGTAGCTTAGAAAGCCCACGTTTGCCGATCTTGGTTGGTGATGCGACTCTTGGTCAGTAAAAATTTTAAATTTCTTCCTCCAGAGATAGGGTCTCTGATGCTGGATAGCCAAGAGAATAGCCATCAATTCTTTCTCACAGGTGGACTTGGCTATGGTGCAATCAGACAACACCTTGCTGAAGAATGCCACAAGTCTGGAATTTGGTATCAATACTGCCTCTATCACTTTTCCCAATGTGTCACACTCAATTGCAAATGGTTTGTAAAAATCGGGTAAGCTCAAAAGAGGAGCTTGAGTGACCATCTTCCTCAGCTGATCAAAGGCCTATTGTGTCTCTGAATTCCATCCAAATGCTCCCTTTTCAGCAACTGTGTAAAGGGTATTGCAATTTTCTTGTAGTCACATGAATTTTTGATATTAGCCCGTTAGTGTGAGGAATCCTCTCAAGCCTTTGATGGACTTAGGCGGAGGCCATTTCAATGCTGCCTTTACCTTATTTTGGTAGACTGGTACTCCTTCTAATGAGACTACATGACCCAAGTATTCTACAGAATTCTTCCCAAAGCTACACTTTTTTAAATTGGTGGAGAATGTATGCTCATGCAATGTGAACAGCACTACCTCCAAATGCGCCAAATGCTCAGCCCATGACTTGCTGTAAACTAATATGTGATTAAAAATATGAGCATGAACCTTCACAAGTATGGCTTGAGTATGGCATTCATTGTAGATTTGAAGGTGGTAAGGGCATTGGTTAACCAAAGGGCATGACAAGGAACTCAAAATGGTCGTGATGAGTACAAAATGCAGTCTTAGAAATATCATCTTCTTGGACCCAAATTTGATGGTATTTGGACTTGAATCAAGCATGGAGAACAATTGGGAATCGTAGATCTCATCCACCACCGGTTTTAGATACTTGTGTAGAATAGTGACTTTTTTGAGTGCACAATAGTAAACACAAAATCGCCAACTACTATCTTTCTTCTTAACTAAAATGACCAAGCTTGAATAAGGGCTATAACTAGTTTGGATTACCCTAGTAGACGACATCTCCTCTACTAACCTCTCCATTTCATTTTGTTGAATATGTGCATATCCGTATGGTCGCACATTCACTAGGTCTACTCCTTCTTTAAGTAGAATAGCATGTCATAAGCCTGCTCAGGGGCAAGCCCTTTAGGTTCCTTAAACACCCTAGCAAATTTAGTCAACACCTTTCTCAACTCTACTTATTGTTCCACAGTTTCATCCCCCCTTACATCAGTGCCTTGACGAACACAAATTTACACTCCATGTTTACTTCAGTCTTCCCCTAATAGCAACACTCGTAATTGCCTCTTTGAGCACTTGTGAAGAGGTTTGAACTCAAGGTCACATCAGAAACATTTACCCTCCTTCTTTCTCTTAATAATCTTTTGATATGGCAAATGTCTAACACCACAATGCTGTGAAAGTGCATTTCACAGGCCTCAATTTGAACCTTAGGAAGAAGCTTTGCTGGATTGAACGTCCTAATTTGCTTGGCTTGCCTTTAGGTTGGAATTGGGTTGTAAATGATGAGTTGGGACCAACCCATACCCACTACTTGCAGCTGCATTGCTCCACTTACTTGGACCTAATACTACATTCCGCCCCACCCCCGAATTCACTTGCATCCTCTTCATCCCCGATGATGTAGATCGCATGGGAGGTTGGAAATGCCATAACCGACATAGGATTCTAGAATCCCCTCTTCTATATTGCGCACCATTTGCACTTCAAACACTGAAACCAATGAGCACGGGGTCCTTCCATGCTACGGATGGCCATTTGAACCTCATCTTTGGCTAAATTCCTTGGGCTTCAAAATATTTTTCTACTCTCATTATCCATCCCACTAGATGACTTCCATCAAAATCAGGTAACTCCACCTTCATCCATCGCATTTCCTCCACAATAGGTTCTTCACCATCACCTTCCTAAACACTTGAATCTGCTGGTATATTTGTCTACTTTGGTTGCTCACCCTGGCCTCCTGTTGGTCGTTTTGAAGTTGGTTGTTGCGCCTCTAGTCCTTGGGCATTTTTGTTCTAGCCCATAATCCTCCATATTCTTCCTTAGCATGTCAACATTCTTCTCCAATGATTCTACACCTTCCTCCATTTCTCCTCAAGCCGTAAGCATTTGACAGGTCAAACCAAATTGGTAGAATAGAGAAAACAACTCTGATAGGACCCTGGAGCTTGTAGAAATTGTTATATTTATTAATCAGCCAAATACAAACAAAGAACAGCCAATTCTCAGTAGAGAAATGGTCTTTGCTACGATTATAGAAAGAAGGGATAGTAAAAGAAAGATCTTAAACAAGCTATAGAGAACAGCAAGTTGCCCTCCAAGCATTTCTCCTTCTCCTAGAGTTACTCCCCTGAGCCCAGAGCCAATGCTCCAAAACAAATGACTACCCAATTCTCGCATGCCCCTTCTCTCCATTTCACTTCCCCTATAAACAATTCTCCTTTCCCCTCAATGTGGTCCCCAAGTCTGTAGTTGACTATTGCTAGCTGTCCCTTTGTTGCCTTAGGCTGAGCTTGGGGCCCTATGAGCTTTTGGAACTCACTACTAGCACTCTTGGCCCACGGGTTCTTAACAAACACAAGGCAATTCTTATATATTCACAATGAAGGAGGAGAATTCCTTCATAAACAGCACGCTCAAAAAGGAAAGAAACAACAAAAGATAGACTAAGCTGAAGGAGACCCTCAATTTCCTAGGACTGAGTCTCTTGCATGAAGAATCTCTTAGGCCCAAGCAAAAGATTGCACAACAAATCAATAATAGAATTCACTCACTCTTTATCCCCTTCTAAAATCCTTTACCATCATTGCTCTTAGTTTAAGTGTGACCCTCCTCTAACTAACCCAAATCCTTGCTAACCGACTCTATCTTCTAGCTTGCCATGTGTCCCAACTTATCCTCCTCTCACACACCATCCAAACTCCAGCTCTTGGGCTAGCAGCACTATTGGGTTGCTTAGATAGATTTCCTCTCTTATTAATCCTAACACAACTAGAAAGAGATGCAATGATGTTTTGAAGGGAAAAAATTGTATAAAGAGCCTTTATATAGGGAAATCGATAAGCATGATACAATGTAGAGCTAGGACTGAGTACAATGAGGAAATGATGAAATGCTGAGATTGATACAATGAAGATTATTCTAGAACCAAAAGGCCCTCACTTGTAAGCATAGGAGGCCTTATAAAATGGGGATGCAAGGCAATAGTGGCTTGGGCATCAAGAAAATTTCTTAGATAACATGGCCAAATTTGTTATGTGGGAGTGTGTGTTAATATGAGGTGAGATATGGGGACATGGCCTATATTCCAATGATTATCAAATGTCTAGCAAGGGTAGTGGAGATAGCTATGGGTGGCCATTGGTTGTGTCAAGCAAATTTGTATCCTACTTAACCTGGCCAAATATTGGTTAAGGAAGAACAACAATTCAATTTTGACTGAAATATTCAATTGAATCGAGAGACTTGATTGTTCATTTGAGTTAGATTGAGTATAGGAGGTTTGAATTAGATTGTGGCAAGTAGAGAAGGTGAGAAAATAATGCAAAAATGTTTAGTGGTGTTCCCAAATAGCAACTTCCCAATGGACATCTTCACCTTTGCTCAAATCAACACCTCCCATTGGGTCCTCCACATGAACTCCTTTTCGGTACAGGATCTTATCCTCCTCACTCACCGCCTACACTAGCTTCTTTCACACACGCTCTCTCTCTCTTTGCCATTTCTCCCCAAATACAATTCCCATTCACTTCAACACGATCCCAGTCTATTACTAACTACTGCTAGCCGTCCCTCTACTGCCTTGGGTTGACTTTAAGGCCTTATGGACTTATGAACCAGATTACTACTACTTCTTGCCCTTGCATCCCTAACAATACCTCCCTCACCATTAACAGCCTTCTCCTCAAGGGTGAAACTAACAAAATTGCTGACTGCAATTATAATAATAAGAATAATAACACCCTTATATTCCCAAGCAAAGATGACATTGGTAATAGCATGAGTCTTGGAGTTTGCAACAAGTTGCATGGGCCTTTGGACATTACTAATATAATACCCATTTACAATTCCAATAATAATTATTGGCTATAAAACAATCACAACACACACAACTACGAATATTTCAAATCAACTGTTCAATCTTTTTTCTTGAATTCTTGACCCATATGTATTGGTCCAAGCTAAACATGCTTGATCTTGGTTATTTTAATAGTCTGTAGTGGTCTCAGCTTCAAAATTGGAGAGTGCACTTCTCACATCTCCTAAGTTCCACTACACTTGTCCCAAACCATAACAAGAAAATAACAATTTAAGGGGTTTGTTAACTCCTTTGACTGAAGCCATACAGTAAACCACTACGTTACCACAACCTCCCTTGCTATGATAAGTCCGTGCTAAATTGCATGGGGATTGGGACTTTGTAGGACCCCGATTTGTGCCATCATGCACAACCTTGGTCACTTCTTGCAATTCACCAAACTAGGCACTCTTTCCCCTCTTACCAATAGAGACAATTAAGCCATCTACAATGGTATGTTCAATTGTCATGACATTTATTATAGTTGAGTGGAGACAGCTAGCATCTGGAAATCCCTCTGGCTGACCCATTCCAACTATTATCACATTCCCACTATCAGAAATGCATTCATCAATATAGAAAGCAAAATCATCCATTTTAGTAAACAAATCAGTGTCAAACATTACTCCTGAAAAGCTTAGCAATACCTTATATTAAGTTTAAGAAGAACCAAAGCTTCTGGTACCATGGCCCCAAGTTCCATTGATAGCAAGAGTACCATTCTTGGGGATAGCAAGGCCAAATTCCCAATCAATTGCACCCTGACCGCAGCCATTATTAAGGTATTGAGGCTTTTTTGAATCAATTACTATAGAAAACATCAAAACCCATGCATAAGCAAAAGCCTATACATTGTCTCCTCCATTCCAAGGTTGACCTTCATTTGGATCGGTCACCACTTCTTCACAAAATTTAGAGTTTCCCATCTCAAACCAGCTTTCAACAACATCCTCCAACCGATCCTTTAGCAAGCGTTGCTTTAGTACACTAGACTTGTAACTAAGTGCATATCCCCCTAGAGGGTAATTCAGTGTTGCCAAGGAGTCCACAAAGCAAAAGTAAGCCACCCATGCAATCCTTCATCTAACATAAGAATACCTTGTCCCATGAGAAGTCTTGTTTCCTTAATTGTACTTTTGCATCATCACCTTTCATAGTAAGTACAATAAATTTGCAGGTAGTTGCCTTAATTTCTCAGTTGTACCAAGGGAATTCCTTACTACTTCATATTTGAAATCTTTTGTGAAAATTGCCTTTGCTTCAGGCACACACAGATGAGTTGTAGTTCCTTTAGTAGCCTCTGAGGCATTTGTTGTGAACCATGTCTTGAAACATCTTGTAGCACCATCACACACTGCCCTAGACAACTGGGACTCAAAGTTTCCCTCCCTAACTCGATTGCTATCACATGAAGGAATCGCTAGATAAGCATGCCTAGATTACCAATTTTTGGGTTGAGAGAGACTTGAAAGGCTTGGCCTATGGCCAATGCGGTCTGACCTAAATAGGAAGCCCATTGATGACAAGCTTAGGTTGCTGGCTGAGGCAATTTGGAAGAAACCCATCTCCCCTGCCTTGGGTTGGAAATCAAACCTCCCCTACCTTCTCGCTAATCTAGAGATCCCACGCCTAAACCATATGAGCTAGGCCAAGATCAAATACGACAGGTCCACCTCCATCTCTAACTGAGTTTCCCTACTTTGTAACATAATGGTTGGGCTCAAGGGTGTACCATGTGCATCCCCTGTTACAAAGTCTCTCTTAAGGAGCAAAGCCATGGAGACCTACCATTCTAGAAATCTCCAGCAGTAGTGATGGATTAATCATCTCCTCAAATTCCCCATCAAGGCCATCATACTTAATTTTTGATATTGGCTCCACCGTTCTCTATTACCATTGGGGATTCAATCGGTACTATGCCATCGGTTATGGTCTGAGGAACCTCCTCTTCAACATGTCCACCAAAACCTTGATATAATCCATATGACCTAGTCTTCATGGGAAGATTTGACTTGCAGTCCTGATTTTCTCTCCTGTCCTTATATCCATTGCACAAGTAGTAATTCCACCTCCTCCACAAATTTATCTTCAAGGTCTTGATGATTGATTGTCAGGTCCTCGTTAGCAATTATCCCTGTCCCATTTTCTCCATCTCCTTTAATGTTGCTCAACAGAGGAGCCTCATCCTCCACTGCTATTGGTGCCTCCATAAATGAAATATGAGTACACATCTGATGACATTGCAAAAACATCTTCAATATTAGTTGCAACTCCTCTAGCTTATAAAATTTCCAACTAGTAGCCTTCAAAACTTCTAAGATTGGCCTCATCTCAAGTGCTTGTTCCATCACTCTTGCTTTAAGGCACTCTACTTCCTTCTTCAACTCTGCAAATCTTGAGTCCATCCTATTGCCATCCTCAGAAATGTTAGACCAATGGATAGGATTCATGTACTCGTAGAAATTTTTGTCTCTATTAGTCAGCAAATACAAACAGGGAACAAGCTTATTCCCAATAGAGGAATAGCGATTCCAAGGATAACAGAAGGAAGAGATGGTAAGAACCTAAACAAACTATAGAGAACAGCAAGGCTCAAACCCCACCCCCCCAGGGGCCCCCAACAAAAGGATTTCTCATCTCACTCCCTTAAGCCCAGGAATAGAACAAATGCTCTTGACCAACATGATTTTGAATTCTCACATACCCCTTCTCTCATGGACCATTTCTCCCTAGATATGATTCCCCTTCACTTCAGCATGATCCTAGCCTATTACTACTGCCAGCTATCCCTTTACTGCCTTGGGCTGACTTTAAGGCCTTATGGGCTTATGAACCGCATTACAACTACTTCTAGTTCTCAGGTCCCAAACAGACTCCTTAAGGACTCCAATATTAACAATACAAGACCAGCTCTAGTTCCACCCCACCCTATTCCTCATCTATAATAATCAGATAAACCTAAAGAGGATGATCACCTTGATATTAAGTAGAATCAAATTGGTAAATAACAAAAAAGTGCAATTACAAGCATTTGTAGTTGTTATTATTCTTATCAATCATTCACCACTTAAAAGGGCTATCTCTTGAACAGAACATTGAAGGATGGTGCACTTTGCAAGCAAATGAAAGACATTAAGGTCTTTGTCTACATACAAAGTTTTGGGAGCCGTATTTACTGTATATGATCAACATTTGTGCATGTGAATTCATATTTAGCAAAGAATGACCTGTGCATACGCTGCACCTGTTTTTGTTTGTGTATTTTTTCTGAATGAGAGACCCGGCCTAGATATGCATCAGCCATCAAGGCATGTCTAACACATATGGGGAACATTTCAGACATAGTGAAGTATCTGTGCTTCTGAGATAAAACCAAATTAGCACAAAAAAAATTACTAGTGGAAATGCATTACAGTGAAAAATCTAACCATGCAATGACACTGGCACAGCCAATGCCGCAGCAGCTTGTATCCTGATCTTAAAATTAGATGAATCACGTAACAATTGCAGAAGAATCCCAAAAACAAAAGGAGCCCTGCAAACGGGGATGAAAAAAACATAAGGTTCCATAGTTATACACGCCCATATGCCCATATTACAGATAAAGGGGATAAGGAAAAAGCAGCAGGAAGAGGCCCTAGTGAAAATAGCAATGCAGCAAAAATCAAGTATCAAACGCAATATTTAGACAGATGTACCACTTTTCTAATCTGCCCTCAAGGACAATATCAGAATGATAGAGTGTTGCAAACTTCAGTCACTTGTTTTTATGCATGATTTTCATTTTGGAAATGTAACATCTGTTATTTAACTTAATTTCAATCATGAAGCTCTAGTTTTGCAGCTTAATTCATCACATTACAGAATATTCTCAAATAACTATGACATTGACACCCACAAATACCCAGATCAAAATAATGTTCTTTTTTCTTACTTCTTATTTTTGTTGCTGAGGGGGTGAATTGTAAAGTGGAAATGTGGAGAGAAGCCTTGGAATCAAAAGGTTTTCGTTTAAGTCGGAATAAAACAGAGTATATGAAGTGTAAATTTAGCAAGAGGCCAGAAAACAGCGATGTGGAGATAAAAATTGGGGAGCAGAGCATACCGCAGGTGCCCAAATTTCGGTACCTTGGGTCGATTTTACAAAGTAATGGAGAGATTGATGGGGATGTCTCACACAGGATCCAAGCTGAATGGATGAAATGGAGAAACGCATCGGGGGTTATTTGTGATCGCAAAATATCTACCAAGCTTAAAGGGAAGTTTTATCGAACTGCTATTAGACCAGCTATGCTTTATGGTAGTGAGTGCTGGGCGTTGAAAGGTCAACAAGAGCAAAAAATGGAGGTGGCAGAAATGAGAATGTTGAGATGGATGAGTGGACATACAAGAAAAGACAAAATTCGAAATGATTATATTCGGGAGAGAGTTGGGGTGGCGCCTATTGAGGAGAAAATGACAGAAACCCGATTACGGTGGTTTGGGCATGTACAAAGAAGACCGAGAGAGGCATCAGTGCAAAAGGTTGACCAAATGGTGTTTAGTCCTGTGAGGAGATGTAGAGGAAGACCAAAAAGGACACTTGGAGAGGTGATTAAAAGAGATCTGTGGTTAAATGATATATTCGAAAATTTGGTTTTGGATAGAAGTTTATGGCGTCGTTTGATCCATGTAGCCGACCCCACCTAGTGGGAAAAGGCTCGGTTTGTTGTTGTTGTTGTTGTTTTATTTTTGTTGCTGAATTTTTTAAAACAATAGTGAAACATTAAGATAACTCCACCAATGTTTGACATAGCCGATCCCATGCTCAGATAAAGGAGGAAGAATTTGTTAAGTAGTCGATAGCCAATGTAAAACTGTGTTGAATTTCTTATGACAAGGATCCACTAGATATATTTGCATGAATACTAACTATGGCCGTATACAGTGCTAAATGAACCATACACACTGCGTCGGTACCTGGATGTAGTGTTAAATAAGCAAGGCCCTCACATTTTTCTAGAAAGATGTGGATAAAGAAGTTCAACCATGATAACAAAATCTGTTTTAGCACTTCAAATATTGGAACATTGAAAGGTAAATCTATAGAGGTAGTTGACACCATGAAAAGAAGGAGGATTTAAATTGTCTTCAAGAAACCAATAGGGTTGTAGAAAAGGCTAAGGAACTAGACTCTTCAAGATTCAAACTTTGTTACATGGGTAAGGTCAAAACAAATAATGGAGTTGGTATTATTGTGGACTAGACTAGGCAAAACAACATGCTTGATGTAAAAAAGATTGGAGATAGGATCCTATCCCTAAAAATGGTTGTCAACTACTGAGGCAAAATCTAAAGCTTTTGAGACAAAAGGTCATCATTGAGCCCATACTTTTTTACTTTAGTTTTTGACGTACTTACAAGATATAATCAAGATGCAATTTCGAAATGTATTGTCTTTGTGGATGATATAGTCCTACTAGAGGAGTTAAGAGAAGTTCGTACTAAACTTAAGGAGTGGAGAGAGGCTTTGGAATCAAAGGCTTTCCATTTAAGCAAGAGCAAGACAAAGTTAATTGAAAGCCAACTTAGCAAGAGGCGAGTTAGCAATGAATTAGAGGTAAAATTAAGGCACACATCATACCACAAATGTCAAAGTTTCAATATCTTGGATCAATCTTACAAAGTGATGGATATATTGATAGGATGTCACACACAACAAACAAGCTAGGAAGTTTAAATGAAGAAATGCCTCTGAGTCATTTGTGATTGTAAAGTATCGATCACGCTTAAAGGAAAGTTGTATTGAACTATTATAAAACTAGTTCTATGCTCTATGGTACTAAGTGTTTGGCATTGAAGCACCAACAACAGCAAAATATGGAAGTAATAAAGACAAGAATGGTGAAATAGATGAATAAACATACAAGAAAAGATAAAATTCAGAATTATTGCATTTGAGAGAAAGTAGGTGTTGAGCTTATTGAGGATAAAATGATGAAATCTTAGTTAAGTTGGTTTGGAACCTTGGGTATATGCAGAAAAGACCACTAGAAGCCCTAGTAAGAAAAGTCAATCAAACGATATTTAGCTCATAGAAAAAGGAAAGAGAAGGGCCAAACACGATACTTAGAAAGATTATTAAAAGGAATCTTATGCTAAATTACGTTCTCGAAAATTTCAGACTTTCTTCTTGTTGTAGTGCATCAGTAAGATATATTTGCCATTGTTTACATTTGTAGGTGTCCGTGCTAAATGATTGCATGAGATCTATATCCCTCCTTTTCAATAACCTTAAAACACAGATGACCTGGCTTTCAGTAAAATACAAAACAAGTACACCTCGAAGGCCCCTTAAAAATTATAGGTGACATCAATATTTTGAGTTGAAATGCAAGAAAGAAAGAATAGGAGATAAAATTTAACCAACTTCTTTGAAGTTTTATTTACTTGATGTTAATAAACTACCTACAAATCTTAAGCTTGGTTTTATTGTCTTGATAAATCTATCATGAATACACGTGGACTGACAAACATTTGGTAACATAAACCTGGTCAGAACTCTCGTGGTATTCATAGCATTGGTAAACTTGCTTCACAAGACCTCACTTCAGCAAAGAAAAATGTCACCACCCATAGGTCTTCGCAGAAATAAAAAACATTCAAATCCTCAATGATTAGTAACAGACAAAGTAAATGACAGGTTTGAGAATCACTGCAGAAGATTTTGCTAACAAGCAATCAACAATGAAAGCAACAACCATTTAACTATACCAATCCATGTCTTGCAGTCTTAATGTCTCATTCAGAAATAGGTTGCCAAATGCATGACAAACATTCCATTGGACCTGTTAAACAGGGCTCACACTTTAACAGAGGAAAAGTGGTTTAAAAAAAAAAAGAAATCCAATGAGTTATAAATAGAAGAATTAACAAAAAAACAAATATTATACCTTAACATTTCCAGTAGTAACACAAGAAATAAAAGCCTGAACCATTCTCTCCAGCCTATGAGAATCTTTTAGATATTCTTGCTGACATGAGTACAATTCATACTCGTGACACAGCTTTGGATCCTCACTAGGGGGAAGGGCCTCAGTCAAATAGTCCTCTGAGATGTCTTGAAACCTTGATGAATTTGTACATTTAAAGATCCTTGAAATATACCCAAGAGCTCTCACAGCATTAGATTTTACCTAATAAACAGAAAAATGAGGAAATAACGAACAAATTAGAAGAAAACAACAATGAAGTTTACAAGAAACTTTTCAAACAAAAACAACAACAACAACACAAAGAGTCTTATCCTACTGTATTTTCAAACCAAAAAACCATGAGAAATTGGTACTGTAGATAGCAATCTAAGCAATGAACCACAGGATCAGGGGTATATAACAAGATTTCAATAGTAGAAAAATGCAGGACAAGGAAAGACAAAACATGCAACAAAACAACTCAATGTTCATAATCAATACGTTGATGCATTTCAGTATTACGTGAAACCATGAAAGGCCATTTCAATGCAGAAGATTGGAATAAAAGGCAGGATGTAGATCAAGCCAACATAATTACCTTGTCTCCATCCTTTGTCAAACGCATAGCACACTCACTCAATAACACAATTAACTGGGGGTTGGCATTTGAACCTGGGAGAAAATTTTATGAAGATAATGAACAAAGGTATATTACCAAAAAAAAAAAAAAAATCTGAAATGAGTACTAACAGACAAAGCTTGACCAAAAATCACACCAGGTTACATTAAGCTCACCCATATTATCGAAGGGAAGATCTCTGACACAGTAACGGATTGCATCGCATATATTTGCCAAAGCCCATGAGGCTGTTATCCTCACCTGAAGTATTAAAATCTCTGAATGCCTGCTTAAGTATCAAGCTGAAGTATAGAGTTCAAAACTCAATGAGGTCTTACAGATACTAGGGGATCATGAGTGTTGACCTCAACTGCATGGATAAACCTGTCAAGAATCTCTACACTACAAGCATAATTGAACCTATTACTTTAACAAGTCTAAAATATAAAGTTTGATAAAGATAAAATCTTATAATAGCAACAATTCTTCTGCAGGTTATGGTACCACCTCTGACAGACTTGGGGAAAACATGAAATGATACCAATAGCTCGACAAGCAGCAGATCTAACTGATGGCACATTATCATGCACAGCAGCATTAATCTACAAATGATTTGCAATAATTATAATAAAAATCAAAGTAAATCCTTTGGTTCACCACAATACAAGAAGTAGACATAGCTTTAAGAATTTGTTCTATCAAAACTTACCAAAGAAGACAGAATAAAGTCCTGTTTCTCCTTACTGAAAGAGATGAATACAGCAGAAGTCATACCCGCAAAACAAGTAACTGATGCACCTCTCACCTTACAAAAAGAGAAGATGGGCACACATTTCAAAGAATGGAGGAGACATCAATAATTCATATAGTATTGTTAAACTTTTTGTCTAAAATTTTAAATAAAAAACTAACTGATAAAAAATAAAGTTATAAAATGTGAATACAATTACAAAAGAATATATTAAAACTAATTATAAGAACTCTCCCATCTCTGTTAGACCCTTAGGTTGTACACTAGGAAGTGTGGAGCATCCTACAGAGGCGTTGGTATTATCAAGGTGAATAAAGCATGACTCCGAGAATGATTCTGCCTAGCATTCTACAGGGACACTTGGTTAGCTAGAGGTGGTAGAGGGGCAACATTCTATTAGAAATCAGTTAGAGGAGGTACATATAGAGAAGGTATGGAGAGAGTGAGGTAAGGAAGAATTTAAAAGAGACTACAAGGAGGGGGCTGACTACTTCAATAGACACACTATCTTTGCTGGTTCAGCTCCATTTTAGAGCTGTTCCTCTGTAATTTCCAATTGAATTCGTAAATAAAGACTTTCTAACAGTTTAAGTATCAGATAGTACAATCCTTAGGGAAATGGTGAATTCACAGGTTGATATAAGGGTAGAAGCTCTAGAGAAGGAAATGGGAAATGTCAAAGGTAGCATGATAGGTGTTAGAGATTGCTGTACATATTTTACATGTGTTTTACATGTTTTAATTAGGCCTTGTAATTAGCCTTAGATTAGGCCCCTAGGTTATGCCCATTATTTTATTGATTGATTGTATAATTTATTATAAATAGCAAGTTCAAAGAGGCTAGTCTCTCGAGTATTTCTCTCCTAATTATTCTCTCACATGGTATCAAAGCTTCCAGAGAGAAACTCTGCCATTATTGTGTTCACTAACATCAAATTGGTCAACCAATGGAGACACATCACCATCCAGCCACCCATGCATTGCCATGTGTCACTGGAGTTCCCAAGACATCACCGCCACATGCTGCTATTTACTGCCAACCACACCCAATTCCATAGTTGTTAATAGCGAATAGCATATTTATATTACCTGGGGTCATAGCGACATAGCGCATGGCGTTGCGCAGAACGTATTACTATTTGAACTATAATACAATTTTATTACATATATACAACAACAACAAAAAACAGAGCCTTATCTCACTAGGTGGGTATTATATATTACATATATAAATACATACATTCATATATATAATATAACCTCAAATAACAAGAATATATAAAAAATAGCCTTAAAGAATATAGGTTAGGCCTCATAATACTTCACATTTTACTATAAAGTCCCATGGCTGCCAAAAAAAAAAAATCCCAATCCTGCACTATGCTATGGCCCATAGCGCTATGGGCCATAGAGATATGCTATGCATATAGCGAGTGCTATTTTGCGCTATTAATAACTATACCTAATTCCACTCGCCGGAATCATTTGAGCACATTTCCGAGGTTCGTTTTCTTATAAACCATTCCAATCTTTTGTCGTTTGCTTCCCAGAACTTTTTTCACCCTCTTTAACCGTCCAAACATCTGATTTTCAGGATTTTTGCTTGAACTCACACTACGTTGTCCCAAAGTAGTGCCTTCTCTAACCTCGATGCCTCATTTGCATCTCCACCCTTCACCATAATTGACCATAGTTATCATATCTATCAAAAATATAAGGTCTGCTAACTATCTTCCTAGGCAGCTTTTGTCAAAATGTGGTTCATAGGGCAGAGCCAAGCAGATCACCTCACCAAGAAGGCGGACGATGTGATTGTAGCCAAATGGGACTAGATTGATGCTCAATTATGCAATGTATTACGAAACTCTATAAACCCTTCTATCTTGCAACTATTTCAACCATTTGAAACTTGCCATGAGATTGGAAGGAAGCTGCTGAATGTCACACCAATATTCAACAACTGTATACAATTGTTAACAGTCTCAAGAACCTCAAGCAAGAAAATTTGATGGAGTCTTATCTAGGGTAGAAACATGCCTTCAAGCAATGGGTTTGCTCAAATTTAGTTGGTAGTGCCTGGTATAGAATATCTGATATTTTAATTATGCAAGCTTTAATTTAACTATCAAAAGTTGAGCTTTTTCTCTGCTTGAGAAAGTTAAAAAATGGAGATGGCAAAAAGAAAAATGAGGTACATTTCTTAGGAAGAAGATGGTTACCTGACATGCACATGACCTCCAGTAACTTTACCTAAGACTCAACAAATTTTACTTTTAATCCATAGTTCCAAAACACCCATACTTCATGGGGTCAAAGTGTATATTACAATTAATAAAAAACAAAAATTCTTACCATCGCAGAGGAATGCCTTAAAATAAGAGGCAAATGCTTCTCAGTAGCTTCACACCATTGCCGAATTCCAGATTCACAAGTTTTGGAATTGATTACATAATCATCTTCACTCTCTGATTCTGACTCATACGATGGAGCAGATGAGACTTTTTTCATCCTGATGAGATCAGATGCAAATGGAATTACCAATAATTTATCATCTGAAAGATCTTCTGTTCCTTGAAATCCAGATACTGCACGAAGACACTCGTCCAAAACCTAAAAATTTTCACAAAAGATTTACAACTAATTTGCAAACAAGAGTTGAAAATAGTTCTGTTAATGAAAGAAAACATTTATTTGTCAAGTCAGCAGGAAAATATAAAGACAAAAAGATTTGAACAATTACTTATATTGATTTCTTTATTTCACACTAAAAGAGGGATAAGAAAGCAGCAACATGAAACATAAATCATGCCATATGAACACAATGTTGCAATAAATTGAACAATTAAAATAAATAGACAATAGATGATAGGGGTGTATCCATGTATATATATAATATTATAACATCTGTGAGGGAATAATAACTAAATCTAAACTTAAGACAGAAGGAAAAAAAAAAAAAGAAAACGTATTAACTATATAAACATGTCATAAGGAAGATGTGCATATGAAAAAGAAACACAAGGTACTAGACAAGAACTTGTGGATGCAAAGAGCCATTGGGTAGGAACTCTATTAATAAAAAAAAAACTATCACTTCATTCTATGCTTGTAATTCTAGCTAGTTGTAAAATGCTAGCAATAATAAAATTCTACACATAAGAGAGGGCATACTATTAAGAAGCTTGGGATCATTTATAGTACTCTTATACTATTTTGGAACATCCAAAGGGTAAGCCTACAACCAAAGATGTTCTTTACAACAAATCAAAATTTACGAATTTGCCAAATGTAAAGAGAGACTTGCATATGGCTTTTATTGACTTAGAAAAAACTTATAATAAAGGATCAAGGGAAGTTCTATGGAAGGTATTGGAAAAGAAAGGTGTTAATATCACTTATAGTCAAGTTATAAAGGATATGTATGATGAGGCAATGACTAATGTGAGAACTCAGGAAGGTGTGAAAGAAGACTTCCCATAAAAATCGGCTTACATCAAGGGTTATCTTTAAATTCATACCTTTTCACTTTAGTTTTGGATGTACTTACTACACACATCCAAGATGCAATTATGAAATGTATGCTTTTTGTGAATGATATAGTCCTAGTAGAGGAATCAAGAGAGGATGTTAATTTTAAATTGGAGGTGTGGAGAGAACTCTTGGAATCAAAAGGTTTTCGTTTAAGCGAGAGTAAGACAAAGTTTATGAAGTCCAAATTCAACAAGGGGTGAGCAAGTAATGATTTGGAAGTAAAAATTGGGAGCACAATATGCCATAGGTGCCAAGGTTTTAGTATCTTGAATTAATTTTACAAAATCTACAACTAATGAGTTGGTATTATCGTAGATAAGACTTGAAAAAACAATCTGGGGGATGTAATAAGGATTGGAAATAGGATCCTATCCTAAAGATAGTCATTGAACAGGATACTTTCAACATTATAAATGTTTATGCACCACAAGGAGAATTGTAGGGAACCAAAAGGTAAAATTTTTGGAAAGGTTGGTTCAAGCAATTCCACAAGAAGAAATAATTTTCTTAGGTGGGAATCTTGATGGTCATGTTGAAAAAGAAGCAAGATAGCATGTTGGATTTCATGGTAGTTTTGATATTAAAGAACTAAACGATGAGGGAAAGTCTATTCTTGATTTTTCAATGGCTTATGGATTTAGGATTGTAAAAACTTGTTTTACAAAGCAAGAGAAGCATCTAATTTCATATAAATGTGGGGTTTCAAATTCGTAAATAGAATTTCTTTTGGTAAGGAATTTAGATAGAAGGATCTGTAATGATTGCAAACTTATACACAAGGAAAGCTTGACCACACAACATAGGGTATTGGTGCTTTATGTGCATGTCAAAAATGAAAAACAAAAATTTTGACTAGTAATAAACCTAAAGGTTGAACTGTCGTTAAACTAGCTATGCTCTATGATAGTAAGTGTTGGATTCTGAAGATGGGGGTGGCAGAGATGAGAATGTTGAGATGGATGAGTGGATATATAAGAAAAGACAAAATTCGAAATGATCGTATTTAGGAGAGAGCTGAGGTGGCGTCTATTGAGAAGAAAATGACGGAAACCTAGTTACGGTTGTTTTGGGCATGTACAAAGAACACCGCAAGAGGTACCAATGAGAAAGGTTGACCAAATGGTGTTTAGTCCTATGAAGAGACGTCGAGGAAGACCAAAAATGACACTTGAAGAGGTGATTAAAAGAGACATTTGGTTAAATGATATTTCCAAAAATGTAGTTTAGGATAGAAGTCTATGGCGACGTTTGATCCATGTAGTCGACTTCACCTAATGAGAAAAAGTTCGGTTTGTTGTTGTTGTTGTAATAAACCTAAGGATTAGGAGGTGTAGCTAAAGGATGAAAAACAGTTGGAAGCTCAAATAAAGCTAGTGGGGAAAGAATTTGAGAGACACAAGAGAGCACCAACCTTATGTGAGAAGAGATGGCCAAGGAGGTTAGGAAAGTAGCTAAAGCAGTTTTGAGCAAATCAAAAGAATTTAGTGTGTAAGAGAAGATTAAATATAACAAAGAGTGCTTCAAAACATTACACCTTTGTAAAAATGTTGAAAATTAGGAAAAGTATCAATCGGATTTTAGAGAGAGAAACAAGAGAGAGAAAGTTAAAGGATGTGAAAGAGGAAAGTAAGAGAAAGTTTGGTTTGAAGCTTGTGTTGGTCCTTAAACCATAGCAAGCACTGTCATTAATAACAAGTCTATAATTACAATAAGATCCCTACAAACCAAGAATTACAATTTTTAGAGAGGAGGATACAACATAGCTCCCAAAAGGTTAAGACAAAACTTCCTAGCCATTAAAGCACAGCTAACTAAAGCTACAAGATAGCTGCCTAATAGATATCATAATTCAACACTCCCCGTCAAGATGGTGCATGGATATTCCTCGTGCCCATCTAGCAAATCATACAATGAAAAACTCTATGAGGAAGCCCCTTTGTAAGGACATCAGCGATTTGGTTTTCAGATCTCACAAAAGGTATTTTCAACAACCCACAAGTCAACTTCTCCTTTATGAAGTGTCTACCAATTTCAATGTTTGGTTCTATCATGTTGCACTGGGTGTTAGGCAATGTTAATTGCTGCTTTGTTGTCATAGTATAAATTGGTTGGTGAACTATCACAAAGTCCTAGTTCTTGGACTAATTTCTTCAACCAGAAAGCTGCACACACCCCGTGTGTCATTGCTCTATATTCTACTTCAGCACTAAATCTAGAAACATAAACGGCTTCTTACTCCTCCCGGTGACAAGGCTGCCCCAAAGAAAAATGCATAACCAGTAGTTGATCTCCTATCACCTTGAGACCCTATCCAATCTACATCTGTGTAGATCTCAATTTTAGAATTACCATTCTTTGACAAATGTAACCCTTTTCCTAGTGCAGACTTCAAGTATCTCCAAATCCGGAACACAGCCTCTAGGCAAGGTGCACGTAGGTCATAGATAAAATGGTTAACAATATTGACTACATATGCCATGTCTGGTTGAGTGTGAGATAGATAAATCAATTTGCCAACTAGTATCTGATATCTCTCAACATCAACCACATCTCTAACTCTGTTTTTTTTTAAATTGATGATTTTGAAACAATCTGTAGGCTTGTAGCCTAACATTCTTGTTTCTTGAAGAAAGTCAAGGACATATTTCCTTTGGCATATAAAAATCCCTTGATTTTACCTTGTAACTTCTATTCCAAGGAAATAGCTCAATTTTCCCAAATCTTTCATCTCAAATTCTTCAGCTAGATAAATTTTTAATCGATTTATTTCCATTACGTCATTGCCAGTAATCACAATCTCATCTACATATTCAATGAGATTAGTTATGTTCTTGCCACATCTCTTAAAGAATAAAGTACGATAAGCATTGCTTTGGTTATACTCGAAGTTCTTGATGGGTTTGCTAAATCTGCCTAACCAAGCTCGCAAGGAGTATTTTAGCCCATATAAGGATCTTTTTATTTTGCAGAATTTCCCATGAGTCTTTTGACAATCAAAACCAGGTTAGATATCCTTATAGACTTCTTCAAAGTTTCCATGAAGGAAATAATTTTACTGTCTAGTTATTGCATTTCCCAACCAAAGATTGCTGCACATGATAGAAGAACTTCGATAGAATACATTTTTGCCACAGGTGCAAATGTTTCCTGATAATTAATCCCATAGGGTTTGAGTGTAACCTTTAGTTGATAGTCTAGCCTTATACCTAACAACAAATCCATTAGATTTATATTTAACAGTGAATATCCACTTGTAGCCAACAATTTTTTTTTCTTAGTGGGATAAGTATTTGGTTGTTGTTATTGTTGTTGAAAGTATGGTTAGTTACCATGTCTCATTTTTCTTCAATGCAACCATTTCCTCTGTCATTGCATACTTCCATTTTGAATCTGCAAAAGCATCTTTCCAGCAAGATGGGATAGTAGTAGAAGAAACTGCATAAACAAAGGATCTATATCATGGGGATAAGGACTTATAGGACACAAAGTTAGAAATAAGATAATGGGTGCAATTTCTAACACCCTTCCTGATAGCAATGTGAGGATCAACATCATCAACACAAGATAATTTGGGGTTATACTCATTGATAGATGAAGGTGAGGCTTGAACTGGATATAGAGTCTCTTCTTGCTTAGGTAGAGTAGGCTGCAAATCTCTTCTCTTCGTTCTAAAGTAGGTCCGGAGTCCAATTTCCTGTTGGTTAGACTTTCCCCTCCCTTCCAATGTGTCATGACAGGGGGCTTGAGGCAATAATTGAGATTCGTGGTTCCCCTTCTCCCCCTCAATTGGACGAGTGGTAGCCTTATGATTCTCATTCTCCCTTTCATCCTGAAGAGTGTTCATTTTCTTCCCCTAAATTTTTTCTTCTTCTGTGCTTGTGGATGGTGAAAATTGAATATGAGTGCTCATGTCCCTAATGTTTGCTTTATCTTCATTTTCCTCCAAGAGAGGTACTTTATCTGCAAAAATGTATACCTCTTCTTTTTTGAATGTTACATCCATAGTAACAAACACTTTTCGAGTAGGTGGGTGATAACATTTATATCCCTTTTTTGTTGGTGTGTAGCCAATGAACACACATCTGAGAGCTCCAAGGCTTAGCTTTCAAATTCAAGTCCTATGATCATGAACAAAACACATAGCCAAACACTTTTGGTGGAACAAGGTAGGGCATAGAGCCCTGAAGAAGTTCTAAAGGAGACTTAAATTGGAGAGTTCTCAATCACATGCAAAATGAGATAAGCTACTATCAAGATAACATCTCCACAGTAAGTTTTTGGAACATGCATGGAGAAGAGCAAAGATTCGGCAACCTCTAATAAATATCGATTCTTATGCTCTGCTATCCCATTTTGTGCTGATGTATCCACACAACTAGTCTGATGTATGATGCCACATTCATCCAAGTACTACTAATATTCTCTGTAACATACTCCACACCATTATCCCTTCTAAGAAATTTAATTTTGGCTTCAGAGTATGTGCTCACCATGGCATGGAATTTTTTGAAACAAAAGAATACCTCACTTTTAGAGTGCATTAAGTAACCCCATGTTGTATGGCTAGAGGTGATAAACCATTTATATCCAGATAATGAAACAACTCTGCTTCGTCTGCATACATCAGAATGAATCATTTTGAAAGGAGATGAACTTTTCTTATCTAGATGATAGCAGCTTCTAGTATGTTTTGCTAATTCACAAGCATCACATAAGAACTCCTTCTCATTACACAAGGATACAAACTTGGAAATAATTTTTTCATAGCTACCGGAGAAGGGTGTCCTAATCACCTATGACACGTAGTGAGTTCTAAGGGGTTCTGGAAAGAAAGTTCTCTTGGATTGTCAAACTAGATCAAAAGTGAGGATTTTCCTCCAAAACATACAAACCATTCCATACTCTACTATAACCAATTATTTTCTGCATCTATAGTTCCTAAAAAACAGTGGGAAGGAAAGGTCACCTTGTAATCTAAATCTTTAGTAATTGCACTGATGGAAAGAAGGTTACTAGAGAAATTTGGAACATGAAGTACAATGGATAAATTGAATAATGGAGAGTGTTCCCTACAATCAGAGAAAGTGTTCCATCAACAATTTTAACAATATTGTGATCCACACAAGGTGAGTATGATGAATATATAGTGGAATCCCCAGTGATATGATCCAAAGCTTCGGAATCTATGATCCAAAGATTCCTTTGGAGACCAATCTCTTTCATAAGACTTATTTGGAGCGTGGAATTATCATTTCAAGTCATTGCCCCAACCACAACGTTTCTTGACACTGCAAGATAATCAACTTGACCCCTAGCAATTTCCTAAATTATCAAATTTTTAGCTAGGATTTGAGTTTGAGGCTGACTCACTATTTCACCACCACCCTTCGACATCCTTAGAACTCAACAAATGACAGCATATGAAGGAAGAGTCTGAAAGACAAGTCAAACAGAATGGGTATCTCCAAATCCACCATGAAAGAGCTAGAAACATCACCAATTTTAGAGAGCTCCCAAAATTTGTCTAACCCATCACCATCCAAGCCTTTAGAACAGTATTTTGCCCCTATCTGTTCCAAAAAATCAAGCCAATTTGTGAAGAGATCCCCAACATCAACTAGATAGAGGTGAGACTTAGGGTATTTGGAATTCTAGAAGGCGACATCAATTGGAGGTTATAGAGGCTTCAAACATGCAAGGAACGCTAGGAGATTTGGTTGCTGGTGTCTTTCCAGCTAATATGGGCAATCTTCAGTTGCCGGTGAGGCCAAACTCACCCCCAAAGAAGAACAATGATAAGGTTTCAAACAAAGAGGTACAGCTCTAATTCATGAGTGTTGGGAAGCATGAGGGTTTTGGTCACCAGCCAATTTCTAGCCATTCTAGGCAAACTCTTGTCACCGGAGACGTTTGTCAACATCAGCAAGCTTACATAATGCTGATGTCAGCACTTAAAGGTCCTTGTTGGTAATTGTATTAGTAAGGGCACTATTGTAATTTTCACCTAGGGCAGTCTTGTATTTCATAAGTGACTATGAGGGCTTTTTTGTACTTTGTCTTTGCTGGCCTTATTTTTCAGCTGGCCTATACGTTTTTTCAGTAATAATGAAATAGTTTTTCCATTTTGTCTCCTGCTTCTCGGCTTCCCTCATCTTCTCCGGCCTCGACCATCCCTCTTCGGCTTTTTCAACTTGGTATCAGAGCTAAAAAGGGTCCCTTGTTCTGGTTTGAACGCCTGTTCGACTGAATGTTGCTGTAGTCGACGGCGGCGACGTCAACGGGCGACCGGAAAAGCTACCAGCCAGAGGGAAAATCGCCGGAGAGTAAAAGCGCCAAGGTTCCATGCCATTTTGAGCCAGCCCATGGCCTGAATCTCTTCTCAAAAGGGGCGACAAAACCCTAGATTGTTTGATTTCTCAAATCCCATGTAATTAGCCCAAATTGGTTGATACCTCTGCTGTGGAAAGGTGCGAATAGACCTGAGGAACATGACAGAGGCCATGCTTTAGGCTGGGTTAGAGGATTCTTTACGTTTGGAGCCGAAATTCACATGAATAGTGGTGCGAATTTGGGGTTTTTTGGCCTGATTTCACCAAATTGATTGGTAATTCGGCTATGGAGGAAGGCAACTAAGAACTTTAGAGCTGTGAGAAGCAGATTAGACCAGAAAGATCAGTCAGTTCTGGGAATGATGGAACCATTCCCTCAGCCAGTGATTAGCTACTGATTTTAGTCCAGTATTCTTTCACATTTTTTGTCCGTTTGTCTTGCTTTGTGTTTTGTCATCAAGTGTTGGTCTTCTGTCATTTAGAAATGTTTGAAATCAGCAGTGGAGCTGGAGGTGGTTCAACCTCAGGTGGTACATTGAGTAAGTTAGGGACCTTAAATGATAATCCCTACAATGAAAAACTCTCTCTAGAGGAAGTTCAAACACTTAAAAGGTTGATGGCTAAACTTGAGACATCACAGTCATCAAAGGTGGAAACTTCTTCTAGTTCTAACTTTGCCCACTCAGGTATACCAATATTAGCTCTCAATACTGTCTCTAGACCTAAGACGAATCATTGGATTATTGATTCAGGAGCGTCTGATCATATGACTGGTACTTTAACTTCCTTTTCATCCTATACACCATGTGATGGACAAAACACTGTTCGTGTAGCAGATGGAACTTTTTCAAAAATAATGGGGAAAGGGTCCATACCTTGCACTCAATTGTTAAATTTAACCTCAATTTTGCATGTCCCAAAATTCTCAAATAATCTCCTTTCAATTAGTGCTATCACTCGAGACTTAAACTGTAAAGTCACCTTCTTTCCTTTGTACTGTGTTTTTCAAGAGCTGGAGACGGAGAAGGTGATTGGCTATGGTAGAGTGAAAGATGGCCTCTATATTTTGGAAGACAGCCTTGAAACTTCATGCAATTCAGCATCCCAAGGAGGTTCAAATGGGTCAATTGTAGCGCAGTTGCATAGATGGCATAGGCGCTTAGGCCACCCTTCCTTTGTAGTTTTGAGAAGATTATTTCCAGAATTGTATAGCAAATGTGATGAGAAAGATTTTTTTTGTAATGCTTGTGAATTTGCCAAACACACTAGAAACTCTTATCCAATTGTTGATAATAAAAGTTCAGCTCCTTTTGTGACAATTCATTCTGATGTTTGGGGTCCTAGCCGCACTGTTTCTTTATCTGGCTATAGATGGTTTGTCACTTTTGTTGATTGCTTTAGTCGCACTACTTGGGTTTACATGATGCATTCAAAAATTGAAGTCTTCTTATGTTTCAAGAAATTCCATGCAATGGTCTCCACTCAATTTGATGCAAAAGTAAAGGTTCTTAGAAGTGATAATGGATTGGAATATATGAGCAAGGAGTTTCAACAGTATTTGGAGACTTGTGGAATTGTTCATCAAACTAGTTGTGTGAATACTCCTGCACAAAATGGAGTAGCTGAACGTAAGAATAGACACCTGTTAGAAGTAGCTCGGTCTCTCTTGTTTACCATGAGATTGCCTAAGGTGTTTTGGGCAGATGCAGTGTTATCGGCAGCATATCTTCTTAACAGGATGCCTTTAAGAACACTTCACTTTAAGTCCCCCCTAGAGGTCCTCATGGGGTCGTCCTCTTACTTGGTTCCACCTAAAGTCTTCGGATGTGTATGCTTTGTACATGATCATAGAGTGAATGTTGGAAAATTGGATCCTAGAGCCCTTAAATGTGTCTTTATTGGGTATTCTCCTACTCAAAAGGGGTATAAGTGTTATCACCCTCCAACACGAAAGGTGTTTGTAAGCAGGGATGTGACATTCCAAGAAGATGAAGCCTATTTTTGTCCTGAACCAACACCTCAACAGGGGGAGACACAAGAGGGTAATGAAAGGTTTTCCATTACAACCTATAATCCTATACCCGATCAAATTCAGGGGGAGACAGACAGTACTCTAGAACAGTTGCATCCTGAGGAACATGGGGAGGAAGTAAGTGAACCAAGGGAGCAGGAGGAACCAGAAATCTTGACCTACTCTCGAAGGAAGAAAAAGCAAGTGGATGCCATTCAACAAACTCTACCTAGCCAAGAACCCACTTCTGATCCAGCTCCTCCACAACCTGACCCATCAATCACTTGTAAGTCTCCTCTTCATTCTTCTATTCCAATTGTTGATAATGATGATCGTCCCATTGCTCTTAGAAAAGGAATTAGAAAATGTACTCAACATCCTATTTCTAACTTTATTTCATATGATTCATTATCCCCATCCTATAGAGCATTCATATCTTCTGTAGCTTCTGTGACTGCTCCTCAAGATTGGAGGGAGGCCTTTAATGATCCTAAGTGGAAGGAAGCCATGATAGAAGAAATGACAGCCCTAAGGAAAAATGACACTTGGGAACTCACTCAACTTCTAATCGGAAAGAAACCTGTGGGTTGCAAATGGGTTTTCTCTGTCAAATACAGGGCTGATGGATCAATTGAAAGATACAAGGCAAGACTTGTAGCTAAGGGGTTCACACAGACCTATGGGATAGATTATCAAGAGACATTCGCTCCTGTTGCAAAGATGAACTCCATACGGGTCATTCTTTCTTGTGCAGCCATTTTTGGATGGGAATTACAGCAATTGGATGTAAAAAATGCATTTCTCCATGGGAACCTAGAAGAGGAAGTGTTCATGGATATCCCTCCTGGTTTTGCTTGTGATAAGACCACAGGAAAGGTGTGTAAATTGAAAAAGGCTCTATATGGCTTAAAACAGTCACCACGAGCATGGTTTGGTAGACTTAGCATGACAATTGCTAATCTTGGTTACAAACAAAGCAATGGAGATCACACATTGTTTGTTAAGAAAAGCGACAAGAAAATCACTGCCATCATTGTATATGTGGATGATATTATTGTGACAGGGAATGACAAGAAGGAAATTGAATGGCTCAAGTCTTGCTTGGCCAAGGAATTTGAAATTAAGGACTTGGGGAATTTGCATTACTTCCTTGGAATTGAGGTTGCTAGATCAAGTAAGGGTATCTTCATTTGTCAAAGGAAGTATGTTCTAGATTTGCTCCAAGAAACTGGAATGTTGGGATGTAAACCAGCAGACTCTCCCATTATAGAGAATCATCACCTGAAGGCTGGTGATGGAGAAGCTGTGGAACTTGGCAGATATCAGAGGCTGGTTGGTAGACTGATTTATCTCTCACATACCAGACCAGATATAGCCTATGCTGTAAGCATTGTTAGCAAATTTATGCATGACCCTCACACTGTTCACCTTGATGTAGTATTTCGTATCTTGAGATACTTAAAATCCACCCCTGGGAAAGGGTTGTTGTTCTCAAGACACGGACATTCTAGAATAGAGGCGTATGCAGATGCTGATTGGGCGGGGTCAATTGAAGATAGGAGGTCAACATCGGGCTATTGCACGTTCTTTGGAGGCAACCTTGTCACTTGGAGAAGCAAGAAACAATCGGTTGTTGCTAGATCCAGTGCTGAGGCTGAATATAGGGCTATGGCTCTTGGAGTGTGCGAAATTTTGTGGCTTAGAAAGCTGGTCCAAGAACTAGGAGTTAGTGATGAAGTTCCTCTCAATCTTTACTGTGATAATAAGGCAGCTATCAATATTGCACACAATCCTGTCCAACATGATAGAACAAAACACATAGAGATTGACAGACACTTCATCAAAGAAAAATTATCCGAAAGAATCCTAAAACTCCTGTTTGTGAAGTCTGAAGATCAGCTAGCAGATATCTTTACCAAGGGACTCTTGAGTAGAACATTCCATTCAATTACTTGCAAGATGGGCATGAGAGACATCTATGCTCCATCTTGAGGGGGAGTGTTGGTAATTGTATTAGTAAGGGCACTATTGTAATTTTCACCTAGGGCAATCTTGTATTTCATAAGTGACTATGAGGGCTTTTTTGTACTTTGTCTTTGCTGGCCTTATTTTTCAGCTGGCCTATACGTTTTTTCAGTAATAATGAAATAGTTTTTCCATTTTGTCTCCTGCTTCTCGGCTTCCCTCATCTTCTCCGGCCTCGACCATCCCTCTTCGGCTTTTTCAACTGTCCTCTTTTTTTTTGGGTTTGGAAGGATAAAGAGAGGTGGATCAAAGCTCTGATACCAAGTTGGATTTTAGAGAAACAAAAGAGAGAGAAAGTTTGGTCTGAAGCACTCTAATGTTAATAACAATACTATAATTGAAATAAGATCCCCACAAACCTAGAATTACAATTTTTAGAGAAGAGGATACAACCCCAAAAGGCTAAGATAACTTACTAGGCATTAAAGCCAAGCTAAATAAAGCTCCAAGATAGCTTCCTAATAAATATCATAATTCAATAGTATTAGTTAGCTAGAACTAAGACAAAGAAAGCATTTAATGGGACAAGATCCAAAGTGTTTAAGGAGTATTACCAAGCTTTAGAAATGAATAATGGATAACAATAAATATTCAAGCTTGATATGAGAAGGGAAAGGAAATAAGAGATTTAGATCAAGTGAAATGCCTTAAGAACAAAAAGGGAAAGCCTGAATAACAGAGGAAGTATCAAAGAAAGATGGAGGAATTCTTTTTACAAGCTTATCAATGATGGGTAAATAATGAGTATAGACATTGAAGGTTTAACTACTTAAGAGGAGGATCAAAATTTTATTTTTTATCGTATAATTTGAGTAGTTAAAGTAAAAGAAGCACTTAAGAAGATGAATGACAAAAAGGCTATTGGCCTTGATAACATACCTATTGAGATTTGGAGGTGATAGGGAGAGAGGTATTTTTTTGGCTCACTAAGTTATTCAATGAGATATTAAGGTCGAAGGGAATTTCAAATGAATGGAAGAGGAGTACTTTCATGCCTATCTACAAGAACAAGGGAAAGACTTAAAGCTGTACAAACAATCGAAGGATTAATCTCATGAGCAACATTATGAAACCATGAGAAAATGTGATTAAGCACATATTAAGAAAAGAGACATATATATACATATATATATATATATCAAAGAATCAATTCAGTTTTATGCTAGGAAGATCAACATTGAATGCGATATATCTTTTGTGGGGTTTGATGGCAGGGTACCAAAGTAAAGAGAAAGACTTGCACATAGGTTTCATTGACTTAGAAAAAGCCTATGATAAAGTGCCACAAAAGTTCTATGAACATTCTTAGAAAAGGACATGCATGATGAGGTAACAACAAGTGTGAACATTCATGGAGGTGGAACAGAACATCTTCCCATTAAGATAGGTTTGCAACAAGGGTATCCATGCCTTTTTACATTAGTTTGGAACATACTTATTGAGCACATCTAGAAGGTAGTTTTAGAATGTATGCTTTTTGTGGATGATATAATCTTGGTTTAGGAGTCAAGAGAATAAGTCAATTCTAAACTTGAGGTAAGGAGTGAAGCTTAGGAATTAAGGGGTTTTCGTTTAGGTAAGAGCAAGACAAAGTATATGAAATATAAGTTTAACAAGAAGTGAGTTAGTAATGAATTGGAGGTAAAAATTGGGAAGCACATCATATCACAAAGTCAAGGTTTCAGTATCTTGGATCAATCTTTCAATCGATAAAAAGATTAATAGAGATGTCACAAACCAGATACAAGCTGGGGCAGTTGAAATAAAGAAATGTCTCAAGAGTCATTTGTGATCACAAAATACCTATCAAGCATAAACTTAAAGGGAAGTTTTACCAAATTGTTATAAAATCTGCTATGCTTTACAGTAGTAAGTGTTAGGCATTAAAAGGCCAACAAGAACAAAAATGAAAGTAGCAAGGATGAGAATATTGAAATGTATAAGTGGACATACAAACAAAGATAAGATTTAGAATGATTCCACTTTAAGAAAAGTTGGTGTTACACCTATTGAGGAGAATATGACAAAAACCCGATTAAGGTGGTTTGAGCATGTGCAAAGCAGACAGCTAAAGGCTTCTATAAGAAAAGTAGATTTAAATGGTATTTGGCCCAATGAAAAGAATAGAATTAGACCAAAAAGAACACTTAAAGAGATTATTAAAAGGGATCATGTGATAAATGACATTTACAAAAATTTGATTGTTGATAAAACCTAATTGTGTCGTCTAATTTATGTAACCAACTTTACCTAGTGGGATAAGACTTTGTGTGTTGTTGTTTTTGCAGTGTAAAGTGCTCAATCTGGCACACAAAAATCCCCACAAGCCAAGTTTCAATAACAATTATGATCCTCTGATATTGTGGCTGTTGTTAGTGAACCCCAATCTTGGAGAACAATCAAAAGATTAATTTCATGACGTCTCTCTATGTCTTCTTCCTCCGCCTCTCTTTTTGTTCTCTTTCTCTTGTCACAGCCAATTACTTTGGTTTGTGACAGCAGCAGATGTGACTTCATTGGTATAAGATGGTAAAAGCGTTTAAAAAAATATAAGTCATAATTCAGATTCATAAGACCAAAATCGAAAGGAAGTCATCAAAGTTTCCTTCCAAAAACCCACTTCAAGCCAAAGCCGCTAGAGCCAAAGAGAGAGAAACAGAATGAGGAAGATGGAGTAATAAATAGCTTAATAAATTTCTAAATTTAATGGGTAGTTTTTCCAGTAGGTAAAGTTGCTTAACACCAAAATTCTTTTGTATTGATAAAAATGTTCTAGTAAGACTTGGGGAATCAATTGACAAAGTTCAGACCGATATCAAGACCCTAGTGACTAACATAACCTTCTACAACAAATTCAAACCAAATAAACAATAAGCCACAAAGAATAAGAAAAAGAAGTACATTCACGTCTTCAAGATTTTTCTTGGAAACAAAAAAACAAAATATGAAGTTGATGTACTTATAACATAGAGCCTGTTAATGGAGGTGCATAGTATGAACTAGGTAGGAAACTGTATGAAAAGAGACAGAGAAAAATGACATGATATGGCAGATATTAATGCCAAAAACCAATAAAAATCCTTGTAAGCCATTAAACACAAAGTAATCTACCACACAAAGAGGGGAGTGAGACGATGGCTCAACCAAGTGAACAAATAATAAATTCAGCATTAAAGAGGGGGAAGGAAGAAAAGCAGTAGAAAATGAAAATTTGCCACCTTAATAGCAGCTGTAAGAACTTTCTCCCCCATAAACATGGTAGGGCTACCAACATGTTCACTTGATTGCCTTGAAGAAACTTCAGGGTAAACTACAACAAAACGGAATACAATGGCAGAAACTTGTTCCCAACATGCAACCATTACATTCGGATAATTGTGGGACACAGCTTTAAGTGCCTGCAAAAGATTATAGCTGTTTTATGAAATGCAATTTTGAGCACAGCTGTAAGTGCAACGTATCATGATACAATAACAAAGGCAAGTGAACAAATGAAAACCCAAAAAACTTCTACAATCAAAGCATATTTTAGTTGAAATTAACCTTAAAGAAAAAACCTGCACAAGTATTACACTGACCTTAATCTTCAGTTTTTCTGCAGGTCACCAAATTTCAGTTACTTTTTTTTTCAAGAAAGTATTTGTTTTATCAAACAGATGAGGTACAATATTTTAATGCCGTATATTATCAGAGGACAAATTAACTTTAACAGAAATCCATCCACTGAATGTGAAAGTTCAAAAAAGGAGACGGAAATGAATTCAAACTCACAAGTAAATTCCAAAAATCACTCATAACTCATACCATCCCCAATTGCAGTTGGTAACAACTGAGCTATGCATCTTTAGCAAAGTTACCTGGAGAGCCTCAAGGCAAATGGTTGGGCAGCTCCATTTTGTTGAATATTCAAATAATGTAAAAAGAACACCTGACTTCTTTTCAGCCTCAATAGAACCTGTAGCCAAAAGGCAACAATTGCATATTTAAAGCCAAAACAATGAATACAATAAATCGGCATTAACCAGATATCTGTAAGCCCAATTGGTAAAATTTGCTGGCTAAACATCTGATACATACAATTTAATTATGATGATCACTACTTGTAACACTATAGTCTATAGCATTAAGTGACAAGAACAATAATATTAGAATTCCCTTTGGATTATTTTGCACTTGGAAAGGCTTCTTAAAGGTTAATTCATCAGCTTTTCAACTATGCTTCTTTTGGGTGGACAGTACTTGAGCTAGAGTAACATGAATAGTACTCAACAGCCAACACATTTCAGTCTCTCTGATGCAAGACAAATGGATCAAACATGTTGACTTCAATTACTGTTCACTCCACTGTAGCACAAGCACTGCAAGAGCCTGTTTCACTAATGTCTGTACTTTCTTCTGCGTCCAGCTACCTTAGATTACTAGGATAAGACATATTTTAAGACACACATGGCAGAAGAATCTCATCTATCTACTGATAAAGGACTAATAAGTGTCGCCTTAGGAGAGAATCTCATATTATGTTAGGCCACCAATATAGAAAATAAAGACACACATGGCAGGTTCTGAAATAATGCAAGTGTCTGTTCAACTATGAGGAGTTATTGGTAGTTACTAGAATTAGGAACTATCGTAAGTTAGAATTAGGGATATTTTTTGGAGGGCGAGGGGGAATTATCTGAGGTTTGTCTCGAAGGTTTCTGGTGCCTTGAATAACCAAAAAGGCCATCCTGAAACAGGGTAGAGGTCATCTATTTTCTGTTTTCTAAAATCTGGGATTCTGGATGTGATCAAAGTACTAAACTACTGTGATAATTCTCTGTAATTTGCTATTTTAGGAGAAGTATCCATGAAATTGGTATCAAAGTAGTACAATTCTTGGAATGGATGATACTTGGATGGAAGGGTGATTGGATGCTATGGAGAGGATCTGGCAATGAAGGAGATAACATCAAGGATAGAAGGGAAGCTGATGGCCTTGAGGGAATCCAGCTAGAAATGGAAGAAGGTCCTATGACAAGGGCCTGTTGGGGTACTCATCGGCTCACGTGGGTGCAATGACACCAACGGAATCCTTAAATCACGTTAGAGTTCCAACACTGCCAGAACACACTACTATGGGCTGCAAAGAGGCTTGAAGGGCAAGAGTGACTTCCGAGAGACCAGGAGAGGATCGCAGAGTTTGTGGTGTCATGCAAAAAGCTACTTTCAAATGAACAGCCTGGGCAAAGCAACCAAAACACTTTCCACCACCATAGGTATGGATCATGATGCACCGAATTGGCCTCAAAAGACGGAGGCACAGGTTCCAATTCCAATCAGAGTTAGTTCCGACAATGACAGACAAGTGCCAAGCCATGTGTTGAGCCACATGTTGAAGTTTTCCAAAAGACCATAACAATCAATATGGACTTGAAGCAGTGCAATACAGTGGTGGTGGCAGAGGCTTTATTGGAAACCATTCATGCAGGCTACTTTGTGGTGGGCTACCCTCTGGAGGAAAAAGCTCCTATTTAATATGCAGACCACCTCAACTGAATGGATGGCACATACAAACAATTCAGAGTTTGAGTTACAATCATTGAAGCATGGCAGTGAAGAAAGTGGGGGAATAATTTTTTATCCACTGGGCAATTAACCAACTGCCCACCGCTTGCAGCTCCTAATGTGAAGTAGGTTCTGGTGGGAACATTAGGAGGCTAAGTGGACTCGTTGGGATGAATGATTCAGAAATTCCGATTAACAATTTGCGACAGCTGGAGCCATTTTTTTACAAGCTGGGTTTCTTCCTTTATATTTTGGGTCAAGGATTTGTTTACCATTTGACAACTGTTACAGAATCTGTATAATTGTACAGCTGACCTTCCTAAATTAACTAGCATGATTATAGGGGCTGATTTGTAGGAATTTTTTCTGATTTATTTCCCTAACTAATCTTCTTGAAAGTGTATATAACCTATTCTGATTGAATGGAAATTATCCTATTTTCTTTTATCCATCTACATGGTATCAGAGCACTCATTGTGAAGTTCGGGAGCGTGAGAGAGAATCAGGGGCAAAGCATTAGGGTTTTGAAAGCGTTAGGATCTGCCATATCTGAAGAGCTCGGCATTCTGAGTCACCTGCGTTTTCCACGCATCTGAGCGAACAACCTTCCACGGGATTCGTGGTTGTCACAGGAGGAAGAACCTCGTCATTGCTGTCTCGGCGCTTCAATTGTCCTCGTTCTCTCACTCAAGGAGTTTGCCTTTCGCTTTGTCGCCGGCTGGACGTCAATTAGCTTTGTAGTTCAGACAGCTAGTGCTCTTTTCGGCTGTGGAAACCCCGGGAGGAGGCCAGGCTGCATTTTCAGTTGTGGACCTTCCAGAAACCTTTTTCACGGCCAGGGTAGGGCCACAGTCTAACTTTGGGCTGCAATTTTTGGGCCTCGGGCTGACTTTGGGTGCTGCAATTTTTTGGACTGCCACTTTGGGCTGCGGGCTGACAGTGGTCTGCCATTTTGGACTGCCATTTTGGGCTGCGTTTTGTGTTGTGGGCTGACGTTGGTATGCGATTTTGGGCTGCCATTCTGGGCTGTGTTTTGTTTCAGCAATCCGGGTATTATTTACTATTTGCTGCTGGTAATTATTGCATTGCGTGAATTGGATTATTTGAAGTACTCAGAATATTGCATTTTAATATGGGTGATCTTAAAGCTGAATTGGTTCCTACTATGTCTAAAATTACTGAGCATAAATTAAATGGTAATAATTATTTGGAGTGGAGTAGAACTGTTAGAATTTATCTACGAAGTGTTGAAAAAGATGATCATTTGTTTCAAGATCCTCCAAATGATTATGCTAGACAAACTTGGCTTAGAGATGATGCTAAACTTTTCTTGCAAATTATAAATTCTATTGAAACTGAAGTTGTTGGTCTGGTTAATCATTGTGAATTCGTTAAGGAGTTGATGGAATGTTTGGAATTCTTATATTCCGGTAAAGGAAATGTGTCTAGAATTTATGAAGTATGCAAGGCTTTTTATCGTGCTGAAAAAGAAACTAAGTCACTCACAGCATACTTTATGGAGTTCAAAAAGACTTATGAAGAACTGAATATGCTATTGCCATTTAGTACTGATATCAAGGTGCAGCAAACTCAAGAGGGAACAAATGGCAATAATAAGTTTCTTGGCTGGTCTTCCATTTGAATTTGACACTGCCAAATCCCAGATTCTTTCTAGTTTTGAGGTCACTTCTCTCCAAGAGGTCTTCAGTCGAGTATTGCGCACAGAAAATACTCCATCTAATCAACAATCCAGTGCCTTTGCTGTTAAAGGAGGAGGTAGAAATGATGCTGAAAAAAAGAATAATAATAGAAGGGGAACCAGTGATATTATTTGCTATTACTGCAAGGAATTGGGTCACACAAAGCGGTACTGTAAGAAATTACAGAATTACAATTAGAGGACGCTGACAGTTACTGTAGCTGCTGCTGCTTCTAGCTCATCTTCCGAAAAGACTGTCACCATCTCAGCTGATGAGTACGCTAAATTCTCCCAGTATCAAGAATCAATGAAAGAATCCACATCAATTACTGAGTCAGGTAAAAAATGCCTTATTTCCTCCTCAACCAAATGGGTCATTGATTCTGGTGCCATGGATCATATGACAGGTAATGATAAACTCTTTCTAGCTTTCGGTCTCACAAAGCACAATCTCATGTCACTATAGCCGATGGCTCGAACTATAATATTGAGGGGTCTGGAACTATAAACTCTTTTTTATGTTCTTGATGCTTGGGTGCCTAAGTCCATTGCATGCTCTAGTGTCGTCTCTCCATTTGAAGCACACTGTAGATTGGGACATCTTTCTCTACCTATTTTGAAGAAGTTGTGTCCCCAGTTTCATGATGTAACTTCAATAGAGTGTGAATCTTGTCATTTTGCCAAACATCATCGTAGTACATTGAGTCCTAGAATAAATAAACGGGCTGAATTTGCCTTTGAATTAGTTCATTCAGATGTTTGGGGTCCATGTCCAGTCTTGTCCAAAACTAGATTTAGATATTTTGTTACTTTTGTAGACGATTTTTCTAGAATGACTTGGATTTATTTTATGAAGAATCGTTCAGAGGTGTTTTCTCATTTCTTTGCTTTCTGTGCTGAAATTAAGACACAGTTCAATGTTTCTATACATGTATTAAGAAGTGATAATGCTAAAGAATATATGTCAGAAACATTTCAGAATTTTATGACTCAACAAGGGATTCTTCATCAATCTTCTTGTGTTGACACACCAGCACAGAATGGGGTAGCAGAGAGGAAGAACAGGCACCTTTTAGAGACTGCTCGTGCTTTGTTATTCCAGATGAAAGTTCCAAAGCAATTCTAGGCGGATGCTATTTCTACAGCCAACTTTTTGGTTAATCGTATGCCTTCTACTGTTTTGAGTGGAGATATTCCTTACAATGTTCTATTCCCTAACAAAACATTGTTTCCAGTTGAACCACGGGTATTTGGAAGCACATGCTATGTTCGTGATGTACGGCCACACATTACTAAATTGGATCCTAAAGCATTAAAGTGTGTATTCCTTGGATACTCTCGTCTGCAAAAAGGTTATCGATGCTATTCTCCAGAACTTAACAAATACTTGATCTCAACTGATGTGGCCTTTTCTGAGACAACACCATTCTTCTCCACACTAGCAATGCCTCCAAGCCAGGGGGAGGAAGAAGAATGGCTAGTTTACACAATTACATCACCAAATAAGCAATCAGAGGAGGCACCTCCAGCTGAGCAGTCAACTGTTGAAGTGTTGTCTAATGCTGAACCTCCAGCTCCAGCAAGACCACCAATTGTACAAGTCTATTCCAGGAGGCAAAAGGCCAATGATACATGTCCTGCACCAGCTCCTTCGTCATCTGATCCTTCACCAAATGATCTTGATAGACCTATTGGTCTTCATAAAGGTACACGTCAATGCACCCTTCCTCACCCTAACTATTCCATTGCTAATTTTGTTTCCTATGATCACTTATCTCCTTCATCTAGATCTTTGATTACCTCTCTAGATTCTGTTTCAATTCCTAAGACAGTGAAAGAGGCCTTATCTCATCCTGGTTGGTATGATGCTATGATTGAGGAAATAAAAGCTCTAGATGACAATCACACATGGGATGTGGTGGATTTACCCACAGGAAAAAAAGCTGCGGGATGCAAATGGATCTTTGCAGTTAAATATAATGCAGATGGCTCAGTAGCTTGACTTAAAGCCAGATTGGTGGCTAAAGGCTATGCACAAACTTATGGAGTAAATTACTTTGATACTTTCTCCCCGGTTGCCAAGCTAACTTCTATTCGCTTATTCATTTCTATGGCTACCTCTCAGAATTGGCCTCTACACCAGTTGGATATCAAAAATGCATTTTTGCATGGAGATCTCCAAGAAGAAGTGTATATGGAGCAACCACCTGGTTTTGTTGCTCAGGGGGAGTATGGGAAGGTCTGTCTTCTAAAAAAATCTTTGTATGGTTTGAAGCAAAGTCCCCGTGCTTGGTTTGGCAAGTTCAGTGAGGTAGTTCAAGAGTTTGGACTAAAAAAGTGCAAATGTGATCATTCAATTTTTTACAGGCAATCGGCAACTGGCATTATTCTCCTTGTAGTGTATGTAGATGACATTGTCATTACAGGCAGTGATAATGCAGGGATTTCTTCTCTCAAGTCTTTCTTGCATTCCAGATTTCATATGCAAGACTTAGGCCAGTTGAAATACTTCTTGGGAGTGGAAGTAACAAGAAGCAAGAAGGGTATTTTTCTATCTCAGAGAAAATATGTACTTGATTTGCTTGCAGAAACTGGAAAATTGGCAGCTAAACCTTGTAGTACTCCAATGATTCCCAATTTACAACTGACAAAAGATGATGGTGATCCTTTTGATGATCCAGAAAGATATAGGAGGCTAGTGGGAAAATTAAATTATCTCACTGTGATGACTCGACCAGACATTGCTTTTGCAGTAAGCATTGTTAGTCAGCTCATGTCTGCACCTACAGTTAAGCATTGGGAAGCTTTGGAGCAAATCTTATGTTACTTGAAAGGAGCACCTGGACTAGGAATATTGTATAGCAATCATGGGCATACTAGTATTGAGTGTTTTGCAGATACAGGTTGGGCTGGATCCAAGACTGATAGAAAATCCACTACTGGCTACTGTGTCTTTGTAGGAGGGAACTTAGTATCATGGAAAAGTAAGAAACAAAATGTTGTATCTCGATCGAGTGCAAAATCTAAGTATGGAGCAATGGCACAGTCTACGTGCAAAATCATATGGATTCATCACCTTTTGATTGAAGTTGGAATGAACCACTCGATGCCAGCAAAACTGTGGTGTGATAATCAAGCTGCTCTTCACATTGCCTCAAATCCAGTGTATCATGAGAGAACTAAACACATCGAGGTTGACTGTCACTTTGTTCGTGAAAAGATTCAAGAGAACTTGATCTCCACTGGATACGTGAAGACAGGAGAACAATTAGCTAATTTGTTCACAAAAGCTTTAAATGGGACCCAAGTTGATTATCTTTGTAACAAGTTGGGCATGATCAATATTTATGCTCCAACTTGAGGGGGAGTGTTACAGAATTTGTATAATTGTATAGCTGACCTTCCTAAATTAACTAGCATGATTATAGAGGCTGATTTGTAGGGATTAGTGATCCTGATTTGTAGGGATTATAGGGGCTGATTTGTAGGAATTTTTTCTGATTTATTTCCCTAACTAATCTTCTTGTAAGTGTATATAACCTATTCTGATTGAATGGAAATTATCCTATTTTCTTCTATCCATCTACAACAACAATTCTTGGAATTTCATATATGATTGATATTACTGTGGAGTCAATTGCTACTGAAATATCCCAATTGCCACATAGAGTTGTTCCAATTACTAGGGAACGTTGCACTGCCATCAAGGAATCTTTTCCTATTCTACTCTTCAACTTGAGGACAAGGTGAAACTTATGGCAGAGGGTATTGTTAGACCACCTATATAGAAAATAAAGACACACATGTGGCAGATTCAGAAATAATGCAAGTGGCTATTCAGTTAGGAGTAGTTATTGGTAGTTACTAGAATTAGGACTAACTATCGTAAGCTAAAGGGGATTGGGGAGGTGGGGGGATTATCTCAAGTTTGTGTACGAGGTTTATGGTGCCTCGAATAACAAAGTGGATACCCTGAAACAGGGTAGAGGTTGTCTATTTTCCATTTCTAAGATCTGTATGTGATCAAAGTACTAAACTAAGGTGATAATTCTCTGTAATTTGCTGTTTTAATAGGAGTATCTATTAGATTATAAGTAGGACACACACATATCTAATGAATTAAGCTTACAATAGGAAGACAGAACTACACTAGAGGAAAGATTGAGTGGCAATAGGCTATCTCAGCAAACTACAGCGAAGAGGGGTTGGAACATGCCACAGGGTTGATGACTCGATATTCTATGCTTCCAACAGTCGAAAAAACCTAGCTAAAGGGGGTGCACAGTTCTTGATCTAAATCCCCTAAAAACTAGACTCTAAACGGCTTCCCTACCACAACAGCCCCCTTTGTGCTAAAGGTAAAGCTTTCCCAAGAAGCAAAATACAAAACAAAGAAGGTATAGCTTTGCTAGGAATCCAATACAAAATATATATGTAAAGCCCCTCCAAACCCTATCATTATAAACCATTGTTGAATTCTGATATCTATTAGGCAGCTATCTTGTCACTTTAGTGAGCTTGGCTATAAAACCTTAACAGATATGCCATAACCTTTTGGGAAGCTATGTTGTAATTCTAAGTTTGCAGGGTCTCACTGTAATTACAGATTTGTTATGAATATTCAAGTGCTTGCTATGGTCTAAGGACTAACACAAGCTTCAAACTATATTTTTTTCTTCCACCTCCTCTAACTTTACCTCTCTTGTTTCTCTCTCTAAAATCCAACTTGGTATCTATTTGACCTCCAATCCAAAAGACATACCAAAGGAGAAAAGGGCAAAAGAGTAGAAGGGAAAACAAAAGGGGGGGGGGGGCCGATTCACAGCAACAATGATTAAGAGGGACACGTGTAGTGCCTTCATGCCGCAAAGTTTGTAGTGGTGATTTGGGTAGTAGTGGGCAGAGTATAACATAGGCATTAGGGAGAGAATGTTAAGCAGAGAGTTAGTATTGGTCAGTAACGAGGCCGTGGCACCTCGAATTGCCATTGGGTGGGAAGGAACCATTTTGTTCTTAGAAGTGATTCACTGCTCCATTGTAATTTTCTTCCTTTCCAATTAATAACAACTATTCAATTTCTGGTTGGATATCTATCAGCTAGTATTAGAGCCGGTGGGTAGCTAGGGAATGGTAAGCACAAGGATGGAGAATCGATTAAACTTGGTGGAATGAGAGGTTAGTGGGATAAAAGGGTAGCTCAACAGAAATACTGGAATTCATGGAAAAAGTGAAAATGAATAGAGGGACAAAAACTCAAAAGACGATTGGGAGATGCCTTTCACGCAAGACGAAGTGAGGAGTGAGAACAAAAAAGGGGAACAACAAAAGTGGAAGTTGGAGTTACTCGTCTTCTCAAACGAGGATCCCTATGGTTTCGAAGCAAAAAGATATTTTACCATCAATGGGATGGAGGAAGCCGAGAAGATCAAGTTAGCCACAGTTTGCATGGAAGGGGCGCTTAGTTGGCTCCAATGGAGGAAGTCACGAGCTCCCATGGCAACATGGTTGAATTTCAAAAGGGAAATTTTGGAGAGATTTTGACTTTCTTAAGAGGGAAGTGTGTATGAAGAATTGATTGTCCCTGTAGCAGTCAGCACAATGGAGGAATATAGGGAACATTTTCAATTGCTCTTGGCGCACTTGAGGGAGGTGCCACATGTACTCCTTAGGAGTGCTTTCATAACTAGGCTCAAAGAAGAGTTAAGGCTGAGGTGAGACTTATTAGGCTGAAGGAGTTGGCCCAAGTAATGTCCTTAGCCCAATGGATAGAAGACAAAAATGAAGCACTGGATCAGGCCAAGGAGATGAAGGGTCTTAGAGGCAAATACCCATCTTTCTCGAAGTTCAACCCAAATGGGGACATGGGTACTAAGGGCACAGGCAAGTACGTGGGTCCTAAAGGTGGATCTGCAAACTCAGCAAAAACAACCAAAACGGAGCGATCCAACCCAGTTACAACTCGCATGTCTCCTTCACACACTTTAAGCGCATGATAAGGTGAAGGTAACTCCTCTGGCAACATCACAAAGTCAAGGAATTTCATGTGACTCTAATGAGGAATTTTAGTTGCAAATGGAGAGGGGCCTCTGTTTTCGTTACGACGAAAAGTATACCCCAACCCACAAGTGCAAATTTCACCAGTTACAAGTCTTACTAGTCAGTGCTAAGGATGATTTAAGGGAGGAAGAACTAAGAGGAGGAGGCACCGAAGAACTTGAGATGGAGGGAAATTGTTGCAAACTGTCTACAAACTCAATGGCAAGTCTAGATTCTCCTAAAATACTGAAGTTGTTGGGTGAAATCAGAGAGAGGAAGGTGCTAGTTTTGATAGGCGAAGGGGTAACACATAATTTCCTTTCTCTTGAAGTAGTCAAGGAATTGTATCTTCAAGTGGAAGGAGACAAGAGGTTTTGGGTGACCATGGGAGATGGTTACAAGGTGAAGGGTCAAGAAGGAGTATGCCATGAGGTGGTGCTGACCATGCAAGGTCTAGAGGTAATTCAAGAATTTTTTCCTATGCCCTTGGGGAGCACAAATGTGTTGCTAGGAGTCCAATGCCGACAAACATTGGGCAAGGTTTCTACTAATTGAAGTACCCTTAAGATGAGTTTCAAATGTTGAGTCAACAAAATTACATTGTTGGGCGATCGCTCACTAACCCAAATGGCCATCACTGTCAGGAGAGTTGCTGTCAAGAGATACAAAAAGTGTTGGAAGAATTTGGAAGCTTGTTCGATGCCACTATGTGTATGCCACCAAAGAGGGTCCATGATCATGCAATCAAACTAAAAGGGGGAGCTGAACCGCCTAATATTAGGCCATACCACTACCTGCATGCTCAAAAAAATGAAATAGAAAAGATTGTGAAGGAGTTGCTGTTGGCGGGGTTCATCAAATCCAATATCAATCCTTATGCAAGTCTAGTATTGTTGATAAAGAAAAAAGACAAGGGCTGGAGATTTTGCATTGACTATAGGAGCTTGAATAAGCTAACTATTTTGGACAAACTCCCCATACCTACTATTGATGAGCTCAAGGAAGCCACCATTTTCTCCAAGTTGGACTTAAAGTCCACCTACCACCAGATAAGATGAGGGAAGAAGACACAAAGAAGACAGCCTTTCAGACACAAAAGGGGCAGTACGAGTTCTTGGTGATGCCCTTTGGGCTATCAAATGCCTCATCTACTTTTTAGTCCTTGATGAATGAGGTATTCAAACCACATTTGAGGCGCTTTATCCTAGTTTTCTTCAATGATATACTGGTGTATAGCAAGGATATCCAAGCTCATGTTCAGCACTTAAAAGGGGTACTGACAATCCTTAAGGAGCATAGTTTGGCTATGAACAAAAAAAATGTTCCTTCAGGCAAACCACTATAAAGTACTTGGGTCATATTATTTTGGCCAAAGGGGTAGCCGTAGATCCAACTAAGATCAAAGCTATGTTGGAATGGCCGATTCCTAAGTGTCTCAAAAGCTTAAGGGCATTTTTAGGATTGACAGGCTACTATAGGAAGTTTGTGAGTGGCTACAAGAAGTTGGCTAAACCATTGACTAGGTTGTCAAGAGAGAATTCTCTTGAATGGTTGGAGGGGGCCCAAGAGGCATTTGAGAGATTGAAGCAAGCCATGGTGGCAGTTCCGATACTTGCCTTAACCAATTTTGAGAGGCAATTCGTGGTAGAGATTCACACATTGAGTCTAGGTATAGAAGCTGTTCTTGTGCAAGAGGGGAGACCAATTTCTTTCATTAGCCAAGCTCTATCAGAAAGGCAACAGCTCAAATCAATTTATGAGAGGGAGTTAATGACCATTGTATGGGCAGTTAACAAGTGGAGACACTATTTGATGGGGTGACATTTTGTAATCTAAACAAATCAAGAGTCATAAATTCCTCATGGAACAAAGGGTGCTAGAAGGAAAGTAACAAAAATGGGTAATGACATTGCTTGGCTTCGATTTTGAGATTCAATATAAGAAGGGTGCTAAGAATAGAGTGTTGGATGCCATCTCAAGACAATTTGAGTGTTCGGCTTTACCAAGGGTTCAAGTTGTGGGTGTTGACGGCATCTTAGATAAAAATCAAAGAGACCCAAAGTTGGCTGAAATCATACAGCGGCTGTTGCAACATCCTGATAGCCATCTAGGATACACTTTTAAAATGGGAGCATCATGTATAAGGGAAGATTGCTGTTGTCTAAGGGGTCTCAATTCATTCCTAAATTCTTAAAACGAATTCCATGGTTCCCCATTTGAAGGACACTCTGGTTTATTCAGAACTTACAAGAGGGTGGCTTCAGTATTATTTTGGGAAAAATTGAAGGAAGATGTGAAAAATTTTGTGGCTGGTTGCGAAGTGTGCCAAAGCAACAAATACCAAGCCATGAGACCTGTGGGACTTCTTCAGCCTCTGCCGCTTCCTTCTCAGGTGTGGGAAGATGTTTCTATGGACTTCATCACCAGCCTCCCAAAGGTACAAGGTATAGATACTATCATGGTGGTGGTGGACAGTTTGTCCAAATTCGGCCACTTTATCCCCATAAAACACCTGGTGACAGCAAGATCAATGGCAGAATTGTTTGCTAAAGAGACCATAGGTTGCATGGATACCCAAGATCTATAGTATCTAACCGAGATCCCATCTTTACAAGCAATTTCTTGATAGAATTTGCAAGGAGCATGGAAATTAAGCTAAAACTGAGTTCAGCGTATCACCCTCAAACCGATGGGCAAATGGAGGTAGTCAGCAAGAGTTTAGAAACCTACCTCCAATGTTTTGCCAATACTCACCCGAAACAATTGCTAAAGTGGCTACCTTGGGCGGAGTATTGGTTTAGCACATCTTATCACAGTGCAGAGGGCATGACGCCTTTTAAGGCACTATATGGGTGAGAACCACCCACTCTCCTTAGGTGGGCTGAGGAGGAATCCTAGTTGGAAGCTGCAAATCACCATATTAAGGATAGGAACAGCATTCTTGATGAGCTGAAACATAATTTACTCAAGGCCCAAGAGAGGATGAAGAGATATGTGGATCAGCATAGGAGGGAAATACAATTTCAGGTGGGATCGAGTTTTTTTGAAGCTGCAACTGTGTTAGTTGTGTTCCTCAGCCAAGCAACCCAATAAGAAACTCAGCCCCTGCTTTTATGGACCCTTTGAAGTCCTAGACCGGGTTGGAGAAGTTGGGTATAAGCTAGATCTACCTCAAACTGCAAGACTACACCCCATTTTCATGTATCGCAGTTGAAGAAGGTCATTGCACCCCACATTACCAGTCAACCTTTACCACCATGCCTCAATGAAGAGGTGGAACTCATGTTACAGTCTGAAGATGTGATGGATGCAAGAACACTTCAAGATGGTAGGATGGAAGTTCTCATCAAGTGGAAGGACCTACCCCCTTTTGAGAATACATGGGAGGACTAAAACATTATAGATCATCACTTTCTAGATTTTCACCTTGGGGACAAGGTGAACCTCAAAGGAGAAAGAAATGTTAGACCTCCAATCCAAAAGACATACCAAAGGAGAAAAGGGCAGAAGAGGAGAAGGGAAAACCTGGGTGGAGACCACTTCAAAGCAACAATGATTGAGATGGACATGTGTAGTGCCTTCATGCTAAAGAGTTTGTAGTGGTGATTTGGGTAGTTGTGGGCTGAGTATTACACAGGCATGAGGGAGAGAATGTTAGGCAAAGAGTTAGTATTGGTCAAGAGGGAGGTTGTGGCACCTTGAATAGCCACTGGGTACGAAGGAACCATTTTGCTCTTAGGAGCAATTCCCTGCTCCATTGTAATTTCTTCCTTTCCAATTATTGACAATTGTTCAATTTTTGGTTGGATATCTATTAGTATCAAAGCAGAAGGACCGTTAGTATCTGAACATTGTTCATACACATCTGAAGCAACAAAAAAAGGAAACCTAGTTGCTAACGTTAGTACTATGCGATGCTAATGCCAGCACTAGTCATCTAAGACTAGCGAGCCCACTGGCTAGAGCGGAACACACCAGCAAGCCAAACCCCATGACTTTGCACTGATTTGAGCCTCCCATCATCACCAGTTTCAGTTCGTCATCCAAAGGGCCCAAGAACCCTAGTAGCAAGGTTTGTCCTCTTGGCCACAATTTGATGAAATTGATGGCTTCCTTGTAATCAGAGGGGTCGATTCTCTATGTGGAAGATAGAGAGGAGTGGATTTGTGGTGATTGATTGCTGTTTTTTTGCACTTGTTGGTTTCTACAGCCGTTGAGTCATGCAAAAGTGAGAGGGCTGGTTGGTGTAGCCACTCATAGGAGTCGTGGTTCTTGGTTTACCCTTAGGTGACATTGTTGTGTTGATTGTGACCAGATATTCCCCTCTATTGATGCTGGTTGACCCATTTGGAGTTGGGTTTCTTACATAGTCTAGTAGTGGTGTGTTTCAAAGGGAGAAAGGATCTCTAAAGGCAATAGTGGTGCTGAAGGAGTTAGTAAAAACCCTCTAGAGATCCAAATTTAGAGTGTATCTGAGAAACCATCAAAATTAAGACACCAAATGACAATTCCACACTCCAAGTAAGTCCTATGAAAGAGAATAGTCTCCACAAGAATAATTGAATCATAGATTCTAGAGCTTTGGATCATATCATTGGAGATTCCACTATATTTTCATCATACTCACCTTGTGTGGATCACAATATTGTTAAAATTGCTGATGGTACACTCTCTCTGATAATAGGGACTGGTGGCATAAAATGCTCTCCATTATTCAATTTATCCACTATTCTTCATGTTCCAAATTTTTCCATTAACCATCTTTCCATTAGTGCAATTACTAAAGATTTAAGTGACCTTTCCTTCTCATTGTGTTTTTCAGGAATTGGAGACAGAGAAAATAATTGGTTATGGTAGAGTACAAATGGTTTGTATGTTTTGGAGGACAATCCTCACTTCAACTCCAACTTGACAATCCAAAGAGAACCTTCCTTCCCAAACTCCTCAAAAGACACTAAGTGGCATAGGAGATCATGACACCCTTCTCCTATAGCTATGAAACAACTATTTCCAAGTTTGTATGCTTTGTGCAATGAGAAGGATTTCTTTTGTGATGCTTGTGCATTAGCAAAACATACTAGAAGTTCCTATCCTCCTATGGATAAGAAAAGTTCATCTCTGTTCATAATGATTCATTCTAATATATGGAGACCAAGCAGAGTTGTTTCATTATCGGGATATAAATGGTTTGTGACCTTTATTGATTGTTTTAGTTATACAACATGAGTTTACTTGATGCACTCTAAAAGTGAAATATTCTCTTGTTTCAAAAGGTTTCATGCCATGGTTAGCACACACTTTGAAGCCAGGATTAAATTTCTTAGAAGTGATAATGGTTTGGAGTATGTTAACAGAAAATTTTAGCATTACTTGGATGAATGTGGCATCCTACATCAGGCCATTACTCTTCTCCATGCATGTTCCAAAAACTTATTAGGGAGATGCTATCTTGACCATAGCCTATTTCACTAATCACATGCCATTTAGAACTCTTTAGTTTAAGCATCCTCTAGAACTTCTCCAGGGCCCAGTATCCTACCTTGTTCCACCAAAAGAGTTTGGTTGTGTCTGTTTTCTTCATGATCATAGGCCTCAAGTTGGAAAACTAGACCCTAGAACTCTTAGATGTGTGTTCATTGACTACTCACCAACAAAATAAGGATATAAATGCTATCATCCACCTACTCAAAAAGTCTTTGTTAGTATGGATGTAACATTTAGAGAAGAGGAGGCATACTTTTCTACAAATATAGTACCTCTAGGAGGAAAACAAGGGCAGAGAAAACTTTAGGTACATGAGCACTCTTATTCTGTTTTCACCATCTACAAGCAAAGAAAATATTGAGGGGGCTAAAATGAATACTCTTCGGATTGAAGGGGAGATTAAGAATCATGAGGCTACCACTCATGACATTGAGGGGGAGAAGGGGAACCAAGAACCCTAGTTGTTGCCTCAATCTCCCAATCACAAAACCAAGAACCTTAGTTATTGCCTCAACCTCCCATTCATGACACGTTGGAGGTGAAGGGAAAGTCTAATCAACAAGAAACAAAGCTCTGGACCTACTTCAGCAGGAAGATAAGAATTTTGCAACCTACTCTACTTAACCAAGAAGAAATTTTGGATCCAATTCAAGCCTCACCTTCATTGACCAATGACTTGCATTGATGATACTGATCTTCCTATTATTGTCAGGAAAGGTTTTTGAAGTTGTACCCAGTATCCTATCTCTAACTTTGTGTTTTACCAGTCCTTATCCCCATCATACAGATCATTTGTTTATGCAGTTTCTTTGACTACCATCCCATCTTGTTGGAAAGTTGCTTTTGTAGATTCAAAATGGAAGAATGCAATGATAGAGGGTATGTTAGTATTGAAGAAAAATGAGACATGAGAACTCACTTCACTTCCACCAGGAAAAAAAACTGTTGGCTTCAACTGCATTTTCACTATCAAATTTAAACCTAATGGATCTATTGATAGGTATAAGGCTAGACCCTACACTTGTAGCAAAAGGTTACACTCAAGCCCGTGGGATTAGTTATCAAGAAACATTTGCACCTATGATAAAAATGAATTTTTTCGGAGTTCTTCTATCATGTGCAGCTAACTTCAATTGAGAAATGCAACAACTAGGCATTAAAAATGCTTTCATTCATGGAAACTTGGAAAAAGTCTATATGGAGATTCCACCCGGTTTTGATTGTCAAAAGACTCATGGGAAAGTCTGCAAACTAAAAAGATCCTTATATGGGCTAAAATAGTCCCCAAAAGCTTCATTTGATAGATTTAGTTGGGCCATCAAGAACTTTGGGTACAACCAGAGCAATGCTAATCATAACCTATTCTTTAAGAGATGTGTCAAGAACATCACTCTCATTGTGTATGTGAATGATATTGTGATTATTGGGAATGACATAATGGATATAAATCAATTAAAAATTTATCTAGTTGAAGGAATTGAGATGAAAGATTTGGGAAAATTTGAGCTATTTCCTTGTCAAAGAAGTTGCAAGGTCCAATCAAGGAATTTTTATCTGTCAAAGGAAATATGTCCTTGACCTTCTTCAGGAAATATGAATGTTAGGCTGCAAGCCTTCAAATTCTCCTATTATGCAAAATCATCAATGAAAAAACAGAGTTGGATATGTGGTGGATGTTGAGAGAGAGATATCAAAGACTAGTTGGCAGACTAATTTATCTATCGCACACTTGACCAAACATTGCATATGCAATCAGCATTGTTAGCCAGTTTATGCATGATCCATGTGCGCCTCACCTAGAAGCTGTGTTCTGTATTCTGAAATACTTGAAATTTGTGCCTGGAACAGGATTACTTTTTTCAAAGAATGGCAACTCTAAAATTGAGATCTACATCGATGCAGATTGGGCAGGGTCTCCAGATGATTGGAGGTCAACTACTGGTTATGCATCTTTCTTTGGGGGCAACCTTGTCGCTTGGAGTAAGAAGCAGTTTGTAGTTTCTAGGTCTAGTATTGAAGCAGAATATAGAGCAATAGCACATGGGGTCTGTGAAGCTTTATTGCTGAAGAAATTAGTCCAAGAACTAGGACTTCGTTATAGCTCACTAGTCAATTTATACTATGACAACAAAGCAGTAATTAACATTGCCCACAACCCAATGCAACACGATAGAACTAAACATATTAAAATTGATAGACACTTCATAGACAACAAGTTGACTTGTGGGTTGCTAAAAATACTTTTTGTGAGATCTAAAGACTGAATTCTTGAGGTCCTCACAAAGGGTCTGCCTACTTGAGGGGTAGTGTAATTCTGATATCTATTAGGCAGCTATCTTGTCACTTTAGTGAGCTTGGCTATAAAACCTTAGTAGATATGTCTTAATCTTTTGGGAAGCTATGTTGTAATTCTAAGTTTGGAGGGGTCTATTGTAATTATAGATTTGTTATGAATATTAAAGTGCTTCTGTGGTCTAAGGACTAACACAAGCTTCAAACTGTATTTTTCTCTTCCACCTCCTCTAACTTTCTCTCTCTTGTTTCTCTCTCTAAAATCCAACTACCATTAAATACATAAGGCCTTTCTTTATTCAAATATTACTGATTACATCATAATTGAGGTATTTGATTTTAAACCCCCTTCGTTACAGGCACCCATTATTGTTGCATGTTTAAAGTGAGGATAAAGACATAAATTGCTGAAATTTAGCGAGGTGCTACCTCACCCAAATTGCCACAAAAGCAATGCATCACAGCTGCATCATGAAACTGGAGTGCCTAGCAGTTTCTGATGCAACCTGACATCCCTCAATCTGCCTAGCCTTAATGCTGGAGTAACTGATGCAATTGCTTTCAACAACACTATCACCAACAACCTCACCTAGCCCATAAACAAGACCTCAGTTACAAGTTTATAAATACTAAGGAAAAAAAAAACTGATAGGTTCCTCTTGAATACTAGAGGGAAAAGCGAAGTTCATAATAATATCAATTATCCCATTGTAATAAAATTCTTGAAAATCGTTCAAACACTCATCTCACCACCTTCTAATAACAATTAAAAAACAACAACAACAATAATAGAGACTTATCCCACTAGGTGGGGTCGGCTATATGGGTTAAACGATGCCATTGTGCTCTATCCAAAATCAAGTTTTTGGAAATACTATTTAACAAGAGATCCCTTTTAACAACTTCTCCAAGTGTCTTCTTTAGTCTTCCTCTATCTCCTTTCATTGGACTAAAAACTATTTGATCCACTTTTCTAAAAAACAATTAAAAAAAGCCATAGAAAAACCATTTGATCTTATCCATTTCTAAGTCTCACAAGACTCTCCAACCCTCCTTAAACTACCTCCTCATTTATCTGTTTTCTACTTCAACAATAAGGCACCAAGAGAAGTTAAAACCAGTCTCAACAAGAAATTACATATTGTGTGGGAAAGTAGGGGGATTAGGATTCATTACCTTTGTCCCCTATTTTCTTATCTACAAGGACAGTTATCCCTAATCCAAGTAGGACCCTGTAAATGAAGTAGATATCTAGTTTAAAATTTTGTAGTTAGATAGGAGTCTTTGAAAATTTCATAAGTCTGAATACACTCTATATAGGGGCACTGTTACATTTGTACTCAACACAGAATAATAGAAACATTCTGCACAAATCTCTGTTAAAAATTATCAATTTGTGCATATTATCAGCCAGGTTTGAACTGACCTTTCTCACTCTGTTAGGCAACCGAAGAATAAGAAAATAAATAGGAAATAACCCAACATGTGGCAGGGTTAACAAGTTATCTTCTGCTTGTGAACAACTTTCCACTGATGGCAATGATTTGAATGACCTCAATTTGCATAAAACCACCACACTTACAGCATCAGCTGTTGCCAGGAGAGATGCGATTCTGCTTGGTATGGTTGAGGAGTGGCTGGAACTTTCTTGGTGTATGTCATCAAGGAATCTTTTCTCAATCTTTCACCTTGAGGACAAGGTGAAACCTGGGGGGAAGGGTATTGTTAGGCAACTGAAGCATAAGAAAATAGATAGGGAATAACCCAACATGTGGCAACACGTGGCAGGGTCTGAATGGGGTGGTTAATAGTGCTTATATTGTATTAGTAGTCAGCCATTTGGTAGTTACTAGACTGACAATATAAATATCGTTAGTTGGAGGGCAAAAGATGGGATTTGGGTTAAGGAAAGTAGGGAAGTTCCTTGGTCCCCAAAACCAGACTTGGGGATATCCTGTTATGGGGTAGGTTTGCTATTCTTCATATGCTGTATGTGTGTAGGTGTGCAACCTGTGTATTTGTAACGATACCAATAAGAAGAATCCTATTACACTCCAACAAAATCCTCTAGACATTTAGATTATAACATAAGTTCATTTAGACATAAAAAATGAGAGAATAAGCAGCTCCACAAAAATTAATTTCACTCTTGAGAGGTGAAACTAAGTGATCTCAAATCTCAGATAATAGATTCTTTTCCTAAATAAAAAAATCTTGACAGAATTAATACACAATTACTTTCCATAATAAGAATACTTTAAAAGTTACCAGCAGAAACCTCCTCAAAAAGCATCTTCCTGACATGAGCTGAGGTGGGTGAGGTAAACAGAGCTAATGTCAAGCAACCAAAAGCAGCAGCCTGCTAAGAGAGTTCAATGATGCACAGACTTCCTAACAGGGGGACAAAGAACTCAAGAGAATCATATATACAAGCAAAACTAACCAGCAGACTGGTCTGGTCACTTTTGAATCGAAAACCTTCTTTAATCCTTCTTTGTAGAGATCTAATAACAGTAGGCAACAAATCCAGTGGCATTCTAGAATATCTGGTGAAACAATAGTTTAAACACAATCTCATTTCCAGAAAGCATTAATAGGGTGAAGATTGGAAATCCAGCAGTAGCAACCAAAAAGGCACACTAACCAATCTATATGGCATATTATGATGAGAAAAGCACTCAAATTCACCAACATTTATTGTAAAAAAATCTCGTAATCTATTAAAGTCTAAAAAATTGCCCAAAGATCATTAATGTATGTATATCAATGGAACAGCTCTTTTTAGAAGAAAGGACATACCAGTACTAAAGCTATCATTTTAAACCAAAAGAGATGTGGACCTGTCTGATTACAAACTTCAATATTTAATATCATTATTAAATATTAATTATTGATTAATATACATAAAGGATGGAGAACGGCAAATATACAAGCTTGCCAAGAGAAGGGAAAGGAAAACAAAAGATTTGGATCAAGTGAAATGCATTAAGGATGAAGAGGAAAAAGTCTTGGTAACAAAGCAAGATATCAGAGAAAGGTGGAGAAGTTATTTTCACAAGCTTTTCAATGAGGGGCAGACAACAAGTATAGACATGGAAAGTTTAACTATTCGGGAGGAGGACCAAAACTTTGCTTTCTATCGTAGAATTCGAGAAGTTGAGGTGAAGGAGGCACTTAAGAAGATGGGTAATGGTAAGGCTTTGGGTCCTGATAACATACCTATTGAGGTTTGGAGGTGTTTGGGAGAGAAAGGTATCTTTCGGCTTACCAAGTTATTGAATGAGATATTGAGATCCAAGAGCATGCCAAATGAATGGAGGAAGAGTACATTGATACCCATTTACAAGAATAAAGGAGATATCCAGAATTGTGGGACCTACCGAGGGATTAAACTCATAAGCCATACTATGAAACTTTGGGAAAGAGTGATTGAACAGAGATTAAGAAAAGAGACCCGTATATCAAAGAATCAATTTGGGTTTATGCCCGGAAGATCCACCACAGAGGCTATTTATCTTTTACGAGGTTTGATGGAACGGTACCGAAGTAGAGGAAAAGATTTGCATATGGTCTTTATCAATTTGGAAAAAGCTTATGATAGAGTGCCAAGGGAAGTCCTATGGAAGGCATTGGAAAAAAAGGGTGTTCGTATTGCTTATATTCGTGCCATAAAGGACATGTATGATGGAGTTACAACAAATGTGCGAACTCAAGGAGGGATAACAGAAGATTTCCCCATAAGGATCGGTCTGCATCAAGGGCCATCCTTAAGTCCATACCTTTTCACTTTAGTGATGGATGTACTTACTGGACACATCCAAGATATAGTCCCAAAATGTATGCTGTTTGCTGATGACATAGTATTAGTAGGGGAAACAAGAGAGGAGGTTAATTGTAAATTGGAAATATGGAGAGAAACCTTGGAATCAAAGAGTTTTCGTTTAAGCCGGAATAAAACAGAGTATATGGAGTGTAAATTTAGCAAGAGACAAGAAAACAGCGATTTGGAGATAAAAATTGAGGAGCAGAATATACCACAGGTGTCCAAGTTTCGGTATCTTGGGTCGATTTTACAAAGTAATGGGGAGATTGATGGGGATGTTACACACAGGATCCAAGCTGGATGGATGAAATGGAGAAATGCATCGGGGGTTATTTGTGATCGCAAAATATCTACCAAGCTTAAAGGAAAGTTTTATCAAACGGCCATTAGACCAGCTATACTCTATGGGAGTGAGTGCTGGGCTCTAAAAGGTCAACAGGAGCAAAAAATGGGAGTGGCAGAGATGAGAATGTTGAGATGGATGAATGGACATACAAGAAAAGACAAAATTCGAAATGATTGTATTCGGAAGAGAGCTGGGGTGGCGCCTATTGAGGAAAAAATGACAGAAATCCAGTTACGGTGGTTTGGGCATGTACAAAGAAGACCGCGAGAGGCACCAGTGAGAAAGGTTGATCAAATGATGTTTAGTCCTGTGAAGAGGTGTAGAGGAAGACCAAAAAGGACACTTGGAGAGGTGGTTAAAAGAGACCTTTGGTTAAATGATATATCTGAAAAGTTGGTTTCAGATAGAAGTTTATGGCGTCGTTTGATCCATGTAGCCGACCCCACCTAGTGGGAAAAGACTCAGTTTGTTGTTGTTGTTGCTTTTATACATAAATCTTTTCACTAACCACTCAATCAAAAAATTATTTCTGTCGGTCATGAGTGATGTTGTAATCATAAACAAGAGTAAAAGGGATATTGTCATATTGACAATTAAATATACAATGATTGATAGGAAGGATTTTGGGTCCCGATGGAGAATCTGAATTTCTAGCTGTCCTTCCTTTGTTTGCTAATTTTTCTATTATTGTAAATGAAAAACTCATTTACAAGAATAAGAGAGATATTCAGAATTGTAAAACTACCAAGGATCAAACTCATGACTCATTAGCCATACTATGAAACTTCAGGAAAGAGTGACTAAGCACAACTTATGAAAAGAGACTCATATCAACGACCCAATTTGGTTTTATGCCAAGAAAATTAACTATAGAAGTTATATACCATTTATGGGGCTTAATGGCAAGGTACCAAAGTAAAGAGACATACTTGCACATGGTTTCCATCAAGGATCATCCTTAAGTCCATGCCTTTTCATTTTAGTTTTGAATGTACTTACTACACACATCTAAGATTTAGTTTTGAAATGTATGCTTTTTGTGGATTATATACTCCTAATAGAGAAATTAAGAGAGGACGCTAATTCTAAATTGGTGTGGAGAAAAGCTTTGGAATCAAAGAGTTTCTGTTTAAGCAGGAGCACGACAAAGTAAATGGAGAGCAAGTTTAGCAAGCAACAAACTAGTACTGAATTGGAGGTAAAAATTGATAAACACATCATACCACAAATGTCAAAGTTTCGGTATCATGAATAAATTTTACGAAGTGGAGAGATTGTTAGGGATGTCCTACAAAGGATTCAAATTGGATGGTTGAAATAGAAACGCCTTAAGAGTGATTTATGATTGCAAAATACCTACCAAGGTTAAAAGAAAGTTTTATTAGAACTACTATAAGACCAACTATGCTCTATGATAAGAAATGTTAGACTTTGAAAGGCCAGCAAGCACAAGAATAGGGGTAGCAGAGATGATAATATTGAGATGACTGAATGGACATACAAGAAGGGATATGATTCAAAATAATTATATTCGAAAAAAAGTTGGTATTGCACTTATTGAGAAAAAAATGACTAAAACTTGATTACAATAATTTGGGCACGTGCAAAGAAAACCACCGAGAGCTCCAATGAGAAAAATTGATCAAATAATTTTTATTTCAACGAAGAGAGGTAAAGAAAGATAAAAAAGAATACTTGAAAAGATTATTAAAAGAAATCTTTTGACAAATGGTAGTTTTGAAAATTTAGTTTTTGATTGAATTTAATAGCGTCATTTGATCCATGTAGCCAAACGGACCTAGTGAAATAAAGCTCTATGTGTTGTTGTGGTTATTGTAAATGGAGAACCTAAGCCTTGGCTCCAAGGAGAGCAATGAGTTAGACAAGGGAATTCTTTAGTTCCTTAATCCTTCCTTTCTTTTTACCTTGGTGGCTGATTTTCTAAGTCTAAAGGATTAAATATACAATGATTGATAGAAAGATTTTGGGTCTCAAAGAAGAATGTGAATTTCTGGCTGTTTTTCTTTTGTCTACTAATTTTTTAGTTATTGTACATGGAGAACCTAAGTCTTGGCTCCAAGGAGAGCAATGAGTTAGACAAAGGAGTGCTTTATCTCCTTAGTCCTTCCTTTCTTATTTACATTGGTGGCTAATTTACCAAGTCTGATCATCTCCAGGGCTAGGTAAAGAGGTTACATTAAGGGCATCTAAGTAGGTTCAGATCAGATCATGAATAAGATCTTTCATCTCCAATTTGCTGATTATAATATTCTTTTTATGAAGTGGAACAGTGAATACTTTTCTGAATGCCATTTCAAGACTAAAGTTTTTGAGGTTGTGCTGGTTTGAAGATTACTTTGGCTGAAAGTTGTTTGGCAGGTTTGAATGTTAATGATCAGATTTTTTTCTTTTTTTTTTAAGATTACTTTGACTAGGCTATTAAAAAGGATCTTTGATTAAATGATATTTCAAAACACTTGATTTTGGATAGAACTTAATGGCACCATTTAATTCATGTAGCCAATCTCATTTAATGGGATAAGACTCTAATTGTCACTGTTGTTGTTGTAAGATTACTTTGGCTAAAAGTGGTTATGAGTGTATGAATGTTAATGATCAAATTTTTTCTTCTTATGCTTCTTCAGCTGGTTGCCAAACCTTGCAATGGCCATTAACTTATTTGGGGTTTCCTCAAGGTTGAAGCCCACTAGTTAAAACTTGTAAGGATCCTGTGGTTCAAAAGGATTTCAAGTGTTTGGATAATTAGAGGGGCAAAATTGTCAATTGTGAATTGCATACTATTGCGATTGGGATCATTGTGACATTGGGTACTACAATTTGAATAATTGCAAAATTATATTAAATATAGAAATATATTTTATATATGTAATATAACCCCAAATAACAATATATAAAAAATACCTTAATATTACAACTTCATTTTCAATCAAGATTTGAAGTTCCAAATAACAAACACTAAGCAACTTAATACCAAAAGCATAAAGAAAGAGCCACACATTAGGAAAAAAATAGACACAATAAAATATGAATAATGAACATTTCATTTAGACAAATGAATAATGAAAATTAAATAATAAGAAATAGACAAATGTATATATTATGCCACAAGTTAGCATTTGCAATTGACACAAACAAAACCACTATATAAGAACGAATCAACATGGTTGATCACAGAAATTTGTTTTTGAATCATCAACTCCCAAACCAACAATGCAAACCATCAAGTCCTAGCTAGACCTACAAGTTGAGGTTCTACCTTGATGAGCTAACATGACCATCCGCAGAACCACCGAGATTAGCTTTAAAGCCACCAAACCAGCTACAGCAACCACCATGCGAGAAAGTGAGAGTAAGAGAGAAAGGTTGATGGTTGTAGAGAAAGGCCAAGATGTTTGTCCTTGTTGCAAGAATTGCGCTCACAATTTTGGCCAACTAGCAAGCACAATCTCACTATTGGAACCGCACAACGCAATCAGAGAATTATTGTGCTAGATGGCATTGCCGCTTGCAATGCACAATGGCACACTATTGACAACTATGTAGTAGGGTGCTTTTTCTTCTAAGTGGTAGGATAGCTCTATTAAGACTTGTTTGTTTAGCATTCCCCACTACAATCTTTCCCTCTTTCATATTCCAATAGGAGCAGCTCAGAGCATAGAGATAATTATGAGCAGTTTTCTTTGGTCTAATGTGGCTGAGTAGAGAATAGATCACCGTGTTAGCTGGAAGTTCTATTGCAGACCTAAAGATGAAGGGGGCTTGGGTTTGGGGAATTTGGTATCCAAGACAAGAACAAGGCTTTGGCAGCTTAGTGGCTATGGCGTATTCCTTTAGAGACTTTTTCCTCATGGCAACAACAACAAGTAATCCAAAGTAAATATGGTTAAAATTTGAATGGGTGTGATGCCAACCCAACAATCTTTGCAAACTTCTTGAAAGTAAGGGGTGTCAACGGATTAGGCCTACTAGGTTGGGCAGGGTAGGTTTACATTTTGTGACCAGCCTAAATTGCAGGTCACCTTGCCCCACCCCTCCTAAAGTATAGGTCAATGTGAGCAAGTCAAAGCAAGGTAGGCCAACATATTTTAGTGTAAAAATGCATTGGCCCATCTAGTTGGCCCACCCCACCTCACCTAAAATGCCAAGAAGGTAAGACAAGGTTCCTACTTTGAAATCCCTACCTAGAAGTATATTTTTTTAAGGGTATGATTCTTTTACACCTTTGGTATCTTTGAGGATGGGTTATGGTTATCGTAATAAGTTTTGAGGGGACCTTTGGTTAAGAACTCACTATTTTTAAAGGCTTCTTCTCACCTTTATCATCTTTCTTCTTTGCCAAATTTGCTCACCCACAATTTCTATTCTTTTCAAAGTCTAATCAACCCCTGGAATCTTCACTTCCTCAGGAACTTGATGACGTACAAACTAGAGATTTACAGTCCTTAATGTTTTTACATGATTATGTTCATCTCAATACAATCCCAGATAGGAGAATTTAAACTTCCCCCCACCCCATGTGTTTTCTTGTAACTTTTTCCGTTTCTCATCCATACCACATGGAAATCTAAAGCTCCCTCTACGGTCAAGTCCTTTGTTTGGGCAATGGTACTTAATAAGATTTAATATAGATGACATGTTGCTAATTTTTAGTCCTCAAATAGATCTTTGTCCTGAAGTGTGTTATGTGTAGCTCTAGAGCAGAAATTAGAGCCCACTTATTTTACCATTTTAAGGCAGCTAGATACCTTTGAAATAATCAATTTGGAGTTCTTAAGAAATAATGTAAGTGCCCACTCTCGTTGAAGCAGCTTGTTTTAGTTCATTTCAAGGGTTTTGGCAAAAATAAGTAGACTATGATTCCACGACAGTGTGCTGTTAATGCTGTTCTCTAGCACATTTTGCTGGAATGAAAATGTGATATTCTCACATTTTTAAGGATATTCCTTGCAATATGGGTTAGGGTAGCACATATGACTTCTATTGGTGCTTTGCTCTCTTTTTTTTCAAGGGTCTACATCTCCAATATGCAAAGAGATTGGGCAGCTTTGATAGAATGTTAGGACCTCAATGGGAGATAAAGGGAAGTAGGGTCACAAGAAATTGAAGCAGCCCAAGCCCATCACTACAATCAGCCCAAGTAAGAGAAAAGAGTCATGTGAAGAGTAAGCAAGAAAGGATCATTAGGGTCGAGGGAAGATTGCCACATAGGTAGAGGAGGGTTGTTCATAGAAAGGTGGTTAGGGGAATAAGAGGGCATTCAATGAGTCTTCTTCTTGGTAAAGCTATTCCGTTAGGGTAGGAGAGAATTGGTCTCTTGCAACACGGGACTTTGTACTGGGGGGCCTAGTACTGCTAGTACTCAATGACTTCTCATTGTATTTTCATTTTCTAGTTTCCCTTTCCATATGACCAGAGCATTCTCCATTGGGGCTCGCCTCTTGGTTCACGATTGTTTGGATAAATAAAACCATTTTCTGGAATTTTCAAGCTTGAGTCCAATTAATTGGTCCAACTTGCCGAATGATTGCAATGGGAAGGGACTAAGAATTTGTAGAGTTGGAGAAGTAGAGTGCCTCAGAGCAAAAGCGATGGAACGGTGACTTGAGATGAGGCCAGTTGCAGAAATTTTAAAGGCTGCCAATCAAAGAATTGATAAGCTAGAGGAGTTGCAGCTGATTTTGAAAATGTTTTACTACTGGATCAAATGCATTCTACAACGATTTCAGCAACAGAGGTGTCAACATCAATGGAGAATGAATCCCTAGAGGCAAACAATGCTAACACTAATGAAGAACCATTGGTAGAAGACATTGCTAAAGACTTTGAAGGTGAATCCAGTGCAACAATGGAATCAGCCACATTAACAATGGATAACAAGACAGGAACGATAATTGTGCCTGAAATTAAAATGGAGCCCCTCATGGGCAAGCATGAATGAGGAACCCATGATTTCTAGGGCACACACAAGTCAAAGGAGATTATTGGAGCCATTGACATGGCTCGAGATATCGAAGAGGAGACTTGGGATGAAATGGGGTGATGATTCAGAATCTGTGTGTGAAGGTGAGCAAGCCTTCAAGCAAACAAGAGTCGAGCTATCTCATGGAGAACCCAAAGGATCTCTACGTACTAAGCACTCGATGGGTGGGCATAAGAAATTGCTACAACGTGAGGAATGAGTCACAAGAGAGTGGGGATGAAGCAGTCAAGCAGCTACCTACGACCATTCCAAATAGCATGCCTTGTGAGCCCTAAACTGGACAAGGGGAAGTCATAGCAGGCCAAGGGAATGTGGATGAGCTATCCAAATTAAGCCCAACCCAGGACACCATCCTTAAAGGGCCTAGTTGGATTGTGCCACCAAGGATATCTTCAAGGGAAAATTACAGTTTCTATAAAAGAGGAGAGATATTGAAGAACTCTCACCAAATTAGCGAAGAATTTAATGGAATCAAAGGTCATTATTTGAAGAAGTTGGTGATAGTAGAACTCGATAGAAATTGGTGTCTTCACATTTGCAGAACAGGGGAAATTTTCATCATCACCATTGAAGACATAAGAGATGCCAAAGGTGGGTAAGGGAAAATTTCACTCTTCCACATCTTGAGCCAATCACAAAAGTGTTTCTTCTTTGCTCTAGCTAGCAGCCCAAGCTTGATGCAAGTGTGCTTTGCAATCCTCTACTAAGATTTCTTAGTTGGGCCAAACAGCCCTTCTTACTAAACCAAACTCGTTGAGTCCAAATTAACCCAAGAATTGTAGATCACCGCAAATGAGGAGTAGAGAAATTAACTATCCACTGGTGCCATAGCACTCCCTTTCAGGATGCAAGCTTCATGATATCAAAGGCTGAAAGCTTCATGATATCAAGGGCTATATGCAATGGTATAACTGGATCCAGCAAGAACAACTCCACTAAGTGGGTTATCTCAAGGTGTTTCCTGACTATTTCCACTTCAACTAAGATGCTTCGTGAATATAGGGCACTACAACTGCAGAGAGCCAATCAAGGATGGGTTGATAGTGGGGGAGAAACAACCTCTCGCACCCATTCTTGGGTTACAAAAATACAACGTTAGAAAACTAGAGATCATTGTGGCTTTGACTCTCTAGGGGAGGTAATGAAATTAAAAAAAACCTTGCGGAATTACGCAGAAACCATGGCCTCAGGAATGAGCAACATTCTCATTATAGTTTTGGTTGGCAGCCTCCATGTCACTTGCTGACCATTGAGTGGGGTACCTTTGTTGGCTCCAAAAATTTGGTGGCTGAGGATGCATTTATATTCTTAAGCAATGGAAACAAAGAGCCGCGTGTTGGAGTCAGAAGGGGCAGGGCACAGTGAAGCAACATGCCATTTTCTGTAAAATCTGGTCCCAATTTTCAAATGAGATTTAAGGGCAATGCAATTCCTGAAAAAAGGTTCAATGTCAAGAATGGGAATTGTTTTTGCATTTCGATGTTATATGGCAGCTTACAAAATTTTTTGAGGGAGCAAGAACCTGGATATGTAACGACTGTGGTTCGCACTTGAATTTTACCATTGTTCTCACATCCGCACCCTTACCAAATTTGGTTGCTAGTGCAAACTGGGTGCTTGGGGACTTAGACTCATGTTTACCTGAAGAAACAAGTGCTGATGGATTTTCTCAACTGCTCAAAGCATTGGGCAAGCCAGATAATCAGAATGCTTGCTGTCTTGTGCAGGTTTCCACTGCTGAGGCCATTAGTATTCTTATTGATAATAACTACCTACCATCGGAGTCCAAGTCATAAGTGGATACATCGAAGAAGATGAGAGTGAGAATTTCATCTTATTTAAGCTTCTTAGTGCTGTCATAGAAGCCGGAGGTGAGAAAGTTCCAATTCAAATTTTGTATACTCTGACAATGATGGAAAAGCTCTAAACTTGAACAATCAGAATCAAATGAATATCATGGAAGATGGTCTGCTGGTCACACTGCAATTAATGGAGTTTTGGCTGTTCTCTTGCAGCAGGATTTGTCAACATTGCTTTGGGTCATTGTTATCAGGAATGGAAAGTCACAGGATTCAAGAGCTTCAAGTACTTGAGTTGCTGCCAGTTTGGGTTGATTTGATTGCAGATTGAATCAAAGGACCTATCAATTTTTTATTGTCTCAAGGTAGCTATAACTTTAAACCAAAAGTATGGACTGAAAAGCTTTATTGCAAAACAGATGTCATCCCCTCCTGCTCTTGTTGATGCTCATGTTGGGTGTCTTCTAACTGCTATTTTTAGAAATACAACAGAATTGTTCATCTCGATATATGTACTGGAAAGTGGAAAGACACAAGTAGTCCAGCTCTTTGCTGGGTTCAATATTGTCAAATATGTTGCTGGTACTTGGCTGTGCATTCTCAAGTAGTGGCTTTGTCTTCTATAAGAAGGAACAGGTGTTTGTTAAGGCAACTGCTATTGTGAACTCTGGGTTGTTACCGATGACAGTAATGGGCATACTATTTCCTGCTAACCACCGCTACACAAACTGAGATGCATATTGAGAAGTCAGATTTGGCCTTTTACAATCCAGCAGCTGCATCATGCTCCTGTGTTGGCTCCCCAAGGATGTACGAAGATCTTGTTGGGATTCCAGCCTTGAGGACAAGGCTGATTTAAAGGGGGGAGTATTGTTAGGACCTCAATGGGAGACAAAGGGCAGTAGGGTGATAAGAAATTGGAGCAGCCCAAGTCTACTGCTACAATCAGCCCAAGTCAGAGAAAAGAGTCATGTGACTGGTAAGCAAGAGAGGATCATTAGGGTTGAGTGGAGATTGCCATGTAGGCAGAGGAGGGTCGTTTATAGAGAGGTGGTTAGGGGAATAGGAGGGTATTTGATGAGTCTTCTTCTTGGTAAAGCTATTGCTTTGGGCTGGGAGAGAGTTGGTCTCTTGCAGCACGGGACTTTGCACTAGGGGGCCTAGTACTGCTAGTGCTCAGGGACTTCATATTGTCTTTTCATTTTCTGGTTTCCTTTTCTGTAAGACCAGAGCATTCTTCATTGGGGCTTGTCTCTAGGTTCACAGTTGTTTGGATAAATAAAACCATTTTTTGGAAATTTCAATCTTGAGTCCCATCATACAATCTTAATGTTTTCATGTTTTTTGTTGTTATTTTTCCTTGCTTCAGAAAATAGAACTATATCTTCCCCAGTGGCATTCTATATAATAATATTTCTTTTGGTATAAAATAAATATGTTCAGACACAGAAAAAACTTGTAGATTACAGAAGTCCGGGGAAAATGTGTTTTAGAATGGAATTTCAGATATGTGAAACATATTGAGTTCAAATTGGATTCTGACTTTTAGGCTATCTAAGCAAGTGAATCCCTTCCAAACTTAAAACAATACACTATTATCATTTTACACAATCCACCTTCCCTAGCTCCATCTCACAAGCACCATCTTAAGAGCAGATGTCCTTGAATGCATTCAATTTTTTGAAAAGCATATTAAAAATTGAAAGAATTAATTGCCAATATTTTTCAAATTTGAATAACTTCAAACTCAAAGGGAAATTTAAAGGCATTAGTATCAATTGACATAGTACTGAAGGCAAAAATACATACGGAGTAGATGATATCACAAGCCTGAGAATCTTGAACAACAATGCCAGCAACCTACCATTGGCTTCATGCTGTATTAAATAAAGAATACCTGCATCAAAGAAATAAGCAAAGAACTATGAAACTTGGGTCAAAACGAACCAAACTATTGACAAAAATTATAGTAAAAAAGAACCATGACATAAATTTTATGAACAACTAACTAATTCAACGAGATATTTCAGTTTCATTGACATACCTCTATGAAGTTGCAGTAAAATCTGCCCGAGGGAACTTGACAGTGCTGTAAAAGCTCCACATTTGCTAGATTCTTTATATTCGGCTACCTGCAGGAAAATGGAAGAAGGACCATCCAACATTGCAGCCAGTGCTGAAGCAGAAGCTATCCGTGCCTAGACATCATAAAGCACCAACTTTTAGCAGGAACAGATATAGTAAGCCTCAAGAAGATCAAAGAAGTATAAAACCTGAAAATTATTATATATGAGAACATATGTGAATTAAAAAATCAAAATATAAATTAATATGCACTGTGTACATATTAGGAAATGAGGTAATATATATGACCAAATTGAGGCAGTTAAACAATTATTTAAACAACAGATTTAGTACCTTTAAATAAGGATCAAATAGCAAGCATGTCATTAAAGTTGCATCACACTTCCTACAAACATGCGGATGAAACTTATAATCAGAAGATTACCAAAAAAAAATAATAGTACAGATAAATATTAACAGCAGAACTCTTTGACTAGATTGGGGGAAGGTCGCTCTAGCTATACCTTAATTGTAGTACATCACTGGTAGGCAAAAGCAGGGACCATTGCATGGAGAAAAATTTAGAATCAGCTTGACAAAGATCCTTCCCAACATTGAAAAATTAAACCAGCACAAAAAAATTCTGATCAATAATGGTCAATAAAGCTTTTTCCATTGATAACAGTTATAATGAAAAGGAGAAACTTTTAGACAGTCTGTGCCATTTTAATGAATTCTAGGGAAAAAATAGATATTGTAATAACATGCACAAGAGTAACAACATCTGCTTGCATGCTTGAAATCTGTTTGGAAGCAGGAAACTCTTTAACCACAAAAATCAATGAAAGTTCGTTTTTCTATTTTTTTTCATCCTCCATCTGTTCCATTCAATTGAAAATATATTTTCTTAAGGAAAAAATGTATACACACCCTTTTAACTTTAGGCCATTTGCAAGTATACCCCTTCAATTATAAAAGTTGGCAAATACAACCCTTCAACTATAAAAACAATGTAAACACACCCCTTCAACTATCAAAATAATGTAAACTCACCCCTTTCATTTGTCTATTGTTAAATGTTAATGGCCACATGACTTGCATGCAATAATTAATACACTTGATGTTTCCTTATTGGCTATTTGAATGAATTCAAATTAAAACATAAAATGTAAGATTATTGTAATATGGTGAATTGAATTCCATCTTTATGTTTTATTTCTTCTTTCCTTTTTCTAAGATAAATGTTCTTACTTTGGTTACAGTATATGGTGATTTTTCCATTAATTAGTGATATAAGACATAGTTGGAAATCAACAAAAGAAAGGGAAGAAGAGGGTTGGAGAGGGTTGGAGAGATGGCGCCAAGGATGAAGCCGAGAGGGAGAGAAAATTTTATTTCTTTTCTGTTACTCAAATATTTCGGTGGCCAGCCAACATAAGGAGAAACCAGCCACCAAGAAGGACGAAAATGCCCTCACAGACAATCAAAAAATACAATAATACCCCTAGGGAGAAATTACAATAATACCCACAGCCATACAAATAAAACAACACTCATCAACACTCCCCCTCAAGATGGAGCATAGATGTCTCTCATGCCCATCTTGCAAGTGATTGAATGGAAAGTCCTACTTGAAAGTCCTTTTGTAAAAATGTCAGCTAGCTGATCTTCAGACCTCACAAAGGTGAGCCTTAGGATCCCCTCAGACAATTTTTCTTTAATGAAATGTCTATCAATCTCTATGTGTTTTGTTCTGTCATGTTGAACAGGATTATGTGCAATATTGATAGCTGCCTTATTGTCACAGTAAAGGTTGAGAGGCACTTCATCACCAACTCCAAGTTCTTGGACTAACCTCCTAAGCCACAAACTTTCACACACACCATGAGCCATAGCCCTATATTCAGCCTCAGCACTTGATCTAGCAACAACTGATTGTTTCTTGCTTCTCCAAGTGACTAGGTTTCCTCCAACAAACGTGCAATAGCCTGATGTTGATCTTCTATCGTCAATTGATCCAGCCCAATCAGCATCTGCATAAGCTTCTATTCTAGAGTGCCCATGTCTTGAGAACAACAACCATTTTCCAAGGGCAGATTTTAAATACTTCAAAATTCGAAACACTGCATCAAGGTGAGTAGTGCGAGGGTCATGCATAAATTTGCTAACGATGCTTACAGCATAGGCTATATCTGGTTTGGTATGAGAAAGATAAATTAGTCTGCCAACCAACCTTTGATACCTCCCAAGTTCTACTATTTCTCCATCACCAACCTTCAAGTGATGATTCTCTATGATGGGAGAATCTGCTGGTTTGCATCCTAACATTCCAGTTTCTTGGAGCAAGTCTAGGACATACTTCCTTTGACAAATGAAAATACCTTTACTTGACCTCGCAACTTCAATCCCAAGGAAGTAATGCAAGTTTCCCAAGTCTTTAATTTCAAATTCTTTAGCCAGCTGAGACTTGAGCCAATTGATTTCCTTCATATCATTCCCAGCCACTATAATGTCATCCACGTATACAACGATGGCAGTGATTTTTGCATCACATTTCTTACAAACTAATGTGTGGTCTGCATTGCTTTGCTTGTACCCAAGACTAACAATTGTCTTGCTAAGTCTACCAAACCATGCCCGTGGTGACTACTTCAAACCATATAGTGCCTTCTTCAACTTACACACCTTCCCTGTGGTCTTATTACATGTAAACCCAGGTGAAATATCCATAAACACTTCCTCTTCTAAGTTCCCATGGAGAAAAGCATTCTTTACATCTAATTGCTGCAAGTCCCATCCAAAGTTAGCAGCACAAGAGAGAATAACTCGAATGGAATTCATCTTTGCAACAGGAGCAAATGTCTCTTGATAATCTATCCTATAAATCTGTGTGAATCCCTTAGCTACTAGCCTCGCTTTGTATCTTTCAATTGATCCATCAACCCTGTATTTGACAGAATACACCCATTTGCAACCCACAGGTTTCTTTCCCATTGGAAGTTGAGTGAGTTCCCAAGCGTCATTTTTCTTTAGAGCTGTCATTTCCTCTATCATAGCTTCCTTCCACTTTGGGTCATTCAAAGCTTCCCTCCAGTCTTGAGGAGCAGTCACCGAAGCTACAGAAGAAATAAATGCTCTATAAGAAGGGGATAATGAATCATATGAAACAAAGTTAGAAATGGGATGTTGGGTACATTCTCTAATTCCTTTCCTAAGAGCAATGGGACGATCATCATTATCAACAATTGGAATGGAAGTGTGAAGAGGGGACTTACAAGAAATTGATGAGTCAAGTTGTGAGGGAACTGGATCAGGAGCGAGCTCTTGGCTAGGTAGAGTTTGTTGAATAGCATCCACTTGCCTTTTCTTCCTCCGAGAATAAGTCAAGATTTCTGATTCTTTTTGTTTCCCTGGTTCACTAACCTCCTCTTCATATTCCTCAGGTTGTGACTGTTTTACTTCCTCCCCATGTTCCCCTGTAGGTAACTGTTCTAAAGTATTGTCTATCTCCCCCTGAATTTGATAAGGCATAGGACTATAGGTTGCAACAGAGAACTTTTCATTACCCTCTTGAGTCTCCCTCTGATGAAGTGCTGATTCAGGAGAGAAATAAGATTCATCTCCCTAAAATGTGACATCCATGCTTACCAACACTTTCCTTGTTAGAGGGTGGTAACACTTATAGCCCTTTTGAGTGGGAGAATACCCAATAAAAATGCATTTAAGAGCTCTAGGGTCTAATTTCCCAATATTTACTCTATGATCATGTACAAAACATACACACCCAAAAATTTTAGGTGGAATCAAGTAAGAGGAGGACCCTGTGAGAATTTCTAAGGGTGACTTAAAGTCAAGTGTTCTCAGTGGCATTCTATTGATGAGGTACGCTGCAGATAACACTGCATCTGCCCAAAACATTTTAGGCACTCTCATTGTAAACAGGAGAGATCGATCCACTTCTAACAAGTGTCTATTCTTACGTTCAGCTATTCCATTTTGGGCTGGAGTGTTCACACAAGTAGTTTGATGGATGATTCCACAAGACTCTAGATAATGTTGAAACTCATTGCTCATATATTCCAACCCATTATCACTTCTAAGAACCTTTACTTTAGCATCAAATTGGGTAGAAATCATTGCATGAAATTTCTTAAAACATAAGAAGACTTCACTTTTTGAATACATCATGTAAACCCAAGTAGTACGACTGAAGCAATCAATGAAAGTGACAAACCATTTATAGCCAGATAAAGACGTAATACGACTAGAGCCCCAAACATCAGAGTGAATTGTCACAAAAGGAGCTGAACTTTTATTATCAATGCTTGGATAGGAGTTTCTAGTGTGCTTGGCAAATTCACATGCATTACAAAAAAGATCTTTCTCATCACATTTACAATATAAGTCTGGGAATAATCTCTTCAAAACTACAAAAGAAGGGTGGCCTAAACGTCTATGCCATCTATTCAATTGTGATGCAATTGACCCATTTGAGCTCCCTTGGAACACTGAATTGCATGAAGTTTCAAGACTGTTTTCCAAAAAATAGAGGCCATCTTTCACTCTACCATAGCCAATCACCTTCTCCGTCTCCAGCTCCTGAAAAACATAATGCAAAGGAAAGAATGTGACTTTACAATTCAAGTCTCTAGTGATAGCACTAATTGAAAGAAGATTATTTGAGAATCTTGGGACATGCAAGACTGAGGATAAATTTAACAGTTGTGTGCAGGGTATGGAACCCTTCCCCATTATTTTAGAGAAAGTACCATCTGCTACTCGAACAGTATTTTGTCCATCACATGGTGTATAGGATGAAAAGGAAGTTACAGTACCAGTCCTATGATCAGATGCTCCTGAATCAATGATCCAATGATTGTTCTTAAGACTAGAGACAGCATTGAAAGCTAGTATTGGTATACCTGAGTGGGCAAAATTTGAACTAGAAGAAGTTTCCACCTTTGAGGACTGTGATGTCTCAAGCTTAGCCATCAATCTCTTAAGAGTTTGGACTTCCTCTATAGAGAGTTTTTCACTACAGGAACTCGGTTCAATAGGGGCTGAAACTGTTACTTCAGATAAGTGGGCATGAGGTCTAGGTGAGCTTGTCTTCTTGCCACCTCAACCTTTGGTGGGTTTTTCATGAAGCTTCCAACATTGCTCTCTTGTGTGTCTTGTTTTTCCACAAAAATCACACCTCAGTATGTCCTTGTCTGCTGAGTTAAGAGGCCTTTGTGGTGGAGGCCTTTGTGATGGATTTGCCACTAAGGCAGACCGGTCACTCAAGATAAGAAAAAGCATAGAGCGCCTCCTACTTTCTTCCTGTTGAATAAAGACATAAGACTGTTTCAAGGTTGGAAATGGTTCTTTCCCAAGCACTTGGGCTCTAGTCTGATCATACTCTACATTTAAGCCAGCTAGAAACTCATAAACCCGTTCTTTGTCCCTCAATTGCTGGAATTTGATAGCATCTGTAGTACATTCAGCTTGAAAGTCCTGATAGTAGTCTAGCTCCTGCCAGATATTGCTCAATTCATTGTAATATTGAGATACAGACTTTTCTCCTTGCTTAGTTTCATGGACCTTCTTTCTCAGTTCATACACAAGTGCATCATGGCCAACCTTGGAATAGGCTTCAAATACTTCACTCCACACTTTGGCAGCTGTATCAAGGAAGATATAAGACTTGGCTATCTCATACTCCATGGAGTTTAGTAGCCAAGACATAACAAGGCTGTTGTCTGCTTCCCATTGATCAAATGAAGGGTCTGTTTTTGCTGGTTTTTTCTTTCTCCCATTCGCATATCCAAATAAACCCCTAGCTTTTAAGGAAAGAGTACAAGCCCTTGACCACATCAAAAAATTGGAGCCATCCAGCTTCTTAGGACACATTTGGAGGGTGGGATTATCACCTAGAGTCCCTACTCTACTCACAATCCCACTTCCAGCCTCACTAACAATTTCAGACATCCTTGAAGACTAGACCACTCCCACTTGAAAGAAGAGTCACAAGGCAAACAAATACCCCTCCTAGATCAACAAGCTCAAGACACAATCAGAACAGTCCAGAACTAATGAATCCTCAGCATGGGTCACGCACAACAAGGCTGTTACAGAGCCGTTAATACCCAAAACAGACAGCCCAAAGAGAGAATACACATACCCGCACCTAACACCTTCACCGGCCAACCCACGACCTCCTGGTCAGCCCTTTGGTAGACGTCTATTTCTGCTACGTCGTCATAGATGGCTCCAACAAATGCTGAGAAGAAGCCTGCTGAGAAGAAGCCAGCGGAGAAGGCGGGTGGTGAAGAAGAGCAGCGAGACCTACAATATTTACACCTTCAAGGTCTTAACGCAGGTCCTGGCAGTTTGCTGAGTTCTTCGCCTCCTCTGAAGATTTTACACCAACAAAAAAAGATGCAGAACGAGGAAGGACAGATTACTAAACTTTACAACAACAACAACAACAAACCAAGCCTTTTCCCACTAGGTGGGGTCGGCTACATGGATCAAACGACACCATAAACTTCTATCCAAAACCAAATTTTCGGATATACCATTTAACCAAAGATCTCTTTTGATTACCTCTCCAAGTGTCCTTTTTGGTCTTCCTCTACATCTCCTCATAGGACTAAACACCATTTGGTCAACCTTTCTCACTGGTGCCTCTCGCGGTCTTCTTTGTACATGCCCAAACCACCGTAACCGGATTTCTGTCATTTTCTCCTCAATAGGTGCCACCCCAACTCTCTCCCGAATATAATCATTTCGAATTTTGTCTTTTCTTGTATGTCCACTCATCCATCTCAACATTCTCATTTCTTCCACCCCCATTTTTTGCTCTTGTTGACCTTTCAAAGCCCAACACTCACTTCCATAAAGCATAGCTGGTCTAATAGCAGTTCGATAAAACTTCCCTTTAAGCTTGGTAGGTATTTTGCGATCACAAATAACCCCCGATGCGTTTCTCCATTTCATCCATCCAGCTTGGATCCTGTGGGAGACATCCCCATCAATCTCTCCATTACTTTGTAAAATGGACCCAAGGTACCGAAACTTGGACACCTGCGGTATTCTCTGCTCCCCAATTTTTATCTCCAAATCTCTGTTTTCTCGCCTCTTGCTGAATTTACACTCCATATACTCTGTTTTATTCCGACTTAAACGAAAACCCTTTGATTCCAAGGCTTCTCTCCATAATTCCACTTTACAATTCAACCCCTCTTTTGTTTCCTCTACTAAAACAATGTCATCAGCAAACAACATACATTTCGGGACTGCATCTTGGATGTGTCCAGTAAGTACATCCATCACTAAAGTGAAAAAGTATAGACTTAAGGACGACCCTTGATGCAGACTGATCCTTATGGGAAAATCTTCTGTTACCCCTCCCTGAGTCCGCACATTTGTTGTAACTCTATCATACATATCCTTTATGGCACGAATATAAGCAATACAAACACTCTTCTTTTCCAATGCTTTCCATAGGACTTCTCTTGGCACTCGATCATAAGCTTTTTCCAAATCAATGAAGACCATATGCAAATCTTTACATTCCAAGGAAATGCTCTGATACCAAGTTGGAAATCAACAAAAGAAAGGGAAGAAGAGGGTTGGAGAGATGGCGCCAAGGATGAAGCCGAGAGGGAGAGAAAATTTTATTTCTTTTCTGTTACGCAAATATTTCGGTGGCCAGCCAACATAAGGAGAAACCAGCCACCAAGAAGGACGAAAATGCCCTCACAGACAATCAGAAAATACAATAATACCCCTAGGGAGAAATTACAATAATACCCACAGCCATACAAATAAAACAACACTCATCAACAGACATACAATCTCGTACAGATGTCGCTTTAGAATCTTTTGGGATAAGATAATGTTAAAGTATATGAATAAAAATGTGTTTACATTATTTTAAAAGTTGAAGAAGTGTACTTGCCAACTTTTATAATTGCGGATGTGTACTTACAAACGACTTAGAGTTAAAGGGGTGTGTATACATTTTACTCTTTTCCTAATTGACTAATGGACTTTTTCTCCATTGCACCAGAAGTAGGATTTTTGACTTTTTACCCGTTTCTAATTTGATGTAAAGTAGTTTTGACATTTATCAAAAATCAGTCAACATTATTGCCCTTGAAATTTTCAACTTTAAACAACAATACCCTCCACCATGAGGACTTTTAAGCACTTTCAAACAATACCAAACAAGAATAGGTTCATTCACTGTGTTTTTGGGGTAACATTCCGAAACACTTATTTTTGCCAATTGGTTCATCTACAAAATAAATTTTTGCCCAAGAACGGCAACAGCCATAAATTGGTTCTAACTTCAAACTTGTTTATAACACTGTTCACTTGAATTCCTTACTCTCTGACCAAACAATTTCGTTATTTAAACCTCTTGGCGTACTCTTTAAGTTTTGGAAAATCTGACAACTGCTTCAGTCTTTAAAGATTTAAGTGCCAATAAAAGTACCGTGAAAGGGGGAAGGGCATCATTTATTTACCTGAATACAAATAATGGCAGCTACTCTAACCCTACAATTCTGCATACTATCCCTCTCCTTAGGCAATCCATCACCATCACTGAGATCTGAATCTGAATATGTGACATTAGCAACAGAAGTATCACTTTCTGACATATGTTGAGAATGCCAAGTTCTATTGTGCTTCATACTTGAACAGTCCTTGCGTAAGTGCGGAGGCCTATATGCACTATTCCCTGCCTTGTTTACGCGGTCCCAGCTCGCTTTTGGGTTCAATATAGTAAGTTCCTCTTCCTCATAATTAATAGGCAGAGAAGCATGTGACAATCTACTAGTAAGGCCATAAGTAAAGAACATTCGCAAAACAGCTACAAAAACTGACACCTAGAAGAAAGACAGACCCAAGAAGATTCATAATTACAAGAGAAAAAACTCATTGATTTGACTTTCATACTAAAACAAATATGTGTTTACTTACATGATCGGTAACAGGACATTTAGGATCAATAAGAATCAAGTGCAAACAGTGCAACAAAGATTCATAAAACCTGCAGAACAAATGCATCAGCAACTCATACAAAAGACTAAATGACATAATCATACAATTTCCCAAAAGTTTCCCTCTTTCCCTCATTTCAGATCATCAATCAGATGGGTTACCTGGACATAACATCATCTCCTGCAATTGGGCTTTTCAATGACAAATCATCCATTGTTTTTCTAACCACCTACATGAGAGGTCAGTTGTGATATCATGGTTGGATATTTTACTAAGATCTAAAACAGACAGAAGCATTATAGACCTCAATCATTGATCTCCAGATATCAACTGGAAAGGATGAACCAGCTCTAGAGATTGCTTCACCAACTATCGCAAAAGCAACTGTCTGCAATTCCCATGAACTGGTGTCTTTGGATAATCTCATAGCAACCTTGGTAGAAGATCCCTCTTTGCAGGTTGAATGAGGTGCCAAACATGACACAGCATTAGACCTCAAAATAATGTCAAGTAGAAATTCAACCAACTGCATGTCTTCAGATTGTGACCATCTTTGATGTGATAAAGTTACAATACATCTGAAGAGGGGGCAGAGTTTGTACAGTGTAAATAGAAAATTTTAACACCAAAACCCAAAAATTTGGAAAAGAAGTTCATAACAACATAAAGCCCTTTCCTGCAATAATGGTTAACACTATTTATTGCAGATACACTCTTATCCCATTCATAATTTCATATTTAAAATAAGATGCTTGGCCAATGAGATGCTCATAGCCTAGAAAGCGGTATACTGATGCCAGACACCTAGAAATGGGTGTAATGCAGCACCTGATGCCAAGACCCAAGAAATTCTAAAAATTAAAATAGAAGCATTAGAAAAGGATATGAGTTATGACAAGCACTTACAAACTTGTTTGCAAACATTATTAAAACTATAAAGCACAACAACTGCAATTCAGAATTGAAGTCTCAGAAATAAAATAAAATGAACCATCAAAATTATGACAAAGTATCATCAATTCCATATAAGTATTAATCCAGCAAACCTCGGGCTTGGTACAGGGTTTCTCCCTACCAGGCAAACCACATCCTATAATGTAGTAAGTTATACCAATTAAGTAGCTGCTGGAAGTTTCTTCTATACTATTTCTGCCTTCTAAATATTAACATAAATAATAATTTCATTATAAAGAAATACATAAATCAATTGATAAAGAATATTAGATCATATTATAAAAAAAAAAAATCCTGCTATACCCATAAAACGTACACATTTTTTTCCTAAAATATTTAAACTGTAGTAAACCCCTACCAAAAACATAAAACATAAGTATGGCTAGTTTCCAAAATGATGAAGGAACCTGATAGCCTGTAAACATTCAATTGCAGGTCTAAATCTAGCAATACTTTGAATCCCAGCTAACTTGTCACTGGCAGCAGCTTTTCCGAGAAAATGATCCAGCATCTTTCCGAAACAAGAAAGAATACGAGTGAAAGAGGACAAATTAATTTCCAAAGAAACACGACGAGATATCTCATGGATCTGGGAAGAATAAGAACAAAAGAGAGAAAAATTAATGTGTGATAAACGTTAAGAACATTTTTGACGTATACTTACATATGCATGACGAAAAAACACCCAGGAAAAAAAAAAAAAAAAAGATGAAGCAAAACTGATACCAAGTGTGATGTCCGTGTAAAGATATGAGTCATATTTCCTTCATCGGGTGCGTTCGCAACCAATTCCATCGTGAACAATATGTCGGACAAAACCTAAGATTTAGACAAACAATAAAAGTGAGGGGTAAACTAATGGGAATAATCCGTAGGAAAAATTTATAACTTACAGAAGATACCTCGTGAGAAGGAAGTTCAGGGACGGCGGACATCAACACCTGCGAATGGGAGAAGACGAGATTTTCGAGCATTTGGGCGATCGAAGTGCCAGGAGCAGTGGTTAAGGTTTCGTCCCTCAGGGTCAAAAAGGCGGCCCTCCAGGACCTAACCGATGGCATCAATGGGGTCGATGGCCGTGCCTCAGAGCCCACATCCGCCATTGCAAAAATGAAACGCTTTCAGCAATATCAGCCCCTCACGCTTTTGACGAACATTGATTCAGCAACTCCAATTCTAATTCTTAAAAAATAAAATTCCCTTGTCAATTGTGAAATGGGAACATATCAGAAAGTGCCAAAAAGTCCGGCAGATGACTAGCCGACTACAACAGACATGCTAGCAAACTTTAAAGTGGCAAAATTAGAGCTCAAAGAAGAAAACTCCGGTTCTCCAATTGGACAACGTACAACCGGCGATAGTTTAGAGTTTTTTTTAAATTGAAAAATGGCATTTACAGGGAGTTTTGTGTATCTTTTATATTTATATATATATATAAATTAAAAAATAAAGATGTATAAATATTAGAAAGTGTAAAATTCTATATTTTTAAACATATGCACATAACAATGTCCTTTTCAATTACCTGGTAAAAGTAGTGTCGGTGCCCGTGTGGTGCACAGGAATAACATAATTTGCCAACAAAAATAGTTTATATGTACTTTGATTATATTTATATCATTGATTCGAAAGCACAAATTAAACCAACATAATAATGTTAGATGTACATAGTGTTTGATATATTGATGATAATATACACTAGCAAACTTGTTTATATTATATGCAACTTATAAAAAGTAACTATATGTCCAACAATTGGTTCCATTAAATATTTAATGTGGATGACATCACACTTGCTAATAGATTAAGTCAACCTAATTCAATATTATTGTTAGCATAAAATCAAAAAATGATAAATAAGTTTAGAATGAAGTTGTTAATATGAAATGTTGAATATGAATAAGAAAAATTGAATATAAGCATAACAGCTATTATTATAGTCTTTAAAAGATTTCATTCAAGACATTAGTTGTTGTATTTGAAATAGTCCCCTCGTCATTAAAGCTCAATACTTTTAAACTTTGCTTTGATCTAATTCTAGAAACAGCCACATAAAGTTGCCCATGACTGGACACTAGCTTTAGAAGGTACTACCTAACACAAGAGTGTTTGTCTCTACCTTTTCTTGATGGTCATAGCAAAGCAGTCAATAAGAGGGAACTATCTTTGCTGTCATTTTATAGGTAACTTAAGATTAGATGAAATCATTGACATATGAGGGATCAAAACAGTTTGCCTAGCATTGCTTCCAAAAAGAACCTTTGCCTCAATAACATGGCTACCAAGCTTGGTTATTTGCAATCTAGTACCGTTGCATAATCTATTAGACTGATCAATGTTTCAAAATAGCATAACAAGAACTACTGACCGAAAGATTAACTTGTGATTTGATAACCCAAAACACATGAATGTGTTTAATATCTCAAGGGAATATGTATCAAGCTCACTGTCTGCATTGGCATCTTCCTTGCAAACACTATCAAAACTCAAATAGCTCTTTTCATTGCCTAGTACTAAGGACATGAGGTGGTTATTTAGCAGTTGAACCTGGTCTAGACTAGGTGCAAGTATTGTCATCTCTTGAACGAAGCTCAAATCTGCCATGTTTAACAAGATATTTGGGTAAATGAAGTCCACAACTTCTTGGAAAGGATCATCGAGATTAGTTAGTATCATATTTGCTGGTAGTTTTATCTAGGATTCACCATTGATATATTCTCCTATATTTCCATCACCGATATTTAAAAGCCATTTTGAAAATTCTCTTGCTTCAACCAAATCTATTTGAAGTCCCAGTTTCTATCATCATTCCTTGTTATGGTCAACACTTTATAGCGTGACCACAAATCTAAAGAATTGATGGTTGCATTTATTATATCTTGTTTGCTAGAATTTGGGATCACCGAGAGGATTTATCTGAAGTCACCATCAAGCACTACGATTTTTCCACCAAATGGAATGCCATGATATCTTAGATTGTGAAATCCAAGTATATCTCTTAATGTTCTATCTAGTGCCTCAAAACAAAATCTGTGCACCATCAAGGCTTCATCCCAAATGATTATGCTTGTCTTGATCAATAGTTCAACCTATTCATAACCTTGCTTTATGTGGCAAGAGGAATCATCATTGATTTGTAGTGGTATTGCAAATCTAGAATGGGTCGTTCATCCACTAAGGAGTAGAAGTGATGTAATGCCACTTAAGGCTACATTTAGTACAATTTTCCCATGAATGTATTACATATTCCACCATATCCATATATAAAAAAGAACCCTCCATTATCTTCTGATTTAACAGATAGGATTATGCCATAAATATTTCGTTGATCGTCATTAAGATAGGATAGTAACTTCTTGTGCTCCTTAGTTAACAAAGTTTTGTCATAAGACAATTATCAACAATCAGATTATTACACATTTGAGATCTCGACAATCCTATTGGTTGAGGCATTATGTCATAGTCTTGCAAACTCCATCCATTCTCTTAAAGGATCTTATCAAGCTCATGCAGTGCATTGTTCTTTGTCTCTTATTCTATCAATATTAAACTTAGACAATTATAGTATAAAACAAAATGGGTTTAGATTAAATGATGTGTTTAAGACAAATGAAATTGATTAGTATAACAATGCTAATATATGATAAATTAGAAAATTTAAGATGGTTAAGACAATTGTAATTAGTGATACTCGCACTCTTAGTGTCTATTCTTGCGTGGTATTGAACGTCGTCTACCAACAAAGACCAGCAAGTATTCCAAATTATTTTTGGTCTATTCATACTATTTGTAGTCAAAAGCAAAGCAAACAAATGTTGAAGGTAATGTATCGATGCCCAAGTGTTTGCCTCTTGCTAGTAATCAATGTATACCTTGTCATTATTCAATAAACCCATTAAATAATAGGCTTCTTTGTATGTAGGATATACAATCCCTTCAATCATTCTAATATCTTCATCTTTCTTGCAAATTTTTTGAAAATTCATAAGCATTCTTAAATAGTAGTCTTCTCCACTGTCAGGTGATACATGATTGATTCTTCCTATGGAGAAGCCTCTTTTTCTTGGCACCCATTTTTGTATGTCATCTTTGTCAATGAATCTAGTTGAAAATTCTGCATAGGTCAATTCTACAACATCAAGGTACTCATGGTTTGTTTCCATCCAAGCTTTAAAGATTGGCCTTTTGTTGTTTGCCTTTGCAATAGCATCTTCAATCATTTCATCATCCTTATAAATCACATTCTTTTCCTGAGGAAAAGGAAAGGACAACCTTTGAATAGGTGGCTATCTACAATGTATATCAAATCCAAATATTCTCTATGCAGCTTCACATGCTGAAACATATCTACAAGTGCACATGATAAATAATTATTTACAAAACAAAACATACCAACATATGAACAATTTACTGAAGAAACACACCTGTAATCATAATATTATTTAATTTTGTCTACAACCATGTTTGGAACATTTGGTGAAGGCCTATGATAGAAAGCAAAGGTCATCATATCATTTCCTTTGTGAATGTACTCTTTATTATTTGAATATTGTGATATTCAATAATTAAAAATATTTTTAAAGACAAAATAAAACATTGACCAACTAAAAAATGTGATTAATATTGGTTTAAATATTATAATATCTAAAAAAATGAAAATTCTTTTGTCTTCAATAATTTATATTAAAAAATTTCAAGGTATACAATCAAATGAATAATGTCCCATTTATATCCTAAAATGAATTTATACACAATAATTAATGTAAACAGTGTGGCATAATGAATTGATCAAATTTTCATCAAATATGGGTAATATCTAAGATTTTAATGGAAAAATATCAATCATACTGTAATTTTTCAAAAAATAACATAATATAAATAAACATTGGGAGTTTTATGGGCATCCTAGTTATAACAATTAACTAATACTCTGATTACGCCTATATAGAAAATTAAGACATGTAATTTATAAGGAAATGAACTAATGTCATTTTACATATCAAATGTAAAATCACACATATATCACTACTAAATATGCATAACTAAGAAATAAAAGTACACAAATAATACTTATGATTCTTAGGCAAAGTTTGGTAACAGAATGTGAGTAACTAAAGCTGCACACTAAATATGGTTAATAGCAACCAAGATATGCTTATCCATATGGCTTAGGATTTTGAACTTGATGATATCATCAACCATCAGGTCATTGTCCATGGAGAAATCCTTCCATCTAGTAGAAAACATGAACCCAATGGGCCTAGAAGTGCTTATCACAACTTCTTTGTTCCAATACTCAAGACTGGATTCCCGATAGAAGATCCACAACTCCCATGACATATTAAACACTTTGTGAGATACATCATTAGGAATCCACTGAATTTCAAGATAACCAATAAGCAAAAGTGTTATAAAATTGATAATTACAAAACTTATATAAAATATAGTATAAACACTATATATAATTAAACATTAAATATATACTAGTCTATATATTTATTGTAAGAGGGCAAAGATATTCACACCAGAGATAATAAGAGCATGAAACAAAAAGAAATTTGGATGTGGTGAAATCAAGTCCTTGATGTAATCGCTCCCTACACGTCTAATAGGATTGTGTCAGTGGTAAAAGTATTGTGTTGTTAGGGTTATCACACAAGATATTCAGATTTAATTCATAATAAACGTGGGCCAAGACCAAAATTTATTAACTCGCTGGGTATTAAACATAAAACACAATATAATAACTCCTACATCTAGCATGAAGAAAAATATTAAGACCATGTGATATTTTGACTAAATCATGTTATTCATTGATGGAAGAGGCAGTATAATACTACTCAATGGTGATTGCATTTGTAAATCATGTGGCTTTCGATTTTATATATCAATCGTGATATTTGAACAACATTTGGAACATAAGTAATTGCAATACATGAAGAAGTATAAATTTTAAGGGCATAAGTAATTATACACATATGAGGAAATTAAAATAACAAATGGTAGTTGACATTAAGAAGTAAAAAAAATTAGGATAACCCCTACTGTATTTAAACATAATTATATTAACTTTCAATATTAATTGCAATACATTCTTGAATAGAATTAAAGCAACATTACCTTTGGTTGAAAACCTTTAATTATTGTGATCTCCAATTGCATTGTATGAACTCATTCATTTAAGTTAAAAAGTCAATGTGACATCATATATATGTCAAAATAGGTAATCTGTATGACAACAACATAGTTATACGGGTCATATTCTATGAGTAATTGTAACACATACATGTAAGACCTTTGTGGATTAAAAAGGAAAACCATAAGTTAACTTAGTATGATTAAAAAACTAAATATGTAAATGATGATGTAATATGTTCTTTTGTTAGATCAGTTGAATATCAATATTTTCATCAATTGAGAGTAGCCAAGTAATAGTTTTATTAAACTAAATTGTTTAATCCCAACAATAAATAAGACCATAAATTGTGGATTGGTCTTTAGGTATGAAATACGATGATAATGATTGAAAGGCTTATAATCAGATACTTTTTCAAATATAAATGTGCCTTCACCAGAAGTTGTTAACCATCACCAATATTTATTTATGCTTTAAATCAACAATGTCAAATATAACCTTATTGCCCTGTTGCAGGCCAGTATCATGACAAAACCTTTTCCAACCAACCCCAATCATCACCCTCCTTCAGTCACACTTGCTTCGAAGCAATCTAATGAACCAATGATTATGATCAGTTATGCGATATAAAGCCTAGGTTTCAAAATCATTATGTAACACTTTACGTGCAACCATAGCTGGAATTCACTGGATACATATCCAATAATTATTTCACCGGAATTAATCCATTAAACGTCCATAGTAAAAAAAAATCCTTCATATAATCAAATACAAATAGTATGGAATTTATAGTAGGTAGTATTACTTACAATGAAACTCCTTTGAGTTTGGCTTTTTTGTGAATCTAATCGTCCATGACGGGGCCATATCCTCCAATGCATAGGCCTAGTTAGCAAAAATATGAAAACAAAAGATAAGTTTGAAGGTTCACCATGGGTACATTGAAAAAAGATAGTTATTTATTCATATCTTGGTCGCCATGGGAGTGATACCGTAGAAAGCTCTTAAAGTAGATTAATAAAGAATGGAATCGACATAAAATAAAAAGATTTCGTGCTACATAAATAATATTTATAAGTACATGACATCTAACCACATGTCAATATGATAGTCCACTTGTGTGATAATAATCTCATATGCATGAGAAACTCAACAACTTCAACTATAAATCAGAGATGGTTATAGTAATTGTCAATATTAAATAATTTAATAATAAATTAAATAAAATTGATTGAATGAATCAATTAAATTCACGTATTCGCATCAAATGTACGCTAAATGGGTAATATGTGTGAACAGATGTTTCAACCATAGATAATGTTCTATCACAAATATGGCAGTAAATTGCCATAGGTGACAGTGCCCAAATATTTGAAAATAAAACAAATAACGAAGTAATAAATTGGACACTATCTAAGCCCGCTAATTGTTTCCTCTAATTAATAAAATAGTAAGTAATCATATAAATGACTCAATTAGCTAGATTTGTGGCAATATATAATCATATTTTATTAAACTGCATACGAATTTTTAATTGGAAAATCCTTTTAGATCAGTAACCACTACTGATGTATAAAAATATTCAAGGTAGGCATTTCTTTGGTATATCATAGAGGATTGATGGTTGATTAAGTCATTGACAAATAGTTGAAATATCAGAACAGTTTTAAATTTATGAAATCTGAAAATAAAATGTCTAAAATATTGTTTTGGCAGTACGTTAAAGTTGATAAAATATTATTTTGGTTTATTCTAGAATTAAAATTGAAAACTTTGAATTTGAGGAATGTGAGGAATGTCAAAATTATTGTGCATTTTATCATAATGTTTAAAATTTTGAATTTGAGGAATTTCAATGTGGTAAAGTTCAAAAATCTAATTTGATTAATGGATAATTAATAATTTTAAAATTATTAAATGTGGGTATAGCATTTAGTTAAGGACGTTTAAATCAAAATATCATAATATAGGATTTAATTGACCATGTGTTCATATGGAATAGTCATTCTTAGTATGAATTACTATATAGTAATAAATCAAATTTAACTTAGATGACCAAGTGTAATTAAATTTGATTAAAATCGAAATTGCTTTCTTTGAAATATATTGCCCATGAATATGTTATATTGAACAATCATATGGGATTTCTTTAAATTTGATTAATATATCAATAATTTTAATTTATTATTAAAAGAAAGCAACTAATTAGATTTTGAATTACGTTACTATTAAAATTAATACTCAAATAATCAATCAATATTCACAAAATCAGATTCTTAATTTTAAATTTTTATCAATTAGAATCTGAATTCATCATATCATAATATAGCATTTCATTGACCATGCGTTCATCTTGAATAGTCATTCTTAATATGACTTACTGTATAGTAATAAGTCAAATTTATAAATTATTTTACATTTGTAATTAAATTTAAATTAAATCATGTGTACATACTTAAGATTGTGATTAGCAAATCCAGATGCTGGCAGTTCATCAGCAGATGTGGTTGAGGGTGAAGAAATCATATTTTCTTCTTATTGCCATTGTTCTAAATAGTTTAAAATAAAATATTGATATTTTAGACAAAAATTTAATTGGTTTCATCAAAATTATTTTAATCTTTTAAAAGTGCAACTAATAAAGAAGGGAAATTTAACTATTGTATTCTATCTTTGTATTTGTTTTCTTTTATCACATTATGTTAGTTTGTTATCTTCTATCTTTAATCTTTTATTCTTTATTTATCCTTTATTATTTATTATTTATTTATTAGATTTATTTATTACTTTCATTATCTTTTATTTTATTATTATCTTTTATCTTTCATCATTTATTTTCCTAATCATTTTACTTTATTTATTTATCTTTAAGTTCAATTTTAATCTTGGGTTATAATTTTAATTTTAAGTTCAATTTTAATTTTGGGTTTAATATTGATTTTGGGTTTAAATTTAATTTTGGTTTAATTTTAATTTGTTTTCCTTTTTCATATAGCCTGGGCTTTGGTATTAGGTTAATAAAATCCTTAATGTAATTCTTGCCTATTTTTCCCTTGCATAAGGATGCCTTTGTTTGCTTTATTGCCCTTGTTTGCATAGTTAGGTTAAACTTTTTAGACATACCCTTTAGGCAAGCCTAGTGTTTTTCTCCTCTTTGTGTAGTACCTTCAACATTTACTCAAGATACCTTTCGTTCGTCATGTATGGGAGCACAACTTCAAACTATTCTTCCCTCACTACAAAAGTTTTGCCAACTTTGAGCTTAGAACCTATCCTTTTGAGAAGTACCTTCATGTTTACCATTGTTTATGGGTACTTAACACCTTTTGCTTCAGATGAGAATGTACTTTAGGGGGTGAAAAGGATACAAAACTTAGTACTTTAATCTTTTAAAAGAGGGCTCAATAAGCAGGTTAATGATTAGTTGCCCCAGCTGTGAGTGGATCAATGTGTTAGACACTTTGGAAATAATGTTTTTAGGAACCAAGATTTGATTCTCTCTTAGTCTCTCCCTTTTTAAAGGTAAGTCTTTTAGATATGGGTTTTACCCTTAACTATCCCAGTTTGAATTTTGACTACCCTTGAGTAGAGAAATGTTCAAAAGTCCTAGTGATCTTAGTTATGTGGATATCCAACCAAAGTGGAGAGGGATACGAAAATAAGCTTATGGGGCATCTATGAGACTAAACAATTGTCCAAGAGTACAAACACTTGAAAGTAACTAGGATGAGCACTTAAATAGAGAATTTCTTATTTCAGAGAATTGAGTAATTATTGTGTGCATTCCCTTAAGGCATTACCTTGGGTAATAAAGAGAATGAATTAAGGAAAACCTTTTCAACACTTTTTTACTTATGGGCAATTAAAATTCAAATAGGGGAAATGAAGGATAAAATCCATATCCAAATGACCCACCTTTAAAGAAAGGAGAGATTAAGAGGAAAGTTACAAAGAATCAAACTTGTCCCCAAAAGTATTACTCCCAAAATTTTTGACACTTTGATTTGCTCAAACTGTGGCAATGGGTCATTAACTCACCCTTGATCTCTCCTTTAAAAGGATAAAGTACCCAATTTCGTACTGTTTGTGCCATAAATTATCCTTATTTACTAAAATGCATTTTTATGTGAAGCAAAGAGTGTTAAGTACCCATAAGAATGTCGATTAGGTAGGCATTACTCTATAGGACAAAACTTGGGTTCAAAGATTTCAAAATTCTAAATGATGAGTGAAGGATGGTTTTAAGATGTGCTTTCCATACATGATGAATGAAAAGTATCCTGAGTAAATATTGAAGGTACTGCACCCTTAATTTCTTAAAGAGGAGACAAAAGCTAGACTTGTTTAAGGGATATCTCAAAAAGAATTTAACCTAGCTATGCAAATAGGGCAATTGAAGTGAAAGCCATGATCCTTATCAATAGGGAATGGAACAACTCCTCTTGAGTGAATGAGTAAGGCAAAAAAGGACTATTAGAGTTGGTTCATCCATAATTCCACCAGAAGAGTTTCTAAAGATTATGGAAGCATCATTTGTAAAAGATTGTGGAAATGTTCCATTCCTTTTGGTTGAGATTTTCATGATTTTCAAAAATAATTTCCATGGGAAACTCCTTATTCCTTTCAAGGTAGGGTTTTAAAAGAAAATTTATTTGGAAAATTATTTTTTAAATCCCTAACTTGACTATGGCCTCTAATTTAACTAGCTTGACTAGTAACTAAGATTAAGGTTTAAGAGAAGTGGCTTGCCTAGGATGACTAGATTAGAGACAAAATTGCTTAGGACTAAAAAGGTACTCAAGGTGGCAGTACTAGAGTTGCCTAAGAGTAATGATAATGATAAAATTAAAATTCATGAAAAATCAACAAGAACATCCCTAGGCTAAAATATGCATAGATTTTTAAGTGCAAAACGCATAGAATTTTAGTACATAAAAATCATATGAAGAATTTATACAAAATGAATAAACAAAATTATAAAATAGAAATAGAATTGCAAAAATTTACTATGTATGATATCCCCATCAATTTCTCTATCATAGCTCCTAAGGCATTTCTCCATTTTAACCATGCAGCTTGAATCCTGTGTTTGGCATCCCCATTAATCTCTCTATCACTTTGTAAAATTAATTCAAGATACTAAAATCTTTACACGTATGCTACGATGTGCTTCCCAATTTTACCTCCACATAATTACTAACTCACCTCTTGCTTAAATGGAATCCCTTTAATTCCAATTCCAAGGCTTCCCTTCATAGCTCTAGTTTAGAATTAACATCCTCTCTTGACTCCTCTACTAGGACTATATCATCAACAAAAAGTATACATTTCAGAATTGCTTCATGGATGTGTTCAGTAAGTACATTCAAAAGTGAAAAGATATGAACTTAAAGATGACCCTTGATGCAAGCTAATCTTTATGAGGAAGTCTTTTGTCACACCCTTTTGAATTCTCACATTTGTTGTTGCCCCATCATGCATCTTTTATAGCTTGAATATAAGTGATATTAATACCCTTTTTTTTTTCCAATGTCTTCCATAAAACTCTTTTGGCACTCTATCGTAAGCTTTTTTTAAATTAATGGAAACTATATGCAAGTCTCCCTCACTTTCATTGTAAAGAAGACCACAAAGGATTAAGGTTCGAAATGATTGTATTTGGGAGAAAGTGGGTGTTGTACTTATTGAGGAGAAAATGATGAAAACTCAATTACAATGATTTGCACATACATAAAGTAGACTGTTAGAGACTTTATTGAGAAAAATCAATTAAATAGCTTTTAATCTAATGAAGAGGTAGAGAAAGATTAAAAAAGACACTTGGAGAAGTTATTAAAAAGGAACTTTGGATAAATAGTATTTTTAAAAAATTGGTTTTAGATAGAATCCAATAGCACAATTTGATTTGGGTAACCAATCCTACCTAATGAGATAAGACTCTATTTGTTGTTGTTGTTGTAAGTCAATTTCATGTATGTTCATATCGTTGTAGTAATTTTTAAGTCAATTGTTATGATTGATTAGAATTATTACATAATTTGAACAAATATTACACTAAATGATATTATTATGCTTAGAGGTGAAAGTCATGAAACAAGTGATGCATTTCATGGAAAATTATCAAGACTTTGGTTAATTATGTCTTGAAGTTGGCTTGTAAAGCATGTGAGAAGGCTTGCCACTTCATTTGCACATCATGCCATGTCATTGAATTAACCATCAAGTGGCTGCCAAGTCATGTGCTAAGGTGGCACTTAATTTAATTTTGGTGTGAGACGACAAAGAATTAATTAGGGCAGTTTTTAGTATGTAAAGGTGGCTAGCTATATTATTAATTGCCATGTGGGAATTCAGAAGCAACATACAAGGGAATAAGGTATTGTATGGATGGTTTATTCAAAAGATATTGACCGTTATTATTCACACATAAGTAAGGGAACTAAAAGAGAAGAAGCAAGAGACAAATGGGAGAATTACTAGGCTGTGTTAAGAGAATAGGAGTTGGTTGGTTTTGATATTTGCAATGGTGAGTGGGACCAATTTGCATAATTAAAGAGAGAGCCACATAAAAAAAAAAAGGAAAATGAAGCACATAACACAAAAGAGGACTGCACTCGAAGGAAGAGGAGAGCCCATGAATTTATTCCTTGGGTGCTTGAATCAGTGTGGGTGTTGAAATCGTGTCATGGCTATTGACATAGTTGGAGGGGTAATTCGTGATCAAGAAGAATCAAGGAGCCCCATCTGATTATGATCAAGAGTTGATTTTTTCGAAATACAAGACACAATTTAGATTGTAGGAAGGATTTTCTCAGTTTCTTGTTCTATTCGGTTTTGTACTTTATTTTTTCTAGTTCCTTTAATTCTCTCTTTCAAGAATTTCTTGTGATATTGATGTATTCTGTTATAATTATTGGAATGCGATTGATAATCATGAACTAATTGCTTTATTTGAGGAATTATAATGGAACCAGCATGAACCCTTAAGCTTGTAATGCAATTGTGTTAACCTGAATAGATGCTTAATTGATTCTCTTACTCTGTTATTGTGCTTAATTGAATTGGGCACTCAATTAAGTTCTTGAAAGGTGTCATTGACTCTTGGAAAAGTGGACTAAACATAGTTTCAATAGAGTGAAAGAACACATCGAAATTAAGATAGGAACATCATTAATTTTATGAGCAACTACATTTCAATTGCATGTATATTCAAAACATCCCTCTAATAGTTAAGATAGTTGCATAGTTTTTATCCTTAATTTTAAGAGCTATTGGTGCATTTTTAGATCTTTATCATGAATAGATCTTATTAGTTATGTGTGTTCTTAATTGATTTAGGTTGAATTGTGTGAATTAGAGTTGAAAAAGAAGAGTAATGGCTTAACTTTACCTTTCAAGGTAGTAGTTAAACATTAGTTCATATTTGGAGTTTTTGACATCTAATTAAAGAGATTCTTGATTGATGTAAATCTAAACTTTAGAGCTAATTTACTCTCTAAGTAGAACTTATTTGTATTTTTAGGGAGTTTTTGTCGAACGAAATATAATTTTAAACCAAGTCTTTGTGTATAATGACTGATTGTTGATTTTGATAGTTATTACATCAAGTTGACTTCTATATGAAAGGGAAATGAAAAGTGATTGAATTTTAGATTGAATATTTATTGATGATATTTTCATAAGTAAAAATTTAAAAAAGTATTTTAACAAATTCTTTTTTTTTTTTTTTATGAATGAAAGGGGTCAAAACCCCAAAAAGAACTAAACAACAATATTCCTAGAGAAGACACTCCCATCTCATCAACCATCAAAATAAATTCTGAGTCCCTTGGAGGCTCATGAAGTACGAGTCCCTGGGGGTGCATGCATGCCCCTAGCTACCATCCAATGTCAATCAGCACATCTGTTTTACTCCTAGTACACATGTTTCAACTGCACTTCATCCACAATTTCCATGGCCAAGTGAGTGTCTTTGTTTTATAGAGTTCTTATCACAATCTTTGAGTCACTTTTGATTATTATTTTTCTACAACCCAATTTCACAACTAGCTTGATACCAAGCCACACTCCCCAGCATTCTGCATTAAAAACCATGGCATTCCCACTGGCCCTGTAGAAGCCTCCAAGCCAATAGCCCTGTTCATGCTTAATGAGACCTCCATAGCTACTTGCACCATCCTTTTGTTTTGCTCCATCTGTATTTACCTTAAACTAATCAGAGGGAGGATATTGCCAATCATTGAAGGGCACTTCTCTGGCTGGTGTTGGTTGTGTAGTAATGTTTTGCATTGCCTCCTCTATGTGTTGGATGAAGTTCCTAAGAACCACCTGTACCTCATTGGGTGGCCACTTAAAGTTAGAATTATGCATGGCTGAGTTCCACCACATGCAAATCCACCAACATGTTAGAGCTTGTAAGGAACACCATTTCCCCTTTTTGATTACCCACATCATTGGAGAGATTATTCTCCATCCATTCTATAGAAGTCCACCCATAGAAATTACTCATTTTTGTTGGGTGGAGGAGACCTTTCCATATTTTGTGAACCCTTCAACAATCTCTCATCACATGTAAGTTGGTTTCCTTTATATTAAGACACCACATACATGAGGGGTCATCCTTATCCCAACCAGAGGTATAGCTTTTTGTGAGAAGTCTCACGATTTAATTGCTAAATGATGGTGCATATCCTAAGAGGAATATTTAACTGCTAGATTTTCTGCCAAATTGGGTTATGCACATTCTAGTTCCCATACATGGCTCAATAAGGGGACTCTTCACAGAGAAGCTATCATCCATGCTAGGGGCCCATCTAACTTGATCTTCATTGAAATCTATACTCGGGGGTAGCACCATTTGAATCATAGACATGGCTTCCTGTGGCCATAAGCATGTAATATAGGTCCAATCCCAATCAGATGAGGTGTAACTAGATCCTTCACTTTCAAGCTTAGCACATCCATTTTCAAACTGTGATTAGTCATGTGAATCAATGCTTCATTGTTAGGGATCCATTCATCTAGCTAGAAATTTACACTCGTTCCATTCCGCACTTCCCAATGTAATTGTTGATTTAATTTTGGCCAAAGAGCACATATGGCCTTCCTAAATTAGAATCTTTACTACAACTTTGAGGGTTTGTTGTTCTAGCTGCTTTGTGGCCATATTTTTCATGTAAGACCCTAATCCAAAAAGCATTTTCTTAATGTCGAATTCTCCACCCCAATTCAAGTAAGCAAGCTTTGTTCATACCTTACTGGACCACATCCTAAGGCCGCTTCTATCTTTTGGTTGACATATTTTTTCAAGCTATTGGGTGAGCCTTTCTCTTATTTTGCTGAGGGCCACAAATAAAGGCACTTCGAATATTGTTTATTTCCCCACACACAACCCAAGAAAATCTCTTAACATGCATATTATATATTGAAATAGTAGCCAAAACAAAATTATCTAAGTACTCCAACTAGCCAAGGAAAGACTTCTAGCCTTTCACCCAATGAATTTTGTCCATCAACTGGTTAAACTATTTTTTGTTCCTTTCCTTTGGAATGAGACAAATACTCAAAATTTTCCTATATTATTAGTAGCTTCAAATTCAGCTTAAATAGCTATAGATTTGGCTGTAATTTTGGGAACATTCCTTGAAAAAAATAATTCAAGATTTCAAATTATTCCAAATTACATACATAATATAGATAGAGTTGATATAAATAAATTCAATTCTGTAACTTTGAATGCTCTCAACTTTGGGATGATAGCTATCACACAATTTAATAATTAAATATCCAATTTATAATTTCTCTGACACTTTTTCGAACATTTTCTATGCATTTCCACATAACCTTTGTTCTCAATGATACATGTACAACTACTACCAAAAACGTCCCAGCATTTTCAAACAAGCTTAAGACTCACATTTTCTCTATCAATGTACTTCGCCACAAACTATATCATATATTCACAACAACCACTTATCTACTTGAATGGATTAACAGGTGTATCAATTGCCAAGTGAGGAGAATCAAAGCACCGAAAGCTTTTTCTCTTTCTTTCTGCAAAGTGTGTCATTGTACTTGCATAGATGTTGACATTGTTAAGACCTCGGAAGTCTAGTCTCAGCATTGGAAGGTATCCAAGATGATATCACATTTACAAGCAAATCCATGTCCTTTGATATTTCTGCTCAAAGGGTTTTTGAATCCATGCCTAAAGTGTTTCCTATATCTTTGGCAATTGTCTCCCATGGGGCTCCTACAGTAAGATTTGCCAAAAATTCACTCCCACGATTAACTGCATGGGCCATTACTGGCGGAACATCTGGTAGGGCCTTCAAGATGAATAATTATAATTAAGGATATTAGACTCAATAAAGAACACAAGTCACATTGCCTAGCCACCCATGACAAATCCATAAAGATTTATTCCAATTAACTGTAAGCATAATTTAGACATACTAAACATGATATAACATCCAAAACAAAGTAAAAGTAGAAGAAAACTGACCTCTAGCCATTGCAAAACTTCAAGTTGAAATCGCCTACAGAATGCTTCTAACTCAGGTTTTCTCACTCACTGATGGTGTACTAAAGTGTGTTTATCTTCTGGATGGTGAGAAATTGAGCCAGGAATCCCGTTTATATAGTGATCAGGGTGTTGCAATGTCTTCCCATCAAAGATGGCAATGCCCTTTGGAATCCACTCCAAACAGTTGTGGAAACACCTGAAATGGACCACTTAATGGTCTGTTATGGATGTTGACTTATTGCCAATGTTCAGAAACTGAAGAATCCAAGGAGAAAGATGTTAGTAATTCAGAAACCGAACCCAATGTTTAGAAACTAAAGGAATGTCGGAAACGAACTTTGGCAGTCATTAGCAACATTTCTGAATGTTGCCAAGAACTCTGAAATGTTCATGCAATGTTTAGAAAGCCAACATTCAGCAGACATTTACATTCTCCCACTTAGTCCGTATACTCTATAATGTTTTCACAGTTCAGATTCCAACAGTGAAAAACTAAATACATGAATCATGGCGATAAGTCCTCTTAAAGCGAGTATTACCTTCCATGTATTACGATGTATTTTGTTTCCTCAAATCCACTTTAACTTAATAAATAAACCTTATGCTTATTCAAGGTTTACTAAATTTTTGTTATTCTCAAAATATAAATGTGCACACAGAAAGAGAAAACAACATACATAATATAAGAGCTTTATTAGAAATGATGAAAATTTTACATCAAAATCTCAATGTGGGACCAAGTCTCATTTTAATTACATGATCCTTAAACCTTGTTGGTGGCATGCCTTTGGTTAAAGGATCGACTATCATCAACTCAGTGCTTACGTGTTCAATGGTGACTTTATTCTCTTTGATACGTTCCTGAATGGCTAAGTATTTGATGTTGATATATTTGCTTCAACTTTCACTCTTATTATTCTTAGCCAAAAAAATAGCAGTTGAGTTATCACAATATATCCTTAATGGCCTTGAGATAGTATCCATTATTCTAAGCCTAGAGATAAATCTCTTTAGCCATACACCATGTGAAGTTGCCTCAAAACAAGATATGAACTCAGCCTCTATGGTAGAAGTAGTAGTCAAAGTCTGCTTTGCGCTCCTCCATGACACGGCTCCATCGGCAAGCATAAAAATGTAACCTGATGTTGATTTTCATGAATCAACACATATGGTGAAATCCGAATCTGAGTAGCTAACAATCTCAAGATTCTTAGTTTGTCTGTATATCAGCATGTAGTGTTTAGTACCCTTAAGGTACCTCATAACCTTCTTTGTAGCTTTCCAATGGTCCATTCCTAGATTACTTTGATATCTCCTTAACATGCCAACTGCGAAAGCAATGTCAAGTCTTGTACAAACCTGAGCATACATAAGGCTTCCAACAGCAGAAGCATATGGCATGTTATGCATTTGTTCCCTCTCAAGGTCATTCTTCGGGCATTGGTTGAAGTTGAACCTGTCACCCTTCACAATAGGTGCTACACTTGATAACAGTCTTTCATCTGAAACCTCTTTAAGACCTTATTGAAATAGGTTTCTTGCAATAGACCCAATAAATATTAAGTTCTATCCTTATGGATCTTAATGCCAATGACATAAGATGCCTCACCCGTATCTTTCACATCAAAGTTCTTTGAGAGAAACGGTTTCACCTTATATAGCATCTGTCTATCATTGGTTGCAAGTAATATATCATCCACATATAGCATAAGGAAATAGATTCTACTCCCACTATCCTTCTGGTATATACACTAATCCATAGTATTTTTTACAAAATCAAATGAGGAAATAATATCATGAAACTTAAGATACCATTGGCATGAGGCCTGTCTTAATCCATATATGGATTTTGTAAGCTTGCAAACCAAATGCTCCCCAACACTAGAGGAGAATCCTTCAAGTTTTCCATATATACCTCCTCCTTTAGTTCTCCATTGAGGAATGCCGTCTTCACATCCATTTGATGTAGTTCTAGATCAAAATGGGCAACTAATGCCATTATTACATGGAGGAAATCTTTTGTAGATACAAGAGAAAATGTCTCCTTGTAATCAATTCCTTCCCTTTGAGTGAATCCCTTGGCCACAAGTCTTGTCTTATATCTCTCGATATTGCCTGATGAGTCCTTTTTAGTTTTATAGACCCATTTACATCTAATGGCTTTAGAGCCATTAGGCAACTTGACAAGATCCCTGGCTTTATTAAACGCCATGGAATCCATCTCTTCCTTCATGGCATTGTGACACAATTCAGATTTTCTGTAAATGATGGCTCGTAAAAACATCTCTAGATCATTTTTGGCTCAATATTATAGTTAGATTCTCGTAAGTACACTGTATAGTTACTAGGAATTGCTGACCTCCTTATCCAAGTTGATATACTTAATGTTGTCTCAACATCCTCTTGAAGAGGTTGTTGTTCAACTAGTTGCTCAACAGTTTCTGGTAATTGTTGATCAACCAGATCAACTTAGCTATGGTCAATAGGTTGTGGAGTCTCAATGATTGGTTGTTCAATACCCGTTTGTACTTAAGGGGCATGGATTACAACCAATTTATCACTTGATGTGGAAACTTGAAAACCAAAATGATCTTGTTCAAAATCTAAGTTCTGAATTCGATCACTCTCACCAATCAAGTCATTCTCAAGAAATTTTGCATTTCTTGATTCCACAATCCTAGTACTATGAGATAAACAGTAAAACCTGTATCCCTTGGACCTTTCGGCATACCCAATAAAATAGCCACTAATGATCCTCAGGTCTAACTTCTCTTATAGATTGGAAACCTAACTTTTGATAGGCATCCCTAAACACGCATATGTCTTAAACTCAATTTTCAACCTTTCCATAACTCAAATGGCATCCTTTTAATAGCCTTGGTCGAAACCTGGTTAAGAATATACGTAGCCATCTTAAGGGCTTCAGTCCACAAGGACTTAGGAAGTTTGGAGCTGCTAAGCATGCTCTACACCATGTCCAATAATGTTCGATTTCTTCTTTCAGCTACACCGTTTTAATCCAGAGATCCAGGCATGGTGTATTGGGCAACAATCCCATATTCTTGAAGAAACTTAGCAAATGGACCTGATGCTTGTCCATCTTCAGTGTATCTACCATAATACTCACCACCTCTATCTGATCTCACTATCTTAATTTGTTTTCCACATTGTTTCTCTACTTCTACCTTGAAAACTTTAAAGGCATCTAGTACCTCATTTTTATTATTTAGAAGGTAGAGAAACATGTATCATGAGTAATCATCTATAAAGGTGATAAAGTATTTCTGACTACTAGAGTCCATATTTAGACTATAGATATCTATATATATGATTTCTAATAAGGTAGAACTCCTCTTAGCACCTTTTTTGGTCTTATTAGTTTGTTTTCCTTTAATGCAGTCTACACAAATATCAAAGTCAACAAAGTTAAGAGTACTTTATACTGCATCTGTTACTAACCTTTTCACTCTCTCTATTGAGATATGACCAAGTCTACAATGCCATAATATAGAGGAATTTTTGTCAGTAATACTTCTCTTAATACTTATATTGCTAGAAACATGCAATGAATCATAAGATGTACTATCTTGTAATTGAATTTGAAATAGGCTATGACAAACTGTACCTTTTCCAACAACATCAGATTTATAAGATAATTGGAATAAATTATCAAAAAAGTTGAAGGAATATCCAAATGGCACAAGTTTTGAAACTGAAATCAAGTTTCTAGAGAAACTTGGTACATAAAAGGCCTTTTTCAAAATCAATACAAAACCAGTATTTAAAACTAATTTGCATGTTCCTATGCCTTCTACTTATGAGTCTATCTTGTTTCCTGAATAGATGTATTGCTCACTGTCCACTAGCTTCCTTAGGTCTAGAAAGCCCTGTAAGGTATTAGAGATATAAATTGTAGCACTAGAATCAATCCACCATGTATTACTACTAACATCTACCATATTAAATTCATAACAAAAGAGTGAGGTTGAGTTACCTTTCTTTTCAAGCCAGGCTTTGAATTTGGTACAATCCTTTTTCATGCATCCTTTCTTTTTACATAAAAAGCACTTGGACTTTTTCTTGATGCTAGCTTGAATAGGTGCCTTGCCCTTTCCTTTGGCCTTACCTTGCTTTTTACTCTTTTCTTGTATGGCCAAATGTACACTCTCTCCCATATCAGCTAGGAGCCTTCCTTCCTCTTGAACACACATGGTCAATAATTTATTAATAGACCATTTCTCCTTATGTGTGTTGTAGGAGATTTTGAAAGGTCCATACTAAGGTGGTAGAGAGTTCAAAATGAAGTGCACAAGGAATGACTTAGATATCTCAACCTCCAAACTCTTCAACTAAATTGCTATGTCCCTCATTTGCATTATGTGCTCTCGTACACCCCTTATACTAGTGAGTCTCATTGAAGATAACCTGGGTCCTTGCTAGGGCCTTGTCAGATGACTCAAATTGCTTGTCAATGGCCTTCAGTAGGTCTTGGACATGTTCATGCTCTCCTATTGATCCATGAATACTTGCAAATATTTTGGTCTTTATGTACATCATGCTAAGACGGTTGGATTGCTCCTAGCGTTCATAAAGATTTACCTCTGAAGCACTATTAGATTTCGTAAGCATAAGAGATTTTTCCTTTCTTAGAGCATAGTCAACTTCCATCCACCCTAATTGTAGAAGAATTTTCTCTTTTCAAATTTTGTAATTGTCACCATTTAGTTCAGAAAATTGAAAGTTGGAGATACTAATAGGTTAAAAAGCTGCATAATATACTATATCAAAATTTGAGACAATTAATTATTCTATATGATATGTCTTACTAATGTAAAACATATTTTTTTAAATCAAGAGCCTAGTAACAAATAAAACTGCCTGTGGCATAAACTTTATTCAATTAGGTTCATGCAACGTTATGATGAAATTAATAAATTATCTCTTTCTTAAATCCTGTGGGTAATTAAGAAAAAAGAAAATTTACCATCTCATCTTAATTAAACATATATAATATGATAACATCCCTGTGGGATAATGATTATCATATCACATATATTAATTACAATTCTATGTCTTTTACTATATGTGATTTATTTCATAATGTGTAATTTTAGAATAATTAAATGTGCTGTGGCTAAAGTCTAATTAAACTAAAATTATAATAATCACATGACATTTTAAAAGGACTTAATGCTTACTTTTAATTAAACAAATATGCAAAAGCAATGAAAATTTAAACAATTAATTAATCAACTTGTCCAAAATGTGACTAATTAATTAAAATTTTTCTCAAATTAAATATGCCAAAATACTCCCAAAATAAACTATAAATATTGGGCATATGGCATTTTCAATCATGATGTTTGGAGAAAATAATTTTTTTTAATATGGAAATACCCAACATGAAATTTTGATCATGAAAAGTCAAATTATGATTGGGCCATGTGGAAAAGCCCAAAAACTGGCCCGAATTCGGCCCAAAAACTGAAAGCCCCTTTTTTTTTGGTTGAGAAAACATGCCCAAAAATTGGATAGGCCAAAAAAGGAAATCGGGTGGCCAAAAATCTGGCCTAGAACTGGCCTAGAAGACAAACCCGGTCCACCTATTTTTTTTTTGTTAAAAAAAGGGCCAGCCTAAACAGAAGCGTGGTACCCAACCCAAACCTCGCAACCATAAGTGAAACAGTGCGTTTCAAAGGGGACGGGGATGATTTTCGTCTTGTCAAAACAACCTATTGTTTATAAGAGGCAACGTGTTGTTTATCAAAATGACTTGTCATTTACTCAAGACGACGTGTTGTCTGAGTCGTCCCCTACCTCCAGCTGGGTTGACTGATTCGACCCGAACTCGTGTCAGACCCACCAAAAAATTTGAGATTTTTTGAAGATTTCATATGTCTTTTTCAACGTTTCCAAAGCCAAAACTGATCAAAATTTCATGAGAAATATATTTATGCAATCAAAACATGAAAACTACGCATGCATTAAGCAACCCAATGGTATGAAAATTACAAAATTTTCAGGCTTAAGAATGCGACAAGGCAGAGGCCATTTGAGGCTCTAATACAACTGTAAGCATAATTTGAACGTACTAAACATGATATAATACCCAAAACAAAGTAAAAGCGAAAAAAATTGACCTCCAGCCATTGCAAAACTTCAAGTCAAAAATCACCTACGGGATGCTTCTAACTCAGGCTTTCTCACTCACTGATGGTGTACTGAAGTGTGTTTGACTTCTGGATGGTGAGAAATTGAGCTAGGGACCTCATTTATATAGTGATTAGGGTGTTGCAATGTCTTCCCATCAAAGACAACAATACCCTTTGGAATCCATTCCAAACAACCATTAAAACGCTTGAAACGAACCACTTAATGGTCTATTATGGACGTTGACTTGTTGCCAACATTCAGAAATTGAAGAATCCGAGGAGAAAGGCATTGGCAATTTAGAAACCGAACCCAACGTTAAGAAACTGAAGGAACGCTAGAAACGGATGTTGGTAGTCATTAGCAATGTTTTTGAATGTTGCCAAGAACTCTGAAATGTTTATGAAACATTTAGAAAGCCAACGTTCAGCAGGCATTTACATTAACTACTAACCATTCAGCAGATAAGTACCTATTGCAATAGAAGACCATGATCTCCAGGCAACTTAGACATGTCAAGCTATGAACTAATGGCTGACTCTGAACTAAGCACCTGTGCAAGAGTTGAAGTCTCATATATCAAATCATCCTCAAACTTTATTAGAAGATTTTTGGACATGCCATAGAATGGTCTTATTGGAAGAATTAAAATACAAACAATTGGAAAATTAAATGCAAGCCTAGAACAAAAGTCTCATATTTGGATCATCCTTTTGACCATGGTATTGTTTGGACCCTCTCAAGATGTTGCATTACATGGACATCACATCCCAATAGAATGGTTTAACCATGGTATTGTTTGGGATTCCGCCCAAAATAATAATTTTAGTTTAGTAAATTAGTTTGAATACATTGACAAAAGTACCAACCTGTCTTTCTAATCTCTCCCATGCAATCTCTTCTTTGGATCATCCTTTTGACTCCCCTCGTTGATTCAATAAAATATAAAAATATAAGATATGAAAATTACTGTAGGTTTAAATAATTGATAAATATAGAAAACCTAGGTTCTTGAATATAATATAGGAAATTTATCTTTTACTTACAACATAATGATATAATCCATGGAAAGAGTAAATCATGTGTTAAATGGAAATAAAATTCAATCAAGAGGCAAGCATCTAAACAATTAAATATGCTCTAAAAATGGTGAGAGGTTATGCATCAATAATGGAAACACATATATCTCTAATTACAAGGATCACTGCTAGGTAGATACTTTACATACAAGTCTATGTGTCTCCTCAAGCTTTGGAGTAAAATCTTCTCTTCCATAGACCAAATTCCTATACAAGGGGGCAACTTGCTTAACCAAAGGAAGAGCATGCTTCATGATGCGAGGGCCAACATTTTCTAATTGTTTCAAAGTCATCTTTGCCTGCAAAGTTTCATGCATTTGAAATCAGATGTCTAAAGGCACAACATTGATGGCATAACTGTAAGTGCTTGCAAACAATATGCAAATCTACCACAAATATAATTCCCAAACAAAAGACAGCAAGAGCTGTAAGAATAAGGATTGGCAAAATATTTTTTTATAATCATATGCAATGTAATGCATAAAACAAGATTTACCTTTCCGAATCGAGTTACAAACTGGGATACAAGTGGTAGTTAAAAGTTCCTACGTTGATAAAGCACAAAATTCTACATTTATAAAAACCTATTTTTCAAACCCAATGAAAATCAAAAAGCTTCTTCTATTATTTTAGATTAATAACTGGAAAAAGAAAGAAATGTAGAGACACTGACTTCTGCATGTATTGTTGGTGATGAAACAATATCAGAGAGAAGTGGACCAATACTTTGGGCCATTGGGACAAGAAATGGAGAGGAAAGGGACAGCTAAACTTGCTTCTTGTGGCAATGATGCAAAATTTAGTCAATTCATAAAATTAGAAAGAAAGATCTTATCTACAAAACTTAAAAGATATGCCAAGGCAGCTTGTATATATGCAAGAGGTTAGCTGTACTAAAGAGGAGGTATACTGAAGGAACAAAGGAGTAAGGAAGGAGGATCACATTTCTATGGTTCCATTCAGATTTTCTTGCATCACAAAAGTAATAGAAAACAAGGACTAATAGAAGCGAGTCTTATTTTAAGGAACTAGATTTTGTTTTCTTGATAAATGTTATCCCCTCAAGTTTTTACTTGTCAACCCTCATGCAAATCGACAATTATGTAATATTGCCCTAGAGTAAGTTAACCTTTGATGTTTGTACTTCTTTCCCATGTATTTAGCTATGTAACTAGTGATCCTTTATGAAGCACCTTGTTGAAGGCCATTAAAACATTCCCACATCTTTGAACTACATATCTTGATCCTAATACAACAATCAATACAATGAGTCACAACAAAATAACTCAATTTACTTTTCATGAGAAATTGTAGCAGAAGATCTTTATGTACCAATGTAAAGGTGGACAACCAATCCCAAGGAATGGCCAACACCAAAAGTAGGAAGGTCTTGGATGTGGATAAACATCTTTGACGTTTTCATTTGAAAATGAAATTTAAAGACATACAGATACTACCTATTGTATCATAGAAAAAAACTTACTGTTTCTTGCAAAAAGCGGTAGCACCTATCAAATTTGAATTGTACTTCATCTGTAATGTGGAAGTGATCAAACCCACTTGCATATGGTGTTGCAATGATCAACATGCCCCCAGTAACAGAAGAAAGTTTTGTTTTTTAATTTAGTAATTTGATTTCTCAGTTGATGGATCTTAGATCTAAGCCTCAAAAAATCCAAAGGTAAAGATATTTCATCAACAAACAGCAGTAAGCCAGGAAATTGGAAAGTTTTATTTACCAAATTTCCATGACAAATTCTCCTTCCTTCTCGTAGGCCAACGAATTTTCCCAAACCCTTACCAAAGAGAATTTCTCATATTCCTCTCGAATTTCTCAATCACCACGTCAAATACTTCAGCACAATGCCACCACCTATAAAAAAGAAACCTCTCCTCCACCAATCCAACCTTTGAGAATCTTCAGAAGATTCACAATACTAATTACCAAAAAGAAACTATGTAAGGAAGAATTTAGACAGAAGTGTGTAAGGGAGGAACTGGACCTATAAACCAGTGGTTGTCCTGTTTGGGCAGATTATGCATTCTGGGTGCAATTCGATACTGCTGTGTGTGTGTTTTGATTTGTAGAAGACTCTACTTTGTATTATCATTCTGATTCAATAGGAATTTCCTATCAGAAAACTGTTCAAGATAACATTTACCCTCAAATGGTCCCCCTACTTTAAACTTCCCTAGGATTTATTCTACATGCCTCTCTGTATCCGCAAGCAAAATGCGAAGCTATTCTTCCCTCTGACTTTTCTTCATCCTTGTTAGCACCAGAGGCTACTGCACTTTTCAAAGCTTGATTTATAGAGCATAGATTTTAGCTCTTGTGAATTTCCTCATATGATACAAAAATAATATATATATATATATATAGGCCAAATTCAACAAAAGAAAACTAATTACATAAAGTTTTATAATCAAAACTAAGACAAAATGTAATAAAGAAAAGGTCATTTCCATTTTAGTTTCCTATTACTCCAAAGTCAACACAAGAAAGTTAAGCACACAACTTGCTGTCCACAATGTATATAGGCATAGAGGCTACAACATCCCCAATACAACATAAAACTACCATAATGTTACTACATTTCCATTTGTTTGAATGGTTATGATCGTCTCAGCTTAAATTCTTGATTCTAATAGCCTCTAGATATTTATCTCAAGGTAACTTATGCATCTTTTAGGCCTTTGATCTCTTTAAAGGAGGGCAATGATTTGTGCTTCAGATTTTGTGAAGATCTTTGGATGAGGAATATTCCTTTTCTAAAAGGCTTTTCCTTGCCCATATTGCCTTTCTTCTCTACAATCCCCTATCCAATATTTCTACATTACTTAGAACTCTAGTAATTCTTGGAAATCAGAAGCTTACTCCTGTTAGATTCTCTTCAATTATCTCCAAATTAGTGTTGCCAATAGCACCTGATAGCGCAATATAGTGTGCACTATCCGGCACTATTGCTGTGCTATAGTGTGACGTAGCACGCACTATAGTGCAGCAAGAGGATACAACGGTCGGCATTGGTAACATGCTAGAACTTTTTAAGTGTTGAGACTTGGCCCGTATGCCTTGCATGAAACTTTCGAACCTTCTTTGCTGTCAACCGCTCTCGACTTATCGCTGCTTATGGAACCATTGCCGCTCACGACTCGTCAGTGCTCTCTATTATGTTCTATTCTGGTCGTTGGCTCTCAAACATTCATTGTTGTTGAAGACTCGAACCACCACTGCCCTCTGTTTTGTTCTATTTTTTTCTTGAACATTTTGCTGTCGTTGGGTCAAAACTTCTGGTTAAAGTAGGACCCTCAACACCGATCGCAGCTTCTGGTCAAACCACCACTGCTCTCTATTCTGGTTGTTGGCTCTCACACGGTCGCACCTTCATTGCTGTCGAACCACCACCACTCCCTATTCTGTTCTGTTCTTGATCCTTTTGCCGTTGTCAGCTGCAGCTTCGTTGTTGGCAAAGGTAAACAATTGAAGCTCTCACTCCTCTTTTGACTCTGTTTCGGTTGCATTTATCTTGTGTTTTGTGTTGTTTGGTCTATAGTTCTGGTTTATCTCGAATAAAATTATTTGTTTTCATATTTTATGAAATCAATCTCTTTTGTGGGGCCCAAAGTAAGTTTGAATACATGCTGTTAATGTTCGTCCCTAAATAGAACTTTATGATATATGGTACTCTTGGCATTATTTACAGCTTTTGCTATTTATGTTTCTATTTAATATATAGCATCTAGTCTTTACGTGTCCAATAGCGCTCCATCATCAGCTTAAAGAGTGGCATGTTGCATTTAACATAAAACATTAGCAATCTATTAATAGCTTTCAGTGTCAGGTGTAGACACTTAATTTTGTTCGGCCCACAACATAAAACCTTAAATAAATAAAACCTAAAAATTTAATCTTTTAAAAAAATAATAATAAAAATAAAAAACAAAATTCCAAAAAATCAAATAAATTCAAAAAATCAGAAAAATCAAGTAAATCCAAGATAATTAAGGAAAAATAAAGATAATTCCAAGAAAAATCAGAAAAATCAAATAAATACAAGATAATTCAGAAAAATGAAGATAATTCCAAGAAAAATAAGAAAATGAAGATAAATCCAAAAAATAAAAGATAACAAAGAAATAAAAGAAAATATGAAAGATAAAATCTAAAATCTAAAAGATAAATAAAAGATAAGAAGATGAAGTATAAAAGAATTAGGAATCAAGTGTTAAATCATGAAACAAACTCTAAAATTATAAAAACCCATGCACAACGTGAACAAAAGGAGGACACTGCACTCTTGATATTAAAAATTTCGGCTTACCTGCATTGCATTCTTCACTCTCACAAGACCCTCACCTCCTGTTCATTCACTCTTCATTGCACCCCCTCACGGCACATCACACCAAAAGCCAGCTACACACTCTCAGATACATTATCACACTCCTACAAGAACTAACACACTCACGGCACTCTCTGCTACTCATCAACCAGCACACAGGAATCTCTTACAAAAAAAGCTTCTACATACCACGACACACTCAGAAACAGAAACCGAAGCCTATAGGGAAAACCCAGCCAAGAACAGTAACACATGGCACTCCTGAACTACATGTTACGGCACCCCACGGCACTCTTGAGCTACACAGCATCCTCATCCCAGCCCAAGAACAAAATCTGCAGCAAACAAGGAAACCGAAATGTGAAAGAGCACAAACGCATTGCATCATTTAGCACCTTCGTCTCAACCCAAGAGGGAAGCTTCCAGACACACGAAAAAAGAAGAAACGGAAACAAGAGGAGTTAGCACCTTCGTCTATCTAGAGCACAGATGGAAGCAAAAAAACCGAAGCAAGCCACTGCTATCACCGAAGCAAGCTGCTGCCCAGTTTTCGTCAACCTCTAGAACCAGCGCCACTCCCCTTGCTCATCTTCTCCATCCATGCCAGACCCGCCACCAGCATCCAAGGATCTCAGCCCAGCGGGAGTAAAGAATAACCATTCTAGCTTGCGTCATTCCCAATCTGCTGTTTACTCCTAGTTTGCCCACTTCCGTGTGAGGTTCTTAAAAGGTATGGCCTCTAAAGCTTGTTGTTGCCTCCTTATCATTACTGTTATTTTGCTTAAATGGGGTTATTACCATAATAATATTAGTTTGGTGTTTGAGCCTTGTGCATCCAAAGTTTTCTGCATTTTCCATATAGACGTGGGTTTATATGATAGTGTTAGAAATTCTTTGAAAATTCTTTTATAATGACAAAAAGGAGTATAAATTTTGATTATATATATATATGTATTAGACTTTACATTTCTTTGTTTTTGGAAAACTTTGTATAAAATAAAAATTGTTAGTTGGATTTATTGTTTTTCTCTCTTGATATAAAAATTATAGAATTAAAATAAAAATGGATGAATTCTAGAATTAATGTCCCTTTCTTTTAAAAAATGAGAAATAAGTAAACTCATAGTTTATGTAAATATATATATTTATTTTTCTTTTCTAAAAAAAATTAAAAAACTCAGACTGGAATAGGAAGGGAGTTTTTCTCAAAATTATTTTAAAACCCTGGACTAGAATAGGAAGGGGGCTTTTCTCAAAATTATTTTTAAATCCCAATCTGAAATAGGCAGGGATAATTTTCAAAATATTTTTTTAAAAAAAACTAACATAAATTAATTCAAGATAAATTAATAAGATCATTTTTGGTATTGAAAAGGCGTTTAGGGTGTTAATACCTTCCCTAAAACGAAACCAACCCCTGAACCCAATCTCTGAAAATGTAGACCATTTTTAATTAGGTATCCGATCTCACCCTTAGATAATTTAGATCGGTGACGACTCCAAAACTAAATTTTTAGGGTCAACATCAGGCAAACAGAGGGGTGATAGTGAACTAAATTAAATCTTTTAACTTGTAATCCAAAAGAAGAGAATCCACCTCCCAAAAACCATGTTATTACTTTATTCCATTTACTCATTTCATAGCTTTATCAGAAATATTTGGCATTATTGCTTGGGAAACAACTTGAATTCATATGTGATTCTTTGATCCTTTCGGAATGGTTTGTTTTGTAAATTGACCATGCTGGACAAAACAAAAAGATCAGGCGTACTACACTTCAAAAGGATGAATTTACATTCCCATCACTTATATTGGTCAATTTCAATCTAAAAGCCTCCCCATGACTACTTGTGAGTTGTGACTACAATTATATATTATCTAAATGTGACTCATTGCATACACTTTTGCAAAAAACACTAGCTCCACTATGATAGTGACACTATCAGCTCACAGTGAAATCCTGCCAAATTAAGATGATTATATATTCTTTTACATTTACTTGTACTCTTTAAAAGGGTTTTTGAAAACGTATATCAAATTCTGAAGGTGGTTTTAATGCTGTAACTGCTGTTTGGTTTCGCTTTAGGTTCTGATTTCTAAATGAGTCATCAAAGCACTGCTAGCAGTGGACATACTTCTAATCTAGCTTGGAAGTATTGTAAAAGAATTGATCCTAAACATCCAAATAGAGTTCAATGCAATTTTTGTGGCAAGGTTTCATATGGGGGGATCACTAAAGCCAAACAACACATTCTTGGTGGAAATAGAAATGTCAAGATTTGTGATTGATGCCCGGAAACTATTGAAGAAGAAATTAAGCAGTATATGGCACAAAAAGATGAAGTGAAAATTCAAAAAAACTTGCTACCTCAGCCTCTCAATTATGAAGATTTTGATTTGATGATGAAGAGCAAGAAGATGACATTGAAATCCAGCCAATATCAATGAGAAAAAGGACCTCATTAAGTACACCTTCTTCAGAAAAAAGTAGTAAAACACCACTTCCTCTAAAAAGGCAAAAGCAAAAGGGGCCAATTGATTCTTATTTTGCTATTGATCTAGAAATTGCAGTGGAGCAAAGGAAGAAAGGAAAGCAAACTGTGATCAATAAGCATTACAAGAAAGAAGCAAGGGATAAAGCATGTCAAGCTATTGCAAGGTGGATGTATGATGCTAGAATCCCTTTTAATGCAGTGAAGTATGAAAGTTTGCAATCATGATTGAGGCCATTGGACAATATGGACCAGGGATGAAACCACCTAACTATCATGAAGTGAGACTTCCACTTCTAAAGAAAGAAGTAGAGCTCACTAATGCATCATTAAAGAAATGCAAGGAGCAATGGGCAAGAGTTGGATGCTCTATTATGGCGGATGGTTGGAAAGATCATAGAGAGAGGACCTTGATTAATTTCTTGATCAATAGTCCAAAGGGCACTGTATTTATTGAGTCTATTGATGCCTCTAAATATATCAAGATTGGGCAAAAGATGTTTGAATTGCTTGATAAGTTTGTGCAAAAGATTGGACCAACCAATGTTATCCAAGTTGTCACTGATTGTGCAGCCAACAATGTTTATGTTGGTAAACTTCTTTTCTTTGTTTTTTTTTTCCTGAGATGAAAAATGGAAGTTATAGATACTAACTTGTCTATGTTGATATACTTCTAACAGGAAAATTGTTGGAGGCAGCCCATCCACATTTGTTTTGGACTCTATGTGCTGCACACTGCATTGATTTGATATTGGAGGATATTTCGAAAATTCCTCACCTTGTTAACACAATGAAGAAGGGTATGGTATTGAGTGGTTTTATATACAACCATACAAGTGTGTTGAATATGATGAGGCACTTCACCAACAATAAAGAGTTATATAGTCCTGCAAAAACCAGATTTGCTATTGCATTCATCACACTTGCTAGTATTTACAACCATAAGGCATGGTTAAGGAAAATGTTCACTTCTGAGGAGTGGGCTAATAGTCAGTGGGCAAGACTATCACAAGGCAAGAAAGTGGTTCAAACAGTACTTAGCATTGCTTTTTGGAGAAATGTTGCCTACTCTCTTAAGTTGGCTGGTCCTTTGATTAAAGTTCTTCGATTGGTGGATGGTGAGAAGAAGCCTCCAATGAGATACATTTATGAGGCTATGGATAGAGCCAAGGAAGCAATTGTTAAATCTTTCAATGAGAATGAAGAGAAGTATCAAGATGTGTTCCAAATCATTGATAGAAGATGGGAAGTGCAATTGTATCGCCCATTGCATGCAGCTGGGCATTACTTGAATCCTGAATTTTTTTATGCAAATCCAAGTATTGTGAAGGACCAAGAAGTGATAAATGGTTTGCTAAGCTGCATACAAAGATTGGTGCCTGACATTAACATGCAAGATAAGGTTGAAAATGAATTAGTCTTATATAGGAATGCAGAAGGTCTTTTTGGGCATGAAATGGCTAAAAGATCAAGAGCAACAAAGGCACCAGTAGAGTGATGGGCTAGCTATGGTGCAAGGGCTCCTCACTTGCAAGACTTTGTCATAAAAGTTCTAAGCATCACTTGCAGTTCATCAGGGTGTGAGAGGAATTGGAGTGTATTTGAAAATGTAAGCAAACTTATAGTTTATTTTTCATCATTTAGTAAAATTTTAATTCTAATTTCTTATACTTATTTATGGATTTTGACATTTTGCAGCTTCATACCAAAAGGAGGAATAGGCTTGAACATAAAAGGTTGAGTGATCTAGTGTTTGTCAAGTATAATAGGGCATTGAAACGAATATACAATTATCGTGACACACTTGACCCAATCTCATTGAAAGATATTGATTATGTTAATGAGTAGTTGATTGGCAAGGTGGATGAAGAAGATGGACAATCAGATGTTGAAGATGCATATGTATTCGGAGATGAAGATTTAACTTGGAGTGATGTAGCTAAAGCTTCAGGAGTTGATGAGCCTTCTTGTTCTATTAGGAAATCAGCTAGTCAGACCTTTCAAACCCCAACCCCAACTTTGAGACAGGGATCTTCTGCAAGGCCCAAATCCAATCCATCTATTCCTCTTAATGATAGTGATGAAGATGAGTTTGAAGAGTCAAAAGGATCAGAAAAGACTGAATCTGAGGAAGTTGATGTTGAAGAAAATATGATGATAATGATTCACCTTGTGATGAAAATGTTATTTTTGATGATGAGGATGAACTCTAAACTATTTATGCTTAGTGTCTTTTATGATGTTTAGAGGCTTTAGCCTTAGACTCTTGATGAATTTGTCCTTTTAATATCAAACTTATTGCTTGGAACATTGAATTGTGATTGCAAATTAAGTTGCTTCATGTTTGTCATATTTTTTAAGTTATTTTTTATATATTCTTGTTATTTGGGTTATATTACATATATAAATATATATATTTATACATATAATATAATTGCGATATAGTTCAAATAGCAATGCGCTATACGCTATGTCGCAATGACCCCAAGTGCTATAAATGCGCTATTCGCTATTGATAACTATGCTCCAAATATATTGAATTGGGGTGTGACTGGCAGTTGTCTCTGACACTTACAAATGGAATTCAATCTTTCACATCAAGTATTGACAGTGATCCTCAACAAAATTAATACTAATAATATGCTACGAGCTTGATCGTACAGAGCTCTCTTTATGTTTTTTTTTTGGGTGCAGGAACTCTTTTTATGTGCACTATAAGTGGTTGTAGCCCAAAAATTTTGGTGAATTTTAGGCATCCTCTAAAAGTTTGTTTTAGCCATAGTTAGTCCACGCTAACTTGTAAACCACTTTACAAAGCTACAAATTCAGAACACCTTGCTTAAATACATGCACATGTTCATTAAGTTGTTACTCAAATAGAATGTAAAAATATTATTGCAAGCTACGCCACAGTAGACTATATCATGATTTTACATGAATACTTCAGTCCATACAATGACATGCTTGTTTCTATGACCTAATTGTTTGAATATAAGTAGAGTACCATTATCAAAAATAATTCAAATCAACTTTAAAACCCAGTTTCTGATCATACAATCATCCAAGCATCGCAGACATGTAACAAATTATAAAACAAAAATAAGGAAAGTTACTTTGCATCAGTCTCTCTGTCTACAACTTTCGCCACTACTTCACCAGTCTCAACGGCAAGCCACTAGAGCTGGATCAGAGACGATCCAAACACCCAAGCTAACCAGTTCGTCGAAGTAAAAGAGGAAGGCGACAGAGATGAGCTACAACTTCTCGAAGCTGCTCCTCCAGCTCCTTATCCGCGGTATTCAAATCTATTAGAGTTTCAACTGAAGCTTATTATAGTTCATGAGATTTGAAGAACCAATGAAGCTCAGATCGGACTTGTAGGCTTTGTAAATTTGAGAAATTTTCGGACTTGAAATCCGACTTCAATTTTAAATTTTAAAGTTCATAAGCGGCCACGCCGTACTGCTCCCAAAGTAGCAGAATAAGGGGTCTACGGCAACTGCAGAAGAACTGCCGTGTTTTGCTCATTGCTTTACGTTTTCTATGCTAGAAGGTGTGTTTGATCTTTGCACTTCTCTTTCCGTTGGTTTCTCTTTCTCACATGTCAATCTTAACTTTGCAATAAATGAAGTTCCTCTTTTTTAAATGTGAGAAGATATCTCCTTCGATGAGCATCCATTTTGACTCCAACCTTCAATTTGTCCCCCACGTCTCAGCATAATTTATTAGTGGTATAATGTCATTTCCTATCTTACCAAAAAATAAAAAAATAATATCATTTCCTACGAAACTATAAATTCGTTAAACCTAATTTGCTCCAATCGCTAGCTAGAAGGAAACGGTTTCCTGTACAACGGATTTCGAGTATAATGGTTTTGCCTTAATCCTATTATTATGATATTGCACGCTTTCATTAATAAATCCCACTACAGCCGTCTGCCATTAGCTTTATATTGATTACAACCGTCTCTACTAAGAATTTTTATGACATCTATTTTCTGCTTAGATCTAACTGGCGCTTCGTTTCCTTCTCATATTACAACCGTCTTCATATGGTTATTTTAATGGAACACTAATCAAATTCAAACCTTTGTTCTCCAATAATGATATTACTACAGAAGTGTGGTTCATGGGTATTCTTTCTCGCATGCGATTCCCTTTTACTTCTACTTTCACTCCCTTTCTCCACGCGTTCTCTGCCAAATCCAAAAATTGCTTACTTTTGCTCTAACGTAAGTTGCTCCATTGCCCAGAAGTCCACGATATCTCCAGGAAAAACTAGCGTGGTCGTTGGCGGTAGTTTCTGTGGCCTCTGTATTGCACGGGCCCTTCCCACCAAGCATGCCAATGCCGCTGCCAATGGTGGGCTTCATCATTTCAATTGTTGGCGTTAGTTTCTTTCTTTCTTATTCATTTGTATATGGTTTTGATTGAAACGCAGTGTTTCTGTTGTTTTTGTGGAATATTTGTTTTTGTTCTGAGTACTTTTCTTCTCCTGCGTTTCCTTCTCTATATATCCGTTATCTCTCAAACAATTTAACATAATAACTTCTTCAGGTCCGAGACGATACCAAGTTGCTGAGTGGCTACAGAGTAAAGTGGGTCCCGTCGGCAAACCCAGCCAGCCCCCGAGAGAGAATTCATTTCGGGCTTGAGAAATGGTATGATCCTCATCAACGTCGTTAACAAGATCAAACCCTGTTGGGGATAGGAGTATGTTAGCTGAAGGAGATGATGAGTCAGATAGTTAGTTAGCCTAGTCAGCAGAGTTGTTAGGCGGTTAGATGGTTAGTTAACAGCTGTAAATGACAGCTGTATCTTTGATAGAAATGCGTCCCACTAGATGCAAGCTTGGGTGGCTATATGGATTTAGATTATTTAATTTTTTTTAATTTTAGTGATTTTCTTTTAATCTCTTTAAAACTTAATACGGGCGACTCACTTTTTTATCTTATTACTTTTTCTTTCTCATTCCGCACCTATTTATCTATAAATTCCTCACGTCGATACGTGGCTATATAAGCGTTGTATTCATTCTGATCTAATCAATACACTCGGTTCCATTTCTCAAATTCTTCTAAGTAACCCTGCGTGGTTCCCACGTTATTAAGAATTCATTTCATGCTTGAGAGTCGCTTTGTTTTTCTTTGGAGTAGTCATTTAATGTTCAGTACGTTGCAGTCATGGAGACTTGAAGCAGTTATTTTTTGGTGATTGCTATTTACCTATTGCACATTCTACACCCTTGCGTTTATTCTTCTTTTCATTTGTGGTCACGTGGAATTGGGAATGTCTTGTCTGAAGCCAAAATCCTCTACCTGGATTTAATTTTTGTGAATTGCTGATAGTATTGTTGTCTGTAATTGGCTAGAATTTCAAATTGTGTAGTTATGAAAAGCCAAAGATTGCACTTGGCTTCTTTAAATTTTATTTGTCATCAAAACCATTTTCTATTTTCTCTCTGCTGGATTATTTATCATTGGCTTTGGTTAGATTCATGTGGCAATATCTTAAAATATAAAGTATTATAAATAAAGGTCAAAGAATGCTGGAGGGCCTACTCTCCTATTTCTCATAATGCATCTCAACGGAGAAGCAAAATAATTATATGTCTGCTATAGGAAAGCAGTCGCTTCAAATAGGAGGACTTACTATTTCGGGATTCAGGCTAATGAATGAAATTGATAAACAGTGTCTATAATTCATGAAAGAGGTTTGCATGTATTTGAAGCTTCAACCAGTGCGAAATTGTTCAGAACAATCTGAGTTAGTAGAATTTATGAAGAATTAACCATTCTCACGTATGCTGGTTGACATTTTGAATTGCCTTTTCATTATGAGATGACCTTTGTCTCTTGGACATTCTCTGCATAATGAGCTCCCACGTTCTCATTGTTGCTTCCTCTGCTTAATCATGAGATGACCTTCAATCATTCTTCTCTAGCGTATTTATCTTTAATCAATAATTATTCTTTCGGCCCAATACCCAGTTTGATGTTTTGAATAGCCATTTCCTTAAAGGGATTTTCTAATTTTCTTTATGTGGATTAGATGATTAATTTTGGACTTATATAATGGCATACTGTCCCCATATTCAGATTTTGAGGAATAGGAATTGGAATATTGTATGGACCATGTAAGGCCGAGCATAACAACCAAATTTGGGATGTGCCTGAATTGCAAAGACAAGACGTAAAGGATTCTAGCATCAACTCCAGCGTAAATATATTTAACTCAAAAAACTCAGGCTAATTAACAAGCAATTCTTAGTCCATTTATTATTAGTTCTATGACTCCATGACTTCTCCATATTCTGATTTTGGTGAGCATTATGCATTGGAATATTGTATGGATTCAAGCATAACAACCAAATTTCAGGTGTACCTGAATGGCAAAGACAAGACGTAAAGAATTCCAGCATCAACTCCGGCATAAATATATTTAACTCAAACTTTCCAACAGAAATCCTTCCCTAACTCCAGCTTATATTTGTTGAAGACAAACAATTTAGAGCATAACAAGCACTGCTGCATCTTAAAGTCTGGCAAAACCTTATAGACTTTTTCCAACTATCAGTACAAATAAAACGAGTTTATCGTCCTAATAGTTTCCAATGTTTATGGGCAGAGGCATAGATTTATCTGCTGCTTTTTTCTATAACTGCTTCATTCAGAAGCAAATCTTGACTTCTGAATCACCTACATTATGGCTTCGCTTTACATTTTGACAATGGATTCAACAATTCTAAAGAGCAAACCCGTTCAATTCCTGTTTGCACGATTAGCAAATAAAATGTGTTCTTGATACCTGTACAGTCTCCAAAGCAGTATTGTAGGTCTCAACTATATATTATTTTCGGTCATCAATCTAGCGGAGAAGCCCAAAGTAAACAGCTTTACTCATGCGTATTTGATAATTAGCATGTTTAGCAAAATAAGGCTTTATTTTTTGTTATTGTTATTATTAGATCTTATGCGACTTAGACATTTTTGTAGTAAATTGCTTGTATCGTTTAGCGGTGTATGATGGATGTTGTGATGCATGAGATAGTATTTGGTATTAGCAACTGACACTTTTTAACATATGATGCAATTTATAATGTTCATCATACATTTGCAAGCCGACAATATAATGGTATCTAAACTACTTTTTTGATGAATGCATTTCTTTGACTCATTTTGTTGTGTATTTCATCATTCTTGGCCCTTCATCCTCTTTGAGAAAAGCCTGAGCTGTTTGCAAATTCATTGGGCAAGAGCATGTGGTACTTTTAAATAACTTGTGATAGAATCTCATATGCATTCATCGATTTCAGCTTGTTGTAGTATTGTATAAGCTTCATAATGGCTCATGCACACCACCTATACTATCATATTGAGTCTTTTCAAATTTGACAAATTTAAACTAGTGAGAGGTATTAATTGTTCTTTGCCTTGTCAGATTTGACAATTTTCTCATCAACAACCTTTAGAAATATTTGCCATTCAAAGATTCAAAATTAGGAATATTTTGCCTAATGAATTTGTTGTACTTTGGAGTGCTCTAAAGTAAATTTCATGAACATTAAGGAAATTCTGTTGGAGTGCCCCCACCCCTTGTACTTTGCCTTCTTAACAATGAAAGAGATATCAATATGTTTGTCTGACCCATCTTTAATGAGGGTCCCATCAACTTTCATGGTTGTAAGGTTCAATTTTAGACATTCAACCCATTCTTTATGATTCATCATAGTCAACATTTTCATAGCATTGAATTGCATAAGAAAACATAAACAAAAGTAGGAGATATTAAATAGTTTCCTCAATAGTCTAATTAACTAGATAAATAATTAGACATGAGTTTGCAGGCTATTGTGATTTCATCGAAGAATCCTGAATTACAATGCATAAACACACTTTACATCCATTGCATACCATGTCCTTAAAACTTAACACCAATAGTGCACTTAAAATTTTAAGAGCATATATATCAATGTAAATCAAATTTTTAGAATGTTAAGAATTATACCACTAAGGGCACTCTGATAGGGTGTAACCTCCATAGTGTAGTCAACAACATAATGTTAACAAAATTTATTTGAAAATTCGAAAAAGAATAAATAACATTTGATCTGCAATAGGCAAGTTAACAATCTTTCAAAAAAGGTTTTAAGGTATCTAAATTTTCAAATAATAGCCTAGTTTTTCTCATTTACAACATTAACATCAACTTTCATAATTTAATGAAAAATCAGGCCAAATAACATTGCATAATCAATTCAAAATTTGATTTGTATGAAAAACATGTCATATCTGAAAGTATTAAAATATAATGTGAAAAATTATGCCAAAATATTATCAAAAAAATTTTAGCACAAAATTTGGAGAGTACAGTACAATTTTAATAAAAATAAGTTTCAAAATATTCAAAATAAATATTTCTAAATTTCAAAAAATTTTGTAAAATTATAAACAAGTTCAAGATAGTGACTAGAGCAAGACAGGACTAAGATATTGTTGGAACTCAGTGGTGCGTGGCCTCACACACTGAAACCACGAGTGGGCTTCAGCACAGTTAGGTAGAGGTCTTCTTCTTCACCCAATTCTTTGCAATTTAGGTTAGCCTAACTTGGTTGGGCGATCTAGTTTCCTAAACACCCAGAAACCTCGATTTTCTCGTCAATTTTTGCAATTTTACATGGTTTTGCTTCTTGAGAACCCACCAAACACATTTCAAGTTTCAAATGCACAAAAAAAAAATTCAGAGAATTGAAATCTAATGTTGACAAATTTGGGTTTCTTGGCCATGGTTAGAAAAAGGGTATATATATGCATGGTTTTCCTACACAAGACCATGTTATTCGCTCTAAATAGCTCGAGCAACAATATGCACATATCAATTTCGAACAATTTTGACAAAATATAAAGGTTTCGAAAATCATCATGAACTTGGGGTCTAAAAGATGGTTTTGTGACATTTAGGGTTTCTTGGGCAAAATTAATGTAGTGGAAGCAACACTAAGATCTTAAGCAACAAAATCCAAGTCTCAAAAGATCCAAAAGTGAGACATATATTCAAATCAATAAAACCACAAATCATCACACAAAGCCTCAAACAAGAAATTAATATACAAGAAAATAAATCTTGAGCTAACAACATAATAAGATAATATGTAATCATAGAATGAATTCTCAAAAGCTCTAATTCCAATTGAAGAATTTGTCTAAATCATACAATCATAAATCCATACACAAATAAATTCCAATAAACCATTTTAAGCATACATATTATCTAAAAGAAAAGAGAATATACCTAAAGGAATAAGGGAGTTCATAGCTTGAGCATCCATGGAGTTTAGTGTGAGAGAAGTTCTCAAGGTGGAAAGGGTAAATTGCTCTCCTAGTCTATTACATGAAACGGTAGGAAAGTGTGTTAGGTTAATAGGTTCTAACACCACATACATAAATGAAGAGTAAGAACCCATATCCTTATTAAATTGAAATTGTTAACCTACTCATCACGATTAACACAAACGAGGTCTATTGTCAAAAGCCCACTATCAAAGCTAATTAATAAAACATGCTCAATACTATTGACAAATATTGATATGAGTTTTATTAAAGCATATAAATTGATATATGTTAGTCCACTTAAGATAAATAATTCTAACACTATGTGTACTCTATCTTAAGTAATTTGTATTGCTCAGGTAGGTAGTTAATAATGGCATTAAATCTTAATCTATGGTATTTTTAATTGATAGGTAACTACAAGATTAAATATTTTTTTATAAATAATTATTATGTATTCAATTTTTTGTTTTGTTGGTGAGCATATATATGTACACTTTTTTTTTGGTGATATATGTACACAATTTTTATTTCTATTAGAGTGGTATTCCTAAGAGCTAAGATCCAGACTAATACATACAACCCATGATGTGACATGTATAAGCAATATCGATACAACTTAATTCACACACCCATTTGCCCCAAACCTTTTTACTTATGAGAGGCTTTAAGGTCTTGCATTTTTTTTTCGTTTGTTTATAAATGATTTCCAGGTTTGTAGGTTGAATGTTTAAGATTTAATTGTATGATTTGGGGTTTTAAAGCTTAGAATTTATGATTTAGAGGTTAGAGTTTAGAATTTGTGGTTTTACATTTTAAAATATTAAATTTTGAAATTGAGTTAAAGATTTTCTAAAAGTTAAACTCTCTTAATTAGAAATAAAAATATTTGGTGTGAATTGGTGTATAATAATAAATTATGCTTTTTTTATTTGTAATTTTGTACAATATGGCATATCTAGGGTCCATGTAAATATACATGGACACTCTTTACTTTTTACAATTTGTACATAGTGTCATGTGGCAATTTTAAATTAATCAACTTCCCTGTAATTAATTTTAAGTAAGGATAGTTGAAATCAAATTATGTGATATGACTCTTTATGTATAAATTATATAAATAAAATTGTATATATTATTACTCTTTCTTTTTTTTTTGGTGAGTTAAAGGGGCATAAGCCTGAAATAAGAGGAAACACATCTACAAAACTAAAAATCTAAGAAAAAAATCAATTGTAAATCATTGCAAGGAGAAGAAACTCCATTTCCTTGGGTGGACGTTGGAGAACCATAGCACCCAATACATAGCAAAGTCAATTAACTAGGTAGCACAACAGTTGTCTTCCCGATAGGTATGATGGAGCTACACCACCCAATCCATGCGAAGGAGGTCTTAGATGTAACTAATGATTAATTTGCTCCCCAAGATCTTCATCATCACTTTCTCTTTTGAGCTTGGTGATCAAAGCTAAAGAATCTGACTCCATGATAACTCTCTTATGACTACCTTCCCAAGCTAGTTGAAAACATTGTGGATTTATGTTTGGAATGCTAATTAGAATAAAGAAAAAGATGTTTTACTTTAACATTTATAGGGTTTTAAGGTTTGTTCTTTATGTTGTTCTTCAAGTTTTTAGGGTTTAGGGTTTTGAGTTGAAGTTTAGAATTTAGGATTTAAGATTTATGATTTAGAATTAACTATAAAATCCCAAAATGTGAAACCCTAAATTCTTAGTCCCCAAACTCAACACTATAAAACTCTAAATCCCTAAAACCGAAATTCTCAATCTCCAAATTGTGAAACCTTAAATTCTAAAACTTTAAATTGTAAAATCCTAAATCCCTAAGTAGTGAAACTGTTCCTACAAATATGGTCAAATCAACATTACTCACATTATCAAGTTGATCAACTCTACTAGCAGGGCAAATAGCCAACTTCATTACATCCTTAATGGTGTCCCACATGTTAACTCAAAGACCCTCTTAAGCTTGTTGAGTACTTTGGAGGCATCATTTTACATATTGAATGAAAAGGAGCATCCAATCACATCATTTGGATGGTTACTTCTTCTTTGTGGTTGCATGAGTATTCATTTTCCATATTGAATGAACTTGTGGTTACAAATTTATGATTATGAATACTACTAAATGATTTTAAAGTGTTACTAACTCCTTCATGTTTTGATTATTCAAACCACATCATAGAGCTAGGTGCATGGACCCCAAAGAAATGAAAGAACTATAATCTTCTTAATGCTATCTGCAGACAAATCATTCGCATCTTCCTTAAATCTTGGGCTGCCATTATGTGGACATTTGACAATGCAGGGATGTGGAACCTCAGATAAGAGATTACTAAGAATCACCACCTAGACCAACAGCTCTACATTAGTATTCTCTCCCTTGAACGTTCTCTCAGGGATGAGTACAACATTTCAAATGGCATCTTGCTTTGTAGTAATGTCAAGAATTTGCCAAAGCCATGACCATACACATAATTGTAATGTTCGGAACTAGCTTTAATGTTGTAATGAGAATCATGGGGATACAATCAGTAAATCTTGAGTTATGAGCAAGGGATTTCATACAGAAAAGAGTGTAGACAAATATGAGGGTTAGAACAACATAGAGCTATTGATTAGTGCGTAACTAGCTTTTATGTTATAATGAGAATCATGGGGATAGAATTAGTAAATCTTGAGTTGTGAACAAGAGATTTCATACAAAAAAGAGTGTAGACGAATAATGAGGGTTGGAACAACATAGAGCTATTGATCAGTGCGTCAACCCATTTGAGAATGCCATTACATTTTTGTATATTTACCATTCTTTTAAATACATGTACTCCTAGTCTTTCAACAAGAAATCTATTCCTATTCTTTGCCTTACCTTCGTTGTATAAGTACACATCCTAAAATCATCCATCCAATTCTTTTTTTATTTTTAAAATTTCATGACTTTCAATATGGCTTGAGTACGGCTCGAGGTTAGTAAGGCCTAGATAGTCAAGCCAATTAATTAAAGTAACTCTCTTCCAAATTTGAAAATAAAAAAATACCAAAAACAAAAAGAAGATTTGAGATTAAAGTAAATAGAAGAAATCACCAAATAAGTACAAGAAGTTTTAACGATAAGAAAAATTGACTAATTTTTTTTTTAATAGGAATAATCGACAAACTAGGAACTTCATGAAGGATTTATTATAACATGAATAATATAAATCCATATACAAAATAATCTAGTAAAACATTTTAAGCATACACACTGTTAGAGAGAGATAGAATAACATACTTAAAGGATGAAATCTCATGTCTGAAACATTTATGGTGACGTAAGGTGTAGAAGAGAGTTTTTGCTCTTCTTGTCTACTATGGGTGACGATAGGAATAATATATTAAATTAATAAGAAGCCAACACAACATAATAGATGAAAAGTAAAGACCCAATTCTTGTTAGATTAAAATTGTGTTAACCTACCCATTAAGGCTAACACTAACAAGGCCCATTAACAGAAGTCCAACAACAATTAGCTAATTAACAAAATAAGTCCAATATTATTGACTAATATTGATCCGTGTTTTTATTAAGAATTAAGACCATTGATATATGTAAGTCCACATAGGATATAAAATTCTAATAATCTCACACTTGAACTACATATATCAAGATTTTAAAAGAAAAGTTCTCGATATCAATAATAATAAAATGTGGCCACGACAACATCAATTGTAAAGCAAGCAATATTAGCCAAAACTAGCCTCAAATCCAAAATGTGATTATGAGTGTCCAACAATGCACAATACAAACCAATAGGGACAATAATATCATATATGTCAAAACACTTATAAACATATGACTTGAGTAATAATGGACATGTGGGATAAGAATTTGCACTACAAAAGTGAACTATGTGCAATCCTCTTGAAATGGTCCTAGCATCCAAGATGCTTACTGAGCAACAACACAAAATCTCAGTGTCACAAAATTGAGATTACAACAAAATGTCTCCAATGAGGTCAATATCAACAATACAAACATTATTCATCTAACAATATTGTGTAAAACAAAATATATAATTCAAAATGATAATCAATAACAACAATAGGCCTGACACATGATAGTATTATAAAAAAAGGGTACCACTCTCTTTAACCCAAAATACCATATGTATCTAATAATGTTGTACATATGGCTCTAAGATGCCATAGCTGTCAAGCTGTGGTTAGTGGATAACAACCATAAGATCAATGCTTATCTACTCAATGCGAGTCTAAATTTCCTGTATTTTTCTCCAACAAACTAGTATTTGACCTCAAAGTGCTTTATATATGTAGAATTTCTATTGTTTTGAGAGAAATATATAATGGTAAAGCTATCACGATAGATAGTCAGAGGCCTAGAAATACTCTTAACAATATGAAATCCTAAAATCAAATTCCTAAGCCATATGGATTGATAAGTAGCCTTACAATAACCAACATGCTCTACCTCCATAATTGAGATAGCTATGAAAGTTTGTTTAGTACTCTTCCATAAACCAACTCCGCTAGCCATCATGAAAATGTATCCAAAAGAAAACTTATTATCATCTAGATAGCCTGCATAAATAGAATCTGTATAACCAATCACCTATGTAGACACCTAATTTTGTCCAGACCTTAAAAATTAAAGTAGACCCATGCATAAGTTCTAAAATTATCCTACTTGAATATATATTTTTCTAAAAATTAATTGAGCAAAAATAAAAATTTTAAAAATATTTTTGGGTCATAAATGTGAATAATATTGTTTAAAAATTATTAAAAATTAAAAAATAAATAAAAATTAAAAATTAGAAAAAAGGAAAAAAAATAACAAGTGAAAGAAAGAAAATGAAGAGTCAAAGAGAGGGAAGGTGTCGGCTGAGAAAGTAGAAAAATGTGAGAAAGATGCCAAGAGGATTAGGTGGGGAAAAAGAAGAGGAAGAAAGAAGGGGTAGGTTAGTCAAAAGAGGTGGCTGCTAGAGAATTTTCAGGGGAAAGAAAAGGCAGCCTGTGAGAAAGAGAAAAGAGGAGTGACTCGTGTGAAGGAGGAAAAAATTAGAGAAAGGAGCCATGAGTGAAGAAAAAAAAAAAAGAAATCAGAACCATGACTACAAACAGTTTTGCAGCCGATCTGAACCAGCATCACATCCACAGCAATGGGCACATCAGCTTCAGCAGTACCAGCAGCAATGGGTGACTATGAGTATTCGGCTGCAGCCATGGCCATGATGCAGCAGCATACGATGATGTACCCCCAGCATCACATGCCTTTTATTGCTCTCTATCCCAGTTCTTCGTCCAGGTTTGGCGCTAGTTCATCTGTTAGCTATGCATTTTTATATATATTGTTGCTGTAAGCCTGCATTCTGTTTCTGTATTCTTCTGTCTCTGTTCCTGCTACTGTAATTCTGCATTCTGTTTCTGTTTGCTGTTGTAATATTCAGTTCTTTGATTCTGTTGCTGTAATTCTAGATGTCATTTCTGTACCCTAATTCTGTATCTGTCTCTGTAACTGTAAGTCTGTATCCTATTTCTACATCCTGTGGTATTCATTTTCTCTGTTTCTATTGCTGTAATACTGCATGCTGTTTCTGCATCCTGCTGTAATTTTTCTTCTGTTTCTGTTGCTGTAATACTGTATGCTGTTTTTGCATCCTGCTGTATTATTTTCTCTGTTTCTGTTGCTGTAATACTGCATGTTGTTTCTGCATCCTGCTGTGATTTTTCCTCTGTTTCTGTAATACTACATGCTGTTTTTGCATCCTGCTGTATTATTTTCTCTGTTTCTGTTGTTATAATTTTGCATGCTGTGTCTGTATTCTGCTATATTATTTCCTGCATTGTTGTAATTAAGTTGCTGCATCACTATAGTGCTGTAATTAAGCTGTTGTGCTGCCTCATTGCTGTATTACTGTAATGCTGTAATTAAATTGCAATACTGTGAAATTGCTGTGATTAAGCTATTATATTGCTGTAATTTTTTATAATCACGCTGTTATAATGCTAAATTCCATGATTGAGCTTTGGTAATGCTAAAATCCTATAATTGAGCCCATAAACCTCATCTCCCAGTATGCTTATGAAGGTAAGCAAACACAAGGAGTTTCTAGTCAACTATTTTGATCCACTATCTTGGTTAGAAAGAAACTCCCGACAATGGATAAGTATAGTTGTCAGTTAACTGGCCGCTATCAAATTATTCTAAGGGATATTATGTTATGAACCTAGTCAGTTAACTGGCACGGTTCCATTGATACATTTTTTTAAAGATTCTGACAATGGATAAATGTAGTTGCCAGTCAACTGGCCGCTGTCAAACTATTCTGAAGGAAATTGCCTCATGAATTAATGCCTTTAAGAAGATATTTCGATGATGGATAAAGAAGGTTGCCAGTTAACTGGCCGCCATCAAACTATCTTGGTGGAAATTAGGTCACGAATCTAGTCAGTCAACTGGCATGGTTCTATTGATGCATTAGAAAGAGATTCTCAACGATGGATAAATATAGTTGCCAGTCAACTGGCCGCTATATAACTATCTTAAAGAAAATTATATCATGAGTTTAGCCAGTCAACTGGCATGACTCTATTGAGGCATTTACAAATAATCTCAAATCACGATCACATGCAAAAAATCAATTTATTTAACAAAAGACAAAGCATAGTTTTGAAATCAAAAGCAGCAAACACCAACGTGGTACCGAAAGGGCGTTGTAGGGTGCTAATACCTTCCTTACACGTAATCAACCCTCGAGTCTATTTTTCTATGATGCAAACCATACTATTCGGTGTACAGCTTCACCATTTCAATCTAAGTCAGTGGCGACTCTATTTTTTTATCATTTTGTAAAACCTCACCTAAATCTATCCTATTTTTTTTATCGCCTCGGGATCGCTGCTCCGCGTCGTGTGTCGACAACCTATAAGTGACTAAATCTCTTATAAATGAGTATATGATCTTTGGTCCCTTATAGATACCTCATAACTTTCTTTGCTACTCACCATGCTCATAACTTGGATTGCTCAAGTATCTCCTAAGACATTAATAATAAAGGAAATATCAGAATGCGTGCATACTTAAGCATATATTAGGCTACTAATAGTAGAAGCATAGGGGACCTTGTCCATTTTGACTCGCTTAATATCATTCTTTGGACATTGAGTCTTAAAAACTTTTCACCTTTTAGAATAAGTGCCACACAAGGGAAGCAAGATTTCAAATTAAGCGTATTGAGCATCTTCTTAATGTAAGCTTTCTGAGACAAGTCAAGAATACCTTGGGGTTTATCATGAAAGATCTATATTCCCAAAACAAAAGAGGCATTACCTAGATCTTTTATATCAAAATGACCTAACAACATCTACTTTGTCTCATGAATCAATCCCAGATCATTGCTAGTTAATAACATGCCATCAATATACAATACTAGAATAATGAAATTGCTCCCACCAAACTTGAGATAAATGCATTGATCAACAGGATTTTCCTCGAAGCCAAACAAAACTACAACATAATCATATTTAAGATACCATTGCCTTGAGCCTTGTTTCAAACCATAGATGAACCTTTTGAGCTTGCATACTAGGTGCTCTTGGCTTTCTTTTATGAACACATCAGGTTAATTCATGTACATATCCTTAGATAAATGTACATTCAAAAAAGCAGTCTTAACATCCATATAATGGATGCACCTCTAGATTAAAATGAGTTAAGAGGGCCATAACAATATGAAAAGAATTTATAGTGGAGACTAGTGAGAGTGTTTCACTATAATCAATGCCCTTTCTTTGACTAAAGCCTTTTGCCACTAATCTAGCCTTGTATCTTTCAATTCCTCCTTTAGAATCACACTTGGTCTTAAAGACTCATTTACAGCTAATAGTTTTATATCCAATAGGTAACTTTACAAGATCCTAAACACAATTTTGATTCATGGATGCCAATTCATCCTGCATGTTCTTCAATTACTTAGAAGAACAAGGACTTGAGATAGCCTCTTTATAATTAAATGGATCTTTGTCAGCAACCAATTCATGTTCTTGCAAATAAATGAAATTCCTATAAATATTAGGCTTGCAAGCCCTCCCATCATTTCTTAATAGGGATTCTTGCTAAATTGATGGTTGTACTACAACATTATTAGCTAGTGGTGGCTCAACATTAGATTCATCTAATTGAGGAGGCATTAAGACAGAAAAGGGAACAATAGGAACTGATAACCTAACTTGTTCCTCTTTAAAATCTATATTACGTGGTACCACATCCTCATTGCACATATCATCCTCAAAGAAGACAGCCCTATTGGACTCAATAACTCATGTGGTATGAGAAGGACAATAAAATCTACATCCTCTAGATACATGCCAATAAGGAAACCGCTAATAATCTTCAAATCAAGCTTCTTTGATTGTGGGTTATAGGGTCTTACCTCTGCTTTATAGTCCCAAATATGAAAATGCTTCAAGTTAGGCTTCTATCCCATGAAGGGTTCATAAGGTTTCTTGGGAACTAATTTACTGGGCACTTAATTTAGAATACAAGTAGCAAACTTTGTGGCTTCTCCTCATAAGAATTTAGGTAGAGAGGAATGACTAAGATGCATTTCACCATATTTATAAGAGTCCTTTTCCTCTTCTCTGCAACATCATTTTGTTGAGGAGTACTAGACATAGTGGACTACTCTTCAATACCACACTCCAATAGAAACATAGTAGAGGGAGCAAGATTTTTACTAGTCTTAGTGTATCTGCCATAAGATTCTCCTCCTTTATCAAATCTCACAAACTTAATCTTCTTTCTTGTTTTCAATTCAATAGCATTCTTGAATGCTTTGAATGCAACCAAAGAATCAGATTTCTCATTAATAATTTCAATCTACCCATGTCTAGAATAGTCATCAATGAAAGTAGCCTTTAACACAATCAACATAATTTCCAAAATTAAAGAAATCTAGACTATGTAACACACCATTCTTAATAAGTCTTTCAATTTGCTCCTTAGACATGTGACCCAATCTCTTAGGCCAAAGCATAGAAATATTTTTATCAATTTTACTACGCTTATTTCCATAAATAGTATTAACCAAAGAAGAGGATTTTTTAAGAGAGCAATCAACATCTAGCATGTATAAGTCATGACAAAGAATGCCAAAACCAACAACATAAGAATTATAATATCTTTTCAATTAACAAAAGGAAAAGAATATCTAGATTTACCCAAAAAAGAAACAAAAATTAAGTTTCTGCTTATAGGAATGTAAATAGTGTCATTCAAATTTGAAACTTATCTGGATGCTAATTTTAAAGAAATAGGTCCTATAAATTCTACTTTTTTCCTTACTTAATCTACTATAGATACTAAAAATTCTCTATCATCTAATTTTCTACTCCTTGTGAATTCCTTTTTTGTCTAGCCATGATTTAAAATTCTTGCAATTTGTTAGTTTATGCCCATACCAATACTAAAACTTGCAGTTGCCATTGGTGAAAGTACTGTTGCCCTTGTTTAGGCCCAACTTCTCATCACCCTTCTTTTCCTTCCCTTTGAATTTCTTATTACCCTTCTAGAATTTTCTTTTGTCATTTGGGCCACCAATGATAGGAGTCTTGCACTTCTTCATGTTCTCCTCCTTTTGAGTAGCAATAGAAATCACATTATCAATGGTCTACTGATCATTTTCCTAAGTATTATAAGACATCCTCAAAAAATCAAATTGAGAGGGAAGAGAATCCAATACCTTCCAAATCAAGAAACTATCAACCAGTTCGGTACTCATTTTCTTAATATGCTCATGCACTCCACCAACATTATCATAATGAGTCTTAACAATTAGAGAGAGATACAGGCCTTTCTTAGCATTGTCAAACTTGACAAGTTTCTCATTTAATAGCCTTTAAAAATTGCTTGGAATTCAAGGATTCAAAATTAGGAATACCTTACCTAATGGATTCATCCTTGTAAAATTTCACAAACATCAAGCAAACCTAGTTGGAGTATTTCCACACTCTACATTGTGTCCTCTTAGTAACGAAGAGGCATCAGAAGATTTGTTTGACTCATCTTCACTAAGGGGCATATTAATTTTAGACATTCAACCCATTTCTCATTATTGGTCCCAATCAACATTTTCATGAAATTATATTATATAAGAAAATTCATTAAGAAAAATATGAACAAAATGGGATACATTAAATAGTTTCTCAATAGTCCAATTAACTGAGCAAGTAATTAGATATGAGTCCCTGTGCCATTGTAATCATGCTAATGGGACATGAATTACGATGCACAAGTGCACTTCACAACCACTCCATATCATGTCCTTAAATTTAACACTGATAGGACATTTAAATTTTAAGAGCATAATATTAATGTAAATCAATTTAAAAATATCAATAGGCATATCACCAAAGGCACTCCAATAAGGTGCGACCTCCAATAATGTTATTTTCAACATAATATTAATAAAATTTGTTTCAAAATTTAGTAAAGAGAGAAAAATAGTTGATCTCACGATAAGTGAGCTCAAACTCTTTCCAAAAAATGGTTTTCAAACTATCTAAATTCCCAAACAGTAACCTAATTTTCTTAAATATAATAATTTTAGCAATTTAACCTATATAACATTGCATATTCAATCTAAAATTTAATTTCTATGTAAGCCAAGTTATATTTGAGAGTATATAAAATATAGTGTACAAAATCATGCCAAGATACTACAAAAAAAAAAATTAGGCATAAAATTTAGAGAGTACAGTATAATTTTAAACAAAATAAGTTTTCAAGAATTTAAAATAAATATTTTTGAGCCCTAAAAAATTTCAGAAAAATAATAAATGGATTCAACATGAAATTTGGAGTAGGATGGGACCAAGACCTTATAGCTTGAAGTGTGAATAATTTTTTAGGTTTCTTGTTTTCCTTATTGAAGGGATTTTTTTATTAAATTTTTTAAAGTGGCTGAATGATCAAACTCATACTCTTTACACTATATTGCATTCTCTTTTCCCTTTGAAAAGGAAAAACAAACTATTTATATCCAAGTTTCTTTTAGGGTTTCAAAGAAGTTTAAGGACATCAAATTTGAAAGTCATGATAAATAATAAAGTTGTTATAACAGGGCAATTTAGGACTTTTAATGTAATAGCCACAATATTCCCTAGCACCACTCATCCCATCATAGTTTTTCACTCTGCACCATGAAACCAACTCCAAGCAACCCAAGGAACATTTTACACATGTCAATTTCAAACAATTTTAATAAAATTAATGAGATTTGAAATCCACCATCAACATAAGGTTTAAAAATGAGTTTTGAAAATTTTGGGGTTTCTTGTGTAATATTATGCAATAGGATCAATACCCAGAACATATGCTATGAAATCTAAGTCTCAATATCTCCAAAAATAAAATGAAACAAGAAATCAAGAACCCACAAATTTTTCATGCAAAATTATATGCGAAATTTCACATACAAGAAGAAAAAAATTAAAAAGAGACATAATCAAATAATATGCAACCAAAGAATGAATTTACAATAAGATTTGATACCAATTGAAGGATTTATTGTAACATGAACAACATAACTTCATATACAAAATAATCTAGTAAATCATTCTAACCATATTCACTATCTAAGAGGGAGATAAAATAGCATACATAGAGGATTAAATCTTATGCCTAAATGATTCATGGTGACATAAAGTTTAGGAGAGGGTTTCTACTTTTTTTGTCTACTATGTGTGAGGATAGGAATAATGCATTAGATTAATAGATAGCTAACACCACATAATTGATGAAGAGTATAGACTCAATTCTTGTTAAAGTAAAATTATGTTAACTTATCCATCAAAGTTAACATTAACAAGACCCACTAGCAATGTTCAATAACGATTAGTTAATTAACAAAATAAATCTAATATTATTGATTAATATTGATCTGGCTTTTATTAAGAATGAAGCTCATTGGTATATGTAAATTTATATAAAATATAAAATCCTAACACTTCATCCCTTATTCTACGCTCTTCAGGTTGAGGTTAAGAAGATTTCTACCAGGGACATGAAACTCAAGATTAAGGAAATATTCCCAATACACAAAGCTAGTTTTATTTTGTATTTTTGCAATTTACATAAATATTTAAGCAAACAAGAATTTTTTGCCTTATATTTTGAAATTGGTTTTAAATAGTAGTGGACCTAATACTAAGTTTTTGAGAATTTGTTCTACTGTACCGGTATCAACTAGATTAAAATAGGATTTGCTTTCATTTTTTAATAAAAAAATATATATTCATTACTTATCCTACTTTAAACATTCTCCATTAGTAATTATGGTTATAATTATTAAGTATCACATCATTATTTTCTAAACGTAAGATTGATATGAAAATTATCGGTTATATATAAGTGAACAGGTTTATTATCAATTATGTCATGTATTCTACGTTACATAGTTATTATATATGTAGCCGTCGATGGCTGTTATTTGATCTCTTCCCCTTTTTAAGTTGTCCTATCTAACTCTTTATCTGATTGACTCGTCAAATATTGAAAAGGTTTTACACAAAGCCCTTTTTTTTTTTTTCGATACAGCACAAAGCTCTATTTTGATATCATTACAGTGACGGAAATACTACCAAACAATTCAACGATATAAATGTTAGAAAAAAGCTACAGAACAACTTCCGCCAAAGCCTCAGAATAAGTGAAAAAACTGTCGAGTTTAAACTCAATAAACTTGTCATTTAAATCCTATTCAATACAAATTGTGTAAAAATTAAAAAAAAAAAAAAAACTGATAAATTTGTCCCGAGAGAATGACCAAGCAAGATCCCTGACAGGTAATGTGATACTACTGAAAGAGGCCGAAATTCAAAAACATGAATATTGCGTCTTATGGCTATTATAAGTACAAGACTGCAAAATATTAGGAGAAAGTAATGGTTGGTGACAATATCTTGCTAATCAGAAATGGGAAATCTCAAAGCAATATCCGGTTAACGGGCTTGGATTTCCAACGGAGGAAGCCCACATCAACTTGTCCATTCTATCCACCAGACGAGTCTGTTTGCTCTGCTTATGCCAAAAGACTCCAGCACGAGTCAAGATAGAACAAGAGAAACTAGTCCCTGCAAGCCAACATAAGAACATCAACCTCAACGGACACACCCATTCTCCCAGCCTTGAGTTAAAGAATGTAAAACATTCAACTGGTACTAGATAAACATCAATAAAAATCAACATCTAAAAAATATTAACAAACTTGAGGCTAGCAACAAGGAAGTTCCTGAAGGAACTCCCACTAATTATACCTCGGCATAACTATTTTGTTGATTTCAACGCAAGGACTTGAACTTTTTATCGTATCATACGGCGTATCATAGATTTCTACACAAAGGAAAATATAAGTCTAGAAGTTTATAATCCTATTGCGGCTACAACACATTTTAGAAAAAAGAATAGATACGGTAGCACCAAACAATAATTTAAATTGATATTCTTTTCTAGTTGTGTATTAATCATCGATACTACAAAACTTCAAAGCGAATTAACTTCCCCAGATTTATCACATTAACGTATATATAAATAAAAGAATTCACAGATAAATAGTAGAATCTTTGAATGGATATATTAAAAAAATCTTAACAATTTGATAGCATTTGATCAAAATTAATTTTTCTTCTTTTGCTAGTGACGATTCTTCCTTAACTAATTCTTCTCATTGACGTATATAATAACAGCGAAATTCTTAATAGTATATAACAGCAGCATGTAGGTCTAAAAATATTCCTCTATCAGTGCCATGGCATTTTGCCGCAGAGAGCATGCAACAATACCGTCACCTAAATTACAACATAGCTGGCCACCACATGGGAGGGGAACAGAGCCACGCCAGCATAGCACTTCGAAGAAATCAGGTGGTGGATTCCAGAGGGCCAAATACCACTTTAAATAAGGTAACCTAGCCTTTAATCATAAAAAAAAAAAGGGATAAAAATAAGCTTCAAAAAAATTTCTAGTGCAGCCAGCTAAATAAGAATACGCATGCCCTACCAAGTCTGAGTTTCTGAGAACTGTTAAACATAGATATAATACATATGAAATCTGCTGATTCAATATGTATTGTACAACAGGTATGAGAAAAAATTATCTAGATGAGGACGAGGCTGTGTATCACACACATCCAGATGTTCAAATTCCTTCATCCTAGAGCTTCATAATAAGCGGCTTTACTACCTCCATGGCTCTATCTATCTTATACATATATTTTTTTGACATAAACGTCTATTTTGCTATCTTAACTATTCATTGCAGTGAAAAACACAAGCACGGCAGCAACAAGATTAAAAAATCAACTCCAATTCCAATTGCACACCACATACTGTTAGAGCTGAAAGGAGCAGTCAAGGCCCAAATGAAAGTCAACCCTAGAAAGTATACGTAAGAAGAAAGAAAAGAGAGAGTTAGTGGGAGGGTAGTTAAATAGAGTGAGGAGAGGACTGTGAGGGCAGTTAGGATTGCTGCAATGTGTAAGCTTTTGAGCTTGGGCCAGAGATATCCTCTCTGAGCAGGGAAGTGTCCTAGGATCCAGAACCATACCTGGTTCGTTTGTACTGTTTTGGAGATCAATCTAATACTAGTATTTCAGTCTTGATACGCCTGAGTCTAACAATTGGTCCGACCTGCCGGATGCCAAAAACCAGAAGCGGGGCGAAGTACTCAGGACGGGAAATGGACTCACGATTAGAAGCATTGGAGAGAAACGTTCAGAATATGGCAGAACAGATGGAAGAAATGAAGACACTGCTACTAAAAATGGCCCAGAAAGATCGTGAGGACGGGGAACCTCAAAGACAGTCCGATATACGTGAACGCGAGAAGGAAGCTGTTGAAGACAAGGAATCAATGGGAGACAAAGATCAGCCAGAGGGGGATGAGTTACGTTGGTTAGCCAGACAAGTTGAACTACCGTGCTTCGATGGCAACGACCCGGTCGCTTGGATAGCAAGGGCAGAGACTTACTTTCAGGTACATGGCACCAAGCCACAACAAAAAATCCATCTGGCTTTCATCTGTATGGAAGGAGGGGCGGTGCATTGGCTCCGTTGTTTACAGAACAAGGTGGCAGACTTGAGTTGGGAAACGCTGACCGACGAGATGATGAAGAGATACGGGGGGAGGAAGTCAGGAAACCCATATGAACAGCTAGCATCGATCAAACAGGCCGGGAATGTGGAGGAGTACGTCCAGACTTTTGAGCAGGTGGCGGCTCAAATTCAGGGGATGCCGGAGGAGCAAGCCTTGGGATACTTCCTGAGCGGGCTATCCGGTGATTTACGGCGCCGAGTGCGTGTGCATGATCCATCGTCGGTGAGCCGGGCCACGGAGCTCGCACGAGACATCGAGGAAGAGATGAGCGCAAGCTTTCGGGAAAGTGACAATGGTGGGGCTCTGACTCAAGCGGGAGGAAGCCACTACCCCCACCGATACCAGCAACCAGCCATCACGGGCCGAATCATGCCATACGGGCCCAAAAAGGGGGGATTCCTGGTAGGCCCAAAAGAGAGGAGTGCTGGTCCAGTTGAGCCTCTCAAGTCAGTCACCCAAGGCTTCTCCACAGCAAGGCCGACAGAGAGGAACTCGAACTTCAGTTCAGCGCATTCGACGAGCTCCCCAAGTAGCCATAGCCGAAACCCGCAAGGAGGAAATAGGACAGTGCGGCAGCTTCCCTACCACGAGTATGTGCGACGGCGTGAGGAAGGGAGGTGTTTTCGATGTGGGCAAGCATTCAGTCCCCTTCACAGATGTCCAGACAAACAGCTTCGAGTCATGATACTGGGTGAGGAAGAGGAGACCAAGTCGGATGGCGAGTTTGTGATGGTAGAGTTGGAAGCCGAAGACGACGGAGAGGAACCCGAATGTAACCGGTTGGAACTCCCATTTTTCTCCATCGGAGGTATCTCTCATCCACATACCCTCAAACTTAGAGGGAGCTGGAACGGGACACCCGTACTGGTGATGATCGACAGTGGCGCCAGCCACAACTTTGTCTCCACTCAGATGGCGGGGCGACTTGGACTGAGGATTAACCCCACTGAGACATTCCGGGTCAAGCTGGGGGACGGGCATAGGAGGACGACGTCGGGAGTGTGCAAAGAGGTCACGTTTTCCTTAGGTGAGGCAATTGTAACTAGCGATTTTTATTTGTTTTCACTGGGGGGAGTAGATGTTATACTCGGGGTGCAATGGTTGAGGACTTTAGGAGACGTTACGGTGAACTGGGAAAGGCTGACAATGACCTTTAGGTCTCAGGGGCGCTGGGTGGTAATTAGAGGGGACCCTAGTATCACCAGGACTCAAATATCTTCAAGAGCCTTAATGAAGACTACGGAGGTGGAATTTTGTGGAGTGCTGTTTGTGTTGAACACCACCGATAAGAAAGGGAATGAAATAGAGTCAGGGCCAGACTGGAATCAAGTGGGAAATGGTGTAGGAGACACGGAGAGAGGGCAATTAATTGAGGTGCTAAAAAAATTTTTCAGGGTCTTTGGACAGCCCAAGGGATTGCCACCAAACAGGGAACATCAGCACTCTATTGTCCTTAAGGAGGGGACTGACCCCATCAATGTGAGACCCTACCGATATGCACATGATCAGAAGAACGAAATGGAGAGATTGGTGGAAGAAATGCTGACAGCAGGGGTGATCAGACCCAGTCACAGCCCCTTTTCCAGTCCAGTTATCCTTGTGAAGAAGAAAGATGACAGTTGGAGATTTTGTGTGGACTACAGAGCTCTTAACAAGGCGACTATCCCAGATAAGTTTCCCATACCAGTAATTGAAGAGCTGTTGGATGAACTACATGGGTCCAAATTTTTTTCCAAGATTGATCTGAAGTCGGGATATCACCAAATAAGAGTCAAGCCCAAGACGGCTTTTCGAACTCACCAGGGGCATTATGAATTTTTGGTCATGCCATTTGGCCTTATGAATGCGCCAGCAACTTTTCAATCCACTATGAACGCAGTCTTCAAACCTTATTTGAGAAGATTTGTGTTGGTATTCTTTGATGACATTTTGGTGTACAGCCGCACATGGGGGGACCACTTACAGCACTTGGAGACGGTCTTACAAACCCTATGGGAGCATACCCTCTTTGCCAACTTTAAGAAATGTAGTTTTGGGAGGTCTTCAGCAGAATATTTAGGGCACATAGTATCGGCTGAGGGAGTAGCTGTAGACCAGAACAAGGTTAAAGCCATCTTAGATTGGCCAACACCAAAATCCATAAAAGGATTGCGTGGATTCTTAGGCCTCACAGGCTATTACCGAAAATTCATAAGAGATTATGGGAAAATCGCCAAACCCCTTACTGACTTATTAAAGAAGGGAGCATTTGGGTGGAACACAGAAGCCCAGCAAGCATTTGAGACCCTTAAGACCTGCACCACGAATGCTTCAGTCTTGGCCATGCCCAACTTCTCCTTACCGTTTATAATCGAATGTGATGCATCTGGGAGGGGCTTGGGGGCTGTATTGAAACAGGAAGGCAGGCCACTTGCATACTTTAGCAAGGCATTATCTGATAGAACCTTGGCAAAGTCGACTTATGAGAAGGAGCTCATGGCCTTGGTCATGGCAATCCAGCATTGGAGACCTTACTTGCTGGGGCGAAAATTCGCAGTATTGACTGATCAAAGAAGTTTAAAACACCTCTTGGAGCAAAGAGTCACAACTCCAGATCAACAAAATTGGTTAGCCAAACTCTTGGGCTATGATTTTGATATTGTTTATAGAAGTGGCTGTCAAAACAGAGTGGCGGATGCACTATCACGTAGAGAAGAGGAAATGGAATTGGCTGCCATCTCTAGGCCCTTGTGGCTAGATGCTGAAAAAATTTGGGAGGAGGTGCAAGCTGACCCAAAACTGTCCAAAATCATCTCTGACCTCCAAACAACACCGAATTCGCACCCTCCATATACATTGGAACAGGGCAGATTATTTCACAAGGGGAGATTGGTCATCTCACCAAAATCTGAGTGGATACCACAATTACTCAAAGAGTTCCACTGCACAAAAATGGGGGGTCATTCAGGAGTGTTTCGAACTTATAAGAGGCTAGCCAACAGCTTATATTGGGAGGGCATGAAGGGCTGCATCACTAGATTTGTGGCGGAGTGTGACATTTGTCAAAGATGCAAGGTGGAGGCCACTAAACCAGCGGGACTATTGCAGCCACTGCCAATTCCCTCAGCTGTGTGGGAAGACGTCAGCATGGACTTCATATCTAGATTACCACGCTCCAAAGGATATGACACACTTTTGGTAGTAGTGGATAGACTGACCAAATATGCGCATTTTACATTGATCAAACACCCCTATACGGCCAGGATCATTGCTGACATCTTCACTAAGGAAATAGTCCGACTTCATGGCATTCCTAGATCAATAGTCAGCGATCGGGACCCCACCTTTGTCAGCCAATTCTGGTCTGAGCTATTTAAATTGCAGGGGACATCGTTACAAATGAGCTCGGCTTATCATCCCGAATCAGATGGACAAACCGAGGTTGTCAACAGATGTATTGAAACTTATCTTCGGTGTTTTGCAGTCGAACAGCAAAGAAATTGGGCTTTGTGGGTGCATTGGGCAGAATTTTGGTACAACACCAATTACCATGGGGCAATCAAATGCACACCCTTTGAGGCAGTGTATGGCAGACCACCCCCTACCATCATCCGGTATTTACCTGGCGAAACATTGGTAGAAGCCGTAGCACAAGACTTAAAGGACAGAGATGAAGCTTTACGCCAACTCAGATACAATTTATTAAGAGCTCAGAACAGCATGTCCAAGTTTGCCAATAAACACCGAAGGGCCCTCACCTTTAACGTAGGAGAATGGGTGTATCTCAAGCTTAGACCTTATGTTCAGCAAACAGTGGCTAGGAGAATCAGCCCAAAACTAGCAGCACGTTTTTATGGACCATTTCAGATACTGTCAAAAGTGGGGGAGGTTTCCTACAAGCTACAGTTACCAGAGCACTCAAGAATTCACCCGGTATTTCATATTTCCCAATTAAAAAGAGCCATCAGGCATGCAGCGACAGTCTCACAGCTGCCAGAGGTGTTCATGGACAACCAAGCCCTGTGTTTCCCGGAAGAGATCCTAGCCAGACGAACAGCCAACAATAAGGGACAATACCAGCCACAACTTCTCATCAAATGGTCAGACCGACCCCAAGAGGAAGCCACATGGGAAGACCTTTCCACCATAGCCGACCAATTCCCCAATTTCAGCCTTGAGGACAAGGCTGATCCTCAGGTGGGAGGCAATGTTAGAGCTAAAAGGAGCAGTCAAGGCCCAAATGAAAGTCAACCCTGGAAAGTATACGTAAGAAGAAAGAAAAGAGATAGTTAGTGGGAGGGTAGTTAAATAGAGTGAGGAGAGGACTGTGAGGGCAGTTAGGATTGCTGTAATGTGTAAGCTTTTGAGCTTGGGCCAGAGATATCCTCTCTGAGCAGGGAAGTGTCCTAGGATCCAGAACCATACCTGGTTCGTTTGTACTGTTTTGGAGATCAATCTAATACTAGTATTTCAGTCTTGATACGCCTGAGTCTAACACATACTAATTGCTGGAACAAATAAGTAACTTTTCTTCTTTTGCTAGTGATGATTCTTCCTCAACTAATTCTTCTAATTCACGTATATTATAAAAGCGACATTCTTAATGGTATATGACAGCATCATGTAGGTCTAAAAAGAATCATCTATCAGTGGCATGGCATTTTGCCGCAGAGAGCATGCAACAATACCGTCACCTAAATTACAACATAGCTGGCCACCACATCGGAGGGGAACAGAGTCACGCCGGCATAGCACTTTTAAGAAATCAGGTGGTGGATTCCAGAGGGCCAAATACCACTTTAAATAAGGTAACCTAGCCTTTAATCATAAAAAAAAAGGATAAAAATAAGCCTCAAAAAAAAATTTTGTAGTGCTGCCAGCTAAATAAGATTACGCATACCCTAACAAGTCTGAGTTTCTGAGAACTGTGAAACATAGATATAATACATTTGAAATCTGCTGATTCAATATGTATTGTACAACAGGTATGAGAAAAATTATTTAGATGAGGACGAGGCTGTATATCACACACATCCAGATGTTCAAATTCCTTCATCCTAGAGCTCCATAATAAGCGGCTTTACAACCTCCACGGCTCTATCTATCTTTATATATATATATATATATATATATATATAGACATATACCTATATTTTGCTATCTTAACTATTAATTGCAGTAAAAAACAAAAGCACAGCAGCAACATGATTAAAAAATCAACTCTAATTCCAATTGCACACCCATAGCGCTCTGCTGTGGCGGCGTAGCGCAGTCGCAATAGCGCAAGCTATGTTGCACTATTGATGGGCTATAGCACTCTATAGCGCAACCATGGGATTTTATTTTGGCAGTCATGGGACATTTCTTTTTTGGCAGCCATGGGACTTTATGGTAAAATATGAAGTATTATAAGGCTTAACCTAATTACAACATGTTTTTAGTTTTCTGCTCAGTGCTCCTATTTCATTATATTTTTGGATGACAGTTACTACCATTGATTTCTTCTTTTCAAATACTGTTTAGTAACAACTCTAGTTCTAACTATATTTGTTAGAATTAAGAGTGCACACAGTGTAAAGAAAAGAATTTATTTAAGATTCAATGAGAGCTACACCAAAAAATAGAGGACTAGAAATTAAAACTCCGCAAGACTATTGGCCTTTGCTGAGAAAATCCCAGCCCCAAGCCTCAGCTCTCATTCCCTTAATACCCAATGCCCAACACCTTGACTTTCCCCTTCCTCATGCACCACCACCCCCCCCCCCCCCCAAAAAAAAAAAAAAAAAACTGTCAATTACTAGCATTTCCTTTTTCCCACTAACTATCATCCCATTAATTGCCACTCTGTCCTTCCCATAACACACACCCCTGTCAGCTGCTAACATTCTCTTCTCCTCACTAACTATCCCCCCACAAGCTGTCACTTTGTCTTTCACATACCCCTGTCAGCTTCTGCTAATATTCCTTTCTCCCCACTGTCTCCTAACTAGCTGTCACTCTATTCCTCCATGATGATACTCCATATTGTGATGACAATGTTGTTTATTACGGTGAGGATGAATTTTAAACTTGTTATGCTTAGTGTTTTTTTCAATGGTTGTCATATTTTAAAGACTATTTTTTATATATTCTTGTTATTTGAGATTATATTACATATATAAATATAAATTTATATATATAATATAAATGCGCTCTAGTTTAAATAGCAATGCACAATATCACTATGACTCCAAGTACTATAAGTGCACTATTCGCTATTAACAACTATGAGAGATATACGCTCAGCATTACTACTATCAATGCCTCCATTTATCCATTGTTACTACTCAACAGCCAGCTTTAATTTATACCCTATGTGTAAACAAGAACATATGCGATAAACATAGTCTAAGAACGATATACTAGAGTTTATAACACAAAAGGATAACTATAGGATTTTATCCCATTGGCTAAAGAGAAATTTGCAGATACTTGCATGGGTTCAGCAAAGATGCAGCAATGATAGCAGAGCATATTCGAACAAGAACCATATAAGATTCTGTATTTAAATATGGCATAGTATGAGGCTTTACTTACCAGTATTTTATCAATCCATCCCAGCTACATGTTGCTACTTTGCTCTGTTCCAAGGGATGCCACTCACAACCGATGCAAACACCTTCGTGACACTTGAGAGTTCTGAAGACTTTGCAACTCTTCCAATCCCAGAACCAACACTTACCCTCACCATCTCCAGACATCACAAAGCGACCATCTGGAGAAAAATTCACCTGACATGCATATCCAGCTACAATGTGTCCAGCAAACCTCTTCTTCTTGTTAAGTTGGAACTTCTCCCTGGTGCTATAGATAAGGATTTGGTTATCCAAGCTTTGCGCAGCAAGCCAATTTGTGTTCGGGTGAAGTGAAATGGATGGCATCGAATGCATGTGTGGTTCACTAATGTACTTTATAACCACAGGAATTCCAAATTCCCAAACTCTGAGAGACTTGTCATCGCTAGAAGTAACAAATCTTCTGTTGTTATCAACAAATGTAATGGTATTTACAGCCCCCAGATGCTGATCATACTCTTGTGTTATTTGTCCAGTATTTATATCCCACTGGACAATCTTTTTATCACTCATACCAGCCAACAAAACATTCTGCTTATCCTCATCTGGATTAAGCTTAACCACGTAAGGGACCTTCCCAGTTGAGAAAGTTGATATCACTTGGCCTGTTTCTGTATCCCAATATTTGATATTCTTATCATAACCAGCACTCAAAAACTTGGTTCCATCATTACTAAAACAAATATCCCGTACTGCTTTGGAGTGGCCCATGTAAGTTCTCATGCACTTACCTGAATTGAATACATCCCAAATCTTCACCTTTGTATCCATACTTGCTGACAGAATCAAATGCCCATACTTGGGGAAGAACCGTATTGCAGATACCCCCTTGGTGTGTCCACTCCAGGTATGAACCAGCCTCTTGGGTATATAACAATGATCATTAGATGCCTTTGCATCCTTTGGAGGTGCAATCCAAGACCTACCCTGGTAATCCTTTTCCTCCTTCCCATGAAACGTACTCTTATCTTTGACAAGCTCTGCCTTTTCAGCTCCAAACCCACTTTTTTCTTCACCCTTCTTCTTGGCATACTCTTCCGCGTACTTCTTTTGCTCCTCTGTCAATTCAGTCTGCAATCCTTCCTTCTTTCCCGACCAAGGGCTCTTCTTATTCTTCAAAAGCCATATGTCAGTAGCTGGGTTTTCAAACTCTGTCATATTAACATCTCCCTCTTCTGCATCCTCATTCTCCGCTGATTTTTTCTGCTTTTCAATCTTCCTCCTCTTCTGCTCCTGTTGTGGTATGCTATACACTGTAATCCCATCATTCTTCTGCAGTGCCTCCAAATCCCCAACATAATTATAGCCGGCAGAGGCTGATGGATCGGCAGCGTAACCAAACTTGTAGAAAGTATTGTACTGTTCGTCAAAGACAAAGGGCTCAATCGCTGCATCCTCTAGGAAGCCAAGCTTGTGATTGCGCATCCCTTGGGCAATGCCGTCCTTCGCGTAAGGATGTGATGGGCCAAATATAGGTGCCCAGAGCTGCTCGTAGGTAGGATTGAAATCCACAGCATGCTGCGTGGGGTCAATGGGTTTTGTAAGGGTTTGATGCGCTTCAGCAACTGTGAGCGCCAGCATGGTGTCGTCGACCTTGGGGGCGGCGGATTTGGCAGGGAGAAGCCGTGGAGGGGAGGATTCCGGCGACAAAGTAGCCGTTGAAATAGGGTTTTCATTTGGATTCTTCAATTCGTCTGAATCATCGTCGCTTTGGTCTTTATAGTTCTGGAGAAGATCCATAGACGTTGATAGAGATTTGGATGGAGGATTCACGCTATTTGCTGAAAACGCTAGAGTCGTGAGTCCAGTTAGAGGCCACACCCGCCTTCAATTCGATGGGCCAGAAGGAGACATTTGGAGAACAGAGAATTTCCTCCGACAATGAAATCCCTCGAAGAGCTCTAACAAAGTTAATAAGGTAATTTTCACTTTCGGCTGAGAAAAGATATTTTGAAGTTATTAAAAACATAATTTTCATTTTACCTTCGCAACTTGCACCATCTTTTCTAATTTTTTTTTTAATATTCTTCTTTTCTAATTTAATATCATAGTGTAAGATAACTATCATTTTTTTATTTTTTATTTTATTACTCTTTTAAATATTTAATTACATTCTTTTATAAAATTAAATAAGATAACCAACAATCTTTGATTATAATATAAATATAAATATGTATATTCAATTTTATATTATTTATGTATATATTTTTTAATTATAAAAATTAATAAATATATAATAAAAATAATATAAACATATCATTTATATTTATTTATAGTTAAACATTAATAATTATATAATTTTTATATAATTAATAATATATATGAATTTTTTATTAATTATTTAAATAAACTTAATAATAAATAAATATTAATCTGTTAAATGATTAATTATATGATTAAAATAAAATAAAAAATTTATACACTAAATTTTAAATAAAAAATTAAATAAAATATCACAAAATATGATTATTTAAAAATAAAATTTTGACATATCAATTAACAGAAGTAATTTATTTATTTAATTAAATACTAGAACAACTAAAAATAATAAATACAAAATAATATAATTATTTCTTTCATAAACTTTTAACTTAATATATCACAGATTAAATATTAAAGAAAAAAAGAATGAAATTGAAATAAATAAAACATGAAAAAAATTTACCAAGAATTTCAAGAGTTGATGAATAAAAAATTATAAAAATATTGAAGGTAATTTATTCATTGAGTGTAACTAAATTTTTTAAGACTATTTAACTTCTTTCGAATTTTCTTTCCTTCCCTTACAAATTTTTTATTTAAGTTTATGAAAATATTTAATAATTAGATATATTAATAATTACATATAAATTACATAATTATTAATATTTAATTACATATAAACGAAACAATTTGTTTATATTACTCTAATAATTGAAAGAGAGTGTTTATTAATTTTTATAATTAATAAGATATTTTTTTAAATAATTTAAAGTTAAAATATGTGTATAATTTTTCTTATAAAAATTTTAAGATGACATAAGAAAGTAAAAAAATAAAAAAGAAAGTAAATATTTAATAAAAAATAATAAACTGTTCAAATTAAGAAACTCGTCACAAAATTTCAAAGATATTCACGTAATTTTATTAAAATTCAGTTTAATAAATTAATTTATCTAAATAATTATTTATTTTATTCAGAAAATAAATTTACAAAATTTAAATTTTTTAAAGCTAAAAACATAAATCTAATTCCTTATCCTAAATTCAATAGTTGTGAATATATTTAAATGCTTGTGTGTATTATTAGTCTTTGACACCTACATTGCAGGAAAAATTAATTATTTAATTATAAATTAGTTACAAATTTCTTAAAAACTAATTAAGAAAATTTGTGACTTCATCAAAATGTCGACAGTCCATTATAACATACTTCAAAAATACATGAATATAACCCAAAAAATAATCAACAAATAAAAAATTTTCATGACAATATATCTTATTACCAATAGCTTAAGTAGCTAAAATATATTAACATGAACTTAATAAATATATATAAGAGAATGAGGGCTACAACCACTAAAATAATGTAATAACTAGCCCCTTGAGATCAAAAGTTATTAGATCACTGTCTTATTCAGCACCTTTCGAATTCTTCAACTTTTATAGCTTTTCTTGAGTAATAAGATATCTAAAACTCTATACATAAATTATATATTTTTACATTCTTATTTTTTCCTTTTTCCTCTGTAAAATATTATCTCTACACTTCCCCAATCTGCTAATAACATTTTTCACTTTTCCTCAAACAAGAAGTGTGGAATGCCTATTCCCTGCATAGGATATAGAAGATTTAGACAGTTGACCACAATGATACTACACCATTTCTCGAGAAAGATATAAATATATTGCATCGTGTATGAAAGTCGAGCTTCTAATATGGCTATTTTGATCTTAACTCGTTAAATAAATGTTGGCATCACAAGCAAACCGAAACCAATTTGATGCATAGGGTATGAAAGAATCACTAATAACATCTCCTAATACATTTAAGAAACATCCATATAAATCATAAGCGATAAGTTAAAAAGAGAGTGATTCTCTTATGGCCATTTCATCTTCGAAGAATAATGAAATGGCAGCTCGTGAGGTGTTGTTGGTGCTTCGTATCCGAGCGTGGATTGATCGATTGGGACCTGTTCAAATCACTCACTGCTACCGCGAAGCCAATAAGATAGCTGACTGTTTGCCCACAAAGCCTTTCTCTTTGGAAACCAGCTTCAACTTTTTGATTTTATTCCTCCTGAAGTAGTTAAACTGTATAATGAAGACCTCTATGGGTCTGGAACGCCTAGAATTATTTCTGTTAGTTAGTGCCTTGTTGTTTTGCGCTTTTAAGCCCCTTTGCTATTAAAAAAAAAGTTTTATTGCATTAAAAATTTTTTCTTTTTCATATTATCAAAAATATTTTTCTTCATTTGCAATTAACAATGCTATATGTATTAAAGAAGCAACAACATGGTGACAAAATAAAAAAAAAAGAAAGAACATAACAATTTTGTTGCAAATAACATGTTGTGTAATAGAAATACTACAAGGTTCATAAATTATAATGCACAAATCAAATATAAAATATGTGAGTCTTCAAATTCAACGACCCCATAAACGCACAATCTTAAATTACACGCTTTAATTGAATAAAAATTTTGAGAAAGAATAATTACAATTGCAACAATTTTTATAATTAATCTTGAGCAATTTGTATGAAGCTTCTTCCTTGAGGACAATGAGACAGAGTTTAAAAGCAGCTTCAACTCATGGTTTTTTATTTAAGAAAATAGATAAAAATAGAAACTAAATAATAGCAAACTAGCGCATTGTCATTCAAAGTTAGGAGCATTTTCACCAAAAAAAAAAAAAAAAAGGTTAGGTGCACTCATCCCATGTCAATGTATCTATCAGCTATCCAATAAATAACTCAAATATGAAAGGGCATCATCTTGTTTCCCCTTTTCAATCCGATTTAAGACATTTCATCTAGTAGCTAAACGAGGAAAAGAAAATGACGTGAAAATTAGAGCATCCAACCCATCAAAAGCAAAGTAGTATTATTAACTACAAAGCATAGATAATTAATGGGAGAAACATAAAGGAATAATTTTAAGTCATTTATCTATTTCTTCTAAGACTTCATTAGTTGATTTTCCTAATTTTAATCCTAAAATTTCTTCATCTGAAAATTTATTGGGTTCAAATAGGGTTTTTCTAATTCTAGTTTAGAAATAGAACAAGAAGGCTTTTCTTGATTTACTACGATGGCTAAGTCATGTAAAGTCTTATTAGCATAATTTAATTGTTCTTAAACATTTTTAAGTCTTTTTTAGTAGCTGCTATTCCTAATTCGTCTTCTGGAGTAAACATCTTTTTTAATGGAGAGACAACTATCCCTATATTATCTGGGTTAAGAAAAATTATTTCTTCTAATAAGAGAATCTTTCCTATTATCTTTTTCCCTTTAGAGGTTTTCTAGCTTTGAGGCATACTTTCTAAAACATTAGTGTTTAGGGTTTTTAAGACAAATTCTTCAAACCAATTGATAACAAGATCTTCTTGAGAAAAGATAGAGAACCATTTCCTCTTTTCATTATTTTCAGTTGTATAAAAGGTTTGCTTAATCTTTTCTTCATTAATCTCGAAAGTACTTAATGTATTTAGTTGATTAAAAGTTTCTAGTTCAAACTGAGTTGGGGAATTACTTTCTTAAGTTGGTAGTACTTTCACTTGATATTCTGGTTTAGGGGTAACTAGATGAGGTTGAACTCCTTTTAATTTTCACCAAAAAAAAAACAAAGAGTTAGGTGCATTCATCCCATGTCAATGTAAGGGCATCATCTTATTTCCCATTTTCAATCCAATTTGAGACATTTTATCTAGTAGCTAAATGAGGAAAAGAAAATCACATATGAAAATTAGAGCATCCAACCAATCAAAAGCAAAGTAGTAATATTAACTACAAAGTATAGATAATTAATGGGAGAAACATAAAGGAATAATTGCAAAAATTATCAATGGTTGTAAATTAAAATAACTCGATCAGGCCATTAGAGTTATAACTATGCTAGCAATATATTTGTATCTTGTATATAGATTATTCACATATTAACAACAATAAGAAATTGGAAAAAAGTTATTGTTCACTTAATTGATTCCAATCTTAACCTTTTCAATTTCATCTAAGACATATAATTATAATTAATATTAAAAAGAATAATAAATATAAAAATTAATCTCCAGCAATTACAGAGCTTATTTCAAAGTTTTGGAGAAAATTCCCCCAAAACTTCCCTAAAACTTTCCCTACAATTTAGAAAGCATAAGATAGTTACTAAACTAATTATGTCTTTTCAAAAAGGTATAAGCATACAAAGAAGCTAGTCATATAAAAAAAATATTGTAGCAATTATATTGCATCAAATAAAAGTTGTAAAATTAAATAAATTAGGCCATTATCAATGTCAGCAGCAACATAATGACTCCAGTAATTTGCTCCTGCATCTAATGGAACTATATATCTATAATCTACATAACGCTCATTTTGTCTTGTACATTAATAAAAGAAACCGAATTAAGACTCAATGTGAACTTTGCTCTTGATTTACATGTTTAATGTCAAAAACCATTGTTGGATTTGAACGTAATTACTTAAAATTTTAGGATAGTTAGTTTTTTACATGATAGTGGAGCCTCTATGACCAAGTGGTCAAGATTCGATTGTTGTTGCCTCCATTTGTCAAAATCTAAGCTGTTAAAAAAATTTTGAATTTACTCCTAACAATTTAAGATTTTGGAATAGTTGATTCTTGACATCTATTAAAAATGAAAATTAAAGAACGCCTTTAAATTATGAAATATTTGCTATTTATTTATTTATTTTTTTGTTATCTCTATCATCCCCAAATAAAAGTTTTTTTTTCTTTTTATGTATTTGATTTTGTGCTTGTGAGAAGTATCATTATCCCATACGCTTGAATTTGATAAGTTAATGATGAAGAAAATCATTTTTTTCTCTTATTATATTCCATCCAATTGAAAAATCATTCTTATCATGTATGTGGTGGCAATAATGTTAATTTCTTGATGAATTTTGCCTATAGGGATAGACCTAAATTGATTAGTCTCAAGCTATCAAATAGGAAAATAACATCAAACTGTGATTTGACACCACCTGCAAGTAATTTATATGCATACTTCATTTGGTAATTGCATCATGCCTTATCGGTCAATGCAAAACTTCTCTTTGCAAGTAATAATCTTGCATCATATGCTTCTTTAAATACATACCTTCTCCATTTGGGTTTTATCGCTCAGACTCTCTTTTATAATACTCTGTATTAATGATTGGCTCCTATGCAATGCATATTTATATTATATCTTGTTTATCTTCATTCTCTTGGAATAAAATATTTTTAATTTTTGGTTTGTTTCAGCCTTTAAGGTCAAAATTTTGGATTGGTACTTGTGTTTGTTGATTTGAAGTTTTTTACTTGCATGCTTAATACTCTTTGTTTGATAGGTCTGCTACCCAAAGTTCTATAATTGTACAATCAGCATCCATCACAAATCCATTTGGAACACTTCCTCTTTCCCTCAGATGTCCATTGGTTGAGCTGGAACTGCATCTTCAATTCAATATAGAATTTCTAGCATGCCTGTAAAACAATCTTTCCTAAATTTTGCATGTTACATTTTTATGCCAATGTCATATCTTAGCTTAAGTATGAAATATGTTGTGTTATCTATCATCTAAACTATATTCAGCTTTTGCAACCAATTTTACTTGTGAATAGACAAATGAGTTTTAAGCATTTTTTTGAGGAAATAGACAAACCTTCTTCTAGTAGAATATCATCCTTGCTAACTTCTCGACACCTCTCACAAAGACGAATTAGGTTTCCTGTCAAGAAATACTATCCTAAGAATGATGTAGGTAAATCTATAATCAATACAGGATTTTATAACTTGGTCCTTTAGAGGGCTAAATATGTTGTACGTGCCTAAAATTCACCTATTTAGATTCCATTCTTTAGTGATGATGAGGATACTCTAACACACCAATGGCTAATGTCTTTTCATTCCTTGGGAAAATCCAAGGGCATTGGTTGTTTGTCCTATGGAGCAGTGGCCTGCAAGGACATGTTTTGAAATGGTGCCATCTTCCAACGATAGATACATTCCAATAAATAAGAATGGTAAATATCAATTAAATTGATAGCATTTAGCATTTGGTTATATTTGAGATATAGAAGAAAAGGCTTGTGTTTGATGCATTAGGGATTGAATGATGATTATGGAAGTAGAGGAACAGGTAATTGGATCGTAAAAAAATTAGTTCATCCATATAAAAGTTTTTATGAAGTTCTGGTCTCTCTATATAGAGGAGACTCCTGATTACATAATACTTTTAATTTCTTCAAATTCTGGTCTCTCTATATAGATGAGACTCTTGATTACATAATACTTTTAATTTCTACAAATTCTATACACTCACCCACATATTACAATATCCTATAGGGGTAATTACCCCTAATCACTAGTAGGTCAAGTTTAGAATAACTAAACTTGATCCCATATTTTCCCACCCTCTCCCTCAAGTTGGTTTCAATATATCTTCAATTGAAATTCGAAGGAGAAAAATTAGAGAGAGAAAAGAGAAAGAAAACAAATTCTAGAATACAGTGGCCGTAACCTTCCTCCACACAACTCTAGAATATTTACTCAAGTAGAAGCAAAAGCAAAAATACAATATTGCCCCTGTGATACAAAATATAACTCATGAGGCCATCTATAGTAAAAACTAACACACTATTACAAATTTTACCACCCCTAACACTCCCCCCTCATGATTGGGATAAATATCTCCTTTCTATCTTGCATACAATGAAGTGGAAAGATTTATTAGACAAGGCATTTGTGACACAAAGGTATCTTTAATTGACCTACGATAATCTTCTCTTTAATGAAGTGTCTATCAATCTCAATGTGTTTGGTTTTATCATGTTGTACAAGGTTATATGCAATGTTAATTGCTACCTCATTATAACAATAAAGATTGAGTGACGCTTCATCATATAATCTGAGTTCTTGGACAAGTTTCTTTAACCATAGGTTTTCATATACGTCTTGAGTCATAGATCTATATTCAACTTTAGCACTAGATCTGAAGACCATTGATTATTTTTTACATCTCCATATAACAAGATTTCCTCAAAGAATGAACAATAGCCAAGAGTGGATCTTTTGATCTTGCCTAGTTAGCATCTATGAAAACTTCAACCTGGAATGTTCATGTTTTAAGAACAATAGTCCTTTTCTGAGAGCAAATTTTAGGTACCTTAAGATACAAAACACAACATCTAAGTGTGAAGATCAAGGATCATGCATGAAATGGCTTAACAATGCTAACTACATATACAATATCAAGCCGAGTATGAGACAAGTAAATAAGTCAACCTACCAATCTTTGATATCTCCTAACATCTACAACTTTTCTAACATGATTTCTTAGATGATGATTCTAAACAATAGGAGAATTTGTTAGTTTACACCCTAACATACTTGTTTCTTAGAGAAGGTCTAGGACATGCTTCCTTTGGTAAATGAAAATACTCTTATTTAACCTTGCAACTTCAATTCCAAAAATGTAACTCAAATTTCCTATATCCTTAATGTCAAATTTCTCAGCTAGACAAATCTTTAGATTGTTGATTTCTACTATGTCATTCCTAATCACTACAATGTCATCAACATAAACAATGAGGCTTTAGATTGTTGATTTCTACTATCTCATTCCCAGTTACCACAATGTCATCAACATAAACAATAAGGATTGTAATTTTACTATCACATCTCTTGAAAAATTGAATATGATTAGCATTACTTTGTCTATATCTGAGGGTTATAATCACTTGGCAAAATCTATCAAACCATGCTCTATGTGATTGTTTTAACCCATACAATGCCTTTTTCAATTTGTAGACTTTTCCTTAAGTTTTATGACAAGTAAAACTAGGAGGAACACCCACAAAAACCTCTTCCTCTAGTTTTCCGTGTAGAAATGCATTTTTTACATCAAGTTATTGAAACTTCTATCCCAAGTTAGCTACACATAAGAGAAGGACTTGGATGGAGTTCATCTTCGCTACCAGTGCAAATGTTTCTTGATAGTCAATTCTATAAGTTTAAGTAAACCACTTTACTACTAGTCTAGACTTATATCTTTCAATTGACTCATTGGCCTTGTGTTTGACAAGGAAGACCCATTTACAACCCATAGTTTTCTTCCTGGGTGGAAGTGTGGTGAGTTCCCCTGTATCATTTCTCTTAAGAGTTGTCATTTCTTTTATTGTTGCCTCTTTCCACTTAGAATCTTTAATGGCTTCTCTGTAATCCTATGGGACACTAGAGGAGGAAACAATAGAGACAAAGGATCTATGTTTGGGACATAAAGACTCATATGAAACAAAATTAAAAATAGGATAATGAGAACATTTCCTTACGCCCTTTCTAATGGCAATAGGAAGATCAATATCATTTACAAATGTTTTAGATTATGAGAAGTGGACTTACCAACAAATGAGGAGGAAGGAAGTTAAACTGAATCTGGAGTTTGCTCTTGATTAGCTAGAGTAGACATAATAGCATTATTCACTTATTTTCTTTTCTTCCAAGTGTAGGTCAAAAGCCCTGACTCTTTCTATTTATCTCCTTCATTTGAACCTGGGGACTCTTTAGGTTATGGTTGCAAAGAAGGTTCCCCATGAAGAACTTGTCGATTCTTAGATTTCTCTGCCTCATTTTGATCTTTTTGTTGCAATGTTATTTATTCTCTCTGATTCATATTTGGAAGATGCTAGAAAAAAGAAAACAACTCTTCATCATTATCCTTCTCCTACAACTCCCCATGAAGAGATGTTTGAACTAAAGAAAAATAAGCTTCATCCTCTCGAAATGTCACATTTATGCTAACAATTATTTTTTGAGTAAGGGGATGATAACACTTGTAACCTTTTTGAGTTTGAGAGTAGCCTATGAAAACACATCTTAAAGCTCAAGGATCTAATTTCCTAATTATTGGTCAATGATCACGGACAAAACATATACAACTAGATACCTTTGGTGGAACCAAGCAAGAGACAAATCCTTGAAGAAGCTTTAACGGGGACTCAAAACTCAAGACTTTTAATGGCATTCGATTAATAATATAAGTTGCTAACAATATAACAGCTCCCCACAAATATTTAGGCACCTGCATTTAAAAATGTAAGGCTCTTACCACTTTTAACAAGTGTTTATTTTTATGCTTTACAATGCCATTTTGAGCAGGGGTATTTATACAATTGATCTAATGAATGATCCCATTATCATCTAAATATTGTTAAAATTCATTATCATATAATCTAGTCCATTATCACTTCTAAAGAATTTTATTTTTGTATCAAACTAGGTGCAAATCATGGCATGAAATTTTTAAAACAAGACAATTCTTCGTCGTTAGAGTGCATTAAGTATACCCAAGTGCAATAACTAAAGCAATCAATAAAAGTAACAAACCATTTATATCCAGATAGAGAAGTAACATGACTAGGACCCTATACATTAGAATGAATGTTCATTCAAGGAATTGGAATTTTATTATCATTATTGGAATAAAAGTTTCTGACATATTTTTCAAATTCACAAGCATCACATTTTAACTCAATTTCATTATAATTTGAGTACAGATTTGGGAAAAGTCTTTTCATGACTACAAAAGAGGGATGCCCAAGTCTTGTATGCCACCTTAATAGGTTGGAAGTACTTACATTTCTAGATTCCTTTTGGGATATCAATCTAGTGATGGTACTTGGACTATCCTCCAAAAATGATGTGCCATTACGAACTCTACCATAACTAATCATTCTCTCTGTCTCCAGTTCTTGAAAGATACAATGACAAGGAAATAATGTGACTTTACAATTTAAGTCTCTAGTAAAGGCACTTATGGAGAGCAAATTATTTGAGAAATTTGGAAAATATAGGGCAGGCAAATTCAATAAGGGAGTACACTTTATGGATCCTTTGCCTACTATAGGGGATAGGTAACCATCTACAATACGAATAGCGTCTTGATATGTACAATGTGAATATGTGGAAAATATTAAAGAATTACTAATAATGTGATTAGAGCCCAAAAGTCAATGATCCAAGAATTTGTGTTGGCACTAGTTTAAGCACTTAAGGCTATAATAGATTTACCTACATGGGCTAAGTGAGTAAAGGAAGTGGAGGAAGAGGACATTTCCCTTTTTGGTTCTTGTGGGGAATTCAACCTTGTCATCATGAAAATCTTCCTAAGTGACTGCATTTCCTCCTTGGAGAAGCTATCCTCCCCCTACTAAGTGCTATATGGAATTGATTCAGAAGTCTCTGATAAGTGGACTTGGGTCCTAGATAGACCACCTCTTCTTCCTCCTTGACCTCTTGGTGGCTTCCCCCTGAGCTTCCAACACTATTTCCTTGTGTGCCTTATCTTACCATAATGGTCACATCTCAGCTCGTCCTTGTCAACTTGAGTAGTGGCATTAGGAAAGTCACAGAATTCTTGACTGTATTAACATTCAAGGCAGACCTATCAACATGTGTAGGTAAAAGCATATACCATCTACGACTCTCTTCTTGCTGAATAAAGACATGGGCCTATCCTAGTGATGGGAGCAATTCTCTTCCAAGAATGTGAGCTCTTACTTGATCATATTCAACATTTAGGCTAGCTAAAAACCCAAAGACGCTCTCATTATCCTGTAATTTCTGAAAATCAATAACATCCTTAGTACATTTAGGTTGATAACTCTGATAGTAAACAAGTCATTGCCAAATACTGCTAAGTTCATTGTAATACTAAGACACAAACTTCTCACGTTGTTTTCTCCAATGAATTCTTTGTTTCAGCTCATAAATGGTTGCATAATGGCAAACCCAAGAATCTGCTTCTTCCATTGCATTCCAAATATGTTTAGCTATACCCAAGAGCATATAAGTCTTGCTAATATCATACTCCATCAAGTTAAGTAACCAAGACATGACAAGGCTATTCTTCGATTCCCACTGATCAACATTGGGCTTTTTCTTCCTATCGCAAACATACCCATACAATCCTTTAGCATTTAAGGACAAGGTACAAGGAGTGGCCTATGTAAGGTAGTTGGTGCTATCAAGGCTAATCTAAAGTATAGGGTTGTCATTTAGAGTCACCGCGTGACTCACGGAATCCTCTAATTTTAATGGGCTCTTGGATACACTATTAATTAGGGTTTATAAAGGTGTTTGACTTATCCCTTTAATAGCACTATTTCCCCTAAACATCCTTCCTAACCTAAATCACACTACTACAAGCCTATGAAGGAAACTCAACTTCAATGAAGTCAACACAAAAACATAAGAAGCCACTTCTCTGACTAAAGAACACTGTCAATCCAAGTAAATTTGTGCTTCATGTGAGACGAATAAAATTCATTCATAACTAAACCACTCCATACTAATTTCAATAGCTAACAGAAGAAGAAATTGTAACTCACGTAAGGAGGCGAAATCGCACTAGTCTAGATCTAGTTATAAGAGGTGAAATCACGCCCCAAAGTAAAGAAATTGCACCACTACAAAAGGGTTTCTAGGTAGTAAAGGTAAATCGGTCCTAAAGGAGAAGAAATTGGTGCTTGAAGAAGGAGAAATCATGCCACTATAGAAAGGAAAATCATGCTGCACATTAAGGCTATTGGATAGCCACAATAACTTATGATTCTAGCATGCAGGAGGCTCAAACACTAAGGGACCTTGTGGCTTTTGATCATTGGTATTTTTGCATCGACTGAAGGTGTCATTGGTGTCCAATGACTGGTATTGACATCTACTTCACATGTTGCTGATGTCCACAATTAGGGTTTCGAGTTTAAACCCAAGGGATCTTGCTTTGATACCAAGTTGAAATTTGAAGGAGAAAAACTAGAGAGAGAAGAGAAAGACAACAAATTCTAGAATATGGTGGTGGTAACCTTTCTTCACACACCTCTGAAATATTTACTAAAGTAGAAGGAGAAGCAAAAATATAATATTGGCCCTATGATACAAAATATAACTCATAAGGGCAGCTATAGTAAAACTAACACACTATTACAAATTTTACCGCTCCTAGCATCTTCGATAGCTAGTTTGCTTACAAACGAATCAAACTATTTCTTGGATTGTCTTTTTGTTAAGATGTTAGCTACATGACTACTTTCAAGAATATAAGGCATACAAATAAATTCCATTATCAATCTTCTCTTTAATAAAGTGCTGATCATTGTTGTCAACCCCAAAATGTTTGGTTCCATCATGGAGGACTGAATTATGTGAAATTGCAATGAATGATTTATTGTCATAATCATGTGTTTGTGTGAACCCTTTAGTTACAAGCCTAGCTTTGTATCTTTTAACACTCCCATTAGTGCTGTGTTTTATAATAAAGATCCATTTACACCTTACTATATTTTTATCCTTGGGCAAATCAATCATCTCCTAAGTTTTATTTTTTTTCAAGGGCCCTCATCTCTTTTTCAACTGCCAAACACCAATCTTGATCATGAAGTGCTTCCTGTATGTTTCTAGGCATAATCACATTAAAGATGCTAGACAGAAAAGATCTATGTTTGCTAGATAGGTTATGATATGAAATGTACTTAGCAATAGGATGCTTAGTACATAACCGAGTCTTGCAATCCTAAATGAAAACTTTTAGGGAAATGGAAAGGGCCCCAAAAAATAAAGATATTCATGCATAACGTTTTGCATGGACGAATCCTAACCTAGTAGCTTACTAGTGCTTAGAACCTTAGGACTAGTGTTTGTCCTATCTATAGAGAAGCTCTTGAGATAAACCTTCATTTCCTACAAAACTGCAACATTCCTTGTAAGAGTTGGCAATTTCTAGTTCTAATCCATACGCACATATAATTTTTTGCTATGAATTAGGATAGTGGGCTGACTCTCAATATAGAGTGCCATGTGGGGAAGCTGCCAATAGATAATTAGTCGAGTATATTTTCTATTGCATGTTAGTTCTTCTAGTGCCAGAGAAATGATGCTGTCAATGACACCCTTTCTCAATAGCTGCAATCCCTTTATTGCTAGATTCATGAGTATATTGCTGAGATTAAGGATATGGCTACTTTTAACATCTCACAATGTTCCACTTGGCACCAAATGCTCTTAAACATCAGCTGGCAACCACCTTCCATAGGTTGGATTAAATTGAACACAAATGGTGTAGCTAAAGGTAGTTCTGGCCTTGTAAGTTTTAGGGGCATCTTTTGTGGAACTAACAATCAATGGTGTGGTAGCTTTTCTTATAGTATTGGAATATGTCATGCTCTTGACGTTGAACTTTGGGGTGTTCACACAAACCTGGAGTGTGCTTGGAGTTTGGGCTTTAGAAAGGTCATTCTAGAGAGAGATTCCACATCAGTAAATGCTTTGCGTACCTTTAAAGGTAATGCTACTCAAGAGACTCACTTGTTGTCTTGAATTTGAGCTTGGATCCACTAACCTTGGGACATCCAATTCAACCATAACTTCACAAAGGAAACTTTTGTGTGGATTGGTTGGCCAAGTAAGCAATCCTCAAGGACAAGGACTTCATATTGTACACTTCTTTACCGTCGAGATTGAGTGTTTTATTGCAAGTTGATTTTGTTGGTATTAGTAGAGATAGGATAGTTTCTATTTCCTAGTTTCTTTTGTTTTGGACTTTCTTCCCCCTTCTTGTACCAAAAGAGAAAGTACATGATTAAGTTCCCTTCCTACGTGTAATGGGTAGGTCCAATTTGGATAAATTAGAAATTTTAGTTTCAGCAATTACATTCAAATCAGGATTTTCATCAATGGTATTCAAATTAGATTCTACAGGATTTATAAAAGAATTAACCTATGCATTGGGTTTTGATTTAGCATAGCTGCTAGAGTTATGGATTAGCTTGTAGTTACTTTCTTAAGCCTTCTCTTGGTATAAACTAACAGCTTAGCTTCCTTTCTTTTTTTGGTAATACCTCTTCCCCTGAATTTAATACATTTTGTCCAATAGGTTTATCTTGAGTCTAGTCTTGATTTTTATTCTGATCATCAGAGTGATTATGGATTAGAATTAATTGTGGTAACAGTTTAGGTTGCTTTCAATTTCCAAAAAGTGTCTTCTCCTATGTCATCACTAAAGTCCCCCTAAAGATGAATTTTGGAGAAATATGGTATAGTTTCTAGGAAAGATGCATCCGTACTTATGCGAAACTATTTTGTGTCAAGATTTAAACAAATTTGTCCTTTTTTATTAGGTACCTATCCTATGAAAGTACATTTTTCAAATTTGGGATCCAATTTAGTTCTAAAAATAGTAGGGGCATAAAAAAACATGTGTACCCAAAAATTTTTAAAGGGACATTAGTTGATAGTTTGAAGTAAGCACTGACTTTCCTTAGGCAATTTAAAGGTGTTTCAAATTTTTAAACTTGAATTGGCATCCTATTAATTAAATAAAATGTTGTTAAAATGGCCTCCCCCAATGATTTTTTGAAACGTTCATGGAGGACATTAGTGCCCTAGGCACCTCTAATAGAAGCTTATTCTTACGTTAAGCAATTCCACTTTGTCAAGGGTGTCATTGCATGTGGATTGGTGTATAATACCCTTATATTTCAAGAAACCCCCTAAGCACTCATTGAAATATTCAATACCATTGTCTAATTTAATATGCAAATTTGTGTTTTTGTTTTTATCATGTAATATGCACCTCTAATATGCAAATTTGTGTTTGTGTTTCTATCATGTGATAAAAATCCTTAAATCCTTGTATATAAATGGGAAAAACCACATTTTTCCCATTAAGGAATTGGCCTTAGAAGGTCCCCAAACATCATTATGTTTTGGGTAGGAGGGCTTGGAAGGAGAATAAGGTTTTGAAGAAAATTTAACACGATATACCTTTGATAAATGGCAAATTTGACATTGAAGTGAAGAACAATACACATTTCTAAATGATGCTGAAAATAAATGTTTTAAATACAAAAAACTAGGATGTCCTAATCTAAAGTGCCACTACATAATATTCTTGAAAATAGAAGATGGCTAAATACCACTATAACCATGAATGTCCTTTTCCCTAGTAGAGGTTCCCTTAAAGTAATATAGACCATCTACCTCTCTAGCACTACCAATAATCCTCCTAGAGTTCTGGTTTTAAAAACACTATAGGTATCATAAAAATAACCAAGCAATTAGAGTCTTTAGACAATCTACTAACAAGCAATAAATTGCAAGCAAGTTTAGAAACATGAAGGACATTTTGGAGATAAATATTATTGACTAATTTGATGAGAACTTTAGTAACTATAGAAGCAAAGCTTCGATGAGCATTTCTAATTTTGTTGTTATTGAAGCAGGGATTATAAGTAGAGAATAATTTAGATAGGCTAGTCATATGTTCAGTGGCTCTTGAATCTATGTTCCAGGGAGTAGGATCTAAAGCAATAGGGCGAGCCAAGGGGTTATTACCTCAATGTGCCAAAGAACCAATAGGATTACTAGGTGATGGATTCACTAGTAAGAGTGTCAGAGGTTGATCCATTTACTTTTTGCTAAATGGCTTTGTGGCAACTTCATTAATAGTGGGTTGATTCTTCCATTGCTTTGGTTTTCAATTGGGAGGCCTTGCCATGAATCTACTAATAGGTCTCTTGAGTGTAGCATGGCTTATTACAATGGTCACACCACACTTATGGTTTTTCTTTAGGCTTTTGAGGTAATGTGTGCATTATCGTGTGAAGGGCTGAGACTTCAGGTGCTGTATTTGGACCTAATAGCCTTCCCTAGCATCATATCCCTTCTAGTCATTTCTCTACAAATCTTTAAAACACTAAATTAATAGATGGCAAGGGTGTTCTGCCAATAATCGTACCCTGGACTTCACCAAATTCTATGTTCAGTTTATCTAGGAATGTGAAGACTTGAGTTCTATCCATAATGGATTTATATTGGGTGCTGCCTGTTGTACATGCCATTCATACTCATTGAAAAAAGCAAGGTCCTACCACACTTATTTAAGGGAGTTAAAGTATTTTGTGATAGAATGATTACCTTGCCTAATAGAATTCAGCTTGAGGGTAAGCTTATATACTTAGGATTGATTGCCCAAGTCAAAATACATTTAGGACACATTGTCCTAGAGTTCCTTTGCCATAGAGCTATGGAATAGCAAAGGATGTTTTAGCTAACATCCTCCTCCATAGGATTTATAAGCCAAGCCATCATTATAGAGTTCTCTGCATCCCACATTGCATGGGAGGGGTCTTTGGCATCTGGCTTAATAATATCACCTATCAAGCACCTGATCTTTTCTCTTCCACTAATGCACACCCTAACTAACTGAGACCAACATAACTAATTATAACCATTTAAGTGAATAGTGGTAATTTGCACCAGGTGGATTCTAGTATGGGACAGTGGATGAGGTTTGTGGGGTTGGCTTGAGGGTGTTTGGTTTTAGCAAAGGGATTTGTTTTAGGGATGTTTGACATGGTTGCAATTAAGTGGCAAGTTGTTTGGCATTTTTGTAAGGGTATTTAATTGGTTATGTATTAATTGGAAATCAAATAGGGCTTTAATACGATGTGAAAATAGAGGAAAAGGTAATTGGATCATAAAAGAAATTCTATTCGTATAAAAGAATTTTACAATGTTTTGGTCTCTATACATAGAGGAAACTCCTAATTACATAAAACTTCTAATGTCTATGAATTTTGTATACTCACCCACATATTTACAATATCCTATAGGGATAATGATTCCCAATTCATAGTGGGTCATGTTTAGAATAACTAAATCTGATCCCGTATTTACCCATAATGATCAATCTAGAGATGTGTCCCTCTAGAATTTGTTTGGTAAGATGAAAAATATTTTTCCTTCTAGACACCTAATATGATTTTTCAATGGTTTATGAAAACTTTGTAGATTAGTAGCGGTTAAATACTTATTTATAACAACTGTAGTTCTTTATTTGGTTCGCATTTTGGATTTTGTTGATGGTCCCTAAGAGAGAGAGAGAGCTTGATTATTTATGGATGACTTTTTGAAACAATGTTAAGGAATTATCTTTAAAGAAGCATGTATAGCATTTGCTGATCAATCCAACTTGGATGACGAAGAAAGTATGTGATCATTATGAATTCCAAGTATTAGAGAGAGAGAGAGAGAGAGAGAGAGAGAGAGAGAGAGAGATTGTTTATGAATGACTCTTTGAAACAGTATTTAGGAATTATCTTTAAAGAAGCATGTATAGCATCTAATGATCAATCCAACTTGGATGATGAAGAAAGTATGTGATCCTTATGAATTCCAAGTATTAGAGAGAGAGAGAGAGATTGTTTATGAATGACTTTTTGAAATAGTATTCAGGAATTATCTTTAAAGAAGCATGTATAGCATCTACTAATCGATCCAACCTAGATGATAAAGAAAGTATGTGATCCTTATGAATTCCAAGTATTAGATGATCAAGGGACATTTTAGTTTACTGATGTTCTATAATCAATAATTTTGAATTAGTTTATTGGTCTTATGGTATTTGTATCTTACTCCATTTGTCACAATGGCAATCTTATGTTCTATGGATAGTAAAACAAATCCAATTGAGATTGTATCAAACTACTTTTAGAAGGACAGATCTTTGTATTGGACCTCATGGACAAAAAGAATAGTGAGAATTCCAAAAAAAAAAATATGAATTGCTTAAAGAAATAATTATTTGGGAGGAACTTAATTCACTTGAAGTGGTTTTTTAAGTCAACAATTTTTGCACAATAACCACTCCGATTCCTTTTGGGAATTATTATGAGAATTCCTTTTTTAGAATTCTCCTAGTATAATATTATTCCCTTACTCCCTTTTTCTAACTACTTCATCTCTTTGCTTTCACTTTTGTATCATAATGTCTATAGATGATTCCACAAAATTGCAGTTAAAAATGATCTTATCAAGGAAAGTTCATCCTATTAAAATGGAGTAAACATCCAATAGAATTAATGAAGACCACTCTCCAAAAGGTGGACATGTATGTGACACTCAATGGGCATAGAACTAGTGAGGCTGCCATTGTTTATGAGCATGGAGATGATATTGAGGCATTAATGCCAAAGCTTCGGTGTACAGATTACTACACACAGCCTAAAATTTAGGAACTAGCAGCCAAGGAAAGAGCTAAACCAAGATTCTGTGACATGTCAAGAACTTTGGTTGGAAGACATGGTTATGGCTATATCAAGTTTTTAGGTGACACAGATGTACAACGGCCTGATCTTGAGTCTCTTATTCAATTTAACAATCAAGAAGTGATTGTCTACATGGAAGACACCAAGAAATCTCCTGTTGGATGAGGGTTGAATGAGCCTATTGAGGTTACACTCCTTAACATAAAGTGCTTTGACAAAAAAAACTAGACATCATTATATCAAAGGGCCAAAGATTGAGAGATACAAGCTAGTAGATGAAGACAACACTTAGGATAAGTGTTACTTAATGAGATAAGGTTTAGGACATCAGGATTTGAGAAATTATATCTTGCTTTGTTTAAAAAAAAAAACAAAAAAAGGATTGATTTGGACTTTAAACTTTTCTTTTTTGACGGGAAAAAGAGGAAGCTTGAATTAAATAGTAGCCCTAGAAGAAATTCTAAAGGCTAACGGTACAATGAGTGAAGGAAAGTTTTCCTTCCAACTAGATTCAATGTAGCTAGAAGCCAAAGAGGTTAAACAATGAGTAATCAAATTGCATTTCCTATTAATGTGCAAAAAGGAGAAAGCTAAAAAAGAGCCAATCAAAATTCTACAGTTATCCATAGCTGCATCAAAGTAAGAGCTCCCTTTATTAGGCCAATAAATGTAGTGACCAATTCAGCACAGTTAGAGTACACTAAGATGGCCATAAACCCATGCTACTGAGCCACTTGTAAACCAAATTCAAGAGCCAAAGCCTCAATAGTTTTGGCTTCTCCATTCCCTAAACTTAACTTTGATGCAACTAGAAGTAGGTCACCATTTCCAGACCTAATTTCCAATCCTAAACCAAATTCACCATTTGAATACATTGAAGCATTAGTGCAGAGAAACATTACTGATGCATCGTTCTGGTCATGCTGCACACAAGAGAATAAAGTTTCCCTTGCCCTCCTCTGACCCATAACTTGGATGCAAGATCTTGTCTTGATAACATTCAAATCAAATTTGGTAGTCAACTAATGACTTATAGCTCTATCTCTTAGATTTCTTTTGGATTAAGAATCACCTAATTTGGCAGTCTTGAGAGAAAGTTATGCCTAATATACTAACCATTACCCAATCTTGTGTGAGATACTTTCCTATTCTATTTTCTTTCTTTTCTTGATTTTCAAGTTTCAACTTTCAAATCAAATGACCTTATTGGGATACAACCCTAAAACCCTTCTTAGGCTAAATTGAGCCTAATTAATTTAAAACAATCCAATGCAACCTAATTACCTCAAATCCACAAAAAATGAATTGGGCTAGTTATGGCACTTTAGAATGTAGATTGCATATACCATTGTGCCTTAAATTTAAGGGTCCATTAGTAATGACTTGTTCCCTAAGAAAAATATTTCTTGTGTCCCAAGAAATCTCTTCTTTGAAGACAAGAAATCTCTAAAAGTTCATATTTTTACCTAAAATCACAAACTTATTAGCTTAGTGCAATATTTGATCTATTCAAACAATAATCACATAAGTAAATCAAGCATAAAAGCACTAAGTTAAAGGGTGTAAAATATGGTATGAACTAGACTTAGGAAGAACTTGAATAAGTATTAACTCAAAGTGGTATGAACTAACACTAGATTTTTCAATATGCTAGAGCCAAATTATGTAGTTTTCTTTTTTAATGCAGAAAGTGCAATTGGTTTATCCTGAATAGGGTGGTACCATTATGCATGGAAGTGCAAAATTTTTGTGTAGGAAAATACCCTAACCTTATGCAAAAAAGTGCTGCCCCAATTTGTACAAAATTGCAAAAACCTTTATATAGGTCAACTTGCAAGAAATTCTTCAAAACTCAAGGATTAGGACCATAAGATTTCATAAATAAAAAAGACTACACAATTTAGGAAGTTTAGTTAAAGACAAAACAACGGCAACTTACCCATACGGTCCAGAACAAGGTGGCGAAGAGGGAGAAATTTGAAATCTTTATTGAGTTATATTGTTAGAGAGATAAAATATAAGATAAAACCATTATTGGGCCTACATCTAATAGCTTAAACTTTTGGGATAGTTAGTTTCTTGACACATACCATACCAACTTAAATTCTTGTGGGGACACATTAACATAAAGATCACACTATTACATGAGAAACATAGCTCATTTTAAGCTATGAACAAAATTAGAATAGATTGCACATTGTTACTTATGCATTTCATCAAAAAATTTGAGATCAATTATAGCTTTATGCTTACTAAATTTTCCACATCTTCACATCAATCCCATCACTAATCATGTCATCACATCGACGATAAACAAACTCAACTAAATACCAATTCATTTCTTAAATCAAGTTAAGTATAGAAGGGAACCGCAAGAGAACTTTACTTTAGGAATTTCAAATTTTGGCAACAACATGTGTCACCAAAATCTCTCTAAGGGGATATGGAAAAGACCTTCAAGACACCAAAAATTACTTCTCACTAATGCGGTCTGATTGCCAATGGAGCAAGTTACTACTTAGCAACCCTAGCAGCAAGGATAAATATTGACTTTGAAACCAATCTTAGAGTATATCCTAGAGAGGGTCCTTTCTCTTAGGCAGTAACTTAGCTAGCTTCCAAGATGTGGAATAGGGTCCTTGGTGGGTGCAAGTGATGGAATTCCTAAGCTCAACTTAGAAGTAAGGCAACCTATAAGAAAAGGGGAAAAAAGAGAGAGGGGATTAAGTGATGTTGAACTTTTATGGCTGATGGGAAGGAAAGATAGGATGTCATGAGTCTTCCTCTAGATGACCTAAGTGCTGCCCCATTAAAGTCTAAACCCCCTTCTTATAGCTATTCAAGAGCTTTCCTTCCCTTAAAGCTATAGATGGTGTTTTTTAGATCAAAGGTTGCTATCTAAGCAACTTGGATCTGTCATTGATGTTGGGATCATTTTATCTCTTCGGTGCCTCCCTCTTTCAAGTGCATAGCCTAAAGTAGGAGCAAGTTGATGGTGTGTAGAATATCCACTACAAAGGCACTTTATGGTTCCTTTTTTTTTGTCCTCTTCTTTCCATTCCCTTCAAGATGTAATTCTGATGCTAATTCAATGAAGGAACAATGCACTTGAGTACATGAACAAGTAAGGTAAATGGAAGTTTCTTGGCTCATTGGAATGCAACCAAATTCCTTTCTTCTCCTTCCCTTTTTCTCTTATTTTTATTTTTTTTTTCATTCTGAACTTGATTCTTTTAATTACTTCAATCATTCTTATTTGCCATATATTTTTGTCTGACCAATTTTAGATTTGAGATCAAATCCCAAATTTTGAAAATAGGTCAAATAGTATTTAGGACAAAATTATGTGTTTAAAATTGTGAAATCTTAAATCACTAAATCCTATACTGGAAACCCTAAATCACCTAACCCTAAACTATGACATGCAAATTCCCAAGCTTTAAATTGTATAACCCCAAATTGTAAACCTTAAATCATGAAACTGTAAATCCCTGAACCCTAAATTACGAAAGCCCAAAGCCTGAAGCCTAAACCTTAAACTTTAAACCCTAAACCCAATGCTCAAACCACAAAACCCCAAATCTCCAAATCTTAAATCATGAAAGCTTAAATCCTAAATCCTAAATCTTGAAACCCTAATCCTTAAACCCTAAGTTGTAAAAACACAAATCCTCAAATCTTGAACATGAAACCTCAAATTCTTAAACTCTAAATTATGAAACCCTAAATTCCTAAATGCTAAAACCCTAAATCTTTATAGCCTAATTGTGAAACCTTAACTCCCAAAATATTAAACAGCAAAACTCTAAATCCACACACCCTAAATCACCAAACTTTAAATTATGAAATCTCAAATCTCAAAACCATAAACTACAAAATCCTAACTTCTCAAACCCTAAATCACAAAAATCTTAAATCCTCAAACTGTAAACTACAAAATAGTAAATTTTCAAACCTTAAATTGTGATATCCTAAATCCCTCAATCTTAAATCACAAACCCCAAATCTCCAATTCATAGTTTGTGAAACCTTAAACCTTAAATCATGAAACCTCAAATCTCCAAATCCTTAATTGAGAAACCTGAGATCCTTGAGCCCTATACTACAAAACCCTAAGCACAAGCCCTAAACTATGAAACCCTAAATCTCTAAACCTAAATTGTGAAGTTCCAAATCCTAAGTCCAAAAATGTAAAATCCTAAATCCCTAAATTCTAAATTACAAAACTCTATATCCTCAAACTCTAAGTCTTAAACTATGAAACTCCAAACCTCAAACCCATAATTGTGAAACTCTAAATTTTCAAATCTTATACTTTAAAATCCTAAATCTTTAAACCCCAAACAATAAAACCTCAAATTCCCAAATCTTAAACCATTAGCTTTCATGTAGAACAGTAGCTCTGTTACTGTTGTCGTCTCAAATTTTTCATAGTCAAATCCTAAGTCCCTTTTAATCTAATAAGTGCTTATGCTATCCATTTTTACAATACCCCATTTTACAGTTAGTCATATATATGTTAGCTACTTTTACCTGGGGTATGACTACATCAGGGTATTGTTAAAGGAGGTAACCTAACAAGCCCAAAGATATATAATTAAAAATATAAAAATTGAGTTTGTTTTAAATAAGACATAATATTAGAATAAAGACAAATGTTTATGAAAATTGAGTTTAATTTTAATATAAATGCTTTTTAATGTTTAAGATAATATATTTTATAATAAAATAATATTTTAATAAATAATATTTAAAAAATATAAAACTACTATTTTTATCCTCAAAATATGCATAATTTATCCTTTTATCCCTAAAAATTTTTATTTTTCAAAGTCTTCCTCAAATATTCAAAAGCTGATCAATTTTGTCCAGCTATTAATAGCTGTGTGAATTTCCTAACGGCATGCTAAATTGGCGGAAGAATCTAAATGAACTGGCTAACGCTTGAACTGACGTGGCCACTGTGTGGCCAAGTTTTATTTTTCCCATTTCCACATTCAGAAAGCACTTCAAACAAAATTAAAACAACACCGTTTCTATGGCTTACTTGCCCTCATCCTCCCCCTCCTCGATCCACTCTTCTCCACCTCCTTTCTCGGCATCAACTCAAAAATAAGATTCACACTCACCCCACCCAGGGCCAGAGCAGAGCTCGAGCCAAACCCTCTGTGAAATGATGTTAGAAGAGCAACACTGCTAACAAAAGCTCTCCAATGAAAAGTGTTGGAATGAAAAGCTCTGGAGAGTATCGAAGCTTCTGGATGATGTGCCGTTTGGAGACCCTAATTGTGGGGTAATTGGCGATGTGAGGCTTACGATAATTGCAAGAGATGGGTTCAAGGTTTCTATGGATGTGCACAAGAACATTCTTGCCGAGAAGAGCCGATTTGGTCTTGAGTTGAAGAAGATTTTTAATCATAAATTTTACTTTTTTAATGAAATTATTCCATAAAATTAAATATGGTCTTGGGTCTTAAGTAACAGGAGCCGAGACTGGTGCATGGTTACTGAGATCTGGAAGAAAAGTTGAGATTTGGTAACAGGCTTAATGGGAGGATACACAAATTAGGGGAGGGGTTATGTGGTAGAGGCTGCTGTGTTGGTGCCGTTTCAGTGATGACTATATGGTTTGTCATGTTATGTTATGGCGAGCCAGACCGGGGAGAGTTAATTCTATACCCCAGTGTTGGACCATAAAATGAGTGGGATTGCTCTTTGAACTGTTCTGAGAAGGTCTTGTTGAGATGTCTTCCTAAAATTTCTGAGAAGCCATGCTCTCAGTGGCGGTGGCACTGTTGAATTTGGCGATCAAAACTAATTGGAACAAATAGTAAGAATAGTGAATAGGACTTGGCTAAAACCCGAGATGTGCATCTCTGAATGCTATATGACATGGTTTCTTCTTTACTTTTACTTTCATCTTTCTCTAAGATTTCTTCTATTTGAAAGGAAGGGGCAAGAAAAGAAGGGAGATAGGCGGGGGAATGAGTAGTTACGAAGTCTTGGTACTGGAATATGTTTGCTGGAGTCAAAAGGAAGAGTCCTTAGTTGATACAATGGAAGATGAAGAGAACAGACAGAAAATAGAGTGTGATTCATTTACTTGAACTCTGTCTGCAGTCCACTGTGGCAGAAAGTTATCTGGTTCAACTTATGCAAAGAAGACAACTTTTTTTTTATATTATATTTTATTTATTTGATAAATAAAATTAAAAAGTAATAAAAATAAATTAAAACATTTACTTTATTTTTATAAATATTTTTTGGGTTAAGGTATCTACATTAGCAACTCCATTAGTTATTGCATAGAGAGAATAACAGAAAATTAATAAAGAGTATATTTTTTGATAATTAAAATAATAATAATTTCTTAAAAAAGCTACTTTATGTAAAAAATTATATCTGATTTTATATATTTATATATAATATAATATTATATATGATTATATTACAGATTGTCTTAAAATTTTATTATTTTTGTTTACTAAAATTTTTTTATTATTTTCTATTTTATAGGAAAAGAGTTTGATTTACTGTATCAGAAATTGACCACCGTGGCTCTGAGATCCACTTAATTAAGACATGCTTATTTACCGAGTTTTGCAAAATTATTATTCGTACGAAAGGGGATAATTCGCCAACACGACGTTTCCCTGCAGGGCAGACCACGAAGTGTTTGAGCCAGTCGGAAATAGTTAGAACCAAAAAGGCCCTGATAACCTCATTGTCTCCTTCGGACGCCTGTGTCTGTGAACAAGGTCAACTTCCAGATCATGTCTGTTGCCGGTGAACCAATACGTCTCTTAGTAGCGAGAAGATTTCATTGCAGGTACACAATTTTAATATGACACTGATGATACACTTTCTCTACGTCTTTACAAAACTCTTATCAAATCAGGATCATGTTTTTTGTGTTATTCCGATAAGTTAAGAATCATGCTTAGTTGATTAAAATTGAGGCCTATACTTTCTGGGTTATGTATCATGTTCACTTGAATATATATATATATATATATATATATATATATATTTTGTTTCTTTTCATGGTGGGTCTTCTCTACAGCAACTAAGGAGGCACAATTATTCAATTCTTCAGGCTAGATCAGGTATGTATCTTCACCACATATTTTTAATCATGCATCTGGGATTAATCTCTTCTCTGAAAAGGGGAAGTGGGCCTGTACAAACTGTCTGTTCATATGGATTTAACATGTTCAGCAATGGTAAAATACTTTAATAATGGTTTGAGCATTGGGATACTGGCAGGTCTGTAAAACAAAACCTGATTGATTTTAGTGCTTGAATTAATGGCAGTCCTTTGTATTGCATTTTCCTTCACGGTGGGATTATAGACTTTTTTCCATAGTAAGTTGCCCTAGCATGATTGTTTTACTTGAAGAGCTACACAAGTTAAATCTGATGGTTACAAATTACAGTGATTTTCATATAATCATATAGATTCAAGGGTTATAGCAGAGAAAGGGATCCTGGAATTGGTGTCGTAGGACTTTCTTTTAAATTGAAAACCAGTTATAAGAAACTCAAACTGTTTTCATGTGATTCTATAAGGTATGCAGCATATTGGTAATAGTTTGTTGAGAATTTTTATTAAATATTCCTTCTTATAATGCTCTTGCTGGTAGCCTGGTAAGTACTATTCGGGTTTGCAACAGATGTGTTCCATCACTAATTGCTACATCACTATATGAGTAGAAGATGATCTTTTTTATTTTTTGAATTTTTCGTTTGAACATTGCAGGATTGTACCACATCCACATAATAGTTTCCAAACATACAGTAAGCATGTAGTTTTGTATCTATTTTTTAAGTCATTGCTGCTACAGAGGCCTAAGTGCGTGTTTTGTCTTCTTTCTTTGTTACAAGATATTTTATCTATTGTTAATATAGGGACCCATCCAAAAATTTGGTTTTGGATAGAATTCAATGGCGCTGTTTAATTCATGTAGCCAACCTCACCTAATGAGATAAGACTCTGTTTATTGTTTTTGTTGTTGTTGCTAATCTATGAAACTATGAAATTACATAATGAGAGATAATAGATTACTCGTTTGGTAGCTATCACAGAGTTGGAAAGGAATACAGCTCATATCTGTGTGAAAATTTGAGACATTATCTTTGGTACAAGTTTAGGGACCATATTCTGGTATGAAAAGTCTTGGTGCTTTTGTTCATAAAATATTGGAATGTAAATTCTGGACAGCATCTTAAGTCAATGTTTGATATAAGTTCTAGTTTACTGTCAATGAGGGAATTTCTTGTAAAGAAAAGCAAAAATCATGAATGCAGAATCCTGTTTTATGGTGTGAAAGGTTCATGTCTGCTAACTACTTTTGATATTCCTTCAACTCGTATTAAAATATGCTGTTTCTTTCTTATAGTTTTAGAATGTTATCTTGGGGTCACTACTTAGATGCGAATGATTCCTTTTATTGTAGTTGTTTGTATAGGTTGTTGCTTTGCTCAATAGTTTGCTATGTTATGGCTGTATCTTGAGAATCCAGTGTTGGATAGGCATTGAAGTGAATTTGAGGCTATGCCTATTTATTAAAACATTTTTTTCTTGGCTAATTGACTTCGCATTGCTTTTAAAGCTAATGAAGGTTATTATTGTAAAATAAATTAAACATGCAATCGGATCCATGTAGGTTAATTGAATTCCATAAGTTTTGAGATTTGTTCCAATTACAAGGATTTATTATCAAATAGAATTCAATTCAATGCAATTCATTATAGACATTAATTGAGTGCTTGCTAGGAACTGGATCCAAATGGATCCTTAGTGGGAGCAGCTTCTTCATGAACTGAATTTTGTGGGAGAGGACAGGAAGAACAACAAAAAAGAATAGGTATGGCCAGCTGGACATGGACCCCTGTTTACCATCTGAATTATGACAAGGGACAGTCTCATAAGCTAAACACAAAATCTCAAAGTTGCTTCCTCAACTACCCTGGTCATTATAGGCGTCATCTTCCAGTAATTGGATATAGGAAGCGTTGCTTTGGCTCTAGAATATTTTGCTACTCCAACCATTATGGTGACAAACATCCAGAATCTAACGGAATTCAAGTTTACACTCAGATTGAGAGGTCATACTACACAGCCCTTTTGAATTTTATTTATGGCTTGTTTTCCCTTTTATGTTTATCCATAGTGCGTACTTTCATGTTTCTTACTCAATTTAACTAAAACAAGCATGCCATTGAATTATGGATACAGAAGATTTTTTTTCTTTAAATCTTGTTCTTTTTGTCCAAACAAAGATGGTTCTCATTTTGGTGGTACAACAAGCAAATGGAGCTGAACTTGTCAATTTGGCTTTGAATTAAAAATCACAAATTTGAGTTTGATTTTAGTGCTGATTTCTTATCCAATTTGTAGAGTTGTAATATGGAGCCTACCATATTGTCATGAATTATGAATTTCTTCCTAGATAGTTCAATGTTAGAGAAGAAACTGCAACTTGGAGCTAATTAGTTTCTTTTTATTATTTGCAGAGTACTTACTGAAGCCGTTAAGCAATCACAGGATGCTTGGTGGGGTTTCAAAGACTGGAGTGAAGTTGAGGTGTAGTCTACTTTACTTTATATATTCATGTTGGGCTATTTGTCAGTCTACACTTATGTTAGCAGTATATATGCTGGATTGGCAATCATCTATTTGAGCTGTCTGATCAAGTGTTGGTGACATGTTGGAGATATTTAAGGACTCATAATAACTGCCATTTAAAATTTAAGCTGAAAAATGAAGGTTCCACTTGATGATACAATATAGTCTTTTGCAGACTTGGAAAATATATTGTGCTCATTTTATAGTGGGCTACATCTTTATTATTAATGCTTGAGGTCTGGAAATAAGAAATGAAAGGGTAGATAGAGAGCAAACTGGAATTATAGAGAAAAAAAGGTAATTGTGGATGCACCTGAATCGTAAAAACCTGTTCTGATGTACAAACTTCAAAGAAACTACTCTTGTTTTTTCTTTAACCACAAGAGAGAGAAACACAAAATAAATTACTTAGATATTCTTTTCAACAGCTGCATTTGTAAAGGATACCCTAATCTTTGGTGCCATAGAAGGATATAGATGGTGTTTAGACCCATAGGAACTGAGGAATTGGAAAAGTCACCATTGGATGGGTAGTACAAGCCGTTATGCTCTCTAGCATTGCCAATTGTCTTTATGAATGGTAAATACTGCCATGACAGTGGGAAGGAAAAAAGTTATTGAGCAATTTAAATTCTTAGCCACTTTATGGACAGAAACTAAATTGCAATATAATTGTGGGATATAAAGAATAGATTTAGTTGCAAGTCAGACACCATGATATCACCCCTGCCTGCAGCTTTATACAAAGTTCCATCCGCCACTGAAATACAAATTTCCTCTTCACAAGGTCGATAGTTAGAGAAGCCATCCGAATATCTGGTAATGTGGTCAGACACACTGGAATCCACAATCCAAACATTCCGGGGACCTTTATAGGATAAAGGGATGTGGAAACAATTGACAGAAATGGGAAAGGGAGCAGAAAAGTTCTCTCGTTTTATTTTCACTGATCTTTTTACAATAAATGGTGAAAAACATATACAAAGCCTAAATAGACAAAATTACATAAATATCCTAACAGTGTAACTACTATATACAACACAACACACTCCCTCAAGATGAGGCATAAATATCTCTCATGCCTATCTTGCAAGTGAAAGAATGGAAGTTTCTACTATTAAAACCCTTTGTGAAAATATTAGCAAGCTGGCTTTCGGATTTGACAAAAGGTAAACTTAGAAGACCTTTTGAGAATTTCTCTTTGATGAAATGTCTGTCAATCTTTGTGTTTGTTCTGTCATGCTGAACAGGGTTTTTAGCAATGTTGATGGCAGTTTTATTATCACAATAAGGAGTGAGATGAGACTCATTTTGAAGCCCAAGCTCCTCTACAAGTTTCTTTAACCAAATAAGCTCGCATACACCATGAGCCATAACCCTGTATTCAGCTTTTGTGCCTGATCTTACAACAACAGATTGTTTCTTACTCCTCGAAGTCACTAGGTTTCCTCCCACAAAAGTGCAATAACCTAAGGTAGATCTCCTATCATCCATGGAGCCAGCCCAATTTGCATCAAAATAACCTTTGTGAGAAATTGAGAGGAAAGACAAAGAAAAACTCTTATAATATTGTATTGAAAGAAAACTCTTATAATATTGTATTGGGATACTGAGAGTATGTACAAAACTCATATCATTATGTCCCACTTATATAGGAAACTATAGATTATGAGCCTGTCTACAACCCTAAACCTATTAATAAGAAACAAGACAACAATAGAAAATTAAACTTAAATAGGAAACTAATCCTATATTCTCAACATGCCCTTCAAGCTAGAGCAAATATAATAGATGCCTAAGCTTGTTATGCGTAGAAGATAAAGGTAAAATACGCTTAAAAAGACATAGATAGCCTAAAAGAACTACGGCAGCACACAGATAACGGAGATAACAGATAACATGTGTATCAACAATCTTCCAAAGATAGCTTGCAGAGTCTTTGTTGGGGACCAAGGGAGAAAAGTCCCACATCGATTACAAATGATAGGTGTGGGCTAGTTATAAAGGCTTAACACCCTCACCTCACAAGCTAGCTCTTGGGGATGAGTTCTACTAAGTCCAAGTAACCTGCCAATTGGTATTAGAGCATGATCTTTGCTCCGACTTCTTAAGGGTTCAGGTAAGGGCGCATTACCTAGAGTCCCCCTTTGAGGTTTGCAAAGTAGTATGGGGCTGAAAGGATGGCTGCCTGAGATTTGTTGTTGGGACGTTGGCAGGTTAGGGGGGAGGGGAGTGTTAGGGACCAAACGGGGAAAAAGTTCCACATCAACTAGAAATAGTAGGTGTGAGCTGGTTATAAAAGCTTAGCACCCTCGTCTCACAAGCTAGCTTTTGGAGATGAGTTCTACTAAACCCAAGTAAGCTACTAGTCTTGAAGTCTCCAAACAACAACCAAGAATATTAGATCGGATTTCGGAATACAATCTGAGTTTGAGAATCCAGATTTGTGTTCAGACATATGTACTATATTTGAAGTCAGGATAAATTGAGACACTGAGAATATCAGATAGGAGGATAGGAGTATCAAATCGAAGGCCAAAGCATCAGTCTGGAGGCTGGAATATCAGATTTGAAATAGATCAATGAGGATAGGCTCAAACAGTGCCAGTGATAGATGAACTAGGAGTGAAAAGGCCTAGAAATAGGAAGGAAAAGAGAGAGAGGGCCATAGATAAGGTTGGGCACCGCTGGTAAGGAGTCTCAACTCCTCACTAGTGGTGGTGAGGGTTTTCTTTAGTGGTGGCTAGTTTTTTTTCTTCCCCTCTAAGCGATGATACCATGTGAGAAATTGGAATATTAGGTTATTGAGGGTGTGTACAAAACTCATACCACTATGTCCTATTTATATAGAAAATTATGAGTTATGGGACTATCTACAACCCTAAACTTAAAATAAGAAACAAGACAACAATAGGAAATTAAACATAAATAGGAAACTAATCCTATTTTGCAATGGCCATGTTGGGAGAATAATAATCCTTTTCCAAGAGAAGACTTTAAGTATCTTAGATTATGATATACAACCTCCATGTGGGAAGAACATGGATTATGCATGAATTGACTCACAACACTAACTGCATAGGCTATTTTAGGTCTTGTGTGAGCTAAATAAATTAGTCTTCCCCCTAGTCTTTGATATCTACTAATATCCACTTGGTCTCTAACACTGCTTGCAAGGTGATGGTTCTCAACTATGGGAGTTTCAGTTGGTCTGCATCCTAACATGCTTGTTTCCTCGAGGAAGTTTAAAATGTATTTCCTTTGACAAATATAGATGCCCTCCTTGGACCTAGCAACTTCAATTTCAAGGAAGTAACTAAGTTTACCCAAGTCTTTGATTTCAAATTCTGTGGATAGAAAATTTTTTAAATACTGAATCTCTTCAAGGTCATTCCTAGTTACCACAATGTCATCTACATATACAATCAAGGTAGTCATATGATCTCCTTTCCTCTTGAAGAACAAGGTGTGATTTGCATTACTCTAATTGTACCTACACTTGATCATTGCTTTTCTAAATCTTTCAAACCAAGCCCTAGGTGATTGCTTTAATCCATAAAGGGCTTTCTTTAACTTGTAGACTTTTTCCTTAGTCTTTTGATTAGTAAATCCTGGTGGAATCTCCATAAACACTCCTTCTTCAAGATCTTCATGAAGTAATGCATTCTTTACATTAAGTTGTTGAAGTTCCATCCAAAATTTGCAGCACAGGACAAGAGAACTCGAATTGAATTCATCTTTGTTACTGGTGTAAAGGTTTCTTGATAATCAAGTCCGTAGGTTTGTGTGACCTTTTTGCCACTAGTCTAACTGTGAATCTCTTGATAGACCTATCTAGTTTGTGTTTCACTGTGACCACCCATTTGTAGCCAACTGCTCTAACTCGAGTAGGTAGTGCAGTGAGCTCCCATGTCCCATTCTTTTTTAGGGCCTTCATCTCTTCTTTCATGGGCTTCTTTCGTTTCGGGTCAACTATATCCTCTTCCTAGTTCTGTGGAATGGATATTGCTGATAAAGCTATGGCAAAAGATTTGTATGAAGAAGATAGTGAATTAGAAGAGACAAAGTGGGAGATAGGAAATTTTGTACACTCTCTAACACCCTTCCTCTTAGCAATAAGAAGTTCAAGCTCATATTTAGTATTAGAACTAGATGACATAGGGTTTAGGGACTTATCCCATGAGGAAAAAGAATGAGGTTAGTTTGGAGTTGGACTCAAAGATGAATCTTGGTTATGTGTAGAGTGTTCAATGGCATGCTCAAATTTCTGATTCTTGCACATGGAATAGGTGATAAGAAACTTCCTATCCTTTTGTGCTTCTTCCAATTGCATTTCTAAGTCATTTACACCACAATCTCTTCCATCTCGGAACCAATTTCCAAACCAATTTGTACCTCAGTGATCTTCTCTCCATCTACAGTAAATTGTCTTTCCCCTTGTCTTGCACAAGCACTAAGTTCTTCTAAACTTTCCTGGGGAAAAGGAAACACATAAGGGGCTTTTCTTTTTTTCTTCCTCATCCTATCTAATCTGTACATGAGGGGTATTAAAGTATGGTTCCTCTTGTCGGAATGTAGCATCCATACTCACAAACATCTTTCTTGTAGGAGGATGGTAACATTTGTATCCCTTTTGAGTAGGAGAGTAACCAACAAACACACACTTGAGGGGTCTATGATCTTATTTTCCCACATTGTTCCTATGGTCAAGAACAAAACTGACACATCCAAAAACCTTTAGAGAAAGTACATATGAATTAGAGCAGTTTAGAAGCTCTAATGATGACTTGAAATCAAGAGTTTTTAATGGGGAAAATAAGGAAGGAGGGCTTTTCAGAAAGAAAGATGAAGAAGCAACCAAGCTAATTTATGAACACTCTCCTGCATTACCAAATTGCTCCCATTTAACTTCTTTGGAGCAATTTGAAGTATGGGATTGTCATTTGAGATCACCCCACGGTTCCCTACTCCTTGGTTGAGGATTCAATCTTGGAGCCAAAATCACTCTCAGACATGCTGAGAAGCTCAGGACACAGTCACAAGTTGCTAAACCACCGACCCTTGGTCGACAAGTCACTAAACTGCTAGCCCTTAGAGGACTCTTGGACTGTCACAAGTTTTGTGTCCAAGAATGTGTTAGGACTCAATAACTTGTAGAACTTTTGATATCTATTAATCAGCAATTACAAACAGAGAACAGCCAATTCTTAGTAGTAGAATGGCCTTTGCTCCAATTACAGAAAGAAGGAATAGTAGAGGGAAGACCCTAAACAAGCTACAGATAACAGCAAGCTGCCTCCCAAGGATTTCTCCTTCTCTCAAAGGTACTCCCCTGAGCCAAGAGCCACTGCTCCTAACCAAACGACCACCAAATTCTCACCTGCCCCCTCTCTGCATGTCACTCCCCCTATAAACAATTCTCGTTTCCTCTCAGTGTAGTCCCCAAGTCTGCAATTGACTACTGCTAGCTGTCCCTTTGCTACCTTGGGCTGACATTGAGGCCCTATGGGCTTTTGGAACTCACTACTAGCACTCTTGGCCCATAAGTTCCTAACAATACCTCCCCCTTTTGTAACAGCCTTGTCCTCAAGGCTGATTGTGGGAAATTGCCTTCGGATCACGATCTCATCTTTCCTTGTGACTTCTTCAGGATTATCACTATAGAGCATCTGGATTAGGTGTGACATAGAATTCTGCTCCTCTTGGTAATCATCCTCTTCTCCCTTCTCAATGAATCCCTCGGAATCCTTAGCAATCCCTTTTTTCACTTCAAACTATGCTTTAACCTTGTCCTCAGTAGAAATGCTTGTTCTATTTCTCATAATACTTTGGATAATAACTGTTGCCAACTAAGATGAATTTGGTCTAAAACAGACATCTGTAATAACCAACTTATGTTCTTCAGGAGTGTCCTTGTGAAGTGTCCACGTTCCAGAGGACAACCTTTTTGTCATGTCCAGCACTGGCAAGCAACTTTCCATCTGAAGAAAAGTAACAGCAAGTAGCGTTGCTGTTCCTTGTTCGTATGCAACCAAATCCAGCCAAGGAAAAACCTTTTGAGACTCTTGGTAGTGCTCAGCTGGACTTTGTTTTATTGTTCCATAAAGGCTACCACCATGTGCTCCAACATTTGATAAAAAGGATTCCACATTATCATCTAAGGCACCAACATCTCCAAATCGGTCAATGTCCTCCCGCAGATTCGATGATGATGCAAGTCCCCCTGTGCCCTCTGTACCATACATCATCAAGCTCTTTGACACACTGTTAACGAGCTGCATGCTACTTGCTGCATTTATTGCATCACCTGGTGTGTGTGTGTTAATGGCGACGAACTAGATGACGGGCCAACTGCGTTTCCAGTACCAGTGTTATTGGTAGGTCCAGAAGAAGAATGCTGTTTTCTTTTTCTGTTATTCTGCTGCTGTTGCTGCAATTGCTCCTGTTGTTGAGATAAAGAGTGTTGCATCTGGGCCATCTTCATCTTAGGTGAACCTGAATGCACTTGGGAGCACATAGATACATCATTTCTGGTGGACTGACCATTCTTTGCACTCAAGCTAGTTCGGGGAAGACCAAAAAGCCTACGGGAATTCACATCACCATAATTAACAGAATTACCAAGGTTATTTTGTGCCTGAGCCCGTGCCACGAACTGCCGCTGTTGTGATGCCAAAAAAAACTGGTTTTGAGTTCCTAAGTTAAGCTTCTGAACTTGTTCACCTAATTTAGCCCATAGTTGATCAATTCCAGTTAGAGGCCAGCCCTTTAAGGGAAGACCAGTAACTCCTTGATTTAATCCTGCACTGCCTAGCCCAGATTTTGACTGCACTACCCAGCCCACATCACCATAAAATTGCTTGCCTATAATCCTGAACTTGTACACCTTATTTTGTGACTTGGGCTGGACTACAAGGGTTTGGGTCAGCAAGAGAAGCTGTTCAGCCCAACTCAGAAGTCTTAGCAGTGGGCTACAAAGCCTACTTGCGTTAAGTTTGGGCTGCTGGCCAGAGCTAAGGAGGCATGCATCAATGACTGTCTCCAGACAAGGAAGTATGGAATTTCTCCTTGCTTCTTGCCGACACTTGATCCCAAGGTCTCTGAGGTGTCCATGTCGGCGCCAATCCTCCCTCAGTGTGCAGAAAGCATCCTTTCTGGAATCCACCACGATTATGTCAGGATTCCATGGTTTCCATCTTGTGTCTACCAAGGCTGGGCACCTCTCTTTTCTGATCGGTGTACCCCAACGTTTCTCAACACCCAGTGCTGACCCTAGTGAACCTAACTCCATGAAAAAATTAGGTAACTTGCTGGACGAGACTGAGCTTATGCCTACTTTGCTGCTGTGAAGAATAGAAACTTGGGTTTCTACTCTTGACCCGAGATCTGACTTGATAACCGTAGCTGCACCCATCGATGAAAACCCGTTCTGATTCGTCTTCCTCCCTTTTTCCCGAGACTTGCCCTTGATATTTCTAGCCTGGTCAATGGCTGGAATAATTCCCTTTGGATTGTGTGTGCCCTCGAAATCCTGGGTTTCTCTTTTGCGATTGCACATGAGATGTTCTGTTTTGATGGTAGGCATGATTATCGCTCTTTCCTTGTCATCCATCGGTAACATGGCTGATTCCAGCGCCCCCATGGAGTCACCTTCTAGGTCCACTTCAGCAATTTCTTCCATCGGCTGTTCTTCATCACCATTGGCGTTGTCCACCTCTGGGGTTTTACTTTCTGTTTCTGTCGATCGCTCTGTTATGGATGTCTTTGTAGAGCACATGCTGTCCAACAGCAAAAGCATCTTCAAAATGAGTCGCCACTCCTCCAGCTTATCAAATTTCCAATTGGTAGCCTTCAAAATTTCTGCGACTGGCCTCATCTCAAGACCCCGTTCCATCGCTTCTTCTCTGAGGCGTTCCACTTCCTTCTCCAACTTTGCAAATCCTGAGTCCTTCTCTGTCGCCATCATCCGGCAGGTCGGACCAATTGTTAGGACTTAATAACTTGTAAAACTTTTGATATCTATTAATCAGCAATTACAAACAGAGAACAGCCAATTCTTAGTAGTAGAATGGCCTTTGCTCCAATTACAGAAAGAAGGAATAGTAGAGGGAAGACCCTAAACAAGCTACAGAGAACAGCAAGCTGCCTCCCAAGGATTTCTCCTTCTCTCAAAGGTACTCCCCTGAGCCAAGAGCCACTGCTCCTAACCAAACAACCACCAAATTCTCACCTGCCCCCTCTCTGCATGTCACTCCCCCTATAAACAATTCTCGTTTCCTCTCAGTGTAGTCCCCAAGTCTGCAATTGACTACTGCTAGCTGTCCCTTTGCTACCTTGGGCTGACATTGAGGCCCTATGGGCTTTTGGAACTCACTACTAGCACTCTTGGCCCATAAGTTCCTAACAGAATGGCCACAAAACCTTGTTTTCCTCAAATCCCAACCTTGTCCACTTTAGTCGACTTCCTTTGACCTTGAATTGTCGCTCAATCAGCTCTCAATCGTCGATTTCAGTCCTAAATCAAAGTTAGGGTTCCGGCGTAGCAAATATGGATGATGCTCGATTACTTCATAGTGGTGTGTTGCCAGAATATTCTAAGTTTGGTGGTTTGCCTGTGTTAGATCATTGGACTTTGGTCGCAGAAGCTTGGATAACAAGTTGACAAAAAGGGGAAAGGGAGCAGATAAATTCTCTTGTTTTATTATCATTGATCTTTTTACAATAAAGGGTGGAAACCCTTTATTGTAAATACCATAACACTGTAACTACTATGTACAATACAACAGAAAATGATTTTACCTTTGTGAGCCATAAGTGCGGAGGAATTAGAATTAGGTTCTGTATTTGGGTGAAGGAGTTCTTTTAGCACCTCAATTTGTTTGGCTATAAAAGGTAAGTTGTCAAATGATGGAGACACTAGTGGTGCCTCTATAACATAAGCTGTTTTGTTGTGTCTTTGACTCCGAGGTTTCCAAATTCAGTGGCTTCCCATGAAGGTCCTAGCAAGTGTCTTTGGTGTGGTATGATTTGTTGCAATGTTGACACCACAAATGATCCTTTTGAGGCCTGGTAGATTGTTGCCCAATCTGTCCTTGTGGGTTTTTCAAGACAGTATGTTGCCAAGGTAGAACCTTGGGCATTAGAATTTGTGTCAGGGTCCTTGGATTGAGGCATCATAACTCTTGTGACCTTCTTCGTGACAGACAATTGCAAACACCTCATTTACAGTGGGTAGAGGTTTTGTACCTAAATATACAGCCTCTCACGTCATCCAATTCAGTATTGTCACTGTCAAAAATCAAAACATGTTCTTTCTCTTGCAAATCTTGAAATTTCTAATGCCAAGTAATGTTATGATACAGATCTAGCTCCTGCCATAACTCAGAAATGGTGTTAAAGTATTCTGTTACAGACATACTTCCCTGTTTTGTGGACTGTAATGCAGACCAGACCTCAAAAAGTTGAGAAACATTCTCCATGTCTGAGTACATTTGTTGAATAGCAGTCCAAACTTCTTGGGCAATTTTAAAAACAAACAGCACCATCTAACCTTAGGTTCCATTGATTGAACAAGCCAGGCCATAACCAAAGAATTTCCTGCTACCCATGTGTTGTAGGTGATGGATGTATACCAGTGAGAGCCCATTTTCCATTTACTAGTCATCACATGCTTCAAGGATTGATACCATTTACTGAAATTGGTGTCATTTAGGAAGTAGACAACCAAGGGAATGGGATGTTTGTTGAGTTACGACATTTGATAGTGGCAACGTTGTAATGGTGAGGTGGAGGGGTCATGATTTTGGTGCTTTATGGGACAGTGTTTGGGGGTTCAAATTCTTGGAGGATTCTAATGTTGGGGATGTGGGTGTTGTTTCTTCTTGTGGATTAGAGGCTGAAAATGGCCGGAAAGATTGTCGGCTCTAATACCATGGACATATTTGGGGAGAAGAAACTATATGTTGTTCTTATTTCCTCAACAAAGATAGATTGCAATATATAGGAGAAAAAGAGATTAATCTAATCCCTATAACTTAGGAACAAATATGGGAGATACCTAATCTAAACCAATTACAACAGATTTACAGCAAATATACAGCTATCAACATAAAAGCAAATCAATCCTGAATAATGAGATTGATAGAATCCCACTAATTGTGGCATCCGATCCTCCAACACCTTATACTTTGCTGCAAAATTAATCAATTGAAACCACCCTAACTTTATTGTTGCATGCTAATCTTACTTTTAAATTCTGAGGAGATGCTTTTCTTACAGCCAACAATCTCGTTAACATCATACCCTCTTTCATTTTGGTGAATCAAACTCCTAACTCTATTTTGTTCTCTAAATAGTCACCTTATTCTGTCTCAATTGTATCTTTAATTGTGTCTATTTTGTTCATTGCCTAGCTCCTATACATGGTAAACTCATTGCAAAGGCTCTCCAGCATGTATATTTTGGGCTATTTTCAATTACAAAAAGGATATAGGTGTTTCTTTCCTGAGCTCAATTAATATGTCTGCTGAAGTTGCATTCGTTGAACAACAATCCTTCATTTTGGTGGCTTAACCCAATTCACAAAGTCTTTGACCAAGTATTGCACATTCCCTTACATTCTTCTTTACTGCCTTTTGAGGATTTACATATCACTCCCTCTGCAGCTCCTCCACTTCTTACCGTCAGAGCCAACCTAGTTGTTGAACCAAACCTTACTACCTCAATCTCTCCACCAGTGGTCCCTCCTGCTATGAATTTACATTTAGACAATTTGCCCACTTCCTAGGTTGAAGGAAAATGGTCTTACTATTTAGTTATGACTATTTATCACTTGCCTATTGTGCTTTTCTTTCGAGCCTTTCTTTGGTTTCTATAAAACTCTAGAGAGAGAGAGAGAGTAAGAATAGCAAAATAGTGGTTTACTTCTCATTAGTTAGAGACTAGTTATATAACAAACTTGTACAACTAGAATAAAACCCACAAGGTCAACTGATGACTAATCGTAAAATACATATAATATACTCAATAATATTCTAACACTCTCCTTCAAGCTGGAGTATAAATGTTAATCATGTCCAACTTGTTACAAATATAATTAACCCTAGATTTGCCCAAAGTCTTAGTAATAATGTCTGCAGGTTGTTCTCTAGTCTTTACATGCCTTGTAGAGATAATCCCTTGCTGAACTTTTTCTTGAACAAAATGACAATCTGCTTTAATATGTTTTGTTCTTTCATGAAATACTAGATTGGAGGCAATGTGAAGGGCAGCTTAGTTATCACACCATAGTTTCATGGGTTGTGTGCCTCTGAATCCTATTTCATCAAGGAGATGCTGCAACTACATAAGTTCACAAGTTGTATGTGCCATAGCCCAATACTCTAATTCAGCACTTGACCTAGCCACTATAGTTTGTTTCTTGCTTTACTAGGATGCTAGGTTGCCTCCAACAAATGCACAATACTCAGATGTGGATCTTCTATCATTTGGGGAGCCAGCCCAATCTACATCCAAGAATCCCTCTACCTCATAATGTCCATGATCACTATAAAGTATGCCTCAGCTTGGAGATCCTTTAAGACACCTCACAATGTATAAGACTGCATCCCAATGAGGAGTGCACGGAGAGGACACAAATTGACTAACAATACTCACAAAGAAGGCAATGTCTAGTTTGGTCACTATTAGGTAGTTCGGTTTACCTACTAGTCTTCAATACCTCTCAGGCTCTAGGAACTTTTCTCCATCATTTGCCATCAATTTCACATTAGGAACCATTGGTGAATCATAAGGTTTTGCACCTAATAGACAAGTTTTCTTTCGCATATCCAAAACATACTTTCTTTGTGACAAGAATATCCCCTTTCTACTACGGGACACTTCAATACCTAGAAAGTACTTCAATTCACCTAGATCCTTTGTATGAAAATGAGATCAAAGAAAGGACTTAAGAGCATTGATACTAGCTGCATTACTGCCTGTGATAACATATACTACTAAGAGAATACACCCAGTGCTGGAATGCTGAAAGAGGACAGAGTGATCATAGCTACTCTGTTTAAGACCAAACTACTAAATAACCTTGCTTAATCTTACAAACCATGCACATGGAGATTGATTTAAGCCATACAGAGACTTTTGAAGTCTGTATACCTTCCTATTCTCCCCCTAAGCAACAAACCCCAGGGGTTGCTCCATATATACCTCTTCTTGTAAGTCCCCATGTAGGAATGCATTCTTCACATCCAATTGATGTAAGAGCCAGTAATTTGAGGTTGCTAGAGAGATGAGAAGTCTAACCGAGGTCATCTTGGCCACTAGAGAGAAGGATTCTGAATAGTCAATACCATATATTTGAGCATAACCTATGACTACTAGATGAGCTTTGAGCCTAGAAAGGGATCCATTTAGATTAACTTTAATAGAAAACATCCATTTGCATCCAATTGCCTGTTTTCCTTTAGGGAGATGCACTAACTCCTAAGTCTGGTTTTGGTCAAGAGCAAAAAGTTCTTCAAACATAGTTGCACACCATCCATTGTGAGAAAGAACTTCTTACAGAGTTTTAGGAATAGTTAAGGTGTCTAAGGCCAACTGCAAAAGACTTAGAAGAAGGAGATAGATTATCATAAGACACATACTAAGACATGGGATAGGTACACTCACATTCACCTTTTCGAATAGCAATGGGTAGGTCAAGAGAAGGGTCTAATTGTTGAGGACCTTGGGGTGATGAAGTTGGTAGAGGTGGTGAATCCATAGCTATATCTTCTAGAGGAGAGGATGTACTGTCCACAAGTCTTTTTCTTTGAGAGTAGGTATACTGAAATGGGGGTAAAGGACTAGGCCAAGATGGTGGTTCGAAAGAAGGAGAGCTTGTATGAGGAGAGGAAAAGGGTGGTTCACAACTCTATTCCACAACAGATAAGTGCTTCTGGATTCTATACACTAGGAACTCATCATCAGACTCATCATTGATACTTAAAGGAGATGTGATAAGGGAAGATGAACTGGGGAATAATATAATAGACTCAAAGAATGTGACATTTGCTGAGACTAGATACCTTCATAGATTAGAAGAATAACATCAATAACTTTTTTGATTATGAGGATACCCCAAGAAAATACATTTGAGAGAACAACGATCCATAGTTATCAATAACACGCTATAGCACTGTGCTATATAGCATAGCATAGTTCACATAATGCGTGCTATGCTACGCGATTTTTGTGCTATAGCGTGAAAATAGCGTGTGCTATTGGTATTTAGCCCAATTTCTCCACTCCAAACCTTTCTTTGCTTATCTATTTCTCTTATTTTGCTTTCCCTCCTTTCCCTTCACTGCCTTTATCATATTTTTTAAAACTATTTTTTATATATTGTTGTTATTTGAAGTTATATTACATAAATAAAAATATATATTTATATATGTAATATAGTTGCGTTATTGTTCAAATAGCAATGCGTAATGCACAACACCATGTGCTATATTGGAATGACCCTAAGAGCTATAAGTGCGCTATTTGCTATCAGTAACTATGCGACGATCTAATTTAGAGACAAAGGGAGGAACATCTTGAACAAAGCATGTACATCCAAAGATTCTAGGGGCTAAAGGAAATAATGACTTCGAAGGAAAAAGAAGAGAATAAGGCATTTGCCCTTTAAAAATAGAGGAGGACATACAGTTGATGAGGTAGCATGCTATTGAGACAGCGTCTGCCCAAAGGCATTTAGGTACATGCATGTGAAATAAGAGGGCGTGGGCAACTTCCATCAATTGTCTGTTCTTTTTCTTCACTACTCCATTCTGTTGTGGAGTATCAACACAGGATGTTTGGTGAATTATACCCTTATCTATCATGAAGGAAGAGAAAGCATTGGAGAAATACTCTTTTGCATAATCACTTCTTAATATGCGAAGAGGTATTAAATTGGGTTGTAACCTTAGCATAGAATGAACAAAAAACTAGAAACAATTCAGACCAATTTTTCATTAAATAAAGCCAAGTTACACAAGAGTAGTCATCTACAAAGGTTATGAAATACTTAAACCCCTGGCTTAAACTCAATGGGACATGGACCCCACGCATCAGAATGAACGAGTTCAAACGGAGACGCAACTCTAGGATAGTAGGTTCTCTTATAATATTTGGCAATTTCACAAGCTTCACAATCCAAAGCTAACATTGAACTAAGAGTAGGACACAACCTTTTGAAAGCTTCTAAAAATGGATGACCCAATTGACAATAGGGTTGTAATGGGGTGATTGTTTCTAAACAAGTTAAAGACTGAGGCATAGGTTTTGATTCTTCCTCCAGAATATAGAACCCATTGGACACACGGCCTCTACCAATAATCATCTTCGTCCTGAGATCCTGAAACAAACAATAACCAAGGAAGAAATGCACACTACAATTATGAGTATGAGTCAATCTACTTACAAACAATAAATTAAAAGGAAATTGAGGTAAACATAAAACGGAAGTGAGAGATAAGGAAGGGGACAACAAAGCGGTGCCACTTCCAATAACTAGGGAGGTGAAACTATTTGCTAGGATAACATTAGGCAAACTAAAAGAAGGAAAAAAGGAAGTAAGAATGCTAGTATTACCTGTCAAATAATTAGTGGCACCTAAGTCAATGACCCCGTTACCGGAGGAAGATGTGAGGCAAGCAATGGGATTACCTGTCTGAATTAATGCAGTTGTAAAGGATGTGGAAATTCCTTGCATAGCTTGAAATTGAGTGTATCTATTAAATTCTTTTCAATCATGGTCACAATTTTGATCCAAGATTCCATTCTCAATGAGAAAAATTACACGAAATTGTTCACCTCAATTTAGCTCTCCAAATACTAAGAAGTAATCAACCCAATTATCTACACCAAACTTAAAGATGCTCACCCTAAAAGCACCACTCTTGCTGAAACCACAATATTTCAATATTGCATAACCACCCTAAGCCTTCTGGCAACTAGATAATGACATCCAAAGATTAGGATTGTCCAAATACAAGTCAAGTTAGCCTATGCAAGCTCAACTTTGGCTTCCAACTACTGGCCAGGTCTAAAAATAATCAGTCTAAACTAATTTTGAGTTGCCCATATATAGAAAATAGATGAACTTACTTCAATTGCACCAACCCAGCCAAGTTTAGTCCACCCAACGAGGGAGTCACAGCCTTTCTTAGCGAAAATCATGAAATTTCATCCTCTTTTAGTCAATTTCTCACAAACCCAGTCAATTTCACCTCAATTTCACATAAGCCCAATCAATTTCATAGCCAATTTCGTATCCCTTCGAGTTCTCTCTGCATTTCGCACATAGTCTCACAAAAAAAGGCATCCTCTGGCTCTGAATCGCGCTAGCCTTGAAGAATCAACATTGTTTGGTCATGCAACACCTTTGGTCAAGCTTCCTTTGGGCGTGCGACACTCTCTGGTCGCAAATCGCATCCCAAACGCAACTCTTCTTGGTCGCTGGTCCAAGTTGCACCCAAGGTGCAACGCTCTAGGCCATGTGTCTCATCTAACATGGTGGCTCTCCAGCCACCAGAAAAAGGGGCAACAGGGAAAGGGGGAAGTCTAAAGGCCGAGCAACACAAGGGAAAATTTGGGGTTAGGTTTAAGGTTAGGGTTTTGAAAATTTGGGAATTAGGGCTCTGATAACATGTAAAACTCTAGAGAGAATGAGAAGAACTTAGCGAGAGAGAGAGAGAGAGAGAATATGAATAGCAGAATAGTAGTTCACTCACTTCTCATTAATTAGAGACTAATTATATAACAAACTTGTACAACTAGAATAAAATCCACAAGGTCAACTGATGACTAATCCTAAAATATATATAATATACTCATTAATATTCTAACAGTTTTTATCCTAGAAACCATAGGTTAAGCTTTATCCCATCTTGGTTAATGCCGTGATGAAATGGACACCTTACACTTTAATGAAAATTGGGATTTGATGCCTCTATCACAAGGCAATACAACATTTCGTTGTCAATGGGTTTACATTCTTCAAGTAGGACCTAATGGAATTGTCAATCGCCTCAAAGCCCGTTTAGTTGCCAATGAAACCAAATATTTGGACTAGATTATAGTGACACTTTTTCCCTTATGACTAAGATATCTTCTATTCACTTGTTTCTGTTTCTGGCCACTAAGCATTATTAATCACTCCACTAGCTTAACATTAAGAGACAATTTCTTCATGGTTATTTGCATAAAGAGGTCTGTATGGGGCAATCACTTGGCTTTGTTGCTTAGGGAAAGTCTAGCTTAGTTGGGAAACTCAAAAATCAATCAATGGGTTGAAATAGTGTTAGACCATCAGATGAAGAAAAGGAATAGCTTAAGCCCAATGCTATAGTAAGCCCAATATTTAGAAGGGCTAAGGGAAAAGAAGACCATGTGGGGTCTAATTTAGAGGGGAAGGTTGTTAGAGGTGAGAGAAGTTTATTAAAGCAGTTAGTGGGTCCAAAGAAAGGGGAATTGCTATATAGCGAGAGAATTGTGGAAGAAGGAGACATTCAGTCAATCATCTACTTTTGGGTAAAGCATTTGCTTTAGGTAGAAGAGTTTCCTTCTTGTGTAGGATTGAATCTTGGGGAGTCAAGAACACCTTGTACTCAGCTATCTTTCCCTTTTCCCTTTTCTATCTTTTCTTGTTCTGTATTTTGTAAGGCTGAAGCATGTTCATTGGAGACTTGTATTCTGATCTTTGTTTGAGTGGATTAATAGACATTTCCAGTTTCATCCTATTTGGGTCCTAACAATTGGTCCAACTTGCAAGATCCGATACCCAGTGACTATTCATGTAGAGTTTCAATCATTGGAGGAGGAAGAAGGCATTCTCATTGTAGTAGTGGCAAAATGAGGATATCATCTGAAGCCAATCGCAGATTTGTTGGTGAGAAAATTGTAGATGTGGTTGGAGGGAATCAAGCTACCTCACAAGCAGATGGCTATTGAAATGACAATAGTTGAAGAAGTATCTGAGGCATTCACATTGGCTAAGGATGGGGAGGTGGAATCCAAGGCTGTTAAAGAGATTGAAGACAAAGATGAGCCTATTTTGGAGGTTACAAACCAATAGTGGAGATCCAATGCCATCAAAGAAATGATGAAGGAGGATGGAGAAATTTAACGGTGCCACTTGCTACTAAGGTCTTTGAAGGGGAATCCATGGAAGAAAGTTTGATAGCTTTAATGGTTGACAAGATAAAACTAAATCTCTTACTTGCAAGGGAAAACCATGATTCAAAGAGCAGGGCCTTGAAGTCCTCAATTAAGACTTAGGTGGCGGATATGGATTCCTATGGAGATGAGGGTATGCCTCCCACTAGCTAAAGGTCTTTGATGGGATCCTAGTATTGTCGTTGATAATTTAGGGGATTTCAAAGGCAATTGTCTTTGTGTTCATGAAGTAGGTAAGGTCCTCACCCTTCCCCAACCCAATCATGTGGTAGGTGGGCTTCTAAACCCTCTGCAAGGTATTCTCATATGGGCTGGGCAACAACAACTGTTTGCTCAGATTTTTTGGGTCCCTCCCAACACAAGAATAGAAGAACATAACAAATGTGGCATAGAGGGTAAAAGTGTTCTCACATGTTTTGGAATGACAAGATTTAGCACTCCCAAGAAGTTGTTGTCAATCGCTTTGTTGATCTATTTTGCAATGTAGCTCCCCAACAAAAAAATCTTTGATCGGGGAAGGGCATCCTCTCGCATCCATTCATGGGGACCAGAAGCACAGTTTTCGGAAGTTAAAAGGTGGGAGTACGTTTTCAATAGAACGTACTAGTACCCACTGATACAGGTCACATGTTGATGGTTGTAGGGAGTAGAGTCCTTACCCAAACCCACAAATGACTGATTGGGATTCTCCTGACAGATGTAGCAAGACCGGAGGTGAGGTTCTATGTTTGAGGGGACTTTCGGTCGCTCATTTTCAGTAGATCTCCTTAGCATTTGTCTTGTAGGATAAACATACTGTTAATCCTATGAAATGAATAGTTTGTAGAGCAGAATGAATGATTTTAAAGGATCAATTTTTTGTAGAAACAATTTTACTCTTGGAATTATTTGAAGAACAAGATTGTTAATATCTTAGGGTATCCTTCTAGTCTTAAAACTCAAGGAGTCAACCAGTATGAAGGAAGTGTAAAGTTTGTTTTGGGTGTGTGGATGCAAAATTCTAATTTGAATGAGATTTGTTTGTTGTTTTCCTAATGTTGACTGGGTGATGAAGGTGGATAATAGATTCTAAATAGGAATGGGAGTCATCTTGATATTCTGATGGTATATGGTGTCTTAACAAAAAATTTTGAGGGAGCAAAAACTAGAATATATAAAGCTGACAAACAAGACAGAGGCTGAAAAAGCTCTCTTTTGTGTGTTATTCCCAATGATCCTTTACAATGGGAGAGAAAAACAAATACTAAAGCCTAAAAGGAGAAAATACATAAATACCTTTCAACAATGAACAAAAATATATACAACTCAACACTTCCCCTCAAGAGGAGGCATAAATATCTCTCATGCCCATCTTGTAAGAGAAAAAATGAAAATTGTTACTATTAAGACCTGTGGTGAGAATGTTAGCCAGTTGGCTTTTAGATCTAACAAAAGTTGTACTTAGAAGGCCTTCTAACAATTTCTCTTTGATAAAGTGTCTGCAATTTCTATGTGTTTAGTTCTGTCATGTTGAACAAAGTTATTAGCAATGTTGATGGCAGTTTTGTTATCACAATGAAGAGTGAAATGAGAGTCATTTTGAAGCCTAAGTTCCTCTACAAGTCTCTTTAACCAAATAAGTTTGTGTACCCCATGAGCTATAGCCCTGTATTCAGCTTCAACACTTAATTTGGCAACAACAGATTGCTTCTTACTTCTCCAAGTTACTAGGTTTCCTCTCACAAAAATACAATAACCTAAGGTGGACCTCCTATCATTCATGGAGCCAACCCAATTGGCATTAGAATATCCTTCTATTTTGCAATGACCTTGTTGGGAAAGTAACAATCCTTTCCCAGGGAAAGACTTTAAATATCTGAGAATTCAATAGATAGCCTCCAAGTGGGAGAGCGAGGATCATGCATGAATTGGTTCACAATACTAATTGCATAGGCTATGTCAGGTCTTGTGTGAGCCAAATAAATTAGCCTTCCCACTAGTCTTTGATATCTACCAATATCCACTCGGTCTCCAACACTACTTTTAAGATGATAGTTGTCAACAATCGGAGTTATTGCCGGTCTACACCCTGACATGCCTATTTCTTTTAGGAGATCTGAAATATACTTCCTTTGGCAAGTATAGATATCCTCCTTGTACCTAGCAACTTCAATTCCAAGGAAGTAGCCAAGTTTCTCCCAAGTCTTTGATTTCAAATTCTATGGACAAGAAATTTTTCAAACACTAAATCTCCTCAAGATCATTCACTATTACCACAATATCATCTACATATACAATCAAGGCAGTGATATAATTTCCTTTCCTCTTGAAGAGCAAAGTATGATATACATTACTCTAATTATAACCACAATTGATCATTGCCTTCCTAAATCTCTCAAACCAAGCTGTGGGTGACTGTTTCAAACCATAAAGGGCTTTCTTTAACCTGCAAACTTTTCCTTCAATTTCTTAATCAGCAAATCTTGGAAGAATTTTCATAAATACTTCTTCCTCAAGATCTCTATAAAGAAATGCATTCTTTACTCTAGTTGTTGTAGTTTGCATCCAAAATTTGCAGCACAAGACAAGAGAATTCTAATAGAATTCATCTTTGCTAATGGAGCAAATGTTTCTTGATAATCAATTCCATGTTTGTGTAAACCTTTTTGCCACCAGTCTAGCCTTGAATCTCTCAATAGGCCCATCTGATTTGTGTTTCACTGTGAACACCCATTTGCAACCAACAGGTCTAACTCTAGAAGGTAGTGCAGTGAGTTCCCATGTCCCATTCCTTTTTAGGGCCTGCATTTCTTCCGTCATGGCTGTCTTCCATTTAGGGCCACCTGTAGCCTCTTCCCAGCTCTGTGGAATATATATGGGTGATAAAGCTGTGGCAAAAGATCTATCTGAAAGGGATAATGAATCATAAGAAACAAAGTGAAAGATAGGAAATTTTCTAAACCTTCTAACACCCTCTCTCTTAGCAATGGGAAGTTCAAGTTCATCTTTAGTATTAGAGTCAGATGAAGGAGGGTTTAGAGACTTACCACATGAGGAGGAAAGGTGAGGTTGACTTGGAGCTAGACTTAGAGATGACTCTTGATTATGAGTAGAGTGCTCAATGGTTTGCTCGAATTTTTGGTTCTTGCACCTTGAATAGGTAATGCGAAACTTCCTATCCGTTGGTGCTTCTTCCAATGGCATTTTTGAGTCATTTACATCACACTCTTCCTCCACTTCGGAACTAGTTTCTAATTCAATTTCTACCTCATTACTCCTCTCTCAATCAACAATAGTTTGTCTCTCTCCCTGTCTCATACAAGCACTAAGTTCTTCGCCACCTTTTTGAGGAAAAGAAAACACATATGAAGTTATGTTTTTTTCTTTGTCATTTTGTCTACTCTCTCTATGTGGGGTATTAAAGTATGGTTCCTCCTCTCAGAATGTAATATCCATACTCACAAACATCTTCCTTGTGGGAGGATGGTAACATTTATATCCCTTTTGCGTAGGAGAGTAACCAACAAACACACACTTCAAAGCTTTGGGATCTAGTTTTGTCACATTACTCCTATGGTAATGAACAAAACTGACACACTCAAACACCTTTGGAGAGATTACATATGAATTGGACCCCTTTAGAAGCTCTAATAGTGTCTTGAAATCAAGGGTTCTTAATGGCATCCTGTTAATCAGATAAGTAGCAAATAGAACTGCATCTCCCCATTATTTCTTTGGAACATGCATAGTAAACAACAATGATTGAGCAACCTCCATCAAGTGCTTATTCTTTCTTTTAGGAACTCCATTTTGTGCTTGAGTATTGACTTAACTAGTTTAATAATTAACTCCATTTTCATCCAAAAAATTTTGAAACTCATGGCTCATATATTCCAATCCATTATTACTCCTCAAGACCTTGACTTTTGCATCAAACTGAGTGCAAATCATGGCATAAGATTTCTTGAAACATGAGAACACATCACTCTTTGATTGCATTAAATGAACCCATGTAGTATAGTTAAAACAGTCAATAAATGTGACAAACCACCTATATCTAGATAAAGAAGCAATACAACTTGGACCTCATATATTAGAGTGAATAATCATAAAAGGAACAATGCTCTTATTATTAATAACAAGATAGGAGTTTCTAGTATGTTTTGCATAAACACATGCATCATAAACTAGGTCCTTGAGATTACATCTTTGGTACAAGTTTGGGAATAATTTTTCAAGGACTACAAAAGATGGATGTCCTAGCCATCTATGCCGTGGGAAAAGCTAATGAGTACCATTATCATTTTTTGAGGCTGCATTGCATTTTGTTAGCCTAAATCTTTGTAATCTTCCAAAAAGTATATGCCATTATGCACTCTACCATGACCAATCGTCCACTCCGACTTTAGTTACTGAAAGACACAATGATTTGGAAAAAAAAAAGTGACTTTACAGTTTAAATCCTTAATATAGAACTAATGGACAATAAATTATTTGAAAATTTTGGAACATGTAAAACGTTGGATAGATTCAGGAGAGGAGTACAGCTTATGGAGCCTCTTTCAACTATTTGAGACAAGGTACCATATATAATTTTCACTAAATTTAAGGATGAACAAGAAGTATATGAAATGAATTTATCAAGAGAGTTGTTCATATGATTTGAGGCCCTAGAGTCAACAATGCAAACACTATTTTTGACACTTGGATCATTTTGAGGGGCATAAAGTATACCTGAATGTGCAACATTAGAAGTGGTAGGAATATCATTAGTTTGTAAGAATGTGGTGGTGGCATCAAGCTTCATCATCAATTTCCTAAGGGTCTGCACCTCCTCACTAGATAGACCACTACTAGATTGAGACTCATCAATCTCAACAAGATATCTATGTGTTCTAGTAGTTTGTGTTCTAGGTGGCCCATTCCTTTTTCCACCACACCTTCTAGTGGGGTGACCCTTTAGCTTCCAGCATTGCTCAACTGTGTGCCTCATCTTGCCATAGTGTTCACATCTAAGGTTGTCCCTATTCACTTGCTTGTTTGTGCGAGTTGAGCTATCCCCCTTCTATGGTAGACTCACAATCAATGAGGACCTATCATGTGGAGGTGGGTGCATCATAGAGTGTTTTTAACTCTCCCCTTGTTGGATGAAAGCATATGTTTGTTTCAAGGTTGGAAAATGACTCCTTCCAAGATAGTAGATCTAGTCTGATCTTATTCAGAATTCAGACCAGCAAGAAAGTCAAACACCTGGTCTTTCTCTTTCATCTTTTGGATGGCCTTGATGGTTTCAACTAAGTAATTAGCTTAAGAGTCCTGATAATAGTCAAGCTCTTGCCAAACACTATGCGATTCATGGTAATATTGCTGAATTGATCTTTGTTCCTATTTGATCTCATGTGCCTTTTTTCTAAGATCATAGACAAGAGCATCATTACCAACATTCGAATAAGTGTCAAACAATGCACTCCAAATTTCTGCGGTAGTGTTCATAAAAAGATATGGCCTCCCACTCTCATATTCTATAGAGTTAGAGAGCCAAGCTATCACCAATGAGTTATTTGTCTACCATTTCTTGAAGGTGGGCTCCTCCTTTTTTGGTTTCTTTAAGTCTCCATTAACATAGCCAAAGAGATCTCTAGCTTCCAAGAAGAGTTCACAAGCTCTTGACCAAGCTAAATAATTGCTGCCATTTGAAGTGTGGGATTGTCATTTGAGGTGAACTTGTGGTTTTTGACTCCTTCCTTAGATAGGGGTTCCATATCAGAGCTAGAATCACCCGTGGACATGTTGAGAAGCTTGGTACAATGTCACAAATCAAAGAACTACCAACCCTTGGACTGCTCCTTTCACCAGCATGCTGTTTTTGTCTAGGAATGGCTACAAAACCTAGTTATGGTCCAAGCCCAATCTTTTGCCACCTTAGTCGGCCTCCTCTGAGTTGGAATTGCCGGCCAATTGAGTCCCAAACGCCGGTGACAGCCCTAAGAAAAAGTTAGGGTTCCAAAATCCCTAAAAGAGGCAAACTTTGATTCTCTCCTGAGGAGTTAGTGTCTCCAATCATTGATAAGGGGGCTTGGCTCGCCAAACTTTTTTGAGTGCGGTGGGGTTGCTGGCGTCGATCACTGGTCACCGGAAAAGTCGCGGGTCATCAAAGCTTTGATACCAAGTTGACAAACAAGATGGAGACTGAAAAAGCTCTCTTTTGTGTATTATTCCCAATGATCCTTTACAATAGGAGAGAAAAACAAATACTAAAGCCTAAAAGGAGTAAATACATAAATACCATTCAACAATGAACAAAAATATATACAACTCAACATATAAAACTCTATTTTGCACTGGGATTTTATCACTGTATACTGTATTTATGTCCTCACCAAACTTGATTGGTGCAAACTGGGTGCTTGGAGACTTAGACTCCTGTTCACCCAAAAAAATGAGCGTTGATGTATTCTCTCAAATGTTCAAAGCATTTCTTGTCAAATAATCAGAATGCTTGCTGCCCTATGTTGGTTTCTGCTATTTGGGCATTCACTATTCTTGATAATGACTACATGCTACCTGAGTGGCTAATTGGAAACATTAGAAAAGATGAAAATGGGAATTTCATTTTATTTCAACTTCTTAGTTCTGTCATAGAGGCTGGAGGTGAGAAAGTTGCAGTTTAGATCTTGTCTACTCTGACTATGATGGCACAGACTTGGAAAAACTCTGAACTTGAAGAATCACAATCAAATGAATATCATGGAAAATGGTCTGCTGGTCAAGCCACAATTGATAGGGTTTTTACTGTTCTTTGCAGCATGTTTTGTCAACACCGCTTTGAATCATTATGATATCGGGTGCTGGGAGTCATAGGATCCAAGAGCTTCAAGTATCCAAGTCGCTGTCAGTTTGGGTTTATTGCGGAACTTCCTAACACTTGAGCTCCTGGAAGGTGCTTTCCTTTGTGTGCTCCCTACAATTATGAGCATGATTTGGGTGATAAAACTATGCCAGAAGTACAGCAGGCAAATCTTGCAGATTACCCATTGGACCCTATGTTGTCAAAGATGATTGTGGCTTCCAATAAATACAGGTGTTCAAACCAGACCATCTCCATTGCTCCCATGATTTTAGTTGGGAACTCAATATTTTATCAACCAAAAGATAAGCAAGTACATACAGACAATGTATGCATGAATTTTAATATTGGAAATGTTGGAGATCATATCACTTCGGTGAAGGTCTACAATTCATGGAAGGAAACCAAGGAGGGGTCATGGCTAACTGGCATTGGACAGGGTCCTACTCCTTACCTAACCTCATCTGGCCTAGGGGCGTAATGGGGAAAAAAGGGGAGATATTGAGAGGGAATGAGTTCAAGACATCTTTGGTATTGCTGATTACCTATTATATACGATCTCCCACGAGTGGAAGTGATAATCAGATGGTAATTGGAGGAGGGTTTGGGAAGGACATAGACATTGTCATGAGGCAGCACCCTAATCCTAGCCTTGAGGACAAGGTTGGAAAAAACAAGGGTTAGACCATTGGATGGAGAAAAGGAATGGCCTAAGCATAATGCTATAACATTCCCAATACTTAGAAGGGCTAAAAGAAGACCATGTGGGGTCTTATTCAGAAGGGAAGGATGTTAGAGGTGAGATAAGTTTATTGAAGCAGCTCTGAAGAAAAGGGAAGGGGTATATAGCGAGAAGATTGTGGAAAGAGGAGGCATTTGGTCAGTCATCTATTTTTGGGTAAAGCATTTGCTTTGGGTAGAGGTGTTTCCTCTTCTTGCATGGGATTGGGTCCTGGGAGCCAAGAACACCTTGTGCTTTGTGATCTTTCCTTTTCCCTTTTCTATCTTTCTTATTCTGTATTTTGTATGACTGAAGCATTTTCATTGGAGACTTGCTTTCAGATCTTTGTTTGAGTGGATTAATAGACCTTTCCAGTTTCATCCTACTAGGGTCCTAACTAAAAGTCCCCTCAAGTGGTTTGACAAGTTTAGTATTGCCATTCAGGCTTTTGGAATGAACCATAGTGAAACTTATCACTCTTTTCTGTACCAACTCTCTTTGCATCAATGCATCTTCCTTGTGGTTTATATAGATGACATTGTTATAATTGGAAGTGATCAAGGGAAAGCTCAAGCATTTCTAGACAAAAGATAGGGGAAAGCTCAGTTATTTCTAGGGTATTGAGGTTACACAATCAAAAGATTGTATCTCAACATCGTGGAGAAAGTATGAGCTAGGTATTCTTTAAGAAACTAGTATGTTGGATTGCAAGCTAGTGACACCTTGATGGGTCTCAATGGTAAGCTCTTGTTAGGTTAGGAGAGCCATTATCAAATCTTGGGAGATATTGAAGATTGGTAGGCAAATTAAACTATCTCATAGTTATTCATCCTAATGTCTCCCATAATGTGAGTGTAGTGTGTTAGTTTCTCAAATCCCCATGTGACTCTCATTGGGATGTTGTTCTTTGTATTTCAAAGTATATCAAGGGTATACCAAGTAAAGGATTACTTATGAAGATAGGGGACATACAAACATCAACTATTTCCCAAATGTTAATTGGGCAGGAGCCTTGTCTAATTGGAGGTCTGCTTTTAGGTATTGTGTTCCAATTAGAGGTAACTTGGTCTCTTGGAAAACAAGACACAGTGTGGTGGGTGGGTAAAGTGGAGAAGCCAAGTATCACGTGATGGCCAATGCCACGTGTGAACTCATATCACTCAAACAACTCCTACAAGAGCTAAAGTTCTTTGAGATGTCTCCTTTGAAGCTCGCGTGTGATAATCAGGTTGCTCTATATTGCCTCCAATCTAGTTTTCCATGAGAGGACAAAACATATTGAGATTGGTTGTCATTTCATCCCAGAAAAATTAGCTGAAGGAATCATTGTCATTGAATTTATCAATTTCAATGAACAACTAGTAGATGCCTTCACAAAATCACTTAGGGTCCCGGTTAAATTATGTATGTAACAAGCTAGGAGCTTTTGATATCTAGCTCAGGCTTGATGGGGAGTCTTAGATTAGTTTGTTTTTTTATGGCTATAAATATACAAAACTCCCCTGTACTTACACCTTCTTGCAAAAAACCCCATGCACTTTCAATTATAACAATTAACACTCTTTCACTTTTAAATTGTAGCAATTTACATATTCTTTTAATTTACCATCCAAATCACTAATGGCTCTTCATCCACACACGTGACTCTTCTCAGCAACCCTCTTCCTCTACCTTCCTGAATATTTTCCCTTCAGGTAGTCCATTTTGGTTTGCGTATCCTCTTCTTCCTCTCCCGATGAGTGTCATGCACTGAAATTACAGTGCCACAAATGCTATGACACTCGCCTAACTCGTCCACAGCATTCATTTTTCCCCAAAATCATCAATGAGATTACTTGTGTCTCTAAGCTTTCAAGCAGATTCGGTACCCCTTGTGCAAATTTAGAGGCATTTCAACTCTTTGAGCTTATCACAACTGTCGTGGAACAACAGTCGATACCCTCAACCAACCATGGTGGACCTAAAACTCATGCCCATGGTGAGGAGGTCAACCTAGTCCCTGTCAGCAATTGATGCAGTTCCTCTGCTGCTTGTAATCGCAGTTCTCCTGACATTGTTTCCAAAAATCAAAACACCCAACAAAAGCCATGAAAATTATCAATGAAGTTACTCTGTTAACTCATCCATATTTTTTTTTCTTTTGGCTTACCGCTGACCAATACTTCGAATAAGTAAACCAACTAATTACCCCCAGTATTTTTGCCTACTGAGCATTACGACAGAAGCCAAGAAATTAATATCTTCCTTCTTTCCAACATTTCTTTCATTTGCTCTATACAATAATCAGCCAATTTATACCTACATTTCAGGTCCCATGTACCATGGCCAATGCATTTCAAAAGGATTTGCCAACTGCAATTCACTTTTGCTTCTGTATCTCTGCAATAATTGTAATTAAATTATCAAATTACCAAAATTTAGGAAACCCTGTTGCAAACCACCTACTGCTTGTAACCGGAGCTCTAGGTTCACTGTGACTCAACGTTGTCAGTTCTTCCAACATTGCTATCGTAACTTGAGGGCTGGTCACCAAACTGACATGGCTTAAGGAGTGCATGGGGGAAGGAAGAAGGAATCACATGCATGGGGGAGGAGCCGTTAGTCATTTGGATAGTAAATTAACAGAATATGTAAATTGCTACAATTAAAAAGTATAAGTGTTAATTATTACAATGGAAAGTGCAGAGAGTTTTTGCAAGAGGGTGTAAGTGCAAGAAAGTTTCTTAGATTGTAGCCTTTTTTATTATTGAACATTATAATGTAATTAGACCCATATTTATTGTGCAGCTCTTATAAATAATAGAACTGAGATGACAAACCTCTCGAGTTTTTCTCTCAAACTCACTTACAAAAGTCATGAAAATCTGCGGAAGTAATTAGAAATTGTGACCTGGTACTTATTCCACAGTACACCAAAGGAAAGGAGTGAAGCAATTAGTTTCTGCCTGCAAGTATAACTGAGAAATATGATTCTAATATCTATCACCAACTTTAAGCATGAGTTGATGACATCGCATTAAATATTAATTGCTAGAAATAACTCTTTGGGTGGTTAAACATCCCTAAAAAAATAGTGAGGGAGAAGAGAATAGATCTGTAACTTCAACACCAGCGAATAGTTTGTGCTTCCCCAGCAGTTCATTGGAAGAAAGAGACAATTATATTTAACTTCCTTCTCTTAGAGGTATTGTCAGTTAACTAAGTAGATCCTCATTGTATAATCTCAGGGAGCATGGATTCTCAAACCTAGGAGCTCAAACCCAAAATTTGTTGTGCATTTTGTTGGAGGAATATTTGTTGGAGCTGCCCCTCAGCTTACCTACCGTTGGTTTCTAGAGCGCCTCTCAGAAAAGTGAGTTACTATGTTCTGATACCACATTCCAGCAAATTATATTCTCATCTCATCTCAAAATTTAGAGGGTTCTTTGGTGTTGTAATTACCTTTTGGTAGTGGCTCATGTATATGTCGTAACTTTTTCCTTTTTCTCCAATTGTTTAACTGATGAGAAGCTTGAAGGTCTCCCTGTAAGTTCATCATTGTAATGCTTATCCTTATGATGAAAGCAAGTGTGACTAAAACTTTTTCAGTTTCCTGGCCTACAAATATCTTTACCTTTGGATTCTTTTATGCTCAGATTTAAGATCCATCAACCAAGAAATCAAATCAATAAATTAAAAAAACTTTCTTCTGTTACCAGGGGCATATTGATCATTGCAACACCATATGCAAGTGGGTTTGATCACTTCCACATAGCAGATGAAGTACAGTTCAAATTTGATCGGTGCTACCGCTTTCTGCAAGAAACAGTAAGTTTTTATCTATTATACAGTAGATAGTATCTGTATGTCTTTAAATTTCCTTTTCAAGAAGAATAGGTCAAAGATGTTTATTTATCCAGATCCAAGACCTTCCTACTTTTGGTGTTGGCCATTCCTTGGGATCGGTTGTCCACCTTCTCATTGGTACATAAAGATCTTCTGCTACACTTTCTCATGAAAAGTAAATTGAGTTATTTTGTTGTGACTCATTGTATTGATTATTGTATCAGGATCAAGATATGCAGTGCAAAGATGTGGGAATGTTTTAATGGCATTCAACAACAAGGTACTTCACGGAGGATAACTAGTTACATAGCTAAATACATGGGAAAGAAGTACAAACGTCAAAGGTTAACTTACTCTTGGGCAATATTACATAATTGTTGATTTGCATGAGGGTTGACAGGTAAAAACTGGGGTAGATAACATTTGTCAAGAAAACAAAATCCAGTTCCTTAAAATAAGACTGGCTTCCATTAGTCCTTGTTTTCTATTCTGTTGTGGTGTAAGAAAATCCGAATGAAACCATAGAAATGTGATCCTCTTTCCTTTCTCCTTTGTTCCTTCTAGTTTTCCTCCTCTTTAGTACAGCTAACTTCTTGCATATCTACAAGCTGCCTTGGCATATATTGTCAGTTTTTTAGATAAGATCTTTCTTTGTAATTTTATTAAGATTGACTAAATTTTGCTTCATTGCTGCAGGAAGCAAGTTCAGCTGTCCCTCTGTTCTCTCCAGTTCTGGTCCCAGTGGCCCAAAGCATTGGTCCACTTCTATCTGATATTGTTTCATCACCAACAATACGTGCCGGAGTCAGTGTCTCTACATACTTTTCTTTTTCCAGTTATTAATCTATAATAATAGAAGAGGCTTTTGATTTTAATTTTGATTCTCATTGGGTTTGACAAATAGGTTGTTATAAATGCAGAATTGTGTGCTTTATCAACGTAGGAACTTTTAACCACCACTTGTATCCCAGTTTGTAACTCGATCTAGAAAGGCAAATCTTGTTTTATGTATTACATTGCATATGATTATGAAAAAATATTTTGCCAATCCTTAATCTTACAGCTCTTACTGTCTTCTGTTTGGGGAATTATCTTTGTGGGAGATTTGCATATTTTTTGCAAGCACGTACATTTATGCCATCAATATTGCGCCTTTAGACATCTGATTCAGATGCATGAAACTTTGCAGGCAGAGATGACTTTGAAACAGTTAGAAAATGTTGGCCCTCCCATCATGAAGCAGGTTCTTCCTTTGGTTGAGCAGCTTGCCCCGTTGTACATGGATTTGGTCAATGGAAGAGAAGATTTTACTCCAAAGCCTGAGGAGACGCGTAGACTTGTATGTAAAGTATCTATCTAGCACTGATCCTTGTAATCAGAGATTGATGTGTTTCCATTATTGATGCATAACCTCTCACCATTGTCAGGGCATATTTGTTTAGAATGCTTGCCTCTTGATTGAATTTTATTTCCATTTAACACGTGATTTACTCTTTCCATGGATTATGTCATTATGTTGTAAGTAAAAGACAATGTCCTAAATGTCATTCGAGAACCTAGGTTCTCTATATTTATCAATTATTTAAACCTAGAGTAAATTTCATATCTTATATTTTTATACTTTATTGAATCAATGAGGTGGTCAAAAGAATGATCCATGGGAGACATTAGAAAACTGGTTGGTGCTGATGCCAGAATTTGTCGATGTATTCAAACTGATTTACTATAACTAAAATTGTTACCCTAAGCAGGGATTAAACAATACCATAGTTAAACCTTTCCATTGGGATATGGCGTCCATGTGTAATGCAACGTTTTGAGAGTGGGAATTCTGCCTAGCCTAAAAAGGAAATGCTACTACCCTTACCGGGTTATGTATTTTTTTTTTTCTTTTTCCAAATATAAGACTTTTGTTCTAGGCCTCCATTTAATTTGCAATTGTTTGTATTTTAATTCTTCAGATAAAATCATACTACGGCATATCCAGAAATCTTCTAATAAAGTTTGAGGATGATTTGATAGATGAGACTTCAACTCTAGCACAGGTGCTTAGTTCAGAATCGGCCATTAGTTCACAGCTTGACATGTCAATACGCAAGTTGCCTGGAGATCATGGTCTTCCATTGCAACAGGTACTTATCTGCTGAATGGTTAGTAGTTAATTGGAATAAATCTTTATGGATTTGTCATGGGTAGTTAGGCAATGTGACTTGTGTTCTTTATTTTAGTCTATTATCCTTAATTATAATTATTCATCTTGAAGGCGCTACCAGATGTTCCGCCAGCAATGGCCAATGCAGTTAATCGTGGGAGTGAATTTTTGGCAAATCTAACTGTAGGAACCCCATGGGAGACAATTGCCAAAGACTTAGGGAACACTTTAGGCATGGATTCAAAAATCCTTCGTGCAGAAATATCAAAGGACATGGATTTACTAGTAAATGTGATATCATCTTGGATAGCTTCCAATGCTGGGACTAAACTTCTGAGGTCTTAACAAGGTCAGCATCTATGCAAGTACAATGAGACGCTTTGCAGAAAGAAAGAGAAAAAGCTTTCAGTGCTTTGATTCTCCTCACTTGGCAATTGATACACCTGTTAATCCATTCAAGTAAAAGGTGAATGTTGTACATGTATGATATAGTTTGTGACGAAGTACTTTGATATAGAGAATGTGAGTCTCAAGCCTGTATGAATATGCTGGGACTTTTTTGGTAGTAGTTGTGCATGTATCGTTGAGAACAAAGGTTACGTGGAAGTGCATGGAAAATGTTGTTAAGAAAAAATGTCAAAGAAATTATAAATTAGATATTTAATTATTAAATTGTGTGATAATCATCACAAAATTGCGAGTATTCAAAATTACAGAATCGATTTTATTTATATCAGCTCTATCTATATTATGTACGTAATTGAATAATTTGAAATCTCGAATTACTTTTTCAAGTAATGTTCCCACAATTACAGCTGAATCTATAGCTGTTAAAGCTGAATTCCACGCTACTGGTAATATAGGAAAATGTTGGGTATTTGTCTGATTCCGAAGGAGAGGGGCAACAAGTAGTTTAACCAGGTGATAGACAAAATTCATTCTAAATTGTTCTTTCCTTGGCGCAAGGATATGCATGTTAAGAGATTTCCTTGGGTGGTTTGCAGGGAAATAGACAATGTTCAGAGGACCTTTATTTGGGGCCATCAGCTAAATGAAAGAAAGGCCACCCAATAGCTTGAAAAAAATATGTCAACCAAGGAAAAAAAATAATAATTAGGGGTGGACTTGAGATGCAGTCCATGTAAGGTATGTACGAAGCTTGCTTACTTAAATTGGGGTGGAGATTTGACATCAAGAAAATGCTTTGTGGATTATTCATGGCAAATATGGCCACAGAGCAAGTGGAATAAAAAACCCTCAGAGCTGCAGGACAAATTCTAATTTGTGGAAGGCCTTATGTGCTCTTTGGCCAAAAGTAAATCAACAATTATGCTGGGAAGTGGGGAAAAATGGATCCCTAACAATGAAGCGTTGATTCACATGACTAATCAAAGTTTGAAAATGTATGAGCTGAGCTTGAAAGTTACACCTCATGCTGATTGGGATTGGACCCGTATCACGCGCTTATTGCCCTAGGAAGCCATCTCTATGATTCAAATGGTGCTACCCCGACTATAGATTTCGATGAATATCCAAGTTAGATGGGCCCCTAGCATGGACGATAGCTTCTCTGTGAAGAGTTCTTATCGAGCTATGTGTGGGAACTGGAATGTGCAGAACCCAGTTTGGCAAAAAGTCTAGCAACTAAACATTCCTCTTAGGATATGCACCTTCATTTGGCATTTAAATCATGAGACTTCTCACAAAAAGCTATACCTCTCGTTGGGACAGGGATGAGCCCTCATGTATGTGGTGTCCTAATATAAGGGAAACCAACCAACATGTGATGACAGATTGCAGAAGGGTTCACAGAATATGGAAAGGTCTCTTCCAACCAGCAGCAATGAGTAATTTTTATGGGTGGACTTCTATAGAATGGATGGACAATAATCTCTCCAATGATCGGGGGGTAATCAAGAAGGGAAAATGGGGTTCCTTACGGGTTCTGACATGTTGGTGGATTTGGAAGTGGCGGAACTCAGCCATGCATAATTCTAAATTTAAGGGGCCACCCAACGAGGTACAATTGGTTCTCAGGAACTTCCAACACATAGAGGACGCAATGCAAAACATTACTAAATTGCCAACGCCTGCCAGAGAAGTGCACTTCATTCATTGGCAGTTTCCTCCCTCAGATTGGTGTAAGGTAAATACAGATGGAGCAAAACAAAAGGATGATGCAAGTGGCTATGGAGGTCTCGTTATGGGAATGCCATGGTTTTTAATGCAGAATAGAGGGGAGTGTGGCTTGGTATCAAGCTAGCTGTGCAATTGGCTTGTAGAAAAATAGTAATCGAAAGTGACTCAAAGGCTGTGATAACAACTCTGAAAAACAAAGACATTCACTAGGCCATGGAAATGGTGGATGAAGCGCAGCTGAAACTTTACAGGAGGCAAAACAGATGTGCTGAATCGGATGGCAGCTAGGGGCATGCATCCACCCCCAGGGACTCGTGCTTCACGAGGCTCCAAGGGACTTGGAAGTCCTTTTGATGGCTGATAGGAGGGGAGTGTCTTCTCCTAGGAATATTGTTGTTTAGTTCTCTTTTGGGGTTTTCACCCCCTTTCATTCACCCAAAAAAAAAATTGAATATGTTAAAATACTTTTTTAAATTTTTATTTATGAAAATTTCTTCAATAAAAATTCAATTTAAAATTCATTCACTTCTCATTTCCCCTTTACATAAAAGTAACTTGATGTAATAACAATCAAAATCAATAATCAGTCATTATACACAAAGACTTAGCTCAAAATTATATTTCATTCAACAAATCAAAAACTTCCTAAAAAATACAAAGAAGCTCTACTTAGAGAGCAAATATCCTCTAAAATCAAACAGTCTTAACTAAACACACAAAAAATAGTAAGTTAGGATATGGATAATACTAAACAAAGGTAGGGACAACTTAACCAAATTAGAAATAAACTCTCTAATTCCCCAACTACAAACTTTTGTTCTCAAATAATTATTATATTATAAATGTTAAAGTAAAACATAAATAATAACATCATTACTATCTTTTTATTTTGTATCATTCTTCCCTAAATGAAGAAAACTTATCTTTGAGATTTAAATGAGACAATAGAAGGAGAAATGGGTGACAAGTATCATAAATAAGGACGGATGTTGCCGATTGTGCAGTTGCTAATGAAAGAAATAGCAATAATATCAACTTTGGATTTCAAGAATCTTGAGAATTATAAAGTCAATGAAGGGACCCACAGCTAATTCACATTGCATTGCCACATTTGGTTTTTTTTTTTTGGTAGGTTTAGTAACTTTAGTATTACCAATCAATTAAAAATCATCGATAAGATCAACTTGAAGCACAATCTATAGATATCCATCCTAATCGTTATCCTCCAAATTAAAGGGGGATCGCATAATTCCACTATGCAATCTTAAACAATTTCAATTTATTGTCAACTTCAAATTTAGGTGCTTGTAGAATAGCTTCGAACTATTGTTGCTCTTCAATTATTTGTCTTAGACATTTCTCTTGAGGTACAATTTTCTTTCAAAATTATCTTTCATAAATAAGTTTGGAAGCAAGGGTGATATCCATAAGTTTGAGTTTGTTGTTGTTCTGCTATAATTGTTTGAAGGAAACCACTTTGTGCATCAATCCTTTCATGTAAATGTTTCTAAAACTCAAGTTGCTCACAAGATGTTCTTGAACTAGCTGAAAAATCTATATATGTAACCATATCAAAAAATTGTACCTATTGTTTGAGTTAAAAGTAATAGAATAAGACCTCAAATGGAAGAATGGACCTACAAAATGAACTTAGGATGTCCACAAACGTTAAGGTAAGTAGTCTGATGAAAGTCAATGCACTTGCTGTATGGTCCATGGGTTAATGCGAGTTAAAGGTCTAGTCAACGACCAAGAGAAAGTCAACTCAATCAACAAATGAGATTCACAAACCAAGATGAATAGTTGAGATGTGGATAGAGGAGGGTGTGGCTCAGCTCAGCTGTCATGAGTTACTACCATATCAAGCACACGAGTCACCCACAGTCAAAGACAGTGGCACGTGGCGGCACATCCATTGCCAGTTGACGGCAATCTTCTGGCTTCTTGCAAATAAGCAATTGGCATTTCCAATGGCGATGCACTAGGTCGCTCCCTTGCTTTCTTGCTCCTTCAATTTTAATCTCTTTCTCTTTCCAATAACTCACTTTGTGATGGAGTTTCTCGTATATGATCATTAAGCTACTCCAAAGAGAGATTGACTTTGAGATAAGGCATCGCCACTTAGAATCCTCTGAGGAGTACTGCACCACCTCGCTTACCAGAATAATTTTCTCTTCTCGTTTCAAATTGGTGTCCCTTGAATAGGGTATAAGCCAGGGAGAACACCACCACATTTCTGGGTTCATATTTAATTTTATATTTTTAAAAATAAATAATTAAATTATCCCTGAGAGAGTTTTAGTGCACACTTAAAAAATCTTAAATTGCATCATTTAATCTCAGAATAGTCAAATATACTTATTTTTATTTCCTTGGAAAGAGAGTATCGATAATTTTGAGATAATTTTCATGACCTAATTGTGTGTCGGTCAAGATTTACATGGTTGGGTAGGCCCATTATATTTATCTCACTAATTTTGGGATTATCTATTTTTATTGCCACCTTTACTGATATTAAGTAGTGCGTGACTTAGTACTTGTTGATTCCTTCAATTTTATTTTAGCGGTACATGGCGTACTCTAACTCCGCTTGTATTTTACATAACTAATCCCAAGCCTGAATAAAGGAGGAGGGTTGTGTTAGGTAGTCAACAGTCAACGTAAAACTATGTCGAATTTATATAACATGGATAAACGAAGTTATAGTTCTAATGCTTAGTCGTTACCTAAAAGTAACGTACTGTATAGGTCGAGTATAGTGTCAAGTGAGCTAGAACAACTACATCAGTGCCCCGATGTAGTGTTAAATAAGCAAGGATCCTCACATCTTTCTGAACAAATATGGGTAAAGAAGTTAGTTCAAGTGAATAAGATCCGTTTTGGCACTTGGAATATTGAAACTTTGACTAGGAAATCTATGGAGGTAGTGAATACTATGATCAGAAGGAGAATTAATATTATATGTCTTCAAGAAACCAAATGGGTTGGAGAAAAGGCTAAGGAATTAAATACTTTAGGATTCAAGCTTTGGTACATAGAGAAGGCCAAAGCAAAGAATGGAGTTGGTATGATTGTGGATAAGACTTGGAAGAATAATGTGGTGAAGGTTACAAGGATAGGTGATAAGATTTTATCCCTTAAAATGGTAGTGGGACAAGAGGCTTTTAGCATCATAAGTATGTATGCACCACAAGTAGAGTTGGAGGAACAAGAAAAGGTAAAGTTTTAGGAAAATTTGGAAAAGTTAGTCTAAGGAACTCCCCAACATGAAAGGATTTTCTTAGGTGAGCATCTTAATGGTCATGTTGGAAAAAAAGCCAAGCAATATGCAGGAATTCATGGGGGTTTTGGTATAGGAGAACTAAATGAAGAAGGAAAATCAATTCTAGACTTGTCAATAGTTTATGACTTCAAGATTGCGAATACTTATTTTAAGAAGTGGGAAGAGCACCTAATCACATACAAGAGTAGGGTCTCAAGTTTGCAAATAAGTTTCTTCTTGGTACGGAATACGACTAACAGGGTCTATAAAGATTGTAAAATTATATCAGGGAAGAGTTTAACCATACAACATAGGGTTTTAGTTCTTGATATGCAGGTAAAGAGCCGAAAATAGCAAAGCAGAAAAGTTATCAACCAAAAAATCAGGTGGTGGCAACTAAAGGGTGAAAAGCAGTTGATTTTTTAGAGAAGACTAATGGAAAAAAGAGTTTGCGAGACATAAGGATATGCTAACCTTATGTCGGAAGAGATGGCAAATGGGATTCGAAAGGTAGCCAAAGCAGTATTAGGTGAATCCAAAGGATTTGGCCCTAAAGGTAAAGAATCTTGGTATTGGAATAAGAGTATACAAGCGAAGATTAAATACAAGAGAGAGCGTTTCAAAGCTTTACATCTTGATAACAAGGCCAAAAATTGGGTGAAGTATCGGTTAGCTGGAAATGATATAAAGAAAGCAATTAGTGAGGCGAAATCTAAAGCTTTAGATAGATTTTACCAAGCTTTAGGAACAAAGAATGGGGAACGGCAAATATACAAGCTTGCTAAGGGAAGGGTAAAGAAAACAAGAGATTTGGATCAAGTGAAATACATTAAGAATGAAGAGGAAAAAGTCTCGGTAGCAGAGGAAGATATCAAAAAAAAGGTGGAGAAGTTATTTTCACAAGCTTTTCAATGAGAAGCAAATAATAAGTATAGACATGAAAAGTTTAACTACTTGAGAGAATGAGCAAAACTTTACTTTTTATCGTAGAATTTAAAAAGTTGAGGTGAAGGAGGTGCTTAAAAAGATGAAAAATGGTAAGGTTTTGGGTCCTATACCTATTGAGGTTTGGAAGTTTTTGGGAGAGAGAGGTATTTCTTAGCTTACCAAGTTATTGAATAAGATATTGAGGTCCAAGAGAATGCCAGATAAATGGAGGAAGAGCATGTTGATACCCATTTACAAGAACAAAGGAGATATTCAGAATTGTGGAAACTACTGGGGGAATTAAACTCATGAGCCATACTATGAAACTTTAGGAAAGAGTGATTGAGCATAGATTTAAAAAAAAAGACTCATATATCAGAGAACCAATTTAGTTTTATGCCAGGAAGATCAACTACGGAGGCTATATATCTTTTACAAGGTTTGATAAAATGGTACTGAAGTAGAGAAAAAGACTTACATATGGTTTTTATTGATTTAGAAAAAACATATGATAGAGTGCCAAAGGAAGTCCTATGGAAGACATTGAAAAAGAAAAGTGTTCATATTGCTTATATTCTTACAATAAAGGATATGTATGATGGGGTTACAACAAATATAAGAACTCAAGGAGGGGTAATAGAAGATTTTCCCATAAGGATCAGTTTGTATCAAGAGTCATCCTTAAGTTCATACCTTTTCACTTTAGTGATGGATGTACTTACTAAACACATCCAAGATGTAGTCCCAAAATATATACTTTTTGCATATGACATAGTTCTAGTAGGGGAATCAAGAGAGGAGGCTAATTGTAAATTGGAGATATGGAGGCAAGCCTTGGAATCCAAGGGTTTTCATTTAAGTAGGAGTAAAAAAGAGCATATGGAATGCAAATTTAGTAAGAAGTAAGAAAGTATTGATTTGGAGATAAAGGAGTATAGCTTATCACAAGTGTCCAAGTTTTGATATCTTGGGTCGATTTTACAAAATAATGGAAAGATTAATGGGGATGTTACATACAAAATCCAAGCTGAGTGAATGAAATAGAAAAATACATTAAGGGTCATTTGTGATCACAAAATATCTAACAAGCTTAAAGGAAAATTTTATTGAACTGCTATTAGACCAGCTATACTTTATGGTAGTAAGTGTTAGGCTCTGAAGGGTCAACAAGAACAAAAAATAAGGGTGGCAGATATGAAAATATTGAGATGGATGAGTGGACATACATAAAAAGACAAAATCAGAAATAATTGTATTTGGAAGAAAGTTAGTGTGACACCTATTGAGGAGAGAATGATGAAAACTCAGTTACGGTAGTTTGGATATGTACAAAGAAGACCGCGAGAGTCATCGATGAGAAAGGTTAATCAAATGATTTGTAGTCTTATAAAAAGATGTAGAAAAAAATCAAAAAGGATACTTAGAGAGGTGATTAAAAGAAACCTTTGGTTAAATGATATTTTCAAAAATTTAGTTTCGGATAAAAGCTTATAACAACGTTTAATTTATGTAGCTAGCTCTACTTAATGAGAAAAGATTATGTATGTTATTGTTGTTAGTACATGACGTACTCTCATTTTCTATAAAAAGTTCCAATTGTTAAAAGTTACAAACCTAAACTCAAGGCAAACTAAAGCTGCCATAGTCATTTCTTATCTTGACATCGATTCCATGAAAATAGTTATCTAGCTTTTATTTGATAGAGGGAATTAAGTGCCTAATAGTTTCTTAGGTATAAACATCGATAAGAAGTGACTATAACAAACCTCTAACCAAATAAATGAACCATAAGTTGACCAACGTAAGCATGACCCCTATGAGAACTCCCATTAATTTATCTATGGTTGATATATGTAGTATAGTTACTAAATTTGTTCCCTCCCCCCCGAACCACGAATTGGGTCTTAAGTTCTAGTTTGCGGTTCATTTTCGCACTAGTTCATGCGGAACGTGATCTGGAACGTCGCTACTTGCGACCCACAGTGTAAGCCCTATATCAGATAGAAGAAGCAAAGCATCCACCCACCGTCACAGACCCCACCATAGGTCGTCGAAAATTGAAAGAATGGCCTTTCTCTTCTCTTTGGCATTCAAGGAATCAAGAAGGTTTCACAGTAATTTGCAATTCTGCAACACTGTAAAGCTAAGTACTTTTAGCTGCAACCTGAGTTCTCTTAGCTCTTGCAGCCACCGAAAACCAAAACTTTTTAATCTTGAAGAAAAGAACTAAACTGAATGAAAGAGAGGTTCCGAAGAATTTGAACTTCACGAGGAACACGCACAGTGACAGAATAGAAGAAGACAAAAGAGGCACATGACACTGTATTCTTATCTTTTTTTAATTATTATTTTTTTTGTAATTAATTATTATTATTATTATTTAAGGGAAAGGAAGGGTGTATTATCTTGTAGAGTAGGGTAGGTAATAGAGAAAATCTAAACATTTACACACATTAAATAGACGGATAGAAATCGGTAAGGAAATGATATAATAGATATTTATAGCTGTATGTAAGAAAGATACTTGTGTATAAATTGACGAGGATTTAATATTTACAGTGGTATTATATTGGACAGATAAATTAATAAGATATTTTTTTAAAAAAATGAGTGATTGAATATAATTTTTTTTTATGTTATGAACTAATAATATTGAGAATGAACTAAAAAAAATTTAATTGTACCAAATTTGAAGTAGCGCACTATTCAAGTTTATCCCTCAAGTACACATACTTGCTAAGCGACGTATCATATATCATACTCGTACCCAATTCATATGCATTCCTGGTAACTACGGTGTGTAGTCTGTCGGGTGATATGCAATCATTGTTCCTGCTTCTCATCTTATTTTGTTTTGGCATGGCTGAAACGATGGTTCCTCACTTCCTCATGGATAATTCTAATTTATTTTGCTGGTGTATACTGATGGTGTCCCATTTAGTTGGGTCCTTACCATTTTATAGATTTTTCTAATCTACTCAACAGTATTTCATTGTGATTGTCGACAGCATGATAATTTATAATTTGTAATTAGCTTGCTCAGTTTTTTTTGGATTTTGTATGTCAATGCTTAAATCTTGGTATTGTAACCATCAATTTAGCGTTCTTCAAGTGTTTTGGTCCAAGCAATGAAGCAAAAAGTATATATCATATAAAATTAAAACGGGCTGTCCATGAGTTAGTGGGATTGGGGAATTGAGAGGCATATAAGTGTGTGTGCGCGCTATAGCCTACAGGCTTGTAAGGAATTGACAGCAAGTGAAATTTTACCTTTGCTCTGAGAGAGCCATAAGGAATGCATTTAATCCAATACTTAAATATAGAATTCAACTAACCATCTATTTGGAAGGTTTCAACTACGTGTGTGAGACGACAAATCAATTTACCTTTCATTATATATTCTTTCTGTTATCTCCTCTTCTCTTATTTTGACGAATTGTTTTTTTCTAACAATTTTTATTTGAGCTTGATGCTTCCTTTATCTTTCATGAGTTTATGATGTTCGTGTGGTATAAATAACTTTCTACAAGTGAACGGTTGCTTTGTTAGAATTTAGTCCATCTTGCTTATATTCTCATGCTGCTTAAGTTGATCAACCAAAATCCTTGTCCTGCCTCTCATCTAGTGTATGCCACTTTTTTGTTAAACTAGTGACCGTCAAGTGATATGCGACCATTGTTCCTAGCAAACAACATCCATAGAGTGGCTTCAAGCATCCTAGTTGATTCTACAAGCTAGTCATTTGACTTTGTGTTCGGCTCTGCGCCACTAGGTTACTAAAACTTCTGCTGCATCACCATTTCCAGGTTAGGACTCTTCTCAAAATTAGTACCTGTATGTTGTACAAGGATTCAAGAATTACAATTGATGTTGTTGACTCTTGTTGCTAGTTAATAAAAAAAAAAAAAAAAAACTCCTTGATTGAAATCTGATGATTTATCTTTTTTCTGGTGCTTGAAATTTGATGACTTATCTGCTTAGAAGCAAAAACAGCAAGGAATAACCAAATGTCATACATGTATGAACACATCGTGGGAGGGACATTTTTCACTTGCAACATTTGCGGCAAAATGTTAAGAGTCATTTAAGTTTTACATTGGATAACAATGTAATTTTAAGTGGGTTCATAAATTATTAGATCCTCATATCAATTAACTTTTAAAGTGTAATTTTCTCAATTGATTTATGATAATGGTATTATAATTTGTCATTATTATCTCGATTTTGTGTGAACTCATTAATATTATATAAGTATGTTATCTTTTAAATTATAATTAATAACAAAATATTTTGTTTTATACTAAAATTTAATTATTTTATTTTATAATATTAAATTATTATTTTTTATTTATAATTTTAAATATCACTTATATTTTACTAAATATAAACACTTAAATTTATTTAAAATCTCAAATTAAGATTAAAATTGAGAAAATAAAAAGAGAAAATTGATCACTTTTTTCTTTTTACCCTGCCCGGATCACGCTGTCTCACCCTCCTGCCAGACTGAATCCCTTATCACCACCATTCTCAGAAGATAACAACCATGACAGGACTCCAGCTTTTCTTTCTGGACATTTTGCAATCTTACTGTCGCAACGCATAGCACCTTCCCTCACGGTCGAAGCCCCATCCCTCTTCTTCCCCACTCTTAAACGTGCTTTCCTGCTTGAATCAATCATTGGAAATTGCTTTGATCACCTGTCTAGCAAGAGGTATGATGCTTTCCTATTCCATTTCTTGTTCTCTGATTCTAACATGGATTTTTTTTTTTAATAAATTTTTCCCCGAAAGAACAGTGCAAAGTCAAAATCGAAGCTAGAGATTATACAGAAACTTAACAGGTTAGGTGATATAGTTATTATAACAGGGCTGTCTTTGATATTTCTTGATTGTGCTCTATGGGAGATCATGTGAGTATTTAGCTATCTTTGGTTTGAAATTTTAAGTTGTCTATTGCCTTTGATTTGAAATTTTAGTATGTTAGGTCTTAGGGCAAAGATGGAGGTTCAGTATTTTGGAAGGGATTACAAATCCTTACCTGATGGAAACGTGGTTTCTCTTTGTCATCGATTAATCAATTATGCTTATCTTCTCTTCTCAATCGTCTTGTTCGTTGTTTGTTTGAGACTGAAATTTCTGAAATGGTGCATGGTACACTTTGTGTACAAAGTGGCAGTTTTGTGTTATTTTTCTAAATCTTTTTAGTGTTAGCAGGAAGCATGCCAAATTACAACGCTGAAAACTATTTCAATTGGGTTTATACCTTATGATAATCAAAGTTTAATACAGGGAGCTTTTTGGTCACGTTATCACAAGGATTTACTTCTATCTGTTTTTTAATGGAAAGGTCCTCCTAATTGAATTTTTTTTTTTTTTGGTAATGCCTCCTAATTGATTTCAAACCTCAAACCATGTAAATGTCCCATTAACATTTAAAGATTTTGGGTTGTAATACTTGTTTAATTCTTCAACAATTGCAGTAGAACAGAAGATATGAATGATGGTGCAAATTTTATTTCAGATTTTCTCAGAGAGAAGAGTCTAATATGAAAACAATGGGCATGTTTGATATCTATTTTTGAGAATAGTTTTCTGTTTTCAGAAGAAAAAAATCTGTTTGGGTGGCTGTTTTTTCAGTAATAGTTTTGAAATTTGTTCTGCATAATCTGTTTTTAAAATAAAAATTTGAGAACAAAGAAAACTTGTTCTTGTTCTCCCTTAGTTGTTCTCAACTCAAAAACATGGAGAATAATTGGTGCTTGAACAATTATGTCAGGAAATTGTATACAACTTGATGTAATAATTGGTACTTTTAACAGTATATATTAGTACACAAGTTTTAAAAAAGATAAGGCTCTTTTGTTAGCTGGATGGGTGTGTACGACTGAATTTTTGCAGATGGAGAGCATGAGATTGTAGAGAAGAATTTTTTTTTATTGTCATTATCTGTTTCAAATGATTTCTGTTAATCATTGTTTTAATCATAGCCATTATAAGGTATACTGCTTTGCCTAAAAGATAAAAGATAATGGGGTCATGTTTCATACATTAAGACATTGGAATTATATATAAACATTTAATAGGTTTTTTAGAGGAATTTACTGGTTTAATCAGAAGCACAGTTCGGATGTAAGATTCAACTTTCTTCAACCCAAATTACTCCGAATTGAGAACTTGATGAATGACTCACATTTGTGATTATTGCTTACAATGTTGGATTTCTCTCTATATTTGGTAGAACTCAGGCACAGAAAACAGGTACAAAAGACTCGTGACCTCACCATCAATTGTCTACCATACAAGTTTCCCAGCCCTCTAGCTATTCGAGGTGCTAGAAACCGTAACCTCAATAGTCCCCCTATTCTGCCACTCCACCCACCCCATCACTTGCTCTTGTGGTGCCACCTATCCATAACTATCATTAAGAGATTCATGTAGAATTCTCCCTTGCTGCTAGAAGGCCTTCCTTAACAGCCCTGTACCTCTTGTTCACATACACTTTTCTAATTGGTGGCCTAATAATCCCCCCTCAAAACTAGTTTCACTTTATCCTCATGGTGAAATTCAGGATAGTGCTTGTCAATTGTAACATAGTTCTCCCAAGTACTCTCAAAGTCTGGCGGCTCTCTCCATTAAACTAGTACTTCAACGGTACCATCCAATAAGGTGCGAACCTCTTTTACTTCTTTAGGTTCGAGTGTAAGCTCTCCCTCCTCATTCAAGCATTGAGGTTAAGGTTGAGTTTGAATCTCAAATCCCACCACTCACTTCAGCTGAGATACATGAAATATAGGGTGAATTTTAACACCCTCTGGTAAAGCTAATTGATAGGCTTCTTCTCCAAAATTTCACAGTCACTTCATAGAGCCCATACTATTGGGGATCCTACTTCTCATCTAGCTAAGAATTTGAACTTGTAAGGTGGAAGCTTAAGGAACTTTTTATCCCCCATGCTAACAGAATCTCTCTTGTACTTGTATTTGTATACTTTCTCATAATTGTGTAGTGCCTTTAAAAGGTTCTGTTTAAGCTCATCTAAAATCTAGTTCCTTTGCTTGATTTGGGAATTAGCTTTGCCATCGAATATTCTTCTACACACCTCAATAACACCGGAGGAGCTCTTCCATAAACTACCTTGAAGGGTGTCATTCCAATAGCACAATGGAATGTAGTGTTGGACCAATATTCCGCTCGACATTGCCAAAATAACCATTGTTTTGGTTTTCTACTCGAGAAACATCTCAAATAGGTCTCAAGACTCCTATTGACAACTTCTGTCTGCCCATCCTTTTGTGGATGATACACAGAACTTAGCTTTAGTTTTGTCCCTGCCAACCTTGACAATTCAGTCCAAAATTGACCAGCAAAAATTGGATCCGTGTCAGACACCATCGATTCTGGATACCCATGAAGCCCTACTATTTCTCTAGCAAAGACTTCAGCAATAGATTTTGTAGAAATAGGGTGCTTCAAAGGTATAATATGGCTGTATTTAGATAATTGATCAACCACTACCATCATGGTATGCACCCCTTGCACCTTGGGTAATTCGGTTATAAAATCTACTAAAATATCTTCCCACATTTGAGAAGGAATGGGAAGTGCTTGCAGCAGTTCCCCCGGCTCCATTGCTTCATATTTGTTCCCTTGACAGATCTCATAACTGGCCCATAGTTAGTAATTGTGAGCGCAATGCGTCACAATTGCACATTGCACTTCGCAAGGGAACCCAGCACAACAATTCCCTGAATGCATTTTGCAATGCTCTTTGTGATGCAATTGCTTGCACAACTTGCGCAATTGTGCACAATTTCCTTGCTTATTCCGAGCTCAATTAGTGCAAGGTGAACTGACTTGGTGAGAACATAATTTTGATCTCCAAAATTTGTCACTTCCTATCTCTTGCATCTCTCTCTATCTCTCTATCTGTCGATCTCTCTGTCTCCTCCATTCTTTCTATTTCTTGGGCTCAGTTGTCTCAGAGCCATTACGGCTTTCGTCTATAGTGCACCCATGGGGGTACTCTTTCTCCGTCTATAATGAACCCATCAGAGCTCTTAGCATCCTTCTATAGTGCAGTCATCGAAGCTCTCTGCCTCTTATGGGCATGTTTTAGGTTAGCGTTTTGGTTGTCTCTTTTTTTGTTTCTTGCATCAATATCTCTGTTTTCTTCTTTTTTTTTTTTTTGGTAGAACTTCTTTTAAAAGGTGATGGTTCAGTTAGAATTGGCCCACCAAACCATGGTAGGCTTGAACGGCACCTGCTGTGATCTTTCCACTGCTAGGAGTGGAAGGTGGTTGCTGCTCTGCGAAGCTAGCCTCACGCTGTGCCTTTCACTCTAGGAACCATGACACCTGAGAGTCTTGGCTCAGTTGCCATTAACAACTATGAATTGGCTACAAGTTTCCTCACTTCCTGCCTCAACCCCTCCCAAGACAGCACTACAAATAATTTTTTAGGTTCTTAAAAATCCCAAGTGTCCACCAAATGGCGAATTATGAAACTTTTGGAGAAATAAGGGAATGTGGGCAGAATTCACAGAACAACACCAATCTACCATTGTACTTTGGACTGCCATTTTTAAGCTGATAACTCTTAAGAGAATTTGGGTCTTGGAGAATGTGCTGAATCATCATTGCCAATTTTCTATCTTTCTAATTTTCTTCAGTGATGTCTTCCAATCCCACGATTCTGGTTCCTGAAAGAGCTGAAAATTCAGTTTGTTGTTCAGCTCTTCATGACAAGGCATCAGCTGCTTTGTTTTCAGCCCCTTTTTGTACCATATCTCAAAATCACACCCCAACAATTTAGTGACCCACTTTTGTTCCTCCCTGTCCAACACATGCTATTCAAGTAAATACTTTAGACTCTTTTGGTCTGTTCTAAGTAAGAACCTTCTTCCTATCAAATAATGCCTCCACTTTTTCACCACCAAGAGCGCACTATAGCACATAGCGACATGCTAAGGCATTGCGCTACGCTACAGCTCTAATGTAGCATAATTCAAATAGCGACAAATAGTGCTTGCTATACTATGCTATTTTGCACTATAGCGCACAAATAGTGTGCGTTATTTGCGCTACACAGACATAATGGTAAAACTTGCTACTTTATAAGAGATTCACCTATTTGGCCTAATATCTTCACTCCAAACCTTCCCCTGCTATTTATCATACCTTTCTGCTTCACTCTCACACTCTCTCTTCTTTGCAACTAGCACTTTGCCCGGAGGTTCTGCTTGAGTGGTTCTGTTCTATTGGCTTGAGGTTCTCTTCTCTGGTTCTGTTTTCTTCTCTCCGGGGACTCTACCTTTGTTACAAGTAAATTTGTGTGATATCTTAGTATTTGTTTACTGCTCTGTTTTATTGATTTCTTTATTTTTTTAGTGTTAAGCTGCTTAGTGTTTGTGTTTTGGAACTTTGAATCTTGATTACAAATGAAGTTGTCATATTTTTTAAGTCTATTTTTTTATATGTTGTTATTATTTGGGGTTATGTTATATATATAGCAATATATTTATGTATGCAATATAATTGCCCAATTGTTTAAATTGCAGTGTGCAATGTGCAACATAATATGTTATGTTGCAATGACCCCAAATGTAATAAGTGTGCTATTTACAATTAATAACTATTCTACCAACACCTCTACCATCAACTCCCTCTCATAAACAGATTTGAGCTTCCCCTTTAGAGACAATACTTGACTCCAGCAAGCAATTGGTTTGCCCTTCTGCATTAATACGACACCCAAAGTTAATCCCGAGGCAGCCGTTTTCACCAAGAAAGGCTTTTCAAAATTAGGTAATGCTAAGATTAGTACTAAAATCATAGCCTTTTTTAATTCCTCAAATGCTGCTTGGGCTTCACCACTCCACTCAAATGAGATCTTCTTGAGTGAAGCAGTAAGTGGTTCTGCAATCCAACCATACCCTCATTCAAATCTCTTATAATACCTTGTCAAGCACTTCTTTCGGCTGACTACCAATTGATGCTCATGTAGTATGGAAATAGCTGTCCTTAAATGTTTTAGATGAGAATTTCAATCCCTGCTGTAGATGAGGATGTCCTCAAATGTTTTGAAAAGTGGACCGTTCAATAATCTAACGAGCATCATCAAATACTCGTAATGACCATTGTGGGTTTGAAAGGCTGTCTTCTTGGTATCCTCATCCCTAAATCGAATTTGGTGATATCTGGATTTTAATCAAACTTGGAAAAAATTACCACCCCTTCCAACTTATCCAGTAACTCGTCTATGGCTGGAATTGAAAGCTTATCCAGGATGGGCAACTTGTTTAAGGCCCTATAATCCACACAGATCTTCTAAGCACCATCTTTTTTTAATTAGTAATACTGGACTAGAAAAAGGACTCACACTCAGCTTAATAATTCCAGTTGCCAGCGTCTCTTTCACATTTTTCTCAATTTCATCCTTCTGGGAATGGGGATAGCAATGGGGTCTTAAAGTTAGGGCTGCGCTCCTTCTTTTAGAAGGATGGCATGATCTCAATTCCTTCTTGGGGGTAAACTGACTTGGCACAGTAAAAAGAAATTCAAATTTAAAAAAGAGATGAGCTAGTTCTTCATTGCATACCTTTTCTTCAACTTCACTTTCCTTCAAAACAGTACCCAACTCTGGAAGATACCCATGCGCTCCTTGTTTCATCGCTTTGATCATGGCTTTCAGAAGCACTGACTTTTTGGAGAGAGATGGATCCCCCCTCAAGATCACTTGCTACCCTTTCCAATTAAATTTCGTTGTCAAAATTTTCCAATTGTTCATGACTTCTCCCAAGGTCCTCAACCAAACTACTCCCAAAACCACATCTGCTCCGCCTAAATGAAAAGGAAAATAATTCTGCTTAATGCATATGCCCTATAAACACAAACGCACTAATGGACATACTCCCTTCTTGATCTTAGGACCATTGCCCATGGTAACAGCAAACTCGTTTTCCCCTTGAACAAACAAATGCAATTCCTGTACTAGATTTAAAGACACAAAATTGTGGCTGGCCCCAATATCAATTAGGGCCACCACTTCTTTCCCTCTCATGGCTCTTGTCAACCTCGTCATCTCTAGAGTGTCACGTCCTACCATTGATTGCATTGAAAACTCCAAGGATTGCATTTCCTTCTATCCTTCAATCCGTTCATAATTTTTACAATGTTGTCCACTTTGTTTTCTTGACGCAATTGACAATCAACACTTGAAGTTGTTTTGCCTTGCATTTACGGGTAGGACTTTATTTTTCACCGCATTTGAAGCACAGTCCTTTGGCCAAATTTGCTTGGTATTCCAAATCACGGAGCTTGCAGTAATTGCCTTCCCGTTGAGAACAGATAGTACCAGTAGATCCCTTTCCCCCTTTCATGTCCATTTTCGTCCATGTCACTCGGCGAAAATCATTGCTACTACTTTTGCTCACTTACATCATTCGAGTCTAACCCGACTGGGTACTAAAGGCTGGAGATAGCATGCCAGGACTCTTGTTGGAGTTGTCTGCGTAGTAAGTAGACCAGTACCCGCGAGTACCCTTGGCTTTTCCTTGCTTGGACTCCCGAAGTCTTTCAAGGGCTAGGTTCTTATGTTCTACCTTTTGGGCCAACACCATCACCTAGCCCAAATCCTAAGGACCCAACAACCTCACCACCACCGACACGACTTCCTTCAAGCCTTTGAGAAAAGCTCCTTTGAGCAAATCGTTAGACATGTCCCTTAATGGTGCTGATAGGAGCTCGATACTCAGCCACTGTACCTATTTGCTTTAACGTCGTGAGAGCTTCGTGAGCCATTTCCTCTTGTGAATGCCTAAACTTCTCAAGCACAGCTTGCTTAAATTCCCCCCAACACCATATTGGAGATCGAGAATCTTTACCCTGCAACCTATTCAAGGCCATCGTCTCCTGGCAAACAACAGCTGTAGAGACCTTTTCTTCTTCACCTAACCCATTTATTTAAAAATACCTTTAAGCACGAAATAACAATCCATTAGTGTCCTCACCAGTAAACATCAGAAGCTCTAATCCCTGGGTAAGGTTGTCTGCTGATGAAGTCCTATATTGGTTAGGCAGAGAGGTCTTAGGTGTTATATATATGAGTTTGCAAATCTCCCCTTACAAGCTAGCTTTTGAGATGGAGTTAAGTGAGTTCGTATCATATGATATCAGAGCCTACTCTGCTTTGGTCGGTGTGAGCCATGGATCCAGGTTCTCTATACGAGGACGTACAGTCTAAAGGGATCGGGAATGATAAAGTCTCATATTGGTTAGGCAGAGAGGTTTTGGGTGTTATATATATGAGTTTGCAAACCTTCCCTTACAAGTTAGCTTTTGAGGTAGAGTTAGGTGGGTTTGTATCATCTGCCTTCTTCGATTGCTGTTCCTCCATATTCCTTGGTCCCCTTTGACCCAAATTTTACTCTTCGATTCCCTTGGTCCTATTGCCCATACCCATAAACTCTCATTTCAGGCGCAATTTCTTTTATCTTCAGAATATCATTCTTTGTTTTAGTCATCCGTCGCCCCGTGTACTTTAAATTTTGTACAGCTGAGCCCATTTTTAACTTAACTTTTAATTGGGAGTCTAAATTTAAAACTCAAATTAAAAATAAAACATAAGAAAACAAAATAAAATTTAAACTCAAAACTAAAACAAAACCCAAAGTTAAAACTAAAACAAAACTTAAAATTAAGATTCAAAATAAACCCAACAAAAAAAAATAAAAGGAGACCCAAAATTAAAATGTAAATCCAAGCAAATAAAATAAGCCTAAACAAAATTAAACTCAAAATTAAACTTAAGATTAAAATTAAAGCTAAATCAAATAATAAATTATTAATAAAAAGGAGATAAATAATCAATAAAATGATAACAAAAGTAAAATGAAAAGATAAATGCGAGGTAAGAAAATAATCAAAGTTAATAAAAGAATTAAAAAAATGTGAGGGATAAAATAAATTTTAAAGATAATAAAATATTAGATAAATTTAAAAAATAATAAAAGATAAATAATAAAGAATAAAAAATAATAAATTAAAAAAAGAGATAAAAAATTTAAAAATAAGTGATAAAATAAAAGATTGTGGAACTAAGTGAGAAAGCTTAAGAGTAAAGAGTTTTGGTAGAAATACTCTCTAAAGTACAAGAAAGAGAAATTCACTTAAGGAACAGGAATTCAGCCTACTCTTCACAGAGAAAAAGTCCTTGAGCAGGTCATAACGTAGAAAGCCTACACGCGTAAAAGCCAAGCCTAACACCACATAATTTCACTCTCATCGGTGACATCTTTTTCACCCACGGCACCACGTACACCAAAAATTACCCACACGGAAGTCAGGCGCCACAAAAAAAAAGCTTCCATTCCCTACACCAAAACGGCACCACTCTCGGCTGAAAACGCACAGTGGCCTCTTCTTCAGCCTTAGGGCCGTGACTTCTCTCACTGAAGAACCAGAACTCATCCTCCTTCGACCCAAGACAGCACGCCTCTGCTCCAGGTTCGCGAAGCGCTGCTGGAATCTTGCAGCCGTTGGAGAGTCCTTCGTGCCGCTGCCCGGAGCTTCCTCAGGCCAGGCCGTCCATCGATTCGACCCGACGAAAGCGTCATCGCCAGAGAAATCACGCTGCTGCTCCTACACGCTCTCTCCGCTGCTGAACGCAACCTCGCAAGCTGAGGACTAGTGTCGTTTGAAGCCCAGAGCCTGAAATCTGAAGGTAAAGCACCTAATTCGAACCAGGCTTGCGCGATTTCCTCCCAATTTCTTTTTCTTGACCTGAAAGTTTCATTTATACCCGAGTTGGAATCTGCAGTATATTTTCTTAATTAGCATAAACTGATGTTTGATTGTTGGGAGATGATCATATTGGTATGTTGTGATTCGGTTCCTAGGAAGTGTGTCTAGGTGATTTTTTTTTTTTTTTTTTTTTCTGATCTGAACCGATGTCTGGGCTTGGAATTTCTTGATGGAAACTTGTTTAGATTTGCTTCGTTGGGTCAATGAAATTCGATTATGTTTGCTCTAATATTGTTTAAAGGCTCTTTGGGTAATTGGCTTTTCGTGGAAATCTGTGTTGGGGTGGCCACGGGTTTAACTGAATTCGTGCATATTTGATGTGATTTTGTTCTTACCAGTGGGTTTCGGTTGATTTAGTTAGATTTTGTTGTGGTTTTCTTGGCTGAGATTCACTGTGATTTAGTTGAGAACTTCTGATCATATTCTACCTGTTAGCCGGAGGAAATTGGGGTCATCTTGAATTATCCTGTCTTATAGCAGAGTTCTAATACTGTGGTCTATCTTCATGACAGGTTGGTCACTAGGAAGTCTTTGTAAATGAATTAGAATTTCCATTTGATGGTGTTAAATTTTGAATTGTTTTGGCTGTATGTTTTGGATGTATTTTTATTTAGGACATTGTTATGTAATCTAAACTATGGACTATAAAAGGATATTCTTGGCTATCCAAGTTTAGACATTAGGATTATATTCACCTAAGCACTTTGATTGAAATCCAAGGGCCAAGAGTGCGCATAATTCTGCAATTTTGAATATTTTTAAAGTTATTGTTTTAAAACCTCGACTTGGAATGAGAAGGAAAATTTTTTCAAAATTATTTTTATTTTAAAACTCTAATCTTGAGAAAGGAAATTTTCTCAAAATTATTTTAAAACCCTAATTTGGAATGAGCAAGGAGTTTTCTCAAATACCTTTATCTAAAACCATGATTTGGACTAGGCAAAGGATTTTCTTGAATATTTTTATCTAAAACCACCGATTTGGAATGGATAGTGTTTTTCTTTTTTCTTTTTAAATAATGTTTATCTAAAACTCCAATTTAGAATAGGTAGGGATTTTTTTCAAAATTGTTTTTATTTAAAGTCTCGATTCGGAATGGGCAGGAATTATTTTCAAAATATCTTTTTTTTCAAAATTTTTAAACTAGTACCAAATTAAGTCAAGATAAGTTAATTAAATTATTTTTGGTACTGAAAGGGCGTTTAGAGTGTTAATACCTTCCTTAAAACATAATTAACCCCTGAACCCAAAATTTAAAAACGTAGATCATCTTTGACTAGTTGTCTGATCTCATCTTTGAATAAATTAGGTCGGTAATGACTTCATTTTTTGAAAAAAGCCCATTTTTCCCTTTAAAAAATTAAGAAAGAGAGAATAGCATGGGGATTGCCGCTCCGTGTTGTGATGTTGCAACACACTTTACTCATCTCTCCATGTAGTTCATTCATCCCTTGCTCTAGTAATTCTACTTTGCTATCCATCCTTGAACTCTTCATCTCCCATTGAATTGCACATGCTCTAATACCTTAAATGGTAGGATTCAGAAAAAGGAAGCTGATATTAACAAAAAACCAGTACAAAAAGACTCTTGACCTCATCACTCAATCATCTCCCATACAAGTTTCCCAACCCTACAGCTATTCAAGGTGCTAGAAACCTCCACTCACTCAATATTCCACCCCCCCCCCCCTTTCTCACTCTTTTCTTCTTATTCCGAATCCGAACTAACTCCTACACTCCACCCAGGCCATCACTTACTCTCACGGTGCCTCCTGTGCATAACTAACTTGCAATCATTGAGAGATTTGTGTAGAATTCTCCCTTGCTGCTGGAGGGTCCTCTTTAACAATCCTGGACCTCTTCCTTGCATACACATTTCTAATTGGGGGCCTAACTATATTCCTTATGATTGGATTCCTTTAGCTTGTTTTTTTCAGTTTGTGTTAAACCTAGATTTCACCAATTTATGCTCTAGCTTGCTTTGTATTTTCTTTGAATTTTATGTTATTTGTTTTAACTTTTAAGTGGAATTTCTGCTTACACTTTCAATTATTCTGTCTCTTCCCTCTTCTCTACTAGTTTGCACTTGCTTCAATACCCATCATGAAAGCACCACATCTTTTTTTGACCTTGCTCACCACACTTTCTTAAAATTGCTCTGATTCTTTCTGTTCAAATTATCAATAATCCTAACTCATTGATTTGAGCATCCCTTTGGTGATTGACTACCTGGTATGTGTCTCTATGTTGATATGGATATGTGTTGAAGTGTGCATATTTGTTGTGACTTTCACTTTCTTGTGTATTCCTTGTCTGTTAAATGCTGTAATGGGTTTTTATTAGTGGGTTTATAATAGCAAGTGCTTATGTGTATTATCTTTGTTTTCTACTTGAGTCTGACTAATTGCTCTGTGATTAAATCATTGGGTTTGTTCTGCCTGTTAACTTGGCAAAAGGATTTTATTTGAACCTTGGGCTGCTATCATAAGAATAGAACATACATGTGCTGTATTACTGGTCTTATAATCGAATCATATGTTATTTCATGTATAAATGTATAGGGTCTCCAACAAAAGAATGTACAAAGTGGAACGTTTGAACCTTTGGGAATCATAGGCATTCCTTCATTTATATCATAAGAGTGCCTCTAGTTGCAGCCAAGTATGCTAATTGCCTAGCATAGATTATGACTGGGTCTTCGTGTTTATATATGAGGGTCCATGTGTATTCATAATCATTATTTGTATGTGATGTGCTCATTTAATGAATGGGTCTTTACATCTAAATTTTTGAATGAGCTGTGTTTCGTCCCTCTATATAGCTGGTAAGTCAATGCAATTTATTAGTTTTCCCTATGCAACCAAATGTCTTATGTCATGACCACCCCTTTGTCTCTCTTGTATGCTTAGTGCAACGCGATCATTGAGCACTGATTGCTGTTTGACAACTGCTTTTACTTATTTGATCTTTTTTTTTAAGGCACAAAGGAAAAGCTAATGCAATTGAAGTTTGTTTGATGTGTATTCAGCTGCAGTTTGGGAGCAACAGTCACCTATTTCTTTTGTACCGTTATAAGCATGTTTGGTTCAACAAGCCGTAAGCCTCCTATTTTATTATTTGCCATTAATTTTCTCTTTCTGCTTCTCATTAGGCTAATTGCATATTCCTTGAATACATCCAACTTATTTATTTTTTTGTCTGCAATACGTAAAAATTAGTACAAAAATGTTTGTTTCTCTGTAAAATATACTAGCAGTGATCTGATCTGTTGTCTTTTATTGCCTATTTTAACTTTTAATATTAAGGTATATAATGAAATAATGTATTTATCAAAGGCTGAGATTCTTGCTGTCCTTTTTGTTACTTCCTTTGGCATTGAAATCTGTCTCTTTTATTGCATTCCTTTTCTACTTTATTTTCTACATTTGTCTCATTCCTGAAGCATTGTGATCTTTATGTTTTCCTTTGATATTATGATTGTGGTGACATGACTCTTTTTTCTTTTGTTTTTGCTTTGTTACTAATTGAAAAACATTGTTTAGCGTTATGAATGAAGTATTTAACAGGCTGTTTATTATTTATTATGATAATGTGACATAAATTACATGAGGTTCTTATTTAGTAGAATATGGTTGTTTTGTCATTTGCCTTTTGTTAATTTTTATGATTATGATGCAAGCCTTTATGAAGCATGATACTTTGTTTACTGGCTACTGTCCAAACCATTAATAAATGGAAATTCGTTTAACAGCTTTTGGTCAGTCCTCTACAAGCCCATTTGGCTCCCAGTCAGTGTTTGGGCAGACCAACAGTTCAAGTAGCAATCCTTTTGCCCCAAAAACATTTGGCAGTACAACTCCATTTGGTTCGCAAACTGGTGGCTCTATATTTGGAGGTACTTCAACTGGTGTATTTGGTGCACCTCAATCTTCTTCTCCCTTTCCTTCATCTACCACCTTTGGTGCTTCATCATCACCAGCTTTTGGTAGTTCCATGCCGGCTTTTGGGTCATCTTCAACTCCAGCTTTTGGTACTTCAGCATCATCATTTGGTGGTAAACATATTTATGAAAAAGCTGTCTTTAGTATTCATCAAATTGTCATCATTGAAGCATTTGGAAACTAGGTTATGAGTAGTGATGTGTAATGTGTGAGTAAAATAGTATTTTACTAAATTATTCTGAGATTTGATGAAATCAAAACTCAAGTCATCAGCCCATGAGAACTTAGGCAACTAGCGCATCCCCTGAATTACAATCATTCTATAATGTTCCTGATAGACAACTTCTAAAAGTCTTTGAACTTTCTTCTTCTAGTTGTTCCCTAGTGACATGTCAATGAACACATTAACACAGCACCTTGAAATCTTCAACCTTTCTTCCAAGCGGCCCCTTTGACCTTGTCCTAGTTGGTCTCCTCTCCTTGCAACACATAACTTTTCTACTAATGCACGGGTCCTCAATCTGCAGTTCTCTTAACAACAACACAAAGTCGAACTCCTGCAACACCAAATCTGATTCTTCAATAAATTAAAAATACCCTGTTCTTGGCAACTCGACACTTCACAAAAAAGGCATCAAAATACCTAAACTCCAAACACTTCACACACCAAGTCACAAACCAAAAACATCATTTCATGCCACTACCCAGCCTTAACTGTGTCCAGTCTTGCTATTACCATGAATAGAATTTTACAAACCCTCACGTAAAAGAATCTTGACCATTAACTTTACTAGGACCTGCATACTGAATTGTCAGACTCACTGAATTTGATGTAATCCTGCGTTATGTGATAGTTTAGTACTCCCAATTATGTGGGAGTACTTTTACTAAATTGTATTGCATCATACTTTTCACAGTCACTTCTTATTGCCAAGCCACAAATTGACTGCAGGCACAAACTGGCTTCCCTTGGCTTGTGCATAAACCTTCCTTGTTTCAGCAGCTCTCTTGGTTGTAACCTCTGTTCATACATGACTCTCTAGGTCACTGTTACTCATCTCAAGGTATGACTCTGTGGGAGGAACCTCAATTAGGAAGGTATATAGTAGGAGGAAGAAAGGTGGGACCAAAAGAGAATTTCTGATCATTGGGGAATCAGTTAACAGAAATTCCCAAGGAGTAACAACAGCTTAGACAGATGACGAAGGAGAAACTTCTCAGGACCCCAGTCAGTTAGGAAGGAGGGAACCCGCAATAAGAGGAGTGGAGAGGGGAGTGTGAGGGGCATTGGGAAAAGTTGGGAGTGGGAGGATACTGCCATACTGGCCCCTAAAAGTGCCAGTAACTTCTGAGTGGAACTGCAAGCTAGCAGAGAGAGTGAGTAGAAGAGAGTTGGGGAACTACTTGTATCTTGTTATTTCAGTTGTAATTCTGGAGTTCTATGAGTCTCTCCAGGTCATGCACCACAACAATTGGAAGAGAAGTTTTCTAAGGGCTGATCGAACAGTCATCAAAACAACCAAACAGTTGACACGTGACCACATGTAGGTTGATAGGCTCCACAAACCACAACTTGTAATGAGTTCCACAAACATCTTCCTATCAAGCAATGACTATGCAACTCAATGAACAATGAGTTTAATTAACAACTTGTAGTAACAATTCAACAGCTTCTAATTGAACAACAGCAACTTCACCACAGAATCAAACTAAAAATGTTAGGAACTAGGCAACAGGCCCTTACTCCCCTCGAGCAATGAGATCTGGAACCACAGACTGCACTTAAACCATGCTTCACTCTCCACATTGAATCACAGTCCTAGAACCATGAAGGCGGAAACCAGGAACCAATCATGCCATTTACATACCCAAAATCAAATGCACCAGTGCCATCATAACAGAGAACTTCCGGCAATGAAGAATACAAAGTGATGTATCTTTGTTTACAAAAATCTTAGTAGAGGCAAGTATCACCTTTTCCTTATGAAGGCCCAGAAAAATTTGACACAAGCCACCCCAAAAAGCAATGAATCAACTGACCCAACGTAACCAACCTGTCAACTTGACATTCTACTTACAATTGCAACTCATTAGGTTGCAAGATTGACCCAAATGTCCACAATCTAAGATCTGACCAACTCAGATCCCTTGATCGACAAGCCAATACAAAAACGTGCCTTGCCAGCAGTGATCAACCTTGTCTACGATGGTTGCCAGTGCTGGTTGACCGGATAAGACCAAAAAAACTACATGAAAGCAGCAGGGCAAAAGATAGGACAAATATGATTACTTTGATCGATGTGGTCAGCCTCTTCTGTGGGTGCCGGATTTATATTGGACTAGGGTTAGGGTTCAAGGTGGATGATACCTCAGCTTTGATACCATGTGGAGAAAATTAGGGAGAGAAAGGCTGACGGAAAAAAGTGAGGGAAAAAGAGAATACTATTCAATTAAAGAGTGTGCTTGAATATTACATTACACTGACTCAAGACCTCTAAGTATACTAGAACTATGTCTAACAAACAACACTAACTACCTTTACTTTGATTCACTTTAAGAGACCGCTCTCTCAAACCTTAAGACTATTTTGATCCTCTTAAACTTCTTAACAGCTATGAATCCAAATACACAGATGAAGGCAGAGTTTACACAGACACACGTAATTGTTTGTACTATGTTTGTGTTTATGAAGGGGCTCTGAAAGAAGAAATTGTGTTGTTCTCTCTGTATAACAATGCAGAAAAAATGTATGCACTTATGAGTGTAATTTGTCTTGTTGCTCTTCCTCTTTATCCTATTCATCCTGTTAATTTTATCTGGGACTGATTTCTTGTACCTCTTTATCTTCAACTTTATATTTTTAGTTAACCGTGATGTTTGATTAGACAGTCCTGTCCTATTACAGAACTTATCACATGTGTTGCACATAAACTAGTATAACTTTATCTAACTAATGTATAGATTTATTTCTTCTTAGTTTAATTTTAACTATAATTCTACAATCTTAGCGAGATCTCATTCTTGTCATTAAATCAATTATAATGATTTGTTTGCTCAGCAAGCAATAGTATATCTGATCATCTCAAGTACTTTTCTTCATGAGTTTAATAATTTGTTGAAGACATATGAAAATCGTTTTGGATGGTTAGAGGAACCTAGAGGTCCTTGTAATGGAAAACTTACAATTTTCAATCATGCCAAGGGGTAGAATACCAATACACTTAATGTAAGGTCAAACCACAAGGCCTTAGATCCCTCTGCATAATGCTTCGGTGCGTCTATGGCTGACTAACTGAAGGAAAATGGGAAAGCATTGTTTTATGTGTTGTGAATATTGTGGTGCGCCACAGTTGCAGAGATATAGTCCTTAATTAAAAAGGAATGAAAATTTAATTTACTAACTACTTAATGAAAAGGTAGTAAATATGAATCATGTTTAAATCAAACTAAAGTGTATTTTAGGCTACACTAATTTTTCTGCCATTTACATTTAATGGTGTAGATGTAGATAGATATGGATTATTCTATTTTGTGTGGATGACCAATTCTCTTGCCCCTTAGGATCATCAGTTTTTGGTCAGAAGCCTGCTTTTGGAGGCTTTGGGTCAACTCCTACTCAAACAAGTCCTTTTGGGAGTGCTACACAACCATCACAGCCAGCATTTGGAAGCAGCATATTTGGTTCCTCAACACCTTTTGGTGCATCAACTCAGCAAACATTTGGTTCAACAAGCACCCCTGCATTTGGTGCTACGAGCACCCCTGCATTTGGTTCTGCAAGCACCCCTGCATTCGGTGCAACTAACACTCCCGCATTTGGTAATACTAGCACTCCCGCATTTGGTACAACCTCTAGTCCAACATTTGGCAGCACTGGCTCTGGTTTTGGTATGTCAAGTGCTCCTGTCTTTGGAGCTGGGGGAGCATTTGGGGGTTCAAGTACCCCTATATTTGGTTCATCAAGTACTTCTGCATTTGGCACTTCAAGCAATCCAGCATTTGGGGCCTCTAGTACTCCTGCTTTTGGTGCTTCCAGTACTCCTTCCTTTAGTTTTGGCTCCACTCAAATCGGTCAGTCTGCTTCAGCATTTGGTACCAGCCCATTTGGAACTACTGCCTCACCTTTCGGAGGTCAGAGCTCTCCTTTTGGTGAGTTTAAAAGCCATTTGTACTTTATATACTTATGGCTATATGATATCTATATTCAAATTACAAGGAATATCATTATATTGATACCTTTGGGTATCTTGTGATATTTTAACTGGAAATTAACTTTGCTTTTTTCCCCCCTCCCTTTTGCAGGATCCCAGACAACATCAACTTTTGGAAGTACTGCCATTGGGCAGTCAGGTTTTGGGGGCCAAAGGGGTGGAAGTAGATTAGCTAGTTACACACCAACAACTGAAGCAGATGGTGGTACCTCTGGACAGACAGCAAAATTGGAATCCATATCGGCCATGCCAATTTACAAAGATAAAAGCCATGAAGAGCTAAGATGGGAGGACTATCATTTAGGAGACAAAGGTAATTTCTTCCATTTTTATAGTATGATAATTCTGCTGGTTTTCATCTATATCTATATGAAAGCTGCTCGGGGAAGCTGCTGGCAGCATCCTGACCAGCATCTTCCTGCCTAGCTTCCTTCTGTTCTTTTTTTTTTCTTTTTTTGGTAAAAAAAAGTTCAGCAGCTGCCCAATTGAGCACGGGGTCAGCTACTAGTTTCAATAATGATAACCTTGACGTAATTTATTTTATTGGAAATTACTTTAGGTGGACCACTTCCTTCAGCTCAGTCCACTGGTTTGGCTGGCTTTAGTTCAGCTACCACACAGTCAAACACCTTTGCTCCTTCACCTGCATTTGGTCAATCATCTGCTAATCCCTTCTCTACTTCAACACCTTCTAATCCATTTGCGCCTAAGAGTTCAACCTTTACAACTGGGTTTGGAACTTCAGCTGCTCCTGCCTTTAGTTCTTCAGCTTTTGGTTCATCAACATCAACAACAACTCCTATTTTTGGCTCATCAACATCTGCATTTGGATTGAACTCCTCTTCACCTGGCTTTGGGACAGCTACATCACTGTTTAATTCTGCTCCTGCTCAGGGCGCCTCATTTGGTCAAGGCTTAAATTTTAGCAACACTCAGTCATCCCAGTTGTTCAATTCCACTGCCCCTACTATTGCACAGCCAATTTCTGCTTTTGGACAAACAGCGTCTCCCTTTGGACAGCATGCAACTGCTTTTACTCAATCAAGCTTGTATAATTCACCTTCTCCTGGTCTTGGTGGAGGCATTTTCTCAAGCAGTGCATCACTTACTTCTAGCAACATGGCGCCAGGTTTTGGTCAAACAGTGGTGAGTAGTTTATGATGTATTATTCAGTTGGTATATTTATAATTTAATATTAAGAACAAAACTTGAGTTTGTCTGAAATTTAATTTGTTTATGAATCAAAAATTACATGGTGTTGAGTTTGAGTTTCTCTGAGCTCAACTTGAGAACCATCTTGAGCTTTTATGTGAAACCAATATTGTCAATGGCCTAGGGCAGCCAGTCTAAAAAATGCCATGGCGGATGGCATGGAAGACTAAGAAAAATTGAAAGAAAAGACATGAAAACGCATGACATACTATAGAATGATAAAGAAACTAAAGAAAAATAAAACAGAGCCTAAGTGATTTTGCACTCGGATTAAAAGAATGCATATACATTACACATAATGTACTTAAAGAATAAACGTGAGAACAAGCAGATAAGAACAAGAACAGCAATGGGGAAAACAGATGTGATAGAGAGATCAGAACAACCAGCAAGAAACAGAGCAGAGTGTGCTAACATACTGGTGACAGTTGAGGGTGAAGATCTCCAATAGAAGCTGCTAAAAAATGCAATGGAACTGGAACAAATCATCAATGGAGGATTTTACATTTCATAGAGGCAGCACAGAGAACTGACGGCACCAAAGAATTGAGAGGAGCAACCAAAGCAAGTGATCGGGGCTAATTGAGGCTAAATGGGGACAGACAGTGTCAATTGACTCTTCTGCCCTAAAGAAACAGATGCTTAATATCTTTTAGTGGTGGTAAATTGGAGATTTCACCGAACCATGAAGATTGCGCCACATCCCACCATGGTCACCATGGACATGGCACTTGCCAAGGTGCTGCCATGTTAAAGCCTTAAAGGTGCCAGGTCATGCGAGGGGCCTTGAAAACCCCATGCCATGACTGCCACAGCGGCCATGGCAGTGTCATTGACAACTCTATGAAACTGATTATGTATATATTGCAAAAAAATACTGCATGAGTGACAGATAATATGTAAACAAACTTATTGTTTTGATATTTAAACAAGCTATTTGTTAGCTAGGCAAACAGAATATTGTCTGTTCACACTCATCTCAGACACATAAACATATCTTAATTAAAGGCTGAGCTTTGTTCAGGTTGGTTCATTTACAACTAAATGTATTGTTTAAATATGGAGCGTTGCACCTTCATAAAGTTTGGTGTTAGCGATATCTTCTTGCAGAGCAGAGAGAATTCTTAATAAATAAATTACTTATATGTAAACAATTTGGAATAAAATTAGCAGCTTTCCATTAATAATTGTCTAATGGCCTTTTCACACCCTGTTACAGTTGTCTATTACACAAACTAAACTTCATGTTATGCATTGTAGTTTTATCTAGGTGCATGAGGAAGTTCATGCTACCACATTTTGACTTTCTAATAGGTCTAATTTATTTGCAGCCAACCCTTTCAACACCTTTCCAACCAGCTCAAGCTGCTCAGACAACTGGTAATTTTAGTTTTGGCAATTTTGGTCAGACACAACCCGGTCAGTTGAAACTATTCTCTATCTTCTATCTATTTGTCTTGGTTCATGAAGTGATTCTATTTACACTGTGTCACTCTGCTGCTATGAACAGTTGGTGCCAGTAGCTACAGTGGTGGCCCAGGCATATTTGGTCAGAGTAACTTTGGACCTTCGTAAGTTACAATTCCTTTTAGCTGTGGGTCTTGCAATGCTACCTTCCTTTTCCACCCCCTCCCCCTCGGAATATTCACATTACAAGGGAATGTGGTCAGCCACGTCATCCAATTATACAAGGAAATGTGGCTAACTACTTGGTGGATAAATGAAAAAAAGAGAAAAAAAAAAAGGGGGGGGGGGGGAAGGTAGCATAGCAATCCCCAATAGCTCTTTTAGAGAAATTCAACGAATTTGGGCTGGAGTTTATATATTTTTGCCATGTTTGCGATGGATGAGGGTGGAGATTTTAGGGAGTTCGTTACATGTTAATGGTTATCTGGGGCAGTTTAACTTTTGGATTGTTTCATCCTGACTCAATAATAAAATTGGTCTTTTTGTTGGTCACTTGGTTGGTAGATTGTTGTGAATAAAACAAGTGTTCTAGTGGCTAGCATACGACTGACTTGTTGATAATTTATGAGTATGCTAAATGGTTTATTGAAGGTGGTCTATTATATATTGCTTATGGTTCAGTATTAAATAGTTTGTAATGATGGTGGCTATGCAGAGAACCATTTAAATTTTTAAGTGGCCAAGGCTTAGTTTTAGGTGGGATCAGGAGAAATAATACAATGGTTCTGCTATCACAAATAGATGTAAAACATTATTTTAAATTTGGAATTTATGATTTGTCAACATTTTGGAGTGCAGGACAAGAGCGGCAGGTCAGATAGGAGTTTAAAAGCCTCGACATGTGATTTTTTCCTTTTTTTATTTTAACCTTTATAATCAAATAGAAGTTTAAAAATGGAAATTAGAATGCCTCTAAATGTTTTCCTTTTGTGTGTGTGTGATGGATCTCTTGACACTGGTGTCAATCAAAATTACAGCAATGAATAACTTTTTATAGTATAAAAAATTCACAAATTCAAATTTTATCTTAATCTTAGACTATCTACTACTTCATTGACATATCTTGAAATGAAGATGAGTATTATCTCTTAAAATAATGAAAATATTAAATACGTGATAACAAACTTATAGTTGTTTGATTTTTTTTTTTAATGAAATTTTCATGGTAGATCTACATGTTATCTACTTGTAATCCAGCGGTTCCTTTTAAATAAAGTATTATCAAGTGATGTAAGTGTGCCAAGTCTTACACTGGTGTCAATAGTGTCCCACCCTGTATACATAGATATTACATTCACTCTTACTATCCCTCAGCTTTAAGAAGTCGTTTATTCTGTTTGTGATGGCAGCATTGTTAATTTCTTGATGAATTCGGCATGTAGGGATATACCTAAAGTTATTGGTATTCACTTATTAAAAATTATAGACATCAAACTGTGCTTTGACACCACCTGGCAGTGATTGTGTGCACACTTTGGTAATCGCATCATGTTTTGCAGTCCAATTTGCATTACATGATTTTCTTACTAATTTGTTATGCTTTCTCCTTTTTGGTTTGTTACTCAGACTTATTCATAATGCTATGTGTTGATGACTGGCTCCTCTATTTATACTGTATCTTGTTTATCTTCTTTGTCTTGGAATGAAATGTTACATTTTTTTAAGGTCAAGATTTTGGATTTTTGCTTTTTCCTAATTTGAAGTTTTTACTTGCATGCTTTAACAGGTCTGCTACCCAGAGTTCTGCGGTTGTACAAGCAGCACCTGTTGCAAATCCATTTGGAACACTTCCTGCTTTGCCTCAGATGTCAATTGGTCAAGCTGCAAGTGCACCTTCAATTCAATATGGAATTTCTAGCATCCCTGTAAAGCAATCTTTCTTGAATTTAGCAATTGCCTTAATGCCTTGCTAAATTTTATGCTGATACCATATTTTAACTTGAGTGAAAAATACGTTGATGTATCTGCCATCTAAACTATGTTCAGCTTTCACATGCTGTTTTACTAGTGATTAGAATGAATGATTTTATGCCAATTTTTTTTTTTTTATTCAGGTGATAGACAAACCTGCACCTGTTAGAGTATCATCGTTGCTGACTTCTCGACACCTCTCTCAAAGAAGAATTAGGTTTCCTGTCAGAAAATATTATCCTAAGAATGATGGATTAAAGGTGAGTATGGTAGGTCTTTTTACAATAAATACGAGCTTTTATAAGTTGTCTTCTAGAGGGCTAATTGTGGTGTCATTGCCTTCAATTCTCTGTTCTCTAGCAGATTCCGTTCTTTAGTGATGATGAGGATACTCCAACCACACCAAAGGCTGATGCTCTTTTCATTCCTCGGGAAAATCCAAGGGCGCTGGTTGTCTGTCCTATGGAGCAGTGGCCTGCAAGAGCTTGTTGTGAAAAAGTGTCATCTTTTAAGTATAAATACAGTCCAGTACATGAGATTGGTAAATATCATTTAAAATGATTGTATTTAGCATTCTGTCATACTTTAGATGTAGAAGAGAAGGCTTGTGTTTGACACACTAAAAATAGAGGGAAGTTCCATATAAAGATGTGTTCCAGTCAAATTTATCTGCTAAGATGAGAATGTTTTATCTCTTGGACAACTGATACAAGCTTTTAATGCTTTTTGTAAACCATCTTGTGGGTTATTAGAGGCTAACTACCTTTTCTACAACAAAAATTGCATTTGGTAGGTAGGTAGTATTTTGCATGTTGTTGGTGGCCCTTTGGTTCTATCTTCTGTTCTTCTAGAAATTGAGAAACATGCAGATTTTGGTTTAATTGTTTATGGATGGCTTTTTCAAACAAAATGCTGAGGAAGCAGATTCTGGCTTATTTGTTTATGGATGGCTTTTTCCAAACAAAATGTTCAAGAATTATCTTTAAAGAAACATGTATGGCACCTGCTATTTGATCCATGATAATAAAGCATGTGCTCCTCATGATAACCAAGTATTAAATCATTGGGGGAAGTTTTAATTTCTGGATTTTCTGTAATGACAAGTTTTGTTATTGGACTTATGATACTGGTTGTTTGCTCCTTTTGTCATGATGACAATCGAAATTTCTAAGACTGATTCCAGAAATTGCAGGTGAAAATGATCTTGTCAAGGAGCAAGTTCAGCCTATTAGAATGCAGGAGACATCCAATGGTATTAATGAAGACCACTCTCTTGAAAAGGGGGACATGCATATGACACTTAGCGGGCACAGAGCTGGTGAGGCTGCTATTGTGTATGAGCATGGAGCTGACATTGAAGCGCTAATGCCAAAGCTTCGCCGTTCTGATTACTACACACAACCAAAAATCCAGGAACTAGCAGCCAAGGAAAGAGCTGAACCAGGGTTCTGCAGTCATGTCAAAGACTTCATGGTTGGAAGACATGGTTATGGCTGTATCAAGTTTTTAGGTGAGACAGATGTACGCCGGCTTGATCTTGAGTCTCTTGTTCAATTTAACAATCGTGAGGTGATTGTCTACATGGATGACAGTAAGAAACCTCCCGTTGGACAAGGGCTGAATAAGCCTGCTGAGGTTACACTGCTTAACATTAAGTGCATTGACAGAAAAACTGGACAACAGTATACAGAAGGGCCAAAGATTGAGAAATATAAGGAGATTCTCAAGAGGAAGGCAGAAGACCAAGGTGCCGAGTTTGTATGTTATGATCCTACCAAAGGAGAGTGGACGATCAGGGTCAGCCACTTCAGCAGCTACAAGCTAGTAGATGAAAGCGACAGTTGGATAGCTGTTGACCAATGATATGAGTTACTGATTCTGTGTGTCCAGCCTTGAGGAGGTCAGCAGCGTGTTCATTATTTTGCTACAAGGTTTTTTGCTCTAAACGCGGATTTTTCCATAGTAATTTTCCATGTAATGTGTTGCTTCAGAGGAAGTCAAAATAGCTGATATAAGTTTTCTTGCGTGAGCTGGAATGACCAAATGAAGCATTTCTAGTTTTTATAAATTCACATGGCATACTAAATTGGCTCGTTAAGAGATAATTTATGCAATGCTATTTTGCGCGAACATGTAAAAGTCAAAGTGACACTAATGTTTGAGCTGACTAGCTAAGTTTCCTAAGTAATTTATAGTTTCTAAATCTTTTACGTTTTCGTTTAGCTGCTTTACTTGTTTTAGGATTTTCAAATCTTGGTTTATTTAAGGGATTTTTGGTTTAAAGCCTAAGCCTGGTTTGCAGAGAGATTCCCCGCTTGACTAACACTTTCCCTTACTGGGCCGTTAACATTCATCAGCCCATGATTCTCCACTTCCTGCTGCGTAACATCCACGTACCTAAGAGGATCAGGAGGTTTTGAAGGAAAAAGTTAAAAATAGAAATGTGGTACATTAATAAAAGATATTTATTTTTGTTAAAATTTACTTTCACATTTAGATTAAAAGGAATTTTTAATTTAAATTTTAAACTAAAGAGATATTTAGTTTTAGGTATTTCTATAGTATTTTTCTTGTTTTGAAGGCTCCCCGAAAACCTTTATGTTTGTTTGGGCCTGCCACTCTTGGCCTGAAGAAGGATGTTGTTAACTTGCCCTTCAACTATATCACCACTAGTTAGTTCTGCTTGAGCCTTCTCCATAATGGTTCGTTTATCTCTGACGGGAAGTGCTATTTTTTGAGCACTATTCTAAGGATATTTTCCTGATTTGTGGTCCCCATATTTTTATACATTTGGCCCTCATTAATTACCTCTCATGATAATTCATAATGGCCCGTGTCTTAGTTCTGCTTTCTGTTTGCCCGATTAGCGCCCCTCATTGAATCCACATTAAATGACTTCGAAATCTGCCCAGGCTGGTGCTCCCTTGATTGGCTCTGTAATTCCTCCTGGCGTTTCTTCTTCTACTTAAATTGGCAGCACTTCACCATTGGTCTTAGTTTCCAGAGTTTGTAATAATTCAAATCTGGATGCATTAATTGCCATGCCATCATTACATGAAATTCTGTGTTTACCCGTGTCTTGGTTTGCTGGTTCCTGCGTACTGTTCTTCCGCCCCCTTCTCTGCCGTGAAGCTACCATCCACGGACCAAAACGGTTTTCTTCCATCTCCTGCGATATCCTCTCATGGTTTATCTCCTCCGCTGTAGGTTCAGTAGACGACCTCTTTTCAACTGAACAGTTATCTTTAATGTGGCCATATTTACCGCACTGGAAGCATGCTGGATGAAGACTCTCAAACTCAATGCGTTTAACTTGGCCTTCCACCTTATACATGGACTTCAAAGGCTGGACTAAATCAACCTCCACACAAATTCTAGCATATTTGCCTCTACTTGAAGTAGCAGTAGTTAAATCAATCTTTAACAGTTTTCAATCCAATTGACAACCAGGAAGGCGTTATCATAAAGTACGATCGGAAGGTCAGGTAGACGTGCCCATATTGCTAACTTGCTAATGCTGGCCTTGTATGGTCGAAGTTGGCTTGCCACCGTTGCACCGACAGATGATCAAATATCAACCATGGTCCCCCTTTTAGTGCCAGTTTAAGGTTTTCTTGGGATTCAAATCGCACTGAAAATAAATCATTTCCAAGGTCCTCCACAGTGACATTCTCATGCTTGGCCCAAAACATGGAGTTTTCGTTTCATGAATGCATAGGAAATTTTCTTGCCAAGGAGTTTAACAACGAGTGTTTTTCCACCTCCTGCTAATTCGTGCTTTTTCCTTCTTTGATAGTAAAATGTTTGCACCCCTCTTCTATTCCTACAGTAATACCGCTCCCCGGACCTCCTTCTTTATCTTCAGTATCTTCATCCGCCTCCCACACTTGCTCTAATTCCTCCACTAGTTATGCGTTGTGCTTGAGGAGCATTTCCCTGAAGGTAAAGGGTCTGTGCTCTTCCGATGCATGTGGTTCCTCTATCATCCATTCTTCCACTCTAGGAACAAGAAGATTTTGGTCTGAGAAAGGCCTGCCTTTGGTCTTGTATTTCTTGGTGCTCCGTTGAAGTAAATCATGTTCCTCCTGCGATCGATGAGAGTTTGCCATATCTGTGGCCTCTTTTCTTTTATTGTTACTTTCCCTCATTTATTTTATCTATGAGGGGAAGAGAATCTAGATTCATGGATCTATAATAATTCTGATCGATGCTAATTTAGATTCTCATGTGACTTTTACCTATGCCATGTAATTGCTATTCTAGGGGGAAAAAACAAGTGGTTTTTCGTTTTATCTTCCTTTTTTTCTATTTTGATATCTTTTCATAGGGATAGTTTAGATAATAAATTACCCTGTTAATATTTAACTTGACTAGTAGGTGAGGCTATCAACTTAAATAACCTGCATATTTAATTGTTATTATTCTTTATTATAATTAGAAAATGAGAAAAGATATAAAAAAATTTCACTTCAACGACATTATGTTGTAATGTATGCCGATGGAGGGTTTAAAATAAGCATTCATCTTTAATTTTGAAAACAATAAAGACAAAAAAGCATGTCAAGGGCAGCAAAAATGTAAGCCTTTATTTAGGCCAATCAAAACAGGATACGGCCTGTATAAGATATAAAACGGGTGTATATATTTTAAACTTTTGAAAATTTGGCTTATCTCATTTTATTTTATTTATTTTGTGTGTCATTGTAAAGTAAGATGATTTGTATTTTTATATGTAAAAAATATAATAACTCGTGTCCCACCTACATAAGAGATAAGGCAAATATATATCTTTTAAACTTATATAAAAATGACTTATCTCATCTCACCTTATTTAAATTGCGAGCTAATAAAAGATGGGGCAAACTAAGGCAAGCTAACCCATATGACATGTCTATCTCTAATATTGTCCTACATAATTTTATTATTTTAATAAATTAATTTGTACTTGATTTTTAAATTACTAAATTTATATAATTAATTTTAAAAAAATATTTATTGTGCGGGAGCATATGCCCCTTACATATAGTAACATTTAATTTTTAAAAAAAGAAAATATAGTAACAATGTAAGAGATTGTATGTAGAGTGTGCAAAATTTATTTATACTAATAATAGTACTCATAATTTTATTGAGTGTTATAATTCAATGATCTAAAGGTCCACACAATACTTTTCAATCTTTGCAGCTTCTAAATAGAAAAACAAATTAATTTGTTTTAAAAGAGAATAAACGCTTTTGTCATCTAATTTGGTCTCCTTTCTTACCAATTTATCATATTAACCCACTCAATTCATAAAAAAAATAAAATAAAATTTCATTGTCCTCACGTGAAATTTTTCTGCACCAAATTGTGTTTATCGATTTTAGCACAATTATTCTAATAAAATTGTAGATACTAGTCGCTTGGAAAATTGAGTTTGCAAATATGATGTTCTTTCCATGAATAGAAAGGAGAGTTGTTTGTGATGAATATTATTATTTTTACAATAAATTTTTTAATATTTACAATTTAAAATATATATTATGGATCTCATTAAATTTTAAAAAATTAGCACTTGACACTTTACAAAAAAAATATAAAAATTAAATAAATTAAAGATATAATAATTTTATTTAATTTTCTCGCTTTATTTGACGTTTATTAGTTTTATAGGGTGACAAGAAAAGTATTATTCTTTTTAGAGACTGAATATTTGGGAGGAAGAGAAGGGTATTTGTTTGCAAGTCTAGTTAGTAATGAAGAAATTAATTATTTAATTAAATAAAATTTAACTAATTATTAATAATTAATTAAAAAGTAAATAAGATAAAAAATACAATCACTTTTGGATAAAGCCACGGACTCTTCCCTGAAAAATGGAAGTCGGATTACATGTCCAAATTGAACTCAATTTTACAAAACCGTGAAATCCGGACGAGAGCTTAAAAATTGGGAAAAATTACACATAACCCCCTTGCACTATACCTCATGTGCAAAAAACTCCTTGCACTATCAATTTCACCAAATAACACCTAACACTATACATTTATTCAAATAGAACCCACCCGTTAAAAAATTAACAGACTTCCGTTAAGTCACTCAAAACGGCATATCGTAGGCTGTAAGATCACAACCAAACTGCTACTATTCACAACCGATTTAGACCGCTGGTTTCATTGAGACAAAATCCCTAAGCCCCAAATTCCACTTGTCTCTTTGGCCTTCATTATCGATCGCTGGTTGCATTTAGACAAAATTGCTAAGCCCCAAATTCGGCTTGTCTCGTTGGTCTTTATTATTGACTGGTGCTTTGCTCAACTGAGAAGAAAATCACTAAGCCCTAAATCAACACCTCTGCCACTGCTGCTCCATTTCTGCGATAGTATTGGTTTTGCGACAGCAAGATCAGCGACGACAGAGTTGTGTAAGAATGGGATTTCTGCAACGGCGTTATTTGGACGACAACCTCCATTTCTGCTACAGCTCACTGTGAGTCAAAGGGAAGTTTGTAGAATTAGCAAAAATTTAGTTACTTATGTTGCTATGTGTTTATGGTCCCCATTGGCAGTAAAGAATAATGCTTGCTTCTAGTAAGGGTTGTTGTATTAAAATTTTGTTTCTGTTTCTGCTGTATTAAATTTTTGCAATTCTATTTCTGCTATATTAAATTTTTGTTTCTGTTTTTGCTGTATTAAGCAATTCTGTTATTTTTGTATTAAATTTCTGTAATTCTGTTTCTACTGTGTTAAATTTTTGTTTCGAATTCTGTTTTAGCTGTATTAAAATTTAGTTTCTGTTTCTGCTATGTTAAATTTATTCAATTCTGTTTCTGTTGTATTAAAATTCTGCAATTCAATTTCTGCTATAAATAAAATTCTGCATTTTCATTTTGTGCTATATTTAATCATTGTCGTAATCAATTGCTGTTTTTATGCATTATGTCAACCCTCTTATCAATGTTTCTATTTACCATGTGTGCAGTCATACTTTCTATAATTTTAATGACATGCTCGAGCAGTTATAGCAGACAAAATAGTTATAGCAGATAGAGCAATTACAGTAGCAATTACAGACAAATCAATTACAGTAGACAAAAGAATTACAGCAATTATAGTAGTCAAGAGTAATTACAGTAGACAGAATAATTACAACAATTACCATATTTGCTTGGCTCTCTTTTGTTTCTGTAATCACCACATCATGAGTTCTCAAAGCATCAGTCTTCAGACATTTTCTCTCAAATGCACAAGCAGTGGGTCATACCCAAAACCCAAACCAGTCATGGAGAAAGCATTCACGGTCTAGTAATGATCTTATAGCCTACAGCATACCGTTTTGAGTAATTTAACGGAAGTTTGTTAATTTCATAACGGGTGGGTCCTATTTGAACAAATGCAAAGTGTCAGGTGTTATTTGGTGAAATTGATAATGCAAGGAGTTTTTTGCACATGAGGTATAGTGCAAAGGGGTTATGTGTAATTTCCCCTAAAAATTGAAAGTTGGATTTGAAATCTAAAATTGAACCCAATTTCACAAACTCGACAAGTTCGTAAGTAACTTCTCTTTCTAGAGCTAAATCATCTTCTTCTCTTGTCATTCCTACGTTTGGAAGGCTTTCAATTCAATGAAGTGAAATTGAGGCTGCAATGAAGTGAAACCGAGGAGACTAGGGTTGTGTTGAAGATCTAGTTGGAGAGACTGAAACACAGAGTCAATGGTGTCCACGAATAGCTGGATGAGAAGTTTCTCAAAGCTGGAGACAAGGGCGAGTTGCTGTCGAAGATCCAGACAGAGAGATAGCAGCACTATTGACGAGCTGCTGTTGAAGATTGAGCAACTCGAAGCTGGAAAGAAGCTCATAGACCCTTTGTCATCTATTGTTGAGCCGCTGTTCAAGATCTAGGAGTAGGGACTTAAAACACATGGAAATTTCGAAGGTGGAGACAAGCTCAGAAGTAAGATCTATCCACGTGGCTCTTGGCGAGACTCAAGTAGATTTGAATACCAGATAAGGAGCTAGAGGAGCAGCTTCTAGAAGCTGGAGCCCATATCTATCATCTTCATGTTTTACTTTGGCGATGAAGTGGTTAGCTTGGGTGATCCAGCTCTGGTGGCTCGACATTGCTCCGACATGGAGACTGGTGCACTGCGGTCGAAGGATGTAGAACGAGAGACTAATGCCAAGTAAGTTTTGTTGCTGTGACTTTCCTTTCATGGATTTAAGTATTTTGCTATTGCATTAATTTAAGTATCTTGTTTTTGCAATGATTTTATAGAATAATGTTATTTTTACATCGGTTTGGCATATGTTTGCTATATCTTCAACGTGATGAAGCAAAGCAAAAATAAAAATTAAAGTGGGATGAAAGTAAAAATGAAACACCTAGTCAAGATCGTCTCACTCACTCTTGCTCTTGCTTTCCCACTTTATGGCATTCTTCTGCTCTTTGGCTCTATGGCTAAACTTCTAGTCATTTACTCTGTGCCTGTTTTCCAGTCACTCTCGACGTCCTTTGTCGTTCATTGTTCCTCTCACATAAGCTCAGCCAAGGTCATTTCTTACTCACTCCCGCTCACTCCCACTCTCCCACTTTGTGGCTAAGCTTCTGATCGCTCACTCTGTGCCTGTCTTTCAATTGCTCGCCGGTGTCTTTTGTTGCTCATTTTTTCTCACACATTGGCTTAGCTTTCTCACCCTCTTCTCTTGCTTTTTTGTTGCTGTCGTTGTCCAGTGTTGCACTATCCAGTCAGTTCTCCTTCTTTAATATTGCTACATTGTTCTTTGCCTAAAAGTCAGTGCTTCTCCATTTTTCAATACTATACTCTTTGTCTCTTTGTGTGCTTTTCTTTTGGTTGTTGCTATTTTTTGATGTAGTGAACTAAAATGTTTATTATGTTATGTAATATGTTTTGAATGTGATGTACTTCAGTTAGCTAGTGTTGGAATGGAATCTTCCCTATCTCTTATTGTAAGCCAAAGAGCTTTTTGTTTCTTAGTTTTTTTGAGTGTTAGTTGATAGCCTTTACATGGTAGTCTTCCATACTTCCCACTATCATCATGTGTTGCTATTGTTGTTTTTATATTAGTAATGGGTAGATATGTGGTAATTGGGGGTTCATGTACACAACCTTGATGGATGTTGAGAGGCTTTTAGTGAGGTTGATGACACGCTCATTTGTTGATATCTGAGGGTACAGTGAATATATTTTTTTAGAACAGTTTTTCAATGTGTTATTTGGTTCATTTATTCAATTTGTTAATAAGGTTGATGAGGTGCTCATTTGATGATATCTCTACAATTTGGGTTTTAATTGTTTTTTGAATGTTTGAAGGGGGTGTATAATGGGGTAAACTTTAGGGATCTTAAACCTTTTGCTGTATAGGGTTGTGAGGTATATATGGATACATTCAGTGGGTATGTTGTGAGCTGTGAGAGGCTAATAGAGTATGCGGTCAATTGAAAAAGGGGTTGCATGTTACAATTCAACTATTGTGTATGAATTTTACTAGTTGGTGAACTTTTTTCTAAGTAAAAATTGATTCCTATGGCTTGTTACACGTTAACCATTTCATGTTACAGTTTTTGTCTTGCATGTTACATTTTAACGTAGCTTCTTACATTTTTCCTATTATGTGTTACATTTTAGCTATTAAATGTTACAAACTATACATAATAGTAATTAGAAGTCTCAATCGAACCTCCATAAACAAGGGCATAGTTTGCCCACCCCATTCATCCTTACATTCTCCATCCCAGTTCATCATGTTTAGCATGCAATGAATCCCACAATCATAACTAAAAATTTACTAAAACAGTTGTTACACTTGAAGAAATTATTAGTCTAATTCATATTGTACAAGTTAATTGCATTATCTGACTTACCTGTTATGTTGTTATGGCACATCATGATAGATAATTTTTAAGTTTCACTTTTACTTCCTTTTTAAGCCAAGCTTAGAAAATAGTTGTGAAAAATATTCACCCTGCAAAACAAGTATATGCAATTCACAAAGTCATTACATGTGTGGCATAACAAAAAATGGGGTAGATGCAACCCACCTCACACGTACAACAAATTTAAAGAATAAAAAGGAAACACTTAATACAATACTAATGATTGCACACAATTGTCCCTTTCTTGGTTGTCTTCATTTTGCAATGAGTTCAGCACATACATAGTTTCTCAAAGCATAGCAAAATCAATGTGACTAAAAAAGAACAGAGGCGAACACCTACGACATGATTCAAGTTAGTCAACTAATTACTTATTACTAACAATTGTAAATCAAGTTATAAGAAGATATCAAATTACAATTTTAACCTTCATCATGTTGCGTCTATCATCTAGACCTAACTGTTTGCATGCCTTATCAATATCCCACTCATCACGTGCATGCAACATTTGGCCCTGTAGGTATTAGAAATATATCCAGTAAAGAACGTATGGTAATAATGAAGAGTCACATGAGTTAATTAATGTACATGAGTTATCATGGTATCAAAAAGGCATTTATCAGAAGAATTTGATCACATATATATCGGGTGATGATTCCATCCTCCTGCAATTGATCTTTCATCTAGCATTTCATCACCATCATCATAACCTAAAATTTATCAAAGTGAACATATAGAAAAAGTAGTTAATGACAATAAAACAACATTGACTATAGACTAAGATAAGTAAAACAGCAATATCATGTTATTAATCCATTCCCTTTGTCCTAATGTCTCATAGTCAGCAAAACTGATGTAGGAATCAAACATGCTAACAAGGCTGTAACGCAAATTAAAGAAATAATTAGGTTATGCATTACATTAAATGATTAGCCAATTATATATGTATGGTTACTAGATACGAACATTTGGCCATCCTTTCAAGATCTTCTTTTTGTGCAAAATACGTACAAATTTTATTCATTAGCTTTCCAATGGATCTTCTTTGATATTTTTTTTTTTCAGGTTTTGGGTCAAACACTTTGTCTATTTCCTATTTTTATTCCACCACCTCAATGTCATCGTTGGACTCATTGAAGAAGGAGACTATTTGTAAAAGAATTGTTAGCAAATACAGTGTCTGACCTAAAGCTTTATTACTGGAAATCAATAATGCATGTATGTCACGTATATTCTGTTTTGTATGTTTGAGCTCATTTGTCACTAAATTTAGATACGCTTCTTTAATCACCTGTAAAGTAGAAGCGAATTGCGAATAGTTAACACATACATCTTATTTCAAATAATATAAATAATGCAATGACCAACAACATAGAGCACACCGCATGCTGAAACATATCAATAGAGAGGATTTCTTTTTCCTCTTCCACTTTAATTTTAGAATACAAAATTTTTTATAACACAAAGTGACACTTATTAGCTCATATGGTAAAGGCAAATACATCTTAACAGTCAAGTTATATGTATTTTTTTATTCTTCTTTTCTAGGATAATATGATTTCAGATTTGTTGATTCGTCCAATATCTCAATGGCGAATTTGTGCGTCATAATGTAATGAGTCAAAAAAGAATTTTTATAAGAAAAATATCTACAAAATATTTAACAAGTATGTTATATGCAGAGACGACCAATATAAAAATAATAACGTAAAAAGTAATTTATTTAATGATCATGTACATTAAAAAATAACAAACATCCGCTTACCCATATCTTCCTCTTTTGGTTCTTATTCTTGGTAGTCTTGAATTTAATTGTTTCTTCTACCAAAATATTATATACAAATACTGCACAGTTATAGTCAGTAGCATTTTCTATGTCCAAAGCTGTAATTAACAATTTATTCGATATTTTAGTGTTAGAAGTTGGACATAAAAGAATGCCCAACGTATCAAGAAGGAAGGCACAAGTGAACATGTGGTCACACCTCTTTCCACTGATAATCTGCTCTAAATCATTCAATTCCTTTGTTTTGAACTCTTTTTTTTTCATTTTATTCAGCAATGAATGATCAAAGACAGAGTGTAAACTGATTTTCCATCACATGGAATACCTAAAATCTCACTCAACTCTTTGGAGGTTATACAAAATATTAATCTTCAAAAGTACAGTGTCTTGCTTCTACTATCAAATGCATCAAAAATCTTTAAATAAATATTGTGATTGAGTGAATCACACTTATCTGCAGCAATTGTTCAAACTCCATTCTATTAACATTACTTTTTGAGTCATCCATTCCACGGATGGCTCTTTTAAACTTTAAGGGTAAGTACCTTGTGGAGAAAGTCTCCTACAAAATAAATGTATCTAACTTGTAATATTATTCCAATATTAGTGACTCGATGGTAAAGATTGTGACACACAACATTTTTCACATCTTGTGAATTTGTGCTCTCTCTTCTATTCGAGCTTGTTCTCGAGTTTTGGCAACTGCATTCTTATAGGACAATTTATCCTCCTCTGATAAACTATTTTATGCTTTCAGAATTTCTTGATTTGCCTATAAAGGAATAAACTATTATAAAAATATTATCATATGATGATTACATTAAGAAACTAAAATAACTCTTTAATCCTTACTTAATAATGTTTTATTTTTTTATTAGATTTCTTGAAATATTTAATCTTATAAACATAATCAATATTAGTGTCAACATAAGATAAGAGTTAACACTAAATAAACTAATAACTTAAAAAGAAATATAGGGTTGAATATTTCAATAAATCTGATAAAAAATAAAATATTGAGGTAAGGATTAAAGAGTTATTCTAGTTTTTTAATGTAATCATTATAGGACAGTATTTTTAAAACAGTTAATCCCCTTATAGGCAAATTAAGAAATTTTAAAAGTATGAAAAAGTTTATTAGAGGAGAATAAATTGCGTTATAAGAATGTAGCTACCAAAGCACAAGAACAAGCTTGAATGAAGGATGGAACACAAATTCACAAGGTGTTAAAAATATTATGTATCACACTATCTTTATCATTGAGTTACTAATATTGGAATAATACTATAAGTTGTATATATTTATTTTATAGGAGACTCTCCACAAGGTATTCACCCTTAAAGTTTAAAAGAGTCATCTATGAAATGAATGACTCAAAAAGTAATGTTGATAAAATGGGGTTTGGACGATTACTGTAGGTTGGGTGTAATTCACTAGATCATGACATTTTAAAGATTTTAGAGACATTTGATAGTAGAAACAAGACACTGTCTTTCCAAAAATTAATATTTTGTATAAGCCCCAAAGAGTTGGGTGAGATTTTGGGTATTCCATGTGGTCAAAAATTAGTTCCACACTCTATCTTTGATCATTCATTGCTAAATAAAATGAAAGAAAAGGAGTTCAAAACAAATAAATAGAATGATTTAGAACAAATTATCAATGAGAAAAGGTGTGACCACATGTTTGTCCATGCCTTCCTTCTTTATACGTTGGGCATTCTTTTATGTCTAACTTCTAGCACTAGAATATAGAATAAGTTATTAATTGTAGCTTTGGACATAGAAAATGTTGACTATAACTGGGCAGCATTTGTATATAATATTTTAGTAGAAGAAACAATTAAATTTAAGACTGCCAAGAATAAGAATCAAAAGGGGAAGACGTGTGTAGGTGGATGTTTATTTTTTAAGGTACATGGTCATTAAACTAATTATTTTTTATGTTATTATTTTTATATTGATCGTCTCTACATATAACATACCTGTGAAATATATTGTAGATATTTTTCTTACAAAAGTTTTCTCTCGACTCATTACATTATGATGGCATGGATTCGTCATTGCGATATTAGACGAATCAGCAAATTTAGGATCATATTATTTTAGAAAAGAAGAATCAGAAAATACATATAACTTGATTGTTAAGATATATTTGCCCTTACCATATGAATCAATTAATAAGTGTCACTTTGTGTTATAAAAAATTTTGTATTCTAAAATTGAAGTCGAGGAGAAAGAAATCCCCTCTAGTGATGTGTTTCAGCATGCGGTGTGTTCTGTGTCAGTGGTCATTGCATTATTTATATTGTTTGAAATTATTCGCTTCTAGAAACGTATCAGAAATTAGTGACAAGTGAGCTCAAACATGCAAAACAGAAAATATTTTATATACATGCATTGCTGATTCTTATTAATCAAGCTTTAGGTCAGATACTGTGTTTGTCAACTATTCCTTTACAAATAGCCTCTTCCTTCAATGAGTCTGACAATAACATTGAGGTGGTGGAATAAAAAAAGGAAACAGACAGTATCTGACCCAGAATTTAAAAAAAAAAATCATTAAAGATCCATTGAGAAGTTAATGAACAAAAATTGTATGTATTTTGCACAAAAAGATCTTAGAAGGATGGGCAAACATTCATATCTAGTAACTATATATATATGATTGGCCAATCATTTAATGTAATGCATAACCTGATTATTTTTTTGATTTGTGTTGCAGCCTTATTATTAGCATGTTTGATTCCCACCTTAGTTTTGTTAATTGTGAAACATTAGGACTAAGGGAATAGGTTAATAACATGATATTGCTGTTTCGCTTATCTTAGTCCGTAGTCAGCGTCGTTTTATTGTAATTAAGTACTTTCTTCTATATGTTCACTTTGATAAATTTTAGGTTATGATGATGACGACAAGATGTTGGATGGAAGATCAATTGCAGGAGAATGGAATTGTTACCCTATATATATGTGATCAAGTTCTTCTGATAAATACATTTTTGATACCATGATAGTTCATGTATATTAATTAACTCATGTGACTTTTCATTATTACTATACGTTCTTTACTAATTATATCTCTAATATCTACAGGGTCAAATGTTGCATACATGTGATGAATGGGATATTGATGAGGCATGCAAACAGTTGGGTCCAGATGATAGACGCAACATGATGAAAGTTAGAATTGTAATTTGAAATCTTCTTATAACTTGATTTATAATTGTTAGTAATAAGTAGTTAGTTGACTAGCTTGAATCATGTCGTAAATGTTCGTCTCTGTTCTTTTTTAGTTGCATTGATTTGGCTGTACTTTGATCCCCAGTCAAGAAACTATGTATGTGCTGGACTCATTGCAAAATGAAGACAACCAAGAAAGGGACAATTATGTGCAATCATTGGTAATGTATTAAGTGTTTCTTTTTTATTCTTTAAATTTGTTGTATGTGTGGGGTAGGTTGCATCTACTCCACAACATGCAATGACTTTGTGAACTGCACATACTTGTTTTGCTAGGTAAATGTTTTTCACAACTATTTTCTAAGCTTGGCGTAAAAAGGAAGCAGAAGTGAAACTTAAAAATCATCAATCATAATGTGCCGCAACAACATAATAGGTAAGTTAGATAATGCAATTAACCTGTACAGTATAAATTGGACTAATAATTCTTGGAGTATAACAACTGTTTTAATGAATTTTTAGTTATGATTGTGGAATTTATTGCATGATGAACTGGGATAGAGAATGTAAGGACAAATGGGGTGGGCAAACTATACCCTCATTTATAGAGGTTCGATTGAGACTTCGAATTACTATTATTATAGTTTGCAAACTATTATAAGTTGAAATGATATGATGCAAGACGAGATTAGTGGTTCCAGGAGAAACTACTGTGGGATTTATTTAATCGTGAACAAAGCGTTGAGCGAGAAGCCATTCTAGAACAAATGTTGGCAAAGAGAAAAGGTTTTTTTTCTTTGAGATCTTAACTTTCTCACCACTTATGTCAAATTTCATATTTCAATAGTGTTCCATATGTGAATTTTTTTAGATGCTGTCACTTCTTTTAATTTGTCATAACATAGCGTTTGTGGAGTGAATATTCAAATACGTTTGCTCAATTATTTTACAGGGCACAGAAAATGATGTTGTCAATTGAACCGGATCATTTATTGGTATATGTACTCATTGTTAGTGACATGTAGTCATCTTTAGTGAGGTATATCTAGTCATACAAGATGACGTGGGTACTTTAAGTAATGGGGTTGTTGTTACTTTGATGTATTCTATTTGCCATGTTCGTTTTATTCATTCATTAACCATCCTTTTGCCTTGTATTCCATCTTTTGGGAGTGTAGGCATCTTATTCATTTGATTTTGATGGCAGATGATTTGAAAGAGAATAAGGAAGCTTAGGGTGAAGTTTTAAATGAAGGTCATTAGTTGGTGGCCCTTACAATCTCAAATTCCAATGGGACGAGGATTTTGACGTAATTTGCAAAAAGACACTCAATAAGAAAGAAGTGGGCCAATTTTGACTTCTTGTCCACAAGGACTACTACTTCCAACTTCTTGCTGAGGATCATAAATGATGGTGGATTTCCACTACTTGCATCTGTCCTTTGGATATCTTAAATACTGTAGCATAATTGAATGAGAGGCAATGCTAGGGGTAATGCAAGATTTCAACCTCTTGCATTTGTCAAGTTGAAGGCTTTTCTTCCCAAGGTTCATCTTATTCTAGAGGAGGGAGTTCGGATGGAAGAGCAAGCTGGAGCTAATCAAAACTACACTACAGCCCTTCCCTTCTATTGAAGGTTGTAGTTGTCATTGTAAAGACTGAACCATGTTAATGTAGTCGTACACAGAATTGTACTTATAGTTTGTTCCTATACTGTCATATGAACTTGGCTTTTGTCTACTTAATCTGTGTACACAATTTTGAATGAATAGATAACCAATTTGTTGTGCAGCCACTTAATTCATGTGACGTATTTTCTTTAGGTTGGATGATCTTCGTACCGATAAATAAATGCATCACTTGACAAGTTTGACCAAGATTGTTATGACTACATTCTTCATTTGTAACTTAGTCCAAAAGTTGTATGTTTTTAACAAAGATACTAAAATTCATTTGATCCCATTTGATAGGTACATTTTCTCAAAGAAACAGAACATCATATTTCCTGGCAAAACCACTTCTACCTACTAACTAGGTGTTATATTTTAACTATTGGGTGATACATTACAACTATTGCATATTACATTTCAGCCATCAAGAGGCACATTATAACTGTTGTATGTTACAATTCATCTATTGCATACAAATTTGACCACTATGAACAAGTTTCAAAGTGTGCAAGTGGAAAGTCGGTCCTATGATCTAGTACACATTCACGATATAGATATAGTTCATCTATTGCAAGATACTATTTATAAAGAAAAGTTATATTTTACTATTTGGTGTTACACTTTAGCATTGTCATGTCACATTTTGTCTATTGCCAAGTTACATTTTAACTGTTGCATGTTATAATTTGACTATTGCATATAAAATTTCACAATTGATGAATTATTTTTTCGGGTGCAATTGGTAAAAACTCATTCCTATAACCTAGTAAATGTTCAATTTGAACGATAAACTTCATCTATCGCATGATACTATTTACCTAGGAAAGTTACATTTTGATTATTGGGTGTTACACTTTAGTTATCACTATGTTATATTTTATTTATCACCAGGTTACATTTTAACTGTCGCATATTACAATTTGGCTAATGCACATAAAATTTTACAATTGATGAACTATTTTTTGGGCTGCAATTAGTAAAAACTCGTTCTTATAACCTAGTAAATGTTCAATTTCAATGACACTTCATCTATCACATGATACTATTTACCTAAGAAAGTTACATTTTTACTATTAGGTGTTACTTTTTAGCTATCACCATGTTATATTTTATCTATCACTAGGTTACATTTTAATTGTTGCATGTTACAATTCGGTTATTGTACATAAAATTTCAATATTGATGAACTGTTTTCTAGGGTGCAATTGGTAAAAACTTGTTCTTATAGCATAGTAAATGTTCAATTTGAATGATACACTTCATCTATCGCATGATACTATTTACCTAACAAAGTTACATTTTGACTATTTGGTATTACACTTTAGCTATCTCTATGTTACATTTTATCTATTGCTAGGTTACATTTTAATTGTTGTATGTTACAATTCGGCGATTGCACATAAAATTTTCCAATTCATGAACTATTTTCTGGGGTGTAATTGGTAAAAACTTGTTCCTATATCCTAGTATATGTTCAATTTGAACGATACACTTTATCTATTGCATGATATTATTTACCTAGAAAAGTTATATTTTGACTATTTGGTGTTACACTTTAGCTATCGGTATGTTACATTTTATCTATCATCATGTTACATTTTAACTATTGCATGTTATAATTCGATTATTGCACATAAAAATTCGCGATTGATAAATTATTTTTTGGGGTGCAATTGGTAAAAACTCGTTCCTATAGCTTAATAAACGTTCAATTTGAACGATATATTTCATCTATTGCATTATACTATTTACCTAAAAAAGTTACATTTTGATTATTATGTGTTACACTTTACCTATCGCCATGTGACATTTTATCTATCGTTAGGTTACATTTTAACTTTTGCATATTATAATTTAGCTATTGCACACAAAATTTTTTAATTCATGAACTATTTTCTGGGGTGTAATTGATAAAAACTCGTTCCTAAACCTAGTATACATGCAATTTGAACAATACACTTGATCTATTACACGTTACTTTTGAACAAGCACCGTTACATTTTGACTATCTACAGTTACATTTTGGCTATTGAAAGTTATATTTCATTTATTGCCATGTTACACATGAACTGTTGCATGTTTTGATTGGTCTATTGCTTATAATATTTTCTTCTTTATCACCGTCCAAGTGCCCCTATTTGCCCACTCAAGTGTTGACCTGCCAAGAAAATAGGTCTTTGGTCATATAGTGCCTAGGCGCTTCGTATACACTGCCCAGTCGGTGGGAAGGCCAAGAGTAAGCGCTTGAGCGCTGACGTACGAGCGCCTAGGTGCACAAACTTGCGAAAATATCTTCTTCTTTACCACTACCTAGGCACCCTAATTTCACTACTCAGTCGTTGATTGGACACCAAAACTGGGTTTCTGCTCATATAGTGCCTGGGTGGTGGTGTGTCCAAGTTACATTTGAACTATAGAATGTTATGTTTTAGCTACTGCACGTTACATTTTATCTATCACGATGTTACATTTGAACTATGGCAAGTTACAATTCCTATTTAATACTACGTGTTCACTTTGAATGACACAGTTCATCTATTGCAAGTTATGTTTTCTCTAGAAATGTTACATTTTAACTATTGGGTGTTATATTTCAGCTATTGCATGTTATATTTTATCTATCGTAATATTACATTTTAGCTGTCAGATAGTACAATTCAATAATTGGATATAAAATTTTACCACATCGTAAACATGCTTCAAAGTGTCAAAGTGAAAACTCGGTCCTACGGCTTAGTACACATTCACTTTGAGTGATATACTCCATGTATTGTATGTTACCATTTTCCTGAGAAAGTTACATTTAAACTATCGAATGTTACATTTTAGCTATTGCATGCAACATTTTCTCTATTGACATGATACAATTCAACTGTTGCATGTTAAAATTCAAATATTGCATATAAAATATTACAATTTGGTGATCTTGTTTCTAAGTGCCAAAGTGAAAACTCATGCCTACGGCCTAGTACATGTTCACATTTGAACAATACACACTGTTGACATGTGATGCGGAGCGGCGATCCAGAGGCGATAAAAAAAAATAAGTCTAGGTAAGGTTTTAGAAAATGATAAAAAAAATGGAGTCGCCACCGACTTAGATTAAAATGGTGAAGCCGGACACCGAATAGTATGGTCTGCATCATAGAAAAATAGATTCGGGGGTTGGTTACGTGTAGAGAAGGTATTAGCACCCTACAACGCCCTTTCGGTACCATGTTGGTGTTTGCTGCTTTTGATTTCAAAACTATGCTTTGTCTTTCGTTAAATAAATTAATTTTTACATGCGATCGTGATTTAAGATTATTTGTAAATGCCTCAATAGAGTCATGCTAGTTGACTAGCTAAACTCATGATATAATTTCCTTTAAGATAGTTATGTAGCGGCCAGTTAACTGGCAACTATATTTATCCATCGTTGGGAATTTCTTCTAATGCATCAATAGAATCATACCAGTTGATTGACTAGATTCGTGACATAATTTCCCTCAAGATAGTTTGATGGCGGCCGGTTGACTGGCAACCTTCTTTGTCCATCATCAAAATATCTTCTTAAAGGCATTAATTCATGAGGCAATTTCCTTCAGAATAGTTTGACAGCGGCCAGTTGACTGGCAATTACATTTATCCATCGTCAGAATCTTTAAAAAAATGTATCAATGGAACCGTGCCAATTAAATGACTAGGTTCATAAGATAACATCCCTTAGAATAATTTGATAACGGCTAGTTAACTGACAACTATACTTATCCATCGTCGGGAGTTTCTTTCTAACCAAGATAGTGGATCAAAATAGTTGACTGGAAGCTCCTTGTGTTTGCTTACCTTCATAAGCCTATTGGGAGATGAGGTTCATGGGCTCAATTATAGGATTTTAGCATTACAACAGATCAATCATGGAATTTAGCATTATAACAGCGTGATTATAAAAAATTACAGCAATATAATAGCTTAATCACAGCAACTTCACAGTATTGCAATTTAATTACAGCATTACAGTAATACAACATGAGGCAGCACAACAGCTTAATTATAGCACTATAGTGATGCAGCAACTTAATTACAACAATGCAGGAAATAATATAGCAGAATACAGACACAGCATGCAAAATTATAGCAACAAAAACAGAGAAAATAATACAACAGGATGCAGAAACAGCATGCAGTATTACAGCAACAGAAACAGAGAAAATAATACAGCAGGATGCAAAAACAGCATACAGTATTACAGCAACAGGATGCAAAAACAGCATGCAGTATTACCGCAACAGAAACAGAGAAAAAATCACAGCAGGATGCAGAAACAGCAAGCAGTATTACAGCAACAAAAACAGAGAAAATAATACAGCAGGATTCAAAAACAGCATGCAGTATTACAGCAACAGGATGCAAAAACAGCATGCAGTATTACAGCAACAGAAACAGAGGAAAATCACAGCAGGATGCAAAAACAACATACAGTATTACAGCAACAGAAACAGAGGAAAAATTACAGGAGGATGCAGAGACAGCATGCAGTATTACAGCAATAGAAACAGAGAAAATATCACAGCAGGATGCAGAAACAGCATACAGAATTACAGCATCAAAAACAGAGAAAATAATACAGCAGGATGCAAAAATAGCATGCAGTATGACAGCAACAGAAATAAAGAACTGAATACAACAGGATGCAGAAATAGGATACAGACTTACAGTTACAAAGACAGATACAGAATTAGGGTACAGAAATGGCATGTAGAATTACAGCAACAGAAACAAAAAATTGAATAATACAGCAGCAAATAGAAACAGAATGCAGAATTACAGCAGTAGAAACAGAGACAGCAGAATACAGAAACAGAATGCAGGCTTACAGCAACAGAATATATAAAAATGCACAGCTAACAGATGAACTAGCGCCAAACCAGGACGAAGAACTGGGACGGAGAGCAATAAAAGGCATGTGATGCTGCGGCTACATCATCATATGCTGCTGCATCATGGCCATGGCTGCAGCCAAATACTCATGATCACCCATTGCTGCTGGTACTGCTGCAGCTGCTGTGCCCATTGTTGTGGATGTGATGCTGGTTCAGATCGGCTGCAAAACTGTTTGTAGGGTGAGTCATGGTTCTGATTTCGTTTTTTTCTTCATTCACGGCTCCTTTCTCTGATTTTCTCCTCCTTCACACGAGTCCCTTCTTTTTCCTCTTTCTCACAGGCTGCCTTCTTCCTTCCTAGTTCAGTTCCTTCCCCCTAAAAATCCTCTAGTAGCCACCTCTTTTGACTAACCTCCTCCTTTTTTCTTCCTCTTCTTTTTCCCCACCTAATATCCTCTTGGCCTTGTCTTCTTTCTCACATTTTTCTACTTTCTCAACCGACACCTTCCCTCTCTTTGACTCTTCATTTTCTTTCTTTCACACTTTTTTTTTCTTTTGTTTTCTTTTTTCCTTTTTTTCTAATTTTTAATTTTTATTTATTTTTTATTTTTAATAATTTTTAAACAATATTATTTACATTTGGGACCAAAAAATATCTTTAAATTTTTTATTTTTTCTCAATTAATTTTTAGAAAAATATATATTCAAGTAGGATAATTTTAGAACTTATGCATGGGTCCACTTTAATTTTTAAGATCCGGACAAAATTAGGTGTCTACACACATCATCTATTACATGTTACTTTTTCCGTAAGAAAGTTACATTTTAACTATGGTATGTTATATTTTAACTATTTCATGTTATATTTTAGCGATCGCCATGTTACATTTTAACTGTTACATATTACAAATCGACTATTGCATATATGGGTGCCTAGGCGCTGTATCGTGGGCTCTTAAGTGCCCATGCAGCAGAAGATAGCATTTTCGGCACATGCATGAGCACCTAAGCGCTAGCTCTTGGGCGTTCAACGCCCAAGTGGCAGAAGATAGCATTTGCACCACATGCATGCAGGCTAAGCGCTGGCTCTTGGGCGTTCAAGCGCCCATGTGGCAGAAGATAGTGATTTCAGCATAGTGATGGGCACCTCGACACTTGCTCTTGGGCGCTTAGGCTCCCAGCCGCTTATTTTCAAATGGGCTTTATGATTATTTATGTATACACTATTCAACTATAACATATAAAATTTGCCAACTTGATCAACTTGTTTCTAAGTGCTAAAGTGGTAAAAGGTGGTTCTTGTGGCCTAGTACACATTCATTTTCTACCATGCCACTACCCAAGCGGCCATATTACACCGTCCAGGCATTAATTGTTCAACAAAAGAAAAGTGTCTCAGGTCACATACCACCCAAGCGCTAATAATCCATCACCCGGGTGGTGGATTGGTAGAAACATTTTATTTGAATGTGCTCCACCGCTCAGGTGGTGTGTACATAGCACCCAGGGGAGCGTAACACCACCTAATATTAAGGGTTTTCATTTTAGTTCTCTCAGTCCATTTGTTTTGAGCCTTTCACAGCCCTTACCCACATACTCTCTTCTCTTTCTCTATCTCCATTAAAGCATTTGTTTTCAGCCTCATTTCCTAGAATTTTTGTGTTGCTCATATCCCCAATCCCATTTTGATTTTGTGAAAAGCATTGATAAGCATCATTCGAAGGTTTTGGGGTTTTTTGAAAAGAGGTTCCTTCTAGCTAACTTTCATCCCTTTTTCATTCATCCAAAGAAGTTAGTTTTGACTTCTTCCTAAGGATTTCAAATCTTGTAAGTTAATTCCTTTTGCATTGGTCATTTGTGACCCTAGGGATAGTTGAAAAAACCTTTGGGGACAAAGAATCAAGGTTGGTGGTGAAAGATTGTCTCTTGAATTAGGTTATCTATTCTTCATTTTGTTAAAGCTTTAGGTGTTAACAATTTTACATAAGAACATGTAACATGAAAATCAGGAAACTTAGGGATGATTTTGTTGATTTTGAAAGTTTTGGATTGTTGTGCTGTGGAATCATTGACATGTTGAAGCATTTTGAATTTTTCTAACAATGAAAATAATTTCTAAGGCTAAAATTAGAGTATTGGGCAAGTGATTGCTTGGAACATTATAGTGAATCATTAGATCAATGTTGAACCTTTAGGTGAAGTTTCATATATAAGACTGTTATGAGTACAATTTTGTTAAATTTACATTTTTATTGAACTCATGTTTCATGATTGATGTTGGATTGTTTGTACTTGATGTTGTTCAACAAGATTGTCTTTGTGCATTTCATACTATGGCACCAAAGAAAAGAAAGAATGCCTCAAGTGCAGCATCAAGCAATGGTCAATATGATGCACACAAATTTTTGTCATTAGTGCATTAACAAAGATACAATAATGTTGTACTGACAAGGAGTATGGTTCGGGAGAGAGGGTTTGATTTGGAGGAAAATGATTGTCAAGAGATTGAAACCCAAATCAAGCAAAGGAATTGGGGAAAGCTCTGCTCAATTCCCAAACTAGGAAATGAGAATATTGTAAAGGAATTTATTGCAATGCATTCCTAGCTAACAAGAATGAGGATGATAAATATAAGTCTTATGTCAGAGGGGTTCCTATTGATTTCTCAAAAAGGGAGATCAATGCTTACTTTGGTCTGAGGTCTAACTTCCCTGGCAAGTGTGTATATACAGAATTGGTTTCAAGACAACTACAAGAACAGGAAGTTCTTCAAATTCTTTGCCGACCAAGAGCTAAATGGGTTTTAGATGCAAGAAATGTTCCTAAGCATCTAAAAGAAGCTGATCTATTACCTATCTTGAAGACCTGGTGTACTTTTGTGAAGGAGAATTTACTTCCTTCCTCCAATCATTCTGAGGTGATAGTAAGATGACCTGTATTAATTTATGCAATTGTAATGGAACAGCCTGTAGATATAGGTAGGCTCATTGCCTATAATATTCAGACAATTGCACAAGAAAACTCAAGAAGTTTGCCTTACCCGTCACTGATAACAAAATTGTGCTTGAAGGTTGGGGTTAATGCCATCGCTAGAGATGCGCCTATTTCTGCTACTACTCCTATCAAGAGTAGCCTCAAGGAGGACAAGTCCCTCATCCACCCCAACAAAGACGATAGAGAAGGCAGGAAACTATCACATAAAGGTTAGAAAGAATGGAAAGACCGCAGCGATAGCAGAGACAGATTTCTAGGTGTATTTTGAACAATCAGTATGCCATAGAAAACATGCTTTAGAATTTGGCCGCACAGCTCCAGCTAGATGCCTTGGGAGGCCTTCCTTTGCTAGACGAGCAAATGTTGCCTAACATAAATGAAGATGAAAAAGAGGAAGAAGGACAAGAACATGATGAAGAAGAGGACTGAAAGAAAACAAAAAAAAGTTTGTTCATTAACAGAATTGTACATATGGTTTATTCCTAAACTGTCATATGAACATGGCTCTAGTCCACTTAATTCATGTACGCAATTATTGAATGAATAGATAACCAAATTGTTACCCAACCACTTAATTCATGTAAGATCTTTACTTTAGGTTTGATGATAGCCATACCAATAAATAAATGCATCACTTGAAAAGTGAAAGCAAGGGTCTTGTGACTAGATTCTTCATTTCTAACTTTAGTCCAGAAATTGTATGTTTCCAACACATTTGCTGTGATCCATTTGATTCCAGTTGAAAGGTTATTTTTCTCAGAGAAGCAAAACATCATCTTTCCTGGCAAAACCATTTCTACCTGCCAATTAGGTATTACATTTTAATTATTGGGTGTTACATTTTAGTTATTGCAAGTTACATTTTATCTATCGTCATATTACATTTTAACTGTGGCATGTTACAATTCCAACATTGTAAATAAAATTTGGCCACCTAATGAACTTGTTTCAGTGTCCAAGTGGTGAAAACTAGTTCATATGGCCTAGTACACGTTCACTATTGTATGCCGAGGAAAGTTATATTTTCACTAAAGGGTGTTACATTTTACCTATTACATTTTATATTTTATCTATGGCCATGTTACATTTTAACTGTAGCATATTATAATTCACTATTACATATAAAATTTTACCATTTGGTGATCTTGTTTCCAAGCGTCAAACTAGAAACTCATCTATTGCAAGTTAGATTTTTGCTAATGAATGCTACATGTTAACTATCAGATGTTATAGTTTGACTATGGTATGTTACATGTCATGTATTGATATGTTTCATTTTAGCTATTGCATTTACAATTCATGTATTTGATGTGAAAATTTCACCATTTATGAACTTGTTTCTTATCGTCTAAGTGAAAACTGATTCCTATGGCCTACTAAACATTAACCATTGAATGTGATGCTTTCTCTCTTGCATGTTACATTCTAACTGTGGCACGTCACATTGTACCTAGTGCATGTAACATTTTATCTTTTGAATTCAACTATTGCATATAAAATTTGACTACTTCGTGAATATGTTTTAAAGTGTCAAAGTGAAAACTTAGTCCTACGGCTTAGTTGATGTTCATTTTTACTAATACAATCCATGTATTGCATGTTACTATTTACCTGAAAAAGTTACATTTTAACTATCAGATGTTATGATTTAGCTAATGTATGTTACATTTTATTTATTGAGATATTACAATTCAACTATTGCATATTACAATTCAAATATTGCATATAAAATATTACAATTTTGTCATCTTGTTTCTAAGGGCCAAAGTGAAAACTCATGCCTACGACCTAGTACGTGTTCACCTTTTGAACCATACACTTCATTTATTGTATGTTACTTTTTACTTAGCAAAGTTACTTTATAACTATCACGTTTAGGGTTTAGGGTTTTAGGGTTGAGGGTTTAGGGTTTAGGGTTTAGGGTTTAGGGTTGAGGGTTTAGGGTTTAGGGTTTAGGGTTTAGGGTTGAGGGTTGAGGGTTTAGGGTTTAGGGTTTAGGGTTGAGGGTTGAGGGTTGAGGGTTTTAGGGTTGAGGGTTGAGGGTTGAGGGTTGAGGGTTGAGGGTTGAGGGTTGAGGGTTGAGGGTTGAGGGTTGAGGGTTGAGGGTTGAGGGTTGAGGGTTGAGGGTTTAGGGTTGAGGGTTTAGGGTTGAGGGTTGAGGGTTGAGGGTTGAGGGTTGAGGGTTGAGGGTTGAGGGTTGAGGGTTTAGGGTTGAGGGTTGAGGGTTGAGGGTTGAGGGTTGAGGGTTGAGGGTTTGGGGTTTGGGTTTAGGGTTTTAGGGTTTAGGGTTGAGGGTTTAGGGTTGAGGGTTTAGGTTTAGGGTTGAGGGTTTAGGGTTGAGGGTTTAGGGTTGAGGGTTTAGGGTTTAGGGTTGAGGGTTTAGGGTTTAGGGTTTAGGGTTTAGGGTTTAGGGTTGAGGGTTTAGGGTTTAGGGTTTAGGGTTGAGGGTTTAGGGTTGAGGGTTTAGGGTTGAGGGTTTAGGGTTGAGGGTTTTAGGGTTGAGGGTTTAGGGTTGAGGGTTTAGGGTTTAGGGTTTAGGGTTTAGGGTTGAGGGTTTAGGGTTTAGGGTTGAGGGTTTAGGGTTGAGGGTTGAGGGTTGAGGGTTGAGGGTTGAGGGTTGAGGGTTTAGGGTTGAGGGTTTAGGGTTGAGGGTTTAGGGTTGAGGGTTTAGGGTTTAGGGTTGAGGGTTTAGGGTTTAGGGTTTAGGGTTTAGGGTTTAGGGTTTAGGGTTTAGGGTTTAGGGTTTAGGGTTTAGGGTTTAGGGTTTAGGGTTTAGGGTTTAGGGTTTAGGGTTTAGGGTTTAGGGTTTAGGGTTTAGGGTTTAGGGTTTAGGGTTTAGGGTTTAGGGTTTAGGGTTTAGGGTTTAGGGTTTAGGGTTTAGGGTTTAGGGTTTAGGGTTTAGGGTTTAGGGTTTAGGGTTTAGGGTTTAGGGTTTAGGGTTTAGGGTTTAGGGTTTAGGGTTTAGGGTTTAGGGTTTAGGGTTTAGGGTTTAGGGTTTAGGGTTTAGGGTTTAGGGTTTAGGGTTTAGGGTTTAGGGTTTAGGGTTTAGGGTTTAGGGTTTAGGGTTTAGGGTTTAGGGTTTAGGGTTTAGGGTTTAGGGTTTAGGGTTTAGGGTTTAGGGTTTAGGGTTTAGGGTTTAGGGTTTAGGGTTTAGGGTTTAGGGTTTAGGGTTTAGGGTTTAGGGTTTAGGGTTTAGGGTTTAGGGTTTAGGGTTTAGGGTTTAGGGTTTAGGGTTTAGGGTTTAGGGTTTAGGGTTTAGGGTTTAGGGTTTAGGGTTTAGGGTTTAGGGTTTAGGGTTTAGGGTTTAGGGTTTAGGGTTTAGGGTTTAGGGTTTTAGGGTTTAGGGTTTAGGGTTTAGGGTTCAGGTTCAGGGTTTAGGGTTCAGGGTTTAGGGTTTAGGGTTCAGGGTTTAGGGTTTAGGGTTTAGGGTTTAGGGTTTAGGGTTTAGGGTTTAGGGTTTAGGGTTTAGGGTTTAGGGTTTAGGGTTTAGGGTTTAGGGTTTAGGGTTTAGGGTTTAGGGTTAGGGTTTTAGGGTTTAGGGTTTAGGGTTTAGGGTTTAGGGTTTAGGGTTTAGGGTTTAGGGTTTAGGGTTTAGGGTTTAGGGTTTAGGGTTTAGGGTTTAGGGTTTAGGGTTTAGGGTTTAGGGTTTAGGGTTTAGGGTTTAGGGTTTAGGGTTTAGGGTTTAGGGTTTAGGGTTTAGGGTTTAGGGTTTAGGGTTTAGGGTTTAGGGTTTAGGGTTTAGGGTTTAGGGTTTAGGGTTTAGGGTTTAGGGTTTAGGGTTTAGGGTTTAGGGTTTAGGGTTTAGGGTTTAGGGTTTAGGGTTTAGGGTTTAGGGTTTAGGGTTTAGGGTTTAGGGTTTAGGGTTTAGGGTTTAGGGTTTAGGGTTTAGGGTTTAGGGTTTAGGGTTTAGGGTTTAGGGTTTAGGGTTTAGGGTTTAGGGTTTAGGGTTTAGGGTTTAGGGTTTAGGGTTTAGGGTTTAGGGTTTAGGGTTTAGGGTTTAGGGTTTAGGGTTTAGGGTTTAGGGTTTAGGGTTTAGGGTTTAGGGTTTAGGGTTTAGGGTTTAGGGTTTAGGGTTTAGGGTTTAGGGTTTAGGGTTTAGGGTTTAGGGTTTAGGGTTTAGGGTTTAGGGTTTAGGGTTTAGGGTTTAGGGTTTAGGGTTTAGGGTTTAGGGTTTAGGGTTTAGGGTTTAGGGTTTAGGGTTTAGGGTTTAGGGTTTAGGGTTTAGGGTTTAGGGTTTAGGGTTTAGGGTTTAGGGTTTAGGGTTTAGGGTTTAGGGTTTAGGGTTTAGGGTTTAGGGTTTAGGGTTTAGGGTTTAGGGTTTAGGGTTTAGGGTTTAGGGTTTAGGGTTTAGGGTTTAGGGTTTAGGGTTTAGGGTTTAGGGTTTAGGGTTTAGGGTTTAGGGTTTAGGGTTTAGGGTTTAGGGTTTAGGGTTTAGGGTTTAGGGTTTAGGGTTTAGGGTTTAGGGTTTAGGGTTTAGGGTTTAGGGTTTAGGGTTTAGGGTTTAGGGTTTAGGGTTTAGGGTTTAGGGTTTAGGGTTTAGGGTTTAGGGTTTAGGGTTTAGGGTTTAGGGTTTAGGGTTTAGGGTTTAGGGTTTAGGGTTTAGGGTTTAGGGTTTAGGGTTTAGGGTTTAGGGTTTAGGGTTTAGGGTTTAGGGTTTAGGGTTTAGGGTTTAGGGTTTAGGGTTTAGGGTTTAGGGTTTAGGGTTTAGGGTTTAGGGTTTAGGGTTTAGGGTTTAGGGTTTAGGGTTTAGGGTTTAGGGTTTAGGGTTTAGGGTTTAGGGTTTAGGGTTTAGGGTTTAGGGTTTAGGGTTTAGGGTTTAGGGTTTAGGGTTTAGGGTTTAGGGTTTAGGGTTTAGGGTTTAGGGTTTAGGGTTTAGGGTTTAGGGTTTAGGGTTTAGGGTTTAGGGTTTAGGGTTTAGGGTTTAGGGTTTAGGGTTTAGGGTTTAGGGTTTAGGGTTTAGGGTTTAGGGTTTAGGGTTTAGGGTTTAGGGTTTAGGGTTTAGGGTTTAGGGTTTAGGGTTTAGGGTTTAGGGTTTAGGGTTTAGGGTTTAGGGTTTAGGGTTTAGGGTTTAGGGTTTAGGGTTTAGGGTTTAGGGTTTAGGGTTTAGGGTTTAGGGTTTAGGGTTTAGGGTTTAGGGTTTAGGGTTTAGGGTTTAGGGTTTAGGGTTTAGGGTTTAGGGTTTAGGGTTTAGGGTTTAGGGTTTAGGGTTTAGGGTTTAGGGTTTAGGGTTTAGGGTTTAGGGTTTAGGGTTTAGGGTTTAGGGTTTAGGGTTTAGGGTTTAGGGTTTAGGGTTTAGGGTTTAGGGTTTAGGGTTTAGGGTTTAGGGTTTAGGGTTTAGGGTTTAGGGTTTAGGGTTTAGGGTTTAGGGTTTAGGGTTTAGGGTTTAGGGTTTAGGGTTTAGGGTTTAGGGTTTAGGGTTTAGGGTTTAGGGTTTAGGGTTTAGGGTTTAGGGTTTAGGGTTTAGGGTTTAGGGTTTAGGGTTTAGGGTTTAGGGTTTAGGGTTTAGGGTTTAGGGTTTAGGGTTTAGGGTTTAGGGTTTAGGGTTTAGGGTTTAGGGTTTAGGGTTTAGGGTTTAGGGTTTAGGGTTTAGGGTTTAGGGTTTAGGGTTTAGGGTTTAGGGTTTAGGGTTTAGGGTTTAGGGTTTAGGGTTTAGGGTTTAGGGTTTAGGGTTTAGGGTTTAGGGTTTAGGGTTTAGGGTTTAGGGTTTAGGGTTTAGGGTTTAGGGTTTAGGGTTTAGGGTTTAGGGTTTAGGGTTTAGGGTTTAGGGTTTAGGGTTTAGGGTTTAGGGTTTAGGGTTTAGGGTTTAGGGTTTAGGGTTTAGGGTTTAGGGTTTAGGGTTTAGGGTTTAGGGTTTAGGGTTTAGGGTTTAGGGTTTAGGGTTTAGGGTTTAGGGTTTAGGGTTTAGGGTTTAGGGTTTAGGGTTTAGGGTTTAGGGTTTAGGGTTTAGGGTTTAGGGTTTAGGGTTTAGGGTTTAGGGTTTAGGGTTTAGGGTTTAGGGTTTAGGGTTTAGGGTTTAGGGTTTAGGGTTTAGGGTTTAGGGTTTAGGGTTTAGGGTTTAGGGTTTAGGGTTTAGGGTTTAGGGTTTAGGGTTTAGGGTTTAGGGTTTAGGGTTTAGGGTTTAGGGTTTAGGGTTTAGGGTTTAGGGTTTAGGGTTTAGGGTTTAGGGTTTAGGGTTTAGGGTTTAGGGTTTAGGGTTTAGGGTTTAGGGTTTAGGGTTTAGGGTTTAGGGTTTAGGGTTTAGGGTTTAGGGTTTAGGGTTTAGGGTTTAGGGTTTAGGGTTTAGGGTTTAGGGTTTAGGGTTTAGGGTTTAGGGTTTAGGGTTTAGGGTTTAGGGTTTAGGGTTTAGGGTTTAGGGTTTAGGGTTTAGGGTTTAGGGTTTAGGGTTTAGGGTTTAGGGTTTAGGGTTTAGGGTTTAGGGTTTAGGGTTTAGGGTTTAGGGTTTAGGGTTTAGGGTTTAGGGTTTAGGGTTTAGGGTTTAGGGTTTAGGGTTTAGGGTTTAGGGTTTAGGGTTTAGGGTTTAGGGTTTAGGGTTTAGGGTTTAGGGTTTAGGGTTTAGGGTTTAGGGTTTAGGGTTTAGGGTTTAGGGTTTAGGGTTTAGGGTTTAGGGTTTAGGGTTTAGGGTTTAGGGTTTAGGGTTTAGGGTTTAGGGTTTAGGGTTTAGGGTTTAGGGTTTAGGGTTTAGGGTTTAGGGTTTAGGGTTTAGGGTTTAGGGTTTAGGGTTTAGGGTTTAGGGTTTAGGGTTTAGGGTTTAGGGTTTAGGGTTTAGGGTTTAGGGTTTAGGGTTTAGGGTTTAGGGTTTAGGGTTTAGGGTTTAGGGTTTAGGGTTTAGGGTTTAGGGTTTAGGGTTTAGGGTTTAGGGTTTAGGGTTTAGGGTTTAGGGTTTAGGGTTTAGGGTTTAGGGTTTAGGGTTTAGGGTTTAGGGTTTAGGGTTTAGGGTTTAGGGTTTAGGGTTTAGGGTTTAGGGTTTAGGGTTTAGGGTTTAGGGTTTAGGGTTTAGGGTTTAGGGTTTAGGGTTTAGGGTTTAGGGTTTAGGGTTTAGGGTTTAGGGTTTAGGGTTTAGGGTTTAGGGTTTAGGGTTTAGGGTTTAGGGTTTAGGGTTTAGGGTTTAGGGTTTAGGGTTTAGGGTTTAGGGTTTAGGGTTTAGGGTTTAGGGTTTAGGGTTTAGGGTTTAGGGTTTAGGGTTTAGGGTTTAGGGTTTAGGGTTTAGGGTTTAGGGTTTAGGGTTTAGGGTTTAGGGTTTAGGGTTTAGGGTTTAGGGTTTAGGGTTTAGGGTTTAGGGTTTAGGGTTTAGGGTTTAGGGTTTAGGGTTTAGGGTTTAGGGTTTAGGGTTTAGGGTTTAGGGTTTAGGGTTTAGGGTTTAGGGTTTAGGGTTTAGGGTTTAGGGTTTAGGGTTTAGGGTTTAGGGTTTAGGGTTTAGGGTTTAGGGTTTAGGGTTTAGGGTTTAGGGTTTAGGGTTTAGGGTTTAGGGTTTAGGGTTTAGGGTTTAGGGTTTAGGGTTTAGGGTTTAGGGTTTAGGGTTTAGGGTTTAGGGTTTAGGGTTTAGGGTTTAGGGTTTAGGGTTTAGGGTTTAGGGTTTAGGGTTTAGGGTTTAGGGTTTAGGGTTTAGGGTTTAGGGTTTAGGGTTTAGGGTTTAGGGTTTAGGGTTTAGGGTTTAGGGTTTAGGGTTTAGGGTTTAGGGTTTAGGGTTTAGGGTTTAGGGTTTAGGGTTTAGGGTTTAGGGTTTAGGGTTTAGGGTTTAGGGTTTAGGGTTTAGGGTTTAGGGTTTAGGGTTTAGGGTTTAGGGTTTAGGGTTTAGGGTTTAGGGTTTAGGGTTTAGGGTTTAGGGTTTAGGGTTTAGGGTTTAGGGTTTAGGGTTTAGGGTTTAGGGTTTAGGGTTTAGGGTTTAGGGTTTAGGGTTTAGGGTTTAGGGTTTAGGGTTTAGGGTTTAGGGTTTAGGGTTTAGGGTTTAGGGTTTAGGGTTTAGGGTTTAGGGTTTAGGGTTTAGGGTTTAGGGTTTAGGGTTTAGGGTTTAGGGTTTAGGGTTTAGGGTTTAGGGTTTAGGGTTTAGGGTTTAGGGTTTAGGGTTTAGGGTTTAGGGTTTAGGGTTTAGGGTTTAGGGTTTAGGGTTTAGGGTTTAGGGTTTAGGGTTTAGGGTTTAGGGTTTAGGGTTTAGGGTTTAGGGTTTAGGGTTTAGGGTTTAGGGTTTAGGGTTTAGGGTTTAGGGTTTAGGGTTTAGGGTTTAGGGTTTAGGGTTTAGGGTTTAGGGTTTAGGGTTTAGGGTTTAGGGTTTAGGGTTTAGGGTTTAGGGTTTAGGGTTTAGGGTTTAGGGTTTAGGGTTTAGGGTTTAGGGTTTAGGGTTTAGGGTTTAGGGTTTAGGGTTTAGGGTTTAGGGTTTAGGGTTTAGGGTTTAGGGTTTAGGGTTTAGGGTTTAGGGTTTAGGGTTTAGGGTTTAGGGTTTAGGGTTTAGGGTTTAGGGTTTAGGGTTTAGGGTTTAGGGTTTAGGGTTTAGGGTTTAGGGTTTAGGGTTTAGGGTTTAGGGTTTAGGGTTTAGGGTTTAGGGTTTAGGGTTTAGGGTTTAGGGTTTAGGGTTTAGGGTTTAGGGTTTAGGGTTTAGGGTTTAGGGTTTAGGGTTTAGGGTTTAGGGTTTAGGGTTTAGGGTTTAGGGTTTAGGGTTTAGGGTTTAGGGTTTAGGGTTTAGGGTTTAGGGTTTAGGGTTTAGGGTTTAGGGTTTAGGGTTTAGGGTTTAGGGTTTAGGGTTTAGGGTTTAGGGTTTAGGGTTTAGGGTTTAGGGTTTAGGGTTTAGGGTTTAGGGTTTAGGGTTTAGGGTTTAGGGTTTAGGGTTTAGGGTTTAGGGTTTAGGGTTTAGGGTTTAGGGTTTAGGGTTTAGGGTTTAGGGTTTAGGGTTTAGGGTTTAGGGTTTAGGGTTTAGGGTTTAGGGTTTAGGGTTTAGGGTTTAGGGTTTAGGGTTTAGGGTTTAGGGTTTAGGGTTTAGGGTTTAGGGTTTAGGGTTTAGGGTTTAGGGTTTAGGGTTTAGGGTTTAGGGTTTAGGGTTTAGGGTTTAGGGTTTAGGGTTTAGGGTTTAGGGTTTAGGGTTTAGGGTTTAGGGTTTAGGGTTTAGGGTTTAGGGTTTAGGGTTTAGGGTTTAGGGTTTAGGGTTTAGGGTTTAGGGTTTAGGGTTTAGGGTTTAGGGTTTAGGGTTTAGGGTTTAGGGTTTAGGGTTTAGGGTTTAGGGTTTAGGGTTTAGGGTTTAGGGTTTAGGGTTTAGGGTTTAGGGTTTAGGGTTTAGGGTTTAGGGTTTAGGGTTTAGGGTTTAGGGTTTAGGGTTTAGGGTTTAGGGTTTAGGGTTTAGGGTTTAGGGTTTAGGGTTTAGGGTTTAGGGTTTAGGGTTTAGGGTTTAGGGTTTAGGGTTTAGGGTTTAGGGTTTAGGGTTTAGGGTTTAGGGTTTAGGGTTTAGGGTTTAGGGTTTAGGGTTTAGGGTTTAGGGTTTAGGGTTTAGGGTTTAGGGTTTAGGGTTTAGGGTTTAGGGTTTAGGGTTTAGGGTTTAGGGTTTAGGGTTTAGGGTTTAGGGTTTAGGGTTTAGGGTTTAGGGTTTAGGGTTTAGGGTTTAGGGTTTAGGGTTTAGGGTTTAGGGTTTAGGGTTTAGGGTTTAGGGTTTAGGGTTTAGGGTTTAGGGTTTAGGGTTTAGGGTTTAGGGTTTAGGGTTTAGGGTTTAGGGTTTAGGGTTTAGGGTTTAGGGTTTAGGGTTTAGGGTTTAGGGTTTAGGGTTTAGGGTTTAGGGTTTAGGGTTTAGGGTTTAGGGTTTAGGGTTTAGGGTTTAGGGTTTAGGGTTTAGGGTTTAGGGTTTAGGGTTTAGGGTTTAGGGTTTAGGGTTTAGGGTTTAGGGTTTAGGGTTTAGGGTTTAGGGTTTAGGGTTTAGGGTTTAGGGTTTAGGGTTTAGGGTTTAGGGTTTAGGGTTTAGGGTTTAGGGTTTAGGGTTTAGGGTTTAGGGTTTAGGGTTTAGGGTTTAGGGTTTAGGGTTTAGGGTTTAGGGTTTAGGGTTTAGGGTTTAGGGTTTAGGGTTTAGGGTTTAGGGTTTAGGGTTTAGGGTTTAGGGTTTAGGGTTTAGGGTTTAGGGTTTAGGGTTTAGGGTTTAGGGTTTAGGGTTTAGGGTTTAGGGTTTAGGGTTTAGGGTTTAGGGTTTAGGGTTTAGGGTTTAGGGTTTAGGGTTTAGGGTTTAGGGTTTAGGGTTTAGGGTTTAGGGTTTAGGGTTTAGGGTTTAGGGTTTAGGGTTTAGGGTTTAGGGTTTAGGGTTTAGGGTTTAGGGTTTAGGGTTTAGGGTTTAGGGTTTAGGGTTTAGGGTTTAGGGTTTAGGGTTTAGGGTTTAGGGTTTAGGGTTTAGGGTTTAGGGTTTAGGGTTTAGGGTTTAGGGTTTAGGGTTTAGGGTTTAGGGTTTAGGGTTTAGGGTTTAGGGTTTAGGGTTTAGGGTTTAGGGTTTAGGGTTTAGGGTTTAGGGTTTAGGGTTTAGGGTTTAGGGTTTAGGGTTTAGGGTTTAGGGTTTAGGGTTTAGGGTTTAGGGTTTAGGGTTTAGGGTTTAGGGTTTAGGGTTTAGGGTTTAGGGTTTAGGGTTTAGGGTTTAGGGTTTAGGGTTTAGGGTTTAGGGTTTAGGGTTTAGGGTTTAGGGTTTAGGGTTTAGGGTTTAGGGTTTAGGGTTTAGGGTTTAGGGTTTAGGGTTTAGGGTTTAGGGTTTAGGGTTTAGGGTTTAGGGTTTAGGGTTTAGGGTTTAGGGTTTAGGGTTTAGGGTTTAGGGTTTAGGGTTTAGGGTTTAGGGTTTAGGGTTTAGGGTTTAGGGTTTAGGGTTTAGGGTTTAGGGTTTAGGGTTTAGGGTTTAGGGTTTAGGGTTTAGGGTTTAGGGTTTAGGGTTTAGGGTTTAGGGTTTAGGGTTTAGGGTTTAGGGTTTAGGGTTTAGGGTTTAGGGTTTAGGGTTTAGGGTTTAGGGTTTAGGGTTTAGGGTTTAGGGTTTAGGGTTTAGGGTTTAGGGTTTAGGGTTTAGGGTTTAGGGTTTAGGGTTTAGGGTTTAGGGTTTAGGGTTTAGGGTTTAGGGTTTAGGGTTTAGGGTTTAGGGTTTAGGGTTTAGGGTTTAGGGTTTAGGGTTTAGGGTTTAGGGTTTAGGGTTTAGGGTTTAGGGTTTAGGGTTTAGGGTTTAGGGTTTAGGGTTTAGGGTTTAGGGTTTAGGGTTTAGGGTTTAGGGTTTAGGGTTTAGGGTTTAGGGTTTAGGGTTTAGGGTTTAGGGTTTAGGGTTTAGGGTTTAGGGTTTAGGGTTTAGGGTTTAGGGTTTAGGGTTTAGGGTTTAGGGTTTAGGGTTTAGGGTTTAGGGTTTAGGGTTTAGGGTTTAGGGTTTAGGGTTTAGGGTTTAGGGTTTAGGGTTTAGGGTTTAGGGTTTAGGGTTTAGGGTTTAGGGTTTAGGGTTTAGGGTTTAGGGTTTAGGGTTTAGGGTTTAGGGTTTAGGGTTTAGGGTTTAGGGTTTAGGGTTTAGGGTTTAGGGTTTAGGGTTTAGGGTTTAGGGTTTAGGGTTTAGGGTTTAGGGTTTAGGGTTTAGGGTTTAGGGTTTAGGGTTTAGGGTTTAGGGTTTAGGGTTTAGGGTTTAGGGTTTAGGGTTTAGGGTTTAGGGTTTAGGGTTTAGGGTTTAGGGTTTAGGGTTTAGGGTTTAGGGTTTAGGGTTTAGGGTTTAGGGTTTAGGGTTTAGGGTTTAGGGTTTAGGGTTTAGGGTTTAGGGTTTAGGGTTTAGGGTTTAGGGTTTAGGGTTTAGGGTTTAGGGTTTAGGGTTTAGGGTTTAGGGTTTAGGGTTTAGGGTTTAGGGTTTAGGGTTTAGGGTTTAGGGTTTAGGGTTTAGGGTTTAGGGTTTAGGGTTTAGGGTTTAGGGTTTAGGGTTTAGGGTTTAGGGTTTAGGGTTTAGGGTTTAGGGTTTAGGGTTTAGGGTTTAGGGTTTAGGGTTTAGGGTTTAGGGTTTAGGGTTTAGGGTTTAGGGTTTAGGGTTTAGGGTTTAGGGTTTAGGGTTTAGGGTTTAGGGTTTAGGGTTTAGGGTTTAGGGTTTAGGGTTTAGGGTTTAGGGTTTAGGGTTTAGGGTTTAGGGTTTAGGGTTTAGGGTTTAGGGTTTAGGGTTTAGGGTTTAGGGTTTAGGGTTTAGGGTTTAGGGTTTAGGGTTTAGGGTTTAGGGTTTAGGGTTTAGGGTTTAGGGTTTAGGGTTTAGGGTTTAGGGTTTAGGGTTTAGGGTTTAGGGTTTAGGGTTTAGGGTTTAGGGTTTAGGGTTTAGGGTTTAGGGTTTAGGGTTTAGGGTTTAGGGTTTA